>CM062924.1:30965000-35965000 GCA_031878705.1 Tapirus indicus
GCTGGGAGTACGTTATTGCTATCAAGTCAGCTCCAGACGCTGTGCTCAAGGCCTGGGCACCAGGGGCTCAGGTGACCTCCAGCCACCCCTCCCTGCCCCTGCCTTCTCCCCAACTCCTGCTCAGAGGGAAGGGGAGGAGGGGGAGGGAGGGGAGGTATTCCTGCCCGGTGACTGAGGTTGCCTCCCCATGGCCCATATGGAGCCACTGCCCTGACCAGGCTGGCCCCCTCCTCTAAGAGTCCCCTCAGGGCAGAGTCTCAGGTATGAAGACCCCCAATCCGGGCCCTTGCCAGGCTGCACATGGAACTACAAATCAACCATTCACTTCCGGACCAGCCCAGAAAATGAAAAGCCACTTAAACTCCATCCCCAGTGGCAGGTTTCTTCCCCTCACATCTTCCCCAGAGCAGTGGGGCTCCCCCAGCCCCACCTCTCCCACAACCACACACACACAAGCTTGTTTGTTGCTATGTTTAGAGTGACCTCTGGCAGGGCTTTGACAAGGGTGACTTTGAGCTGGGTTGTAAGACTGGGGATGGCCACCCAGCCCCTCCGTCATCAGCCAGGTGACCTTGAACAAATCCCTCAAGCTCTCAGAGCCACAGTGTCCTCATCTGTAAGATGAGTCTAAAAGTGGCTGTCCCTCAGGGAGCTTATGCGGCGGGGAGGGGGGGGGGGCGCGGAATGGAGGTGAGAGTGTATTCCAGCTGTCAAATAACCCCTGACCTCCTTCTTCTGGGCAGTCAGACCACAGGATGCTCAGTGAAGTGGCCCTTACTCTCCTCCTCTCTTCCTGCTGGGCAGACGCCAGCAAAGGGCAAGTGTGCCTCGAGGGTCCTCCTTCCACCACCTGTTGGCTGTGGGGCTGCCCTCTCGGGGCTGTTGGGTGGTTGGCGGGTGGGAAAGGGTGAAAGCAGGGAAACTGGAAGCTGTCAACCACTGGAGGGCTGGAGGGTTCCATGTGCCCCCATCCCAGACCCCCAGCTGCAGGTCTCTACCCAGGTCCTGGCTCCTCCGAGAAGCTTCCCAGACACTCTGGCCCCCTCCCATTCCACCCCACCCTCCCCTCAACCTCGTCTTATTTTTTAATATCTCGGTAGCTACCTGAAGAGCCTTTCCTTGCGCCCTTTAGTATGAGTGCTCTTTATTACGTTAATTTGTCTAACTCCCAGGAGGCTATAAGCCATTTCATGCACATTATCTCAATTAGCTTTCCCAGTGGCCTCAGGAGGCTGGGATTCTCTTCATCCCCAATCTGCAGATGAGGAAACAGAGGCTCCGAGAAGCAAAGCTGCTGTGCGGATCCAGGGCGTGCTCCGTCTCCCCACGCTCCGGTGACAGTAGTGGTGGCAGGAGAAGGCACTTACTGGGCACCTGCGGGTGCCAAGGCCTGTCCAGTCAGGCTGCCCTGGTGTGTGTGGGGTCTCCTCTTCCCATCCCCTCTCCACTCAGCGGGCTGAGAATGGAGGCTGTCTGCAGAGGTGGAGCTGGGGGCCGGAGGTGGGGGCTGTGTGAGCTGGGTTTCATGTCAGATTGGGAAAGCAGTGGTTCTGGCGGGGTCCTGAAAGCCCACCGAGGCTGAGTGGCCAGAAGAGCAGAGTAGGAAGACCCAGAGTGGGGGGGGGAGAAGTGAGAGGAAGGAAGAGGAGAGCCTTGCTCAAGGCCACTGGGTTGTCATCCCTCAGGGCCCTCTGCCGGCAGTACCCCTGAGAGACCCTTGGGCTCTTAGCTGCTGCTCTTAGATGCCCAGAGACCCTGAGGTGCCCACACCAGGACTCCTCCTAAGACTTCCACAATTCTAAGTGCCCGGTTCCAGGAGTTGGCGGATTGTGTGACGAGAGTGAGGGCTTTTGGACAGCCAGCCCTTTATGAAAGTTACCTTCCAGGTAGGATATAAAGAATACCCCACAGGGGTAGGCTCCTCAGTCCCAAAATATCACTGCATCCTCACCCTCTCCCACTGCCTACATTACCTCCATTAAATCACTTCTTGGGGTGAAGACACTGAAAGCCTCTGTCAAAATGAAAATCTGCTATTTTTGAGTCTTCTCATGGAATATCAGTTGAGTAGTGTCTTCATCTGTTAAGAGTTAGGATGGATAAAGCTAGTTGTTTTAAACTATTTTTAGCCGTGGACTCTTTTTCTCAAAGAATCTATTGAATGGAGCTGCTCTGGTCAAAAAGGGAGGGAGGCATTTGCTGAAGTCCCTGGCATCGGTGGTGGGCTTGGAGGGGCTCCGAGGAGGGGTGGCATCTGAGCAGTCTTAATGATTGGCTAGGATTTTGCCAGGGGGAGACATGGAAAGGGTATTCCAGGTGGGGGGACATACTTGGCCCAAAAGCATGGTGGGGGTGGGGGGGCAGGTGGGCCGATGGGAGAGGCAGTTCTGTGGGGAGGGGCCCTAGAAGGCCTATGGGCTGAGGAGGGGGCTGGGCTGGACCCAGCTTTGGTGGGTCCAACTCCCACTGGAGAGGGCGGGGGTGGGGCAAGTCCTGGAGACATGGGGGTGTCCGCCATCAAAGCATATTCAGTCTAATGGGGGACAGACCTGAGTCCACACAGGGCGCCCAGGGCTCTGGTGGGGCACCAGGGGAGGCACAGGGACTGGAGGGTATTGAGTCTGGGTGGGGGGACCCCGACTAGATGGGGGGAGGGGGGTCAGAGGAGGTTTCCTGGGGGAGTTACGTGATGCCCGTGCTGCGTCTTGAAGTGGGTGTCAGCACCTTGAGGAGGGCAGTCAGACTGAGGGGCTGGCATGGGCAGGGGCTGTGTGCACTCCTCCAAGGGAGGTTCAAAGCAGAGGACTATGGCACCCTGCCCAGCCCTGCCCTGCCCTATCCCAGCTGGGCTCCCTCCCTCCACCACCTCCCATGCCCCCTGCCTCAACCCTCACCCCTCCCAGTTCATCCTTGGCCCCCAGGACCCGCCTTCTGAAAGCCAGCTGAACCCGACCCTGCCATGCTCTGCCCTCCATGGCACCCCTCGCCCTCAGGTAAAGTCCACACTTCCCATGGGTGGGGGGACAGATCAAGACCTGTGTGACATGAGCCTGCCCAGCTCTCCAGCCTCCAAGAGGCATAGAAAGGTGAGGCCGGGGGCGTGGGGGGCCCAGCTGCCTCCTCCGGATGGGGCCGGTAGAACTTCCCGAGATAAGGGCGGCCAACAATGGGAGGCTGTGTGGTGCGGCCCCTCTCCCGGCCAGAGGAAATGAGTGACCTCCGCACCATTAATCCGCTGCGGCCCGCGGCAGCCATTCGAGGGGCGACCCGGGTCTGGGCAGATGTCCCAGCCCCCACCGCTGTCCCAGCCAGAGGCTCTGCCCCTGCTACTCTAGACTCAGCTCCTTCCAGGGCCATACGTGTAAGTAGGGGCTGGGGGCAGGGGTGGAAGTGGGGGCACTGAGTTGGGGAAGCGGGGCCTGCGTTGGTTACCTGACTGAGCCCAACCCTGTGTGGGACCCCAGCAAGTGCCTCACCCCTTCTGGACTCCCTGCCCCTCACTGATCCCTGGGCTCCTTCCTTCTCGGTTGTTCTGGGAGTCTGAGGACACCACATGCCTGTAATTCTTGTCTTTCTGCCCCTCTTAGCACAAGGGCCTCAGGGCACATGTTTTACCCAAATATGGGGGTTCTGATGGTGGGATTTTAGGCAGCAAGCGAGGCTGCTAGCTGGGATGTTTGGGTTTTGTGGGCTGACAGCCACTGCAACAACGCTCAGTGGGAGTGTACATAGCCCTGCACCATTGTGGGCCTCAGTTTCCCCTTCTGTACCATGAGGGGTGGGACTCGATGACCAGCTTGTGGAGGATGGGCTGAGGTGGTCAATGAAAAGGGATGTGAAGCCAGGGAATTCCGTATGTCCCCTGAGTTCCATGTTAGCCGCTGACCAGCCCTGTGAATTGGGGCAGATCCCTCCCTGCCTTGGGGCCTTGGCCTTCCCAGGTAAAATGGGGCCCCTGCCCAGGCAGCTCATAGAAATTTTGTGACAGTACATGCAAATGGGCTCCTGTGTGCTCACAGGGAGGAGGCAGGTGGCTTTGTCCCAGGAGCAGTTTGTCTCTGTCCTGGGTCCCTGAAAGACATCACTGCCCTCCCCAGCCCCCTGCCCAGGCTGCCATCACTCCCCAGGGCAGCGTGTCCTGGGCGTGACCCAGCTCTCTAAGAGCAAAGAAAGAAAAATCACATTTGCTAAATCCCCACACTTTGCATAGCCCTGTGCCAGAGCGTCCCTACGCATGGTCTCCATTGATCCTTAGCACAGCCCATCTATTTTACAGATGAAAAAGTTGTGGCCCAGAGAGGGAGAGTGACTCACCCAGGGTCACACAGATGATACTCAGCAGAGTCAGGGCTTGGCCTTGCCTGAGCCCACTCCCCACCTGGCCTTTAGATCAACCTTATCTACATGAAAGTATTAGCCTGAGTCTGATCCAGCTCCAAGACCGCCCTGGTCCAGTAAGGGATTCACTGACGAGATGCAGGCCTGGCCACAACACCTGCCCTTTCCCTTGTTTCTCTCTGCCAAACCCACGCCCCTTCCCCTGCTGGCCAGAAGGAGTGATGAGCTGTGACTCTGGCAGGACAGATGATTCCGTGGCGTCATCCACACTCCCCTCCCCCTGCGCCCGCTGATCCCTGTCGGTGGGAACACACCCCATTGCCTCCTGGTGCTCAGAGAGCCTCAGATATTTTGGGTCTGGGTTCTTCAGTTCCCTGTCTCTTGGAATCTGTGAGCCTGTGCTGGCTTCTCTGGACCCTCCCAAGCTGGGCTCCCATGCCCCCAGGCTGCCTACTATCCCAGCTGTGACCACCCTGAGGGCCATTTTTCTGTCTCCGTGTGCTCCTCCTCACCTAGCCATCCGCTTTCCTCGGGCCGGTGGGTCTGCTGGATCTCTGTGTCAGCCCCCAGCACAGCGCCGGGTGTGCAGCACACGACAGGGGAAGTTTGTTGAATGAATGGATGGGCTTCCTTCATTTTATCTGGTACCTTCTCTCCACCCTTGGCAAGAAAAGGACTTTCAAGGTGGGAAGAGAAGACCCAAGATTGTGCAGTGAGGTGGCCTTTGACCTGGGATCAGGCCCTGGATGTCAGCGCAGCAGCCCTGGGACACACACGGCAGGGGGTAGCTCATGGCCCTGGCTCAGGCCACAGCTGCCTATGGCTAGCTGCTTTTAAATCATGCCACCTGCCCAATCACTGCGTGCTCACTCTGTTCCAGGCCCTGGGCCAAACATTGTCCCCACAGTGAGGTAGGCAGTGTGTCCCCATCAGCAGGTGAGGAAACTGAGTTCAGAGAGTAGAAGGGACTTCCCCAAGGCCACCCAGCTTGGAAGAGGTGACACAGCACTTCCACCCCACCCAGTCTCTGGGGGCAGGTCCAGAGGAGGACATTCTTCTAGACAGAGACGGGGATTCTCTTAGCATGAGGGAGTGAGCCCCCATCCCGTGAGGGATGCAAGATGGGCAGGATGGACACCTGGTGAAGATGCAGCATGACATGGCACACTCCAGAAAGTGAACACTGCTTCACTTCAGTGTGAACCAGTCTGTCCCAGGCTTCAAGCCCTGTCCGCCCTAGAGCAGCTGTGTCCGGGCTGCCAGGTACAGGTGCACAGAGCCCAGGGGAGCGGGCCTGCCTGCAGACGGCGGGGTGGGGCGTTGGCACTTGGCAGCTGGACCATGAGGGAGAAGAAGCTGGAGCCAGCAGAGTGAGAGAGTGAGGGGTGGAACATGGAGGGGGATACTAACAATTCTGGGCTGAAGTGATGGCTTCTGTGGCTCAAGAGACGGGAGGGAGCCGGGGCAAGGCATTTCTGGAGAGGAGCAGCCAGTCAGTCATCAGGGGCCACGAGGGCTGGTGAGCTAGGCCTGAGGCTCAGGCAGGTGAGGCAGGGGCTGCTGAGGGGAAGGGGCTGGAACAGGTGGAAGAGGGGGAGCAACTCAAATGTGTTTCCATGGAAGGGGGTGAGGTGCTGGGTGGAGAAGGGGCTGGCCCGAGGGAAGAGGAGGACGGGAGCCCAGGGATGGGACACAGGAAGTCTCTTCCACAGGACAGGCCAGGAGGAGGACAGAAGTGAGAATGGGACCAAATGTAGGTGAGTTTGGGCGACAGGAAGTTAGGGTGTGCTCCCTGTGAGGCAAAGAGGGTCCTGTCTGAAGCGAGTGGAGGGCCCTGAGGGCAAAGGTTTGCTGCTGAGGGGAGAGGGGGAGGGAGGGGACCAGAGAACGTGGACTACAGGAAATGTGACCTCTGAGGACCAAACAGGCGGACGCAGGCCCACAGCAGCCCACAGTGCTGATCACGGCTAACGCTGAGCTGTGGCTGTGGGAGCCAGGCCAGGACCAGGCAGCCTGACTCCAAGCCGAGCTCTTAACCACCGCGCTCCCCTTCACAGTAGCCACTAGTATTTATAGAGAACTCAGGAAGCGCCCCACTGCACCCAGCCTTGCAGGAGTGTTTACTTGTTCTAGCCTCAGAACAACCCTATGAGACGGGTACGATTGACATGGACACACAGACACACACAGACACATACAGACACACAGACACATACAGACACACATGGACACACAGACACATACAGACACACATGGACACACGGACACACGCAGACACACATGGACACACAGACACACATGGACACACAGACACATACAGACACACATGGACACACAGACACATACAGACATACAGACACACATGGACACACAGATGCACTGGTTCACATCCAACCTGGGGAAGGAGTGTGGTGGGGGGAGAGGTAGGGAGCACCATCATTAAGAGCCCCCCCTGCCCTCTGGCTCCCCATCACTCTTTCCCTCCCCACCCTCATCCTGCAGTAGGCGCCACACGCCTCTGGCTGTGTCTCCTTGGACTTCCTTGGATTCTGTGTTAATGGTTTTCACACTATCCTCCCTTGCCCCGCAGAGCTCTGGTTCATGCCCCCTGTGGGAGTTGGGAGGACTGAGAACTCTAAGTCCCAGACCCATATGATGGAGGATTCCAGGCCGTCACCTCCAGGGAAGGCTGCTTGGTGTTGGGGCTCCCCCTGCACCACCCCCCATACCTCACCTACAGCCCGAGCACTCCTGGGAAAGGGCCCCCAGAGCTGTGGACAGCTGGGGCAGAGCAAGGCCCCTCCAGCATTTGCCTGGGGTGGCTTGAGGAGTCATCAGGTTCATCGTCCCTGGGCAGTGCCTGACCAGCCAGAAGGAGAAAGGGGGCCTCTGGGGTGGCGGCCTGCCTCCCATCATGCCCTGCTCCCTCATGGAGTCCTTCCTCCCCTTCTGGGTCCCCAGAGATCACTGGCTGCCTCCCTCCCCACCCCCAGGCCACCCAATTGCACAGACTAGAACTCCCTTCAGGGGACCCCTCCCTGGGCTGCACAGATTCTATCACATTTCAAATTTTTCCTGTTCTGTGTTCAGATCTAGTCCCTGCCCACCCATTAAGCCATCCATCCATTTACCCATCTACCCATGCACCCACCCCTCCTTCACCCAGCTTCTATAAGAGAGTGTGTTACTAGATGCCAAAGACCTAAAGCTGTGCCCTACCTGTCACAGGGCAACAATGAGGTAGCTAATGGCTGTGAACATTCCAGGTCAGCTGCTGGGAGCGGAGCCCCCGGACAGGCTTCTGCTCATTTCTAGGGCAGGGGAGCACTGCGGGGCAACCTGGAAGGCTTGAAGCCACCTGGTGCCTTCTGGGAATTGAAGGAGGAGGGGAGAGCCTCAGGCTGGGGCTGGAGGTGAAGACAGGGCTGGGCTGTGAGGGCCTTGGGGGCTGGGTGAAGGAGCCCCGACTTTGTTATGTGGGTGACGGGAGCAGAGGAAGGATTCCCGGTGGGGAGCTGCAGGACCAGACCTGCATGGCGGCTGGTGGGGGCAGCCTGTGCTGTCTCCATCAGGAACGTAGAGGCCTTCAGAGAAGAGGCCACTGGAGGTGAGGGCTGCTGAGCCCCGTCAGTGGGAGGAGAGGCAGCTCTGGTGCCCCTACAGAGCTGGAGTCAGAAGCCATAGCCAGGAGTTAAGCTGGAGAATTCTAGAAGATCCATAAACTTGGGCACGGTCCTTCCCCTTGCCCGGGTCCCATGGAGAATCCTGGCACAGGAGGGGCCTCTGGGCTGGTCCTGAGGAGGAAGAAAAGGAGATTAGGGAGAGGGTGCCCATGCCAGCCACTCTGGGGGAGCCCCAAGGATAGAGTGGGGCCCACGTTGGGGAGGAGAATAGAGGAGGCTGGGCACGGCCCAGTTGTGCAGGGTGTCCACTGCACAAGGGTATCGGCTGAGGGGCTGAGTAGGTGGTAAAATCTTGGCATGAGGCTGCATCTGCCCGAACAGGGCACCTTTCTCTAACATTCACAAAGGCACCATAGAGGCTTGCTGGGGCCCTGGGGCCGTGGGAGAGAGAAGGGAGCCCTGGAACAAATGCAGGAGCTGAGACGGCGGGCGCGTCGTAGGGCCCATCACTGTCTGTCTCTCACGCTCTCAAAACACAACCTGATTTTCCTCTGGGTGAGGTGGGGAGATGGGCCTTCACTGAGCTCGCTGGGACCCAGCCTGAGGAAATGGGGCTGTGACGGAGCCCCCTGAGATTTCTGGAGTCCCCAGCTGATTCAGGCCCTGGGTGGCCCCATGGCAGAGCTGTGTGGCTTGGCCGGGAGAGGGGAGGTCTGGCAGGGTGACCCCGAGTTCTGCTGCTGCTCTGCTGGGCCCTGTCAGGCCGTCCCCAGATGACCCGTCTGAATGGTGAGGCGGTAAATGAGATGGGGCCACACTTGTGCTCGTCTCCAGGAGGCAGCGGGAGGGGGCTGCCTGGGCTGAGCTCAGCGTCCAGTTGGGCTGCGTTCCACTCACTTTGTGGCGGTGGCACCACACTGTCCCCCTCTGCAGCTCAGTGTCCTCCAGGCAGAGGTGGCGTCTGAGGCCTGCCCACCCCGCTCTTTAATCTCAGACCTAATCCCTTACCTGTACCTACCTTTCCCCTCCATCACCTCATCTGATTTCACTCCCACCTGAATTGGGCAGGCGGCATTAGCCCTGTTTGACAGCAGGAGAAACCGAGGCTCCAAAACTGAAGCCCCAGACCATATAGTGGCAGGTGACAGTGCTGGAATCTGCTCCCAGAGCCTGGGGCCGTCTCCGCCAAGGAGGCCAGATACCCTCCCGCCCCCACAGGAGGGGCGTGTGAGAAGGAAGCTCGGGCCTGGAGCTGGAACAGAAAGGGGTTCAGGAGGTGAGAGACCCTTCCCATGACTTGCTGGGTGCCCCTTCCTCTCCCACACGTCTCTCCAGCACCCCCTCGCTCCCAGCTGCCCGTCTTCTCCACACCCCAGATTCCGGAGGCCGGGTCTGGGTGCTGGAGCGACGGCCGCTGTTTCAAGAGCACAGACCTCTCCAGGCCCTTGCTGAGCATGACACACATCGTCTCACTGAAGCCTCTTGATGGTTCCATGGGGTATAGGAGTTTTACTCCCAGTTTACAGATTTGGAAACAGAGACCAAAGAGGTTAAGTCACTGCCTCGGGTCCCAGTTAGCAAATGCTGGCACTAGGCGCTGAGTCCATTCCTAACGACTCCATCCTCCTACATTCTGGCCAGCGTAGCCTATTGCGCAGGCTGGGGTGTCCAACTCTCAGAGCAGGTGGGCCAGCCTTGGCCCTGCAGGGCCCACCCAGCACGGAGCCAGCCCAGCGCTGTCTTCTGGAGCCACACGGGATCCTGGCCCTCAGGCTGGGCAGCACCAGAGACCCGCCGGGCCAGCTCTGAGTCTGGGGTGTTTTCTGCAGCTCTAGAGACGGAAAGGGAAGCCTCTGCTGGACCTGGCACAGGGCCTCAGCCTGGAGGGGCCGCAGCCCCTGGCTGCCCGGGGGACCCTGGGGTTTCCGGCCCCCTGTCCCGTCCCGGGGGACTCCGTCTGCACACCGGGAGTGCATCCCTCTGGTTCCTGGAGACCAGCTGTGTTCGCTTGGACAGGAACGGCTCCAACAGGGGAGGGTTTCTCGTTTAGCCCTCCCCTCATCCTCCCTGCTTCAGCCCTGGTCTCATGCCCCACATCAGGGCACCCCTGAGGGCAGCCCCCCTGCCAGAAGGGAAACTGAAGCACTGCAGTGGGCCTGGACTGGCCCAAAGCCACATGGCCTGGGGACCCTGTTCTGTTCCCGCTCCCCTCTGCCAAGCCCTCCTGCCTTAGCCCAGCCCTCTGGAGCTCCGCAGTGGGGCCCAGTCTTGTTTGATCGCTCTGAGAGTGATGGGGCTCCCGCCTTTCCCAGCATGAAGTCCCAGCTCCTTGGCCCGGCTTGTCAGGATCTGGCCCTGCCACCTGTTCCAACCAGGTCTCCCCTGACTGCCACCCCCTCAGCCAGGCTTCAACCCCGCATGCGTCTTGCATGTCTCACCTCCCAGCTCCAGCACCGCGACCTCCACAGCAGCATGCCAGTGTCCAGCCCCACATTCTCTTGAGTCACGTGTCCTCCCAGGTCCAATCACCTATGGCTACATCACACGGCCCACCATGGTTACCAGGGCCAGTGGGATGTGGGGAGACGTTCTCAGAGGAGGGGGCGTGGGCCCCGGGGCTTCCATCACAGTGAAGGTAGGATTTCTGATGGGGTAGACTAGTGAGCCTGAGTGTCAGAGCCCCCAGGCCCTCGGCTCATCTAATCCAAACTCTGCCTTGTTAAAGCCAGGGGCTGAGGCCAGAGAGGGCCAGGGACTTGCCTGCGGCCACACAGCACATGAGTGATGATGCCACATAGCAGGAGCATACACACAGGGTTCCACAGTCTGCAAGGCATTTTACTCCCATTGCCTCGTTAATCCTCACAATGACTCTGCGAGGGAGCCCCTAGGGTCCCCAGTTTCTAGATGGGTAAACACGGCCTCGGAGAGGAGGCCACACAGCCGTGGAATGGAAGAACCAAGAGAGAAACCAGGTCTCTGAAGCCAACCAGGTCTTGGCCTCTTATGGTTGCACAACATGGTGAATGTAATTAATGTCACTGAATTGGACCCTCAAAGATGGTTAAAGTCACAAATTTTACGTTATGTATTTTTTACCACAATTTGACAAATCAATAATGTAATATGCAAAAAAAATCTTTGAATTGCACACTTTAAATGGGTGAATTGTATGTTATGTGAATGACATCTCAATAAAACTGTTTTTAAAAAGTCTTGGGCTCTTAACCAGGACACTGCAGACTCTCGTCTCAAGGAGCTCTCCGGACAGTGGGGGACAGACCCCTGAACGGACATTCACCAAATGGGGAGGAGGGAGCTCGCTGGGGAAGCACAGAGAAGGGGCCCTTAACCAGATGGCGTTCAGCGCTGGCTGCAAGTCAGACCCGCCTGTGGGGTTTTGTAGTTGCCCGAATGCCCCAGCTCCACTTCCCGGACATTCTGCTGCTGAGACCACTGTCACCTCGGTGGCAGAGGCGACATGAAGTGGGTTTTGAAGGATGAATAGGAGCTACAGTCTGGAGTGGTTTGAGGGAGAAAAGAGGGTCCAGAGAGAGGAAGCAGCGTCTGCAAAGGCCTAGAGGTGTGAGCAGGAGGGCCTGGGTGTGGTGTGTATAACCAGACTTCGGGCCAGCCCTGGAGAAGTGTGTGAACTTCTGCTCTGGAGCCAAAACCAGCAGAGGTACAGCAGACACCCGAGGGACCTTCCCTGCCACCTTCCCCGCCCTAACCCCCCCACCACCTGAGGCCTTCTCAGTCCATCAGTCAAGAGCCTCCATTTACTGGGTGACCGAGACCAAGCTCTGAACTTCCAGTCTCTCGTTTCTTACCTCCCAAGGAAAGAAGCCCGGAGTCTGCCGACGGGGCATCTACTTCAGCCTCCAAGGGGACCCAGGACACACTGCTCTGAAGTACTGCTCTCTGGAGAGTGGGGGCACTGGGCTCCGGGCTGGGGGTACGGCTGCACCAGCTGTGTGTGTGTGTGTGTGTGTGTGTGTGTGTGTTATAACCCTCGGTTACCTTGTCGGTGAACTGGGAATAACGCGTCTACCTTGCCTATATTAGAATCATCATTAAAAAGCTGTGAGGAGATTTGTGGTTGCCAGGGACTGGGGAGGGGGGAATGGGGAGTCACTGCTTAATGGGTACAGAGTTTCCTTTTGGGGCGATGAAAATGTTCTGGAGGTAGACAGTGGTCGCACAACATTGTGAATGTACTAAATATGTCACTAATGGTCACTTTTATGTTTTGCGTATTTTTAAACAATTAAATTTTTTAAGTGGATGGATGAATGAAAAAAAGAGCTGTGAGGGCTACTGTGATAGAAAATGCGGGGCAGCGACAACGGCCATTCGTGGAACATCCACTGGCTGCCAATGCTGGGTCCAGATGGGTGAAACGCTGCGGGGCTTGGGGTAATGGAGCCCCTGGACTCGTCAGCAAACCTTGAGCCCGTAGGAGAAGGGGGACTTGCTGGAACCAGCAGAAGGACAGTGAAGCACAAACAGAAGGGATCCTGCTCAGAGGCGCAGGCAGCACAGTATTTCAGGGGGACGTGTGGAGTGTATGTTGTTTTGCTGCCCACCTGCAAATCCCCTTCCTGCTGGGGCGACTCCTCCTGTGAATGAGTCTTGCCAGGAGACAGGGCCCCAGGGCTCCCCCTTGTCCCTCTCCCCTCAACCCCACCCCTCCCTGTATCTAGGCCAGGGCATGGGACTCAGGTTCAGCCAATCCGGTGCCCGGCCTGGGCTTTGCATCTTGAAGGATGCAAAGTGCCACCAAGACAGTGGGAGGGAGGTGAGGAAAATGGTGGAAGGAGGAAAGAAGGGAGCAAATTTACTCATTCAAGAAATTTTTACTGGGAGCTGGCCCGGTGGCGCAGCTGTTTAGTTCACGCTTGGCAGCCTGGGGTTCGCCGGTTCGGATCCCGGGCGCCCGCCAACGCAGTGCTTGTCAGCCATGTCGTGGTGGCGTCCCATATAAAGTAGAGGAAGATGGGCACGGATGTTAGCCCAGGGCCAGTCTTCCTCAAGCAAAAAGAGGAAGATTAGCAACAGATGTTAGCTCAGGGCTGGTCTTCCTCACAAAAAAAAAAAAAAAAGAAATTTTTACTAAGTGCTTACTACACACCAAGTACAGAGTGAACAAATGAATGAGTGAGAAAATCTGGGGGTGGGTGTGTGTGCTGGCAGCTGGCCCTTGGTGAACCTGGGGGGCTGCCACGTGGGGCTGAAGGCCTGGCAGGGAACCCTGGGTGGGCACGGTGGTGAGCGGTCCTGGCTTGATCACAGGGGCGTCCACTGGCGTTCTCTTTCAGAATCCAGGCAGGGGGTCCACACCCTGACAGGCCGCTCGCCCCATAAACGCCCTGATTTACACCGCAGCCGCCTGCTGGCCACGATGTTGCCTGTGCCTCGCTTATTTATTTGTGAGAGCCAGGCTGGGGTCCGGCTCCTTCCCGTCTCCATGTGCTCTAACCCCACATGGTGAAGAAGACAGATGCCTTGGAATTATTTTGCATGAAATGGCCGTGGAAAACTATCTGGCCCGCATTTGATGTCACCTCTTGTTACAGCATAATTTGTTATCCTGAGACATGCAGGAGCTGGAGGCCTGGAGGGGCAGATGTTCTAGGGCGAGGCCAGGGCTCCCCGGGCAGGGGTGGCGGCGTCACGGGGCAGCAGCAGAGCACACTTCTGCCACGCAGGCCTGGGCCTGACTCCACCAATGCCCCTCACGACTGTGGGCTATCTGGGCCATGGTTTCCCATCTGTAAAATGGGGATGAGGACAGAGGATTGAACGAAGTAATTCATAGAAGCACCGAGCATAATGCCTGGCCCCCAGTAAGATTCAATAAATGTTTGTTGTTATTCCCAGAAGAGATGACCATCCAGGGAGGTTTTAAAGAATGAGGAGAAGTGAGCAGGGGGAAGAGGTGTGTTTTCTGGCACAGCATGAGCCAAGACATGCAGGGAGAACCAGAACTATCATTCATTGTGGTCGAAACAGAAAGAAGGAGGCAGGGAGCAGTGGGAGAGGATGCCAGAGAAGTTGCTGGGACCAGTGATGAAAGGTCATGGATGCCAGGGCAACAGAGAGCCGTAGAAGAGCTGTGAGCTGGGGAGGGACACGATGTGATTCCCCCTTTACAGAGAGCCCTTGGACTGGGAGGAAAGCTGGGTCATGTCTGCAGAGTCAGCCAGAAGGCCCACCTGAGTTTGCCGTGCTGCCACAACGAAGTGCCACAACCGAGTGGTTAAAACAACAGCAATTTGTTCCCTCCCAGTTCTGGAGGCTAGAAGTCCAAAATCAAGGTGTCGGTAGGGCCACGCTCCCTCTGAAGGTTCTAGAAAAGAAGACTTCCTTGCCTCTTTCTAGCTTCTGGTGGTGGCCGGCAATCCTTGGCATTTCCTGGCCTGTGGCTGCATCACTCCAGGCTCTGCTCCTGCTGTCACATGGCCTTCTCCCGTGTGTCTGTGTCTGTGTCCCCTCTTCTAATAAGGACACCAGTCACACGGGATTTAGGGCCTGCCCTACTCCAGTAAGACCTCATCTTACTAACTACATCTGCAAAGACCATATTTCCAAGTACGTGGGAATTCAGGATTTCAACATTTTTTTTTGGTGGGGGGACACAATTCAACCCACAACAGGCCCCAATACCCTCTCTGTCCTCAGTCCTTCAGTCATCGAGGAGCCCAAGGGCTCTGGATCCCAGGACCCATTCAGCAAGGAATGTTCCCTCCTTTTGGTCGGAAGCAGTGTGGGGAATCACAATATTAGGAGAACACAGCAAGCCCCCAGGGAATCATGGGAGGGTGAAGCTCTGACCAAGAAGGGAGGCCAGGAACCACTGCTGCCATGGCCCACAGTGCGGTCAAGGTCCAAGCAGGGGCAGGGTGAGGAGAAAGGGCGGCCTGAAGCTCTCGGTGAGGGAGAATCTTAAGTCAGCGCCTGGGACGAGGCAAAGCCAGAGGGCAGTGAGGGTTGGCTGCTGGAGAGCTTAGGCAAGAAGCAGAGCCGAGTGAGTGAAGAGAGAGCAGGGAAGGCCAGCCAGGGCTGCTGGGGACCAGCAACGGTCACTGGGGTCCCTCTGGGCACCTTTGCCCAGTCAGCCTGGCTGCCCAAGGGTCATAGGCATGGAAGGCTCTCTTTGGAAGACCCTTGGCCTCCTCTCCGCAGCCTTAAAGGCAGAGGCATCTGGAACTGACTTCTATCTGTGCCAGAGCAGAGGCCCAGAAAGGACAGGGACATCCCCCAACGTTGCATGTGGGCCCACAGCAGGTGGGGGGCTGGACCCCACGCCTCCTGCCTCCCAACCCACAGCGCTCCCACCACCCCAGCTGCACAGGTGCTCCTGGCCCTGGACAGAGAGGGGCCAGGGTGTCCTCTCAGGCTGCCCCATCTGGGACACAGGGCGGGGAATTGCTGACATCGTGAGGAGGAAGGGTGGGGGGACTGATAGGGTGAGGGGCCCTGCGCACCAGAGATGAGGGCATAAAAATGCCCAGGGAATTAAAAGGAATGTCCATACTTCCATCCAGGGCAGGGCAAGTGTCCTGTAAACCCGAGAATTTCGAGGGTGACAGGAGACAGGGATGGGAGTGGGAGGTGGGAGTGGAGTTCAGAGCCCTCTGGCGGGGTGGGGAGATCCAGGTGAGAGTAGAAGAGGGTACATCTGGGTGGGTGTGAAGTGACAGCGTCAGGGCAGCAGGAGTGTGTGTGTGTGTGTGTGTGTAAGGACCACAGCACAGAAGGGAGAGGGGCTCCAAGAGAAGGAGGAGGGTGTAATTTGTGGGGAGGACGGCTGATTACAGCCCTCAGAAGAGGGGGTCTCAGGACCCTGGACAAAGCCCGGCGGGTGCTGCTGCAGAGAATGCAGACTGAGGCCCAGCGGGATGGGGTGGCTCTCCCAGGTTCAAGCGGCCATAAATCAGCTGTTCTGTTTGGTGTCTCAGGTGAGCTTAGGCCAAAAGGGTTCTTCACCTTAAGGTCCGTTGTTCCTGGACGCCTGGCAGGGGTGAGGGCCTGCCCTGGTGTCCCGAGAGCTAGAAACAGCCAGGAGCTGAGCGACAGGGCCAGGGCACCTCTTATCAGCCTCTCTCTGCAGCCGGCCCCCTGGACTCAGGAGGGAGTCAGCCCTCCCTCCATCGCCCCTCAATCTTGGCCACACCTGGAGGCTGACTGAGGGCCGGGACTGACTCTGAACCCCAAACCCCAAATTCAGTAAGAGAACATGTGATGGGGCCAGCCTGGGTCACGTGTCCAAGCTGGTCCAATCCGGAGTCCGGATCCCTAGTGGGTAAACACAGCCGCCAGGGCCCCACTGTTGGCGAGGTGGTGAGTTTTCAGGGGGCTAAGCCCACCCCAGAAGGTACCTGCTTTCCAGCAAAAATCAAAGATTCATCAAGTTAAAGGGAGGGGAGAACTCAAGTTCAGAATGATAGAAAGGGAGTGTAGATAACACATTAAAGAAAGCCTAGGTACAGAGGGAATACGAAGGAGGATGAAGAGAAAGCTTCAGACATGTTCCCAAGCTCCGCCACAGGGCAGGGCATGCAGTTGAGGCCGCCCCAGGGCAGGCATTCAGCGCTGGTCGTGAGGGGAGGAGAGCAGAGGGTAGAAGCCTTGGCTGCCTGGCATGGTGGGGACCCCTGCCCCACTGTGTGACCCCTGCCCGCCCCGCTCACCACTGTACCCATGGCAATTGGATCACCTCTCTGAGCCTCTGTTTCCTCATCGGCCAAGTGGGGGTGCTCATCAGCCTTCCCTCTCAGGGCGGTGGTCAGGACTAAAGGAGAGGATGAATTTTAATAAGGGGCTGGCCCGGGCTCTAAGAAGCAATAGGCACTTGGCATGTGCCAGATCTCTCCATTCCTTTCCTCCTACATGAGGGTCCCAGGCTTTCAATAAAGGATCTGCCCCCTTGTGAAGATCAACCTGAGGTGCTTCTTGCCCCCAGGTGAGTGTCAGGGCCTGGTTTACCTCCAGCTGCTATCTCCCTTGGAAGCCAGAAGCACATCCAAATGTGAGGGCAGACTGCTGGCCAAGGGTCACTGGCTGAGCATTACTTGTGCCTAACCAGTGCCTTAGGAGGTGCTAAGAGCCCTAATAAGGCCAGCTACCATCAGCTCAATGTGCCCATGACATTCATGTTGCTAATCTGGAAGCAATGGTGCTGGCCTGGTCTCACCCGCCTCATTCTCTGGTGGCTGCAGGGAGACAGCAAACCCTCTGTGGATGTTTGTCTGGCAGACTTAAACACAGGCCTGGAGCCGCTCTCCCCACTGCTGGCTGCTGGCTCACGGGATAGAAATTCCATCCGCCTGGGTCTCTGAGGGCGGGCTGCTCAGCACAGGCCTGGGAACTGCGTGTCCCTTGGGGAGCCTGGAGCCCTAAGTTCACCGTTTGACCCCTCCCTGTCCCAGCCTAGCCTGGGGCGCCTTGGGACACCCAGTTCCTCCTGGAATCTCTGTTTGGGTTTGGTTTGGGGTTGGAGTTTGTTTCCATTCAGGGCAACTTGATCCCAACTCAGCCCCCAACCCCCCACGGCCCCTGCATCCCTGCCCCTCTGGAGGGGGCTTGACTTTGCTGACATGCTGACAGGGCAGGCTCCTCCAGACCTCCCACCAAGGGCACAGGGAGGTTTGGTTGACTTTGATGTCCTGAAAGGAGGCCCCCCAGCCTCAACCCCCTCTCCACCAATACGTAAATAAGTCAGAGACCGTGAAGTCAAACGCCAGCCGGCGGAGTAAAACAAAAAAAAAAAAAAAAGAAAAACAGCTTTAGGGAGACACAGAGTCCAGACACCTCTCGACCAATTCCTTACTCTGTGACCTAGAAGAAGACACCCAACCTCTCTGGGAGGTGGCTGAAGTGCCAGCATGAATACCTGACCTGTGAGAAGGCACACGTGACAGATGTTCCAGGTGACCACTAGGTCCCTTCTGATGCACAGCTGATTAATATTCTTTGTCTTTAATGTGCCTCTGGCTTACACTGTGCTGTGGGCTAAAAAGTAAATAAATTTTAGTCCTGCCCTCAAGGAAGCTGGAGGTCAAGGGACTAAGTCCTAGAGGTAAACTGAGCCCCAGAGAGGAAAGGCACCTGGAGCTGGTGGGCTGGGCACTGAACCAAGAGTATTACTCTCTCTCCTTTACAGATGGGGAAACGGAGGCTCGGGCAATTACGCGAACACCCCAGATTTATTGTCAGGGAGGGTCTGCGGTTGGCAGTGGACACCCAAGAAAGGCTTCACCAGAGGCCTTATCTGTGCCCTTCCCTGGTGGCCTGAGATCACTGTCCTCAGTGCAGCTTGTGGCCTCGGCCCAGCTTTGTTCCCAGGCACTTGGTTTTCCTGTCCTCCCCCTCTGAGTCCTGTCAGGTCACCAAAGATTTTCAGAGAGCCTAGCACTGTTCACACCCTGAACGACTCACCCCAGGGGAAAGCCTAGAACACTAGTAAGACACAAGCGGACTGTTGATCGCCTAAAATTATCACATGCTTATGTGCAATGAACCCGGAGGTCAGAGAGGCTGAGTGCCTTGTCTGGGATCAAACACTGAGGGATCGGCAGAGTTGGGGTCAGACTCAGGACCGCCCATCACCGGAGCCTTCCTCCCAACACTGAGGACTCTTGGGTCTTGTGTAGGGCAGGAGCCGCACTGGAAGGCCACAGCCTTCCCCGCTTCTCCCTTGCTGTGTGACCCTGGACGGATGGGTTTTCACGGTGTCTTAATCAGCTCAGGCTGCTATAACAAACTACACTGACTGGGCAGTTTAAACGACAGACTGATTTCTCACAGTTCTGGAGCTGGGAAGCCCAAGAGCAAGGTGCTGGCCGACTTGGTGTCTGGTGGGGGCGCTCTTCCTGGTTTGCAGATGAACGCCATCTGTCTGTGTCCTCACAAGGCAGAGAGAACAACCATCTCCCTCATGTCTCTTCTTATAAGGGCGCTAATCCCATTCACGAGGGCTCCACCCTCATGACCGAATGACCTCCCAAAGGCCCCACCTCCAAACACCATCACAGTGGGGATTAGGGCTTCAGTATACAAATTGGTGGGGGACACCAACATTCAGTCCACAGCACATGGATACCGCAAGAGGTGGACTCTTGGGTCCAACCTAATGATTTTGGCCCCAATAGGCTGGGGATTCTGGGATTCCATATGCAAAGATTCCGTGTTGTAAAAGGACTCTCTGGCTTTAACATAATATAATACTAAGATATCATTATTGTGGCTCTCTCTGATTCCATGATTATGGGGTTCTAGCCTTACATTAGTCTAAGGTTCCATTATCCTGCGATTCCAAGATCCTAGAATTCTATGTTCCCCTGAGAGCTTGGGCTCTGAGGAAAGGAAAATCCAGCTGGACCAGGAGGGTGAAGAGGCGGCTTTCCAACTTACCCACTTTGCTAACAATGATGAGTAATGTGTTGTTTGGTTTTCACTGCATTCAAAGGAAAGCACTGGGCTTGGCCAAGCCACATCAGAGTGTGAGGTCACCCGCCCCCGGCAGGGCAGCCCATGGAGCCAGAGGAGAAAAAAGAGGAGGGGAGGAAGAGAGAGGGGGAGAAGGATGGGGAGGGGAGGAGGAGAGGGGTGGGGGAGAGAGGGGGGAGGAAGAGGCAGCATCATCAGCATCCTCCCAGGCTGGAGGCACCCAGTGCTCCATTGCCTTTGGTGAGGGTCTGTATTGTGCCTGGCACTGTGCTGGACACTGAGGCCCTTTGTCACTCTTCTCTGGTCCCCATGCGCCATACCGGGAGTGGCGGACAAGAACAGTGGGGTGTTCGGATGAGAATAGGAGCAAGGAGTGCAAAGGCACTCCAGGCGGGTTTACAAGAGGAGGTAATATCTGCATCAGATCAGCAAGGGAAGGGTGCCCGAGAGTCTGGAGGGTGACAGCTGGTTCCATGTGGCTGGAGCCTAAAAGGAGAAGGCAGGAAGTGGCGAGAGTTGGGGTTGCAGAGTCACCGGGGGTCATTCACCAGGGCCTTGACTGCCATACTGAAGAGCTTGAACTCCACTCCGAGGGCAGTCGGGAACCAGGGATGGTTTTTGTTGGTGGAGGGAGGTCACTGGGCACCTTGAGAATGTCACAGCTGAGGGGCCTGAGATCATGGGGTCCAAACCTTACTGTACAGCTGAGGAGGCGAGGCCCAGAGACAGGATTGCTCATCACCACCCGGGGCATCAGTGCAGAGCTAGGGAGATGGCCCACCCCCACCAGCAGATTCCGGCGTGGGTGGTCCTGGAGAAACCATGACACCCCCTGAAATCCACTACTCCTTGACTCCACAACCAGATCCCAGTGGCGGGTCTTTCCTGTGATTGCAAGACCCTCGCTATGCCTCCTTGCCTCACATCCCGCAGGACCAGGTACGGGCTGACTCAGATTGGGGCGCCAGGCTTCCCAGGCTGAGCCCATGATGGAGCGTTTGCACCCTCACCACTGCGGCCCTGGCCACACCAGGTGGGGATGAGGGATGGGCACAATCTGAAGAGTCTTTGGTAAAGGGGAGGAAAGAGCAGAAGTTCAATATAACAACACGGAAGCTGAAGCACGTGAAGAGGTCAAGAGAGCCACAGGATGGGTGGCATGGCCTGTGCATGCTTCACCCTGAGGTTGACCCAGAGAGATGCAGTGACCCTCATTCCCAACAGAGTCCTGCAGGCCTGAGGATATGCACCCCCCGCCACGGCTCTGATGAGGGGGCAACAGGTGGGATTAATGGGCTCAGAGGTAAGGAAAAGCAGAAAAGGTCAGGGAGAAGGAGAGAGGCTTGAAATACAGAGAGGAGCACGGAACACCACTCATCAGGGGGGGAGGAACTAGTGATGCAGCAGCAACTTGGATGGCTCTCGGGGGCATTACACTGGGGGGAAAAGTCAGTCTCAAAAGGTCTCATACTGTTTGGTTCCTTTTACATAGCATTCTTGAAATGATAAACGGTAGAGCTGGAGAATAGACTGGTGTTTGCTAGGGGTTAGGGATGGTCAAGCTGAATGGAAGGAATCTGGCAACACGGGTGGGACCAGGAGGCGATGGTGGGCAGGGAGAACGGCGAGGCTGCGAGTGTGAAGGGCTGGTGTGTGGGGAGGGTGGGGGTGACCCTAAGGGGCAGCACGGGGGAGATCTCTGTGGCGATGGAACAGTTCTGCCTCTTGATCGTGGTCGTGGTTGCACGGGTCTCCACGTGTGCTGAGATGACACTCAACTACACACGTGCCTTATACCAACATCGAGGTCCTGGTTTTGATATTGACTATAATGATCTAAGATGCAACCATCGGAAATTGGGTGAAGAATACACAGCTCCTCTCTGTACTAGCTTTACAACTTCCTGTGAATCTACGATTATTTCAAATAAAGACTCAAATGGCCACATTTGTGAGGGTCTAGTCATGGTCTCTATTCGGCTCCATTGATCTATCTGTCTGTTCTTCTGTCAGCAACACTTAGCCTTGACTACTGTAGCTATAGAATAAGTCTTAAAATCAGGAAGGTGATTCTTCCCACTTTATTATCCTTTTTCAAAATTGTTTTATTTGAGTTTCTTTGCCTTTCCCTATAAATGTTAGAATAATCTTGTCTATATCTACAAAAACAACCTTGCTGGGATTTTGATAGGAATTGAGTTAAACCTATAGATCAACTTCCTAAGAATCTATAAGTATTTAAAAATAAAAACTAAAAAATTTTTTAGAAATAACCCAGAGAGGGTGGTGAGGGCAGAGGGAGAGCAGAGAGGAGGGAGGTGCTGACGTCCACTCTGAGGGGCGCTCCATCTGGACTGATGGATGATCGGGGCGGGGGAGGGGGCACGTAAAGAATTGTTTTCCTCTATTCTTGAGATCTGCAATATTTTTCCTGGTAGAAGGCAGTGGACACACATTCCCACTCTGCCATCCATGTGGGGTGAAATCAAAGAATCCTGCCTTTGTGGACAGGTCACCTGTGACCATCAGGTGGCCACCTTGGTCTGCAGGGCCATTCTCAGAGGCTGGTCTGCCCTGGCCTTCCCAGGGGACTGTACAGAAACCAGTTCCTGGAGCAAACTGAGAGGCAGGCAGCAGCTTCGACTGCCCGGCCCTCTGCACTCGCTGCCTTGCTGCTCTCACTTCTCCCCTGCCATGGACTCCACCCTCCTGGACACTTGGCTGCCCCTGTGGTCTCACCATGTTGCCAGGTTCCTTCCTCCATCCAGCCTGACTACCTACTGGGCTCTCCTGGAAACAGAGGCTCTCCCAGACCCTGAGCCTGTGACCCTCCCCTCCCAGCTGCCCCTTATGCTTTGGGTCATGGAAAGCACCCCACAAGCTTGGCACCACTACCAAGGCCTCCTTAAGACAGGATGGAGCCAAACATGGATCCTCTGGCATATTCCACAGGAAGGGGTGGCTCTCCTTGTCCTCAGTCCCTTGCCCGATGCCATGTTGCTGGAGGAGGTCACCCCTTCCCCAGATTCCTTGGCTACCTGGGAAGCCCCTTGGGATGAACCGCGTGAGCATACACTACAGAGCTCAGTGGAGTGTTGCTGCTGCCCATCCCTTAGCTCGAATATCCTTAATAAAGGGCGGGACCTCAGACACAACACACTTGGCCAAACTTCAGGCTGTCGGTCATCCTAGAACTGGATACTTTGGCCAACAAATGGGCCCACTGTAACATTTATTGTCAACTCTTGGGCCATTACCTAGAAATTGTCCCCTTCAGGACTCTGGGACTCTCTTGCCTCACAGGTACCCACAATAAAAATCAACATCACGCACATCCACACAGATACTAAGGCCACAATACGAGACCTTGTCAGGACACTCCTTATTCCCTTCAGAGTTACAGACATTACCGGTAGTAACCAAGATCCACACTGTCACTTCTCAAAATATGCAATGCTGGGCTCTTGGAGGAGGCATTCGAGAGAACTTTTCTGTCCCTAACAGGTCCCCGAGAGCCAGTCTACCTGAGAAACACAATGAGATCCTCAAACAGCTCCTTTTAAAATTCCAGTCAAGCAAATAAACCCCTAAATGAGCCTCTATCTTGCCCCAGGCCTTAACATAGCTTCAAAAATTTCCCATCCTTCCCCATCCCATAAGGGCTAGAAGCCAAACCAAGAGGGCATACGCCCCTGGGACCCGTTAACCATAGATTGTCTCACAGGCCGGGCAGCTGCTCATCTGATAGGGGACCCGTCTGAACCTAAACTTCCCCCAAAACAAAAACCTGTCACGTGCAGCTGCACACCATTCTCACGACCTGGTCTGGTTACTATCAGTCTGGGTGTGGTCGCTGATTTACAATCAAGACGCCCAAACCCTCCTAATACGCCACTGTTTCAGCCAAACATGGCAGATGCTCACTTCAGCTCCAGCGGGTACCCGCTTGGAAAGGACACCCCACACCCACACCCCAGATGACAGCCCTGGCCCAGAAACTCACTGCTGAAGATGACCTCGCCTCAGACACTCAGTTACCTCCATAAATTAAAATCCTGCAGGTAATAAGTGAGACATCCTACCATCCATAGCCTGCTTCTAACTGCACTCCGCCTGTCCATTCTGGGTTGATCTACACTGGCTTCTGATCTTTATAATGGTCACACCGCCTCTGGGCAGCTTCTGGCCACCCAATGGGGCTCTCAGTCTTCCCCAAGTGTCTCCTGTCTGTCTGGATTACACACAACGGGGCCTCCCAGAGCCCACCTCTCTGACTCTCAGACCTGAGTCACCAGACCTGTTGGGGCCCAAAGCAGTGTGGCCACAGAATCTTGTGCCCACTCCTGCCTTCCATGGGACATGGTGTATTTGCCTACAAAAAGCTGGGGCTGAACTTATCAGACAGGACTTCCCCTGGGTCTAGAGGAACTGCTCATCTGTCCCAGACCATCTGCCTTCCTGGAAACGACTGAACTTGACCCAACCGTATAGCAATGTTGTAAAGGCCCTAGTGTCTGATGATGTGAACAATCCTGCCCCACCAACCTGCTCTTCTAGGGGACTTACTGGGGACAAAGTCAGACCCTGGGGAAGCAGCTCTCAGGGTAGAATTTAAGGCATGGGGCAGGCCAGAGGAGATGACACTTTTAGGCTATGGAACCACCAATACCCCTGAAATTACATAATAGCAAAATGTCCATCATGGGCAGGACTACAAAGTACATTGAAATCTTCCAACACTTTTTAACAAGGACAGGAATGAATTTTTCATTTCATGGAACCTGAAACCCCGGGAGGTGTAGTGTAGTGACTTGTGCAGTGTCCTGCAAGAAATACAAACTGGTGCTGGGGACAGGGAAAAACCATGGGCTGTGGTAGACAGACCCTGGTTAAAATCATGGTCCTGGATGACTTTGAACTAGTCACTTCACCTCTCTGGCCCTTGTCTCTTCATCTGTAACATGAGGCTAATAATCCCCCCTTCACAGGACTGTTGGGGGATCAAATCAGCAAATGACTGTAACATGCCTGGCTCATTTCCTGGTGGCTGGCCTTGGAACTGTTGTCATTCTCAGAACTCAGCTCCCCTCACAGCATCCACATTTGCTACTCAGTGAGCCAGCCAGAGGGGATGGGCACTGGGCCAGCCCTGTGCCTCTCCAGCTGTGCTGATGGGCGCCCCTGGCAGCTGGGTCACCAGCAGCCTACCAGTGACATCAGACTGGAGGTGGCCAGATGCCCTCCTCTCAGACTCGGAGGACTTGGTCTGTGCCCAGTGTGCAGTAGTCTCCTCTAAGGGTGACTTGATCTCACCATGGTTGGACCTAAGATTCCTGCCCCAGCTGACACCATACTCCAGGTTAAAGTTCCTGCAGAATGTGGCACAGGCTCCTCCCGTGAGCCCATGGGTATGGTTCCTGGATCTGTTGTGGGATCCTGGACAAGTTGTTAAAACTCTCTGAGCCCCAGTTACCTCATCATGAAAACAGGAAACATAAACCTAGTTTTAAGGTTGTTGTGAGATTTAAAAGCAAGAATGCATGGAGAGTGATTAGTTCAGTACCTGGAACGTGGTACGTACACGCTGAAGTGTTAGCTTTGATGATGGGTACTCAGTAAAGTTTTGCTGAATGGATGAGCATTCCTACGTCCATTCTACAGAAGAGGAAAACTGAGGCCTGGGCAAGGGAAATGACTGGCTCACACCAGTGGCTAGTATCTAGAGTACTCAGAAGTCAAAGCTCTGGCCGCCTCCTTCCCAGTCTTTATTCCTTCCAAGGAGGCTCTTTCTGATTGGATTCAGGGGAAATCTTTGGTCTCTCTGCCCATTTGGCAAATACCAGAGTGTCTGGATCCACCCACACAGCTGCAAGTAGACAGGCCTGGGGAAGGGGAATGGAGATACAAATCCTGGTCTCTCTCCAGCCTGTCCCCAAGTCTGGACATTCCAGGAGCCACACCCTGTCCCCAAGTCCCTCTGGAAACCTTGGCAGCCTTATTTGCAAAGAGGAGGAGAAGGGGGTCTGAAGTCAGCCAGGGAATGTCAGAGAGGGATGGAGAACATTCCATGTGACCCCACCACGGCTCAAAAGCACTTGCTGTCCTCCCAGATTGTGGACAGCCAGCAAGAACTGGCTTCCGGCCTGACTCTGTCCTGAATGCGATGGGTGACCTTGAGTAAACCATTTCGCCTTTCTGGGCCTCGGTTTCCCCATCTGTGAAATGGGAAGTTGAACTTGAGTAGGGGTCCTCAGTCCATCGGTAGGAAGCAGAGCTTCTAGAACAAGGCCCACGACCTCCCTGCCCACAGGCCCCACACCCACCCTCAAGTGTCCAAGAATTTGGCTGTGGTCTTTCATTTATCATCCTGGTGGTTTACAGGTACCACGGCCGGCAGGCTGATTACTCAACAGGCTTATTACACCCCTCAATGACTCACAGATTCTTTTTCTGTTTGTGTTTTAAAGCCATAGCAATAACATTGGCTCTCAATGACACCGCTGAAATCACCATTATTCAGCCCGACCCTACCTACACGATAAACAAACCAGCAGAAATCCCTTCTTAGAGAAAGAGGACCTCTGCTCCTCTCACGGTGGGAACAGGTTCTTTGACAGGGAAGCTGGTGTCTGTCGGGGGGTGGGGTGGATTTATGAACTGTTGAGAATCATAGGATTAGGTCATTTCTCTGGTCCCTTCCAGCTCTGACCTACACATCGGACCTCATCAGAGGGAGGAGCTGAACAGATACCATCTTCCCTTTGAAAGTTCGAGTGTGGGGTTAAGAGCTCAACTGGGAGTCCGATAGCCTGGCTTTTGGTCCTGGCTCTACCATTTGGCCAGGTGACCTTGGGCAAGTCATACCCTCTCTCCGAGCTTGTCTTTTTATCTAAATTATGGAAAGAATAAACTGACCTCCACGGGAGGGGGAGGGCGTGGAATACCAGGAAGCACTTAGCACAGAGCTTGGCACAGAGCAGGAGCTCAAAAAGCTGGGCATGTTAATAGTGGGCAGACACTGAGCCCGGGTAGTGGGCTGGAGCACAGCAGAATGGGAAGGGTTAGGGCTGACACCAGGGGGTCTTGCTGGGGGGTCGAAACCGCCAAGAGGGCAACTCAAGGGCTGGTCACTGTTAAGGCCACCTGGCCTCTCCTTTTCCCACCAGTTTTTTTTTTTTTAAGTTTTTAAAGATATAATTTTTTTTCATTTTTATTGATGTCTTAATAGTTTATAACATTGTGGGGTTTTAGCTGTACACTATTTCTTGTCTGTCACCATGTGGATGCATCCCACCAGTTTTATCTGTCAAAACTGCAAGGAACGAAATAGCCCAGCACAACACAGCAGCCCCAGTGCCTGTCCCACAAAATTGCTGAATTCCTTAGAGGGAGGGAGCAGGGGCTGCCTCCGGTCTGGCTCCTGCCTCCCTGGAGCAGGAGAGGAGGCAGTCTGACCCCCGCCTCACAAGGAACTGAAGCTCCCTGGCTTGTTCTGGAGGCCCAGGAGCCTGCTTCTCACCTGCCATGGGCGGGAGGTCCTCCCCACAGTCATCTGCAGGCTCATTTCCCTCCAGCTGTGGTTCTCCACCCTGTGGGCCCAGTGCCCCCTTTGTTATGCTGAAACGGCCTTCATAGATAATATAACCTGCCTTCACACACAGTGAGAGAGCCCATGTAACCAGTGGTGAGCTGGTAAATGTTTAACAAGCAAAGCTCTGGAGGAAAAACACAAAACTTGATTTATATCTTTTGCCAATTTCCGTGGTGTAAATACTTCCACCACGGCTGATTTCAAACTACCCACATGACATCACTGAACGCAGAGGTGGGAAGAAATGCACACAATCTGCTCTCGTGTGACTTGGCTCCAGCTTACCACTGAACAAAACCAAAGTGAAATAAATGGAAAGTAATTTATATGAAAATACATATTTCACTATTTTCGTGCCCAGGGCCAGTGACCCTATGAAGACAGAATAGAAGCGTCTGTATGTAGGCTCCCTGTGATTGCAACTGCTGCGCATCCAGACGGGCCGGGTCACTCAAACATCAGGAGAAGAGGCGGTTGGTGACGTCATTTTTCTGTCATGGTGCACCACTCTCAATAATGTTCTGAACAAAGGACAATCTTCTCTCAATTTACAAGGTAACTGTATTCCTGGAAAATTCAGGGCATATTAGAATCATGCAAAAAATACTTTGTTCTTATACATAAAACAGAGTTATGTTTGAGGCACAGGCGATTGTAAACAGGCTTTTCATTCACCTAAATGTCCCACAAGATGTTCAAATGTCCCCGCTCAGGAAATGCCAGTGGAGATCCCCAATCACTGTAACATCCAAAAATCACTCCCACGGATTTCCAGTACAGCCCATTAGTTTGGTACTTGCCACCTGCTGAGACCCACTGCCCCAAACACACACCCCTTGACCCCAGGCCGGCCACTCTCCAAGACCCCACCCCTCTGGGAGCTTTGTGCTCATGGACCCCCTCCTACCTGGAGTCCTATTTTCCAAACTGTGACCTCAAGTTTAGCTATCCACCCATCCACCCATCCTTCTCCTCCGTGTCAGGCCCAGGACTGAGACCTAAGGACCCAGGATGAAGCCAGTCTGACCCTTTCCTCAGTGAGCGCCTGGGGAAGCGGGGAGACAGACACGGAGAGACAGCACAGCGACAATGCAGCGTGCCCAGTGACATGGCAGAGGTGAGTGTCTTTGGACAGTGTAGTTCACAGGCAAGAATACTAGCTTTGGTCTGGAACACCTAAGAGTGACCCCTACCTGGGCAGGTACTCACCGTGTGGCCTCAGCAGAGTGGCCACACTCTCTGGACTTCAGTTTTCTCAGCCATAAAATCAGGAGAGGTAAAAAGCCCGACCCACCCAGGGCTGTTGTGCATATAAATTGGGATAAAAGTCATGGTGGGCCCACATGCCCTGGCAGGGGGCCTCGGAGGATCAGAAACAGCCACTCACTGGTCCTTCCTCGTGGACCTCTGTCGCCGGCTGCCGACTCCTGAGGTAAAGAGGCTGTTCTGTGGAGACCAGGTTGGGCAGGTTTCTGCTGATGGGACAATTAGTAGACAGTCCTGGGCTTCCCAGACCAACAGTCCCAGTGAACTTAACTTCCAGGGCTGGCCGAGTGCCCTCACTGGGCCCTCGTCTGGCTGGGCAGGATGGTTGGCCGGCTAAGGGCCCACCACTCACCATGCTGAGCCCCTGCTCTGGGCCAGCCCTGATGTCCGATGATGCTGGGACATGAAGACAAGTCAGACAGTCCCTAACCCCAGGGAGCCCTCAGTTTGGTGGAGAAGGCACACACGTCATGGGGTCATTGGCCCTTCCCCATCCTTTTGGCTTGTCCTTATCAATCCCCAGTGAATTCCATGTTACTAGATGGCTAATGGCCACGCTTCAGTCCCCATCATCCATAACCTCTCAGCTGCCTCTGGCCTGCTGACCTCCCTCCTCCTCGGCCCCTAAGACAGACCCCACACTTTCCTGGGTCCCGCGTGCCTCCCTCAGAGGCAGTCTCCCAGCTCTGGCTCCAGTCCTCCTCTGTTGTGTGACGCCACCTGGGGGAGGAAGAAATTGCCCCACTTCCCTGTCTTCCCCCAGCCCCAGTACACTCCCCAGCCCCATGGCCTACAAAATAGCAAACAGCTGCTGTGACCATGGGCTGCCCAGCCCCTGGGGGCCTGGGGGGAAGCGGGCCAAGGGGAACTTGGAGAGAGAGCTCTTAATAACATACCTTCCCCAAGCTGCTTCCAAAGAAAGTTCTCCTCACAAATCATTCCATAAACACTTAGCAGGCTCTCAGGAAAGCGTGCACGGCTCTCACCCGCCTATTAGGAGGCTCCTCACAAGTAAATTGAGACCAGGCAGCCGAGGCCTGTGCCAAACCCCCCTTCCTGCCCTCTTCCCACACGGCGTCCTCCTCCCCCACCACCCTGGGCCCTTCAGCTTCAAGGCCCAGGGTCTCTTCTCTGACTGCTCTGGCCTCTCCTCAGGCTCTCCATGTGGGCAGAGGGTGCCCTGTTTCCCTAGAAACCAGCCCATCCCCAACCTGGATCTGGATCTCCAGGGGGCTCTCCTGGGCAGCCGTGTAGACCTAAATCCTATTGAGACTTCTGGGGGCCACACCACCAGGCTGGCCCACTCCCCGGCTCTGTCCCAGCCACCCTCAGCCGAGGCTGCTGGTGCCTCTCAGGCTGGGGCTGCTCGGTAGGGAAATAACTTCGGGTTCATCCAAGTCACGAGCTGGAAAATCCCTCCCATACAACAAGCCCCCTCCAGGGAGAGTGTTGAGCAACCCACTCGGCTGGCTGATATCCAGCACTTGGCTAATATCCAGCAAAGATCGGGGAATTACTTGATTGTTCCTAAGTTGACACATTTGCTTACAAGTTAGCAGCTTGCTCACATAATGACTTTCATTAGGGTCTTGGAGAACAATAGTAGGGGCTGGCACCCCAATATCGTCCTCCATCATCACTGGCTTTGGAAAACACTTCAAGAATGACTGCCTCCTCTTCTAGCTTGGCCCAACATCATTTTGAAGAATAAAAAGCTCTATTGCAAACAGAAATCATCGGTGAAACAAACAAAACATTTAGATGAAAATCAACATATAGATTTGTGGGCTTTGAAAGATAGGCCCTGGGCACAGATCTCGGGCCAAGTCCCAGCCCCCGACTAACTGGAAGGCTGATCTCGAGTGAGCCTCTGAAACCTCAGTTTCTTCAACTCAAAATGATGATAAATCCTACCTGTCTCAGGAAGCTTCCAGAAGAAGCTCACCTCACTCGCCGTCCCTTATGCATGGTCAGTGGTGGCCTCCCTGGGAACTCAGTGGCTGGGGGCCTTGCCCACGCCACCAGTGGTGCTAACTGTTCACCCCAAGAGTTCAATCACGGGTCACTTGCTCCATCTTTCTTTCAGCAAGTATTTAGGGAGCCCTTCCTATACACGCGGCTCTAAGCGAGACATGGACCAAGACTGACACAGGCCCTCCCGTGAGGAGCCAACGGAACGGGGGAGACAACACGACAGGGTAGGTAATGAATTGCAGTTGTGGTAAGAGTTACAACGTCCCTGAGTCAAAGGACTGAATATTTCCTTCCGCAGCGTAGGAATCAGACTCCAAGCCCAAAGCTGCCGGGAAAGAGACATCCGGGCACAAAAGGCACCACGGAGAGGGATCAGGCTCCAGCCTGTTGGCCGCAGTGGGAGAAACGGTGGAAGGAGGGGTGGGTCCAGACGAGATAAGATGATGATGACGATGTGGAGGATGACGACAGTGACGGCTGCCATTCACAGGGCGCCATGCTTTACTCCCATTCTCGCGAAGCCTCGTCGCGAAGCCTTGTAACCCACAGCTGGACACTGAGGTTACGAAAGGTGAAGTGAGTTGCCCAGTGTCACACACCTTGGGAGGACAAGGGCCACAATGCAAGCCCAGGGTGCCAACTTCAAGATCAGATGACAGCAAACCCCTTCCCGGGATCCGAAATGGAGGGTCACCTCTGGAAACTGAGCAAAGTGGCCTCACTCCATGGCATGTGATCTGTGGCACTCGGGACAGATCCTGCTGCCTCTTCCAAAGCTCATCTCCTCAGATGTCAGGAGCCTGAATTTCTGCCCTTGGTGCCCCATCCCTCTGTGCTTTAGCATTGTCCTCTTCAGACATCTCAGTTCCCTATACATCCCTGGGGGCCAGGGGCCTTTAAAAGTAGAAATCCCAAGGGGCCGCCCGGTGGCGCAGCGGTTTAGCCCGGGCTTGGCAGCCCGGGGTTCGCGGGTTTGGATCCCAGGCGCCTGCGGACGCACTGCCTGTCAGCCATGCTGTGGCGGCGTCCCATATAAAGTGGAGGAAGATGGGCATGGATGTTAGCCCAGGGCCAGTCTTCCTCAGCAAAAAGAGGAGGATTGGCAACAGATGTTAGCTGAGGGCTGGTCTTCCTCACAAAAGGAAAAAAAAAAAAAAGGTAGAAATCCCTTAACTGGGCACATAAGGCCGTGGCAGCCTGCCCCAACTTGTGTGCCTCACAGCACGGCCCCGGGTGGCTGTCACTCTCCATCACACCCGCCCATTTCCACCAGCAGGCTCTTGCTCACCTGTTTCTTCCCCCTGAAATGTCCTTCCCACCTTCTTCTATTGGGACCCTACTCATTCTTCAAGGCCCACCTCAAACTCCACTTCGTCCCGGGACTTTTTCTGATTCCTCACCTTCTTCTGGGAAGGCCACGAGAGGGGAGAAAAAGCACAAGTTCTCATCTTAGGAAATCTGGCCAGAAACTACTGTGCAAGCAAATCACATCAGCTCTCTCAGGCTCGGTTCTCGTATCCATAAAATAGAGCTAATAATCCCTACTTCCTGAGCTTAGTGTGGTTATTAAATGGAGTAATGAATATAAAAGTTCTTTTTAAATGGCAGAGTGCTGTAAGGATATTATTTATAATCACAGTCTCATTGCCATATAAAGTGATAAAAATTGGCTTAAGCAGAAAAAAGTATGGACTCATATAACTAAAAAGTTCAAGAGTATGAGGATTTCAGGTATGGCTTTACTCAGGGGCTCAAATTCCCTCCCCAGGACCTGTCTGCCCCATCTCTAGGTTCTTCTGGTTTCCATGGTGGCTTCATTTTTAGGCTCCACGTGGTGGAAAGATAACTGAAGTTATCTTCTAGGTTCAGGTCCAGCCAAAAAAAAAAGAGAACCCCTTTCTCAGTAGTCCAGCAAGTATGAAAATATTTAACCTTGTTGGTTCTGATGACACGTGTCCATCCCTGAACAAGTCCCTGTGGTCAGAAAAATGTGGTGCTCCGTTTGGTCAGGCCTGGGACTCGTGGCCAGCTCTGGAGCTGGGGATGGGGAAGAGAGGGTGAGAGGAATGCTGACCCTAAAACAAAATCAGAGCATTGTTACCAGAATAAAAGGGGAAAGGACGCTGACGGCAAAAATAATCACTGCCCCACACAGTCCATCCCTTGTGGACTAACAGCCCCACACACCCTTATTCACATACAAAATAACACCTTCCCATCTCCCCTCCCCGAATGGAAGACAAATCAAAGACTCATATAATTACTGAGTTCAGAACCTCTGGGTGACTTATATTCTTTTCCTTCAGAGTTAGATGTGTTCTTAAGGTCCTGCAGTCTGGGCCCTGAATGATAACCACCCCAACACGCCGTTACTCCATGGCAGCGGACACTAGAGCAGCTGCAGCAACAATTCCTACTTGAAAGAGAAAGAAAGGACGTCGACACCCGGGGCCTCCAGTCCACAGCGTGATGAAGAGGAACAGCTAGGTCTCCCCGTCCTGATGGAGAAACCAATTACTGGTGGAGCGTGGAACACGGCATTATTCTGTAGGCAGAGTAACGGTCCCCCAAAGAGGTCCACATCCTAACCCTCAGAACCTGTGAATACGTTATATCAACTGGCAAAGGGGAATTAAGATCGTCGATGAAGTTAGTGTGCTAATCCTCTGACCTTAGGGAGGTTATCCCCGATCACCTGGATGGGCCCTTTGTCATCACAAGGGTCCTTGAAAGTGGAAGAGGGAGGTAGAGGCAGAGTCAACATCAGAGAGATGGGATAGAGAGAGGTTCAGTCAGCCATCGCTGGTTTTGAAGAGGATGGGGCCATGAGCCAAGGAATGCAGGCAGCTTCTAGAAGCTGGAAAAGGCAAGGGAACAGATTCTCCCCAGAGCCTCCAGAAAGGAACACATCCCTGCTAACACCTCTCTGTTAGCCCTGTGAGACCTATTTTGGACGTGTGGCCTACAGAATTGTAAGATCATAAATCTGTGTTGTTTAAAGCCACTAAATTTGTGGTAATTGGTTACAACAGCCATAGAAAATGAATACAGATAACAAAATAACAAATCCCACTACCACAATCTTCCTTTTGCCCCTATTTTTACACCCCTGGCTGGGCATTTAACAGATACTGGCACTTTCAGTCCCCTAGCCGTCCTGGGAGATGGTGTGATCATCTCGTGTCACAGTCAAGGACACTGAGACTCAGAGAACTTGTCCAGAGTCAACCAGCTAGTAGAAGGGGGAGCCAAGACCCTCGTCTGAGGGACACGGAGCCGTGTGGGGGTCCCCATATAACTCCCTTGCCCAGGGGGCCTCTCGTCTCTGCTTGAACCCTCCCGGGACAGGAGGCTCACGCCCTGACAGCTGTCTTCCTGCCCCAGGCCTCCCGTTCCTTCCTGGCTTCACTCGTGCCTGGTCCGGATGCACGAGCCAGCCCGGCGGACGGTGGCTAGAGTGTCGGACTCTGGGCCAGCCCGTGGGCAATAAATCAAAGACAAAGTTGCCTGGACAGCGGGCTGCTCTCCCACCCTCCGGGGAGCAGGCTCTTTTTATCAAAATCGAGATCTCTGCTCTCCTCTCCCTCCTCCAGCCTGTGAGTTCCCTGGCTGAACAGAGAAGGGACTGGAATGCATCCCTCGCATCAAACAGAGGAAGCACGGGGCTTTGTCTTGCAGGATTTATTCTTTTCTCTGTTGTCACCTCTGCTCTTGTCTGATCCAGGAATGTCCCTGGGAGGCTGAGGTGAGGAAGGGCAATGCTGGCTCCTCCGATTTCTCTCTGACAAATGTGAAATGGGTCGGGGGCCGAAGGGGAGGTAGATAGATTCCCGAAAGTGCCTCGTGTGTAAATTTGGAGCTGAGAGTAAGTTCACGCAGAGATGGAGCTCCTCGGTGTCAGCCCAGGGGCTGGCCCCACCGGCTGATGGCCAAAACCCCACTGCCTCCTCCCCCCCAACGCATGCAACTCACACTGAGGCCCAGGCCCACGTCCCCGGACTCTGAGTGGGAACAGTCAAGGGCCCTGGACCTCAGACCACAGAACCTAAACACAGACTCCAGAAGGTCAGATGAGACCCAGGGAGCATCTAATTAACTCCACTGGCCCAGAGAAGGGAGGTGACTTTCCTAAGGTCACACAGTAAAGCCAGGGCTACTGCATCTTCAAGCCTCAGTTTCCCCAGGGGTAAAGTGCAGGCCTGTCAAGAAACTCAAATGAGGCAGAAATTGCTAAGTGTCTGAATGTGACAGGGAGATAATAGCCTGCCGTGGGTTGAGCACACACTGTACGAGGCACCGTGCTACATGCTCGACAAGCGTCATCTCACTTCATCTCCACAACACTCTGTGATGATATTGTTTCTCCCCTTTTGCAGATGAAGAAACTGAGACTCAACAAGGGAACTTTCTAGGGGAATGAAAACCTGTACCTTAATTCAGGTGGTGGTTACACAGGTATATACCCATGGAAAAAGTAATTGAGATGTACACTTAAGATTGGTATACTTTGCTCTCTGTCAATTACACTTCCAGTTTTTAAAAATGCTGTGATAGAAAACAAATAAACTGAGGTTCAGAGAGTTTAAGTGACTTTCTCAAGATCACACAGCTAGAAGTGGCAAAGCTGGGCCTTGAACTGGATCTGTCTGACCACAGAGCCCACGGTCACTACCCTTGTCATATTGTTGTGTCACATGTCAGCATCACAGTGACTCTACCCACACCTCAAGTCTGCATCTGTGTTCCAATTTGCACAGTCCAGACTCAAGTGAGTGCCTGGGAGATATGGGAGGCTCTGGAAAGACGTCTGACTCCGGACAAAGGGCAGGGGCAGGGCTGCTGCTGCCCCATGAGGTGGCTGAGTGCAAATTAGAACAATCTTCTCTTTCCCCTTGGCAGTGCAGCTCACACCAGGGCACAGGAGCACGGTATGGGCTGTAGCCCCCCGCCCCTCAGTTGGTCCTTTGTGCAATACACAACCTGAACACCTGTACACAGCCCTGGCAGGGGTGACTCAGATCAGGCAGAAGGTAACTCACACACACTGTGGGCTTTGGGCAGGGGGGAATGCTCTTCCTGACCCACTGCACTCTCCTACCTGGGCATTTCTGTCTGGGACTTGAGGGGCCTCTTCTTTTGGTTTCAGGCCTCTTCTTTGGGTAAGGCCCTAATAGGTCCTTAGCTGGAGTGCACGCACAGGGGGGTCACTCAGTCACTCAGCAAATGCTTGGGAAGGGTTCTCTGTGTGGCAAACCCTATCCTGGGCTCTGGGGACAGAGGTGATCAGACCCAGTCCCTGCCTTGGAGCAGCGCCAGGCAACCACCAGAGATGCAGGAATTGACAAATGACAAAAAGCAGGGAGCTGGCACCTTTGCACATGGACAAAAGGCGCCCCATCTTCAGAGCAGAAAATTGTCTTAATAAACATACAAAGCCCAGATGACAGTAATGCAAAGGGTGGCCCTAGACTGGTACAGGGCTGGCCTGCAGAGCTGCATGGCCCTCCTGTGCCCACATCTCCAGGCCAAACTCTGAACCGAGGTCTCTCTGCTCCAAACTAGGCTTCCCCATGGCCTGGCCCCGACCGGGCAGCTTCTGTGCAGACCTCTTCGCCTCCACTGCACGGGCAGGGGCCGACGAGGGATCCCCAGGGCCCCTGCCTGCCTGGGATGGTCTGGGTTCTCTGCGTGGGAGTGTGTGCAGGCCTGGCCCTCGAGCCAGGGCAATGGGCCTTGAAGTGCACGAGAGCATTCCTCGTCAATGTGACGTGACCACAGGGGTCACTTGGAAAGGGCGGGAGAAATGGGTCATGGGAGAGAGCACGAGCATAACGGGAGCCCCTCCCATCTGCACAGCGGTTTACCCTGGACAAAGCCCATTTCCACACCTTGGTTCACTGAACCTGCAAAAGAATGGGGGAGGCAAGGGAGCCTCAGAGAGCTCAAGTAACTTGCCCAAGGTCACACAGCCACGCTGCGGCCCAGCTGAGCCAGGAACACCAGGCTGCCTGTCATCCCAGGCCTCCTTCCCCGCTGCCAGCCGCTCTCAGGCTCACCCGGGTGGGCTCAGGGAGGCAGGGGGCTGGGCCCTGGGGCTGGGCCCCGCCAAGCGCACTGAGGCGTTGGAGCTGCGATGATGATGGAGCTGCCGTCTGCTGGGAGCAGGTCACGGTCTGCAGATGCCACGGTCTGTTGGCTTTGCGAGCAGGATGAACTGGGGAGGCCCACCTGGGGCTAGATAGGCCTGGGCGGGGGCCTCTCACCTTGGGTAGGTTGGGGGGCTCTCGGCCCAGCCAGGGGAGACAGCAGCACTGCCCCTTGCTGTTGAAGTGTGGGAGCAAATAGCCCATCAGAGCCCCCTTTGCCAGGAAAGGTGGATGGGTGGTGAGCCGGGGGGGGGGGTGGGGTGATATGGACTGGAGGGGACCAAGGGGACTCAGGCCAAGGGTAGCATTCCCCAGCCCCCTGGAAGGCCAGCAGGCAAACTCAGAGTCGGTTCCAACTAGCAAGAGCAGAATAGTTAAGGACGGGGGCTCCTGGGTTCAAGTCACAGCCACCTGTGTGACCTTGGGCAGGCCACTTGCCCTCTCTGTGTCCAGCTGATACCCGATATCTCGAGAGCTGATATCAACATTTACCGTGTAAGGTTGTTATGACAATTAACTACTAACCCCCACAAGCAGCACGTCGGGGCCAGGGCTGGGGTCAGGACCTAGGGCTCCTTTCCACAAAGAAGCAGTGTCTACAGGAGAGGGGCTACCCTAGAATTGTCTCCAACACCCCTTCCCCTCTCTGGGCCTCAGTCTTTCCATCTGCAAAGTGAGTGGGTCAGCCTGGCAAGTCTCCAGGTCCCTGAGGCCTTAGCCACACCACGCCCTGCGCCCCCTCTGCTGGGCACTGCTGGGGGAAGCAGGGGCAGCAGGACTACATAGGTGACCAACAGGTCCAGGATTGAGGACAGGTGATCCTCCCCAGAGAGGGGGAAGGGAGGATGGTCTCGTTAAGGACATTGGGAGTGGTGGCAGAGGTGGAAGGGGTGTTCTTGTGGGTGTGGGGGGGATCATTTCCCCCCTGTCACCTACTCAGCTGACTGAGGCCAGGCCCTTCAGACAATGGGAACAAGATCAGGATTGGGGTACCACAAGCTGCCCCCCAAATCTGCTTCCCTTTCAAAAACAAAACTATGGCAAAGTCTTCCTCTCTGGGTGTGGATCGGCAAGGATTGCTGTGTGTTTAGGGCCAGGCAAACGTAGGTACCCAACCCACCTCTTCCACTTAATGCTGTGTGACCTTGGGTAAGACACTCAACCTCTCTGTGCCTCCAATTCCTCTTCCGTAAAACGGGAATAATAACACTTCCCTCACAGGGAGATGACACAAGGAAGAGCTCCCTATCCAGAGCTGGTACTCAGAAGACACTGGTTCCTTCCCTTCCTCTTGGTGGTTCAATCCAATCACCTTGATGCCACCTTAAATGAGCTAGGCCCTGGTGTGGGCTGCAGACCACAGAGACCAGTCCCAGTCCCCGCCTGCTCTCCATGGGCTCAAAGGTCCCCCAAAGGAGAAACCGAGGCTGTGGCCAAATTGTTGGGACACGGAGGAGGTGGAGACGGCGGTGACTGCGTATTTATTCATAATTATTGAAGTCGGGTGATCAGTACACAGGAGTTCATTACACTAGTCTATATAACTTGAATGTTTTAGATTTTCCACAATTAAAGTTTTTTCATGAATCACCTAAAATAATGTCAAGTACCACCAGCTATATGTAGCAGTCTTCAAGAAAAATTAATCCCTCTTTTCCCCAGTTCACTGCTATTGTCCTTGAACCCAGGGGTTGTCAATCTACCTCCGTCCGTGAGCCAGATTCAGCTTGCCGCCTGTTCTTGTAAATGAAGTTTTATTGGAACCCACCGAGCCCGAGCATTTACATATTGCCTGCGGCTGCTCTTGCCCTACAGGCAGAGTTGAGTTGTTGCAACAGAGACCACCTGACCACAAACCCTAAATGTTTACCATCCGCCCCGTAGTGAAAACGTGTGCCGACCCCTGTTCTAACCTCTCAACCATCCTCATTCCCCACTGGCAGCTTTGCTCTCTGGATTGCAATCCTCCTCTCCAGCCCGAGCCCTGGGTGGTCCTGGGAGATTTCTGGGACCATGTAGATGACCATCCTACACCTGGCCCTGGGTCCTTCCCGCTGTCATCCCCGCTCTGTCTCTAGCCTCCTTCGACATTCACTCCCACAGTCCCACCTGCAACCTCACCACCACCCATAATGAATGGCTCCACCTTCAAAATCACTGATTCAGACCCCAACTCTGCCTACCAGCCCTTCCTTCCAGTGTGTCTGTGTGATCAGTCCCTTCGTCAGCGGGCTCTGACCTCACGGGGTCTTTCCACGAGCTGATCTCCCCACTTCCTCCCGGTCCATAAGCTCTCTTCTTTCCCCGCTTCCCTCCTTATCCATAGTCCATTGTTTCAATAACACTCTTGCTGACACCCCAAACCTGTGGCCTTTTTTCCCTGCACCAAATCTGAAAAGAATCTAATGATGGATGAAGCCAACTAGGCATTTTTTAACGCCTAGACCCAAGCAGCCAAGCGCTGGTGAGGACAGAGAGCCACATGGCAGCACCAGTTGTTGTCACCGCCGTTTCACACCACACACACATGGTCAACCTGACCCAACTCCACCGGCACTGAACTAGTGAACTCACTTCCCCTCTGTCAACAGCGGCTGTTTCTAGCCTTCTCCAGTCTCTGGTTATGGGGTTTGAACAGGCTGAAACGGGGTAGAAAAGGCCCTGCAAGTGAAGGGGCAGCAAGAGTGAGGACCAGGAGGGGGCCCTGCGGGGAGGGGGTGGGTGTGGCCAGAGGGCAGCAAGTGAGGCTGGAGAGGGAGGCTGGGCCCAGGAGGCAGCTACATCCTATAGATTTATAAGAATGCTGTGGGCACTGGGGAGCCACAGAAGGCTTTAGAGCAGGCGGTGCCCAGATGGGAGGTGGGCTTTAGCAGGAGCAGGGGTGGGGAATCAGGGGAGAGGTGTGGGGAATCAGGGGAGAGGTGTGGGGAAGGCGTGTTCATCCACCTCCCGCTCTGTGTCCATCTGACAGGTTGCAACTGCCCTCCAAGGAGAGAGTGGGCTTGGAGGCAGGCCCAGTGCCGAACCCCTGCCTGTTCCCAGGGAGGCCCAGCCTGTCTGCAGCACACAGCTTCCATGTCCCTCAGCCAGGGAGCACCAACAGCAATGCCCTCTGGAGGGACAGCCGGCCCAGTGGCTGGGCGCCCGAGGACAGATGGCCAAACCTCTCTGAGTGTTGTAAAGAGGGAAGGATTACATCTTTATGTGTCTAGCTTCTCTGTGGGGTGGAGGAGGACTGGCTTTCCAGAGCACCTACTGTGTGCTGGGCTCCATCTCCTCACCACCCCACAGCCCTTGGGGGTAAGCACGAGCACGCCCACGTTCTGATCAGGAAACTGAGGCTCGGCAGGGTGGGGGACCTATGTCAGATCCCACCGTCAGTGATGGCGCCAGACCTGGAGCCCACTTGTTAGCCTCCCTGCCCAGCCCTTTCCCTATACCCAGTTGCCCCCCTGGACTCACCAACCGTGATGATTCAACACTCCGAGGCAGGAATTCACGTCCGCCACCTTGCATACCTTCCATGGAGGGGGCTCACGCTCACGGGGCAGCACCCTTCCCACTGCGGGCTGGCTCCGTCTGGGAGAAAGTCATTTCTCACGGGGAGCTAAAATATGACAAGCTTGTGGGTCGCGGGTCACGCAGAGAGAGCTGGCAATGGTGGCCTTCCAACCTCCCGCCCTCACCTCCCCGCCTGCCCTTCTCCAGGCGGTACCCCGCCATCTCAGCCAGACTTCACGGGATGCACGTGAGGACCCATCCCAGCTCCAGTTTGCCCTCAGAGCCCAGAGGGGGCAATTCTCCAAAGCAGGACATCCCCTCCACGGTCCTGGCCCCCATGCCTCTCCATGGTGCAGCCAGAGCTGATACTGGCATCCTCCACAGCCCCCCACAGTTGGCTCAGAGCCACTCGCCCCTCTGCTCCTATCCTGGGTGGCCTGCAGGTGGGCTGAACCACAGGCGGCAAATATTTGCTGACCGAGGGAATGCATTGTCACTGAAGACCACTCAGCAGGTGTCTGCGTGCGCGGGAGGTGAAACAGGGGGCAGTGGCTGGGGAAGGAATTGCCCTGAAGCCTCACACGTGTGGGGAGGCCCAGACAGTGGGTGACCCAGCCCCAACCCCAGTCAAGTTCAAAGGCTGGGGGAGAAGACCGGGGCCAGATGGGACACTTAACAGGCACAAGTGAAGATGTCAGCAAAGGCTGGGATGACAGCTCTGCAGCTGCGTCAGAGCAGGAAAGAGCTGGGCATGAGAAAGTTCCAGAACAGGGTGAGGGAAGGGCACCAGCAGCTCTTGGGAAAGCCTGTATATCCAGAGACCCCAAAGGGGGTGGTGCTGAACAGGAGAGGTTGGGGGGAGTGGGGCATATTAGGGTCCACCTGGGGAAGGGGTATGGTTATGTGGTGTGCTGGACAGAGGGTCCCACAGCGTCCCAGTTCCACCCCAAATCCATGCAGCCTCAGCCAGGACACTCCTCCTCTCCAGGGTCCCCCTCCCACTCCTGCAAGCAGGGATAGCAATACCAATCCGGTGGGATCATTAGAGCAGAGGTGGTGATGGACTGACACATGGTGGGTGCTCAGTAGACGGACTCAGCCCGTGTCTAAATCGGGCCCAGCCTTCAGCTCCGGGCTGCTCCTGTGTGATGTGGCACAGTCCCGATGAGGGACACGGAGCCCTGAATGAGTGGCCCCTCTCTCCCTGTGCCTGTTTCAGCCACAGGGTCCTACAAACATTAACCCCCAGCCCCCGTCAGGATCACACATCTTGGAGAAGTAGAGTCAGAAAGAAACCCCCTGCTGTGCAGATGGGAATCCTAATGTCCAGAGACAGCTAGGGACCTCCAAGGTCACAGAGACAGGGGCCTTCCTAGTCCAGCCCAGCCCAGCCCCCTCTGATGCACTGGTGACCCCCCAACCCCAGAAGCCCATCCTAGGGGGAGGCTGGGGCCACAATTAGCTGAGATCGGCACCATGCCCAGGTTTCCCAGTGAGTATCCACCTGGAATCCTCGAGCAGGCAGGCACAAGGGCACCTGGCCTTCCCCAGCACCCCCGCCCCACGGCCCCACCCTGCCCTTCCCCATCTGTGGCGGCAGGAGGGAGCAGACTGTGTTATTATTTTCCTGGCTCGCCTGACTGTTATGATGGCCCCTATAATCACAAGATCGTACCCCTGCCTTCCTGTTAGGGAGCCAGGGGGCCCCTTATCTGAGCAGACCACACCTCTGCCCCCACCTGGAGCCCCGCTGGACAGCAGCACTGGTGCCCCGAGGTTACATATCAACAACAGCAACAGTAAGAAGACCAGCAGGGGCGCCCCCACACAGGGGGCGTTCACACACAGTCTCACTAGGCACTTCCGTCAGCCCGAGGGTCAGCGGGCAGAAACTGAGGCTCTCAGAAGGGACAGGGCTTGTCCAGGGCCACCCACAGGTCCCAAGTTTCCATGCCATCCGGCACCCTTTCCTCTGCCCCCACCCCAGAGCCGAAGAGGGGAGGTTCCAACGCATGTGCCTCAGCCCCGTGGCTGAAGACCCGCCTACTCCTTCTCCCCGCCCCTCCCTCCTCTGCGGCCTGGGCAGGACTCAGCCGGAGGCAGGAGGCCAGGGTCCTTGCCAGCCCCTGGACGTGGCAAGCTGTGCGAGTTCCCCTCTCAGCCTTGGCCTCTTGGCTGCTCCGGGGACCCCTCCTCAGCCTTGGCAGGAGTCTCCCCCTCCTACACCCGGGCCCTCATCTCTTCACAGGAGCGCGAGGTCACCACCTCTCCCTGCCCTGAGCGGGAGACCAGGAGGGAGTGGACAGCGTCTCTGAGCTGGGAAACCCAGGACCCTTCTTGTGACTGTTCTAAGGACAACAGAAGGCGGCGGGGGTTCTGGGCCAGACGAGTGGCCCAGGTGGCAAGCTGCAGGGAGGGAAATGCCACAGGATGGACAGGGTCCTGCAGCTTGGCTGGGGGGCTCCGGAGTCCCCTGTTACACGCTGACTTTACACCCCAGGAAGTCTTGCCAGTTTCCAGCGTCCACACCCTCATCTCTAAGGAGAGGATGGTGGCAGGACCTGCTCCATGACGTGGCCTTGGATCTGGTGTGAGGCTTGCAAAGCACTTAGTAGATCTTAATAAGATGTAGCTGGTATTACTATGAATGTTGTTAAACAAGTGGTGGACAGGCCTTAGTTCTAAGTCTGTAAAGTGATGTGATCACCACCACTAAGCCCAGCCCACAGGCTGCCGGGGCTGCCGAGACTGTGAGGTGAGGGCACAGACGGGCGCTGTCAGCATCCTGCACAAGGAGGAGTGTCATGACCAGCATCCTCTGGGGTACCGCGTGTGCTTGGCACCCACAGGGTCAGGGAGACAGGAGGAGGCTGCTCCCTGTCTGGTCTTTGGTTTCATCTGAGCTACTCACACCCCTAGGGCCTTGCCCAGCCCTGCCCCTCCCCACCCTGCCCTGTCCCGGACGCCCCCACTCCCAGGCCCCCATTGTTCTCAGCCCTTCCTCCTGGGATCACCCTCCCAGCCTGGAGCTCTGGAGACAATGCGCATTCCAAGGATTCTGCAGCTCCCACCCCTGCCTTCAGCCTACTGCAGAGAGGCCGCTGGGGCTGGGGTCCTCTTCGTGGAGGTGCCAGGCCGCGTGCCTCTCCCGGCTCTACCAGCTCAGCCACCTCTGAAGTTCTTCCAGCGGCGCTGAGGAGGGGTCTTGCGGTGGAGGGTGCAGCTGGGGAGGCCCCGGCCAGGATGGCTGAGCTCGACCGAGGCCCGAAGCCAGGCTCTTCCTCGGACATGCCGGGCAGCCCCAGCTAAGCCACTGCCCTCTTGGGATCTGGGTTTCCCCCTCTGTAAAGCGGGGCAGAGACAGCCAGATGTGGTGGTCGTGAGCTCCGGCCTCAGTTTCCTCCTCCGCCACGGGGGGATGGTACCAGCTCCTACCACAGAGGTACTGTTTGGTTCATGCAAGCTATGTAGATGCCCCACCGAGTTCGGGGCCTGGCGGCCATGAGCTCAAAGGGGAACAGCCATCTCTAAGGGGCCTTCTCAAAGTGTCCCTCCTCTGTGCCACCTCCAGCTGTTCTTTGCTCCTGTCACTGACTATCCATGTGGTCCTGCCCCCGCCTTTTCCCATGCTGTCCCCGTGCCTAATGTGCTTCTCCCTCCCCTCCACAGCATCTGCTCCCCAGAGACTCACCGGGCCAGCCCAGCCCCCATTGACCTCTCCCACCCCCACCTCCCCATCTAGTCATTCTGTTTGTCGAGTGCCCCCTGTGCACTGTACACACCCCACCCCCTGGGACAGGTACCCCCTCTAGCACACCTCCTTGTCCAGAATCCTGGCTCCACAGAGATATATCGCTTTACAACTCAGCTCCCCTGCTGGGCTCCCCCTTCGGTGAGCTGCCCTCGGGCTGCTCCCAGTCTGTTGGGAAGACAGGCATAGACACCCTCTGAAACAGTGATCTGAGCATCCTGGAGGCCAGGGGCCGCCCAGAGGAGGAGGCTTCACTCTGTCGGGGAAGGGGGTGATCAAGGAAGGCTTCTCAGAGGAAGTGGTGCTGAACTGGGTTTTGTTGTAGTTGATTTCTAGTTTCATAGCATTATGGTCAGAAAAGATGCTTGCTATGATTTCAATCTTCTTAAATTTATAGAGACTTGCCTTATTTCCTAATATATGGTCTATCCTTGAGAATGTTCCATGCTTGAGAAGAATGTGTAGTCTGCTGTATTTGGATGGAATGCTCTGTATATATCTATTAAGTCCATCTCGTCTAGTTTTTCATTTAAGTCCACTATTTCCTTATCAACTTTTTCTCTGGATGATCTACCCATTGATGTAAGTGGGGTGTTAAGATCCCCTATTATTATTGTGTTGTTGTTAAAATCTCCTTTTAGGTTTGTTAATTGTTGCTTTATGTACTTTGTTGCTCCTGTGTTGGCTGTATATATATTCATAAGTGATAAGTCTTCTTGGTGAAGTCTCCCTTTTATCATTACATATTGCCCATCTTTGTCTCTCATTACTCATTTTATCGTGAAGTCTACTTTGTCTGATATAAGGATGGCCACACCTGCTTTCTTTTGTTTGCCATTAGCTTGGAGTATTGTCTTCCATCCTTTCACTCTGAGCCTGTGTTTGTCTTTAGAGCTGAGATGTGTTTCCTGGAGGCAGCAAATTGTTGGATCTTGGTTTTTAATCCATCCTGCCACTTTGTCTTTTGATTGGAGAATTCAATCCGTTTATATTTAGAGTGATTATTGATATATGAGGGCTTAATGTTGCTATTTTTTTGCTCATTTTCTGGTTCTTTTGCATTTCCTTTGTTTCTTGTCCCATGTGTTTCGGACTACCAATTTAGTTTGGTAGTTCTGTATGATGATTCTTTTAGTTTACTCTTTATTTATTGAATGTGACTCTATTCTGACTACTCGTTTAGTGTTTACCGTGAGGTTTGTATAAAAAATCTTGTGGATGAGATAGTCTATTTTCTGATGGCCTCTTATTTCTTAGAGTAAGTTGATTCGATCCCTTTCCTTTTCCCCTTCTAAGTTATGATTGTCACAGCTTGTTCCATCTTGTGTTGTGAGTGTGTGTTTAAAGTGATGAGGTTATATTTATTTTTGCTGTTTTCCTTCCCTTAGTCTTTGATTTTTATAATTAAGTGCTTGCTAACCTATTCTGATAGAGAGCTGCAATTTTTCTGATTTTGTCTACCTATTTTTCTCCCTGCTCAAAGCTTTGTATCCCCTTCCTCTTTTTTTTTTTTTTTTTTTCAGGCATGAGGGCCTTCTTGAGCATTTCTTGTGGTGGGGGTCTTGTGGCAATGAACTCCCTTAGCTTTTATTTATCTGGGAAAGTTATTATTTCTCTATCATACCTGAAAGATTTTTTGCTGGATAGAGTATTCTTCGCTGAAAGTTTTTGTCTTTCAGAATTTTGAATATATCATTCCAGTCTCTCCCACCTTGTAGAGTTTCTATCAAGAAATCTGCTGAAAGCCTGATGGGAATTCCTTTGTATGTTATTATTATTATTATTTTGTCTTGCTGCCCTTAGTATTTTTTGTTTGTCATTGACTTTTGCCAGCTTTACTACTATATGCCTTGGAGAGGGTCTTTTCCTATTGATATATTTAGGAGCTCTATTAACTTCATTCACTGGTATTTCCAGCTCCTTCCCCAGGTTTGGGAAGTTCTCAGCTATTATTTCCTTGAACAAGCTCTCTGCTCCTTTTCCCCTCTCTTTTCCCTCTGGAATACCTATAAACCTTATGTTGCCTTTCCTAATTGAGTTGGATATTTCTTGGAGAATTTCTTCCTTTCTTTTTAGTCTTAGTTCTCTCTCTTCCTCTGTCTGGAGCATCTCTGCATTCCTGTCCTCAATAATGCTAATTCTTTCCTCCATATTGCCATGAGCTGGGTTTTGAATGATGAGAACAGCTCTTCAGACAGACAAGGGGTCCTGCCTCACAGTGGGAAACACGTGCAAAGCCCCAAAGGCTGAAAACACCAGAAGGGCTGAGGCGCACAGGGTAGAAGGGCTGGGAGAAGGGGAAGGCCCATGGAGGTGGCAGGGGCTGGATCACGAAAGGGTGCATGGGCCAGGCTCAGGCACTGGGGAGCTGCTGGACAGATGTGATTAGTGGGAGGCAGAAGGACTCTCCTGGCTGCTGGCAGGGGATGGGTTGGAAGGGGCAAGACTGGAGGCCCAGGGAGGGGCAGGGGCCTTGGCCTGAGCCCCACCGTGCAGGAAATAGGGGGCGAATTCGTGGGATCATCTCAGGCTCCGGGCTGAGCCTCTTCTATACTCTCCAGGCATTTCTCTTCCTGGGCAGCCTCATCCCCTGCCCCTCACCTGGACCTACAGAAGAAGCCTCCTTACTGGTCCCTCTGCCCCCACAGGACACCCTACCCAGGAGCCAGGTGAATTTTTCTAAAAGTCTTTTCCCTGGACCTCAGTGTCCCCATCCAGGCTGGTAAAGCCTTAGGACAGGGCCAGAGCATGCTCATCCGTCACCCCAGCGCCCAGTCCCCGCCCTGGCACAAGAGACGACGCACCGCCATGGGAATCCTTCAGTGATTCCAACCCCACCTAGCATGGCGGCCTCACCTCCCATCCCTCTCCCGCCACTCTGGCCTTGAACATGCCCTGCCTGCTCCTGCTCGCTTCCACCTCCACAAGCTCTTCCCTCCACCTGGGGTGCCCTCCCCTCACCCCTCTGACTAGCTCACTGTCCCTCAGCTCTTAGCTTTAAGGAACATCCCTTCCCCAGAACAGCCCTTCCCAACACTCGGGCCAAATAGCTCCCTTCCACGCTCCCCCCACCTCTCTCTGCAGAGTCGTCTCCACAGTGGTCATCTGTGAGCTCAGATGACTCCCCACGAGGCTGTAAGTCCCACGGGGCAGAGAGCAGTGACTGCTCTGGTCACACAGCCAGTCCAGTAGAGCAGGGAGCTGCACCTCACACTCCCAGGCCCTTGTCCAGGGCCGTGTCCAGAGCCCCTCACGGCCTCCAGGGACTAGGCAGGCAGGGGCCCTCCTGGGGGGCCTCACATGGAGAATCAGGGGCAGAGGTGGGACTGGATCCCAGGCCAGCCCAGGGCCTCCACCTCCCCGCCCCTCCCCTCTCCTTAGAGCTCCCTGAAGCCTAAGAATCCAGGGGCTTTCCACCCACAGTGCCCAGGAGGGTCACACCCCACCTTCTCCTCTGATGTCCTCCTTCTCCCACCAAGACCCAACCCAGATGTTACCCTCTCCCTGAAGCCGTCACTGACCTCCAGGCAGGGTTGGTCACCCCTGCTCGAGGGTGCCCCTGTGTCGTTCCTAGCTGTCAACCAATCTCCCCTCCCACATCAGGTCTGGAGCCCCTTAAAGACTCCACCTCTGTGTCCCCCAGGCCCAGTGCGGGGACCTCAGTTGGATTTGGTGTTGACCAGATGGGTGGATGGCGGAAGGAGGCTGGACAAATGGAGTGATCGAAGGAACACCGCAATCTCCAAACAGCCTCCAGCCAGTCCTCCGGGCCCCTCTGTCACCCCTGCTCTCGCCTCCTGCGCAGGACAGCAGTGGGCCTTGCCCTCCTTTCGCTGGCCCTGCTTTGTGGGGTCCTCCGAGGTGGTGAAAGGAGTCTGAGCCCCCTTCCCATCCCTGCTTTGCCCATGTGCATCTCTCGGAGACTCAGGGGCAGAGACCCCCCTGGAGGAGGCATCTCTCAACTTCATCAGGGAAGGGACACGGTCAGCTCGTTTGTCAGCCTGCCGGTCGGCACCTGCCCGCCTCACAAGGGAGGGGCTGGCTCTGGCCTCCCCACAATGGCCTGTTTCCCTTGGAGCTGTTTCCCAGAGCTGTCTGTTCCCCATGAGCAAAACCCACTCATTTCCTTCTGAAAATACAAACCACTTCCTGGCTTCGCGGAAAACTGCCCTGATGAAATGGGCCGTGGTCTCAGAGTAGTCTGTGCAGCCCCCACCAGCTGGTCAGAGATGTGTCCCCCTTCTCTCCTCTCCCCCTGCCCCCCATCCTCTACCCCTGCTCATGTACCTGCCCCCAGATGCATACACTCAGTCCATCCACAGGCGTGGTCCCAGGACTCCTGTCTGTTCAGTCCTGCACAGAAGATCGGGGCAGGCGCAGAATGTCCGCCTATTCCGTAGACTTCCACCAAGCATCCTCTCTGCGCCAGGGCCTGGGCAGGCACTAGGGTGATGGGTGAGCAGGCCCTGGCCCTGCCCTAAGACTTTGCCAGTCTGGATGGGGACACTGAGGTCTGGAGGAAAGCCAGATCCTGTAACCCCATATCTGGGTTTGCATCCTGACTCGGCCACTCCCAAGGCTGTGTGGCCCCGAGCAATCCCTGGACTTCCTCCCTGATAGCGTAGAGCTGTGAGAAAGAGCAGAGGCCGTGAGCAGAGGCAGTAAGCCATTCTCAGCTGGGCGTGTACCCTGTAAAACCCTATACAGGCCTTGGGGGCTTATACACTGTAAAACCCTACACAAGCCAGAAGGCAACAAATATTGGTGCTCAGTGAACGGTTCCCTCTGGGAAGTGCTGATGAGCTTCACAAGTGGGGAGGTTGTCAGAGCCCCAAAGCGGGAGCCTGGTCTGCCGCTCACCACCTCCACCTCACGCCCTCGAAAGGCCTGTCATCTTGCATGTGCTGCAGCTGCCTCAGGTGCCTCCCCACAGCCTAGCTGCCTGGTTGACTCATCTGCAAAATTCAGGTCAGGCTGAATCTCCCTCCTCCCAGGGAACTCCCCCACCCTCCTGACCCCAGGCTGTGTCAGCGGCCCCTCCTTGGGGCTTCCACAGCCCGTGAGCTTCCCTTTGTCCCAGCACTGAGCACACCGGTTTGACATTGTCATTGCCAGTGTCCACACCTGTCCCCCCACCAGACTGTGACCTCACCCTGGACAAAGGCCAGGTCTGCCTCATCTCGGGGTCCCCAGCCCCAGCATGGGGCCTGGAGTGGAGCTGGCATCAGGAAAGGTGTGTGGAGGGAGTGGAGGAATCGGGTGATAGATGAGCAAAGGGAGCAGAGTCCTGGAGTTTTCTATGAGGTTCTGATTTCACGGTTTCTTTCCAGTTGCTCCCTTAAGAACCCAGCTATTGTGAGACCATGTGTCTCACCTGAGGTTTTGGAAAGCACCATCCGTGTTTACGGGATGACGTAGGACATGGCAGAGGTGGTACACAGTGGGCTGAAGTCAGGGATTTAAGCTCTGACTCTGCCTGTTCCCCCCCTACCCCGTCCCCAAGCTTCAGTTCCGTCTGTGAATGGAGACTGGACAGTGTCTGGGGGTCCTTGCCATGCAGCCATTTTGACCCTCATTGTGTCTTCTCCAAGCTACCCTTGGGCCTCACGCTCCGGCTCCTGCGGCTCTGGGAGGTGAGACTGACAGCAACAGAGGTGGGACCCCCGGTGCATTAATGGGGCTCGTGTTTACCCAGGCTGGGCCCATAAAATGCCTCAAGCGGAACTGAACTCGGCCTGGAGCAATCTGGCATTGTCCGTTCTGGCTCTTGAACCTTGGAATGGACCACCCAGGTGGGCATCTCATTCCCTAGACACCTTGGAAAACTTCAGAGGGAAGCTTGGCAATGCCTCAGAGCAGAGGAGTGGATAGGTTAGGGTTGTAGGGCTTGGGGACCTGAGAGGTCAACTTGCCCAGTCCCCAGCTCCATGGAAGAATCTCCTGCAGGCTGCATTGTGGCCTGAGGGGGAAAGGACTTGGACTTGTCCTGCAGGTTGCCTGTCAGCAGAACCCTGCAATGGTACCAGTGGGCATGGCTCTCTAACATGTCACCTCCGTCCAGTCTGTGACTTCTTTCCCCATACTGTTGCTGAGCTCCTGAGGCCAGGGACCTGGGTCTCCTCATCCCTCTGTCCCCAGCCTGGTCCCTTTCTAAGTTCCTCCTCTGTGCCCTGCCCTGTCCTGAGCTCTCAGGACCAGGGAAGCTTCAGACTCAGTCTTGCCTTTGGGGAATTTATGTCTAGCAGGGGAAACAGCTGGGTACCCAATGCATCAGAGGATAAGACAGGAATCCATCCATCCATCCACCCACCCATCCACCCATCCCTTCATCCCTCCACCCACCCATCTCTCCATCCACCCACCCACTCACTCATCCATCCTTCCATCCATCTGTTGACAACAGTCCCACCAGCTTCGGGGAGGCTAAGTTAGCAGCGCAGGCTCTGGGGTCACATGGTTCTGAGTTCAAAACTCCTCCATCGCGTGACCTGTGGATTCTCTCCATCTCTCTGGGCCTTAGTTTCCTCATCATTAAAAAGCCTACCTCGCATGGTAGTTATGAGATTCCCTGAGACGAGATACGTGCACCGATGAGAACACTGCCTGGCACGAGGCAGATTTACCGGGAAGGTAACGAAGTCTGTGTTTCAGGGCCCTTTGCTCACATTTTGTCCCTTCTCTGGGAGACACTCTCAAAATGTGTTTGCATGGTCTCATGATTTTGTAAAGTTTTATAAAAAGTAAGATATTTTAGCTACAACTGGTTGATTGCACTGTTTCTTTTCACCCTGAATCCCCCTCCATCTTCCTTTCCTGATGAGGGATATTGAGTGGCTGAAGGATTTTGGCCATCTAGCTAAAGGGAAGTTGAGGAAACATTTACAGTAATTTGGGATTAGTGAGTACAATGGGTACAGTTATCGCCAGCCATCCCGGTGTAGGAACAGCTTCCGGAATGAAGACCCTACTGCGCACTGTGCCCACTCATTTAGCATCCAAACTGTGACCGGCCCTGGAAGTATGTGGAGAGTGGAAGAGAAGAAAGGTTTGAAATGTATGGAGCTGGAAGTTAGTCTGTGGAATATTCTTTCAAGCATCAGATATGCCCAATTGTAGGCAAAGAATTTGGGCCTTATCAAAATAAAACTCTCTCCTCTCAGTAAGTCACTGATAATGAAGCCTATGTTCATTGAAATTATAAATACCTTTTTTTCTAGATGAGAATCATGTGAAATAGAACTTACCAGAAGTCCTGTATTTGTAGGGCACAATCTGTAGCAGTATCACAAACAGCAAGTACATTTGTGTCTGAAGTTGCATATTTTATGTATCCCAACTATCGATAATAATGAAGGAGTTTCAATCCATCATACAAAAGGAAAGACTGAATTACCTTTCTTTCTACAGAAAATATTGCTAAAGTTATTGTAATATGAGGAGGAAAATAAAGAATATGTAGTCTAAAATTATAAGAAAAAAGTGTTATAGAGGTATTTCTGGCACTTGATTAAGAAAAATACTGTGTTATTTTTCCAAACTTAGCGATGTTTGTGGTATTTGTTTGCTTCTAAAAATTTGTAATTGATTGTGATCTGTTTTCTCATTCTAAATAGATATTCATTTTTGTACTTGATTTTGTGGGGTTTTTTATATTTTTCTTTTGAAAGAGAATTCCCCAAACGTATCAGTTTCAGGCCCCCCAAAACTGGATCCAACCCTGCTTAGCACATAGTGAGTGCTCAGGAGTGTTGGAAATTTCTGACTTGGTCCCCTTGCCCTGGCCAGGATTCCAGTCAAGTCTTCCCCCTCCTCCCACCGTGGAACAAAACGTCTCCTACCCTTTATGCAATTATAAACAGGTATGTGAGGGCAGATGCAAAGTCAATGCTGGCCCAGACAGCCAATGTCCCTGTCACACATCTGTCTCTGCCACCAGAGGGGAGGCTCCCAGGCAAGGTTGTATCTGACTCATCTGGGTCCCCCTGGCGAGGAGGAGGTCCTCAAACCCACACTGCCTCGGGCTCAGTGTCAGCCACAGCTGGGTTCCCCAAGCTTCCTTCACTTTCATCTGATGGACAAAGAAGAGGGTAGCTTGGTGGTGTTAAACTGAGCCCTCAGGGCCCCCCTGAGGGGCCTGGGAGCAGCTAAGAGGGTCGAGGGAAGGCTGAGTGGTTGGGGTCCTAAGCCCCCTCATCTCCTTTCAACCAGAGCACCTTCCCTCTTCTCAGATACGTTCACCGGGATTCTGCACAAGAGTCCATCTAGAAATGTGACGCGATGCTAAAAATGAGATGAAAGACCACAGGTGTGGTTCCTGGCTGTGTGGCTCTAGGAAGCTCAGAGCTGTGTCCAAGGCTCGTGTGTGGTGAGTGGAGAGAACTCCCTGGCACGTATTTTGTGAGTTGACCTCACCTCTTGCATCCTTGTACTTCTTCTGCCCTTGTTGTCCCTCCTTCCTTTAAAAACTGTTGAATTCTATATGTGTCTGTAGGCCCCCTGCCTTCTGCAATGAGGTAGGGTAGAAATAAATTAGTCTAAAAGTTGAACAAAAACGAAGGATCCTCAAACACACATCCTCTCCCCTAGGCCAGTTCTCCTCACAATTCTCCCTCCCTCCCTTCCTCATGGAATAATTATCAGCTCCTGTCTGGTTTCCCCACTAGAAGACCAGCTCCTCGAGGCAGGGGCCTTACGTACCCACCCAGCACCCTCCTCAGATGGTGCAGCTTCTCTCTACATGTTTATGGAAAGAAGGAAGGGAGGGAGGGAGGAAACGATGTCCTATGTCACTCATGGCGCAGTGGCACGAGCATGCTCTGGAATCACACACACCCAGGTTTGAATTCTGGCTCCACAGCCTGCCAACCGTGTAACCATAGGCAAGCACCTCCCTGTCTGAGCCTCGTCTCTAAACTAGGAATGATGATCTGGATCTCACAGTTCAGTGAAGAGTCATGAGATAATGTGTGCAAAGCCCCCAGCCAGGGCCTGGCACACAGTAGGTGCTCAGGAAAGGGCTGGAGAATGGGCTGGCCTGGCTGGGAAGCAAAGGGGGCTTCTGTGTGCGAAGCCTGTCCCGAGCTGGAGCCTCCCCTCTCCCACGAGTTCCTCAGCCCCGGGGGCTCCGAGGCCAGTGGGGCAAAACCTTTTAATTGGGCCAGGCCGGGAGGGTGGGGGGATGCAATCAAGCCTGCCCAATCTTGGCAGGCGGCCTAGCTCCCCAGCCTGTCCGTGCTGGCTGCCAGGCCTCCACCAACAGGGTGTTCCAAGGCCTGTCTGCTGCCACCAGCCAGCCACTGGCCACTAGCCTGCTCAGCTCCCACCCTGTGGAGCCCTTGAGGCCTGGCATGCATGGTTAGGAGCCCAGTGTGAAAGGATGGGCACAGAGTGGGTGCCTAACCAAGGCCAGGTGAGTTGAACAATTACATTCTATGGGCACATTCCCAGAGAATGCACAGATACCTCTGTAAAATGCAGAAACCTTTGGTCCTATATGGGAAAAATGAAATAATATACTACCAGCCACTTACTGAGTGCCTATAATAATGAGACATACTCACATTATTTAATTCTGAGTATTATCCCCATTTTACAGGTGGGGAAAGTGAAGCTCAGGGTGGTTAAAACTTGCTCAAGGTCACAGAGAAGGCATGTGCTGTGGTCAGAGTTCAAGCCCCATTACCCAGCCCTGAAGTATGTACTGTTGCCCTGCCCAGGGCCACCCACCAATCAGTTCAGGCCCATGTTAACCAAACCCTCCTGTGCCCAGCCTGGTGTTGGGGCCAGGAGTACAGGATAAACCTGCAGGGTTCTGCAGGGGCAGGTGAGACTCACACGTAGACAAAGAGGAGGTAGCCATTCCCAGAGAAGGCGCTGGGAGAATCCGAGCTGGGCCATTAGAGGGCTAGAGGTGGCCTTTGCACAGAGTTTTGAGGGACAGGGAGAGAGGATGACCCCTCAGGACCATCCGCCTCGAATCCCCGTTAGACAAAAGAGAGGCCTATGTCACAGAGGGACGCAGGGAGCAGAGGCAGAGCTGCACCTGAAACCCAGGCCCTTCGTGCCCCGCCTGGGGCTCCAGCCTGTCCTCCACCCACAGCTTCCAGTGGGTCCTTGATAACTGTTCAGAGGGGCAGCCAGGTGGCAAGAGGTGGGGGCAGAGAAAGAACTGAGCACTGACCCCAGGAGCAGCCGCATGAGAAACCCAGGAGAGTGCTCATATCCCAGAGGGGCTGACCAGGCAGAGGAGAGGGCAGACACAGGCTCCATCCACACTGTGCTCACACATATTTGCTGAATGAATGAATGAGTGAATGAATAAGTGGGTAAGGTCCCAGTGGGCAGAGCAAGGGCCAGCAGAAAGGTGGCATAGGGAGGTAAACGTTTGAACCAGTGTCTGGAAGGACCTTCTCTCAGGCAGAGCGGCCTCACGTGAAGGGGCTGCCCTGGGAGGAGTGAGCTCCCCATCAAGGGAGGGGTGGGGGGGCACATGTTCAGGACTGCTGGAGCCAGGGCTCCCTCCTGAGGCTCTGGCGTCTCTGGTTCTGAGATTCTTCCACAGGGCTACAGGGACCAGAGCTGGTTCCCATCAGGAGGAGGAAAGTGCCTGCAGGCCAGAGACCCAGTTGCTGGAAGGTGAGCCCTCTGATGCTCCAGAGTGGGCGGGGCCTCCACACCAGACGCCTCCCTGCCCAAAGGGCCCAGGCCTGCCTGCCACCAGCTCCCTGCACGGCTTCACGTAGGGCCTGTCCCCTCAGTGCCCTCACCTGCCCCGTCTGCTCTCAGGGCTGTTCTGAGGCCAAAACAACTCCTATTCCCCCCATTTTGCAGCGTGAAAACACGCTTACATTAGTCCTTTTTATACGGTGGGGAAAAACTCAGCCTTGCATACAATTTCTTAGGTATGAGAGTCTCCCTCTGCAGTCGGGGGTGGGGGTGGCCCCCAGAACAGGCCCATTCTTGTCCTCATCTTCCCTGAGGACCCTCCTTCTTCAAGTCCTGTCACCTCTCTGAGCCCCAGTTTCATCTTCTGTAAAATGAGAATATAAGACTCTTTTACAATATCAAAATAAGCCCCAAAAAAGTTCTTAAAAAAAGGGTGGCCCCCACTTGCTATGGGGGCCATGAGGTCTGATAAGATGTCTGGGAGATGCCTGTCCTGGGCCTGGCTCCCTGGGCGCCCGCCTCTGCGCCCAGGGCAGGCGTCAGTGTGGGGAGCTGCCCCACAAAGTGCTGCCTCCTGAGGCTCCTCGCTCCTCGGCTTTGGCCCCGAGCCGTGGAGACGTGGAAACTCTGAGGGCTTCAGACTCAAGGTGTTTTACGGGCCCTGCAAACACGGCAGCCCCATAAAGTCACCTCAGACGGCTTACAAGCCCTGAGACCACCCGGGATCCCCTGGCCCAGGAACCCCGAGCTCACCAGGGAGCGACTGGGCCCCCACAGCAAAGGATGGGCTGCCAGGGCCAATGAGTCTGGACCACCAAGATAAATTCCTACCTGCCCTGCTGCCCCTGTGGCCTGAGAGACGTGGGGAATGGCTCTCAACCCAGCCAGGTCTGACCGAGGAAGTGCTGCAAGACTGCTCATCCATGCAATGGGTGAGCTGAAGGACTGGCCTTGTCCCCAAACCCGGGCTGACCCCCTTGTGGTTCTCAGAGAGGTGTAATAGGGAGGGAGCAGAGAGGCCTCCCTGTTTCCCTTCCTGGGAGGCCACGGTTAAAGGCGCAGGGTTAGAGTCAGCCCGGGTTTGATCCTGCTTCTGCCACTAGCCCTATGCCCTGAAGCAAAGCACTTCAGCAAGCCAGCTCCCATTTTCTCACCTCTACAGTGAGAATAACAGAGCAGCTATTTCTACCTCGAGTAGCTGTCGGGATCGAGCAGATAAAGGTACCCAACAGGTGCTATTATTGTGTCCCTGCTTTGCCCTCCAGGCAAGATGGTGCCAACCACTGACCCAATGGATGGGCACATCCTGTTGTCACCAAAGCCACTTCTCTCTGGGGCTTACCCCAATCCAGCTAATGGTCTTCTCGTTCCTGGATTGTCAAGGATCTTCCATCAGAACCCTTGGCTCCAGCGTCCTCTACCCATACCCAGCAGCCCCCCTCAAACTCTCTAACCTCAAGGCCCTCCTCAACCTGGCCCATGTGGACCTGTCATTGCCCTCCATTCCCCCAGCCCTGAAGAACCCCATGTGCTTCACTCACCAGGAAATGCTGTTACCACTAATATTAATAACAGCAATAATAACAACCAGCACTCGTGCAGTGCTCACTCCCCACCTAGCACATGTGACATGTCATTGAATTACACACACCAACTCAGTTAATCCTCACAACCACCTATGTGGCAGGTACCCAGATTATCCCATGTTACAGGTGAGGACGCTGAGGCACAGAGGTGCCTTGCCCAAAGGTCACACAACTAAGAGGTAGTAGAGCTGGGCCTCCAGCTTGTGAAGTCTGGCTCCAGAGCCCAGAAACGACCATTCTTGGCACAGGCTATGCATTCATTCATGACACATGAGCGGGGACTGGAGGGCACAGAGAATGTGGGGACAAGAGTGGTGTCCTCTGGCCTGGGCATTCCCAGCCGCCCCAGTCGCCTGCAAAGTTATTCTTGCCACAAGGCATGGAGGTGCCAGTGGTGTTTCCCAGGACGTGCTCTCTGGACCACCTGTACCAGAGTCTCCATGGGCTCGTGAAAATGCAGAGTCCTTGGCCCCACTCCTCACCTCCCGAGTCAGAATCTCTGGGGGCTGAGCCTGAAGTCTGAGAAGAAACGCTAGACCAGAAAGAGTTCTATCCAGACACTGGAATCCATTCAAATCCCGAATCAAGGACCCCTGGGCAAGTCACTGGATTTCTCTGAACCTCTATTTTCTCACCTGTAATTTGGAATGAGAAAATTGACCCCACAGATGACTGTGAGACTCAACGAAATCATGTAGGTATAACTGGCTTGTGGAGCAGGCTGGATTCTGTGGTGTGCAAGTAAAAACACTTTGTTTTTTCACCACTGTCTCCAAAACCTGCCCTGTTGGCTCTCCCTCCTCAGCCCTGGACCGGACCTACGGTGCACCCCAGCCTTCCGCCCTATGTTACATATGAGGGACAGTCTCATTTTCAGGTGGTAATGGGTGCACCCAATCTGGCCTCAGAAAGTCACTCTTACACCCAATTCACAGTCCCTCCTCTCCCAGCTCCATTTCTGGATTTAGCTGCTGGGCGGGGACGGGGTTAGTGGGTCTCCTCTATTTCCTCACCTCCCTCCGCTTCTCTGTGTCCCCCTCCACCTTCAGAGTCAGATCTAGATGGGGGGGCTGGGCAGTGGAGGGGGGAGCGGGGGTAGATGTAAAATGACAACAGTAGGGCTTACCCGGGGCTGCCAGAATCGGGCATGGGGGTCCTCTCGCGATGGCAATGTCTAACACCCAGCTTTTTCTCTTTGGGGTACCTTGTGGATTTTTCAGTGCTCCTCCCTTGTTAAGAAACAATTTCTTGCCATGAATGATGGCCCTTCTTCCAGCTGATCTCTCACTCTCCCCTCAGCCCCAGGCAGACACTTTCTGTTGGGGTCACCTGAGCCCGGCAGGCAGCAGACCCCTTGGACTGGTCCTTGCTAAATGATTTGCGCCCTTCTTTGGCCCACAGGAAACTGTTTCTTTGCTTGCTGAACTCTGGCAGGGCGGGGTGGACCCCGCAGCTCCCCCCGATCCCCCCTCCAGCCTCAAGGCTTCAGATGGTGTTTCAGGCAAGAAGCAGACACACATCCCTCCGCCCCCAAGCTCCAGGACTTGCTGTGAGGTGCGGACAGTCCTTGCACACCAAGCCTGTCCTTCCAGCCCCTGCCTCGTCTCGCACTTGGGCTGAAGGTGAGCGCCAGGCACAGGACTGGTCTACGGCCTCCCTTTCTCCTGTCCTGCACAGAGGCCTTCAGATGTGCGGTGCTGGGCATCTGTGGTACGCAGTCTGGGGCCTCAGCATCTAACACAAAGAAGGTGTCCATAAAGAATTCCAGACTCTTTTCCTCCTAGAACAAGAGGAGCTGGGAATTCAAGGGAGGAAACAGAGGAGCCGAAAGCAGGGCTCCACCAAGCCTCAGGCAGAGCAGTTCCCGGAGACGCATGTAAAACCAGGGATTGGGAGGGATTCGTTTTTAATTAAAAAGCAATCGAGGCCCAGATATAAAGTATCATGACACTAATGGTCCAGGAAATCTGGAACCTTAAATCACAGCAATTTCTCCCTGGAGAGCAGGCCTGGGACCCCAGGATTAGAGAGGGGGTTGGTGTGGCCAAGGCAGGAAATGCTGGAGGTGAATGCAGTTTCCCTGCTGCTAGAGCGCTCAGGTAAACAGCGGGGGAGAGACCAGTGTGGCACCGTCATTTCACAGATGGGGAAACTGAGGCCCAAGGAGGGGTGGGTCCTGCCCAGGGTCACACGGAGAGCAGGGGCAAAGCCGGAACCAGAACCGGAGCTGGAGGCCCTCCCTGTGCCAGCCCTGTGGTCACACCCCAGGATGGATGCTTTCCCACAGTCCCCTGCCAGGGTCCTCCCACGGGCTCTGGAGTCTGGGACTCAGCCCGTGTCACTGAGCCCAGAGAGTTTTTGAGTTTCTGCAGGGCTCTTGGTGGTGGTGGTGGATGGGGTTAACCTAGAGACCTGGCAAGTGAGCCTGCTGTCCCCCGGATCAGGGCCACCTGCACTTGTCATCCAACACGGTCCTCACCACCTGCCTGTACGGCTTCCCAGCAGGGTGACTCAAGGAAGTCTCACCAGCCTTGGTTTCACCATCCGTATGGTGAGGAGGTTGAACGGGACCCTCTGTAGAGGCCCCTCAGTGCCAACGACCTGTGATTCTATGCGTCTATTAGCCTGCTGTTCCATCCCCCAAAGAGGGGTATCGTGAAGACAGAAAGCAACCAGCAGGGTGGGGTGATGATGAATGGGGAGACAGGAAGCATTTTGAGCTCCCAAGGAAAAACTGAACCAACCCCCAGCCGCGAGGATCCCTCTGTGCCCCCTAACTCTCTGGACTTCCCTCCTTGGGGCTGGCCTGAGCCAAAAGTCAGACGCTTCATTCATTCAGCCCACAAGGATTTATCACTTCCCTGGAATGCTCTGTGCTTCTACAAATCTTGAGATGTCTGAGAGCATCTAGCCAGAGTGGGTGGGTCTCCCTGCTGCACCTGAGCGAAAGGCAGGCTGCCAAGCAACCACTGAAATCTTTGGCCACATCAACAGAGTTTGTGCCCAAATCCAGGGAGGTGATTGTCTAAATCTACTCCATGCTGACTGGATTCCTAGAGAGTGGCGACCAGTGTGGGAGTGGAACTTTGTGGCCAGAGGGAGGTGAGAGTTCTGGAACCCAGAACATGTGGAGAATGTTATAGTTTCTGGCCCAGGTCAGCCTGGAGGAAGGCAAACTTGGGGGACAAGGGTGCTACTTCCCAACCTCTGCAAGGATGTCCTGGGAGAGATGCCTGTGCATTTGGTGGAATTACAGACCCGCGAGCTAGCAGACCTCACAGGCTTCTGGTTCAAGCTCTCCTCCCCCAGTCTCCCTGACTGATAACCCTAGTCCAGCTCACATACCTCCTGTGACAGGGAGCTTACTCCCCGCCGGGCAGCTGCTTCCACAGTAAGATTTGGTGGGTAGAAGGTTCTGCTTATTGGTGGTGCCCCACTGGTTACATCTGTGCTGACCTCGGCCAGACACTGGGCTGGGTGCTTCACCGAACTTCCCTCATTTAATTCTCAAACCCAAAAAGTAAACATTATCTCCCATTTTCTACAAACTCCGAGGCTCAGACAAATGAAACAACTTCCTCAAAGTCCCACCATGGGAAGAACAGAGCTGGGATTCAATCTTGTGTCTCTCCGGTTCCAAAGCCACTTACACTAGAAAGCCCTCACCCCTCTCCTGCTTCATCCACACGGAACTTCGTGTCCTTCTCCAAACCCGTGATGTCCTTCCAAGAGCCACCGCTCTGCCTAGTGCTCCTCCTGCTGGAATGCCCTCCCTCCACGTCCCTTTGAAAACCTCTGTTCTCAGGGTTATGTCTTTCTGCATCACTGTTTTACACACACACACACAAACACTATCTAGTGTGTTCTCTGACGTACAGCAGGCACTCCGTGTTTGTCAATCAATCCACGAACGCATCAATAATTCCAGTCCCCAACTCAACTCTCGCCCACTGTGGGAAGTCTTCCCTGCCTCCTGCCCCAGAGTGAGTGAGCTGGTTCTGGGCTCCCTTGGCCCCACTCCCTGTCCCCTTCCCATCCCTACACTGCAGCAGGCCCCTGGCATCTCTCTTGACCCTGACAATGGCCCAGAGGAGGGGCTCAGAAAGGAATGTAGGATGCAATGGAACACTAGACCCCCAATGAAACTTAAAGATGACATTATCTCACCTCTTATTGTTACAGAAGAGGAAACTGAGGCCCAGAGAAGGCAGAGTTGGGAAGACAGGAACCCAAGCTCTAAGTCCCCATCCCGTTAGATATCCTGACCAAAGAAAGATGAAGAGGAGGCCCGTGGAGGCGGAAGGCCTGGGCTGGCCCCGGGCTCCCCCCTCATGTCAGCCATTCCTGCAGCCCAGCCAGCAAAGCCTGCCTCTGGGGCCCGGGAGGGGTGAGCTGGGGGTCAGGGGCAGTTCCTCAGGCTCCTGCCTCCCCACAGAGGCCTTTCATTTTCTGGGCTGGGGCCTGCTCCTCCCGCTGGCTGGAGGAAAAGCCCCCAGTGGGCGCTGAGTGTGAGGCTGACGTGCAAAGGCTGACTGTGGCAGGCGCCGGCCCTCAGCTTCCGCCACAAATTTACACCCCCCAAAAGGCTGTGCATCCTCGGGGGCTGGGGCTGGGGTGGGGAGGGCGGCTTTTTCCATGGTTGGCCCCACTGCCCTAGAGTCGACGTCTTGTTGGGAAGTCTGAGGGAGACACAGTGGTTCTTCACGCAGGGGACAGCAGGGCCTGCCCACAGGGACCCCAGGTGGAGGCATCTCAGGACAGGCTTCTTGCCTGCACCCCATCTGACCAGGCCATTTCCTGCTTTGCACGGACTCCCACATTTCTTAAGTGAAGTTCAAACTCCTCGATCCGGATTCAAAAAACAGGGGGTTGGGTCGGGGGAGAGGGGATGTTGACTCCTTACCCCCAGGGCCCTTGGGGGGCTCTCTGGGGCTCGGGGCCATGCAAGTCTGGCAGATGTTCCCAGTCCTGCAGACGGCAGCCAGGACCCAAAGCGGAGTGTCCACGGCAGAAGTGGGGGCACGCTGAACACACTGAGCACTGGATAAACATCTGTGCAGGGAGCCCTGCCCGCCCCGAGGAGGACGGCAGGAGAGGCCCAGGTCCTGGGAAACCCCTCGTTCGCGCAGCCTGTGGGCTGGGACTCAGCTCAGAGGGCCCACCTTGGCCACCTTCAGCTTCATGGCATCAGCACAGGCCTCTACTTGGTGCAGCAAGACTTACACCAGAAACTGCTGGAATCCCTGAGCACCAGATGCAGGACACCAAGGCTCACTTCTCACAGAATGGGACTGAGGGAAAGGAAGTCTCTTGTCTCAGGCTGGTGGCTGAGCCCAGTCATGAACGAGGCACCTGGTTCTTGGTCCAGTGTGGCCTGTGCAGCTGAGTGATCACCCTGGGCCTGGACTAGAGGCCATGACAGAGTCACAGCATTAGCGCTGCAGGCAACACTCAAGATTATCCAACCTCCTCCAACGTCACCTCTGTGCCAGGCCCTATCCTGGCCCTGGGGTCACAGTGGTGATCAGATCTGCCCCTGCCCTACAGAAGGCCATCTCCTGGAGAGACAGGCCACCACATTTGGGGTGTTAAGTGCAGGGATAGGGAAAGGATCAGGTGCTCTCTAGGGAAAATGGGGGAAAGGACATCCTGGACAGGGGAACAGCAAGTGCAAAGGCCCTGGGGTGGGGGGTGGGGATGGTGAAGCACACCAGCCAGGGAACTGCAGGTAGACTCGGGGCATCTGGAGTGTAGGGAGTGAGTCAGGTGGGGCAGAAAGAAGAGGGCCAGGAGATGAGGTGGGAGAGACAGGCAGGGCTGGACTGTGAGCCTGTTAGGGAGGTATGCTTCATCCTGAGCCTGGAGAGGCCCAAGTACGTCCTTCACACAGCAAGTTGCTGGCAGAGCACAGCCTGTGGCCCAGGTGCCCAGCTCTCTCTTGTACCCACCCACTCGCCACAAAGAGCCACACGTCCCCTTGCCTGGAATGGTGAGGGAAGAAGCCGGGCCATGGGCCAAGTGCCTCCTCAAATGACCTCTTCAGGGCCCCTCCCTAGGACCTTGGGAATCTGGCCTTAGCCAGACCTGCCAGTCCTTACCTTCTCTAACCAAGAATTACCTTCCTGAAGTCTTTGTTTAATTAGGGTCATTTCTCCCAACCCGCACATCAGGCTGAAAACAAAAACACAACAACACTCCCGCCCTCTCCCTCCGCAGCTGCCGCACTGCTATTCCCACCACAGAAGGAGAGGCCCCCCTCCCATCTCCCCAACGTTCCAGAACTCCCAGCGTGGGCTGGGCCTGGGGGGCCAGGGTGGGTCAGGCCTGCCCCACCACCGAGGGAGGGGCCGGAGCACAGAGTCCATATAAATTAATTTAATTGGGCCTATTATCACTTTGCTCCAAGCCTGCAAGTCTAATCTAGCGTTGAAGTAATTCATTGGGTGTGAATGTCCTGGAGCCAAGACTTCCCTCTGCTCTCAGAACAAAGCTCTCCGCTTGGCGCAGGCCCCGGGCCACTGCAGCCTGGCAAGGAGAGGGGCTGTGTGGGGAGCTGGGTGGGCAGGGGAGGCCTTAAAATAGCTCTTTGCTTTGGCTGCATCCCCCGACTTTCCCAGAATGAGGCCCCGGTCCACACCTCCAGTACACACACGCTCAGCCACACGGGTACACATCTGGGTGACACAGAACCAAAGATGGCTGAAGGGGCTCCAGGAGACCGGGGTGAAGCCCGAATTACTACAAGACATTGGACAAGTCTTGTCTCCTTCCTGTGACTCGGTTTCCCTTCCTGCAGAATTTCCTGGCTTCTCACTTTAGTAGCTGTGTGGCCTGAGGCAAGTTATTAAACCCCTCTGAGACTCAGCTTCCTCATCTGTGAAACACAGAATCCAATGCTTGTCTCATCGGGTTATTAGGAGGATTAAATGAGTTAATGGATTAAAATAACTAGAACTACGCCTGGCATACTGTAAGCACTCCATAAATGTTCGCTCATTATTATTGTGAGACTCAGATGGGGTGGGGGCAGGGAGCCCATCGTGCAACTGTAATTGCTGAGGCCGAGGTATGCGCTGTAGTTATAATTTCAGGAAAGTAGGAGGGAGCTGGGTGGTGTGGTTCCCACGACAGTTTTGCCCCAGGATTGGGGCACCTGAGAGCTGGGAGAATGCAAGCTGCCCAGCAGAGTGTTGTTATGATTAGATTTACATACTTTATGGTGCAATTATTCATACCTCGATGCCAAGCTCATTAAGCAATCGGGCACCATGAACAGGACCCACTGGGTTGTGCCCCAATCTGAAAGAGAGACATGGCCTTGCAGGCCCCTGGGGGCCCTGGCCTAAGGGCAGAAGTAGCACATCCATGCATGAATGCCCATGTGCAGACCACGCACCCATGGGGGGCCCAGGCGCTGCGAGGACCTTGTCAGGAAGAGGCAAGGGGCACAGGCCCTAAAAGGGGTGGGGAGGCTGAGGATTTACTGGTCTACCTGTTCCTTCCCCTACTTGCCCTGAAATACCAACCAACCTTTGCAGGGCCCCTCCTGTGCTCCAGGCCCATGGCACCCCGAAAGGCAGAGTTTATTTGTTAGCACTAGTCCTAGTATTAATACCCATTTAATGGATGGGGAAAGTGAGGGTTGGCAGGTCCAACCAAAATCTCTTCCCCAAAAGCACAAAAGCCAAACCAAAGGCTCCTACCCACTGACATTTGCTCCCTAATTCAGGGATTGGAAGAGATGGGTGTAGTCTTTTGGGGAAGTAGCTCGAAGTTGAGAGAACCCCAGGCTGGGAATTAGGAGATCTGGGTGAGTCCCTTCACCTCTCGGGACTGCAAGCACCCTGTCAGAGCAGTGGGAGTGTGAATCTCCCTCCCAGTACAGGGGCCCTTGTATGGACTGGATGGGACCACTGACCCTACATGGGCTCAGCACACCTCAGGTGCCCACAAGATACAGCAGCATCTGAACTCAGCCCCAGAGCTGCCAAGCCAGGCCAACACTCAAGTGGCTCCTGACAGGTAAGAAGGGGCTTCTTGGTAACAAACCCCGGCCCCTCCATCTCACCCTAGAAGGAGACTCTCCACACGGGGCAGGGCGGTCGGAAATCAGGGCCCCAGCCTCGTTACCCAGGACGGAACTTTCCTTGTTCTGTAGCCAGTGGCCGTGCTGGGGGGAGGGGCTCTACTCCCCCTTTATTCTCTTCCCTCCTCACCCAGGGCTCAGCAGAAGCAGGTGGAAAGTTCCAGACAAGATTCAGCGAGGGTTCTGTGGCTGAGGCAGCTTTAACATGTCCCACCTCCAACACACCTCCATGTGTAGACTCGAGGTGGCTGGACCTGGGCTCGGGGGGCTTCCCCTCTCCCTCCTGGAGGGCTGCCAGGGCTCTGGGAAACGGCGTAGGCTCAAGTCGGGGACTCCCTCCTACCCTCCACTTTGAATTCTCTTCCTCCTGTCCAGGTTCCCACTGCCCAGCATGTATTAACTGGACACCACTGTGCGTGTCGCTGCAGCTCTCTGAACCTCCGTTTCTTCATCTTTAGAGCAGGCTGATAAATGGAACCTCTTCCCGGAGTTGTGAGAATCACCTGCAACGTACCCAGTGCACAAGCCGAACGCTCAGGTGCTTCCAGCTGGCTGGGGAGCAGGAAGTGTTGCTCTGTTTGCTTTTGTTGTTTAGCTTGTCTAAGCCACGACCCTGGGAATGCAGGGCCCAGCTCTCACTCACTTGTCTTTCCCCTAAAACACATCACTTACGTCACCTGCCAGCTCTCAGCCAGCACCCAAGCTGGGCCTCTGTGGGTGTGGGGGACTGGGGATGGCATCAAGGGCCAAGTGAGGACAGTCCTGAGGCTGTGAAATGCCCCCAGAGTCCTCCCCCCTCTTGTTTCCCCCAGGGGCAGCGTCTGCAACACCGCTCCAAGCACCAGGTAAGGCCACCTGGCAGAGGGACCAACCCCTCCCTGGCCCTGCACTGGATCACTGAATTATTTGAAGCACCCCTGAGACCAGCCTGTGTTCAGCTGCCTCCACGGTTCCCCAAGGGTAAAGCAGGTGCCAAGGGCAGAAAGGAAGGTCGGGCGTGGAGAGACCAGCTGAGGCCGAGAGGCCACGCAATCACAGGGCAATCACAGAACCTCTGTGAGCCTCTGTTACCCCAGGCATCATGTACGTATACCTGCACGTGTACCTCACAGGTGCTGTGTTAGGCTGGCCAGGTTCCTCTTCAGGAATGAAGTGCTGGGGGAGCTGCCGCAGCTGTCAGCCCTTTGCAGGGACAAGCTCTGCTGAAGAAAACTGCCCCGCCCAAGACTGCACCCCTTCCAGGGCAGCCTTCATCAACAACTGGCCGATTTGCTGGGAGGGAAGGCCCCGACTCTCACCCCAGACGGGGACAACTCTGAGGCTGTCCCAGGTCCAGAGCTCCCCATGGGGTCAGCTGAGGCCTTCATGACTGTCTCCCGCCCGCCTGCTCTCTCTGCCCAGGCCAGCTTCCTCCCCTCCCTTTTGCAGCGGGCAATTCCAAGGGCACTCCTCACAAACACCCCACGTGCCAGGCTCCCTCTCAGAGGCTGCTTCTCAGAGGAGCCAACCTGATGGACGCCGTTCGAGAGTGAGAGAGGCTTGACCTGATCTGCAGTTATTTACCAGGTGCTCTGTTTCATGTTAGTCTCCCTCATTAGACTCTAGGCTCCATGAGGCCACGGACCGTGTTCATTCTTGTTCATCATCATATTTCTACTCCTGGTACATAGTAGGTACTTAAATACGGGCAGAGAGAAGGAAGGTAGGAAATGGAGAAGTTAGGAGGGTCTTGGTGGGCAGGCAGAGAGCACCTAGAGGAAGCTAACGAGAGTCAGGGCATCAGGTAAGACGGCCCCAGGAGGCGGTGTTTAAACAGAGCTCAGGGAGGGAGGCAACTGGCCAGCAGCAGACGCCATGGAGTGGGGGTGGAGGGGCAGGAAGACATATTCTTCCAGCGAAGACAACAGCACAGGCAAAGGCTCTGAGGCGGGTGTTGGAGGAGCTGAAAGAAGGCTGGTGCAAAAGGCAGAGGGCACAGTCAGACACTGACCCCTAGAACACAGCATTAGCCTATGAGCAATGGGGAGCCTGGAAGAGTTTTAAGCAGACAGAGACACGGTCAGGTCTGCATTTTGGGAAGACAACCCACTGCCACGTGGAGGAGGGTGAGAGGGACAGCGAGCGACAGTCATGATCCCAGTAAGACTCCAGGGAGGAGGGTTCAAGGAGGGTAGCGATGGTGGAGACGGAGAAAACGGAAAGAGCAGAAACGTACCTGGAGGTAGCATCCTCAGAGTTTACTGCTTGCTTGTTTGGGTGTTAGAGGGGAGTGAGGGGGAGAGAGGAGGCTGAAAAGATGCTGAGATCTGAGGGGTCATTTACTGACGGGAAAACTGGAAGAGAAGAGGTTGGGGGTGGTGCGCAAGTACTCCAGGTGAAGGAGCCTGTGAGGCACCTGATGGGTGGAGTTCGGGCATCTGTGGAATATAAGGATCTGGACCCCGGAAGAAATGTCCAGGCTGGGGACAGAGGTGTGGGGCAGCTTGGAGACCTCCCGTGGGAGTCTACTCTGCAATCCCAGTGTAACCTTGGCCTGGGACAGTGACCCTCCTGGGTAAACGTGCGCTGGCTGGATGGCTGGATGGATAGACTGATGGATAGATGTGTTTTCCCCTGGAGAACCTCCGGCCCCCTGAGGCTGGGGACTCGGCCCTCTCTTGATGCCCACAGCCCAGCCCAGGCCTGAAAAGTGGCTGGTACACAGCCACCACTCTTGCTGTGAGGCTGATGGAGAGACAGTGAAGGGAAGGAGGCAGAACAGGTGACAGCCAGGGCCCCTCCTTGTACAGACAGGTTGCTGAGGCCCAGAGATGGGCAGAGCTGGGCCTGGTTCCCAGTCTAGCACTTTCTCCACTTCCTCCTTCCATGGAGGCCAAGTAGTCCCTCCATCTCTACAGGCACCCTCAGGAAGACCAGGCAACAGTCATCTTCTTGAAACAGATAAAGAAAGGAGGCCCACAGGAAGTCACCCACCTGCCCAAATCCACACCTTCAGGCAGCACTGGGATTAAAAGAAACCAGTTTGGAGTTTCAGACCTGATTTCAGATTCCCAGCTGGGCCACTGGGCACTGAGGCCTCAGGACCAGTCCGGCCCCTCCCTGGGCGGGTCCCACTTTCCTCGGTGACCAAATGATGAAGAGGCCAGCCCCCTGGGGTGTGAGGACACAGCAGGGAGCAGCACAGGCTTGGTAACCTGCAGAGCACTGCAGATGCCACCTGACTCTGGGGAGATTGGGGGACCTGCCCTCAGCAAGCCCTGGCTAATGTCAGGGGTCTGCTGGCCAAGCAGGCCCACTCGGGGCAGAGAGAGCTGAACTGAGATGGAGCATTTCTGAGATGAGGCGATGTGAAGCAGCATGGGGCTAAAGTAACTTGGTGGTCCTTCCCCCCACGCCCTCGGTGGGGCTCAGGGCTGAGCAGACGGGGCCGGGGGAGCTTCCTGCTGAGCATCTGTGGTGCACTCAGCCTCGCCGCACTCCCAGTTTCTGAGGGGCAGCGGAGGGTCTTGCTACCCCAGTGGACTGAGGTGATATTTGAAACCAGAGTAGAACAGGGCTTTGCCCGATGTCACCCAGCCAGCTGGTGGCAGAACTGAGGCCCAAGGCTTACCAACTGGCGATATTTGCACCTGCCTGTTTCTTTCATTCATTCATTTGTTCATTCGTTCATTCACTCGTTCAACAACCTTCCTTCCTGGCCATGTCATGGGTGCTGAGACTCAGAGAGGAATCAGACAAGCCCTGCCCTCAGGGAAGTCCTGGTCTGGTGAGAAAACAATCACATAACTAGTCAATGACAGCATGGAACTTGTGTGACAACAATTCACAGGAGTGGGGGAGCCCAGAGCGAGGCCCAGTCCAGGCTCCTTGCAAGGAGGCCTCCGGGAGCAGGTTGAGTCTGTAGGGGAAGAGGGGCTCCCAAGGGGGTATTCCCAGCTGAGCAGGGAGCACAGAGAACTGAGAGCCATGGGGGGGGGGGCGACACAGGAGCCTGAGGGGACACGCCAGTGTTAATTCAGCACCCCCTCAAATCCTGCTTGTTTCCCTTGCCTCAGACTTGCCTTGCCTACCTCTCAAAGCGGGGGGGACAGGAAAAGGAAATGACACCCCAGGTAGTTGCAAGGGACAAGGGTGGCTCTGCCCTCACGTCCCTGAAGGGCACCTCCTCTCTGGGCCAGGGCTGAACGCCAATAAGGGCAGGTCCTCTCATCAGCCCCCAGCCCCTGAGAACTAGTTCATTCACCCACTCATTCAGCAAATTGAGCCCCTACCACATGGAAGCTAAAACACAGTTATTCTCACCAGTTACAATCATTTTAAGAAAAAACAATGAACAGTCTTTCCCTATCCACAAATGGGGACAGCCTGGGAAAAGGAGTAAATTTTGATTCAGAAAGACTTAAATTCAAGTCCTGGTTCCCCCACTTAGTGACTTGGCAATTTGGGGTCTCAGCTGGTCATCGGGGGTGGGGACATCCACTCGGCATAGAGTGGCTCTGAGGACTGACAAGGAGGCACTTACACGGAGCACCAGCAGGAGCTCAGGAGACATTTGTCCCCCTCCTCCTGAGCAGCAGGTGAAAGGAAGGGAGAGGATGTTTCTGGGATGAGGTAGGGCCTGAGGAAGACCCAGGAGGACAGGAGCAGAGGCTCTGGGGCACGTTAAGACTTGCCTGATTTCCCCACCTGGGGTGGGATGATGCTTTACCCCTCGTGTCCCCTGAGGCGAGCTGGTGGCACTGTCCCAGGGGCTGGTCTGACTTTTCCCACCAGGAAACCAGGACTTTTCCCACCCGGACTTCTCCCTGCAGCCCACGGCTGGGGAGCAGCGACTGGAGGCCCCGCCATCCAGAACCGGGCAGATGGAAGAAGCGCCCCACCCTGAGACAGATGACCAAGGGGAAGAGCTGCCTTCCAGAAGTGGCTGGACACCTTGGCTGAGTCAGGGACAAGACCTGACTAGGAGCCCCCAGGAGCCCCTGGGAGCAAGCCTCTCAGAGAAAGGATGACGTCACCAACCGGTGTGATGCTGGCGGGAGGGCAGGCGTCAGGCCGAGCTGGGCGTCACCACCAGGCAGACACCCCTCTCCTCACCAGCAGCTCCTCACAGTGCCCTGCCCCAAACACACCCCCAAGCAGGACCACTGCAGCCACAGGGAGCGGGGGTCGACTCAGGGAAGTCCTCGAGCACAGTCTGGAGTGGATTTAGACCAGGAAGGCGTTCTGAACACTCCCTCCTCGGGGTTGAGGATTAACGTGGGGCCGCCCAGCCACAGAGGCTGCACCAAACGACCCCCAAAGGGTTCCCCCAAAGAACCTGAGCGCAAGTCTTGGGAGAACAAGAGGGAACGTGCTTTGAGTCGCCACCAGATGAGACCGGCAATCAGGAGACCTGGATTCTGGGCCTGTCTCGTTGTGGGACTGGGCAGGTGCGGTCCTCTCTGGGCCTCAGTTTCTCCAGATGATGAAGGCTCGGGCTTAGGCACTGAGGGCCCTTCTGTCTCTGACTTCTGTGTAGCTTCAAGACTGGGCACCCAGACACAGAGGCCCCTTGGGGACTCCAGGCTAGAATTTCCCTTATTGGTACCTAGGCCAGGCCAAGGACGCACAGCAAGTTGAGGACACTCCCATCATTGACCGTGACCCAGAAGCCTGAGACACCCTGTAGGCACCTCCTTCTGCCCACCCCCACCCCTGGGTTTCTCTGCAGCAAATATTTGCAGCTCGTTACCACGTCCTGCCCGCCTGTCTTCTGTGGGCAGTCTTACCTCTGGCTTCCCAGCATCCAGCCTGCTGACCACAGGGCTCCTTGGAAAGTCTTGGTATTTTGGCCCAGCCTGATCCCAGACCATGAGCCGCCCACCGAGCTGGGCCTTGCCTCTCCCTGGATCTCCAGGTCAGCCTCTTCCCTGGCTTCCAGCCGCTGGTCTCTGCATCACAGCTGCCACATGAGCACTTCTGGTACGCAGGCCCCACGTCCCTGCCTAGCTCAGAACAGCTGGGGCTCCCCATGCTCCAAGACAGGGAGGGAGCCTCACTTCTTGAGGGCCCTCTGCCCCAGGCACCCCGAGTGGCCTCCTCATAGCCCCACACCAGCCTCTCAGACCCCTTGGGTACCTGTGGCTCCCACTGCCCAGCAGCCCCCTTTAGCTACGGCCCGAGGCCTTGCTGCACCCACAGCCTGCTGAGCCAGATTCCACTCACTCACTGGCCATGGGACCTTCTGCACTTCATCTCCTCTTGTGCAAAACAGGGATGATAATGTCAGTCTCTGACCTGTGCAGGTTGTGGTGAGGACTGACAGGCTGTGTGCGCACAGAGGCACCCAGCACAATGCCGGGCCCACAGTGATGGGCACTGATCTGGTATCGCTCCCCACCAAGTGTACCTATCGTCCAATCATCCACCCTAAAAGGCCATAATGAGTCCAACTGTGGGCCAAGCCCTGTACCACGGTCTCTCCCCAGAGGCTCTCTGGGTCACTCAGCAGAGGAGACGGGCACAGGGGCACCCGGTCACATAGGGCAGTCCCAGCCATGGGAGCCCAGGAAGGGCACCTGAACCCCCAAATCCCCGAGGCCTCTCCGAGTCATAGAGGATGAGTAGGGGTTTGACAGGAGGACAGGGAAGGGAGGCTTAGCATGGACAAAGGCATGAGGGGCCCAGAGCAGATGTGCACGGCTGACGCCCATGGAGGGAGAGGGGCCTTGTGCCGAGGGCCTGGACTGCTGGGCTATGAGCCTCTGGGGGGCAAGGGGACTGGGAAAGGCTTCAGTAAGGGAGGGTGATGGCCAAATCCCTGGGTTTGGTGGGGGCTGGGTGGGGTGGGGAGAGGCACAGGCAGGCATGGAAGAGACCCACGGAGCAGGGACCTGTGAGGAGACTGGGACAATGGTTGAGGCCAGGCTGATGGTTGAGGGCTGAATGGGGAAGGAGCCGTGGGGATGCCAAGGAGGAAGCGAACTTGTGAGGGACTTAGGAGAAGGAAGGGACAGGATGACCTCCCACATCTGGCACACTGGAACCACCCTGAACTACTAACCCACGAGGTGACTCAGGCAAGCCCTCCTAGCGGGGCCTTAGTTTCCCCACACGTGAAATGGGCCAGAAGAGCCCGGGGGCCCTCCCTGCTCACATCCTGTGGCTCTGTAAGGCAAAGCAAGCGGCCTACCTCTGTCCTGGAGGTGGGGGAGCAAAGCACACTCCCACCCTCAGCCTGGCCCAGCCCTTCTCCCAGCCTGGAGCCTCATCAGCTGAGACAGGGCCCAAGCAGCAGGGCCTAGCAGGACAAGGGGTCTCACCTGCCTAGGTGAGGGGCGGGTAGCCCGGCCCACGAGGCTGGATGCACAGAGCTGCAGCGCCACCTACTGTCCACCTGGGAAGAGGCCACCAGTCCCAGGAGCCTGGCTCTAACCTAAATAAATCCCAGTGGATTGAAGCATAGCAAGGGGTTCCTACTGGGCCCTCTCCCCCAGGCTTCTCCAGGTGGCTTACTGAACATGGAATGTCCCCTTCTCGAGTGGATTCTGACCACATCATTCTCTTGCTCAGAAACATTGCATGGCTCCCCACTGCCTTCGGGTTCCATGCACACTCCTCAGCCTGGCATTCAAGGCCATTCCCATTCCAGCCCCTCCTGGCGACTGCAGCCTCATCTCCTACACAGCAAAACACCCGCCAGCTCCCTAAACACCCCATGTTTTCTCCACCCTCATGGCTTTGCATATGCTCTTGCCTCTGCTTACAATTCCCCTTTCTGCCTTCTTGGTTTAGAAAACTCCTGCACAGCCATCAAAGACCAGTGCAAACATCACCTCCTCTGTGAAGCCTTCCTTGACATAACTTTCTCCCCCAGTTCACCACCGAGCACCGAGCCTGCCCCGCAGCAGGGGTTCAAGCCCATCTTCCTCTGCATCCCCACAGTCCCTGAGCTGCCCTTTATCCCTGCATAGGCCGGGAATGTTTCTGTGTCCATCTCTTGCTCTTCCCAGGCTCTGAGCTCCTTGAGGGAAGAGACTGAGTGTGTGACCCATTGCTTCCCAGCATAGGGTCTGGTGCTAAATTAAGTAGCATTTATTAAGCATCTACTATGTGCTATTGGACTAGATGCTTTCCCACGCCTTACCTCATTACAGTGATTCAGTTCAACTGTGTTGAACACAGAAGCCTTTGCCACTTTGTTCCTGCTCTTCCTGTCAGCCAAAATGCCCTGCCAGTACCCTGCCATATGACCGTGGATGGCTCACTTGATTTTCATCTGGGTAAAGAGAAGGGTGCAATGACATCACTGTTATGCTCCTTCAGGTGAGACCTACCCAAATCCCATGGCTCTGCTCACATGCCTCTCCTCCTGCTGTTCCCAAGATGCACCTCTCCCCCATGCCCTGATACCTGCTACAGCTGCTCTGAGCCAGGCCCTTGCCAGTCTGCTCTCTTGGAGCTGTAGCTCTGGGCTTGTCTTCCAGGTGCCTCTGCCTCCCAAGGAAACCCAGGCCCAACCCCACTAGACTCCAAGCCCCGCTGGAGGACCAGCCCTGGGTCTGGTCTCTGGAGGCCTGTAGGAAGGTGATACTCTTGCTTCCCCATCAGGGTGGCCCTAGAGGGAGGCCAGGCTCACAGGCTGGAGGGAGGAGGTCATGGCAGCCTGGGAATGGGCACCGCTACCCCACAGTGCTCAGGGATTTCTGGGAGCTACAGGACTCCGCTGGAAACTGGATGACCACAGGGCAGCAGTGGGACCTCAGAGAACATCTTGCCCACTCCCTGCTGTCCAAGGTGGACAAAGGGGCTCTGACTTGCCTAAAGTCACATAGGAAGTCCACAGCAGGAGCTCAGGCCTTCCAATCCCTGGCCTTAAAATCTTTCTGTTACCCCTTTCTGTTACTTCTCTCCAAAAGCCCCAGGGAAGAAGTTTCAGGAGACACTCTAGAGGTCCTTGTTGGTTTCCAGGCTGACCAACTCTAGTGGCAAAAGCCGACTCACTGAGCGCACACCATATGCCAGGCATACAGAATCCCTCAAGGAGGGCTTGTTATCCTCATTGCACAGATGAGAAGAGTGGGGCTCAGAGCGAATGAACAACTTTCCCAGGTCACAGAGCAAGTCTGCGGTAGAGCTAGGATTCTAATGTGATCTAACCACTGTGCAGGCTCCCTTGAAGGCTGATGCACACAAACTAATTCTAGAACAATTATGACAGCAAATAACCAAATACAAGTTTTGACGTTCTGAGATATATAAGGGGCAACAGGGAAGGCTCCCTGGAGGTGGTGGGGTAGGGCACTGAGTGGGGCCTTGAATCCAAGCTGGATGGATAGAGAGGGAGGAAGATTTTCCAGGAGGGACACATTGTGGGAGGAGGCATCCTCCTCCTCTTTGCTTCCTACTTGGGAGAGGCTGGGCCATCCACCCATCACCTGTTTCCTGACTCCCACATCCAGTCTTTCAGTGAGTCCTATCCATTTCACTCAGAAATTCTCCAGCCCATCCCCTTTTCTCCATTCCCACTGCGGCTACTTTGGCCCAAGTACCATGACCTCTGTCTACAGACTCCTTACCCAAGTCCCTGCAACCCCTCCATTCCACGCCCCCACACCAAGCCAGAGTGCTCTTTCTTAAAAGCAAATAATCTGGCGGAATCACAGGTTCTTGCTTAGAACCCTATAGTGCCTACTCTGCATGGTTTACAAGGCCATGCTTGGATGCGCCTTTGTCACTCTCTCCAGCCCCGCCTTGTGACACTTCACCTTGAACTCAGTACTTCAGTGACACACAATACTGGTAATTTCCCCAAATGCCACTCTCTTGGTCTTTGCATGTTCTGTTCCCTCTGTCCATCATATTCTTTCATCTTTAAGAGTTTACCTTAAATATCTCCAGTAAGCCTTCCTTGACCCCTGGGTGGAGTGGGGAGCCCTCCTACAGATTCCCCCCGTGGGTCTGCGTGCGTCCTCTGCCCACGCCCCCCGCACAAGGAGCGACCGGCTCCCGGGTCAGCGGCCCTATCCCGGGCCGCGCATGCGCCCCGCGGAGTGCGCTGGGCGGAGGGGCGCTGACTCGCTTCCAGGCTGCTCCTTGCGAGGTTCCTCGCGGGGAAGGTGGGCCAGGGCCAGGAGGCGCGCTGGAAAGTCCGTTTCCGCCCCCTCCGGGCCCGGGGAATATTTATGGGCTGCTGGAGGGCAGGGAGGAGGGAGGCGGGGGCTGCGGCTGCCCGGCGGGCGGGAAGCGCTGCGCACTCGGGTCCCCTGCGGCCCCCGGCGGGGGGTCGGCGCGTGCGGAAAGCGGCCCCGAGCCCTCAACCTCAGGGCCCGTCCGCAGCTGATGAGGAGGCGACCTCAGCCTGGAAGCCGAGAGCCCCCAGCTGTTTCCTTCCACTGGGGGCGGGGCGGGGCGGATGGAGGCGGGAAGGAGCCTGGGGAGGGAGGGAGGCAGGTGTGGAGCTCGCCTGTGCTGCCCGCCTTTCCCTCGGAGCCGCGCGTGAATCGGCCTACTTCCCAGGAGGGAAACTGAGGCGGTCCCAAGACAGAAGGAAGAAGGGCAGTGCTGACTCCAGGGTCCCCGCTCTGCCCACTGCTCCATTTGGCATCACCGTAGGCCGACGGCAACTCAGTCTTAGGTGAGCACAAGAATCACGAGCACAGTTGTTAAAATGCAGATTCCAGGGCCCCATCTCCGAGAGATTAGGTAGGTCTAGGATGGGACCCAATAATGGTATTTAAAAACAAGCAGGCAGGCCGTGCACCACACATTGTGAGACACTGGTGAAGAGAGAATTTGGAATAGAAAGGCTTCCCTCAGCTGATGGTGGGATAAAGTCAGTGTGGACAGGGTGGGGGAATTAGCGAGCCTGGACTTGGAAAGGATGGATTTGAATCCTGAAACCAACATTTTCCTCTGGGTAACCAGGAAGATTAACTTCTCTGTGCCTTGGTTACCTCTTGCCTAAAACGGAGATAACATTCAGCACAAGAGGTTCTGTAATATCAAAGAGATCTTTGCAAACGCAACCACCACCATCATTATTATTCGTGTCACTGACAATCCTCTAGGCTAGAAGAGAAGCCAGCCTGAAGGGGGGTGGTGGTGAGCTCAGATGCCACCTCTTCTGTAAAGCCCACCCTGATTCAGTCACTTGGGAGGAAGCCCTCCTTCCTCTGGACTGCTCACCACTCAACTTCTTCACCCCATTTGGTACTCCTTTCCTGTGCCTGGGCTGACTTTACAGTACATGTGCCATTTTTTCACCAGAATATGAGCTCCTCCTTTGGGGCTTCTCAGAGTTAGTGATGATGTCAGAGGGGCTGAGTGGTGGAGACAGACCTGAGTTCAAATCTCAGTCCTGTCACTCATTAGCTGTGGGATCTTGGTCTCTGGATCCACCTCTCTGAGCCTCTATAGCTATAAAGTGTAAAGGTTCAAATGGAATAATGTCCGTAAGGTGCTGTAATGTCTATCAGTCAGCAGGCCCAACTCAGGTAAAACAAGATACGAGCTTGGGAGACTGAGGAAGGCATCCGGAGGGCTGGCTTTTGACCTGGGCTTTTAGAGCCAGGAAAGGTCTTGACAGGTCAAGCACTGGTGGGGAAGGGCCCTGCAGACTCACTTCCATATTCTGGTTACGCTCTATTTACTTCTGTAAATTGGCAGCAGAGAATTCCTGCTCTGAAAAGTGTTGCTGTTCATTTATAAATTGAAATGGGATAAAGACAGCAAGTTGAACACACACTGTGGTCTTTCCTGAAACCAACTAAAACAACAGTAAAGGGATTTATCAAAATATTGGAAACCAGACACAGCCAACAAAGAATGGTAACTGACTGAATCCTCGACAGGCAATAAAAAAAGTTGAAGAGCAGCCCAGTTCACACTGAAACCCCTAAATGGGTCAAGAATTGGCTGTACCAGGTACTTCTGGAAATTGGATGGGTGGAGAGGCTTAAAAACAGGAAAATTGTTTGAAAATCTATTTAAGAAGCAATCAGATTCCCAGGCACCCTCCCCGCCTGGCAGAATACTAAAGGTCTGTTAGCAGGGGAGAGTAACAGAGGATCTCTCTTCTGGGGGCACTCCACAATGGGAATCAAGTGAATGCTTTTGTACTCAATACTGAGGCCACTAGCCTCCTTTCTCCACTCAGCTACTCAGACTCTGGCTGCCAGGGTAGTACCCTCCAGGCAGGAGACTGGGGGAGTTTTTCTTTTGACCTGCTCGACAGGAAGACATGGAATGGCCCAACCAGATCCATCTCCACAGCCCCAATCATGATCAGAGGGTATCAAGTGTGTGTTTTAGTGTCCAATTCTTAAATATGAGCAGACAGCAAAGGATGAGTAAACATTTCAGGAGAGCCTCTAATAAGAAAGAGGTTAAAACAAACATCAGGAAGAAACAGAAAAGAACTTGGAAGATAGTGACTATGCAAAAAGCAGAAGACTTAAAAGAGAAAACTATCATCAATGTCCTAAGAGATAAAGTATTGCATCCATGAACAAGAATGGGATGCTACAAAAAAGGACTCCTGGAAATTAAAACTAAGATAGCAGAAATGAAAAACTCAAAAGAATGGTTGGAATATAAATTTGAGAAAATAGAGCTAAAAGGCTAAGAGATGGAAAACAGAAAACACAAGATAATTAGAGGGCCAGTCACAGGAACTCAACTTCTGAATAACAGGGATTCTGGAAAGAGGGATTAGAGAAAATGTCCTAGAACTGAACTGCATGAGTTTCAGTTGGAAATGACCCATTGAGGACTCAGTACAATGGGTGAAAGTAGACTGACACCAAGACATCAAAATTTCAGAATCCTGAGAACAAAGAGAAGATCATGAAAACTTCCAGAAAGAAGAAAAAATAAGCAGGCTTCACACAAAGGATTAAGAATCACAGTTGGGGGCTGGTCCGGTGGCGTAGCAGTTAAATTTGTGTGTTCGACTTCTGGAGGCCTGAGGTTCGCAGGTTCGGATCCCGGGCATGGACGGATGCACCACTTGTCAAGCCATGCTGTGGCAGCGTCCCATATAAAGTAGAGGAAGATGGGCACAGATGTTAGCTCAGGGCTAATCTTCCTCACACACACACAAAAAGAATCACTAGGGCATTGGATTTCTCAATAGCAAGATGGGAATAAGGGGACAATGGCAAAGTGCCTTCAAAATTTTGAGGGAAATGATTTCCATCCCAGAATTCTATACATAACCAAATGGTTATCAAGGGTGAAGACAGAATAATGACATATTTAGTCATGTAAGGTCTCTGCACGCTTTCTCAGGAAGCTGCTGAAGGATGTGCTTCAACAGAAATGAGTAAACCAAGAAAGAGGAGGAAATGGCATCTAAGGAAGAGAAGATGCCACACAGGAGGGGGCAGAGGAATCCCCAGGCCAATGGTTGTGCAGTAGAAAGCAACCAATCCTGACTGGAACAAGATGGAAGACTCTGAAAGAGATTTCTTCAGCAAGATGAAATTGGTACACTATCCAAAGCACTTAAACATATTGAGAGGAGATTATATAACTGTAATTGTTATGCAGGAAAGGAAAAGTAATCATAGCCTATTACATGGCTCACTTGTCAACAGCATTTATGTAGCCTAATAATGCAAACAATGAATACTCTTCCCACCAAAGTCGTGATGTAATTATACTGGGAGGATGGCGGGGAACACAAAATGACATGTGGGTGTGGAGAGAGAGAGAGACCTAAAACTTAAAAATCAAGAAGTAGCAATATAAGCAAATAATTTAGAATTGAAAGCAATTGCCTCCATAGAGCAGATAATGACGTGTGTGATGTGTGTGTTGAGGAGGGGAACTGCTACTTTCCATTACAAGCCTTGTACACATTCTAAATTATGTGCATGTATGCCTAAAGTTTTTAAAAATTGAGTGACGGGGCCTGCCTGGTGGCCTAGCGGTTAAGTTCGCGTGCTCCACTTTGGCGGCCTGGGGTTAACCGGTTCAGATCCTGGGATTGGACCTACTCACCGCTCATCAAGACATGCTGAAGCGGTGTCCCGCATAAAAGAGCTACACCTCTACAACTATGATCCACAACTATGTACTGGGGCTTTGGGGAGAAAAAAGAAAAAGAGGAAGATTGGCAACAGATGTTAGCACAGGGCCAATCTTCCTCAAAAAAAAAAATTGAGTGACAACAAGCCCCTAAGCCAAGGCCACTAGTGGCAGGAGGGCAGTCATTTCAGAAGGCTTAGCCTGACACTGACCAACTCTGAAATGCTAGCAGGAGAGGAACATTCTGGGGGACTCTGGGGACCTAAGTTGAGTAGGTGGAATACAATTCATCTGAGGACAAATTCAAATGCCACGCCTTCCAGAAGCCTTCCGTGGTCCCCACAACCTCATGTGATGCTTCCTTCGCCCCCCGCCCCCAGCCCCTTCTCATGACTGTGATCGCTGTCTGGCTTCAACTGGAGATATTTTGTCTGGCCTCGTCTCTCCCCACAGGCTTGAACTCCCCAAGGACAGTGACTTCAGCCAAGTGGCACAGGGAAGCTGCTCAATAAATATTTGCTGAATGCATGAATGGTCAGCCCCTAGTGAGGGCTGGGCACATGCTTATGGAACAGAATACTCACTACTCACTGAAGAGAAAGGGTCTGCCTCCTTAGGCTCGCGCTCACCTGTTTTGGTACAGAGCGATCCTCGATGGGTGTGCATTGCCTTGGTGGAGCAGGTGTGGCCTCCTGGACTCCCAGCCGGCTATGGGATTTTGCACACATTTCTTAACCTTTCAGAAAGATGCTCCCATATATCAGAAAGGATTTCCCCATATATCAATAAAGAGAAAAAAGAGGTAGAGAATGATCTCCTGGGTCTGGGAGGATTGACCTGGGAATGGAGTGGGGGGAGAGGACACGGCAATGATGATGCATGAAAGAGCCCCTGTGGGTTCTTAGGTGTCCAGAAGGGCGGGTGGACAGAAGGGAGGAGTAAGGGCTAGTGAAACTCGGCCGGAGAGAGGCCTGGATGGGGGGATGATTCATTGCCCAAAGCCACTCCTCCTCACTGTCCCTTGGCCCTGGCTTCCAGCGGCCAGCAGTGCTGAGTCCCACATCTGGAGGGACGTTTGGATTCTCCCTATCCCCCAGGACTGGGCAGGCAGAGTCCCCAGCCAGGCCTGCTCCCTCTGGTCGGGGCATCACTGAAGATGCCAGCTCCAGAGTGCTCACGCTGCACAGGACATTGGATCATGTAGCCCAGAAGGTCCCCAAATTTTAGGTTTTACAGACGGGTAAATTTTTAGTAACAAGTGGGGAGACCAACTTTTTATTTTGCTTGGAAAGAACATTAAAAAAATAGCCATCACGATATTCTGCTTCTTGGTCTGGGTGGTGGTTCACAGTGTGTTCACTTGATGGAAACGCACTGAGCTGGACACTTGTGAGCATGACTATTCTGTGTGATACTTTTTAAAAGTTTGCTCAACTACCATGTACTCTCACACCATCATTTCGTCTGAAGAAAAAAAGACATTTTAATGCCATAAAATGGGAAAGGCATAATCTCAATAAAGGGCAGTCAGTCCTTCTAAAAAAAGTGCAGTGGTATATTTACATGGGATAGTAAAAAAACAAAAGAAAAAAAATCCAGGGGAGAAGCAATCAAAGCTTTATTTCACAATATTTCTCACACATTGGTTTTGTTGATTGAGGGATTCGGACATGAAGTGAAGTTCTGTATCCAACTTGTTCTTAAACTTTATCACAATTGTTAAGGAAAACCCTGTTGCACTTGGTTATCTTGAGGGAAATGGCAGCCACGCCCAATGTAGTTCCACTGAATTTGGAATGTTCCATGAGGGCTGAGAGAGGCTGAGGACCAAGACAGCAGCCACCAGCCCCTGCTCCCCCTACCAGTTCAAGGAGCAGGAAGACAGGTGGTGGGACTCAGAGCCAGTGGGCACCCTGGTCACCCAGCACAGAGTTGTCAGACCTTTATCTGAAAGGGATGCTGCAGACCAAGGAGATCTTCAGAGACCCTGGCCAGCCAGTCCATGCGCAAGCATTTGGGAACCACCCCTCTGTCAGACTCTCTTATGTGACAACTGAGGCCCAGGGAGAGGAGGTGCTTTACTCGAAGTCACACAGCAAGTTAGTGAAGAGTTGAGGCTAGAACCCTGGTCTCTGGCCTGTCAGCCCCGTATTCTCCCCACCCACCCTGGCTCTGGGGCTCCTGGTGGCCGCCTCTCCTGACCCTGAAAGCTGCTCACAGGTCCTGCTATGTTGCCATAAACTCTTCAGGGCTCCAGTTCTGGTGGCCAGAGACGGGCTGGTGCTGGGCTGCAGAAGATCAAGTTACCTGCTTGGAGAGGGTCCCCCTCAGGAGCCAGCGTTCTCCAGCTTGGCAGGAGGACAACTTGGCGAGGCTGGGCTCGTGGAGGATGCCAGAGCTTCTACAATGGAAGGCTTCAGCCATCCAACACCTCCTTTGCGGCTGCTGTCACCAAACCCAAGCTGACACCCTGGCTCTGGGCAGAGGATGGCGGGGGCGGGGGGAGTGGGGGGAGGTGGTTCGGAAGGCTCTGCCAGGCAGGGAGGAAAGTGGGGGGCTTGGCCTCTGCAAGATGGCTTCTTTCCCGCCTTGAGGGGAAGGCTGTGCCTCCTCCCTGCTTCTCTCCCTCACAGACACCCAGGCTCCACCGACCCCACAAAGCCTCTTTGAGTAACGATGCCATGAAGAGGCTGCTTCAGAGGACCCTCAGCCTGCTCTACTCTTTGGGCCTTTGTCACCTAATCTGTGAACTGGCCGGTTGTGAGTGTGCGACTCTCTCTAAGGTTCCTGTCAGCGCAGGTGCTGAGCCTTTCAGGTCAGCTCTGTGGTGGGTGGGCTCCCAGATGAGGACAGGGGCCCTGGGCAGCCCAGGGGGCCAATTCCTACTCTGAGAGAAGGGGTAGGGACCCTTCCTTTCTCTCCCACGTGTCAGAGTGCCTCAGAGTAGGAAGAAAAGCCAGTCAACCATATGTTCCAGGCACCTGGAAGGTCTCAATAAATATTTGTTGAATGGATGAAAGAATATTTAGTTTAAGATTATTTTAAAGAAAGCTGCCACTGCTTAAAAAAGAACCTCAAAGACCTAGTCTAGCTGCCCTCATCTGACAAAAGAGGAAACAGGCCCAGTGAAGGCCCTTTCTTGCTGAAGGTCCCACAGGCGCACTCGGGCCAGGCAGGCGTCCTGAGCCCAGCCCGGCCAAGCGCTGCTCTTCTGAAGGGCGAGAGCCCATGGAGGGCCAGGGCTGAATACTCTGTGAGCAGCCCCACTACTCGGCCCTCAAATCTATAGCTTCCAGGGACACTCCCAGCCTTCACGGGGCACCCTGGGCTTCTTGAAATTTCCTGTCATTCCTTGCGATAGCTCCCTCCACCTTACCCCCTTCTTTTGTTTTTTTTTTTTTTTTTTTTGTGAGGAAGACCAGCCCTGAGCTAACATCCGTTGCTAATCCTCCTCTTTTTGCTGAGGAAGACTGGCCCTGGGCTAACATCGTGCCCATCTTCCTCTACTTTATATGGGACCCCGCCACGGCGTGGCTGACATGCAGTGCCTCGGCGGCGGGCGCCCGGGATCTGAACCGGCGAACCCCGGGCTGCCAAGCGCGGACGAAACCGCTACGCCACCGGGCGGCCCCTACCCCCTTCTTTTGAATTTCCCCAACTTCCCCCACCCTCTGCAGTAAGCTGTGTGACCTTGGGCAAGTTACTCAGCATCTCTGAGCTTGCATCATTAAATTGAGAGGAACGTGACTGACTCTGAAGGGTTGCTTGAGGTTCACAAGCTCTAGCAGAGAAAGTGTATGATAAAGTCAAGGTTATAGGACCCCCACTCTGTGCCAGACACATGCAAGACACAAGATCATTTCCTGCACAAAGCAGTGCAGGGCTTAAGTAGAGATTAGGTTCACAGGACAGGCCAACCTTCTGGCCCTGCCATTGATTCACTCTGTGACCCTGGGCAAGTTACTTCTCTTTCTAGGCCTCTGTTTTCTCATCTGTAAAATGGAGATAATACCTTGCTGGGTTGTTGGGAGGATCAAATGTGAACCCTGTAAATGCCCACTGCTTGACACACAGTAGGTGCTCGGTGAAGAGCAGCCTTCATTCCTTTCTTTCTCCATGAGGTGCCCACTGGGCCAGTCCTGTGGGTCCTCCCCAGGCCCTCAGGTGAGCACTGGCTCCTGGCACTGAGTAAGTCCTCAGTTCAAGGCTGTGGAATCCTACTTGGTCTAACCAGGAGCACCAAAATAAAGAGGAATGAAGAGGCCCTGGGATGGGAGCTTGGAGTGGGGGGGTGCTGTGCTGGGCTGGCAGCCAGCAGGCCTGGCCCTGAGCCCCCGGCAACCACCTTTCTAAATCAGGTCCTTCCCTCTGAGCAAGCAAGCACACAGTCCCTGGCGGAGGCCCTGGCCAAGCACAGCGGAACCTTTGTGAGCTCCTGGCTCTCCCCACAGCTCCTCCCTCATCCTTGTCATCGCCTGCAAGGGGCCCTGGCGGTGGGGCTTCAGGCAGGGGAGGAGCTCCCAGGCTCCCTGGCCCCCATCACCTCCAGCAATCTCTAACCCCTCTTCTCCTGGCATTCAAGGCCCAAGCGTCTGGTCTCAACCCCTCTCCAATCACATCTCCCTCCAGCCCCCTCTTCCCCTCCCAAGCTGCCACTCTATCTGTACACCTGTGGTTCTCTCTCCCTTTGATTCTCTGGAGAGGTGTGAACAGGGGCAGGGAGAGGCCTTCGCACCAGGAGAGTTCAGCATTGTCTTCCCAACCTCTGCAGCTCCTAGAGCCATACTTCATTGCCACCCTGGCCAGTCCTAACCACTCAGACCTCAGTTTAAGTCTCCGCTGGCCAGATGGCTTCAGCCCCGAGAGTCACTTTCTTCCTCGATACAAAGGGATGAAATTTCTGCCTTGGGCAGGGCCCTAGTAGAGAGGCTTTCTGTCCAGAGATTCAAGAGACTCTTTGAACCCTGTCCTTGTCCCCCTACAGCCAGGCGTGACTATGCCAGGTGCCTCATCACCAGCCAGGATGGCTTGGGCTCCAGACACCTACGCTCTGACACCTCCATCTCCTTGAGGCCTAGCCATGTATGAAGTGCTGCTCGGACTCTCCCCCCTGCAGCCTGGACCCCTGGGTAGTCCCTCCTGATTCCTCAGGTCCAGCTGGGGGAGGTGCCCCTGTGACATTCTTGCTGAGCACTACCCTACTCGCCCATCGCTGCCACCATGGCAGAGCCTCTGCCCATCTCGTTCATCACTGGATTCCCAGGGCTGGCCAGGGTAGGGGTTGAATCCTGGCCTGAAACAGGGTAGGGGTTCCAAAAAGAGGAACTGCCTGCCTGGCCCAGGTCGCCTCAACCCCCTTTGCCATTGGCACCTCAACCCACCTTCACGTCAATGAAAAGTTTCTGCTTGGAAAAAACCCATAAACAAAGTCAGACAAATGGCAAATGGAGAAAACGTTTATACATGAGACAGACAAAATGCTAATTCCCTTAATATTTTTATAAAGCAATAAGAAAAATACCTTTGTTCATATTCTTTTTTTTAAATGATGATTTAATGCTCTTTTTAAAAAATCTTTGCTGAGGAAGATTGGCCCTGAGCTAACACCGGTGCCAATCTTCTTCCATTTGTATGTGGGCCACCACCACAGCATGGCTGATGAGTGGTGTAGGTCTGTGCCGCGGATTCAGACCTGGGAACCCGGGTTGCCAAAGTGGAGCATGTGAACTTAACCACGACGCCATGGGGCCGGCCCCGTTTGTTCATATTCTTTATCCCATCGGAAAAAAATAAAATTTACAAAAAAGAGAAAAAGAAACAATTTTATACCTGTGAAAACATGCTTAACCTCACTCAAAACAAAAGAAAAATCAACTAGAATAGCAGTGAAATGTACTTGTTGAGCTATGCCCCTCACACAGGCTTAGAGCAAATAGCATGGTATTAGGAGAGGTCTACTTGCACGTGTTTGCAATAACACGTAGGGCCGTGCCTTGCAGCGTTGTTTAGAGCTATGAAGGACCAGATAGTAACTGTTTTAGGCTTGAGGACCACATGGGCTCACTGCTACAAAAACAGGTAGTGGGCCGGATTCAGCCAGCAGGCCACAGTTTGCCAATCCCTGATTAGGTTGACAAAGACTAGAAATGACCTCAATGCCCATCACTAGAGGAATGGCTCAACACATACGACATAGCCCTGGGATGGAATACGCCTGCAGAAGAGATGTGCTTATCAGTCGCCTCCACCTGCATTTTGAAAAGAAAACACATGCATACACTCTGTGCAGCCTAGTGTTCCCTGGGAGGATGCAGAAGAGCCACCAGTGACTACCTGCCAGAGAAGGAAACCGGGAGTCCAAGGGAGCCCAGGGCGGGAGGAAAAATACTCAGATCTTACCCTCTTGCTCTGTTTGAAATGTATTCATACCATAAACACGTTACCTTAAAAAAAAAAAAGTTAATCCCTAGTCCCCCAAATACAGATGTTCCCTGAAACAAAGGGATTCGTGGTGAAGTAAGTTAGGTCCGTGCAGTGTTAAGCAAAGTTAAAGTGTCTTTGCTGCGGGATTTGGGGTGAGGTGGCCTTTAATATGCTGCTGCCCCATGAATCCCGAGGAAGACACTGTTTGTGGTGCTTCTCATGCTTATTGCGGGACCACGTTCCCACAGAGTGTCTCTGGGGGCCAGTGTTCTGTGGAACACACGCTGAGAACCGCCACCTCCGGGAGCAAGCACAAAGCCCTCACCCCCACTCTCCTCCGCCGTGCACACTGTACCGAATCATTTCCTGAAGTGTGTTCCTCGGGTCACCAATCGCGTGAGATACTCTGTGGTCAAATATTCTTGGGGAACACTGTTCTGCCAAAGCGGATGACAAATTATTGCTTACACTTCTCCCAGATGTTACAGCTTCTCTGCCCTTGTTCACACCATTCCTTCCATCTGGACTGCTCTTTGTTTTAACCCATTTCTGCGTGCCAAAGTTCTAGCTCACTTGTCAAGGCTCGGGTCTCATGCTTTCTGCACCACGATGCACCAGGGTCCTTGGATCCTGGCAATGTTCTAGAGCTGCCTGACAAGTGTCCCCAGACGCTTGTTGAAAGAAAGAAACTACAAGCGCAAAAGAGGAGCGACGGAGGGAGGGAGGAGGAAGCACGGAGGGGTGGGTGGGTGGAGGATTGGACGGATGGGGGGGATTGTGATCGGGTTGAAGAGTGGGGAGGCAGCAGCTTGTTATACCAGTGTCCACAACTGTACTCACTGTGGGTGGTGCAGGCAGCATTTCAGCTCTGACTGAGGCTCCCAGAGCAGCTTCTTGGCCTGCTCTGGGGCCGTCCCAGGGACAGTGAGAGGTCCCTCTCTCCTAAGCCTCTCCCTCAGGCTCTCATCCCTGTCTGAAGCCCCAGGAGAATGCCCACCTCTGCACGTGTGGGGATGTCTTGCCACATCATGTGTTCTTGCCCTTTAGACTGTTCCCACGGGCACTCCAGGGGAGGTGGGCTCCCCCCGAGTTGTTTTGACCAAAGAACCTTTAGGGATCTGTAGAAACTGGGCTTTCCTCACTCCCCACCTGGACTCTGAAGCCCACTGGACACCCCCACACTGCCCCTCTCAGGGGTCATATGAAGGTGAGCACACGGATGCACAGGGATCCAAGATGGAAAGAGGCCAATTGACCTGCTTATCCTTCTAAGCAAGTTTCCTTATAAGCAACTTCCTCTGGAACCTTCAGCAAATTGCTTAACCTCTTTGAACCTCATTTCCCTCACTCTACCATGGGTATGTCCACCTCATCGGCTATCTCTGAGTATTACATCAAATGAAGTAGATGAAAGTCCCCGCACACAGTAGGGAATTAACAGCAGTTTCTTTCTCTCTGTCCCCAGTGTGGATTCTGAGCTGCTAGAGAGAGACTGCTTCCTACTTTTCCGTTGTGTGGTGTCAGAGCACTGACCGAAGCATAGACTGGATGGCTGGGAGAAGGCCACTGTGGCCCAGTCTATGCCAAACACAGGTAGGCGAATTTCAAAGCAGCCTGACCCACCCTCAGGGAAGTCTTCTCTGGCCCCTTCAACTCCAAGGGTTGCTTTTATCATTCTGCTTGTAACCAGCTGGTTTACTTGTCAGTCAACCCTCTCACCCCCACCCACCTCCCACAGATGTGGACCCCTTCAGATCAGGTGCTGGAGATGACTCAGCTGTGTATCCCCAAGCCCCCCTCAGTGCTGGGCACAGAGCAGGCTCACAGAAGGAACAGTGGGAAAACCTAGTCTCTGCAGCTGTCACTGAGAGTCCCTTCAGGAGCAGTCTGACTAGCTGCCGAGAGCTCTTGGCAAGAGTGAGCAGGCACAGGGAGCCCGGGCAAGGAGAGGGGATGAGGGGGTGAGAGGCAGGGATGGACAGAGCTGGAGGAGGGACACCTACTTCGTGATTGCCCTTGGGCATTCATTCATTCAACTCAACTAACAAATATTAAGTGCCTCATGTTGCCAGGCTCTTTGCACTTTCTGGCTTGGGGTGCTGCAGCATGTTGGTCGAGAGTGACGTGGATCTGGCTCTATGCATCCTTGGGCAAGTTGCTTAACGTCTCTGAGCCTCAGTGATAGCAACAGCAATAAGGCCATAATACTCAGTGTTTCACAAAGTTGTTCTGAGGATTATATGAGTTTATTTATGTAACTTGCTTAGCACAATCCCTGCTAGATTACTGTTTGCTAATATAATTGTTAAAGATAATAAAATGGTTAGAGCTAGGGCTCCAGCAAGCCTTGGAGTCCCAGCCAGCAATCTAGTTCCTTCATCTGAGAGCTGAGAAACTGGGGCCAGAGAAGACAGAGGTGGAGCAGGAACACATCCCTGGCCAAGGGCTTTCAGGGCACTCTTTCCATCTGAGCTGTTGTTTTTCCCCAAGTCGAGAGCCTGCAGAGCAGGCGTGTATGCTGATTCGCCAAGCACTCCTCCGGGGAAAGTGGTATGTGAAACTGGGCGCAGTTTGCACATAACAGTGCAATAAAGGCGACTTCCTGGACTCACAGCTGAGGATGTACTTAAGGCACAATCCACCGCTGGGCCTGCAACGTGCTGCTCTGAGCACCTCCTCCCTCTGGCTGTCTCTTCTGCTGAGTTACAGCCTGGCCCAGGAGAGTTTATTGCTTCACCCCAGAACATTCTCTCACTGGAGTTTGAGGCAATAACAATGATACAAGTGTATTTGTAAGATTTTCCACTGTTTCCATAGTGCTCTCATATCCTTGATTTCATTGGATCGCCACAACATTTTTTAACACATGGAGAAACTGAGGCACGAGGAGTTAAGTAACTTATCTGAGGTCCTAGAACCGGTCACCAGGTATTTTCACAAAGTCTAGTGCTTGTTCAATTACTTAAAATAAGAGCAGACACTTACTGGGTGCCTCCTGGAAACGAGTCTCCATTCGAAATGCTTTACCTACATACAGTAAGTCCTAGTAATCCTCACTACCACCCTATGTGGCAGAAATGGTTATTATTCTTCTCCCAGATGACAAAGGCCAAGTAAGTGACCCACAGATGCACAGCTAGTAGGTGGCAGAGCTAGGGCTCCAATCCAGATAGTTGGGCTCCACAATCAGCTTTCTTAATCTCCACGTCAGGGTTTCTTAACCTCGCACTATGGACATTTGGGGCCAGAAAATCCTTTGTTCTGGGGGCTGTCCTGTGCATTGTAGGATGTTGAACAGCACCCCTGGCCTCCACACACCAGATGCCAGTAGGTCTCCCACCCACAGTTGTGACAACCAAAAATACCTGCAAACATTGCCAAATGTCACTTGGGGGGTAAAATCGCCCCTGGTTGAGACCCACTGCTCTGTGTTACACTCTCCTAAAATGATAATATATACTTTTTTAAAAATATGGCAACTCCTAGTTTTAGACAAACTATGTTGTGTAGACCTCTTCCCAGAATGAACCAACATTCAGATTCAGACAACCTTAACTGCTCACCTCCCATGCCCAGGCAATTTATAGACCATTTGAAAAATGAATTGGTGCTTAGGGAAATCAAGCAACTTGCCCAGAATAACAAAGCTAGTAGGTGGCAGAAGAGGAACACGGACATCAAGGTCCACATGACAAACTTTTTTGGGTAGTATTCATTCTGAGGTGACATATTCTGTATTTTCTCAGTTCTGAGATATACTTTCTCCCCACAATTTAATGGTTTTGAAATTGAAATGCAACTTAAAACTAATGTATGTTTATGGTAGAAATATTTGTTATTCCCCTAACAGCTGCTATTTAATTAAAAGTGTGTTTCACAACGAATGGCCTCTTAGAACTGAGAATCGAGGGCTGGAGCTGTGAACGTGGGAGACGCTGATGGAGTCAGATGGGAAGGAAAGAAACAGAGCGGTGGCCCTCCCTGCACTAGGAGGATGCCTGGTCCTCTGCCCCAGCTGTCCACCCAAGCCCTGCATCCTCCCCTCTTGACGTCTATCCGGCCTTCGTGACCTAGCTCATATCACACTCCTCCAAGAAGCCTTGTCCTTTGGCATGAAGCTCATCCTCTCCTAACTTCATCTAGAAGCTTCTTTTTATCAGAGCACTTCAGTGACATGACAGAGTGCACACTGTCTACACACTTTCTCCTTAGTCATATTACAGACATTAGCATCCGTGCTCTACAGGGGAGAGGACTGAGGCCCAGAGAGGGTAGCAACTTGCCTAGCCTCCCTCTCCAGGGCGGGCTAGAGAAGTGGTTCCAGTTCACACCAGTGCTTCATGCTCGTACTGGGACAGTGAACCATAACCAGCCGGTCAGCAGTCAGGCTAGCTGAGCCTTCCCTTGGAGAAGGTGGCACTCCAAGCTGTGGTGAGGTTCGCCCACGACTGCGCAATCAACACTGTGACATCTGAGCTCAGAGACATGAAGTGCTTCGCCCGAGGCCCCACAAGTCCCAAGTGGCAGTGCTCAGACCGGGTCTCCTCACACCAAACCTCTGCTTTCCCCTGCTCCTTACTGCTGGGCTGTCCAACTCTGCCCTTTCTCTGACTCTGATGCTTCCAGGTGCCGGCCAGGCCTGCCTCCACTCTCACCAGTAGGAGAGGGACAGCAGTCTCTTCCAGGCTTCCCCCCAAGAGTGAGCACCCACATCCCTGCTCTTATTGATGTCACAGGGGTTGTGGTCTGGCCCCTCCAGCAGAGCCCACCAATGCTCCAACTCTTCTAGAGCTGGACTAAATCCCTCTTCTAGCACAGTGACAAGCACAGGACCCTGCCCCAAGCACCCGACTCACCATCAGAAAGCCACAGAGCTGGAGGAAAGATGTGCAGTTGAGTCCCAGTGGTGCTACATTTTGGCAAGTCAGTTGGGGATGACTCCACCAGTCTCACAGGTTGTTATGAAGACTGAAATGACATAACGTCCGTGAAGACCCTTGGTGCGCTTTCAAGTGCTATGGCAGGGTTGAGGCTGGCTGCGCAGCACAGTACAAAGACACGGGCTCTGGCTTTGGACAGACATAGACTGTGACCACAGGCAAATAATTTCTTTGAAACCCAGTTCTCTCATGGGGATAATATATCTCCTCATCAAAATGTCAGTCTTAAATGAGATTATGCACATAAAGCATCTCACACAGTGCCTGGCATACAGCAGGCACTCAATAAATATTAAATTCCTTTGTAAGTATGTGTCATTATATGAAGCACAGCAGAACTCAATACCTTAATTTTGTTATTTAAGCACACTGATAAATCTCATACTATGGTTAGGGACTTTAATCTCAAATGAGCACTGAGATTGCTAATGATTTTAAAGCACAAGCAGCCACCTTTGTGTTTAATCATCTGTCTTCCAGGGAGACTGCAAAGCTGGAAAAGGAATTGCAGTCCAGAGGAAAATGCCACTACCTAATGGAGGTAATTTAAAAGTGCACCTCTCTCCCTCCATACTGTTTCAGGTCTGCTCCCTTTCTCTATAAAAAGGCTGGAGTCGAGACACAAGCAGGTTCTAAAGAGGGCAGTGAAAATTATATGGGTTGTGGTTTGAGAAGGGAAGGAAAAGGAAAAAAAAACAAGACAGAAATTACTTGACTTGGAAAGGAAAGGGTAAGACGGGTGATAAATAGGAGGGTATTATATGGCAGGGGAGGGTGGTGAGTCACATGCCAACGTTGTTATTGTGGTAGGCCTGGGGGGACCAAAGGGATCATGTCTCAAGACTTGGAACACTTTGGAAGAAAGACTATACAAATCACAGACATTATTAATTATGATTAACAGTGACCAACGTGGGGTTTGCTTTTTAGTTCAACGGTGTTCTCTCATTTTTAAAACATGCCCAGAAACTGCAGGCTAGACTTTGCCATACACATCTCACCTATAGAGGGCTCCACTCCTATGGTCAGTTCACACAGGCAAGAGGTCCAGGCTCAGCATCTCTTAGAGCATCCCTCTGACCAGAGGGTGATGGCCAACTCCTGAGCAGGAATTCCAAGGGTTTTCATGGATTGGGTGGCCCAAATGCCTTTACATCCTCATCTCCAGTTGCTTTCCCCTCCCCTCAATCCTCTAGCCACTCTGAATTTCCCATTGGTCCTAGAATACATCATTTGTCCATTCATTGAATATTGGAGCACCTATTACATGCCAGGCACTGTTTCAGGCCGTGGGATACAACCGCAGTGAATGACAAGGTCCCAACCCTCATAGAACTTACATATTAGTGTGGGAAGACAAATCATTTCTAGTAAAGGTACACTAAGTTTGAAAGGGTAGTCAGAGAAAGCTTCTCTGTGGAGATAATATTTAAGCAAAGATCTGAAAGATGTAAAAAATGAGCTAGGAACTAACTGGGTTAATGGCTTTCAGGGCACAGCAAGTGTAAAGGTCTTGAACAAGCTTCTCTGAATGAGCTTGGTGAGTGGAAGAAACCAAAAGAAAGCCATAATCACGGGGAAGAGTGAACAAGAATCAGACTAGGAGATGAGGCCAGAGGTTGACATGGACCAGATCACGCAGGGCCTTGGAGTCAGTGTTGGAGCTTGAATTCTGGTCTAAGACCACTGGAAGGGTCCAAGGAGATCCATGATCACTCTGCCTGTTAGCTGGAAAATAAACTTGGAGGGAAAGATAGAGATGATAGTGGTTTGAAGTAGGGTGGTAACATCAGCGGTGGTGAGGAGTAACTGGGAGCAAGAGGTGGAGGTACACTGGTGACAGTTGAGCTGGGCCTTGAAGAATCAGCAGCCCAACAGTCTGCCACCAGGGTCAATGTCTTATCTTTGTAGCCACAACACCGGCATAATGCCTGGCATGATGTGTGTTAAATGGAAGTGAAAAGTGCTAACAAATCTTCTGGAAGAAAAATGTCATGTAACTAATCTTGAATTTTCTATTTCAAAATGCTATCTAATCCTTTCCAAGATGGGGAAAATAAATACACTATAGAAAATAGAAATGTCAAAGAAAAATTTATAATTCCTCATGCTCTCACTGCCTAGAGGCAAACATTAGTATTTTGGTGTACTTCCCCCCCCAGCTTTTCATACACATTTTTAAAAATGTTTCCACACTGAGGAGCAGCCTGGTCTACCAGAATCAGTTGGTTAGGGTTTGAATCCCCCTCCTCCACAGAAGGGCCTTGGACGGGTCACTTTCGGATCCACAAAATGAGGACAGCAACATCTACTGCATCATTATTGTGAGCCTAAACGACCAAGTACCTAACGACGCTTGGTACATGGTAAGTGCTTAATACATAGTAGCTGCTATTAATAAAAGGAAGTCCAAATCCCACAAGATGCAATTATATGGAAAGCTTTCAACATCTCATTTTTTAAGAAAATGGTTTTGCAAATCCACAATCTAACCACATGTACTCTTCCAAAGAAAAATAATCATACTAAGAATAGGAATTTGCCAAATAAGATGTAAGCAATATCAAATATTTTTAAAACCAAAACTTTACGGTAACGCAAAACAGAAATGTGCCAAGAACTAACCCCAGACCCTGGCCTGTTTAATAAATCTCTCTCCTATAAAGCTGACATACTTATGGGATTACCGTTTACATTAATAACAGTTGAAAGGGTGGACACTGCTCACCTGCCAAGAAATGATTCTTGCAGGCTTTCCATCTTCAGCTACGTCTGTGTGGTATGACAGAGCACAGCACTCTTGGGACACTTCTGTTCTCCCCGGGCCTCTGCTGCCACCGAGGGTGTAATCCTGAGCAAGCCGTCCTGTCCAGTCCTCTGTAAAATGAGGGCTTGTCTACATAGTTTCCAAGACTGCTTCCAGCTCTAAAACTCTACTACTACGCAGATTTTACAGTTTTAATATGTAAAATACTGGACTGAGGAAGACGTATTACATCTTAACCACGTATCTTGGAAACCTTAAATAGCATCCTAATCACCTACTGATCTCTTTTGGGGGGAAATTAATCACAAGATATGGGTATATTTCTATGATATAGAATACTATGATAACAGTCAAATTTTCATTGAGAAGGAAGTGAGAGACTAACTTAAAAACACTGGGGTCATGAAGTCCCACAGTATACACCATTTTGAAAGCAAATGTCAATTCCCCAGTGGCTTCAAACCTATTCTAACTGGACTTCTTACTGGCAAAGTTGGTGGTGAATTTGGCTGTTTTATGTACCATCATCACTCACTAATTAAATGAGGTAATATTATGGGAAAACAAATATTGCTGTTTCTGCAGAGGCTGTTGCCTACCCTTTGACTTCCTATATTCAACATGACCATCTACTCTTAGCTACAAACTGGGAGACATGTCAGAACGATACAGGTTGTCACAGGGTTTACACCTAGTGCAAGAGCTGAGCCGGGCAAACCTGGGAGCCCATGTAAGGACCACTTAGATTTCAGGGACAGGGAAGCCCCCAGAGAAAGCGACACCTAAGATGCGGTCTGACGGGTGAACAGCAAGGGTGTAAGGGTGATGACTGGAGACAAGAGCATGTCTCACTCTGCATTCTAGGTTTACCTAGGGCCTCTCCTCTCTGCTCCCCACACTGTGGGTTTTCCTCTAGCTAGGATGATCATAAATCCTGGTTTGCTCTGGATAGTCCCAGTTTACCTGCTGTTTTGGCATAACTATTAATAGGGCCCCCTTACACTCTCAGAAGTGCCCTGGTTGGGACGATCAATTATACCACCACCCTACCTTTAGCCTTGCTCCTGGCAGATCCCTGCCTGCATGTCTGGCTCCCCCATGTGACTCAGCTCACTGTTACGGGTTCAATCCTATTTATCTTTCCATCCGTGGCAAAGGCTCCATCTCATTCACCTTTGTATCCATGACACCTAGCCTCCAGCCTAAGGCTAAACAGATGGAGCCCTACAGCCATTCAATACGTTTGAAATTAGAATGAAAACCAAATACAAGAGTCAACAAACTAGACTCGCAAATCCTTTACATCATGTTGGAATCCTGGGTCCACTTTCACTAGCAGTGTGACCTTCTCATCCTTAGGTTTTCACTTGAAAAAACGGGGATAATAGTATCTTTTTCATAGGGCAGAGAAGTTTAAATGAGATAACCCAGGTACACAGCACGACATACGAGCACTGTCAGCAGCTGCTACTGAGACAACGATGACCACTCCTGCTGCCACAACCCTGTTCTGCTGTGAGAAAAGTAAACCAACACCTAACAAGCATCGAGCAGGGACTCAAGTATGCACTAAACGAATGCTTGGTATGATGCTAGATGCTGGCTGCAGACCAGATGCTTGGATTACAAGATGCACTAATCAAAATTACAATTTAGAAGTCAAAGGTTTGACTCCCCTAAGTCCAGTTTTCATAGACGTGTTTTAAAAACCCACCTCATATCCATAAGCAAAGATCCACAGAACATAGAACACAGCAGCACTATCTGGCCACATCCTAGATGTGTTCATTAGCAGCATTTACACCTCACCCTTGTTATAACTATACCCTCTTTTAAACGTTAACTCTTCTGTAAGCATGCCAACTTGAATATATGGGTCCATTTCTACTCTTTTTGAACTGTCAGCTTCTCAAGTTTTGTGATTAATGTATACAGAGAAAATTAGAAAGGCTTCAGATCTGAGTCAATAGTAGTTTTCTTGATCCCCCAATGACAATATCCTTTTTGCAGTATATCCTCATTGAATATTTGGAATGAATGAAGACTTTAAATTTCCAGATGTTTAACTACTGTAAATTCAAACTCATTAAAAAGGGCAGATTTACTACCTCTACTTAGTTTTGAAGTCTGTTGTTCACCCTGTCCAAATAATTTATGAAATCAAATACAGGGGCAGGTAGTGTACTCTATTTATATAGTATTCATGGTGAGAAATAAGGGGCATTTTAAAAGGTCTGGAAATTAACTGCCGTTTTAGCCAACCTATAGATCACACTTATTGTTGTTTCTAAGCTAGTAATTGTTTCCTGAAATCAATCTAGTAGAGATTTTTATGCTAATCTGTACTAAAAATTACTTTGCTTTTTCTGGCCACAAAAACCTGGCTATAGAGGAGCATTTGATTACAGCAAGAAGACAGCTGCATCCACTCTTGTGAAATAAATGGAACTGGACCACAGCCTTTGTGGTAGTGTCTTGGCAGCCAAACAACGGTGGCAGCATTTCTACGTCGTTTGTAAAGTCTCAGAAGTTTCAGGTTTCTTTTTTTTTTTTTTGCAAAGAACCCATGTCAACTACAATGAATGCATTTTAGAGATGCTGTGCTGAAAGTTGGCAATGGATAAAGCAAGAACATAAAAGGAGCCTATTCCTAAAGCAAATATTTCTTCTACAAACCTTAAGAATGAAGTGGCTTTCACAATCAATTCTAAGACTGAAGGACTGGATTGAAGTACCTGGCTCTGGCACTTATTAGCTACGCAATTTGGGGCAATTAATTTACCTCTGCGAGACTGATTTCTCAACTGAAAAATGGGGATGCTACCTGCCTGAGTTCTTCTGAGAACTTGAATGATATATTCAAAGTATCATACAAATATTAATAAACACTGTAGGTAAAATCTCCCTATGTTTTATGAATTACTCACTTTAAATAGCACTTAAAAAGTGGCTGTCCCTAATACGAAACAAAAACCAGATCCAACTAAGTTACTGCAGAGGAACCGGCCTCAAGAGGAGGGCTCTCTTTCAACTCAGTCAACTACTATTTATCTCACAGGATTATTGTTAAGAACTAAATGAAAATTGCATATTAAAGCATTTGTTCTCTTTATTTTGCAGGTAACAAATCATGTTAGGCTTTAACTGTGTGACTCCCCCCCCAAATGAGTGAACAGGTCAAAAGCAAAAATTCCTCCAATTAGATATAAATCTTGAACACATTTCCTAGTATATTCGGCAAACTATTTAGATATGACACAGATTTTTAAAAGATGCACAGGCTGTTATGGATAACCTATTTTCTTTTCCTTTAATTTCAATAAATCTGGTCACTTAACTCTACAAAGCGTGTGTGGAGTTATAAATAAGTACAACTGTAGTCTTGTGGGCAAACACTAGACTGTGAACTCTGTGCTAAGAAAGTGCACCTGTTATTGCCAGCACTTAGCTGAGAAGCCTGGCACGTGGTAAGCACTCAACTAATATTGGTGGAATAGTCACCAGGCCTACCACTTTCTATCTATCTAATCTTGCAAAAATGACAATCTTTGTCTCATCTGTGGGGAGACTACCATTGACTCAATCTACCTTCAAAGATCAGTTTGAGAAAATGCCTCTTAACAAATTATGGTTCTTAAGCTTTCAATAAATTTCCAAATTAACTTAGAGAACACAGATTATAAAAACAAATGATGGGCATCTTAAAAGCTTAACTAATGCTTGTGACATGAATATTTTGGATATATTATTATGGCAGACAGAAAACAGGGCCATATTTCACACCTCCTCCCATCAAGATGAGGAGTATATTTCCTCATCCCTTGAATGCAGGCTGGCCTTGTGGCTTGCTTTGACCAAAAGAATGTGGTGAAAGTGATGTTCTGTGACTTCTTGAGCCAGGCTTTGAAGCTACTGCCTTTGCCTTCCTGGTACTAAGACCACCATGCCCTAAGCCCAAGATAAAAGACCACATGGAGAGACCCAGCTATCCGCCCCCAGTCCCCAACCAACCTGCCAGCTGAATGCAGAGAGCCCAGATGAGACTAGCAAAAGAACCACTTAACCAAACCATAAAACCGTGAGAAATGGTAAACTGTTTTTTTGAGCCACTAAGTTTTGGGATGCTGATAAGCAGTAATAGGTAACTGACAATAAATCATCTAACCCTCATAGCACAATCATAAGCGTGGCTTTATAGTTGAGGAAACTTATCCAGATTAAATAATCTGCCACGGTCACACCTCTTTTAACTGTCCTAAGAACGGGATGCAGGAATTAAAAGGCCAGGTCTGGGGCCAGCCCGGTGGTGTAGTGGTTGAGTTTGTGCACTCCACTGTGGTGGCCCGGGGTTTGTATCCCGGGTGCGGACATGTGCACCACTCGTGAAGCCATGCTGTGGCAGGAGTCCCACGTAAAGTGGAGGAAGATAGGCACAGATATTGGCTCAGGGTCGATCTTCCTCAGCAAAACAGAAGAGGGAGATTGGCAGTGGATGATAGCTAAGGGCTAATCCTTCCTCACACACACACAAAAAAAGACAGCTCTGTGTCTCCTTCATTGTCATCCTGCCATCATGAATCTGATCAGTTCTTTCTGCCAGGGAGAGAGGCATCTCTTAAGAGCTCTGGACGTAAGATAAACTCTGCTACTTTTTTTATAAACTGCATGGGTAACGTGTCCTGATTTGATGCATCTGCCGGGCGTGTCCACGACAGGGAAATGCACCACCAGCTGTCCTTAAGACCCAGCCCTCTCTACAAATGCACCCCATTCCATTTTCTGAAACTCAAATAACACTAACTTATCCCAACATAAAATAATTCAATGACATCTCTGCAATTATATTCACTCATTTACATTTTAGCCAGCAACAATTACAAACTTGGACAATGTCTATCAGTGGCCATACAGTATATAATACGAAAAAAAATCAGGTTAGATAAACCTTATATAATAATTTCTATTTAAAATGTCTTTTTATATACCCCAAGTAGTAAACCATATACCAAAAAGACCCACTTATCTTCAATTGTGAAGGTGATAAATATTTTTGAAAAGAGAATCTACCACAATAATGTTTTGTCCCCACCAAAAATAATGTACCTGAACTTTAAACAAAATTCACATTTTATTTAGATTGAAATAAACTATACAAAATTGATTTTCTTCACCAAAAATAACAGCCATATTTTCTGTATTATTCCTAGATAAACCACAAAACGCTTATTTTTGTAGGTTTTCCAGGTTTTGCTTATAAATCAAGATGACGCAGTAGATATAGTCATGGAAAAAGACAGAAGAAAGAGGAGAAATCAGTGGTCAGTATCCATGGCCTCTGATCCTGTCTTGACCATGAAACGAAGTGTTCAACATATAACTGCTAAGAGCTTATGAAGATGTAGGCTCAACAAGGGAATGTAAACAGCAGCAACCAGAGGTGGAACAACAATGGCAGGCTCTTCCGTTCAAACTTTAACTGTGACTTGTTCCTTTAAGTTCATCTGATATCGACAAAATCTAGACTGAAATCCTTGTTTGGCGAGCTCACATTTCTCTCACTGTCTGGTAATGCCCTGTCCATTACAGATTTTTAACAACATACTTAAAACTCCTACTATTCAAAGGTCAATTGTAAGCTTCATTGTAACATTTTGTAAAATGTATTCCTTCCTCCCACACCTCCTCAAAATTTATTTCTTTGAAGAACTGATAACTCAACACCTGACAATTGGATCCACAGTGATAAGAAATGTTACGTCTAAAATGACTTAACTAAAACAATTTCAAAGTGCCATTAGCAGAGATCACACAGACGTGTAACATGGCACTTTCAATGCTATCTTCTGGAAGAACAGTTAGGTCTCCAAAGCATGAGAGTTGAAACAGGGGCTATTTAAATAGGCAGATTATCAACGGCTAATGTACTCAATAGGAGGCCTACAGGTCAAGATATTCAGTGATTAAGTGGCCTACATACACCTTACAGCTTTTCTGTTAAGATGTTTTCAAATGTCAAATATAAAACAAAGCCTATTGTAAAAGTCTCTTAGGTATTCTCAATGGTTTCTGAGTTATCTGTAGGAAGCTCTGACTTAGTTGTATAGAGTTTGATATATGTGTCCACCATTAAATCCAGATCATGTTTTATATCAAAATTTATGTTAAGCAAAGCCAAGTTACTTGACCTTTGGTCTGTCAAAGTGTTCCTAAGGTATGCTTTGAGACGTTTTCGCCCATTTTCATAGCGTTCGTTCTCAACCTTCATCACAGGAAGAATACATAGGACCTTCAGCAGTGCATAAACATTAGGAAAAAACTTGATGTCTGGCAGATGGAGGGCTTCATAAATGGTAGATGGAAGCTCTATATCTTTCCCTCTGTGTTTCCACTTGATTCTCCAACAATGCAGCTCGGCTGAGAGCGTGTCCGGATTGGGTAAGTCACTCCTGTACATGTCAGCATGGTGCTCCTCTGATGTATTGAATTTGAGCTGTCCCATGACAGAGGGTACCAGAGATAAGCATTTAAGAGCTTTGAGGTGCTGTTCTGAGAATATATCTTTCAGTTCCTGAATAATGTGTTCCACTGTTGGAACACTCAGAGTTTCTTTATAGTAACCCTCAGAGGTTAGCTGAGATTCCAGGTTACCTTGCTGTGCCCTGCGGAATTTCCCAGGGAGTTTCATCTGAATATCAAGTTTGGTTGCCAAATTTGTGGCTTCCTCAAACCAAAATTCATGATACACTTCAATATTTTCCATCACTTCATTTAGTGAATGCAGCACTGCAGTCAAGCTACTGGCTGCAAAGAAGACATCAGAGGTTTGCCCCTGGAGATTTTTCCCAAAGGCTCTTGTAAAAGATAGAACGTTTTTAAGAACAACAATGGTAACGATGAAATCAAAATCTGTTACTGCACTACAGAGGACAAACGCTCGGCCAGCTATACAGTTATTCCATCTAATGCTTGTGTCACTATTTATACCGTCTAAACATAAAACAAGTGCCTGGAGGAGGTCCACTAAAATTTCAAAAGCATCGTGCCTGCCTGTCCAATGAGAATGGCAAATCTCCTTCAGTTCTCTACCCCGTTCTTCATTGTTCTGAAAGACGACAGAAATTACATTGTCAAGCTCTAAAAGCAGTTGTGGTGATCGATGGAAAAAAGAACAAACTTCCTCAATTGTTCCTAATGCAACAGATACTCCCATAACAGGCACGGATTTTGCCAACCATGTATTTAAGGCACAGGAAGAGCAGAGTGTGTAGATAGCTTGGGGATATTTCTCTAAAAGCCTAGAAGCAACAACTTTCATTTTGGAAGAAAAGCCACTGGACACAATGTAAGCCTGACCACGGCAATACTCCATGTTTAAGCCCCACTTCTCAGTTATCGTAGTGTGAAATTTCACAGCCAAAATTTCTGCATCTGCTTCATAAGGCAGGAAGCCCACAAATTCCTCTCTCAGGTTATGAGATTCATCGACGAACCTCACCAACACAGGCAGGTGCTCTTCTCCTGCTATGTCCACTACGTCATCAGTGATGATGGAAAAGAAGTGCGAGTCTCTCACTTCCCTGAGGGTTTCTTCCCGAATGCAGCTCTCACAGATCTCCAGCATCTGTTTCTGCTGTGTTTTCGAACAGAACAACGTGTTAACTGCTGTTGTCTCAAAGCGCTTTCTTAGAACCTCTTCACCAGAATTTATCCGGCACTCCAGCAGTGCTTGAAAGTTATCAGGAGTAAAGAGACCTTCTGGGATTTCATCAGCTTCATGTCCATCCAGAGGTATGTTTTGTTTTCCCATAAGAATCAAAATTTCAAATAAGGATTTTAAGTATTCTTTGTTTTCCTTCTCTTCAAGGGTTAAAGGTAAAACGTCTTCATCCTCTTCTTCACCTCCTTCTTCCGTATTGGGGTTCTGAGCATTGCTGTTGTTTATTTCTTTATGTTTTTGCTCCTGTTCAGAAGTTTCCTCAACTGGAAAACAAAGAATTAACGTTATAAACAGGCTCATGAGGAACTATATAAACAAAAAAATTACATTTTTGATTGGTTAAATATTTAAAATCCACAAATTCATTCATTCAACATTCAGGGGGCACCTACTGGACCACAGACTAGGATACAGAGATTAAAATAAGACACTCACACTCTAATGTGGGAGACAAATACTGTGAACAGATGTATTTAATTTTACATGTAAGTGATGTTATAGGAGAGGAATGATTTCTTATAAACTTAACAAGGTATATTACATACACAGAGTAACAACAGACAGTCTATGTCCTCATAAAAAGGAAGGGGGGGAGAACTAATACTTATTGAGGCACTGTGTTGGCCTTTTATATGTATAACATTACTCCCTCTTACAGGTAGGTGGTATCAACTCCATTTGACAAATGAGGACCGTAAATAATTGTCCAAGGTCACAGATGCAGCTAGAAGGGCAGAGGTGAAATTCAAATCCAAGCTCCAAGGTCCATGCTGATGCTGTTTCTATCACACCATTAAGCTACACTTCTATACAGGAGATGAGACAGTTCTACAAACCAATATAATATAGAGTATATTCACACAAGTTTTAGGGCTAATATTAGAAATCTTCGCCTAATCTCTTCATATTTGGATGGGAAAACTGAGGCCCCGAGGTTAAGTGTCTTGCCCACAGTCATACACACAACCCTGCAAGTCCTGGCCCCTGTGGTCCCACTAGGTTCACTTTCTAACCCTCATGGGTTATTAGAAGCCACAACAACAAAATGAGTGTAGTTCCCCAAATCTGGCACCCAGTTTCAAGTCAATTTATTTCTGTACAGAATTCCCTTCCCGTCTTTCTTTGCCTGAGTCCATGTCTCCTCATCTATAAAGGGGGAAAATAATAGTACTTACCTCAGGGCCATTGTGAGAATTAAATGAATTAATATAAGTAAAGTGCTTGGAATAATGACATGGCACACAGTAAGCACTCAATAAAAAGTTATGTTAATAACAGGAGTAGGAAGAAACAGAGGAGGAGGAGTAACAGTAATAACTAACAAAACAAAAACTTCTAGTCCTCATCATTTGGTGACACAGCTCAGGCATCAGTACCTGCAGAAAGGCTGCTGTGACTCCTTCTCTATAAGGCTAAGTGTTCCGACAGCATTTATTCCTTCAACATTTACCAAGAACTTATTATGCACCACAGATTGGGTGGACAGAGATCCTGCCCGTCCTTACTGCTGCCTTTCCTTCCCTATGCTGGACACTGTCTGTGTGTCTGCCACTCTTACCACACTGAGAACACCTAGTGGGGAGAAGGCAAGGAGGGGGGCATGGTGGCACTCAATGAAGACAAACTGAACTAAGACTTGCGCCTCACAGACAATTCCAGATCACAGGACAATGCCTGCCACACTCTTACATCATTCTCACCGAAGGTTTTAGACATAAAACATATTTATTCGTCCTTACCAGGTCAAGGCCTTTTTAAAAGGCATTCAGAAGTTGAGTCATTAACACTATCACTTACTTTTTTTCTGTTTCAGTGTCCTGATTTCATCTTCACTCTAAATAATAAAAAAAAAAAAAGAAAAATCCATCTTTAAAGAAAACTGAACTGCAGTACATCATCAGAGACTCACAAGTAAAAAGCATATTTTGATTCAAATTTAATTCCTTCAAGAGCATAAATTCTTTATAAGGAGTACATTCTTCAAACAGATGACAGAAAAACCAGAATAATAATTTGCTAACGACTCCAAGCTTATAATGAAATACTAGAGGGAAAGAACACGTCATTTAACTTACTTTATACTTAAATCATCATAACTTTGGGTTATGATGTGTTTACTGGCTAATAAAAGGCATGAAAATATACCATGTTACTTGAGGGTCAAATCCAAGGGGACACAAACCATGCCTCCTCCACCCCCAACCTAACCCTGGGGGAATGCCATGTAAGAAGGAGTTGCTGGATCTCAGAACCTAACACAAAAGCTATGAGAAATCCCTGGGAAGTAGAAAGGGACACAGTGCTAATATGGAAGAGAAATGGATGCACACAGTGTAGAGGGTCAAGTGGCACATACAAGGCTAGACTGAGGAAGAATTTTCCAGGTGGGTCCTCTTCTCTCCCTCTAACCCACTAAAATGCTTAGATCACAACCCAGCCCATGACCATTCTGGGGCAGGAAAGCAGCAGTAGCAGTGACAGCTGGAGAAAGCAGGGTACCTGCTGGGTAGCATGGGACAAGACACTGATAACAAGAAACGTCAGCAGGCTAGCCAACCTGGAACAGTCCCTCCTCATCCTGTGGGCTGCAGAGTTACAAGGATGGCAGATCTAGAAGAGTGTGCCTGTTGTAAGGTATCTGAGGTTCCCTGAGGGGCAGAGTACAGGGAAACGATAGCTACAGGATGGAAAGTAGTTGAGCTCCTCACCCCTGGCACATATTCCTAAGAAGAAAGCTGATGTGAAGGACTGTTGTGTAGTGTCAGCATTCATCTATGAAAAGTCCCAGAAAAGTTCTGTTCCAAATACTCCAACAGAACAAGAACAGAGCTCCCAGAAACAGCTTTGCACATAGGTAAACTTGGCATCTTATACCGGTGGAGGAAAGGACAGATTAACAGACCGTGTTGGGAAAACTGGTTCTCTATAAGGAGAAAAATAAAATTAGATCTCCACTGGACAATAGACAAACTCCAAATGGATCAAATATCCAAATATGAAAGGCAAACATAGAAGAAAATGAAGAAAATTAGATAAACGCTATCTTAAAAAAGCACACAGTAGGTGGACTGAAAGGACATATATTAAATACAATAGCATGGATACCAACGGGGGCGGGGGGGAATGGGAATGGTAATAGTGAAAGAAGGAGTAATAAACAAAATAGGGGCCTTGCTGGCAGCAATGAAGACAGAAAGCCATGGACTGAGGAGTCTGAGTAATTTAATTTTGTTCACCTAAGGTCAACAAAAAACTAGGTAGGTGTCAATCATCAGAACTAAAGGATATCAAAGGAACAGAAAAACATGCATAAATGATGCCATATAGAGATATAAAAGCTTCTTCTAAACACTGTCAGTACTTAATAGTGATAGAATCCTTATCTCTAGTAAAACTATCCATGTCTTAACTTTTATACTTTCCCTTTTGTTATCCCTTTGTGAATTCTGAAAATATACCTCAGCTCCACTTTCCTTACTACAAAAGAAAAGGTAGTGCTTTTTTTTTTCACTTCCTATGAAGGAAAGAAGCTAGTGGACTATAATTAACAGCACACTTTGGCCCAAGTCAATGAGTATCAACTGGCTAAATCTGAGGGAGATTTTCCAATTTAAACACTAAAACAAACGAATCATCTTACATCCAGGCTACTACAATAATAACCATAGCATTCATTTCCCATATGCTTTTGAAAGAGAGAGTAACTTGGTTCAATTTTAACATGAATGCATCAATATTTGATTTCATAGTATTATGGGGGGTGGGAAAGCACATTGACATACCAATTCTTTTATTCGTTTTCTGTGTCTACTATGTGGATTGTTCAAATGACTGGTAAGATCAAATATTGTTGGTATTGCATTATCTCGAAGAACTGTCCTATAAGGACTCTGAAAAAGAAAAGCATGTTAATTCAGAGATGGTCCTTAAGAATGTATTACACATAAATAAAATTCTACGTTAATGATTTCCCCAGTGCTCCTTCAACTCCAGCTCTAAAGTGTAGAGACTTGCAGAATTGATGATGTCAGTCCATATTGGCTTATTATTTCTAACTCTTTTTGCATTTGCCCTTCTGGCAATCTTACTGTTATAAATTAAGGAACTGAATTGATGGTAGTCATAAAAAATAAAATGTATTTGCATTTTGCATATGTATTTCTAATTCAGTCTCCTAGCTACTTTATCTGTTCTACCCTTCCATAAGCCCATAAAATCTACAGTAGGTACAAAGATTTCTCAAATAATCTATCCTCATGTGTGTTCTATAATAATTCTTCCCTCCTTTACCTGCTGTTCACTCTACTTTTGCTATCATTGTTAAGAAGCATCAGGCACAGTGAAATAATACTGGACTAGGACCCAGGAGGCCTCAGAACTAGTCCAAACCCTACCAGTGACTCACCATGAGACCCCAGCCAAATACTTTCCCTTTTCGGACTTGTTTACTCTTCTGAATAAAATTCAGATATTGAACTAGATCAACATTTCCCAAAATGAAATTATTCACATATTAATGATCATGTTTCCCATTCCAGTTATACCGCCATCTGTGCTTTTACACAATCCACTCACTTTTTTAGTTAACATTGTCTTAAGCAATAAAAACTATAAAATAATGATTTGATGGGCTAGTTATATTTTTAACACATTATAAAACTTCTAATAAAAATTGATTCATGTGCCACCTGAAATCACTCATACCACAAGTGATACACATAATCACACTTTTGCACACTAAACTAGGTATTTCTCAATTCCCTTCTAATCCTAATGTTCTTATCATTAAGGGATGACTATCCTCTATCCTAATTCCTGCTAACCTAATCCAATCTGGCTAGAGGCTGGATGCATATTTAGATGGTGAATCTTCCATAGCCAGCCCAGAGGTCAGGTAGGGACAAGCTTACTAAGAGGTAGAAGAACAGATGAATAACTGCTACTACACTCCCCCTAGCTAGTCCAAAGAAACAGTGCCTTAATTTCTTTCCAAATCTGCACTGATAAAGACAAAACACACTTCATTTTAAAAAGCCTTCTTGGGAGCAGTGATTGCTTCAAAGTTGACTATTAAAGCATGTTCAAAGTATATGCCAAACAAAAATAACAACTCCATATTTCTTCACCCAGGGAAGGAAGGTTAGGAAGATATGAAGGAAAAATATACGACTAAAAGGCACGCATTATCTGAGGTTTTATCCAAAGAGTTGTTAAACACATTTGGGGGAAAAGTTCTATTCAGATTCAATATTTTCTAGTTCAATCTCATGCCTCACAGAAAGCACAAAGAAGAAAATCTATTTCTTAATGACATTCAGCTTCTAGTGCTGGGCCAATTATCCCGAGTCTACTAATGAGTTTGAATCAGGAATTGATTAGGGACACAATCATTGAAGGGAGCAAAAATTATACTATACCCAAAGCGTTTCATCTTTCCCACTTAGCAAACATCTCAAAAAGCAAACGTGCACACATATAGTCAACTCTTGATATCTTACCAATTATTAAATAAGGAGAGGATGGATAAAACATTCTAATGAACTTTAAAAGTTCAAAATTAATTTGCTATAAAGCAAAGATATGACAGATCAGAAAACAGAATATATGAATGATGGACATGTGACTTTTTATAAATATTTACGTACACATGCCAAAAGGGGCTATATTAAATTTATGTACATGATGATTTTAACTCAGTATCAAGATTTGATCTTTAAGTGCTGACTTAAGGTTTGAGCATAAAGCAACGACCTTACTCTAGCATCAAAGATAATATTTGGCTTTGGTTGAACTAGCCAAGAATGTTCACTGATGAGATCTTAAACGCCAAACCAATGAAGTCAAAACTCTTAAACATTTGGATATAGATATCAGATAATCCAATTTTTAATAGCAGTATCTTCTACATGTGTAGAAAGAACATTTTCTCTCATTTGCATTAATTTATTCAAGATTAAGAATCATGTGGAAATTTAAAAACCGAAAATAGCTCATCTTTCTGTTATATTCTCTGACTAAGCAAGAATATGAGTGAACTATATTTAAAATTTTTCTCATTAATCTTGTTGGAATTGTCTAATTAAGAGACCATATTTATTACTAAAATAAAAATTAAAAAATGCATATGGCTTGTGTATTTAAAATAATAATTTGGGATATTTTTACTTAATGTCAAGAATATAAAAGTAATTTGCCTTTTAAACAGATGAAATCTCTTATTTTGGTTGATCATTATGACCCTCTTATAACAAAGCAAGGCAAAAATATCCCTCAAATATTCGTGATTAAACTGTTGAACCGGAATTGGCTCACCTCCCAATGACTTCACAAGTATCTGCTTCAATTAATTTTGAGAAATAAAATAACCCAATCATTCTTTAGTTTTCTGATGCCTCTGCAAAATGTATCTGAAAAAAATATCAAAATAAATTGCTGCATAACAACATATAGTGTACCTTCAAATCAAGTTTATGTCTATCCCAATATCTGAGATGATACATTAATTATACCTAAACAAGAATATATTATTTGTTTAACAAAACTGTCTTCCTAACTAGTTTTTAAAGTGTTTCAAGTCTGCTTCATTTCAATCAAATCTGCCCTATTTGTGCCTTTTTTGAATCACAGCAATAACAGAATCAGAGGGTTAAAAATCTTAGATTTCAGGAATTATCTGGTCTAATCTCATTAGAAATTGGGGCCCAGAGAGGGGAAGTGACTTGGCCAAATTCACACAGTTACAGCAGTAAGGCTGAGAGACCCAGGTCTTGATACGAAATTGCAAATTACTGATGGAAATGTTTTTTCACATTAATTGTATGATTTGCTTCCTGTTTTATCTAGCACATACAAATTAAGAATTGGTTCTAGCAATATATATGAAAACAAAGAGCTCTATTCCTCAATGAAGATTTCACTCATACAAAAGCTCTAAAGAAGCTGCTCCAAATAAAAATGCCAAGATTACCTTAAATATACACTTTTATAATCATCCAAAATTTTCTGAAGGCTACACAAGAAGTTTAAAAGTGGCTACCTCTGGTGAATAGGAATGGGGCATCAAAAACAGAGGGGGTTAAAAAAAACGGTTTTTAAGAACAACATAGATACTATTCAGCTCCAAATTTGTCTTCTTAAAATGAAAGAAGGAAAAAAAAAAGGGGGCTAGGTGTAAGGATACCCTCCAACATTAATAGATATAGATGTACATTTCCAACCAGATACAGTGAGTGAGAGAGACAGAAAACAAAAACACCAAACCCTCCTATTACTTACAGTTCTACAGATCATAGAGGTCTCAAAGTGTTTGGCACATAATCGATAATGTTTATTTAGTTGATCAGGTGTTTTATCTTCTAAGTCTGCTCTCCTACAATTCTCCACCCACTTCTGGCATCTATAAATAAAACCAAAATACAATTATGGAATATGAGCTCAACATCTAAATTTCAGCATTCAGTTTTAAGGCAATTATATACTATGGACAATAGATTTCTGCTCCCCTCTACCTCCAGAACATAACATCATTTGAAGAAGTTGATTAATAACAAAATGAGAGCTGGAAGAAACCTGAGAAATCATTTAGTACATTCAATTACAGAAGTAACTTGCTCAGAGTCATGTACAAAATCAGCAGCAAAACCAGAACTTAAACCCGAGTATTTCAGCTCCCAGGCCATGCTAGCATCAGAGAGGACTCCATCATCAACAGTACGAGCAAAAAGTTGCACAACCATGAGGCCAACAGCCTAACACTCCCCTCAGGATTTCAACTTAAATAAGCACATGAAACAACACTGTCACTGTAGAAAATTAGTAAGTAGATGCTCTATAAATAACTAGAGTTTCTTATGGAAGCATGATGGCTGTATTCACTCGCCTTATTATGAACATGATTTATTATCTACGATGATATGTACAGACTAGATTGCAAGCTTCATAAATGCAAGGATTATGTCTACACAATCTAGTACACAGAAGGTGTTGAAGATAGTAAACAAGACAAAGTCCATACCCTCTTGGTCTTAAATATCTGCAGAAAAACTACTACTACTAATAATGCTTACTAAGCACTTATATGAGCCAGTGTTCTAAGTCCTTTCCAAAGAGGGTACTGGGTACCATTATTACCAGCCTTGTGTAGATGAAGAAATGAAGGCATGAAAATGTTAAGTAATTTGCTAAAGGTTACAAACCAGATCTTTCCTTCATTTCTCAAGTTTCTAAGAATAAAAATTCTGCCATGAATAAACAGTGTCACAAATTTGAAAACATATTTCATAATTACATTATAGTATATTTTCTTATGTCTTAACGTTACAATTCACCCCTCCACATACTCTGACGCTTAATTCCCTCCACTCTCAATATGTAAAACCATAGTGAAATGTGATTATCTAACCTAAACTAAAACCACACCTAAACTGCACAAGCATTTCATTTGACCAAGAACTATTACTGCCCACAGTAATGATGCCTAAGATGTCTGTATTTTAATATTTTTATATAGTTGTCCAATATGATTATAAACAGTTCATGTTTCAACATCCAAATATTTAGTATAAAAACTGTCTCAAAAATATAATTTGCCACAGTTAACTTTGCTTTTCAATTCTTAAATCTCTGGAGACCTTTCTCCACACAGAACAATACTGTCTGTAGTGTCTCTGAACTAAGTTGAAACAGCTTTCTGATACTAAAAGCACCGAGATTCAACCAAGCATAGACTGGGCGGAGAGCCCAATTAACTACATCTATGTCTTTCATATCAAATACCTAGAAATAAATTTAAGGAAAGATTTGCAAGACCTCTAACAGAAAAAAAAATTTTAAATAAATGGGAGATACACAGGTTCATAGACTGGTACACTGAATTCTAAAGGTATCAATTCTGCCCAAATGATTCACTGAGTCAATACAATCCCAATCCCAACAAGTTATTTTGTGCACGTCTGTGTGTGTGTGTGTGTGTGTGTGAGAGAGAGAGAGAGAGAGAGAAAAGAAACGACAAGATGATTCTAAAACTTTTTATACAGAAATTCAAAGGACCAAGAATAGTCAAGACGATCTTGAAAAAAGAAGTTGAAAGACTTACACTACCAGATATTAAGACTTATTATAAAGCTTACTAAGACAGTGTGGTATTGGCACAAGGATAAAAAAATGGAACAAAAGTGAGAGCTACGGATACCTAAGTCAAAGGCAGCATTGCACAGCAGTGAAAACAAAGTTTTTTAAAATAGTGCTGAGTCAGCTGGAATGAATCTTGACCCCTATCTTCACACCATATACACAAAAATAAATTCCAAGTGAATTGTAGATCTAAATATGAAAGGTAAAACAATAAAGCTTCTAAAAGATAACACAGGAGACTATCTTCACTACCTTGGAATAGACACTGATCTCTTAAAGAAGGCAAAAGAAAACAAACTCTAGAGGAAAAGATGAATTAGGCTACTTTAAAATTAATAACCTTTCTTCATTAAAAGAAGCCATTTCAGAGTAAAATGGCAACACACAAAATGGAAGAAGGTATCTGCAATACATACATATATCCAACAACGGACTCATATCCAAAACATATATGAAGAACTTCTACAAATAAATCAGACAACCCAATATAAAAATGGGCAAGAGACCTGAACAGGCAATTTACAATAAAAAGGTTATCCAGATGGCCAATACACATGAAATGCTCATTTAAAAAACTTGATCTCATTAGTCATCAGGGAAATACTAATTAAAACCACCACAAAATATTACTACATACCCAAAAGAATAGCTATAGTCTAAAAGAGATAATATCAAATGTTGATGAGAAGGTGAAACAGCTTTGCCCATTAACAGTAGAAAGGATAAACTGTGGTATACTATGGGAATGAATAAACTAGCTAGATCTCACAAACATAATGTTGAGCAAAATAAGCCAGGAGTACATACTATGTGATTCCTTTCATATTAAGTTCAAGAATAGGCAAAACTCATCTACGGTGATTGTGCAGAAAGAGAGTTAACACAGCAGGCCTGAAATTGCTATCCCTTAGAAAGGCTTGTTTGTAAGGTTGGCCTTCTGGCTGATGTCTGGGAACTTGGCCACTACACTGACACAAACCTTTCCCTAACTGATAAGGTGGCTTGCTGTGCTGGAACTGTTTGTGCATACCATATGACTTATACTGAACACCTGCCCTCTTTCTAGGAGTCTGGAATTTTAGTATTTGCTAGGCAGAGAGTGTCTCTGTGACCAGATCCCAATAAAAACTCTGGGCACTGGGTCTCGAATGAGCTTCTCTAGGCAGAAACATGACACACACGTTACTGCATTTTCATTGCTGAGGAAAAGTGGGCTTCTCTGTGACCCTTGTGGGAGAGAGAACATAAGGAAGCCTAAACATGGATACCTCCATACTCCACCTGTGCTTTTTCCCTCATGGTCCAGATGTGTGTTCTTACTACATGGCTGTAATAAATCTTGGCTGTGAGTATGACTATATGCTGAGTCGTGTGAGTCCTTCTAGTGAATCTCTGAATATGGGGGGTGGCCTTGGAGACCCTCAACACAGTGATGAGAGTCAGAAGAGTGGATACATTTAGGGGGGTAATAACTAGGAGTGGGCACAAAGGAGGTTTCTGAGGTGCTGGTAACATTACCTGGGTATGTTCATTTGTAAAATTCGTCAAGTTCTAGACTACCATTTGTGCACTTTTCTCTATGTATGTCATATATCAATAAACCAGCTTCCTCTCACTCTTCCCCTTCTCCTCAATAACCAACTAATCTAACATGTGTGAAGTCAGACAGTGGCTACCACTGGGGAGAGTGGGATAATGACTGAGAGGGCACAGAGGAGAGTTTGGGATGTTAGTAAAATTCTTTTTTTTGCCCTAATCTGGGCAAAAGTCTCACGGATACGTCACCGAACATCCTGTAAGTCATACACTTATGATTTGTGATCTTGTGTACATGTGTTACATCAAAGTTATAAAAATTACATATGACCACAATAAATTTTTTAATATACATACATGTATGCATGTACGTGTATACACACACACACACACACACACGTATATGCTTACATAAGTATACACATACTTACGTAATTATCTCTCAAAGTTTTTTTTTACCGTCTCCCCTTTCCTAGCTCTCCCTGTCATTGTTCTGTGCCTTGTACTCCAGACTCTGTAGCCTTTTCTCTTAGCAGAGTAGAATGACTCCCAAATCCATCTACTTCCAAACTGTTCTTTCGCCTTTCTCTAACCCCTTCTCCAGGCTGCTGAGTAAATCTTTTAAAAAGCCTATTTGAGAATGTCTTTCCCTGCTTAAGATCCTTTTGTGGCTTCTCATTACTCTTAGGATAAAGAAGCAGCTCACATGTCTTACAAGATCCTACACAATCTGGACCTTATCTACCTTTCTAACTTTATATCACACCACCCTTCTACTCTCTTGGCCCTTCAGATGCCTTACTTCAGTTTCATGAACGCACTGTGATCGTTTCTATTCTAGGGCTGTTCCCCATGCTGTTTATTCAGGCTTGTACCCTCTTCGTGTTGCTTTTTTCACTTCCTTTGCACAGGAAACTCTATGCAAAGATCAGCCTTCACATTAGCTCAAACGTCATCTCTTGAGGGAAACTTTTCCTGACTCAGATGTGTATACATATACGTGTATGAGTATGTATACACACCGCCCCCCCAGGTATGTAAGGCTCCTCTACTTCTCTCTAAATGGTCTCTCAACATCCTATATTTCCTACCATATTATTACCATTGGTATAAACATGTCCTAGTATCTCCCATCTTAAAAATTCTCTTAACCTCGATCCTCTACACAGCAAAACTAGCTAGAGCCCATTTTCACTGAATCCACTTTACCTCGTTCTCTCCTCAATCAATTCCAAGGAGGCTTCTGCTTTACCCCTTTCCCACTGAAACTGCTCAAGATTACTAATGACTTCCACCCTGCCAAATCCAATGGACACTTTCTAGCCTCATCTTAATCACCCTTTCAGTACTGTTCAACCATCACTGACCACTCCTTTTTAAGTTTTGTTTTTAACTTTTTCCTTCAGTGGTCTCCTACTAACGCAGCATTTCCAAAAACAAACAAACAAAAAGGTTTCATGGGCAAATAAGTTTGGGTAATATTACAAATTTTATCCTACTCTTCGGGTTTTAGACATTCTTGTGGGACCTTGAACAAGTTAGCTAACCTTGCTGTGCCTGCTTTGATCATCTGAAAGCAGGAACTATCTCGAAATTTATTGTGAGGGTTAAATGAAATAATGTACATAAAACACATAGAATAGTGTCTGGCACACAGAATATGAAGTATTCTATAAGAAGTATTATTTTTTTTTTTTTGAGAAAGATTGGCCCTGTGCTAACATCTGTTGCCAATCTTCCTCTTTTTTTTTTTTTTAATTTTTTTCTCCCCAAAGCCCCAGTACACAGCTGTGTATCACACTTGTAGTTGTAGCTCTATTGTGGGACGCTGCTTCAGCATGGCTTGATGAGCAGTGAATAGGTCTGCACCCAGGATCCAAACAGGCGAACCCCAAGCTGAACATGCGAACTTAACTACTATGCCACTGGGCTGGCCCCAGAAATATTATTATCATTACATCTCACAGCATTTTTGGTGGATGATATGAAAGTACTGTAAGATCATATTTTACAGAAGCGATTCTCAAACTTCATAGTCTCAGGACCCCTTCACACTCTTCAGTTATTGAGGACCCAAAGAGCTTTTGTTTATGTGGGTTTTATCTATCAATATTTATCATTATAGAAATTAAAACTGAGAAAAATTTTTAATATTTATTAATTCACTAAAAATAGCAATCCCATTACATTTAACATAGATAACATTTTAATGAAAAATAACTATACTTTCTAAAACAAACAAAAAACATTCAGTAAAAAGAATGACAGTTTTCCATCTTTGCAAATCTCTTTAATGTCTAGCTTAATAGAAGATAGCTAGATTCTCACATCTGCTTTTGCATTTAATCTGTTGCCATATGTTGTTTTGGTTGAAGTATATGAATAAAATCTGGCCTCACAACGATATGCAGTTTAAAAAGGTTATTAAAATATTCCTCCTTTTCCCACATAATTGTGGATGTTCTTGTTTGATACTACACCAAAACTCCACAGGTGGTGGTTTCTTTAAAGATCAGTTGCAATGTGGAATCTGAAACCAGACCAGTGAGCTTTTTCACACTGTTACATTAAAATCCATTGGTCTATCTTGCATTTTATCCATGCATATCTTTGTAAAATTACGAATGGGTCAATTTGGAAAATAGTTCAGTGAGTTATGCAGACTATCTGAATGGTAACACATTTCATTACACAATATATTTTAAAAATCACACTTATCAATATCACCATCGATCTCATCAGAAAAGTCTTTAAGTAATAGAGAGCTGTCAAGTTCAAGGTAATGCATATAAATTTTCCAAAACTCTACTTTTTGCTTAAATGCTCAAATATCAGGTTTTTTTTAGGGGGGGGGGGAAGACTAGCCCTGAGCTAACATCACTTACCAATCCTCTTTTCTTGCTGAGGAAGACCAGCCCTGGGCTAACATCCGTGCCCGTCTTCCTCTACTTTATATGGGACCCCGCCACAGCATGGCTTGACAAGTGGCGCATCTGTCTGCGCCCGGGACCTGAACCTGCGAACCTCAGGCCGCCGACGCGGAGCGCATGAACTTAACCACTACGCCACCAGGCCGGCCCCCAAGTGTCAGTTGTTTTACTTGAAGAAGCAGGCTTATTTCATTCTTTTCCAAGAAAATGTCTACCAAATACCTGCCTCTGAATAATCATACTTAGGAAATTTTAGAAAATACAATACATAACTTATCCGAGCAATGATGTTATTATATGTTATACAGCCCCTGAAATACTCCACTGTAGGCAAGTAGACTTTTGGTGGTGAACCTGATGCAGTCTACACAGAAGTCAAAATATAACGATGTACCCCTGAAATTTATGTAATGTTATAAATCCATGTGACCTCAACAAATAAATAAAACTCCACTGTACACTCCTGAGAGAATGAGCATGAAAAAGGCAAATAATGTCAGTGTTATTACGAAAATAGTTTTTACCTTGTGGACTCCTTGAAAAGCTCTTTGGGACCCCTCATGAGTGCCTGGAAAACTACCAGTTAGCATTTTACAAGGTAGACTACATCGACTCCCAAATAACTGACTTAATTGCCAAAAGAACCTTGGAAGACCTCACCACGCCGGGATGAGTTAGTACTAACTGCTTGAGGGGGAAGAAGAGGGCTTCAACTGCCCATCTTACTCTAACAGGAGCAATTCATTAGCTCTACTTGCACCTTCACCTGGTCTGGGGATGAGCCCACTGGAAACTGGCCCCAGGTTCCTGCCATGCCTTGGCATCAGTCAAGCCATCCTGGAGCAATCAAGTTTTAGGCAGTTGGTTTTTTGTGAGGAAGATTAGCCCTGAGCTAACATCCGATGCCAATCCTCCTCTTTGTGCTGAGGAAGACTGGCCCTGGGCTAACATCCGTACCCATGTTCCTCTACTTTATATGGGACGCCACCAAAGCATGGCTTGACAAGCAGTGCATCGGTCCCTGCCCAGGATCTGAACCTGCAAACCCCGGGCTGCCGAAGCGGAGCACACAAACTTAACCACTATGCCACCCAGGCGGCCCCCTCTTTTTATTTTTACTTTAATTTTACATAATCTATGACCTCCCTGCCACTGCCCTAAGGTGAGTTGATTCCATTATTTTATATTTTTAAAAAAAACGCACATCAATGCCACTTTTTCTAAACCAGTAACAGCTATATAGTATGAAATACTGCATCCTTTATTAATTACACTCTTGAATTTTAAATTACTTCTAAATAGCTGTTTCTAAAAGTGTGCATGGAACTTATAAATATGATGAATGGGAAATGTACTATTTAATAGCATTAAATATATTTATCATTGTTAGTTAGCAATGTTAGTTAACTTTTGAAGAATAGATTGGTAATGTCACCTTTTATCCACCTTCCCTACAAGCCACTTACGGAAAACAACTAGTTATAACTAATAAGTCTAAAAATACTGTTATTAATTCAATAAACACCTCTGGAAATGACTTCTTTATTATAATTCACTCTGGACATGGTGAAAAAGAAACTGTCGAATACAGTATAATTTGAAACCCTATCGTATGGAGATTGGATCTGGATTAAAAAGTTAAGACTTTGAAGACACAATGTTAAGTAAAATAGCCCCGACATAAAAGGACAATTATCGTATAGTTCCACTTAAATGAAGTACCTAGAACAGACTAATTCATGGAGACTGAAAGTGAATTAGAAGAGGGAGGGAGTTACTGCTTAATAGTTAGAGTTTTTGCTTGAGGTAATGAAAAAGCTCTGGAAACAGATAGTGCTGATGGTGGCACAACATTGTGAATGTAATTAATGCCACTGAATTATACACTTAAAAATGGGTAATGGCAAATTTTATGTAATATATATTTTACCAAAATTTAAAAATTAATGTAATATACCGAAAACCATTGAATTGTACACTTTTAAATGGATGAATTGTATGGGATGTAAATTACATCTCAATAAAGATGTTTAGAAAAAAGAGTTAAGTTCCTACTTTGGTCTTGAAATACTCAAGGGGTTCTTACATAGAAAAGGGCACAGATTTACTCAGTGTGACCCTGGGGACAAAACTAGGACCTCCAAAGCATAAATTACAGGGAGGCATATTTCCACTCAATACAAGGAAGAAATCAATGCCAAAGCTGTCCAAAATCCTCAGTCCCTTCACAAAGCCAAAAGCCGTCATCGGAAGTGCTTTAGCAGAGGTCCAACTGTCAGGAATGCACAGGACCCCTGAAGGGTCCATAAATACCTTGATGGTGGAATGCAAAATTGTGTCTATGTCTTTTCGCAAGTAAGAGTCCTTATGTTAGATTCTCAAAACGGACAGCGACCCAAACAAACATTAAATAGCCACTACCATTGAGGGAATCCCAGCATTTCAAGGGATACTGCACTAGATCTAAAAACTCCTTCCAGATCTGAGCCTGTAAGCCCCTACACGCCATACTCCCCACTAAAGAGTGTGATGAAAAGAGCATTCGTTGCATATTGACACAAATGACCTGTGGTCCAGAACCAGCTAGTGGTGCCCTCATTATGCAAATGAAATATACTCTCAAGAATGCCCTTGGGCTTAAATTTGGGTAAAGGAAGATAATGCTTAATGAGGTAAGACCCAGTCAGATGAAGATGCTCCTCTTCTCTGCTCCCATAGAACCCAACAGCTTTTCCTCCCTCTCCTGAGCTAGTTCCTCCTCATCTCCCTGAACTTTAAACACTAGGAACGGCCCAGGGCTCAATCCTCAGACCTACTCTGCTTTATTTACCTGGTACCAAGGCTTTAAATACCTTTAAGAACACCTGTATTTACAATTTCCAGCCTGGAAGTTTCTAAATTCCAGACTTGTGTATCTTTTTATGGTTTTAGCTCTTAAATATTTAGGTCATTGATCTAAATATGGGCCATTTTGAGTTCATTTTTTGGATATGGTATGGAAAAAGACATCTATTATTGAACCTATCAGGCCTCTCAAACTTCTCATGTTCCAAACCAAACTTTTAATAATCCTCCACCAAACTAGCTCCTCCTAATCTTCCACAGCTCAGTAAATGTTCAGGTTAAATATCTTAGAGTCATCCTTGACTTCTCTTTTTCTCTTACAACCTACATCTAAACTATTAACAAATCCTGTTGGCTTCACCTTCAAAACATATCTTGGGGCACCCTGGTGGCATAGAGGTTAAGTTCATGCGCTCTGTCTCCGTGGCCCAGGGTTCACAGGTTCAGATCCCGGGTGCGGACCCACACACCACCCATCAAGCCATGCTGTGGTAGCATCCCACGTACAAGATAGAGGAGGACGGGCACAGATGTTAGGTCAAAGCCAATCTTCCTCAGCAATAAGAGGAAGATTGACAACAGATGTTAGCTCAGGGCCAATCTTCCTCACCAAAAAAATCAAAAGAAAAAGAAAATTAAAAAAACATTTCAAATGCAATGACTTACCACCTCCTCTACTAACATGGATTACAAATGCCTTTAACTGGTCTTCCTGCTCTCACCTTTGCTTCCCTACAATCTATTTAACAAGCAGCCAGTGATCCTATTTAAAGTATGTCTCTCTGCTCTAAGCCCTTCGATGACTTTTTATCCCACTAAGAATAAATGCCATAGTGCCTCCCATGGTCTACGATGTCCCACACAATTTGCCCCTACCATACCCACACACATACACTTCTCTGGTCTCATCTTTTCCCTCTCCCCCCTTCCTCAAACCAGCTCTAGCAGACCATGGACTTCTGGCTGTACTCTAACAAGCATGCCCTGCCTTTGCACTGACTGTTTCCACAGACTGCAATGCTCTTCCCCTAGATATCTCCATGGCTGGCCCCCTCACCTACTTCTGGTCTTTGCTCAAATTCACCTTCTCAGCAATGTCTTCTCCGATCACCCTACTTAAAGCAGCAACTGTGCCTCCCCTGCCACTCCTTATTCCCCTACCCTCAACACTGGCTTTTTCTTCACAGTACTTATGACCCTCTGACTCAGTGTATACTTACTTGCCTATTTTCCCCCCAACTAGAATGTAAACTCCACGAGAGTAGGGTCTTTGATTTGTTCATCTGTACACTCTCAGTGCTCAGAACAACGCCTAGCACATAGTAGGCCTTTAGTAAACATGTGTGGAACTAATAAACAAATAGCGTGCTACGATATACTCGCCTATCCGTCTCCTTAAGAGACTGTGAGCTTTCTGCAGGCAGCGACACTGCCTCATTCACCTGTGAATTTCCAGCGCATAACAACAGTGCTCCGCACATAGTAGGTATTGATTTGAAACGGATGAATCAACAAGAGGCCTATGAAACATCCTCAGCCTTTCAAACACAGTCTCTACGCTACCACTCTCTAAATACAAGTCAGAGGAGCGTGTGGATTACCTCAAGAAAGACGTTTCAATACCAGTTCCCGTGCCCTCAGCGTACCTTCCCCCGCCCCGCCGTTATCCCCACAATAACCCAGTGAGATAACGAGTAACGGTCAGAGCCAGAATTTGAACCATGGACGAGTCCGAAGGAGGGAGTAATTCTAACTTGAGATCGAAGGTGGCCGGACTCCAGAAAGAAACACCATCCCGGGGGTGGTGGGAGGGTGAAGGAAGGGCCTCGGTGACCACAACGAAGGAATCCAAGTCCCTCTTTTGACAGCTAAAAAAACTAAGGCCCAGAGACGAAAGCGTCTTGCCCGAGGCCACACAGCACGCTAGCCAAGGCGAGAACCCACCCGACGCCGCCCGCGCGCCGCCCCAGTCGCGTCTTGTTTCGGGTGGTGCCCTCCGCGCCGAGCCCCCGCCGCGCACGTGCTCCGCGATCCCCAGGCGCCCGCCCGCCCGCCCACTGCTCGCGGCCCGCTCCCCGCCTCGGTCAGGGGCTGGGGTCGACGACGGCGCCCCTCCACGCCCCTCTCGGCCGCGGAGCCCGCCAGGGTCCGGCGCGCCCCGCAGAGGTGGGCCCGGGCTGCCCGCTCGGCGCACGCCGCACGCCGCTTACCTGGCCGGGTCCCGCGGGAACCTGAAGAAGGCCAGGTCCGACTGCGTGCTCTTCCGCGTGCAGTTGGGGGCAGCGCAGAAGTTCGGCATCGTCGCCCGCCCGCCGGCCGGCCCAGCCCTCCCCTCCCCGCCTCCTCAGGGCAGCCCGCCCGCCCGCGGGGGCCGGGGAGGGGAGCCAGGCCGGCCGGCCGGCTCGGCGGGGCCGGCGCGCCGGGCAGAGGGGAGGGGCGGGCGGGCGAGAAGCCGCGAGGGGCAGGAGGGGCGCCGCGGTCCGAGGCCGGGCTGGGGACGCGGCTCCACAGTGCTGTGAGCGGCCGGGAGGATTTACCGCCGCCGCCGCCGCTGGTGCACCTCCCGCCCGCCCGGGACGCTGCCGCCTCCTTCCCACAATGCACCCCGGCGCCCGGGGGTGCCCTCTCTTCCCTCAGCCTTCCTCCCCCGCCCCCTCCTTTCCGCCGACTTCTCCGCAGGCGGGCACGCGCAAGGAAGCGCGCCTGCCCGGGTGTGGCGTGGGGGAGGCGGGGCCCTGGCGCGGGCTGCCTCAGTGCGCCTGCGCTCAGCCTCCCCCGCGAGGGGAGGGAATTGCGCATGCGGGCGTGTCTCCCGGGACTCTAGAGCAGGCGAGCCCGGGGCAGCTCCGGTAGGTTGGGCGTGCGCGGGTTTCTGCAGCTGTGGGGCGAGCTTGCACGTTACATCACCGGTGCATCTCTCCCTGCTTGCTTAAGTTGCCACCGCTTAGGCCTCTATTGCGGAAATCGCCATAGACTCTTCAGGGCCGCGGAATCGGGACGGCCTTGGTGACTGGTTTTGCACACTGCCGGCAGATCTACGTGCACGAGTTGAACGCAGACGTGGGTTGTAGGAGATTTCATTTTCCCCAGCTTTGCAGATACTCTTTGGCCCCATTAGCGTCTCAGAACGGTCCTCGGACTGGAAGCCGAGGGGCGAAAACTCAAAAGCTCAAAAGCAATTACTCCTCCCTGGTGAGGTTTCTAGAGGAGCAAGAATAGCGACATGATTCCACCTGCAGTCCTATAAGAGATTGGTTGCTCTGTCTTCCCCTCACTGTCGTGGCCTTTTAACGTTCCTGTGTTAAGTGCCAAAATGAGTGACCGCTATCTAGAACAAAGGATTAGTATCAAATTTTGTGTGAAGTTGAACAAGTCTGCAAGTGAGACCCACCATCTCTTAAAAGAGGCTTATGGGGATGAAGTCATGTCAAGGGCCAGAGTTTTTGACTGGCACAAAAGGTTTAAGGAAGGGCGGGAAGATGTTCGAGATGATGCCCGAAGTGGCCGTCCTGTCACCCACCGGACTGATGAAAATATCCAGAAGGTCAAGGACTTGGTTTGTTCCAACAGGCAGTTAACGGTGAGAATGATGGCTGAAGAGTTAAATTTAGATAAAGAAACCGTTAGACTCATTCTGAAAGAAAACCTGAATATGAGGAAAGTTTCTGCAAAAGTTATATCAGGTATTTTGAAGGATGAGCCTAAACCTCGAAAACTCAACTTTCGGTCTGGTCTTTCCAAGGAAACTAGGAAAAATAGCTCATTTACAAGGGAAAAGATAACAAGTTCTGAAACATGGAGTCATCTCCAGTGCGAAGCTGGTGGGGAAATGCCTCTGCCTGTATCTCATCCCCAAATCCACTTCCCTGGAAGCCGGCTTCTGCAGGCTTCATCTTCGGCGAGCCTGCCCACCAGGGCAGCTCAGGATTGGTTCACCCCGTGGTGAGAGGACGTGAGGTAGCGCAACCTGAGCCGGAAAGCCACGTCGCCGTTAGGCACTCTTCATTTGCTGCTCGTCTATTTTCGGTCTCTGCCGCTCCTCCCTGCGTGTCACGGCCCCCCTGGTTACTCTTTGCCCGACTATCGGGCCGTCTTCCTTGCTGTTCTCCACAAGTTTGAAGAACTTTTGGTTGTTGACTTCTGGTACTTGCTTGTTCTTGATTTCTTTTGCTTAACAAGTTTGCGTCGCTTCACTGCCCAGACTTTAGCTTCTTGTGGCTGTCCTGTTCCTTTGTTCTCCACGTTCTGCCTCGGGATGGTACCAGTGGAAGGTGGGAACGGGACCTCCTGGAGTCTCTCTCTCTGTGCCCAGGGAGGCATACTCTTCTGGGAGGACCCCAAAAGAAGGCCTACAGTTCCAGCCTGCTTCACAGTCAGGGCCTGAGGTATGGTACAGAAGGCGGTGGCATGCTGACGTAGTGAGCAGTGCTAAGGGCCAGTGCAGCCCAAATGACTCAGTGGGAGCCTCTCAGAACTCAGGGGTTGGACGCCCATACTGATCTGCTCACAGACTTGCACCTCACAGAAGAACAGGGTTTGTTTTACTCTAGTCCTGTGCTTTGGACCTCCCCACTCGTTTGGGTATCCCCTCTGCTGGAAGAGGAGGATATGGTCTTAGAAGATATCAACCATGGGACTCAGGCCCAGGCTGTGATGTGTGGGGAGGAAGACCAGGTGACACTCTAGACCTTAAATTAAGGGAGTCTGCTGCCTATGCTGAGCCCACAGGGCAGCCTGTGTTTAATAAGTAATGCCAACATTGTCAGGTGTTTCTGAGCACCTGCAGTGTTTAAGAACACTGTTGGGCATTGACAGTATAAGTTTATGAAACAAGATCACCAAGGGCTGGGTGGACTTCCTGGATGAGGTGGTTCCTGAACTGGATCCTTAAGGAAGGATGAGACAAGGGGCTAGGAAATTAGGGAAAGCTTCCCAGGCAGGTGGAACAGCATGAGGCCTCGAACCTGCATCAGTAGGAAAATGAAGGGACTGTTGGCTGAAATAGCAATGTCTAAAGAGGAAGATAATGGTATTGCACAAGATGAACAATTTGGGATAATTTGCTTCCTCTCCTCTGCCCCCAACTCTATGCCAGTAGTTTATAAATTGCTTCCCCTGAGTCTGTGCATAGGTTTATAATAATCCACATATTTGATTATCTAATTCCCCCATCAAACCCTCAAAACAGTCTCTACAAGGTCACACTCCTTTATCTCTTCCTGCTTCTGCCAGGATTTACGGAATGGAACTTTCGCAAGTGGGTTCCAAGTAATACCACATAGACTGGAAACGTCTCAGAATGCCTGGTGGAGGTGCGTGGGTTGGGGGGAGTGGTTAGTAACAGCATTTCACAAGATTGGATAATGTCTGTGTTTTACCCAGGGATTTTTACACATAGCCTCTATTATTTCACTAGTAAGTTAGTATACAGGCTCAACACTTATTTATTCAACACAGTTATTTTTAGTTCTGTTCTTTCATTGTCTCTGTCCCCTTCAAAAAATTACAAGTTCCCCACTAATACCTGTCAGTTTTGAGGCATCTTGAAACCTAGACCTTATCCTACAAATAAAAGATATTGTTCAAGAAAACTCTTAAACCAAGCAACAGCTTACAGACTTCTGCCTACTTAGCAATTTCTAGATATTACATTTCAGGACCATTATGTCTTCCTACATCAGAGGGGACCCTAGGTTCCCCACAGGCACTTGCCACCAGGGACATTGCACTTCTGGAACAAAACCCCTAGGACTGACTGTTGCAACTTTGTGGCCGAACCTCATAGTAATCCCTGCTGAGGCCCGGTAGTAATTGTTGCAGAACTGTGTGCTCCTGGGCCCAGGCCAGGATCCCACAAAGTACCTACAGGCATTATCTCCAACCTATTCTAATGCCAAGGTCCTGCGAGAACTTATTTCTAGGTTTATTCCTGTCCTGTGAGCAAGGCTGGAGTGACCCTTCCAAAGATGCTGGACCAAGACCATGCTGGAGTGTAGGGTACCAGAAGCAATGTTGGCGCAGAGAGTGTTTGGACACAACAACCGGATGCAGGTAATCAGGAGTGTGAATTCAAATTGTTCCAAGTAGCTATAATGAAAAGGACTTAATTTATTACTTTAGATCACGTCCCGAATGGTAGTCAGGTCAAACTTACTACCTGAACCCATTGCCTGTTTGCATGGCTTCCCAGGAAATATTCAAGGGGATAATAAACCCTAGGATGCCTCAGATTTGGGGGAAGTAAAATTACCGCCCTAACCCTCATCCAGAGCAAACTGTTCACACACGGCTGCTCAGAATCACTAAACCCCAGGCTAGAGCGTGATCTAGGCGTGTCCCCAGACAGGAGAGTTATATGAGGGGGCCCTTATATGCCCATCTACCAAATCCATTTTATTGCTGACACAAATTTGCCCTGGCCTGCACCTTGCTCCCCAGGACTCTTGAGCTCCTGATCCTGTAGTCTCGGGGATTCACCCATCATCGAGCCCCAGGCTCTTGTCCGAGGCTTCTCTCACACACCTCTCAGTTTATTCATTCTCCTTCACTTTGCTCTTGCTCCTGTTTCCCTGGTGCTTTGTTTTCTGGTTCTGGACCACACCTCCCTCTAGTAACTGCTTTTGGCCACTTTGGTGTGCTGATCTTGAATTGCCCGTTTGAGCATGGTTTTCCACTAACTTGCAGCTCCTCTCCTCTCTGATTTTTGGATGCCTCTTCCAGCTCCCTGCTTCAGCCCTGTAGTCTTGAGTAAGGAAATTGTCTGCGCCAGCCCTGGCCCCAGGTTGCCTTCCTGTCCCCAAGAAGCCGGGTAGGGCGACATGGGGGATTGTGTTCTTGTTTTTTATAAGGGGCACACAAGAAAAAAAGCTCCTTCCCGCCCTTAGCCACCAGGGGTTCCACTCCCGAGAGGCACCAGTGTTACTAGTTTCTTAAGGAGGCAGTTTGGTTAGCTGTGGTACTCAGCAGTCATGAAAGTTTTTCAGAGAGATAATGTCCAAATCCCATTCTCCGAGCAATTATGTCTTCTCTGGCAGAAGAAACACCATCTAACTCTAGGAGACAAAGCCTGGCTTTGTAAGATGGGAGGAGAGCTGGCCATCTGTAAACCTTGACCATAATTCTCCAGCTCAACACACAGTTAATGACGGATTTTGGCTTTTAGGCTGATCTCTCTCCCCATCCGCATTCTGGCTCAAAATCCGCAGGAATGTTATATGCCATAGCTGGAAATCCAAGAGGAATAGACACCTTCCAGGGCAGATCATCCAATCATTGATTGTATCCAATTCTTCCTCCACCCATCACCCTGCCCTACCTTATTCCACCTGTCCTACTGGTAATGAGCAAAAATGGAAATAAAATGTTCTCCAATCTTTGGTTTTGAAAAACATGTGGATAGTTCTGCAGTCTTCTGAATTCTGCCCCTGGCTCTGAATTCTCATTGAAATATTATTGTTTGGGAAGAATGTGTACCTGGGGCCTGCTTTCCAGACCATTATTTTCCGATTCACTTCTTAAGAGTTCACACGTGCCATTGGAGATGCCCCAGTAAGTCCGGACACTAAATGATTTGAGGACATGTAGTAAAGGAGTGGAGTACTATTGGGGAACTGTCTGTCACTGAGTCACATATACTGCTCAGCCAGCCTGCTATTTGCAGATGTCATTGCCAGCAAGTCTCACTAGGCTTCTTGGGATTGGGTTTCACCAGGGCCCCATGTGGCTCAATTAGTGAGAGGTTCCTTTGCTGCTGGAACTGTGTATGTAACCCTGTGTTCTCCAATGTCTTCTTGGTTGGCTTAGACCTCTCAGATTTTACCAGGCTTTTACATCCTATATGAGGCACCCCTCATGTATTTATCTTCTCTAGTTTCTGCCTTATCAGATCCTTGCAAATACTGTCCCAGCTGCATCACCCTTCTCCCAGTATTACTATCCAGAAACAAAAAATCTATAACTGGAACCTTCAGTACCTCCAAGGACCCACCTGGGTCTAGTGAAGAGGTCAGCAAACTTTTTCTGCAAAGGAAATGTCTTAGGATTTGTGGGCCATACAGTCTCTGTTGTAACTATTCAACATTTTATTGCAAAAGCAGACATAGCTAATATGGAAACAGATGAGCATGGCTATGTCCTAATGAAACTTTATTTATGGATACTGGAATTTGAATTTCATGTGATTTTCACATGTCATGAAATGTTTTGATTTTTTTCAACCGTTTAAAAATGTAAAACACCATTCTTAGACTTCTTAGCCTGCACACCATAGAAAAACATATGGTGAGCCAGATTTGGCCCATAGACCATAGTTTGCCGACCGCTGGTCTAGTGTATATAAAGTGTGTATATGAAATGACAGATGGCTGATTATTGAGCCAGCAGTGTCTCACAATTTACTATATAGAAATTGTGGAATATTGAAGGGAATCTTTATGGTGCCAGGAGAGTGAACTAAAGCTAAGTGATTGACTATTTTACCTTAATGCGTTTTGTACTGTTTTTGACTAAAAATGATATTACACAAACTACTACCTGTATTATGCCCTTGTAATAGCTCAAAAAACAATTTTGGCAAAATACTGCAAATGATGCCAAGTTACAACCAGCAATAATAGAATGAACTGAAGGTGGGTCCAAATTGCCTTGACTATGGGAAGCATTTGAAAAGTTTATGCTATCACTTATGAAAGTGACTACTATGGAGGTGACAGAACTCGCTGAATTATATATTTTTTGCATGCTTGTAAAAAAAATACATACATATATATATGTTTGCAAATTATGTCACAGGCATGTCCTTTTAGGTGTGTTTACTTGTTTGTCTCCTAAACACAACTGTACTGTGTCACTTTTACTTAAATTGATTTTCCAAAGTTGGAATAGAATCTCCAGATTGAATAGATGGTTACAAGTGTGTTTAATCCAGCCAGTCATGTTTCCCTTGAATCCAGGAGTGACTAAATCCTACAGCTGCTGATTCCGTGTTAATTCAACAAATTTTTATTGAGTGGCTGTATGTGCCAGGCACTGTCCTGTGTTCTGGGGTACAGCAATGGACAAAACAGACACAGGTCTTAGATCTGACAGTCTGAAATCTAATTATATTACTCTTAACCTTTGCAAAACTTCTGTTCCATGTGCTTACACTAACTCATTGTTAATTGTGTGCCTGGAAATAAGGTCTGACCTTTGCCATAGGCCTCTGTGCTATGGTCATAATGCCTCTCCAACTGCATTAATAATTTGAGGACTCTATGTTCCACTTAAATTTTATTATCCTTTAGACAGATCTGTATGGGTAGAAAAATATACTGGCAATGTTGGAAGTGTAAATTGGCAACAGCTTTCTGAAAAGCAGTTTGGCAGTATCTATCAGGAGCTTTAAAAATGTTTATATCTTCTGATCCCCTAGTTCCACTTCTGGGAATCTGTCCTAAAGAAATAGTCTAAAATGTGGGCAAAATTTATGCTTAACAATCCAGAAGTCCAACAGTAGAAAATTGGTTAAATAACTTACGGTATGGCTATACAATAGACTATTATGGAGTTGTTATAATTAATGTTTTCATTGAAGAGTTAAAACAGCATGGCAAATGCTTATAATGTGAAGTGAAAAGAGTAATATACGAAATTGTATGTGTAAATCCAAAAACGTCTTTAAAATGACTAGAAAGGATATGCTAACTGGGTGGTTTGATTATGAGTGTTTTTAAAATTGTCCTGTTTCTTATCTTTTAAAGGATATTTCTCCAAGATATTACTACTTTTATTATCAGAATAAAACAATAGCACGAAAGGTTGGCAATGGAGAGAGTGAGGCCAAACCCGAGTTAGGTCAGTGAACAATTAACTGGCTGGGTCGATGTGGAGGCTGTCTGATATTGTGTTGATAGCAGGAGTGGGACAGAAAGGAGAAGAGCCTGCCCCTGAGAAAAAGGGGATGTGACCAGAATCCCTAACCAAAGTGGTATGAGAAGGCACCACAAGTGACATGCTCCTGTTTTGTAGTCCTAGGTAAAAGAGCACATGTGGATCAAGTATATTTGGACAAATGGGAAAGGATATGAAATACTCTCTGGGGTAAAATTGACCTCCTTCTTGCATTCTCTTATACAAAATGAATATTCTCGAAATGGATTTTATTACAGCTGATTCTCTGAAGAATCCTTGAGCCTTCCATATAATTTCTTTAGGATAGGAATGGCTTTTGATGTGCCAAGTCTACCTCCCCCCATACTGGGACACTCGAACATCGTGGATGTACACGGGAATATCTGGTGTTCCACACTGACAATCCCACTGCTTATCGTTAGTCATCTTAATGTGGTAACTTGTAAAACTCTAAGGTTTAGAGATGTTATTTTGTTGGCATCGAGAATTACTGTGCTTTTTATTTATGTCTGAAGAGTAATCAGTTATGAGATTTTAAAGTGAGAAATGATGTAGATAATGCCTATCCAGAGATGAAATTGTTATTGTGTTGGGAAAAATGTGTCCTTCATTGTTGCTTTAGCAAAATGTTTGTCATTAAAATGCCAAATATAGCTCCTTGGTAAAATTTCAAACTTTCAAATACGTATATAAGGTAAATACATGTTTTTTAGGCATAGAGATTATAGATTTGTCGAGCTGGAAGAGTTCTTCAAGACCTAAGTCTAAGTCTGAGTCTCTTGGTCTATAGAAAGAACAAGAGGGAGACTTGGGTGTTAGTTCCAATTCCTTAACAAACCATGTGACTTTGGCCAGTTCATTTGCACCCTTGGAGCACTTCAGTTTACTCATCTATAAAAGGAGAATAATAACACCTATCTGGTGGAAGTGTACGTTTTGTTCATTCAACAAATATTTATTGTGTGCTTATATGTATCTGACACTGTTCTAGACACTGAGGATATAGTAATAAACAAGACCATGTTCCTCCTTCTGAGTTTACATTTAAGTGGGGGAGACAGACAAGAAAAAAGATAAATGAGTAAAAATATAGTATGTTAGAGAGTGATTATTAAATGTGAGGCTTGTATTAAATAATGTATGTGAGGTGCCCAGTACAAGACCTGACGTGTGGTAAGGACTCAATAGATACTAATTTCCTTTGCTTCTTTGGTCTTCCTAACAGCTCCTGAATTACCCTACAAAATGGTAGTAATCAGCAAAAAGCCTGACCCGTTGCCTTCTCTCCCTTGCCAGTTAATAAGGCCTAACCCTGTTTTTGCTTAAGAAGACAGAAGAATTCTTAGAGTTGTGTTTTGTACTTCGTATGTGGCAGATTAATCAAGGTGGTGCCCAAACACTGTTGATAAATGGCCTTTTTTGAAGCCAGTTGGCAGGGGTCCTTGCTGGGGCTGGATGGCAGGTGTTAGGTCCACAAAGACAAAAGCATAGTGTCATTGCTATTTAAGCAAAACAGACTAGGAGACTGTAATGGCTGTTTCTCCTTTTTTTTTTTTAATTCCCTGTTAAGCTTTATTTATTTATTTGAGGGAGATTGGCCCTGTGCTAACATCTGTTGCCAATCTTCCTCTTTTTTTTTCTTTTTCTCCCCAAAGCCCCAGTACATAGCTGTGTATCACAGTTGTAGAGTTGTAGCTCTTCTATATGGAACGCTGCCTCAGCATGGCTTGATGAGCGGTGAGTAGGTCTGCGCCCAGGATCCGAACTGGCGAACCTCGGGCTGGCAAAACAGAATGCACCAACTTAACTGCTATGCCACCGGGCCGGCCCCTGGCTGGTTCTCTTAAAGAAAAGATGTGTGCCCTATGTACTGTTCAAAACATTGGAGAACTAAGCAAAGTTTGTATTATTTATGGGAGAGGAGGGCATTGACAAAAAGTCAGGAAAAGGAGGATTTAATGCTTGTGGTATGTTTATACGGTAGTCCCCCCTTATCTGCAGTTTTGCTTTCCATGGTTTCAGTTATCCATGGTCGACAGTGGTCTGAAAATATTAAATGGAAAATTCTAGAAATAAATAATTCGTAAATCTTAAATTGCGTGATGATGTTCTGAGAAGCATGATGAAATCTCACGCCATCCCACTCTGTCCTGCCCAGGACGTGAATCATCCCTTTGTCCAGTGTATCCACAGTGTATACACTACCTGCCCATTAACCCATTAGTTAGGAAAAAACATAGTATATATAGGGTTCAGTACTATCCGTGGTTTCAGGCATCCACTGGGGGTCTTGGAACATATCCCCCATGGATAAAGGGGAACTACTATATTTCTGCTCATTGTAGAAAATTTGGAAAGTTCAGAAATGTTTAAAGAAGCAACCAAAAATTCACCCCTAGGGTTCAGGTATTTCACTAGACCCATCTCTGCCTCAACTTCCTCCCTCAGAAACAGCCAGTGAACAGTCATTTACTGAATTCCTTCTTCAGGCCTGGACCTGTACTAGGCACAGAGGGTACGACCCTTGCCCTGAGGTTGTGCCCAGCCTTGTGATTAAGGGAAAGGGCCAGAAGACAACTGAGAATGGGCTCCTATCTTAGACTGCCAGTCTTTCCCAGAGGACAGCTCTAGGAACAAGCTTTAGTAAAGAATTTGGAACAAAAAGTTGGAATCATCACACCTAGGGTGATTGTGGGAATGAGAAAATGGGGTGTAAAGAGGCAGAACACACAGACCAGTGGTAACTCGCCTGCTGGCTGTATGGTCCCTGGCTCCTCTTATGAAGAAGGGCCCTGAGTCCTGTCCACGAGGATTCGGAGTGAAATATTACCTCTCAGGAGAAGTGGACGTTAGGCTGTGGACCAGCACCCCTGTACCTTGCTTTAAGAACCTAATAAGTGAAAATTCAGAATTACAACCCAGATTAGATGAGGAAATTCACCCAGGGAGGTTGAGTGACTTTTCTTGAATCACACATCTAGTTGGTGGCAGAGCCAGGATAATAATGAAGGACCTTGAATTTCATTCGGTCCAGTGAGTTTTTTCCATTACTCCACTGAGAACAATTTCCTTTAGTAAAGTGTACATTCTTAAGATATCTTTAAAATAGCGGTTACCCTTCCGTGTGATAAATATGATTTACCAACAGTTGATTTACATGCAATTTTTCCAAAACATGTTGATGGTGTAGAAGGTGGTACAGAGGTTTTTCCAAGTCTCCCTGAGGCATTCAGGCCCCGGTCCTTCCAGAAGTGTGTCTTCATAAGGACAGTTAGCATTCTGTCATTCATTTTTTCCAGATGTTCTTCCCAAGTAGTGTGTTATGTTTTTAATATTTCTTATATATGTTTTTAAAATCTGGGCACATAAATCCTAATAAAATTCTCAACTATCTCTTCTATGCTGTCTCCAATTTCTGGGTGTGTTTATATTTATGACACAGTGTCTGAAGGCACAAATGCTATCACATCATTAGGGTTTATATTCCTAAAGTGTAGATTTGTGTTTCTAGATGTTTTCAAAATTCCTTACACTTCACTTGTAAATGCCACTCTACTGTGCCTTGACATTTCCATAGTAACATGTACTTCAAACAGGAAAACAGAGGAAGGCCAAGGAAAAGGAAAGTAGGTTTCAAATGCAAAGAACATCATTAAAAATAGTAGAATACACAAGATGGGGGGATTGTAAATTCTAGTTTGTTGTCCCCTAAGAACAGAATGTCATGCAGACCCACCTTCGGGACCTGCAGTATCCACTACCCACCACGTCGTCCAGTGTTGGTGTCACACTTTCTTTGACCCTCACATCCAGTTAGGTCCATGTCATTCCCCTCACATTTCTTAGTGTCACCTACTGCAACCAGACAGGGGTGGCCATCCACCTGTCACCTCAATGTCCTGAAGTCATCCTCTACCCTGCACGTGTGCTATTTGGTTTAGAGTTTGCTGAAAGCTGGAGGCTCTTTGACAAGCTTTCTGAGCTTGCTCAAGTCACCCCTCTGCCTGGAATCCCTCCCTTCTGCCATACTCCTGGCAAACTCCTACTCAGCACTCTGGCCCCAGCCTTGCCATGGCTGTTCTCTGCACCCCCGCCCCAGGAAAGCAGCCACCCCCATGTCCAATGCACATTCTTACATCAAGAAAACTATAACACTTAGCTTAATTGTTTGCAAAATGTTTTTACTCCCCTGCCATCCCATGAACTCCTCAAAAGCCAAGACCACATCTGATTATTCTCTGTATTCCCTGCATCCAGAATAAAGCTTGCCTGGAATCTTTCAATAAATGTTTGATAGATGACTAAAAGAAGAGACTTTTAATGGTAATTGCTTTTTTTTATTGTGGCAAAATTCACATAACAAAATTCACCAAAGTGTACATTTCAGTGGCATTTAGTACATTCACAGTGCTGTGCGATCATCACCACTATCTAGTTCCAGAACATTTTCATCACTCCAAAAGGAAACCTTGTATCCATTGAGGAGACACTGCCCATTCACCCTGTACCCCCAGCCCCTGGCAACCACTAATCAACTTGCTGCTGTATGGATCTGCCTATTCTGAAAATTTCATACAAATGGAGTCATGCAGTATGTGGCCTCTTGTGTCTGGCTTCTTTCACTTAACATGTTTTCAAGATTCATCCCTATTGTAGCATGTATCAGTACTTAATTCTCTTTTGTGGCTGAATAATATTCTATTATTTCTTATACCACATTTTGTTTATCCATTCATCCATTGATGGACATTTGAGTTGTTTCCACCTTTTGATTATTAATGAATAGTGCTGCTCTGAACATGTATGTACAAGTTCTTGTTTGAACACCTGTTTTTAATTCTCTTGGGTATGTATCTAAGAATGGAATTGCTTGGTCATATGGTAATCCTATGTTTAACTTATTGAGGAACCACCAGACTATTTTCCACAGCAATTGCACCATTGTAAACCTGGGTTTACTCTCAGCACGACAGCCTGGAAACCCTCTCCAGGAGGTAAGCAGGGACAATCGTGGGGCTTACGTCACTTGTTTCTTGTCTCTCGAAGATCACCGTCTTTAGTTGCCTGATATCTACTGTCTTAAAAACCATTATTTCACATATTTTGTCCAGATTTGTAGCTGCTTCAAGTGGGAAGGAAAATCTAGTCCCTATTACTACATCTTGGCTGGAAGCAACAGTATAAGCATAGGAAATTAATAGAGCCAGGGGCTATGATTAGCACACAGGCATGCATATCATAAAACTTAAAGAGGTAATATCATATAGTGGTTAATTAAGAGTACGAACTCTGGAACCAAACTGCCTGGGTTCAAATTCTGGCTCTCCATCTCACTAACGGTATACCCTGGGCCAGTTATATAACCTTTCCCGGCTTCAATTTTCTCATCTTAAAATGGGGCTCACGATGGTCCTATCTTGTTGGAATGAGATGGACGTTAAATGGATTAATACATGTAAAGCATTTGGAACAGTGTTTGGTTCAGAGCAAGCATTCACTAAATATTAGCTATTATTGTTCTGTATACTTGTTAAAAGAGGTCAGCAAGTTTGGCTGTGAGTTTCCTAGTGACCCTAGCAAAGTGGAAATATCAGTTACATGATGTAGTGTCCATAAATATATACAAACTGATTGTACAGGATAAGTATAGACTTCAGAATATTTCCCCCCAAGATTCCTCATAAAAAGGATACTGTATGTACCTGAAATAATATACCAGCCAGAGAGAGTTTCCCAGGATTTTGTCTTTACCATCCCTCCAAGTAGCCAATAGCTTTACACTAGAGCTCAGTTCAATAAAAGTGATTCTACTCTGACTGAAATATTGCAGTACCTTTGGTCTGGCTTAATCCAAAGATAAAATTTATAGCATCAAAATGAAACTACTGAATCACATGTCATTTGGGCAATTCTCCATAAATATAGGGGGGTCAATTAGGAGACAATTACAGTGGTTCAGGCAAGAGGCAACTAAAGCCTGAGCCAAAGAATCAGCTAGAGGGTGAAAGCATGTTGGCTTGGAACCAGTTCACTGTACTATGAGAATCCACAAGGCTTGGCAACCGACTCAGTACAGCACCAGGGAGGAGGACCTTGCGAGGCCTAGGAACGGAAGTATGGAAAGATGGAAAGAGGAAAGCTGGATCGTTGTGTTGTTCAAATCTGTAACCTTACAAATATTTTGTCAGCTTACTCTATCAGCTACTGAGGGAGATGTGTTAAAATCTCCCACTATGTGAATTTGTCCATTTCTCCTTGTAATTCTGTCTCATATCTTTGGAGGCAATGTTCCAGTTGGTACAGAGATGTTCTGGGTCATTATATCTTCCTGATGAGCTGTCTCTTTTATCATTAAAGTATTTGATGACTCTATCCCTAATAATGCTTCTTGCCTTAAAGTCTATTATCATTACATTATTCTGCTTGGTATTTGCCTAGTATATTTTTTGCCATCCTTTTAACATTTCTGTGTCATTAGCTTATGAATGCATTCTTGTAATCAATACACAGCTGGATTTGTAAAAATCCAGTCTGAGAATCTTTCACTTTTATTAGGCATGTTTATATTTCTTATTGTTATGATATATTGGGGACATTTTTCCCCATTGTTTTGTTTTGTTTGTTTGCCATAGGTTTTCTTTGCTTTATTCTCTTATCCTACCATCGTTTGATGTGGTTGTTTTCTTGACTCCCTTTTTATTCTATTCTTTCAGTGGGTGTTTTGACATTCTTAACGTACGTACTTGACTTAACATCGGTAAGTTAACCACTATCTCTAGCTCATTGTGAAGATTTCAGGATCCTTAGAATTCTTTCATTCTGATCTCCACCCCCTTCTATCTTCCAAGTAATTTAGTTTTCAGTATTTTAGTTCCAACTTACTTTAACCACTCACCCCTCCATTAGATGTTTTAACAGCCAGTATTTATTTGGATTTGCAAACCTGCATACCAATTTCTTTGCCTACCTTTGGTCCTTTCTTTTTATTGAAATATAAATCACAGACAATAAAATTCACCCTTTTAAAGTACACGATTCAATAGTTTTTAGTATATTCACAAAATTATGCAACCATTACCACTATCAAATTTTAGAACATTTTCATCATCCCAAAAAGAAATCCCATACCCATTACCAGTCACTCCCCATTCCCCCCTATCCCCAGCTCCTGGCAACCTCTAATCTACTTTCTGTCTCTATGTTGCCTATTCTGGACATTTTATATAAGTAGAATCATATAATATATGGCCTTTTGTGACTAGATTCTTTCAATTAGCATAATGTTTTCAAGGTTCATCCATGTTGGGGTATGTGTCAGTATTTCATTCCTTTTTATGCCTCAGTAATATTCCATTGTGTGGATAAACCACATTTTATTTATCTATTCGTTAGTCGATGGACATTTTGTTTCCACCTTTTGGCTATTATACATTAATGCTGCTATGAACATTTGCGTACAAGTATTTTTGTGGACATATGTTTTCAGTTCTCTTGGATATATACTTAGGAGTGGAAACCATTATTTCTTGTATTCAGTGGTATGCTGATAGATATTTAACAACCAGCTATCATACGGTAGGGGGTAAGGGAGCCCCGATTTGTATCATATGTTGATCTGTGGGGTGTAAATACTCAAGTTGCCAGTGTGACACTGTTGGTGCCACTCATGTAAACAGTAATCTTTACTTTACATATTAAAGCTTTTGTTCTTATTATCTTTAAACTAAATCAGGGTATAAGGCATTGCTCTGGTCTCTGAAGCACACCCAGCCTCTTGAAAACAGGAACATCTGTCACAAGGGAAGAAAAACAAAAGATTACCAGGAACTAAGACCAGATGTCTGCCCCACCCGGAGACCAGCCCCTGTGTAACTGGCCTGTAGTCTTTATTCTGAAGGATGGGCTTTCAGGACACTAGTCCACCATCCTCCATCTTTGCTGGCAAAAACAAATAAACCCTTTCTATTCCACCGACTTGCCTCCTGACTTTTTGGCAGGAGCAGAACTTGCAGGAAGTCTTGCAGGAAGCAGAACGAGCCCATTGCTTGGTAACACCATCACTGAAATACAGAGATGGGGAGAAATGCACAGAAGCACACCATTCTACAGTGGTTCTACCATATGGATACAGGACATATGAATAACCCCAAGAAAATAGATAATAGCAAAATTGTAGTAAAATAATTAAGAAGTGATGCATTGTGAGGATTTTTCCCTTTATTTTTAGAATAATTAGAATAATTCATTTAATTGTAAGTTTATATAATTTAATTTTTAACAATGTGTTTAACAGCCAGTTTTCAAAATTCCTGAAATTTTAACCATTGGCTCTCTGAGATCATGCAAACTGGCTCTAGCAGTTGACTTGCGTCCCACTTCTTGCATCTCACATCTTCTTTCTGGATTGAATTTTCTTCTTTACTGAAGCATATCCATTAGCATTCTTTCAGCAAGATTTCACGTGAGGTAAACTCATTGTCTTTGCTTGTCTGAAAATCTGGCTCTCATTTATGAATTTAACTGTGTGTAGAATCCTGTTTTGAGATTTATTTTCTTTCCACACTTTGAAGATGTTATCCTCCTGTCTTTTGGTTTCCATTGTTGCTGATGAGAAGGCTGTGGTCATCACAGTTAACATCTCTTTTGGTAATCTGTCTGGTTTCACTGAGCGCTTTTGTATTTTTCTCTTTGCCTTGTGGTTTTGCAGTTTCATCAGGGTATGACTAATCATGAAATTGTTTATTGACTATCTTGATATATTCCTTCAATTTCAGAAAATCATCAGCCTTTGTGATGGTTGATTTTATGTGTCAACTTGACAGAGCCATTGGACACCCAGATATTTGGTCAAACATTATCCCAAATGTGTCTGTGAGGGTATTTTTAGATGAAATTAACATCTAAATTGGTAGACTGAGAGAGCAGATTGCCCTCCCTGGTGTGGGTGGGCCTCGTCCAGTTGGGCCTGAATGGAACAAAAAGGCTGATCCTCCCACAAGTAAGAAGGGACCTCCTCCTGCCTGTCTGTTTGAGCTGGGACATCGGTCTTTTCCTGCCTTCAGACTCAAACTGAAACATCAGCTCCTCTTGGGTCTCAAGACTGCTGGCTTTGGACTGGAACTTACACTGTCAGCTCTCCTGGTTCTCAGGCTTTCAGACTCAGACTGGAACTATACCATTAGGTCTCCAGCTTGCCAACTGCAGATCTTGGGACTTGTCAGCTTCCATAATTGCATAAGCCAATTGCTTACAACAAAATTTTAATATATATATAAGTATATATATATATATAGACACAGACATATATATATATATACATATACAGATATATACAAACAGATATGTTGGTTCTGTTTGTCTGGAGAACCCTAATACAGCTATAATATTTTTAATAATGATTTTTCACCATTCCCTCTATTAAATCTTTCTGGAACTCCTATTAGGCAGGTGTTTGACTTTCTCTTTTTATCCTTCATATCTCTTAAACTCTTGTTTAGGTTTTCTGTCTCTTTCTCTGTTTTTACTTCATTTTGGGTGATTTCTTCAAATGTCTCTTCTAATTCCCTCTTCCGCTAATCTAATAGAGAGTTGAACTCATCCTTGGAGTTTTTAATTTCAGCAGCTATGTTTTTCATTTCCGGAAGTTCTATATGGTTCTTTTTCAAATCTCCTCTTTTTCCCTCATATTATTCTGTTCTTTTCTCATGGCTTCTGTTCCTTCTATTCTCTATTTTCATCATCCTAATTCAGAGTTGAGATGCTTCTATTTTTACCGTTCTTCTCTCTAGTTTTTTGTTGACTCTCCATTTTGGCCATTTCTTTCCTTGTGTGTTTTGTTAATTTTTTGTGAGCATCTTCACTAGGGATTGTTTTTTCTAGTGGAGTCTGCAAACCCTGGACTGTCAAGCATCCCTACAGAGCTGTTTTGAATTTCCTTCAGCCTAAACCTAAGAATTTTAATAGGTCTTACTTCAGCCCTAACCTAAGAATTTTAATGGTCTGGACCTATTATTGTGTTAATTTATCTCAGTAGGTGCCTGTGCATGCAGGTAGGGTGAATTTAAACACCACGTGCATTTGGCAGAGTGTGGGGTTTCTATTTCTCATGAGCACATTTTTTCCCCACCCAAGGCCTCTTCAGACATCCAGCTTTCTTGCAACTTCTCTAACCCTGGGGTACAGTGTTTCCAGTCTCCTTTTTTGGAAGGGGGAAGAGCTTCCAATGTCAGGGCTTTATGCAGGGGGGTCTGTTCCAGCTTCCTCCCCTGGCTGGGACTAAGCCCCATCTCCTACTCCTTAGTGTACACAGGAACCCTAGCCTGCAGCTCTCAGGATCTGTAGCCAAGTGTGCAATCCCTGTGTGCTGCTAAGGCATGTCATCTCTACCCTCTTCTGGCTTTGAGTTTTTCATTTCTGACATCTGGGGATTTCTCTTTATACTTTTCAAATTTGGCAATAAAAATATAACATTTCTGTTATAGTTCATCCAGCATCTCTACGTGTCTGTAGCAGGGGCTGGGATGGGAAACCCATTTGTATTAGCATAGTTGGTCATGTTTCTGGAAGTTACCAGATTAGAAACCATAATTCTGTGAGGAAGACATTTATTATCTCCATTTTGTAGATAAGAAAACTGAAACTCAGAATGGTTGTCTAAATTGCCAAAGCTGTAAAACTATAAGTGGGGAAACAGGTTTTGTGTTCAGTCTGTTTGTCTACAAAATCCCAAGCAAGACATCCAGGCCTCTTCAAGGTAGCTGGGTACCTCTGCCTTCTCTCCATTGTCAGTCTTTATGGACAATTCATGCCTGGCATTTTACTGAAGCAAGTTCTCTGGAAAAGATTCCTCCTGCTTCCTAGGTGAGGCTGTTTGGGAGAGAGGAAGAGGGAGTAGAGAGCAAGTCATGGCAGCTGGGCTCTCCCGAGCCTGAGAGCCGCTGGCAGGAGCCTTTGGCTGAGAGGATGTGAAAGACGACAGGCATTTCCACCACCACTGAGAAGCATTCCCAGGCTCACTTACGTGATGGGCAGCAAAGGGGACATACCATGGGTCCTGCACATTGGTTTTTGGCTTGACTCTGGAAGAAGGAGGAAGCCTAGGCCATGGCAAGACTTACCTGCAAGTTCTGCTGAGTTTTGGGGACATCTTTGCAGAGACTGGCATACTCTGAGGCTTCTCACTTCACTCCTTAGCCTGGGAGTGCCTCTTACCTGGTGCATCTTGTCCAGGGCCTGGCCCTGAGGAGGTGCCCTGCAAAGATGTGGATCAGTGGGAATCAGTTCAGGTCTAAATGGGGAAAAAGAAGAAACTTCAAGTATTTACAGTAGAGGAACCTTACTGAAGTGGACTGGTTATACAGGTGGTGGGATAAGGGATAAAGAAGCATCCCAGAGCTTAGCAAGAGCAGGAAACCTCTGCCACTGATAAGGCAAAGGGGCAGAGAGAGGAGGCAGTGTCACCAGGGCCCAGGAGCCGGGTGATCAGAAGCTTGAACTCCAGCAGGCCTGTCAGTGGGAGCAGGAGCCGTGGAGGACATGTAGCCAGAGATGCCTCCCAGGGCAGATAGGAAGAAGAAACAGTGGACTCTTCCTCCCCCATCTCCTGCTAGTACCTTCCACCTACCCCCATCTCCTGCTAGTACCTTCCACCTACCCTCGTCTCCTGCTAGTACCTTCCATTGGCCAAACTCAGCTGGAAGTCAGATGTCTTGGAGCCTGGGTTCACAGGGTGAATGGATCAACCTCCCTGTGTTACAGAGCAGAGCAGAGCAGGAGAGGGCTGGGGAATGAGTCTGAGAAAAACAAGCCCAGGACTGGCACGGAAGGAAAGAAGAAAAGATGGAAAGGAGAGAAGACAAGCCTATATGTAACATATAAGCATTCTAAAATACCTCTTATATATCCTTTAGCAAAAAGAGTCTTTAGGATAAAAAGTTGCCTTCCTTGCAGAGTTGTGAGGATCAAATTACAAAATGGATGTGAAAATCTTTTGAAAATTTCCAAGTGCTGCATAAATATGAGGTAACCATCATTAATCTCATTAGTTCTTTAAAGGGAAGTATTTTCTGTGAATATAAGTGTAAATAGAAACCTTTTATTCAGCATCGATTATGTGTGACACTTTTTATATGCATATGTATTGGAATATTTTTAGCTGCAAGTAAGAATACTAACAGTGACTTAAACAAACAGGTAGCTATTTTCTGACATATCAAGAATTCCAGAGGTGCTCCTTTGCTCTTTCTATCTTGATACAAGATGGCTACAATGCCCAGCCTTCACCTCCAAGTTCAAGGCAGGAAGGGGTTGGGGTGGGAGGACAGTTCAGACTCAGCTGTCCTATTTCATCAGGAAAGCAAAAGTTCTCCCAATAACTCCCAGCAGCATTCTACCTAAATCTCATTGGCCAGAACTGCACCGTACGATCACCGTTAGCTACAAGGGAGCGGTGGTAGGAGGTAGTGAGGGAGAAATGGCTTCTGGGTGTCCAGCCAACAGGGTCTGCCACATGGGTATAAAGCACAGTACTTGGCACAGAGGAAGGACTCAGTAAGTGTTAGCTATTTTGTGTGCCTGTGTGTGTGTGTATGTTGTGTGTCCATGTGTGGTTATATGTGTTCTCCATTACTGCAAACAACGTATGAAGTAGTTTCCTCTACAAATGAGGCCTAAGCCCCAGCTGGTAAAAAGCAGAGCCAGGCGCCAGACCCGGTTCTTTCTGACTGCAGCCCAAGGACTCTTTCCATTGCCACGCCATGCCACCCCCCACCAGACTGGCCTTCTAAGGTCTTGGTCTTGGAGTCACATCAAGCCCCATTTGGCTTGATGAAGAGAGAAGGTGGAAAGAGATCAGCTCTGGAATAAGTTGAGGCCTGCCGCTGGGGCTCTACACGGCGTAACGATGAAGTCACGAGAAGAGGCCCCATAATTACACGTGCTAGACTAGTGCCTCCACCTGAGCGTAGCCACTTTGGAATGGTCATGCTGGGAGGCTCGGCACTTGTTCTGATGATGCCACTACTGCCCAGAACTCCTGTGGGACTCCCCTTCACAAGTCACCAAAAGACCTCAGTCTCATGATGGTAAAATGACACCTCATGTCTGACCCCAAGCCCAGCTGCAGCTCCTCATCTCATTTAGCATGAGTTCCAAATGGCTTTTGGCTATTGCCAAAAATGATAACCATTCCCCAAAGAAGAACTGTATTGTAATTTAGACGCGAAAGAATGGGTTGTCTGATCTGCAGGCAATTTTCAAATCAGAATTACAGAAATGTTTAAAGCAGTAGAAGCACTGTTCAAATAAATATATCCTCCCAGGTTGATATCTTGGAAAAAGACAACTGTAAGTTTGGTTGTATCATTTCTGCTGTGTTAAAAAAAAAAATTACTCACCTTGAGGGGCATTGTGAAAAGAACACTGGACTTGGTAAAGAGATCAACAGGATAACACATAATGCAGGTCGGGGGCTGTGAGATGAGCACACTCGTGCATTGGTGGAATTGTAGATTGGTGTCTCAGAGCAATTTGGCAGTGAACATCAAGAGCCTTTAAAGAGTTTAAACCAGTTGACCTAGGAATTCCATTTCTAGGAATCTGTCTTAGGGAAATAGTCAAGGATGCAGACAAAGATTTATGTATACAGCTATTCATTTTATTTGCAAAAACAGTGAAAAGAAGTAAATAACTCAAAGGTCCCACAATGGGGAAATTGTCAGGTAAATTACATATACTCATTAAATGAAATAATGCAGCCATTTAAAATGATGTTTTTGAAGAATTGTCAATGATGTTTGAATGTTCACAATAGAATAGATGATAAAACCACATGCATTATACAGTCCCATTTTTACTTTCTATATGCTAAAAAAAGGCTCAAGATATACTCAAAGTGTTACCAGTGGTTTTATCTGGGTGATGAAATTATAGGTGATTTTAAATTATGCTTTTATAAATATTTTTTATCATTGTAACTATAAATATTACTTTTATGATTAGAAAAATATATACAATGAAAGTTACTTTTTAAGAAAGAAAAAAATGTGGTTTGCTGGAAGAGAAGGGATCTGTCCCCAAGGAGCTGATAGTTTAATGGAGGAAATGAGACATGTATACAAACAAATTTATTACAAGGTAATAAGGGCTATAATGGAGGTTTTACAGAGTGTAGAGGGAAGGATTCACTCTGCCTGGGAGAGTTGAGGGTTGGTGAAAAGAGGTAACATTTTTGCAGGGTCTTGAAGGATGAATAGGAGTTCTCTAGGGCTTTGTAAACTGTTAAGCACTATGTAAGTATAAGTTAGTTTTTGGCCTTTATTATTACTGTCAAAGCTCACCTCATATAAAGCTCTCTTTCTTGTCTTTTTCCCAAGCTCCCTGAAGCCCAGGATCCCTGGGACAGGAAGCAGCGGCAGTGAAATAGTCACACATCAGTGCTCCAGCAAGTGAACTGGGGTGCATCCAATTAAGGAGCAGATCCAGGACCAGAGGACATAAAATGATCTGGGAGCAGGGCCAGGAAGGGGCTGGTGGGTAAACAATTCCTCCTTATTTGCCACCCTGTGGAAAGGCTGGCTGTGCTTGGAGCCTCCACCCTGAGTTACAGGGCCATCTCCACCTGGGGGATGGTAAAAACTGAGAACAAGCATCACACATCAGTCCATGATTTACATTGGCAGGAAACGATGTGTCAGAGGTCCTTACAGCCTCCAGACAGGGTGGAGTGGAAAGGAGGAGTGTGAGTGAGGGATCAGGAAGCCTGGCTCTAAGAGATGATTTGTTTGGGAGAAATCCTTAGAAGCTCAACGTTGGAGGGGATTTAAAAGTCATCTGACTTAATCCTTCTGATCCCCTCCCCAACATCCCATCACGTTGTCATCCTTCTCTGCCTTCAGGGGCAGCTCAGAGGCCACCTCTTTCATTACCCCCATCTCAATTCCTCCGCCTGTGCTTCACGCACTCCTCATTGTTCAATTTTATGAGAAAAAACTTCAATGCCCGATGTGCACCAGGCACTGTGCTTATAGTTCCTTGATTGCAGTATTCCCTCCCGTGCCTCCTGTTGGTTAATTATTTATTCATGCAACAAACAGATATTGAACGCCTACACTACACCAGGCAATGTTCTAGATGTTGTAATAGAGTGGAGAAAAAGACAGCCCAGGTCTCGTGTTCTCATGGACCTGTCATTCTAGTGGGGGAGACATAACAAAAACAAAGGAACAAATAAGAAAATGTCAGGTTATAAATGTCAAGAAGGAGTCAGCTTTGGGAAAATCAGGGGAAGAACTTTCCATACAAAGAGAGCAGATTTTAAGATCCCAGGGGATAACCTTTGCTTGCTCTAGGAACAAAAAGAAGGAAACTCTGGCATTGAGCATGGAATTCCCTTTCTTGCTTTATCTGCAAGTGAAAACCTCATCTTTTAGGGCCTGGCTCAAGCATCGGCTCTTCAGGCCAATCTCTCCTGATTTCCCCACGGTCTCCTTTCCTGCCCACTGACTCTGAGTAGACTTCTGTTGCACACCTGTAACAATTCGCCATTCTCACCATACTATAGCAGTACTGCTCCCTTGTGGACCTTGGTGTCCTCTAGGGCAGAGCTTCCTAATTAAATCCTAAATGTTCAGCACAGAGCCAGGCACAGGGGCTGCGATCAGTAAACATTTGTTCCTTGAATATATGAACTCTCACATAGCACTCTATCAGAACTTCCCTGGGGACGCTTATTCAGAATTAGCAACCATTTATTGATCAGTGGCGGGCTCTGTGCTGGGTCCTTTCAACTCCGTTGACTCTTATGAGGCTCACCACCGCCATGCCCAGTAGGTGTGATCATCTTACTCTGTAGTTAAAACTCAGAATCAAAGTGACTTCTGAGGTCGTTCAGTAATAAGAATCAGAGCTAAGATTTGAACCCAAGTCCTCTTGATGCCAAATCCCAATGCTTCATCTTTTATGTGGTGCCACCCGTCAGGCATTAGCTAATCTGTGGACCTGTCCCCTCTTTTCTCCTAGAAAGCCATCTGCACTTGACTCCACCTGTACTCCCATGACACCAGAACAGTGCTTTGTACGTGCACACACTCAATACATGTGTCTTAAGTCTTCAACCGGTGGAAAAGAAAGAATGAGTGTGTGAATGAATGTTTCACGCGAAGTGAATCAGCTTCTAATATCAGTTCATACCATGGGGGCCCGAGGGAGAGCTGTTTCTGAGGGGAGGGGCCTTCCCAGATACCTCCGCGCCATCTAGGGGAAGCTGAGTGTGCCGTCTCTGGGCTAAAGCGCTCGTTTCTTAGAAATCACACCTTTTGCTCAGTTGTACATCTCAGCAGGCAGGCGGGGGCACAGAGGGGAACATGCATGCCTTCCAATGAGTTGGGAAAATGAGGTTAGATTTCGATTCAGATAGTTATTTGTATTTTCTAGGTCTGCACGGTCGATAAATTTTCAGCGAGCAGTGATTCTGTTCCTCATCTTTCATTGCTTTATGGGACTTCAGGGAATGAAAGCATAACATCCTGCTTTCCCATAAGTTCTCTGGCCGCTACCCTGGCACCAATTAAAGACATGTCTATGCAATTAATCAAAACCAATTTGGAAGCGCTCTGGCGCTGTTCCTCTGATGTACTGCCTGCTCCACATACAGTAGTTCCTCAGCTGCAGTGATGGAGCCAGGCACATAGGAGCTTTTGATGAACTGGCTGTGCCTGCCCCAAGTGTTAACTATGTCATCTGACATGACTAATGAGGCTCCCAACTTGATCCGCGTGAGGGGAGCAGCCCTGCTGTCTGGAGAAGGCTCCGTTTCCGCAGCCAGCCTGGGAAGAGGCTGCAACGTGCAGGGTACACACTCCATCATGTCAACTGGAGTCCTGGAGGCCCCTAGCGTTGGAGCTGGGAGTCGTCCGTGGGGAGGGTGATGGTAACTGTGGGCCAGGCTCTGTGCTGGACACTGGTGGGAATGTGACCCAACTTAAACTCAGCCTCCTCACTTTACAGACATGGAAACCAAGACCCAGCAAAAGTGTGGGGCTTGCCAAAGACCTGAGGTTTGGGGAGAGAAATAAAGGGGAAGGCATGGTCCCTACTCTTGAGGAGCCAAACCCCTAGATGAGCAGATAAATGTGCACTAGGGTAACAGCTGGGGCCTGATGCAGGCACACCATATCAAAGGTCAAATGATGGGCTTCCTGTCTCTTCCACCCCTGTCCGTGTAGACCCTTGTTGTGGGGATTCTTTTACTCCAGGTTCCAGATCTCTGTCAGAGGAAATGGTTCCACAGGTAGTTGTACATTTGCATAGTTGTGTAGTTGTGTCCATGGGAGGAAGTGAATTCAGAGTCCTCCTACATGGCCATCTTCCCAGAATTGGGCTTCCTTCCTTTGTTCTGCAAAGATTTATCAAGAAGAGAACTGGAGGTTTTGGCCAGAGCAATTAGGGAAGAAAAAGGAAGAAAAGGACTCCAAATAGGCAACAAAGAAGTGAAACTCTCATTATTTGCAGACTACATGATCTTATACATAGAAAACCCCCAAAAATCCATTGGAAAACTACTAGAAATAATCAACAACTACAGCAGAGTGGCAGGATATAAAATTAACTTACAAAAATCGGTTGCATTTCTATACACTAATGATGAACTAACAGAAAGAGAACTCAAAAAGACAATCCCATTTACAACTGCAAGAAAAAGAATCAAATATCTGGGAATAAATTTAACCAAGGAGGTGAAAGACCTATACAATGAAAACTATAAGACAATATTGAAAGAAATCAATGAAGACATAAAGAAATGGAAAAATATTCCATACACATAGTTTGGAAGAATAAACATAGTTAAAATGTCCATACTACCTAAAGCAATCTACAGATTCAATGCAATCCCAATCAGAATCCCAATGTCCTTCTTCACGGAAATAGAACAAAAAATACTGAAATTCGTATGGGGCAACAAAAGACCCTGAATAGCTAAAGCAATCCTGAAAAAAAAGAACAAAGCTGGAGGCATCACCATCCCTGATTTCAAAACATTGTAGAGCAATAGTAATCAAAACAGCATGGTACTGGTACAAAAACAGACACGCAGATCAATGGAACAGAATTGAAAGCCCAGAAATAAAACCACACATCTATGGACAGCTAATCTTCGACAAAGGAGCGAAGAACATACCATGGAGAAAGGGAAGTCTCTTCAATAAATGGTGCTGGGAAAACTGGACAGCAACATGCAAAAGAATGAAAGTAGACCATCTTCTATCGCCATATACAAAAATCAACTCAAAATGGATTAAGGACCTAAAAGTGAGACCTGAAACTATAAAACTCCTGGAAGAAAATATAGACAGTACACTAACTGACATCGGTCATAAAGGGATCCTTTCAGATTCCATGTCTGCTCAGACAAGGAAAACAAAATAAAAAATAAACAAGTGGGACTTCATCAGACTACAGAGCTTCTACAAGGCAAATGAAACCAGAATCAAAATGAATAGACAACTCACCAGCTGGGAGAAAATATTCACAAATTGTTTATCCAACAAGGGATTAATCTCTGTAACATATAAAGAACTCACACAACTGAGCAACAAAAAAACAAACAACCCAATCAAAAAATGGGCAGGGGATATGAACAGACATTTTTCCAAGGAAGATATACAGATGGCCAACAGACACATGAAAAGATGTTCAACATCACTAATCACCAGGGAAATGCAAATCAAAACTACGCTAAGCTATCACTTTACACCCGTTAGAATGGCTATAATCATCATGACAAAAAAGTAACAAATGTTGGAGAAGTTGTGGAGAAACGGGAACCCTCGTTCACTGCTGGTGGGAATGCAAACTGGTGCAGCCTCTATGAAAAACAGTATGGAGAGTCCTCAAAAAATTAAAAATAGAAATACCTTATGATCCAGCAATCCCACTCGTGGGCATTTACCCAACAGATGTGAAATCAACCATCACAAGAGACTTATGCACCCCTATGTTCATTGGAGCATTATTCACTATAGCCAAGAAATGGAAGCAACCCAAGTGTCCCTCGACTGATGATTGGATAAAGAAGATGTGGCATATATATACAATGGAATACTACTCAGCCATAAAAAAGACAGAATGGTCCCATTTGCAACAATGTGGATGGACCTAGAGGGTATTATGTTAAGTGAAGTTAGCCAGAGAGAGAAGGACAAACACCACATGATTTCACTCATATGTGGAATATAAACAAACACACGGACAGAGAGAACTGGTTGGTGGTTACCAAGGGGAAGAAGGGGGTGGGTGGGCACAAGGGGTGAAGGGATGCATCCACATGGTGACGGACAAATAATAACGTACAACTAAAACCCCACAATGTTATAAACTATTAAGACATCAATAAAAATGAAAAAAAAAAAAAAGAAGAAGAGGAGAGCCTGTGTCCTTGTCACCTCTGCAATCCCAGGAGCATGGGATTTGGAGTCAACAGATCTGAATTTGAATACCAGCTCTACTTTGAGGTGATGTAATCTTGAGCAAATCACTTCATTTTTCTGAGCCTTGGTTTCCTTGGCTGTAGCAATGGGAGAAGCCAAATATTGCCCACCCAAGCTACTTCCTAGCGTCCCTATGAGACCAGCAGATTTAATGCGTGTGACCTTGTAAGTAAGGGTCTCTGCACATGTTAGTTATTTTTCATATTATTACTCCCTCTAAGGACTCCTGGCTGAAATCTCTGGAATACGGATCCACAGATAGCTTTAACTCTCTTCCTCTTCCTGCCCCTTTCAAAATGCACAGGAAAGAATTGGTTATAAAAACCAATTGGTCATCTGCATATAGTCTCAACAGCTTTCCCAGAGAGTCCATGACCCAGAAAGAGGAATAACTCAGCCATCGTAATTTAATGTCATTCCACATGTTGATTGAGCACCTACCATATGCCAGACATTGGCCACGCTGTGTGGGGAATTGGAGTTGGATAAGACATGTTCCTTGGCCACCTTGAGAAGCTCACTATTTAATAGGAGAAACAGACATGGATATAAATAACTATAACATACTGCAGAAAAATACAATTGCCATAGAAAAGATACAAATCAAGTGCTGTGGGAGCCAGAGGAGGGAATGATTCATTCCCAAAAAGGAGATTGGGAGAAGTTTCATCAAGGAAATGGTATTAAAGGATGGGTAGGGTGTAGCTCTGTCAGGAAGACGAGAAAAGGCAGACTGACAGAACAGCGTGAGCAAATGCATGGAATCCTGAAAGGAAGGGTGACCTAGAGGACAGAATAAAGTCGAGTGAGATATGGGGTATGACCATGAACAAAAGGAAAATCGCTGGGCCCCAGCTCTGAAACCCAGGCATGAATACTGCTGTTTCACTGTTCTCTTTGCTGGCTGAGGTCACCTTGGCCTCTGTCCCTCAATTAGAGAGAATGCTGTACTGGCCCTTCCTCCAGCAAGGCCGAACCCAAGCCCCAGGCAGGAGAGCCAACAATGAAAATGAAGAGGGAACAGCAAAACCATCAGACACAAAGTGGCCTGGGCTAGGAAGCACCGGTCACAGCCACAACTCCCCAGCCCAGGTGAGAGCTTCACATGGATGTAGCAATGACACTCACATCTGAACCATGATGGCAGAGACCCAAAGTCTCTTGGCATGGGTCACACACTACATTTCTCTCCTTCCCTCCTTTGTCTAGAAGAAGCCAACTTCTTCTTTATGAGTGCTGCCATCAGAATGGCTTTGGAAGGCCAGGAGCTGCAGCTGGACTCAAGGCATAGCCATGGGCCCACCCCAGGGGCTCATATTTTCTCAGTCTTTCCATTTTTCGTTGTAAATTGTTTTGCAAATAATACAGTGATAAGAATAGAAACCCCAAAAATAAGAGAAAGAGAACACCCACTCACACATTATCTGTTTCCATTTCTCCTTGTCCCTTCCTGACGTGGACTGTGAGCATAATTTTATTTTTGGCTTTTATCACTGATACAGTTACATAGTCTTATTGGTCAGCATTGTATCATATAGCTTTTTCCACCTCACTACCACCTGCCAACCCCTGTTGTCCACACTCCCCAAGAGTAAAGAAAGATGCCAGGGCCATGAAAAAGGGACGTCGTATAGATAACATGGCCGTCATTGACAACTGGCATCATGGTGCAAAGGAAAAACACTGACCGCTCTGCCATCACAGAGACTTGGGTTGGAACCTCAACTCCTCTAGATGGCCCTTGAAGCTAGATGGCCCTGGGCAGATCACTTCATCCCTTTGAGCCGGAGTCCTTGTCTGTAAAATGGGGATGGTATTAGTACCAGCCTCATGGGATCACTGTGAGGATGAAATGAGATACCAAAAGGGAAATGCCCAACCAATGGAAGCTCCCCTTCCCGTGCCCTTGCTGGGGCCATCCTAGGGACCACTCTGTTTCCACCCTTCCTCTCTTGCCCACATAGGACCTTCTCCCCACCTCTGGCCTGGCAGGCCTCCTGGGTGAGCCCACCTAAATTCTGACAGGCACACTGGTCTGTATATTTATTATTTGTTGGATGAATGCACCATCTTTTACTTAAGTATTCTCCTCTGATGGAAATGTTGGTTTTTTTTTTTTCCAATTTTTCACTATTTCCAATAATGATGCAATGAATATCTTATGTGTAGTACTCACTCCATCCTTTAAAAAAAGTATTTCCTTAGGAACAATCCCCAGGAATAGGATCATTAGGGCAGAAGTTAGAAACATTTTAATGGTTTCTCATGTGTATTTCCAAATTGTTTTTCAGAATGTTTGTATCTATTATTCTGCCACCAGCTCAAGGGAGAGGACCGCTTGGACTACATCATAGGCTTTTGGGCTCTGGCCACAAACTCCTATTCCTGCCTTATTTCCCACCATTTTCTCCACCATCATGCCTCCTACACTGCAGCCACATGGGACAACTCACTATTTTTCCCTCAAAATGATGCTCCCATGCTTTTGTGCCTTTGTACTTCCTGTTATTCTCCATCACCCTTGTTCAAGAATACCCTTTAACACGCTCGCTCACCACAGAGCTCACCCTTTGTGGAGCTGGAAACTTCGATACTCTCTTCAAGACCCATCTCAAATACCCCTTTCTCTGTGGATTAGTTCCAGTTATCTAAGCAGAGTTAGTCAGTCTTGCTATATATAGTCCCTGGAGGGAAACTTGGCATCCAAGTGCTCATCAAGAAACAGTCATCCCCTAACCCCAGCTACATGCCCAAACCTGTGTGATTCTCTTCCCTCTTCCCCTCCCTCCCTCTCTGCATTGGCAATTACCAAGTTATGCCAATTCATATCCTAAATATTATTGGATCCACTCATCTCTGTCTTATTGCCATCACCATTGGCCATCACCTCTCATCAGGGTTCCTGCAATAGTCTCCTAAAAAAGAAAAAAAGAGTAATAAGTACATGGTTCAAAAGTCAAATTTCTCTCTAAGGCTTATAATAAATAACAGTAGATTTCTGTCTTATCTGTCCCCACCCCAAGCCCTGTTCCTCAGAGACAACTGGCCATTTCAGCTATTTCTTTTAGTATTTACTTCTGTTTTCCAAACAATATACCACTACTGTTGTTTCTTGATTTTTAAGTTTAGAAATTATCTACTGATTTTGAACAATGGAAGGGTTGTCTAACACCACTTCCCTGCTCCATCCTCCAATATAATTATATCACAATTTTTGGTTAAATCATTGTGTGGTATTTACATGTTATGACCAGGAGTACCATTAAAAATATTTGCCCTCTGAGATGCCACCATCCTCTCCAGGACCTCCTCACCTCCTGGTGAGGTCTGAGCCTGCTGGGAGAAAGTGGAACACTGAGGGGACAGGGGCTAATGTGTGGGAGGTGGGGTAGGCCGTCCATTGGCTGGCAGCCTGGTGGGCACCAGAACAGTCTCTGGATGGTTCCCATGCAGGGCTCCCTGGGCCCAGGTAGGTGTAGCAAGCAGGACTAAAGTAAGCCTTCTGGGGGAGCCAAAGGCAGTGCCCAGGAGGGGCTGGAGGCTGCTGATTGACACAGGCCCTGACTGATTCAAACAGATGCTGGTCTCTCGAGCAGGGTTCTGGACCCCCCCTCGCTGTGCCAGGTATTATCTCTTTAGTTGCTGGATCCTGGGAAGGTTCAGGAGTTCTAAGATGGGGAGCAGGAGCAGCTGGAGCAGTGGCAGTGGCGTATTCAAGGATTTTGGGGTAACTACTATTTACTTTAACAACTAATTCAACACTTTAGCAACTCACACAGTCTACTATAACTAATACAGTACTGTTGGCCCTGATTGTGACTATGTAAATATTATTCACAGACAAGCTGTGTAGGGCTTTGTGATTATATTTGCATTTTTTATAAGATTTTAGTTTTTCCTAGAGTTAATAATTGCCTTGTTGTTTTCTTTTGCTTAGTTTCTATATACCCATCACTAAATCTTCTTTCAAACTCTGATAGAACAATATGATGACCAAATCCATCAGGTAATTTCTCACTTTCAGCTATATCCTAGGCTTTATGCTAGACACTGGGGAGTCAACTGTGAACAAGATAGACAAGTACTTGCTTTCACTGAGTTTATACTCTAGCAAGGGGTCAGATACAAGTAATTACGGTTGTTTTAAGTGTTATAATGGTAGAAGTATGGGTTCTATGGGAACACATAGCAGAAATACCTCACCCAGCTAGAGAGACAAGAAAGATTTCAGACCTGAAGGATGGGTAGAAACTATTCATTCAGACAACATATATTTTCTGAGTGCCTCTTACTTGCCAGGCACTGTTCTAAATGCTGAGCACACAGCACTGGACAACACAGACAAGGCTCCTGCCTTCCTGCAGCTTACATTCTAGTGAGGGGAAACAGATAATAAACACAGAAGACAATTTTCAGTAGAAACAAGGACTATAAAATAAACAAGGGGGCGTGATGGGAAATGGCTGGAGCAGGAGGTGGGGAGGATGAGGCTATTTTGGGTAGGTTAGAAAGGTCAAGGAAGGTCTCTCTGAGGAGGTGACATCTGACCTGATAGCTGAAGGATGAGAATAGCCAGCTTTGTGACTGGCAAGGGAAAATATGTTCCAGGCAGAGGGAACCGTATATGCAAGATCTGAGGAGGAGCAAGACCATAAGGCTTCAGAGCAGAACTGAAAGCAATTCCATATGACTGGAACATAAAGGGCAGGGGGCAGTTGCTAGAGATGAGGGGATGGATGTAATCTACGGAGTGGGAGCCCTGGCACCTCCTAATAAAATTATTATTGATAATATCCCTACTCTGCAGTTACTTGTCTTTTTGTTGTAAGATACATTCCCACTCCCTTTGCTCTCTTTAGTATTATCAGAAGTGTGGAAACTTGCAAATTACATGTTTTTAGACTCCCTTGCCAGATGGAAAGTGTTGGCAGCAGCCCGAAAGGCACGTGGAGGGAAGAAGCCATTGTTTGGTCCCACTTTTTGATGGTGCCTCCAGCAGTAGCATCACCACGCACAGGCTCTTGGGTTCTTCCTCAGCAGCATCACCCCTAGTAGACCTACTGTGGGCCAGCTTCACTTCGGTTGGCAGCACTTTCCTGATCTCCCTTTTTCTCTTCTAACCTTTCTAAGCCCTTTCTTCCTTGGGCTTCTCCCACGTATCCAACATCTCTGTAAACAATTTCCTGCTTTAAATCCCTTCCTGCTTGAAATGATCTAGAGTAGGGCTGTCCCATAGAATGTTCTGTGATGATAGAAATGTCTTAACTGTGCTGACCAATACAGTATCTACTAACTGTTTGTGGCAACTGAGCTCTTGAAATGTGGCCAGTGTGACTGAGGAACTGACCTTTTAATTATGTTTAATTTTTATACTTTAAATATAAATAGCCACATGTAGTTAATGACGACCATACTGGACAGCACTGGTCCAGAATGATTTGTTTTTCTGATGGGTTGCTGGCTGATACAGTAGTTGATACAGAAAGTGATTGTGGGAAACTGACCCTCAACAATGGACTCTGGGATTGTTATATGACCTGATTGGGTTTGAATTCAGTGATGACCTCATTGCCAGTGGAAAATGGGATACTGTGTCAAGGAAGAACCCCAACCTCATGGAAGATAGCAAGGAGTAACAGGACTCCAGTTTCACTTGCCACACTCCACAGGTGATGAAAGTAGACAACACGATTCAGTGAATCAGAGAAAGACAGTTTACGTCATAGCTGGAGCAGGAGCAACAGCAGGTACAGCCGGTTTCCTTGCCCTCACATCCCATGGGGCAGTGCAATGGGCCCAGATGGCAGCTATGCATGCAATGAGGTTGCATTGTCACTGAGGAATCCTGGGCCAAGGGCTCAGAACCTTTTATAGCAAGCAGCCAACAAGCCAGTCTCCTTCCCCTGGGGAGTGAATAGTTGTATAGTAGTCATGTTGACCTATTTAATTGCCTTTGAGACTAGTTACAGAAATACTCAGGGTCAAAGCATGGTTAGGCCTTGCAGTTTGGCACACTCAACAAGGATGTTCAGGAACACTTGGGGCTCCTGGTGGACTGCCTCTCCCATTAACTAAATAATCCATGGCATGCAACAGCAAAAGAATTACTTAAACTATCATCTGTGAATACCGAGGATGAAATGCCTATTGAGAGCAAACCTTTGGGAGACCAAATTGCTATTGAAATGGACTGTTATGGTGGGAATTGTGACTTGAAGGATTTTGAGATGGGTTGGTTGCTTCTGGCTGCACTGGCGGGCTTATTGAGAGAAAGTTTACAAGCTCAGAATTCTAAACTCTCAGTTCTAGGTACTTTCAGAGAACCTGAGAACGTCTACTATGGCTCTAAAATAATTTTTATCTCTATATATAGCTTCAGGACTAATACAATTGAAAATCAGACCTAAACTTTGATCCTGTGGCTGCAGAATTATAATGTTAGTAGAATTCACAGGTTCTCCAGGTTTGTTAGATGAAAGTTAGGGTGTGAATGGGAAGGAATGGGCCCCTGAGATTTGGAATGGAGACATTTGGTTCGACTCAGACAAACAGGAGAATCTGGAATGCCTAAATCCTCTTGAGCTCCAGGAAAATAAAAAAGAAGCTTGTGGGTTTCCTTTCTATCTAATTTCTTGGGGAAGCATGGGAGTGTGATCGAGTTTTTTTAAAAACCAGTCCTTCCTTACAGAAGTATGTGTGTATGTGTCTGTGGTGTGAGAGAAGAACTGAGAGAGAGCAGGGAGAGAGACCACACATGTGCATAAAGGCACTGTACGCCCCTAAGACCTTTCAGGACTCCTATGTTTCAAGACAGAATGTAAAAATTTAAAGCTCTTTCCAAGTCAAATGAATTTAGGCCTCCTATCTCCTCCAAATCACGTTGACTCTCTGTCCAGCCCTGCCTGTTAGTGTACTTGAGGCAGGCAAGGTCTATGTGGAAACACAAAATTCGCAATCATAAATCTATCTGCCTTAGAAGCATTCACAGCGTCTTGCCAAGTCCTATTCCAATCCTCCTCTTGGGGGCCTACATTTCCCTCTCCCATTTGTTCCACACTTTTATTGTTTGTTTATTGAAATGCTCCACTTGCTGGAAATCTCCCAAGGAAGTAAGTCATCATGCTATTTTGCTGATTGGGATTCTGGGGGTCAAGAGGGAGGGAGTGTGAGTGAGTCTGTGGTGCTTCTGGGGCTCCACACAACACCCATGGCAACTTCACTGGAAATTGCTGAGCTCCCCTTCACTGATAAGACTTCAGCGCAGTGATAACTTTCAATGCTCTATGCGTCTGAGGGTAGAGCAATGAATCAGTTGGGGGACCCTGCCCTCAACTCATGGTCTCACAATCTGATGGTAAAGATAGGGAAGTAAAAGACGGTTGCAATCCAGGGAGATCAATGCAATGATAGAAACAAGTGCAAGGTGCTTCAGGATCACTTGAGCCGTGGGTAGGAGGTGGAGAAAGAGGAGATGCTTTCTTGAACCTCATCCTGAAGGATGAGGAGGGGTTTTCCAGGCAAGGAAGGGAGTGGGGTTGGCATTGCTCCTGGCTGAGAAAGTAGCACATGCAAAGGTTTGGAAGGGAGAGACAGTGTGATCTGTTCTGGAATGGCAAGTCATTCCAAGTGACTAGCAACCAGAATTTGAAGGGAAAGGGACAAAAGATGAGGCTGCACAGGTGAGCAGGGCCACTTGTTCTGAAAGAGCTTTAAGTGCATAAGTGACATGTCAGCTTTCTCTCTCAGAAATGTCATTCTGGAGGATAACATCAGGGCAGAGAGACCAGTTAAGAGGTTGCTGCATTACTCCAAGAGATGTTGGAGGCCTGAAACAGAGTGGTGATAGTGGGAAGAGAAAAGCATGTAACAATTTCAGAGTTATTTAAAAGGTGGAAGTGACAGACCTAATTCACCTACTAGACACGAGGAGTGAGGGAGAGGGAAGGGTCCAGGGTGAGCCCAGGTTTATGGCCTGGCTACCTGGATGTACTCATTAGTGTGAACCAATGAGAGGTTCACGCAAGTGCTCTAGGAACTCAGAGGCTAGAGAGACCACTGCGGGGAGGGATGTGGAAGGTGTGGTCAGTTAGGGTCTCTGCCTTCAGAGAGGAGGTTAAATGAGCAGATTAGGAGAGAAAGATGGGTCAGTGGAAGAGTGGGAGGTTTTGGCATCAGAGATACGTGGATTCAAATCTCTGCTTTGCCACTAACTTGCTGTGTGATCCAGAACAAGTTCTTATTCTCTGAACCTCAGTATCATCATGTGTAAAAACTAGGATAAGGCTAATTTCTACCTCTACAGGGAAAACTTAGTTTGCAAAGGTGTAAGCACTGGACCTGTTAATTATCACTCTCTTCAAGAGCCTATGGGCATGGATTCACCCACTATAGTCAATCAGCAAAAAGCTATTGAGTACTTGCAAGAACATAGCCATCGTTTATCGAGAGTCACTCAATTTGACAAGCATATGTATAGCTACCATATAATTTTTTTTACCATAACTCTATCAAATGGGTATTATATTATCATCCCCATTTTACAGGTGAAGAAAATGGTATTCTAAGAGATGTAAAGAGCTTTGCCTAAGGTCACACTGCTGTAAGGTCTACCACTCTTAGTGGCAGAGCTGGGATGGGAGCCTGGATCTGACACAGCTACCTAGTCCTGGGTGCTATGGAGGAGCAAAGAAGACAGAAGATGATTCCTGCCCATCAAGCTCTCATCTTAAGTTGAAAACTCAAAGGCCAAGAAATGAGATCTACTCTTGTTGGTCTCGGGACATCAAACCCTTCAGTAGGGGAGGTGGGATTGCCTCTAGGGCCCTCTAGGGGCAAAAGCACCAAGGCAGCAGACGGCCTAGCAGGAATCATTGTCTTACTGGGTATCCTGACAAAAAGAGAGGACTACTGGGCATGGGCAACTGTTCCTGAGGGATTAAGGTCCAGCAAATTAATACACACAATCACAACTATAGAACATTAAGTACAAACTGCTTCTAGTGCTCATGCTTTTGGGCTTTTCAGGCTGAGGTCAACTCCAGGAACCTTTGTTGGAGACCTCAGCCTGCTGCCCAAGTACTCTGGCAGTAATTATATACAACTATAATAAATAGCTATCATTTACTAAGTCCCAAAGACTTCACATATGTCAGCTCACTTAATTTTATAACCATCCAACAAATCGGATAATCCTATGCCCATTTTACAAAAAAGGAAATTGGGAATCTAGGAGATATGTGACTTAAATAAGTTCACACAGCTAGTAAGTGTTAATAACAATAGCTAACATATATTTAATGCTTTCCGTGTGCCAGATTCCATGTTGTAACAGACACTAGTGGATGCCTACCCAACAACCATCCCACCCCTTCTCTGTTCACAGTGCCCAATTTTGTTCAGATATCCACTCCTCAGGAAAAAGAACTCTATCTCCAGTATGACTGGCCAAGCCAATCATGGTGATCATATTCCTTTTTGTCAGTGATTAGAATAAAGGCAGGTTCGTGACCCAAAGATGTGGGAGGGGGCATAGGTGAGGAAGTAGCATGTGTAAAGGCTTTGAGGGGAGAGACAGAGTGTTCTGTGAGAATACCAGGGAAAAGTTTTCTTACTCAAAAAAACACAAAAGAAAGAGATACCCTCTTGTGTTGCATACGGTAGTGTCTGGATGTGATGCCTGGAACTGTGGCAGCCATCTTATTATGATCACGAGGAAAACCAGCCTAGGAAAGCCTACAAGCTGAGTTGGAAGAGCATAAAGGTGGAAAGAACCTGGATCCTTGATAAATTAACCAATCCCGAGACTTCCCTACTTCTGGACTTATGGTTGTGTGAGATAACACACTTTTCTTGTTGTTTCAGCCATTTGGAGTTTTTGTTTATTACTTGCAGCTGAAGACATTCTAGCTGATACACATGAACTTTCTCATTTAATTGTCTCCAAAAATCAAGGAGGATCGTGTTATTGTCCCTATTGTACATTAGAAAATGAAGGCTCAGAGAAGTTGGGTAATTTGTCCAAAGTCACAGAGATAGGAAATGGCAGAATAGTTCTAGTTCTCCCTAATTCCAGAGCCAGATTTCTTAACATCACACTTAGCAAGACAATGAAAATTGAACCTGGTCTGGCTGGCTCCAAAGACCATGCTCTTTCTTCCAGATTTTGTTGCCTCCCAATTTCTGGAATGAAACTTCCAGAAACTTGAATCCATGATGTATGGTACTTAAAATATGATGGCCCCCATTTGGATGAGGAGGGGTAGCCACAGAATGCAGGGCAGGGTGGTTGCAAGTGAGAGGGACCCAGACACACAAGTTGGCTTGCCCTGGGTTCCCCATTACCAGTGGACTGGGCCTTTCCTTCTACTGGGGCTTGAGAACATCTGTTGAAAGAGACAGACTGGCCCCCAATGAGACACAACTGGACTAACTCCGGTGCTTTTGTACATGAAATTCCTCACTTGCCTCAGGAATTTAGTCCCACCCGCATGAGCCTAACCACTTTTCCAACTGCCCCAGTGGGAAATTACTTGGTATCTCTGACAGGGATGTCAGGAAAAGATTCCTATCATCAAATGCAGGATTGGACAAATGACAGCTAAGATCCTTTCATTTGCTAAAGAGCATAGGATTATATGAGAGGTACCAGAAAGGCTTTTTTTCGAATCTACCAAAAAATACGGCAGGAAGGAAGAACAAAATCAATTCAAATAAATATTTCTTTTTTGTGTGTGTGAAGAAGATTAGCTCTGAGCTAATGTCAGTTGCCAATCCTCTTTTTGCTGAGGAAGATTGACCCTGGGCTAACATCCAGGCCCGTCTTCCTCTACTTAATATGGGACGCCGCCACAGCATGGCTTGACAAGCAGTGCATTGGTCTATGCCAGGGATCCGAACCTATGAACCCTGGGCCGCTGAAGCGGAGCGCGCGAACTTAACTGCTGCACTACAGGACCAGCCCAAATAAATATTTCTGAGCATTTTGCATTCACTAGGCCCTATCCAGGGCATGGTGATACAGAAGAACATACATGATCCTTGTCGTCTAAGCTCAGCCTTGCGAGAAAGCTGAGGCACTGGGCCACATAATTAAAATAAGCAGACTATGCCCAGGGTTTAAGGAGAACACAATGTGTGGCAAGAACCTCAAGCAAGAAGAGGTGATATGTGACTAGAACCATTAGGGACATGGAAGGTGGCCTTGAGATGAGATTTGTAGAATGGGTAGGCTTTGGACAGGTGGAAACGGGCAGGGAGGAAGGATGAAAAGAACCCTGTCTGCAGAGAGTGTCATTCTGGCTGGAGTATTTGGTGTTTATACTGGGAGATAAGCCTAGAAAAAGCATTTGGGGTCATCTTGGGAAAGGTCCAATGTGCCAGGACAGATGACTTGGTTTGAATTTGGTAGGAAATGAGGAGCCAACAAAGGCTTTTGATCAGAAACATAACATACTTAGCATTATGCTTTAATGTTCATTAATTCAGCAGGTACAAGCAGAATTGATGTGGGAAAAGCTGGGGAGCGGGGACATCAGTTTGAAGGCGTAGGGGATCCCTTCTGCCTGACCGGCTAGTAAAGGCACTGCTTGCAGACTAGCCCAGCCCAAATGTCTGGCATCCTGTGGAAAGGCGGCTTCAATGGCCTGGGGGGAAACTCACACCTCGCACTGAGGCTTCCTGCTAGGCTCGAGGCTCACACATGTCATGATGTACACAGCAGAGGTGCTGACAGAGCCAGAGGACCGGGATCGGTTACACAGGGAGAGGAGGTAAGACTGCCAGAGCCGAGCTGTGGAGAATCATCACTGAAGACAGGAGGCCCCGAAGGAGCCCAAGCAGCTTCTTCTCAGCCAGCTGCGAGGAGCTCAGGGCAGGAGTTCCAGGCTCTGGGAGGGCTGGGTGCCTTAGATAGTCGGAAGCGCAGTGCAGTCCAGGATGTGAGGACCAGGGGGTTTCTGGAGGACCAGTAACCCTCTTACTGAGAAGCTGGGCCAGTTCTGCTTGATTACTGTGAGCAGCTCCATCTTTTGGCCCTGGATCTGGGATTGAGGGTTGTGCTGCATTTCCCTCATGCTGTCACTGTGCAGAGAACTCCTGCCATGAGCTGCCTTTGGGCCACAGACATGCCCTTTTCTGAGTCCTCTTGATTTCTTTCTACTTGATTCATCACCTATTAGAGGCTCTGAGAGTCAGTGTTGGCTTCCAGGCCTGTACATGTCCCCTACACCTTCTTTAAGACTAGCACTCCTGGCACATTCCTTCTTGATGGTCTGTGAACATTGCAAGGTTTCATGAAAAGTAAGGTGGCCCCATGAAGTCATCACTCTTTATACAGCAAGCCCTGCAGGTAGCAGACGAATGACGGGGACTGGGTGTGACAGAAAGTTGCAGTCCTCCAACAGATACACTTGTTTCTTCACTTCCACAAAGAAACATGCTAGTCCCCATCTTTTGGAATGCTTGGCTCTTGTGGTCTAACCCCCACTTCTCCACTTTTCACAGAGACACAGGAACTAAGAAATATCTCTCCCCTTAAAGAGAAACAAGGGTGCAAGTGTGATGACAAAGGGTGTAGCGGAGACTAGTGAGTTACCAAACATGTGTGACATTTAAGGACAAACAACACTCAGCTCAGGTGGGAACGAGAGCCTGTGGTGGCCAGATCTTCTGATTTTTCAACAGAAGTTGGAGATCATAATTTTATGTGAAATCTCCCAATTTTAAAATACTGGCTCATTTCCCTCCACTTCCCAACTGTGCCTCCACGCTCTTCCCACCACACCAACCCACCCGCAGCCCCGAGACCCTGATCTCTCCTGTCTTCACAGCTCTGCGTTGCTAGTCTCTGTCTGCAATGCACATCCTCCTTTCTCTGCCTGGGAATCTCTCGAGCAATTTCTAAAGACTCAGATCAAATTATCCTTCCTCCCAACAGCTACCCTTCTCTTTGTAAGATTAGGTGCTCTTCATTCTTTCTTTGCCCCCACAGTACCCTGAATATACTCAACCAGGCCACTGTCCTGGAATTGCTGGTTTCCCTGTCTGCTGTTTGCAGGCCTGAGGACTCCCTGAGGGCAGGAACTTTCATAGTCTGTGACCTGGAAACCTAGGGTAGGAGGGTGAGAAATACACCAAGAAAGTAAAAATAGTTTAATCAGAGGGGAAAATAAAAATTCAAACAAGCTAGAGAGCCAGAAGCCTGAACACTTAAAGTACCAAGAGGTGATAGCAGGTGATAAACAGACCACAAGCCCAGGAGTCAGGGATTGGGATGATTAAAACAGGCTGGGAAGTGGGATGGTTTAAGATAGAAGCTATGGATGAGGTAAGGGTGTCTGGAGCCTGTTTTTACAGGGTGCTGAGATGTGATAGGGACAGAGAAGGGTCTCACTGCCTTAACGTCTTTTAGTACTGGGCTCCACTCTTGGCTGAGAGTCTGATGAGTTTCTCTTCTCCATTTGAAGGATTCATTTTCAGTAAACATCTATTGAGCATCTACTCTGTGCTAGGCACTGCTGGGCACTATAACCGTAGAGCAGAATCAGATATGATCCCTGTGCTTGAGCTTGTGATCTGCTGGAGGAAATGGACACATAAGTAGATAACGACAAGAAAATGAAATAAATGTGAGGCTATGGTAGCACAGAGGAAGGGCTCCCGATCCATTAACGCCCAGGAATGGTAATTTACCTGAGGTCATACAGCTAGGGAGGAGCACAACCAGGATTAGCACTCAGGCCTGTTAGGCTTGAAAGCCTACTCTTTTTCCATTGTAGAAAATTGGGCGAAGACAGACATGAATTTGTGGTGACGGAGGAAATTTATGTGTGTCAGCTTGGTTAAGCTGCAACTGTACGGTTCTAGGTTAAAGTTGGTCAAAAAAGATAGTTGCTTGGGATCTGGGAAGAGGAAGTGAACCAGCAGCCATTACTCTCTGAAGATCTTAGGGGTTAGCTACAGCAACAGACATGGAGGTGCCAGCAGGTTCCAGCTTGTCTTCACTCTCCACTCTACATTCAGCTCTTGATGACTGCTGACTCTGCTGGCTAATAGCAGCTCCAAGCCCACCACCAGACACTTGGCTGTGGGCCCACAGACTTCTGCAAGCTCCCCCTTGACAGCCCTTTCACAGTGGGTGTGCGTGGTTTCTTCTGGGATTAACTGGTTGGTGATTCCACTGATCCCTGCCCCTCCACTTTCAGAGGGGCACTTCCACAGCTCCTCCTACAACTGTATGAGTTCTAATTCCTATAATAAATAAATCCCTTATCCCATAACTCATAGTAGTTCTGCTTCCTTATTTGAACACTGAGTAAAGTACTGTGCTTTTCTCAAGGATGAAAATAATTGAGTGGACAGAAGAACAGACTAAGAAGTCTAGCTTCACCAATATCTCCATAACTCCAGTGCCTTTGGATTTAGTATTTGTCGAATTGGATTGCATTTTTAGGTTGTTTCCAGTTCTTTGAATAGCTCCTGGGGAAGAAGGTTTTTTGTTTTTGTTTTTGCTTCTGTTTAATCCTTTTCCTAGGATCAATGCAAGGGTATGGAGTCCTTTATGCCTCATGCTCTGAAGTTTTGACCCAGGACAACATCTGTTGTCTTGGCTACATGGATTCTTCATCTCCTGAGGTACAATAGATTTTCCTCTAGCTTCAATTTTCCTCTCTCCCCCTCACTTTCTGTCCCTTGCAAAAACAGAGAAAAAAACTCACTCTTGTGCATTTTCTCCAAAGAAAGTATTTCACACTCTAATCAAGATCAGCAAAAAAATATATATTGGGTTACCCTATGGGAATGCTCCTCTGGCTGGGCTGGTTCGGAAGTGGAAGAAACAGACATCTGGTGGTGGAGGCTCTGCTCACTTGGGCTGGACAGACAGCAATCAACTCTGAACCACTTAATTGCAGGGGAATTTCCTCCTTGCTACTTAGACCATTCAGCACTTGGTGGGAGAAGACATGTTACATGTTCACTTTGCCTCCTGGAAAGCTGGACTGAATGTTGTTTCAATTAGACAACCATTGATGGAATGCCTGTTCTAAACTAGTCCCTAGGCCAGCAGCTGGAGATACCGCCCTTGAGGCATTTTCAGCCAGAGGGAAACACACTAACTTATAACATAAGTCAGCCTATAATAAGTGCTAGAAAAGAGGCATAAACAAAGGACGATGGAACAGAGGAGGGAGCAACTGTACCTGATAAGGGAGTGCCGGGTGGGGGAAAGAAGTCTAAGAGAAGTGTTAAAGAATGTATAGGCAGAGGGAGCTAACATTTTTTTAAGCACTGAGCTGGGTTTCACGGAGGAAGGTGAACCGGGGGAGAGAACTAACAGTTACTTGCTGATAATCGATCCTGTGCCAGTCACTGAGATATGTTATCACATTAAATCTTCCCTAAAACCCACCTGGAGGAAACTGAGGCACAAAGAAGTGAGGTAACTTGTTTCAGAATTTGAAAGAGGTGGAATTGGGATTCAAACCCAGATCTATCTGACTTCCCAGAACATGCCCTGCTCCCATCTGTGCTTGCAGAATTATTTTCAAAAGACATTTGAGATGGACTATAAAGAATGAGGATTTTGACAGGCTTTGAAAGACAAGGGGGTGGAAAAAGGGATGGAGTAAAAGCATTCCAGGCAGAGGAAGAAGGAGAATGGGAGGGGTACAGCCCCAGGGTGGGGCACAGCGGGAGGCCTGTGGAGGGGGGTGACTGTGGGAAGACCTTGCCACACACCCACATCACTGTCTTCTTGGGTTCAGTGTGCCATTCAGTAATTCACTCAGCAGTGCTGGGGATTCAGAGCTCAAAAACCTCAGTCCTTGCTCTTAAGGAGTCTCCAATCTAATTAGAGTCTGCTGAGATAGTTGCTATCACCACTGACTGCCTTGTACATTTCAGCTCTGGATATGTGTGTATGTGTGTGCACATGCATGTGCACATACTCACATAAGTGTTATTTGGACCATTTCCTTCCCACAATCATTTCTCAACACAGACATTCCCTGGGCTCTCTGTAAGTGTGTGTTCCTTTGTTACCTCTGCCTTTAGCCAGGCTTGGATTTGAACTGCTGGCCTTAACGTGATAAGTTTAAAGCCCATAGCATCTCAACAAGTGCCCTTTCAACCCAGGAGAGGCCTGATCTGGTCTTCCACTAGCTCACTTAGAAAATAACGATCAATCCTAGGGTTGCAAGGAAAAGACCTTCATTGGAACTGACAAGCAAGCGGACACCTTCTACCATTTCTCTGCAGACTTCACAAGTGCTCAACCGTTTTTGAAAGAGAATATGGCTCCAAGCCTTTCGTTCAGCTGGCTGGAGCAGAGATTTAAAAAAATGCATTTCATGTCTGGCAAATCACAGCAGAACGTCATAAACAGCTGGAAACTCTCTGAGGTGAAGACAAGTTGGATATTATGTTTGGATTTATAGCCCCCTCCCCCACGATAGCTGATTTCCATTTCCGACAGGGTTATTATTTCCATCTTTATGAAATATCTTGGATCTCACCTTGGATAATTACTGATTATCATCAGCTCCTCACCTGAGGCACCTTAGCACTTGGGTGAACCCAAGAAAAAATTTTTTTTCCAAAAATGAACCAGGGAAAAGTAAATGTGTGAAATTATGTCTTTATTTCTATTTTCATTTGCAATTCCCTTTGGCTTTCTAATGATCAAGTCATTAATCAGCGTCAAATCATCGTCAGTATTTGACAGCATTTTTGCCACTTGGGTTCCAACGTGGATTAAATGGCAATAACTTGTGTTGTTGGGTCTGGTGCTCCCTCGTGAGGTACTGTGGTAATGATAGGCGCGCAACTTGTAGGGTATAGATAAGATCTCAGTGGCCATCTAAGGTTTTTAGCCAAGAGTGTACATCATAATCTTCTGCAATTTGATAGAGCTCCCCAAGTTATTTTGACAAGTACTCCCAGTTGAGGACCACTAAGAGTCCAACATCCTTCATTCTGCTTCTTTTTTTTTTTTTTTGTGAGGAAGACCAGCCCTGAGCTAACATCCGTTGCTAATCCTCCTCTTTTTGCTGAGGAAGACTGGCCCTGGGCTAACATCTGTGCCCATCTTCCTCCACTTTATATGGGACGCCGCCACAGCATGGCTGACAAGCAGTGCGTCGGCGGGCGCTCGGGATCCGAACTCGCGAACCCCGGGCTGCCAAGCGCAGACTAAACCGCTGCGCCACCGGGTGGCCCCCATTCTGCTTCTTGAGGTTGCCATTCTATGTGTCCTTTTCTGCTTCCATGCCTCTGCTTCTCCTATTTCCTCTGCTGTGACAGCCTTGATACCCTCTCCTCACTTCTCTGCGTGGTAAAGTCCTGTTCACCCCATGAGGCCCAGCCCAAATGCTACCTCTGCTGTGAAGCCTTCTCTGATGGAAATAATCATCTTCTCCCTGATCCCATAGTACTTCTCAAACACCTTATCAATATTCTGTGTTATCACGTTCTCCTATGGTAGTAGAGAGATCTGCGTGTGTCTAAATTCCCTACTCAAGTGCGAGCTCCAGGAGGATGGTCCTTGTGCCTTATTCATCTTCTTATTTCCAGGGCCTGACATGGGGCCTGCCACTCATTCATTGAATGAATGAGGAAGTTGATAACCAAAAAAAGTAAAGACACTTTATATTGGTCCGTTTAATTTAGCCAGATCTGGGCTTCTTCTGCATTTACTAAGTTGCTCACAAAGGAAGAAGTGCAAAGATGTGAAAGGGAAGGAACGAAGGGACCATGATATTAGTTTTTAATATTCTTTTAAAAAATCACTTTCCCAACAAAAGCGGTAATAGCTGCTTTAATCTGAATTAGTAACAGAAAGCTGGATATCAAGTTGAACTTGAGGATGTGTTTTCAGGAAAGCAATCTTACAAAAATCCAAATCTTAATTGGTTAGTTAGATCAGTGTAGGGAATGTTAGCCTAAAAATCAGGAGACCTGCCCCCTGCTTCCTGTGGGACTTTGTACAACTTACTTCAGCTGTCTGGGTCTCAGATACCTCTTCTGTAAAATGAGGGGTTAAACTGAATATCTCTGAGGTTTCTTCTAACTGAGGTTTTATGACCTTAACCAGATTCATAAGTCAACTGATGTAGCAGTTTCTTTGTTTTGGCTCTACTCCATACTTAGGAGAATGAAGTATTCTTAGTAAGATACTAAGGAGTTTTACAAAATAGATTATTAAATCATAACAATAATATAAATACCTAAAAGGAAACTTGGAAAATAAAGGAAAAAGAATCATCCATAGCTCTACCACTCTAACATGTTATTGTTTTGGCATATTTTCTTCCATTATTATTATTATTTTGATATTTACACATGTATGCTTTTTCCACTTACCATAAGCATACTCCTTGGTGTTATTTGTAATTTTTATTTTAAATGACTACATACTGAGTAGATGCGTGGGATATGTAAATATTCTCCTATTGTAAGATAATTAGGTTGTCAATTTTTTGATAGAACTGAAATTAAAATCTCTGTAAATAGGACTTTTCCCATATTTTGGATTATTCCCACAAATGGGAATTCCATCAAAGGGTACGAACATTTTTACAACTCTTATCACACATTGCCACTATGTATTTTAGTAAGCATCTGTGATTTTGCTCTGCAGCACTCTTTCACCTTCCTCTGATAATAGTACCCTAATCTTCCTAAGGGAAACCAAGCCCACCCTCATACCCAGTCCATGTGCTCTGGGAATAATTGACTTAACCCACACCTGTTCCCCCTTTCCCAGAGAGTAACATGTGGTTCAGGCCTGGCAAATCAGGACATTATATTCTCCTGGCCACAGTTCAGGGATGGGCATGTGACCCAGATGGAGTCAACAGCCAGATTTCTGATAACACTGTTGGGAGATGGCGTGTGCTCTTTTCTGCTGACACTGTAGGGGAGGATGATACAAGCCTGGAACTGCTGGGAGCCAACACATGGAACCTGAGAATGAAGCCAACACAGTAGAAGACACAGCTGAGGGATGGAGAGATACCAAGACTGGCCCTGTCTGAATCCCTGATTCAGCAATGCCTGAAGTCAGAACTACCCCAGGATTTATTTTAAGTGAACCAAATTTTTCCACTGTTCCTTAAACCATTTCATTCATTCATTCATCTATCATTTGTCACCCCCCCCAACTTTCATGTTAAGTTTTTTGTTTTAATCCTTTTTGCTTATTTTTTAAATTAATGAACTTTATTTGTTTAGAGCAGTTCCAGGTGCACAGAAAAATTGAGTAGAAAGCTCCCATATACCCCTGTCCCCTCCACGTTTCCCCCCCCCAGTCTATCAACATCCCACACCAGAGTGGTACATTTGTTACAATTGATGAATCTAGACTGACACATAATTATCACCCAAAGTTCATAGTTTACATTAGGGTTCACTCTTGGTGTTACACATTCTATGGGTTTTGACAAATGTGTAGTTATATGTATACACCACTGTAGTGCCTTTTTATTTTTTATTGAGGTGTAACCTACATAAAAGACACAGTCCTACAAGCAGTTTGATAAACTTTTACATATGCATAACTATTCATATAACCCCTACCTGGATCAAGATATAGAACATTTATAGTACCCAAGTAATTGCTCCCTAAAGGTATTTAGTATTCAGACTTCTATCACTACAGATTATTTTTGACTGTTTTTGAACTTTATATAAATGGAATCTCACAGTATGACTGCAACCTCTTAGCAGCCCAAGGCTGCTGTCATAATGGGAAGAGACTTTGGGTGTTTTGGGGAAAGGAATGAGTGTTTTGCATGTAAGAGGGACATGAATTGTTGTGGACAAAGGATTGTCTGTGGCAGGTGATGTTTTCCAAAAATGGTTACAGCAGTATTTCTGGTCCCACATGTTCTTTCAGAACTCTACCACTCTTCCACCAAGAAATGGAATCTTATTTCCCGTTCCCTTGAACCTGGGCGGGCTTGACTGTCCCAGTCAAGCCTATGGCAGAAATAATGCTATGACTTCCATAGCTTGATCATAAAATGATATAGTTTCCTCTCTTTCTCTGCTGTCACTTGCCCTTGGAATCTGGCCACATGCTGTAATGAAGCCAAGGCCACATAGAGATGCCACATACAGATGTTCCTGTTTATAATCTCAGCAAAGATTCCAGGCAACAGCCAAAATCAACTGCTGGTCATATAAATGAATGAGCCCTCAGATGGTTCCAGATCTTACCTTCAAGCTGCCCCAGCTGATGCCTAGAGTAGAAATGAGCTGTTCCCACTAAGCCCTACCCAAACTGGAGATTCATGAGCAAAATAAATTGTTTAAGCCACAGCAATGGTTTGTTATGCAACCATAAATAACCAGAACTCTGTAATATCTGTGTTCTTGGGAAGAGTCTTCTGGTGATATTTGACTGTGGACAAATTATTTTTCCCTCTAGGCCTTGGTTTCCTCACTGTAAAATGGAATAATAATTACCATGTCACGGGAATGTTGTGAGGTTTAAATGAGACAATCCACGTAAGGTATTCTTTTCATAATGGGACTTCAATAAACACTACCTACTATTATTTCTATTTATTTCCATCAGGTTGTGCTAGATTTACTGCTTTGTACAAATTCCCTTTCAGGGTATGTAGAGTATGTGTATATTGAGTATGTGTATGTTATATACAAATATAAAACCTGGTTTCAGTCAAATGCACACATGCAGGCACATTGCAACATTGTAGCTTCTACATAGCTCTGTGGGGAGCCAGCTACCATGTCATGAGGATGTTCAGGTAGCCTTATAGGGAGGTCCACATGGTGAGAAACAGACCTCTTGCCTCACTAACTTGCCAACCATGTGAGTGAACTACCTTGCAAGCTGATCCTCCAGCCCCAGGCAGCCTTCAGATGACTGCAGCCCCAGCTGACATCATGTCTGCAAGCTCTTAGACATCCCAAGCCAGAACCACCCAGCTAAACCACTCTTGATTCCCACAGAAACTGCAAAAACTGTAGGGGGAAAAAAAAAGTATTGCAGGGGGCCGGCCTGGTGGCGTAGCGGCTAAGTTCACACGCTCTGCTTTGGCGGCCTGGGGTTCACAGGTTCGGATCCCGGGTGCACACAGATGCACTGCTTGTGAAGCCATGCTGTGGCGGCCTCCCAGATAGAGGAAGACGGGCACGGACGTTAGCCCCAGGGCTAGTCTTCCTCAGCAAAAAAGAGGAGGATTGGCAACGGATGTTAGCTCAGAGCTAGTCTTCCTCACACACAGAAAAAGTATTGTTTTAAGCCACTAAGGTTTGGGATAATTTATTATGCACTAATAGTTAACTAATAGATATATTAATATGAGAAGGGATGTAGGGGAGAAACTGATCCAAGGTTGAGGGCTGTTTTAGGGTCTACATGGAAGGACAGAGGTGGTTGAATGGACTTCAAAGTGCTGATGAGACTGAGTTTGAAATAAGCAATCAGAGGGTCCAGAATAGAACGGGAAGAAAGTAAAGCAAGAGGAGGGAAATAGAGTTGGAACTGGGAGACTGTAAACTGCAGAGTTCACTGAAGTTGAAGAGCCGGTCTGGTGAGGGTAAAGAAGTAGGAAATCTAGAATAAAAGAAAGTTTTGTTTAGAATGTGGAATATCTTGGTTACTGATTTCAGAGGTGGAACAGTTCTGGAGAACAAAGTGCAGGATATGGTCACTGAAGCGGGTGGTGGAATGGCAGTGCTGGGGAAAGGTCTTTATACCTTACTGGTGAGTAAAAGCACAGACGGGACAATGGGGCAACATGGCTTGATGGTGAAAGCCCACATGCAGGGGTAGTTGGTCTGGAAGTTGCAGTGACAAGTTAGGAGAATGCCAGCCTTTACTTCTGGTTCAAGATATTGAAAAAGAGGGAAGAAGGAAGAACTCAATTTGATACGGCTTCGAAGGATGCAGTGAATTTAGGGAAACGTCAAATTTTAGATGAGATAAAGAGGTACAGCAGTACTCTGGGAAAAGGTTCAATGTGTAAGGAAGTTTCTTTGCATTAGCAAGAGCCTGCTTGTAAAAGAGCTGGAACTTTATTCTGTTGGCAACTGGGAGCCAATGGAAAATTTTATGCAGGGGACTGACACGACGAGCTTTGAATTTCAGAAAGCTCACCCTGACAGTGGTGGCAACATGGTGGATGTACCGGGCAAGGAGTGCAGGCAGGTTCCTTTGGAGAAAGAGGGTTGGTAAAAAGGTCCATTCCGCCAGGTGAGGAGGCCTCATCATCAGCCCACTAAAATGACGGGGTCAGCTATCTAGGAAGCAGACTACAGAATTTAACGGACAGTGAGGGAGAGGAGTGGAGGCAGTTGACAAGGCAGTGACCAGATCTTTCATTTCCTTTCTGAAGCTATTCTAGATTGTTCAAAACAGTTCCCATCCTCCACAGAACCTGGATATGTAATTGCCAGTTATCCTCAGTTTACTTTCCTTCTTTCTTTTCTGTCCCCTAAATCCACTTGTCTTGATTTACTATTTGATATTTTATTTGTATTTGTACTTTTTTTGTTTTGGTCTTGCAATTCCCATTTTTAGTACACACCTTGGCTATTTATTACCAGTGTAGTAAAAAACTTTCTGAAGGTAAGAATCTAAGGGCAGTGTGGTACAGTGGAAAGAGCAGCAGCCTGTAAGTCAAAAGGGCTGGTTTCCATCTCAGTCCTGCCATGAAATCCCTATATGACTTTGGTTAACTCACTTGACTTCTTTGGACCTCAGTTTTTTTCATTCAGAAAATGAATCTCTTTAAGGTCTTATCCATTTCAATTTGCCTATCTCTACAATACCATAGAAGCTAAACAGATATTTTCATGATAATGGTGAAATCCACCTTCTCCAATATAGCCCTACAAAATTAGAATGGTGGATGGTAGGCACTTGAAGAAGTTTGTTTCAAGAAACCTGCTTAATCTGCTTAGTCAATAGAGGAATAAAATTTGAGACAGGTCTCGTACTCCAATACATTTTCTCAGACTAGAGGTGGTTATACTCATGTCTAGTAGGATATTAGGTCTTATAGTTTTTCTTCTTTGGAAAAGTGGAGGCTGCCTCGCATTTACCACACATCTCCCAAAGTCAAAGTACCTTCACTTGAAATCATGGCTCTGCTACCTACAAGCTTGTTACCTTGGGCAAACTACTTAACCTCTCTGTGCCCTAGTTTCTTCATCCATAAAATGGGGATAATAGTATATCTCATAAGGTTATTGTGGAGATTAAACAAGTTAATGTATGTAACAGCATCTGGAACAGAGAAAGCCCTGGATAAGTATTAGCTATTATTCTTGTGCTAGGCACTTGAGTGCACAAACCTGGTCCCCCTCTTAAAGAGCTCACTGTCAAGTCAGGAAGATTTTCAAACAAATGACCATAATGTTCTGAGTTCTGTAACAAGATGTGTAGTACATGGTGTAGGAGCAGAGGCAGGAATGCCTGTCCACCCTAGAGGGAAAAGTAGGGGCAAAATAAGCTTCCTGAGGGTAAAGTTTGGGTCTGATCCTCAAGAGAATTTAATTTTGGGAACATTTGGGATATGGAGCAGTCAGAGGCAGCATGGAGAAGGCAGTTTCTGGCTGCAAAAGACAAGTACAGTTAAGAGGAAAGGGAGATACGTGGTAGATTAGAGCTAGTTGACGCCAGAGCATCAACATCACTTGAGAGCTTGTTAGAAATATAGGATCTTAGGCCCCACCCAATAAAAATTTGCATTTTTAACAAGATCTTCAGGTGGTTCCTACTGAACATTAAAGTTGGAGAACCACAGTCTAGAGAAGACTCGGGAGCCAAGCTGCTTGGGTTTAAATCCTGGCCTTACCATTTACTTACAATGTGTGACTTTAGGCAAGCTATTTAACCTCCTTCCTATGCCTCAGTTTCCTCATTTGTAATTAGAGACACCAGTTTCTACCTCATAAAGGTGCTTTAAGGACTAAATGAATTAATATGTGAAATGCTTAGAACAGTACTTGGAACCTAGTAAGCACAAGAATAACCTATAGTAATTCTTGATTCATATGCTACTTATTATGGTCAGGGTCGGCTTTATAAGCAGCTTGTCTTTCCATTTCTATTCCATTACCTGTCACCTGGATATCTGTTGTAGAGGAAGACACTTGGAGTTAGAAGACCTGGGGTTATAAAGCCCAGCTCCTTTCAATTCCTAGCTCATCTGTGAAGTTGGGTGAGTTCTTGAATATCTGTTTTTCTCATTCACTAAGGGGGAATCTTAATTATACCTGCCTCACTGAGATGCTGTGAGGCTCAAATCAAAAAATGTATGTTAAACTACGAAATTGTCTATTAAAGTTTCATTTACCATTTTCCCAAGAGTTCTTAATTGGCTCAAAGACAGGAGGTAACTCAATTTAGCAGGAAACAAATGGAAGAGAATGCATTGGATGATCAGGGAGGGCATGGAGATTATTTGTCCCACTTCATGACTTTCTGAATGGGCAGGCTTGGGTTTCAACAATAACAATTTTCCTGGACCTCAAAGAGTATTTTTAGCTAAGGGGGAAATAGCAGTAGGAAACTTAAATGTTTCCTCTTTCTAATTTACAGGTCCATTCAAGAACATGAACAGTCTCACACATTTGTATCGTGGTCCACAATTTACAAATAACTTTTTACATTATGTATCACAACATCGCCTTAGGGTAGTATTAACCCCATTTTACAAAAAAACTTTGTTAATATCACAAAGCATATTAAAAACCCCTTTAAAAATTTTATTGAGGTCACATTGGTTTAAAAAGTCGCATAATTTCAGGTGTACATTAATAGATATCAGTTTCTGTATAGACTGCATCGTGCTCACCAATAGTCTAGTTTTCATCCGTCACCATACATACCTGCCCTTTTACCCCTCCCCCCACCCCCTTCCTCTCTGGTAACCACTAATCTGTTCTCTTTATCCATGTGAAAAACCCCTTTTGACTTAAGCATTTTTATCAGATCCGATGTTTCCAAAAGCACAAAATTTAAGAGGGAGGGCAATCACAAAACTTGATTGAATCTTCAATACCAGACATTGGCTTCGATTTTACGGCTGCAAGTAACTATAGATTGGGCCCCTTTTCTCATCTGTAAAATAAGGGCAACAATACCTTCTTCACACAATTGTTCTGATTAAATAAGAACAAAGGCTGAAGGGTGAACCTACCACGTCGTAGGGCCTCAAATAAATCCCTTCTTCTTGCCTTTGAGAGATATAGCACGAGATATCACTATCATTTTAGCTCCACACGCGGCGAAACCCGAAGCCGAGAACGCCCGGGTTCCCCTCCTCTACTCGCAACTCCGCAACCCCCCGATCGGGTATGGGCAACTGCGACCTCCACTATGTCGGTTCCCGCAGCGTGGACTCTCTCTCCTCGAGTTGCGTCGGGGGCGCTGGAGGCCGCTGATAATGCTCCCATGACTGAGGAATTCGATCCTAATTCTCAACAGCGCTTCAGGGACGAAGATGCTTTCCTACCGTCCCTAACCTCGCTTACAGTAAAGGTCGCGGGGTAAACTCGGCTCCCGCGACCGAGGCCATTTTGGCCGCTACGTGTGACGCCACACGTAGCAGAGAGAGCAGCCGATTGGCTGGGATACGGCAGCTGGAGGAGAGGCGCGCGAAGCCATGGAGGAGAAGCCGAGGAAACTACAATCCCAGCCTTCCTTGAGCGTGCGACGGCATACCGAGAGCGAAAGAGGAGGGAGTTTGAGTTCGGACCACAACTCCCAGCGGCACCCCCGCGATGTCTCTCCTTTCCTTTCAAAACGCGGAGGACAAGAGGAGCAGGGAGGATGGAAGTCTTCTGGTGTCCATTCTCTGAAAGGCGGGAACGGCGAACTACACCTCCCGACTGCCGGCGCGCGGCTGCGCCTGCGCCCTGATACCTGTCGCCATCTTGCCCCTTCTGAGGCACCGCAAACAAACCCAATTCCTGGTGTCCCCTAGTCTTGGCAGAGGAGCCTTTTAGATGAGCCCCGAAAGGCCGGGCAGGTGGGTGCCTCTCAGACAGGGTGCTGGGAAGAGCTGGCAGTTTACCCAGGCTGGAGGAACGCTGGGCCAAGCATTCGGACCCGGCTTGGGGCGCCCAGCCTCATCCTCCGTTGTCTCCTAACGGGATCGTGGGGCTCCCCGAGGTGGGCTGGGGGGGACTCTGGCAGGCCTGGGGCTGGGGTCCCGGGGGTCCAGCTCTGGGAGCCTCCCCGTGAGTCTCGGTCGTCTGCCCGGCTGTCCGCGCGCCTACTCTCTCTCCGTTGTCCTCTCCGCTGAGGAGGGAGCGACGCGCTGATGCCGGCCGGGGCTCCTGACACCGGCTACTGGCCCCGAAGGGCTCGGGCCGTGGGCTTGACATTGGGGCGGGCGCCGAGCGGCACCGGCGTGGAGGGCGGGCGGGCTGCTCTTGTTGTGGTGCTGCGAGCGAGTGCGTGTTTGGGGAGGGGGCGGGGCGGGCTTGCCTGCTTGACACCTGAGTGGGGGAAGGATTGTACGAGATCCGGGTCCCCGGGGCGGACTCCGGCCGGAGCTGCCCAGGTTCCCAGTGCAGTGTGGCCCCGCGCTGGGGTCCGCCGGCGGGGACGCGTCGGGATGCCGTGACGTGGTGCTGGATTCGGGCGGTCGCCGGCCGCCTCCGAGATCCTGTCGGGAGGCGGGGACTGGCTGGTGGAGGGAGCGGATTCCTCTGGCTCGGCCCCTTCCTCCTCCTCCCCACTCCTCTTTCTTTATGTCATCCTGCCGACTGGGGCGCGCAGTCCAGTTCTCCTTGCTCTGGGTTGGTTCTGAGCTGAGAGGACTATGGGAAGTAGGGGGAGGGGGGCCCAACTCCGGGCGTGGAGTTGGAGTTGGAATGAGCAGCCCCAGCGCCTGGAAGGGGATATAGCAGTTATTACGGTTCGGTGCCTGACTCGCACACTAGACAGTGAGCTTGCTCATTCGTTCATTCACTCACTCATTCATTTTACTCACTCTTTTCAATCGTTCATTTGTCCATTTAATAAATATTTATAGCGGATCTCCTGTGTGCTAAGCAGGTGTTGTGCAAGCGCCCAGCGTGGCTTTTTATCCTCTAGACCAGGGAATTCCCAGTACGAAGTAAGTTCCTGACATCTAAACTTTTGGTAAATGGTTGTTTAAAGACTACAGGGTGTAAATTCATCTTTCGTTGCTGAGACTTGAGGAGACAGTTCTTTATTAAGTTCCGTTAACCCACATAACGTGCTAGGAGCTTTGTGTATTTTATCTCATGTAACTTGTAAGTGAGAAAGCCGACGGAAATCAAGTAACTTGCCCAAGGTTACACAGGTAGTAGCGCCTATTTAATAAACAACGTGCCAGCCACTATAAGAAATTCACATACACTGTTCTTTAATCCTCATGACAAACTGGGTGATATTACCTTTGTTTTACAGGTAAGATTTATGATCAGATAGTCCAATTTACCCAGGATCACACAGTAAGTTGAGAGCTGGAACTAGAACCTAGAGGTGTCTGACACTTCGCACTGTCACAGGCTGAAATAGTAAGCTCCCCAATGATTGTTTAGTTCTTCATTTGTCAGAAGTTAGAAAGTGTGGTGGTGAAATAGGTTTGTGAGATATTCTTATTGGTTTTACTTCTTAGTGTGTGTGGATCTCCAGGTGAGTGGCCTTTTGATTATACTTTGGTTACTTGATTTTTTGTTTTTTGTTTTGGTAGGGAAGACAAGCTCTTTGGGGCTACCAAAAGGAAGCAGCAATGCCTGTTGTGTGGCCAACCCTTTTGGATCTCAGCAGGGATGAGTGCAAAAGGATTCTTCGAAAATTGGGTATGATTTTCATTTTTGATGTGTAATGTCTCTCTATGATACTTTTCCCTTTGTGTTTGGATCATTGCTGTTTGTATGGATGTCATATCTCATGCTGCATCAGAAATTCTTGAGCAGTATAGTCCCCGTCTTACTTCTTGTTATTTCCCCAGTGCCTAGCATAGTGTACAAAGTATGTGCATGAATCATCATCATAATAATACTAGCAACTAGGAGTTCTTGAGGGGTACTGGGCTTTTCTGAGTCCTTTACATTCAACATCTCGTTTAATTCTCACTCAAACCAAAAAGATAGGTATTTTACTTTTTCTGTTGCCATTTTATAGATGACAAAACTGAAGCTTAGAACCCAAGATAATGTCAATTGTAAGTCATGGAGTCAGGATTTCAACCCAGGGAATATGATTCCAGTCTCACATTAGCATACTTTGAACTTGCATTAATGTATATGTGAATTACATACTATTTCTGAATTCTAAGTTAGTGTAAGCTATGCTGACTTTCCGAAATTGTGTTTTACTATCAGTAATAAAACACCCTTTATACTTGTAATGAATTATGTAGTGCTTCTTTTCCTTTAGAACAGCCTTTCTCAACTAGCATTTAGGGAGAGAATTAAGCCCTAATGCTAAGGCATCTACTGTATGTAATGAACTAACTTCTCATGCATCTAGAATGGTATTAGGTATGTACTATCCTTGGGAAATTGAGAAAAAGAGTTATTCAGATGATTTTCTGTATTCTGTGGTTCAAATGAGGATCCTTGGTTGAGAAATGCTGCCTTAGACTGTAAGGTCCAAGAAGGACCATGTTGTCTCATTTACCACTGTTGTCTCAGGCTAGGTGCTCAGTAAATGAGAAAATAATTTGAAAGAACATTAAATGTTTTGGCGGTAAATATGAATTATTTAGATGTCTATGATTTTGAAGGTGAAAGTGTGGGCCTTGAATTCAGACAGACCTGGCGTCTTGGTCCTTTTATTAATGACCCACATGATCAAGGACAAGTTACTTAATCTCCCTAATCTGTTGACACTTTTGGGAAAGAACAATAATAATATCTGCCTCATAAGTTTGTTATGTGGGTTAACTGTAAATAAAAAAGTCCTATCACAATGCCTGACATCTGAGTGTATAGTGTTTTAAAGCAGTTGCTTTTAGACATTAGTTTATTTGCAAGTGAATCTTCAGAGGAAATCTTTGTTGGGAATTCCTATGTGTAAATCAGAATCATAGCTGCTCTGGCTCTGCCTGCTAATAATCTTTACCCTTTTATTTCCCCTCAGGCCACTATGAGGATTTCTCTATTTTAAACTACTTCTTAGCATTATGTTTTAGCACATCCAGAGAGCTTTTTTTTGGTCAGTCATTCTTTTATCTTTTTTTTCCCTTTAACCATATATCTAAACTTTTAGTGTAATTCGAAGATGGTTTTCTACACACTTACGTGCAGTTGCTATAACTCGCTAGCTACTAATTATAAAGCTGGACTCATACTTATTTCATAGCAGAAATACTTGTAGAGGAACAGATTACAACCGCAGTAGATTAGATTAGGGTTTCCGAGCTTTGGGGGCCTTGAATCAAGAGATTATGTTTAAATATAAGAATGGTAACCTTTAAGTCTAAGTTTATCCTCAGTTTTAGTCAGAGCTGTGTGGGTAATGCTGCTGGAGAGCTGCTTCTCTACAAAAGAAAACAGCCTTTCTACAGGGTAATGTCATCTTCAATGACCCTTCACGTTAGGAGGTGAGCCTTGATAGTGATTTGCAGAAAGACTTCCTCCCCACCCGTTGGCTCATTATCGTAACAATGAAACCTTTGAATTGCCTCCAAACTCTAGCTCTAGGTCCAAAGTTTAGAGAAGGTACTGTATTTAAGAATTAGTTTAAAATATTTTAAGAATTAGCTTTGTCCTTTTAAAAATAGTTACAAATCATTTTAATGTAAGATGCTAAACATGTAGATTTTACTTAAATATGAAGAAACTGGGATAGAGAATTTCTTTATGATATGCCGAACATACTAGTGATAGATAAATGCTTCCTTCCTTCTATCCTGCCTCTCCCCTGCCCTATTGTTTTTTTCTTTTTTTTTTTTTTTTTTTGTGAGGAAGACCAGCCCTGAGCTAACATCTGTAGCTAATCCTCCTCTTTTTGCTGAGGAAGACTGGCCCTGGGCTAACATCCGTGCCCATCTTCCTCCACTTTATATGGGACCCCCCACGGCACGGCTGACAAGCAGTGCATCGGCGGGCGCACGGGATCCGAACCGGCGAACCCCGGGCTGCCAAGCGCGAACTAAACCGCTGCGCCACCGGGCCGGCCCCATCTCCCCTGCGCTATTTTTTAATGACCATTCTTGAGCTATAACTCTTAACATGGGGGCTTTGTGGACTATAGTATAATTGAGTGGTTGATTTGTTTAAATGGAATAGGTTGAGGGCTTTATAAAAATGATTTGGCAAATCTTTGGTTTCTGTGGTGTTTGCATGTGTTTATTATTTCATTACACTCATGTGTCATCAGAGTTAACACTACAATAGAATGGCACCAAAAATAATACCAGAAATTCAACTAAGTTTAATATTTGTCAGGATCTGAGGATACCCATCAAAATGGAAATCAACAAATATGAAGGAGATTGGGAAGCTAGTAAAGGTTCTTTACAATAAGTGAATTTCTGGAGAACGGGAGGAAGTGCCTTGGACTGTGTACCAATGATAACTGTGTCCTGAGTCCCAGTTTTGTGTGAGGTTGCCACCTTTTACTTTTGTGTGTGACTTTTTAGATAGACTTGGAATGAGACTTCAAACGTCAAAAATCTTTGTCACATTTCTTTAATTTCACTTTTTTTGAAATTGTGTCTCGATCACTATAAATTCCACAGGCCAAAAGTGAACTTCTTTTTCTTTTTTTTCCTCGAACCACTTCTTCTCTCTGACCTCTCCATTTCTTTTTGTGGTATTGCCATTCTCCTAAGCATCTTGCAAACTGCAGAACCTGATTCCTTTCCTTCTGCCATTCCTTCCACATTCAATCAAATAAAAAAGTCTTATCAAATAAAAAACTTTTTAGACTGGAATTAGAGGCTTTGCTCAGTCAAGCCCCAAACTTCTTTTCCATTTTTATCCTTCTTTAGTCCTTTACATGCGTCCTTGCTGGATTTTAATCACCTTGAGGATAAAGGCTTTGTTTTTGTTTCATATAAATATTCTCCATGGTACCTTATAGTAGTAATGTGCAATTAGTAGGTTGGTTTGAATTAGTGACTATCCAAATGTAGGCATATTTTTACTTTCTTAATGTAAAACTCAAAATAGTCGCTGACTGTTACTGGAAGTTTGATGTCTATATGAAACATTATCTGCTCTTTTACTCTGTCTATTCTTTTGCACATTTGCATTTTTTCCCCCCTGCCTGCCTGGAGTACAGTTCTCTTTCTGATTAAAGCTTATGCTTCCAGACTAGATGATGTGTTTCTCCTCTGTACTTTTACCATTGTATTGTAAACTGTATCATACTTGTCTGATGACTTGTTTCACTGTAGCTTTATTCTAGAGTTAACTCTTTGAGGGCAGGATTTAGCATACTATCTGGTATAAATAACTAGGACTCAATACTGATTTGTTGAATAAAATATTCCATAAATGGGGCATAAACACTTAGAGTATAGCAATTTCTTGGTTATCCCTAGCGCCTTTCTGAACTCTACTTTGGGTCATGATAAAAGCTAAAGTATGTGTTTCCTGGAATGAAGTATTTCCTTCACTACTCCAGAGCAGCAGAGCTTTGTCCTTAGAGAGACCCCATGAAACATCCACATAGTATCCAGCACAGATTGAACATGCAGGATGTTTACACATAGGATAATTCTGTTGGACCAGACATTTCTATTTAATATAGTCAGCTCACTCTTCTATATAAAGCTTTTTTTGGTCAGAACTGTGAATAATATGACCTGAATGAAGCTACTAATTTATTGTAGGTGTAGTACCTAGAATGCAGGTATCTATGGCTTCATCATTTGGTTAACATTGAGTGTCTGTTTTGTGTCAGCCATTGGCAAATAGCAAATACTGGTAGCAGCTTGAATTGAGTTTGGAAATAACTGTAGTCTGGACACTTATTTCCCGCCATTGTATTTTGCTCAGATATACCTATCTCATGGTGTTAATGGTTTAAAACAACTGTTTTATTATTTCTCATGATTCTGTGGGTTGCTGGTCTTGCCTGAGCTCTCTGAAGTGGCAGTATTCAGCTGGTAGCTGAGCTGGTTACTGGGTTTAGCTGAGATGGCGAGGCCTCTCACTCTGTGTGGCCTTTCATCCTGGGCTTCTCCACAGCTTGGTGATCTCAAGGTTCCAAGAGAGCAAGGCCCTGTGTGCAAGTGCTTGGCAAGCTTCTTTTTGCATCATGTATGCTGATGTTCCATCCACCAAAGCAAGTCACATGCCAAGCCCAGAGCCAGTGCAGGAGGAGACTATACAAAGGTAGTACACAAGGAGTACACTGGGAGGCAGGCATGGTTCATTGAGAGCCATTGAGGGACTTTTTTGTTTAATATTTTAACCAGTTCTTGGGACTGACCGTTTCATTTCATAATGGTTGTTACTGTGAAAAGATAGTGAAACGAAAATGTCTGGCGTTAGGGTTCAGTATATTATGTCCTGGTTGCTATAAGAGCATTTCATGTTCCGTGATCTGCCTTAGTCATTTTGATGGTGGTTTTTATGCAGAGGATCTTAGATCTGGAAGGTACCTTCAAAGTCTCTTCGAGATAAAAAAACTGAGGCTCAGAGATGAGAAAGGACTTGCCCACGGTTACACAACTAGTAAGTGACAATGCTAGAGCCAGAATCTGGTCATTTGACTCTTGTTCCAGTAGTTTTTCAGCTGCACAGTACTCAGAGTACCCTCAGCTACCCAGGAGGGAGGTGGAATATAGTTTGAATTCTTACGCAGACCTAAGGAATTATTTCAGGGATTGGTCAGTGAAGGTACCTTTCAATTATGCTAAAAACTACACTTATCAGCCTTATTATATCCCTTGGAGCCTGTTCCCAGTTGTTGGTAGCATCTGAGTTAAATATTCTTCAGTGATAATGTGTGAGACAAAATATTTACTGTTAGATTTTTCTAAATGTTTTACATATATGACTTCTGTGAGGCAGTAAAAAAGAAAATGATATAAAATTATAAAAGCTACGTTTTAATCAATGTTATTAGATAACATTTTTGAGAGAAATTTAAAAATATTTGCATATTGATATTTTAATTGATTTTTAGGCTTCTTGCCCTGAAATTTCACTATATGTAGCCATAGTATTAAAATATTGAAGGCCTATCCTGATAAAATAATTTTCTTCTTCTAGAATTGGAGGCATATGCTGGAGTTATCAGTGCACTTCGGGCACAGGGGGATCTCACCAAGGAAAAGAAAGATCTTCTTGGAGAACTCTCAAAAGTTCTTAGGTAAATTATCAGAAAAGTTTATGAGATGTGACTTGAGAAATTTCATTTGGAGGGGTTTTAATACTTTTCATTCTCAAGTTGAAGGACAGAGGTGTTCAAGTTGTTGGTGCTTAGAGATCCCATCCCAGTTGTGTGCTTTTTTACAGAAAATTATGTAATTTACCATTTATTCTGTAATCTAATCAGAAAGGGTTTAAGGCAGGTTATTTTAGGTTTGAGCTACCTGGGAAAGGGAGATATTTTTGACATGGGTGAAGGAAAGAAGAGCTGGCAGCAACTGGATACGAGGATCTAGATTGGCCAGTGGCATTTGTTGGGGAGAAGAAGATACTAGGAAATTGTCCTAATTGATAGAAATGGGTGGCGATTATATAGTCATAGCATTAAGCATAGTTTATCCCTTCAACTTCCCATTAGAGTGGCACTTGAATCTGTTACAAAATTCTAGTGAAAGAGGTTTTTTGATACTTTGCCTTGATCCATTCTAACATCTTGAGCTTTCTCAAAAAATGATCTGCTTTAACTGAAGTTTCCTTTCTACACTGTTTTTTTTTTTTTTTTTGCTGAGGAAGATTTGCCCTGAGCTAACATCTGTGCCAGTCTTCCTCTATTTTGTGTGTGGGTTGCCGCAACAGCATGGCTGCTGACGAGTGGTGTAGGTCCACACCTGGGAACTAAACCCAGGCTGCTGAAGCCAAGTACGCTGAACTTAACCACTAGGCCACGGGGCTGGCCCCTCCTTTCTACATTTAAAACCATTTTGTCCTATTCTTTTTTTAAGTGAAAATAGGGAAGAGGCTTTTCCTATATTTAATCAACATTAATATAGAGATCTTCTTAAGCCAAATCCTCAGTCTTATTGTCCTTTAAATTTGTCAGTTTATATTTTTTGATTGTTTGTTGTTTATATTTCTTCATAAATTCTACTTCCAGCCCCTTAAATAGTTTAGTCCATGGTTTAGATTTAGCTTAAGCAGTAAAGATTACAATTTGAAGAGTGGTATTCATTTTATTGACTGTTTATGAATGGAATAGGTGTAGCCTTTTTTCAGTTGTTTAGTATTAACTTTACATGTGTTTAATCAGGATCAGTATAAGCACATTTTAACCATAGTGGTAACATAATAGCTGAAATGTTGAGTAATAAAGGAGTAATATTCTGGTGTTGAGTTTCATAGCATATACCCACAGAAAACTGATTATCTCATCACTTTCATTTCTTTATTATGTTCTCTGAACCTAAGATTATAGACTCTGAAGCTGTAGAAAGGACCTTAGAAGACTTTCTTCTGAGTGCCAAAATCCTCTTCTCCGTAACCATGATTAGGGCTCATTCAGTGGCTGTTTGCATATTTAGATAAGAGGAACCTCTGCTAATCTTGAACATGGTCTGACATTTCTGAGTTTTGGAAGTTGATATTAAACCAAATTTGTCTTCCTGTGATTTCTGATTTGCAGCTAATTTTCTCTGCAGTTACACAGAATCAGTATCAATCTTTTTCTATGACTTTAATTAAAGCATTTGAAGATATACATTAGGCCCCTGTCTGCTTCTTTTCACAAATCAGTCTTGTACCCTCTCCCCCAAACAAAATGTTGACTTAAACATGAATAAAAGTGTAGAAAAGAGCTGCCTGCTTGGCAGAGTTCTATAATGGCTATTTTTTTTCATAGCATCTCAACAGAACGCCACCGTGCTGAAGTTCGGAGAGCAGTAAACGATGAACGGTTAACAACAATTGCACATAAGTAAGCCATTAGTCATACCACCCCTGATTTCTTATGACGTAGTATAACATAGCTTTGAAACAGTCTTCCTATTGTGTAGCAGATTCCTGAGTTTTTATCTTAATAGTAATATCTCTATACTCAGGCATCCTGACCATAGCTGTGTTAACTGTTTATTCAATTGGTTATGTTTTTGCATTTGGTTAGGCGAGCTTTAAGTACTCAGGTCAAATCTTGTTACAATGTAACCTCTAAACGCCATCACACTTTAGCAGATGATTCACTTACTTTAAGCAAAGTTTAATAACAAAGTAGTGTGCTCCCCAAATTTGACAGCTCCTTAGAGGTTCTTTGTAATGGTATTTGATGTGTATATTGCTTTATAAATAGGCATTATAAATTTTTTGATAACTAATATTTCATGTATTTTGAGATTTAGAAAAAAGGTTGTAAAATATATGTTATGCTTTTAAGAAATATGAATATAGTACATCTTAATTTACTTTAAGAAGCCAACAGAATAAAATTATGAGAGATTCTTATCAAATTGTTTTCAGACCATTATAACTATTTGACAGATGGGGTGGAGGGCATTAATAGAGTATGTATGGAGGCAGTGCCTCCCAAAGAAGAAAGGAGCAGAAATCCTTTAAATGTTAATGCAAAATGATAGGAACGTTTCATAAAATAAGATATGTTATAGCATAATTCGTTTTTTGTTTTTATGTTTTAATGTGAAATACAACTGAAGGAAAAAATTTAGTGCATTTTCATATTGTGATAGTGTATTTAAACCAATTGGCAGTATTCGAATTGACTCAGAAGATCCATTAGCTTCATGTTGTGCTTCCCTGTTCCTCATTTTACTTAACTTGTAAAATGAGGTGCTACCTTTTTAACTGCATAGTTTGAAAGTTTTAGCTGTTTGAATTTTGAGATTTTTTTCAGTGGTAGGTGTGTATACACTGTAGAAATTTGGAAATTTTCCATTAGAGACATTAAGTATTTAGTTGGCAGCCCAACATGGTTGAAACATTCAAATATTAATGTGTTCCTCCTTTAATTTGCTCTAAAGTTTTGAATTGGGATACTCTAAAAATAATAACTGAGACTAGATTCTAATTTGAGAACTAGTAATAGGAAACTTAAGTGCTAAATAAAAAAGGAGTAAACAATAGCTTGCATTCAGAGGCACTTAGAAATTAGTACCTTAAAAGCATTGAAACGATCTTGTGGGACAATTAGTTTTAAGTTGATGCATCAGTTTCATACTTAAAAGATAACATTTATTTAGTCTCCTTTTCCTTTTTTCCCCTTTAAAGAATGAATTTATCCTTATATTGGGGTGAAAGACCAAGTTACAGGTATGCAAATAGGTTATTATTATTTCAGGCTTTTTCTTGTATTTATTTCAAAATTGAAGCTCTCAATTATTCAGGGGCACATATTCCATTTACAAATTAGCTGTGCCCCTTGCTTTTCCTTCTCTTTCCCTCCTCCCCCTCCTAATACTGCCCACCCTTTAGCCATTTTGCTGCTTGGGAGTACCTCTCGTCAGAGGGTGGGAAGGGAGAGGAGGTGAAAATTTTGATTAGTCATTTTACTACTTGTTAGTTGTCCTGGAAGAGGTTTGGTGGAAGAATTCACAAGTATTTGCCAAAGTTTTTTGGATAATATGTGGGTTGGTTTAATCTGTTTGACCTCTCCCTTTCCCTCCTCTCTCTATTAGCATGGATAATTGAGAGTTGGCTTTTATCTGCCTGTGTTTTCTCTTTTTTTCTCTCCTTTCTGATTTCTTTAATGCGCGAATTTAATTTTTTGAAAAGAGTTTACTTCAGTGTATATTTTTAGGCTTCCTAGGTCTTTCCATACTCCTGTTTTAATATTTTATATTGTGGTTTTAGTTGGACCAGATGTTGAATTTACTCGTTGAGCCCAAGGGTCAGTGAGTGGGGAATGGTGAGGAAGGCATAGACCCCTCATTCTCTCCATCTCCTCTGCCCTCTTTCCCTTAGAAGTTGGAACAGAACCCAGTTCCAAAGATTATCTATAGGAGGGCTTCACATTCTGATCCTGAAAAAAGCAACTTTGAGCCAAGGAGGAATGCATCTGAACTGACTGCATTCCCTTTCTCCTCTCCCTTCCCTCCCCCACTCAAAACAGCAGCTTAGGCCAGAAGGAATGTGGTTGAAAGGTGAAGAGAAAGCCGAGAAGACTGAGCACAAAGGAGGTGGAAACAAAAGGAATGGGGTGTCTGGGATCAAAGAAAAGCCTTGCTTGTGGCTTGAAGCATAACACTTATTATTTGGCACTAGACCATTTACTGAGTTTGATACTCTAATTTGGTTTTGAAATATTATAGTGTTAAAGCCTGGAATGTCAAGGGGCTTCAGAGTTTTTAATTGGGCTACTGTTGCCAGCATTGTCTCTAGAGTTCAAAGAAAGTGGCTATCTGGAATTACAGTTCCCTTAACCCCTTCCTCATCAGCCAAACATTGATAGGACGCTGTGCGAGTTTCTGTGTGAGGATGAGGATTTCATGCTGGTGCCCTGCATAGGGAGGGATGTGAGAGCCAAGATAGTTTCGTGAGTATTATGTCAGATTTCTCAGAAAAGGGGCTGGAGGAAGGTTTCCAACCTCCCTTGCCATACTTAGTGTAAATAGAGAGGCATTCTTAAACATTGAAACTTAGATATCCCAGGGAAGCCCTGGAGTGAGATGGTTACAAAAATCTGTAAAATTCGGTTTAGATGATTTGTGCAACTAATGCATATTTACACCCTCATCACTAAGCAAATAGGAATTTTTCAATCTAATTCTAACATGTTTAATTTTTCACTCACTTAAAAAAAGCTTGAGCATGTTTGCATGAGTAGAAATTTGGAAGATTTATAGATTTTCTGAAAGTCGCAGTTGTGTCTTTTGCACTGCAAATTGTCTTTTTATAGCATATATTCTTGTGTTTCAAATTATTAATCTTCCATAATTTCTACCACCATTTAAACAATGCACCAGGTAAGTGTAGACATCACTTTATTTGTGTGGTAAACTCTCACCAAGCAAATTTATTAGCGATATTCTAATAAAATGATAGCAAAATAGGAATAAGCCAAGAAAATGCTGAATAGCTTTTAGAATTTTCTCCTTTGACAATTAGCTAAAGCCCTTTCCTATCTCTCTTTCTTGTTTGTACCCTTCTCTGTTTCAGAACTAGCATCAACTTGGAAATGAAGTGATAAAAAATTTGTGAGGGTTATTGGGGTCTTAGGAACTCCTCTTTCCCTTGTCTTGGGACTGTGTTAAACCATTAGGGAATTTGCAGATTTTCTACAGTAATCCAATTGGATTCATCAACTCCTAGAAATTCCTTTCTGAACTGAATGTAAATCCTTCTCAAGTTGTAATTTGTTTGTTCCATTCAGTGAAAGTTGGTAGTAATTAGACAGCAGTGCCCAATTACTATAAATCAAAGGCAAAAGTTAGATATAAAACACGTTTGCAAAATTTTATACTTTCTACTTATGATGTGGTGAATAATTTCAGTAGCATGATGTATGCTTGTTGAAAGAGACATTTAGTAGCTGTTTGACCTTAGGCAAGTTATTTAACTTCTCAGTGACTCAGTTTCCCCGTCCATAAAATGGAGATAATAATACTACCAGTTTCATAGGATTGTTGAGAGAAGTATATGAGTTAATAAATATAAAATGTTTAGAACAATGCCTGACATATAGTAAGTGCTTAATTGATGTTTACTATCATCATTACCATCGTCATCATCACTATCATTATTCCACTCTCCACTAATAAGGGCTTTTGTGTATTCTATCTAAATCTGACAAATCAGTGAACACACAGAGTCTTAAACTGTAGATTGGGTTGTAGGATCTTTGGTTTTTAAAAAGGTGCAGTGAATGTTTCTTAGTGAAGAGTTTGATTGATTGGAGTGAATTTTAAACTTCAGCAGTAATCATTAGTCAGGAGAGGTGACACAACAACTTTTGTGGAGCCAAGTCAAGAGAAGTGACACACCTGTCTTTTCATATTTTAACCTCTGGATTCCTGGGATAAAATTTGCTCAAGAAGTTTAGAGTAGAGAAACTGAAAACAATGTCTGCTTAGGGGTAGAGTTCAGTAGCCTCAAATACTTCTTAGAGTGATGAGTGGAAAAAAAAATAAAATTAAAGTAGTGGCAGGTTTCTTCCAGTGTCCTCAAATCTAGTCTATTTTTTAATAGGAAAGATAATAATAGAACACATTGTCAGTGACACATGCAGTGATGTATACAGCCCTCTTCTATCTCTTAGTACCTAGTCTCCCTCGTTTACTGCCTCAGTTTCCATTGTTTGAAAGCCTTAGAACCTCTGGCCATGCAGGCAGTTAGATAATTTTGCAAAGGTTCAATGAATTCCATCCTTAATTATTAAGGAAAATCTGATTTTTAAAATTATGAATACTTTTTACCTTTTTAGTTTAATTACAAAATTAAGTTCTAAAAGTTAATAGAAATACTAGTTTTCATTAGCGATACTGGATTTAAACTAATGAAAATAATGTCATTGTTTATTTAGAAAGCATAGGAAAATTTTTCGTAGTTTCAGTTCATTATAAGATTCAGATTATAGAATAAAATGTATATGTGTGAAATTTCTTGAATTCTGATTATTATTCATAATTTTGATCTTGCCTGCTTAAAATAAAGCCTCCTATTCACTCAGGGTACTTTTTATAATTTAAAAAGTTACATTTGTTTGAGAAAATACGTTTGATTCATTTCTAGTGATTGAGAACCCTTGTAGCAGCGTTTTCTTTTTTGTTTAGTATGTCTGGACCTAATAGCTCTTCAGAATGGTCCATTGAAGGTCGTCGATTGGTGCCACTGATGCCCCGGCTGGTTCCCCAAACTGCCTTCACTGTAACAGCCAACGCTGTTGCCAATGCAGCTATCCAGCACAATGCATCTCTTCCAGTGCCTGCAGAAACAGGAAGCAAGGAAGGTGAGTAGAAAAATATTTCTGTGTGTAGAGATGACTTTTCTCAGATTCTTCAAGAAAAGTTGTCTTATTTTTCATCTGTTTTTATCCCAGCGTTTAAAGGTTGCACAACATAGTGAGCAGTTCTTATCCTGAAACTAGAAATGGCCAAGGCTTTAGTCTCAGCCAAAATTAAATCTCCCTTTTATTCAAAGTGTGAATTATATTAATCACAAAATTGCAAAAAGCCTTCTTGGAATGAATTTTTGATATCAGTGCGTCTTGTTAGAAGTGGATAAAAGGCCTTAATGGGTGACATGGAAAATAAATAAGATGATAGAAGTCATTTAGCTGCTGGACAGAGATGCTGAACTGATACTTTAGAAAATAAAGCTCTGTTTTTGTCTTCTGGAATCAATGGTATATGCTGCTTCTCTGTTCTAGTCAATGTGCTGAATCCATTAGGGATTACCTGGCAGATGGAGAAGGCTTTCTTATTGTTATTTAATCTAATAATTGACACATGCTTTAAAAATCCTTGAATTCTCCTGAGGTCACCAAGACTAATATTAAATTTGAGAGTGCATATTTGAATTAACTCTAGTAGCTTAGTTTGGTGTTGCATGAAAATGACCCTGAAAATAATGCAGTTGTCAGATTACTTTGGGGAATTGCCTTTTCTTGACTAGCAGTGGGCTCCGGAGCAGAGTGAGACACTCTTTTCATGCATGCCAGCCTCTGTTTTAGACTGAAGGAAGCTATATTTAGAGAGAGACAGTTATCAGTGTGCAGACTTGGCCTCCATTGAGTTCCTGTTTTCTTTGTTGTAGGAGGGATATCTTTCTTCTCTTTCCACTTTACCATTTCTATCCACCAACTCTCTGGTAGAGTGGAAAGAAGGATTTCCAATGGTCAAATCTATGTTTGAATCCTAGTTTGCCATTTCCTAGCTATGCAACCTCCAGCAAGTCTTTAGTTTCTCTGAGCCTCGGGTTACTCATCTTTAAAATGAGGATGTGGTGTTGTGAGAATTAGTGATAATATATATAAGGATTTAGCATAATGTATGGTACTCAGTAAATGGTGCCTATGAGCTGTTTTTGCTTCTTCTTGTTGTTATTCAAGAAATTGAAATATAATATCATTACTTTAGTTGAGTTATTCTTGCACTGCTTGGATGGCAAGTGACTAGTGAGTTGGTTCATAATAAAGGAACCTTGCCTTGGTTCCCCCAAGTAGCCAAGTTGGAAATTGCTATGGTTAGGGAAAAATTATCCATCACTCCATCATTGGTGTTGCTTTTAGTATTAAAAGGAATACAAGTAATGTGCCTCTTGTTCAACTCCTGCCATGAATGAAAAATGATTTTCATTTTTCTCAGTTTAGTTTTAAACTTGATTTCTTTGTAACTTTGCTCTTCTCCATTGGCAATGTCACCTGTAGATAGCTGTTAAATACTTGGGGAAAACCCAGTTAAGTGATGATTTTCAGGAAAGGTTATTAGTAACTTTTAACCTGTGGACCTAATACCAAGTACTGGCCTCTAACTTCTGATCATATGAAAATGTTAAAATTGGCCTGCAGTAAAAAAATAATTTTTCTGTATGTGTGGACGGTTTTGGTGAAAGTTAACAGCAGACTTTTTTATCGTTCCTTCAGTAGTGGTTTGCTATTCCTACACAAGTACCACGTCAACCCCAACCTCTACCCCTGTTCCAAGTGGCAGCATAGCAACGGTTAAGTCTCCAAGACCTGCCAGTCCTGCCTCCAATGTAGTTGTCTTGCCAAGTGGAAGTACTGTTTATGTCAAAAGTAAGTGATATTCTCAGTGTTATCAGGGCCTTCTTGGCTAAATGCTACAGCATAGGCTCTGATTAGACCTGCCTTCCTGGATTAAATCATCAGTCCATTGGCTGTTAGCAGTGGTTAGTTTTTGAAGTTTCTAAAGAATTCCTTTCTTTACATGTGACTAGGTATATATTGCTTTTTAATCAGTTCTGGGTGTTGAGAAATTACTTCTTTCTTATTCTTTGTGGGAAATCTGCCTTCAACAGTGCTATCCTTCAAGTATTCACTTAGTTTGATTGTCATGAAATAGAAATGTGAATAGAAACTGAAGGAATGTGCTTGTGTGATTTATTCAGTGTGTACTCCTGTAATTATTATCTTTGTGATGTTTTTAAATATTATTTATATATCATCCAACTTTTAGATTCAGTGAAGCATTCTAGAGAGTCCATCTTGTCTATTCTAGTTGACTGTAATTTTTTGAAGTTTATTTGCAATTTTTAACCCCTTGATTCTACCCTGTGAAGCACTTTGATGTCCAGTTCATTTTTTGTTTTTAATGTCTGTTTTGTCAGTATTGTTTTGCTTTTGATATCAACTGGAGATCATTAATATTTGATTTTAATTTTTCTCAATATAGTTATAAACTTGATTTCTTTGTAACTTTTAGACGTAGAGTTTGCTGTTTTATTTATTTATTTATTTTTTTGTGGGGAAGACCAGCCCTGAGCTAACATCCGTTGCCAATCCTCCTCTTTTTGCTGAGGAAGACTGGCCCTTGGCTAACATCCGTGCCCATCTTCCTCTACTTTATATGGGACGCCGCCACAGCACGGCTGACAGGCAGTGCGTTGGCGGGCTCCCGGGATCCGAACTTGCGAACCCGGGGCTGCCAAGCGCGGACTAAACCGCTGCGCCACCGGGCGGCCCCTGAGTTTGCTGTTTTAGACAGGAATGATTTTAGTTTATTATCAGCCATGTTTAAATTAGAGTCTAAAAATTGAAGGTGTAAGGAGTTATATTTTATTACCAATTCCATGAGTCATGCTGTATACTTTTTTAATGTCTGCTCTGTAGAGATTTCCTATGTATATTGCAAGATTTTATGTTTCTCACTTGATTTTTTTTTTTATAAGTCTACAAAAACAGTTGAAGCTTTAGTGCATAAAGAAAGAACTAAGAATCTGGGACTATTAAGTTTATATCTGATTTCTGTGGATTTAGCCAAGGTGATCTTTTAAAATAACTATAGAGATCTATTTTTTTATCTTTCTTTTAAAACATTGAAAGTGAATCCCAAACATGAAAAAACCATTTCACATAATATGTAGTTTGAAGTAACAGGAAGTTTATTGCTTTATTCTCAGAAATCACACAGGCAACATTAGTTTGGGATATAATTATTCATTCACCTAACTTCATATGCACAAGGCACTATACCAGGGAGATAAACCAGTGAGACTTAGTCATTACCCTTTGGGAGCCCCTCAATAATGGGAGATGTGCAGACTGACAGCCGCCATTGCCATGGGGTAAGTGATACAGAAGGGGATGTCCAAAGTGCTCTATAAGCTCAGAGAAGATGTGGATTAGCTTTGCTTAGAGGAGTAAGAGAAAGCTTCACTGAGGAGATGGCTTGCAGGATGATAATTGCAGAATGATGAAGAGGTCACTGATGGTAGGTGGTATTCCTCAAAGAACAATAGCATTTAGAGACTCTAGATGGATAGAATGTGGTAAGGTGGCTTTGGGGAATGGTGAATAGTTCAGTATGCCAGGATTTTAGGGGTGCACAGGGTTGGGTGGAACAGGGTATCATGTTCTTGGAAAGATATAGGACCATGAATGATACAGTAATGATTTTGTGCCTCATCTTGTAGGGAGATAAAAACTACTAAAGGATTTGAGGCAGGGCATTGGCATGATTCAATGTGAGATTTTATAACTGGTAGTAGGATGGAGGATAGAGTAGAAGTGGAGCAGTTGGAAGCATGGACACCTTTTAGGAGGTTGTTGCTAAAATACAGACTGGAGATAAGAAAGCCTGACATGGCTGTAGGGTTAAAGAAAGGGGGGAAGGCATTCAGAGACAACTTCTCTGAGGGAAGATTGATAGGACTTACTCTCTGATTGGGCTTGAGGCAAAGGGAGAGTTCAGAGATGACTGATGACACAAAGATTTTAAAAGAAAGTATAAAATGCAAGGTTAAATTGCTATAAATATAGCAATATTGTCATTGCCTTTCAGGTGTTAGCTGCTCAGATGAAGATGAAAAACCCAGAAAACGAAGGCGAACAAACTCATCTAGCTCCTCCCCTGTTGTCCTAAAGGAAGTTCCAAAGGCTGTCGTTCCAGTCTCGAAGACGATCACTGTGCCTGTGAGTGGCAGTCCCAAGATGAGCAACATCATGCAGAGCATTGCCAATTCCTTACCACCCCACATGTCTCCTGTGAAAATAACCTTCACCAAACCATCAACACAGACGACAAACACAACAACACAGAAGGTATGTGGTGGAGGGAGTCTCTGTCTGCCAATTCTTATTTCCATCTTTTTCAGTCATGATTCAGATTTAACAAACATGCACTGAGTGCTTACTATGTGCTTGGCATTATGCGGGGAATATTCACATCTCTCTAATTCTGCGCATAAAGCTTTGGGGATAGGTATTATCATTTCACTTTCTGTAGATGAGGCTCAGAGATGCCAAATGACTTGCCTAATGTAACACAGATAGCAGATCTCCCACTTTTAAGACTTTTGGTCTGTTTTATTATTGTGATGCCATTTGGAAACAAATTAAAATATAAAATATTTTTTTAACCTATATTTGGATAGCTTTACCTTTAGGAACTCAGTTTTTACTTTGCCAGAGTAACAAAGTTGTCGGAGTTAGGTATTTCATAGAAGAAAGGAAGGATATGATTAAGTGAATAATTATTGTTGTCTTTTTTTTTAATTCTTTGTATGCTATCATTAATTCATTCCTAAACTCTTCCCTCAGTATGTTCAAATCATCAGTATTCTGTCCATTTTGTGTTATTAGAACCCTCTAACTTCCCATACTAATCTGGATGCCGATGACACCCTAGGCTTGTTGCATACCCGTATTTCTGGAAATCTCCCTTCACCGTCATTCTGATCTTCCTCTTTCTTGATTTATTTACTCATTTGCTGGAGCATATCCTCCAGTAGCTTCTTGGTGTATAAGTGGCTAGAAAGTAAATTTTTTGGGACCTTGCATGGTGGACTGAAAATTTTTTTATTCCACCCTCCCACTTTCCTGATGGTTTAGCTAGTTAAAGTATTCTAGGTTGGAGGTCATTTTCCCTGAGAATTTTGAAGGTATTGCTCCTTTGGTTGTTGGCTTCCAGTATTGCCTCTGAGAAGCCTGATGCCATTCTAATTTCAGATCTTCTTTTTCTCTTTGAAAATTTTTAGTAACTTTTAGAGTTCTGAAATTTCAAAGTAATTTTCCTTGGTGTGGGTCTTTATTTTATCCATTGGGTTGCCCAATCAGTGGCCCTTTTCATTCTAGACACTCATGTCCTTCAATTTTGGGAAATTTCTTGAATTATTTCTTTGATTTTTCTCTCTTCTCTCTTTTTGGATCACCTATTTTTCAGGACTTTGAACTGCCTGGATCAATTCTTTAATTTTCTTATCTTTTCTCACTCCCATTTTCTGTTTGTTTGCTTTTTTTTTCTACTATAGTTTAGTGGTTAAAAGTCTGGATTTTGAAACTAGACTTCCTGAATTCAAACCCCAAGTTTTGCCACTTACTAGCTATGTGACTCTGGGAAAACTAAACTCTAGACCTAAGTTTTCTCATTTGAAACAGGGAAAACATAATAATATCTATTTTATAAGGTTTTGGGGTGTAAAAAAATGAAACAATAAATATAAAACTGTCAGAATAGAGCCTAGCACATAGTAGATGTTCTATAAGTGTTATTTTCTTTATCCTTTGTCTTTGTTCTTTACTGTTTCTCTGAAACTTTTCATTTTTGCTGTCATACTTTAAATTTCTAGTGACTCTTGTTCTCTGAAATTTCCTTTTTTTAAAAAAAAAAGTGTCCTGCTCTTCATAAAATCACTATATTCTCTATCTGATGATATTCATGATAATTTTTTTTATGTTTTCTCTCTTACCTGTAAGTTCCTTTTATCTATTTGTTTTGATCTCTGTCTTTCATTTCAGAGCTTCCTTAAATGCTAGCTGGCTGTTTATATATGAAAGTGGGCACTAAAAAGCTGACAGAAAGCTCTGTGTATAGGTGGGACATGTTGGCTGGTGGCTTTCATTGTAGGTTGAACTAGCTGGGCTGTTTTGTTAAGAAACACCCACTACCCCTTTACCTCTACCAATTGTCACTTTGATTAGGGCTTTTTCATGGACTGGTCAGATTTCCTCAGAAAAGAATCTTCCAGTCTCCTGCCTAGAGTAGTAACCCTGTCTGCCAGTATTTTGGGAGTAAATGCAGGGAGAGAGCTGGATAGTCTCATCCTTCAGTATATAGACTTTACTTAACCCCTCTGTTTTTAGCATAGCACCCACCCGCCTCAGCCTGGTGTCATCAAATCCCCTTGGATTCAGTCTCTCCCTCAGAGAATAAATTCCTAGTCTTCCTTTAGGATGGAGGAAGATAGCTAGGGATCTAAATGCTGCTTTAACAGATTTTCAACTAATTTTTCTCTCTCTGGTCCCATTTTTACTCCCACCTCAAAATATCTGGTGCTTTCAGTTCCTGAGTGTTTCTGGGGATCTCTGATGCAGGTTGTCTCGCTTTTTGTTCTTCTGTTTGCTGTCTTAGGTTTCCACTTTCTTGGGTATGCTTGATTGGTTACTACTTATCTGTTTTCTGGTTTCCAAAACTTTATAGCTGTTGTCGCCTTTCTATTTTGACCTTATGGGTTTATGTGCCTCTCTTCCTTTTAAAATATCCCTTCATGCTGTTTTAGAGGGATTTGGGGGAAGGAGTGGAGATAAATTCTTGTGTTCAATGCATGGTCTTTCCACCTTTGAATCTTCAGATCCACAATAACTTTCATTTAAAGAATGTCCTTGAGTTTCCTGGAAGATGTCATTACATAATAAAAATAATCATCATTTTCTTAATAAACTGGAAGTGATAATGAGCTGATCTGTGGAATATAATTCTATTTTCAGTCTTAGGATGAGGCGTTATGGTGTAGTGTTAAAATCAAGCAGGAATTTTTGTGGTCACGGAGGCCTGGTTTGGAACCCCAGCTCTTCCAGTATGGCCAGTATGAGATAAATTAGTCTTTCTAAAATCTGTTTACCCATCTGTGAGAGGAGAATAATGCCAATCTTATAAGGTTATTGTGAGGATTGAATGAGATTGGGTATTTTAAAGTGCAGCATAAGGTATGTACTCAAAAAATGTTAGCTCCCTTCCCTTGCAGGCATTTTATGGAAAGCAGTGTTTTATTTATTTGCACTGTTGACAGTGAGCTGTTCCAAATAAGTGAATTCATCAGTTAACTGAAGTTTACACTTTAATATGTAGAAATTGACTATTTTTGATGACTTCTTAAGTGTTATACTGAACATAATTTTTGCATTTGTATTTGATCACTCCAAGGTAATCTTTCTGAATATCACTTTTCATATAATATTATAAAATAGTTACTGCTTTCTGGGCTAGCCCTATAATAGATATCATCAGCCTGCTATGCTATATGAAGTTTTAAATCTATTTATTGTAATGTTTTTTACTACCTCCTTTGCTGGGTCTTACTTTATCAGTAATTTTTCTTTCCTCCCCCCTTTTCATCTACTCTTTTAATTTGGTATTTGAGAAATAGTGTAGCAAAGTTATAGCTAAAAGAGCACCCATCTCCCATCCATGTCCTTCTATTCCCTTACTGTGTTTTATTTTTATTCATTATACTTATAACTAGTTGATATCATATCACATATTTATTTCCTGTTTCTCCCATAGAGTATAAGTTGCCGAGGGTGGAGACTGTCTTATTCATCACTGTATTCCCTAGTGTTTAGAACAGTGCCTGGCGTGTAGTAGGTGTTAATTAATATTTGTTGAATGAATGAATGACAAATGAATAAATAGATCTGGTTCCAGTACTGGCTCTGCCACCTCACCTGAGCCTCCGTTTCCTTACAAAACAAAGATAATAGTAGTGCTTACTTCCTAGAGTTATCAGGATAATTAAATGAGATGATTCATGGACACTGCTTAATATAGTGCATATGATGAGTGCTTAGTAAATGTCACCTACCATTATTAACTTTCCAATCTTCTTTGGTAGACGTATATAAAAATACTTGTAAAAAAATGGGGGTTCACCTATAAGTGAAATTGGTGAAATTTTTTTTTTGATTCACTGACTTTACCATATCTCTGTTTTTGTTTTTTTCTTCTGAATTGTCATTTGAGAATGGATTGTTGAGGTTGTGATGCTTATAAGAGGGCATATTTGTCTCCAAAGTCATATGTGAGCCATACCATGGGATTCTAGGCTCCGAAGCTTAGATTTGTTCTACTATGTTACAAAAATAAACATTTAAAACAAACTAAATTAAAAATAAGACTCATTCATTCCACAAATATTAATTGAGTATGTACTATGTTCCACATGCAAAACTGTACTCTTACCTCATGTGGACTCAGTGCCATTAGTTTTGTTATTTCTTGGACAAGCTGAGTGTAGACAGGACTAATAGATATTCTTTGGGATTTTGTTTTTTGTTTTCCTTTTGCTGGGTAATTGGATTTTTTTGAAATCTCTGTAAGGCTGTTGCCATTATTGCATTCACCTTGGATTTCTCACAAATCCTATGTAAGTCAGCTTAGGAATTATTTTAGGTAAAGTAAAATTTTACATGAAGTGTAATTATGAATTTGTGGACTTGATTCAAATTCAGATACCTCATCTATTTTCAGGGTAGACAAATTTCCACCTATGTTAATGTGGTGCCTTCATTTTAAGTATAACATTGGTACAGCACTTATATAAACAAAGCAACAGAATATAGCTTTATGCTTTCATGTGCTTGATTGATATTTTTCATTTTATCCTTAGGGTGCAAGTCCCAGCACTCTTAAGGAGTTTTTGTGAGTGCTAGAAGGTCAGTAATTTGAATTATGGCCTGAATAAACTCTGTTGGGTTCACTTGGTTTCAAAATCCCTTTATTTCCCCTGTTGTAAGAAGTAACTTTAAAGTGCAAGTAATTTTCTTCAAGGTGGATCTCTAATTTTGGATAACCCCTTTTCAGATCAGAAATGAATTTGCAGACTGAAAACTCAAAGTATATTTTATTGTTTGTGTCTGTAACCTAAAACATGCTCTTAAAGACTCTGGATTTATTTTGCTGAAATTTTGTTGTCTTAATGTTAGAGGCCTACAGGCATACTCTAGTTCTAAAATTGCAGGTATTTGACACAAGTGTGAATGCTTCCTCTTCCCTTGCCCATGACAGACATTGCTAATTAACTGTGGCATACTTTCCTGCCAAGTCTTGGTGAGTCCTCATCTGTGCCGCAGAGTTCTTATAACCACTGTGCTCCAGGAAGCTACTGCTGTTAGTTCGGAATTGGCAAATGTGAAACAACTGCCATTACTACTCTGATTGGTTTGGCTGTGGTAGTAGCTATGAGTTCTTTGGATTCTCAGGGGTATCAGAATTTGGGGAAAAGATATATAAAATTTTTTAATGAAACAAAAAGAATACATTAAAATATATTTCCAGATTGATTTGATCTATAATGCCTTTACTGATATCTTTTTAACATTTAGTAAGTAGTAATAATAAACTACTACTAAGTACCATTTGTTGACTGCCAAATATTGACCACCTGCTATGTGCCTAGCACTATATTAGATGCTTCACATCATTTCTTGTTTAATCCTTGTAATGATTTGCAAGGTAGGTGTTATTATCCCTATTTTATAAATGGAAATTGGATCCCAGAGATTTTAACATGTCCAGGGGCCTGCCATTTGTCAGTGGCAGAGGCAGGATTAAGCTCAGGTTCATTTAACTCTTAAACTTCTGGTCTTTTTACCATATTGGTCTACTTCTTCTCAGTTTATATGATGGCTGATGGTTGTTTTTGTAAAAATGCTACATAGGTGTTTGCTCATTAAGTCCAAGTAGAAGTATTCTGGTCAACTCTAAAGGTATTTGCCAGTCAAGCCTTGTTTATCTCTCTTGACTCCTCAAATAATTAACAAACTCCTTAAAGTAATGGACACATACTTATATCTTATAATTCTCTGTAATGCCGGAAATACATAAAAACAATGATATAGTTAAAGCTTCTTTGAGATGTAGGTACTGAGTATAGAAATACTTGGTAAATTTTCACTGACTAACTTCAGGCCTTCTTTAGAACTGATATAAAAATGAAAAAGAATTTCTCTCTTAAATTTTTGGATTTTTCAAAACAATTTTCTCTCCTAGGTAGGTACAAGTAATTATGGTGAAAGAGTGAAAAAAGATACTCCGCTCTATTTTGGGTATCACTACACCACCATTATACTCACCCAGAACTGTGATACTACAAATTTGTAAATGATTTTTGTGTTCTCAACTATAAAATGGGGATAATAATAGTATCTGTGTTATAGGATTTGGGAGGGATTTAAATTAGCCAATGCATGTTAGCTGTATAAGTTAATCTTGATTATGTTCTTTTCCATAACCCTACCATTTCCGTACATTGAGTCTTATTGACTCTACCTCTTAAAATAATCTGACTCTGATCACTTCTCTATTTCCACTACTAACACCCCAGTCCAAGCACCTCTATCATTTCTTGCCTGGTCTACTGTAATAGCTTCTTTGTTAGTCTCATTGCTTCTACTCTTGCCTCTTACCACATAGCAGCTAGAATGATCTTTTAAAATATAAATCAAATTTTGTTTCTCTACTTAACATCCCCCCATGGCTTCCCATTATACTTAGTATAAAATTTTAATTCTTTACTCTGGCTTATCAAATTTAATCCAGCTTCTGCTTGCTTTTCCAACCCCTGCTTGCCCTATATGCTTTTGCTACACTGGCTTTCTTTCTGTTTTTAAATACATCAAGCTAATTCCCACCTTAGGTCCTTTGCTCCATCCTGTTCTCTCTGTCTGAAACGCTGTGTCCCTATATCATCTACAGGTTTCTAACCATACTTGCTAACCTTGAAGTATCTTTCTTGCCTCTTTTTTCCTCCATTCTCCGTATCAACTTAAGAGCAAATCTTGTTGGTTTTACCTTTAAATATATTCAGAATGTGTTCAGTTTTCACCACTTCTACCACAAACACTTTGGTCACCATCATCTCTGCTTGGTTTATTGTAGGCGCCTACTAATTTGTCTCCCTGTTTCTACATCTCTGCCCTGCTGTACTTTTCACCTAGCAGATAGAGTAATGCTTTTTAAAAAATACTTTATTTTTTAGAACAGTTTTAGATTTACAGAAGAATTGAGAAAATAGTCCAGCGGATTCTCATATACTCTTCACTCAGTTTCCCGTATCTTAACATTTTATATTAGTCTGGTACATTTGTTACAATTAGTGAACCAAGATTGATGCATTAATGTTAACTAAAGTCCATGGTTTATTCAGATTTCTTTAGTTTTCACCTATTGTCTTTTTCTGTTCCAGGATACCACCTTACATTTACTTGTCATGTCTCCTTAGGTTCCTCTTGGCTGTGAAAGTTTTTCAGACTTTCCTTGTGTTTGATGACCTTGACAGTTTTGAGGAGTACTGGTCAAGGATTTTGTAGGATGCCCCACTATTGGAATTTGTCTGATGTTTTTCTTATGATTAGACCAGGGTTATGGGTTTTCAGAAGGAAGACCATAGAGGTTAAAGTGCCATTTTCATCATATCATATCAAGGGTATATACTATCAACATGATCCTAAGTCATCTAGTCCTCCGTTACCTCTCTGAATCTGTCTCCTTCTACTCTCTACCTTATAAATTCCAGTCCTCTTCATTAGGTCCTTGAAGTTTCTTAAACATACCAAGCTTGCTCTGCCTTAGGACCTTTCTCTTTACTGCTCCCTGTGCCATTGGATGCTCTTCCTCTGGGTAGCAACATAGTTCACACACCTGCTTATAGTTTCTACTCAAATGTCACCTTATCAGAGAGACCTTCATTGAATACTTTATAAAAAAATCATACAGCACTCCTATTATCCTTTATTTCCTACCCTGCTTTATTGTCTTTTCTGTTTATCTCTACATACGTACTTTTTAAATTTGTTTATTGTTTCTCTCCCCCTACTAGAATGTAGCTCCATGAAAGTATGAACTTTGTCTGTTTTGTTCATTCCGCTATCCCCAGCATCTAGAACCATGCCTGGCACATAGTAGATGCTCAACAAATATTTATAAATGAATGACTATCCAAATTGCTTTCTAGAAAGATTGCGCCAATTTATATTCCCTAAGTGGTATATTGAAATGCTTACTTTTCTATATCTTGTACAGCATTGAATGTTGTCTTTTAAAATGTTTGGTTGGTAAAAATGGTTTCTTTTAATTACATTTTGATGATTACTAGTCAAGGAGAGCTTTCATATTTTTTAACTGTGTATTTCTCTTTGTTGAATTGTTTCTTCCTGTTTCATAAGCTATTTTTGAATTGTATATAACTAACTGCAAGTTTAGATACATTAGTATAGTAGGTACATGAAAATAACTTATTTTTCCTTCCATAGGTTATTATAGTGACCACATCACCAAGTTCAACCTTCGTGCCCAACATTCTCTCCAAATCCCATAACTATGCAGCAGTCACTAAGCTTGTACCAACATCAGTCATTGCTTCCACAACCCAGAAGCCACCAGTGGTTATAACTGCTTCACAGTCCTCTCTGGTCAGTAGTAGCAGCAGTGGCAGCAGCAGTTCTACACCATCACCTATTCCTAATACAGTTGCAGTAACAGCTGTGGTATCTTCCACACCATCTGTGGTCATGTCAACAGTAGCACAAGGTGAGTGGTGATTCACCATGTAATTCTGTCCCTGTGCTGTATGGGAATTTTGAAGAAAACTCTGTGGGTGTGTTTTTCTGCTTTGGGTATGAAGGTTCCTACTGTTATATCAGAGCTTACCACTCCCCGTCCCCCAGTTTGAGAATGTCAAGATAGTGGGTTACTCAGTTTTCTTATATTAATATGCTTACTCCAAGATTTTTTTTCAAATGCATAGTACCTAGTCACCTAGGCAATTAACATTCACAAAATGTACATTAAATCTTGTTAGAAGAGATTTCAAAGGCATATACAAATATCTTTAATGAAATTTTTAAATGAGGAACTTGAAATTATTTTCCTATAGGTTCTTCAGAAGAAACATTAAGTATACAACCTCCTCAGAGTTACCCAATGATAAGAAGTATGGGGAAGAGGATGATTTCAAGGACATGCCATTCACCTTTTCTTCAGTCTCCTAAATTTTCTGTATAGGTGAATGATGGGAGGTATTAAGAGGATCTGAGGCTGAACTGAAGGACAATTTCTGCTTAAAAGCAGAGGCAAGGAAATGTGGAAACCTCAGTTCCGTGTTAGCTTAAAGCAGCCTAGCTGTCTTCCATATTTTTGTGTTCTTGCCATAGAAAGGCAAATAGCATACTGTCGGAAATTTTCTTTTTAGTGTTGGTTAAGTCTTAAGATGGGGATCGGGGGAAGCATTTATTATACAGAATTTATACCATGGTTATAATCTATCAAAGGGAGCATAGGAGCAATATAGAACAGTACTCAGTATTAGTTTTCATTGCGTTTTACTTGAACAATATATAGCTTAAGATAGACTGGGACTTGGAAATATCCTAGTTTATGAACTAGTGGTGAATGTAAGCACTTGAATAGGAAAGCACAGTGTTCTTCATAATTGCTTTAGTAATGTGTAGTGTGTTCTGTATAACTGTTAGCAAAGAAGAGGTTACATGGATATAGATGTGATCAGTATTCCTTAACTCTACAGCCCTAATGGTAGGATATGAGACCATCTGTTATTATTTTCTGGCTCTAATACCCATTTAATGTCTTAATCAATGACAGGAAATAGCAGGCTTGAAATTTTTGTTTATTTGTTACCTTAAGTAATTTTTGAAAACCATTCCAACTTTTCTATTTGCGTAGCAGTAAGCTATAATATTATTAAAAATAGAAATATTTTTATTACAGAAAATCTATTTAAAATGTCAGTTGCAAACATGATCCAAATTCACCACTTCAAAATTTGAAGGTGAGAGAAGGAAAGGCCACCTGTCTCCTCACCTGACTGACCACTGTGTCAAAACTATCATCCATTGATAGTTGTTTTTCCCTTTTAGTACTCATCACACACATTTGCTGAAGTTTTACTGGTTAGAAGGATTACTGTTCTTCCAAGGAAGATGTTATTATCTGAGATAAGAGGGGTATTTCTTTTGGTTACTAATGAAATATCTTTAGGCAAAATGAATATTCCATGCTTCTGTTTTTCATTCTTAATTTTCTCCAAGCATCCTCTGAATCTCTTGGGAACTTATGACTTCCCTATTTTCTCCTTTGCTTCTTAGCAGCCTATATCTCTTCGAGCCATAAGTAGTTATAGGGGAGCTGTACAAGACATCTTAGAAATTTCTCGTAAATTCACTAGAATTCTGTAAAGCATGAGAGATGTAAAAGTAAACTACCTGAATATAGATACTCTAGGAAACTATATGATTATTTTGAATTTTTGTTTGAGATATTTAATTTGGATATTATTAATGCTAAGAAATTAAGGTATTTTCTTTTAAAAAAGGTAAATGTTATTGGAAGTAATGTACAGACTGTGGTTGTGATTCTGACCTTAGGGCTTCTGTAGCAGCTCCTGTGTAGTTACCTGGGGGACAAGGGCATTCAGTGTGTGCTTCTATTGGGGACTAGAGACAGGCTGTTTTAGAGCTGATATATCTGTCTCTGGTTATTCTTGTAGGGGCAGCTGGTGGTAGAGGGGGAAGAGTCTTAGTAGTAGTAACTTGGTGGCTGACCCCATGTTTATAAGTGTAGAGATAGTTCCAAAGGTAGGGAGTAGGGGGATTGTGCATGGCTGGCTCAATGCTGTGGGAAGGGAAAGGAACTCCTTAATATTTGGAATGTGGGAATTCTTAAAATTCTACCGATTAGAATGGTTATTCTGTGTTGGTCATCCAGATGAAAGGATAATTAAAATTTTTCATATGGAAAATTCCAAACGTACATAAGTAGAGAGAAGAGCAAAACGAACCCCCGTGTGCTCATTATCCAGCTTCAGGGATAAGCAACACATGGTCAGTCTTGTTTCATCTGTACCCGCTATTTCCCTCCACACCCCCCGACCTGTAATGTTTTGAAGCAAATCCCAGATATCGTATAATTTCAGCTATAAATACTTCAGTATGTATCTCTAAAAAAAAGATCACAACTCAAAATACCACTATCACACCTAGAATTTTTAACAATAATTTCTTTTTTTTAGCTGATTTTTTGTTGATGTCATAATAGTTTATAACATTGTGAAATTTTAGTTGTACATTATTGTTTGTCAGTCACCATATGAATGTGTCACTTCACCCCTTGTGCCCACCCCCCAATCCCCTTCCCCCTGGTAACCGCCAAACTGTTCTCTCTGTCTGTGTGTTAGTTTATCTTCCACATATGAGTGAAATCATGTGGTATTTGTCTTTCTCTGTCTAGCTTATTTCACTTAACATAATGCCCTCCAGGTCCATCCATGTTGTTGCAAATGGGATGATTTTGTCTATTTTTATGGCTGAGTAGTAGTCCACTGTGTGTGTGTGTGTATATATATATCTTCTTATTCACCATTTGAGGGACACTTGGGTTGCTTCCACTTCTTGGCTATAGTGAATAATGCTGCAATGAACACAGGGGTGCATGAGCCTCTTGGGATGGTTGATTTCATGTCCATTGGGTAGATGCCCAATAGTGGGATTGCTGGATCATAAGGTATTTCTATTTTTAATTTTTTGAGGAATCTCCATACTGTTTTCCATAGAAGCTGCACCAGTTTGCACTCCCACCAGCAGTGAATTAGGGTTCCTGTTTCTTCATAACCTCTCCAACATTTGTTACTTTTTTGTCTTGATGATTATAGCCATTCTAACGGGTATAAGGTGATATCTTAGTGTAGTTTTGATATGCATTTCGCTGATAATTAGTGATGTTGAACATCTTTTCATGTGCCTATTGGCCATCTGTATATCTTCCTTGGAAAAATGTCTGTTCATATCCTCTGCCCATTTTTTGATTGGGTTGATTGTTTTTTTGTTGTTCAGTTGTGTGAGTTCTTTATATATCATGGAGATTAACCCCTTGTCAGATATATGATTTGCAAATATTTTCTCCCAGCTGGTGGGTTGTCTATTCATTTTGGTCCTGGTTTTATTTACCTTGCAGAAGTTCTTTAGTCTGATGAGGTCTCATCTGTTTATTTTTTCTTTTGTTTCCCTTATCCAAGTAGACGTGGAATTCGAAAAGATCCCTCTATGACTGATATCAAAGAGTGTACTGCCTATGTTTTTTTTCCAGGAGTTTTATGGTTTCAGGTCTTACCTTCAAGTCTTTGATCCATTTTGAGTTAATTTTTGTGTATGGTGAGAGAAAGTAGTCTACTTTCATTCTTTTGCATATGGCTGTCCAGTTTTCCCAGCATCATTTATTAAAGAGACTTTCCTCCTGAATGGTATGTTCTTAGCTCCTTTGATGAAGATTAGCTGTCCATAGATGTGTGGTTTTATTTCTGGGCTTTCAATTCTTTTCCATTGATATGTGTGTCTGTTTTTTGTACCAGTACCATGCTGTTTTAATTATTATAGCTTTGTGGTATATTTTGAAGTCAGGGATTGTGATGCCTCCAGCTTTGTTCTTTTTTCTCAGGATTGCTTTAGCTCTTTGAGGTCTTTTGTTGCCCCCTATGAATTTTAGTATTCTTTGTTCTATTTCCGTGAAGAATGTCATTGGTATTCTAATTGGGATTGCATTGAATCTGTAGTTTGCTTTAGGTAGTATGGACATTTTAACTATGTTTATTCTTCCAATCCATGTGCATGGGCTGTCTTTCCATTTCTTTATGTCATCATCAATTTCTTTCAGTAATGTCTTATAGTTTTCATTGTATAGGTCTTTCACCTCCTTGGTTAAATTTATTCCTAGATATTTTGTTCTTTTTGTTGGGATTGTAAATGGGATTGTCTTCTTGAGTTCTCTTTCAGTTAGTTCGTTATTAGAGTCTAGAAATGCAACTGATTTTTGTAAGTTGATTTTGTACCCTGCAACTTTGCTGTAGTTGTTGATTATTTTAATAGTTTTCCAATGGATTCTTTAGGGTTTTCTATATATAAAATCAGGTCATCTGCAAACAGCAAGAGTTTCACTTCTTCGTTGCCTATTTGAAGTCCTTTTATTCCTTTTTCCTGCCTAATTGCTCTGGCCAAAACCTCCAATACTGTGTTGAATAAGAGTGGCGATAGTGGGCACCCTTGTCTTGTTCCTGTTCTCAGAGGGGTGGCTTTCAGTTTTTCCCCATTGAGTATGATGTTGGCTGTGGGTTTGTTGTATATGGCCTTTATTATGTTGAGGTACTTTCCTTCTATACCCATTTTGTTGAGAGTTTTTATCATAAATGGATGTTGGATCTTGTCGAATACCTTCTCTGCATCAATTGAGATGATCACGTGGTTTTTATTCTCCATTTTGTTAATGTGCTGTATCACATTGATTGATTTGCAGATGTTGAACCATTCCTGTGTCCCTGGTATAAATCCCACTTGATCATGGTGTATGATCTTTTTGATGTATTGCTGTATTCAGTTTGCCAATATTGTGTTGAGGATTTTGGCATCTATGTTCATCAGCAATATTGGCCTGTAATTTTCCTTCTTTGTATTCTTGTTTGTCTTTGGTATCAGGGTGATGTTGGCCTCATAGAATGTGTTAGGAAGTGTTCCATCTTCCTCTATTTTTTGGAATAGTTTGGGAAGGATAGGTATTAAATCTTCTTTGAATGTTTGGTAAAATTCTCCAGAGAAGCCATCTGGTCCTGGACTTTTATTTTTGGGGAGGTTTTTGATTATTGTTTGAATCTCTTTACTTGTGATCGATCTATTCAGATTCCCCATTTCTTCTTGATTCAGTTTTGGTAAGTTGTATGAGTCTAAGAATTTATCCATTTCTTCTAGATTTTCCAATTTGTTGGCATATAGTTTTTCATAGTATTCTCTTATAATCCTTTGTATTTGTGTGGTATCTGTTGTAATTTCTCTTCTTTTATTTCTAATTTTATTTATTTGAGCCTTCTCTTTTTTTCTTGGTGTGTCTGGCTAATGGTTTGTCAATTTTGTTTATCTTCTCAAAGAACCAGCTCTTTGTTTCATTAATCTTTTCTACTGTTCTTCTGGTTTCAATTTCATGTATTTCTGCTCTAATTTTTATTATGTCCTTCCTTCTGCTGACTTTGAGCTTTGTTTGTTCTTCTTTTTCTAATTCTGTTACATATAGTTTAAGGTTGCTTTTTTGGGATTTTTCTTGTTAAGTTGGGCCTGTATTGCTATGAATCTTCCTCTCAGGACCACTTTTGCTGCATCACATATGAGTTGGTATGGTGTATTCTCTTTTTCATTTGTTGCCAGATATTCTTTGATTTCTCCTTGAATTTCTTCAGTGATCCATTGTTTGTTCAGTAGCATGTTGTTTATTCTCCACATCTTTGTCACTTTCCCAGTTTTTTTCTTGTGGTTGATTTCTAATTTCCTAGCATTATGGTCGGAAAAGATGCTTTTTATGATTTCAGTCTTCTTAAATTTATGGATGCTTTCCTTGTTTCCCAATATATGGTCTATCCTTGCAAATGTTCTTTGCACACTTGAGAAGAATGTGTATTTTTCTTTGTTTGGATAGAGTGGTCTCTATATATCTGTTAAGTTCATCTCGTCTAGTTTTTCCTTTAAGTCCACTATTTCCTTACTGACTTTCTGTCTGGATGATCTGTCCATTGATGTAAGTGGGCTGTTAAAGTCCCCTCCTATTATTGTGTTGTTGTTAATATCTCCTTTTAGGTTTGTTAATAGTTGCTTTATGTACTTTGGTGCTCCTGTGTTGGGTGCATATATATCTATAAGTGATATGTCTTCTTGGTGGAGTGTCCCTTTTCTCATTATATATTGCCCCTCTTTGTCTCTCATTACCTTTTTTATCTTGAAATCTACTTTGTCTGATATAAGTATGGCAACACCTGCTTTCTTTTGTTTCCCATTAGCTTGGAGTATCTTCTTCCATCGCTTCACTCTAAGCCTGTTTGTCTTTAGAGCTGAGATGTGTTTCCTGGAATCAGCATATTGTTGGGTCTTGTTTTTTAATGCATTCCGCCACTCTGTGTCTTGTGATTGGGGAATTCAATCCATTTACATTTAGAGTGATTATTAATATATGAGGACTTAATGCTGTCATTTTATCTCTTGTTTTTCAGTTATTATGTATTTCCCTTGTTTCTTATCCCATGTATTTCGGACTGCTAGTTCAGTTTGTTGGCTGTCTGTGATGGTTTTCTCAGTTTTCCCTTTATTTATCATTTGTGTCTTTGTTCTTATTTTTTATTCAGTGGTTACCATGAGGTTTCTATAAAAGATCTCGTAGATAAGATAGTCCATTCCCTGATAGCCTCTTGTTCCCCTAGTCTAAGCAGGTTTCATCCCTTTCCTCTTCCCCTTCTAAATTGTTTTGTCACAACTCATTCTTTTATGTGTTGTGTATTTGTGGTTAAAATGAAGTGATAGTTTTTATTTTTGATGTTTTCCTTCCCTTTATATTTAGAGTTATAATTAAGTGTTTACTAATCTGTTCTAGTAAAGAGTTGCTGTTTTCTGGTTTTGTCTGCCTGTTTATCCCCTTGCTCAAGGTTTTGTATATCCTTTCTTTTTTTTTTAGGTATGAGGGCCTTCTTGATCAAATCTTGTTGGGGGGGCGTCTTGTGGCAGTGAACTTCCTCAGCTTTTGTTTATCTGGGAAAGTTTTAATTTTTCCATCATATCTGAAGGATATTTTCACTGGATATAATATTCTTGGCTGAAAGTTTTTGTCTTTCAAAATTTTTAATATATCATTCCACTCTCTTCTAGCCTGTAAGATTTCTGCTGAAAAATCTGCTGAAAACCTGATAGGGTTTCCTTTGTAGGTTATTTTCTTTTGTCTTGCTGCTGTTAATATTTTTTCTTTGTCACTGACTTTTGCCAGCTTTACTCATATATGGCTTGGAGAAGGTCTTTTTACATTCATGTAATTAGGAGGTCTGTTGGCTTCTTTTAATTCCAGCTCCTTCTCCAGGTTTGGGAAGTTCTCAGTTATTATTTCTTTGAACAAGCTCTCTGCTCTTTTTTCCCTCTCTTCTCCTGCTAGAATACCTGTGGTCCTTATGTTGCATTTCTTAACTGAGTCAGATATTTCTCGTAGAGTTTCTTCATTTCTTTTTAGTCTAGGTTCTCTCTCCTCCTCCATCTGAAGTATTTCTGTATTCCTATCCTCTAGATTGCTAATTCTGTCCTCCATATTGTCAGCTCTGTAATTTAAGGACTCCATATTTTTCTTTATCTCATCCATTATGTTTCATCTCTTAACAATTCTGATTGGTTTTTCTTTGTAGTTTTGATCTCTTTTGTGAAGAATTCCCTCTGTTCAGTAATTTGGTTCCTGATTTCATTGAACTGTCTTTCAGAATTCTCTTGTAACTCATTGAGTTTTCTTATGATGGCTGTCTTGAATTCTCTGTTGCTTAGACTGTAGATTTCCATGCCTTCAGGGTTGATTTCTGGGTGTTTGTCTTTTTCCTTCTGGTCTGGCATATGAATATATTTCTTTATACCATTTGATGGAGTGGATTTGTGCCAGTGCCTAGTGATAGTTTCTGGACACAGGTTCCACCTACTGCCACCTGGTAGGGGGTGGGCAGGAGATGTGTGATCTGAGCCCACTGCCACGATCCCTGTCAGCTGTGCCTGTCTGAGCCTGGGCCACTCCTGGGAACCACCGTGGCTGTGTGGAGTCTCCCACCAAATGGGAAAGTAGTTACATGGGTGGCTCAGGGCTGCTGCTACCTGCTCCCACAGTCCTGCTGAGTTCTGCTCCCCTACTCAGGGTCACAGTGATGCTATGGGCATTCATGGCTGCCAGGAGCTCGTTCAGTTTCTGCCACTGTCTGCTCCTAGGTCGCACCAGCTCTTGTGCTTGGTGGACGGGACCTCCTCTCTGGGACCAAGCCAAAGCCACTCCCTGGGACTGCGGTGGGATTGTGGTTTCTCCCACCAGATGAGAGAGTGATCACACAGGCTCAGGGCTTGCTGCCCCCTGCTCCCACAGTCCTGCCTAGTTGTGCTCCCCCGCTTAAGGTCACAGCAGTGCTATGGGTGTTCACAGCAGCTGGGAGCTTGTTTGCCTGGACTCGGAGCTCAGCCACCATCTGCTTCTAGGCTTCACCAGCTGTTGTGCTTGGTGGGTAGGTGGGACCTCCCCTCTGGACCGAGCCAAAGCCACTCACTGGGACTGTGGTGGGACCATGGGCTCTCCCACCAGACAAGCGAGTGATCACATGGGGGTTCAGGGCTGCTGCCGCCTGCTCCCACAGACCCACCAAGACATGCTTCCCCACTTTGGGGTTGCAGCAGTACTATGGCTGTTCACGGCAGCCAGGAGCTTGTTTGCACTGGGTGGCAGCTCTGCTGCCACAGTCTTCTAGATCGCACCAACCTTTGTGCTTGGTGGGTGGGGCTTCTCCACTCTGTCCAAGCCTGCACCGCTCTCTGTGGGCGACGTGGCCCTGAGGACTCTCCCACTAGATGGGGAAGCAATCACATGGGGGCTCAGGGCTGCTGCACCTGTTTCCACAGTTGTGCTGAGGCACGCTCCCACCCTTAGGGCCGCAGCGGTGCTATGATCACTCCAGCTGGGAAAGTAATCACATGTGTGCACTGAGCTGCCTGGGTCCAGAGGGTGCTCAGCTATCTCCACCACCTCCTTGGAGGGTAGTCCATCCACCTTCAGATGTGTAGCTGTCAGGGTCTCTCAGGCGTCCTGATGTGGTATGTGGGTGTCCTTTGCTGATCAATGAATGTCCTTTTAGTTGTAGTTCAAAGGGGGAGAGACGAATGGAACAGCTCACTCTGCCATGTTGCTGACATCACTCAGTTAGTTTTTTTAAGGGTGAGAGCAATGATGCCTCCCTTTCAAAGTATGAGAACTAGATATCGAATATGTAAAATAGCACACATTATATCTGACACTTACTCGGTGCTTAATAAATCATAGTTTTTATTGATTTACCTAGTCTTTAAACTATTATCTACCACAATAACCGGAAGTAACTTTAATTGTGCTTTACTATTAAATTCTCTTTTCCCTAACTCTTCTACAGGTGTATCTACATCAGCAATCAAAATGGCATCAACCAGACTTCCTTCCCCCAAAAGCTTAGTGGGTGCCCCAACTCAGATTCTTGCACAGTTTCCTAAACAGCATCAACAGTCTCCTAAGCAGCAATTACATCCAGTGCAGCAACAGACACAGCAACAGGTGGCCCAGCCTTCTCCAATAGCTCATCAGCAACAGCCTCAGCAGTCTCCTTTGCCACCTGGTATCAAGCCTACCATTCAAATCAAACAGGAGTCAGGTAATTGGAAAATGTTTATAAGATATGGTAGTTCTTCCCCAGTCACCAGTTCTCTGAAAACTGCTAATATATATGGATTTACTTCCATATACAGTTTCCTTAAGCACCAGAGTTTTAATTCCAAAATATATTTTGAGACCCTCCTGTTGGAAATACTTATATAAAGAGAACTGGAGCTTGGGAATAGAAAAGGGGAAAAAAGCAGCTTGCACAGCAGGAAGAGTTTTTTCAGTGAACTCTCAGAAGAGAGAAAGGAAGCTGATAAATACAAACCTAGATTTTAGAACTATACCCTGAGGCCCATTGGGAAATGGGCAATGGAAAAATTAGTCTGGGAAGTCTTGTGTTAGAGGGCTATATTATGAATTTGGCATAAAATTGGTCATGGGTAGAGTTGCTAAGATTATAGAACATTGGGTACAATGAAGAAGTTTGTGGTTTATAGAATAAGAATTTAGCAGTTTATTGAAAGCATTTCTAGCACAGTGGGAATGCAGAGGTAGGAGTCAATTATTGTAAGTTATTGAATCATAAAAGTATTGAATAGAAAGGTAGGTAGGATGGAGGTTCAGACACAGGGGAAATTAAAAAAATACTGTCTTTAAGAAAAGAAAATGGATTTTTTTCCTTCACTGAATCTGAACTTTATCTAGTAGTCAGGAATTTGGAAGATACTGACATTTTCAGTTTTGCTTTATTTTGTTTTTGATAGGAACACTTTATATTTTTTTGAGATATAATTGATGTATGATTTTAGGTATGCAACATGATGATTTGATATATATATATATATATATTGCAAAATGATTGCCACAATAAGTCTAGTTAACATCCATCACCACACATAGTTACACATTTTTTTTTCTTGTGATGAGAACTTTCAATATTCACTCTCTTAGCAACTTTCAAATATACAATACAGTATCGTTAACTATAGTCACCATGCTGCACATTACTTTCCCCAGGGCTTATTTGTCTTATAACTGGAAGTTTGTACCTTTTGACCACCTTCACCCATTTCAGCCAGCCCCCACCCCCCTGCCTCTGGCCACCAGTCTATTCTCTGTTTCTGAGTTAAGGTTTGTTTTTGTTTTTGTTTTTTAAATTCTACACATAAGTGAGATCGTACAATACTTGTCTTTCTGTGACTTATTTCACTTAGCATAATGCCCTCAAGGTCCATCCATGTTGTTGCAAGTGCTGGATTTCCTTCTTTTTTTTATGGCTGAGTAATATTCCATTGTATGTGTATATATATATATATATATATACACCATGTTTTCTTTATCCATTTATCCATTGATGGACATTTAGGTTGTTTCCACATCTTGGCTATTGCAAATAATGCTGCAGTGAACATGAGAGTGCAGATATCTTTTCGAGATAGTGCTTTTGTTTCCTTCAGATAAATATCCAGAAGTAGAATTGCTGGATCATATAGTAGTTCCATTTTTAATTTTTTGAGGAACCTCCGTACTGTTTTCTGTAGTGGCTGTACCAGTTTGCATTCCCACTGACAGTGCACAAGGGTTCTCTTTTCTCCACATCCTTGCCAGCATTTATTTCTCGTTTTTTTGATAATAGCCATTCTAACGGGAGTGAGGTAATGTCTCATTTTGTTTTTGATTTGCGTTTCCCTGACAATTAGTGAGATTAGTGACGTTGAGCACCTTTTCGTGTACCTGTTGGCTATCTGTATGTCTTCTTTGGAAAAATGTCTGTTTAGATCCTCTGACTGTTTTTTAATCTGTTTGTTTTTTGCTGGTGAGTTGTGTGATTTTTTATATATTAACCCCTTATCAGATATATAATTGGCAAATATTTTTCCTCATTCTGTAAGTTACCTTTTCATATTGATGGTTTCCTTTGCTGAGCAGAAGCTTTTCAGTTTGATGTAGACCCACTTGTTTATTATTGCTTTTATTGCTTTTGCTTTTGGTGTCAAATTCAAAAAATCATTGCCAAGACCTGTGTCAAGGAGCTTACCTGCCACATTTCCTTCTAGGAGTTTTATGATCTCAGTCTTATGTTCAAGTCTTTAATCCATTTTATACTGATTTTTGTGTATGATATAAGATAGTGGTTTAGTTTCATTCTTTTGCATATGGCTGTCCAGTTTTCCCAACACCATTTATTGAAGAGACTATCCTTTTCCCATTGTATATTCTTGACTCCTTTGACATAAGTTAATTGACCACATATCCATGGGTTTATTTCTGGTTTCTCTGTTCTGTTCCGTTGATCTCAGTGTCTGTTTTTCTGCCAATCCTGTACTGTTTGATGACTATAGCTTTGTAATATAGTTTGAAATCAGGAAGTGTGATGCTTCCAGCTTTGTTCTTCTTTCTCAAGATTGCTTTGGCTACTTGGGGTCTTTTGTGGTTCCATACAAATTTTAGGATTATTTATTCTGTTTTTGTGAAAAATACCATTGGAATTTTGATAGGGATTGCATTGAATATAGATTGCTTTGGGTAGTATGGACACTGTAACTATATTAATTCTTCCAATCCATGAGCATGGAGTGTCTTTCCATTTATTTGTGTCTTCTTCACTTTCTTTCATTAGTGTCTTATACTTTTCAGTGTACAGGTCTTTTAGCTCCTTGATTAAGTTTAGTCCTAGGTATTTTATTTTTTTTTATACAATTGTGAGTGGGATTGTTTTCTTAATTTCTCTTTTTGGTAGTTATTGGTGTACAGAAACACAGCTGATTTGTGTATATTGATTTTGTATCCTACAACTTTACTGAATTTATTTATTCTGAAATTTTTTTGGTGGAGTCTTTAGGGTTTTCTATATATGATATCATGTCTTCTGCAAATAGAGACAATTTTACTTCTTACTTTCTGATTTGGATTCCTTTTGTTTCTTTTTCTTGCCTAATTACTCTGGCTAAGACTTCCAGTACTATGTTGAATAAAAGTGGTGAGAGAGGGCATCCTTGTCTTATTCTGAAAATGGATTTTTAATCATCTCTTTGGAACAGTAGGTATTATACAAAATCTATTATGGCTAATAAAGGCTGTATGATATTATATATTTATTGTGTAGTTTGGATTCTGTTTTATTTTGTATGTAGTAGGCTATACCATTTAGGTTTGTATAAGTACACTCTATGATGTTCGCACAATGATGAAATCACGTAATGACGCATTTCTCAGAACTTATCCCCGTTGTTAAGTGACCATTGATTGTATTTGTTTTCTGTTTGTTTCTTCTGTTTCTCTCTTCTTGCCTTCTTGTGGTTTTACTGGAAAAATATGAGTGTATTATTTTGGTGTTTTTTTTTCTTGGTGCTTTCTCCTGGTTTTATAATATATATGTGTAACTTATAGTCTTGACTTTTTCACCACATATTACTCTGTATTTGAAATAACCTTATCTTGATAGTAAAGAAGGGAGATTTTGATATCTCTCACATTTGTTAACATGTAATACTTCCAATTTCTGCAATGTTCTGGTTTCTAAGGTCTGTTTTGGTGAGATTTTTATTTGTGAATCAATTATTTTATTTCTTGACTAGAGAATAATATGTTCCTCAAAAACTGAAAAGTATAAAAAGTTATACTGTGAATAAGTTGTCCTCTATCTGTCCATTTCTCCCTAACCATTAAAAAAAAGTCTTAGTTTCTTATGTATTTTCAGTCTCTGAATATACAAGCAAATTTAAATTTGTTTTTATTCCTCCTCTCTTTTTACACAGATGTAGAATGTAACACCTGCACCTTGATTTTTTCCCCCTCCCTTAACAATGTTTCTTGGAGATCTTTCTAATGCAGTCAGTACATAGAATTAAATTATCTCTATATTCTACAGTGGATATACCATAATTTGTGTAACTAATCCCCTGTAAGATTGTTTCCAATCTTTTGTTTTTTTCCCCAAACAAAACTGCAGTAAACAAGACTGTGCATAGTCATTTTGCATGTCCGTTAAGTATATCTATAGGATAAATTCCCAGGAGTGAGAGTCCCAAGACTGTGTCAAAAGATAAAAGAATTTAAAATTTTGATACATATTGCCAGATTTTCTTCTATAGGGATTTTAAATTTATACTCCAGTCAGTAATGTACTTGAGTCCCAGTTTCCTCAGAGTGCCCTGTTCCCACCAGTATATTATCAAACAGTTGGATTTTTGCCAATCTGATGTGGGGGGACCATTATCTCAGTGTTGTTTTATTTTCATTTCTCTTATTGAGAGTGGGTTTGAGCAACTATTTATATGTTTCAGAGCCCTCTGTATTTCACTTTTTGCATACTCTTGTGTATTCATTGTCCATTCTTCTACTGTGATCTTTTTCTGATCAATTTCTAGGAATTCTTTGTATATCAGGATAATTGACATTTTGTGTGTTTCATGATTTGCAGAGATTTCCCTCCCAGTTTATTGTTTTCTGTTGAGTTTATTTATGGAGACTTCTGCTGTGCAGATCTTTTTTGTTTTTATATAGTTGAATTTATCATTGTGGTCTTTAATGCTTCTAGATTTTTAGTCACAGTTCACATTTTTCATATTTAAATCTTTTGGAATTTATCCTAGTATGAGGTATTGATAATACAGTGTATTGATAGTCATAGGAAATTGGTTTGTAGTTTTCTTCTTGTGTGCAATCTTTGTTATGTGTGCTTCCAAGAAAGAGTTATAAAGTTTTCTTTTTTTAAAATGCTCTGTAATTTTTTTAAAAAACAACTTTATTAGGATATAATTCACATTCCATTTCATTAACCCATTTAAAGTGTACAATTCAATGGTATTTAGTATATTCACAAATATGTGCGACCATCACCACAGTTGATTTTAGAACATTTTCATCACTTCCAAAAGAAACCGTGTACCCTTTAGCTGTCACTTTCTACTCCCCATGACAGCCTCTCTAGCCCTAAGCAACCACTCGTCTACTTTATGTCTCTAGATTTCTATATTCTGGATTTTCATATGAATGGAATCATATAATGTGCAACTGGGTCTAAAATTTTTGGCTTTTTAGTCAGGGTCTTTTGTGACTGGCTTCTTTCACTTAACAGTGTTTTCAGGTTCATCCGTGTTGTAGCATGTATTAGTACTTCATTCCCTTTTATGGCTAAATAATATTTCACATTTTTATCCATTTGTCTGTTGATGTACATTTGGATTGTTCCCACCTGGTGACTATAGTGAATAATTCTATGGAAAACATTCATGTGTAATTGGGTATTCTATTCTGTGTGTATGCCTAGGAGTGGAATAGCTGAGTTGTAAGGTAACCCTGTGTTTATTTGAGAAACTGCTAGACTGTTTTCCAAAATGGCTGTGCCACTTGACATTCCCACCAGTAGTGTATGAGAGTTACAATTTCTCTACATCCTTTCCAACACTCGTTATTCTCTGACTTTTTGATTCTAGCCATCCTAGTTGTGTAAAATGGTATTTCGTTGTGGTTTTGATTTGCGTTTCTCTGATGATTAATGATCATCTTTTCATGTGCCCTTTATGTAGCTTCCTTGGAGAAATGTCTGTTTATATCCTTTGCCCCCTTTTTAGTTGGGTTGTCTTTTTGTCATTGAGTTGTCAAGAGTTTTTTTTAAATATATATTTTTTGGGATTAAACCCTTATTAGATATATGATTTACAAATATTTCCTCCCATTCTGTGGGTTGTCTTTTCACTTTCCTGATGATCACCTTTGCAGCACAAAAGTTTTTAATTTTGATTATATCCAATTTATTTTTTCTTTTGTTGCTCATGCTTTTGATGTCATATTTAAGAATCTTTTGCCAAATCCCAGGTGATAAAGATTTATCCCTGTCTTCTCCTGAGAGTTTGATAGTTTTACCTCTTAAATTTAGGTCTTTGATCTATTTTGAGTTAATTTTGTTATGGTGTGAGGTAGGGATTCCATTTCATTCTTTTGCATATGGCTATCTAGTTGTCCCAATACCATTTGTTTAAAAGACTATTTTTCCCCTGTTGAATGATCTTGGTACCCTTGGTGAAAATGAGTTGACCATATGTATAGGTTTATTTCTGGACTGTCAGTTCTATTCCACTACTTTATATGTCTGTCCATATGCCAGTACCACACTGTTTTGATTACCATTGGTTTGTAGTAAGTTTTGAAATTAGGAAGTGTGAGTACTCCTTTTCTGTTCTTTTTTTAAAGATTGTTTTGGCTATTCTGGGTCTCTTGCAATTCCATATGAATTTTGGAATCAACTTGTCAATTTCTACAAAGAAGTCAGCTGAGAGTCTGACAGGGATTGCATTGAACCTGTGGATCAGTTGAGGAATATTACCATCTTAACAATGTTAAGTCTTCTGATCCATGAACATGGGATGTTTTTCCATTTATTTAGATCTTCTTCTTTAATTTCTTTCAACAATATTGTGTAGTTTTCAGAGTATAAATTTTACACTTTTTTTGTTAAATTTATTCCTAAGTATTTTATTCTTTTTGAAGCTATTATAAATGGAATTGTTAATTTTATTTTTTGGATTGTTCATTGTTAATGTGTAGAAATGCAACTGAATTTTGTATTGATTTTGTATCCCACAACTTTGCTGAACTCATTTTTTAGTTCTAATAGTTTTGATTCCTTAGGATTTTCTGTGTAAAAGATCATATCATCTGCAAATAGAGATAATTTCTTCTGTTACAACCTAGATGCCTTGTATTTCTTTTTCTTGCCTTATTTCCCTGACTAGAACCTCTAGTAAAATGTTGAATATAACTGGCAAGAGAAGACATCATTATTTTGTTACTTGTTCCTTCTATTCATGGAACTTCCATTAATGCCTGTTGTAAGGCAGTCTGCTAGCAACAGATTCTCTCCGTTTTTGTTTTTCTGGCAAAGACTTTATTTTGCCTGCAGTTTTGAAAGATAGCTTTGCTGGATATTAGATTCTTGGTTGACAGTTTTTTTTTTTGAGCACTGTGAATACATTATCCTACTGCCTGCTGGCCTTCATTGTTTCCGCTGAGAAGTCAGTTGTTAACCTTAATGCAGTTCCCTTGTAAGTGATAAGTTGTTTTTCTCTTGCTGCTTTCAACATTTTCTCCTTATCTTTGACTTGGCATTTTTAGTATGATGGGTCCATTTGTGGATCACTGTGTTTATCGTATTTGGAGTTTGTTGAGCTTCCTGGATGTGTAAGTTAATTGCTTTTCAATAAATTTGAGACATTTTCAGATATTATTTCTTTGACTATTTCTTCTTTTTTGTTTCCTCCTTTTGGTAGTTCCATTACATGTATGTTGATGCACTTAATGGTGTTTCACATTTCTCTGAAGCCCTGTTCATTTTTCTTCACTCTTTTTTTTCTCTCCATTCTTTGGCTTGCCTAATCTCTATTGGTCTATTTTCAAATTTGCTAATTCTTTCTTCTGCCAGTTCAGATCTACTTTTGAGCCCCTTTGGTGAATTTGTTATTTCAATTATTGTACTTTTCAACTCCAGATTTTCCATTTAGCTCTTTTTTGTAATTCCTATTGCTTTATTAATATTCTCATTCGATGCAACTTTGTCATCATACCCTTTTATTTCTATAATCATGTTTTCCCTTAGTTCTGTGAACATACTTGTGATGGCTACTTTGAAGTTTTCTTTTTTTTTTCACTGAGGAGGATTAGCCCTGAACTAACGTCTGCGGCCAATCTTCCCCTATTTTGTATGTGGGTTGCTGCAACAGCATGGCTGCCGACAAGTGGTGTAGGTCCGTGCCTGGGAACCAAACCTGGGCTGCTGACACAGAGCACTGAATTTAACCACTAGACCACCAGGGCTGGCCCAACAGATTTGATTTTAACTATCTTTACATGGGCCATTTGAAGAGATAACCTGATATTTAATTCTATTTAGATTTTTTGTTAAAGCTGACATCTGGTTGCTCTTACAGGCAGTTTCCGTTGCCTCCTTTTTTTCCAGAGTTTGGAAAAAAACTCATACTTTCCTGTTTCTTTACATGCCTCCTAATGTTTTTGTTGGAAACTGCACATTTTAGATAGATATTAATATTTTAGATATTACATGTTTAGATATTAGATATTGTAGTTGGGTCCTGGTCTTCCCCTAGGGCCCCCCACCCCGATTTGTTATTGTTATTTGCTTGCTTATTTGTTGTTTAGTGACTAGATAAATTATTTTAGTGAAGTTAAATCTCTGATATTGTTTCTCAGGGAGGTACAGCTCTGGGTATGCCTACAGTCATTCTGAGATGGCAGTGGTATTGGTATGTCTCTCTTCCTCTTATTCCTGGACCACACCCAGCCATTAAAACTCCACTAACGATTTCTCTATTATTTTCAACAATGCCCTTGAGCATAAATTGTTCTCTAAACCAAATTTTGGCTTCTTGGATGGAATAGTTTCAGAGATCTATTTTTGATATTTGTTCTGACCACAGGAAGGTCCCTCTCAGCTTCCTTATTCCTCAGTTCTCTCATGCAAACTGCTGGCTCATAGTCTAGAATATATCTTTATTAAATCCATGAATCTCTTTCCAGTTGCTTTTCATCACATCATCCATGGTTCTTGACAGTGCCCTTAGGCTTGAAATTCTCCATGTTCTCTTACAAATGAAGTCAGTTGCTTTGCAAAGAGATTAGGAGCTATCTGTTTTATGACCTATTTCTACTCTCAGGCAGCTCTGGAGCTCTGGGGATGGGGTCATTGGCAAGCTTCTGTCCAAATGACACCTCACCTCCAGGAGCTGAGCACTCAGTGAAGGCAGGGGTGGGAGGATGAGCAGTAGCTTGAGATCCTCTGGGCTTGCTTCTCTTGGTGGTGGAACTATCCCCTCACAAGCCAGGGCAATGTTGATCAAAACCCCAGCATTCTCAGCAGTGCCATGCCCGAGGTAGAGTCTTTGTTCCACAAATTGGGGACTGGGCAGAAGAGGGGATTGCACTTGTCCCAGACTTAGCCTTAGCAACAGGCACCTGGGGGCAGAATGAAATATGCTGAAGTTCTGCTGCTCCTCAGAAGAAAGCCCTCCAATTGAAAGCTGGAGTAAGAGGAAACCCCGTGTTCTTGACTGCAGCAGTCTGGAGAGAAGTCTTTGCCTCACATGAGGGGAAGAAGGAATGGGTCTTAGTTTAACTACCGCAGATCTTGCCTTTTTTACCAAACTTTTCTACATATTCTTGAATAAATGTTTCTTAATTTTCCTTGGGGCCATTTCCAGAATTTTTTATTGGTGGTTCTTTTGTCATTTTCACCAGTTTCATTGGGTTAGTGGGTTAGCAGAGCTCCTCATGCTCTCTTGTCAAAAGTAGATATCTGGATATTTGTTTTTAATTGAGATAGAGTTGACATATAATATTGTATTAGTTTTAGGTGTACAACATAATGATTTGATATATGCATATATTACAAAATGATTACTCCAATAAGTTTAGTTAACATTCATCACCATACAATTACAATTTTTTTTCTTGTGATGAGAACTTTTAAGAGGAACAGTTTTAAACACAGTGGAATTATCTTCTTTTTATTTTTTTTTATTATTATTTTTGTTTTGTTTTGTTTTGTGGGGAAGACCAGCCCTGAGCTAACATCTCTTGCCAATCCTCTCCCCATTTTTTTTTTCTTTTTTTTTTTTTGCTGAGGAAGACTGGCCCTGGGCTAACATCTGTGCCCATCTTCCTCTACTTTATATGGGACGCCGCCACGGCCTGGCTGACAAGCAGTGTGTCGGCAGGCGCCTGGGATCCGAACTCGTGAACCCTGGGCTGCCAAGCGTGAACTAAAACTGCTGTGCCACCGGGTGGCCCCGGAATTATCTTCTTTTTAAAGGACTGTAGAATTGTCCTGTGAAACTATCTGGGCCTGCCGTTTTTTGGCAAAGGGGAAGGAGCTCTTAAAAATTTGTTTTGAGGAAATTTGTCTCTTTAGATAGCTCTCTTTTCTGAGGTCAATTTTGATAAAAAGTATTTTTCTAGAAAATTATCTGTTTGATCCAGATTTTTAACTTATTTGCATATGACTGAGCAAAGGTAGTCTCTTGTGATTCCCTTATTTTTTTTCTGTCTATAGTTATTTCTTTGGGGGCTTCTTTTTATATGTCTTAACCATTATTATAATTCATTAATGAGATAATTCTAGAAATCATTTTTTCTCCTACAACTTCACTATTATGATTTATTAGAATTTCTTTATTTCTACAATAATACTTTATTTATTGAATCTTGCTATGTATTAGGTGCTTTACAATTTCGATTTATTTAATCTTCACAATAGTCCTTCTAGGTATATATTAATAGTATATTTTATGCATGAGAAAGTTGAGTCAGAGATTAAATAATTTGCCAAATTATGCCTGGATGTCATATTTTTAACTTATTTGTTGGCTACAAGATATTTAAGATTATTTAAGGCAATTAAATAAATAGATTTGTTTGTTTTCTAATGTCTTAACCTAAATCACCATCCAAAAAAGTAATAAAATTTTTAGTTGTCTGTGGCAATATATTCTATCCCATAAATTCAGTGCAGTTAATGGGGAAGAAGTATTGCCAAAAATTTCCATCCTCAGTTAACAAATATGAGTACTTAAATTTACAGTTAGCTTGAGAGATTTCTTTTAAATGGACATTTTACATTTGGAAGGTCAATGTAACAATTATAACATTTAAATAAAATTTTTGAAAAATGTAAAAAAATTCATAACATCACTAACATTTTTATTTTATTTTTACATATTGCCTTCAAACTCTTATCCACATATATATTTCATATAGGTGCAATAAAAGTGTATCCTTTATTTTGTATTTGACAAACTGAGCTATTAAAAATACTTTTAAGGGGCCAGCCCAGTGGCATAGAGGTTAAGTTCACATGCTCTGCTTCAGTGGCCCAGGGTTTGTGGGTTTGGATCCCAGGCACAGACCTATGCACCACTTATCAAGCCATGCTGTAGTGGCATCCCACATATAAAACAGAGGAAGATGGGCACAGATGTTCGCTCAGGGCCAATCTTCCTCAGCAAAAAGAGGAAGATTGGCAATAGATGTTAGCTCAGGGCTTATCTTCCTCACCAAAAAAAAAAACTTTTAAAAGAGGTCAATTTAAAAATAAAGGGTCAAAAAGAAAATGTTCCTGGTCTTTATACTTTTCACCAGCCTTTATAATTTAAGAGGTTAGAGAAATCTTTGGTGTAGTTGGAAATATATAAAAGCTACATTGACTTTTGTTTTTGACTTCTTATTCTAATCCTCTTATCCCAAATATTTGCATGGTACAGATTTTTTATTTGTCTGTAAAAGTTCAGATCAATGGCTAATTTGCTTTGAAAGCTTATATGACATGGTCATAGACAAAAGATTGATTTTATTTTTTATTTTTTGTGAGGAAGACCAGCCCTGAGGTAATCCGTTGCCAATCCTCCTCTTTTTGCTGAGGAAGACTGGCCCTGAACTAACATCTGTGCCCATCTTCCTCTACTTTATATGGGACGCCTCCACAGCATGGCTGACGAGCAGTGCATCAGTGGGCGCCCGGGATCCGAACCTGCAAACCCCGGGCTGCCAAGCGCGGACTAAACCACTGCGCCACCGGGTCGCCCCAAGATTGATTTTTTTTAAGAACTTGTTAATAGCTTCTGTAATGTTTTAATTGTATTCCTAAATTAGAAAAATTAAGAAAGATAGGAATTTGAGAAATAAAAATTTAACGAGTTTCATCAATATGGAAAAAAGCTTCTCTTTAAGCAAGACTGAATAAATGTATGTAACTACTGCCCTCTTGGGTTGCTATGAGGCACATGTTTTTAAAAATAATTTGCACTGAGATTTGTCTTTCTTCTTTCAAAGGTGTTAAAATCATCACACAACAAGTTCAACCAAGTAAAATCTTACCCAAACCAGTGACAGCAACTCTGCCCACCAGTAGCAATTCCCCTATTATGGTGGTTAGCAGTAATGGTGCAATCATGACAACTAAACTGGTAACCACTCCTACTGGTAAGTTTTCTTCAGCATCAGTCCATTCATTCGTCATATATTCACTGAGTAATTTCTCTGACCAGCAATGTGCTTGACAGTGGAGATACAGAGATTAATGAGACAATTCTTCAAAGAGGCCTTTCTTGACTTCTCCCTTTCCCCCAGCTGAAATTAGCCCTCTTTTATTGTTATCACGGTCCTCTGTACTTTTCCTTTATGGCATGTACTACAATTTCTAATTATTTAGCTACTTGTTTGTTGACTTGCTGAATGTTGTTCACCTTATTAGACCATGAGCTCCATGAGGATAAGGGACCATGTCTGTTTTATTCACCAAATATATGCAGAGCTGGTCTATAAGTAGGTGTTTAGTCAGGTTTTGTTGAGTGAATGAAAACATAGTCCCAGCCCCCAAGGATCTCACTCTGATGAGAATGAGAGTCTGTGTTACATAACAGTGTAGTAATAAGCCTTACTCATACTGAGGGAAGCACTGGATACCATTTTGCCCAGATGCAAGAGCAACCAAGCTATCCTCAAGGAAGTGACAGTGTAGAACATTTTAAATAGTACCACCCTCTGTGACCTTGAGTAGGTTACTTAATTCTTCTAAATCGTTTCCCTTGTCAATTAAATGGGATAATAATACCTATACCATAAGATTATTGTAAGTATTAAATGAAATCAGGTGTGTAAAGTACCCAGCAGAGTGCTCAGTAGCTATTACCGTTAATTAAAATTAGAATTAGCCATTAGTATTATTTTAAATTTGTATAACTGTTACCAAACTTATTGAAGAGAGTCAGTATTTAGATGATAGAATCCAAATAGGGTAAAATGATACCTGTCTCAAGTTTACAAGCTATCTTCTATTGGCCGGTATGTAAAGGTCTGTACAAACATTACACTTAATCTCCCTTAGGCTTTAATTTCTCCATTTTCAGTGACAAAACAGAGACTTACATTAAGCAACTTGCCCAAGGTCACACAGCCAATAAAAGGCAGAACTGGGATTTGAACCCATATCAAACTGAGTGCATTCACCTTATTTTGCAACCATCCAGAACTTTTTCATCTTTGCAAACTGAAACGCTATACCCGCTAAACAATAACTCTCCATTCCCACCTTCCCTAGTTCCTGGCAATCACCATTCTATTTTCTGTCTCTGTGCAAAGCCTGTGCTTTTAAAACACTGTTATTCTTATATTAAATCTATCATATCTCCCTCAAAACTTTCTTCCTTTTGGTACAAGGATAGTAGTAAAAAATAATGTCTATGCTTATGTATCTATATTAAGATCAGTGTTTCTATTTTTAAAACAAAAGCTTAAGTTGAAATTTTTCAGTCATAATCCAGTTGATTCAAACTATGTATCTTCGTAGCCTATTTACATTGCACTAGATTTTTTTCTGATTCAGATATATGTTTGTAACCAATTTAAACTAATTCTACTTAATGTTCTTCTCTTCCTCCCTTTTTTGGATAGTGATTGTATTTTAAAAGGGAATAACCTGCTAAAAGCATTTTTGGGGGGAGGGAGTTGTTGAAAATTGTTATCACAGTGACCTCTGAATCTAATTATCATGAAAAAATTTTTTCAGTTGAAGAAGGTGTTATCTCAGTCTTGGGGAGAATGAAGATGACTAATAATTCTTAGTTTAGGAATAGTATTACTGAGTTACGAGATTTGTAAGAAACTACAACAGGCTCATCTGGTTAGTTTCTAATTCCTGTTAGGAAAAAGAAAAAAAGTTCTAGAAATACTGGGGAAGAGTGTAAAATCCTTTGAGAGACATGAAGAAAATCTAACGGGTCAGTTAAAGTTGAGGAAATATGTAAATAGTGAACTTTTTAGGCTAAAAAAAATATTCCTGGCAACTCTTGGCAGTTTCAACTTTAATCTCTAGTAAAATGATGGAATAACTCTTTAAAAGATGGAAATATATTTAGAGGGTAGCAGAGTACAAAACAGTAAAAGTTTATAAAATTTTAGGCAAACAATACTGCCTTATTTGCTGAGTGCTGACATTGGGTTTGGCACTGAGACAGCGTAAAACAGATGCAGAAACCTTAAAATCTATAACAGAAATATCTAAAATGCTCTGGCAGGAAAGGTGATTAAATTTAAGTTTCTTTTGGCGTAAAACTAGTGGAAGAAGGGTAGTGGAAGAAGGGAATGGAGTTCGTTATACTTTTTCTTGGGGTTAGTAATTTGATGCAACACATTACAAAATTTTATGTGTAAAATTAATTCAAATTGACTTGGCTATAGTTCTTGCTATGTGCATTGAAAACGGGCTGTAAATTGTTACTTAATGTCTTGACACCTTGAAATTCCATTTTCAAGTTAGGCAACGTAGTAGATTACATTGAATTATGGTTAAACTGTATAAATTGTCATTCTTATAAGTAATGACAAGTTTTTCTTTTTGGCTTTTCCCTTTTTATAGGCACACAGGCAACCTATACCCGGCCAACAGTGAGCCCATCCATAGGTCGGATGGCTGCAACCCCTGGAGCTGCAACCTATGTGAAAACTACCAGTGGTAGCATCATTACAGTAGTACCCAAATCATTAGCTACCTTGGGGGGCAAGATTATTAGCAGTAATATAGTTTCTGGTAGGTATATACGAAATATGTTAAAGGTATAGATGACCAGTAAGAGGAAAAAAACATTTCACTGTTGAAGGATTCTGTTTGATCTCAGTTTTCTGCTTAGAAATCTAGAGCTTTGTTTTTAGTCCTGATGTTGAGTGATTAAGTGTAGTTTTTCGGTTCTGGTGCTAAATCTTTACATATTAAGCTTTTGATAGTTTTAAAATAGAAAGAACATTTAGTTGCTTTAAACCAGAATGGAAAGATTATGGTTTACATTTGCATAGCGATTTACCAAGTATTCTCCCATTTGTCAATCCATTCAGACCTCATGATTCTAAAATAGTTGGTATCATCCTCAGTTTACAGATAACAGACAGATTTAAGTTTAGATAGATGAAGTTGCCCTGTCTAAGACTACAGAACCTATATAGTGGAAGAATGAGTATTTATTCATCTAAATATGTTTGAGGGACCATGTCTCATAATTTCAATTACTAATGTCACTTTAGCTTACTAAAAATAAAAATACTTGAATATCTTTGTTTGCTTTTCACCATTTATATTGACTGTTTACTTTTTAAAAATATTTTACTCAGATAGTGAAGGCTAATATTTATTGGTATTTTAGAACCTTACCTGATTTTTATTGGCTCATTAATTAATTCCTCCAGTATTTGGATTATGAACCCTGAAGTGGAATGTTAACATGGCATCCGTTTTCTTTATTATTTTTTAATTAAAATGATGTAAATAATCTCTGATCAAGCAAGCCCTGTAGACTAGCCATATTTTGTATGCCCCAGGTGAGTTGTTCTAACATTTTAAAGTGAAGGGATTGAAGTTCCTGGCAGTAACATGATGTTGCTGATAACTCAGGGAGTGAAAAAAAAACAAAGCAGGGCACGGTATTGGCATAAAACACTATATTTAAAGCTGCTAATTTTGGCTCTACTTTTAAATGTAAGTGAGAAAATCCAACATTTGTCAAACTGAGGAGGGTGAAACCAGTAGGGAAAGAATCATCATACTCCAGCTTTTAAGAGGATATTTTAAATAACACATTTAAAACTCAAATTATAATTTATTACCTGACAATATCTTTAAATAGTATAGAGCATATACTCAAACATTTTTCCAAAAAGTCACCATGTTTTTCATTGGTATGTAGTTTTTTTACGACCATAAGAGATTTTCTGTACTTATATATGAATTCATAATACCATATAGCTTGAAGGAATGTCTAGACGTCATGAGGTCTCTGTTTTCAGACCTTATTTATGATTTAGCTGCTTTCTACCAGGTTAGAGCAATACCCACAAGCACATTTTCCTAGAATCAAAGAGCTGGTGAGACATATACCCTACACATGTGTAAGTTTTATCCACCTTTGTATTTAAATATAGGCAACTCATGATTAGTTGCTATTTCAGGTGTATGGATATAAATGAGAAGAGTTCTTAAACTTTTCCAGCACTATAAGATATACTTGGCACACAGTTGAAACAACTTTCTTCAGAATTGCATGGAGCTCATTTTGTCTCTACCTCTGCTTCACTGTTTGACACTTTTATTCTGAAGAAACGCTCTCATTTCTGAGTGCTCTAAACTGATCTTTGTGTTATATATCAATATATATTATAAAGACAGTTCTCTTATAATCTTGTTCCCTGATACTGGGATTATAAATTAGTTTATTAGTATTTTTCACAGTAGTTTCACTGGTTATCTATTCACAGTAAACTGGTAAGCCTGGTTGGATAAATTTAAACAGTTTTCTGCCTTCATCCATGATCAGATGCTGGATTCTAGAGTCTGTGGCCACCCCCCCAACAAAAATACACTTTTCTTAAAATACACTCAAACATCTAGCTGTAAGAATAGAAGACTTTAAAAAAAAAATTCTCTCAATGTAAGGAATTTGGAAAATACAGAAAGGTACAAAGAAAATTAAAAACGTATAATTTTCACCATCCAAAGAAATATGTTAAAATTTAAGTGTATATATTTCTATTCATTCCTTTTTCTATTCATTTTTCTGGATAAATGTGTTTGTGTATATTATATTTTTAAAAATTAAATTGAGATTTAATATAATCAGTTATACCTTTTTCATATAATAATATTATTTTCCCATTCCACTAAATGTGTTTTGACACCTCCCCTGCCCCCACTTAATGGCTACACAAGGTTCCCTCATATGATGTACCATAATTTAGCCCTTTTCTCATTGTTCAATGTTTTAGATTGCTTACAATTTTTTTGTCATTATAGATAATCCTGTGATGAACATCATTATACATATATTATTATGTGAAGTTCTTACTTACTTTGTATAATATCCTAGAAAGCAAGTTCATGCTTCCAAAGAGCTTTCTAGAAAGGTCAAGTTTTTCTTTTTATTAGAATAAGCAATTAAATAGAAGGCATGACTATTTTTGCAGTTATTAAACTCATAGAGTCAAAAAGAACTAACAGACATGTAAGTTTTTTTGTGAGCTTTGTTGAGGATTGGTTGAAGAGTCATGTCTATTTTATATAAGAAGATTGGATCCTCCAGAGACAAACTCATTATCTTGACTCTAAGGACATGAGAAACTGTGACAATGGCAAGACTTGGTTTTGATTCTCTTGATCTTTAGTACAGTGTCCAGGCAAGGAGCTAGTGTTTATATAGTTTTTCATTCATTCATTCATTTGCTCATTCTTTGAGTAAAGCATTACCCAAAGACCAAGATTGTCAGGGTGATTTAAGAATCTGTGAATAGTACAATCTGGGCCAATAAATTTGCGTTCTTTAAGCCTCCCTGCCATAAAGCTCAAATTTTACAGGCATCTTATTTTTAAATAGGAATCTCTGGAATGCATCAGTATTATAGCCCATGATCCAAATGTAATTCACAGTTGCTTGCACCCGTTGTGTCTTGACTCTTTATAAGTAAAGACTGTATATATAGGTGGATTCTCTGATATGCTATGAACTGGATACTGGGCTGGTTGCTATGATACATAGGGATGTACATGAGGTGTATCCTCTGCCCTAAAGAATGCTAAACAAATGAACTTGTATACATTCTGTCATAACATGAGAACTGTAGACTGAATACTGTGAAAGCGTAGAGGAAGACCTTTTTTAAAAAATGAGTAATACTTCTTCAATATAACACAGATATCACCTGAGATACAGAAACATTCTCACTGGAATTTTAGACTTTTATAATTTGGTAATTCTAGTCATAAATTGTATTCCATTTTAATATAATGCTGTACTTGCTTTTCCTCATGCTATGCCTTTTTCTTCTATTTTCTAACACCTCCCCCACCCCCTGACCCACAGGTTTTGTTAAGCTGATAAACTTGGTTTGCAACTGCCTTATAAATTGACACGTCTGTAATGGAAAGGATTAGACATTTTCGTAGATATAATTTTCTTGTTAAGCAAGTTTTGTTAAAAAAGTAGTCCTTGTACTTTGTAGAGTTAAAGCTTGGTTTACGTTTTCTTGAGGTAGTTTTTAATGCTTGGTTTACATTTTCTTGAGGTAGTTTTTAATGTTTACTTTCTAAAAACACTTTTTTGTTAACCAAATATTTGGTGAGGCTGCATTATCAAAGGAAGCATCATAATAAATCACATATGAGAGATCGGACTTAATTAAGAGTTAAAGTTGATGTAAGTGAATAATGAGCAGCTTGGTTTTTGTGGCTCTTAACAGCTCACTGTTCAGGTAAAGGAAATAACATTTATGTGGCTGGTCCATGGATAAAAGTGCTTTTTTATGTAACTTGAGTTTGTTACCAAGAACTAATGAGACGTTAGATGATAGCAAATATATTATAAAGATGTTTTAATAAGATTGCCCACAACTGACATATAACTAGAATGTTCTCATTCTTAGTGCAATCTTATTTCTAAAACTCTAATAAGAAATGCTAAGGTTTTCCAGTAGAAAAGAATAGAATTTTGTTTATTTTTTCTTCTTGAGAATATATTAATCAGTTGTGTTTTTGAGTACCTGTTCTGTGCTTAGTCATTTGATAAATGATATGCACGCCTGTAGAAGAAAAATATGACTTGCCTGTTTTCATAGGCAGAGGAAATTACAGGTGCAAAAGTAGCATTGAGACTGGTATGCTCAAGGACCAATGTGGAAACCAACACACTGAAGGAGAGGTATATATTGGATAATTCTGAAAATTAAAGTCTGATGGAACCTGGAAAGCTAAGCAAAGGAGTTTGAGCTTTGTGTGTTTGGTAATAGGAAGCCATGTAGTAAAGAAGTTACTTGTTAGACTAGAGTTTGTGGTGTGTATTGTGGAGTAGGAACAAATAAGATAAAATTGGTAGATTAAGGGCCAGATCATATAGGATTTTTAAATCCAAGAGGGGAAGTTAGAACTAGGGGATTACAATAGGGATTAAGAAGTTACAATAGGGATTAAGAAGGTTTTTGACCAGTTTCACATGTTCTGGGTTCTTGACATGATGAAATTAGTTTTTTTAGGATGTTTGGTATGACAGAGAGCATCAGAGCTATTTTCATGATAGAGAAACTTGAAATAGGGAGAAAATATAGGAAGCCAAAAGAGATGAGTCTGTCTGTTGAGTTAACATGGATAACATTTTGAAAGAAGACATAGATTGGTGACAAATTGAGCTCATTCACATACTCATTGAACAACTATTACTGAGTAATTGCTGTACACTGTGCTAAGCACTGAGGAGTCAGTGACCTGAAAAGATACAGTGTGGCACTCAAGGGGCTTTCATTTTACTGGGGGATACAGGGAGTGAAGACAAGGCAAGAATCAAAGATTTGTACCAGGATTTCCAAATTGGACAATTAGAAGGATATAGGGTATAAATTTGATAGGTAGGTAGATTTGACAGGTAGAAGAAAAACAGATTGTGGAAGGATATGGGGGAGAGGGCAAGATAATAATATGTTTGGATCTGTAATATAGATCTACTAAGTAGATCTTAATGGTTGAAAATATAAATTTGCGTATAAATGTATAAATTAGAATTTCATCTTCAGACGCCTAAGAGGGCTGCAGATTACAAGGGCACACATTTAATCTGTGAGTCAGTGTTTGTCTTTTTTGATCACCTACAAAAATACATGGCTTATTTCTTTTCATACGTTTTCTCTAGAGTCTAGTGTTATATGAATTTTGATAAGTATTTACCTCTTTTTTACGTTCTTTTTTGAAGAGTTTTCCTATAACACTAGTCACATAAATATAATACTGGGTTTAGGGGAAATATTTGTCATGGAATACAGATGCTAATTTGTTCCAATTAACTATTCAGGAGAGGAATATTGATGGGGAAACCGATAGTGATATTTTTAGATTCTGAGTTTGCTGTGTAGGTCCTCAGATTCCAAAAAGATTACTGCTGTAAGAGTCAATTCTTAATATTCTCTCATTCTAGGACAACTTGTAATTTACTATTCTAAGCCTTTACTTTCATCCTCATGACAGCCTTCACGTCATCTAGGGATGACTGACTACATGTATTAATTGTGTACAAGATAAACAGAAATAACCAAATATCACTAGTCCTTAACTCAGGCCTCCTTTTCTCCCCCCTTCTCTAAGGAACGACTACCAAAATCACTACAATCCCAATGACTTCCAAGCCCAATGTGATTGTTGTGCAAAAGACTACAGGAAAAGGAACGACCATTCAAGGCCTCCCGGGCAAAAACGTTGTCACAACATTGCTAAATGCTGGAGTAAGTAAGAGCTTGAACTGCAGACTCAGCAATCCACTGAGCATTTTAAAGACCAGCTATACGAATATTTGCCTTCAGAACCCCACAATGACCAGAAGGGCTTGGTTTACCACTACTGTGATGTAATAACTGTTAAAACACCACCTACTGCTGCCATTTTTCGCAGTAATTTCTAAAACATGTTGCTCATAGCTAGGTTGCTTATGACCATAATTTAGATGCTTAGTTTGGTCCAGATGGAGGATTCCACTGGCTTAACTACAGGAGGATCTCTGTTAGAGGACAATTTTATTCCTGCTTATGGCCAATAGATACCAGCCTAGTATTTGGCTAAGGCTGGGTAAAGAGAAATATTTGGGATTAAGACTAAATTAATTGACAGGGATTTGTTACTTTCATTTTTACCTCTTTGAGCTACTAAAAAAAAAATCAACAGATTCATTTATAGGTCTGAAGGCAGTTGTTCAGATGTTTAAAGTTAGACAAACCTGGTTTTTGTTTCTCAGTATAGTAGTTGTTTGACTTCGGCTAACTTATTCAACTTCTCTCATGCTTAATTTCCTCATTTGTACGTTGGGGATGATGAGCTCTACCACTGAGTTTGTTCAGTAATTGGTAGCTGTTTTGAAAGTGCTTAGAACAGTGCCTGGCACGTAGGAAGTCCTCAATAAATGGTTTTTTTCTTATTGCCCATTGTTCTTGGTACTTAACTATTTAGGTTTGGTAATGTCCCTACTTTGCTAGAAAAAAGAATTCTATACTTCGTTGTAGTAGATCTCTAGTAGCTTCGTAGGCATCACGGTCTTTCCAATGTTGATAGGGGTCCAGCATTAGATTTTTTTCATCAAGTGGGAGAACACAGATTGTTCCTAGCCTGAGTTTCCATAGTAAGCCAAAAGTAAAGCCAGGATTAGAATTCAGATTTTCAGAACCCTTTATAGTCTGGTTTGTAATTTTATAGAACTTGATATATAGGAGAAGATACCATGTACCCTAGGTCCTATGGTCACATAGATCTCAGAGTCACGAGTGAATACTAGCTGCTGGATATATCTAGTAGCAAGTTTGACACAGGAAATGATAGTAAAACAAGCAGATTAGAGTATAAGACCATCCTATTCACCACATATGTACATGTACCTGTACTCACAATTTGCTCACCTATGCATGTTCACACACATGCATCAGAAGAGCTTTTTCAAAAAATAGCCTGCTAGTTGGTTTTGATCAGCTTTGAATGGGTCATTATACTTCTACAGGGCCCAACTAGCTATTTAATAGATAGGCATGCCCACTTGCAAACTAGCAGCTCTAGGAGAGAACTAGAGCTCTTTCCAGAGATGCTGCTCTGAAGGGTGTGTATGTGTATTCAAATAGGTGATCACACAATTGGCAGATAACTTCATGTTTCCCTTTGATAATTACAGCAGATGGTTAAACTTGTGATTTTTGTAATCATATTTAGCTCTAAATTCACAGAGTGATTACCTTTTTGCCAGCTCACCTGGGTGCTTTGTTTTTACTGGCTGCTAAGTTTAAATGGCCACACATTTAGATGATAATGACTAAAACTTAAGAAAAACTGAGAAGGTGAAAAATGTCAGATCCTTTCTTCTTAATTTTATGGATTTTAATTTTTTGTGTGTGTGTGAGGAAGACTAGCCCTGAGCTAACATCAATTGCCAATCCTCCTCATTTTGCTGAGGAAGATTGGCCCTGGGCTAACATCCGTGCCCATCATCCTCTACTTTATACAGGACGCCACCACAGCATGGCTTGACAAGTGGTGTGTCGGTCCACGCCCAGGATCCAAACCTGCAAACCCGGGGCCGCCGAAGCGGAGTGCACAAACTTAACTGCTACGCCACTGGGCCAGCCCCTGGATTTTAATTTTTTAAATTCTAATAATTTAGTAAAATCCCTGTATTTAAATTTAATTTAGTTAAGCTCAGGTATTGACTCCATAAATGACTAGAAAATGGTACTTAAGAATAAAGCAGATGAGGGGGCCAGCCTGGTGGCACAGCAGTTTAGTTCGTGCTTTGGCAGCCCAGGGTTCATGGGTTCAGATCCCAGGTGCCGGCTGACGCACTGCTTGTGAGCCATGTTGTGGCGGCGTCCCGTATAAAGTAGAGGAAGATGGGCATGGATGTTAGCCCAGGACCAGTCTTCCTCAGCAAAAAAGGAAGATTGGCAATGGATGTTAGCTCAGGGCTGGTCTTCCTCACAAAATTTTTAAAAAAGAATAAAGCAGATGAAAATGCAGAAAATGGTGAAAAGTTAATGGGCTTAAGTTGTCTAGTTAATAGACTAAAGTGATATTAGTAACATACCAGTAGTAAAATGTGGGAAATGTCCTAAATTTTTCCTTCATAATTTCCCGTAACCTCAGAAAGAGTGTTAATATCTCTGCTGATTTCATCTCTTGCCCATACTTTTTCACATAGACATTCTGCTGTATATCCTTACAATTTCATATTTGGGGAACTTAGGAAGTTTATTTTAAATGTGCACATTTAGCTATTGGTATAATGCACATTAGTTTTTTTATTACATAAATGTTCATTTCAGATAAATTAGAAAATAAAGAAAGTATGGAGGCAAGACCTGTAATCCCAACTCTTAATTATTAATATTTTAGTATATAGTCTTCTATAATTTTCTGACCATTTTAATATATGTATTCTATGAATAGGACAGTATAATAAGTATTCTTACATAAGGCAGTTTTTTAAAATTCACTCATCAGGAAATAATGTCTTCTTTGGACAGAAAGTTGGTCAGATGACTCCTAAGATCATTTCAACTAAGTCTAGGATTTTTGATCACATGGAAACATTGTACTTTGTTGCATAATTTACAGTCCTTTCCCATTACCCTGGGAAGATCTTTCTGTGATTTTTTTTTAGTAAAAGGTCAGTGTTTACCATTTAAATGCAAATAAATCTCATATATTCACCGACTTCAATTTAGGGAGAAAAGACTATTCAGACGGTGCCAACAGGAGCAAAGCCAGCTATTATCACTGCTACAAGACCTATCACCAAAATGATTGTAACTCAACCGAAAGGAATAGGTTCCACAGTACAACCAGCAGCTAAAATCATCCCAACAAAAATTGTTTATGGGCAACAAGGGAAAACACAGGTATGCTTAAGATATGGTGATTTTCTTGATTCTGGTATATTTCAAATTCCTAAAATTCCAACATAGAAATTTGAATGAAAAGATCAGTAATCTTTAAAAAATCAGATTGTTAAACATTATGACTGAATGTGTATATCATTTATTTTCAAAACCTGTGTTTCTCTCTTTGGTACTTTTTTTTTGATATCTAAATATTTGTTTCATGTCATGAGCAAAGATTGGTAAAAAGAATCCCCTTGGAATAAAATTTTCTGAAGATGTATATTGTTACTTGAGAAATAGTGAAGATGTATATTGTTACTTGAGAAATAGATGGTTGAGGGAGGGTGGTAGTTATTCAGAATCTCTCAAAGAAAAGTATTCATCTTTTATAAGCTTATATGGGCTTCGGAAGGACTTTATTTACTTGTAAAATTTGCTTACTTGAAACCCAAATAATGGAGAAGCTGTTCATAAGAGGTCTGTTCATTTTTCAACCAATAGAAGATAAGGGAACTTTTCTGGAAATTTGCCTGGGAAAATGAGGCTCAGGATTTAATCTTATGTTGCTAGCCTACTGTTTACTTTGCAGGTACTTGAACTGCTTTTCTGAGAATATCAAAGGAAGCCACGTCAGCTTTGGTTGAGAAATACTAGCCTAGCATTTTTGTAAAAGATATTAATTTACCTATAAGCTAATAATTTGCCTTTAGAATCAATTCCTTCAGAATTGTAGTCAAATAGTTTACATATCTAAACAAATAAGTTTTGTGATTAGAAATAAGTCCAAATTGCCTTAAATTTCAACTGTAACAATTTCATTTACTCCATCATTTAAGTCATAGTATAACCTGTGTTTTCATTCTTGAATTCTTGGAAATGGGTGACTGTTTAATACAGTTCGAAAAGGTTTAGAATCTTATGTGGCGAGAAATAAAAAATAAATGTGGTGAGTTAACATTTTTATTCTGCACACCCAATTGAAGTCAGCTCCTAGAGTCCAAATTTTGAAGTGGAATTGTTCAGTTTGAAAATTTTCTCCCATTTCACTTGTTTTTGTGTCTATGGTTTTGACCTTTGCCAGGAGTTGATCTACCACATGTTCCATATTGCTTCTAATCGTTGTCTAAATCAGTGTTCCTCTGGGAATTTCTTCAAAGATGACTTAGGTCCCAAAGCAAATTTAGTTTGTGCAGTTGTGTCAATTAGGTATTTCATTTGGTTGCTAATGAAAAGGAACCCGAGCAATAACAGCTTAAACAAATTAGAGTTTTATTTTTATTATGTTAATTAATGTTTAGAGGGAGGAAATCCTGGACTGTTATTGTGGCTCAAAAATTCTACTGGGGTCTAGGCTTCTTGTGTCTTTCTGTTGCACCATCCTTAGCTTGTGGCTATCATTCACTGTATAGCGTATAGGTTGTAACATGACTGCTGAAGTCATTATGGGCAAGGAAAAACAGGGGCAGAGGCTCTTGTCAGAATCATGGCTGTTACAATCTGGCTTGTGCCGCTTTAAATGTTGTATGTGGCTTGACTACTATTTGTTCATAGATTGAATTAATCTTTGATGAACAGTGCTATGCCTAAAGTATAATAAATGTACTAAAAGCTGTTTTCCATGTCAGAAAAATATTAGTTTATGTCCTAGAAGTTTAGCATTTTAAATAGTGCTCTAAAGTTTAAACTGGGTATATTTCTGCTTTTCTTTTAGGTTCTTATTAAACCCAAACCAGTGACATTTCAAGCCACAGTTGTTAGTGAGCAAACAAGGCAGCTGGTCACAGAAACATTACAGCAAGCATCCAGGGTGGCAGAGGCTGGTAATTCATCTATTCAGGAGGGAAAAGAAGAACCACAGAGTTATACAGATAGTAGTTCCTCTTCTACAGAGTCCTCACAAAGTTCCCAAGGTAAGATCCATTTTACTTGTGATTTATATAATTACTGCTGACATAGTGCCCTAATTCCAAAATAGTTGCATCTGGGGATTTCAGACAAACATGTATGCTTTGATTTGTCATTTCTTTTGATTTGATTTTCTTTTGTTTGATGTCTAATCAGCTGAAATTTTGTTGTTGGTAAGGCTTACCATTCTTTTCTGCATGGCATATGTTCATCAAGTAATCGGTAAACTTTAGATGATAATTTTGATAGAGAGGTATTATAAAACTGGATAGAGCTGTAATTCCTCCTGTTTGCTTTGGGTAAGTAGGAGAAGTATGCAAAAAAGTGAATGTACTTTTTGATGGTTATTGCTGAACCTTGAGAAAGAATCAAGGTGGCCAGAGGTGGGCTGTAAATGGGCTATAAGTAGGGTGACCATACATTGCAGTTTGCATGGGACAAGTCCTAGTTTATATCTGTTCTAGCATAGTTATTAATAGCATTCCCTTTCACTCTCAAAGGTATGCCAGTTTAGATGTTAATTTTAAGACTGTCCTAATTATAAGGAAGGAGCTATGAAATCAGACTCCATAATAGAGAAGTTCTTTATCCTCAGTGCTGTTTTAATTATGTTGTTCTTCTAGGAAGTCTCTTGAAATAAACTCATGATCATAAACTTTGAGACCTTCTGCCAGTCTAGTACTCCTGTCTATCAGTTACTTTAACCACCCTTATTGTCAGGTGGTATATTTATGCCTGTCCTTATATGCTCTGATGCATCTAAGCAAAGCTGTTTATCTTCCCTTGATCATTTCTCACTCACTCCATTCCCTCTCTTCACCTCTCCATTATTCTCTCTGGAATGCTTTCATAGCACCTTCACTTTTCTAATACAGGTACTTCATATTCTGTAAACATTTATTATTTTAGCACTTCAGTGGAGTCTTCCCAGGTTAGTCTTACATGCTTCAAATTGCTGATTACTCAATTAATTCAGTTTGACATTTATTAGTTTATGCTGTATAATAAGCATTGTGCTAAACCCTACAAAGATTGAGTAAAATATGGTTCTTGCCCTCTAGAAGCTTAAAATCTAGAAGAGGGGATCAAAAAATACACGTACAACTTCAGTATAAGAATTTTCTTAGTAATAAACAGAAAAATGCACTCCAGTGAGGAGAGGACGAGAAAGCTTCATGAAGGAGGTAGCATTTGAAATGGTTGAAAACTCATCAATTAAAAGTAAATAAAAATGTTGATTTTAACAAACAATAAGGCACTCATTTTAGAAAGTAGATAGTTTTCTTCAGCATATTATCAATGCTAGTAATATTTTCTGAATCAGTTTGCTTAGATTCACTTTATCATTCTATATTGATTATGAATCAGTTTATATGCTAGTTACAATGGAGTGATGTTTGCTCTCTTATTTCTTTTGGAGTTATACTGATTTGATACTTACAGATTTCATTCTTAGTTCAAGACATCAGCTGCTTTTCCTCTTCTAGTTTTAAGTCTGCAGTTTCTTGAATAACACTAGCCTTTTTTCCCCCTTGAGAAATATTTTCATAGTTGTTGTTGTTAGGGCTGTCAAGTCGATTCTGACTTGTAGTGACCCCTGCATACAGTAGTGCAGAACCCTACCCAGTCTTTTTGTGCCATCCCCTCACCATCTGATGCTGTATCAGACAATGCTACACTGCTATTCACAGGGTTTTCATGGCCAGTTTTTTTCAGAGTGGGTGGCCACATCCTTCTTCCTCATCTGTCTTTGTCTGGAAGCTCCACTGAAAACTGTCCAACATGGGTGACCCTGCTGGTATTTTAAATACTGGCGGCATAGCTTTCAGCATCACGGCAACACGTAGCTGCCACATGACAGATGGGTGGTGTGGTTCTGTGACCGGGAAATGAACCCAGACCACAGTGGTGAGAGCACTAAATCTTAATCACTAGACTACCAGGGCTGGCTGTGTTCACGGAGGGCAGGTAAAATGTTCAGCTTATGAGTTGGTTCTAAAAGGGGGACAAACAATAGATATCTGTATATACATAATCTCAGGTTATCTTTTGAAATTGCTAGTCTTTTCCTAAGGGAGCTGTAAGCCAATCATTACTTCTCAAACATGCCATTTCATTAGTGAATCTTCAGTTTTCATTCAAAGAATGGGACAAAAGTTTGGCTATTTTTGGAAGTGATTGTAAGATTTTCTGCTCTTCAATCTGTTATACATGGCTTCATCTGTTTTTATTTATTCTGTATCTTTCATCACATATTACTTCTTTTAAAAATATTCTGTAATACAGAAAAATTTCACAATTCAGAATAGAAATGTCTAATATAGTTGACTACAGAGGCAGTTTTTATAATCTAGATTTGCTCCTCCTCCCATATCCTTGTGTCGCTCCTTAGTACATTCTCACAAAGACAAGGGGCTGGGAACATACATGCTGTGATTTAAAAAGGAAGGGATAAAGGTTTTGATCAGTCTAAGATTATGCTGGTTTTCAAAGTATATGAGGGTCCTATCTACTGGGAATGTAGGTACTACATAGCAGTCCATTTTTCCTTTATATTGCTTTTGTAGTTTTTAGCTTCACCTCCCCTTTTCAGCAACTTTTTCCTTTAATGTAATTTCAAATTTACAAAAAAGTTACAAGAAGAGTAAAAAGAACTCCTGTGTAAACTCTTTACCTAGATTTACCACTTGTTTACGTTTGCCCTATTTGCTTTGTTGATTTTCTTTCTGCTCCTGTGTGTTTATAATTTTTAAGTTTCATAACCATTTGAGAGCAAGTTTGTAGATGTCATGTCCTTTACCCCAAAATACTTAAATTTGTAGGTTTGTATCTTTTAAGAGTTAGTCTCTTCATAACTACAATATAATCATCAAAATCAGGAAATTTAACGTTGCAATTCTGTAATCTACAATCCATTCAAATGTCATCAACTGTCCCATAATGTTCTTTGTAGTTTTCCCCCAGTCCACATTTCAATTCAGGATCATGCATTGCTGTTAGTTGCATTTAATTGTTATGGCTTTTTAATTTTCCTTTAACTTGGAATAGTCCCTCAGCCTTGCTTTGTGTTTCTTGACTTTGACATTCTTGAAGAGTATAGATCAGTTACTTTGTAGAATATTCTAGAGTTTGGTTTTTGTCTGATGTTTCCTCCTGATTAGATTCAGCAGGAATTCCACAGATGTGAGGTTATGTCCTTAGTTCTGTCTTATGAGGAGGCACATGATGTCAGTTTGTCTCAATATTGATGATGTTAATGTTCATCACTTGGTTAAGGTGATGTCTTCCTGTTTTTTGCATTACACAGTTACCGTATTTCCCTTTGAGATTAATAGTAATTTGTGGGGAGATACTTTGAGATGATATAAATACCATGTTCCCCATCAAACATTTATTTGCTAGTTTGAACATCCATTGATGATTTTCTAAAGTCCATTATTCTTTATAAATTTAATAGTTGACATGCTACTGTAAGAAAGAATCAACCTTTTCTTGACTTTAGATCCCTTTTCTGGTGACTTCCTTTACACAAATACTGGAATGAGGATGTCTTTTATGTCGTGGGAATTTATTGATTCTACTTGTAGTTTCTAAACTTTCCCCACGATCTGCCACTCCCAAGGAGGAGCAGTTTAGGCCTTATACTTTATTCCTGAACTGTTGCCTCACAGGCTAGAATAGAAGTTTCCATCTTCACCTTGTTGTGACACTTTCCTTGATCACCCTGGGAAGGTTCATCGTTCCTTCTACACTATGTTCCATAATTGCTTTGTACTACCAGATATTTTATCATTGATCATTTTCTTTTGTACTTTTTGTGTGTGTGTGAGGAAGATTGGCCCCGAGCTAACCTCTCTCAGTCTTCCTCTTTTTGCTGAGGAAGATTAGCTGTGAGCTAACATCTGTGCCCATTTTCCTCTATTTTGTATATGGGATGCTGCCACAGCAGGGCTTGATCAGTGATGCGTCAGTCCGCGCCTAGGATCTGAACCTGTGAACCCTGGGCTGCTGAAGCGGAATGCACAAACTTAACCACTACGCCACCGGGCCAGTCCCTATTTTGTACTTTTTGATTGTTGGTTTATTATAATTGTTTTCTTTTCCACTTGACTGCTAGCTTCTCAAGAGCAAGAATCATATTCATCTCTGTATATATCCAATATTTAGCAAAGAGGTTAACTAACACTAAGTAGACATTTAGTAAAAGTTTCACTGAATGAGCAAACAGCAAAACAGCAGCCATAATAATTGTAGCATAGGGTTAAGCTTCAGCCTTATATAAATTTATTTTTGTCACCTTAGTCTAAAATATTATTTCCTTTTTGGGGTCCCCCCTAACCTTGTGGGTGGGGCTTTTAAGTGGTATACATGTGGAGTATTTTCAGATATTGACAGATAGCTAGGTGACCAAGCCTAATGGATCAAAGCTATACTTGTCTAGGTCACTTACTGAAGTTTGGGCCATATCCCTTCCACAGCTCCTGGGCTTTCCTTCCTAATTGAATCCTCGTTTTTTCTCTTTCCCCACTGGGAATAGGCTAGCCTTACTGGGTTCCAGATTTAAAAAAAGAAAGAAAAATGTTAAAGGTTTCTTTATTTATGTTGTTTATTTCCAGAAAGTTTTAAGGTAGATTAGCTAGAATATAAGATTATATGAAGTGAAATAGAAGAGTATAAGGAGATAAAACCAAGAGTAGGGATTTAAGATGGAACAAGGCATGAAGCAAATACAAAAATGCATCCTGTAAAGACCTTGCTTTAAGTAGGCAACAACTTGGTTTCTAGGATGATTTTTCCAGAAGCTTCATGATTTCGGTAGGTCATGGTGAGGGTGGGGAATAAATCCAGGTTAAGCAAAACATAACTTATTACAGAGCTTTTCAGAGCCGTTATGTGTTAATAAATATTGTGAAAGATGAAGAGTGGAGTACATAATGTAAAATGCCCCCCAACTGTTTTGACACGGAACCCTTCTTTTGCAGAACATCTTGAGGAACTAATGTTCTCTGGAACATTTTGGGTAATGCTGTCTAGGCAATTAAATACTGTGAAGGCCTTGGGCTTTATGACAACACTTCAGGGAGAAGGTACATATCACATCATAGAAGGGATATAGACATCTTGGGTTTTAGTTTAGAAGAGATGGTTTAGATGTGTAAGACATCTGGGAATCACTTATATGAGGAATGGTTGGTGGAGACAGGAGATTTATTATGGAGAAGAGAAGATGAGGGTTGGGTTGGAGGGGACATGGGAGCTGTCGTCAGTTATCTTTAGGACTATGATGTGAGAAAGGGAAAAGAACTGGTCTTTGTGGAAACATGGATAGAAACTAGAACCATTGGGTAGAAGTCACAGGAGGACCTATTTCCACTCCATATAAGAAATTTTTCCAATGTCATAACTGTGCAGAGATGGAAGGAAACTTTCTTGGAAGGTAGTGAGTTCTCTGATACTGGAGTTTCTGGACTGGCAGGGATATTGTTGTGAAGATTTTGGCATAGGATTGATAATAGTGTTAGATGAACTTTTAGATCCTTTCTAGCTGAGAGGTCTTACAATTCTGTGAAAGTATGATATAGGCCTTTTATAGTAAAGTTGTAGGAAACATTCTTCCATAGAGTTGCCTGAATCTGTCTTTGGATATAACAGTGCAGTGTGTATCTCTACTACCTAACATGTAGTAGATGTCCAATAAGTATTTGTTAAATGACCTGTGGGGAAAGATATCTGAGAGTCAGCAAGCTACCATCCTCAAGAGAGAGGGAAGTCTAGGTGGATGCACACTACATAATCAAATGGTACTGTGAGATCAGGCTCCTGGTGTCTCAGGCATTGTACTCTGACGCCAGCATCAGACTTGATAGGCGGTAGATTTATCTAGTCTAAGCATAAGCCAGAAGTAGAGAGAAAATCGCTCAAGGAATGTGTTTACATCTAGGTCACGTTCTCATTCTGTGTCACAGCGCTTGGGGTTGCTGCAGTGATACTTTGTGATGGTCAGGTACTCTTTCTGAGTATGGGCAGAAGGAGTAAGCAATCTTCCCAGTCCCTACAGGATGATGTTATTTGGGGTGATGTCTCTGATAGGTGCTCCCATGTGGAAATTTGTTTTCCTTTTCCAGTCTCTTTCTACTTTGTCTTTGTACAAAAGTAATCCTTGCTTTCTTCTGGGTATTCAGTGTATCTTATAGAGTTGGGTTGCGAAGTCATTGCTTGGAGGTCCTCTCACTTAACCAAAGGGTACCTATGCCATCATGAGAATTTCTTAAATTTGAGAACTTAGGTTATATAAAAAGAATGATTCCCTAATATAATCAGCTCTCTTAAGTTTAAACTCTAGATATCTACTTAGAATGAGTAAAGAAAAACTGTTACTTGCTTCACATGGCATTTGGTATTGCAGGATAATGTCCTTCAATCTTTTAGATTTTTTGGAAGTTTAATGGAAATTATACATCTCTGGTGTGGCATATATCCTACACAGTGTTTTTTGGAGGAAGATACAGTTTGTTAATGGTAATTGAACATTTCAGATCTATTGTATATTGATTTTGTTTTCTTTGGCTGTTTTTTTTGAAGAATTGTTTCCCCTGCCTCAACCTTTTTGGACAACTTTGTGGTTTTCAAAAATATAAGGTTTATAGAAGATTGAACTTTTTTTTAAATTTTTATTGATGTCTTAATAGTTTATAACATTGTGGGGTTTTAGTTGTATGTTATTATTTGTCCGTTACCGTATGAATGCATCCCTAGAAGGTTGAACTTACGTTGTATTTATTCTTGTTTTTTGGGCTACATGAATTCTTTTCATTCTTCTGTGATGCTTTCACCGACCATTCCAATTCAAAGCAGTCTTTTTCTTTCTTTATGTTTGTCTTATTTGCCCTAATCATTTGATTTTTATCCCAAAATACAAAGCTATATGTGTATCTTTATTTTATGTCTCTTCCATTATAATCTAAACTTGGGAGTAGGGGTCATGCCTTTATATCCCACATAATTTCCCGTATGGTATCTTGGAGAAAAGAGTTCAGGGACTTAACGATAGTCTAGTCCAACCTACTTATTCTGTAGATGGAAAACTCAATAAATAATTTGTTGCTTGATTTGATGCACATTTAGTATTTACATGCATACCTGTATAGTATGAATATAATAAGGTTTGAATTAGGGCTGTAATTTGTTTTGAAACTAATAAAAAGTCTTAGAATTGAGAACTTTCAGGCCACCACCACACCAACAGTAATAACATTTCTCTGTCTTTCATAGTTTATAAAACTCTTCTACATATATCATTTCCTTGTATCCTCAGAAATCTTGTGGGTTAGAGAGGTAATTTTATTGTTGGCATTTTAGAAATAATAATACTAAGACCCAAAGAATCAACTTGCTAATAATTGATAGAGCTTGGGCTGTAACCTGACTTTGAACTCTAAATGTTATACATGTCCTATTACGTCGTGCTGCTTCTAGATTATCTCTCCGTTCTTGTTGGTGGTGGACAGGATTTCCTTTCAGTAATTCAGCCATCCAATAAGTGTTGACTGAATGCTCAGGTTCTAATACAGAATCCATTTTCAGGTGCATTGGGGAAAATAAAACTCCTACAGCATTTTGTTCTTACTATACACAAACATGCACACACTTACACAAATGCACACCTATATTATAGCAATTATCACATTGAATTGTAATTTGTCTTTTTACATGTCTGTCTCCCCAACCAGATTGTGTGCTTCTTGAGCATCCTCTGATTATTCTGTGAGCTCTTTTATATCCTCAATACCAAATGTACACTCTGGCACATAGGTGCCCAGTTTGTTGAATGAATGAATGAATGAATAAGTGAATATAGACATGAAAGACATTATACCCTCTGGAGGCTTACAGTCTTCTTGGGGAGATAAAGCATGAAGTTTACAGTAAATACAAAAATTAAAAAAAAACAAATTGTTTTTTTTTTTTAAGACAAACTTTGTTTATAGGGTTTTTTTTTTTTTAACTAATATAAAACAGATTCCCAGCCTGTAGTTCATGTAATTGCTTCCCGGCGTCAGGATTGGTCAGAACATGAGATTGCAATGGAGACTAGCCCCACCATAATTTATCAGGATGTATCCAGTGAATCACAATCAGCTACTTCAACAATCAAAGCTCTGTTAGAACTCCAACAGACAACAGGTATGAATTCACATGCTCACTTGAATGAAGCATGTTTTCTCTAGAGATGGGTTGTGCTAAAATACTACACTGTTATATTTTCTTTGTTATTATTTGAGCACATTTCCCCCCTCTGGACTTGTCTGTATTCATTGGTGCAGTCTGTTTACTTGTCAGTTCATTAAGATGTGCACAGGAGTACTGAAGGATAGACAGATTATAGTCAGTAGAAAGGAGAAAAGAATGGCAGAGCTCTTTCTTCTCTGTCTCCTGCTTAAAATGGACAATCCTTTTGCCTCTTGTTACCAGAAAGGAGTAAGTCTATCACCCTAAGCACAAGGATAGATGCAGTGTAGTTGCCAGTTCTCTTCAAGAATAGTAGGAGGCAGATTGAAGGGCCTCTGCCATCCTCCTTGATTTTGCTGGGGCAGTTTTGTGGTCATAAAACATCATTAATGGCCCTTGCTAGCCTTCTAATTTGTTTCAATTTTATCTTCATATTCTTTGTATAATTTAACTGCTTGAGCTTCCATGCAAAGCTATACTCATTTAACAAGATCCTATCAGTATTTCTAGTTATTAAATATCTTTGGTAAACTCTGGGCAAAGCCATGTTAGTTATAATACTGACTTTTCTATTATAATAGGTTCAAAGATTGTCAGAGTATTTAAGGGACCTTATCAATGATCTCATCTAGCCCTTTCGTTCTGTGGCTAAGCAAACTGAGATCTAGAGAGGTTACCCAGTTGGTTAGTGGCAGAGTGAGATTCCATGTCTTTTGATTCCTAGTTCAATGTCCTCTCTACTTGTGGGTGACTTTTAGTATTCTTTTGGTTTCTTTGTTTAAATGATTATCTTGATTTTGTCACATTATATGCTTGGTGGGAATAATCTGAATGATCATTCGGTGGACTTAATTACTGGTTACTGTTTGTTGTAGTATCCACTCCACACTACCCAAAGAATACTTGCATTTAATGTAAGTCTTTTGTTAATCTTTCTGTTGGTGTTATTTTTTGGCCTTAGGCATTTGCTCAACTCCTTGTCTTTCACATACTCAGCCATTTCTATTAATGCCTTATAGAGGGTGGAAACTGAGTAGATTTTGTAGAAAAAGTGGTAAGATAGAAAGTAAACCTATCCATGGAAACCATCCTTGATTCCAGACCATTCCATAAGATATTTTTGCAGGAACAGAAAGACCATTTTTTCCTAACACTGAAAATTCTTATTCTTTAAGACTCGTTGAAGACATTGCAACATTTCTTTGGAGATCATCTTGAATTTTAATGGATAAAATTAAACTGGTCACTGTGTTGTGCTATTCTGGGTAGGCATGCCCTAGTGCAAATCATGCTGTGTACTGCTTATTCACACTTTGTTTTCAGGTTGGTAAACTCAGGAATACCAGGGACTACCTTGAAGAAGGGTAAAGGAAATGATCTAAGGGAAGTGTGTACAAGAGAAACAGACCCAGTTGTTTGGCCTAGTGATAATAGGGGGGGATTTTAGTCTGACTGCATATGAGTCCTTCTTGCTAGGCTGCTGGGTATGGTTTCACAAGTTGTGCACACTACAGCCATATGTAGCAGTCTGCTTTTTTCTTTTCAACTCACTGTTTCCTTAGTCACTGCCAGTGTGGCACCCCAGAGATCTGGTTCATTATTCCTATGGACAACTCTGGTTTTGGTACTTGTTTGTAATAAAAGTTAACTTTTCCCCTGACTTTTTTATGCAGTAAAGGAAAAATTGGAATCTAAACCAAGACAACCCACTATTGACTTGAGTCAAATGGCAGTGCCTATTCAGATGACCCAGGAAAAGAGACATTCTCCTGAGAGTCCATCAATTGCTGTGGTAGAGTCAGAACTAGTTGCTGAATACATCACTACTGGTAGGTGTCCTCTTACAAAGTAGTATTAAGGTAGGAGAGCTTACCTTTCTGGATTTCGTGGGATGGTTCTTTGGGGGAGAATATATTTTTTTGTATTTCCAGATCTTTTCCAGTTTGCTCTAAGAGCAAATTCACATTGTCCTTGGGATTTACCTTGTCTTTAATGACTAGGGAAAAAAATCAATAGGTTGTTACAAAGTTTGCAAGTAATATAAAACTGCAAGTTGGCCATAAATAACATCTGTGAGTATAGGGCAACAGTTAAATATCTTTTATATAAGAATAAATATTTTCATGCATCTGAATTTTTTAGTTTTGGGGGAGGGGAAGTGGGTCAAGGGAGAAAGAAGATATAAAATCCAACTCTTTTTTTAATGTAAAGAAAAAAATGTAGAAAACTTTAAATCCCTGTAAATACTTAGGAGGTTCTGGTGGAAAGCAAATTAGGTATTTGTTTAAAATGTGGTCTGGCAGCAAAACACTGAGATTTTTGGATGGCATATATGGAGAAGTGGAGCAGGAAGGAGAATAGATTCTTTCTTTCATATTCTGGTGAGAACACACCTGGAATACTGCTTTCTGTTTTGGACACTTCATTACCTCGAAATCTGAAATAGTTCAGAGAGTAGTAATGTGAATAATTAGGGGTTAGGAGAGATGACTTATGAGGCAATATGTAAAGAACACCTGTCTTAAGTTTTCTTAAGCAGTGATTAAAAGAGAACGTAAAGTTACAAATATCTGAAGGATGTAAATACCAAAGCGGAAAAGGAATTCTTTGGCATCATTTTAGGAAATATTATTAAGATTAATGGATTAAAATTGCTAAAAGGGAAAATCCAGTTAAAGATTATGGAAAGCCATCTAACATCTTTTTTTAGAGATATTTAGCAGAATGCTAAGTAAAGCAGAGGGCAATATGTGGGGAAATCAGTATTAACCTCTGGGGATAGACTAGATGATCAAATGGTAAATAGATGAAAAGACCTATGATTTCTTCCCTTACTTATCCTTTTCAGAACGCACTGATGAGGGGACAGAGGTTGCTTTTCCCCTTCTAGGTAAGTGGTGTGCATCCATTTGTAGTAAAACTAAAGGTAACAGATGATTGTTTTGGGGGGAACCACTTAAATGGATGCGCTCTACTCTGATCTGGTAGAGGAAAGGTAAGCTCCACTCAGTGAAAGGGAGAGAGACTTTCCTTTTGTAGAATAGTGGGATTCCCTCTCAGAAATGAGCAGTTTGACTTTGGAAAATATGAGTTGTTTAAAGAAGTGAGTAACTGTTTTATGGTGTTTATGGCCCAGTTAAGGTCACTTCAGCTGCTTTCCAAATGTTCACTCTGTGACCTCCTTCCATGATCACCTCCCGTCATATCCTCAGCCACGCTGAGCGTTTTCTTTGACTTCAAAGCCAGCTTTTTGGCCCTGGCCTCTTTTATTATCCTGCAGTGGGTGTTACTTTTCTCTAACTTTCCTGCACTCCTGGGGAATTAACTATGAAGAGATTTATAGTATCTTGAATAAGGATGATTTTTAAATGATTTTAGTTGATCTTCTATTAAATCCATTTCATTTCTTAATAAAAAAATTTAATGTAATAATTATGAAGATAAGTGTGGGCAGTAGAAGTGTTCCATATAATCTGATAATTTTATCAAAAATTTTAATTTATTATTTATTTTTCAAATGTCATTCATTTCTGATGATGCTTCCATCAATAAAAAAACTTCGATAATTTGCTTGCTTAATTTTAATATTACTATGATTTGTCTTTTCTCCTACTCAATCATATTGTAATGATTTTAGTAGCTGTTTTTTGTTTTTTGGCTTTTTTTGTGAGGAAGATTAGCCTTGAGCTAAGATCTGTTGCCAATCCTCCTCTTTTTGCTGAGGAAGACTGGCCCTGGGCTAACAACCATGCTCATCTTCCTCTACTTTATATGGGACACCGCCACAGCATGGCTTGACAAGCAGTGTGTCGGTCTGTGCCTGAGATCCAAACCCGTGAACCCCGGGGCTGCCAAAGTGGAGTGTGCAAACTTAACCACTATGCCACTGGGCTGGTGACAAATAGCTATTTTAATATAAATCCTGACTCCCCTTTTTTAATATTAGTATGATTTGTCATATGGAAGCACATATGGAAGATTTTATTAACTCTTATAGTTTAAAATTTACCTATAAGCATACTGTGAAATACAGTAAGATACTGCAGTGCATTTATAAAAGAATTCTGGTGATACTGCCTATAATTTTTTATATCACATGTAGGCATATGTATAGCAATGATAGAAAAATTGTATTTGTGAATTTAGATAGAATATATTATAAAAATAAATAAAGCTTGTTTATATTTCACTAGATACTTTTAAATATCTGTACTTTACAGTCATTTGCCACATAACGACATTTCAGTCAGTGACGGACCACATGTACGATGGTGGTCCCATCAGATTAGTACCGTATAGCCTGGGTGTGTAGTAGGCCATACCATCTAGGTTCATGTAAGTACACTCTGTGATGTTTACACAACAACAAGATTGCCTCACACAATTCTCAGAACATATCCCCACCGTTAAGTGATGCATGACTATAATACGTAAATGGCACTTTTATATTGATTTCTGTAGTAATCCTCTTACCCTTAGACACCTCACTGTGACTTTTCTAAGTATGGAACCACTACTACTTGAAATTGTAGATCAAGATATATGAGCATTAGAATCATGGATTATTGAGAGAGTTTTGATATTCTCAAAATCCTTAGCTAATTTTACAGATTTGTTTTACTCTGTTCCTGGTTCAAAAAGTTGGTTTCCCAGTGACCATAAGCATTTTTAAACCTCTGTAGAATAAGAAGTGGTGAATGTTTGTACTGTTTAAAAAGTTGAAATTGAGGCTGGTAAAAGATGGTAGATTGGCATCAATGTAGATGTATAGTTATACATCTATAAAAAAATGTAAATCTAGGGGCCGGTCCGGTGGCGCAGTGGTTATGTTCATGCTTTGGCAGCCCAGGATTCGTGAGTTCGGCTCCTGGGCGCCAGCCGATGCACTGCTTGTCAGCCATGCCGTGGCGGAGTCCCATATAAAGTAGAGAAAGATGGGCACAGATGTTAGTTCAGGGCCAGTCTTCCTCAGCAAAAAAAGAGGAGGATTGGCAACAGATGTTAGCTCAGGGCTGGTCTTCCTCACAAAATAAGTAACTAAATAAAAGACATTCAATATACTTTAACAAAAAAACCCACACAAATGTAAATATAAATGTGTAGTTTATTCCATGGGACCTTTTTAGCAAGAGAATAAGAAGTGGGTTTGTTCCTCCACTGTACTCTCACCCATTTGTGTCAGATGAGCTGAATTTGAGAAGATGAAAGAACACTGATTTTTCTATTCTTTTGTTAACTTTATATTTTAGTACTTAATTTAAGGACCACTTTCCGTTCACTACTTCGTTTGGTCCTCTTCGAGGTAGAAACAGAAATTTTTTTTATCCCATTAAAAAAACCCAAAAATCAAACAAAATAAAACCTCTAAGTTTTAGAGGTTAATAGAGTTTAAGTGACCTCTTCAAATTCTCATAGCTGATTGGGGACAGAGTGGGACAGAATCCAGGTGTGACTCTTGGTCCAGTTCTCTGTCTGCAGTGTCATCTTGACCTCTTAGATCTTTAGGAACTGTAAGGCTGCGAAACAGTGTCACTTCATATAAAGGAGTGAATGCTTCTGGTTTTGTATTGCATTTGGAACTGGGACCAAGAGATTAAAGAACTTGTATTGTCTTACTATCCTTAATGATTTTAGTCTGGGGTTCAATTACAGAAACTGATTTTGTCTTCTTTCCCTAATGGGGTAAAGGTCATTGGAAAAAGTGAGTACAGCTCACAGGAGGATGTAACTTTAAGGGGTTTGTTCCTCCTTTGTGATATTAGTTTTCACAGTGCTTCCACATACATTTCTCATCTCATCCTTATAATAGCTCTATTATTCCCATTTTACAGATGAGGACACAGAGTTTCAGAGAAGATAAGTGACTTTCTCAGAGTCACACAGCTCATAGATGGGCAGACTCTGGTCTTCTGCCTCCTAGTTCACATTACTACATTTTCTCTGTGATGCAGTCTCACAGACACTTGTTTACAATGACTACTGGTTACAGATGCTGTGGTGATTTCTGAAGAAATCTCATCACCTCCTCTATTTTCAGTCAGCCATCGCTCCCAGCCCCAACAGCCCTCCCAGCCCCAGCGGACCCTGCTCCAGCATGTGGCTCAGTCACAGACCGCAACGCAGACTTCGGTGGTGGTGAAGTCCATCCCGGCATCTTCTCCTGGAGCCATCACTCACATTATGCAGCAGGTTGTATCTCTTCTTTTTCTTCCTGCCTTCTGTAACTGCCTCCTTCCTGAGATAAGGCTCAGTTTCATCTCCTGTTAAAAGAAGGGAAATAACTGAATCGAAGAGTGTTTGTGTAATTCTTTCATCTGTGAGGAGTGAGTAGGGGAAATGAATTGATAGTCTTAACACTGGAAAGTAATTAAGAAATAGTGTTCTTGGATCTTTTGTGAACTCTTAACATTTCAACAGGGTGGGGCTATCTAGATGAATCTGTGACGTCAAAGTTGGTCACTGTTTCTGTGTATTTTACTATTAAGGAAGAGTTTATCACTGAGGTAGGATTTTCAAATGAACTAGAAATTGGTTTGTTTAGCTATTTGTTTCTGAATTATTTTTGTGTGTTTTACTCTTTGCTTTTATAATGAATCCTCAGGGGAACATTATGAATTAAGGAGGTAAATAAATATTTGAGTTTTTTTTTTTTACTATACGTGACCAATTAAGGAGGAAGAGGACTCAACAGGAAGGAGAAAGAATTAATATAAAATGGAAAATCTGGTATCAAGGGTAATGGGGAAAAGGAAAAAATTTTAAATTGATTTTATGTCAGATACTGTGCTTTGATTTTTAAATACATTAACTTCTTTGATTCTGATTATGATCCTGCAAGGTGGGTGTATTATCCCTCTTACAAATGAGGAAACTTATGCTCACAGAAGTTAAGTAACTTATCCTGGGTGGCAGAGCCAGGATTTAAACCCAAAGCGTCCTGCCTCTGTTAGAAAGTAATGTCATAGATATCAGATTTAAGCATGACTTATCATGAGTAGTCACATAAATCACCATCACTTGACTGGTTGACCCTAATTGTAGGCAAACTACCTGAAAGTCAATGAAGGAACTGTTAAATTAAAAACCTGCATGTGTAAGGGATGGGAGAGGGTTTCTACTGAATCTCGAAGTTTTAAAGTTTAGAGTGGATGTGTAGCATATGATAAGGCAGTGGGAGGGATGGGGTTGGGGTGAATCTTGTGTCACTGAGGGAAGCCAGATGGCCAGAGATTTTGCTGAGTGTCAGATCTCAGCCTGGAGTCTGGCCCTCATCTGGTCAGTCCTGACATTGACCTTTCTCAAGACGCCTAGAAAGGTCAGACAGGCTGACCCTAACCATGTCACTCGAGATCAACGCCTCCTCCCAGCACTGTCATAACCGACACCAGGCAGTCTCGCTTTCTATGACAGGAGTTCTCTCGTCCCCTCCCCAGTCTCCTTCCCTCCTGGGAGCCGTGTCTCTGGGAAGCTGGCGCCTGATGGGCCTGGGATCTGAGCAAAGGGGCGAGGGGGGCTGTGCAGAGGGTTGTTCACGCGGACCTTGTGACACCTGATCAACCATCTCCAGTCCGAGCAGAGGCCCTCTGTGGGGACTGGGATGGGCACGTCCCTCGGACGAGTCTCACCTTCTGGACAGCGTTGGAGGTGCACACGGCCGAAGTGGCTCCTCTGGACGCCTCCCTCCTCGGTTACTGCGTTCTCTCTCTGGACGGGTTAACCTCGCTGATGACCAGGCTGCAGAGCTGTGTCCCGAGCCAGGGAGCCTTTCCTTTTTCTGGGTTGGGTTGTGCTTGTAGGCAACCTTATCTATAAGTTCTGGGCCCTCTAGGACTTTTCATATAGAAGTGAGTAGACCAGTTTTTGCAGTACTTAACATCTGAGAGTTGAAATTACAGGAGTCTCAATCTAAAGCCCCTTTTAAATGGAGAAACCTTAAGGTTTCTTGGTCTTTTTAGGCTCTGCCTTCTGAAAATTTTTGAATGAATCTTATAACAAAGTCTTTTCCAGTTTGAGGAAAATGTAGCAATGTAGGTGTTTTCCTTATTTCATTCTTACTTTGTGCCTTTTTTACTTAGGCGTTAAGCAGTCACACTGCTTTTACCAAACACAGCGAGGAACTTGGAACTGAGGAGGGCGAGGTTGAAGAGATGGACACTTTAGACCCTCAGACAGGTCTGTTTTACCGATCTGGCCTGACTCAGTCACAGTCAGCTAAACAGCAGAAGCTTAGCCAGCCCCAGCTGGAACAGACTCAGCTGCAAGTGAAAACTCTGCAGTGCTTCCAGACTAAACAGAAGCAGACCATCCACCTGCAGGCAGACCAGCTCCAGCACAAACTCCCTCAAATGCCCCAGCTTTCCATCAGGCATCAAAAACTCACCCCTCTCCAGCAAGAACCAGCACAGCCCAAGCCAGATGTACAGCACACACAGCATCCCACGGTGGCCAAAGACAGGCAGCTTCCTACCTTAATGGCACAACCCCCGCAAACTGTAGTACAGGTGCTTGCAGTGAAAACCACGCAGCAGCTCCCTAAACTGCAGCAGGCTCCGAACCAACCAAAAATCTACGTGCAGCCCCAAACCCCCCAGAGCCAAATGCCGTTCCCAGCCTCGTCTGAGAAACAGCCGGCAAGCCAGGTAACGGAATATTGATAGCATGCAAAGTTAAACTTCTCTGTTCACGGAAAAAATGAGAACATCACGACCCTATCGTGATGAGCAGTGCTTTCTCCTGGCAAGAGGAAACTCAAAAGCCTCATTACGCTGGTATTACTTTACCCCATCAGAAGGCTGACAGTAGGAAAGAAATGTACGCATTAATATAGGAAGAAAAAAAGAGCATAGCACTCAGAACTTGATTTTCCAGGCAGTTTTTAATGAAATCACTTCAGCATTGATCAACAGTGCATAGAAGCGATACCCCTAAAGTATTTTTATTTTTTAGGTATAAAATATTTATTTCCGTGCCTGTAAACTCTTATTTCTGTGGCAATAATGCTAAGTAAACTACAGTCTTTTAAGGAGCTTTATTGAACATCTTCCTTTGTAGTTTACATCATCACCATCTAGTTGATAAGTTTATCTTCTAGATTGTAGAGGAATTATCTGTGGATATTTGAAAAAAATTATATTAGGGAAAATCAGTGGCTTTGGAGTGATATATATGTGTGTATGTGTATATTATAAATACGTACATATAGAATATGTTTGTATAAATGTATTTTGAAGCAAAAGATTGAAAAAAAAAACCCTACTTCTTTTTATTTTAAAAAGCTGAAGATTATGTAAAATAATCTGAATGGGTTGAAGGTGTACTGTGTGGGGATGTAAATCCCAAAGGAAAACAAGGCTGCTGTGACTTTTTTTTCCCTTTACTGGTATGAACCTTGGCTGGCTGAACAAAGGTTCTTTCAACCCTTCCTCTTTCCCTAGGTTCCTTAAAAGTAACCAGATACTTTCCCCTCCAGCCCTCTTATTAAAACATGGAGCTTCAAAATGTCTTCCTAGTATACCACACGAATGTTTCTTTTGCCATATTGTCTGGGGTGTTTGATAGGTTTTCTCAAAGAAATGTAGCTGTAACACACACAACCCCAATTTGTTTTCAGGTGGAGCAGCCAATTATAACCCAAGGATCCTCTGTTACAAAGATAACTTTTGAGGGGCGCCAGCCTCCTACAGTTACAAAGATAACTGGTGGCAGTTCTGTGCCTAAGCTGACATCACCAGTTACAAGCATATCTCCCATTCAGGCCTCCGAGAAGACAGCAGTGTCAGACATTTTGAAAATGTCTTTGATGGAAGCTCAGATTGATACAAATGTAGAGCATATGGTAGTGGATCCCCCAAAGAAGGCTCTTGCCACTAGTATGCTCACTGGTGATGCAGGATCCTTACCCTCCACCCACGTGGTGGTGGCAGGGATGGCGAATTCTACTCCCCAGCAACAGAAACGTAGAGAGTCCTGTTCAAGTCCATCTGCCGTTGGCTCTCCCCTAACAACAAGGAAAATCGATGCGCCAGGAGTGCCTACAACAGGCCAGTTCATGCGTATTCAGAATATAGGCCAAAAGAAAGCTGAAGAAAGCCCAGCAGAAATTATCATCCAGGTAAGAATTGGAAGGAACATGAGAAATGTTGGGCATCTTGGGGATTGTGGGTTTGGTGTGTTTTGGGATGTCACAGGAAGAGTCAAGCCAAGATGGCGAAAAGACAGATTATCTTTGAGATGGCATTTGACAAATTTGGGTTAATACCTATTACAAATAACTGAAATTTATATTTATTATCTGGAAATAGAGTCCTAGAAAATTCATGGATGTTGTCACACAATACACCTTAGAGGTAGTCAAGGGCCCTGAGCCCATTTGTCAGCTTGATTTGTAGATGCAAGCCACACTTGCCAGTGTTAACTCAGCAAGTCAAGCCAGAAGATTGACCACTTCCTGGGGTCAAACTTGGGGCTCCCCAATCTTTGCTCAAAAACTCCTGGGATATAACTGGGTTACACTTTTATTTCAGGGACCCTTTCCTTGGAAAAACACAGTTCTTGATCCAAATTTATGGTCTTCAGGACAATAAAACCTTAATTAACTGACATGTCTGGAGAAACATGTTGTAAGAGATTGTTTCTAAGTAATTTAATTTTATGTCTAGCTTGGGATTAACCATAAAGCTTTGCTTTTTATTTCAATCATTGTTATTGAAAAATCTTGTTATGATTTCTGTCCTGCCTTGGTAAGTACAGGCGAGTGAACATAATGGGTTCTTCGTCGATCTACTAGGAAGTAGATCTTCCTGTGCCTCACATTCCCTTCATTCTAAAACTCCTCTGTCATCACGCGTAATACATCAAGATTGAAGAATTACTGAGTCCAGACTAGCCCTTAGAAGTTGTGTTTTATTTCCCTCTCTCCTTGTAGGGTATCAGGTTGTTTTCTTGACATTTGTCATTTTTTGCTGATATATGGCTTGAAAGGTATCAGAGCAGCACATTTTAGTTAATTGGGAATTTGGATTTATTGAAATGTGGATAGTCTAGGATTTACCATAGATTCTGTTGTGTGACTTGAGAGTTCCGGTGAAGTTGCCATGATGCTAAGCTATGACAGAATACAAATTGATCAGTATTAATCCAAATACAATATAACTAAGTATGGGAGAAATGTTTAAAGGCAAATAGAACTGGCCATTGAATTATTCAGATAATTTGTTCTTCCTTGTAAAAACAAATGTTAGTAAATTAAATAATCCTTGACAAAGGGGTTTGTTACGGGTTTTTTTGTTCCCCTAAGAGATTTCCCCTAAGAGGTAGGGTGTGGTGGAAAAGGAATGGTTTCCTGGCTTTGCCATTCACTGTGTGACTCTGGTCAAGGCTACTTAACCTCACAGTGCCTTAGTTTCCTCATCAGTAAAATGGGAATAAAGAAAGTCTACTTTACATGATTGATGTAAGGATTACACAAAATTGAGATGAAGCACCTAGCCCAGTACTTGGCTCCTAGTGATTGCCCAATAAATGGTAGCTATTAACTATTTTTACTAAAATTTACAGTGGCTCCTGGGGGTTTAAATTGGCATGCTCATTAGGTTGAAAAGAATTTTGGATATTTATATGGAAATTATTTTCTGTACTTTATGAACAGGGGTGAAGATATAGTTTGTTTCATGTATCAGAGATGATAGCTAATGAGTCGGTTCTCTGTAGAGTAACTTTTCACATGAACCGTATGCTAGATTGCTATGTCAGAGGGAAGGACAGCATAGTGATTAAGAACCAAGCTTTTGGAGTCAGAAATACCTAGATTTGAATCTCACCTGTACTCCTTACCAGCATTATGGCTTTGAGCAAGAGTTAACATCTTTACCTCAGTTTCAATACTTATGAAGTAGAAACAGTAACACTTAACCTCACAGAGTTGTTGAGAATTCAGTGAGAAAATATATATAAAGCAGCTGGTTAAGTGTCTGATATAGAGTAATACTCAATAAGGATAGCTCCTGATTTATAATCATCATTAATTTATTGTTAGAACATTTTCAGATCTTATTCTTAGTTATGCTTAGCTTTGACCTGAAGTATTGATTTTACTGATTCAGTAAAATACCTATGAGGATGAGTGAAGGAAGTCTGCAGAAGTGCTTTGATTCCTTGAAACATGTTCTATAAAAATTCAGCGTGTTTGATAGTAAATGCTTTGAATGAAAAGCTTTCTTCTTTGTAGACAGATTATCTGTATTTCATTTATTTGTTTATTCATTCATTCCATATGTATTATTTAATCTCTGTGTTTCAGGCACTGTGCTAGGTGCTGAGGATAGAGGAAGTAACCAGGACGAATATATCTTCTATTGTGAAGGAATCTACATGTGTGGAATTCATTGCATTTTAGAACCGCAAGGATGTTTAGAACATATCTTCTCCAACTATCTTATTTTACACAAGATTAAACTAAAGCTCAGGGAAGTGAAGTGAATTATTCAGAGATCCACAGCAAGTCAGAGTCAGAGCGAACTAAAATCCAGGTCTCCTGAGCCCACCTGAGACTTTTTCACAATGATCAGCTATGTGGAATGGGGGGGACACAAACAGACAGACAACTCCACCACCTTAGAATCAATGCCTAGGCATCTTGCAATATTTTCTTGATAGTGTTCAAATTAAATTTACATTTCCCCCCAGTAGAAGGTTGTTTTGGTCAGGTATATTTGCACAGTGCTGGTATTCAACTTTACTCTGGGGTTGTTAATGTTAAAGATACATTATTCATTTGGCAAATGTTTATTGAGCTTCTAATGTGAGCCATGCCCTGTTCAAAGCTCTGGGAGTCTAGCAGTGAAATAGATAGTCAAGATCTGCACTCTGTTCCATACTCTTATGGATGTTACATTCTAAGGGTAAGAAGAGAAATTAAGAAACAGATGATAAACGCCATGAAGAAGACGTAGTAGAATGTAATAGAGCTAGCGGGTGGGAGCGAGCCAGAACTCTGGTTTCAAGGTGGTAGAGGGAAGGCTTCTCCAAGCCTTTTACACTAAGCGTTTGAGCTAAGATGCAGATGACAGGATGGAACCAGCCATGTGAAGATTTGGAGGAAGAGTATTCTGGGAAGAGGGGAAGAACTAGTGCAAAGGCCCTAAAGTCCAATGAGTTTGGCATAGGATGGAGCTGTGGTAAGGAGTTTGATTTTATAGCAAGTATAATAGGAAACGATTGTAGATTTTTAAGCAGAGCTATGATGTTAACTGATAAACCTTTTAAAAAGATGTCTAATAAAGATGAGAAAGAAGAATCTGACAAGGCATTATGGCTATAATATGTGTTTATCTGCTGGTATTTTTATTGTTTCAAAGAGTTTTGTCCTCTCTACTCTCAGTTTCAATAGATAGTTCTGTGTGACTCAAACAAGTAACTTCCCCTTTAAACTACCAAAGGATTACCAAAGGGCTTAAAATGTATTATGGTATCAGCAAATTAATCATTCATCTTGCAGATGATAATGAGCGAAATCTGACTACATTTACATTTAAAATTTGCTTAATGATCAAATGAAAAAGTCCTTCAAAGTCTTTCTCTTGAATTAGACACAGACTTCCGCCTTTTTTGTTAGAAGAGGTGCCATCAGGGAGTGGAAAGATCACTGAGTTATACAGGACTTGGATTTGAATCCTGGCATTAACCCTGACCAACTGTGTGACCTGAATTAAGTCACTTACCCTTTTAGTTTCCTCATTTATAAAATGGGAATAATGCTTTCCTTATAGTGTTGTTACAGGGATTTAGAGGAATATCCTATGTGAAAGCACCTAGCACAGTGCCTAATGTGTAGTAGTTGTCCAATAAATGTCGATTTCCTTTTTTCCTTCCTTAGTGTTGGGGAAATCCTTCTGTTACCTTTTCTTACCGTAAAGCTTCTCTCCTATGTCTTTTCTTCCAGGCCATTCCCCAGTACGCTATTCCTTGTCACTCCAGCTCCAACGTGGTAGTAGAGCCCAGCGGGCTGCTTGAGCTGAACAACTTCACCAGTCAGCAGTTGGATGATGACGAGACGGCAATGGAGCAGGACATGGACAGTAGCACAGAGGATGGAACTGAGCCCAGCCCCTCTCAGAGTTCTGCTGAACGGTCCTAGTGTTTTGGACACAGGAGTGCACTTTAAAACCTGCTTGGTTACCAAGTGTCCAGGGAAGCCCTGTATTTTGATGTCTAGAGAGCACTTTGCCCATGCTTAGGCTGCGGACCCTGAAACAGCAGTGTTTCAACAAGAATTGCTGCTGGAGCAGCATTTTAAAACAAGATAAAACTCACAGGGGAATGTACTTTTTTAAAAAGGAAAAAAGAAAAAGATGCACATCTACAGTGACATAAGACCTGATGTTCTTTCTCTGTTGGACCATGACTGATGGAAAAGTTTGTCTTGCAGTAGAAAGAGACTTTTCCTGTGAATGTTCCTTAACTGGTTTCTACTGAGCAAAACACCATCAAAGAAGGAGAATGTGAATAGTTTGCATTTTGAAACAGTGTGTCAGGAACAGTTTGTTTAAAAATCTTATATGTTTTCGCAAATCCCTGGAAGTGTTGAATTGGTTAACATTTTACATTTGCTCGGTTCATAGTTTATAAAATAACTAGAAAAATACTGGCATTAAAGAATCCTTATTGGATGGTGGAAATCAGATCCCTAACCAGTGGGAAGTGCTTTCTGGATGGCTTGTACATTCTCACCAATTGTATGCTAATTTATTGTGTTGTTGTTCATTTGTGCTATAGGCAGCACACTTGCCTTCTATTTATTTAAATGTAAACATTTCAAAGTCGGCCATATTCCTTCTGACAAATTTCCTGTAAACCAGGATTGCCTACGCTTTCCACTTCCTACCCTCTCCTCCCCTCCTTTAAGAAAATTTAAGAGAAAATGTTTCATTGTGAAGCAGAGGAAAAGAAACATTTTCTGGTCCAAAGGAAATGTTCAGTTATGTTCAGGAAAAGAAATATTCACATGATGCTATCTTAACATTGAAATTGCACATTCATGTTGGATTGAGACTTCGAAAATAACTTTTGCATACTTCTGTTTAACCCCCTTTGAAATGTATAAAAAGTTACAGTTCTAAATGTAATGTTTTTAAGCATTCTGCCTTTTTAGGACACAGTTTGTTTAAGCAATATGTTTGGGTCTTGTGATCACTGTCTGTCACAAGTAGAGTGACGGGTGAGAGGGTGGGAGGGTAAGAGTCAGTTGTGGCAAAGGAAACTATACTTTTCATTTTTAAAAAAATGTAAATAGAAGAGTTTTTAACGGTTTTATATAGATTTCACTATAAATAAGCATTTTAAGACTGACAAATGTTGAACTGTACATACATATATCAGCATAACTGCCCAATTTTTTGGTGCTGAAGTACTGTAAGTAGAATTCATCAACAGTCTCCTAATTTTTACATCTGTATCTGGAAAAAAAAAACAAAACTGTGATACTGTAGTTAATAATTTCCCACTAGAGTGACACTGAAGATTTAAACACAAGCATTCGTAAGATGCACTGATCTCTGGGAGCTGTCATTACTTGTACAGGTGATAATGACTCACCCGTAGATGGAGCTGTTGGATGTTATTTTATTGTACAAATTCATGTTTAAAAGACTTCGTGACTGTTTCTAGTTAAGTAATTTTTTAACCTCTTGGGTCATAGACTTCTTTGAAAATCTGATTACACTATGAACTCTCTTACCAAAAAGATAACACATGCCAGTATACATGTTAGATTTTTGCATACAGTTTTAGGGGTTCATGGGCCCCTAAGCCTATCCATGTATTCCAGGTTAAGTCCTCTGTTATGGTCAATCCATTACTTACAGATGTAAGTTTTTATAAAATAAAATATCTTTTAAATATTCGTGGATCAGGTAACAAGAGCAAACTTGAATAAAGTTATTATGTTCTACTTCTACATATTCTGGCAGCATAGCATACCTGTGTCCCATTGAGAATTTAGCCTTAATATGTTTTAGCAACCAGAATGGCAAATGAAACTTCCATGGTCTACATTTAAAAAATTAATATATATTTAACAAATTATCAAGTGAGGGATTTAAATTTCTTTTAAAGGTGTTAATTTCAAGGAGAGCGTGAATTTTTTAATCTGTTCAACAAATATTAATTAAGCGTCTTCTATGTGCCAGGTGCTGTTCTAAGCACCAGAAATACCATAGTGAATAAACAAAATCCTACGCTTATGGAGTTTACAAACAGGGTTTCCTGCTGATGAATTGGAGGCAAGGGCTGAAGGAAGGAGGAAATGAGTGATTCTTAGGTTTCGTGATGAAGTGGTTGGATGGTGATGCCATGTGAATCTCCAGCCATCCTTTTACTGAAAGTCTTAGCATTAGGTTAATTAGTACTTCATATGTTTAAGTCCATAAATTAAAGGTAATTGTAAGTCATCTCTGTGAAACATATTCAGAGATTTTGAAGCAAATGCTATGAAATTATTAGAATCTTAACTTAAAGGCAGTGATAAGAAAAATCCATTTGGTTTAAAGTACACTTTGATAAATGCTTCGTATTGTAGATGCAGTTTATGGTGAACTTAGAGAACTTTCAAAAAAAACAGCTTTTGATTCGCATGTGAGATTAATTCACATGCCATACAATTCACCCATTTAAAGTGTGCAGTTCACTGGTTTTTAGTATATTCACAGAGTTGGGCAACCATCACTACAATAGATTTTAGAACATTTGCATAACCCCAGAAAGAAATCCTGTACCCTTTAGCCATCACTCCTGAAACTGCCCCCCCCCACCAGCATCCCAACCCTAGATGACCACTAAACTACTTTCTGTCTCTATGGATTTGCCTATTCTGGACATTTCCTATAAAGGGAATCATACAATATGTGGTCTTTTGTGACTGGCTTCTTTTGCTTAGCATAGTATTTCACAGTTCATCCATGCTGTAACATGTATTAGTGCTCCATTCCTTTTTATGGCTCAGTAATAGTCCATTGCATGGATATACCACATTTTATTTATCCATTCATCAGTTGAAAGACCTTTGGATTATTTCCACATTTTGGCTATTATGAATAATGCTGAAATGGATATTTGTGTACAAGTTTTACATACGTTTTCAACTTTGGGGGTTATATCTCTAGGAGTGCAATTGCTGGGGCATACAGTAACTATGTTTAACAATTTGAGGAATTGCCATACTGTTTTCCACAGCAACTGCACATTTTACATTCTCACCAGCAATGTAGGAGAGTTCCAATTTCTCTACATATTCACCACCAGCACTTGCTGTTGTTTGTCTTTGATTATAGCCATCCTAATGTGTGAAGTGGTACCTCGTTGTGATTTTGATTTGTGTTTCCCTGATGGCTAATGATGAGCATCTTTTCATGTACTTTGGAGAAATGTCCTTTGCACATTGTCCAATTGAATTATTTTTTTATTTTATTATTTAAATTAAGAACTTCGTGTGTGGGTGTGTGTGTGAGGAAGACCAGCCCTGAGCTAACATCCATTGCCAATCCTCTTTTTGCTGAGGAAAACTGGCCCTGGGCTAACATCTGTGCCCATCTTCCTCTACTTTATATGGGACGCCGCCACAGCATGACTTGATAAGTGGTGCGTCGGTCCGCACCTGGGATTTGGACGTGCGAGCTCCAGGCTGCCGAAGCAGAGCATGTGAACTTAACCACTACACCACCGGGCTGGCCCCAAATTAAGAACTTTTGAAATACAGGAAATGTTACTACTATTAAGAGAAAAGTAAGCTGTTCTCTGGTAATTAATTCATCACCCTTAAAATCTTAATCAGATTCTAGTTCTTCCTCTCTAATGTAACAAATTGCTTAACATTCTTAAAACTGTATAGAGCCTTGTAGTTGAAAATGCTTTTAAATACATTTCTCATGAGGTTCTCACAGCTGCTGGGACAAGAGACATAGTACAAAGGAAATAGTGGTCGGGTGGTCTGGATTTGAGTCCCAGGCTCCTCTGTCTATTGATCAAGTCAACATGAACTTGGGCAAGTCACATTCCCCATAATATAAAGTGAGTATTTCTGACCCCATGGGATTATTGTGGATACTGGATAAATTAGTGTATGTAAAAATGTCAGGCACAGAGTTAGGTGCTCTATTTTTTAAGTCTAGTATTTATACTACTTCTACTTTATAAATGGAAAACAGGGCTCAGAGACAAATGATGTACCAAAACTCACAGATTGACTGCTAATAGGAATTGTGCTGAGCCATGAGTTGCTACCTTCTATAGAGCAGTGTGTTTGTGCCACCAAACATAGGACTGGCCTTTGGGAGGACAGGGGAATTTGGCATTGGTCTATAACATGATCTCTTTGCCAGTCTTAGGTGCCTTCACACAGAGGTGCTGAATTCAGGTTTGTTTTTTGAGTTCAATTATGTGTCACAAATCCCAGATAAGAGGAAGTGGAGTGAAAAAGCACCAAAAAGCAAGGCTTTCCAAGAAAGGACAGTGAAAAAAGAGTCTGCTGCCTCTGCTTGCAGGTTCCCTTTAAGTGAGCGAGGCTTGATGACCTATATATTGAAAAAAGAAGAATCGAAACACCTTAGGACCAGATTTATACTTGTGGGAAAGCTCTCTCCGCCACCTTCCCGCTTCCTCCCTCACACATACACATTGTAACTGAAAACACGTGCTTGGTTTTTTTCTTTTTTTAACCAGACAAGCCTGGGTTTGAATCCTGACAGGCCATGTGAGCTTGGACAAACTCTAAGAGGCTTAAAACAGCAGAAGATGGAATGAAGTATAATGCTTCATTATCTAATTCCCACTTTTAAAACAGACTGCTAGATAAGCGATCTTTTTCCCAAATGGTTCTTTCTGGCATCCTGACTTTTCCTTCTGTTCCTTCTAACAAATAGTTATTGGGTACTTTCTATGTGCAGACATTGGAGATAATAGCTGTCAGCCAGGAGGGGAAGCCCTAATCCTCATGGGACTGCAGCCTGGTAAAGGAGATATGTTAATCAAAGATCACAACTAAATATGTTCAGTGCTGAGTGCGATGATGGAGAAATACATGGTGCCCTGATAGCATATAAATGGAGAGGTTCAGAAATTTCCCTCAGGAAGGAATGCTTGAGCTGTGATCTGAAGGAAGAGGACTTAACTAGGCAAAGAGGAGTGGGGCAGCTGTCCAGGCAGGTGGACAGCAGGTTTATAAAGCCCTGTGGTGGGAGGGGCATGGTGGGAGGGGAACTTAGAGTAGGCCAGTGTGGCAGCAGCATGGAGAGCCAGGGAAGCAAGTGTAGTGAGAGCAGAAAGTGGAGACCAAACTGTATGGATCTTGCAGGTTATGATAAAGCTTTGGCTCTTTATTTTAAGACCAATGAGAAGTTATTGAAAAGTTTTAAGCCATTGGAGCTGGCAAAATGAATTAATACATTTATAAAATATCTGGAGTGATGGTGGTCCATTAGAACAGAAAAATATATTTGACATTTCTTTTTTGATACCAGTCTCATCTCCTTATGTCCTTTTCTGAAACATCTTCACTGGTTACCTAATACTGTAATATGAATCTGGAATTCAAGGGTCTTAGCCAAAGCTTCAACCTACATTTCTAGATTCATAACCCATTTCACTACCTGTGTCCCCAACCACACCCACGGTTTATGCTCTGCATTCACTCACTACTCGAATTCCACCTCCTTCCCCAAGACTACCCAGATCTCTTTAATGCGGGCTCATCCCACTCCACTGCTGTCTTCTTCTTGCATTTGGGGAGAAACACGTGTTTACTTAGCAACTTACCATTAGTTACCTACTGTGAATTAATTTGCATTGCATAAGTATCCCCTGTATAGGCAAGGAATTCACTTTTTTTTTGAAGTTACCAAATTTCTTATATAATACCTGATTCCAGGTGTGCCCCATCACACAGTGTGAGGGTTCCTCTGTCATCCCTCACAATGCGCCTCTCAGAGAGTCCTTCAAATGCAATATTCTAGGGAATCATTCTAAAAGCTTCGTTCAGCCTTGAGCGAGAGGTGCTGAGCTTTCTCCGGTCTGTTTCTCTTATGCCCTTGAATTGAATCTCAACGCTTAATATTTAAGTTTGTTAGAGTTTAGTGAGATCATTGATAATCTTGGTAAGATTCACTCTCATATTCAAGTCAGTAGCATCCTGTTTGGTTCTCGACAAGATCGACTATTATTTCCTTGCATGGTGGGGTTCACCAGGGTCTGTGCTCAACCCACATCCCTTCTCACTCTGCACAGGCTTCCTGAGGCTATCCTCTATGCTATGGCTTCAACCTCCTCCATTAATCCATTAATATATGGATTAATTGCTTAAATCATTGAATATATATTTATTGAGCAGTTATGTCCCAGGTACTGTTCTAGACATTAGGGATATATCAGTGAACAAAATAGTGGGTGAAAAAAAACCTGCCCTTTGTAGCTTACATTCTAAATGGCAATATATATAAGTGAAAAATTCATAGTATCTTCATGATAATAAGGAGAAAAAAAATTGTCGGGAAGGAGAATATGAAATTCTGGGTCTGTGAGTGTGAAATTGTAGCTAGGATAGACAGGGAAGGTCTCACTGAGAAGGTGACTTGAAAATAACCTGAAGGAAGTGAGGAAGTCAGGCTGATGTCTGCAGGAAGAGTGTTCAAGGTGGAGGGAACAGCAAGTGCAAAGGCCCTGAGATATGTACCTGGCATATTCTAAGAACAGTAAGGAGAATAATGAGATAGGATCAGAGTGAATGGGAATGGAGGGAGTAGTAAGATATAAGGTCAGAGAAAGAACTGGAAGCTATTCCTAGTTTTCTGACTGTTTTTATTATAACAGAGTATTAGTTTTTGTGAAATGCTTTTTATGCATCAATTGATATGATCATGTGGTTTTTTTCACCATTCTATTAATGTGTAATTTGATTGACTTTCTTATGTTGAACCACTCTTGCATTCCTCTTATAAATCCCACTTGGTTATGGCATAAAGTCTTTTTAATATGCTGTTGGATTCAATTTGTGAGTATTTTGTTGAGGATTCTCGTATCTATATTCATGAGGGATATTGGTCTGTAATTTTCCTGTGATGTCTTTAGCTGGCTTTGATATCAGGGAAATGCTGGCCTCATGGAATGAGTTAGGAAGTGTTCCCTCTTCTTTTATTTTTTGGAAGAGTTTGAGAAAGATTGGTGTTAATTCTTTCAATGTTTGGTAGAATTCACCAGTGAAGCCATTTGGTCCTGGACTTTTCTTTGTTGGGAGGTTTTTGGTTATTAATTCAATCTCTTTTCTTGTTATAGATCTGTGAATATTTTTTATTTCTTCTTAAGTCAGTTTAGGTAATTTGTGTGTTTCTAGGAATTTGTCCATTTCATCTAGGTAATCCGATTTGTTGGTGTACAATTGTTCACAGTATTCTTATAATTCTTTTATTTCTGTAAGGACAGCAGTAATGTCCCCACTGTCATTTCTGATTTTAGTTATTTGTGTCTTCTCTCTTTTTCCTTTGTCAGTACCTAAAGGTTGTCAATTTTGTTGATCTTTTCCAAGAACTGACTTTGGTTTCATTGATTCTCTCTATTGTTTTTCTATTCTCTATTTCATTTATCTCCTTTCTATTCTTTATTATTTCCTTCCTTTTGCTAACTTTGGGTTTAGTTTTTCTTCTTTTTCTAGTTTCTCAAGGTGTAAAGTTAGGTTATTGATTTGAGATCTTTCTTCTTTTTTTAATGTAGGCATTTGCAGCTATAAATTTCCTTCTGCGCACTGCTTTTGCTGCATTCCATAAATTTTGGTTTTTTTTATTCATCAAGTTATTTTCTAGTTTCTCTTGTGATTTCTTCAGCCACTGGTTATTTAAGAGTGTGCTCTTTAATTTCTACATATTTGTGAATTTTCGAGTTTCCTTCTGTTATTGATTTCTATCTTCATTCCATTGTGGATGTTTTATCCATGATTGAAAGTGGTGTATTTAAGTCTCCACAAGAGTCCATTATGGTGGAACTGTCTATTTCTCCCTCTGAGTCTATTAATATTTGTCTCATATATTTTGGAGCTCTGTTTGGTGCATATATGTTTATAATTGTTGTCTTCTTGATAAATCAGCCCCTTTTCAGTATAGATTGTCCTTCTTTGTCTCTTGTAAAGTTTTTGACTTAAAGTCTGTTTTGTCTGATATTAGTGTAGTCACCTCAGTTCTCTTTTGATTACCATTTGCAAGGAATATATTTTTCCATCCTTTTACTTACAACCTATTTGTGTCTTTGGATCTAAAATGAGTCTCTTGTGGATAGCATATTGGATCATGGTGTTTTTTTTTTTTTAATCCAATCAGCCAAGCTCTTCTTTTTGATTGGAGAGTTTAATCCATTTACATTTAATGTAATTTCTAATAAGGAAGGATTTACTTCTGCCATTTGGTATCTGTTTTTCATATGTTTTATACATTTTTTATCCTTTACTTCTTCCATTACAGCCTCCTTTTGTGTTTAGTTGATTTTTTTGGTGAAATGTTTTGATTCTCTTCTCATTTCCTTTGTGTACATTTTTCAGATAGGTAGATATTTCCTTTGTGATTACCCTGGGGATAATTTTGATTATAATAATTTTGATTATTATAATTTGATTATATTGAACATCCTAATTTTATAGCAATCTAGTTTGAATTGATATCAACTTAACTTCAATAACATTCAAACTCTGCCCCTATAAAGTTTCATCTCCCCTTTATGTTGTTGTCATCACAAATTACATTTTCATACATTGTATGCCCAGTAACATAGATTTATAATTATTTGTATGCATTTGTCTTTTAAATTATGTAGGAAATAAAAAAATGGGGTTACAAACCAAAAATACAATAGTACTGGCTTTTATGTTTGCTCATGTAGTTACCTTTACTGGAGATTTTTATTTCTTCATATGGCTTCAAGTTAACTGTTGAATGGCCTTTCATTTCAACCTGAAGGACTTCCTTTAGCATTTCTTTTAGGGAAGATCTAGTGGCAATGAATTCTGTGAGTGTCTGTTTATCTGGGAATCTCTGAATTTCTCCATCATTTTTGAAGGATAGTTTTGCTGGATATTGACTTCTTGATTGACAGGTTTTTTCTTTCAGCACTTTAAATATGTCATCCCATGGCCTTCTGGGCTCCATGGTTTCTAGTGAGAAATCAGCCTTTAATCCTATTGAGGAACACTTGCACTTGACAAGTTGCTGCCCTCTTGCTTCTTTCAAGATTCTTTGTCTTTTGACAGTTTGATTATAGTGTGTCTTAGTGTGGATCTGTAAGTTTATCCTAGTTGGAATTCATTGAACTTTTTGAATATGGATTCATGTTTTTCATCAAACTTGGGAAGCTTCCAGCTATTATGTTTTCAAATATTCTTTCTGCCCCTTTCTGTCTCTCTTCTCCTTCTGGGACTCCCATAATGCATATATTGATCCTTTGGTAGTGTCCCACAGGTCCCATAGGCTCTGTTCATTTTACTTCATTCTTTTTTCTTTTTGCTCCTTGGACTGGATAATTTCAGTTGTCCTATCTTCAAGTTCACTGATTCTGTCTTTGCATGTTCAGATTTGCTGTTGAACCCCTCTAGTGAAGTTTTCTAAAACATTTATTTACCAACATCTTCCCATTTCCCCAGGCCCTGGCAACAACCATTCTACTCTGCTTCTATGAGTTCTACTTTTTCAGATTCCACATATAAGTGAGATCATGCAGTATTTGTCTTTCTGTGTCTAGCTTATTTCACTTAGCATAATGTCCTCCAGGTTAATCTATGTTGGTGCAAATGACAGGACTTCCTTCCTTTGTTTTTTTTGTTTTTGGTGAGGAAGATTAGCCCTGAGCTAACATCTTTTGCCAATCCTCCTCTTTTTGCTGAGGAATATTGGCCCTGGGCTAACATCTGTGCCCATCATCCTCTACTTTATATGTAGGATGCCTCCCACAGCATGGCTTGATGAGCAGTGCATAGGTCTGTGCTCAGGATCCAACCCTGTGAAACCCTGGGCTGCCAAAGTGGAGCATGTGAACTTAACCACTATGCCACCGGGCCAGCCCCAGGATTTCCTTCTTTTTTAAGGCTGAATAATATTCCATCGTATGTGTGTGTGTGTACATATATATATGTTTCCATATCTTGGCTACTGTGAATAATACGAAAATGAACATGGGAGTGCAGATATCTACAAGATGCTGGTATCATTTCCTTTGGATATATACCCAGAAGTGGGATTGCTAGATCATATGGTAGTTCTATTTTTAATTTTTTGAGGAACCGCTATACTGTTTTCCATTTCAATAATTGTACATTTCATCTCCAGAATCTCTGTTTGGTTCCTTTTTATAGTTTCTCTTTATTGATATTCTCATTTTGTTCATACAGCACTTTCCTTTAGTTCTTTGTCCATGTTATTTTTTAGCTCTTTGAGCATATTTAAGACAGTTATTTTAAAGTCTTTGTGTAGTGTGTCCAATGTCTGGGTTTTCTGGGAGACTGTTTCAGTCAATTAATTTTATTCCTATGAATAGGCCATACTTTCCTGTTTATTTGTATACTTTGTGTTTTTTTGTTGAAAAGTGAACATTTGAATATTGTGATGCGGTAACTCTGGAAATCAGATTTTCTGTTTCTCCCTGGGTTTGCTGGGGTTTTTTGTTTTGTTTTGTGTGTGTGTGTGTGTGTGTGTGTGTGTGTGTTTTTAAAGGCTGTAGTGGTTCATTTATGTAGTGACTTCTCCTAACTCTTTTTTCCAGAGACTATATTCCTTTTCATGTGTGGCCACTGAAGTCTCTATTCATCATCACATGTTCAATAGTGTTTTGACATAGATTTTCTTGAACCCAAGGAGCTAAGCAAACAAACACACACACACACAGACACACACCTCTCCTGCTCTTTGCAGCTTGGCTTTTTGCTCTGGCTCTACTTCAACACTTATCCACACGTCCACTGAGATGAGGGACCAGCCTGAGGTGAAAGCTTGAGGTCTTCTCAGTTCTTTTCCAAGCATGTGCATAGCTCCCTAAATTCTTCCTTATATACAGGTGTTTTTGAATGCCCTAGTTTTCTAAAGGAACTCTCTCCCCAGCTTTTCCTCACAGGCCTTAGGTGGTCTATTGTATGTCTCAACTATAATCTTCTGCCTCAAGTGTCTGCAGGTTGTTTGTCACCCTTACCATGTTTTCAAGCAATGTCTGCTGCTTTTCCAGCCTGAGTGAGTTCTGATTTAGGCAAAACAGAGATGAGGGCCTTGCGTCAGTCCTTCCAAATAGGCCTGAGACAGGTTAAAACAGATGTGCACAATAACTTGTGAATAAGGTCTGCTGTGCTCTTTTCAGAACGGGACCCACACTGGTGTGGGTGGACATCTTCAAGACTGCTGCCAAGCTAGGGAGACAGTAGGGCGAAGGCTAGTAAAAATACCACGAAGGTTTCCCACAAGTTGTTTTTCTGTCTCATTTTTGTGTGTGTGGTAAAATATACATAACATAAAGTTTACCATTTTAACCATTTTTAAGTGTACAGTTCAGTGATATTATGTACATTCATATTGTTGTGCAACCATCATCATTATCCATCTCTAGAACTTTTTTCATCATCCCAAACTGAAACTTTGTACCCATTATACAATAACTCCTCATTCCCACCTCCCCCATCCCCCAAATTAACCACCCTACACTTTTGAAGTTGCCTTTTTCTTGATTCAGCATTTGGTTGTTGCTGTAAACCTTTGACTATTTTTCCAGAGTTCAGACAAAGTTGGTTCTGACAGTTTCTGCGTGTTTCTGTGGGAGGATGGGAGCTTGGAGCTGCCTACTCTGCCATTTTGCTGACAACACTCTCAACACCAAGGTTTTGTCCTGAGCAACTTGGAAGAGTAGAACGGCCATTAAATGAGGTAAGAAAGACTGTGGGAAGATCTAATTTTGAAGGAGAATAGCAAGGGCACAGTTTGGGATAAATTAAATTCAAGATGCCTATTAGACATCAAGTGGAGAAGTCAAGTAGACAGGTAGAAAAGAAAAGACGTCCAAGGGCTGATCCCTGGGCAGTCCAACACACAGGGGTCAGGAAGATGAGGAAGAACCAGGAAAGAGACAGAAGGAGTGGCCAGAAGGATGGGAGGTAAAGCTGGAGATTGAGACTGTAGTGTCTTGGAAACAGATAAAGAAAGTATTTATCTTGAAAACAGATAAAGAATGCTGCTAAGTCAAATAAGACGAGGACTCATGGAGTTAGCCATGTGAAGTCACTGGTGACCTTGGGAAGAACAATTTTGGTGGAGTCGGGAACAAAATCTAGAAGAGAATGTAAGGAGGGAATTGGAGACTGAGAGTACAGCTGATCCAACGAGTCACTGCAAAGAGTAGCAGAGATATGGGGCAGTTGCTGGAAAGGCAAGTGGGGTAAAGGAGTTTGTTGGTTTTGTTTTGTTTTTATAATTTAAGGAAATAGGATTCTTGATGGGATTGATCCAACGGAGAAGAGAGAATTTATAATGCAGGAGAGAGGAGAATTGCTACTTCCCTGTTCTTGAATAGTGGGAGGGGAGGGGATTTATGGAGGCACTGGGTTCATCCATTACAACAAAGAGAACGATGATATGTAGGGACAGAAGCAGGTAGGTGGGTAGATACATTTGCTTCAATTTTCCAACGAGTCTCAAACCCATATCAACAATCATTCTCTTTTCCGTGAGCCAAACACCACTTCCTTGAGACATCCCCAACTGAATTTCCTATGAGTACTTCAGCCTCGAGTTGACACAAGCCAAGATCAACTCCTTTCCATTTAATCCATGCTTTCTGCTCTGTTACTACCTGTCCATGGCATCCCCACCCATGCTGAGAAAAGGAAGGGTCAGGTTCTTGTGTGGTATGGAGGCCTCAGTAAAAAGGCAATCCCAGAACTGAGGTCGGAAGAAAGGTAGACATGTTCCATGGGTAGGGCGGTAGAAGAATGAAATGGGCAGAGCACCCAAAGATGGGGGGGGGGGACCGGGCTTGGGCGTGGGCACCGAGGGAGCAGTGAGGTCAGAGCAGTCACCTGGAGGCTGTGACAGTGTAGCCAACAAAGCATTCGTCGGGTCCCGTGGAGTTATCTGTAGTTTGTTACATGATCCAAAGGGCTATTTATCTTGAGTTTTTCTTCCATAGCATTAGACCGTTGTCCTGTGGGAAGAAGAAGCCCTTTCACCCTCTGGGCCTTGTGCAGGCCATTCCCTTCTCATACAATGCACTTCCCTCTGATTATTGACCAAACCCCTGCTCACCCTGCATCTCTAAGGTCACTTCCTGGGAAGTTTTCCCAGACTCTTTCCCCCCTAGCCTCCTCTTCTATATCTATCTCCTTCATGGCTCCCAATTTTTCTCCATGAAAGTTTTGCTCTGAGAGTTGGATTCATCTTCACGTCCTTAAAACAGGATCTGGCATGGAGGATGCATCAACAAGTTTGTTGATTGACTATAAAAAACTCCAGACCGTCCTGGTCCTGGGGCTCTGCCCACAGGTGCACAAATGCTTATTAACTAGAAGGCACAAGCAAATCCCAGAAATAACATCCTTATTGCAGGTTGTTTTGGGATGAGGATGTTATTGTTGTGAGATGTTTGTGTATCAGCCACTCTGGACTCAGAGGACAGTGCCCATCTCTGCTGTCATTTATTCTGTCACTTCAAAGTGCAGGAAAACCATGGGTGGTGATTTTAGAATCTTATTCAGAACCCTCAGGGAATGAGTCATTTTGTACTGACGACTTTTCCGGATTGCCACAGTTCAAATAAATTAAGCAACAGGACATTATTGTTGTTGTTGTTAATTTTAACTATTTTAGATGGTAAATTTCAGAAATGCATTATCATACTTTTCTGAATGTGATTCTACCATCTCTTATTTCTTCAGGATCATTATGATGAACATAGTTATAATAATTTTCCAGCTCAGCAATGAGAATACAGAGCCTTGCTAAAGGAGTAAGAGGAGAGGTAATTCAGGCTCAGTCTCTCCCTGGAGCAGATCTGGACTAGAGCCTGAAATCTAAGGTGGAGGCAGCTGAGCTGCCCCAGAAATCAGAGGGGTAAGTGAGGGAAAAGAGGCAGGCACTGACCCCAACGACAGGACCAGTGAGTGTCCCCCTTCAGTGTGCATTCAGACTACCCCGGGATCCTGTTAAAATGCAGGTTCTGATTCAGTAGATTCGGAATCAGTTCTGGTCTGGGATCTGAGTTCTGCATCTTTAACAAGATCCCAGGCGATGCCCATGCTGCTGGACCACAGACCACACTCCCAACATCAAGTCTTTAGTCGACCTGCCGGAGGTCATCTTGTGTGGTCTGAGTAGGAAGCTTGTCTTGAGAGACTTTCTCTGGGGCATCTTACAAGTACCGGGCGGCCTCCGGGAGTGATAATTCTCCGCGTGCACAGTGCTCTGCGGTCTACAGGGCGGCCTTGTCTTCCCTGTTTCTCTCCATTCTCACCATAGTCCCGGGAGGGAAGTCAGCACCCTTTTCCCGACTGGGAAACCGATTCCTGACATCGCACAGCTCACTGAGGGGCGGAACCAGGGCTCCTGGCTCCATGTTTAGTGCTCTGCACCGCTTCTTGCTGCCTTTCCGGGATCTGTGCTGTGTCATCCACAGCCTGCGGACACGGCGCCACGGGAAAATGGTTGTGTGTGCGCGCACACGTGTGTGCCCGTATTCAATGGAAGGCCAGTCAGCAGCTGTAGGCATATGGGGCCCAGGCGGTCTCACTTAGGACACCCCGGCTGAGAAGGATGTTTCCTCTCCCCTCAAATCTCCACCCTCAGAGGATGACCTCGCCTCATGTCGTGTAAACTAAGTACCAGAATCACTAAGTACCGGTGCAGAGATGCTGTCCGTGCCACATGCATCGCCCCTTTAAGCCTTTCGCCTTCAGGGCAGGCTGGCCGGGCTGTCGTCTACCGGCTTCTGGCCTCTCTTCCTGAGGGCCTTCTCTGGCCACAGGGACCTGCTCTGCCCCGGCAGGCACTGAAGTGCTGGGACATTTATACCCCGCAGTCAACCAAGGACTGATGAGAGCTGATGTAAAAGTAACGCAGCTCTCGGGAGCCGCCCGGTGGCGCAGCGGTTTAGTCCGCGCTTGGCAGCCCGGGGTTCGCCGGTTCGGATCCCGGGCGCCCGCCGACGCACTGCTTGTCAGCCATGCCGTGGCGGCGTCCCATATAAAGTGGAGGAAGATGGGCACGGATGTTAGCCCAGGGCCAGTCTTCCTCAGCAAAAAGGGGAGGATTGGCGACGGATGTTAGCTCAGGGCTGGTCTTCCTCACAAAAAAAAAAAAAAAAAAGTAACGCAGCTCTCGCCTCTTCTCCTGGGATAACTCGGAGGCATTTCCCCACATGAAGCCCCGCTTACCCACGGTGGGAACTTGCCTGATAAGGTTGCCCCTATTTACTGCCTTCCCCTCCCTGCCTCACTTCCCGCTCCTCTAATGGCGTGTCCTGGGTCCCCTCCTAAATGAATGACTTACCTGCAACTCCTTGTCTCAGGGTCTGCCGGGGGAGCCAATTAAGACACTTCTCCCAACCACTATTTCTACTGATCCACTTCCCTCTGGACCACATACCTGACTTTCCTCGAGTCATAATGGAGAAAGTATTCCAGTTCCTTAAGAAGGTTGCACCCTCTACCAGGGCCCTGGATGACATCCCTCCTGCTTCTAAAGGAATTCTCTCCTCAATTATTCCCTTTCTCTGAGGCATCACCTCTCTCTCCTTCTCTCCCATTCGCTCTCTCCTAGATCATTCCAACCTGCAAAAATCTCCTGATTCTGGCCAATATGGAGTAACAGGGACTAGATTTTCTCTTCTGCCTGAAACAACAAAACAACAACCAAACAAAATATTTGAAACAGTGGTTTTCAAGATAAGGGACATGAAGCAACAAAGGACAGTGATTCTTGGGAGGTGGAAAATAAGCACAGGTGAGTTTCCAGGGCCCAGCACAGGGAAGAGAACCCAGCAGAGCCTGGTGGACTCCCTGAGTCTCGGAGGAGACTGAGTTAAGAGTCCAGAGAGACTAAGGTGGATCGACTGTGCAGGACAAAGTACTGGAAAGGAGAGAGCGTCAGAGAGAGAGCTCCTGAGATCTGCCGAGGGAGCCCTCGAGTACTTAGCACAGTGTATGAAGAAACTCTCCAAGACTAGGGGAGAACCACCTGGAAGGAGTAGAGGAAACAGTAGCTGGCACTCACGCAGGGCCAAGAATAACATTGGTCCCCCCGGTCAGTCTGGAAAACTTTGTATTTCACAAGGCTGCGGGGTGGGGGGTCCTCAGAAGAGTCTGCCTCAGTGGTGGGGAGTGATACGCCGAGGCAAGATGCTGCTCTGATCCTGCAGAATAAATCTTAAATACTCCAAAAGGATCAAGCTGTTTCCAGCTAACTTAACTACATCCCAGAACAAAGTTCAAGAATATTTATAGAAATACAAAAATATCCAACACTCGACAAGGTAATATTCACAATTACTAGCATTGATTAAAATTCTCAGAAATGCAAAGAAGCAGGAAAGTACAACCTATAATAAGAAAAATAAAACAATCAGAACAGACCCAGGATGGCCACAGATGTAAAAACTAGTAGATGAGGACATTAAAATAGTTATTTTAACTGCATATATGTGTTCAAATGTTAAATGGAGACATAGAAGATACAAAAAAGAGATCCAAATCAAACTTCTACAGGTGGAAACTACAATATTTGAGAGAGATATATATACACACACTGCATTGGGATAACAGCAGATTAGACATTTCAGAAGAAAGATTAGTGTAGTTAATAATAGAAATTATCCAAAATGAAACACAGAGAGTAAGAAGAAAAAGTTTTTAAATGAACAGAGCATTGGTTAACTGTGAGACAACTTCAAGCAGTCTGATATATGTGTAATTTGGTGCCCTGGGGAAATAGAAGGGAGGGGGAGACAGGGGAAAAAAACCCAGAAAATAATGGCCAACAGTTCCCAAAATTTGACTAAAACTATAAACCCACATATCCAAGAAGCTCAATGAACTCTAAGTATAAGAAACACAAGTCTACCAAGACACTTCATAGTCAATTGCTCAAAACCAATGATAAAGAGAAAAAAGCACCAGAGGGGGGAAAAAGACACATTATAATACAGAGGAACAAAAATAATGATAATAACAGATTTCTTTTTGGAAACAATTCAAGCAAGAGTGGAAGAACATCTTTTAGGTACTGAAAGAAAATAACTATCAACCCAAAAATCTGTACCCACTTAAAATGTTTCAGAAATGAAGGTGATGATTTTGACCATTCACTATGGTTATGTGGGATGCTGCCGTTAAGGGAAGCTGGATGAGCTCACGTGGGAACAAAGAAGAGACAGATCGATCGAATAGCAAGATGATAGATTTAAACCTAACCATATAAATAATCACATTAAATGTAAATGGTTTACCCCCAACTAAAAGGCATAGATCATTAGATTAAATATAAAAGCAAGACCCAACTATATGCTGTCTCCAAGAAACACACTTTAAAAATAAAGTCATAAGTAGGTTAAAAGTTTATAAATGGATTAAAAAATATATACTGTGCTATCAATAATACAAAGAAAGATGGAGTGATTATATTAATGTCAGATAAAGTTGATTTCAGAGCATAGAATATTATCAGTGATAAAGACATCATTTCCTAATGAGAAAGGGGTCAATTCATCAAGAGGACATAATCCTAAAAACATATGCACCTAATAACAGAATTTCAAACCATATTAGAGAAAAACTGATAGAATTGCAAGGAGGAATAGACAAATTCACAATTATGTCCAGGACCTTCAACATCCCTTTCTTATTACTAAAACAAACAGACAGAAAATCAGTAAAGAAAAAAAACCTTCCATGCTAAGAAAGCCAAAAAAATCCAAAAAACCAAAAAGAAAACATCATGCTAAGCAAAAGAAGCCTGTCACAAAAGACCATATATTGTATAATTCCATTTATATGTGAGGTACAGAACACGCAACTCTGCACAGACAGTAGATTAGTGGTTGCCTGGGGCTTGGGGTTCGGGATGGAAAGGAGTGACTGCTAATGGATGTGGAGCTTTTGTCTTTTTTTTTTTTGGTGTGAAAATGTTCTAAAATTGATTGTGGGGATGCTTGCCCAACTCTGTGAATACACGGAAAACAATAGAATTTTACACTTTAAATAGGTGAATTTTGTGGTTGTCAATTATATCTCAATTAAACTACTAAAATGTAGTTCTAAATTTTGTAAATAACTCTTGGCTTAAGTACCAAACAAACAGCAACACCCCAACCCCTAATCCCGGTGCGGCTGACCCTTGCCTGCTTCTCCAACCTCATCTTCCTCCATTCTCCTCATTCACCATGCTCCAACCACAGCAGCCTTCTCTCTGTTCCTGGACATAGCAAGCTGATTCCTGTCTCAGGACCTTTGCACTTGCTCTTACTTTTGCCTAGAAGGCTTTTCCATCAACTCTTCAAACAGAACTGCTTCCTTCTTGTCAGTCATGTTTCATCTCAAGTATCATCTTCTCAGAGGGGCCTTCCCAGACTGTCCTGGCAAAAGCCTCCTCCCTATTCCACACTACCCTGTTTTATCTATTTCATGGAACTTAGTACCTGAAACCACCTTCTTTGTTTATTGACATATGTGTCTTCCTGCACTGGAATGTAATGTACACTCATTGAGGAAAAGGATTCTTGTCTTATTCCCTGCTGTATCCACACTTCATAGGCAAATACCCAGCACATGGTTGTTGACTGAATAGGAGCTATCCAGGACAGAGAGAACAGCCAGAAGTGTGCACTGGTGGTAGAAATAGTGGCACTAGGGAGCAAGGCATGAAGGGCAGCAGGAGTGGGTGACAGTCATACCTAAGTGACACCAGCATTGCTTCTAGCAGTGGTGGGGCTGGAGGAGGGCAGGGCTCACTGCTCTCTGAAGGTCAGCAGGCAGAAGTGCCTAGAAAGAGGCTCCTGCTGTAGAAATAGACATGTCTATACTCTTCTTTAATAATGTTTCAATTTAGAAATACATAGTATATACAGAAGACTGCATAAAACACATAGGTACAGTTTAAAGAATAATTACAAGTCAAACATTCATGTAACCACCACCCAAGTTAAGAGATAGGACATTACCAGCCATGCCACAAGTCTGTGTGACCCTTCTTGTCACCTTCCTCCTCTCTTCTCAAGACAAAACCACTCTCCTGATTTTTGTTATAGTCATGCCCTTGCTTTAAAAAAAAAAAAAAAGTTTACCACCTACTGTGTATGGCTAAATAACATATTTTTCAGCTTTTGAAATTTGGAGTGAATGTATTCTTCCATGATTTGCTTCTTTCATCCAACATGGTGTTCATATGATATTTCTGTGTTGATGGTTGTGGCTGTTCATTATTACTGTTGTATAGTATTCCATTGAATGGATATACCACAATTTATTTTCCAGTCTACTGAAGGTGGATGGTTTCTAGTTTTTTGCTACGCTAGAAATATTTTTGTACATGTACAAATTTTTCCAGGCCCAGGATATATATATATCTCCTATTGATTCTGTTTCTCTGGAGAATCCTGACTGTTACATGCAGTTTGTTTTCCAATCACCTATTGAAGGACATCTTGGTTGTTTCCTTTTGGGGCAATGATGAATAAAGCTGCCAAAAACGTTCATGTACAGGATTTTGTATTTACTTAAGTACATACATAACTTTATAAGAAACTGCCAAATTGTCTTTCAGAGTAGCTATACCATTTGCATTTCCACCAGCAATGAATGAGAGGTCCTGTTGCTTTCTTCACATCCTCATCAGCATTTGGTATTGTCAGGTTTTTGGATTTTAGCCATTCTGATCAGTGCATAGTAGAATCTCATCGTTTTTACTTGTATTTCCCTAATGACAAATGATTTTGAGTGTAATCATATTTTTAATTTTCATTTTTCTGATTATTAATATTGAGTTTATTTTCATATAGTTATTGACCATTTGATTTTTCTCTCTATGGAGTACCTGTTCAAGTTTTTTGCCCATTTTTCTGTTTAATTCTTATCTTTTTCTTGTTATTTCTTAGACTTCTTTATATATTCTGAGTGTAAATTCTTTTCCAATGGAATGTACTGCACATGTTTTTTCTTATGGCTTCCTTTTCATTCTTAATGCCTTTTGATGAACAGAAAAGCTTTGTATTTGAACTAGAGCATTTACTCTATTCATATTTAATTTAAATACAGATATATTGGATTTATATCTATCATTTATTTGTGCTTTATATTTATCCCATTCATTTTATTTCTTTTTCTCCCCTTTCTCACCTTCATGTGGATGGATTATTTGATGCCATTCCATTTTCCCTTTACTAGTCTGAAAGCTATACACTCTGTTTTTATCTTAGAGGTTTCTTTAGAAATTAAAAGATCATCCTGAATTTCCAAAAATCCATCGCAGTTGATGTCTTTACCCTCCTCTTGAACAATAAAAGGACCTCTTCCTCTTGCGCTCACTCTCACTCCCCCGCTTCTGGGGCTCCAATTACACTTATATTAGACTGTTTGATATTGTCTCACAGCTCTTGAATTCTCTATTTTTGTTTGTTTGTTTTTGTCACTCTTGTTTTCTTTGTGTTTTAGTTTGGGTAATTTCCATTGACCTATCTTCACTGATTCATTCCTCAGTCATTTCCAGTCTCTGATGAGCCATTGAAGGAATTCTTTGTCTCTGGTACTGCGATTTTTATTTCTAGGACTTTCATTAGACTCAGTATTATAGTTCCCATCTCTTTGGTGAAACGTCTCCATCTGTTCCTGTATATTGTCCACTTTTCCCACTAGATTCTATAATGTATTACTTTTAGTTATTTTAAAAGCCTCCTCTGATAGTTCCAACATCTGGATCATCTCTGAGTCTGGTTTTATTGATTGCTTTGTCTCTGGACAATGGGTTATTTGTGTCTTGCTTTTTTGGTGTATCTGGTATTTTTTGTTGAATGTCAGACATTGTTCGTAGAACAGTAGAGACTGAGATAAAAGTATTTACACGTGGGAATAGGCAGGTCTCCTGTTCTGTCAGAGCATTAGTGTGTGGGGCTGAGTCGATCTAGTTGGGAGTTGAGCTGGGTGTGGGTTTTTGTTGTTACTATGGTTATCTTCAGTGCATCACAGGTTTCAAATTCATCTAGAATTGCCTCATGTTTAGGATTGAAATTAGTATGCTGGGGGGTTTTCTCAATGATTCCTCCTCAGGCTTCAGCCATCCTTGCCCTACCTCACCACAGAAGGGCTAACTCTCCACGTTCCTCTCCTCTCCAGGAGTAGACTGATATTGCTCATTACTCAGTGCTTACAAGGGTCAGTGTGGGTTCAAGGAGGTGTTCTCTATGTTATGTTCCAGCCTCAGTCTTGAGCTGGCCCTGTGTGCCTGGGCCTCAGAGGTGGGCCTTTCTCAGCATTCCTGCCCCTCCTCCCCATGGAGGCCAATCTCTGCTTTGTATCTGAGGTGAGTCTTGTCCTGGATAGGACTTCCTGCCCTCCTCCAGCAGGAAGAGACCTCTAGTGGTATTAGTTTAGGATTCTGGGCCTGGGACAGTTTTCTGCCTTCTACCAGGGTAGAGGGATTTTCCTTTTATCCATCTCTCATCGCCAATGGGATTTTGCCTGTGCCCTTGGGGACAAGAAGGTGTGCTGCCTCTGCCCAAGTAGCTTAAGGGCTTTGTTCCATAGGAGAGAAGGGTCTTGGCAAGGGGACAGTACTGTGTGCCCTTCCTCTAATGCCCTTCCTGCACATCTGCACTCCCAAAGGTGGCTCTCTCCAGTCTCTCTCCCTTCCTCCCACATCTCTTATGAGTATGTGGTAGAAGTCCGTGGAGAAGAGCCTGGAAGTATGTTAACACTCTCCTTGGGTCTGGGGCTCCATACCGTCATGTTGGCCAACACTCAGCTGTTCGCAGTTATTAAACTCGTAGCTCTTTTCTTCTCATCTGCTTGTGTGGTGGCCATACAATGTCACAGACGAGCCAGCCCCTGGCTTTCTCTCTCCTTGGAGGTACCTCTCCCTCCTGGGCTTCAGGGTACCCGGTTGTCTGCTGGCCTTGGATTTCTGATGGGCTCAAGAAAGTTCTGATTTGTAGTTTATCTGGCTTTGTCTTGTGTGGATGGGAGCAACGCTCTTTCCAGCTTTCTCCGTCTTGGGCTGTAGAGAAACCTCTGTCCCGTGTACTTAGTAAACAGGTTTAATCTCTCTTGCCAAGTCCTTCCCCTCCCGACTGCCCTCTGACTGGTCCCTCTCTGCCTGCCCTCCCACTCCACTCTCCATTCCCAAAATCAAAGGGAGTGCAGGACACCCCTGAGAGGGCAGGGCTGGCAAGAGACTGGAGGGAAAAGCAGAGCCCTGTCAGTGGGCAGGGGTCAGGAGAAGCCCTTGAATGCTCACATGGTAATCATTTTTGTCCTGTCACAGTTTTACTTATTTTTTTATTGAGGTAACATTTGTTTATTACATCCTATAAATTTCAGATGTACCTCATTATATTTCGATTTCTGTGTACATAAAATCATGTTCACCACCCAAAGACTAATTACAATCCATCACCACATACACGTGTCTCATCACCCCTTTCGCCCTCCTCCTGCCCCGCCTTCCCCCCAGTAACCACCAACCACAGCTGAAAATAATAGTGGTCATTGGGATGGGATGTGGGTCACTACGCAGGACCCCATCCTGCCAAAGGGAAGACTAGGAGGGGCCCTACAGCTTTCCCCTTTATTTTCTCTGTTGCTGGACGAGAGGCCCAGCTGATCCACATAACAAAGGATTGGGGACGAGGGGAGGGAGGAGGGAAGAGGAGAAAGAGCTGAATAGTTTAGGGTTGGAGAAGTTTTCAGGGTGTCTGAGGAGAGAGGAGCCAAACCAGGCAGAGGACAGACGTGCAGGAGAAAGTGGGTTCTGAGAGCGTTGCATGGACTGTGTTTAGATGCATTTTTCTCTTCAAGAGAATCAAGTCAAGAGCGGATTGTTCTGGCTTTTTCTGTTCAGGGGCAGTGCCTTCACCTGCACCATGAGTCTCCGGCTTCGTAAGGATCACACCGCAGGCTTAGTGTGTATGGACCAGGCTGTGTTAAGGACTTCACAGATGCAGAAACCGAGGGTCAGAGAGGGGCTGAGGGTAAGAAACTGGTGCCTCACCTCCAGTCACACAGTTAAGGAAGGTCAGAGCTTGGACAAAGATCCGGCCAGGTCTGGCTTTCTGGTCTGAGGTCTTTCAGTCTTGCTGCTCAGATAGCTCTCCCCTGCTCAGCCACTGATCCCCAGCTCATTCCTGCCCCTCTCACACCCCCTGCTGCCCAGTCCACAGGGCTAGGTCTTGCCTCAGGGCCTGGCTGAGCCTGCACCCTGTCCAGCTCCTGCCATATCAACCTCTAGAGACAGTGTTGCCTGCCCCCATCAGTGAGAAGGAGAGAAAGTTCTTGCTTCCTGACACTCCCCAGACAGCCAGGCCCCAGGGCTTGCAGCCAAGTGGAACCCCTCCGGGTGCCCCCAGCCTGGGCTCTGGGTGTGCTCCCCGTCACAGCCCAGGAATGTGGGCATCCAAGCAGCAGCAGCAGACACGCTGGCTGTCAGCCGAGCCAGGGCCCCTGATAACTGACAGGAGCTGAAAGAACAATTAGAGGGAAGGTGGGTCGAGGGGGCGCATTTCAGAGTCACTTGGGCTGTGAAGAACAGTGCAAGGCAGCCGGGGCTAGCGGCCTTGGGTAAGTCACTGCCTAACAGGGCTCAGTTTCCCATCTGTAGAAGAGGGATGATATTTCTTGGCCTGCCTGCCTCATCAGCAGCTGTAAGAAAATGAATATGAGTGATTGTACGACCTGATTGTATTGCCTACTCCAGCCCGTCTCAGAGAACCACAAGGGAAACTGAGGCCCCAAGAGCACAGATTACACCTTGAGTTGGTAACAGAGCCGGGACTGGACTCCAGGCTCCCTGCCTCCCCAGCCAGGGCTCTTCTACCCCAGTGTCAGTCCTTTCTGTCCTGACCACACCCAGGGAGGGAGGATGGTGGGACTAGTCCTAGGACCCTGGATGGGGCCGGGAGAGCCGGGCTCCAGGCTCAGCGCTGTCACCGACTTGCTGCTGGAAACTGGGCAGAGGGTTTCTGCCCACAGGGCCTTGGTTTCTTTATCGTCAAATGGGGGCATCACCGCAAACCGTGCTTCCCAGACTTCCTCGTGCTTGTGAATCACTGGGATCTTGTTAACAGGCAGATTGTGATTCAGCAGGTCTGGGGCAGGACCTGAGAATCTGCATTTCTAAGAAGCTGCTGGCCCTTGAACCACATTTTAAGAGCAAGGACCTGGAGGAGCCCTAAGGACTTCCAGGCCTGGCCTTCTCTAAGCTGCTGGGGCTCTGAGGCGCCCCCTTTCCCTCATCCCAGGCCCCCTCCCTGCCCTCGGGGTTTTCCAGAGGTTCCCGAAACTCCTCCTTGGGAGCACTTCCTCCCTCCTCTGGGACTCTCCCCTCCATCTGCTCCTGCTTCACCTTCAGGATCAAGAAGTCTCAAGTTGCTCCTTCCTCCCTCTGGGACTCGCCTCAGGAGAACCCTCCGCTCGCCTTTCGTAGGAGACAGAGCCCCGTCTCCGCTGAGGATGTGGGGGCTCACTACACAGCTCCCCAGCTCCACACTGGAGGCCGGGGAAGCAGTAGGGAGCCTGCTGGGGGCCTCCCACCCCGGAGGACTGGCCCCCGCGCTGGTGCGGGGCCGCCTGGGCCTTCCCGCCCCGCTCTGCCCGCCCAACGGCAGCAGCTGCCAGAGTGAGATTTATGTGGATGCCACTGGGGTTTGGTAAAGAAAAGAGGGTGTGTGTTCATAAGGAAGGAAGAAAACCAACATTGATTAAGGTCCTATTGTGTGGCAGGCACTTTCGCAGACATCACTTCCGCCCAACCCTTGGCCCTGGAAGGTATGCTCGCCTTGAAGGTCGTGGCTAGGATGAATCACATGAGGCTCCTGGGTGACTCGTCGGCAGTCTGAGGAGTGGGCAGAGGCCAGCCTGGCTTCAGAGCACAAAGACAGGGGAGGCTGGGGCGGGCAGAGGAGGGGGTGTCCACTTCAGGCGAGGCCTGCAGATCCCAGGTGGAGTTGGACTTCTTTCTAGGAGCAGGGGGAGGCTGGGAAAGGATTAGGCAAGTTTGGGGCCGAATCAGATTGGCTCTTCAGAAGTACAGTGTGGTCCCTGAGGGGAGATGGACAGGAGGGCACATGGCTTGACGTGTGGAGGCTGGTGGGGGTCTGAGGAGCCTCTAATAAGGTCCCTTCCACCTCTGGGATCTTGAGCTGGACAGGTTGTGTGACAGTTCTGTTGTTTGTCTACACCCTAAATGTCTCTACAACACGTTCACATCCACCATCTGAGCTCCCCCGTCAAAATCCCCAGGAGGGGGCAGCACAGGCCTCAGTCTCCCCTTTGGCAGATGCTGTCCAAAGAGCGCCAAAGGCATCCCCAAGACCACCCCAGGATGAATCGCTGGGCTGGGGTTGGAACCCAGGCTCCCATAAGCTGCACTGCTGCCAGGACTAGGGCCTGGGAGCGAGAGAGGCCGGAAGGCCAGGGCCCAGCCCGGGTCAGCCAGCGTCCATCTCCAGGAGCATCGCCCGGCTGGCCCGGCTCAAAATAGCTCTCCAGACACAAGGAAATATTTTATCCTACTCTGGTTTCCCACCAAAAAAAATAAACATTCCCAAATCCCAATGGGGCCAGACTCCAAAGAGGGGAAAAGGGAACGAGAGCATACCCAGCCGCCCACTGAGAAGTCCGGCTTCTGTCCTTTTGGTTCCTTTCTTGAGGGTCAAGACTTTGCTTCATGACAGGAGGGAGGAGACTCCCACGGCTTTCCCAGTGGTGACTAGCTTTCTCTTGGTGTCAGGCTGTCCTTTCCCAGGGGTCACTCATCTCAGACATGATGACTCTGATGGGACAGCTGCAGGGACCATGCCTGGGGGATTTGAGCAGTATATGACACAACTCTGCCCTGGAGGGGCTCACAAGCCACTGGGGCAGGGCTGGGCTTCCTCTCTCCCTGAGGAGCTCTTGGAAACTGGAGGAGAGAGCACGAATATTTACTGAGCGCTGAGCATGTGCCTGGTTCATCCACAAACATCATCCCCTTTGACCCTCACAACAAGCCTGGAGGTGTATCTTATCACTTCGCATTTTACAGATGAAGAAACCAAGGCTCAGATGGGCATGACCAGCGAATGGCAGACTGGGACTGGACTTTACATTGCTTGGCTCTAAGACTGTGCTTTGCACCATGCTGGCTCTGGTAGTGCCCACATGGAGGCTGGTGGGTGGACTGAATGAGCCCTGGACTAACCTGTGCACAGAGGTCCCCTTCTCCCTCAGGCTGTGGCAGCCCCAGGTCCTGGGACACCAAGACCTGATCAGGAAGGCAGAAATGAGGCTGGTGTTATGGGTTGAGTTGTGTCCCTCCAAAAGATATGTTGAAGTCCTAACCTCCATACTGGTGAACGTGACCTTATTTGGAAATAAGGCCTTGGCAGGTGTAATCAAGTTAAGATGAGGTCACTAGGGTGAGCCCTAATCCAGTATGACTGGAGTCCTGACAAGAAGAGGGAAGACAGTCACGTGAAGATAAAGGCGGAGACTGGAGTCACCCAGCCATAAACCAACGTATGCCTGAGGCCACCAGAGGCTGGAAGAGGCAGGGAGGGTCCCTCCTCTGCAGGCTTCAGAGGGAGCATGACAGCCAACACCTAGACTTTGTACTTCTGGTCTCCAGAGCTGGTCTCCATTTCTGTTGCTTTAAGCCATCCAGTTTGTGGTCCTTTGTTACGGCAGCCCTGAGAAACTCACTCAGCTGAGGTGGGCCGGGTTGCCCCCTGGGCCTCCTCAGGAAGCAGGCAGCCTGCAACCTCTAAGAGAGCAGAGCTCAGTTGTCAGCTCCACAAGGGGAAGAACTTTCTCCCAGTCGGAGCCAGTCCTCAGAGGACGGACCCGCTTCGGGGGGGTGAGGGCCACATCGTGGGGTGTACAGCGGAGTAGATGGCCATTTGATGGAGATGTTGGGTTGTCTCTTTCTTATTGATTTTGGGGAATTCATAAAGGTATATAGAGATATAAAAATAGAAAGACAGGGGCTGGCCCAGTGGCATAGCGGTTAAGTTCGCACACTCCACTTCGGTGGCCCAGGGTTCACAGGTTCGGATCCCAGGCGTAGACAGACACACCGCTTGTCAGCCATGCTGTGGCGGCATCCCATAGAAAGTGGAGGAAGATGGGCACGGATGTTAACCCAGGGCCGGTCTTCCTCACACAAAAAAACCAAAAAACGGAAAGATGGATTGATCTGTTGGATAACAAATTTATTATGTATTTTGCAAATATGTTTCCTAGTCTGGGGCTTGTCTTTTCATGTTCTTTATGATGTCTTTTAATTGACGGATGTCCTTAATTTTAATGTCCAATTTATCCATCTTTTTTTTTTAATGCTCTGTGCCTTTGTTGTCTGCTTTTTAAAATCCTTGTTTTAAATCCCAAGGTCATAAGAGAGGCTCCTATATTTTTCTTAAAGTTTTAAATACTATCTTTCACATATGTCTTTACACGTATGTCTTTTCACATTGACTTTTGTGTAGGGTGTGGGGTGGGGCGCTAGTTTTGTTTTTAAAATATAGATAAGCAATGCTGAGCATCCTTTGCTGATCTGCAGCATGGTCTCTGTCTTACGTCTGCCTCTGCAGCCGTACCCTGCAGTCTCAAGTGCTTGAGTTTTGTAGTTAAGTCTTAATATCTGGTAGAGCAAAACACCTCCATCCTCATCTAGTTCTTCTTCTGGAATGTCTTTGCTCTATTTTTTGTATCTTTTAAAGGTCATTAAAAAATTCTTAGCACTGTTCAAAAGTTCTCTTAAAATAATACTAGTCTCACTATTAATTTGAATGATTTACTTTGAAATTTGTATAACAGAGAAAGTGAGAATTTGACAGTTTGGTATACATTGTTATAAAAAGTTTTCAGCGTAGACACCAGCATATACAGTGTATTTATGTATGCATTATGATGGGATCATTCTGTATATACTGTTCTGCCAGTTGACTTTTTCACTTAGAAATATGTCAAATATATTTTCATGCCAGAAAAATAGAACTACCTCTTTAAAAAAATTACCCACAGAGTATCCCATTTTAGAGAAGTATTCCAATTTGGTCAATCAATTTCTGGAGGTACATTGGTGTTTTCAACAGATCATTTTTTAAAAATCAATTCTACTTCAATAAACAAATTACCCTGCAAAAAGATTGTAGCCATTTATACCCCCACTAGCCCTGTATCACACTGCCTGTTGGCTCGCACAGTCACCAACACAGAGTATTTTTAAGAAAATATTTAGAACAAAGAACGTAATAGACACTGTGTATCCACCACTCATATTTACAGCATTAGCTTTTTTTTTTGGTGAGGAAGATTTGCCCTGAGCTAACATCTGTTGCCAATCTTCCCCTTTTTGCTCAAGGAATATTGTCCCTGAGCTAACATGTGTGCCAGTCTTCCTCTAGTTTGTATGTGCGATGCCACCACAACATGGCTTGGTGAGTGGTGTAGGTCTGTGCCCGGGAACCAAACCCGCAAACTGGCCACTGAAGAGGAGCACGTGAACTTAACCACTGTGCCACTGGGCCGGCCCCACATTAGTTTTTTTATTACATTTTCTTTGGAAGATAAAAAAATATATATTAAGGAAATTTCACGCATACACAGAAGTAGACTGAATGGTACAATGAACCCCATCACCCACCTTCAACAATGACCAATTCATGGCTAACCGTGCTCCATCTCAACTCCCAACCCCAGGGTAGTTTGAAGCAGATGCCAGACATCATGTAATTTCATTGATAAATACTTCAGCAAGTCTCTCCAAAAGAGAAAGACTCACACCTTCAAAAATGAATGATTTTCTAATATAATCAAATAGCCAATGTGTCAAATTTTCCTGGTTGTCTTTTAACACATATATAATGTGTTTGCTTGAATAAGGATCCAAAATAAGACCTAGACATTGCCTTTGAATGTGTCTCTTAAAATTTTTTTTAAATTTTGCAACAATCACAAACACAGAAAAGTTGCAAGTACGTTACAAAGAATGTTCCTTCCTGTGAACTTTTTGAGAGTGAGTGGTGGACCTGGTTTCTTATCCCCCCCCCCCCCCGCAAATCTGTAATGTTTCCTAGAGATGACTGTCTTCTCTATAACTACAGCACAACCAACAAAACCAGGAGGTTCCCGTGGAGCCACTGCTGTCATTTACTCTTCAGACCCCATTCAAGTGGCCAGTTGTCCCAATAACATCTTTTTTGGCTGAAGGATCCATTTCAGACACATGCACTCTATTTAGTTGTCATGTCTCCTTAGTTTCCTTCAGTCTGGAATTCCTCAACTTTTATTTGACTTTTAAGACCTTGACATTTTGGAAGTTGTTTTGTAGATCTCCCTTAGCTTGAGTTTGTCTGACGTTTCCTCATGGGTACGCATCTGGAGCAGGAAGAGCACGGAACAACCCTGGGGTTTTCTCTCTGCGTCCTCAGGCAGCGTGTGATTTTGATCAGTCCCATTACTGATGGCGACCTGAGGTGAGGTCTGCCAGGCTTCTGCGTGAAGTTCCTCTTTTCTCCTTTGTGATTCTACAGAGAGATACTTTGAAACTATGCAAATATCTCATTCCTCATCAAATTTTCAACTTATTCATTTATTTATATCAGTATGGACTTACAGTTTTCTGTTTTATTCTCTTATAATCTGGGTTATAATCTCTTATTATCATTATTTTGCTGATCAAATTGTCCCCAATTCGGCCAGTAGGAGTCCCTTCAAACTGGCTCCTGTATCCTTTTGAAAAGTCCCCGTCATTCTTTGAATATATCCTTACTTTCTGGCATAGCAAGAAGTTCCAGACGCATCTGGTACTTCTCCTGTCCCTAGCCTGTCATCAGGCGTTCTCTGAGGAAATGCAAAATGGTGATATTCTAATACGGTTATGCTTTCTTTGTTTATTAGCTAGAATTCCTTTATTCAAAAACTTCCTTTTCCTTGACTGCACTAGTTCATTTCCTGGAGGTACAGTTTAAATAGCAAGCCAGGACAAATGTCTGAGTCTTTCCCTTTAATGACAGTTTTCATAATAGTGAGTTAGCTTTCAAGCATCCTCCAAAGGTGATCAATAAAGTTTTTTAAAAAGTATTATTATGAACTTTTTCATTTTTATGCACTTCAATCTGTTTGTCATTATTATTATTGATGTTCAGATGATCCCATCTGTGATCAGTGGGAGCCTGTCTTGGACCTTTCCTCTTCCGTGTGAATCTAATCATGAGGAAACAGGAAAAAACAAACCCAAACTGGGTTTTTTCCCGTGAAAAAGGTCATTGGGGATTTTGTTTGGGATTGCACTGAATCTATGGGTCAATTTGGGAAGAAGTGACATCAAGATAGCGGGCCTTCCTATTCACGCATGGTGGGCATCTCTGTTTAGGTCTCCTCGAGTGTCTTTCAATGAAGTTTTATTAATGATCTCGCACATCTTTTGTGAGATTTATTCCAAGATATTGTGTATTTTGATTACTAGTACAAATCATGTCCTTTTTGAAGTGCATATTGTAACTGAAAAAAATGGTAGTATATAGAAGTGCAGTTGATTTCTGTATATTGATTTACATCAGACAAATTGCTAAACTCTCTTAAGTCTAGTAGTTTGATTTTACGTTATTTTCCTTTATTGTGTAGAAAATCATCTAAATTATAACACAGTTTTGTTTCTTCCTTTTCGATCCTTATAGTTTTATTTCTATTTTGTCTTCTTGTGTTTTCTGGAGCTTCTTATGCAAAGATGAATAGAAATGGCAGTAATAGGCATCCTTATCTTGTTTTCTGGGTTTCTTTGCTGAGGAAGATTGGCCCTGGGCTAACATCTGTACCCATCCTCCTCTATTGTGTATGTGGGACGCTGCTACAGCATGGCTTGATAAGTGGTGCATAGGTCCACGCCCTGGATCTGAACCTGTGAACCTGCAAACCTGTGAACCCCGGGCCGCTAAAGCAGAGCGCACGAACTTAACCACTACGCCACTGGGCTGGCCTCTTATTCTTGTTTTTAAAAGGAACCCTTTTAATGTTTTGGAAATACAAAGATGTTTTCTATGGGGTTTTAAAATTTTTTCTTTTGCTAGATATCAGGTTTAGAAAGTTTATTTATATTACTAATTTGTTAAGAGTTTTATTTTTAATTATGAATAGATGCTGAATGTTTTCTATATATTTATTGAAATAATTTAAATTTTTTCCCTTTAATCTGTTAATAAAAGCAATTCTTTTATAGATTTTTCTAATGTTGAACCCTGTGGTCAAAGAACATGGTTTGTATGGAACAGGTTCTTTGGAATTTGCTGATACTTGCCTTACGGCCTGGTCTGTTATCAATATGCAAAGGTGGTCCATCTGTGCTTTAAAATTGGGTTTCTTCTCCAGTCATTGGCTGTGGGGTCTATATACATGCATTAGGTCACTTCTTTTTTATTTATTTATTTATTTTTTTTGTGTGTGTGTGGGGAAGACCAGCCCTGAGCTAACATCTGTTGCCAATCTTCCCCTTTTGGCTGAGGAAGACTGGCCCTGGGCTAACATCCGTGCCCATCTTCCTCTACTTTATATGGGACGCCGCCACGGCATGGCTGACAGGCAGTGCGTCCGTGGGCGCCCGGGATCCGAACCCGCGAACCCCGGGCTGCCAAGCGCGGACTAAACCGCTGCGCCACCGGGCGGCCCCAGGTCACTTCTTAACGGGGTTGCTGAATCGTACTGATGATTTTTGTTTACACGATCTCTCAAATCCTGATAGAGCTCCCACTATTTGTCTGATATATACGTGTATATATATATATTGAAGCTATGTTATGTATGAATTAAACAGTTTTATATCTTCCTGATTAATTGAACCTTTAATCATTTTGTAATGGCCCACTTTATCTCTAATAATGCTTCTGTCTTCAAGTCTGTTCTGTCGGAGATTAATATGGCCACACCAGATTTCTTTTGGTTAATATTTGTCTATTTCATCCTTTGACCTTCAACTTTTCTGTGTTCTTACAGCTATTTTTTTTTTCTTCCTTACTCTGACCACCTTCGTCTTGTATTGTGATGACTGATGTATTATTTATTTCTACCGCACAGCACATAGTAGGTGCTCGGGAAGTCAGCCATTGTCAACCGGGGTCTCTTAGAGGCCTGCTGGGGAAGGGGGCTGGGAAGGGAAGTGAGGCCTCTTCTCGCTATTACCTCTTAGTCTGGGGGCCTACAGGACTTGGTTTTTCCTGAGAAAAGCATGGCGTTTCCAGAAAGACTTGGCTGAGAAAACCCCAACCCAGTCTGAGGCTACATAACTGTTTCCTAGAAACTAGATGTGAGTGAAATGGGCCGGTGCCCGAGTCACAGCGTACGTTTCCTGTTTTTCATCCACGAGCTAATAAAGCTATTTCCTTCGTAGGCTGCGCTGCTGAGCAGGAAGGGCCCGGTGCCTCCAGGCTTGAGGCCCGGCCATTCACCACCACCGGCTCCAAGCAGAGGGAGGGAGTGGCCTGCACTCCCGGGGAAGGCCTTCCTCTCAGTCAGGGTCCTCAACTCTCCCCCCACCAGTGTTCTGCCCACTCAGCTGCTCCGGGGGCATCAGAATCATCTCTACCCTGACAGCCTCCAGGGCTTGTGTCCTCGGCCTGGAGCCCTCTGCAGATTGCCTGACCCATCTGTCTGGTCCTCTTGGAAGTCCCCCTGGATGTCTGACCAGCAGCTCAATCCACATGTCCCACTCAGATCCTCTCCTGCCTCACGCATGTTGTTGCGAGTATTTTTCAGTTCCCCATCTCTGTGGTGCTATCACCATCCATCCAGCTGCTCAGTCAGAATTAAGGGCATCACTGTGCCCCTGGCCAGTCCCTGTAGCCCGTCAGCCAGATCTCTTGGTCTGGGATCCCCAGCCCATTCACAGCAGTGTGGGGAGGCTCTGGTCTGGTCCAGCTCTGAATCCTACTCACTGGGAGCTCTCCAGGGCAGGGACGGGTTGGATTCATCTCTGTGCCCAGTGTCTGGCACAGGTGTGGCATGGGAAGACTGCTCCAGAAAGTTTGTTGGAGAAAGTAATGAATGAATGAGCAGGCCCCTCTGGAGTCTTCTCCAGGATAACACCCTGCCACCCCACCTCTCCTGACCATCCACCCTGGTTGTGGTTTCCAGAACCCTCTGCCTTCTGCCTCTTCCTCTGAACCTGCTCCAGGTGTCCACTTTCTTCCCCAGCTGCAGACACCGTCCTGGTCACTCCTCTGGGGCAGGGCCCTGGCTCCAGCTCTGGGGTGACATGGTCCTGCACAGACAGTGTTGGCTGTAGGTGCCAGGGATATTTTGGTGGGTCATTCATTCTTTATTCACTCAAACATTTATGGAGCCCAGAGTACGTGCCACGTCCTGGGAACACAGCATGACAAAGATGGACAAGGTCCCTCTCTGCTCGAGGCTTACTCAGCAGAGCGGGGAGCAGATGACCCAGTAGTACCCAGTCACCAGCAGTGTCTGAGTGAGCTGGGGCATCTGCAGGTGTGTGTGGTGGTACAGCCACGTGGTTACAGGATAAGGGGGCCTTGGAAAGCTTGTGCAGGTCATGGCCCAGACGCAGGCCCAGCTACAGGACTGAGTCCAGCCCCCAGAATGAAGTGTGGCAGAAAGATGGCAGTGGCCTCAGGGGCTGGGGTCCACTGCAGATGACCCCAACAGCTGGTGGAGTGGGAAGATCATGGTCTGGGAGTCAGGCGACCCTGACACACTGAGGAAGTCACTCTTTGAGCCCAATTTTCCATTTCTGTAGAGTGGATGTTAATAATCCCCGCCTTGCTAGAGGACGAAATAAATGCACACGGGAAAGGCGTTTAGCAAAGCCCCTGGCACATACAAGGGGCTCAGTCTGGGCCCCAGGGAGGTGGGGAGCCCACAGTCAGCCCTGGAGCATGGGGCCGGGCCCTCCTGCCCTCCTCTGCTCAGGGGAGGGTCCCAAAGCTAAGACAGGGCCAAGGTGGAGGGACAGGAGTTTAAGAGGGTCAGGGTTGGGGTGAGAGGCGGAGGAGGGAGGAAGATTTAGTTTTGAGTTGGGTGGTTTCTATGAGTGAATAAAGTCCTCACAAGCCTAAGGCAGAGCATCTCTCACCCCGAGGAAACTGAGGCTCAGAGAGGGAGTGGCCTGCCACAGGTGAGTGGCAGAGCGGGGCTCAAATCCAGGTTTGCAGGACCCCTGCGCTCATGCCCCTGGTTTTGCCCTGAGGTTGGGGGCTTCATCCCAGCCCTCGCTTCCTTTCTCGGAGTCATGGCCCCGGGGTCGCCGGAGCTGGTCCTCCCTCCGCCGCGTTCTTGAACATCTTATTCATCCCTGGTCAGTTCGTCTTTTGCTTCCAGCCCAGCCTGGAGGCCTGCAGATGCGTGGTGGACCCCGTCCTGCCCCTGGGCTGGGTCACTCTATGTCCAGGTTTCCTGGATCTGTCGGCAGAAGGAACCTGGAGTGGCCTCAGTGCTGAGCTCCTGGAGGGCAGGGCCCGCACCTGCCTCGTCCCTGTGTCACCAACTCCCGGCCAGGGCCTGTCACAGAGCAGAACCAGGAAAAGGTTTGCTAAAGAGGGAAGGGGCAGAGGGTGGCCTGGGTTCCCAGGATGCCTGGAGTGGGTCAAGTTTCCCCACCTGCAGAAGAAGGGAGAGAAACCAAGTGTGGTGCCCGCCTCCCTGCCCCCGCACCAGGCCCAGGTGCGAATCCCACCTTGGCCATTTTTTTTCCAAAGTGTGGTAAAACATACATAATATAAAATTTACCACTTTAACTTCTTTTGAATGTACAATTCAGTGGCATTGAGTACATTTACACTGTCGTGCACCCATCACCACCATCCCTCTCCAGAACGTTTTTCTCCTCACAAACTCTTGGCCGTGGCGTTTGGCTGTGCGCCCTCAGGAGAGCAAGCTCCCTGCCTGGGCCTCAGCATGCTCGTTTACACCCAGGGAGCTCGCCCGCAGGCTCCTTGCAGGATGGAAGGAGAGGGGTGTGGGCCGCGCTTCCCGGGTCAAGCGGGGTGCACCCGGGAGTGGCTGGTATTGTTCCCACATTGGCACAGGTCAGCCCTCAAGGATACTTCGTAAAGGGTGAGATCACATGTAATGATCACGATGATTATGGCACAACCATGACGATGAGGCATTGAGGAAAGGACACTGTTGGGGGGGGAGCGTGAGAACTGGGCCCTAAACCTGCTCTGCCATGGACTAGCTTGTGGCCTTGGCCAAGTCCCTGCCCCTCCTGGGCCTCAGCTTCCTCCTTGTGCAAAGAGGGAGTGCTCAGGGGGCACTTTCTCTCCCACTGCCCGAAGCCCCTTCTCCTCCGTCATCAGCCTCACTCCTCACCTCACCTGAGCCAGGAGGCTCCCATGTGTGTGGAGGGAGAAGCCAGTGCTTCCCCAGGCTCTCTGCTCCCTGAACATTTTGTGTACTTGTCCACCTGGCCACAAGACCCTCGAGGACAGGGGTCCTGGCTTTCTCTCATTCGTTCATTCACTCACTCATTTGCTCATGTACATAACGAACCCTTGTCTGCGCCAGGCCCTGTGCTGGGCTGGCTGTGGGGGCCACAGAGATGTAGGGGAACCGGTGCCTGCCTTCCAGGAGCTCCCAGTCTGGTGGGAGGTCAGAGCCAGGCATGGCCGTGGTGGTACAGCCCGGGACCTGCAGGGAAGAGATGATATTGCTGGTGCCCCGTGCCCTGCAGAGGGGCTGGGCAGGGCACGGCCTGAGGTGTGGACAAGTGCTCGAATCCTTTTAGCTCTGTCTCCTCGCCTGCAAAGTGGGCATGAATACCAGCAGCCACCCCAGAAGGTTGTTGTGAGGAGCAAATGAGATGGTGCATGTAAAGAACCGAGAGTAGCTGCTCAGTAAACGCTGGGTCTCATGGGAAACCCCCACGAGGAAGGTGGACCCCGTGGGAAATGCTGTGCGCGTGTGTCCATCCATCCCTGAACCCAACACTCCCTAGCACCTGTTGGAACAAAACACAGCTCAGGTGCGCCGTTGCATACAAACACAGAATGCGCTGCTCAGTTCTGCAAGGTACTTCTCAAGAACCCGTGGAGATGCTTATCTGTGCCCAGCTGTGTTTCTCAGAAGGGACCTACTGTTGATTGAGCATAAACCTTGGGTCCGCGACACAGAAGCGCAAGACCCAGGCCCCTCCCTCCAGATCCTCGGTCTCGTGGGGAGAAGACAGGTGTGAAACTGCAAGGGGCCCACTCTGTGCGGGCCAGACGGTGTGACCCAAGGACCGCGCCCCCAGCAGGGGTGGGGAGGTGCTGAGCAGAGGGATTAACTCCACGCACGGATGGAGGATAGGATGGAAACTGAAGTAAAGGACTGTTTTGGCTAGTTTTGATGTTTGTTCTCACAATACCACCACCACCATCACACACACACATGCACACACACACACACACACACACACAATCTAGGTATTCTATCTACAATTCCCATCTTACAGATGCGGAAGCTGAGGCTTAGAAAAGTTATCCATTTGCCGACAATCACACCGCTGGTGGGTGGCAGGGTAGGTATCTGAATGCTGGTACATGTGACATCAGAGGCCACCACACCACCCTCTACTGCCTCACGCAGACTTTCTCTCTCCTTTTCTGGGGACCCGTCCTTCCTTCCTTTACTTTTCACCGTCCCATTCTCTGACCTCCTCCAGTTTCACCTTAAAACCTCGGGGCGCAGAAGGCTCCATCCTCTTCCCTGTCACAGGCCGTCAGGCAGGGACGTCCTGGGTGCAATCCCCTGGAAGCGAGAGCTTTGTCATCCGCACTTCTCCCACAGCCACAGCCTGGGAACATCTTCCTCCCTCAGTACAGCCCAGGTAGGCGGCTCCACCCTGGGGTGTGGGGCTGGGGACAAAGCTTCTTTGTTCCATTGTCTGCCCCCATGTGGCCCCGCCCTGAGCAGCCTGGATTTGGGGAGGGCTCGGGCAGCTGTGCCAACCAAGTGTGGGTTTGCTGCTGAGGCCACAGAGTCCACGTATCCACAGATTTAGTACATGGGCTCTCATCCCCGCCTGCATGTCAGAATCACCTGGGAGCTTAGAAAGAATCCCCAGGCCAGGGCCCACCCCAGACCAATTAAACTAGAATCTCGGGGTGTGGCCTGGGCATTGGCATTTTCTAAAAGCTCCTTATGGGATTCCATGTGCAGCCAGGAGCATCTTAGTGGGTTATAACACAGTCCTAATGGTCATGGCCGAGGGGCTTACACTGGACAGTAACTTGCATCAATCTTCAAACTTCCCCCCCAACAAGTTTTATGTTATCTCATATGTTATGGGTTGAATTTTGTTCCCCCCAAATTCATCTGAAGTCCTAATGCCTAGTCCCTCAGAATATGGCCTTATTTGGAGAGAAGGTCTTTACAGAGGCCGTCAAGGTAAAAATGAAATTGTTAGGGTGGGCCCTAATCCAGTATGACTGGTGTCCTTGTACACAGGGAAAATTTGGAAATAGATGTGCACAGGGAGAATGCCACGTGAAGATGAAGGGAGAGATCAGGCTGACCTTCTACAAGCCAAGGAAGGCCAACAGCTGCCGGCAAACCACCGGAAGCTCGGGGAAAGCACGGAACAGACTCTCGTGCACAGCCCTCAGGTGGGCCCAACCCTGATGACATTTGGTCTCAGACTTCCAGGCTCCAGAACTGTGGGGCAATACATTCCTGTTGTCGAAGCTACTCAGTTTGGGTTACTTTGTTCCAGCAGGCCTAGCAAACTCATCCATCTCCTTCATACGCATGAGAAAAACTAAGATTCGGAAGTGACTTTGCTGAGGTTACCTGGGCACGGTGCACCTCGGTGACATGGTGCTTATTGCTCTGCCACCTCTGACATGCTGATGCCCAACACCTCCCCGATCCTGAGTCCTCAGCTCTTCAGGCGTTCGTCCATCCCTCACCTTTGAGGCGGGAATGTTCTAAGCACAGGGGCTCAGCAGAAAAATACACACACAAACACACAACAGATACCACCCCTCCATGGGGAACAGACACCAAGCCAGGTAGGTGACATGCAGGTCAACAGGATGCTGCGTGGTCTCAGTGTCATGGAGAAATGAGGTGGGGAAGAGGCATAGGCGTGTGGAGGGCTGGGTGAACAGGGTGGGTGGGAAAGGCTCACCAGAAGGTGACACTCCTGACACCACTGCACCCACCCAGGCTGCAGCCCCCTCCAGAGAGACTCCTCCTTGTCCTCCCCAGTTCACGCTCCCCATGGAGCATCTCCCCTGGGACTCACCCTGCCCGACCTGAACTCAGCCTCCCCTACCGCGTGCTCCACCGCTGGGTGAACATCCCGGAAAATGGCACCACCGTCCACACTCAGCCGCTTGAGCCAGAAACCTGCAAGCCAACTAGATCTCCCCGGCCCTTCCTCTTCTCCGATCTGTCACTGGGAGCTGGAGGTGCTCCCTCCACAAGTGCTGCGGTCGCTGGCTCAGCTCCCTCTCAGCTTGGGCAGAGGGCCCCAGCCCGGGGAGGAGGGCTGTTTCCGGTAATGGTGGACCCAGCGCCATTCTCATCACCTGTGTAGACCCTGTCCACCACCGTTGGTGGTTCCAACTTCAGAGCCCATGGTTGAGCCCTGAGCTCTGCAAATCTGCCGCCTTTTCCATGCCCACAAATGCTGCGCCCCTCCTGGGGAGCCTTCCATGACTTGTCCAATGAGAGCCAGGGGGAGGTTGTGGACAGACTCTCAGGACCAACGCCCTGCAGGGATCAGGAAACCAAGTCCCTTCCCTTTCTGGGCTTCGGTCTCCCCGTCTGTATAATGGACACAAATCCCTTCAGGGCTAACCTCTCAGGTTATCTTGGCTGAGCCAATGCATGTGAACGGCATTGGTCTGAACCCTGTGTACACGTGGATGGGCTGGGGTGAGGGGGGATGGGGTGGGCAGCGTCTGTATCCCTGGAAGGGGCCAGAGTGACCAGGGCTAACCCAGTGCTCACAAGACGCTCTCTCCCCTCAGGTTCCTCTGTGGGCCTCTCTCCTGCTGTCTTCTGCAGGAAGGTTCTGGCCCAGGCACCTCTGCCTTGAGGGGACATGAGTCGTAACAGGCATGTCTCTTCCCCCATCTGAATCACAAGACAGGGTAGGATCGACTGACCTCTGGGATTCCAGAGTTTTCACAGACTTTCCAGGGGTGCTGGAGGCTTAGTGGTGGTGGAGGCGGCAGAAGGGAGACCCAGACACGTTCCCGAAACTGGAACATTGACCAAGGCTCCCTCTGCTCTTGCCTCTGAGACACTCTAGGCCAGAGCAGCACAGGCCCTGGGGGGATGGGAGAGGAAGCACAGTGTCTGGCCGGCTTACCACACTCGGGTGCTCGCACAGGGCTTGAAGCGCAGTGGATGCTCAGGACACAGAAGCTGTGTAGCTGAGTGAGGTTGGGGGGTGGTCCATGGACTTTTGATCTCATGTGATTCTCTCACCGTGTGCCTCAGTTTCTCCATCTGCTAAATGGAGCTGCCCGCCTAGTTCCCTATTCAGGTTGAATGGCACCCCTTGCTCTGCTGTGTGTGTGTGTGTGTGTGTGTGTGTATGTTTGTGTATGTGTGTGCATGCGCACCTAGGAAAGTGGGGCAGGAAAGAGAGAAGCCACGTCCTAGGTGAGTGCCCCTGGCACCACCCATACCAGCCTTGGACAGGGCAAGAGGAAGGAGAGAAAGACTGTTGCTGTCCACCCACTTCCCACTCCCCCCACTTCCATGTGAAGGAAGGTGACTGAAGGCCTCTCCCTGGATGCTCCTGCCCCTCACTGCATGAGCCAGGTCACCAAGTTCAGCAATCTGGGAGCAGGAGTGGGGTCCTCCTTTGCTCATCTGTGCTCCTGGGCTGGGGTGGGCTGCAATATCCTCTCAGTGCTTGGGGGTGACTACACTCCCATCCTGCTGTGTGACCTTGTGCAAGTCACTTGGCTTCTCTGTACTGGCTTCCTCATCTAGCTAACAGGGGCAATAATACTTACCTCATGGGGTTGCTGAGAGGATTAAATGATGTATGAGCGGTACCTGGAGCCCTGTCGTTACTTCCGGGTTCCCAGCCTGGCAAGCGCGTGGCACTACGGTTCACCCTCTTCACTCCCACTTGGAAAGCTGCATCCTCAGATCACCCCTGGGCCTCTGTGACTGTGCTCTCCGAGTCTGGAGCCACCAGCCACGTGCAGCTATTGAGCGTTTGAAATGGTGGCTTGTCTGAATTGAAATGTGCTCTAAGTATAAAATACACACCAGATTTCAACAACTTAATATAAAAAGAGAATGTAGGGGCCGCCCGGTGGTGCAGCGGTTTAGTCCGCGCTTGGCAGTGCGGGGTTCGCGAGTTCGGATCCCGGGCGCCCGCCGACGCACTACCTGTCAGCCATGCCCTGGCGGCGTCCCATATAAAGTGGAGGAAGATGGGCACGGATGTTAGCCCAGGGCCAGTCTTCCTCAGCAAAAAGGGGAGGATTGGCAACAGATGTTAGCTCAGGGCTGGTCTTCCCCACAAAAAAAAAAAAAAAGAGAATGTAAAATATATCAATAATTTTTAATATTAATTACATGTCAAAATGATAATATTTGTATATATTCAGTTAAATAAAATATATTATTAAAATTAAGTTCACCTGTTTCTCTTTACTTTCGTAATGTGGCTACTAGAGAAATTTAATTACATATGTGGCCCTCATTATATTTTATTGGATCACACTGCTCTAGACCTTGGAAAGGCCACTTTCAGGACATCTTCCTGGTGGCTCCCAGGAAATGCAGCCTTTGGAATTTCTGCCGAATTCCACTCAACCTCAGCCACTAAAGAATGTCTGCTTCCCAGACGGCCCCTGGGTTCCAGAAGTCCCTCAGGGTGGCCTCACTCAATCTTTTCCCCAACTCCCCATGCGTCATGCAGCCTCCCAGGATGCTTAGACCAGCCAAGGGACCCATGCCCCAGGACGAGTGCAGCCAACAAGGCCCGCAGCCTCTGCTCCAAACCCCAGCTTCCCAGCTGATCAGAACCTCAAAGCTGTGTGGGAATTTCCCTGGCGTCACTTTCTCCCTCCCGGCAGACCCCAGGGATGTGGCTTCCTTGCCTCAGGCCCTGAGTCAGCTCCAAGGAATCCCCTTTCTTCTCAAGAGGGTGGGAAGCAGGCCTGTGTGATGCTCAAGAGCGTGGCGTTAGGAGCCAGAGAGACCTGATGTGAATCCAGGCTGCCTCGCACCAGCTATGTGGCCAGGACACGTCCCCTCTTCTCTACACCTTGGTGTTCTTATTTATTTATTTATTTATTTTGTGTGAGGAAGACCAGCCCTGAGCTAACATCCGTTGCCAATCGTCCTCTTTTTGCTGAGGAAGACTGGCCCTGGGCTAACATCCGTGCCCGTCTTCCTCTACTTTATATGGGACGCCGCCACACCATGGATTGACAAGTGGTGCGTTGGTCCGCGCCCCGGATCCGAACTCGAGAACCCTGGGCTGCCAGAAGTGGAGCGCACGAACTTCACTGCTACACCACCGGGCCAGCCCCTCAGTGTTCTTATTTATGAAATGAGCATAATCATCACACCTGCCTCACAGAGTTGTTGGGGATTAAATGACATCATCGATGCATGGCCCCCGGCACAGCGCCTGGTTTATAGTAAGTGGCAGTTGTTAAAGCACAGGAAAGAGTTTGGGATGTGGCTTTTGGCCACAGCCTTGCTCAGCCAGCCACTGAGAAGAGGCAGGTGCCAAGGGGGCAGGGCCCGGGGCAGGAAGGAGGTATGGGACATAGTTCCCTTTAGACCATGGGTTATATGTAGCCCCACATAAAGCCCGGTTGCCCATTTTCAGATGAGCAAATTGAGGCTCATAGAGGTGAAGTGACTTGTCCACTGCTGGTGCTGGGGCTTGTTGTTGGGGCTGCCTGCCTCAGAAGCCCACACTCTGCTACACTGTGGCAGAAGCTCTGAGAACGGTCCATGGGGGAAGTGGACTTGAGAGAGTTTGAGAAGAAACTCACGCTAATATGGCCCCTTTCCCACCGGTGACGTTGAGTCTTTGAAAGAAAGTGTCCACAATTCCGGTCCTAAACTGGGTTCCCCCAAAGCGGACCCTGAGCCAAGGACTCGGGTGCAGGAAGTTCATTCAGGAGGTGACCCCAGGAAACACAGTGAGGGATGGAGAAGCGTGACGGGGAGAGAGAGAGCCCAAGAAAGTGTGTGTGGTGAGCAGGTCACCACTGTGGGCCCCTCGGCTCAATCTCACCGGGGAGCCTTGGAGCTGGTGCACAGAACACACACCAGCATTTTCAGACTGGGGAGCTAAGGGCTGGGGTGTTTGTCCAGCTTCCACCCTTCACGATTGAGGGCTGCCCCTGGGGTAGTGAATCTCTGGCACTTCCTTGACAGGCTGGACAAGGTCCTTTGGGGCTGGAGGAAGCCCTCCAGTAGAGAGAGAGGAGGAGAGAAACAGGCGGAAGCTGGGTTGGTGTGGGTGGGGTGTCCCCACATTACATGTGTCTCAGCCCCACATCTGGAGAGTCCTCTTGAGAAAAACTTTCAAACTATATGATGATGTTTGTGGCAGTTAAAAAAATATGTGTGTGTGTATATATATATATAAAAATTGTGGATATTTAGAAGTAATCTAAATATCCAGCAAGAGGGGATTGGTTTAGTAAATTACGGTGCATTGACAAGATAGAGTATCCTGCAGCCAGAAAGGAAGATTCTGTTGCAACATGGAAAAGTGTTTTGGAAGGAATGTTAAGTAAAAAGTGGCACGTGCACACAGTGTCCACCACAGATGGTGCGTTGGTCAGGGCTCCATCAGAGAAGCAGAAGCAGTAGATGTACATTCTGATTTGTTGCTGGGAATTGGCTTGTAGAGCGTGGGGGCTGGCTAGGCAAATCTGAAGGACTCAGATTGGGAGTCTGGGCTCGGGCGCCGCCCAAGGCCGTGGGGCCTGCAGGCACCCAGCGGCATCCAGTTGACACCATTCTAGCCTGAGGCTTGATCCTTCCAGAGCCCTCCCTCAGCCTCGTCCTTGGCGTGCACCACCTCTGACACACCACAGCCCCCCTGCCTCTCACCTCTGGGTCCTCCTGGGACTGGGTGGGGCAAGGCCTGAACACGTGGCTCCCATCAGTGACCTCACTCTGACTGGCCATCACCAGACTTTCCCTGGTCTGCCAAAGGCCTGGCTGAGGCCGCCCTCACTTCGGGTGTGGGATCTGTACAGCCTCCAGCCCCCCAGGATGGACCAAGGCCAAGTAGAAAGTGAGTCAGGCTGTGACTGGCTGTGTTACCTTGGGCGAGTCCCTGCCCCTCTCTAACTGTAACATGAGAAATGTTTGATTACACCAGTGCTAGCCCCGGGGCGCCTCAGGGTCAGTGTCCAGAGCTGAACTGCCCGAAGCAGGGCTATGTAGATGTGAGGGTTGGGTCGAGCTGCATGAGCTGGGGCCAGCTGGCCTGGGGCAGGGCCATTTACGCCTGGAGTCTCATCTGCCCATAGTGGCCCCAGACCTTGCGCTTCAGTCCTGGGCTGAGCCCACCACATCCAGGGATCTTGTAGGATCCACCTGTGAGACATCAGTGCCCAGACCAGGGCTGGCACAAAGCGGGTGCTCAGGGAGTAGGGAAGAAAGAGGAGAAAGGAAGAGAGGGAGAAAGAAAGACCAAGAATGACAGAGAGAGAGAAAGAGAAAGGAAGGAAGGCAATCTAAAGATAGAGGGGAAAGAGGAGAGGGTGAGTGAATGAAAGAGCTAGTGGATGAGTGACGGAGCCGGTGGGTGAGGGTGGGACAGAGGCCATGCTGTGAGCAGTCCATCGCCTGCGTAGCCCATTTTTGCAGCCAGCTCACAATGTAGAGCTGGATGGGCAAGCCCAGCCGTTTTTGCAGATGAAGACACTGAGGCACAGGGAGGAGAGGGAGGATGCAAGAGGTTGTGTGGTGAACAGAGGCAGGGACAGGACTAAGGCTCATGGTCCAGTGAGCGTCCCACCTCCCAAGACCACCCTTAGGGAAATGGTTTCCTAGAGCCAAGTGGGAAGGTGACATGGGGAGGGGCCCTGGGCCCAGGAGGGAGAGCGTCCTTGGGCGCTGGGTGCAGGGCAGAGGCTGGGCTCTGAGAGGCCAGCAGGCAAGAGCTGACCTCTCCTGGGGCGACCATGGCTGCCCCAGGACTGTGGCTGCGGCAGGCACTGTCTGGGCCTGGGGGCTCCAGCTGCTCTGCATCTTCCTGCGTCCCGCCGTCTTGCCAGCTCTGCAGTCCTGGCATTTTCTCAGCCTTGTGCTTTCGCCCTCTGACGCTGCCTCTCTCCCCTGCTCTGTTCTCTTCTCTCCCTTTCTGTCCCTCCTTCCTCTCTGTTGAGTCTCTTCTTGGATTTTTGTCTCTGCCCCTCTCTGAGGGTCCATCTCTCAATGCCTTCCTCTCCCTGTCTTGCTCTCTGTCCGTGTCACTCCCTCTGACTCTGACTCCCACTGTCACCTCGGCCTCAGTCCCCGACTTGCTTTCACTCATTCCCTCTCTTGCCCTGCTCTGTCTTGGTGTCTGCCTGTGTCTCTCTGCCACCTTCCGTCTCTGATTTTCTCTCTGCCTCTGTCTCACCCCCACCCCTCCCATTTCAAGTCACCAAAGGCCCACTGGCTGCTCTGGGCAGTGCTCCATCCCTCTCTTCCTCCCGCTCCAGTCTGGCTCCTCTGGTAACAATTACTCTGCTGGAGTGGACCCCTCCAGTGCCCTAGACACTGGAGACAGACCCACAGGCAACGCATGGGGACCAGATGGCGACAGATTCCTCAAGAAACTAACCACTTTGGGCAAGGGAGCAGGGGCCCCAGGGGAGGCCAAGCCAGACAAAGAGCAAAGACCCACAGTCATGCGGCTGCCAAACCCCACCCAGGAGCCTCCTGGGCTGCTCTGGTCCCCGGGCCGGGAGGCATAGCGGGAGGTGCCAGGCGCCCAGGGCACAGATACTAGGAGTAGCCAAAAGCAAAGCAGCAGGGCTACTGGAAATCAAGTGGCCCTGCCCAACTTCCCAGGCTGAAAATCAAAGTCTAGACTCCGTCAGTGACCTTCTCAAGGTCACCAGCGACTGGGCCATACACCAAAAAGCCTGAGTCTGAATTGGGGCTCCGCCCCCAGGAGTGAATTCTTTCCCGCACTGAGTCTTACTCTGGAGCCAGACTGTCTAGGTTCTAGGCCCAGCTCTACCTCTTTCTGGCTGTGTGACCTCGGGCAAGTCACTGAGCCTCTCAGTGTCGTCACCCGTAAGTCAGAAATAATAGGACTGCCTGCTGCAAAAGGCTGATGGGACGGTCCACGAGTTAATATGGGTAAAGCACTAGCACAGGGCCTGGCCAGAGTGAGAGTTCAATCAATGATAAATAAGAAACAATAATTACTAACCTTTCTAAAGCACAGTGCAGCTCAAGCCACTTCCTGCTCAGAAACCTACCGTGCCCCGCAGTGTCCACTGAATAAAGTCCAGGTGAGCTATAGTCATCAATTTTCTGCCCTCTTTGTGCCCAACTCAGCAGAGCGGCCTCTCCCTCCTGGATACGGAGGCATTTTGCTCTGCCCACCCTGGAGGCAGCTCATTCTCCCCATCCAGCGGAGAACTCCTGCCCATTACTGCCCACCCCCCAACAGGGCCGTGCCCCAGGGCTCTTTTCACCCTCCCGCTCTCCTGGCGGCCTCAGGCAGGCCCTGGCTCCTGATGTCTCCATGTCTGGGATACTGAGGATGCACTCAGACCTCCGGGCGGCCCTCCCCAACCTCTGCATTACCCCAGCTGCTTATCTCCCTGACTTTCACATGTAACTTGTCTAAACCAGAACTTGTGATTTTCTCCCCAAAACTGTTTCCTCCTCTGTCTCTCCACCTCCCATTGCTCAGGCCGGGAACCTTCCAGTCCTTCTTGAGTCCTCTCTTGTTCTCATACCCCACATCCAACATGTCAGCAGATCCCATTGGCTCAGCCTGCAGAAATGCACTCCAAAGCCGGTCTGGGCCACGACCCCGCTCTGGGCCAGCACCGTCTCTCTCCTGGGCCATCTCAACAGCCCCTGCTGGTCCCTCTGAGGCCACTCTTGCCCCGTCCAGGCATGTCTCGACTCAGCAGCTTGTCTAAGCCCTTTCAAAAGCAAAACTTGATGTGTATGTGACTGGACGCATTTGTCAAAACTCACAGAACCGTACACTAGAAAGAGTGCGTTTCACTGTATATAAATCATGTGTTAATTTAAAAAGTGGAACCAAAAAAGCAAAACAGATCACATCACTGTTCTGCACAACCCTGTCCAGTGGCTCCCAGCTCACCTTCTACAACGGTGGAAGGCCCTATATCAGTGTTTTTCATACTGTGGACCCTGACCCTTTAGTAGGTCAGGAAATCAACTTGAGGATCATGACCAGCATTATTTTTTTACGTGAAATAGAATAAAATAAAATATATAAGAATGCATACATATAGCAAAGGTATGTTTCATGAAGTGTTTACCTAGGTGTTATTTTTGTATACGTGTGTTTATACTTGAGGGCAGGCGCTCTGTCAGTTTTACTCAGTGTTGGACCCCAGGACCTGGAATAGTGCTTGGCTCACAGTGGACATTCACTGAATAAGTCACCATTGGATACTTGCCGTCCTTGCCCTGAAGGCCTCTGTAAACGGTACAGCTCCTGGAAGCCGCCTCCCAACTCCACTGAAAGGAGAGAGGGCACGCCCGAGGATCCCCTGGGGTTCACCAGCCCGGTGAGATGGGAGCATCCTCTGGAAGCCTTGTCACCTCACTGGAGTCCCAGCGGGAGCTGGCGCCCTCTCCAAGTCCCAGAGCTCCTCCGCTGGGGTTTCCTGTCGCCCCCCGAGGCCCCGGCGGTCTGTGCGGAGCCCGGGCCGGTGCCCTGCCGAAGTAAACAGCACGGAATGGCCATGGTGGGGATGTTTCACTCCAGTTGACGAGGCTTGTGGGCTGGGTGCTCCAGCTGAGACAAAACAGAAACCTGAGCCAGATGGATGGTGAGAGGAAGGCCGCCTCACTGGTTTGGAAGCCAGCCTCACCAGAGTGCCCACCCCGCTGGCTGCAGCCGGAGACTCCCCTCGGGAGCCCACATCTGCCTCAGGGCCGAGTGGCTCTGTGAGGAAGGATGGGGCAAGGAGGAGGGGACCACACCTCCAAAATCTCTAGGGTAGAGGCAAGTTCTCTCTACCAAAGTGACCTTATTCCCCCGGACGGTGAATCACAGTTTCAGAATGCTGGGGGGGCCCATGGAGACCATGGAATACAACTTCTCCATTTCACGGGCAGGGAAACTGAGGACCGGACAATGGAGCAACACCCCCAAAGTCGCAGGGCGAGCTGAGGCTAGAGCCCGCATCCTCCAACCATCAGTCTGGCATTTTGAACCAAGCAGAAGTCATAGGGCGGGCGGGCCTGGGGGACCAGGGACAGGGCACTGAAGCAGAGCCGCCCCCCCTGAGCCCAGGGCACCGAGGTCCTCTGTGGCCCAGGTGGCATTTGAACTGACTCTTTACAGGCCGACTGGGTGTCGACAGATAACAGAGGCCTTCCTGGGCTGGGGGCTGCGGGAGGCCGAGTTAAGCCGAGTTTCAGAGGTGGGCAGCTCGCACAGGACCTGTGTGGAACGGTGTGGCCAGTGTCCAGGCTGGGTGTGTAGGGTGGGGGAGTGGTGGGAGGGGAGGCTCAAGGCCTTATTTTGGAGGTCAGCAGTTGGCCTTGTGCACAGTGGAAGAGTTAGGGGCCAAGGGATCAATGCGTGGAAGGGACCAGGGGACGCAGGAGTGTGCTAGCTGGGAGGCCTCAGTCCAGGCCGTCCCCCATCCACCATCCTCCCACTGCCCCCACCACACCCCAGCGCTGTTCCTTCAGGTGGCCATCTCTCCTCGCCAAGTGCTGATGCTATTCTGGGATGTGGAACCTGCCAGTTGAGTGGGGCCTGGGCTTGGAGCCCCACCTCCCGCAGGGCTGCTGAAGGCCTGGGAAGCAGGAGCTGGGCCTGGGAAAACAGGCCATCAAAGCTGCCTGGGCAATTCCCTCGGGTCACGGAGAGGAGAGGGCCGCAGGGTCACAGCAGATGCTAAATATAGGGACATGCGGAGGTGTAAGTGGTTCCTGCCGGCCGCAGGGGCGGTCCAGTTCCTTCTCGTAGGAGAAGGGGAGGCTCTCGGGAGCAGCGCTGTGAGGCTGAGGTCCGAGGGCCGGGCCAGCCTGTGGCGAAGTCAGGCTCTTGGAGGCCGTCCGTTGGGATTGCGTGTCAGATCTTCCTCTATGGCGGGGGTCACGGCATGGGTTACCCCCGTATTATTCGTTAATTCCAACCTATCTATGGGGCCCCTCTTCTAGGACTTGTGCTTGGAGCTCAGGCTCAGAGGTCCCTGCTCTTAGGAACAGATGCTTTCCTAGGGAGACAAACCTGTAAATGACTACCCACTTGTGGGTAAATGGAATGAGGACTGACCCCAGAACATCAACATCTACCCCACTAGAATGCGAGCTCCCCGAGTGGGAGATTTGTGTCTGATTGGTTCACTAGCTGTATACCCAGTAGCCCCTAGATCACTGCCTGGCATATAGTAGGTGCCCCAAAATATTTGTTGAATAGCTGAATGAATGACTCTATTCAAGGGTCATTCCTTGAACCCTTTGTGGGGTGGCCTGGGGCTGGCTCTTGAAGAAAGGGTAGACTTTTGAGTTAGTCCAGTGGGGATGGGCATATCAAGCACAAAGACTTGCACTGGGAAGACACAACAGTGTGTGATGTACTCTGGAACGTTGGATCTAGTTTTATGTGGGAGCCAAGGTGGGAGGAAGACCGGAACAGATCCTAAGTGGCTGTGAACTTGGCCAAAGACCCTGTTGCACAGCCCAGAGGTGTCCAAAATAGGGTGTATAAGGTGATCCATTCATGTGGAAAGAACATTCTAGGACTTATATTTATTTTACCTTTTAAAGAAAAGGAAGAAAAATTTGAACTCTACTAATATTTACTAAATAGACTGATATTGGTGCCCTCATGTTGTCCATACCATGGGAGATCACATGTCCACATCCTAGGTCTCCTGGGGAAAGCAGTGTGGGGTCCACTGTGTGGGCTTGGCTGACAACAGCCCCCCCACCCCTCTGTGATCCCTTCAACTAGCTACCACAGGATTCATCCAGGCAGTTAATTCTATAAAAACGAAGTCTTTAAATCATAGGATCTTCACAAAACTTATTACTGACAAAGGCAGGAGACACAAAAATCTTTTGGACCATACAGAAATTCGCTGGTTGTCTCACAGCAAAATACTTAAAAGAGTTACCACCTTAAAGATGAGTTTTGCCTCTTTCTTTTACGAAAAGGCAAATGAGCCAAATGTGCCGGCTCTTTCTGTGACAACAAGGGTGGGCCATCCAGCAGATACTAAAACAAGTAAACAGATAGCACAGGTAAAGAGGTCGTTTTAAGATTAAGGAAGCAACTGCTTCGGGGAAGAAACTCACGCTGCCGAGAGCACTTTGCAGACAGGTATCTTGGAATGATTTCGTTGCTGAAGTGGTTGTTGGAGCATCGCCTGTCTGTCGCGTCGACACATTTAAGAACAAGGAAATGGAATTTCATAACCTATTTAAAAAATCTTCTAAATCAAGAGTTTCACTGGGTTTTGAACTCATTTGTCAAAAATATTTAAAAAGTAACACCTGATTAGTTTCCAGTAACGACTGACTGACATCAGTTAAACCAAATTTCAGCAAACACCTCTGCACAGAACTGAACATCGGCCCTCGTGATTCAGCAAGCCTGGCCAGGAACGCGCTTCCTCCACGCGGCACTCCTGCTCTTTGTGAGGTATACGCATTTTTCGACTATAACGGCATTAAACCAAGTAAAAAGATAAATGAAATTTAGGACCAGATTCTCAAATGAGTGTACCACATCATTAAACTAAGATTTTATTTAAAAATGAAATACACTTAATCACAATTTTTAGTAGTAATGTATTTAGTCAGACCAAGAAGCTTTTATTAGACAGCTAAATAAAAGGAAAGCAAAACTTTAAAAATAATATTATTTATTTACTCTTTCATTCTTTTCTCACTTTCTATTTTTGGTGGATATTTTATACCGTCATGTACCACGTAACAAAGTTTCAGTCAATGAGGAACAGCATATAACGACAGTGGTCCCTTAAGATTAGTACCATCTGGCCTAGGTGTGCAGCAGGCTACGCCGTAAGTACACTCGGCGATGCTCACACACGGCGGAATCGCCCGAGGACGCATTTCTCAGAACATATCCCCGTTGTTAAGTGACACATGACTAATTTACCAATATATTTGTATGGTGGCATACGTATATAATTGGTAAATAAATGAATGCGTATATTGGTTAGATTGCACAAACTTTGCTTTTACTGAAGGGAGAGTGAGATTCACCTGTGGCCGAGAGTGATGGGGAAGCTAGGGAGGGATTCCTGAGGGAGGGATGGGGTCGATTCGAGTCCACTTTGGAAACTGGAGGCCCGCAGTCTAGAGGGGAGGCTGGGCTGTGATCCAGACCCGGCTCAGGAGAGAGCCTGAGCTGGACCTGGGGCTGACGGCCAGAGGAGTGGGGAGAGGTGAACCCCAGAGGTTTTGGAGAAGGCAGAAGCGCAGGCTGTGGTGATGGATGGGAAGAGGGGGTGGGGAGAGCTCGGGAGGTGCCCATGCTGCTGCCCGGGACCCTGGTCCCTGTGATGAGGTGGTCATGTGGGGTCCCTGCTGGAGAAATCAGGAGGCCAGGACCCAGGACTCTACTTCCTCTCTGCTATCCCCCCACACTGAGCAGGCCCCTGGCCCAGACGGGGTCTCCTCCAGCCTTATTCTCCGGCACAGCCCAGCTGAGTCAGAGAGGGCTGCATCGTAAGTGCTCGTGCCAGCAGCCAGTGTCGGGTGGCTGGAGCCCCAGGTCCCAGGCTGCCGGGTCTGCAGGTCGCCCTGGCAACAGGCTCTGTTGTGATGCTACACAGAGTCAGGGGTTTGTTAGTCAGAATCGTGCAGGAAGGCCCCCTCTGGCCCTGGAAGGCCTGGCAGGCCAAATCTGGACACGCCTGGGAGTGGTCCAAGGACTAACCATTGTCTGACTTGGTCCTGGCAGCCAGGCCAGGGGAAGAGCACATGGTCAAAGGGGAGAGCTGGGTCCAGTAGGGATTGGGGTTCAAAAATCAGCCTCCTGTCCATTAACAAACTGTGCTCAGAGAGCAGGCAGATCGGGCCCTACCCTCAGTGGGGGAAGGAGGGTCCCTGTCTATTGTGTGAGATGGGATATGAAAGGTGTCACCAGCACAGCTAGGATGCATCCTTCCAAATACACCTCCCCCCAGGGAAGCCGTCCCCTCGGGAGGCTGCTGCACTTATGCCAGTGATGCGACTGGGACGCCCGCACTTCAGGACTCCTTGTGGGGACCGCTTCAGAGCACCGGGGAAAGGCAACTCACTTCAGACTGGGCTGGAATATTCTAGTATAGCCTGGGATAGACAATCTCCCTCTTCCTGGGCCTCAGTCTCCCCTCGGTATGTCAGCAGACTGCCCAGAAGACCGGCCCCCGTCTCCCCCCCAGAGCCCACTTCCCTCATCTGGCCCCTACGGACCCCCACTCCATCCACACCCCGCTTCGCCCATGCCACCCGGGTCTCACTGCCGCCTCGTGGTGCATGCTGTTCCAGTACTCTGCTCCTGCCGCGTCACGTGTGCTGAGGGCAGTGAGAGGCCCTGGGCCCAGTGACCCCACCCCCTTCATCACTCCCGAGACTGGGGGAACCCACTGGGTTCATGTCCCAGGCAGTGGTCTGTTCCACACACACACAGGTGCCCCCACCCCCGCCCGGGCACAGTCTTGTAATGACTGGCCTCAGTGGAGCCACTTCCCTCCCCGAGTCTGTTTCTTCCTCTGTGGAAGGAGGGCCGTGAGGGTGACCTCACAGGGAGGCGTGCCCCGGCCGAGGCAGCTCCCATCTTCTGATCACATTTAAGGAATTGTCATTTTTGTTATTAACGTGGGCGTCTGTCGTTGGCTTTTTTGGGCTGTTGGATGAATAATTCAGGCATGGGTCAGACCCCACTTCCCTCGACCCTCTTGTGGATCGAGGGGCTATGGGGGTGGTGGATGGGAGGCCACATCCCCTGGGAACCTGCCCCTCAACCTGCGTGTCAGGAAGCTGTGTCAGCAGCAGAGCAGACCTGAATCACTCGGCCCTCCCGCTCCCTCGGGAGCCCTTCCCAGAAGCAGCCAGGAGCAAGGGAAAGGCAGACAGGCCCCAGCGAGGATCCGGCCGCTGCGGGTGACTTGGAGCAGGTCACCTGAGCTCCCCGCCCTCCTCCCGGTCTCCTCCCGTGAATCCCACTGTCCCAACTGCAACCGTCCCTGTGGGCCCTGTGGTTTCCTGCTGCCACACTCCTGCTCACCCTGCTCCCTCTACCTGGACTTCCTTCCCCATTCTTCTGGGCCCAGCCACTGCCTCGGGCAGCGCTCCCAGGCTCCTCCCCCACCCCCAAGGGATCTTTTCCTCAGCATCTTGTAGGCGTCACTTTGAAGGCCCATAATAGGAGGTTCCACTCAGCACGCACCGCTGGGTGGGGCCTGCCCACCCAGCATCTCATCTTCCTGTTTTACAGATGAGGAAACTGAGGCTCAGAAAGGTTGAATAACTTGCCCCAGAGCTAGGATTCATAGCAAGGTGACGCGGCAGCCCCTGCACTTCCCTGCCCCCCACGCACAGTCTCATTTCCACACTCTCCTCGTCTGAACTAGACAAATGAAGGTCATGTCCTGAAGGAAATCTGAGTTGAAAAAAATTTAAAATTAACCCAAAGTGACTCTCCAATTCACCAGTGACTCTCCCAAGTTTGTTCCTCCAAACTACTAGTGTTATAAACCTCTTTTTCCGGTGGAAATATAGTTCCTGAAACAAGACCCAGTCAGCGAACTCAAAGACCTGGGAGGGAGATGGGAGCCAGTTGTCTCCTGGATCTGCCTCCTACAGGGACCCTCGGCAACTCCTGTGGGACCCGGCTGACAGCTTCTCAGCACCAGGAACAGTAATAACTATGTTCATGCCACTATGTTCACGCCGGGCTGAGAAGGCTAAGGTCAACAACCCTGCTGTCTGGGTACTATTATCTTTACGTCACGGACGGGGAGAGACTGGGGCTCAGAGAGGTTGGTGGTAACCTCGACAGATCTGCCTAGTCCCAGAGTTCATGTCTGTAACCCACCAAGTGGGGACCTCCCCGCCCCTCCTTCCCCAGGGCAGCCCCTCCACTGTGGCCAGGGACCTCTGCCTGGGGGAAGCGTTAAGTCTCTTGCCAGGGGGCCTGTCTCGGGACTCTCCCTCCTCCCAGAGGCCACAGAGCTCGGCTGACCCCCAGCTCCTCCTAGTCTGGTGCTGCCCTTGTGGTCACATGGACGGTGGTGCCCCATTAGGGTACTGGAGGGAGCTATTGAAGAGAGAGTCCAGAGTTGAAGTCACGAGCTTGGGGTTCGTATCTTGCTCTGCCCTTATCTGCTGTGCCACCACCTTAGACGGCCACTCAGCTCTCTCGGCCTCCGAGGGATTGTCTCCCAGGTGAAGCAAGGGCATGGAGGTGACTTGGGCAGAGCACAGTGGACTCCCCTGGAAGTGAGCTGGGTCTGAGGCCAGGATGGAGGGGCAAGCAGGAGGAAGCTTAGCCAGGAAGTCAGGCCATTCAGGTCTGGGTCAGGAAGCCAAGGAGAGAGGGAAGGAGGGCATGAGAGCAATGTCGTGCTTGTCCGTGCTTGGGCAACCTCAGGGCGCAGGGCTCCCCTCCTGTGGGCGGAAGGAAGAAAGAGCTCTCCCCTTTGGAATGGGCCCCCTGCCTCCCCCGTGCTGCAGACACAGACCTCCAGCATTTGGGCTGAATTAGGAATGTCAGACATCAGCTGCCTCTGAATCACGGCTGCTCCGAGCCGGGGGAGCATGTAGGATCACATCCCGGGTGGTGATTTTCACATTGTGTCCTGCAGGCGCTGGGGGCCCTCAGGGGTGCCTGGGGGGTGGGGGTGAGGGGACTCTGCTCTGGCTTATCTCACAGCAGCTCCCTCTATCTGTGTCATATGTCGGGTTCCTCTTATTTCAAGTGAAGAGAGAGTTCTGCAACCAAATAGAGAAAGGGAGTAAACCACCAGCGTACGCAATGATCTGTTTTCACAGTTCCAGAGAAGTCACACGGCCAGACAGCGTGAGGGTGGGATCGGAGCCCTGTCTGCCAGGCCCATTCTTTCGTTCCTGCCTGCATGTCTCCGTTCACTCACTAATTCAACAAGCAGATATCGAGTGCCCTCCCAGGGCCAGGCCTAGTGCTGACCATGAGGATTGTGCGGAAGCCAAAATAGACAGGATTCCTGTCCTCATGGGGTTTAAAGTCTCAGGAGATGACACTGATTAACAAGAGCTCATACACTCAAGCTTATCACCACCCGCCATGCACTTTACACATAGCAACTCTCGTGACAGCCCTATGAGGTAAGTAAATCCCCTATTTACAGATGAGGAAATTGAGGTACAGAGAGGCAAAGCCATGTACCAGGCAGCTAGGCAGTGGCAGAGCTGGGATTTGAACCTCAGCTCTCTGGCACCAGAGCACGGGCTCGTGATGACTACATTATACAGGTGGCATATGGTGCTGTCTATGTGTTTTATAGATACACTGGGGAACCCAGCTAAGCTGAGGTGGGGTGGGAAGGGGGGTCAACAAAGGCTTCCCTGAGGAATTGATGCTTGAGTTAAGATGGAAGGATGATATTTCCAGGCAATCGATTTTTGACAGTGGTGCCAAGACCACTCTATGAGAGAAAGAATAGTCTTTTCAACAAATGATGCTGGGACAACTGGATACCTACCTGCAAAGGAATGAAGCTGATCCCCTACCTCACACCACACACAAAATTAACTCAAAATGAATCAAAGACTTCAATGTAAAAACTAAAGCTATAATACTCTTAGAAGACAACATAGTTGTAAATCTTTGTGATGTTGGATTAAGCAATGATTTCTTGAATATGACACCAAAAGCATAAGCAACAAAAAGAAAATTAGAAATATTGGATATCAATGTTTAAAATTTATATGCTTCAAAGAACACCATCAAGAATGAGAAAAAAATATTTGCAAATCATATATCTGATAAGGGACTTGTATCTAGAATATAGTATAAAGAATTCTTACAACTCAATAATAAAAGACAAATAACGCAATTAAAAAATGGGCGAAAGATCTGGATAGGCATTTCTCCAAAGAAGATATACAAATGGCCAATGAAAAGATGCTCTGACATCATCAGCCACTAGGGAAATGTAACTCAAAGCCACAGTGAGGTACCAGTTCACACCCACTACAATGACTATAAAAAAAAAGATAATAAAAAGCATTGATGAGAGTATGAAGAAATTGGAAACCTAATACACTGCTAGTTGTAATGGAAAAAGATGCAGCCTCTGTGGGAAACAGTCTGGCAGTTCCTCAAAAAGTTAAACACAGAATTACCACATGATCCAGCAATTCCACTGCTAGGAACATACGCAAGAGAAATGAAAACATATGCCCACACAAAAATTTGTACATGAATGTTCAGAGCAGCATTATTCATAATAGCTAAAAAAGTGGAAACAACCCAAATGTCCATCAATTGATGAATGGATAAACAAGATGTGGTATATCCATCCAATGGAATATTGTTTGGCAATAAAGAGTAATGAAATACTAACATGTGCTACGATGTGGATGAACCTGGAAAACATTATGCTAAGTGAGAGAAGCCAGACACAAAAGACCACATATTGTATGATTCCATTTATATGAAACGTCCAGAATAGACAAATCCATAGAGACAGACATTAGATTAGTGGTTGTCAAATTGTGGAGAGGAGGGGCAGTGACTGCTAATGAGTACAGGGTTTTGGGGGCAGGGTGCAAATGTTCTAAAATTGATTGTGGTGATGGTTACCCAAATCTATGGATATACTAAAAACCACTGAATTATGTACTTCAAATAGGTGAATTGTGTGATATATGAATTGTATCTCAATAAAGCTATTATTTAAAAAAGATGGAAGGGGGCCGGCCCGGTGGCGCAGCGGTTTAGTCCGCACTTGGCAGCCCGGGGTTCGCTGGTTCGGATCCCAGGCGCCAGCCGACGCACCGCTTGTCAGCCATGCTGTGGCGGCGTCCCATATAAAGTAGAGGAAGATCGGCACAGATGTTAGCCCAGGGCCAGCCAGCCTTCCTCAGCAAAAAGAGGCGGGTTAGCAACGGATGTTAGCTCAGGGCTGGTCTTCCTCACAAAAAAAAAAAAAAAAAAAAAAATTAAAAAGATGGAAGGATGAAGAGACATTAACTATGGACATGAAAGGGGCTGGGACTTGGAGCATGCCTTCTAAGCTAAGGGAACTGCATGTACAAAGGCCCTGTGGTTGGGAGCCTGGTATGTATAAGAAAGCAAAGAAGACCATGTGGCAGGAGCTTATAGGGCAAAGGAGAAAGAGGGGAGAGAAGAGGCTGGAGGGCCAGCGAGGCCAGGCCTCCCAGGGTCTTGAGGGCTATGACAGGGTCTCACATACACATGGAGGCAGAGCCAGCAGCGTGAGGTTCTCACATGGTATAGGTGATGGCATGCAGCTCACAGGACTCAGGCTGTCCCACCCTTCCCCTCTCCTGACCTCTCTCATCTGCCTGGGGGATCCCTAGGATAGGATGTGAGTTCTGGAGTAACTTCGGGAATCATCAGAACCGGAAGTCTCCGTGGAGGATGGGCTTGTGGCAGAGCCAAGGCTTGAATCCCAGCTCTGCCACTCGCTGTGTGCCTCTGGGTAAGTTATTTCCTCTCTCTCGGGGCCCCAGCTTCTGCATCTGCGCAGTCCCGGCTCTCCTGTTCCTCCTTCCTCACAGGGCGTGGGCAGGGGTCCGTGTGATGGCGTCCAGCACTTTGTAAAGAAAGCTTAAAAACCCAGGTCATTGCCCATCTGCCACCAGCTGCCTTCCTCGAATTCCAGGTCTGCCGAGAGCAGGCCGGGCCCGCGCCCCCGCTCTGGGGACGGTGGGGTTTTACTGGGGAGCGGCCTTAATCCTGAGACTTGGGGGAGAGCCTCGGGCCTGCAGGCTGCTCCTCTGCAGCTCCGGGACGCTCGGGGGGTCAGGGAGTGGGCGAGCCGGGAGCAGACAGGCTGTGGCCATATCCTAGCAGCTGACTAACGGAGGGCAGGGGTCGGGCCGCCTGGCCGGTGAGGCGGGGCCGAGAGTGGACTCCCTGGAGAGGAGAAGAGTCTGGGGCCTTGGCACTGGAATCTGATTGCTCGCCCTTTGAACAAACACTGAGGCCTGTGCAAACCTAGAGATCATTCCAGTCTGATACAGCCTCTGGATGAGAGGAGGTGGCTGAGGCCCAGACTGGGGTGGCCTTAAGGCCACCCCGTCAATAAGGGGCAGAGGAAAACAACCTGGAAAAGTCAGAAGGGGAGGGAGCTTGGAGTTCTTCTGGTCCAACCCCCGCACTGCACACGCAGGACAGCAGCCTGTAAAGCTCCGATCACCCGTGATTGTAGGGACAGGCCAGCCTGCAGACAGGGAGATGGGCCGAGTGACCCATGCTGCCCACGAGGTTTCTGTTGTCCTGACCCCTGAGGACTCCTCTCCAGACCCTCGGGAGGAGGACGCCTTGGGCATCTTCCCAAGGTCCCATTGCTTGTCCTACTCACCCCACCCTACATTCCCCTATGGCCTTTCCCACCCCCTCCCCACCCCTGCCTCCCCTTTTGATGCCTGACCTGGAGCCTGCATTCCCAGGGGCAGGGCTGAGCCCAGGATCCGGCCACCATGTAATCAGGCTTTGTGCGTCCCAAACAGGGCCCGTCACTGGGCCCAGTTCTACTCCCCACACCCTAGTCTCTGTGGTGGTGGATACCATCATCTACACTGTGCCCAAGCCACCAGACCCCTGGGGTGACCTGCCCCCCTTCCCCTGACAATCACTGTGTCCCAAGGCCATCCTTTCATCTCTGAAATAGACCCTGCCTGCCCACTGCCCTTGACTGGGTTCAGGCCTCCTTCTCTCTTGCCTGCATCTCCAGACTTGCACCCCTGGTGGCCTCTGGCCTCCCACCCATCTCCCCCTCCAGTGCAGCCTCCTCGTGGCAGCCAGGGACACATTTTGGACACAGGTCTGATCACATCCCTGCTCTTCTGAAAACCCTTCCATGGCTCCCCAGCACCCAGCATCCTCAGCCTGCTGTTCAAGGCCCTTCTGCTGGCTCCTGCTTACTTGCGAGCCCCATGCTGCAGCCGTCCCCGCGGGAGACAGACTCCAGGGCTTCCGCCTCCGGGCTTTGGTCCCCAGCTCTCTCTGGCCAAGGCTCTTTTCTCCTCCATCTGGTTTGCCTGGCAAACACCCACCCACTCTTCAAGGATCATGCCCCCCAAAGATTTCCCCACAAGATGCCCTGATCCCTCACTCCCTCTATGCCCCTCCCTCACTGTCCCTTGTAGAGACCTTGATCTAAGCCCCCTGTGACATCAAGCATTCAGGCCTCTCCCCAGCCTGAGAGCCCCTCAGCCCAGGGACCAGATCTTCTTGGGCTCAGGGAAAAGCGTGGAAGGAAGGCAGGGAGGGAGGAGAAAGGAAGAAATGTATTTCAGGGGCCTGCTCAATGCCTCCTCCCCCACGGACCCCTGTCACGGCCACCCAGGCTCCTGGCCTGCATCTCGGCTGGTGCGGTCACAGTTACTGAGTTCACACGGGGTCTGGAGTGTCAGTGGAGCCCAAGGCCCGAAGATCATTTCAGCCACACTCCGTTTCACAGATGGGGAAAAGGAGGCCCAGGGAGAAGCAGGCCCTGGGGGTGTCACTCAACCAGACTGGAGCAGAGCCAGGGTTTAAACCCCGTCTGGCCAACTGACCCCTAACACTGAGCTCTTTCCCTCCTCCCACTGCCTGACGTCGGCCCCTCTGGATCCCAGGAGCACCTCTGGTGAAGGGGCCTCCATAGCACTGGGACCCCAAGCCACAGGCCCCAGGGCAACCCGGCGGGGAGGCGGGAGGAAGGGGTGTGAAGAGGAGGCAGAGGGGACTGAGCCTGTGGGACACCCACTCTGCACTGACCCCTTCCCGTCCCTTATGTCCCTTGTCTCTTCACAGCTCCCTCCAGCTCAGCCAGGAGAGATATTCATGATTGGAGCCCCCATCACAGCCCTCACCGCGCTCTCCAGGGCGCCAGGCCTCTGGGACTGGAATCCCAGCTCTGGGCACCTGTGCAGGTGCGGTCAGCTCCCTGCGCCTCCGCGTCCTCCTCTGTAACGTGCTAACGATGTTATACTCTGGGGCTGTGTGTGAATTAAGTGGGTTCACACGTGTAAATCACTCAGAACAGTGTGGATCACTCGCAGCAGGGCCTGGCTCGGAGTAAGTGCTCGGAAACAAGCTTGGTAGCGTTACTATTACCTCTTTGTCCATCTCGCCCACTAGGCAGTGAACACCGCAGGGCTGTGTTTTCTGGGAGGAAGGGGGGATGGGGAGAGGGGCCGTTCCCCCGTGTCCGCCCCCTCCCCTCACCCCCCCCCCCTCCGCCCCGTGTCTGCTTTGTGTCTTCCGGGGCTGGCGCATCAGGCTCGTTTACATTCCCAAATACCGGGACTACCGCGGCTGATAAGGCCGTCTCTGGTCTGGGAGCCTCTGCAGTGACTTTATCTCCCTAGATAGGGCCGGGCTGGCCCTGGCAGGGGCAGAGAGAGGGCGCCCCTCGGTTTCTGAGAAGCCTCAGAGCCCTGTCAGGTGTAGCTGAGCCCACCTGGCTCTAGTGCGCCCCACCCCGCCCCCACTCGCCCCGCCCCGCTCCTCTCCCTTATCTCAGTCAATCTGGAAGCCACCTGAGGGCAGCGCCTCCTGGGGACCCACCCAGCCTGCACAGAGCTGGGCTTCTCACGCTTAATGTCCACAGAACTCATTGCTTTCCAGGCTCCCTGAAACCCGCTCCTCCTCTCTCCCTGGACTACAGTAGAGGCTGGGTCTCTGACTTCTTCCTTTCTCCCCAGCCTCACACCCCTGCATCCCCCTGATGAGCACTCATTATGTGCCAGGCACTTCACGAGTGAACCCTCCAGACTCCTGAGAGGCACCATGATAATTCCCATTTGACACAGAGGAAACCAAGCATCGTAGAGGGCTGGTGACCTGCCCGAGGGCACACACTGAAAGCCACGGAGCTGGGCTCTGAGCCAGGGCTGGCCGGCTCAGCTGTGGGCAGAGGACTGTCACCAGGTTCTGCCTGCAGGAATGGGAGTGGGACGTGGGGAGGTGCTTACCTGTACCTGGTTGGGGTGACTCAGGAGGCTGCGGGGGAGGAGGGCTGTTCCTGTTACCTGGCGCTGCATACCCAAAACTTAGTGCTTGAAACAGCGACATTTACTTTGTTCTCAAATCTGCATTTGGTCAGGGCCCAGAGGGGATAGCTCATCTCTGCTCCACTTGACATGACCTGGGATGATTGCAGTCAGGAGCTGGAATCATTTGAAGAGTCATTCGTGCATATGTCCAGGGATTGAAGCTGGTCATTGGCCGAGACCTTAATGGGAGCTGTTGGCCAGAGCACCCCTAGTATCCTTTCCATGTGGCTTGGGCTTCCTCACAACATGGTTGCTAGATTCCAGGGAGAGACAGACAGACACAGAGACAGACAGACAGACAGGTGGGAGCTGTATCACTTTAGAGATTTAGCCTGGGAAGATGGGTAATGACACGTCTGCCGCATTCTGTTCACTGGGGCAGTCACAAAGTTCTGCCCAGTTTCAAGGGGAGGGCAATAGACTCCATCTCTCCATGGAGAATGACAAGCTTCCGGTACATGGACCTGGAAATACTCCTGAGGCCATTTTTGGAAAATACACCTGCCACGGGGACCTCCTCTCTTGACTCTCATCAGCAGTCCCTCTTCCCTGACGTGGCAGGACACTTCCAGAGGCTCAAGTGACATGGCCTCTGTCACCCCAACCTTGGAAGCACGGTCCTGAGTGGAGGGAGGAGAGAGACAGTGAGTGGCCATTTACTGAGCTCTCACTGCATGCCAGGCCTACCCTGGGCCCCCCTGGGCCTTATTTCATTCCATCCCCACCAGGACCCGGAATAATGGGCAATGTGAGCCCTGACTGTAGGTGAGGAGACTGAGGCTAAGGACTTACCAAGGCCACAGGAGGCCTCAGTGAGGCTGGGATCTGGAGCTGAGTCTGTGACTCCAAAAGTCCTACTTGTGTCCCAGCTCCAGCTGTCCCCACGCTCAAGATAAGGAGGGGTGATAGGGATAAGGGACCAAGAACATAGGCCTTGGGTCAGAACAACTTTGGTTCTCATTGAAGCTGCTTGACCTTGGGCAGGTCACTTCATCTCTCGAGCCTCAGTTTCCATATGTGTCCAATGGAACATCACAAACTCTAAAAAACATACCAAACCAATGAAATAAAACAATCTATGTTACAAGCTTGGCACAGCCGCTGGCGTGTCACACATGGCACCCAGACCACCCAGCTCTCCCTGGACAGGACCTGCTCGTCTATGGGGCAGAGCAGGTCCGTGGCTGCCCAGGGAATGGGCCTTCTGCCTCTCACCAAGGGGGAGTCCCCGGGCTTCTGCTGGCTATTTTTAGGCCTGTGTGGGCAACCACAGAACCACATGTGGGGTTTACCATGGCCTGGCCAAGCCCAGAAGAACAAGAAAACACTTCTCATGACGGAGGGTGGACGTCTGAGGTGGGGATGGGCCTCAATCCTTCCCAGCATCTCCAGGTCTCAGTTTCCTCATCTGTAAGATGAGAATAATCTTAGGCACAATAGCCCACATCTGGGAGCTGCTTGCTGTGTGCCAGATGCCAATGGAACACGTCATGGTGTCAACTCGCGTGATCTCACATGATCCTGACTGTGAGGGAGGCGGGAGGGGGGGGCGGGGGGGTGCAGAAGTTGCTCAGACAGAAGAGGGGGCAGGAGTGGAACCAGGGCCGGTCCCTCTCACCGCTCAGCTTCCAGCTGCCCCAAACAGACTGGGAGCAGTTCAAGGGGATTAGCTGAGATTATGGATGTGGATATGTTTTTTAAACTATAAACTAGAATGTAAACTGAACAGGCCCAGGGATAACCTAGGCTGGGAGCTTAGCACTACCTTCCGTGGAGATCCCTCCCGGGCCCTCCTCAGCCCCAGCCTTCAGCCATGGCATTTCCCACTTATTCATCTGCTTTCCATGGTGGGGATCCTTGTAAGATTTCATTTTGGCTCTACTACAAAAAAAAAAAAGAAAAGGTTTTGAAAGCCACTGAGGGGTGAACTGAAGACCCAAGGTGGCAGGGACACTTCCCGGGGCACACAAGGGGTGGTGAGGCCCCAGGTGTCCGAACCCCTTCCCCAGCGTGGTCCACAGCAGTGGCCCCGGGGGCCTCCGCCCAGTTCTCAGAGGAGCCCAAGACTCAGGCCACCTCCCTCCTTCACTCACGTGGGACCTCTGACGTTCTTCCTTTTCAGGTCCAGGAAACCACGTTCCTGGAAGAGCCACCAGCCATGGTTAGGACTCAGAAGCTCCGTAATTCCCCAAGAGGAAAAGAAAGAAAAGGACAATAAGTGTATGCTTGTGTGTGCGCATACCTGCAACCACATGCACTCGTACATACCACGCATATCACATGTGCGTACATGCACGCTTCACACACAAATTCGCCTATACACACACATTTGTAGGTTTTCACACACACGTGTCCACACAGGCACACACAAAACACTTATTCCCACAGGCGCCCGTGAATATACATCACTCCCATCCACATTCCTACATAAGTACACACACACACCTTACACAAACATGCACACATATTCCATACACTCATATGGATTCATATCAATGCACAAACATGTATTTATGCAAAAAGCACAAACATGTACATATTTACACATGCCCAATCATCATACATATCCCCGGATCAACAGATACATAAACTCAATATACTTTCATTGTGAAAGCTTGTATACAAACGGATGCTCACACGAACACACGCGTGCCCATACAGACATGGGTATTTGTATATACGTCATCTACACAAACTCGTGCACAATGACAATAAACACAGATACATGAGCATTTGTACATACATAACAAAACCACACACCACAGCCGTCCGCATGTGCATGTGCAAACACGTGCACGCACCCACATGCTCACACACACACACACACCCTTGCACGCAGGCACACAAGCTCACCGACGCTGCACACAGTGTACACACTGCCTTTTCTGGCTCCATTGTTGCTGAGCAGTCCTGCAAAGGTGCGGAGACGCAAACACCTAGTTCCGCGTCACCTGAAAACCCCCAGCCCCTGGGTGTGTGGGAGGGTGAACCAGACGCCTCCCTGCAGGGGGCACAGTGGAAAGTATGACCCAAGTTGACTTTTGCAATAAGAGCAAAGGTGAGGGTTTTTTCCACCCTGTTACATCAGTGTATCGGGGTGACCAAGGCCACCGTTGCCAATTCACCTCCTACCAGCCCCTCCAACCCTTGAGGACATTCAGGTCCAACGTCAGAATTCCAACCCTTAGTGTACTAAGCCATTAACTCACCAGCGTCCGGCCCATCTGTGTGTCAGGCCCTGGGTTGGGGGTTGGGGCAGAGAGAGGAGCTGGCCCTGGGCCCTGCCTGCCGGGCTCTCAGTTGGGGGGAGGGGTGGTGGATGGGTCAGAGGGATGCTCTTGGTCCCTGAAAATGTATTCAGTTCATCGCCAATTTGCCAACTGATCAACCTTTCAAATGACTGATTTGCTGAACACACCAAATTTACCAATTTACTATTAATTTTTTCTTTCAGTTCAAAAGTATACAGCAATTTTGTTGGATGGATTGGAATTTGTTTTCATTTTGTCTCCGTAACAGCCTTTTAAGGAATGTTCAGATGGTCAGAAGCTAAGGGTCGGGGTGGTTTAGTTAATAAAGGCACTTAATATTTGTAACTGGAGGACTCTCTGGGGACATCCACCAGGAGCAGTGCATTCTGGGAGCCCTGTAGCATGACAGGCCGTCCGGACCACCACTCGCAGCTGCCTTGTGCTCTGGACCTGGGTTCCCCTCTGACTTGCCCTGTGACCATGGCAGTGTCCCTTCTCCTCTCGGGGCCTCAGCCTCCTCACATGCAAAGAGCTCACCTTTAGGGCCTCACTGACATTGAATGAGTCCCTGCAGCTTCCTGGGACCTCAATCTCCCAGTGTGGCGGGGTCCGGATCAGGGGCACTGGACAGGGTGCTGACTCTGTTGGGGGGCGCCCAGCCCTGCTTGGAAGTCAAAGTTGTAACAGTCAACACTCCCCCGTATTGTGTTGGTGCCTCTGTCTGACCCGTGACATTTCTGGGTCCTGTCCCCAGCCCCAGGTGGAGGGGCCTCGCATGCTCTGAGGGGGGAGCATGGGCTGCAGAGGGTGGGGCCCGGCTAACCTTCCTTTCCTGGTAACACACTCGCTAACCTCATTTCCTTTTTCTGAAGGGAAATGCCATTGACATCACACAGCTGGATATTCAGTGAGGCCAGATGAGAACTCGTGATCCTCCTGCAGGTGAGGATGTACGCAGGGGCTGGGCGCGAATCCGTCCAGGGGTGGATTTGGAGAGCCCCTTGTCTGAGGCTCCTACCCCTTGCTTCAGAGATGGCGATCCCTAGGCCAGAAAGGGACAGAGATGTGCCCTGGGGTCCACAGCCAGACAGCAGAGCTGGGGCCAGAAACCAGGCCCCTGCCTCCCAGCCAGGGCTCTAGACGGAGGGGGTCTAAACTGCTCCCCTCATGCCATCTTAATAATGGCACCAACGTCCGCCAAGTTGCCTAAGCCGGAAACCGGCCTCAGCAAGGACTCCTCCGTCACCAGCACTTGCTCAGTGCAGCCACCCACCTCCCCCAGCCTGTCCCCAGCCCACGCCCCAGCTCAGGCCTGCTGTCTCTCTCTAAGACCCCTGCCCAACCTCGGCTCCGGTCTCCCCACAGCCGTCCTCTAATCTCTCCAGCTGCCTGGGTGACGCTAAAACATAGAGCCCATGATGTCACTCCCCAGCTTAAACCCTTCCACGGCTTCCTGGCTGGACATTCGAGGCCCTCCATGATATTCCCGTCTTCCTCTCAGCCACTACCCCTGGTCTGCCCCTTTGCTCCCTCAAAGCAGGAACTTCTTGCCATCCCCAGATGTGGGACCTTCTCGCACTCACTCGTGCTGTTCCTCTCCTGGGGAATCCTCCCTCCACGTGCACATTCCTGCTTCAGTTTGCTTCTGAGGAAGGTGCAGCCTTCTGGGATCTGCCCCACCACCGCCTTGGAGAAAATCGATCTCTTTGGTTGATGTGTCTGGTCTTCCTCCCCACTCCTTGCGAGCAGCAAAGACGTTTTACTGTGGAAAATTTCGAGCATGCACAAAAATAGAAGAGTCCAAAGAACCCTACGTGCTCCTCTCCCGGCTTCAACCCTCACCAACCCGAGGCCACTCTTGTTTCATCTCTGTTCCTCCCTCCTCCCCCACTGGATTATTTGGAGAAAATCCAAAACATCAAATATGTATTTCTGAAGGATAAGAATACTGCAGCATGTATTTCTAAAAGATAAAGGCATGACCAGAATACCAATACTTATATTTTAATAGTAATTTTTTATTATCTCCAAATATCCAGTAGCGTTTAAGTTTCCCCAGTTGTCTCATAGATGGTCTTTTAAAGTTGATTTATTCAAAATCAAGGTCCATACATTTCACTTGGTTATTGGGTCTCTTAAGTCTCTTTCAGTCTATAGGTTTCTCCTCCCTCTTATTTTTTTCTCCTACCTGTTTGTGGAGTACAAATATGTCCCCTGTAGTTTCCCACGTTCTGGACTTCTCCTACTGCCTCCCCTGTGGTGTCATTGAACGTAATGTGCAGTCCTCTGCCTTTCCTGTACATTGGTGGTTAGATCTAGAGACCTCATTACATTCAGATTCAAAGTTTTGGCAAGAATCCTTCATAGGAGGTGTGTGAACTTTCCTCACAAGGCACATAATATTTGCTGGTCTGTCTTTTTGTACTTGTGTGTGTGTGTGAGGAAAACCAGCCCTGAACTAATACCCGTTGCCAATCCTCCTCTTTTTTGGCTGAGGAAGACTGGCCCTGGGCTAACATCCGTGCCCATCTACCTCTACTTTATGTGGGACGCTGCCACGGCATGGCTTGACAAGCAGTGCATCAGTCCGTGCCTGGGATCCGAACCTGTGAACCCCGGGCCAAGGAAGCGGAGCATGAACTTAACTGCTATGCCACTGGGCTGGCCTCATGTCTTTTTGAACTTTTAGAAGCCTTTGATGGTCATTGTGTAGATCCACTATTTTGTTAGAGATTTGCAAGACAATAATATTTTAATTTTATTGTTCCTTCATCATTTACTGGCTGGACTACTTCTATAGAGAGAAACTTCTCTTGTCAACTCTGGTTTCTCTGAGGTTCAATATGTTTAGGAAATGCAGTATAGATGCTTGGTGATTGCACCTCATTTATCAGCTTTCAGAATAATGAGTGGATTCCCTAACATTCTCCAAAGGTGACCACCAAGGGTTTTTTTGTTTGCTCATTTGGTTTTGGATTTTTGTATCATTGTTATCTCATAGTTTTTAATGCATTTGATATGTTTCAATCCATTACCGTCATAACCCTTGTTATCATGCAAAGTGCCCTGTCTCTGGCCAGTGGGGATCTCTGTGATTGGCTTCTGAGTTCTTTGACCTGAGCCTGGAAGTGTTTATTAGCTTCCTGACTTTCTGGTACAATAAGATGTCCAGGTTTGTCTTGTCCACTGTCTGCCCAGACCTGGAGTCCGCTATTTCTCCAAGAAGCCCGGTTCTTTCAGTGAGAAATGGTACCTAGAGACCACATCTCTGGATGCTAGGAGTGCTAATGCTATTTAGTCGGTCACTGCCTCCAGGTCTTTTCAGTGTGCAGAGCTGGGAAATATTTTCTTCTTAAGAAAGTATACATCAAGAGTTCACACTGATATTTTAAATAAAACCTATGGCTGTAGGGCTTTTACTTAAGTTCTTTGACTTTATATCTGTCTCTCTTTTCTCTAATGCTGAAAGTTTTGCTTCCTAACAATGTTAACATGATTACTGATTTGCTTTCTCCTGTTTTCTCTATAGATCGTAAAAACTTCAGAGTAACAATACCAGTTGCATTACTAACAGTACAATGGCTGAAAACACTTTACAATTTGTTTGCAGTTCTTTTGTCCTTAGAATAAATATCCTACTAGTGACGTACGGTCAACCAAGTTTTTACATCACTTGAAATAATTAATCTCTGCATGGTGAAGCCGTCAACTCCATACACAGACTAAATTTATTTTGTTTTGCTTTTGATTTGGGGGGACTCACTTTTGACTTCTATTTTGATTTAATTTTGTTTTATTTTTATGTAAAGTATTTACCTGGTTCTAAACTTACTCTACAAAATGAGGTATATTCAGAGAAGTCTAGCTTCTACCCCTATTCCCCACACTATATTTCCTTGGACCTCCTCCAATAGACAACAATTTTAAACTTTTATTTTTTATGTTTTAACTGATTTTTTTAATTAAAGAAAATATGTATTCCCTTCCCTTTCTTTGATAAATTATAGTGTACTATACACATTTTATTCCACTTTGCTTTTTTACTTAACAGTGTGCCCTGGAGATCAGGTCATCACAGCATCTGGAGATCGTCCCTATTCCCTTCTAGCTGCAGAGTCATCCACTGTGTGGCCCACTAATCCCTATTGATGGACATTTGGGTGGTTTCTAGTTGTTTACTATTACAACTATTACAACTAGTTTTATGCACACATCTTGTCTTAGTTTTGCCAGTATCTCTTTGGAATAGATTCCTAGAAGTGGAATTGCTGGGTCAAAGGGTAAACACACATGTAATTTTGCTAGAAATTCCCAATTCCCCTCCATATAAGGCTGGCACTGTTTCGTATTCCCACCAGACGTATGAGAGGCCTGTTTTCCCACAGTCTTGCCAACAGAGTATGTTGTCAAACTTTTGGGTTTTTCCAATCCTGTAGATGAGATGTGGTATCCTGGCTTAGTTTTAATTGGTAGTTCTCTGACGATGAACAAGGTTAAACGTCTTTTCCTATGTTTAGTTCTGATTCACTTTGGGGTCCCTAACCCCCAGCTGGCACAGATGAGGTCCTTAGGAGAGATTTCTAGAATGGAGGAAGGAACGGATAAAGCAACAATGAGAAAATCAAGTCTTAAAGAGGGTGGCTGACTTGCCCAAGGTCATGTGTCCAGTTATCACCAGAGTAGGGACTAGAATTGTTCTTTTTCTTCTCTTGTCTAAATACCGTTCCAAGTTTGGAAAGCACAGGAAAGTATAAACCTAGGAAAAATTTTAATCTTTCCACCCCAGGTCAACCATTTTTAGCATTTTAGTCTATTTCCTCCCAGTCTATGCATTTTTTTCCGTTATGATCACACTACATATATGGTTTTGTATTCAGTTCTTTTTCACCTAACACTTTTACACATTAATAACAACTCTTTGCACACATAATTTTAATGGCAGCACAATATTTCACCATCCGAATACACGTTAGTGTATCTAATCTTTCTGTTACTGCTGGACTTCTAGATTGTTTGCAGATTTTTGCCATTATAAATAAACTCTGCCATATTCGTCTTTGTCCACATTCTAGATTTTCCCCTTAGGAATGATTCCTGGAAGTGGAGCTCCTAGAATCCCAGCACTGAGTTCCAAGTCCAGGACTTTCCTTGGCTGTGCTCAGAGGGGACTGATTGTTAAGCTTTGCCCCCCATGACTTCCCGGAGCCCGGGGCCAGGCCAGGTTCTCAGTGCCCCAGACCCTGAGTAGAGACTCACTCACTCCCAAGTTGGATCAGAGGATGGCTGAGCTGGGCAGGACGGAGCCCACTCAGGATGAGGCATCAGAATCTCCTGCCCTCCACTCTGGTGCTCCTTGCCTTCCCAGCTATAGACAGGTAAGCTGGAACCAACAAGAGGAAACTACATACGGGCAAGGTCAAACCCGGCAGAGGGAGCAGGCAGCAGCAATGCTGAGTGACATGGTCTTTGCTTTGGAAGCACTCAGATCCAGGGGAGCAGACAGCTGGAGTCAGACCCTCCCACCCTGAGAAGGGCTCCATGATCGACACAGACACAGCACCATTCACAGATGGAGGCATCTGTGAAAGCTGCCTGGAGGAGGCATCAACTGAGTTTACTAGTAAGGAATATAGGTCTTATCTGATGCATGAGGTTGGGCAGTGGCCAATTCTAAGGGGCCCTGTAAGGCAGGTTATGGATCCTGGATCTTGTCCTATAGGCAGTGAAGGAGGGGGATAACAGTGTCAGGTGTGCGTTAAGGACAATCCCTCTGGCTGCTGTGTGTGGGCCAGGACTGCAGATGGGAACTGGACAGCCTGTTAGAATGAGGCCCACACCCAGGCAGGAGACCATGAAGTCCAAATCAGAGGAGCGGCCATAGGGATGGAAAAGAAGGATCGAGACAAGAGACATCAGGTACACAGTTGATACTCAAAACAGAAAAAGTTATGTCCGTTTATGGCCTTCCTGTAGTGTATGGGAAAGCATCCTGGACTGGGAGTCAAGGTACCTGGGTTCCAGCTCCGTGTGACCCAGGGCAAGTCCCTTGCTTATATCTGGGCCTAAGTTTCCACTTTTGTACACCTAGGAGGTTGCACTAGGTCATCTCCAAGGGCTCTTATATTCTGAAAACTCTGTAATCCTAAGGCTGCAAAGAGGCCGAGGTCCCTGGAGGGGAGAGGAGGGAAAAAACCAGGGGCTGAGCAGAGGGAGCAGCTGGGGCTGGGGTATAAGGCCTAGGCTCTCCGTCTTCCTGCCCCATCAATCTTGCAGCATTAATGTCAGTGGGACGGCCTGGGCCAAGGCCAGGGGCCAGTGTGGAGAGGGAGGAATAGTCTCTGGCTCAGGGAACAGAGAGGAAAGAATGCAGAGCTTCCAAAAAGCCATGAACAAGTCGTCAGCCCTGGCCGGGTGCCCAGAGGTTTCACAACTGTCCTTTGGGCTTGAATATCAAGAATGAGCCAAAGTGGGGAGGGCAGCTCACGCCCTCTCTGTGCATCAAAAACTGCAAGATGATGAGGGGCACTGAAGACGCCTTTGGCCGTGAGCAAGAGAAAACCCTGCCCCAACGTCTAAATAAAACAAGGAAATGTATCATCTTGCACCACTGCAAGTCCAGAGGGGGTGGCTCCGGTGCCAGCAGCAGCTCCTGGTGTCATCAAGAACACAGGCTTTCCTATCTCTCTCTCGTCCTCAGCTGGTCCCCCTTGTGGCCCCATGACGGCTGTCACTCTCCTCAGGGTTGAAAGACAGCTGCCAGTCGTGATGAGGGCGACCTGCATCCATGTGAATGTCCAGCAGGAGAGGATTTCTCTCCCAACTCCCGACTGTAAGGCCTTTTCTTTGGTTTGACTAGGATGACTTGGGTCATGTTTCCGATCAATGACAGTCTCTCGGGGAATGCCACATGCTGATTGGCTTAAATTCATTGGGATCTAGTGTTAAACCTGGGGGTGGGGAGAATGAGCAGAACTGGGGTCCTCTGAGGAAGGAGGGGGGGAATAGACGCTGGATAGGCAACCAACATGTCCACATGGTGATGGCCTCCGTCCTCCGTCAGCTCCTCTGAACCCCACCCAGCCTGGGGGTCAGCAGGACAGGCGTCCTCTCCAGGTGACCACTGAGGTCACCACGGTCACTGTAGAGAAATGGAGTGGCTTGCTTGAGTCACAGAGTGGGTAAGTGGCAGAGCCTGAATTGGGAAAAATAGATACAGCCAACAAACGGAGCAGCCTCGAGCTGCCAGCCCTCGGGTCAGGCTGCTGACACTGTTCCCTCAGGCAGGGGGCCCGCAGCCTCCTCTGGGCTTCCTCAGTGTCTGTCCCCTGCAGCCGTCTGTCTCAGAGCTTACCTTGCAGGGGTGGATGGCCACCTCCCTCTCTGGCCTGAGCGTGCACGCACTCGCTCATTGCATGAGGCTTCCCAAGAGCTTCAGGATCCAAGGCCAGGGATGTGGGTCGAATCATGGCTTTGAGCTTCTGTGTCCTCCTCTGTGAGATGGGACCTCGAACCCCACCTTTACCTCTTGGCGTAAATGAAATTAGGAGATGGTGCTTTACTAACTGTGAAGTGCTGTGGAAGCATCAGGTTCCCCTTCTCCTGGTAGAAAAGGGTCATTCCATGGGCCTCGTCTGCACTGGGAGTTGTTAGGAAACAGGCAGCTAGAGGGACCGATGAGACAGCCAGATGTGGATCCATTCAATCACAAACACAGAGTTGGAATCCATCCGTGGATAGATGAGGAGATATGTCCAGAGAGGGGCAGTAACCTGCCCTTGGTCACACAGGGATAGAAGCCAGCCCCCTTCTCCCAGCCCTGTCCTCCCTGCACCAGGCCCCAAGGCTTGAGTGAATTCCACCACCCAGCCTGAGGTGGGGCAGTGCAGCTGCAACATGGCCCGTGCCCGCCAGCACGTCCCCAAGTTTCTCGGGGGCTATTCTTCAGGGGTTCACTGAGGCGAGGCCACACTTCCCCTCGGGCAGCTTCCTGTTTTGGCCAAACAATGACTCTTGCCGGGACCTGGTGCCAGCTGGCTGCAGCTGTTGCCAGGGCCTTGACTTCTTGCATGCAGAGAGGGGAGATCCTGGCCCCTGGGGATCTGCTGCTGGCCTCCCCCACCAGGAGCCCCACACTCAGATGTGGACTCTGGGCCCCACTGAATTCAGTGGTCTCTTCAGGTACTGATCACACACTTGAGCGCCTTCTGTTTGCCGGGATCCATCTGGGTACCCAGCACATAGAGATACTTAAGACAAGAGTTTAATGATTCTACAAACATTTATCTTCTTCCCATGAGGAGTGGGACATTGCACTAGGGACCAGTGATGCAGACAGGAATAAGACACACCCTATAAACTCTTTGACTGATTCGTCTGTTTGTCCTCCCTGTGCCTTGCAAGAGCTCAGAGCTGGTTGTCAGTCATTTACATGCTCGTGTGAATTAGTGCCCACAGCTCCTTTCTGAAGGAATGTCGCAGGCACATGGGGAAGGGGTTCTAATGGGTGTGGGTAAAAATAATAAAGATGAAATGTTTATGATAGCTTTTTCTAATAGGGGAGAAAATCAAGACTCAGATATGTAAAGGGACTTACCTGAGGCAGGGGAGGGAGCCAGGACCTTGACCCTGATCTTCAGACTCCGAGCCTCGCACTCCAACGTGCTTCAAAGAGCATCCAGTCCAACTGGAAGAGTCACGGGATTGAAGATGCTGTGGGAGTTCCCATGTGTACATGGGGTGGGGGCACTTGCTGCTGAATAAAATGTGTGGGGGAGAGCAGACGACGGGAGGGAACTGTTGAGTGCTCTCTGTGGTAGGCACTTGACCAGTTGTTATGCCCACTCCACAGATGAGGAGAATGAAGGGGTAAAAACCTCCTTGAGCATCTGGAAAGCAGAGCAGCTGGCACTTTTGCCCAGGTTCCACACTGTGCTGGTCTTTCTCCATCTGCCCCAGCTCCATCCTCTGTCCTGCTCTGTGTCCTGGAGGCTGGCTTCTGTGGATGCTTCACCTTTCAGTTATGTTCGGCCAAGGAGAGGCTGGGGTGGGAGAGCGGCAAGACGAGAGAGAGGTCAAAGCATTTGGTCCTGCTGCTCCTCCCTGTGTGGCCAGAATCCTGGCAGCTCCCCCTTCTACAACTCCATGCCCTACCGACTCTGGGAACACCATTGCCAACTCCTGATCCTGTGGGCCTCGGAGGGGAACCGCTTCCCGCTGTTGCTAGGCTGGGTGCTCCTCACCTCTGTTGCCTCCCTTCCCCCTGCCCATCCTTTCATTCATCTCTTTCAGCCCCTTACCTTGAGTGACCCCATTTTCCTGCTGGAATCCCAGTTGGGACTGAGCTGAACCCTTCTCCCACCTTCCTGACTTGCTCCCTATCTCCATTGGGATGCCCCCTCCTACCCCATCCATGCCTGCCTGAGACAAGGCAGTAACTTGGCAAAGTCTGCTTCCCCCTGGAGCTCCTGAATTGTTTCTGGGCTGGTGCTGCTGTGAAAACAATGAGAGGGAGGTTTCCAAGGGCTGGGACTGGGTTCCTTCACGTCTCCCATCTCCTGGGACTGTCTGGATCTCGTGGGCTCTGGGCCTAGAAGAAACAGAGTGTCCTGCTGGGAGATCTTGGTAGAGTAGAGGTCAGGACCCAGGCTTGTCTGCCCCTACCCCAAGCTGGGGGTGAGGAAGGTTCTGGAAGTAGAGAAGGAGAAGCAGCAGAGGCTCCTCCTGCTGAGCTGCAGGACCCTTAGGAGTCACGCAAGGCAATCCCCTTGGTTCAGTAGAGGAACGGGCCCAGGAGAGAGGCACACCACCGAGGTCACTAGGTGGACGTCTCCTAAGTTTGCTTCAAGCCCGACGTCCCTCCTGAGTGCCACCGCACACCTCCATGCACTCCAGAGACCTTCGTCACCCACGAGAACCAACACCCAGCTCGTCCCTTCCTCCCTACTCCTCTTCCCACATCCCCTCCATCAGGGAAAGGCATCAGATGCCCGGAGTCACCCCTGACGGTGTCTCTCCACTCCCAACCCCTGATCTTATCCAGGTTCTCACCAAGTCTAGCAGTTCGACTCTCTAAACTACTCTTGACTCTGTTGTCTTCTCTCTAGGCCATCGCCACTTCCCTAGTCTAGGCCTTGTCATCCATACTTAGTTTCAGCAATGGCCTCCTCACTTGTCTCTTTGACCCTGGTCTTGCTCCCTCCAATCCATCCTCCGTCCAGCAGCCAGAGTGGTCTTTCAGAAATACAAATCTGAGCATGTGTCTTCCACACTTAAAAGGAGCCCAGACTCTGACCTGTGTGATATGCCCAGGCCCCTCTCTCCAGCTTTACTTCTAAAGCAAAACCCATTCGATGGCCCATAACCCATTAGCCTTTGCTGGCTTCTCCATGTGTGGCTCTGAGTCCATTTCAGAGTGGCCCCCTTGGAAAGGGTTCCTCCTCATCCCCACCAGTGCCAGCATTGCTGTCTTAGTTTGGGTCCCTCCAAAGGCAGAGTGTGATGACAGGCATCGGTGCAAGTAGTTTACGGGGGATGTGATTCCAGGAAGGAGAGTCAGGGCGTGGGGAGAGTGAGGGCGGGAAGGAAGAATAGCCCAGACTCAGGCGTGTTGTATCCAGCTCCACAGTAAGTGACAGGGCTGCATTCCACCAGGACCCTGCGAAGCCTATAGAACGCCTCCCAGAATTGTCCACCTGCAGGGTGGGGAGCTAGAAGTCGATCTGCTGACTCCTGCCCCATCCGGTGAGGGCCTTAGATCTCTTGGCTTCGTCACCTGCCCGAGCAAGCTCCTGTGGTGCTGAAGAGTCTGCAGCTGACGTGGAAACTCATGGCTCAAGCTTGCGGTAGGATGCTGGCCATGGGAGTTGGGCTTTGGCTGAAATCAGGCGTGAGCCAAGGGATATGACAACGGCTTCTGAGGTGGCTGCACAGAAACATTCCTTAATCGGTTAGCACATATGTCTTATTGGAGCTCAGCTGCACATGAGGTGCCCCGAGTTGCTGAAGAGGAGACCGTGGTCAGAGTGCACCTGAGGGGCTGTGGAAAGAGCATCGGTTTTGCTGATGGACTTCTTGCGTTCAAACCCTGCTTTGGCTGGTACATGCTGTGGGACCTCTAGCAGGCCACATCACCCTTGAGCCATCATATCCTCAGCCGTAAAATAGGGACAATAATTTCTACCATATAAGGCATTTATGAGAATCAAATATGCCTTCGGAAATGAGTGCATATGGCAGAGTCTGATGCTGAATACAACTAGTTATGTCTGTTTCTTTCCTCCCTCACGAAGCTGCTGCCCTAGATCCTTCCTCACTCCGCTCCCTTGGCCAGGAGTACCCCATCTCCTCCAGGCTGTGGGGTTAGCCTCCTGCGGGTAGCGTTGGTTTGGCCCTGTCCTGGCCTTGGGGCCAGCGCATCGTCAATCTGCTCCACTACTCCACTGTATGGAGCAGAAGTGGCTTTTGTGGAAACACAGCAGAGTGGACAAAGCATACCCACAGCAACAACTTATTTCTTAAATCCCATGAGCTGTTTCTGTCTTTCCCCCAAACCCTCTTCTGAGCCAGCTGCCTCTCACGTGGGAGAATTGGGCTTGAGCCAGCACATCAAGGTCTGTTCCTGCTCGTCCCTGCCCTTTGGGTTCTGGGCTCTACTCTGCTGCTATGGATTGAATTCCCTGCCCCCCTCCCCCCCACTGCCCTGCAAAATTCATATATTGAAGTCCTAACCCCCAGCACCTCAGGATGTGACCTTGTTTGGGGACAGGGTCGTTGCAGATGTTCGTTAGTTCGTTAGTTAAGATGGGATCACCCTGTGTAGGGTGGGCCCCTGATCCAAAATGACTGCTGTCCTAACAAAGAGGGGAAACTTGGGCACAGAGACACAGGCGGGAGAGCTCCGTGTGGAGATGGGGACTGTGCTGCACCAGCCGGGGGACCACCAGAAGCCGGGAGAGAGGCCTGGAGCAGGGCCTCCCCCAGAGCCGTCAGAGGGAGCATGGCCCTGCCGACACCTCCATCTTGGATTCCAGCGTCCAGAACAAGGAGACAATCTCTGTTGTTTTAAGCCCCCCCAGTTTGTGGCACGTTCTTCCGGCTGCTCTAGCAAACCCATACACCACCTACAAGGGCAACTTTCTTTCTGCTACAAATATCATTTTCCTATTCTTCCCTTCCATCCAGCATTTGTGTTTCTGTTTATGTGTCTATCTTTCTCGACTCCCTGACGGACTGTGAACCCCTTGGAGGCAGGGCCTGTGTCATTCTAGTTGTTGTATCTTCAGGGCTCGGCACAGAGCCTGGCCCACGGCAGCCATTCAGTAAAGTTTTGCTGGAGACTTCTTGAAAGAGGTAATGTGATGCTTGCCCTTGAAGGGTGGTCCAGGTTTGGACAGGCAGAGCTCTCAGGGGAAGGCATTCCAGGGAGGAGAACGGCCTGAGCAGAGGCACAGAGGCAGGAGAGGACAGTGGGGGGGACGAGTGAGCAGTCCCCCATTGGCTGGTGTGTGGGATACTGTAGGGGCAGAGGCAGGGTAGGGCAGAGAGTGGGGGAAGGTGGGTGTCAAGGTACCGGGGGATGCATTTAATCGGGTAGGTGATGGGGTAGTGGGAGCCATGGAAAGGAGCTAGAGCAACAGCACGACTCTGGGAAGATTATTCAGCTGCAGAACAGACTGAAGACAGGGGGACAGGGAAGTCTATGGCTGAGGCCACGGTCCAGGCAAGAGATGCCGAAGGCCTGAACCCTCAGGGGTATGAGAATGGAGAGAAGATGAGAGACATTTAGGAGGAAGAAATGCGGCCCCATAACTGGCTGGGAGGTATTTTCCCCTTTGAGTTGCCTGCCTCCAAGCTCCTCCTCCTTCTGAAGATGCCAAGCTGAGAATTTCCATGATGTCTGCAGTGACATATAAATCACCCCACCCCCGGGCTACCCCCTCCCCAGGCTGCTGAGGTTTCTGGTCCACAATTCAAAATGTCAGTTCATGGAAGCAAGTGATTCTTCACCTTTTTTAATATCAATTTTTTAATCATTCATGAGTAATATAAATTAACCGTATAAAAAATCTGAAAATACAGTGGTGTTGGATTTTATGAGTATAAGGCAAAAATTCCACCCAGTAAAAATGACCCTGGATAGTCCCTTAAGTGGAAGAACCTGGCATATTAGAAATTCAAAAGACAATGATTACGTCGTGTCATTTACTTTACCTCTTGCCTGTGACCTCCCTTTTCCGGGAGGATCAAGGGCTAAGGTCTAGTCTGAAGCGGTGAGCACGCAGAATTTGGGTGGTGGGTGGCTAGATGAAATGCTTGCTGCGTGTGAGTCCGCTATCCGGATAAGTCAAAGAAGAAAGTAAAAATCATCTGAATCCTCCTCCCACTCTTATTTTTTGGTGAATATCCTTCTTCCAGTCACTTTTTAAATGCCCTAATGCATATTAAAAGCTGTGCTCAGTGGAGTACGAAGCGCCTCCTGATGTGTGACCTGAGAAAGACAACATCATTCCTGCCCAAAAAGGCAGAACCTGACAGGAAACATCAGACAAACACGAACTGGAAACCAGTCTACAAAAGAGTTGGCCCAGACTTATCAAAGGTGTCAACGCCATAAAAGACAATGAAGACCGAGGAACTATTCCAGACTGAAGGAGACAAAAGAGACATGAGGACCAAAGGTCATGCACGATCCTGGACTGGACCCCGGATCACAGGGGAAATTGCGGCCAAGGACATGATTGGAGCATCAGTGAAACTTGGATCTGGCCTGCGGGTTAGATGATGGTGTTATAGCAACGTGAAATTTGCCGAACTGGTAACTACACTGTGGTTAGCTAAGAGAATGCCTTTCTTCCTTAGGAAATACGTGTTGAAATATTCGGGGTAATGATGTATGCCGCTTACTCTCAAACGGTTGGGGAAAAAATCTTCTATGTGTAGAGGCAGAAAGTGACAATTGCTAACAGCTGGCGAATCTGGGTGGATACATGGAAGTTCCTCTTACTGTTCTTATAAATCTTATGCAAGTTTGAAATTGTTTCAAAACTAAAAGTTAAAAAAGAAAATTCCAGTCCAGTTCAAATAAAACTTCACTCTCTGGGAGAAAATATTTGCAAAAGACATATCTGATAAAGGACTGCTCCCCCCAAAAAATGTCTATTTACAAAAAAAAAATCTTTAGTCTACTACTACACTCCTGTTAAATGGATGAAAACCAACAACAATACCAAGTGTTGGTGAAGACAGAGAACAACGTTGCTGAAGGGAATTAAAAATTGAGCAATTACTTTGGAAAACAGTTTGGCAGTGTCTTTGAAAGTTAAACATAGGCCTGCCATAGGGCCCAATGCTGCCACTCCCAGGTGTTGTCCCAAGAGAAATAAAAACTTGTGTTTACACCAAAACCTATATATGAACGTTTATAGCAGCTTTATTTCTAATTCCACCTGAAAACTGGAAACAACGCAAATGTTCTTCAGTGAATGAATGGTTGCATACACTGTGCTGCACTCATTCAGTGGAATACTTCTCAGTCATAGGAAGGAGGCTTGATACTTTCGACCACATGGATGAATCTCAAGTGCATTGTATTAAGGGAAAGTCCAGACTCAAAGACTACATACTGTGTGATTTCATTTGTATGACATTCTGGAAAAGGTAACACTATGGCAGAAAACAGATCCATGATAACTAGGGGCTGGGGGTGGAGAAAGGAGTTGACTACGGAGGGTACAGGGAACTTTTTAGGGTGATGGAAATATGTTACATCTTGGGGCCGCCCGGTGGCGCAGTGGTTTAGTTCACGCTTTGGCAGCCCGGGGTTCACGAGTTCAGATCCTGGGCGCCTGCTGTCACACTGCTTGTCAGCCATGCTGTGGCGGCATCCCATATAAAGTAGAGGAAGATGGACACAGATGTTAGTCCAGGGCTGGTTTTCCTCAGCAAAAAAGAGGAGGATTGGCAACGGATGTTAGCTCAGGGCTGGTCTTCCTCACACACGCACAAAAAGAAATGTGTTACATCTTCACTGTGGTGGTGGTGACGAACTGGGTGTGTTTGTCAAAACTCATAGAGCTGTACCTCAAGGGTGAATTTTACCATGTGTAAATTATACCTCAATGACACAAACAAACAGTTTCTCAAAGCCTCTCTCTTCCCCTACAGCTCTTGGCAAGACAGACACAGTTCAGAACCCTGCTGTGGGGAAGGAAAGAACTGTGTCTCCTTCTGTTCTGCATCTTCAAATTGGGTTCAGGTTGAGTGGGGGTCAGGGGAAAGGAAACTGCCAGGTCTGCTGGGAATGAGGTGATGGTGAACTGGCATTAGACCCCTCTAGGGTACAGATGCCCAATCTCTGGCCCTTGCTGTCAGAAGGCAAACACTTTTTGGGTTGGGTGGGGCCTCCTTTGTGGTCTTGGGCTTAGGGGACATACCATTGGCTGACCATCTGTGCCCGCCCCCTCCACTCCTGCTGGGGGGTCTTTCTGTAGGGGTCCCCTTGTCCTGGAGGGCAGACTTCTTGGGCAGGGATCCTTCGGGATGGCTCACATCCAGCTACTTTGCACTGTGTCCAGTTGGTCCCCCAAGAAACATTCCTCTCTTTTGCTGCCAAGCTCTGGAAGCACAGCGGCTCCTACAGCAGTCCCCATCCTCACCACTGGGGCAGCTCCCACCGTTCTCTCATCTTCAGACCTTTCCATGTGAGAGGTGGGCTCAGGCTCTGTGTCCTCTAAGCTCCAGGGAAGCCCTGGTCGCTTGACTTGAGCCATGTGGGGTGAAGTGTGGCCCTTGGACAACTCTCCCCGTGGAAAGCCTCAGCAGCCACCCTCCTCTCCTGGATCAGTGCCCGCCCGCCATGAGGCTGGAGGTGATAATGGGGTAGGGACACCACAATCGCTGCTCTAGTCCCACTGACTTGTGTCTGGTGCCCCTTTCTATGCTGTGGGGGACAGCAGCAAATCCGAGACAGGAAAAGTCCCATTCAACATCTTATGACACATTACTCATACGTTATTTTAACAAAACTGGGATCTTACATATGTTTTATAACCTGCTTTCTCCACTTTATACTATGTTTTGAGCATCTTTCCATGTCAATAAATACACCTCTACATTCATATCATTTAAATGATTGATTCTCTTATATAAATATACTATAACTTACTATATCAAACCCCCATTGTTGGCTGTTTTAGGTTGTTTTAATTTCAGATTATTATTAATAACGCTGTGATTAGGTCAATTCATGCAAAGCTGATGAAGCTTTAGCTGCAGTGTCCCTCACTTGCTCAGGACCTTTCCACACGTCCAGGAGGGGTCTAGCAATTTTATATTTGTGATTTTGTCTTCTCTTTGTAAAAGGGGTCCTCGAAACTGTATAAGCGTCGGGCTCCACGAAAGCTGGCTGCGCCCTTGGCTGTGATAAACACCCTCACGCTCAGCTTTCCTTTGGCTACTTCTCTATTTCCTTAGGATAAACTCCCAGGAACAGAACTGCAGGGTTAAAGCAGATGCACGTTTTCAAGATTCTTGGAATACACTGCCAAAACGCCCTCCAGAAAAAGTGATCTAATTTACACCCCAACCCTGCCCTGAATGAGAACACCCAAGACTGAGTGGTTTCCACGGGACCGTTTCTCTGTTATTGAGGCCCAGGTGTAGCTGCTGTTACCACCGCCTCCCAAAAGCAGGGGTCTTGACCTGAGGTCCAGGGATCCACGGGTAGAATTCTTGGGGGTCTGTGAACTTGGATGAGAAAAAAAGTATGTCTTTATTTTCATCATTAGCCTCTAATCGAAACGTAACGGCTCTTCCCCTCACGGATGTAGGCTGCAAATCCCCGCAGTCTCGGCAGGACCTGTGGTGTGAGCGGTCGGTCCCCAACAGAAATCACACATGTTTCCGTGCCTTGTTCCCGTTGTGATCTCTCAAGATATTGTCCGTGCTTATCGGTGCTTCAAAATCACAGTAGTTATTCTATCTGCCACTAGATCTCGTTATTTAATGTGTTAATAAAAAATACGTGTTACTAAATCACAATTATTTTAAAATATTTTAACTGCATTCAATAGAATTGATTTCCTTTGCAATCATGCGTATTTTTTGTTCTATGAATTTAAAAACCTTATTCTGAGAAGGGGTCCACAGCCTTCATCAGACTGCTGAGGGGTCTGTGGCACAATAAAGGTCAGAACCCTCACTGTATGGGACTCTCAACTCATGAGTCCTTGAAACTTGTGTAGGATACAGAAGGAATTACACTTTCATGACCCCTGCCGGAAGCCCTGCGTCAGGCGCTGGGGGACAGAGGGGACAGGATGGCCTCCTGCCCTTGAGGAGTCCACAGTCTAGGTGGGAGATGCAATCTCACAGCTCCTGCCACTCCTTGTCCTGTGGGTGGGGGCCCAGGTTCTCAGACTTTCCAAGATTTTGAGAAAAATCGGAAATCCAGATTTTTCTATGTTCCCATAAAAAACCAACCCTTCCAATTTTTAGATGTTGGCAATTAAACCAGATTTTTATAAACCCCTGTGTGGGCCAAATAAAGCAAGCCTGAAGGCTAAATCTGGCCCACAGGCCACAGGTTTTCAACCTTTGCTCCACGAGGAGCACAGAATTCCAGGTGGGGGGAATAAATTCACTCTGTGGAAAAAAGCAGCGGGGATTCTGAGCCCCCTACCCCCGACACCCTCACTCTGCTCCTGCAAACGAAGGAGGCGGGATTGGAGCCCTGGTCTTGGGAAGAGAGGACATAGGAGAAGGAGCTCTGTGGTGGGCAGTGGGGCTCCCTGCATCTCGGCTGCAGGCCAGGCGGGGAGAGGCCTGGCTGGAGGCAGAGACCACTGTGGTGCGCCCATCAAGGGAGCTGTGGGGACATGAAGTCACTAAGTGATTGTACACCTAGAAAACCCAAGAGCCTCTGCAGAGAAACAGACCAAAAAACAGATGCAAAAACAAAACAAACAAACAAAACCTACTTGAATGAATGGGAAAAACTGATAAGGTTATTAGATTCAAGATACACATATAAAAACCAATCGCTTTCCTCTATTTTGACAATAAACATGTAAAAAGAGAAATAGAAAAAATATTCCATTTACAATATTGACAAAAAGTACAAAATAGTTAGGAATAAATATAACAAGAAAGACATAGGGCCCGTATGAAGAAAACTATGCAGTCTCGTGGGAGGATTGAACACAAGATCTGGACAAATGGAAAGACATACCACGCTCTTGGATGAGAAGATTTAATATCATAGAAATGTCAAAACTCCCCAAATCAATTCCAACAGAGTGAAATGTTTATATGGAGGAATAAGTGCCTAAGAATAGCCAAAAAGTTACGGAAAATATTAACAATGCGAGAGGACTTGCCTCATATATATCAGAACAAACTCTAAAGCCAATCACTAGAGTATCAGTGTAGGAACAGAGAAACAGATCAGTGAAACACAGAACAGAAAATCCAGAAATATTTACCAAATATATATCAGAATTTCATATTTGACAGAGCGAACTCTTAATTATTTAATAAATGACACTGGCACAATTACTGTCAATCTGGAATCAAATAAAATTTGACCATTATCCAACTTCATAATCAAAAATACTTTTCAGATTACTGAAAGATTTAAATGTATAAGAAAAAAAAGAAGAGGAAAATTTAGGAGACCATACGAGCCATCTGAGCAAAACAATCAAATTGAGAAGCTAGAAAGGGAGGGGAGGCCCTGAAGAGCATTGCCAGGCACAGATACTTAAGCAGAGTCAACAGACAAATGAGAGATTTGGAAAACATTTGTTATAAAAATGCTAGAGAAAGCTCAATAACTGCAGTGTACAATGAGGCTTCACAAATTGACAAGGAAAAGATAACAGAAAAATGGGCAAAGGACGAAAATGGGCAATTCAAGGGAGAGTCGATCCAAACGGCCAACAAATGACAAGTTGCTCAGATAGAGCAGCAGGGAAATGCGGTTTACAGGAAAAATGAGGGGCCACTTTACACCTGTCGCTGTGACCTGCATTTCTGGCGGGGAAGTGCGGGAAAAGATAGGCTTATAGGGTGTTTGTGGAAATGGGAAAGAGGACTGTGTTTTTGAAAAGTACACTGTACTAAAATTATATATAACATCCACCATTGATTGAGAATCTGGGCTGTAAGTGCTTATCTGACAAACATACAACTCCCAGAGACGACAGGCACATGGACAAGGATGTTTCTGCAGCATGTTCATAGCTGCAGGAAAAGATAACAAAGTGGATGTCCATCAATTGGTGAAGGGCTGAAGAAACTATGGAAGAGTCACCCTTTGGAATTTTACGGACTGTCAAAAATGAATCAGAGCTACATCAGTTTGTTTAGGGGGATTTCCTTGAAGTATTGTGGAATAGGAAAAGCACGATGCAGGAAAATGCATATGATATGATCCCATTTTTATAAAACAATGATACATGCATATGTATATTTGCATATAATTTAAATATGTCTGTCAACGATTACTCAATTATGGAGAAAACATACACAACGTTAGATATGAGAATGTTAATAAGTTACCTCGGATGAAAGAGGAGGGTGCAAGCTGACATGGGCGGTGCAGGAATGGAGGAGGGAGCCAAACCCATCCTACCTCCTCCCCACCACCAAAAATTAAAAAGCAGGGGCCTTTAGAACTAGACTCTCTTACCCTGCAGCCCAGCTGGCCCCCTATCCCCACAGTGCTTAACTCCTGGGACCCCTTCTTTGGTCATCCCTCCACTACCCTATATGTGGCCTTCCATATTTTTCTCCATGATTCTAGAATGGGGCAGCCGAGGGAGGGAAGACCTGGAGGGTCCCAGTGTAGGGGCTGCTTTCAGTGCATGAAAATGGACCTCGGGCTCCAGAGTGCGGCTCTTGCACTCCCCAGGCATTTCGGCAAATTCATGGGAGAGAGGGGAAGAGGCTAAAAGGAATATTAATTCACTCACTCAGCTTAAGTCCTTCAGTCTTAGCTTACAGATCATGTGCTCCAGGAGGACTCCTCTGAGTCTGCCCATCTCAGTTATTTCCTCTCATAGTACTCATCACAATTTGCCACTTTGTCTTTATTCGTGTGTGTGTGTGTGTGTGTGTGTGTGTGTGTGTGTGTGTTTAATGTCTATTTCCCCCAATAAACAGTGAGCACCACGAGGGAAGGGATCTAGCACCTAGCACGGTGTGTAGTAGGGGCTTAACGAATATTGGTTGAATTCAGTGATTCACTTACTCTCTTTTTCATTGACTCACTCTTTTATTCATTCCAGAATCATGTGCTATTGGCCAATGACTTTTCCCCTGATCTAAGTCTTCTACTTTCTAGGGTGGCTTTTGGGGGGGAGGCGGGGGTGGGGACATGACTGCAGAATTCCGGGAATGCATCCACAACTTGGGAGAGCTGGGTGAGTCGGAAGCTCTCCAGGGAAGGAAGGAAGATTCCAGAAGGCTAGAAAGTCAGAGCAGAAGGTGCTGAAGGATCAGACAGGACAAAGTTGGGAGTGATGGGGTAGAGGCTGGGCACAGGCAGACTCCTCTCTGTGCCCCCCGCCCCACCCCTGCCTGGGGCCCACATCTTTCCACTGCCTGACTCTGGCTCCAGCCATTCGCTCTGCACGGAGGAGTTGCTCCCCATCTCCACATGTTGAAATCCTACCCTTCCTTGCAGGGCCAGCCCAGATGTCCTCGAAGTCTCCCCTCACTCCTCCAGCTGGAAGGGCCGCTCCCTGCTGCAAACAAACTCTGAGCACAAATCTGGACCTCCCTCGTGGCGCTGACCACTTCCTGCCTGTGCTGTGGTGTGGCCCCTCCCTCCACTCAATAGGCAGAGGCTCTGTCTGACTGTTCCCAGGGATCCCGCAGGGCCCAGGACCTAGCACACAGCAGATGCTCAAGCTGCTCTGGCCTAACATATGACAACACTGTGTGTTTGGGAGACATTGATTATGACCCTATTTTACAGATGGGGAAATGGAGGTACAGACAAGTGGTATGACTTGCCCTTGCTCCCGAAGCAAAGCAGTGGCAGAGCCCAGACTCAGCTCTGTGTTTCTGGTCCCAGAGGCAGGACTCTATCCAGGGCAGCTTGGTGGGAGGCGGGAGGGTGGGATGGGGTGGGAACTGGGTCCTGAGAACCAGCAGACCAGAGAGATTTGGAGTTCGAATGGCCAAGTTCAGGGAAAGCACAGCTGGGGAGGAGCCAAGGTATTTATTATGCTTGGTCTGCAGCTCCAAACAGAGCTGATGGATGGAGCCGCTCCAGCTCCTATAAACAGCTCTGCCTCCTCCTCTCCCCATTCTCAGCCACCACAGCCCCAACTGCTTCAGTGAGATGGGGTGAGGGGGAGATGACCAAGGGAGGGGAAGGAGAAGAGAAGCGTGGGGGGAGGGGAGGGGGAGGAGAAGAGAAGACAGGGTCTTAGAGGCAAGAAGAAACTGGAGGGAGATGGAGGGTGGTGAAGAAGATTCTTTCTGTGTTTCACCACTGGCCACTGCTGCCCCAGGCAGCCCACATCCTGCACCCCCTCTGTATTCTCTGTGTCCCTGGGTCTGTGTGAGAAGCCTGTCACACATTCTCTGAGGGCTGGTCTTAATCCCCGTATGTTTTTAAGTCCTGGAGGGCAGGGGCCATCCGCTCAGGAAACATTTTCTGAACTTACCTCTGTGTTGGCTCACGGGCCCTGAGGACACAGAAAGGACGCCAGGTAGGACCTGCCTCGTGCTGGCGGATCAGGCAGACATCCTGATGCTGTGGCCGAGGGAGCTGTGGGCAGCTGGAGGAGCAAAATCAGGGCAGTCTCCCTAGAGGAGGCGACGCAGCCAGGGTTGGAAAAGGAGGAGTTGGGCAGGTGGGTCAAGGTGGAGACATTTCAGGTGGAGGAGGCGGGAGAGAGCCTGTTGGGGAGAGTCAGGAGGCCAGGGCCTGGAAATGTTCAATAATCATCAGCTCTGAACACAAGGTGGGAGGCGGCCGGAGAGATGGTCCTGGAGGGCTGCAGGGACATGGACTTGCAGGGCCTGTGAGCTGCCTAAAGGACAGGGGCACAGCCAGGGGATCCTGGGTCCCGGGGTGGGTGCCAGCACAGGGGACTGACAGGGTGAGGCAGCTGGAGTGCCATGGGTGCTGCCTTCCTCCCGCCCCGCCCGGCCTGTGCGCCTGGCTCCTGCGGGACCTGTGTCTCCTGGAGCACCGTAGCAGCTCCCTGAGCTGAATGAGCTGGGTGGCCTGGCACCGCAGGCTGGCTGTGACGGGGGCGGGAGAGGGCCTCCCCTCCTCCTAGAACTTACTGGATGCTCTAATGACCTAGTTGGCAGCTGTGTCCACATTTGGCTGAAAACAGGAATTTCTGCCTTGCTGGGGGTCTTGGCCAGGTGAGCAAACTCCCCTGTTTTCCAGGAAGAGGAGTCAGCGGCCTGGTGGGCTCCGGGCTGGATTGGAGGTTCGCAGAGCCCGGGCTGAACTCAGCCCACACTCCTGCCTCCCTGAGGCCTTCACGGAGCACCTACCGTGTGCCAGGGCATGGAGTCTCATGCCCTCTCACCCCCGGCCCCATCCATGAAATAAGCTTTTAAAATTTTCCTTTGAAGAGCATGAGTTGGGAGGTGAGAGGTCATTGCCCAGAGACGCTGGGTTTTGCACAAATCCCCAGGATGCCTGGGGGTGGGGGAGGCAGAGCATCAGTGCACTGGGACTTGTGGGAGAGGAGGGGGGAGGACAAGGTGGGCACCTGCAAAGGGGGCAGTGTCTGGGTGTCCGACAGCAGAGAAGGGGAGGCAGGGCCACATGAGGACAAGCACAGGGGGCTGCACAGTGGGGGTGGGGGGGCCAGGGGGACCATCCCTGCCTCTAGACTCTGCCTCAGAGCCCCTTCCTGCCCCCCACCTAGTGAGGTGGTTCTTGTCCCCTCCACCAGACCCCATACCCTCACCCTCCAACTCCCTTCCAGGAACCAGGAAGGCTCTTCCACTGGCGCCTTCTGTTCTTCTTCCGAGGTCAACCTTGCACTGCAGCCCGGCTGCTCACTGTCAGTTCTCCAGCCCCTGGGAGACCTTGAGCTCCCTAGCTGGGGGACTTCTGGGTACCAGGGCTGGGAGCTCAGCTGGGGCTACAGACAGAGCCGTGGCATCCTCAGAGCAATGGGGTGGCTACAGCAAGAGGGTGATGACATTCCTGAGGGAGGAGGGCCTGGGACGAGTCCTGGGCATCGCCATTCAGATGGCTGCAGGACGATGACCACATAGCAGAGCTTGAAAAGGAGTGGCCTGAGAGGAAAGTGAAAACCACATGTGGGGGGTCCTAGAGAGTGTGCTGAGGGGAGATGTGGGTGACAGGGAGGACAGGGTGAGGGGGCCCCGCAGCTGAGGGGTCAAGAAGGCTCGGTCTGAAAAGTGCTCTGAGTTTGGCAAAGGACACCCTCGGTGACCTCAGCCAGGGCAGTGGGGGGCACGGGAGGGGCTGAAGGCGGCCTGGGGTGGGTTGAGAATGGAGGGGAGGGAGGGGAAGCTACTTTCCAAGAAGTTTACCCACTAAGTAGGAGAAGGAAGGGAAAAGTCGTTTAAGGGTCTCTACTACTTTTGCGACAGGCAAGATTGGAGCACAGCTGAAGTCTGACAGGAAGAAGTGAATAGAGAGAGGCTGAAGAGAGAGGAGTGAGAGAGGAGGGGACGAGGACCCCAAGGGAGGGAGGGACAGTGCTGCCTCTGAGATGGTGCAGAGGGGTGAGCTCAGAGAAAGGGTGAGAACAGGGAGCCACGGGGGAAGGAAAGCCACCATGTCCTCCGTGGTGGGGGCTGAGGGGGCAGGGTCTGCTGAGTGTGAGGGACAGAGCGTGGCAGGGGACGTGACGGGGGCTGAGGCCCCGAGGTCCAGGGTGGTGATGACCCAGAGCCTCAGTCTCCCACCAATGGTCCCCAGCCTGTCTCCCCAGGGGTTTGTGGATTCAGACCATAAGGGAAGCAGAGGGCAGGGTTCAAGTGCATGCAACGATGCCGATTCCCTGCAGGAAGGAGGAGGCTGGCAGGCCGCACTGTTTCTCCAAAACCATTTTTAATACATTCACGTGGGTTATACAAAGAATGGTGCCGAGGCCAGGGGCCTGGCTCCTGGGAAGTGAGAGCAGCATTCTGTAGTGTTTTCAAAGGTCGGGCCTGAGGGGCCACACCTTGCCCTCCAGGCCCGAGGAAGAGTGTGTGCAGTGCGCACCCGTGGGCCTGATCCCAACGGGACTGGATCCACCACACACCACCTGGGCCCCCGGCTGGGCCAGGACACCGGTTCCAGCACCGGCTCGGCCATTGACTCCCTGAGTCCTCCACCCTCTCTGGGCCTCAGTTTTCTTATCTGTAAAACGGGGCGGAGAGAGGGGCGTCTTCATCGTCTCCGACTTTACCGAGCACCGTCGTGAGCCAGACCGTGGGCCAAGCCCAGGTGAGAGGGTGAGACGGTCACACAGGGTCCGTTCATCCCCAGGCCTCCCTTCTTCCCGCACAGCCCATGATTCCATGGGGATGAGGGACAGGGGGTTATATCTGGATGGGTTTTTCTACCCATTTTTCTAGGGGAAAAAAGTCTCTGCATGATGAGGACCAGAAGGAGCATTTGGAACCAGCGTTCTCTGGGGATATGACAGCTGAGAGAGAAGCAAACCACTCAGGTCCAACCCCCAGTGCCACCACATGCCCCCCAGTGAGGTCTGAATCCACTTTTTTTCACAGGCTCTGCCACTGACCTGTGCAGCTCTGAGCAAGTCCCATTCTCTCCCTAAGCCTCAGTTTCCCTATCTGTGCAATGGGGAGGTTGGACTCAATGGTCTCAAACTCCAGGTTATGCTCAACGGAGGGAGAGGGAATGAGGGAATGCAAGAGCAAGAAGAGAAAAAGAAGAACCCACACCACTCTGCAAAGGAGGGAACAAGGGAAACTGAGGCAGAGAAGGAGCAGAGGGCCTGTGGCTGCCTGTGTTCTCTCTGCCTGCCTGGGAGAGAGCAGGGAGAGGAGTGCGTGGGTATGTGCGACACAGATGCTCCCAGGCCCCGTTCTGGCCGTGTGGGACCACCTCCCGTCCACCTAACAGCCTGCAGCCCACAGCGAGGAAGCTCAGGCCTGGAGCCAGGAGGATGTGAGTCTGAATCTGGCTTCTGGCATTTCTCAGCTGGGGACCCTGCGGGGAGACTTAGAGCCTCTTTTATAAGATGGGATAAAATGCCAACCTCAGAGGGTTGCCATAAGGAGGCAGACGGGGCTGGGGTTTGTTACAGCTGCCAAGCCTGGTGCAAAACAGGACCAGATACCGAGGGTTCTAACTCCTGGCTCGCCAGCCAGGGCGGGGCTGGGATGGAGCAGGGGCCGGGCCAGAGAGTGGGGGGCTGGGGCAGTATTGGGGCCAGCGTGTGCCACACGAGAGTGCCAGCTAGGGAAAGAGCCCGTCCAGAGCAGGAAACGGAATGGTCCAGCCCTGGGCCAGAGCCCAGGGCGACAGCCTCTTAACCAGGCCCAGCTGGAGCCGCCGCAGCCGCCAAACAGCGCTGGATCCAAGACCTACTCGTGTGGTTGCAGCTCTCTTCCGGTCACAAGCTCCTACGTTCCAGAGAAGCTGAAAATCATTATCAGAAGATGTGACAAATAGTCTGCTTGGAACCGTCTCAGACGAACGCTCCTGCTCTTGCCCCTCCCTCGCCCGGCCTGGCCAGGGGCAGGACTGTCCACACTCAGCCAGCGGGGGCTGCAGGGTTTCAGAGCCCCGGGACCCCACACTGCGCGCTCGGCTCTGCGACCACCTCCCCACCCAGACTGGGAGATGCCTGCGGGCGGAGATGTGTCTCATTCACCGGCGTCCCCAGTGCCAGCGCAGGGTGTGGCACAAAACAGACGCCTGGCGAACATTTGTTGACCCGATGGGTCAGTCCTGGGACTGCCCAACTTCCGGCTTCCACAGCTGGACCACATGTGCGGCCTGGAAAGCGGGTCACTTACCAACGCAGCAGGATGCAAGGAAAGGAGCCCTGGGCTGGGACTCGGAGACCAGGGTTCTCGGACCCTGGCTCACTGTGTGACCTTGGGTCAGTCCCCATGCTTCTCCGGCTCCCCCACTGACCTCGAAGGGTCTCCGGGCTGAGCTGTTCTGCAGCCCCCACCTTCTCTAGGCTTTGTACTGCTGGTTGAACTTCTGCCGGCGGACGCAGCAACAGGTGGCCAGAGTGGTGAGGAGGACGGCAGAGACCAGTGTGAAGGTGAGGATGATGATGAGGTTGACGGTCTTGAGCCCCCCCTTCTCACAGTCCTCGGGACGCACGTGGCTCAGGGACACCTCCTCCTGGGAGCCGAAGCGGCAGATCAGGTCCTGGGTGGCGTCCACGTCCACACGGCCCCGGTGCAGCTGGGAGGCCAGCCAGCCGTTGCCGCAGCAGCTGAGCGGATTCCCCTGCAGGTAGAGGCGCCGGAGGCTGGTCTCCAGGCCGCCCATGGCACTGCCCGGCAGGAGGCTGAAGCTGTTGTTCCTTAGGTCCAGCACCTCCAGCGACACGGCCTGCGTCCAGGCAGGCAGGTGGCTCAGGCGGTTCTCGGCGAGATTGAGCCGCTTGAGGCAGCTGAAGCAGGGCAGATCCACCTGCAGGACGGCCAGCCCGTTGCCCTGCAGGGCCAGCACCTCCAAGGAGGCTTCCAGGCCTGCCAAGGCCCCTCTGGCCACATCCAGCCCGGGGTTGGCAGAGAGGTCCAGGTCGGTAAGTGGCGTGTGGAGGAAGGCACCTGCCCGGAGCGTCTCCATCTTATTGTCCACCAGGTTCAGGACGCGGAGGGAGGAGATGCCAGAGAAGGCCACACAGCCCGAGGGGCCAGGCTCACTGGGCCCCCCACAGGGGCTGACTCGGTTCCCCTGCAGGTTGAGCCTCTGCAGGCTGACCAGGCTGGCAAAGGTGTATGGCGGCAGGTCCCACAGGGCATTGTCCTGCAGAAGCAGCGTCCGCAGAGACCCCAGGGCCCTGGCGCCCAGCTCCAGCGTCTCTAGTGCATTGTGGCTGACATCCAGGAGCACGAGGCAGGGCAGGGAGCCTGCACGCCGGGCCTCGAAGGCCCGCAAGCAGTTTCGGCTGAGGTTCAGGAAGCGCAGGGAGGTCAGGTGCTCCAGAAAGCCCTCGGGAATGAGCTCGATCTCATTGTAGCTCAAATCCAGATTCAAGAGCTGGGAGAGGGGGTGGCTGCTGGTGTTCCGGCTGGGGTTCAAGAGGGGCAAGGCTGACCAACCCTCAGAAGGCGCATGGATGCCCTCGCCTCTGGGGGGCGGCCCTGCGGGGAGCCGGATGAGGTTGTTGGACACGTTCAGGTAGGTGAGTCTGGGGAGAGCGGCCAGGTCAGGGAAGTGGAGCAGCTTGTTCTCCCGCAGGTCGAGCCAGGTGAGCTGGTACTCAGCCTGGGGCTCCAGGGCTGTCTGAAAGGCCTCGATGCTGTTGCAGCTCAGGTCGAGCACCCGCAGCTGCTGGAGGCTGAAGTCAGAGATGCAGGTGAGGGAGTTCCTGGAGAGATTGAGGTGGGCCAGGCGGGGCAGGGCCTCGAAAGCGCCGTCCTCGATGTCCATGAGCACGTTGCTATGCAGGTCGAGCCGCTCCAGCGCCGGCGTGCCCCCGAAGGTATGGCGGGCGAGGCGCGTCAGGCTGTTCTCCGCCAGCGACAGGGAGCGCAGGGCGGGCGCCTCCCCCAGCAGCCGTTCCACCACGCCACTGTACAGGCTGTTCCCAGACAGGTCCAGGGACAACACGTGAGGCAGGGGGCCCAGACCGCCCGTGCTCAGCGCGGTGCCCACCGCCAGACGGTTGCGGGCCAGGTTGAGGTGCTCCAGGTGGGGCAGGGCCTGGAAGACACCTGTCTGGAGGAAGCTGATCTCGTTGGTGCTCAGGTCCAGGTGACGAAGCGCTGTGTAGAAGCCCAGGGGTGAGGCCAGGATGCTCCGCAGCTGGTTTCCAGATAGGTCGAGAGCCTCAATGTCCCGCGGGAGCACCGAGGGGACCTGGAGCAGACCAAGGCCCTGGCACAGCACCTCCTTGTCCACCTGGGGAGGGGAGGGCAGGGAGAGCAGCGGGCATTAGTGGCTGCAGTAGGAGATGGACCCAGACATGCTCCTCTAGGAAGGATGGCTTGATACCCCACCAGGCTTGGCTAGGCTTCTCCTCTGGCCTCCCAGGATGCTCGACATTCCTCCACCCCAGCCTTATCACCCCATGTCTGGATGACCCCCGCTCCCTGCCCCCGTCTCTGGCATCACATACAGTGCAGGCATCAGGGAGGGGATCAAGGAAGCTTTGATGGGTAGATAGACAGAGATGATAGACAGATATAAAGACGAACGAACTGAAAAAAACCCTGTACTGATTGTTATCCCATTTTACAGGAAACTGAGCCACATATCACCTAGGGTGATCCAGAGCCTGTGAGCAGCAGGGCCAAGCTGGGACCTGGGCCTCCTGGTCCCACACCCTGGATTCCCTCTATGGGCCCAGAGAGTTAAATTGACCCAACTGGTGTTAGAAATGTTTTCAAATGGGAAAAATGTGGTTTGCACTCTTGTCAGTTTTTATTTTGGTTTTCTCCCCGGCCCCCTCCAGATGTCAATGAAGCCCTCATCCCATGGGGCAGAGCTCTGGATCCCAGAGCCTGCCTTCCTCTCTGACTCCCCAGATGTGACCCCCCTTTCTGCTGCTGCTACCCACCCCCACCCCCACCAGTGGCTTCGCTTCCCAAGGCCTGGTCCAGATCTGCCCCTGGAGGTGGGGTAGGGCTAGGGGTCGGGGGCAGGGGAAAGGATGGCCAGGGTCTCAACTCACATTCTTTGATGATAAGACTAGGATTTTGCTGTGTGAGCCCCATCAAGTTACATTGCCACTCTGGTTTCTGACCCACAAAGTAACTCATCCTTCCCCAGCACCCACTCAGCATTTTATATGTGTGTGTGTGTGTGTGTGTGTGTGTGTGTGTGTGTATACACATATAATTTTTTTTTTTTTGGTGAAGAAGATTAGGCCTGAGCTAACATCTATTGCCAATGCTCCTCTTTTTGCTGAGGAAGATTGGGCCTGGGCTAACATCTGTGCCCATCTTCCTCTACTTTATATGTGGGATGCCTGCCACAGCATGGCTTGATGAGCGGTGTGTAGGTCCATGCCTGGGATCTGAACCTGTGAACCCTGGGCTGCTGAAGCAGAGTGTACAAACTTAACCACGACACCACTGGGCCGGCCCCTGTATTCTTTTTTCTGAGGAAGATTCACCCTGAGCTAACATCCATTGCCAATCTTCCTCTTTTTTTGCTTGAGGAAGATTAGCCCTGAGCTAACATCTCTGCTAATTTTGCTCTATTTTGTACGTGGGTTGCTGCCACAGCATGGCTGATGAGTGGTGTGGGTCCATGCCTGAGATCCAAACCTGCGAACCCTGGGCCACCGAAGCGGAGCACACTGAACTTTAACCACTCCACTGGCCCCAGCATGTTATATTTTTATTTAGCATTTCTAGACCCATGGTCTCATTGGATCTCCACAATAGACTGCCCATCAAATATGATCACCTTATTTAAGAAACCTGAGCTCAGAGCGGGTAAGGGAGCCTTCTGGATCACCCAGCTGGTGAGGAGCAGAGCTGGGTTTTGAACCCAGGTCTTCAAATAACCAAAGGCCCCACTTTTATGCTTCCACCACATAAGCCTTCTGGGGCCAGAATTCCTTCCATGCAAATGCAGTCAGCATACCAGGAACCCCAGCCTTTCCCAGGAAAGGGTCTGGATTCCACAACCACTCAGCTCAGGCCCACTCCTGCCCCGGCCTCTGTCTCCATTGACCCCTTCTGACCCATCCACCAGCCAAATGCCTGGCAGCTGCTCAAAAACTCCACTCTGACCATGCTGCCCTCTGCTTAAACCTCTCCAGAGCAAAGTCCAGGACCCTCAGCAGAGTTCGAGGCTGTTTGTGGCTCCTGCTGACCTGTCCTCTCTCCTCCCATCCCACTCAAGCCCAGCCCACATGCAGTGACCACACCTGACAGCTGCCGCTTGCACGTACCCACACCTACCTCTGGGCCTTGTCCTTGCTATTCCCTGTGCTGGTTATGCCCTTCCCAACTAGATCTGCATGGTGAACTTTACGTGCTGAGCTCCAGGGTCTCCTCCACCAGGAAGCCTTCCCTGACTGCCGGGCAGCTTGGGGCCTCCTCTGGGCTCTCACAGCTCCTGTGCTTCCTCTCTCCTAGCTTTGGCCCCCTGAAAGGTGAGTTTCTGTGTGGGGACCTGCTAGACAGTGAGCTCAGAGCAAACGGGCTGGTGTGACGGATGTGGATGCCTTGGATCCGGCCCACAGAAACGCTCAGTAAATCTTTTTAATGAATGAAAGAGTCAGGGACGCCATTGGCTTAGTAAAGGCCTGAGAGATGGACTCAGTCACCTTTCTGAAAGGAGAGGAAAGGGATGATCCACATATTCAAATCAGAGTCAAAGACCATTAGAGCCCAAAGGGCCCAGCCCACCCGATCCCAGATGGGGGGACTGACTGAAGATGGCAGCGACCTGCTCGAGGTCACAGTGAGTCAGGGTGTTCCCCGCCTGGCCCAGCTCTCAGCTTCCTCCCTAGAGCCCCGACGTGAGGAGGGGGAAGAAGTGGACTGCCCTCCACCAGGCATGTGTGTGACTCTTCTACCTTAGGCAGCACAGTGACCGGCCCTCCTCACAGGACACCCCTGCAGTCGGGCACCCAACCGACCCCGGCCACCTTGCTGGTGCTGCCTGGCTCCTCACCCCTTCCTCCCTCACAACCTGCCAGCTGGGGCCACGAGGCGTGGCCTCCTCATCTCCACCCTCAGCTCCCGGGACCATCCTGATGGAAGGGGAAACAGCAAGATGAACACGAATGCGCTGACCGCCACTACCTGGAGCGCCAGCTCTGCGCCAGGCTGGTGTGAGGGCATGGGACTGCACCTCATTTAATCTTCCTCGGCGTTATTCACCTCATAGTACCGCCTAAGGAAACTGAGGCTCAGGGGGTGGCTGCCCCAAATCAGACACTCAGAGGCTCAAAACTGTCATTGCGAGTTCCTCCTCCTACTGGTGCCAGCTGAGCTCTGACCACTGGGCCCTCAGCTGGGCGAGCACCAGGTGAGTGCTCCAGCACAGTTACTGAGCATTTGCGGGGAGGGGGGGAGCGGGGCACGTTATCCACAAGCAAGCCCACCCCCCATCTCACCTCTGGATACTCAAAGGCTCCCTGGGGCAGTAGCCCCTGACCGCTGAGCCCGGACACACAGCTGGCCACGCTCAGAGCCTAGGACTTGCTTTCCCCCCAGGTGCCAGGTCCCCCACCACAGAGGCCCAGAGGGGGCTGCTGGTAGACAGGGCTGCACTGGGCTGCCCTGCTCTCCAGTCCATGCCAGAAGGAGCTGGAAGGCCAGGGCAGCTCTTGGCACCCCGTTTCTAGGGCACCCACTGCTCCCTGAGCCCCCAGCATAACTGACGCGTGTGGGGAGGGATCTTGGGGAATCAGCCCTCCACCAAGTTCAGAGCTTCTTCTGATGACCCGCTACCCACTCTCTCTGGGACGCCAAGATGCCACTGCCCAGCATGCTTTTTTTTTTAGGAGGGAAGAGGACTACCACTGGCACATAGAGGGACCCAGGAAGAGTCACCTGGCAGTGGACAGCATAAGCTTGGGGGAGCCGGGTTCGAACCCTGGCTCTGTTACTTCCTATCTGTGTGACCCTGGTGGGTCACGTCCCTTCTCTTGGCCTCGGGTTCCTCAGCTGAAAAAAGGAGTTCTGGGCAGGATAAACTGAGAGAAAGCCCTTAGCAGGGCGCAGGCATCCCAGGAGCCCTCAGCATGTGGCAATTTCTGTTTCCTATTTTGAAATCATCATAACTCCTTCCACGGTAGTTCAGAAAGTGCTTTCCTGCCTATTATCTCGCTTGCCCCAAATCCAGAGCTCACCCAGGTCCCCTCTGTCTGCTGGGTGGTCCAGGCCCTTTACCTCTCTGAGCCTGTGTCCCCAGGGAGAACGTGAGGCTGCATTTGGTGACCTCTGAGGCCTTCTCTGCCTATGACTCTGGGTTCTGGGATCTCAAAAGGGCTCTGAGGAGCAAGAAGGGAGGTGGCAAAAGCAGGACACGGCCAACCCCAGGGAAGGGCCACCGAGCCCTGGCTGCCAGCACGTCCAGCTTCCAGAAGCAGCTGCGCATCCTGTATCATGAGCTTCTCATCCCAGGTCCAAGTGGGGCTGCCAGAGGGCCTGACCCTTCCCCAGCCCAAGCTCTGGCCTTGACCTCAGTGACTGCCAGCCTTACCCGTGGATTTAAGTGGTCCCTTTTCCCTGTACCCCAAGGGGTCATACTAACTTCAGGGCTGGCCTCCCTGGCTGAGGGCAGGAAAAGGAACAAGGTGAATCAGACCTGGTCCTTGCCCTTGAACAGTTCTTGGTCTGGCAGGTGACACAGGCTTGGACCCATTCACCAACTACTCCATGTGTTCAAGACTGAGACAGGGGGAGCTTAGGGCTGTGGGAACCCAGAGAAGGGAGCAAACACAATCAGGTCAGCCTGGGAGAGGTCAGGGGAGGCTTCCTGGAGGAGGCAGCATTTGACCTGGGCAGTAATGAGTGAGAGGCATCCCAGCAGGGATGTGGCAGACAGGCCCATGTCAAGGAGCCCAGTTAGGGAAGTGGCTCTGTCCCCAGGAAGGACCCAGTACAGAAGAGCTCTTCCCAGCTGGCCCACCCCAAATTCCCCACACATATACATATTCTGCATCACTCAGCTGGACCACTGCCCTGTGGGGGCATCTTGGGGGTATAGAGTCCAATATTGGCCCCACTGGTCCTAGTTAGATGATCTTGGACAAGTTACCAACCTCTCCAAGCCTCAGTTCCAACTCTGTAAAATGGGAATAATGGCACTTACCTGGCAGGATTCATAGTAACTAAGGTATTTAAACATTCTAGTAGGTGCTCATTAAACGCAAGGTTTGAATGCATGGAGTGCATTCCCTTCCTCTTCTGACTCCTCTAACTCCAGTGTCTGGGCAGGGGCAGTGGGACACCCTAGGGTCGGGGAGGTGGGGTGTGGGTGCTTACCCTGCCCGGGCAGGGCTTCTTACCATCTTACAGGGCACCTTGTCTCGGTGTTGGGAGGTAGCCAGGCTCAGGGTCAGCACGGCCAGGAGCAGCAGGATCTGGCGGCTCATGGCTCTGCAGAGGGCGGGTAGGAAAGGGGAACCCTGTAAGCCCACAGGCTCTTCCACCGCCAGCCCATCGTCCTCTCCTGTCTGGGCCTGCCCACAGGAGCCCCAGACCACAGTTACATCTGGGATAAAGGTGCTGTGAATGCGGCACCATGTGCAGGGGCTGGGAAGTGGGGCTGCAGCCCATCACAAAGGGCCTCCACGCCAGGCTGCGGAGCTGGGCCACTCCCCTGGGCAAGAGTTTTTAAAGCAGTGGGTGACACAGTCAGATCTCGGTTTCAGAAGACCTCACCTGGTGGAAGACAGCCTAGAGGGGCTGAGCAGAGGCAGAGGGACCCTAAGGGCTGCCCTGGGCCAAGCTCAGGGCTGGGGGGAGTGAGGTGGGGAGCTGGGCCTCTGACTCCGCTTCCACCCAGGCCACAAGCAGGTCCCCTGGACCTAGCTCCTCAGGCCCCAAACGGAATTCCTCTACCCCCCACGCCAGGACTTTTATTTTGCCCTTTTTCTTTTGATTTTCTGATTCTGAAGTCCCTGCCATTGTTCGAAGGCTCGGCCTGGAGCCCTGACAGGAAGCCCCACCAGGAGGCCTGCCCTCCCCCAGCACTGCGGCCATGGACTTCCCCAGGAGCAGGCCGCCAGGCCCTTGACTTTCACTGAAGCCACCGCCAGCACAGGGGACACTCAGGCCTGCAGGCCTGACCCTTCTCTCTATGAGCAGCAGGGGTGAGGATGGGGGGCCACAGAGGTCCTCAGCGGGATTGGATCCCAGTGCTGCTAGGGGCTCCCTCACTGAGGACCTGGGCCACGTGCTAGGATTACACAGATCAATCCATCAATTTCACTCATTCATTCATTCACACCTCCTGCTGTCTGGCCCTGCACTGGGAACTGGGGACATAAATAAATGTGCAGAAGTGACCATAATACACACAGAGTGTTAACAAGGAGGGACACATAAAGCCCTCCAAGAACACTGGCATCAGAGTCACCATACCTGACCTCTCCCCCTGTCTCCTCCACTTGCCTGCTGTGTGACCTTGTACAAGTCACTTCACCTCTCTGAGCCTGTTTCCTCTTCTGAGGTTAATGCCAACCTCGCCAAGTTTTGTTACAGATCAAATGAGATACCTTCTATGAAAGTGCCCCTTACAGAGCCCTATCATGCACCACGTACTCTTCTTGACACATTACGTGTATTGACTCATTTACTCCTCTTAATATTTCAACGATTTGGTTCCATGATTACCATTCTCATTTTGCAGATAGGGAAACTGAGGCTGAGAGAGATTAAGTAACACTCCCAATGTCACACAGCTAACAAGTGGCAGGCCCAGGAAGTCTGGCTCCTGGGTCTGTGCCCTTAACCTCTACACCATAAGGTCTCCCACAGGTGCTCAATCAATGAGCACTGAATTGTGACCTGAGGGTGCTTTAGAAGAAGAGGTATTTATAGGACCTTTGAGGGCTGGGTCTTTGGTGCTGGGACCCACTAATATCCTTGCGATGAATTTTAAGTGAAGGTGGCTGCTCTGAGGTCCTGTCTTGCTCAAACAGGCAAGAGCCACAGCGGTGTCGGCAGTGGTGTCCCCTCAGGGCCACGGGCCCCTGCCCCCACAGCTGCTCTCCTCTCACCTGCACCACAGGTCGGGCTTTCACAGGAAATTTTGTTCTGCTGTTTAAAAAGCAGAACATCACCGCCCCTGTGGAAGCTAGTGTACTCAGAATTGAGTGGAAACCCCTCAGTGGGGCCTCCAAGGCCCTCAGGGGGCGTGCCCCACCCGCCAGCTCTTCTCTCCAGCTTCATTTCTCACTGTCCCCTCCCCACTCGGGGTTCTGGAAGCCTCCTATTTCCTTCAGTGCTCTGAGCACCTTTTCACCGGCCCACACCTTCACTTCCTCCCCTCTCTTGTGTGGAATACCTCCTCAGCCTTTGGGTCTCAGCTTAGACGTCACCTTCTCCAAGAAGCCTTCTCTGGTTCCCCAAATCTGGGCTGTGTCTGGCCCCTCCTCCAGGCTCCCACAGCCCCCGAGCTTCAGTGAGCACAGCACCGAGCGCTCTGTGGTTTGTCCCTGCACCTCTAGGGCAGATGGGGTTCATTCTCCTCTGGGACCCATCTCCACCGCCAGGCAGGCTGGGAAGGTGCTGAGAATTGACACGAGGAGTCTTGGTGACATGGTGACGCCAGCCAGAGCAGCCATTCTCCTTGACCGTCCCTCACCTCCCTGCCACACTCCTTCCCTCAACAAGCGTTCTGTCTCCTCTCCCCGAAAAACCCCCTGCCTCCATCTTCTATCACAGCCACAGACGGAGGTCCCGCGCTGGGCGCTGACCTCAGCGACACCCTGCTTCCACCCCAAGCCCTCCAGTCCGTCCCTCACAGCAGCCAGAGTGATGTCTTTAAGTCATACACCAGATCACGAACCTCACTGCCTGAAAACCTCCAACAAAACCCAGACCTCACACAATCTCCTCTGACTCCATCGACCATCCGCCCTTCCCTCGCCCAGTTCCAGCTTTCCCAACCTTCCCCAAACACAGCACGTGCATTCCCGCCTCAGGGCCTCTGCCCTTGCTGCTCCCTCCGCCCGAATGCTCTTCCCCGCATCCTCACGTGTCTGACTGTTTTCCTCGCATCGATCATTTCTTGATAATTTGTTTCTTATTCTGCGAGAACAGGGGTCTATGAAGTGGTGCTCACCGTACAAACGGCAATGCGAGGGGTGGAAGCCGTCCGGCAGTGGGCTGCATGCTGAGTGAGAGGTGAGGCCAAGGAAGGACCGGGATTCCTTCTGAACCTGAAGGTGCTGCTTCCCGAAGGGGCCCTCAGGTCCCCTTCTTCTGCCTGTGACGTCCCACCCTTCCCCAAGGTGGGCATCTGCGCATCCAGCAGGGACCATCCCCGCAGCATGTGGAACTCTGTCCTGGCATCTGACAGGAAGGGCCCCTCAGCTGTGGCACCCCTCAGCAGTGCCCACGACAGTGTGTAGCATTTGAGGGCTACCGCTCTCGAGGGAGGCCTGGGGTCACTGAGACCCAGGCCCACATCCAGACTCTAACGCTCCCCAGCCCTGCTCCCTGGGGCAAGTCCCTCAACCTTTCAGTGCTTCCGGGTCCCATCTGTAGGGCAAGTGGCCTGGTTCCCGTTCTTCCACTGGCTGCCCCCACCCATTGTGATGATCAAGCTGAGGATGCCCGGACACTATTGTCTTTCCCAGCTGGGACAATGACCCGCAGGGCTGAGCAGCCCAGGCCAGGCGCGCTGAGGAGGGAGGCCGCAGATAAGTGGCCTACGCCAGAGGAGGCAGGAGACATCGTAGGACTGACTGGGAGGAAAAGTGCCAAAGAATACCTGTGTGTGTGTGAGAGAGAGAAAGAGAGAGAGAAACGGGTGTGGGGGCAAGGCCTACTATCATAGTAAGCCCCTCCATACTATTTAAGGATGTCAGACGCTCTTCTAAACACTTGACCTATAATCACCTTATTTAATCCTCACACAACCTAATGAAGTAGTTACTATAATTTCCATTTTACAGATGAGAAAACTGAGGCTCAGAAAGATGAAGTGACTAACCCAACAGCTACCCAGCTTCTAAGTGTTTGGGGATTTAGGCCAGGTCTACACAATCCAAATGCTGTTTTCTCCAGCAGGTACTGAACTGCCTGCCCCCTACAGAACTGTCCTCATTTTGCCCATGAGTCAAATGAGGCTCAGAGAAGTGACTTATCCAAAGTCACACGGGCAGTAAATAGCAGAGTTGGGATCAGAATCCAGTCTGTGTGCCCCCAAAGCATACGTTTGCATTACCCCAGGCCAAGCTCTCCCTCTCTAACCACCCGGCTCAACACACACTCACACTGAAGCAGACAGGCTCACGGTGCTGGGCTCTGGGGTGCTCTGTCCCTCCTCTCAGCCCCTATCACTGGCAGAGTGAGGTCCTGGGAGAGCTGCTGAGGACGTTCCTACGGGCAGTGAATCACCGAGGGCAAGCCCCACTCTGGAGACGTGCATCCCACGGGGGAATTAGACCTTAACCCAAAGGAATGTGGCTGTGATGGCGGAACTTCAGACAGCTCAGGGTGGGGGTGGGGGTCCCTTACATCTCATCACCCATGAAGAAGGCTGTCTTGCAGCCCCTCGGAGAGAGGTGGGTGTCCCCCCGCCGCAGAGGGGCAGGCTCTCTGGTGCGGTGGGTTGGGCAGCCCCACGCCCGGCCTGGGTCAAAGAGTGGTAGGAGACCTGGATTCAAATCCTGGTCTGCCCTGGACTAGCTGTGTGTCCCCGGGCAAGTGCTGGCCTTTCTGCCCTTGTTTTCCCATCTGTCAAATGGGACCGCCGTTCTCGCCCTTCGCGGGAAAGATCCGCTGAGACGGGAGCCTGGGAGACCTCCGGGGCGGAGGGAGGGTCAACCCTGCGCGAAGTGGGGGCGGCAGCGGGAGGGGACTGCTGGGGCAGGGGGACGGGCGCCCCGACGGACTCGGCGCAGCCGGGCTCCGCGCCCCGTGCTGGCGGGGGAGGGACAGCGGGTGCCCCGAGGGGCCGGGCAGCCTCGCCCCCGGGCGGCTCCTACCTGGCTCAGCGCGGCCGCCGCTCCTCTCCCGGGCAGCCCCGGCACATTTTGCGCAAACCTGCCCAGCCCGCGGTCCCGCCCGCGCCAGCCCCCGGGGTCCCGGCCCCTGCCGCTCCGCTGCCCCACGGGAGCCACCCGCGAGGGGGCGGCGCGGGCTCCAATTTAAATACCTCTCCCGCCGACCCGCCCCGCCACGCCCCCCCGGCCGGGCCGCGGGGTCCTAGCGCCGCCGGGCGCCCCCGCGTGACTCGGTTTATCCGGAACGCGCGAGAGGGTGAAGTAGCGTCTCTCCGCTGGAACTCCGGCGAAGGGGCGGGCCGAAGGGGCGGGGTGAAAGGGCGGGGAGGGAGCGGGGTCGCTGAGGAAGCGCCCTGCGAGTCAGGCCCGGCTGGGCGCCGCACGTGCAGTTCATAGCCCCACGGGGTCCGGAGGGGCGGGTGGCGCTGGGAGCCGCAGGTCCGCAGAGGAAATCCGGCCTGGCCCCGATTTCCCCGCTGCCGGCGCCGCTGCACTTGGGGGGGGGCAAACAGGAGAGGTGACGGCGGAGCTGAACGCGGAAGGAAATGACCCTTCACTGGCCCTGGAGCAGCCACAGAGGGGGTTCCCCACCCCGCAGCCATCCCTTTTGGCAAATCCAGGCAGGCCACTTCCCCTCTGTGGATTGTGCTCTAGTGTCCAGACCCGTCCTGCTCCATCATCTCTCAGACCCTAAGCAGCCCTGTGAAACGGGACCAAGTCCTCAGTTTTCAGATGGAGAAACAGGCTAGGGATGAGGACAGCGAATATACATAAAAACCAGTTGTCTGGGACTAGTAAGGTCCCCATTTATATTTGGGGAAACTGAGTCTCAGAAAGGTTAAATGACACATCCAAAGTGACACAGCCTGTAAGAGGCAGGGATCTGAGCCCAATCTGTCCACAAAGCCCTTTTTCCAGGGACCATCTTGCTCAGATGGTTTCCAAGTGCTGTGCAAAAGTGGCACAGTGCTATGACTGTCTTTTACATTAGAGATTGAGGCACGTCTTCCCCAAACCTTCTTCTAGATGCCTTGGCCCCACCAAATCGCAGGGACCCTGCCTGGTGGGGTATGGACCCAAGGAAAAGCAGAGGAGGGTCACGCTGTCCTCTGGGCCCTGGTTCCAAGGGTGGCAGAGAATTCCTCTTCCACATGTTTCTCTTCCCTGATGGTCAGCAGCCCTGAGAGTGGCACAGGTGCCCCATTTTACAGAGGGAAAGGGACCACCCAAAGCTTGGTGGTCAGTCAGGGTTTAAAGCAGTGCTTAGTAGCTGGGTTCCCTGATCCTAGATGGCTGCTGCCTTTCCTACCTCCCATTTGGCTCACTGTGGGGACGGGCCTAGGCAGATGGGGACAGCCCAGAGAGGACAAGCTGTGATGGGGTGGCCCACGGCCTAAGCTAGTCACAGAAGAGCAGATCAGAGAAAGCTTCCCTCAGGAGGGGAGTGGGCTGCAAGGAGGGCAGGGGCAGGAAAGACTGCAGGACCCGGGCAGGGTGTCCATAGCTCCCCCTCCCTCCCTCCGGGCCACTGGAGACCTCAGATCTGTGCTCCTGGGGATCCCAGCTGGTCATCCCAACCCCCTCTCTGTGCTCTAGTGCTCCATCTGGTCAAACAGAACCTCAGTTTCTCTGTCTGTAAAGTGGGGAAGATAGTAGCTACTTCTCGGGGTTGGTGCCAGAATGAAGTATAACTGACCCAGCCTGAAGGCTGCCCCCAGTGGGGATTAGGTAATTCCTCACTGTCTTTGTTGCGGCCATTGGGGATATTTTTGCTATGTACCCTGTGGGCTTCCTTTTCCAGATCCTTGTCTAAGGGGCCAAATGTCCAGGAAGTGCTTCTCGGCAGCTCTGCAGGTGGGCAGAGCATGGCTGAGTGGATTCAGGCAGGTCCCGGGCTCTCTCACCCCACCTGCTCCCCCGACATCCAGGCCCAGGCTGGCTGGGCACCGCCACACCCTTCCCTGAGTAGCCACCAAGCAGAAAACGCTGGGCTGGTGCACAGCTTGGGCTGGGGCCCGGGAAGGGCAGGGCTGAGGCTGTTGGTGGCTGGGCCGGAGTGGCCCGCCTCCCACACCCCCCAAAGGCTGCGGTTGTGGTTAGTCAGTTCATGGGGTTCCACCTCACTCAGTGCCCGGATGGGACTCCCCTAGAGTTGGAGACAGATGGACAACCAAGCGTGCCCACCCGCTGCAGGTGCCTCTTGGGACTGGGGGCTGAAAGCTGGGAACCCCACGTGCTCAGCGCCCCTCCTTCATCTCTTCCCTTCTTCAGCGGTCACGTTGCTGTGTTACTTTTGGCAGGTTGCTTGATCTTTCTGACCTCAGTTTGCTGATCTGCAAAGTGAGACTAGTAAGAGCAGGTGCCGTCCAGCTTGCTGTGAAGATCAAAGGCAACAATGTATGTAAAGTACCTGGTCAGGGCCTGGCCCGTGGTCCTGGCTCAGTAAACGTGACCTCCCTTCCCTGGTGGCCCTGGATGGCTGGTGAATAAAAGTGTCCAGGACCTACTCTTGTGGAGCTCCCAGACCAGGTGGGAGGCAGACGAGAACACAGGACTGGGTCCAGAGGCCTCGAAGGCCTAGGTCCAGGGGTCTGAGTTTGATGTGAAGGGGGAGGAGAGGCTGGACCTGAGCAGGGCTGGGTTGCCTGGCAGCCATGTAGAGGGCAGCTTTCTTTTAAAGGCCACCAAGCCCAACTTTCTGTCCAATTGCTTGGCTCCTACTTGCACATCTTCGGGAATGGGGACTTCTCCCGGACGGCCCACCAACGGGCAGCTCAGTCTTCACAGTGTTGGTACTCTTGTGGAAATGCTTCCCTTCCCTTATGCATCTGTGGGGGAAGATAGGAGACATGTCTTTTCCTGTGTCCTCCGGACTACCCTTCTGAGATGAGAAAACCCCCTCGGGCACTAAGTCAGGCTCAAGGCTCCCTGGGAGGGTTTCTTCCCAGGCCCAAACTCAGGGGACCCTAGTAGGAACAAGTGGCCCAGGAAAGCAATGATGGCACATCCTATGTGACTTTGGACCAGTCGCTAAACCTCTCTGAGCCTTGCTGTCTTCATGGCACTGGACCCCCAATTTAGTTTCCATTGTTCTTTGCTGAACACCCACTGTGGGCCAGTCCTTCATCTCATGTGGCAAATCAGGGTAAAGACAGCCACAGACAGCCTTCTAGGTGTCTTTATTCTCAATTACCGACTAGGGAACTGAGGCTCAGAGAGGTTCCAAGTAACTGGCCCAAGTCACACAGCTTTGGAGCCGGGAATTGAACCCAGGTCTCCGGACTCCCAGGCCAGATCTCAGTGCAAGGATGTGACTGTCCTCACTCCCTGCCCCTGCCCAGCACCTCTGTGGGCCCCTGGGAGCCAGGGAGTTTCCTTATCAGCCCTTACTGGGGCCCTGTCTTCTGGGGCAGAACCCTGGGTTCCCCAATTCTTCTCCTGCCCTCCTTCCCTTGCTCCCTAGGGGGACGAGGCTCAGACCATACCAGCTGTGGGTCACCTCCTGAAGGCCAGTAGGAGAAGAGAGCAAATGTTGCTGGGTGTCAGCTGTAGGGAGTTTGTGAGCCAAAAGCCGACACTGGGTGCTTGGGACACCAATGCTTATAAAGGGACAGGTGGTGTGTCCCTTGCCCTGAGGACCAGCTGCAGTGTTAAGTGGAATGATGAGGGCTTACAGGACCAGGCCTGGGCCAGGTACTTTACCTGAATTCTCTCCTCCTCCTCATCTGATGAGGGGAGACTATCGTTGCCCGCCTTTTACGGAAGAGGGACTAAAGCTCAGAGGGATTCTGTGACTTGCCCATGGTCACACAGCTAACAGGGCGGGTATAGCAGCCATTCCCATGCGAGTTCTCAGACTACAGGCCCTTGTATGTGGGCAGCGACTGGCTTGGCAGGTTTTCTGTTCTCGGGGGTGGGGGGGCTGGGGGCACGAATCAGCCCCTCACTGTGACATCTGCAGCGGCCAATGCAGGGGAAGTGGGTGCCAGCGAGGCCCCGGTTGTCTTTCGGCTGCCACACGGGAGGCCCGGGCTCTGAGTCTGGCCAGGGAGAGCTGGGCTGAGGAGGCTGGAGGCCCCCGGGGGGAGGGGATGTCAGGTGAGAAAACTCGAGACTGGGCGAGGCACCGGGCAGAGCAGAAGCATCTCTGCAGCCTGACGGTGCTGCGCTGCGGACCGTGAAACCACAGCTCTGCCGCTCAGGCTGCTGGGAACCCGAGGGTTTGTCCCTTTGAGCCACACCACTTTTCTCTGTTTTAACCGCTTTTCTGGATAATCCGGGGTTGTCACTACGGGCTTTGGTTACCGTCCATGACATCATAGACGGTAACCTCCCCGGCAATGACACCGGCAGCAGAGCCAGCACGGCTGAGACAGCAGCAGACACGTGCATGCCCCTGTCGGCAGCACTAACTAGAGGTGAGGCTGCAGGGGGATGGCCCCGCCACGGGGAGCCGGGTGACCTTGGGCTAGTCATTCTCCCCTGGTAGTCTCAGTTTCTCATCTGTAAAATGGGGACAGTCATTCTGCCAACTTCAAGGGGGCGTTGAGATGATGACACTGTGGAAAGCTGAGTGGGGTAGGGGCTGAGTCAATATGATTATCGACACCCTCTTCTTCGTGTGAAAGTCGGTGACTCTGTGGCTGACTGAAGGGACCTGTGGGCAGGTGGAGCGCCCAGTGACGGGAGACAATGGCTGGAGGGGGCTGTGTTGGAGGACTTAGCACTGTGGCTCAGGGGACCCAGGGCAGAGGTAGGGCCCAGCTCTGGCGAGGGGATGGGCGGTGGCCCAGATAGGGCATCCCACGGCGGGGGTACCCAGCCTCCAGGAGTTCCCTGGAGGTCCCTCACCAACCCTCCCGACTTTGGGCTCCTTGCTGTGCTGAGCTCCCAGCGGCTGCGGGCTCCTGTCTTCCTCCAGGTGGTCAAAACCCCCAGGCCTGGCAGAGCGTCCAGAAACTGGCTCACCTGTATCCAGTGATCCACAGATAATGGTCACGTCCCAAAGTTCAGAGAATCCTGCTCGCCTCCTCTACTTCCACTCCACGAAGGACAGCAGCTTCTAGGCCCCAGAGGATGAGGACGAGGTGGCAGGCGGGCTGAGGGCGTGAGTCCCCCACTTTCTTTCACTTGCCCCACAGGATGTGCTCCAGGCTCACACAGCAGCTCCGAGCGAGTCCAGTTGTCTCACACCTGGAGAGTGTCAGAACCCCTGAGGGCTTGTTAAAAGAGATTGCCCGGCCCTGCCCTGGAGTCTGGTTCAGTAGGTCTGAGGTGGGGCCCGGAATCTGCATATGGAGCAAACTCCCAGGGTGCTGAGGCTGCCAGCCCACAGGCCCCTGTGAGAAGCTGCTCCTGCATGGCCGTGGGGCAGGCAGGCTTGGGGGCGCAGCTGGTCCAGGGCAGCCTTCACCCCCCTGTGAAGCGGAGATACCAGCAGCCCCTGCTGAGTGCAGAACTGAAGGACTGAAAGGTAGTGGTTACGGTTAACAGGATTATGAATCTTTCTTCCCAGGAGCGAAATCCTGAGACCAGTGTGAGGCCTCGCATCCTTTCGGGTGGGGAAGGGGATGGGCTGGCGCAGGCAGCCTTCTAACTCAGCTTTCACTGTAACCCATTTCGTCCTCCAGCACCCAATGAGGTAGACGTTATTGTTAGTACTATTATAACTCCATTTTATAGATAACTCATAAGGAAATCCAGAGAGGTTAAGTAATTAACTCAAGCCAGCACAGCCAGTACAGATAGGTGGGGGTGAGGAGGGGCCTGAGGAAGGCAGAGCTGAGCAAGAGAAGCAGCCCAGGTTTCAGAGAGGGACCCACCCGGGTTCCCATCCTCACTGTGCCGCCCGCTGCTGTGTGATTCTGGGCTGATGGCCTCACCTCTCTGAATCTATTCTGTCTCTGTAAAGTAGAGCAATGATGGACAAAGAGGGCTGTTTGAAGAGTGAGCTCCTCTGTGCTAAGTGCCCGCCTGCCCGTGGCTCTCAGCCAGGCGATGGCGCTGCTCATGACTCCTGGGGGGTTACTGTTTGCATTTTTTTGGCAGCTACTCTATATTCTTCATGCAGGTTTAGTTCAGGGAGGGAGGGAAGTGGTTTGCAAAGATTCTCCGGGCTGTGCTCCAGGGATGTGCAGAGGGGACCTGCCTAAAATGTGGCTGTGGCTGCCACTCAGGGGCAGTGAGAGGGGGCAGCATGTCCATTCTGCGGGGGGACAGGTGGGGCCCGGAGGACAGTGAGGGGGCGGGGGCCTGGGTACACCCAGCTCTCACTGGGACGGGGTCCTCTTTAGCACAGGCCACTGTGACCCTTCTTGTCCTGCGCAGGTGGCCTTCCTCCTCATGACCTTGGGGACTTCTGGAGAACCTCAAGTGCTGGCCTGTGGGGGAAGCTGGGGCTTGAGGGGGCGGTGTCCAGCCCGAGGTCACACAGCCAGGAGATGGCGAAGTGGAGGCTGGAACTCTGCCCCCTCTGCTGTGTTGGGCTGTCAGGCCTCCACCAGGACACCCCCACACACACACATGCTCCCCCCACAGACACAGCGCACCTGCGCAAGCACACACACATCCACACACCTTCACATATGCCCCCCAAAACAACACAGGACACAGGGGCCACAACTCGTGAGAACAAGACGTTGCATCAGCCTCACACAAGAACTGCACACAGGCACACACTGTCCACAGACATTTCACAGAGACCCCTCGAAAGTCACACGGTCACCACACACAGATACACACGCCCTGCACAAATTCAACTCTCATATACACACCGCTCATGCAGTGCACATCACAAGCACGCACACTGAGCATACGTGATGTGCACAGTTTGTATATTTACATATCTCCCGTGCAAATGCCGAAGTCACAAACACACCACCCACATTGCCCAGGGACACACTTCATATGCCATATATACAGCAAAGACTTAAAACACCCAGGCTCCCCAACTGTGCACACACACCAGACACGGTGCACAGATAAGCATGCTGTCCATGTGTGTGGACATGCACATATGCAGACACACATGCACATGCTCGTAGGAGCTAGGCTATGATCTCAAATTGCTCGTGACTCTGATTTTCTCAGCAGACCACACACGAGCCGAGTGGCTTCCACTGGGCTGCTTTCCTGGGGTGTGAAAGGGAAGAAGGGGCAAGAGCACAGCTGGGCAGACTGCCTTGGCCTCCCAGGGATGCCATGATTAATCCCGATGGGATGCTGGGAGCCTAGGACCCCGGAAGCCTGGAGGCTGGGCTGGGGCTCCAGAATGTGGAGGGCTGGATCCTATACCCAAGGAGTACGTGCCCGGCCCCTCTCTCTAGGCCTGGAAGTGTGGGCATGGGTATGCAGCCTCTGGACTGCTGCTTTCGGGCCTCTTCTGGGCCGGGTGACTTCTGCCTGCTTGCCTTCCCTCTCCCATGTGTGCTGGGGGCAGGAAACCGGGGTCTGAGGCCTGGACCAGACCCCTAAAACCAACCTCACCTCTGCTGCCATCAGGGCCCACCTGGCCTGCTGGGGGACGGGCTGTGCTTCCCGCTGGCAGAGGCTACCTCTTGGGAAACCTGGGCATCCCCTCTCCCTGCAGGACATCCCGTCAGTCAGCATGGACATTCCCCTATTTCACAAACCCCTTCCGGACCTCCCAGGTCCCCGCCAGCTGCTGCCCTGCCTTCTTGTCTCCTCCCAGCCAGCCCTATCAAGGCTGTGGCCTGCTCTTTCTGTGCCCATTCCCCTCCACCATCCTCACTGCTTCCTCCACTCGTCTCCAGCCCCATCCTTCCAACCAGCGCATCCCAGCCTCCCAGTCCAGAACTGCTATGGACAGACACTCTTCTGTCCCCAGTTCCATTGGTCACTTGGTCACTTGGCTGCATGCTTCACAACTGCCCACCCCCTCCTTCCTGAACGGCCTTCCCCACTTGGCACCTTGAGCTGCCCTCTCCTGGTTCCCTTCCCACGTCTCCAGCATCTCCTCCTGGATCCTTTTCCGGCCCCTCCTCTTCTCCCTCCTCCTCCACCTGATCTTTAAATGTGGAAGCTCCTGGGTCTCCTGCCCGCTTTGGCCTCCGCCTGTTTCTCTCCTCACCCTCCCACAAGAACAGCTTCCTGCCCCAGCATCTCCCTTTCCTGTTCATCATCCAGCCATTCATCCTCCACGTGGCGGCCAGATGGCGTCTCTCCAAAGCACAGATTCGACAAGGTCATTCCCTGCTTAGAACCCTTTGATGGCCCTGGGGGCCAAGCATGTGTCACATTTCCCATTTTCCTGTCTCTTTCACTACTCACAGGAGCCAGATTCCGCATCACACACACATACATCCTCCATCATCTTCTCTCTCCTTTCCTGCCCTGTCCCAACTGTGCTCAGTTATCTCTGTCGCACTCCCTCTTCCCACCTCTCCCCTGTCTCTCTGCTCTCTCTCTATATTTAGAGTTGCAGGAGGTGAGGGCTGTAGGAACAGGCTTGTGCGGCTCCCAAACAAAAAAAAAAACCCAAAAACCTAAGTCCTCTGACTGAAAGGGCCCTTCATGGCTGTGCTACAGAAGTCCAGGAGGCCAAGAGAAGGGAGACTGCAGCCGCAGGAGTGAGAAGTCCACCCTCCCTTGGGCTGCCTGCAGGGGGAGCCTTGAAGACATCCTGCCCAGTGCCTGGAAGGCCCGAATCAGCGCTTTAAAACACTCCTGGCTTCCCTGCTGTTTCGCTCTCCCACTGCCCCACTCACACGGCAGGTTCCAACCTTGACCTCTGTCCACACACACTCTGACGTCTGCCCCACTCAGCCCCTCCATCCGCCGTCCGGACAGCTGGCTGTTGGCCTGGGCTTCACCCAGGGCCCCGGCCTCACCTGCCTGCTCCTCCCAACCTCACCCCAGAGCTCACCCCATTTCCTTGGGCTGGTCCCACCCTGCGGCTGGTAACTGAGGTTGTCACCGTGTCTGCGTCACCTTTCTCCGTGTCGTCTGTGGCTGTGGCTGACCAGCCAGCCAGGATGGCCTCTCTGGTGGGGGCTCTGGAGTCGAGGTCCAGTTCTGCCCCTGGCTCACTGGGTGACCTTGGACTGAGTCCCAGTAGCTTCCTCGAAAACATGGGGTAGAATAGAGTTGTCGAATCCTGCCTGCCTACCTTGATTGTAGTGAGGGTTAAAGTGCGGATGTTCTGTCCATGTCAGTTCCTGAAATCAAGACTCTCCTGTGGGCTGCCCGTGGGGGGAGCCTTGAAGACATCCTTTAAAAGGCTCTTGGGCTTTTAATCCATCTTGTGGTTGAACTTTGGGTAATTAGCAATGAGGCAGGAGGCTGAGGCTGGGTGCTGATTGGCTTGGGGCCACAGGGGTTTGGAGGCAAGGGGTAGTGGGGAAGAGTGGAGGGAAAAGGGGGCTCAGCCGGGGAGGGCCCTGGGAGGGAGAACCAGAGGTCTGGAGGGTTCACGAAGCTTGGCTGCGTGATGCACGATGAGGTAATCTCTTTTCTGGCTCCCAGGAAAGCTCCAGCAAACTCTCTGTTTCTCACTGATGCTCTGGGAAGTTGGATAGGTTTTAGGGCTGTGTACAAGAGCTGAGTGTGGGCTCAAGATGGGCACAAAGGGGAACAGAGACTGCCTGCACGGCCTGGCTTCCCCAGGCCGTGAACCTAATGACAATTCTGGAAATGGGCCGAGTGGATACTGCAATGCCCCTCGAGCTGGAAGGATTTCGCACCTGGACCCAATGGTGACAGGAGATGGTTACACAGTCTCCAGGACATTGGCTCCCGGTTTTGGGGGCTATTATACCTACTCATAGGACTACTTTTTATAATAAAATTTCTCCAGGTTGAAACTGGGGGTCTGAGCAATTTGAGAAGACAAGATGGGCTCGGCATGAGGGTGGGAAAGGGCTGGGCATCAGGGGAGACGGTGGGGAGAGTCCAGCAGCAGGAGCTCCGTGGCGAAGGGCCCTGGCCATCAGCATTGGGGAGTGTGCTAAGTAGGAAAGTGACAGGTCTGTGCTGCAGGTAGACTGGGGACGGCAGGGGCCGGTGGGGAATGGAGGCAGGAGAGCAGCGTGGAGCCCAGTGCCGTTGCTGAGGACCCTGGTGACAGGACCTGGACAAAGGCAGAGACAGTCGTGGTGGGCAGGATGGACTTGGTGATTGATCGTGGGGCGGGGAGAGGGCCACGGGAAGGACAGGGAAGAGAGGGTGATCACCCCTGGTTCTGGCCAGGCGACAGGGAAGAGCACAGTCAGGGTGACCTGTGGCTAATCGGGGAGACACCCGGCAGGCAGCTGGATGCTGGGCCTGGAGCCCAGAAGGAAGGTCTAAGTCAGCAATGGAAGAGAACTGCCAGCAAGAGCCTTGTTCCCATGTCTGTGCGTGGGGACTGCTACACCTGCCTCCCAGGAAATGGTGTGGGGGGCCATGTGAGTCAGCATCCAGGAGAGCACTGGATCGGATTGAGCATCACCTACATGTTATTTAATAGAAAATGCAAATGGATGGAGACTGGACAAACCTCTGACATGTGCCGACTTGGGCCAGGCCTTTCAGATGGGAGCAGGACACTGGGATCTGCTGTCCTCTCACTGTCAAGCAAGGCTCCTCCGTGGGGTGGGGCCCCGCCCACCCCGCAGCACCATCCTCCCTGCCCGGCTGGGCAGCTGAACCCAGGGATCCTGGAGGCCGGGGAGGGGCCGAGAATCTGGGGGTTGCTGGAGGGGCTCCTGGTTCTCTCTGGAACGGCTTGCCTGCCCCCTAGTGGACTTCTGAAGAGTCTCGAGGACTCACAAAAACCTCCTGGAAAGGGACCGTGGAGATTCAGTCCACCTCGTCCACGTCCTGATGGGGAGACTGGAGCCCTGAGCAGGAGTGGCTTGTGCGAGCAAGTCCGGGGCAGAGCTGGGCTGAGAGGCAGCATGGCCAGCCATCAGGAAAGAACTGGACTTCGGCGGCCGACAGGCCCACGTGACCCCAGCAGCAAGAGGGACAATGGCTCCCACTTCCTAGAGCTGCGAGGACGGCTCCCTGAGACCATACACACACACCATGCTCGGGACATGTGAGTCCCTCCCCTCCTGCTCCACGTCGCTTCACCTCCCCCTGTGAGGGTGTAGACAGCTCTAACAGTCTTTGAGTAGATCTGGATGCTCATGCAGGTGGATTTCCTAAAAGCAAGGTTCACCTGCCACCACAGTGGCCTCCTCCACCTCCCCTGCCCCGTTACATTTCTTCTCCACCAGAGTCACAGAAAGAGGGCTTAGACCCAGTCCTGTCCTCAGGAAGCCTCCAGTCTGCAGGAATAGGGCTGGACTGGGTGGCCAGGGGGCTGAGGGGCCAGAGGGGGTGCCCCTCCTGCAGGACACGGGGTGGAAGGGAGGGTTTCAGGGCAGGCTTCCTGGAGGAAGTGGCAGAGGAGCAGAGGGTGAGGAGTTGGCCAGGAGGGGTGGGAAGCAGAGGGGCTGGGGAACAGCACCCAGGCTGTGCAGGGGTTAGAGGTGAGAGCATCCATAGCAACAAGAGGGGTGGTGGTGAGGAGAGAGAGGGCAGTCAGGGAGGCCACAGGCTGACACACTGCCTGCACCTGCCATGCTGGATCCCAGCTAAGCATTAGACTAAGCAAGCCCAGGTGCAGAGAACAGCAGGGGAGAAACATGCAGGAGACCACAGGGGCTGGCACTGCAGGAGGGGAGTCTGGTCATTAAAAGCCTCTAGGCTAACTAGCTCACTAGTTTGTTTATTCATCAGTTCAACCTCCCAGCGCACACCTCTTCCTGGGCATTGGACTAAAGGAACGAACTAGATAAGTTTCCTGCCGTCAAGTGAGGGTCAGGCATGGCAACCACTAATTACAATAAAAGGGCAGTTGGGAAAGGGTTTCAGGAGGAGGTGGATTTTCAATGGACTTTGAAGGATGTGTAGGAGTTCCCCAAACATTGGAAAAGGGATAAGGTCATCTAGGTAGAGAAAATAGCAAGAGCAAGTTTTGGCACAATGAGGGGCCTGGGGAGGACCAAGCAGTCTGTCATGGCCTGAGAGCTGGGTGTGTAGGAGGATGAGGTGAGGCCAGCGTGAGTAGGGCCTGAAATGTCAGGCTAGTGTTTGGACTTTTCCAAGAAGTCCATCCCAAATCGTGCCTGCCTGAAGAACTATGAGCCAAGCAATCCCGGATCACCCAGCCCTTCGAGGACCTTCTGGAGCCCCAGGGCCCCGTCTACCAAAGGGAGAATCCCATCCCCTAGAGATGTCAGGAGTGTCCCATTGCTGGAAACCCATCCCAAGGGACAGGAGGATGGCCCCAGGCTGGTGGGGGAAAGGAGGGGGACTTCATGGGGACCAGCTGGCATTGACTCATCATGAAAATCATGACTTGGGGCCCCATCTCTGGGGTTCCACCTGGACAAGTGCACGGAAGCCCCATGCAAATGCTGGGCTGGCCCCTCATGAGAGGAGGGCCAGCTCCAAGAGCCTCCTCAGGCTTACCAGGAAGGTGCTGACCTCACCCTGGTCACGGAAGAGAGAGCTGCGTGCCCCCTGAGGCCACCCCCTCTGGAAGCCTTCCAGGGACTATTGCTGTTTCTCTGCACTTTCGTAGCACCGTGTAACCACTTCAGATGGGGAGACAGACAGGCTGGCATGGACCGCTCACTTCACCCCTCCGAGCCTCCGTCTCCTCGTCTAGAAAGTGGGCAGTGACTCCTATCTCAGAGAATGGTTGCGGTTGAGCTGGTCTGCATGGAAGCTCCAGGCCTGGGGCCTGGCCCACAGCAGGCAGTGGATAAATGTGGAATAAATGAGATTCAACGCCTTCCAGTGCGGAGGAAACCAGCCCAACCCTGGGCGGGGGCCCGACACAGGAGCCAGGTGGGCACCGGCCTTCCACCTTGTTGACCTCGTCCCTGCTGATAGAGGAAGGCTGGGGAAGGACGAGGACCCTGGTGCATAGGGGACTATTCACATGCAATGTGTCAGCTTTGGAGCCAGAGTTGCCCCCACCCCAGGTCCCAGGCTCTGCCCTGGGGAAGGGATCTGAGCAGGAGCTTCTGAGAACCAAGCTGCCTCAGCCCTTCTCAGCGTGGGCAGCTCAGAGGGTGGGCAGAGAGCCAGGGGCTTCCCCCGCCCATGACCATTCTGGAGGGCCCAAAAGCAAGGAGCCCAGTGGCTGGATCCAGGCACACCCCGACATACTACCCACACGTGTACAAGACACACCGCACATGCAGGCACACATTGTGTGCACAGACACCGAAAGAAAGAGATCTGCTGCTGCTCCCAGACTTTGATGCCCAGACAGACACACTTGGACACATAACACACACAGCAAAAGCAGCATACGTGCAGACACACCAAGGCCCACATATACACAAATGCATATACACGGCCCACACAGACGCACAAATGCACATGTATGGGATGGACAATGCGCACGCAGACCTCAGCAGACCAGCACACACATGCAGACACAGAGGCGCATGGGGACGTGTCACTTGCCTGCTCAGGGCCCTCTGAGCTCTGACATGCACATAACACACACAAAGCCACACAGCTCTGTCGCACACATGTGCCCCCTAAGTCGCGGCTGCAGCACACTCCTCAGGAGACAGCGTGCCTTCACAGCCCTCGCCTCCTTCAGCCTGACAGCAGCCCTGTAAGGCAGGCAGGGCTGGAGTCTGGTCCCTGTTGTGCAGTGAGGAGCTGAGGGCTTAGAGAGGCCCCATGACCAGCTCCCGGCAGGAAAGCCGAGCCCTGGCTTGAATTCCCGGCTCCTTGTATCTGCCCACAGTGCTGGGTCTCCATTTACCCACAGCCCAGAGGGACCTTGCCGTCACCTGACCAAACACTCTTCACAGAGGAAGAGAGAAAATCCACAGGCTGAAGGGGGGCCACAGAGGTCAGCGGAGGAACCTAGGCCATGCTTCTGTCCCCCCACCCTATGGCTGCACCCCACGCACAGACACCATCACACACAAAGCCGGGGGCACACCCCACAGACGGGCACGTGCACATCCTCCCTTCTCAGCGCTCCCACAGGCTTGCTCCGGGCCAGACGGGGAGTTCCCACAGTCCTCTCGTTAATTCGCACAAGGACATGGGAGGTAAGGGTGACTGGCTCCAGTTTGCATTTGAGGAAACCGAGGAGTAAAAAGATTGGACCCAGAGTTATGTAGGTAGGGGCCACAGTGGCATCTCCCAAGCAGAATCTAGAACTTTCCACCACACAGTAGCTCATGGCTCCAAACACACATCATCCACATCCCTCTCTCTCACACACACACACAGAGGCAGCCTGGCCTCTGTGAGTGCAGTGCCCGGCGGAACATTTTCCCAATGACCCACAGTTCAGTTCCAGTGCCAGCGCCCCCTTCCGAAGGGTCTTGGGAATTAGGAGAGTTTGTTTTAGAGCTTAACCTCCCCCCTGGCCCTGGCCCTCTCCCCTCAGTCAGGGAAATCAATTCCACGTGTGCTGGTCTGCCAGCTCTGAAATCAGCCTGGGGGTCTGGTGAGCACTCTTTGATGTCAGAAACTAGTTTAATGAGTTGGTTGTGGACTTTTTGGTTTTTTTTTTCCTGTAAGACAGAAGTCTCATTTTCCTAAGAACCAAGGAATTATCACTCTATTCCCCTCCCCTCGCCTGAGATTCTGGGAGTCCAAGACCTGGACTCCCAACGCAGTGCTCACAGACGCCCAGAGGGTTAGGCGGCTCGAGGAGAGGCAAGGAAGGAGGAGGCATACTTGAGCATTTGCTGTGGGCCAGCCCCCGCATCAGGAACAAGCCTCATGTGGGCCCCCTCAACGCCCATTTTAGAGATGACAAAACAGAGGTTCCGAGAAGTGATGTGACGTGAGTAGCCTGGAGCCCTCATCTGGTGCCTGCTCATGGTCCAGTCTTGCTTCTGCCCATGGCAGCTGTGCCACTGGGGCAACTGGCCTCCTCCCTCTGGGCCTACTGGCCTCCTCCCTCTGGGCCTGGCACCTTGGCTGTACAACAGGGACCGTGTTCTTGATGCGAGAAATAATGAGCTTTGTGATAACAAGCTCTGAGTCAAAATGATTTGTCCAGAACAAAGCACTGCGTGAAAGGAGGGACATATTTCTATTTTTATTGTTTTTGTGTCAAGAGGCAAGTTTGCGTGTAGGGTTCGTACTGGAATGCAGCGATTAATATCGCTCCAGGGCACTTACTAATGAGCACCCATCGCTCCAGGGCACTTACCAATGAGCACCCGTCGCTCCAGGGCACTTACCAATGAGCACCAGGGTGGCTTCCAGGGAGCTCAGGGAGAGAATTCTTTGAGGGGAGTGGCACGGGGAGGGGTTGAGGGTGTCTCTGGCAGGTGCAGGCCCCTGCCCCACTCTGTCCCCCTCCTCAGGGCCCGGCTGAGGACTGCCCTGAGCCCCAAGGCCTGGCCGGGCACTGGTGGGCTTTGGCAAAGGCCACCTTGATTTCTTGGTTTATGAGGTCCTGCCAGGGGTCCCTAGGGTAAAAGGAGAAACAAGAATAATAAAGCACCCCCGGAACAACAGTGGCGGGCGTCGAGAGCCCACAGCTGCTCACAAGGAGCCACTTCCGCTTCCGATCCCTGCAGCAGCACTGGCGGTGCCCTCGGCACTCGGAACCTCAGGGGACCAAGTCTCGGAGAGGTGACAGGCTGCTGACTCGTCTGCATGGGTGGCTCCAGTCCAGAGGTGGGGGACCAGCCCCAGCTCTGTCCCCTACTCAGGACATGACCTTGGGAGGCCATCAGGCAGAGGAGTGAGGGTTCTGTGACTCTCCAGGCGTGATACAAATCTGGGGTAGGGACACTGGACCCTGACCCTGCACACACTCATTTTCTCATTTGCTTCCCACACGTGCCTGGAGGAGGGGAGAGTGGGTTATGGCCTTTATACAGAGAAGGGAGCAGGGCTCCCAGTGACAGCCAGGACCTCACAGCAACCTGGCAGGGGACAGTTCTGAGCCTGGTTGGCAGGGGCAGAGGGGAGAGAAGGGCCACCGCGTCAGGTCTCCCTGTGACACGTGACGAGAGGCACTTCGGTGGGCCCTGCTGCCTGGGTCACGGCTGCACCAGGACATGGGAGGGGCTTCTGTCCCCTCCTCCTGATCTCCACCAGCCTCCCAAACACACAAATACAAAGATAAATAACCTCTGCAGATACGGCAAATACAGAAAATGAGGATAAGAGCTTCTTTAGAAAACTCTACTTTAAAAAAAATCAAGCTATACACACAGTTCAGGTGAAAATTTGGTAACTGCCTTGTAAACACAACTCCAAGATGTCTCCATCCAGCTGGGACCCCAAGCTCTTGTAGAGATTCCATGTGTCTGCGTCTGTGGTCTGTCTGTGATCTCATCTCCAGGCAAGCAGAGGGGCATGTGGTGGGTTTTCCCTGTTTGCGCACCTCATGCCCACAACGGGGGTAGTGTGTGTGCACGTGCGTGTGCCACGTGCCGGCTCTGAGCCCGCGGGCCTAGGTGGGTGCGGGATTCTCCCCTGCCTGCCTGGAGGCCTGTGAGGGTCCCAAGTCGGGCGGAGCTCACTGGGACTAACCTCCACTCTCCCCCCTCCCTGAGCCAAAAAGATGAAAATGCTTCTGGCACTTTCTAAAGTTTCTGTCCAGGAGTGGAAAAGTCATCAGCTGAGGGAGTTCGGATGACAAATGACTGCCAGGCCTGCCGGTTTCCACTCCCAGGACGGGGTGGGCTGGGGAGGGCTGCCCAGAGCCTGCACGGCCAGGGCCCTGCCAGTGGGACAGCGGGAGCTCAGGAGCTCACCTTCCCTAGGCGCCAGGCACTGGCGGACCTGCAGGGTCGGCCAGGATCTCCTGGGGCTTGTGCGGGCAGGGGGAAGTTCCATAAACACGTCAGCAGGAAACATCAGGGAGTAACAAGTGTATGGGGGGCCGCAACGCTGGGAGATGGAGTAGAGGGTGACAGCAGGGCTCCATGCAGTGTGTGTGGTCAGAGCCGCCTTGTGAAGGAGGCAGCATCAGAGCTGAGACCTGCAGCATAGGAAGGGACCAGGCCACGGTGTTCCAGGTACAGAGGACAGCAAGAGCAAAGGCCCTGTGGTGGGAAGAAGCTCCGTGTGTTTTAAGGAACAGCAAGGAGGCCCTGAGCAGGTGGTGCGTGGTGGACAGTGGCAGGAGAGACGAGGCCAAGGGGCAGCCCAGGCCAGCTGGAGCGGGGCCTCAGAGGCAGCCTGAAAGAGTTCGGGCCTGAGCCACAGAGCAGGAGGAGGACACAGAGGGTGTTACACAGGGAAAGTTCACACTGATCATGTTCGTGTTTTCTTTAAAAAAGTCACTGACTGCCGACAGAGATGGATGGAAGGGGGCCTGGTGGATGAGGGGAGATGGCAAGGAGCCCCTGCAGTGGGCCAGCAGAGGAGCCTGCGCGGAAGGAGACAAGCCGTCAGGTTGGGGGGTGAGGGAGGCACACCTGCGGGAGGATGGCGAGGCTGTCCTGGGGAGGGAACTCAGGAGGAGGGCCTGGCTGCAGGGCAGGTACACCGAGTGAGTCTGCGGTGCCACGAGGGCCCCAGAAGGAATCGTCTGGATAGGAAGGGCAGCCCCAGGGAGGAGCCCTGTGCAAGCCCAGCATTTAAGGGTTGGCGGGGAGAGGAGCCGGCGGGGAGCCTGAGGAGGCCGAGGAAGAGGAAGAAGGGAGAGCAAAGGGGAATTCTGCTGAGCAGTCAGGGTGTGAACTAAAACTGCCCACGGACCTAGTGACAGGGGTGGAGGTCCCCGGTGACCTTCAGAGCCTTCTGGGCAGGTGGGGGTGGAAGGCAGGCTGCAGGGCCGGGCAGGGAGTGGGGGTGAGGAAGTGGAGTCAGCGTCAGCAGACGGGCCTTCTGAGAAGTGCGGCTCCGCGTGGAGGAGTGGGGTGCGCAGCCAGGGCTGTGAGGTCAGTGGACGGCTTGCTCTTCGTTTCGAGGGGCAGGAGAGGCGGGCTGGCACAGAGGACCTCGCTGGATGGGGAAAGGGCATGGAAGGTCCCAGCCATTCTCTCTGGGGGTGGGTGAGCTGGGGCTGCTGTGGCACATGGGAAGGCCCAGAGAGGACAGGTACCTGCCCCAGGTCACACACCAGTCTGCGCCCCCGACCGGAGCCCCATCCGCACACCGTGCTGCCGCCCAGAAAGCCGTCCACACAAAGACTGTCTGCAAAGTGGAAGGATCCTGGGCTGCGTGGTGGCCTTTCTATGAACTTCAGCTGGTTCTGCACCCAGGAGGCCAGCGTGTCCGTATAAAAAGGGTGCGTCTGCATGCTCTGCACCCCGGCCCTTCTCCGTATGCCAGTGTGTGCCCATCCACCCCCGCTGGACCCCGCTGTGTGTCGGGGGAGGGCACTCAGAGATGAATGGGGACAGTTCCTACCCTCAGGCACTTCTCTGCCCTGGGGTCCCCAGGGCCTCGAGGCCTTGGGCACCCTGACAGCAGGATGGCGAGGAAGGGGCTGCTGTAACTGGCCGCCTGCCAGTAACCCCGTCCACATCTGTCCCTCCGCTTGGAGGACGCGCAGCCTGGGCTGCTTAGCGCTGATCTTTTCCCAGGAAGCCCATGTGCATCCCACACATTTCTTGTCTTTGAGAGATGGCAGGGGGCAGCCGTGAGTGGGGGCCATCCTGGAAGAGCTGAGAGGAGCCAGTCGGGAGTTCTGATAAAGGAACAAGTCTGGGCAGGGAGGTCTGATGCAGTCACGCTGTGGGCCCGGGCGGGGCTCTACCCATCCCAGGCTCAGCCTCCCCACTAGTGGAACAACCCCGCGGGCCCCTGTGGGCCCTGGGGGCTTCTCATTTCTAGGAAACTGTAATTCTCAACCATTGGCCACCCCTGTGCCCCTTCTCTCCGGCCCTCTGTGGATTGTCCAGTGCTTGCGTGGACGGGAGTGAGGAACGGCACGTTGGAGTAAAATGTTATGGCTTCCCCTCCACACCACCGGTGTTGGGACATGGGGTCCCAAAGGACAGAGGACAAAGGGAAGAGCAAGCCTCTGGGCAGGCACAAGCTCTCAGAGAACCTGCTTCGTTGGCCCCTAAAACGTGAGTGCCCTTTGGTCTACAAACTCTTCATCTGCAGAAATGATCTGAACAGCGACAAATGCTCAGTGATGTTTATCAACCCTTGACCGTACCAGCTCAGAACAGAAGACTGTCTGTGCTCAGCCACAAGGGAAGGGGTCACTAATCGTGGCGCGCCGCGTGTTGCAATCCTGACACGGTCGCCACCGTGTGTTGATCAAGTGCTCTGAACACCCTGGGAAGGTGGTCGGGCCACTGAGCGGAGCGCGGATCAGAATGAGAAGTCACCGACAAACACACCAGAAACAGGAGCCCGCTGAGCGCCCACACCGGCTGTCCCTCAGGGGTAGGAGGATGGCGGTTATTCAATCGCTAAAGAATTCTGTATTTTCCAAGTTTTCCGCACTAGCCAGGTGATACTCTTATAATCAGAAAAATAACAAATATCAAATTTCAAACAAGAGAGGCCAAGCTTCTAGAGAAGTTCCTCCTACTCACCCAGGTTTGATGTCCAAAGGTGTGGGGAGGGGTCTGGGGAAGCCTGCCTTCCCCGCCAGCCAGTAGGTCTCCTCCACGCCCTTCCCCTGGAAGAGAGAGACAAGGGCACTGAGCACACCCTCCCACGCGGAGACCAGGGCAGAGGTGCGCGATCCCAGCGGCTTCGGGAGAGCAGCCTGCAGCCTGGAGGCCGACTGTCTGGGTCCAAATCCTGGCTCTGTCACCTGCTGGCTATGTGACTTTGGCCAACTTACTTCACCTCTCTATGCCTCAGTTTCCTCAATGCTCCATAGAGTTGGTGTGAGGATCAAGTGAATTAATATTTATCTGTTAGAGATAAATAACAAATCACGAATTCTATGACCAGCAGATCTGGAATGCTAAGAGGCCACTGAGTCTCTGACCTGTGATGCTCCCCGACTATTGAAGGACCTGGTGGCCTCCCCTGCAATGGGAGTGCAGCTGCCTGGAGGTTAGGAGTGGAGGGGGCACGAGGGGCTCTGGGGTCAGGGCTGGCTGGTCTAGGGGTTCTGTGCCCCACCCGGGGCCAGGGGTGGCATTGCCCCTTGGGGCCCCCAGGCCGGCCTGAGGAAGCTGAGGTGGGCGAGTTGCCCTCCTTGCTACCTCTGTGCATCCCCTCTGTCATCAGGGTCCTCTCTTCCTCAGGATGCCCGATGCCTGCTCCCCCAACAAGACAGGCCTGCCCTGACTCTCTCCAGCTCTCTCTCCCGTGACCTCAGCCTCCACGGCAAAGGATGCCACGTATGCTGGCCCTCACAGGCTGTGTGATTATGGACAAGTCGCTGCCCCTCTCTGAGCCACACCCTCCTGCTCTGACATTCCACAGCGTAATGAAGAGTCCCGTAGAGCACCCATTTCTGGGGCCCAGTTGCAGCTCTGGGCCTATCAATGCCTAGGCAGCTCCAGTCTCCCCATCAGGCCTGGCTCTAGCTGAGTAACTGGGGAATGGGAGGGGGTGGGGTAGGAAGAAAAGTCAAAGTCAGTCACAGGAATACTGAATGTTAACATTAAAAAAAGGAATGCAGGGGCCACCCGGTGGTGCAGCGGTTTAGTTCGCGCTTGGCAGCCCAGGGTTCGTGGGTTTGGATCCCGGGCGCCTGCCGATGCACTGCCTGTCAGCCATGCCGTGGTGGCGTCCCATATAAAGTAGAGGAAGATGGGCACGGATGTTAGCCCAGAGCCAGTCTTCCTCAGCAAAACGGGGAGGATTGGTGATGGATGTTAGCTCAGGGCTGGTCTTCCCCACAAAAAAAAAAAGGAATGCAGAGGTTACAGAGCACCTGCCTTCGAGGTGCTCATGGGTAAGTGCAACCCAATATCACACATACAACATCAGAGAGCTAGTCGTGGGACTGGTGGGTGCACAGAGAAGGCATGACAGTTCCTGCTGGGGGAAAGGAAGAAGCAGAGTGTTCTAGGTCAGGGCAGGCTTCAGTGACAGGTGATGTCTGTGCAAGGGTTTTAAGGGACGAGTAGGAGCCCAACAGTGCTATGGAGAAGGTGCAGGCTTTGGAGCCACCAGACCTGGGATAAAAGCTGTGTGATTTTGGACACGTCACTTTGCCTCTCTAATTTAATTTCCTCCACTATAAAATGGGGACATTGATCCCCCATTCATTATTGCTGTGAGTAATAAATACTGTAATATATGTTGTACGCCAGCATGCTGCCCAGGTAGAAGTAACTTCCCTGCTCTGGCCCTTCTCGTGAGGAGGAGCAAAATGAGGGAATGGCTCCCAGCAAGAAATATTTCCTTAGAATTTGGAGGGTTGAGAGGACATGTAAAGGTGATCAGCTCCATCCCCAACTTCAGGCAGGTATTTCCTTCAGCTACATTAGTCAGACAAGAGTCTCTCCCGCTGCCCACAGAAAATGGAACTTTGGGAACTTTTCCCATCAATCCCAGGAAAGAAAGTCTCTCACCTTTATCTCAGTCTGGCCTCTGATGTCAATTTTGTAGCCTTCATCCAGGCTGAGCAGTGTCTGGGCTGTGCTTCTGCTGACATGAATTCTGTATGCTGAGAAGAAAGGTAGTAATCAAGTCACCACCTGGTGGCAGCGTACCTGGTGTTTGGTAACATCATTAAGAGCCTGTAACAGCCCCAGGTCCAGCCAGTAATACCCACAATTCTGATCGTGCGACACCCTTAGCTTGGCCCTCTTGGCCCTCTAGTAGCCTGTGGGTCACTAAACTAGAGGCCTTGAGGAAAAGCAAATTACATAGATTGAGTGTTCAGAGGAACTCAAGATGAAGCCAGAACCTCTAGGAACCTGGTTTCTACTTGTAGGGAAGTCTGTGAAGTCTGAGTCGGAGCAGATAAACAGTTTTTATTTTTCTTTTAAGAGCAGGACTTCCCAATAAGGCCACCACATCGGGTTAGGCAGGATGTGCACTGAACAACATTACAGAGCACACAACCTGTGCAGCCACAAGCAGAGGTCCGAGGACTTCCGCTTTTTGAGCCGCTCTAACCAAGCCGTCAGAGTGGCTCCTGCGGCCAGCAAGAACCTAAAATGGCATTTAAGAAAGTGGAAGGGGTCTCCTCACTGTAAAGATGGGGAAACCGAGACCTAAAGGGAGAGCGGTCTGCTCAAGGGCACTAGGCAGACCAGCTGCCGTCGGGGCTAGGACCCAGGTCTCCTGCCTCCGGAGGCATTGTTCTCACTGCTAATTCTCTCCTGAGGTCAGCACAAAACCCAGTGGAAAGTTCAAGGCACCAGCGTGGGCCACCATCTCCTTACAGCTGCTTTACTGACAACTAGGGTACGCTGCCCCCAGGTGGTGATTTGGTTGCTAAGCACCGTTTCAAACAGCCAGGCTGCAGCGGTCATTGAGAAAGTCCTTCAAAGCCCTTTCCCGGGCAGGATAGAAAGAGGAGACACTCACGCAGCCCTGTGGACTCCATCCGGGAGGCAGTGTTGACAGTGTCCCCAAAGAGGCAGTACCGAGGCATGGTGAGCCCCACGACCCCCGCTATGCAGGATCCTGAAATGTAAATGTGCCGACTGAGCGCCAGCAGGTCCTGGACCAGAGAGAGGCCCCTGTGACAGTCTTGCCCTGCCCCACCCCCACTGCCACCCCCGCCCTGCAGCCTGGGCTCCAGCTGTGGGGTGAGGATGAAGCTATCTGGAGCCTCCACAACACCCAGAGAGGGGATAACCTCTGTGCCAGGCTCTGGGCTGGGGGGAGGGGGACACAGATAAATCGGAGTCAGTCTCTGCTCTGGGGGAGCTCCCAGCCTGGTGCGGGGAGATGGGTAAACTGTGATCAGTGCTGTAAAGAGTGAAGCACCAGGGCTGTGCCAGCCCAGGAAAGGGACTCTGACCCAGCCCAGAGGGCTTCCTGGAGGAGGCAGTGCATGGGCTATGTCTTGAAGGATGAGAGAATGAGTGGGCAGGAAACAGCAGGTGCAAAGGCACAGAGGCAGAGAGCCCTCGTGTCTGTGGGAAACTGTGAGCAGCTGAGTATGGGTGGAGGGAGGGCCAAGTGGGAAGAGGGTGCTGAGGTTGGAGAGACTAGCAAGGACTTTGCAGAGTGTGGGGGTGTAGGGAGTTTGGACTGTATCCTGCAGGTGACACTATGGAGGGAGGAAGGAGTGGGGGCATAAGAAGGATAGACCCCGAGGTCTCTTCCAGACCCATCCCAGCAAACATGTAGTTGTTTGCATGACCGCAGAGGGTCTCTGTCCTGCCTCTTCCATCAGACTATCAGCTCCCCAGCATGGACTCAGATGCCCTTGACAGATGCCGATACAAAAAAATTTTTTAAAGATGTGAATCTGAGCATCGCAAATTCTTTGATTTATGACAGCTTAGAACCTTAAAATAATAGAAGAAAAAAAGAAATGTAAAATTTTTCTAACATGGGGTTTTAGAAGCTCAGAATTTCAGAAGCACACCATTGGGGTTGCCCCAGCCAATGCACCAGGCAGGGTTGGGGGCTGGTCTGGCCCGCCCACGCCACGGCCCCCAGCCGGTACCTGAGTGCAGGCCAGCCCTGACGCGAATGGGCACGTCGGGCGCGTGCCTCATCCGGAAGTCGCCCACAGAGCTGAGGACGTCCAGGGCCATGTTGGCGATCTCAGCCGCGTGCCGGTTCCCGTTGCGCCGGGGCAGTCCCGATGCCACCATGTAGGCGTCCCCGATGGTCTCCACCTAGAAGTCATAGCCTTCATGCTCCAGCCCGAGAACACGCCCCCTGGTCTGTCCCACATCCCGCACAGGGCCACCTCTTGGGAGCCCCGACCAGCCCTCTGGTCTCTGGCCCACGGTGCCATCTCTGCCAGGCCACCCATTCCAGGTGCTCCAGCAACTGGATCTGCACATTCCAGATCGCCTTTGTCTGAACTCAGGTGACCATGCCTGTCTCGTCCCTCTGAGCCCAGGCCGCGAGCAGACCTGGGCGCCCCATCTCCACAGTGCCACAGCACCCGTCAGGGCTTCCTCTGGAGGACAGCACACACATGGGATATACATCCTCTTCTCCAAACCCCGTGGGCCTTCCAAGGAAACTGGAAAGGAGGTGGATTTTGGAATCAGATACATGTGGGTTGAAACGCTGGCTCCATTTACTTGAGCAGACCACTTCACGCGTGCGAGCCTCAGTTTCCTCCTATGTGGAGTGTGTATTAAAGTCTGTAAAGAACCAGGCTCGTCACAGACGCTCAATAAATGGAGACATCTGTCTTTATCATCATCATTGTCATCATTTCCTTCGCTAATGGTTTTGGAGGAGAAAGAATCCCAGAATCTCAGAACTAGGAGGGACTTTAAAGGCTCCCACCTCCCCCGGCCCCGTGGCTGGCCTGGCCTGCTCTCTCTCCTTCTTGAGGTGGTTGCTTCTCCCTTTAGGCAACTTGGATTTTCACAAGTTGAGTTGCATTGAAACCTGCCTCTCACCTGCTGGTTCCAGCTCTACCTCCTGAACTTAATCCACAGACCCTTCCTAAGCGCCTTCTCTGTTCCGAAGGCCCTGTTCCGGGTGCTGGGGACACAGATGTGTACTGTGGCCTTCTCCCCCGCCAGAGGCCAGGCCAGCCAAGGTGTAGACTCTACCCGCCAAGTTTTCCACTCTGCAGGCTAGAGAGCCCAGCTCCCTCACTGTCGCTCCTACAGCAGCACATGCTGGCAGCACCGGGCCCCGGGGGCAGAGCCGTCTCTGGTCAGGCACGTCCACTTTCCCTGAGCACTTGGTGGATAATAATAATAATGACGATGCTTTCTCCTGCCCACAGGAGGCGCTGTAATTCAATACATCTCTTTCTCACAACTTTAGCTGAGGACTGTGCCCTACTTCCTGTGTCCCCCAAATCTCTCCCTCACCCAGCCTGTCCCCACCCAAACACCAGGAAGTGATCTGCCCTAATTATGCCATATTCTGCTCAGATACTTAAATTTGCTCCTATGGCCAATGGCTTAAAATTCACACCCCAGGGCCAGCAATCAGGGACTCCCGTGATTTGCAGAATTTCCTGACTTATTCCTAACGGTTGCTCCTGGTTCCCCATGCTTCAGCCACACGGGAACCTTTCTCCTCTCCGCAGAGACACTTGCTCACCTCCAGGCCTGATCGCACGGCCCCTCTGCCTGAAACGCCGCCCCCAGTCCCGATCTGTTGAGATGCGAGCCCTCCATCAACCCGGCTCACACTTCATTGAGTCCATAAGATCTTCCCAGTCACCAGCTGGGAAAAAGGTGTTTCCCTCCTCAGGGCTGTGACCTCCCTCTCCCTCCCCGTTGTCCATCACCCGGCGTCACCCACCCAGCACTTGTGGGCTGGCAGTGAATGTGGCAGGTCCGGGGCAGGGCCACCCGCCACAGTGTACGTGTCCACAGAGGAGAGACCTCCCACCCCATGTCCCAGGAGGGAAAAATATGAGCGAGCCTTGACTTTCCCTCTGCCCACCCTCTGCTTCCCCACAGGAGGAAGGACACATTTTCTGATGGGCAAGATTGGAAGAAATGTTCCCTCAAATACTCCTATAGCAGTTATAGTGTGCCAGACACTGTGCCACCACTCACAAATATGAACCCATTCGATCTTCACAAGAATTCTGTGAGGTAGGTACTATTACTATTGTCATTTTGCAAATGGAAACTGGGCCAGAGAGGTTAAGTCACTCGCCAGCATCACACAGCAGAGACTTGAACTTGGTCAGTCAAGCTCCAGAGCCTGTATGCTATGCTGCCTCTTGATGCACAAGGCTTGGGCCCTTTCTATCTTTCTTTTGCCTGCTGCATGGGGTTTCCCTCTGCTCCTGCCCTGCACGTGGTCAGCATGTGCGTCTGGGCTGGGTCCTGCCTCCCAGAGGGAACCCAGGAGACCTACTGCTCTCTGGCCCCACTTCCAGCCCACCAGGTGGGCAGCTGCAATTCAGGGACAGTACACCTGCTCCGGGGACCCAGCACTGACTCAGATAGGTGACCCAAGGTCCAAACTAGGAGAGAGAAGCAGTAGAAAGCCCCATGGTGGCCACACGTCCAGACCACATTCTCCAAGCTGCTAAGTTGACCTCTAGCCCTCCCCCTGCCTGTCGCCTGAGCCGGAAGGGAGAGTTTGGTGTAATTAACAATCACCCCTACAATCCCAGCAACAGAAAGATGACCAGACACAGGCCCTGCTCTCTAGGAGCTCAGACTTGTAAAGATGACCACTCAAAGACTCCTAGCATCGTGGACACTCAGGACTACCGAGGGCTGTGGCTCCTTGTTCACGGGTGTGGTCCTTTTGTGGATGGGAGAACACAGCCAGAAGAGAACTGAGAGCAAAAGTTTCCATACTGACAAACACAGATATGAATTCTAACTCCAACATTGGCTTGCTGTGTGACCTTGGGTGAGTCACTTACCTCTCTGAGCCTGTGTCCTCACCTGTGCAGTAGGGGTAATTAGCCATCCCTCTGAGGGGCATTGCAAGGGTTCAACGAGATACCCTGTGACAATCCCTAGGCCAGGCCAGTCCCCTGTAGATGCTTACCTAACCTGGTGCCCCCCTCCCACAATTCTATGCTTTTGGGGGAGGCCTCAGCACCTGCTTGTGCTGGGTTGTCATTGTCATTGTGTCGGTGAATGAACGAAGGGTAGCACTTCCTCTCACATTGCTTAATCTGCCGAAGATCCTAAACCATAGGCACTTTCACTTCTGTTTTACAAACGAGAGCTTGAGGCTCAGAGAGGGGAAGTGATTTGCCCAGGGTTGCTCAGCAGTATGGCCAGGGCCAGACCCTCCGCCGGGGCCGAGCGGCTGGGGTACGTCCTCTCCTCCCCGCAGCCACAGGGGCTCTGCTCTGGAGTTATGGCCATAAAAGCGCTCACTCAGCGCGTGCTGGGAGGGACCTGCAGACTCTCGTGGAACCAGGAAATGATCGCCTGGCTGCCTCCCAACCCAGACGGGATTAGAGAGCAGTAACCAGATCCTGCTGGGACGGAGGGACACGGGCGGACGGACAGCGTGAGTGATGAGAAATGAGCTCGCGCAGGGCGAGGGGCGGGGCCCCCGTCTCCCACATCTGGAGGGGTGTGGGGACCTCGTTTTATTTCATCTGGCTCTGCCGAAAAGATGCAGACCTCTTGGCCAGAGTTCAGAGCGGATCAGAAGGCGTGACTCAGAGCTGGGAGGGACGCATGTGTGAGGGAAGATTAGCAGGGGAGGAAGAGACAAGGCTGGGCTGACTCAGGACACATCAAAGCTGCAGGGCTCAGCAAGACCAGATGAGGAATCTCTTCCTGGGGGCCGGAGCGGCTCTGGAGGCAAGGGGGGAACTCGGCCAGCAGGAGAGACAACTCCTCAGGACCGCGGGCTGTGGCGGGAACGTGGGGTCCCTAGCAGGGAGCAGGATGAAAGCTGCATCCTTGGAATGTCAGTGGCTCGGGTCTCCGAGGTCCATGTTGGGCAGTGTGGTGCAGTGGACAGAGCCGGGTGGTGCGGGTGGACATTGTAGGTTCCTGTCCTGGCTCTGCTGTGTGACCCCCAGCCAGTCACCTCCCTCTCTGGGCCTCAGTGAGCTCCTCATTCAGTCAACATATATCTCCTGAGGACCTGCCATGTGTTGGACGTTGCCAGGCACCGGGGACACAGTGGCTGGGGTTGGAACCATAAAGTGTGGCTGTGTGGTCCAGGGGTAGTTGTGAGAGCATCACACAGGCGCTCCGAACCATGTCTGGGAGGGCAAGGAAGTTAGTCTGAGATCAGAAGGATGACCAGGAGGAAGCCAGGAGAAGATGAGGGAGAGCAGTGTTCCAGGAGGAGGGAACAGCATGTGCAAAAGCCCAGTGGCTGGAGAGAGCAAAGCACATGTGAGGAATATAGAAGCCTGCAGAGGTGGAGTGGCCAGAGATGCAGTTGGGGATGTAGGCGGGGCCAGCTCCTGAAGGGCCTTACGGGCCACTCTAGCCTGTGGCTTTACCCTGAGGACGTCCATGTCACTGGGATGAAGAGGCCCCCTGGAGGGGGTTCCTGGGACCAGAATGCTCAAGTTCAAAGCTCATCTTCACATCCCACTGGGAATATGTAACTAGACAAGCCACTTAGTTGCCTGTTTCCTCCTCTATAAATTAGGGGTCCCAGCACCTGCCGCATAGACTGCTAAGACGATTAATGGGTTAGCACATAGACTGGTGTATACAGTAAGTTACTGGTATACAGTAAGCACTCAATACGTCCTGGCAATTATTGCTGTTTGGATACTGTGCATAACGCTATCAGCAGACCGCCTGGCCCCTTGGAGAGCCGGTCCTCTCCTGGGAAACATCCTGCCCAGGCATCTGTCCGTCCTGGCTTCAGCCCCGGGCCTGGCCCTCCCCTGTGCCTCCTCCTGGGAGGGCTACGGCTGGAGCAGGGCGGGTCACATGCAAAGGCTGAGGCCTTGGAGCCTGCGTGTGGCTCTCTCCTGGGCCCTCCCTCCCCACCTCATCCGCTGTGTCTGAAGCTGACCCAAGACCCCCAGCAACTGAACCAGAATAAGAGACGGGGTGGGGTGGGAAGGTCCCCACGGCAGGGGAGAGCAGGAAGCTCTTTACAGTCTACACAGCACTTCTACAAGCAGGCAGGATCCACCCACCGTCTGTGAACCCCCCAGGACTGGGGTCGATATTCCTGTTTTATAGATGAAGAAACAGAGAGGAGAGGCCATTTGCCCAAAGCCACAGAGAAGCTGGTGGCCAGGCTGGGACTCAAACTCAGGATGGAGAGGTCCACAGGGACTAGATCATGGAGGGTCTTGACGGCTCTTCCAGGACCCCCGCTGCCCTCTCCAGTGCTCCCACTCACCCACCCACTCCTGCCGCCGGCCCACTTCACGTCCAGCCATCACAACCCATTCAGTGATCCTCACACTCACCAGGCCCACCCTCTCAAGCCTCAAGCTTTAGCGCATTGTTCCCCCATTGCGGCCTGGAGCAACCAAACACAGACTGGGCAATGCTAGGAAGACAGCACCTCCTCCAGGAAGCCCTCCTTGCTCTTACTCTACCCCTAGCTGGACTGGGGGCTCTCCCAGCCTCCTTGGCCTCCCCTGACCATCACTTTCACTGTGAGTTGTTTTCATCTTTTACACACAGCACCGAGAGCTCCCTGAGAAAAATCACAGGAGCTGACTCGTCCGTCTGCCCTTGCCCACACTGGTGGAGGTTATTTCCCCACCTCTTGAATCTGGGCTGGCCTTTTGACTTGCTCTGACCAACAGAATACGTCAGAAATAGCAGTGCACCCAATCTCAGCTTAGACCTCAAGAGGCTTCCGTCTTCTCTCTCAGAACCTGCCACCCCATGGAAACAACCCCAACCAGCCCGCTGGAGGATGAGACCACGTGGACCAGAACTGACTTGTCCCAGCCAAGGCTCCAGAGAGGCAAGAGAGCCCGGCCAAGATCAGCAGAGCCTCCCGTCTCACCCACACCTGACCACAGACACAGGGAGTCCAGCCGAGTCCAGAGAACTGACCTACAGGCTTGTGAGCAGTAATAAATGCTTATAATTTATACTATGGGGTTTGGGGGTTATTTGTTACACAGCAATAGCTAACTGACAGAAACACATAAATAAATGACTGGAAGTCAATGTATGTCACAAACACAGTAGTGAAGGAAGGAGAGACGGATGCCAGCCTCCTGGTCTTCTCACCTTGTACGCGTCGTGGCTGCCCAGGATGGCATCAAACAGTGTGTAGAGGTCGTTGAGCAAGCCCACCACCTCGATGGGCTCACTCAGGGCTGAGATGACAGTGAACCCCACGATGTCACTGAAGTATATGGTGACCTGGTCAAAGTACTCCGGCTCCACAGTTGTCCCCATTTTCAGAGCTTCAGCCACAGACCTGAAGGGATGGGAAGGGCCAGAGTCACAGGGTGGGAGGACCCCCTTTCCACAGTCTGAGGTGAGGGAGGGATATTTGGGGGAAAATTCGGGGTTGAGCATCAGAGGACCCAGGACAGGTCTGCTGTGTGCTGGCTGCCCTTCAGCAAATACCTGCCTCTCTCTGGACATTACTTCCTCTGAAGTCAGATGGGGGACACTGTGCCCTCTCCTTGCTCCCAAGGGAGTGAGGTAACACAAGTTCAATACTTGTGCGCCCACACAGTGCCTGGCACATAAAGGGCCCTATGGAAACGTGTTAGGTAAACAAACAATGAATGAACCGAATGAATCCATGGAGACCCGATTTACCGAGCACCTGCTGTGTTCCAGGTCCCGTGCTCGGGGCCACCGAGGCTACAGGCACAGTCAGGCCTGAGGGGCCACTCACAGAGGGAGCATCTGACAGAGCAGCCTCTCCAGCTGCAGTTCCTCCGTCCGCTCCTGGATCAGGTCCTCCAGGCTCTGGGAATACTTCTCCAGCATCCGCAGCATAGAGTCGGCAACACTGGTCTTCTTGCCTCGACTGATGCTTTTGAACTGAAGACGAAACAAAAATCCCAATTCACCCATGAAGGTCAGCACCTTCGGCCCTCAGCGTGGGAGTCTGGGGCACAGGAGTGAAGCAGATGGGGTCCCTGCCTGGAGGAGCTGGGTCGGTGGGGAGCGGATACGTCACAGACAGGAGACACAGCTCTGATGAGAGGAAGAACACATGGCTGGGAGGAAAAATGGGGTTCATTCTGTGTGGGGCCAGCAGGCAGGGAGAGGACTCTGCAAAGGAGCCTGTGCCGAGCACAGCATTACTGTTAACAAACACTCACCCTACTGCCTTCATTCCCAAAACACCACTGTGGAATAGGCCTTCTTTGTTCTTCTCAAAGATAGATGGGTGGATGGACAGATGCATGCATCAATCAATCGATCAATCAATAGATAGAAAATAGATGAGTGGGTGGATATGACAGATGGACGGATGAGTGGAGAGATAGACGTGGATAGATAGAAAGAATATACGTAGATTATTTATATATAATCTATTTCTAACTATTTCTCTCTTTGTTCCAAAAAAGTTTTTAAGTACTAAGAAAAATAAAGCAATACCACAAAATAAAATAATAAATGTGTAAGGACACTAGGACCAAAGGAGAATAGAGGTTAAAAAAAAAACCTAATCCAGGAGTGAAGTCTTTATGCAAAATGCATGCTATGATTAGGTCACAATTTTGGATACAAAATTCCTAGCAACAGAGCAAAGAGGGAAATATAGATCACACAATCCAAGGAGCCCACGAGACAATGGAGCATTAAACAAGTTGCTCGAAAGAAACGCAACTACTCGAAGTACCTCTCTTAGGTCTTCGCATAAGGACATTCATGTGTGGTCAGAAATCATACCTTCAACAACCTTACAGGAAATATGGCAGCATGTTTCCTAAGGAGATTTACTAGGACTCCCCCAATGTGGTTTGCACCTTCCCAAAGTGCAGTCAGGAGAAGCAAATTAATGATGGTCAGAGTGAAGGGGTCCATTCCTGTCTAAATCTAGCATCTTCGTGTGTGTGTGTGTGTGTGTGTGTGTGTGTAGGTGTGCACATCCAACCTCCATTAACACCACTCCTCTCAGCCACACGTCTGTAAGGAAGGGAGTGGCAGCGGCCCCTAATGTGCACCTATTTTGTATTGCTCTTTAAAAGCAGAGGCACAAGCTTTAAAGGTTAGTCGGGGTGGGCCTGACAGCTGCTGACCTTGAGACACCAAGAACACGAAGCTGACTGCAAGGTCACCCGCAAGGAAGGCTCCCTTTCTACAAATGAAGAAACAAAGGGTCTGAGAGGTGCAACAACTGGCCGAGGACCTCATTGTGGTGGAACTGAGTGTCAAACTTCTGTATGTTAACTTTATCATCTGCCACCCCACTGAATTATTTTATCATTTGGAATGTTATCTCTATTGTTTCCCTTTGGTCACCCAGAAACACAATCATAAGATCTGCAAACAGCTATCATTTTCTTCTTCCTTTCTAATATTCATTTTCTTGTTTAATTGCATTGGCCACTACTCCCAGGACAATGTTAAGTGAACCTAAACTCAAGTCTCTCTCCAATTTCTCACTCACTCTCTCCCTTTCAGAGAACCACCTTTTTTTTTTTTTCCACTTGATGGTCAGTCCAATATGGCAACTTAGGCCAGAGTTGGTCTTTCTAGGCAACTCGTAAGGAGGCTGAGGCTTGACAGAGCAATCGACTTGCCCAGGCAAGCATTCTGCAGGCACGCTGACCCTTAGCCTCCACAGCAGGACGCAGTCCCACCTTCTATGTGTACGTACATCATGTGCCCGTGTCTGCCTTCTCTGCCACTGAGCTTTAGGCAGGATCTTTCCCCACAGTTACCCCTCACTCAGGGCAAGAGCCTCGTCCCCCACCTCGCTGGCCATGGCAATCTCTGATCCCTGGAAAGATTCCAGGCTGGTGTTTTAAGAACCAGTTGCTTGTCGCAGGTCTGCAACCCACCCTCGCATGGCCACTGAGAGCTCATTTATTCTGAGGTCCAGATTTCTTATCTGTGAAATGGGGGCACCACCCCTGACACCAGAGTTGAGGTGGGGAGGGGACGTGGGAAGGCTTTTCGGAGGACACCTGTGCGTTTCTCCTCCGTCTGTCTTCCTGCCTCTCGCTCCCTCATCCCCTGTCTGGATGCCCCTCTCACTCGCTGAACCTCTCCTTGGCAACGTGCCGCTGTGGCCGGGGACTGGAGGGCGGGAAGGGGAGGCACGAAGATGTCACCTCAGGCGTGATGGGCTGGCCCTGGGGGAGCTATTAGCCAGCTCAGTCAGGCCCACACACTCCACCACGGCCCCGCAGACTTGTACAGACTTGCCTCACCCCTCCCGCTGCAGTCCCCAAGGCAGGCCTGGGGGGCCGCAGGGCCCCTCAAATCTTTCACTCCCTGACGTGGGGGACAAGCGCTGCCTCCACAGCCTCAGGTGGCCTCTCTGCTCTGGTGCCTCTTGCCTCCTGGCCAGGTGCGGGGCTGTGACTCCCAGCACCAGCGCTGCAGACAGACCTGGGTTTGGATTCCAGCCCCACCTTTCACTCCCTGAGCTACCTTGGGCAAGTCCTCTCACTTTTCTGTGCCTTAGTTCCTCTCCTGTAAAGCAAAGATAATCACCATGCTTCTTAAGGATGGCCATTGCCATCACAAGGATTAAATGACGTAGGCACAGCACTTAGCATGGGGCACTCAGGAAGGCCCTCAACCAATGTTCCTGGGACCCGAGGTTCTGAGAAAGCTCTCCTCAAAGGGGGGACCCTGCTGCCCCTGTCCTGCACAGGGTGTCGAGGCCCCAGAGAGAGCGTCTGCTCCCACCGGGCACAGTGAGGTGAACTGATGAGCCGTTTCTTGTGAGTACCCGGCTCCCCGGGGAGCACTGACCTGGGTGCAGATCTGGTCCAGGCTGGGTCTGTCCTCCAGAGCCTCCTCCCAGCACCGCTCCATCAGCCAGCTGCACTCAGGTGGCCCGTGGTCAGGAGACACCTGTGGCAGGCACAGGGGAGGAGGGGATGCCACCTTCCTGATGATTTCTGCCACAAACACCAAGTGGACAGTGGGCCTGAGGTCCCCGGGAGGGCTTGAGAGGGGGCTGACCCGGGGTCCTGAGAGGGAGGACAGGGTAGGCCTGTGGGGGTGCAGGGATCAGGCCCCGAGAGTCCTCCTTGGCCTCCTGCTCTGTGCCCCAGGGCATGCTGGCCAGCAGACCCAGGATCGCTGCTCTCTCGGGTCCCCCCGCCGGGTGCGGCCAGGGAGAGGGTCTCAGGCTAAGAGCCAGAGCGCGGGGTTTGAATTCTGGATCTGCCACCACCTCTCTACGAGATCGTGAACAAGGCGGTGACCTCCTGGAGCCCCAGCCTCCCTATCTGGGAAATGAGCTCAATAAACTGCCTTCTTGAGAGGGTGCTGAGCGGGGGGACGATGGATGTTAGGTGCCTGGCACCTCGCAGGCTCTCCCCACCCAGCCCCTGCAACGGCTGCTGCCGCTCTGTTCCAGCGACGCCCGATGCGCTTGAAACCCTGACACTGGCTCTTTCTAGCAGCCCTGCCACCTGGAGACTCTCTGGCGCCAACTCCCCGCAGTGTGAAGTAAGACTGTCTGCTTAGTAGTGGCATCATCACTACTATTTTCCCACGACAGCCATACCATGGGCCTTCCTTCCCCACTCCGTGCGATACAGGCCACAGACTAAGTTGAGGTCAGATAGATCAGTGTTCTACTTCTGGCTCTGCCATCTGCCATCCCTCTGTGCCTCAGTTTCCCCAGCTCACAACTGACGGAAATAGCCCCCACCTCCAGAAGCTGTTGGAGAGCCCGGGGGGGCTGAGAGGTTCACAGGACCCTGGAGGGAGAGGAGCTGGGTGCAAAGCCCAGGTTTTCGGTGGACCGGGAGGGGGCTCCGAGATGACCCATTTACACTCTGGACGAGTTTTGTCCCCTCTCTGAGGCTCAGTTTCCTCACCCAGAAACAGGGCATGACAACAGCGCAGACCTCAGAGGGCTGCTCAAGGAGAGCAGCTTGGTCTCTGGGGAGGGCTGGGATCCCCCGCTCGCGGGTGAGGGGTGGGAGCCCTTGGAGCCGGTGAGGAGGAGCTTCTTTCTGGATTTCAACCCCCTCCCATCCCTCTGTGGGCCTCCTGGTCGGGGGTGGTGCAGGAGTCACTGTCCCATTTTACAGACAGGGAAACTGAGGCTCCTGGGGGTGAAGTAGGTCACTCACAGCCACAGGGCTAGTAAAAAGCAGACTCTAGAGCTGGACCCAATCCCTCCATCCTGCATGACTTCCTCCACCCGAAGCTTCCCAGCCCACAGGCATCAGACCCTGAGGGCCTCCGAGTAAAGGGTCTGGAACGCCGATGTGCTTGCAGAGGAGCATGAGCAGATGGAACCAATAATCCACCACGCACGCATGCACAGCTCTTTTTCAAGTCTTTGGATGGTGTTGTGATGAATAAAACACAAATCCATTTCAAAGTGTTGCTGATTTCAGAGCAGATTTTGTCTTTGGGTGTTTTTCCAGTCAGCGGATATTAAAAGTCAAATAGTAGCATGTGAGGCTCTGACCTTCTTTGACATTAAAATGGGCTCCTCATATGCAAACATGCTGGGAAACACTGGCCCAGGCCAGGCCAGGTCTCCTGTTCCCCAACCGTGCCAGGCCCGCTGTCTACACCCAATGCATCGCTGTGATCGATCAGCCATGCTGCTGGCTGAGCGAGGGGGCTGCACACCCAGCTCAGTGGGAAGATGCTCTGTGGATGACTCCGAGAGATTTTAGGGTGAGAGCACTGAGCTTACCCAACCCCAGAGCCACTGCTTCCCACTGAGAAGTCCCTTTCCCTCTCTGAGCCTCACTTAACTAACTCTGAAAAGATACCCACTTCCCCACCTCCCAGGATCGTCCAGGGGAATAACGCAAGTGAAAGTGCTCTGGAAACTGCAAGTGCCCTACACATACATGATCTTGAAAGGATGTTATTTCTGAGAGCAAGCAGGGGCTGCTCCCAAGCAAGAGAGTCAGGAGAGAACCTGGGGTCCCCTGCTAGCACACCCCTAAAACCACCCAGGTGGATATTTATTGAGGGCCCACCATGTCCCAGGCACTTGGTCTAACACATTTCACTGAATCTTCACAACTACTCTGGGAGGCAGGCATCATGTCCCCATTTTACAGATGAGGAAACTGAGGCTCAGAGCCTGAAAGGGATTTACTCAGAGTCATGAGGTGAATCGGTGTGGAGCTGGGCTTAGGTCAGTGCCTGCCAACGCCTGTGCTCTGAACATTTCACTCTCTTAGGCCAGGGAAAGCACACCGCAGGGAGCAGCAGGCCCTGGACTGACAGCTCCATCCAAGGTGGCCACAGAGTTCCAGGCCTGGGCCTGCACCTTACGCCTGAGGCCCCCGCCCTGCACTGACTGCAGACATCTGGCCGGTCCCCCCTCTCCCCGCAGGCAGATGTGGGGCAGCTGAAGTGCTGAACAAACAGCCTGACAGCGCCCCTCTCCTCCCCGCTCCTCCACCTCATAAATTTGGGGCCTGGAATGCTCGTTATTCTCTGAGCAGTCTTTGGTGGAGAAAGGAAGCGGGGCCAGGCCTCCCTGTGAGTTAAAGATTATCCATTGGGGTGGGAGGGGATGGTGGGCTCAGCTCCATCACTGCCCTGCACTGCCGGCTGAGATGCCAGGGTATCTGCGGGGACAGGCCCCGGGGACTGAACAGAGGCAGCAGAGGGACAACTGGAAGCGCAGCCTAGGGTCCAGGGAGCCCTGACAGAGAACACAGAAGGGGAGAAAACATTTCCGCAGTTGGGCCCTGGCACTGGGGTCAGAAGAGAGAAAATGTCTAAGGCCAGATGACGATGGAGAAGGTGTGAGGGATTATCCTGTACCTCCAGAAGTATGGGGGCAGAGATGCTCTAGAAGGAGCCCCACCTAGACAGAGAACCAAGCCCCCAAATACTGAGCAGCCCAGCCACATCAGACATGGGCCGGGGGTCTGGCACATTTTCTATTGGATCCCCATTTTGAAGATGAGAAAACTGAGGCTCAGAGAGGGTAAGTGATTTGTGTATGGTCACGGAGTAAGTGATACAGCTGGAGAAGAGCTGAGGTCTGCACAGACACTTGATCTGTGCTGGGAGGGGTTGGTTAGGGCAGGAGCACCTGCAGACATGGCAGTGACACTGGGAGAGGAAGGCAGGGGTTGGGGTTTTCACCCAGAAACCAGTGTCTTCAGCCCTGGAGCCGGTCAGCTGCTCTTCTGGCAGAGCAGCTGAAGACTCCTGGCTTAAACCCCATTCTTGCGGTCAAACAGGCATGTGTGTCTATGCGGTTATTTTCAGGCCCGGATTTTCTGATGGTCACGAAGCAACTCATCTACGTGGGGATCCAGCCAGGGACAGGCGAGCAAGGAGGAGGAGGCGCCTGTACCTTCCGCTGAGAGCCCCGAGGAGCAGTAGGGCGGGCCTCGGGTCAGCACCTCCTGCAGGATGATGCCGATGCTGAAGACGTCTCCTGTGAGGGTGGCCCGCCCGGGCCCCCACAGCAGCTCCGGAGCCGTCCACAGCAGCTCTGCAGTCACAGGGCAGGGCCACACTGCCATCACCCACAGACCACCCGAGCCGGGCCGAGCCGGACCGGTGCTTCACACCTGTGGTGTCATCGCCCTCTCCCTACAGCCCTGGGAGGAGTAGATGCTTCCATTCTCCCCATTTACAAGTAAGGGGCCTGAGGCTCAGAGAGGGACAGCCATCAACTCGGGGTCACAGCACAGGAAGTGCCAGAGGACTGGACATCTCCCCCTCTCTTCCTGCCTCACAAGCACCCGGTTTAAACAGAGGCCTCAAAACCTACTGGCAACACCCTGCCCACCCCTGAGCTGACCTTCTGGGGCTGGCCGGGGGCAGGGAGCCTGCTGAGTGCCCAGGAGCTCCGCATAACCGTGATCAGTGACCTTCAGTACGAAGCACCCATCCACCACACAGTTTCGGGACTTGAGGTGGCCATGAGGGAAATGTCGATGGTGCAGGTACCGCCCACCCTGGAGTGGACGGAAGGGGGTCCATCAGGCCTGTGATGTATGAAAGAGACCCCTGGGTCTCTCAGAATTCCCTTGGACCCCAGAAAACCTTCCTGCCTCCCCTCACCCTTTGCCACACTGTTCAGATTTTTCTCAAAGTGGAAAGAGCCCAGGTCTGGGAGATCTGAGCATCTCTCATCTCCCTGCCCTCCCCATTGCCTCCTACAGCCCCAGGCCTGGGGAGAGGTCTTACACGGATCAAATCCAGCAGCAGCGAGGCCTTGAAGGTCCAGTCCAGCCGCAGAGCCTCATTCCGCAGCAGGTCATCCAGGCTGCCCCGGGCGCAGTGCTCCAGCACCAGAGCACTGACCCCAGGGGCCACAAAGAAGCCCAGGCAGGCAGCGACGTTCTCGTGCCGCAGCTCCCACATCTGCTGGGGCAACAGGCACCTTGGCAGCCTCCAGGGGCCCCTGGAAGACTGGACCAGGTACAATCCACATCCGGGCCCACAGTACTTAGAACCCAGCACAGGGCTGAGCACAGAGAGCATCAGAAATGTTGCATGGATGGATGGATGGATGGATGATGGATGGATGGATGGATGGATGGATGGATGGATGGATGGATGATGGATGGATGGATGATGGATGGATGGATGGATGGATGATGGATGGATGGATGACGGATGGATGGATGGATGATGGATGGATGGATGGATGGATGGATGATGGATGGATGGATGAATGATGGATGGATGGATGGATGGATGATGGATGGATGGATGGATGATGGATGGATGGATGGATGGATGATGGATGGATGATGGATGGATGGATGGATGGATGATGGATGGATGGATGATGGATGGATGGATGGATGGATGATGGATGGATGGATGGATGGATGATGGATGGATGATGGATGGATGGATGATGGATGGATGGATGGATGATGGATGGATGATGGATGGATGGATGATGGATGGATGATGGATGGATGGATGGATGATGGATGGATGGATGGATGGATGATGGATGGATGGATGGATGGATGGATGATGGATGGATGGATGGATGGATGATGGATGGATGATGGATGGATGGATGATGGATGCATGATGGATGGATGGATGATGGATGGATGGATGGATGATGGATGGATGATGGATGGATGGATGGATGGATGATGGATGGATGATGGATGGATGGATGGATGGATGATGGATGGATGGATGATGGATGGATGAATGGATGGATGATGGATGGATGAGTGAGTGAGTGAGTAAGTGGAAGCATCATGGATAAATAAGTGAATGAGCTGTAGCCAACTCCACAGTATAGGGATCTAGGCCTGCTTCCCAACCTAACTGGCACCACAGGCCAGAAAAATGTAAATTCTCTCCCCCGAGACTCAGGGACCAATGAGGAGAGGAAGAGGAGCAGAAGGGATCAAGCCCAAGTAGAAAGCAGCCTCTGATGGCTGCAGAGCAGGTCAGGAAGCTTGAACCCAACGAGCCATGCTAGCATTTGCCCAAGCAGGAAAGATGGAATCCTTGTCTGGTGCGACCTTCTTCACAAGAACTGTTCAGGGGTCACTAAGTGGGGGGACCTGAATACTCTCCCCCCTTAGAGATTCACAAGAATATTAGCACATTTGGTGAGTTAAGCATGGCCTCAAATCCTCTGACACTCCTGCCATCGAGAGGTGGGACCTCTGTCTCCTCCCCTGTGACTGCTGTGAGCCACAGAACGTGGTGGGAGTGCTCTTGTGCATTCTGGGTCTGGGTCTTAGGAGACTGGCAGCTTCTATTTCCTGTCTCCTGGAGCCCTCTCTGCTGGAGCCCTGAATGGCCATACGTCCCCTACCCAGAGTCACCATGCTGGAGAGACCATGTGGAGAGGCCCTGAGACTACCCAGAGCGGGAAGACAGATGCAGCTGAGCCCGCTCTTCCGACTGCCCTGCCAAGGCCACGAGCACGTGAGTCCACCCTCTGGACTAGGGTCAGCAAACTTTTCTGAAAAAGTCCAGATAGTAAATATTTTATGCTTTGTGGGCCCTTGAGTTTCTCTCACAAATACTCACCTCTGCCATGTAGGGTGAACACAGCCATAGACAATAGATAAACGAATGAGCATGGTTGTGTTCCAATAAAACTTCATCTACAAAAACAAGCAGTGGGCCCAATCGAGCCTGTGGGCCATAGTTTGGCAACCTCTGACAACTCATTTACAAGCTGAATACCACTGGGTGACCCCAACCAACGCCAAGTGGAACTGAAGAATTCCCAGCTGAGGCCTCCCCAAATTTCCTACCCACAAAATTGTAAGATATTATAAAATGGTTGTTGTTTCAAACCACTGCATTTGAGGGTAAGTTGTCACAGAGTCATAGACAACCAGAACAGCATATTAAATGTTCTGAGAAGTCCTATGGCTAACCCAAGCAATTTCCAAACTTATTTGACCACATATAGAACCTTTTCTTTTAAGAAATATCTACTCACATTGATCACAAATACCTAACCTAACCTGCAGTCACTGAGTGCCCCCGGAACAGATTTCAGATTGTGGTCATGTTGGAAATAATAAAATTCATCATTTATCAAAGCACACTACTTACAGGGACAGTTCTAGGTTATTTCACACACTGCCCCCACCTCATCATTCCCCCTGGCGGATGTCATTAGCTGCATTTCTCAGGAAAGCTGCATGTCTCAGGGAGGCAGAATTCCATCCGGGATATTCCTGACTCAACGCCCGTGCTCTGTCCTCCACCCCCCAGTGCCTCTCAGGATGGTGACAATCTCAGGGGTGAAGGGGCTTATGTGGTCAGTAATGATGAGTGACTGGAAGTTCCCTGAGGGAAGGAACCCTGTGTCTCTCCATGGCTGTGTCCCCCAAGCCCAGAACACGGCCTGGCACATCAGTGGTGCTCATTGTGAGGACGGGTGGAGGGGTGGAGGGTGCGGGAAGAGGTCCTCTGATGGCGTGGATTATGCGTGTGGTGATGTTGATGGAGGGGACTGTGCCCCTGGTGGTCATGGTGATGATCACATCGGTGACAGGGCTGTGACATGACTCGGGATGCTGGTGTGTAGTGGTGACAATGATGGTGTATAAATGTGATTGGGATGCTGGCAATGATAATAAGAAGGACTTCTTTTCTGAGGCTTCCAACTTCCACATCGAGTAGGGACCAACCCAGACAGGTAGGGGTCTCCTGACAGCCCCCCCTCCACGCCCTCCGTAGCCCTTCGTTTCTCAGGACGCTGAGGCAGCGCGGCCGCAGCTCAGGGGCTGTGCGAGCCGCAAACTTCTTCAGCCACGCCCACTCTCCCTGTTCAAGGAAGAACAAGAGTCCACTCGCTGCTGGCCCCCAGCCGTGTGACCTTGGGCAACTGACTTCAGTTCTCCCAGCCTCACGTTCCAGTTCTGTAAAGTGAGGTGCCCCACCCACACCACGAGGGCTAACGAGATGGTGGATATGAGGCGTGTTAGCTCCCGGCCCTGAGGGCAGCCTTACTCTGCAGGCCTCCAGCACCCACGACACCCCAAATCCCGTGAAGTGAGGGGGGTTCCGTGACCCTGGGACTCTAGGGGAGGAGAGAGGAGAGGGCGAGAGGCAGAGGCCTCTGGCTGGGGCCGTGTCCTCACCCCGGCCTGGCCCAGAGCTGGCTGTCACCTCAGCCCTCTCTGCCCTCACCACTGAGGGATTTCTGCCTCCACAGCCTCACCCACAGCCTGCCAGCTAACTCAGAGGAGCAGACACAGCGTGCTTCGTACATCATTGAAGCCTCCTTTGGGCAGGAAAGAAAATAAGATGGAATTCCCCAGGGGAGAAGGTGGAAAAGAAAGACAAGGGCCTCGTGTCGCTTCCTGTAGAAACAGCCCGGCTCATCCACTGTGAGCCTCGGACACGGAAGTCGGAGCATCGGTGAACTGTTGCATCTGAGAACACAGCCCCTGAGAAATCGTAGTGTCCTCAGCAACGTCAGAATCTTGTGGTCCAGCCTCTGACCTTCCAGCCTCCCTGTCCGCTGGTGGCCCAGGCTCTGTCCGGAGGCTGTTGGGTTGGGTGCTGCCCCCACACGTCAGGGTCTCAGGGACCCGGGATCTCCCTGCCCCTCGCCGAAGCAGGCAGGAGGGTGACCTAGGCTGAGAGGGGCCCTGGGGTGGACATGTTGGCGGCACCCAGGCCCCAGTGGCCAGGAACTGGCGGTTCCCCAAGGTCAGAGCACGAACCACGCTGGACTAGGAGCTGGGCTCCTGCTTCCCACTTAAAGCCCTGCTGCCAACTCGCTGTGGGGCCAGGAAAGTCACCGCCCCTCTCGAGCCTCAGTCTCCCCTTCTGTAACACGAGTGGGCGTACAGAGGTCCAAGAGGCTGTGGGCTCCCTTGGCTTCTCCCAAACTGCCTACGGCTCCCCAGGCCTGGGCACGGGGACGGCAGAGGCCCTCACCTGGTACAGGGCCATGTTGGTGGGCTCCCGGGGGGCCGGCAGGCTCCTTGCTGACCCCTGGGCCGCCGACCTCAGGCTCCCAGCATCCACCGCACTTCTCGATTCACTCGCAGTGTCCATGGGAAGCCGCCAGAGGGGTCAGGCATGTCAAGAGCCTAGACCGGGCCTCAGTCCGCTCTCTGCCCCCCAGGCCAGTGCCTGCCGCACCCACCCGTCTGCTCAGGGGCCGATGGACGAAGGTGAGCTCCTGAGCCGTCAGCAGGATCCGGTGGGAGCCCTGCACCAGCTGCAGCTGCTGGGTGCCCAGTCTGGAGGCGAGAGAAAGTGCAGGGCAGAGGGGACAGTGCAAATGTCACCCCCCCCCACAGTCTGGCCCCTTGGACCTGCCACTGACCCAGAGCCCTCCCGTCCTCTGTCTGTCTCCCTTTCTGTCTCCCCAGCAGTCCCAGCTGGGCTGAGAGAACACCGCTGAGCACTGCCCCCCACAGGGGCCCTCGGCCTGGCGCAGGACTGGACCCTGGCCTGATGCGCCTGCTGGTCCCCAGCCTCGGTGTTCCCAAGTCACCCGGAGGCCTCCTGGGGCAGCCAGACCCTGGGGTGAGGGCTGGGGGTGGAGCGCTGCCCCCTCTCAGATGTGGCCGAGGCTCAGGGAACACAGGGGACTTCAGACCCAGGAATAATTGATTTCAAAGCTGAAGGGTCCTGGCCAAGCCCTCACTGTACAGACGCATAACCTGAAGCTCAGAGAGGGACGGAGTCCTGTGCGAGGTCCCAGGCTTCTTCCCCAGGTCTCAAATGGACCTCTTCAGGAGGCAGCCCGGCCTCAACAGGGCCCTGACCAAGGCTCTAGGACGGACAGGAGTGCCGGGCGGTCCTGAGGTCCTGGGCCCGAGGATGGGCAAGCCCCTGCAGATTGCCAGGGCTGTGCACACAGGAGAGAGGCCATGTGGGGAGGGGGCACCGAGGGGCAGAACGAGGCTCGGGTGCAGACAGAGTCCCACCTGACAAGGCAAGTGAGGGTCCTGCCAGCCAGCACCAGGACACAGGCTAGGGCCAGAGCGAGGAGGCTGCTCGGGGGCTGCGCACCTGTGGGGGCAGCGGGGCAGCCGTGAGTCCTGGCAGTAACCGGACACAGAGAACAGCCCCCTCCACGGAGCTCAGGCACCTACTCCCCAGTCCTCCTCTGAGAAATGGGGACACAAGCCCCCCTGCTGCCACCCCACGGGGAGGCTCAGAATGGCCCCCGGCTGCGAAAGTCCTATCTGTGGACTGGTCGTCACACACGCTTAGTGATTCCCAGCACTGCTGTCCGGGTTCTCGGGCTCCCTGCCTCCAGGGCCCACGGACCCTGCTCAGACTCCTTTACAGTCCTGGTCACACTCTGGCCTTTTGTCTGCTACATATCAGGCCCCTCCCACTAGACTAAGAGCAGCTGGACAGCAGGGCCTGTGTCTTACTCATCTCGGTGTCCCTGGCACCTAACACGGGGCCTGGACAGAGCAGGTGCTGAATAAATAAAAATAGTGTATCCCTGTCAATTGCTATCCTGCTTCTTCTTGCACACCCTCCGCAACAGGCCACTCACTACCTGTTTTGGTGCCAGTTTCCTTGTCCTTCACTCAGCTGGAAGAGCCCTCCTTACAATGAATCCAAATCTCCAGCCCTCATGTCAAGAGTTGGATGTAAAGAGCCGGGCAAGGTGGGGAGGGCCACTTTGCTCGGGCAGCCCCGGCATCAGCCCAGGTTGGCAAGGTGGCAAAATGCCCCACCCCGTTCTGGAGAACGGACACTGACCTCCACTGCCACAGAAGGGGACCCTCCCTTCTTCCCTCCTTGCCTCCCTCCCTTCCTTCCTTTTGTTGGAGGACGAGCCCCGTTCTGTCTGCCTCCTGCTGAGGCCCCCGATCTGAGATAAGTCCAGATCGTCACAACTGCAGCAAACACCGCACAGCCCTATTACACTCCTGTGCAGTGCAGGGCACCAAGCACCCATTCTAAGGATGTTCTGTATTTCAATTCAGTTATTCCCCACAGCAACCTCTGGAAGAAGGGACGGTCACGACTGCGATGTTGTAGAAGAGTAAACGGAGAGATTGGTAACCATCTGTGAGCGGCAGAGCTGGGGTTCAAACCCAGGCAGTTTTGCTCCAGCCTCTGGGCTCCTAACCACTGCACCATCCTGCCTCTCATCCAGGCTCCCGGCCGGGGGAAACTTGGAGTCTCGATCGGGAGGTGAGGGAACAAGCATATGGTGTGTGGCGGAAAAGCGTTCCAGGCCTGGGGAGCAGCAAGCACAAAGGTTCTGAAGCAGGAGCATGCCTGGTAGGTTCACGGGGAGGGCAGAGCAGGGTGGGAGGGAGACGGAGGGCAGGGAGCTGAGGGGCGGCGAGGACTCTGGCTTGACTTCGGGTAGGCATAGCCTCTGCCAGTTTGAGCAGCAGAGTGCCAGATCTGATTGTTTTCAAAGGGTCCTCCAACCTGCCAGGCTGAAGGACAGGGTCAGGGACAGGGACAAGCAGGGAGGCCTGCCGGGAGGCTGTGGCAGTAACCCAGTGAGAGATGCTGGAGGCCTGGACCAGGGTGGAGGCAGTGGAGGGGTGAGCAGGGCTCTGCTTCTGGGCAGACTGTAAAGATGGAGCCCCTGGTGTGCTGACAGGCTGGGCATGGGGTGTGAGGAGGCAGAGGGTGCCTGAGCTTCGGGGAGGATGGGGTTGCTGTTCCCTGCAGTGAGGAAGGTGATGGGACGTGGCTCAGGGGCAGATCGGGAGTTCAGCTTCAGACAACGTCAAGTGTGAGATGCGACTAGACGTCCGAGTGTCTAGCAGAATCCTACTAGACACGTCAAGATATGGAGTTCAGGAGGTAACAAGACTGGAGACGTCAATCTGGGGGCCATGAAAATGGATAAGACACCAAGGGAGTGAGTTCAGAGAGAGAACGGAAACGGACAGACGGCACTGGTCCTCCCAGCCCAGGACACTCACCCTATAACGCCATGCACCCAGGGGCTGTGGGGAGCACAGAGGAGGGCCCCCCGGCCCTGACTGCAGAGCTGTTCTGGAAGGACAGATAGGATTTAGCCAGGCAAGGGAGGAGCACCCCGGGAAGAGGAAAATGCACATGCCCAGGGAGGCCTGAGAGGGAGGCACGTGTTTGGGGAAACGTGAAGAGGTGTAGTGTCGGAGACAGGGCTGGAAGAGCAGGCAGAGCCCAGGTCATGAGTGGGGCGGGGTCGCTGAAGGTTTGGGGCAGGCAGGGATGTCAGCAAGCCTGGTCAACCCTGGGGCCACCCACCAATGGCAGTCACTGTAACTAGGTGTGCATTAGGGAATGTGACAGCACTTGCTTACAGGAATATGTGCGTGCTCATCTCTATATGCCTATGCACGTGCGCATTGCTGTAATTCCATCAGGGATGTAGGTCTGGGATGGGTGAACACTAGGAATCACAACAGTGTGGGCCTCGTGTCTCACATTCCCCAGTGTCATGAGGTAAAAGGAATCCTACACTTGGAGTCAGTGGCCTTGGGCTTGGCGTGAGCTCAGCTACCACCCTGTGTAACCTTGGGCAAGTCACTAAGCCTTTCTGAGCTTCAGTTCTCCCCCGGAGCCCGTGGAGGATAATGGCCTCATCACAAGTCTGTGGTGTGGTTTAGGAGAGCTGAGAGATGAGAATGCGCTCTGTAAATGTTTTAGCTCTGCTCAGCTGAAGCACTGAGCAGAAGACTGCTAGTCTTCCCTGGCACTTCACAACTGCTGGTTCAGTCTTCTCAATGGACTGTCAAGTCTCTCCTTTGCACCTGCTCCTGCTCCTCACATGACTGTCCACATGGAGAGCCTTAATGCAAGGATGATGGATGGGTGGGTGGATGGATGGATGGATGGGTGGATGGATGGGTGGGTGGATGGATGGATGGGTGGGTGGATGGATGGGATAGATGGACAGATGGATGGGTGGATGGATGGGTGGGTGGATGGATGAGATAGATGGACAGATGGATGGGTGGATGGATGGGTGGGTGGATGGATGGATGGGTGGGTGGATGGATGGATGGATGGCTGGATGGGTGGGTGGATGGATGGATGGGTGGGTGAATGGATGGATGGATGGGTGGATGGATGGATGGGATAGATGGACAGATGGATGGGTGGATGGATGGGTGGGTGGATGGATGGATGGGTGGGTGGATGGATGGATGGATGGATGGATGGGTGGATGGATGGGATAGATGGACAGATGGATGGGTGGATGGATGGATGGGTGGGTGGGTGGATGGATGGTTGGGTGGGTGAATGGATGGTTGGGTAGGTGAATGGATGGGATAGATGGACAGATGGATGGGTGGATGGATGGATGGATGGATGGGTGGATGGATGGATGGGTGAATGGGTGGATGGATGGGATAGATGGACAGATGGACAGATGGATGGGTGGATGGATGGATGGATGGGTGGGTGGATGGATGCGATAGATGGACAGATGGATGGGTGGATGGATGGGTGGATGGATGATGAATTACCTCTCATGCATAGTGTATTGGGGTCAAACCAGCAGCTGGAGTCGCGTGCCTGAGGGGCCCCTCCTGGAAAGTGTATGGCCCTGCCCGGGGCTGCACTTGCCACGTGCCTGTGTCCAGGATGTGGGTGGGGACCAGCTGGTATCCCCCACCATCTGTGCCCAAAATGACATACTGAGCCAGCCTTCTGCCCTTCTCATCCATCCGGATCCTCTGGCTAAAGCCAGCCACATTCAGAGCCCCTGTGTGGTCCCCTAACTGGGCCCCCGAGGGCCTGCTCCGTGGCTTTCAGAGCGGTTCAGGGCATGGGCCAGCAGGAAAATAGCATCATAGATGGTTCCAAAGAGCGGGGACACCTGTGGAAGAGAAGGTCCCTCAACCCCAAAACCCCATGGCACAGGATCCCAGACACCTCTGTGTCCTGGCCCTCCTGCAACAGCAATTGTCTGAATTATCATCCCCTACCCCACCCCCAACATGGTCCTCTCTTTGGTCCCATCAGTCCCCACTCAGCAGCCTTACAGTCTCCTTGGCCACCACCATCATGGCCACCACCACTGTTGCCACCACCATCACAGCCACCACCATTATGGCCACCACCACCAACAACAACTCTGATGTCTCACAGGCATCTCAAACCTACCTAATATGTCCAAAACTGAACTCCTGGTTCTACAAGGTTCTGCCTGGTTCTACCACACCAAACCCCACTCCTCTCACATTTTAGGGAGGAGGCTTGATTCCTGACTCTTCTTTCTCTCTTCCAGTGCGTCATAAAATCTTTTTGGCTTTATTTCAGAATTTATTCCCAACCAAACTGACCTCTCACCATCTCTACTCCTGCCCCTGGTCCGAGTCCCCTCACTGCCCAGCTGGCCCACCTGGAGCCTCCTTGCTTCATCCCGCCCTCTTCAGGCCATTCCCCCTGTAAAGCAGTCAAAGTGATTTTTTTAAAAACATAAATCAAACCATCTCTCACTTAAAACCCACTGATGGTTTCCCATTTCACTTATGATAAGTTCAGACTCCTTATCCTGGCTTACGACACCTCACACGGTCAGGCCACAAGTTCACCTCGATCCTGCTCCCCCTCACTCATGACTCCACACTTCACCTGCCTGGTCCTCTGCCATAGAAGCTCATGCTGCCTCAGGGCCTTTGCACTGGCTGTTTCCCCTGCCTGGTTGCTCTTCATCCAGATCTTCACCTGGCTGCCTCCTTATTGTTCAGAGCTCAGCTCAAGTGCCACCTCCTCAGAGTGGGCTTTCTTGCCTGGCCTATCTCTTGTTGCCCACTACTCCATCCCAGCCACTCTCTGTCACTTTATCCTGTTTTATTTTCTTGGCAACATGATCACTATTTGAATTTGGGTATTGGGTTGCTTGGTTTTTGTCTGTCTCACCCTAACAATGGAAGCTCCTTGAAGGCCAGGTCTGTGTTGTCCATCACCATGTCCCTGACACCCAGCACAGTGGCACATGAGAGGGACTCAATTCACATTTGTCAGGTGACTGACTGGTTGAATGACCTTCCATTAGCATCCGCATCCCTGTCACCACCTCCAGACACTATTGTCTTATCACCAGAAGCAGACGTCCCAAGGGAGACTCAAGCCATTAAGTGCTATACGCCCAAACCGAGTCACAGCCCATCCCCCACCAATGCTCTTCAGATTTACAGCAGTGACTTCAGGAAACCTCCCACTCTCCCACACCCCAGCACTCCCTCCTTCTATCTTCTAGAATCTGCTAGAGAGATGCAGAGAAAGGGGAGGAAGAATGTCTTGCAAGAGAAGCAGCAGCTGGGCCAGAAATGAGAATTAGAGGAACTGAGTTGGAGACAGAAAAATAGGACCAAAAGAGACACAAGAAAAGGAGAACTGACAGAACAAGTCAAAGAGTGAATAATATGAGAAAGAAGAGACAGAGATACACACACACAGAGACAGAGAGACACACAGAGACATAGAGATACACGCACACATATACACAGAGACAGACACTCACACAGAGACAGAGATACGTACACACACACCGAGAGAGAGAAAAAAACTACACCCAGGGACTAGGCGGAGAGACACTTTGTCATATAACATACAGGTCACGTGCCCACAGTGGAGGTGGGTCTGGTTGGCCAGGTGGGTAACTGGCCAAGGCCAAGAAGGCCTAGAGTGGGTGAGGAGCGCATGCACACCTGCTGGTGGCCCCACACTCCAGGCCCTGTGAGGGTCTGCACCAACCTACCTGCTCTGGCTCCAGGTGGGCAGCCATCTCTCCTGCCCCGGCAGCTTCAAAGGCCTGGTCCGCAGGGCCGGACTCCAGACTGACGGTGAGCACTGCATCGTAGGCCTCCCGGAGGGGCCTGCCATCGCAGAGCGCTGGGTGGGAGCGGTTGCAGTAGGGCAAGGCATAGAGCATGGTGTCGTAGGACAGCAAGACCAGCCTGCCGTCTGCCAGGCCCTGGGCCTGCACTCGGCTCAGCAGGGCCGTCTGCTCGGAGCCCCCCAGGAGCGCCAAGTGCATGCACAGCACCATGACTGGGGGCAGAGGCAGCAGGCTCACCCTTGCAGGCTTTCCCTGACGCCCAGGCTTCTGTGGCCCTGGAGAGCTGCTCCAAGCTCTCAGGTCCACCCACCCCTCTGCTGCCACTCCCCACTCCTGCCTGCCCATCACTCTGGGGAAAGGAGGAATTTCCCCTTTCTCTGCTACCCCTGTAACAATAACAGCCAAGGCCACCGAATCTGGGTTCCCTCAGGCGGAGAAAACATCCCCTCAGCTGAGGATAGACTCATATTAATACGTCCCTTCCAGCCTGCTCACGCAGTAATTCTGACCGACTTCTCACAAGCCTTCTGTCCCACTGGCTCTGACAATTGTGGATACTGATCAACAGCTTCCTCTGCATTGTCCTAAAGTACTTTTATAAACATTTAGTCATTCAATATTACAACAGTACTAAGAAGTATGTTTACCCTTATTTCTACTTTCAGATGAAGAAATCAAGGCACAGAGAGGTTAGGGAGTAGCCCAGGATGAGACATAACCCCCAGGATACATAACCACCGGGGCGGTGGGGTCAGGATCTGAACATGGGCAGGCTGGCTCCAAGCTTGTAATCTTTCTTTTTAAGATTTTTTAAAAATTGAGATAATTCATATACCATAAAATTCACCCTTAAAAAGTGTACAATTCAGTGGTTTTGTATATACATGAGGTTGTGCAACCATCACCACTATTGAATTCTGGAACATTTTCATCACCCCAAAAAGAAACCGTGTGTCCATTAGCAGTCACTCCCCATTCCTCCCTCCTAACCCACATCAACCACTAATCTACCTTCTGTCCTTATGAATTTGCCTCTTCTGGACATTTCATATAAACAACATCATACAGTATGTGGTCCTTTGTGACTTCTTTCACTAACATAACGTTTTCCAGGTTCATCCGTGTAGTGGCCTGTATCAGTACTTCATTCATTTTTATGGCTGCACAATTTTCCACTGTGTGGATGGATCACATTTGTTTACCCCTTCATCATCGGCTTGTAATCTCAGCTGTGGCCCTGGGCGACATCCTCAGTGTCTGAGCAGACACGAATACACGCCCCTTTGCCTTAGTAAAAGAAATAGGCCCTTGGTAATGTGGTAGCCAGTTTCATCCCCAGGCACCCAGGACAGAAGGGAGCCCCGCCTAAGGAAAGGGCCCCACACACCAGCCCAGGTACAGGGCCTCTGTGTCGTGGGTCCCTGACCAGGGCTGCAACCCCAGCCAAAACATAGCACAGGTTCCTACTGCAATCCCTTTCTCCAGAAAGTCCGGGAATGTGGAGCCACCAAGGAAGGGGGTCTCCTTGCTGGAGCCTGAGGACCCCTGGTTATGTGGAAGTCAGAGCCTGGAGCCCTGGCCTTTGCTGAGCTCCTGGGTGGCTCTATGGGCCGTGAGCAGGAGCCACCCCCTCCTGGCCCCAGAATAGTGGGGAGGACTCAGAGAGAGACCCACCAGGACCGCGTGAAAACAGAACCTGGGCTTCCCTTATCCCTTCTCCTCTGCTTGGCTTTTCTGGCTTCTCTTCTGGCTTCTCACAAACACTCCCCCTGCTTTTACGAAGAGTCGGAGACGCTGTTTTGCATTTGGCCACAAGGAGGAGCTGATCCACACAACTGGGGAGATTAAGGAGTACAGCCCGCATCGATTGTAAGCAGCGCTCACTGCGCCCAGGGCACTGTTCTAAGCCCTTTACCTGCTGCAGTCCATCTCACCTCCACAACCCTATGAAGTAGGGGCTCTTATTAGCCTCATGTCACTGATGAGGAAACTATAGCACAGAGAGGTTTAATAACTTGCCTGAGGTCACACAGCTGGTAGGAGGTGGGGCTGGGAGTGGGATCCTGGTGATCTGACTCAGGAGGATGTGCCCCAACCACTCTACCTCCTGGCTCCTGGAAGCCAGCAGTGTGGCTGGAACTCAGTCCCCTGCAGCAGGGGTAGAGAAGGAGCTGATGAGGTTTCCCCCACCCACTGCCACCGTGGTCCAGCCACACAGAAGTGAACTCTTCCTTCTCCTGGCCCCGATAACATGCTGCCTCAGTTCCTTCCCACTAGCCCTCTGCCTGGAACGCTCCCCCCCATCTCCACCTGCAGTCAACTGCTCATTTTCAGGCCTGCCCTCGTGTCACTTTGTCTCTGAAGCCCTGCCCACCCCCAAGCAGATCAATTCCCCCAGCCTCTGGTCTCCTCTGTCCCCTGTACATGCATCTGTCTCCCGCCAGACTTGAGCTCCTCGCTGGGGGCCCAGCCAGTTCCTCCCACGTCCCCAGAGCCCAGCCAGGGTCAGGCGCAGAGCAGTGCCCGGAAACTCCCGGGTGAATAAGGTGTTTACAAAGCGCTCGATGACGTGCACGTGCTCCTCACCACCCTGTGAGGTGGGTTTCATTATCCTATTGCACCTACTGGAAAACCGGGGCCCAGAGAAGCGAGGCAGCGTTCCTGGGGTGCAGGGGGCACACCTGGGCCAGGCCTCGTTCTCCACTCGGCTCTACCCACTAACTGGCCACCGCAGCTCAGAGGCTGCCCCGCCCGCCCCCCTCGCTGGCGCGGGCCTCAGCTCCCCCAGATGCAGAACACGGCCGTGCGACTTGTCTCTGTCTTTCAGACTGTTTCCAGCGCCCACCAGTAAGAAATACACTCCACCTTGGTGTGCTCGCAAAGCTGAGTATACAAAACTCGAGGACACTCACAAGGCTGGAGGGAAGTGTCACGGGACGATGCTTTCCCCTGCTTCCTGCAATGCACTCTCGTATTTACTACTTTCATTCCATCTATTTGATTCTATTCTATTCTTCTCTCTTTCTTTCTTTTTTTGCACTGTCGTCTTGATTCACTAAATTGGTTTCATGACCCAAATGGGCCACAAGCCACAGTTTGAAAATGCTCCAGTCTAGATGACCTCCGAGTTCCCTTCAGTCTTCCAGGTGCCACCTCACACCTACACCCCAGTCCCCATGTCTCTCCCTGGCTAACTACTTTCTTAAAGACGGTCAGGTGCCACCTGCTCCAGGAAGACTCCTCAGATCCCCAGGGCCCAGCCCCACGCCTCCTCCTGTTCTCCAGGCCTCTGCTTCCTGGGATGACCTTGACCTCTCTGTCAGAACCACCTGCTTACACTCCTGTGTCTCCGCCGCACAGCTGTCCCCTGGAGACCAGCCAGCCTGTCTGTCCTATTCACCCATGTGACCCAGCACCCAGCACAGCAGGGGCTTAATAAATGCAGGAAGCCATCAGTCATCAACGAATCCATGAAGGTTCTGACTCTCACTCCAAGAAGCTAAGAATGACTCTGAGTCCCTTCCTGGGGCTCAGGCACTACTACTCTCTCGTTTCCTTCATTGTACCAGGCGACAACCAAGAAAGCCCTGGGCTCCCACTCCACAACAGACATTTGAGTCAGAGCTCAAAATCAGGCTGCACTGCTTGCCAGCTGTGTGGCTTGGGCAAGTTACTTACCTTCTCTGAGCTGCAAAGTGCAGACCTCAGCAGGACTAGCTCACAGGGCTGCTGTGAGGTTAAATGCAGGACCATAGTCAAGTGCTCAGCCCGGAGTCTGCTGTGGAGGAAACTCCCTGTCGGGGGCCAAATGAAGTCCAGGCTGCCCACAGGAGGAAGGGACCCACGGGTACTTACTTTTCAGTCCATCCACGCTGCAGAGCTGCTTCAGGACCTCTGTGGCCCCCTGCTCCCCAGGCCCCAGAGAGGTCACCAGCCCCACAGGCAGCCAGTGTGTCCTGAGAGTCATGGCTACCTGCCAGGCTGTAGCCACCCAGATGTCCCGGTGGAAGGACATGATGGCCACACGAGCCCAGCCAAAGTGTCTCATGATGGACAGCAGCACGTGGGCAGCCGAAGGCAGTGTGGACACCAGCTCACCTCCTCCCTCTGGAGCCCCGCACGCCCAGGAGAAGAGGGTCTTGCCCCAGCCTTGGGCCAGCAGGGCTGCCGCTGGGCAGTACCCAGGATTGACAGGGCCCACAAAAGCAGCCACAGTGTTCCTGTGAGCCAGGAATGTGGCCAGGGCATGAGGGGTGTCACAGCCCATGGGAAGGGCCACAGAAGGCAGCCGTGAGCCCAGCAACAGCGAGGAGTCCTGGCTGGCTCGATCCACAGCCAGCTGGGCAACCACACCGGGGAGGGCTTGGGCAAAGATGGGGTCACAGTCCCAGGGACCCAGCACCCCCAGGGTGAAGGTCTCTGCCCCCCAGGCCAGAACAGAGAGGGAGCCAACCCATAGGAGGGCACCCCAAAACACCACAGGGAGAAGTGGCAGGAAAGGGACTGTCCTTGGATGACCGAGAGTGGAACCCCATGGGCCCTGGCAGGGCGGGCAGGCCTTCCCGTGTGGCAGCGTCCAGTGCCAACCCTCAGGGTACAAGTCCCCCTGCAGTCCTGGGAACAGGGGACAAGGACAAGGTTTGCTTTCTAGCATTTTCTTCCTGCATGATTCTGAGGCAGACACCCCCTCCCAGAACCTCAGCCTCTTCACTGGTAAAACGAGAGACTTGGACCCATGATGTCCAAAGACCCCCAGCTTTGGGGGCCTAACATCCTCCCAGGGCTGGCTTGCAGCCTCGTGATGCCCACGCACAGTCCCGGGCCGGAGCTCGGGGGCTCAGTGTGTAGGCTCTGGAGCCAGAACTGGCCGGCCCCAGCTCGCTGCCTCCCATCCTTGTGGCCCCGGACAAGTCTCTTCCGAGCCTCACTTTCCTCTTCTGTAAAATGTGGATAATGAAACCTATTTTATAGAGTCATTATGATGATTTAATGACATGATGTGAAGCACTTAGCACAGTCCCTGGTATTTAAGTGTTCAATCAATCCTCCCTCTTTCGTCCTATTATTATTATTTCTTCCTTCACTCATCCTCCAAAGTGGGCCCAGTTCTCCTGGTGCCCCTCCGAGCCTCCCCCGCCTCTCACCCTCAGGTCTAGACCCATCCCACAGCACTGGACTCCGGGGGCCCCACGGTGTAAGTAGGGCCTGGGCGTGGGTAGCTCCCCCGTTGTGTTTGTTTGTTTACAGACACAAAGGGGGTTTACGATGCACGTACACAGTCCCATCTCTGATCCCCCTCACAGCCCTGTTCAGACAGGGGTCTCCCTATCCCCAGAGTGCAGAGGAGGAGACTAAGGGGAACAGAATGAGTTTGGCAGAGAGACAGGATTTGGACAAATCTCTTCAGCTCATTCCCCACCCCACACAGGGCCTCCTTGACCCGGACATTTGGGCTAGGGCAGTCCCCACTCCATCCTACGGTTCCAGGACCTTGATGGCATCCTGCTGTGCTGCAGCTCCCGCCTGGCCTCTGCCTGCACTTCTGCCGTTGCCCGTTCTCCACCCACAGGACCCAGCCGAGTCCTCCCACACCCTCTGTGTAGCCAGCAGCCTTCCACGGTGGATGCCCCAGGAAGGCATACGATCCAGTCTCATCCTTCAGAAATGGCCAGGCTGGTAGAGAGGCAGGTCCCAGCCCAGAGGAGAGCTGACCACAAGAGCAGGCAGTAGGCCTCGTGAGGAGGGCTCACGGAGGGCTCCCAAGAGGAGGCACAGCTGGAACCAGCCCACACGTGGGAGAGTAAGAGGATGCCCTCCCCACGCCAGCAGCGATGGTCTGTCAGAGCAGCTCCTTAGAAATTATGTTCGGTGCAGAGGGATAAGAAGGGCCTTGGAGTCACACAGAGGAATCAACCCTGATTTTGTCACTCACTGGTCCCTAACCTTGGGCAAGATGCTTACCTTCTCTGAGCCTCAGTTTCCTCACCTGTAAAATGGAGATGAGAAGAGCTGCCTGGTAGAGCTGTGGTGAAGACCAAATGTGTGGAGTATCTACACGGGGGATGCTCACTGTGGTCAGTAGGTAAGTGAGTGGTGCTAACTAAATGGGACAGTGGTCACCATCACCATCTGTGGATCTCTGAGGGGAGGCAGGTGTACTGTGGTATAAAGAGAGCTGGACAGGGAGATAGGGCCTGAGTTCAGCCCCGGTCCTGCCACTGCCCCTCTCGAGGCCTCAGCCTCCACATCTGTAGAAGAAGCCCCTTCTCAGGGCTGGCCAACCCCGGGCCCCTTAGGCCTGTGATGCTACAGTCCTCCCAGCTCAGGGCTCGCTGACCTGGGGAGGGCTGCTCTCCTGCCAGCCTCTGAAGGCCCTCTGTACCCTCCCTCCTCTTCTGCTGTGAGGCTCCAAGTGGTCTCCTAGCATCCCCGCCCCTCGGGACGAACCCCTGGAGCCGCTGGGCGTGTTCCGGGCTCACGGAGAGCTCATCATTTCCAGTCAGGAACGTAGGCACATGCGGCTGACACCACTGACAGCTGCCTGTCCTCTCAATCTGTGCTTTGCAAAGCACCTGTGATCCCCTGCTTTGCCTGGTCCTCCCAGAGGCCCCGAGACTTCTTACCCACTTTTTTAGAGGAGGAAACTGATTCTGGGTGGGTCAGTGACTTGTCTGAGGTCTTACCAAAAGTAAGGGCTGATTTGGGACTGGGGCCTAACTTCCCAGCCAAAGACAAAAATCCCCCCTTTTTCTTTGAACACCTAGAACATCGGAGCTGAAGGAGCCTTGGAGATCTAAGCATCTAAACCAACTCCTCTGTGTACATATGGGGAAACTGAGGTACAGAAAGGTGTGTAGACTTCCCTTGGTCCCACAAAGCAGCAGCAGGTTCCCCTGGCCCTGCAGTTCTGCTGGCCGTGCTCAGTGTCACAAGCGTCCTGCAGCTGGTGGCCTGCAGGGACTCACAGGAGGCTCAAGGCCTTAGCGGGGCCAGGACAAGAGTCCTGTGGGATGGAGTCCATACCCCTGTCTGTGCCAGCCGTATAGAGAGGGCTTAGTTTAGATGTTTCTGTCTCCAAAGATCCTTCAGCTCTGATGTTCTAGTTGTCAATAAAAATCAGGAAACAGGTCATTTTCGTCTCTGAAGCTGGCCACGTCCCCTCTCCCAACCCTGCCCCCAGGAGTGTGTGAGATGCCGGTGGCCCCTCCTCGGGTGGGTTAAGGTGTTCCTGGGAGGAGACCATTGGTATTTTTAGACTCAGGATGGACACTGAGGATTAGCTGCAGACCGCTTGGCTCACAGAGCCAAGTTCATAGGGTTCATCGGCTCCATACTATCATAACTCAAAAAGATGAAGACAACTTTACCTGCATTAACAGACAAGTGACTAAAACAGGGAAGGTGATAGGAACCCAGGGAAGGGAGATGGGGGGTTCCTGCAGAGCCAGGGCCCCTGTAGCCAAGGGTCACCCTCCGGACCCCCAACCTGGCCCTTCTTGCCTTCCTTCAGGGCCAGCTCCTCAAAGACCCACCTGCCATGCTGTGCTCACTCACTGCCTCTTTGCAGATCCTGAAGTTTCTGTACCAGGGTCCTCAGATGTCAAAGTGAAGTAGGTTCTATCCCACTACAGCATACACAGTCGCCACTCCTGCTGCCCGCCAGCTTCCCGAGACTCCTGCGTGGGGACTGCCTCATATATGGCTCCTTCCCTCCCTGTCCCCCTAAGGGCCTGAAGAAGCCACTTGGAAAATTCAATCTGTTTAGACCCTAGGCTCTGGGGAGCCAAGCACAGAAAGGAAGGAGGGAATGAAGGAAAGAGGACCTGAGGGAGAGAGGGAGGGAGGGTGTCTTCAGCACTCCGGACAGCTCCAGACCTGGCTGGGCCTCCCAGGAGGAAGGAAGGGTGGGTGAGCACTAAAGAAACAGCATTATTGAGCATCCACTATGTGCCAAGCCCTGTGCTGGGCGCTATTTGTACAACCCACTGAGACAGGTATTACTATTATGCCCACTTTATAGACGAGGAAAGTACAGCCCAGAGAGGTTAGGTAATTTGGATGAGGGCACAGAGCTAGTAAGTGGTAGGGCTGATTATAGATCCAGGCTTCTGCTCATCACACCACACTGATGCTTCAGAAATTATCAGGGAGGTTTTTCTATCTTCCCTTTTGATGTTGACCTGTATGTGGAGATAGACACCACAGTCCAGAGGGCTTTCAGCCCTTCCTCCTCCACCTGCTCTCTCCTACCTACGTGAAATGAACCTTTGCTAAGTACACTAAGTACCTTCCATGTCCCAGAGATTGTACACACCCCATCTCATCTAACCCTCACAACAACTTTGTGAAGTGTCTGTTGTGTTTTGTTTTCTTCACATCACTTTATTCAGTCAAAATATATACTGAACACCTACTCTGTTTCAGGCACTGTTCACTTGAGATACATCGACAAACAAAAAGCAAAGTTTTTTGCCCCTCACAGAGCTAACTTCCTAGCAGGGGTGGGGAATGGTGTGTGAGTCAATAAACAATAAAGGTGATAAATAAGTAGATTCTTGTTTTTTTCAGTGAGGAAGATTGGCCCTGAGCTAACATCTGTGCCCATCTTCCTCTACTTTATATCTGGGATGCTGCCACAGCATGGCTTGCTGAGCAGTGTGTAGGTCCATACCTAGGATCTGAATGTGCGAACCCCAGGCCGCTGAAGCGGCGCACACAAACTTAACCACTATGCCACCAGGCTGGCCCCTAGATTCATTTCTTTATGTTAGAAAGAGATAGGTGGTATAAAAAAGAAAAAGTAAAGAAGGGTCATGAGGTTGTATTATAATTCAGTATAAGTGTTTTCCACATTGCTACGCAGTCTTTAAAATTATAATTTCAATCGTCAAGGAAAAGATTGAGTGGATGTGTCCTAAGTTAGCAATGATCTTTTTGGTGGATATTTTTATTTAACACTAATCTTGTTCTGGAAGGATTTTAGGGCCCCTGTTGATGTACCAGACACATGCCCATTTGCTCTCAGGTCCATTCACTGACCTTCCCAAACCTGACAGGCCCCCAAGAGGGAGGTTAGGGAGGGACCTCTGTCCTGCAGTGGGCTGACGTTGAAAACTTCTCTTCCCAGCAACACTGGCCGCTGCTTCTGGCTGGATTCAGCCCATAGGAGACACTTACAGGAGGCTGGAGGAGAGGAGAAAGGCGGAAGCCAGGAGATGTCTCCCCCTCGCTCTGTCTGAGACAGTGTCCCAGTGATGGCTATGTCTCCTCTCTGGTTCTAGCCTCTCCATACACCCCTCTCTATGTGGGCCCAATTTCTGGGCTCGGGTACCACTGCCTCCTTCCTCTCTTTGTCCCTCCCCCCAGGGGTGGGAGAAGCTTCCTGCTGTTGCCAATTTCTGAACTGCTTCATATCCCATCACCTTTGTAATCACTTCCCCATTCTAATTTCCCACTATTGAAACACTGATGAGGACTCTGCTTTCCAGAGTGTTCCCTGACTGATACACTACATATCTGAGTTGTTTGCAATTTCTCACCATTATGGACAATTCTTTAATAGATATCATGCTTTTGTCATCTTTTGAATTTTTCCCTTATGATAAACCCATAGGATTAGCCATACTGGATCATAGAATATGAACGCCATTAAGGCTTTAGTTACATATTGCTTCATATTGCAAGTTACGAAAGATGTATTAATGTCAAGCTATTCTTTAGATAATTGGAAACATTTGAATATGGACTGAGCATTAGCTCATTGAAGGTTATTCTTAAGTTTTTTAGATGTCACAATGGCAAGGTGGTTATGTAAGAAATTCGCCATTATTTTCAAATACGCATACTTGAATGTACATAGCGGGAAATGACATGAAGTCTGGGATTTGTTTTGAAATTATTATACAAAAGGGAGGGATAAACGAAGGATGGAAAAATCTTAATTTTTGAATCTAGGCTCTGGTTGTACTTGGGTTCATTACTATTGTGTATGTTTGAAAACTCTTATAATAAAAGAAAGTAGTATTAATACCAATTAACAATGTAGGTTTATAGATTTCACCATCTCCTCCTCAGCATTCAGTATTCTAATTTTTTTCTAATTTAACCAGCATTTTAAAAAACCATGCATTGTACTAGTATTCTATGCTGTATAACAATTGTCACAAACTTAGTGACTTAACACACACATGGTTTCTGTAGGTCGGCAGTCTGGCATGGCTTAACTGGGGCCTCTGCTTAGGGTCTCGCAAGCTGCAGTCAAGGCTTCAGTCAGGACTGAGTTCTCATCTGGAGGCTCAACTAGGGAAGGATCCACTTCCAAACCCCCTCAGGTGGTTGCCTGCAGGATTCGTGGCGGCTTGCTTCTTCAACGCCAGCAACAGAGAGAGTCTGCTAGCAAGACAGAGTCTTATATAATGTAACATAATCTAACGTAACGTAATCATAGGGGTGACATCCCAACACCTTTGCCATATTCTATTGGTTAAAAGCAAGTCACAGGGGCCGCCCAGTGGCGCAGCGGTTTAGTCCGCGCTTGGCAGCCCGGGGTTCGCGAGTTCAGATCCCGACGCACTGCCTGTCAGCCATGCCGTGGCGGAGTCCCATATAAAGTAGAGGAAGATGGGCACGGATGTTAGCCCAGGGCCAGTCTTCCTCAGCAAAAAGGGGAGGAGTGGCAACAGATGTTAGCTCAGGGCTGGTCTTCCCCACCAAAAAAAAAAAAAAAAAAAAAGCAAGTCACAGGTTGCACCCACACTGAAAGGGAGGGGATTATACAGGACTGTGGATACCAGAAGGCAGGAGTCATGGGGGCCACCTTAGAGTCTGTCCACCATGTGCATATAAAAGTGGAAGAAATTGACGGTCTGGAGAAGTTCAAATATTTGAGTAACATTCCACAGGGAACTGGGCCAGGACTGGGACCAGAACCCAGGTCTCCCTATGTCCATCACCACCCACTTCATGGTTTTGCCAAAAGGAAAGCCAGAGCCACCTTCTTTCCTTCCCTTCATACCCCACCCCTGCCTTGACAGGGTCAATGACCTTTGGCTGAGGGACACAGCCAGCTCAAGACAACCCTGCATGGAGGCAGCAATGGAAATAAATATCCCTCCCTTTGATCTGCCAGGGCTCTCCTTGGCCAAACCCAACCAGAAGACAACAGGCATAGGAGTCTGATGATGTTTCCCTACAAGCCAAACTCCCAGGTCAGAGAGCTCAGTGACGAGGGGTGGAGAGATCACCTGGCAGGCAGAGGGACGATATCTGTCACAGTCCACCCCTTTGCCTCTCAGCATTCACTCTTGTCCTTCATTCAGTGAAAACACTAGCCCTGAGATAGAAAAAATGCAAAGTCCCATCAGTTACTGTATTAGCAAGATGCTACCAATGCATCTTACAACCACTCAAAACTAAAACATTTGTCACTGCTGGTGTTCTTTATATAACAAAGTGGGTACAAAAGAAGCAATTAACACAACATGGCTGCTACAGTCATCGTCGGCATAGCTGATTGGTAATCAAATTGGTAATCAGAGCTGCCATCGCCCACAATCATTCTACATCCCCTTACCCTTTCATAGCACCTCAGGTGGGTGGGCTTCTCGACCTGGTGGGGTGATCTAAACCTTCATTTCTGAAGGACTAGAGTCTTCAGTCATCTGGTCTTTATTGGCTTGCCCCATTTACTATTGACCAGGACCACTGGGCAAGGCAGTACTAAGGGGCTCCCCAGTTAATACCCTGGGTGTCAGTCATAGTCCTGCCTGCCCCCATGGTGAGGCAACAAAGAAATTTCCTCGTGGTAATTGGGATCCATCACTGAGGCTTATATAGTAGTGATTCCCTTCTCTGCCTGATGATTCAGGGTCATGAGGAACCTAAAATGGTCAAAGGGCAGTTTCATCTTCCAATTCATCAGATGAATTACTGTGTTCTCTGGTGGCACTGTTCCTCCCCTGGGAACTAGGTGCTCCAAACCACCAAGTCCAAGATCAGAAGCACAGGCAGCAAACATTCTTCCAGTGAGTTTGTGGGGTAATAGTGAGGGAGTCCACTCCTCTTTATTCCTTGGTTCCCGACCTATGCATTCTGATTATAAGAAGACGGCACACTTGGCCATGGGTATAAAGCATATACTGCATCCTGTAAGTACAGGAGAGTGTCTCCTAGATCGTTCTGTAGCTGAGCCTTCACCTACCATTCCACTGTTCCATCAAGCCAGATGCTTCTGAGTGATGGGAGAAGAAGCTAAACCTGTGAGCCCAGTGCTTCAGTTCCTTTGCAGCAAGATGCTTCCCTAGTCGGAGGCACTGCTGTAGAGGATGCCATAGTAGTAGATAGGGCTCTCTTGTAAGACTGTGAGCAGCGGTTCCAGCAAAAGCATTGTGGACAAGGAGGGCAGATCCACACACAGTTATACCCCCATCTCTGGGAGTAGAAGAAAGTGTTGCCTCCTCTACGAGGGGAGAGACCTGATATAACCAACATGTAGCTGGCTGATGCCCCAGGAAATGGTGCTAGTCTGTGGGCTTGGCAGTGGCCTCTGCTGCTGGCAGGTTGGGCACTGAGCTGTGGCGGTAGTCCAAAGAGCCATGGTGAGCAGAAGGCCACAGTGTGGGACCCACACAAAGCCTCCACTCTGGCTGCGTGGCCACCTTGTACATGGGTCCATTGAACAAGCACTCGGGTGCTGGGAAGAAGCGACCGAGAGCTGTACGGAGGGCTTCCTCTGCATAGGTGCCCTCTGCTGCGACATCCATGCGGGACACGTGTATCTTCACGCCCTGTGACTACTCTCAGAGGGCCGTCCACTCACCTCATTGACACCAACTTTCCTATTGTATTTACACCAAGACCTTGGCCATCCAGACAGCCCATTATCAACCAACCATGAGTCAAAGTGAATCAGTGCCTCAGACCATCTCTCCTTCGACACAAAATGGACAACTGGATGTGCCTCCTGAAGTTCCGTCTGCTGGGAAGATCTCCCTTCACCACTCGTATTTCACAGCCAGCCTTGACTGGGGTTGTAAAGCAGCTGCCATCCACTTCCGGCTGGTGCCAGCATACCAGGGTATCTACCCACGAGCCGGGCCCACTTTCTCCTCCTCCACTAGCTGGTGATAAGGAATTCCCAATGAGGCCGTGGGTGTGGGTTGAGGAAGAAGTGGCAAAAAATAGGGGTGGGTACCATGGGAGTCTGAGTCATCTGCTTGGTCTCACATTTGTTGCTTCCGTTTTATAAGGGACGCCTCTATGCATGTCCATCTTTCAGTTCAGTGCATCAGATGACAGCAGTTCAACTGTCACTTCGGCAGCACAGTCACCTGGTGCTTGTAGTCGAATGTTCAGTCTCTATCAGGACCAGGAGCAAGTCAGAAGCTGCTTTTCAAATGGATAAAAGTTGTCTACAGAACCAAAAGTTTACTCCGAAACCCTAAGGGGTCTGAGTTGTGATTCTCCTGTTGGAACGTGTAAGAGGCTCCCTGTAGCATCTCTGCCTGCACAGACACCACTGGGTCAGCTGGGTCATAAGGCTCAGTGGCAGGGAAATGTGGCGAATCCTCTGCAGAGCCCTTTCTCACTCTGGGCTTTACTCAAAACTGGGAGCTTTATGGGCGACCTGATAAACGGGTCAGGCAACACCCCCAAATGTTGTATATACATTGCTGCCAACATCCACACAGGCTCACCAAGCACTAATGTCCCTTTCTTGTGATGGGTGGTACAAGGTGTCACGACTTGCCTCTTGCTTTAGAAGGGATAACCCAACATGACTCTAGGCCAACAGGAACTTCACCAGTGTGACAGCCCCTGAATGTTTGCAGGGTGTGTCTCCCACTCGCTGGCATTGTCACTAAGACACCTAGGATGCTGGCTACTTCCTGCTCACCGGGTCCAATTAGCAAAATGACATCCATATCGTGGACCAGCATGGTGTTCTGTGGGATAGAAAGCTGATTCGAGGTCCCTGTGAGCTCTGTTGTGACAGACAACTGGAGAGGTGACAGCTCTGGGGACAAAACAGTAAAGGCATACTTTTGTCCTGCAAACCACTTTTGATTTTCCTTACTGATCGGAATGGAAAAGAAAACCTGGCCAGGCCAATGGCCGCATACCAGGTGTCGGGGGCTGTGCTGATTTGCTCCAGTAAAGATATCTAGAATGGCAGCTCCACTTGGCATCACCCTGTGATTAAGTTTGTGATAATCTACTATTATTCTCTAGGACCCATCTGGCTTTTGTACCAGTCAAAATGCAAGTTAAGTGAGGACGTGATGGGAATCACTATCCCTGCATCTCTCAAGTCTTTGATGCAGGCACTAATTTCTGCAATTCCCTTTGCAATATAGTATTACTCTTGGTGTACTCTCTGTGCAGGGAGAAGCCAGGTGGGGAGCAGTTTCAGGGCTTCTACTTGACACTTCTTCCCCTACAACCCTCAATCCACAGGCAGGGAACCAATATGGGGATTCTGCTAATTGCTCAGTAAGTCTACTCGCATCATTCATTCTGGGACTGGGGAAATAGCCACAGGATGGGTGGTGATCCCACTGACCTTCCATTAGAAGGTCTCAGGCGAGGACTGTACATACTACCTGACCATTCTACTCTTTGCCAGTGGCCCTTGGGGCACTTGGGTCCTTCAGACATCAATGACAGTCAGAGCCAGTGTCTCGTAACCTCCTGGATGGTCGCAGTATTTTCTTTTCCCCAGAGAACAGTCGCCCTGGTAAATGGTCACAGGACCCTTTGGGGAAAGATTCATGATGTACACTTTCCTCAGTGGAACCCAGAATCCTGCTCAGTCAAGGGCTCTGAGCCCGTGAACTGCCCAGTCTGGGACCTGGGTAAGAGGTAATACATCCACACGACGATGATTCAAGGTAGGTTTCTACCCAGCAGATCTAGAATTTTCCTTTTGATATGTGTCTAGCAGCATCTTGAAAGGCTTCCATGTATTTTTCCCCTAGGGACCCTGTGATTAATTAGCCATCCCCAGGGATCCCTAAAACACTGCAGTAACCCATAACCATTCCATACCTGTGGCTTATGATGGTAACTGTGCGCATCTTGTTTCCGATGGTTAAGTGCTGCCATCTATCTGGGCTCCCATTATCCACACTGAGGTCAGAGAACTTCCATACAACACCCCCCACGGCCACCTCCGGCCTACGGAGGAGAGCTACCATAGACTTCTCCAAGGACGGGGAGGCCCCCACGCCATGAATGCGTTCCTTAAAGCTTTGGTGAAGGGAGTGTCCTCCAGCTTCTCCCAGGGGTGTGAGCAGGCTGCAGGTAATAGATCCGCTCCAACGTGTCCACTTTCCTGAGCCTTCAGACTTTCCTACACAGTGTTCCAAGGAAGTTCTGGCATTTTGACCTCATTCACTTGAGGCCATCATTGTGTCCGAGCTTCAATTAGTCAACCTAGTACACAATTAAAACCTCTTCTGGGTGACCAAGTCAAAATATTAAAATCCCAGATCCCAGGCTGGGGCACCCATGACTTGGCCCAATCAAGTCTTATAATTCTTCCCCTTGGTCTAACTCCCACAGGCTCCGGCTGAAACAGAGTGACAAGGTCTTGTAAGTATTTCATGTATAGACTGTCTTCTCATGGTGCAGACTTCGTGCTTCTCCTCCAGGCTATGCGGGATTGAACTCTGGTTATGGGCTTGGAGATGATGAGGAACGATGAGAGTGTGTTCTGAGGAGCATGGGATCAGCTTCTAGAACGACTGCTCCTGGCGCCACTACTGAAAGGCTTTTACGCAGAGGAGGGGGTGCACTCAGGGGTGGAGAGGACCTGCCTCTGCTGGCAAAGGAGGTCCAGGGGGACTTGCAGATCACAATTCTCAGCCCATCCATGTCTCCACCCCATGTCTTGGGGTCCCAGTGCTTCCCTATTCGTGCTCCTCCCGTCAATGTAAGAGACCTGGAGTGGGGTGCTGCAACTCTGCAGCCCTTACCATCAGATCCGGGGCTTGGTCCTCAGTTGTGCCTCCCCCTCTCCCACAGGACGGGAGGGACTCCTTCAAGCTGTCCTGGAAGCCTTCTGTTGTTCGCACATGTTCTCACTTATGTGGTCATAATTTTACATTTACTTCCTTTATGGATGCTCTCTTGGGCTGTAGGAAGAACCCAGGGGCCTCCACTGTCTTTATAGTTGTTGCCAAGGGGTATGTGCCACAGCCACTTCATATGCCACCAAAGTCTGGCCTTCCAACCTGCACTTTTTGTCCCATGCTGCTACCCATGATTCTGTGCGCAACTGTAATACACCCAGGTGATACACCATGAATTACTTGCATCCTATTTCCCCAGCAAGGAGATTATCCCCATATCGCTCAAACACAGGACCAACCCAATTCCAGAATCCTGTTGGGAGGGTCTATTTCCTAAGGCACTCCTGGTCCTAGTTGGGGTCCCAGCAGGAAACTAAGGGCATACTCAAGTTGGGATAATTCTAGGAGGGCTTGTCTATAAAGGTGGGGGTAGGGGTACCATGAAGAACACTGCTAATGCTCAAGGCTAATGGCAGCAGAACTATTGCCTCCCCAGGCCCAAAGGGATGAGGGAGCCAGTTTTCTGGAGCCCAGAAGAAAAGAAGTGGCTGCCTCAAAAAGCAAAAGGACAGGGGGCCGCCCGGTGGCGCAGCGGTTTAGTCCGCGCTTGGCAGCCCGGGGTTCGCGGGTTCGGATCCCGGTCGCCCACCGACGCACTCACTGCCTGTCAGCCATGCCGTGGCGGCGTCCCATATAAAGTGGAGGAAGATGGGCACGGATGTTAGCCCAGGGCCAGTCTTCCTCAGCAAAAAGGGGAGGATTGGCAACAGATGTTAGCTCAGGCTGGTCTTCCCCACAAAAAAATAAATAAATAAATAAAGCAAAAGGACACACCTAGACTGCAGCGCCCCTGCAGGAAGTGGAAACCCAACCCCATGTCTCCCTCCCTCTGGGCTGCTGCTAGGGGTCCTCACTGGCCAGACCCAACCAGAACCCAGGGGCAAGAGACCATGACACTGTCCACACCGGTCAGCCTCTGGGGGCCCAGCAGGAGTGGGGAAGGGAGGAGAGTGGATCTGAGGTAGCAAATGGAAGACACTGGCACAACCCCTTTTCCTTGGGAGAGTCAAGGGGCAGGTGGCAGTTAGTCCATCCCAGCCTTGAAGAAGGGGAGGTTTTCCCAGAAGCAGGGAGAAAGGAGCGACACAGGTAAGTGTGCAGAGGCCAGGGAGTCAGTGCCAGGTGCATGCAGAGGTTAGCCGTGTGCCTGGAAGGAGGGTCGGGTCAACACACACAGCTGATGGGCAGGCTTGGGCCCCAAATTCCATTCAACTGGAAGACACCCTATTTCTGGAGTTCACCCATCCTCTTGGCTTGGCACCTCCTGCACTGGGCCCCCAGAGGCCTCAGGAGACTCCATTCACAGTGGTCCACCGGGAGCTGATACCCCCGGCTAGGGCCCTGCACCTTCTACCCTGCGGTCCATCCGGTATCCATGGCCTTTCCGGCCTTGCTCTTACCAGGGCTCATTGACTAAACTTAGCCTTTAACTAATTCATCCTGGGTGCCCAGCCCTGCATTCAGACATGGCTCCCACACCTGAAGGGGCCACAGTCTGGTGTCTGCCCCATAAGTAAAGTCCTGTGGCAATAACAACTCTGAGAGAAGAAAGTACAAGGTGTGCATGGAGCCAGAAGACGGGACGAACTGCCTGGGCAGAAGCAAGGAAGGCTTCAAGGAGGAGGTGTCACTGACTATGTTTCAAGTATCCATAGCTGCTCACCAGGTGGGTAGGAGAGGAAGGCAGAGGAGGCAGTGGGACCAGCATAAGTAAGTATCTGGAGGTCCAGGAGCATGGAGAATGACAGGAAGAGGGAACGCCAGGCTTCCTGTGGCTGGGGACATGGCAGGGGATGAGGCTGGGGGGTTTGCAGGGACCAAATGAAAAAGGAACTCAAATACCAGGCTCGGGAGTTGAGATGATACCCCAAAGACAAGGGGCAGGTACCAGGGGTTTCACGTAGAGTGCATTTTCAAGGGGTTCCTGTTGTTGTCCCCATTTTACAGATGAGGAAACTGAGACTCAGGGAAGGTATGTAACTTGCACAAAGTGGCGGAGCTTGTGCGAAACACGTGCTACACACTCTGTAAGCCTGTTATCTCTTCGAATTCTTGGGGAGACAAGCAGGGTGTGGTGTTACGCTCTAGTTATCGAATGCTGGGGAATCACCTCAGAATTAAAGGCTTACCACAACAGCAGCCATTGACTTTGTTCACGACTGTCATTTGGGCAAGGCTCTGCAGGGAAGGTCTGTCTCTGTGCCACACAGCATCAGCTGGGCAGCTTGCCTGAGGCATGTTGGGTTGGGAGGGAGCGGGGCATGTCTAGGACCAGGAGGCAGTTCCTGGGAAGGCTGGTCAGGTCTCCACCGGTCTCCTAGGTCCTGGTGGAAACTGAGTCACAGGCAGAGGGCAGCTGCCGGGCATCAGGGTTGAGAGCAGGAGCCGGCAGCCAGATGCTCTGGTGAGCGTCACCAGGAGGCAGTACTGCCCTGGCTGGTTCCTCTCCATCTTAGGGGCTCTCTCAGGGGAGTTAGTCCACTCCATCTGTTTCCAGGAAAAACAGAAGCCCTTAGTTGAGGAAGGAGCTTTCAGTGGCCTCTGTGCCACCTCTCGGACAGATCAGGAACTCCATGTGGTATCCCCACCCATGCTTGCATGCCTCCACGGATGAGGCACTCACTGCTCCCTGGGCCGGCTGCCCTGTTGTGAGCCACTCAGCTCCTAAGGCTTCCTTCCTGTTGAGTCGAGAAAGCTGCCGCATTCTGACCTCCACACCCTGGTCCCTGTTCTACACTCTCCGCCACAGAGCAAGCCTGCCTGCTCTGGTCTCATCAGCCCCAGATAGTCAAGAAGTGCCATCAGACATAAAGTACCAACAAATAACACCCATAGAGCCTTCACAACAGTCAGGAGAATCACAACAGCAAACACACAGCACACAGTAAATTTAGGACTGTTTTAGGTGCTTGGCATGTAATGATCCATTTACTCGTCACCCTCCTATGAGATAGGCAGGCCGTCCCCATCTTTTTCACTTCTGGGTCCCCAAGACCCAGCCTGGCACTTATGAGATATGCAGTAAGTGTATATTGAATTGCTATCTCCTTATTGCTGATGAGAAGACTGAAGCACAGAGAGGTTATTACTTGCTGTGGATCACAAAGCTCTTCAGGGGCAGAGCTGGGATTTGAAGCAGGCACTCTCGCTCCAGCATCCATGCCCTCAGCCCCATTATGGGCTGCTTCTTTTTAAACATAATTTCAGCCATTCCCTCATTTTTTCCTTTTCCAGGAAAGCACTCGACATCCTTTCACATTCCTCATATAGGTAATGACATGACATGACAATGACCTGACATAAATGGAATTTACATGGCACTGTGGTATATTCTCGTCTCATTTAAACCTCATTATAACCTCTATCCACAGTGCAAGGTTCAGAGGAGCAGGGGCCTTTCCAGTCCTGATCGTTGCTGTACCCCCAAGCCAAGCCTGGCACATAGGATACGCACAAGTATAAGGTGACTGAGTTAACTTTACGGATGAGGGACTGAGGTCCATAGAGCTTAAGAAACGTGCTCAAGGTGGCAGAATTAGTAAATGACAGAGCTCTGACTTGAAACCAGTCTCTGTTCCCAAAGACCTTCTGCCGCACCAGGCTGCCTGGCCTCTCCGGGTCTCAGTTTCCCCATCAGCTAAATGGGGATCCTAAGGCTCCTCAGGGTTGCTGTGGGGATGAAGGATACGACGGACGTGAGGTGCTCTGCACACAGGAAAGGGGCAGAGGGGCCTCCCTGTTTCCTTCTCTGCATTGCTGAGGCCTAGGCAAGGCCTGTGCAGAGAAGGAGCTGGGGGCGCCGCAAAGAGAGCCACAGTGCATGGGGGTGATGCCTGCGGGACATCAGTGAAATTGGGACGGGTGGGGGGATTGGAAGGAAGGTGGGCAGGGATGTGGGTGGGTGGGGGTGGATGGATGGACAGATGGGGGTGTGGGTGGGTGGCTGGGAGGGTAGGCTGATGAATGGAAGGATGGACATATGGATGGATGAAGAAACAAATGCCCTTCTGAAAAAGACAGCAAGTACCCGGGTGGACTCTGGCTGGTATTTTAGTCTCTATCCAGCAGAGGGCACCAAGGCTCCAATAACTGGCCTGGACTAGCGCCCCTGGCAGTAAAAAGCCTGGCGCGGGAGGGCATGGCAGCCAGCACTGGGCCTGACCTGTAGCTTGTCGGCAGCTCTGGCAGGTGAAGGAATGGAGACACAGAGGACCACTCAGAGGACCAGTCAGAGTCCGCGGGGCGCCGGGGTGAGGCATGAGGAGCGCAGGCTTACAGACAGATCCGGGCGCCGGCCTCCGGTAACGGGGGCCTCCGGAAGGGAACTTCACACCCCAGGGCCCTGTTTCCTTTGTAAAATGAGGAAATAAGTGCACCGTCTAGGCTTGTGGCGAGGATTAAATGAGATACACTCTAAAGAGTGCTCAGCACGCGGGAGGCCCACGGCCCAGAGAGGTTTGTCTGACTTACCTGAGGCCACCCAGCAAGTACGAGGTGGGACGTAAAGATGGTCTCTACCGACCCTAACGAGATTACTATGAGAATAGAGAAAGTTCCATTAGGATAAAAGTGGTGCTGGAGCATGGAGACAGTTCCGGGCGCGTGTGGAAGTTCTGGGGGTGGAAGCGTCTCTGAGGCTGGGGAATATTCTCAGAGACAAGCGGCTAAGTTAAGTGAACCATCCTGCCACCCGGGCAGATACCAAACACCCACTCAACAGCCCACCAGGAGCTTCAGGTGAACCTCCATCCTGTGGGAAATTAACATTTTAATGTGGCGCTTGCACCTCCTCCAGGGGCTGGGTGTGAATTTGCCATCTTAACAGGGTGTTTCAGGAGGCTGAGTTTTTCCTTTGGCATTTATTTTATGTGTTGCTGTCACTCCTGATCCCTGCCAGGGATTTATCACGGGATAAATTCAGGCCTGGCTGGAATTGCCTCCGAATGAGCTCGTCAACAGGCGGCACCCTGCAGAAAGCCAAGCCCAGTTCTACATGGCTTCAAAAAATAAACAGAAAACGCTGTTTCCCCGGAGCAAGCGCTTTGCTGAGCTGAGGGAGTGTCCAGCCCGGAACATGAAACAGCGAGCGAGCTTCGGATTGTAGGCTGGTCCCCTGGCCTGGGCGGTGGCCCTGAACCTGAGCAAGAATGTGGTCCACACTGCAGTGCTCCTATTTCAGAAAGTGGCTGGCCCCGCTGAGGTGCTGCAGGCCAGTGGAGAGTTGAGGCAGGACCATACCCACCTTGGTCTAAACCTACTTCTGCTGGGCCCAAGACCACCTTTCGGTTTCAGAGCCCCAGTGCTGCTCCCCAGGGTGAGCCAACAGCTTCTGCCACCTGAAAGGTCTGCCTCTTCCACCAGCAGCACATGGCCCAACTCCCTGTCCCGGCTCAAGTGGGATCTTGCACTGGTCCTTGATCAAGTTCCACTGGGTGCATCCCCTTCATGAGTCCAGCTTGTTGAGATTCACCCCTTCATTCATCTGTGACTTCAATGAGTCGCCCAACTCTATGCCAGTTCTCTCCTCGGTCCTGGGGAGACAGAGTGACTAAGCCAGGGCCCCTGCTATAATCTAGTGGGGGAGGCAGAGGATTGCAACCTAGTGGACAGTGGCAGCACAAAAGGAGGTGGGAGTGGATCCTGTGGTCTGGTGAATGCACGTGAGGGTTGAGGAGCCTGCCCACTGCTGCTTCACCCCAATCTCCAGCAAAATGACTGAGCAGGACAAAGGCAACAGAAGGCTGGCTGGTGGAGAGCCGCCAGCTGACAAAGAGCCAGCGGCAAATAGCAAGGAATAGTTGGGAGAGCCCAGAAAGCCATGAGCAATAGTGTGATGAGAAAGTGAGCCACTCCTGTCAGCTGGGCCGCTGCCGGCAGGCACCCTGGATGGCCTGGGGCTGAGGGTTTGCAGCCAGAAGTGCTGTCAGCTTATTCTCCATGGCCCAGTACCCCAGATGGGGCAGGCCCAGCGCAGTGTCTGTAGAAGTAACCACAGGCTGGGAGCCTGACTGAAGGCACAGAGCCAACACCAGGCCCTGGAAGCCTGAGGAGCCCACTCTGACTCATGTCAAGGGGCCCCGGGGAATGAGTCGGGGAAGGAGGCAGCTCTTCCCTGCGCCAGCAGACCACCAACTGGGCCCCTCCAAACGGGCTCCGCCACCTCTTACTCTGACATCTGAGGCTGCTTTTGGGGGCTTCTTGCTTCCTTTAAGATTATGCTACCCATCACGTGGCCTGCCCTCCAACCCTTACTGCCACACTCCCTCACCCCTAAGATGCAGATCCCAGTCCTGGGTCAGAAATCTGACCACAACCTGGCACCTCCTGGGTTGTCAGATCTGACTGGTTTCACTTCCATGTGTCTTTTCCAGAACTAGAACAGCTGTCGATGGTCTGCTTCTGCAGGCTCTCTCAACTTCTCCTCCTACTGTCAAATTTTCATCCCTGGGTGTCACAGTGGGTAGAGGACAATGTGGCAGATCAGACTTGTGCTGGACTGGGAATTCGGCCTCTGACGGGCCTGTAACCTTGGGAGCCTGAGCTTCCTCACCCGTGAAATGGACACTTACATCTGCCGCCCGGGGTTGCTGGGAGGCTGTGTGAGCGACAGGTTCCCCTGGCACTGGTAGGGAGGTGCCCAGCAAGTGTCTGTTAGGTCCGGCTTCTGGAAAGCATGGGGCCAGACTACAAGGTGCAGAACCTGTGGGTTTGTTGGGAATGAAGCCAGGGCCTACCCCATGGATGGGTCAGAATTCTCTCTCCCCTCTGGGTCTCAATCTGTGTCTACATGGAGAACATTCCAAGGACGAGAAACTTGCAGTTAAGGCCAGAGCAGACTCCAAAGAGAGGAAGCACTCTTCAAGCAAACCTGAGTGCCAGCAGCAGATCCCGATGAGAGAGGAGCCAGTGCTCACGCCCAGCTGTGCATGTGTGTGGGGGTGCATGCATGTGGGTATGTGTGTGCACATGCATGTGTGTGTGTGTGCACGCACACACATGGGCTGGGGATTGCTTGTGGAGCCGATGCCTGCTCTCTGGGCTGTGGCAGGATGGGGCACCCCATCTGCATGTTGTGTCTGACTTCCTGAGCCTTCGAGACAGAGGCAGCCACTGGGCCCAACGTGCCTGCTGGAGGTGGCCTCACAGCTGCTGTTTCCATTACGGGGAGGAGCCTGGCTCTGGTAGAGGCGTCATGGCACCAGCTCCCAGCCCCAGGCCAGAGCATGAATGGGGAGGGATAGGTAAGGGGTGGGGACCCAGAAACACTGGTTCAGGAATAGGCTGAGAAAGCAATGTCAGGCAGGGAGCTGGGGCCGGTGATCAAGTAGTAACGGATAAGAAGGAGAAACAGGATTCAGAACAAAGTTGTCACAGACAAGGAAGAGGTAGAAAGCCAGAGAGAAGGGCAGACAGAGACAGAGACGATAGCGTTGGAAGCAATAGAAACAGAAAAAGGGAAAGACAGAGCAAGAGAAAAGTAGATTCAAAAAAGAAAAATTAAGATAGGAGTAGATGTTCAAAGAGGGAAATAAAGTCATAGAAAAAGGATGGAGAAAGATGCCAAGAGAATCAGAGACAGAGAGGAAAGAGTGTACGGTAAGTAGCCAGGGAGCAGAAAGAGAGGTGGCAAATAAAAGGACGTGTTGCAGAGATGGGAGCCAGGAGGGGCAGAGGCAGCAGGGGCCTTAGAATCCACCATGTTCAACCCTCTCCCCATTTGCCAGGTGAGAAAACTGAGGCCCAGCAAATCAGTGGTAGAATCAGACTTAGAATACAGGTGACAAAGACAGTGAAAGGAGAAAGAAATGTAGAGAAAAGCTGAGAGCCCAGCAGAAAGCCCCAAAGAGGAGACGGGCAAAAAAAGATGGGCAGGAGAGGGCTCAGGTCTGGCCCGTAGGCCGGGAGGGCTGTGGCAGGGAGACTCAGACACCCAGAGCAGTGAACTCCTGGCTCTCCCTAAGCTGGGGGTCTGGCAGTGGCGACAGCCCCGAGGACCTCCTGCCTGATCCAGGGCAGCAACAGGCAGAGAAAGTGGGGTGTGGTGTGGGCTGAGCAAACCCTGACACAGTGATTCCCGTTTCCACACTCTCCTATTGGACCCGCGATCTGGCTCCTCAGACCTCTTCAGATTAAACCCAGTAAATCAGAAGGAAGCATGCTGGAGGTGGGCGCACTGACAGGCCTCGGAAATGTCAGCTGACAGGGAAGGAGATGGTATAATCGTGAACAGATAGCAGAAGTCACCATGTTTTTCCATCTGGGACCATGGAGAGCAGGGACATCAGAATCCTAACAGTGTGCTCAACAATGATCCGTAGTTACCAGAACGGGTAACCATGCTCCGTGAATGTGCTTCCAGATGTGTGGAAGCTTAACATGCCTTTAGAAAAAGGGTCTCAAATCAGCAGTCCAGCACTGTATCCTGAGGGTACAGATTTCTACCGGACTTCTTTTATCTGTGTGTTTTCCTGATTTGACATTATTTTTACAATTCTTTTCCCAGTTATGAAAGCAAGTGAATGAACTTTCCAATTCAAAATTAAAAGATATTTTCGTAGAATAAGACTTGAATTTCTTAAGTCGGAGTTACTCAAGACAGCCTGAGCATTGAGTGGGTCAGTTCAACAAACGTTGACCTTTACTTCCCCTTTGCCAGTCCCTGGGCCCACAGGCGGCTGGCCCGGCACGGGGTATCAGAGCACAGAAAGGGTGAGGAAGATGTCCACGTGAAGGAGGGGGCAGTGGCAGTGGTGGAGATTTGTTATACATGATCAAATAAGTAAACATATTCAGGATAATGGGAGCCAGGTTTCTCACTGTTAGAGGAGAGAGTCACAAATATGGAAAGAGAGGAAAATAGAATTAACCACGTGGTGTTGGAGTAGAATTGGAGGTAGTGGGGTAAACTCATGGTTTTCCAGATAGATGTGCTTTCTAGCTCTCTCCACTGAGAAGACCTGGGAGCAGTAACACCCCATAGCAATGAGCACCCCTAACACTTAGATCTTGGCTTCTAAAAGGAGCCAGAACTCCTTGTAGAAATGGCTTATTCCAGGCCTGGGGCAGAGAAAGAACAAGATAAGCCTGGAACAGCTTGTTCTGGAAAGTAAGGAAGTGCTCAAAGAATGATGGGAAGATATCAAAAAGACATGGAAGTCACTCGTCAAATCTGGAACACTTTGTGCATCAAAATAAATAAGGAGAGTAAAAGACTATAACTCATTGAATAAAATAAACCATGAGTCCAAACTGTTAGGGAGGGAGGGAAGGAAAGAGGAGGGAGGAAGAATTTGATGAGGAGCAGAATATTTATATAGTTTCAAAATACCTCCCCACAAAATACCTATTCATTACGAATGGAAAAGGAATAATTTTCTGCAGTAATTTTCCTGTGGAGAAATTTGGCAAACACCGTCAAAGTGATCAAAGTGAACACTACCAGTAACGGGACAAATTGATATCGTGTGCCACCTAACAGGACTCAATGAGAAGAATACGCGTCATTTCTGAGATATTCCTGCTGAAGACGTAAAAGCTGAATCTAATCATGAGGAAACACCAGACAAACCAAAACTAAAGGGCATTCTATGGAATAGCTGGCCTGTAATCTTCAAAAGTATCGAGATCATGAAAGTCAAGGGAGAACTGAGGAACAGTTTCAGTCTGAAAGAGACAGATTCAGCACATCGCGAGACATGGAACCAGATCTTTTGGCTATAAAGAACATTATTGGGACAATTGGAGAAACATGAATGGAGCCTGAGGAGTAGTTATAGTAATGTAAACATGTCCATTTCCTGATTTTGATGGTCCTTTTGCAGTTGGGTAGGAAAACATCCTCCTTTGTAGGAAAAGTCAATTATGGGTACTCGCAACTTTTCTGTAAATGAAATTGTTAAAAAAATTTTTTAATCTTCCCACAGAAAACTCCCAAGATAAGGATTTTTTCAGATGAGCCATGCCAAACCTTTGAAAAATGAGTAACACCTAATTCATACAACTCTTCCATATCAAAATCAAAGTTGATGTGGTAAAATTGTAAGCTGATAGAATCTATGAAAACATACGTAAAAACCCCAAATAAAATACAAGCGGAGTCTAGGGACCAGCCTCCAGGAGCCTTTTCTGAGAGCCAGCTGGCTGGCCCTCCACCTGGGCCTCGCTGGGCCTCCACTCCCTGCAGCAGGCGACTGTGCGGGCAGGACGCCATCTTGGATCATGGGAGGTGACTGGGCCCTTGAGCACTTCCTGGAGCACAGTCGCCAAACTATCCCTGAATTGCCTACTTCAGACCTGTATGTGAGAAAGACAAACTCCTCTTATGTTTAAGTAACTACTATTTGGCGGTTTCTGTTATTCACAGCTCAATTTTATCTTAACTAGTATTCAACAATAGCAGATTAGGGGAGAAAGGCCGTATATTCATCTCATAGATGAAAAAAAAGTATTCAGTAAAATTCAATGTTCATTCATGATTAAAAAAAAAACTCTAGCAAACTCAGAAGAGACAAAACTTCCTAAACCTGTAAAGAATACCTATAAAAACCCCCACAAGAAAACATCATATTCAATAGCAAATTGTTTTGTTTTGTTTTGTTTTGTTTTGTAAGGAAGACCAGCCCTGAGCTAACATCCGTTGCTAATCCTCCTCTTTTTTGCTGAGGAAGACTGGCCCTGGGCTAACATCGTGCCCATCTTCCTCCACTTTATATGGGATGCCACCACGGCATGGCTGACACGCAGTGCGTCGGCGGGCGCCCGGGATCCGAACCGGCGAACCCCGGGCTGCCAAGCGCGGACGAAACCGCTACGCCACCGGGCAGCCCCAATAGCAAATTGTTTTTTAAAAATCCTCTCTATTCTGCTGTCACACTTTTATTGAATTCAGTTCTGGAGTCCCCAGCCAACGCACTAAAATAAAGAGAAGAAGTGAGAAGTATAAAGATATAATAGGAAAAAGCAAAACTCTCATTTTTGCAGATAATGTTATTGTCTGCATGTTTATATACCAGCAACATAAAATTCAAAAATGTAATTTTTAAAAAGATGCATTTACAATAGCAACAAAAATTAAAACGTACCTTGAAATAAATTTAACAGAAGACATGCAAGCCCTTTTATGGAGAAAGATTTTAAACTTTATTGAAAAACATTAAAGAAAACCTTTAAAAAGTGGGGAGATATTTAAGATTCATGGGTAGAAAATGATCAATTATCAGTGTCAATTATCTCCAAATTGATTTGTAGATTCCATATCATTCCAATCAAAATTTCCACAAATCTTCTGGATAATTTTGAAAGTCAATTTTAACTTTTTTTTAATAGACAAGCGAAAAGGCCAAGATACTCCTGAAAAAATAAGGTGAAGGGCCTGCCCTACCAGCTATTGAGACTTATCGTAGAGCCATAGAAATAAAGTGTGGGTGTTGACACAGGTGGTAAACAACTAGAGAATGGAACAGAAGAGAGACCCCAGAAATAGGCCCCTGCGGGTATGGCAATTTGATACATGACAGCTGCATTGCGGATAAGAAAGGAGTCTTCAGTGAATGGTGCTGACACTTCTGGTTATCCTTCTGCAAAGAGTGAAATGTGATCTGCACCTTACACTATGCACAAAAATCAGTCCCAGATGGATTAAGAACTTAAATGCGAGAGCCAACTTTTGTGTTAATTTTGGGAGAAAATATAGGAACATTCCTTTATGAACTTAAGAGAGAAAAGGACTTTTTAAACAAGACATTAAAAATGCAAACTTAAAGGGAAAAGTGCGATAAATTTGACTGCTATCAAGTTTAGCACTTCTCTTCATCAAACGATACATAAAGAAAGTGGAAACCCAAGCAACAAAGTGGGTGTGGCAGATTTAATTTTCCAAAGATGGCCACCACAATATCTCCCATCCCACACGCTCCTTGAGAACCTTGCCACTCCCCTTCAAGAGGTGAAATTTATGTCGTCTCCCCTCCAACCTGATGGGTGCGTATAACTGCCTTGACCGACAGGGTACAGCCACGGTGATGCCATGTGCCTTCCAGGGCTAGGACATAAAAATGCCATCCACGTTAACCTCCATCCCCTGCTTCTGGCCTTCTCCGCCCCTCCCCACCTACATTTTGCAGGTGACACAGAGTTGCTTTCTGGTTCAGACCCTGGCTTCACCACATCTGACATGGGTTGGCTTCTCCAACTATCTCAGCAAAACCCTCCCCCAGGACCACAAGGCCTGGAGACCTGCCTTGGCCTTCCCTGGGCATATACTTTCACAGTCTCCAACCTGAGAGGTGGAGAGAGGCACAGAAAACAGAAATCAAAGGCATAGCCAACGTCCCTTCGTGCTGAGGAGGCATGGTGAGAGGGGGTGGCCTGGAGCACGTGCATATGGGTATGCTCAGAGTGGGCAGCTGTGTCCCCACCAGCTGCCTGGGGCTGTCCTCCAGAGTCATGCCCAATAAAGGTGGGTAGAGGTTGGGACTTGGAGACTTCAAGTCCTTGTTCTGCCCCTGATGTGTTGTGTCACTCTGGGCATGTCACTTTGCCTCTCCGGGCCTCAGTTTCCTTAACACCAGGTTCCTGTGTTTATCATTTTCATACATCTTCACCTAGCAGGGGGCCTGGTATATGGAGCAGGTGCCGGATAAATGGAGTGGAAGGTATGCTCTCTTGCCCCGGCCCCCACGTTGTTTCTACCCAGCAAACTTCTACTTATTGGTCATGACCCACCTCATGTATCACCCCTGCAGGAAGTCTCTCTTGACTCATCAAGCCACTTGGGGGCCTCCATGCTTCCGTCCATCACAGTACTCACCTCTGTCTCCCATCCCGGCCACTCCTGGCTGTGAGCCCTCTGAGAGCAGAAATCATGTCTGAGCCACCTCTGTGTCCCAGGACCCAGCCAGGCCCTGACACAAAGTGGGCACCAGGAAGTGGCTGCTGAACTAATTTAATTAGCACATAATGAAACTTGTTCCTTTAAGGGGACCAAGAAAGGTCTGCTCTGGCTGAAGGCCACGCAACATGTTACCAGCCAGATTGGGAACCGAGTCCCTGTGAGTGAGGCCGGTCACGGGGCTGCTGGGGAAAGCCACCAGCTTCCAGACAGCTGCTTTCTCAGCTGATCTTATGATACACACGAGTCTCTCGTTTATTCATTTATTTTCCAATTGGCGATATTCCAATGGTGGCATACTTTTTTTTCTGGCAAGATCTACAGACGTATATGAGGATATTAGTTGTCATCAATGTTGATTTAAATACATCTTCGTACCTTTCATGCCTTAGTCAAGAGGCACAGAGTAAACTCTCAGTTATCTGTATGTGGCTTGTCTGTGGCCAGTGTGGACTCCGGGTGGCTTCCCTGGGCCTCCTGGGCGCCACCCCCAATCTCATGTCCTGAGGCTTCCTAACACACCTCTGACCTATTCCAGTCCAGTCCTGCTCAGCTTGGACTGAACTCAGACGTGAGGCAGCCTGTGGACCAAGCTGTAGCCCCTCAGCGAGCCCCCCCGTGGAAGCCAATCTGTCCACTGCTCTCTGCCTGCTTCCTCCTTTCCGTGCAGTTCAGCCTGGGACCCTGTGTCTCGGAGAGACCCTGCAGCTGCAGGGTGAGACAGGCAGGAGAAGGGGAGACTGAGGCAGGAGACCAGTGTTGCAGACGCTGTGATGTCCCACCCTGGATCCCCTTGGACCACCCCTGAGTTTGAGGGCAGCCACAGGAAGCAGTTCCCATACATGCTAACAGCTTCCCACCCCAAGCGCCTTCCTCTCCCTGTTCTCCGCCCAAGAGGAGAAAGTCTTTCCCAGGAGCCTACCCAGCCCTACAGACAACTCTGGGGCCCCTGGGAGACTGAGCTTTACTGTTTTTTCTCCTCACTTTCCCCATGACTGACTTACTCCTAGGATCAATAAATTATGTGCACCCAAGTCCCTGTTTCAGGGTCTGCTTTTGAGGGAATCCCGATGAAGACAGACGAGGAGGCTGGTGCAACAGTGCAGGGGACAGGGGAGAAGGGCCTGACCCAGGAGAGGGGCTGTGAGGATGCAGAGAACTGTGGATCCCGGAGAAGTTTCAAAAGCAGAATGGGTGCGACTGGCAACTGATTAGATGGGGGGGCAGGGCGAGAAGAAGGGAGGAGGCAAGGTGACACCCAGCTTTCTCATTCGAGCAACACCTTTACTGCGATAAGGAACGATGGAGAAGTAAATGTGGCAAAGAAAGGATGACAGATTTGAATGGATTACAATTGCAAATTTTACATATGTTATAGTTAATCCTCACACCAACCTTGTCAGATATTCATAAGTATATTGATTTCCCATAATGTCAAAAAGAAAAAAGGGAAGTAAGCTGGCTTATAAGATTTTATAAAGATACAAGATGGTGCATGTACAGAATTGTACATTATCAATAGAATGGTTAAAGGCAGTTGTAAAAATGATGATGTAGAAGAATAATGATATGGAAAGATGTTTACAACATTTTATTAAGTTAAAAAAATTAGCCTACACGAGTATTTATAGAGGAGAGTTAACTGTGGGAGTACGTAGTTACACTGGTATATGCAGTGGATTCCAACTGCAGACCACTTAGATGTACCAAAAAAACGGTAACTTCATTTTTCTAACTAAATTTAATTTCTACTATGAACCCCCATTCTGTGAGGTGGAAACTTACTCTCAGTCATTTCTGGGTCCCTCACCCACACAACCCACCCCACCTCCTTTTCCCTGTCCCTACAGGTAGGTCCTCAAGGATGTCCACCGTGGTGTCCCCTGAGACATCCCTTCAGCTTGTCGGAGCCCTGGGTGTCAGTCCTCGCGGGGCGCCACCTGGTCAAGGCTTGTTCCCGGCCACGTGGCCCTTCAGTTCCAGGCAGCTTTCTTGGCAACTGCAAGCCCCCTGTGTAGGCAGAAACAACGGCCCCTCCCCCAAGACACAGTCACCTCCTAATCCCCAGAACCTGTGAATATTACCTTATATGGCAAAAGATGAATATTGCCTTGTATGGCAAAATTCATGATTAAGACAAAGGTCTTTTTTTTTTAATCTGGTCTCATAATTGCAAAGAGGAGGCAACTAAGGTCCAAAGAAATGAGTTCCCTTACCCCAGATCACCCCTAGAGGCTCCTGATTTTCCCTCTTCCCTTCTTCACATCAGAATAAAGTATCATGGGGCAGGATGATATAGAAAAGTGCTACCCTTGGATACACTGAGCTCAGTCATGACTGCAGTGTCTCCTGAGCACCTATGTACCACGTGCTCTGCTACACCCTGAGGCTCCAGGACCCCTGCCTTCACTGAGCTTCCACTCTAGTGAGAAGAAGGAGTCTTCCTTCTCCTTTCTTTAATCAGTCTCCTACATCCAGAAACTCTAATTATGCATCTCCAACCCAACAGAGGCCAATAAAATGTTGTCTTTCCTTTGTTCTGCATGTGTTTTGTGCATGAAATTGGGCGCCTTCACTCGGGCAGAGATATACTGAAAGAACAGCAGTGACTGTTGAGCCCCACCTCACTCAGCTCTTCTGTGGTCCCTGGACAACGGGCAGACATGTGGGGACGATGGGCATGTATGCACACGCGGTGGACAGGGGTAAAGAGCAGAAGACTGAGATCTTTATTTTATTCTCACTTAGGAAATGAATAAACCTATGTATTTAAATTATTATTTATTTATGATTTTAATGATTTGCTTATTTTAAGTTATGCATTTGTTTATAATTTTAATTTTATTTATTTTAAAAATTTTGTTTATTATCTTCTTTATAAGGTAAGTTTTTTAAAATTTAGGTATAATTGACATATAGCATTACATTAGTTTCAGGTGTACAACATAATGATTCGATATTTGTATATATTGCAAAACTATCACTACAATAAGTCTAGTTAATGTCCATCACCACACATAGTTACAAAAAATTTTTTTTCTTGTGATGAGACCTTTTAAGATCTATTCTCAACTCTACAACTAGGACACACAACTATGTACTGGGACTTTGGGGAGAAAAAAGAGGAAGACTGGCAACAGATGTTAGCGCAGGGCCAATCTTCCTCAAAAAAAAAAAAGATCTACTCTCTTAGCAACTTTCAAATATGCAATACAGTGTTAATAGCTATAGTCACCATGTTGTACATTACATCCCAGGACTTATTTATTTTATACCTGGAAGTTTGTACCTTTTGACCCCCTTCACCCATTTCGCCTGTCCCCTACCTCCTGCCTCTGGCAAACACCAATCTGTTCTCTGTATCTATGAGTTTGTTTGTTTTTAGATTCTACATATAAGTGAGATCATGTGGTATTTGTCTTTCTCTGCTTGACTGATTTCACTTAGCATAATGCCCTCAAGGTCCATCCGTGTTGTCACAAATGGCAAGATTTCCTTTTTTCTGTGGCTGAATAATATTCCATTGTATATATACCACATTTTCTTTATCCACTCATTTATCGATGGACACTTAATTTGCTTCCATTCTTGGCTATTGTAAATAATGCTGCAATGAACATGGGAGTGCATTTATCTTTTCGAGTTACTGTTTTCACTTTCTTCAGATAAATACCCAGAAGTGGAATTGCAGGATCATGTGGTAGTTTTATTTTTAATTTTTTGAAGAACCTCCATACTGTTTTCCATAGTGGCTACACCAATTTACATTCCCACCGACAGTGTACAAGGATTCTCTTTTCTCCACATCCTCGCCAGCACTTGTTATTTCTTGTCTTTTTGATAATAGCCATTCTAACAGGTGAGACAGGATATCTCATTGTGGTTTTGATTTGCATTTTCTTGATGATTAGTGATGCTGAGCACCTTTTCATCTACCTGTTGGCCATCGTTCTGTCTTCTTTGGAAAAATGTCTATTCAGGTCCTCTGCCCATTTTTCAATTGGATTGTTTGGGGTTTTTTTGCTGAGTTGTATGAGTTCTTTAGTATATTTTGGATACTGACCCCTTATCAGATACATAATTTGCAAATATTTTGTCCCGTTCAGTAGGTTGCCTTTTCATTTTGTTGATGGTTTCCTTTGCTGTACAGAAGTCTTTTAGTTTGATGTAGTCCCACTTGTTTACTTTTGCTTTTTTAAGATAAGGATCTTGAGAGGAGGAGCTTATTCTGGATTACCAGATGGGTCTTAACTGCAATCATATGTATCCTTACAAGAGCGAGGCAGAGGGAGATTAGACAGACATGAAGACGGAACAGAGAAAGGTGCAGCCACAAGCTAACGAATGCCAACAGTCACCAGAAGCTGGGAGAGGCAAGAAGATTCTCCCCTAGAGTCTCCAGGGGGAGTGTGGCCCTGCCAGCACCTTGATTTCAGCCCAGTGAAACTGATTTTGAACTCTGGCCTGCAGAACTAGGAGAGAATAAATTTCTGTTGTGTGTGGCAATTTGTTGCAGCAGCCACAGGAAACTGACACAGCTACACAGCAGGTGCACCGTGATTGTTTTACTTGTATGTGAGCCAAGGGGACCCCGGGAGCTCTCCATCACACCCCACAACGCCCAGGGGCCCAGGATCTGCCGCTCCCAGCCCAAGCCTCTCCAGGGCTGTGGAGCATTGGCTCTCTCGGCCCATCTGCTTGGACTTCTGCAGTCATCTCTGCTCTGCTCTCCAGAGCCTCAGCAGGGTGCAAAGCAGTCAAGTGTCCTGGCCTCCCCAGGCTCTGCTGGGAAGAAGGGCGCCGGTCCTCCCGGCTCATGGAGTCCCACACACCCTCTGCCTCGCTGGGGCAGTCCTCACACACCCACTTCCTAGGACAAAGCAGGGTGGGGTGAGGGGGTGGATGATGCAGGACCCCTTCTTAGCACCCACAGTTCCTCACCTTCCCTCCACTCTCTCCCTCTGCTCTCCATTAGAATATTCCTTGTCTGGTCTGGAATCTGGGGTGCTCAACTCTTCATCAGTTCTTCCAAGTGTGTTGATAACACTCAAACCTCAAAAGCCAAGTGTTTGCTTCCTTTATATCTGTGCTCCACATGGCATGGAAGTGCGACCCCCTGGCAGCCTGGGTGAGGGCAAAGGCATGGGGTTAAAGGAACTGTAGAAGAAGGAAAAATAGACATTTCATAGCCCAATGATTTTCTGGAGATACACATATATGATCAAAAGGAAATACTACAAAAAACATTGAAAGTGGTTATCTTTGGGTCACATATTTTCTTCATGGCACGTTTCGTGTCCATTTCCCCAAATATCTAACATGTATTATTTTTGTAATTGAGAAAAAACTGTTATTTTAAAGAAATTATTTAAAGAGCATAACATTTAAAAAAAAAAAAGTCGGCATGGAGAGAAAGAAGCACAGGCAGGAGGCTGTGACTGCCCAGAGACGATGCACTTGCTCCGGGGGGTGGGGGGCACATGCTTCGCTCCAGCTTCCCAGCTGCCAGCACGCCTGAGAAACGCAGCCACGGTGTTCATGACACTGAAACGGACCAACTGCTCAGAAGGGCTGCTATTCTTAGGCCTGAAAGCAGACAGGAATTTCTGCCAAGGATCTGTTAGACACGGATTTTGAATCTGCTTTTTTACAGAGAGGAAACTGAAACCGAGCGGTAAAATTTCTTGCCCAGCGATGCCGCTACGAAGAGGCGGATCTGGGATTTGAACCCATAATATAGCCATGCAGAGTGATCGTTTTAAAACGTAGGTCATGGGTGAAGGTGGTCAAAAAGTACAAAAGACCAGTTATAAGATAAACAAGTCCTGGGATGTAATGTACATGGTGATTGTAGTTAACCGCACTATACTGTGTATCTGAAAGTTGCTGAGAGAGTAGATCTTAAAAGTTCTCATCACAAGAAAAAAACTTTTTTGTAAGTATATGTGGTGATGGATATTAAAGTTACTAAACTTACTGTGATAATCATTTCAAGATATACATATCTATAAATAGATACATAGATATATATCAAATCATTATGTCGTACTCCTAAAGCTAATATGTTATATGTCAAATTCTCAATAAAAATAAATTAATTAATTTAATTAAATAAAATCTTGTCACTCCTGTGCTCAAAACCTCCAATGGTTCCTTGATTCATTCAGGGCAAAAATCAAAGTCCTTACGATGGCCTGTACGGCCTGGTAAAGTGGCCCAGTGACCGCCCTGCCTCACGCCCTAACCCTCTCCTGTTCCCCTTTTCCACCCTGACAAGCCAGGTCGGCTCCACCTTAGGGCCTTTGCCCTGGCTGTTCCACTGGCCAGAAACACGCCCTCGCCAGATAGATCTGTATGGCCAACGCCCTCACCCCTCAAGCCCTGGCTCGGAGGCCCTCCTCTGAGGACCCCTACGCAGACCACCCTATTTAAAGTTGTAACCCACTCCCCCTCCTCCACACTCCCCCTTGCACTTCTCTGTCTTTATCCATAGCCCTTGTCACCTTCTGACACTCACCAGGTTTGCTGTTTGTCACCTGCTCCCTCTGCTAGAAAGCCAGCCCCCCGAGGACAGGATTTGTGACTCATGTTCACTGATGTCACCTCAGTGCTGCCGACAGAACCTGACACGTGGTCCCTGCTCACTAAGCATTTGTTGAGTGGTTGAGTGGTGCTTGGAGAATGCTCCCCACGTTCCTGGCACGTAGTGAATGCTCAGAGAATGTGGCCCGATTTATCTTGTGACAGTCAGGGCCGGGGCCACTTCCCCATGCATGTGTCTTGTTGGGTCAGGTCCTGTGTTAGGCACTGGGGAAGGCAATAACCTTGTCCTCAGGGACTTCTCGTTCTGATGGGAACACATGCCAATCACATAAGGGGGACAGCAAGACAAATGTCTTATTGGAGAAAGAAAGAAAGCATCGAGATGAGGGAGAATTCGTGTGCCAAAATCACGCTGGACACTTTCGTGTGAGTTTTCTTGCTAACCCTCACAAGATCCACAGGTAGGTACGAACAGCCCCATTTTACAACGAGTTAACTGAGGCTCAGAGAGTCAGGTAACCTGTCCAAGGTCAGGTTAGTGAGTGAGCCATTCTGACCCTGGGAGACTTGGGGGTTGTAGCAGAGCTGGCAGCTGAAGGGTGAGCAGGATAGTAACAGAGGAGAAGGCTGGACTGCACTTCCCAGGTGGCAGGGACAGTGGGAGCCAAGATGTAGATGTGGCGGCATGTGGGATGTGTTAAAGGGCAGCCAGAATCAGGAAAGGGCAGATTGTGTAGCGTGCCACTGTGGCCCGTGCTCAGGTGGGGCAGGGGTCCAGTGCCCAGCCTGGGGATAGGATGTCCCCAAGCTCACAACCAAGATGGGGTGAAGCCTGTAGTCATGGAAACAGCCTCACGCCTGGCCTACGCACTCATCGGCAGGACTGGCCCCTGACCCTGGCCTCCTTGGGTCTGCTCCAGGCTGCAGCTTCCCTGGGTTCGGAGCTCTGCTCCTCATCAGCCACCATGGCCACTGGGACGAGAGCCTGTACAAACAACTTCCAGGCACCTTCTCTCAGTCTGCTGTGAGCTGAGGGCCACTAAAAAGCAAATCAGGGGCCGCCCGGTGGCGCAGCGGTTTAGTCCGCGCTTGGCAGCCCGGGGTTCGCGGGTTTGGATCCCGGGCGCCCGCCGACGCACTGCCTGTCAGCCATGCTGTGGCGGCGTCCCATATAAAGTGGAGGAAGATGGGCACGGATGTTAGCCCAGGGCCAGTCTTCCTCAGCAAAAAGGGGAGGATTGGCAACGGATGTTAGCTCAGGGCTGGTCTTCCCCACAAAAAAAAAAAAAAAAAGCAAATCAGGCCCTTTGCCTGTGCTTCTTAACAGTTCAGGCTGAAATGGGACAACTTGGCCCCATATATAAGAATAAGGATTGGTCCTTATATACTGAATATTTTCTTTTAATTCTTGTGCTATGATTATTATAATTTATATAAAGGCTAAGATTGAGCACTAACTATGCAATTTTACGTTCCTTATTTAATTTCATTCTCACAACAACCTTGCAAGGTAAGGATTACCTCTGCATTTCACTGAGGACCTGGCACTCATGCAAGGCCACCACTGATCAGTGACTGAGACTCAGTCATTCATCCCTCATCCCTTCATTTATTTCCTCTTCAACCCTTTTTGAGCATCCTCTCCCACCCCCACCCGCCCCCGTGCCACCTGAGAAGGTGTAGATGGGACTTGAACACAGGTCCCCTGACTCCAAGCTCCCTCCTCTGTCAGGTATTCAGATTCCATCTCATTTATCGTGAGCCTTCAGTGTTGGGTGCTCCATCCACGTCCACATTTAATCCTTGTAACAGTGCACGAGGAGGGAATCTGCTGCCCCATTTTGCTGGAAAGAAAACAGAGGCTCAGGAAGGGGATGTGATTTGCCTAAGATGACCCCACTGGTAAGGGGCAGAATCTCCCATGTTTAATTCCTACCTCAGGTCTCACGTGCCAGTCTCACGGTTGCTCTTGTGTTCTCTTATATCCCTTGGGCTGGGTCCTGGGGTCTGATTCCTCTCAACTGAAGCAGCCCTGATAGCTAATAGCCCAGCTCCCAGCAGGTGGGAGGAAGTCGGCAGAGGAAAGCAGCCCCCTTGGGGAGCCCATGAGTACAGCCCTTGTTCAGGGGGCCACTGCCTGGCCAGGATACTGGAACAGTCAAGGACAGGAAGGGGGCCAGGCTGCTTCACACAGGGTGGGGGAGGGGCATCTGCAGGCCGGAAAAGGCCCAGACAACCCTGGCCTTGGGTCACCGCCACTCCCTCCTCCCCTCAGGAAGGCAGTGCTCGGACATCGTGGGTCCAGCACAGTCCCCCTGACTTTGCTGGGGCCAGTGCTGTCCTGGAGCTCCCCCTGACAGAGGAGTGGGGGCAGGAATTCAGGCTGGCCGGGGTGGGGTCAGGCCAGGGGCAGGAGCCAGGAGGGGGCTTTGGGAGAAAGTGAGACCACCCCTCACCCAGGTTGGGGAGGCTAAGGCCTGTGGAGGGGAGGGGACCACTAGGGTAGGAAAGGGGTCTGGAGAAAGGGAACAGGAGAGAACATAGAAAAACCAAGATGGAGAGAGGGACAGAGAGGGAGATCCAGATGCAAAGAGCAAGTAGAGAGAGAAAGGCAGAGAGAGAGAAGAGATAAAACCAGCAGTACAGAGGTTAAGAGACAGACACACAGAGAGAAGGGAGAGAGGGACATGGCGACAGAGGGGAGAACAACATACAGAGAAGGAGAGAAAGAGCCTGAGAGAGCGAAGAGGGATTCCCCACACCCCCAGGGAGGGAGAGGCCTTCAGCAGCATCTCAGCTGGGCTGCTGGCCTGCTGGACTCTGGGAAAGAGGTGGGGACCGCACCCATCTGGAAGCAGTCAGGGTCTCCAAGGAGGGGGGCACGGGGAGGAAGCCAGACATGAGCCACGTCTGGAAAGAGGAAGCGGCAGAATTTTGCAAAGGCCTGAATTGGCAGGGGGGCAGGGAGGTTGCACAAACTGGGTTCTCTGGTCTGGAATTTCTCTGTGGGCAGAGAGGACAGAGTGCCACGCAGTCCTGGGCTCTCTGGGAGAAGGACTGGGTGGGTGGGGTTGTCAGAGAGAAGCCCAGCTCCTCACCCCCACCTCTTTGTAGATGGAAAACAGAGGCCCAGGGAGAGAAAACGTCAGGCCCAGGGTCACGTGGTTTCCAGGTCTTCTATAAATGCAGCCGCTCTCGTTCATTCATTCATTCACTCCCTTATTCAAGAAGCATTAACTGAGCGCTTGCCATGTGCTAAGTCCTGTGCTAGGTCCTAAGGGTATATTGATGAATAGTAGATAGCCTCTTCCCCCAAGAGCTCACAGTCCGATGGAGGAGGCAAGCAGGACAATACAGTGTGCCAAATGCTGTGATAAAGAGAAGCTCTGGGTTGTGGAAGCCAGTCTCGGGGTTCAAGCGCCGCTCCCTGAGGAGGGGTATCAGGGCTAAATTGCCAGGTGAGTCTGAGCCAACGGGCAGGAGAGAGGAGGGAGACAGACCAGGCAGAGGCAACGGGCTGGACAAAGTGCATGTATTAGCATCACGAAATCTAGCTCACTGTGCGCTCCAGTGCACAAGGAAGCTGTAATTATTTTGTTTGTTACTAATCTGACTTTCCTCCCAAACCACTCCCACCTTGGTTAGCAGGAAAAAATCACATAATGTCATCTAATGTGGTTTAAAGCTCCATCTGATCTGATCATTTAAACAGTCTCTTTAGATAATATTCAGTCTGTCCGTGTATAAAAATGTTCCATCCCTCACGTAGCTTCCACCTCCACCTGTCTCCCCAGCAGTGGGTGTGTGGAGGGGCCTGAATGTGAGCAACAGGGCAGGTGCAGGACTGCCCTGAAGAGGCGGACACAGTCCATACCTCTCCTGGGGGATCCTGCACCTGCTCAGCAGCTGGGCTCCTCACGGGAGGGCTCCCGCCCAGGCCACATCCGCAGCGGTGGCCCTGGCTGATCTGGCTATGCCTCAGCTCGGCTTGTGGTGCCTGCAGAACCACATCTCTGTCTTACTTCCCATCTGGCCCCCTGCCCAGGGGTCTCCCCTCAGCTTCTGCTGCCTAGGTTCCCAGCCTATTAGCTCACTGGCTCTCAATTCAGCCTCCAGGTCACTTGGAACACAGGACAGCCCAGGGAAGCAAATGCTCAGGCCTCCCTCTCTTGGACCACATTATAAGTCCAAGCTTACAAGGCTGCACGGTATTGCATAGAATGAATGCACCATCCCCTATTTTTGTACATTTTCCTCCAATTTTTCACTATTATGAACAATCCTGTAATAAACATCTTTGTACCTTCCTCTGTGCACATGTGCAAGTGCTTCTCTGGGGTAGAGAGAGGTGAGTCGCTGGGTCAAGTACACCAAGGTGTGTGTATTTTAAATTCTGATAGAGTCTGTTAGCTGGCCTCCAAAGAGGCTACACTGACTTAATTGGCAGAAACTCTTATCGATACTGTATATCATCAACATTTTTCAAAATTTGGCAGTCTCATAGGTGAAAACTAATTTCCCAATCAATGTTCATTTTAAACTTTCATTTCCCAGAGGAGCAGCAGTGCAGACGTCTTTGCATGCATGAATCCTTTTTATTTCTTTTGTGACTTTCCTGTTCAAACACTTTGCCCAGTTTTCTATGGGGTCATCTTTCTTTTCTGGTTTATTTATAGGAGTTCTTTCTATTTTCCATACATTGCTCTCATCTTATATAGGTGACAAATGTTTCTCTTGATTTGTCATTTGTGTTTTAACATTATGTTCTCTCCTGTTACAAAGAAGTTCCTAACTGATACGTGGTCAACTGCAGCAAATTTATCCTTTCAGGCTGTTGTCTTTTATTTTTTTCTAAATTAAAGTTAAAATTTGCTCGGGTTTCCTGAACTGTCTCCCCTACAAGGGACTTAGTGACCCACAAAGAACTTAGTCCAGTTTACCAGCAGTGAGAGACACCCGTGTCCAAGCAGCCGCTGCCACCACGGCTCCCCTCTGCCACCTGGCATCCCCGCGGGGAAACCTGCCCCCCACGATCTGACAGCCAAAGCAGGGCCCCCTGCCAGGCCACATGACCCTCGAGGGGCCGTCCGCGCCTCCGCACCAGCTCGGAGCAGGCGCACAGCACCCGGGCTCCTCGCCTGGCAGGTCTGTCTGCTCCGCCGCAGCCGTGGGCGGTCCTGGTGGGGTGGGGTTTGGCCTCTGTCCTCCCTCGGGTAAGACTTCGGTCCCTTTTTCTCCTCTGAATCTGGCAACTGTTCCTTTTCAGCCCTGAAAACACTCTAATTACACTCCCTCTCCCTGACCGCACTGCCGGCCCCACCCAGGGATGGCTTTTCTCCCCCTCTCTGTCCCCACCCCGTCAAAGGGCGGCTGTGTTTCCCTGGGAGGGTGAGGGGGGAGTGGGAATGAACGTGCTAGCACCCGCCTGGCTCCTCCCAGCCCCTTGCCCCTGACAGCCCGAGCCCACGGTGTTGCAGCTCTTAGGGGTCCCGCTTCTCAATTTTCATTCCCAGGCAACCCCACGGCCAGAGGTTCAGGTTGTCAGTGTCTGCCTTCTCAAGAACCCTGACCCACCGCCCCTCCCCCCCAGGAGCCTTCCCTCTCCTAGGACGTCAGGGCCTCTCCTGCAGCAACATTCTAAGGAAGGCCACACTGGAGATTCCAAGGCCATTTCCTGCCTGTAACTTTTCTCATTAAAGAAAACATAACTTAATTCCTTACAGGGCAGCCCTTCTGATAGTGTCCCCACTGCCTATCTGAATTCTGGGGTGACTGCTAAGGTGCATATAGACACTCAGTAGCAGCCATCAGCCACTGTGCCAGAAATGTCACCATATGTATACTCCCTTCCACCATGTAAGACGCCGCCTTTTCAGGATTCTTCCTTTAAATGCAAACATATTCAGTTCTTTATGCTTTGTTATGAATTAGCTTATCGTTGGGTTCCCTTGTGACAAGAAAGACCAGGGCAACCAGACAGCCCCGATTTTCCAGGGACATCCTGCTTCTAAATATTAAAATATTATATTAATTGATGTCTGTATAACCAAAATTTGTACTCCCTTTATGTCATTCTGTTCTTTTCAGTGAAAGGATTTGTTAAGCGTGTGACTACATGTGGTTTAATTTTTTTAACTTATTGACTCTTAACCCAGGCCCAGGCCCAAGAACAAAGACACTGTCCTTTGATTCAAGACAGAGCTCATGACCACAGGGCAGGACAGTGGGCAACAATTGTACCCAGCAGAAGAGAAATGCTGGCACGGAGGTTTGACTTGAGCACTTTGGAGCCAGCCCAAGTGGGTAACTAACTGCCTGAGGAGGTGGGGAAGGAGGACCTCTGGGCATAGCCAGATGGACTAGACTGTCAAGGGCATGTCAGACCCATGGAACAGCTATGCAAAAGCCTAGAGGCCAGGGACAGCATCTTGCTTGGGGAGAATGGCAAATACCCCGGTGCTCTTAGGGCCAGAGATCAGGGAATATGGGGGTGGGAGGGAGGCGGCAAGGCAGGGGCCAGGTCATGAATGGCCGTGCACTTACCAGGCCAGAAAGGAGCTTGTGGGTTTTATCCTTCACCAGTCAAGAACCCACAGAGGATTTCATTATTTATTTTGACTTTTATTGACAGACATACAGAAAAATTCACATAAGTATACATCCTGATGAGTTTTTACAAGGAGTCCACCCATGTGGACCAGCATCCAGATCAACATCTGGAACATTTTCAGTACCCAGAGGTCCCCCACAGGCCCCTTCCTGTCATCGCTTCCCCCCAAGGTTAGCCACTGTCCTGTCTTCCCGCACTGGAGATTCATTTCACCTGTTTTTGAACCTGACGTAAGTGGAATCGTGCAGTATGGACTCTGTTGTGTCTTTTTTTCTTTCAGCAGTGTGTCCATGAGACCATTGATATAGTTGCTGTAGCAGGGGCTGTGCGACTACACCACTACCTGTCTTTTCCTTCTGCTGTTGACGGGCGTGCGGGAAGCCTCGGGCCTGGGCTATTGGGCACAGTGCTGTGAACGTGCTTGTCTGTATCTCCTGGTGCACATGTGGGCACACTTCTGGGTATACTCCTAAGGGTGGAATTGCTGGGTCAGAGAGTGTACACATGTTCAGCTTTAATAGGTGGTGCCAAATAGTTTTCCAAAGTATTTGTAGATGGAGAGTTTTAAGCAAGGAGGAGGCAGGATCAGGAAAACCCTTTCTGAACAGGCTGAGTGTGAGGGGTGTAAGGACTTCCCAGTGGAGCTGTCCTGAGGCTGGGGGATGGGGGGTATGGAGCTAGGGGAGATTGTCACCTCAGCTGGAGAGGGACACCTGGGAGTGGTCAGAGCAGGGAGGATGGAAAGCCTGTGGAGTGGGGAAGGACTGGGACCAGGGACAGACCAGGAGCCCTCAGAGGCACCTGAGAAGGCACAGCCTAGGGAAGAGGGAAGAATGAGCTAAGGGAGGGGGAGCGAATCAAAGGTACCAAGGAGGGGGGTGTCTGAAGAAGGAGGGCAGGTCTTGAGCACCAAAGACACTAAGGGTCCAGCCAGTCAAGACCAAGTGAGAGGCGTCCAGTAAATTTGACAAGGAGCTTGCAGGGGACCTAGCAGAGGGCATGGTCACTGGGGTTGGTGTGCACACCAGACTGCAACAGGAGGAGGCAGGAGAGCGATGAGGGACAGGCTTCAAGAGCTCAGCACTGCATCTGTAAGCATGATGTTGGTCCTACTGACGTCATCCCCCCTGGAGTCTGGGCCCCACCTCCTTCGAGAAGCAGGTGCCATCTGCTCCTCCCTTTGTCCCCCCCGCCCCGCCCAGCACCCTCCCATGCCCCAGGTTCCGTAGGACCTGTCCCACTGCTCCAACTAATAAAGGTCTCTCATGCCCAGCGTTCTGGAGGAGGGGTGTGGAGTAAAACGTGATGATTCGAGGGGATTAAAAGTCTGAAGGGCCAGGCAGTTCTCTCAACAATTCCATTGTTTATCTGAAGCACAAATGTTATTATGGGAATAGTTTCATGGGATGAGAATGAGAACAAAGAATTCCCCATGCTTCATTCCTGACACCAAGCAACTTTGGTCACTGTCCAGGTTCTCTCCTCCCTGAGGATACCCTGCCCTTTGCTCTCCCCGGGTGTGGTACCCCCATACCAACCCCAGGGGATCCCCTCCCGACACTAATGATGACAGCTACACACGAGTATTGAGCCAGGCCCTGAGCTAAACGCTTCCCACACAGCATCTCTTTTAACTCTCACGGACCACCTGATGAAGAAAGTAGAGCGAATCATTACCCCATTTTATAGGTGAGAAAACAGACTCAGGAAAGTGAAGATGACCTGAGATTACCCAGCTGGCGGGCTGTAGATGCCAACCCAAAGCCTCTGTGTGCTTCTAACCCCACCTTGTCAGCCTCCCCTACACCCAGGCTCTTCGCACCTTGGAGTCGTGTTGACCACCCACCCCATCCTTTGGGAAAGCCCAGACCTACCCCTTTCTTCTCCACTTCGTCAAGTGGGAGTTCTGTTGTGTGTTAGGGAACAATGGGTCCACCATGACAGGGTGGAGTTTTTTACTGGCTGCATGACCTTGGGCAAGTCAGTCCCATCTCAGACCGTCTGTTTTCTGCTCTGTAAAGTGGAGATAATGATCTAACCTGCCAGGGCGGTGGTTATTGAATTGTACATGAAGGACCGAGCGCAGGTGTCTCAGAGTAAACAGCCTGTCCAGGTGAGTTCTGTTCCTTCCTTCCTCCAGCTTCCATGCTTGGACCTCCCCCCTCCCTTTCCTGCCAGAGGCCTGGTCCTCTGCATGGACAGATCCAGTGATGGTCTTTGCTGTGAAATCTGAGCAATGGCTCGTGTTTGCTTTGGGTGAGCCAGAATGTTTCCCTGGGCCCTGACGTTAGCCTCCCCCTAACCTTTCAGCCTGAGGTGCCCCTCGCCCCAAGACACTAACAGATCCTGCACAAAAATAGGGCTGGAGTCTCTTGGCTCGGAGCCGCTGAACCAGCCTACCAAGCAGGCTAACTGCCGGGGTCCTCGTCTGAAACACACACCTCAACTCAGAGGCTGATGGGCCAGTAGCACTCAGTGGGTCTTCGTTCAATGTCCTCTGACTTTTTTAATTCAGTGAGATTTCTCGTGTGGGCACACATTCTCATAAGCAAGCCTCGCTCACGCTTATGTTCACAGCCAAGCCCACAGTCACACTTACCCATACCCAAGAATATATACTTCAAGGAGTCACCTGCCACCAACCGGGTGGGGAGTGCAGCTGGCAGCTGGGTGGGCAGGACACAGAACTCTATGATGTTGGAGATGTCACGGTCCTGCACAAGTGGGGTTCTGCTTCAGCCCCCACTCCAAATGCGGAGTGACACTCTCAGCTGGAAGAGGCTTTGACACTCCTCCCATTACAGCAGAGGGAAGGTGCTCGCCTCAGCGACTCAGAGAAGTGACACGGGCTCAGGTTGGAGAGAGGGATGGGCTGATCAGCCATGCTCATAGATGCAGAAGTGTAACTTTCATGTTTAACTTCTGCTGCCAATGGACACAACTCTGGTCAGCTCAGGGTTCCCTCAGACAGTTCAGGGCTTTCCCCCTCCCCTCACACCTGGGGCACTGGAGTTCTGGAGGTTGGTGGGGTGCATAGAGCCAGGGCAATGGCAAGGGCCACCGCTCCTTGGTCATCTTCGTTCCACAGTGGCAACCCCCATTGCTCCTCGTTCCCACTGGCGGCTCTCGTCACCAGCATCTCTCCCCACTGGCCTCTGTTGAAGGACCCGCAGTCCCATCTGATCAGACCCATCTCAGACCTGGGCAAAGGGCCCCTGCCTGGGCCTTGCACTCTAGAGGCTCATGCATGCCAGACTGGAACACAGATATATAGATGAAGATATATAGATATAGTCTTGGAAGAATTTTGGAAGTCCACCAACCGATTAAGCAAACAAAAAGACCAGAGATGGAAGTAAGAAGCAAATTGCCCCCATCCCTGCCAGGCCAGAGGCCCCAGGGCTGAGAATACATCACTGTGTGAGCATCGGGCATTCCTGTGTCAGACGCACTGAGGTGTCAGGAGGCAGAGGAGCACTGGAGAGGCAGACCCTCCCCCGTCACATACCCAGGTGGGCTCTCAGCAGGCCTGGACCCCTGGGATCAGCACTCCTGGCACCATTAATCTCACAGCAAGTCTGAGCACCCCTCGGAGGGGCTGTGGCGCAGAAATTAAATCAGGGCCAAGGGGAGGGTGGCAACTGAGTGCAGGGAAGCGAGGCAGCAACTTCAGGGTCCTGAAGGAAAACAGCAGCACAGTGGCATTCGTGAGGGGCCTGCCGAGGCTCTGGAGGTGGCGTGGGGAAGGGGACAGGAGTCTCCAGCTGTGGCCTCCTCCCAGACTCATGGTACCTCGGAGTCAGAGGTCCCAGCAGCCTCTGTACGACTGAAGAACAGACCCGGAGGGAGGCAGGGACTCCTTCAAGGACACACAGCTGAGCTGGAGGAGAAGCCGGGTCTTTCGATAAGTGGGCTTTGCCTACCTCCTCCTGCGCCGCAGGGGCCCTGGAAGGTCTAGGGCTGTGACTTGCTCCCACGCGGCTGGGGCTTTGTTTCTTCCTCACATAATGACGTTAATGAGACCAAGGCACTGAGCCTCCATTTGGCCCTAAGCTGGACCCTTCATCTCCCGACTACAGCTCCATCTCATAATCTTAATAATTGGTCAAATTAGTAAATTCAGCAAATAGATTTTTCTGCTGGTTGATTTGCTTCCATCTCATCTGACCCACCCACCTCCCCTTACCCCCCGTACCCACACAAGGAAGCAGGCAGCCCAGATCACATCTCAAGATGATCTATCAGTGGTCTGTGAGCAATTCAAGGGTAGGATCTGGGTCCTACTTCTCCCTGGGGCCCCCACACCCAGCCCAGAGCTTCTCACAGAGGCCTCAAGGTCTCACAGAGGCTTGATGAATGAATGAATGAATGAATGAACCACGTCAGTTCTGCCTAGAATAATATTCCCAGACCAATAGCAGAGCCTGGCACAGCACCATGCCAGGAGAGACGTGTAGGGTGGGTGGGTGGATGGATAGGGTACAAGGTGTCTTCCCGTTGCACCTCCAGCTCTGCTTTCTACCCTTCTGCACCCTGCTCTGTGCCCAGAGGCTGACCTGAAGGAACTGCATCAACCGGTCCAGTGCCCTTTGGCTTCTAGTTGGGTCAGATGAAGGGGAGCCCAGTGGGAGACGGGAGGGAAAGAGGAAAGGAAGAAGCCAGGGTACTCATTCCTCAGGCCCTTCTCTGTGCGATGCCTCAGGCTGGCGCATCTCTTGACAAAGGGCGCTTCTCCTGTCAGGTCCTCTCTCTCCCCAAGTTCCATTAATACCTCCCCGCTCTCACCCTTTCAGGTTCTAGGCAATATCAACCTTGCCGTTCCAAACCTGGGATACTGCAGGATCCTGTGTGATCTCCCTTCATACTACCCCCTCCTCATCTTCTTAAATAGTCCCTTTATTAAACCCACCTTGAATTATCCTAATTTAAGTGTGAATCTGTTTTCTAGTGTGACCCTGTCTGATACAAGTGGGTGACAGGTTGGATGGATGGATGGATGGATGGGTGGATGGATGGATGGATGGATGGATGGATGGATGGATGGATGGATGGATGGGTGGGTGGATGGATGGATGGATGGGTGGGTGGATGGATGGGTGGATGGATGGATGGATGGGTGGATGGGTGGATGGATGGGTGGATGGATGGATGGGTGGATGGGTGGATGGATGGATGGATGGGTGGGTGGATGGATGGGTGGATGGATGGAATTAGTAGAATGTAGTAGTGAAGAGCCCAAGTTTTGTAGCCTAGATTTGTATCCAAGCTCTACCACTTATTAGATGTCTGAACTTGGACAAGTTACATTATGTCTCTAAGATTTCATTTTCTCAGCTGTAAAATGGGAACAAAAATAGTAACATACTCACAGGGCTGTTATGAGGATCAAATGTGATAATAAATGCAAAGAATTGAGCATCTTGCTTGGCATACAGTAAGTACTCAATAAATGGTCACCGTTGCTACTGTGGCTGACTGGTCTGATGGTAAGATGAAGCCCCACAATGCCTCCCTCATCTTGAGCCACCTGAAGTTCATGAACAAGGAGGTCAACCAGGTGGTGGTGTAAAATATCTAGGAGTTCTCTCCCTAGGGCTGCCAGACTCCCCTCCCCTCCCCGAGCCTGGCTGGGGAAAGCACTGATACTGTTCTCTTTCTTCCCCTCTGAGCTGGGTGGGTGGTTAGCAGAGGTGGGCAGATGATAGCTCTATCTGTCTCCTGCTGGGCATTCCCACGTCTTAGTTCTCCTTCTCTAGAGTGGGTGGCGGGGGCATGGCTGAGTACTCGGGTAAACAAATGACTGTGGCAGTTTAAGGGAAGTCTGGAGACACTGCAGCCCTCTAGCAAGCTTCCCACTCCCGCCTTTCAGGAGGCCCAATAAAGGTCAAGAGCCTCAGGCCTTTCTGTTGAGGGGCATCCCAGGCTAGCAGCTGAGAAAGGGGCCCCAGAATCTCCCCCTTTAGAGGCCTGGGCAGGGAGAACTCGCCCTTTACCCCGGCAGACAGCCTTCCACCTGCAAGGAGCAGCCCTGAACTCCCTCCCCACTCACCTGGTGCCGGCAAGCTGCCCACCCAGCGCCACACACAGTCTCTCCCACCCCCACTGTCAGTGACAGTTCACTGAGGCCCCCTCTGAGCCAAGGGCCACCCCAGGCACTGGGGGCACAGATAAGGCCGATGTGGTCCAGGCCCTCCGTGCACAAAGCACACATCTAGAGGTGGTCACGGCAGAAAATGGGTGAGCGCAACCCCTCCCTTACAGATGTGAACAGTGAGTCCCAGAGAGGGGAGGGACCTGCCCCAGGCCACCCAGCACTTTGGAGCAGAGCCTGTTGCAGCCCAGGTTTCCCAACCACCAGGCCAGTATCTTTCCACCTCCTGAGTCAGCATGAGGTGCAGGCAAGGAGACAAAGTGCGTGGTGCCTTGAGGTTAAGGAACTGAGGGGCTTAGGAAACTGGCCAGAATTCCAGGCCCCGCCCCACTGCTGACTTGCTGGGCAGCGATGGCAAGTCACCTGATCTCTCTCAGCCTCAATCGCCTCAGCTTTGAAATCGGAATAATAACTCCTTCCTTGCAGAGAGTTCCCGTGAGAATAAAGAGAACATTCTGCGTGGTGCCGGAATAACACGTATTCGGTGGAACCATAAGAAATTGTCAGTTTTTCAAATAACAGTTTCACCTAGTAATTATCATTTTTATTAGGATTAGCATAATCATCATCAACCACGTACCCTTGTACCTATTACTTTATCTCTCAGCCTCCTCATCCCCAAAAATGGAGATGCCACGCAAAGCACCCAGTGTAAGACCAGCCTGTAGTGGGTGCTCACTAAAGCTCAGTTTCCTCCCGCTCCTCCCCCTCATCAGGCACTTGTTCCGTGGGAGGCCACAGGGGAGCCTGTCCTCTCTTCTGAGTACCACCACCCCATGGGGATGAAGACGAAATTGTGACTAAGAGATGAGGGAAGAGTAAGGAGCTGGCTTCTCAAACCATATTCTCAGAGAAGTTTAATAAGTTAAAAGAGAAAAAACACCAGGTCATGTTTTTAAAAACCTGACACAGTGCAACCCTATCAAGTCACACCCAGGACTTCAGGTCTCGGGGACAGGAGACCAGAGCACCACGGATGGAACCCCTTCCTCCTCCGTTCCCCGCTGCCAACACTCTCCCGGACTCCCTGAGCGGGATTTAGCAGGCGAGTAAGTTCAGTGTGTTCTGGGTCACAGCTGAGCACACAGCCAAAATGTCCTTTTGGCAGCTGGATGCCACCTGGAGCCAGAGCAGAACTGAAGATTCCAGATCTGGGACGGCCCCGGCATCTCTGAGGCCAGCCTCTTCCCTCTGGGTTGGTAGCTGTCAAACCCTGAGGGCAGAGGCGGGCTCTCTGGGATGGAGGTGTCCCTCCATCCTAATTCCTCCCACAGGGTTTTCTCCCATGCCAGTCAGGAAGCCCTTCCTTTTGTCTAGCCTCACCCTTCCTTCCTTCATTCATTAATCAACAGCCCCTGACAGCATCTCTGTGCTGGCCTCGTGTGTGCCGGCACAGGGAACACAGGGATGAACAGAACAGCCCTGTCCACTCCCCAAGCTATCTCACTGATTCTCGTTACACATTTAGCGCCCAACTCTTCCACCAGCCTGGACCCAGGTGAGGCAGGACACATAAGAGGTCCCTAAATAGTTGTTCAATGTCAAATGAATGCGTGAACAAATGAATGAATAGCCAGGCTCCACAGGAACATTTCAGTAACAAGATGCTCACTGCTTCGCAGGTCGCCCATTTCCCCGGAGGGAACGGGTTGGAGGTAGTGGGCCCAAGTCGAGGCAGGCACAGCTGGCCCCCCAGGTCTCCTTCTGCCACTGGGGAGGCGGTGTCCATTGGAGAGGCCACGAATCTTCCCACACACGCCTTGGTTCCAAACCAGGAGCTGGGAGATCCCCAGGTCTGGAAATTCCCTCCTGCCTGGCACTGGGCTTTCCCACTTCACCCCACCTCCCCCACAGGCCTGGACATTCTCAGCACTGTTTCTTGGAAGGAGACATTGGCTCAGAATCACAAGTTCTGGAATTCACTATAGAAAGTGGCCATTTGAACTAGGGAAAGGACCCCGACTGAAGAGCCAAGAACTCTGGGTAATTACAGCAATTACAGTCACGGGATGCGGGATCCAACAGACCTGGTTCAGTTCCAGCTCTGCTATTTAGGAGCTGTCCAGGTTCTGGCCAGTCATTCACCCCACTGAGCCCCGGTTTCCTCTTTTTTAAGAAGGGATTATAGTATCTGTCTCAGCGGATTCCTCAGAGGATTATCTGAGGAACCAGTAGGGCTGATATTCAGCTGGCGTGCAAAGATTCTAACTTACTGCTTGGTAAATTGCTGCTCAGAGTCCCCTGGGTGCCCCCCCCATCCAGCACCCACCCTCCCATGATTCAGCAACTAAAGGGTTAACATCTAGCACAATAGGGGGTCTCCAGGACTCTGGTGACCCTTCTGATTGGTTGGTGCCCATATTAAACTAATGGTTGTGAGTAAATGCTTTGTAAATTGCCAGGTGCTGGTTAACCCCCAGATCCACAGCTCCAGCTCAGATCCATTTCCCGGTCAAGGATATTCAGCCCTGCTTCCTGGAGCTGCACCCCAATGGGCATGGCACACTCTCCACTCCCAGACGAAACCGAGTCCTGTTAAACCCACCCCAGGAATTGGCTCCATCTCAGTCTAGCTGCTCCAGGCAGCTTCCATACCCAGTCTGTCCTGTGTCTGGCAATTCTCTTTCCTCTAAGTCCCCCAGATCCATCCCTGCTTCCCGCCCCCACCCACCTCGTGCCCTCATCATTCCCCTGCTAAATCGGAACAACCTCCTCACTGGCCTCTGGACTCCAGCCTCTCCCTCCATTTCGTCTTCACACTATGGGCAGAGCCATCTTCCAAAACCAGGGGTCTCAGGGCCGGCCAAGTAGCATAGTGGTTAAGTTCACACGCTCCGCTTCAGAGGCCTGGGGTTCGCAGGTTCAGATCCTGGGTATGGACCTATGCACCGTTTATCAAGCCATGCTGTAGCAGGCATCACACATATAAAGTAGAGGAAGATGGGCATGGATGTTAGCCGAGGGCCAGTCTTCCTCAGCAAAAAAAAAAAAAAAGAAAAACCCCAGAAGACAAAGAAAAAAACCAGGGGTATCTCTTTGACCCTCAATGAGGTGTCAACCACCCTTGACATTCTTCCATGATGGTTGTCACAGGTTGGCTTCCTGAGGAAGGAGATTTTGAGATGAAGATTTGCTGGCAGGAGGTTTATTGGAGATTGATCTCAAGATCAATACCTGTGGGGGAGTGATTGAAGCAGGACTGGGCAGAGGGACAAGCTGGTCTCTGACGCAGACCCTACAAAGGCCTCAGTCCACCTGTCAGGAGCTCTGGAGCTGGAACGACTTTTCACAGTTGTCCCAAATTGGGGCAAGGGAGCTGGGCCTATACATCCCCACAAGGACCAGTCATTGGATGCAGGCTGGTCCTGGGAAGGGGAGTGACATTAGATGCAGATGGTCTCTTCAGCCCAGGACAGTGGCACAGAGGGGAGTCTCGGCTGTGAGCTGTCAGCCATCAGAGGGGCGAATGCCCTGGTCTGATGGGGAGGCGCGGCATCTGGGCGGCATGTCACAGCGCCCGCTACAAAGGTGCTTTGGGTCAAGTAGATCCTCAGAAATGTTTGCTGTATGATGGAAAGAATAACTCTTCCTTGCCTTCAAGACAAATTTTAAATGTCTTGTTGAGAAGACGGGCTCTTCACGATCCGCCCTGAACATTCTCCAGTCCGCTCTCATCTCTCACCCCTCCCACTTGCTCCCAGCTCTCTAACCATATTGTGCTTCTTGCAGTTTCCCAAGCTCAACATGCTATTTCACACCTCTCTGCTTTTGCACATGTTATTTCATCTGCCTAGAACGCCTTTAAAAGGAAAAAGAAATCCTATTCTCTTCCTCCAGCCCATTCCTACTCCTCCATCAAGACTCTGGCTAAACTCTCCCTCCCCTGGGAAACCTTCTACTAGTTCCTACAAAGCTGGTGCTCCCACCACGCCCAGGTGCAGCCTTTGGGGGCTGGTCTGCGTGAGATCTTCGTCCAGACCCAGATCCACAGCGCCCTCGGTTACTCAGGGCACGTTTGTGGAACCGGAGTAGGAGAGTCTGGGGGAACCGCAGGCAGGGAGAAGAGACAGTGAGCATAAAGCCTGGAGGCGGGAAGGTACCCACATGCTGGGAGAGGACCCGGCAGAGTCTCATACTGTCCCACGTAACGGTTGTCGTCATCCTTCTCCCCTCTCTGCTAGCATCACCATCATCATCGTCACCAAGACCACACTGGTGAGTGCTCACTACACACCAGGCTCTGAGCCAAGTGTAATACAGACACACGTGCCTTTAATCCTCATTTTATCCTCACTATTAATAACCCCCAATAGGAGTTACTATCATTATCACTACTTTACAGATATGGAAACTGAAGTTCAGGAAGGTTAAGAGCTCCGCCCAAGGTCACGCAGCTGGTTTATGGTCTGTCTGACCCGACACTATCCACCTCCCCAGGAGGCAGCTGAGCCACGCTGACCTCATCCCTTCCCGCCCCTCCCGTCCCCTCACTGTCTGTGGAACTCCCTTCCTAAATGAAAGGGCATTCCGCTGAGAAGATGGAGGGTGAGCCCAGCTGCAGCCCCAGGAGACTTGGGAGGGGCCTTGGAAGGGGGAGGGGAGGACATTCAGAATCACATCTGCCCTTCTAGATCAGTCCAAGATGGTGTTTGATCCAGCTATAGTTGTGGATGTTGCTTGGAGAGCTTGTCTCCTCCTCCTGTCTGCAAATAGGGACTCTGAAGCCCTAAAGGGGAAGAGCCCCATCCAAGGTCACACTGGGTGTCAGGGGCCAGCAGGGGAGGGACCAGCCGGGGCTCCCAGACCAGGGCCCTGCCCACTGCCAGGCTACTGAAGCAAAGGCCACCTTTGAGGGGGAATTGGAGGGTACTGGGGGGACCCCTCCTCACCCACATAAAGGTGTACCTCCCAAGGCTGCTGGAGATGCTGGAGACCCTCCAGGGTGCCGAGCCTCCTGACCCTCACTCAGGCCCAAAGTCTCCCCCCGGGCTGGGAGCCTCCTGCCCTGGCTCCCTTGTCTTAGGAAATGCACGAGGAGCCAGGGCCTGGTTCTAGGGAGGCTCTGGGAGGGAGCAGACCCCAAACCCAGTCACGACAGGGACAGACGGACAAACAAGAAGCAGCATAGCCTAGGGAGAGGCTTTCAGCCAGATCAGGCTCTAAGTGTGCTAACCACATGAACTCTGGGGAGGTATCTGATTGCTCTGGGCCTCAGTTTCCTCATCTGTGAAATGGGAATAAGTGTTTCTATCTGGCAGGGTTGTGGGGATTCAATGAGATATTAAGGGTATCTGATGAGGCAACAGGGCCCAGGGCCCAGAAGGAGATATAGATGGCAGCTGGGATCATTACTGAGTCTGAGGTCGGACAGAACTAGTGGATTTGTCCATGTCCCTCCAGTCCTTGCTGGACAACAGAGAAACTTCTTGGCCAGGAAACTGACAGCCACCCTGCCTTTTCACCTCTCCTCACTCACGCTCTGCTCTGCAGTTCCAGAGTTCTCCTTCATACCCTAAGCTTTTACTGAAATTACGTGTTTGTTTACTGGTCTGTCTCCCCAACTTGACAATGATCCCCTAAAGGACCATGACCATTTCTGATTCCTCCTTGTCCCTGAAGTCCAGCACAAGGCCTGGCCAGAGTGCCCAGCGCCTAGGTTCTATTGAATTGTATGGAGTTCTGCAGCCTCTGAAGGCAGAACTGAGCCCAGTGGTCAGATGATGCAGGAAGAAAGATACAGTCTGAGGAAGGCCTTTCTTCTAGAACTCTCCAAAGGCACAAGGAAGCTGCAGGGGATGTGGGGAGTTTCCTGGAAGCAGTCAAGCAGAACCTGGGTGGGTATTCTGTAGGGGCGTGATCACCAAGAACCAACAGGATCCTCAGAATCTACGAGCCTGGTGAGAATGTCTGAGCTGGAGAGCCACTCAGAGGCCCTCAAGTCTGTAAAAGATGACATGAGTGGAGCCATATTAAAATAGGGCTGGAGCAGCCATTTCAGAGGGACTGCCTTGTACATCTTGTCTTCTTTATCTCCCAGACTAGACCAAACCACCAACATTCTAAGAAGTCAGTAAGGACAAGAATATCCTGTGTGTAAGGGCTGATGAAACTGGACTTTGCTGACGACTGAATCTCACCCAATCAATGAAGGACAAGTCTAGCCTTTTGCCTGATGACTGAATCTCAAGCCAATCTGTGAAGTACAAACCTAGCCTCAGCTCATCAAGCAAAATGAACTCTTCCTTGATACAACTTACCTCATCTTCCTCCCTTTTTCCTGTTAAAATCATGAGCCTTTCTCCTGCAACTGGGACACTATTTGGGTGTCTACCTGAATCTGTGCTCCCTGAAATGCAATTCTTTGATCCCAAATAAATACTTTGCCTCTTAAACTGGTTTCTGGTTTTGTAGGATGACAAGTCCGACCCTTCAACATACAGATGGGGACCAAGGTGAGCCAATGACAAGTCCCGGGTGAGGAGCAGGTCTCCTGGCTCTGCAGCGTGAGGTCAGGCACTGTTATATCCAATTGACAAAAGAGGAGAGTGAGGCCCAGAAAGAGGCGGAAACTTGCTGAGGTCACCAGGAGAGTCTGTGACAGACCAAAATCCACCTCTCTGGCTTTAGGGCGCCCCCACGGCTGCCTGAGCCGAAAGGCTTCTGGCTGGAGGAGTAGGAGCCATAAGCCTGACCCCACCCTCGCGAGGCTGGAATAAGTCGTAATTCCTGGAGCCATCGGGCAGTGTCTTCAGGCTAGAAAAGCCACCACATGCTCCCCGACCCTGCTCCATCGGCCAAAACAATCCAGGAGGGGAGACCTGCAAGGCATTTATTACCCACCCACTGCAAGTCTGAGGAGGAAACTGGGTTCAGAAAGGGGAGCGGCTGCTCCCAGACCCCACTGCCACCCTGGCCTGGACGCGGAGGGGGCCTTGACCCCAAGCCCATTCTCTCTCAAGAGAGAGGCCAGCTCAGAGGGGAGATTGCGCTAACCTGGGAGGGACCAGCAGCAGTGAGGAGACACCTGCAGCCACTTGGCAAACTGGCAGCCCCTGGGCACCCTGACCTCTCATTGGGTGGGAAGTCTTTGAGAACCAGGAGAAAACATCTCGGTTTGCACATCCCTCAGCTGTTCTCTCCTCAGTCCCCCGCTGTTCCCTCAGGTGCCGCCTCTAGGCCCCCAGCATCCACCGTCCCAGTTGCTGCCCTATCTCTACAGCATCAGACGCCTCTAACTCATATGATCTCTAGTGCCTTCCTGGCTTTGCATATGCTGTTCTTGGCCTGGAATGCTGTCCCCTCTCTTGTCCCTCTAACTCCCATTCACTTCTTCAACTGAGGCATCTCTGAGAGGCCTCCCAAGCCCTCCCACTGGGCCCCTCCTGCTCCCTGAAGTGGAACAGATGCCATCTGCTCTGGCTTCCCCCACCCCAGGTGCCTCCTTCCCTCTGTCACAGCACAAGTCACACCAATGATCACTGTCTGTGTAGGACCCAACCCGCCAGACTGGAAGCCTCTAGAAAACATGGCTGGGCTCTGACTTAGGCAACATCCTCAAATGTAGCAAAGGGCTGACCCACAAAAGATCAACTAATTCGTTCATTCCACAAATAATGACCAGACACTGGTTCTATGCCAGGCACTGTTCTAGGTGCAGGAGATGGAGCAGGGAACAACACAGACAAAACCCTGCTGCATGACCATCATTCTCTGGGGGGTGGGGATGGGGGCAGACGAAAGTGAAAATATAGTAGGTCAAATAGGTTTGGATTGTGACAGGTGCTAGGAAAAAGGTAAAATAGTGTTTATTGAACCAGGAACTGCAAATAGGGAGACAGGGGTTTCAGACACGTACAGTGGGCTGGGGGGAGGTAAATTCCAGAGCCACCTGCCCACTGCCTGTAGGTCCCTCTGTTACATTCCCCCTCAAGGGCTGCCAGGCTCTGAGGGGAGCAGGCATGTGGGGAAGAAAGACTTGGGCCCTCACTGGAAGTGCCAGACGTCTCTCCCACCCACAGACACACTTCCCAGCTCTCCAGAAATTCGATTCAGCAGAGTGACTGAGTAATTAGTTATGAAACAATCACAAAAGCTGCCCATTGTTCCGGGCCATGAGAGCTCCAGGGGCAGAAATGGCCTCTCTCTCTCACGGGGCCTCTCAACAGCCTGGCGAGGTGGGGGACTTGCCCAGGGTCACACAGCCGGTCCCTGGCCCAGCTGGGATTTGAGTCCAGGTCTGGTGACTCCTGGGTCCATGTGCTTCCCAACACACCCCTCACCCCCCAAAGCCTTGGAGGGCAAACACGTGGGCCCAGTGGTGGAAAGAGCTAGAGCCTGAGTCTGGATTCCGAGGTCCTAATCCCAGCACACGTTTGCTGAATTAGGAGGTGTTCCTTAACTCCTCTGCGCCTCGGTTTCTCTCTGTTCCAAGAGGAGCCCATTAGCCCAGCCCGCCTGAAAGGGTTGCCATGAGCATCAGATGAGATAGTGTGCAAGTATTTTGGAAAATACACCCTGACACAACTGTCAGCCCCTCCACCCCTGAGATCCCCCCAGCCACCCTCCCTACCCCTCCATTCTTGCCCTGTTGTCGCAGGTTAGGCCAAGCTGGCCAACCACTCACAGTGGGTTTGCTGCTGAGCATGGCCAGAAGCAAAAGCCTCTGTGAACCCTGATCACCTGGCAGCTTGACAGACAGAACTCCAGTGTAAAGGCCAGGGGTGGAGCTGAGGGCAGGATTGCCAGTCTGAGGAAAGGTGAGGGCCAGACCAGGGGTCAGGTGTTCTGCAGGTTCATGCTGAGGCAGAATGACTCAGGAACATCTCCACTCTCCACCCCTGAGAGAGCTGGCTGTTGTCCTCATGCTGGGAGGAGAGGCAAAGCTGGCATTTGCTAAGGGCCTACCACATGCAGGTGCTTTCCCAGGCATTATCTCACTTAATCTACTGTGTGAAGCACAGAAATGTTTTCTGACTAGCTCGATGTTGCATAATGAGTGTATTAGTTTGCTAGAGCTGCCATGACAAAGACTTCCACAGACCAGGGGGCTCAAACAATAGAAATTTATTTTCTCACAGCTCTGCAGGCTGGAAGTCTGAGGTCAAGGTTTCAGCAGGGTTGGTTTCTTGTGACACGTCCCTCCTTGGCTTGCAGGTGTCTGTCTTCATGTTCAGGTGGCATTCTCCCTCTATGTAGGTCTGTGTCCAAATCTCCTCTTCCTATAAGGGCACCAGTCACATTGGATTACGGCCCACCCTACTGACCTCATTTTAACCTAATTAATTCTTTAAAGACCCTATCTCCAAATGCAGTCACATTCCAAGGTACTGGGGGTTAGGACTTGAAGATAGGGATTTTGAGGAGATTCAATTCAGCCTATAACAATGAATAAGTGGCAGAGCCAGACTTTGAACTTGGGTCTTTCTGGCTCAAAAATCTACCCTCTTTCTATCATACCACACTGCCCCTTTTGCTGTCCCCTCAATCCAAACATTTCTCACTGACCTGCCACAAGGGGAGCTAACATATTCTGAGTGTCTACTGCATACCAAGAGCTTTGCCCCCATTACTCCATTTAATACAACAACTTTTGAGTTGGGCACCTTGAAGAAACTGAAGCTGAGAGAGAGAAGTGGCCCGAGTGCACACGGGGAGTTAGTGGCCGAGGCAGGGCGTGAACTCGTGTGTCTGACCCTCTCCACCCGCCACGCTGCTTCCCCTCCTGGGGCGATGTTCATATTCCTTGACCATGGTATGGTGCACAGCAATATGGCGGCATGGCCACATGGATGTGGGCACTTCTGGCTGGGCAGTGGGCTGCCAGGCATTAACCACTTAATTGCTGGAGTACCTGGGCCAGACAGGGAGCACTAGGAGGAGTTAAGGGAAATGGCTATTTACCCACCAACATGGAAATGTGTCAGTCTTTTGACACCAAGTAAAGCAGTTCTGACACACACAGTCTGAATACCAGCCCTATTCTCTTCCATCGGTCAATCCTTTGGGGGTTAGGACCATCGCGAAAAGCCAGGATGAGCCGGTGGGAGTGGAAAAACTGCCAGGAACTTCTCATGACCTCGAAGGTGCTTGGCAAGAAGGAGTTTCCTTCCTTTGAAAAGAGAAGCCGTGTCTGAGGAGTTAGAGCAGAGGGTGCAGGGCTGGCAGGGGCCTGAGAAATCATACTGTCCAAGCCCCTCACTGTACAGATAGGGAGACTGAGGCCCAGGGGCAAGGATTTGCCCGAGTTTGTGCAGTGAGCTGGGCCGGAACCAGGGCTGGAACCCCAGGCTCCGGCCTCCCTGACCACGTCTGCCCGAGCGCCCTGACCCCACCAGAACCATTGCCTCACTCCGCTCATTGCCTCATGCGAGTTCAACAGCCTCTTGGTCTGCTGGTTTGCCCCAGAGATAAGAATTCCAGAACAGGGCACCAGAGTTCCCCGGAGTGCCCTCACCTGCCCTGACCTAGACCTCTGAATGAGGCTGGTGGCCGTCCCAGGGGAGATGCCTTATGCACCTGCCTCTCCAGGGCCAGGCCAGTTGACCGTGCTGTCGACCACAGGGCCTGGGGAGGCCCCTATCCATGGGTGAGAGGATAGGGGCCTCGTGGCATCGCCGGAACTCCCTCCACCCTGCACCCTCATGTAAGTGAAGCAATTAAGACCACAGACTCTGACACCAGAGGGCATGGGTTCAAGTCTCAGCTCTACCACTTACCAACCCGGTGAACTGAGTAAGTTACTTATCGTCTCTATGCCTCAGTTTCCCTTTCTGTAAATAGGGATGATAACAGCACGGCCTTCCCCATAGAGTTGTGAGGAGTAAATGAGTTAAGACAAGAACTGCAGCTTACCCATTGTAAGTTTCAGCAAATTTGTTAACTTTAAGTTTTATTTACTGGGGCCACTGTCACAAGTGCCAACAGCACAAAAACTAACTTCAAGTCCCAGATCTTTCTCACTGTGTGGCCTTGGACAACCACTTGCCGTCTCTGAGCCCCAGTCTGTAAAAGGAGGGCATGAACCCCGCCTCCCAGGGTCACTGTGAGCATCAAAGGCAAACAGAGCATGCACCCTGGGAAATGCTCTACAAATTTAATTCCTGAGACTGCCACCAAAAATTAAAATGGAAGTATCTTTTCTTCTTTTTAGTGCAGGGCCTGCCCTGCAGCTCCAAAGAGTAGGTCTAAGAGCTGGCTGGAGTGGGAGGGCGGTTCATTGACCCTAGCTGCTCATCACGGGCTGAAGCATCCCTCCTTTGTTTAATCATTCCCAGGATATCTGTTCCGATAGCACAAAGCCCACGGCTGATGAACTTTCTTCACCTCTCCGGCAGGGCACCTGAGTTCCATCATGTGCTGGCCTTGGGCACATGCCCTTATGTAACTGCGCTGTCCTGCCCTGCCCTTTCACCCTCTCCTCACCCTTCTACCGTGCCTTTCTCTTCCTTCACCTCTTATTCTCCATTTCCTGCTCCCAAACTCAGACTGTCTCACCTCCTCCCCTCAGGCTCTGGTTCTGAAGACAGACCTTGACCTCCCAGCTCCTAGGCCTTTAACTAGAGACACTCAGGATTTCAGTCTCTGGGGACAGGGGTGCAGTCATCACGAATAGCGGGCACAGCAGAGCAAAGGTTGAGAGGAAGGAAAACACCGAAGTGACTGGGGATCTGTCACCTAGTGGGGGTGACTACCGGCTATGTGTGGAGGTGGGCAGATGGGTGGAGGGAGATGAGGCCGGACAGGCAGGGGGGCCTCACCTCATGGTCCCTCAAGAACATTGAGAGGTTAAGACTGGCAGAGGGAGCGGGGCAAAGCCCTGATGGTCAGTGTGCTCCCTGGGACCGGGGCCCACTTGGAAGGTCCAGCGCGGCCCAGCACGGGGCATGGAGCAGGGGACCTCTCAGCAGAGGAGCTAAGCTGAACCAGCTCTGAGTGAAGCTCTGGGCAGTTGTGAGCACAGAGGGACGGGGCCGAATGCTCAAGGGTTCTCAGGCCCAACAGCCGGAGGTTGAAATCTCTAGTTAGCCACTCGCAAGCCACACAACCAGTTCCCCTCTCTGAGCCTCAGTTTCCCCAGCTATAAAACCAGACTAATAATTTCACCTACTCTGTTGTGAGCGTTCACAGAGGTGATGCTGGGAATTATGACATTTAGCGCGGGGCCCAGGCACATAGCGGGAGCTCAATAAACCTGAGTGTCTTCCCTTGCCCTGCGCTCCATGACCCTCTGCTCTCAGCTCCGAGGGCAGGTGTGTGAACTGAGTCACCCCTATTTTTCAACAAGGCTTCACTGAACACCTACTTCTACAGAGTTTATTGTAAGGGATTATTCCTATTGATAATAATAGGCACTTACCGTGCAGCTACTATTTGTCCAGGACGGTGAACCACTTTACATAAGTGATTCCATTGAATCCTTTCCGCCACCTTGCAAGGTAACAATTTTCTTCATTTTACAGAAAAGGAAATGGAGGCTTTAAGGGGCTTAATGGAAGCAGCAGAGCCAAAATTCAACCCCAGGTCTGTGTGGGCTGAGTCGAGCACTTCCCCACTTTTTCTTGCTGTTCCCACCGTATTGTTTTGGCCGGTCCATTTTCCCAGCAGCCTCCCCGCGCTGTCCACCTCCCAGGACACGAGGCAGTGAGCACCAGGGGAGGCAGAACAGCGCAGCAGAAACAGCAGGGACCTCAGAGCCAGAGACTCAGGCTCAAGTCCCGGGTCTTCCACTTGTGAGCTGAGTGACTTTGGGCAGGTTGTTTCACCTCTCTGAGCTTTGGTTTCCTCATCTAAAGAAGAGCAATAAGAGGAAGTGATGGATGTGTGCGCTCAGCCCAGGGCCTCACCCAAATGCCTCATTCCTTTTCTTCATCTCACACAGGGATGTGAGCACCACTCTGTGCACATGACATGGCTGTGGTCATGTAAGGAATAATTAACCAGAACTCTCTGCTTAGCTGGTGGGCCCAGAATGTAATGGTCTGGCACCATCTGGTCTTCATCACTGTCTTCAAAAACCCCAAGCATTGTTCCTGTTGTTCCAGACCAAATCAAATGCCTCCAGATAGTCTAGAACTAGGGAGGTTAGGAATTTAAGGAGAAGCATGACTTGGAACCCAAAGGAGTGACTAGCTATGGCTCTGCCCCAACATGCTGTGTGGCCCTGGTCAAGCCCCTACCCTCTCTGGGCTACAGTTTCTCCATCTGTAAAATCCAGGCTTCTAAGGAAGTTCTGCCTGTCCTGACTGTAGAGAATCCCTCCTGAAGGGTTCTTGTCCTCACCCCCAGACCCTAATCCTGAGCACTGATACATGCCAGGCCAGGACAGAGGCTCTGTCCTCTGGGCCCCTAGGAAAATAGGCCCCAAAGCACAGTCAGCTGGGGTAAAATAAGCCAACCAAAGTCTCCCAATCAGAGCCCCAGGACAACTGCTTGGTTACAAAGAGACTCACTCGGGTCAGACACACCCTCTCTCTATAGCAGAGGCAGCAAGAAGCGTCCGTTCACAGTTGGACTCTGGTCCCACTGCTCACACCCCCAGACTGGGCGGGCAGGGCCTCTTATCAGCACTTCATAAAAATTAAAACTGAAAGTCAGAGAAAGGGCTTCATCAGCTTGCTCGAGATCACGGCTGGGAAGTGGTGGAGCTGAAGTATTCTCTGGTCCCATGAGTCTACATTCTGTGACTCCAATCACTGCATTTCCATGATTCCAACATCCTATGACTCTGGCTGTAACAGTCTATGTCCTAAAGATCCGGTTACTGTCCCTTCCTAATGCTGTGGTGGTTCTATTACACTTCTAACATTCATTATGTCAAAAAGCCCATTCCCCTACAAGTACTCACTGAGTACCTACTATGTGGTAGGTCCTGACTTGATGTTGGGGACACAACAACAAGCACAGGGGAGTCCCTAGACTCCCAGAGCTTACAGTTGGGAAGGTAGAGAGGACAAGGATGAGCCAATTTTGAAAAAGTGTCGCGAGGACCATGACAGAAGAAGCAGAGGGTGCCACAGGGGCACTGACCAGGCAGAGCACAGGACCACATGTGGTGGGTCAGGGAAGGCCTCCTGAAGAGCTGTCAGCTAAGCTACGACCCGAGGAAGCAGTGGACTTTAGCCAGCGCTCCAATTAGGGAGAACAGCGGGTGCCACGGCTGGGAGGGGAAGCGCACCTGGTCCAAGGAACCGAAGTGGCTGTGTACATCTGGAAAACAGAGACACAGGCGAGAGGTGAGTCAGGATAGGGAGCCGGGTCACATTATGCGGGGCTCTCTATGTCCTGGTAAACAACTACAACTTCACCCTAAAAGCAACACTCATGGAAAGATTTTAAACCATTAGAAACAAGATCAGTACTGCATTTTACAAGAAACTCTCTTCCAGCTCCAAAGAGCTTGGCCTGGAGGTGACGATATGAAGGCAGGGAGACCTCGAGGAGGTGATTTCCATGATCTAGGCAAGAAATGCCATCACCTGGACTAGAATCAGGTAATGCAAACAGAGAGAAGAAGATGGATTTGAGAAGCTTGGGGATGCACCAACTATGGGGATGAGGAAGAGAGAGGAGTCTTGGACCGCCTCGGGTTCCTGGTCTATACAGCTGGGTGGGTGGTGGCACCTTTCATCAAGATGAGGACCCGGGAGAGGTGGCTTTGGGCGGGAGCTAAATCTTTGATTCAGGGAGTGGAGTGTGAGGCCCGTGGGACTCCCAAGCGGAGACATTGAGCAGGCACGTGGCCAGAGAGGTCTGACAGAGGTGGACGTGAGAGGTGACGGCTGCAGCTACAGATATGCGTCCTCCAGCATCAGGGAGCAGCCGAGAGCATGGGATGTCTCCACGGGCAACCCCAAGGAACGATCCCAGAGGGACAGGACTCGGGGTGCAGAGCAGGGCCTGAGGAGCAACCACATACGGGCCAAGGACCCAGGAAGAGCCAGCAAAGGAGAACAAGAAGGACAACTCGTCGTCCAGGGAGAAAATGAAGAGGGAAGCCAAGGAGAGGGAGAGAGTCAGCTGGGACGGACGTCACACGGCGAGGGCTGGTGAGCCTTTGCTGGCAGCTTAGCAGCAGCAAAGGCCAGTTGACGGTTTTCTAGAGGGGACGAATGGCAAGGTGGAAACCATGAATCTGGACTGTCATTTAAGAAACTTAACTGATGCAAAGCGAGGAACTCAGTAAATATTTCTGAGTGAATGTATCAGAGGGCTGGGAGAGAGAGCAGTGACTGCAGAGCAGCTGGGCTGGAGGGTGGGAGATTCTCAGACAGAGGTTCTCAAACTTCCCCTTGTAACCTCTTGGTGGAATGTGAAATCAATTTGTAGGGTTGTGACCACCATTGTTATTCCTAATGGAATAGAACAGGATAGAAAATAAAATAGCAGAGTGGGAAGGGTAAGTATTGTTCTGTCAAGCTTTTGTTTCAGCTTTACGTGTGTGTATATGTCCCAGTGTCCCGGTCATGTGATAATATCCATTTCTTACTAGGGGCTGTTATCAAAAAAAAAAAAAAATCTGAAAACCTCTTTTTTTTTTTTTCTTTCCTTGTGGGGAAGACCAGCCCTGGGCTAACATCCGTGCCCATCTTCCTCCACTTTATATGGGGCACCGCCACGGCATGGCTGACAGGCAGTGCGTCGGCGGGCGCCCGGGATCCGAACTCACGAACCCTGGGCTGCCAAGCGCTGACTAAATCGCTGCGCCAACGGGCGGCCCCTGAAAAAAGATCTCTTGATAGAACTTGTTTGCTTAAGGACAGGAGAGTCTCTGAGAGCCAGCCTCTGTGGGGGGAGTGTCCTGTGGTTCTGTTTGTCCTGGGACAGAAGGTAATAAATTGAGCACACAGCACTTCGCACGCAATAACATAATCACGCAACCCAGGCCTGATGATAATGTTCTGCGGAGTTCATTGGCCCTCAAGGACTGGACCTAGTCAGGAAGGCCTTCAGCACCATGGTGTAAATAGTCATCTTCCCCTGTAGAGGGCGCAGTAGTGAGGGCCCAAGGAGACAATGGTCTGACAGACTACCTCGGCTGAAAACAGCCCTGCAAATATGTTGTTATTAATAAGCCATTCTTGCCCACATCAGTTGGGGACAAGCTAGGATGGAATCCCATGTCCTGACCCCCAGTCGGGGCCTGTTTGCCTGCAGAGTGTGGTGGTAGGATACAATCTGTTCCTGGTCAGGGAGACAGGACCACAGAGAGGAAAGGGGGGAGGGTCCAGGTAACCTACAAGGGCTGAGAGGCTAAAAGGAGACAGAGATAGGGACAGAAGAGGGAACAGACAGAGGGAGGAGGGAATGAGTGGTGCAGGGAGGTGAGGGGCAGGAAGCAAGAGAGAGTTGTCAGGCCTCAGGGAGGAGACTCATAGGCTAACAGGAGGGAAACAAGGCCCCCCAGGGCTCCCCCTCCTCCCTGGGCACCCTTCACTAAGGCTCTCTCAGACAAGCACTTCACGACCCAGAGACATGCTCATGACAGAGGTATGTTATGTGAACGCACAGAAGAAGGACCTCCAATGGTAGAGTTAAGTGTTAAGAAGACCAAGGGAGGCTGCCTGGAAGAGGTGATGCTGAGCTGATTTTCAAATGATAAGTAAGAGATGGGGTGGGGCAAGGGGCACCTCTGTAGGGGTGACAGCAGGAGCAAAGGCACGGAGGCAACAATGTACTGCCAGAATCTTCGAGGAACCCCAACAGCTGGGGATCTGGGGGCATCAAGTTGCAGCAGGAGGCAGGGCTGGAGAAGGGGCCACATGGAGATACAAACCAAATGCTTCCAGGCTCAAAGGAAGAGAAACCGTGGGAAATGGAAACTTCTTTGTGGAGGAGGTGCAGGGCTTGGAAGACGGTGAGGACCGCAGCTGGGAGACTGGGCTGAGAAATCATTCCAGGCAGGGGAAAAGCATGGAAGCGGGAGAGTGGGAGAGAAATATTTAGGGAAGCATCTGATCCGGCAGGAGGGGAGCAGTGTTCATCACGCAGTGATTGCTGAGACACCAGCAAAGCCCATGCACAGCATTCTGCCCTGCAGAGGAATGGCTGGAGGGACCTCAGAGAGCCAGTTTTATGTTCTAGCTGTGCGACCCTGCATGAGTCACTTCTGAGTCATTTTCCACATCCGAAAAATGGAGGGGATAAGCAACTACCTGAGAAGTTTGCTCAGAAGTTTAAAAATGAGAATGTATGTGGAAGGACCTTGCAAACTCTCAGGCGTTCTGCCACGTCCCGCAATCCCCATGCTGACATCAGAATCACCATGGGGGCTTTTGAAAAACACAACACGCCACAGGCCACCTCAGATCTGCAGAATCCGGAGGGAGCCTGGACAGGCGTTCTTTTTCTTCCAGCTCTTCTTTTCTATTATTCCCTCACGTGGTCCTGGAGCTCTATTAACTTTAGATCTGCCAGCTTCTGACAGCTGAAAAGAAGAAAACGCACCAAAAAAAATAGAGATCCTGGAGGTTTGTGGAAATACATCAGATATGGAGGGTTTTCTGGCTAGGGCTTGACAGCTAAGATAAGGAAGAGAAAAAGAAAGACCTTTTAACTTTCTCAAAACGTGAGAAATGAGCAAGGCAGCCAAAGGGACTAATGGTGCCTTTGACCTCCAGTCTGGAGAGTTCTGAGAGAAAATCCCAACCAATCACCCTCAGTTGCAGGATGGCTGGTCAAGTACACCAATTAAAAGCACACTGCACCCTACAGTATACAACATATTTGCATCTGTATGAATTCATTTGATCCTCCCTATATCCCTGTGAGGTAGGGCTTCTTATTTATCCCCATTTTACAGGTAAGGAAACTGAGGCTCAGGGGGCGGAAGTGACTAGCCCCAGTTCATAGACAGCCAGAGACAATGATTTGCACCTGGGACTCTAAGGTTCCGAGGCCTCTCTACTATACCACACTCCGCAACTTGCGTTGACTGTCAGGTAGCAGAAAGAACGCTGGAGCCCTAACTGCTGTTCCAGCTCTGCGGAGAACTGTGTAACCCCCGACAGATCTCTTGCCCTCTCTGGGCCTCACCACTATCAATCTAAGGTGGTTGTCTTAGGGATGAAATGATGTAATCATCTTAAAATATCCAGCACAGTCCCTGGCATGTGGTAACTGGTAGGATGACCACAAGAAGGGTGAAGAGAATGGGGAAAGTGAAAGTGCATGTGTACAAAGGGTGTGGCAACTTAATAGAAGGAGGGACCAATTTTGCCAGGCAGAGGGCTTCCTGGGAGAGGGGAATTAGGACAGAGACTTGAAGAATACAGAGACACTACCCTCTCTCACCTTCCTCTCCCTCATTTCCATGTGACTAGAGGACTAGAGCTTGGGAGGTGTAAGAGGCAGTGGCCAGAAATGAGGCTGAGGAGGGGAAGGGGAGGGGGCCTATCACATGGGCCTTGAATGCCAAGCCGAGGAGTTTGGCTTTTGCCATTGAAAGGCTTTAACCAGGAATATGTCATGATCCATTTTGCAGATCTGCCATCTAGAAAGGTCACTTTGGCTGCAGCGTGGACAGCAGACAGGAGGGGGTGCCTAGAGGCAGAGTGACCGACCGACCGTTGAGGTGCCGAGGCACCGTGCTGCGGGAGAGGTGGGTAGGGCTGCTGGAGGTTCCCTACCCAGAGGCCCTGGAGGCCACCTCCCAGTTAGGGAAGATCAAGGGAAATGATAAAAGTCATAAATGTCGAAGTGCTCAGAAACCGCCACCAGCCGAGGTGTGAAGGGTTGTTTGATTTTGTTAAGAAGAGGCCCTTCCGAGGAGCCTTGAGCCTCCAGCCCAGCTGGCTGCACCCTGCACAAAGGGCAGTGGGACAGCATCCCGAGTTCCCAGGGAGTTGGGTATTTATCTCCATGTCTCAGAGGCTGAGCACGAGCCTCACTCCACAACTCTGCAGCAGCAAGGTGGGGGGTGAAAGTCCCAGACCAGGGCACAGGGGGCTTCCTTTGAAAGAAAGCCCCTCCGCCATGGGAGGGGAGGAGGTGGCTGGCAGGCACGTGACCTAGGCCTGCCTGGGGGTCAGGTGAACATTCCCGTCTCCTCGAGGCCCTCCTGTCTCTGACAGGAGACATCTTGATATAATGATAACCACAATAACAACACACAGCCCGGCTTCCTGTGAGCCAGACTCACGCTTTACTAAGTCAGCTTTACTTCTCACAAGAGTGTCTTTGACGGTTCCAGAAACTCAGAGAGGTTAGGTAACTTGCCTAAGGTTACCCAGAGCTGGTAAGTGGGCTGAACTTGAACCTTGTCCAAGTTCTAGGGTCTCTCTCCCCTCCAGGCAGGGAGAGGCACACAGGAAGGACTCTGACTCCTCCCGAGGCCCTGGGATGCACAGAGAAGGATTTGGGGATGCAGAGTTGAATCTCAGCAGCCTCTTTATTCGCTCCACTGTGAGGAGGTGACTGGATGCCAAGGGGCCTATGGTCCAATTTCCAAGACTGTTTGATGAGAAGTCTGAGCTGGATGGCCCTGCTGGCCTCCCAGCTCTGGAAGCGGGGATCCTAACTGGGGGAGGATGCTGGGCAGAGGAGAAACGGGAGCTCTCCCTTCTCCCACACTGAGAAGACCAGGCTCCCAGCCTTCTCCCCAGCATCCCTAACTGGCAGGGGCACGGGTCTCAGCCCAGGTGAGTGGAGCTGCCAGGACCACACAAGGACCTGGAGTGCAGGGAGAGGACTTGCAAGAGCACTTTGTTCTGGCAGCAGATTTGATTTTGCTGCCCTGAGGCCTGAGGTAGTGGCTTCCACTCCTCCCTCCCCCTCTCCCCATTTGCCTCTGCTTCCCCAGGCAGACACATACACACAAGCCCAAGCAACATTTTTAATTTTAAAAAAAAGTAATAAGGAAAGAGGGAGCAAAAAGACTTGGGTGTGCAAGTCTGGGCCACTGCAGGGGGAGCACTGCCCAATCTCTGCATCCAGGGGCCCTCTCCACGGGAGGCAGAAGCTCCTGGGAGGTCCAGGGTGCAAGAGCAAAGCCCCCTCAACCCCCGGGGCCAGATGCTTCTGGGGTGCCTGAGAGTCCCCCCCTCCCTCACCACACTTGTCCAGGCGTGTGGGCTGGGAGCCTCAAGCTCACCCCCCCCCCACTTGTAGGGAATGCATCCACCAGGCAACTTCTCCCTCCACTCCCCATTTTCATAAGTTTTTTGGATGCTTTCCTGCTCTTTGTACCATAATGAGGGGTGGGAGAGGGAGAAACAGACAAACTGCTGCCTAGGCACACATGCAGTTTCTCTTCTTGGAAATCCATTCGTCTAAGGTTCCCTCCAGAAAAAAGTAAGTCTGTTGCTTTCTCTCCCCTCTCCCGCCAGCTCTTCTGAGGAAGCCCGGCTCCCTCTCTGCGGGTTCGTCTGTCGGCCAGTCTTTCTCGGATTCAGGTTCTTGGTCTCCCTCTCACTAACGTCTCTGGACCTCTTTCACCCGTTTAACAAGTGGGGGGGAATGAACTCGAGAAGAGGGAACTCTTACTCACCCTTACCCACTCAATCTTTCTTAGCAACCTCTCTTTCTCTCCCTCTTTCTCTCTCTCAGACACACACACACACACACACACACACACACACTCCTGCGACCTCCAGATGTTCCCGACCCTGCGGCCATCTGCGGAGACTGCTCGGGCACTCCGGGGGAGGGGCAGGGATCCGAGACGCAGGAAGCTGGGAGCGAGGCCGACTGGAGTGGGCGGGCGCTGCGTGCGCACTTTTGAGACGCTCCCTCGGGTGGAACCCCGGCCCTGCGCGGGCTCCGAGGGCGGGCGGGGGGCGGGGCGGGCAGCGCGCCGGGAAAGGCCGGCACTTTGACGACGCTCCCTAGGCCGAGTCCCCGGCGGCCGGCCCGAGCCGCCACTGGGCGCCGGGCGGGAGGGGGCGCGCGGCGGCGGCGGGCGGGGGCAGGGGGCAGGGGGCGGGCCGCGCCGCGCCGAGAAAAGCGCCGGCCGGAGGGCCCGCGGCCGGGCCGCCTGGGTGAGCGTGCCGAGGCGGCTGCGGCGCAGGCTTCCAGGTGGGTGTGGGTCCCGGGCGGAGCGGGAGCCCGCGCTGCGGGGGACGGTCTGGAGCCCCCGACCGCAACCTCGCCGCCGCATCCGGCGGGCGGGCGGCGCTGGACGCAAGGGCGGGGCCGGGGCCCCTCAACTTTTCCTGGACTCAGGGCGTCGGCAGTGGTCGCCGGACGCCCGGGGCTTGGTCGGAGTGGAGAACCCGGACCGAGGGGAAAGGGCTTCACGGAGACAAAGGCTCTGGCCGGGGGCCGGGGGTGTGGGCGTCGGCCGGCGCCTCTGGGGTCTTTGTGCCGACACGTGCATCTCGCGTTTGTGGGTCTTTGTGGCTTTGGGTCCGGAGACGTGCATCTGCTTGCGCCTTTGTGTGCCCGTGGCTTTTCCGTGGCTGTTTCGCGACTGTGTCCACGTTTTGTGGGCCCGCGTTTGGTTTGGGTGTTGGTGGGTGCATCGTTGTGTGTCCGCGTACGTGGTCTGTGCCTGTCGACGTGTCTGGGTTGGGTGTCCGTGGAGTGTGTGCGCGCCGGGAGCCGGACACCGCCCCAATTCCGCGCTCTCCTGCTGTCCACCCGGGCCCCCCACTTGGCTTCAAACTTTTCTCCCGGTTCCTCGGGCAACAGCCCCGGTCTTCCTCCCCGCTGCAGCCCGGGCGGGGGGCGCTGGCAGCCCTCCCCTCCTTCACCTCCTGGGGTCCTTAGGGCCCTGAGGGGACTGCATAGGATTGGTGGGGAGGGGGGATAGGATTGCGGGTGGGGGGATAGGATTGGGGGGATCAGCAGCGTCTGGGGACTGGCCCGGGTTAGGGCTGGTCAGAGCATGCCGGACACCCCAGCCGAACCGGCTAGGGGGAGGGAGAGAGAAGTCCGGTCCTGAGCTCCGGCCGGGGGCTGGGGAGAGGAGTGGAAAGGGTGGCCGGCGTTGCACGCCCCGCGCTTCTCGGAGAGAGTGTATGTGACCGAGAGAGACGTGTCTGCTAGGCGGAGAGGCCGGCCCCAGCCGCTGGCTCCGCTTTGAGATCCGCTCTCCGTTTGCATCCCGCCCCCGGGGTCGGGGGACGGGCCTTCTGATCCCGTAGGTGAGAAGGCAACAGCTTCTTGGGATCCGGGCCTGCCTGCGGCGCCGGCTCCAGGACCCCAAGGTGGGTTGCAGGGAGTGGGAACCTTACAAATACTGGTTTCGAATGGGACGGCCACTGGTCCACTGGACAGGTTGCTCAGCCTCTCTGTGTCGCAGTCCCCTGTTATAGATGGGGCTAAGAACTCCCTCGCCGCGCAGAGCGTGCAGCCGGGATAACCAGCGCAGCGAGAGCCGGCGCGAGGGCAGGGCCCGCCCACACTTGGCCGGGCGGGGAGGTGACTCAGGAACTTATCCGGTCCCTCCTCCCTTTGCTCTACCCTTCAGATAAGTCCAGACTTGCAGAGCCCAGGTCTGACCCGAAGGGGAGAGTTCAGGCGGCGGGAGCCTGCTGGGTTTTTGATCCTGAGTCGCAAAGATAACCCTAACACCTTCCCCCCCGCCCCCACCTCTCCCCGGTCTTTAACTGAGAACTTTACCGGATGCTGCAGACCTGAAGGAGGGGGCACCAAGCCATCCACCTGGGAAGGAGGCAACCGTGGGCACTTTCTTTTCCCTCTCTGGGCCTCAGTTTCCCTTCTGGAAAAGGAGGTGTTGACAGCCTCTCCCCTCCCTTCCTGTTCTGGCTGACTAGTGAAGGTCCCAGAATCTGGAAACACTTGGGTGTTTATTCAACACGTCCCTGCATTCTGACTTGACCGATTCCCAGGCACTAATTTCCTCCTTTGAAAGGGGGGAAGGGAGGTGGCTTTGAAGTTAGGGAGAGTCAAAGTGAGGTTGGCCTGGAGCCCTTGCTGCCCAGGAAGGGAAGGCTGGAATGCAGCAATCTGGGGAAGCCAGGTGAATATACCTGGGAGGCAGGACGTGTCTGCCACGGAGGGAGCAGCACCTCACTGGTTCTGTGCGTTTTGATAACATCACAGAGGTGGTCAGCATTTTGGACTGTCACATGCAAGTCTTGGGGGGGTGGGGAATTGGAATTCACCTTGAGGCTAGTTGGGAAGGCAGGGCTCAATATGAGGGCCTTGAATGCCAGGCCTAGGAGCTGGGGTTTGAACCTGCAGGCAGTGGAGTGCTGTTGGAGTGTTTAAGCAAGCATGCCATGGTGGAATTGATCATTCTAAGAAACCTTCCTCTGACTCATGGGTGGTGCTGGAGGCTGGGAGACCACTCTGGAGGCCCAGTGCTCCAGCCTTTTCAGTTCAGAAGGACCTGGATTTTACTCCCACTCTGTTGCTTCCTAGCTCTTTGGCCTTGGGCAAGTAACTTGACCTCCCTGATTCTCAGTCTCCTCATCCTTCAAATGAGGATAGTAATTCCTGTCTCACTGATCTGCTGTGAATGTTAAATAGGGTAATGAATTACATGTGCTAATAAAATGAGAAGTGGTTTGTTGTCTGTGTGACATTGTGCGGACAGTTGTTGAAATGCACTGATAACAGAAGGCAGAGACCATCTCCTATGGTCCTATACCTGATTTCACCACCTAGCAAAGCCCTGTGTCTCCTGCAGGCTTGAGCCAATTGTTATCCTCTCCAAGCAGAGGAAAGCTTTCTGTCCAGGACGTTCATCTTATTTATCGCCCTTCAGATGGCCAGGCCCCACACAGGAGAAGAGCTAGACAGATTCGGAGATGGCCACAGACCATGAAGTGTGTCAGCACCTTGATGGGGCGGCCCAGGGGTCACAGGAGCCTGGGGGAGGGTGATCTTTTGCTGGATGAGGGGCAGGTTAGTCTGGGAAGGCCTCACAGAGGAGGTGGCTTTTGAATCAAATGAGTGAGAGTTTGCGTGGTCAGCAAAGAAGAGAAGGGCATCCGTTGTCATCTTCGTCAGAGGGAGCTGCCTATGCAGAGGCTCTAGGAGCCAGGTAGGCCTCTCTGCTGGCCGGCTGTCTTTGTGGGAGAGTTTTCAACAGGAAGCAGTGGTGGGGTCTGTTAGGATTGCTCTCTGGTGCCCAGCCTGGCTGGCCGTTGGAGTCGGGGTCAGGAACGAGCCTGTTGCAGCAGTCCAGGCGGCCTCCTGAGCCCACCCTGGGCAGGGGGAGGTGACTGCCCGGCTTGCGGGGGGGAAGGTGGGGGAAGACGGTGACCCACTCCCCCAGGGGAAGCTGCGGATTCTCCTTCTGTCCTCATTCTGTCACAGGCGACACAACTGTTTTGGCCTGCCTTGGCCTCTGCGACCTTTCCAGCTCCCCGCCCTCAATTCCACGGTAGAGCCTGGTCAGCACTGTAGCCCGAGTGGGGTTCTGGGTGGTACACTGGGAGAGAATCCTAAGCCTCTCCTCGGGGGTGCATTTTAGATTCTTCTCCATCCTCGGCCCCTGCCTTGCCTTTGGGTCTGCTCGTGTCGTGGCTCCTTTTTCTTTCCTGGCCCCTGAAAATAACCACGAGGGGGCAAGGACCTGCACGTGGTGAGCACCGACATGTGCCAGGCCCAGGGCTGAGTCCTCACTGTACTTCGTGCCACCATGCCCATGACCCGCCAAGAACCATCCTAGGATCCCCACCATACCACAGACGAGACTCAGATTCCGAGGGACGGGCACGTGAAGCCTCAGAGCAGTGGAGTCGGAGCCCCGTCTGCCTGGCTGCAGAGCCCGTTTTCCCTGCCCCAGACCGCCTCCCAAGTGTCCACACGTGCTGCCGCAGACTGAAGGGAGCTTGAAAAGCTTTAGGAAGAAAATGCACTGGAAGGAGAAAATGGTCTTTGGAGCCTTGCCCATTTCCCTGTAGATTATCCTCCTTGGGCGACTCTGCTGGGTCTCCAGGCCCTACCTGCACCAGGGATGATGTCACGGAGGAGGCAGGGCACTGGGTGTCAGAATACCTGCATCCTGGGTCCAGCCCCTCTCCTCACTGGCTGTGTGACTCTGGACAAATCACTGAACCTCTCTGGGTCTTTATGCATCTGTGAAATAGATATGATGCCATCTAACCTGCTGATCTTGCAGGCTGACAGATAATAGTTGAGGAGGCACTGGAAAGGTTGAGAGGTATCCTTGGTGAGGTGGTAGTATTCTAAGTGCCGGATGTATCTTCATATGGTACCTGCTTTGTGCCAGGCCCAGTGCTCAGCTCCAAGGACATCAAAATGAACTGAAGGCCGTCCTTGCCCACGGGAGGACCGACAGGTAAATGTAACTCTAGTCCAGCATGATCAGCTCCAGCCGTCATCCACACGTGCCCATTTGTAAGTTGAGGCACAGTGGTATGGGGAGCCCTGGGTTTGGAGCTCAGACGTCTGGGTTTCAGTCCTGGTTCCTCTACTACCCAGCTGAGTAACGTCAGTGTCCTTGTTTGCAGAATGGGGACAGTAATCCCCACGGTCCAGGATTGTGGTGAGGCAGGAACGAGATGCTGGTGTAGACGTGTGGGGCGCGCTGACACGTTTGTACAGATGGGCGGCATTAGTGACGCTGTTGGGAGAGCCGGCCCTCAAGGCTCCGGGAGTTTGGCCCTGAGATTCTTTCAGCCTTGCGTTTCTAGAACTGACTCAATGGTGGAGGGGCAGGACGTAACGGAACTTCCCCTTGGGGATTTCGCTGGCGTCAGCTAGAGTGAGCTCAGGACGAAGGGGAGCAGGGTGGGCAGCAGCTCCGCACCAAGGAGAAGCCGGTGGAGGAAAGGCCTGTCTCAGGTGGGTGCTGGGGCCCTGGTCCAGGCTGAGGCTCAGCCCTGCCCGCGTCGTTCCTGTGCTGGGGCTGCTTCTTGAAGAGGTGATGAAGCACTGGCAAATCCTATGGGCAGGGTGCCGTGGTGCAGCCCCAGGGGCAGGCAGCTGGGGCCAGGAGGGCCGCGGCTGGAACCCCTGACCCTAGAGGTCTCCTCAGAAGAGCAGGGAGATTGGAGCCTGGCCAGCAGCCCCAGCTTGGTGACTGAGCCGTCACAGACCGCTGGGTCCCTGGCACTGCGTGGAATACTTGGGTAGAGAGAACATGGTCATTGCCTTCAGGAAGCTTAATAAATCATCACCATCACTGTCTACCGTGCACTGAGCACTTAACTTGTGGCAGATCCTGAGCCGAATGCTGCACACTGTCCCTTAACCCTTCCGCCAACTCTGGGTTGTTATCCCTGTTGCAGACACTGAGACTCGACAAGGTTGAGAAGTGCCCGAGGCCCGTAGGTACAGAGCTGGACTCACACCGGGGCTGAATCCAGCAGTTGACTTCACTGCCGGGCTCTCCATTCATCCAGCAGTGTTTGCCAGCCCACCTGGACTGCCTCTGGCCCCGGGTGGGGGATGGGATGAACAGGTGAAGAAGGCAGGCTCACCGCCCCGCACTGCGTGCATTTCAAGTCAGGAAACGGGCAGGTAAATAAGGGCAGAGAATTGACGCAGTGTGCGTGTGAGGTGTGCCCGTGGTGGGGTGTGAGAGGAAGCAGGGAGGGCAGCCAGGCCCCAGTGGACAGATCGGCTTTGTTCCGCTGGTGGGGCCAGGGCAGGCCGGGGACGCGGGCGGTGCAGGCAGCAGTGTGCAGCATCAGGACCCAGGTCCCGGGTCCTGCTCTGCCGTTTCCCGGTCGTCACTGCCCCGCTCTGGGCCTCAGTCCCCCGTGATCTCCGAGGGGCCTTCCGGCTCCCCAGCTCTGGAATTCTCTGAGTTAGAAGCGTGAGTAGAGGCTGAGAGTTGTTCAGAGGCCGTCACCTTGGGTTCAAATCAAGATGGGGACTCAGCTGGGGCAGAGAGGAAGATGGGGACAACTTGCAGATGCCTCCGTGCCAGGGAGAACCTGATTTCTGCAGGTAAAACAAGAAGTCGAGAGGTTTTTCAGAAGGCGAGTGATGTGGCCCAAGCTGTTTTAGAGGCTCTTCTGGCAGAGTCGGGGTGTCACAGTGGGGAGACCTGGTAGGGCCACACCCTTTAGTGACCTCACAGGCCATCAGCAAACTTCCCTTAGAGTCACTGTGGGCCCAGCAGTGACTAACTCATGGCCCCTGTCCGCAGGACCTCATGCTCTGTCCCCCACACCAGGGTGGATGCAGTTTCTAGGCCCTTGGCCTGCCTCCCCAGGTGAGAGGGTTCTGTCACCTGGCTGATAGAGCATCTTTTCTCTGTAGGTCGGGTTTGGAAAAGAAAGAATGTATCTTGGGCCTTTTCTCCCGAGGGTGGAGCACGGGTCCAAGAGGGAGGCAGAGTTAATACTTTACACAGTTGAGAAAACTGAGGCCCAGAGAAGTAAAGGAAACTGCGAAGGGCACACAGATAGCACCCTGCCAGATAGTGGCAGACCTGGAACTGGAGTCCTGGTCTCCAGGTGCTAGTGAGATTGATATGAGTTGGTCTCCTGTCCCCATTGCTCGTCTGTAAGCCCTGTAAGGACGGGGGGCCCCCCTGACACACACCTCACACGGCCTGGCACACTGCCTTACACTTAAAAGAGATTTAGTAAATGCTGTTGTTAAATTTTGAAATCCTGAAATGCTGGGGCTGGATTGTTTAGACTAAACCCCTTATTATGAAGCAGGAGAAACTGAGGCCTAGAGAGGGGAGGGGACTTGTCTGAAGATGTGAACAGGGCATGCGGGGCAGGGACTAAGACGGGGGCTCCTGACTCCCCTGGGACTGTCTTGTCACCGTGTGCAGATGCCCTGTGGCTGCCCCTCCGGTCCCCTGGAGAGGTGAAGGAGGTGGGGGTGGTCCCTGGGCACCCTCTCTGGGAGGCCTCCTTCCAGCATACGGCCTAGGAGAGACACAGCACCTGTTGACTGCGCCTCTATCGGTGTCCTGGCGCTGTGACCGCCAGTCCTCACAGCAGCCCCTTGGGGAAGGGACTGTCTCCATCTTAGATGTGGAAATGGGCTGAGAGAGAGGACGTCGCCTCTCAAAGTTGCCCAGTTTAGCAGGTGACTCCTGTTCCCAGTGTTGTGGCTCCTTCAGATCCGAGAATTAATCCCAGGATGACAGTTTTCCTCTCTGGGGCCAACTCTAGTCAGTGGGTAGAGGCTGTCTAGAGCGCTGTGTCGAGAAGAGTTCTGAGGTCCCCTGCAGATTCCCCAGGAAGTGGTGCCGTGGTTGACTAATTTTGTCTGCAGTGGATATGTCTCAGTTAGATGAAAAGGCACAGTTTTTCCGTTATGTGGCTTCCACCCCTTGGGGCTTCATTTCTGTGCAGGAATGTTCGACTTCTCAGTCTGATCTTCACAACCATCCTCTCTGAGGCTGATGGGACCAGCATTACCATCCCAGATTCACAGCTGAACTGGTCCAGAGAGGTAAAGTGACTTGCCCAGTTCACACCGCGAGTTGGTGTCCAAGGCCATCTGCTCTCTGTGAAGGCCTTTCCTCTCCACAGAACTGAGGCTGGTGGTTTTTGCAAGAGGAACTCAACGTTACTCATCCCTTCCCAGCTCCAGCAGCCCTGCTGAGAAACCTCCCTGGAAAGTGCTGCTCTCCAGGAGGGCGCTGATAAGAGCCTTGACACATTTGGTTGTTTGCTGAAGGAAGGAGGAAGAGAGATGGCAGCAGGGGTCAGGCCCACCGCTGATCCCTACCCCACCTGCCCCCTCGCTCTGGAGGAAGCCAGAGCGCCCACCCTGTGCCCTTCCCATGTCCTAGAGGCCCTGCTAGGTGCCTGACTTCTACCATTTTGTTCCATCTTCATGACAGACCTGTGAGGTGGCTGCTAATATCTCCATTTTACAGACAAGGAGACTGAGTTTCAGAGATTGTGTCCAGCCGAGACCAGAGAAAGCAGAGATGGCCAGGCGGCCATCGCATTAGGAGCCCTTGTTCCTCAGAGTGTTTTATATATTTTTTTACTATAAAAGAGGAAATAGAAAAAAAAGGAGATTAAGTCATGTTTAAATCACTCAAAGTCCTGCCATCTAAAGGAAAACTGCTGTTGTGTTGATATATTTTCTTCTAGACTTTTCAAAATCAGGATTTAGATTGGTTTTTTTTTTTTTAAAGCATAGTCATAATTTCCTTAGACATGTGTTTTATCCTTGTGATAGCTGTGATGGCCTCAGCCTCCTCTGAGCATGAATTTTATGGACTCGGTAAGATCCCGGGGAGAGGCTGGTTGGGGAAGCCCTGGGCCTGGAGTCAGGAGACCGGAGCCCGAGTATCGGCTGCCACCACCTTGCTGGAGAACCACAGACCAGCCACTGCAGACCGGGCCACGGTTTTGTTGCTAAAGCGAGGGATTGCACACCCCGCTCTGTGGCCCTCGCAGCATCAAATGAGCAAAGGCCTTTTGTAAACTGTAGAGGGCTGTGCCCCAGCAGGAGTTTCCTCATCTTCCCTCAGTCTCCTCTTGGGAAAGTTCTGCCCTCCCATTGGCTTCAGAGCTTTTTGCTAAGGTGCTTGGAGCAGCAGTGCCAGACCCCCGCATCTCTGAGGTGCTCCCGTGAAGCCTTGGAGAGAAGCACCTCTCCTTGTATCACCCCAAAGGAGACGTTTTCTCTGAGCACAACAGGGCGCTGACTCACAAAGACCACCAGCCCATACCCCCGCCTTTGCCCTTTCTGGGTCCAAAGTTGGGAAGCCTCTCAGGGATTCCTCCCTTCTCTTCTCCCAACAGCCTGGGACACCCCTGAGAGGCCTCTGGGCTCTGCTGTGACCTTGGGGAAGCCCCAGAGCCATTGAGTATTGAAAAGCTTGGCACCGCCTCTTCACAGTGGCCAGCAGCAGCTGGAGCTTGGCCCTGGAGCTCTGGACACTTAGCTCTTCTGTCCCCAGCAACAGACAGACGTGTGCGCACCCACCTGAACCCAACCAATTACAAGGTTCCAGAGCCCTGAGTTCTCTCCCTGCTCGGCCACCTTCCTTTTCTGAGCCTCAGTTTCCTCCACTCTAAATGGGCAGAGAACTGCCAGCCCCTGGAGCGACTGAGGGTTGATGAGAGAACACGGGTCCAGCACAGCACATAGTCAGGACTGGCTGTGACTGTCACTGTCTGCAATTGGCACCACGAATGTCCGGGTGTGGCACAGAGCAGGGACCCAGGGAGAGGTGTCCGCTGTGCAGGGCTGAGCGAGGGTCTCGCCCAGGGTGCCCTGGGAGTGTTCACAGCTCAGTTATCCAGGCAGGTCTGTCTGCGCTTCTGCTCCCTTGATCCAGCTGTCACCACCACTGCCTCAGTCCCATACCTACAGTGGCCCGGGGCTGAACACCCTGCCTGTGTGCACAGCTCTTTACAGTTGGCATTGCACTTCAGTAAGCTGAATCAACTTCTGTGAGGAGGGCGGGGCAGGAGTGACTGCCTTGTGGTTGAGGCCAAGGCTGAGGCCTGGGGTTGGGGGGGGATGGCGAGAGGCCCCCTCTCTGGAGGGGCAGATTTGGGGCTGTCAGTTACATAAGCAGGAGCTCAGGAGGGGTCATTTGGAACTTAATAAGCACGTTGTGTAATCACCTTTGGGAACCAAAGGGTAATCTTGGGGCCTTTTGTGTGTGTGTGTGTGTGTGGTGTTTGTTTAAACCCCAGGAAGGGTGAGTATGAGCAGATCGGCTTAGCAAGGGCGGTGGGGCCCCTGAGTGGTAATGAACCCCTGTGGTGAGGAGCTCACCAGGGGACAAAGGCGCCTGAAGCAACTTAATATTTTCCTTTTGGTTCCAGACATTGGAACACTCTGTCCTGCCTCATTTGGGACCAAGGCCAGGATGCACCTGGGCCGGGTTTAATCCTCAGATTGGACTCTACAAGAGAAAGGGGCGGGAGAGGAGGGGTCCGTGTAAGGGGGCGGGGAAAAGAGCCCCACTTGCAGAGCCAGCGTGCAGATCAAGTGGCTACACCTTTAAAGTCTTCCTGTAGTGCTACCCTGCCGCTCCCTCCCCATCCACCCCAGTTTAGAAGGGGGCAGGTCCCTGGTCCACCCCTCCCTTGAGGCCAGTGGGAGGGACAGGTCGGAAGAAGACAGAGCAGGGCCGCAGAGCAGCGCCACCCTAGATGAAGAGACCTGCTGGAGCGAGGCTCCATGCCTTCTGTCTCCCGGGCTGAATGGCCACTGTGTGGTGGGAGCGGGCAACCACAAACCGTCCAGTTAGAAGCTTCTCTGCTCAACCTTCTCTCTCATCCTCCTGCGAGCACCACTGTCCAAGGAGACACAGTGGGTATGAACATGGGCCTTGGGTCAGACACGTGCATGAGTGTGAGGACTGAATGTGACAGCATTCATGTAGTGCCTGGCATCAGTGGCAGCTGCTGTTATCATTGTACAGGGAGGGAAACTGAGGCCAGAAGAGGGAAAGTGGCTTATGTCATAGCATGTGTCAGCGGGAAAAGCCCCTCGTGGACCCTGGCTCTCTCTGCCACCCTGCCAGACCTGCAGGAGGCAGTGGATAAAATTAGAGGAATTGAGCAGGCCGGGGTTCTAATCCTGCCCTGCTTTTTGCTAATTTGCGATAAAACCCTTTTCCTCCCTGAGCCTCTTTACCTATGTAATGAATGGGGAAACCAGCCCAGCTGCCTGCAGGGGTTAAAGGAGGGCCAGAGGTGAAATGGCTGTATCAGTTGGGAGTGGGGGCAGGGCAGGGGGAAAGGGGCTTGGGACGGATGTCCCCAGAGCCCTTCTGGAAGTCTAAACACAGGGTCCCCAGTTGGAATGAAGGATCCTGCCTCTGGAGGACAGGCCAAGTAAGGGGGTTAGGACTGTGGACCCAGCCGTTGTCACCCACAACAGGTGCCATGGGGATGGTCATTGCAGGCCCCCCTTGAAGGGAGAGACTGGAGAGTGGGTCTCAGGCATGGCTCAGCCACTGCCAAACCACAGCTGAGCCACGCTGCCTCTGTACGCCATCTAGTTCTGCTCCCACCTATGGGTGGCTGTGCATGACTGACTGAACCTCTGTAAGTCTCAGTTCCCTCTTCGAGAAGTGGCCACAGAAACTGCTGCCTTGCAGTTTTTGTGGTCATCAGGGTTAAGAGAGACCGTGCCATGAAGCAGCTGGCTCAGCACCCAGCACCTAGCACATGTCAGCAGAGGTGCACGGAGCACCCTAACCCTAACCCCTGAGTTGTGAGCCCGTCCCCAGTAGGACCTGGGTCGAGACCAGCCCACAGACCCTAGACAGTCAGAGCTGGAGAAGCCAGCAAACACCCATCTAGGCCAGTGGGTTTCCAGCTGGTTTCCTTAACATCCTGCAGCAGGCATGGTGAGCAGGCATGGAAGGCTCTAGGTCCCCACCCTCACTTCAGCTAGAACAGCCTGCTTTCATCTGCTAACCTTACTTAAGAAAGAGTTCTGCTGTTTCAAGTTTAAAATCCACTGATCTGGCCTCACTCCCTTTACCATACAGATGGGGAGACTGAGGCCACAGAGGAACAGGGACTAGGAGTTGTATGAGGAAGAGTACTCAGGGAAAGCATCCCAGGGGACTGGGGGGCTTTGACAACTTTCAGCTGTGCCTAGACACACTGACTGGTGTCTTAGGGGGTGGGGTTAGAACCATCTGGTACGTGGTGCCTGCTGCCGACCCTCACCCATGGCTCTCTTTCTAGCCCCACCATGCCGTGGCCCCTGCTGCTGCCCCCGCTGCTGTTGCTAGCTGCAAGCAGGGCCCAGATGACCCGGCCATGCTTCCCTGGGTGCCAGTGTGAGGTGGAGACCTTCGGCCTCTTTGACAGCTTCAGCCTGACACGAGTGGACTGCAGCGGCCTGGGCCCCCACATCGTGCCTGTGCCCATCCCTCTGGACACAACCCACCTGGACCTGTCCTCCAACCGGCTAGAGACAGTGAACGAGTCAGTGTTGGCAGGGCCGGGCTATACCACGCTGGCTGGCCTGGATCTCAGCCACAACCTGCTCACCAGCATCTCGCCCACTGCCTTCTCCCGCCTTCGCTACCTGGAGTCCCTTGACCTCAGCTACAATGGCCTGGCAGCCCTGCCGGCCGAGAGCTTCACCAGCTCACCCCTGAGTGACCTGAACCTTAGCCACAACCGGCTCCAGGAGGTCTCAATGGCCGCCTTTGCCACCCACGGCCAGGGCAGGGTGCTGCACGTGGACCTCTCCCACAACCTCATCCGCCGCCTCCTGCCCCACCCCACGCGGGCCAGCCTGCCCACACCCACCATTCAGAGCCTAAATCTGGCCTGGAACCAGCTCCGCGCCGTTCCCTACCTCCACGACCTGCCCCTGCGCTACCTGAGCCTGGACGGGAACCCGCTGGCTGCCATCGGCCCAGGCGCCTTCACGGGGCTGGCAGGCCTTACACATCTGTCACTGGGCAGCCTGCAGGGTCTCCCCCAGCTGGCGCCCTATGGCTTCCGTGAGCTGCAGGGCCTGCAGGTCCTGGACCTGTCGGGCAACCCCAAGCTCAAGTGGGCAGGAGCTGAGGTGTTCTCAGGCCTGGGCTCCCTGCAGGAGCTGGACCTGTCGGGCACCGGCTTGGTGCCCCTGCCTGAGACACTGCTCCTCCATCTCCCAGCGCTGCAGAGCGTCAGCGTGGGCCAGGGTGTCCGGTGTCGGCGCCTGGTGCGGGAGGGCGCATACCCCCGGCGGCCTGGCTCCAGCCCCAAGGTGACCCTGCACTGCGTAGACACCCAGGAATTGGCTGCCAGGGGCCCCGACACCTTGTGACAAATGGTGTGGCCTGGGGCCACATAACGGACTGCTGCCCTGGGTTTACTCTTGGGTCATTTATATTTTAACGTGCCAATGCCAGTGGGGACTCTGCAGGCCTCTGTGGCAGCATCATTGAAAGAGGCTTTGGACCTGAGACCAACACCTAGGAGCCAAGTCTCGCCCCTTTGTCTATGTTGCCCCCAAACCATAAGCAGAGGGTCTTCCATGCCAAACCAGACAGCAGACCCCTGCTGTCCTTCCCCACTTGTCCCCAAAGTGCCTTCCCTCAGGCCTGGGCCAGCCTGACCCATGACAGGAGAAGGGTGGGAGGAAGATCCCACTGTGGGGCCGAGGTCAGGTCCATGGCTGAGCACCCCCGAGGGCCCATGGTCCAGTCACTCAGGGGCATGAGTTTCTTTTATGACATAGCCCCCTCTGCTCTGGGCACACGAAGCCCACTTTCTCCTTTTCTTTTCCCCTAGAACCCTGGGTAGAACTTTAGTTATAGAAAGGACTGGAGAAAAAGTCAAGTCCACCTCCTCATGTGACAGATGGGGAAACTGAGGACTAGAGAAAGAAAAATGCTGAGCTGAGGTACCACAGCAGCAGAGGCAGGGCTGGACCCGCGTCCTGCCTCCCAGCCGGGCCCCTTTGCACTTTTCCGACTTCTCCAAATCATGCCCTCCCCTCTCCTTCCTGGGCTCCCCCTTGCTGCCAGGACCCACATCTTGCTATTTGTGCCCTTGCCCTGTCATCCCAGGACAGGCAAGGCCTTGGAGGTGGGACTCTGGGCCCAGTGACTGGCTGTGTGGCACAAGCTAAGTCAGTTCACCTCTCAGAGCCTCTGGAAGCTTCAGGCATGCCAGGCCCAGCCCCGCCAGTTTCCCACCCTGGGGTGGGGTCCCTCAGCATCAAGACTGGAAATGTGCCCATTGACCCCTGAGGTACACACTGCACAGGCTCCCCAAGGAGTTGATGCGGTCCTGGAGCCCCACCTGGCCATGAACCTCAAGGGGCCTCCTGGATGCAACCCCCACTGGCCCTGAGCCCAGCAGACCGCAAAAGCCCATCTCACCCTACTGAGGATGCAGCAGCAGGAGGCAGGGGCCCCCACCTGTGTTTATGCTCCCCTGGCCCAGGGTGACATCTCAGCTTCCCAGCCCTGGGCTCTTTCCTTAGTCTTCATTTTATAAAAGTTGTTGCCTTTTTAATGGACTGTCACTTTCAACCACCACCACCCCTGCTGGCAGGGGATGGAAACGTGTCATTTGTAAAAGTTGCATTTGTTCACTTTTGTAATAGTGTGTCCTGGGGATGTGCTGGGAGGAGGAGGTGTTGGGTGGAAGCCAGCCATCGGTGGCCATGTGGGCATCAGGGGGCTGGTCCCACAGAGATGCCCACGAGACAATGAGGGCTCTGTCCTCCCCCACCAGCCCCACCCAACACCTACCAGTCCTTGGTTTAATAAACACTATAAAGAGTCCCTCTTTCCATCATTTGGCCGGTGTCCACTGACATTCCCTGGGCTAAGCCCTGGTGCCACAAGGACAAATCGGGACCAGCCCTGCCCTGGGCAGTTTGTTCTCCCTGAAAAGCCCAGTGACCTCCCAGGATTGGGGGAGTGAGGTGATGTGAGGGAGGGAGTTACCTGGGGGTGGGCTGAACCTTTCTCAGCAGATTGCACCCAGTCCACCTTCCTTATCTCCCCTCTCCCTGCCACCCCAACTCCATGAACTCGTCAGGCCCTAGCACACCTCTTCCTCTCAACTCCTTCCCACTGTAATAGACCCAGTTCCCGCCTCGCTTCCTCAGAAGCTTTCCCTGAGGCACCCCTCCGCCTCCCGCCTCTGAGTTCCAACAGTTCGTTGTTCCTTCTTGGCATTTGGACTGCTGTGGTACCCTAACTCCTATTTGCATGCTTCCAGCTACAGGAAGGTCATTTCCAGCTCACCTGAGGAGCTCTGCTGTCAGCAAGTTCTTCCAACTGGCCAAGGTCCCCAGGAATATCCACCATCATCACCAACAGTGACAAGTTTTCCTGATATCTCCTCTGCCCTAAGGGAACTCACATTGCTGGGGTGGGAGGGGGAAGGAGACAGAAGACAGCCGACCAAGAGCGGCTCAGGCAGCTGTGAGAGCCCCGTGGTGGAGTTAGGAAGGCTTCCTGGAGGAGGCTCATCCACACAGCCCTAAAACAGGTGGACTTGGACAGAGGGGCTCACACTTGGGAGGGGTCAGAGGTGAGCGATAGTACAGAATCCAGAACATTCAGGCCACAGGTATGGGTGGGGAGCTTGCCCATCTTGTTGCTCAATCCCCCCCAGAGCGTGGGCTCCCGGAGCCGGAGGCGGCCACCCACGGTCCGTATGGGGAGGGCTGAGACCCCAGCCCGCCCACGTGCCCTGGGACGAGAGCAGCTTCGACTGCTGGGGTAGCGGAGAGATCCCTGGGACTTTCACCCAGGAGGGCGAGGCCCTCCCAAAGCCCCCGTGAAGGAGGAGTCCTTAGGGGAGGGCCATGGAACACGCGGGTCTCAAGGGCGGGGAGAAAGAGGTGCTGAAGGCAAGATAGAGCAGGCCGGGCTCCCGCAGCGAGCTGGGCAGCAGGCCACCTTCCCGCAGCACCAGCTTCGGGTCCGCAAAACGGGGCGGGGGTGAAGCTCCAGTGGGAGGATGGGCAGACGCCGTCACACCGCGCGGGTTCCTCCTTCCTCGTGGGGGCAAGACCCTGCACACCCCCGGCCTTGGCCTCCCGCATGCCTTAGAGCAGAAGCCCCGCGGGGCAGCGCCGGACCGGTGTCCACGCGGCCCCTCTGGAGGCTTCCAGCCCGCAGCGCCACCTCGTGGTCATGTCGCGCGTGGCCAGGCACCCTAGGTCCGGGGGGTCGCGGAGCAAGGCCCCGGGCCAGGGGAGGCCAAAGTTTGCGCTGCCCGCCCTTTCTTTCCCTAGCCAGACCACCTTCACCCTGCCGCACTCCGCCCTCCTGGAATATCCCCGAGCCGAGAATGAGGCAATAAAACCTTACAGAATTATAGAGGTTAGTGCAAAGATTCCGTTTTGGAGTTCACAGAAAAGGGTTAAAATCCTGGGTCCATCACAAACCAGCTGTGTGACTTTGGCCAAATCACTTAACCTCTCGGAGCTTGGAAAATGGGGATGGAAATATCTCCCTCCACGGGATTGTATGAAGAGTAAATGAAGTAACATTTGTAAAGAATGAAGTACAGTGCCTGGCACAAAATATTCCCTTCATAAATGCTTGTTCCCTCCCTCATTCAACCATCTAATTATGAAATAGATTACAGAACCATGTAGTCGTAGACTCATATTTTGGTAAGTGACTCAGAACTGAAGAATTTCATAATGGTTTAGGATTGTAGAATTGCGGAACAGTGCTCTATGCTGGGGATCTTTGCTCTTGTGCCTGACGTTGACTAGGCCTTCAGTGCCCCTGTGAGTTTCAGAGATGGGCAACAGCTTTGCCCATCATGGGACAGGCTGAGTCACAAACATTTCCTTGCATTTCGTTGATAACACAGCTGCCGCTAACGGGGCACACGTTCCTTGGACTTGGTGTATGCGCTGTCATTTCCTCCTCACAATGACTGCCCCAGGTATTATTGTCACTGTACAGATGAGGGAACCAGCCGGGGCCTGGCTTCCTCTGCGATTCCATTAATTTTTCTGCTGAAAATAAATTGAGGAAGTTACGCGGCTCTAAATATCTCCCATCAGACTGTTGATTCTAGGTCCTAGAGCATGAAAAGCCAAAGATCGAAGTCCTGCCCCTCCTGGCCCCGTTTCACAGATGGGGAGACTGAGGCCCAGAGAGCAGTGGCCCAAAGCCGCATGGCAGGTGGCCAAGATTCTGTGCTTCAGAACTGGCTACATAATTTGTGGGGCCAAGCGTAAAATGAAAATATGGGGCCTCTTGGGGTCGGCCCTGTGGCGCAGCGGTTTAGTCCGCGCTTGGCAGCCCAGGGTTCGCTGGTTCGGATCCCAGGCGCCTGCCGACGCACTGCTTGTCAGCCATGCCGTGCAGGCGTCCCATATAAAGTAGAGGAAGATGGGCACGGATTTAGCCCAGGGCTGGTCTTCCTCACACACAAAAAAAAGAAAATATGGGGCCTCTTGTTCAAAATTATTAAGAATTTCAAGACGGCAAGAGCAGAGCATTACACCAAGCACAAGGAGCTTCTAAAGTCCCACTGCCCACGAAGCCGGCCTGCTGCGCTTCCATCATATCGTTTACAGAGAAGGAAGGGACACACGCCTAGGGTTGGTCAGGATGAGAGAAGGCAGTCTGCATGGATTTATGTGTAACCTAATCCCTCTGTAACTCAGAGAGCCGATTAAACTCTTTCTAAACCCAGGAATTTCCCTCCATGGGTGTTGTCACGCCATCCCTGATTTCCCCGAATTGTCATGGCCAAAGGGCTTTCAGAGAGAGAGGACAGAGGGAGATGTGCATACTAGCACCCACCACCTGCCTCCAAACCAGCTCATAGGATGCTTCTCTGGACCAGAGTGCCAGGCACGTGGTGGGCAGAGGCCTACCCTCTGCTCGTACCTCATGTCCACTGAGACAATAGAGGTCACCATAGGCTGGGAGGGCCTTGCCCATCAGTGCTCAATGTTCCCTGTCGGCTAATGTTCACCAGGGAGCAAATGTCCATTGGTACCTAATATTTATTGATACCTAATATCCATCAATGACAGCCCCCCCAATGGCTGATATCCACAAAGGGGAAATGTCCAGTGGTGGCAATGTCCACACTGCTCAACATATACCAATGCCCCGTGTTCACGGGTAGCTAACTGCAGTTATAATTGCTCTGTGCCTCAGTGCCTAATTCAGTCCAAGACTCAACATCTGGAAACAGCAAATAGCCATCCAGTTAAGTCACATGCCCCTGTGTTTATTCTTCTTTTATTTGTTTAAGTACCAGTGGTTGTATTTATGGAGATTATTGTGTTTGTTGAGCTAGGTGGGAAATTCTTCCTGTGTTTATTGTTCAATTCCAAAAGCTATTTATTATTTTGTTTTGCATACCCATTACTCAAAATATTCTGAATTAGGAATACAAACATACATTTATGTTTCTTGACATATACATGTATATGTAAAGTGTATATATGATGATTACACACATGATAGAGGAAGACAGAGAAAAAGAGAAACTGGTTTGAGGACAGAAGTGTCAAGCTCAGAAAAATTTTCTAATTGGTTGATTCTTAGAAGTAGCAACTTTTCCAAAGTTGAGTGATGATTCAAGGCATCAGCCCTCCTGCTCAGGTGAAGAAGGACAAAGAGGCCCACTTTGGGCTGAAGAAAGCCAGGTTCTCTAATAAGGTTAAAGCACTGACACAACAGCTTCCTTAAGGCAACGTAACCAGTGGTTCAGGCACAGGCTCCGAAAGGACGCCGCCTGGGCTCACAGCCCCGCTCTGCTACTCACAGCTGCGTGTCCTGGGGTAAGCCACTCCACCTCTCTTTGGGCCTCAGTTTCCACATCTGTAAAATGGAGATGGTAGCTACCTCATGGGGTTGTCGTGGGGAATAAGTAGGTCAATGTACATAAAACACTTAGAGCAGTTCTCAGCATATAGTAAGTGCCAGATAATAAATAATATGAAATACAGTGGCATCCATATCCACGGGTTCTGCACCCGCAGATTCAACCAACAGCAGATTGAAAGACCTATAATGGTTGCATCTGTCCTGAACATGTACAGACTTTTTTTTCTTGTCATTATTCCCTAAACAATACAGTATAACAACTATTTACATAGCATTTACATCGTATTAGGTATTATAAGTAAACTAGAGATGATTTAAAGTATACGGGAGGACGTGTGTAGGTTACACTCAAGTCCTCCACCATTCTATACAAGGGACTTGAGCATCCTCTGATTTTGGTATGGGGGAGGTGGACGGGGCTGGGGAGGGGGCGTGTCCTGGAACCAATCCTCCACAGATACCGAGGGACAACTGTACTATTTTTTTGGAAACATCTTTATTTTGTCAAACTTATAAACATACTCTGACTCAAAATATTCTCTGGCAGGGTTTCTTCAGTGGCCATCAGCTCTCCACATGTGATCTCATAGAAGCTGTTATGTTTAGGAATTTGTGTGAAAAGAGGCTCTACCGCCCGCACCCGTACATTTCAAAACTGCCTCACCATACAGCTCCCTTCTGACCCAACACCCGTAAGGACACAGTGCTTAGGAAACGTCCTCATGACCACCCTCTCCAGGCCTGGGAGTCACAGAGGGAACGGCCGACCTGCTGTGATGTGAGATGCAGGGAAAACCTGCCACTCTCCTCACTCTCCAACTGCCTCACTCTGTCTGAAATTCCACCATCACTCTCTGGCTTAAGCCATGATTGTTGTCTGATGTCCTTGATAGACAGGCAGGGGCCCAGACACCAAGAGTGTGACTGGGGGACGGAGGCCACTGTCTGTGCGGGAATAGGGCATTCACTAACTGATGAGGAGCAAGGGGGACCTGACCACTTTCTCCAAATGTGCTCCACCCTAAAAGTGATTTTAAGGTGATGTGTTGGTATGACAGTTGCTAAGACTATGAGTTTAGAGGCAAGATTGTGAGACCCGTAAAGAAGGTGGTCGATGGGTAAGGTCTTCTACATATGCTGCCTTCTCTACCAAACAATGTGACATCCTGTTATATTGGTGGCCCCCAATGACCCACACCTGTTAGTATTATCACCCCCTGTAGAACTTTCCTCTTGCATCTGGGCTCGGCCCGTGATCTGTTTTAATCAATAGAATACAACAGAAGCGGCTCTGGGCCAGTTCCAGACCAAGTCTTATGACGGCTGCTAGCTTTCACTTGGCAGCAACCTTGGGAGTCCCGAGCTGCCAGGTCCGGGGTTTGGTGAGACCATGTGGAGAAGCCCTAAGGCCATCTGGAGAGAGAAAAGCTCAACTATCGGTATCCCAGCAGATCTCAGACCCGGCCACCTCTTAACACACAAGAGTGACTGCAGCAAAACCAGCAGAAGTGACCAGCCAATACCGGCCCTGACTGCAGGACCATAAGCAAATAAAATGATTGTCATGCTAAACCGTTATGCTTGGAGTGGTTTCTTACATGACAATAGATAATCAAAACATCCATGTCACAGGCTCCCTGTCCCCCCAGCCCTGTTTTCCCTCCTCCACCCCTCTGGCTTCGCTGGGAAAAGAACTGCTAACCCGGCCCTGGGATGTGAGCAGCTGAAGATACAAAGACGCCAAATGAAACAGCAGACGGCCAGAGCCTCCTCGAGGCCGCCCAGCCCGAAGGGAGCGGGCAGAGGGGCACAGTTGAAAGAAAACACGTGTACTCGGCATTTTAAAGTTTATGAAGTGTCTCTGTAAGTCTAAAATTATTTCAAAATAAAAAGCTAAAAAAATTAAATAAATAAAATAAATCAAGCAGAAGATACAAAAACAAAAACAAACAAAAATAAATAAATACAGTTTATGAGGTGCCGCCCTGCACATGAGCTCATCTCTCATTACATTCTTGTCCCGCAGCCACCCTGCGGACTTGGCCTGTCTCCCCTCAGCCTCACACTCTCACCCGCCTCCACCCCCAGCCCTGACAAGTGGCTTGTGGTCCCCAGACAGACCCACCTCTCACTTCCCCTGTCTCTCCCCAGCCCCAGCGGGGACCTGGAAGCATGAAGACCTAAGCCCGCTGTCCTGCTAAGGTGTCTTCTCCCTCCCTCAGGGGCTGTCCTCCAGACCAAGGGGCTCATCCGAGGGGCACCGAGGGTGGGGGAGGCCAGTCCCGGGTGGGGTGGGTGAGAACTGCTCCGAGGAGAGGAGGCGAGAGGGAAGCCGTTGGAGCACAGCCTCACTCCCAGCAGACCCTGGGGAAGGCCAAGCGTTTGGGTGCTTCCCGCAGACTGTGGGCAAGCAAAGTCATACTTAGTGCAAGCTTTAAAAATACTCTCCCCACACACAGACACAAACACTGCCATTCCCTCGCCTGGCTCCACCGGCCAGTGAAATCCGGCAATGTGTGCAGACAGCCAGGCGTGGGGACCAGGATGGGTGCCTGGAGGGAGCGTGTCTTGGGTTCTGAGCAGACTCCTCGGGAGTGACTTCACAGAACGTCCCTTTGCTAAGGTGTTCTCAAGGAAGATGACCCTCGAAGGAGTAGGGGAGGGACAACGAATGCTTCCCTGTCCTCGCACCCAGCAGCCTAATTACCTCCCACTTATCCTTCCTGTCTCAGCATCCATGCCGCCTCCTCTGAGAAGCCTCCCTTGACCACCTCCCCCCAGCCTACCACAGGCAGGATTAGATGCTCCTCCTCTGTGCTAATCCAGTACCTCGTCTTCCCTCGAGAGTAACACTCATCAATTATTTTCTGTTTATTTTTCCAGCTTTCACTTTACACTCAGAGTGAGAACTGTGCCTGCCTTGCTCCCCAAATGGTCCCTAGCACCCAGGCTGGTGCCTGGCACATAGTTGGTTGTCAATACACACCTGATAAATGAAAAACTGGGTCTGCTACATCCATTTTATTGATGGTTAAATGGAGGCCCAGAAAGGTTAAGTGACATTCCCAAGGCTGCACATCCAGCTCAAGCCAGGACTTCCAGTTCCTCTGCAATAGGAACCTCCCTTCCCTGCCCGCTCCTCTCTCCCTCAGAGAGTGGGTGTGTGCACCAACAGGCCTGAAGCTGGGAGGGGGCAGGAGTCCCCCGTGAAGTTCCACCTCCTCTCAGCTCCTTGGCAGGGACCCACCTCTGCTCTGGCCTCCTCCCAGTGACCGTCTGGGCCCCACCTCAGCCACCCCAACAGCAGCCCCCCTGACTAGAGTGGCTAGTCGGCCTCTGAGCCTCTTCCCCAGCTGTAAGATAGCCCAGGAGACCGAGGCTCCTTCCAACTACAGGTCTGTGGACCCCTGTGGAAAGACTGGGGCGCCAGCTCTGTGCTGCTTGCAGCCTGGCACAAAACACAAACCCTCACCCAAGCACCAGAAAGACCCAGAAATCTCATTTTTTTTCAAACGTACCAGAAGGTTACTTTGATGTTATGTAAGTTTTCAACTTTCACTACCGTGTGCGCGCACGCACTCAGGCACATGAATGGTGATGGTGGTAGTTTTCAGGTTTTAAAAACAAACAAGTTGAGATGATTCTACAGCATAATCAGGTTTGAGGAACACTTTAAAGTTTACACAGATCCTAAATTTCACATCAGTACCTCATCTACCCTTCACAGCCTTCTAGTGAGGAAAGCAGGGCAGGGCTCACCACAAACCCATTTCACAGATGGGGAAAGAGATGCCCAGCAAGCCGGGGGCAGAACCTGGGACTTGTACTCGGACGCCCTGTTCCAAACTCTGTCTTCTTCCCACTCCTCTGCGGAGTGATTCAGCTTCAAAAAAAAGAAAAAGTGCGAATATAATTACTTGGCTGGTAGACTTGCCCGAGGAGGTTGCTTAAGCCTGGCAGGGAGTTAAATCGGTTGGTGGGAAGCCCATTCTCTAGGAGATGCGGGATGACAAGAAGAATAAAACTCTGGGACTGAGGCAACAGGATGCTGAGAGAGTGACTCAAAGGATCAGGGCAGCCCAGGGGGTGAGCCCCCAGGCCTCAGTGCCCGGGATCCGCCCACACACACACACGTGGAAGCCCTGCGTTTGTCAGAAAGACACCACAGCCCTGGCCGCAGGGCACCCCGAGGAGGACCAAACCCAGCCTCGGTCCCGGCGGCTCCCTGTCAACTGCAACCCAAGATGGCAAGTGGCTGCATAGGCGGGACGGGAGTTGGAGTTCCCATCCGACAGGGGGCAGACTGGGAACCCGGCAGGGATTGAGTTGCAGGCAGAGCTCGGAGCGGAGTCCAGGTCCCTGACCTGTCATAGCGCTGTCCCCACCAGAGGGCGCTGCCTGCTCCGCTCCGCTTCCCTGTCTCCGCGGATTTGCCCCTTTGCTTCCGCCCTGTTCCGGAGTAGACGCTGGAGCCCGAGGCTGGGGTTTGGAGGTTCCCGCCGGGAGAAAGCAGAGGGCGCACCCAGAGAAGCAGAAGTCTGAATGAGCAGCGGTCCTTGGCAGTATCCAGGGACTTCATTGCCTTCACATCTTCCCCTCTGATGAAATAACTTCCAATCTTTGTGTTTTACAAAATTTTAAAACTAGCACTTATTCAAGTGTGTTTTTTTAGTTCAACAATATAATAATAATTTTTTTAGTTCAACAATATATAATCCAATGATTATATATTGACTATACAAAAAAATGTTTGAAAGATGAGAAAACTCAGGCTCAGAGAGCTTGAATAATTTGTCCAGGGTTGCACAGCAGGTAAGTGACAAAATCCAGATTTTAAAAACAAGTGTGTCTGATTCTGGAGCCCATAAATAAACTGCTCGGTGCACAGAACAGAAAGTAGAATGCTAACCTTACAGAATCAGACACAGAGAATCCTAGAGTGTTAGCTTCTTGGCTTTTCCTTCACAAAGGCCAACAGTGGGGTTTGATGGGGAGCTTGGAAGGGACTCCAGGTCCTGCAGGCCAGTGGTCCCCCTGCTTTGATCCAGGCTCCAGCCCTATCCACCGACCTCTGAGCAGTGTCAGTTGGGAGCAGCTTCTAGTAACCACTGCTTGGTTGTTCTCCCAGCAGAGGGCAGTTACTCTGGGGTTGGGAAGCTCCTCAGAGAAAGGCCCTGTGAGCCCAAATCTTCATTATTCCCCTTCTTGGGGAACCTTCTCAAGGCCCTCCGCTGAGCGGGCCTGGCTGTGAACCTGGGTCCTCTGACCTTCCTGTCCAGGCCTCTTCCTTGCCCCTCAAGGGGCCCTGCGCAGCACAAGGTAACCCCAAGACTGTGTCGTGGCCACTGCGCGTGGCAGACCAGGGCACAGTGTAGTCCCTCCTAAAGTCCGTGGCTTTTCAACAGGGACCTCAGAGATTTAACTGAAAATAATTTGGTTATGTGGGGACACCCAGGCACGAAGGTAGGTCAGCAGGGAGATATTTTGCCTCTCCAGTCAGGTGGCAGGGAAAGTTGGGGGCCCCTTACATCCCATCGCTCCTGCTGCTTTCTAGCTGCATCATCCCAGTCAGGGCATTTTACCCCCTGAGCTCCAGCTTCCTCACCGGAAAGTGGGGACATTAACACTGTTTCCAACATATTTACACCCCACTCAGAGCCCCATCACATGGCCCTACACACTGAGGGGCTCAGGTAGCATCAGCTCCTTCCTCCGCTCCCCGAGGCTGAGATTCAGGGCGCATATCCCAGGACAGGGCCCTGGGTGGGTTTTGACTGGACAGTACTGGTGCCACGCTAGTACTTAAGTCCTGTGACTCTCCCTGCTGCACCCTACGCCATTAGGTCTAATCTGGACCCAGGTGAGGACTGGGTTGTTATTTCATTGACACTCACCTGGAGGTGCTGGTCCAACAAGTTACACTAATGCGAAGTGTAGCCAGAAATTACAGAGGAAAAAGAACTAAAAGTAAATAAAGTCAGTAATGCCTGTCTACCATCTGAACAGCATGTAATGTTTCAAAGCAATTGCAGGTTCATGATATGTTTTGATCTTAACAAAATCTTGTGAGGAGCTAGGATGGCGCTGTTAGCTCCCTTTATAGAAGAGGAAACCGTCGGTCAGAGAGGAGGTATATGGTTTGTCCAGGGCCATATATCCAGTGCCAGAGAGGAGAGTAAACTCTGGTTCCCATCCCCGGGGCTGGTGAGAACCAGTAAGTGGGAAGACACGGGAAAGGAGAAAAGGACACGGGAGCAAAGAATCCCCCTCCATCTGCACCCCAACAATCCCCTTAGTAATCAAAGAAATACAAATGAAAACACTGTGGAGGTCCCATTGGCAGTTTTTGTTCTATTTCTAGGAGGTGGTCCCTCCTTGGAGGAAGGGATGAGAAAGAACACTGTCTCATGCCCAGCTTGAGAGAGAGACATTGGCACAAAGTTTGCTGAAGAGCAGTTTGGCAATATGTGCCCAATGCCCTAAAAATTGCCACAGTAGTTCCACCTCTAAAATGCTCTTCTTAGGAAACAATCATGGAGAAGTAAAACATTTACCTACAAGGCTATTCATTGCTTATTGGTAATAGCAAAAATGTTGAAAACAGTCAAAAGATTCATCAATAGGTTGACTGTTTAAGTAACTTATGACTTATCTAAGGATAGAACGTTGGCCAACTATTAAAAATGAAGCTGCACATGGGCAAAAGCAAAATAAACAAACAAAAAACCAACGTAATTTAAACTCCACACTTCATACAAAATTAACTCAAAATGGATCACAGACCTAAATGTAAAACATAAAATTATACAACTTTCGAGAAAATCTTCAAGATCAAGAGCTAGGCAAAGAGATTTTTAGACTTGCTATCAAAAGCACAATCCATAAAGGAAAAAAAATTGATAAATTAGACTTCCTCAGAATTTAAAATTTTGCTCTATAAAAGACCCTGTGAAGAGGAGGAAAAGAAAAGATACAGACTGGGATAAAATAGTTGGGAACTACATATCTGACAAAGGACTGTACCTAGAATATATAAAAAACTCTCAAATCTCGATAGTAAAAAGAACAAACACCCCAAGCAGAAAATGGGCAGAAAAACATGAACGGACTTTTCACTGGAGAAGATATATAGATGACAAATAAGCATGTGCAAAGATGTTCAACATCATGGGCCATCAGCACAATGCAAATGAAAACTGCAGTGAGATATCACCCCACACCTATCAAAAAGGCTGAAGTAAAAAATAGTGACGACACCAAATACTGGTGAAGATGTGGAGAAACTGGATCACTCACACACTGCTGGTGGGAATGCAAAAGGGAACAAGTATTCTGGAAAACAGTTTGACAGTTTGTTGTAAGACTAAACAATGCACTCACCATATAATCCAGCAATTATACACTTGGGCATTCATCCCAGAGACATGAAAACTTATGTTCACGCAAAACCTGTATACAAGCATTCATAATAGTGATTCGTAATAGTCAAAAAGTGGAAGCAACTTAAATGTTCTTCAATGAGGTTAAACAAACAGTGGTATAGCCATACCATGGAACACTACATAGCAATAAAAATTATTGATACATCCAACAACTTGGATGGATTTCAAGGGAATTATGCTGAGTTATAAAAGGCAATCCCAAAAGGTTGCATTCTATGCTATTCTATTTATATAATGTTCTTGAAATAGCAAAATTATAGGGGTGGAGGACAGATTAGTGGTTGGCAGGAGTGGGGAGAAGAGAATGGGTGTGGTTAGAAAGGGGGAGCAGGAGGGAGCCTTGGAGTAACGGAACAATTATGTATTTTTATTATGGTGATGGTTACATGAATCTATACCAGTAATAACATTGCACAGAACCACACACACACACGCGCGTACCTGTAAAACTGGTGAAATCTGAGTACTCAGTATATGACACCAATGTCCACTTCTTGGTTTTGATATTGTGCTATAGTTATGAAAATGCTGCTCCTGGAGGAGACTGGTGAAGGGTACACTGGACCTCCCTGTACACTTTTGTTGCAACTTCCTGTGAATTTATAATTATTTCAAAATAAAAATTTTGAATGAAGCTGGAACCCTGGGGCGGTGGGGGAGGTAGTGGTGGGGGGAGGCCTGAAGGGCCCCTGGGGGCTGGTAATATTCTATTGATCTGGGGACCAGTTACACAAATGAGTTTGGTTTGAGAAAATTCAAAGAGCTGTACACTTATGATTCATATGCTTTTCTGTATCAATATTACACGTCAATAAGAAGGGTTTTTGGGGGGCCTGCCTGGTAGTAGAGCGGTTAAGTTCGCGTGCTCCACTTCGGGGCCTGGGGTTTGCAGGTTCTGATCCCCAGCATGGACCAATGCACCGCTTGTCAAGCCAGGCTGTGGCAGGCGTTCCACATACAAAGTAGAGGAAGATGGGCATGGATGTCAGCCCAGGGCCAATCTTCATCATCAAAAAGAGGAGGATTGGCAACAGATATTAGCTCAGGGCTAATCTTCCTCACAAAAAAAAAAAAAAAAGGTTTTCTTGTGTTTAAACCTGCAGAAGAATATTAAAGATATGAGAAAATGCTCACTTACATATATATTCACTTAAGACATATATATATGTCTTAAGTAGAAATAAAAGCAGGGTACAAAATAGCATGTATTATTTAACACAATATTTGGGTTAAAATTATATAAATGTATACATGCATAGAAAAGTGACTAAAGGAAGATATGCCAAAATGTTAACAATGGCTGTCTCTGGGGAGTGAAATAATGGGTAATTCTAAATTTTATCCTTTGGTTTTATCTGTATTTGCTATGATAAATATGTATTACTTTTGAAAAAACACACAAAAAAGTTGTTTTAAATGCTAATCTTTGATATTTGATGGAATTTCCTAGCTCACAAGTTTGGTTTTTTTTATAACCATGTTCTTAGAAAGATCAGCAGGACAGAGGTTATTATGCTATTTTATTTTTTTAAATTATTTTATTGAAGTCACATTGGTTTATACATTGTGTAAATAAGAGATTATTATTCAATTTTAAAGATCAGGAAATGATAGCCTAGGGAGAGGGAGCCACTTACCCAAAGTCTCACCACAATTATATATCTGAGTGAAGACTAGCACTCAGGTCTCCCAGCTCCAACCTCAAGCTTTTGCCATCACTACCCTGCTGACATGGGCAAACGACCATGCTGGGCACAAAAGGGGCTTCAAAGGTACCTAAAATCCTACCATCCTCTACATCATGCTCCAAAATGGCCACCTGGTCCCTACTTGCATACCTCCAATGACAGGGAACTCACTACCTACTAAGGCAGCCCCTTCCATTCTAGAGCTGCTCTAGTGCTCACTAAATTGCCCAGCATTTCCACTGACCCCAAATCTACCCCTACTCCTACACCTTCCTTCATCCATCTTAATCCTGCCCCTTGGGCTACACAAACAAATATGATCCCCCTCTCCTTGTGGCAGTCCTGTAGAATTTGGGAGACAACAATCCTGTCCCTGTCCCTAGTTCCTAGGGATAGGAGTCCAAGCTTCTAATTTTCTAGATCCAGATCCTGAGGCCCAGAAAAACTGAGTGATATACCTATGGTCACACAGCAATTGATGTGTACTGAGCATCTGCTGTGGTATAGCACTCTGATTCTGCTGATGGCTGGAGCTACCTGGACACTGGGGGACCACCTGGGATCCCCCTTTCAGGAGAAGGGAGTGGAAAAGAGACTTAGGAAATATCTCAGTGCCAAACCTGCTCTGAGGTCCTCTGGGAGCTGTAATCACACACACACACACACACACACACACACACACACACACACACACACACACGCAGGGGAGTCTGCATGCACTCCAGCCACATACCTTACTGCCCAGGAACTACTTCCAGGTCTCTGGGATCCCTCAGATCCCACCAGGAGTCCCCGCTCTGCTCTTGCAGTTCTGAGGGACAAGTCAGGTAGGAGGGGCTGAGGAAGAGGATGTGAGGAAGGGAAGAACAGTTCCTGGTCTCCCACAAGGGTACTAAGGTGACTGTGAACAAGTCACTTCTCCTTTTGGGACCTCAGCTTCCTCACTTGCCGACCAGGGTGCCGGTCTCTGCCCTAAACCACATCAGGGCACTGAGGATCCAGTAGGATCAGGGATGGGGCAGGGCTTAGAAAAATCTGGGATAACAGAAGTGGTGCAGGAGCTGTTGCTGTGTAAAGTGGTCTGAGACCCTCCTTTCTTCCCTTCTCATTCACTCATCCATTCATTCATTCATTGCCCATTGGACAAGCTCTGGGCCAGACACTGGGGAGACAGAGAGAACTGGCCAGGCACCGCCCTTGGGAGTGTCCATGGTGGCAGGAGTGGGTGGAGAAGGTGGTCAGAATACAGACGAGTAAACCAACAGTTGCAGATAATAAAGAGGAGCTCAGGGCACTGTGGGAGAATCCAGAGAAGTGGAATCAACTCAGTCTGTGAGGTACAAGGAAGGAGGATGTAGCCTTGGGCTGGGATTTGAAGAAGGAATGAGAGTTTGCCTTGGTGGACAAGATGGGGAAGGGCATAGCCAACTCACACAGCAAAGGCACGACTGTGAGAAAGGGCCTCCCCGCTGTGGTCCAAGAATAGCTTTCTTAAGATCGCTGCAAGGATGGAGAAGACTGTTACCACACAGAGGGCACGATCTGCTCACCACAAGACAAAAGCCAATCATCAAGAGGCAAGATGGTGGAAAAAAAAGAAAGGGTTTATTACAGCTTGCTAGCAACGGGGAAGATGGCTGACTAATGTTTCAAAGAACCGTCTTACAGAACAAAGGCTACAGGCCAGTTATATAGGGGGCTGGTCTCTAGGTGGGGGAGGCATCTGGTCTCAGGATGGGGCATCCATCTGGTCTTAGTTCCTGAATCTTTTGTTTTACTTGACACGCATCAGAGACTGGAGCAACGCCCTGTACCCTGATCTTTCAGTTGTCATTGATGATGGCTGTCAGCATAGACTCTGCCTGGGGGTCATCACATTCCTCAGGAAGTCAAAAGAGCAAGGTTATCAACTTATAGCAACTGGGAGGGGCTGCAAAATCTACAGAGCATGTCTGGGCTAGTCAATCAGAGGTCACAAAGTTACAGTATGGTTTCTTTTCTACAACATGGCTTCCCTTATGTCAACCTTGTCTTGAGCCGGCATCAAGACCTCCTAGGAAAGAAGGGCATGGGAAGGAGCTGGCTCTGTTTGCAGTGCTCCGGAGAGACAACGTTACATAGAGAACAGAGAGGCTGGAATAGAAGGCCTTTCCCGTCTCTCTAAGGTCTGAGATTCGGAGTTGACCCTGATTGAAAAAGACATAAGGTCATTTTCCCTCTGCACCCAAGAGGCAGCATCACATCTCAGGACTAAAGACACATCTTGAACCAAAGTTACAAGATTACAAAGCTCACGGGTGGGATCTGTATGCCCTTCCAGGCAACCTCAAACACGCACAGCCTTTCTTGCCCTGAGGGCCTTCATCTTCCCAGAGTCAAGCTTTTAGAATCCCATTCTGAGCCTCTCTAGGAAGAGGCAACCCCACTCCTCCTGCCAGAGAGAGGACCTGTGAAAGAATGTGTGGGCAGAGGAAGGCCGGGAAGGGCTGCAGCCATCAGCCAGGGGCCAAGCTCCTAACCTCAGAGGCAGCCCAGCCAGTGCCCTGACCCCCAGGACTCCCAACAGGCACCCAGGAGACTCACAAGTCCTTTCTTGTTCTGACCTTCACCAACTTCTCCCCTTTCCCTGAGACCTGCCTCCTTAAAACACAGGCACAGCGATCTCCGTTAAACAGGGTTCCATTAAACAGGGTTCTCCTTCTCTGCCAAGACAGGAGCTTTTGGCTTCCTTCTCTGCCCTCCAGGACGGTAGGCAAGTAACCCGAGTATCATCCTGGTTCCAAGATGATTCATAACGGAGAGGAGGAGGAACTGAGGGGGCCCGTAGGAGGAGGCCTTTGTGACGGTCCAGAGAGGACAGATGAGGTCTGAGCTGGTGCTGGGGCCCCGGGAGGAAGAGGCCACTTGGTGACTGACTGGACGTGGGGTGACAGGGAGGGGTCAGGGTTGTCTCCAGAGTTCTGGCTTGGCTGACAAGTTGGGGGTGGAAACACAGAAGGAAAAACCAGGGGAGAAGGATACGTAGTGAGTTAGCAGGAAATGTCCATCATCTTTTAAAAATTCACCTTTTGCATAACAGAAAAAACACTGTGAATAACTTAGATGTCAAGAGACATAGTAGGTTAAATAAGCTGTTACATCCATACTAGGCAATATTATGAAATATGAGGTATGAGGAAATAGTCACAATAATTTATGCTTTGAAAGGGGATAGTAAAAACGTATTGCGGAATAATCCTATTTTTGTAAAAATAGATGTATGTGTCTACGTATGAATTTTTTTTACAAAACTGAAATTATAAACATCAAAATGTTGAAAGTGATTACCTCTTGATGAATCACAGGGGATTTTTACTATCTTGTCTTGCTTCACTTTCGTAAGGAACAACAAATGTTACTTATCTATGTCCTCTGCTATAAAGATATGGAGTCTGGGCTGACAGTCCCTTAGGGTAATGCCAAAGGATCTGAAGGTACTTCTGCCCCCATGTGTGTGCCCCTCACTCTGTTCTGTCACACAGAGAACAGCCCCTTGGGCCCAGGCAGCCCCTGAGTGTCTGCTTCTCTGGGATCTGAATGGCACAGTCCCTCTTGATTCTTGGGTCCTGGTCCAGGTGGAACAGAGGCCACCAATAAATTGCATCAGGATCTCCGGCTTAGGAGGGCCCCGGGAGCTCACTCCAAGTGGGGTGAGGCCGACATACGAAGGCCAAGAATCTGGCAGAGAAGAAGGACAAAGGGAAGTACTATTGAGCTGGCCCAGGAGTACATGATAGATGTTCAATAAAAACACATTGAATGAATTAACGAAAGGGCAAGATCAACTTTGTGAATCTTTTGAATACATTGGGAATTCTTTTTTCAAACGACAAGTGAACTAAACAGAATTATAAAGAAGTTAAATGCTAGTCACAGTATATCAGCTGCCCCAGTTTAGTAGAGCTCAGTCCTAGTAAGATCCCATGGGCAAGAGACACCCCCGGCCCCTTGAGATCCAGCTGGGTTGTTCTGGAGCGGGAGGTCCTGCTCTTCCCAGGCCATAGTGGCAGCTCGGTCACATTCCGCTAAGTGAAGAGAAGGGGCTGGAGCCGGGGGCCTCACTAACTGTGTCTTGTCAGCCCCCTGAGTTCATTAGATTCTCACACTTCCTTCCAGAAGTTCTGCACAGGGGATGTCCTTGGGCATTTGACTGAAATTGGCAGAAAGCCCGTGACCTTTTCCTAGCAAGAGCGTTATTAATGTTCTCTGATTCCAGAATGACAGCTCATTGTTTTTTTCATCCTTTCCTGAAAACCTATTAATGTAGGAGCTTCTGGGGGATTTCAAAGTTAGTGATGACCTTGACAGCTTCTCCAGCAGCCCTGCCTGGGGAGCCCTCAGGCATTCAGTGGTATTTCATGGGCTCACATGAGCCTTCCAAGAAGCTCCACGATTTCCAGAGCAATTCCCATCTAATCACTTTGACATCTTCTGAGCAGATGTGGTTGCCGTTTCCTGGTAATTACTCTTCATCCTGCCTCCCTCAGTTCTGCACCACTGTGATTTCTGCCCCCTAGTATTGGCCGAGGTTTAGAATCAAACGCTGAGTTCATGCACTCATGAAGGTCAGAGCTGGAGGGGCCCTGGGAGAGCGTTGAGTCCAATCTCCTCGCATGAGAATTCATTTTAGTCCTTTTCATCCACCATCACCCTGGCTCCTCTGTGCCAGGTTCAGTGCCAGGCTCTGGGGGCACAGAGCTGGAGCTGCTCAGTCTCCCCAGCAGCCCGTGAAGAATTTGCTTGCAGTCTGAGGGTAGAGATAGACTGTAAACTTACCAAATTCGTTAGTAAGAAAAGGCTTCAATACAGGACTGGATAAAGTCCAGGAGTGGGGAACATGGAGCTGAGGAAGGAATGGCCAGCTGGACTTGGTGAGGTCAAAGAAGGCATTGAAGGGGAGGAAGAAGATCCTCTACCCACTCTGGGTCCTTTCTGGCTGGGCTACAAATTAAATTGACATGAAGCCGAATAGCAGGAGAAAATCAAACAAAGCTTTATAACATGTATACATGGGAGAGACGCGGGGAAACTGAGTATCTCTCGACAAAATGGCAGAGCTTCTTTTCTCACATAGACAAAGAAAGATTTTAGGGGTTGGGTCAGTTATGGGAGATTACCAGAAAAGCACAGTAAGGTTATTATGCGATTTAAGGCCTCACCTTCCACACTGACAAGTTTCTAGAGATGAGGTCATCCTTCCCTCTTCCCAGTACAGAGAAGGAGGTACCTTTACAAATGGAGATTTCCCTTACAAATGTAAATGTCTGGTAAACAGAAATTTGATAAGAACGGGCCCAGCACAGACTCTCCCAGTCTATCGATACCCAGAGTTATCCATGGTGAAGGCCGTCCCAGAGACAGGCCTTCCATCCCAAATCCCTTTAGATAGTTGGGAGGGGAAGGTCAAAGCCTCCTTCAGAGAAAATAATCGAGGTAAAGAGGCATATTTTGAGGTGGCCAGTTCCAATTCCCCACAGCATCGTAAGAGGAGGTGATATTTAAAATACGATATTTTAAGGATCCTAGTTAAGGGTTTTTCAGAGACATGAGGGAGTAATAAACATTTCCAATAAAAACAGCGTGGCCTCACGCTGCAGAGCGTGGGCTCTGGAGGCAGCCAGCCTGGGTTAGAATCCACCTCTAACAGGCTGTGTGACCCTGGTCAAGTTATTCATCCTCTCAGCCCAGCTCCCTGAGCTGTAAAACTCATAGACACCTGTAGGCAGGTCTGTCACATGCAGTCACACAGTCAGCCAGGGTGCTCCTTCTAAGGACGTGCCCTTCACCATTAAGAGCTGTGTTTGTTATGACATTTTTCCAGCGGGTGGTGGTCAAGGGCTTGCTTTCTCAAAATATCGTGACAGGCTGTGATAGATGGAAGCAGAGTGTCTTGAGGAAAGGTGCCTTTTTCTAATTTGCACAAAGGCACCAAATGGGCTACAGGTGGCCTGGTACCCGTGGTATCTTTCTTTCTCCTTTCAAAAGTGAAACTTTTCTAACAGGCAGGGGTCAGAAGAGCTTCAATCTTCTTGCCTCTCTTAAGTTGTCCACCCAGAAGCACTCCTGGCTGTGTGGGGCCACTGTGCACTGGGCTACAGGTCTCTTCCTAGGCACCTGGGCTGTAGCCCCCTCAATGGGATGGTGACTCCCTGTTTCATGCTGGTCTCTGCCTGTCAATAACCAGTGTTGCGGCTGGACCAGCCATTGTGGTCATTGTGATTGCAAGACGCCCTTCAGCAATAAGCACCAGGAAACTTTGAAAAAATGAAAATTTATTACTTACAAGACCTGGAAATTACACAACACACCTGGGGCCACACTATGAGGTCACAGGTAGAAAGAGAGAGAGAGAGCAGCACAAGGGCTGAGGATTCTGATTTTATTGGGGCCAGAGGAGGGGGCCTGGGATTTTGCAGGATCACTCTTTATTGGTGAATTTAAAACATAAAAGCAGGAATTTAAAGGGTGGGAAAAGAAAAAAAAATCAGCGGCCCAAAAGGTCAGTTATTGAAATCAACCAAGATCTCTACTACAAAGGGGCCTCCGTTGGGGAGGCGGCCCGGCTCTTTATCTGGTGGTGTAACTGGCGGTGTGTTTATTTGAGATAGCCCTCCTTGAAGTCAACGCCTCTTTGAAATGGATGCCTCGGCAGTCAAAGCTTAAGTCAGGCACTTACTTTACAAAAAAGAAAAAAAAACAACTGTCAGAGCTTACCTACTAGCACCCTTCTCCAGAGAAGCCCTGGGCGAGATGGGAGGGAACAGCGCTCCCTTCCCATCACTGCTCTGCCCCTTCGGTCCCCCTAAGATTACACCTCCAACCGGGCGGCGATAAACCTTTCTGCGCAGAAGCATTGGGACAATCCTAAAAGGTGCTACCTTGTCCAATGGGAAGGTTAAAGCTCTCACTCTCTCGACATTTCCCAGCATAGGGAAGTGGCACAGAAATCCAGCCACCACTGTAGAAGGGAGGTCTACCTCTCTGGACCTATCCCCCACTCCTACCCCCAGACCTGCTGAATCAGGATCTTTTCGGGTGAGGCCAGAAACCTGTGCTTTTAACAGAGTTCCCAGGTAGTTTTTAGACACATTGAAGCTTGGAAACTTCTGCTCCTTGGTTCTCTCCCTCCAATAAAGGAAGGACCCAGATTGATCATTCTAGTAAGGATTTTTTTTAATTCTTTGGTTTTTTTCATGGTGTGGGTGTGCACGTGTCTATGGTGTGTGTGGGGTGTGTATGCGTGTGTGGTATGAGTGCATGATGTAGATGCATGTGTGTTTTGGGGGGGTGTATGTGTGTGAGGTTTGTGTGTGTGCATGTGTTGTGTGTGTGGATGTGTGTATGCTGAGAGGGCAGCAGGTAAGGAGAAGGTGGATCAGCTTTTCCCGCCACACGCCAAAATGATAAAAGTGTTTACCTCTGGGTAGTAGGGTTAATAGCTATTTTTCTTTTGCCTTCTCTGTATTTTTCAACTTTTCAACAAGGAATATATATGACTTATGTAATAAAAAGAAAAAATTTTAAAGGAATTCACCATATTCCATTGTCATCATCTTGAATCTCTTAGTCGCAGCAAATCTTGTGAGCGCCCAGCTATCCTAACCCGATGTGACAGTGGGGGAGACATCACGGACTCCTTTCAGAAACTGAGCTGTTCACTGGAGCCATGTGGAAACAGGGAGCCCAACCTGTTCTGTCATCCAGGGCTTGCTCAGAGGGCCTGGTAGGGGCTGGGCAGGGTCATGAGCATTTGATTCTCAGACTTTCAGGCAGCTTTGGAGCTGGATCCTGGCCAAGAAGAGGGAACCACGTGCAGGGTCCAGCTCTGGGGAGAGGCCCGGTGAGACCGGGATAGCCCCAGAGCGGTCCCACTCAAGAGAGCCGCCATAGCTCCTCACCCCCACGCCATGCATTGTTCTCCTTGTATTGTTTTCTGAAATGGGATGTATCTGGAAATTGACGCATACATTTAGTGAGGTGATGTTTCTCGTTTCCCAGAAGGCTTGTATTAAATCTGCATGTTATACACAGAATGGAGCACAGTGGCTGGCTCATAGTAGATGCCAGGAAATGTCTGTTAATAAATGAATATATATATGAAAAAGGAAAAAAACAGTATCTATCTTTTTGTAAGAGCAATATGTCTCCACTCATCCCAGAGTAAGTGATGTTCGTTTTAGGGTCTCCCTTGGGCTTGGTTAGCTTGGCACAGACCCCCTGGGGAACTTGCAGGACACAGTGACCTGTGCCCTGAGGGGACAGGCATTTTCCCTCACATCTTTATACACACTGCACTCCTCAACCATCTCCCCAGGAGCATGAGGATGTCCCTGGAACAAAGGTGATGCTCAGCGCTGGTGCCACGGCCTCCTCCCATCTCCGGCATGTGGTGATTCCTGTCCAGAGCGGGGCTTCTCCTTCAGGAACATCCGTGCTACAGAAGGTAAGGGATGGACTTGAGCGGCCACAGTGTAACCCAATGTCAATTTAAAGCAACAGGCACGTCCCACTCCTTATTCCAGGGCAAAGGAGTGACAATATTTAAAGGGACATTAGACTGAACCTTACTAATGTAAAAAAAAAGAATGTGATTCATTCCAGATGTGGAGTATTTCACCACTATAAGAAAATTCACTATTTTGAATAACTGTTCCCTTAGCCTCAGAAGGGAGTGACTGAGTCCAGTGTCCACAGGGTTGTGGCATCTAGCTCAGTGGTCTCTCAGTGGGTCCCCTTGGTGGGCTAGGCACCTCCACCCCCATTCTTTAGCTGCTGTTGTCCCCACACACACACTCTAACCCCCCATTAGGTGGAAATGGATGGGAGGAGAGATAAGGGACAGCCAACGTCTAACTTACTGGTGCAGATGTAACTTGGCATTGGGGACTTCTTCAAGATAGCTGTGTGATCATTGGCATTTGTCTTGTGGGAGGATCCATGAGTCCCTCACACCCATCCCCACCCCTGGGGAGCTCCCACCTATAGTATCTTGACTTGGCTTTGCCTTCTCTGGCTGAAAGCTTTGACTTTTCCCTAACCTCAGCTCCCGTTCACCCTCTGAGGAGGTCACTTGCCCTTCTAGAAGGTCTTCTTAATCCAGCTCATCTCCATGGGGACATATCTGGCCGTGGAAAACCCCCAGGCATCCTTGCCCAGCCAGAATCTGGGCCACTCCCAAGCACCCCTTCTCACAACTCAGACACCAGTGGGTGCTCTAGCCAAGCTTCTGGCCCATAGACATTTTCAGATGTGGGTCAGGGACCAGTACTACACCCACCAAATGATAAGGCACACAGGCCTCATTCTCTGGATGGTTCCTTGGAAGCCCCCCTCAATTGGCTTAAGGAAGGAAGAAGCTCCTCTTTACCCTCCCCACAGGGGGTCAGGATGGGGCGCAGGCGGGGACACAGATGGACAATAGTGTCCACTCTCCAACAAAACCTTCATGTCTTCATGTTCCACCGACGTCTCAGCCTTCTGTGTATCCTCACGGTGGGGTTTTGGTCTCTGAGCAGGTCAGCTGTCTTGCCCTGGGTCTTTAGTGCGTCTGTGGACACTCTAGGACAAACAGGAAGTCATCTCAGCCCTGTCAGCCTTCACGGATTCCAACACCCCTTAGATTCACCAGAGTCAGTGGAATGAGGATTCAGATCCCTGCCTTTGCTTAACAATCCCCTGGGGCAAGTTGCTGAACTTCTTTTGGCCTCAAGTTCCTCATTTGCAAATTGGGCTTAAAAGTCCTTATTTCTTGGGTCTTGGGAGACTTTTAGAAAGATAATATGCCCTGCAGGGCATCTGGCACAGGGCCTGACATAATAAATGCTCACCAAATGAGAACCATCATTCACAGGGTCCTGCTGAGGTGTGAGCTTCCTGCCTGGGAGGCATTCAGGCTTTCGGGGACTGTTCAGCAGCGGGATATCCGGGTCCATTACGCTGCCAGCTGCCGGTCTGGCTCCCTGAGGTGGTGGGGAAAGACCACAAGTGTTATTGTCACACAGGGCCTGATTCCCATCTTGTCCTGTCACTTCTCAGCTAGGTGACCTTAACATTGCTGAGTTCCAGCTTCCTCCCCTGAAAAATGAAGACCACATCAAACTGTCTTGGAAATAAGCCCTCCTTGGCCCCACCAGCTGTTGTAAGGGTGAAATCAGGTGGCACATGGCAGGTGTCTGGCACAGGGCTTGCAGCCTGCGGGCCTTCAGTCTGGTTAATTCTCTCCTTCTCCCCCTGAGAGGGAGCACTGGGAGTGGCGTCTGTCACCTACATGTCTTCATCCACAAAACTGGTGTGATGGTTGAAGAAGGGAGTGTGCAGAAGTGTACATTGTAAAGGGTCACACCCATTGTAAAGGGTGAGTGGGCTCTGACAACTGTCAGCAAGAAAGGAGAGGCCAGAGGATCTCTGGGAACTTCCTGAAGAAGGAGCCACTTTGTTTATTTATTTGTGAGGAAGATTGGCCCTGAGATAACTTCTACGCCCATCTTCCTCTATTTTATACGTGGAACACCTGCCACAGCATGGCTTGATGAGCCGTGTGTAGGTCTGCACCCAGGATCTGAACCCATGAACCCTGGGCCAAAGAAATGGAGCGTGTGAACGTCACCGCTATGCCACTGGGCCGGGCCCTGAAAGAGCCAAAGAAGATTCAAAATAGCCTGTTCTGCTGAAATGTGTGTTTCTTTCATAGGACGAGCTCGCACACTATTGGTTAAGAGGGGCATAGTGTCCACAGTATGTGGAAGCCATATTGACTCAAATGCAATATATTCCAGCATGTTTGTGTTTTGAAGTAATTAGGAGCAAGCTTTCTCACAACTAAAGAGGAATCTGTAACATGCTGTGAAGACCTCCCAAAAACGCTGGAAATCCTGCAGAAGAGCTCTTCTCTGGGGCGAGTCATCACTGAGTTAGTGGCTTTGAGAACCACTCTCCTTCCCACTGTTAGGCTGTCTGGGGAAGTGGAGGCTGCAGATGAAGACACTGTGGAGAGAACTTCCTCTCGTCTTTAAGAAAAAATTTTTTTGTTTTTGAAGAAGTCTAAACCTTAGATCGGACGTTCCACTTTGACAAATCCAGTCTTTCTGTTAGAGGCGAGTGCGGTGAGACCCCACCTCTGGAGGAAGTGCGAGACCTCAGGTTTAAGGCTGAGAGGACGGAGTGACCACGAGGCCGGCTGCAAATGCTGGCAGCGCTTGAGCCCTGCTGCTGTTTTATTAGGACCGGTGCTAGTTGTGTTAGAGCCCTGCTTACAGAGACCTGTAGGTTTTCAGTGATCTGCCCCAAACTCATTTTTTTGTTAAACTCCAATTTTTGTGTGTGTGTGTGAGGAAGGCCAGCCCTGAGCTAACATCTGTCGCCAATCCTCCCCTTTTTGCTGAGGAAGACTGGCCCTGGGCTAACATCCGTGCCCATCTTCCTCCACTTTATATGGGACGCCGCCACGGCATGGCTGACGAGCAGTGCGTCCGCGGGCGCCCGGGATCCGAACTCGCAAACGTCGGGTTGCCAAGCGCGAACTAAACTGCTGTGCCACCGGGCCGGCCCCAGTTAAACTCCAATATTTTTATACCACACGATTTTGTAAAAGGCTTTTGTTTCATTCTGGTTTTTTTTTTTTTTTGGTTTTCAGGATCATGTATATGGCACTATGGCAAAAATGCCCACATCAGGATCCCATGGGCCAATCAGGACTACCCAAACCTCCAAGAAGCAAAATTAAAGTGCTTTTGGGATGGTTCACTTCCCCTCAATCATACGTTTTCCAGGTTTGGTGAAAGCCACATTACCAGGACAAGAGAAAACCCCTCACATAGAAAAAAGGGAAACTATTACCAATTGAGCCCTCCCCTCCAACCCAGGAGAAACCGGAGGAAGGGCCCCCTGCCCCAGGCTTGTTCTGAGCAGGGTTGTGGTTAATGTCTTATGAGGTTGGTGGGTGGGGTAACAAATCTCAGATGTCACCTCCTCCAGGAAGTCCTCCCTGCAAACTTCTGCCAGGTTGGGCAAGGAGCTGCTCCTCTGGGTTCCCCCAGCTTCCTGCATTTCTCTCTGTCTCTGCTCAGATTACATCATGTGGTCATTCCTGCTCCCCGCCCCCCAAGCTGGTCTCACTGGTCTTCCAGGGTCCAGAGCCCAGCGCCAGGCCAGGCACTGGGGTGGCGTCAGGAAGCATTGTGAACTGAACAGAATGATATAGGAGTGCAGTTGGGAGCGGGTGAATATAACGGTGTGACTCTGCCTGTCCTTCCAGGCAGTGAGAATTTATTTCAGAGACAGTTTACCATTGTAAGCTAGTAATAAGCCTGGGTGTAAACACTTTTTATAAGGCTTGTGAAGTTTTTCAGCTTTGTTTACTAGCTCTGGAACAGGCTTCCTCAGAGCCTAAAATCCCCCTGAGCCTTGGAGAGCTGCATGGATGCACACAAAACCCAGGACAGGACCCAGAACTCTGTGTGTGAACAACGAATAAAACCGGAGCAGCAGAGTATAGGGAGATAAAAAAGCCCTGGGCCCTAAGCCATGCCCTAAGCCACACTCTGCCATTCACATGCTATGTGACCTGGAGAGCCACTTTGCCTCTCTGGGCTACAGTTTCCTCATCTGCAGAATGAAAGCCTTGGAGTAGGTGCCTCCACTCGTTCAACCTATACTGATCTTCAGGACCTGTGCCGTTCTGCAGAGGAAATGATGAAGACAAGGCTGCCCTGGGGAGGTCACGGCCTGGAGAGGGAAACAGCTCACACCCACAGGGCCCTCGGTGGAGGGTGGAGGAACTAACATTTAATGAGCAACAACTGTGTCCCTGGCACTTTAGATCTAATATCTAATTTAATGCCTCCTCTGAGGTAGACATTATTAGCCCCATTTTATAGCTGGGGAAACTGAAGCTCATGAGGTTAAGTGACTTATACGTGTTTGTGGGGCTCTGTAGCAAGCAACAGAGCTGGCATTTGAACCAGGGTCTGCCTGACTCTAAAGACTAAGTTGGTTTCCACCAACTCGAACAGTCTGTGACTCTGTGATTTAAAAAAAAAGATTAACTCAGGAGAACACATGTTCATTTCCTTCCTTAGATCTGTGCTTTTAATCATTTAAATTAAAAAAAAAATTCTAAGTTAGGAAATGGATAATGTCCTGTTCTAGAATATATGTTACAAAAAGCTGAAAGATGGCTCATTTGTTCACTCATTCATTCATTCATTCATGCACTCATTCATTCAACAAATACTATTCCAGTGTCTACTATGCACTGACCACGAACTATTCTAAGCACTGGATAATCACAATGAACAAAGACAGACAAGGTCTCTGCTCTCATGGAACTGACGTTGCATTAGGAAGACAGATGATAAAGATATAAACAACTACCTAAGATGATTTCAGTTTACTATGAGGTCTAGGAGAATTGATATGGTCAGATTGGGGGTCCATCTAAGTTAAGGTAGTCAGAAATGGCCTCTCTGAGGAGGTGAAATTTGAGCTGAGATCAGAAGGTTAAGAACGACCTAGCCATGTGATGGTGTAGGGAAAGTGCTTCCAGGCTGAGGGAACAGCAGGTGAAAAGGCACTGAGGTATGGACAGGCTTGACTATCTGAGGAAAAGGAGCCAGTGTGGCTGGAGTAGATTAAAGATGGGGAAAGTGTCAGGAAATACGTGTGAGGGAGACGGGATTGTGAGGCCACAGCATGGAGTTTAGATAGCTAGAGAAAGCCATTGGCAGAAGGTGAGCAGGGTAGTGACATTCAGACTTAAAGATGACAGGAACCTTAGAGTCATTCTGACCCAAGGGCCTCACATTGGTCCAGCTGAAGAGACCCAACAGGGTCAGTTAGTGGCAGAGCCAAGAGTTAGTAGAGGACCCTGTAGTAGCAGAGCCCTGAGCCAAACCAGTGACACCCAGGCTGTAATGCACCTGCCAGGGCCACCACTTTGTCCCTCTCTTGATCAACTGCACCAACCTTCACTGGTCTTCTGACTCCCACCCTTACTCTCCCAGGGTTTATTGTCTACACAGCCAGCAGAATGATCATGGTAAACTTAACTGAGATCATGCTGCACCTCTGCTCAAGCTCTCCGACAGCTTCCCTGTACCTCACTGCACCTGTTCATTTCTGTGTCTCCCCACCAGACCTGAGGGCAGGCCCTTGTCTTAGATACCTTTGGATCCCCGGCGTGCTGAATATAGGATTTGGCACGTAAATGGAGCTCGATAACTGCTGAATGAATAAATGAACATGTATAGATATAAAGTCCTGCGGAACAAGCAGACTAGGTGATTTAACTCATTTCTACATAGGAGAATCTATCTGGTTATTATCTACGGATAGCACACTGGTTAGGAGCATGGGCTTTGAACCAGACTGCCTAGGTTCAAATCCTGTCTCTTCCACTTGCCAGTGGTTTGACCTTGGATAAGTTATTAGCCCTTTGTATCTCAGTTTATTTGTCTATACAATGAGGATAATAACAGTATCTAACTCACAGGGTTGTAGCAAGTATTAAATTAATTGGTATACATAAAGTGCCTAGAACAATTCTTGGAACCTCTCAACTACTGGTCATTGGTATCATTACTGATATCTACATATCAGTGAGGAAAATGAATGCAAGAAATGTCTGGTTGGCTTCAGTCGGGACTCCTGGTATAGGATACAAAGCACTGTCTTTGGAGGGTCTGCTTAATTTGCTGGAGTGACCTTGGGTAAGTCACTTCACACTTCAGAGTCTGTTTCCAAACCTGAAAAATGGAGATAATCTTACTTACCCCATTTGACTGTAGCTGAGATGAAGTGAGATCATGTACAGTTTGTCAAGTTTCTGGCACAGAACCTAGCGCCTGATCCAAAGGCAACAAATGTTTCCTTTCTCTCTTCTCCCCACTGGCCAGTGAGCTCACCAAGCACAGGATCCTTGTTAACCGTGCCTGAATCTTCCCACACTCAGTGCCTAGCACAGATCCTGGCCCTCTGAACAGACAATAAACACTTGTGGACTCCTAAGTAGGCTGCCTGTGCAGCATTTCACACATCTGTCCCCACAGCATCATCATCTGTCACACCAGTGACCACCGACTCATCTCCCCATTCAGGGAAGGGCTTGTCCCTCCAGCTGTACTGAACGTGGTACCAGGTTTGTCTTTCTCAGGCACAAGTCAGACCGTGCCCCTCGCCTTGAACAGAAGTCTCTGTGACCCTCTAGGGCCGACCCACCCCACCCCTGCTCTTTAGGCTGGTGTCTGAGGCTCACCACAGTCCTCCCCTGGCTGTCCTTGCTATGTCCTTTCTCTCCCCCTCTAACGTTACACACACACACACACAGGTGCCAAACCGAATCACAGTTCTTTGGGCCTTGATATTGCTGTGCCCTTGCTCACACTGGTCCCCCTGCCTGCAGTGACCTCCCAAAGCATCACATACCTCATGTCCCAACGTCCATTCTAAGGCCACCTCTCTACCTGGCCTCACCAATTCCACAAGCTAGAAGTGTCCCCCCGCACCTGAGTTCCCAGAGTGCTTCACGGTACTGCTCCTTGCATACTTGCTGCTGCAGACCTTGCATTGTGTTTATCTGTGTGCACAAGTCACGTGGGCCCTCAGTCAACGTGATGGACGAACGCGTGTTGGCCTCCCCACTGTAAGGGTAGGGCTGTGTCTCCTTCATCTCTGCACCTTTCCTCTCTCACACACATGCATATTTTTTGAACACGGCAGGAGCTTAATACATATTTACCGGATGAATCACCTAACCTTGTCCGTTCTAGCGTGCAAAGGTGTCTTGACTCAGTCTCATTCCTCCGTCCTGCTGACTGCCCTAAGGCAGACCACATGTCTTCCACTTGGACTGTTACAACAGCCTCCTACCAGTCTCCCCTCTTTCCTTCTAAGCCCCACACAGACTACCAGAGTGACCTTCCTAAAACGAAAATCACTTCATGCCTTTCCTCTGCTGAAAACCTTTCATGAGCTCCCCACTGTCACAGAAGGAAGCCTCAGCTGCCTCCCTCTTCAGTCTCATCTTCCGCTCCCCCACGTCCCCTTCCCCCACACACACTTCCTTGCACTCCTCCAGAGCTACTTGTAACACCACAGCAACCCTGTGTTGTTTCAGGCCTCTGTGTCCTGGTATACGCTGTTCCCTCTTCTTCGAGTGACACCCCACCTCCACTTCCGTCCACCATCATCTGATGAACAGCTGCTCATGCCTCAAAACCCAGTTCTGACGAAAGCTGTGAAGGAGATGGCTGACTGCATGGCCACCCCCCACACTAACCAGACATTCACCCCACAAATATGGGGGATTCACTGCGCACCAGACACTGCCTCTACGCAGCTCTGTCCCGGTCAGACTCCTGTGGTTGCAGTCATCAGCCTGGGTTGATATGAACTGTGCTCCTACCTGTGTTGTTTCCCCAGCTGGAGCCCTGGGGTCTGGGCTGCTCCTGGCTCTCCTCACTGACTATCTCTCTTCACCGAGTGCTCACACGGGCCCCGCACGTGTGGGAGACCCGTAAACGAGCTGTACGGTGTGCAGGGGAGTTGAGGGAAGGAAGTCAAGTGGGGAAGAGAGTGGGACAACTGGGAAGGCTGCCCAAGGCTGACAGGGTGTCTCGCATCTTATTTTAGAGTCCAGGATCCTGTTGATCCACAGCAAAAAGACGCTTCAGCTTCAGCTGTCCTGGGGCTCCAGCTCAGGCTTCCGTGAACGGTTCTCAGTGACGGAGTCTTCAGAAAATTCCCTGCGTCCCCCAAAATGCTGGGCCAAAGAACAGGTCATACAGGCTGCTGACAGCCCAGCACAGTGCGAAATAAGGCCTTTTTACCATCAGGGTGGCAGGAAATAAGTAAGTTTTGGCCCTGGCTTCAACTCTTCAGACCCTCAAGGTACCCATTCTTCTCTGACAAAGCTTGCCGACGCCTGCGCGATGCTTGGCACCGAGGACAGAGAGAGAAATTAGACTGTTCCTGCCCTGGAGAAGCTCCTTGTCTGGGGAAGCAGGCAGTGCACTCCAGGACACTGCCCTGAACAAGTAAGTCATCACGTGGCTGAGTCCCCAAGAGCAAGTTTCTGAAGGAAGAATGAGCATGGTGCCTTCTAGGAACTGAAAGAAGACAAGTGGGGAGGACCTGGAGATTAGGGAAAAGATCCCGGGGTGACCCTGGAGAGGTCGTGCAAGGTGGATGCAGGGGAGGGAGCAGCCTTGTAACTATAACGACAGCGAACGTTTCTGTGGCACTCACTGTGCCATCCTCTAGATGTTTTTCATGCATTAACTCCTGTCATTGTCCCAATATCTGTGAGGTTCACAATTGTGACGATTATCCGATGAGTCATGAGAAGCCATTGAATGGGGTCAAGCAGGGAAGAGAGACCAGACTCACATATGACAAGTTTCTCTCTGGCTCTGGTGTGGAGCGCTGAAGGGGGTCTGAGGGGATGCGAGGAGCCCCAGGAGGCCTCCACAATAGCGGTCCAGGGGCAAGATGCCAGGACCTTGGACTTGGGGGGTGGCCAAGGGGGCAGAGAGAAGTGGACATATCTGAGAGCTATTAGTGGGGAGAGTTGACAGAACTGGTTAGCGCTTACTCATTCATCAGGACTCAGCCCAGGCCTCCCACAAACTTCCCCTCTTCCTCTAGGGAGAGTTAGAGTTCCTCCTCCAGGCTTGCCCCCGCTTTACTCCTTTCTGATAGCCCTGATCTTACGAACACCAGACTCTGGGTCAATTTTCCAACAGGCAAATCACAGAAAGCCAGCTGCCCAAATGAATAATTCCTCAAACCATCATTTTGCCAAATAGCTAATGAGCCAGAAGCTAACTCACCAAAAGCCAAATCATTCAAAGCTAATTCCGTAAATTCACTTGTCTCTTTTTAAAACTATTATGCAATTTACAGCAGTTGGTATTAGATGGGATGGGTTTTTTAATTGTTTGTATTAATATTAAGTAGGTAAAAATGATATTTATAAAATATGCATAAAGTATAAAAAACAATGATTCAACAAAACTCCTGCCCCCAAAACTAGTTTTTAAAAATGAAAATCACCATTACCTTGGAAACCTCCTGAGGCCCCTCCCTCATCCTTTCTTCTCGCCCCAGAGATAACCACACTCCTAAATTTTCTGCCTTATCCTCTTGCTTTTCTTTACAGTTACATATTTGTATCCTCAAAGAGTATTTTTTTTTTTAGTTTTGCATGTTTAAACTTTAAATAAAAGGAATTAGAGTGTATGTATTTTTCTGTCACTTATGTTTTTTCATTCACATCATGTTCCTGAGATTTATTCTTATCGATGCATACAGTTCTAATTCATTCATTTTTCTTGGCCGTATAGTATTCTGTTTTATGAATACATAATAATTTATTTACCCATTGAGTTGAGGGACTTAAGATGGTTTCAGTGTTTTTCTGTTACACATAGTGCTGCTAGGAACATTCTCAGATATGTCTCTTAGGTCACATATGCTACAGAATTGACCTAATTCATTCTTTACGACAATCAGATGAGGTACGTATAATGAGCCTTATCTTATAGGTAAAGTAATTGAGTTTCTGAAAATTTAAATGACTAAAGATGTGAGTCTAATAAGTGCAAGACTTTTATACATTGAATCTCCTCATGTCCTGAAGTGGTCTCTCAGAAGAGAAACCCATCCTCTGACCCATTCCCTAAGCAAAGAGTTCCTCTCTGGACAACTCCTATCCCTTATTCCCTCCTCCTCCCCCCATCCCATTCCTCATGGCATCCCTCCAGTCTCAACCTCATTCCTCCCTGTCCCCTTCCTCTCCATCCCTAAAATGTTTCAAGTTGATGCTGACCACCCACTGAGTTAGAACCAAGAGTCAAGGACCTTAATCTCTCTCTCTCAGCCTCCTGCCCCCAGGCAGGAGTCTTCCCTCCCCCTCTGACACCCACAGCTCTGCTCTGCTCTGATGAACTTGATTGCTCTGCCCAGGATGCAGCCTATCCCGCTCCCAGATGGGAGCTCTTTGAGCAAGGGTCTGAGTCTTTCATGTCTATTGCACAGCAGTTCCAGAGAACTTTGCTAGTGGTGTTTAGCACCTTCTATCTCATGTTATAAAGGACCTGTTTTATTCTCCTTTTTCTCCCGAGGGCCCAGTTCACAGCCTTGCACAGAGTGAGTAACAAATATTTAACGACAAGATCAATTTTCACCCAAACCACTTCCCATGCCGTGCCTGGATTAATTTCAGTTGATGTTTACTGATCTGCTTTGAAGTACCAAATACTGTGCAAAGCCCTCCTGCTCTGGGGGAGCCAAGCCTCTCCTTCCATCTTATCTCTCCGGGCTCAAGCAGAGGGCCTCCCCTGCATCTGGTACTCTACTGGGCACAGTCTCCTTGAGAGACATCCTAAAATTCTAGCCCCTAGGCACTAACATTCACATAGCTCTTTCACGTTTAAGCAGTACTGTCAGACCCATGTGATCTCTGCAACCTCTCAGTACTGTTGGTGTCACGATCCCCATTTTGCAGATAAGAAAACCAAGGTCTAGAAATATCAAATGATTGCCCTGGTCCACACAGAAAGTCTCCAGAATTGAACCCAACTTTTCTAACTCGAGAGCCCTTGCCCTCCCACTACATTAAGCCATCTCCTCCATGAAGCCATCGTCAAGGCAACAGAAGGTGACAAGGTAGCATGGTGTAATGGGAAAGGATGCCAGCTTGGGATAAGTCAGCCTTTGAGTTTCCGTTTGAGTTTTAGCTCCATTGCTTAGTAACTGTGTGACCTTAATCAAGTCACTAACTTCCCTCATCCTGAGAGCTTCATCTGCAAATAAGGCAGTAACACCCATCTCACAAAATTATGAGGATTCAATGAAAAAAGTATATAAATTGCCTTACATGTAGTCAGGGCTCGGTACATGTTAATCCTTACGTGGCCCCACCATGCCTTCCCCCAGCCCAATCTTTATGACAATAATCCAGTACTCCAAGTTCTAAACCAAACTTTACCCTAAGCCAAAGTATTAGTCTGTGCACACAGGGGACTGCTCACCCACAGAAGACGGGGGCACTGAGTTCAGCACAAAGGACAAATGCATATTAATTTTCTCACTCTCAGGTCCAGCTCTTTCTTTTCCTCTGGCTGGATGCTTGCCTTTTCTGAGACTTTTGAGAGCATATGTGTTTGGGGGTGCCCACAGTCTTATGTGGACAGCTTTAGCTACAGAGTGAGCATAGTCTCAGCAGTCCTTCTCCCACACTGAACCCTTCACCCCACCCACCAGCTACAAAGCTACAAAGGAGTTTGTGGACCCTTGAAGCCCACACCACCTTTGGGGGAATTTTTTTTATAGCTGTTTTTCATCTCAGAAAGTATTCCCTGCCAGACAAAATGTCTATCAGTCGATTTCTGAAGACTTAACCAAGTGCCACACCAGTGACAATTACTATAATGACTGCAGCTGGCAGTTACTGGGCACTTGTATGTGTGCAATGGCATTAAGGGCTTTATACATATGATCTCATCTGATCTCTACAATAAAATATGGGACGACTGGTTACCTCCATTTCAAAGACGGGAAAATTGAGGATTAGAAAGGTTTGTTGACTTGCTCCCACTAGCCCCAGAGCTATGGTTCAAAACCCTCTCTGATTCCAAAGCTCGCATTCTTTCCTGCCCTAAGAATCTCCCCAGTCTTTTAACGGGAGATACAAACCCAGAAACACATACTTCATTCATTGCAAATGTCCCTTTGTTTCTGATTACAAAAATTGGTTCTGATTATAAAAGTCCTCCTCTGGGAGGGAGGATTAAGGAACCGGAGTGAGAGGAAGACTGACTTTTTGAGTACTTTTTTGTACTCGGTGAATTTTGAAGCTGTGCAGTTATTTTTTTTAACCTAACAAAGGGGGTTAGAATATGCCACCTCAAAATGTGCCACTTTGGCATGTGGATTATTTCAATTATTATTATAATTGAAGGCAATCAAGACCCAGCAGACTCAGGAAAAGCTTTTTACCTTAACTCCCTTTTAACTGCCTAAAAGAATTTAGGAAGGGGGCCTGTACCAGGAAGAGAGCTATTACCAGAGACAAGACTTCTCTGTACCGTAGGGCAAACATTTGTTTACCAAACATTTCTTCTTCTCACCTTCCCTGAATTGCCTTCCTCCACCTTTGAAGCCCCACACCCCTACCCCTTTCCTCAGCTCAGGTTGGTATATAAGCCTCGGTTGCCTGGCTGCCTTTGAGTCTCACATCTTTGTGGGAATTTGTTTTTCTCCTGTAAATCTTGTCTTTTTTATCACAGGGGGTCTCAGTCAAGAACCCAGAAGGGTCCAGGGAAAATTACTTTTCTTCCCCTCCACTAGTTTTAAAAAACAAGTTAAAAACATAGTAGAACATTTAGAAAACAGTCAGTAATAAAAAATCATTCCTAATCCCACTTTACATGGATACTCATTTCTGGCTTATTTTCTACCCACACGCTTAAAAATGGGATTTTATTAACACACACAGTTTTGCAACGTGCTTTTTCTCTTATCCATATTTTATGACATATTACGACATCTTTTCATGTCCACGAATACAGATCTGACGGTACTGATGGAATTCAGGTACTACTGAGAATGCTGAGATGAACTTTTTTGAACGGGAATTTGCAGCGCCCTGTGCATTCCTCCCGCTCAGCTCGGGCTGACGTTCCCCGCGGGGAGACCGGCACTGCGGGCTCACCGCGGGGCATGCTGGGCCCTGGCCAGTGGGTGCAGGGAATGGGGCGGGGCCGGGGGCGGGGCCGGGACCTGCCAGGGCTGCAGTCCCGGAGTCTTCCCGCAGCAATCTCTCCGGCTTGGCTAGAGCTGGGCGGAGCAAAGGTTGAGCTGCGGAGGTTCCTGGCTGGTCCCACCAGCTCCTGGAGGGGCACTTTGGTACTACTCCGGCTTTAAGCTCAGTGGCACCAGCGGGCAGGCGTTTCTCCTGGTCACGCAGTGCCCAGGGCTTCCTTGACTTGAGACCTACAGGCACCGGTCAGTTCCTCGGACGCAGACCGAGAGTCCTGAAGAGCAGGCCCCAAGGCAGCTAAGAGGCTTGGGGAGGCCACCATTAACAGGGATGACAATGGAATGGCCCAGGGGAAATTTATGGCGTTTCTGGACCCCAAAGTCCCTATCCTAAGTGTTCTTAATGAAGCCTTTTTAAAAATTATAAAATAAAGCATACACAAAATAGAACAATAAAACGAATCTCTATGTACTTATTACCTAGCTTAGACACATTTTAGTGTTTTCCTTTACTTGTTTCAGCTTTTTAGTTCTTTAAGAAATGAAGCATTGAATATACAGCTGAATGTCTCTGCGTAACCCTCCCTAATTCCTTTTCCTTCTCTATAGGTCACTGGCATCTTGAATTTGGGGCTTATCGATTTATCAACTCAGTGTGTGTTTTTATGCTTCTAGTACATATGTATTCATCCACAAAAATAGATGGCTTGTTTTGCATGTTTTAAGCTTTATATAAATGGTATCCTCCTGTGACTGTCTGCAACTTCCTTTTCCCCTCAATATTATCTTTTTGAGATTCATTCAATGTAACTATTGTATACTATTTCATTTTGTGATTATACTTCAGTTCATTTAAACATTCTTCCGTTAAATAAATAATCATGCAATAAACATTCTTGTCCATGCCTCCTAATACATAAGTGTGAGAATTTTTTAGGATACATTCCTAGGAGTGTATTTGCTGAGTCATGATGTTTGCACATCTTCACCTTTGCCAGACATTGCTCTCCAAAGTGATTGTATATCATTTTACATTCCCGCTAGCAATGTATGAAAGTTTATGTTGTTCTACGTGGTTGCCAAACTTGATTTTTTCTTTAATAAAGCCTTAAAAAGTTTTATTTTCCTTGAGGAAGCAGTAAAAATTACTAATTTTATTAAATCTTGACTTTTGAGTAACATCTTTTTTTTTAAAGTTTCTCCTTTAACCAAGTTCAAACTTCATCTCTTCCTTTGCTCTCAATTTTACTTTGTATGAATTACTTTGCTTCTTTAAACATTGGTTTTCTTCTCTGTAAAAATGAGGATAATGACACTTGTCTTGCAAAATGACTGGGACAATTAAATGGAATAATGCATATAAAAATGCTTACTTGGGGCTGGCCCGGTGACATAGTGGTTAAGTTCATGCACTCTGCTTCAGCAGCCCAGGGTTTGTGGGTTTGGATCCCAGGTGCAGACCTATACACCGCTCATCAAGCCATGCTGTGGCAGCATCCCACATAAAAAATAGAGGAAGACTGGCACAGATGTTAGCTCAGGGACAGTCTTCCTCAAGAAAAAAGAGAAAGATGGGCAACAGATGTTAGCCCAGGGCCAATCTTCCTCACCAAAAAAAAAAAAAAACAACAAAAAACCTTACTCAAATGCCTGGCTGGAATTTATTTATTTATTCATTTCCTCTTTATTTATTTATTTTTGAGGTAACATTGGTTTATAACTGGCTGAAATTTAATAGGCACTCCATTAATAGTAGTAGTAGCAGTTGTCATCATAATAATAATCATAATAAATGATCAATTTGTACTGAGTTCTTGCTGTGTGTCAGGTGTTATTCTAAGCACTTTAAGCTTCTATCTCATTTACCCATTGTTACCTTATGAGGTTGGTACAAGTATTAGCTCAGTTTTTCAGGTGAGGGAGCCAAGGTGTATATAGTTCAAGCAAACTGCTCCAAGTCAAAGAGCTAATCAGAGGTACTGCTGGATTCAAATGTCAGGTCTGTCAGGGAGTTTGGACTCGAACCTGCAGACAATGGAGAATCATGGAAGGAGGATCACTTATTTATTTGTTTGTTTATTTGCCTATCTGACAACAGTTTGTGCTCCCCTATAAATAGTAATCATTATTATGTGGATGAGGCAATATAGAGGAGAGAAAGGAGACAGGGTTGGAGGTAGATGAGTCACTTTGTGCCTGGCCCTGTGCTAGGCACTAGGGACACACTGGGGGCAAGAAAGTGTCCTTGCCCTGAGGTTGCTTGGAGTCCAGTTTAGTGTTTCTCAAGATCTGGTGCCTGGACCATCGGCCTCACAATGACCCAGGCTGCTTATTCAACATGCAGTTTCCTAGGCCCCCAGAGATTCTGGTTCTGTAGGTTTCTGGAGGAACAAAATGAGCCCCAGTTTTGATGTTCTCATTAAGTTTGAGAGCTGCTGATCTTGCTGGTGAGGAAGGCAAGTCAACAGATGGCTACAATAGAGAATAATAAGAGTTACAATGGCAGGCCCAGCTAGAGTTTCTGGAGGCAGCCTCATCTGATCTGAGACCTGAAAGGGGGCAGGAAGGGAAGGGGAGATTCAAGCTGAAGGGAAACTGTTCACAGAAGCCCAGCATTGAGAGAAGTGGCTCTTTTAGGGAGGAGTATTTAAAAGTATATTAGTGTGACTGGAGTGTGGAATGCGGCAACGAGGCCTGAGAGGTGGGCAGGGTCCAGGTCACAAAGAGCCTTGTGGGTCATGTCAGGACATTTGGACTTTATCCCATAGGTAGTAGGAAGTCACTGAAATTTATTTATTTATTTCCAATTTAAAGAAGAGCCCCCTGGCAGCCACAGCATAAAGAATAGGTTGTGGTGCAACAAAAAGAATAAAATATCTGGGAATAAATTTAACCAAGGAGGTGAAAGACCCATACAATGAAAACTAGAAGACACTACTGAAAGAAATCGATGATGACATAAAGTAATGGAAAAATATTCCATGCACATGGATTGGAAGAAGAAGCATAGTTAAAATGTCCATACTACCTAAAGCAATCTACAGATTCAATGCAATCCCAATCAGAATCCCAATGTCATTCTTCACGGAACTAGAACAAAAAATACTGAAATTCGTGTGGGGCAACAAAAGACCCCAAATAGCTAAAGCAATCCTGAAAGAAAAGAACAAAGCTGGAAGCATCAAATTCCTGATTTCAAAATATACTATAGAGCTATAGTAATCAAAACAGCGTGGTACTGGTACAAAAATAGACACAGATCAATGGAACAGAATTGAAAGCCCAGAAATAAAACCACACACCTATGGACAGCTGATCTTCGACAAAGGAGCAAAGAACATACAACGGAGAAAGGGAAGTGTCTTCGGTAAATGGTGCTGGAAAAATCAGACAGCCATATGCAAAAAAATAAAAGTAGACCATCTTCTATTGCCATACACAAAAACCAACTCAAAATGGATTAACGACCTGAAAGTGAGACCTGAAACTATAAAACTCCTGGAAGAAAATATAGGCAGTACACTAATTGACATCAGTCATAAAGGGATCCTTTCAGATTCCGTGTCTACTCGGACAAGGGAAACAAAAGAAAAAACAAACAAGTGGGACTTCACCAGACTACAGAGCTTCTACAAGGCAAATGAAACCAGGATCAAAACGAATAGACAACCCACAAGCTGGGAGAAAATATTCGCAAATTGTGTATCTGACAAGGGATTAATCTCCGTAATATATAAAGAACTCACACAACTGAGCAACAAAAAAACAAACAACCCAATCAAAAAATGGGCAGAGAAGGGGGCCGCCCGGTGGCGTAGCGGTTTCGTCCGCGCTTGGCAGCCCTGGGTTCGCCGGTTCAGATCCCGGGCGCCCGCCGACGCACTGCATGTCAGCCACGCTGTGGCGGCGTCCCATATAAACTGGAGGAAGATGGGCATGGATGTTAGCCCAGGGCCAGTCTTCCTCAGCAAAAAGAGGAGGATTAGCAACGGATGTTAGCTCAGGGCTGGTCTTCCTCACCAAAAAAAAAAAAAGGGCAGAGGATATGAACAGACATTTTTCCAAGGAAGATATACAGATGGCCAACAGACACGTGAAAAGATGTTCAACATCACTAATTATCAGGGAAATGCAAATGAAAACTACACTAAGATATCACCTTACACCCGTTAGAATGGCTATAATCACGAAGACAAAAAAACAAATGTTGGAGAGGTTGTGGAGAAACAGGAACCCTCAGTCACTGCTGGTGGGAATGCAAACTGGTGCAGCCTCTATGGAAAACAGTATGGAGAGTCTTCAAAAAATTAAAAATAGAAATACCTTATGATCCAGCTATCCCACTCTTGGGCATCTACCCCAATGGACATGAAATCAACCATCACAAGAGGCTTATGCACCCCTATTTTCATTGCAGTCTTATTCACTATAGCCAAGAAGTGGAAGCAACCCAAGTGTCCCTCGACTGATGATTGGATAAAGAAGATGTGGCATATATATACAATGGAATACTACTCGGCCATAAAAAAAGACAGATTGTCCCATTTGCAACAACATGGATGGACCCAGAGGGTATTATGTTAAGTGAAATTAGCCAGAGAGAGAAGGACAAACACCGCATGATTTCACTCATATGTGGAATATAAATGAACACACGGACAGAGAGAACTGGTTGGTGGTTACCAAGGGGAAGGGGGGTGGGGAGTGGGCACAAGGGGTAAAGGGATGCATCCACATGGTGATGGACAAATACTAATGTACAACTAAAACCCCATAATGTTATAAACGAAGACATCAATAAAAATGGAAAAAAATAAAAATAATAAAAAAAATAATAGGTTGTGGGATGGGAACAGGGTGAGGCTTTCCTCAGGGTGATCGGGTAGGGAATCATGCCCTGGACTGAGAAAATGACAATAGAAGAATCCATAGGGGTGATAACTGATTGGACATGGCTGGATGGGGACAGAGAGAAGTCAAAGCTTCTTTCTTTAGCAAACTGGGTCAATGGTTGTAAATTTCACTATAGTAAAAAAAAACATTGGAAGAGAAACCAGTGCGGAGGGAAATGATGAGATCATTTTAAGAAATACTGAATTTGAGATCCTTATGAAATATCCAAGTAGAGCTGTCCAGAAGATAGCTGGAAATGTGGGTCTATGGGATATCCTGCTAGTTGCTAACTCGATATCCTCTCCCCCTTCTTCTTTTCTAATAGAAGCCAACTTTGTTTGGGACAACTTCGATGTGCCCAGTTAAAACATCCACCCTCCTAGACTCTCTTGCCAGTCTTCCCAGACTCCCTATGGTTGGTCATGAGATCCAGTTCTGACCAATAAGCTCTAAGTGGACATCACTGGGTGGAGGTTCCAGAGAAGCTATTGTTTTCCTGATAACAATGGACAGGCCCAGCTGGCATTTGTCTTTTACCCTTGTCCTCTCTTCTTCCTGCCTAAACAGAGTTGTGATGCTTGGATAAGATGCAGCCATTTTGTGACCATAAGGATGAAGGCCCTATGGTAAGAAAGGTAGAGCAGAAAGACAAAAGGATTCTGGTGTGGTGGAGCTGTTGCATGGCCCTGGGCTGTCTGCCATCTGAGAAAAATAAACCCTAATTTAGTTAAGACACTGGGATTGGTTTTCTGTCACCTGTACCAAAACATGATCCTAATTGATTCAAGGCCTAAAGCTCTGGAGACAGATCTGGGTTAGAGACAGAGATCTGGGTCAGCCTCTAGATAGTAACTGACAGCATTTGGGCACCCAAATATGCACATATGTAAGTGATTCTTATCAGTTAAAGGACAGAGAAGGCTCTGTTTGTAGGCAATGTTGAAAGGAAGAATTCCTGTTCACAGGGCAAGCAACTTTAGGTTACCTTTTTATTGTCAATGTTTCCATAACCTCATTCAAAACAAAACAATTAATTTAGAGCTATTCAATTAATACTCAACCCCATTCCATTTATTTTGTAACAACTTTCCAGGTGCTTAACCAAGAGCTGAAGACTCTGGTCATATGTGTGGTGACTCACCTCCCAGGATGTGGCATGTTTGGGATTTGGGAGCTGACTTGGTAAACCTCAGCTTTCCTCTGTTTTCCATGAAGAAAGTGTCCCTGGAGTTCCTTCCGGGAAAGCTAGTGTGAGGACGGCCCAGGACCTGTTTTGCAATTGAACCTGACTGTTCTATCTTTTGCCAAGTTTATTTGCTACAGCCTCCTAATTGATTAAGAAGCTGATCAGGCTAATTTTCCTGATTCCTCTCTTCTCCCCACCCTGCCCCCTACAAAAAAAATCCCCAAACCAAAAAATCTATTTTCTCCGACACATGGAAACATGTTATCTTTTTCTTGAACGCTTTTGTGGTCTCTAGGATAAAGCCCAAATGCCTTATCACAGCGTCTGAGGCCCTAATCTTTCCATCCTTGGTGCCTCGTAACGTCCTCACTTCTTCCCCATATCTGCACACACAGTCAGCCACTCTGAATGTCTCATTCTGCCCACATGTCTCTTGCTGTTTCAAGTCCTTGCAGACTGCTTTCTTGCCCAACAATGCTTTCTTTGCCTCCTACTCTGACTACCCCATCCACCCACTGCAGCCAGATTAATTTTCTGGTCCTCCAGCAGCCGGGAATGGCTGGAAACTCAGGAGTGATCCATCTCCTTCTCCCTCAATCCTTCCCCCCAATCTCTTCCCAGATCCTGTTGATTCTACCCCCTAACCATCTGTAAATTTGTCCCCTCCTCTCCATCACTACTGCTACTGACCAAATCATTCCAACAGTCTCTTCAGGAGCCTCCAAGTCTCCGTCTTTCCAAGTCAGTCAATCTGTCCTGCCCTCTGCAAATTTACCCATGTCCATCTCTTCTTTAAAACCCTTTAGGCCCCTAATGGTGCTGTCCCTGCAGACCTCTCAAGCCTCATTTCCTACACTCTAGGTGCAGAGAGAAACCAAACCCAGTGCGGGCCCACAGTCCTCTCTGTCCTGCACAGCAGCCCCCTCTTCTGAGCCCCTGCAGGGCCAGCTTGGCACAGTAGCTAAGGACATGGCCTCTGGCACCAGACTGCCTGGATTCTAGCCTCTGCTCAGCCACCTATTGGCCGGGTGCCCTTGGATGAAATATTTAATCTCACTGTGGCAGTTTTGTCATCAGTGAATGAGGGCTAAAGGTAGTTCTCATTCATAGGGTTGTTAGAGACATTTTAAAAGGTAATACTGAAGAGTACTAAGAATTGTGTTAGGAACAGAGTAAATATTATGTAAGTGTTAGCTATTAGTCTGTTACATTTCATTTTGATCCTTGAAATGAGTCTGTTTTGTCCTCTTCTATTGCCTAGAATAGTGCAGGAGGCAGCAGCGATGGCTTGTGGCTAGGATGCTAGAGGAAGGGCTTCGAGGGGAAATGTTGGGAGACCAGGGGCCAAGGAAGCTTAGCTATCCCAAGGAGTGTGAAACTGACTTTTCCTTCTCTGTAACCCAAGTTTAATCTTAGTTTAGAAAACAGGTCGTATGGAACAATCAGGCCCAAATATTGTCCACTATCTCCCCTGTGCCTGGTGGATAGTATGATTTCCTGTGCTTCACCAAGGAGGTTTTCTCCTCCCCTCGAAATGATAATAATACCACAATGCCATGAGATGTATGGAAATCTCATTCCATTTCCCAGGTACTGTCTTGTGCAACCATTTTCTAAATTTAATCCAAACATGAAGTGGGTACTACTGCTTCCTCATTTTATAAATGGGGAAATTGAGGCTTAGAGAGGTTAGTAGGACCAAAATCACAGCTTATTAAGAGGTGAGTTTGGGATACAAGGTCATGTTGGCCACGTTTCAGAGCTGATACTCTTAACCTCTACGCCAGATTGCTTCATAAAAGTGGGTTTGTTACTTAATCTGAGAAATATCTATGGATTTGCTCACATGCTAGGCCCGGTGCTGGGCACTGGGAACATAGAGGTGAATATGGATGATCTTTTCTTTTCCAGGAACTCAGCTGCGTTGTGGATACAAAGTAGTCAACAGACAGTGAGGCCAAGTGTAGGAAATGCACAGGGTGCCAGGGAGCAAGAAGGAAGCATTAACCCTGCCTGAAGAGTGGGGCCTGGGGTCCAGCTACAAAGGCGGCAGTTGCATCTCAAAGTCTGGAATTGGGAGTGATGATTATTCTAATGGTGTTTCTGGAAGCATAGGCATCAGCAGGTGCATAAAACATTTATTCTTTAATGCTTATCATGTATTGTAAGTGAAAACAGGAAGCTCCAAAATGATCTGTATTTTTAAACTCTATTTTAATAAAACATACATATGTATATGTTTTAATAAAACATACACAGAGAAAAATGTTTGGCCAGTTATACAACAAAATATTATCAGTGGTTACTATCGAGTGATGAAATTTCAGGTGATTCTTTATATATATATTTTATTGTGGATTATATTTTTATTGCATAAATATATTTTATATTGTGAAATATAATTTTATTGTGGAAATGTAAATTGGTACAACCACTGTAGAAAACTATCTGGCATTGTCTAATAAATTTGAAAGTGTGCAAAATCCTCCATTCATAGGTAATATGCTAAAGAGAGTCTTGCACATGTGTATCAGGAGATATGTAAAAATAAATGTTCAGGATAGCATTGGATATACAAAAATGGGAAACAACTTGTCTCCATCTCAGGAAAATGGATAAATACACTGTGGTATTGTCATACAATAGAAGACCATGAAAGAGTAAAAATGAATAAACCACAGCTTTATGGAACAACATGGATGAATCTTAAAAATATAATATTGAGCTAAAAAAAAACAAAGGATACATTCATGTCATAAAAGTATATAGAATGGTGAAAGAAGGATAAAAACAAAATTCAGGCAGGTGGTTGCTTCTGGAGGGAGGAAGTAATGAGATTGGAGAAAGACACACAGGGGCTGAAGGAATTGGGCAAGTTTCATCTCTTAAATTGGGTAGTGGCTAAATCAAGACTCATTTCACTATTCTTTTTTTTTTTTCATTTCACTATTATTGTTGATGTTTTGTATATAACATATATATTACATATTTCAAAATAAAACTATTTTTTATCTGTATTTTTAAATTTTCCATAATGAACATGTATTGCTTGTTATATTAAACAGAGAGAGTAAATAACAAATGTAATAACATTTTAAAAATTCTTGTTCTTTTGTCCCTTTACTCACCCTTGATCTTCATATCAGCCGCTCACCACATGTTCCCTGAGGACTTAATCAGTACCAAGCTGGATGTTGGGGATACAGTGATGTCACATGGTTCTTGCCTTCACGGAGCTTACCCTCATAAGTGCTCTTTATGTCCCTGTAAAATTCTCAGAGTTAGGCTTCACCATCAATATTTTACAAATTCATTAGCAATTTTTCTTAATGTAGCTAAGTGCCTGTGCTTTGAAGCCAGACTACCTAGATTCAAATCCTGGCTCTGCTACTAACTATATATTTGGGCAAGTAACTTAAAGTCTGTGTACTTTAATATCCCTGACTATGAAATGGGAAAAAGAATAGTATCTACCTCATAGGGGTGTTGTAAGATTTAACTGAGTTAATAAGTATATATAAAGAACTCAGAACAGGGCCTGGTCCATGGTAAATGTTCATTAAGTGTTATCTATTATTACTATTCTTCTATAAACATTCCCTGAGCCCCAATTCTGTATCAGGTCCAAGTGAGGGACTGGAGATAGAATGAGACAGGGTCTGGAAGACTGACTCCTAAATAGACTATTATGAAATGTGAGAGGAGCTATGGTGGAGGGAAACCCAGGGCTGCAGGAGGCTAGAGGGGCCCCAACCCAGCCTGGGGGTGAGGGGACTCTTCCCAGAGATGCTGGGTTTGTGTCACCAGGTTGTGGTCTGTTGCCCTTGGGTGACACTAATATCCCCCACAGAGAGGGGCTAGGAAGTGTTGATAGGCTGCCATGAGTGTGCCTAGTTGTAAGAGAGGCCAGGAGGTAACTTGTAGGTCATGAGATCACTTAATCTGTGGTGAGCCTACACATTTGGTTGTGGTTTCCAATTTTCCTTTGTAGTTTCGAAATGGTCCAACATATGTCATGTGGAAAAAATGGATTACAGCATGGATTTCTTTTGTTGTCTTTGGAATCAGTAAAAGGGGGTTTCAATAGACATCCAGTTGAAAGCTTTCAAAATTTGAGTTCTTGTTTGTTAGTTGAAAAATAAATATAGGCATTGGAAATAACCTAAATACCCAGTAGTAAGGGAATAGTAAAATGGATATATAATAATTAAGTAAATTGTAGTATATCTATAAAATTGGATGTGATGTAACAATATATTTACAAGGATTTTTTTAATGGCATGAGAAATGCTTATGAAAGAACATGAAATATAAAGGTAATATTAGCTCTATTATGTAAAAATATTTATAGATAAAATGCTGGAAGAAAACATACTTAAATGTTGACGGTGGTTATTGCTAGTTGGTGGGATTATGAATGATTTCTTCTATTTTTTATACTTTTTTTTGTATTTTCTAAATTTTCTAACATGAGAATATATTGCTTTTTTTTAACGGCTTTAAGATATAATTCATATACCATACAGTTCAGCCATTTAGAATATTTAGTGTACAATTTAAAGTATACAATTCAATGGGTTTTTTTGCATCTTCATGGAGTTGTGCAACCTATTACTACAATCTAATTTTAGAACACTTTCTTCATCCCCAAAGAAACCATGTACCCAGTTAGCAGCCACTCCCCATTCCCACTCCCTGTCTCAGCCAACTGCTAATTTACTTTCTGTCTCTATAGATTTGCCTATCCTGGATGTTTTATATAAATGGAATCATACAATATGTACCCTTTTGTGTTTGGCTTCTTTGAGGTAGCATAATGTTTTCAAGGTTCATCCATGTTGTATCATGTATCAGTATTTCATTCCTTTTTATTGCCAAATAATATTCCATTGTATGGACGGATATTCCACATTTTATTCATTCATCAGTTGATGGAATTTGGTTTGTTTCCATTCTTTGGCTGTTATGAATAATACTGCTATGAACATTCTTACACAAGTCTTTGCAGACATATGTTTTCAATTTTATTGGTATATACCTAGGAGTAGAATTGCTAGGTCATGTAGTAACTGCTTAGCTTTTGAGGAACAGCCAAACTGTTTCTCAAAGCAGCTGCATCATTTTACGTACCAGCAATGATGTGAGTTCCAACTTCTCCACATCTTTGTCAACACGTTATTGTTTGTCTTTTTTATTATAGCCATCCTAGTGTATATAAAGTAGCATCTCATTGTGGTTTTGATTTGCATTTCTCTAATGGCAAGTGTGAACATTTTTTCCTGTGTTTATCAGCCATTTGTACATCTTCCTTGGAGAAATGTCTATTCAGATGTTTTGCCCATTTTTTATTGTGTTATTTGTGTTTTTATTGAGTTGTAAGAGTTCTTTATATATTCTGAATACAAGTCTCTTATCAGATATATGATTTGCAAATATTTTCTCCTATTTTGTGGCTTGTCTTTTCACTTTCTTTCTTTTTTTTGGCTGAGGAAGATTGGCCCTGAGCTAACATCTGTTGCCAATCTTCCTCTTTTTTACTTGAGGAAGATTGTCCCTGAACTAACATCTGTGCCAATCTTCCTCTATTTTGTATGTGGGTCACCGCCACAGCATGGTGAGTGGTGTAGGTCCGCACCCAGGATCCGAACCTGCGAACCCAGGTCGCCAAAGAGGAGCGTGCCGAACTTAACCACTATGCCGTGGGGCGGACTCACTTTTCACTTTCTTGATGGTATCATTTGCAATAAAAAGTTTGTAATTATGATGAAGTTCAATTTATCTAATTTTTTTCTTTTGTCACTTGTGACTTTGGTATTTTATATAAGAAACCATTGCCTAACTCAAGGTTACAAAGATTTACTTTTATGTAAACTTCCAAGAGTTTTATAGTTTTAGCTCTTATGTTTAAGTCTATGATTCATTTTCAGTTAAATTTTATTGTGGCAGGAAGCAGTCAAATTGCATTCTTTTACGTGTGGATATCCGGTTGTCCCAGCACCATTTGTTGAAAAGAATATTCTTTCCCTATTGAATTGTCTTGGCATCCTTGTTGAAATCAATTGGCCGTAAATGTAAGGGTTTATTTCTGGAGTCTCAATTCTATTCCATTGATCTACATGTTTATCCCTATGCCTGGACCACACTGTCTTCATTAGTGTAGCTTTGTAGTAAGCATTGAAATTGGGAAGTATGAATCCTCCAACTTTCTTCTTTTTCAAGATAGTTTTGGTTATTCGGGGTCCCTTAAATTTCCATGCATTGCTTTTATACCTGGGGGGAAAAGTATTTTAGAAAAGAGAGAAAGGAAGACAGACATTGCTGAAGGAACTGTGAAATGCATTTTGTGTTTTCTGAGATACTACTGCAGTGCACCCTTTCTCTTGGGCAGGGGAATTTTCCTTTCCTAAATTTTGTCCTGGTCATGGTAGTTTTTTTTTTTCCCCACTGTTGATGAACGATGTGCAAAGTATTGATGTAGTCAAGGCCTCATCTCCTGCCTTGAGTCACCTGGCTGGGTCAGGGGTTCTATCCACTGAGGCACCCACAACACTCTAATTTTTGATTTACTCTTAGCAAAGTGTTATCACCCTCTATTGTTGTGGTTTCTACACTGTTTTCATTGCAATCTCATCAGCAAATCATTTTTGAGTATGTATTTCTGCGTATTCATTTTGAGTATACAAATATGTGTACATTTATTCATTTATAAATTATATATACTTATGATTATTATACATATTAAAAACCTACACAAGACAGAAATTTTAGAGGATGAGATTTAAAAAGGTTAGAAATAGAAGTTTCCCCACACCTCAGTGGCTTTTATTGATCTCTCTGGAGGCTGCCTTCTTGGATCTTTCCAGTTACCTCCATGTGCACCTAGCACCCAGCCAAGGTCCGGGTACATAGCTGAAGCTCAGTGTCTGCTGTTCAAAAGAAAAATTTCAGATATCCCACTATTTCTGTTAAAATACACCGCCTGTATTCCTAGGGTTTGCACCTGCGGAAACGGAGTGCCTGGAACTTAACCACTAGGCCATTGGGCCAGCCTCTCTTTTTTACTTTTGATTACAACTTATCTGATTTACTTCTTTAGAAAATAGCAATTGTATCATTCTTAACTATACTCTTCATTTTCAAACTGCATCATCAGGCAGAGTCCTGGGTGCTAAGACCATGAAGCATGGAAAGCAAGCTTTCTGATTAGGATATATCACAGGATGATGTGACAAAGAGAAAGGGAGGTCTAGGGGGTGAAAGTAAGGGAAAGCTTCATGGAGCTGAATTTAAAGGGCCAGTGGGTGTTAGTCAAATGGCCAGGGAGGAAAGCAATCCCAGCTGAACCGCAAGAGCAAAGGCAAGAAGAGGGGAGTGGACCCAGCACATTCTGAGCTAGGGAAGAGTTTGGTGTAGCTGAACACAAGGTGCAGGGCGGTTGCATTTGTGTTTTAAAAACATCCCTTGGGCAGCTCTTTGGAGTATTAGAATCTTGAAGCTGGAAGTAGGGGAGGCTGTTGGTTGCCTGGAGAGTAGGGCACCATTATAGCTAGACAGTAGAAATCTCCAGGGTGGGAAGCCCAAACTGAAGCAAGCAAACTCTGCTTTAGTGCTCTGGCTGCATTCGTTTTCAGGATCTCAAAGCCCCCTTTTTTTTGGTCGAGGGTTGTGGCCCTTTCCCTCTGTTCCCAAGAGACACTTATTATACCTTTATCAGAAAATCACTTTATCTCCTGGGAGTCCCGGGTGCTGGGAGTGTTCTGTGGGCTCTGTTTGAGGCCTGCAGCCAAAGGAAGACACTGAGGTGCATTTCTGCACAGGTTTTACCAAGCCAGGGCTTGACTGAAGGCTTCATCCCACCCCCGCCCCAACAAAATGAAACCACACACACAGATAGAGGCTCAGACACGTCCTGACGGAAGACAGACTCCAGGATATCAGGAACCCCGAACCTACAGCCACGGGCGTGTCTGGGCTGGGCAGGCAGCGCCGGTCACCGCCTCCGGCTTGGCCGAATCACACCCCTTCCTGGGACAGGCGGGGGCGGGCGGGGCGCCGCGCCGCGCCGGTGGGCGGGGTCTCCCGCCGGGCATTGTCGGAGGCGGCGCCAGGCCCCGCCCCTGGGGGGAGGGCGGGCGCGGCGTGAGGCGAGCGCTCGAGCAGGGCCCGAGCCCGCCTGGGAGCCCGCGGAGCCGAGCGCAGCGAGCGGAGCGCCTGGGCGGCGGCGGCGGCGCGCACGCGATGGCTCCGGCCGGGGACCGCGAGGGCTACTGGGGCCCCACGACCTCCACGCTGGACTGGTGCGAGGAGAACTACGCGGTGACCTGGTACATCGCCGAGTTCTGTGAGTGCGGGTGCCGGCCCCGGGGCCCCGGCCTGAGGCGGGAGGGAGGGAGAGAGGGCGCCGGTCTGAGGGGAGACGCCGGCTGAGGAAGGGAGAGGGCGGACCTGGCCGCGAGGGGAGCCAGCAGGCCTGGCCGGGGACGCGGAGGGGGCCGACTGGGGGGCAGGAACGGGCATGCTGCGGATGAGGGGAGCGGATGGGAGAATCCGGGGGTCAGGTGAGGAGTGCGGGGTCTGGACGGGTTGGGGGGGGGCTTTGAGATTGGGGGGCAGAAGAGAAGTGGGGAGCCCCTGCTGGACCTGAGGGGAAGCCTGAGGGGCAGGTTGGGAATGGGAATTCCTACCCGAGGGGCGGAGTGGGGGCAGGCTGGGGGCAGCCCGAGAAGAGGTTGGGAGAGGGGAGGACTCCGCTCATTTCAGTGAGGGCCCGGGGCACCTGCTCCTCCTGTTGCTGCCACCGCCTTCACCCTGAGGACACGGGAGAAGGGGACAGTTCCTAGTTTAATCTTCCCCCCGGTACGTGAAAAGCTGTAAGGTCTTTCCCTTTCTGTTTCTCTGTTCCTATTAGACCTCTTCGGTCACCTCGAGGAACGGTTTTCCCAGTCTCATATCCCGACCCCCACCCCACTCCCACCCGGCATGTCTTCGAGTACCAGAGATCGTCTACTCTCTGAGTACGACTGTTCATTCAACCGTCTCCTGGCACCAGAAGTAGAAGGCAGAGTACCTTAGTCTATACCTTCCTGCTCGTGCCAGGCTCCCAAGAGCACAAGGGACCAAGTCCCTGCTCCACTCTGCCTCCTATCCGACTACCTGAGGGTTAGGGTTCTTCTGAGGACACTACTTGCACTGATTGCACCTCTGAGCACTTGGGGACGAATCCTCCTCCAGCTGCTGCCCCTGACAGGCATCGCTGGCCCCCTCGGGCTTTGTGTGTTTGTATTTCCCCAGACGATTCTTCCTGCCAGGCTAGGAGAGCACAGGAAAAATCTGCCACTCCTTTTTCTGTAGTTTACTTTGGTCACGTTGTTTGATCCTTCTTGAGGTAGCTGCTTCTGGCAAGGTACAGAGAATATTTTTTGGCTAACTATTACTGCCTTCTTTTAATTGGATCCACTTTCTCAGGACATGAAGCCAAACTCTTTTTAGCTAACCTTCTCATTGTTGGGTCCTCCCAGGCAAGTGTTTGGCTTTGTAGGAAAGAGGCAAGCGTTTCATGCCAGCTGATCCTACTTTATTCTGTTCACAGTAATTGGCTAAGTTAAAAAAAAGACAATAGAACTCTTTTTAGTTTTCCAGACTTTAGTACCATTCCCTTTAAACCACAATTTAGGCTGAGAGTCACTTTTCCTGAACTACTAGTTTAAATTAATAATTTTTACATAATAGTGGAAGAATATGGGCAAAGGGATCATTTGTAGTATAATTACTTGGCAGCCCAAATGTTGGCAAAGGAAGCCCTTTACCAATTTTTGTTAGATCATGTTGGCAAGCCCATACCTGGTCCAGAGGTGGTCCATGAGGGAAGGGACTTAAAATCATGCTTTCTGAGCTGGAAATGTGTAACATGGAAAAGAGAAACTCAAGGATCTTCAAATATTGGATAGGCTGTCATATAGAGCAGTTAAACTTTCTGTATTTCTCTAGATTGTAGAATTAGAGCCTATGGGTAGAAGCTAACTGTAAGGGGAGAGATTTTGCTTCAACATAAGGAAACTTTTTAGCTAAAGATGTAATCATGGAATGGGTTGACTTGAGAGATAGAGGGCTTTTTGTCACTGAAAGTGTTAAAACAGACATGCTCAACTAACTCACATGAATATTTTAGGGGGAATTAATTGTTTAGTAGAGAAGAGAGGTTGGCTTTAGTTGGCCTTTAGGTCCTTTGCAACTTTATGGGTCAGTATAGGTAATAAGGACTCCTAGTTTAGAACCAAGGATTAGAATCAAAAGAGAAAACTGACAGTTAAGTCATGTGAGCTATGAGAGAGCAAGATATTACTGTTCTGGCAGATAGTTCTGAGAAATGGGAAATGGCTTTAGTTCTTAATGTCTAAAGAAGAGGAAACTCTGGGCAGACTGCAGGGAGAGTTTTGACATAGGAATCAGAGGTTGCAAGAAGAGGAGGAGTGAATGCTGGCAGCCCTTTTACACATGTATCTTGGGAGAAAATGATCTGGAGGAAGTTGAGGTCAAATCTTCTTACCCAGCAAGGAGTGGTTGTCTGTCATATCTTGGAGTAAGAGAATTTGTTTTTGAAAAATATGCTGATTAATTATGATGTGTTTAAAACAAATGCAACTTTATCATTATTATAATATCTACATTAATGATAGAAATATTAAGGATAATGATAACAATGGTGATAATAGCTATTTCTAAGTGCTTACTTTGTACCACACTATCCTAAGTACTTCATATATCTTCTCTCTTTCGATCTTACCATAATTCCAAAAAGAAGGTATTATTATTCTCATTTCACAGATTAGGAAATTGAAGCTCTAAGAAGTAACTTATCTAAGGTTGCAGAAAGTGGCGGAGAGGTAGTATTCCAGTTAAGGTCTGACTCTAAAGCTACTATACCATATTACTTCTATCACACGTTCATTGTTTTGCCCCTGCATGCAAGGGATCAAGACAAGCATGAAATAGTACAGTACTACTATCACAAAGGACAAATTGAAGAACTGTTTAAGAAGCCTACCTTTTGGCATTAGGGTGTGTGTATTTTGGGTAACATAAAGATGAGTTTGGGGAATTGCATTTTCAGATATGGCAACGGTTCTCAGTCATTGAAAAACCTGAAAAACTATCTTCTTAACATCACTGAAGATCAGTTCAAATTCCATTTTTGTTTGAGCGGATTGTAAGGACCAGGGGAGAAGGTAGAGGGTTTCTATTTAGTTGTGAAAGAAGCGCCTTGATGTGTCAGAAGTTAAGGTACAGGCAACCCTCACTTCGCATGGTAGTATGGGACAATACAAATGACCGTGCAAGTTAGAGCCTAGCAAAGTGATGTTAATAATCAATGGGAAAAGGTACAATTGTTCTGTGACCTTTAAAGATTTTTGTCAAACATTGTAAACCCTCTTTTTGTTGCTTGTAAATATATAGAGAAATCAAAAAAATAATAAAACTATTTAGTACACTGTGATATAAAACATTAAAAACAGAATTAAAACGTTTTATTTCTTTGTAAAAGAACTTACCACGAGTAGTTTGAACAGTGCTTGTCTTCTTATCATGTAACATGATGTGGAATGAGTAATTTTTCTCTGCCTTGGTGAATTGTCATAGTCCTTTCTTTCTTTTTTTTTTTTTTTTGTGAGGAATACCAGCCCTGAGCTAACATCCGTTGCTAATCCTCCTCTTTTTGCTGAGGAAGAGTGGCCCTGGGCTAACATCCGTGCCCATCTTCCTCCACTTTATATGGGACGCCGCCACGGCATGGCTGACAAGCAGTGCGTCGGCAGGCGCCCGGGATCCGAACCAGCAAACCCTGGGCTGCCAAGCACGAACTAAACCGCTGCGCCACCGGGCGGACCCTTGTCATAGTCCTTTCTAAGTCTGGATCGGCTTCCAACATTTTATTCTTTGTGCTTTCAATATTGTGAAATATCTCCGAGAGTTCCTTTAACTCTCAAAGTTTAACTCAAAAAAACTCAAAAGTTTTTTGCTGGCGTCACTTCTTCTGGTCCATCTTCATCCTTTTCTCATAACCACTTTCTTCGCTTATGTTGATAAGTTTGCCTTCAACAAATTCCTCTGGCTACATTTCTAGAGTCTCTCGAATGGCGCCAGAGTCAACATTGTCATGGTCAGCTGTTTCTTCTACACTCCATTTATGTTTGATTGGAATTTCACTTCTAACATTATCACTGTTTGTTTCTTTGCTGCACTTTAATCATTGTTGGCCAGTTCCCTGTTTCATTATTCATTTATGTAAAATGTTACATACTTTCGTTACCAGGAGACGGGGAGGCAACTCAACTACATGCTTTGCTGTCTGTACATGAGCTAACACGTACGTGAACAGATGTGCATTGACTAATCACCAACAGACTTTGCCTTGATGTTTTATCCATAGCTAGCCGTTTAGGCAGAGAGTTATTTTTCTATCAGCTCTTTGAAGATACTATTCTATTTTCTCCTGGCTTTTATTATTGCTGATCAGGAGTCCACCAACAGCCTATTATTCTTTTTTTTTTTTTTTTTTGGTGAGGAAGACCAGCCCTGAGCTAACATCCATTGCTAATCCTCCTCTTTTTGCTGAGGAAGACTGGCCCTGGGCTAACATCGTGCCCATCTTCCTCTACTTTATATGGGACGCCGCCACAGTGTGGCTGACATGCAGTGCGTTGGCGGGCGCCCGGGATCCAAACCGGCGAACCCCGGGCTGCCAAGTGCGGACGAAACTGCTACGCCACCGGGCGGCCCCCAGCCTATTATTCTTTTGCAGTTTATTTTGTCAAATCCACCAACAGACTTTGAAAGAAGTGACTTCATTAGTCACTGATCATGATGTGCTTCTATTATTTACATAGTGATTTGCGGATTGAAGATCTAGTAGTGAAGTTTGTACTATATTCAGTTACTCACAGTTAATGTACTGCGGTAACTGAAATTTGAATTGTGTTTTTGGATGATTGGTGTTATTTAACTAAACTGTGGTAACTGAAATTTGTGCATATTAGAACCCTGTAAAGTGAAGACTTCCTGTGTGCTTCTAATCCTTACAACATTCCTAATAAGTAGGTGCTGTTATCCCCATTTTATAAATGAGGAGTTAAGTGACCTGCTCAGCGTCATACAGCTAATAACTGGCAGAAATAGTGTTCAGATATAGGTCTGACAACTCTCTTTACCAAGACATACTGTCTACAAGGAGTGGGATTTCCGGTGCTGTTGGTTTCATGGAACAAATATTACTTAAAGGGAAGTGGAAGGGAATTCTTTGTTTTAATTATGGTCTCAGAGGAGAATTACCCAGTTAAAAATTATTCAGAATGTTTCATTTATTCAATGAATATTTATTGAACACTTATTTTGTCATTGACTCAGAATACAAAGTCGTATGAAGTCCATCTCTCTGTTCAAGGTAGCTAATAGGCCAGTAGAAGTATAAATAGATAAGTACAAATGGGTGTTTATTTCCTGCTTTCAAGAGAAATGCATTCCTAAAAATATATTTGAAAGAAGAATGTTTGAGAATCAACACATTATGAAAGAGGGTTTATTTACCAGAAAGCTAAAAAATATTTTAAAATGTCTAATTATGGGTTTTATAGGGGTTAACCTGGTTAGTAAGACTTTCCTGAATGGGGAGAATGGATGGTAACTTCTGGTAGGACTATCTAGCCATCTCCCTTTTGTCCTTGAGCTATGATGATTCAAGCTAAGTAGGTATTTTCTCTTCTCACAGGTTTGCTTCCCCTCTCCCGGTCCTATTCATAGGAATTGGGCAGAAGGAAAGTAGGGCAAACGTCAGTCTTTATACGTTTATCATGGGATTTGATTAGATGGGGTCTTTAAAGGGGTCTTTCTCTCCTTGCCACTGCAGCGTAAGACCAGAGAGGCTTTAACCAGCTGCCTCTGCCGTACACATATGGCATTCAAGGCATCTGGGTGCTTGTAGCTCATTGCTGCCTTTCTTTGCCTTTCCTTTTTTCAGTCCCCTTCCCACTGTCTTCTCTGAATGGTCACCTCGACTAAGTTGGCATGCTTCAGGCTTCTTTTGGTCCTGGGGTTCTGTGGGCTGGCAGAGGTGACATCCCTGTCACCTTAAGGAAGACAGTCTTTTTCCTGAGGATTATTGACGGGCAAGCAGCACTGCCTCTAACTTATCGCTCAAAAGCACCTTAAGTAACTGAACAATGAAGGCCAAATGAAGGGCCAAATTTAATGTACAAAAGTGTTTAGATTTAATGTATGCAAGTCAAAGACTGCCAGTAAATTGTTTCAGATCTTGTGATGGACATATGAATATGGTACATTAGAATGGCAAGGGAAAGGGTGCTTATTGAAACTTAAAGCAAAAAGGCTTTACAGTTTTAGTGCTGGAAGAACTGCCATACGAGCTATTTATTTATTTATTATTACTATTATTATTTTTTTAAAACTTCAGTCATGGCTGTGTATACTAGTTAGTTAAATTCTCTACGTGAGCCGCCTAGTTCTAGGACCAGGAAACAAACTCGGGCCGCGGCGGTAAGAGCGCCGAATCTTAACCACTAGACCACCAGGGCTGGCTCTATTTATTATTTTTTAAATTGTGGAAAGATGCACATAACATAAAACTTAACGTCTTAACCATTTTTAAGTGTACAGTTCAGTAGTGTTAAGTACAGTCACATTGTTGTACAACCAATCTCTGGAACTCTTCATCTTGCAAAACTGAAACTGTATACCTATTAAACAACTCCCCATTCCCTCCTCCCTCAAGACTCTGGCAACCATTCTTCTACTTTTGTGTCTATGAATTTGACTACTCTAGATATCTCATATAAGTGGAATCATACAGTATTTGTCTTTTTGTGACTGGCTTGTTTCACTTAGCATAATTTCCTTGTGGTTCATCCATGTTGTAGCATGTGTTAGAATTTCCTTCTTTTTAAAGGCTGAATAATATTCTGTTGTATGTATACAGCACATTTTTCTTATCCATCCATCCATTGATGGACACATGGGTTGCTTCCACCTCTTGGCTATTGTGAATAGTGCTGCCATGACATCATTGTACAAATATTTCTATGAGACCTAAAAGTAGAATTGCTGGATCATATGGTAACATAGCAGCTACTTTAACCTTTTCATTAGAAAGAAGGCTTTTATTATATTCCTTCTTAGGCCCTGTGAATTTATTATTATTCTTATGTAAATTGTAATTTATTATTCTACATAAATTGTAATTATTAATGTACTTTATCCCCTTTTTAATTAATCAAAGGCACATGTAACTGTCAATTAGAGGAGGTCTAGTCACTTACCACACTGTATTGATCCATATGAGATACAGTCATTGATTACCTTAATGTACTGATAAACTCTAGTTCACATATATTTGTTGCAGCCTTATTGTGGATAAATGTGATTTTTGAAATATTGACAATAGCTAATAGAAATAATAGCAGCTATGTTTATGGGGGCACTTAATATGCAAAGTTCTGTGTGTACATTATCTCATAAGAACCCTTATTATAATTCTTATTACAACCCTTTTAAGTTAGATTCTGTTAGTAGTCCTGTTTTAGAGATGTGGAAATTTAGGGCAGAGAGGGGTTAAATAATTTGTGCAAAGTTTTCCACGTTGCAAGTGCCAAAGTGAGGATTTGAATTTACACAGTCTGAATCCAGAGCACATTCTCTTTCCTCTCTCTTCTTTACTTTTAAAATTGGTGTTTTGAGGTATAATTTACTTACAATAAAATGCATCTATTTGAAATGTATAATTTGAGAAGTTTGGACAGATGTATACATCTGTGTAACTACCATCCCAGTCAAGATGTAGACTGTTTCTATCACCCTGAAAAAGTTCCCTAGCAGAGCATTCATTTGTAACCATATGATATACTGCTTGATCTCTGAGGTGGGTACTATTATAATCCTAATTTTGCAGTTGAAGACATTGAAGTTTAGGAAGGTTAAGTAACTTGTCCTAGGTTACACCTTATTTAGTGGCAGAGCCTAAGTGACCCCAGGACTGTTTGGTTCCCAAGCTATGCTCTTAACTACCACACTATCTAAACCTCCCTATGTTACCATTTTTTCAGACCCCAGTGGGTCCAGGGACCTCAGGTTGGGAATTAGTGGTCTAACCTCATTTTACATATAAAGAGAAAGACCTTGAGAATTGAAGTGATTTGCCCAAGATTATGTTGTAAGTTAGTGGCGAAACCTGGACCAGAATCCACATTCAGTAGTTTCTCAGTGTGGGAAATGGTGAAAGAGGAGGATAATGTCACATGTTGTTGATGTCATATTGTTAATGAGTTATCAGATCATAGGACTTCTCTGAACAAAAAAAGCTCCTAATGAACTATTTTTGGTGAAGATACCTAACATCTATAGATTGCTTTATAGCAGTGCTTCTCAGACTTTTTAATATGCATGTGAATTACCTGGAGATCTTGTTAAAATGCATATTCCAATTCAGTAGGTCTGGAATGAAGCCTTAGAGCCTGCATTTTTTATAAGCTGTCAGGTGATTCCAGTGCTGCTAGTTTAGAGACTGTACTTGGAGAAGCAAGGCTTTGCAGTTCACAGAGCACTTTTAATTCTTTTCTCCTGTGCGGTGTAGGTGTCATCCTTGTTTGTATGTAAGGAAATCAGATTCAAAAGGATAAGTGACTTGTTCAGGATCACAGGGCTGATACTGGAACCTAGGTTTCTGACTTTGAAAACCAAGTTAGGTGTTGATTCGTCCCATGCAATAATAGGCTGAAAACACTGCGTGTGAAGGAAAGTTTGAAAATGATTGCCTGGGTAATGAGCTAAATTGAACTTAATATTGATCTTACTGGTCTTTCATTTCAGAAACAGGTTTCATTCTCATTTGCTCCTAATACCTTCGCCAAACTCAAACCAAACCACCTTTTAGATGGTGGTCTGTAGTTAGTAATTAGAGCTTAGTAATACTTGAGTGCTAAGTACATTTTGAAGTCTAATCTTGACTTAGCATTTACCCAGGTGATTCAAGATATTAACTAGGAAGAACTATCATTTGGTAGAAGATATTGGGAAAAAATGATCTTTTTTTTTTTTTTTAAACAGACAGTAACTGATGTGTGGGTAAATTTTGGGGAACTTAGCTGAGCTGGAATACATAGAATAGTAAACATTTGAATGAAAGTCTTGCCCAGTGCATTATTATTTCAGGTTAAAATTTTAAGTTGTTTCTTCAATTTTGGGATCTACCCTTGTCCATTTGCCAACTGTTTCCCAGTCAGTGGAAAAAAACCTCACCCAACAGTTTTACGTAATGCAGAAGAGCATTTTAAAACAAGTAAAGGCATGAAGAAACATTTTAGGACTTAGCAAAATGATCAAGCCCCACAGAGACAGCAAAATCAGTTAATGGTGACATGAAAGTCCTGGATGTTTTACTGTGGGGATGTACATGGTACATTAGACTTGGAGTCAGAATCAAGATTCCTATCTGAACTTTGCTCCATTAAACCTTGTGACTTTAGGCAAATCACTTAATCATTCTTTCTATCAGTTTATTTTCTGTAAAATGAGAATAATGATATTTGGCTGGTAATGAGAATTAAATGGCATGTTATATGAGAAAGCACACAGTGAAGTACCTGGCAAATACTAGGTGCTAAATAAATATTAGTTGAATTGGAATCTAGTCAAAATAAGTTAAAAAAAAGAAATCATGCTTTGATATAGTTGTGGCCTCCTCATCTGTGATGGTTAATTTTATGTGTGAACTTGGCTAGTTATAATATCCAGTTATTTAATCAAATACTAATCTAGGTATTGCTAAGAAGGTATTTTGTGAATGTGGTTAACATCTGCAATCAATTGACTTTAGGTAAAGATTACTGTGAAGAATGTGGGTGGGCCTCCTCCAATCAGTTGAAAGGCCTTAAGAGCAAACACTGACTTTCGGGGGTGGGTGGAGGGGGAGGTTAAACTTTTATTTGGAGAGGTCTTCTACTTGACTCCTTACCTTAGTGGACCTTCCCTCCCTTCACCTTTCCTCCCTTTCTTCTTTCATTTGTTTGAATATATTGTGAACATACCAGAATTTTTAGATTGTTTTAGTGGGAAGCTCAGCTAGAATATCTAGTGTATCACACAACCTTAGCCTGGTTGCTTTTGCACGTGCTGTTCTCTTGTCACTTGTAGCTCTCTCAGTTGGTAGATACCTCTTTAAACCTTGACTGATTACTCCTTACAGAGTTAGGTGCTGCTTCTGTTTCCCTTTGGAGATTTTCTATTGACTGATAAAGGCCAAAATTCTAACATGACATAAAAAGCTCTTCTTTTTTTTTTAATGAATATTTTCACACTACTACCTAGATTCTACCACTAACATTCTACTGTGCTTGTTTTATCACTTGTCTATCCTTTATTCATTCCTCCATCTATCAATTCATTTTATTTTTTGACACATTTCAAAGTAAATTGCAGACGTCCTTACTCTTTTCCCTAATTACTTCAGCATGCATATCGTTAACTAAAGTTCAGTTCTTTATGTTTTTTCTTTTGATGTAAAATTTATATTCAATGTAATGCACAAATCTTGTGTCTATTTGCTGAATTTTGCGTACATCTGTGTAACCAAAACCCTTATCAAGATATGGAGCTTTACCATCAAGCAGGAAAGTGCCTCATGCCCCTTCCCTGTTAATTCCCACCTCCACCTTCCCCCTTTTCTGCAGGGGCAACCACTGTTCTGATTTTTTCCCCCACCATAGACTAGATTTGCCTATTCTAGAACTGCATATAAGTGGAATCATAGTATTTACTATTAGGTGTAAGGCTTCTTTCACACAGCATAATGCTTTTGAGATTCATCCATGTTGTTGCATGCACTGATAGTTCCTTTTTATTGCTGAGTAGTATTCCATTGTATGAATATACCACAGTTAGTTGGTCTGTTTTCCTGTTAATGGACACCTGGCTGTTTTCAGATTTGGGCAATTATAAATACAGCTGCTATGAACATTCTTGTACAAATCTTCTTGTGAATGTCTTTTTCATTTCTCATAGGTAAATATCAAGGATTGGAATAACTGGGCCACATAGTTGTATGTTTAGTTTATTAGAAACTACCAGACCTTTTCCCAAAGTGGTTGTTGTATTTTACAGTCACAGCATTTGATCCACATCCTTGCCAACATTTGGTGTCAGTCTTTTTAATTTTTGCTATTATGGTGGATGTGTAGTTGTGGTTCATTGTGGTATCCAATTTATTCTAAACTTTTCAGTCTTTCCTCCTCCTTTTCCCTGTACTCTCTACTTTCCCTACTTACACTATACTCCTGCCCAAACAAGCTGTTTACGTATACTCCTGTGCAACTTTCATTGTTCCTGCTGTTCCCATGAGTAGAGTAATAAATGGTTTCTTACAGCCATGAAGTTTTGAGGTGGTTGTTATTCATAGATAATAGATAACTGAAACAGTGTCTGAAGTTGAGTTTTGAGCAATTTTGATTTCCTGTTGTGTAAACTCAAGAGTGTGCCAAATTACACCATACTTTTTACTCTTAGAAGATGAGACTTTAAACATAATAATAAAGTTTAATACTTTTATAGGCTCTTCGATCTGAAGATTTCAAAGAATTTTATAGGCATCATTTTATTTATCCCTATAATGCACTCATGAAACTCAAAAGAGGTATTTTACCCAATGACAATAAATAAGTACTTCAAGGTTGAAATAATTCACTTGTGGAGCTGGAAAAATCTTTGACTCGTTACAGGTGTGGACCCTTGTTCTTAAAGTTCTTTAACTTTTCAGGGCAAGTTGCTTTTAGCAGCAAGTGGAAAGACTGAATGGAGTTAGAAAACAAAACAGAACTCCAAAATTATGCATGTTAAAATCTTGATACTGCTATAAAAACTGTTTTTATGACTGAGGTTCACTCATTCATTCATACAAAATGATGAAGTGAGATTCTAGATAAGATAGTGTTACCAAAATGGTTTCTAGGCTGTTTTACCTGCTGGATAGCAATCCCTCCCCACTGCCCTGCTCCTTTTTTTAAAAGAGCAAACATGAAGGCCAACTGGCTTTGTTGTCTGATATCCCATTGATCACTGGAGTTGATTCCATTAGTCTTGCCAATCAGATGGTTGTTCTCTGTTCTTTCACTACTCTTGGAATGTTCAACCTAAAGCTTGACAATTAGAGAAAATTATGACATAGGTAAAGGAGACTATTCTTTGGTTAAGAGTAGTCATCATTAAGTAGACATTTAGCCCCCTGTGCGCCCTTCCTTTATCCCATCTTCTTTCTTATTCTCCGGAGATAACCAGCGTCCTTAAGTTAGTGTTTCTCATTTCCTATTTTTACCACTTCTGCTTTCCTAGTTTGGGTTTGCTTGTTTTATATTTTATATAAGTGGAATTATACAATATTTTTTTTTACTATATATATTTTGTACTATATTATGCTATATTTGTACTACTTGTACTATATATATAAGAATATATATATATATATTCTTCTGCAACTTGCTTTTTTCACTCAAATTGTGGTCCTTACTATCATGCATGTTCCTGAGAATTGTTGATGGGTGTAGATTTAGTTCATTTATTTTTATGTCGTTGAGAGTTCCACTGTATGACTATATTGATTTATCCATTCTTTAATCATTGGACGTTTTGTTGTTTCCAGGTTTTTACTATTACAAATAATGCTATGAACATTCTTATATATCTTCTGGTACACACAAATGTAAGAGTTTCTGTATGTACTTGGGAGTGTAATTGTTAGATTGTAGGGCATGCCTGTATTCAACTTTTACTAGATCAGAAGTAGCTTTTTGGACTCATGTCTGCTTTACACATTTAAAAATTTTTGAAGACCCTGAACAGCTCTGTGAGTTAAATCTATTGGTATTTACTGCATTAGAAGTTAAAATTGAAAAAATTAAAAATATTTATTAATCCATTAAGAGTCATGCTTGTGAGACTTGAGATTTCTTTTTTTTTCTGGTGAGGAAGATTAGCCCTGAGCTAACATCTATTGCCAATCCTCCTCTTTTTACTGAGGAAGATTGGTCCTGGGCTAACATCTGTGCCCATCTTCCTCTACTTTTTTTTAATATGGGGGACACCTACCACAGCATGGCTTGATAAGCGGTGCATAGGTCTGTGCCCGGGATCCGAACCTGAGAACCCCGGGCCACCAAAGTGGAGCACGTGAACTTAACCACTACGCCATCCAGCAGGCCCAGAGATTTTTTTTTGAGGAAGATTGGCCCTGCACTAATATCTGTTGCCAGTCTTCTTTTTTTTTCCCCAAAGCCCCAGTACATAGTTGTGTATCATAGTTGTAGAGTTGTAGCTGTTCTATTTGGGATGCTACCTCAGCATGACTTGACGAGTGGTGAGTAGGTCTGCGCCCAGGATCTGAACTGGAGAACACTGGGCTGGAATGCGCAAACTTAACCACTACGCTACTAGGCCAGCCCCGAGATTTGAGAATTATCCATGCTGTTGTATCAGTAGTTTGTTCCTTATTATTGCTGAGTAATATTCCATTGTATGAATAATACCATGAATTGTTTATCTGTTCTCCTATTGATGGACACTTGGGCTGTTTCCAGTTTTTGGCTATTATGAATAAAGCTGCTATCAACATTCTTATACATGACATATGTTTTCATCTTTCTTGGGTAATTCGTAGGAGTGGAATTGCCAGGTCATAGGGTTGGTTTATGTTTAGTTTTATAAGGGACTGCAAGACTTTTTTCCCAAAGTGATGTACTGTTTTTCATTCTCATCATGGAAGTTTTGGGTATTCCATGTCCTCAGCCACGTTTGATGTTGTCATTCTTTTTAATTTTATCCATTCTGAACTGTGTGTAATAGTATCTTATTGTAGTTTTAATTAGCATTTACCTGATGACTAAAGATATTAGGCACATTTTCATGTGTTTCTTGGCAATTTGTATATCTTCTTTTGTGAAGTGTCTTTTCAAATCTTTTGTGCATTAAAAAAGAGATTGTCTTTTTATTATTGAGTTGTAGGGCCTCCTTACGTATTTTGGATATAAGTCCTTTTATCAGGTGGACATTTTGTGACTGTTTTCTCCCTGTCTGTGATTTGCTTATTCATTTTCTTAAAGGTGTCTTTTAATGAGAAGTTTTAAATTTTAATGGAGTCTATCCGTTTTTTCTCTCATGGTTATTGCTTTCCTTATCCTGTCTAAAAACCTTTGTCTACCCTCAGGTTGTGAAGATATTCTCCCATGTTCTCTTCTAGAAGCTTTATTAGTTATAACTTTATATTTAGGTCTATATCTATCTCAAATTCATTGTTATATATGATGTGAGTTAGGGATTTTCCCATATGCATAGCTAGTTATTACAGCATCATTTGGTGAAAAGATTTTTCTTTCTCTATTGGATTTCTCTTGCTCTTTTGTCAAAAATCAGTGAACTGTAGGGCCGGCCCAGTGGTGTAGGAGTTAAGTTCGTGCGCTCAGCTTCGGCAGCCTGGAGTTTGCAGGTTTGGATCCTGCGTGCAGACCAACGCACTGCTTGTCAAGCCATGCTATGGCGCGTCCCATATAAAGTAGAGGAAGATGGGTATGGATGTTAGCCCAGGACCAATCTTCCTCAGCAAAAAGAGGAGGATTGGCAACGGATGTTAGCTCAGGGCTAATCTTCCTCACACACAGACAAAAAATCAGTGAACTGTACATGTTGGTCTGTTTCGGGGCTTTCTATTCTATTGATCTGTTTGTATATCCTTATGCCATTACCACAGAATCTTGATAAATATAGCTTTATAGTAGGCCTTGAAGTCAACTGCGTGAGTCTTCCAATCTGATTCTTTTTAAAGATTGTTTTAGATATTCTAGGTCTTAGGCATTTCCATATCAGTTTTAGAATCAGCTTGTCAATTGTGGTGGTTTTAAAAGATGTGCACAAATCTTTTGCTACTCCTTTGTTCAAGAGGTGAAACTTAACTATCTTCCCCTTGAGTGTGGGCCGAATTAATGACTTGCTTCTAATAAAATAAAATAGAAATAAGGGGGTGAGACTTCAGATACTAGGTTATAAAAGGCATGACTGCTTCCCTCTTGGCCTCTTTCTTGGATCACTCACTCTGGGGGAAGTCAGCTATCATGTCATGAAAAGAGGTCTCTGTGGTGAGGAACTGAGCCCTCCAGCCAATAGCCAGGTGCGTTAGCCATCTTGGAAGTAGATCCTCCAGCTCCGTTCAAGCCTTCAGATGACTTCAGACCTGGCCAACATTTTGACCACATCCTCATGAGAGATCCTGAGTCTGAACCACTTCCATATTTCTGACTCTCAGAAACTACGTGAGATAATAAATGTTTGATGTTTTAACCTGGTAAGTTTTTTTTTTTTTTTTTTTGTGGGGAAGACCAGCCCTGAGCTAACATCCGTTGCCAATCCTCCCCTTTTTGCTGAGGAAGACTGGCCCTGGGCTAACATCCGTGCCCATCTTCCTCCACTTTATATGGGACGCCACCACGGCATGGCTGACAGGCAGTGCGTCCGTGGGCACCCGGGATCCGAACTTGCGAACCCGGGGCTGCCAAGCGCGAACTAAACCGCTGCGCCACCGGGCGGCCCCTAACCTGGTAAGTTTTGAGATAATTTGTTATGCAAAATAGTTAACTAATAGATCAATTTTTATTTTAAAAAAAGCCAATTGGGATTGTATTATACAAATAAATCAGTTTGGGGAGAACAAACATCTTAAAAATATGAGTCTTACAATCCACCATGGTATATTTCTCCATTTATTTAGGTCTCCTTTAATTTCTCTCAGTAGTTTTGTAGTTTTCAGTGTAGGAGTCTTAAATATCTTTTTAAATTTATTTCTAAGTATTTTATAAATTGTTTTGCTCTTATAAATTATATTTTTTAAATTTCATTTTCCTAATTGTTGCTAGCATATAGATATAAAATTGATTTTTATCATCCTTGTTAAATTCACTTATTAGTATTTTTGTTACTAAGTAAACAGTCATGCAATATATGAGTGGAAAGTTTCATTTCTTCCTTTCTCATCTTTATGCATTTTGTTATTTTTTCTTGCCTTATTGCACTGGCTGGGACCTTCCAGTACAATGCTGAGTAGAAGTGATATGAGTGGACATCTTTGCCTTTTCTTGATCTGTGAGGAAAGCATTCTGTATTTTATTAGGTGTGATGTTAGCTGTAGGTTTTTTGTAGATATCCTTTGTCTGATTGAGAAAATTCTTTTCCTAAGTTGCTAAGTTTTATCGTGAATGGGTGTTGAATTTTGTCACATGTCATTCTGTATCTATTGAAGTGATCATGTGATTCTGTCCTTTCTGTTAATATGATAAATTAAGTTGATTTTTTAATGTTGGACCAACTTTGCTTCCGTGATCCACTTGGACATGAGGTATCCTTTATATATATATGTCTCAGTTTGATTTGCCAGTATTTTGTTAAGGTTTTTTGTGTCTTTGTTCATGAGAGATACTGGTCTGTGATTTTGTTTTTTGTTAGGTTTCCTGTGTCAGTTTTTGTAAGTTGTATTTTTCAAGAAATTTGTTCATCTGAGTTGTTGAAGTTATTGGCATAAAATTATATCTGATAGTCCCTTAATGCTCTTTGAATCTGTAGAATCTGAGGTGATTTCTGTTCTTTCATTTCTGATATTGGTAATTTGTGTATTCTCTCTTTGTTGATTAATCATCCTAGTGGTTTATTAAATTTTATTAATCATTTCAGAGGAACAGTTTTTGACTTTGTTAATTTTCTCCACTTTTTTCTGATTCTGCTCTTTTTTCTTTCCTTCCACTCTTTTTAAAAATTCAATTTATTCTTTGTTTAGTTTCATGAGGTGGAAGCTTAGAATACTAATTTTAGACTTTTCTTTTCTCTCTCTCTTTTTTTTTTTTGGTGAGGAAGATAAGCCCTGAGCTAACATCTGTTGCCAATCCTCCTCTTTTTGCTGAGGAAGATTGGCCGTGAGCTAACATCCTTGCCCATCTTCCTCTACTTTATATGTGGGATGCCGCCACAGTGTGGCTTGATAAGTGGTGGTTAGGTCCGTGCCCGGGATCCTAGCCTGTGAACCCTGGGCCACTGAAGCGGAGTGCGTGAACTTAACCACTATGCCACTGGGCTGGCCCCTAGACTTTTCTTTTTGATAGAAGCATTTAAAGTTATAAATTTCCCACTTAGCACTCTTTATCTGTATACCATAAATTTTGAATGCTTTATTTCTACTTTTCCTGTGTTTTTAAAGGAGAAATTACAGGAAAAGTAGAAATAACCTGTGGGTCATTTACAAGTGCATTGTCTAATTTCCAAATATTTGGAATTTGCAAGGTGTCTTCTTTTTATTGATTTCTAAGTTCAATTTCATTATGTTCAGAGAACATATTTTAATTTAAATTCTTTAAATTATTGGATTGTTTTATGGCTCTTTTGTTCTACTTGGTGAATGTTCCACATGCACTTGAAAATAATATATATGCTGCTGTTTATGCATGTAGTGTTCTATGTCAGGTCAAATTGGTTGAGAGAGTTGTTCAGGTCTTCTTCATATTTACTAATATTTCTGTCTGCTTCTATTAATTATTGAGAAGAGTGTTGGAATCACCAATTATACTAGTATATGTGTCTGTATCTCCTTTCTGTTCTTATTTTATATGTTCCAATGCTGCATTTTTAGGCATATACACTTCAGGATTGGCAAATGATCTTGAAATATTGATCCTTTATCATTGTGAAATGTCCTCCTTTTTCTCTGGCAATATCCTAAGTTCTGAAATCTGTCTTGTCTGATATTCATGTAGCTATCCAGCTCTCTTGTGATTGTGTTTGCATGGTACTTCTTTTCTGTCCTTTTAATTTTAACCTGTGTTTTTACATTTAAAGTGCTTTTCTTGTAGTAGCTTATAGTTGGCTCTTTTTTGTTGTTCTAGTGTGACAGTCTCTGTTTCTTAGTTGGCATATATAGTCTATTTGCATTTAATGTAATTATCAGCATGATTAAGTTATCATCTTGCTGTTTATTTTATATTTTTTCTGTTTTTTTGTTTTCTTTTCCTGCCGCCTTTTAAATTAATTTAGGGCTGTGTGTGTGTATTTAGTGTTTTATTTCATCTTCTCTGCTAGCTTCTCTGCTACATCTCTCTTTTATTTCATTAGAGTTTGCTGTGGAGTTTACAGTATATATCTTTAACTTATTATAGTCTACCTTCAAACAATATTATACCAGTTCATGTATAATGTAAGAACCTTAAATAGTGTACTTTTTTTTAATTGAGGTGTAATTTTTTTGTTGAGGTATAACAAAAGAGAAAAAACTTATTCCATTGTCTTCTAGGTTGATTTTTTGGTCTTGTTTGAGAAGTCATCTTTTATTATTGTCTCTGTTCCCCTTGCCTTTTTTCTGTTTGCTTTTAAGATTTTTCTCTTTACCTTTGGTTTTTAGTAGTTTATTATGATGTTCCTTGGTGTTGGGGTGGTGTATGTGTGGTTATCTTGCTTGGAGTTTCTTGGTCTTCTTAGATCTGTGGATTGATTTTTTAAAAATTAAAATTTGCAATATTTTAAGTCAGCATAGCTTTAATATTTTTCCTACTTTGTTTTTCTTTACATCTTCTTTCTAGTACACCAGTTATACATATGTTAGTATATGTTGAATAGTCTGATATTATCTCACCTCTCATTTCCTTCTTTTTTTTCTTGCCTTGTTTCTCTCTATGCTTCGGTTTGTATAGTTTCTATTTCCTTGGGTTCAAGTTCACTGATCCTTTTCTTCTGTTAAGCACATGCAATTTTTCAGACATGGCATTTTTAAGGTCTAGAAGTTCATTTGATTTTTTTTATAGTTTATATTTTTCTCTTTGTTTTACTTTAAATCCTTGAACATAATTGACAATAGGTGTTTTAAATCCTCATCTACTAATTCTACCCTTTTGTTCATTTCTAGGTCTGGTTTTTTCCCCTGGTAATGGGTCACATTTTCCAGATTCTTTACATGTAGAGTAAAAAAAATATATATGTATACATATATATATCTCCTTTAGGAAAAGACACTTTGTAAACAATCTCCAATGTAAAGGATTGTTGTAAGTACAGTACAAATAATTTTTTCTGAACCATTTGAAAGTAGATTGCCATCATGTTCCTCCATTACCCCCAATGCTTGATTGTGTATTCCCCTCAAACAAGGATGTTGTCCTACATAACCACAAAACAACCATTAAATCAGGAAATGAACATTGATGTGTTACTACCATCTGATCCTAAAATCCTGTTTAACTATTCCTTGTTGTCCCAGTAATGCCTTTAATAGCAAGAATATCCAATCCAGAATCACATGTTACATTTAGATTTCGTGTCTCTTTAGTCTCATTCAGTCTGGAACATTTCCTAAATCTTTTTTTAACTATTATGACCTTGACACTTTTGCAGATTACAGAGTAACTACTTTGTAGAATGACTGCTGGTTTGCTTGCAGTCTGGAAACTCCTCCCCTCACTAGGATTGGATTAGTTGCAGTTCTTGTACAGGAAATACCGCTTTCCTCACATCAGATTAAGATTCTAATGTGATCATACTCTCAAAACTAGAGACCTGGAATTCCAGGACAGAACCCAGATAGTCACTCCTTTAACTCAGCGCACATACTGTGCATCTCATAATCAATAGAACCTCATGATAACCACAAGAGGTTAAATTCTGTTGTGCAATTGTCTTGCACACTTTCTGATAACTCTGAAGATTTTTTTTCAGTATAAGCAGCTTCAAGTATATAGTTCTGAGCAGTTTAGAAATAAACTGCAGAAACAGGCAGGCTCCTCAGTGCGACCCCAGTGAAGGTCACTTTTACCTTTCCCTGCCACCTCTTATCTGAGTCCCCTTGAGCCATTGTTCTTCAGTTGCTGCTCTCATGTGGGTTGGTCTTAGCACTAATTGTTGGATTAAATAGACAACAACTCTCAAAGTCTTTATTTATATAACAAATCCGTTAGAGTCATAGTTTTATTTTATTTTTATGTGTGAAGGGAGAAGGAAATTCCCAAAGCTCTTCTAACAAAGAAATATTGTAAGTATTTATCTTTTAAAAAGCAAACAAAACCCCTGAGCAGATAACAGTTTAAATATTATTGACAGGGCAACAAATTATCGGGTTTATCTCTGGTTAATATGGTTGGGTTTGGGTCTACCATTTTATTATTATTTTTATATTAGTATTCTCTGTTCTTCATTACCTGCCTTTAAAAAACTTGAGTATTTTTGAGAATTCCATTTTAATTTTCCTATTGGCTTTTCAACTGTACTTCTTTCACTATTTATTTAGTGATTGCTCTAGGGATTACAGTATACATCCTTAATTTTTCACAGCTCACTTCATGAGAAGTGTAGAAACTTGCAGAACAAGGCAACTGAATAGGTCTATATCGTACCTACCTTGTTCTTTATGCTATAGTTGTTGTATGTATTACACCTACATATGTTATGAACTTCCCAACAGTTATATATTAAAAGTAAATAAGTTATAAATAGGTAAAAGAGAAAGGCAAAATAATTGATTTTTGCGTTTCACTGGGGGTTTACAATTTCCAAAGCTCTTCACTCCTGAGGATCTGAATTTCCTTCTGGTATCATTTCCCTTCACCAAGTTGAGTATCTTATATTTATAAATTTCTGTCTTTAATCACATTTTGGAAAACTTCCGTCATTCTTTATTTTTTTCTGCTTCATTCTCTCTCTTCTGTCATTTGGTTCCAATTACAGGTATATTGGACTGTTTGATGTCATCTAACAGGTCTGTTAAGATCTATTCATTTTATAAAAAAATCTTTCTTTCTCTCTCTGTGTGTGTGCAGGTTGGATAATTTTGATTGATCTGTCTTCAGGTTCACTTACTTTTTTTCCCTCTTATCTTCATTTATCTGTTAAATCCATCCAGTGAATAATTTATTTCAGATATTATATTTTTCAGTTCTAGAATTTCCATTTAGTTCTTTTTTATTGTTTCTATTTTTCTCCAGAGATTTCCTATCTTTTCATTGTTGTTAGCATATTATATTTTAATTCATTGAGGATACTTAGAATGGCTGCTTTAAAACCTTTGTCTGCTTTTTCTAACATCTGGGTGATCTCGAGGTCAGTCTCAGTTGATATTCTTTTCTCTCAAGAATGTGTTTTGTTTTCCTGGTTCTTTCATATGTTGAATAATTTTAGACTTTATTTTGGACATTATGAATGTTAAATTGTGGAGATTCTGGTTTTTTTCTGATAAATAACGTTTCTTTTGTTTTAATTGGCAGTTATCTTGACTGACTTGACTTGGACTGTAAACTCTGTTTTTTGGCTGGCATCTCTTTTGTCTTTAGCTGAACTTCTTTCAATCTGTCACATGCATGTGTGGTTCATGGATCAATTAGAGACATAGGCAGACAGAATTTGGGGATCCTTTCTTTGTCTTTTTCTCTTTCAGGATTCCTTCATTCTCTTTAGTGTCAATGTTTTTTTCTGATTTCTTTGGTTTTCTGGTTCTCCAGGCTGGAAAGCCTGTGGTGTTACATTCCCCTGTTCCTCGTGTGCTGTGCCAACTGCACTTGGCCCAAACCTGAAAGCTGTGAAACGGGGAACTCACTTTGTACAACTCCCCTTCTTCAAGTATGTACTCCCCGTTAGAGTCTGTCTGCTTCTCTTTTACTCTCTAATGCTTTCAGGTAATCTCTTTTTGTATTATTCTAGACTTTACCATTTTTTTATGAGAGGGAATTAGCCAGAAGGGTATTACTCTGTTATTACTGGAACCAGAAGTGTATCTGGTCCTTTTTATGTTCCATTTCTCTCCCCACTATTTTCATGTTTTCCTTTAGATTCTTGAACATAGTTATAGCTGAATTAAAATCTTTGCCTATTTCATCATCACTGTCATTTTTGGGTTGGTGTTTTTTGCCATTTTTTGGGTTGGTAATTTTCTTGCTTTTTAACTTATTTAGTAATTTTTGTTTGGATGCTGGACATTGTAATGTGATATTGTTGAGTGACTGGATTTTGTTATCGTCTTTTAAAGGGTGTTTGACTTTGTTTTGGCCAGCAGTTAAATTTCTGGTCAGCTGATCCTTTCAAGGCTTGTTTTAAAGCATGTTTTAGGGTAGATTTAGAGTTGTTGTCTTTACTCTTTTGCTAGTTTTGCTTCATTACTAAAGCAAGACCTTTCTGGGATCGCTGTTGGATTTGCTCTAGGTGTTCAGTGTTATCTATGTTCTGTCTGGTCACACCTTGAAGGTCTCCAGTCCTGTGTGCTATGGTAGTTGTTCAGTTTATAGCTCTGTAGTAATTTTTTCTCCAGTGGTTCTTGTCTCCACCTAAAGGAGTCTCACTATGTGCATGTGCAGCTTAGTATTCAGCAATTGACTCTAGAGAATCCTTTGCAAATTTTTGGACCTGTTTCTCTGCAAAGCTACCTCCTTTGGTATTCTGTCCTATATATCTTAATGTCTCAGTCTTTCTAAACTCTATCTGTGTCTCCCCAATTTAGTGAGCCTGCTGTGCTTTTTTTGGATTCCCTTTCCTTGTACCAAGGTCTGGAAAGTGCATTCTCCAGAAAGTCCAGTTCCAGTTACTCTATCATGGCTAGAAGTGAAAGGCCCTCAGATCATTGTGGTGTTTTTATGTCTATTAGTGCTAATGTTTATTAGATCAAGCCAATTGTGGTGTTAAAATCTTCTCTCACCCTACTGATTTTTGGGTGGAGGGTGGTGTGGGGAGGAGGATTGGGGAAAGTTGCTTCATCTATCAAACATTGAGATGGGTATGTTAAAATCTTCTACCTTGTAGATGGATTTGATTATTTTCCCCATATTATTCTGTTAGTTTTTGCTTTAAGTATGTAAAGGTATGCAGTTAGGTGCATATACAATTAAGATTGTGATATCTTCCTTGTGAATGGGATCCTTATTTTTGTAATTTTTTTTATTTTAAAGTTTTTTTGTCTGATATTATGATAACTATATCAGCTTTTTCTGTAGTATTTATATATTATCTTTTTCATTCTTTTACTTTCAACCTTTCTACATTCTCTTATCTTATTTGAAACTCTTATAAATAGAATGTATCTATTTTTTATTCATCCCTATGTCTTTAATACTTAGCATGATAGCTGTCACTTATGGGCAAAGAATACATGTTTTACAAATGGTTTAATTATTAAACTGTATTGAGGAATGATATGAGTAAACCCATTCTACACTAGGAACTGAACGGAGGCAAAGGAATTAATTCTCCAGATGATACATTCAACAAATATTTGTTGAGCAGGTACTTTATGCTAGGCATTTATTTTAAAGGTACCTGGGATTTGTTTTAATCAGAAATGAGAAGACACACAGACATGAAAATGACTGTCATGAAGGAAGAAGTTTTTGTACTCACAGTTCCCTAGAAACAGGAGTCATGGCACACCATGCAGGGCTGCATGGGGAAGCACCAGGGTCAGTCTCGGGTGGGGGAAGGGGAGATGTGGGCAAGAATTTTTATTGTGGTGTCCATGAGAAGGAATGGACAAGGTAGGGTAAGAAGGCCTAGGATTGGTTAATTTGAATAATTCAAGTGGGCTCTGGGGCATAGAGGTTGTCTCTAATTGTCTGTTTTCTGGCCCTGGAGTGATTAGGGCAGGGCAATAGTGGCCTGGAGTGTAAGAGCCTGATAAAGGAGGAGGTTGGGGTTATGGGCTCTGGATTGTTTGGTCTGCATATAAAGGGCGTGCTTGAGGCAAGTAGTATGCTATCTATCTAGCCCTGGGAAGAGCAGTCCTACCAAGGTCAGCATGACTCCAGATGTCAAAGCATCAGATAGAAAACCCAGAAAATGTGGTTATTACAGCACTGTACTAGGAGCTTGTGATATGGCAGGGAAGAAAACAAATAAGATTGCTGTTGTCATGAGATTGCATTCTAATGAGGGTAGATGACAAGTACATAAGCAAGTATATAAATGGTTTCTAATTGTGATAAATGCTGTGAAGACAAAAATAAGGTAATATGATAGGGAATGGCTAGAGGACTTCTTTAGATGGGTAATTAAAGAAGGCTTCTCTGAGTTGGTGGTATCTGGCATAATACCTAAAGAATGAGAAGGAACATGTGATAATGTGGGGTAATGATGTGTCAGGCAGTTCTGCAAATGGTCCTGAGGCTGGAATGGACTGGTTTGTTCTAGGAGCATTAGGAAGGTTAGTGTTATTGGAATGGATGGGCAAGAAGAATAGTTAGAAGAGATAGGCAGGAATTGATTGTATTGGCTTGACCATGGTAAGGAGTTTGGTTTAAATTTTATTTGCAATCGAAAGCCTTTGGAGTGTCTTAGCCAGAGGAGTAAAGCTTTTTACACTCAGTTCAGAACAAGTCAGTACAAATACCAATGACAATGACAATGTAATATTTGGGAGATGTGTTAATATGCTACAATTATGTGATTAAAAAGAAAGAGGTTATTAAATTGGGAAAGTTTTCATGAAACAAATATCTTCTAAGGAGGATATTGATCATAATGGGAGACTAGAATTGATGAAGAATGAGGATGGAATTTTAAAGGAGAAGAATCCACCAAAGCAGGCCTGTGTGCTCAGGCACCATAGCTTTTTAAATACAAGAACTTGCCATCAAGAATAATATATATAAAGTTTAAATTTTAAGAATGGCCAAAATAAGTGATAACAGAAAGGAGATATAAAATAGTATAGAGGTCAGAGAAGGCCTTTTGTACTCAAGTTTCTAGAAAGTATTTTCAATAAGAGATTGGGGGACGAAAGATAGATTAGTTTTAAGACAGGGTAAAGATTATGAGTGGGTGATGGTAAAACAAAGAAAAACTTAAAAAGAGAGACAAAGACAGCTTGAAGTAAATTTATATGCCTTGCAGTAGATGGATCAAGAAAATCATCTTCATAAAAAAATCATAATTGGATGCTAACATATTACAGTTTTAAGTATTTTGTACCCTGTAGGCAGTGTATGTTCTTGTCAATTTCTTAGAATTAAATTTTATTTCAGTAAGAGAAATGATTTTTAGGATATGGATGGCCATATGTATTTTAGATTAAACCATTTCAAGAAAAGGATATTTTAATCAGTGCCTTTAAAGACTGAGAGAAAAATTAATAATCAAATTCAGAGACATGACAGAAAGCAAAAGAATAAATCTTACTTTTATGAAATGCTCTGTTTGTGCCCTGTTGCAAAAATCTTTAAGGGATTCAAGCTTTTGTGTGTGTGTGAGGAAGATTAGCCCTTAGCTAACAGCCTCTGCCAATCTCCCTCTTTTTGCTAAGGAAGATTGGCCCTGGGCTAACATCCGTGCCCATCTACCTCTACTTTATATGGGACGCTGCCACAGCATGACTTGGTAAGCAGCACATAGGTGTGCGCCTGGCATCTGGGCCAGTGGACCCCGGGCTGCCGAAGCGGAGCTCACAAACTTCACCACCATGCCACTGGGCCAGCCCCAAGGGATTCAAACTTTTTGATTAGTTACAGACTTAAGGAAAAGAAGGAATTGGTTAATGAGATTTTGAGTCACTTGTTGAGCATTCTAAAAATTGTTACTCTTTAAAAACTTTCAAGAAGAAAAGAAAGAAGCACTAACATCAGAGTAAGAAAGCTTTTTGGCTCTTGAATAAATCACTTTTCTGAGTTTTTTTAAGGTACTTATTAAAAAAAACTTTAGAAATGACATTGTTATAAAGTATTTGTCCTGCCTATATATCAAAATTGTTGTGAAAGTCAAAGGAGGAAATTAATACAAATTGATTTTGTATTACAAAGCCTTGCAGATGTAAGGTAGTAGTATCATTCAGAAGCATTTCTAAATTTTTGTGATGCTCACGCATGTGCATGCTTTAGTTGCAAAAAACTTCTGCATGTCTAAGCATTACCATAGCTAATTGAAGCTGCTTTGGATTCTTTGAATGCTAATTACTCTAGACAACATTTTAAAGCTTAAAAAAAGTTATCAATAGAGTATCAGCAAATTTCAGGAAAAATAATAATAAACTTTTGACTTCTCTTAAAAATTAAAAATACTTCATACACTTTGAATTTAGTTTGGGCTAAATGAGAAGGTATATTTATTGGCTTTAATGTAAGTGTTTTCTATCTTAAATATCAATTTAGTACTTCTGACTATATTTTCATGGTCAAAATGCTTCTGCAATTTTTGGAACATCAAAGGATTTTATGTTTTATATGTGAGGGAGCTGTGGCACATGCAGGTAAAATAAATCCCCAAGTCACATCGTGAATCCTAATTCAGTCTTCTGAGTACTCTGTACCCGGTACATTGCTGTGCTCTGATAGCATGAGGAGGTTGATGATACCGTCTACGCTTAGAAAACTGAAATCTGGCAGACTGAGAGCTAGAATCTGGTGGGCCAGTCTTCTGGTGCAGGGCATAATTCCTCTAGCAGTCTATATAGTCTGGCTTTGAATCATCATTGTGGTTCTAAGGTTATAAAGTAACTCTGGAGAAGCTACTCTTTTTATGAGAAAACCCACAAGTGGTTTTATGGAATCAGGACTTAACCCCCCCCCACTCCCCCCCCCCCCCGCCACACAAGTGGTATTCTCTGTAATTTCACTTACTCCTGTCCAACCTCAACCTTTTTTTTTTTTTTTTTTGTGGGGAAGACCAGCCCTGAGCTAACATCTGTTGCCAATCCTCCCCTTTTTGCTGAGAAAGACTGGCCCTGGGCTAACATCCGTGCCCATCTTCCTCCACTTTATATGAGATGCCACCATGGCATGGCTGACAGGCAGTGCGTCGGCGGGCGCCCGGGATCCGAACTCGCGAACCCTGGGCTGCCAAGCGCGGACTAAACCTCTGCGCCACCAGGCGGCCCCCAACCTCAACCTTTTAGAGGCCCAGCTTAAATTGTTCCTTGAAGCCTTCCCTGATTCTTCCAGTTGACTTCCTCCTTCCTCTGGGCTCCCTCAACTCTTTGTGTATAGTTTTATATTCTTATTTGTTTAGGTCCTTACTTTCCCCCTAGATTTAAAGTTTTTCAAAGCTCTATTGACCTTTATATTATTTTATACCAATAGTGCTTGGCATACAGTAGGAATTCAATAAATATTTACTGAATGATTGGATGAATATTTGTACATTACTTTTTTCCAACTTATTTAAAAAATTTTGGACATATAATAAACTACACATATTTAAAGTGTACAGTTTGATAAATTTTGACAGATGTACTCCTGTGAAACCATCACCACAATCAAGATATTGAACATATTCATCACTCTCAAAAGTTTCTTTGTACACTTTTGTTGTTTCTTATGTTTTGCCCATTTTGGTTGTTTTGGTAGGAAAGTAAATCTGGTCCTTGTTACTGTATCTTGGGTGGAAGTATAATGTGCATTACTTTTAATCCTGTCATTTATACAGCCTTTCTTGCTTGTTATAGCTTGTTAGAATAGTCTTTCTTAATTATATGGTAAGCATGCTGTGTAGGTATCTTCATAAAATTGCTCTGCCAGCTCTGAGACGGGCACAAAGCCATTGTGTACAGTCAGTAGATGGTTTCCTTCTTTATTAGACAGAACGTGGTACTAATTAAAAAAAATGACCTGAAATTTAAGCTATATATAGAATTTATGCTTTAAAATCTATTTTGTTTCTTTTGCCGGCATATTTTTCCCCAGGCTTTTACCTTCAGCTATTATGTGCCCTTATGTTTTATCTTGTAAACAGCAGATAGCTGTTTCTGTTATTTTTAAAATTCAGTTTTATTCTCTTTCTGCTACATTTACTGTGATTACTGATACACTTTTATTTATTTCCACCCTCTTTAATGCTTTTTGTTTATCCTACATTTATAAAAATTTTTCTTCCCTATATTTCTTGCCTCCTTTTAGCGTTGATAGGTTTTCTTTTATTCCCTTCTCCCCTCTACTGGTTTGGAAGCTACTGGTTTGTTTGAGTTCTATTCTTTTAGTGGTTACCTAAAAATTTTTTAAATGCGTGTTTGAGTTAAAGTCCAAACTTATCTCTTCTCTCCTTTTAGACAATTCAAAGAACATCCTTTAATTTTGAATATGCTCCTCCTAATTTATATGCTATTGTTATGCAGTATTTAGTTACACCTTGTATTAGTCTTCTTTGCTGCATAACAAATTACCACAAATTTAGTGGCTTAAAGTAACACACACTTATAATCTCACGTTTCCATAGATTAGGAGTGTGGGCCTGGTTTAGTTGGGTCCTTTGTTTAGGGTCTCACAAGTCTGCAGTCAGGGTGTTAGCTGGGGCTGTGGTCTCATCTGAAGTTTGAATAGGGAAACTCCATTAGCAGAATTCATTTCTCTGTGGTTGTAGGATTGAGGCTTCAGTGTCTTGCTGGCTTTTGTGTGGAGGCTACCCTTTGCTCTTGGAGGCTGCCCTCAGTTTCTTGCTATATGGGACCCCCAAAATAGGCAACCCACAATGTGGTAGCTTGCTTTTTCAAAGCCAGCAAGGGAGTGAGAGATTCCAGCAAGATGGGTGCTACAATCTTATGTAATGTTATCATGTTCACCTAATCACGTCACCCTTGCTGTATTCTATTGGTTTGAAGCAAGTCACAGGTTGTGCCATACACAAGGGGAGAGAGTTACACAAGGGTATGATATCAGGAGGTGAAGATCATGAGGGCCACTTTAGAATATGCTTGTCACACACCTTGCTCCTTGTTTTTATACTTCCAACTGAGGTTATTGTTTCATTTCTTTTTTACACTGTAAACCAAGTCAGTGGAGAAGAGCTTTCTTATTGTTTCTCTGTGCCAGTGGGTGGTCACTTTTCTCTTTCACTTAGCTACTGAGTAGGTCCTCCCTCAAGCATTTCAGCTTTATGTAGATGATCTCAGGTCTAGTTCCCATCCTTGCATGTTCCAATGCCTCTTCTGTCTCCTATTCCTGTGTGAGCATTGAAACTCAGCCTCCTGTGGTACTGAGACAGGCAATTTACTGCCCTACCACCTTCCCTCTGTAGAACAGTCATAACCCAGCTACCATATTAATTTTTAATTTCCTCTCACTTTTTTTCCTCTGGGAACTACCTTTAGTCTTTTGAGAGCTCAGCTGTGCATTTAAAAATATATCTATTAAATTTTATCCAGCATATCTAGGTGTTTGTAATGAGAGGATTTTTGGATTGTCTGTCATATTGCTCAATAGCTTTCTCTTTATTTTCTTTTAGCTAAAATTTTATGTATTTCAAAACTGGGAAATACTATTTACTATATATACATATAAATATGTATACTTACAGATACATAAAATAAGAACTTCAGATAATCAGGAATATAGAGTCGAGAAGTATAGTGTATGAAGACTTTCACAATCTAGCCCTTGATGACTTTTCTGATGTAATCTCTTGCCTTTCTAAATATTTGCACTTTATACTTCAGAATATAATTCAGCTTTTATTTCTTCAAACACAGAATACACCTTCATGGTTTCATGTGTTTGCATACATTATCCTTTCTGTCTGAAATGTCCTGCTTTATCCCTCCTCTCTCTCTTAACTTGGTTAATTCAGCCTTATTTTTTTTTTCTTCTAAATTTACTTTTTCTCTTTAGTATTTTTAATTATTATATTTCTCATTTCTAAAGGTTTTATTGTTTCTTTTTCAAATCAGCCTCACAATTTTTGATAATTTTTTTCTCCCTTGATTATTTTTTGTTACTTTCTTTTTATTTCTTTAAATGTATCAAAGTTACTCATTTGTATCCATTAATTTCAGTATCTTTCATCTTTGCTTGTCTCTTTCTGTTATTGTTTTACTGATTTTTTCCTTTTTGGCTGCATGTTTCCTCATGTGTTCTTGTGAGTTTTGACCATGAGTTCATTTTTCTGGACACTTGGGAAATCTTTGAGGCTGTGTTAGATTGTAAAGTCTATGAGGGCAGGAGCCCTAGGGTCTTGTTCACTGCTGTATCTCAGGGCTTGTTACAGTGTTGAACACATGAGGTTTTCAATAAGTATTTATTGAATGAATGATGTGTGTACACTTCATGCAGTATTGTGATTATTTATGTGCATGGCTGTGTTCTCCACTGTCTCTATTATCTCCATTGATAATGCCTTCAGTTAAAAAAATTTTTTAGCTTTAACTGTATCCATAGCACTTAGCACAGTGTCTAGTATAGATTAAGTTCTCAGTAAATGTTTGTTAAACCAGTGAGGAGCTGCTTGGCATGTTCTGCCCATGGTAATCTACATAACAAAAAAGATAGATTTTTTTTTTTTTGGTCTGGTTGTCATTCTGAAGCCATTTTGATAAAATACAAGATACTAGAGAAATGATGAATCAACTCAGATAACCAGTCGTGTGGCTTGGTCCTGATTGGTTAAAGCAGAACCCTTTTCCAGACTGAAATCCAAAATCAGAACTTTAAGTCCAGTGTCACTGAAAGCTAATCACATCATCAACTATTCAAGTACTTACTGATTTCAAGGCACTGTGAATATACAAAATAATCAACCAACAAATATTTACTAAATACCTACTGTATGTATACTATTTTGCAATGTCATATGATGGATTTTTTTCCTAATAGGTTATGTGCTAGCTGGGTATAAACTTAAAAATGTGAAAAGGTAAATAGCACAAAAGATAAATGATTCATATAGCAGTGAAGGAATTGTCTTGACAGGATCATTTCTTTAATCACATGGATTACAAATGAATGAATTCTGTAGAGGTTCAGATGAGTCTAGTTGCCAGAATTACATGGTTTGCTTGCCTCTTGAGAATTATTATTATAGACCAACACCATAATTGTATCTCTTTTGTTCTCTTTCCTCTCTTTTGCTTTTTCTTTTTGCCTGATGTGGTAGGAGGTAAGCAGCTTGTTAAAGAGAAGTGACATGAGATTGAATCTAGATATTCCCACTTAAGAGCTTTATGACACTGGGCAGACTCCTTAATCTTGGCCGTGCTTCAATTTTCTGATATATAAAATAAAAATGATAATACCTAGCTCACAACGTGATATTTTATATTAAAAGAGATTGTGTAAATAAAGTCACTAGCATGGTTCCAGGTGTATAAACTCAATAGGTGTTAGTATTCTTCTGCTTTATTTTTTTCTTTTATTATCTAATTTTTTAGAGTTTTAGTGTGATTTGGTTTTTTTTGCTATTTCATTCTCATTTTTTAAAATAAAATCAAAATCAAGTTTAAAAATGAAAAATTAAGTATTTAGATTAAAGGTTAATGGGAAAGACCATGGAAGTATTCAGTTATATGTGTGTGTGGGTGTAACAGCATTGCTGTTTCGGTTGGATCACAGAGAAACCTCTGTTTGCTACATGGGGCACTTGTCTTGGCTGACCTATCTTATTTTCTTTGGTTTTCTTTAAAGCAGATTTTTTCAGACCTTTAAAAGCTGATACTTGGGCAATGACTCCCCTGGAAAAAAGTCTCGTTCCAGTGGAACTTGGCCCAAAGGATTCTGATAGAACTAGAACAGTTCATTTGGGAGATTTGGGAATTAAAAAAATTTAAAAACTTGTATTTTATAGTTTTAAATTTTTTCCTTACCACTTAGAAATTTGATTTAACTTAAACACTGTTTAAGAATTTAAGTGAAGTGAAATAAATTCATAAACCTATAGTTGACTTGATGTGTTCTTTTGGAACAAATATTTAGTTGCTTATACTGTTAAAGAATGAAATACTGCTAAACATTAACAACTAATTATACATTTTCAAAAAGAACTCCACAACTCAGAAAGTTTTTCATATTTAGAAAATACGTATCAAAATTTAGTTATTTGTTTTCATTTTTCATATTGATCTGGAGGCTGACTAAAAGAAATGAATGATTTTTATTGCATTTGCCAAAAAACTATTGGAAATTACCAGGAGGTTAAAGGTATGTAATTCAATAAATATTTAAGAAACATATTTATAACCATTAATTAGAGAATAAAATCATCACTAAGACATTTAAATTATTTTATTTAAAATTCTAAATTATTAATAATTATTATGATAAAATTAATGTTTTACATAATTATTTTCATTTTGTGGATTTTTTTAAACAAAAAATGAAATAGGACATGTAAATTCAAATCAACAGAAGGATAAGAGAAGTAGTTTATAAATTGGAAAGAAAATAGGTTATTAGTATCTTTGCATTTGAATCCTGACTTTGCCTTGTATAAGCTGTGTGATCTTGTATGTATTAGGACAAATTACTTAATTTTGATTTTCACTTTCCTTAGCTGTCAAATTGGATTAAAAATACCTCATAGGTTTGTTTTGAGGATCAAATTAAACAAAGTAATGACCTTATACACTTTAAAGTATATAAATGTTGGTTAATGGCTTTCTTAAGAATTTAGAATATCAGATTATGAAATTAAATTCAAACTTTCTTTCATCCATGAACTGAAAAAGTATTAATTTTTTTGCTTTAAAATGTCTCACTGTTTCACTAAAACTGTGAGGTCTACCTCACACAGCACTTAAGCCCCATAATAGATGCTCATATGATGGAGTGAAGGAATGAATATGTTCAACCTCTTGACATCAACGTTATATATTACTGTTAACTTCTTGAATAAATAGGTGAATGCAGATACCTTTGTGACTTGTTTCAGTAAGCCTCATCAGGATACAGAGATATTTCCTTCAACTCCCAAAACTATAGCATAGGCACATAATTGCTGCAAACTTCTGAGGCAGCCTGGTACAATTGGTAGGCCTGGACCTAGGCTTGAGTCCAGTTCTGCCGCTTACTGGTTGAGCAAATGTAGACAAGTCGTTTAATTTTTTGGGCCTGAGTTTCTCTAGTAATGGTGAGACTACCCCTTTACAGGGTTACTTTGGGAATTTAGTGTTACTGGATGCGAAAGTATTTTTAAACAATAAAGCAGTATAAAATGTAGAAATTTTTGTTTTATTAAGATTGACAAGGATATGAGCTGGGCCATGTGGCTTATTTTTACACTCATGAAAGTGTATAGAAAATATTATTGCAAAGATTTCACAAGTTTGGATATTTGAAAGGATTCACAAGTCTCCATAGAGGATATTCACCTAAGGCTTTTATTTAACGGCAAAGGATATGGTGCAGCAAGCGAGAGGGCAGACAAGCATTGAGGATGTGGGGGACATCAAGGGAAAACTCCCTAGGATCCTATTTTGCACAGAAGTCCACTTCATCTCTGGATTGAACCACCAAGATCTGTATGATAAATCTTGGTTCAGGAGACCTCAAGGCCGAAGTTCCCAGTGGGGTATTTTTATGTGGCTCTGGTCATGTAGTCAAGCCAGGCTGGCTAACCAGTTCTATCAGGTGAAAACCATCAGTGAAGAAACTGGTTCACAGATCACCAGGGGAGTTTTGGACTTTAAAGAGCACATCATAAATCCAACTGACCATATCTTGTCCAGGAGCCGGACATCCAGGTGTCCCCAGAGATGAAGATAGAGCTTTCCCAGTCCAGCTATAAATTAATTTTATCCTACACAACTACATTCAGAGCGCCTACTATGCACAAGGTATATACTATGCCTTTGGAATACCAAGGAGAGTAAGACATCATCCTTGACATCTAGAGAGATCAGAAGTTAGTGAAGAAAAAAACAGAAAATCAACAAACTGGTATTGGCATTTAGAGGAGTAAGCAACTGTGTCAGCGTGTCTGGGTGACTTCTTGCCTGCTTGTTTAAGGCTTCATTGAGGAAGTAACAATTTAGATGGTTTTAAATGTTGAAAAGAATTTTGCCAACAGCCAGCACAAGTGCCTGGCCAAAGAGACTTTCAATTAATACTTGATATATTTAATTTTAGGGCACCTAAAGTGGGCACAGTATGTTTAAATCCATAAAGGATGAAACTACAAAGCTTTTCTGGGGAACAGATAAGCCAATGTGGTTCTACACAGAATACATGGTGGTAATGGAAAAGTGATTTAGGGACAGATTATTAAAGCTCTTGTGTGACATCTTAATGAGTTTCAATTTTATCCTATAGATAGTAGGATATCCTACAGACTAGCAATTCTTAAATAATTTAGTTTTGGAACCCCTTATACTCTGACAACTTAATTGAGGGCCACAAAGAGCTTTTGTTTATGTAGGTTGTGTCCATCAATATTTGCCATATTAGAAATAAGCATATCAGCTCACTTCTCCAACCGAAGCTGCAAGCTCCTTTGAGTTGGCTCTGTGTGTGCGTGGTTCAGGAGTCTGCCAGAGACTTGGGCAGAATTCATACACAGAATTTAGGGACTCCCCTTTTCTGACTCCTCCCTCATCTTTGTTTCTCCTCTCACTCTCAGGTGGCAATGGTTGCCCTGGGCTCCACTCCCTGGTTCCTCAGGCCAAAAAGATTAGGCTTTCTCTTTGGAGGTTGGCTGCACCATTATGACTGTGGCTTGCCCTTAGGCCAGACCGCAAAAACAGGAAATTCACTCCACCCCATATCAATACCTTCTCTGCAAAGGAATTATTGCTTTCAAATGTTTGAATTCTTCCCCTGCCCCCACCCTGAGCTAACATCTGTTGTCAATCCTTGTTTTTTGCCTGAAGAAGATTAGCCCTGAGCTAACATCTGTGCCAGTCTTCCTCTATTTTATGTGTGGGTCACCACCACAGCATGGCTGATGAGTGGTGTAGGTCCCCACCTGGGATCTGAACAGGTGAACCTGGGTCACCAGAGCAGAGTGTGCCAAACTTAACCACTATGCCACAGGGCTGGGCCCATAAATGTTTGAATTCTTGAAACATCGTGTGTTAGGCTAGTGCTCTACTCTCCTATCCTCAAACTTTTTGCTTTCAGGACCCCTTTCCACTTTTAAAAATTGAGAACCCCAGAGAGCCTTTATTTATATATGGGTTTTATCTATTGATATTTACCATATTAGAAATTAAAGCTGAGAAAAAATTTTAAAATATTTGTGTTTTAATTCATTAAAAAATAATAAATCTATTACATATTAACTTATTTTTATGAAACATAACCAAAACAAAATTTAGTCATAAGAGTGTCATTGCTTTGCATTTTTGGAGGTGTCTTTAATGTCTGGCTTAATAGAAGTCATCTAGATTCTCTCATCTGCTTCTGCATTTAATCTGTTGTGATATGTTGTTCTGATTGAAGTGTATAAAGAAAACCAGGCTTTACACAGACATGTGTAGGTGGAAAAGGGAGGGTTATTTTAATAATAGCCTTTCCAGATAATGATGGATGTTCTTTGATAGTATACCAAAACTTGACAAGTGGCAGTCTTAGGGTTAATTGGAATGTGGAATCTGAGACCATATCATTGACCTTTTCTACTATGTTACATTAAAATCCATTGGTCTCTCTTGCACTTTGAATGAACTTTTACCCATGCATGGTTTTGTAGCATCTTGCATCAGTCATATGGAAAATATTGGTTCACTGTTGATGCAGATCTTCCAGATGTTGACATATTTCTTTACATAATATGAAAAGATCACATTTATTAGTATGTCATCTCTGATTTCATCAGAAAAGTCTTTTAAGTTTTGGGAAGCTGTCAGATTTGCAGTGGTAGATGCAAGTTTTCCAAAATTCTAGTTTTTGCTTGAAAGCTTGAATTTTATCATCGGCAAAAATACTGTCAGTTGTTTTTCTTGAAGTGGCAGGCTCACTTTACTCTTTTTCAGGAAAACATCTTCCAAATTCCCCAAAGTGAATAATCATAGTTTGCCTGTCAGTTCTTCTTTTAAGTAAAAAACGGCATTCCATGGAAAAAGCAGCTAGTTGAGATCACAACTCAAAACAAACAAATGCTTTTCGTTGAGACAACCATCATACTCCAGTATATAGTAGAAATTCTTTATGCAAATTCTCATTTTATTACAGCGAGTATTAAAAAGATGTACACTCGAGTTGAGATTTAATACAATTAGTAATTTTTAGTTTCATTAAAATAAAAGGCTTTGTTAAAAGCCTTCATCAAAATAAAAGGCTTTATCAAAGGCATTGTTAATTGAAACTGGCTTTTTTTTTTTTAACTGTGACTGTATGGTGATGGGGAAGAACACAGTGACTATAGTATAGTTGGGTTGCTACTGTCCTGATTTGTGCAGAGGTGCCAGCACTTGTACCCACCATTGCTTTTTTTGCATCAGTGCAAATGTCAGTACAGTGAATAAGGTAAATAACCCTCAATTTGAAAATAGTTTTGACCTCAAGGACCCCTGAGAGGGTCCATAGACCATAGTTCGAGAACTGTTGCTCTAACCTACTGAAAAAGATTTGTCCACTTGCACATAGTATTTAACATTTAGCTTTTTGCAGTCTGCTACTTTGTAGAGGGGTTTTAATGGGGTATATTTTAACAGGAAGTAAGAAGATATAATTAGTTAGCTGTTTTGGGTAATGGGTCCTACTCTATGCACAGACGTTTAAAATCCTCATTGCTGACCTCCCTACCACTGCTAAAGAGTTTTATGTACTTCCTCTTCTATTGAACGACTCTTTCAACAATTAGATGTGATGAAATTCCTTATGCCCTAGGCAGCAGGGAAGATTTAAAAGCTGAGAACTCATGCCAAGATTTCAAGGCAGAACCACTGACTATTTTTAGTTAAAGAATATAAAGATTTCCAGGGAAAATGAGTTTCTTTTGTGGCTTTGTTGATAATATTAAAAATGACAATATTAATAAAGTAGCTCATATTTATTGGCACTGACTGTGTGCCAACCACCATGCTAAGCACCTTATTTAATTATAATGAAAAATCTGTTTAGGGAATATTTATGATGATGGCCCTTTATATTTAAAGTTATTTCCTCCTTTCTTCTATGGAAAGAAAGCAGGTAACTTGCTTAATATTTCTGACATTTTATTAGTTTTTCAGTAGAGTAATAATTACGTATTTGCATGTGTTTGGTTGCCTTTTGCATAGCCAATTGGGAATATATTCTTTCATTATAGAAAACTCTTCAATTAGTCAAATTCATGCCTTCTCTTCCCTCTTCCCCATCTCACAGCCATCTTAGTTCAGTCTCTCATCATCTCTTATTTGGACTATTGCAGCAATGTCTTATTTGTTGCCTTCCTACCATATCCAGTCTGTTAGGCTTATCTTAAAGTTACTTGTCTTTTTATTAGTCCTCTGCAGCATTTGCTCTCCATTTGCTCCCTCTCTGGGTTAGAGTTCAAACTTTTTACAGTTTGGTAGGGAGGTCACAGACATGTTATCCATGTTTATCTTAGTTCCAGTTTATCTTAGTAGCTTTATCTCCTGACACAGCTTGCCCCCTAGACATAATATAAGTTACTTCTCATGGTTTCCTAGGCACACTGTGTTCTTTCTTGCTTTTGCACATGGATGTGTTACCTCTGCCCTAAGTACTGTTCTCTGCACTTGTCTAACTCCTATTCACCCTTTAAGGCACACTGAAATATTATCTCTTCTGTGAAATTTTCATCAGTTATACCAGACAAAGTTTAATTAATTGATTTCATTTTCTATCAACCTCCATTGTGACATTTGTATTTTTTTATTGATGTTATGGTCATATGGATTTCCTTTGTGAAAAGTACTTTTCTCGTTTTTCTTATTAGAAAGTAATTACTTTCCTATTGTAGAACATTTTGAATCAGTCAGCAAATATTGATTGATTATTTTCAGTATGGCAGGCACAATGCCAAGCCTGGGAAAAACAGTGGTAAAATCTTTACAGAGCTCATAGTTTAGACTTGAGGAAGTACTTAAACTCTTCAGCTCTTCAAAATATTATGAAGGAAAAATATAGAAAATACAAAGAATCAGAAGAAGAAAATGAAAAGCCCCGGTAATCACTCTGCCCAGGAATACATTATAAAGTGAAATTGGTAAAAATAAGACCTGGCCTAAGCAGGTCCATGGGGCACAATTAAATTGCACAAACAGGTGGCTTAGATTCCATGGTACCAGCTCCTACTGCATCACCACCTCACCCTCAACCCACATCTGGGGCCTCATGGAAAGTTTCTTATGACTAGTTAATTATATGCTATATATCTTCCAGACTTCTCTCTCTCTCTATATATATACATATATTTTTTAAGTAAAAATATGATTATGCATCATGTAATATTTTGTTACCTGATCTTCCCACTTAATGAATATAATGAACACTTCCATGTCTTTAAAAAATGATTTAGAAGATAAACTTTTAAAATTCTATATAAGCTTACCTTTATGTTAGAAAATATATATATTGAACCTACATTTCTCTGTCAAACTTGAAGCAATATCTATTGTCTCCCCTGGTGTAAAATAATACATTTAGCATGCATTGTTCTTGTACTTTTTGCTTACTTTACTTTTTATCATGCAAGTCAAGGGAAGAGGGCCTGCAATATGGCGGTGATAGTGAGGATGAATGTAAGGGAACCCTACTCCAGTGAGCATTCCCAGCCCTTGTCCATTACCTTCTGCCTCCTGTGATAGCTCAGGACCCCTTTCCATCTTTCTCCTCTTTTCCTTTTCTTCTCCTCCAACTAGGAAGACTCTTCTATATGCATATAAAGGATAAAGCAAGACACTTGCATAAATGTACATGAAGAAGGATGTTCACTGAAATATTGCTTAATAGAAAAAGGTAGGAAACAACTTAAGATGTCCATTGGTATGGAAGTAAATAAATAAAATTTGATATATTCCTGTGATAGCATACTAAACAGCAGTTGAAGGGAATGAACTAGAGTATCTATTTATCCAGTGGATTTCAATCATAATTTTTATTGATAAAACTATATGTAGAATGATATATACAGTTATCCTATTTAGATAAAAATCAAAAACATAAAGCAGGACTATATGTTTATGGGCACATATATGTAAAATAAATTTTAAATGAATTACGGTGATGCACACCAAATTAACAGTAGCCATTATCTCTGGAAATGCGTGAAGGGGAATTGGACTGGAGAGGTGAGTGACTTTGACTTTATTTGTAATAATTTATTTCCTTTATTAAAATAAAAAGCTTGATGTAGACATAACAAAATGTAAACTGATCAATTCTAGGTGATGGATTTGTTTGTTACATTATTCCTTTTTCTGAATTTTACAGTTTCTGAAATTAACACAGAGGTCATGTTGTGTAGCATCTGGTACAAGATAGGTATTTAATGAATTTCAGTTCTCTCCCTGTTTTCTTCACCCATTCCTACAGGAGGAGTATATAAGTAACTTATTTACACAGCTAGTTTAGTAGTCCAGTTATTTAAAGCTTCTCCAGCCACTTTAAAGAAATTCTCCTCCAATGATGATATCCTGAGGTACAAATTCAGGAAACAAACATTTTTTATGATAGATTGAGCCAGGAACTAGTTTTTTTGTGTGTGTGTGAGGAAGACCAGCCCTGAGCTAACATCCTTTGCCAATCCTCCTCTGTCTTTTTTTCCTGAGTAAGGCTGGCCCTGGGCTAACATCCGTGCCCATCTCCCTCCACTTTATATGGGACGCCGCCACAGCATGGCTGACAAGCAGTGCGTCGGTGGCGCTCGGGATCCGAACCTCCGAACCCCGGGCTGCCAAGCGCGAACTAAACCGCTGCGCCACCGGGCGGGTGCCCACCCCTCCGCCCCCTCCCCCGCCCCCCCCCGGACTAGTTTTTACGAGAAATACTAACGATTCCTGTCTAGCAACTTTTGTGTTGTTATCTGGTTATTGCTTCTGCACTTGGAAGTCTTCTTTGGATTACAACTCACTAGACACTGTTTCAAATGAATTTGTTGTGGAACCTGTGTTATTTAGCTAGTTTGTTCTTAGTGGACATGCTGTTGGTGTGATTATATCTCTGTTTCTGTGGTTGCCTCTTTTGTATTGCTGGCTACAGGGTAACTGTTAAACTCGTGTGGAAGTTATATATAGTATGTGTAAGTGACTTTCTTGAATGCTTTTAGTTGCTTTCATCTTGATTTTTAACTGTTCAGATTTACAAGATTATTTTTGAATCCAAGAAAATAAGCCAACAATGTCCAGTTTTATAAAACTATTGTTGCTTATCATGTTATACAAACTATAATTTTCACAGATGAGTCCTAGAATAACCGTTTTTCCTTTTGCCTTTTTTTTTTTTTAAGATTATGTGTAATTCCAATGACTCTATTACTGTTTTTTCTAGCAAATGATTATAGGTATATATTTTTCTAAACTCTTTTACCGTATTAGAATAAAACTGTTATGCCTTATCATAGAATAAAATGTTAAAAAGGGAACTAATATTTATTGTGCACCTACTCAATTCACTTAGCAGTATTTCATCATCACAATAGGTATTATGCCTAATCTACACGTGAGAAAATTAAGCCTCAAGGTGAAATGCTGAATAAGCATTTCATAAAATAGAGTATACCGTTAATAAACAAAAAGAAGAATGAATAAACAAACATAAAAATAGTTCAGTAACCCAAAGAAATGTAAATTCAAACAACAATGGTATATAATTTTCCATTTCTTAAATAAGACATTATATTATTCAGTGTTACTAAGGTTATAACGTGTGAACCAGTCACCCTACACACTACTAACAGGAGTGTAATTGGTCCAACTCTTCTGGAGAACAGTTTGGTTATGCTATGTAATATACCCACAAATAAAATGATTAAATAAAGTGATTATTATATGGTGGAACATTATACTGCTATCAAAATGATATTTTAAATGATTATTAAATTATGTGGATGAATATTCATGATAATGTTAAGTAGGAAAATTGGCATTCAGTGCTATTAAAATTAGAGTATGATTCTAAATTATAGTATGATTCTAAATTTATTTTAAATATTAGATGGAAATATATGAGAGTATTAACAGTATTGTGGAGGGCTTATGGATGATTTTGATTTTATATTTTTGTATTTTCCCATTGTTTTCAATGCACATATAGTGCTTTTGTATTCATAAAAACAATGACTATTTTTAGAGCTGGACAGTCATTTATAGTTATTAAGATTACTCTCTGTAGTCTCTGCTGCCATGTGTTGTTTCACATCTGCGCGTCTGCTTTTTTCCTCTTTCTCTGTAGAACAGCTTTCTCTGCTTTGTTATACGCTTGGCCTAAATATGGATGTCTTGGCTTTAGCTTTATGCCACTCCTTAGTACAAGTATCGAAAAAAGTGTCGTTCTGATTTAAGTCCTAATTCTAATTTTCCAGACGAAGAGTCTGGAGTTAGTGAGAGATTTGTCGAGGGGGATGAGGGAATGGGGAAGATGTTGTAACTTGCCACCCACCCAAGTAGGAGCTAAGGAGCCAACTCTAAAAGGAAGCTGGGCAGTTTCTCCAAGAGGAGAGTCTGCTCCTAGAAGTTCATCCTGTGAACTTAATGAAATGAATAAACAAAGAAACATGTTCGAGAATGATGTAGTGGCTTGAATGGTGTCTCCCCATGATTCATGTCCACCCGGAACCTCAGAATGTGACCTTATTTGGAAATAGGGTCTTTGTAGATGTAATTAAAGATCTTGAGATGAAATCATACTAGATTTAGGGTGAGTCCTAAGTCCAATGACTGATATCCTTAGAAGAAGGGAACACACAGAGACACAGAGAGAAGAAGGCAGGATGACGATGGAGGCCGAGATTGGAGTGATGTGTCTACAAGCCAAGGAACGTCAAGGATTGCTGGCAACACCAGAAGCTGAGCGAAGCATGGGGCAGTTCTTCCCTCAGAGCCTCCGGAAGGAATCAGCCCTGCTGACACCTTGATTTCTGACTTTTGGCCTCCTACACTTTTGTTGTTTAAGTCATCCACTTTGTGGTTATTTGTTATGGTAGCCTTAGGAAACTAATACAGATGTTCGTAGTATTTTTTTCAATGTAAAAACCTGGAAATCACATGACTGTCCACCAATAAGGGATTGATTGCATAGATTATAATATATTTATACAATGTAATACCATGTGATCATTTTTTAAAATGATAAATCTCTATTTATAGATTAAAGAAGGCAATGATACATTGCTAAAGAAAAAGGTTATAGAACTCAGATTACTAATCTTTGGGGAGGGATCCCTGAGAGTCTTGATTAGAGAAACTTGGAGGCAGTGGAGCAGTCAGAAAAAACATTTTTTCCCCCCTTGTGCCTACTATATATAAGAATGTGCTATTTAGAAAACTTTTTTTGCATGTTTTAAGACAATTTAGGAATTTTTTATGCCATTGTAAAAAACTTAATGAAAATAATCATAAAAATGTGGGCAGTGTCCTTGGTGAGATTTTAATAGTAATAAATAGTCTGCATTTTTATTAAAGTTAATTTAGTCTAAAATTTTAAATGCATTTTACAGGACTTGTACATTCATGATTTTTGACTGATGCATTTCAGCTCAAGTAAATGAAGAGTGAATGAAAAATAATAGTGAAGTTAGTTTGGAGTGAAGGATGAATCTGTTACATCAGATTAATTTGGGAGAAAAGAATGACTCCACTACATCATAATTGAACTATGTCTAAAATAATGTCTATTAGGTTTTAAATATCTTTATCATTTTGTAAATTTGGTACTAGTTTAATTTGCATGAGAGCAGAGTCTGTGGTTTTCCTTTGTACTCCCTTACAGTGCCTTTTATGTTAGATGCTCAGTATTTGCTATTGAATGAGTGAATGAAAGTAAGGCTACTGCATTTAAGAAATTTAACTTAAGGCAATAAGACAGAAATGTCTATATTCTGATTTAGTGAAAAGATTGCTATCTGGGGAAGGCAATCTGTGCTAAGTGCCAGATGAGAGGTTAGAACAGTAAGTGCTGTAAGAAGAGGGAATGATCATTTTCAGTAGGGTGATTAGGCAAAACTTACTTTATTGAGTTGGGGCCTGAAAAGAAAGTTTCAATAAAAATGGAGAGGAAGTAGGAATTTTCAAAATAATCATTTTCAGATTTTGTTATTTCAGTAATGCCTCTACATCCTGATTTGAAAACTTCCCCTTTTTGACCTTTGGATAAATCTAAAATCTTCATTTCACCAAATATTTCTCCAGGGAGTTCAAGATCGTCTTACTTCCCTTGTTCTTCTGACTCTTGTCTTCTCCGTCATGCTTATCTGTTAACTCTTTATTCTCGCTGTTTCTCCCTCCTCAAAGCAGTATTATATATAAGTAATTCTCTTTTTGCTGAGCCTTCCCCCTCCCCTATAACATCCACGTTGTTAGGCTAGAGTTTACCTGAGCCATAACTGATACGGAGTTCCCAAGTTCTTCTCTTATCTCTTTACCACTGTGTATTTGGGCCTTTTTTCCGAACCTAAAATGTACTTCCTCTTGAATTTAATATGAACATTTCCATTTTTGCAATATGTGTTTTTAAAGTATTTTTGTTATAACTTAATGCAATAAAGTGAAGGTGCAATGTATGTTTTAAAAAATAATGTGAAAACCAGTTTTCATAAATTAATTTTTTTAAACTTTTTTTATGATGTCATAATAGTTTATAACATTATGAAATTTCAGTTGTACATTATTATTTGTCAGTCACCATATAAATGCGCCCCTTCACCCCTTGTGCCCACCTCCCAACCCCCTTCCCCTCTGGTAACCACCAAACTGTTCTCTCTGTCCGTGTGTTCACATATGAGTGAAATCATACAGTGTTTGTCTTTCTCTGTCTGGCTTATTTTGCTTAACATAATACCCTCCAGGTCCATCCATGTTGTGGCAAATGGGACGATTCTGTTTTTTTTTTATGGCTGAGTAGTATTCTATTGTATATATATACCACATCTTCTGTATCCATTCATCAGTCGAGGGACATTTGGGTTGCTTCCACGTTTTGGCTATAGTGAATAATGCTGCAATGAACATAGGGGTGCATAAGCCTCTTGGGATGGTTGTTTTCAAGTTCTTTGGATAAATACCCAGGAGTGGGATAGCTGGATCATAAGGTATTTCTATTTTTGATTTTTTGAGGAATCTCCATACTGTTTTCCATAGAGGCTGCACCAGTTTGCGTTCCCACCAGCAGTGTGTGAGGGTTCCCTTTTCTCCACATCCTCTCTAACGTGTTATTTTTTTGTCTTGGTGATTATAGCCATTTTAACAGGGGTAAGGTGATATCTTAGTGTAGTTTTGATTTGCATTTCCCTGGTTATTAGTGATGTTGAACATCTTTTCATGTGCCTGTTGGCCATCTGTATATCTTCCTTGGAAAAATGTCTGTTCATATCCTTTGCCCATAATAAATTAATTTTTTGAAGCTACTGTTGATGCAAATAATCCATAAAAAAATCTATAAATCAAAATTAGGGTGAGTTTATTGTGAGCCAGATCTGAGGACCATATAGCCCCAGAGAGTCCTTTCATAAAGGAATGGAGCACTGCAAAGAAGTGGGGGCATAGAGAGTGGTTACATACTGTCAGAGAGCACGTATCACATATGATTGGAATGTCCCTTTTACAGTAGTCACAAGATTGCTTTGCCAGCACAGCACTTCACACAGTAATTGATGAACACAGCAGGAAGTAGATCTGTGGTCTTGAGCTGGGTGGTCACAGGGTGAGCACAGCAGGCCAGCAATCAATCCCTAGCTTAGGGAGAGATGCTCATCCTTAAGGAAATGCCAGTGTGGGGGAAGTTACATCCTTATCTTTAAGGGTATTGTTCTTGTCTTTGGAACATAGTCAATACTTAAAGCAGATATGCAATGCATGCTCCATGGCCTCTCGTCAGGCCCTTTTGGAAAAAACAAGTTCGGGTCGAATTAGTTTTACACCAAATGACTTCCTCATATACTCCAATATCCTATTGCTTGTCATTTATTTATGACTACTATATATACTCCAAAGAAAATAGAATGATTCTTGTATGAGTAGTGATAAAAATCCTTTTTATCTTTCCCTCTTTTGGGGCATAGCTCAAGTGCTACCTCCTTCCTGAAGCCCCTCTTGGCCTCCCTCCCTCCCCCTAAGTATTTTGTTTATGCTCTTCGGTCCTGCTGTTCTCCCTTGCTAGTTGTTTATCTGTCTCTCCCACTAAATTATATATATTTTTTCTCAGGACAGGAACCAGGGTGATTTCTTGCTAACCTTTCTTTCTATCTCCCAATTCAGTCCCTTACTCATAGAAAATACTTAATAAATGTTTGTCAAATTAAACTGAATTTGTGTTTATCACTCTTTAAAGTAAGACATACCTGTATTGGTTTCCTGTTTTCATTCTGATATCTGTTTTTTGTGTGTGTGTGTGAGGAAGACCGGCCCTGAGCTAACATCCGTTGCCAATCCTCCTCTTTTTGCTGAGGAAGACTGGCCCTGGGCTAATATCCATGCCCATCTTCCTCTACTTTATGTGGGACGCTGCCACAGCATGGCTAACATGCAGTGAGTCGGCGGGCAGCTGGGATCCGAACCGGCAAACTCCGGGCTGCCAAGTGCGAACTAAACTGCTGCGCCACTGGGCCAGCCACCTGATATCTGTCTTAATTAAAAGCTACTGAGGGGCTGGCCCAATAGTGTAGTGGTTAAGTTCACGTGCTCTGCTTCGGTGGCCTGGGGTTCATGGGTTTGGATCCCAGGCACGGACCTGTGCACTGCTTATCAAGCCATGCTGTGGCAGGTGTCCCACATATGAAGTAAAGGAAGATGGGCACGGATGTTAGACCAGGGCCAATCTTCCTCAGTAAAAAGAGGAGGATTGGCAGCAGATGTTAGCTCAGGGGTAATCTTCCTCACCAAAAAAAAACAAAGCTACTGAGGAGTACCTAGTGCTATAACATATTTATATGATTTTTTTTTTTAACTTTAGGTGAGCCAGAGTACACTACAACTTTCTTTGCTACTGGTCTGGGTTGGAAGGCAAACCTTCTCCCTTGTGACAACTGTTCTTGAGCTGGTTCATGTACTAGGACAATTCTCAGGCAGCACTTAATTCTTAACATAGCAAGATTGCGGAAGTTCCTGTGTAATGCTCAATGGACCTTTCTCATATCAGAAATGATCTTTATATGCATTGTTTGGTCATATTTATTGTTTTCACCGTATTTAATAATTTAAACAATTTAAATGTCATTGGGTTTTTAGCCCCATTTTACAAGTCAAGAAACTAAGGCTTAAGCATAAATAAGTTGCCCAAGTTCACACAGCTAGAAAGTGGTAGTAGGTATGAACAAAGTGTCGCCTACTATAAAATGGGGAGATTAAACTAGATGATCTCCCTTTCTTCTAGCTCAGTAATCTCTGAAGTTCTGGGAATATTTAACGTTATTAGAGTATTTGCATAAGCTGTAAAATATTTGACAAAATGAACTTGCTTTGGGGAAAGTGCCAGGCTGCTTTCAGGCTCAAACCAGTTACTGCTTTCATTCTCAAACCAGTTACTGCTTTCATCTAGCCCATTTGCTGACAGTGCAGGAGGGCTCCTTGCAGTGGCAATGAAGCAGTGTAGATCACCTTTTCAGCTTCACCAGGTTTTAATGCTTCTATTTTTCATTCCTTAGCTCTGGCTGGTGGTTATACAATTGTAAACACCACTGAGCTCTAAATTGTCTCCCCAGTTGTCCCAGGGCTCTGTGTATTCTGCCAAACTCTGGAGAACTGTCAAGACTGCTGAGCACACTGGCTCCACCTGCTGTCACAGGAGGCAAACATCTTCCTTCTGTATCTTCATTCAGAGTTGTTTCAAATTTACTCTTTTGCATATTGCTTTTTTCCCTTGACTTTCTTTCCTATACTTTTGATTTTTGAGTTTTCTTTGTGCTTGCCAAAAGATGACTTTACCTATGAAGAAATAGTGAAATTATTGGAATATTGTCAACCTTGTCTATAATTTGGGGGCAGAATACAAAGAGATTGTGTTTGGGAGTATAAAAATATCATAGTTTTCAAATTTTTAAAAATCCCTAAGGTCTATATCCAAACAGGGTTCCCCTCTACAAAAAATATATTTTTTTACTTTTAATGTTTTAGTACACTATTCTGTGGTATATGAATGAATCTCTAGTTTTTATTTCTGGAAAAAAACTGTTTTAATTGAATTTTTTGAGAGTACCCCAAACCCAATTAAATTCTTAGTAGAAGTAATTTAGCCTTTATTTTCTGTCATTCATTTATATTATTAATATTTTAATTTTAAATTGTAAAAGCAATGTAACCACATTGTAGAAAATAGGGAAAAAAAGAAGAGGAAAAAACCCATTATTTCACCATTAAAACACCCATTCTTATCTCTTTGGTGCTCGGGGAACCTCACCAACCGTAGTTTTGGCCAGCCATGATGGGTGAAAACATAGTTTTATAATTGTGCTACTTATCAATTTATTACCCCTCAGCTCCAAATTCACCATTCATTGCATGCACTGTGAAAGTGGACCCGGGCCCTTTAAGTATGCTTCCTTTGACAGCTGGCAGGACGTTAAACTTTGTCAGTAGAGGGCACTGGAGAGTCATTGCAAGAGGAAGAGTTTTCGTTCCTGGTTCTGGTGTGCTAGCTTGGCAGCTTCTCCAGTGCCTGCCTCTAGCAGTGCAAATGGCTTATCCAGCGTCTGTTTTATACAGTGCTTGAGGATTCCACCAGTGTCCAGATCCTGAAGCTTAGTCAGCTTCTCCAGTGCCAGCTCCTGCAGAGGACTGCAGTTAGCAGCACCTAGTGGCCAGTAGCTCCCCTCTTACATGTGATCAGCTTCCTCTGGCACTCTAGAGCGCAGATTAAGGACAATTTCTGAAGAGTGGATTTTCAGTGAGCTCTGCAGGCATGGCATCACAGCAACTTCTCTGCTGTTCAGTGAGCCATAGTCATGCCCTCTCCAACAAGGTCTGGATCTCAGCCCTGGATGTGACCTCTTCTTTTTGTGTTCTATCTCCATCTTAGGGGTAGTGTCTATTTCTTACACCTGCTATCCCTAAATTCTGTAGAGTTCTCTTTACTTGTTACTAGCCAATCCCTCATCACTCCAGTTCTGTCATTAATGAGTCTTTATAGTAAACTTTTCATGTTCAAATTACTCTATGGTTTCTCTCTCCTGATTGGACCCCAACTGATACCATTTTTTAACCAAAAATTTTCAGTCCATGATCATTTTATTTGAATTCTTTTTGTTCAGTAAAGTTAAATTAGCTAACATTTATATATCCCCTTATTTACAAAGCAATTTCATCTCTTTTATTCTTTAAATCAGCTTTTTAAAAATGACTTTTTATTCTTTTCTTTTTGACTTTATAGTCTTTTTGCCTTTGCGTTTAATCCTTTTCATGTCCTGTTTAAATACTCATTGCCATTCTAAGGTCATGAAGATGTTCTCCCATGTTTTCTTCTAAAAGTTATATTGTTTTACCTTTCACGTTTAATCCACATTATATCTGGAGTTTATTTTTGTGTAAGAAGTATGAGCTTGGGATCCAGATTCATTTTTTCCCCCATATAAATATCTAGTCAATCCAGTACCCTTTATTGAAAGGACCATCCTTTCCATACTACACTGCAGGGTCACGTTTGTTATGTATCGGGTGACTGTAAATGTTAGTTTGTTCTTGGAATCTTATTTGTTCTATTTGTCTATCCTTGCTAATAGGCCTTGATATCTAGTAGTGTAAATACTCCAGTTTTGTTGTTGTTACTCGAGATTGTCTTGGCTCTTCTTGGCTTTTTATTTATTTATTTATTTATTTATTTTGGTGAGGAAGATTGTCCCTGAGCTAACATCTACTGCCAATCCTTCCCTTTTTGCTTGAGGAAGATTGTCCCTGAGCTAACATCTGTGCCAGTCTTCCTCTATTTTATATGTGGGATGCCTCCACAGCATGCCTTGATGAGTGGTGTGTAGGTCTGCACCCAGGATCTGAACCTGTGAATCCTGGGCCGCCAAAGCAGAGCGTGCGAACTTAACCACTATGCTACCAGGCTGGCCCCTCTTCTTGGTTTTTTAAATTTTCATATAAAGTTTAGAATCAGCTTATCAATTTTGACCTAAAAAAACCTACTGGGAGTTTTATTAGTATTGTGCTTGTACATCTTTTGTTAGATTTGTACCTGGGTATGTGATGTGTTTCGATGCTGTTGTAAATTATATCTGGAGCACCACAGCTACAGTTGTAGGTTCAAGTTGTCAGTCTGACTCAGGAGTCAAAAATGTCTTTAATACTATGTTTACTTAGCTTCAGAGAGAGATACAGTGGGTACAGAATCTTTATCTGATCTGGATGCCCAATAGCTACCCAAATACACAGATTCAAGTGTAAAGAAAGAATTCTTCAGGAGTCTAAGCCAAAAAGCAAGTCATTTACAAGGGAAAAATTCAGGCTAGCTTCAAACTTCTTCATAGTAATGTTAAATCTGGAAGACAATAGCACAATACTTACAAACATATGAAGAAAATAAAGAGAGACCCCCACAATTTTTGTGTGTGTGTGTGAGGAAGATTAGCCCTGAGCTAACATCTGTTGCCAATCCTCTTCTTTTTGCTGAGGAAGACTGGCCCTGGACTAACATCCATGCCCATCTTCCTCTACTGTATATGGGATGCTGCCATGGCGTAGCTTGACAAGCAGTGTGTCGGTTCGTGCCTGGGATCCGAACCCACGAACCCCAGGCCACCAGAAGCAGAGCGCGTGAACTCAACCGCTGCACCACAGGGCTGGCCCCAAGAGATCCCAAAATTTTACAGCTAAGTCATCTTTTGAGTATAAAGGCAAAAGACAATATTGTCAAGCACTCAAGAAGTTGGGGAATATCGCACATGTAAATCCTTGGAAAACTATATGAAGCTGGATGATGAAATCTAGACAAGTAAAACTTAGTTAAAAAAAAAAAAAAGACAGAAAGGAAAGAAAAGCCATGGGGATAAAGACTGGTAGTAGGCACTGTATCCATTTAATAGAGAATAGAAGCTAAAAACAAGGATGAACATAGAATTACTATATGACCCAGGAATTTCTCTCCTAGGTATATACCCAACAGAAGTGAACACATGTCCACACAAAAACTTGTATATGAATGTTCATAGCAGCATTATTCATAATAGCCAAAGAGTGGAAACAACCTAAATGTCCAACTGATCAATGTATCAACAAAATGTGGTATATCCATACAATGGACTGTTTGTTTGGCAATAAAAAAGATTGAAGTTCTAGATACATGCATGCTTCAACATGGTGAACCTTGAAAACCTTATGCTAAGTGAGAGAAGCCGTACACAAAAGACTACACATTGTTTGATTTCATTCATATGAAATGTCCAGAGTAGCCAAATCCATAGAGACAGAAAGTAGATTAATGGTTGCCGGGGACTATGGGGAGGAGAGATGGGGATTGACTGCTAATGGGTCTAGGGTTTCATTTTGGACTGATAAAAATGTTCTAAAATTAGATAGTGATAATGGTTGCACAAATCTGTGAATATGTTAAAAAGCACTGAATTGTACACATGAAAAGGGTAAGTTTTATGATATGTGAATTATATCTCAATAAAACTGTTATTTAAAAAAAGCACAAGGATGGAGAATGTGGTTTGCAGAACTAAATATAAATTCTTGACAATATGACATATACAGTCCTTGACAATGTGGAAATAACTAATAAAAATCAGTAAGTAGGGGAAGAGTGGTGTGAGGAAATTTAGGAGTGTGAGTTTCTTTATGTTTCACAGCAAGGATGCATTTGCTATAAAAATTAAACATGTTAAAATCAGGACTCTAACCTTTTAGTCATTTTCATATTCAATTTTACTTTCTTTTGTTAAAGTAAGATATTTTTAATCCTTTTTTAAAAAGCATGTCTAATATCCTATAAAACTTTGTCTTTTCTTTCTTGATTTATCCATCCATTCATCTCTCTCTGTATATGTAAAGCTTAGCAAATATTAATGATGTTAATTTCTGGGTCTTGAGATATTTAATGATTTAAGTTTTCTTATTCTTTTCTGAATTGCTTAAATTTCTCACAGTGAATGTTTGTCACTTTTTTTAAAAGAGTGAAGTCATTCTAAAATAAACAAGTCACCATCAACTATAACCATTGTTAAATCAAAAAAGTAAGAAACACATAATTTTATGAATAATACCAGAGGATAAAGGAGAAACTACTCTACCCAGGTTTCAGCAAGCATGCATGCATGGATTTATTCATTCTACCAGACTTTCCTGAGTGCCTTCTCTGTCTTTGGTATTGTGCCAAGTGAGAGGCATATAAGTATGAGTAAGACGTGGTCCTTGCCCAAAAAAGTTCATAGTCTAATAAGGCAGCTTGTTACTTTTTTTTTTTTGGACAGGTCTAATTTTAGAATGTTTTGCCTTATATTGAGAGGAAATCTGCTTCTCTGTAACTTCATTGATTTTAATTTTGATATTTTACAGCAACGAGCCTCATTCACCTTTAGTTTAACAATCTTTCAGATATTTGAAGACAGCAATTACGCCATTCCTCATATGACATGTTTTATTTATTTAGTAAATGATTCCTTTATTTTAGTCTCTTCTTTCAGTACTTAGGATCTCTGTTTTGTTTAAAGTAGGGTATCACAAACAGGTAAGCATTTCAGAGAAAAGCTGAATTAAAGCAGAGGGGAGTAGGATGACCACTACCCAGTTCTTTCCATTTTTACCTCTCTATATTGCTTTGAGGTAGTAGTGTATTGAGATTTTCCCATTTTCCCCCAAGAATAGTCTATTGTCATCTTTCTGTCTTTGGATCTTTCTCTCAGAGTTGTCCTTATTCTGTCTCTCGCAGTAGCCTGTATTTGTGGTTTGCAATTCCTCATTCTAATTTGTAAAACTTTGCATTGTCCATAATTGAATTTCATGTAGTTTATAGAACCTTCCTCCCTGCCTCCAGGTCGTTTGAAATGTATTTCTGACTTCCATGGTATTGACATCTAAGCTAAATTTAATATTTTCTGTACCTTTGGGCACTTTCAATACCTTTATCTCAGTCATCATTTTCATTAGTTTGAATCTTAGGGCCCTCCTGAATGGCACAATATTCACATCTTCTACAGGTTTACTTAATTGTTATCAACAGCTATTGATAACTGCTGTTTGGGTATACATATAACTTTTCATTTGTCTGGCTCCCTACCTTATATTTTCACATTCCACCTAGGCAAATTTCCTTGCTATTTGTACAAGTTGGAATTTACTTAAAACATTTTTAATAGAATACTCTTTGATATAATTTTTAAAATATTAATAAGGACCTTCTTTGTGAAAACATTGTGCTAGTGCATTTAGGGGGAGGAAAATTGGCTGTAAGGATGGATAGACCTGGAATAAAATCTTGGCTCCCCCATTTGTTTATTGTGAGAACTTGGATAAATTATATAATCTCTTAGCCTGACTTTATTGTTTAATGGGGCAATAATACTTCACAAGGTTGTTGTGAGAAGCAAATATGTTAACACACATAATGTGAAGTCCAATACCTGGTGCTTAACAGGCTCAGTAGATTTTAGTTCCTTTCTCTCCTTTCAGGGTCTAGCTCAAATCTTACCACATATTTGAAACTATCCCCGACTATTTTATTCCCTTTCCTAAAAGTTTCTTGAATTACCTTTTATTTTATGAAAGTAATACATTAAAAAACAGATAAAAATCCAGCTTCTGCTAAAAGACTTGTAACCAGAAAGCAGTGCCCTTGTCTCTTTCTTCTCTACCTCCAATTCTACTCCCCAGAGGCAATACTTTTTTAAAAAACAGCTTTATTGAGGTAAAGTTGACGTACAATAGAATACGCCTATTTCAAGGGTACAAATTAAGTTTTGACATATGTAAACACATGTGAAACTATCCCCACAATCAAGATAGTAAACATATCCATCACCTCTGAGTTTTCTCATGTCCCTTTATAAATCCTCCTTGTCCATCCCACCATCTCATCCACTCCAGCCCTACCCTACAATCACTGATCTGCTTTCTGACACTATAGATTAGTTTGTGTTTTCTTTTTCTTTTTTTTTTGTGAGGAAGACTAGCCCTGAGCTAACATCTGTTGCTGATCCTCCTCTTTTTTGCTGAGGAAGACTGGCCCTGGGCTAACATCTGTGCCCATCTTCCTCTACTTTTATATGGGATGCCACCACAGCATAGTTTGACAAGCGGTGTGTCTGTCTGCCCTTGGATCTGAACCTGCAAACCCCAGGCTGCCGAAGTGGAGTGCGTGAACTTAACCGCTACGCCACTGGGCCGGCCCCTAGTTTGTGTTTTCTGGACTGCTTTAATCCTTGTCTGCTAATTCTAACATCCATGCCAGTTCTGGATTAGTTTCAATTGATTATTTTTCTCATTATGGGCTGTTTCTTCCTTCTTCATATGCCTGGTAATCTTTGGTTAGATGCCAGACATTGTGATTTTTTTCTTGTTCGGTGCTGGATATTTTTTGTGTTACCATAAATAGTCTTGAATTTTGTTCTAGGATTCAGTTAAGTAACTTGGGAATAGTTTGATCCTTTTGGATTTTTTTCAGGTTTATTGAGGTATAATTGAAATATAACATCATGTAAGTTTAAGGTGTACAATGTGTTGATTTGATACACATATTTCAAGATGATTACCACCATAGCATTAGCTAACACCTCCATCCCATCACATAATTACCATTTCTTTTTTTGTGGTATTTAAGATCTACTTTCAGCAACTTTTCAGTATATAACACAGTATTATTAGCTATAATTACCATTCTGTACATTAGCTCTCCAGAACTTGTTAATCATATCACTGGAAATTTGTACCCTTTGACCAATATCTCCCCATTTCTCCTCCCAGCTTCTGGTAACCACCACTCTGTTCTGTTTCTCCAAGTTTGGCTTTTTTAGATTCCACATAAGCATGATATCATAAAGTATTTGTCTTTGTCTGACATATTTCTCTTAGCAAAATTCCCTCAAGTTTCATCCAAGTTGTTGCAAAAGGCAAGATTTCCTTCTTTCTCGTGGCTGAATAATATTTCATTGTATATGTATACCACATCTTTTTTATCCATTCATCCACTGATGGGCATTTGGGTTTTTTCCCAAGTTTGCTATTGTGAATTATACTGCAGTAAACATGGGGGTGCAGATATCTCTTTGAGATCCTGTTTTCATTTTCTTTGGATATGTACCAAGAAGTGGGATTGCTGGATCATATGGTATTATATTTTTAATTTTTTGAGGAACCTCATACTGTTTTTCATAATAGCTTTGCCAATTGATATTCCCACCAAGAATGCAGAAGGGTTCCCTTTTCTCCACACCCTTGCCAGCACTTGCTGTCTCTAGTCTTTTTGATGATAGCCATTCTAACAGGTGTGAGGTGATAACTCGTTGTGCTTTGATTTGCATTTCCCTGATGACTAGTGATGTTGAGCATTTTTTCATGTACCTATTGGCCATCTGTATGTCTTCTTTGGGAAAATGTCTATTCAGATCCTCAGCCCATTCTTTTGTGTGTGTGTGTGTGTGTGTGTGTGTGTGTGTGTGTGTGAGGAAGATTAGCTCTGAGCTAGCATCTGCTGTCAACCCTCCTCTTTTTGCTGAGGAAGATTGGCCCTGAGCTAACATCTGTACCCATCTTCCTCTGTTTTATGTGGGACACCTGCCACAGCGTGGCTTGATAAGTGGTGCGCAGGTCTGTGCCCGGGATCCAAACCTGCAAATCCTGGACTGCCAAAGCGGAGCACGCAAACTTAACCACTATGCCACTGGGCTGGCCCCCCTTTTAGGTTTTTGATATCACAATTTACTGTTTTTAATTGTGTATTCATTAACAAATTATTGTAGCTATAGTTATTTTTAGTACTTTTGTCCTTTTACCTGTATGCTAGAGTTAAATGATTAATACACCATCATATTACAGTATTAGAGTATTCTGAATTTGACTGTTAACTTTTCTAGTGTGTTGTATATTTTCATGTTACTAATTAGCATCCTTTCATTTTAGCTTGAAGATCATGTTTTTCTAATGTAAGCATTTATAGCTATAAATTTCTCCCTTAGCACTGCTTTTGCTGTGTCGCATTAATTTTGGTATGTCATGTATTCATTTTAATTTATCTCTAAGAATTGTCTAATTTCCCTGTGATTTCTTTGATCCATTGGTTGTTTAAGAATGTGTTGTTTAGTTTCCACAAATTTGTGAATTTTCCAGTTCTCCTTCTGTTATTTATTTCTAACTTCACTCTGTTGTGGTTGGAGGAGATATTTGTATGATGTCTATCTTTTTAAGTCTATTGAGACTTAATTTATAGCTAACATATGATGTAGTAACCAGCCCTGGTGGTCTAGTGGTTAAGATTTGGTGCTTTCACCACCACAGCCTTCATTTCCTGGTCAGGGAACCACACACCTGTCTGTCAGTTGTGATACTGTGTCTCCTGCACGTTGCTATGATGCTGAAAGCTATGCCGCTGGTATTTCAAATACCAGCAGGGTCACCCATGGTGGACAGGTTTCTGCAGAGCTTCCAGACTAGACATACTAGGACCTGGGCACTTCTGAAAAAATTGGCTGTGAAAACCGTATGAATACCAGTGGAGCATTGTCTGATATAGCACCAGAAGGTGAGAAGATGGTGCACAAAAAGACCAGGCAGGGTTCTCTGCTGTACATGGGGTCACTAGGGTTGAAATCAACTCAACAGCACTAACAACAACAAAACGCGTATGTTCTATCCTGGAAAATGTTCCATGTTCTCTTGAGAAGAATGTATATGCTGTTGTTGTAGGGTAGAATGTTCTGTATATGTCTGTTAATTGATATTTATCTTGATATCAGCTCCTATGTTGAAAATCATTCATTTGGAAGTTTGAATGTATTGTGCCACTTTATTCTATTTAGAATCAATTTATAAAATACTTTAGCCATTTCTTTTCCCATTTTATTATTTATTTCTGCTATTGAGGGTTTTATTATTTCTTTGCTATTCATGTTTGAGCTTTGTTTTTGTAAAGACAGGAACACAAATCAGATTAAGATCTATTACCTTCTGTGTTATACTAGAAACATAGAAACTAGAAACTAAAAACATTACCACAAAAATGAAATTTTAAAAAGACATACAAAATGCAAACCCTGATTTTTTGCTATTTGATTCAACGGACAAAATTAACTGAATTCTGTGTTTTATCTTGTCATAGTGTATCCATGGGCCACCCTTTCAGTAGCATTGGTGTAGGCTGCCTTCTTTAACTTTTTTTTTTTGCTGTATCTTTGAGGTTCTTTCTGAGATACCTTTCCTTCTTACCTTTAAAATTTAGAATTTCCTTTAGTGGATGTTCTGGTTGAAAATACGTGTTTTCATTTATCTGAAGGTTTATTTTACTTGGATTCTTATAAGAAATTTTTGTTGAGTAGAGAATTATTTTGCTTTAGCACCTTGTAAATATCTTTCCACCATCTTGCTGAGAAGTCATCTATTTAGTTTTTGTTAAGGGCCAAGTGCATGTATCTTTGTTTAAAGTGGCATTGATTAATCTAATTATCTTCTTGTGTTTCTCTCCTATAGGGAATACAGTGAGTAACCTGATTATGATTATACCTCCAATTTTTGGTGCAATTCAGAGTGTTAGAGATGGACTGGAAAAGCGGTACATTGCTTCTTATTTAGCACTCACAGGTATGTATAACACTTCATCTAAAAAATGATATACAGTATTCAGACAGGCTGTTTTTCTCATTCATTCCTAAAATTGGTTCTCAATTTTGTATCGTTTATCACACACCTTGAATATATTCTGAAACTTCTGAAGTAAAATTCCACAAATCATGCCAGTAAATTGAACTGCATTTTAAATAAAAATTTAAAAAGATCACAAAATATTTTAAGCAGACAGAAAAGAATAGAGATAACATAATAAATATACCCATGCATCTTACCACTCAGTGTTGTCAGGTCTTTATACTTTGCAATATTTGTTTTAGATCTTACTTTTCTTTTTTTTGGAGGGGGAGGTGAGGAAGACTCACTCTGAGCTAACACCTGTTGCCAGTCTTCCTCTGCTTTGTATGTGGGTTGCTGCCACAGCATGGCTTGATGAGTGGTGTGGGTCCACGCCCGGGATCTGAACCCACGAACCCAGGCCACCAAAGCGGAGCGCACCAGACTTAACCACTACGCCATGGGGCCGGCCCCTTACTTCTTCTTATTTAAAGAAATAAACTAGTATAGATAAAATTGAAGATCCCTTTGTATTCCTGCCTGATTTTATTTCCCTCATCTTTCCCGCTCACCCTCCCAGAGTTAACTTCTATACTGAATTTGATTATCATTTTCTCACATGTTTTTGTACTTATACTACATATGTATGCATCCTTAAAAGTATATATAGTATGGTTTGCATATTTTAAAATTTTTGGTAAAGGATACCATACTGTATCTAACCTTCTGCAACTTACTCAATTTCCTCTACTTGTCTGTGAGGCAGGGACTATGTCTTAGTTATCTTTGTATCCCTCTTGTCTGGCAATTTAGTGGTCCTCAATAAATGTTGGAGGGATGGATGAATGAACTTTACCAGAGCCTAAGATGGGAAAATCACGCTCACATTCTTGCATTGTCATTATAAAGACAAAAATAGCAAAGAAAGTGGATTCTAGTTTGATTCTTTTGTATAACTTTCTAAACTAAACACGATTTCTTTTGTTTTAGCTCAAGGTAGATATTAATTATGCATGGGTAGAAAGGACTTTTAATTATCACAAAACTGTAAGCTATAGTGTATCATATCACATTCAATCATAATTAGATTCATTATTGGATATGACAGACTTGAATTTCTGAATCTGTTTCTCATATGTATGGTGTTTTAAGAAAGTTACTTGATTTATCTTCAAAAGGAGATTTGTTCACCAGCTTAGCCCTTTGCCCTATTTCCTGGGTTGTTTTAAGAATGTTTATAAAATACTGCCAAATCACAATCAGTAAGAATAGTAAGAATAAAAAAGATTTGAGGGATTTCCAGGTTGCCCTAGAATAATGGTGGCCTCCTAAGTTAGAATTTGTCCATTCATCCTCCCAGAAAACCATACAGATTCAGAAGTAAGATAAATAAAATCACACTTAACCTACACTATCATCCTTTCTAGGAGAAAAAGAATACTATGAACTTCAAATTGATTTCAAATAAGAAATAAACACCAAATTTCAATAGAACTCTCTTTGATGTTTTAGACTGTGTCCAGTATTTTTGCCGTAAGCATCTTTGCTGCAAGCAGTTTCACCACAAACATCTTCACTATACAACTAATTGGTTGTAAGGCAGTTTTGCCCTAAAAGGAAAATAACTTGTTGATTGACAATTTTGGTTTCATTTGGTTACAAATGGTTTTCATTTGGTTCATATGGTTTTCATTTGGTTACAACACTTCTGAGTTAAATAGCCTAAAGCGAAGAAATGAATCAAAAATTTAAAAACAAATAACAAAAATAGCCCTTCCCCCCTAAAAGAAATAAAGTTAGAATTGATTAAACTTAGGAAAGAAATTAAGACTGAATTACGTTGTGTTGAGTATCAATAAGGGCTGTCTAAGAAAGACAGAGAAACAAATGCGACAATAAAAATGAGATAAAGAAATAAAAAGAGTCAAAGAGAAAGTGATTGAAATGGGAAACCAGGCAAAGAAGATCCAATATACATATAATTGGAGACATGGAAGAAGAAAAACAACAATGAAACAACTTAAATTTAAAACTGTAATTCAAGACTTTTTGGAAATAAAGAAGACCTGAACCTGTACATTAAAAGATCTGCTTTTGCCTCATAAAACTGACTTGGAATGATCAGCTCTGAAACGTAGCCCGGTAAAACTACTGAATTGTAAAAATGAAAAAATCCTCAAAGCTCTAGGGAAAAAGACCAGATTATTTACAAGGGCAAGAAAATTAGGCTGGCATTAGACCTCATCAGCAACATACAAAGATGGGCACCAGTGGAGCAGCATTTTTAGTGCAAGCCAAGGATTGTATATTCCAGCCAAGTTGTTTTTTAGGTGTCCAGGTTATAGAAAACAGTTTTAAACATGGAAGTGCTCATTGAATACCATACACATGACTCCTTCCTGACGATTCCATGAGTGCTGCATTGTCTAATTTGGTAGCTGCTAGCCACATGTGGTAATTTAAATTTAAATTAATTAAAATTAAGTAAAATGTAAAAATTCAGGTCCTCTGTCACACTAGCTGCATTTCAAGTGCTCAATACCCATATGTGGCTGTGGCTACCATATTGGGTGGTGCAGATATAGAACATCTCCTTCATCACAGAAAGTTCTACTGACTGCATTGTACTAGAGAATGATGTTCATCCAACTAAGAGAAGACTGGGAAAACATTGGCAAAATGTCTGATGATGAGCATTTAATATATTTAACTATCAATCTAAGACTAAAGCAGAGATGGGATAAAGATTGAAGAATAGTATATGGACATCAGATGGTCTGATAAAGTAGAAAGAATGCAGTTTTTTTTTTTTTTTACCATTTTTTTTATTGATGTCTTAATAGTTTATAACACTGTGGGGTTTTAGTTGTACATTTTTGTTTGTCCGTCACCTTGTGGATGTAACCCTTCACCCCTTGTGCCCCCCCACCCCCCTTCCCCTTGGTAACCACCAATCAGTTCTCTCTGTCCGTGTGTTCACTTATATTCCATATATGAGTGAGTTCATACAGTGTCTGTCCTTCTCTCTCTGGCTTATTTCACTTAACATAATACCCTCTAGGTCCTTCCATGTTCTTGCAAATGGGACAATTGTGTCTTTTCTTATGGCTGAGTAGTATTCCATTGTATGTATATACCACATCTTCTTTAATCAATCATCAGTCGAGGGACACTTGGGTTGCTTCCACTTCTTGGCTATAGTGAATAATGCTGCAATGAACATAGGGGTGCATATGCCTCTTGTGATGGTTGATTTCATGTCCATTGGGTAGATGCCCAAGAGTGGGATTGCTGGATCATACGGTATTTCTATTTTTAATTTTTTGAGGACTCTCCATACTGTTTTCCATAGAGGTTGCACCAGTTTGCATTCCCACCAGCAGTGAATGAGGGTCCCCATTTCTCCACAACCTCTCCAGCATTTGTTCTTATTTGTCTTTGTGATTATAGCCATACTAACCGGTGTAAGGTGATATCTTAGTGTAGTTTTGATTTGCATTTCCCTGATGATTAGTGATGTTGAACATCTTTTCATGTGTAGTTTTTGTTCTATTACCGTGAAGAATGACATTGGGATTCTGATTGGGATTGCATTGAATCTGTAGATTGCTTTAGGTAGAATGGACATTTTAACTATATTTATTCTTCCAATCCATGTGCATGGAATATTTTTCCATTTCTTTATGTCCTCCTCGATTTCTTTCAATAGTGTCTTATAGTTTTCATTGTATAGGTCTTTTACCTCCTTGGTTAAATTTATTCCCAGATATTTTATTCTCTTTGTTGCAGTTGTAAATGGGATTGTCTTTTTGAGTTCTCTTTCTGTTGTTTTATTGTTAGTGTATAGAAATGCAATTGATTTTTGTAAGTTGATTTTATACCCTGCCACTTTATGCTATATAGAAACAAAGTGATTCAGAAAAGTTAGAAATAATAAGAAAGCAAGGATAGGGATTCTGATATCATATAAAGTAGAATTTCCTTCAAAAGGCATTAAATGTGACAAACAGTAATGAATATCTCCACACCAAATAATACAACCACCACTTTTATATGGCAGAAACTACAAGATATACAAAGAGAACTAGATAGAAACATAAGAATGATAGAAGATTATATGCCAAAATTAGGACAAGACAGGTAAAGTGAACAATAACAACAACAAAAAAACAATATCTAGAAGATCTAAGCAACATAAGCAATAAAGGAGATCTTATGGATTTATGCTGAACTTTATACCCTGATGATAGAGAATATACGCTCTTCTCAAGTGCACATAGAACAGTCATAAAAACAAAACAGTAAGTTCCATGAAGTAGAAATATTAAAACAGTGTCCTCTGATCACAGTGCATCCATGCTAGAAATTAACAACAAATTCAAACCATAAGAAGGCTCTTCCTTTCTGAAATCTTAAAATCTTCTATTAACTCTTGGTTGAAAAGGAAAATGTGAACTGAAATTATAGAATTCCCAAAATACAATTGCAATAAAACTCTACATACCAGAATTGATGAGGATTTATTTAAAGTAGCCATAAGAGGATAATCCATAGGCTTAAACACTTAAATAATAATAAAAGATAAAAATGGAAAGTGAAAAATTAAAATCTCAACTCAAAAGGTAAGAAAAAAGGTCACAAAGTAAGCCAGATGAAAGTTCAAGGGAGAAAATTATAAAGATAAAAGCAGAAATTAACAAGATAGAGAACAGAAAAACATAGTTCTAATTAATGAATCAAAATTCGTTGTTTTAAGGAAAAGTAGCTAACTTAAGAAAAAAGAAAGCAAGCATAAACGTACAAAATAAGAAATGACAAAGGGAGAATGTCCATTGAAACAAAGGAAAAAAATTTTAAACCCTCTATATAAATAAATTTAGAATTGGATAATTTCCTAGGAAAATACAACTTCCCAAAATTGACCCCAGGTAAAGATAGAAACCTTTGAACAGACCAATTTCTATGTAAGAAATGGAATAAGTTATCAAGGAGCTCCTCCACAAAAAAGCACCAGGCCCAGATAGTTTCACAGATAGTTCTACTAAACCTTCAAAGACCAGATAGTCCCAATACTACATAAACTGTTACAAAGCATAGATAATGAAGGAAAACTTCCAAATTCTTTCTATGAAGCAAACAAAATTGTTATGTAAACCTAATAAAAATGCCATAAAAAAGAAAAGGACAAATATCATGAATGAATATCAATGCAGATACCATAAATAATTAGCAAGCAAAAAGAAATAAACTACTATATATGTAACAACATGGATGAACCTCAAAAACATTATGCCAAGTGAAAAAACTAAAAGACATGAAATACCACAGGTTATATGATCATATTTATATGAAATTTATAGAAAAGGCAAAAATATAGAAATCGTACGTAGAAAAAGCAAAAACCATTAGTTACCTTGGGTTTAGGGTAGGAGTAGATGTTAACTGCAAATGGGCATAAAGGAAATTTTTAGGGCGATGGAGTTATCACAAAACTGGATTGTGGTGATTATTGCATAACTCTTTAAATTTACTAAAACTCATAAAACTGTACACTTATAATGAGTGAATTTAATGGTATATCTCAATATTTGTTTAAAAAATAAAAACCAGTGGACACAGGAAATGGAGGAATGTGCATATTCTGTGAGAGAAGGAGGGATATTTAGTCCTTATATCTCAGGGGTGGGGTCAAAGGAAGAAAGAAAATAGTGAGAAGAATATAGATATAGAAAATGTTGTCAGTGATAGCGTGTATAGGTGCCATAATACTTCTCCAGTGCAATACAACTACAGTCATGCGTCCCTTAACAACAGGGATATGTTCTGAGAAATGCATTTATTAGGTGATTCTGCTGTGCGAACACCATAGAGTGTACATACGCAAACCTAGATGGTACAGCCTACCACACACCTAGGCTATATGGTCCCTAGGCTTATGGGACCACTGTCATGTATGTGGTCTGTCGTTGACCAAAACATCTTTATGTGGAGCATGACTGTACTTTTCCCGTTGTACCTGATAATTAGAATTCAGGCAGCGACTCCTAATTCTTCAAGATTAGATGAATTCTATTTGTCACCTTGAGTTTGATGATTTTCTGTTCTCTCTTAACAAGGATGAATATCTTAAGTGATTTCCTTTGCATATTAATGACCCAAAGTCATTTTTTGATGTTTATACAGATACGATGACTTAACTATTCCACATATTATGGTAATCTGCCCTCTTCTCATATTCCTATGAGTATATGGAGGTGTATATTTTCTAAATTATTTTTCCTGTAACCTTCCAACTGAAGGTTTGGGGATAATGAAGGGAGATGAAAATATAGCACAAGAGAGGCATCATGATCCAATTCTTAGCAGGAAAGAGGCCTCTTTTTTGTGTGTGAGGAAGACCAGCCCTGAGCTAACATCCATTGCCAATGAGGAAGACTGGCCCTGGGCTAACATCTGTGCCCATCTTCCTCTACTTTATATGGGACGCTGCCACAGCATGGCTGACAAGCAGTGCGTCAGCTGGTGCCCGGGATCTGGGCCCGCGAACCCCAGGCTTCCAAAGTGCGAACTAAGCCGCTGCGCCACCGGGCCGGTCCCCAGGAGGCCTCTTTTTGTATCAGTATCTCTTCGTGGAAAAGCATCCTTATAAAATTCAGTCTCTGAAGTTGAGAGAAAGCCCTTGAGCTCAATTTTTTTCTTTTAAAAGGCTAAAGATTTATACGATCTGAAGAGAAACCAGAGTATATCAATTTTTTTCTTTTAATTTCTTCCAATTACATCACTAATATAGATTAACAAGTCCTTATCCAAATCCTTGGGACCAGAAGTATTTCTGAATTCAGATTGTTTTTGGATATTAGAAAATTAGTAGGTGGTGTATACTGCAGTATACCTACTAAGCCCACCAAGACCTGGGGCAGCACTCTGTAGGTGAACATATTCATATTGCTGCTTAACATATGAATATTCAGACTCACTGGGCCAAATAATTACTATAAATTGCCTCATGTCCAGTCAGGTCATTTTTTTTTTGTCAAACGAACTCGTGCCAAACTTAAAAGAACAAAACAACTTTGCGTTTTAAAAACTTTTTTTGGAATTATATTATTAAACAAGAGATGTAAAATTATTTAACTTTCTGTTTTCTAATTTTAAAAAGTAGTAAATAGTGAAGAGAATCTAGCCCCACATTAGGAAAATAAAACTCCGTGACAACCAGAGTTTGTTCCCAGAGTGCAAGACCTTTCAAATTTAGGAGATCCATTAACATAATTTACTATGTTAATGTATTTAAGAAGAAAAACCATATGACTATCTCCATAGATGCTGAAAAAAGCTTTTGTCAAAATTCAACACCTACTTCTGATTAAAAAAAACTCAAGAAAATAAGAATTGATGGATACTGTCTTAACATAATAATATAGTACTTCAGTCCTAAAGCCAGCGTTTTCTCAGTGTGGAAGCACTAAAAGCATTTCTACGAAGGTCAAGAACAAGGCAAGTGTGTCCATCTCCACTACTGTTTAACATAGTACTGGAAATGTTAATCAGTGCATTTATGCCATAGAAAATGTTAAGGGCCTAAGAATTGAAAAAGAAGGAAAACTCTTTCTTTACAGAAATCATAGTATTCCTGAAAACTCTAGCCTAGAGAATTAATGATGAAGCTAATTAAGAAATAAAACTATTTAGTTAGGTATCAGGTTTTAAGTTATCATAAAAAACAGTAGCCTTCATATATACAAACAATATCCCGTTAGATATAATAGAAAAGAAAACCCCATGTAAAATAGCATCCAAAAAAGATAAAATATCTAGGAATAAATTTAATGAGAAATGTGTAAAATCTATATAAAGAAAACTTTAAAACACTTCTAAAAGACATGAAAGTAAACCTGAACAAATGAAAAGTTGTTTTTGGATAGGCAAAGATGTCAGTTATGTCTAAGTTAATTTATTAAAATAAATAATACTAATAAGGTTTTTTTAATAAGACAAGTTGATGCTAAAGTTTATATGAAAATATAAACATGCAACAATATCTAGGAGATCTTCTAAAAAGAAGAGTTATAAGGATGTACAAGCCCTCCCATATATTAAAACATACTGCAAAACCTGCATAGGTAAAATAGTATGGTACTGGTATTCCGATAGATAGTACAGTGGAATGGGAAAAAAAAACATAAATAGACCCAAGTCTATCTTAGAGTTTAGTTTATGATAAAGATGGCATCTCTAATCACTGGGACAAAAATGAACTTTTTAACAAATGGTGTTTGGAAAAAGATAGAATAGATGTATTCCTTACATCATACATAAGAAAAAGTTCTAAATTGATCAGTGACATAAATGTAAAAACTAAAATCTTGTAAGTACTAGAAGAAAACATGTGAATTCTTCTATATCCTGTGTGTGGGGAAAGTCTTTGAAACTATGAGTCAAAATCCAGATGTAATAAAAGAAAAGGTTGGCCAATTAAGTAAAAAGTTTGGCGTGGCAAAAAAACACCGTAAGCAAAGTCCAAAGCAAAAGACCAAATGGTGAAAATATTTGTGACATACACTATGGGTAGAGGTTTAATATCCCTAATACAAAAATGACTTAAATATTGAGGATAGAAAGGACCAAAAATCTAACAGAAATAAATGGTCAGAGACAGAAAATTCTCCAAAAAAGATGTTAAAAAATATCCAATATACATAAGAAAAGATATTCAGTTCACTCATAATAAAAGAAATGCAAATGAAAACTACATTGATGTATTATTCTCATCAGATTGGCAAAAAGTGACACACTTGAAAACACTCTTGGCAAGGGTGTGGGAGATGCAGGCGCTCTTCACACTGCTGGTGAGAATGTGAAATTTTTGTAGATGAATTTGGCAATATTTAACAAAACTATATATGCGTTTACCCTTTTGACTCAGAATCACATTTTTTTTTTTTTTTGTGAGGAAGACCAGCCCTGAGCTAACATCCGTAGCTAATCCTCCTCTTTTTGCTGAGGAGGACTGGCCCTGGGCTAGCATCTGTGCCCATCCTCCTCTACTTTATATGGGACGCCGCCACAGCATGGCTGACAAGCGGTGTGTCGGCGGGCGCCCGGGATCCGAACCGGCGGACCTCGGGCTGCCAAGCGCGGACTAAACCACTGCGCCACTGGGCCGGCCCCCAGAATCACATTTTTAAGAATTTTCTGTGAAGATATATCCCCAGTAACTCAAAATTAAATGTGCACAAGATTATTTATTGCTGATTTATTTCTAATTACCAATAATGTAAACAGCTTAAAAGCCCATATGTAGGAAATTGGTTGAATAAACTGGTATATCTACATAGTGAGTACTGTGCAGATGTAGAAAGGATAAGGACCATCTCTGACTGATACGGATTGATTTCCAGGATTTATTGTCAAGTAAAAGATGCAGAATGTAAAAGTGTGTATATATAATATGTAACTTTTTTTGTTGCAGAAGGAAGGGCAATAAGAAAATATGCATACATCTGCTTAATTTTTCAAAAAGAGACAGAAAGGATGAATCAGAAAATAATGCAGTTGGTTACTACAGGGGTGGGTGGAAGGACAGAGGAAGGAATGACACTTCTCTGAGTGTGCCTTCTTGTATCGTTTTTGTTTTTGGAATCATGTTACAATTTCACATATTCAAAAAGTAGAATTAGATCAACTAAAATAGGAGTAGGGGAAATTGGGAGGAGGGACCCTAAAATGGAATACAAAGAACAAATTGCAAAAAGACACATCTGATAGAGGACTGTTAGCCAAAATATACAAAGAACTCTGTGTATATACAATAAAAATATAAGACTCAACAATAAGGAAATAACTGGCTAAAAAATGGGCCAAAGACCTTAATAGACACAAAGAAGATATACAGATGGCAAATAATATGAAAAGATGCTTCACATCGTATGTCATCAGGGAAATGCAAATTAAAACAACGAGATCCCACTACACATCTATTAGAATGGCCAAAATCCAGAACACTGACACCACCAGATGCTGGTGAGGATGTGGAACAACAGGAACTCGCATCCATTGCTGGTGGGAGTGCAAAATGGTACAGCCACTTTGGAAGACAGTTTGGCGGTTTCTTAAAAAACGAAACATACTCTTACCATACGGTTCAGCAATCATGCTCCCTGGTATTTACCCAAAAGAGTTGAAAACTTATGTCCACACAAAAACCTGCACACAGGTATTTATAGCAGCTTTATTCATAATGCCAAAACTCTCTAGCAACCAAGATGTCCTTCAGTAAGTGAATGGATAAACTGTGGTACCTCCAGACAATGGAATATTATTCAGTGCCAAAAAGAAGTGAGCTATCAAGCTATGAAAAGACAAGGAGGAAAGTTAAATGCATGTTACTAAGTGAAAGAAGCCAATCTGAAAAGGCTACGTACTGTATGATTGCAACTATATGACATACTGGAGAAGGCAAAACTATGGAGACAGTAAAAAGATCAGTGGTTGCCAGGAGTTAGGGGGGAGGGAAAGAAGAATTGGCAGAGCACAGAGGATTCTTAGGACAGTGAAACTACCCTGTATGATACTCTAATGGTGGCTACATGTCATTATAAATTTGTCTCAACTCATAGAATGTACAACACCAAGAGTGAACTGTAAACGTGGACTTCGGGTGCTAGTGATGAGTCAGTGTAGAGTCATCTCTTATAACAAATGTACCACTGTGGTTGGGGATGTTGATAATGAGGGAGGCTATGCATGTCAGGGGGGCAGGGATTATGTGGGAAGTATCCGTATTTTCTTCTTAATTTTGCTGTGAACCTAAAACTGCTTTAGAAAATAAAGTCTTAATTTCAACAAATGTACTGTACTGTTTGTCAAATGGAGAACACAACAGCACAGGAGGAAAGTGAAAGTATTAATCCAATTAACTTTGGAGTGGTATTCTCATTACATCTCCTCAGTTTGAAGACAAAAGGAAATTCAATGAAATCTTGAACCTTACTTTACTAACTTATTAATTGTATATTTATTTATATACTGTTTATTGTTGCTAGTGGTATACGTATAGCATTTCTGAAGTTATTTTTGTATGCATTTTAGGATTAAGCAAATGGGGCAATGTATTGATATTGTTGGAGGCTAAGGTTCTCACGTGGAAGAAAGGAGATACAAATTGGATGGGAGAAGGCGAGAAAGAACCCTGTGGTATTGGATTGGAATTAGAGGTATCAACATGATTTAAAAAAAAAAAAAAAAAGATTTCATTTGCTCTGTCCTCTGAAAGGGCCTGGAAGCAATGAGTCTTAAGTAGCAGTGAACATACCTAGTGCCCAGGGCTTGGTTTCTAAAAATCTTTACTCACTAAAAGGAATTAAGCCTTCTTGGAGAAATGGCTGATTTCTGGGATGATGCAGGGAAAGTACAAGATGAGTCTGGAAAATCTTGCAGTGCGAGAAAGTAAGCATGTTCAAAAAATGAGGGAATCATGTCAAAATGGCACAGAAGGTAGTTTAGCCAAACCAGGACAATTTGAGCTTCCAAATGAGAAATAACAGTATTGGGTTATAACACATGGTATAAAAAAAGAATCCACAAGTTTATACTGATACTAACAAATGTTGTGAGAGGGAAAGCTTTTTTTTTTTAAGAGTAGAATTGCCGACTAGTAAATGTAAAGAGAATGATAGAGTTTTTTTTTTTTTAATCACCATTTTGCAACCATCATTGTAATAATTGATTCAGACAAGAGTCATCAGTGAATGCTAAAAATATTGGGTGAAAGTGTTTGGGGAACATGATAGTTACACAGCCTGGAAGTATCTCTCGACGGATTACTCAGTGATTACACGTGGAAAAATGGTAACTGCAGAAATCTGGCAGATACCACCTTATTCAAGTCATCCAAGTTAACATAATTAGTAATGGTACAACCTAACGGCTGGTTCTTCCTGGTGTGACGCACTGAAAAAGAAACATCATTTATGCAGTATTACTGCCAGAAGTGCATAGCCTGAATCAGATGAGGAGAAAACAATCAGAAAAACCCAGATTGAGGGGCATTCTATGAAACAACTGACCTATTTGCTTCAAAAAGTGTTAAACTCATGAAAGACAAAAAAAAAAAAAGGCTGAGGAACTGTTCCAGATTAAAAGAGATGTGGCAAATAAATGCAATATGTGATCCTAGATTGGATCCTGAACTGGGGCATGAGAAGAAGGTCTAAAGGGCAATATTGGCCAATTCAGCGAAATTTGAGGAAGGACTGTATATTAGACAATAATATTGCATTAATGATGTTTCTTGAATTTGATCATTGCACTGTGATTATATAAGAGAATGTCCCTGCTTAGGAGATACATGCTGAAGTATTTAGGGGTAAAAGGTCATAGTCTCTGGAACTTACTCTCAAATGGTTCAGCAAAATAAGAGTAATGTGTTTATTATTTTATTTTATGTACTTTAAAAATATGTGTAGAGAGGTAAGATATGGCAAAATGTTAATAGTAAATCTAGGTTAAGGGTATATAGGAATTCACTGTAATATTTTTGTAAATTCTTCAGTATCTTAAAATATTTTCAAAATAAAAGGTTTACTTTTTAAAAAAGATTTACTGAGCAGTTATTGTCTGCGTGCTAGACTACCAAGCAGTCTAACAATAAGATATTTGGAGTAAGTATAGGGGCAGAGTTGGCTAGTGATTACAGGAGGAATATTTTTGCTGATTTAACGTTCTCTCTCTTCTGTATGTTATTTCTGGACCTTATGCTTGCTTTTGTGATTGCACTTGTATCACTGTATATGGTAACTGTCACAGTCTGTTTTTAAGTGTCTGTCCCTTCCACAAGACTAAGCTTTCTGAAAGCAGGGCTGAGTCTTATTCTTCTGGATTTCTGGCATCCAGCAATACCTGAAGCTAAATTCTGCCTGCCTGGTTACTATGTAGTGTTTGACATTAGGATTCTTAGAATTTCCAAGTTTCATGTGATATTGGCTTAGTCATTAATTTTTATGAGGCCATGAAATTTGTTGTTAACGTTGTTGGAGTTTGAAGAGACAACAGTAATTATCATTCACAGAACATTTATTATATACCAGGCTCTGTGGAAAGTACATTAATTTATATTATGTCATTTAAAACTCTCCACAACCTATGAGGAACTCTTTAACTTTGTTTTATAAACATATTATTTGAGAAGATAAGTAACTTGACCAAGATCACACAACTAGTAAGTGGTAGAGCCATACCTTGAATCCAGATCCATATGCTTTTAATCTTTATGTCATAAGCCAATAATTTAAAACTGTGTATTATCTGAAATAGAACCAAGCCAAAGAAATTTTTTCCATGAAATTTGATTTTTATGTTTACTCTCAAAGTCACACATTGTGGTTTATCCTATTCCTTTAAAATAGAAATGTGTTCACTTATTCTTTCCTTAACAAATATTTCTTGAGTCCATATTATGTGCCAGCAAAAAAGGCAAAGTCCTTGTCCCAGGAGAGCTTATGTTACTCTGAGGGAAGATGAACTGTAAACAAATAAACAACAACAAAATCTATTTGTAGTTGTACGGGTGTATTTGTTGTGCATTTATCTCAATGAGTAGGTAATTGGCAACAAGAAAAATAAAATGAGTTGTAAAATAGTCAAATCATGAATAAAGTAGAGCAGGAAAAAGTCTATTAAAGATTTTTATTACCTCTTTCTAAGTCCAATGCTGCAATAGAAAGTTACTGAAGTAGAAATGTCACAGAGACACAAAGTCATTTCTCTGTGAAAAGGACCGTTGGAAATTTTTTGCATGGAGCAGCCTTAAGTTTGGTGTGATCATACCTCTAGTCTGTCACTGCCAGACTAAATCAAAGTCATCTGAAATGATCTTAAGAACGTTATGCCTCTTGTCAAGGGGAAAGTAAGTGGACTGCATACTAGACTAATAACCTTTTAAAAGATTATAGCAATTACATTTAGTAATGAAACATAAAATCAATGTACTGTGGAAAGGACCTTTGGAAATCATTTTATAACTTGCTTACTAACTTATTCCCCTTTATTTATAGTCCCAGTTTTCCAGACATTGCCAGAAACATCAATGATTTTTTTTTCTAGTTAGTTGAAAAAGTAATGTTATAGTAACATTAAGACAAATTTGGAAAACAATGCAAAAAACCCATAATCTCATCACCCAACAAAAACAATATTTTCCTTTTTTGGTTAATAGTTCCTAATCTTTGTGCATATGCAATTGTGGTTTTCATATGACTATACTTTGAATAAACATGTCCAACCTAGTAGCCAAATCCCAGGGACAGGCTCAACCAGAGAAGCAGGAACTACAGATAGCTAAGTAGCCTGTGTAATCAGTGATCAGGAAGTGAGGAAATGAGATGGCCAGGAAAGAAGCTTGGTAGAAAGTAAAAGTAGAAAGGTAGGAAGCCTGGTAGAAAATAGCCTGAGGCAGAAAGCAGACAGCTGTAATAGCTCTTTATCTCATTCCTATGGCCTCAGTTGTGGCTTATGTTTCAGTGTGGTTTATGGCCTCAGTGTGGATTATGTTTCAGTATTTTAGGTTGGAGCCAGAATAAGACAGTAATTGAATGAGTTATTTTCTAGGAAAATAAGTGTAAAAAATCATAACAACTAGTCTGTCTCATTTCTGTTATTATCAAGTCTATTATTATTGCTCTAACTCCATTCTGTTTACCTTCATTTGGCTATAGATATCCTTAAACAGAATTATCTTGGGTCTCCCTTCAATTGCCATATTATCTCTCATCCACTGTTATCATTGTTATCTTGTATTCTTACTTTTCCTCTACCTGTGGAACATTTGTCTGTTACTAACTTAACCTGCCTGAAGGCTTGGATAGGTGTTCCAGAAATAGTATGAATAGTACTAAAGCAAGTCACTTAGGTGCCAGTATTTTGTTGGGCAAAATGTATTTGGAGCACAGCAGGCAAGAGGTTCGCCCTCCCAATTCTTTGTTTTTTTTTTAAATTGAGATATATTTCATATACAGTAAAATGTACAAATCTTAAGTATACCTACAGCTCAATGAAATTTTACCTATGTGACTACCACCCAGATCAAGATACAGAAAATTTCAGTCACCTCAGAAAGTTCCCAATCATCACACCTGTAAAAAGATAGCCACTATTCTAACTTTTATTCCCATATATTAATTTGCATGTTCTTGAACTTAATATAAGTGGAATCATATAGTATGTACTCTGGCATCTGGCTTCTTTCACTTGATATAATGTTTCTGAAATTCACCTGTGTTGTTTATATCAGTTCATTCTTTTTTATTGACATGTAATATTCCATTGTGTAAATATAATACAATTCATTTGCCCATTTTCCTGTTAATGGGCATTTGGGTTTTTTTCAGTTTGGGACTTTTATGAATGAAGACTGGATATTCTTGTCTACGTCTCTTGATGGACACATGCACTCATTTCTTTTGGGTGTCTGTCTAGGAGTAGAATTGCTAGGTCGTAGTAGTCTGTGTTTAAATTTATTAGAAACTGTCAAACAATTTTCTAAAACGGTTGAACCATTTTACATTCCCATCAGCAACATCTGAGAGTTCCAGTTATTCCACATTGTTGCCCACACTTGTCAATCCTTTTAATTTTAGTCATTCTGGTTTACTGTGTAGTAGTGTCTCGCTGAGGTTTTTATTTGTATTTCTCCAATGAGTAATGGTGTTGAACACTTGTAAAAAGTTTATTCGCCCTTCGGATATCATCTTTTGTGATGTGCCTCTACAAGTCTTTTGCCCTCTTTTAGATTGGGTTGTCTTTTTCTTACTGATTTTTTTATCACATTTTCCAGGTATGAGCCTTTTGTCAAATATTATAGGTATTGTGAATATTTTCTCGCAGTCTGTAGCTTGCCTTTTTACTTTTCTGATAGAGTCAGAAGTTCTTAGGCAAGAATTTTAAAAGGCACTTAAGATACCAGTTTAGTAACTAATATACTAGCCATCTGTTAGTAATTGTATTGGTTTTCTATTGGTGCTGTAATAAAGTACTACAAGTTAAGTGACTTAAAATAATAATTAACATAAATTTATTATCTTACAGATCTGTAGATTATAATTCTGACACGTGTCTCACTGGGCTAAAATAAAGGTGTTGGCAGGTCTCTGTTCTTTTCTGGAGGCTTAAGAGTCAATTTCCTTGTCTTTTCCAGCTTATATGCCTGCCCACATTCCTTGGCTCATGGCTCCTTTCCTCCATCTTCAAAGTTAGTAACTTTACGTCTCCGACTATTCTTTCGTAGTCACGTCTCCCAAAAGTTCCCGCTTTTGAGGACTCAGGTGGTTAGGTTGGCTACACTGTAATAATCCACAATAATCTTCTCATCTCAAAGTCCTTAATTTAATCACTGTTGTAAAGTCATTTTTGCCATTTAAGGTAACATAGTCACAGGTTCTGGGGTTAGGACATAGACATCTTTGGGAGCCATTATTCTTCCTACCACACTAATGTAGTTACTACTATATAGCCCACGAGTTGCTAAACTAATGTAGTAGCTCATCTGCTACTAATGTTGCAGCATCCTTATTGGGAGTGGGAAGTGAGAAAGTAATCCAAAATACATTGATAAGGTTAAATAGGATATTCTGGGCTCTGTGTTTGTGTGTGTTACTAGAATAAGGTTATATACTAGATACGTGGTAGACTGAAAAAGGGAGTGAGTGATCAATTCCCTTTAAGGTAGGTAGGGAAAAATTAGAAAAGCTCTTTTTAAATACCCTAAATGGCTTCCCACCAGCTTAGGGACAAAGTCCAAACTTCTTAGGACAGGCTTTTAATCACTACACTCTACTGCCTCTCTAGCATGACAGTGCATTTTGTTTCTAATGTGAATGCTAACTTCACCTGGAAAGTACTATCATGCATGCCCTATAATTGTAGCTGGCATTGTTTTGACACCACCAATAACCCTAAAAACCCTACCTGAGTTCATAGATTTCAAAATAATCACACATTACACCATTAATGCCTTTGATACTTTATAGTAATATGCCCGTCTCCTTTTTCCTTTATTCTAGGTCCCTTCTTATGCATCATGGTAAATCATGATGTAATTTAAAAGGAACTCATAGTATTGCTTGAGCCTTTAATTTTCTGTCATGGCAAATAAGCTAGCATACTTCCAAAATCTAATGGCTCTATTTTCTGTGTACATGAGTTTTTTCATAGCTTGAGTTAGGGACTAGGAAATAAAATTTGTTGACACCTGTTGTATGCCAGGTACACGCTAGGTAATCCTCACAGCAACCTTTCATGATAAACATTGTTATCCTTATTTTACAGCTGAGGCAACTGAGTCTCAAAGAGATTTGAGCAACTTGCCAAAGTTGGTAAGTAATAAGTGATAGACCTGGGATTCTAATTTAGGTCTGATTCCAAAATCTTTGTACATTCTTTCCACAGTGTGGTCAGTCAAATGGATCAAAATAAATGTGTATCAGAACATATCTGTATTCTCTTGTAACTTTGAAAAACTTTGACTGGTAGCATGCCAAAATATTTGAATCAAGAGGTTCCAATTCAGTGAAATTCTATTATATGCTTGAGAGACTGTTAAAACTGTAGTAAAGTGCTATGAATATGAACATCTAATTAGAAGATGTAGATGGTACATTGACCTCTTTATTCCAATTCCATTACTACTTTGACTGCCTGTTTTTACTTCAGCCATGGCCATGTAGGGAAACTTGCCCCTGTTATTTGTTTTTTGGAATGCTCTGGATAATTCCTACAAATGTGAATTTTAACTTTGATGCCTCAAGACCTTTTTTTTTCTTTAGGAAGACCAGCCCTGAGCTAACATCCGTTGCTAATCCTCCTCTTTTTGCTGAGGAAGACTGGTACTGGGCTAACATCCGTGCCCATCTTCCTCTAATGGGACGCCGCCACAGCATGGCTGACAGGCAGTGCGTCGGCGGGTGGCCAGGATCCGAACCCGCGAACCCTGGGCTGCCAAGCGCGAGCTAAACCACTGCGCCACTGGGCCGGCCCCTGCCTCAGACTTTTTAAGGGGAACATCATGATGAAATGTTGGCTAAGAGCCACCGTTATATTAATTAAATGTTTTATTCTCCATGTGACTGAATCAGTCAATTTGTATTCAAGAGGAAGAAAAGGAAAATGCTTGGATTCCTTTTTTTGAGTATCTTCAAAATTTCTAATTTGTATAATTTAAGGATCAATGAATGTTGTTTTGCTTTTCACACATTTTACATTTGTTCCTTTGGCTTGAATAACTCAACTTCCCCATTCTTGAATTGCTTATTTGTGACAATTTGGGTAATATTTTAGAAAATATACACCTGTTGATAAATTGTAGCGTGTTGATGGTGAAAACTGGTTTACTATGCTAAATTTCACCAGTATTCTCCAGGCAGGCATGCCTCTTTCAATTCAACCATTTTCTCTTTAACTGAGAAAACCTATTTGAAAATCTATATTCCTTGGCAGATTGGTCCTAATCTGGACTCTGCCTTACTAGCCCCATCTTCCACAACTCTCCCACATGGACCTTACACTTCAGCTGTGTCAAAGTATTTGCTGTTTTTAGTACCATATATATATTTACACCTCTGCCTTTAACCTCTTTTGTCTGGTAAACTTAGCGTGTCCGTCACTCAGGATTCAATTTAAGTGTCATTTCCTCTAGAAAGCCTTCCTTTAAACCTTCCTCAGCACCCTCATAGAATTAGATGACCCTTTTCTGTGCTCCCACTGAATACAATGCATATATTTATCACAGCACTTAATACACCATATTGTAATTATCTGTTTATTTTCTGCCTTTCCCCTTATATTCTATAGTAGTTAAGAGGGAAAGTGGCAGAATATGAGGTTGGAGAGATTTGGGCACAGGCCAGATCACTCAGGACCTTACCATAGACCAGAGTAAAAAGTCTGAATTTTATTCTAAAAGCCAGTGAAGGGTTTTAGCAGGAGAGTGGCATGATCCAGTTATGTTTTTAAAAGATTACTCTGGTGGCTTGGTGGAGAATGGATTTGTGGACCCTAAGAGTGCAAAGCTGGGAAACCAGTTAAAGAGGCTGTTGCAATGGTCCAAGTGAGAGACAATCGTGGTTTAGATGAGATAGCACTAGTGGAGATTGGAGACAAGTGGATGACTCAGGGTATATTTTGGAGGTAGTGCCTATAAATGTGGGGGTTGAGGGAATGGAAGGATTTCCAAAGTTGATTTTCAGGATTGTAGTTTGAGCAACTGTGTAGAGAGAAGGTCTCTTTGATTACGTTGAGTTTGAAATGCCTGTGAGACATTAATTGATGAGTCAAGTAGGTGTTTAAATATGTGAGATTGGAGTTCAGAGATGAGGCTTATGCGTCATTGTCATAAAGCTGGTATTTAAAGCCATGGGAACTGATGAGATCACCGAGGGAAAGAATGTAGAAAGAGAAGAGGGCCCAAAGATGAGCATAAATATCACAAGTTCATCACCCAAAGGCAGAATCTGGCATGCAGACATGTTTTAATTGGCCCATATTTAAATTTTAACTATGTTTTAAGTTAGTTGCCCACATTTGAAAATTGAGAGAGTTCCCATAGAAATCCATATCTTTGCATTCCCTTGATAATTAGAAGATGCAACGTCACTGGGCCTGTATTTCTATGCAGTAACAATCAGCTCAAGCTGTTGTCTTTAGTATAATCTGTCCAGTTGACCATAATCTCTACACTGCTCCTTCTTTTTCTTGCACTTAGCCTATTTTACTCAAATGCCTCTCTGGGCGTTTGGATTTACAGCCCCTGATTTAGATGTTAAGAATGGAAGGAGCCAACAAGGGAACCTATGAAGAAGCAACAATGAGGTAGGAAAACCAGGCGAATAGGGTTATAGAAAACTAGAGAGAAGAGTGTTCCAGTTATTAAATGCTACTAAGAGACTGAGTAAGATGAAGACTAAAAAGGGCTGTTTCAGTGGTGTGAATAGATTTGAGAAATGGATGGGGAAGAGAGATGAGGAAGTGGAGGCAGTTCTTTTGAAAACTCAGGAAAGTGAAGAGGTGCAGGTAAATGGGGCAGGAGGGTGGGTTTTGGCGATATTAGAGAATAGGTGAACAATCCATTAGGGAGATAAGATTGATGATACAGGAGAGAAAGGTGATAAAGAGAAGATCTTAGAGCACAGATGATATCCTGGAGCACGAGAGCCTGATTGGCCTCTGCTCAGAGGAGGCATGCTGCTTCAGGGAAGGAGGGAAGGAGAGCATTGGTCCTGAGGTGGTAGTGATATAGAATACTATCAGATAAAAATGAGAAAGCAGAATTATTTTAGGCTAAATATTTAGACTAAATATAAATTTATTTAGACTAAATATGGACTTTGGAATTTAATCTGTAAAAATCTGATAACAGTTTTCATAAAGAGCACACAATAGTCATAAATGTAGTCTCATAGTATTAAAAGAGATCAAAAATGTTATTTTACATTTTACAGGTGAGAAACTGAGGCTCAGACATGTGAAATGGATTTAGGATTGCCCGTTGAGCAGAACTGGGACTTGACCCCCTATTCCGTCTTATACTCTTCCTGACAAACCAGTATTGCTAACACTTATCTAAAGTCTACGTGAACTAATTAGGTACTTTAATCTTAAGGGAACATTGGTTGATTTTTCTGATCAGGATTTGGAATAACATTGTTGGGAGAATATGCTTAAACTAAATTTGTTTTGCCACCTTTGTGATTCAGAATTTAAAAAGGAAAAAACAGGTTCCAAAGCTGATTTGGAGATTTTTCTTTTGATAGCCTTGTTATAACCACAGAAAATATGTTCTGTTGAGAAAAAGATAAGACTGAATACCTACTGAATTTCCTATCTTTTCCTGAATTTAATAACAAAACCTGAAATGATACCTTGCCCTCATTTCTTCTTATCTAATGAAAATATGTTTGATTCTTAAATATGTGCCTTATAGTTCCACATCTGGCTTTTGAAATTATTTTATTTGGTGCCTCTAATTTTGTCTTGATTCATATTCTTACCACATAATGACCGTTTCCTGTTTTGGATCAGCATTGACTTCTTAAAGTTATACACTGAAGGAGTAGTTTCTGGAGAATACTTTTTTTCTTTCTTTTTTTTTTTATTGAGGTCATAATAGTTTATAACATTGTGAAATTTTGGTTGTACATTATTATTTGCCAGTCACCATATAAATGTGCCCCTTCACCCCTTGTGCCCAACCCTCCAACACCCTTCACCTGTGGTAACCACTAAACTGTTCTCTTTGACGGTGTGTTAATCTTCCACATGTGAGTGAAATCATACAGTGTTTGTCTTTCTCTGTCTGGCTTATTTCACTTAACATAATACCCTCAAGTTCCATCCATGTTGTTGCAAATGGGACGATTTTGTCCTTTTTTATGGCTGAGTAGTATTTTGTTGTATACATATATACCACATTTTCTTTATCCATTCATTAGTCAATAGGCACTTGGGTTGCTTCCACATCTTGGCTATAGGGAATAATGCTGCACTGAACATAGGGGTGCATAAGCCTCTTGGAATGGTTGATTTCAAGTTCTTTGGATAAATACGCAGTAGTGGGATAGCTGGGTCATATGATATTTTTATTTTTAATTTTTTGAGGAATCTCCATACTGTTTTCCATAGTGTCTGCACCAGTTTGCATTCCCACCAGCAGTGTATGAGGGTTCCCTTTTCTCCACATCCTCTCCAACATTTGTTATCTTTTGTCTTGGTGATTATAACCATTCTAACGGGTGTAAGGTGATATCTTAGTGTAGTTTTGATTTGCATTTCCCTGATGATTAGTAATGTTGAACATCTTTTCATGTGCCTTTTGGCCATTTTTTTATATTCCTTGGAGAAGTATCTGTTCATATCCTTTGCCCATTTTTTGATCGGGTTGTTTGGTTTTTTGTTGTTCAGTTGTGTGAGTTCTTTACATATTTTGGAAATTAACCCCTTGCTGGATATATGATTTGTAAATATTTTCTCCCTGTTGGTGGGTTGTCTTTTCGTTTTGTTCCTGGTTTCCTTTGCCTTGCAGAAGCTCTTTAGTCTGATGAAGTCCCACTTGTTTGTTTTTTCTTTTGTTTCCCTTGTCCAGGTAGACATGGAATTCAAAAAGATCCCTCTATGACTGATGTCAAAGAGTGTACTGCCTATATTTTCTTCTAGGAGTTTTATAGTTTAAGGTCTTACCTTCAAGTCTTTGATCCATTTTGATTTAATTTTTGTGTATGGCAAAAGAAAATGGTCTACTTTGATTCTTTTGCATGTGGCTGTCCAGTTTTCCCAGCACCATTTGTTGAAGAGACTTTCCTTTCTCCATTGTATGTTCTTAGCTCCTTTGTCAAAGACTAGCTGTCTGTAGATGTGTGGTTTTATTTCTGGGCTTTCAATTCTGTTCCACTGATCTGTGTCTGTTTTTGTACTAGTACCATGCTGTTTTGCTTTTTTTAGTTTCCATTATATTTAATTCATATAAGCATTTCTTTATTTTAAGCCAATTTAAAGCATTCTTTTATGAATCAATTTGAGCAATACCATCTGGAGGTAGAAAAATATCACATCTTTATAACATACATACATAGACGTGCATAACATACAGACAGACACAGACAAAGGTCTCACAGCTTTCATTTAAAAAATTTTTGCCATGTCTCAGGCCAGTACCATGCTGTTTTGATTACTATGGCTTTGTAGTATATTTTGAAGTCAGGGATTGTGATGCCTCCAGCTTTGTTCTTTTTTCTCAGGATTGCTTTAGCTATTTGGGGTCTTTTGTTGCCCCATATGAATTTTAGGATTCTTTGTTCTATTTCCGTGAAGAATGTCATTGGGATTGTGATTGGGATTGCATTGAATCTGTAGATTGTTTTAGGTAGTGTGGACATTTTAACTATGTTTATTCTTCCAATCCATGTGCATGGAATATCTTTCCATTTCTTTATGTCATCATCGATTTCTTTCAATAATGTCTTATAGTTTTCATCGTATGGTCTTTCACCTCCTTGGTTAAATTTATTCCTAGATATTTTATTCTTTGTGTTGCTGTTGTAAATGGGAACGTATTCTTCAGTTCTCTTTCTGTTATTTTGTTATTAGAGTATAGAAATGCAACTGATTTTTGTAAGTTAATTTTGTGCCCTGCAACTTTGCTGTAGTTGTTGATTATTTCTAATAATTTTCTGATGGATTCTTTAGGGTTTACTGTATATAAAATCATGTCGTCTGCAAACAGCGTGAGTTTCTCTTCTTCATTGCCCATTTGGACTCCTTTTCTTTCTTTTTCTTGCCTACTTGCTCTGGCCAAAAGCTCCAGTACTATGTTGAATAAGAGTGGTGAGAGGAGGCACCTCCCCCTTCTCCTCTCAGAGCTGCATGCTGTCCGGAGCCCAGGGTTGCTGCCATTCAGGAGGGATAGGAGATCCCCTTACCTCATTCTACTTCCTCTGGGGGTCCAGCACCTCCACCTTCAGATGTATGGCTGCGTGGGTCTTTCAGACATCTTTCGTGTTATGTGAACGTCCTCTGTTGGTATATGAATGTCCTTTTCGTTATCTTAGAGGGGAGAGTCTAAGGGAAGCACTCACTCCACCGTGATGCTGACATCACTCCTGGAGAATACTTTCTAAATTCCTGTATCTTGTCAAAACAATTTTATGTGTACCCTTAAATTACAATTTATTTTTCATTACAAGATTCATCAATAAAAGTCTTCACCAAAATAAATCATGCAGATGTTACTAACTTTGGTGGGGTTTTAAAAAGTTGTTCTTTTGCTTTTCTGAGTTGTTGATTTTTACAGCTAGAAGGGGTTTTACTCCCCTCTCCACCATTAAAACATACAAGCACATCATAGTTTTCCCTTTGATCTGGGTATAGTCAGCATAATAAACCATTTTAAGAGACTCCAAATATCAGTGTTGATCCTCTTGGTCTTGTTTTCTTTCCAATATTTTAATGTGTCTGGAGAACACTTGAGTTAATCACTGATTAGAGAGGAAGTAACCAAAATACTTCCTGAACTCTCCTTTGATTACTTGTGAAATGTGGAGATGTGGCTGAGTCTCCCCCATCTGGCTCACATTAGACAGCTGCTTTTGGGCAGCCTAGTTTCTTACCCTTCCTTTTGCAAACCATCTCCTGCCCTTGTTTCCCGTGCCCCAGGTTTCCTAGGTCCTAGGCACAAAACCACAGTTTCATCCTTGACTAGTCCTCTTCCTCCTCTTTTCTGGACTCCCAAATCCCTTCATTTGCCAGATCTTCAGGTTCTACCTTTGTGATTTCTAGAATTGGCCTCTTTCTTTCCACTTTTAGTGTCATCATTCTAATTGAGAACCTGTTTTTTCCTCACCTGGACTTCTCCTTACTAACTTCACAGGTGGCATGGGACACCATGCACTCTTTCCCTAAGTAAAAGTTCCATTCTTTCCGACACCTGCCTACAACCTTATCAAACTTCTGAAATTTCTTTTCACTGTCTCCAAAGGTAGGCGTGACACAGGGAAAGGCTTTAGGGCCAGACAGACTTTGTTTCTAATCTTAGCTCTGCCACTTAACTATTTGACCTTGGCCAGTTTCTTAACCTTTCTGAACGCGTTTCTTCCTATACAAAATAGGAATAGTAATGAGGGAATAATAATAATGTAGGAATACCTTGTAGGTGTTTTGAAAGATTTGGAGATAGAGTATATAAAGTATGACGTCTGGTGCTAGTATCATAGATGCAAACTTTAAAGAGCACTGCATATGCTCCCAGCTCACCTGTTTGCCTTATTTTCTGTTCCTCTCTTACACTCACTCCAGTCCTACTGAAGTGCTTATTCATAAAAATTTTCCACATCTCCGTACCTTTACTCAAACTATATATATGTTCTCCATTTGTGTGTTCTTCCTCACTGTCTCTGCCTGTTAATCTCTCTAAGTTCCATCTCAGATGTCACCTTGTCAAGTAAACCTTTCTGTTCTTATTGTCCACATTCCACGCAAATAACATTTTCCCCTCTTCGGAACTCATTTCCCCTATTATATTTTTTCAATTTAGGGACATTCCTCACCACCATCTACTATGTATACACATACTCTTACTTTAATTTGAAATGCTGGATCATCAAGGGAGAAGGAAAAAAATCAGCCAATCAGCAAATACTTGATAAGTGTTCTCTATGTGCCTGGCACTGTGCTAGGTTCTGGAGTTTCTTTAGTGAACTATAGAGACCTGGACCATGCCTTTATGAATCTTAGAATTCAACAGTGAATCAATTTAACATGAATTTAAACATGAATTTAACAGTAACCTTTGGCTTTTGATGGTCAACAAAATCATTGGCAGGCCTTTAAAATACAGGTACCAGGGCACCCACTGAATCAGGACTTTCTGGACTGAGGGCCTAGCATTTATAAAGCTCTCTAGGCAAAATATTGTTCTCCAGAAGTTGATAGTTACTGGCCTTGCCAAACATTTCTTAGATGCCTTGTATGGTTGACTTTGTGGGGAGGAAGCAGAGGAAGATTTGATTTAGGAGGTGACATTTAAAATGGATCTGGGATACACACTGAAGTATTAAGGGGTGAAGGGACATGATATATCCAATGTACTTATAAATGGTTCTGAAAAATAATAATTATATATATAAATATAGCAAATTGTTAAAATTGGTAAATCTGAATAGAACATATACAGGAGTTCATTATACTGTTCTTTTAGCATTTCTGAAGTTTGAAATTGTTTCAAAAGAAAAAAGCTAAAAGGAATAAAGAGCAAAAAATAAATTGGATCTGGAAGTTGCATAAGATTTCTTTCTTTTTTTTTTTTTTAAACATTTTATTTATTTATTTTTATTTTTTTATTTTTTATTTTTTTTGTGGGGAAGACCAGCCCTGAGCTAACATCTGTTGCCAATCTTCCCCTTTTTGCTGAGGAAGACTGGCCCTGGGCTAACATCCGTGCCCATCTTCCTCCACTTTATATGGGATGCCACCACGGCATGGCTGACAGGCAGTTCGTCGGCGGGCGCCCGGGATCCGAACTCGGGAACCCTGGGCTGCCAAGTGCGGACTAAACCGCTGCGCCACCAGGCGGCCCCGTATTTTTTTTTTTTTTTTTGGTGAGGAAGACCAGCCCTGAGCTAACATCCGTTGCTAATCCTCCTCTTTTTGCTGAGGAAGACTGGCCCTGGGCTAACATCCGTGCCCATCTTCCTCCACTTTATATGGGACGCCGCCACGGCATGGCTGACAGGTAGTGCGTCGGCGGGCGCCCGGGATCCGAACTCGTGAACCCCGGGCTGCCAAGCACAGACTAAACCGCTGCGCCACCGGGCCAGCCCCGCATAAGATTTCAATAGGCAGAGACAGGTTAGGGGCAGGTACAATTGGATGATGGAGGGGATAGGTAGTCCAGGCTGAAAGGACAGGATGAAAGCACAAGATGAGCAAAGGCAGAGCAGACTAGAGGTTGATGGTGTGAGATAAGAGACGGGTCAGGTAAGCAGTCAGTGCGACTGAACTACAAGTTGCAGTAAAAGAAATGAGTGGAGCCAGGTTATGAAGCTCCATGTATGCCTTGCAAGGAATTTAGTCTTTATCTTTTAAACTAGTAGTCATGATGCTCACACCACAGGTGGTGAGACAAATGATCTGTTGGGGTGCAGAAAGAAAACTTTGTAACTTCCATTTGTATATATGTTACTTCTTTACCTCCTTTTTCTAAATTTCTGTTTTATGTGTTTAAATATATATGTAGTGGGGCCGGCCCAGTGGCGCAGCGGTTTAGTTCGTGCTTGGCAGCCCGGGGCCCGGGGTTCGCGGGTTCGGATCCCGGGCGCCTGCCGACGCACTGCTTGTCGGCCATGCCGTGGCGGCGTCCCACATAAAGTGGAGGAAGATGGGCATGGATGTTAGCCCAGGGCCAGTCTTCCTCAGCAAAAAGAGGAGGATTGGCAACAGATGTTAGCTCAGGGCTGGTCTTCCTCACAAAAAAAAAAAAAAGAAAATGATTTAAAAAAATATATATGTAGTATCTTAACACAGCAATATGTATACAACTTATAAATAAATATACATATATGGGGTTGCTAAAATGTTTTTTTTTTTTACTATTAAAGTTGGGAGACTACTCCTTTAGATATTTTCCTGCCTTGTGACCAGAGTGGTATTTTTTAAAATGCAAAACCAATCACGTTAACCCCCATATGTATGTATACATATATATGTATTGTATGTGTGTATGTGTATGTAGTTTTTCAACGTACTACATACCCATACACAACTTTATCTTTAGGATAAAATCCAAATCTGAATCAGATTTAAAAAATTTTTTTGTGAGGAAGACTGGCCCTGGGCTAACATCCGTGCCCATCTTCCTCTACTTTACATGGGACGCCGCCACGGCATGGCCGACAAGCAGTGCATCGGCAGGCGCCCGGGATCAGAACCCGCGAACCTCGGGCCCCGGGCTGCCAAGCGCTAACTAAACCGCTGCGCCACAGGGCGGCCCCTGGATCAGATTTTAACATGACCCTAAAAGTTCTTCTCAGTCTACCACCTACAAATCATGCCATTCTCCTCACTGGATTCCTATTCCAACATTGTTCATGGTCTAAGCCAAGCTCATTCAGTTCTTTGAGTGCACTACCTTGCCTTTACTCTGGATGATCCTTCTACATAGATTGATCTCGTTTTTTTAAAAAAATTCTCACCTAGTTAACTTCAATTTATTCTTAAAGTCCTAGCTCTTGTGTTACTTCCTCTGATAGCCCTCTTGTGACTCCCTAGACGAGGCATAGACTCCCATAGCTCTGAAGCAGCCCCTTTCATATTTTTAATGGCTTGCTGTAAGTTCTGAGGACAGGAACCATATCTATATTATTTGCTTCTTTATCTCAGTGGAAATGCTTAGAACATTGTTAAGTGCCCAGTAAATATTTGTTGAAAAGGGAATGGGGTTGTGGAGCAACAGGAACTCTCACTCATTGCTGGTGGGAATGCAAAATGATCCAGCCACTTTGGAAGACAGTTTGATGGTGTCTTAACAAAACTAAAGATAGTCTCACCATATGATCCAGCAATCACGCTCCTTGGTGTTTACCCAAAGGAATTGAAAACATGTCCACACAAAAACCTGCACACAGAGGTGTATAGCAGCTTTGTTCAAAATGCCAACACTTAGAAGCAACCAAGATGCCCTTCAGTAGGTGAATGGATAAATAAACTGTGCTACCTCCAGGTAATGGAATATTATTCATTGCTAAAAAGAAATGAGCTGTCAAGTCATGAAAAGACACAGAGGAACCTTAAGTGCATATTACTAAGTGAAAGAAACCAGTTTGAAGAGGCTCCACACTGTATGATTCTAGTTATATGACATTCTGCAAAAAGCAAAACTGTGGAGACAGTAAAAAGATCATTGGTTGCCAGGGGTTAGGGGAGAGGGAGAGCTGAAATGGCAGAGCACAGAGGATTTTTAGGGCAATGAAGCCATCCTGTATGATATTATAATGGTGGATACATGTCATTATAAATTTGTCCATACCCAAGAGTGAACTGTAATGTGAAACGTGGACTTTGGGTGCTAATGATGGGTCAGTGTAGGTTCATCAGTTGTAACAAACATACCATTGTGGTATGGGATGTTGATAGTGGGGGAGGCATGTGGAGGGGAGGGAGTTATATGGAAAATCTCTGTACCTTCTACTCAATTTTGCTGACAACCTAAAACTGCTCTAAACAATAAAGTCCATTAAAAAAACATAATCAGATAAATCTAAAATGTGGAACATTCTACTAGAAAAGAACAGGGAATGGGGTAGTCATTAGGGAAATACTGGTCAAAACCACAGTGAAATACCACTTCAATCCATTAGGATGGCTATAATCAGAAAGACAACCAATAGTAAGTATTGGGAGGATGTGGAGAAATTCATATATTACCGATGGGCGTCTGAAATGATGCAGCCACTTTGAAAAACATCTTGGTAGTTCTTCAAAATGCTAAGTATAGAGTTTCCATATGACCAGGAAATTCTACTCCTAGGCATATACCCAAGAGAAATGAATACATGTCTACACAAAAACTTGTATGTGAATGTTCACAGCAGCATTATTCATCATGGCCAAAATATGGAAAAAAACCTAAATGTCTGTCTTAGCTCAAGCTACCATAACGAAATACCATAGACTGGGTGGCTTGAACAACAGACATTTATTTTTCACAGTTCTGGAGGCTGGGAAGTCCAAGATTAAGGTGCTGGCTGATTCAGTTCCTAGTGAGAGCCCTCTTCTTGGCTTGCAGACAGCCACTTTCTCCCTGTGTGTTCACATGACCTATCCTTGTTGCATGCAGGTGGAGAGAGAGAGTGAGGTCCTGTCTCTTCTTCTTCTTATAAGGACACTAATCCCTTCCTGGGTAACCCATTCTCATGACCTCATCTAAACCTAATTACCTCACAAAGGCCCTGTCTCCCAAATACCATCACCTTGGGGGTTAGGGCTTCAACATATGAATTAACAGGGGCACAAACATGCAGTCCTTAACAATGTCCATCAAGTGGTGGATGGATAAATAAAATGTGGTATGTCTATACAATGGAATATTATTCATCCATAAAAGGAATGAATTATTGATACATGCTATAATATGAATCAACCTTGAAAATATTATGCTAAGTGAAAGAAACCAGACAGAAAAGACTATGTATTATGTGATTGCATTTATATGAAAAGTCCAGAACAGGCAAATCTATAGAGACAGAAGATAGATTAATGGTTGTCTAGCACTGAGGAGAGGGGAGATTTGAGGAGAAATAGGGAGTCCTGCTAATAGATATGGGGTTTCTCTTTGGGGTGATGAAAATGCTCTAGAATTAGATAATGTTGCTGGTTACACAGTTCTGTGAACATACTAAAAACAATTGAATTGTACACTTTAAATTAATTAATTTTATGGCATGTGAATTATATCTCAATAAAGCTGATAAACTTTAGCAAAAAGTGGTGGTTTGCTTTAAAGCAGCAAAATGAAAGGTGATGCTGTTCTATTACATTTCTTTGTGTTCTAAATGGATTGTGGAAATAAATTGTAGAGATCTCTGGAAAATCAGAAACTTTTAATGTTATATAATAAACAATAGCAAGAGAATATTTGAATAGGTTTGAATAAAAGCAGTCCTTGAGTGGGGCATGATTAAGTGGCCAGTCTGCCCTTCAGGATGAATAGTCATCCCACTTCATTTTTATTTTTTTACTTCAGGGTATATTGTGTGACTTGAACTCACAGGGTTTGATTTTTCCTCCCCTTCCATTAATTTATCCACCTTTGCATCTTCTAATTTCTCCTTTGGAAAAAAGACACCAGCTATCCTGCTTCCTCATTTCTTTAGTAAAATGAGTACAGTAACTCTTTACTTCTCTTATCTCATTTTGAGCAGTAAAAAAATAATTGTGATAATGTACATAGTAATTTTTTTTTTTTTTTTTTGTGGGGAAGACTAGCCCTGAGCTAACATCCATTGCCAATCCTCCCCTTTTTGCTGAGGAAGACTGGCCCTGGGCTAACATCTGTGCCCATCTTCCTCCACTTTATATGGGACGCCGCCACGGCGTGGCTGACAGGCAGTGCGTCTGCGGGCGCCCAGGATCCGAACTCGCGAACCCTGGGCTGCCAAGCGCGGACTAAACCGCTGCGCCACCAGGCGGCCCCAGTAATTTTTTTTTAAAGGCAAAAGTAACAGAGTTTGACACTTTTCTCAAGTGGCTTTGCACAAATTATTTGGTGACACCCCCATTCTCCGTGTTTGTTGGGCTAACTCCTTCGGCATCATTCTTGCTTTCTCTGATGTAAGTGCCCCTCTTCTGTGTTCCCATGGCACTCTGTGTGTATCTCTATCATATCTCCATATACTGGCATCTTCTGTTTATCTGTCTGTCTCCTCCATTAGACTCTATGCTTCATTAAGGCCAATGACTGGATCTTATCTTTGTACCTCAGCATCTGTAACTGAATTTGGCAAATAGGATGTGCTCAGTGAGTTCAGTGAGTTGAACTGAACTTAATGAATCACAGTAGAAGCCCTGTTATCAGATGTGATAGGGGCTAATATTTGGTCAGTTAATTTTTTTTAAAGTCATAGCATATAATTATTGAAAAATATGTATATACTGACATTACAGTTTTATTTTAATTAAAACATATAGTTATATAATCTTTAAGAATTATTTGATGGAGGGCATGGCCTTTGAATATGGGACCCTAATTATAGTTCTACTTAGTCTTTCTTGCATAAAAAACAAAAACATTTTAAAAACCCTAAAGTGAGAACAGTTTATTTAAAATAGAGGCACTTGGGAAGAACTTTGAGACACAAATACAGAATCTTTAGATTTTTACCATTTTTCCCAACCTGTAACAGATATCTTAACTACAGCTAATGCAACAGAAATTGTTATTAGTAACACTCTTTTATTGAGTATGTTTTAAGCATTTTAGATAGTTTTTATAGAAATAATAGCTCTCTTTTTGCAGTCATGTTTCTGATAACTAAATATAGTGGCGTTAACAGGTTTGGGAACAAACATAACTGACTGGCTTTTAGTAAGCATACAATGCAGCTATTTGGGTTAGAAGTGCAAGGTAGTACTGAGGAATAACTAACCAGCTATGGGCATTGAAACTTATCCTGAGCATCAAGTAATATATTTTATAGAAAGAATGGAGAATACTGACTAATATAGTAAATCACTTAGTGGAGGGACTTTAACAGAACTTAGACTGTACTTGTTTTTTTTCTATACCAAAATTTCATCAATTATAGAGCTTATACAGAGTCTACTATATCCTGCCACAAGATTTCATAAACTTTGTTCTTCTTAAAACTCAGTGCTTTGAAATGTCTTATTGTCTTCTCCAGTCACTCTGGCCACCTACAGAGAATTTCATGCTAATTGTTTTTTTTGTTTGTTTTAATTTCAGTGGTAGGATTGGGATCCTGGTGCTTCCACATGACTCTGAAATATGAAATGCAGGTCAGTAATGAAAAAATTGACTAACTGCTTATTTCTCTTAATCCAGAGACACTTCAAATTTGAGAAAAGAACACATTACTGGAAGATGGTATTGAGACAAGAGACTGAAAAGAAAAAGGGGATTTGTAATCTCTGGAGTTTTTATTTCACGCTGAAGAATCCAAATTATCTAAGTGAAATAAAGAGGCAAGCAAATAAGTTGTCCGTAGAAAAAACAAATGAGAACAGTATAACTTTTGACCACCTCTGTGCAGGCATGTACAGTTTTAGAGCACGATTCAAGAGTAGAGTCCCATGGAGATATCTTAAAAGACGTAATCAGTTCACTAAAATAATATATTCTTGGGGCCGGCCTGGTGGCTTAGTGGTTAAGTTCACGTGTTCCACTTTGGTGGCCTGGGGTTCGCTGGTTCGGATTCTAGGTGTGGAGGTACTCACCGCTCATCAAGTCATGCTGAGGTGGCATCCCATATAGAAGAGCTACAACTCTACAACCATGATAGACAACTATGTACTGGGGCTTTGGGAAGAAAAAAGAAAAAAGAGGAAGATTGCCAACAGATTTTAGTGCAGGGCCAATCTTCCTCAAAAAAAACCAAATAATATATTCTTACTCTTAGATGCCTGCATTCCCTCATGTCTCTCTTTTATGGCATCCATTTGAATGGTCTTGGTCCTCTAGCTAGCAAAGTTTTAGAGCAATGCAAGAATTTTTGTTTATTGTCCTTGCTCTAAGGAGGCCCTATAGCTAGTCCTCAGTCTTTTGATCTCTTTGTTCCCCATCACTAACCCAGAAACTTCCAGAACAGCACTGTTCAGTAGAAATATAATGTGAGCTACATGTGTAACTTAAAATTTTCTGGTAGCCACATTAAAAAGAAATAGGTGAGGGACCGGCCTGGTGGTGTAGTGGTTAAGTTTGTGTGCTCCGCTTCAGCGGTCCTGGGTTCGCAGGTTTGGATCCCAGGCGCAGACCTACACACTGCTTATCAAGCCATGCTGTGGTGGTGTCCCATATAAAGTAAGAGAAGATGGGCACAAATGTTAGCCCAGGGCCAATCTTCCTCAGCAAAAAGAGGAGGATTGGCAATGGATGTTAGCTCATGGTCAATCTTCCTCACACACACACAAAAAAGAAATAGGTGAAATTAATTTTAATAGTATATTTTATTTAACCCAGTATATCCGAAGTATTACTTCAACATGTAATCAATATAAAAATTTATTACTGAAATGTTTCATGTCCTAAAATCAGGTGTATATTTCACACTTGCAGTATATCTCAATTTAGATTAGGTTTATTTCAGGTGCTCAGTAGCCACATGAGGCTAGTGGCTACTGTATTGGACAGTGCTATTCTGGAAAGATCTGTGCGTACAACTGTCTATGAATTATTATAGCTATATTAAATGCATAAGAATTAATTCTTAGGTTTGAGTCTAGTGTTCAACACATATTTATAATAAGGTGTCATGTGTTCCATGCATGCCATACTTGACTTGGAGAATACGCAGATGAATCAGGCACTGGTCTGAGCTAATCAAGCATAGAACACACTTCTTCCCACACTTTCTTACTGGGAAAACAGACTTGTAAACAATAATATAGTATGAAAATTATTTTTAAAGAAGTACAGATAATCTTTGGTAACATGGTGGAGCTTGGAAGAATCTATAAAAGTTAGACATTTAAACAGAATCTGAAAGAATTAGTTGAAATCTTTTAGGTAGTGAAAGGGTGAAAGGACATACCAGACTTGCACTATGACATAAACAGAAGCAAAGAGTCATTACAATGTGTAGTATATCTGACAAAAATGGTAAAGCTAGAACTTAAAATGTGTTTGAAGAAATGGCAGGAATGATATTCAAAATATTTAACAACTGTATGGCAAGGGCACCAACAATCAGAATGGTGATACTCGTGGGCAACCGTTGAGTAATAACCATGAAAATAAGGCTTTGCATTTTATCATACCAAAAAATAATTGGAATTTGTCCAGCTCTAGCAATCATCAAGTGCTTTCATATATAGTGTCTTAGTTATTACTCATGTTTTACAAATTCCAATATTAGAGCTGAAAGAGGCTAATTGATCTAACTAAAATCACCCATAGTGTGTAAATATCTCCTATATATTTATGTATAGATATAGATATCTATATATAGATATATATACACACTTATTTCTACACACACATATATACGTTCATTCTCTAGCTCTGTCCATGAGAGCACCTGGGAGCAGGGAACCCCAGTACCAAAGAGCACACCTAACAGCCAGATCTGGTTTCTAAATATCATTCTCCATTAAAAGGAGCCAGAGCTGATTCCAAGGGCTGAGGCAGAAAAAAGGACAATATGAGCCTGGAATATCTTTCTGTGCCAGAAAGAATGGAAATGCTAAGAGAATGATGGGGACATGTCGAAAGGACACTGAAGCCAACTTGAAGGGGTTCCCACTGGCCAAATTTGGGACAATTTGAGCATCAAAATAAGTAATGATAGTAACAGATTATAACAGTTACCAAATCCATTGAATATATAACCCATTGAGTTGGGGAATGGGAAATCATGAGTCCATACTAAAATAATAAACAATATAATAAATGAAACAGTAAGTGATTATAGATAAATGAATACATTAGAAGTTTGATGCTGAATTTATGTAGTTTCAAAGTACCTCATCACAAAATAATTATAAAGGGGAAAAAAGTAACTTTACAGTGGAGGAGCCTAGCAGACATCTGACCTTATTTAAGCAATCAGAACGAGTATCTTCAGTAATGGGACAAATCAAAATTGTGTGCCGTCTGGTAGGATACAGTGGCAAGAACATGGTATCACTTCTCTGATATTCTTACAAAGATGCATAATCTGAATCTAGTCATATGGAAACATCAGGCAAAATCAAATTCAGCTGGTATGTAATCTAGAAAAGTATCTATGGTCATAAAATTAAAAGACTGAGGAACTGTTTAAGATTGAAGGAGACTAAAAGGACATGACAACTAAATACAATGTGTGATTCTGGACTGGATCCTTCGTGTGTATGCTTATATTTATGATATTATTGGGTCACTTAGAAAAACTTGAATGGGGTCTGAGGATTACATGGTAGTAATTAATCAATGTTAATTTCTTGATTTTGTTGGTAGTATTGTGTATATGTAGGTGAATTTTTTTTAAAGATATAATTCACATACCATAAAATTCACCCTTTTAAAGTATACAAGTTGTTTTAAGTATACTCACAAAACTATGGAACCATCACCACTATCTAATTCTAGAACATTTTCATCACCCCAAAGAGAAACTTCATGCTCATTAGCAGCCATTTCCCATTACTCCCTCCACCTAGCCTCTGACAAGCACTAATCTACTCTCCATTGCTATGGATTTGCCTATTCTGGACATTTCATAGCAATGGATTATACAATATATGGCCTTTTGTGTCTGGTTTCTTTTACTTAGGCCAAATAATATTCCATTGTATGGATATACCACATTTTGTTTATCCATTTATCAATTAATGGACATTTGGGTTGTTTCCACTTTTTGGCTTTTATGCATAATGCTGCTATGAACATTCATGTACAAGTTTTTGTGTGGATGTATGTTTTCAGTTCTCTTGGGTTATATACTTAGGAGTGGAATTGCTAGGTCACGTGGTAACTCCATCTTTGACTTTTTGAGGAGCTACCAGACTGTTTTTCAAAGTGGCTGCACCATTTTACATTCCCACCAGCAATTTCTCCATATTTTGTCAATACTTGATATTGTCTGTCCTTTGATTATAGCCATCCTAGTGAGTGTGAAGTGATATCTCATTGTGGTTTTAATTTGCATTTCACTATGACTAATGATATTGAGCATCCTTGCTTATTGGCCATTTGTATATCTTCTTGGGAGAAATGTCTGTTCAGATCCTTTGCCCATTTTTAAATTGGGTTATTTGCCTCTTTATCATTGAGTTGTAAGAGTTCTTTATATATTCTGGATCTTAGACCCTTAGCAAATAGATAATTTACAACTATTTTCTTCCAATCTGTGGGTTGTTTTTCCACTTTCTTAATAGCATCCTTTGAAGCAAAAAAGTTTTCAATTTCACTGAAGTCCTTTTATCTTTTTTTTTTTGGTTGCTTGTGCTTTTGATATCATATCTAAGAAACCATTACCTAATCTAAAATCATGAAGATTTATACCTATGTTTTCTTCTAAGAGCTTTATAGTTTTAGCTCTTACATTTAGGTCTTTGTTCCATTTTTAAGTAATTTTTGTATGTGGTGTAAGGCAGGGGTCTAGTTTCATTCTTTTGCATGTGGATATCCAGTTGTCCCAGAATCGTTTGTTGAAAAGACTTCTTTCTGCACTGAATTGTCTTGGCACCCCTGTCAAAAATCAATCAATTGTAAATGTATGAGTTTATTTCTTGACTCTCAATTCAACTCTCAATTATATTCCATTGATTTATGTGTCTACCCTTATGCCAGTACCACACAGCCTTGATTGCTGTAGATTTGTAGTAGGTTTTGAAATTGGGAGCTGTGAGTCCTCCAAATTTGTTCTTCTTTTTTAAAATTGTTTAAGCTATTCTGGGTCCCTTGCACTTCCATTTGGATTTTAGGATCAGCTTACCAATTTCTGCAGAAAGTTAGCTGGGATTTTGAAAGGGATTGTACTGAATCCACAGATCACTTTGGAGAGTACTGCCATCTTAGTATTAACTCTTCCAATCCATGAACACAGGATGTCTTCCCATTTACTTAAGTCTTTAATTTCCTTTAATGATATTTCATAGTTTGTGTGCAAGTCTCGACTTCTTTTGTTAAACTTATTCATAACTACTTTACTCTCTTTGGTGCTACCGTAAATAGAATTGTTTTCTTAATTTCATTTTCTGATTTCTCATGTCTAATGTATAGAAATACCAATGACTTTTGCACATCGCTCTTGTACCCTGCAACCTTGCCGAACTTGTTTTTTACCTCTAATATAGTTCTGTGTGTGTGCATATGTGGGTTTATTAGGGTTTTCTGTGTCCAAAATCATGTCATATGCAAATAGAGATAGTTTTACCTCTTCCTTATCAATTGGATGCCTTTTACTTATTTTTCTTGCCTAATTGCCGCAGCTAGAACTTCCAGTACACTGTTGAATAGAATTGGAGAGAGCAGACATCTTGTTTTGTTCCTGATCTTAGGAAGAAAGCTTTCAGTCTTCTACCATTAATTGTAATATTAGCTGGGGTTTTGTGTAGATGCCTTTTATTAGGTGAAGAAGTTCCCTTCTATTCTTAGTTTGTTGAGTGTTCTCATCATGAAAAGGCTTTGGACTCTTCAGATATTTTTTCTGCATCTTTTGAGACCATCATGTGTTTTTTTCCTCCTTTATTATATTACAGTCATGTATTGCATAACAAATTTTCGGTCAACAGTGGACCACATATATGATGGTGGTCCCATAAGAATAGTACCATATAGCCTAGGTGTGTATTAGGCTATACCATGGAGGTTTGTGTAAGTACACTCTATGATGTTCACACAGTGACAAAATTGCGTAATGACACATTTCTTAAAACGTATTCCCGTTGTAAGTGAAACACAACTGTAGTCTGGTCTAGTACAGTCTAGTATATTGATTGATTTTTATATGTTGAACCAACTTTGCATTCCTGTGACAGATCCCATTTGGTCAAGGCATGTAATTCAAGTGAATATCTCTGTAGGAAACATGCACTGAAGTGCTTGGGAGTAATGGAACCTCATTTCAGCAACTTACTCAAATGGTTCAGGGAGGAAAAAGTTCTTTGTACCGTCCTTCAGACTTTTCTGTAAGTTGAAATTGTCTCAATATTTTTTTAAATAGAAAAACAATGTACATATCCTTTGACCCAGTAATTGGACTCCTAAGAATACATCCTAAGAAAGTAGTCAGAAACAGAAAAAAGATGTTTTACAAGGATGTTTATCACAGTGAGACACATGATAAAGATTTTTAAATTGTCTAAAGGTTTAACAATAGGGAAATTGTTAAATATATTATGGTATATCTATGTTTTGAAATGCACTATAGCCATTTAATATAATATTGTGAAGACTTTTTTTTAGTTGATGTCATAATTGTTTATAACATTGTGAAATTTTAGTTGTACATTATTGTTTGTCAGTCACCATATAAATGTGCCCCTTCACCCCTTGTGCCCACCCCCCAACCCCCTTCCCCCGGTAACCACCAAGCTATTCTCTCTGTCCATGTGTTAGTTTATTTTCCACATATGAGTGAAATCATATGGTGTTTGTCTTTCTCTGTCTGGCTTATTTTGCTTAACATAATACCCTCCAGGTCCATCCACATTGTGGCAAATGGGACGATTTTGTCTTTTTTTATGACTGAGTAGTATTCCACTGTATATGTATATATACCGCACTTCTTTATACATTCATCAGTTGAGGGACACTTGGGTTGCCTGCACTTCTTGGCTATAGTGAATAATTCTGCAGTGAACATAGGGGTGCATAAGTCTCTTTGGATTGTTGATTTTGGGTTCTTTGGATAAATATCCAGTAGTGAGATAGCTGGATCATAAGGTATTTCTCTTTTTTTATTTTTGAGGGATCTCCATACTGCTTTCCATAGAGGTTGCACCAGTTTCCATTCCCACCTTCAGTGAATTAGGGTTCTCTTTTCTCCACAACCTCTCCAACATTTGTTATCTTTTGTCTTGGTGATTATAGCCATTCTAACGGGTGTAAGGTGATATCTTTGTGTGGCTTTGATTTGCATTTCCCTGATGATTAGTGATATTGAACATCTTTTCATGTGCCTATAGTCCATCTGTATATCTTCCTTGGAAAAATGTCGGTTCATATCCTCTGCCCATTTTTTGATCAGGTTGTTTGTTTTTTTGTTGTTCAGTTGTGTGAGTTCTTCACATATTATGGAGATTAACCCCTTGTCTGATATATGATTTGCAAATATTTTCTCCCAATTGGTGGGTTATCTTCTCATTTTGATCCTGGTATCCTTTGCCTTGCAGAAGCTGTTTAGTCTGATGAAGTCCCACTTGTTTATTTTTTCTTTTGTTTCCCTTGTCCAAGTAGACATAGAATTCAAAAAGATCCCTCTATGACCGATGTTAAAGAGTGTACTGCCTATATTTTCTTCTAGGAGTTTTATAGTTTAAGGTCTTACCTTCAAGTCTTTGATCCATTTTGAGTTAATTTTTGTGTATGGTGAAAGATAGTGGTCTACTTTCATTCTTTTGCATGTGGCTGTCCAGTTTTCCTGGCACCATTTATTGAAGAAACTTTCCTTTCTCCATTGTATGTTCTTAGCTCCTTTGTCGAAGGTTAGCTGTCCCTGGATGTGTGGTTTTATTTCTGGGACTTCAATTCTGTTCCACTGATCTGTGTCTGTCTTTGTACCAGTAACATGCTGTTTTAATTAAGCTTTGTAGTATACTTTGAAGTCAGGGATCGTGATGCCTCCAGCTTTGTTCTTTTTCTCAGGATTGCTTTAGCTCTTCAAAGTCTTTTGTTGCCCACATGAATTTTAGGATTCTTTGTTCTATTTCCATGAAGAATGTCATTGGGATTCTGACTGGGATTGCATTGAATCTGTAGATTGTTTTAGGTAGGATGGACATTTTAACTATGTTTATTCTTCCAATCCATGTGCATGGGTTATCTTTCCATTTCTTTATGTCATCATTGATTTCTTTCAATAATGTCTTATAGTTTTCACTGTATAGGTCTTTTACCTCCTTGATTAAATTTATTCCTCAATACTTTTTTCTTTCTGTTGCAATTGTAAAAGGGATTGTCTTCTTGAGTTCTCTTTCTGTTAGTTTGTTATTAGAGTATAGAACTACAACTTATTTTTGTATGTTGATTTTTGTACCCTCCAACTTTGCTAGAGTTGTTAATTATTTCTAATAGTTTTTGAAAGGATTCCTTAGGGTTTTCTATATATAAAATCACGTCACCTGCAAACAGCGAGAGTTTCACTTCTTCATCGCCTATTAGGATTCCTTTTATTCCTTCTTCTTGCCTAATGCTCTGGCGAAAACCTCTGGTACTATGGTGAATAAGAGTGGCGAGAGTGGGCACCCTTGTCTTGTTCCTGTCCGCAGAGGGGTGGCTTTCAGTATTTCCCTGTTGAGTATGTTGTTGGCTGTGGGTTTGTCATATATGGACTTTATTATGTTGAGGTACTTCTATACCCATTTTATTGAGAGTTTTTATCATAAATGGGTGTTGGATCTTGTCAAATGCTTTCTCACATCTATTGATGATCATGTGGTTTTTATTCCTCATTCTGTTAATCTGGTGTATCACATTGATTTGCAGATGTTGAACCATCCCTGTGTCCTTGTATAAAGCCCATTTGATCATGGTGTGTAATCTTTTTAATGTGTTGCTGTGTTCAGTTTGCCATTATTTTGTTGAGGATTTTTGCGTCTATGTTCATCAGCAATATTGCCCTGTAATTTTCCTTCTTTGTATTGTCCTTGTCTAGCCTTGGTATCAGGATGATGTTGCCCTTGTGGAATATGTTAGGAAGTGTTCCATCTTCCTCTGTTTTTTGGAATAGTTTGGGAAGGATAGGTATTAAATCTTTGAATGTTTGGTAAAATTCTCCACAGAAGCCATTTGGTCCTGGACTTTTATTTCTGGGGAGGTTTTTGATTACTGTTTCAATCTCTTTACTTCTGATTGGTCTATTCAGATTCTGTTTCTTCTTGACTCAGTTTTGAGAGGTTGTATGAGTCTAGGAATTTATCCATTTCTTCTCGGTTGTCCAATTTGTTGGCATATAGTTTTTCATAGTATTCTCCTATAATCCTTTGTATTTCCGTGGTATCCATTATAATTTCTCCTCTTTCATTTCTAATTTTATTTATTTGAGCCCTCTCTCTTTTTTTCTTAGTGAGTCTGGCTAAGGGATTGTCGATTTTATCTGTCTTCTCAAAGAACCTGCTGTTTGTTTCGTTGATCCTTTCTACTGTTTATTTTGGTTTTAATTTCATTTATTTTTGCCCAATTTTTACTATTTCCCTCCTTCTGCTGACTTTGGGCTTTCTTTGCTCTTCTTTTTCTACATCTGTTAAGTGTAGTTTAAGGTTGCTTATTTGAGATTTTTCTTGTTTGTTAAGGTGGGACTGTATTGCTATGAATCTCCCCCTCAGGACCACTTTTGCTGCATCCCATACGAGTTGGTATGGTGTATTTTCATTTTCATTCATCTCCAGATATTTTTTGATTTCTCCTTTAATTTCTTCAATGATCCATTGGTTGTTCAGTAGCATGTTGTTTAGTCTCCACATCTTTGTCACTTTCCCAGTTTATTTCTTGTTGTTGATTTCTAGTTTCATAGCATTATGGTCATTGTTATAATTACAATCTTCTTAAATTTTTTGATGCTTGCCTTGTTTCCCAAGAGATGGTCTATCCTTCAGAATGTTTGTTGTGCACTTGCACAGAATGTGTAATTTGCTGTGGAGGGCTCTATATATGTATCTAACTCCGTCTCGTCTACTTTTTTAAGTCCACTATTTCCTTACTGACTTTCTGTGTGGATGATCTATCCATTGATGCAAGTAGGGTGTTAAGATCCCATACTATTATTGTGTTGTTGTTAATATCTCCTTTTAGGTTTGTTAATAGTTGCTGTACGTACTTTGGTCCTCCTGTGTTGAGTGCATATATATTTATAAGTGATAATGTCTTCTTTGTGGATTGTCCCTTTTATCATTATATATTGCCCCTCTTTGTCTCTCATTACCTGTTTTATCTTGAAGTCTATTTTGTCTGATATAAGTATAGCAACCCCTGCTTTCTTTTGTTTGCCATTAGCTTGGGGCATTGTCTTCCATCCTTGCACTCTGAGCCTGTGTTTGTCTTTAGAGCTGAGATGTGTTTCCTAGAGGCTGCGTATTGTTGTGTCTTGTTTTTTAATCCATCCCGCCACTCTGTCTTTTGATTGGAGAATTCAATCCATTTACATTTAGAGTGATTATTGATATATAAAGTCTTAATGTTGCTATTTTATTGCTTGTTTTCCAGTTCTTTTGCATTTCCTTTGTTTCTTGTTCGGTGTGTTTCAGACTACCAATTCAGTTTGGTAGTTCTGTATGATGGTTTTGTTAGTTTTCTCTTTATTTATCATTTGTGTCTCTGTTCTGATTATTTGTTTAGTGGTTACCGTGAGGTTTGTATAAAAAATCTGTAGGTGAGGTAGTCCAATTTCTGATGGCCTCTTATTTCCTTAGACTAAGTCAATTCCAACTCTTTCCTCTTCCCCTTCTAAGTTATTATTGTCACAACTTATTCCATCTTGTGTTGTGAGTTTGTGTTTAAAGTGATGAGGTTATATTTATTTTTGGTGTTTTCCTTCACTTAATCTTTGACGTTATAATTGTTTGCTAACCTATTCTGATAGAGAGCTGCAATTTTTAAAATTTTGTCTCCCTGTTTTTCTTCTTGCTCATGGCTTTGTATCCCCTTACTCTCTTTTTTTTCAGGCATGAGGGCCTTTTTGAGCATTTCTTGTAGTGGGGGTCTTGGAGCAATTAACTCCGTTAGCTTTTGTTTATCTGGGAAAGTTTTTATTTCTCCATCTTATCTGAAGGATATTTTCACTGGATAGAGTATTCTTGACTGAAAGTTTTTGTCTTTCAAAACTTTCAATATATCATTCCACTCTCTCCTAGCCTGTAAAGTTTCTGCTGAAAAATCCACTGAGAACTTGTAGGAATTTCTTTGTTGTTGTTGTTGTTTTTGTCTTGCTGCCCTTAATATTTTTTCTTTGTCATTGACTTTTTGGAGGGGGTCTTTGTATGTTGATATAGTTAGGAGATCTATTGACTTCATTCACTTGTATTTCCAGCTCCTTTCCCAGGTTTGGGAAGTTCTCAACTACTATTTCTTTGAACAAGCTCCCTGCTCCTTTTTCCCTCTGTTCTCCCTCTGGAATACCTATAATGCTTATCTTGCATTTCCTAATTGAGTCGGATATTTCTCAGAGAGTTTCTTCATTTCTTTTTAGTCTTAGTGCTCTCTCCTCCTCCATCAGGAGCATTTCTGCATTCCTATCCTCTGCTGATTCTTTCCTCTATATTGTCAGCTCTGTTCTTTAAAGATTCCAGATTTTTCTTTATCTCCTCCATTGTGTTTTTCATCAACATTTCTGATTGGTTTTTCTTTATAGTTTCTATCTCTTTTGTGAAGAAGTCCTGATTTCCTTGAACTGTCTGTCTGTATTTTCTTGTAGTTCACTGAGCTTTTTTATGATAGCTATTGAATTCTCTGCCATTTAGGTTCTAAATTTCTGTGCCTTCAGGATTGATTTCTGGTTGCTTGTCATTTTCATTCTGGTGTGGAGATTTAATATATTTTTGCATACTGTTTGATAGCGTGAGTTGTTGTTCCTCATATTGATAATATCTGGTCGCAGCTTCCACCTGCTGCCACTGGGTGGGGTTCAAGAGATATGTATTCTGAGCTCGCCATGATCCAAGGACACTCTGGCTGGCCTGCTGAGCTGAAGCACCAGGCAGGGGGAGGGGCACTTTTCTTTCACCTGCCCGATTCTGGAGGCTTCTTGCTCTTCCCTTGCTATCTCCTCTCCTGAGGTGCTAGCTTGATGAAGATACCTCTGCAACAGTTCAGTCCCCTCAGTGTGGGAGTTTTCCAAGGGCTGTGAGGAAACTTGGAGAGTGATGGTTTTCCCGCAAAGGGCCACCCCCCCCACCCTGAGAGCTGCGCGGTCCTGGTCCCGGGGTCGCTGCCATTGGGGACGGAGAGGAGTTCTCCTTACCTCCTTCCACTTCCCTTGGGGGTTCCAGCACCTCCACCTTCAGATGTAAGGCTGCGTGGGTCTCTCAGACATCTTTTTTGTTGTCTGAATGTCCTCTGTTGGTATATGAGTGTCCTTTTTGTCGTATCTTAGTTGGGGAGAGCCTGAAAGCAGAGCTCCCTCCACCATGATGCTGGCGTCATTTCTGTGAAGCCTTTTAATGTGGTCAAATGTTATAAAGACATAAAACTTTACGTATATGGTATCAATTTTATAAACAATAGAAAAAAGACTGAAAGGAAGTACATTTTGCCTCACTTCTTCTGTTACCTTTTTACAAAGTTTGTCATCTGTGACCCAAAATTACAACTCCCACCCACCCATACAAATATCCTAAAAGGCCTTGCCCCTCTTTCTGAGCAATATTCCACCCAGATGAAGCTCAGTTATCTGCCTATCCTGTAACTGAACTGAGTAGCTAAATATTGCTCATAGAAATCACATCCCTTTGTTAAATGATCTCACTTTTAAATTATTGAACAAAAATCTCAAATAACCACTTGGTACCACAAGGCAGTACCATTACATTTCCCTGCCAATTTCACTTTCCTTTCTCCAGAACTGTTATTTCACATCTCTTCCTCTTTCTTTAGATTTCTTTTTGTGTCTCTTTTGCCTCATACCCCCTTCTCCTTGCTAATATCTTATTCAGTATTTCATTGAGAATATAGAAGGAATCAATCAGGAACTCCCTCTTCTTTCTGTGACCACCTAATTCCTCCTATTATTATGGAAGAAATGTCCCAACTCCTATCAAAGGTCAGTGTCCCCTTCCCTGAGCTCTGAATTTATCCCTTCTTTCTACTCAAAAGACTTTACCTCTGCAGTTCATACCCGACCCCAGTCTTCTGCTCCACCAGAGTCTTTAGAAAGTCACTATACTAGTCACTGCCGTCTGCACACAAATAAGCTCAGATAGCTCCCATCTTTAGAAAATTATTCCTTTCTTGACCCTGTGTCCAGATCCAGCTATTGGGTCACTTTTGTTCCCTTTCATATAAAAGCCACTTGAGTTTCTCTACTCTCTCCACACTTACCTGCCTCTCTTTTCCTCTCATTCCAGTTAGATATTTCTTCCTTTCATGTCACAGAAACTGCTGTTGTCAAGGTCATCAGTGACCTTCATCTTGCCAGATCCAATAGACACATTTTTATCTTATTATTATTTAACCTCTCAGTAGCATTCCACACAATGTTTGCTTTTTTCTTCATGAAATATTTGTCTGGGATTCCCAGTTTTCCTTGTCTTATGGAAAAGGAAATTCCCTTAGTTTTCTTCCTTACCTCATTGGCCACTCTTTTAGTCCTAGGCCACCTTCTCTGTATTCTCTCCTAGGTGGTCTCATAATGTCATGGCTTTAAATATGATATATATATATATGCTGCTGATTCAAAACATCTGTCTTCAGCTCTAACCTCACCTTTGAGCTCTAGAGTTGCATATCCATCTGTATTTTTGACATGCACTTAAATCTCTAGTAGAAATCTCAGCCTTTAATATGGGCATTATATAATTCTTTATTTCTTTTCCCATACCCATTCCTCCCCTGGTGGTCCCATAGTGTTCCCCATGATGCCATCACCCACCCAATTGCTGAAGCCAAAAACCTAGAGTCATCCCTGATTTCTTTCTTTCCCTCATCCCTCACATCTAAACTTCTAGTCATTCCTCTGGTTTTTCCTTTAATATACACCTGGATCTGCCTACTTTCTTTGTTTTTACTACTCCTACCCTAGTATAAGCCATCACCATCTCATTTCTTGATCACTGCAGTAGTCACCATTGTCCCTGCAACCAGCTGGGGTGGTCTTTTAAATTTTAAATCAGGTCATGTCATTCTCCTGCTTAAAACTCTCCACGGCATCCATTTGCACTTAAAGTGAAATCCAAATTCTTTATTGGCCTCCATGATCTGGCCCAGGTCTAGTTTTGCAACTTCAGTTTTTACTGTTCCTCTGCATTGTTCACTACACTACAGCCACACTGGCCTTGCTGTTCTTTAGACACTACCTCAGGGCCTTTGTCATTGCCATTTCCTCTGCCTGCAACACTTTTATCTCGTATATTTGCACGTCTGGTTCCTTCTCACTCAGTACAAATGTTACCTACTCAGATATGCCTTCTCTGACCATTTTATGTAAAGCAATCCCTTCTGCAAATTACTTTTACTTTATTTTATGCTTTTCACAGCACTTATCACCATTTGAAATTATCTTATTTGCAGTCTCCCTCAACTAGAATGTAAACATCTTGAGAGCAGAGATCTCACCTCTCTTAAATACCACTGTATCTTTAGCATATAGAATAATGCTGGCACATGGCATGTACACAATAAATACATAAATAGAAGGGAGTGAGGAAGGAAGGACATGTAAGTAACCACTTGAGTGAATGACTGAAGAGATGCATTGAAATATTAAAGTGCAGTTATCCCTGAATTGTGGGATTACAGGCAATTATATTTCTTTTTCTCTGCATTTCTACATTTTCCAAATTTTCTACAATAAACATGAAGCACTTTTATAATAAGGAAAATGCATGTTTACGTTCATCTTAAAGAAAAGAGACTTAATTTAAAAGACTCCAAAGTTGCTTTGGAGGAATAGTAATACTAATCAGCCAATCAGAATACCCTTCATCCTAAAGCAAACTACCTCTTGTTCTTAGGGTATTTAACTCAGTTTTGAGTTTTATTTATGTAGCAGAATATTGTATTTTCCAAATAAATCTGCACCAATATATCCCATCTCACCTGCTTTTCTTACAGTATGGTGTTGACCCTCCTCAAGAGGTCGGATCTTTGTTCCTTGCCCTTGAATCTGGGCAGGACTGTGACTGCGGTGGATATGAAGCTGAGTCACAAAAGGCAGTAAAGCTTCTGCCTAGTCCTCCTGGGACACTTACCCTTGGAACCCAGCACTGTGTTGTAAAGAAACCAATCAGCCACATGAAAAAGCCGTGTACAGATGTTTCTGCCACAAGCTCACCTGTAGGCCCTGAACTTCAGTCAGCATCAACTGCCAAGTATTTCAATGAGTGACTCTTTAGATGATTCCAGCCCCCAGGCTTTGAGGTATCCCAGCTGGCACTGAATGAAGTAGAGATGAACTATCCCCCCCAACCCTGCTCAAAATGCATATTAATGACCAAAGTAAATATTGTTATTTTAAGCCACTGAGTTTTAGGGTGGTTTGCTATACAGTAGTAGATAACCAGAACAATTTACAAAACATCTAGTCTAATTCTGTGCATACAGTCACCTCTGACATTTCCTTAACACTTGTTTTCTAAGACTTAGATAAATTTTAAAATCTCAAGGATCATTCCTGCTGTCCATTATATTATTCCTAAAACATTAACCCTGGAAGCTAGTGTGCATCTGTCCCATATATGAAGAAACAACTGGATGAATGTACTGAGACAAGATGTCAGATGAGACTAAGCATCTGAGTGAGGGAGGGGATAGGCTCCCCTGCTGTGTGCTGATCAGATCGTGACAAGAATATTGCGTTCATTTCTGAGGACTGACCTAGCTTGTGTTCAAATGAGAGACACTGGAAGAAAGAACTGAACATCTAGTCATGATGCCTGAGAGGAAGGACTAGGAACATTTAGCCTGAAGCAAAGAAGACGTGCTGTTACCCCACTCAGCTGTACACACGAGACTCTCTCTCCATTCTATGCTCTGGCCCTATTGTTCATGTTTGGCCCTATTGAACATCCTCCTCTCCCATGGACAATTCCTGTTCATCCTTTAAAGTCTCAGCCAAAGTGGCAGCTCCTCTGGAAAGCCTTCCATTGCCCCTGGGGGAAATACGTACCCCTCATATATTCTTCAATAACATTTCATGCATCTTTGTTACTGCCCTCATCAGTGTTGTTTTATAAATATATTTATATGTTTGTCTTCTCTATCAGAATGTGAGTTACCTAAGAGCAGGGACTCTCGTTAACCTTGGTGTATCCCCTACTTCTATCACAGTTCTGGAACATAGCACTACATAGATGTTTTATGAATCGGTGTTTAAAGGGTTGACATGTTGAAGAGACTTAGGTTTATTCTGTGTGGTCCTAGTGGGGTTAAAGATAAAGAGACATCTTATTCAACATAGGGAAGAATTTTCTGAGCCAGTAGATGATAAAGACTGCCTTGAGAGATCTTGAGTCCTCTGTCCTTGGAGGTGCCCAAGCATAGGCTGGACAAATACTTTAATTAGTTCAAAATTTTTTATTTGGTACCTGGGCAACAGGTACGCATAGGTAAAGATGATATAGTCCTTCCTTCAAGGAATCTATGGTCTAGGAGTGAAGATAATATGCTAGTGAATGCAGTGATAAAGGGACGTACAGGATACTATGGAAATGGAAAGAGAAACTAATTATTTAGGGCAGGGAGGTCAGAGAAGGGATTCGTATGGATGACTCAATGCATATTTGAGTTGCATCTTCAAAGATGAATAGGAATTTGCCAGGCCATCTAGAACGCACAGAGTTGTGAGAGTTTGTCTGACATCTCAGGGCACTGCCAGTAGTACATTATGGTTGTAGCCATGGAGTGGGAGTATGTGGTGATAATGCTCCTAGTAGTAGTAACTAATTTTTGTTACATTATTGAGTACCTGCTCTGGGCCAGGCATTGAAGTAAGTGGTAGGAGATGTCATTTGGGAAACTAACCAGAGGCCAGATCTAAACCTCTTGGACTTTATCCTCTGTGGGCCATTAATGGATTTTAAGCAGAGGTGGGACACACTTTGATTTGCATGTAAACTTAATTGTTGGCTAGGTTGTTACCAAGATAACACAGCATTTGGATGGACAAAATGGCCTTTGATCCTGAGATCTTTGATGCAATGCTTTATCGTTACCATACTACTACTTTATTAGCTTCATGGACAAATCATACAAATGCCTTATTTCCTTCCCCTTTTGGACTACAAAGTTGTGGTTTTGTATGCTTGCCTAACTGGGCAGAAATGACGTATGACTCTATTCCCAATGATTGAGGAGAAGGAAAGAATCATCAATACTGAAGGACTTGCTTAAGTAGCTTCTTCATCTCTTTAATCTAAACATATAATGGTCAGGAATATTCCTTGCAGGTTCCTGGTCTTGTCTCCTTTTGGGGTAAGTTTGGCTCAGCTACATTAGCCATCATTTGTTAAGCACAGTCACCGAAGCAAAGTGAGAAATGGCATTGCTGCCACTTACCTGACTCTGGTTGTCAGTGGACCATTCCACCAGCCTGAACTTCACTTGTAGATGTAAAGAAATTGGAGGCCCACATTTCACTTCTGCCTAAACTGAGCACAAGCAATACTGACAGTTCTGTCTTAAGAATGATTTGGAGCTTGGATGGTATTTTCTTCAGATTTATTATTCCTAGGTGGCTGCTTGGGTTCCAGGTCTGATTCTACCACTTTACTGGCTATTTGAGCATAGACATGCCATTTAATCTTGCTGAGCATTAATTTTCTCATCTATCTAATGGGTCTAATAATACTTGTAGGAGTATTATGAGCATCATTTGACTGGCATATGTGAAAGTGCCCTCGTAGGATCTGGTAAGTGTTTAATATATATTAGTTTCCTTCCTTTTTCTTTAGCTAGTCAGACTGTCTGAAACCACCATTATTGATCTATTGTTAGTGATTCATTCTCTTGGGTACTATTGCTGTGAAGAGTAACATTTTAAGCTATTACTAACTCTCCGGATTAATGTGTCACGTTCTTGTGGCAACTGGCCAAGAGCAGTGCATTTGGGAATGGGATTGAGGGAAACATTAGAGAAAGGGTAGAGACACCAGGAGTGAGCAGATGGCCTTCAGAGAGGGGTGAAAGCTACCAAAGAACAATTTAGGGTCATAGAACTTTAATATTAGAAGAGATTTTTGAAATTTAGTCCAATCTACAAATTTTATAGCTGGTAAAACAGCCCAAGAAAGGGCAAGTGACTTGACTAGAAGTTACACAGAAAGTTAGACAAGATTGGGACCCAAATTTTGTTTTGTATTCTTTATTTCCTTTACCTGTCTTAGGACTTTGTCTTGCATTGATGATGGTAGGAGTATAAAAGCTTTAAGTTTTTGGGAGACTTCTCCCAGACTTTCTTTTATTCACTCATACAACTCATTCTTTTTTGCTTTCACTAACTGGTATACATAGTTATTGATAATCCTGGGGAGGGTAAAATTAAAGGCAATTTCTCGATTTTTTCTTTGTGTTTTTCTGCTTTTTCCAAGTATTCTGTCCTGAGCATATAATATGTTTGATATTAGAAACAAGTAAATGCTAGTAATAAAAAAAAGTATTCATCTATTTCTCATGAGTAAAAATAAATACATTTATCCTAGAAAATAAAACTAAAGAAAAATATTTGTTCACCTATAATTTTATTTATAATACAAAAACAGAAATAGCTTAAATGTTAGGTAATAATGTAAGCTAATTCAGACTTTGTAATATAAACAACAGATGTTCTGGTTATAAATAGTACCCTTCTTTTTCCTTTGCTCCCTATCTCAGTGAATAGGACCACCTTACACTGAAAGCCCAAGGCAAAAACCTATGATTCATCTTTAATTTCTCCTACTTTCTCACCTCTGCAAACACTAAAACCTCTTGATTCAACTTTCATAATAACTCGAATACGTCTACCTCTAGCTCTCTCCATTACCACTACCTTAATCCATCATCTCCAACCCAGATTCCTGTAACTGTTTCCTAACTGGTGTCCCTACCTCCCCCATTCGTTTGTTACACTGGAACAGAAATACTCTTCCTACAAACAAAACTAACTGTTTTCATTCTTTGGGCAGGGTTTGCTAGGCTTTGTGCAAGTGTTAGGGATGAGATGTGTAAAATCAGTTCCTGCTCTCCAGATGGCATGCCAGTTTTAAAACCTCTTTAATACTTCCCATGGTTCAAGCTCGTAGATTTGAACCACAGGTTTTCTGATCTGGCCCTGCCTACCTCTCCAGACTCATCTTCAGACATACACCCCACCCCACCCTGGAACTCTGTGCTTTTTCCAGTCATAATTTTGCTAACTGGTTTTGAAATAAGACTTTTGCATTTGTATTACCCAGATTTTAAAATCCATGTCCTTTTAACATCTGCTCAGTTCAATTTAGTGTCTTTAAACAAACAAATAAACACACAAGCAACCAACATCTAGAGTCCAGACCTTTCCTCTGAGCTACAGATTTGTATTTCTAGTTGCCTGATTGGCATTTCCACTTGACTGTCTCACAAGTACCTCAAACTCAACATGTTGAAATTGTTCCTGTAACTTTCCCTGTTTTCACAATCTCAGTAGGCTGTACTACCATCAGCTGAAGTGTTTAGGCAAGAAACCTGGGACTCATCCTTGGCAGTTTCTTCTCCCTCACCTTTACATCAAATCAATCACAAATCCCTGTTTATTTTACTTCCTAAATATTTCTCATGTCTGTTCACTTACGTCTATTCCTAGTTCTACTACCTTAATCCAAGTAGCAACTTTCCTTAGCCTGGACTGCCAATAACCTCCTAGCTAGTCTTCCCACACCTATGCTTTTTCTCTTGAGAGCACTCTCCACACATACCTGATCTGGCACCATATATTTACTGCTCTATCAGTCAGCTCGGACTACCGCAACAAAATAGTGTAGACTAGGTGGCTTAAAAAACAGACATTTATTTTTTCGTAGTTCTGGAGGCTGGAAGTCCAGGATCAGGGTGTCAGCGTGGTTGGGTCTGGTGAGAGCTGTCTTCCTGGCTTGCAGGCAGCCACCTTCTCAAAAGCTTTCTGGTGTCTCTTCTCATTAGGACACTAATCTCATCATGGGGACCCCACCCTCATGACCTCATCTAATCCTGATTGCCTTCCAAAGGCCACATCTCCAAATACCGTCAGATTGAGGGTTAGGACTTCAATGTATGAATTTTGGTCTGACACAAACATTCAGTCCATAACAACTATATTTCCTTATTTTCTGTATTCTTGATGCTCTGGCATCTGGGGCCTCACTGACTAGTGAGAGACTGCCCCTCCCAGGGATAGCCAGTTCTTAGATACAGCAAACAACTCACCCTGGATTGCATCTTTCACATGCATACTAACCAATCCAGAGCCTTTACTCCAAACCACTCCAGTCTCTGATTCCTTACACTCCAGGAGGCAGTGTTCCTCTGCCCTAATCACCCCAGGGCCAGGTACCAGACAACTAGAGGCAGCCCCTGTACCCCAGAGCCCACTGAAATTATTTGAATTAGCCAATCCCAAACCTGCTTACCCACCCTTGCCTTTCTCAAGGAAACCACAACAAAGGCTCTTGCCCACACTTTCCCCACATTCCTTTTGCCTCCTGGCTGACCCTGGTCCTTTCCCGTGTGGCCCTGTGTGGCATGGCATACCCCTGGGAACTGTGAATAACTATCTTTTCAATGGCAATCATCTCCTGATCAGTTGGCCTCCCCATACCCTAACAATAGTAAAACCTATATTTTAAAACACCACCACCACCACTGCTGTGGACTGAATTTGTGTCTTCTCAGAATTCACATGTTGAATCCTTAATCCCCAAAGTGATGGTATTTAGAGATGGGGCCTTAAGATGGTAATTAGGTTTAGATGAGGTCATGAGGGTGGGGTCCACGTGATGGGATTAGTACTCTTAAAGGAAGAGACCAGAGAGCTTGTTCTTTCTCTTTCTCCACCATGTGAGGATACAGTGAGAAGGTGGCCATCTGTAAGCCAAGAAGACGGCCCTCACAAAGAACCAAATCTGCCGGCACTGTGATTTTGGACTTCCTAACCTCCAGAACTGTGAGAAATAAAATCTCTTGTTTAAGGCACCCAGTCTATCGTACTTTGCTATAACAGCACAAGCTGATGAAAACAACTACCAGCTTAAACTTTTTCAATGGCCTACTAAGAACCTCTTTTAGGGGCCACCTGGTGGCGCAGCGGTTTAGTTCGCGCTTGGCAGCCTGGGGTTCGCGGGTTCGCAAGTTCGGATCCCGGGCGCCCGCCGACGCACTGCCTGTCAGCCATGCCGTGGCGGCGTCCCATATAAAGTGGAGGAAGATGGGCACGGATGTTAGCCCAGGGCCAGTCTTCCTCAGCAAAAAGAGGAGGATTGGCAACAGATGTTAGCTCAGGGCTGGTCTTCCCCACAAAGAAAAAAAACAAAGAATCTCTTTTAGCCTAAAGCATTTTGCCTGATGTTTGCTGCTTGTCTCTGCAACCTCATTTCCTATCCCTTCTCTTCATCACTAATTAGACTTCAACAATTTAGGGCTTTTTTCAGTTCTTCAAATTCCCTTTCTACCACAGATCCTTTGCACATGCTATTTCTGCTGCTTAGAGTTCTCATCTTCCCCTCAATCCCTCTTCACCTTAATCACATCTGCATATTTTTCAGGTTTCAGTTTATGTATCACTTCTTCAAGGAAGATTTTCATGACTCCCTAAGTTGGGACCCCTATTTTATGGTTGTGGTACTCTGCACTTTTCCTTCATAGCACTCATCATAATCATAATTAAATATTTATTTGTGCAGTTAACTGTTTAATGTCTCTCTCCATTGCTAGATGTAAAGCACTACGGGAGCCTGGGACTGTCTTGTCTCCAGCACATAGCATAGTGCCAGGCACATAGTAACTGCTTAATAAATATTTGTTGAATCAATGAATAAAAGAATGACGGCAATTATTTCAGCTGCCTTCCATAGACTATGTGGATAGGCCTTGGGATAATACAGAGAAAGTAGATCTTTTTATACACTACCCTCCAAATATATGGATAGAAGATCCCCCAAAATGGGCCATGTAAGTACCCGAGTACATTGTCAAAAGGCCAAATAGTTACACAAATATTTGCTAACACGTGAAAACTGAAAATAAAAATGCAAAAGATGTTTAATGTAGAGCCAGTAGATCCTGGCTGAAAACTTTAAATAGAGGAATCTTCTGTGTATCATAAAACTTGTGGTAGATTTGTCTGTAGAATATCATGATACTGTACAGGTTTTTTTGAACATTTAAAGGTGGTTCAAGTGAAAGGTTTTGGAGGCAACATAATGTAGAGGTATACTCCAGAGTCAGTTCAAAATCTGCCTCTGTTACTTACTAGCTCTGTGATCTTGGACAAGTTGCCTAAACTGTCTAAACCTCAGTGTTCTCATTTTGAAATGGAGATATTAGTACCTACATTAGAATTATTGTGAAAACTAAACGAGATAATGAATGTAAAACATTTAACCATAAGACCTTGCACAAATACTGCTATTTTCATTATTCCAATAATTTACCAGAATATATTACTTTGCATAAACTCTCTTCTTTCTTCCTAGAATGCCTTTCTCTACCACCCCATTTCATTTCCTGCCGCCACCTTCTCTGGCTTCTGTGCAACCCTTTTGTTGGAATTTTTACTCTATATTTAATTACATGTCTTTCATTCCCTCTATGTCACTGGACTGTGAATGCCTTGAGGGAAGTGACTGTCTTGTTTTCATTGTATCCTCAGCTCCTAACACATTGCCTGGCACATAGTACGTATATTATTAAAGAATAATTAAATGCATATCTAGTGAATAAATAAATTCTATAGGATTAGTTTAGGGATTAGAAATAACCTATCTACAACACTTAGCTTAGTGTCCCGCTTATAGTTTAATACATAATAGCTATAATTAATATTGTTGCTAATAATAATATTATTATTTTACAGAGGCATAGGTTACTTAGATTGATTAAGTGACTTCCCTGGCCATTAATATCTCTTCTTATGTATATTAGTGGACATTTCATCCATCTTATGTGCTGTAGGAAGGGGGAATGCAAAAGAATACTTGTAGGACCCACAGACCTGTAGATGGTGGACATCATTCTTCCCTGGAGGTACGATGTCATAGTTTGTGATACCAATGATCTGAGCTGCCCAGTGAGTGAGGCATCCTACTTAGATGTGTATATTAGGACAGATAGATGGATGGATAAGCTTGTTCGTTCAAAAACAATAAACTAAATATATACATTCGGAGTAAGTTAGACAATAATAAATACATAAAAGAATTAGTAAAAGATATTATATAATAAGAGGTGACCATCTTAATCATTCTGATGTTTTATTTTGATTTGCATAATAATTGCAGCTGTACAATATTCAAGTCCTGTTATCTGTCTTTGTTTCTCGTAGCTATTGGATGAACTCCCAATGATTTACAGCTGTTGTATGTTTGTGTACTGCATGTAAGTACTTATGTTTAAAATTCACTTGTTTAATATATTTTAAAATTTATGTTTGCTTCATAGTGAATTAAGTAATAAAACTAACCCACTTATGTTACTGGGTGATTGTAATAGTGTAGAAGATTATAACTTGGTGATCTCAATGTAGGTTTTAATCTCTGGGAAGTTATAATAATGTTGTTTATTAACTTTTGTGATCTCTAAACCCTATAGCTAATTTGGATAGATTCTTACTTAAATTTGACTTGAATTGTATATTTTGCTTTTCCTTGAGTTATGAATATATACAAATTTAGATGAAGATTTTGTATATTATGCCATAAAAATAATATCTACTTTGTACCTGTAATTTTGCTAGGCAGCATACCAAGTCATCTCTAATTCTCACAGTTGTGCAAGATAAATGGGTATTGTTCCCATTTTGTAGATGGTGAAGTGAAGCAGAGAGGTTTAGGAACTTATCTATGGATATAAGCAGAGCTTATCTTAGGTGACTTGCCTAAGGTCATGCAGTTAGGAATTGTCGGAGTTGGAAATTGCACTACAAGTTTCATAACTTTGCCTTCTTCAACTCTGCTCTTGCAGCGTGGAAGCAGTCATACATAATATGTAAACAGATGGTTTTAACTATCTTCCAGTAAATTTTTATTTACAAAAACAGGCTTAAGGCTGAGAAATTGGCCCTTGGGCTGTAGTTTGCTGCTCTTAATCTAGAAAAATACTTTCAGATGAGCTCTTGTTAATAAGTCATCAAGTCACAGACTTTAAAGGTCAAAGAGATCTTAGAAATCATCTGGGCCAACCATCTTTCTTTACAGATAAGAAACAGGAGTTGGGTCCAATTCCCACAGCCAATTAATTAGTAAACTGAGAGAATTCTCCTGCCGCTTATACCAAAACAGGCTCAAAGGTTGAATACTTAATTGATGGCTAAATATTTGTTCATATTTCCTTATTTACTGAGTATTTCCTGTGTGTCAGACAGTATCCTAGTGACTAGCTATATGAAAAATAGATTTTATCCCTGCACACAAGGAATTCACAGTCTGGTTGGGGAGACAGATAAGTAAAGAGACAATTACAACAGAGTGATATTTTCTAGAATAGTGTGTCTTAGTCAGGCATCACTAGTTGCAACATGTAAAAACCTACTCAAGCCAGCTTGAGTTAAGAGAGTTTTATTTATTGTAAGGACACGAGGAAATTATATAGAATCCAATAGCAGGAAGGACAGGCTCACTAGAACTGGAAGGACAGCTTCTCTCTCCCTCCCTCTTTTCTCCATTCCTTCCTCTCCACAGGGTTTCGAGTCTTTGTATCTGCTTTATTTTTCTCTCCCGGCAGATCACTTCTCTGCTCATTCATCTACTTGTTCATTCAATTTAGTTGCCCAAATATCATTGTCAGATGTTGAATCCATATGGCTTTATCCTTTGACTCCACACTTAATTGATTCAGTCTCTGGCTCCCAAACTCCACATTTTCAGGAGACAGACTCTCATTGGCCCAGTTTAAGTCGGGTGCCCACTTCTGGTCCCCCCAGCCTCTTGAAGGTTGCAGACAGTGCGGGTTCTCTAAGATGAGAGTGTGGGAGGGAGGAAATCATGGGCGTCACTGGGCCCAGAGGCATGTACACAAGTGGTAAAACAGCTTTTGATTTGTTTCCCTAGTTGTATATTCTATAAGTTTCTTTCTCTCTCTTTTTTTTAAGGTTTGAATGTTTCAAGATGAAGAACTCAGTAAACTATCATCTGCTTTTTACCTTAGTTCTCTTCAGTTTAATAGTAACCACAGTAAGTCGTATGTTGTTTCTAGCAGATTAAGTATGTGAAATAGCCATCTATGGAGTCTGGCACATTTTGCTCCCAGTGTTTGCTTCATGCTTTTCAAACTGAAATGTTTTTACACAAAACTCACTCACATATATTGCCCCCTTGCTTTCTGTTTACATGTTATTTCTGAACAAAACGTTGAAACAACTTAGGACAGATAGATGGATGGATAAGCTTGTTCATTCAAAAACAATAAACTAAATATATACATTCAGAGTAAGTTAGACAATAATAAATACATAAAAGAATTAGTAAAAGATATTATATAATAAGAGGTGACCATCTTAATCATTTTGATGTTTTTTAAGGTGGGAAAATGTCAAAAGGCAAATATTTAGTAGCAATGGAAAAAATTTCACTTTTTCTCATGGATAGACATGTTACCTCCTACTAGTGAAAAAAAAAAGAGAGAGAGATTGGCTCTGTTCTGTTGGCCTGGTATGACTGTTTTAATCTTTTCCTAATCAGTTGAGATAGCTGGTCACTTCTGATTCTACCCTAGTGCTTTTTTCCCCGCAAGTGAATTGCCTTTTGTATTAAGAGATACTCATTTCAACAAACTGTTACTGCAAACCTACCATGTCAGATAGTAGAAAATACAAGGATGACTAAGAAGCAGTTGCTGTGCTTGAGGAGTACATTCTAGTAGGGAGGTCAAACATGGAAACAAAGAACTGCATCAAAAGATAATTGCAGTAATAGAGGTAAAAACTAGTTGTACAATGATGAGATGAAGGAGGATTGATGAAAATTGCTTGAGTGGGTCAAGGAAAGCTCCAGAGAGGAGGCTCGTGAGCTGGGTTTTAAAACTGATGATTATGAGTTTGCCAATCTCCATAGGCATAGAACCTTGGGACAATATAATGAATTGTCACTTTTAAGTGCTTTCTATGTGCCAGATACTATATTGAATACTTTACATTTGTTTTCTCATTAAATCATCACTTCCGGTGGAATTGGGAGAGATTTAATGAAATCATCACTACCAGTAGAATTGGGAGAGATTTAATATGGCTGGAACAGATGTTAAGTGATGAGGAGTGAATGAATCTAGTGAATTAGACAAATGTCAGATTATAAATACCTTTGTATGCCATGTTTAAGTTTGAATTTTTATTCTCAAGTAGTGTGGAGCCATTAACTGGTTTAACGTAGAGGAAAAACATAATTAGGTATGTGTTTTAGGAAGATTACTTTGGGTGTAGAGGATGGATTAGAGCAGTTTGAGGCTGGACCCAGGGACTTCTGCATTTGCTTGGGCAAGATATGAGACTCAAACTGAAGTAAAATAGCTGTGGAGATGGAAAGAAGCTGTCATAAATAACAATCCATAGGACTTGTGACTCACTAAGTAGGGGGGGTGGGAATGGAGTAAAAAGAAGGAATTGTCTAGAATGATTCCTTAGTTCATGGCCTGGCCGTCAGAATACATAGTTGGTCCTTAATTAAGATAGGAAACTTGGAGGAAGAGCAGATTTTGCAGGAAAGATAATGATTAGGTTTGTGTCATGGGATAGGGGTAGCTAAGTTCAGTTTGGAATGTGTTGAGATTTAGGTGCCTGATATTAATGACTGAGGCTTAACAGGTAGGCTACACTAAAGATGTGGATTTGGGGCTGTCAGGGTATAGGTAGGACTAGAATAGGTGAACTGGCACAGAGATAGCATAGACTGTTAAGATGACCAAAGATACAACCCCATGGAATACTGACTTTTTTTTTTTACAGAGATAAACGAAACAGTATGCATTTATGATACTGTATCCTAAGAGTTAGTTTGTCTGTTTGACATTCAAAGCGTGTCAGTATGCAAACTCCTTATGATAAAATTAGGATACCTCATTTCATAATGCCTAAGGATTTCAATAAGAATAAATATTTTTAAAATAAAAATTGTCTACATTTAAGATGTACAATATGATTTCATACACATATACATAGTGAAATGATTACTACAGTCAAGCTAATCAATCTCCTCACATAGTTATACCATTTTTTTGTGTGTGTGATGAGAGCAGCTGAAATCTACTCTCTTAGCAAATTTCCAGTATTCAGTCCAATATTATTAATCATCATGCTGTACATTGGAGCACTGACATTTGAGGGTCAGGTGGAAGAAATTAAGCCAGCAAAGAAGACTGAGAACAAGTAATCAAAGATGTAGGAAAACTTGGAGAGCCTGGTGTCACAGAGTACAAAGACATTTCTAGGAAGAATAACGGTATTAGTTGCCTCTGAGAGGATGAGTAAAATGAAGATTGAGGTTTGATCCATAAAAATTTCAATTAAAAGACCAAGTAAGTGTAATAAGGATATTGTCAGCAGTAGATTGATGGAAGCAGAAGCTAGAGTGTAGTGAGTTGAGAAGGGGAATAGGAGGTTGCAGGAGCACATATACACTGTTTTCTTATGCTTCTACATTGCCCTGCATAGTCCTTTGCATAAACTACATACTCGTTAATCATGAGAGAGTCCTAGAATTTCAGGGGTGAAAGGAAGTCTTATTACTGTATAAAAGAAAAGAATAAAGTCCAGAGAGTTTTAGTGATTTGTCTGGCCAACCAAATTCACATGGAGAATTGGTAGCAGAGTCAAGACTAGACCCCTTTGTAAATTAAGAACTGATGTGGTTGAAAACATAGGCTTGGGAGTCAGTCAGATCTGAGTTTGGACCAACACTGTTACTTAGTAACAGTGGGCAAGTTACTGAATCTCTCTCTGCTTTAGTTTTCCTTATCTGTAAAGTGAAGATAATAATAGCATACATTTCATATTAGTTGTGAGAATTAATACCTGGCACATAGTAAAGACTCCGTAATTCTTTTGCCTTAATAAAATGTCTTTAAGAGTCATGCCCTTTTGCATTTCTTTTATTAGTAACAGTGGGAATCTGAAACTATAAAATGGGAAATTAGTATTTTGAAATAACAAATTTCAGAGATTAAAAGCATTCTTCCTTACTGAGTTTAGAGTTACAGATATGTGTATAATGTTTCATACACGTCTTGCTATTAAAGCTCTATGAGTGCTTGCATAAAGGAAATAATCTGCCCCTGTTGTAGTGAGGGTAGGAACTTGCTCCAGAAATAAGAAATTTTGCAACCAAATTATAAAATTTTGTGAGATCAGCACTACGTTAAATGAGGATATAGAGATATCTAAGCACAGTCCTTGCTGTCAGAGAGGTTGCTGCCACATAAGGGAGAGAAATAACCTAATAAATGCCATGAAGTTAATGTCTGGACAGTGAGGGTACAAAGGAGGGTGAGTGGTTGCTTCTGCTGAATAGAGAAGAGATCAGAAAAGGCTTCAAGAAAGAGGTATAGTGTGAGCTGAATCTTGAAAGATGAGTGTTTGCCAACAGCGGAGTATTTCTGAACAAACTAAAGAGCAGCATGTTTAAAGATACAGAAGCGTGAAACTAGCGCATTTGGGGAAGCACTGTATGTTCTGGAGCCTAGGATGAAAGAGACAAGACAGCAATGAGCCAAACAGAAAGGCAGGAGCGAGATCATCGAAGGCTTTGAAATTTGGACTTTGTCTTGTAAGTGATGGGAGTCATTTAAGGGTTATGATATGCATTTTGATTCCTCTCTACCTTGTCATTTTATTTTTATTTTTTATTTTATTTTATTTTTTTTTGGTGAGGAAGACCAGCCCTGAGCTAACATCCGTTGCTAATCCTCCTCTTTTTGCTGAGGAAGACTGGCCCTGGGCTAACATCCGTGCCCATCTTCCCCTACTTTATATGGGACGCCGCCACGGCATGGCTGACAGGCAGTGCGTCGGCGGGCGCCCGGGATCTGAACCCGCGAACCCCGGGCTGCCAAGCGCGGACGAAACCGCTGCGCCACTGGGCCGGCCCCTCTACCTTGTCATTTTAAAGGTGTACTCCTATAGGGCAGTAAATGCGTGCTAAATCTTAAATAGGCATTGAATTTAATCGCCCACGTGACCGTGAAGCCTAAAACTAGGGTTTGTGTGACTGGGAATGCATCTAGGTGAGTGAGTTAGGGGTTTTGGGAAGCAGAAGAAAGCACAAGAAATTTGTTTTAAATGTTTTTGCTTATTGAGTGCCTGTTATATGCTATACTTCCACGTATTTTAGCTTATTATTCCTCACCACTATTATTCCCGTTGTCCAAATAAGGAAAAATGAGTCTCTTGGTTAAGTGACTTGCTCAAGGCATGTACAAGTAAGTGGCAGAGTCTGAAATTTAACTCCTGTCTCTAACTCCAAGTCCAGTGTTGTTTCTACTGTAGAACAGATCTGCTATAGGGATTGTCAGCATAACCTCTGCAGCCCTCATGAGTATCCATGCGTCTTTGTTCCTCCTTGATGCTGATGTAGAGGCAAGAGGCCAGAGTAATCCACAACAGCTTTGAAACATTTAGTTTACCATGGTAAACCTGTACTGGGGGATACCCCCCTGTGTATACTAGCCCTTCTGTAGCATGCATCCTAATCTGATTGATTTTACGTGGTTGGAGTCAGATCTAAGTAGCAGGACTAGGGAAACAGGAAATTTATTTGGGATTTGCAGAGTTGTTGGAATAGGTTTTCTTCTCCCTCCATAATGCACTTCATTTACATGTGTTTCTTTTAATATTTTGCAGGTTTACCTTAAGGTAAAGGAGCCTATATTCCATCAGGTAATTTTTAGAAATTATTACACATTTGATTGTTTAACAATACTCGCTGCCTTGTGTCTTCCTTTTCTAGTAAATTATATGCAGATACAACTTCTGAAAATGAAATGGTAGGTGTCCTAAGAAAGTTCAGTGTTTAAGACAGAGGTTGCACACTCAAGTGCCTACAGGAGCCCGGTGTGGGTAATAGGAGTGTACCTAGGATAGCCAGTGTCCAGGCCCAGCCAACTGTTGGTAGTCAGTAATGCAGGTGCAACATAGCTCTTATAAGCAGAAAAACTCAGGAAGCATTATGCACATACACATATAAAATCTTTTTATGACATTATTTTCTAGAAAAGATAGCCTGAAAATTTCTTGAATATTTTCCCCCTAACATATATTTTAATAAGTTTTTTGAGGGGAGAGGTTATTTACGTTGAGGGAAGCAAACACAGGAAACTTTGCTATAGGAAATAATGATCTAAGTGCATCCCATAATGAAACCAGAGTGAAATAAAGGAGCAGACCCTAAATCAAGAGAGCTATTGTTTATTGAGTGCCACCATGTGCCTGGCACTACGCTCATTACTACACAGACTCTAATCTCCACAGCAGTCCTACAAATTAGGGATTATTGTCCACATTAAGGGAAATGAACTCAGAGATATTAAGTAATTTGCCCCAGGGTTACACAGTTATTACGAGGCAGAGCCAGGATTGTAACCTAGATTTGTTTGACTCCTGTCACCATTTTTTCAACAAACTAGCAAACAGAAATTTGTAAATAAGCACACATTTCAGGAGTATCAGAGGCTTTGTAGTTTTAGAATGTTGTCTGCTTATATAAAAAGTAAATGTACCTGTAATTTTTTAAACTTAAACTAGACAATAATCATCTAAGTGAAATCTGTTTTTTGAAATAAATTCCAAAACCACATTATTGTGCCTTCCTTTTCTACAGGCCAGCTGAAAGTAGATGCACTAAAGTAGATGTCACAGGAGAGGACAGCCTCACTTTCCTGTTTATCATAGCTGGAAGTGATGTCATTATGTAATTACCCCTTTATTTAGAAAGATTTATTGACACAATGTAAAAAATGAAGTAAGTTTATTTATATGAAAAATACTTCAGTTTTTATGAATTTCTTATTTGCCTTTATAGGAAAGAAAAACCATAACCATAAAAAACCAAAATTTGGAAATTTGGGGTTAATTTTAGTAAGTTTATGACCATCAATTTCCCATTTTATGTTTTAGATCTATTTGACATTATGTTTATATAATAAAAGTAACAAGCTATTCATATAACTTACCATACTTCAATTTCCATGTGTTTTTCCAGTAATAAATATTTTCTACTCTGTGTACAGTGGTGATGTTTGCAGACAGGAGGGGAGGCAGGATAAAAGCTTACAGCTATGGCTTATATCCTAGGTCTAGAGATTACAAATCAGGATAGAGAAGTGAAGAAGGAGGGCGATGCTCAGGTGAAGTGGATAAGCAATCTGAGGGTGGAAGACATTCATTCATTCAACAGATATCCACTGTGTACATTCTCAGAACCAAATTCTGAGCTGGAAGTTGGAAACAGAGAGGCAGTAGAGCAAAGACTTTAAAATCGAAAGTCAGCAGACCTGGATTCAAATCTAGTCTCTCCACTTGCTAGCCGTATACCCTGGACAAGTTACTTAACTTTTCTGAGCTTTGGTCTCCTCATTATTCAACAAACACTTTTTAACTGCCTTTCAATATGCCAGATGCTGTAGTAGACACAGGAGATATACTAGTGAATGAAATAATGAGGTCCCTGCTCTTAAGGAGCTTATCATACTACATCTCTAAAATTGGTATAATAATCTCCCAAGGTTGTCTGAGGGTGAAATTGAGATAATGCGTATAAAACCCTTAGCACACAGTAAACACTCAGTGAACGTTACCTGTATTAATATACCAAAGCAAATAAGACATGGCTGCTGGTCTCAAGGAGCTCACTGTCTGGTCAGGAAGATAGACTTGTAAAAAAATATTTGTGGTATATATGTCTTGTAATGCATATGCAAAAGCAATGCTAACCTAGACAGGAGTACAATCTCCCTCCTTAGATGACTCAAGATAGGATTACAAAATATATCTATTGCATATAGCTACATTCTTACTTACTCTGGTATTGAAAAAACAAGTTACGGAAAATGGCCCACTATTGTGACACAGTAGTATTTCTCTCTACTTTATTTGAAGAGGCCTTTGCCTCAGATGTCTAACCTAGAATATCCTATGCTGATCTGTTAAGTAGTTAAAATTAATACTTTCTGTTTATACTTATGGCTTTAAAAAATCTATCCCTGATTATTTTCTGAGTATCATTCTTAAGAAAGAAATGCTTTTTCTGAGAATCTTCTATTTGTCAAAGTTTGGAGTATTGCTCTCATTCTTTCATGTAACTGTTGGTATTCTTATGTACAGAAACTTAGAAAAATTATTTTGGAATTTGTAAGTGGGAAAATTGTTTTGGAATTTGTGGCAGGATTTATAACAACTTTTAAGATCTTGAAAATCATGGAAAAGGAAGAAGAAGCAATGTTGTCTAACCTAAAGGAGCTCTGGCTTGAGAGTTTAAATCTTGATTTCTTACCACTTTTATTTCTTGAGATTTGGAATCTCGGTTTCTTGCCACTTCGTTATCCATGGACAAATTTCTTGCTGTGCCTGTTCTTATCTATAATACCCCATCTTCATCTGGAAAATGTTCAAAACAAGGAGAGGTATTATTTCACAAGGATAATATAAAAATAATATAGGATAATGCAAAGTACAAGGCAGTAAACATGGTAATACAGTGTGATACTAAAAGTACATATTAAGATGTAAGATGACATGCATAAATTTCTGCCTATGATAATTGGCAGAAATCTTCTGAAAGGAGATATTTGAGGTGGGCCCAGAAAGATAAGTATGTAGTGATATGCAAAAAAGGAAAGAGTTAATAAACACTTTAAAAGTATCTGTCACAGCCAGGATGATTGTCCTGCTAATCCGATTAGCCTCCCTGAGGGAAAAAATACTGATAACAGTTCTACTTTACTGTATTAACTACAAGGTGATCCAAACATCTCCTATTTATTTAATTTGATGGCCTTGCAAAGGGTAGTACTCAAATCACCTAGCTGCGACATTCAGTAGAAACACTAATGTATCTTAAGCAAGAAAACAAAAAGAAAAGCATACATGAGAATAGATTAAAAGAATGTTTAAGAGGTTAGTGAACCTTCTTTAAGCAGCTAATTGACAAATCAGTTATTGAATATCTCAGGTGAGATCTCACCTAATGTCTCCAGGAGTACTATTGCTTAAAAATCTTCCTGCCAAAGTAGATGTCTCCTAAAGATTGTTTCTAGACATGACCTATCAGTCTTTTATTACTTTCCCTTCCAGTTTGACCCTTGAAGTTTGCAAGAAAGAACACACTATGTAAACAATTTGAAAAATGAGAACTTAAGCAGATTTATTTAAATTTTATTCTATTAATGCTTCATTTGTGCCATTTTATTACAAATTAGGGATATAAGAAAACTGCTATGTAAGCACACTTGGAAAAGAAGCAAAAGAAGTGAACAGTTTTGAGTATCTGCTATGTGCTAAATATTGTATATTCTTTCATATAGTTTATATAGATTGACTTACCTATTATCTTACTAAAATAACAATAAAATTGTATAGAAATTATCATCTTCATTTTATAGGTGAGATAGATAACTGAGAGTCAGAAAGGTTAAGTAATTTGCCCAGTGTTTCTCACCTAGTAAGTGTAGAGCTAGAAACTGAATCCAAGTGTTTTTATTCCAAAGCCCATATTCATTCCATGATATGATGCCCCTATAGCAGAATCTGTACTTTGGAATCTAATTTATTATCAGAAAGATTCATTATTAAAAAGATTGAAAGATGCTATTTAGATTTTAGTACAATGTTGAAATTATTAGAAAAAAATGGAAAGACTGAATATGTAAAACTTTAGGTAGAGCTATGCTTTCCTTTAAGTAAGCCAGAATTCAGTTATCAACTTTAAAAACTGCCCAAAGTAAAATATAAGTGAAGTACTTTGGGAATAAAAAGAGATTAAGTAATTTCTAAAGAAGAATTTCAGCAAGGCTTCACACAGGAGATGACGTTTGAGCAGGATTTATTTGACCATAGAACTCTTTTTTATAAAATACCTCTTGACATCTCCCAGCATGATAGTATTCTGAGGGATATTATTTGGGAAATCCTGTGCTAAAATATAAGATCCTGCAGAACATAAGAAGAAAAGGGAAGACAAGATCAAACTGTGAAGCACTGGATGTCATGCTAAAGTTTGGATCTTATGCTTTACCATCGGCAGAGGCATGACATTGTAAGATCTATCTCAGATACTTCTTGCAATTGTGTGTAGGGTGGATTAGAAGGCTATATAGTTTGGGCAGAATTAGCATTTTGAACCATTTCTAAGTATCTACAAAGCTTTGTTTTTACCAGTAGACCTCATTGCCTTATGAGACTTGTGAAATTGTTTTATAGTTATAAAGTAATATCTATATTTACCTATTAGTATTTAACTATCATCTAATTATGTAGGAGGCACCAACCTTTTAGTCTTGTCTCAGAGTAACTTGTATTAACTCCCAGAATAAAATGCCTCTTACATCCCTGTTTTGACTATAATTATAGGAATATGAAACCACAGTCACTTAGTTCAGTCCCTTCATTTTGCAAAGGGGAGTCCAAGGCCAAGATAAGTGAAGTGACTTGTTCAAGGTTATATAATGAGGCAGTAATCAGATGGTAGAAAAATCTGGATCCCCCAACTGCAGCCCTTGGCTTTTTCTGTTAGAGGTTCTTTACTATGTTTGGGCAATTGATTGTCAGCAATATAATGAATGAGTCCATTACAGACTCCAAATGCCTAAATCCCATTATCTGTCACTACCACAAGTTCCCACTCACTGGGGCTTTATCCACAAATCCCTACCTGATCTCCCACTCTGATGAACTTCTTTTTTCTTTTTTAAAATTTATTATCAAGATATATTTTAATTATTTAAATATATTTTAAAATGTATTATTTCAATTATTTTATTGAGGTCATATTGGCTTATAACATTATGTAAATTTCTGGTGTACATTATTATATATCAGTTTCTGTATAAGCTGCATTGTGTTCGCCACCAATAGTCTAGTTTTTTTTTTTTTTTTTTTGTGGGGAAGACCAGCCCTGAGCTAACATCCGTAGCTAGCTAATCTTCCCCTTTTTGCTGAGGAAGACTGGCCCTGGGCTAACATCCGTGCCCATCTTCCTCTACTTTATATGGGACACCGCCACGGCGTGGCTGACAAGCGGTGCGTCGGCGGGCGCCCGGGATCCGAACTCGCGAACCCCGGGCTGCCAAGCGCGGACTAAACCGCTGTGCCACCAGGCGGCCCCCAATAGTCTAGTTTTTATCTGTCACCATACACATGTGCCCCTTTACCCCTTTTGTCCTCCCCCCACCCCCTTCCCCTCTGGTATGATGAACTGTTCTTGACCACAGGCGAGCTGAGTGCCTTTCTCCTAGAGTGAAAGACTTGAGCTTCCTCTGGAGATTCGAATGTGAAGCTAATAATTACTCCAGTGGGTTAATATGGAAATGTTTCTTTATTGTTTAAATATTTTTAAACAATATCAAACTTACAGAAAAGTTGCAAGAATAGTACAAAGAACCTTTTTCCCCTGAACCACTTGAAAGTATGTTGTCAACATGTTGGAACATGATCACTTAAGATAGTGTCTACCAGACTTCTCCACTGTAAAGTTATTCCTGTCCCTTCATAATTAATAAGAACTTTGTAGTAAAGTACTTTGAGACTTATGAAAATACTCTGTTAATTATTAAACTTCCAATTTATTTATTTTTGTCTCTATGGAATCATATATTCCTGCTTTATTCAATGAGTTATAATTTATTACTATCATTATTTATTTTGGTGTACAGATTGTCTCAGATTTGGCCAGTGGAGCCCTCTCAAGCTGGTGTTTGTGTCCTTTTGACATGTTCCCATCATACTTTGAGTATTCCTTACTTTTTGGCACAAGAACATGTTCCAGGCTCATCTTGTTCTTTCCCTGCCCCAGGCTTGGAATCAGCCTATCTGCATTGAGCCCTAAATCCTTTTAGTGGAGAAATTTAGAAACCAGATCCAAGTGCTAGATATTTGATTACATATATCTCTCTTCTACTAGACTGAGCTCAGTGAGGTCAGGAATAGTGTGTCTTTTCATCTTTGAATGATGAATGCCTAGTCCAGTGGCTGTCACTCAGTCCATGTTAAATAAGTACTTGGTAGACTATAAACTGGTCAGTTATTTGGAACTCCTGTCTGGGTTTTGGCTTAATCTAAGGAATAGACCATAAGGAATGAGTTATGGAGAATGTTAACTATGAGGAAATATTGAAAGTCAGTCTTCCTCATTATCATCAAAATAATTATTGTACATCTGTAGTTTCCAAGGTACCACACTACAGCCCTATCCCACTTTATTTGCCCTCTTTTACCTCTCAGTTTCATACATCTTCAAATCTTTCCACACAGGCATCTTACTGCCAACTCAGAACAAAACATTTGTCTTTTTCTGTTTCTCACAAAATAGTTTTCTTTTTACTGATAAAAATATAATCTACTTTTTTCCTAGGCTGTAGATTCCTTGAAGATAAATACCAGGTCTCAGTTTACACACAGCATATTTCTAGTGCTTTAGGAGAGAGAAAACACTAATAATATTTTCATAGTCTTTGGAGTTTGGAGACTGAAAAAATTATTAAATATGAAAAGATATAAAAATTCCTTGTAAAAATATTTTTAGATAAAGATTGCAAGGAGCAGAAGAGTATGTATTCTAGTCTCTTTTTTATTTACAAAAATGACTAATATTGTGCCATGCATAGAAAACAGTTGTAAAGGTCATGTGGCCACCTCTAGCTGCAAGAGAGCCTGGAAAATCAAGCTTTTATACCTGGACATATTGCCAGCTGAATAAAATCAGTCTTATATAAAAACAGAAGGAGAGGTCAGCATCATGGTGGAGTGAGCTTTTCCCCATAGACTCTCCCCTGCCAAGAGACAACAAAAAGGACATTCAAATACCAACAGAGGACATTCACACAACACAAAAGACATCTGAGAGACCCACGCAGCCTTACATCTGAAGGTGGCCGTGCTGGTACCCCTGGAGGAAGTGGAAGGAGGTAAGGCGACTCCTTTCCTTCTCCAGTGACAGCAACCCTGGGACCAGGACCACACAGCTCTCTGAGAGAGAAGGGGCAGGGGCAGCCCTTGCAGGAAAACTGTCCCTCTCCAAATTCTCTCAGAGCCTGTGGGAAATTCCCATATGGAGAGGACCGAACTGTTGTGGGGGTGTCTTCATCAAGCTAGCATCCCAGGAGAGCAGATAGTGAGGGAAGAATGAGAAGCCCCCGGGATCGGGCAGGTGAAAGAAAGAGCCCCTCCCCTCCAGAACTACGTGGCTCTCAGAGAGGGGGCAGGGGCAGCCCTCCACAGGAAAACTGTTGTTCTCCAAGTTCTCTCACAGCCTGTGGGAGACTCCCATATGGAGGGGACGGAACTGGTATGGGGGTGCCTTCATCAAGGTAGCACCCCAGGAGAGCAGATAGTGAGGGAAGAATGGGAAGGCCCTGGGATCGGGTAGTTGAAAGAAGTCCCCTCGCCTGGCCCAGGGGACCAGCACAGCCAGTAGGCCAGAGCGCTTGTGAATCACAATGGGCTCAAAATACACAACTCTTGACTCCCACCCAGTGGCGGCAGGTGGAAGCTGGAACCAGATATCTTCAGAATGAGGAAAAATAAGCCAACACCCACAAGCCCAATACAAAAATATATTAAATATCCAGACTAGAAAGAAAATGACAAGCACCCAGAAATCAATCCTGAAGGCACAGAAATTTGGAACCTAAATGACAGAGAATTCAAGATAGCGATCATAAAAATGCTCAACAAACTACAAGAAAATTCAGATAGACAATTCAATGAAATCAGGAATTTCTTCAAAAAAGAGATTGAATAAAGAAAAACCAATCAGAAATGTTGGAGATGAAAAGCACAATGGAGGAGATAAAGAAAAATCTGGACTCTTTAAAGAACAGAGCTGACAATATGGAGGAAAGAATTAGCAATATAGAGGATACGAATGCAGAAATGCTCCTGATGGAGGAGAGAGCACTAAAACTAAAAAGAAATGAAGAAACTGAGAAATATCCGACTCAATTAGGAAATGCAAGATAAGCATTATAGTTATTCCAGAGGGAGAAGAGAGGGAAAAAGGAGCAGAGAACTTTTACAAAGAAGTAGTAGCTGAGAACTTCCCAAACCTGGGAAAGGAGCTGGAAATACAAGTGAATGAAGTCAATAGATGTCCTAACTATATCAACATACAAAGACCCTCTCCAAGGTGTATAGTAGTAAAGCTGGCAAAAGTCAATGACAAAGAAAAAATATTAAGGGCAGCAAGACAAAGAAAAATAACATACGAAGGGAGTCCTATCAGGCTCTCAGCCAATTACTTGGCAGGAATTTTACAGGCTAGGAGAGAGTGGAATCATATATTCAAAATTCTGAAAGACAAAAACTTTCAGCCAAGAATGCTCTATCCAGCAAAAATATCCTTCAGATATGATGGAGAAATAAAAACTTTCCCAGATAAACAAAAGTTAAGGGAGTTCATTGCCACAAGACCCCCACTAAAAGAAATACTCAAAAAGGCCCTCATGCCTGGGGAAAAAAAGAGAGAAAGGGGATACAAAGCTTTGAGCAAGGAAAAAAATAGGTAGACAAAATCAGAAAAATCGCAGCTCGCTATCAGAATAGGTTAGCAAACAATTTTAACATCAAAGATTAAGGGAAGGAAAACATCAAAAATAAATATAACCTTAATCACTTTAAATACAAACTCACAACACAAGATGGAATAAGTTGTGACAATAATAACTAGAAGGGGAAGAGGGAAGGGATGGAATTGACTTAGTCTAAGGAAGTAAGAGGCCATCAGAAAATGGACTGTCTCATCTACGAGATTTTTTTATACAAACCTCATGGTAACCACTAAACAAATAATCAGTACAGAGACACATATGATAAATAAAGAGAAAACTAAGAAAACCATTATACAGAACTACCAAACTGAACTGGTAGTCTGAAACACACTGGACAAAAACCAAAGGAAATGCAAAAGAATTGGAAAATGAATGATAAAAGAGCAACATTAAGCTCTCATATATCAATAATCACCTTAAATGTAAATGGATTGAATTCTCCAGTCGAAAGACACAGAGTGGCAGAATGGATTAAAAGACGAGATCCAGCAATATGCTGCCTCCAGGAAACACATCTCAGCTCTAAAGACAAACACAGGCTCAGAGTGCAAGGATGGAAGAAAATACTCCAAGTTAATGGCAAACAAAAGAAAGCAGGGCTTGCTATACTTATATCACACAAAGTAGACTTCAAGATAAAAAAGGTAACGAGAGGCAATATATGATAAAAAAGGACAATCCATGAAGAAGACATTATCACTTATAAATATATGTGCACTCAACACAGGAGGACCAAAGTACGTACAGCAACTATTAACAAACCTGAAAGGAGATATTAACAACACAATAATAGTAGGGGATCTTAACACCCTACTTACATCAATGGATAGATCATCCAAACAGAAAGTCAGTAAGGAAATAGTGGACTTAAAAAAGTAGACGAGATGGAGTTAGATACATATATAGAGCCCTCCATCCAAACACAGCAAATTACACGTTCTGCGCAAGTGCACATCAAACATTCTGAAGGATAGACCATCTGTTGGGAAACAAGGCAAGCATCAAAAAATTTAAGAAGATTGTAATTATAACAATGACCATAATGCCATGAAACTAGAAATCAACAACAAGAAATAAACTGGGAAAGTGACAAAGATGTGGAGACTAAACAACATGCTACTGAACAACCAATGGATCATTGAAGAAATTAAAGGAGAAATCAAAAAATATCTGGAGATGAATGAAAATGAAAATACACCTGGGGGCTGCCCGGTGGCGCAGCGGTTTAGTTCGCGCTTGGCAGCCCGGGGTTCGCGGGTTCGGATCCCGGGTGCCCGCCGACACACTGCTTGTCAGCCACGCTGTGGCGGCGTCCCATATAAAGTGGAGGAAGATGGGCACAGATGTTAGCCCAGGGCCAGTCTTCCTCAGCAAAAAGAGGAAGATTAGCAACGGATGTTAGCTCAGGGCTGGTCTTCCTCACAAAAAAAAAAAAAAAGAAAAAGAAAATGAAAATACACCATACCAACTCGTATGGGATGCAGCAAAAGTGGTCCCGAGGGGGAGATTCATAGCAATACAGGCCCACCTTAACATACAAGAAAAATCTGAAATAAGCAACCTTAAACTACACCTAACAGATGTAGAAAAAGAACAAAGAAAGCCCAACGTCAGCAGAAGGAGGGAAATAATAAAAATCAGAGCAGATATAAGTGAAATTGAAACAAAAAAAAAAGTAGAAAGGATCAATGAGAAAAAGGGCTGGTTCTTTGAGAAGATAAACAAAATTGACGAACCCTTAGTCAGACTCACTACGAAAAAAAGAGAGAAGGCTTGAATAAGTAAAATTAGCAATGAAAGAGGAGAAATTATAACGGATACCACAGAAATACAAAGGATTATAAGAGAATACTATCAAAAACTATATGCCAACAAATGGACAATGTAGAAGAGATGGATAAATTCTTAGACTCATACAATGTCCCAAAACTAAATCAAGAAGAAATAGAGAATCTGAATAGACCAATCAGAACTAAAGAGATTGAAACAGTAATAAAAAATCTCCCACAAAATAAAAGTCCAGGGCCAGATGGCTTCTCTGGAGAATTTTACCAAACATTCAAAGAAGATTTAATACCTGTCCTTCTCAGACTACTCCAAAAAATAGAGGAAGATGGAACACTTCCTAACACATTCTACGAGGCCAACATCATCCTGATACCAAAACCAGACAAGGACAATACAAAGAAGGAAAACTACAGGCCAGTATCGCTGATGAACATAAATCCAAAAATCCTCAACAAAATATTGGCAAACTGAATACACCAATACATTAAAAGGATCATACACCATGATCAAGTGGGATTTATACCAGGGAAACAGGGATGGTTCAACATACACAAATTAGTCAATGTGATACACCAGATTAACAGAACAAGGAATAAAAACCACATGATCATCTCAATAGATGTAGAGAAAGCATTTGACAAGATCCAACATCCATTTATGAGAAGAACTGTCAACAAATGGCTATAGAAGGAAAGTATCTCAACATAAAAAGGGCCGTATATGACAAACCCACAGCTAACATCATACTCAACAGGGAAATACTGAAAGCCATCCCTCTGAGAACAGGAACAAGACAAGGGTGCCCACTCTCGCCACTCTTATTAAACATAGTACTGAAGATTTTGGCCAGAGCAATCAGGCAAGAAAAAAGAATAAAAGGGATCCAAACAGGCGATGAAGAAGTGAAACTCTCACTGTTTGCAGATGACATGATTTTATATATAGAAAACCCTAAGGAATCCTTTCAAAAACTATTAGAAATAATCAGAAACTACAGCAAAGTTGTAGGGTACAAAATCAATGTACAAAAATCTGTTGTATTTCTGGACTCTGATAACGAACTAACAGAAAGAGAACTCAAGAAGACAATCCCATTTACAGTCGCAACAAAAGAAATAAAATATCTGGCAGTAAATTTAACCAAGGAGGTGAAAGACCTATACAATGAAAACTATAAGACACTACTGGAAGAAATCGAGGAAGACATAAAGAAATGGAAAAATATCCCATGCACATGGATTGGAAGAATAAACGTAATTAAAATGTCCATACTACCTAAAGTGATCTACAGATTCAATGCAATCCCAATGACATTCTTCACAGAAATAGAACAAAGTATACTAAAATTCATATAGGTTAACAAAAGACCCAAAATAGCTAAAGCAATCCTGAGAAAAAGAGCAAAGCTGGAGGCATCACAATCCCTGAGTTCAAAATATACTACAAAGCTATGATAATTAAAACAGCATGGTACCAGTATAAAAACAGACACACAGATCAATGGAACTAAAACCACACATCTACAGACAGCTATTCTTCAACAAAGGAGCTAAGAACATACAATAGAGAAAGGAAAGTCTCTTCAATAAATGGTGCTGGGAAAACTGGACAGCCTTAGGCAAAAGAAAGTAAGTAGACTATCTTCTTTCACCATACACAAAAATTCACTCAAAATGGATCAAAGACTTGAAGGTAAGACCTGAAACTATAAAACGCTTTGACATCAGTCATAGATCTTTTTGAATTCCATGTCTACTTGGACAAGAGAAACAAAAGAAAAAATAAAGTGGGACTTTCAGGCTAAAGAGCTTTTGCAAGGCAAATGAAACCAGGATCAAAATGAATAGACAGCCCACCAGCTGGGAGAAAATATTTGCAAATCATATATCTGAGAAGGGGTTAATTTCCATAATATATAAAGAACACACAACTGAACAACAAAAAACAAACAACCCGATCACAAAATGAGCAGAGGATATAAACAGACATTTTTCCAAGGAAGATATACAGATGGCCAACAGGCAGATGAAAAGATGTTCAATATCACTAATTATCAGGGAAATGCAAATCAGAAGTACAACTAAGATATCACCTTACACTTGTCAGAATGGCTATAATCACCAAGAGAAGAAAATATCAAATGCTGTAGAGGTTGTGGGGAAATGGAAACCCTAATTCACTACTGGTGGGAATGCAAACTGGTGCAGCCTCTATGGGAAAGAGTATGGAGATTCCTCAAAAAATAAAAAAATAAAAAATAGAAATACCTTATGATCCAGTTATCCCACTCCTGGATATTTATCCAAAGAACTTGAAATCAGCAATCCAAAGAGGCTCATGCACCCTTATGTTCATTGCAGCATTATTCATTATTCACTATAGCCAAGACGTGGAAGCAACCCACGTTGTCCCTTGACTGATGATTGGGTAAAGAAGATGTGGTATGTATATACAATGGAATATTACTCAGCCATCAAAAAAGAGAGAACCTTCCCATTTGCAACAACATGGATGGACCAGGAGGGTAGTATGTTAAGCAAAATAAGCCAGAGAGAGAAAGACAAACACCGCAGGATTTCACTCATGTGGAAGGTAAAGTAACACCCGGACAGAGAGAACAGTTGGGTGGTTATCAGGGGCAAAGGGATTGTGGGGTGGGCAAAAGGGGTGAAGGGACACATTTATATGGTGACTGACAATAATGTACAACCAGAATTTCACTATTATGACATCAATGAAAGAAGTTAAACAGACAAACAGAAGGAGAGATTGGATACTGAGTAGGCCACTAGCAGGATCTTCCACAAATTCCTAAGGGAAAATTAGAATATATAGGGTGGAGATGCTTGTGGAGAAAAGAAAATTAATTTGAAAATGCCCCATAATACTGCCAGGGTATAGGTTCTTAACTTATCCATCATTTGATATGTTTAACATACTCCCTGACTATCCATTCTGCTTGACTTCTGTGTGCTGATGATTTATAAATCTGTTTCTTCAGCTCAGATTTTTTTGTCTAAAGTTTAGACCTGTTGTCCAACTCCTGCTAGAGATCTCTACTTGAATATCTCATAGGCACCTCAAACTCTGAACATATCCAGAAGAGAAGTTGCCATTTTTCTCCCCAATCTTTCTTCTTTTTATATATTCTCTATCCCAGTAAACAATTTCACCATGCACGTAAGTGCCCAAGTCATAAACCCTCTTTGATTTTCCCAACTCTTCCTAACTCCCATATCAAATTCATTATCAGTCTAAGTCCTAATCTTTCCATTTCTTTATTTTTTTTTTACTTTGTGTATGTGTGAGAGAGGAAGATTAGCTCTGAGCTAACATCTGTTGCCAATCCTTTTCTTTTTGCTGAGCAACATTGGCCCTGGGCTAACCTCCGTGCCTATCTTCCTGTACTTTATATGGGATGCCACCACAGCATGGCTTGACAAGCAGCACATCGGTCCGAGCCCAGGATCTGAACCTGCAAATCCCAGGCCGCCAGAAGCGAAGCTTGTGAACTTAACCGCTGCGCCACCAGGCCAGCCCCATGTCCATTTTTCTCCATTCCACTGATACTACCCTAGTTCAGGCCCCATCTCTCACCTAGGTTATTGCAATACCTTGTCATTGATCTGTTTTCCATCAGTCTTGCCTTCTAATTCATTCTCCACCAAGCAAGACAGGGACATCTTTCTAATGCATGAGTCATCACGTTGAGCTACTACTGAAACTTTCATTGAATTCCCGTTGCTCTTAAGATAATGTCCAACTTCTTAACACGGCTTAAAAAGCCAGACTTGACCTCTGCTTACCTTTGTGGTTTCATTTTTCTCACTCTTTGCTCCAACAATGTGTTCTAGACATGCTTACTTTCTTCTTGTCCCCAGAATATAAGCTATGCCAGTTACTCTCTTCCATTTTCTCCTGATAATGTTTCAGTTATTATTGACAAAGCTTCTCCTACTAGTGCTTCAGTTATAAAATTAAATGTATCCTCCATGAAAGTCTCATCTTCATAAGTCTGGATTAGGTGGTCTTCCTATGTGCTTACAAAGTACTGTCTACAGTCCCTGTCATAGAGCTAAAATGCTACATTTTAATTGCCTGGTTACTTATCTCTCTTCTCACTAGATTGTAATTACTGTGAGGGCAGGGATGCCTTTATTGTTCACCATTGCTGCAGCATGGTTGCACTTATGGATTCAAGCTGACAATCAAACTAATAGGCCTTAATCTAATACTATGTTTACTTAGCTTTATGGAAGGATACAAGGTGGAGGATACAGCAGGCACGGCATTTTCATCAGGAGATTCAGAGCTATCTATGTACACAGCTTCTTTTGCCCTTTCATCCACATTGGTTCCATACAGCTGCCGGGTGGAACTAAGTGCAGTGGAGGTCATTGTAACATATGGAAGCTGCAGCCCCTTTTTCCTATCATTCTTTATAATGGGCATCTTTTATACTGTTCTCATGCAGGCCCCAAGCTTCCAACCTAGGTACAGTCCTTCACAACAAGCAAAACAGATACAACACTTATCTTAATTGTTATATTCAAGGCTGGAAGACTGAGGTCATTCTCAACAGGGCCTGCATCAGCCCAGGCTGGATATTAACCCTTTCTTCACACCACTATATCCCCAGGGTCTAGTATAATGCTCAGTAAATACTTGTGGGATTCCATTTAATAGAAACCACAAGTAGTAGGCAAGAATCATATCAAGACCTTAGAAGAGAGTCCACCTAAAATATCAAGATATAGAAAGGTTGAAAGTAAAAGTTCAGAAAAATATAAACCATGCTAACACTAAGCAAAAGAAATATAGTGTTTTTAATATCAGACAAAATAGACTTTAAGAGAACAGCATTTCTATTGATAAAGAGGGCTTCATAATATTAGAAGTATTCAATTTATTAGAAAATTATGATAATTAAAATTTATATGTACCTCTAATATATATAATGCCTCAAAATATGTAAGGCAAAAATTGACAAAACTTGAAAAAAATAGACAAATCTATAATCTTAGGTGATTTTCATACACAGCTTTCAATAATTGATAGAGGATATAGAAGATTTGAACAATGTAATTAAGAAACTTGACCTGTAGGGCAAATGTAAAATACTGCACCCAACTGCAGAAACATATTCTAAAAAGACTCAGAGAAAATTTACAAAAATTGACCATATACTTGCTCACACAGCAATTCTTAACAAATTTCAAAGGATTGGAATCAGAATATAATTTCTGACTATAATGCAATTGTTAGAATATAAGTAATATAATTCTAAATAACACATGGATCAAAGAAATCAGAAATTGGAAAATATTTTGAATCAAATCATAATGAAAATAAATACGTGTTAAAACTTGTAGGATTCAGCAAATTAGTACTTGGAGGGGACTATCTAGCTTTAAAATGTGTATACCAGAAAGTAAAAAGGAAAGGTTTAGCATATATTTTAATAAGTGAGGGAAAGATAAAAGCAAAAATGAATACAATAGAAAGCAAACATACTATAGGGAAAATCAGCAAAGCCAAAAGGTACTTCTTCAAAAAGACAAGTAAAATTAACATACCCTTGGTGAATTCAAGGGGGAAAAAGGCAAGCACAAATAATCAATATCAGAAATGAAAAGGAGATATCACATCACGTCCTGGAGGCATTAAAAAGTTAATTGACTATTATGAACAACTTTCTGCCATTAAATTTAAATTTTTAATTTTTAAAATGGAAAATTCCTAGTAAAAGTATAACCTACAGAAACTTAATAAAGAATAGAAAACCTGGATTCTATAGTCATTAAAAGTAATCAAATCAGTAGTCAGAAATCTTCCCACAAATATGACCTCACTAGAATGTTCTACCACACATTAAAAGAAGAAATAATTCCAGTCTTACACAGATTCTTGTAGAGAATGGAACAAAAAGCAGAGAGACTCTTCAGCGCTTGTATGAGGCTAGCAAAACTTTAATACCAATAAGGACAGTATGAAAAAGTTAAAATTACAGGCAGAAGTCTTAGCCAAAATATTTGCAAACCAAATCCACCAATTTAAAAAAAAAAAAAAGGATGCAACACCATGACTAAGTTGGATGTTTCCCAGGAATATAAAGTTGGTTAGAAACCAATATTAGGAAATTATATTAAAAGATTAAAGGAAAAAAATTATATAATTATCTCAGAGATGCAGAAAAAGTATTTGATAAAATATATTCATGATTAAAAATAACTGTTAGCAAACTAGAAATAAAAGAAGCCTTCTTAATCTGATAAAGATTATTTTAAAAAATGTTTTTAGACCTACAACCAATATTACATTTAGTGATGAATCATTAAAAGCTTTCCCTTTGAAACTGAGCATGAGATAACAATGCTTGTTATCACCAATTGTAATCACATTGTACTGGAGGTCTTGGCCCACCCAGGCAAGAAAAAGAAAAATTATTGAACTAAAAAGGATGAAGCAAAACTAAATATTCACAAGTGATATGCAAATGTATACATAGAAAATCTAGAGAATCTACAGATAAATTATTAGAATTAGAAAAGATAAGTAAAGTCACATGATATAAAGACAATATATAAAAATGGTTGTATTTAGGGGCTGGCCCTGTGGCCTAGTGGTTAAGTTCAGTGTGCTTCACTTAGGCAGCCCAGGTTTGGTTTTGGGGCTGAGACCTACACTACTCATCAGCTGCCATACTGTGGCGGTGACCCACATACAAAATAGAGGAACATTGGAAGAGATATTAGCTCAGGGTGAATCCTCCTCAGCAAAAAAAAAAGGTTGTATTTATATATGACAGCACTGTCAATTTAAAAAACAAATTCACCTGTTATTTTACCCTCAAAATGAGTTTATTTGGGAATAGTCAAAAGAATTGCAATTCAGAATGTGCATGCTATGGTGAACCATAGGCAAATCCAGAGAAAAAAGGAGGGGAGATTGCTTTTTATAGAGAAAGAGGGGGAATGGGGAGGGGCTCTTCTAAACAAAAGTCCATTGGGAGAAAGGAAGAGTTCAGGGCAGCAACGGCTTCTCGTTGGCTGAGCTGCGGTGTTTCTCATTGGCTGGCCTGTTGCTGGTTAGGGAGAGAAATTTTCCTGCAGTAGTAAAGTAGTTGTACTTCCTGTTGGAGATGCAAGCGTAGTCTGTGTTTGGAGTAATTGACCACGTATCGTAGGACGTGAGAGCTCCCCCTACAGGCCTTTCTGACTCAATTTAGTTGCGATTTCTCATATTCATTTCACAGCATGAAACAGGTAGAAAATGACATTTTAAAAAGTACCACTTACAATAATCATCTAAAAATATGAAGTACCTAGAAATAAATATAACATAAATGTCTAAGACCTACATATGGAAAAAATTATAAAAAACATTGAGACATTAAAGAATGCCTAAATAAATGGATAGCTATGCCTTTATTACAAGACACAGACAACACTAATCATTTATCTTAAAATTAAGAATTTGGGTTCATCAAAAGATACCATAAAGAAAGTGAAATGCTCTATAATGCTATAGAGTGGAATAAGATATTCACAATATATATAGTCAAGCAAAGACTAGTATATGTAAAGACCTCCAACAAACCAATAAAAAGAAAGTAGAAGACAATAGAAAAATGGACGAGAGATTTTGAGACACTTCACAAAAGAGTATATCCAAATGGTTAGTCAACATCTGAAATGATGCTCAATCTATTAGTTATCATGGAAATGAAAATTAAAAACACAATGAGATACCACTACACATCCAACAGAATGACTAAAATCAAAAAGATATAGTAGCAAGTGCTGGCTGGCAAGGATGTAAGCAACCCTCATACACTGCTGGTGGGAATGTTAATTGGTATAACCACTTTGGAAAACAGTTCGTATAAACTACTAAAGTTGAATTTATGCATACTCTGTGATGCAGCAGTTTGAGTCCTAGGCATATGCCCAACAGAAATCCCTGAACATATACACCAAAAATATATATTAAAATGTTTATAGCAGGGTTGTTATAAATTACTAAATCTCAGACTTCCGTGTCCATCAGCAGTAGAATAGATATGTAAAATATGCATATTTAAATAATGGAATATTAGATAACAATGAAAACTAATATGCCACAGTTTATATAATAGGTTAAATGAGGCTCACAAACATAATATTGAGTAAAACAAGCTTGACCCAAATAAATATATACTATAGGGTTCCTTTTATAGTTGGGGAAGAGAGGGTGTCGGGCTTGAGACAGGTATGAGGTTGACTCACGGAATGCTGCCCAAGTTCCATTTTTTGACTTACAAATCCAAAAATTGCAGAGATATTTGTTGTGTGTTAATCATCAAACTGTGTTTACATTTTGAGCACTTTTCTGTGTGTGTGTTGTTCAATTTTTAAAGTTAAGAAAGGAACAAGTAAATAAGAAAATGACAGACAACCAAATGAAAAAATAGATTTGAACAATAGAGAACATCAAATGGCTTGTAAACATAACGTACAATGTTCAACCCATAATCAGGGAAATACATATTAAAAACCACACAGATTGACAAAAATTTAGAAGTCTGACTCTATCATGTGTTGGTGAGTATGTGGCACAAAAGAAACTCTCATATACATTGGTTGGAGTAAAAATTGATATAAACACTTTGGAAAACTGTTTGGCTTTTTCAGTAATTTTGATAATACATATACCCTCTGACCCAGCAATTACATTCCTAAGTACATACCCTAGAGAAACTTATGTACATGTACACTAGGATATGAGTAAGAATGTTCATAGCAGTGAAAACTGAAATACCCAAAAATGTCCAATCACACAAGGATGGGTTATTGTGGTATTTTTATTCAATTAAATAGTATATAACATCAAAAATGGCTACATACACAAAATAACTGAATCTTAAGACAAAAGCAAATGTATGCAATATTATTCTATTGTAAATTAAAATTCTACTAAAATTCAACAAACAATATTATTTAGGAATGCATATTTAAGAGACCAGTTTAAGTTAGTAAATATGTAAAGAAAAGCAAAAAAGTGTTTATCATAAAAGTCAGGAGAGTGGTTTCCTCTAAGGAGGAGAGGAAAGGATGAACTGGGAAGAGACATGTGCAACACTTCTGGGGTATTAACAGGGATCCACTTCTTGACCTGAATGGTACTTTCCCAGCTATTGGCTTTATAAATATTTGTTAAACTGTACATTTTTATTCTATGCAATTTTTTTGTATTTAATATTTCACACTTTTAAAAATTAAATTTTCCCACTAGGTTCAATTTTCCGGGTAGTAGTACCTAACCAGTGCTCAATATAGAAGAGAAAGAAGTTAGTTGATGGAGCCAAGTCTAGGAAGATGTCAGAACATATAGAATAAAGAAGAGAGGGGAATTGATTAACCTCAGTCAGGAAGAAATGGGCACCTCTTTCTCTGGAGACTAGGAAGGGGAAGAAGAATGCAGGGAGAGGATACATATGAATGAAGAAACATTTAGGAGGAGAGTTTAAAGGAGTTCAGATTTATACTGTTATAGAATGGGAAGTAGAATCATTTGCTGAAAGTGAAGCTAAAGAGGAAGGATCTGGGGAATGTGAAGCAAAATTATAGCGTTTTGTTCAGGTTTCAGCAGATATTTAAAATGTCATGTAACCACTCAGAATTAGAATTGATATAGGACTTCTGATGTTGCTTTTTACAAGCAGACTTAATTTTTCCTCAAAGCATGACTCTTTATGTAATTACACATTTTAAAAATTCTGTTCTTTAAAATGTAATGAAAGATAATAAATATTTACATTTAATTGGGAGGGCAATTTTTGTAGGCTAAATATACTTCTTTTGCCAAGGAATAATGATTTTACTAACTTTATTTTTCCTTTCTTATTCAGGTCATGTATGGAATGTTGGTCTTCACATTAGTACTTCGATCTGTTTATATTGTTACATGGTAAGTAGTTTGGATCATCAGCACTATGATTAGAGTACATTCAGGCAGTAAATCTATAGCCTAAATCGAAAAACACCTAAAACCCAACTCCAGCAGGGATATTGATAGAAAATCATAACCCAACATTTATTATGGTAGATTACAAGAAATACAGATTCTTTAAGCAGGTTGTTAGTAGGCGTCATGTGAAAACAAGAGTTTCAAAATTAAAGAAGTTTGAGGAGAGTTGTGTATGATGGCCTCCTTTTGAATATTCATAATGTATATTAGTATATTGAAGGCCTTGAGAAATCCTACAGTAAAAAAAAAAACAAACCTGTTTTTATGTTTCTCAAACTACTTCACGAGGGAACCCTTTTTACAGAACACCTCTCAAGGAAGGCTATTAATGTCACAAAGAATCGGTATTCCAGAAAGACCATTTAGGAAATAGGGGTTATGTATAGAGGTTATGAAGATTAAAGAAGAAATATTCATGTTAGTACCTTACATAGGGCCTGGCCCTACAGCAGGTGCTCAATAAATAAATAGTATGATTTATAGGTTTATTCTTTTTTTTCTTTTTTAATTAAACTTTTTATTTTGAGGTAATTGTAGAAGCATATGCGTTTGTAAGAAATAATAGGGAGAGATCCCCTCTACCCTTTACCAATTTCCTCCAATGGTAACGTCTTGCAAAACTATAGTACAATATCACAACCAGGATTTGACATTGATAGAATCAAGATACAGAACAATTCCATTACCACAAGGATCCCTTTGTTGTCCTTTTCTAGCCACACCTCCCTCCCTTCCACCCTACCTCCTCACCCACTATCCTTAACCCCTGGCAACCACTAATCTGTCCTTCGTGTCTGTAATGTTTTCATTTCAAGAATGTTACATAAATGAAATCATGCAGTATATATAACCTTTGGGATTGGCCTTTTGCACTCAGCATAATTCACTGGAAGTTAATACAAGTTGTTGAGTGTATCAATAGTTCATTCCTTTCTATTGCTGAGTAGCATTCCATGGTATGGATGTTCCACAGTTTAACTATTTGCCTGTTGAATGACATCTACATTGTTTCCAGTTTTTTACTATAATGAATAAAGCTGCTATGAACATTTGTTTACAGGTCAAGTTTTCATTTCTCTGGAATAAATGCCCAGAGTGGAATTGCTAGGTTGTTTTATAGTTGTATGTTTAGTTTTTCTCAAAACTGCCTAGCTGTTTTCCAGAGTGACTCTACCATTTTATACATTCCCACCAGCAGTGTACAAGTGATCCAGTTTCTCTGCATCCGTACCAACATTTGGTGGTGTCACTATTTTTTATTTTAGCCATTCTTATAGATATGTACTGATATTTCATTGTGGTTTCAATTCTCACTTCCCTAATGTCTAATGATGTTGAGCATATTTTCATTGCTTATTTGCCATCTATATATTCTCTTTGGTGACATGTCTGTTCGTGTCTTTGCCCCTTTTCTAATGGGATCGTTTCTCTTTTTTTTTCCAGTTGAGTTTTGAGAGTTCTTCATATATTCCAGACACTAATCTTTTATCAAATATATTGCTCACAAATCTTTTCTCCCAGTCTGTATCTTGTCTTTTCATCCTTTTCATAGGGTCTTTCACACAGCAAAAGTTTTTAATTTTGATGAAGTCCAATTTATCAATTTTCCTTTTAGGTCATGCTTTTGGTGTCAAGTCTAAGCACTCTATGCCTAACCCTAGATTTTCTACTATGTTTTTTTCTAAAATTTTATGTAGTTTTACATTTTATGTTTTAGTTCATGATTTATTTTGAGTTATCTTTTGTATAAGGTGTGAGCTTAGGTCGAGGTCCATTTTTTTACCTATGGATGTCCAGCTGCACCAGGACCATTGGTTGAAAAGGCTATCCTTTCTCCATTGAATTGCTTTTGCACCTTTCTCAAAAATTATTTGGGTATATTGATGTGGGTCTACTTCTGGGTTTTTTGTTCTGTTGCATTGATCTATGTGTCTACGCCTCCACCTATGCCACAATCTCTTGATTACTATAGCCATAGAATAACTCTTCAAATCATATAGACTTATTCCTCTCATTTCTTTCTCAAAATTATTTTAGCTGTTTGGGTTCTTTTGCCTTTCCATATAAATTTTGGAATAACATTGTCTATATTTAAAATCTTGTTGGGATTTTGTTAGGAATTGCATTAAACCTGCATATCAATTTGCGAAGGATTGACGTCTTTACTATGTTGAGTCTTCCAGTCTATGAACACAATGTTTCTCTCCATTTATTTAGATCATCTTTGATTTCTTTCAGCAGCATTTTGGAGTTTTCATTTTTTTGAGCAATTGTAAATGGTATTGTATTTTTAAATTTTGGTGTCCATATGTTCGTTGCTATCGTATAGAAATACAATTATTTTCCTGTTAATCTTGTATTCTGCCACCTTGCTAAACTTAACAGTTCTAGGAGACTTTTGTAGATTCTTTAAGATTGGCTGCAAATAGGAACAGTTTGTATCATTCTTCCTAATGTATATGCTTTTGATTTCCTTTTTTGCCTTATTGCCCTGACTAGAACTTCTAGGACTGTGTTGAATAAGAATGGTGAGAGCAAATATCCTTGCCTTGTTCCCAGTGTTAGGAGAAAAGTATTCAATCTTTCACCATTACATCCAATGTTAGCTGTATGGTTTTTGTAGATGCTCTTTATCAAGTTGAGGAAGTTGCTACCTATACCTAATTTTCTGAGTATCTTTATCATGAATGGGTATTGAATTTTTGTCAGATGCTTTTTCCACATCAATTGATTTGATCAAATGATTTTTTCCTGTAGTCTGTTAGTATGGTGGATTACATTGATTGATTTTCAAATTCTGAACAAGCTTTGTATTCTGAATGAACCCCACTTAGTCATGGTGTATAATTCTCTTTATATATTGCTGAATGATACTTGTTAATATTTTCTTAAGGATTTTTACATCTATATTCATGAAAGTTATTGGTTTATAGTTTTTTTTTTTGTACTGTCTTTGATTTTGGTATCAGGGTAATATTAGCTTCATAAAGTGAATTGGGAAATGTTCTTTCCTCTTCTACTTTCTGGAAGAAATTGTGTAGAATTGGTGTTAACTCTTCTTTAAATGTGTGGCAGAATTCTCCAGTGAAGTCACCTGGGCCTGTAGTTTTTTTGAGGGGAGGATGTTAAAATTACGAATTTTCTTAATAATTACAAGGTTGTTCAGATTATTAATTTCATATTGGGTGAGTTGTGGTAGTTTGTGTTTTTTGAGGCATTAGTTCATTTCATCTAAGTTGTCAAAGTTTATGTGTGTAGAGTTGTTTGTAATATTCCCTTGTTTTCCTTTTGATTTCTGCAGGGTTTATAGCAATATCCCATTTTATTCTTGATATTGGTGATATGTGAGGCTTGTCTCTCTCTCTTTTTTTTTTTTTTGTCACTCTTGCTAGAAGTGTGTCAATTTTATTAATCTTTTTAAAAACCAGATTTTTGTTTCATGGATTTTATCAATTATTTTTCAATTTTCAGTTTCATTGATTTCTGCTCTTTATTATTTCCTTCCTTCCGCTTGTTCTGGGTTTATTTTGCTCTTTTTTTTTTTTTTTCAAGGTTCTTGAGGTAGAAGCTTAGATTGTTGATTTGAGACCTTTCTTCTTTCCTAATATGCATTTAGGGCTGCAAATTTCCGTCAGCACTACTTTAGCTGTGTACCACAAATTTTGATATTTTGTATTTTCATTCTGTTCAGTGTATGTTTTTTAATTTCCCTTGAGACTTCCTTTTTGACCCTTGGATTGTTTAAAAGTATGTTGTTTAGCATTCAAGTATTTGGATATTTTTCTGTTATCATTCTCATTGATTTCTAGTTTGATTCCAGTGTGGTCAAAGAACACATTCTGTATGATTTCATTTCTTTTAAATTAGTTGAAGTTTGTTTTATGGGCCAGGATATGGTCTATCTTGATATATGTTCCATGTGTGCTTGAAAAGAATATGTATTCTGCTGATGTTGGGTGAAATGTTCTATAAATGTCTGTTAGATCATGTTGTTTGATGGTTGTGTCAGGGTCCCAAGACCACCCTCAGGTTCAATGATTTGCTAGAAGGACTCACAAAACTCAGAAAAACTGTTATACCCGTGGTTACATTTTTTACCCAGAGATTAAACTGATACAGCATGGCCCAGGCAAACAAAAACAGGCATTTACTATTAATCACATTATTAGCATAAACTTTATGGTGTGGCCCAAGGTGTCAGGTATACAAGACACTCTTATAGAGCAAGATATTCTTAGGACTCAGAGCTTATCTCCTAGGAACCAGTCAAGGGCCAATCCTTTCTTTGGAATGTGCAGTGTTTGCACACCCCAAGCCCACTCAGTTAGCCGTATGCTGCACACGGTGTTGCTGAGTTCTTTTATATCCTTGTTGATTTTCTATCAGTTGTTCTATCAATTGTTGAGAGAGGAGTGTTGAAGTCTCCAAATTCAAATGTGGATTTGTCTATTTCTCCTTCATTCTATCAGTTTTTGCTTCCTCCTGTCATTCATCTCATTTTGCGGTTCTATTGTTTGGTGCGTAGACATTTAGAATTGCTATGTCTTCTTGGTGAATTGACCCTTTTGTCATGATGTGATGTCCTTCTCTGTGGTCATTTCTTTGGTCTGAACGCTACTTTATCTCATATTAACATAGCCAAATTAATGTAGCTTTCTTTTGACTAATGTTTGCATATTTCTTTTTCATCCTTTTACTTTCAACTTGCCTATGTAGTTACATTTGAGGTGAGTTTCCTTTGGACATCATATAGTTGGATCATGATTTTTAACGCACTCTTCCAGTCTCTTTTAATTGGTGTATTTAGATCATTTACATTAATGTAATTAATATATTAAGGATTAAGTCTGCCATTTTATTTTTTGTTTCCTATTTGTTCTGTATTTAGTTTCTCTGTTTTCTTTCTCCTGCCTTCCTATGAGTTACGTGAACATCTTTTAGAATCCTGTTTTAGTATATCTATAGTGTTTGTGAATGTTTTTCTTTGTATAGATTTTTTAGTGATTGTTCTTGGTATAACATTGTGTGTGTGTGCGCACGCGCGTGTGTTTGTGTGTGTATATATATATATAAATATCACAGTCTAATGGTGTCAGTATTTTACCAGTTCCAGTGAAGTACAGAAACCTTACCTCCCCTTTACATATTTGTATTAGTTTCCTAGGGCTGCTGTAACAAAGTACCACAAACTGGGTGGCTTAAAACAACTGAAATTTATTGTTTCACAGTTCTGGAGGCTAGAAGTCAGAAATCAAGGTGTCAGTAGGGCCATGCTTTCTTGGAAACCTGTAGGGAAATCCATCCTTACTTCTTTCTAGCTTCTAGTGGTTTGCTGGCAATCTTTGGAATTCCTTGATTTTTACCTGCATTATTCCAGTGTCTGCCTTTGTCGTGACATGGTGTTCTCCCTGTGTCTCTGTGTCTTCATGTGGCTCTCTTCTTATAAGGACAACAGTCATAATGGATTAGGAGTCCATCTTACTCCAGTATGACCTAATCTTACCTTAGCTAATTATATGTGCAATGACCCTATTTCCAAATAAGGTCACATTTACTTGGAAATTTACCCTATTTCCAAGTAAGGTCACTTTCCCCTATAGTATAGGTAAGGTGTTATTTCTCACTGCTTTCAAGATTTTTCCCTTGTCTTTAGTTTTCAGAAGTTTGTCTAAGGTGTGTCATGTTTTGCATTTCTTTGGGTTTAACCTGTTTGAAGTTGGCTTAGCTTCTTGACTCTATGGGTTTAGAGTGTGGGTTTTTTTGTTGTTTGGTTTTTGCCAGATCTGATTTCAGCTATTATTTCATCAAGTACTTTTTCAGCTCTGCCCTCTTTCTCCTCTCCTTCTGGGACACCAATAACATGAATGCTAGATCTTTTGTTATAGTCCCACAGGTCCCTGAGTGCCCTCTCCTTACTGCCAGATACTGGTAGGAGTCCAGGTTCCTCCTCAGCCTCTCCTGGCACATGATGGGGGGAAGGATCTCCTCATTACTGCTGGGATGGGGTAGGAATTCCCACTCTCTACCAGGCCTTCCTGAATCTACCCTGGACGGGAGAGGCAGGAGTGCCTAATTATTTCCCACCATGTGTCCTCCACTGACACTTCAGTGGTTTGACCTTTTTTCCTCTGGCCAGTGGTAGAAGTTTCAGCTCTCTAGTAGGTCTCCTCTGACACCACCCGCGGTGGGGAGGGAGAAGAACACCTCATTATTATCACATGAGAATGGAAGTCCAGGAGCCCCACGTGGTCTCCACTGACACTGCAGGGAGTGGGGAGCTCAATACTGCTGGGTGAGGACGAAAGTCCCAGCCCCTCCCTGCTTGACCTTAGCCTGGCAGGAGTTTGGGACGTCTTCTTAGGGCCTGATGAGGAAGTAAGTCTCGGCTCCCCACTCAGCCTTTGCAGTGAGGAGATGAGATGGGGGTGAGGCCACAGTTTTTTCTGTGGTGTTTGGCTGTAGAATAGCAGTTATTGTGTAAGTTTTTTGTTTTTTGTGTGTGTGAGGAAGACCAGCCCTGAGCTAACATCCGTTGCTAATCTTCCTCTTTTTGCTGAGGAAGACTGGCCCTGGGCTAACATCCGTGCCCATCTTCCTCTACTTTATGTGGGACGCTGCCAGAGCGTGGCTGACAAGCAGTGCGTCGGCAGGCGCCTGGGATCCGAACCCGCGAACCCCGGGCTGCCAAACACGAACTAAACCGCTGCGCCACTGGGCCGGCCCTATTGTGTAAGTTTTATGTCTTGTTAGGCTGCCTTGTTCCTGGTCCTTGGCTAGAGAGAGCAAGCATTTGTTGGGCAATTTATTTTTTTCTTCTCTGTAAGGCACATCATGGCCTGCTTTCCTCTCTCTTTTTTTTTTAATTTTTATTGATGTCTTAATAGTTTATAACATTGTGGGGTTTTAGTTGTACATTATTATTTGTCCATCACCATGTGGATGCATCCCTTCACCCCTTGTGCGCACCCGCCACCCCCCTTGCCCCTGGTAACCACCAACCAGTTCTCTCTGTCCATGTGTTCGTTTATATTCCACATATGAGTGAAATCATGAGGTGTTTGTCCTTCTCTCTCTGGCTAATCTCACTTAACATAATACCCTCTAGGTCCATCCATGTTGTTGCAAATGGGACAATTCTGTCTTTTTTTATGGCTGAGTAGTATTCCATTGTTTATATATGCCACATCTTCTTTATCCAGTCATCAGTCGAGGGACACTTGGGTTGCTTCCACTTCTTGGCTATAGTGAATAATGCTGCAATGAACATAGGGGTGCATACGCCTCTTGTGATGGTTGATTTCATGTCTGTTGGGTAGATGCCCAAGAGTGGGATTGCTGGATCATACGGTATTTCTATTTTTAATTTTTTGAGGACTCTCCATACTGTTTTCCATAGAGGCTGCACCAGTTTGCATTCCCACCAGCAGTGAATTAGGGTTCCCGTTTCTCCACAATCTCTCCAACATTTGTTATTTTTTGTCTTGGTGATTATAGCCATTCTAACGGATGTAAGGTGATATCTTAGCATCGTTTTGATTTGCATTTCCCTGATGATTAGTGATGTTGAACATCTTTTCATGTGTCTGTTGGCCATCTGTATATCTTCCTTGGAAAAATGTCTGTTCATATCCTCTGCCCATTTTTTGATCAGGTTGTTTGTGTTTTTGTTGCTCAGTTGTGTGAGTTCTTTATATATTACGGAGATTAATCGCTTGTCGGATATATGATTTGCAAATATTTTTTCCCAGCTGGAGGGTTGTCTATTCATTTTGATCCTGGTTTCATTTGCCTTGTAGAAGCTCTGTGGTCTGATGAGGTCCCACTATTTATTTTTCCTTTTGTTTCCCTTGTCCGAATAGACATGGAATCTGAAAGGATCCCTTTATGACTGATGTCAATTAGTGTACTGCCTACATTTTCTTGCAGGAGTTTTATAGTTTCAGGTCTCACTTTCACGTCCTTAATCCATTTTGAGTTGATTTTTGTGTATGGCGATAGAAGATGGTCTACTTTCAATTCTTTTGCATGTGACTGTCCAATTTTACCAGCACCATTTATTGAAGAGACTTCCCTTTCTCCATTGTATGTTCTCTCCTTTGTTGAAGATTGGCTGTCCATAGGTGTGTGGTTTTATTTCTGGGCTTTCAATTCTGTTCTATTGATCTGTGTGTCTATTTTTGTACCAGTACCATGCTGTTTTGATTACTATAGCTCTATAGTATATTTTGAAATCAGGGATTGTGATGCCTCCAGCTTTGTTCTTTTTTTTCAGGATTGCTTTAGCTATTCGGGGTCTTTTGTTGCCCCATGCGAATTTCAGTATATTTTGTTCTATTTCTGTGAAGAATGGCATTGGGATTCTGATTGGGATTGCATTGAATCTGTAGATTGCGTTAGGTAGTATGGACATTTTAACTATGTTTCTTCTTCTAATCCATGTGCATGGAATCTTTTTCCATTTCTTTATGTCTTCCTCGATTTCTTTCAATAGTGTCTTATAGTTTTCATTGTATGGGTCTGTCACCTCCTTGGTTAAATTTATTCCCAGATATTTTTTTATTTTTGTTGCAATTGTAAATGGGATTGTCTTTTTGAGTTCTCTTTCTGTTAGTTCATCATTAGTGTATAGAAATGCAACTGATTTTTGTAAGTTGATTTTATACCCTGCCACTTTGCTGTAGTTGTTGATTATTTTTAGTAGTTTTCCAATGGATTTTGGGGGGTTTTCTATGTATAAGATCATGTCGTCTGCAAATAGTGAGAGTTTCACTTCTTCGTTGCCTATTTGGAGTCCTTTTATTCCTTTTTCTTGCCTGATTGCTCTGGCCAAAGCCTCCAGTACTGTGTTGAATAAGAGCAGCAAGAGTGGGCACCCTTGTCTTGTTCCTTTCCTCAAAGGAATGGCTTTCAGTTTTTCTCCGTTGAATTGGATGTTAGCTGTAGGTTCGTCATATATGACCCTTATTATGTTGAGATACTTTCCTTCTATACCAATTTTGTTGAGAATTTTTTATCGTAAATGGGTGTTGGATCTTGTCAAATGGCTTCTCTGCATTGATTGAGATGATCATGTGGTTTTTATTCTTCATTTTATTAATGTGGTGTATCACATTGATTGATTTGCGGATGTTGAACCATCCCTGTGTCCCTGGTATAAATCCCACTTGATCATGGTGTATGATCTTTTTGATGTATTGCCATATTCGGTTTGCCAATATTTTGTTGAGGATTTTTGCATCTATGTTCATCAGTGATATTGGCCTATAGTTTTCCTTCTTTGTATTGTCCTTGTCTGGCTTTGGTATCAGGGTGATGTTGGCCTCGTAGAATGTGTTGGGAAGTATTCCATCTTCCTCTGTTTTTTGGAATAGTTTGAGAAGAATAGGTGTTAAATCTTCTTTGAATGTTTGGTAAAATTCTCCAGAGAAGCCATCTGGTCCTGGACTTTTACTTTTTGGGAGGTTTTTGATTACTGTTTCAATCTCTTTACTTGTGATTGGTCTGTTCAGATGCTCTATTTCTTCTTGATTCAGTTTGGGGAGGTTGTATGTGTCCAAGAATTTGTCCATTTCCTCTAGGTTGTCCAATTTGTTGACATATAGTTTTTCATAGTAGTCTCTAATAATCCTTTGTATTTCTGTGGTATCCATTGTCATTTCTCCTCTTTCATTTCTAATTCTATTTATTTGAGTCTTCTCCCTCTTTTTCTTAGTGAGTCTGCCTAAGGGTTTGTCAATTTTGTTTATCTTCTCAAAGAACCAGCTCTTTGTTTCATTGATCCTTTCTACTGTTTTTTTGGTTTCAATTTCATTTATTTCTGCTCTGATTTTTATTATTTCCCTCCTTCTGCTGATTTGGGGCTTTTGTCTGTTCTTCTTTTTCTAATTCTATTAGGTGTAGTTTAGAGTTATTTATTTGGGATTTTTCTTGTTTGTTAAGGTGGGCTTGTATTGCTATGAATTTCCCTCTCAGGACTGCTTTTCCTGCATCCCATATGAGTTGGTGTGGTGTATTTTCCCTTTCATTTGTCTCCAGATAGCTTTTGATTTCTCCTTTAATTTCATCAACGATCCATTGGTTGTTCAGTAGCATGTTTAGTCTCCACATCTTTGTCCCTTTCCCAGTTTTTTTCTTGCAGTTGATTTCTAGTTTCATAGCCTTATGATCAGAAAAGATGCTTGTAATGATTTCAATCTTCTTAAATTTGTAGAGGTTTGCCTTGTTTCCTAATATGGTCTGTCCTTGAGAATGTTCCATGTGTGCTTAAGAAGAATGTGTAATCTGCTGTTTTTGGGTGGAGTGCTCTGTATATATCTGTTAAATCCATCTCATCTAGTTTTTCGTTTAAGTCCATTATTTCCTTATTGACTTTTTGTCTGGATGATCTATCCATTGATGTAAGTGGGGTGTTAAGATCCCCTACTATTGCGTTGTTGTTACTATCTCCTTTTAGGTTTTTTAGTAGTTGTTTTATGTACTTTGGTGCTCCTGTGTTGGGTGCATAGATATTTATAAGTGATGTGTCTTCTTGGTGAAGTGTCCCTTTTATCATTATATATTGCCCTTCTTTGTCTCTCATTACCTTTTTTATCTTGAAGTCTACTTTGTCTGATATAAGTATGGCAATTCCTGCTTTCTTTTGTTTGCCGTTAGCTTAGAGTATCATCTTCCATCCTTTTACTTTGAGTCTGTGTTTGTCTTTAGAGCTGAGATGTGTTTCCTGGAGGCAGCATGTTGGGCAACTTTTTTGTTTGTGCCTAGTGGTGTTTCTGGGTTGCTGGCTTCTTCAGTTCCAACTCTGGGACATATGAGGAAAAAGAAAACACATGGAACTTATCACTGTAGTGTTACTCAGGTCCCAAAGTCCCTAACCAGTGTGCCTTCTTCTCTCCACCTTTCAGAGTCTTCTTATGTTTGTTTATATATAATATTCAGGATTTTTTAATGTACCTAGTGGGCAGAAGAAGGGAAAATATGTCTGTTTCATCTTCCCAGAAGCAGAAGTCCCCGTTTTATTCTGTTTTTAATCTAGGCACTGGAGAGGAATGTAAAGAAGCATAAAACACAGTCTTTGCCTTAAATCAAGTCTGATAGATAGGATACCAATACTTTTAGAAACACAAATGACAGACCTGTAAAAAGTATGTAACAGTGGAAATCCTATGAAATAAAAGCATTTATCTTCCATCTGCCTTGCCACAGCTTTTTTCTTATATATCCATTTCTTGATCATTTCATTTAGTACTCTTCATTGTTTACTTATCTGTCTGCCCAACTAAATTGTAAGTTTCTTGAAGTCTTAGTTACCTTGGTAAACTCTGGAACTCAGAATAGTGCTTATCAGTGAAGATTTTTTAAATCAAAATGAAACCCTAAAACTTCTCTTTCTTTTCATATGTTTGGCAAGATATCTGAAAATCTGTCTTGTAACAAAACATCTAGAAATTCTGGATAAAATACAACAAATATCCTTTTAAATGCATAGTTCAGCTCAAAAGACTGTAAAGAAAATTCCAGAGAATCAAATCCTATGAAGGAGCTGCAAAGTAGATTGACAAATGAGTTTCAAGATCATGATCAACTTGAAGGCATTTGCATATACCAGGAAATCAGAGCCTTAGGTTTGAATAGCTTCAAGGGAGATTGAAGACAAAGCTTTTGGCATATGTAAGATGGGCAGTTGAAACTGTTTCCCCACCAGCACACACACATGTACACATAAAGCCATGACCATCAAAGAGATATTCTGTCAGAAAAATGTTGGGTTAGAAAAAAAATTGCCCTTCAGTAACAGGAGGTGACAAGGCCACTTGTCTTTCAGCCTCAGTTTTAGGTAGGAAAAATGACTCCTCTGAGAATTTGTAATCACTATTCTGCCTTCACATAGGTTTGGGATTCAAATGTACATAACCTTCATTATCTGGGAAACCTCAAGGTGTAAAATTAACTCTAAATTGATTCAGCTGTCACAGAGCCCTGGTTCTTTTTTTTTTTTTTTTTTATCTGAGGAAAGCAAAAGCAAATTATCTTCAAAGAAATGTCCCTTAATGTAGGCCCCTCAAGATTTCTGAAAATTGGAGATCAAACATTGCTCACAATCATTAATTTCAAAACCAGAGGAGGAAATAAGCTACCATAAGCAAAAGTCAGGAGAAACAGAAAACAGCAGAAATAACCACCCTCCATCAGATGCTGAAATATAAAGTAACTACTTAAAAAATATTAATGAAATGATAGAGAAAATGAAATGCAACCAAGGAACAGGAGATTATCAAAAGTGAAATTCCAGATTTGAAAAAGAATCAAAGAACTTCTGACATTGAAAAAAAATCATTGAAATAAAAAACTCAATGGATAAATTAAAAGTAGATTAAACATAGTTGAAGAGAGAATTAATTAAATTGGAAGACAAATCTAAAGAAATAAGCCAGAAAGCATCACAGAGAAATAGCCTGTCTAATTGCAGTTCTGGAGAGGATAGCAAAAATGGCGAAAGAAGAGATATTCAAAGAGATAATAGGAGAGAATTTTCTAGACTTGGTAAAAGACATGACTTCTCAGCTTCAAGAACAATTCCCAAGAAGGGAAAAAGAAAGGAAATCTTTCTCAGGTATGGCAGATGTGCTAGATTAGTTCACTCAGCATTGTTCCAGCCTCTTTCAAATATGCCTTCCTGTAATATAGATGCTAAAAAGCTAAAAGCTATATTTCCCATATTTCCTTTGCAGGTAATGTTCCAGATACATTCAGGTTCTGCCAATCACATGCATTCACATGAGACTTGAATTCAGAACCAAGTTAAGTGGAGGAGAGAAGTTGTAGTATATAAGGCATCCATTTACTGGTGTGGATCTAGGGTATGCATCATAGCTCTGGAACAAACAGGTGTGATGGCAGCTTCCTGATCTGTGGGTTATAGCTAAGATGGTATGATGCTGGATGCAACAGTTGGTCCAGAGGCTTCCCAATTCTCAGCTTACTAAACGTGAAAAAGAAAAAAGTTTCTTTGGCAAGATAATTCTGTGGTAGTGTTCATAAGTCATTCCTGGAGAACCTAAATCTTGCTCATTCAGCATTTCTGTTGGAATTGAAAGTATTAAATTCTTTTCTGCTTTAAATAGAGATATTATCTGCAGTTGAATCCTGATTGAGACCTGTAGAAAAAGCATACTGAAATTGCTGAAATCCAAAGACAAAGATCTTAGAAACATCCAGAGATAAAAGACATATTACCAACAAAGGAATAATGAGTAGTCTACAGCAGACTTATCAACAGCAACAATGGAAGCCAAAACACTGTAGACTATTATCTTCAAAATGCTGGGAGAAATTAACCATCAACTTAGAATTATATACCCAAATATCTTTCAAGAACATGGGTAAGATAAAGACATTTTGAGACAAACAAATGGAGAAAGGTTACCAATACACCTCACTAAAAGACCTTCTAAAAGATATTCTTTAGGGGGAAGAGCTGAAATACACGAAAGAACAATGAAGGAGAAAAAAAATGATAAACCTATGGGACTATCTGAACAAAAAATTTTGCCTTTAAAATAATATCTAATTTGAGAGATTAAAAAATGGAACTAAAGGGGCCGGCCTGGTGGCATAGTGGTTAAGTTCATGTGCTCCACTTCAGCAGCCCAAGGTTCACAGGTTTGGATCCCAGGCATGGACCTACACACCACTCATCAAGCCACACTGTGGAGGCATCCCACCTACAAAATAGAGGAAGATTGGCACAGATGTTAGCTCAGAGCCAGTCTTCCTCAAGTAAAAAGAGGAAGATTGGCAATAGATGTTGGCTCAGGGCCAATCTTCCTCACCCCAGAAAAAAAGGAACTAAAATGGTGGGCAAGATAACATGTGAGATACAAGAGGATAATGTTAGTTACATAGTTCCTAAGGTCCTTTTTATTTCGGAAGAGGGTACATACAATGATCAATTTTAGATTTTATGTGTGCATTTTTGGTAACCACTAAAAACAGTAGTTGATTTTACAATAACTTCCAAAAAAATGGAGTAAATGGAATTATAAAAACTTAATCCAAAAGAAATCAGGAGAAGAAGGGGGAAAAGGGAAGCAGAGAAAAGTCAGGACAAATACAAAGCAGAAAATAAAGGGGTAGAAATAATTCAGAATATATCAGTAATCATAGTAAATATAAATGGACAAAGCTAAGCAATTAAAATACAAAGACTGTCAAACTGGAAAATAAATCTAACTATGTACTGTTCATAAGAAAAATGGTTAAAACAAGTACACAGTAATTTTTAAAGAAAATGATATAAAAAAATATATACCACACAAATATTGACTAAAAGAAAGTTGGACTAGCCATTTTAATAACAGACAAAAAAAAGTTAAGGGATTATTTAAAACAAATGTGTTCACTATATTATTATTAAAGGATTTAATTTACCAGAAAAAAATGACAATTTTTTTTTTAGGAAGATTGGCCTTGAGCTAACATCTCTTGCCAATCTCCCCCCCCGACCTTTCTTTTCCCTCCCCAAAGCCTCAGTACATAGTTGTATATCCTAGTTTTAGGTCCTTCTAGTTCCTCTATGTGAGACACCACCTCAGCGTGGCTTGATGAGCAGTGAGTAGGTCTGCACCCAGGATCCGAATGACGAACCCTGGCCCGCCAAAGCAGAACATGCGAACTTAACCGCTACACCACTAGGCCAGCCCCACAAAATGACAATTCTAAACTTGTATGGAAAATTTTAAGCAAAAATTGACAGAATTGTCTTAAACAAGTACAAAGAGAGATATATAAATGCTCCATGATGCTGAAATATTTTAACACAGTAACTCAGACCAAAATATATGAACAAGGATATAGATAAAATTTGAGTAACATAATAATGAAATGATCTAAGACACTCAACAATTAAAGAATGCATGCTCTTCTCAGTCATGCATGGAGTAATTATTAAATCTACCAGATACTAGCTTTAAGCAAGGTTCAACAAACTTTGAATTGGTACCATGCATAACATGTTTTCTGACTATAGTACAATTTGTTAAAACAGGATTAGTCAAAATAGCCCATATAGTTGGCAACCTAAAACCACATTTGTAAATATGAGTAAAAAAAAAAAAAGAAATCATAATAGAAATATTGAAATACTTAGAATGGAATCATAATGAAAATACTACAAATCAAAGTCAGATGTAGCTAAAGTGGTTCTTAGAGGGAAATTTATAGCCTTAGATGTTTACGTTAGAAATAGAGAGGTTGAAGAATAATGAACTAAGCATCCAACTTCAAAAATTAGAAAACAGATGAATAGGATAAACCCAAAGAGAAATGAAAAAATGGGACTAATAAAGGGCAGAAATTAATGAAAAAGAAAATAGAGATACAATATTGAAGATCAACAGGCATCGAATTTTGCTCCCTTCTGAATCCCTACTAAGACTACAACAAAGGAATTTATTTATAAAGCATAAACCCACAAGAAGATTCAGTAAAATTTTAGAAGCTGGAAACTAGATGGATTACTGCTGTCTTAACTAACCCAAGAAAGCCAAATTCTATGCCAAGAACCTCCAACTTAAATCAGAGAATTTTCTCAACTATCAGGCATTAGCAGCAATAGGCAGCTTGGAAAAAGAGATGGAGGAGGGGTTAAAAGCTTTGAGAAGCTGTTAAATGCTTAGATCCCTTCACCCACTCCATACCACTGAGCGAATATAGAAGTCTGGAGGTTTATTCTCTCAAAAGGGTGAATAATGTCTCTAGATTGGATTTTGCCAGGTACAACTGAACATGTGAATACCATAGTGAAATCCAGGAAATTGGATGACCTTATGCATTCTGAATACTGAATGAAAAGATCTATCTCTAGGAAGAAAATTGGAGGAGTCTTCTTTTAGGGAATATGAGTAGCCTAAAAGACCTAAAGATACTGATACTGGGGATTCCCTAACAATTGGCCCAGCAAAATAATCGTACAGGGAAGGTTACTAGTGTAAAGGTCTCAACCATATGCTTAGAGCTTGTGGTCACCTTTTTAGTTTCCCGTTCTTCAGAATGAGGAGATACTGCCAGACATAGGATGAATACATCCAATATGAAAGATAGAGGCCAAAATAAATAATAAGGAAAACAATGAACTTAGAAGAAACAACTTACATGTGAAGAAGAAAACTTCAAAAACAACAAAACAACATCATTAATTCACTAATATTCCTAGAAATATACTGTATCTATGAATCAAAGAGTAGGATGCTATTAAAAAGGAACATTCAGAGAGTCCAATAAAGAAAGATATTAAAAATATGATAAAGTGAAGAACTGAAGTGATGGTTTTGAAAGATATGGTTAAAGAAGCCACTGGATGGGGCCGGCCCTGCCCAGTGGCGTAGCGGTGAAGTTCGCACGCTCTACTTTGGCCACCCAGAGTTCGCAGGATTGGATCCCGGGCGTGGACAGAGGAACCGCTTGTAAAGCCATGCTGTGGTGGTGTCCCATATAAAGTAGAGGAAGATGGTCACAGATGTTAGCCCAGGGCCAGTCTTCCTCAGAAAAAAAAAAAAAAGCCACTGGAAACCCTTCTGAACACACATTGTGATTGCATTGTGGTCCATCACCCTCCCCCCACCCCTGCCCACCCCATCCACCAGCAAGCATCCACCATAGGAGAGGCACTAAACCCATGGTATTGTCCAGAGTAAACAGGACAGCATGGGGCCTCAGGACCCTTGGGCCCACTCACCACCACTGCTGTGGAAAAAAAGCAAGATGTTTCCTCAAGTCCATAGGCTTCACAGTGGAAAGGGCAGAAGCAAAGATGGACAGACACACACGTGCACACGCACACACACCTTGGGGCCCATCAGGATGATGAGAAAGAAACGGAGACTAGAAGAGACTTGATAGGAATGTTACTGGGCCAGAATAGAAGGACCAACATAAAAAAAGCAGGGGGAGGTGTGCAAAGAAAATGGAAGGGAGGAAATCATCACCAAAATAATTAAAGATAATATCCTATAATTGAAAGACATGAGTTATTAGATTGAAAGAACCCATTGGCACAGTGGGTGAAAATGGACACAGGCCAGTTTCAGAATTCTAAACAAGATTCCACTTTATAGAGTTAGAAGGCAGATATACATACAAAGGATCAGGAATCAGAATGGCTTTGGACTAAACAAGGCAAAACTGTAAGGTAGAATTATAGAATTCTTAGAATTCTATAGCCAGCCAAACTATCAATAAAATATGGGGACAAAATACATTCAAGTTCTCAAAAAAACTTCTATCCCATAAACTATTGCTCAGTAATATATTGGAGGATATTTTTGACCAAAAGGAGAGAGTAAACCAAAAAGGAGGAAGTTGTGCAATGTAAGACATAGGAAATCCAGCACAGAGAGAGGTGAAGGCAACTCCCAAAGTGAAGGGAAGGGAAGGGATTTCTCAGATGATAGCTCTACACTAGATAGGCAGCCAGTCCAGAATGAAGCAGTGTGACTCCAGACACAGATATGTTGAGGGCCATCTGTAGTATACACTCTTGTACCTGATAATATGTGGGTAGTCTGTCCCCAGAGTCTTATGTGTACTTAGTTTGCATGGACCCTGTGCTGATGAAGTTCTTGCTCTCTCCTGCCCACCCTGCTACCTGGATAACCAAAGACATTCATTTCACCCCACAGAAGAATTTTGCTTTGAACTACTGCTGAGAGCTGAAGATTGGCCCTGGTAAGTAAGCTTAGAGCAGAAAATAGAGAGTACCCCACTCCCACTGATCATATTCCTGTCACATCTCAGCACCTGGCCCACACTTCAGCCCTGTCAAATGCCTTCACTGTGTTGAGCCCTATGTTTCCTAGGACTCATTCTTGCCTCCCTCCCCCAAGTGGGGCTATGATAAACTCTCTGAAAAACTGAAGACAGACTATGACTCCCTTAAGCTCATCTTCTCTGAGAACCTTCATCAAACAGTGTCAATAATTCCCTTTCCATGCACAGCCAGGTTTGTGCTTTCCTGATGATTTTTAAATTAATCGATTTTTCATTCATTTACATACAAATATTTATAGTTAAAATATTTGGGGAAATCTATTCTTGTCATTCTTCGTGTTCAAAAAATAAGAGAGAAAAACTACATGATAATAGCAATAGTTTAGAGAAAGTATTCTGTAAAATGCAACAGCTATTTATGAGCTAAAAAAAACAAAACCCTTTACAAACTAGTAACAGAAGGGAACTTTCTTGACTTGTAAACTCTATAGCATCTAACACGTTTTATCATGAAATGTTAAAAAAAATTCTCCTTAACATCAAGAATAAAACAAGGATATATATTATCATCACCTCTGTTCAAAATTATATTGGTAGAAGTTCTATCCAACATAGTATTTTCAAATGACCTGATCATGTACAGAAAATATCACAGGACATGTACCAAAAACTACTAGGAGTGATTAAGTGGAATTCATCAAGGTCACGAGATTCAAGTTGATATTCAACAATCATGTTTCCATGTACAGTGAACAATTGGAAAGTGAAATTTTCAAAAATGCAATTTACAATAGCAAAAAACATCAAATGTTTAGGGATTAAATTTAGCAGATATGTGCAAGACCTGTATATTGGAAACTACAGTGAACAGTTTTTTTGCTGAGAGAAATTAAAGAAGACCTAAATAAACGGAGAGATGTACCATTTTCATGGATTAGAAAACTCAATATTATTAAGACATCAGTTCTCCCCAAATTGATCTGTAGGTTCGATGCAATCACAATCGAAATCTCTGTGGGCTCTTTGGTAAAAGTTAAACTGATTCTGAAATTTACAAGGGAATGCAAAGGATCTAGAATAGCCAAAACAGTTTTGAAAAAGAACAACAAAGTTAGAGAATTTATACTACTTGATTTACTCTGTGCTACACTAATCAAGATGATGTGGTGTTGGTGGTAAGAATGAAATATAGATCAATAGAACATCTAAAAACAGACTCACACATCCATATGATCTGATTTTAAGTGAATAGTGTAAGGTAATTCTGTGGGGGAAGGATAATCTTTTCAACAAATTGTGCTGAAAGAACTGGTTATTCTTATTTAAATAATGAACTTAAACTCACACCATAACAAAAATTTACTAGAAGTGAATCATATCCCTAAATGTAAAAGCTAAAATTATAAAACTTCTGGAAGAAAATATAGAAGTCATTGCAACCTTTGGTTAGGAAAAGAGTTGTTAAATAGGACACAAAACGTGCAAACTATAATGAAAAAATTGATAGATTAAACTTCATCAAAATAACAAACTTTTGTTTTTCAAAAGACACTGTTAAGAAAATGAAAGGCAGGGCTGGCCCATCGGCATAGCAGTTAAGTTTGTGCTCTCCGCCCTGGAGGCCTGGGGTTCACAGGTTTGGATCCTGGTCATGGACCAATGCACCACTTGTCAAGCCATGCTGAGGCGGCTTCTCATATAAAGTAGAGGAAGATGGGCATGAATGTTAGTCCAGGGCCAATCTTTCTCAGCAAAAAGAGGAGGATTGGCAACGGATGTTAGCTCAGGGCTAATCTTCCTCACACACACACACACACACACACACACACACACACACAAATTATAAAAAAAGAAAAGAAAATGAAAGCCAAGTCACAGACTTGGAGAAAATATTTGCAGAATATATATTTAACAAAGGACTTAGAAGAAGTCAAACAACAATTTTTTTTAATGGAAAAAATTCAACAAACACTTTATCGGATGGCAAATAATACATGAAAAGATGATCAATAACATTAGTTGCTAGGGAAATGCAAATTAAAATCACAATGAGATACCACTACACACCCACTAGAACAATTGAAATGAAGAAGATTGATGTCATACCAAGTGTTGGTACGGATGTAGAACAAAAAACACTCATACACTACTGGTGGGAATGTAAAATGATACAATCACTTAGGAAAACAGTTTAGCACTGTCTTAAAAAGTTTAACATTCACCTGCCATACAACCCAGCCATTCCTCTCCTAGCTTTTTACCCAAAAGAAATGAAAGTGTATATCCATACAAAGACTTATTTATGAATGTTCATAGCTGCTTTATTTGTTATATAAAAATCTGGAAACAACAGAAATGTCCACCAACATTTGGACAGATAAACAAGTTGTGGTATATCCATACAGTGGAGTACTACTCAGCAATAAAAGGAAATGAAGTATTGATGCACATAACAACATGGATGAGTTTCAAAATAATTATGCCAAGTGAAAGAAGCCATACAATAAAGAGAGTATACTGTATTATTCCTTTTATATAACATTCTAAAAAAAAACAAACTAAGTTTTTGGAGGTGATATAGATATGTTTATATCTTGATTGTAGTGTTGGTTTCATGGATATTTACAGATGTACTCATCAAATGTACACTTTAAATATATGCAGTTTAATGTAAGTCAATGATACCTCATTGAAGCTATAAAAAATATATAAGGTACTGTTAATATTTTAAGTAACTCACCAAGCTTCAGTTTCCTCATCAGTGAAATGAAAAGAATAATACCTGCCTCATAGGGTTTACCTTTTAATGGCTAAAGGTATTAGAGCATTTAATAGCTAGGTTTGCTTTTAATACTAATGAAAACCCTTCCTTCTCATGAAAGTGATGACTTCAAGCTCTGATTATGACATGACTCGACAAAATTTCATTTTGCCTTTCTTTTTTTCCCCCACAGGGTTTATCCATGGCTTAGAGGACTGGGTTATACATCCTTGGGTCTATTTTTATTGGGATTTTTATTGTGGAATATAGATAACATCTTTTGTGAATCACTGAGGTAAGATATATTTTCAGTCTTTGAGAAATATTTTTGGAAACAATCTATTAAGCAGAGAATTTCATAGGCATATAGAATTATTAGTGCCCTGAGGTGAATTTTTGCCATTGTTGAAATTAAAAAGATATGTATGGCACAATGAAGTTAAATACTGGGAATATTTGTTTAAATTACCTAAAATTTGGATCTAAGAATAATTTCATAACATCTGTAGGGATTTTTTTTGTGTGCATCACAGAACTATACAGTTAATCAAATGTTGACTAGGTCCTTGAAATCTGCCTCATCTGCTTTATTGAAGAAATAAGAATGATTTGTAATCATATGAAATACATGTATATAATTTTGTACTTTAATATGCTTAATGTTATTTTCTAAGAAAGGCAAGTGTTCCATCTTGTTAGCAATTATGCATTGGCTGGAGCTTGAATCTTGGATCTTTGGACCCTAGTCTGTCACTAAGATGTTATCTTTCTGGGCCTCAATTTCCATAAAATAAACATATTAAATAGGTTAAATTAGTGGGTCCTTCCAACTCAAAATTCTGTGATCTAACAGTTTTTCGTAAACATAGAGGACAGAGGAAAATATTGAACAGCACCACAGAGAGGCAATCAGCAAAATTCAGCCTGTGGAAAATATACAGGATAAATGACCTGGTCTCTTCAGCAGATAAATTGGCGGGGCAGGGAGGGATATGGACTAAAAGAGACTTAAGAGATGTATCAACCAAGTGCAATGTGTTGACCTTTTTTAGATCTTAATTCAAACAAATCAACTTTAAAAAATTTTTTTAAACTTCTGAGACGATTGTAACTTTGATTAGTAATTGAATATTTGATGATATTAAGGTATTATTAATATTTTAGGTATGAAAATGGTATTATGGTTATGTTTTAAAGAGTTTTAATCTTTTAGAGATATATACTGAAATATTTAGAGATAAAATGATAACAATATCTGGAATTTGCTTATTATGAGAGGGGAGAAGTGGTTGAGAGTTTAGATCATACAAGATTGGCCATAAATTATAATTGTTGAAGCTGGGTAATGGGTACATTATTATATTGCCTATTTTTGCACGTTTGAAATTCTCCATAATAAAAAGTGAAATAAGTAAATGTACACTTTAAATGTACACAAATAAACAAGTAATACACCTTGCTTAGAAAACTAAAATCTAAAGAGTGGTTCTGAATCAGTAATACCCATCAGAATCCCCACTGGATCTTTTGCACTGCTGAGGTAAGTCATCACCCTCTGGGTGAGACCCACGAGGAAACAAAGTAGGTTCTTAGAGATGGCGATTATATCAAAAATTCATGGAAATATCTAGAAAAATAATTTGATGTTTCACATTGATTTTTTTCCCCTCTAATAAATGAGAATATTAATATGGTACACACTTAATCAAAAGATCTAGAATTTGAGACTCAGCTGTGCCACTAGCTGATTGACTTGGGCAACTCAATTAATCTGTCTGAATTTTAGGTTCCTAATTTGTAAAGCAAAGGTAATAATAGCCAACTCAAAGACTCACTATGAAGTGAAATAATAGATACAAAAGGACTTGATAGACTATATGGTGCTCTTCTAAGATGATGATTGTATGTAGGGCATAGAAAATCATACGTCTAGTTTCTTGAGTGAACACTAAGTAGACCAGTGTTTCCCAAAGTATGTTCCAGGAAACGTGTTCCATAAGGTATTAATAAGATATTACCTGAGAAAAGTGTTCGTGGATTAGTAGGTTACCTAAAAAAATGAAGATAAACTCTTTTAATTATGGTAGAACTTTTCAAAGCCTTTAATCTGTTAATATGCATTACAGATCTCCAAGAGGGCAATAAACTATGTACTATTTCCCATTTATTTTGACCACAGGGTCAATTCTTCATGGAACTTCTGCTAGGAATGCTATTCCTCAAAATATACTTTGGAAAACAATATGGCAGACTACAGCAGACTTAAGGAAACTAAATAATTGCCATATTTGAGAATGACATTTCAAAATGCTCTAAGACTGTCATCATTATTTGCTAAATGTAAAGAAAATTAACATGATTTTTTTCCCCCTCTCCACGCAGGAACTTTCGAAAGAAGGTGCCACCTATTATAGGTGTTACCACACAATTTCATGCATGGTGGCATATTTTAACTGGCCTTGGTTCTTATCTTCACATCCTTTTCAGGTAGGAAATAAAGACTTTTATCCTAGTATTGGAGTGTTTTTTTCTTTACTCTTCAAATAGGATGCTGTAAATATAAAATGTCAGAGACAGAGTTAGGAGCTTACATTCCAGCTTTGCCTCTGCCACTGGGTGACCTTAAGTAAGTCCTTTCCCTTCTTTGAAGCTCCGTTTTCTCATCCTTAAAGTGAGACAATTGTACTAATTGACCTCTGACACATGATCTACATTTTAAGTAGATTATTCATCTCCTTTTTTGGTGTAAGTAGGATATAAACATTTCTGTTTCTGGTTTATCAGTGTATCTTTGTTTATAGAGAATGAATTGGATGGGTTGGGGAGCAGCCAGCTCCCTTGAGGAGGGGACTGGGAAAGCGTGAGTAGCTGAAGTCTCAGCTTAATTTGTTTCCTGTCTTGAAATAAGTTGGTTGCCACTTCTCTTCCCCTGCTCCCCTAATAAAGAGGCTGTTGGAGGTCAGCCATGTACAGCAAAAATGGAATCAGAATTCTCTCTGATCACCCTGTTCCAAATAATACCTCCATATCTCTCTCTCCCCTTACCAGGCCTTATTTTTCTTCAAAGCATTTATAACCAGTTATGTATTTATTTACTTGTTTACCTCCCCCAACTAAACTGTAAGTTCCTTGAGAGCAGAGGTGTTATCTTATTCACTGCTTCTCTCCCAAATGCTTAGAACGATGCCTGTCACATAGTGAGCACTTACTATATATTGTTAAATGATTTAGTGAATGAAGTGTACATATTGATCTCTTTACCAGGGGATGAGGCTATGTTTAATCTCAAATTCTTCTCAAGAATTGAGAGAGCTGAAATATTTATAGAAAGGGGAAGAAATTTTTCCTTTAAACCAATGTGAAAATTTACTCAAGTGAAATTTTTAGAATACCTCCCCAAAATAACATTTGCATCTAACCTATCTGGAGATCAACTTATTTAGGCAACCTGAATTATCTAAAATTTAACTAAATGAGAATTATATAAAAAGAACTTCTGGGCAGCTAAGCAAGAATCACTGAATTCATGCTGCGAAGAGCTCAAGGTTATTAATCTTGGAGGAGCTTTTTAAACTCTAGCTCTAAGTATATTTATTTTACTTTTTGCAACTTCTTACTGCATTGATTATTTGGATTCTCAGCCCATGGCATATTAGAAATATCTGATTTAAAAGAGAAGGGATATAGAAGGAAATGTTTGGGGAAATGGACAAATGATAGAAAAAGAGAAACAAGAATAACTATAAAGCAAACCCAAGAAAATTAAAAACTTAGCACCGTAACACTGCCAAGAAGTCTTAAGAACATTTCTGCAGTGTAATACAATACAGTAATGAATTTCTATAATAACTGCTCAAAAAGGGGAAATTATACTCATTGTATTCTATTTTAAAAGGCTAGGGCTTCCCACTTTCCCCTTTCATTTTCCGCTTTCCCCTTTTCATCTTCCTTTCACTTTCTCCTTCTTCTCTCCTCCTGGTGTGAAAACCCTTTAAGGAAGCAGGACAGTGGCAAGGAAGAAGTGCTGTGCAGAGGTGGCAGCATTCAATGTGCAAGGACTAGGGAATGAGGAAAAGAAGGGGTCAGCGATAGGAGCATGCTGAGCTTCCAAGAAAATCTGGTTGAGATGAGGAAGGGGCTGCTGTGCGGGGCCAGGAAGCAGGGTGATAAGGGGGAGGGGCATGGAGGGGGTGGATGGAGGAGGTGGCTGGAGTTAGTAAATGGGTTACCTTGAACAAATAAATTAATTGATTAAACAGTAAGTAAATATATTGAGGATAACAAAAGCCTGATTTCTCCATTGTCTCAGAAGGGATTTGCAAATATGGAAAGAGAGAATGCTAAAAGGGACTCTGAGGTGATTAGATTGGAATTAAAAGTATTGGTGTGAACTCATGAGGGTGTGACACACACATATGTACACACACTCAGATACAGAAAAAGATGTATGTGTGTTGTATAAATTATAAATATATATGTATACATATGTTTACACATACCTATATTGCCTAGCTCTGTCTCCTGTGAAGGCCGAAAAGCAAGCTTGAAGGGCTCAAAAGCAACTGTTGGCCAAAGCTAAGATAATTTGAGTATCAAAATTAAATAGCAAGAGTTTCAAATTACAACCTATTGAATAAAGTAGGAATCTGTGAGTGCATACTAATGTAAATAAATAAATGAATAAATGACAAGGGAAAGCTCTTCCTTACAGAAGAATGTCAACTAATAAGTGTAGAAGGAACAATGGAAACAGATAATCATCCTTTGGCAACCATCTTAGGGATAGCTGATAGGCATTAGTTATCAACAGATGCTCTGGCAGATAGGCGGAAGTTTGATGAAGAACACACATTGGCGTAATTCAGAATGCCTCCCCATGAAATACTAATACAAAGGGGAAAATGGTGGCTTTGCAGTGAAGAAAACTGGCAGCAATCAACTTGACCATGCATCTAAGGTTAACATTGCCCATGATGGAGCAGGTCAATATAGTGTGTCTCCTGATGTAATGCACTGAGATGAGCTCAGCATCATTTTTGTGGTATTCCTGCCAAAAATGCATGGCCTGGGACTGGCCATATGGAAACACTGACAGACCCATGTTGAAAGTCTTACAGAATGAAAGTCCTGCACTCCTTAAGACCATCAAGTACATGAGAGACAAGGAAAGACTGAAAAACTGTTGTAGTTAGAAAAACACTGTTAAGACATGTCATAAAAACTAAATGCAATGCGTGTTTCTGGATAGGAACCTGGATCAGAAAGGAAAAAAGGGAGATTGTTGGGACAGTCAGCAAAATTTGAATGAAGTCTTGTCTTGAATGATAGTATTGAATTAATGTTAATTCCCTGATTGGAAGGGTTGTATTATGGTAATTTAGGAAAGTGTCCTTGGTTTGTGGTTATATACATTGGAATATTTAGGTGTGACAGGCATTATGTCATATAAGGACTGTAGAATATATACACATGTACATGTGTGTGTATATTCGTGTTTGTGTGTATAAAACAAATGTGGTTAAATGATAAGAGTTGGGGATGTGGGAGAAGGGGATACGGGAATTCTTCATACCAATCTTGCAACTTTCCTGTAAGTTTGAAACTATTCTTTAATTTAAAAAAAAAAAAAAAAGGTGGGGGAAAGGCCAGGCCTCCAGATAATGTTTTTTTGAGATATTTGTAGTAAATGAGCAAATAGAAAAATGATCATCTCACTGGCAGTCAAAAAATGCCTTCTAAAACAATAGGATATTCATTTTTGTGAAAAAGAGGGGGCTAAATATACATGTATGCTTATAAATGCATAAACTGTCTTTGTAAGAATATGTAAACTGGTAAGTAACAACAGTTTCTCTGGGCTGAGTGTCGGGGGTAGGAGACAAACCTCTTTTTTTTGTGTATACTCTTTCATACTGTTTGAATTTTTTACCAGATGATTATATTACCTATTCAAAAAATAATTTAGAAAGAAATTTTATTTCCATTAAGTGAGCTACAGTATTTTGAAATTCCCTTCTGTATTCTTTAGTTGCAGTGAAAATGGTGTGATCACACATTACTTGTCAGTGTAAATTGATACAGCTCATTTGGAAAGAAATTTGACACTACATGTGTTCGTGAAAATAAAATGTTTATGTTTTTTATCCTAGTTATTATATTCCCCAGAATTTATCCTAAAGATAACCCAGGAAAATGAAAATGTATGTGTAAACACAAAAATGTTTCTCACAAGGTTATTTAATTTAGCAAAACAACAACAGTAATAGAAAAAAAATACAACAAACTACCCAATAGTTAGGGCAGAATCCATCATAAAGTAAATTATAGTATGTCCTTTATTCAGCCATTTAAAATTATAAATATGAAAAATTTATAGCAACATAGAAAGATATTTTGATTTTTAAGTGAAACACTAAAATCATGTATATGTAATTATTAAACCTGTGTGAAAATTAACTTGCATGTGGACAAAGGTTAAAGTAAATACAGAAAAACTGAAGCATTTCGATTAGATTTGGTGGCAGGGTTTTGAGTTAATTTTTTTCTTTGTTTTCTATTAATGTTAAAATGTTTTACAATGTTTTTTTAAGGGAGGCAGGGAAGAATAAAATATGTTTTAGACACATTTTATCCTAAATAACTAAAATAAAAGAAGCTTGGATGTTTAAGCTTCAGTTATATGGAAATTTTGATTCTATGGGTATTGAGTGGAGCTTGTGAATAATAATACTTCAGAGGGATGATTTGAGAATTTAATAATATAATACATGTGCCCTTTAAAACTTAAGTAATGTGCAAATGTTTGTTTCAAAGAGTTGACACAGTAGAGTAAAAATATCTGAGTTCACATCTTTTCTCCATCACTTCGTAACTGTGTAACAGTCTTGAGCCAAGTTATTTACTTAGCTCTAAGCCTCAATTTCCTAATCTGTTAAATAAAGATAATACTGTTTACTCCATAGATTGTTGAAATAATTAAGTTGAACAGGACTTCCTTTCGCAGTAATGTCAGCCTAGGTTATTCAGACAAATTACCTGTTAAAAACAACTAAAAGCATTGGATAAGATATTAACAGCATGAAAGATTGGCAAGATTAAAAGAAAATAACAAGTCAAAGTCTAAGAGAAAGCAGGTACCTAAAAAGGAACACCACAGCTACTTTGGGCCAGAAGAATTTTTGTCAATCCATCAAATTTAGGCTTTGATTTCATGGCCTCATGGAACAAAGGGGACAGAAGTCAAGGCCTAGGGCTAGCCAAAGGAAAGGAGCCAGCCCAAGGAAGGGAGTCTAATGGAAGACTTTCTCACATCAAGCTGGATGAATCAGAAGTAAACTCACTCTGTACTCCACTCCCAATTAACTGCAAAGTAAGTTGTTTTGGCACTGAGCAGAGCAAGAAAAAGAAGAAAAGTGGAGTAGAAGAATATGTTTCACAAAAGTCATGGCCATCAGCCATCCCTCACACAGATTGGCAGCCCATCCACCTAAGTGGTCTGGGGAGGTTCATGCCATGAACTTGGGTGAAGGTTGCCCTAGACCTGTAGTATTCCCCAAGTGCCTAGCAAAAGCAAACACCAAACCTTTCTGGAGAAAGACTTCTTCATCGTAATTTCCAAAGAACCTTCAAAAGTAATTTTTAAGAAAAGTAAGCAGTGCACAGTCAAAAATAACCAAGCACACAAGGAAACAAGACACCATGAGCAAGAACACAACAGAAATAGTATAGTAGAAAGAGACCCACAAAGATATCAGATATTATAATTATTAATGATTATAAAAATAATGTTAATTCCTAAGTTTGAAATGAATCAAACTTAAAAATAACTTCAAGGAAAAAGAGACTTTTTCAAGCAAATTTGAAAAAGAACCAAATAGAATCTCTAGAAATGAAAACTATAGTAGCCAAAATGCAAAACTCGGTGTACAATATAGGACTGATAATAGATTAGACTCAACTGAAGAGAGAATTAGTGAACTGGAAGATAGGTCAGGGAAAAAATTACTTAAATGCAACAGAGACAGAAATACAAAAAATATGAAGTGAAGCTAAGAGAAACGGAAGATAAAGTGAGAGAGTCTAACATACATTTAATTAGAGTTCCAGAAGAAAAGTAAAGGGTGGGGGGATATTTCAGTAACTAATGTTATTCAACAACCCCAAATTTACCAGCTTAAAATAACCATTTTATGGGGCCAGTCTGGTGGCGTAGTGGTGAAGTTCACACACTCTGCTTCAGTGGCCCAGGGTTTGCAGGTTTGGATCACAGGCACAGAGCTACACACTGCTTGTCAAGTCATGCTGTGGTAGGCATCCCACATACAAAATAGAGGAAGATGGGCATGGATATTAGCTCAGGGAAATCTTCCTCAAGCAAAAAGAGGAGGATTGGCAACAGAGCTCAGGACTAATCTTCCTCACACACACAAAAATAATAATAACCATTTTATCTTGCTCACAATTTTGTGGGTCTTGAATTTGGAAGGGCTCAGCTAGGCAGTCCTCACATGGAGTCTTCATAGGGTTGATGTCAGATGTCAGCTCAGGCTGCAGTCATCTGAAGGCTAAGATGGCTCATTTACATGGGCTGTCATTTGATACTGGCTGTCATCCAGGAGCTCAGCTAGCACTGTAAAATGAAGCTGCCTACACATGGTCTCTTCAGTCTCAGTGTTGTCAGCCTTCTTACCTGGCAGATGGCTTCCCCCGGAGGGAGCATCTCAAGCAAACCAGGTGGAGGCAGCAGGGCCTTTTATAACCTAGTCTCAGAATTCATATGGTGTCAATTCCACTGTACTCTATTGGTCAAAATCACAGATTCAAATAGAAGGGACATAGATCCTGATGGGAGAGGTGTTAATCTGGGGACTCCAAACTCAGGTCTGAAGAGGAGGCACTACTCAGCTGCTGCTGGTGTCTGAGCTCAGAGGAGAGACCCCATGGGGCTGGGACCCAGATCTCTTAAAGGCACTGTGGCTACAGGAACAGACTGCTGCTGCCACAGTGACCAAGTGTTGTTGGGATGCCATTGACGGGAACCACAAGCCAACAGCCCCTCACAAAAATAAAACAAGAAGGAACAAGTCTCTTCTTTCTCCTCCAGCTTTGCAGTCTCTCTCAAATTTTAAGACAGTAGAGTATTCTTCATAATATTTTATGCTCCTCTTTATAGTTCTGGTTTGGGGTACAGCAGAGTGGTATCATAGCCACAGTAAACTACACTAATTCAGCTATACATGCTCTTTTACTTTTTCTTTCTCTTGTTTAAAAATAAAATTTTTCATACTATAAAATTATGTTTTGCATATGTATTCATGATAAACTATATAGCACTATTCATAATAGTGTACTATACATAAAACCATGTATGCTGGGGCCAGCCCAGTGGTGTAGCAGTTAAGTTCATGCACTCTGCTTTGGCAGCCCGGGGTTCGCTGGTTCAGATCCTGGGCGTGGACTGATGCACCACTCATCAAGCCATGCTGAGGTGGTGTCCCACATAGAGCAACTAGAAGGATACACAACTATGACATACAACTATCTACTGGGGCTTTGGGGAGAAAAAAGCAAAAAGAAAAAATAATTAAGAAAAAAACCCAACTAGGTATGCTGTATGTTATGGACAGTTTAATGAATTTTTCAGGGATAAATTTAACTTTACTTTTGCTGGATGTACTGATTTTAGAATCCGATCTCATCTTCAGAGGTGACTCATATTAAAGGATGCTATGAAGAAGACTTTCTGTTACCTTCCTGGTTATCTCATTGTAATCCTTGCAAAGCTGATATAACCATTTCCAAATATTCCAATAATACTCTGCTTTAATCCTTACTACCTTTAAACCCTACTACTGTTCCATCCTCAAAGATGAAACAGGCAGTCATGATACGAATCATATTACACACGAGTGGAGGGCTCCCTACTAAGCTATAAGCATCCTGAGATCACAGCCTGAGTATTGATCATTTCTTTGTCTTCCTTAGCATCTTGCCAACTGTTCTGCACAGAGTAGTTGCTCAAAAAATCGTTGCTAAATGAACAAAGGATATATCAATGTTGCTTTTTCTTTGTATATACAGAAGCACTATGGTAAGATTTGTCAGTAAGCCAGTTTGCATGGATTAAAAATTAGTCTGAAGAGCTTTCTCCCTCTCCTCTTTTCTTTCAGTTTATATACAAGAACACTTTACCTGAGATACAGGCCAAAAGTGAAGGTAAGTCCACTTCCTAGGGTGTGTGTGTGTGTGTTGGCGGAGGGGGCTGTTGAAGGATGGGATGGAAGTGGAAGAAGGTAGTGGAGAGAGTACAGGCTTTGGAACCAGATGCTCTTGAATCTTAAGTCTTCCGCCTGCTGCTCTGTGACCTTGGGCAAGTCACTTCTCTTTAAAAGTCTCGATTTCTTCAACAATACAATGAAGCTGTTAGTAGCTACATTGCAGAGTTGTTTTAAGGATCTGAGATGATTTAAATGCCCAGCCCCATGCTTGACGAAGTAGATGCTTAATACATTTAAATAAATTAAATAAAAATAGTTTTTGAGATCTGCTGCCAGCCTGGAAAGAATATGCTGTGCTCAGGCTACTAATACCGGGACAGTCGCTAGCAAACCTGCCAAGCACTATAGTCATAGCCCATGGATTCTTTTTCAGGGATAACATGGAACGATTTTATCTTCTTTCATTTTGTCCTAACTTGTTTCCAGTTTCTCTTCGGAATCTGGCCAGTGATCCTGTTTGAGCCTCTCAGGAAGCACTGATGAATTATTCCACCAAGAAAATAGAAAAGCATCTACCATAGGCCTGGCCAAATAAATAAGGAAATCCTTAAAGATCTACACCTTCAAATATATCATGACCATCACAGCAAAGGAGTGACTTTCGGACTAATGCTGCCAGCCACACAGAGAATGAGGAATGGGGTTTGTTGGATGTTAGCTCATTTGTCCTCCTCCCCTACCCCCTCACCAAAGATGTTTAAAAAGAAACAGACATGATGTGTGTGTATGTACTTGAATGCTGGAAAAATTGGGCTTTTCTTAATAGTTTAACAGTTTGTGCTGATCATAGGAAATTAACCTTTTTCTCTTTTGACAAGGATTGCATGCGAATTATACTTTTCTTAACATTTGATTAAAGAATGAAAACAGCTAAGGACTGGCAGATCCCATACAGAGGGCCAGCTGGGTGAGCTAGCACTTAGCTGTGTTAACCTTGATTTATGTTTTTGTCATAGTAACCTCGTGGATGGTTTTCCAAGGTGTGGGATTCTGGTAGTTGCTCACCATCTGTCTCTGTGTAGCTGGAGTGTCATAAGCAAGCTCAGACCTGCCACTTGGTTCTACACTTGTCATATCCCAGATTTGTGGTGGGCTCTGGGATGTCTGCGTGTGGCCACAGCCAGAGTGGGTGGGTCATCTTGTAACCTTTCTGAAGGTCCTTGAGGGCACCTGTAGAATGTTATACCTCCGGTCAGTTAAAGTTGCTCTGTTCCCTTTGATCTTTGCAGATCTTTAAGTTGTCACCGTTTTTATGGCTAGACAAACTTGATTGGTAGTCTGGCCTACCCATATTCCATCCTCCTAGCATAATTTATTTGAAGTTACCACTGAATGTGTTTATACTCTGACTTTTTAAATTGTGCAGTATTTTCCAGTTTTCAGAGAGGTTGTGAAATGTGTTGGGTTAGCTAGAGCTAAAATGATCAGGATTCTATTTGCATAAAGTTTATTAGAATACTTGTTCCTTCTGTTTTTGAAGGAAATAGATATAAGGATTGAGAACAGCTCTAACTTACTTGAACTTGTAACAGAACTCCCCAAAATTAAAATGCCAAGAAATGGCAGTGAAATCCCATTGTAAGGCAGCTAGTTCTAATTTGCATTTGAATGTATAACAAACTGAATCACTTTTCACAAACATAACACCTGCCTGGAGTAAACACTTCATCTGACCCCTTTGGTCATTTATCACTGTATTCAGAACTTGGTACCACTTTGCAGTTTATGACTTTTCCTGCTTATACATTATTATAAAATCCAGATTGCTTCTATCATGTGGTGGCATTGCGCCAGATTAAATGCTGAGCTACACCTTTAAAAGGAACATTTTCTTATGCAAAGGTATAAAACATGTCTGTCATTTTTCCAGTATTCAATAAGTAGCCTTGGTACAAATTTAAAACCAATACAATTTCCTTGTTTTTCTTCACCTACTGTCTTAGTTTTAGTCCAGGTACTATTTTCCTTACCTTAGCATGCCAACATGCCATTAGGCAGATACTTCCACCTGCTTTCATGATCTCCAGCAAGAGAAACACTTGCCAAAACATAAATCTCAAATAACTTGGGTTGCGCCTTAGGAAAGTACAAAATTAAACAGTTCCAAAACACAGGCCATTAGACTGTTCTTTCTTTTGCCACAGAATTCTGACTTCTGGCTACATTTCACATGCAGCTACATAGGCTGTCAGCCGTCTTACATTTTTTAATGAGTGCATTTGTTTTACCCCATTGTCTTTCTGTACTTCTCGCTCAAGATATACTTCTGTGTAAAGAATCTTTATATAGAAACAAAGGCACATCCTTCATGACACTGCTGCTAAACATCGTGAGACTGAGGCTCTGCAGGATCAAAGTCAGATTAGGGTATAGAGAGCACACCCTGAGGCCCTTGAGCGGAGTGTGTTGAATGAGCAATTCAGCTGCCATGCCACCACCATCGTCACTTGTTGAATAAAGTTGTCCAGCACTTCACTGGAGAAGCATCACACCACTGGGTGACTTGTAACACCGTGGCCAGTTCTTCAGAGACCCTTGTTTCTGTTGTGAAAACAGACAGCATGAAAGTGCAGCTAAAAACATTTCAGGAGTGTTGAGCAGAAAGCAGAGACTAAATTGAGGCTCTTTAATTTTCCAAGTGAGTTCATGGCTCTCTTTCTAGCAACTAAGTATTAGCACACTCAGACTGTATCCGTGCCATAGCAAGTCTTATGGAAAGACTGCTGACCTTCAGGATATTACTAAATCGTCTTTATTTCTATGGCTTTATTTTTTCCTTCTGGGATTCTGGGTCGGCGTTACAAGGTTGGATTACTACCCAACTCCCTTCCCTTTATATTCTGGAAAGACTTCCTGTTAACTAGGGTGTACAAAAAGCCTCTTTCCTGCTGAGCAAATAATGGATTTTTGCCTATCACCTGATGTGAAAGGTGCTCATCTCTGAGCCCTGAAGCAAATTATATTTTAGAAAACACTAATACTATATGAGGATGTGAAAGAAGCAATTTGCTCACACATTTTAATATCCTTCCTATGCTGCCATTTTCACTCCAGAAAACTGAAAGCAATTCAACTTTTTTTTTTTGAGGAAAAACTAGATGAAAGGTGGTTGTTAATCTGATTGGTCACTCTACCTGCCCCTCCCCACCTTGGTGCTTTCATGAAACATTGGCTTTCCTTACACTCAGAGGGTTTTTTTATATTAAGGAGAGGAGGTGTGAGTCAGAGAAAATCAAGAGATCAAAAACTTTAGGTACACCATGCATGAAAATCTTTAAATGCCTGAAAAAACTAAGTTCAATTTTAATGCCAACATCTTCAGAATTTGGCCAATGCCCCTAAAAGTGCCTAATAATTTAGTTTAAGGTTTTCTTATGAGTCCTATGGGGTCCGTATTACTTTGCTCTTGAAAAAAATCCTTTGTTGCTAAATTTGACGGTTTTAGGTCTGTCAAATTTACATGCAGAAGAAATTCTTTTAACCCTGTGGTTTACGATGTGCTACTGGATAAACATTTAAGTAAAACTAATGTTTCACAGAGAACCAGTTATAATGGGAATTTGCAACTATGTGGCGATTTGCAGATCTACCTCTTGTTACATTTTGCCTCATATCAATGCCATAATATAATTAGTTTAACCACTTTGTCTTGTTTTTCAATGTCTAAAATTACAGCTTATTCACTATGCTGTAAACATTGGAAATAATGACTAAAATTGGGCTGAAAGTAGTTAAACCCCTTTGTGGAGGGGCCTGTAAAATGAAAAAAAAGAACAGTCATGACCCATCTGACTAGAAAACTTGAATGCTGTTTTTCAAACTGTTGCACTTCCTTTAAGAATAAGAAAACTTTTTTTTTTTTTTAATGACTAACTGTAGTTGCTAGATGAGAAGTTGCCAGTACTGCTGAGGTTTATGTGAGCATGCTGCTGGACTTAATCTCTCCTGCTGGGGAGGAAAAACCTATCCTCTACCCTCTTATATTCAGTACTTGAGGCCTGTGAATTAAACTGACCAAAGACAGATTATCAAAGGAAAAGGCAGATTTTTATTCATGTATGTACATGGGAGTTCAGAGAAAAATGTGACTCAAGCTAGCCTGGGGCTTATATCCCATTTTACTAGGGGAAAGGGAGTGGGGGAGAAAGGGCACTAATAGGAAAACAAATGACTTTTAGGAAAAATTAATGGGCCCTCAGAAGAACATATGGGGAAATATGATAGTTTTGTGATGATGTCTGTTTTGGTACCAAAACTCCCAGGGGAGAGGATTTATGGCAGTTGAGTTCTTTTGGTAAGTTCTGCTTTTAGGAAGACAAAGGGAATTCAGAACACAAAGCTCTACCTGCATCTGTTGATTCTCAAATGCCTTCAGCTGAAAGTAATTTTTGTGCCACAGTGCTGTATTCTGGACCCATTCATTTCCCCTGTCTAAAACTTCCCAAGGAGTTTCACAGAGCAGAAACCAAGTTGGAGACTATAGAGAGAAGATTTGGATTAGAAGTTGAAAGGTAAGAGATCTGCAAATGGAAAGAAGATATAGATTTATGGAAAAACAAAAATTAATAGCTGGAGCAGATTATAAACTCAGTTTTCAAGTCCAGAGGGCAGTCAGTCAAAAGGATTTCTAGACACTGGTCTCGAAGCATCTTTAGATGGTGGAGAAAGGATGGTAGTGGCAGTCTCACAGTCATGGTTATTTCCCAGAGCTCAAAGAACCACGTTCTGGTGAACTTCCTGAGTGGCCCAAACTGTGATAAATCCTTTAACGTTATATCAAGTTGTCCAACTTCAGCTTGCAGGGCTTCAGGAAAAGAGCAGTTTTAGTTCTTAGTGATGCCAAGTTAGAAGGGTGGAAGAAAACTGGAAATGTCAATGACTGACACAATGCACAAGTTGGCAGGATCCAGCTTACAAAGAGGTGAAAATAGCCCAAAGAGAATGAACAGGACTAGAATCTGATAATCTACAAGGGCGGGTTATAGTTTTCCACTGAAACATAAGATTTCTCTCTTATAATCCCTCCCATTTTTATCAAAGATAATCAAGGTAAGACTATTTTTGTTTGCAAAACAAGTCTAGTCTCATCAAACTTGGCCTGATTGTTTATGTAAATGCAGAAAGAATAGTAATTGACAACAAAGGTCTCTTTAAGTTTGTTTTGCTGGAACTTGTATTAGGAACCTCAGGTTGGACTTTTAAAAGCCTTCAGGCTAGAAAGCCAAGCCAGGAACTTGTTATCAGAGTTCACTTGTGGTACCCGCAGATTTAGATGAATTCCTCCTCAAGGACCCCAAAATATCCTAAACTTCCTGGGCCTGCCAGGAAATAGCCTTCCTTATTCACCTATAAGGCTAGGAACTCTGTCAGCCAGGTACCAGGCTGATTTTCCAGGAGGGCTTTGTAAGTACTGGATCCTTAAAGTCAACCTTAGTTCCTTAAAACTGGTCATATCTGATTCTGTGCACATCATTCTCAAATATGACATTCCATCAAAGCCTTAGTAATATAACCAGTGTTTCCAATTGTGTCCTGTTACAAAGAGAACAAATTCTTATTGAACTTATTCAAATAACTATATTGCCATGAAAATAAGAATATTCAATAAGGGTTTCCAAATTTTGGAGGGATCAGGCAGGGACAAAAGATAAATGTTTCATTTTTATTTGCAAAGGTATAATCTACTAAACTGCCGTAAGTTATAGATAGCTTAAGAGAAAAAGAGTTCATTAATCCAGAAAATAGAACATTAAAGAACCAGCAATATTCTGAGCAAAAGTCAAAGAAGAAATCATAATCATTCTTTATCAGTCTATTCAGTCCCATGTGATAAATTCTGATCTTTCTTGATCTTGGGTTAACAGTTTTATGAACCCATGAACTTCTCCATTAGTTCTGGAGATCATTAATTCAGTTCAGTGGTATGATCTTAAAGTTATATAAGCAATGAGAGCAGAAGCCTGTACCCCAGAGTACCTGTTATAGTCTTTGCCATGGGTCTCTGACAGTCCTTTTTTGTTGAAGATGAAGCCTGTAGCTGATTACAAGAGTTTTCAGACAAGTATCAGAGTAAAACAATATCTGTGAATGACAAAAGGCTTAAAATGGCCATGGTTAAAGATCTGATAAGAGTTCATTATAATGCAGTTGACAAGGAAATTTGGTTGTCTCTGTGACAGTCAACATTTTAAGATAACTGGAGTTATGAATGATCACATTATACCAGGACATTTCAAGGACAGCTAGGACATTGACAAATTCCTAGAAATTTCATACAGTTTCTGGAATACTTATATTAATAACATATACCCATACAAATAGGACCTAGGGAAGCTTCAGCATTACTTCTTATTTGACAGTGCTTGCCATGCAATTTAACATATCAAATGAACCTAATTAGTTTAACATCTCTCTTTTTACAAAGTAAGAGAATGACTCCTTTGAGATTTTCCAGGGGTCCTCTGGGAAATCTCAAGAGGTCAAGAAGACTTCATTTAGAGTTTGACTTTTGGGAAGATGTCAAAAGGTTTGAGCACTTGATTAAATAAGATCACATGTCACTGTGAAACAATACTTAGTTACCCATGTAACCAAAGTGACATTAATTACAGTCTCTTATTAAGAACAGACCAGTAATCCAAGAAACTTTGTCCTTTGAACAAAGAGAATTTCAACCTCTAGTTTTGCATCAGTACGCTATTGAGCTCATTTTAAATATATATAAATATATATATAAAAACAAATGTGTTCAATCTTAGCCAGCTTGACCACATGAATAAGATATTCTCCCCCTCTTCCCTTCTCCCTCTCCCTCCCACCCCTCCTTCCGCAGATCCTTTATAACCTTCTACACTCTTTCAGGTTTTTGTTCTTCACTTTTCTCTTTCTCAGAAAAACCTTTAAGCAACCTCTAAGCAACTACTTTAGAACTAAATAGCTTTCCTTTTTTCCTTAACAAAAACACATCCTTCAGTCCTTTCAGATTTTTCTGATTGCTTCCCTTCTTTACTGTTTCTAGTATTTTCATTTACATATATTGAGTAGAATTCTTAACCCTTAGTAACCTTAATTTTTAGTGAAAATGAAGTAGATAGTTGTGAACTGTCTGTCACACATCAGCATATGAGGAAGTAGACATCTGTGAACTGTCTGTCACATATCAGCATTCTGTACTAGATTTGCAAATTTATGAATACACCACCTCAAATTTGAGAGGCACGTTTCTTGATAGTACAGTTTTTGAATGTGGTGAAAACATGTTTATTAATAGACCCAAATATCTTTAGTCTCTCTATAAAAATAAGTCAAAAGTAGATAAACTTATGTTTAGTAATCAATGTTTCAATATTATATCTTATTTGGAAATGACATAGACCTAGATATAGATACTGCTTCACTTGAAATTCAAACTGAAGATAAAACTCTGGCTTTGAACCATAAACTTTCACCTTGGGTAATGAAACCTTGATATCACTGAGGGAAAAGTGAAAAATGTAAGGGACAACAAGTTTCATCAGGCAACAGTCCTTTCTCTGATAGGCACTCAGAGCAGCTCAGGAGGAGAAAGATCACTAAAACTTTAAGCAGTATTGTTAGCTACAGGATTTCTGTTGTTGATGCACATTCGGCCATTTGAAATAAATAGTACTGACCCCCATCTTAATACACTTTAAATAGCAGGTATTGTTTCACAAGACCTTCTTTTATCATTAAATCCAGCAAATTACTACCTGTTTTGATTGGCAACTAGTGTAGAAAATGATCATGAGAATATTTCCTACTAGAAAATCCTAAAACCTAACTCAAGAAATTCAATTACAGGCCTGCAAGTGACCTAAGATTGACCCCTCAGCAGCTATCAGTATTATAGCGCCAACCACAGGGCACACTTTGCTCACAGTTCCTTTTCAACCCTCATTAATGAGACGTGCTTCATTGCTTTAAAGAGCACAGTGTTGATACTTGAACTAGATTTAGTCACTAGTAATTTAAATATTCATAAAATTGTCATACAACTTCTGAAACTTTTCCGGCAATGTCAATCTGCAGATCATCACCTTTAAATTGAGTTTGCAGAAGTAACTTTAGGGTTGCAACAGAGCACATTTATTAGAGAAATTTAAGCACATAAATATGGTTCCTTACCAATACTTATTCTGAGATCATCTGCACCTAAAAGAAAATGATAAAAATGTTTTCGAATATCAAATGGCAAACTACAGCCCACAGGCTGAATCCAGTCTGCAGTGGTATGGCCTGCAAGGTGAGAATGACTTGTACATTGTAAGAGTATCGTTTAGACTTACAAAAAGAAAGAACAATGTGCAACAGAGATGTGTGTGGCCTGCAAAGCCTCAAGTGTTCATGCTGTGGCTCTGGGAGTTGCCTCCCCTGCTCTAGACCTTCAGCAGATGGCTCTGGGTTGAAGTACAGTAGTACCTCCCACTGCACTTCTCTGCAAGATGAGTCCAGTGTGTATTTGTCAGAATGAAAATATTTTATACATTTAAGACAGCTCTCACTTCCTCGTTTTTTGTGGGGGTTTTTTGAGGAAGATTGGCCCTGAGCTAACATCTGTTGCCAATCTTCCCCTTTTTTTCTTTTTTCTTCCAAAGCCCCAGCACATAGTTGTATATCCTAGTTGTAGGCACTTCTAGTTCCTCTATGTGGGACACCGCCTCAGCGTGGCTTGAGCAGTGAGTAGGTCCACGCCCAGGATCCGAACCGGCAAACCCCGAACCCTGGGCCACTGAAGCAGAACATGCGAACTTAACCGCTACGCCACCGTGCCACCAGGCCAGCCCCTCTCACTTCCTTGTTGAATGTAATCCTAGGGTTTGTGCTTAAATATTTACACTACAAAATTATTTCTTCTTACCAGTTTTACTAGTTTGGCAACAGCCTGTTGCAAAGTGCCTAAACCTTTGAAAAAAATTACACAATTTCGTTCTCATTATAAAGGGAATTCCATTTCATACTGTAAAGTCCAAAAATGCTAGTTGCATTCAGCTTTTGGGTTGACTTCCAGAAGGTTGAGATCTTTGACCATTTTTTCTCATGCCATATAAAATGTATCACGTGGCAGTTGTCAAGGGATTCAAGCTGTCATAGCCATGTACACTTTCTTTTTTTACTTTCTAAAAGGAAAAGTTCAAAGTCCTCTCCACAGTTAGTCTTCATTTCTTTTTTTTTTTTTTTTTTTTTGTGAGGAAGACCAGCCCTGGGCTAACATCCGTTGCCGACCCTCCCCTTTTTGCTGAGGAAGACTGGCCCTGGGCTGACATCCGTGCCCATCTTCCTCTACTTTATATGGGACGCCGCCACGGTGTGGCTGACAAGCAGTGCGTCGGCAGGCGCCCGGGATCCGAACCCGCGAACCCCGGGCTGCCAAGCGCAGACTAAACCGCTGCGCCACTGGGTGGCCCCTAGTCTTCATTTCTTTTTGGCTCTTCTTCTTAGAGTTAAATTATTTAATAATTAATAAGTCTGTTTTAAGAAATTGATGTTATCTCTGTCTAGTGTACTGATCAGGCATTGTTTACTGCCAAGCATTTAATATTTCTGAGTCATTTATGAACATGACCAACAGACAAACTGTTTAAGCTAAAATAAGGTTTTCTAGTTTCATTTTGGTGCAGATGTTTGTTCTACTAGCAATTATTTCATAAACAGGATGTACTGAATCTATACAAGGAACTAACCATGTTCAGGTGATCTCAGACCTGCTTATTCACTTTTTCCATTTGACTTGCCAATGCCACAATCATTTTTCTAGAAGACAGTAGAATTATGTATTTTTATCAAATCTGCTATACTCTAGGCTATATTTCAGCATTAATTCTCTGTAGGTGAAAGTATTAAATGATACTGTTTTGAATAAGACTTCTGGTAATGTTTGGTCCCTGGTTTATATTTAATATATCTATACATTTATATAAAGGCAGTGCCACCATGTTTAGTTGTACAGTTTGTGCACTGCACAGAGGCACCCAGTTGGGGGAGAGGGGTTGTGGGGGCTGAGATCTAGCCTGTGCTCAGCTTGTCAGGTTATGTGTCTTGCTTGGGTTTGCATCTCAGGATACACATTTATCCGGTTTCCAAGTGAAGGGGCCATCTAAGCCAGCAGCGATCCTGTTCATGGGAAAGATGTTTGGTAATTATGCTGGGACTTCTTGGTTGTTAGAGTCTTGAACTCTACTGCAGCACCTTTCTACTCGATGCCTGGGTAATGTGTGAGGCTGAAAGCTAATAACTTTTCAAGTAAACATTTATGATCCATAAATAGACAGCATGCTTCACTTCAGGAGCTCTGGAGTAAACATGAACCTTCCAGCTTCACACAATGATGGGGGACAGATCAGAAACAGAAAAAATGTACTGCCTAAGTCACATATGTCTATGGTTTCTATCTTCAGCAGTGACCAAAGTGCCATCTTCAAGATGTAAAACAAGTTAGAATTCCCACAACTCACCTAGTTTTCCACACCACAGCTTTTCTTTTCTTTTTCTTTTTTTGAGGTAACATTGGTTTATAATAGTACATAAATTTCAGGTGTACATCGCTATATTTCGATGTCTGTGTAGACAACGTCATGTTCACCATAAATATTAGCTTTCCCAGCCACACCTGCTGGGATGGGTCATTTCCATCACTGCTGACCATATAGTAGATTCCTCAACTAGTCCTACCTTCCTGTGTCAGGGAGGGGCAGCCTTGCCTGGATCAACAGACAGATGCTGGCAAGAGATAAACCAGGAACCCTTGCCTGACAAAGAACACAAGAGAATTTGTAAAGCAATTTGGAGTGTGCTTCGTAAAAGAGATGACTGAAAAAGGAGTTAGGATTGCTTTAATGTCACCTCTGAACAGTACATACCTTTCTAACCACCCTGCCACACACACCCTACACACAGGCATCCACCATTTGATTTAACAAAATTTTTATTGAGCTTATTCTGGGCTCAGCTCTGGCATGTCTGGGATGTTTCTTTCAGCCTTTTTTCTTGCTTCGGCCCCAGACTGCAATGCAGAATGGGTCTACATAGGTGAGAGAGAAAATGACCTGTCTCACTTGGTAGGGTGGCCTAGTCTCAAAATAGGGCTTGATTCTCCAAGGAAAATGTGGAGAAAGCATAAAAAGGGAAATAGGATTCATTTCTTGAGCCCTACTCTGTGGGGACCATATGGCACAGTGCCATCTGTTCAACAAACTTTGGAATGCTGTGTCCATGTTAGGTGCTAGAAGTACAGTGGAGAACAAGGCAGACACCCCATGGCACTTAATCTAATGTCTTTACAGATGATTGTGCCAGTTACACGTGGGATGAGTGTCATGGAGGAAGGACATAGAGAGCTCTGGGAGTGTGCACCAGGGAACTGGAGAAGGGAAAACTTCCCTGAAGATGAACATTATGTTAAGAACTGAAGGATGAGAGGAATTAGGAAAGGACAAAGAGGCTGGTTATAGCAGAGAGAGCAAGAGGAGAGATGAGCAAGAATTAAGTCACCCAGGGCTTTGAAAGCCCTGTTAAGAATCTGAATTTGGAAGGCACTTGAAAGGGTGGAGAATGGATTATAGGGAGCCAGTGTGGATGTAGGAATACCAAATAGAAGAAGGTAGTAGTCCAAGTGAAAGAGAATGGTGGACAGTGGCACTGGAGATAGAAAATCAAATATGCCTGAGTTACATGGGAAGAAGCAGATTTGGGTTGAGTAATCAAGTAAATTTGGGATTCACTTGAGTTTGAAGTCTGTGTGAGATATATATCCCGGTAGAGAGCTTAAGGATAGTAAAAAAAAATGGCTCTGGAGCTCAGCTGAGAGGTCTGGGCTGGAGATATAAATTTGAGAATCAAAAGCATACATGATATTTGAAGCTATGGGAGTGGATGAGATATGGAAGAAAAGAAGAGGGTCTCAGACTGAGTCCTAGAAACCAAACCATTTAAGGATTAGGTAGAGGAATTTTGAGGGACAAAGTCACTTCCAACCAAAGAGAATCCCCATTCACTTGGAAAGGAAGCCTGGGATGAGGGCCTGAGTTCTAGATCCTCAGGGTCTGTGGATGCCAGTGGCTGGGCTGGGTACAGCTGTGGCCATTGGCAGGGCTAGCCTCGTACGTGGTCCTTCATGTGTCATCAAGGATGGAGCACAGAAACCCTGACCCAACACTGCATTGAAGCAGGGGGGTCCAAGTTGGAGCCCATTGACACTAGTCCTCTAAGGGTGCTGTTACATGCTTTATGTCCTTATTGGTGTCTAAAGACCTGGATAAAGAAGATGTGGTGTATGTATATACAATGGAATACTACTCAGCCATAAAAAGAGACAGAATTGTCCCATTTGCAACAATATGGATGGACCTAGAGGGTATTATGTTAAGTGAAATAAGCCAGAGAGAGAAGGACAAACACCTCATGATTTCACTCATATGTGGAATATAAACTAACACATGGACAGAGAGAACTGGTTGGTGGTTACCAGGGGCAAGGGGGGTGGGGGGTGGGCACAAGGGGTGAAGGGATGCATCCATATGATGATGGACAAATAATAATGTACAACTAAAACCCCACAATGTTATAAACTATTAAGACCAATAAAAATTAAAGATAAAAAAAATAAATAAAGACCTGGCTTAGGACCTGGTCCTCCACTGAAAAGCTGAGTGATTGTGGGCCAACTCACTTAACTTTATTTTATTTATTTATTTTTTTGCTTGAGGAAGATTAGCTCTGAGCTAACATCTGTGCCAGTCTTCCTCTGTTTTATATGTGGGTTGCCACCACAGCATGGCTGACAAGTGGAGGAGGTTCCCACCCAGGATCTGAACCCATGAACTTGGGCCACTTAAGTGGAGCACACAGAACCTTAACCACTTGGCCATGGGACCAGCCCCTGCCAAGTCACTTAACTTTAAATGTTGGATTCTTCATCTGTAAAATGTAGGATTGTCTTAAAGGTTGGTACCATGGTGTGGTATGAATATAATTATAATGGGTTTTCTAAATAGGATTCTTCCCATAAGAGTAAGAGTGCCTGGCCTGGGCCTGCCAGGGGTATCTCAAAACTGAACAAACCTGAGGAGTCAACCCCTCTTTGGATCCCTCTCCCACTACCAGTTCAAACTGTTACAAAAGACCATCCAAGTTTCCTTCCTGGTTGCCAGGTGCTGGCCTGTGCCCACAGAACCTGTTTGTCTTGGGGGTGGGGACAGCTTCCTCTGCCTTATCCCACCCCAGTTTTTCAGACTAGGGTGTGGCAGAATAAGCACTGGACTGAGACTTTTTACCGTAGATTAAAAGCCCCCACCCATTGTAAAGGGGAGGCTGAAAAGGAGTTAGTTTGTGTTAAATCCACCTCTGAACAGTACATGCCATTCTGAAGCCACCCTGCCACCCACACCCACTATATACATCTCACTGTTCCTCCCTGGCCACTCCAGAACCTTCCTAGAGAGTTCATAGCTGCCCGTCCTAAATTGTTAATTTTACTCCAATAAACTTACCCCCATTTAACTTTTTCCCCACTTGAATTCATCCCCAAACTTCCCAAAAGACATTTCTACTAAGGAGAAAAGAGTTTGGGGCAGCTTGAAGAAAATGAGTTAACATGGGGCCGGCCGGGTGGCGCAGTGGTTTAGTTCACGCTTGGCAGCCCAGGGTTCGCGGGTTCGGATCCCCGGCTCCTGCCGGTGCACCGCTCGTCAGCCATGTCGTGGCGGCATCCCATATAAAGTGGAGGAAGATGGGCACGGATGTTAGGCCAGGGCCAGTCTTCCTCAGCAAAAAGAGGAGGATTGGCAATGGATGTTAGCTCAGGGCTGGTCTTCCTCACAAAAAAAAAAAAAAGAAAATGAGTTAACAAAATTAAGTCATTCCTCCAACCTGAACAGATGTCAGCTCTGTGCCAGCCTTGGACTCTCAACCATGAGTGAGTTGGGAGAGGAATACGGTCAGGTCCCTCCCTGGGGCTGACCCTTGCCTTCATTTGCCCCAATTTAATTGGTGCTTCCACCCTCTTTCAGTCCTTCACCCACCTTGAAGTTGCCAGTAAGTCTGGGCTTCCCTAATCCTTCAGATATATCTCACCATCTCCATCTGAAACCTATACTCAAGGCCCCTCCCCTTCTTTCCCCCTTCCCCCCACCACTTGCTTCCCCCCTCATCCTTATCCAACCCTCTTCTCTCATCCAGACACCCCCCCTGCCCAGGCCCCTCTGAACTGGCAAGAAGGACAAGGAGCCTGAGAGGTGAACATCCTCACAATACCCAGTAAGTCACCAAGCTATGAGGACACCATCCCTGCCACTGTGATGGCCCCTGCCCAGTTCAGGCCTGGGCCTCACCTCTCTCCCGTGCTCATACCACTCCCTCTGGGTTTCCTGCCTCCAGTCTTGCCCTCTCCAGCCTCTGTACCACCACAGGGGCTGCCATAATGGACTCCTGAAAACAGATGTGGACTTGACAAACTTTCAAAGGATCAAGTTAAAGTCCAGGTATGGCACTCAGTACCCTTCTCAGGTTACTTCCAGTCTATCTTTGCACCTTCAACTCCCAATATTTACCCCTCTAACCACATTAAAGCTGGAATGTTTCCCAGACACGTCCTGTTTATTCCCACCTCTGCCCGGGGCGCCCTCCCCGTCTTTACACCACTCCTTGCCTGCTGGGAAAACTCCACCACCTCAACACCCATGTGGCAGGCCACAAATTTTGGGGACTCTTCCTCATCTCTTGTATCCGGGCTGGTCTTTGACTCGCTTTGACCAACAGAACGTAGTGGAAGTGACATTATACATGTTCTGAAGCCCAGGCCTCACGAGGTCTTGTAATCTTCCACCCTTTCCATCTTGGAACCTGAGACCAGCATGCCATGAAGCAGGCCTGGATGAAAGAACACAAGAAGAAGGAGGCCCAGCCATCCCAGTTGAGCCCAGCTCCCAGCTTACACATTACTGAATACAGCCACATGAGAGCCCAGGAGGCCAGCACAAGAACCTCCCAGGCAACCCACAGAATCTTGAGAAATAATTAATGATGGTTGTCTTAAGCCATTAAGTTTGGGGATGGTTTGTTACACAGCAATAGATAACTGATACAATCCAGTTCTAATGGGAAGTCTTCCCTGGCTCACTCGGGTTCCCTTCTCCAAGCTCCGTCTCTGTGTTTTGGACACATCACATCACTTTATAACTATTTAGTATCTGGCTCTCCCAAGAGATGGTGAGCTCTTGAGGACTAGGACTGAGTCTGATTCATCTCTCTCCCAAGCACTCACAGTGGTCATGGGATGAAGCGCTTGAACACTTGCCAAATTCAGTGTACTCAGATGTCCTTAACGTGTTCAGAAAGTATGCCTGTCTGAACATTTTTTACTCAACAAAGATTTTAAAGCACACCCTATGTTCACAGAACAGGTCCCAGGCTCTGGAGCTGCTCTCAGTCTAGCAGGGGTAACTGATCATTACAATACAGCGTTAAAGTGTCATCCCTGGGAGAGTACGAGGCAGCTGGTGGGTGGAGGAGTCAAGAAAACTTAGAAGAGATGACATTGAGCTTCATCATAACTCTTAAGCAAGCTGCCACTGTTGGAAGGAAGCTTGAAGCTGTTGCCCCCCTTCACCCTTCCCCTAAGGAGGAGGAGGGATGTCATGGATTGGTCGGATTCAAGAATATTGAAGTCAGCCACAGTCCTGGGGGTGGGGCTTCAGGGTGTGAAAGAAGGGTGTTAAAGGTAGGTTCATTCTGGGGATTTCCTCTCTCTCAGACACTCAAGGTAAGATGGGGGCTTGGGCTTCTTCCCATTGGCAAGGAGGCACATTTTCTCCCCCTCCTCACTCCCCTTTCTTTAGAGCACCAAGCAAGAACCTAAGGGAGGCCAAGGGGAAAGGAACCAGGACAAAGCCCCTGGCTTCGGGCTCCACATTGGAGGGACCAAAGGGGCCAAAGATTAAGACAAGGTTTGTTTGCCTGCCACAGCCACTGTGCAGAGGAATCCCTTGGGGTCGTAGGGGGCTGGTAGATGACCCAGGAATCTGAGTTCCAGTCATTCATCTCTTGGCATCAAGCCAGAGGAGAGAATAACCAACAGAAAACTTTTCCTGTTTCTGGGAAAATAAGAGAAAAAAATGCCAGGCAGGGCAAATAGCATTATAAAGGCAAGCAAACCTCTGTGTGGAGCCATAAACGGAGCAAGAAAGGAGTGCGATAAGAGGTCACAAAGGAACTTTATAGAATCCTACATGAGAAGGCTAGACTTAATCCATAAAAAGATGATCTACTCTGCCCCACAGATATTCCTGTGTTAGCCCATTGCTACTGTTACTACGGTACTTACTGTGTGCCAGACATGGTTCTAAGTGGCTTACATGAATCAACTCAGATCATCTCCTGAGGCACTGAGATAAATAACTTGCCCAAGGTCCCACAAACCAGGAACCTGAAGTTCGAAAGGGTCACATAAGTGCCAGGTCTGTTCTCTTTCACCAACTTTGCTGCTCAGCAACCGTGGTATCAACAAGGACACCGGCTCCATTGAGCTAGACTTACCAGGAGGTTTCCTAGAGGAGGCGGGACTTGAGCTGAGTCCTGAGGGTCAAGGGATCAGGGCCAGCAGAGGCCGGGAAATCTTAAGGTGCTGCTGGGGCTCCAGGGCGCTTTGAGAAAAGGGGGGAAATCCAGCAAAAAGAACCACAGAGAGGGGCTGGCCTGGTGGCAGAGTGGTTAAGTTTGCACGCTTGGCTTCAGCGGCCTGGGCTCGGATCCCGAGCGTGGACTGGCGCATCGCTTGTCGACCCATGCTGTGGCGGAGTCCCATATAAAGTAGAGGAAGATGGGCACAGATGTCAGCCCAGGGCCAGTCTTCCTTCGCATTGTATTGGCAACGGACGTTAGCTCAGGGCTGGTCTTCCTTACACACACAAAAAGAACCACAGAGAAGACGCCCAAAGCTTCAGAGTGTCAGCATCCAAGAATTGAGTTCAGCAAACCAGTGCCGCCCTCAGGACAAGGCCTGGCCCAACCTTTTCCTTCCTTTTATATCGAAAGGTGGCTGTGATCCAGGTTCCTGGATCAAGTTTGTCAAAGTAAATGCGAGTCTGATTGAGACAAGAATTACTGTTGCATTAAGACTGAGATTATTTTTCTTTCTAGAAATGGTTCTGGACGGGGAGAGGAGGTAGAGAATGCTTTTTAATTATTTTTTTAACTAGCATTCGTATGGCACTTTAGCACTGACAAAATTATTTTCTTGCTCCTTATTTCACTGAGTGATGAGTGTTAACTTTCTCAATTTTTCAGATGATGAGTAAACTAAAACCTAGGAGGTTAACGAATTTAAAGTCACACAGGTAATGAAAGAAGCTGGGACTCATGCCCAGTTATTCAGACTCCAAATTCTATTCTCATTTATTCTTTTATTCTTTCATTCATTGGAAAAAAAAATGTATCGCATGCCCCAAATGTGCCAGGCACGGGACTAGGCCCTGAGCATACAGTGATGGTAAAATAGACAGTGCCTCTCACTGTCTCTCTTCTCCCTGTGCAGCAAACACTGAAGCAGGAATACAGTAAGAGCTATGGGAACCTACCTCCAGCATTTCTAAGGGGACTCAGTGATTACACCAACTCCTTTGCAACGTTCTCCCACTTTTATGTGTGGTTAACTGCCGCCACTGTTCACTGAACACCTGCCCTGTGCTCATCTTGTGCTAGATGTTGCGTATGGACTGTAATACCCAAGCCCTAGAGCACAATTCTATCCAATAACACCTCCTATGTGCTAACGACTTAGTCTGAAATTATTTATCGAGCACATACTCTGGGCAAAGTGTTCATTTAACAAATACTTATTAGCACCTCTGATAATCATAATAGCTAATATTTACTGACCACTTACCATGTGCCAAGTACCATGCTAAATTCTTTACATACATTATCACTTAACCTTCACAATAACTTTTAAGAGAGAGAGATTAGCTTAAATCAGCTTACTCAGAACATGCAGCTAGAAAGCGGTAGAGGCAGAATTTGAACCCAGGCAACCAGTATTTCCCACCACTATGTTGTCCGGCCTTCAACCCTGTACAAGGCACTGGGGAGACAGTGGTGGATGACATAGATACCATCCCTGCCCTCAAGATGCTTACAGACTAGAAGGGAAGATAAACTTTAAACAAATAATGCTCTGGTCTCCTCTGAGCTACATTAAAGCTTCCCCAAGGACGCGCCTCCTCAAGTGCACCTGGAGGATAAGGAAGCTGAGCAGTAGGCGAAGGAGGGAGAGGGAGGCCCACCCAGGCAGGGGACCAGCACCAGCGAAAGCTCCTAGGTAGGAAGCGCTTAGGCAGGCCAAGGCTGTGACATGGCTGGTGCCAGGGCAGGCGGATGACAGTGGGAAGCTGAGGGAAAGAACATGGAGTGGGATGGAAATCTGCATTGTTCAAAGGTTACTCTAGCTGCTGTAGAGGAGCCATCAGCTGAGAGCAAGACAGGGTGTGGAGAGACTGAGCAGGATGCTATTTCACCTGAGCAGCAGGTGCTAGTTTGGATTAGCCCGTTGATAGTGGCCAAGGAAGTGAACACACTGATGAAATACTTAGGAGTTAGAATTGAGCTGGCTTGGAGGGGGTTGGTGGTGAGGGAAAGGAGGGAGTTGTTATCAAACACAAACAAAGGTTCACGTACCTGCCACAGAGGAGGGCCAATAACTGGACCGTCAGGCTTGTGGCAAGGAAAAAGAGGTTTACTATCGAAAGGCAGCCAGACAAGGAGATGTGAGTTAAAACTCAAATCCACCTCCTCAAAGGGAAAAAGGTAGGGCTTTTTATCTGGAGTTGTAGGTAGGGGAGGGGAGCAGGCATTGGGGTTGTAGGCAGGGGAGGGGAACAGGCGCTGGGGTTGTAGGCAGGGGAGGGGAGCAGGCGCTGGGGTTGTAGGCAGCGGAGGGGAGCACGCGCTGGGGTTGTAGGCAGGAGAGGGTAGCATACACTGGGGTTGTACGTAGGGGAGAGGGAGCACGCGCTGGGGTTGTAGGGTAGGGGAGAGGGAGCATGTGGCCTTGCTGTTTGGGGCCGTCCCACCAGCCTACTTTGGCCTTGAAGACTGAATTTCTTTTCCCTTGACTGTCTGGACTTTGGTTAGTTTTCATCTTCAGCCTGTTTGGCCTTGCGAGGCTGAATCTTGATGTCTGGACCTTGACTTCCTGGTCATATACTAAGAAAGTGGATACACTCATACACGAAGGAAGGACAGAAAGAACTGGTTAGTTTTAAACAATAGTTGATTATGCTGAGTCGCACAACTGCAGTCAGCAAAGCTTATCTCAGAGCTTTTGCTCTAGGGAAGATTTTAACTCCTTCCTCCTCAGTTTCAGAGCAGCACGGTGGTTGGTGGCACTCTGGTGGTTGGTGGCACTCTGCAACTGCTCTGGGAGGCAGACAAGAGCTCAGGTTGCATCCAAGGCGGCTGTGGATTGCCACATGGAGCTAAGTAATAGGTGGCTGGTTGGATACATGGTTCTGGAGCGTGGAGGTCCTTAAAGCCGAGGAGATCATCTTGAAAAAAGGTGAAGAGTGTCTATGACAGGGCCCTGGAGACCTCTCACTGCTAAAGGTCGCTAGAGAGGAGGAAATGAGCAAAGGGAACAGAGACATGGTTAGAGAGAGAGGAGGGAAGCCAGGAGAGAGTGGCGTCTATGAACCAGAGAGGAGTGGGTTTCAACAAGGCAGGCCGCGGTGTGACTGAACTTAGCAGGGAATAAATACAGGAAAGACTGTGCTGATCTGGGATTTGTCCTGGGGGGCGGCGTCCTCATAAAGGCAGGGCTCCCAGTGCACCTGGGCAGGTGAGGGGAGTTAGAAAACACGGAGGAGAGGGCCTGACATGGCATGTTTGGGGGACAGAAAATAATTCCAGCAGGTAGAAATAGAAGGAGATGGAGCCAGAGGATGCAAAGAGATTATAATATTGGTGCCATTCATTGACTGGCTACTTTATGCTCATTTAATGCTCCCAACAACCCCGCAGAGTAGGAATTTACTAACCTTTTGTTATAGAGGAGAACACTCAGCCCTAGAAATGTGAAATGACTTCCTCAAGCTGATACACTGAAGTGGTGAGGCCAGAATTCTGCCTCGGGTCTGAGTCCAGTACTGTCACCTGGTGCTTCCTTGAGTCGGGTGGCAAGGAGGGAAGCAGACTGGAGAGGGTCAGGGCTGGACGAGGATGGAGAGGCGGGAACACACGTGGAGAGAGCTGGATGCAGAATCAACGGGAGGTAGAGAGCGGATGTAAATGGAGGGTGCTGGAGACAGGGCGTCTGGTCGGAGCAACTGGGTGGACGTTGCTACCATTTGCTGAGGTGGAAAAAGCAGGACATGGATTCATGGAAAAATGAAGACTTTGACTTCGACATGATGCGTCTGCTGGGCCTGGGTGACATCCGGGGAGATGTCAGGGGGCAACGAAATACACAGATCTGAAGGTCAGAACAGTTCGGACTGTGGGAGGAGGGAGAGGCATCACTGTAATCTTGACTTTTGGTTTCTTTTTACCTCAACAGCAGAGTTGAGAAGGGGCTGGCTCTGGGTTCAGAGAGACATGATGGGGAAGGGTGCCATTCCGCTGATTCAAAGACGACTCCTGGCTCACCTCTGACTCGGTTCCCCCCACAGATGGCTTTTCCCTGCCGCAGGTCCATTAAGAATCCCAAGACTCTGACCAGCCTTCTGGTGGGTGTGAGTTTCCTGGCCCTACATGTGTGGTTCCTCCAAGCCCCCAGCTCCCAGGTGGAGGAGATGTGGGGTGACTCCACCCGCGCTGCCCCTGCTCCCGCGCAGCCTTCGGGGTTGAGTCCGGGGCCCCCGTGTGTGGCCAACGCCTCGGCGAACGCCACGGCCGACTTCGAGCAGCTGCCCGCGCGCATCCAAGACTTCCTGCGCTACCGCCACTGCCGCCACTTCCCGCTGCTCTGGGACGCGCCGGCCAAGTGCGCGGGCCGCCGCGCGGTCTTCCTGCTGCTGGCCGTGAAGTCGTCGCCCGCCAACTACGAGCGGCGCGAGCTCATCCGGCGCACGTGGGGGCAGGAGCGCAGCTACGGCGGGCGGCCGGTGCGCCGCCTCTTCCTGCTGGGCACGGCCGGGCCCGAGGACGCCGAGCGCGCCGAGCGGCTGGCGGCACTGGTGGGGCTGGAGGCGCGCGACCACGGCGACGTGCTGCAGTGGGCCTTCGCCGACACCTTCCTCAACCTCACGCTCAAGCACGTGCTCCTGCTCGACTGGCTGGCGGCGCGCTGCCCGCGCGCGCGCTTCCTGCTCAGCGGCGACGACGACGTCTTCGTGCACACCCCCAACGTGCTCCGCTTCCTGGAGGCGCAGCCGCCGGACCGCCACCTCTTCGCCGGGCAGCTCATGGACGGCTCCGTACCGGTCCGCGAGAGCTGGAGCAAGTACTTCGTGCCCCCGCAGCTCTTCCCCGGGAAGGCCTACCCCGTGTACTGCAGCGGCGGCGGCTTCCTCCTGTCCAGCCACACGATCGGGGCCCTGCGCAGGGCCGCCCGCCACACACCGCTCTTCCCCATCGACGACGCCTACATGGGCATGTGTCTGGAGCGCGCTGGCCTGGCGCCCAGCGGCCACGAGGGCATCCGGCCCTTCGGCGTGCATTTCCCCGGCGCCCGGCAGCCCTCCTTCGACCCCTGCATGTACCGCGAGCTGCTGCTCGTGCACCGCTTCGCGCCCTACGAGATGCTGCTCATGTGGAAGGCGCTGCACGACCCGGCGCTGAGCTGCGGCCGGGGGCACAGGGTCTCCTGAGGCCGGGTGGGCGGCGCCGGGCGGATGAGCAGCCTCCACCTGTGATGTTTTCCGTGCTGAGAATGCATCTTCCCTGCTCTGGATACCTTCTGTCCTACCCATCTCGGTGCAGCTGAACCCCAGCTGCACACTGGGATCATCTGGGGGTGTGTGTGGGAAATACCTCTGTCCTGGCCCCATCTCCAAAAGGTCTGCTTGTAGTGGTCTGGGGTGGCCCCTGATATCTAGGTATTTTTTTAAGTTTCTCAGGTAATTCGAATGTACAGCTAGGGATGGAGCCCACCGGGTTAGGGATGTCTGTCATCCTTGCAAACCCACCTCCACTGACCCTCTCGGAGCCTTCTGGGGCACCTCGCTCCTGCCCTCCAGTCACTGTGGGGAGTGGAGCAAGGGGGTGTGAGGCCAAGATCAAATGTTGCCTGCTGGGTGCACTACAGATGAGTCACCACTTCCATCATTTCCGCCACAAATGAGTGGAGCTGGAGCCGAACTGACAGTTATCTGATGGATTCCCCTCCCCTAGAAGTCAGTCTACGCTTGGGACCTAAAAAGCACCCCCCTAGAGTTAGAGCTGAGGGTGTCTGGCAGCCTTCCTCCCACCCAGTTCTCTCCCACCCCCAATCTCCCCGTGAGGTCAAAATCCCTACTGTGCAAAGCGGAAACCGAGGCCAGGTCAGGGCAGTGACTCATCCAGGGCCATGTGGTCACCTCCCCACTCACTCTGACCATGGCTAATGGCCTGTTTGGGTCCCGTCCATGCACACTTGCCCCACCAGCGCTCACTTCAAGGGGGCAGAGATGCCTCTGCATCTTTGCACAAGCACTGTTCCATTTACTCGAAATGTCCTCCTCCACCACCACCATCTCTGTCTCTCGTGTCAGTTAGGATGCCTGCAGGGGAGGCCACCAGCTGTCCAGCAAAATCTGCTACCCCCTTCTTCCTGCACACTCCTAGACTACACTTGCCAGCCCCCCTTGCAGTCAGGTATGGCCATGTGACCGGGCTCTCTTCCATGGATGGGTGTGGACGTGATGAGGACCGCTCCTGGACCCTGGCTCACCTCTGCTCACTTTCTCCTTCCCTGGGATTGGAACATGGATGGGCCCGTGACCCATCCCTGACCCTGCAGATGAGGACAACACCCCAAGCCGAAGCTGGGGTTTCTCAACCTTGGCACTGTTGACGTTATGGGTTGGACAGTTCTTTGTTGTGGGGGGCCCTGTGCATCGGAGAACATTTAGTGTCCTCTGTCCACTAGATGCCAGTATCACACCCTGAGTCATGACAACCAAAAATATCTCTGAACGTCGCCAAATGTACCGTGGTGGACAAATTCACCCCTGGTTGAGAACCGTTGGCCTGGAGGAAGGCAGAAAAACAAGAGCATCTCCTAGTTGCCACATAGAGCAGAGCTGCCCATGGACTGACCTGCACTACTCAGCTCAAACTGTTGAGAAGAACAAAGTAAACATTTATACCTTTTGAGCCTCTGGGGTTTTGCTGGCTCTTTCTCACAGCAGCCTTGCCTTACCCCAGGTAAGCTAATGTGTCCTCTCTGGTCCCTTGTTTCTCCCAAACAGACTGGCTGCTCCCAGAGGGAGGGACCATGTCTGATTCACGTCGGGCTGGCACAGGTTTCCTTGGAGGGGACCAATGGCAAGTCCCATCATGCCCACTCCAGGAACCTAAGCAGGCCAGCTCACCTCTGATCCCCTCTCTCCATGGTGATAATCCGTGGAGGGAGGGCAGTGTCATTCTGCAGGCTTACCATTGGCTCCGGGAGGTGGAAGGGAGCAGGAGGAGGAGGCACCATCCAAGCGCAGCCCTAGTACCCCCTGGAGTCACCGGCCTCCCTCTCCCACCCTGACCGGGCTCACCCAGCCCGGCTCATCGGGCTCTTGCGCCATGTGGCCACCAGGGGGCGCGCTCCGCACACGGTTTCCGCGCGGAGGCGGTGGCGTGTGCTTGGGTCGGTGAAAATCTGGGCCCGGGAGCCTGTGCTCCCAACTCCCTTTACCCGGCAGGCGTAACTAACAAGGACCCCGTGAGCAAAGGAAATGATCCTGTCTCACTCACAAACACAGATGCAAAATCCTACACAAAATGCCAGCTGACGGAATGTGGCAATATGTAAAAAGGATCATGTATCAGCACCAAGGGGGGTTTATCGCAGAAATTCGAGGTGGGTTCAGCATTAGAAAAGTAATCAGAATATACGGATAAAAAAGGAAGATCTGTCAATGTGGTACATCACATCAAGAGAAATATAAGTACCTCAGATGAGGGAGAAAAACATTTGATAAAACTCAACATCAGTTCGTAATTTTAAAGAAAATCTTAGTAAAAGGTGAAAGCATTTGAAAGCATTTCCTTTAAGATTCGGAAAAAGACCAGATGTGCCATCATCACCACTTCTGTTCAACATTGTCCAAGACTTGAGAGCATAGCGATGCAAGTTCAAGATTCAAAAATATAACCACTTGGGGCCGCCCTGGTGGTGTAGTTGTTGGGTTCCCGCGCTGCTTCCGTGGCCCGGGTTCGCGGGTTGGGATCCCACGCGCCGGCATACACATCACTCCTCAAGCCACACTGTGGCAGCATCCCATATACAAAGTGGAGGAAGATGGGCACGGATGTTAGCTTAAGGACTGTCTTCCTCAAGCAAAAAGAAGATTGGCAACAGATGTTAGCTCAGGGCCAATCTTCCTCACCAAGAAAAAAAATATATATATATATAATGACTTGAAAAAAGAAAATTATCAAAACCTCAGAGGTTTGCAACCCTATCAGACCTGATTTTCCCTTTCTATAACAAATTAATGACATACTCCCTATCCTGAAAGGAAATGAAATAGATAATATAATCTGTCAACACATATATTTTCCAAAAAATCAATATAACTTTAAATTGTAATATAAAAGATTAATAAAAAATACTTTAAAATAAATAATATAAATTTTGATGTGTAAATTCTTGGACATAAAAAACTCCCTCACAGATTTCCAAATCTCCCCCTAGGGGGCAGTACACCTCACTGAGAAGGACTGGTCTGTACAGAAAACACACTCAAAAATCGTACAGACAACTGATTAAATTAATAAAATGTACCAAGTTTTCCAGACAGAAAATTAATGTACAAAAACCAATTTAGTTTCTACATAGTAACAAGCAGTCAGGAAAAGTCATTTTTAAAGTACCATTTATAATAAAATTAAAAAGGTACTTAGGTCTGAATCTATAAGATATGCAAGAAAATAATGAAAAATTATTTTAAGATATTTTTAAACATCTAAATTAATGTAGAGAGATATCATGTTGTAAAGCACCTCTAATCCCCAACTTCCCTGGATCCTCACCCCAGCCAGGGAACCGGGATTGTTATCACCCCCATTGCCCAGATGTGGAGACTGAGGCCCATGTAGGGGAGTGACCTGCCCAAAGTCCACAAGTCTCCTGGGCCCGGCCTCCTGCCTGCTGTTCCTGGGCCCTGATCACTGCCCTTGCCACCATGCCTGACAGCCACCATGCCCAGAGTCCAAAGGCTGCAGCTGCATGAGTCCAGAGGCCGGGTCTCTGAGCTCCAGAGAGAAGGAGGCAGACAGCAATTTGGCCGTGCACACATGCACACACACAGCCATAGAATTATTCATGCCTTCGAGGGAGGAAACCCTCCTCAGCCCCACCCATCTCAGTGGTACTTGGGAGCAGGAAGCAGTGGCCTTTGGATGCAGGAGGTGAGGGTGGGGCTCAAGGATAAGGCCCCACCTCAGTTTCCCCCACCCCAATGCTCTACCTACTCATTCCCTCAAACCCGGAAGAAAAGAGCAAATAACAATTATGGGGAGACAGGAAGCCTGAGCCTGAAGAGCCCTGAGAGATGCCCTCCCTACCCCCACCCCCAGTGGATGGGAAAGTGGGCCCAGAGAGTAACAGTGGCCAGCCCAGCATCACACAGCAGGTCTGTGGCAGAGCCTGACCCCAGCTCAGAATCCAGCCCTGGGGAGGGGATGCTTTGGGATCTGAATGATGAACACTGTGAGTGTTTGTCTGTCCCTGGACCCCAGAGTTCAGCCAGGTAAGGCTACATTTGCCTGTGCAAAGGATGATGCTGGAGCATGATCAGAGCCTGTACTGGGGAGTCCTGCCTGTGGGGGCACAGAGGGGGTCCCCACTCTAGTCTGGAGCAGTGGTTTTCAAACCATGAACTGAGACCCATGAGTGAGTCATGAAATCAGTTCAGAGTCTGAAACCCACATTAAAAAGAAGTTGAAGAGAACAAAATAGAAATATCAAGTGACACACAGATAGTAAAAATATAGGATCATGATACAAAGTGTAATTCTAATTGTGGTTGCAGTTAAAAAAAATGCCAGGGGCCAGCCTAGTGGCATAGTGGTTAAGTTCACACTCTCCACTTGGGCAGCTGAGGGTTTGCAGGTTCGGATCCCAAGGGCAGACCTACACACCACTTATCAAGCAACACTGTGGCAGGCGTCCCGCATATAAAGTAGAGGAAGATGGGCATGGATGTTAGCCCAGGACCAATCTTCATCAGCAAAAAGAGGAGAATTGGCAACAGATGTTAGCTCAGGGCCAATCTTCCTCACCAAACAAAAAAAAAGCCAACAGGCTTGTAACAATGAGGTTGCTAGATTCAAGATCAACCCACAAAAACCAATAGCATTTCTCTAGACCAGGCATAACTAGCTAGAAAATGTCATTTTTAGAAGATAACATTCATGACGTCTGGAACTTACTTTCCAATGGTTCAAAAAAGCATGAATATATGTGAAAGAGAGAGGGAGGGAGATAAAGCAAATGGTCGAAATATTAACAATTGGTGAATTCAAGTAAAAGGTATAAGGGTGTTCATTGTTCTTTCCAGTTTTCTCTAGGTTTGACATTTTAAAAAATAAAAATTTGGGAGAAAATACCACTTACAATAGCAACAAAAACTATAAAATACCTAGAAATTAAGTGAATGTACAAGACCTCCATTGAGAAAAAAAATTAAACTCTAATAAAGGACACAGACAGTGATCTGAATAAAAAGATAGTTCAGAGAGAAGGCTCAAATAAATAAAATTGGAAATGAAAGAGGAGAAATTACAACAGATACCACAGAAATACAAAGGATTATAAGAGAATACTATGAAAAACTATATGCCAACAAATTGGACAATCTAGAAGAAATGGATGAATTCTTAGACTCATACAACCTCCCAAAACTGAATCAAGAAGAAATAGAGAATCTGAATAGACCAATCAGAAGTAAAGAGATTGAAACAGTAATCAAAAACCTCCCAAAAAATAAAAGTCCAGGACCAGATGGCTTTTCTGGAGAATTTTACCAAACATTCAAAGAAGATTTAATACCTATCTTTCTCAAACTATTCCAAAAGATAGAGGAAGATGCAACACTTCCTAACACATTCTATGAGGCCGACATCATGCTGATACCAAAGCCAGACAAGGACAATACAAAGAAGGAAAATTACAGGCCAATATCGCTGATGAACATAGATGCAAAAATCCTCAACAAAATATTGGCAAACTGAATACAGCAATACATCAAAAAGGTCATACACCATGATCAAGTGGGATTTATACCTGGGAGACAGGGATGGTTCAACACCTGCAAATCAATCAACGTGACACACCACATTAACAAAATGAAGAATAAAAACCACATGATCATCTCAATTGAGGCAGAGAAGGCATTTGGCAAGATCCAACATCCATTTACGATAAAAACTCTCAATAAAATGGGTATAGAAAGAAAGTACCTCAACATAACAAAGGCCATATATGACAAACCCACAGCTGACATCGTACTCAAGGGGGAAAAACTGAAAGCCATTCCTCGGAGAACAGGAACAAGACAAGGGTGCCCACTCTCGCCACTCTTACTCAACATAGTATTGGAGGTTTTGGTCAGAGCAATTAGTCAAGAAAAAGAAATAAAAGGACTCCAAATAGGCAACAAAGAAGTGAAATTCTCACTATTTGCAGATGACATGATCTTATACATAGAAAACCCTAAAGAATCCATTGGAAAACTATTAGAAATAATCAACAACTACAGCAAAGTTGCAGGGTATAAAATCAACTTACAAAAATCAGTTGCATTTCTATACGCTAATGATGAACTAACAGAAAGAGAACTCAAAAAGGCAATCCCATTTACAATTGCAACAAAAAGAATAAAATATCTGGGAATAAATTTAACCAAGGAGGTGAAAGACCTATACAATGAAAACTATAAGACACTATTGAAAGAAATCGAGGAAGACATAAAGAAATGGAAAAATATCCAATGCACATGGATTAGAAGAAGAAACATAGTTAAAATGTCCATACTACCTAAAGCAATCTACAGATTCAATGCAATCCCAATCAGAATCCCAATGACATTCTTCATGGAAATAGAACAAAGAATCCTAAAATTCATATGGGGCAACAAAAGACCCCAAATAGCTAAAGGAATCTGGAGAAAAAGAACAAAGCTGGAGGTATCACAATCCCTGCCTTCACAATATACTACAAAGCTATAGTAATCAAAACAGCATGGTACTGGTACAAAAATAGACACACAGATCAATGGAACAGAATTGAAAGCCCAGAAATAAAACCACAGATCTGTGGACAGCCAATCTTCATCAAAGGAGCTAAGAACATACAATGGAGGAAGGAAAGTCTCTTCAATAAATGGTGCTGGGAAAATTGGACAGCCACATGCAAAAGAATGAAAGTAGACCATCTTCTATCGCCATACACAAAAATTAACTCAAAATTGATCAAAGACCTGAAACTGAGACCTGAAGTGATAAAAATCCTGGAAGAAAAAGTAGGCAGTACACCATTTGACATCGGTCATAAAGGGATATTTTCCAATTCCATGTCTACTCAGACAAGGGAAACAAAAGAAAAAATAAACAAGTGGGACTTCATCAGACTACAGAGCTTCTACAAGGCAAATGAAACCAGGATCAAAACGAATAGGCAACGCACTAGCTGGGAGAAAATATTTGCAAATTATTTATCTGACAAGGGGTTAATCTCCATAATATATAAAGAACACACAACTGAACAACAAAAAAACAAACGACATGATCAAAAAATGAGCAGAGGATATGAACAGACATTTTTCCAAGCAAGAGATACAGATGGCCAACAGGCACAAGAAAGGATGTTTAACACCACTAATCATCAGGGAAATGCAACTCAAAACTACAATAAGATATCATCTTATACCCATTAGAATGGCCATAATCACCAAGACAGAAAACAACCAATGTTGGAGAGGTTGTGGAGAAACAGGAACCCTAATTCACTGCTGGTGGGAATGCAAACTGGTGCAACATTTATGGAAAACAGTAGGGAGATTCCTCAAAAAAATAAAAATAGAAATACCTTATGATCCAGCTATCCCACTATTGGGTATATATCCAACAAACCCGAAATCAACAATCCAAAGAGGCTTGTGCACCCCTGTGTTCATTGCAGCATTAGTCACTATAGCCAAGAAGTGGAAGCAACCCAAATGTCCCTAGACTGATGATTGGATAAAGAAGATGTGGTGTATACATACAATGGAATACTATTCAGTCATAAGAAAAGACAGAATTGTCCCATTAGCAACAACATGGATGGACCTGGAGGGTATTATGTTAAGTGAAGTAAGCCAGAGATGGAAGGACAAACACCGCATGATTTCACTCATATGTGGAAGGTAAAGTAACACACGGACAGAGAGAACAGTTTAGTGGTTACTGGGGCAAGGGGGATGGAAGTTGGGCACAAGGGAAGCATTTATATGGTGACTGACAAATGATAATGTACAACTAAAACTTCACAATGTTATAAACTATTAAGACATCAATAAAAAAATAAATTAAAAAGAGATAGTTCATGTTCTTGGATGGAACTACATATTATTATAAAGACGTCAATTCTTCCCAAATTAATCTTAAATTCAATGAAGCCCTAATAAAAATTCCATTTGGAATTTTTTTTTTTAGGAACTCAATAAGCTTACTCTAAAATGTAAACAAATAGCTAAGTCAACCTTAAAAATGAAGAGTAAAGGTGACATTTGCCTTATTGGATGTCACCACAATGCCATGGAGAGACGAACAGTGGGGTTCTATGCTAGAACCCACTGGTAAGGAGAGGCGAGAGCTCGGAGGCCAACTGCGTATGTGGGAACGCAACGTGCAGGGACGGGGTGCAGATATGCAGTGGATGGTGTGGCTCCCTCATGGAAAAAGGTAGAACTGGATCCTAACTAATGCTGCATTTAAGAATGAACTCTCACTGGGTTAGGGACTTAAATTTGAAATGTAAAACTATGAAGATAACAGAGGAAAATATAGGAGAATGTCTTCGTGATCTAGGGGTAGGGAAGGACTTTTCAAACAAATTTCAAATTTGTAAACCATAAGATTTTTATTTTTTTAAATTTTTTATTTTTACTGTATGTGTCTTTTTTTTTATTGTGGTAACATTGGTTTATAACATTGTATAAATTTCAGGTGTACATCATTATACTTCTATTTCTGCATAGATTACATCATGTTCACCACCCAAATACTAACAACAATCCATCACTGTACACTTGTGCCTACTCATCCCTTTCACCCTCCTCCCTCCCTGCTTCCCCTCTGGTAACCACCAATCCAATCTCTGTCTCTATGTGTTTGTTTGTTGTTGTTTTTATCTTCTACTGATGAGTGAGATCATATGGTTTTTGACCTTCTCCCTCTGACTTATTTAGCTTGAGGGTATTACCCTCAAGGTCCATCATATTGTCACAAATGGCTAGATTTCATCATTTCTTATGGTTGAGTAGTATTCCATTGTGTATATATATCACATCTCCTTTATCCATTCATCCCTTGATGGGCACTTAGGTTGCTTCCAAGTCTTGGCTATTGTGAACAATGCTGCAATGAACACAAGGGTGCATGTATCTTTACACATGCGTGTTTTCATGTTCTTTGGATAAACACCCAGCAGTGGAATAGCTGGATCGTATGGTAGTTCTCTTCTTAATTTTTTGAGGACTCTCCATATTGTTTTCCATAGTGGCTGCACCAGTCTGCACTCCCACCAGCAGTGTTTGAGAGTTCTCTTCTCTCCACATCCTCTCCAACACTTGTTGTTTCCTGTCTTGTTAATTATAGCCATTCTGACAGGTGTCAGGTGTTGTCTCATTGTAGTTTTGATTTGCATTTCCCTGAAAGTTAATGATGTTGAGCATCTTTTCATGTGCCTTTTGGCCATCTGTATCTCTTCTTTGGAGAAATGTCTGTTCAGGTCTTTTGCCCATTTTTTAACTGGGTTGTTAGTTTTTTTGTTGTTGAGATGTATGAGTTCTTTATATATTTTGGAGATTAACACCTTATCAGATATATGGTTTACAAATATCTTCTCCCAATTGATAGGTTGTCTTTTCGTTTTGTTGATGTTTTCCTTTGCTGTACAGAAGATTTTTAGTTTGATGTAGTCCCATTTGTTTATTTTTTCTATTGTTTCCCTTGCCCGCTCAGACATAGTACTTGAAAATATGTTGCTAAGACCAATGTTGAAGAGCGTACTGCCTATGTTTTCTTCTAGAAGTTTCATGTAAACCATAAGATTTTTAAAAGCTTCAGTTTGAACTCATGAAGATTAAAGATTTATTTTCAATGAAGAACAAAGATAATCGAGGCTGACAGTAGGAGAGGCATTTACTCTGTCTAAAGCCAAAAATGAATCGATATCCAGAATATACAAACCAAAACTCCAATGAAAAGGTGAGCAAAATGTTCAGTATAGGAACCTCCCAAATTTAACAGCCCATGAGGAGATGCTCCAAATTGTTAATGATCACAGTAAAAATGTAATTAAAACTATGAGAAATCTACCCTTATCAAGGAATAAAAGTTAGAAAGTCCTATAAATGCCAATGTTGGCAGGGATGGTGGTTATGAGCCAGTGGGGGCTGTTGGGAGGGCTTTCTGAATAATGTCCCACCTACCTGATTCAATTGAGGGGCCTGATGTCTCTGCTACTCAACAACAGGGCTCTGGGGCTATACCCCGAAGGAAATCTCATGAACTGTCTGTGTGAGGATGTTCGCTGCAGGCTGATTCCCGGGGGCAGGGAGTCGGGGGTCACCTGGGCGTCCATCTCCCAGAGTAATCGGTAAACAGTGGGGGAGACATGCCACAGAGGGCCACACTGTGTTTAGAAGCATCAGTTTAGACGTTATACATAGAAACAAGGAGGGATCTTAAAAACTTACTGCTTTGTGCAACAAGCAAGAAACAGATGGAGATAAAATTACATGGATGTAAATAAACAAGACATCACCTAAGAACACAGGCAAAAAGAGGCACATTAAACATGCTAGATTGGTTGCCTCTGGCAGGACAGGAATGGGAATGGGGATAAAAGGGAATAAAAACATTAAACCAGAGCAGGGCCCAGCACGGTCCAGAGGTGATTGCATGCCAAGGACCCAGACGTGGGCAAACCTAGCACCTGGGGCCCAAACCAGTGTGGGGAGCCCCTGATCGGGGGAGGTTGCAAGGAGGCACTGCCCAGATGCTAAGGCTGGGCGGCTGGAGGGGCAGGACAGGGAGGGCACAGTCCAGGCAGAGGGAGGGGCGTGTTCTGAGGCTCCCAGAGAGAGTGCCCTGGGGGAAACGAACTAAAGGGGTGCTCCTGGAGTGATGCTGGGCAAGCAGGATCAGGGGAGGAGGGCAGCCTGGGAGGTCCTGTCACCTTGGCCGGCCAGCCTGCAGCAGTCCCACAGGGCTGGCCTAATGCCCAAGACACTCCGGGGGTGCTCAGGTCCCCTCCTCTCCCCTCCCCACCTTGGCAGTCACATCCCACAGGTAGGGGCACAGAAGTGCATCCTCCAGGTCTCTCTGAGAGGCATTTGGAGGTACAACTGGCCCCTCAGAAGGAGAAAGCACCCTTCCCACTGGATTTTTCTAGAATTAGGTGGGGGGCTCCAACACAGAGAAATCATTCACCCAACTACTCCAGGGGGTTGGGGCCCTTGTTTGTTCCAGGCCCAGGACAGCTGGTCACACCTATTATACTGAGTATACTGGGGCAAGTGGGTCACACTGACACACCCCGACCCCCTTAGTTGCCTCTCAACCCAGAGATGGGGCTACACCTCAGACCAGCCCACCCTTTGCGTCCTTCAGGAAGGACCCCTCAGAGAGGGCTGTGGAGCCCTTCACTGTCCAAGCAGAGCGAGGACCCACCCACACAAGGCTGGGCTCTGTGTCCCCAGCCTGAAGCCGGGAGAGCGGGAGCCACTGGCTTTGATGGGTCCGTCTGCAGCTCAGCTGCCTGCCCGGGGAGATGCCAATCTCTTAGTGTTAAAGCAACATTATAATGATTTTTAGAGATGGCCCCTCTCTACCCTGGGATGGTCATTTACAAAATTATTCTGTAGTGCTGATGACCCCCTTCTCTCCAACCTAGACTCAGCCTGGCCTATGTGTAACAAACAGGCTCATTAGCATATTTTTCCCAACAGAAAAGCAGTCTTTCCAGAAGGCTAACTTGGATGTCCCAGAAATGACACCAGTTTTTAAAATGCCTTTATTCTGTACTCCTGGTCTCAAAAGTTTGAAGCAATAGAGTAGGAGATTGGATTTGTATTTTAGAAAGTTCACCGGGCTGCAAGAGAAGGGATCAGAGGAGGAGGAGGGGTTCTGGTGAGAGAGAGGAGATGGTGAGTAGGGGACAAGGAAAGAGCCTGACCTGGGAGGGGAGGAAGAAGTGGCAGAGTCCAGAGGTCACGGGGAGGTGGAATGGGCAGGGCTTGGAGACTGGGAGTGCTGGGGGGAGGGGGGGGATGGGGAGAAAGGCCAGTTCAGGTCTGGCCCTCGGGGTGGGGTGACTGGGCCATGAGGGGTCCAGTAGATGGGGGCTCTGTGGGCCCTGAGCTTGGAGAAGGTGTCTGAGCACCTGTGCATGGAGGGTGAGGGGCCCTGGGTGCCTGTGGCAGCAGCTGGGGGCACGGAGGGTCCCTCACACCGCACCCCAACTGCATGGGACCCCGCCCCTACTCATCCCCACAGCTCTCCAGCACTCAGACAGAGCAGGGGAGGCCCTGAGGGTCTCCTGAATGTTCTACACCAGGCGTCAGCCAGGCTCCCCTGCTCCCCCTGCCCCTCCCTGCGTCCCTCCTGTGGCCGTGCTGTGGGCTGGAGGCCATCGCCCAGCCCTCCCTGAGGGCCCAGGCTGATGTGCCCCCCAACCTGCCCAAGCAGTGCTGGGCCCTGCACAGAAGTAGGGAGAAGGGAGCTCCCCCAAACTCTCAGAGATGGGGGACAGCTGCCTGCGTGGCCTGAGAGTCCTGACACAGCCCCCACCCAGTCCTGGCTCTAATCCCAGGGGTCCAAGGGGCTGGTCACAGCGGAGGGCCTCAGGCCCCCTCCCAGGTGCCAGAGTCCCTGAAACCTTCAACTAAATCCTAAAGCTTCTTAGGCAAATGAGCTCCTGTCCCCAGGTGCCAGAGGGGACACAGATCTCCCTGCCTGCACTCCAGACAGACATGTCTTTTAAGGCCCAGCCAGGACCTCTTGGGCACCCTATTCAGCAATATTTCCCCCCACTCCCCACCTCCTCAGTGCTGAGCTGGGAACCCAGAGCAGAGCCAGACCCCCCTCCGAGGGGTGGGGTGGGAGTGTAGACTCCTACCTGCCTGAGGGAGGGCCACGGGCAGGCATGGCTTCCTCCGGGTCTCAGATGGTACAGGAGGGACCTGGAGCACCTTGCACCCATCCTTACTGCCCCATCCTGACCACTGTGCTGGCCTGCACAGGACACGGGGATCCAGGGATCCTTGGGATCCAGCTGCCCCTCCTTGGCAGTGGGCTCTGGGTGCCAGTTCGGCGTCAGCTCCCTCCACCTGCTGAGGCTGTGGGCAGGGTATTTCCTCTAAGAGGATCTTGGGGTCTGTGTCAGTAACTCTCAGGGCTTGGTGGGGAGGATCAATTGGGGTTCTCACGTGGATGCTCTAAGTTCCTTGGGAAACAGTTGGACATTTCTTCAAAAAGTGTCACATGGAGTTATGCTATGACCCAGTAATTCCACTCCTAGGTATATACCCAAGAGAACTGAAAACATATGTCCACACAAAAACTTGTATGCGAATGTTCATAGCAGCATTATCCATAATAGCCCCAAAGTGGAAAAGTCTCAAATGTCATCAATGGATAAATGGATCAGCAAAATGTGGTATACACATACAGTGGAATATTACTCAGCCATAAAAAGGAATGAAGTATATATCCACCCTACAACATGAGTGAACTGTGAAAACATTCTGCTAAGTGAAAGAATCCAGATATGAAAGGCTACATATTGTATGATTCTATTTCTAAGAAATGTCCAGAATAGGCAAATCCATGTAGAGAGAAAGTACATTAGTGGTTGCCAGGAGTTGGGGGAGGGGATGAATGGGGAGTGACTGCTAATGGGCACAGGATTTCTTTTGGGGTGATGAAAATGTTGGGAATGAGACAGTGGTGATGACGGCACAACTTTACACAACAATATTTTTTATTTTCTGTTAGTCTGATGGGTGACAAATGACATCTATCTGTGTTGTTTTAATCTGCCTTTCTCTAATTCTGAGCATCCTTGAGCATGTTTTTCATGTTTGAGGGCCATTTTTATATCTTTTTGGGTGAATTGTCCGTTCATGCCTTTCCCCTCATTTTACTATCAGAGTTTTGGGTTTTGTCCCTCAATTTTTAAGAGTTACTTATATATTAGGGACACCTGCCCTTTGTCTGTGGTATTCTGTGTGAACATTGTCTTCCAGTTTGTCAGTGGTCTGTGGACTTTGTTTAGTGTTTTGTGTCACGCAAGGTTTTTTTATTTTTATGTAGTCAAATTTATCAATCTTTTATTTTATGGCCTCTCATTTTTGAATCATAGTTAGAACGCCTTTCTCAACATCAAAGTTAAAGAGGAAGTCACTCATGTTTTCTTCTGGTCCTTGGATGGTTTTAGTTTTTACACATACAGCTCTAATCCATGTAGTTTATTCTTTTGTTGGGTGTGACATAAGGACCTAATTTTTATCTTTTTCTAAATGACTACCCGGTTGTCTCAGTGCCATTTATGACAAAGTCTGTCTTTAGTACGTATCAAAGGTGGCATTTCAAATCACTGGGGCAAAGATGTATTTCTAAAGGTCTATTTCTAAATTCTCTAGTCTATTCTAATTTGTCTATTCATGCACCAGTGGCACCTGTTTTTAATTACAGAAGCTTTTCTTTTTTTATTGTTTGGCAAAGCTAATTCTCCCTCATAGTTTTTCTTCAGTGTTTTCCTTCCATTCTCGCTTGTTTGGTTTCCCACATGGACTTTGGTATCAATTCGTCTGTCTTCATAAAATAGCTTGCTGGTATTTATATTGCATTGAATTTACAAATTAACTTAGGGAGAACTGACATATTTATAATGACTCATATATATTATATTACAATGACTAATATAACTGACTCATCCTATCCAAGAACAGGGGACGTCTTTCCATTTGTTCTTCTTTAGTATCTTTCAAGAATGTTTAAAAATTTTTCTCAGATAGGTTTTGTACATTTCTTTTTCTTTTTTTTCTGAGGAAGATTCACCCTGAGCTAACATCTGTTGCCAATCCTCCTCTTTGCTTGGGGAAGATTTGCCCTGAGCTAACATCTGTACCAATCTTCTTCTATTTTGAATGTGGGTTGCTGCCACAGAATGACCGCTGATGAGTGGTGTAGGTCCATGCCAGGGAACTGAAATCAGGCTTCCAAAGCAGAGCACACTGAACTTAACCACTAGGCCATGGGGCTGGCCTGTATACCTTTCTTATTAAATTTGTTTCTAAGCCTTTGATCTTTTTTGCTGTAATTATAAATAGGGTTTTCTCTACCCTTGTGACCTCTGTTTATTTTTTGTATATATAAAGGCTATTGAATTTTGTATTTTAATTTTATGTCCTACTACTTCACTGAACTCTTATTGTTTGAATTAGTTTTATCCTTGATTCTCTGGGGTTTTTCAGGTGTAACATTATATCATCTGCAAACAGGGGTAGTTTTATTTCTTTTTTAGTCATTCTTAGTCCTCTAATTGATATATCTTGTCTGACTGCATTGGCTAATACCTCTAGTACAATATAGAAGAGAGGTGGAGACAGTGGCCATTCACCCCTTGTTCCTGATCTTAGTGGAAATACTTCCAGTGTTTCCTGATTAAGTAAGATGCTGGCTTTAGGACTATATTCTATCGTGTTGAGAAAGTATCCCTCACTTCCTATTTTGTTGGGTGTTTTTATCATGAATGGGTGTTGAATTTTGTTAAAGCCTTTCTTGGCATCTATAGAGAAACTCATATGATTTCCTCTCAGTTTCATTAATATGGTGCATGCTTGTTATGGGTTGAATTGTGTCCCTCAAATGATGTTGAAGTCTATCTTAATACCTCAGAATGTAACCTTAGTTGGAAATAGGGTCTTTACAGAGGTGATCAAATTAAAATGAGGTCATTAGTGTGGACCCTAATTCAATATGACTGGTGTCCTTATAAAAGGGGAAAATTTGGACATAGAGATAGACATACACACAGGGAGAACATATGTTCTCCCTGAGAACAGGGTGTTGTGTCTACAAGCCATGGAACCCCAAAGATTGCCAGCAAACCACCAGAAGCTAGGAGAAAGGCACAGAACAGATTCTCCCTCCCAGCCCTCAGATGGACCCAACCCTGATGATCTTGGACTTCTAGCCTCCAGAACTGTGAGACAATGAATTTCTGTTGTTTAAGCCCCCCACTTTGTGGCACTTTGTTATGGCAGCCCTAACAAACTAATGCTATTAGTGGATTTCCTAATATTAAACCAACCTTGCATTCCTAGAATAAATCCCATTTGGTTTTGGCTGGTTTTCAATAATATCCGGGATACCGGGAAAATATAAGCAGTGTTTTAGAGAAGCATGGAATTAAGAGCAACTCAAAGGTCATTTTGTCCTCCATATCCCCATTTTCCATGATGTCTGCTCTGCCCTGGAGTCCAATGTGACCCTCTCATTTCCTGAACTCTCAGGAGAATACCATTAGCAACTGCTTCCAACCCGAAAGTTCTGTGTGTCTAATGCAACTCCTTTCCCTGCAATCCTGACCCCTTGGCTAGATGGCAGTGAGGGAACTGGTTAACACGATTCCTTGAATATTCCACCCCAAGACACCAGGCTTTAGGAGTCTCCATTTTGAGCCACTCCCCATGCCAAGGGGCTTCCTTTAGGGTTCTCAAACAATAGCTAGGCAATTAGATATGCTGGGATTTTTTAAAGAAAGTATTAGTATTGTTGGAACAGTAACAATTCTTTTAACAGGATTGTTATTATTATAAGACTTTCACCTGGGAAACCCTGTTATATACAAGAGCAGCAAAGATAGGGGTTTTCTGGTCTGGAACAGAGAAGATTCTGTCTCCAGGGCTCTGGTGGGGTGGGGGGTATGGGGTCCTGCGGAACTAGGAAGAGGGAGGTGGATCAGCTCTGGGTGACAAAAGACTCTCCCAAATAGAGTGGAAAGGGCTGCCCTGCAAGGGGATGAGCTCCCAGGTACAGGGGATGCAAGCAGAGGTTGGACACCCAGTCAAGGAGCCTATAGAGGTGGCTTTCCCTGGGGGAGAGAGGAGGAGGAGGAGGAGGAGGAGGAGGAGGAGGAGGAGGGGAAGGGCACAAGAGTGGAGTCAGACAGGGTAGGTATGGATTGCAGTTCTGACCTTTCCTAATGGTGCAACCTGGGGCATCTCCCTGAGACTCAGTCTGTCATCCGCAAAATGGAGCTAATGAGGGCTCCTGCAGCGGGTGGTTGTGAGGATTAAAGGGAGGAGCACCCACACAGCAGGCCCCATGATGGCACCATTGGATGACTCAGTTTATGAAAACTGCCCAGCAGGGTCCTGGGGCTAGAGCCTCATCAGAGCCCCACCCCTTCCCCAGACTTGTCGGGAGGCCAAGCTCTTCCTGACTTGTCTCGAAACCTCCCCCTCCCCCTCCCCCTCCAACAAGAGGAGGGCCAATGCCTCCCCCAACACACCAGGCTGGGTTCCCTGGACAGGTCACTGTCTCCCTCTAGGCCTCTTTCCTCATCTGTCGGAGAAGGTGGGAGCTGCCAGAGAGCGGCTCTGAGGTGAGCCCTTCCAGTGCTAACACTCTGGGATGCCTGGGATTCTAACCAGGCACACTCTGCTTCTGGGGACCCAGTGTCCTCACAAAATGAGGGTGTTGGGCTAGATGAAATAATGTCAGCTAAGCCACACTGAGCACTTACTCTGAGCCAGGGGCCCCTCTAGGATAAAAGTCTATTTAATTCCCACAACCACCCCATAGTGTGGGTGCTACTATAGTGATGTTATGGGCAAGGAGACTGGGGCACAGAGAGGTTGGGTCACTTGTCCAAGGTCATCCAGCTAATATGAGCCCAGGGTCCAGAGGCCACGCTCGCAACCACCACACAGCACCCCTCTTGTGGCTCCAACACTCTGAAGTACAAAAGAGGCCCGAGTAGCCTCCAAAATCTGCTGTTGTGTGGGCCACGGCAGACACGTTTTCTCAGACGTGGCCCCAGCCCCACCTCTGAACATGTGGGAGCCGCCCAGCCCAGAAGCAGTGCCGCCCAGTACGCTACTTGATGGGGCCTTATTGGGCCCCACGGCTTGCCTGTTCCTGATCCCCACACACTTCTGCTAGAAGCCCATTTCACAGACAGGAAAATGGGGCTCTGAAAGGATGGGGACTTGTCTGGATCACACGGCCGGTAACTGGCAGAGCGAGGGCTGGAGCCCAGAGCCGTCCGGCTTCACCAAGTGCTAACGTGCTCCCTAGAGGGAGCCTCAGCCTCGTCCTCCCGGAGACGGCGCCACCGACTCCAAGAGAGGCAGCTGGGGGGGGAGTGCTGAAGAGGGGCGCGGGGCTTCGTGATGGAGGTGGGGCTCCAGAGCTGAGGCCTGAGGTCAGGACACGCCTCGCGGGGAGGAAGGGAGAGCCTTTCAGACAGCCCGACAGCAGCACATCAGCACAAACAAGCTCTGGGGGTGGAGGAGCAGGAGCGCTGGAGAGGAGTGTGGGGATCCAACTGGCCACCCCAAAATGTGTCTTTTTGGCTTGATTATTTTGTTTCTTTTTTGTTAGCCCTCAGCTACCATCCGTTGCCAATCCTCCTCTTTTTGCTGAGGAAGACTGGCCCTGGGCTAACATCCGTGCCCATCTTCCTCCACTTTATATGTGGGACGCCGCCACAGCATGGCTGACAAGCGGTGTGTAGGTCCGCACCCAGGATCCAAACCCGTCAACCCGGGCTGCCTGCCGAAGAGGAGAATGCGAACTTCACCACTATGCCACCGGGCCGGCCCTTGGCTTGATTATTTTCAAGGACAAGAAACTCTGAAAGAAACTTTGACCTTCCCCCTAACTGCCTAAAGGAATTTAAGACAGAAGGCCTGTTCCAGGAAGGAGCTAATACCATAAGACAACTGTAGTGTAGTATAAACCAGGTGTGGCCGACAGGAGGATCCTTGCTAAGCACATTCTTATCAGAGTTCTCTCTCAGATCACATTGTCCATAGCAGCCCAGCAAACATTTGTTTACCAAATATTTACTTTTCCATCTCCATGTAAATTGCCTTCCTCCTCTTTGAAGTCCTAAACCACCACCCCTGACACCCTCCTTTGTCTTTAAGTGAAGATGATATTTAAGGTGGTGGCCCCAGCCATTTTGGCGAGTTACTCTGTTTTCCTGGGTTTCTTCCACGTATACCTGCTATTAAATTTCATTTAATTTTCTCCTGTTATTCTGTCTCATGTGAATTTAATTCTTAGACCAGCCAGAAGGACCCAGAGGGTAGAGGAATATTCTTCCTCCCCTACAGGAGCATTGGGGGCCTGGGGAGGCTGCTGCTGCCCAGGGTACAGGCGGTGGAATGGGGTTCAGGTGGGGGTTCAGGCAGGGGTGCAGTCTTGGAACATTGTGCTCTGGATGGGGGGTCATGGTTGCCTATCTGTCTTCCTTGTCCAGATAGGAGGCTCCCAAGGGGGCTGGAGCTATACCCAGGGGAGAAACATCTGGGAGGCCTGGGACAGAGGCTGTGAGGTGGTGGAAGAGGCCCGGTTAGTCCAAGTGACTGAGAGGTGGATGAAGTCATTAACGGAGACTGGGCACGCTGGAGGGGGAGATGAGCGGGCCTGAGCTTCTCCATCTGCAAAGTGGTTTGATACAGGCCTTCGATGAGCTGATTGGATACGTGTCTGCCTTGACGTCCCAGCGCCGCAGAGAGAAAGCCCACATGCCTCAGCCCCTACTGTGTGCCAGACTGGTCATCCAAAATCCTTCTCAGTCTTACCCTCCAAACAGGCCCCTCCTGCTGCCATCCTGTCACAGCACGCATAAATGCTCAATGTGGGCCTGTGGCCAGTTTTCCCCATTTGACAAGGGCCCTCTGAGCCTCTGGGGTCTGGGTCCCCCCTCCATCCCGAACCTTGGGGATGGACACGGACACGGCGATGGGGACGAGATGGGCGCTCCCCTCTTCAAGTCCTTCTTTCTCCAGCCCCCTGCCGTGGCCCTTGCCCGGCTCACTGTACGAGATGCAACCCAAAGCTCCCGGCCTGCGAGCCTTCCCTAGGGTTTGCGCGGAACCCTCGGGCAGCTGACCACCTGGGCTTGGCCCTGGGGGCTCCCGGATTATTCCACAGCGCACAGAGCGAGGTTGGGAGGGAGAGGGAGGGAGAACGTGGGCCATCAAGCAGAGAGGTGTCAGCTGAGCCGCCGGGGCCCACACATCTCCCTACTACTCCCCAGTGCGGCCGATTCTCGCCACAGCGCGGCGCCAGTTCGCATGCGCAGCAGTCCTCGCCCTCCCGCCCCGCTGGAGACCACGCCTCTGCCCCCAGATGGGCAGAGGCCGCGGGGCGGGGCGAGGCAGAGCTCCGGCCCCCGCCCCAGGCCAGCCCCAGCCGATCCCTGGCCAGAGCCCGAAGCCGCTGCGCCGGGCCGGTGCAGCCGCCGCTCTAGTGCCCGCGCTGTGCCCTGCATCCCCAGAGTCTGGCTCAGCCCACGGCGGCGCGGCAGGTAGGAGGCGCTGCGCAGAGGGAGGCGTGTGCGGGCGCGCGTGTGTTCATGTGTGTGTTTCGGGGGTGTGTGTGCGGGTGCAGCGCGGGCCGGTGCGTGTGCCCTGTGGGCACGAAACGGTGGAGGGGTGCACATCCCCCATGCAGAGGAGGAAGGAGGTGAGCGCTGGCCTTCAGCCCTGGGGTGCGGGTGCCTCGAGCATCCGCCGCGGCCCCGGGGCTTCGTCCCCACACCACCCCCACCCCTGCCCCGCGGCGAAGGGCCCCCACCCCACGCCCCGGGTGTTCCGGAGTCGGTTTCCTAGTTCGGACGCGCTGGGGTTTGACCAGCTCTTCCCCTCCTCTTCCTCGCAATTCCCCTTTCCTGTTCCCTTCCTAGCCCTCCACCCATTCAGTTGCACAACCCCTCCTGGGTGCCCCCCATCCGCCGTCCCTGGAGGCTTGGGAAAGGGGGCAAGTCCAAGGCCGATTCCTTTCCTGACCCTCCCCCCGGGTTGAATAGGGGCCTTTTTTCTGGGCGGCTGGGCTTGCATGTGTGTGAGGGGGGCCAGGGAGGGGGAGATCTGGGAGAGAACGGATCTTGGGCTTCTCTGATCCTGCCTCCGCCCTTCAGAGCTGGAGGTCTGGGGAGACTGGCGTGGGGTCCAGAGGGGAAGTAGGACAGAAGATTGTTAACAGGTGCCAGGTTCTCTCCAGGCTTCATTTTGCATAGTGGGATTCAGCCCCGGACCCCACAGGGATGCGGAGCGCGGCACTGAGGGGTGAAGTGAGCTCCTCTCTCTCTGTCTCTCTGTCTCTGTCTGTCTCTCTCTCTCTCACTCTCGGGGCTCCTGAGCCAGATTTTGAACCTGGGTCGGCCTGGCTTTCAAGCCAGAATCTTCTCCCTGCACCAGGGTTGGAGAGAGAAGTGCCAAGGGGAACTGTTCTTCAGATTTAGAGGGAGAAATCTGAGCAGACTTCCTGGAAGAGAGGAGTTTGAGGGTGGGGCTCAGCTCACCCTATGAGTGTGAGACCTCCTGGAGAAGCACTGTGTTCTGCTGTGAGGATTGAGACCCTCTCAGAGTCTTTAGGCTTGGTCCTTGCTCAGGTCTCCAAAGTCCCGGGGTGGGGGTGGGGTGGCCTGGCTGTTTTCCCTTGCTGAAGGACTGGACCGGGTGGGGTCAGGCCCAGCTGCTGCTGCTTCAGGCCAGTCCTGAGCTGGGTACCAGGATAAAGTGGTGCTCAGGTGGGGTCATTGCCCTGAGGAGCTCTCTCTTCTGATGGGTGAGGCAGATGGGTCAACAGATAAGCCCCTTCCCAGAGATGCACCCAGTGCTGGAGCCCGGGGCAGGGGGCAGTCCCTGCCTGGGAGCTGGGAGAGATTTCACTGCAGATACATGGCTGCTGGGTCTCGAAGGATGAAAAGTTCACCAAGCAGAAAAGAAAGGGCCGGGCGCTGCAGGCCCAGGGATAGATGGGGAAGGGCCTGGAGGTGTGAGACTGAGTGCACGTGCGCAGGGAGGGGCATTCAGTAGTCAGGTGTGCGTCTGAGAAGGGTTCTCTTTGGCTGCTGGGTCGCTGTGGATGGCGGAGCAGGGAGAGGCCCCCTCCTCTCCCCTCCCCAGCTCCCTACCCAGGGCTAGGCTCTGCACGGAAGGAGGGGATCCGATAGGGATTCCCAGAGCAGGGGTAGGGGTGAATGGGAGGTACTAAGGGGCTGCACAGGGCCCCAGAGTGGGGGAAGGGTTGGGGGGAGCCCTCTCTGAGATGGGGGTGTCCACTGGGGGTGGACAAGTCTGGGCGAAGTCAACGAGGTGGGGGTTGGACATGATGGTTGTGAGAGGCCTGTGGGCTTTTAGGGGTGACATCCAGGACATTACTCCCAGGCCAGTGCTTTCTCTGGCTGCTTCTGCTCCTACTGACCCCAAGGGCTCTCAGGACAGCCCTGAAACCCTGGTCCCTGACCAGGAGGCTCTCCTGGACCCCCATGGGCATGGGGAAGGCTCTCTCCACGACCCCTCCTACCTGCAGGGCTCGTCATTGTGTCCAAGCTTCTTTCTTGATGAAACTGGCTCTGCATGTGACCTCGAGGCAGGGGACTTCCCCTGTGAGTCTCAGTTTCCCCGTGTGCAAAATGGGGATCAATGCTGCCTAATCACAGAGATTCAGGGAACGATGATGATGAAGGTAGATCATGTCACTAAATGCGCTTTATGAAGTACGTGGTGTTTGGTAGCCATTAAAATTCACAGTAGTTAACCATTGGCATCACTTAGTCCCTTCTTCCTTGGGGAGACAGCCCTGAGGAAGGAGGGGCCAACTTTGGGAGAAGAAGGGTGAAAGGAAACAGGATTGCTCCCGTTGAAGTGGAAGCCCCTGTTGGCTTCAGCGGGTGAGGGGAACGTGACCCTCTCAGACCCCTCTTGTGGGCAGTCTCAGCTCTCTGCCTGAACACATCCCTGGGCCTCCCAAAGGCTCCTATTTGCTAAAAGTCGTAGGAAAAGCTCAGCTGTGAGCCTTGGCGCCCCCCACCCCACCTGCGGAGCGCAGGTCTGCAAACCCTGTGCCCGTGCAGCTCCCCGCCTGTCTGGGGGAGGAGGGGGCCGCAGGTCCTGGGCAGACATGGAGGTCTGTCTGCAGCTGATCTCACCTCACCCCTGCCTTTCTCTGCCCCCATGGCCTCAAGTGTTTTGAGCGACTTTAGAGCCCCCTCCCCTGTATCCATTGAGAGCCCCCCCCCCAGATACCTCTTCTGTCCCTTCATCCCTTGCCTTTCCTGCTCAAAACATTCCTTGGCTGGCGGTGGTCCCCCCAGGCCTCACCTTCAGGGCCACCCACCCCCGCAGTCCCCGCCCTCCGGGAAACGGTGACACCCTGGGGTCTTCTCATTAGGCCGGTGCCACCTTCCCGTTGGCCTCAGGCCTTGTCTTTCCCTGCTCTCTAAAGGCAAAATGGGCCAAGTCCTTTGGGGTTCTAATCCAGGATGTTTTAGGAAGCCAGCTGTCAGGCTTGGACACGGGAAGCTGTGGAAGCTGAGCCTTTGCTTGCTGTAGTGGCCTGACTTACTGCTCCCCATCCTCCTCCTTCAGAGATGTGTTTCTAGGGGCCCCAGCTTTCCTGGGGCTAGGGGTGTCAGGGTGCCTGTGAGGCTATGGTGGCCTGTGGCAGTGGGCTGTGGTTTTCCACCACAGTGGGGCACGTGGCCAGCTATGGGAGACGCTGCTGGTGGCCGGAGGGGACAAAGCCCATCCATTGGTACCCAGCTGACCAGGGGCAGAGAGCCCACTGGTCTGCTCAGCCTGCCCCTGCCCCGGCACCCCTGCTGCTGTGTAACTTCTGCTAGTCAGGGTGATGTGACCCAAGTGGTTTGTTACTAATAATAGTAACTAAGACATCGAAGTTTGGGGCCACTTTTTTTCACACTGGAGCAATTTGAGGAGTAACAACTTCATCTCCACTCACTCACTGACTTCCTTGAGCAGGAGAGAGGCGTGGGGCCAGGGACCCACCCATGCTGTTGTCACCAACAGTATCTATTCCTGTTGTTGTAACAAATTAACACAAACTTAGTGGCTTAAAACAGCACAGATTTATTCTCTTATAGTTTTGGAGGTCAGAAGTCTGAAGTGAGTTTTATGGGGCTAAAATCAAAGTGTCGGCAGGCTGGTTCCTTCTGGAGGCTCCGGCAGACAATCTGTTCCTGTCTCTTGCAGCTTCTGGTGGCTGCTGGCGTTCCTGTGGCCTCGGCTCCCCAATCTCTCCTTCCCACCTCGAATTGCCTTTTCCTCTTCTGGAGTCAGATCTCCCTCTGCCACTTATGAGGACACTTGTGATGACATTTAGGGCCCACCTGGATCATCCAGGATAATCTGTCTCAAGATCCTTAATCACATCTGCAAAGTCCCACTTGCCTTATAAGGTAACATTCACAGGTTCCAAGGTTTAGGATGTAGATATTTTGGGGAGGCCATTATTCAAGCACCAACTGCAGCATCACTGCGGGCTCCATTCTAAGGGAACCCCCTCCTGACCCCCCCAGCCGCTGGCTTCCCGCATGAGGTCACCCTCTGTGTCTGCCTCCCCCCCAGTCTAAGAGCTTTTTCTGGCAGAGCCTGGGCCTGCTGCCCCTCTGGCCCCAGGAACCTGCCTGAGACCGGGTAGCCAGAACTCAGGGATGTTTGGAAGCGGGGGATGTGCCGGCATGTGCCCGTGGGTTTCCCCAGTGACCAGACACCGTCCTGCATTTGACAGTGTGTTAGGGCTTTCAGAGTGGAGCATGACGCATTTCAGACATTCATTCAATAAACCCAGTGCTGTGCAGGGTCACTTGATCCCCACCATCACCCTGTGAGGGCTGGGTCCGGGCCGGGAGCCCCAGTTTGCAGATGAGAATACCAGGGCTGACTGAGGCTATGTCTTCCCTGGAGCAGAGGCGTGCGAGGGGAGCATGGGGTGGGTGCAGGCTGGGCCCATCGGGCAGAAGACCTTCCTTTTATAGATGAGAACTCTGAGGCACAAGGAGGGTAACTGTTTTGCCCCTCCCTGGACCTCAGTCTCCCCGTCTGAGAATGGGGATGTGGACGGGATGTTCTGAGGCTCTGAGTCCTCCTCTGCCTGGGCGCGGGGAGAAGGAGGCATTGGTATTCAAGGCGGCCGTGGGCAGGAAGGCGCGACACGGTGCAGAGCAGCGCCCAGAGCACGAAAGTGCTGCCGAGACGCTGCTCGCCCAGAGACCTGCTTGTCGTCCTGGGAGGTGGCGAGCCTCCTGGTGCCTCCGGGGAAGAACCCCCAGCCCAACGCCCAGAGATCCCTGGCCTGCGTGCCACAGACCCGGCCCCCCCCCCGCCCAGTGAGGGTCTCCATTTTGTCCCACGGCGAAGGCCGTGCCATCCGGGCCCTGCTTCCCTCTCTGGGGCCGTTTCTGCAGCCTGGTCTCCCTACCTGCATCCCAGCCTCCTTTCTGCCCGACCTTCTTGTGAGTCGTCCGCTCCTGAGTAACCCGGCTATGGCCGTGTTTCTATGCCGGCCCCTTCCTTCTTCCCACTCCCCTGCATGTCCTCCAGCCTTGCCTAAATGGCTTCTTCCTCCCAGAATGTTCCATCCTCCCAACCTTTCTCTTCCAGCTCTTGAAATTGCAGTCCACCCTTTGAGACCCTGCTTAGATGCCACCTCCTCCATGAGCCTTTAGTGCCCTGTCTAATGAATCACTGCCCTTTTAGAGCAGATCTCTCAGCTGGTACTGGGGTCACTGTCTCTCTCCTCCACCAGGCTGACCTCCAGCCACAGCCCTGTCTGACTCCCTGCTGCCCCCTTGGCCAGGCACAGAGCAGGTTTTGGGGCAGGATGGATGGGGGGACGCACACTGAGTGGGACTCCAGGGCTGGTGACTGGGTCATTGTCTTTGCCTGAGGGAGGCGGTGGTGGGCCAGACTGAGCAGGGCGGCTCCCGGCTCTGTCGTGAATGCATCTCTTCCTCCTCTAGCCCCCAGACCTCATCTGCACAGTGAGAACAGTGTGGCGCATTTCTGAGGTTGGGCAGGAGCTCGACCTAGGAACTGAGCCTCCGTTTCCCAGTCTGAGAAATGGGCACCATCTCACCAGGTTTCCAACCTGGAGTCTTAGAGGCAGGCAGTGCTGGGGCAGAGACTGCCTGTGCAGGAAGCAGGAAAGGAGGCTCCCTGGAGACAAACCCCACAGACTGAAAAAGAGCAAGAAGTGTCCCCCTCCCCACCATTCAATGGGGAGAACCTGCAGGCCAGAGAGGGCTGGGGTCACACAGCACAGTGGAGCTGAGGTGGCTTCAGTGACCTGATCAAGTCTCATTTTTGCCAGGTGTTTCCCCTGTGGGGCATCAGCAGCACCTGTGACCTGCAGCTCCAGGTGTCACATACCCCCCACCCCCACCCCATCCCCAGTCGGAGGGAGAACAGCTCCTGCTGGGGGCCCTCAGCTGCATGTAGTCCTCTCTCAGTACCTCTGGGCACGACGGGGTGCTGGCCGGGGAGCCCCAAGGTGGGTGACCGACTGCCCTGGGTTTCCTGGGACTCGGGACTTTCAGTGCCCACACTGGATGAGCCGCTCACCCTGCCTGATGCTGGGCCTTAGCCCGCCCCCTGCCCAGGGAATCCCCCGCCTCCAGGAATGAGGCCAGGTTCCCAGCTTCTTCCTGTCCCTGCCCACCGCCCGCTGGAACCTGAGCTGGAATGCCACTTTTGGAGGTTCCTCTCCCGGGGACACCCCACTTACTGAGGCTTCCCGGCCCCTCCTCACAACACCCTGTGACGGGACTCGAGTCCCAATGAGGAACAGCTGTGGGGCAGAGGCCTCGGGACTCAGCCAGGCCGCCTGGAGGCTGGCTTCTCCCTCAAGTACATCGCCAGGGAACATCAGCGCCCCAGGACCACTGTCTCCTAGGACCAGCGAGAGACCCTGCTTCCCACTCGCCTGGCCCTGCCCCCCAGGCCCTCTGTGTCTCCTAGCAGGGGAGCGACTTGTTGGGTTTGTGTGTTAGCAAGATGGGTGGAGACTGGATTGGACACAGACAGAAATGATAAGGGGAGGGAGGAGAAGAAAGACAGGATTTCCCAGCCCTGGTGCCAGCCTGCCTGGCATTGGCTGGAGTGACTCACTGGGCCTGGCCCCCCGGCTGTGCTGCCGGAGCCCAGAGCCCGGAACCCCGGTGGCCCCAGCCCAGCTCTCCCTCCTCACATTCTCCCTCCCCCACCTCGCCGACTGTTCCTCGGCACACAGTAGATGGGGGAGACCGGGGCCTGGGAGGCCAAATTATGCCCACAGTAGCACAGAGATATGCAGTAAGCATGTCATTGAAATGGTGGCTTGTGGGGCAAGAGGAGAATGAGAGTGGGGTATGGGGTCAAAGGGATGAACACATTGACAAAAACAGAAACATACAAATAAGCAGGCAGTCACCAAACTCTGAGGCTCTGCCCTTCCCAGGCCCCCGCCCCTGGCATTTGGCCTTCCCCGGCCCGCGTCACTGCCTCAGCCCCTTTCCTCAGCATCTGACCCTTAGTCTGGCCCCCCACCCCTCCTAACCCCCTGTGCCTCAGTAAGAGCCCTGCAGAGCTGGTCCTGCCGGCCTTCCCCTCTCAGAGCTCCACACCCTGGCTTTCCTGTGTGGCTTGGGGCCATCCTGCCTTCCCTCCACCTGGAGCCTTCCCTCCACCTGGAGCCTTCCCTCCACCTGGGGCGCATCCTGCCTGCTCTCCCCCTGCCTCTTCCGGCCCAGCCTCCAGCCCCTGCTCAGGTTCCATCGTGAAGAGCCACCGCCATCCTTCCCTATAACCCTACCTGCAACGTGCCTCACTCCTGGGGGCACTGACCACGTGTGTCTGGTTAGTTCTTGGTCTGTTCCCTGTGTCCCTCCTACCCTGGGACTGCCTTGAGGACCTGCTTGTCAGCTCAGGGCCAGGGCCAGCCCAGAATGGGCGTCAGCCAAGATGTGCACGTTGTAATTGACTGTGTCCCTTGAGTTACGGGATGTCGTTATTCAGCCCTTCCCTGCTCATGGGGAGGGGCCCTGCTGCCTGGAGTGGGCTGTTGTGGGAGGCCGAGGGAGGGAGGTGGGGGGATGGGGGCTTTCTTGCCAGGCTGTGGGTGGGGGGCGTTATTGGCTCCTTCGGCCGGCACTGGATGACGCCCACTTTGCTGGCCTGTGCTACATGATGGGTACCTGCTGTGGGGTGTGGGGAATTGGGGCACAGAGGAGGGGCCCCAGCAGGCCTCCTGCATTCTCCCTTTTACCCCCCAACAGGCTGGCCACCACGTACAGCTGAGTCTCCCTCCCACACGGCTCTAGAACCCATCTCCTCTCCATTCACACGTGAGCTGCCGGTTCAAGTTTTATGGCCTGCCTCTTGGTTTTTCTGCTCTAGTCTTGTCCTTTTCTAGTGTGTTCTCTGTGTGGCAACCAGGTGGATCTCCGGTCCCTCCCCTGCTCAGCACCCTTCCCTGGCTCTCCTTCCCCTCAGGATGAAGCCCGGGTCCTGCGCCTGGCGTTCCAGCACCTCCGGCTGGGATCCGGGGCTTCTCCCCGACCCTCCCCTCCACCCTGCGGCAGCTCGGTTCCTCCCCTGAGCACCGGGCCTGCCCTCAGCTCTGAGAATGTCTTCTGGGGATGGTCCCTGGCCGGCTGCACCCCCTCCCAGATGCAGAGGGAGCCTTGGAGGTGTGTGCCCGGAGGGGAGGGCAGGGGGGCACCACCTTCACCTTGTGGGACCCTCTCTTGGACTTGAGCACCCCAAGTGTCAAAGCCACAGTGTTCTCAGAGATGGAGGAGGCTCGCAGAAGGTCACACAGCCTGTGGTGACAAGGCCAGGCCAGGGCTAGTGCTCTGACCCAGCCCGGGGCTCCTTCCCCGCTCCCCACCCCCAGGTAGGACCCTCCAGGTATGAGGTGTCCAGCCTGACAGGGCTAGAGTGGTGAAGGGCCCAGAACCGGTGGGATCAGGGTCACCAGAGTCAGCCAGCCCTTCTTCCCAGGGCCACTGCCCTGACCTTTTTGGTTTAACTGTTTACTGAAGGCTCACTGACCTGCAGGACAGTGCAGAGGGCATAGGCGCACAGCTCAGTGACCACACCCGGTAGCCACCACCCAGATCTAGAGGCAGCATTACCAGAACCCCAGGGTCCCCCCGTGCCCCCTCCTGTCATTACCCCCAAAGGAGTCACTCTCCTGCCTTCTATTCACCGGGGATGGGCTATGCCTGCTTTTTAATTTTATATAAACGGAATAGCAGTTTTCTTCTCTTGTTTAATATTACGCTTGTGAGAGCCGTCTGTGGAGCTGCACGTGACAATGGTTTGCTCATTTTTGTTGCTGCATAGTACTCCCTTACATCAACACATTTATCCTTCCTTCTGTTGATGGGCAATTGGCTTGTTTCTGATTCTCAGCTACAACAAATGCTACTGCGGTAAACATTCTTGTACATGGTTTTTGCTGAATATGAGCATACACTTCTCTTCGGTCTATACTTCGGAGTAGAATTACCGCAGAAGAGAGTATGCGTTTGTTCGGCTTTAACAGATGTGGTCGGACGGTTTTGCCAAGTGGTTGTACCAATTTACCCTCCCACCGCCCATGTGGAGGAGCTCCAGTTAGACGTGTGTGTGTGTGTGTGTGTGTGTGTGTGTACCGGTGGGGTGTAGTGGTATCTCGTTGTGGTTTTCATTTCCATTTCCTTGAGGATTAGTGAGATGGAGCACTTCCTGTTTATTGGCCATTTGGACCTGCTCTTTTTCTTGTGTTTTCTTCAAAAAGCTTTATTGTTTTACCTTCCGGTTAGATTGCTGCCTATGTGGGGTTGTTTCTTGTGTAGAGTGGGAGGTAGGGGTCAAGATGAGTCCTTTTCTGTACTGATGGCCGGTCCACCCAGCACCATTCCTTGAAAAGACCATCTGTTCCCCAGTGCACTGTGGTGTCACCTGTGTCATAAATCAGGTGTCCTCCCACCTGTGGCCTCTTGCTGGGCTCTCTGTTCTGTCCACTGGTCTGTGCATCTACCCTGCGCCAGTACCTCCCTGTCTTGGTTACTGGAGCTCTATGACAGGTCTTGTGAACACCAGCGGTTACCAGCTTGTTCTTCAAATGGCTTTGGCTGTTCTTGGCCCTTGTGTGCTGGCTCCATTATCCCACCCTTAGAGGAGAGCCCCAAGGCTCAGGGAGGTCAGGTGACTTGCCCCTGCCGCACAGCTCTGGAATGGGGTCTGGGCTCCTTCCTCGGTCCCACCCTGACCTCCCTGGCTTGGTGTAATGCTGAGGCTTCCAACCCCACTGGGAACTTAATAGTTTTCCTTAAATCAACTTCCTTTTTCCTTAATATTTCTTAAAGGAAACTGCTTGTCTCCTGTAAATGGAAAGTCACTATTACTCTCCATAAATACAAGGTAACTGGAAGAATCTTAAAAATAAAGTAGAAACAACAGAAAAATCCATTCCGTCCCAGCCGGGTGCTGTTGGTCTGAGCCCAAGGCTTCTCCTCCTTTGTTAGGCAGATGGGCAGGGCTGGGGGAGGGATTCAAGTCTCACGCGCTCGACCAAACTGAGGAGTGATGGGGAGTAACTTTCTGACTGACATCTTTGTCGCCACATCAGTGAACCCTGAAAACGATCGCAGTACTAGCCTGGGCCCTGCTTTGGGGAGCCCCGGTGTGATGTGGACTCTGGAAGCTTGGGATCTGCCTCACAGGCCACAGATTTTGGGCACATTCCTTGATGTTCTTATCTACAAAATGGGACTGAAACGGTCTCTCCTGTTTCTCCCTGGCTGTGGTGGCTGAAATGTCCAGGGAAGGCTCACTGGTGTCAGCACTCCCTGCAGTGTGGCCTGCTGCAGGATGAGTCCTTACTGTGCCCTGTGCACAGCCAGGCTGTCCCTGCTACCTCCAGCAGGTCCAGGGGACAGCAGACTAGGTCACCCTCCAGGAAGGAGGTACACACCATTTCTAAGGTGAGGGCAGACAGAGCTCCTTTAGGGCAGGCCCCCGGGCAGATGCCGCTTTCTTTCTCTGCTGCCTTAGAGGCTGGAACTTGGCAGGGTTGATAATAGCTCAGAGGGGATAGCGACTTACCCAAGGACACACAGCGCTAAATGTTGGGACTCAGCTCAGGTCTCAAACTCAGGTCTGAGTGGAAGACTCAGGTTCTGGAAGACTGGGTTCTCTGAGCTCCCTGGCAAACGCTCCCATGCCCTTGTTCTGACCCAGGTCAGCGCCCCCATGCTCAGTCCATGGGCCCCAGGGTGCCAGGCTGGGTCTGAATTGCCTTGCACTTTCCTGCCGCTGAGCCTCTGCTTGGGTTGTTCCCTCTGCCTGGAAGGACAGCCAACTTCTGGGACCAGGACTTTGTGAAGGCTTGCTGGCGTCCCTCTTGCTGGAACCTCTGAAATGACACATATTCCATTCTTTCTTGTGTCTGTTGACCACACTAGCCAGTGAAGTTCCTTGGGGACAGGAACCCTGAATTGTTGGAATCTTCCTGGCAGAGGTCTGGAAACATTGTAGATGTGCCCTGACATTGACCTTCCTCAGGGGCACAGCGCGTTAAAGTCTACAAAATGCTGTTCCGTGCGGTGGTGTCTCCTTTGGTCCTCCCAGAGGCCCTGGCACATTATCTCTTCCTTCCAGACAAGGACCATGCTGACCAGAGAAGTCACGTGGCTTGTCCTGGGTCGCACAGCTGAGGGGGATGTTGGGGAACTAAAGCCAAGTTTCCGTCAGAGCTGGAGCAGGGCTGGGCTGCAGCAGAGACGCCAGGGCTGCAGCGGCGCCTCCCACTGGACAGCGGGGTGTGGGCGCGCTGGCACCCAGCCCTCAGGAGGGGGAGGGAAGGAGAGAGGGAGAAAGGCCGGATCTGAGCGGCGGAGGTGGGCCCTGGCCTTCAGGAGACCGAGAGCTGGTGTGTCTCTGACACGGAAAGCTGATCCCCCCCTGGGAGTCCCTGCCGCCCTTTGAGCCTGTTTTTCCCGTCCGTGAAGAAATTCCTCCTGCATCACCTTTGTTGGTTCATTCAACACGAGTTTACTGAATCCGCCCCCCACTGTCAGACCCTAGGAATAGAGAGGAGCTGCCTGCCCTGGAGGCATGCAGGCTGGGCTGGGGAGACCGGCAAGTCATGCAGATGGGGTACAATATAACGGGCGTTGTCACAGGGGCTCCAGGATGGCGGAGGCGGAGGGAGAAGCAACGTCAGGGGCAGGTGGGAGGTAGTTGGGCTGAGTCTGAAAGGTGACCAGGAGTTCTCCAGGTACGGGTGTGGCAGGAACAGTGTGTGCAAAGGCCCTGGGTAAGCAGCTTTGGGAAACTGCAAGGAGATCCTAGCACGGAAACTTAGGCCCAGGGTGGAGAATGGCAGGGGTGGGGTGGAATTGGCAGGGGCAGAGGAGGAGGGCAGACTAATGGGCAGCTAGGAAGCTCGGACTGTCCTGTCAGTGCCCGGCTCACACACAGTGTAGAAACGTTCAGAAGACAGGAAGTGCGGTGGCTCCGTGCTCGGGCCTGGACGGAGGAGGCACAGGGTTCGGAAGCCGGCTTTCCTGACTCCTGGTTTACCCGTGGGCTTCACTGGTTGTGCCTGGAACTACAGGGAGAGAGCAAAGCTCAGAGGCTGGTGACCCTGTGACCCCATGGGGTGTTGGCCCAATAGGCGGAGTGGGAGGTGACCCGGGGGCAGATGGAGGGTGCAGGAGGGCAGTGAGCATGAGCTCAGCCTGTGCAAAGGCCAAGGCCAGAAAAGCCTGGCATGAGGAGGCCAGGGTCAGCCCCGCTGGCAGGGGTGAGGCTGGAGAGATGGCTGAACTGGGTCACCCCTCAGCCAGCCAGGCCTGGCCCCGCTTCTCTCAGGCCCTGGCCCAGCCGAGCTTTCTCCTGTCTCCCTCCACCTCCCTTCTGTCCTCCCCAGGAGCAAGCCCTCCCGGCAGCCTTGGCCGCTGTGTGGCCTGGAGGGCAGCCAAAACCCTCATCCTCCACCAGCCAGGCTGTATGAGCTCCGCCAGCTCGCTCCCCCCCGGCTGGGCCCGCTGGGCTCTGAACACTGGAATTGCTAGAGCTGATTTCTGGGCTCCTGCTTTCAGCTTCTTTGATCTAATTCTTGCAGCTTAAATTGCTTCCTGAGCAGGTCCTGCCGGAAACCGTGATGCTAATGAGTCTCCTGGGTGGCTGTGTGCCAGGAGCCCAGGGGCTGGCTCTCCAGGCTCCCCCTTCTCTTTCCCTCAGGTCTCTAAGCCTGGGATGATGGGTGGGAGGGGGCAGGGTTATTGGCTTTCCTGGGCAGAGGGACAGCCAGAGAGGTTAAGTTGTTGGCCTGATGTCACACAGCAACTGAACAGGCCCAGTATGGATGTGGCGGCAGAAGATGAAGTGGCTGCGGGTCCAGAGCAGAGGACAAACCAGCTCTCAGTCCCTCAGCAGGCAGTCAGGGACGACGGGCCCTCCCTGCTGTCCATCCATGTTCTACACTCACTGCCTATTCTCACCTCCTTCCCTTCCTGCTTCTCCCTTCCCTGTTTGTCTCTTCGGGGAGGCTGGCTCAGTCAGAGTGGGGATGAGCTCTGCCCAGCGCTCAGCCCTTCCTCCTGCGCTGCAGAGCCACTAGGCCAAGGTGGAGGCACCAGAGTCAGAGGATGTGTGTTTGAGTCCAGACTCTGCCGTGGAACTTGGGCAAGTCGCCTCCCCTCACTGAGCCTCCGTTCTTTTTTCTGAAAAATGGCAACAGTGAAAGGCCTACCCATCACTGTTTGCAAATACCATACCCAAACGTCTAGCTGGCTGGTTTGCCCATGGTGGGTGCCAGAGGAATGGAGGCTCTCTCTGGGAAATGAGAGGTGGCTTGTCCACTTTTCTTCTTGTTCTTCTTCCCTCTGGCCTGCTAAGCAGTCTCCTCCGCTTGTGGTTAATTCTAATGGCATTGTCCAGTTACTGAAGCAACATTGTTCCCACTGTGGAGATGAGAAAATGGGGACTCAGAGAGGTTCAGTGACTTGTTCCAGGCCACACAGCCAGTTGAGTGGTATAGCTGGGACTGGCACCCACATCAGTCCTGCTCTCAAATTCGTGTTCACCCCAGAAGCCAGCCTGCCCTGCCTTGGCTCCCGTCCGCTGGGCTGGGAAGTTGAGGCCTGTTCCCCGGTAGGGTTGCGGTGTTGCCCTGGGCAGGCCCCGGGATGAGTAGACCCAGGAGGCGTGGAGCTCCGCCAGCAGCCCAGACGGCGGGGGCAGAGGTGGGGCTGTCATTCAGGTGCCCGGCTGTCCGAGTGTCTGTCACGGCGCCCGATGCATCAGGCCCCGCTGGCTGCTGTTCCCCATCCCACCCGCCTCTCCCGGGGGCCCTCCCTGACCATGTCGGTCTAGTCTGTGTTCCTTGCGTTTGTTCAGCACAGGGCTACAAGGTTCGGGGCACTGGGCTGGGCCCATCTGGACCCTCGGGGGCTGAAGGGAGGATGCTGACATGTAAAATGCCTCCCTTGTCGGGCTCCATGCCAGGGGCTGCGAGTGCAGGATGAACAAACCAGTGGACCCTGCCGTCTGGGGCTGCTGGTGAGAGGGTGCTTACGGCCCAGTCCCTGGGATGGGGAGCGGGGGAGGCGTGGGAGGACTGAGATCAGTTTTGGGTCGGTGCCTGTGAGGGGCCCATGGTCCTCATAGGGAGGGGCTGGGCAGGTCGGGGGCCCAGAAGAGGGGTCCAGGCTGAGCACAGGGATATGGGGGTCATCAGCAGGGGGGTGGTGAGCAGACCACTGGGCTTGGTGCAGCCCCCAGGGGACCCCGGTGGGGAGGAAGGTTGGAGGTGGGGGTGGTCGGGACCAGCACCAGAAGGCCCTGAAGGCCGGGACGAGGAGGCTGTTCGGAGTGTGGGACGCTGTGAGGTCTGGGAGGCTGTCGGAGGAGAGTGGGGTTTAGGAGATTGGGAGGTCGCTGTGAGGAGGGTGGGGGGTCCTCAGGGGAGTTAGGTCACTGGGATTAAGGAGTGCTCCCTATGGAATTGGAGACATTTCTTCCAGAAGTGCGGTCAAGAAGGCAGAGTACTGGAGGGAGGGGGCAAGAGAATGGATGTGAACAACGGCTGGAGGGGCGCGGGACAGGGTTTTCCACACCGCGCAGGAACGTGTCACCCTAGACTGAGGTGAGGACCCGGAAGAGAGACCTGGAACCCATGCTGCTGCCTTCCTGTGGGTGTGACACCAGCGGGGGAGCTGCTGGGTCGGCCACTAGTCTGATTCGGCCCCGGGGAGGTCTAGGGAGGGGTGGGTGCACTGGGCAGCCCTGAGCACCACGGTGGTTGTGTCCTTGGCCTGTCGGCCTGCGGGCCTGGCATCGCTTCTAAGCATCAGAAGTGAGAAGTGAGGCTGTGAGTCAGGCTGGTCGGTTCTTATCTCTGCTCTGCGTGTACCAGCTGTGTGACCTTGGGCAGGTCCTTCCCTGTCTCTGAACCTCAGTTCCTGGGCTGTCGGGTGGGGATGAGGATGCTCCCTTCACAGGCTGCGGGGAGGGAGCAGCTAACTCGGCGTGCCGCGGGGCCTCGGGGCCTCAGGAAGTGATGATCTTGCCTTCTGTCCTCCCAGGGGCCCCGGGAGCCGCTCACCTACCCACCCAGCACTCCGCTGCCTTGTCTCCGCCTCCCCCCCCCCGCCCCCCGGGACAGCGGCCACCATGTTCTCGTGCGTGAAGCCCTACGAGGACCAGAACTACTCGGCCCTGAAGCGGGCCTGCCTGCGCAGGAAGGTGCTCTTCGAGGACCCCACCTTCCCGGCCACCGACGACTCGCTGTACTATAAGAGTGCCCCAGGGCCCACCGTCCGGTGGAAACGGCCCAAGGTCAGTGTCTGGTCCAAATCTGGACCCACCCAGTCTGCAGGGGACAGTGGGGTGGCCGGAGGGGTCATCCCGAGGCCCCAGGTGGCCAAGAAAATGGAGGGGCTGATGCTGGGCGAGGAGCCAGGAGAACGGGCCCTAGTTCCGTGGCCACCACTGCCCAGCCCGGAGCTCGCGCTCTCCGGGCCTCAGCTTCCTCACGGGAAAAACGCCGCCCTGCTGCCCTCTCCCAGGGTCGTCGTCAGGATGAAAATGAGGTGACGTGGGTGTGACCTTTTCTTAGGAAAATGTAGCGACATTCAAATAGGGGAAATTTACTTTGCTGTAAAGAAGTACTCATTGGCTGTAAATGAAAAGTATTTATGACGATGATGAATCAACACCAACAATAGTAGTAAAAAATAATAGTACTTCATAGAGTTGCTGTGAGCATTAAGAGAGATGATGCGTGAAAAGTCTGGCACCGCGGCTGGCGCCCCGGCTGGCGCCATTCCTGCTGAGAACCATGAGGTGTTCTGGCTGGCTGTCCCTGTCCTGGCCTCGGTCACTGAGGCTAGAGTGGGCTTAAGAGAAGGGTTTGGCCCTGTGGCGTGATTTTGTCCTCTTGAACCCAGTCCCTGAGTGTGGGAGGTCACTGCCCCAGGCCCCCTCCCCAGTCTCCACGGCTGTGCTGGTGACACCGAGAGCTGGTCACACAGGAGGGACTTGGGCTTGGGGCCGGGAGAGACTCAGAGGGGCATCTCAGAGTTGAAGGCTGAAAAGGCGCAGCGTGAAGGCGGGAAGCCCTCAGGCTTATTTGGGACGTGGAGGAGCGCAGGGAGAGGAGGGGAGGCGGGGAGGAGCAAGCCCAGGGCTGGGGTGCTCGGAGGCAGCCCGAGCCACCCAAGGAGGCTTTTGGCAGGTGTGACAGGTCAGGTTTGCCTTTTACCAAGTCCCCTCTGGCCCCCTGGACACTGTGGGAACATGAAATTTAGGTTTCATGTTCCTCTCCTAGGCTATGGTCTCAAGTCCCTTCCAACTCAAAAGATCCTGTGCATTTTCCTGGACTGGGGTGGAGAAACTGAGGCCGAGAGCGGAGGCACGTGCCCTGACTGCTCAGCGAGCTGGTAGCAGAGCTGGGCTGGGACCCGGGGGTCTTGTCTCCCAGCCCAGTGCCCTGCCTCCCCTGGCCCACCCCCCTGACACCAGATGAAAGGTCCCTAGTGCCTTTGACCCCAGCCCCACGAGCTGCACTCGACTCTAAGCCCTGCCGTGGTTCTCCGGAACCCCCAGGAGCCTCTCGGCCTGGCCACTGGAGTCCTGCCTTTTTCCCCCACCCCCCACCCCCACACCCTCCTCTCTCTTCTTTGTCTGGTGGGTGGGGAAGGAGGCCAGCCTCAAAAGGCTTTTGTGAGGCCTTGGTGTGGGGAGGGGGGCATTTGAGCTCTCTGCCCTCCTCTCACTCCACCCCCTAGCTACCCCTGTCCTGACCCCCTCGCTGCCCTCTGGCCATCACCCAGACATTTTAGATCCATGGCTCTGGAAGGAGGCTGGCGAGGCATGGCTAGGGAAGGTTGGACTTGGTGCAGTGAGAGGAATGCCAGGCTGGCTGGGCTCAGCACCCCCCTGCTGTGTGACCCTGGCGGAGTCACCTGCCCTCTCTGGGCCCCTTTCCCTGCCAGTTCGGGAGTCCTGCCATGCCGCCCTCTCCTTCACTGCCTTCCTCACTGGGTTTGGTGCCTGGTCCTTTCTAGACACTGAAAGAGGAGGAGCAGAGCTGCCCCTGCCCTGGATGTGGAGGCTGGTGACAGATGGCATGGTGGCTGGTGTTGAGAGGGAGGTGTCTGAGTGGGGCCCAGGGATGGTGGGGATCAGTTTCGGGTTGGGGAGGCTGTTCAAGGCCAGGCATGGCTGCGTGGTGTTGGAGAGGTGAGACCATGTGGAGCAGGTGTGACGGACGGTCCCTGTATAAGCAGTGCCTGCCGGGTGGTGGCAGGGCCAGTGTAGTGGGCCGGGCCACACTCGGCTGACAGGAAGGGGGGTTGGTGGAGCAGGAAGTCAGGCTTGGCTTGTTTCAGGCGGGTGGGGCGGGTCAGCCAGTGGAGTGACCGTTTACTCCCAGCTGCTTGGCCCTTGGCCAGTGAGATGGAACTTCGGCCCGAGGCCTTGTTTCTGTGGAGTCTCACTTTCGGGTCCTGTGACCTGACTGTTTACAAATAGACAAAAGCCGACTTTCTCAGGAGCCCAGGGGAAGGTCTTTCTTCACTCCCGTCTCTCCCCGGACCCTTCTCTTTAGGCTGGTCGGTATCGTGGCCCCTCTGTTCTTGGAGGGGCTCCTCAGCCAGCTCCCTGCCTGCTGGCCGACCTCTCCCTTCTCCCAAAATGGAACGAGGAGGCTGGTTTTGAGCCAGATGGTCTTGCCCCTGCCTTGTGGGAGGTGCGACCCTGAACAAGTCTTTCCCCTCCCTGGACCTCAGTTACCTCATCTGTAAATGGGGAGAATAATTCTTGCTGGTCCTGGTTTCTGGAGGCTGAAATGACTTGAGGTGTCTGTAGTGTCACACACACGGGAGGCGATGACAAACTGGCTCCCCTCTCTCCCCGACCTGCTCCTTACCAGTCCCGTGTTGGGGACGCAGAGCCACCCTGCCTGGGAGGTCCCATCCCTGTGGACCCTGCAGGTGGGCCAGGCCTCGTCCACTTTAGGCCCCACCCAGGGCACCTGCCTTGGGCACACAACCTCCTCTTCCCCAGGATCATGGTTTCTGTTCCTTCCAGTTCAGTAAGCATTGGCTGCCCTGCCCTACAGGCCTGGCCAGGGAGATAAGGGGAGACAGGGACTGTCAACAAGGCCTGTGACTCAGGAGGAACCCCCAAGCTGTGGATGTCAGGGAGGGGGTACTTCCTCCTCTCTCAGGCCCATGGCCTTGGTAGGGGCCTCTTCTCATCCCTGTGGGGGGATCCCCCCACATCCAGCACTCAGCTCTCCCCATCTCGAGATAAGCCTGCCGGTCTTTTGCTGGAACCAGGGAGGGCATAAGTGGGGCTCCTACAAACAGACATCAGTTTTGGAACCTCCCAGAATTCTCCCAAGGTGGCCTGGTGGGCCCAGCCCCTTACCCAGGGCTCATCCTCATCACGCCAGCACGTGGAGAAGGCCCCGCTCCTTGGCTGTGCTGAACAGTAGGCCCTTTTATGCCTCGAAACAAGCTGTTTGCACCAAGGTGGGCCATCTGGGCCTCCTCCTGGGAATGATCCCCTGTGGGCACGTGCTCCGGTGGACGGGGTTGCCGTGGGGGGAGAGGGGAGCATGAGGCGAGGAGGGAAGTCTGTTGCTGGGGCGGGGGGCACAGGCTCTACCCCCTGAGAACACTGCCCTTTTTTCCTGCTTCCTTCCTGGACCTCCGTTTCCCTGGTTGTCTGGTTGATTCCTGCTGTGGAGGTGGATGGATGAGGAGTGGAAGGTGCCCTGGTCCGCGCTCTCACTCTCTCTCTCTCGCTGCATTCCTGTTTGTGCACCGGACCCAGAAACCTGAAATTCCTGTTGTGCCACGGAGAGAGGTGGTTAGACTGTGACCTGTGTCTGGTGGAGTTGGTCTAACAGGCTGGGAGGGCCGAGAGGTGAGCACAGGGGCAGAAGGCTGTGGCTCAGAGAGAGGTATGTTGAGCAGAGGAGTGGTCACCTCGCAGCCCTGCGGGATGGCTCGGCCCGGGGCTCACAGCAGGTGCCTGTCCAGTCCGATCCTGCAGGCCACTCTGCCCTCCTCCCAGGCCTGCTGCCTGCAGCCTCGGTGGAACCTGCCAGGCCTTGTTCCTGACACTGGAGATGGGCAGAGTCGGCCCGGGCTTTGCCCTAGAGCTCATGGGTGTGGACAGTGGTAGAAGGGAGCACAGGCGGCCAAGGGCCTAGGGGAGGATGGTGTCAGGGGCGGCATCTGTCTTGAGGCTGTGGCTCGGTCCACATTCCCCTCCGGAGCCTCCCGCGCGCCAGCCCTCTCCGTGCCTGCTCTGCTGGCGTCACTGCCTCCAGGCAGCCTCCTCTGATCTCTCTCTGGGCTCCTGCTGCCACGGCTGTGGTCACGGGGCGGGTCATGGTCCGGCTCCTCCTCCTGAAGGCCCTGCCTGTGCCCAGGAACTTCCCTGACAGCTCTGTGCTCTGTGCCTGGCTGATGGCCCGGGAAAGGTGGAAGAACCAACACTGGTCTTGAGAAGCCCAGCCCTGCGGTGGTGACAGTGAGGGCCTGGGCTACACCTGACCCCTTGGTCTCATTGCTGTATAGCGAGACCCCCCTCAGCTGGGCTAAGGACAAGTGCAGGGGACAGGGAAAGAAGGAGGCTTTGTCACTCATAAATCTTAGCCCATCTGGAGGCTCTGGGGCTGACTGTGTAAGTTTGAATCTCAGTTCATCTCTTCCTGTGTGGCCCTGGGGAAATGACTTAACCTCTCTGTGCCTTGGTTGCCTCATCTGTAAAATGGGGATGGTAACAGTGCCCATCTCACAGGTTGTTTTGCACAGGGCCTGGCACACAGCAGGGGCCTGGTCATTGTGAGGTGTTTCTGTGATTGTTCTCTTCAGGGTGTCCCAAGGTGGCCGCTGGACCCCAGGGCAGACCCCAGGTGTTGCCGTCCTCAAGTGGTTCCTCTGGGTTGGAGCTGGTGGACCTGTGCCTTTCCTGGCCACGGGCACATGGCCTCAGACCGCCTCCTCCTCTCTGCTCCCTCCCGGCTGGCAGATCTGCCTGAGGTCCCTGCCCCACCGCCGCGAGTCAGGGCAGTGGCTGGGCCTGGAGCCCGGACTCCTGACTCCTGAGCTCAGTCTCTCAGGGGCTGGAGAGGTGTCTGGGGCCGGAGCCCTGTCTGGGGCACTAGGGACAGGCTGAGATGGCGGGGCCTGCCCACAGGTCTGCCCTGGCGGGGCTGCTCCCTGGGGAGGAGAGCCCTGGTCCGGGAGCCTGCAGACCTGGGTTCTGTCCCATCAGTCCACTTACTTGCCTTGTGACCTTGGGCGTCAACGCCCCTCCTGGGCAGCATCCTCCTCTGTGGAATAGGGGTCTCTGTCCAGGGCCCTGGTGGGAGGATCTGAAGGGGCATGGAGCTAGGAGGTCACCTCTGCAGACGCTGGTGACACCAGGTGGTCTCTTCCCATGGTGGGGATGAGGCTGGGGTCCTCTGCATATGAAGCCCCTCCACCCCCGGCCGGCCTGCCCTTCCAGGCCGCAGGGCGGCAGATGCCGTCATGGCTCCCTCTGGCTCAGGGTGCTGGGCTGGGTGAGAAGATGAGGGGTGGGCTGGAGGGAGGTGAAGAGGGCGGGTGCAGCCTCACTGGGTCCCCGTGACTGGGGACAGTATTGCTCGGGCATCTGTCCTCTTAGGAAGCACCTTACAGCTTGGCCCCTGAGGTCCTGCCTGAAGCTGCTCATGCCCTCAGGGGAGTTACGTTCCTCAGCCTGGCCTCCAAAACCCAGGTTTTCCCTGGCAGAGGCAGCAACAGGAGTCCCAGAGGCTTAGTAAGAACTGATAGCACTGCCCCATTTCTGTGCCGAGTGCACTGCCTTCATGATCTGTGGAGTCCTCACACAGCCCTGCAGGGATGATAATCTACCTCCTTCGCACAGGTGAGGAAACGGAGGCTCAGAGAGGTTGAGCCACTAGCCCAAAATTGCACAGCTGGTAATAGGGGGCAGGAATCTGAATTTCGTCTTCCTGACTCTGCTACCCTCTGCTGGCCGCCTGCGGTAGGACCTCAGTAGCTTGGTTGTGATTGAACTAGCTCAGGAGCACCAGGTGAAGTGGAGGCAGGCCCGTGCTTTGTGGCTGTGGCATGTTATTCAACCTCTCTGGGCCTCAGTTTCCTCACTTGTAAAATGGGCAGAATGCCCACCTCTCAGGACTGTGTGAGGATTGATGATGGTGCCAGCAGGATGCTTGGCACATGCAAGGCATGTCTCAGTGTTTACCTCTCCCTGCTGCCTGTTGTACCCCACCCTGGGGAGCCGTCACTTTCAGCTCTGTGGAGTGAAGAGCTGATGGGAGAGAAGGAGGGGTCTGGGGGCGCCTGCTGGACACAGGTGGACACACGCATGTCCTAGAAGGGACCTAGACTGGGAAGGGGGAAGGGAACCACCTTCATGCCCAGCCCTGCCCCAGCCTGGCCCGTTGGACCCACATTAGGCACACGAAGGGCACTCCCGGAGCACTAGCGGTGTCTGCTCAGCTTTGCTTGGCATTTGCTTGCTGTGTGCCCTTGACAAGTCACTACCCCTCTCTGAACTTTCATTCCTCATCCATAAAATGACATAACAACCCCACACTCCTCAGGTGGGGTGAGGGTCAGATGAGACAGCTCGAGGATGTGCCCACACAGGGCCTGGCACGTTAGCTCCCTTCCTTGCACTCATCATGTGTAATTTTGGTGTGTGTTTCTGCCCTGCGCCCCCACCCCACTTCATGACCGTGGGCTCCTGAGGGCCGGCCGGGGTGGGCACTGCTGGGCTGCTGGTGCTGAGGGTGATAGAAACGGAGCCCTTGCTGAGCAGAGAAGACTGTAGAGGGAGGAGGAAGGTGGGACGCCCCGGGAGTCCTTCCACAGTATTCGTTCATCCATGAAACCTTTGGCAGAAGAGCAGAGTTTTTCAGCCAGGGGAAGGGGGAGCGCATTCCAGGCAGCACTTGGGGGAGCCGCCTGTGAGGAAACTGACTGGCCCCGCGGGGCCCCTGTCTGCCAGGGGAGGCGGGCGAATCTCCACGCTGATCGTGAGGTCTCTCGGCTTCTCCGCAGGACATCTGCCAGGACCCCCGCCTCTTTGTGGACGGCATCAGCTCCCACGACCTGCACCAGGGCCAGGTGGGCAACTGCTGGTTTGTGGCGGCCTGCTCGTCTCTCGCCTCCCGAGAGCCGCTGTGGCAGAAGGTGAGGCCTGGGGGGGGCGGGGGGTTCTGGGGAATCTTACCAGAGGGGAGGTGCGGCCTGAATGCGCAGAGGATGGGGTGGGGCGACCCCGGGGCCCCCCAGTACTGGCTGAGCATCGGATTCGCCTTCCCCTCACCTGCCAGCTTAGGACCGCTGGGCGGGTGCTGGGAATCTGTATAACTCTGCATGACTATGTACTGGGGGCCGCAGTGTCCCTGGAGCCACTTGGCCGAATGCACACCTGGGAAATGTGGAAGCTGCCTGATCATGTGCAGTGTGGGGACGCCACTAACCGGGGCCCAGGAGACCCCTGCTGGTCAGTACCCGCTGTGTGCCTGGGCCAGTCCTTGGCCTTCTCCGGGCCTCAGTTTTGTCCCTTGTTTGGCAGGAGTGGTCCAGACGATCCTGTTCATGACTCATAGTTCCAAGCGGCTGGTGTTCTGGACCAGCGCCAGAGGGATTATGGTGGAGTGGGCCCTGGCCCTCACACTTCGCCCTCTTGTGGCAGCACTGGGCAGTGCAGCCCTTAGATCCAACACTCCCAGCTCCCCTCCTGGGGAGGCGGGGAGGCTAAGTAGAGGCTGGACTTGTGCTCTCTAAAGAATTATTGACAGGGGCTGCATCCTGGTTCCTATGCCAGCAAATACGAGTCATTGCCCCTTTCTCATCCTGCGCTTCCTGCTCTTCCCATGAGGGGCTAGCAGCAGGCTGTAAGAGCACTGGGCATCTCAGTCTTACAGGCTCAGGTTCGAGCCCCAGCCTCACCACTTGGTAGCTTTATAATTAACATTGGGTTCCTCATTGGAAAAATCAGGATATCAGGTAGTTCCCCTCAGGGAGCGCTGAGGGTGGAACGAGACGCTGACCTGAAGGGCCTTGAGCAGTGTGGCGCTCAGGGAAGGTGGCCACCATCACCAGTGTTAGGATTAGTGTTCATGGGACATAATGAGTATTCCTGTGCAAGCAGGGCCAGGAGCAGAGTGTTTGTGTTTGTTCTCGTCGGCTGAGGCATCCCGCAGCCATCAGACAGAGCTGTGCCCTCGGCCGAGGCTGGGACTGTGGTAGGGGCCCTGCTCTCATGTCTCAAAGCCACCCCGGGGTGGGTGTCCCTGGGGCCTGGCCCTGAGGGTCCTGTGGGGATAGGGGTAGCTGCGTGCTCTAGGGCCCTCGCAGAGGCCACTGCTGCGGCCTGTAGACACGGGTAGTCCTGGGATGTCTGAGCTGGGAGGGCCTCAGAGAGCCACACGTGGGATCATTTTACTTGTGGGCCTCACAGCCCAGAGAGGGTCGGGGCCTGGAGCTGTTCTCTGGGTGTAGGGCTGTCCTCATCCTCCTGCCTCCAGGCTCCAACCCCCTTCTCTGAGCCCAGAACAAGGTGCCCTGCTTCTGAGCCCCACCCCCAGCTACATCAGGGCTCAGTCTGGGGCGGGAGGTGGTGCATGGGAATCCTGTGGGGCTGGCCCCACGCCTCCCACCCTGCCCTCTAATTGCCTGTTTATCTGTGGTCGCCCCTCGAGATGAGCTCCCCCGGGCAGAGCTGGTCCAACTTATAGCTTCCTGCTGTGCCCAGAAGGAGCCTGGCACAGGGAAGGCTCAAGAAAGTTTTGAGAACAGAGCCCCTCCCCAAATTGTCAGACCCAGCTACTGGCCAGCAGCCCCACAGCTGCCTTGCTGCCCCGGGCCTCCCGGGGCCTTCAGTGGGGCTGGAGCCAGGCCCACTGTGTCCCCTCCTGGGACTGGGCTGTCTGGTCATTTGTAGGGAGGAGCCTCAGCTTGCTGTGTGTCCTGCCCTGGGCCTGGCCCCAGGCTGTCCCCTGGTGCAGTTCCCCATCTAGCAAGTGGAAGAAGGGGCCCAGGACCCGTAGGCAGGAGGCCTGTCATTGATGCTGTGTGACCATGGGCAGGCCTGTGTTTGTCTCTGGGCTGAAGGTTCTTCCTGCAGGGTTTCAGGGCACCTGGCTGGCTGGTCTGGAGGCTTCAAGGGCTGGGAGGCTGATTTGCAGGCTGGGGCAGGGTGGGGTGCTCTTGGCCAATTGTACTCTGCCTTCTGGTGCTCCAGTGGTGACAGCCCTGGTCCCGGCAGGAGGCACGAGGCCCTGGGGGCTCATTACTGTGCCTCACCTCCCGTTCTGTCCCTGCTGACTGTGCCTGTTTGTTGTCACCCCTCACTTTCTGGGCCTGTTGCCCTGCAGGGCCTCCCCTGCCCCACCCTGTTCTCTCCATGGAATGGGGGTGCTCAGCTGGAGCTGCACCCCTGCTCCCCTGCCACCTCACTCTGGGGGTGCTGAGCCTCAGATGCAGGTGCCTCACACCCTCGACACACATGCTCCCTCCTCCAGGAAGCCACCCCTTTACCTCTACTTCCTGAGGCAGCCTGGGGCAGACAGGCATGGGTTTTGAAGCCGACCAGACCTGGGACTGATTCTGGCTGAGTCCCTTGCTAGTTATGTGACCCTGGGCAGATCGTGTTCCTTCTCTTGACCTCTGTGTAAACCTGACCTTTCCAGTCCCCAGGGTTGTGGGAGGATTAAAGGAGCCAAGCCTGGGCATTGGGGGCAATCTGCACATGTTAAATCCCCCTCCCGCCCCTCCTCTGAGCTCCCCGCCTATTTCTCTGTTCTGCTGGACACCTCTTGGCGTGGGCCTCCCCCTCCTATGGGATCCCTGGTGGGGGCCTTATGGTCTCCCCGACTAGACTGTACCTCCCCTGAGGGCAGGCAGTGGACTTCAGGGAACCAGGTTTTGTGGACCAGAAGTCAGGATGTGACAGTGGGTGGAGCATTTGCCATCAGGCCTGGTCTGGCCCAAGCCAGGTGAGTTGACCTCCCCCCAAGCCTGGTGCAGCCCCGGGCATGGGGGCAGGCCTGACCCCTGCTCTGAGCTGTGGGCTGCCCGGGCCCAGGAGGAGTCAGCTGGGCCTCTGGCCGGAGGAGAGCAGATGTGAGCAGAGTCCCAGAGAGCCAGTTTTGGGGGTGGGCAGTCCTGGGCGGGGCCTGGGGGAGGCACCTGGTGGCAGGGCCAGGCTGTCTTTTAGTTTCATTTAAGATGTTTCCCATCCCGCCCTGCCCCTGTTGTGTAAGCAGTGCGTGCCCTTTAGCTGCAGAGCAGTTCATTCACCACACGAAACTGAGCACCAGCTGTGCCCCAAGCACCATTCTAGGTACTGGGGACAGATTTGAAAAAGTACAAAGTCACGTGAGGTTTTCATGACCTGGAATCAACCAGTGTGAAGGGTTTTCTACATTTCCTTCTAGGCTTTTTTCCATTTGAAGTTAGAGGTGTTTGTTCTGTTTTTAATACACGTTTTGGCAATCACATATGCAGGTTTCGAGTTTGCTTCTTTTCTCTCTGTTCATTCCTACATCCAGCCTTTGCTGGGTCTTCCCAGGGCATCTGGTGGCTGAGCAGAGGTGGGTGGACAGCAGTGGGCCCAGCCCCACCTGCAGCCTCCTGCCTCTCCACCCTTCCCTCTCTGACCTTCTCCTCTCTGACCTTCCCCCTCTGACCTTCCCTGGCTTCTACCATCCCCTCCCTCCTGCTCTGTCTGTCTGGGAGGCCCAGGCCCTCGTAACAACTTCCACCTTCAGCCTCCTCTGCCCAGGCCAAGACCAGGCCCTCCTCAAGGTCATGTGGTCCCTGGGTCCGCATCAGTAGAAGCTGAACACTTCTCCCCACATCCTGCAGGTCCAGAGATGGGGCAGCATTCTGTCTTCCTCAGTGCTGTCTCCGGATGGCACCCTCCCCATATAAACCCCTACAGGCTCCTGCTGTTTACCTCCCCCCACTGCCCCAGCCCACCTTATTGCCATGCCTGCCACCACAGCACCAAGGGCTTGGCACCTCCAGTTTCCCAGGCTTTTCCCCCCAAGTACTGCTGTGTCCCAGAGATTACTGTGCCCGTGTGGCTGACACCTGCCCTCTTCACTCGGCCTCCATTCTCAATTGCATCTCCATCAGGAGGCCTGCTCTCTTGGTGGCCATGGCCTAGACCTGCTCTCCCTGCACGTTTTCAACTGAAGGATCAGTCTCTCTGGCCTCACCTCCCAAGAATCTCCCTCACTCCTCTGCTCCGATGCACACCTGTCCCTAGACCTCATTTTGGCCTTGGACAGTGCCCGTGTACTCTCTCCGCATCTGCCCATTTCCTCTTGTCCGTGGCCTTGGGCCCCGTGGTCCATCACCTCAACCCTTCTCTCTTCAGTATCATTCATCCATTCCTTCAACAACATTTGTGTGGCCGGCCCTGTTCTAGGTGCTGGCTTAGAGTGATGAACGAGACAGACACGGTCCTTGTCCTCTCAGGGCTTCTGGTATTCTGGTTCTTCCATTTGCCTGTATATAATAGCCAAGCTCCTGGTTCCGCCTCGGACACTGGGGAGATAGACGTTTGTCAGATTCTTCCTCGGCTTCAAGTCTCCTGGGGGAAACTGAGGATTGATATGGGTGGAATAAGTGGTGGAGTTTTAGTAGGAGAGAAACCTGGTCGTGTGTCAGCCATGTAGCGTGGGGTTGGGGCAGGGCTAGTGGGCAAGAGTCATCTAGGTCAGTGATTCTCAAAGCACCGTCCCTGGACCAGCAGTACCAGCACCTGGGGGGTTGTTAGAAATGCAGATTCTCAGGCATCATCAGAGACCTATTAAGTCAGAAACTTTGGGGTGGGGCCCAGCAATCTGTGTTTTAAGTCCTGCAGGTGATTCTGATGCTCACCAAAGTTTGAGAACAGGGGTCTAGGTGAGAGAGGATGGTGGCTGGGCTGGAGTCCTGGCAGTTGCCATGGTGGGGGGGGGGGTCCTCAGGGTACCTGGGAGGCAGAATTGACAGGCCTTGGTGATCAGGTGTGCAGGGGTGAGGGTGAGGCTGAGTCAAGGATGGCTCCAAGATTTGGCTTTGGTGACTTCAAATCTCAAATGGGCGGGCCCCTGTGGTCCTTGTTCCCTGCATCCTTCTGCCAGGGGGTCTTCCAGCCTCGCCTCACGTGCCTCCAGTGAGCATCTACTCCCCACCTCCCTCCCCCTCTTGCTGCGGGTTCTTCACAAACAAGCCAGCTCCCAGCCCCTGTGTAGTCAGGGCGGTTGCCACAGCAAGTGACATCACGGTCTGGTCCCCGAGGAGCCCGTCACCCTCCCGCCTGCCTGCAGTGCCTCCATTACCGTCTCTGCGAGGAGTGGAGGGGAGGCGTTTGGGGACACCCACCCTCAAACACACCCTGTTTCCAGGACTGGGTGGGGCTGAGAAGGGCCAGTGGCAAAGAGGGGAGGGGACAGGGGAGGGCAGAAGGGTAGGCGGGGCCCCCTTTGGTGGCCTCTTCCCCTGGTGGCGAGGCCCCAGCCCACTCGGCTCCCGGACGGCGGAGGCGGCAGCGGCTGGGCCATGGCCGAGGACGAGCCGACGCGGCCGCCGCTCCACATGCCCCTGGTCCCCGACGAGTACCTGACGCGGCAGATGTGGCTGCGCGTGCAGAGCCTGAAGCAGCGCGGGGAGAAGCGCCAGGACGGCGAGAGGCTGCTGCGGCCAGCCGAGGCCGTGTACCGCCTCGACTTCAGCCGGCAGCACAGGCTGCAGTTTGAGCGCTGGGACGTCGTGCTGGACAAGCCGGGCAAGGTCACCATCACGGGCACCTCCCAGAACTGGACGCCCGACCTCACCAACCTCATGACCCGCCAGCTGCTGGACCCCGCGGCCATCTTCTGGCGCCAGGAGGACTCGGAGTCCATGGACTGGAACGAGGCCGACGCCCTGGAGTTCGGGGAGCGCCTGTCCGAGCTGGCCAAGATCCGCAAGGTCATGTACTTCCTCCTCACCTTCAGCGAGGGCCTCGAGCCCGCCAACCTCAAGGCCTCCGTGGTCTTTAACCAGCTCTGATGGCAGCTGCTCGCTGTGGCCCCCCCTCTCGCCCACCTGCGCCATTCCCTACCTCGACCCCCTGCCCCCAGGTGTGTGTCTGGGGACATGCTTCTAGCAGCTGGCCTGTGCTCGGCTTGGCCGGGACCCCCTGAGCCCACATCCTTCCTCCTCTCCTTTCTCTGGTGCTGGCTCCTCACGGGAGGACGATGCAAAGGCTCTGTAGTCTAGAAGCTGCACTGACTGCCACTGCTTCTGCTGTGGACCAGGAGGCCTGCTCGGGGCTAGTGTGGGAAGACGGAGGGGCCTCGGGCCTCTGCCTTGTCTCTGCTTCACTGTGGGAGAGAGACATTGAGAGAGACAGACAGAGACCCAGAAAGAGAGATAAGTCCAGAGAACCAGCCATCAGGCTTCCTCTGAAGACGGGGAAGTGGAGATGACACAGCAGCCTCCTTGGAGAATCCATTAAACAGGCATTTGCTGCCCTTTTCCACAGCCCATGTCCAGAGGCGAACGTGGCCTGAGGACCCAGGAAGGCACTGCTCCTGGCACGGGCCTGGCGTGGTCCCTCGATGCCCTGGGGGCCCTCAGGACATGGGGCAGGGCTGCTGTGGGGTTGATTTGGGCTGTGGGGAGTGGCCGGCGTGCTGGAGACTGTGCAGGCAACTCTTGCTCTTCTGGGAATGACCTCAGGAGGGGAGAAGTGAAGGGGAGATTATAAAAAAGTCACAGAGATCTATCTATCTATCTACATGCATATATATATATTGAGAGAGAGCATGCTGTATTCATATGGATTTATTCTAGAGTCTATGCCCGCCCTAGGAACAAGTCCGATTTTAGGTTATCTATTATATAATTGCCCAGCTGGTTCACAGGTGACCCTTTCCGGGGGCGTGGTCAAAATGACTTTGCCGGGGGGGCTTCCTGAGCTGGGAGACTGAGGTTTGTACAGTGAAGCAGGGAACAGTGTGGTCCAGGGGTTTCCCTCAGCCTGGGGGAGCTGGGTAGAGAGATCTAGAGCCCTGGCATCTTTAGTGGATCAAGGGGCAGGGTGGGGTGGCCTGCTGGGGCAGTTGTGGTGGCTGATGGTCAGAAGTGGGCTGGAGTTGACAGTGCAGTGTGACGGTGGAACACTGGCCTCAGTGCAACCTGCTCACCAAACAGACCAGGCAACTGAGGCACGATTATCAGAAGATTCAGTTCTGGCCCCCAAACCTCATTCCTGCACACCTACACCCAGGGGGCCCAGTGATTCCCCCTTGGAGGGAGGGGTCTGACAGGCCCGGCATTAGCCAAGGGCACCTCAGGAAGTGCCCCCAACACCTGTCTCAGGGCCAGCCCTGTTTTTTGTCAGGAATGTGTCCATGACATTTCCCTCACGAAGCAGAGCCATCAGGGGGCCGCTGGGCCCTGGGAACAGGTGCACTGAGAGATGAAGGGTCTGAGCCATCCTCAATCGCTGGGACTGCTGGGAGTTCGAGCCCCGACTCCAGGGGCCTGCAAGCAGGAGGGGGTGCTGGAGTCGGGAGTCTTGAGCTGGGAGATCGACTGTGGTGTGAGCTGTGGTCCTTTCTAACTCCCAGCTCTGGGCCTGTTCCCGACGTGCTTGAAGAGGCCCCGATGTGGCTTGCCTGGCTTCTCCGCTGACTCCCCGGGGAGGCCACACCCTGGGCATGGCCCTGCCCTTCTGCCTCTTTGCTTGACCTCTCTCTGCAGCTCTGGGGACCTCTTGGTGCAGACTGCCTCTACCCCCATCCTGCCCCACCACAGCTGCCCCGTGCGGGTGCTTGAGTGCCTCTGCTGTGCCCACTGTGTGTCCCCAATAAAGCCTGTGTGCCCCCGCCTCGGTGGTGTGTAGTCTTTCACCACGAGCCACCCCACCCCGCCAGGAGCTCTGGTTTCTCCATCCCTCACAGCCCTGAGCACCCCCTTCCGGGGCCTTCTCCCACACTCCTGACCCCTCCTCTCGCCGCTTTCAGGGACGAGGCCCAGAGCAGTCGGGTGATGGGGCCAGGGTCAGTCCTCAGGATAGAGTTTAGATCCAGGTATTCTGACAGCCGACCAGGAACCAACACCCCTGACAGTTTTTCCCCAGGTTCCCCTGGCCAGCCTCTGTCTGGGGTGTGGAGAGAGCTGTGCTGAGGTTACAGGGTGGGGACACACCAAGCCATGCTCAATTTCCAGTCTCTCTCCTTTGCAGGGTGGCTGGACGGGGCAGATGGGACAGGGGAGTGGCAGGGGTGGGGTGGGGTCAGGCCTGTGCCCAGGTTTAGTCGGGACTCTGTCACCAATTTGCTGCATGTCCTCAGGCAGCCCTGACCCTCTCCCAGACTCAGACTTTCTAGAGGGAACACCTGGTTCTGTGAAGTCCTTCCAGTCCTGCCCCGCGGACCCGATGAGACCGGTATCACTACATCACCTCAGGGCCCACTCGACCCTTCTTCAGGGCTTGGCTCCTGTTGCCTCTCTCAAGCTCACTCAGTTTTTAGACAGAGACAACCGAGGCCCAGAGGAGGAGTCCACCTGCCCAAGGTCACAGAGGCCCGGAAGGGGCCAGTGGAGGGGTGTGGGTAGACCAGGCTCTGGGTCTGTGGACCTTTGACCCTGTGATACTGGCCTCCTGGGATGGGCAGGGGCAATGCCCCCACTGCACGTGAGGGCCAGGCCTGGGTGAGGCCAGTTCTTCCCAGAGATCCAGGTCAGGCCCTGCTGCAGAGGCCACACTTGGGGTTTTGCTTCAAAATGCTCCCCCAGTCAGGTCTCGCATCCCCATCCTCCTCCACTCCAGAGCCCTCCCGGGAGCAGCTGCTGCCGCCTCGTTTCCCTTCCCCAGCCCTGCAACCCCCACCCCCATCTCTCAGGAGTCTCTGCTTCCCCCACATACCCCACCCCCAGCCCTGCCTTTCCAGCCATGGCCTCCACCCACTCCTGAAGATGCCTCTGGGAAGGGTGGGGCAAATGGAGATGATGGACCAGGGCTTTCTCCTCCCTGGCTCTATTCTGAGACCAGGTCTGGAGGGAGTGCCAGAGTGGGAAATGAGGAGCCATTTTCCATGGAAACCGCAAGAAACCTTACAGCAAAGAGAGCTGCCATATTCCACGGAGACAGTGTGTGGTGTAGGGACCTCACTGGCTCTTCTGCCAACCACTTGTGTGACCCTGGGCAACCTCTCTGAGCCTGTTTCCTCATCTGTTGGCAGAGGCTAATAATGGTGCCTCCCTCATAGGGTCATCGTGATGAAGATGAAATGAGTCAGTGTTCATAAATCAGAGCTTCAGGGGCTGGAATGCGGTACTGTCCCTTGGTTTGCTCATTGTTACTCTCCCAGTCACTGTAGACACATGGTCTCACTTTTTGCAGTTATTCTGAGAGGAGGGCATTAGGAGAACCTATTTACCGAGGAGGAGGAGGAGCGCAGGGTTCAGAGAGGTGAAGTGAGTTGCCTGAGGCAACACAGCAGCTCAGTGCTTATGGTAGCAGGTGACATGGGATGGAGGGACTGGCAGGGGCCAGGGCCATGCCTGGCCCTGTAGTTGGAGAGAGTGGATGTAGGGGAATGGATTCTCCTCTGTCACTGTCACCAGGCCAGAATGGCTCATCTGAGGGGACCTTTAGCCCTCACAGTATAGCTGGGGAGCCCAGCGGGAGGGGGCCTATGCCAGGGCTGCAGTCCCCACCCAGGTCCCTGAGCCTCTGGCTGTGCTCACTCCCTGCCCTGTGAGCAGGAATCCCCGGCGCGCCCTGCAGGTGGTGAGCGTGCTGCTCTCCAGGTGGTGAGCTGGGGGCTCTGCTCTTCTGAGGGGGCAGGTGGGGTGCACCCCATCTTCCTGGTCTCTTCCAGTCATGGCATCTGAAACTTGGAAATTTGAGCCTCTTGGAGTCAGAAGCTGAGAACTGAGGAGGTTCAGACGCTCAGAACCAGCGACTGTCTAGTTTTGAGGACTTAAAGAGACCTGTGGCTCTCCTCACCCAACCTGGGTAACACAGGAAACCCCACTGCAGCCCCTCATCCTGCAGCCCTGCCACCCTGTCAGAAAGCTCCCAGCTGGCCCTCCGGGGTCCCAGGCAGAAATCTGTGAAAAGCTCCTTCCCTGTGCTGCGCCTGTCCACACACTTACACACACATACACTGACCACGCACTTGCACGCTCACACATGCACACCCCACTTGCACATGGGTCCCCAGCAGCGCCGCCCTCCCTGGGCTCCTGACCCTCCCAGCCTCTCATCCTCTCTCTGTCACACACCTGGGCAGAGTCCCAGTAGGATTTGAGCCCAGCCTCTTGGGTCTAGGTGGGAGTACCCCAGGGAGAACCCCAGGAGCACCAGGGGGCGCTGTGGTGCACCCATCACCTGAGGGCTCTGGGCCGATGCCTCAGTGGATGGCTGTTAATGGGTCCCCTGGGCGTGAGAGGGGCTCCAAATCCTACATGGTCCTTGCCTCACTGCCTGGTCAGCCCAAGTAAGTGCCTCGACTCCTTGGGCCTCGCTTTCCCATCTGCACAGGGGGCTTTCTTGAGAGGGAGGTGGACCAGGTCACCTCAGCTCCTCCCCCACCCCGAGGTGTGTGGACTGTTGTGTGACTGCACACACGTGTACTCCAGACACCAGCAGAGATGATGCCTCATGTGTGTACTGCTGTCCACAGTTTATGCAGCACCTCCAAGGCCATTATTCACTTATTTCTCACAACAGTCCTGGAGGTAGGGTAGGGAGATGTGGACACAAGGCTCAGAGAGGTGGCCTAGTCAAAACCTAAGTCCCTGCCATGTGCTGTGGCTGGTAATGTGGTGTCCAGTGGTGGGTACGGAGTCACCAGCCAGGGCTTTGCTGCGGCCAGTGCTGGGGATTTTCCTCCCAGAAAGATTCCACCAGCTTTGGAGCTGGGCCAGGCCCAGTGTGGGTGCTAGAGGTTCGGGCATGAGGGAGGCTGGGCCCTGCCCTCAGGGGGCGCCCTCCAGTGATCAGAACCTGGGGAGGGGCTGCCCAGTGGTGCCCAAGGGGAGCACTAGGTCAGGAGGCTCCTGCAAGCTGCTGCTCAGCAGGCCCCTGAGGGACAAGGACCACGGCTGCCAGCCGAGGGAGCCACCTGTACATAGCCGAAGTGGCCTGAAGTATCACAGGGTGTAGATTTCCACGGGGCCTGAGGGAGGCGGTGTTCAGCGGTGCAGCTGAGAGAGTCAGCAGGCCTGTCCACAGGCCTTTGAATGCCAGGCCAGGAGCAGGTATCCATGGTGACGGGGCATTTCAACCATAGACAACATAAGAGGAGAGGGACGGCCTAATGAGCTCCCTGTACCCACCCCTCTGCTTCAACAGTTGTCAACCCATGGCCCATCTTGTTTTCTTTCCACCCCACTTCCCTCAGGCAGCATATCATTTCATCTGTAAATATTTCTAGATGCATCTCTGAATGATAAGGACTCATTAAAAACAAAACAGAACAAAAAAACATAACCATAATGCCATAACACAACTAAAATAATTTTAGAGTAATTCCTTAATATCATCAAATAGCCAGTAAATGTTCTGGTTTCCAATTTGTGCCATAAATGTGTGTATGTTTTATAGTTTGTTTGAATCAGATCCAAACGAAGGTCCATAATACAATTGGTTGGTTCCCCTTCATCTTTTAATTTTTGTCTTGCAATTTATCTTGGCTGTTGTGTGGCATTTCCAACTCTCTGGATATTGCTGGCTTTGTTTTCCTGGTGTCATGGAACACGCTCTCCTGCATGTCCTGAAAGCTGGGACTCGCCTCTGGAGGCTTGATAAGGCTCAGGCACAAACTTTGTTTGTCGTGACTGCTTCATAGGAGGTAGTGTGTCCTTTGCTCAGGAGGCACATAATGTCTGGTTCTCTCTCTTTTTGGTGATGTTAGAAGCCACTGATGATCCTAAATTGCTAAGGTTGCAAGCCATGATTGCCTAAAGCCGTGATTTGTCAGTGGTGCAAAATAAGAGGACCCTCATATTCTAATTTCTTCCTCATTTCTTAGCTGGAATTCATCTCCAGATACAAACCCCCCTTCGTCTGCTGTTGCTTACCCTCTAGTATAGTTTGTCTAGAAAAGGCAGGATCAATGCTCGATTCTTTCCCCTAATTTTCCATTTTCAGACATATTCATGGATTCCCAGCCATTCTCCAGTAGTGACTAATGATTTGTGTAAGTATCACTGTGACCTCATGGATGTAACATATTTGATGTGTTTTCATCCATCGCAGTTGTCTTTATTGATGCTCAGATTGGCCCGTCACTGGCCAGCGGGAGCCTCCTCAGCTTGGTTCCTGAATCCCTTGACGTGCTCTCGGGGTCTTTGATGGCTCCCTTGATTTCTGGCGTGAGGGATGTGGTGTGGAAGGGTTTCGGTTTGTGTGCCGTGCGAGCAGACCTTCCCGGATAGCCTCCTCCCTCTCACCCAGCACCCCGGCTGGCAGCAGAGGGGCCGAGGGGCGAGCAGGCTGGCCTGGGCCCACCCGTGCCAGGTCCAATGGCTGTGACGCAGGAGGGGAAATTGAGGCCCACAGGGATCCCCGACTCTGGGTCTCCAGGCCCTGGAGCCTCATTAGCTGCTTCTTGAGACACAGAGGGCTCAGAGCCAAGGCCTGGGTTTGGCTAATGATCCTCCCACAGTCCCAGCGAGGGCCCCCTCCCCCTCGCCCACGCAGTCCAGAGCTGTCAGGGCAGGGAGGAGTGGGGGAGGCTGCAGTGGCTTCCGACTCCCCATCACTCTGTGCCCTTGGGCAGCTCCCTGCTCCTCTCTGGACCTTAGCCTTCCCGTCTGTGCAGTGGGGATGATATCCCCCCCTGCACGTACCCCGTTTTGATACAGCTTCGTGTCCTGCAAGCACAGCGGGAGAGAGTGCCGGGGGTCAGGGCAGAGGCCGGCCTGGGAGTTTTTACTTAGAAAGGACAGAGCTGACTGCAAAGGGCCCAGCCAATATTGGGCCCTTGCTGGGTTCCAGACCCTGTGCCAGGCTCTGAAGCCCTGAGTTTGAAGCCTGCCCCCCTCACCCGTGCCCTGGGCAGCCTTCTGCCTGCGACTTCCCAGAGTATTGCTGGAAAGATAGTGGCGGGGTGAGGGCCTTCGAGTACACAGCTGCGCCTGGCACCCTGCAGGGGTCCATTAGTGGCCGCAGTGCCTCTCACTGTGCTTAGCATTTTCATTTTCTTGGTCTCCAGTGTCCCCCTAGGGAGCATTCCTCTGCCAGCATCCCCGTTGATGGTAAGAGGCCTGTAAACAGCAGCATCCTTAGTGAGTGTGGGGGTGGGGACTGGCTTCTGCCTGACGTCTCTGTGCTTGGGCTGGTCTGGGCCTTGGGTTTACAGCTCCCCATGCACCTCTGGCTCCTCAGCCGGGACGCCTGCGTGCCCGCCCCCGTACCCGAGGGTGGTGTTCTAGAAGGAGCTGCCTGTGGCGTCAGTGGGATTTGGTCCAGTGCCCAGCAGGGCCAGCAGGTCCCCCTGACTCTCCACGGTGAGGAGTTCTCCCTCCCTGCCCTCCTCCTGCTGCCCAGATTGCCTCTATTTGTCCTCGTCTGCATGGGGACGCCCACTGCCAGCTCTCAGGACGCCCGCTCCGAAGCTGCTGGCCCTCCAGGCTCGGGCCCACCGCTCCCTTCTCTGCGCACCCCGCACGCTCCCCGTGCCAGCCTCAGCACTTGCCTACGTGCCTGCCTCTCCCACCAGACAGGGAGCCTCCTGAGGGCAGGGACCACGTCTGGCTCATCTGGGTCCTCAGTGTCGGCGTGGGGCCAGGCACAGAGCGGTCCACCCTGGCAATGAATGTGTGTATTTTCTAGCCACGTGACCCTGGACAAGTTCCTTGCCCTCTCTGAGCCTCGTTTTTCTCATCTGTAAAGTGGGGGTGGATACTGGTCATCTACTCACAGGATTTTTGTGTGAATTAAAGTGAGATAACCCGAGGAGGCCACAGGCTTGGTACCTGACAATTCCAAGGTGCTGCATAAATAATCAGTATTATTAAAGCCCCAATCAATGCCTATGAATGTATTCATTCAGTTAACATGTGTTTATTAAGCACCCTCTGGACCGGGCCCTGGGCTAGGTGCCAGGTGGATAGCAGTGACCAAGACTGACGTGTCCCTGCCCTCAGAGAGCTGACACTCCAGCCAGAGTGTCAGAAATGAACACAACATCACACACTTGTTTACTTATAACTGGGCTAAGTGTCTCAGAGACTGATGGACAGGGGTCCTGGCCTAGTCTAAAGAGTCAGGGAGGGCTTCCTGTAGGAGGAGGTGGACACTAAAGGACAAGTGAGAGTCAGCTGGAGGAAGAGCAGTGCAGAGTTCCTGACTAGAGAAAGAGCCTGGAGCAGGGAGCAGGGGGTGGGGTCTGGGGTGGGGGTGAGTAGAGAGCTGGGAGGTGGTGGGGGTGGGGCAGAGCACATTGGTATTTGGACCTCATTTTCCAGGGAAGTGACTTGATTGGAAAGATCGGTCTGCTGCTGTGTGGGGTGAGAGCAGATGTGGCTGCTGATGCTGTAACAGTGTCCAGGGGCGAGGAGATGGGAGACTGGGCCCAGGTGGTGCCAGGGGGATGGAGAGGAGGAGACGGATTTTAGCAGAATGTCGGAGCTCGGACTGGCATGCTTGGATGGGGAGAGGGAAAGGGAGGAGGCCAGCTTGGCCCAGCTTCTGGCTCAGGCTGGACTGGGTGGGTGGTGGCACCATTCACCAGGTGGAACTGGGATGGATGTGGTAGGTTTTTGAGCTGGGAGGATGCAAAGGGAGCACGAGGAAGGAAGGGGAAGCTCATAGAAGCAGAGTGACAGCTGGAGGGGCCCTAAGGGAGCCTCCAACCACTGCAGAGTTGGGGAAACTGAGGCCCAGAGATGAGAAGGATCCACCCAAGTCCCACACTGGTTCATGGCAGAGATGGGATTGACCCAGTGTCCTTTTCCATTTTGATTCCCAGGAGGCAGGTACCCCCATTTCCTCAGGAAGCCCGCTGTGCCCCTCACTGTGTCCCCATGCTGTCCCCCTCCCCGTCCAGGTCATCCCAGACTGGAAGGAGCAGGAGTGGGACCCCGAGAAGCCTGACGCCTATGCAGGCATCTTCCACTTCCACTTCTGGCGCTTTGGGGAGTGGGTGGACGTGGTCATCGACGACCGGCTGCCCACAGTCAACAACCAGCTCATCTACTGCCACTCCAGCTCCCACAACGAGTTCTGGTGTGCCCTGGTGGAGAAGGCCTATGCCAAGTAGGTGCCAGCAGTGGGCAGGTGGCCAGGCTGGGGTGACACTCCTAGTGGACTCTGCATGGGTGTTCCTCCAGCCAGGGCTCCAGGCACAGAGAGGTGAGGGGCTGGTGCAAAGTCACACAGCATGCTCAGAGCCTGGGCACCCAGAGCTGAGCCTACGCTGGGTGGGGTGGAGGCCTGGACTGAAGGTCCTCTGGTACCTGGTGTCATGTCCCCACGACCAACCCACGTAGGGAGGAACAATTCCTCTCACTTCCACCTGAGAAGACTGAGGCCCAGCCAGGTGTCCTGTAGGGAGCTGGGGGCAGAGCCACACCCACATTCAGGTCCGCGGTTCTTTCCTGAAGATCCAAGCTGCCTAGCCCTCCCTGGAGGTCTTGTTGGGGCTGCGGGATCTCTGAGCCTGAGCAGGCTGTGGAGGGGGACCAAATGACAGCCTTCCCTGCTCGCTGGGCTCCCCTCCTCCACCCATCTGTCTGTCTACCTGACTGACTGTCCATCCCTTCTGCCTTTGCTGACCCCTCTTCCCTCTCTGTGCCAGGCCCTGGGTCCCCAGCACGTGCACCAGCAAAGGTTTGCTGAGCTGTGGAGGGCTGTGGAGTGGAGTGACCAGCCCAGACCCCTGAAGGCCTGGGGCGGGAGGGCCAGTGGGGTCAGAGACCAGCCCCACCTGGTCTGTGGGAGCTTCTCCCTGGTTCCTCCTTTGTCAGCCCCCTTAGAAAAATGCGTATCTGTGTCTGGGTGTGTGTGTGTGTGTGTGAAAGGAAAAGGAAAAGGAAAAACAGACCAAGGAAACACAATGGTTGACAGATTGTGTTTTTAATCTTAAGAAAGCAAAGCCCGCCCCCTGGTGGTCACTGAGTCCCCATGGTCTGTGGTACAGACCCTTCTTCCACTTCTGGGAGAGCCGCCCAGTGGGCTTGCTCGTTTTTTTTTTGTTTCTATTAGTTTTATTTTTTTTATTGTGGCAAAATATAATATTTATCAGTTTAATCATGTACGTGTACTGTTTAGTGGCATGAACTACATTTACAGTGCTGTGTACCCATCACCACTATCCATACCCAAAACTTTTCATCATCCCCGCCATAAACTCTGTACCACTAAACAGTACCTCCCCCTTACTCCCTCCCTCAGCCCCTGATGTCCTATATTCTGCTTTCTGTCTCTGTGAATTTGCCTATTCCAGGTAGCTCATATAAGTGGAACCATACAGTATTTGTCCTTTTGTGTCTGGCCTATTTCACTTAGCATAATGTTTTCAGGGGCCGTCCATGTTGTAGCGTGTATCAGAATTTCATTCCTCTTTATGGCTGAATAGTATTCCATTGCATGTGTGTGTTACACTTTGTTTATCCAGTCATCTGCCGATAGACACGGGTTGTTCCCACATGTTGGCTGTTAGGAATAATGCCGCCATGAACATGGGTGTGAAACTATCTGAGTCTTTGCTTTCAGTTCTTTGGATTTATACCTAGGAGTGAGTTGCTGGGTCTTATGGTGGTTCTATGCTTACATTTTTGGGGAACCACCAAACTGTTTTCCATAGTGGCTGTGCCATTTATACTTGCTGTTTTCCTTTATTTACTTTTTAATTATAAAAGAAATGCGTGTCTGTTGTAGCAAATCCCGAAAATATAGAAAACCATGCAGGAGATATTAAAAGTCTGCTGTCCTCCTGCGCAGTCTTCCAGCCCCTTCTGTCCCCTTCCCTGTTTTGGGATCTGAGGTAACGGGGCTCCTCCGTTCAGGACTAGCACTGCCACGGTCCCCTGTCCTGTCTCCATTGCCTCCCTTTGCCCTCTGTGCCCCTCCCACCTCCTCGCCCACCGCTGGCAACTCTTTCAACATCGTTGATGCATCTTTTTGCTTGTAGGTTCCTTATAAAACTTGTGTTGCTGTTTTGCAGGCATGTATTTTCAATTTATATAAATAGTGTTTTGTTTTATATCCCACCTGCTTCTCACATTTGCATTCAGCACCCTGCCTTTAAGACCAACCCTTTTCCTAACATTTAGATAAGAAGCCACAGCTGGGTCCCTAGCACCTGGCATGTTGCTCTAGCAGATGCTTAATATTTTTTAAATGAATTATTGTGTACATTTTACATAACCAGAATCCAGCTATATTGCTTTTTCAAATGTAACAAATGAGCACTAGCATTTCCCTGCAGGGGGATTCTTTGGCAGTGCTATGCTCAGTGGCTGCTGAATGTTCCAGAGTGGAGACGCAGCATTAGTTTTTAAAACCAGTTCCCTGTTGTTAGACGTTTAGGTGGTTTCTAGTTTTACGTTGTTATAAATAATGTTACTCATCCAGAATTGTTGTGTCAAAAGATATATGAGCTTTTAATATTTCTGAAAAGAATTGCTAGATTTCTGGACAGCTAATTTTTGACTTCGGGGCTGGTAAGGCAAAGGGGAATTTGAATGATAAAATGGTGTGGGTCAGTGGGACAAATGGGCCTTGGAGCTGGAGACCTGAGTTCTAGTGTTGGCTCTGCTGTGGCTTGCTGTGTGACCTTAGCAGTTTGCTTGACCTCTCTGGGTCTCAAAAATCTCCCCATAAGGTGAAGGATTTAGACTGGCAGGGCAGCAGGAACTGGGAATTCTTTCTACATTGCTCCCTAGGCTGGCGGGCTGTTACGAGGCCCTCGATGGAGGCAACACAGCAGATGCACTGGTGGACTTCACAGGTGGTGTTTCCGAGCCCATCGACCTGACCGAGGGTGACTTCATCAACGACGAAGCCAAGAGGAACCAGCTCTTTGAGCGTGTGTTGAAGGTGCACAGCCGGGGAGGCCTCATCAGCGCCTCCATCAAGGTCAGAGCACAGAACTGGGCCCCCGAGGCGGCCCTGCCCTTCACCAACCCTGACGGGTGGGAAGTGGCTGTGGCATTCCAGGCGGAGCCCCCCGCCCAGGTTGGCTCATTAACCCAGACCCTCAGCCTCACAGGGGGAGGAGAGCAGTTGGAGGGTGCAGCCCCCTCCACAGTCCTGGACAGCACAAGCCACAGGCCCCCTGCACTCACCCCTACACTATGAAATGCTTCACCCACACTGTCTGACCAGCATCCCCCTTTTCTGGCCCTCTTGTATTGGAGTGATGGGTGTCGATGCATCTGAGGGTCCCTCGGTCAAGGTCTGAGGTGTTGTAAGCTACAAGGCGACTAGAAGAGGGGAGGGAGCCTCTCCTGCTGCTGGCACAGGCCTGGGTGCTTTTTTTCTTTCTTTCTTTTGCTGAAGAAGATTCGCCCTGAGCTAGCATCTGGACCAGTCTTCCTCTATTTTGTTTGTGGCCACAGTGTGGCTGACGAGTGGTATAGGTCCACACCCAGGATCCGAACCCGCAAACCTGGGCTGCCAAAGTGGAGCTCACTGAACTTAACCACTCTGCCACCAGGCCAGCCCTAGTCTAGGTGCTTTAAGAGGATCGTCTTATTTCATTTTGGGTGGGAAAGCTGGGGCTCAGTGAAGGCAGAGTTTGAACCCAGGTTTGGCTGACCCAGTGGTGTGTTGATAAACTGGCTCTCTGGAAAGAGAAAAAGTCCTGATGTGTAGCATTTGCTGATTTCCGTGGTGTAAATATTCCCACCATGGCTGATTTCAAGCTACCGTTTTAACAACCAGCTTGCAAAATTGAGCCAGTGCTAGTCGACTCCAACATCCCCTGAGCCAACCCCACCGCAGGTCTCTTCCTTCACTCCACCCTGCTGCTCCCCGGGGGGCTCGGTGAAGGCTGTGCCCACTGGGCTCAGGCCCTAACCACAGAGGAACCAGCTCTCTCCTTTGTGCAGGGCTGTCATTCCCACTCCGTCCTGTAGGGGGCGCTGTGCCCCCTGTCTCCAGCTCGAGCCTGACCCAGTCCGGCCTCCCTGAGCAACTGTGTCCTCCCCCAGGCAGTGACAGCGGCAGACATGGAGGCCCGCCTGGCGTGTGGCCTGGTGAAGGGCCACGCGTACGCCATCACCGATGTGCGCAAGGTGCGCCTGGGCCACGGCCTGCTGGCCTTCTTCAAGTCAGAGAAGCTGGACATGATCCGCCTGCGCAACCCCTGGGGCGAGCGGGAATGGAACGGGCCCTGGAGCGACACGTGAGGCCCGGACGGGGGAGCAGGCACAGGGCAGACCCCAGTGGGGTGGGCCCTGGTTTGCGGGCTTGGGCGAGGACAGGGCTGGGCTTCCTGGAGGAGGTGGCACTGGAGCTGGGCCTTGAAGGATTTGGGGGAGGGTGACCTTAGGAGGAGACTTCCTTTGTAGTGGGTGTGCGGGGGCTGGACTCAGCATGAGCAAAAGCCTGGAGGTGAGGACAAGGTGATTCCTGGAGGGACCTAGAGACCCGTCAGACGAGTGAGTGGGGAGGAAAGCAGGCAGGAGGCCACCAGGGGTGAGGATGGGAGTGACTGCTCTGTGCTTGGCTCCTCGCCTAGGTGAGACGAGGAGAGGAGCAGAGTCCAGACCCCCCAGTGAAGGAGCCCCCCCATTGAGGGTCATTCCTCCCTTGCCCCCCAGCCTGCAGCTTTGCTCCCAGACCTCTGGGCCCCTGGCATGGTGGCAGCCACGATTGCCTGTGGGAGTAGGCAGATAGGGCTTCCTGTGGAGAGGCTGGCCGTGGCCCTGGGTGTCCCCAGCCACACCACACTGAAGGGCCTCGTGCCTCCTCTCCCTTGCTGGGGTAGCCCTGGGTGGGGGGCCCTCATCTTATACCCCTCCCCCTTCCCTCCTCCATGCTCACATCTCAGCTCAGAGGAGTGGCAGAAAGTCAGCAAGAGTGAGCGGGAGAAGATGGGCGTGACCGTGCAGGATGACGGGGAGTTCTGGTGAGTGTGCTCTCGCACGGCTGAGGAGGACATCTCCTGTGGGCTGGGCAGGGAGCACTGGAGCCAGGGCTCTAGCAAACGCCCCACCCTCAACTTGCTGTGTGGCCTTGGACAAGTCTTGCTGTCTTTCTGAGGCTGTTTCTTCCTCTGTCAAGTGAGGTGGGCAGTACTGGGCCCTTTCCTCGCCCTAGTCCCCATGCCCACCTCAGGGGACCCTGGGCTGCTCTGGCACCATGACTGAGCCCGCAGCAAGGAGGCCAGCATGCCAGCAGGTGGGAAGTTGACCAGAGGGTGGGGGCACGCAGGCAGCCTGATTGCCTGGGGCAGGTAGGGAAGAGGAGAGGCCTCACGAAGGAGCCAAGGAGCCGTAAGCTGAGACGCGGGGTGCAGAGGAGCCCTGGGTGGGCAAGGAGAGCGCCCCAGCCCAGAGACAAGAGAGCACTCTTGGGTTGGGGAAGAGTGAGTTTAGGGAGGCAAAGGGGGCTTATGGGGTTCATGGGTGGGGGTGGGCTGGGAAGGCGGCACAGCCTTGCTAAAGAACCCAATAATGATTCCTGCATTCATTCACTCCCACGTTCATTTAGCCTGCATTCGTTCAGTCTGCATTCATTCCCTCCTGCATTCATTCACTCCTGCATTCGTTCACTCCTGCATCCATTCAGCCTGCATTTGTTCACTCCCACATTCATTCACTCCTGTATTCACTCCTGCATCCATTTAGCTTGCATTCATTCACTCCTGCATCCATTCAGCCTGCATTTGTTCACTCCTGCATTCATTCCTTCCTGCATTCATTCAGCCTGCATTAGTTCCCTCCTGCATTTGTTCAGCCTGCATTCGTTCACTCCTACATTCATTCACTCCTGCATTCATTCACTCCTGTATTCACTCCTGCATCCATTTAGCTTGCATTCATTCAGCCTGCATTAGTTCACTCCTGCATTCATTCAGCCTGCATTAGTTCACTCCTGCATTCATTCAGCCTGCATTCATTCACTCCTGTATTCACTCCTGCATCCATTTAGCTTGCATTCATTCAGCCTGCATTCATTCACTCCTGCATCCATTCAGCCTGCATTTGTTCACTCCTGCATTTGTTCACTCCTGCATTCATTCCCTCCTGCATTCATTCAGCCTGCATTAGTTCCCTCCTGCATTTGTTCAGCCTGTATTCGTTCACTCCTACATTCATTCACTCCTGCATTCATTCACTCCTGTATTCACTCCTGCATCCATTTAGCTTGCATTCATTCAGCCTGCATTTGTTCAGCCTGCATTCATTCAGCCTGCATTCATTCACTCTTGCATCCATTCAGCCTGCATTTGTTCAGCCTGCATTAGTTCACTCCTGTATTCATTCAGCCTGCATTAGTTCACTCCTGCATTCATTCAGCCTGCATTCATTCAGCCTGCATTCATTCACTCTTGCATCCATTCAGCCTGCATTTGTTCACTCCTGCATTAGTTCACTCCTGCATTCATTCAGGCTGCATTTAGTCCTGACTATGTGCCAGGCTCGGTGTCATTCTTCAGCAGGACACTTGTTTCGGAGAATCACCACTTCCTGGATGGGTACAGGGCACCATGTGTGTGGTGGACGCTCTGAGGGCACTAGGCCGACGGCAGTGATCCTGGCCCCCCAGTGAGAACGCCTCCTGCAGGTGTGAGGGGAGCCGCTGCAGGACGCCCCCCAGGCCTTCTAGTCTGGGCTCCTGTGGACGAGATCCACTTTGCCCAGTCTGCCTCGGGGGTCAGTCGAATTAAGAAGACTCTCATCAGTGGAGAGGGCTTCTTCCTGAGGCCTTTCTCAGATGTGTTCACAGCTGATGCGTCTGTGTGCCTATTCTTGTATGTGTGCACACTTGAAGGGGGATGGGCACTCCCCCTCCCCCGCCCAGGCTCTCGGAGGTCTCACAGCAACATCCTGGCTGCTGCAGCACGCTGACCAAGGGCTTCCGACCCCCAGTTTATTCAGGCCTCCCGACCGCTGTGGAAGACAGTGGATGGAAACATGCTTTATAAACTGTAGAGGACTGTACACGTCAGTTATTCATACTGTTAATAGTTGTGACAGCCAGCCTTTGCCAGCTCCTCTGTCTGCCGGAAATTGTGCTCATGCTTTTCTCGAATTACTTAGTTCCTGCACTAACTCTGGAGACAGGCAGCTGTTGTTAGGTTCATTCCCATCTTACAAATCAGGAAACTGAGGCCAAAAGAAACGTGAAGGGTCCGAGTGATGCTGTGTCCACGCTCGCTCCTGTGTGGGCTGTGGTTCAGAGCACGCAGGGCGGGGGGCGGGGGGGCCTACGGTGGGGGGATCTGCCAGGCTCAGCCCCTTGCCACGCCCAGGATGACCTTCGAGGACGTGTGCCGCTACTTCACCGACATCATCAAGTGTCGCCTGATCAACACGTCTTACCTGAGCATCCACAAGACGTGGGAGGAGGTCCAGCTGCGTGGGGCCTGGACGCAGCACGAGGACCCGCAGCAGAACCGCAGCGGGGGCTGCATCAACCACAAGGACACCTTCTTCCAGAACCCGCAGGTGGGCGTTCTCGGGGACCCCCCACCCTGCCCCTTGAGCAGCTGCAGGGGCCCTGGCCACTGTCCTGCTGTGGACTCCTTCATGACCTTGGGTACATCCCTGTCCCTCTGTGGGCCTCAGCGTACCTGTCTGTACAGTGGGAGTTGGATGGGCACGTCTGGGGGGTCACGTAGCCCCAACCTCACAATCTAACCTGCAGAAGCTAAAAATGGGGAAACAGGCTCTGAGGACCAATGAGTGCCTTGTCCAGAGTCACAGGGACATTTGGAGGCTGAGCCAGGGGCTCAGACCCCTTGTTTCCACACACATGATGCTGCTCCTTGTGGGGAACATGGCCAGGCCGGCTCCCCCACAGGGACCTCTGCCCTGCAGCCTCCTCGGTCATGACCCTGGCAGCTGCGTAGTCTTCATGCCTGGTGTGTCTTCTTTGAGCACCGACTGTGTGCAGGCTCTGAGCTGAGCGTCCATGATCTCCTTGAGTCCTCCTACCCCTCATGTGGGGTAGGGCTTGTAGGCCATCTCACAGATCAGGGACCGAGGCCCAGAGAGGTGATGTGACTTGCCCAGGCTCACACAGCTGAGCTGGGGCCTGACTCTGGGCTGAGCTTCTGGGAGCCAGTGAGCCGATTGTTGGCATGGGCTCACCACGGTGTTTCTCTTCCTTGGCCAAACCCACAGTACATCTTTGATGTCAAGAAGCTGGAAGATGAAGTGCTGATCTGCATCCAGCAGCGGCCAAAACAGTCCACCCGCCGGGATGGCAAGGGCGAAAATCTGGCCATTGGCTTCGATATCTACAAGGTGAGGCCAGCTGTGATCCCTGCTCTGGGTGAGGAGAGCATGGGAGCTGGAGTTTGGGCCACCTGGAGGACACTCTAGAACACCTTGGTCACTGACATTGCCCCTGCCACCCTGGCCCCGTTGGGTGGCGCCATGGGTGTGTGTGGCGTGGGTCCTGTGTGGAATACCCACAGAGGGCCTGGCCCGCCTGGAATTGGCCCCCGTGGGAGCTCTCTGCCTGATCTCTTCCTGCCCCAGCCCCACAGGCTGTTTGGTGGATGGGGAAGAGGAGGGTTGCTGGTGGTCCAGGCCAGGCTCTGGGAGGCCCCTGCTGCTCCCTCCCTCAGGGCTCCGATCCCCCTGAGTTGGAGGCATTCCTGGGCGCTGGGGGAAGGCATCCTGGGCAGAGCCAGGCAGGCTTACCACTGGCCACTCCCTCAGCCTGGGCCCCGTGGCCCTCTACATGTCGTGATGCCCATTGTGATGACACTCAGTGAAGTGGGACACTGAGGGCCTTCCAGACACCAAGAACCCAGTGAAGTCACATGAATGTGCCAGGCGTGTGATCTGAGTCAAGTCCCTGGCACCTGATGGGCTCCATCATGTCATAACGTTGTTCATGTTATTTGTTGGTCATTCATTGTGTGCTGACATGTTGTGACTTTGTTATGTCATGACCTTCGCTGATGTGACTGTAGCTTATGGTGCTTGTTTCTGGCATGGTCTGGCATGTCCTGGCAGCTGGCCATGTCATTTCCTGGACACGTGCTGTGACCTGGGCAGATAGTGATGCTTGGTTCTGTTGTGATGGTCAGAAACCCATGGACATTGTTACCAGGGGATTCCTATTGCCCGCCCCCTTTAACAGTTTTGTTGAGATATAATTCACATGCCATGTGGTCACTCATTTAAAGCGTACAGTGACTTTTAGTGTATTCATCGAATTGTGCAACCATCACCACAATCAGTTTTAGAACACCTTCATCACCACCCAGTCCCATCCACCTCCCTGCCCCCAGCCCTAGGCAAACACTCATCTACTTCTGTCCCTGTAGATTTGCCTGTTCTGGGCATTTCATGTAAGTGGATTCTATCACTCTCTTCTTGGCGGCGAGGGAGAGCTGTGGGACGTGGGATGGGGTGGGGTGGAGCTGCGGGACACTGTGTGTGGTCTGGCCCCCCCGCCCCACAGGTAGAGGAGAACCGCCAGTACCGCATGCACAGCCTGCAGCAGAGGGCCGCCAGCTCCATCTACATCAACTCGCGCAGCGTCTTCCTGCGCACGGAGCAGCCCGAGGGCCGCTACGTCGTCATCCCCACCACCTTCGAGCCAGGCCACACGGGAGAGTTCCTCCTCCGAATCTTCACTGACGTGCCCTCCAACTGCCGGTGCGCGGGGCTGGCTCGGGGCCAGGGTTGGGAGGGCCGAGGTCCATACCAGGCTCACCCAGAATCTGTAGCTCAGAGATGTTCAGTGTCTGCCCAAGGCATGGAGCCCAGGCCTCCAGCCTCCCTGGCCCACGCCAGCACCCGTCTCCTTCCTCTCCCTCCCCCTGCTCCCCTGTCCCAGCCTCTCTTGGCCACATAAAGAAACAGCTTCTCATATGTGCCTACCATTTCACAATTTACAAAGAAGCTTTCACTCATCTCATTTGCTCTTCCCGAACCCTGAGTGGGAGGCCTGAGCCCTCCATTTTACGTATCAGAATTGGGGGTCAAGGTTGAGGGGTGGTAGAGTCAGGCTAGGCAGACTGCTGAAGCCGTCCCCATCCCTGCTGGGGTGCAGACCCTGTGGGTCCCACACTGCCCTCCCACCTTGGGAGGCAGCCCAGATTCGGTGCTCCCTGCCCACATCCCAGACCGGGAGGCAGCTTGTCTGGTGGGATCAGGGGACCTCGGTCCCGCCAGTCTAGACTCCACCGCTCTCCAGCTGTGTGGGCAAGTCCCTTCCCCTGGAGAGCCTGATGCTCCCTAACCTGTAAAGTGGGCAAAATAATGGTCACCAATCTCCCAGGGCGTTGTGAGGATTAGAAATAATACCTGTAACTTCCCAGCAGAGGGATTGGTCACAGTAGGTGTTCAGTGAACTGCTGTTCCCTTGGGGGAGGATGGGGCACCCGTGAGTGGGGATAGAGTGGCAGGAAGCCACTGGGGGTCTGCCCAGGATGAGCGATGTCTGGACTAAACATTGCTCCTCTCCCCCTCCCCACTTCTTTTTGTTTTTTTGTGGGGAAGACCAGCCCTGAGCTAACATCCGTCGCCAATCCTCCCCTTTTTGCTGAGGAAGACTGGCCCTGGGCTAACATCCGTGCCCATCTTCCTCCACTTTATATGGGACGCCGCCACGGCATGGCTGACAGGCAGTGCATCGGCGGGCGCCCGGGATCCGAACTCGCGAACCCCGGGCTGCCAAGCGCGGACTAAACCGCTGCGCCACCAGGCGGCCCCCCCTCCCCACTTCTTGGACCCCCTCACCTTCCGTCTTCCTGGCCCCCCGCATCACCTCTCCCCTCTCCTCTGCCCTGTCCCAGGGAGCTGCGCCTGGACGAGCCCCCTCGTTCCTGCTGGAGCTCCCTATGTGGCTACCCACAGCAGGTGACCCAGGTGCATGTCCTGGGGGCTGCTGGTCTTAAGGACTCTCCATCAGGTGAGCTCACCTGGGGAAAGCCCTGGCCTTCCTCCCCGGGGAGGTTGCCCCATGCTCTCTCCCCCATCCCCAGCCACAGACACCCAGCCTCCAGGGCTCTCCTGCTCTTGCTCATTGAATGAGCAAGCCTTTCCTGACATCCACTCTGGGCCCAGCCCAGGAATGCAACTGGGTACATAGAGAGGAACAGGCTCTGCCACCTGCTCCTGGGTGGCATCCAGTGTGGTGGGGCAGTCAGACACAGGGACAGGCAGCTGGGAAGGAGGGATTGGGGAGGGCTTCCTGGAGAGGGTGGCCTTTCTCCAGGCTGAGGAGGTGTTACGGTATGCAGCCTGGTGGAGTAGAATAGGGGAGAGAGGTGCTCTGGGCAGGGGGAAGAGCATGGGCAGAGGCCTGGAGGCCAGGATTACCGGTTGCCCCCGCTGTCTCTGGAAGTCAGGAAGCGGGTCAGGCTCTGGTCTTCTTCTGCTGAATACAGGATCTCAGGCTTTTGCTCCAGACAGGGGATCTCACCTCCCAGACATCTGTCCCATCCGGGCCCTGACCCGGCCCCCACTCTCACCCCATTGCCCACTCCATCTCTCTAGGGCCAAACTCTTACGTGATCATCAAGTGCGAAGGGGACAAAGTCCGCTCGGCTGTGCAGAAAGGCACCTCGACGCCCGAGTACAACGTGAAAGGCATCTTCTACCGCAAGAAGCCGGGCCAGCCCATCACTGTCCAGGTGAGCCCGCCCGTCCCCAGGGCCCCTCCTGGGCCCCCAGCCTGACGCTTCCCCACTGAGAGGGGCAGAACCCAGGGTGACAGCCTTGACGGGGACCCAGGAACGCTGGGGCCAGGTTCTCACTCTGTCCCTGACACAATGTGGCCCTGGGAATCCTCTTGTCTGCCCCTCCTGGTGCCCCAGAGTCCCCTCTGTGGGATGAGTGAGTTGGATTAGCCGGTGTGATTCTTGAGACCCAGCAGGGTCGGTCTCCTGGCCAAGGACAGTGGTCATCTCTGCCAACCTTGCCCTAAAGCCTTTGGGATTGTTCCTCAGATCTCCCGTAGGGGGTCCACCTGGACAAGTTGCACGAGATGGCATATGGCAGGGGTGGCTGGTTCCTGAGAGCAGGGGATCAGAAAGCGAGGGCCCTGGGCACGGGTTTCCTTCCCCTCTCAGGCCAAGGTGGCTGGTGACAACAATTCTGAGCTCGTTAACAGAAAGCCCTCTGTCCCCTGGGCCCAGGCTACCATCTCTTCGGGTGAGAAACCATCTGTAAACAAACACTTGGGTGCCCCAGGGGAGCCACTGTAGGTTTTCCAAGTTTTTCTAACACTGGGTCCCACTGGATCAAATCTCAGACCCATAGATTTTGGGGCTAGAAGGGCCCTTAGGGGCCGTTGATCCAACCCCCATATTAAAGATGGGGGAACCAGGGCAGGGGGTGTATCACTTGTCCAAGGTCACCCGAGGTCGATAGCAGAGCTACTAATAATAGACTTGTTTGTACGTGGAAGGGAGCTTTGACAGGTGGGAGGAAGCCCAGGGCTCCAGAAGGGGCAGGGCCTTGCCCGAGGTTCCTGGAGGCCGAAGCGATGCCGGGTTCCTCTTCCTCAGCCGGGCCTGCCCTGCAGGACGGGGGTCCGAGGCCCTGTGACTACCGCCAGCACCCCCCGCAGACCTATACTCCTGGTCTTGGAGATGCACCCCACGATCCTCTGTCTCCTCCCAGGTCTGGAACCACCGAGTCCTGAAGGACGAGTTCCTGGGCCAGGTGCACCTGAAGGCTGACCCAGACGACCTCCAGGCCCTGCACACCCTCCACCTCCAAGACCGCAACAGCGACCTGCCTGGCACCATTGCTGTGCACGTACTCAGCAGTGCCTCCCTTAGGGCTGTCTGACACCTGCCCACCTACCTGGCCCCCACAGTTTTCACCGCCACCTGCATGTCCCCAGCCAGGCCGGGGACTAGCCTGGGAGCCAGGACACTGGGGTCCTTCTCCCAGCTTTTCCACTAGCTTGCTGTGTGACCTGGGGAGGTCTCTGCCCCTCTCTGGGCCTCAGTGTCCTGAAGACCCCAAGGCATCCCCTTCTCATGGAGGAGTCTTCTTGCCTGAGATTTAAAATAGCCCTCCTTACCCCAACTGTCACCACTGCTAAGGGACTCTGTCCATTGAAAACATTTTCCCAAGGCCCTGCTGTCTGCCGACAGAGTGCCAAGATGTCACTTGTTTACACACAAACTGCCACACCCCCCAGCCCCACTCTTGTCCCTCATGTCCCAGGCCTGCCCCAGTGTCCCAGACCTTGCTTTCTCTGTCACCGACACCTGGTTTTCCAGCCACCTTGAAAGGACTATTGGCTCTCGCTGGGTTCCTGCTCAGGCTGGAGACTGGGAGATATACAGGTGACATTTGTTCATTCTCTCATCCCATCATTTATTTATTCAACAGAGATTTGCCAAATGAGTAAATGATGCCTGTGAGCCCCGGTGGAGCTGGACCCTTCCCTGCAGCTCCGGGAGACCCGGCATCCGTGTGGGGCCTCGCCTCTGCTCTCAGGGCCTCTCAGAGGCAGGTGCCCAGATGCCTGGGGGAGCTGCAGCCACCGTCTCATCCCAGGCTCTGATTCACTCCCAGCCTCTGGTTTAAGGTCTCCGGAGGGATGGTGGCAGCATGGAGGGGAAGGGCATCTTCCTGCCTCCACCTCCCTGAGGCCTGAAGGAGTGTGCCCGGTTTAGGGGGCCAGGCGGGGGGGGGGGGGGCACATGCTTGCAGCCCCCCCCGCCCCCCCCCCCCCCCCCCCCCGTTGCAAGACCTGGGCTTTTCCTGGGGGAAGGGCCTCTGGGGGTGGTAGCCTCAGGCCCGCCGGGTCAGGGCATCCATTGTGCTTGGCAGGAGATAGATAAATCCATCGCCTGACCAGAGGCCCTTCCACCACATTCCCCCCAAAATGCAGCCAAAGAGGCCACAGCCCTCTTCTTGCTGCCAGGACCAAAATGTTCCTTTTAGTCCTCAACGTTTTATATTTGTTCTGTTTTAAAACTCTCAATTTTAACCAGGGGTTTTTAAAGGAAGACTGAAAGCCTGAGCCCCTTTTTTCTTCTTAAAAGTCCAGTTCTTGTGGTCCTCTGATTTTAGTTTGATTCCACTTGGGGCAGGATGAGGGGAAGTTGTGCCTTCTCAGAGGAGGTCTGGAGGTGGATGAGGAAGAGGATGTTTTGTACTTGGATGTTTTGTAAGCTGGCACTGACTGTGTTCTTGGCGAGGGCTGGCACTGTGACCCGCTTGTGGTCTCTTCTGTGCCCTCTCGGGCTCCATACCAGGCGACGTCAGCAAAAAGGCCCAGTTGGTTCAAGAACAGGAATTCCTGTGGCCTTGCTGGGAATTCCTTTTGGGAACCTGAACTTTTGGCTCCAGATCTGGCTGTTTGGTCCTGTGTCTGGTTGGCGGTGCTGGATTCTTGACTTTGCCTCCTCACTGCATGGCCAGCTCTCTTGTATGACCTGAGAGGCCAGGAACTGAACAACAAGGAGGACAAGAGGATTCCTTCTCGAAAAGCTGGGACCTCCCCTCGAGAACCTGGGCCTGGGGCCAGGACTCTGCACATGACCAGGAGCAAGTCACTTAAACCTCCTGTGCCTCGATTTCCTCTTCTGCAAAGTGGGGCCAATGATTCTTGCTTGTCAGCACTCTTACTAGCCAGTGCTGAATAAGGGCAAAAACCACACCCTTTCTCTATGTATCTCTGTATGCGTGCACACTCTATACACTCATGTAATCACCACTTCTCAATGTCTATTTCAAATGGAGACTCGAGTCAGAGTGAAGAGGTGAGGGCGGGGTAAACCAGCTTGGGGCCTGTGGGGCCAACACATGGGTCTTTGCTCAGCCATGTCCACCTGGGCTAGGGGCAAACCAGGACTAACTGGCTGACCCAGTGCTTCAGCCTGGGGGCTGAGCACTGCCTCCCCATCAACAGAACCAGTTCGGCAGCCATGCCCTTTCCTTCTGCCCCTCTGGGTGGGCCGGGCTGGCTCCTGGCTGTGTGGAGATTCCTGGTCCCCAGGAGGCCCTGGGGACCGGGCAGGTCAGGATGGAGTTCTTCCAGTCTGGGACTGGAGGGTGGGTGGGGGGAGCAGTTGCTCTGTTCTGATGGACCGTCAGCCCATGGAGGCCTCAGAGTCCCCATTTGCAGATGGGCGGGGCCTCCGGTCCATACCACCCGATTCACTCCCCTCAGGGCCTGCTGTATGGTCAGGGGAGGAGAGACCAGTTCTGTTCTCAGAATAAACATTAACACAATCCCAGGAAGACTTTCTGTGTGTGTGTGTCTCTCTGGGGGTAAGGGACAACGGAGGGAATGTTTCCCAGGCTTGGGTGACTGTCCTCTGGTCAGAGAGACACATGAGGGAGGACTTGGGAGTTACAGCTGAGGCTGCACCCTGCTGCCTGTCCAGTGCATCTGTAAGCAGAGATGGCTGGCATCGTTCACTCGTTCCTTTGGCTGGCCTCATCCCAAGCCCTGTCCCAGGCACTGGGGCTGTGGGGAACCAGCCACAGTCCCTGCTCAGGGCAGTCGACAAACTAGTGGGGAAGACCACTAGAAAAACTCTGATCCTGATGACCGCCACGCAGAGGATTCCTGGGGAGGCAGTGTGGGAGTTACTGGGGGCTCTGCCAGCGGAAGGGAGGTCTGTGCCCTGAGGCAGTTGTGAAATGGAATTGTGGAATGCAGCCGCATGAGGGGCCACGGAAAGAGGAGGTGGGCTTGGGTGGGGCACGGGTGGATGTGGGAAGACCAGAGTGGAGGGGAAGATGCTGGCAGCTTGAGCCATGAAGCCAGGGGTGGCGGTGGGGAGAAAGGGTAGCGTCAGATTTTGGAGGTGGAGTGGACAGAACTCGATGACGGGGTTGGGGTGGGGAGTGAGGGAAAAAGAAATGAATTAAGGCCAATTCTTAGATTTCCCTATAGGACTGTGAGAAAAGGACGTTATGAATTCTGGGCCCCACTTAGCGTATTGCCTAGCCCCTAGTGGGTGCTGAGTAGATTGTAGCTGTTACGGAACCTGGAGCTCACCCCATACCCCACAACTTCCCCGCCACTCCACGCCCTTCCCTCCCAACTCAGGCCCGCGTTCTGCCTTGACTCCATGGTCCTCTCCGGGGCTTGGTTTTCCTGTGTGCATAGGGCTGACACCACTTGCCTGCCCAGCCCAGGGGCTCAGCAGAGGTGATTGGAGGAGTGAGAGGGACCAAGTGTCAACAGCAGAAGCAAGTCCAGGAGTGGGGACAGTGTTCTGGAGCAACTCCTGTCAGGGCCACCTGGCCAAGCACACTCCAGCAGCCAGGGGCCTTCAGGGGTCAGGACTGTGGGGTCAGATGGAGTCCCTGGCCCAGCAGAGGCTGAGCCCAGGCACTGTCGTTTCCCTTCTGCTGCCCCGGGCAGAGGCTGCACGCTCAGCCTCGCTCCCATGGGGGCGCTGGTGGGCAGCTGTGCCTGTGCCCAGCAGGTGGCGCACTTGGGCCGTTGGGCCCTCCTGGGCACCCCCATCCCCTTCCCTGCTGACACACCCCAGTTACAGAGGCTGGAGGTCCAAAAGAGCGCCTCCCTCTGCCCAGGCCCAGAGCTGCCCCTGGAGAGGCCTGCACTGATGGGGCCGCTGCCAGGGTGGCCATGGCAAAGGGTGGTGATGAGGAGGTGCCAGGTCTCTCTCAGCAAGGAGTCCTCAGAGTTACTGTCTTTGTCAATGCTCATAAGAAGGGTTTTGTTTACTCCTTGTTTATCCCCCTGCCTGCCGTGCTTTAAAATCACATATTTCACTTCAATTGGTGTGTGTCCCTCGCACATGCAGGATTGCTTCAAGTCAGCTGGTTTGAGAAATTTTACTGGATGTTACAGACAACCTGCGCCCCTCCACCCAGAACAGGTTGTGGGGGTGGTGGGGAAGGGATGACCTCTAGGGGACATCTGAGGGGAGCCCTTGGGAAGTGGTCTAGGGCTGGGGTGGTGTGTGTACAGGGGCGGGGGAGAAAGGGCCAGAATGTGGGGCTTGCCACCTCCTGCCGTGCCTCGTCCTTTCCTCCCAGAGTCTGAAACAGCCATTTACAAGGAGAAAACGGGCTTGGCAGAGGGCAGGCAGGGGCCAAGACTCAGCAAATCAGTCACCAAATCAGGACCAGAAAGAGGTTTCCTGCCCAGGTGCTGTGAGAGCAGGTGGTGTGACTGCAGGTGACAGGCGGCAGCCCCGGGCCTGGGTCCCATGCTGGCAGCAGCACAGCCCAGAGAGAACCCGCTGCCCCTGTGTCCCCCCACCCCGGGTGGTCAGTGTTCCACACAGAGCTCTGGGCAGCACAGCCCGCCCCCCACGCTGATGTCACGGCACCCGGACCTCGGAGGCCCCTCCGACTCCGCCTCCTGGGGGAAGGCTCTGGAGTGGGGAGAGGAGGGCAGCAGTGCCGGCCAGCCGGCCAGCCACCCTGGGCAGCAAAGAAAGGGAAAGACCGAGAGAGAGACAGAGTCACACAGTGAAAAACGGAAAGACCCAGAGAGACCCCCAGAGCAAGCCTCAGAGTAAAACAGAGGAAGAGAGGACGTGTGTCTGCAGATCATCCTGGACCTGAGACCCCAGCTTCCAGAGCCCTCCGTGCAGGTGGCAGCTGCACCCAGGCTGGTGGGCAGCTGAGAGCGGGCAGCTGGGCCCCAGGTAAGGATGGGCTGCCCGCTGTCCTGGGCACTTGGAGAAGGGTTTGCTGGCCTTTGGGAGAGCTCTAGCATGAGGCCCCACTGGCCCCCTGGAGCTTGGGCCACCCTGGAGCCCCTGCCCCTACAGCCATTGCTCCTGGGTCTGGGCCTCCTGCCACCTTTGGGGGCTCAGCCACCGCAGCCATCGAATGAAACTATCCTGAGCCTGGAAAGATGGAGGCTTGTACCCTGGAGAAGGGAAGAGCCTAGAGGCATGGAGTCCATCAAATTGTCTGTGCCCAGGGCTGAGGCTGGGGACAGACATGCTGAGGGTCCTCTGTCCCTGTCTCTTCGTCTCTTTTGGCCTCTCTCCAACACTCTCTTTATCTTTTTCTTTCTCTCTCTCCTTGGATAAGTCACTTCCTTCCTCTGTGTCTCAAATTTTCCATCTGTGAAATGGGAGTATGAAGCCCTACCACTCAGTGTTGTGGGGATGACGTAAAATCAGGCATGGGCTTAGAAATGCAAGTACAATTCTGTGTTCCTTGTTGTCAGTTTGAAAAGCAATTAACTTGACCATGGACTAGTTCTAATTTTTAGGGAAAAAAAAAAAGTCTACCTTGTAGCTTTTTCCTTATGTGTAGCCCTTAAATTCCGTGCCTTCGCCACCTCCTTCTACCCCCCCAATCTCCAGATCTTTAACGAAAACCCTGGTTCTGGCCCCCGGCTCTCGTGGCTCACGCTGGTGCAGGAAGTCAGCACGATGGCCGGGCATCCCCTTCAGACGTGGCTCCCGTGGCAGCTGCCCGCTGGCCCTGGTTGAATTCCCTTCCCTGCCAGGCACCCAGGCCGGCTGGGTCCCGGAGCTCCAGGACAGGGGTCAGGGCTCGGGTGTCAGGCGGTGTCGTGGGCAGAGGATCAAATGTCCTGGTGCCTCTGAATGGGCCTTGTGAAAAATTGATGCTCATCCTTGGGGGGCGGGTAGGGGGCCAGTGGGGCCTCATGCTAGAGCCTGTGGGCTGGGGCTGCCCCGGATCACCATACTCAGTCCCACAAGCCCTTCCTGAGCCACCTCTGGGCCTGGCCCTGTGCTGTGTGAGGCGACGGTTGAACCTTGCCCTGGATCAACTCCTTGACTTCGGGGGCAGAGGTGGGGACAGACCCTGACCAGAAAACATAATGCTTATAGGCAGGGCTGGATAGAGGGAAGCATCGGGGCTCTTGGCAGCCTGGGGGTGGTCAGGGAAGGATTCCTGGAGGAGGAACCACATGAACACGAAGCACAGGTGGGAATTTACTAGTCAGAATTCCAGGTGGAGGGGCCAGTATATGCAAAGGCCAGGAGGTATGGAAAGGGCTGGCACGTGTCAGGAATAGTGAGGGCTGAGGACAGCCCGAGTGCAGGTGTGGGAAGGAAGAAAGCAGTGAGAGGCAAGATTGAGACATCAGCAGGAGCCGCACGGCACTGGGCCTTAAAGGCCAGACTGGGGGCTTAAAACCTTCATCCTGAGGGCAGTGGGCGCTTTGGAAGGGTTTTAGGCAGACTGTGTCATGAGCTGGTCATGCTCAGCCTGTGACCCTTCCTTGGGACCAGGCTGCCCCATCACCTGCACTCCTGGGGCAGCCCTGACCTGGGAGACCAATTTCTGGTCCTGAATTTGCCCTGCCCTGCTGTGTGACCTTGGGCAAGTCTTGGTCCCTCTCTGGGCCCCTTTGACCATATGTCCAGGGGAGGGGGATAGACTTGCTACTTCCTAGGAGTCCTTTGGGAATCTCTGAATGACAGTGGCCAAGAGAGGAGCTCAGCTGCTCTGGGCAGTGGAGCTGGTGACGGTGGCAAGGCTCAGGTCACACAGGCTGGGCTATGGCCAGAGGGAAAGAAGCCAGGGAGAGTTCCCCAGAGGGAGGAGGGGCTGGGGCTTTGGGAAGACCCCAGCCAGGCTCAAGGCTGCAGAGCTGGCTGCTCAGAGGCTTGACACGGTCTGTCCCCCTGCAGAACCGCATCTGGCCAGGCGGGCAAAAGGATCATCCGACAAGGGACGATGGTGATTCTTCAGCAGGTGAGTGCCCCCCGCACCCCACTGGCCTTCATCTTTCTATGCCAGGAATAACTCTATTGGGTGGCTTATCCTGCCCCATCCCTTATTCTCTCATTCATATGCTTAACTGTAGGACACCCTCCCCAATCTTTTCTTTTAGAAAACTCCTATCTATGCTTCAAAACCCAGCTGTGAAACTTTCCCTGACTCTCCCAGGGCCAGTCTAGAACTGCTCCCTCTGATGTGTCTGCTGGGGCCTACCTTTCTCACTGCACTCCCCCCACTGGGTAGAAATTATTTATTTATGTACATCTCTGAATCCCCAGGCATTTCGGACAGTGGAAGAGCATATGCAGTGGCCCGCATATGGGAAAGCCCTTGGGGAAAGGGAAGAGGAGGTTGGTGAGTCTGCGGAAGCCAGACCAGGAAGGGCCTTGAGCCCAACCGGGGAGCAGTGAGTGAGAGATGACATGGGCAGAGCTTGAGCCCCCGAGGTCATATGGGGAAGAAGCCGTGGTCCTGTGCCGGCTGAGTCCTCAGCCCCCTCCTCCCGGGGCCACACTGGCTCCTGACCCTCAGCCCTTCCCCGTGACCAGCCTGAGGCTCTAATGAGCTCCTGGTCCCCAGAGCCAGGAATGTGGGCCCTGAGCCAGGTCCGCCTGGCACCAGACCCTGGGGCTGGTAGGGGCGTATGCTGGGGGGGCTTGGCGAGTGGCTTCATGTCCTCCTGGACCATCAGAGGCCAATGGGCAGCCTTGTCCGGCAGCTGTGTTTGTGTGTGCCTGTGTGTACGTGGGAAGGCAGGCACTGGGATGGCATCAGGATAGACAGCCTTCTGTCCCGGGGCTGGAGGAGACCCCTCTAGAGCCCCTTGGCCTGAGAGCCTGTTCAAAGACCCATCAGCATGGCTGGGACCGATGGAAAGAACGTCACTGTCACTGAGTGTTGGCTGTGTGCCAGGGCTGGGTCTGTAGGCAGGGCTGGGGGTGGGGACATGCGCAGCCCCTCAGAGGGAGGGCCTGGGCCACTCATAGCCAACCGAGGGCGTTTTCCCTCAGGGGCCTCTGAGGCAGGCCCCTGGCTGACTGGCCCTTCTCCCCCACCTGCCCGCTCTGAACGCTGGCCCACCTCACCCTGCGGGCAGCTTCTGCTCGGAGCAGGTGTCTGCAGGTGAACGGCGGCTCTGCCCACCCCTCACATAAACAGTACATTTCTGTTACTTCTCTGGTCCTGAAAAAGGGCCCAGCTCCGAGGAGCCGGCCAGCTGCGCAGCTCCACAGGCAGAGCCCACGCTCCTGGGCTCCGTCCTTTCCCAGGACGGTTGTGAGGATAAAATGCCGTGAGGGGATCAAAGTGCTTCTTCCTTCACCTGCCTCCTGGGGCTGCCTCCCTCCTCCCTGCTCCTTCCTGTCCTGAAACACCCACGTGCTCTCTCACGTCCCGTCTGTCTGCCCCGAAGGCTCTGCCTCCCCTTTTGCTGGCTAACTCCATTGTGGCCACTACTCCCTTTGGGAGCTTCCCTGCTCTGCCCACATTAGAGTCCAGATCACTCCACCTTCTTCCCCTGCTTACCTGGCACCTCCTGGTCAGCCTGGAAATGGGCGATGGCCTTCGTCCTGCTCCCCACTGTCTCCTCAGCCCTGGCACCAGCCCGCTCAGAGATGGAGCTCGGTGCTGAATGAATGAATGGTTGTGATTACATCCTCATTTGGTCTGAGGGGGTAGGGTGGACAATGATACCTGCTTCAAAGGGATGTTTGAGAATGAAATGTCAGAATGCATATACAATGCTCAGCTCAGCTAGACACAGCTCCATAAAGGTTAGCTGCCACGATGACTACTACGAATAAAGTCATATTAGCAGTGTTCCTGTGTATGAGAATTCCCTGTTCTTTTCTCTCTCTCACTTTATTTGGGATAAAAATCTCAGGCGAGCTCAAAGGATATGGTTCTTTCCCCATGTGTAGAGTGTCCCCATATGCGACATATCAGTGACAGAGATTCACCCCTCCCTTCCTCCCTCCTTCCACCCATCCATCCGTCATTCAAGCCTGTCCGAGCCCCACGGGTACCAGGCACGGGAAACACCTTCACAAAGATGAGCCAAGGATCCAAATCTCTTCCCTAATGAAAACATTTTATGCATTTGTTGAGGGTTCTAATTCTTCAAAAGTAGCATCCACGTTGGTCCTATTATGTGCCAGGCACTCTCTACACACGATTTCATTTTATCACCATAAGGCTGTGAGGTTAGGATCTTTGTGCCCATATTAGAGGTGAAGAAACTGAAGCCCAGATAGGATAATTTAGACATAAGCTGGGGCAGGTCCGGACAGGATGGGGAGCCATGCTGGTCAGCGGGGCAGCAGACAGGGAGAGGAGACCTTAGAAGGGGGGCTGCTGTGCAGGGCACAGGGGTGTGGCTCAAGGAGCAGGCACAGGGCTTAGGGGAGGAGAGGTCAGACTGCCCCTGTTGGGTGGCATTTGCAGAACATGGGCTCTTTCCTAGGGACCCTGTGGCAGTCTGGGCAGATACATCGTGGTGATGGAATTGGAAGTTGGGTGGGGGTGTCTGGGGATTGCTAATGCGCCAGAAGCCACCTCCTCCAGCCATGTTCTCACTCACCCATCCAGCAAAGCGGCACTGAGCCCCTTCTCTGTACCAGGCTGGGCACCAGGGATGCAGAGATAAGTAGACTGCTCCCTGGCCTGGAGGAGTTCCCAGACCAAAGGGGGAGGCGGCTCAGAAACACAGCAAGGGCGCATGAGTGGAACTGTGATAGCGGGAGTCTGGAGTGAGGGGGGTGGGGGTGGGGGGTGGTCAGGGAAGGCTCTGAGGCTGTTGCAGTAGCCCCTCACGTACAGATGGGGGACTGAGGTCTCAGGAGCGGGGACTTGCCCCAGGTTGCAAGGCCAGCTGGTGCTTGTGAGAACCCAGAGCATCTGTGGTGCACATGACCCACTTCTTTGAGGACCCCAGGCTGCTGCGCTTCAGCACGACAAGATTTCCAGCTGCGTCATGGGGCCAGAGGAGGGACTGGATGTACTTTGCCCAGATTCATGGGCAGAAGGAAGTTTGAAGATAAACTGTGGGCTGTTGATAACAGTTAGACTGACCCTTTTGTTAAAATATAACGTCCTTCTCTGTCTCTTGTAACAATTTTTGTCTTACAACCTATTTTGTGTAGCCTGCATTAGTATAGCCACCCCAGCTCTTTTTTTGGTTACTATTTGCATGGAATAGATTTTTCTATCCTTTCCCTTTCAACGTATTTGTGTCTTTGAATCTAAAGTGAGTCTCTTGTAGACAGAATTTAGCTGGATCATGGTTTTTTTTGTTTGTTTGTTTTTTAACCTATGCTGCCAACCTCTACCTTTTAATTGGAGAGTTTAATTCATTTCCATTTAAAGACTTATTTCTGCCATTTTGCTCTTTTTGTCTATATGTCATGTCTTTTTTCCCTCAATTCCTCTATTACTGCCTTTTTTTGTATTTCATTGATTTTTTTCCCCAGGGTACTGTGTCGATTTCCTTCTCATTTCCCCTTCTGTATATATATATATATATATATGTGTATACGCATATATATATACATTCTAGTGGTTACCCTGGGGTTTATAATTAACATCTTACATTTATAACCATCTAGTGGGAGTTAATACCAACGTAGCTTCAATAGCATATAAAAACTCTGCTCCTATACAGTTCCAGCCCTCTTCCTTTATATTGTTATTTGTCAGAAATTACATCTTTATACACTGTGTGTCCATGAACATACATTTGTAATTGTTGTTTTATGCATTTGGCTTTTCAATCATATAGGAAAAAAAGAGGAGTTACAAACCAACAAACCAATAATGCTGGCTTCTAGATTTACCTACGTCATTACCTTACCAGGTGCTTGATTTCTTCGTATGGCTTGGAGTTACTGTCCAGTGCCCTTTAACTGCAGCCTGAAGGACTACTTTTAGCATTTCTTGTAGGGCAGCTCTGCTCCCGCAGGAGCCGGACAAACTCCCTCAGCTTTGTTTATCTGGGAATATCTTAGTTTCTCATTCACTTATTTATTTATTTTAATAAACAACAGAAATTTATCTCTTACAGTTCTAGAGGCTGGGAAGTCCACATCAAAGCACTGGCAGATTTGGTGTCTGGCGAGGATCGGCTTCCTTATTCACCGTGTCCTCACAAGCAGGGGATGAGGGAGCTCTCTGGGGTCTCTTTTATAAGAGCACTAATCCCCTTCATGAGGGGCTCCGCCCATGCGTCCTAATCCCCTCCCAGAGGCCCCACCTCCTAATACCATCACATTGGGGGTCTCTCACTTCTGAAGGATGGTTTTGCCAGATACAGAATTCTTTTTGCCAGTGTTTTGTTTTCTTTCAGCACTTTAAATGAATCACACCACTGCCGTTTGGCCTCCATGGTTTCTGATGAGAGATCAGCTATTAATCATATTGAAGATCCTTTGTATACCACGAGTCACTCCTCTCACTGCTTTTAAGATTCTCTCTTTGTCTTTTAACAGTTTCATTATAATGCGTCTCAGTGTGGATCTTTTTAGTTTATCCTACTCAGAATTTATTGATCTTTTTGGATGTGTAAATTTACATCTTTCATCAAGTTTGGGAAGTTTTGTTTTTGTTTTCCACAGTTTAGGTTTTATTTTTATATTATATAATTGATCTATATAGTATCTATTTCAGCATAAGAAATGAGATATGGATCTAACTTTTCTTTCTTCCAAACGGCATTTTGAAAGGCCAATTTAAAAAAAAATGTGTTATTGCAGTAACATTGGTTTATAACATTGTGTAAATTTCAGGTGTACATCATTATGCTTCTATTTCTGCATAGATTACATCATGTTCACCACCCAAATACTAATTACAATCCATCACCACACACGTGTGCCTAATCATCCCTTTCGCCCTCCTCCCTCCTCCCTTACCCTCTGGTAACCACCAATCCAATCTCTGTCCTTATGTGATTGTTTGTTGTTATTTTTATCTTCTATTTATGAGTGAGATCATACAGGTTTGGGAAGTTTTTGGTCATTATTTCTCCAAATATTCTTTCTGCTCCTCTCTCTCCTCTCCTTTGGGGATTCCCATTATACATATGTTGGTCACATCTGCTGTTGAACCCCTCTAGTGAATTTTTCATATCAGTTATTGTACTTTTCACCTCCAGAATTTCTATTTGTTCTCTTTTTTATAATTTCTGTCTATTGATATTCTCTATTTGGTGAGATGTTGTTCTGGTTTCCTTCAGTACTTTGAGCATATTTAAGAGAGTTGATTGAAGTCTTTGTCTATTAAGTCCAATATCTCAGCTTCCTTAGGGAAAGTTTCTATTAATTTCTTTTTTCCTGTGAATGGGCCATACTTTCTTGTTTCTTTGCATACCTCATAATTTTTTGTTGAAAACTGGACATTTTCAAGATTATAATGATGGTAACTCTGGAAGTTAGATTCTCCCCTGCCCAGGTTTTGTTGTTGCTGTTTGTTGTGAGCTGTTGTTTTGTTGTGACTTTTCCTAAAGTATTTTTGTGAAGACTGTATTCTTTGTTGCGTGTGATCACTGAAGTCTCTAAAACTCCTGGAGCCAAAAAAAAAAAAAAAACCCAAATCAACCTCTCGGTCTTTGTAGCTGGGCTCTGTGTGAGTATTGGGGCATGCCTTCAATGCTCAGTCAGGCCATTTACAACTCTGCCTTAGCCGTCACTTCCTGTCTTCACAGAGCTTGAAGGTCAGCCAGAGGTGAGAGGTTCGGGTCTTCTTGGGCCTTTTCTGAACATTTGTCCAACCCTGGGCGTGTATGTGGTCTTCTAGATTCCCCAGTGTATGCAGGAGCTTTGCAAAGCCCTTATTCCCCAAAGCATCTCTCTCCCCTGCCGTTTCTCCATGCTTTTTGGAGTGTCTATTGTTTGCTCCAACTGATTTTGTTTTCCCCAGATGGCAGTGGGTAATTCATTTGCCTTTGGATGTTTTTGACCAATGCCCTCCATAGCGGCTTCTCCACCCTGGAGGAGTTCCAAGTTAGGGAAATAAAGGCAAGCCCTTTGTATTATTCCTTCAGAGAGCCCACACACAGGTTAAAACTACCATAGTTCTTGGATAACAAGGTCTGTTCTGCTCCCTCTGGCCCCAAGAACCCACTCCAGGGATGCCAGCTGCCATCTTCAAGACTGTCACCCAGGTCGGGGGAGGATGGGAAGGTTAAAACACCACAAAGCTTTCCTGCTGGGTTTCAGTCACCTTTCTCTTCATTAAATGTTCAGCTGGTTACTGTAAATCCTTGAATATTTTTCTAGAGTTCCAGGAAAGTTGATTCTGACAGTTTTTGCCTTTTTTTGGTATTTCTGTAGAGGGATGGGTTCTTGGAGTTCCCTACTCTGCCATCTTTGTGGAAATCACTTGATGATGATAGCTGGCATAGTTATTTCCTGAAAGCTTTTTGTCCCAACTTGCTATGTATCCTTGGGTAGGTCCCTTTTCCCCCTCTGAATCTCAGTCTCCCCATCTGTAAAATGGGTGGCCAGAATTGGACTGGATGGTGCTGTGGTGGGGTGAGGGCAGCACCATGGGTCTGTGTGAGGCACCAAGGGAGTGCTGAAAGGAAGGTAGTGGGGAGAGGGCATGGGGACCAGGGGCACATGGCTCAGTGGAGCCTTGGTGGCTGTGTGGGCGCAGGGAAGAGGATAGAGGGGTGAAGCATTCCTGGCAGAGGGCTTGGAATAAGCAAAGGTGAAGATGGGGGCACCGTATCCTGTGCGGCCAGGGCAGCAGGAGATGAGGCTGGAGCAGCAGTGAGCCCTGGTTCTGGGAGAGGACCTGGTATGATGCCAGAGTGGGTCACAGACGAGCCTCTCAGACCAGGTGTGCAGGCCACCTGCAGGGAAGGGGCCTATTCCTGGGCTTCAGCTGAGGGGCGGCCTGGGTGCAGGAGGTGGAGCAGTAGGTCTGGGTCAGGCAGGGCCAAGCTCTCAGCCCTTTGCTGGGCCTCCCCCAGGAGGCCTCTCTCCATCCACCAGACCTGTTAACATCTCTTCCTTCTTACCTCTGCTTCTCTGTGCCTTGCTGTGCCCTCTTCTGGAACACCCTCCCCTTCATGTCTGCCTAAAAAATCGCAACACCCAAGTGTCACCCCTAACATGACTTGCTCAGTTAATACTAACCAACTCTCACATAGCATTTGCTGTAACAGGTACCATCTGAGTGAGTTACGCACACTAACCCATTTAATGCTCACAAGCGCCTCAGGAGTTATCCTGTCATTGGATAGAGGAGGGAACAAAGGCACACAGAGGTTGAAGTACTTGCCCAAGGTCACACTGCCTGTGAGTGGCCTAGCCGGGATTGAACCTAAGCTGTCCAGCTCCAGAGTCCAAACTCTTAGCGGCCATTCTATCCTGTCTCTCTAGGGCTAATCCATCCCTTACCTGGTGGTACCATCCTTATCTGTGTCTGGGTCTGTCCAGCCCTCAGGGTGGGAGCTCGGAGGACGGTGTCCCCTAAGCTTTAGTCTGAGCCCGTGAAGGTTGGTTAAATGGACAGATGGAAGGATCCTGGAAGCCCACCACCAGCACTTCCCATGTCTGAGGGTCTGACTCCTGTTTCCATGGACTCCCGTGGGTGGGTGGGCAGGGGTAGGTACCCATCCCTTGTTCTTGGCCCGACTTGAAGAAAGACCCCTCCTGGGAGCAGGGACCCTGAGGGCACAGGAGGTGGGTGGGAATCCCTGCAGTCAGTCAGCTTTGGGCTGGGCGGCAGAGCGCTGGGTCCCCGAGGCCGGGACAGGGGGTGGGGTAGAAGGAAGCTGGGGCAAGTGGGGCAGCTCTGAGTCCTGTGTGAGGCACCACTGTCTCCTTCCGTGCCATCCTCCTACCCACCGCTGCAGTTTGCTTGTTTGTTGTGGGAGCAGTTGGGCTTCCATGATTCCAGACAATTCCAGAAACAAAAGGCCTTGAAGAGAGAAGAGAGAGAAGAAGGAAAGAGGGGAGGAAGAGAAAGATAAGTAGGGAGAGGAGAGAAGGCAGGGGTGGGAGGGGAATCACAGGGCCTGAGCATTCCATACCCTCTGGATGGGATGGTGGCCACTGTGGCTCATGGCCGAGCATGGACCCAAGCCAGGTGCCCAGTCCTGTGTGGCTGCTAGGACACAGGAGTCCAGCTTGGCGCCCACTGTGGGGAGAGCTCTGAGCCATTAGGGGTGGGGAACCTCACTGTCCTGGGGAACGTTCCCCTCACCCCCCAGGCCTCAGTGCCTCCTCTGCTGGCTGGCAATCACCTCCTACCTGGCCTCAGAGGTGAGGACCAGAGACAGACCCTTCAGGGGCTTTCCCCGCAAAGTCTACCCCACCCCAGAAAGATTTTTATCTGCCCTCACTCCCCAGAGGCAGCCAGTGAGCTAGAAAGATCTCTGATGCTCCTTCTCTTTAGTCTTAAGAATTCACGAAGTTCGTTGTGTTCTACTCCATAACATCCCCACGTTTCTTTCCCGAGAAAACATACTGGTTTTCTCCAAACCTGCAGTCAAGGTGAGGTTCCCGGTGCCTCGTTCACGCCTAGGCCCGCATCTCGGGGGGCCTGGGTGCCGCAGGCCGCGGTCCCGGTGAAGCCGGCAGGGAATCCCGGACGCTGTTGGGGTGTCGGGGGTCCCGCCGAGATGGGGGGCCGGGACGGCGCGGGCGCCCCCTCCCAGTTCCCGCCCGCGGGCGTCACCTAAGCCGCCGTTGCCATGGGCCCGCGGCAGATGGCCGGGTTTAGGGTTCCCGGGCTGGCGGCGCGCACCGGATTAGGTGAATTAGGGAGTCCGAGCCGTGCATCCGCCGTAGCCGCCGCCCGAGCCTCCGCGCCATGGAGCCCCCCGCCGACCCTGCGGACCCCGCCAGCCCCGAGGCGCGCGCCAAGCAGCCCGGCAAGTGGGCGCTGGTGCGCCGCCTGAACCAGGCGTTGAAGACCTACGCGGTCCTGCCGGTGAGGCCCGGGCCGCGAGGGGGAGGGCGCGCCCCGGACCCCGCCTCGGGCCGCAGTTTCCCCGCCTGTCAGGAGCCAGGCGGGCCGCAGGGTCACCGAGCCCCAGGCTGCACGCAGACGGGGGCCCTCCCGTGCCGCACGCGTCCCCGGCTGCCCTCTCTGGGCGGCGAGCTTCTGCATCCACGCATGGTGGGGGGCCAGGGTGGGAAGGGGCTGCCCTGCCTTTGCCGGAGTCAGAGCAGGGAGCGCCGCCAGGTGCACCGAGGGGGCTCGGCAGAGGTTGTGGACTGGCTGCCGACCGGTAGAGGGAAAGCACGGCCCGCGACCCGTCTACCACCTAAAGTTAGCAACCGGACACTTCCTGGCTCACCGGCGCCTCTGGCAAGCCGGTTGGCTCACCTTTCCCACCTGTGAAAATGGGGCTAAGAAAACCAGTGTTCCAGAGTGATTATGAGGATAAGTGAGGGGGGGAAATGTCCTGAAACAGACTCCTTTACATTCCACAAACAGGGACTGAGCCCCAGGCCCTGTCCCCGAGGAGGGAGGAGGCACAACCGGCTAAGGCGATGTGGGGAGATAATATTGAGCCCATGGTGGGCTGATGCCTGGTGGGGAAGGCAGGTGGCCCTTGAGGACAACTTGTGTTTGCATGGGTCTCTCGTCTTCTCCTACATCGACTCCTTCATTTTGAGGCTGGTGAACACTGAGGCCGAGAGAGACTGAAAGACTTACCCAAAGTCACACAGTGATGGTGGCAGAACTGGGACCTGAATCTAGATCTCTTAACTAGCGTTCACTGTGGATGTGTGCTGGCTTCCCTGGGGGGAGGCCCCACTAGGGTTTTGGGGACCCTTGAGAACTTTTAAACAGTTCCATTCTAGGAAGTCACCACTCTGGGGCTGGGAGACCCTCTGCTCCAGCCACCCATGTGACAGTGGAGAAGCTAGAACTTGCCATGAGTTACACAGCCACACTGAGGCACTTCTGTTTGTGGTGTGGCCCTGAGCTCCTCGCTTGACCTCTGAGCCTCCATTTCTTGCTCACACAAGGTCTTTTATTTCAGTTGTTCTCTCTTCCCTGAGTGGAAGCATTTTCTGTGTGCCAGGCCCTGGGCTGGGTCGGGAACACACGTGGCTCAGAGAGACCCCTGCCCTCCAGCTGCCCTCAGCTGAAGCTTCCAGCTTGCCTTTTGGGCCCGCGAGCCATTTACAGCCAGGGCCCCCATCAAGGCTTTCCGTTTTTTCCCGGAGCCTGAGTTCAGGGCTGGGCCCGGGGGAGTTGGAGTTCGCTAGGCTTGGGCTTCATTCCTGCTCTACTGCAAAACAGCTGTGTGACCTCGGGCACGTTTCTTGACCTCTTTGAGATGAAGTGGAGATAGAGTCCTCTGCGTACGGGCTGTCATGAGGTTCAGTGAGAGTTAATTACAGGGACGCATCTAACTCACTACCCGGCCCATGTGGGGTGCCGTGAGTCAACACAGCGCAATGTCCTGGTGCCACAGCCCCATCACGGCCCAGCCCGGGAGCCAGTCTCTCTCATTCTCTCTCACACACACTCTGTCACTGCTCTCTCTCTTACACACTCACACACACACTCTCACATATTTTCTCATACACCCACATTCTCTCTTTCTCTCTCTCTCTCTCACTGGGGGAAATTTTTTGTTTTTCTGTGTTTGACTCTGTTTGGCTCTGGGGAGTCACAGATGAGAGACTCAGACCCAGGCTAGTTGGGAATGGATGCAGATGGTGATGACCCGGTGGTGCTGGCCGTAAGGGGCAAGCCCAGGGGCCATGGAGCCTGGAGGGACACCCCCATTCTCCTCACAGCAGCCAGAGTGAAACTTTGAAAATGGAAATCCATCATGCCATGCTTAAAACCTTTCAGTGCTTCTTATCACACTTAAAAGAAAGTCCAACTCCTGTCCATGGCTTACAGGGCCCTGTGTGACCTGGTGCCTGCCACGTCCTCCTCTCATTTGGTCCTCAGCACTCTGCCTTCCCGTCTGGACCGGCCCATGGCGGGCTCTCCACAGATATGTGCTGAATGAATGAATGAACTCTTCAGGGTTTGGGCGGGAGGAGGAGGAAGGTGAGGAGGGGGAGAAGGGCCAGGGAAGCGTTGCCATTTGCTCCCGGTCTGGACAGACGGGCGGGCGTCCACTCAGTGGACAGGTCGGGTGAGGTGGGGGGCAGGTGGGGAGCAGGGGTGTGTCAGGTGGCCCGGGGTCAGCACTTGGAGTGGGTGGGGAGTGCGGCAGGAAGCGCAGCTCGGGCTGGGGCTAGAGCAGTCCCGAGGATTAAATGGGGCAGTTTGTGGGGCAGCCATGCAGCCCCGGGAGCACAGTAGATGCTCAGTAAACGTGTGAGTTCCTCTCCCCTCCCAGACGCTCTCCAGTTTGTCTTACTTCTTCTGGGACAAAGCTTGGGTTTGGAGCTAGCCTGTCTCTAATGTGCGCTAACCTCCCATGAGGCGAAGGCCCACAGTGGCAGCTGAATAATAGTTGGTTCCAATGGGGAACAGGAGGAGGCTGGCACATGATGCGTTGGCCTTGGGACTCACTGAGCATGTGGAAACTGAGGCTCAAAGAGTCAGCGACTTGTCCAAGGCCAAGCTGGTCCTGGAGCTCGGTCTCCGGACTCATAGCCCAGAGCTGTCTCCACTGGGCCCTTCCCACAGGCTTAGTTCATTGTGAATCCGTTTTATCAGCTGTTATGTTTCTAACTGCCGCTTCATAGTAAGTTATATATTTTTTAGGATGCCTATGTTCTCTTAGCCTCCTGGGGAATTTGGGAACCACCCCCAAAAGAATACTCTTATTAGTATTAGAAGAAAATCCCAACTTTTACCTCCAGGTCAATCTGTATGTCCTGGATCTTGCCCACCTCTGACCTCCTCTCTGTCATCAGGTCCTGCCACAATGACCTTCTTGCTGTTCCCTCCTGCCTCAGAGCCTTTGCACTTGTCGTTCCCTCTGCTCAGATTCCTACCCCTGCTCCTTCCCTATCTGGCTGCTTCTCGCCCTTCAGCCTCAGCTCAGGGACATCCTCCACAGAGTGGCCTTCCCGGGTGGCCGGCTCAGGCACTCCACCATTGGTGTGCTTCTTTCTGTCACAGCACGCACCAGTCTCCAGAGTGAACAGGTTAAGTTTGTTTTCTCTCTTCTCCAGACTCGAATGTAGACTCCATGGTCACTGCTCCATCCCCACCATTTCGATCAATCAGTGCCTTGTACTCAGCAGGTGCTCACTACATGTTTGTTGAATCATCTTTGCTGAAAGTCGCTGTTCTGAGTCCATTTCTCTGACCCTGGGTTTTAGATTTGGCTTCCGTGAGCCCTTACTGAGTGTGTAGTGAGAGCTGGGCCCTGTGGCAGACACTGCAGGGGACACAGACATTATGCCCCTCCTGCTCAAGGCCAGGCTCTCCCCACAAGCCAGGGGACAGTGTGGCTGAGACCAGTGTCAGCTTGTATCGGGGGCAGTGTCACTTCGAGGAACCTGTAACTATGATTGTGAGAGTCGACCCTGGAGGTGACGGGGGCTGTTTGGGTGTCCTGTGGGGACGCCTCTTTTAGGACAGAGGGGAAGTGGTTTGGGTGGCTTGGTGTTTCTGCCTAAATCTCCATGAGTCCACTGTGTACGTGTCGGGTGAGAGCCTTGGGGAGAGCCGGGCCTGTGTTTGAAGTTGCCCAGCTGTGTGGTCTCGGCTGTTCCCCTCCCTGAGCCTTTGCTGACTCATCTGTAAAATGGGGACAGTAATGGCTGCTACAGAGGAGGGATTGATGACGTTGCCTAAGTGCCCAGCCCAGGGCCTGGCACCATACGGCTCCCAGCAAGTGCAAGTTCCCTTTTCTTCCTGCTCCTGTGGTTGGCACAGGAGCCTCTGGAGGAGGTAGGGGTGGGGCACGGGACTGCCTGTGGGGGTGCCTGATGCCCTCCCTGCTCACCTGGCCTGGGACCCTCTCTCGCCCACAGGGGGACTATGTCTGGATGGACCTGAGGTCCGGGCAGGAGTTTGATGTGCCCATCGGGGCAGTGGTGAAGCTCTGCGACTCCGGGCAGATCCAGGTGGTGGACGATGAAGGCAATGTGAGTAGTCCCCTACCTCCCCCGCCCCCGTGCTTTGGGGAGGACACAGGCTGACAAGTGACCTGAGGCAGGGGCCAGGCAGTGACCTGCCTCTCACTTCTGCCTCTCAGACCCCCTCCTCCATGGAGACTTCCCCACTCCCCCCGCGAGAGGGAGCCTCCCCATCTGCCCCAGGCTCCCTGTGCTATTTCCACAAGCACTTCTGTCCGTTCTGCCTGCTATTAGAGATGTGTGTCTGTGTGGGCAGGTTTGTGTACGGTGGAGCAGGGGGTAGCACCAAGCTGGGAGCTCCTCAGGCACAGGGGTGCTTGGGGGTCAGACAGACTGGATTCAAATCCCATCCTGCCCACTTACTACCTATGTAACCTTGGCCAAATCTCCTTCCCTTCTGAGCCTCAGTTTCCTCTTCTGTGAAATGGGAATAATAGTAACGATCCCACAGGGTTGTTGACCCATAAGTGAGATCACACATGGAGAACACCTCAGTAAAGTGAGAGTTAGTCTGAAACACCCATAGTCTCGCTCTATTGGGTTAAGGCATCATCTGAATTCATTGTCCACCTTGGCATTGCCAGGGAATTAGTCTAATAGATTAACCCTTTATCTCTTGTGGCCCTGAAGGAAAGGGACACGGGAAGTGTGAGTTGGTAGGTAGTGAGAGTGGGGCCTTGGGGAGAGAAAGAAGGGTTTGAAGTCAGGGCCCTGCCCTGGAGAAAGTGGGTGGTCATGATGAGGGCCCAAGGGGAAGCCTGGGGCCTCTGAACACATGTGCATGTGTATTGCATGTGTGTACGTTGTGTGGGGACATGTAGATGTGGTGCAGAGAGTGGGGTTGCAGCTCAGCAGGGACATGAGGGACACAGGGAGGTTCAGTTCCTCCATCATTTGGGTTGTGCCCAGCGCTGGGGACATAGAGATGGGATTGAGCCCCCATCTTAGCCTCCTAGTCTGATGGGGGAGAAAGAGGGTGCAGTGGCTTAGAGCAGAAGTCTCTGCTGGGGGCGAGGACCCTGGAGGCCTGGTACTGGGCATGGAGGGGGCAGGGGCATCACTGTGATCCTTGCAGCCCCCAGGGACACCCCCCATGGGGTTTGCAAAGCCCCTTGACCACATTCTGTCTTTGAGTGTTCACGGAATCTGTGAAAGGCACTGCTACCCCAAGGGGAAACTGGGGCACAGAGAGGGACCACGAGGACTCGTCACACAGCTAGTAGGTGACGGTGCTGGGATTAGGACCAGGATCTCTGGCCTCAGGTGTGTTTTCTCTCCCAATATCTCAGCGGCAGCTTTGGGTCTCAGGGTCTGTTAAGCATACTTTTGTCCCCTGGGCATTGGAGCCAGAGTGCCTGCAACGTTGTTCCAGAGGCTTAAGGTCTAGGACCCTCTAGGAAGTACTGTGAGGCTGCAGCCACAGAAGATGGCACAGGTTTGGGTGGCAGCACAAACAGGCCCACGAACTTGCCGGGAACCCCCGGGGTGGGGCCAGTGACTCTGCTGCAGGCTCGAGTTTCACTCGGGGAGTGTTACATGTCAGATGGTGTCCTGTAACTGTGTCACCGGATCCCAGAGGTCCCCTCCTACTCCCCCCACTTAAGCTCTGAGAGTGGGGGCTGCAGTGGGGGAAGGATGTGATTGGCCGGCCTGCTGGGAGCAGGTTTGGGAAGCTGGGTCTGCTGCAGTGGCGTTGGCCCCAGGGGCTTCTGGCCTCCTTTTTCAGGAGCCTTTCCCACTCCCATCCCTTCCCCGCCTCCCAGGCCATCTTTACCCCTCTGTCTTCCCACAGACTCCCTCAACTTGAGGGCAGGGACCAGGGGAGTCCCATCTGCTTCCCTAGAGCTCAGCCAAGGGTCTGCGCAGAGAAGCTCTCTGAAAAGACTTGCTGAATGAATGAATGAATGAATGAACAGTTATGGTTCCAGTCCTCCCTGGAATCCTAACGGACTGCCTTTGCCCAAGCTGTTCCCATTGCCAGATGCTCCCCTCCTTCCCTTCCTCTATGGGGCACATGATCCCTGTCTCTCCAAGCTCAGTGCCAGGCCAGCAATTTCCCAAATGTGTCCCCAGTCCCTGGAATTGGCCGTGTCCTCTCTCTCTCTCTCTCCCCCTCTCTCCGTCTCTCTCCCTCCCTCCCTCTCTCTCTCACTGGCATGCCTACAGGGCCAGGCCTGGTTCCCTGGTTACACTTTGGTCTGTGTGTAGGGGCCTGTGGACATTGACCTGAGGGGTGCTGACCTCAGCCAGGAGACCTTCCCTGCAGGAATGGGTGGGGGAGGCCTGGCTCTGCCATGTGACGGGGTGAGCCACTTCACCTCTGGAGTGTGACTCCTCACTGTGAAACGGGGCCAGTCATTCTGGTACGGGATATTAGGAGAGACAAATGAGAACACACATCTCCTTTGCAAAGCTAGGCAGCAATGGAGTAATAACTGCTCAGTACTGGTTGAACAGTTACCAGACACCAGCGCTTTTAGACCTGGCAGGAGTAAAACAAAGGTTGGCCTTTATTGTATTCATTAATCCTCCCAACATCTCCCCAAAGAAGGGACTGTTACTCTAATTCCCATTTCGTGGATGAGGTTGTGGAGGCTCAGGGAAGCAAAGTGATGGGCACGGGGCTACAGGGTCACACAGTGGCTGAGTCACCTCTTAGCTCTGTGCTGAACTGTCGTGGGGAGGAATTATGGGACCAAAGCTTGGGGGTCAAGTGGGGAAGGCAGAGAGCCTGCCCAGGAGGCCTCTCCCCTCTGGCCCACGCCTAGGACTGAGTCAGGGAGCCCAGACCAGGCAGAGGGAATTTGCCAACTGGATCAGCTTTTATCAAGAAGTAGGGTGCCTGAGAGAGAGGAATGTTCCACATGGGATTGGAAACTCCGGGAGGGTTCTTCCATCTCACCACTCAGCCTATTGATGTCTCGGGGAAGGCTGTGTGAGGGCCTGACCTGGATCGAAATGCTTCTGGCCCAAGAGGTGCCGGGAAATGCCAGGGAAACCGGAGTCATGGGCAATGGCTGGCCCTGGCCCTGATCCCTCTGAGGGCCTTGGGCAGGCCACTGTCCCACTTTGATCCTAGTTTCTCATGTGAAGTAAGGGGGCTGGAATAGGGGGCTTCTGGGGTCTCTCCATGACTAGGACTCTGCTTCTAATTCACACCTGGTTCCCAGTAGTCCCCAGCTGGCCATCAGAGATTCCTTGCCACATCATTTGTGCCTGGCCCCTGCAGGAGGAACTGTGGACCAGGGGTATAGTAGACATGGAATCTGGCCTCCCAGCCTTGGGGCGTATTGGGAGGTCAGGGACAGAACCTCACTCAGATGGTGGTAACCCAGTGTGACCACTGCCTTGCAATGGGAGACCCAGGCAACGTGGGAGCTGGGGGGCTGGTCAGGTGCCTGCCTGGTCCTGAGGCTGCCGGGGTTCTGTCTTTGGGAACAGGGAGGGGGGCCCATGAGGGCTGTGGGGGCTCGACTCAGGCTTAGCCACACTCCAGAGCACAGGTCAGACTCTCACTTTCTTGAGAGGCTGGGGTTGCAAGTAGAAGTTGCTGGAGACACGTGGGGGAGGGGAGGCTTCCAGCACTCGGAAACCAGGGCTTTGCAGGCTTGTTGACAGAGCCAATGCTATTGCCCAGGGATGCAACCGTCTGCCACCCTGTGGCAGCAGGAAATATTGCAGGGGAGAGTAGGGGGAGCCGGGAGGGCAATCTCTGTCCTAGTTTCCGCTTCAGCTCACGCTTAACTGGAAGTTCACCCCCTCCACATCCATCCACAAGCCCTGTGAAATATATCCCGAACGAGTCCACTCCTCTCCGTCTTCACTGCTACTGCCCTGCCTTCTGGCTTTTCCTCGACGGTGCCAAGCCTTCGCCAGCCTCAGAGGCTTTGCTTTACAGTGGTCTCTTTTTCATCATTCAATGGTCACCTCCTCGGAGAGGGGGTCCCTGACCCCCTATCTAAAGTAGCTCCCTGGGTGATTCTCTGTCCCCTATCCCTGTTGGTTTATTCTTGGCACTACCAGAATAACTTTTTGTGCATTTGTTTACCGGAGCCTGGATTGGAAGCCAAGTCTAAGTCCAATGATTACACTTTCCACTCCATCCTGCAAGCGGACTGGGGGGACTCTAATCCCCTTTATGACAACCTTAAGGTGAGGCCAAAGTCCCTGCCCTGCCCACCTCTTAGGTCTGCAGAGAGAATCCCCTAAGAGGAGGAGGGGCGGTCCATCCTCATAGACCCAAACCTGTTGGAACCGACAGTGTTTGGCCACCGGAGAGGACGAGGCGCTTACGAGGGTCTCAGAGACCAGGAGTTCCCATCCCTCCCGGCCCCCTTCCCCTGCACTGCACAGCTGGGGCCCAGGAGAGCGAGCTGACGCTAGCCGCCGTCCTCCCCCCAGGAACACTGGATCTCCCCGCAGAACGCCACGCACATCAAGCCCATGCACCCCACGTCGGTCCACGGCGTGGAGGACATGATCCGCCTGGGGGACCTCAATGAGGCCGGCATCCTGCGCAACCTGCTCATCCGCTACCGGGACCACCTCATCTACGTGAGTGCGGCCCCGCCCACTCTGCGGCCCCGCCCCTCGCAGCCCCGCGCCCTCACAGCCCCGCCCAGGGGCCCAATCTCTGGAGACCGCCAAGTCGGCTGCCGGCCACAAGGGGCCAGCGACTCATCGGCCTGCAGCTACTCTGTCTGGCTCATCCTCTCTTTGGGGCCGTGGCTTGTGTGGTCTGTGGTTGGGGAAGGGGGAGATTTGTACCACTGTAGACCATTGTGCCTCTGTAGACCTGGAAACCTCCGGGAGACCAGGGCAGGGTCTGTGAGAGGCTCCGCGTTTTAGCCAGGGACAAGGTGGGGGGTGGGTAGGGGACGACGACGACACTGCTGCCTTTCTTGGGTTTGCTGTGTGGTCGCCATCGGCAGAGAGGATGGGCCGAGAGACTGTATCTTCAGGAAGAGGATGAAGGAAGGAACATACTTCTTTTTTCCTTTTCTTTTTTTTTGCTGAGGGAGCTAGGCCCAGAGCTAATATCTGTTGCCAATCTTCCTCCTTTCTTGTTTTTTGTATATGAGCCACCACCACAGCATGGCCACTGACAGAAGTGGTGTAGATCTGCACATGGAAACTGATCCCAGGCTGCCAAAGCGGAGCACACCAAACTTAACCACCAGGCTACAGGGGCTGACCTGGGAACATGCTTCTTGATCCCCCAAAACCTTGGTGTTAGAACCAGTCATACACACAGCCAACACTCCTCCACCTTGAAACTCAAGGGGACAAATAAAGACAGTGTCACTCAGCCAGGACTGAGCTGATCCCAAGAGGTGGGCTCAGAGACCAGCAGAACAAGAAGGGCCCATGGAGATCATTTAGTCTAGAGGGTCTCACACTTTTTGGCCTCAGGAACCCTTTATGCTCTTAAAAATTATTGAGGACCCCAAAGATCTTTTTTGTTTATGTGGGTTCTATCTATTGATATTTACCATATTAGAAATTAAAACTGAGAAAAATTTTTTAAATTATTAATTCATTTTAAAATAACCATGAAAAATCCGTTACAGGATAATATAAATCACATATTTTTATGAAAAATAGCTATATTTGCCAAAGTAAAAAAAATTAGTGAAATGAGTGGCATTGCTTTATAATTCTTTCAAATGTCTTTAATATCTGGCTTAATAGAAGACAACTAGATTCCCATATCTGGTTCACATCCAATCTGATTTTAATTGAGGTCACATTGGTTTATAACATTATGTAAATTTCAGGTGTACATCATTATATTTTGGCTTCTGTATAGACTGCATTGTGTTCATTACCAAAAGTCTAGTTTTCTATCTGTCACCATGCATATGTGCCCCTTTACCCCTTTGTGCTTCCCCCTGATGTGATGTTGTTTTGGTTGAAGTGTATGAAGAAAATCTGGCCTCACAGGTATGGAGGTGGAAAAAAAAAAGAACTTGCAGACTTCCTGAAAGGGTCTTGGGGACCCTCAGGGGTCTTTGGACCACACTCTGAGAACTGCTGCTCTAGTCCCATAGTCCCATTTTACAGACAGGGGAACTGAGGCTCCACAAAGTTTAGCCAGGCCCAGAGCTCTGTGCTGGGGTCACTGCACACCTCTGACCCCGCCCCTCCCTCAAGCAGCTCAGGGGTGATGGAAACAATGGATGTGCCACAACAAGGTCGGGGGAGGGGGTGCCAAGGCAGGTCCCAGGCCCTGAGCAGGCTGGTGTGGAGGGCGTCCTCCAGGCTGTGGGGTGATAAGCGCCCAAGAGATCGCAAAGCAGATTCTGAGGGATCTATAGCAGTGAGCTGTCCCTCCCAGCTCGGGGAGAGCAGTGGGGCTCCTGGAGGTGGGTGAGGGTGGCCGGTGGAGATGGCCTTCAGGAAGGCACTGCAGGAATAGAAGGCTGGAGGCAGGACAGGCCAGGCAAGTGAGGAGCACAGTGTTACTCCAGTTGTCAGGACCGTGAAGGGGAGCCAGGGAGATGGGGCTGGAAGAGTCTGAGGGAGTCTGGAAGAGTCTGAGAGCCCAAGGGTTGTCCCTGAGGAATCACAGGAAGGAGCTCTCAGGGCCAGGGGTCCTTCCCCTCAGAAGCCCTGGCATTGTGGCCCCTCAGCTGCTGGGGAGGCCATCTACCACCCTCCCCACTCTGGGTCCCTCTGTGGCTTTAGGCTCCCAAGGAGAGGCTGTGTTGGGCCCTTGATGACTGTCTGCAGTGCAGGCACAGCAAGCGGCTTTTGCAGGGAGCCCCTAGCCTGACAAAGCCCCTCTCCCTCTGTCCCTCACCCAGAGTGGGGCAGGGCATGGAGGGCACCTCCAGACATGAGCAGCGTCACCCAGCAAGGGAGGTGGGGCTAGAACTCCAGCCCAGGCCAGAGGTACCCCATGGGGACCCACTGGTGTTTGCACCCCAGTTCTTGGCGGCTCCCTCCTTGCTCCTCTCCCTGGACGGCAGGTGGACACAGGAGGGTCCCGGGGCTCTCCGTGGTTGCTCACCGAGGCCTGGGTGGAGTCTGACACTTGGGTCTGGAGGTCGGCAGGGAGTCCCCCACCTGCCTGCACAGGGAGGCCACTGCCGGAGCTGATGTCCTGACCCAGTCTCCTGTCAGGAGGAGGCCGAGGGCCCCTTCGTAGGGAGCTGAGGGAAATGGGAGTTGTCTCCACCAGGGACCCCGCAGACCGTGTATAAGAATAACTCAGAGGCATGTAGTTGTTATTTTGCGTGCAGTTTAGTGCTTTTGCAGGTGGACTGGTTCCTCATACGTAGGGGAGTCGGTTGGCAGCCTGAATCAGGGAACAAAGGCAAATGCAGGATTCATGGGGAGAGGGGAGGAAAAACACCTCAGACAGTCCTGGCTCAGTGAACCCTGTTTGTGGAATTTGGGGTATAGACTGATTAGCTGGCAGCTAGCAGAGAAATCAGCCGGGACATTACGTCCTTGGGTAGGCTGACCAGGGGATCTGAGAAAAGAATTCCAGAGGTTTATGGATTTTCCAGAAAACCTCGAGATCTGCACCATTTGCCTCATTAGAAGTGTCACCAGTAACCTCTCTGCCTACTCTTCTGGGTCGGGGAGAGGAGACAGACGGGAAGGGACAGGGGATGGAACTGAGATGAGATGTCTCAGCTGCCTTCTTGTTCAGGGGCTCATGGTCGGGAAACCAAGCCAGGGCACTTGCAAGCTCTGGCTAGTCCATGGGTCTCAGATTCTGGGTGTCTGTTGGCCTGGGGGCCCGAGCTCAAGAACTGCAGGGTTCAAGGAGGTTTCCTCCATTTGCTGACTCCAAATATGACTGGGTGGATGAGGTATGATTAGAACAGGACTTTGAAGAAGAAGCCAGGCTATTGTCCACCCAGAAACCATACCCGTCCCTAACCATGGCAACCCCTGGTCACTTCATGGCTTGGGTTACCATGGGCACAGTCCTACACACCCAGGATTTCCTCAGATTACCATGGGCTGGGCAGATGCTGTGTCCCTCACTGTCTGCCCTGGGCTTACCTGCGCCAGCTGGCCTGCCCCTAGGAGCCTGAGGGACAGCACCCCAGGGCCATAAGTCAGCCCCCGGCATCCCAAATTGTGGAGAGCCCTCAGAGGACACCTAGCAACCTCTCATTGGGTGGTCTCAGGGGCTGTCTCTGGATCCTACAGGGAATGGTGTCAGGGCTGGTGGGGACGCTGTGCTCCCTGATGGTAAACAGAGGCTGGAGCCCTGGTCTGGGAGGTGGAGACCTGGGTCCAGGTCTTGGCATGTGGCCTTTGGGGAGTCCCTGCCCCTCTCTGGTCTCAGCCTCCCCTCTGGCACAATGGGGAGACTTCTTGGGTGGGCATCTCTGTGACTCTGGGAAGGTGTGTGTGTCCCAGGATGTGGGTCTTGGTTTCCATGGCCTGCTAAGGGGGAGGCCCCAGGAGTAGGAGGCCTGGGGGCTTCCTGGAAGAGGTAGAGCTATTCCTGTCATATCTCCTGGGGTATGTCTCTGGCCCCAGAGAGAACCCCTGTTCTCCACCTGGGGACTTGGGGGCCCCTAGGTACTGTGTCTTGACTTGGAAATAGTCCTTATCTCTCCCCTACCCCAGCCCCTGGCCCCACAGGGCAGGTTTTATTACTGGAAACTTGAGCAAGAGGCCGGTGCTGGGCAACTGGGCATTAAGCCTCTACTGACCGTGGACCCTGGGAGAGAGAGGGCCAGAGGGCTCAGGGAACTGCCGAGAGCCTCGAGGATGGACGGACGCTGAGGCCCACAGAGGGGCAGGACAGGCCTGTGTCTCATTGCCAGCAGTGACCAGGCCCCTCGCTTCTTCCACTCCCCCCATGGCCAGCTCCACGGTCCTGAAGGTGCATTCCTGGGATTTGGGGAAGCCCAGGTAGGGAGGCGAGTTGGGGCTCTGGTGCCAGGGTCCCTCCTTCATCCCGCTCCCTGCTCATCTGCTGTGTGACCTTGGCAAGTCCCTCCCCCTCTTGGAGGCTCAGTTCTCCCATCTGAGAAGGGGGAACATGACTACACCTCACAGAGGGCTTCTGAGGAGCACAGGGGGCGATGGAGTGAAGCTGCAAAGTCCTGCACCTGACAGGGGTCTTCCTGGCTATTAGTGTCACCTTGCCCTTCTGTGGGGAGGGTCCTGTCACTGAAGGAAGAGGCTTCGTTCTCATTATTTATTTTGAAACAGGTGTATGTGCTCCAGTGGGAAGGTTTCCCCCTGCCACAGAGAGAACCACTGCTACTCATTTCTTATCTATCTTCCAAGGCAAAGACTATATATGTGATGTGTATGTATTATATATATGATATAAAATTATATATATAATTTTTTTTTCTACACAAGTGGTAGCATTGCTTCCCCACTTTTCTGTGCTTCTTCCCCCAACCACACACCTGGGTCATCTTTCCCATCAGTGTAGGTAGGGCTGCCTCGGTGTTGCTGATGGGCCTGTCCCCTCAGCTCCCTTCCAGCTATTTCCTGTGGACAGCAGTTCATTTCTTCTCCACTCCTTGATGTAGTGACTCTTTCGATCACTCAGCAAACATTTGCTGAGCCTGTCCTGTGTGCTGTGTGCATGCTGGGCCCTGGGCAGAGAGGAGAGCAAGACTGGGGGAGGAGGCCTTGAACCAGAATTACGGAGGAGTCTGGTGGGCCGAGTGCAGGGGCTGTGATGGGTCACACAGGAGGGGCCCAGCTTCCTGCAGGGGGTCATCCCAGCGTGGACTGGAGGGATGAGCAGGAAGTACTGGTGCAGGGGGCGGGGGTGGAGTGCGCTGCTCTAACTGAAGGTTTCATGCGGAGGGAGCCTCTTCTGTGGTTGTGGCTGTGGCTGGCCAGGGCCGGGCTCCGTCCCGTGGGCAGGGAAAGCAGATGGACTTTGTCCTGAGGCTGTGAGAAGCTGCCCGAGGGTTTTCAGCAGGGGGATGACACGGTCAGATTTTTTAAAAGCTGACCGTGGCTCCCAGTGGAGGGCAGATTGTGGGGGCGGTGTGGAAGCGGGCATCCCAGTGAGGAGGCACCTGACCAGGGCCTCCAGGTCCCGCCCTGGGTGGAGGATAGTGGCAGGACTGCTGGCCGAGCTGGGAAGCTGAGAAGGAGCAGGATGGGAGGGGGACGGCGAGCTCCAGTCTGGACGGGCTGGGGACATCCTGGAGGCAGGGGGCTGAGGGACCTGTGGCTCAGGAGGGCCCTCCGGGCCATGGGCAGAGTGGAGAGGGCTGTGGAAGCTGTGGGTGGGACAAGAGGGTCCAGGCTGGGCCCCGGGATGGCTTCTCGAGGTGTCTCAGTGCGACTTTCGCTCTCTCCCGCCCCCGCCCTGCGCTTGGTCGCCGAGCCTGATCTCAGGGCCACGTCTGTCTGGCTCTGACTCCCCCCTTGACTGGTTCATTAGGTCTGAAACAGTGTCTCAGTCTCCAGCCTCTGCAGCTGCTATTCATCCTCCCACAGCTGCCAGGGCGACCTTTCTCCAGCAGACCTCCCAAATGTCACGCCCTTTCACGCCTCTGTGCTTGATTCCCACTGACAGCCCGCTGCTCCCCCTCTCTCACCCCTCCTGCCTCGAGGAATCCACGTGCCTCCTCTGAGCTCCCACACCCCCAGGCTTTCTCTCCTGGCCTCCATCCTCCCCTGTCAGCCTCCCCACGTGTCTCAGTGAAGGGTTCTTGAATGACTGCGAGGAGCCAGCCTCCTGCCACATGGTGGTCACGGGCCGGGAGGTTAAGGAAGTAACATGAAGAAAGGAAGGCAGCACTTATGGACAGCTGCTCTGTCCCAGGCACCTGTCAAAGGTTATGCCCTTTGGTCTTCATAACAGCCCTGGGAGGTGGGTGTTAACCACCCCTTTTACAGATGAGCAAACTGAGGCTTAGAGCAGCAAAGAGATCTGCAAAGGGATGTTCCTTGTGGCTGACTCCCCGACCTGGGGAACGGAGTCTGGCTGGTTCCCACAGCTAGGCAGGGCTGAGCTGGAGGGGACGGTGGCTGAGGTGTCCCGGGGCTGCAGGTCAGTGGATTCTGCTCGGAGAAGTTAGCTCAGCCCTGGGGTGTGTGGGGTGTTGTTGGTGGAGAAGGACCTTGTCCCCCCGTTCCCCACTGATCAGCTCCCTTTTCTCCTGCCCCCCACTTTCCAACCTCAGACCAGCTGTGGAGGGCGGGTGAGTGTGTCACAGAGCCAGCCACAGCTCTCCGTGTGTGCTTGGCCTGGCCGCTCCCCCCAGCCTTCTTCTCCATCCTGCCCCATTTCGTCCTGCTTGGGCTCTTTTTGACGGTCGGTCGGTCAGCACAGTGAGGCTCAGCTGCTTCTGGCGTGGGCTGCTTGGAGGAAGAGCCTGCATGGGAGAGGAGAGTCCTCTGGGGCCCAGAGAAGGGCCGTGTCTGGGCAGGTCCCCTGGCCCAGGGAGGGCAGAGCCAGGACTGGAGCCTGGGTCTCAGGCATGCAGCCCAGGGCTGCTTTGCATGGCCACCTGGCCGCGGGTTGGCATCTTCCCTGGCAAGCTGTGCAGCAGCAACGCGTTCCCTGCATGGCCACCTTGGGCTGAGGCTGCTGGGGCCTGGCTGTGCTCTGGTGTGATGCACTGAGCCCTGGGCAGGAGCGGGTGGGCAGGGCTGTCACTTCCCCTGAGCGGTCACATCTTTCTTCAGCCTCTCCGGGCCCAGATGTCAACACATTCATCACCGGTTATATGCTGGGCCTGACCTTTTCAAGCCGGGGTAGGGAGGGTGGGAGGAGGGGGCAGTAGCCTCTGAGTGCCTCCTTCTGCCCTGGTGGCTTGAGGGCCAGGCCTGTTGTCCCCTGTGTGGCAAGGCCGCAGGCCCACAGCAGGAAAGCTTGTGTACAGGTGGTCAGTCCGTGCACTAACAGAGGAGCCCAGGGAGGAAAGCCCCCAGCATGTTCTCTGAGTGCAGGGGCCCTGTACCTACTCTTCCAGGACGGCTGGGGGTGCTCTGCTCTCAGAGCGGGGCGCCCTCTGCCCTGAAGCAGTGCTACAGAGACCGGGGTCCACCCAGCCCCCAAACCACACACCCAGCCCCTGCAGCTCTTTGTGGCTTCTGCTCCCCCCTCACCAGCCCAGCCTCCACTCTGGAATGGTCCAGTTTATGGATTTCGCTCCAAAAGTTTGGGATGCAGGGGCAAAGTGGGGAGCCAGCATTGGAGGAGTACCTTTGGTGTGCTATGAATTTTAAAGTCCACCATTTCCATTAATTTTCATAAACAGTTACATTATGCCCATTTTACAGATAAAGACAAGGATATTGAGGCTTAGAGACCCTCCCTCCCCTCCTCACTCACTTCCTCCCTACATCAGACATCACTGAGCACCTACTCAGAGCCAGACGCAATGCCAGTCTGAAGGCCCTGCCCCCAGCTCATGGGGAGTAGGGCTGACCCCAGGTCCCTGTGACTCCAAAGCCAGTGCTCTCCCTTCCAGAGGGACAGGGCAGGGCAGAGCCTGAGAGCTTTCTAGAGTCAGAGCCTCCCCCATGAAGTGGTGAGCTCCCTGTCCTTTGTTGCCCACAGACATACACGGGCTCCATCCTGGTGGCCGTGAACCCCTACCAGTTGCTCTCCATCTACTCGCCAGAGCACATCCGCCAGTACACCAACAAGAAGATTGGGGAGATGCCCCCCCACATCTTTGCCATCGCTGACAATTGCTATTTCAACATGAAACGCAACAGCCGTGACCAGTGCTGCATCATCAGGTGGGCTGCCCAGCACCGGTGTGGAGGGCCAGGCTTAGCACCTAGAGCTCCAGCTCTGAGCCCTGCTAATGCCGCTGGGGCTTGCCTATACGGTCAGAAATGCCATGAAGCTCAAGACCCAGACCGTATGTACTCTGTGTCCTAATGTAGAGAATCACCTCCCCTTTCCCAGGTCTTATGTCTCTTATTAATGCCACCAAAGCTCATGTTAGCTTTTGAGGCCAGTCTTGTTTACTGCTGGCTCGTATTAAATTATGATCAGTTGAAATCTCAGGTTCCTGTTATCTCCTGGGCAGGAGGTGAAAGGACAAAACGTTGATTGAGTATCTAGTAGATGCATGCACTATGGCAAGTATGGATGGAGGGGTGTGAGTGTCTGAATGAAGGGGAAGGAAAGTATCCTTTGCATGTGGCAGAGCACTGAGCTCCTTTAGCCCTCCCCCAGCCCAGGTCCTTATTGTCAGCCCATTTTACAGATGGGGAGATGGGGGTTGCAGCTTGGGGCTGTAATAGGTCCTGCCTCTCCCTGGGTCTCCTCTGCAGTGGGGAGTCTGGGGCAGGGAAGACAGAGAGCACGAAGCTGATCCTGCAGTTCCTGGCGGCCATCAGTGGGCAGCACTCGTGGATCGAGCAGCAGGTGCTGGAGGCCACCCCCATCCTGGAAGGTAGGGCCAGGGCTCTCAGGGCCGGCTGGGCAGCTGGGTGGGGCTGACCTTGCCCGTGACCTCTACCCACTCCGCAGCGTTCGGGAATGCCAAGACCATCCGCAACGACAACTCAAGCCGCTTTGGGAAGTACATCGACATCCACTTCAACAAGCGGGGCGCCATCGAGGGTGCCAAGATCGAGCAGTACCTGCTGGAGAAGTCACGCGTCTGTCGCCAGGTGGGCCCGAGCCCCGGGGCAGAGCTGTGCCTGCACAGGACCCTTAGCCTCAGGGGTCCGGTGGGGGACACACAGGCTACATAGCCCGCTTGTTCCTCTGCCGCTTGCTGCCTGCTTGCCTCGGTGCCTGAAGTCGCACCAGGAAGCCCACCGCGGGGGCTAGTTTGTGAAGGCCACGCTGAAATAGTACACCGTGTTTGCAGTCTTCCCTCCCACGTGGACCTGCGTGCTTCCTGACGGCCTTCCCCACCCCCCAACACCTCATGCCCACATTTTCAGGCCCCCGATGAAAGGAATTACCACGTGTTCTACTGCATGCTGGAGGGCATGAGTGAGGATCAGAAAAGGAAGCTGGGCCTGGGCCGGGCCTCCGACTATAACTACCTGGCCATGGTGAGGCCCACGTGGGGCACCCGGGAGGGGACACCCGTCCCAGCGAGGTTGGGGCAGCCCCCCCAGCCTCTTCCCAGCTCCAGGCCTGGTGGGTGGGAACTTTCTCGTGGGCTTTGTCCTGTCCCCTGACCTGCCCCAGTGCACCCTGGGCTTGTATATGCCATAATGCCTGTCCCCCACTTGCAGGGACACACCCACTTGCACATGCATCTAGATAATTTCTCACCATAGACACATAGTCCTAAATGGGTGTAGATGTCCCAGACGCAGGGACACGCAGACACACACGTCTACATGTACGCACACGGACCTGCCCGCACGCATGCGTGTTAGTTCAGTCTTGGAGGACGTGAGGACTGGGAGCTCCGCCGGGCCCCCAGGATTGTAGGGCACAGGCTGCTCGGGGCTGCTGTCTCAGGGCCCAGGTGCCAGTCTCTTGCTGCCGTCAGGCCACCCCGGAGAAGTGGGCCCTGGGGGAAGAAGTGGGGGACCATGCACGCAGCAGGCTGGCTTGGGGGCACCAGCTTCCGTAGCCCGGGGGAGAGCCTGTGCCTGGTTGCCTGGGCTGGGCCACATGGACACAAGTGTGGGCTCTGGCACCTGAGGGATGTGGGGCAACAAAGGGGTGTGTGTGTGAGTGTGTGTGTGTGTGTGTTGTAGGTGTGACATGGACACTTCCTGTAGTGGGCTGGCACACTTGATCTCACACACACACACACACACACGCACACAGGTCTCAGGCACACACAGTGGGGCAGACCCGTCGATGCTCCACTGTCTGCAGTCACCCCCCTCCTTCCACACCAGCTGCACCTGGTGAGGGGTCGGTCCCTGAGGTGGGTGTCCACAGGGGGAGCACGGTAGGGCCTCGGTGCCGTGACTGCCAGGCAGGGTGACAGGGCAGGCCTGGCATCAGTGACCTCCTCTCACTCCCGAGAGGAAGGGGCCGGCAGGGTTCCCAGATACGGAAATGTGTTCTTGAGGAGCCCAGGCCGGAGCTTTCCAGACCTTCCGGAGGAGTCACGGTGCTCACTCGGTGAGGTCGGTGCCCAGAGCCGCAGGCCAGCCTGGCCTGGCAGACAGCGTCCTTCAGCCCAGCACTGCCTCTCTGGGGGTACCTACAGCCTCCCTGACACCTCCTGCACCCCACTGTCCCACCCTGCCCCCCAGGGTAACTGCATAACCTGTGAGGGCCGGGAGGACAGCCAGGAGTACGCCAACATCCGCTCCGCCATGAAGGTGCTCATGTTCACCGACACTGAGAACTGGGAGGTCTCGAAGCTCCTGGCCGCCATCCTGCACCTGGGCAACCTGCAGTATGAGGGTGAGGGGCCTGAGGGTACCCCAGCCCTGCAGTGGATCCAAGGACAGCATGACACCTCGCCATCCATGGGGGATTGGTGGCTCAGTTTCTGTCCCAGCGTGTACCATCTTTGGGATGGAGGCCAGGGAGAGTTCACTTGTGGGTAGATTTGAACAGATCTGCTAGCCGCAGGTGTGGTTTCACTGTGCTGAAATTCCACCATAGAAATGTACAGGTAAAGGGTATTGAGGGTTGATTATAGGCCCTTTAAGACTGCTTCCAGATTTGATTTCTTTTTTAAGGTCAGATGTCTTGGAGAGAGGGTAAATCTTTGCACTAATTCATACTGAAGTGTGAGTGATTGAGCAGCCATCTTCAGAAAAGTGGGAAAGCTAGGGAAGGGAACATGTCACTCATCTAACACTCCCTGGGCACCTACTATGTGCCAGGCTGGGAGGTGGTCCTCTGAAACAAGCACCAGTCCCACTCTGCTCTTGCCCTTGGTACCCAGCATGGTCCCTGAACAGAGTAAGAGCCTGAGCCTGAATTCAAAACTGTCTCTCTGGGAAAGTTTGCTCAGCGAATGAATGAATGATCCCAGCTCTAAGGAGCTCACAGTCTAGCGAGTCTTGAAAGACTAAGAGACATGGAGAAAGGGTGCACCAGGGAGAAGGAAGTGCTTGTGCAAAGGTCCTGAGGCCTGAGAGTGCAGGGCATGTCTGGGGAAGGGCAGATGGGATCAGGCATGGAGCTAGGCAAGTTCACAAAGCCTGTCTCATAGGAGCCACTGAGAGCTCTGGGAGTCTGGAGGGGGGTTGGGGGGGAGGAGCGTGGCTGCGAGTGTCTGCTACCTGGATGCCAGGCATGGAGCCAGGTGCTGGGTGTACATGGCTCCTACCTCATGGTGCCCATAGCTCACGGTGAGGTCGTACGTCAAACATATATTGACCCAGAGAAGCATTTAATCACAGCGCTGATGCCCTCTGTGGATGGGGAGGGCCCCTGAGAGCAGGCGTGGCAACCGGGTCCTCCTAGACTGCGCCCTGGCCCCCAAGCCCTCCTGCCCTTGCCTGACACTGTGTCTTCCTGCTGCTGACAGCTCGCACATTTGAAAACCTGGATGCCTGCGAGGTCCTCTTCTCCCCATCCCTGGCCACGGCCGCGTCCCTGCTCGAGGTCAGTTCCTGGCCTTCTGTCTCCATGCTGCTTCTCTTTCTCTCAGAGGGCCAGGTGTGACTTCAGGCTCAGGAAGCTGGGCATGTGGGGACCAAGGAGCTGGGGCCCTCTGTTTGGAAAGTTCTAGAAATCCAATATTGAGAACCAACTGTGTGTAGGATCTGTGCTGGCCCGGGTACCTGAGGAGGAGTGGAGCCCAGAGCCTGGGGGTCTCACTGCCTGTCCTAACCAGTTGCCCCTGGGGGTGGTGGGGGCGTGGGGGCCCTAGGCTGGGGCCCTGAGTGCGTCAGTCTGTCGGTCTTTTAGCAAACACTAGGCTCCGGCCTGGGTTGGAAAACGGGGATGAATAAAGCCAGAGTCAGAGCCAGTACCAGGAGGGACAGTAACATGCTGGGCGGAGGGTGGGCTGTCAAGGAGACAGCAATTCCTTCCAGGCGGCTTTGGATGGGCTCTGATAGTTGGGGAGGAGTTGGCTGTGGGGCCATGGGGAAGGGCATTCTTAGTGGAGGGAACAGTCTGAGCACAGCCTGGCTGGAAAGCGGGAGGGGGTTTGAGGTGTGGGTGGAGGGGGGACGGGCTGGCGGGCGGCTGGGTGAGCGCCTGATGTCGCCCCACCAGGTGAACCCTCCCGACCTGATGAACTGCCTGACCAGCCGCACCCTCATCACCCGCGGGGAGACGGTGTCCACCCCGCTCAGCAGGGAGCAGGCGCTGGACGTGCGAGACGCCTTCGTCAAGGTGGGCCGTGAAGTGGCCGCAGGCTCTCCCTGCCCATCGGGAAGTTGGGTTGTTGATGGGCAGGAGCCGAGGAGTCCGTAGAGCCAGAAGGATGTCTGGGCCTTGACCCCAAACTGCCCTTGGGTCCAGGCTCTGGCCACTGGCTCTCTCTGGGGCCTGGGCAAGAGTCTGTCTTCCCCTGAGCCACATTCTTCCCACAAGGGGTTGAGTGTTGTGCCCTCCAGGGGCTCTGCCAGCTCTGGTCCCCTCAATCCCTCCACCCCTGGCCTGTTTGATCTCTAGCCCCTTGGGCTAGATCGTATTCTTTGGGCACTCCATCTGCTGTGCTGTTCCTAGCCCAGGGGACACCCTCTCTGGTCTCTCCAAAGAAGACACTGCAGAGGAACTCGGTCAGGCGGGGAGGGCCCCCAGTCCTTCCTGTTCCCACGGCCACCCCTTTGCCATTCATTGAGCCCTCCCCTGCACCCGGCCTGTGCTGGGCTCTGGGACCCTCGAGATATTCAGAGCTGATGGGGGAGACAGAGATGGATGGAGAGACGGATGCCTGAAAGAGGGCTCCTTCCCAGACTGCGAGGTCAGGGAAGCTTTCTGGGCAGAGCTCGTATCTCAACAGAGCTTTGAGAAACAAGTAGGAATTGTTCTAGCAGGAAGGGGGCTCCCGGCAGAGGGAACAGCTTGAGTAAAGGCTTGGGGGTTGCAAACAGCATGTCATTCCACGGAAGGGGCTGGAGCCAGGAACCTGGCCTGTCTCCCTGGGAGGGTTGGCTGCGCCCAGTGGCTGACGTGGCCACCCCCTCCCCTCAGGGGATCTACGGGCGGCTCTTTGTGTGGATTGTGGACAAGATCAATGCAGCAATTTACAAGCCGCCCTCCCAGGAAGTGAAGAGCTCTCGCCGGTCCATCGGCCTCCTGGACATCTTTGGGTTCGAGAACTTTGCTGTGAACAGGTACTACATGCCCTGTGGGGACTTTCTTCCATAACGTGGACATAAGAAGTGTCACATCTCTCCCTTTAAACCATATTTAGTCAGCTCCAAGCACACGCCGGCAGGCTGTTGGAAAATCTGACTTCAGTCTTCCTGGTGGGCCCCGTCCCCCCAAGTCCCTGGGGCTAGCTGAGGCCAGCCAGGGTGGTGGGGGGAAGGCTCTTACACTCAGGCCCCACTGCTGATCTGCCGGGTGTCCAAGCTGCAAGGGGCCTCGAAGCAGGGGAGGCTGGGCCTGAGCCAAGCTTGAGATGGGGGTCTTGGCCACACTTGGGGTCCCACACCTCTTGGGGGCCGTGTGAGAGGCTGACGGCTGGAGCAGGCCCAGGCGGATCCTGGGGCTGGAGCAGCCCGCCCTGCCCCGCTTCCTAGCTGTGTGACCCCTGGCAAGTCACTTCAATTCCTGCAGTGTTCGGATGTCTCAAAGCCCTCCTTCCCACCAAAACCCCCACCCCGAACACATGAAGTATCACCTGGGAGCGCGCTGAGTTGGCGGCTCAGAGATGTCAGCTGTCAAGGCTCTGCTTGCCAAATCTCATCAGCCCCCTTCCCAGGCCCACTGACACTTTGGACCTCTCTTTGTGGCCCACTTCCCCAGCGCCCTGGCTCTTCCCATCCCAGGGGCTCTGCCAGGGGTTTGGTGCCCACCTGCCAGCCCTCTCGCAGGGCCCGGTCATGCGGAGAAAAAGTTCTCGCCTTAACTCTCCTTCTGACTCACTGAGTGACCTTGGGCAAGTGCTTTGCCCTGGCCGGGCCTCGGTGTCCTCTTCTGAACATGGAGGGGGGTGGACTTGACAATGCTGCCCCAGCTCAGAGGCTGGAGATTCCACGATGGGAACGATATGGCCAAGGGCACGCTGCACATGGGGCGTGGGCCCCTGAGCGGCAGCGCAGGGCCTGAACCACACCCCACCCATCCCCGTGTCCCCTGCAGCTTCGAGCAGCTCTGCATCAATTTTGCCAACGAGCACCTGCAGCAGTTCTTCGTGCGGCACGTGTTCAAGCTGGAGCAGGAGGAGTACGACCTGGAGAGCATCGACTGGCTGCACATCGAGTTCACCGACAACCAGGATGCCCTGGACATGATCGCCAACAAGCCCATGAACATCATCTCCCTCATCGACGAGGAGAGCAAGTTCCCCAAGGTGGGCCTGCAGCAGGTGGGATCCTCGGCTGCCGCCCGCCTGCGGGGGGCACACAGGTCCCCTCCACACTCTGTGCCTCAGCTTTCCTCATCTGTAAAATGGGACAATGATACCCACCTCTCAGGGTGGCTCTGGGGCCAACTCAGGTGCATTCCTCTGACATTTGGGGATCACCTACAGTCCACTGGGTCCCGGACCAAATGATGAGGGTCTGAGCACTCAGCTGGCACAGAATAGGTGCTCCGGACACGGAGTGTGTCTCAGAGTTGGGGAGAGACTGCTCCCAGGATTTTAATCATGGGAAATAGATTTTGTAAACTGGAATATACTATCAAGGTTGTGTAGTTCCAATTTACCCACTTAACACGCGGGGAAATGGGGGTCCAGGGAGCTCCTGTGTGAGGTATAAATCAAGGGAGGGGACGCTCTCGAGAAGGACAGAAGAGGGTGTGCAAAGACATGGGCAGGAAGGCGGCAGCGGGGCCTGGTGGAGGGTGGGGCGGGGAGGAGAGGGCGGGCTCTACGGCGGCCCCTCCTTCCCACAGGGCACGGACACCACCATGTTGCACAAGTTGAACTCCCAGCACAAGCTCAACTCGAACTACATCCCCCCCAAGAACAACCACGAGACCCAGTTTGGGATCAACCACTTTGCAGGCGTTGTCTACTATGAGAGCCAAGGTACAGGCGGGCTGTCTGGGCCCGCTGTCTCTCTTCACCTGTGCCCGCCCCCGGACCCCTTCTCCAGCCCAGGACAGAGACACCGGGGGCCTGGAATACAGAGAGAAGGGCCTTAGGAAACACTGGGCTCAGTGCTCCTTTTTTTTTTTTAGAGACTTTTTAAAAATTGTGGTAAAATATATATGATATAAAATTTACCATTTTAACAATTTTTAAGTCTACAGTTCAGTGATATTAAGTGCATTTGCAATATTGTGCAACCATCACCGTTATCCATTTCCAGAGCCTATGCGTCAACCCAATAGAAGCTCTGTACCCATTAAACAAGAACTCCCCACCCACCCCCACCCCCAGCCCCTGGTAGCCTTTATTCTCTCTCTATCTCTACACATTTGACTATTCTAGCTACCTCATATACGCGGAATCATACAGTATTTGTCTTTTTGTATTTGGCTTATTTCACTTAGCATAATGTCCTCAAGATTCATCCACATTGTGTCATATGTCAGAATTTCCTTCCTTTTTATGGCTGAATAATATTTAATTGTATATATATATATATATATATATATATATATATACACACCACATTTTATTTATTAATTCATCTATTGGTGGATATTTGGGTTGTTTCCACCTTTTGGCAATCGTAAATAGTGCTGCCACGAACATGAGTGTACAAGTATCTGTTTGAGTCCCTGCTTTTAATTCTTTTGGGTGGGCTCAATGCTTTTTTGTACATATGGGGAAACTGAGGCTCAGGAGGGAAGGTTAACCATCCTTCCATGATGTGGCCCGTTAGATGCAAAGCCAGGCCTAGAGCCAGCCCGGTTACCACCAAGACTCTGAGCAACAAGACCAAGTGTGAGCTTTGAAGGGTGCATCTTCTTTCCTCCTGGGAATTGCAATTGGGTTCATTTTAAAGCTAGACGTGAAGAAGAGGGTCAGAACAATCACATTTACCCCACTTGGAATTCTGACGGGGACTGTCAAAAGCCTGCAGCCTGCCCTTGCCAACTCCACCCTCCCACCTCATGTAAGGGGCTGGCCTTGGCCTCGAGTGGGCATCCACTGTAGGCTGTGTCTGCGCTGAACTCCTGCTGTTCGGCCCCAAAGGGTCCCACCCACAGTAAGGGCCAGTGAAATTCAAAACAAACAGGCGAAGAGTGATGGGTTTCATTCTTCCTTGTTGAGTTGGTCCAGAAGGCGGGAGAGTGTGTCAGTGAGCCGTGCCTCAGTGACAGAATCTGAAGGCTGCCCGGTTCTCCTTCAAATACTGGATGTGAGATCTGACCCTGCTGTTGGAGGGAAGGAGGCCAACATTAAGTTTGAAGGACTGTTGGGCAAACAAATGGGTCTGTTGTTTGCAGTAACAGAGGGCTGTAGTTTTCAGTTCAGTTCAACCAACAGTCACAGATCTGTCATGTACCAGGTTTCTTGTTGTTGAGAATACAGAGATGAAAACTGAGTGAACTCTATGTGCGGCTATAACATTACAGAAGGTTAGGTCTGGAGGGAACATCAGGGTCATCTACTTTTGTGGATTTGGAAACGGAGGCCCGAGAGGGGAAGGACTTGCCTAAGGTCGCTAATCAGTTTTGAGCTGCTTTAAACACTTCTACCAGCATTTTCTGGTTCACAAAGTACTGTTTTAATCCAGCATTTCATTTATGAAATGGGAGGTGTTAGGGCATCTGAAGAGAAGCAAGAGCTTATGGGTACTATCATTCCCTTCTGTCAGGTGAGGAAACTGAGGCCCAAAAGGGGACCCTCCTGGGATCCCATAATTAGAGCTGCAATTAGAGCCCACAGGTCCAGCCTAGCTCCAAAGGCCACCCTTCCCCCGAGGGCTCCTGCAGCTCGCCCCTCCCCAGATGCCAGGTGGGCAGCCCAGCAGGGGGTCTCTGGGCCATCCTCCAGCCAGGGCGGCCTGGGGCCTGCGGGGAGAGGGTGCTGCTTCTCTGCAGTGTTCCTTCTCCCAGGCACCCCCCCGCCCTTGGGCACCCCATCTCCTGCCCCACCCAGCAAGGCCCCCCATTAACCAGTTCCTAACTCCTCAGTCCCTGTGAATGGCAGCCTTCTCTGGGGTCTGCGTGGTGCAGGGGAGCCTCCCTGAGCCGGTGCCAGGGGTCCCGGGTTCGAGTCTTAACTGCCTATGGCTTGCTGTGTGGTGTTAGACAACTTCCTTAGCTTCTCTGAGCATTGGTTTCCTCCCTTGTGGGATGGGGAAGATAATCTCTGCCCGTCCCACATATACAGAGGAGTTGTGAGCATTGGGGCTATGTAGGCACTTTGTAGCACACAACGCACTGTCCAGATACAAGGCATTTAAAATTAATCCCTTTGCTATTAGCTGGTACCAGATCAACATGTACTCTCTCCCAGGTGACACACTTAACAAAGGCTTTTGACACCTTCATTCAAAGACTAAGGCTGGCATTTCAGGCACTGGGGTGGCTCCGTCAGGAAGGTGGCCCCGCTCCCTCCTGGGGACTGAGACCCCCACCCTTCTCTTTGACCAGGCCTGGAAGAGGGGGCTGTGTGGTTGGGAGACAGAGTTCCAGTTCCAGCTCTGCCCCGCCCTTTCTCTGGGATCTTGTGCAAGCTGCTCTTCTCTCCAGGCCTCAGTGTCCCCCACTGTGAAATGGATGTGGTTGGACTAGGTGAATTTTGAGGGTCCTTCTGGCTCAGACATTCCCACTTGGGGAGAGACTGAGTCTTGTCAGGCGGACACTGCTGGAGCTGGCAAGATGTGACTGCTTTTTCCCGCTGCCCAGGCTTCCTGGAGAAGAACCGGGACACCTTGCACGGAGACATCATCCAGCTGGTCCACTCCTCCAGGAACAAGTTCATCAAGCAGATCTTCCAGGCAGACGTTGCCATGGTAACGTTGGGGCAGGGCTTCCGTTGGGTGGGAAGGGCCCAGAAGCCGGGCCTGTGTGTAGGCCCCTCCTGGTCCAACAGCTTCAGCTGAGCGGGGACAGTGCTGTGCTGTGAGGGGCCTGGGGGCCTCCAAGATCATCCCATCTGGTCCTCTTGTACTGATTGGGGGGTGCAGGTGGGGTCACGTGAGAGGTCACAGAGCAGAGCCTGATCAGGACTCCGTTTACCATGGGGGTCCCCCTGCTGGATCTCCAACAGGGACCCCTGGTGAAGGGAGCACATCCAGCCTCGAGGACACGGATTGGGGTGGGTTCAGAGAAACAGCACGGAGGGCATATGTGCTCCAGCCCTGGACCCATACAGTGGCAGAGGATTTCCTGCCATCTACACTGCCTTTGTCCCTAGAGTGGTAGTGCAGTGGACTTGTTTCCTGCAGGGTTATCTGCCTTTTGATTTCATATTTTCCTCCTGTCCCATGGCTTCCTGGAGGGTGCATGCAGGGGCTCACAGCTGCTGCCCCCTGGGTGCCTGTCCAGGTGCCCACACTGTCCCAGCCCCCAGGAGCCCAGACCTCTGCCCTGAGCATCCTCCACCCTCCCTGGTGAATTTGGCCCTCCGTTTTCTGACCCACCACGTTCTCCTTGCCCCCATCTCGCCCTGCACTGTGGTTCCTGTTATAGTTTCTCTGTGGTTATTCATCGGGCACTCTCCGCCAGTCAGCAGCTTCTGCGAAGGTAAAAGACCCCAGCCCGGGGCCGGAGGATGGCGGGAGAGGCCTCAGCGGCCCCTGGGGAGGCGCTGAGTCTTGGGGAGAGGGTCGGCTTTTTCTTCCTTTTTTTTTTTTGGAGTGTGTTTTTTTGTGGAGTGGTTTGTGGAGTGGTTTTGTTTTGTTTTTCAGCTGTGTGTATTGTAGGCACCTCAGTTTCTTAAAGGAGGAAACTGAGTCCTAGAAAAAGAGGCAAGACTTGCCCAGTGTACCCTGTGAACCAGGCAGGGGGAGAGTTGGGACTCGAACCTATGTCTCCCAAGTCCTGTGTTCCCACTGAGTCTCTCTGAGACATCGAGGCTGCTCCCTCCACCAGGCCAGCTGAGCGTTTCTTTGTCCCTCCGAGGCTTGGTCAGATCCTCTGATAACCTCATGGAGCAGGAGGCCCAGTGGCATTTTCTGCATTTTGCAGTTGGGGGAGTGAAGCTCAGACATGGGGTGTGACTCTCCCCAAGTCACAGCATCCTGGGGAGCAGGACTAGAAGTCGTCACCCCTGGACCTCCTTGGGCCCTGGAGCAGCGTCCCTGCTGTGTCCTGACCATCAGCGTCAGGTGTGGCTCCCCAGGTGCTTTAGGTCCCAAAGGTGCCGGGTAGCCCTTAGCAGCAGTGCAGCTCCGCCATCCCCTTGGCCTCCCTTCTCTCTTCTCAGCCCTCAGTTTCCTCTCTGCCTAGAGCTGACATCCTCCCACATTTGGTCTTAATGCTGCATCCCTCTTCCTTCTTGCATGTCAGGCATCTCCCTGCTGCCCAGTGCCTTGTAGAGTTCTGAAATAAAATTCACAAAACCCACAGCAGCGGAGCAGGGCATCTAGCATGTCAGGGAGCCTGCCTGCACGGTGGCCTCTGTCCTCTGCCCATGGATCAGCCCTGGTGCCCGCCACCCCTGCCCACACTGGCCCAGCTGGTAGACAAGTGAATGCAGGGCCACTGTCAGAGAGGGGCTGCAGGCACTGAAGCTCCAGTACCCAGCAGTTCCCACCCCGAAACCCCCGTATAGTAGGGTCACAGCATCAGTGAGCCAGCAGTGGCTCTGGGCTCTCCCCCACCCTTTCCTCTAGTCCCCAGCCCACAGTGGCCCTGCCAGGCCCACCCTTCCTCCTGGTCTTGGGTAGTCCTGGAAGACCATTGAACCCGTCTTCTCCTCCTACCCCTTCTCCTCTCCTTCCAAACTGCCGGGAGGCATCTGGGACCGTCCGTGAAGTTTCCTGTTCTCAGGCTCCTTCCCCTGGACCCTGGGACTAGAGCCCACCAGCTGAGGAACCGTGGAGAGGTCCAAGCATAGGGCCCCAGGGTCTCCAGAAATGGTCACTCCTGAGGGAGTTTTTGGAGCACAGAATTAGAACACAGCAGGGACAAATTTGATACCAATGACATCTACTCTTCTGGGCCAGGCTGTGAGCTACACACTTACACAGCGACCCTGAGTCATGACTGTTGCCCCACATTACAGTAAAGAAGCTGAGGCTCAGAGAGGCCAAGGTGCTTGCTCAAGATCACACAGGGATTTGACCCAGGTCTGTCTCGGGGAGGGGTGGGGCTTGTCCAAGGTCACACAGACATGAGGGCTAAAGTGAGGCTTTTCAGGTCCCTGCTCTGCTTCACTGTACTAAGCTGTCTCTGTAAGAAAAGAGTGGAACTGCTGGAAACATGATGGCTTTGTCAAGGGAACATGGAGATCAGCTTGGTGAAGTGCGGATCCGTGAATCAGTCAGTCTATCTGATGACAGAGCGCTATCTGCTGTGCTGTCCTCAGGGTGGAAGCCGCATCCCTCCTCCTGGGGATCTGAGCTCGTGTCCTGAGCAGGTCCCTGGGCCCTGGATCTCCATTCCTTGACTCTAGTGTCTGCCTCCCCTGGGCGCCCCGGGCGGCCCCACTCCAGCCAGTGCTGCTGGAGGGATTGTGAGCAGTGAGGAGGTGGTTCTTCCAGGGCCTTGAGGACCCCCCCCCCATTAATGTCTAACCCCAGTCCCAGGTCCTGGGGCTCTGCGTTCACAGGACTCCTGTTCACTCTTATGCAGGTGGCTTCTCCTGCCTGCTCTTCCCAGCCCCGTTCATGGCACACCCAGGTGTCTGCCCCTCAGATCCCCTCCGTGGGGTCATTTACAATGACCTTTAGCCTTTTCACTTCCACCTTTACCCCCTCCCCAGTTATCTGCAGATTATCCCAGAAAACAAGTATCAGAAAGGACAGCCCTTCCCCTCAACGAAATAAAACCAAATCAGAAACCCAGGGAGGTGAGAGCAGACGCTGCCGCTCCATAGCTCCCATTCACTCGTTCCTTCATTCAATCACAAGCATTTATTGAGGGCTCATTATATGCCAGACATGTCCTATGTCCTGGGGACACAGTCGTGAACAAAACAGGAAAACATCTCTGTCCCCATGGGACTTACATTCTGGGAGAAGGGGAAATAGTTAATAAGCAAATAACTAAGTAAAATATGTAGCATGTCCGATGGTGATACAGGATACGGAGAAAAATGGAGGGAGGGATGTCGGTGGTGGGCTTTGCAGTTTTGAACAGGGGTCAGGAAAGGCCTGACTGAGGGGTTGATAAGGAAGTTGATAAAGGAACAGCAAGTGTGAAAGCCCTAAGGTGCTCTTTGAGGTGTCCTAGCCAGAGCACAGAGGCAGGCGTGGCTAGAAGGAGCGAGCGAGGTGGAGGAGAGATGAGAATTGACCGGGACCAGACCCTGTGGGACATTGTCGGTCCTTATGAGGACCTTGGTGTTCACGCTGAGTGAACTGGGGAGCCATTGAGGGTTTTGAGCTGCAGCAGACATGACTGGATTGTGTTTTAACAGCTGCTGTGTCTGCGGTGGAGTGAGGGGTGGTGTGGAGGGAGGGGGACAGAGGCAGGGAGACCAGTTCGGAGGTTATTGCAGTAATCTGAGAGAGCCAGGCTGGCCGCTTGGGCCGGGCTGACAGTGGAGGAAGCGGTAAGAAGGGGTCAGATTCCAGATCCGCTTTGGAGGTAGAGCCAATATAAGATTTGCTGACATGTTACTGATGAGAGAAGAGGAGTTGGGGATGGTTCCTAGACTTTTGGCCTGAGCAATTGGAAGGTGGACGATTTCTGGGAGCCCACGAGCACTAGGAACCAGCTCAGCACTGCTTCAGTCCACAGAGTGTTGATTTTCACTTGTGCCAGCCCTGGGGCACAAAAGGAGACCCGCCTGTCCTCACGGGGCTCCCAGTCCAGCAAGGAAGGCAGACAGAAGTAGTTTCAGTGCGATGATCAAAACCAAAGAAGGGTGTGTGTTGTGTGTAGTGTGTGTGTGTGTGTGTGTCATATGTGTGTATTGTATGTGTGCTGTGTGCGTGCTTGTGTGCGTGCTGTGTGTTCTGTGTGTATGTGTGTGCCGTGTGCATGCATATGCTGTAGGTGGTGTGTGTCTGTGTATGTGTGTGGTGTGCATGAGTGTGCTGTGTATTGTGTGTCTGTGTGTATGAATATGTGTCTGTGCTGTGTGTGCTCCTGGCCGGGGCTCTCGTGCAGGCCCAGTACAGCCCAACCTGCACAGCTCTCTCTCCAAGTGGGGGGCCACCCAGTGCTGCTGCTGGATCAGGTTCTGGGGCAGCCATGGGGGCCACAGACCTGACATTTACCTTCCCCCAGTGCAAGTACTCCCCAGCTGCCCTTGGCAAAATCCTAGAATATATTCCAAATAAAACCAAAACAAAAAATACGGCAAATTTCAGAATAGCAAGTGTGTGCTGTCTCCTGGCGAGTTTCCCTTCGGTCCTGGGATGTATCCTCTAGCGTTGGCATGGGTTGAGCCCTTCTGCCTCCCCCCACGTACCTCACATATCAAATCCGCACCCCTGGTTTTTAGTGCTACAGGATATCAGATAAAATTATGGCTCGTTCAAATATAAAATCGTACAATAACAATTAAATTCACCAAGAATCATTAATCAAATTCAATAAGAAATTCTTACCCAAATGAAATTGCCGGGAAAACAATAACATCCAAATGCTTTGGAATCGAACCTGGTTTCTACATCCAGTTTCTCGGTGTCAGCCTGAGACGATCCACTTCCTGTCTGTCTGCTGCTCAGCATCCCCACTTCATTTCACAGTATCCTGACATGAGAACCCCGACAGGGCAGGGAGGTGCAGGGGGTCACTGGCCAGCTCTCTGGACAGCGGCTCGTTGCACCTCTGGGGGCCACATGATGGGAGGCCAGCTGTGGGCTTTCTTAGGAGGCTTATCCCGGCCTGCCCCACCCAGCCTGCTGCTGACTGGCTGATCCCACAGGGAGGGGAGGGGGTACAGACAACACCCCCTCTCTCTCACACACACACACACACACACACACACACACACACACACACACGTACTCTGGGCCCACCCTCCTCACAGCCATGTCAGCTAGAAGTATGGCTCCGTTCCCATTTAGGAAACTGTGGGTCAGCGCTGTTTAGTGACCTGCCCAAGATCACATGGCGAGGGTGTGGTGGGGCAGGGTTTGAATTTAGGTTTGGCTAACGTATCTCTAGAGATGACCTAGTGTCCCGATGTGACCAAGTCCAGCCACTCATTTATACTGGGGAGGGAGGAGAGAGATTCAGAGAGGGGCTGTGCCTTGCCTAGAGTCACCCAGCACACCAGGACGGGAACCCAGGCCTCCTACTCCCCGTGCAGTGCTCCTCCTGGCCAGGAGGCCATACCTCTGGAGGTCCTGGGTGGCTCCCTGAGGGGTGCGTCTGGTGGGGCTCAAGCTCCAGCCCAGACTAGGCGGATCACAGGAAAACCCCAGTGCCTGCTTCCCTGGGCGACTCTCCCTCAGGCCCTGACCCCGCTGCCCTCCCCTCCTGCTTCCCTTCCTGGAGGGCTGGAGGGGCCCAGGTCAGCCCCTCCCATGGCTGTGGTCCGTCCCCGCAGGGCGCCGAGACCAGGAAGCGCTCGCCCACACTCAGCAGCCAGTTCAAGCGGTCGCTGGAGCTGCTGATGCGCACGCTGGGTGCCTGTCAGCCCTTCTTCGTGCGCTGCATCAAGCCCAACGAGTTCAAGAAGCCCATGGTGAGCAGCCCCACCCGGGGCCAGTGGGGACCAGCCCGAGTGTGGTGGAGGGGCGGGGTGGGGGCTGGGCAACGTGAGACTGTCCCCTCTGAAGAATGGCAAGTCCCGATTTACTGGAGGCAGCAGGTGTCCTGGAAGGAGCCTGGACTCTGCAGTGGGCCCCATGCAGTTTCAAATCCTGACTCTGGCACCCTCCAGCTGGGTGACTGTACATAAGTCGCTTAATCCTCTCATGCCTCAGTTTCCTCACAGATGGAAATGGGCAGATCTTACCCACCTCCTGCAGGTATTCCTGGCAATAATGCAGCAGACGGCCTGGCCTCTAGGAGGCTCTCAGGAAATGGCAGCATGGTTCTTGCTGTGGTCCCGACTTTGAAAGCCCCCTTTCCTTCCGTCTAGCCAACCACTACCCCTCCTTGGAGCTTCCCAGATTCCTCTGACTGGTTGGGAACAAATGTTCTTGGTTTTGGCTTTTCTGAATAACATTTGTTGGGTCCTTTCTGTGTGCCCAGCACAGGCCAGATTGTCTCTCCTCAGCCCCATTCAACCTTCCCCACAGACCATGAGGGAGGGACCATTAGGGCCCCGCATTCAAGGTGCAGGACTGGAGGCTCAGGGAGGTTAAGGGGCTTTAGGCTGCAAAGCCAGGAGCCTGGGCTGCCACTCTCTGGGATCCCACTCCTTCCACGGCTCTGGGAGGTGTTGTTTACCACGAGGCCCTTCCCAGAGGCCCAGGGGGAAGCTGGGGCCTGAGGGGTCCGGGGAGGGAAGGAAGGCAGGAGGCCAGAGCTGGGCCAGGGAAAGTGCCTGGAGGGAGAGGAAACAGGTGGCGGAAGCCTCTGCTGGCCCTGTCCCTGCCCCCTGCCCCCAGCCCCCTGCTCTCTGCTGGCCCTGCCCCTGCTTGGACACATTCCCCAGAGTGGGCTGGCCAGTCCCCAGGGGCTCAGGACCTGGTCTGCAGGGACATGACAGTCACAAAGGGCTCTAGCGACCCCCCTCTAAGGCAGGAGTTCTGGGGGACTGAGGCCAGGGCCCTGCCAAGGCAGTTGGGTACTGTCTTTCCTCCTCCCAGACACTGCCAGAACCTTCTCTGGGCCCAGACCTCAGCATCTGTGGCCTGGACCTCCACAGCAGGATCTCCTCACTGGTCTCCTGCCTCCCCGCCTCCTCTCTGCGCCCTCCCTGCCCCCTCCAGCCCCTCTCCCCACTGCAGTGAGAGACTTGAGTCTAAAATGCAAATCTAACCTGGTCACTCCCCGCTTCCTCCCTAGCCTGGCCTCTGAGGCCCTTCCCAGTCCCTCCAGGAGCCCGGGCCAGCTCTGCCCTGCTGCCATCACAAAACGACTTTGTGCCCATTAGGACAATGGGTCTCTTCCTTAAGGCACTTTACTGTCCGCAGCCAGAAAGTTGTCCTAATAACTACAAATCTACGATGGCTGTAATAGGAAGGGCACCCCCTGGGGTTGTGCAAGGCACCCACCACCTGCACAACCACAATCTTGGCGTGGATTAGCCCCCTCCGTCCCTGTAAAGTCCCCCAACATGTCCTGCCCTTCAGGCTTCCACACATTTGCACATGTTCGCCCCACCCCTCTAGTGCCCTCTCTCCTGTCAGGGTTAGAGCAAAGACCGCCTCCTCCATGAAGCCCCCTTGAGATGTCCCAAGATGAATTAAGCCATCTCTCCTCTGTGCCCTCAAAGCATGCAGCTCATCCCTCTCTGAGAGTCTCATTTCATGCTGCCTGTGAGTTTGAACTGCAGATCTGGGTCCAGTCCTGCCTTTGCTCCTCATATGCTGTCTGACCTTGGCCTCTCTGAGCCTTTGGGGCTGGGAGAACGCAGAGCACAGCTGGCCTCCCAGCAGGAGCCTCCAGCACTGACACCCTTGGCTCTGTGCCCGGCAGCTGTTCGACCGCCACCTGTGCGTGCGCCAGCTGCGGTACTCGGGGATGATGGAGACCATCCGAATCCGCCGAGCCGGCTACCCGATCCGCTACAGCTTCGTGGAGTTTGTGGAGCGGTACCGAGTGTTGCTGCCTGGCGTGAAGCCAGCCTACAAACAGGTACAGGGCTGGGGGCATAGACAGTGGGAGGGAAGGTTCTAGCTCTGGGCTGGACGAGGGCCCCAGTTTTCTCATCAGGACATCAGCTCGTCCACTTCAGATACAGCTGGGAAGACTGGGGGTCAGGCAGTGGAGTGCATCCGAGGGCTTCAATCACCATGCTTGGCTGGCTTGGACTTCACATGTGTTGTAATGGATGAGACCAGGGCTGCCAAGTGGGCCCTGGATGTTGGATGTGGGAGAGGGTTTTGCAATCATCTCGCCAAGCTAAAGAGAAAACTGAGGATCAGAGAAGGCAGGACCCGGCCAGGGTCACACAGAGAGTGAGGGGCAGAGCTGGAGCAAGAGTCCCTCCTCCCAGCCTTGGGAGGGACACTCAGGTGGCTTTCCCACTGGCGGGGCTGCCGATTCCCTTATGCACCCCCAGGACGACCTTCGGGGGACATGCCAGCGCATGGCTGAAGCTGTGCTGGGCACCCACGATGACTGGCAGATCGGCAAGACCAAGATCTTTCTGAAGGTGAGCACAGCCTCTGACTTGGGCTGCCTTGGGGGGCTGTCAACTCCCCGTCCCTATGGGAGCAGGTCCTAGTGGGCCTCTACAGAGGAGGTGCGGCAGCAGAGGGGGGCAGTGCTGGCCCTTTGCAATCCTTCTGCCCTGCAGCCATGGCCAGGAGGAGCAGGTGTGGGGTAAGCCTCTTTGGTGGTGGAAGGGAAATTGGTACTGAGATCAACCACGACCTGGGGGTGGGGTCAGAGCATGGGATGTAGGTGAGGAAATGGAAGGCCAGAGGTGGGCTCACCAAGGAGTCCTGGATTCAATCCTGACCCTGGGGGGTCTGCCCCAGGGATGTGGATGGGTCACTGGCCCTCTCAAGCCTCGTTTTCCCATCTGTAAAATGAGAGGTACCTTTGTGTGTTGGGGTGAGGGAGCCTCTTGATTGTATCTTTAGGTCCCTTCCTGTGATTTCCTGCCAGGCAGGATTCATCCTGGGCTGTGGTTGGCCATGCGCCACACCCCTCGCTCTGTAGGGGCTGTTCCCACCCCCCTGAGCACGAACTTGGCGCTCTCTGGCTCCCATCCCAGGCTGGCCAGGACATAGGGAGCCGGGCAGTTGGGGAGGGGGCAGGGCTGGAGCAGGAAGCTGGTCGGTGGGGAGTCCTGGCCTTGGAGCAGAGCTTGCTGGGAGTTGGCGGTGACGGGGCAGATGCAGCAGGGACAGCGTGAGCTCCCAGCACGCCGGCTTCCCCATTTCCATTTCCGCTGTACTAGATTTCTGGCTGTCCTGGGTGACGGGGCAGGGCTCCTTCCTCTGGTACTGAGTGGGGCCTGGGCAGTCCAGGACAGCTGGGTCAGGGAGGGAGGAGCCAGTCCTGAGCTGGAGGGAGTCCTGGAGTCTAGTCTAATTCCTCCCTGGCGGAGGGGCCATGGGCCAGTCCTTTCATCCCCCAGAGCCTTCATTTCCTCATCAGAAAAGTGTGTTGACCATACCTGCCTGTGCATCTCACAGCTGACGCCTGGAAAGCACGTTCTGTGTGCCAGGCCCCGAGGGGAGCTTTTTGTCCACGATCTCATTTAGTCCTCACAGCAGCCCTGTGAGGCAGGGCTATTGTGTCCATTTCAGAGGCTCAGAGAGGAGAAGCGAGTTGCCCAAGGTTAGGCGCTGACCTGGAGTGGAGAGCAGGGCTTCCAGCCTGGGTTGGTTTGATGCCCAGCCCATGCGGGTAAGGGAGCGAGGGCATGCAGCGCAATGACGTCTAGTGCCAGAGAGCTCTGAGGACCGTCATTGTCCCCATCCTTACCTCTCTGGGCTCTTCAGAAATGGACAGTAGTTTGGAGAGCCCAAAATCCACTTCTCATTCATTCATTCATGCATTCATCCAGAAAGCCTTGGCTGAGCAGCTCCTCTGTGCCGGGCCCTGTCCACGAGTGTTGTGGTCTGTGATTATCTGATGGATGTGGCTCCCCCGCGAGTCAGCCTCCCCAGGGCAGGGCCCAGGTCTGCTGGGTTCACTGTGGCCCCACCCCAGCACCTAGCACAGTGCTGGCATGTGGAGACATTCGATTCATATGTATTGAATGAATGATGGAGCTTTGTCTAACCGGAGTGAGGGTTGGGGGCTCGGGGGTGAGGAGGAGAGAGGGCTGGAGAAGTTGGCAGGGCCTGAATGGGGAGGCCAGAGGAGACCAGGCTGGACCCCAGGAACCACGTAAGGGTGGATCCTGTAAGATCCCTCCTTGAGGGAGGGCCAGAGGGGGACTGACAGAGGACAGGACAATGGGTGGGAGGCTGCTGCCAAGATCCTAGAGAGAAAGGATGGTGGCCTGGACAAGGTCAGGGGCCAATGTGACAGAGACATCTAGAAGAGTGGGGCCTTGGGCACAGACAGCCACAGGGATAGGGATGAAGCCAGTGTGTGTGCATATGGGGCCCTCTGACCCCATCCAGTCAAATTAGGCTCCTCCTGCTCCATTTGTCCCCCCAGGGCCGCTGAGAAGCAGCCACAACCACCCCTCTCTGTACTCGTGGCTGCGGGAGGCTGCCCCATGGGGCCAGAGCAGGGCTGGGAGCTTGTGGGGCCCAGCGAAGTCCCAGGCCTGAGCTCCCAGTAATGGCAGAGAGGGCCCACCTGGGGCAGCCTCAGCCCCGGGCCTGGAGACACTGGTGGGGGCACTGCTCAGGAGCTCTGCCCTGCAGGACCACCACGACATGCTGCTGGAGGTGGAGCGGGACAAGGCCATCACCGACAGAGTCATCCTCCTCCAGAAGGTCATCCGGGGGTTCAAAGACAGGTGTGTGCCAGGACCAGCTCCTCCTCACCTCAGCCCACACACGGCTCTGTGTGCGCATGCTTGGCCTACCTCTCTTCCCCCCACAGGAACACTAGCAATACACACGCACACCATGTGCACACATAGAAACAAGCATACACACGCATAGCATGCACACACAGTCATGTGAACATGGATGAACACACAGACACGTGATTTATTCAGACCTGTCTGTGCCATGTAAGCCCAGTAGCACAGTACCCTCACCTTCATACGAGCACGCACACGTGGATACACGAGGAGCACACATGCAGACACTCTGGTCGTCTCAGATGCCTGATGAAATTTCCCAAAGAGGAAATTTGCGGTTTTGTAAATTACAAAGTGTCTCCTACATTCCGTGTAAGGGACAAGTGTACAGCTGTGACAATTCGCAAATGGCAGGACTCTGACTCTGGAGCGTGATTCAGGCTCCACAAAAGTCCCGCAACCTGCTCCTTTTGCAGTTCATCTAGTCGCTCCCTCCCTTTCTCCATCTGTCCATCTGTCCATCCATCCGTCTGTCTGTCTGTCTATCCATCCATCCACCTGTCCATTTATCTGTCTGTCTGCCCATCTATCCATCCCCTCCACAGTTGCTCCCTTGCCTCTGTGAGCATCCAGGCGTCACTCCCACACCGACATGCTGCCCTCCACGCCCCCTTTGTGTGTTTCTACACTCAGCAGACACCTGCTGTTTGGTGTGTGGTCTCTGTCCTCCATCAGGTGGAAGGTGACTGTTGCCCTGTAGAAGCTGCCTAGCGTGTGCAGGGCCAGCACTCCCTCTGAGTCGGTCAGAAAATGTGGGCTCTAGTCCCAACCTCATCGAGTCTCAGTTTCCTCACCTATAAAATGAGGAAGTTCGTCAGGAATAAGTGATGTTTACAGTGTTCGAAGATTTCCATCTTTTATATGATTTTATTTACTTATTATTCATACGTTTATTCACTCAATAAACACCTTCTGAAGGCCTACCTTACCATGCATATGTGACAAGCCTGTGAGGCAGCAAGGCAGGTGTTAGTCTACCCATTTTACAGATGAGGAAGCTGAGGCGGAGAGAGGTTATAAGCCTTTGCCCGAGGTCATGTAGCCGAGCTGGGACTCAGCCCTGCTCTCCTGACCCCACCTGTACCCTGGCTGTCTCTGGGTGCCGATGCTCTGCTCTGAGATCCTCTCGCATCACGCTGCTGTTCCAGGTCCAATTTCCTGAAGCTGAAGAATGCCGCCACGCTGATCCAGAGGCACTGGCGGGGCCACAACTGCAGGAGGAACTACGAGCTGGTGAGCCTCCCGGGGGGGGTGCTCCTTCCCCCACGAGGCTTTTGAACCCAGCCTCGTTGCCATGGCAGCAGGACTTACCCGCACCGGAGGGCCCGTTCCTCCAGCCCAAAGTCCAAGTCTGGTTCTTGCGGCTTGTCCCATCTGGTCAGCAATGTTTGTGGCTTTCCCCCTGGCACGTTTTGCTGGGTTGTGAGCGCCTGGGTCATTAGAGACCTCGGAGGGGGCTGGGAGAGAGTGGGTCACATGGGCCTCTGTGAATCAACTGGGCTGCAGCCTGGACTTGGGGCTGGGGAGGTGGACAGGAAGGAGAATGGCTCCTGGTCTGAGGATGGGGTCCTGGGGAGGAGGGCGAGGGGACATTTCCGGGGAAGCCAAGGCCACTCCCCAGGGAGTGTTCGTCTGAGAGGAGACAGAGCTGTGCCTTCAGGGCCCGTCAGTCAGAGTGGCACCCAGCGAGGCGGCGCTCCCGTGGCAGGGTCGCTCTGGAACCCAGCTCTGAGCGGGCGGCTGTCCTTGCAGATGCGGCTGGGCTTCCTGCGCCTGCAGGCCCTGCAGCGCTCCCGGAAGCTGCACCAGCAGTACCGCCTGGCCCGCTGGCACATCATCGAGTTCCAGGCCCGCTGCCGCGCCTACCTGGTGCGCAAGGCCTTCCGCCACCGCCTGTGGGCCGTGCTCACCGTGCAGGCCTATGCCCGGGGCATGATCGCCCGCAGGCTGCACCGGCGCCTCAGGGCCGAGGTGAGGGGTCCCACTCCGAGCCCCACGAGGGGTGTGTCCTCCAAGGGGCGCTGCTCCATATCAGGCAGACAGATCACCCCACTTGTTGGCTGAGGCCCATCAGGGGACGTAGGGCTACACCTCCTCTGAGGAAGAAACAAAACTGGGGCCAGACCCCTCATTCCCATCCTCCCAGCCAAGGGCAGGGCTGGGGCCCCAGTCACTCTCCTGAATCTTTGGGAGGCCCAGGCGAACCAGGTTTGGCTTCGGGATCGACGGTGCCCCCAACGCCCTATGTGACCTGGAGAATTTCTCAGCTGCCTCAGTTTCCCTCTCTGTCTGAGGACTCCGTCAGTGTGTGGTAGGGTAGAGCAGGTGGGAGGCACCGTGACAGCTACACAGAGTTCGGTGCCCATCTGGCTGTCCCTTCCCTTAGTACCTGCGGCGCCTGGAGGCCGAGAGAATGCGGCTGGCGGAGGAGGAGAAGCTCCGGAAGGAGATGAGCGCCAAGAGGGCCAAGGAGGAGGCTGAGCGCAAGCATCAGGTGAGCTGAGGTCGCCTGGCACCTTCGATGTCCTTTCACAAGAGCTTTCACCCAAGTGTTCATCATCTGTCCATGCGACCTTCCCTCGTTCCTGCATCTGGTGCTGGCCCTGTGCCAGGCAAGGGACAGACGCTGTGGCCTCAGAGTGAGCAGTTCCGCGCCCTTGGGAGCACCTTTTCTAGCTGGGAGGTAACACCAGATGAGGTATCTGAGCCGGGGCGAGAGCCGAGAGCACCCGGTGTGGGAGCCGCCAGCCACGTGGCTACTGAGCACTTGAAGTGGCAAAGCCTCTGAGTGTAAAATACACACTAGATTTTGAAGACTTGGTAAGAAAAAAAGGAATATAAAATATCTCAGGACTACTTTTAAATATGAATTATATGTTGAGATAACCTTTTAGAAATACTGGGTTAAATAAAATATATTATTAAAATTGATTTCACTTATTTCTTTTTACTACTTTAAATGTGGCCACTACATACATGGCTCACGTTATATTTCTGTTGGATAGCACTGGTCTAGATTCTTGACCCAGTGGCTGTGAGAGTTCTGGGTGGGTGGTCCTTTCCAGCTGGGGAGGCATGGGCAGGCTTCCTGGAGGAGGTGGTTCCCAGCTGCCCTGAAGGACAGGCAGCACTATTGTCTAGGCTTGTCTTGAAGCTTCTCTGGGGCCTGGGGCTGGGCATCTGTCTGCATTGCTCTGTGAGGGCTGAGCAGGGCATGGCCCAGGATGGAGAAGCCCAGGACTCAGTCCTTCCCAGTCAGGAGGGCCCCAGGCAGGGGTTGGGACTGAGGCCTGGGTGCTGCGGGGGCTCCCCAAGCAGGGCTTGCTCCTGAAGCAGTGGCACCAGGCGCTGACACATGTCGCCCCTGCATCACCCCCACCTTCCAGGAGCGCCTGGCCCAACTGGCTCGTGAGGACGCAGAGCGTGAGCTGAAGGAGAAAGAGGCGGCTCGGCGGAAGAAGGAGCTCCTGGAGCAGATGGAGAGGGCCCGCCACGAGCCCATCAATCACTCGGACATGGTGGACAAGATGTTTGGCTTCCTGGGGACGTCGGGTGGCCTGCCAGGCCAGGAGGGTCAGGCACCTAGCGGCTTCGAGGTACCAGGCTGGGGATGGGGGCTGGGGACCAGCCTCAGAGTGATGGCCCTCTCCCACTTGCACCCTTTTCCATTAAAGTCCACCTGGTCCCCTCTGAGCAGTGGGCAGCAGTGACAACCTGGGTCAGGGGCCACAAGTCCCAGGCCCTGTCCAGCCACCCGCCTGCCATGTGACCTTGGGCCAGTCACTGTCCCTCTCTAGGCCACTCATAAACTTTTATTCCCTCGTTTATTGAGGACCTGCCATGGGGCAGTCTCTGAGCAGCAAACAGGATGACACAGCCCTGCCCTCGTGGAGGAAGGGCCGGCCCCACAGGGACAGGTTGGGGGACCGCAGCCCGGCCCTGAGTCTGCCCCCGGGCAGGGAACCCCTCCTGTCTCCTCAGGACCTGGAGCGCGGGCGGAGGGAGATGGTGGAGGAGGACCTGGACGCAGCGCTGCCCCTGCCCGACGAGGAGGAGGAGGAGCTCTCCGAGTATAAATTCGCCAAGTTCGCTGCCACCTATTTCCAGGGCACGACCACGCACACCTACACCCGGCGGCCGCTCAAGCAGCCACTGCTGTACCACGACGACGAGGGCGACCAGCTGGTGAGGCGGGGCTGTGCTGGCAGTGTGGGTGCTGATGTGGCGGGTCCCCGTGTGCAGGGACGGGGGCTGACTGCACCCTGGCGCCCAGCCTGGGGCCGGGCCGCACGGGCCAGATCCTGAGGAACCCCCACAACACGCTCAGCTCAGGGCCCCCCGGGGGTCCACCGGGCCTCTCCCCAAGCCCCCAGGTGATTTTGGCAGCTTTCGCCGTATCCCGTGCTCGCGCTCTCTGACCCGGGGCTCTGCCCGCAGGCGGCCCTGGCAGTCTGGATCACCATCCTCCGGTTCATGGGGGACCTCCCCGAGCCCAGGTACCACACGGCCATGAGTGACGGCAGCGAGAAGATCCCTGTGATGACCAAGATTTACGAGACCCTGGGCAAGAAGACGTACAAGAGGGAGCTGCAGGCCCTGCAGGGCGAGGGCGAGGTGAGGTCCGGGTGCCCTCTGGCCCATGTCCCTCCCAGGCCAGTGGGGAGGGCTGCTCGGCATCCCCAGCCCCTGGGCCCTCAGCAGAAGGAGCACCCTAAAATTCGCCTCTGCCTCGGCTCCCTGACCCCCACTCACCTCTGTCTACACGTGGGAACAAATGTGTGAGCGTTTTGTAAACTGTAACATGCTGACCACGATTGGGTGAGGCCACGCGGTGGAGCAGGCCGGCTTTGCAGTACGAGCCTGCGCCAGTGTTGACGTGTTGGGAGGGTTACAACAGTCTCAGTTTTCCCGCCTGTCACTGGCTGGTGGGGGAGGGGTGGGGAGGGCTGGGGAGGGGCTGGCAATGTGGGGTCCACCTCATCAATGTTAGTGTGGAGGTGAGACCGTCCTCCGGCACAGCCCCATGGTCACCTGCTCTTGTCATGACTTGGGACGCAGTCACTTGACCCTGACCCCCACTGGTCCTGCAGGCCCAGCTCCCTGAGGGGCAGAAGAAGAGCAGCGTAAGGCACAAGCTGGTGCACTTGACCCTGAAGAAGAAGTCCAAACTGACAGAGGAGGTCAGAGCAGACCCCAGGCCGCCTTAGGTGGCCCAGGTTGGGGCAAGGCGGGGGGCTCAGGACCCATGAACACGGGAGTGGGAGGGGACACTGCCTGTCCCCAGGGGTCCTGGCTGGACAGTGTGGGGAGTGATCAGGCAGACAGGAGTGCGAGGAAGAGGGCGGTGAGCTCAGGCTGGGGCGGAGTCAGGGAGGACTTCCAGGAGGAGGGGACCCAAGAGCTGGGGAGGGCTGGAGTGGCAGATGGTGAGAGGGAGGTTATTTCCTGCCAGGACAGGGACCCACTGAGGTTGACCCAAGGACCTTTTAGATGCTGAGAAGTTTTCTGTGAGATAAGCGTGCCCACGGGGCATTAACACTGTTAATTTGTTTCAATTCATTCATTCAGTCACCTCGCCTTTTCTGTGCACTGTCCTGGCCCTGTGCTCCAGGACTGTCTGGGCTGGGAGAGCAGACACAGACCAGGGCATTCACAGTATGGGGGACTGGCTCCCCCACGTTTCTGCATTTGAACACGCTAGTCCCTCTCCCTAAAATTCCTCCTTTTTCTTCTCTGCTGGGGTCACCTCCTCCAGGAAGCCTCCCAGACCCCATTACAGCAGAATCAGGCTCCTCCTTGGGGCTTCCACAGCCTGCTTTGCCTCCACCCTTGTCCTGTTCCCCATCTGAGGCTCACATCCAGTCTTGCAGCCACATAGCCCCAGATTTGAATCCCAGCTCCGCCACTTGGTATGTGAGGGAGCCAGGGAAGAAAATGCCCACGCGTGGGTCCCTGGGAGGATGGCGCTAGATGATGGCTGTGTGTGCTCAGTAGACATGAGGACCTCCCACACTCCTCCCGTCTGCAGGGGCGTGCTCCTGCGTCTCACCCTTTTACTCACTCTGTGTCTCTGGGCAGAGCGAGGGGTGGCATTGTGGGCTGTGTGTGATCAGAGAGGAGAAATGCATCTGTGAGAACCCGGGCCTGAGATTTTCACCCAGGGGCCAGGGGCACTGGTGACAGGTGATGGTGACTGGGTGGTTGGAACCCGGGGTGTACTCTGGGTGTCAGAGTTGTGTTGGGATCCCACTCCAGAGAGAGAGCGATCCCACAGGGAGTCAGAGGAGCAGGTCTCTGTCCTGGCTGAAAGGGCTTCCCGGGGGTAGGGGGTGGGGGTGGGTGTCTAGGTGGCTGCAGAGGAGCCATATCCCCAGAAGTGGGTGGCACCAGGCCAGTGCTCCCTGGCTGTGTGGCCCAGTCATTGACTCAATGCTTGTTCTGCACGGGGCAGGGGCATGACAGAACTGGGGTTATGACAGAGCTAGGGGTATGACAGCCAGCTCTTCTGGCCACTCCCAGGGAGAGTGGGCAGACTCAGCACGAGGCAGGGCCCCTCACTTCACCCTGCCTGGTCAAGCCTTGTCCCCTCCCTCTGACTCAGGTGACCAAGAGGCTGCATGACGGGGAGTCCACAGTGCAGGGCAACAGCATGCTGGAGGACCGGCCCACCTCCAACCTGGAGAAGCTGCACTTCATCATTGGCAACGGCCTCCTGCGGCCAGCCCTCCGGTCAGAGCCCGAGGGGCAGGGGTGCAGGGAGGTGCGCTGGCATAGGAGGCACTGCACACTTCCCAGAGTGTGGCCCTGAAAGGCTTTTGGTGGCTGAGTTGTCGCTCTGTTACCTTGGCAACAGATTAAGCCGAACAGGCTGGGTTTAGCTGTGCTGCTAGCTAGTCGTGTGAACTTGGTAGTTATCTCGTCTCTCTAAGCCTCAGTTTCCTCATCCGTGAAGGGAATACATGATAGTACCTACCTCACAGCTGTGGGCGGATAAAACTACGGAGAGTGTGACACAGGACTACGTGGCAGGCACTGAGCGAACGGCAGTATTGTTTGTCATTATCTGACCTGCATGTTCTGCTTCAGCCCCGTCCCTGCCAGCTCGCCCCAGTGCACGACCCCCGGCCTGCGGGCAGGGTTACTGATCAGCACGCCTGGAATCCTGCAAGGGCCTCCTTTCCCACCAGGCCCAGGAGAGGCCTCTATTCAGGTCCCTGGGGTGCTGGGGAGGAGACGGGATGATCCAGGAGTCACCAGAAGTGACTGAGGAATCAACTCAACTGGGTCAGTGGTGGGACAATGGATAGGACTTTTCTAAGAACTCCATCTGCAAAGGGTGGTCAGCGAAGAGAGCTGACCCCCTGACCTTGTGCATGTGGGGAGGACAGCAGGATGGGGGGTGGGTGTTGAGCCCCATTTTGCCAATGGGAAAACTGAGGTCCAGAGAGGGGAGGAGACTTGCCCTGGGGTCACTAGCCTCCCAGACCTCCTGCTTTCCTGCCAGGTGTCCCCTCATTGCTCCTCGAGGCCAGTTACTACCTCCCCAGAGATGGCTGTAGCACCCGGGGTCATCCGCCTCCGGGAATAAAAGGCAGCCGCCCCAGGTGTGTATGAGGGGCAAGAATTTGCCTCCCAGTTTTCTCACCGTCAGCCCTAGAGTTGTCACGTCCTGAGAACACAGTGCCGGGCCCTGCACCAGGAGTCGGAAGCCTGGGGTGTCGACTCTCGGAGGGACCACCGCTGATCCCTCCCTTCTCTCGGCCTTGGTCTCTCCGTCTCTCCTTCCATAAACTGAGCGGGTTCAGGGGCTCCCAGCTGCAGGTGATCAAGTTTTCACTGGTCTGTGACACAGTGGGAAAAAATAAGAATGTTTCTGAAGCTAAATTTGTTGTATTTAAAGGACTGATCTTTGTTCTGAGATTTCACCCTTCCTACATTTTGGATATTAAAATTACCGTTGTTTTATGAAATGATTGTGATCTAGATCGTGGGCAGATTGCGTGTGCGTGGTGTGTTTTAAATGTCCTTAATTGTCGTGATATAAAGTTGGCAACTTCAGAATTGTTTTGAAAGTTGCACTGGCCTGCGAGCTCTCAAAGTTGAGGAGCCGCTGAATTAGATCATCCCTCCTGCCCTTCAGGCCTACCCTTCTGGGAGGGAGGAGCGGTGGTGGGTGCCCCCTGGCAGTCACCTCTTCATCGTGGGTCCTGCCCTCGGCCTGGAGCCGGCAGGCAGCATCTTAACCTAGGCCAGCATCACTGGGCCCTGTTCCAGGGGCTTTATAAGCCTCGGCTCGTTTTTCTTCACAGCAGTTCTGTAAGGAAGGTACTATCATTTCCCTTTAAAATGAAAACACAAAGAAACACCCTTCATTGGTTTAATTTGATTACAAAAGTAATACATGGCCACTTACATATCCAAACGTTACAGAAATTTATCAAGAGAAAGTCAAAGTCCCTACTGATTCCATCTCCCAGAGAAACTCCCCAGATGTTCTTCCTGTTTCTGCTGCTGCGGCTCTGGGCTCGGCTCAGAGAGCTGAACTCACTGGGCCACCCAGCCGGTGAGGGACGGGGCACGGATGGAGCCTGTGCTTCTCATCAAAGTGGTCACCAGTGGCTGGGGCCACCGTGCCCCAAAGCAGGACGCACATCCCTCTGGATCCTGGGGCCCCGGCTGTGGGTCTGGCTTGGAGTCAGGAACATGCTTCATGCCTGAGGAGCCTGTCTCCAAGGCCAGACCCTCTCCAGTGGCCCCCAGAGTGCTGGGCTCAGCTTTCCCCACTGGGCCCACTCCACCTCCTCCTGGGTGTTCTCAGGCTAGCAGGGGAGGACAGCAGTGTGTCCCACCTGCTGCTGGGAGGGGCGGGGCTGTTCCTCTGAGGTCGTCTCCCTTTCTTGCTCCCCTGCCTGCCTAGGGATGAGATCTACTGCCAGATCAGCAAGCAGCTCACTCACAACCCCTCTAAGAGCAGCTATGCCCGGGGCTGGATCCTCGTGTCTCTCTGCGTGGGCTGCTTCGCCCCCTCTGAGAAGTTCGTTAAGGTAGGAGAGGTGCCTGGCCTCCTGGGGTGGAAGGGGTGCTGGGCCACATCCCTGGCATCGAGGGGAGAGAGCAAGGGGGAGAAGCTCAGAGGGGCTTGGTAAGAAGGCCCTGCCTGGGCCTTCTCTCAGGCCTCACAGCCTCCGCTGGCCCCTCCTCCCAGGTGCCCAGCACGTCCCTCTGTTCACCCCTCTGCCCCATTTCATTTGTGAGGAGACTGAGTTTGACAGCAGCGTCTCCTGGACTCTCCACATGCTGTCTTGGAGGCGGCACATTAGTTCATCTCAGGCCACTTTCTTGACTGTCCTCGGTGCCAGGCCCTGAGTGCTGGGGACACAGAGGCAGAGCAGGTGGCAGCAGGACCAACCCAGCTGGTCAGCGCCGTGAGGAGGACAGTGCTCGCCCAGTCGGGAGGGAGGAGTCAGGGAGGGGGCCCTGGAGGAAGAGGGGCAGTTAAGCTGTGAGGAGGGGGTGTGGTGTGTGGGCTGAGACTAGACAGGGCCAGATTGCAGTGGTCTTGCTGCCAAGCTGAGGCACGTGGACTTGATCCCGAGGGCAGCAGGAGCCATGGAAAGCAGAGGAGGGGCGTGGGCGGACATGCCTGGAGGAGCAGGCCCTGAGTGTGGGTAGAGGGACTGGAGGCAGAAGACCCAGCGAGGCTGCTCCGCCAGTCCAGGCAGGGAGGTGGGCATGGGGCCCCTCAGTTGGCTCTCTGTCTGCAGTACCTGCGGAACTTCATCCACGGGGGACCGCCCGGCTACGCCCCGTACTGCGAGGAGCGGCTCAGGAGGACCTTCGTCAATGGGACACGGACACAGCCACCCAGCTGGCTGGAGCTGCAGGTGCAGCCCCCGGCCCCACCCAGGCGTGTGTGTGTGTGTGTGTGTGTGTGTGTGTGTGTCTCCAGTGCCCCAGAAATGCTCCCTGCTTTGGGATTCTGTGGTTCTTCAAGCACCCACCCTCAAGTTCTGGAATCCTCTGGAACAGGAAAGCCCCTGATAGATGATTGACCCCTGTCTACTGGCTTTATGGTCAAAATGCCTTGGGCAGGGGGTTCTCTCTGTGTCTCAATGGCTTCAACTGCGACATGGCAATAACAGTACTCATTTCCCAGGGTCTTGTGATGGTTACGTGACAGGAGGGCAGAAGCTGCCGGCATATGGCAATGCCTAACCTCCCAGTCCCAGTGCCCTGGCTCAGGGACCCTAAAGGTCCTGTCCGGGTGGGGAGCACAGCAGGGCTCCCTGAGCAGCTGTGACCAGGGACAGGCAATGTCCCCAGTGGGATGCTGGGGTCCGGGGGTTCCGGAGCAGCTCTAACCCCATAGGAAGCAGGGAGCCAGGAGCCCAGAGGGAGTGAGCTGATCTGAAGTGAAAGGATTCCCACAAACCCTCTTTGCTTGCTTTTAGGCCACCAAGTCCAAGAAGCCCATCATGTTGCCTGTGACATTCATGGACGGGACCACCAAGACCCTACTGACGGACTCGGCGACCACGGCCAAGGAGCTCTGCAACGCGCTGGCCGACAAGATCTCCCTCAAGGACCGCTTCGGGTTCTCCCTCTACATCGCACTGTTTGATAAGGTACGGCAGCCCCGAAGCACTGCCTCCTGGCACCAGCCTGGGCCATGGACCCGCTCAGTCCCAGTGATGCTGCCTGCTGGCTCAGGTGCCCTCGAGTTGTTACTTCCCTTCCAGGCCCTCGGTTTCCCACTGTCAGCCAATGGTGACCCTGGCTCTGCCCAACTCGTTAGAAGTGTGGCGATCTCCTAGCACCTAAAGAAAAATCCAACAGTACACTGTGGATTGAAACCCAGAGCTCACATCAGTCACCTGTGCCCAGGCCGAATCCCCTGGTGCCAGAGACAGAACATGGAGAGACACACACGCCCCCGGAGGGGCGCGCAGCCACTGGCTCTCTGAGATTCAGTGTCCCCACTTGTAAATGGGAAGAGAATACCTTGGTGGCTTCTCTTCACTTATTAGTGACTTATTAGTCACTTATTAGTGTGTGTGTCCAGGGCGCATCTGGACCTGGAGCCTTCTCTGCTGAGCTGGGTCCAGGGGTGCATGGTTTGGCCTCCACACCCAGCAACGTCACACACAGCAGAGGTGCCCCCACCCCGGCGGGTCCAGGGACAGAACCATGTTGTCTGACAGTTTGCCTGGATTTTTCTCACCCATGGATACTTCCTGTGTTTTCATTGTCCATTAGAGTTCCACACAAGGCTTATGCTAGGAAACGGGAACTCCCATGTGGCTGTGCCACTCAGAGTCCATGGCTGGGACCCAGGGCTCCTGTGCTGGTCTGCCTCTTGGGTGACCTGGGTGCATCCCTGCCTCTCTCTGGGCCTCGGTTCTCCATCCAAACAAGAACGGTTGGCACAGTTGATGGCTCTTCGTAGTCCTTCCTGCCTGCTCACCCTTCTGCTAGGTGACCTCTGGCCCCGTGCCCACAGGTGTCCTCCCTGGGCAGTGGCAGTGACCACGTCATGGATGCCATCTCCCAGTGTGAGCAGTATGCCAAGGAGCAGGGGGCCCAGGAGCGCAATGCCCCGTGGAGGCTCTTCTTCCGCAAAGAGGTCTTCACGCCCTGGCACAGCCCCTCAGAAGACAACGTGGCCACCAACCTCATCTACCAGCAGGTGGTGCGAGGGGTCAAGTTTGGGGAGTACAGGTGTGAGAAGGTGAGTGCTAGCGAACCTTCTGGCTGAGCTTGCTTGGCTCAAAGCCACCTGTTTTCCGAATCTGGGCTGAGTGTTTTTGTCGGTGACCCCCCATTAGCTGATGCAGAGGTTAGCCTGATTGAGGCTGGGCCTTATGCAGGCTTCTCCTGGATTTAACGCTACCTACGGGAGCAAGGGCTTTGACGAACAGCCTGCATTCTGCCAGTGGGAGGTGTTCCTACACTGCTGCAGTGATGGTGCACGGTACAAAGAATGTGCTTCAGAACTTGCTGAATTGTTCTGAGTTAGTCTAGAAAACTTTGCTCTAAAGGAGTGAGAGATCCACTCATTTAGACCAGAGCTTGCAAATGGGTATCCTTTCATCTGCCGAGGACAGGAGCGACGTGGTTGTTCTGTTTTTGATGATGATGGTGATGAGGATTCTCATGAGGCTTATGATTCTGTTGGTGATTATGATGGAGGAATGAGGATGGAGATGATGGAAATGAAGGGGCTGGTTGGTGGTGGAGGTGGTGATGGTGGAGGTCGTGGTGAGGGTAGTGATGATGAAGATGATGGTGTTGGTGGTGACAATGGTGTTGGGGATGGCGGTGGTGGTGGTGGTGGTAATGGTGGTGAGCTGATATTCAGGCAGAAGGCATTAATATAGCCATATTAGTTGCTAAAATTTTGAAATACTTTGAACTAGTTGGAAAATATCTACTGCCTCTAAGGCGCTCAAAGCCTTTCTGTATTGCTGCTGCTGCCAGAGCCCTGGGGAGCCCCAGGCAGGCATCACTGGAGCTCCGTGACCAGCCCCAGGCTGAGAAGGGGCAAATGCCCAGTGCCCATCTGGCCCTCTGAAGCCTCTGCAGCACAGCCTACTGGTCGTTCAGTACTTTGAATGGGTGGGGTAGTGATGGTGATGGAGGTGGTAACAGCGATGCCCTCCCCTCACTCCAGCAGTCTCCAGCGGTTCCCAGCACCCCGATTCTCCTCTTGTTTGTCAGTCTCAGTCGCTGTCTCCCTGAGCTGAGAATGTAGTGGCTGACCCATTACCGATGGGTTGGCTGGTCTCTCTGGGTCAACTCGTGTGCCCCTGGGCAGGGTCCAGCTCTGTGCTGGTGCTGAGGGGACCCAGGAGAAGGCGAGAGTGTGGCCCTGCCCTTAGGGGATTCATGGTTCCACCAGGTAGACAAGCTCCTGTGAATCAGTGATAGCACAGGGTCCTCAGGCCAGGGTCTGAGCGCTACAGGAGGCCAGGACCTGGGGGCTTCCATGGTCCTGAGGGGCTTCCCAGAAGGTGTGAACGAGGTCTCCCCACCCCACCCTAGGAGGATGACCTGGCCGAGCTGGCATCCCAGCAGTACTTTGTGGACTACGGCTCCGAGATGATCCTGGAGCGCCTCCTGAACCTCGTGCCCACCTACATCCCTGACCGTGAGATCACGCCCCTGAAGACGCTCGAGAAGTGGGCACAGCTGGCCATTGCTGCCCACAAGAAGGTAGGAGGGCTGTGAGGGGTCCTGGAGGAGGGGCTCTCTGGTGACCTGGGCCGAGGGGCAAGGACCTGGGTAATCAAAGGGGTCACAGCTCTCGCCTGACATGTGACTGTCCACGGGGCCGCCAACAGCCTTTGTCCACCATGGACATCAGTTCACACGTGTCTTCTGCCATCTACTCTGGGCTGGGTGCCAGGGACACAGAGATGGGTCAAATCCGGCCCTGCGGCCTCATGAGGGAAACCATGGGTCCATGGATGTTGGGGTCCCTGCTCCCAGCCTTGCACCAGCTGTTTACTGGAGTGCAGCTCAGAGGTATGGTGCGTGCTGGGGGAGCTTTTAGGAAGTGCACCCTCCTTTCTGCCTAAAAGAACCCTGGCCCAACTTTCTGCCTGGGGAACTTAAGGCGTAGGCCCATAACCAACCTGAGTAGCTCCCTTCCACGCTAGGGGGCCTGCCCAAGTAGAGCAGGCGTGGCCTGGGGGAAAGTAGTGGGGGAGACCATGGCTGCTGGAGAGGACCCACTGGCCTCCCCACCTCCAGGCCCTGCTTGTGTAAGAGCAGAGTCGTCTTTGCACACAAGTTGCCGAGGGCTCCACAGAACAGCAGTCTCTCATCCCCTATACCACTCAGCCTCTTCCCTAACCCAGGAGCCCCATGCGCCTCTCTCACCCAGCTTTCTGCCTTCCATGGTGAGCTGCCCACCAGCCTCCACCCCTCCCAGAACGCTCCCTGCACCCGCTCTGCATCTAGTCCTGGCTCACCCCCGAGGCCCTCCCTCCAGCCCCTGCAGAAGAGATGCGTGTTCTCCCTCCACCTCATCTTTCTCTCCTTGGCAATCTCCTCCCTCCACCCCTCACACCCAGTCAGCTGCTGAAGCCCATCCATTCCGCCTCCCTACAGCTCCAGCCTCCATCCCCACCTCCACCCCCCTGCCTTCCCCTGGATGTCCTCGATGTTCACCACCATCATGCACGTGGCACGTGGCACGTGGCACATTCTGGGTTGGGTGCCATTGCTCATAAATTCATCTTGTTCTGGACACTCGCTGTGTGCCTGGGGACCAGCTGTGAAGAAGTCAGACATGGTCCCTGCCCACTCAGAGGCCATGACCGAGCTCGCTGGGTCTCTGCCCTGCACTGCAGTGCCTTGGCTCGTGTGTCCCAGAGCCCTAGGCCAGGCCCCTTGTAGAGGGGACAGAGGTGAATGAGTGTGATTTTTAGGGTTAGAGGGGTAAAAACACTTTATTTTGGAATAGTTTCAAACTTATGGAGAAGGTGCAAGTTCAGAAAACTAGAACTGCTATATGCTGGATAAACGTCACCCAGACTCACCCATTGTGTATCACGATTCGCTCTGCATACGTACGTGCTATTCTTTGTTCTGAACCACTGGAGATTAGGTTGGAGACAGGAAGCCCCTTATCTGAATGCTCGCTCTCCTGGGACGGCTCTGCGTCTGGGCTCCCTTGATGCCTGCAGATGCGGCAGTGTACGTGCTGCACACACGTGGCTCTTCATCCACATTGGTGTCTAGAGATGATAAAAACCAGGGGTTCATCCTGATCCCTCCAGTTCTACTCCACACCACCGACTTCTTAGTAGGGCTTGGAGGGATATTTTTAGATAATAGAGTGCCGGTGCTTTAGTTTCTTGCTTTCTCCCCTGGCTGCTCTGACCCTTCTCTATGCCCCGATCTTCCTAACTCCCAGGCACCCCTGTCAGTTTCCACTAGAAGCCCAGTCTTGCAGTGGCGGCCTCGCCCGCAGTTCCCCATGACGTGGGCTGCCCGTTTCCCGTTCCCTCTTCTCGGTCTGGTCTGTCTGGCACGCACACCCCCGCTTAGCCACACATGTTTCTGTTCCCCAAACGCCTCCCTCTGGTCTGTGGCTTTGGACCTTGCACATGTGCTGGTTGAACTGTGGGCTTTTCTGTCACTCTGCTGAACTGGGAGCTCCCGGCGGGAGGGACCCATGTTTCTCTAGTAGGTGCTCACTGATATCAATGGAACGAGAGGAAGAGGGGGGATGGGCGAGGCCATGATGCACAGGAGGACACCGTAGACCCAGGGCCACTCCTGGCTTAGGGCAAGGATGTTTGGTTTCCAGACAGAGCCTGTATGATGTCTTGTGTCCCCTGTCCCTGTCTGTCCCCCTCCAGGGGATTTACGCCCAGAGGAGAACTGATGCCCAGAAGGTCAAAGAGGACGTGGTCAGTTATGCCCGCTTCAAGTGGCCCTTGCTCTTCTCCAGGTTTTATGAGGCCTACAAATTCTCAGGTACCCCTCAGCCCTCCTGCTCCCGTCCCCCCATGCCCTTCTCCCACCCTGCTCTCTATGGCTCCAGCCCCCCGCTGGGGTGGGGGAATGGCCTGAGCCAGACCCCCCAGTCGGCCAGGCTCCTGCCTGTGGGCTTGCTCGGTCTCTCCAGGTCAATGCACTGAGGGTTCCTGCCTCCCCGCGGTCCAGTAGGGCTCCACGACACATGGGTTGTGTCCAGTAGGGCTCAGCAACACGCTGGGTTGAACAATTGACTGAGGACTGAGATCATTACAGCACCTACTGTGTACAGATGAGGGCGGCCCGGAGAACAGGCTGGGCCGACTCCATGTGGCTGAGAGTGGATGTGGCCACGCAAACCCGCACGGACCACTTGCTCAGCCCTCCCCGGGCCATTGTCGCTGGGCGTGTGCTCTGTGCCCGGCCTGTGCTGGTGCCGGCTCACAGAATCACCGCATACGAGGCCGGAGGGAACCTTGGGGCCCAGTTAGTCCAGCCCCTCCCACACCCTCCCTCACTGCAGGGCAGTGACTTGTCCAAACCCCCCAAGCACAACGGCAGGGATGGCACTCAAACTCAGCACTCTTCCTGCTGCACCTTGGGTTTCAGTACCTTGTGCTCTCTGGGCCTCAGTTGTAAAATGGAAATGGGTCTACCCCCTGCCCCATCCACCTCCCTGGCAGTTCTGAGGATTGGGAAGGGGTCGGCCCAGGAGTGGGGAGGCCCTCTCAGTGCCTCAGTCTCTGCCCCAGGCCCCAACCTCCCCAAGAACGACGTCATTGTGGCCGTCAACTGGACGGGTGTCTACTTCGTGGATGAGCAGGAGCAGGTGCTTCTGGAGCTCTCCTTCCCCGAGATCATGGCCGTGTCCAGCAGTCGGTTAGTCCACCCCCCACAGCCCCCTTTAGTGCAGAGCGGGGAGTTGTCCGAAGCTGCACACAGACCAGGGGCAGGGGTGGGCCTCCGGCCCCGTGTCCTGACTCAGGACTCTGCAGTGGGGGCAGATGGAGACAGGGCAGACAGACGGGGACGGAGAGGGCTCCCGGGCTTTCCTGCAGGGGGCCTTTCACAGAGGACATCACCAAGGTGCAGAGACATGCTGTGGCCTGTCCTGGTCACCTGTGATTGAGGAGTTTGTGCTGCACTGCACAGACCCTCAGCATCTTCCTCCTATCGGGGCCGGCTGTCTTTACGGCCCATTAATGGTGGTTCTGAGATGAGTAGTTAGAAGGATGGACAGGGACAGCTGAGTGTGTACAGAAACAGCCCAGCCTGGGATTCAGGGGCCCGGGTGTGACCCACCTCCATATCCTCATCCCTAAAATAGAGAGATCTTAATACTTTCCTTTGATAACCGTGGTGAGGAATAAATGCAATAACTGATGGGAGAGCTCTTTGTAAACTGAAAAGTGCGGTGCACCTGAGCGCAATGGTGGGGATGGGTTCCTGGAATAGACTAGCGATCCCAGCAGTGCCTCCCCCATCCGGGGCTTGTAGGGCTGTCTCTGGGCTGTGTCCAGTGTGGCCAGGGTTGGGCCATGTCCAGCTCTGACCAGGCATGTGCCAGGCACTCGGGAGGCAGTGGTGACAAGATAGTCCCTGCCCTCTTGCAGCTTTAGTTGAGAGGAGAGATAGACATTGAACAAGCCATTTTAAAGCAGCGACCAGTGTGCTAAGGGCTGTGGGAGGGCAGGGAGGACTTCCTGGAGGAAGTGGTACCTGGGCTGAGACCTAAAAGTGAGTGGGAATTAGACAGCAAAGGGGAAGTGGGCTGGGCCACTGCAGGCCTTTCTCCTGCCCATATGTGACTTTGGCCGGGCCATGTCTGACTCAGACTGAGCTGTGTCTGACCTGGGCCGTGTCTCACCTGGCTGGGCTGGCCTCTCTCTGGCTGGGCCGCGTCTGACTGAGCTGGCCTTGGTCTCCTTCAGGGAGTGCCGTGTCTTGCTCTCGCTGGGCTGCTCTGACCTGGGCTGTGCTGCACCTCACTCGGGCTGGGCAGGACTGACCCCAGCTGGGCCCTGTTCTCCGTGTTGGTCATGCAGGGGCGCGAAACTGACAGCCCCCAGCTTCACGCTGGCCACCATCAAGGGGGATGAGTACACCTTCACCTCCAGCAACGCTGAGGATGTCCGTGACCTGGTGGTCACCTTCCTGGAGGGGCTCCGGAAGAGGTCTAAGTATGTGGTGGCCCTCCAGGACAACCCCAACCCTGGTGAGTGGCTCCTGGCACGGGCTGCCGGGCACCAGGGGTCGGGGCATCAGCAGATCACACACCTTGGCCTTGGTCTGGCCTTCAAGGCTGCTAGTGCCTGTTACCTGTCCTTCCCCAGACACCCACAAATAGCCAAACTCTGTGCTTTCCATCTGAGCCCTGTGGGGTATCTGCCCCTCCCACCCCAACTCCCTCAGGTCCTTAAACGCTTATCTCCTGTCCCCTTCTCCAGGGAGACCAGGGGTTTCTCCTCAGTGTTCTCCAAGGGCCACCACCCCCACATGATGATGGCAGTAACAGCACCCTGACTGAGCATCCCCGCCTCCTAGGCAGAGACAGAGATGAAATGGACCCCGGCCCTGCCTCAGTGGGGAGAGGGGGTGGACACTGACGGTGACAGTCCCTGTGACAGTGCAGTGACCAGGGAAGCCCAGAGGCTGGGGGAGCCTGGAGGAGAGGCCCCCATGCAACCTGGGGTTCAGGGAGGACATGTGTGAGCAGAGTGTTCAGGCAGAAAGGAAAGCACGAGTGGAGCACAGAGGCTGGAGAACGCAGGTGTGTCTGGGAGCCGCAGATGGTTGGATTTGGCTGGAATGGGCGAGGTAAGGGAGGAGGGGCGAGAAGTGAGGTGGAAGAAGTCAGGAAGGCCAGCCCACAACAGGCCTGTGAGCATGTCAAGGAGTGTGGGCTTTCTCCTAAGGGCAATGGGGAGCGACGGAAGGCTTTTGAGCAGGGGAGCGACCCACTCTGCTGGTGGTGTCTGTGTGGAGGGTTTTGGCAATGTGAAGGCAGGGTGACCACTGAGCAGACACGAGAGGGACAGGGTCTCAGTTTTCAGTGGGGTGAGTGGCTTATACGTCATCCACCCAAATAAAGGTGTTCCAACCCAGCTTCTCTCTACCCCATGTGACCCGCTCACCTCTACCTCCCAGCGGGCGAGGAGTCGGGCTTCCTCAGCTTTGCCAAGGGAGACCTCATCATCTTGGACCATGATACGGGTGAGCAGGTCATGAACTCAGGCTGGGCCAATGGCATCAATGAGAGGACCAAGCAGCGTGGGGACTTCCCAACTGACTGCGTGTATGTCATGCCCACTGTCACCATGCCACCGCGGGAGATTGTGGTATGTGACCTGGGGGTGGCAGAAGGATGGAAGCCTCCCCAGACCCCTCTTTGTCCTCTTTCCATTTCTGTAAAATGGAGTGAGGGATTACAATAGATTCATGGTCTGCAGCTCCTAGGAAGATGATCTGGGGGTCTTATGGGACCACAAACAAGGTTGAGGCAGCTATCAAACCTCTGCCAGGTGGAGAGGGGCCTAGAAACTGCAGCAGATCAGGAACTGCCCAGGGATGGGGGATGGGCAGAGAGTGGCCTGGGGGAGGGGGCATCGCCTTGCCCTGTCTGAAAGGGAGGTGAGGGCAGAGCTGGGAAGGGAGGCCCTGGTTCTTCTGGAGCCCCCCTGAGCGCAGCACTGAGGACTCAGAGCCCAGCCTTCCTGGCAGCTCCTGAGCCAGGCTCTGTTGACCAGGTAGTTAGTTCTCACATCGTGTCCCCTGCCTTGTCCCGGCTTTCTGATTGACCCAGCCTGGCTCAGACGCAGGGCACCGAGGGAAGGTCTTGAACCCAGCACGATGGAGGCAGCAGTAACTTCAGAGATTCCCAGGGAGGAAAGGGGCTCCCAGGGTCAGAATGGGGCACAGAGTCTACCTCCGTGGGGACAGTCTCCTCCAGCCCCAGTCCGGAAGGCTCCGCCTTTACCGTGTGGATCCCAGGGACCCCAGGCGGGGAGCTGACCTCAGCCCCCTGTCTCTCGGCCCCTAGGCCCTGGTCACCATGACGCCCGACCAGAGGCAGGACGCTATCCGGCTCTTGCAGCTGCGAACGGTGGAGCCCGAGGTGCGGGCCAAGCCCTACACCCTGGAGGAATTTTCCTACGACTACTTCAGGTGACAGGAAAGGGGAGGGGGCCCAGGGCAGCGAGCTGCATGCCTCTGCTACCCCCTGGTGGCTGTGTTGGGTGGCTTTGTGCTGCCCCCCTATGAGCAGGGCCTGGGCCGGAGGGAGCCAGAGGGCAGTTTCTGTCCGTGGAGCTGACCCTTCTTGTGCTGTGTCACCTTATCCTTCCTTCATTTAAGGAAGTGACTGCACGGCAGGGGGTCCTGGGCACTCACAACTCCAGGCCTGAGGCTGCCTCGCCACCTCACAGTCCTGGTGGGGAGACAGGCCCGGAACCAGGCAGCTGTGGTTCTGTGTGCCCAGCATTGTGATGGCTGCTGGCACGGAGGGGAGCCTCCCAGAGGAGGTGGCGTCCGAGCTGAGCTGTGGGGGTGACCGGGAGGAGATGTGCTGTGGGCAGCACATGCCGAGGCGGGAGCAGAGGGAGCGGAGGGGCAGGGTCGGGCGGGCGGGCAGGCGGCAGGGCCGGCTGGGTTCTATCTCCATTTTCTAGCTGAGAACCTAAGGCCCAGGAGGGCGGGTGACCCTCCCCGGGTGACATGGTGCCACAGGGACGGGCGGGGCCTGTTCCCTCCCCTCAGCCTGACCACAGGGCGGGGTGGGGACAGTGATGGCTGTCCCTGTGCGCTGCAGGCCCCCGCCCAAGCACACGCTGAGCCGCGTGATGGTGTCCAAGGCCCGCGGCAAGGACCGGCTGTGGAGCCACACGCGCGAGCCGCTCAAGCAGGCGCTGCTCAAGAGGATCCTGGGCAGCGAGGAGCTCTCGCAGGAGGCCTGCATGGCCTTCATCGATATCCAGCCCTCAGGGACGGCCACACCAGGGGCAGGGCAGGCGCCACAGGGAGGGTGACCCCAGGGCAGGGCGGGGCTTGGCCCAGGCCTCTAGGGTTTTCATCTGGACACCTGCTTCCCTCTGAGGGGCCCAGCTGGGTCCTGGACAGACATGGAGGGGATGTCCGTGGACGGGCTCCATCCATGTGCCCGGCGCCTTACAGTGTGTAAGGGGCTACCTCGCCCACTGTCTCCTCTGACCCTGTCATTTGGTTGACATGTGCTGGGCCAGGCATGGAGACACAGCAGTGACCAGACCCAGTCCCTGGCCTCATGGTGCTTACAGTTAAGAGGGGAGACATGCGGATCCGGGTCAGTGCTGCAATGGTGCCGGGCGACACACTGACCTGACTCGGCCTTGGAGAAGGGCCGGGAGGGCTTCCCAGAGGAAGTGGTATCTAGGCTGAGACTTGAAGACTGAGTTGGCCTTCGCCAGTCAAAGGGGAGATGGGTGAGGAGTGTTCCAGACAGAGGGAGCAGCATGTACAAAGGCCCTAAGGCAAAACAGAGCAGGGCTGTTTCAAGGGCACAGAGTAATTCAGCACAGCTGGAAGGCAGAGTTCAAGAAGGGAATCTGAAGTCGTGGGCTGACTGATGAAGGGGTCCCAAGACTTTAAGGAGCTTGGACTGTGTCCCAAGGCCATGGGGAGCCACTAGGCAGGGGGTGGCATGGTCAGACTTGTGATTTGGGAATTCCGTTCTGGCTGCTGTGAGGACTTTGGATGTGGGGTTGGGAGCCTGAGGCAGGACGGCCAGTGAGTGGAGGCCAGAGGAGTTGAGGAGAGAGGGTGGGCGGTGGGCATGGACAGCAGGGTGGGCAGATCATGCCCATTTCCTAAGTGAGCAGCCTGAGGCCTAGGGCCACACGATCGGGGGAGGCAGACCCTGTCCCAGGCCAGCGCTCTCCCATCGGCCACAGGCCCTTCCTTGACGGCTCCCACCCATGCTCAAGTACATGGGCGACTACCCCTCCAAGAGGATGCGCTCTGTCAATGAGCTCACCGACCAGATCTTTGAGGGAGCCCTGAAGGCCGAGCCCCTCAAGGACGAGGTGTACGTGCAGATCCTGAAGCAGCTGACCGACAACCACATCCGGTGAGCCGGGGATGGTGGGGGAGCTTGGGGGCAGGCCCCACTCCAGTTCACAGCTGAGGGGGATCTTAGAGGGCCTCCACCCATTGCGACGGGGAGCTCATTCCCTCTGAGGCAGCAGCTGGCTCTGCCTGGGAGCGGTCCTTCCTCCCTCAGAGTGGGGAGCCGCCCTCAGGCCCCCGCAGTCCGAGCTCTGCCTTAAGGCCCGAGGAGAACCAGTCAAGAACCAAGAGGTGGTGGCTGCGCCCCCTGAGTCTGTCCTGCCAGCTCAACAGCCCCAGCTCCTCCTGACTTCCTGCCATTCCCTGCCTGAGCCTCCTCCAGATCCCCCTCCCCAGCCCAGACTCCGCTTCTGCCTGCGGGCTCAGCTCAGGAGCAGATGGCCCGTCCCTGGCTCTGCAGAGCTGCTGTCAGTCAGAAGCTCTGGCTGACTGCTCTCCTGGGATAGGGGGGTTGGGCCCCAGAGGGCATCACCTTCTTCTCCCCATGCTGGGCCAGGCTGAGGCAGAGTGGGAAGTCAGACACACACTAGTCTCAGAGCCCGAGAGAAGCCCCACCCTCTCTGCTTACGCCCAGACCCCCCAGCTCCCTCCCTAGCGTTGTCATTCTCTACATCTCTTACACAAGTCCACCGTGGAACCATACATCACATCTTTTCACACCGACAACCCTTTGTACATGCTGTGCCCACAGCAAGGAAAACCCTTCAACACCTTTGCATATCGGAATTTGCCTCATCCTTCAAAGCCTAGAGCAAATGCCGCCTCCTCCTAGACGCCCTCCAAGCTTCCCTCCTGTCAGGCCCAAGGAGCTCAGAGTGGTGCCCGAGGGAGCCAAGGGGCTGGTCGAACTCAGTGCTACTCAAAGAATAAATGAATTGAAGAGCTTCTGCCAGAATAGAAATCACACTGCTTCCTTCACAGGAAAGTCTTGCTATAAAATAAAATCTTAGCTGAACCAAACAGAGTACTTGGTGACACAGTTGATTTTCATTCTGGCACTCGCCCCTCATCTCCGCATGGACTGGTAACCGTGTGGCCCGCGTGGGGTGGCCGACCACACTTGGAGTAGCACTCATTGGATCTGGCTGTCGGGGAGGTGGGTCTGCGTTGGTCCCTAGACAGGGGTAGGGGTCAGGGCAGGCATGTGCTGCTGTGGTGAGGAGCCAAGGGGTGCGTGGCCCCGGGGGGCTCCGGGATGGTCTGTGGGGGTGCGCAGGCCCCTGTGATTGGCCGCTGGCCTCCCTGCTGGACACCGCCTCCTCCTACAGGTACAGTGAGGAGCGCGGCTGGGAGCTGCTCTGGCTGTGCACCGGCCTCTTCCCGCCCAGCACCATCCTCCTGCCCCACGTGCAGCGCTTCCTGCAGTCCCGCAAGCACTGCCCCCTCGCCCTCGACTGCCTGCAGCGGCTCCAGAAGGCCCTGAGGTATGGCATTTCCCAGGGGCAGGGGGCAGCAGGCGCCGGGCTGGGGGCAGGCACTGGGATTGGCTCCTGGCCACACAGGCTTGTGGGATGGGTCCCTTGGGATGAGGTCATGACCACACAGTAGGGGGGACCTGTCCCTCAGGTACCACAGCTGCCAGCTAGACGAAGGTTGCAGCGCCCAGGGCCCATCTGGACAGTTTGAGAGTCTAGTTGCTCAGAAGGGCTTGGCTCCTACCTTCCAGTCTGCTGGGGAGGGGGACCCCTGGGCCCCTCTTCATGCTCTGCACAGCCCACCTGCATCCTTCGCTTCCTACGGGCCCCTCCGCAGCCCTATGCAGTGGGTACTCGTATCATCCCATTTTCCAGATGAGCAACTCGAGGCTCTGAGAGGTTCAGTGACTGTCACCTGGTAGGACATGGTGGACGAGGATTAGAACCAGGGTCTGTCTCCGCAGTTCTCTCTGTTCCCCACTCCCCATGGCCCCATGACCCCACTGGCTCCTGACTTTGTCGCCTTCCCCCTCTCCCGGTTTTCAGAAACGGGGCCCGGAAGTACCCCCCGCACCTGGTGGAGGTGGAGGCCATCCAGCACAAAACCACCCAGATTTTCCACAAGGTCTACTTTCCCGACGACACTGACGAGGTGAGGGCCTCTGGCTTCTTGGTCTGCAGATGCCCCTGAAGGCCCAGGCTCCCTTGGGGACACAGGGAGCAGCCCTGGAACTTCTCCCCTGCCCTCCCCACATTTGCCCCCACGCTGTCCTCTTACCCTTCAGTGGAGTCAGGGCTCAGTCAAGACCACAGACTCTGCGGGGGATTGGGGGGGTGGTTCCTGGTTCCAGTGCCCTCCTTCCTGGAGCAGCTTCCTTGAGAAGGTCATCCCTCCCCCAAACCCCACTCTGAGGAGGCTCTCTCCCTCTGAGCTGAGCTCTGTGCTGGGGCCGCCTCCCTGATGCCAGCTCTGTTCCTGGGCACAGGCCCGTCTGCCCCCAACCCCGGGCCTCTCCCATGGCCCAGTGCCCACTCTCCTGCAGACCCCTTCCTTCCTCCTCACATGACCTGACTGCGGGTCCCCTCCCCGCTGGTCCCCTCGTCCAGAGGTCCCGCCTGTCTTCCTGTCGCGCCCATTTGGTCAGCTGCCTCCTTGTCTCCACTCCCCGCCCCATCTCAGCACAGCGCGTTATTCAGACAAAAGAGCCCGACATCGAAACTTTCACTTTGGAAAGCAATTGTAAAACTTGGCCAGAGAGTGGAGACTCAGAAATGCCCATCACAAGGACGGAGAAACTTCCTAAAGTCCTTTGCTGTCCCCTCCCACGGAAGGTTACCAGAGCAGCTCCCCCCCAGTTGCACTCCTCCCCCACCTAAACTTCCGCAGACTTGCAGTCCCTCTCTCTTTTCTCCTCTCCCTTTCTGGAATTTGCTTTCTTCTTCCTCCAGTCTCTCTCCGTCCAGTCACCCCATCGGTCTGTGCTCCCTCGGCCTCTGCCGTCACTCACGCTTATACAGCCAGGCCCAGGACCCTGGAGGCCACGGCTGGGTCCCGCGTGGAGGCCCGGGGAGGACAGGATCTGGGAGGACCCGGAGAGGCGTTGCTTCTTCCTTTCCTTAAAGCCGGCCCAGCTCTGGCCCCCGAGGGAAGCCCCCTCAGAAGGAGGGTGTCTGGCACGGGAGGGGCTCCATCTAGTGAGAGGCACAGCCTGAGAGCCACCAGAGGTCCCGGGAGAGGCCCTGCCAGAGCCAAACCAGCGCCCTCCCCCAGGCCTTCGAGGTGGAGTCCAGCACCAAGGCCAAGGACTTCTGCCAGAACATCGCCTCCCGGCTGCTCCTCAAGTCCTCTGAGGGCTTCAGCCTCTTTGTCAAAATTGCCGACAAGGTGGGTGGTGGGTCGTTGGCTGTCTGCCTGCTGTTGGTCTGTCTGTTGGGAAATTTGCTGGGGCCATAGGAGCTTGTGAGGCAGCAGGGGAGGGGAGGGAGGCAGAAGGAGGGAACGAGAGAGAGGAAGAGAGAGGTGTTCTCGCATGTGGCATCCGACTGTGCCCATCTCCTCCTTATATGCCTGCCACGGACCCCTGACGTGTAGCAGCCCCTAAATCTCTCTCCTCGGAGGCAGTGCACAGCATGGCCCCCAACCTCTTGGGAGCCGTGTGGCACTCTGTGTTCTGGACACACCAGGCTTCTCACCCTCCCCAACACACATGGACTTTCCAGATTTGATTTGACTGGTCCCTCAGCTGCCATGCTGAGGCCAATTACCCTTGAAATAACCCCTGAAGGGAGAGTGATTATCCCCACCTAATAGATCACAAAACCTGGGCTCAGAAAGGTTAAGTAACTTGTCCAAGGTCACAGAGCAGGGACTCAGATCCAGGTGGGCCTGACTCCAAGTGCAGGCCCCCGACCATCCCACATTGCCCTCCCCCACTTCTCTGCCCACAGGGGTCAAAGGCCTGGCTTTAAAGTCCCTTCCCGTGAGAAGGCTTCCCTGAGCATCTCAGGCGGATCAAGTGCTCCCTCCTGTTGCTCACTCACAGTTCCCTGGGCAAGCATGTCTGTCTCCTCCCCTCATGACTGTCCCTGTGCCAGACGCTGGGGACCCAGAGGTGATCTCAGGGAGGTCCAGGACCCAGGGGATCTTACAGCCTGCGAGAGGAGGACGTGGATGCCGGAGAATGTCCAGGGCAGACACTGGGCCTCATTCTCAGCCTTTTTCCCGGGGCCTGGGGCAGCGTTCAGTAGATCTTGTTGAACGACTGAATGGAATGACTGTCACTCTGGGCAGGAGCTGGGCTGTGTTCTGGAGATAGTCAGTAGACACAGTCGGGGCTGGGGGCGCTGATGCACGGACACCCCTTCTGGCTGTGAGGGCGAATCTCTCTGCGGAAGGGGCCGCCAGGAAGGCCTTGGGTGGGAAAGTCAGAACATCAGTGTTGCTCGAACTGAAATGACTGGACAGGAATGGCCATGTCCCTAGGTCATCAGCGTCCCCGAGAATGACTTCTTCTTCGACTTTGTTCGACACCTGACCGACTGGATAAAGAAAGCGCGGCCCGTCAAGGATGGTAACGTGCGGCTGGGTCCTGGGAGCAGGGCAGGTGCGGGCTCAGGCCATGCTGTGAGGCCCCCCTGGGCGGGACTGAGCTAGGGCTCCTCCAGGGCTGGTGCCGGGCGTGGGCACCCCTCTGTGCTGGGCCCCTCTGGGTCACCGACTGCCCTCTGCCACAGGAATCATGCCCTCGCTCACGTACCAGGTGTTCTTCATGAAGAAGCTGTGGACCACCACGGTGCCAGGGAAGGATCCCATGGCCGATTCCATCTTCCACTATTACCAGGTGGGCTGCCCAGCGCCTCCTGCTATCGTCGCCTCCATGCGCTTCTGGCCTTGCTGTCCTTTGACTGTGAAAGCGGAGACCTGCTGTCCTTGCCAGGGGAGGGCCTGTAACAGCAGGGCCTTGAAGAGAGTTGGGACCCCGAGGAATGGCCCCACCTCAGTCCTTCTCCTTGCTAGCCCTCCAGCCCCCAGGGGCTTGCTCGTGTCCTCTGAGCTCCCAATGCCCCCGTGCAGGCCTTTGCCTCGGTGAGGGGCTGTCCTCGGAACTCAAGATTCTCTTGCTACCCTGGGTGTGTCTGCGGCCTCAGTGTGAGTCGATAGACGTTTTCTGGCTCAGGCGTGTGCCTGGGGATGGCCAGGAGGGAGGCTCACGTGGCGAGCTTCTATCATGTTTCTGGCACTTTTCACTCACTCTGTCCTTCCAACAAAACCCGAGAAATGGGCATGCTGTTCCCCTTCTACTGAGACTCGGAGAGGTCAAGTGATGTAGGGGTTTGATTCCAGGTCTTCATGAGTGCAGACTCTGGTCTTTTCTGGGCTAGCCCATTTACCATTCTGTGGGAAAGACAAACCAGGGTGTGGCAAGGGCGGGGGAGGCGGATGGTGGCTGCTGTGGTAGAGGGAGCCCTGGCCTGGGGGTCAGAGGGCTGCCCTCATTCAAACCGGGGAGCGCCTCTCCCCCATGCCTCCCCCGAGCCTCACTCCAGGTTGCCAGTTCCCCCAAGGCAGAAACCCGTGTCAGCCTTGACATCTCCCTCCCCCTCCTCTCCCATGTCCGGGTCATTCACCTGACGACCTTCTGAAGATCTCTCAAACCCATCCACGTCTCTCCATCACCACCCCTACCAACGTGGGTCAGTCCACCGTGATCTTCTCTCTTCTGGATGAGGCCAGTAACCTTTCCCCTGATCTCCCCCCTCCTTTTTTGTCCCCCTTCAATCCATTCTCCACAGGGTGGTCATCATACTTTCCAGATCCTCTCTGGCTTCCAGCGGCTTCCCATTGCTCTTAGGGTAGAACCCCAAGTCCTGACTGTGGCCCTGCCTGGCGGTGCCACTCCCTACTCCTGCTGTCTTGTCGTGTACCCAGCACCCTTTGCTTAGTTCACTCCAACTACGTTTTTTCAAATTCTCGGGTTTGCCACAGGGCCTTCCTAATGTTCTCTCTTCCGGGATGCTCTTCCCTCGGTTCTTCCCCTCACCTACTGAGCTTTGAGATGTCAATTCCATCGTCTTATCTTAAGGGAAGTCTTCCCTCACCCTGAGACTAGATCAGGTCACCTTGTTATATGTTCTCATAGCAGTGAGAACAAGTCCTTCAAGGATTGTAATTATACATGGATTTGGTGTTCTGATTAACATCTGTTCTTGCCTTGACTACAAGTTCTATGAGAGTAGGGAGTGTATATGTTGTTTCTTAAAGGGCCTGGCTCATAGTAGATGTTCAACAGACATTTGTTGGATTGATGGATGGGTGAATAGGTGAATTGGTGGCTCAGTGAATGGATGGGTGGAAGGAAGGATGGTGAATGAATTTGTGGGTGGATATTGGTGGGTGGATGGGTGAATGGGTAGGTGGGTGGGAGGGTGGGTAGGTGGATGGGGAAATGGATGTGGGTAGGTTGACCCATATGGGGGGGTAGGTAGATGGAGGTATGGATGGGGAGATAGGTGGGTGGGTGGGTAGGTGAGTGGGAAGATAGGTGGGTGAGGAGATGAAAAAATGGGTGGAAAATAATTGACTCATGTTTCTGACTGCCATGTCCTCAGGCCAGCCTCAGTTTCCCTACACTTCAAATAGCGGATAAGACAGCTGTAAGGCTCAGGAGCCTGTGGGCAGTGCTGGCCCTTTAGAGGCTTCATCTTTGCTTTTAGTCCACTCCTCATCCTCAGTTTCTCTGGTTCTGGGTCTGGAAGTTCAAGGTGGGGAAGGGTCTGGTGCTGCTGCTGAACCAGTCAGTCTCAAGGGAACACAATGGGAGGAGGCCAGCCTGAGAGGCTTTTCCCAAGGAAGGACAGGCCCGGGAGGTTAGGGGTGTGGACCAGTCTCAGGGTCACCAGCTGGTCACTGAGTTTCTTCATCTTTGAAACAGGGCTGCTCACCTCACTGCACTGTTAGGAGGAGGAATGGGATGACAGTCATACATGGCTCTGCTTTCTAACTGTAACGTGCTGCATCTGTGCAGGCATAACTGCTGTCTCCCTGCACTGTGCCATCTCCCCTCGGGGAGCAGGGTCAGCTGAGGCTGAAGTGGGTGGGCCCGAATGTGGGGTGAGGCAGTAGACCCGGCCTCAGAGTGCAAGGAAGGAGCCTGCTTCCTCAAGGTCCCTCCATGCCTGTGACCTGTCTCTGGCAGGAGTTGCCCAAGTACCTCCGGGGCTACCACAAGTGCACGCGGGAGGAGGTGCTGCAACTGGGGGCGCTGATCTACAGGGTCAAGTTTGAGGAGGACAAGTCCTACTTCCCCAGTATCCCCAAGCTGCTACGGGAGCTGGTGCCCCAGGACCTCATCCGGCAGATCTCACCTGACGACTGGAAGCGGGTGAGCATGGGGGAGGCGGCAGGAATAGGGTCTCCCCCAAATGGGTCTCGGCACCCCTGGGGTCAAGGGGGCAGCTGCTGGCCTGCAGCCTGGGGAAGTGTCTCTCGTGGCCCCTGTATGTGATAAGGTCACCCTCCCATTCTCCCTTCCACCTGCTTTGGTCTCCAGTCCTCCAGGCAAAGGATTCAGCTGGCCACTTGGCAGTAGTTTGCTCTGTCCTGGTTACCATGGTGACCTAATTTTACTTGATACTCTTCGGCCTGCTTGCCTTGGGGAGGGAGGGGAGGTCAGGAGTCAATTCACTGGGGTAAGGGGGCCCCTCATGGCCTCCAGGACCTGCATCCTCCACCTGGCCCCTCAGGGCCCGTGACAGCTGCCGACAGTGCAGAGGGGGCGGGAGTGGCAGGGGAGAGGACTCTGACCCCCCCTCCCCCCCCCGTCTCCCTGCAGTCCATTGTGGCCTACTTCAACAAGCATGCGGGCAAGTCCAAGGAGGAGGCCAAGCTGGCCTTCCTGAAGCTCATCTTCAAGTGGCCCACCTTTGGCTCAGCCTTCTTTGAGGTGAAGGTACGCTGGGGGCGGCTTCTCGGAGAGAAAGAAGGGGGTGAAGGAGGGGGGACAAGAAGGCACAGAGACTCTCCCCCAGGACTGTGGGAGACAGTGATGGCCTCTGCCACCTGCCCTGGCAAGGAAAGGAGAGCAGCACCCTCAGCCTTCTCCCAGCTAGGCGTCTCAGCCAATGCTGAGCCCTGGGCTCTGTCCTGGGACACAGAGGGACCAGAAGCTCCAGCTGGCAGAGGAGGCAGACGCGTAAACAGATCAGAATAATGGAGGGGGATCTGTGCTGTGACAGTGGGGAGCCCTCATCGAGATGGCAGAGCCTGGAAGGCCCACCCAGACTGTGAAGGCTGAGGCGGCTTCCTGGAGGAGCCACACCTGAGCTTTCTGGGGAGACCCCAGGGAGAGTGTTCCTGGCAGAGGGCCTAGCAGGAGCAAAGACCCAGAGGTTGGAGAGCTCAGGCCTGGGCAAGACATGCAGGTGGTTGAGTGTGGATGGGCAGACAGAGTGAGGTGAGCCGACTGCGGTGAGAGGCAGGTTGACAAGCAGGCAAGGGGGTCGGCTTTCCTCCTGCAGGTGGCAGCCAGCCTTAGAGGGTTTTGAACAGGGATGGTGGGGCCAGAAGCCCACTCCGACTGCAGGGTGGGGGGTGGATCTGAGGGGCACGACCAGAGGCAGGAGAATGGTGAAGAGTCTGGTGTGAGAGGATGAGGGGATAGATTGGGGTGGAGAGGAGGGGATGGCTTTGTTACACATCTAGGTTGGGAGGCCTTTTGAGAAGTCTGGCTGTGCAAGGAGGAGAGAGGTAGGTTGGTGGCCAGAGGCAGGTGTAGGGTTCAAGCAGGGTTTTTAAAGATGAGAGACATTTGGGCTGAGAGAGAGGAGACAGCAGAGACTCCTAGAGAAGCAGGAGAGAAGGAAAGAAATTGCTGCTGGGGAGAATGGGAGATGGGTTCGTTTGGGGACCCATGAGGGGACTTGGGGTGGCACTGAGGGCCCAGCAGAGGTGGAAACCATAAGGTCATGGCAGGGCATCCAGCACCGCTGCACCCTTGGCACCGGGTTGCAGCAGGAGATGTCGACTTAATCCCAGCTGGGAGAGGCTACATTCCTGCCCCAAATGCACACAGCTTTTCCTGCTCTGGGGCCCCATCTGATGGGTTCTGACTGTCTTTACTAGCAAACTACGGAGCCGAACTTCCCTGAGATCCTCTTAATTGCCATCAACAAGTATGGGGTCAGCCTCATCGATCCCAGAACCAAGGTGAGCAGTGACAGGAAGAGCAGGCTTCTCTGTCTGCACCTCTAACGAAGGCTCCCAGACCCAAACCCCCAAAGCCACTGCCAGCCACCATCCTCACCTCATCTGGCCTCTTGGCCACACATCTCGAGAGGTTGTCCGTGTTTGCTGTGTCTACTTCCTTACCCCGCATCTGCTCCATCAAAATTGCTCTCCTAGAGTTACTAACAAATGCCTTGCTACTAAACTCAATGACCTCTTTTTAGTACTTGGCCTTTCAGCATCCTCAGACGTTCCCTCCTTCCAAAGTGCTCACTGCCCGTATTGGTCAGGAGGGCAGGCTGTGCTGGGGAAACGGCTGCTCTGATTTATGGGCCAGAGCAGTCCTCCCCAAGGGGGCCAGGAAGCACAGTCCTACCACTTACCCGGGAGGAGGTACAACAGGACCATTGGCAGAGGGTGCTGATGACCCCTGTCTTCCCCTTGGCTTCATGTGCCCCCCTTTCCTGGTTTCTTTCATCTCTCTCTTGGTCATTCCTCTCAGACACTTTTGTGGGCTTCTTCTCTACCCAGCCCATACACGTTGTGCTCCCCAGGGTCCTGTCCTATCTTCTTCTCAGACTCTCCCTGGACCATCTCCTCTAGGACCACAATTTCAGTTCCTTTAGGCCTCGCAAATTTCCAGTTCTGGCTCCACATACCCAGCAGCCTCCTGGACTTCCTTGGTGTCTCACCAGCTGATCCCAGCCAAGGCACGGAGGGGGAAGGCACCTGTCTCCCTCAGCAGCTCCACAGCCTCAACCCTCTCACTCCTTTTCTCATCTGGGGGCCTGGGGCCTTTTGTGTGGGTGGTGTCTATGGGCCAGAGTTGAGGGGAGTGAGGCCAGAGGGTCCAAGCTGTGTAGCTTCTCTCTGTTTCCCCAGGACATCTTGACCACTCACCCCTTCACCAAGATCTCCAACTGGAGCAGCGGCAACACCTACTTCCACATCACCATTGGAAACCTGGTGCGCGGGAGCAAGCTGCTCTGTGAGACGTCACTGGTGAGAGCTCCTCCTTCCAGGCATGGCGGGCTCCCTGCCTCGCCTGCAACATCAGCCGTCTGCCCAGCCCCTGGAGCAAATGTGAGGGGTGTGCAGCTTGACCTGGGGTCAGGATCAAGGGTCAGGTTGGAGCCAAGGTCAGGTCAGTTTGAGGCTCAGTTTGGGGGAGGGGCTTAATCTGAGGCTGAGGAACAAACCCCTCATTCAGTAACTATTGTTTGAGTGCCTCCGGTATCTGGGGATGGACCTTTAGCCCCTGAGTTCAACAGTAGAACCATTAGCAATGAGGCCTCCTGGACTGAACTCAACTTCCAAGGCACAGCTTAAGTGGGAGGACCTGTAGAGTCACTCTGGAGGTAGGTAGCCAGGATTTGAGGGACCCACAAGCTAGGGCCTTAACGTGGGGTCATAACAGCTTAAAACCCTAGACATCTGGATGGATGAGTCCAACCCTTCAGCTGTGCAGCTGGGGAGACTGAGTCCAGAGCAGGACAGTATTTGCCTTTGTCTAGGGTTCTACCCACTACTGAGTTTCCTGGGAGCTGTGTTCTGGGTCTGAGTGGGCTGGCCCCATCCCACTTTGTGCTCTATCTTCTTGCCACTGTTTCCAGGGCTACAAGATGGATGACCTCCTGACTTCCTATATTAGCCAGATGCTCACGGCCATGAACAAACAGCGGGGCACCAGGGGTGGCAAGTGAACAGTGGGGAGGTGGTGCTGGCCCCGTGCCTGCTTTCTCGGCGGCAGCTGGTTCAGGCTCTTCAGCTATGTCTGCAGCTGGGGAAGACCTTTGCCAGCCAGGCAGGGAGGCTGGGCCAGCTGGCCACCACTGACCGCACCAACTTGGCCTCTGACCCTTCTTCTAGTGAGGTGGCCTCGCTGGGATGCACAACTCCCCTTCTTCCACTCCTGAGGCACCTGGGTTGGTTCTCTCCTGGCTTGCTGTGGCCTTCCCAGTTGTAAGAGCCTGTGCTCCTTGGACACTGTTCTTATCTCAGACCAGCCCTACCATGACTTTCTGTGCACCACTGGGACAGGGAATCAAGAGGACAACCTAGTTCTGCACACTGGGAACAGTGAAGTCAAACCAAGAATATTCTGAAACCTAAGGGACTGGCGTAATTCCCTACGTCCAGTCTCCTCAGCTGGGGTGAGGGAGACAGACCACTTCTATAGATTGCAGTGTGAGTGCTGAGTCCCTGCTCGAGTCTCCCCTCATCACCTCAGGGCATAAAGCACATGTTTCATCTTCTGGCCTTACAGGGTCTCTGCTGGGGGAAAGGGAGAGGGAGGGGGAGAGTGTGGGGCCAGGACAGGGCCCTGTGGGGCAGTGGCCTGTATAACTATCTCCTTGGTCTATGTGTGCAGGGCCAGGCTGGTCTGGGTTTGGGTGCCTGAGCCCAACGTGTACTTGAAAGGGGTTTAGAGGGACTGGCTGGGACGAGGGCAGGTTGGGGAAATGCTGGATGTCAGCCTGAGAGGTGGGGACCTAATTGTGCATGGGCTGGGGCTCTAGACCAGCTTCTGGGCCTTAACTAGGGCCAGTGGAGCCAGAGTGGCCCTTGCATCCTACCAGAAACATCTACTCGGCTCATCAAGAAACCTCTAAGAACCCCGGGAACAATGCTGCCTTGGGTTAAATCCTTATGCCCAGTGGGCGCCTGTAAAATGTTACTTTGTGACCAGGATGGAACAACCAAGTCTGGCCATGAACTGGGCAGGTCTGGGGGTGGGGCCCTCAGACAGAGAAGGTATGATTTGTGAGTGGGGCATCCTCCTGGGCCGTGGCTGGGATGAGTGCCGAGAGAAGTGACCGTGAAGAATCCCCTTGAGGTGGGTGTATTTGTGATCTGCCCTCAAGGTCCCCCTGATACCTCAGCAGAGCCAAGTCCTGCTTGCCCTCACACACTCGAGTGTCTGGGGTCATCTGCATCTAGGTGCCCAACACTTTGCAGGGAGTGCTTTTCCTGTTCTCCCCAGCTGCCTGTGTGGGAGGGGGAGGGGTTGGTTGTGGAAATGGAGGCCCCAAATCAGACAGCCCTGCTTTCTGCAACGAGAATGTGAATGTCTGAGACAGCCCTGCCCCACCAATGTTTACATGACTCCACAGTCAGCCCAGGAAAAATCTGAGTCAGAAGAAAGGTGCTGCAGTGGTCTGCCTCTACACCATCATCATGCAGATGGGGATACTGAGGCCCAGAGAAGGAGTGTGAATAGGTGAAGGTCACATAGTGGAACTCAATTCACTGCTTCTAACATCGGGCTCCCAGGCAGAAGGGGCTCCAGATGCTTGTTCTAAGCTATAGTTTCCCTTCAAGGCCAAAGGCTATTGGGTGGGCTTGGGATCATGCCCATCATCCCATTGGGGAATCAGACATCGACAAGCTATTAGGAAGCATCCCACTGCACGCTAGATCACAGAATGTGCATGTGGGATGAGATCTCTGCCTTTGCCTCATGCCCGTGCCACCTCTCATTCTCTGACTCAGGATGGCATCACTTTGCTCTCATCCCCTAGTCTTTGTCAACTGAGTAATCACAGAGGGGTCCAAAGAATACACCATGGACCTTCCGGGTTCCTGAGAGGTTGCCTTTATTTACATGCTGATGTCACCACAGTCTCGCCTGTAGCAGGGAATACTATGAAGGGTTAGGATGAGACAAAGCCTCTAACATCCAGAGAACAACCAACTCCAGCTCCAAGACCACAACTGTTTTTCCCTTGCCCATCCCCTTGAGATGCATTCTTTATAGAAAGGTTAGACAAGACTGGCTCTCCTGAGAGCCTCAGTGGCTCTCCTGCACCCTTTCTTGACGACCCCCGACCATCACCACCCTTAGGCACAGAGAGGAGGAGGAAGAAGGGAGCAAGATGTGGCTAATTATTCTTGAAGACAGCCCAAAGGAGGAGAAGGACATGGACGTGGTGGAAAACATCATAAAAGAGGATTATTGGGAGAATTCAACAGTGGGTGTCTTTTCGGGTTGTGTTTCAGGATGAGGGACTTCTATGGAAGAAATTGTTGGTTTATTCGGCTGCAAGTCAGGCGATGCAGTTTCAAGGGGGGCCTCCCCAGTGGGTTCTTGGGTGGGTTCAAAGTCCTGGGTGGGCACTGGTTGTCTAACGTCATCGTTGGCAGGTGTCAGTGGTGTGCTGGCTTCCTCGACTGGCTCTGGTTTGCTGGCTTCCTTCTTGGGGACTGCTGAAAACTGCTGAGGGCCTGGGTTTTTCCTTACGCTCTTCGTTAAAGCTGGGGAGAGGGCTCCTAGAGTCCAAGGGGTTTCCCTAACTCGGGGGGGCGGTTCTTTGGATATAACCGAAGCTCCTGGATTCTTACTTTTTCCCTTTTGGAGGCTCCGAGCATCTGTGGGATAGAAGGGACAAAAACACAGATTCCTCAACTGTCACTTCTCCAATCTTTGCCGGTCATGCGGTGAAATCCTAGTCATCTTTAAAATGTTAGTCCCTTACTTACCATCTCATCTCAGGTTCCTTCCCCCTACTTCTCTCCCTACCCCAGGCTTGGTGCAGACTTTATTATAGTCCTCCAATTCAGCATGGTGCTGGAGTTTAAGAGTCTATTGTATGAGGTTCTAGCTCACCATGGAAGCCCTCGGAAGGCAGAGACTGACATTTGCCTCAAGTTCATGCACTTCACAACCATTGCTTCCAAATCAGTTTGAATAGAAAAATGAACACATCCTCAATTAGACTGGGAGCTTTTCAAGGGCAGAGACTTTGTCTTGCCACTGCATGTACAGTGCTCAGAAGTGTCTGTCACACAGTAAGTGCTCAAAAAAATAATTTTTATCTGACTGATAGAAAAAATAGATGATGGATACTTCTTCCAGTAATGGAGCTAGGAAATTGACTCTTACTTACTGAAGACAAATTAAAAACTGGGTAATATACAAAACCAAGAAAACATCTTAAATTTATCTAAGAATTTACAATATGATAAGGAACCGTGGGGCCAAAATCTAAAAGAAAGTGAGAATCCAAAGAAGTAAGCCCAGAATTCAGTTATTTTTGCCTTGAGTGTAATTTCAATCTTGAAAAAACAGCTGTCCATGTGAGCTTCATTTTTCGTCAGCTTCACGAGAGGGAGGGGATTTTTATTGCACTTGAACTGAATTTGTAGGTAAATTCCATGACAACTAATATCTACATTAGGTTTTCTAATTCATGAATGTGGTATATTGCTCCATTTATTTGGGTCTTTGTCTCAGTCAACTCCTCTAGTTTTCAGTGACCAATCATATATCTTCTTTGAAAGGGCTTGCAACATTTTCCTTAAATTTATTCTTACGTTTTTATGCTGTTGTAACTGATGCTATTTAAATTTTTTTAAGTATATATTCATTGCTAATATATAGACATACAATTGGTTTTTCTGTATATTGACCTTGTATTCTGAGACATTGCTTAACTTAGTTCCAGTAGGTTTGTTTGTTGTTTCTTTAGAATTTTTAATGTAAATAATCATATCTGCAAATCAGGAGTTTTATTTCTTCCTTTATGTCTGTTATTTATCTTAATAAACTGGCTAGGATCTCTAGTACAATGCTGAATACAAGTGGTGAGAGCAGATACCCTTGCCTTATTTCTGATCTTAGAGGGAAACTATTCATTGTATCACCATTAAAAATGATACTGGCTGATGAGGGTTTTTGTAAATATCTCCCATCAGATTGAGGAAGTTTCATTCTATTCCTAGTTTGCCCAGAGCTTTTATCATAAATGGGTGTTGACTTTTGTCAATATGCTTTTTCTACTTTATTTTGTTAATACGGTGAATGTTAATTTTCAAATGATATATCCATCTGCAGTACTGGGATAAACCCCACTTGCTCATCATGTATTATCCTTTTAATATACTGATGGATTCAATTTGCTATTATTTTGTTAAGGATTTTTATGTCTAAGTTCATGAATGATGTTGATCTGTAAATTTAGTTCTTGTTAAGTCTTTGTCAGGTTTTATATGAGAGTATTGCTGGCCTCAAAGAATCAACTGGAAAGTGTTCCTTCCTCTTTTTTTTTTCTGAGCTGGTATAAGATTAGTATTATTTCTTAATTATTTGATTAGCCAGTGAAACTTTTTGGGCCTGGACTTTTCTTTGTGGTGGCATTTTTGATGTATGAATTCGATTCTGATAGATAGTTATTAAAAATTTCTATTTCTTCTCTCAGTTCTGGTAAGTTGTGTATTTCAAGGAATTTGGCTACTTCCTTTAAGTTGTCAAATTTAATGGCATTAAAAACGTTCATAATTTTCCTTTTTATGTCTAGGATCTGGAGAAATAGTCCCTCTTTCATTCATCATTCATCATATTGGCAATCAATCTCTCTCTCTCTCATCTTGCTAAGAGTTTATAAATTTTATCAATCTTTTCAAATAATTTTTTACTTTTCAAAGAATTAATATTTGCTCTATTGTTTGTAGCTTTTCTATTTCATTGATTCCTGCTATCTTTATTATTTCCTTCCTCTTACTTGGGGAAAAATTCACTCTTTTTCTAGGTTCTTAAGGTAGAAATTTAATCAATATTGAATCCTTCGGGGCCGGCCCGGTGGCGCAGCGGTTTAGTCCGCGCTTGGCAGCCCGGGGTTCGCTGGTTCGGATCCCAGGCGCCCGCCGATGCACTGCCTGTCAGCCATGCCGTGGCGGCGTCCCATATAAAGTGGAGGAAGACGGGCACGGATGTTAGCCCAGGGCCAGTCTTCCTCAGCAAAAAGAGGAGGATTAGCAACGGATATTAGTTCAGGGCTGGTCTTCCTCACCAAAAAAAAAAAAAATAGTGAATCCTTCTTCCTTCTAACATTTAAAGTTACAAGTTTCCCTCTAAGTCCTGCTTTAGCTGTACCCCACAAATTTTGCTGTTGTATATGCATTATCCTTTAGTTAAAAATATTTTCTAATTTCCCATGATTTATCCCTTGATCAATGGGATGCTTATAAATATGTTAATTTCCAGCATTTAGAGGCTTATCTAGGTATTTTATTAATGTTTGTTTCTAATTTAATTATATTGTGGTCACAGAACATACTCAGTCTTTTGAAATTTATTTACTGAGACTTGTTTTATGGTTTGTCATGTGGTCTATTTTGGCAAATATGCCATGTACATTTGAAAATATCATATATTCTCCAATTGTTGGATATACTGTTTTATGTCAATTAGGTCAAGGTGGCTGAAAGTGTTGTTCAGACTTCCATTTACTTTCTGATTTTAGTTTTTGTGTGTTTAGTTGTTATTTCAGGTACTGAGAAGAGGAATGTTAAAATCTCCTACCGTGATTTCTCTTTTTCAGTTTTTGTTACATGTGTTTTGAAACTCTGCTATTAAATGTACACACAGTTAAAATTATAATGCCTTCCTGATACACTGACCTTTTCATCATTGTGAAATCTATCTTTGTTTCTAGTAACGTTCCATGTTTTGAAGTATATGTTTTCAGATATTATTTCTAATGCTTATTGTTTTGCATGGCATATCATTTTCCCAACCTTTCACTTTTAATCTATTTGTGTCTTTGTATTTCAAGTATTTCTTTTGTAGACAGCATATGGTTGGGTCTTGCTTTTTTCTATCCAGTCTGACAATCTCTACTTTTGATTTGGGTATTTGGTCCATTTATATTTAATGTAATTAATAAAATGGTTGGATTTATGACTACCATGTTTCAATTTGTCTGTTATTTTTCTTTTTTTGTTCTCTTTTTCCTGAATCCATCTGCTATAAGAGATATTTGCTTGCTGGCTTTGAAGAAGTAAGCTTCCATGTTGTGAGAGGGTCATGTAGGTAGGACAGGAAAGTGGACTCTAGGAGCTCAGAGCAAAATCCTGCCCACAGTGATCAAGAAAACAGGGATGACTTCAATCCTACAATTGAAAGGAACTAAATCCTGCCAAGAATCAGTGAGCTTGGAAGAGGACTCTAAGTCTCAGATGAGATTGCAGCGGGCCCACCTGTATTTTAAACTGGTGAGACTCTAAGCAGAGGACCCAGCTGACGCATGCCTGGACCCCTGGCCCACAGAAACTGTGAGATGATAAACACGTGTTGTTTTCAGCTGCTAGGTTTGTGGGACTTTGTTACCCAGTAATAAAAAACTAATACATACAGCAATAGAATCTATCCAAAATGAAGCACAGAAACTAAATAGGCTAAAAATAAAAATGAACAGAGTCTCAGTAACCTATGGGATAATATCAAACTGTCCAACATCTATGTAATTGGAATCCCAGAAAGAGGGTAGGGGCAGAAAAATATTTATAAAAACAAAGACTAGAAATTTATCCAATTTGATGGAAATTATACTCTGATCTAAGAAGTTCAGCAAACCCCAAGCAGGATAGACAGACACACTCATATACACCAAAGTAAACCATACTCAAATTACTGAAAACCTGTAATAAAGGCAGCAATCTCAAAAAGCAGTCTGAGAAAAAGGACACACTACAAGTAGAGGAACAAAGATAAGAAAATGGAAGACTTTCTTTTTTCGACTATTCACAAGAAACTATGTGAGACAGAACACTAAGGATTCATTTCTGTAAAATGCTGAAAAATACATCCCAAAGCTAGAAAGATGATCAATGCCTTCTGGTGGCATCAGCAGGTGCAGCAGTACATGCCCATCCTAGCGTGGCTGTGGTGCAAGACGTGACAGTGTGCTTAGTGTTTGAGGCTCCATCCTCCTCCACCTGAATGGATTTGGGCCATGGTTTTGGCCTCTTTGCAGTCTTCCTTGTCCCTGTCCTGATTCTAAACTTGGTCCTGCACTTTCTAGTGTCTCTTGGAGGTACTCAAACAGCCTTTTGATACATTTTCTTTCTGCCTATATCAGGCAAAATTGGTTTCTGCAACAGGCAACTAAAAACTCTTAAAAACAGGAAAAACTCTTAATTTACTTTCTACTTACCTTATTTTCTTATCATCATTTCAACATGATGGGGAGTTGGGGTCAAGTTAACTAACCACTTTTTCTGAGACATTATAGCCACTTCATTCATCCAAATTCATAGAGTTCTTTGAATTTTCCTTCAAAACTTCTCTCTCTTCCATGCTTTCCTAACCATTTCCATGTTCTTTTCATGTCTTGGCTGGATTACTGTTATGGGCTGAATTGTTTGCCCCCTAAATCCACATGTTGAAGCCCTAATGCTCAGAACCTCAAAATATGACTGTATTTGGAGATAGGGCCTTTAAAGAGGTGATTAAAATGAGGCTGTTAGGGTGGGCCCTAATTCAGTATGACTGGAGAGGAGAAAATTTGGACACAGAGAGACACTGGGGGTGCACGTGTGCACAGAGGAAATGCTGTGAGGACACAGCAAGAACGTAGCTATCTGCAAGCCAAGGAGAGAGGCCTCAGAAGAAACCAAACCTGCTGATATCTTGATCTTGGACTTCTAGCCTCCAGAATTGTAAGAAAATAAATTTCTGTTGTTTAAGCCATCCAGTCTGTGGTATTTTGTTATGGCAGCCCTAGTTTACTAATACAACTACTGAAAATCATAAGGTAGCTGGAATACAGCCTTTAGACTTCTTAACAGCCAATAGAGTGATCGTCTTAAAATCTATGTAACTCAAGAATTACTTGAGATCTCTCTGCCCCTTAAGAGATTTAGGTGAACTTGGTTTGAACCTTCAGTTTCATAATAGGAAAGACCATTGCCCTCCAGTTAATTTATTCAAATTTCTGAATTTATTCTTTCATGGTCCCAATGGATCCAATCCTGCAACTCTATTGTTATCAGTTCAACCCTCTGCCAGCTGGTGCATGGCATCTATGGATCTTCACCACTGTATACAATCAATTAAGTTAATTCATGATTTTGTGACTGTACCAACTTTACTTAAGGCTCCAGGAGCTATGGAAGGAAACTGTATTATCTACTGCACAGTCCTCTGCCTCCTAATTGGTTTTCCCTTTGACTTTGGCTTCCCAAACCAGTAACTCACTGTGTGATTATCCCCACAGCCTCCCCCCAAATAAAATCTAGCTTCCCTTCCCTTTACTGGGCCTATCTTAATTCCTCAGCCCCTGAGTTATTCTGCTGAATAATAAGTTATTCTGTTATTCCACTCCTTTGCACAGCAATCTAAGCATATTGCTCCCTTGTTTGAAATTCGGTTGCCATCTCCTGATTGCCTATATGCAGAGCCCAGACTCTAGTCCAGCATTCTAGGATCTCGGCAATTTTCTCCCTCCACCCTCCAACATATATCACCCACAACTGAAGCCTCATAAAGCACACTCAGCCCTAATGGGCATGGCAGCTACTCTGTCCTGGACCTGGGTGCCTGGTCCAATGGTGTCAACTGCTATACTTTTGCCTGCTTCCTCACTGCTCTCTGTGAGCCAGCCCTCCTCTCTCTTGGGCCACCCTCCATAGATAGCTTTCAGTTTTCTTCAGCCCCTCTCAGAGTACCTGGCACAAAGTGGGTACTCAATAACTGTGGTGAATGAATACATGAACAGGTGAACAAACAAACACTCATGTTCAAAATATTCCAAGAGGTCTCACTGTTTAGAGGATGAAGTCCCAAATGAAGCCTGGTGTCAAGGGCCCTCCAGAATCTGTGCCCAGCCTACACTTCTCAGCTTCTCCCTGGTCCCCACCCCCCAATTCCCCAGACTCCCACAGCTCTTGTCAGAGACATGAAAAGCAGGCCCTGTGTCCTGGAGGCAATGGGTAGGAACGAAGAGATAGGAATGGGCTAGGCCTCTGACTTTACCTGTATGAGTGTTGGTGCTTTCGAAGAATTTTTCTTTTTGACTCTCTCTCCACCTGGAAGGAAGCAGACTATCAATGAGTCTCACAGACCTCTTCCAAAAAACGCAATAATCCAAGGCAGTGGCCAGAAAAGATATATTATCCAGTCAAATTCTCATTTAAGCAGAGGGTTTGTACTTTCCCCCTTTAAAGGATAACTCGCAGATGACGGAAAGATGAGCATGATGAGGTCTAAACAACCATGGTCTCCTGTAGCTAAAATTCTTCTACCAGGATGTTCTGTCTCCCATCTCAAACCTTGCAATCCTGTAGTATCTGCCCTGCAAGGATTCTTAAATGTCATTTTCTTGGGCAGATAGAGACTATGGCCTGGAAAGGGGCAGGTCCCAGGGTCACCCAGCAACTAAGGGGCAAAGCCAGGGCTAAAACCCAGGCTTCTTGGTTTGTGAACTTGCTCTCTGAATAGTATGCTGCTATGTCCAGCTTCATGGAAGGTGGGAAGATGGAGGCACTTGTTCTGGAAAACCTTCAACCCCTGTCCTCTCCCAACTGATTCACATTGAATCTGTAGTAATAGGCTTTGACTAAGCTTTAGTGAGAGGCTTTATCCTTAGAATATTGTCTTGTGTTGAGGAGGTGGAAGGGGTGTGAGGAGCTGCAGGCAGCATGAGAAGAAATGAGAGGTTCAGATTACAAACCCTGTCTTCCTGAGAACTTGCCATGTGATTACAGGAAGAATGTAACTGTTTTATCTCAACTTTCCATAAGAACCACTTACACTTTTATTTTGGGAAAAATTCATTTAAAATTACAAATATACGCTTACCAATGAAAATAAAATATGGCAACAATGAAAACTGCAGAAACACTATCCAAGAAAAGCCACATGAACATATAGTAACTTGGAGTCTGTAAATCAGAAAACAAACCACAGTTAAAGAACTTTACAGTTGGAAGGGATTTTAGATCATATGGGCCAAGTCCCCTGCTGCACTGCCAGGGCTGGGGGAGGGGGTGGCAGACCAAGTGGAGGAAGCTTGATTGATGTGGTGGTCTCAGACACAGAGAGTACCTGCTATTATTCTAACGATCACCCCTAACATGTGATGAAGACTCTACAAAAGATAAAACACTTCACACCCTTCACCTTCCTTGACCCTCAAGACAGAGGTCTGAGAGGGTCCCAGAGAAGTCACATAGCAAGTCTATTCTTGAGCCAGGACTACAGCCCAAGTTTCTTGACTTCCAGTACTCCATGTTTTCACAGCATCCCACACTTGGCTGTGCTTCCAAATCTACCTGGGCAGCTTTTAATAACATAGGTTCCTGGGTCTCACTACAGACCTCAGGAATTTGAATTGCTGCATTTTCAAAAAGCTCCCCAGGTGATGCTAAAGCAACTAGTCTGTGAACTAGCATTTAGGTATCGTTGTTCTAAATCGTCATGCTTCAAAGAAGTATGATGAAATTATAATTCTCCCTTACCTAACATACCCCCTTCTCCACACTCCTTGACTGAATATCACTCATTTCCCAGCAAATATCTCCTGAGTCCTTTTATGTGAGTTTTATAATTTCCTGGTTTGATCAACCCTTTCCACCTCCATTGTTCCCCCTTCAACTGTACTTGATACTACTGGGCCTGGCACTTTTTATTCTTTTTTAGGCCATTCTCTACCCTATCCCAAGGCCTTGCCTTAGACCGAAAAGTAACACTAAGAATAGCACTAATGATCAATAATGATAACAATAACAATTAATGAGCATTTACAGGAGCTAAGGAAGTGTTCTAAGCACTTTATTTTCACACCTAATCCTCACAACAGCCCTATTAGACATGTACAGTAGAAGCTCTTAACCAAATTCCACTAAACTGAGGCTCTTAATCCCCTCTGGGAAATGTACTGACTGATGCCTTGGCCTGCTCCAGAATGCCCACCAGGTGAGCTGTACATTCACCAAGAATCAGTTGTTCTTGCTCCCCAAATGGCTTAGAACAGTTGTACTTGTTGTTATAATTGTGCAATGTAATTAAATGTTACCTAAATCTGTAAAATCTGAGTGAAAAAAGTATGGCATTTTCAAGAAAACTAAGTCAAAGCTTTAAAAAACTCACTGAAGACAGAATAGGTCATTAAAAAATAAACTGCAAGTGTGAGTGAAACACTATGAGATTCGGGTAGGAGGGTTATAAAAATCTGAGTGGATTCCTCATTCAGATTGTTTTCTCCAATGACTTTAAGGTCTTGTTCTGCTTTAAAGAAACAAAACTTAGAAATCGTAGCTGGTTCATTTGGATGTTTAAATAACCAAGAGAATACAGAATTCCCTCAGCAGAAGTATCCTCAAAGAAAAGACTTTGACACTATGTCAAAGGGTGAATGAATATTTTAAATTAAAATCAAATGTGTGAGGTACGTGTGCGGTAGATTGTTTATAAAAGTGACCACAATATTCCTCCCCAAATGCAGGCCCCTGTGCAATGTGACTGCTGTTCCTCCCCATAAAGAGGTGAAGTCTGTTTCTCCCCTATGTCACCTTGAATCTGGATGTGGCCATGTGATTTTTTTTTTGGCCAAAGGAACATTAGCAAATATCACACCAGGAGAACCTTGAAAAGTGCATGTGCACTGGGTCCTGAAATTTGTTGCTGGGAACCCACTGCCACCAGGTGAACATGCTCAAGGTGGCCTCCTTGAGGATGAGTGACCACACGAAGAGAGACCAGTCATCCCAGGTAAGACCCTAGACATACGACTAAGGCCATCCGAGACCATCCAGCCCAGCAGGCTCAGACAAGAGAAACCACTCAGCCATCATACAGAATGTGACGAATAAGTATTTGTTGTTTTAAGCCAGTAAGTTTTAGGTGTTTTTTTTTTTTAATAAAAGCTGTAAAAGCTGATAGACATATGTCATTAAATTAAATTAAATCAGTAAAAGCTGATAGACGTATATCATTTTTTTATGTTCTCCACTTTTTCAATTAACAGACCAATGATCAGACCAGATTGTCTTGGATAAATGTGCCTCTATTGTATTATGATTATCCCTCATTTACAAATAAACAAACTGAGGCACAGACAAGTTAACTAACATTTCTAAGTTCAGGCAGTAAGTAGTACAGCGAAGATTTGAATCTTCATATTCTAACTCCAGAGTGTGGGCTGCTTGGGAAAACCCGTGGGATACTGGCCCCACAATCCCTGAACAAAGTGACATTGGGTCCTTTAAAAAGGCCCAGGCCAGGTGCAGAAGGAAGTCTTTTTTTAACTTATATGCTTTTATACTTTTTGAATTTGGAGTCACATGAATTTACTATCAATTCAAATTATTGAATCAAGCATTAAAACACAAGGTTTTAGTTAAAGTTTTATTTAATATACCCAATGGACAACTTTGAGACATTATTGATTTAGGGGAATAGGATTATAGAGGGGTGTGTTGCTTTCTAATTTATGCATTTTTGTAATGACTGAATTTTACATAATGAACAAGTTTACTTTGTAATCAATTTTAAAAAATAAAAATGTTAGAAAAATATATAGTATACACATGAAGGGGTATTGTATGGGGACAGACAAGTGAAGAGGCTTCACATATGCCAAGGGACCTGCCATCCAAGGTTTCCTTCCTTCCTCCAGAAGCTGCTCAAGCCAGTGAGAAAGAAGAGGTCAGCAATTTTACACTGCCACCAGAGGGCCTCAATGCAGTACTGGCCCTATGAGATATTGCCCTTGACCCTGATTCCCCCTTCTCTTGGTCCTGACACTGAAGAGGTCAGAAACAGGGGCTAGTGAGACTGGAGGTATGGAGAAGGCAATCTGAAATATTTAGGCTTCTCTGCCTAAAGCTTTACTTTCAAGGCAGTTTGGAGTTTGGGTTATTACTCCAGACTGGACACTTTAATTTTAAATTGGGGTTTTTGGGTGACTATAAGTGAACTTTTAAAAATTACCTAAGAGTGACAAGGAAAGCTATGGGACCTGAGTAAGATTTCATTCAGGGGCAGGGAAAGGTCTAGCACACAGAGAAGTTTAAAGAGTCACTGGAGAGAAATTAAGCTGTTTTCTGTTGTATACTACTGCATCCCACTCAGTCAACCTACTCTACACAGACAAGAAAAACAGACTCCATTGCAGTTAATTGGTTCGCCAGAGGTCCTTCCAAAGATAAAAAGTGATGGGATTTAGCTGGGATGGTAACCCAGGTCTTCAGGTCCCCACACCTCTGGCAATAAGCAGTAGTAGGGCCAGAAGGGGAAACAAGGGAGGTGACTGGACACTGGCTCTCCTCTTCAAAAGCATTTTGTTCAAGACACACGATTTTCACTTTGGAGTCAAGTACACTTGGTTTTTCTCATACCCCATGCTACTATCATTGTTGCCATGCCCCTAGGAAGGTGGGGCTGCAGTAACAAAACTCTGGAGTCAGATCTTATTCTGAATCTTACATCATGCAACCACGGGCAAGGATCTTAATATCTTCAAGCTTCAGTTTCCTCATTGGGATAATAACAGTGGGTAACTCAGAGGGTTAAATTACATAATGCATGAGAAAGCACATTGTGAGGATTCAATACATGGCAATTATTATAACAATACTAATTTCTCCCTGAAAATCACAGAAGGATCTGGGTTAGAGAAGGAAGAATGCCACATCACCAATATCATAGAAGTCTCTGCTCTTGAGTAGCTCTCCAAGGGACTGCACAGTGCATAATGTAGGGATGGGGTGGGGAACACAGACTTCTATCGTACCAGACTTGGAAGAACAATGTGGACAACCAGCTCACCATGAAGAAGTAAGGGTGATTTAGCTGACTTAGGAGCTGAATGTTGTCTGTGGTCACCGAGTGAATCCTGGAACACCAGGCCAGTGAGTAGAGCCAAGGCTCATTGACGATGTATAAGTTGATGGTGATGTTAGCTGCTTTATAATCTCTGGAAAAAAGCAGAACCCATAGGGGATTTAGACTTAATCTCACTCTCATTATATAAAAGGGGAACAGCTAACATGCTGTGAAAGGCTGTTGCTTAAATTGCCAGAAGCATCTGGTCCTGGGACAACTTATGATATGACCTGCAGAATGGGCTCACGTTGCAATGAGATAAAGGACTGGATTTAATACCTCTGCTCCCATACTAACAGTGGTATGTTAGTAAACTGGATGTCCTAAGGGAGGGAGAGAGAGACACACAGAGAGAAAGAAAGAAACTAAGAAAAGGAAAGCCCTATTTGTAGCATTTGCCGGTTTCCATGGTGTAAATACTCCTGCCACAGCCATTTTTAAGCTACCACTGGTAAAATAGGTTTGCAAAGTTTCTGAATATTTAAAAATTGGCTCCCATGAGCTGGTATGAGCCAGCTCCAGCACATTATTGTATAGCAACTATACTTACTTCCATCAGGGCACTTACCACCCTCTACTCTATCTGCTTCTCTATCAGTTTTCTTTGCTTGACTACAAGTAAATTAAAAGCAGAGACTGTCTTATTCATCTCTGTATATCTAGTACCTAGCATAATACCTGCCTTTATAAATAGTAATTGAAGGAATGAATAAATGAATACCAATCTGGTGAATACTTAAATTTCAAATATAAAGAATTTTTATAAGCATTGAGTAGGGGGAATGAAACCCAACTTTTCCCAATGCACTAAATGTCAGTAGATACTTGTGCACTGTCCATAGAGACAGGGAGAAAATAAGTAGAGGAACATCTAGTAATTCTAGTCAAATTGTCATTTTCAGGGATTAAATTTCTCAGAAAATACACCATGTAAGTGCCTTCAAAAAATTTTTTAACTCTGAGATGGTATAGCATATTGGAAACAGCTCTGTACAAGCCTGGGTTTGAATCCCAGCTCTGTCATGTACTAGCTTAGCAAGTTCTAAGCTCAGTGTATGAACTGTGAAATTAAAATAATAATAACACCTTTGCAGGAGTGCTTGCAGTTAGTTACCCAATATGTTAAAATTATCTCTAAGACAATTCTACAGATCACCTAAAGAAAAATTAAAAAACAGAAATAAGGAAACTAGTAAAAAGCTACTTTTTAAACTTTTTGAAACCAACACATAAAAACCAATCACATTTCTATATATTAATAATGAACATATAGAAATTTAAATTAAAAAATATAACACTATTAACAGTCATTCCAAAGAAAATTAAATACTTACATATAAACTTAACAAAACAAGTTCAGAATCTATAAGCTGAAAACTACAAAATACTGATGAAAGTAATCAAAGAAGACTTAAATATATGGAGAGACATTCATGTTCATGGATTGGAAGACTCAACATCATAAAGATGTCAATTCTCCTCAAACTGATATGTAGGCTTAATGCAATTCCTATCAAAATCCAGGCAAGGTTTTTTGTACGATTAGGCTAGCTGATTGTAAACTTTCTATGGAAAGGCACAACCCCAAAATAGCTAAAACAATCTTGAAAAAGAAGAATAAAGTGAGAGGGAATCACTCTACCCAATATTAAAGCTTACTATATAGCTACAGTAATTAAGACAGTGTGGTATTACTGAAGGGATAGACACACAGATCAGTGGAACATAATTTAAAACTCATAAGTAGACACACACAAATATGCCTAAATGATATTTGGCAAAGGTGCAAAAGCAATGCAATGGACTAAGGAGAGTTTTTTCAACAAATGGTGCTGGAGCAATTGGACAGGTAGAGGCTAAAAAACAAACAAACAAACCTCGACCTACACCACACACTTTATATAAAAGATTAACTCAAAATGGATCACAGACTTAAATACATATTGTAAAACTATAAAACTTTCAGAAGAAAACATATGAGAAAATCTTCAGGATCTAAGGGCTAAGGAAGAGCTCTTAGACTTGACTCTAAAAGCATGATCCATAAAAGGGAAAAATGATAAGTTAGACCTCATCAAAATTAAAAAAACTTTTGCTCTGTGGAAGACCCTGTTAAGAGGATCCTACAAATCAGTCACAGACTGGCAAAAAATATTTGCAAACCACATATCCAACAAAGGACTAGTATCTATAATATATAAAGAACTCTCAAACCCAACAATAAAAATATCAAGCAATATAATTAGAAAAGATATGAAGAGATATTTCACTGAAGAGCATATACCACTGGCAAATAAGCACATGGTAAGATGTTCAACATCACTAGTCATCAGAGAATGAAAATTAAAACCACAGTGAGCTATCACTACACACCTATCAGAATGGTTACAATAAAAAATAGTGACAATGCCAAAATAGTGACAATAAAAGGACACAGAGACTCTGGATCATCATACATCGCTAGTGGGAAGGTACAGTGATACAGCCCCTCTGAAAAAGTTTGGCAGTATCTTATAAAACTAAACAAGTAATTACCACATCCCAACAACTGCATTCTTGGGCATTTATCCCCTAGAAATAAAAACTTATGTTCACAGGAGGGGATTCTGGGAAGATGGCAGAGTAGGAAGCACCAGGAATCTGTTTCCCCACCTAGACAACAACTGCACTGGTACAATCTGTCTGATGTAACTATTTTGGAACTATGGAGTCTATTGAAGGCTTGCAACTTCCAGGGGAAGGTTTAGATGGTAAATTATGGTTAACTTTGGTCAATTTCAGTACCTAGCACAGTAGCAGTTACCCATCCCCCACTCCCTAGCCCCATAGTAGGCAGCTGTGCACATGTATCCAGAGCAGCTTGCTCACAGCTTGCAGGAGTCAAGATGGGCCAAAAGGAACCTATCCCCTAAATATTGGGGATCTGTGCCCTGATCACTGATTCTGGTCACAGAGCTGCAGACAAAGAGGAGGCCATCCATTGCTGTTGCACCACCTCCCATTATCACAAACCCTTCCCTTTGCAGCTGAAGTCACTTCCAGGGAATTTAAAGGGCCAGCTCTTTTCCTCCCCACCTTTCATTTTTCTCTTTTTCCCCCTTTTGGGAGCCAGACATTCAAGACTAGGACATTTAAAAGCAACTGCATATATGGGGATAATTAGAAATTGACTGTGTATGCCCAGGGAAAGGTACAGAAGAGACCTGAGAAGACCTTAAGTTTATACCTCAGGCTGATTCTTGGCACAGAGATAGCCAACAACAACAAGCAAATAAATAACAAAAAACAGCAAACCCTGGTGAAGGGGGAGAATCTGATTTCCAGAGTTACTAGAGTATTAGATTCAAATGTCCAGTTTTCAAACAAAAAATCACAAGGCATACAAAGAAACAAGAAAGCAGGGTCCATCCAAAGGAAAAAAACAAATCAATAGAACTGTCTCTGAAAAAGAACTGATGGCAGATTTACTAAACAAAGACTTTAAAACAACCATCGTAAAGATACTCAAAGAACTAAAGGAAGATGTGGATAAAGTAAAAAAAAAAAATGTATGAACAAAATGGAAATATTAAAAGACAAAAAACCCCAAAAGAAATTCTAGAGCTGAAAAGTACATTAACTGAAATGAAAAATTGACTATTAGGACTCAAAGGCAGATTTGAGCAGGCAGAAGAAAGAATCAATGAACTTGCAGATGGAACAATAGAAGTTAACAAGTTTGAAAAACAGAAAGAAAAAAGTTTGAAGAAGAGTGAACAGTGTCTAATAGATCTGTAGGACACCATCAAACAGATTAATATATGCACTGTTGGAGTCCCAGAAGGAGAAGAGAGATAAAGGGGCAGAAAGAATATTTGAAAATATAATGGCTGAAAACTTCCCAAATTTGATGGAAGACATGAATGTAAACATTCAAGAAGCTCTTGGAACTCCAAAAAAAGATGAATTCAAAGAGACCCACACTGAGACACATTATAATCAAACTTTCAAAAGCGAAAGATGAAGAGAGAATCTTGAAAGCACCAAGAGAGAAGTAACTTGTCACATACAAGGATCCTCAATAAGATTATCAGCAGATTTCTCATTAGAAACTTTGGAAGCCAGAAGGCAGTGGGCCCACATATTCAAAGTGTTAAAGGAAAAAAACTGTCAACCAAGAATCTTATATCCAGCAAAACTGTCCTTCAAAAGTGAGAAGGAAATTAAGACATTCCCAGATAAACTGAAGCTGAGGGATGGCCACCAGAACTGCCCTGCAATGGAGTCCTGCAAGGTGAAATGAAAGGACTCTAGATAGTAACTTGAAACTGTATGGAGAAATAGAGATCTCAGTAAAAGTAAATGCACAGGCAAATATAAAAGCTAGTATTACTGTAACAATGGTTTTAAGTCTACTCTTTGTTTTCTATGATTTAAGAGACTGATAAATCTAGAGAAAAAAACAATTATTAGCATAAAAGCTAGTATTATTGTAACTTTAGTTTGTAACTCCATGTTTTCTACATAATTTAAGAGACTAATGCATTTAAAAGAATTATTAATGTATGCTTTTGAGCACACAATGTATAAAGACGTAATTTTTTTTTTTTTGTGAGGAAGACCAGCCCTGAGCTAACATCCATTGCCAATCCTCCTCTTTTCTGCGAAGAAGACTGGTCCTGGGCTAACATCCGTGCCCATCTTCCTCTAGTTTATATGGGATGCTGCTACAGCATGGCTGACAAGCAGTGTGTCGACCAGTGCCCGGGATCCGGGCCCGCGAACCCCAGGCTGCCAAAGCACAACCTAAACCACTGTGTCACCAGGCCGGCCCCAAAGATGTAATCTTTTGACATCAACAACTGAAAGGGGTAGGAATGGAGCTGTAAAGGATTAGAGTTTTTGTATGTTACTGAAGTTAAGCTGCTATAAATTCAAATTAGTGTTATAATTTTAGTGTGTTAAATGTAATTCCCATGGTAACCACGAAGAAAATAGGTATTGAATATACCCAAAAGGAATGAGAAAAGGATTTAAACATCTCATTACAAAAAAAAATCAACTAAACACAAAAAAGAACAGTAATGCAGGAAATAAGGGACAAAAACCTATAAGGCATATGAAAACAAAGTAACAGGAACAAAATAAACATTTACAGAAATGACAGAAGTAACAAATGACACAAGTCTCTCCCCATCAGTAATTATTTTAAATGTAAATATATTAAAGTCTCCAATCAAAAGACAGAGATTGGCAGAATGGATAAAAACACATGACCCAACTTCATACCATCTATAAGACACTCATTTTAGATCCAAAGACATAGATAGACTGCAAGTGAAAGGATGGAAAAAGATATTCCATGCAAATAGTAACCAAAAAGAGCAGGGCTGGCTATACTAATACCAGACAAAATAGGCTTTATATCAAAAAAGGTTACAAGAGACAAAGACAGACATTATATATTAATAAAGGTTCAATGCAGCAAGAAGATATAACAATTATAAATATTTACATACCTAATGACAGACCAGGAAAATTTATAAAGCAAAAACTGACAGAAGTGAAGGGAGAAATAGATAGCTGTACAATAATAGTTGGAGACTTCAAGATCCCATTCTCAATAATGAATAGAACAACCAGGCAGAAGATAAGAAATGAAACGGAAGAAACTAACTTTGTCTAACAGACACATAGAGAAACTCAACCCAACAATAACAGCATGCACATTCTTCTCAAGTTCACATGGGACATTTTCCAAGATAGACCATATTTTAGGCCACAAATTAAGTATCAATAGATTTAAAAAGATATATATCACATAAAGTATCTTCTCTAACCACAACGGGATGAAGCTAGAAGTCAATAACAGAAGGAAAAGTGGAAAATTCACATACTTGTGGAAATTAAACAATACATTTTTAAACAACTAATGGACCAGAAATCACAAGAGAAATTAGAAAATATTTAGAGACAAGTGAAAATGAAAACACAACGTACCCAAACTCATGAGACGCAGCAAAAGTGGTGCTAAAGGGGAAATTTATAGCTATAAATGCTTACATTTAAAAAACAAGAAATATCTCAAATCAACACCTAACTTTACACCTTTCTTTAGAAGAAGAAGAACAAATTGACCCAACATAGCAAAAGGAAGAAAATAATAAAGATTAGAGCAGATGTAAATGCAACAGAGAACAGAAAACCAATAGAGAAAATCAATGAAACCAAAAGTTAGTTCTTTGAAAAGAACAAGATTGATAAACCTTTAGCTAGATGGACTAATAAAAAAAAAAGAGAAAAGACTCAAATTACTGAAATCAGAAATGAAAGTGGTGACATTACTACCAATTTTACAGAAATAAAAAGGATTATAAGAGAGTACTATGAACAATTGTACCTTAACGAATTGGATAACCTAGATGAAATGGAAAACTTCCTAGAAACACAAAACCTACCAAGACTGAATCATGAAGAAATAGAAAATGTGAATAGACCTATAATGAGTAAGGAGATGAATCATTAACCAAAAATCTCGTGACAAAGGAAAGTCCTGGACCCTATGACTTCACTGGTGAATTTCACCAAATATTTAAAGAAGAACTAATACCAAACCATTAGGACGGCTAAAAAAAAAAAAAATTAACAAGGATGGGGAGAAATTGGAACCCTTGTTCACTGCTGTTACAGCTGTTATGGAGAACTATGGTGGTTCCTCAAAAAATTAAAAATAAAATTACCATATGATCCAGCAATTCCACCTCTCGGTATATACCAAAAAAAAAAAAACAAAAAAACAACCCTGAAAGGAGGGTCTTGAAGAGATATTTGTACACCCATGTTCATAGCCACATTATTCACAATAGCTAAAATGTGGAAGCAACCCATGTCCATTGATTGATGAATGAAGAAGTAAACTGGTATATACATACAGTGGAATATTATAAATTCTGCAATGGATGGATTCAACATGCATCAACCTTGAGAATTTTAGGCCAAGTGAAATAAACCTGTTGCAAAAAAGACAAATACTATATGATTCCACTTACATGAGTCAAAATCATACAGACAGAAAGTAGAGTGGTGGTTGCCAGGGTCTGGGGTAGGGGCGGGGGGTTATTGTTCAATGAGCAGAGAATTTGAATTTACAAGATGAGAAGAGTTAGGTAGATGGATGGTGGTCATGGTTGCACAATGTTATATATGTCTATTAAAACCATTGAATTATACATTTAAAAATGATTAAGATAGTAAATTTTATGTTATATGTATTTTATCACAATTACCACTTTTTTTTTTAGAAAAATGAAGGTAATCTGAATAAACTATAGACTTTTAGTTAAAAAAACCTTATGTTAACATGAAAACCTACACACAAATGTTCATAACAGGTTTATTTATAATAGCTCATAAATGGAAACAATCAGATATCCTTAAGTTGGTGAATGATTAAACAAACTTTAACACATTCATACAATGGAATACTACTTAGCAACAAAAAAGAAGACACTATTGATACAGGCGACAACCTGGATGAATCTCAAGGGAATTATACTGAGTGAAAAAAAGCCAATCACGACAGATTACATACTCTGTGATTCTATTTATGTAGCATTCTTGAAATGACAAAATTATAGAAATGGAGAACAGATTAGTCATTGCAAGGAGTTAGGGTTTGAGGCGAGGGGAAGGGGATGGAAGGAAGGTGAGTGTGGTTATCAAAGGGCAACACGAGGAACACTTACAGTGATGAAGCTGGTCTATATCTTGGTTGTGGTGCTGGATCCACAAGCCTACACATGTGACAAAATTATACAGAACTATATACGCTAAACACATACAGTAATTAACATAAGTAAAAGTGGGAAATTTGAGTAAGATTGGTGGATTGTATCAATGTCAATATCTTGGTTTTGATATTGTATTCAAGTTTTGTAAGGTGTTACCATTGGAGTACACTGGTTAAAAGGTACACAGGATCTTTCTGTATTATTTCTTACATGTTAACAGGCAATTATCTCAAAATAAAAAGTTTTATTCAGAAAATACTATTAACTAGTTTCTAAAATATAATAAAAATGTACTGTGGGGTTTATAACACAAGTATTATTTATAACAACAATAGCACAAATGGTAGCAGGTAGTAAATGGAATTACGCTGTCCTAAGGTTTTAATATTCTATATTCTATATTGTGGAATAATATTAATTCAAGGTAGATTGTAATAAATTAAGGATACTTTTTATAATTCCTAGAGCAACCACTAAAAAATAATTCAGTAATATAAAAAGCCAATAGAGAAGACAGAATAGAATACTATAAAAATAATCAATTAACTACAAAGTAAAAAGGGAGGAAAGGAATGACCAAAATAACCCACCAAGAACAGAGAGGACAAATAGAAAAAATGGCATGATAGTAACATAAACCCAAGTATATTAATTAGTAAATTAAATATTAATGGACCGAACATTCCCATTAAGAGACAGATTGTTCTACTAAATGTAAAAGCAAGAACCAATAATATTCTGTTTATAAGAGATGCACTTTAAATACCAAGACACAAAGCAGTTGAAAGATAAATAATAGAAAAAGAAATATCACACAAACACTAATTATCAGAAAGCCAGTGTGGCAATATTAATAAAAGAAAAAGTAATCTTTAGACAAGAATTATTACCAGAGACAATGGGCATTTTATAATGAAAGGGTCAATTCACCAAGAAGAGCTAACGATTCTTTTTTTTTTCTTTTTTCTTTTGTTTTGTTAGAGCTAACAATTCTAAATGCAAATGCACCTAATAAAAGAGTTCCAAAACATAAGAAGCCAAAACAACAACAACAGCAAAACAGAGCTAAAGGGAGAAATATACAAATCAACAGTCATAGTCAAAGCTATTAACTTCCCCGTCTCAGTAACTGACGATGAGGCATAAACAAACCATTCATTTTTCTCTGAATCGGGAGTTTGCTCCCAGAAGAGAGGTAGAAGACTTGGTCCAATCTCCTTGTCAACATGATAACAACATCTTTTGTAAATAGTATAATGACATTTACTAGGAAGAGAGGCCTTATATAAAGAAAATGTTCTTAAAAGGATGTTCCTGGTTAAGTATTTCTTTATTACATATTTTGGCTGGGAAAGATTTGCCTTGAGCTAACATCTGCTGCCAATCTTCCTCTTTTCTTTTTCTTTTTTTTGCCCCAAAGCCCTGGTACATAGTTGTATATCATAGTTGTAAGTCCTTCTATTTCTTCTTTGTGAGCCGCCGCCATCATGTGGCTACTGACAGATGAGAGGTGTGGTTCCGCACCTGGGAACCAAACCTGGCCTGCTGAAGTGGAGCACCCCAAACTTTAACCACCAGGCCATCAGGGCTGGCTCCATATTTTGTAAATAAATACAGAATGGGCATTTATGAGGCATGGGTCTCTGGAAAAGGCCACATAAGCTACACAACTCTCTGGGAGAATTTAATGGAGATGTTTTGTAACTCAAATTCTCCTTTTATATGTGAAATAATCCTGCAAAAACTCACTTGGAAGCCTCATCTATTACTGTGGGCCACAGAGGTTGTATCCAATAAAGGAAGATACCTGCAGAGTCAGAATCAATGTCTCTGACCTCTCCTTGTTTTGTCTGAGCCTCTTGATTGTCTGCTGAATCTTTGAAATTAATAATAAAGCTTGATAGTGGGTAAGTTCTCTGATGTGGGTGCAACCTAATCCTTTGTGTTAACTCAATAGAAAAAGCAGGGAAAAAATTCAATATGAAATGTTTGAAAAGACTATCAACCAACTTAAACTAATTGACATTTATAGAATACTATACCCAACAAATGAAGAGAGCACATTATTTTTAGGTGAACATGGGAAGTTCACCAAGATAAACAATATAGTGGGCCATAAGATAAGTTTAAATACATTTAAAAGTCTTGAAATCAGACAAAGTTGTTTTCTGGTCACAATGAATTTAAATCAGAAGTCAATAACACTAAGGCAGCTAGAAAAATCCTCAAATTTTAAAAAAGTTAATAACACACTTCTAAATAATCCATGAGTCAAATGGGAAATAAGGAAAATTTAAAATATTTTAAATTGGATGATAATGAAGATAATACATCAAAATTATTTGTGGAATGCAATTAAAGCCATGCTTACAGGAAAATTTATAGCTTTAAATGTTTACATTAGAAAAGAAGATCTAAAATAAATTACTTAATTTTCTACCTAAAGAAGCTAAGAAGAGCAAATTAAGCCTAAATAAAGAAAATAATGACAACAGCAGAAATCAATGAAATAGGAAAGCAAATGTACAATAGAAAAATCTAACAAAGCCAAAATTTGCTGTTTTGAAATGATTAATAAAATTCATAAACCCCTGGCAAGACTGACTAAGAATAAAAGGGAAAATAAAAATTTCCAGTATCAAAATGTATTAGAACTAGAGGTGATTGTACTAAGTGGTTAATTTTGGGGGGCCGGCCTGGTGGCGCAGCGGTTTAGTTCGCGCTTGGCAGCCCCGGGTTTGCCAGTTCGGATTCCTGGTGCCTGCCAATGCACTGCTTGTCAGCCATGCTGTGGCGGCGTCCCATGTAAAGTAGAGGAAGATGGGCACAGATGTTAGCCTGGGGCCAGTCTTCCTCAGCCAAAAGAGGAAGTTTAGCAACGGATGTTAGTTCGGGGCTGGTCTTCCTCACACACACACACACACACACACACACACACACACACACACACGCACAAAAATAAATAAATAAATAAAGTGGTTACTTTTATGTCATGTGAATTTCACCTCAATAAGTTAATTTTTAAAATTACAAATTTTAAGAAACACTTTAAGAATTCCCACATCAGAAATAAAACAGGACACCTCTACATTCATATTATTTTAATTAAAATAATGTATTTAAAGCATTCTCAGTCAAAACAGCAAGATCACAATGTCTTGTGTCAGTGGTCTGATAGACTAGGAAGTGAGCACTGATTAAAGAGAACGGATTGGAAATGGGATAATAATCACAAATATTCTGGTCATAAACATTACATAAATAACTTGAGGTACAACTGCTTAATTTCTTAAAATTTAGTAGTCCTTGGGTGGAATGATTTGGAACAAAGTCTGGCTCACAAATTTACCTCTATCAGCTTTGTGGTACAGCTATCTGGAAAAAGGCCTTATTTCCCCGTACTAGAATATATGGTTTCCTTAAGGAAAAGGATGATGGCTTGCTTATGTTGACTTTTCACATAAAGCTAGCATGGTACACTATACATATAACAACTCAGTAAATATTTGCTGAGCTAAATTAAACTGCTTAACTTTATCATAGAACTCAGGATATGATCCCTCTTCTATCTGATGCCAGTTGAAACCATGCCCATATAACTATAGCCAAGAAATAACTTTAAAGGCCTAGTGGTGAAAGAATCTGGACTCCAGAGTTCATCAACCTATCTTTAAATCTTAGTTTGGTCTCCTACTGACCAACTGTATTAACTTTGGTGAATTACCTAACCTGTCTGAACACTTCCTCTTTTCAGGCAAGTATCCTCATTTCCAAAAGAAAGATGATGATAATTTCCAGGACACAGAATGTAAGGATGGTGATGATAAAAGCAGCAGCTAACATTTATTGTGTTCTTCCATCTGCCCAGCATTTTGCTATGTGCATAACATGAATGATCTCATTTAATCTTTTAACCATTCCATCAGGTTTTTGTTTTGCTTAATTTACAAATGAGAAAACTGATGATTAGAAACTTGTCCCTAGACTGCTGGGAAGATGACAGCATAGGAGGACTCTAAACTACCTCCTCCTATGAACACAACAAATTTACAACTACTCTTGGAACAATTACCCCTGAGAGGGAATTGGATAAAGAAAACCCCCACAACAAGGGACAGTGCTAACAGGTGGAAGAGGCAGAAATCCCTTTCTGAAGAGGAAAAAAGCCACATTCTAGCCATGGCACTTCACAGCTGAGAGCAATCTTAAGGTACAAAGCTTTCCCTGGAGGAGCAGGGGATCTGAGCAGGACAGCTATGCCTCAATAAGCAGCTTTTGAACTTAGCACAACTAAAACAAGTGTCATAATATCTGGCTTTGCTGACTATTGACAACAATGGGGAATACCCCCAGAAAAGCTATTGAACATAAGAGAAAGAAAAGCCTGCTCTTAAAGGGCCCCCACACAAATTCACCTGTTTTGAAAAGCCACACAAAATCATGAGAAAGAAAGGTGCAGTCCTTGGAAATGACTCACTTGATAGGCTCTGGGTGCATCTCTAGGAGGCAGGAGGTGGCTGGGACCACCTCCCCAGGCACTGAGACATTGCCAGCAGCCATTATTGTGACCTAGTACAGCCATGCTGATACAGACACCAGCAGATACCACTGGAGTTCTTCCCCTGGCCTGTTAGCACAGGGATTTGCCCTGCCCACTAGAGCAACGATTTAATCCAGCTCAGCCAGGGCAGGCAGCCCACCCTAGGGCCTGGACCCACCCACCAGCAAGCCCTCAGGCAAGTGGTGGGCCTGCACAGGTGTGTGGGACCTCTGCAGTGGGGTGAGTGGGTTCACTTTTGTGGGGCAGGATGTACATGAGGGGCGGGCCTGCACTGGCCTAGTGTGTGGGGGCTCTGCAGCAGGATGAGGGCGTCCACTTCAGTGGGGCAGGGCGTGCACCTGGGGCAGGACTGCATGGACAGGCTGTGTGGGCTTGCAGGAGGTGGGGCTTGTCAACTGCAGCAGACTTGTGCTTCTCAAACAGCCATAGAGGGGATCTGCCACACCTTTCAATGCCTGAAACAAGTGTGTGGTGCCATGCCTGGGGCTGGCCCCACCCAGCTGCACTACTGAGAAAGCTAACAACAGCCTTGAGGCCAGAGGCCTACAGCAATTGTGAGCTCCTGAGCCTAGCAACCAGCCACACTGGGCGCCTACTCACTTACAGAAAAAGTGCAGCAGGAATGTGCTATTAGACCTTGCAGCCAACTGTACTGGGGCTCCCCCAACCCAATAAAGTGACTGAAGGGACTGCAGCAGCTCTATGCAACTGAGCCTTACAACCAGCCAGCCAGGGGGACATCCTAGCCTTCTCGTGCACCTGCAATAAGAGCAACCCCACCACAACAGAGGGACACATGTAGCCCACACAGGGGACATTCCTGGAACATTTGAAACTGGTGACGAGAGGGAAGCACATTGCTGAGCCTCATAAGGCAAAGGCATCTCTTACATAAAGCCACTTCTCCAAGATCCGGAGACATAGCTGATCTACCTAAAACGTAGATATAAGCACAGAGAAATAGGCAAAACGAGGAGACAAAGGAATATGGTCCAAATAAGGGAACAGGACAAATACTAAGAAAAAGAACTAAATGAAACAGATAAACAATCTACCTGATAAAGAGTACAAACTAATAGTTAGAAGGATGCTTACTGATCTTGGGAGAAGAATAGATGAATACAGCGAGAACTTCAAAAAAAGAATTGGAAAATATAAAAAAGAACCAATCAGAACTGAAAAATACAATAATGAAAATGAAAAATTCACTAGAAGGAATCAATAGCAGAGTAGATGATACAGAAGAACAGAGCAGTGAGCTGGACAAAAGACTAGAGGAAATCACCCAAGCTGAATGGATAAAACATAAAAGAATTAAAAAGAGTGAGGACAGTCTAAGGGACCTCTGGGACAACATCAAGTGCACTAACATCTGTGTTATAGGTGTCCCAGAAGGAGAAGAGAGAGACAAAGGGCAGAGAAGTAATAGCTGAAAACTTTCCTAACCTAAGGAAAGGAACAGACATCCAGGTACAGGAAGCACAGAGAGAACCAAAAAATACAAACCCAAAGAGGCCCACACCAAGACACATGATAATTAAAATGTCAAGAACTGAAGACAAAGAGAGAATCCTAAAAGCTGCAAGAGAGAGGTAATAAGTTACATACAAAGGAAACCCCATAAGGCTACCAGATGACTTCTCAGCAGAAACTTTACAGGCTATAAGGGAGTGGCATGATATATTTAAAGTGCTGAAAGGAAAAAAACCTACAGCCAAGAATACTCTACCCAGACAGGTTATCATTCAGAATGGAAGGAAAGATAAAGAGTTTTCTAGACAAGCAAAATCTAAAGGAATTTATCACTGAGAAACCAGCCTTAGAAGAAATGCTAAAGGGACTTATTTAAGTGGAAAAGAAAAGACCACAAATAGGAATAAGAAAATTATTAAAAAATAATAACATCACTGGTAAAGGCAAATATACAGTAAAGGTAGCAGATCAACCACCTATGAAGCTAATATCAAGATCAAAAGACAAAAGCAGTAAAATTATCTGTTTCCAAGATAAGAGGTTAATGGATACTCACATACACAAAAGAGATTAAATATGATATCAACAACATAAAGTGTGGGAGGAGGAGAGTAAAAGAGTAGAGCTTTCAGCAAGAGGACAAACTTAAGAGATCATCAACTTAATATGGATTGCTATTTATGTTTTTTATACATGAACCTCATAGTAATCACAAACCAGAAACCTATATTAAATACACAAAAATTTAAGAGAAAGGAACCAAACATAATACTAACGAAAGCCATCAAACCACAAGGGAAGAGAACAAGAGAAGAATAAAGGAATAGAGAAGAACTACTAAAACACCCAGAAAAAAAGAAACAAAATGGCAATAAGAACATACTCACCAATAGCTACTTTAAAAGTCAATGGACTAAATGCTCCAATCAAAAGGCATAGGGTGGCCGACTGGATAAAAAAAAAGACCCCCATGTATGCTGCAGGCAAGAGACACACTTCAGACCTAAAGACGCTCACAAACTGAAAGTGAAGGGATGGAAAAAGATATTCCATGCAAATGGCAATGAAAAGAAAGCTGAAGCAGCAATACTGCTATCAGACAAAATACACTTTAAAACAAAAACTGTAACAAGAGACAGAGAAGGGCACTACATAATGATAAAGGGAACAATCCAACAAGAGGATATTACACTTGTAAATATCTATGCACCCAACATAGGAACACCTAACTATATAAAGCAATTATTAACAGACATAAAAGGAGAAATAGACAGTAACACAATAATAGTAGGGGACTTTAACACTCCACTTACACCAATGGATTAAATCATCCAAGCAGAAGATCAATAAGGAAACACTGGCCTTAAATGACACATTAGACCAGATGGACTTAGTAGATATATACAGAACATTCCATCCAAAAACCACAGACTACACATTCTTTTCAAATGCACATGGAACATTCCCCAGCATAGATCACATACTAGGCCACAAAACAAGTCTCAATAAATTTAAGAAGACTAAAATAATACCAAGCATCTTTTCTGACCACAACAGAATGAACCTAGAAGTCAACTACAGGAAAAAAAATCAGAAAAGCCACAAATACGTGGAGATTAAACAAAATGCTACTGAACAAATATTGGGTCAATGGGGAAATCAAAAAATACCTGGGGACACATGAAAATGAAAATACAACATGCCAAAATTTATGGGGTACAGCAAGAGCGGTTCTAAGAGGGAAGTTTATAGCAATACAGGCCTACCTCAACAAACAAGAAAAATCTCAAATAAACACTCTAACAGTGCACCTAAAGGAATTGGAAAAAGAAGAACAAACAAAGCCCCAAATCAGTAGAAGGAGGGAAATAATAAAAATCAGTGAGGAAATAAATGAAATAGAGATTAAAAAAAAATAGAAAAAATAAATGAAACCAAGAGCTGATTCTTTGAAAAGAGAAACAAAATTTATAAACCTTTAGTTAGACTCACCAAGAAAAAAAGAGAGAAGGCCCAAATAAATAAAATCAGAAATGAAGGAGAAGAAATTACAATGGACACCTCAGAAATACAAAAGATTATAAGAGAATACTATGAAAAGCTATATGCCAACAAATTCGATAATCTAGAAGAAATGGATAAATTCTTAGAATCATATAACCTTCCAAAACTGAATCAAGAAGAAATAGAGAATTTGAATACACCAATTACCAGTAAAGAGATTGAAACAGTAATCAAAAACCTCCCAAAAAATAAAAGTCCAGGACCAGATGGCTTCCCCGGTGAATTCTACCAAACATTCAAAGAAGACTTAATATCTATCCTTCTCAAACTCTTCCAAAAAATTGAAGAGGAGGGGAAGCTTCCTAACTCATTCTACATGGCCAACATTACCCTGATACCAAAACCAGACAAGAACAACACAAAAAAAGAAATTTACAGGCCAATATCACTGATGAACATTGATGCAAAAATCCTCAACAAAATACTACCAAATCAAACACAACAACACATTAAAAAGATCATACACCATGATCAAGTGGGATTTATTCCAGGGATGCAGGGATGGTTCAACATCTGCAAATCAATCAATGTGATACACCACATTAACAAAATGAAGAATAAAAATCACAGGACCATCTCAATAGATGCAGAGAAAGCATTTGACAAGATCCAACATCCATTTATGATAAAAACTCTGAATAAAATGGGTATAGAAGGAAAGTACCTCAACATAATAAAGGCCATATATGACAAATCCATACCTAATATCATACTCAACAGAGAAAAATTGAAAGCTATCCCTTTAAGAATAGGAATCAGACAAGGATGCCTACTTTCACCACTCTTATTTAACATAGTATTGGAAGTCCTGGCTGGAGCAATCAGGCAAGAAAAAGAAATATAAGGGATCCATATTGGAAACGAAGAAGTAAAACTGTCACTCTTTGCAGATGACATGATTTTATATATAGAAAACCCTAAAGAATCCACCAAATAACTTTTAGAAATAATAAATGAATACAGTAAAGTTGCAGGATACAAAATCAACATACAAAAATCAGTTGTGTTTCTATACACTAACAACGAAGTAGCATAAAGAGAAATTAAGAATACCATCACATTTACAATTGCAACAAAAAGAATAAAATACCTAGGAATAAATTTAACCAAAGAGGTGAAAGATCTGTACACTGAAAACTATAAAACATTGTTGAAAGAAATTGAAGACACAAAGAAATGGAGAGATATTCCATGCTCTTGGACTGGAAGAATTAACATAGTTAAAATGTCCATACTTCCTAAAGCAATCTACAGATTCAATGCAATCCCTATCAAAGTTCCAGCAACATTTTTCACAGAAATAGAACAAAGAATCCTAAAATTTATATGGAACAAAAAACCCTGAATAGCCAAAGGGATCCTGAGAGAAAAGAACAAAGCTGGAAGTACCACACTCCCTGATTTCAAAATATACTACAAAGCTATAGTAGTCAAAACAGCATGGTACTGGCACAAAAACAGACACACAGATCCACAGAACAGAATCGAGAGCCCAGAAATAAACCCACACATCTAGGGACAGCTAATTTTCAACAAGCGAGTCAAAAACATACAATGGGGAAAGGAAAGTCTCTTCAATAAATGGTGTTGGGAAAACTGGACAGCCACATGCAAAAGAATGAAAGTAGACCATTATCTTACACCATACACAAAAATTAACTCAAAATGGATTAAAGACTTGAGTGTAAGACCTGAAACCATGAAACTTCTAGAAGAAAACATAGGCAGTATGCTCTTTGACATACTTAGCATATATTTATGCTAAGCATGTCTTAGCAGCATATTTTCAAATACCATGTCTGACCAGGCAAGGGAAACAACAGAAAAAATAAACAAATGGGACTACGTCAAACTAAAAAGCTGCTGCACAGCAGTAGAAACTATCAATAAAATGAAAAGACAACCTAACAATTGGGAGAAGATATTTGCAAACCATATATCTGATAAGGGGTTCATCTCCAAAATATATAAAGAACTCATACATCTCAACAACTAAAAAACAAACAACCCAATTAAAAGTGGGCAAAAACATCTGAACCGACATTTTTCCAAAGAAGATACATAGATGGCCAACAGGCACATGAAAAGGTATTCAACCTCACTAATTACTAGGGAAATGCAAATCAAAACTACAATGAGATATCACCTCAGACCTGTCAGAATGGCTATAATTAACAAGACAAGAAATCACAAGCATTGGAGAAGATGTACAGAAAAGGGAACTCTCACACACTGCTGGTGGGAGTGCAAACTGGTGCAGCCACTTTGGAAAACAGTATGGAGATTCCTCAAAAAATTAAGGATAGAATTACCATATGATCTAGCTATTCTACTGATGGGTATTTATCCAAGGAACACGAAAACATGAATTCATAAAGATACATGCAACCCTATGTTCACTGCAGCATTATTCACAATAGCCAAGACTTGGAAGCAACCTAGGTGCCCATCAAGAGACGAATGGATAAAAAAGATGTGGTACACAAAAGATATATACACAATGGAATACTACTCAGCCATAAAAAAAGATGAAATCTTGTCATGTGCAACAACCTGGATGGACCTTGAGGGTATTACACTAAGTGAAATAAGTCAGAGAGAGAAAGTCAATATGATCCTATGATCTCATTCATAAATAGAAGATAAAAACAACAACAACAAATAAACACACATAGACTGAGATTGGATTGGTGGTTACCAAAGGGGAAGGAGGAGAGAGGAGGGCAAAAGGGATGATTAGGCACATATGTATAGTGATGGATGTTAGTTAGTCTTTTCATGGTGAACATGATGTAATCTACACAGAAATCGAAATATAAAGACTTAGCTCTGAAATTTATGTAATGTTATAAACCAATGTTATCTCAATTAAAAAAAAACAAACGTGTCCAAAGTCATATGTGCAGCAACGGGTAGGCCAGGATTTGAAAAAGAGCATGTGGTCTACCAACTACAGAACTTGACACATAATAATGGCTCAATACATGGAAGCTATTATAATTATTTTCAACTACTAGATTAATCTAAATTATGAGTAGAAGAGAAGGAAATCATCTTAGAGCCATTTTCTATTTGAAAAAAAAGTAAAGGGAAACAGAAATACACTCAAAATAGAGGAGGAGTTGGGCAAAGAGAAATCTTCTGATTGGGAAATAGAGGTAAAACATAGATAATTTTCATTTTAGCATATATGCTACAAGAAAAAAGACATATTTTATGATCAACCACTCCATGGCCAGAGAGAAGGAAAAGCAGGAACAGAGGTGCATCCAAAAGCCTAGTGCATAGCTTGAGATGCAGAAAGGTATCTAGGGGAATTTTTATTAAGCCCAAGGAGATTTTGGAGATATATATATATTTCCCCAAGGAAGACTGTGTCTCTGAAGCATTTAGAATTATCTGAAAAAATTATTTTTAAATCTAGCAGAAAGGGGGTATGGATTAAATTAAGCAGTGATTAATAACAGTGAAGTTTGAAAAAGTTACCATTTTATTCCCAGGTGCTTTTAATTCTGAAAATCTGTCTCTAATTATCTATTTATAAACGTGGTGTTTCATAATTTTAGTTTCTTCTCATGTTTGGTTGTCTGAAGTTTTTTTAAAATAATGATTTAGTTATGTTCTTAATTATGCCTATAAGAAATCTGGCTTTCTGGATCACAAAGCTATTTAAGAGGTACTGCAATCATCTGGTAAGGGCAGGAGGAAATAAATAACTTTTTAAGTTCTGACTTTTCAGTGATCACCTTATATAAAAACAAAAACGCCAAGCATACAAAAAAGTGTATTGAATGATGACAGATTGGAACACAAAGGAGAAGGGGCTGAAGTCTCTGTTCCAGGGACATAGTCTATACTTGATAAATGTTTATTGGCAGAGGGAGGGAGGAAGCGAGGGAGTGAAGGGTAAGAAGGGGAAAATAGGGGATTCCAAAAAGATAGCCACACACAGAAATCTTGAGATGGGAAGGGGAAGCTACGTAGCTTGGTTGGAATGAAGATTTTGTGCAAGTAAGACAACACATGCTGAGAGGTGTGGTCACTTACCTCAATCCATTGTAGAACAACCTCTTATAGTCAACATTTATTATACTGATATTTTCTTTTACAAGGGTTTCAATGGAGAATAACCGGCCCACCTGCTGAAAACCAGGAGCTTTTGTCCTGACATACTCCCTATCAAAACCTGGCAACCAGAAAATCTGTAAAGAGAAACAGGAAGGCTTTCAGTGGATGATCAGCCATCTAGGCACAAACAGCCCCATGTAGAATGGATGGAGCTCCATTCTAGCACTGGTAACAGTCTATAGGCAGCAGAGAGACTCTAGTCCTTGTTGGAAGAATCAATCTGGCCTAGTATTGTCTAATGAACAATTATAATGAGGCTTTCACCGGGGTTGTTCTGGAGCTGAGTTTTCTCAGTTAACATCATGGGTCAAGGGCCCATTTTGTGCAGAGAGCCTCACACTAGCCGAGGTGGATGAGGAGTTGGTAGGTGTGGTTGAAAGGTGGGAATCATAAACATCTCCTCTGGCTGATGATGCTAAAAATCATCTTTGAAAAGGGTCATTTCCGGCCAACAGGGAATGATACTATGACTCATCTGTGCAAATAGTTCCATTTGCAAAAAGACACATACTTGTTTCACTCATAGCACTCTTCCATATTCCGAGAATTTAAGAGATTTGGAATGATTGATTACCCAAATGCAGAGAGTTGCTTCTGAAAAACATGATGAACAAATCTCTGCTCAAATAAGAACCAGCTGTTCTTTCTATATCATTAATTAAAGCCAAGTCCTCAAAGCCCTAGTGTTACCCAGGACCTTTCTCATAGTTCTATGTTGGTGATGGTGCAGATCACATCATGTAGTCATTACACACATTTTTTTTTAACAGAGTGGTGATATTTCATTTGGTTTGGAATAACAAACAGCCTCAGTGTTTTTCCCCACTGAGAAATTTAATTGGGTCATTCTTAGATTGCCACATGTAGCTGTATAAGCAACAATCTCCATTTCTACAGAGAGAAAAATTATTTAAGGATCCCAGGGAAGGTCTACAAGGTAGGTCAGGTTCAACTGCTACGCTGCTGGGACATGCTACCCACCCCCCACCCTCCGCCGCAACCTCTACCATAAATACTGAGACAGACATACCAGATGTTGCTCAATTTTAGAGTCAAGGATCACGCTTACTACATGGCGGACATAGGTGTTTCTGATAGGATGTTTTCGTGGAGGGCCATTAAGATCAAATATTACAAATTTTTTTTCCTTCCGTGCAAGTTCCAATAAATCAGCTAGTTTTGGAATCATCTGATTTTCTGCTTTTTCTCTATCAGCCTCTGATAAGGGTTTCATATTGTAAAATGGTTTGAGCTAAAAATAAATACATCAGAGAATACATTGGCTTCTATAAAAAGCATTTTCCAATTCTCCTGCTATATAGCCCCACATCCAGCCTTACCTCCATGTTGCTCCATTACCATTCAACCCACCAGGCCCTCTGAAATATTGGTCTTGAGATAAAAGTTGCCAAGGAGAGAAATTAAATGTTATCTCCATAGTATGGTATTTAGAATGATTTCTTCTATATCATAGAACCTGTTGTATTTGCACTGAAGGTCTTTCATGTTCTTGTTTGGACCTTCCTTTTCAGCCTTTTTTCTATAACTCAAGGTAATACAATCCCTTTTCAGGCACACTGGCTTCCCACATTTGCTCTCACTGTTCTAGTTTTGTGTAATGGAAAAAAAAAGAGGCTTTGGCTTCAGACTGAATTGGATTCAATCCCAGCTCTACCATTCATTTGCCTTTCTTGTCATATTTGCCTGTTAAAACCCTACCCTCAACCTGCAAAGCCCAGTTCAAATACTATCTCCTTCATGAAGCCTTCCTCAAATACTCCTAAACTAAAGAGACTCTGATGGTGTTAAACTCCAATGGCCCATTTTTATGCCTTTGTAATTTTATGTCTCATTCTGTCTTCCATCGTTATTTGTACATGTCTTAGACCAGATTCAAATCCTGGCTTCAAAGGCTTCTTGCTGTGTAACCTTGGTAAAACCATTTAAATTCTCAAAGTCTTCATTGCCCAAACTATAAAATGGGGAACGGGAGGGGTAATCTATGTATTTCTCAGGATTATTTTGAAGATTACATATGATAAAATATTTACAGGATCTAGAAGCATGTCTGGTACATAGAAAAGTATACAATTCACATTAGTTCCCTCACTCTCAACTGCTTCTACTGGAGTGTAACTCTCTCATGGCAAGAACTGTCATATTTTCTTTGCAATACAAATCATTTCATCTTATACTTCAGTCCATATATATATTAGCTATATTAAATTTAATAGATAGCTACTTTTATCATCATTTGCCAATTTTACATCATTTGTGGGTGAAATCAGTGATAAAAAGGCTATTCCCCAGGAGAAGGAAGCAGTAGTTACCTCACATTTTCTCAAGACTCAAGTTATCTCTCTTTCTCTCTACACAACTTTGTCTTCATTCTCATTCTCATTCTTTCTATTTCCTCCTTCTCTTGACCTCCTAAATAAGCTGCCCTTTCTCACCTCTTTCTTAGGAAAGAAAGAATCACATTGCCCAATATCCCCATGCTAGATCAGAAGGCAGATTATAGAAGTTGAATTAAACCATGGTCTATATATGAGTTGAGCTCTATAGTTAAGGGTTTTCTTAATTCTCAGGAAATTAGAAATTTGCTGTGGAATTCAAGATTTTGTTAGACTCTACCAGATCTAGACCAACTGATTCATTTAACTGTTGGAACTTCATGTGGGGAAAATCGTTAAAAGAACAGGATGGGAAAGACCAAGACAGGATTTAAAAAACTCAGCTGTGCATAATTTTTTAAATGTTCCTAAATGGGCCAAAAAAAAAAAAAAAGGAAGTGTACTATGCAAGAACATTTATGAAGCCTTTCCCTTAAGGATAAATTGGACGAAAAATTCAAAATAGCGAAAACGGTAAAGATTAATCAATAAGAGAGTTTAAAACTAGATTCCAGTAAGCTTTAAATAGTTTTATGGGATAAAAAGAGCCTTATTTTTTGTATATAAAATAGTGGTCTTAGAAAAATAAACTGGAATGGGACAATGCCAGTTTAGACTATTTCCAACATGTGGTTGAACGTTTTCAAAAACCCCTAAGAGTAGCAAGCTAGAAAGGAAGACAAATTCTGGTTCTCCACATAAAATACCTGGTTCCTCAAATAAAAATAATACTAAGAGGTCTTCAGTTCTCTATGCCTATGCTTAGAGAAATTACAAGTAGAAGGGCCACTGGATGATCCAATGTATCATATTGGTTAAGAAATAGTGTAATTATCCAAAATCTGCCCAATGATGCCACTTAAAGGGAAACATTACCACTCAACAGAAAATTCTGAGGAGAACTATCTGTAAATATAGATAAACAACAATACAGTTTTCTTGTCAATACAGGTGCCACCGCCTTTACTATTAACCCCACTACCATAGAAAATCAGATCGCTCCGAGTACTAAATCCGTTCAAGTAGTGGGGATTTCTAACAATACTAAGTCCTTTCCCATGCCCCAGTCTGTAACTGTTACTTTGAGTGCACTGTCAGAAGAACACTCCTTTCTTCTCTGTGGCACTATCCTACAAAGTTCATTAGGAATCTACTTTGCAAAAAGAACCACCAGAAGGAATATACTGCAGACAAATTATTTTCAGGAGTCACAGAAAATTCTACTGCACATTATCAAATTACAGCTATGGATATTAGTATGTTGATTCAAAAAATAACCAAATAATTTGCGACAGCACCAGAGCCCCAGAGGGGGAACGAGGCAGAATAATTGGAGTCAAACCCATAAGAGTTCAGATCGATTCTGTTGACACTGTTGCCTAAAATCCTCTTAATGCTGAAGTTAAGGAAGATCTAAGCCAACTATAACAGACTTAATATAACAGATTAATTATCCCTTGCATTAGTCCAAGCAATACATCTGTTTAAAAAAAAAAACAAAACAAAACTGCGATGGTGGAGGATATAGATTCATCGAAAATCTGTGAGCTATTAACCAAAGAGTTATACTTCATTTCCTAGTACTGCCTAACCCAAATGTACTCTCTTTGGTCCTATTTTTACTTTCTTTTGTGTCCTAGCTGATGAAGATAGTCAATACATATTGCCTTTATCAGGGAAAAAGCAACAATTTACCTGGAAAGTTATACTTCAGGCATTTACTGAAGCCCCATCCTACTTTGCTCACGTCTTAAACCAAGATCTTAAGGATATGCAGTAACCTATCTTGAGATTCTAAGATTGACTTGATAACTCTATTCTCAAAGCTTCTAAGGCAAAATTTTAATTCTACAAAATAACAGTTAATTACCCAGGGTTCAGCAAACTTATTCTGTGAAGGGCCAGATACTAACTATTTTTGACTTTGTGAGACATATAGTCTCTGTCACATCTATTCAACTCTGCTATTATAGTGCAAAAATAGCCATAGACAATTCATAAGTGAATAAGCATGGCTGTGTCCCAATAAGTTTATTTATGGACACTGAAATTTGAGTTTTAAATAATTTTTACACATCATGAAACATTACTATTTTGATTTTTTTCAACCATTTAAAAATGTTAAAAACCATTCTTAGTTCACAGGTTGTACAAAAACAGCCAGTGGGTTAGATTTGGACAGAAGGCCACGGTTTGCCAACCCCTGATCTAGGCCATAATATATTGGCTAGGAAGGACATAGTTTAATGAGAGATTACAAATAATTCAAAATTATTCAAGGCTGACCACTAAAAACAATTAAGATGATTTCTGGGATTAAGTGGATGTTGTAGAGTCCAGGCAGCAAGATCTTTTGAAATAGACAGGCCTCTATATGATTTGACTTAATCAAACATCTTGGAATCATTCTCACAAAACACAGAAACCAAAAAGAACTTCAGTGATCTCAAAATATTTCTTCAACAATCATCTTTGCTGATCTTCCAGATCATCATAAAGCTTTCTTTTTGAAGTACACAAAACGGGAGGCCATAGTCTAAGGGTATTAACTCAACAACTTGGCACACACCAAAGACTCATTGCCTATGAATACCTATTCCCTGATCTAGCAAGGCTTTTTATCTTTGTCTTAGGAAAAAATGCAATCTCAGCTAAATTAGTCTAAGAATCTTCAGATCCTGTACTAGGTTCATCTTTCTATTTTATGGTATCGCATTCAATATAATCCCTGTTGTAAACTGAAAATACCCAGTATTTTTATGTTAGTTGATTAATTACAAAATAATTACTTTCTCTATCTCATACTACCATTCACCAATGTAACACTCAATACAGCAACTGTATTGTCCTCATCAATGAAAGAGAATCTTATGATTTCTGTAATCTGAGAACTGTCCATACCCGGAACAGATCTTTTAGATGCTCCTATACTAAATCTTGGTTTAATATTGTTAGCTTTTATCTTAAAAATGAAAGATAATAATAAGCTGATTATATGATAATTTTTCTAGATTCTCTTATAGAATCTCAAATCCATTACCAGATAGCAAATAACTTGGAACTAGCGAATAACTCCATAAAGCGTCAAAAAGCAATGGAAAAAGCTTCTCCTGATAAATGCCAAACTCTCCTTTGAATGCTTTTATTCTTTATCTCTTTGGTCATACTTCTTCTTTTTATTGACTTAAGGTTATACACTTCTGATTTAGCCTATCATGGTCCTCTCACTAAAAACAATGATTTGCCTACCTTTAGGCTTTTCTAAACAATCATCGCTGTAACTATAATTCAGCTCCCCCACGCTATTACTAGTGCAGATAACTTGAAAATATGCTGAAAATATCATCCTTTGCCAACTCCTAGCAAATCTGAAATTAATGCTTCTAAAGTAAATTTTGGTCAAAAAATATTCTCATCAAAAAGGAGCTTTAACAGATGTTTGATTACTATCTATTGATAGATAGATAGATAGACAGACAGATAGAGTGGAGGACTGCCACAACTATACTTACATAAAGACTGTCACTCAATTCAATTATATAAATCAGTCTAATTCCCAATCATACTTCCCCTTGAAGGTTACCCTTACTATTTCCTTTGTAGTATTAAGACATATCAAATCCCTAAAACGACTCAAAAATTTAAAGCCATGTGTTATTCCTATGAATTAAACAAAAGTTTAAATTGTTCAGGTACATAAATAACTGAAGACAATGCAAAGATATGTTTTACTAACTGTACTAGTTTCCGAGGGCTGCTATAACAGATTACTACAAACTTGGTGACTTAACAGAAATTTATTCTCTCACAGTTCTGGAGGCCAAAAGTCCAAAATCAAAGCATCAGCAGGGCCAGGCTCACCCTGGATGTTCTGAGGGAGAATCTGTTCCTTGCCTCTACTAGCTTCTGGTGGCAGCTGGCATGCCTTGGCTTGTAACCACATCACTCCAATCCCTACCTCCACGGTCACATCGCTTTCTCTCCTCTGTGTGGTCTCCTCTGTGTGTGTGTCTATCCTCCCTTTGCCTCTCTCTTATAAGGCTACATGTGAGTGTATTCAGGGCCCACCCAGATCATCAGGATAAGCTGCTTCTCTCCAGATCCTTAACGTAATCAATCTTTTGCCACATATGATAATACTCACAGGTTCTAGGGATTAGGATGTGGTCATATCTTTTTGGGGGTTGCCAATAAACCTACTACACCAATTTTATCAATAATGATTATTTTTGTTAAGTAATGCCTAAATGAAGGGAAATATCCTTGACCTAGTACTACAAGACAAAAATATTCTTGTGGTGTAATAGTGAATGTTTATCACAACAATTCTCAGAGAAAATATACTTAAAACTTCACCAAAGTTGATTGTGTCTCTTGTATAACTCCTGTGTCCTTTTAATATGTGGGAGTCAGGCTTTTTGATGTTAACCCAGGGCAAGGTTAAATGTTCTATGGGGTTGTTAGACCTCTCCAATTGTAGGACTCCCCAAACCCTCAATAGACAATATCAGCTTATAAAGACTGAAGGACTAGCATATTTCCTAGGAAAAAGCCTTCTAAGGATACTGATCCCATCACCAGAAATTGAGTAATTTGAGGTGATTATCAAAAATTTGTCTTTCACTTTGGCTGATATGATAAATAATAGAGCCCTAGCCCTAGGTTTCAGGGCTTGGCCTGAAACAGTTTCAATTCCTTGGCCTGAGTAGTGATGGAAAATAGAAAAGCCCTGGATTTACTTCTGACCAACCAGCACCATCGCTAACACTTTTTGTTGTACTTGATTACAGATGAATTGTGGCTTGATTAGGGAGGGGTTTATTAAATACAATTATAAGAAATTGTATTGGACTTGGTTTTGTGATAGAGGATGCTACTTGCAATGCAGTGTTTCAGGAAAATTAACTTACCAATGCCATTAAGTGTACATTTTCAATGACGCTGAGAGAGAAGAAAGAAGTAGAACACTCACACTTGTTTACTAAACCCTGGATACTAGATAATCGTTCATTCAGCAAGCATCCTCTGTGTGCTCATAAAACACAATTCCTGCTCTCAAGGTACTCACAGTTTAGTAAGGGAGATAAGACAGACAGACAAATAAAACATGATATAAGCTCTAGGACAGTAGTCACTGAAAAGTACTTTAGGCTCTTCTTAGAGTTTACAAAAAAATTTGCATTATTAAATGCATTTTAAAAATGCATTATTAAAATACATTATTGTTTGCACTGAATAATGCAATAATGCACTTAAAATGCATTATTCAGTTTGACTTCAGAATTCTCTTTCTTAAAAGTGAGAAAACTGAAGCTTAAAAAGGATAAATGACATGCCCAATTATTCAACTAATAGGTAAACGATAAGTGACATGCCCAATCGTTCAACTCATAGGTGAACAATTCCAGGAATAAAATCCACCCCTAATGCTGGGATTCTTTCCTTGGATGTACTATTTCTCAATACATATATCATGCTAGAATAAGGCTATTCAAAATGCTGGTTAGTAATGAGATGGGGAGTTTGTACTAGAAGATTTTTTTTTTCTTTTTGTGAGTAGGTTAGCTCTGAGCTAACATTCGTTGCCAATCCTCCTCTTTTTGCTGAGGAAGATGGGCCCTGAGCCAACACCCGTGCCCATCTTCCTCTACTTTACATGGGCCGCCGCCGCAGGGTGGCTCGACAAGAGGTGCATCAGTCTACCCCTGGGATCTGAACCCGCAAACCCCGGGCCACTGAAGCAGAGCACTTGAACTTAACTGCTACGCCACCAGGCCGGCCCCATAGAAGATATTTTAACAAACTACTTTCTTCACCAAGAAAATCTTGCTATGAAAAGAAAAAAGTCAACTGAACTAATAAACAGTGTGTTTAGTGATATAGCTGATTTAAAGTATCCAGTTATTCTAGAACAAGAAACAAAATAATTAAAGAGAAATGAGTGGGTACAACAAGTTATGGAAGATTTGAAAGTGAACTGTATTTACTTAATTTATAATACCTGCAAATAATTAGTGTGGTAAGAAGCAATGAAATGTGTTAAAATTTTTGCAAAGTTGGTTCAGTTTAACTCATTTAAGATTTTTAAAGAGCCTGTGAATCCTTTACTAACAAATGTTATACTACTGCAAGACTATAATTCAATTTTCTGTTAAAATAACAAACTGATCTTTGAATATTTAGTCTTCACCTTAAAATATAGAGTAAACCTTTATTTACATTGTGGGTCATCTGCCCACATAGCAGAGGTTCTATATCTCCGCAAAATAACTGTGTACTTTGTATTAACTTTGACATGTCCTTTATTACTATAAAATAGTAAAAGTTCCTCGCTTCTGAAGGAGCTCAAGTACCTTAAAATATTGTTATCTTCTGCTATTTTTATTTTAAAACATTGTATTATCAGTCTGGTTAATAGGTAGTCAAACTGCAACCATCCACTGTTCACAGGTATCTAATACTCCTATCTTAAGTGATCAATCTACTGTACCATGTTTTTACATTGCCTTTCAAACATAGGACTCTAAATTCAGAAGAAGAAAATTGTTAAATGTTTTTACATCCCAAATCACGTGCTGTTTCTTAGACACCAAAATATCAAAGGTTGGCTCCTTTATGCTGTAAACTACATTATAGTACAGTCATGCATCATTTAATGACAGGGATACCTTCTGAGAAATGTGTCTTTAGGTGATTTTGTCCTTGTGCAAACATCATAGAGTGTACCTACACAAACCTAGATGGTACAGCCTAACCACACACCTAGGCTATATGGTACTAATCTTATGGGACCACCATCATATATGCAGTCCATCATTGACCAAAATGTCATTGTGTGGCACATGACTATACTTACAAGCAAGAAGGATGCAAGAAATAATTAGATACATTAGGCATGCTCCATATTACTTATACTCTTAGTCATATTTCTTGTTTTGAAATCTATGGTAAACGTATGTTTAACTTTAAACTATGGCTTTCCAGAGTGGTTGTATCATTTCACATTCCCACCAGCAATACATGAGAGTCCAACTGATCCACATTCTCACCAGTTGTTGGTATTCCCAAGTCTTTTTTCTTTAAGTCATTCTACAAGACATACAGTAGTACCTAATTGTGGTTTAAATTTGCATTTCCTTCATGATTAATTAAATTGAGAATATTTTCATGTGCCTATTTGCCATCGATGTATCTTTGATGAAGCATCTATTCAAATATTTGGCCATTTTTTAAATGGGTTGTTTTCTTATTTTTGAGTTTTGAGTGTTTTTAGATATTCTAGATACAAGTCCTTTGTCAGATATGTGATTTGCAAATATTTTCTCCCAGTCTGTGACTTGTTTTTTCATTCTATTAATAATGTCTTTCAAAGAGCAACAGTTTTTCATTTTGATGAGGTCCAATTTATCATTTTGCTTTTTTAAGAATCATGCTTTTGGTGTTCTAAGAACTCTTTCTCTAACCCAGGGTCATCACAATTTTCTTCTACATTTTCTACCACAAGTTTTATACTGAATAAGAAAAATAAAATATTTTATTTTAGCTTCATTTATTCCTTCTTTGATGCTGTTTCTTTCTTTATGTAGATCCGAGTTTTTGACCTATATCATTTTCCTTCTCTCTGAAAAACTTTTTGACATTTCTCTCAAGGCAATTCTCTTGGTAACAAATTCCCTCAGTTTTTGTTTGCCTGAGAAAGACTTTATTTCTCCTTCAATTTTGAAAAATAATTTTGCTGGATATAGAATTTTAGGTTGGTGGGTTTTTTCTTTCAACACTGTAAATAGTTCACTCTTTTCTTGTTTGCATGGTTTCTGATGAGAAATCTGATGTAATTCTTATCTTTGCTCTTCTATAGGTAAGGATTTTTATTCTCCCCTGGGTTCTTTCAAGACTTTTTTTTGTCTTTGGTTTTCTACAGTTTGCCTAAGTATAGATTTCTGGCATTTATCCTGCTTGGTGTTCTCTGAGCTTCCTGGATCTGTCATTAATTTTGGAAATTTTTCAGCCATTATTACTTCAAATATTTCTTTTGTTCCTTTTCCTCTTTATTCTCCATTTGCTGTTCCTATTACAGTCATGTTATACCTTTTCTAATTGTCCCACAATATTTGGTTATTCTATCCTGTTCTTTTCATTCATTTTTCTCTTTGAATTTCAGTTTGGGAAGTTTTCTAGTGACATATCGTCAAGATCACTGATTCTTTCCTTATCCATATCCAGTCTCCTGATGAGCCCATAAAAGGCTTTCTTCATTTCTGTTGAATGCTTTTGATTTCTAGCTTTTCCTCCTCATTCTTAGAGATTCCCTCTCTCTGCTTACATTACCTATCTTTTCTTGCATGTTGTCTACTTTTTCCATTAGAGCCCTTTATATATTAATCACAGTTATTTTAAATTCTCTATCTGGTAATTCCCAAATACGTGTTGTATCCAAGTCTGGTTCTGATACTTGCTTTGTTTCTTCAAACTGTTTTTTTCCTTGTCTTTTAGCATATCTTATAAATTTTTTTGTTGGAAGCTGGACATGACTCAATGGGTAATAGGAACTGAGATAATTATGATTTTAGGGTGAGGTTTTATATTAATCTGGCTAGAACCTGGACTGTGTTTATTGTTTGCTATAGCTATAGGTACCAGAGGATTCAGTTTCCTTGGTTCTGTTTCCTCTCCTATTGTCTTTGGCTTCCTTAAGAACTCCTTCTTAAAGAGAGTTTGTGTTGCAGCTCTCTCAGTTGTAATCCACTATTACTACACTGAAGCCCTGTGCATGTAGTGGTAAGGTGTTGGGGAAGGGAAGCATCCTACAATCTTTTAATTAAATCTTAGTTGTTTAGTGGGTCTGAGTCTTCGGATTATGACTTTCAGAAGCATTTTTCAGTCTTTTTTCTCTACCCTTACATGAGATAGGAAGGATGGAGGGGGCTGGAGTTGACTAATTGCCCTTCCCACATGTTAGATAAGGTTCTGGTAAAGTGGGTACCCCCTGGAGACTAGGTCTTTCTAATGGAGAATGTTCTGGATGTATTTCAAAAGGGTTACTTTTCTCCTTCCCCTGACCATAACAGGAGAGATTTTCCCCATGATCTTTACTATAAGAACCTGATGGAAATCCTGGAGGTGAAACCCACAAAAGTGTGGAGGCCTGTATAAAACTAGGCCCCCAGGGGTTAATTCTCAAGCTAGTTCACACTCAGCCTCCAGCAATTAGTCGAAATAACTACTTACTTAAACTGTTCCTACCAGTTACTGGCTCCAGTGGCTTCTGCTTCTGGTAAGCTGTGATTCTCTGTACTTACCTGACTCTCCAGATTTCAGAGTGGTGGTTTGCCCTGTGACTTCAGTTCTCTGACAGATCTAAGAAAAGTCATTGATTTTCAGTTTGTTTTCTCATTTTAAGGATGTGAGTGACAATTTCCAAACTCTTTACACATTGAAGCTGAAACAAGAAGCCTGTTTTGTTTTGTTGAAACAAATTTAAATTTGTTCAATTTAAATAAAATTTAAATAAAGAATTTTAAATAACTGTGATTAATATATAAATCTGAGTAGATTCAGGTTTTGGAGGGTTTTTTTTCTTTAAATATTGACCTTGTTTCCTGTGTCCTTACTAAACTCACCTATCAGTTCTTGGATATTTTTTGTAGATTTCTTGAGATTTGATACATAGACAATCAGGTCCTCTGCAAACAGAAATAGTTCTAGTTCTTTCTTTCCAATCTGTATGCCTTTTACCTCCCTTATTCCACCAACTAGGACTTACAATATTACGTTGAATAGGAGTAATGAGACAACCTTCCTTTTTCCAGGTCTTATGGAGAATGAGGTCAGTCTTTCACCATTAAGTATGATGTTAGCTGTAGGTATACTATAGAATACCTTTATCAAGAAAAGGAAGTTCCTTTCTATATTTAGTTCTCTGAGAGTTTTTATCAAAAATGGAATCTGAGTTTTGTCAAATGATTTTTCTGCATGTATTGAGATTACTATACAATTTTCTTCTTTGTGTATGTTAACATGGTTAATGCATTGATTTTCAACTGTGAAACAGCCTCGCATTCTCAGGATAAAACTCCTTTGATTATGATATATTATTCTTTTTATATATTGCTGGATTCAGTCTGTAAATATTTTGTTGAGGATTTTTGTATCTACATTCACAAGAGATATTAAGTCTCAAGATTTCTTGAAATGCTGTTTTATGAATTTGTTATCAGAGAAGTGCTGGCCTGATAAAAATGCGTTGGGAATTATTCTCTCCTCTTCTATTTTCTGGAAGAGATTTGTAGAATTGGTATTATTTCTTCCTTGTGCATTTGGTAGAATTCACCAGTGAAAACATCTGGAGTTTTCTGTTGGAAGTTTTTTTTGGGGGGGTCTGTTTCTTTTTAAATTTTTATTGATGTCTTAATAGTTCATAACATTGTGAAGTTTTACTTGTACATTATTGTTTGTCAATCACCATATGGATGCATCCCTTCACCCCTTGTGCCCACCTCCCACCCCCCCCCCTTGCCCCAGGTAACCACCAAACAGTTCTCTCTGTCCATGTGTTAGTTTATATTCCACATATGAATGAAATCATGCAGCATTTGTCTTTCTCTGGCTTATTTCACTTAACATAATACCCTCTAGGTCCATCCATGTTGTTGCAAATGGGACTATTTTGTCTTTTTTGATGGCTGAGTAGTATTCCATTGTATATATATATCACATCTTCTTTATCCAATCGTCAATCAAGGGACACTTGGGTTGCTTCCACTTCTTGGCTATAGTGAATAATGCTGCAATGAACATAGGGGTGCATAAGCCTCTTTGGATGGTTGATTTCATGTCTGTTGGGTAGATGCCCAATAGTGGGATAGCTGGATCATAAGGTATTTCTATTTTTAGTTTTCTGAGGACTATCCATACTGTTTCTGTTGGAAGGTCTTAAACTATAAATTTCTTAAATAGATACAGGACTATTTAGGTTATGTATTTCTTCCTCGGTGAGTTTTGGTATTTTGTGTCTTTCAAAGAATTGTTTCATTTCATCTAAATTGTCAGATTTATGAGCATAGAGTTGTTCATGGACAATGGTGTGGTGCTAAATGTTTAACAACTGTCTCTCCAGGAATATAAAGACCTGATTTTGTAGTGTTTGCCAATTTTTGTTACCTAAATACTACAATCACATCTAATTTCATAACTGGTTTAACAACTGGTTTGAAAAGTTCTGAAATTTAATAATTGGCTCTTATAAACCAATATGAGCCAGCTTCACCATTCAAGGTACTTCATTATCATCCTTTTTAACATCTGGAGGGTCTGTATCGATGAACTTTCTTTCATTCCTCATATTGGAAATTTGTGTCTTGGTCAGTTGGCTAGAGGTTTATCAATGTTGTTCATCTCTTCAAAGAATAAGCTTTTGGTGCTGGCCTATGGCATAGTGGTTGAGTTTGGTGCACTCTTCTCCTGTGGCCTGTGCTCATGGGTTCGAATTCCAGGCGTGGACCTACAGCACTCGTCAGCTATGCTGTGGCGGCAACACACATACAAAGCAGAGGAAGATTGGCACAGATGTTAGCTCAGGGCGACTCTTCCTCAGCAAAAAAAAAGACTAAGCTTTTGTTTCATTGATGTTTTTTATTTCTCTGTTTCCATTTCACTGATTTCTGCTCTTTATTATTTTCTTCTGCTTACTTTGGACTTAATTTGCTCTTATTTTTCTTATTGATTTGAGACACTTCTTTTCTAATATAGGCACATAATCCCAGGGGTTTTCATCTAAGCACTGCTTTAGTTGTACTCCACCAATTTGAATATGTTGTATTTTTATTTTCATTCAGTTCAAAAACTTACCTAATTTTCCTTGAGATTTCCTCTTTGATGTATGGGTTATTTAGAGGTGTGTTTTTAAAAATATTTTGGAATTTTCCAATTCTAAAAAAGAACCAAACAGAAATTCTAGAGCTGAGGAACTCAATAAATGAGATGAAGGATGCACTAGAAAGCACTGGAAATAGAGCAGATCAGATGGAAGAGAGAATAAGCTAGATGGAAGACAGGAATCTAGAAATGATTCAGGTGGAAAAGGAGAGAGAACTAAGATTTTCAAAAAGTGACGAAACCCTATGAGAGCTATCAGACTCCATTAGGAGAGCCAGCATAAGAATAATGGGTATACCAGAAGGAGAGAAAGAAAAGGGGGCAGAGAGTTTATTTAAAGAAATAATAGCTGAGAACTTCTCAAACCTGGGGAAGAAGTGGACATGTGGGTCCATGAAGCTAACAGATCACCTTATTATCTTGATGCAGAAAGACCTTCTCCAAGACACATTGTAATGAAGCTGTCAAAAGTCAATGATAAAGGAATCTTAAAGGCAGCCAGGGAAGAAAAGAAAGTACCTACAAAGGAACCCCTTTAGACTATCAGCAGATTTCTCAGCAGAAACTCTACAGGCCAGGAGAGAGTGGAATGACATATTCAAACTATGAAAAGATAAAAACTGCCAGCCCAGAATACTCTATCCAGCAAAGTTATCCTTCAGATGTGAAGGAGAAATAAAGGCTTTCCTAGACAAATAAAAGCTGAGGGAGTTCACTACCACTAGACCTGCCTTACAAGAAATGTTGAAAAGACCTCTTCTACCTGAAATGAAAAGACAGAACTACACAAAACTCTGAGTAAGGATAAATAGACAGAGTCAGAAGACTGTAACTCTATTTTAGAAGACAACGTTAAACATTTAATTATAGCATAAAGCTTAAAGGAAAAGAGCATTAAAAATAACTATAGCTACTATAATTTGGTAATGAACTTGCAGCATAAAACGGGAGAATTTCTGACAGCAAAAATATAAAAGAAGAGGAATAAAAGGATGGAACCTGTATAGGCAAATGAAGATAAATTACTATCAGCAGGAAAAGGACTATTTTATCTGTCAGACATTTTATGCAAACCTCATGGTAACCACAAAACAAAAATCTAGAGCAGAGACAAGAAACATAAAAAAGGTAAAACTGAGTAAACCATCATGGAAAACCACCAATTTTAAAAGGTAGACAGAAATACAAGGAAAAAGAGACAATGGAGATTAAAAAACAAGCAGAAAACAAAAGATAAAATGGCAATAATAAGTCCTTACATATGAATAATCACCCTAAATGTAAATGGATCACACTCACCAATCAAAAGGCACAGAGTGGCTGGGTGGACTCAAAAACAAGACCCAACCATTTGCTGCCACCAGGAGATTCATTTCAGCTCTAAAGACACACATAGGCTCAAAGTGAAGGGGTGGAAGATGATACTCCAAGCAAATGTTAACCAAAAGAAAGCAGGTGCAACCATACTTATATCAGACAAAATAGACTTCAAGCCAAAAATGATAAGACAAGGCAAAGAAAGTCATTATATAGTGATAAAGGGGTCAATACATCAAGAAGATATAACAGTCATAAATATATATGCTCCCAACACCCAAGCACCAAAATATATTAAGCAAATACTAACAGATTTTAAAGGAAAATAGACAACTATACAATAATAGTAGGGGACTTCAATACCCCACTATCAGCAATGGATAGATCATCCAGATAGAAAATCAACAAGGAAACGTTGGAATTGAACCACACTTTAGAACAAATGGACTTAACAGACATGTATAGAACATTCCATCCAATGGCAGCAAAATACACATTCTTCTTAAGTGTATATGGAACATTCTCCAGGATGGCCAAAAAACAAATTTTAGCAAATTTAAGAAGATTGAAATCATACCAACTATCTTCTCTGATCACAATGGTATGAAATTAGAAATCAACAATAAGGAGAAAGTGAGTTGATCTACAAATATGTGGCAACTACACAACACACTTCTCAACAACCAATGGGTCAAAGAAGAAATGAAAAGGGAAATTTTTTTTGTCAAAGCAAATGAAAATACAACATATCAAATTTTGTGGGATGCAGCAAAAGCAGTTCTGAGAATAAAGTTTATAGCAATAAATGCATATATTAAGAAATTAGAAACATCTCAAATAAACAACCTAACTTTACACCTCAAGGATCTAGAAAAAGAGGAACAAATTATGCCCAATGTTAGCAGAAGGAAGGAAATAAAATTCAGAGCAGAAATAAATAGAGAACAGAAAAACAATGGAAAGGATCAACAAAACTAAAAGCTGATTCTTTGAAAAGATAAACTCTTAGCTAGACTAACTAAGAAAAAGAGAGAAGACTCAAATAAATAAAATTAGAAATGAAAGAGGAGGCATTACAACTGATACTACAGAAATACAAAGAATCATGAGACACCTATAAACAATCATGTGCCAACAAATTACATAACCTAGAAGAAATGGATACATTTCTAGAAACACACAACCTACCAAGACTGAATCAGGAAGAAACAGAAAATCTGAACGGACCAATAACGAGTCAAGAGATTGAGTCAATAATCAAAAAACTCCCACACAGAAAACTCCAGGACCAGACAGCTTCACTGCTGAATTCTACCAAACATTTAAATAAGAATTAACACCAATCCTCCTCAAACTTCCAAAATATCGAGGAAGAGGGAACACTTCCAAACTCATTCTACAAAGCCAGCATTACCTTGGTACCAAAACCAGATAAGGATAATACAAGAAAAGAAAACCAATATCCCTGATGAATATAGATGTAAAAATTCTCAACAAAATAATAGCAAGCCTAATTCAAGAACACATTAAAAGGAATAGACACCATGATCAAGTGGGATTTATTTCTGGGATGCAAGGATGGTTCAACATATGCAAATCAATAAAAGTAATTCATCACATCTATAAAATGAAAGATAAAAATCACATGATCATCTCAAAAGATGCAGAAAAAGCATTTGAGAAAATACAACATCCTTTCATGATTAAAAACCCTTAATAGATTGGATATAGAAGGAATATACCTCAACATAATAAAGGCCATATATGACAAACCCACAGCTAATATTACATTTCCTCTAAGATCAGGAACAAGACAAGGATGTCCACTCTCACCACTCCTATTCAATATAGTACTGGAAGTCCTAGCTAGAGCAATTAGGCAAGACAAAGAAATAAAAGGCATCCAAATAAGAAAGAAGTAAAATTGTTGCTATTTGCTGATATGATCTTATATATAGGAAATCTGAGCATCAACAAAAAATTGTTGGAATTAATCAATGATTTCAGTAAAGTGGCAGTACACAAAATCAACATATTAAAGTCAGTTGCATTCTTTTACACTAATGATGAAGCACTGGAAAAAGAAATAAAGAAAACTATCCCATTCACAATAGCATCAAAAACAGTAAAATAATTAGGAATAAATTTAACCAAGGAAGTGAAAGATGAATGAAAACTATAAGCCTTTGTTGAAAGAAATGGAAGAAGAACAAACAAATGGAAAGACATCCCATGTGAATGGATCAGAAGAATTAATATTGTTAAAATGGCCATACTATCCAAATCCATCTACAGACTCAATGCAATTCCCATCAAAATACTAAAAGCATTCTTCACAGAAATAGAAGAAACAATCCTAAAATTTGTGTGGAACCACAAAAGACCCTGAGTAGCCAAAGCAATCCTGAGAAAAAAGAACAAAGCTGAAGGTATCACACTTCCTGATTTCAAACTATACTACAAAGCCATAGTAAGAAAAACTGTATGGTACTGACACAAAAACAGATATAGACCAATGGAACAGAATAGACAGCCCGGAACTATATCCCGGCATATATGGTCAACTAATATTCAACAAGACAGCCAAGAACACCCAATGGGGAAAAGACAGTCTCTTCAACAAATGGTGCTAGGAAAACTGGAGAAACACATGCAGAACAATGAAATCGGACCTCTGTCTCACACTGCTACAAAAATTAACTCAAAATGGATCAAAGACTTAAACATAAGACCTGACACCATAAAACTCCTAGAAGAAAACATAGGGAAGAAACTCATCAATATTGGTCTTGGCAATGATTCTTTGGACATGACACTAAAATCACAAACAACAAAAGCAAAAATCAACAAATGAGACTACATCAAACTCAAAAGCTTCTGCACACCAAAGAAACAATTAACAAAATGAAAAGACAGTCAACAGAATGGGAGAAAATTTTTGCAAACCATATATCGAATAAGGGATTAATATCCAAAATTTATAAAGAACTTACACAACTTAATAACAACAACAAAAAACAAACAGCCCGATTAAAAAATGGGCAGAGAACTAAATAGACATTTTCCCAAGGAGGATGTCAAAATGGCCAATAGGGACATCACTAATCATCAGGGAAATGCAAATAAAAACCGCAATGAGGTATCACCTCACACCTGTTAGAATGGATATCATCAAGAAAACAAGAGACAACAGGTTCTGGCAAGGATGTGGTGAAAAGGAAACCCTTATACACTGTTGATGGGAATGTAAATTAGTCCAACCACTATGGAAAACAATATAGAGGTTCCTCAAAAAAATTAAAAATAGATATACCATACGATCCAGCAATTCCACTGCTGGGTATGTACCTAAAGGAAATGAAAACGGGGGTTCAACAAGATATACGCACTCCCATGTTTATCACAGCATTATTTACAATAGCTAAGATATGGAAACAACCCAAATGCACATCAATGGATGAATGGATAAAAATGATGTGGTATATATACACAATGGAATAGTATTCAGCCATGAAAAAGAAGGATATCTTGCCATTTGCAACAACATAGCTGGACCCTGAGCACATTATGCTAAGTGAGATAAGATAGACAGACAAAGACAAGTACTGTATGATATCACTTATATGTGGACTCTAAAAACGTCAGATCTATAAAAAAAACAAAACAGAGAGTAAAACAGTGGTTACCAGGGGATGGAGGGTGGGAGGATAAGACTGATGGTATTTAAGTGTACAAACCTGTAACGAGTACTAAATAAGCCACAGAGATCTAATGTACAATAAATTGAATATAAACAATAATATTGTACTGTATGTAATGTGATAGTTACAATAGCAACAATACATAAATGTATCAAAGTAATACATTGTACACCTAAGTTTACACAATGTTACATGTCAAATTTATCCAATTAAAAACAGGAAAAGAAATAAAATGTTTGGGAATTTTACAGATATCTTTCTGTTAATGACTTCTAGTTTAATTCCTTTTTAGTCAGAGAACACATTTGATATGATTTCTACTCTTTTAAATTTGTCAAAATTTGTTTTGTGGCCCAGAATATAGTTCATCTTCTACATATTTGTTGATTTTTTTGTCTACTTGTTCTGTCAATTACTGAAAAAAGAGAGTGTTGAAATGTCTAAGTATAATTGTGGATTTTTCTACTTCTCCTTTAAGGTTCTATCAGATTTGCTTCATATAATTTGAAGTTATATTGTTCAATGCATACACATTTAGGATTGTTATGTGTTCCTGATGAATTGACCCATTTCTTATTATGCAATGTCTCTCCTTTATCACTAATAATTTTCCTTGTTCTGAAGTTCACTTTGCCTGACATTAATATAGCCACTCCAGATTTAATTTGATTAGTGTTTGTATGGCATATCTTTTTGCATTATTTTACCTTTAACCTATAAAACAGATTAAGATAATATAGTGGTTATAGTTGAAATGGGCTTATTGTAGACAGCATGGAGTCTTTTTTTTTTTTATCCAACCTGATTATCTCTGTTTTTAATTGGTGTGATTCAACTATTTACTCTTAATGTAATTATTGATATGGTTGAATTTAGGTCTTTCAATTTATGATTTTTTTTTTCTGCTTGTCCCTTCTATTTTTGTTCCTTTGTTCTCCTTTCTCGCCTTCTTTTGGATTATTCGAATTTCTTTTAGTATTCCATTTTAACTTCCCATTTATATATATATATATATATATATATATATAAAACTATAATTTGGCTATATCTCTTTGTACTATTTTTAGTGGTTGCTTTAAAGATTACAAAATATCTTCCTACACTAACCTTTCACAGTCTATTTAGAGTAATATTTTAACACTTCAAGTAAAATGTAGAGTTCTTACAACTATACAGGTCCCTTTACCTTCTCCCTCTCCCCATTGTTATAGTAGTTCTATATATTACATCTATATACATTGACAATCTCATAAGAAAATGTTACAATTTTCACTTTTAACAGTCACACGTATTATTTAAAATTTAAGAGAAGAAAAGTAGTCTGTCCTATTCACCTACATGTATTCCATATCTGTTGCCATTTCTTCAATCTCAAAGTTCCAAGTTGCCTACTGATATTTTCTTTAGCATTTCCTTTAGAGCAGGTCTTCTGGCAGTGAATTCTTTAATTTTTCCTTCATCTGAGAAGGCCTTGATTTCACCTTCACTCCTGAGGGATATGTCAGCATTGGTGATTGTTAGTTGATTTGATTTTAGCCATTCTAATGGATGAGTAGGGTTATTACATTGTGGTTTTTACTTGCATTTCCCTAATGACCAATGATGTTTAAAATCTGTTCATATGCTTATTTGCTATTTATATATCTTATTTGGTGAAGTGTCTGTTCAGATCTTTTGTCACTTTTAATATTGGTTTGTTTTTTTACTGTTGAATTTCAAGAGTTGTTTATATATTCTGGATGCAAATCCTTTACTGGACATGTGATTTGCAAATATTTCCTCCCAGCCTGTAGATCGTCATTCATTCTTTTAACAGTGTCTTTTGCAGATCGAAGTTTTGATTTTGATAAGTCTAATCTATCATTTCTTTATGGATCATATTTTCAGTGTCATAGCTAGAAACTCATTGCTAATCCAAAGTCACACAGATTTTCTCCTATGTTCTCCTCTACAAGTTTTATAGTTTTATGTTACATATTTAATTCTATGATCTACTTTAAGTTAATTTTTGTATAAGGTGTGAAGTATGTATTAAGATTCTTTTAATATTTTTGCAATTTTTAAATTTTTTCCAATTATTCCAACACCATTTCTTCCACAGATTGTTGTTTTTCCATTGAACTGCCTTTGCACCTTTGTCAAAAATTAGTTTCTTTTGGTATAGGTCTATTTCTGGGATCTCAATTCTGTTCCATTGATCTTTGCCTATCTTTTACCAATACCAGAAATTCTTGATTACTTTAAGCTTTATAGTAAGTCTTGAAATCAGGTAGTGTGAATTCTACAACCTTGTTCTTTTTCAGAATATTTTTTTCTAGTTCCTTTGCCTTTTCATATAAATTTTTTTTTTTTTATTATTATTTTTTTTTGTGGGGAAGACCAGCCCTGAGCTAACATCTGTTGCCAATCTTCCCCTTTTTGCTGAGGAAGACTGGCCCTGGGCTAACATCCGTGCCCATCTTCCTCTACTTTATATGGGACGCCGCCACGGCATGGCTGACAGGCAGTGCGTCGGCGGGCGCCCGGGATCCGAACTCGCGAACCCCGGGCTGCCAAGCGCGGACTAAACCGCTGCGCCACCGGGCGGCCCCTCATATAAATTTTTAAATCAGCTTGCTGATACCTAAAAAAAAAATAGCTCATTTGGTTTCCCTCATCAGTGTTGTGTAGTTTTCAGCATACAGATCCTGCCCATATATTTTATTCGATTTATGGACAAGTACCTGATTTTTTTTGATGTTATTATAATGGTATTATTTTAATTTCAAATCCCAATTCTTCACTACTGGAATATAGGAATATAATTGACTTTTGTATATAGACATTGTATCCTGTGACCTTGTTAAACTGACTTAGTTCTAGGAGCTTTTATTAGTTCTAGGTTATTTTGGAATTTCTACATAGACCATCAGGTTGTATGTGAATAGACACAGTTTGTTTCTTCCTTTCAAATCTATTTGCCTGCCTGGCTTTTGTTTATTTTTCTTCCCATAGTACACTGTCTAGGACTTCCAGTATGGTGTGCAAAAGCAGTGGTATGGGAGGGCACTCTTGCCTTGTCCCCAGTCTTAGGAGAAACACATTCCCTCTCTCATTGTTAAGAATGATGTCAGCTGACTGACTGTGAACCAGTCTTACACTCCCAAGACGGGCCTCACTTGGTCATGATATGTTCTCTCTTTTATATAATCATGGATTTGAGATGCTAATATTTTGTTAAAGCGTTTTATGTCTATGTTCATAAGTTACTATTATCATGGATAAAGAGGGCATGATATCATGATTAGTTTTCTATTGCTACTGTAAAAAATTACCACAAACTTGCTGGCTTAAAACTACACAAATATATTATCTTATAGTTTTGTAGGTTGGAAGTCTTACATGGATCTCACTTGGCTAAAATCAAGATGCTGGCAAGGCTATGTTCCTTTCTGGAGTCTCTGGGAAGGGAGAATCCATTTACTCTTCATTCAGGTTGTTGGGAGAATTCAGTTCCTTGTGGTTATAGGAGTGAGGTCCCCATTTCCTCATTGTCTGTCAGCTAAGGAGCATCCCACCTTCTAGAGGCTACCTGAATCTCTTGGCTCATAGCCTGTTTCCTCCATCTTCAAAACCAGCAATGATGGGTTGAGTCTCTCTCATGCTTTGAATCTCTCCTACCTCTTCTTGTTGCCAGTCTCTGACTGCAGCTAAGAACGATTTTTCTACTTTTAAGGATTCATGTGATTAGATTGGGCCCACCAAGATAATCCAAGACAAGTAAATTGAGGATCCATAACCTCAATTTTATCTGCAAAGACACTTTTACCACGTATAGTAACATATTCACAGGTTCCAGGAATTAGGGCATGGCCATCTTTGGGAGGCCATTATTCTGCCTACCACACTTTATGAAAAAGGCGCAAATTCTCCAAGAATACATACCAATCCTAAATGTGAATGCTCTTAATGACAGAGCTTCAAAATACATGAGGCAAAACTGATAGATCTGAAAGGAAAAATAGACAAATCAACAATTATGGTTGAAGACTTCATTAGTTCTCTCTCAGCAGTTGGTAGAACAAATCCATAAGGATAGAGACAACCTGAATAACATTATTAGCCAGTTTGACCTAATGACGTTTACAGAACAATCTACCAAACAATTGCAGAATACACATTCCTCTCACGTGCACTTGGAACATTAATACAGGCCATATTCTCGCCCATAAAATGAACCTTAATTAGCATGAAAGAACAGAAATCATACAAAGTATGCACTCAGACCAGAACAGAATTAAACTAGGAATTGATAATAAGAAGATAACTGGAAAATCTGCATACATTTGGAAATTCAAAAAAACATTTCTAAATAACCCATAGGTCAAGGAAGAAGGCTCAAGGGAAATTTAAAAATATTTTGAACTAAATAAAAATTAAAATGCAATATACATTTGAAGCAGTGCTTAGAGGTAAATGTATAGTATTAAATGCTCATAATAGAAAGAAAAAATCTAAAATGAATAACCCAAGTTTCCACTTTAGCAAACCAGAAACAAAAGATAAAATCAAAACCAAAACAAACAAAAGAAAGAAAATAATAAATATTTGAGCAGAAATCAATGAAATTAATAACAGAAAAACAATAAAGAAATCATTGAAACCAAATATTGTTTCTCTGACAAGAGCAATACAATTGATGTATCTCTAGCCAGCTTAACAGAAACAGGGGAGGGGAGAGAACTACAAATTACGAAAATTAGGAATGAAAGAGGGAATATAACCACTGATCCCACAGTCATTAAAAGGATAATAAAAAATATTATGAACTCTATGTCCATAAGTTTGACAACTTAGACGACATAGACTAATTCCTCAAAAGACACAAACTATCAGCAATCACTCAAGAAAAAAGAGGCAACCCGAATGCCCTGTATCTATTAATGAAATTGAATTTATAAGTAAAAACCTTCCAATAAAAAACGCTCTAGGCCTAGGCGTGTTCACTATTATATTCTATCAAACACATAGGAAGAAATAATACCAATTGTATACAATCTCTTCCAGGAAATAGAAGAGGACAGAACATTTTCAATTCATTGTATAAGGTTAGCACTACTACATCAAAACCAGATAGACACTACCAGAAAAGAAAACTGTAGACCAATATCCCTCAAGAAAATCCTGTGAATTTTTAATTTCAGATATCGTACTTTTTCAGTTATAGAAATGCTATTTGGTTCTTTTTATATCTTACATAGCTCTCATTATGTTCTTATCTTCCTTTGAGTCCTTGATACATTTGTAATAGCTTTTGAAAAGTCCCTTTCCGTTAATTCTATTAGTTCTGTCTTTTCTGGATCTTTTTTTAATGAGTAGTTTTTCTCTTGGTTTTAAGCCACATTTTCCTTCTTCTTTGTATGGCTAGTAATTTATTATTGGGTGTTGGACATCGTGACTGTTACATTGCTAGAGGTCTTGATACTGTCATCTCCTTTAAAGCACAATGATGGGGATTTTTGGCAGGCATTTAGGTTACTAGCAAATCAATTTGATATTTTTTAGAGCAGGTCTAAAATAGCCTTTAATCTAGGGCTAGTTTAACCCTACTACTGAGGTGTGACCTTTCTGGGGTTTTTACTGAAGGCCACAGATGTCCAACAAAATCACTCCCATCTGGCTACTTAGAACTTGAATATCTTCTAGACCCATGTGAGCTCTTAGAATAGTTCAGCTAAAAGCTCGCTAACTGTACTCTGCCCAGTCTTGTGGAGCTTCACCCTATTTGTGTGCACGTTAGATACGAGCAAAATACTCAGGCAGATTCCTATGTAGATTTCTGGAGTCCTTTCTCTGGAGAGCTCTCTCCCTTTTCCTATTCTTCCCTGAAAATTCCAGCCACCTTGACCCCCCCCCAAAATCCACTCTCTCTCTCCTCAATTCCAGAAGACAGCCACACTTTGCTTAGGTTCCTCCTGTTGTGTGATAGCTGGAAAGTGCCTCCAGGCAGAACAGGAGGGCAATCATAGGCTCTCCTAATTTACTCCCTTCTCTCAAGGATCACAGCTCTGCACTGCCTGTTGCCCAATATCTGAGAATGTTGTTTCATATATTTTGTCTGGTATTCTAGTTGTTTATACCAGAGGACAAGTCCAGTACTTGTAAATTGTCACGGCCAAAAGTAGAAATGTCCACGCGTCGTATATAGCTGAACACTATTATAAGAACTGCCAGTTTATTAAGTCCTCATTATGGCAGGAGCTGCAAAATACAAAAAGGGAACCTCCACCTTCCCAGTTAATACTGTGCAGGTAAAATAATAATATAAACATGCCTCAGAGTTTGACAATTTTTAAAGTTTTAAAGAATGGATTGGAAGTACCAGGAGATCTGTCCATGTTCTCAATGCCTATAATATGTTTTACCCTCAAGGGAAACACGCCAAATCTTTTAAAAGTAGTTATGCATTATACTCTATTAATAGAGTACTTTATTCTCTTCCTTTCTGATATTGTTGTTTGCTCTAATAAATTAACCAATAAATTCAGTTTTATTATCATTATGTGGTTTCTGCTTTATTCCCATGCTTGTCTGAAGGTCTCTTCTATAAGATACAGATCAGAAGTTGGAAAGAATAGATTCAAAATCTTGGTTGAAAGGACTGTAACAGATCCTCTTATCTATTGATACTGCAAGGAATCAACTCATAGAAACAGGCTTCCCAGTGTGAGCTGACATTGCCATCTCAACTAGACACCAATCCATCTGTATTAGGGGACTGAGTCAGGATCTCCAAGATTAAATTTTAGACCAGGAGCAGATAACTTTGTGAAAGCACACTGATAACCCAAGATATAGCAGGACATTAACTATGCCAGATTGAATGAACTGATGGGGGCAATCTAAGCATGCTTATTCATTTTGGAATTTTGTTGGTACTATTTTTAACATTCTGTTACCTGATGGGGATATGAGAAAACTCATCTTCTTTTGACATTTCCCTAACACTTATGTTTGTGTAAAACATTCTTTGTATTTAGTATCTTATTCTCATTGACTCCTCAGAATTCAGGTACAAACGCTTTTTACTGAGTCTCAACTTTTCATAGCAATGCAGTCATTTGCAGAGGTTGAATAAAAATCTGTCCTCCTTTTTGCTAGGATATAATTGGACAAATTGTGCAATGGAGGCCATATCTGGAGGATCATATTTGAGAATACATTCTATTCAGTCAGATATGACAAGCCCCCAGTCCCCGTTAAGGACACAGATGTAACTGATATTTGGAACCTCCTATGCAAACTGTTTGGTATCTGTTGCTGTACATTGTCCCAGCATTACAGGTAGTAAGAAAAGTCACTGCCTAGCAGGAAAAGGAGAGATGAATTTGCCCACATTTGCAGGTATACAGCTAAAACCTGGTGAAAACAAATTTCTTATTTTGTAAACAATAGTGATAAAAAGAGCTCCAGAATGATGACTATTACAATGAAATTCTAGATTCTCTACATAATCTCCAGACAGAACCTAACTTAATGGCCTTAGAAGTTGTTTAACACTGTTGTATAACACAGTATGGCTCTGTATTTGCTGATTATACAACAAGGAACCTTATGTGTGTTAACTGAGCCTTCTTACTGCATCTATGTAAATTAATAAAGCCAAATAACACAAAATCACAATGAGATCAGACTCTAAATAATCTACAGAAGTTATTTATGCTTACAAGAGGAGCCTGTTAAATTATTCAAAACTTAGAAATAAGGCAAAAGTAGATTGCTGGACCTTGTAATATCATGGTAGTGCATTCTTTAACAAGTCCACCTAAGGGTCATCTGACTCTTAGGGGAATGTACCTTTATTTGAATTACTATTTACTATTGATTAGGACTAGACTACATAAAGTTAGATGTTAACCTGCAGAAAACTGATAAAAGTAGAAATGATTTTTGTCCAGTAGAGATGCAAGTGATTTTTTTTTTTTGCTGAGGAAGATTGGCCCTGGGCTAACATCCGTGCCCATCTTCCTCTACTTTATATGTGGGATGCCTGCCACAGCATGGCTTGATAAGCCATGTGTAAGTCCACACCTAGGATCCGAACCTGTGAACCCCAGGCCACGGAAGTGGAGGACACGAACTTAACCACTATGCCAGCAGGCCAGCCCTGAGATGCAAGTGATTTTTGATAAAGAAGACAACTCCAAAGATATGGCTTTATTGTCATAGAGTATATTAACCAAGTTAATGTGCTAGGTTTGTATCTAATTTAGCAATCTAACTTCAGTATTTCTTTGTTGCACTGACTACATGCATGTTGGTTTCTCACTTGTTTTTGGAGTGGGTTTTGTCATCCCGCTTGTTCCCTCATTAATGTGCTAAATGAAACTTGTACTCATGCTCACTATCTATATGCATAAGAATTATATTTTTGTCATTTTGAGAATTATACTTTCACAAAAGGATTCAAGAAAGCTCCACAGAAATGTTGGTTTTGCTAGAGAAACAGGAACTCAGCTGAGCTTCCAGAAACAACTCCCAGAACTTCTGTATCTATTTTTATTTCATAATCAATCAGATTAACCACTAAATTTTCACAAGCAATCTCAAGAATAATAAATATACTAACAAATAATAATCAGCTCACCATCATCAATCCATAATCCAATGAAGAGCAACCAGAATAATCTTCACAAACAAAACCAATTTCTTTGCTATGAAAAATTACCCAAACATCCAAATCCTTTAAATCATGTGCCAACACCACTTCAAACACCTCTGACCACACAGCATGCAAGCAAAGAAAGCTCTACAATCAAACCTAAAAATAAAGCCCCCCTAGACAACCATATCTGAACCTCAGGTTTCAGGATACTCCTCAGTAGCCATAGTGATAATAGAACTAAACACTGCAAGCATACCACCTAAATATGCCAAAATAAAACTATTAATCCTAAAAAATATCCACCAAAATTTATTGCAATAACATATCCAACCCCAGCACTTAGAATAAGTAAGACTGTTACAAGCCATACATTACAAATCAGATATAACAGCCTTTTCATGTGGAACACACATTTGCCAAAACATTAACTATGCCTAACTAATCCAATATATACATTCTAACGGAGCATCTCTAGTTTGTATGTGTCCATATATACACGTATGATGGGACTTATATACAGAGCCTATATAGACACAGAAACCTGGAATATCAGAGTGATCCCATTATTTTCACACATGGAAACAGCGTTTACAGGCTAGGTACTCCTAGCAACACAAGTATTCTGAGGAGATACAGTAATTACAAATCTACTTCCAGCTATCCCTTATATTAACAATAGTTAATAGAATGAGTCTGTGGTGGATAAGTCCATCCTTTTATAATTCTTTGCTTTTCACTACTTTTACATGAAAAAGGATCAAATATGTCCTCAGGATTAACATCAAATACAAATAAAATTTCATTGTACCCTTAGTACATAATCAAGAATACCTTAAGATTTTCCTAATTACACAATTACCTGATAAGAGAGCTATTACACAGCTGACCTCCACACTGTGCTCTCTTTGCTGCCACAGGTGCTAACGATGCAAATGCCTGCTTTCTGTCCTGCTCAGATGTTTGTTTTCAAAATCAAAGTCTCAAATGAGCATATTTGATTGGTAAAACCTAGGTCACATGGATTTCCCTAGCCATATGATAAGGTGGAAAATGTAAGTTGTTTTTTCTTTAATCTATCTTGAGAAGGCAGATTTGACTTTTATCAAATGCAAATCTGACCTTTTATTTTACCCACTTTTATATACCCAGGATAATTCTAAACTCTCTAACTTGTTATTTAGCATTGCTATAATCTCCTCTCAATGTTTTCCCAGATTCTTATCCTAATCTATCTTCCATCTCCTCCCTACCCCTCCTTTCTCTTTCTCCTTCCCTCCGTCCTTCCCTTCCTCTCTTTCTTTTACACATGCGCGCACGCACACACCATATCCCCTCTTGCTCCAGTATACTGTAATCTCTGAAACACACCACCATCTTTGCCCATGGTTCCCCTTAGTAATGATCTTCCTCAGCTCAAATGATACATTTGCATGAAGAATTCTCCAACTTTCTCAAGTAGAACCAGTCACTCTTGCTTCAAAATTACACTGTACACAGCACATGCTTTATATTTTACCACCCCTTTATCAGCCTATATATCTTCTTCTTCCAGAATCCCCCAGCCCCATCCCTCAGACTGAGACAGAAGTTGTTCTTGTGTGCTCTTGAGCAACCCGAAATTAACTCTAATTGAGCACTTATTACAATGTATTGTAATTGCCTGTTTCTTATACTATCCTGTGAACTCCATTAAAGTTGGGTGTGTGTTTATTCATCATTGTATTTCATGTGCCTAGTATCCAACAGATACTCAATACATATTTGTCAAATGGTAAGAAGAAAGAATCAAGAATAAATATGTTTCTCAGTCTGCCTCATCTATGATTGTAAGCTACCCAAAATGCCCAGGAAAACACTATATATATGGTAGGCCCACTGTAAAAGTTTATGAAATGCTTGGATAAAAAGGAAATAAATGACAAGAGCAAGTTTACAAGTTTGTCTTCAGAATTTCCAGTTAATGTAGAAAGCAGTAAGTATACTGACTGCATTACTAGAAAAACCCTCCCGCCAATGTTACAGTCCTGCTACCAAACTGGAATAAAATTGTGTGTATGCGTGCCTATCTTCATCTAAAGCCTTTACCTCCAGGAGCTGCTTAGCACATGACCTTGTACAGAAGAGGGATTCATTGAAGGTTTGTTGAGCTGGGGAATGTGTCTTACCTCTGGTTGTACAAACCATTTGCCTGCATTCAGAGTCGACAGGAAATCCCACATGAAAGAAGAAGGGTGTTGGAAGGAGGCGTTTGGCATGACTTCCTGAATATTGGTTGTTCTTCTCAGGTCATAGTCATGCATGAGAAAAGGCACCTCATCATAACTGCAGGCAGAGGGAAAGGGGGAAAGGGGTGGGTAGGCTGAACTCAGTCACCTTGGCAGATAGGGTTCTCAGAAAGCCCATCAAGGTCACAAGTTTTACTAAGGCTCCCTACTCCCTCCTAAATCTCAGCAAAGAACTAAGTACCAGTCATTCACACTTTGATGCCAATATTTTTCTGCTCTAGGGATCAATCTTTTGTGATATATAAAAATCATAATAGTGATGGTGAAAGAGTAGCTTCCCTATCCAGGGACTTTCTGACATCAAGAAAACAGCAGGCACAGCAGTGACCTGAGAGTAAGGTGAGTGGGGTGAGGATGGGGCAAGGCCCTAAGGTCCCCAGAACCATACTAAGCAGGCACCCACACAATCTTGCTGTGTTTTTCTGACCCATTTCCCAGCTAGGTACCTGCCCTGAGTATATCTGGTCCTAGACCCTTCACTCAGATGGTATCATCAGAAAAGTTCCTGGTTCTGGTATCTGCTATTTGCCTTGAAGAATCTCTGCTTTTATAAAAATCTCACTTCCTTTCTCATTAAAATACCTATGAGGAGAACTCTGTAATGGCCATGAGGGAGGCTTAGCCTCCTGCCCATAAATAACCAGAAAACTGGACAAAATAAGATAAACAACTTTTTCAGCCAATGGACAACAGGAAGCACAGTATGATGATCTCTGAGAAAAGGCAAACAAATGAAATAAGCTCTACCATTACCAAGGCTTCCTTCTTGAAGGTGAATACTGGACTGTGGCACAGGGCTGTAACCTAAAAGGGACCCAGCTATCGTGCTGAAATGAAGAGAAAGAGATTAGATTAAGGAGAGGTCAAGACAGCTAAAATTGTGGGCTAGAGTCCCATAGAGGATGGAGCTATGCAGAAAAAAAAAAAAAAAAGAGTCCAGGAAAATAAGTACAGAGGTCCCTTGAGTGTATGGCTAAATATCAGTCCTAACATGTGCAGAGTAAACTCTACAGAGCTTGCCAAGAACAACTTCCAAGAAAAGAAAAATTACCAGAAAGTTCTAAGACAAACCATTTGCAGAGTTCACAGAGGAGTGTGAATCATTCAAGTTCCATCATGGAGAGTGGAGAGACCCCAATCATTACATGGGCATTCTTTGGAGACTCCAGAGGGCTACACCTTAGAAATGAGGATAATTTAGAACGAGGGTGACTTCAGAGCCTCCATAAAAGAACTTAAAAACAAGCCGCCAAAGGATCAAACTAATCTGCAAATAACTGCCTGCTAGAAAATGTCCAAAATTCTTTAAAGGAATATAACAAAATATACCACCCAGCATGGTAAAATCACAATGTCCAGCATGTAACTAAAATTTACCAGACATGTAAAGAAGCAGGAAAATGTAACCATAATCAGGATAAATCACTCAATAAGGACAAACTCAAAAGTGAAAGAGATGATAGAATTAGTAAACAAGAGTATTAACTCATGTAAAACAAAAATATAGATGATGTATATAAGAGATGTAAAGGGAAACATAAACATAAGGAAGACATAACTGTAAGACATAAAAAAGAAGTGGAAATTCTAGAGCTGAAAATATATAACTGAAATAAAATTTTTACTGGATAAAATTAACAGCAGATTAGATATTACAGATTACACAAAGATCAGTGAATTTGAAGATGTAGCAAGAGAATCTACCCAAATGACCTGTGAGACAATATCAAGCAGTATTTTATATGTATGCCTGGAGTCCAAAAAAGAGAGGGAACAGAAAAAAAAAATACAATGAAATAAAAGTGAAAAAAATCTTCAAAATTTGATGAAAATTATGCATCAACAGATCCAAGAGTCTTAATGAATACCAATAAGAGTATACATACACATGCACACATCCCACATTTAGGATTATTATAACCAAATTGGTGAAAAACTGAAGAGGAAAAGAAAATTGTAAAAGTAGCCAGAGGGGAAAAAAAGACATTCAGAGAGAAATAAAGATAAGCATACAGCAGACTTCTCATCAAAAGAAAATCTGATAGGAAACAATGAAACGACACATGTGGTGAAGGAAAACAACAGTCAACTTAAAATTCTTCAAAAATGAAGGGAAGAAGAGAGGATTTGGGGAAGCTGGCAGAGTAGGAAGCACCAGGAATGTTTCCCCATCTAAACAACAAACAACTGCACTAGGACTCTGTCTGATCTAACTGTTTTGGAACTCTGCAGTATATTAGAGGCTTGCAACTTCCAGGGGAAGGCTTAGACATAAATTGGGGTTAATTCGGCCAATTTCAGCTCTCAGCACAGTAACACTACGCCATCCCCAATCCCCAGCCATATGGCAAACAACTGTTTAGAGGTTCCTGGAGTAGCCTGCACAGCAGCTGGTGAGAGCTAGGACGGCAAAAAGGACCCTGTACTCCAAATATAGGGCTCTGTGCGCTGGTCGCTGATTGCTGCTTCTCCTCACAGAAAAGCAGACAGAGAGGTGAGCAACTATTGTTGCACCTCCCCCCACTGTTGCAAAGCCCGCACCCCCTGGCCAAAGTAACTTCCAGGGATTTTAAGGGCCAGAACCCTTTTTACCCCTCTTCATTTTTTCTCCTTTTGGAAGTCAGATATTAAAGACTAGCACATTAAAACCAGATTCATATACAGGGAAAATAAGAAAATGACTGTGCATGTCCAAGGAAAGATCAGAAAAAGCTGAGAAGACCATAAATTTACACCTCAGGCTGACTCATGGCACAGAGACATCCTACAACAATAAAAAACAAACAAACAAACAAAAAACCCAGGAGCCAGCATTGTGGTGTAGTGGTTAAGTTCACACACTCTGCTTCGCCTGGGTTCAGATCCCAGGGGCGGACATATGCACCCCTTATCAAGCCATGCTGTGGCAGGCGTCCCACATATAAAGTAGAGGAAGATGGGCACAGAGGTTAGCCCAGGGCCAATCTTCCTCAGCAAAAAGAAGAGGATTGGCGACAGATGTTAGCTCAGGGCTAATCTTCCTCATACACACACACAAAAACCAAAACACCAGTAACAAAAAACAGCAAACCCTGGGGAAGGGTGAGAATCTGATTTCCAGTGTTACCACTTTATTAGATGCTGTGAATGAAACTAGGACCCCTCTCCTTGGTCTAACAGGCGAATCTAGCAAGTAAGCTCCATAGGCTTAAAGTCAGTACAGAAATCCATGCTGTACCATGAAGCAGTCATGCAGGCTATCTTAAGCCTGTGCTAGAATGACTTTGCAACCCCACACTTCATGACTAAAGATGCCAGCTGGATAGATCCACAAGAAAAGATAAAGGGTACCTCACTCTCACATTTCCCAGCCACATTTCTTAGAGATTGAGGGGAAAAGTAAGGACCCTTGTCCTTGCCTCCCTCCACACATAGATAACACCAACATGCCAAACCTTGTCTGATGAATAACCAAAAAGTTCTTGTTTATGTCATCTTTGAAGTATATGAATATTAGATGTGTAAGCCCTTTTCTGCACATACACTGCTTTGTTTTTAAAAAAAGGGATGGATATAAACTACACTCAGATCTGTAGACCTCAGAGCAGTTCCTCAGAATACTCTGTTGGACGGTTTCCTGGGATTTGAACTCCTCACTCTGATTATTGAATAAACTCCTTTAATTAAACTTTACCCAGCCTCTCTATTTCAGTCAACCACACAAACGTCCAGTTTTCAACCAAAAAAAAAAAAAATCACAAGGCATACAAAAAAAAAACAGGAGACTATGGCCCATTCAAAGGAAAAAAATAAATCAACAGAAACTGTCCCTGAAAAAAGAGCTAATGGCATATATACTAGACAAATCATCTTAAAGATACTCAAAGAACTAAAGGAAGATGTGGATAAAGTAAAAAAAAAAAAATAATAATGTATGAACAAAATGGAAATATTGATAAAGAACTCAAATAGAAATTCTGGAGCTGAAAAGTACAATAACTAAATGAAAAATTGACTGGAGGGATTCAAAAGCATATTTAAGCAGGCAGAATAAAGAATCAGTGAAGATACAACAATAGAAATTATTAAGTCTGAGGAACAGAAAGAAAAACGTTTGTAGAAAAGTGGATAGAATCTAAGGGATACCCTGACACCAAAGCCAAGCAAACACACTACAAGAAAAGAAAAACACAGACCAATATCCCTTATGAACATTGATGCAAAAATACTCAACAAAACACTAGCAAATAGAATTCAGTAGTGTATTAAAAGGATTATACACCGTGACCAAGTGGGATTTATTCCTGAAATGCAAGGATTATTCAACATACCATAATCCATCAATGTAATAGACAACATTAACAGAATGAAGCAGGGGAACCACACTATCACCTCAATTGATGCAGAAAAAGCATTTGACAAAATTTAACACCATTTCATGATAAATACACTGGACAAACCAGGAGAAGGAAACTATCCCAATGTAATAAAAGACATATATGAAAAATCGACAGTGAACATCATATTCAATGGTGAAAGACTGAAAGCTTTTCCTCCAAGATTAGGAAACAGGCAAGGATGTCTGCTTTCATCACTTCTATTCATAGTAGTACCGGAAGTTCTAGCCAGAGCAATTAGGCAACATAGAGAAACAAAACGGATTCAAATTGGAAAGGAAGAAATAAAATTACCTCTGTTTTTGGACAGCCACATGCAAAAGAATCAAAGTAGACCATTTCCTTTCACATACACAAAAATTAACTCGAAATGGATTAAAGATTTGAATGTAAGACCTGAAACCATAAAACGCCTAGAAGAAAATATAGGTAATACACTCTTTGACTCAGTCTTAGTAGCACCTTTTCGAATATCATGTCTACTCAGGCAAGAGAAACAAAAGAAAAAATAAACAAATGTGACTATATCAGACTAAAAAGTTTCTGCAAGGCAAAGGAAACCTTGAACAAAACGAAAAGACAACCTATCAGCTGGGAGAAAATATTTGCAAATCATATATCCGACAAGGGGTTAATTTCCAAAATATATAAAGAAATCATACAACTCAACAACAAAAGAACAAACAACTCAATCAAAAAATGAGCAGAGGATATGAACAGACATTTTTCCAAAGAAGATATACAGATGGCCAACTGTATAGGCACATGAAATGTTTAACATCACTAATTATTAGGGCAATGCAAATTAAAATTATAATGCGATATCACCCTACACCTGTTAGAATGGCTATAATTACCAAGACAAAACATAACAAAAGTTGGAGAGGATGTGGAGAAAAGGGAACCCTCATACACTTCTGGTGGGGATGCAAACTGGTGCAGCCTCTATGGAAAACAGTATGGAGCTTCCTCAAAAAATTAAAAATAGAGATACCATAGGATCCAGCTATCTCACTACTGGGTATTTATCCAAAGAACTTGAAATCAACAACTCAAAGAGATTTATGAACCCCTATGTTCATTGCAGCATTATTCACAGTAGCCAAGACATGGAAGCAACCCAAGTGCCCTTCTACAGATGAATGGATAAAGAAGATGTGGGGTGGGTGTGTGTGTGTGTGTGTGTGTGTGTGTGTGTGTGTGTGTATACATATATACATATATATATGTATATATATATATATATTCCAGTATATATATATATACTGGAATACTACTCAGCCATAAAAAAAAGACAAAATCGTCCCATTTGCAAGAACATGGATGGAACTTGAGGGTATGATGTTAAGCGAAATAAGCCAGACAGAGAAAGACAAACACCATGTGATTTCACTCATATGTAGAAGATAAACAAACACATGGATAAAGAGAATAGATTAGTGGTTACCAGAGGGGAAGGGGTTGGGGGTTGGGTGAAAGGGGTAAAGGAGCACATATGTATGGTGATGGATAAAAACTGACCATTAGTGGTGAGCTTGATGCAGTCTATACCGAAACTGATATACAATAATGTACACCTAAAATTACTCAATGTTATAAACCAATATGACCTCAATAAAATAATTAAAAGAAAAAAGAAGGTTCAGTGTTCTCCAGAGAGGTGTTGCTCCATGCTCAGTTGAGGGTATGGCTGGTTGGGCTTTTACGCTAAACCTCAGCAGCCAGAAGTTTTTGCACAGATTCTTATCAGGGCCTCCCATAGGCTTTATCTCAGATGTTAAATACCTGTTTACATTACATGCTTTTAAAGGAGAGACACGCCTTCTCCTTTTCAAACATTTCTCAAAAATACCATGTTCAAATGAAAGTTTCATATAAACATTTTTGACATTTCTTAAGAAAAACATGTTTACAATTTTACAAAGGGGGTGAACACTGTCAAAACAGGTTCACTTTGGGGGTAGGATGGGGATGAGACTTCCTTTACAAATATTTTATCAAGTCTCAAAAATTTCAACATTTTGAGGGCAAGAAGAGATGGTAGGAGTGAGCAAAGAAAACCATGTAAGCAACAGCCAGGAAGGAAGAAAATCAGGAAAGTATATTCTGGAAACCAAATAAAGAAAGTGTTTTTAAAATGAGAGATTATTCAAATGTTGAGAGGTTAAGACAAAAACTGAAAATTTACCATCATGTTTGGGAAGTTTGAGGTCACTGGTAACTTAGTAAGAGCTCAGTGAAGTGGTGTGGAAAAAGCCTGGTTGGGGTGGGCTCAAAAGGGACTGGAAAAGCCAAAGGAAGACAGAGAGTAGAAATAACTTTTTGAAGGAAACGCCTAAAATAAAGATATAGGGCATGAACTGGAACAGGGGGTCTTGAAAACTTTTAAAATATCAGGATGAATCATCTCCATTAACATACAAACATGACATAACTCATTAATTAATTATGTATGTATGTGTATATGTATGTATGTATGTGTGTGTAGTACTATGAAATTTTACCACATGTATAGATTTGCCCACCACAATTGGGTTACAGAATTGTGCCATCACCACTAAGAAACTCCCTCATGCTACCACTTTAGTCAGACCCTCCCCCCTAATCCTAACCACTGGCAACCACTGGTATGTCCTCCATTACTATAATTTTGTCATTTCGAGAGTAATACATAAAAGGAATCATACTGTATATAACCTTTTGAGATTTTTTTTTCATTCAGCTTCATACCATTGAGATTCACCTAAGTTGTTGCATGTATCAGTACTTCATTCCTTTTTGTGGCTGAATAGTATTCCATTGTATAGAAGTACCACAGTTTTCTTATCCATTAGTTTGCTGAAAGACATATGGGTTCTTTCCAGTTTGGGGCTATTACAAACAAAGCTTCTTTGAACATTAGTATACAGGTTTTATGTGGACATACATTTTCCTTTCTCTAGGATAAATACCCAGCAGTGCACTTCCCGGATCATATGGTAAGTGAATATTTAACTTTATAAGAAATTGCCAAACTGTTTTACAGAGTGGCTATACCATTTTACATTCCCCCAACAATGTGTAAGAGAATTACTTGTTCCACATCCTTGCCAGTATTTGGTAGCCAATATTTCTTATTTCAGCCATTGTGACAGGTGTGTAGCAGTGTGTTACCATGGCTTTAATTTACTTTTCTCTAATGGCTAATGATGTTGACCATATTTTTATGTGCTTATCCGCCATCTGTATATCGTCTTGGATAAAGTGTCTGTTTACATCTTTTGCCTATTTTCTAATGGGCTAGTTTATTCCCTTACTGTTCAGTTGCGAGAGTTCTTTACATAGTCTGGATAAAAGTCCTTTGTTGGATGTGGGCTTGCAAATATTTTCTCCCACTCTGTACCTTGCCTTTTCGTCCTCTTCACAGGGTCTTTCACCTGTCAAATGTTTTTTGTTTTGATAAAGTCCAATTTAAGAATTTTCTTCTATCGTTCATCCTTCTGGTGTTATGTCTAAAGAACTCTTCACCTAACTCTAGGTCTCAAAGATTTTCTCCTGTGGTTTCTCGTAAAAGTTTTAGAGTTTTACATTTTACGTTGAGATCTATGATTCACTTGGAGTTAATTCTTGTATAAGATGTGAGGTAGAGGATGAGGTTCTCCACTCCCACCCCCATGGAAGTCCAACTGTTCCAACGCTTCATTGAATTGATCTTTCACCTTAGTAAAAAACCAGATAGGTGCATGTATAAGGGTCTATATCTGGAATCTCTATCTTGAATTGATTTACATGTTTGACTTTCCTCCAGTACCACACTGTCTGGATTACTGTAGCTATACAGTTAGTCTTAAAGTTACTTGTGTGATTCCTCTAACTATTCTTTGTCAATATTGTTGTAGCTATCCTACTTCCTTTGTCTTTCCATATACATTTTTGAATCAGCTTGTCTTTTTTTTTAAGCTGATGGCATTCTTTTTTGTTTTTTTAAATTTCTATTTTGAGGCAGTTGGGTTTGTAAGATATAATACAGAAAGATCCTGCATACCCGTAACCCAGTTTTCCCCAATAGCAAAATCTTATATAACTATACTCCAATGTTACAACAAGGAAACTGACATTGATAAATTCATTGACCTTATTCAGCTTTCACTACTTTTACATGCACTTATATGTGTACGTGTTCAGTTCTATGTTCATTTTATCACATATCCGGATTCAGGTGACCACTACCACAGTCAAGACACAGAGCAGTAAACATATGAGAACAGTCTTGTGCTACCTTTATAGCCAAAGTCACCTCCCTCTCTCCCCCTTCACCCGTGGCAACCACTTTTTTATTTCTAATCACTTTAACTTATCATTTTGAAAGTGATATATAAATGGAAGCATATAGTCTGTAACCGTTTGAGACTGGCTTTTTTCACCCAGCATAATTCCCATGAAATCCATCTAAATTGTTGCATGTATCAATAGGTAATTGCTTTTTATTGCTGAGTAATATTCCATGGTATGGATTCACCACAGTTATGTTTGACCATTTACCTCTTGAACCTCTTGAAGGACACTGGGGTTGTCCACATATTGGCTATTATAAATACAGTTGCTAAGAACATTAATGTAGAGGTCTTTGTATGAACATTAAGTTTTCTTTCCTCTGGGATAAATGCCCAGAAGTGCAATTTCTGGGTTGTATGGTAAGCACATACAACCCAGAAATTTAGTTTAGTTTTGTAAGAAACTGCCAAACTTACCAGAGCAGCTATACCATTTTACATTTCTACCAGCAATGGTAGAAAGTGACCAAATGGTATAAGTGACCTAGTTTGTCCACAAGCATTTGGAGTTGTCACTATTTTTTAATTTAGCCATTCTGATAGGTGAGTAGTGATTTTGGTTTTAGTTTGCATTTTTCTAATGGCTAAGGAAGTTGAACATCTTTTCATGTGCTTATTTGCCATTTGTATATCCTCTTTGGTGAAATGTCTGTTTGTGGCTTTTGCCCATTTTCTAATTGGATTGTTTGGGATTTTTTTTTACACTGTTCAGTTTTAAGAGTTCTTTATACATTCTAGATACAAGTCTTCTGTCAGATATGTACTTCACAGATACTATATTCCAGTCTGACACTTTTCTTTTTATCCTTCTCACAGGATCTTTCACAGAGCAAGTTTTTCACTTTAATGATGTCCTATTTATCATTTTTTCCTTTTATGGATAGTGCTTTTGGTATAAATTCTTAGCCCTAGATCCCAAAGATTTTCTCATATATTTTATTTTCTGAGGGTTTTATAATTTTACATTTTGCATTTAAATCCATAATCAATGTTGAGGCCTTTTTTTGTTTTTTGGTGGGTTTTTTGGGTGTAAAACATGAGGTTTACATCAAAGATCACTTTTTTCCTTTTGGATGTCCAATTAATTGCTCCAGGACTATTTGTTGAAAAGGCTAGCCTTCTTCCACTGTTCAGTGTTTTTTTTTTTTCATTTATTTTTATTGTGGTAAAATATATATAACATAAAATTTGCCATTTTAAAACCATTTTTAAGTACACAATCCAGTGGCATTAATTACACACACAATGTTATGCAACCATCACTACTATCTATTTCCAAAACTTTTTATTACTCTGAACAGAAACTCTGTACCTATTAAGTAATAATTCCTCATTCCTCCCTTCTCCCAGCTCCTGGTACCTCTAATCTAATGTCTCTATGAATTTGCCTATACTATATATTTAATATAAATAGAATCGTACAGTATTTATCCTTTTGCGTCTAGCTAGTTTCACTTAGCATAGTGTTTTCAAAGTTCATCCATATTGTAACACCCACGTTGTAGCAGACTTTATTCATTTTTATGCCTGAATAATATTCCATTGTATGTATATACCATATTTTATTTATCCATTCATCTGTTGATAGATGCTTGGGTTCTTTCCACCTTTTGGCTATTGTGAATAATCCTGCAAAGAACACTGGCATATAAGTATCTGTTTGAGTTCCTGTTTTCAACTTTGGGGGGTATGGACCTAGGAGTGGGATTGCTAGTTCACATGGTAATTCTATGTTAAGGTTTTTGAGGAAGTACAAACTGTTTTCCACAGTGGCTACACCATTTTACACTTCCACAAGCAACGTGCAAAGTTTACAATTTCTCCACATCCTTACCAACACATGCCATTTTCCATTTTTTGATTACAGCCATACTAGTAAGTGTGAATCGATAGCTCATTGTGGTTTTGATTTGTATTTTCTTAATGACTAATGATGTTGAGGATCTTTTCATGTGCTTATTGGCCATCTATGTAACTTCTCTGGAGAAATGTCTTCAAGTCCTTTGCCCATTTTTTAAATTGGGTTGTTTATCTTTCTATTGTTGAGTTGTAGGAGTTCTTTATATATTCTGGATATTAAACGCTTATCAGATATATGATTTGCAAATATTTTCTCCCATTCTGTAATTTGTCTGTTAACTTTCTTGATAATGTCCTTTGATGCACAAAAGTTTTTAATTTTGAAGAAGTCCAGTTTACCTATTTTTTCTTTTGTTTCTCATGCTTTTAGTCATATCTAAGAATCCAAGGTTATGAAGATGCACCCTTGCCTTTTCTTCTAAAAATTTTATGCTTTTAGCTCTCAAATTTATTTATGTAATTGATCCATTTTGAGTTAATTTGTATATATGGTGTGAGGCAGTGGTCACTGAATTGCCTTACATCTTTGTCAAAATCAGTTGGCATCAAGAAAATGTAAGAACCCACATAATGGCACAAGATTTTTGCAAATCACATATCAAATAAAGATGACTTCCTCTTTAACTCATGGATTATTTAGAAGTGGATTTGTTTAGTTTCCAAGTGTTTGGAGATTTTCTTGTTGACTTTGTTATTAAATTCTAGTGTGATTCTATTGTGGTCAGAGAACTCATTCTGTATGATTTCAGTACTTTTAAATTTGTTGAGGTTTGTTTTATGGCCCAGGATATGACCTATATTGATATATTTTCTGTGGACACTTGAAAAGGATGTGTCTTCTGCTATTCTTGGGTTGAGCATTCTATAAATGTCACCGATATCCTGTTGGTTGATGATGTTGTTCAGATACTCTGTATCTTTAGTGGGTTTCTGTTTAGTGGTTGTATCAATTACTAAGAGAAGGATGTTGTAGTCCTCAACTATAGTTATGGGTTTGTCTATTTCTCCTTTCAATTTTGTCAATTTTTGCTTCATGTATTTTGAAGCTCTGTTCTTGGGTTCATACACATTTAGAATTATGTCCTCTTGATGAATCAACTTTTTTATATCATTATGTAATGTTCCTCTTTTTGTCTCTGGTGATTTTCTTTGCTCTTAAGTCTACTTTGTCTAATATTAATATAGCAACTCCAGCTTTGATTAGAGTTTGCATAGTATATTTTTTCATTTTTTTATTTTTAACCTTCCTATGTCATTATATTTGAAGTGAATTTCTTATTGACAGCATATAGTTGTGTTACATTTTTAAAATCTATTCTGCCAGTCTCTGTCTTTTAATTGGTATATTTAGATCATTTACATGTAATACATTTACTGACATGTTAGGATTTAAGTCTGCCACTTTTAATATTAGTTTTATATTTGTTCCCTCTGATTTTGTTCCTCTGTTTCCTCTTTCTGGCTTTCCTGTTGGTTATTCAAACATTTTTTATCTATAGTGTTTTTTAGTATATCTCATTGTATGATATTTTGGTATGGTTGCCCTAGAGATTACAATATATATATACCTAACTTACCACATTCTAATACTGTCAACATTCTACCATTTCATGTAGAATGTAGAAACCTAAACACTTTTTAAGTCCCTTTACCCTACCCCCTTCCTTTATGACATAGTTATCTTAAATCTCTCAAAATATATTGAGACCCACATCAGACAATGTTATGATTTTTTTCTTCTAATCATCAAACATAATTTTTAAACTCTGGAGGAAGAGAATTGTCTATTTTATTTATATTATTATTTATTATTATTATATTATTCCTGATGTTTCACGATGCTTCCCCCCATTTTATTGAGATATAGTTGACATATAACATTGAATTAGTTTTATGTGTACAACATAATAATTTGATATATGTATACAAGTTTACTTTTTTAACTTTTTTTTTTGTCTAAAGAACTTCTATTTCCACTTGGTTCTCCTTATTCCGTCTATTTCTTTGCTCAGACTTTCTACTTTTTCATTTGTTTAATGAGTGCTCTTAATTGTTTGTTGGAGACATTTTATGATAGCTGCTTTAAAATACTTAGTTCTAATATCTGTTTCTCTTGATGTTGACATCTATTGATTACCTTTTCTCATTCAAGTTGAGATTTTTGTAGGTTTTGGTATGATGAAAACTTTGGATTGTATCCTGGGAATTTTGAGAGTATTATGAGATTCTGGTTTCTATCTAAATCTATTTTAGCAGATAGTCAACATGTTTAGGTTCAGAACATGTGTTCTGGCCCATGTTTGTTGGCTATGGTTCAAACACCAATTTTGTTTTCAAAGGCTTTGCAGTGCTTTTCTGGCCTTTCCCACTATGTGCTACCCAAAGGTCTAAAACCTGGGTGGTGTTCCAGATCAATGTTCAGTTATCAAATCTTTTGCTGTGTTGTTTCTGTGTGGTTTCATGCATGGGTTACACAAAAGCCTGCCCAGGATTTTATATACAAGTTTTAAAAATCCTTTTTTCCAGCATGGCAGTTCTTCAGAAAATTAAACACAGAATTACCATATGATCCAGCAATTCCACTTCTGGGTATATACCCCCCAAAAATGAAAGCAGGGTCGTGAAAAGATATTTGTACACTCACATTCACAGCAGCATTATTCAAAATAGCCAAGAGATGGAAGCAATCCAAATGTCCATTGGCAGATGAATGGATAAGCAAAATGTGGTATATACATACAATGGAATACTATTCAGCCTGAAAAAGGAAGGAAATTCTGACACATGCTACAACATGGATGAACCTTAAAAACATTATGCTAAGTGAAATAAGACAGTCACAAAAAAGACAAATATTGTATGATTCCACTTATATGAAGCATCTAAAGGGGTCAAAATCATAGAAACAGAGAAAGTAGAATGGTAGTTACCAGGGGCTGAGAGGCAGGGGAAAAAGGGGAATTGTTGTTTAATGGGTATAGAGTTTCATATTTACAGGATGAAAAAGTTCTAGCAATCAGTTTCACAACAATGTGAATATACCTAACACTACTGAAGTTTACACTTAAAAATGATTAAGATAGTGAATTTAATGTGTTTTTTAACACAATAAAAAAAGAAAAAAAGGAAGGAAATTCTAACATATGCTATAATATAGATGAACCTTGACATTATGCTAAGTGAAGTGAGCCAGACACAAAAGGACAAATACTGTATGATTCCACTTATATGAGATAACTAGAGTAGTCAAATTCAGAGAGATAGAAAATAGGATGGTGGTTGCCAGGGCCTGGGGAGAGGGCAGATCAAGGAGTTATTATTCAGTGGGTACAGTTTCACTCTGAGAGGACGAAAAGGTTTTAGAGATGAATGGAGGTGATGGCAGCAAAACAAGGTGAATGTACTTAATGCCACTGAACTGTATACCTAAAAATGGTTAAAATGATAAATTTTTTGGTAAGTATATTTTACCACAATAAAAAGTCACTTTCTCTAGATAACTTCCCTCAATAATTCTCCCCTGTCTCTAGTTGTGGAAGGGAGGAGAGGGGTACCACCTCTTATTTCAGGGCAGGAATGGAAGACACGGATTTGTCCATAGTCTCCAAGCCACAGCCCCAGGTGGTGAGAGGGAGGGGAGTGGTTTTTTTGTGGTGTTCACCTGAATAGGGCTGCTATGGTCAAAATGTTTATATCCTGCTGGGCTACCCTTCTCCCAGTCCTTTGGCTAGAAAGAGCAGACTTTTGTGGGGGCTTTTCTTTTTTTGTCTGCAGCTATAGGTGTTTCTGGGTTTCAGGTCTTTCCAGAGTTCATGTCAGGAAAAAACAAAAATAAAAGAACAACAGAAAACTCACTTCCTACTAGGTAGTTCCTTGAGTCTTATGAACCCCGGCCAGTCTACCTTTTTTCTTTTTTGTGTGTCAGGAAAACCAGCCCTGAGCTAACATCCATTGCTAATCCTCCTCTTTTCGCTGAGGAAGACTGGCCCTGGGCTAACATCCATGCCCATCTTCCTTTACTTTATATGGGACGCTGCCACAGCATGGCTGACAGGCAGTGTGTTGGCAGGAGCCCAGGATCTGAACCTGCAAATCCCGGGCTGCCAAGCGCGAACTAAACCACTGCACCACTGGGCCGGCCCCCAGTCTACCTTTTTTCTCCACCTTTCAGAGTCTTCTGTCAGTTGCTTTGTGAATTTTGTCTAGTTTTTTTTTTTCTTTTTCTGTAATTCTTGGAAAGAATAGGGTGGAATGTGCTTACTCAATTTTGTCTGGAACAGAAGTTCCAGTAGCTGCACTTACTACTTTTGTACTCCCCATGGTCCTCTTTTATCCTTTTAGTAGTTAACCACATTTTACTACTTAGTAAAATATTGATATCACATTTTTACTGTTCAAGTTACTGGTCTGGTATTCATGTCCTGAGTGGACTCCGACTGATATGCAATTTTTGGTAATGATGAAGCTTAGGGTATGGCCATCAATGTGGATGGTAGAGGTATGTGGAAGAGATGATCATTGGAAATGAAGTCAACAAGCAGAGAAACTGAGGGGTTGGAAGGACTATCTACATCAAAACTGATGTCACAAGGGCCAGTCCGGTGGTATAGCAGTTAAGTTCACGTGCTCCGCTGCAGCGGCCCAGGGTTCGCAGGTTCGGATCCCAGGCACGGACTGATGCATAGCTTGTCAAGTCATGCTGTGGTGGTGTCCCATATAAAGTAGAGGAAGATGGGCACGGATGTTAGCCCAGGGCCAGTCTTCCTCAGCAAAAAGAGGAGGATTGGCAACGGATGTTAGCTCAGGGTTAATGTTCCTCACATACACACACACACACACAAAATTAAAGTCACAGAAGAGAAGACAGAAAGACAAGGTGTCAGGAGCTCATTGGCTCAGCACCTTCACCACATTATGCCACCACCAGCAGACACTTTCCACGAATGAACCCAGGAGCTCTGACAGAACATCCAGTTTCAACCCTGATTCAAATATTCTTCATGGAACAGTTGTCATTGTTGGGTAATGTTAAGAACCCTAGTCTGGGGTCAGGAAATCTAGTTCTAATCTGCCCTTATCATGTACATTCTAGCCTTATGATCTTAGCAATATATTTCCCTTCTTTGAATCCAGGTTCAAACCACACTTCCTCATTCATGAAACAGAATGTTCATTTCATTTCTGTTTGCCTCATAGAATGGCTGTGAAGGGAGTTTGTACACACTGCTTTCACTAATATACCCATGCTAGAGATGAAGGCTTTCTACTTTCAGTGCTCAGATACATAGATTCTACAGCAAATCATGTCTTTCTGTCCTTGCCCCTGCTCTGATTCAAGTCTTCCTTTGTTTTCCCTTGGACACTGCTATAGCCTACTACTCATCTCCCTGACAGTTCTCCCTCATAGACTGCTAGATAAGTCTTTCTAAAACATATCCTTCTAAAATAATAATCTGTCCTCTAAAACCTACCATGGTTGCCTTAAACATTTAGCGATCTCCTCCAGCCTCAGTGAGCCTTGGAGCTATATTTCCTCTTCACATAGTCCCTCCTGTTCCCAAAGCATATCACTTTTGACATCCATATGGGTTAGCTCACTGATCTACAAACTTGTTATTCCTCACTTAGATGCCTTTGAATAAGCCGTTGCCTCTCCCTGGAATATCCTTTTCCCCCATCTCTTCCTGGTAAAATAATATTTTTCCTTCAAGGCTCAACTCAAACACAATTCAGAGGACATAGGTCTTTTACACACAATAGGAAATAGCCTTTTCCTCCATTGAGGTTCTCCTGCATTTGACTTATTCTTCTCTGAAAGGCACTCACCACCAGTGGTCTTATACAGTGGTTATTTATAAACATGCCATGTCTCCTTCACTGGCTAGGAACACCTCTTAGTCAGGACTATATCTTACTCATTTACCTATCACTCAGAAGAACTCCTGGAATATAGTCAATGCCCAGGGAATGTTAGTTAAATAGCTTGCTAAGGTAGTGCTTGGGGTTAAGTTGTAAGCATGGTTTGCAGTGGGGACAAATTTGAATGTGTGGAGACTATATAGAGTGTGTATAATTTATGAGCCTGTGATTGAGAACGTAGGGATAAAGATGTATGGTTTGTAAGCAAGAAGTGGTTCGTGTATGTGCCAGGTGCGTATGTGCCATATGAACACAGGAGAAACTCCCCGGGACTTGCGCTTTCTACAACTTGGGCCAGGCTGGTCATCTTTCATGGCATTGGCCTTGTCTCCTCCCTACCCCATCCCCTGCTTTCCTACCTTAAGTATACGTCAGTCTCCAGCCCAAAAGCTCCATGTTCAACAGCTTTCTCAAAGGACATCATGGTATTTTCAGGTCCCAGCTGTGGAAGAAAAGGACATCAGGCCCTATACCTCAGATCTCTCCTCCCAACATCCCTACGTGGTAGAGAGGGAGCCCAGTAATGAAAGGGCTTTAGGAAGCAGAGTTTGGCTCCCTCGGCTCTTTATTCAAAGAGATTGCCTATATTCTCCTCTACCCAACCTGATTCTGGGACTCTGCTCATCTGAGGCAATGTCACTGGGCACAGTAAAGAGAAATGGACTGAGAGTTAGGTCACCTAGGTTCAAGTTCAATCTCTACAATTAACTCTTTATTCTTGTCATCTCAAACCAACCCCTTTCCTCTCTAAGGGTTCCTATGATTCTGAGGTCCCCTTCTCTCATCCACACACCCCATATACACCTGTACTCACCCATGTCCACCATGCTCAGACCTACCATGGGTGCACCTCTATGTCCAAAGAAGTCTGGCTTGGGTCCCAATTTATCCTTCTCCTGAATGCAGGGAGAGTAAATCCCCAATGGGACGACATAGAGACATAAAAGGATAAGAAAAAAGGGCAATCCAATAGCCACTTGTAGAGCTGAAAAAGTTGCAAGGAGGGGGAAGTGAGAAAAAAAGGAAAACAGGAATGAAGAACCATCACAAGCAACTAACTATCCCAAAGCAGTAGGCAGTAAATACTCAGCCTATGGGTTTCACTGACTCTGTGGACTGGCTGATTTACTCTCTACTTCTGACACATCCTCACTTACTTTCAGTGATTTCAAAGTATAGGACTATCCAAATATATTATTATTGCATTATTACTGCATTATTATTAAGGCAATATTATTGGAACTGTAAATTTACAAGGGAATGAATTGTGCAGGAGATGGGAAGGAAAGGAAGGAGGGGGAATGTTAAGGAATACCTTCTCAGGAGGAGTAGTAGTTTGGCTGGTTCTGAGAAAGTCCTGAAAGATAAGCCTGTAAAGATCAGCCTAAAATGCCCCTATATTTAAGGCAGTACAGTATAGTGGAAGGGGCACAAGGTGACAGAAATCCGAGTTCAAAGCCAAACTCTACCACTTTCTAATTGTGAGACTAAGGACATGTTGCTTAATCTCTCTGGGTCTTCATTTTCTTCTCTCTGAAAAAATGGGGCTATCTTGCTGTTAACATCTACCTCATAGAGTTGATATGACATTGTTGATTCATAATAGGTATTCAATAACTATTAGGTATTTGCTTCTCTCTCTCTCTCTCTCTCACACACACACACACACACACAGCCTGTCCACAATACCTGTTATCACTGGCCATTCCCCAACACTTACTATTTTAGACCTCTGAAGAGTTTACCCATTTGTACATTTTTAAGTTCCCACCTATGCTTCAGTCACTTTCAAATCTAGATCTCCAGCTCTAACCTCTCAATTTTGTGAGTCTATCACATCTCTTGATTCTTTTTCTCTCATGACTTGTCATCTTGTATCTTCTGATTCTAACTAAAATTTAAGAAGTGAAAAAGAAAAGATTTCTTTATTGTCCCCTTTAAGACAACATTTCCAGAGACATTTCCTAAAATTCACCCTCCAGATACATATACACACATTTACAAACACAATGGCAACACTACCAATCCAGTCTTTCTCTTGCCTGCATGCTTGCCCAAGTCAGGAAGCAAACACTCCTTGTTTAACCAGTAGTAAAAAGAGACACAGAGAGAGAAGATCCTACTGATTTCACAGTAAGGGTGCTGAGAAATAACTCCATTCTCAAAACAATTTAGTGTACAGCTCTGATTCTCTTTTGTTTCCATGATATTAGGGCAAAGGATGGAGAGGAAACTAGTGGCAGAGGTAGACATTTCTGCAGGGGCCTGGTTTGAGTTATTAGAATGTAACCAGGAATATCCGGACCTACTATAAGTTCATTAGTTAAAACTAGTAATATTTGAATACAACTAAAAGAACTGTGACTTGTACCATTACTCTGGTAAAATAAAATTTAAATGGTCTCTACCGCCCCACCCCCACCCCAATCCATTCCCAGACAGTCAATGTGTAACAAAATACAGAAAATTCTTATTTTTCTAGAAGGAGAATCCCTCTTTATAAGAAGGCCTGTTCAGTCAGGGAAATGCTATGACAGGCCACGTAGGGTTATGAGTTTGACCACAAGAAGCATGCCTGAGTAACAAGCTAAATGAATTTCAAACAGGTCCAGTGGTGACTATCTACCAAGCTTATGTTTTGCTGAGTGGAGTATGCAAGCTAGAGCCAGAACTTAAAGGATCAGGCAAGGTTCCACCTACATGACATACCTTCTCTTTCCAAATGGATTAAGTAGAAGGCCACAGGCCAGGAAAGGAGAACCATCACAGTTATGCTGCTCAGGTGCATGTAGGGAGCAAAGACCTGGGAGAAAGCCAAAAGTCAGGCTGAACACATCTGGACAGACAGGGCCAGACCTACAGGATGATGCTTACCTTCAGAGAAAGCCCAGCTGTCAGCCACCTGTCTTTCCAGTAAACGCATAAAATCGACATAAAACACAAGCATAGCAGAATCACTAGCAGAGTCAGGATCTAGGGAAACAGAAAGAATCCCCTGACTTCCAGGCACAAGGCTTGGATCAGAACTGTCCCTGAGAATTTTATGTGTGTCCCCACAATGTCAAGGACCTCATTTCCTCATCTTTTTAATCTAACCATCTTGGAAATCCTCAATATTGGATGGATCCAATCATTCACCTTCTTTGCTCCCAAGTCTTTGTGGTATAGCATGGCTAGAAGAAAATTACACAGCTATGTGGTCTGATGCCTTTACTAATTTATCATCTCTAGCCTTAGCTGGGGCCTCTACATTGCTTAGCATCTCTCACTCAGTTTTAACAATGGCCATTACAAATATTCACTACTTTTTTATACGACTCAATGTAATCACAAGTAAATAACATTTTGTAACTGCCTTTTCAATGTATGTTTTCCCCAACAGACTATAAGCTTCATGAGGTCAAGGACATTATTCATTTATGATTATATCCTCACTGCCTTGCAGAATGTCTGACACATAGTAAGCATCCAATAAATATTGTTGAACAGATGAAAAAAATCTGCCTGTCAGAACACTATTTCATAGAGAAAGAACATTGAGACCAAGAAGACATAACTGTAATTTCTTCCCCTTCAAATGTACAGTTTTTCTACATCTGTGTTGCCCTCTAGAGAGTGCTTAGTTCCCTCCTTTCCATAATCTCTTTATCTATTAAAGTAATTGAATCCATAATTATACCTTCTCACAAAATAACTTCAGGCCTTACTGGCTTCAATGGTTAATTTTAACAAATATTTGAGGAAGACATATTTCCAATCTTTAACAAACTCTTCCAGAGAATAGAAAAAGATGGAACACTTACTAAATTGTCTTATAAAGCCAATAAAACATTGATACCCAAACTCAACAGTGGCATTACGAGAAAGAAAAGATATAGGCCAATCTCTCCTACATACATAAATGCAAAAATCTTAAATAAACTATTAGCAAACCAAATATATCACAACACAAAGGTTTAATTGTCAAATCAGATTCACATGAATCTCATGTCATTCTGTGATCTTACCCAGCACCAAACTTTACTAATGATTTAAAGGATACAGGCAACTATAAGGTACAGATAAAACATCTTCCTTTGGTGAAATCTGATCCTGTCAAATGCAGCTACTCATAAAAAGGTCATTCCTCTCCTGCATTAGGATACACTTTGGTCTTGGACTTAAAATGTGAGGTGTGTTTTGTACAAAGTATGTTGAAACATTGCTTCACAGAAGGAGCCTTTTTGGTTATGGAGCATCCTTATCTTATATCCCATTAATTATACAACTCCAGGCAGCCATGTCTCCCACCCTACAACTCTATAAATTCCATGTTTATTCACAATAAGCAACCCAAACATACCAGATTATATCCTGCTAGAAATTTTCATAGATAAGCACTCTCCATTATTTTGGCTAATAAATATCTTTAGTGTGTTTACCAGGAGGTTGGGTTATTAGCTTGTTTACAAGAAGATTTGATTAAGGTCAATTCATTCCTCTCTGAGCACCCCTAGCTAGAAGAGGAATAGGTTTTGGCTGGTGCTAACCCTCTCCTTCTGGGTTTATTCTGATTACACTAAAACTGAAACTCCAAGACCTACAGAATCTCCCTTGCCAGTAGAAGCACTCTCTCCTTTCAAGTGTGATAAGCCTAGTCCTCCATGGTTTGAAGGCCCAACCAAGGTAGTTACCTTCCAAGGGGAGGCCAACTCTTCTCATACCCTACCTCCATCACATCTCATTGCCTACAGACTCATCACTGGAATTAGATCCCAGAATGCCTCAAGAGATGAAGGCTTATTAATTTACACTGACAAAAACCTGTAGAAAATGTGTAAAAATGAATCCTAAGGGTGCTAGACAAAGAGAAAAGAACATAATTTTAGATCAGGCTAAATTTATTGATATGAGTGCACTTGCCAGAAATTCTGAATTCAATATACCAGAATCCAGATATTACGCAATTAAAGTGGTTCTAATTGTTTGTTTGGTCATCTGAAACCTTGGCTCAATAGTGGCCTATGCTTAATGAAATTGAGATGCCAGCAATTTCTTGGTGTAATGTAGAAGAAAGAATCCAAAGGTTTGTTGAGAAAAGGTTTGTTGAGAAAATGTTGCCAGAATACTATCACCTATGATCAGCTAACTTACTCCCTATCATGTTCTATGGGAGGTCTCAGAGAACATTGAAAAAATACACTGGTGAGGAAAGTGCCAGCATTCTTGAAAAGCACTGTAGTGGCTATCCTCCATGCCTGAATAAAGGTGAGAGATGCTGCCATTGAAACTGGCTTCCTGATTTCAAAGGCAATGATCAGACCCTGCCGTGGCGGAGGCTAAGTACCAGCACCAACTGCCAGAGCCAAGGAAAGCACGGTTTCTATAATAGGCACAAGCCTGAAACGGTAATCAGAATGGTTTAACCCATAGGGATTCTTGGTTGTAACTAACTGATCATGGTGTCCCAACTCCAAAACAGATGGTGATCTCAATAAGGCCTATTTGTTTACTTCTAATCTACATTCTTTCCCTATAAAATCTTATGACTCAATTTCCATCTGTTCTAATACCTCTTAAATTTATATTTCCAGTTCATACTTCTCATTTGAGTGAGAGGAAATTTAAGGGGACCACTTAAGAGAGATTGACATGTTCTTGGATTTGAGAAAACACAAGAAATGGTATCAAAACAATGCCTGAAAGGGGCTGCCCCGGTGGCACAGCGGTTTAGTTTGCACTTTGGCAGCCCGTGGTTCGCGGGTTCGGATCCCGGGCGCTAGCAGAGGCACTGCTTGTCACGCCATGCTGTGACAGCACCCCATATAAAGTAGAGGAAGATGGGCACGGATGTTAGCCCAGGGCCAGTCTTCCTCAGCAAAAAGAGGAGGATTGGCGACAGATGTTAGCTCAGGGCTGGTCTTCCTCACACACACACACACATAAAAACACAGTGCCTAAAAAAGTCTGTAAAAAAGCAAGAGGCTGTGGCTAGAGCTGCTCAAGCCCACGGCAGAACAAAATGAGGGAGTCTATGTTGGAAATGAGCTGTACTTCCACAGGTGGTGGGCCAAAGATGCCTGCTTTCTGGGGACCAGATATGGATCCTTTGAGAGAAACCAGGCAGGTGTCATTTTAAAGGGTTCTAAACTAAGGGAAGGTCAAAATGACCTCAACAAAGAAATTTTAGGGGGCATAGGAAAACAGGCATTGACTCCACCAAGAGAGTTACAGTCAAAGTTCTCAGCAGAAGGGTCTCTGAAAATACACATAGAAAAAGCCCATGGGGTAAGGAGCCAACAACTGAGCATTTACCTGGTCCTCATGGAATCAACCCCAAATGATCCTCTTGTCCTTCCTTGTGGGACTGTGTTCTTTCATTCTATCTCCTCTTCCCCCGGGCCCTCCTCTAATGGAAGAGAGGTAAAGGACCATGGTGGTCTCTCCACCACCACAGGCTTCCAGGCCCAGATCAGGCCCAAATTGAGGAGGAGAAAGGCCTTATAAAGTTGGAATTTGGGTTATTACAATGAATGAAATCTTTAATGACTGAAATGAGAATGTTCTTGTGTCTATAAAGGACTGGGAAAGTAAGGAAGCTTGCCTAAAATTTTATCGGGATGGGAAGAACAGAGTCACAGAGTGAGTTTAACAAGGAGTGGTGAGAAAAAATAAAGTTTGGGTTCAGCTCCTTCAGTAAATCATTATATCCATTAGAAATTTAATGATATCAGTTAAAACAATGTAAGTAGATCTCTTCTTTCTAAGGGGAACAATGAAAGAAAGGGCAACTATGTATTTAACACTGAGTGCCAAAGAGGCACCTTTAGTCCTGGTCTAAGTTCTCCTAAGAAGACTCAGATGTCCTACCTTATGAAACCAGTGCAGGTATAGTTCACTCCCTTCCCAAATCAACAAAAATCCAAGTACCTGAAAAAGCAAAGAAAAAGGAGGTTATTTTGAAATCACCAGTTGCTGCCCAAAGCACCGCTCTGCAGCTCACAATTCCTTTCACAGTCTGCCACTACATTCACTTCTTGCCATACCTGCACTTTTCAGCCTCTGGGAGTTTGTCATGTTGTTCCTCTGCCTGAAAACTCTTCCTCCCCATGCCACTGACCCTTCAAAACCAGTTCAAAAGTTACCTCCTATTGTAACTTTCACCAGCACCCTCAGGAAGAATTAATTATAATCTTCTCTGGGATTTCATAACAATCACCACACTGACACCTTTCCTAAGTTCCCACCGCTTTCTTTTCCTTGTGATGGATCTTATTCCTGGTATTACTTAGACCCACTTGTGAGAGAACAGAGGTCTGGGGCCAGCTCCTCCAACGGTCATTTAAAAGCTATTTCTTGAGGAACCAGTGCTGTTGTTACAACTGTTGTTAACACTGGTATTTAGCCAATAAATACTAGTTAGATTTGAATCTAAATCTAGTCAGTCACTAAATCAGTGTGGACATGGAAACTGAAACCTGGAGAACTCAGATGCTTAGGATATAAATGAGAGTTTGAATGTGTAAGACACTTACCTTTTTATCAAAATGATTTTATGTATATGATTTCATTTGTTCTTTACCTGGCCCTAGAAAATACTATTTTATTAAATATTTTTATCATTCTCATTTGAAAGAAAAGAAACTGAGGCTCAGAAGAGTTATATGACTTGACCAAGGATACAAAGTAACCTAAAGATAGTGCTGGCAATAGAACCCAGGTCTCCCTCTCTGTTCGCCGTTGTTGCCACTGCATGCATCCAAAAAGAGGCACGGTAAAGTAGAAAGTTTATTAAAATATATTGCCTTATTGGATACTAGAACTCATTCCCACCTTAGAAGCTAACTAGATCATTTCATATTTATTGTGTATGAAAGCACTACAATTCAGTGGGCAGAGTCGGGCCCAGAGCAGACCTTTCATTTGCATTTTCCCCATTAAAAGGAAAAGTTGCTAACTGGTCTCTCTGCCTATAGCCACCTTCCACACCACAACTTCCAGGATGATTTTCCTAAAAGAGAAATCTGATTTATGCCAAATGTCTTAGCCTTATTTTCCAAAATCTGTCACAAGCCTATCTTTTTAGCCACATTCCCCATTAATTCTTCATTACGCCCTACATGCTAGCAGAACTGACCTTTCCTTTTTATCTAGTCACACCCCATATTTTCTGTCTTGCCAACTTTGTTATGATAATCTCACAGCCTGGAATGTTCTTCCCTATCCTTACATACACATGTCCAAATCCAACATCCCTTCAAGATCTCACTCCAGTGCCACCTCTTCCAGGAAGGCTTACTTAATCCTCTTGGCTGGAAGTCACCTCTTCCTTCTCAGAACCCATGCAGAACTTTATTTAGGCCTCTCTAATGACAATTATAATGCTCTCCTTGTGTTAGTTATTTTTGTCTACGACTTAGTTGCCCCACTAGATGCTACACTCATTGAATTAAGGGACTACTGTAACTTTATAGCTCATACCTATCTCTATGAAGTGCCCTCCATGAAAACAGAAACTGCAAGTGTTTTGTTGATCTCTGTATACTCAATACTAATCACTCATATGATGATTAATAAATTTTGTTGAAAGAAAAAGTTAATGCAAATGGTAATTGATTTAGAGTTTGGGTTCTTCTGTACCAGACAGGAAATCAGTAGGGACAACGAATTGTGAAATCAGAGAAAGACATATATGCCCTAGGTATAAGTGGGCACTGAAAAACTACAATTACGTAAAAGTTATCCTCCCATAAGCTTTCCACTTCCACAGACTTTTCTCTTTGCCTGGCCTGAATTTCTCATACTACATGACACCATTATGTCAGGAAACAGAGGCAGGGTCACTATTGCCAAAAGACTTTTGCTAAAATGTACTTTGCACCTGGACTAGGGCACTAGCACTTGCACATCAGAACAGGTTTAAGAAACCAGCTAACTCGTAAGGCCCAGGAAGACTGATTCTCAGGAGATGGGATATTAAAGGAGGTAGTTCAATGTGTAAAGATACTGCTAAAGTGAAGCTGTGGGTGTCTAAAATGACAATACTGAGTGAACCATAAAATAGGCTATGAAACATGGAAATAGAAAAAGGATGTTCTGCCACTTTTTCAAAGGGTTAAAGTGGTAAGACACATCCTCTAATATCACAAGCCTTCTTTTCTGCATCTATCCCTCAGGCCTAAAATTCAAGTAGCTGATGTAAACCCCAACTTTGCTAAGACAAGAATGATCGTGCGTTCTGAGGGCTCCCAGCACTAACTGGATCCCACACCACAGACTGGAGCACCTCGTGAGGCTACTCAAGAAAGGAGAAGGAGAAATGGGAAACATTACTCACCAACAGCAATGAAGAGTAGGCAGTCAGGATACCAAGGAAACTCAGCAAAACAATGGACCAGTAGAACCAGTCTCCTGTACCTAGGAAAACAACCCTGCAAAAATGTTTAAAGATTTTCAATCTTTAAAATATAGCAGAAATTAGCGGCATCTATGTCAAGGATGGGGGACAAGACTGGACTAGAATAGGCATAAGAAAACAGAGGGAGATAAGAAGAGAAGGAATTTGGGAACAGATCTGTGAAAAGCTTTGGGGATATCTAGTTGAGGTATTTTAACTCTGTCCTATAGGCAACTGGATACTCTAATGGGGGTCTGCATAAGTTGCATGATTTTTTTCAAGTTATTTAGAATATATAATCAAAAACTATGTCCTCTTTAAAAAACAATACAATAATACAGAAATTCTGGAACGCCAAAAGAGAAAAAAGTCATCCATAAGTTCACCGCCTTAATGAATTACTTTCCATTTTGGCAGGTTTCTTGTCTAAGCCCATGTACTTTTTTCTTACATAATTGCCATCACAGCTACCATATTAGGTGCTCTATTCTGTGTAAGAGATTTGGGTTCTTTAAAAACAATGGTGATGTGTTCTGTTCCTAAAGTAGTTTAGGAGAAAAAACTCCTAATGATTTGCTAAGAGAAACAGTATTATACTTGGTCTAGGTATTATATGTCAAAGAATTTAGACTCTTCATTTCAAGATAAGAGAAATTACCTCCTCTCCATCTAAAACCTGGAGAAATTATATTTTAACAACAGAAAATATAGATTAGTGAATATATAACCATATTAAAAATAAGAAAGGAAATTCTCTTTGGTCAGGGGCCATAAGACACACCAAGAAGAAAGAAATGGGGAAGCAGCCATCCTAGTGAGAGCAATCCCAGATCAAGAGACTGGGAAAAGTACTCTGTAGAAGATAAGCTCACAACCAGGAACAAGAAAACGTGTAAGGAATGTCAACAAATGAACCCAACAAATAGAATGACTTGTACCCAAGAAAATATAATTAACAGAACAATCAGGAAAGAATCACAAAATAAATATATTTATGATCTTCAAAGAAATAAAGGAAGGACTCACATCCACATAACAAGAACAGGATGTTTTAACACAACTACAGTGATTACCAAAACAATCAAAAAGAGGGGAGTGACATCAGCATCATGGTGGAGTGAGCTTTTCCCTTTAGAATCTCTCCCCTAAGATACAACAAAAAGATCATTCACATACCAACAGAGGACAATCACACATCACAAAAGACGTCTAAGAGACCCACGCACTTGTACATCTGAAGGTGGAGGCACCGAAGCCCTGGAGGAAGTGGGGAGAGGTAAGGACAAATCCCCGCCGCCTCATTCAGTTGGCAACTCTGGTTCTGCGTGGCTCAGAGAGAGAGGGGGGAGGGCTGGCCCTCTGCAGGAAAACTATCGCTTTCCAAGTTCTCTCACAGATTGTGAGAAATTCCCACAAGGAGGAAACGGAACTGTTGTGGGGGTGCGGTCAACATCCAAACACCCCAGCAAGGTGAAGAAAGAAGCCCCCGGGATTGGGCAGGTGAAAGAGAGAGCCCCTTCTCCCGCACACCCGGCACTTCAGCACAACTCATCAGCCAGAGGGCCCACAGATTGCAGAAGGCCCAGAATACACAGGTTTTGACCCCACCCAGTGGCGGCAGATAGAAACTGTGACCAGATATCTTTGTTATGAGAAACAATAAGCCAAAAACTGCAGGCTCTATGCAAAAATATATTAAATCTCCAGAACAGAAGGTAAATGACAAGCACCCAGAAACCAACCCTGAAGGCACAGAAATCTATAACCTAAATGACAGAGAATTCAAAATAGCTATCATAAAAAAGCTCAATGAATTACAAAAAGCACAGATAGACAATTCAATGAATTCAGGAATTTCTTCACAAAAGAGATTGACATCATGAAGAAAAACCAATCAGAAATACTGGAGATGAGAAACACAATGGATGAGATAAAGGAAAATCTGGAACCTTTATAGAACAGAGCTGACAATATGGAGGAAAGAATTAGCATTATTGAGGATAGGAATGCAAAATACTCCAGATAGAGGAGAGAGAACTAAAACTAAAAAGAAATGAAGAACTCACACAACTGAACAACAAAAATAACATACAACCCGATCAAAAAATGAGCACAGGATATGAACAGACATTTTTCCAAAGAAGATATACAGATGGCCAACAGGCACATGAAAAGATGTTCAATATCACTAATCATCAGGGAAATGCAAGTCAAAACTACACTAAGATATCCCCTTACACCCATTAGATTGGCCATAAGCACCAAGACAGAAAACAAATGTTGGAGAGGCGGTGGAGAAATGAGAACCTTAATTCACTGCTGGTAGGAATGCAAACTGGTGCAGCCTCTATGGAAAACATGGAGATTCCTCAAAAAATTAAAAATAGAAATGCCTTATGATCCAGCTATCCCACCACTGGGTATCTATCCAATGAACCTGAAATCAACAATCCAAAGAGGCTTATGCACCCCTATGTTCACTGCAGCATTATTCACTACAGCCAAGAAGTGGAAGCAACCCAAGTGTCCCTTGACTCATGATTGGATAAAGATTTGGTATATATATACAATGGAATACTACTCAGCCATCAAAAAAGACAAAATCATCCCATTTGCAACAACATGGATGGACCTGGAGGGTACTATGTTAAGTGAAATGAGAAAGACAAACACCATGTGATTTCACTCATATGTGGAAAATAAACTAACACACGGACAGAGAGAACTGTTTGGTGGTTACCAGGGGCAAGGGAGATGAGGGGTGGGCACAAGGGGTGAAGGGATGCATTTATATGGTGACTGACAAACAATAATGTACAACTAAAACTTCACAATGTTATAAACTATTAAGACATTAAAAAAAAACAATCAAAAGACATCTTGGAAAAAAAAGAAGAAAGATGGACGTAATAACAGTCTAGATACAGCCAAAGAATTAATCAAACAGCTTAACCAGTAGTGACACTGACTTTGCTTTCCAAGTGAGAAAGGAAAGTTAAGATTTGCCATTTAATGGTGCTATATCTTTTCTAATCATTTCTCTGGCCAGGTTAGATTTTTTTCACTCCCTTTCAACCTAAAAGGTCTTCTTTTGTATATTCAATCATATGTAAATATTATTGTTAGTTTAGTTCAGCTCAACACTCAGGTGAAGTTCCCACCCACCTGCTGTGAACTGCAGGCAAAGGAACTGTGATTTTTTTCCTCTCCTTTTCTCTCTCCCTCTTCCACTTCATCCTGTCCCATTCATGTGTACTCACTCTTGGTGATGGTGATGGTAACAAAAGGGAGTGAGAAATATGAAAAGGGGTTTGTTTAAGTAACTGCCTATACATCAGTGGGAACTGAAAAAGGAAATCTTGGCCATCACTTCTTTAAACTGGGGACATACAGTTGCTGATGACTATTCAGTAGGCTCACTCTACATGGATTGTCCAATTTAGGCTTCTTCTGACTTAGTATTTTCAAGCAGTTTTCTCTCTGCTCTGGGCCATTGTTTTACATCCCTCTAGCAGCATAATCATACCACCCTTTTGGATGAAGTCCTTCTCATTCAACAGACACAGCCTTCCTGGGGCAGCCTAGTCAATGCAACCTCCTCATCTAAATCCACATTCTCTGCACTAATATTTTAAGAAATCTTCCAGGACCCCTTCCCTGATTTCTCATAGCTGCAAGACGCAGCTTTCTTGCATCTTCCCCCAATACATAACATATATATTATAATGCTTTATATCAGCACCACCAATTGTCAGCTGACAGTAATTCTGAGGAAAAAAAGACACACTGTGGTGAGGCATTGAGAACCTTCACATGCAAGAAATGGGGAGACAAGTCTCACCCCACAACACACACAGCGGTGGACAAAAGAGAAGTGACAGTTACCCCATCAAAAATTCTGCTCTACCTCTCTCTAGCTAAGGGAAACAACTAGAAAAGCTGGACAATATGTTTTTTAAAATCTAAATGAAGGCATCAGAGAGCCAACAGGCAGTGAAAAACTATGGAACCAAGATCCAAATAAAAGAGGAAATCCAGAGACATAACTTGGCATTTGGGGTAATTGTTCTCTAGAAGAAGTAGCTGAGATACAGGCAGGAGGACTTCCTGTATCTTGCAGGACTAGGAGGACAAAAGGGAGAAGGATAATCTTGTAAACACGATATACTTTGATTTGGGGCCTTTCAGGGCTACATTCTAAGAATAAGCACAAACTGGAAATAGACTGCTTTTTGGGGGACTGAATCCTAGCTCTGAACCATCTAAATGTGTGAAATTGGATTAAAGAGAATAGGATTTGCTAATGCCCCTAGATAACTGTCAGAGTAACTCTCTGAGAGGACATAATGTAATTCAATGTCTCAAATTACCTATACAACTTTTTATATACAATGTCTGGCACTCAAGCAAAAACAATCAGGCACACTAGGAGAGGAGGCCACATTAGTGAATGCCAAAAGACACAATGCAAAACATAAAAAGATCTTCAGCAAATCTAGATAATAGAGGCATCAGACAGAGACTTCTAAATAACTATCCTTAAAATGTTTAGACTAGGAAAAAATTAAGAATTTCAGTAAAGAACTATTTATAAAGGGGACCAATTAAGAATTCTAGAAAAGAAAATACAGCAACAAAAATTAAGAACTCAGTGAATGGATTTAACAGCACAAGATTTAACAGAAGATAGAGAAGGCCACAAGCTAAGAAATGCACTGGCCTTTAGAAGCTGACAACAACTGCCATCTGACAACCACTAAAGAAAGGGCACTTCATTCCTACAAACAGAAGGAACTGCACTCTGCCAACAACTTAAATGAACCTGGAAGTGCATTCTCACTCAGAGCCTACAGGTAAAAGCTCAGGCCAGCCAGCACCTTGATTTAAGCCTTACGAGATCCTAAGTAGAGTACCCAGCCAAGCATGCCTGACTTCTGACCTACAGAAATGCAAGATTAAAAATGGGTATTGTTTTAGGCCACTCTACTTGTGGTAATTTGCTATGGCAGCAATGGAAACCTGCCCAAGAAACTTACTTGTGCCTTTAGGACCTGCTGGAGCTCACTCTTATAAATACAACTTCTATTTGATGATGGAGTATTGCTATGGGGATTCTGCCTGCTGCTGAGTTATGTTTATTCCAACGACGCATTCTAGAAGTAAAGAAATAACCACAGGGTGGATATGGGGATACACTAGGCCCACTGTAGAGATGGGCCTGAGCCAAAACTCCATTGATTATCTAATATCCAAAAGCCCTTACTCTGACTGGTGAATCACAATGATGTTTTATATCTCCAGGAATTCATGTCAGTTCAGAGTCAGTGTCCATAATTCCCCCCCAAAGTGTTTCCTCTTCCTCAATGCACAACCACCCTGGTAAATGGCCAGAGGTTCTTTTGTGGGAAAACTAGAAGGAAGATTAACAGTATACACTCTTGGCTGTGTAGCAAGGTCCTTCCTCAGGCCTTCCCTTCATTCAAGGGCCAATTTATTGGGTAAATAAGTGAAATAAAGAACAGGAAAACAATATAAAAGATTCACAAAACTAAGAGTTAGTTCGTTGCAAAGATAAACAAAATGACAAACCTTTAGCAACACTAACAAAGAAAAATAGAGAGGACCCAAATAAGTAAAACTATAAGTGAAAGAGGAGACATTACAATTAACACCACAGAAATACAAAGGATCATAAGAGATTACTATGAACAACTATATGGCAACAAACTGGACAACCTAGAAGAAATGAATAAATTCCTAGAAACCCAGGAACAACCTAGGTACAACCTTGGTACAACCTACCAAGACTGAATCATGAAGAAATAGAAAATCTGAACACCAATATGGAGTAAGGAGATTGAATCAGTAATCAAAAACCAGGACCAGAGTGTTTCACCGGTGAACTTTACCAAATATTTAAAGATGAATTAACACCAATCCTTCTCAGACTCTTCCAAAAAACTGAAGAGGAGAGAACATTCACAAACTCATTTTACAAAGCCAGTATTACTCTAGTAACAAAGCCAGATAAGGACACTTCAAGAAAAGAAAACTACAGGCTAATATTCCTGATAAATATAGATGGAAAAATTCACAACAAAACACTAGCAAACTGAATCCAACAGCAGATTAAAAGGATCATACATTGTCATTGAGTGGAATTCATCTCTCTGATGCAAGGATGGTTCAACATACATAAATCAAAAAATGTGATACATCACACTAATAGAAAGAAAGATAAAAATCATATGATCATCTCAACAGATGCAAAAAGAGCATTTGACAAAATTCAACATCTATTCATGATAAAAACTCTCAACAAATTAGGTATAAAAGGAATATACCTCAACATAATAAAGGCCACATATGACAAACCCACAGCTAACATCTAACTCAATGGTGAAAGGTTGAAAACTTTTCCTCTAAGATCAGGAAAAGAACAAGGGTGCACATTCTCACCACTTCTATTCAACATAGGACTGGAAGTCTTAGCCAAAGCAATCAGATAAGACAAAGAAATAAAAGGCATCAGAATTGGAAAAGAAGAGTAAAATTGTCTCTATTTGCAGATTACATTTTATATAGAGAAAATCCTAAAGATTTCACCAAAAAACTGTTAGATCTAATTAACAAATTCACTAAAGTCGCAGGATACAAAGTCAATACACAAAAATCAATAGTGTTTCTACACACTAAGAACGAATTATCTGCAAAAGAAATTTTAAAAAATCCCATTTACAATAGCATCAACAACAATAAAATACCTAGAAATGAATTTAACCAAGGAGGTGAAAAACCCATATATTGAACTATAAGAGATTGATGAAAGAAATTAAAGACACAAATAAATGGAAAGATATCCCACGTTCATGGACTAGAAAATTAATATTGTTAAAATGTCCATACTACCCAAAGCCAGCTATAGATTCAATGCAATCTCTATCAAAATTACAATAGCATTTTTTACAGAAATAGAAAAAACAATCCTAAAATTCATGTGGAACCACAAAAGACCCTGAAAAGCCAAAGAAATCCTTACAAAAAAAATAACAAAGCTGGAAGCATCACTCTTCCTGATTTTAAACTATATTACAAAGCAAGAGTAATCAAAACAGTAGGGTACTGGCATAAAAACAGACACATAGACCAATGCAACAGAATCTAGAGCGCAGAAATAAACCCATGCATATATGGTCAACTAATATGTGACAAGGGAGCCAAGAATACTCAACAGAAAAAAGTCTCTGCAATAAACAGTGCTGGGAAAATAGATATTCACATGCAAAAGAATGAAACCAGACACCTATATTACACCACTCACAAAAATTAACTCTAAATGGATTAAAGACCTAAAACATAAAACTCCTAGAAGAAAATATAGGGAAAAAGCTCCTTGACATGGGTCTTGGCAATGATTTTTTTGGATATGGCACCCTAAAGCCCAAGCAACAAAACAAAAAATAAGTGGACTACATCAAACTAACAAGTGTCTGTAGAGCAAAAGAAATGATCAACAAAATAAAGAGGCAACCTACGGAATGGGAGAAAATATTTGCAAACCACACATCTGATAAGAGGGTTAATATACAAAATATATAAGGAACTCATACTACTCAGCAAAAAAAAACTAACAACCCAATTAAAAATGTGCAAAGGACCTGAATGGAAATTTTTCCAAAGAAGATATTCAAATGACCAACAGGTACATGAAAAGGTGCTCAACATCACTAATCATCAGGAATATGCAAATCAAAACCACAGTGAGATATCACCTCACACCTGTTAGAATAGCTATTATCAAAAAGACAAGAGATAAATGCAGGCAAGGATGTGGAGAAAAGGGAACTCTTGTACACTGATGGTGGGAATATAAACTGGTATAGCCCCTATGGAAAACAGTATGGAGGTTCCTCAAAAAATTAAAAATAGAATTACCATATGATCCAGCAATCCCACTTCTGGGTATATATCTGAAGAAAATGAAATCACTATCCCAAAGAAATATCTGTACCCCCATGTTCACTGAAGCTTTATTTATAGTAGTCAAGACATGAAAACAACCTAAGTGTCCATCAATAGATGAATGGGTAAAGAAAAAGTGATACACACACACAATGAATATCATTCAGCCATAAAAAAGAAAAAAAATCTTGCTATTTGCAACTACATGGATGGACCTGGAGGGCGTTATGCTAAGTGAAATAGGTCATCCATGTTGTTGCGAATGAGAGAATTTTGTCTTCTTTAGTAGTAGTATTCCATTGTATATATACATATCTCATCTTCTTTATCCAATAATCAGTCAAGGGACACTTGGGTTGCCTCCACTTATTGGCTATAGTGAATATGCTGCAATGAACACAGGGGTGGGTGCGTAAGCCTCTTGGGATTGTTGATTTCAGGTTCATTGGATAGATACCCAATAGTAGGATAGCTGGATCATAAGGTATTTCTATTTTTAATTTTTTGAGGAATCTCCATACTGTTTTCCATAGAGGCTGCACCAGTTTGCATTCCTACCAGCAGTGAATTAGGGTTCCCATTTCTCCACCACCCCTCCAACATTTTTTGTTTTTTGTCTTGGTGCTTATGGCCAATCTAATGGGTGTAAGGGGATATCTTAGTGTAGTTTTGATTTGCATTTCCCTGATGATTAGTGATGTTGAACACCTTTTCATGTGCCTGTTGGCCTTCTGGATATCTTCCTTGGAAAAACGTCTGTTCATATCCTCTGCCCATCTTTTGATTGAGTTGAGTTGCTTGTCTATCTGTTGTTCTGTTGTGTGAGTTCTTTATATACTATGGAGATTAGCCCCTTGTCGGATGTATGATTTGCAAATATTTTCTCCCAGCTGGTGGGTTGTCTATTCACTTTGATCCTGGGTTCATTTGCCTTATAGAAGCCCTTTAGTCTGATGAAGTCCCACTTGTTTATTTTTTTCTTTTGTTTCCCTTGTCCAAGTAGATATGGAATCCGAAAAGATCCCTTTATGACTGATGTCAAATAGTGTACTGCTTATATTCTCTTCCAGGAGTTTTATAGTTTCAGGTCTCACTTTCAGGTCTTTGATCCATTTTGAGTTAATTTTTGTGTGTGGCGATAGAAAATGGTCTACTTCATTCTTTTGCATGTGGCTGTCCAATTTTCCCAGCACCATTTATTGAAGAGACTTTCCTTTCTCCATTGTATGTACTTAGTTCCTCTGTCAAAGATTACTTATCCATAGGTGTGTGGTTTTATTTCTGGGCTTTCAATTCTGTTCCATAGATCTGTGTGTCTATTTTGTACCAGTACCATGCTGTTTTGATTACTACGGCTTTTATATTTTGAAGTCAGAGATTGTGATGCCTCTGGCTTTGTGCTTTTTTTCAGGATTGCTTCAGCTAATTGGGGTCTTTTGTTGCCCCATATGAATCTTAGTATTCTTTGTTCATTTCTGTGAAGAATGTCATTGGGATTCTGATTGGAATTGCATTGAATCTGTAGATTGCTTTAGGTAGTATGGACATTTTAACTATGTTTCTTCTTCCAATCCATGTGCATGGGATATTTTTCCATTTCTTTATGTCTTCATCGATTTCTTTCAATAGTGTCTTATAGTTTTCATTATATAGGACTTTTACCTCCTTGGTTAAATTTACTCCCAGATATTTCATTTTGTTGTTGTTGTTGCAATTATAAGTGGGATTGTCTTTTTGAGTTCTCTTTCTGTTAGTTCACTCTTGGCATATAGAAATGCAACTGATTTTTGTAAGTTGATTTTGTACCCTGCAACTTTGCTGTAGTTTTTGATTCTTTCTAATAGTTTTCCAATGGATTCTTTAGGGTTTTCTTTTTTTTGTTTGTTTTGTTTTTGTGGGGAAGACCAGCCCTGAGCTAACATCTGTTGCCAATCCTCCCCTTTTTGCTGAGGAAGACTGGCCCTGGGCTAACATCCGTGCCCATCTTCCTCCATTTTTTTATATGGGACGCCACCACGGCATGGCTGACAGGCAGTGCGTCGGCGGGCGCTCAGGATCCGAACTCGCGAACCCTGGGCTGCCAAGCGCAGACTAAACCGCTGCACCACCAGGCGGCCCCTAGGGTTTTCTATATATAAGATCATGTTATCTGCAAATAGTGAAAGTTTCAGCTCTTCATTGTCTATTTGGAGTCCTTTTATTCCTTTGTCTTGCCTAATTGCCCTGGCCAAAACCTCCAGTACTATGTTGAATAAGAGTGGCGAGAGTGGGTACCCTTGTCTTGTTCCTCTTCTCAGAGGAATGGCTTTCAGTTTTTCCCTGTTGAGTAGGATGTCAGCTGTAGGTTTGCCATATATGGCCTTTATTATGCTGAGGTACTTTCCTTCTATACCCATTTCGTTGAGAGTTTTTATCATAAATGGATGCTGGATCTTGTCAAATGCCTTCTCTGCATCGATTGAGATGATCACGTGGATTTTATTCTTCATTTTGTTAATGTGGTGTATCACGTTGATTGGCGGATGTTGAACCATCCCTGTGTCCCAGGTATAAATCCCACTTGGTCATGGTGTATGATCTTTTTGATGTATTGCTGTATTTGGTTTGCCAATATTTTGTTGAAGATCTTTGCATCTATGTTCATTAGCTATATTGGCCTGTAGTTTTCCCTTTTTGTGTTGTCCTTGTCTGGTTTTGGTATCAGGGTAATGTTGCCCTCATAGAATGAGTTAGGAAGTGTTCTGTCTTCTTCAATTTTTTGGAATAGTTTGAGAAAAATAGGTGTTAAATCTTCTTTGAATGTTTGGTAAAATTCTCTGGAGAAGCCATCTGGTTCTGGACTTTTATTTTTGGGAGGTTTTTGATTACTGTTTCAATCTCTTTACTTCTGATTGGTCTATTCAGGTTCTCTATTTCTTCTTGATTCAGTTTTGGTAGGCTGTATGAGTCTAGGAATTTATCCATTTCTTCTAGATTGTCCAATTTGTTGGCATACAGTTTTTCATAGTATTCTCTTATAATCCTTTGTATTTCTGTGGTATCTGTTGTAATTTCTCCTCTTTCATTTCTGACTTTATTTGAGCCTTCTCTTTTTTGTGTGAGTCTAGCTAAGGATTTGTCAATTTTGTTTATCCTCTGAAAGAACCAACTCTTTGTTTCACTGATCCTTTCTACTGCTTTTTTCATTTCAATTTCATTTATTTCTGCTCTAGTTTTTATTATTTCCCTCCTTCTGCTGACTTTGAGCTTTGTTTGTCCTTTTTATAGTTCTGTTAGATGTAGATTAAGGTTGCTAATTTGGGATTTTTCTTGTTTATTGAGGTAGGCTTGTATTGCTATGAGTTTCCCTCTCAGGACTGCTTTTGCTGCATCCCTTCTGAGTTGGTATGGTGTATTTTCATTTTTGTTTGTCTCCAGATGTTTTTAATTTCTTCTTTAATCTCATCAGTGATCCATTGGTTGTTCAGTAGCTTGTTATTTAGTCTCATCTTTGTCACTTTCCCAGTTTCTTCCTTGTGGTTGATTTCTAGTTTCATAGCCTTATGGTCAGAAAAGATGCTTGACATGACATCAATCTTCTTAAATTTATAGGGGCTTGCCTTGTTTCCCAACATATGGTCTAGCCTTAAGAATGTTCCACATGCCCTTGAGAAGAATATGTAATCTGCTGTTTTTGGGTGGAATGTTCTGTATATATCTATTAAGTCCACCTTGTCTAGTTTTCCATTTACATCTGCTATTTCCTTATTGACTTTTTGTCTGGATGATCTATCCATTGATGTGAGGGGGGTGTTAAGGTCCCCTACTATTATTGTGTTGTTGTTGGTATCTCCTTTTAGGTTTGTTAATATTTGCCTTATGTACTTTGGTCCTCCTGTGTTGGGTGTATATGTATTTATAAGTGTTATGTCTTCTTGGTGGAGTGTCCATTTTAACATTATATATTACCCCTCTTTGTCTCTCATTACTCTTTTTATCTTGAGGTCTACTTTGTCTGACATAAAGTAGGACCAAACCTACTTTTTTTGTTTGCCATTAGCTTGGAGTATTGTCCTTTTACTCTGAGCCTGTGTTTGTCTTTAGAGCTGAGATGTGTTTCCTGGAGGCAGCATATTGTTGGATCTTGTTTTTAAATCCATCCTGCTATTCTGTGTCTTTTGATTGGAGAATTCAATCCATTTACATTTAGAGTACATTTATTGATATATATGGGCTTAGTGTTGCTACTTTATTGCTCATTTTCCAGATCTTTTGCATTTGCTTTGTTTCTTGCCTCATGTTATTCAGACTACCAATTCAGTTTGGTAGTTCTGTATGATGGTTTTCTTAGTTTTCTCTTTATTTCTCATATGTGTCTCTGCTCTGAATTTTAGTTTAGTGGTTACCATCAGGTTTGTATAAAAATTCCCATAGATGAGATAGTCCATTTTCTGGTGTCCTCTTATTTCCTTTGTCTAAGGCAATTCCATCCCTTTCCTCTTTCCCTTCTAAGTTTTTGTTGTGACAACCTATTCCATTTTGTGTTGTGATTTCATGTTTATAGCGATGAGCTTATTTTTATTTTTGGTGTTTTCCTTCCCTTGATCTTTGATGTCATAATTTAGTGTTTCCTAACCTATTCTGGTAGAGAGCTGCAATCTATCTGATTTTTGTCTACCATTTTTTCCTTGCTCAAAGCTTTGTATCCCCCCCCCCTTTTTTTCCAGGCATGAGGCCCTTCTTGAGCACTTCTTGCAGTGGGGGTCTTCTGGCAATGAACTCCCTTAACTTTTGTTTATCTGGGATAGTTATTATTTCTCCATCATAACTGAAAGATATTTTCACTGGATAGAGTATTCTTGGCTGAAAGTGTTTATCTTTCAGAATTTTGAATATATCATTCCACTCTCTCCTGGTCTGTAGAGTTTCTGATGAAAAATCTGCTGAGAGCCTGATTGGAATTCCTTTGTATGTTATCTTTTTTTCTCTTGCTGCCTTTAATATTCTTTGTCATTAATTTTTGTCAGCTTTACTACTATATGCCTTGGGGATGGCCTCTTTTTGTTGATATATTTAGGAGATCTATTGATTTCATTCACCTGTATTTTCAGCTTCTTCCACAGGTTTCGGAAGTTCTCAGCTATCATTTCTTTGAACAAGCTCTCTGCTCCTTTTTCCCTTTCTTCTCCCTTTGGGATACATATAATTCATAAGTTGCATTTATTAATTGAGATAGCTTTTGGAGATGTTCTTCATTTCTTTTTAGTCTTAGTTCTGTCTCCTCCTCCATCTGAAGACTTTCTACATTCTATCCTCAATAGAACTAATTCTTTCCTCCATATTGTCAGCTCTGTTCTTTAAAGATTCCAGATTTTCCTTTATCTCCTCCATTGTGGTTTTCATTTCCAACAACTCTTATTGGTTTTTCTTTATGGTTTCAATCTCCTTTGTGAAGAAGCTCCTAATTTCCCTGAATTGTCTATCCATATTTTCTTGTAATTCATTAAGCTTTTTTACGATAGCTATTTTGAATTCTCTGTCATTTAGGTTATAAATTTCTGTGTCCTCCAGGTTGATTTCTGGATGCTTGTCATTTTTCTTCTGGACTGGAGATTTAACGTATGTTTGCATACTGCTTGAGGGTTTATTTTTCCTCATCTTGAAGATGTCTGGACGTAGATTCCACATGCCACCACTAGGTGAGGGTCAATAACTGTGTGCCCCGAAACCACTAAGATGTGCGGGCTTTCTGGCTGGACTGAAGTGTGGCTAGGCTGATGCCTGGCTGGGCTGGAGCTCCATGGGGGTGGGATGACACATACTGGCTGCTGGGCAGGATCTCTGCTTGGTTGGATCTCTGTGCGCCTCCCCTGGGCTACAGCACCCCTGGGCTTAGGCACCTGGGTGTTCCACACTGGCTGTGGGGCTTTAACTCCATGGGGGCGGGTGTCACACACTGGCCACCAGGTTGAAATCTGTGGGGGCAGGTGTTGCACGCTGCTGAACTTGGGTGCCCAGGTGTAACACACTGGCAGTGGGGCTGTAACTCCGTGGGGGCGGAGGTCCCATGCCAGCAGCCAGGCTGATTCCCCATGGGGCAGGTGCCACACACCACTGTGGTTGGGTGCCCAGGTGTCACGCACTGGCAGCAGGGCTTTAACTCCACAGGGGCAGGTGTCACATGCCAGCCACCAGGCTGAGACACCACAGGGGCAGGTTCCTCATGCTGCTGGGCTTGGGCCCAGTCATGGAGCTGGATGTCCACTTGGTTGAATCCCTGTGTGCCTCTGCCAGGCTGCAGCAATTCTGGGCTCAGGCGCTGAGCGCAGCCAAGCCAGGATGCCGAGGGAGAGGGAGTGGCACTCACTTTCACCTCCCTGTTCCCAGGGGCGTCTTGTTCATCCCTCGCTATCTGCTCTCCTGGAGTGTTAGTGTGGTGAGGACACCCCCACAACTGTTCCACTCCTTCCATGTGGGGGTTCCCCACTGTGCAGGAACTCGAGATTGAAGGTTTTCCCCCTGAGGGCCACCCCTCCCCCTCCTCTCTGAGAGCCACACATTCTCAGTCTCAGGGCCACTGCTGTTGGAGGAGGAAGGGAGCCTTCCTTACCCACTGCCTCTTCCCCTAGGGTTTGCAGCAACTTCGCTGTTAGATGTAAGGCTGCATGAGTCTCCCAGACGTCCTGTATGTAGTTTGAAAGACCTCTGTCGATGTATGGATGACCTTCTTGTTGTATCTTAGCAGGGGAGAGTTTAGGGGAAAAGCTCACTCCATCATGATGCTGACATTGCTCAAATCATTATTTTGTATCCTTAAATTTATATAATGTTATATGTCAATTATATCTCAATAAAAGTGGAGGCAAGCCCACAGCTAAGATCATACTCAGTAGAGAAAAGCTGAAAGCTTTTCCTCTAAGGTCAGGAACAAGACAAGGGTGCACACTCTAGACACTTTTATTCAACATAGCATTGGAAGTCCTACCCAGAGCAACTAGTCAAGAAAAAGAAATAAAAGGCATCCAAAATTGGATAAGAAGTAAAACAGTCACTATTTGCAAATAACATGATATTGTATATATATATAGAAAACCCTAAAGACTCCACCAAAAAACTGTCAGAATAAATGAATTCAGTAAAGTTGCAGCATAAAAAAATCAATATACAAAACTTGGTTGCTTTTCTATACAATAATGAGCCATCAGAAAGAGAAATTAACAATTCCAGAGATAATCAATGTGGTGGCGCAGGTGGACTCTGAATTCACCTCCTCCCACAGACACAACAGACTTACAACTATTCTTGGAACAATTACCAGTGAGAGAGAACTGAAAACTGGATAAGGGGAAATCCCTGCAACAAATGACAGTCCTGACTGAGGTGGAAGAAGCAGAAATTCCCTTCTGGAGAGAAAAAAAGCCACCTTCACAAGCCACAGGGCTTCACGGCCATCCAGGTGCAATCCAAAGGTACGCAGCCTTCCCTGGAGGAGTGGAGAACCTGAGCCAAGGAGCATTGCCACTATAAGCATTTTTTGGACCCAGCACAACCAAGATGAGTGTCATAATATCTGGCTTTGCTGGCTACTAACAAGAAAAGGGAATACCCCCAGAAAAACTGGGACATAAGAAACTAAAGCTGGCTCTTACAGGGCACACACACAAATTCACACATTTTGGAAAGCAACCTAAAATCACCAGAAAGAAAGGTGCAGAGTTCTTTGGTGAAAAGAGACTCACCCGATAGGCTCTGGGTGCATCTCGGTGAGAGGTGAGACCTCTCCAGGGACTGAGACATTGGTGGCAGCCATTGTTGTGACCTGGTGCAGGTGTGCTGACACAGACACTGGCAGGCACCACTGGAGTTCTTCCCCTGGCTTCTCAGCTCAGGGTCTGCCCCACTCACTAGAGCACCAATTTAATCCAGCTCAGTCAAGGCAAGAGGCTCACCCTAGGAACTGGCCCCATCCAACAACAAGCCCTCAGGCAACTTGTGGGCCTGTGAAGGCTAGGTGCCTGGATTCTCTGCAGCCTGGTGAGTGGGTCCATCTCTGTGGGGCAGGGCATGTGAAGGAGCTGAGGGAGTGTGTGGGGCCTCTGCTGTGGGGCAACTGGGTACACTTCATGGGGTTGGAGCATGTATATGGGGCAAGACTATGTTGACGGTAGGTGTGGTGCTGTGGGTGGTGGGGCTTCTCAAATAGCCACATAGGGGATGGGCCCCACCTTCCAAGGCCTGAAACAATTGGGTGCTCCCTTGCTTGGGACAAGCCCCACCCAGATGCAATCCTCAGAGAGCTGACAAGAGCCTTATAGGCTGGAGGCTTGTAGTAATTGTAAGCCCCCGAGCCTACAACAAGCCACACTGGGGGCCTACTCACTTAACAGAAAAACTGCAACAGGAATGTGATTATACATTGCAACCAACTGTGCTGGGGCTCCCCACACCCGATAAAGAGACTGAAGGGTTCACAACTACACACAGCTGAGCATTACAACGAGCTGGCCAAGGGGACAGCTCAGCCTCCCTGGGCAGCTACAGCAAGAACCACCCTGCCACACAGAAGGACACACATAGCCCACAGGGGGTCACTCCTGGAACATTTGGAACTGGTGACGAGAGGGAAGCACACTGCTGGGCCTCACAAGGCATCTCTTACATAAGGCCACCTCTCCAAGATCAGGAGACATAGCTCACCTACCTAATACATAGATACAAGCACAGAGAAAGAAGCAATATGAGGAAGCAAAGGAATACATTCCAAGTAAGGGAACAGGACAAAATAACAGAAAAAGAAATTAATGAGACAGAAATGAGCAATCTATCTGACAAAGAGTTCAAAGAGGTATAAGCATGCTCGTTGATCTTGGGAGAAGAATGGATGAACTCAGTGAGAATGTCAACAAAGAAAGGGAAAATATAAAAAAGAACCAATCAGAAATGAAGAATACATTACTGGAAATGAAAACTTCACTAGAGGGACTCAAAAGAAGAGTAGATGACACAGAACAGACCAGTGAGCTAGACAAAAGACTAGAGGAAATCACCCAAGCTGAACGGATAAAACATAAAAGAATTAAAAAGAGTGAGGACAGTCTAAGGGACCTCTGGGACATCAAGCACAGTAACATCCATGTTATAGCTTTCCCAGAAGAAGAGAAAGTAAAAGGGGCAGAGAATTTATCTCAAGAAATAATAGCTAAAAACTTTCCTAACCTAAGGAAAAGAACAGAAATCCAGGTACAGGAAGCACAGAGAGTATCAAAAAATCTAAACCTAATGAGGCCTACACCAAGACACAGCATAATTAAAATGTCCAGAATTAAAGATAAAGAGAAAATCCTAAAAGCTGCAAGAGAAAGGCAACAAGTTACATACAAAAGAAACCCCATAAGGCTATCGGCTGACTTCTCAGCAGAAACCTTACAGGCTAGAAGAGAGCAGCACAATATATCTAAGGTGCTAGAAGGAAAAAAACCTACAGCCAAGAATACTCTACCCAGCAAGGTTATCATTCAGAAGGGAAGGAGAGATAAAGAGTTGCCCAAACAAGCAAAAATTAAAGGAGTTTATCACCAAGAAATCAATCCCACAGGAAATGCTAAAGGGGCTTATTTAAGGGGGAAAGAGAAGATCACATCACAAATAGGAAAAAATTATCTATTTCCATGATAAGAGGGTAACGGACACAAATGCACAAAAAAGAGGTTAGGTATGATATCAAAAACATAAATTGTGGGAGAAGGGGAGTAAAAGAGTAGAGCTGTTAGAAACAGGCCAAACTAAAGAGACCATCAGCTTAATATAGATTGTTATATACATAGGTTATTATATATGAACCTCATGGTAATCACAAACCAGAAACCTATAACAAACACACAAAAAAACTAAGAGAAAGGAACCCAAACATAATACTAAAGAAAGCTATCAAACCACAAGGGAAGAGAACAAGGGATGAAGAAAGGAACAGAGAAGAACTACTAAACCACACAGAAAAAAAGTAAAAAAAAATGGCAGTAAGTACATTCATATCAATAGCTACTTTAAATGTCAATGGACTAAACTCTCCAATCGAAAGGCATAGGGTGGCTGATTGGAAAAAAAAAAAAGACCCATATGTATGCTGCATACAAGAGACACACTTCAGATCTAAAGACACGCACAAACTGAAAGTGAAGGAATGGAAAAAGATATTCCACGCAAATGGCAATGAAAAGAGCGAGGATAGCAATACTTACATCAGATAAAATAGACTTTAAAACAAAAACTGTAACAGGAGACAAAGAAGAGCACTACATAATGATCAAGGGAAGAATCCAACAAGAGGATATTACACTTGTAAATATCTATGCACCCAACATAGGAGCACCTAAATATATAAAGCAATTATTAACAGATATGAAAGGAGAAATAGACAGTAACACAATAATAGTAGGGTAGGTTAATTCTCCTCTTACACCAATGGATAGATCATCCAAACAGAAGATCAATAAGGAAACATTGGCCTTAAATGACACACTAGACCAGATGGACTTAGTAGATATATACAGAATATTCCATCTGAAAACCAGGGACTACACACTCTTTTCAAATGCACATAGAACATTCTCCAGGACTGATCACATATTAGGCCACAAAATAAGTCTCCATAAATGTAAGAAGATTAAAATAATACCAAGCATCTTTTCTGACCACAATGGTGTGGAACTAGAAATAAACTATAGGAAGAAAATCAGAAAAGCCACAAATATGTGGAGATTAAACAAAATACTACTGAACAATGACTGGATCAGTGAAGAAATCAAAAACACCTGGAGACAAATGAATACAAAAATATGACATGCCAGAATTTATGGATACAGCAAAAGAAGTTCTAAGAGGGAAGTTTATAGCAATACAGGCCTACCTCAACAAATAAGAAAAATCTCGAGTGACGTCAGCATCATGGCAGAGTGAGATACCCTCTTTGAATCTCTGCCCTCTAAGACACAATGAAAACATCATTTGCAATCCAACAGAGGTCAATCAAACACTACAAAGGACTTTTAAGAAACCCCTGCTGCCATACATTGGCCAGTGGAGACACGGGAAGCCCCAAAGGATGCGAGGAGAGGTAAGAAGATTTACTCCCCTTCCCCAATCAATTGGCAAAGACAGACAGCATGGCTCGCAGACAGAGGGGGGAGGGACGGCCCTCTGCGGGGAAAACTATCACCCTCCAAGTGCTCTCACAGACTGTCGAGAGATCCCCACCAGAAAGCGATGACAGACTGTTTTGGGGGTGTGGGAAACGCCCCAAGAGAGCCAGAAAGGAAACTCCTGGGTTGAGCAGGAGAAAGAGAGAACCCCTCCCCCACACACCCTGCGTTTCAGCATAATCCCTCCGGGGACTGCAGCGGACTCAGAGTAAACCGCTCGCGATCTCCATCCAGTGGCAGCAGGTGGAAACTGCAGGACCAACTTCAAGATGAGAAGTAAAAGTAAGGCCGTGGGAACCTTGCAAAGATGTGTGATGTCTACAGACGAAAAGGAAAATGACAAACACCCAGAAACCAACTCTGAAGGCACAGAATTCGATAACCTGAATGAGAGAGAATTCAAAATAGCTATCATAAACAAACTCAACGAAATACAAGAGAACACAAAGAAACAAATCAACGAATTCAGGGATTTTGTCACAAAAGAAATTGAAACCATAAAGAAAAACTAATCAGAATTATTGGAGATGAAAAATGAAATGAACGAGATAGTGGAAAAAATGGAGTCTTTAAAGAGCAGAACTGACAATATGGAGAAATGAATCAGCATCATAGAGGATAGCCACGCAGAAACACTCCAAATAGAGGAGGAGAGAGAGCTAAGACTAAAAAGAAATGAAGAAATTCTTTGAGAAATATCAGACTTAATGAGGAAAAGCAACATACGGATAATTGGTATTCCAGAAGGAGAAGAAAAAGAAAAAGGAGCAGAGAGCTTGTTCAAAGAAATAATAGCTGAGAATTTCCCTAACCTAGGGAAGGAGATGGAAATAACAGTGAATGAAATCAACAGATCACCTAAATACATAAACAATCATCACGACACATAGTAGCAAATTTCACAAGATTCCATGACAAGGAAATAATATTAAGGGCAGCTAAACAAAAAAACAAAATAACATACAAAGGAAACCCCATCAGGCTCTCAGCTGATTTCTCAACAGAAACTCTACAGGCTAGGAGAGACTGGAATGATATATTCAAAATCATGAAAGGCAAAAACCTTCAGCCAAGAATACTTTATCCAGAAAAACATCCTTCAAATATGAAGGGGAAATAATAACTATCCCTGATAAACAAAAGCTAAGAGAGTTCATCACCACAAGACCCCCACAACAAGAAAAGCTCAAGAAGGCCCTTAGGCCTGAAAAAAAAAAAAAAAACAAATGAGAAAGGGGATACAAAGATTTCAGCACGGAGAAAAGCAAGGAGACTAAACCAGAACAAACTACAGTTGGATAACATCAAAAATTAATTCAAGCCCATCACTGGAAACACACACCCATGACACAAGATGGAATAAGTAGTGACAACAACAAATAAGGGGGGGAAGAGGAAAGGGATTGAATTGACTCAGCCTAAGGAAACAGGAGGCATCTGAAAATGTACTATCTTATCCAAGAGATCTCTTATATAAACCTCATGGTAACCACTAAACAAATAACCAGAAGAGAACCACACATGACAAATAAAGAGAAAACTAAGAAAATGAGCATGCAGAAATACCAAACTGAATTTGCAGTCCGAAACACATGCAACAAGAAAGGAAGGAAATGCAAAAGAACCAGAAAATGAACAATAAAATAGCAACATTAAACTCTCATATATCAATAATCACTCTAAATGTAAACGGATTGAATTCTCCAATCAAAAGACACAGAGTGGCGGGATGGATTAAAAATCAAGATCCAACAATTTGCTGCCTCCAGGAAACACATCTCAGCTCTAAAGAAAAACACAGACTCAAAATAAAAGGATGGAAAACGATATTCCACGCTAATGGCAAACAAAAGAAAGCAGGAGTTGCCATACTTATATCAGACAAAGTAGACTTCAAGATAAAAAAGGTAATGAGAGACAAAGAAGGGCAATATATAATGATAAAAGGGACACTTCACCAAGAAGACATAACAATTATAAATATCTATGCACCCAACACAGGAGCACCAAAGTACATAAAACAACTCCTAAAAAACCTAAAAGGAGATATTAACAATAACACAATAATAGTAGGGGATCTTAACACCCCCCTTACATCAATGGACAGATCATCCAGACAAAAAGTCAATAAGGAAATAATGGACTTAAACGAAAAACTAGATGCAATGGACTTAATAGATATATACAGAGCACTCCACCCCAAAAAAGCAGAGTACACATTCTTCTCAAGTGCACATGGAACATTCTGAAGGATAGACTACATATTAGGAAACAAGGCAAACCTCTATAAATTTGAGAAGATTGAAATCATTACAAGCATCTTTTCTGATCATAATGCTGTGAAACTAGAAATCAACTGCAAGGAAAAAACTGGGAAAGGGACAAATATGTGTCCCTTGGACAAGGGAAACAAAAGAAAAAATAAACAAGTGGGACCTCATCAGACTACAGAGCTTCTACAAGGCAAATGAAACCAGGATCAAAATGAATAGACAACCCACCAGCTGGGAGAAAATATTCTCTAACTGTTTATCTGACAAGGGATTAATCTCCATAATATATAAAGAATTCACACAACTGAGCAACAAAAAAACAAACAACCCAATCAAAAAATGGGCAAAGGATATGAACAGACATTTTTCCAAGGAAGAGATACAGATGGCCAATAGACACATGAAAAGATGTTCAACATCACTAATCATCAGGGAAATGAAAATCAAAACTACACTATGATATCACCTGACACCTGTTAGAATGGCTATAATCACAAAGACAAAAAACAACAAATGCTGGAGAGGTTGTGGAGAAACAGGAACCCTCATTCACTGCTGGTGGGAATGCAAACTGGTGCAGCCTCTATGGAAAACAGTATGGAGAGTCCTCAAAAAATTAAAAATAGAAATATCTTATGATCCAGCAATACCACTCTTGGGCATCTACCCAATGGACATGAAATCAACCATCACAAGAGGCTTATGCACCCCTATGTTCATTGCAGCATTATTCACTATAGCCAAGAAGTGGAAGCAACCCAAGTGCCCCTCGACTGATGATTGGTTAAAGAAGATGTGGTATATACATACAATGGAATACTACTCAGCCATAAGAAAAGAAAGAATTCTCCCATTTGCAACAACATGGAGGGAACTAGAGGGTATTATGTTAAGTGAAATAAGCCAGAGAGAGAAGGACAGACACTGCATGAATTCACTCACATGTGGAATATAAATGAACACACGGACAGAGAGAACTGATTAGTGGTTACCAAGGGGAAGGGGGGTGGGGGGTGGGCACAAGGGGTGAAGGGATACATCCACATGGTGACAAACAATAATGTACAACTAAAACCCCACAGTGTTATAAACTATTAAGATATCAATAATAAAAAAAAGAAAAATCTCAAATAAACACTCTAACAGTGCACCTAAAGGAACTGGAAAAAGAAGAACAAACAAAGCCCCAAATCAGTAGAAGGAGGGAAATAATAAAAATCAGAGTGGAAATAAATGAAATAGAGACTAAAAAAAGAAAGAAAAATAAATGAAACCAAGATCTGGTTCTCTGAAAAGATAAACAAAATTTACAAACCTTTAGCTAAACTGACCAAGAAAAAAAGAGAGAAGGCTCAAATAATAAAATAAGAAATGAAAGAGGAGAAATTACAATGGACACCTCAGAAATACAAAAGATTATAAGAGAATACTATGAAAAGCTATATGCCAACAAATTCGATAATCTAGAAGAAATGGATAAATTCTGAGACTCATACAACCTTCCAAAATTGAATCAAGAAGAAATAGAGAATTTGAATAGACAAGTCACCAGTAAGGAGATCGAAACAGTAATCAAAAACCTCCCAAACAATAAAAGTCCAGGACCAGATGGCTTCCCTGGTGAATTCTACCAAACATTCAAAGAAGACTTAATATCTATGCTTCTCAAACTCTTCCAAAAAGTTCAAGAGGAGGGGAAGCTTCCTAACTCATTCTACATGGCCAACATTACCCTGATACCAAAACCAGACAAGGACAACAAAAAAAGAAAATTACAGGCCAATATCACTGATGAACATCGATGCAAAAATCTACAACAAAACACTAGCAAATTGAATACAATAATACATTAAAAAGATCATACACCATGATCAAGTGGGATTTATTCCAGGGATGCAGGGATGGTTCAACATCTGCAAATCAATCAACGCGATACACCACATTAATAAAATGAAGAATAAAAATCACATGATCATGTCAATAGATGCAGAGAAAGCATTTGACAAGATCCAGCATCCATTTATGATGAAAACTCTAAATAAAATGTGTATAGAAGGAAAATACCTCAACATAATAAAGGTCATATATGATAAACCCACAGCTAATATCATTCTCAATGGTGAAAACTGAAAGCTATCCTTCTAAGAACAGGAACCATACAAAGATGCCCACTTTCTCCACTCTTATTTAACATAGTATTGGAAGTCCTAGCCAGAGCAATCAGGCAACGGAAAGAAATAAAAGGCATCCAAATTGGAAAGGAAGAAGTAAAACTGTCACTCTTTGCAGATGACATTATTTTACATATAGAAAACCCTAAAGAATCCATCAAATAACTTTTAGAAATAATAAATGAATACAGTAAAGTTGCAGGATAAAAAAATCAACATACAAAAATCAGTTGTGTTTCTATATGCTAACAACCAAGTAGCATAAAGAGAAATTAAGAATACAATCACACTTACAATTGTAACAAAAAGAGTAAAATACCTAGGAATAAATTTAACCAAAGAGGTGAAAGATCTGTACACTGAAAACTATAAAACATTGTTGAAAGAAATTGAAGACACAAAGAAATGGAGAGAGATTCCATGCTCTTGGACTGGAAGAATTAACATAGTTAAAATGTCCATACTTCCTAAAGCAATCTATAGACTCAATGCAATCCCTATCAAAGTTCCAGCAACATTTTTCACAGAAATAGAACAAAGAATCCTAAAATTTATATGGAACAACAAAAGACCCTGAATAGCCAAAGCAATCCTGAGAAAAAAGAACAAAGCTGGAGGTATCACAGTCTCTGATTTCAAAATATACTACAAAGCTATAGTAACCAAAACAGCATGGTAGTGGCACAAAAACAGACACACATATCAATGGAACAGAATGAAGAGATGAGAAATAAACCCATACATCTATGGACAGCTAATTTTTGACAAGGGAGCCAAGAACATAAAATGGAGAAAGGAAAGTTTCTTCAATAAATGGTGGTGGGAACACTGGATAGCCACATGCCAAAAAATGAAACTTCACCATTATCATACACCAATACACAAAAATTAACTCAAAATAGATTAAAGACATGAATGTAAGCCATGAAACTTCTAAAAGAAAACATAGGCAGTATGCTTTTCAACAATGGTCTTATCAACATCTTTTCAAGTACCATGCCTGACAGGGCAAGAGAAGCAATAGAAAACATAAACAAATGGGACTGCATCAAACTAAAAAACTTCTGCACAGCAAAGGAAACCATCAACAAAACGAAAAGACAACCTAACAACTGGGAGAAGATATTTGCAGACCATATATCTGATAAGGGGTTAATATCCAAAATATACAAAGAACTCATACATCTCAATAACAAAAAACTAACAACCCAATTAAAAAGTGAGTAAAAGACCTAAACAGACATTTTTTCCCAAGAAGATATACAGATGGTCAACAGGCACATGCAAAGATGTTCAACATCAACTATCAGGGAAATGCAAATCAAAACTATAATGAGATATCACCTCACTCCTGTCAGAATGGGTATAATTAACAAGACAGGAAACATGTGTTGGAGAGGATGTGGCGAGAAGGGAACTCTCAAACACTGCTGGTGGGAGTGCAGACTGGTGCAGCCACTATAGAAAACAGTATGGAGATTCCTCAAAAAATTAAGACTAGAACTACCATATGATCCAGCTATTCCACTGCTAGGTGTTTATCCAAAGAACATGAAAACACTCATGCATAAAAGATATATACACCCCTGTGTTCACTGAAGCATTGTTCACAATAGCCAAGACTTGCAAGCAACCTAAGTACCCATCAAGGGATGAATGAATAAAGAAGATGTTGTATATATACACAATGGAATACTACTCAGCCATAAGAAAAGATGAAATCCAGTCATTTGTGATAACACGAATGAACATTGAGGGCATTTTGCTAAGCAAAATAAGTTAGAGGGAAAAGGTCAAATACCGTATGATCTCACCCATAAGTAGAAGATAACAACAACAACAAGCACATAGAGAAACTGGATTGGTGGTTACCAGAGGGGAAGCGGGGAGGGAGGAGGGCGAAAGAGATGATTAGGCACACGTGTGTGGTCATGGATTCTAATTAGTCTTTGGGTGGTGAACATGATGTAATCTATGCAGAAATAGAAGTATAATGACGGACATCTGAAATTTATATAATGTTACAAACCAATGTTACCATGATAAAAAATAATAATTAAAAAAAGAAAACAATCCCATTTATAATTGCATCAAAAAACTAAAATACCTAGGAATAAATTTAATCAAGGAGGTGAAAGATCTGTACACTGAAAACTATAAGACATTAATGAAAGAAATTGAATAAGATACAAATAAATGGAAAGATAGTCCATGCTCATGGATTGGGAGAATTAATATTGTTAAAATGTCCATACTACCCAAAGCAATCTAGAGATTCAATGCAATCCCTTTCAAAATTCCAATAGCATTTTTCACAGAGATAGCACAAACAATGTTAAAATTGGTGTGGAACCACAAAAGATCCCAAATAGCCAAAGTAATCTTGAGAAGGAAGAACAAAGCTAGAGGCATCACACTCCCTGATTTCAAACTATATTACAAACCTATAGTAATCAGAACAGTATGGTATTGGCATAAAAACAGACACGTAGATCAGTGGAACAAAATAAAGAGACCACAAATAAACCCACACATACATGGTCAATTAATTTACAACAAAGGAGCCAAGACTATCCAATGGGGAAAGGAAAGTCTCTTCAATAAATGGTGTTGGGAAAACTGGACAGCCACATTCAAAGGAATGAAACTGGCCCACTATCTTACATCATACACAAAAATCAACTCAAAATGGATTAAAGATTTGAATGTAAAACCTGAAACCATAAAACTCCTAGAAGAAAACATAGGCAATAAGCTCCCTGACATCAATCTTGGCAATGATTTTTTGAATTTGACACTAAAAGCAAAGGCAACAAAAGCAAAAATAAACAAGTGGACTACATCAAACTAAAAAGCTTCTGCACAGCAAAGGAAGCCATCAACAAAATGAAAAGGCAACCTGCGGAATGGGAGAAAATATTTGCAAATCATATATTTGATTAAGAGGTTAATATCCAAAATATATAAAGAACTCACACAACTCAATAGGAATAAAAACAAACAATCCAATTAAAAAATGTGTAGAGGATTTGAATAGATATTTTTCCAAAGAAGATATCCAAATGGCCAACAGGTACATGAAAAGGTGTTGAACATCACTAATTATCAAGGAAACACAAATCAAAACCACAATGAGAGATCACCTCACATCTGTTAGAATGGTTAATATCAAAAAGACAAGACATAACAAGTGCTGGGGAAGATGTGGAGAAAAGGGAACCCTTGTGCACTGTTGGTGGGAATGTAAATTGGTCCAGCCACTATGGAAAACAGTGTGGAGGTTCCTCAAAAAATTAAAAATAGAACTACCATATGATCCTGTAATTTCGTTTCTGAGTATTTATCCAAAGGAAATGAAAACACTAACTCGAAAAGATATCTGCACCCCCATATTCATTGTAGCATTATTTACATTAGCCAAGACATGGAAACAACCTAAGTGCCCATTGATGGATGAATGGATACACAACACACACACACACACAAACACATATATATAGACAAAACAATATTATTCAGCCATAAACAAAAAAAAAAAAAAAAAGAGGAAATCCTGCCATTTGCAACAACATGGATGAACCTTGAGGACATTACACTAAGTGTAATAAGACAGACAGAGAAAGATAAATACCATAGGATCTCATTTATTTGTGAAATCTGAAAAAAAACAAAAACAAAAACAAAAACCCAAACTCATAGAGAACAGATTGGTGGTTGCTAGAGGCAGGGGGTGGAGGGTGGGCAAAACGGGGGAAGGTGGAAAAAAAAGTACAAACTTCCAATTATAAAATAAATAAGGCCCAGGGACTTACAGCATGGTGACTATAGTTAATAATATTGTATTATATATTAGAAAGCTGCTAAGAGAGTAGATCTTAAAAATTCTCATCACAAGAAAAAAAAATCATAACTATGTATGGTGATGGATGTTAACAAGACTTATTGTAGTGATCATTTCACAACATATACAAATATTGAATCATTATATTATACACCTGAAACTAATATAATGTTATGTGTCAATTATATCTCAATAAAAAGTTTTAAAAAACTGGGAGAAAATTTATAAATACAAAGAAATGAAACATTTTTGTATTTCAAGTGCTGTAGAATAATTTGGAACTGATCCATAAATAAAGATGGCTTATAAACTGATGACAAAACTTACTAAAGATCCCACAAGATAAACGGGCAAAGGAAGAACATTTAAAAAAAATTAGTTAAACTAGTTTTGAAACTTATTCAATGAGTAAAATAAAACAAAACAAATTCTATCGAGAAATTAATAAAAATTATTCAAAATTAGAATAATTAATGCTGTCAATGGCAGGTTAAAATAGAAACTCTCATATACCTCTGTTGTGAATGGAAACACACAATGCTACAACCTTTTGAAAAAGTACTTTGGCAATAAGCATAACGAATTTCATGAGGGTTAATTCTTCTTGACTCAATAATGCCACTAGTGGGGAACTATTCTAAGAACACAAGTCAGAATACAAAGATTTCTCTGCACTCTTATTTTACAAAACAAGAAAACTGGAAACACTCATAATGCTTAACAATAAAAACTGGTTAAGTAAGTATTATAACATCTTCATGTCATGAAATATTTTGAAACCATTTTAAATGATGTTCATTAAGAGTTTTAATAATTTGTCAAAATGTTTGTAATTTTTGGGGCCGCCCGGTGGCGCAGCGGTTTAGTCCGCGCTTGGCAGCCCGGGGTTCGCGAGTTCGGATCCCGGGCGCCTGCCGACGCACTGCCTGTCAGCCATGCCGTGGCGGCGTCCCATATAAAGTAGAGGAAGATGGGCACGATGTTAGCCCAGAGCCAGTCTTCCTCAGCAAAAAGGGGAGGAGTGGCAACAGATGTTAGCTCAGGGCTGGTCTTCCCCACAAAAAAAAAAAATGTTTGTAATTTTTTAAGTGAAAAGGAAAAGCAAAATTATATATATGGTATGAGCATAATAATATAAAAATAAACATAGAAAAAAAAAGGCTGGGAAATATACCAACACGTGATTGTCACTTGAGAACAAGCCTAAGCAGATTTTTATATTTTCTAATTTTCTGCATTTTTTACATTTAAAATAAACCATATTTCACTTCTATAGAGGGAAAAATAAACTGTGTTCCATTTTTTAAAAAGCCTCATAGTGAAACATACCCCTACCTCCCCAAATATCAAATAATGGGTAAGATTTACCAACAATCAGGCCAGAGGAAACTGAAAGAGCTTGGAGTAGTCCAGGAATAGGAATTTGTCCAGGAAAGGTGCTGAGAAGGGACATTTTCTGTGTTCAGAGACCTAGGAAATTCTCTAAGGACAGAAGGAAGTGGCAGAGGCTGGAGGTGAGGAAGAGACATCAGGGTTCGTGGACAGGGATCGTGAAGACCAGCTGGAGTAGGCATCAGTAACCTAGACAAAAGACTGAGGAACAAATGTCCGAGAGTCATCTAAACAGAAGGACAAGGGACACTAGAAGCACAGAGAAAGCTTCCCACTGAGCCAGATTTGGTCCAAGTGTGAGAGTGAGCACAAGTGGAAGGGAAGTATAACAGATGAGGGTGCTGAGCATCTTTATCCCACCCCAGAGTCAGGCTTCTCATCCACCAGTTGTGGAAAGACCAATTTTGGCCACCCTCTCTCTTATGCTACCAGATCTTTTCAACCTGAGGTAGGACCCAGGTGGCTATCAGACCAAAGAGCCCTTACATAAATGAAAATATGGAAACTTAAAACTCACCAGTCAAAGCCAAAGTATTCGTTTGAAGTTTCTATCCACACGTAGAGCAAAACCACAGACATGCAAAATGAAATAATCAGAAATGGGTAAAATAACCGCTCTCTCTGGGAAGAGAAAGAAGCCTAATTTAGCTCCATTTATCCACGTTTCCTCAGAAATATCTGTATATACTTGCCAAAGGTCTGTATAGTTGTAGTGCCATGCATTACTCTCCTCAGGCTGGGGTGAACAGTGTATTCTTTTTACCCCGATGGAATTTTGTATAAGCCTATTTATAACATTTATTACAGTGAACTATTATATGTTTATATGTTTGCATCTGATGTGACAGTTTCTTCTTTGAGGAAAAGGAACTTGCATTACACATCTCTGTATTGCCAATATCTAGCATGGTTCCTTAAGTGCAGCCAGCTCTCAACAAATCATCGGGTGAATTCATCCACCTCTCCATCTACCAAATATTTGTTCAGTGACTCATGCAGTGAGTAAATAATCCATTCATTCATTCATTCATCATTCATCAGTTCATTTAGTCATTTATCTACCCACATTTGACACGGGAGGGAGGGGGGAGCAGGTTTGAGAATAAACCTTTCTTTGAGTAGCTATTTTGTGCCAGTACAATGCTAGGGACTTCACAAGCTACTTTCATTTGCTTTATTTCTCAATATAGCCACATAAGTTAGGTATTGTTAACCTCATTTTGCAGAAGAACTAAAGCTCAGAAAGGAAAAGGAATTGACTGAAGGTCACAGAGCCAAGAAGTGGCAGAGGCACTGCCCAGATTTGTGAGCCCAAAGCCAGGGTGGAGGATATCTTTACAGAGCAGGTGTTCAAACTGAGCCTTGAAGGCAACCCCCTACAATGAAAACCATATCACAAACCAGCCATGCTAGAGATTGCTAAACCCTTCCCAGGAACATTAGATTTGGGTTGCTACCTGAATTATAATCCTAACACTGCTATATCACATGAAAAAGAAATTCTGCCTCTTTGGGACACTGATTTTAATCTGTTAAAAATGGATAGAATAATCCCTGCCCTGTCTAAATTATGGGGTTATTGTGAAGAATAAGAATAAAAAAACAAAATGGAAAACATAGAAACTGTATTCCAAAAAGATGGGAGACATTACAGGTATCAAGGCACTAAACTCCCACTTCCTGAGTGTAGGAGGATGAAGAGCACAGTATTTGACTCAGGTCTTATACTCACTCCCTACACAAAACTTGTGTGGACTTTCAAAAACATACCAGGTAATGTCACTCCCCGGCTCAAAACCCTCCCAGAGCTTCCTGTTGTACTAGAATATCATCCAAACTGCCTGCCACGGGCCACTGGGTCCCACACTATCAACCCCTGCCCATCGCTGACCTCATCCCATTCTACACACTGATGCCATCTCTGGACTCCAGCCACACTGACCTTCTTTCTGTTTTCAGAAAATGACCAAATCTGTTCCCATCTCAAGAGCTTTGCACTTCCTTGTTCCTCTGCCTGGAATACTTTTGCCCCCAGATGTACACAGGGCTGGCTCTCTCTCTTCATTTAGGAGACAGGTCACATGACACTTTTTCAAAGAGGCCTTCTCTAACCACTCTCCCATCCCAGTTTCTAACACATTTTCCCATTATCTTCAAAGCTCTTATCACTATCTGAAATCATCTTTATTCACTTATTGTTTACTACCTCACTCATGCCACTACAATGTAGGCTGCAGGAGGGCCTGAGGCCTTAGTTGGATTATTCTCTGTGGCACATAGTAAGTGTTTAATAAACACGTTTTTGTTGAATAAATCCACTTCCTTATTTTGATTCTCACTGTTGTCACTCTTGCTCAAAAATTTTCAAAGGCTCCCCACTGTTTACAGGGTAAAGTTGAAATATTTTAGCTTGACATAGAGATGCTTCATAATTTGATCAAAACATTCCTTTCCAACCCTATCACTTACCATTTATTGCCTTACATGTCCCTAAATTCAACACTGGAAATTCATTTTTCCTAAACACACCACCGCGTTTATCTCTGGACTTTTCACCACTTTATTCCCTCTATCCAGAATCTCCTGCACCATCATTTCTATATGTGAAAGTTCACTTCCACATCAGTGACTCTAAGAACAGTAATAATAATAACAGCTAATATTTATTGAGTGCTAATTGTGTGCTGAGCCCAGTTCTCTGGTGTTTCCATATACTACCTCTTCGATCTTCATGACAAACCCTACTGGTGGCTACTATTGTTACCACCTCCATTATTTTAATGAGGAATCTGAAGCACTAGGATGTTAAGTAACTTGCCCAGGGTCCCACAGTGGTAAAGCTCTAATTTGGAGACAGTGGTGAAGCCATAAATTGAATCCAGGCAGTCTTTCCCCAGAACACAAGAACTCTTGTGCTAAATGCTATACTCCTTCCCCTGAACAGAAATGGGGCCTTGAGAATTATCTAGATACCTTGAGAATTATCTAGTTCAATTCCCTAGCTTTAGAAAGCCTCAGAATATCACATAACTGGCCCAAGAGCGGAGTTGGAATTAGGACCCAAACATACTCCCAGGCTCTGGTCCAAGGATTTTTCCATTATATCACACTGCCTTGAATGTCACCTTTCCCATGAAGCCTCCCTTTATCTTTCCCTCTATGTCCTTCTTTATAGCTCTCTTGTGACTTACTACCTCATCCCTAAGAAATATCTGTTGAATCAATTCACTCTTCTCCATCTTTACCATCACTACTCCAATCCAGGCCACCTTGAATACGGCTGTTGCTTTCTCTTTGAAGGCAAAGATGTCTCCTTGCATTAGTTTTGTACCTTCCAATGCATCCTCCACATGATCAAATAATCATTCCAAAACATAGCTCAGGCAACATCACTAGCTTAAAATCTTTAGGGACTCTTTATTCCCTACATGGCAGAGGTCAAATTCTTAAAACCACACATCTGTCTCATCTCTCTCTAGCTTCATTTCTCATCACTTCTCCATTCATATCCTCTGCTCCACCTAAAATAAAACTTATACCAATGCCCTTTGACAACTCCTCCAATACTATTTCTTCTGCCATCCCCTATTCTTTACATATCCAATTCTTAATCACCTTTCACCTTCTAAATACAGTTATTTTCAGCCCCTCCCTTGGCTCATCGATGCATGCACATGTACAAACACACAAACACACACACGTATATCACTTCTCTCACTATATTGAGATTATGTGTGTACTTGTCTTTGCCTCCATAAACTGTGAATTCCTTGAGAGCAGGAACCATGGCTGAGGCTCTTCTGTTATTCCCAGTTACTAGCATAGAAGCCAAATGTCTAGGCAGGAAAGGTAAAGGGGACAGAAGAACACTCCTGTCTAATCTGGGGAAGCCTCCCATTTCCACTCCTTTCCCCATTTCAGGCGTAAAAAATTAGTGATTCAACTGGTCAGAATCTCAGATCCTAGCTGGACCATGTTTACAAGTAAGTGAAGGTACACAATATGGCCCTCCTCATCTCACTTCAGTGTGCTCATCATTTGGTTTTTTTATATCATATAGCCCACCAGACGGTCCCAACACATGGCTTAGAGAAAGAAAGAGGCCCTCAATGAGGTGAGGCCACAAGCCACCACTCAGCCTCACCAGAGTGCTTCATTAGGGAAAATCAGGCATTAGCCTACTACTAATAAAGGAGCACCTTATTTCTCACTTGCTGTGTTTTTCCTCATAGGTACGGCTCCTTTGGGAAACTCACAATGAAGAGAGAATTAAAGATTCAAGCATTCCTGTAATCCCCAGCCAAAAACATCTAATTGAACCTAACCTTCACTTCTTCTTCAAGGTTCACTGAATGAATAAAAGCAAAAGTGAATGAATAAGTAAATAAATGACATGAAAGAATACAAGTGAAAGAAAATGAAGAAAACAGCATGTTTCAGTAAGGTTAACTTTGGCTCCGGAATTGTGGCAGTCTTTTCATGGAAGAACTAGAGCCCAAGCATGCCCAGTCCTGGAGACTCTAGTGAACCCCCTGGGGGCAGGGACCAGCCCATGTTCCCCACATCTGAGAAACTGTGGTCCAGCTCCTTCCCATCTCTCTGTACCCAAGAGCAGCAGCAAATTCTACGTCTAGATTTTTTCTCCTGTTTGACTTTCCACTTGCAGCTGTAGCAGCCAGTAATGAAGGTGATATAGCATTGGTGGTTGAAGATGCGTACAATCCCTGGATTACGCTTTTTCTGTCTTCTTGTCTTCTGGCTCCTGGGCTCAACCTTGTTGACCTTCGTAGGCATGGTTCACCCTTCTGCTGGAATGACAAATAAAACAATCAGGATCTAGTAGCTCCTTCAAATGTTTCCTACCCTACCATTCTACAGAAAAATCCATCACAAATAGATGGGCTGAAAAAAAAGTTTATAATCTAGGATAATGCACTGGATTTGGTGTAGAAGAGTAGAGCTTCATCTTACCTTTCTACTACCTGTGGAGTGTTTATTGCAGTTATTGAACCATTCAAGGTTTAGTTTTCTCACCTCTAAAATGGGACCATATTCTAGCCAACAGATGCTGAAAGCATCAAATTAGATAATATATATGAATGTGGGTTTTTTTATTGAGGTCATAATTAATAGTTCATAACATTGTGAAATTTCAGTTGTACATTATTCTTTGTCAGTCACCATACATATGTGCCCCTTTACTCCCTATGACCACCTCCCAACCTCCTTCCCCTCTGGTAACCTCTAATCTGTTCTCTTTGTCCATGTACTTTTTCAACTTCCACATATGAGTGAACTCAAACAGTGTTTGTCTTTGTCTGGTTTATTTCACTTAACATAATACCCTCAAGGTCCATCCATGTTGTTGCAAATGGGACGACTTTGTCTTTTTTATGGCTGAGTAGTATTCCATTGTGTGTGTGTGTACATACATATATACACACATATATACATATATATATATATACACACATATATATATACATATATACACCACATCTTCTTTATCCACTCATCAGTCGATGGACAATTGGGCTGCTTCCACATCTTGGGTATTGTGAGGAATGCTGCAGTGAATACAGGGGTGCATAAGTCTCTTTGAGTTGTTGATTTCAAGTTCTTTGGATAAATTCCCATTAGTGGAACAGCTGGGTCATATGGTATTTCGATTTAAATTTTTTGAGAAATCTCCATACTGTTTTCCATAGTGGCTGCACCAGTTTGCATTCCCACCAGCAGTGTATGAGGGTTCCCTTTTCTTCACATCCTCTTAAACATTTGTTGTTTTTTGTCTTGGTAATTATAGCCATTCTAACAGGTGTAAGGTGATATCTCATTACGCTTTTGATTTGCATTTCCCTGATGATTAGGGTTGTCGAACATCTTTTCATGTGCCTGTTGGCCATCCATATAGCTTCTTTGGAAAAATGTTCATATCCTCTGCCCTTTTTTTTATTGGGTTGTTTGCTTTTTTGTTGTTGAGATGTATGAGTTCTTTATATATTTTGGAGATCAACCCTTTGTCAGATATCTGATTTTCAAATATTTTCTCCCAGTTGGTGGGTTGTCTTTTCATTTTGTTCATGGTTTCCTTTGCCTTGCAGAAGCTCTTTAGTCTGATGAAGTTCCATTTGTTTATTTTTTCTTTTGTTTCCCTTGCCCAAGTATACATGGTATTCAAAATGATCCGTGTAAGACCAATGTCAAAGACCATACTACCTATATTTTCTTCTAGGAGTTTTATGGTTTCAGGTCTTACCTTCAAGTCTATGATCCGTTTTGAGTTAACTTTGTGTATGGAGATGAATGTGGTGTTTTTTAAACTGTGATATGCTCTTGAAATAACTTGAGAACTGAGAGGAATGGGTGAAGTGTATGAAAAATACAATCCTTGACTAATAAATGACTCACACAGCTGCCTGCCCCTTCCCTTTCTCTCCTCTCCCATATGGAATCAGTTAGGACTAGCCTCTTTAAGAATAATGGAATATTCAAAACAGCAGTGCTTGAAAGAAGGTAAGTTTATTATTTGTTTTGCCAACAAAAAAATTTCAAAGGTAGAAAGAACAAATTATGTGGTATGTGGCTTCACAATGTCATTAAGAACCCAGACATCTTCCATCTCACTGTCCCACTGCAGCACAGGGCTTCCTTCTCAGGGTCCAAAATGGCTGCTCAAGCTATATCTATCACTGCAAATCCCAACTAACAGGAAGGAGGAAGGAACAAAGAAGGGTGATCTCCCTTATTTTAAGGACACTTACATAAGTTGAACATGACATTTCACTAACAGACATGGAGAGTTTTTTTTACTAGTAAAAATGGAAAAACAAATATTGAGGGACATCTAGCTGTCACTACTGCATTTTCTCACCCCACTGCGATAGGAGAAAGTTGTTCTCAGACATAGAAACTTCCAGAGAATGTGTGGAATTGGAGGGAAAACAAACAAACAAGGTTAGTCTTAAAGGACTGGATCCCAGGCAACAGTCTCTGCCCCTGAAAACTTTCTATTGTGCCCTCGTTTCTTTTTGGTGATAGGCACTCTAGTGCCTTGAAGTCAAAGTCAAAAAGCAGAGCAGTCAGCTCATGGTAGGAGGGTACTGTAAAGTTACATGGTAAAGGGTGTGAACACACAAGGTGTAACTAAAGGAAGGGTGAGAATTGGGGCCAAATGGTACAATCTACCTCACTATATTACCAGCAGATCAAAAAACCTTGAGGCAAAAAGCATAAGTAGAAATGACAAGGGCCAGCCCAGGGACGTAGTGGTTAAGTTCGTGTGCTCCACTTTGGTGGCCTGGGGTTTCGCAGGTTCAGATCCCAGGCACGGACAGACAGACCACTTGTCACGCCATGCTGTGGTGGCACCCCATATAAAGTAGAGGAAGATGGGCACGGATGTTAGCCCAGGGCCAATCTTCCTCAGCAGAAAAAGAGGAGGATTGGCAGTGGATGTTAGCTCAGAGCTAGTCTTCCTCACACACACACACACACACACACACACACACACACAAAAGAAAGAAATGATGATGAAAAACGACTAAGAAACAAAGAAATTTCATTTTATAGGCACCCAATCACATAGCCTCTAAAGGAGAAATAGACAAATCCACAGTCATGGTGGAAGATTTAGCACACTTCTCTCAATAAAGGATATAATAAGCAGACAAAGAAGTCTATAAGGATATAGAGAATTTTAACAATTTGGTTAACAAATCAGTCTTAACATTTATAGAACACCATACTCAATGACCGCAAAATTTCCTTTCGCAAAATTTCTTTTCAAATGGAAACGGAACATTTTTCAAAAGTGATACTGAGCCACACAACTGGTTCTAATAAACTTGTAAGGATTGAAATCTTAAGGGTATATTTTCAGCCTACAGTGCAATTAAGCCAAAACAAAAGCTCTGTGACTGGGAGGATGGTAAATTGCTTGAATACTGAATAAAACAAAGCATTTTAACCAGAATCATTACCACAACCATCTTCCACATAGCTACAGATCCTTTAACTTTGTGTCTACCAGCTAGGATAGCCAAGTTCATGTGAAAATTCAATAATATTTAGGGAAAGATCAACAAACAGTTTCTCTTCCAGACCTCTTCTCTGATTTCCAAACCCATATATTCAACAGCCTACTGAAATCTCCACTTGGATCTCTCACAGGCACCTCAAAATTAATGTGTCCAAAACTGAACTCCCTCCCTCTCTCTTTCTCTTTTTTTTTTTTTTGGTGAGGAAGAGTGGCTCTGAGCTAACATCTGTTGCCAATCCTCCTCTTTTTGCTGAGGAAGATTAGTCCTGAGCTAACATCTGTGCCCATCTTCCTCTATTCTATATATGCGATGCTGCCACAGATGGCTTAATGAGTGGTGCATAGGTTTGCACCAGGGATTTGAACCTGCAAACCATGGCCGCAGAAACAGAGCGCGCAAACTTAACCACAACGCCATTCTGCGGGCTGGCCCTCAAAACTGAACTCTTGATTATCCCTTCACAACCTATTCCTCCCAAAGTCTGTCCCATTTCAGTAAAGGGCACCACTGTTCACCCAGTTGCTTGAGTCAAAAACCAGAGTGTGCCTGTTAGGATTGAGAAACTAGAACAATAATTAGCCTCCCGCCATAAACAAGTAAAACCGGACAAAACACATGACACAACTATTTTCAGACGTTGAACAACAGGCAGCATTTGGCTGTGATTGTCACGAGCAGAGCCCTTCACACCCACCCGGACTTCCGCACAGGCCGACCGCAGGCCAGCCCCGGACGCCCAGCCGAGCCACTCGGCCTGCCCTGGGGCTGCGGGCCTTGGTGCCCCGTCTCCCAGTCTCCACTCCCTCCCCTGAGGTAATGGCAGCGCCAGGTTCACCCAAGTTGTAGTGAGCGGACTGGGCCCAAGTGCCTCAGGTTTGGCTGCCACCTTGATAATATTAACGTAGTTTCCTATTTCTGGAAATGCTTAAGCACAAAACACGGGGATGGACACATTACTTACGGTGACTACACAGCCCCAAACCCAAATCTGGATTTCCGGCCGGAGAAGACCAGCGTCTCTCAAGATGGCGGCCTGGCTGAAGGAGGCGGCCTGACGCCGCGGGCGGGTGGGCGTGGTCAGGGCGAGGCCTGGAAGGGTCCCTCAGACAGGGAGACTTGAATTCAAGGCCCACGCAACCTAGCCTCAGAGTATGGCGTTTTACATGTGTCTTTTAAGGTATGCTCTCTTTGTTTTGTTTTGGTTCTTATAAAAATAATTAAGCATAAACTTAGTTCTCATTAATCATTTAGTTCAGGCATTAACTATTTTTTGTAGCCCAGTTATTCAAATTGTCTCATTTTTGTTTTTTTTACTATTTTTTCTTGTCTTTTTTTCTAACCTGCTTCGAACAATGGGCCTGTTTTAGCTTTGTTTGTTTCTTGTTAAATCTTCGATTCCTCCAGCAATTTCTCTACCTCTGGCCCCTTTCTGAGCTCTAGACCCTTGGATCCAACTGCCTGCTGGTCATCTTCATCTGAATGTCCTACTGTAGACACCTCAAATTCAGTAAACCCTAACTTGAATTATCTTTCCCATCAAATCTGCTCCACCTCCTGTGGCTTCAAATCGCTAAATGGCAAGATCTGAAACCAATGCCTCATTCTTAACTCTTCCCTTTCCTTTGCAACCCACCTGCCCCGACACACTGACCATATTCTGCTTATTATACTTCCTATCCATTTCTCCTAGTCATTATCTTGTTGCATTTCAATGTCTGCTAGGCCTCTAATCATCTCAGTGGGTACCAACTGCTTAGTACTGCTATGGTGAGGGTTAAGGTGGTTACTGCAGTAGACTCCCAAAGAATCTCACTACCGGGGCTGGCCCATAGTAGTTAAGTTGGCGTGCTCCGCTCCAGCAGCCCAGGGTTCGCAGGTTTGGATCCTGGGTGCGACCGACACACCACTTGTCAAGCTGTGCTGTGGCAGCATGCCATATAAAATAGAGGAAGATGGGCACGGATGTTAGCCTAGGGCTAATCTTCCTCAGCAAAAAAGGGGAGGATTGGCAATGGATGTTAGCTCAGGGCTAGTCTTCCTCACAAAAAAAATAATCATCATCATCATCTCACTACTTCTAGTTTACCTTTTCCAAAAATCTACCTTTCAAAGAGCAGCTAGTCATCTTTTAAAAATGCAAATCTGAACATGTTTAAATAAATTCATTCCTAAGGTTAAATAAATAATTCATTTCTACGGTTAAAGTTTAAGCTCCTTAAATTGGATCCTGCCTTTCTCTCCAGCTTCATCTTACCCCTGCTCTCCTTCTCACCCACTCATATTGAAACTCCAGCAAAATCAAACCTCTTGTACTGCTCCCCTACACCATTAAATATCTTTATTCATGCTGTCCCTACTGCCAGGCTTACCCACTTCCCACCCCAACTTTTACCTGGCTAACTCCTTTTGTTGGTGTAAGACTCAGCTCAGGAAGCTTTCTTTGATCATCACCACCTATTCCTCACCACCACACTCGGTTAAATACTTCCTCCTCTTGTCCTTTTTGTCCCTCCAAATAAACTTCTTACAACTCTATTAGCTGCTTTGATTATAATTACCTATTTTGTTTTGCTGAGCTTTTAATTTGTGCTTCCTCCTCTGTAATCTATTTGAGGGTGAGGCCCTATCTAACTCATCTCTTATTCCTAGTGCTTATTACTACAATGCTTGGCACAATTGGTTGGTTAACTAAAAAGCCAGAAGCTACAGACCCATCAACCCTTAAGCTGAATAAGATAGTTAGGCTGCATTTTTTTCTGACCTAGCTGAATTCCCTAGGGGGTGCCTCCCAATAACAAGTTGGGAGGTCTTGACACTGGTCCAGAAGAGAGAATGGTAGCTTGGATTGGGGTGGTAATAGTACAGAGGAAGAAAAGTAGATTAATCCTTGAGATGTTTACCCTCTCCTTCCAAACTTCCTTTCTGGGACCCTAGCTTAACCCTTGACATAGCAGTACTAAACTGGTTGGCACCCATTGAGATTAGGTAGCAATCAAGGGATTAAGCAATCTTTGTGATAGCAAGATTTTCCTGAAACTCCATTCTGACTTCTTTAGAGACTGTCTTCTTCTCTTATCAACAGAATGAAACAAGCTCTGGAGGTTGGTCGCATGTTTAAGTAAATACAGGCCTGATCTTATCACTCCTGCTTTTAAAGCAGAAGCAAGACAAACAAAACTAAAGCATACAAAATGGAATATAAAAAAGAGTATCAAAGAGCTTATCAAATAAATCTAATTATAACATTCTTATTTCAAAGAACATCATCTCTGTCGAAGGCTTCAAACTTACCTGTTAAAATCAGTAATGAAAGTAGACTTGGGGACATGATGTGGCATAAGTAAGAAACCACAGGTTCCCATTGATATCTAGCAGAGATTTTTTTTTCTCAGCTTTATTGTCCCAAGAGAACTGACTCAATTTTGTAGACTCATTATTCATCTAATTAAATTGTTCTTTTGCAGTACATATTGTTCAAAGTCTGGTGGGCCCTGTCTGATCCTGGAAAAAAAGTATGATGAATTCAAATAAGATTGTGTTGGAAGAACTGTTATTTTTTTAAAGACTCTTTCAAAACTGCAGACTTAAAGTTTGCTAGTCATTTCTTCCAAACTCCACCTTCCTTCTGTAGAGTAGGGGCTCTTAGTCCAATAGTTTCCATAAGAAGTAAGCCAACCTCAGATCAAGTTTTTTTCTAGTGATCATTATTACACTATCATCTTATGGAGAATTCTGCTAAAAACAACATAAGAGAGTTTGCAGTTTGCTATAATCCATAAAGCCTATATCAAATATTTTGCAAATATGTATTCACACAGACACACACTCACAAGTCATTTGCTATTTAAACATTTAGGATGGTACATGGTCACATAGGCCTTTGTGTATAGAAGAGATTTCACAGCAAAATGTAAGAAGCTAGTGGGACCAGCCTGGCAGCGTAGTGGTTAAGTTCGCGTGCTCCGCTTTGGTGGCCCAGGGTCTGCAGGTTCAGATCCCGGGCATAGACCTATGCACTGCTTGTCAAGCCATACTGTGGTGGCATCCCACAGATAAAGTAGAGGAAGATGGGCATGGATGTCAGCCCAGGGCCAGTCTTCCTCAGCAAAAAGAGGAGGATTGGCAACGGATGTTAGCTCAGGGCTAATCTTCCTCACCCCCCAAAAAAAGAAGCCCGTAATATTATAAGAACATAGCCAATTCCTGACTTTCCCTGCAGACTAAAGTCTATGCAATGGCTATCCCAACTTTGTGTAGCTTTTTCAGTATTGTAAGAGCAATTTTATCACTCACTGCTTGGTCTGAAGAATGAGTAAATAGTTAAGGGTTGTTTTAAGTAACAGTTTTCTAAATCTGCAAAATGATAAAATTGACACAGAGAAAGGGATAAACTCGAGACCTATGGATACATGTCACCTCAGCAGTTGAGTGCCAGCCTCTGATTTCTCTTTCTTGGCAGCATGCTGGGGCCTGATGCCAGGCTCTAGTCAACTGTATAGCAGTTTATCAAGCTCAAAACTTGGACATTACCTTTGCTAAAGCATATGATATTCCTGTTTTAACAAGTGTACTTTTTATTGAAAGTAATGAATCTCCTTTCAAGTGAAAGGTCATTGAAATTAATATTTTTGCTTTTAATACACCTATAATGAAGAAAAATTGAACTACAAGTCTGAAAGAGATACTAAATACTAATATTAGGGCTTAATCCCTTAGCAACTTGGCAGGAGGAAAAAAAGAGGCCCAGGCTTTGGAACAGAGTATCCTCAAGCTGCCTCAAATGGATACAAGTTTTCTTTTTTTTTTAAATATTTTTCTTATGAGGAAGACTAGCTCTGAGCTAACATGCGTTGCCAATCCTCCTCTTTTTGCTGAGGAAGATTGGCCCTGGGTTGACATCCATGCCCATCTTCCCCTACTTTATATGGGACGCCGCCACAGCATGGCTTGACATGTGGTGTATCTGTCCTCGCCCAGGATCCAAACCTGTAAACCCAGGCTGCCCAAGCAGAGTGCGCGAACTTAATTGCTATGCCACTGGGCCAGCCCCTCAAATGGATACAAGTTTTTATCAATGTTTGATTGACTTTTGATTCTATGGCCAGAAACCAGTTATTGGCTAAAATGCATAAGCACAGCTTAGACTCCTAGTTATTGATTCTTGTATAAAACCTCCATTTTAGTGCCAGTAAAAGAATCAGAGCTGGCATAAAGTCTCCTGACAAACCAGGTAATTTCAAGCATTATAAAACAGGACTGCATTTGCTATGTGTCAGGGATTGTGGTAAATGCTTTGCATACATTATTTCATTTCCTCAGAATATTAGAGGTAGATACTATTATTATATTCATTTTACAGATCTAGAACTGAGGCTCAGAAAGGTTAAGTAACTTCTCCAAGGTCCCACATACCTGTGGCAGAGCCAAAAATTAAACATGGCCCATTTAATTCCAATCACATTATGCTACTTTGTTTCCTCTATACCTGTGCTGTTTAATAAGGTAGCTGCTAACCACGTATAGCTATTTCAATTTAAATTAATAAAAATTAAATAAAATGTAAAAGTCAGTTATTTCAAGTGCTTAACAGCCACATGTGGCTAGTGCTACAGTACTGGATAATGCAGGTATAGAATCCCTTATTGCACAAAGTCTATTGGATGGTGCTGCTCTAGAGTCACAAGTAGCTGGGAAGGCCTGTCTCTTTTCTGATAATGAAAATTACATAAATTACCTTGTTACTTTGACTTCCTGGAAGTTCAATTCCAAATTTTAACTCAAGTATAGCAATACTTTAGCCCCTGTGATCAATATATTATGCTCATCTTTGCCTTGGTCCTGATTTTCTATCTGTGTGTATTTATTATTGTTTTATTGAAAATGTCCTTGCTGCAGATTTTCTTAAATCATTTGTAGAAAAAGGCAGGACATAAATATAAATAAATAAAAATCAGGACACATGATCTGATTTTTGCATGACCTCCCTGGTATGAGGTGCAAAATATGATTCATGAGCCAACTATCTGCTGTCTACAGGAAACTCACTTCAAATATAACAATATAGGCAGGATGAAATAATGGATGAGAGAAGTTATATCGTGTAAACATTAAAGGAGAGCAGAAGAGGGTACACTGGTATCAGATAAATTAGATTTCACAGCAAAGGTAATTACTAGAAACAGAGAAGGACATTATATAATGATAAAAGGGTCAAGCCACCAAGAAGATATAGCAATCCAAAATATGTATGCATCAGTCAACAGAAGTGCAAAATATGTGAATGAAAAACTGATAGAACTGAAAGAAGAAACAGACAAATCCACAACAGTTCAAGTCTTCAACACCAATCTCTCAAGAATTGATAGGATAGTTAGACTGAAAATCAGCAAATATTTAGAAGAATTCAACAACAACATCAACCAACAGGATCTAATTGATACTTATGGACATTCCATCCAACAACATCAGCATATACATTCATTTCAAATGCTTATGAAACATACATCAAGATAAACCATATTCTGGGCCTTAAACCTCAACAAATTTAAAAGGATTTAAATCATACAGAGTGTGTTCTCTGATACACAGGAACCAAACTAGAAATCATGACAAAGATAACATGAAAATCTACAAATATTTGGAAACTAAACAACACATTTCTAAATAATCTATAGGTCAAAGAGCAAGTCTCAAGGTAAATTAAAAATATACATTGAACTGAATGAAAGTGAAAATACAATGTATAAAATTTGTGGGACACACTTAGGGCTGTGCTGAGAGGGAAATTTATAGCACTACACACATAAATTAGAAAAGAGGAAGTCTCAAATGAATAGTCTAAGCTCCCACCCCAAGAACTTAGAAAAAAAGCAAAATAAACCCAAAGTCAGTGGAAGGAAGGAAATTATAATAAAGAGGGGTGGGGCAGGAGGGAAGTAGGTGTGGCTATAAAAGGGAAACATTGAGGGATCCTTGTGGTGATGGAAATGTTCTGCATCTTCACTATCAATGTCAGTATTTCGGTTGTGATATGATACTATGGTTTTGCAAGATGTTACCATTGGAGGAAACTGGGTAAAGAGTATATGGGATATCTCTATATTATTTCTTACATTGCATGTGAATCTACAATTACCTCAAAATAAAAAGTTCAATTGAAAAAGACAAGCAACAAAATAGAAGATTTTACAACACAGAAATGAGAAAGAATAATTATCCAAAACAAAGAATTTCAACAAAAAATATTGAAAAGATGACAAAATAGAAAAAGGGAGGAAAAGATTCCAACAGGTACTTCACAAAAGAGTAAAAACACAATGAAATACTACAATAAACACATAAATTGGTTACAATGAAATCGTTGACAGTATCAAATGTCAGCAAGGATTGACTGAGCAATGTGAGCAAGGTTGAGCAATGTGTATGAACTCCCACACTAGTGGGAGATGTAAATTGGTACAACTCCTTTGGAAAACTTAGGCATTATCTTAAAAAGTTGAAGATACTGAAGGGGAGGAAGAGTATCCTCTACCCACTCTGGGTCCTTTCTGGCTGGGCTACAAATTAAATCAACATGAGACTGAATAGCAGGAGAAAATCAAACAAAGCTTTATAACATGTATACATGGGAGAGACCTGGGGAAACTGAGTATCTCTCGACAAAATGGCAGAGGTTCTCCTCTTCAATAGATAAATGAGGATATTGGGGATTGGGGGTGTCTGCCATGAGGGATTACAAGAAAAGCACAGTAAACAAGTGTATGCAGATTTAAGTTTTTGCCTTCCACACTGATAAGAGTTTCTAGAAATAAAGACATCCCCCCCTTCTTCCTGGTACAGAGAGAGAGATACCTTTACAAATGGAGATTTCCCTTACAAATGTAAATGTCTGGTAAACAGAACTTTGATAAGAATGGGCCCAGCAAAGACCCTCCCAGTCTATCGATATCCAGAGTTATCCATGATGACTGCGGTCCCAGGGACAGGCCTTCCATCCCAAATCCCTTCAGACAGTTAGTGGGGGTGAGGAAGGTCAAAGCCTCCTTCCGTCAAGGTAAAGAGACACATCTTGAGGTGGTCAATTCTGATCCCCCACAATATATATTCCTATGATCCAATTAGGATATCTCCTAGATAAATTTGTGCTTATGGGTATCAGGATAAATATACAACAATGTTCATGGCAGCATTGCTTGTCATAGGCCCAAATAGCAAATAACTCAAATGCTTATCAACAGAAGAATGAATAAATAATATCAACATATTCATACAATTGGATAACATGGCTCAAAGCCAAATGACCAGACAGTACACATACCAGGCCTTTAGAATAGCATTTATTGGAGTAAGCCAATGAATATAGGAGCAATAGCAGGTTTGGAAGTCCCCTGTTACACATTCCATTTGGAGTTAGCACATAGGAATGAGAGGGACCCTGGTCCTTGCATGAATATGACAGTGCAGTGTCTCCTAATCAACTCCCTCCCTGCTCACTGCAAATAAGGACGGTTATTTCTTCACAAAGGAAGAGGTCTGAAAACCAGAGAATGGCTGGCCTGACAAGGGCTGTGATCCAACAGCTGCATGACATAGCAGAACCATGGCTTCTAGCCCTGTTCCACCACTTCATCATACATCAGTTAGAAGTGCACAGGCTCTCTCCTGACAACACCAGGTGCAAAAGGCCATGTCTTGATATGGCAGGCAAGTGGCCTGATCAGCATTCTAGTAGAACTGATTTCCTTAAGCATTTGGCTATAGCTAGTTTCCCTGGAGCTCAAAGGTCAACTCCTTTTCTGGGAGGCCAGCCTGAAGAGAATCTTGGGCAAGTTAACCCTTATCTCTCAACCACTGTAGTTCTCCACCTCCAATCTTTATGTGGCCTCTATGTATCAAACCCCATTCCATTGGTAATATATACCATATAAATCTATAGGCAACCCTGGATAATGTTAATACAGCGATTAAGATGGTGGTTCTCAAACTTGAGCTGTATCAGAATCACCTGGAGGACTTATCCGCAGATTGCAGATCCATAGGGGGCCCTGAGAATTTGCATTTCTGAAGAGTTCTCAGGTGATACTAATGTTACTAAAGAACCACACTTTGAAAATCATGGAAATGGAGAAAGCCATGAATAGTCCTTCCCTAATCCAGGAGCTGAGGGAGCTCAGAGTCAGACAGGAAAAGAGGTGCCAGAGTTCTGATTGAGGAACATTAGATAACCATACTGCCTTTACCCATAGAATACTGATCATTCTACTTGCTACTAATCATGGTCCATAAACACTAGGATGTGTTGATTAGGGCACAGACAGCTCTTTGGCTGTCAGATTATGAAGATCAATTCTGTGGTCTAAATCCACCCTGGTTAAAATAACAAAAATAACAATAATAAATAAAAATAAAACCCACCCTAGCTAAGAACTCCAGGCTAATCCACTGGTGGCTAGTGGTCTCATTAGCTATTTAGCCTAGCATAACTGGCAGATTTCCTATTGTTGTCGTCAGCCTCAATTACACCCTATCCAAGAATAAGACTATGCAGTGTCTCCTTGTCTTGCCCCCTACACTGCCAACTGGGACGTTTTCTCCTTCACACCCAGGCTAGGTGGTGCTATGGGGGCCTGAGAATCCCAGAAAACATGTAACAACTGGTGATCACCTGGGTTATAGGTCATGATCACTGGAGGCAAACAGGTGAAGGCCATTTGACCACACAGGAAAACAGCCTAGGGAGGTGCATATTATCCAGTCCAGAGTCGTGTATGCGCAGTGCATGCATTGTGTGGAGTTACAGCCAACATTCAGTTACAGGGCTTGAATAAAGGCTAACCAAGGCCTGTAGGATTGCTCCCAATGACCATGAATCCTGTGTCATCCCAGGAGGTAGAGGAATAGCTAGACATGGAACCTAAGAGTCCATTGTTGACAGTCAGTTTCATAGGCAGGTAGTGGGTAGTGTAATTCAATGGAGTAGGATAGGAAACTGGGAGTAGATGAATGTCAGGAAACACTGAAGTGCTTCCAGCTCTCCCTTGCTGCATCCAGTAACTGATGACTGATCCAGCATTTTGACCAATTAGCAAAGGAGCCATTGTCAATAAGAGATGTCTGGAAGAATGGGATGGGCTGGGTGACAATCCTCCTGAAGGGATCCAAATATAAGACAGTGTGTACTTCCTCCAAATGCCGCCCACGGTTTCAGGTATTCCCTTATTTCTGGAGAGAGGCTTCTTCTGAAAATATCTATAACATCTGGCCCAGTACAATCACCTTAACAGGAACGCAGGAGTAGCCCCATAACCACCAATCTCCTTCCTCCACGGTCCCATTGTAGTTGGACTGCATTACTTGCACCCAAGGGTGAGGACACATAGCACAGTGCCCATGTGGCAAGGTATACAGTAACATCAAATGCAGGTATTACTGTGATCTCAGTTGGATGAGCCACCACTAGTTAGCCTTGTAGCAGCACCAGTAGTGCCTTCAGGTTGGTGTCTGTCCACTCTTGGTTCAGTGTACTGCGCAGACTTTTCAACTGCCAAAGAGAATCTGGGTGGGGGAAAAAGTTCCGAGTTGTGGAAAGGAATATGTAGATTCAGGTCCCTGCACTACAGTTGCACTATTCCAGTTATTTCCCCATCCCTAACTCCTGGGTCCTTAATAGGTGGCTGAGAGCAGATAGACCCTTGCAGGGTGTGCTAGGCAGAATTCTAAGATGCCCCCTGCTCTGGTCTGAATGTGTCCCCCCCAAATTTATATGTTTGAAATCTTAATGCCCAATGTGATGGTATTAGGTGGTAAGGCCTTTAGAGGTGCTTAGATTATGAAAGTGGAGCCCTCATGAGTGTGATTAGTGGTTTTATAAAAGAGACCCCATTGATCTCCCTAGCCCCTTCCCCTATGTGAGGACACAGCAAGACGTCGGTAGTCTGCAACCTGGAAGAGGGCCTTCGCCAGGACCTGACCATGCTGACACCATGATCTTGTACTCCCCAGCCTCCAGAACTGTGAGAAATAAATTTCTGTGGGTTATAAACTATCCAGTTTGTGGTATTTTGTTATAGCAGCCTGAATGGACTAAGACAGCCCCCCAAGATTCCCAGCCTTTGGTGTACACTTCTCCCAGTTTTTCAATCAAACAGTAATCTAGGTACTGTGGTGAAGGGATTTTGCAGATGGAATTAAGTTCCCAAATCAGCTGACCTTAAGACAGGGTGATTATCTACATGAGCCTGACCTAATCGCATGAACCCTTTAAAAGTAGGATTTTCTGTGGCTGGTTGGTGAAGTGGAAGTCAGAGAGATGTGCTCTGGCTGACCTGAAAGAAAGCAAACATTCATTTTGTGAGTTGCCTATAGGGGCCATGTAGCAAGAAATTACAGGCAATCTCTGGGAGTTGACAGTGGTCCTCAGCTGACAGCTAGCAAGAAAATGAGGACCTTAGTCCTGCAACTAGAAGGAAATGAATTCTGCCAACAACCAGTGAGCCTGGAAGAGGACTCCAAGCCCCAGAGGAACCACAGCCCTGGCCAACACCTTGATTTCAGCCTGATGAGACCCTGAGCAGAAAATCCAGCCATGCTGTGCCCAGACCTCTGCCATATAGCAAGTGTGAGATAATTTGTGTTGTTTTAAGCCACAATGTTTATGGTAATTTATGTGGCAACAGAAAACTAATATGGGGGATAGACGTGTTCAGGACACATATAGAATTAGACAAGCTGCAACTGTGTGTGAGTAGACAGTTTCAGAGTTCTCTTGCCTCCACACTCTGCAAGCAGGAAAAGGCATGGAAATAGGCTGTGTTAAGCTGCCTAGGCATAAAGAATGTTCTATTATCCGAGTGGATGTCTAGATATCTCAGTAGTCAACAGTCATCCCTATAATGCTTATATCGAGTGTTGCCAAGTTCACAGGATAGTCAATGCTTCTGTTTTAACACCCAACTAATCAGACAACTCTAAGATTCCAGAGAGGCAATCAGCTAACAGTTCCTCAGGTCTCATCAGACTAACCAGTTAACCACTGATCTCAAAGTGAGGAGGTACAATCTTTGGATCCTCATCACTCCTGTCTTCTGACGGGCCATACCATCATCTAACGTTCCTTCTATCTTACACATACGCATTCCAACTGTATTTGTCCTCTCAGTAACTGCATGGAGGATCTCCTGTGCCATTGTATTTTTTTCATACACTATCCTTGATCTAAAAGCCCTAAACACACAGCGTTTTAAGAGCTGTTGGCTCAATTATCCCCGTCTGGAGTTATCTCCTTCACCTAGAGGTGGGGAAGCGGGTGTGATGGTTAACTTTATGTGTCAACTTGACTGGGCCTAGTATCTGGTTAAACATTACTTCTGGGTGTGTCTGTGAGGGTATTTCCAGAAGAGATTAGCATTTGAATTGGTGGGACTGAGTAAAGCAGATAGTCCTCCCCAATGTGGGTGGGCATCATCCAGTTAATTGAAGGCCTGAACAGAACAAAAAAGTGGAAGAAGGTCACTCTCTGCCTGACTGTTGAGCTGGGACATCAATCTTCTCCTCCCCTTGGTGCTCCTGGTTCTCAGGCACCAGACTTTGACTGGAGTCTACACCACTGGCTCTTAGGCCTTCAAACTATACCACTGGTTTTTGTGGGTCTCCAGACCCAGATCATAGACTTCTCAGCCTCCATAACTGCTTGAGCCAAAATCTGATAATATACAAACATTTTTGGCCCATTTCTCTTATATATATTTAAAATAAAATTGTTAAGAAAGAATACACATTGAAGTATATAGTGGGAAAGGGGCATCTTATCTGCAACTTAAATCTCAAATGGTTCAGGCAGAAAAAAATATATATTTTATATATGTACATTTATTTTTCTTGTTTTCTGAAGTTTGATACTATTTCAAAATAAAAAATTAGAAAAGGAAGGAAGGAAAAGAGGAAAAGAAGAAAGAAAGGCATACTCCAAGTAGAATATTTTCATCTCCTTTTATTGAAGGAAATAAAACCTGTGCTGCAGAGGCAGTGGTACCCCAGAGCATAACAAGGTAGCCAATGGGGCTGACAGGACAAGCCACAATGCTGGCCAGGGGTCCTACCATAGTGGGAGGACCAAAACCACAAAGACAGCAGGAGGTAGCAAACATCCCCAACACCCAGTGCAAGCATTTCCATTTGCAGAGAGCTTGGCCATGCATTGTAAAAACAGGGTTCCCTCACAGCTGGCAGAGTATCATCTCAGGCTGCCAAATCCATCCAAAACTAACATGTAGTCTCAAACTTGGAGGTCCTTCTCTTTGACCCAAAGAGTCAGGTCATCAGAAGATCTGAGTTAAGTTTTCAGCTCCTTATCACAGATGGAAAAAGAGGCTGAGTTCTTGAAACGTCATGTAGGTATAGCTGGATAGATGCTGATGCCCAGCCTTGTTCTAAAAGCAGCAACATTTTTTTTCCTGACTTCTCACACTGCTCTCACCCAGCATGTGCCCTAGGAAACCTCTCAATGTTATAAACAAGGACAGAATGGGGGCAGCAGCCTAGGGGATATAGGAAGTCAAAAGCTGCTACATAGCCAAGAGCATTTCACAAGAAATAGCATAGAGAACACTACTGGGTCAAGATGCTCCCAAACAGCTGCTAGAAGCAAACACAAAGAAAAACGTGGTAGCTCTCTCTCCATATCAGGATCAGCTGTGCCAAAGTCATGGTCCAGAAAGATGGGCCATTTCATGTCCCTGGCAGATTATCAATCCCCATGGCATTCCACAAGCTGTTCCAATTTTCAGTACAATAAGGTATTTGGGCAGTTCAGTCACAGAAAAGCAAGCACTAAAGAAATCTCAACCAATTACAAATCGATAATGTTATAAAGCCAAAACATTATATAGTCAAGAACTGATTGGCAGGGGGGCAGGGGGTGGAGAATATTTTGCTATGTAGAAATAGGAGTCAAAGGGTTTATTCATATAAGCCCTTCATCATCCTTAATCAGAAATGGCCATCATCTGATTAGTCAGTTGCAATTCTCTACAATGCTGGACACACATTTTTCAAGGATCAAAGTCTTGAGAGCGCCACATCAGGAAATGGGAGAGCAAGGCAAAGAAGAGAGGGCATCAGGGGTTGGAATTTCTGAAATGAGCCTTTATTTCACAGAAGGCTTGGCACAATGAGGCTGGGGTGAGTGTGATTTTAGTGATTGTTCTTGGTCGCCTCCTTTGCTGCAGCAATCAGTGGAGTGAGGCTGGAGAGGGGCTTGGCAATCTTCAGGAACTGATGCTAGAAAGGAGAAAAAGAGCAAAAGACACATGACTATTTACCATTCTTCCTCAGCAACCATTACAAGATGTTAAGGGCATCCACATTTGCACAACCATGTGGTCTTCAGACCATCCCCAAAGTGAAGGATATCTTTTACCCACAATCAACTGTGGTCTGAAAATATTAAATGGAAAATTCCAGAAATAAACAATTCGTAAGTTTTAAATTATGCACCGTCCTGAGTAGCATGATGAAATCTCACACCATCCCGCTCCAACTCACCTGGGACATGAATCATCCCTTTGTCCAGCATATCTACCCTGTATACGCTGCCTGCCAATTAGTCACTTAGTAGCTGTCTCGGTCATCAGATCGGCTGTGAGGGTATCACAGTACTTGTGTTCAAGTAACCCTTATTTCGCTCAATAATAGCCCCAAAGCATGAGTAGTGATGCCAGCAATTTGGATATGCCAAAGAGAAGCTTCCTTTAAATGAAAGCTTCATTTAAATGAAGTGCTTCCTTTAAATGAAAAGGTGAATGTTCTCGACTTAATAAAGAAAGAAAAAAAAAATTGCATGCTGAGGTTGCTAAAATCTTTGGTAACTTTTATTACAGTATATTGTTATTACTGTTCTATTTTATTATTAATTTTTGTTAATCTCTTACTGTGCCTAATTTACAAATTAAACTTTATCATAGGGATGTATGTATAGGAAAAATCATAGTACATATAGGGTTCGGTACTATCCAGGCTTTCAGGCATCCACTGGAGGTCTTGGAACATATCCCCTGTGGATGAGGGAGGACTACTGTATCTACCTACAGCTAAACACACATCTATCCTATATCCCAGTAATTCCACTTCTAGGTATATTTCCAAGAGAAATGAGTTCGTGTATCCACACACAAGAATGTTCATAGCAGCTTTATTTATAAATAGTCATAACTGAAAAAAACCCAAATGTCCAAGAGAATGTAAGAAATAAGTAATGTTATATTCATGTAATACTATACAGAAAATTACACAGCAATAAAAAAGAATAAATAATTGATACACTGACAACAGGATGAATCCCACAGACAATACATTGAGTGAAAGAAGCCAGACACAAGAGAGTTCATATTGTATGATTCCATTTTATATTAGGCAAGACTAAACTATGATGATAATCAGAATAATAATTACCTCTGGAGGAAGGTATTGCCTGATTATGACCCAATGGTATACTGCAATACTACATTTCAGGAGTATTGATTTAGGAATTTGTTGTTCTATCCTTGAATCCAGGAAGGCTAATTAATCCAGTAGGGACTTCAACAGCTTGGTCCTTTCCCAAATCACTTTCACTGGGCTGTACTTTGGGCCACACCCACAACTATTAAAGAAGACCATTTCGGAGAAAACACCATATGAAAACTGGATCTACATTGTGAGTAAAACTGTTATGGAAAACAATTCTTTATATAACTCAGAGCCTCTTAACTAAAAATGATTTTTCTTACATTTAGTAGTGAAAAAGCTTTGTGTCTTGACGATGTGGGATGTTTCTTTCATTTGATAAGAAATACAGGAACTATCACATTTCCTTTTCTGTCCTGGCTACCAGGAAACTGAGAACCAAATATGATGTTTAAACAAAATGATTAAACTCAAATGATTAGCGTATTTGATTCTTCTGCTATCCTTATAAGTCGTTTTTATTAATTGTATATGTGTATAGACACACACATATAGACATATATACACATATTCTTTGCTGGAAGTTGCTTCAACTTCTTTTTGGACACAGGATATAAAGAGGTATTGAGAATAAGAAGTTACTATTACTACGAAAGGAATAAAAGATCTTGGCTAAATCATGAAGACACAAATTCCAACGTAACATGCTATGTATTTCTGTTCATACATGTGTTCTCACAGGAGAAATAAATATGAAACTTTCATGATTTAAGACTCCAAAGGTCATGGTTTTGAATACTTACAAAGTAGAGTAACAAGTTAAAGAGACAATGTTCGCAGATCACATGTTTTTACAACTCCCCTCTGAGCAGAGAAAGCAGTATGATTCAACACCCAATTGGGAGGCCTCAGCTTCCTTCTCTGTATAATGAACAAAGTAGACTAGAGAGGCCCTAAGGCTCTTCCAGTTTTCACACTCTTTGAGCCAAAAGAGCAGTGGCCAAGAGCATACACATTTGAGAGCCAAACAGACTTAGGCTGAAATCCTGGATCCACTGCTTATCGGCCATGTAATCATGGAAAAGTTACTACACACTTGAAACCTGTTTCCTCACCTGTAAAAGTGGGAATAACAGAATCTATAACTCACAGGGTTGTTATAGGAATAGATAAAAAATATATATAAAGTGCTTAGTGCCTAGAATGTGGTAAAGATTTAATATAATACATTTATTACTAGTTAATTATTATATCAGGAAGAAAACTCTAGAGAGCACTAATCTTTCAATAACTGTAATTTGGTACCTAATTAACAATGATAAATTCACCAATCACAGGCTTAGCATAGTATTTGCACATTTCCCACTGTCTAGGGTTTCCAGAACAAACCCCATAGGAAAGGCAAAGGGATCCTATATTGTACTGCGTGTTATAAGCAGTTTTTAGTTCCAAAGGATCCTAGAGACTAATGGGTTAACACTCGGCAGAACCCAGATCTCATATCTAATATACCAATGCTCTGTAATCAGTAACCCCAATTACAAAGAGTTGCTAATATGTTGCAGAGGGTAACATTTCAATGAAAGTAAATACTTTAAGCAATTCCATTCAATTCAACACATAACTTCTGAATATCTATTCTAAGTCATGCCCAAGGTATAAGAGGAGACTCAGAGATTAATGAGATAGAGAATATAATCTAGTGGGAAAGTTCATAACTAACTTTAATGCAGGTCAGTGTAGTAGGTCCTGCCCTGCCCTGCTCAGTTGCTCTTGGTCCTCTTAATACAAAAGTAACTGATTATGCATGCCTATAGATTAATCACTGTCATAGAGTTGCATGTGATACTTATTATTAAATCACCAATAGGCAAGATAATAAAATGACACTAGTAAAAAGAAATTATACCTGAAACATAAATGTTAAATACAAATAATGTGGCCTGCTAAAGGTAGTTTCTGCAACCATATGAAATAATTATGCTGTAATTCAGGATTAAGCAGGTGGGAGTATAAGAGGCTTGGTAAACTCCCAACTCCAGGCTTCCCCACAACTAGCAGAATCTCACTCCAAACAAGCAGAATATCATTGCCACCATTTGGGAGGGTTTCCAATGAAGAAACTGGGAAGACTTGAAAAGTTGCATTCATTAACTATCCTCTAAACTTATATCCTCTGATATCCTTTACTGAAAATAGATCTTTTGAGTTTATCCCAGTAAAATATAATTTGTCTAAGATTTGCATGTCAGCAATTTGCATTTCTTCTCACCAAGACTCAAACTCTGCCAGACCAATTCAGACATAATAAAAGAAGTGCTAAAGAGAGATAGAGGCTGGCGCCAGCCCGTTGGCTTACTGGTTAAGTTCAGTGCGCTCCACTTTGGTGGCCTGGGTTCGGTTCCCAGGCATGGACCTACACCACTCGTCGGTGGCCATGTTGTGGCAGCAACCCACATAAAAAATAGAGGAAAACTGGCACAGATGTTAGCTCAGAACAAATTTTCCTCATGCAAAAACCAGGAATATTGGCAACAGATGTTAGCTTAGGGCATATCTTCCTCAGCAAAAAAAAAGAAAAGAAGGAAAAATAGAGGCAAGTTCAATAGGAGCTCAGAAAGTAGATTTTTTTTTTTTTTTTTTTTTTTGGTGAGGAAGACCAGCCCTGAGCTAACATCCATTGCCAATCCTCCTCTTTTTGCTGAGGAAGACTGGCCCTGGGCTAACATCCGTGCCCATCCTCCTCCACTTTACATGGGACGCCGCCACGGCATGGCTGACAAGCAGTGCGTCCACGGGCACCCGGGATCCGAACCAGCGAACCCCAGGCTGCCAAGCACGAACTAAACCGCTGCGCCAACGGGCCGGTCACAGAAAGTAGACTTTTAAGCTGACCCCAGGAGAATATATATAGTTTTAATAAGATGAAGAAGAGCCTAACGGGAATAACATGAGCAAAACCCAGGGATAAAGAAGGTTAGGGAACTAGGAATACAGGTTGAGTGTGGGAAGCAGTAGGAGAGAAGCCTACTTTTATAATAACCAATTTTGCCTCACAGGCAAAAATGAAGCAAAAAAGGCTTGGCTTAGTGATTCCTCAAATTAGGTGCTTCCCTGCATAGGGACAGTTACCTGCAGCAGCTCTTTAGCTGAACCTCTCTTCTCCACATCCATCTCAAGACAGCGGTTCAGAAAGTCCCGGAAGATAGCTGACAGCTTCTCTGGGTTCTGAAGCTCTGGGGTCCCATTGGTGGCAATGAGGTACAAGGCCTGGCAATACAAATGGAGAATGACCTTAGGCTCCAACTGGGAATTCTCTCCTGGTCCCCAGAAATGCCCTCTAGAAATATGGTCAGATGCTTTATGCCTCTAGGACACAAAGAGGTAGCTTTGGTGTCCTGGAAAGAATATGACCTAAGGATCAGGTTTAACATTTAGAGGCCATGTGACCATGTGCAAGCCAGTGAACTTCCAACTTCCTCATCTGTAAAACAGGGATGATAATAGTGCCGATCTCACATGTCTATAAAAATAAAACAAGATCATATATAGGAAAGCACTTTGTAAACTTATGAAGTGTGTTACAGATGCAAGAGTTTATTATTATTCTTGATTACAGATCTAAAGGGTTTATTATTCATTAGCCTGATGAGTTAAACATCTGCCCACTTGCTGGAAGAAATTATTCCTGGTGCCTTCACCTCAGTCATCTAAGAACTGATCTCTTCCAACAGGAGAGAAATACAAAAAGGAAGTGTGCTGTAAAGCAGCAACCTGTTTCACTGTTGCCTCCCTGGTCCCCTAACATAAAGCATCTCCTGGGAAAGGTAAAGAAAAACAGTCCTTTTCCAGCATTCAGCACTTTAATTCACAAAGTACTTACACACTCATATAATGACCACAATAACTGAATAATAGGCAGGACAAGAATTAGTATCCCCATTTCACAAGTGAAGTCCAGAAACATAGAGATATGCCTGGGATCATGCTGTTCATACGAGCTCATGTCCTCTAACTCTAACCCCAGTCTTATTTCCATCAAACCCTACTGATCATCATTTTCGAAGTCATTCTAAGGTGGGGAAAATGAGTGGTATGTGGACAGGGGACAAAACTGGGTACAGTGAAGCACTTCCCAATAATCAGAGCTATCCAAGAGGTACCCTGTTAAGATTAGATGACTGTCTAGCAGCGACAATGCACAGGGAATTCCTACACTGGAGGGAAGGTTGAAATAAATGAGAAAATAAAAGCAATCAAAATAACTCTCATATTTGCATATGAACAAAATTACCAACTACTTGCATCTGTATTCATATACTCTGCTTTCCCTCCCCTTTTACAATGGATAAATTATCCATACTCTAATCTAATGCTCCTTACTGATCCAACCCCTCTCATCTACTTAAGAACATCATTCCTACAGATGTCACTTCTCTCTTGTATGTGACCATTTTCCTTCTCTCCACCAGATCATTCCCATCAGCACACAAACATGTATCATAGCATCTTTAAAACAAAAAAACCCTCCCTCAACTCCCCCTCAAGATACTGCTCCATTTCTCTGTTCCCTTAACAGCAAAACTCCTTAAAAAACAACAACAAAAAAAAAACCCAACTGCTTATACATGCCATCTCAACCTCTTCTCCCACTCTGGTGAATTTAGTCTAATTAGGTTTTCATTCCTATCACTCTGCTGATACTGATTGTAAAGGTCATCAACAACCTTCACATTGGCAAATCTAATGTTTATTTCTCAGTCTTATACAACCTATCAGTCACATTCAACACAGTGATCCATCCTCCTTCTCGAAATACTTTATTCTCTGGCCTTCAGGAGACACTTCTCTCAGTTGTCCTCCTTCTAGGAAGGCCACTCCTTGGTCTATTTCGCTAGTTCCTCCAACCTGTAAACACGAGAGTACCCCAGGGCTCAGTACTCAAACCTCACTCCCTACGTAAATGATTTCATTTATCATCTAGTTCTGATTTTTAAATAAACCAACTATATACTACCTTCTAATAAGTTTATATTTATAGTTTTGATCTCTCACCCTTGAACTCTGGACTCACATGCCCAACTCTATTCAATATCTCCATATGGATGTCTAATAAACATTTCAAATTAACACATTCAAAATCAACTCTTTATTATCCCACTTTACCTGCTCTTCAACCTTCTCAGTAAATGGCAACTGAATTTTTTCAGCAATTAAGCCCTAAAATCTTGTAGTCACTGTTGATTCCTCTTTCTCTGATATCCAATTCATCTTATCAGCTGTACATTCAAGATATTTCCTGAGACCAATCATTCTTCGCTTCTACTCCTACCAATAGAGTTCAAGCCACCACTCTTATCTAAACAATTACAACAGTATCTCATAGTCTATTTTCCATAAAAGCAGCCAAAATGATTCATTTATAACATAAATCAGATCATAATACTCCTCAGCTCAAAATTCTCCAGTGGCTTCCAATCTCTTGCAGAATAAAAGCCCCATTCTCACAATGGTCACAGAGTCTTACCTGATCTGGCCCCCACTAGTTCTCTGATCTTGTCTACCATTCTCTACCCTGCTCTCTCACTTCAGGGACACTGGCCTCCTTGGTTTTCCCCAGGATACAAGCAGCATGTTCTCAAATCAAATCCTTTGTTAATACTTGATACCTAGAAAATTCTTGCATCAGATTAATCTCATGGCTTGCTCCTTTACTTTCTTCAGGTTTCTGCTCAATTAGCTTAGAAGATAGGACTTCCTTCTCTAACCTAAATAAAATAGCACACTTCTCCCTCCTTCTCCCATTACTCTCTTAAGCCCCTTACTCTGCTTTTTTTCCACAACACTTACTTTCTGTTATTATATACTATTTTGTTTTATTATCATTTAAACGGTTTCTTGCACATGATAGGAACTCAAATAATCATTGAATAAATGAATGAGTGACTGCTAATATCCCTTTTCTTTGAGCATTTACACTTTAAATTCAACAGTGCCTAATTCTATCCAGAAAAGAAAGATCCAGGTTGAAAGCCATAGAGAATAGCCTGAGTCCCATTTCCTGGGACTAAAGACAACAGCCCAAACATCTTGAAATGGGACTAGTAACACTCACTCTCAGAGGGTTTTCATTGAGGTATGGGGGTTCCCCTTCAATCATTTCTATGGCCATGATGCCCAGGGACCAGATGTCAACCTTGGGCCCATAGGCCTTCCGTGTGACAACCTCTGGCGCCATCCAGTATGGAGTTCCCACCATGGTGCTCCGTTTGCTCTGCTCTGGGGTGATCTGGGCACAAAATCCAAAATCAGCTAGAAAAATAAAAGAAAAGAAGAAAAAGATTTATATTCAGTGTACTTCTTCCATAAGTATCAACTGTGTGCCTACCCCTAGGTGTCAAGCTCTGCCTGGCTCCCAGCCACTGCAATCCCTTGTCTCTCCAAAGCTGGAGTCACATAACTGCCACCTTCATGTCCAGCTCTTCACCTGTCCCCTGTTCAACCCTGAAGAGAAGTAGGAGGGACATAAAAAACATCATCTCTGGCTTCCCCACCCCAAACCAGAAGGACTAGGCATTAATGTCCAAGCTGCCCATTCTGGCCTTGATTACTTGCCCCAATTCTGCTTTCTTCTTGAAAACCATTCCCATACCCCCCAGAATCTGGCAACTAGGTCCTTGCTTTATTCTCTAGGCATGAGTCCCAGACTTAAACTCTAATTACCTACAACTAGGCATGGCCCTGCTTTTATCAGTTCCTCACCCTGTGCCCCAGGACAGAGACTGCTAACAGTCTTCCCATAAGCTGTGACACAACCTGTTTGTTTGGACTACTGGTCCTTTCACTTTTGAACAAAATGTTCTGCCTGCAGTTCATTCACATAATATAATGTGTTAATGCAATTACATGTTTGTTTAAATTATGAGGCCTTTGATAGGAAGGACTATGCCTTCTTACTCATTTTTTTATTCTCAGAGGGCCTGGCATAAAAAAGACATTTAATAAAAGTTTGCTGAATGAATGACTAAATGAAAGAAATTACACTAAACTCTTTTTTCTAATTATGTATTTCATGTCTCCCATACTAGACTGAAACTTACTTAAAGACAGGCAAAAGTTTTCTCAGAGCCCATCACAGGACCTAGCACAGGACCTAGTGGGCATTCAGTAAATTTTTTTAGCTGAATGTATAAATGAATGAAAAAAAAAAAGAAATGACTCCCTATACACTGCTGAATAATATAAACAGCCCACATAATAAAGACACAGGAGACAGGGTCCCACAGGGAAGAGTAGTAGTATCACTCCTACTCACTTAGCTTAACAGAGCCATCCATTCCTAACAGGATGTTGTCACTCTTGATGTCTCTGTGAATGACCTGGTTTGAATGCAGAAACTCCAAGGCCTGCAGGCACTATTGAAGTGGTGTGGGCAGAGGGAGAAAAAAAGGACATATCATACGAAGACATACAGAAAATCAACTAATCCAACCTTTTCATTTTGTGATAAAGAAAGTGAGGCCCCAGTGAGCAAAAGGACTCCCTCCAAATTAGTGGCAGAGGCAGGTCAAGAACCTAGTCTCCTGTCTCAGCATTCTTTTAACACTCCATGCTGCCTCATACCTTTCTTATAATGTACCTTATTATACCTTATAATAGCTTTCTTTAAGTACAGGAGTTCCTCCAATGTATTTTGAAGTTTTTTACAGTACATTAGATCCTTGAGAAAAAAAACCCAGAGGCCCAAGAAAAACTACTGAGAAAAAATGGAAAGCATTTTGTAATGATAAAACTGGAGGAAAGTGACAAGATGGGAAACTAGACATATGGAAGTGATATCAGAAGACGTGAAGTTAGGAATAATCTTATTTTGGTGAGGAGATAATTTGTACTGTTTGGGGTATGTTGAATTTTATATACCTATGACCATTTGCAGACAGATGTCCAGTAGGCAACTGAACATATGAGTCTTAAATTCTATACAGAGGTCTGGACTTGAGATAAATATTTACAAGTCATTTGTGAAGAGGTCTTTTTTTTTTTTTTTAGTTATAGGAATGGACAGAACTAGCAAATGATATAGTAGATAAGAGGAGAAAGAAAAGGACCTTGGAAAACACCTATACGTAGCAGGCAGAATAAATAACACAAACTGAATGGTACTATGAAAATACCTGGTTCTGCCACTACCTGACCGACAAAATCATTCTAGACAAATGACTTACTATCACTATCTCTGGGCTACTATTTTCCCGTCTGTAAAATGTGAGGTTCAGAGAAGATAATCTCAAGTTTGGTACTAAATCCACTAGTTTAAGTCCATAACCCAAAGCTAAAATTTTAGAAGCTTCTACTAATTGAAAAACACTAAAGATGCAAACCAATTGGAAAATACTATTTAAATGTTCTCAAATTAATACTTCACTTTCTAAGAATATACCAATGGCTAAATTAAGAACAAGCCAATATGCAGAAGTGGCTTTTCTCTGAAAAAGCTAAGAGTTGCTTTCCTTAGGAGGCTAGAGACCCTGGTCTCTGGATGTCAAAAATTATGATCAGAAAGGATGATTTCAGGAAATTGGAACCCTCATACCTTGCTGGCAGGAATATAAAATAGTATAGTCACTTTGGAAAACAGTTTGGCCATTCCTCAAAATGTTAAGCATAGAATTGTATATGACTAGAAGTTCCACCCCTAGGCATACACCCAAGAGAAATGAAAACATACATCCAACCAAAAACTTGTACATGAATGTTCACAGCATTATTCCTAATAGCCAAAAAGTGGAAATGACCCAAATGTCCATCAACTAGTGAACAGATAAATAAATGGAATCTTATTTGCTCATAAAAGGAATAAAGTATGGATATATGCTATAATACAAATGAATCTTCAAAACATTATGCTAAGTCACAAATGAGCACATATTGTATGATTCCATTTATGTAAAATGTCCAGAACAAGCAAATCTATAGAGACAGAAAACAGATTAATGGTTGTATAGGGCTGGAAGGGTTGGGAAGCAGGGTTGGTGGGGAGTGACTGCTAATGGGTATGGAGTTTCTTTAGGGGGTAATGAAAATGTTCTAAAATTGATTATGGTGATGGTTGTACAACTCAATATACTAAAACCCATTAAATTATATACTTTGGTGAATTATATGGTGTGTGAATTATATCTCATTAAGCTATTTTTTTTCCTTTTTTTTTTCTTCCAAAAGCCCCAGTAGATAGTTGTATTCATAGTTGTACATCATTCTAGTTGCTCTATATGGGACACTGCCTCAGCATGGCTTGGTGAGCGGTGAGTAGGTCCGTGCCCAGGATCCGAACCGGCGAACCCAGGCCGCCAAAGCGGAACACGCTAACTTAACCGCTATGCCACCAGGCCAGCCACTCAATAAAGCTATTTTTAAAAGGGAGAATGATCTCTATGAGAACTTAAGGATAATAGTAATCTACCTATTTATGTAACATTTAAAATTTTTTCCAAGTTCTTTTTGATCCATATGGCACCTCTAAGGTATACACAGTGTAAATATTGCAGTTCCCATTTTATTTATTTCTTTTTTTGGTGAGAAGGATTTGCCCTGAGCTCACATCTGTTGTCAATCTTCCTCTTTTTCACTTGAGGAAGATTTGCCCTGAGCTAACATCTGTACCAATCTTCCTCTATTCTGTATATGGGTCACTGCCACAGCATGGCTGACGAGTGGTGTAGGCAGGTCCACACCCAGGATCTGAACCCATGAACCCAGGCCACCAAAGCAGAGTGCACCAAACTTAACCACTAGGCAAGGGGTAGGCCTCTGCAGTTCCCATTTTAAAGATAAATAATTTGAAGCTAATTGATTTCCCTAAGCACATATATGCATGTATTCTCAACCAGTGAAAATCTGTTCCAGGAGTGAGTGAAAAACATCCTAGATATTAAAATGGTTTGTGGCTTTCTGAAAAGCCAGAGTACATAAACAGATATATAATATATCTATATAGATATAAATCCATCCATAGCTCCTATCAGGTGCAGAAAATGACATTTCATGGGGGTAATGTGGTTAGGAAAAAATGTCATAAAAGGCTCCTTGGTGGGGGAGAGAGGAGATAATGAAAAAAAAAAATTGAGAAACAATACATTAGTGGTACAGCAAAGAAAATAAGTCAGATCTCCTAAGAATCCCAGACCTGTGTTAATTCCATTAACCTACATGTGTATGTGTTCTAGATCCCAGGGTTTTTAATGCAAAGGTGATCATATTTTCTAGGACAGTATTGATTTCACATGATTTTATTTTTCTTAATATTGATTAAACATACAACTGCATAATTTGATCTGTATGCCTCCAGATCTTGCATCATCAAACCTCAATCATACTGTTAGATTCACCCCCACAAAACTCTGAACCTAACCTTCTAATCATCTAATCTACTCTTTCCCTAATTTCCAAACTTTTCTATTATTGGGCTATTGGAAAGTTTCAGTCTTTTACCAGCAAAACACCCAATATCCTCAACTTCTCTGACTATTCCTTTCATCTTCTTGCTCTAATGAAAATGTGGCTATCTCCCTGAAGACACTGCTTCTCACAGAGGCCTTGTGGAGGCTTTTTTCCCCTTCTTACACTAGCATATTAGAGACCTTAGACATTTAATAGCAATGAGGAGAAAGAAGAATACCCATTTAAGCTTTGTTTTCTATTTCTTTTGCCTGGAAGTATTTTTACCCTAGATTTTTGCTTGGCTTGCTTTTTCTTATCATTCAGATCTTTATTCAAACCTATGGCCAAACCTTTCCTGACTTCTCTGTCTAAAATAATACCTTCTCTGTCACTACCTTCTTACTCTGCTTTATTTCCTTCATAGCACATGAAGAAAGCAGGAAAGCAGAATAAAAATATGTTTAAAATATATATCCATATAAAAGAGATAAAGGAAAATATTACAAAGTGTTTACAGCAGTTATCTTTAAGGGTTGAAATTATGAGTAACTTTATATATTTTTGGGGGGGTGCTTTTTAATTTTTCTACAAAGGGTATGTAATTTTGTAATTGGAATAAAGTTATCTTTAAAGAAAAAAATCATGGTGATAGAAATTTCAAAACAGGTGTAATATGAGAATGATAGGAGAGTCCAACTAATTTCTCCCACCTCCACAGTGCCCAGGCTGAGATCCTATCACGTGCAGAATTTTGAGAGATTGATTTGGAGGCCACTTTCTGCTCAAGGCTAGTTGGCCACTGGCCTTACCTCACGGCACACTGCTGCAATCTGGCCTTCATCCATGCAGGTTTCCGTCACCACATCTGTCAAAGAGCCTCCAGCCAAGTATTCCATGACAACCCACAGCTCATCTCCCACGAGGTAACTGTAGGGAGTACAGATAAAGGATGAGCAAGAATAGAGTACATTGAGCCATAGCACTGGGTTTCTAAGGCTAGGCATATACGCAGAGTGAAACTGCATTTCCCTCAGCTCTGGAAGACTCTAGGGTTCTTTTTCCTGGGGAAAAGCAGAATCTGTGTGACAGAATCACTAATTTGACATCTCAAGGATTTGCCTGGAGAAAACAAAGTAGGCTGTTCTGTGAAGTCCCAAAGGGCAGAACTAAGATCATTAGGTTGAAGATATAATAAAATTATATTTCATCACAACACAAAGTAATGCTTCCTAAAATTAGGCATGATTCCCACGCCTCTAAAAGCATCAAAGCAGAGAGCACCCAAATATTTGACAAAGATGGGATTTGGAGTCCATGTTGCCAACATTAGGAAAGTCACTAAACCTCCTTGAGAGTTCTACTAGATCTGAGATCCATGAGACTAAGTTCTGGGTCTTCTTCAAGACCCCATCTCCAGAGTCCAGCACAGTAGATGCCAATATTTAAATAAATCAATAAGTAAAATAAAAGATAATTGTAAATATTAAATGAAATATATGCCATTTAAAAGCTATAAAGTCATAGTCATTATGTTGACAATGATCTCCATTTTGAGTGTCTTTGATTCTAGCAATGGAATGAATTAAGGAAGAACTGCAGAGCCAAAGCCTCTCCTGGTAAGCCAAGGGCAGCCATTTAGTACTGTATCCTGAGAGAGATTATGGGACTGACGTGAGTTACAACTGACAGGGATTGGATCACTCAGCCCTGTTATGTGATAAATAAAAAGGTCACTTAGCCTGTCTGGTCAGTTTCCTCAGCTGTAGAGTAAGACAAATAAAAACAATGATAGCCCAGAGCCCCACAGACGCTTCTGCTAGCTTTAGACAAAGAAGCTAGATTGGAATGGCTTGAGCTGTGTGGTATGTCATCTGATCTTCATCCTGATATTGGAACTACTGCTAGGGAGTTGGGGAGACTGCTGGAAAAAAACAAATGGTCTCAAGCAAAGGGTAAGATTTGAATCTTATTCTCTTCACTATGAATCTATCTAGTACTCTTTCCATGAGATTCTGCATTCTTTATAATTGAACGTCTTGTAGTTTTTTAATGTCCATGAAGAATAAATATGACAGATTAAGTCTTTCTTCAACAATCTCTTTTGAGATTTGGACCAAAAGAGAATTCAGGACTGGGTAAAAAAACCCTCCACTGGCATGAGCCTATTTCCTCCCTGACAAAGAATGTACATTTACAGCCTCTCATCGAGCACATTGAGAAGACATCTGTCAACTTGGACTGATTAGGGGAAGAAATATGAGGTCTGAGAAACCATCTCTGGATACTGACAAAGCAAAGCTGCTTTACGTAGGCCCAACATGTCACTGTCAAAGCCAAGACAATGCAAGGGCTACACACTGTACCAAAGTACCTTCAAAAATCACATCTCAAGGTAAAGCCTCAGAGCATCACATATTTGGAGAAGAACAAATATGGATGGAGTTCTCCTCTGGGACAACTCACAAAAACCACAGACTCTCAATTGCAATACCTTCACTGAATGTTCAGCTTAATAGGCACCCACTTCTGTCCTCCCACAGGAGCTTCCAGGTATTTTTTCTATGCTAGACTGGGAGCTATTTGAGGGCAGGGACTGAGACTTATTTACTTCTGATTCCATAGTAAAAGCCTCTGGAAACACCAGCAAAGGCATGATCAATAAACAAATTTATAAATCTTCTAATCCCATTCCCAGAACACAAATTCCTGCAACAACACAGTCATGCATTTTAGTGTTTAGATACCTCCAGTGAGAAGGAACTCACTATTTTATAAGACAGGCCATATCCTTATTGGACATCTTTCATTTTTCCTTATCCTGAGCCAAAATCTGGTACCTTATAGCCTTTAGTAGTTTGTTCAAGCTATATTCTCTGCATAATAAATTCTTAAAAGAGTTGGGAAGATGAATAATAACTTTCAGAGGATTCTTCAGAGCCAGTCATGACCCACATCATGACAGACAATCATCCCCCAAAAGGAAAAGGCTTTACTCTCTATAGCTGTCAACATCATTTGTTGGGAAGGTCAAAGTCCAAGGGCTTTCCTCTTTAAAGAAACTGAAGCTTACCAAATGTTTTAGATGCAGAACAAGGAATCTGGCAAAGTCTGGCAGAAATGAGATCTAGCTGGCAATGCAATATAAATAGTAAAGACATCAGAGTAGAAGACTTAGTCCACTAACACCTTCACTTGTGATGTCTCTGAAACCTGGGCAAGAAGCTCACTTTCCTTTTTCAGATATGAGAAAAAAGAATATGACATGATGGAAAGGTCATGGATGTTGGTGCTAGGAATATTCAAATCCAAAGCCCTCATTTGCTACTTACTGGTCTTGGACAAGTTATTAACTTCTATGAACCTCAGTTTCTTCATCTGTAAAATATAGATAACAAACCCTACCTCACAATGAGATACTGTTAATGAAAGTGCTTGGTACAAAGTAAAGCATAACACAAATGTTAGCTATAACCACTATTAATAAGTTGAAGAACAGAATTCTGATGGGCTGAAATAATCAAAAAAGGGATGTAATGAAGATAACTAAAAAGTTCCACATTACTGGTTCAAGGCAGGCTCATGTGAAAAAGAATCAGAGATTTTAACTGACTACAAACTTACTAGGGGTCAACAATGAAAAAGACCTCCTAAAAAAATAAAACAATGAATGAAATCATTAGTCTGTGTTGAGTTTAGAACAAAGGAGGAGTCCCACTCTCCCCATACTGGTCAAATCTCAAATGAAACTACTGAGTGTCACATTTTAAGAGAATACAGACAAACTAGAAGTTATTCAGGAGGGTGAGCAGGATAAGAAAAGATTTGGGATGCAGAATGATTTAAAGACATACATGTTTGACTCAGGCAGATGGGATGAACGGCTTCCCTGAGGCAGAACAAACAGTATTAGGACCAGCTATTGGAAGCTACAGGGTGGCAGGGTTCAGCTTAACCCAGAAAGATTGTGCAGTAATCAGAGAAGTCTAGCAGGACACAGGGTCAGAGTCAGAGAGCTAATAAGCATCATAGAAGATTCTTAAATGGAGGCAGCTCTGAGTGCTGGTGTTGCCTTCTCCTCTAACAGCTCCACCATCCATCAGTCCCAAAGGCCCTATTTCTCTGATGGAACCTATCACTCCATACCTGTCCAAGTAGTTCACAATATTTGGGTTCTTGTTTTCCCTCATGACCAGGATCTCATTAATAATCAGCTCTTTCTTCGGCTGCTGCTGAAGGTTCATCTGCTTAATGGCCACCTGAAAGCAGAGTACATTCAATGTGCAAGCAGAGTCACTCAACATTTGCTGAGCACCTATTAAGTACTAGACCTTAAACACTAAGGAGACAGAGATGAATAATTTTAGCCCTTGAGGAATTCACACTTTATTAACATAGACCGGTGGTACTCAATGTGAGGCCCCTGGACCAGCAGCATCAACATCATCTGGGAACTTGTTGGAAATGAAATTTTTCAGGCCCCACCCAGACCTACTGAACCAGAAACTCTGTTTTAGTAAGTCCTCCAGGCGATTCTGATGTGCACCAAAGTTTGAGAATCAAACTTGCTACTAAATAAAATATTTACATTAGAGAAATACTTTTTAAAAATCACAATATTTTTAAGAGGAGTGCTATAACAAAAGTCCATACCAAGTGCTACAGAAACACAAAATAGGGCAAGACCTCTTTTAAACTGGCAATGTTGAGAGGCTTCATAAAGGGGAAGATGACTTTTTGAACTTGGTGTGGAAAGATAAATCAAAGTTGACCAGGTTAAAAGAGAAAAAGGGAACGCGATCCTAATGTTCATGTGTGAAAAAAGATCTTGATAGGCTTTTCGTCTATAGAAGTAAACGAATTTCCACATAATATGAAGTATATGTTAGTCTCCAATGCACTTTTGCATCCATTTCTTCTATGTGTCAGGTACTATGTAAAGTATTCTCAAGTTTATTTCATTTAATCTTCAGAGACACCTTACGAGTTAAGTATTACTATTGACCTCTTTTAACAGATAAAGAAAACTGTGATTCAGAGAGGATATGTGACTTGTACACAGATATTCAGTTGCAAAGTCAGGATTAGAACCCTCAAAAGTGATGCCAATTTATCCTGCATACATGACAGATTAATCTTCCCCACAGTACACATTTGATAACATTCTACCCTGCTCAAAAACATAAATGGCTCCTGCTTGCCTAGAAATGTTCCTCAGCCCAACATTCAAAGTTCTCATGATCTGACCCCTATCTTCCTTCCCACTATATTCCTTCATATACTCCATGATCTGATTTTTCTCTCCATTTGGAATATTTTGCATCATTTTCACATGTTCAAAAGCTACTTATACTTTGTATCAGGCCTAAAGAAAGCCCATTCTCCACACCAGACAGGCTTTTCCCCTTCTTTAAAGCCATAAGACCATATTTAGACCTCTCTTACGGAATTTACCATATACTGCCTAATAAGGTGATTAGTTAGGGTGTGTATCTCTAGAAGCTTGAGAGCTCATTTGAAAGCTCAGAATCCCTGGTGCCAAGCACAGGGCCTGACACACAGTGGGTGCTCAACTAATGTTTGTGGAAATGAAGAGGGAAAGAGAGAATTCAGTGGCCTGATACAAACCACAAAAAGCATCACCAATAAGCTACCCTATCCCAAAGGAGTAGACTTTAAATTATTTGCTAAATGTTTATTCCTTAGAGATATTTTCTCTTTTTCCTGCTTAAGAGACAAAAACACGAACAACTAACAGAACTAAATTAGTCTTTCCAGAAGCAGCAAGAAGTGTAAGGGATGAATCATTCAAATTTTTATGGAAAAAAACTCCTGACTCTTATTTTTTCAAGTATGGACAGTCTTCTGCAGAGATCCAGTTCATCAATAAGAATAGAAACAATTCTTTTAAACATTTTGACCACCTCCATTTCCTACCCCAAGTGAGAAAAAATTGCTCTGGAGTGGTGTCTCCTATTAGGTTAGGCTTCTGGTCTGGGTGCAGCTATCTGCAACAGTTGATGATTAGCTTTTTCTAATGTCTGTAGAGCAAATTACTGATCTAAAGACTATTACATTAAGTATAGTAAACCTCATAACACACATTAAGATCTGGAGCCAAAGGAGTGCCTCTGCAGTTCCTTAAGCCATCTTGGAAGAGGGGACAGTGCTTATGGATCTCACAGAGGTCACTGCTGATAGCAGCACAGGAGAAGAGAGGCATGCAGAGGAGAACAAAGAGGTGGTGGCAGGACACCAGGAGTCCTTTTCAATAGCTACTGACTATGGTTTAGGCTAAATGCCCTTCACCTAATCGGATCCCTCCTATTCAGGCCAACAGATAGCACTTCTATAACAGAAAAAGAACTGGACTTGAACTCTAAGGATCTAAGCTCTGGGGCTGAGTCTGTCACTTACTGACCTTGACCAATCACAAGCTTTCTGAGATTCGGTCTCTTTATCAATACACGGAGGATAATAATCCCAACCCTGATTCCCCTCCTCACAGGATTGTTTTGAGGACTAAATGAGATAGTGGCCAATGTGTTACTCATATAAAAGTTATAAATTTAAATAATAAAGTAAGACACCAATGAAAATGCTAATCATAGTCCTAACTGCATTTGATGAGTACCTGGCACAGAGCAGCAAGAATGACAACATCAGCAGAAACTAACCACCCTCCCACGACTACTCTTTATCGAATGCCTTTTGTATGCCAGGTGCTGTCTTAAGTGCTCTACTTACATTATCTCAGGAAAACCTAACAACAACTCTTACCAAGTAAAAATCATCTGCGTTTTCAGGTAAGGAAATTGAGACTAAGACACAAGAAAATTGCCCAAGGTCATAATCAATAGCCCATAGGTCTATATATGACTCCAAAGCCTCTTCCAGTCTATTCCTTCTAATGCACACATTCCTTCTAAAAAGGGGTTTGAAAAATAATTGCTGGATCCGTAACTGGAAAACTGCTAATCTTCCTATATGTGACAGACAATAGCTCTGCTCTTCCCAGCTGGATAACCCCCAATAAGCAGTCACTCACAAAGACTGAAAACATCCACCAGCTCCACTAAAGATTTATACTCCCTGGGGCAGGAAATGAGGCCTTCCTGCCCACACTGCATTAGCCACCCTAATGGACTTGATTCCATTCATAGTTTTGTAACCACAATGCAGGCGCATAGTGAAGTCAAGTTTCTATTTCCTGTGGCCAGCTTCTCACACATGCAGCCTCCAGGCCTTGCAGGAACCACTCATCACCAGCCAGCCTCCCATCAAGGGCTGTAAGGCCCCAGAGGCCAGAAACATGACAAAGGGCCCTAGCGCCTGACCTTAGCTCTGCTGTGGCCTTGTAGCGCAGAAAGCACAGGTTTAGGTTTTAGAATCAAAAGATTCTAACCCAGTCCTTGCTAAATGCTGGGAGCGCAACCCTGCAAAAGTTATTTAAACTCTCTGAGCCTCAAATTCCTCACCAGTAAAAAGGAAATATTACCTACCTCATAGGGTTCTTTTTAGGATTGGTATAACCTCCTCTTTTCTATCTCTGCATCTAATTCACCATATTTAAAATTGGTACGATGATACCATCCTTCCTTCCTCCCTATTATTTTAACACAGGTTCCTGTCAGCACCACAAGACTTATTTATATGTACCCAATGGAAAGTATAGTCTCTTACATTTATGTATGATTTAAAATTTTTAAATTTTTTTGGAGGAAGATTGGCCCTGCGGTAACATCTGTTGCCAATCTTCCTCTTTTTCCTTTTTTCTCCCCAAAGCCCCAGTACATAGCTATGTATCATAGTTGTAGAGGTATAGCTCTTCTATATGGGATGCTGCATCAGCATGGCTTGAAGAGCGGTGAGTAGGTCCGCGCCCAGGATCCGAACCGGCGAACCCCGGGCCACTGAAGCGGAACGTGCAAACTTAACCACCAAGGCATGGGGCCAGCCCCATCTTACATTTATGTATGATTATAATGTATGAGTGCTTGCACAGGATTGAATCTTTCATATAGTTCTGAGCACAAGTTGTGGTATAAAGCAAATGTTCAGTAAATGCTTTGAGGAGTAAATAAATATGTACAAATAAAATTTAATAAATATATAATTCTTAAAGTTTATTATGTATTTTCACATGCATTGCTTTACGGAAATCTTTCAACACTTTTGTAAGATATGTTATCATGCACATTTTATAAATAAATAAAATTCAGGCTCAGAGAGGTCAAATGACTTGCCTAAGATTATATAAGTAGCCAAAGGGAGGCCTCTAGGTTGTTGGATTCTCACCTCAAAGAACAATTAATAAATCCTTAACCGTAATGATGATTTTTTTTTTTAAAGTTGACTTACTCTCAATGGAGCTTCAATATTTGGTTTAGACATTCATAAAAGACTCACAAGAGTGCAGTGAAATAGGTGCTGTCCCTATTAACCAATGACTTCTCTAGTATACTAGGGGGTTTCAACTGCTACACGGATACAAGCAAGTCCTAGTAGCTTCCACTAGAGGATCCCAACTCTATTTTCATTGGAATAGGAGACGCCTCAGCCTCTAAGCCCCAGGATTCTTTGAACTAAGAACTTCCCCAGACATCTCCCATCCACAGCCCACCTGACAACATTCTTGCTCTGCAACCAAAGAGTAGAATGCAAGGAAACCTCAAGTACCCTACATTCCCTGCATGGCTTCCTTCTGCTGAAGATAAGATCTTGGGTCAGCAGGCCTTGGCAATAAGATCAGAATTCTCCCAGTTTAATGAAATGAGAGGGACGAAGAGGTGCCTCCAAATGAGGACTTCAATGTCTGCTGGAATCCTGGGCACAGAGTAATGGAAGGACCACTAGATTAGAAGTCAAGAGACATGTGTTTAAATCTCTCCTATATCAGATTTCTCTTCCAAGCACCAAACCTATACAAACAATTGTCCAGCAGGCAGTTCCACAGGAAGGTCTCTCAGGCAATATCCAAATTCTTCAAATATATCCCTCCACCTTTTTTCTTTCTCCTTGACTAATACCACTCACTTGTAAGTCATCCTCACATTCAGTCAATCATCAAATTCTATCAAATCTACCTAAATACCTCTCAAATCCATCCACTTCTCCCCATTCATACTATGCTACAACCTTAGTCCAAACCATCATCTCTCACTTGGAATTATACAATGACCTCCTGACTCTTGTTCTACTGGAACACTGGAATAACCTGTTCCACTCTTATCTCCTCCAGTCTGCTCTCCACACTGTAGCCATAGTGACTTTTTCCAAAATCTTTAAGTCTTATCATGTGACTCCTCTGTTTAGTTCTAGTCTGCAATAGTAAGAAACTAGAAGTATCCCTATTGAGCTAACAAGGACTAAAAACAAAAAGAAAAAGAACTGAAGGACCAACAGTTGGTGGTGGATACTCACCTCCTGTCCTGTGGCCACATCCATTGCAGTGTACACAGTGCCCGAAGCACTAAACAACAGGTGGGAGAGAGAGAGAAAAAAGGTGTTAAATGAACTGACATTTGTCAAATGCAGCTCTACACGTAATCTGGCAATGCAAGTGTTAATAATAATAGCAGCAAAAATAATTCTCACTGCTGCCCCCTCCCCACCCTATTCTCATATTTCAGAGGCGAATAGGTGGCAGTAAAGAGAATACAGGCTCTAGTGGCCAACGGGGAGGGAGGGTGGGAGGCAGAGAAATACTAGGGATAGTGCTAGGAAAGTAATCATGTCCATTCTAAATAACAAAAATCTCATTTTATGCCTATAACCACAAACCCTGTATATTTGTAGGTGAGGGATATGCAACAATATTTATAACTATACATGCCATATGTCAGATACATATGATACAATCTGAAGAAATTTAAAACTCCACGTATTGCAAAAATGCACTCTAGGACAAGCCCTGAGATTATGCTTCCCAGGGAAGTCGGGTCAATTCAGGGAGAAAAGTCACTTGTAAGTTTGCCTTGCAGCTAGAAATTATGGTCACCAGCTTCCTAATCACCACTCTTTAGTTGGGACCATAGCTACAGGCCAGGAAATTGTGATCATAAGATACTGGCTGTCAAATAAGGATTGGATTATTTGCATTGGCAGTTATTTCCCCATTGCCTGATCATCCTACCTCTAGCCATCTTCTGTCATAAAGCTGGTATCTATCTTCCTATCCCTATCCACCCCCATCCTACCAGATGCACCATTCTTAAAGAGCAAATATGCACAGGCTTCAGGGGACTGGACATTTTGGGACTATATCTCCATGATTACAGAGGTCTAGAAAGCTACTCAGGCCCACTGGCTAGTACTTGATTATTTCTACCATGAATAGACTATGATTAGATACATGAATTCCGGGTCAAAAAAAAAAATCTTCAAGTCTTAAAGGGAAAAAAAGCAAGCAAAAATTATAATCATACCAATTCGCCCTATGTGTGTGGTATTTATATTTTTTAAATCATGGAATGTGGAAACATCACCATAGGTGCTTAATAAATATTTCATTCCTCCCTCAGCACTAATAGACTTGTCAAATAAGACCTGTCAAATGAAAAAACATTTTGCAGATGTTGTCTATTTATGGGCCTCATACATCTGAATTAAAAAAAAAAAAATCAGAAGTTTTGGAGGTGAAAGGCCCTGAATCCATAACACCTCTCCCTTGAATTTACAGACGAAGAAACTGAAGTCCAAAGATGGGAACTGCCTTGCCCACACTTGCCTGTGTACCTTTCTCCTACATTCTTAATATCTCAATGTAATTAGCTAAAGGAAATGCCATCTCAGATTACTCTGAGGGAAGCAAAATAATTTCTTCTCATGGTGTTAACTACCTTATACCAGTTCCCATTCACAAAAGCATGACTAGTACCAAAAGCACTGGACCAGGAAAAACTGAGATCCACTCAAGTCCAGCATTGCCCTGAAGATTAAACAATAGATGCAAACAGCAGCTGTAAGCTGCAGAACGCAGTACAACTACAACATCAGTATATTACATAATACTTTGTCTCAGAAGTTATCGGATGCATAAGAAAGAAAGCTAAAACAGAAAACTTCAATGACTTCATTAGTACCAATGCTTTCATTCAACTAACACTGCAAACTTTCTACAAGCCAGATACTATTTTTTTCAGTTTGTTTTTAATTTTAGCTATTTGGGTAGGTCTGTAGAAATCTCATTATTTTCCTTTTTAATATAGAGGTTTAACTTATGTAAAGTAATCTGCACAAATATTAAGCATACAATTTGATTTTTTACAGATGGACACACCCATGTGTTCACCACCAAGATCATCCCCAAAGGTTCCCTCATACCCCTTCTGAATCAACATCCCCCTCCCAGAGGCAACCATTATTCTGACTTCTATTAGCATGTATTAGTGCTGCCTGTTCTTGAACTTTATACACATAGAATCATATCGTATCTGCTCTCTTATGTCTGCCTTATTTTGCTTAAAATAATGGCCAAACACTTTTAAGACTTATCATGGTATATTATAATTCTTTGTTTGACTGTCTATCTCATTCTGTAGGCATGAGGTCCCAGAGGTGGAGACTGTGTCTGATTCATAGCTGTATTCACAGTGCCTAGCACATAACAGGAACTCAATTACAATTTGCTGAGTTTAGTACACTGAGGGCACCATACAAGACGCAGAGAAGAACCAGAAAGCAGGAGACATGAATTCGGGCATCCACCTAGAAAAACAGGTCCCATTACACTAACAGAAAAGTCTGCAGTTTTGAGTCTTCCATTTCATATTAGTGCTACTAGGTCTCAGCACTAGGTAAACATGGTTAATCTGGAAAAGCAGAGCTGTAATTTGGGAAGCAGTTTTTGTACTAAGAAAATAAATGGTTTTTTTCACTCTCACTGCTGGGGTATTTTTAGCAACATAGTCAGCTAATAGCACATCTCTCATATTAAGCATAATTCTGCCAAACCTGAAGTCAGCCTAATATAACACCTCCAGATGGGTAAGGGATGAGGTGGAGAAAGAAGAACAAGGTTTATGAGTGGCAAAACAAAAGCAAAATCACATATACCAGCACACACAATTTTAAGTCATTTCTCTAGGGAAAGAAAATGCCCCTACTAACCCTTGTCCAATCTTCTCAAACCGTGTATATTTCTTCTTAGGATCGCCCACACTCACTATGCTCCCTTTGAAAGAAACAGAGACCATGAATCATTTTTTTCCAGATCAAGATACAAAACAGGCCCCATGTTCCCCCAAACCCTGGAGCTGGCAAGGATTAAAAAACTAACTCCAATACCCAAAATCCATACTAAGTAGGTCTTTAGCTTTCCCCCCATAAGTTCCAACCAAAAGTTTCATCTTCTTACTGCTTTTATTCATAGTAATCTATTCCAATTCTAAACTCCTAAAAGCCATTCGTTCATTTTTAAATTCATTCATCCAGTAAACATTTACTTATTTAATATGCTCATTTACTACGTACGTACCAAGCCCTATGCTGAGTGCTACAAATAGAGATAGATGAGACACAGTTAAGACAATCCCTGCTCTCAAGAAGCTCAATCTCATGAAGGAGACACACAAGTAAGCATAAAGTTCCATGAAAATATAATAACTGTTCTGATGGATGGCAAAGGGGTAGAGAAAGGGGCACAAAATACAAACTAGAAAGCCTTCAGAAAGGAGGTGATAGCTGGATTGATTTTTACAGGGTAATTAGGAGTTAGCCAGGGAGAGAAAGTTGAGAAGGAGTTACAGCAGGAAGTAGCTCAAGTGCAAAGACACAGAGGTATGAGAGAGTTCACTGGGTTTCACAACTTGTATTCTAGAGATGGTGAAACTGAGGCCCACCAGAAGGGAAGATACTTCCTCCTCAGGGTCACACAGCAAATTGGTGTCACAGCTAAGACTAGGAATTTGGTTTTTAGTCCCCCAGGCCAATATGCTTTCCACTAATACCAATTACTATGATTTGGTATTTATCATTTACATTATCTCATTTGATTTACAAATAAGACAGGTATTAACATCCCTATTTTAAAGATGAGAAAAAGGAGGCCCAGAGAACAGTAGGAAATTGCCCAAGACCCAAGTCAGTGGCAGGGCTGGGGCTTCAACCCAAGTGTCCTTAACTCCCAGGACAGTCTGCTTTCCATAATTATATGTTCTAAGTATTATTGTTTAAAAAAAAATCTGATTCAGAGAAAAAGACTACATACAGGAGTAAACAGATGGCTAGGTTAAGTGGCTTTTCTTACTTTATCATTTCATAAGGGCTCTGGGCAAGGGTAACTTTTAAAAGAGTGAAAATTATTTTTAAAGTCAAACAAGAATTATTAGGAAGAAATCGAGAGCTGCTAAGCTGGAGAACCAGAAACCTCAGCTTTAAAAAGCAATGCCAGTTTGCAGATTTGGCCAAATTCGTCACATCAAATCCTCTTTAGAAGTAAACAGGTACAAAGAATAATTCAAAGGCCTTGTCAAATGATTTTTCCAAGCCCACAGACCAACTCAATCCTGCCTTCTCATGTGAATTCTCCTGCAGTTTACTGAAATACAGAAACAAGCTACCCCAATATATCCCCCATTTCTGGCCACTAAACAAAGTAAAATGAAAGTTTCCATATGAGAGTAAGAGGCAGCATGCTCTAACTACAGGAGCACAAGTTCTTTTCTAACCCCATCCATGTCACTTTCTGGCTGTGTGATTTGGGGCATAGTATTTAGCATCCCTGAGCCTCAAATGTCTTAAATGCAGAAATGAAGATTATAATGTCTCTCTTCATAGGGTTAATATGAGGAACAAATGAAAAAAATTAAGAAAATACCTAGGTTGTCATTTGGTACATAGTACAGGCTCAAAAAATGTTAGTTTCCCTTCTCTCTTTTCCTACAACCAAGATGGCAGACCTGTCTTCTCCTAGGTCAATGGCAAACATCAATAATCAGTCACAGCACTCTTTCCCACCAGGGATAGACAAGGCCTCAGTCTTTCTTAAAACAACATTCCAGACCATTCACTAGATGAAAGCTATTTGTCATCTCCATAACCCATACCTACAGGTGAGACATGCCTAGTCCTCAAAGTGAGCTACCCATTCTCTCTCTCATCACATTCCCATCCTAAGGTGGCATCCAGTCAGGGCTGGTGAGACAAAGGAGGTGGGTACAGGGGCAGGGTGAAGAAAAGCTGTCTGTAGCTAAGATATCAAGCATAGCCAGCCAGCCACATAGACCAAGCCTAAAACCAGGATCTTTATAGCAATGGAATTCCATCTTCATGCTTGACCAGTCACATACCAGAAGAAAGTTCAGAAAGCTACAAAGTGCTTACGTAATTTCTCCAAGATTTCCTCATCAGACATTTTAGGCTTCTTCTTCTGCTTCTCAGTGTTCCGGGTTAGAGCATCTGGTGGAGTGGTATTATTCTCAGTAGGTGAAATGGGAGACGTAGCCACATCCCGAGTTGGAGTAATAGGAAGTGGTTCAATCACAGACCGTGTGTATACCTGCATTGTTGGTGCAAGAATTTGGCAAGGCCAGCCTTTGTTAGCATAGGGGAAGCTGAGGAGCCTGTCTTAGATGTATGTGTTAGAACATCCACAGAAGAGTAAATCTCAGTAAACTCATCCCTTCTCCTAGGTCAAAATCTATTTCTTCTCCTTTGGGCCCGGCCCATCCTCTGTGGGTGGAATGGCCTTCCGTGCTCTCCCTCTAACTATATATAACAGGGGTTAGTGAGAATTTGAGCACTGAAGACATTCAATACAGGTTAAACAACTCTCAACAGAAATGACTTAAATGAGAGTCTATTATTAGATGGGAATCTCTTCATCTGCAAAATTCTATTCTTTCCCAAGTTGAAGTGAATATCCTGTATTTCCACAGCATCCTGCACTGCTAATACAACACTTAATATTATCTTCTTTTGAGTTACTCCCTCTTTAAATCCTGAACTTTTGCACAGAAGGAACTACAATTGTTCTTCTTTAAAAGGCAGTAGAGTGTACTCATTTAGACCAAAGACTCAGGAACCTGACTGCATAGGCTGAAATCTCAGTTTTTATTCTTATCATTTGTATGGTAAGAATACATGTATTGTATGTAGGGATCTGTTGCAGGCTAACCTTGGACAGATCATTTAACTTCTCTGTGCTTCAGTTTCCTCATTCATAAAATGGTGATATTAATGATACCTATCTTATGGGGTTGTTGTAGTAATAAATTAATTGATGTGTGAAATGATCAGAATCATGCCCAGCAGATATTAAGCTTTCAAATTTTCACTAATATTATTATATTTTCTATTCATTCACTTACTTAACAAACATTTACTGAGAATCTACTCTTTGCCTCGCTGTAAAATGCTGCCCCCATCCTCTATTCTTGTGAAGGAAGTCTTGTGAGAAAGTCATAACTATAAGACAGAAAGGAATAAATGTCATAAGACATGAGCAAACTATACACTACTGAGGTTCAGAAGAAGTCATCATAAGTTATACTCCCGGGGCTGGCCCGGTGGCATAGCGGTTAAGTTCGCGTGCTCCGCTGTGGTGGCCCAGGGCTCGCAGGTTCGGATCCCAGGCATAGACCGATGCACAGCTTGTCAAGCTATGCTGTGGTGGCATCCCATATAAAGTAGAGGAAGATTGGTACAGATGTTAGCCCAGAGCCAATCTTCCTCAGCAAAAAGGAGGATTGACAATGGATGTTAACTCAGGGCTAACCTTCCTCACACACACACACAAAAAGTTATACTCCCTTTCCTCAAGAGATGTTTATAGGCATTATCAGATTTTTTTCATAAAAGTATCACAACTATCATTTGGCTAGTCTATAAACTCTACAAAGACAGGGAATGTGTGTCATTCATCCCTGAGTTGCTGTACCTAATCAGCTGCCTAACAAAAACCAAACAAGCATTCAAGTAAATGTTTGATGAATGAATGAATAAATAAATAAATGGGATTCTTCAGCTGGATATTGAAGGACGGACAGGATTTTAATAGGTAGAAATGGGAGAGAACTTTCCACAGAGTGGCAACAGCAATAAGTCAAGACCTTGAGGTTAGAGACTATAGGTTCTTTTCTGACTACTCTAGCATCATGATTTCTTCATTTTCTATTCTTATACCTGTAGACAAACTATATCCCTGGCATCTAAACTTATAGCCTTGTCCTCCTCCCTTGGTTTTCCAAACATGTCTCCTTGAGGGCACAAACCTTGCCTTTTCCCTCTCTAATATTCTCCTTCTCTAGCTCCCAGCACAGGTCTGCACACACAAAAAGGACACTGTGCTATGGTGGAAAGTGACCTGGACTTGGGGTCAATTACCTGCTTTCAATCCTGGCTCTTCTGCTTACTAAGCAACTTTGGGCAAATCAATTTACCTCTCCAAATCTCAGCTTCTTCTTCTATAAATTAGGAATTAACAATGCCTTTTTAGAAAGGAATGCTATGAAGATCAAATTTATCAATTCATTCATTCATTCAATATTTATTGCCTTTCTGATACCTGCCAAGAACTATGTTAAGCACTGCAAATACATATCTACATGTATTTCCTCTACTTCTGAGGAGTTCATGGTTTAGTGGGAAAAATTTTTTAAATGAACATGCTTACAAATCAAAAAAGGACATATCAATGTGAGATATCTTGACAACTCTCTAATTTTGAAGCTCGTTCTCCTTAAGGTGACTTTGTAACCTACAAAAAGGGTGATTCCACAGATCCTGTTCACAAATTCTCATCTTAAAAGGTCATCTAATCCCCTTGAATGTCCTCCACAACATCTCCCATAGTCAGTCAACCAACTTCTGCTTGAATGCCTCCCTGAGTGCTCTACTCCAGAGACAGCTTTATCTTGTATTATCACAGAGGTTAGGCCCTAGATTGTTCTTTCATTATAAAGCTCTTGTCATAATAAAAAGTCCAAACAAAGAAATACTAGTAGAATATTATCTGATAATAGGTCAGTATTCACTGATGCTAAATCAAGTAAAAGGAAGGGACTAGACTGTGGAAAGCGAGGGCAGAGGGATTGTGGCTATTCTGAGATGCAGGAACCTCAAAGGAAGTTAAATAAATATCGCTGCCAACATCCGGCATCAAAATGCACTCCTGATGTCCAGCATATTAATAGCACTAACGTATTTATAAATTCTCTTGGGTCTTTCGGCATCATCAATGATGCTCTAAGAGGCTGAACGCTGCACATTTAACAGAGAAGAAAGGATCTGTTACAGGCTAATTTGTTGCCTCCCAGGAGACTGAAATAATTTATGTTAGTCCTGCACTAAGTAACATTAATTTTGTATATCTTCCTATCCTGTCTGTGGAGAATAGGCTAAGTAAACTAGGGCTGAGTTGGTATAAACACCAATTATCTATGACACTTTGGGACTATCTGCAAACCAATGATAAATAAATATACCACTTCTTATCTTTAATCATACAGAAAGTACCTTCCAATCAAGGTGGTTCAGTAATTTCACCAGCTCCAAAATCCAAAAACCCACTACCAGAATATTAAACCTCTTAGGCCTCAGCATCAACCCCTCCCTCCTCCTCCAAACTCTAATAAATCACAAAGCTGTCCATTTTCCCAAAGACTCGCCGATTTCGTGTGCTCTGGGCGTGGAGCAATCACTGGAGGTGGGGTAGCATCATCATCATCATCTTCATCTTCTGAAACTGGCGGCACTGCAGGGGTCTCAGACACCGTCTTCACATTCTGTACAGTAGAGGAAAGCCAGATTCATCAGGTCCAGCTGACATGGAACTCAAGCTACCAGGATCACCAATCCCCCAGAAGAAACCTCATCCTTACACCCCTCTGGAAATCCGCATCAGCCTCCAAGCTCTCCACCCTTGTGTAGCCAGTCTCAGGAACTCAGTCAGCTTCCCTCTCTTCTTTTAGCTACCACTATCCATTCAGTCCCTTGGGGGCTTCCTCTCCCACCAAAAATATTTGTGGAATGGGAAGCCAGCTTACAGCTTCTCTACTTGCCTTCCCCCAATCCAACCCCTGAAGACAAGCTCATAGTTCCTTCTTATTCTATGAATTTTACTCTCCACGGTAAACAGGTAAAAGAGTACAAAATGTAGGGAAGGGATCAAAAGTCTGGAATTTTACCAAGTTTCTCATTATAATTCTTTACTACTTTCTGATACGGTAAATGGAAGTCCAGGCAGGCTTTTGCCTCTCCTTTTCCTTTCTTTCTTTCTTTCTTTTTTTTTTTGTGAGGAAGACTGGCCCTGGTCTAACATCCGTACCCATCTTCCTCTACTTTATATGGGATGCCGCCACAGCATGGCTGACAAGCAGTGCGTCTGTCCACGCCCAGGATCCAAACCTGCGAACCCCGGGCCGCTGAAGCGGAGCGCGCAAACTTAACCTCTATGCCACTGGGCCGGCCCCTCCTTTTCCTTTCTTTACCAAAACCTACTGCTCCCATTATGTCATCAGGTGCCATGCCACAACCTGAAGATACAAGACATCAGGAGCCTCTTGTCTCAAGAGGACGATGAGTTTCTCCCCAGACTGGATGCTATCCATTTCACTAAGCTTTTGCCCTGTCCTGGAATGAACCTTACCAGCACCACTAATTGAATCTGCTATAATCTCAGCAACTTGAGTTTCCCGTGCAAACTGTAACAAAGTTGGGCCAAGTGTGGCAAGTTTTAGGCAGGTCCAGGCAGAAATATCATAGCATTACTGTTCATAACACAGATTCAAGAGAAAAGTAGCTCATAAAAATGAGATCCTTTTTTCTTTTTTTTATTGACGTCATAATAGTTTATCACATTGTGAAATTTTAGTTGTACATTATTGTTTGTCAGTCACCATATAAACGTGTCCCTTCACCTCTTGTGCCCACCCCCCAACCCCCCTCCCTGTGGTAACCACCAAACTGTTCTGTCTGTGTGTTAGTTTATCTTCCACATATGAGTGAAATCATGCAGTATTTGCCTTTCTCTGTCTGGCTTATTTCACTTAACATAATACCCTCCAGGTCCATCCATGTTGTTGTAAATGGGACGATTTTGTCTTTTTTGATGGCTGAGTAGTATTCCATTGTGTATATATATATACATACATATATATATATATATATATATATACACCACATCTTCTTTATCCCATCATCAGTCGAGGGACACTTGGGTTGCTTCCATTTCTTGGCTATAGTGAATAATGCTGCAGTGAACATAGGGGTGCAAAAGCCTCTTTGGATTGTTGATTTCAGGATCTTTGGATAAATACCCAGTAGTGGGATAGCAGGAACATAAGGTATTTCTATTTTTAATTTTGTGAGGAATCTCCATACTGTTTTCCACAGAGGCTGCACCAGCAAAATATGAGATTTTTGATGGAGATTAAATGATTACAGCATAGGTCCAGAGAGGCAATAGGGATCTTTTAATATATATTGGTATAATTCAACAGTTTCAGACATTTTCAGAGCATTTACTTTGTGCTCAGTGAGATACTGTGAAGGATACTGTTAACATAAAGGTACAGAGACGAAAAAGATGGTACATGTCCTGAAGCAGCTCACTATCTGATGACATAAGAGACAGACAGAGGGTGAGTCCCCTTCCTGCCTGCCATTTGAGGCCTCTGGAGAGAAGAAAGTCAGGAGTCAGAATGACAGGGGATAAGTGGACAAACTTACCTAGTAGAATACTAGACTAGAGCTACTGTGTCAGAGACTGGCCTTTACCACATTTGACACACTAAGGTGAGGAAAACTGACAATCTCATAGATTCTAACGGGACCGCTGGCGCAGGGCATAACTTAAAAACTGACAGTGCCAGCCGTTTATAAGAAACTAGCTTTGGTGACCACAGGCAATGAATCTATCCTCTTGGTTTCAAGTTTTATCACTTGAGGAATGTGGAAGAAGAGGAGTGGTATAATTTGAGGGGTGACCTTAAGTCGCTTCCAGTTCTAAAATTCAGTACAGGTTCTTTCCCTGTCAAAGCACATATTTTGATATTTTTCTGTTCTAATTTATCATTTCTCCACACTCCACTTAACAAAATTTAACTAGAAACCCAAAGTGGAAATGAAGTTAACTTAGCAGCCTGTTTATCATCAGATGATAATAAACATGGGGCTCCCCAATGTATACTATAAACACTAGGTTTGTTTGCTTCCTAAAACTCTGTAGAGAAGGGGATTTCATCACCTTCTTTAGCAACACATTCTGTTTTCCATAGGTAATAGCTTTTGGTCTTAGGATTAACAACTACCAGAATCAAGAGAGATTGGTTTTTGTTCCAGATTTTTACTTCTTATCCCTATGTCCCTGGGCAAGGCTGTCCTACTCTAAGCCAAGTTTCTCATCTATAAAGTGGAGATAATGACAGTAGCTGTCTCCCTACCTCAGTGAGCCACTGGGAGGATGAAATGAAGTGATGTGGGTATAAAAACACTTTGTAAATGGTAAGGAACTAGAAAGACATAAGGAATCAATTAAATTATCATTATGTCTAATAACCACAAACCTCTGTCTAAAAAAAAGCCAGTGACTTCAACTCATTCATTCATTCACTGTGCACCAGGCTTTGTTCTAGGCTCTGGCCCTATACTGAAGAACAAACAGATAAAGTTCCTGGTCCTATGGCATACATTTTAGAAGAAGATACAGTCAAAATTAATCACCAAAGTGTCAGATAGCAATAAGATAAACATATAAGAGCACAGATTGGTTGGGAGTGGGGAAATATTACTTTAGATAGAGTAGTCAAGGAAAGGCCTCTATAATGAGAAGTCACATAAGCAGTGGCCTGAATGAACTGAGAGAGCAAGCCAAGGAACTCTCTGGGAAAAGAACATTCCTTGCAGATGAAAGAAGTACAAAGACCCTGAGATAAGAACATGCTTGCTGTGTTCCAAAAATCTCTAGCAGGCCTACCTATGTTGCCAAGATGTATTTGTGATTTTAAAACTGTTGAACTTTGGGTAAAAACAGTAGGAATCTCTAGCGTAGACAATTACACAACCAATGAGTTTAAAATTCTAGTAAGGCTTTTAGTACCTCAATCATAAATACGAGCATATCTCCAAAGATTACCAAATATCCAAGGAATACCTCTAACATAAAAGGGATAAACCAAAACAAACGTGAAAAAAGGACAGCTAGAAAAAACAGACTAGAAAGGGAGAAGTAAACAGGAAAAGAAAGCCTATCATTCATCTCCTCATAAGCAAAGATACCAACTCTAGAAATAGGAATAGCTTGCTATCATTTAAAAAAAATAAAAAGAGTCTTTGGAAATTAAACATGAGAACAGAAATGAAAATTTCAATAGATTGATTGAAAGATGAAGTTGAAGAAGTCTTCCAAAAATCAGAACAAAAATCAGTCCAGGAGGTCTAAAATCTAAATAACAGGAGTTCCAGAAAAAGAAAACAGAGGAGAAGAAGTCATCAATTAAATAATTCAAGCAAATTTCCTAGAACTGAAAGCTTGAGTTTCCAGGTTGGAAGAGTCCACAAAGCTCCTAGCACAACAAATAGATAAATATAAGGATATAATTATGAAATTTCAAAGCAATAGTGACAAAGATGCTATAAGTTTCTCAAGTAAAAAAAAAAAAGGTCAAAGCAGCAGCAATAAAATGGCTTTGGACTTCAACAGCCAATGTGAAAGCTAGATGACAAAAGTGCAATTTTTCCAAATTCTGATGGAAAATTTTTTTCAACCTAGAATTCCATACTTAGCTAAAGTATCAATCAAATGTGAGGGTAGAATAGAGAAATCCCATTTTGAGACTTGAAAGATATTAAATATTTACTTCCCATTTACTTTCTCAAAGCTACTGCAGGATGAGCTCCACCAAACTGCAAAAGCAAACTTAAAATGAGGAAGGCATGGCATAGAGAAAACAGGAACATGAACAAAGAAATGCAAAGGGATGCCAACACAATGGTGGAGGGAGATCCCAGAATGATAGCTGTTAATTACAAGAACTTGAGTCTTATTGGACTTTTTAACCTAATACTTGGGTAAAAATAATTTTTAGGTGAATATTCTTAATTACCATCCCCTGAAGGTAATTATTGTTACTATTTCGTGTTTAGCCTTTCAGAGATTATCTGAGAGTGGTAAACCTAGATCTTCACATGGCCAAACATGTCTTTATTTTGATCTCATGCTTGAATGCTAGTTTGATTAGGTACAGAATTCTTGGTTCTAAATAATTTTCCTCATACCTCTGAAAATATTGCTCCTTTGTCCACTACTGCTAATGAGGAACATTAGCGGTATATTCTCTTTGAAAGCTTTGAAGATCTTTCTCTTTATTCTTGGGTCTCTTTTCAATTATCTGACAATAACTGGTAAGCCCTTTCATCTGAAGACTCATGCCCTTCCTTAGCTGAGGAATGTTTCTTCTATTATTCCTTTGATTATTTTTTCTACTCTAGTGCCTCGGTTCTGTAATTCTTCTTGAATCTCCTTGACTAACCCCTCATGTCCCTTATTCTCATATTTTCCATCTGTTTTTGTATTTTATATCATTAATTCACTCATATGTATTTTTTTAATCCTTGTGGATTTGTTTCTTTAATCATATTTTTAATTTCTAAGAGTTCTTTTTTTTCCTCTGATTGCTCTAATAACAGTGTGTTTTTATCGATGCAACATCTATAGAACCTCTCTGAACATATTAGATTTTTTTTTTAAATCTCTTTCCTAAATTATCTATTTCCTCTGGGGTCAGATTTATTTACCTTGGTTCTTCTCTTTAATGCTTTGTTTCCCTCAAGTGTCTAGAGATCCTCAGCTATCCATTCATATTTATAAGTGAAGAACTAGATTGACTGGTGTATGTAGTTCGCAAGAGTGTCTTCTGCAGTTGTGTAAGTCTGTTTCTCCACGGTCCCTTCCCCTAAATGGAAGGTCTGAAGCAGTCTGTATGTGAGTTATGGAGATGAGATTACTGGCAAGCATCAGTTTAGGGTATGCTGGCATGGAAAAGCATGTAGTGTAAAGATTCCTCTCTTCCCAGTTAACAAAAGTAGGAGAAATTTACTCTTAGGATGGAGAAATTTAATGTATTTTCTTCCACTGCATAGCTACTTTTCCTTTTTCCACTTCTTTATACCTGTTATAGAGATCTGTAGTTAACTCAGGCTCTGCTCTGCTTCTCTCCCAGGCCCCTATACCCACACCAGGAGTTCTCCTCAAGTAGGCAGTTTACTTTCTTTAGGAAAAGTTCTGCTACTTTTTTGTTTACTGTTAAGATGGAGACTGCCTCTGCTGTTTCAAATGTAGAATTTTTAATTTACCCTTGAAGATGACCCCTGCTTCTCATATATATTCTCTCAGCCCATTTTCTCTGGAGCTACTCTTATCTGCCTAGGAGTTTTCTCTTCCACATACTTTAAGCTGTGGTTTCTTCTGCTCTGATCAATCTGCTTTCTTTCTTCCAAGAATTCCTGACAATGGTCCATTTATGTCCTGTTTTTGTTTTGGAGCACTGTTTTGAATTTGTTTTTTAATATATCTTTTCTGAAATTAAGAAATTTGGGATAGCACGAGAGACAGACACATGAATTCATTCCCCTACCCTGATCCAACTTCCAGAGGAATCCTTCTAAGATGTTTAGACTAAAATGTACATCCAACTATATCAATCTCCTATATTAAATATTTCCTTAGTTCTAGCACAAAGTCCAAGTTCTTTGGCCTGACATGATGGGTCCTTAACTTGGCTTTTGTTCATGCTACCTCAGACAAGAAAGCATTGCCCTTTTCTCAGCCTGGTATCACTGCTAGTGTTTACCTGAGACTATATTATAAATCCTTGTTTATGTATTCTGATTCCTCACTAAATTATGAGATCAAGAGCAAAGACCTTACCAGTCCTTGACTCCCCAGCACCCAAAGAGCATATCACATAATAGGCGTTCATTTTATAGACAAGAATTCAGGCACTAAAATGCCATAGAATCTGAGAGCCAAAGTTCAGACCAATGAGCCACAAATAATAGAATTTTAGAGCTAGAAGGAACTTTAAAGATCATGTTTGTTAAATGAACAAATTGGGGGCTGGCCTGGTGGCGTAGTGGTTAAGTTCGCGTGTTCCACTTCAGCGGCCCAGGGTTTGCAGGCTCGGATCCCAGGTATGGATCTATGTACCACTTATCAGGCCATGCTGTGGCAGGCGTCCCACGTATAAAGTAGAGGAAGAGGGGCATGGATATTAGCCCAGGGCCAGTCTTCCTCAGCAAAAAGAGGAGGATTGGCAACAGATGTTAGCTCAGGGCTAATCTTCCTCACCAAAAATAAAACAAAATAAATGAACAAATCATTAGGACCCAACAAGTCTGTGCAAACTTTTCTGTACTACCAGGCAGAATAAATCACTCCATCAAACCTGACCTCCATTGTACATTATACCTCTCTTGTAGCCCTCATACCTTTAGTCTGTTGTAAATTTTTTCCTTAAGGACTAAGATAGTGCATATTTATTTTTGTATCACCAATACCTGGGCACAAAGAAGGTGCTAAGTAAATATTTATGGTGTGAACAAATAAATGAATACTCAGGAGAAGTGAATTTTGTATTGGTTTCTACTACTAACTAATTCAGGGGTAGGAAGCAAGTCACTTAATCTCTCTGAGTCTCAATTTCTTAACCTGTGTTATAGAGATAATAATCCCACTCAATAATCTCACAAATCAAGTGGAATGATCTGTATGAAACCAATACGGAAAATAATGACATGCTACCACTACACAAACCATATCCCCCATGTAAAACTAGTAAGGAAATATAGAGTACTGAGTCACAGAGACAAATGTTCTGAATTGGGGGAGAAAATGTCCTTGACAGCCTGAGTAGTTTTAACTGTAGATACTAAACCAGTACAGGTTTTTACCAAGCAGGTGTCATCCTCTCTGCCATATGGCATGAGCCCCAGGGCTCCTCCTCCTAAAAAACAACATAGCTATAGTTTCACTGCAGTCTCCTTTATAAGACCTCTCTGACATCTTCTTTCTCAGTTCCCTGCCACAATGAAAATAATCCTGAACTAGGACTCAGAGGACCCTAGTTCTAATCTGGTTCTACCACAATAGCTAATTATAAGTCTTCAGCAAAGTCTGTTTTCCTACCTGCGAAATGGGGATGATAATACTTTCTTCACAAGATAATTGTGAGCACTAATTATGTTAACATTTATAAAGTTATTAGCACAGTCCCTAGCACATATTAGCCACTCAATAAACGACAGCTGTCACTTCTCCTATAAAAGCATAAAGATATTTGAGCCACAAAGCACGGCTCTGGCCCCTTCTTCAAGAATTTACTGTTCAATAATGGGGAGAAACTCCCAAAGATCTTAACATTTGCAAATTTTTCTGCATCTTTTAATTACATCTCTTCCATTTCATAAAAGAATGAATCAGGGGAAAGCAATGAAAGGGAATCAGATACCTATTGCTATTAACCCTTCTCTATTTCAGTTTTATCATCTATTAAACAAGGATAATAACCCACCTCATTAAATTCCTGTGAGGATTAAAGGAGATAGAGAGTAGGAAAGGACCCAGTATGCTACAAGGTGCTGGACATGTGCATGTTTTTTATAACTGATAAGAGTATAAGTGACTTAGAGTAAATCAGTTCCCACTGCTGGAAGCATGGTTCAGAGTATTTTGATGGTGACTCTATATTGTGTTAGAACTTAGTACTCCCCTGCTTAAAATTCTTCAATAGCTTCTCGTTACCTTTAAGATAAAGTTAAAACTCCTACATGATCTGACCTGCCAACCATTCCTCCTCATCACCCACCTCTAGTCCCTTCACACTCCACATTTCAATCATAACAAACTACTCGCAGTTCCTTGTACAAGGATACCTTGCGAACCTCCTTGTCTTTGCATATGCTATTTATTCTGTTATTCTCTCTCTGCTATTTATTCTCAGCAATTAACAAATCAGACATAGCCCCTGGCCTCATGAAGTTTTAAGCACACTGCACTGTAACTGTTTGTGCCTTCATATTGCTCACAAGACTGGGAGATTCTTAGGAGTTGGGACAATGTCTGATTCATCTCTATATTGCCACTTCTCCACAAAGGACCTGGCATAGAGTAGGGGCTTTGCAAACACTTAGTAAATCAACGTGACATACCCACTTTTGTACAGGAGACAACGTCGGGTATAAAGAATAGCAGTATTCTCGTAAATATATATCACAGCTCACTATTTATAAGACCCTTTCAAACACATAATTATCTCATTTTATCTGCTCTTGAAAATAGAATTTCTAAGTTGAAAAAGGCAGAGGGACCTATGAGGTCATCAAGTTTTACTTTCCAACCAATTCATCAATGATTCCTATAACATCCTTTCAAGTGACAGGGCATTCACTACAACTTCAGAGGACAGAATGAATGACCTTAAATGAACAGAATCTGCTTCCTTCAAAAATTAATCCCAATCCTGGTTTTGTACACCCTACCAACCAAAGAGAGGGAATTCTATTCTAAATTTTCGTATTTGAAAACACATCCAGGTAAGGCAAAGTGTATCATCCTCATTTTTACTGATGAAAAAAACTGAAGCTCAGAAAGGCAAATTGGCTTTCCCAAGGTTCAAAGCTACAAATGAAAAACTGAGCCTAGAAGCCAGTTCTTCTGGTTCCAAGGTTAGGATTTCTAGAACATTAAAAAATTAAAGCTGGAAGGGATACCCACTGTTAATTAACTCCAATTCCTTTACTATATACTTAGGGACTCTGAGGCCCAGGGTAGGGTAGTGACCAAGATGAGTGCTTCCCAGCCCAGGCTCTGCATCTACCATACTGTCTTGATCCCTAATCACCATACCTCCCCATAACAGAACAGAGGAAATGAAGACTTACCAAAGTGTTAGAAGAATTATAATCCTCAGCTGATTTATCTGCAAAGGAAAAAAGACAAGGGACTCAGTCAGTAAACAATTCAGTTAATCCATTCTTGAGAGCTAAGGAAACCTATCCAGTCAAGCACTTGCCAGGCTCAGAGAATAACAGTATTACTGGTACTATGGGCCCAACACTATGCTAACCACATTATACACATTACCTCCTTTAATCCTGACTACAGCTCTGAGTACTATTATTATATCTGCTTTTATAGATTTAGAAACTGAGGTTCAGAGAAGTTAAGTAATTTGCCCAGGGTACATACAGGTTAAATAGGAGTCAAGATTTGAATTTAGGTCTAATTCTAAACACTATGCGAGAACTGTAAAGACATCATCAACTATATCATCATCATGCCTCAGTGACTAGGGAAATTTCCTGCATTCTAAGAGAAATGGAATGAATTCATGGCTGGCACTGTCCTGAGCGATCCATGACAAATCATCACCAGCCTGTGGCTTCAGCTTTTAGAAAGGATCCTTCTACATCCATGTCTATTCCCCACAGGAAGAGAAAAACTAAGACCTAGGAAAAGAGAGGCATTAATCATGTCAAGCCTAATTAAAGGTAGGGTCTTGTTTCTAAGAATAGATTCAAGCCTCATCCCTCAATGAGGCAACTACCATATTTCATTGATTCCGAGATGTACATTTTTTCACATTAACATCTCTGAAACAGAGATGTGTCCTACAATCAAACGCATTTTATGGTTTAATTGGCAACTTTTCTTTTAGTATATAAAATGAGAGTTCATCTTACAGTCAATGATATCTTAGACTTGATGAAATATGAAACACAGACCCAATGGGGATCTCAGCAAGAAAATAAATTTAAAGACCAAGTATTGTGTTTGGCTTTATTCTTAAATTCCAAAAGGTCTAAGAAGAAACTGACTTCACCAGTTCACCACCAATGGAATTAAGGAGGAGAAATATTCTACCAAATCCAACATATTCCTCACCAAGAACCAAGGCAGAGAATGTCCAAGATCCCAATTCCATCATATAAGAAAGTACAAGTATTGGGGGCCGGCCCGGTGGCGCAGCGGCTTAGTTCGCGCTTGGCAGCCCGGGGTTCGCCGGTTCGGATCCCGGGCGCCCGCCGACGCACTGCCTGTCAGCCATGCCGTGGCGGCGTCCCATATAAAGTGGAGGAAGATGGGCACAGATGTTAGCCCAGGGCCAGTCTTCCTCAGCAAAAAGAGGAGGATTAGCAACAGATGTTAGCTCAGGGCTGGTCTTCCTCACAAAAAAAAAAAAAAAAGAAAGTACAAGTATTAGCTTCTTTGGTTCTATGACAAAACATGAACCCAAAAGCTGTGACAATATGTTCTTAAAATAAACCCTGAATAGCCAGCTGTGCCCTGGAGAAATCTATTCAGGCTGTACTTTAAACATAATTCATTTGTTTTTCTCATTCGAAAGAATCTCAGCTTAGGCAGAGCAAAGTGCAACCCTATGCCTTTACTGCACTACCCCCAACCTTATGCACTGTTAGTGTTTTTGTGAATTGGGTACTCTGGTAATAAATATATCACCACCATATAAAAAAACAAGTAAGCATTGCTCCTTTTCAATGTGATGTACAATTTCTATATATCAAAATCAAATTCCATAGCACAGAACAACAGAGCAGAACACACTTCCAATTCCTTCATTTTACAAATGAGGAAACTAAGGTTCAGAGAGGGAAAGAAACTAGTTCAAGGTTTCATAATCAAGGTTTCATAAATCAGTGGCTAAGTAAGACTAAAACCCAGAACTTTGCATTGTAAATCTAGTCTACTTTTTACTTATCACATTAGCTACTAATTGGTACAGAAAAGAAAGTGCTGAAAAAATAGGAAACTTGACAAAAAATTGGCATGGAAGATTGTGCTTGAGTTACAGACAGCGAAGGGTTTAAAGGCTCAAGTTTAAAACACTTCCATCACATATCAGTTGAGTCACTCTGAGTAAGTCACTTAGTTTCTCTGAGCCTAATTAATTTTTCTGAGTCTGTAAAATGGGGATAATAGTCCTTGCCCTGCCAACCTCCCAAGGCCATCATGAAAATCAAATGAGATAATTTATGTGCAAGCATTTACAAATTGAGGTAGTGTTATAATTAATAGTATGAGAAGAGGGGAAACAGGAAAAGGAGAGAGACAACATTAAAAATAAACTGTGCCAAATACACAATTTTGCCTAGAGTTGGGCCTGGTCTTCAACTTCTAGAAAACTAAAAATCTGGTACATGCATACATGCATGCACACACATATATATACACACACATACATGTGCACAAATTTATACACACAGAAGTAGATGTATGGACACATATCTATACATTCTATACATATACACTCAATGTTATTCATACATGCATGCACAGATGAACATACACACAATTACCTGAATGTGTATATCTATATACATATTCATTCATGAATACTTTAGTGGACTTTAATTCCAAACATATGCAAACCCACAGAGCTATGCTTCCATATACATATAGGGCACTTGTACACATCTACACACATGTACACATAAAACCAGAGATTCTTTCAAACACTCTGCTGCTGAGGCTTTCAAAGCCAGCTTTTAATTTGACGTCTCCATGACAAACCCCTTAGAACACAAGCTCTAATCTCCTGACTAGAAAACTTCCCCACCCACCACCCCTCAACCCCAATTCCTCTTTGTAATGACCCAGTCCCTCAATGGGAGAAGTGAGACAGACCCAGCAGGGCCAGACATGGGGAAGGAAATACTGCTGGGAACATGCATGACCCTCTCCTGGGCACCACCATGCAGCATGAGCAAAGCTGCAGTCTGTCATCCTCACCATCTGTGCCCTTTGATATAAGCCAGATACTTGCTGGGGAAAGCATCCTTCAAAATTAGCTAGTTCATCCTGGTTTTCACCCTCCCCAACAATACTGCCCTTTGAAAGAGACAGCATGAACATTGGAAAGAGCACTGGACTCGGAGCTAAGAGACAGCTCTGCCACTAATTTAGCCATGTCAGAAACGCCTTTTATGGCTTTAATGTCTGCAAAACAAAGGGAAACTGAAAGTGGTATATACTAAGGATACTTCTTGCTCTAACATTCTAAGACGCTACATAAAAGCCAAGTTTCCAGAAATGTAGGCATTCTCATAACATCTAAGAAAAGAAAAATCTCTCTGCTATGGAAGGAGATGCTCCAAGTAGAGTTACTAGAGGCAAGTAATAAACTCAAGGTTCTGGTCTAGGAATTAGGAGACCTGGATTCTAATCCCAATTCTACTATTAAAAACACTCTGAAAAACACAGTCCCTTCTATAGAGAGAGACAGTACATCTAAAGAACATTTATTATTACTGGCCTGTTTGTCATTTGACTGATAAAAATTAGTTCCGTGAGGAAGAAATTGGGCCTGCCTACTTAAAAGATACACATTAAATGTGTTATTAAATAACAGTGATATTAAAAATAACGATGATAATAATAGCTACATTTCCATGGTGCTGTTTTACAATCTATAAAGAACTTTCACATCAATGAGCTCATTTATTCCTCACTACAACCTCTCAAGATAGGAATTATTATTCCCATTTTGAGGCTCAAAGAAATGAAGTGACTGTTAGAACCCAGTGAGTGTCAGAATCCAGATCTTCTAGCACAAAGTCTATGTTCTTTATATATAATATCATGCTACTTTTAAAAAACATGCAGTTTCAGAGTAAAGACAAGTTTGATGCAAAAACCCATCATCTTGGCTCTTGAATTCCAAAATTCCATCTTAGTGAAAGTGCCATCTCCACTCTTTTCAGTACTTTCTTCCCTTATCCCACAACAAAGGCATGTGGAGTTTTTCCAGCCATATGAAAACCCTTTTCTCCTAGACTGTCCTGGACCCGATCCCCATACCTGTAAAGCTCATGTACTTCTGGCTGTTGGAAGTCTTCTTTGAGTTATAAAATTCCAGCACATCCAGAACAGCCTGTGGGTTTTTCTTCTGCTCCGACTTAGTGATATTTGATGTCTGAAGCAAACGGGCCCACTGCTCTGGCATCCCCTATAAGAGACACATATAAGGCTGTCATGTCAGGAAGGCACAGTCAGCGGGGACCCTGAAGGAAAATCAGAGTTAACTCTGATATCTGCTAACAGCTAAAGACAGGTTTAGTCATTCCTTTCTCTATATACCCTCAGAGCTCTACACAAGCCTCCTTTATAATATCTATCTCATTGTATTAGTCATTTCTTGAGATGTCTGCTCCTTCACCAGGCTATTCCTCCTTTACAGAAGGAAGCATGTCTGATTTGTCTTTGTATTATCAGTGCCCAGCACAGAGCCTGCTGCCAAGGGGCCACTTAAAAGAGGTCTATTTAAGGAATGAAGATTCAAAGGTTTCTCTGGTACAATTTTGGAGATGAGGAAATATAATTTTCCTCTCATGAATATAAGAAGATCGTAATGAGGCTCTCAAGCAAAGACAGAAGCATCAGGAAGACTAGGAAGGATTGAATCTAACAGTGCACAGCCAGACCCCTGAAAGACCAAAGGTCTTCCTGCGACCCAGGACTTACTGTAAATTCCCCTGTGACAGCATCAAAACCAACGTGAATTGTGTGCTCAAAATCTGAAGGAAGAGAAATCTCTGGCCGTTCCTTCTCCTTCTTTTTATTTGCTGCAAGAGAAACAGGGAAAAGGAAATAAAAAACAGGGACATTATTACATTTTTAGGCTTATTTAACGCTTTGCTGAGCTATAGGCTCCTTTAAAGGCCACAGACTGTCTACTTCACACAAGGATTTACAGAGCCCAACACCAGACTCAGATTGCAGTAGATGCTCAAGGCATGATTAAAGACTTAAGTTTCTGTTAAACTAAAATCAGTGAGGAGCACAAAGATCATTCATCTGAGTTAACAGTCCTGATTCTACCACTAATGAGCCATCTGATCCAGGGCAAGTCACTTCCTTTTTCTGAACCCTGGTTTCCCCATCTGTAAAAAGAGAAGGCTTGAATAGATGGTCTCCAAAGACCCTTCCAGCCCTGACATCCTACATTCTATGAGCTTCTATAACCTGCATCCCACTTGTTTGGTCCTTGATTATGGGCTGCTTTAAACTTCTCTAAATTACAGAATTTTAGATTTGGAAATTGTTTTAATAATATGAATTGCTAATATTTTATCAGGTGCTTACAAGGCAATGGTTCAAGTTCTCTGCATGCATTACTTTACTTTAGCCTCACAGCAACCCTATCAGTTAGGTGCAATTATCCTTATTTTGCAAATAAAGAAACTGAAGCACAGAGATTAAATTACTTGCCCAAGGTCACATGGTTAGTAGTTGGAGGCACCCAGACCCAAACCCAGGCAGTTTTGCCCAGAGCCCAAGCTCTAAACCACTATGCTACACTGCCTTCCTGGGCTAGGACCTTAAAGGATCATTAAGTCTAAATACTTGCAGTGATCCCTCTTCCATCAAGGGTCTTGCATAAAGTAGATGTTCACTAAGGTCCTGCTGACCTGGCAGAAAAAGCTTCAATATTTAAGGAGTTGTAGTGCTGAAGTACCCTTGTTAGGGGTTGAATTGTGCCCCCTGCCCCAAATTCATATGTCCTAACTCCCAGCACCCTCAGAAGGTAACCTTATTTAGAAATATTTGGGTCACTGCAGATATAATTAGTTAAGTTATGATTAGGTCATACCATAGTAGGGTGGGCCCCTAATCCAATAAGACTGGTGTCCTTATAAAAAGGGGAAATTTGGAGACAGACCCACACAAGGAAAACACCATATGAAGATTAAGGCAGAGATCAGAGTGATGCGTCTTCAAGCCAAGAAACACCAAAGATTGCCAGCAAACCACCAGAAGCTAGAGGAAGAGCATGGAATAGATTTTTCCTCACAGCCCTCAGAAGGAATCAACCCTGCAGACACCTTGATCTTAGACTTTTAGCCTCCAGAACTGAAATAATAAATTTCTGTTGTTTAAGCCACCTAGTTTGTGGTACTTTGTTACAGCAGCCCTAGGAAACTAATACAACCCTCTTCCAACTAAAAGGAGTTTCCGGGTCTTGGTATTAGCTAGACCTCAGCAGGCATCTGCAAACACAATCCAGCTGAAACACGCTTAAATACCTCCCAAGGCTCAGCCAGAGAATTTTTCCTCCTAGATGGGGACCTACAGAGCCAAGATTTTAAACATCTGCAGAAACCTTCCTCCAGCCAGGGCTCCTCCTCCTTCAATATCCTAGGGAGGTGGCAGAGGAGAGGGCCATCTGGTCTAAACTCCCAGGGAACTCCCTACCCATCACCTGGGGAAACTGGGTTCAGAGGCTAATTGCAAAACCTACCATTCATTAAGCTCTTACCATGTGCCAGGCATATGCTAAGAATTTTGTATACATTATTTCACCAAATACTCATGCAACCCTGCAAAACAGATATTAATACCCCCTTTTTATAGGTAAGGAAACAAGTACTTCTTCTTAACAATTTGATTGACCATTTCTGAGTTTCAGTACAAGTTTGTCCTAAAAGTATTAGACTCTGGCCATCTAGGCAAACCAGAAATACCTTGTAGACCCATGAGGCAAGACCAGAATATCCCCTCTTTAAGGCAAGTCAGCAAGGAAAGCCCAGGACCCCTGAGTCTCTGCTCTTCCCCACTACCAATCTCTCAAGAAAACCATCAGAGTTTTCTCCTTGTAGAAGTTACTCTCCACACTGTCACAGTCATGGCACAAAATCTTTGGCTCCATGACAAACTAGATATTTTCCCTCCTAGAAATGCCTAGGATCATACACCAGCAAACCTCAGGATTGAAGACTGAAAGCCCAAAAATTCACCACCAAAAAAATTCACTGAGCAGTAACTGAGAATTCAGCTGGGGTCACACAAGGGCCAAATGCCAGGCTTCTCTGGGCCTATCCTTGGAGATCAGATTAAAAATATACGTTGAAGCCCACAGGCTAAAATAAGGCCCTCAAATCTACAGTTAAGGCCCAATGCCCAGAAAGAGCTGGACTGCATTTATACGATCCACTTGTTCTAAAACACTTGTTCTATTGCCTTTCCAGGTTGACATATCCGAGTCTCACTAGCAGACTGAATAGTCCTACAGGACAAAGAAAGTATCAGTATACCCTCCAGCACTTTATAATAGATTTACATTTCATAATAATTACAATAATCACCTTCATTTGCATCATGTTCTAGTGTTTACAAAGCACTTTCACATATATTCATTAGAGCCTCAAAACAACTGGGTAACAAGCAGGACAGTGATTATACTGCCCATTTAACAGAAGAAGAAACAGAGGTTCCAAGAAGTTGAGTAATCTGCCCAAGGTCAGAGAGCAAGTCAGAAGCAGATCTGGGAACTAAGAAACGAGGTCTTCAGACTCCCAGCCCCAAGGCCTTTCTATTCTGTCACTCTGCCTCTTAACAGATTGCTGCTGCTCATGATTATGTTATCTCTCCTCTCTCTCCCGCATTCCAGTCCCCAAGTTATTAATGATTTTATCTTCTAGACAGAGATCAAATTTATCCCCTCTTCTCCATCTTCTTTTCTTCATTGCTACCACCCTATTTCAGGCATTGCTATCCATGGTTTGAATCATTCTAACAGTAACCTGTCACCTGCATTCTGGTCCCCTCCAATGCAAACAGCAGGGTGATCGATAGTCTTGCTATTCAAAGCAGCATCAGCACCACATGGGAGATTGTTGGAAGTGTAGAATCTCAAGCTCCACCCCAGACCTACTGAATCAGATTCTGAATTTTAATAAGATCCCAAATGATTCACATGCACATAAAAACTTGAGAATCAAGAGAATGACAAGACAAACCACTGATATGAAGAAAATATTTGCAAAAGATATATCTGATACAGGACTATTATCCAAAATATACAAAGAACTCTTAAAAGTCAACAATAAGAAAACAAACTCAATTAATAAAATGGGCAAAGACCTGAAGAGACATCTCACCAAAGAAGTTACACAGATGAAAAAATGCTCAACATTGTATGTCATCAGGGAATTACAAATTAAAACAACAATGAAATACCACTACACACCTATTAGAACGGCCAAACTCCAAAACTGACAACACCAAACGCTAACAAGGATGTGGCACAAGAAGAATTTTTACTCATTGCTGGTGGGAATGAAAATGATACAGTCACTTTGGAAGACAGGTTGGCAGTTTCTTACAAAATTAAACATACTCTTACCATACAATCCAGCAATCGCACTCCATGGTATTTACCCAAATGAGCTGAAAACTTATGTTCACACAAAAACTTGCACACGGATGTTTACAGCAGCTTTATTCATAATTGCCAAAACTTGGACGCAACCAAGATGTCCTTCAGTAGGTGAATGGATAAATAAACTGCAGTACATCCAGTACATGGAATATTATTCACCACTAAAAAGAAATGAGCTGTCAAGCCATGAAAAGATAATAAGGAACCTTAAATATATATTACTAGGTGAAAGAAACCAATCTGAAAAGATAACATACCATATGATTCCAACCATATGACATTCCTTTTCTGGAACAGTATAAGGATCAGCAGTTGCCAGGGGTTGGGGGGAAGGAGGGATGAATTAGTGGAGAATAAAGGAATTTTAGGGCAGTAGAACTATTCTGTATAATACTATAATGGTGGGTATATGTCATTATACATTTGTCTAAACCCACAGAATGTACAACACCAAGAGTAAACCCTAACATAAAATATGGACTTAAGGTGAATATGACGTGTTGATGTAGGTTCATCAATTGTAACAAATATACCACCCTAGTATGGGATGTGGACAGTGGGGAAGGTCGTGTGTATGTGGGTACAAGGGGTATATAGGAAATCTGTGTACCTTTCACTAAATTTTGCTGTAAACCTAAAACTGCTCTAAAAAATAAAGTCTATTTTTTAAAAAAAAAATTGTATAAGCTCTGCTCTACAGACTTGTATCCTCTCCTTCATTTCCCACTATATATGTTTCATACACTCTACACCAACGGTTATAGCTCACCAAACATAATGGGCTCTTTCACACCTCTGCACATTTTCTCAAGCTACTCCCTTTGCCGATGACACCTGCCTTTCCCTTTCCCTTCCCTTGCTACCTCACCAAATAAAGCCTTTTATTTATGCTTTTCAGGTCTCGGCCCAAAGGTCATCTCTTCTGTGAAGTCCTCCCTGGTATCTAGGCTGGGCAGTTCTTCACCCTCTCCTCTGTTCCCACAGCACCATTACAGTAATTGTCTATTTTAAGGGTTTATCTTCCCAACCAGACTGAGTTCCAACTGCAGGGGCCATGTCTAATTCATCATGGATCCCCAACAGCTGACAAACGCCTGGCACAAAATAAGTGCTCAGACAGTGAGTGAAGAAACGAACAAATGACCAGACACCTAGCTCAACCAGGCAAGGAGTCTAAGGAATCTGCCTAAGACATGCAAATTCTCTCCAGGGTGGGAATAAATGTTTCATTTTTTACCAGCTCTGACCTGACTTTCACAATCCTGGTTACCCAGTTGCCATCAGTCCTGTTTTAAAAACCCTGCTCTGTGGGAGCTCAGCACACTGGCCAAAAGAAATTCTGAAGTCCTAACACCTCCACAGACCCAGGATAAACTAATCAAAGGCAGCAAAATGGTGGAAAAAACAAGAAGGTCTAGAGTCCAGGCTAGTTTTGCCTCTACCACACCATATAGTCCAGGTTCTCAGCTTTCTCACCTGAACAATGGGGACTAGACGATCTTAAGGACCCTTTCAGTTCCTACACTCTGTGAGTCTATGAAAACAGAAAGATGAGCACTCTCAAAGCTCTGTAGTTAGATTTCTTCCTGTCATGGCATCCCACAGTTTTTAATAGGTACTTCATATATATCATCTCATATAATCACCACAATCCTGAGAGGCAATTTTTACTTGTAGATTAGGAAACTGAAGCACAGACTTGCCTACAGTTATTGAAGTAACTGAAAGTCAAAGGTCTAGCTTCAAAGCCAAGACCCTTTACCTTCTACTTCTTTACCTCCCCTAAAGAATTTCAAGTTAAGTCAAGAAAACATACTGTGATATAATGAAGAGAAGAAGCAAGACATTAAATAAGAACTTACCATGTATAAGATACCATAGCACATCTTATTTCCCTTAATTCTTACAATCCTATGAGTTAGATTATTACTACTGTCATCTTACAGATGAGGAAGCTAAAAACAGTTAAATAATTTGCTCAAGCTCATACAGCCAGTAAGAGCTGGAATTTGAACCCAGGGCTGATTCCAAAGGTTCTTTCCCTCAGTATCTTAATGAGAACCATTTGCTTACATGCCAACTGCTAGGGTTTAAACTATTTATGCACAGGGCAATTTCCCTTCCAGAAGTAGCTGCTTTGAGAAAGGGAAGGCTAAGGGTTTACGAGGGGCCAAATTAAGCAGTCATTTATGACATAAGTCCACCTGTCCTACTCATAGCTAGAATGCATGGAACATATTGCAGGGCTTTGGAATTGCTTTCTGCGTCTAAATTTCCTCTGATCTAGTCACTTAAAAGATTGTAGGAGGGGGGCTGGCCCAGTGGCGCAGTGGTTAAGTTCGCACTTTGGCAGCCCAGGGTTCGCAGGTTTGGATCCCGGTCGCCAGACGACGCACTGCTTGTCAGCCATGCTGTGGCAGCGTCCCATATAAAGTACAGGAAGATGGGCATGGATGTTAGCCCAGGGCCAGTCTTCCTCAGCAAAAAGAGGCGGATTGGCAATGGATGTTAGCTGAGTGCTGGTCTTCCTCACCAAAAAAAAAAAAAGATCGTAGGGAAGAACAATTATGCTATTTTTATGTTTTAGTTAGATTTTTGTTTTATATTTATATACCTTATTATATTTTTATATATTACTTCTATTATATCTTATTAATATACTATGTAATATAACATCATAGGCATGAAACATGAAATACAAAAGGAACTTCGGTAATGGAAACACAGAAAGAGAGCGCCTCAAAAGATGAGTAGTCTACAGAAAAGAGCCCCAGGGAAATGAAATCATCTAACACAAGAACATACAGGGAAATGCTGAAGGTGGCTCTGCTTCCACAGGCCCCTCTTCACTCTGCAACCTTTGCATGTACCTCCTGTATTCCCACCCCCAAGTTTTTGCTTACTTTTTCTTCTCGCTGCTTGAAACGCTCTTCCTCTTATTCTCCCTGTCAAACTCTCAGCCATCTTTTAAAAACTAGTTCGAGTCCCACTTATTCCAGGAAGGATTTCCTAACGTTTCCTCCCTCCGTGAATTCCCAAGACAGTGAGTCTGCCACATCACCATACATTTACTCATATCCTGACTTGTATTATTCCTTGCTGTGTTTAAGACTTACTTCCTTATCTAAAATGTAAGCTTCTTGAGGACCAAAATCATAGCTTCTAATTACAATCATTATACTTCTGAATCTCAAGTAGGATCCAACACAGAGCTTACTTCGTTCAAGAACACCCCAGAAAATATTAGGAAGTGACCTTAGAGACTACGTTATTCTACTCCCTGAGGAAAGAGGCCCTGAGAAGTAAACTGACTGGCCCTGCGTCAGCAAGTCTTTCATCCTTTGTGATGTTCCCTGATCCCTACTGACTGATTTGACTGGAAACAACTACTGACTGAAATAACAGTTTAATGTAGATCAGACCTGGGGTATAAGGAGAGGAAGGGCTTGGCTGAAGTGGGAGGGAAGGGAAGTGAAAGGAAACCTAGCTGGCGGGATATATCCCGAGTGCTGTGCAATTTAGGCTGAGTACTCAGTGGCTGGGGACCACCAGCAGGAAACAGGATACCGGAGACAGGAAAGCAGGAGACAACTAGAGAAGCCATGCAGTCAAAGAGTCCCCTGGCACTCAGTATATCCCTTCCCGGAAGTAACAATCACCTCCCTCACATGTGTATAGCCCCTCACAAAGCCCTTTCACAGTCACTGTCTCACTGGCTCCTCACAACAACCCCAGGAACCAGACAGTATGGATTATCCTCATTTTACAGCTGAGAAGACAAAAGTCAGGGATTTAAATGAAATCTGTCCGGGTATAAGAGTCAGAAGATGAATCCAGTATTGTCTTTGCCATTAACTCATTTTATGACCCTGGGAAAGTCACTTTCTTTCTCTGAGTTCAAGTCTTCAATCTGCAGAACAGGTCAATGATTCATGCTCAGGCTACAGATGAAGGTAGAAAATAAATCACCTTTCTGGAGAAAAGAATACCTGAAAGAATTCATGAAGGATAAATAGGAGTTGGACAGGCAGAGATGGAGAAGGGCATTTCAGAAAGAGACAGAATAAACAAAGGCCCAGAGGAGTAAACAGTCATCTTTGTCCCAGCTTTCCACCTGTCCAGCAAGTCAACCAAATTTCATAAACTCTTACTAGACAGGTACTCTGAGCTTGTGACTGACGGAAGATGCAATGGAGAAACTAAAGCAAACTCAAGATCTTGGCGGTCCCATATCCCAATGCCACAAACATCAAGCTCCCTGGGACTACTGCTGCTGCTAGAAAATTTTTTTATGGTGACTAGAAGTCTGAGTCTAGAGGAATCTGATAAAACCTTACGTCTACACAAAAACTTGTAAGTAAATGTTCATAGCAGCATTATTCAAAACAGTCAAAAAGTGGAAACTCAGGGGCCAGCTCCGTGGCCTAGTGGTTAAGTTTGGTGTGCTCCACTTCAGCAGCCCGGGTTCGGTTCCCTGGCACAGACCCACGCCACTCATTGGCAGCTGTGCTGTGGTGGCGACCCACATATGAAATAGAGGAAGACTGGCACAGATGTTAGCTCAGGGCAAATCTTCCTCAGGAAAAAAAAAAAAGTGAAAACTCACATGTCCCTCAATTGATGAATGGATAAATAAAATGTGGTATATCCATACAACAAAATTGTTATTCACCCATAAAAAGAAATGAAGTCCTGATCCATGCTACAACATGGATGGACCTTAAAACATGATGCTAGATGAAAGAAGCCAGTCACAAAAGGCCACATATTGTACAATCCCATTTCTATAAAATGTCCAGAAACAGCAAATCCATACACAGAAGGTAGACTAGTGGTTGCCAGGGGCTGGGAGAAGAGGAAAATGATGAGTAACCATTGACACTTTTCTTTTTAGGGTTTTAGGGGTTTCTTTTTCAGGATAATGAAAATGTACTGGAATTAGATTGTTGTGATGGTTGCACCATCTTTTGAATATACTAAAAATCACTGAATCGTATACTTTGAGATGGTGAACTGTTTGGTATGCGAATTATATCTCAATTTCTTTTCTTTTCTTTTTTTGTGAGGAAGATTGGCCCTGAGCTAACATCTGTTGCCCATCTTCCTCTTTTTGCTTGAGAAAGATTGTCCCTGAACTAACATCTATGCCAATCTTCCTCTATTTTATATGCGAGACACCGTCACAGCATGACCTGATGAGCAGTGTGTAGGTCTGTGCCCAGGATCCAAACCCGTGAACCTGGAGCCACCAAAGCGGAGTATGTGAACTTATCTCAATTTCTTAAGAAAGTGAATGCAATTTATCATATCAACAAAATAAAGAAGGAAATGTACATGAATCAATTCAATTAATGTAGAAAAAGCATTTGCTAAAATTGGTATCCAATTGTGATTAAAACCTCTTAGCAAACTAGAATTACAAGGGAATTTACTTAATTTAATAAAAGCTAATTACCAAAAATACTAGAGCAAACATCATACTTAATGTTGAAATGTTGACAGATTTTCATCTGAGTTTAGAAATAAGATAAAGATGTTCCCCCTACCACCACTTCTGTGTCATCACAATACTGAAGTTATTAGCCAGCACAATTAGGAAAGAAAAAGAAGTAAAAGAGGAAGAATTAGAAAGGAAGAAACAAAACTATCACAGTTTACAGATAATATGATCATGTATATGATCACGGAAAATTCAAACAGGAGAAAAATCTTCACACCTTAGAGGAGGTAAAGATTTCAAAAATAGAACAGAAAGCATTAGAAAGGAAATAATAAATTTGACTATACTAAAATTCTATTGAAGACACCATGTCATGCATCTATCAAAGACACCATCAAAAACATAAAAGGAGATATTTGCAACATATATAACTGACCAAAGACATATATCTGGATAAGAACTCCCGGAAATCAACAAGAAAAAATTTTAAATGTGCAAAAGACTTGAACAGGCATTTTACAAAAAAATATATCCAAATGGCCAATCAACATGAAAAGTTGCTCAACCTCATTAAAGACTGACAATACAAAGTGGTGACAAAAAAGTGGAGTAAGTGCAACTCTTAGGCATTGCTGGTGGAAATATAAATTGAACTATGTGTTTCAACTTTGAACCTTTGGTATTATCTACCAAAGTTTAGCATAAGTATCTCCATGATCCAGCAATTTCACTATGTATATGTACCTAACAGAAATGTGTGCACAGAAATGTATAAAGATATGCACAAGAATGGTCAGAAAACATTACTCATAATAGTCTATCACTGAAATCAACCTTATGTTCATCAATAGCACAATGGAAAATATTCCTATCAGAGAATATTATACAGCAATGAAAATGAACTAGAGCTGTACATAAAAACACAGATAAATTGGGGCTGGCCAGTGGCGCAGTGGTTAAGTTTGCATGCTCCACTTTGGCAGGCTGGGGTTCGCAGGTTTGGATCCCAGGCGAGGATCTATGCACTGCTTATCAAGCCATCCTGTGGCAGCCATCCCACATATAAATTAGAGGAAGATGGGCATGAATGTTAGCCCAGGGCCAATTTTCCTCAGGAAAAAGAGGAGGATTGGCAACAGATGTCAGCTCAGAGCTAATCTTCCTCACACACAAAAAAGGAAAAAAAAAAAACCCCACAGATAAATCTTACAAACGTTAAACAAATGAAGGCAAAGAAAATATACACTGTATGATTCTGTGTACAGCAAGTTCAAAAAATAGGCAAACTAATTTATGATGTTTATCTTTGGGAAAGAGAGAGATGTTAGTGTCTGGAAGGGAAAATGTAGGAGGCTGGTTATATCCTATTTTTTGGTCAAGGTAGTGGCCACACAGGTGTGGTCAATGTGATAATTCATTGAGCTATACACTTCTGAAGGGTGCATTTTTCTATGTAGTGGAGGAACCTACAAGAATCCTGGTTCATGAGCTACAGATGACCTTACAGAGCATCTAGTACAATTTATTCATTTTATGGATGAGAAAGAAATTAAAGCCCAGAGAAGTTCAGGGAGTTGTCCAAGGTCACACAAGTGGATACATCGCAATAGGAGCCAAAGCCCAAACAGAATATTGTAAAGTGTTACTTCCTTAGAAAATCTTGAACACATAGTGGTTTGCTAAGCCTAACTCCTAGTATATCATATGTACATCATGTACACACAATGACAACAACTATATAAGTAAATTAAGAGAACACAGAGAAGAAAAGGAACGGGGAAGTAAGGAAAGGAACGGGAAAAAAGGAGAAGAGTAGAATAAGAAAGAAATGAAGAGTATCTGAGATTGGTAGTTTCAGAGGCTTACCTTTTTGGCCTCAGTTTCAAATATATTATTTGTTTCAGAGGTCCAGGTCCATATCCAGAGCTTAGAATCCTGCTTCTGACATTACAGAGAACTCTTGAGAACTTCTCAGGAAACCTGTCCTTGGGTCTGCTTAGTGTTCAGTGCACAGAATTATTTAACCTGGTATTCCCATTAGCCCTGTCTAAACCAACAGGAAATATAGCCTATATGTAGGAAGAGAAAGGTATTTTACCCCAGGACCATTCTTGAATTCTGTCTTGGAGGAACTCTGTTAACAGTTGTTATTTTGTAAATCTCATAACAACTCTTAAGTGTTAATCACAGATTCCAAGAGAAAAACAAGACTGCAAGCAATAATAGCCACCAAAACTACCACCAAATCTTAACAAGGCTGTAGTCTGCATAACATTTTTCACATCTTTAGTCTTTCACATCCTTTCAGCAACTCTATGAGATAAATATTATTATGTACCCATATTACAGGTAAGATAACTGAGGCTAAGAAAGGTAGAGTAACTTACCAAAGGTCACAAAGTCAGGGATGGGCACTGGTGATAACCTCAAGTTCTTCCATATTCACTGTGCCTTCCCCATACCACAGACTAAGTGAATATGCCAGTGGGTGATAGAATGAATGTCATTAAATGCAAATTGTTTTAAACTAAGTTAAAAGAACTAACAATATCAGTTCTACTAATGGCATTAGTCTGAAGATCTCCAGGATGGGAGCCTTCAAACACTACATGAAGACTTAGAAGAATGAAAGAGCACAGTCCCGAAGTCAAGAGACAATGGTTCAAATTCAGACTCTGTGCATAGCAACTATGCAGCATGTGACCTTGGGCAAGTTGTTGACTCTCTGAGTCCAAGAGTATTGTTGCACAGCAGAAAGGTCCTTGGAATCAGACAGATAGAGCTTCAATCTCAGCTCAGCTACTCCCTAACTAGATGACCTTGGGCAAGTTACTTAATCACTATGAACCTCAGTTTACTGTCTACAAAGTGAAATATTTAGCTACCTGAAAGGACTGGTATATTTCACAAACATCAAAGCTCCTAATATAATGTGTAGTAGCTAACAGGCATTCAATAAATAATAGCTGGGTTATTGTTGTTACTATTTTATGGTTATTACTATTGTGTTAATACTGTTTGTTATTACTACTACTATTTTTATTATTATTATTATTATTTTGAGGATCAATTAAGGTAAAGAAAATGTATGTGCTTTGTAAGCTAAAGAGCTTTATAAAGATGAGTTATCATTAATATAAGAAAGTGTCAGAGTAAAATTTCCCAGTCCCACTCATTAAGACAAAAACTGTGGCTGAGGAGAAAGGAGAAAGAATCCTCCTGATTTCATGTAACTAGCGATCACAGGCTTGAGCAAATAAAGTGGAAAAGAAGCTTGCAACCTCACCCATCCTAACTTTAACCCTATCTTTGGCCTAGTCCATTTGGCTTCTGATAGCATGGGAAATAAGGCTGATACTGCAAAATTCCATGTTGCAGCACAGTCATCCAAGTTTCAGCACAAATCACTGGCCTTATTTATTTTTTTAAAAGATTTATTTTTAAGAAGCATCTCTGAACTTAAGGCAGTAAAACGCTCCAAACTTGGAGATATAAACCTGACGTAGTCCAGTTTTAAAATTAACTTTGCTAAACTCTTTCCAAGCTTGGAGAATTCCACTTTGGTTGTGGAAATGCAGCCAGAAAAGGATTCCAAACTAAATGCTTCGGGACTTCTTAGAATAAACTAAAGGCTCCAGATCCTAACCACAGGAACCAGGCTTTCCCACACGGAATTCTGCAACTCAGCACCACCTATTACAGGCCCTCAATTACAGCTTCCAATCATTTACGCATTCCCCCAGGCACACACTGAAGCCACGCTGAAGGTCAGCATTAGGTAATACCCACAGACATTCTACCCACTGCCAGCTCAAATCTCAACCACTACCACAGCCCATAGCGAACTCTTCTTTCTCATCTCCCAAATCTTAGAGACCCAAAAACTACACCTCTGGAAATTCTGGCTCCAAAAGTCTGGGTGGGACCCAGGCATCTGTATTTTTTAAAAGCATCATGAGTGAGTCAGAGGTGTAATCTGGGTTGAGAACAACTAACAAAGATAGTATATGATGTAACAGATACTTCAGGAAGACTTAGTTCCACACTCATTCATCCCTGCCACTTTCCAGCCATGAAACCTTGAGCAATTTACTTTTCTCTAAGCTTCAGACTCTCCAACTGAAAATAAGTTGTTGTGGGTATCACATAAAACAAGAAATAAGGTTTCCTTAAAAAAAAATCTTCATATTTGTAAAACTGTAACTTAACTGTAAAACTGTTTAGAAAATGCTTTCACATCCACCATGTCAAATAACAAAAGCCTACTAATGATAAGGGATGGATTACGATTATTCCCACTTGGTTGTTGTTAACCCCCTTCAGTCGATTCCGACTCCTAGTGACCCCATGTACAGTAGAGTGGGACCCTGCCCAGTCTTTCTGCACCATCCTCGCACCTTCCAGTCCTATGTCAGATAATTCTTTGCGCCTATTCAGAATTTTCATGGCCAATTTTTTGGAAGTGGGTGGCCAAGTCCTTCTTCCTAGACTGTCTTAGTCTGGAAGGAAGCTCTGCTGAAACCTGTCCACCATGGGTGACCCTGCTGGTATTTAAAATACCAGTGGCATAACTTTCAGAATCATAGCAACATGCAGCCACCACAATATGAAACTGACAGATGAGTGGTGTGGTTCCCTGACTCAGAAATGAACCCAGGCCATGGTGGTGAAAGCACTGAATCTTAACCACTAGACCAACAATTCCCACTTTACAGATGAGGATATTAGAATTAAAATAAATAGGTAAGAGGAAAAAAAATCAGAGTTAAGAAATGTCAGAGATAGGACTCAATCTAGGTTCCCTTAGTCCAGTTCTACACCATTTCTCTATGCAGCTGGTATAAATTCTCAAATACTTTAGGAAGGACATACCACTTCAAAGACTGCCAACACTGCTGTGTATCCTGTTAGGACTAAGTTAAGCACAAAACGGCAGGTCAACTATGCTTACTGGTTGAATTATAATATCAACAAGCAGAAAATGAAGCTGAAAAAGGCTCCACACAAAAGGAGAAACAACTACTTACTTCATTTTGATGTACACTTTAATTATAGCCATCTGGGGTCTTAAAGCAAAGGGGTGAAACTTATGTGCTCAGGGCATGTATAGAAAATCTGTAACTAAGGGATGAAAGAGAGGTTACTAAATCATTTCACAAGAACTTCTTATAACTCTATACTTTCTATCCCTATGCTTTGAATTTATAGAAATGCAGCTCTGGTCTTGAGCTATGAGATTTATTTTCAGACCAGATTTGGCCTAGGGTTATTCAACAAGGATTTCCAGTAGAACATCCTCAACTTTATCACAGTACTTTACAATGGCCTAGTTTCTTTTCAACACTAACATAATGTTTTTAAGGTTTACCCATGTTGTAGCATGAATTAGGACTTCTTTTTGTTACCAAATAATATTTCTCTGTATGCATATACTACATTCTATTTATCCATTCAACAGCTGATATATATTTGGGTTCTTTCAATTTTTCGGTTATTATGAATAATATTGCTATAAACATTGATGTACAGTCATGCACCACATAATGACGTTTTGGTCAACAATGGACCCCATATACAACAATGGTCCCTTAAGATTAGTACCATACAGCCTAGGTGTACAGTAGGCTATACCATCTAGGTTTATGTAAATACACTCTATGATGTTTGCAAAATGATGACATTGCCTAACGATTTCTCAGAAAGTATTCCCGTTGTTAAGTGACACATGACTGTACAGGTTTTCATGTGGACATATGTTTTCATTTCTGGATCATACGGTTAACTCTATGTTTAACCTTTTGAGAAACTGCCAGACTTTTCCACAGTGGCTGTACCATTTTACATTCCCACCAGCAGTGTATGAGGGTTCCAATTTCTCCATATCCTTGCCAACACTTGTTGTTATCTGTCTTCTTATTATAGCCATCCTACTGGGCATAAAGTGGTATCTCATTGTGGTTCTGATTTGCATTTCCCTGATGGCTAATGATTTTGAGCATCTTTTCATGTGCTTAAGGGCCATTTGTATATCTTTCTTTGGGGAGATATCTATTCAGATCCTTTGCCCATTTTTCAATTGGGTTGTCTTTTTATTGTTGAGTTGTAATAGTTCTTTACAGATTTTTGATACAAGTCCCTTATCAGATATATGATTTGGGAAAATTTTCCCCCATTCTGTGGGTTATCTTTTTACTCTTTTTTTTTTGGTGAGGAAGATTGACCTTGAGCTAACATCCATTGCCAATCTTCCTCTTTTTGCAGAAGAAGATTAGCCCTCGGCTAACATCTGTGCCCATCTTCCTCTATTTTATATATGGGACACCGCCACAGCATGGCTTGATGAGCTGTGGATAGATCCGTGCCCAGGATCCGAACCTGTGAACCCCGGGCCGCCAAAGCAGAGCAGATGACCTTAACCACTACACCACTGGGCCATCCCCTCTTTTTACTTTCTTGATGGTGTCCTTTGAAGCACAACAGTTTTTAATTTTGATGTGCCTATTGGGCAGGAATCTTATTATCTTCCTAGTTTGTCAGCAAGAACAATTCCAACTTTTCAATTTTTAATTTTAAAAGTCCTCTTTACTACATATAGAAACTTGGGCTGAAGGCCTACTTATTTATAGAGATCAAGAATAATGGTTGACAAAGCACAATATTTAAACATAAGCATACACCTCAATTGAGGGATAAACAAAGTGGCTACATATGTGGGAGAAGGTTCCAGGGTAGGGTAACACGACCTATATCATAGTCCCTGTACCTAAGAAGTTGGCAGCTACTAGATAAATGAATTAACCAGAAAATGCAAGTTAAGCAACTTACCCATATCTCTTCTATCTAGACCCCAAAAGAGCTCACAATGAAGGTAGAGTAGGGGAATGGGCAAACACACACAAAAATACAAGCCCAAAGTACTCAATAAAAGTCCTCAATGGTTCTCACTTCAGTTATTCAACAGTTATTTCTTATATATAAGATCACTGCCTATTAGACACCTCTATGTCAAGACATCTCAAATGCAATGCCTAAAATTATCTTTTTACCTCAAATCCAATGTGTTTAAAGTCATCATCTTCCCTGCTCTCCACCACCAACCCTCCTGTCTCGTTCCTCTTTCTGTGTTCCCTATTTGGTTAATGATACTATTATCTACCATCTCCCCTGATCTGTAGTTATGCAGTTATATATTTCTGCAATGTAAGAGATTTTCTGCAGTTCACCATTGTGCTTGTTATATTTGGCCTACTGTTTCAGAATCCCAATTCTGATTTTATCACGTAGTCTACTAGCTATGCCTCCCAGCTTCAACAATGGAGTAAAGAGAAAAGGACCTAACACTGGAGGACCTTCTACGTGGAAGGTATTGTATTAGGAACTTTGCATGCGATCTTCACACAACAACCCTCTGAGATATTATCCCAATTTTAGAGACAGGAAAATGACAATCTTTCCTAGAGATAGGAAACTAAAATTCAAAGGAGTTAACGGACATACCTAAGGTCAGAGAGCTGGTAAGTGATGAATCCAGGATTTGAACCAGGTCCACCAAAATTAGAAGCTCATGATAACTATTTACAAACAGAAGCCAAATTCTTCAGCATGCCACAAAAACAAGGTCCTGCAAGCCTGACTGGGATTTTACCTCATATCAACAACCTCTTAAATAAATATTGGGGGGCACCAAACAGTCATCTATCCATGTGGACACCCAAACGTCTATTTCACTATCTTATCCATAGGATCTCAGTGACTTTATCAGATACACTGTTAAAATCCTGATTATTCTTACAGAAGTTTTATCAATAAAAAGGAAATGAGCCTGTCTAGTAGAACTTATTCTTAGCGAACTCATGCTGAGTACTACTTCCTTTTCTGTTTCCTTTTCTCAGCTATTACTTGCCCTTCTTACGATATTTAATCCCCAAATCTGGGTGTGAGATCAGGACATACGAATAAAGAGGCAAACAAGAATCTGGAAAGAAGACATTTCAAATGAAATTAGTTTGGAAAAGAAAATTTCCAAATGAAGACATTTCCTATTTCTTATATATTTTGTGAGTTCATAAACAGTTTAAGAACTTAAAAAGTAATTAAATATATAGCTTCAGATTGTCCAAAATCTAGCAAAAGCATAATTACTTTCTTAGAATTTTGTGGGGAAAAAAAGTATTAAAGGAAAATTAAGCCAAGGAAAGGACAGCTCTTTTATCCAGGTTACAAAAAAAAAATTTTTTTAAGTATACAAATGATGAGAAAGAAGTGAAATACTGTACTTTTATCTCCAGGTAAGATGGATCGGTAAAATCGGTCCTTCTTTTTCTTCTCCTCTGGGTTTGGAGGCAGAGGTTTGGAACCGTGGTTTAGGGTTCCAGCATCTTTGCTGCCAGCTCCAATCATAGTGCTGGTGTTTCTCATCGGAGGGGCTGGGGGTTTGTCTTGAATGTCTAGGCCGTTATTTGACATTGTCACCACCACCAGCAGCTACTGGAATCAGAAAGAAGAACATAACTTTTTTATTGTTTTTGAGCAAAAGGAAATATGTGTTGAAAAATTTAAAAGAATGCAAATTATACAACCCTTCCTCCAGGGCCCAGCTCAAGTCCTTCCACTGCATACCATGACTACTGCTATCTTTTTCAGTCAACAACACGCAAAGATGTAAAACCTACTCTGTGCCAAGCACTGCTGAAAATTTACAGTGCTTCCTCTTCTCTGCATTTCCCTATAGAAGGCATTGGAGAGCACAGAAAACCACCATAATATAGTGTAAAAGACAGAAATTTGGCCCAGCTAACCTAAGTATGAATCCCAGTGCCACTTAGTAGCTTTAGAGAAATTCCTTAATTTGGGTTGAATTTATTCATTCACATTGGGTTCCATTTATTCATTCACATGAAGATTAAATAAAACTGCTAAAAGCATTCTCCATAGTGAGTTCTCTGCCAACCTCTAATTGTATATAACCTTAGGAAAATCAAATTCCCTATCTGGAATGGACTGTTTCACTATATCAAGAGTCAGTAAAGCTGACAATTTTGTAAATAGTTTTATTGAAACATGGCCACACCCATTCATTTACATATTGTCTATGGCTTCTTTCACATTCCAATGGTAGAGATGAGTAGTTGCAATAGAAACTATATGCCCATAAACCTAAAACATTTACTATCTGCTCCTTTACAGGAAAAGTTTGCTGACCTCTGGCCTATATCATCTCTCCAGTATCTCCTTCCTCTAAAATTTGACCTTGTTCTAAATATATGATAGTCAACGCAGTCACCATCCTGTCCCAAATGGTGTTGACTTTATTGGCAACCTCCAGTGCTTCCGAGAAATAGAAGGAATAAAATCTAAAAGAAAGGGAAAAAATCCCTATCATACGGTACCAATAACTCTAACAAAGATAGATGTTATTATGTTAAATAAGTGTCCTTGACAATGGATAGACATGAATGTATCCAGAGTTAATAAAGCTTCTCGTTATTCTTCCATGTTACAATGGAAATTATATCTTTAACCATGACTACTTAGAATGTAAGCTCCCTGGAGTCAAACACAACAGTGCTTCAGAGATTAAAGTTTCTAACTTAAAAAGACCAAAACCAGCATGATAATCGCCAAAAGTTTTTTAGAAATACAGATGCCCTAGTTTGACCCCCATAAATTTTGATTTAGTATGGCTAGGTTAAGGCCAAAATTCTGTAATTTTAAAAATTATTATCTTAATGCCAGCCAGATTTGAATACCACTGCTTTAGATGTCAATTACTTAAACGCTATGAACAAAATCTATAGGAATCTTTTTAACATTTTCTAATAAATGCAGAACTAAATGATCCCCAGCATCCATTTTTTCCCTCAATCCTTTCTCCACGTGTCATTAGTGATCTTAAAACACACCACTCCTCTATTTAAAACCCTTCATTGACATCTCAGAATATAAACTAGCTCCTCAGCTTGATTTTGAAGGCCCTCCTATTATTTAACCTATCCCACTGATCAGGCTCATTTCTCACCACTACCACTCCCTCTAATTCCTCTTACATTCTAGCCACACCCAACTCCTTCAAACATACCATAGCTTTCACACTTCATTCCTTTGCACATGCTATTCCCTCTGCTTAGAATGCCAATTTCTCTATCCTCAAACTGTGAATTCACTCATCCTTATACTGTTACTTCTTCCATGAAGCCCTTTGGAAATGTTCTCACCTCCAAGAAGTTAGGTGTCCCCTCCTCTAGACTCAAGGCAATGGGCTTACTTCCAGGTTATCACATTTATTTTTACTATGTTATAATTGTCTTCACCAGAACCTAAAACGTTCCCCAAAGTTTGGGCACAATTTTGTCACCCTTACAATCCAAAAGTACCTAGTATAGAATCTGACTCACAGTGGATTCAATAAATATTTTAATTAATCAAAAGTTTTCACAGAGATATACACCTTGCCTTTAAGGAGTTTAGTACCGATGAAATTTTAAGGCCCTTCACAATCTAACACCACCCTGCCTCACAAACTAGGCCACCACACCTGGACACAGCCTACATTCAAACTACACCTCAGAAATCTCTGTTCTCTTGAATTTGCCAAGTAGTCTCTTACCCTCCTCCTGACCCCCTAATGCTTCTTGTCAATGGTTTCTCCCTCCTCTAACTGATAAAAAGTCTTACTCATCTTTCAAGGTCAAATTTAAACTTCATCTCTTTGTATAATTCATTCTGACATAACTCTGGCAAACCAATTGCTTCTTCCTTCTCTTTTTGAAGAAAAGAAATCAAGTAAGCAAGGACAATCTTGTTAATCTAGATTAACTCTCTGGGTGGTGTGCTTTTTTACCCATTTCTTTCAGTTTCACTTTGCAGATTTGCCTTTGCTTTCCCTCCCAGCCCCAAACTCAAGTTCCTCAGCTTCCCCAAAGGGAATTTCTACTGGCTCAGTTCTCAAGTGTACCTTCCCATTCCGGACTGCCAGTTCCAAAATTATACTCCCTGCAGCCACTTGATACCCTAAGCAGGCCCTTCCTTGCCTCTTAGGTCCTTCCGCCAATAGCTTCATTAAACGTAACTCCCTTTCAGGACCACAGCCAAGGACCGCGCCAAAAAAGGCTTCATCAACATTTCTGATACAAGGTTTTCTTCATTTCTCAGTTGTTTCACTTTGCTTAGAAAATTCTCGGTGGTAGATCTCCACTTTCAAAAAGATTCCAAATTAACTTAAAACCTAAAATCTGTTGTTGGAATACAATGTTTGAATCCTCTGTACCACATTCCAGCCTAGGTTATTCAGTCTATGCTTGAAAATCTCCAGTGATAGGAAACCAACAGTCTCAACCAACAGATAGACCTATTCTATCTTTGGTCACCTCATTTAGAGTTCTCACTTATATTAAGTTCTACCTATCTCACACTGCATTGCAATTACTTGTTTACACATTTGCCTCCCTGTACACTCCCGTCCCCTGCCAGACTTGGACTATGAATTCCTCAAGAACAAAGTTATTTCGCAATCCCCAACACCAGGCCTAGCACTGAACAGGTAATCAATAAAATTAATGTGTTGAACAAATGAACAAATGAAAGAACAAGTGAACAAATAAATGAATAAACAAAGAAAAACTACTTCCATTTGTTAGTCCTAAACCCTATCTCTTAGGGACATTCAGAAAAGTCTATTGCCTCTTGCCCAGACAGAACTTCAGATACTTGAAATTATCTTTCAAGATGCTCCAAATCTATTTTCTCAAAGCTAAACACTGCCAGTACCTTCAACTACACTCACAGAACACAATTTTGTGCCTTTTTGATCCTTCCCTTTGAACTTACTTAGACTCAATGTTTCTATACTACTTTCCAGTTTCCCTGTAGCCCTCCAGCCAGTCCTTTCTATGGTTTCTCCACAAGTCTTTACTCTCTCTACACTTCATAGATGCCCTAGTGAGTCATTTTATCCATCTATACTCAGAACAATAATTAGCACATTTTAAAACCTACACTATTTTACACTTTGTTTACAGGAAAACAAATCCAAAACATCAATCCTGGGAGGGGAAAGAAGAAACACACTCAACTCTTAAATAAGGAGACTAAACACATCTTAAATCTAACAGTCTCTGCAGATCAATGATTTGGGAGAATGACAAACCAACACCTTCTGACATGCTGCGGTATAAAGCTAGGCCCAAAGACAATATGTAGAATGATAGTTCAGATGGCACCCCTCTATCCATCCTTGACAACAAACTGATGTAACAGACAGAAAGACAGACTGACCACATTTTACCAATGTTCCAGAGGCTCAGGGAGCCTAATAACTTATGAGCAACTAATTATATGAAGTATTAATTATGAATCAACTGAATGGCTCTATAATAAACACAGGATCACTGTGAGGTTTCAAAAGGGCCATAGGCAGGGCGACATAGCGAAAAGATGACTGGAGTTAAAATTAGAAAACCTCAGTTTAAGTTCTGGCTCTGCTGTTTACTAGCTATGGACCTTCCAGAAGTCCCTTCACCTATGAGCTGCAACGTGTTGTTTCCCGCTACTCAGTCTCAAGACAAATACTGGCCAAGACGCAACCAAAGAGGGGAAGAGGTTTGTGTCTCTTTTGTTATAAAAAGCATAAAGCATGCTGTAAAAAGCATAAAGATACAGTGCTAGAGTAGAAAGAAGAAGGGAAAGAAAACAATTTTCAAGTAGCCACTATGTGTAAGGTACTTTACATAATGAATGAAACTGGACAGTGATTCAGGGAAGTAGTGTGCTCACTAACAACTACTTCTTTCCACTTTATCATATCTGGATCCCACAGCCACTAGTATAAAACAGAGCCAAGATAATCAAAGATTTTAAGGTACACATAACATCAAAGCCAGAATCAACCTTAGAGGTCATCTAATCTGACCCCTTATATTAACCCCCTCATATAACAGTAAGAATACTGAAGTCCAAAAAGCAGAAGAAAATTGCCTAAGATCACACAGCAATTTAAAGGTGGGGATGAGAACCCAGCTCTTCAGACTCTTTGCCAAAGAATTTTCCAACTATACTTGTGGTAATTCTAGCCCTTTTGTACCTTTTTCTGATCTGTATTCTGCTGCTTCTGATTTACATTTAGGTCAGTCAAATCTAGCCAATGGCAAATACAAAAATATATAAACATGTTTCGGCTGAACTTGACAGATATTTACTACATGTCTGCCATGAGCTAAGCACCAGAGAAGATCAATAAATGCTTGGTCCTCAAATCATCCATGTTGAAAGTTACGTACACCTTTTGCTGTAGTTGCAGATTCTTCATTCATATCAATAAATTTTTACTAACTACTTGTAAGGTGCTATGCTAGAAATCAGGGATATAGAGATAAATTAATGAATAAGATATGATCCCGACTCTAGAGGTTCTTACAATCTATTAAGCAAGATAGACAGAACCTAGAAAACCACAATCACAATGCCAGGCCAGTTGTGAATAGTGCTGTAGAAGAGTACAAGCAGTAAAATGCTAGAAGACACAGAAAGGAAAGACTATATTGAATTGAGGTGATCAGTGAGGCTTCACAGAAGACGTGGGGTTAAGAGTAGGGGCTTAAAGAATAAATACCTCAGACTAGCTAGGTTTTTAACTCTAGAATATTAGAATCCCCTAGGAGCTTTTTAAAACACCAGCTGAAGTACTTAGGGGGAAGTATACTAATATCTGCAATTTACTCTGGAATGCATTTTTAAAAAATAAGATAGATTAATGGTTGAACATAGGGATGTGATATAACATACATGTCAATATATATAATGGATGTGATAAAGCAAATATATGAAAACTGTTAATGGTAGAAGAATCTAGGTCGTAGTTATACAGGTATTCACTATAAAAGTCTTTAAATTTTGCTGTACATTTTGAAAATTTTCCTAATAAAAAGCTGGGGGGAAATACCATTGCTTGAGCTCTGATTTAATGGTCTGGGATAGGCCCCGGCAATAGTATGGTACCTGGACCAAAAAAAAACAGACAATAAATAAATGAATGATTTTGATGGAGAACAATGATGGCAAATGCACCCCAGACCATAGAAATAATATAAGTGTGAGAGTACAGTGTGATAGAGTGCAACATGAAGATGAAAAAGTAGGACACAGCCATCAATAGAGGGCCTTTTATGTTCTGCAACACATACAGCACTAGTCAGAAAAATGGTCTCTTCTAAGCAGTTCTAGATCTGCACAATGAATATCCCATGTTAAAAATAAAAGATGACACTGTTGATTAAAAAAGGCTGCGGAGAGATGACAATGAGAAAAGAGGTATTGCCTGGAGGAGGGGACCAGCTGCTATCCGTCTGCACTGAGGATTCTGCATTGCCTTGAGCTCACACAATGGGACTTGGAGTTCAGGAGAGTCCTCTAAACTGCCTAACAGAGTTGCTAAAATTCTAAAAAAACAGTTTCCCCAGAGAACCTCCTGGACAAACCATCTTTACAAATAGGATTTCGCCATCATTTGGGGCTGATATTTTAGTAACCACTAATATTGGTTCACACTTTCAAGTTTACAGAAAATTTGGAAATCTATTTGGTTGGTATCAATTTTGTTATTCATTCATGCAAATATTTGTTATCATCTACTGTTTGCCAGGCTGTGCTAGGTGCTGGGGATAAAACAGTGAGCAATTCAGAAGAAGCAAAATCTCAGAGATGTAGTCAGTCACCCGGGGTCACATAGCTAGTGGGCAGCAGAGGCAGGGACCTCAAATGAAGTCGGTGTGAATGCAGGACCACCTCTCTTTTCACTACAACACATCTCACTGCTCACTCTAGAGGCAAAGAATTGGACTAGATAACTTCTAATAACCCCTCAGGCCGCTATTTAAAATGAAGGGAAAGGAAGAAGAAGAAATAAAACCTATTCCATATATTAATCACATTTCTCAGTTCGAACAACTCAGAGGAGCTGAGAATAGCCTGACCAACAACCCACCCAGGACTGGGGAGTACTGCATGCCCTTGACACCTGGTTATGAGAATCTGATCTTTAATTAAATCGTGCCAGAAGGTTTTCTTTGGCAGGGCCTGGAACACAGCAGTCTTGAATTTGCTGAGTGAAGTCCTTCTGACACATGAAAGACATTCCCACTACGCAAGCTCCAGCCACTTGCTCTGGCCTAGCAACAAGAAAGCAACTGCTGAGGAAGCAGGGAGGAAAACTGGAGGCTGTTTCTGGGCTGTTAGGAAAGCTACCTTAATTTCTGACCCTTGGTTTCCTCTTATTTAAAATACAAATAAGACTATCTACTTTACAGAGTTATCATGAGATTTAAAAAGCATATATGAAAGCACCTAGCATGCTGCCTGGCACAAAATATATGCCCAATAAATATTTGTTTCCATCCTCCAATTATCTTTCCAGTTTCATCTCTAGTATTCTCTAAACTTGTCATTCCAACTCAATATGCTTTCATGCCCCTGCCTTTGCCCACACTGTTCTCTCTGCCTAAAATGTCCCAACTTGTCTGCCAAGCAAATTGCTACTCATTCTTCAAGACCCAGTTTGACTCACTTTCTCTAGGAAACCTTCACAGAAGTCTCCCTACTTTTACCTTTCCCCCAAATTTAATAGCATTTTATTTATACTTCTATGCAGTGGTTTCCGTATTTCATCATATCAACTTCACCAGACCATGAACAACTCAAGGGACAAAACTGAGTCTGATTAATCACTTTGTCCCCGAGTCCCACCCAGCACAGACTTGGCACACACCAGATAATTAGTAAAGGTTCACCGACTAAGGCAGACTGGTTTAGAGAAAAAAACACAGGGGCTCAAAAGATCTTGAAAAATCAGCCAGTTCTGGGCCGGCCCAGTGGTGCAGCGGTTTAGTTCGTGCTTGGCAGCCTGGGGTTCGCAGGTTCGGATCCCGGGCGCTTGCCGACGCACTGCTTGTCAGCCATGCTGTGGCGGTGTCCCATATAAAATAGAGGAAGATGGGCACGGATGTTAGCCCAGGGCCAGTCTCCCTCAGCAAAAAGAGGAGGATTAGCAACAGATGTTAGCTCAGGGCTGGTCTTCCTCACACACACACACAAAAAAATCAGCCAGTTCCAAACGTTTATTTTATAGTTGGGAACCTGAAACCCATAGGGGTATGCAGTTTACCTAACATCACTCAATGAAATAGTGAGAACAGCACAACTAGCCTCTGATTATTCTGATTCTCCTAAAAATACTCTTTCTACACTAATTATAATTTGAGACAGAATGAACAGAGGGCTATATCAGGGAGGCTTCCTGCAAGTGGAGAGGTATAAGAGGCAGCAAAGTGAAATGGAAAAGGCAGAGAGATTTTAGAGTCAGAGACTTAAGTTCACTTAGGCTGGCCCTGTACCTTCACTCTCTCCTTCCCCCACCCATCATACCTACACATCTTCCTCACTCCTACCACCTCTGCCGACAGTCACTAGAGTTACTTGCAGAAACCAGTACTAAAGGTCTTATATAATCCTCTCCCTACCATCTTGGGAAATTCCTGACCTGCAGCCCCAGTTGAGCTATTCCCAACCGTTAAGGGAAAAAATCAAATTTAAGCTTCAAACCTCCCAATGGATGGCCTGAACTGAGAAAATCATCACTAAAACCTGAGGCCTATACAATCTGAGAGCTGGAAGGAACCAATAAGACCATCTGGTTCAACCTCCCAAGAAACACTGGAATCTATTCTGCTGTCTCCTAGGTGGATGACCTTCCAGTCAATCTCTGCCTGAACATGTCCTGTGATTTCCCACACTGCTACAGGCTGCCTCAAAGGAATATTTTCTCTTGGAAGTGTTAAGAACCACAGCATGAAAATGGACTGCCTTCTCTCCTCTAAAAGATAATCAGGACTTAGCCAATCAAGCTTCCAGTCTCCATTTACTTCAGTCATCCTTGATCACCCAAACTCTCATCTTCAACCTTTTCTGTATGCCCTCTAACCTGACCAAATTCCTCACCCCCTTCCTGACTCTGCAGCCCTTCCACTGTTTCCTCTGGAGCTTCCCATTTGTCATGGGCTAACTCCTCTTACTTCCCTGCCTTAAAAGAAACCTGGCTATCACCTGAAGAAAAGACTTCTCCAGCAGCCCTCTCAACCGGAGGCTGTATTCTCGCTCACACCCAACCTATCAGTGTTGTCCTTCATTTTCAGTGCCAATTTCCAAACCATTTATTTCTCTTCTTATTCCTTTGAGTGGCCTCCACTGGCTGCTACCACACTTCCCTGCTGTCTAATACCTACTTCCTGGTCACCCCACTCAAAGGCTTTAGTTCCTAGGTCAGTCTTCTTCTGTATCCTTCCAGCTATCATTTCAGGTGAATTCAATAGCCACAATGATGACCTTCCAACACTCAGGCCACTTCATTTGCTGACCTCCAGTCCAAGTTAGCTAATACTCCAACGATCACACCCTGGATCTTATCACCAAAATGTGCATTAACTCCGATATCTGGAATGAATCAGATATAATCCAAAAACAACCTCCTATCCATGCAGCTTATTTGCTCAAGAACTTCCTCTACAATTACTAGACTCCATTTTGAGCTTCAATCCACTATCCATTAGTCTCCCCTGCTTTCACTTCTCTTTTTTTCCTAATCATAGTCCATCAAAATCACTCAAACATCTAAAACCATCAACCCTGTAAAACTCAACAACAAAAAAACAAACAACCCAATTTCAAAAACAGCCAAAGGACTTGAATACACATTTCTTCAAAGAAGATACACAAATGGCCAATAAGCAAATGAAAAGATGCTCAACATCACTAATTAGGGAGATGCAAGTCAAAACTACAATGAGATACCACTTCACACCCATTAGGATAGCTACTATCAAAAAAAGAGAAAACAACAAATGTTGGTGAGGATGTGGAAATACTGGAACCCTTGTGCACTGCTGATGGGAATGTAAGATGGTACAGCCACTATGGTATAGAGGTTCCTCAAAAAATTAAAAATAGAATTACCATATGATCCAGCAATTTCACTTCCAGGTGTATATATACCCAAAAGAATTGAAAGCAGGGTCCGGAAGAGATATCTGTACACCCACGTTCAAAGTACCTTTATTCACAATAGCTAAAATGTGGAAGCAACCCAAGTATCCATCAACAGATGAATGGATAAGCAAAAGGTGGTATATACACACAATGGAATACGATTCAGAAAAAGAGGAAATTCTGCAATATGCTACAACATAGATAAACCTTGGGGACATTATGTTAAGTGAAATAAGCCAATCACAAAAAGACAAATCCTGTATGATTCCACTTATATGAAGTACTTAGAGTAGTCAAAATCATAGAGACAAAAAAATATAATGGTGGTTGCCAGGGGCTGGGGGGAGGGGAGAATGGGGAGCTATTGTTTAACAGGTATAGAGTTCCAGTTTTACAAGATGAAAAGAGTTATGGGCATGGATGATGAAGATGGTTGCACAACAATGTGAATGTATTTAATACCACTGAACTATACACTCAAAATGGTTAAAATGGTAAACATGGGGGGAATTTGGGGGTAACAGGGATGGGGGTAGTACATTAGATAAGGTCATCAGGGCAGGCTTCTCTGAGGAAGAGACACTTAAGATCTGAATGAAATGAGACAGCATGTCATAGTAGCATCTGGAACCATTTTAAGCAGAGGGAGCAGTAAGTACAAACATCCTAGATGAGAATATTTTGGGCACGGAGAATAGCAAAAAGGTCAGGAAGACAAAGGTTGAGTGAACAAGGAGAAATGTGGTAGAAGATTGAGATTAGAGAGGATAGCCAGAGGTCAGATTATGCAGGACTTTACAGGCCACAATAAATTTGGATTTTGTAGCAAGTGTGAGAGGACAATGAAGAGTTTTGAGCACTGATCTGATTTATGTTTTAAACAGACCATTCTGGCTGATCCAGATGAGAAGTGATGGTGGCTTGAACGGATAGTAGTAGGTAGGGCAAAGTACTACAAAGATAGATATATTTTGAAGGTAAAGCCAAATGGCTTACAAATTAGATGTACTATGTGAGAAAAAAATGAAAAATCAAGGTGATCTCTGAATTTTTGGCTGACCTGAGAATACTGGATGCACATAAACATGCTACAGTGTCTCCTATTCAAAGACACACACACACGCCCTCCCCTTGATACCCACATCCTCCTCCAAATACCATTTATTTCTTTGTTCCCTTTTATAGCAAAGCTTCTCAAAAGAATTGTCTACTTACACTATCCCCACTTCCTCCCCCTTCTGTATATCAACTAACACCCTACTCACTAAAAGTAGTCTTGTCAAGATTAGTAATCATCTCCATGTTGCCAAATCAAATGGTCACAATTCTGTCCTCACCATATTCAAACTCTCAGCAGCACACAACATAACTGACCTCCCTTTTCTTTCAAAGGCTCTACTTTCTTGGCTTCTGGGGATGCACATTCACCTGGTTTTCCTTCTATCTTTCTGTCTACTCCTGTCTCCTTTGCAGACGCTTCCTTCACTAGCTATCCTCCAAATGTCCAAGGCTAAGAACCTCCATTCCTCATCTACTACACTCTTCCCCTTGATGATCACATCCATTACCATGGCTTACATTATCATCTATATGTTGATGACGCCCAAGTTTCTATCTCTAGCCCAAAAGCTCTCCTTCAGACTAATGACCATCTGTTAGACAACTCCACCTGCACTTAAGTATCTTAAACCTAACATGAACATATGGAACTCTTGGTTTCCACAGCATCATGAATTTTAGTTATATTTGCTTACTTATTATACATCTCCCTCAGTAAACAGTAAGCTTCACAGACGAGAAACTAAGTCTGTTGTGTTTATCAACGTATACCTAGTAACTAAATAGGGCTTAGCAAGAGTAGACACCAAGATTTACCAGACCCTGTCTCTGCTCTCAAAATAGTCATACTGGGGCCGGCCCAGTGGCATAGCAGTTAAGTTCATGTGCTCCGCTTCTGGTGGCCCAGGGTTCACAGGATCGGATTTTGGGCGTGGACCAATGCACCACTTGTCAAGCCATGCTGGGGCGGCGTCCCACATAAAGTAGAGGAAGATGGGCACGGATGTTAGCCCAGGGCCAATCTTCCTCAGCAAAGAGAGGAGGATTGGGAATGGATGTTAGCTCAGGGCTAATCTTCCTCACACACACACAAAAAAATTCCATACTAACAGGAGAGGCAAATTCATAAACCACAGTGATAGTACACCATGGTAAGTGCCACTAAGAGCGTTGAGAGAAAGCACATGAGTGCTGCATGAATCCAGAAGGGGGGCCTTTAATAGCCTAGGAGTCAGAGAAGACTTTCTTAATAAAGTTACTTCAAAGTTTATCTTTGTAGGATAAGAACAAGCACAGCTATTAAATGCCTACTATATATTTTTCCTTTTTCTCTTTTTCTTTTTTTTTTTTTTGGTGAAGAAGATTAGCTCTGAGCTAACATCCGTTGACAATCTTCCTCGTTTTTGGTGAGGAAAAGAATGGCCCTGAGCCAACATCTGTGCCCATGTTCCTCCACTTTGTATGTGGGATGCCGCCACAACATGGCTTGATGAGTGGTGCACAGGTCCACGTCCGGGATTTGAACCTGCAAACCCCAGGCTGCTGAAGCAGAGCATGCAAACCCAACCACTATGCTACCAGGCCAGCCCCACATTTTTTCTTTTTTTATATAATTATTTTTACGCTTTATAACTTCTACAGGTAGGTATAAATATCTTCCCTTTTATATATGAAGCTTAGAAAGATTAAAAACCAGCTAGTAAGCGGTGGAACTAGAATTTGAACAGAGATCAATCTGCTTTTAAATTCCTCCCCTTTCCTTTCTTTTTTTTTTTTTTTTTTTTTTGCTATATCACAAGGTGTCACTAAAAATAATACCTTTTATACTTGCCACCTACTATCTGTTTGACCTTAAATAAATCACTACACCTCTTGACCTCAGTTTTCAACATGGAGATCAATCAGTCTCCTCTTTTTCCTTTATTATTAAGGATTGAAGCTCAGGGGGGTTTTTTTGTGAGGAAGATTAGCCCTGAGCTAACATCTGTTGCCAATCCTCATCTTTTTGCTGAGGAATACTGGCCCTGAGCTAACATCTGTGCCCATCTTCCTCTATTTTGTATATGGGATGCTGCCACACCATGGCTTGATGAGTGGTACACAGGTCCGCGCCCAGGATTCGAACCTGCGAACCCCGGGACACAGAAGTGGAGCTCATGAACTTAACCATTAGGCCACCGGGCCGGCCCCTGAGGCTCAGTTTTAAACTAGTCAATGAGCAACCCTAGGCATTTCTTTCAGGCTGCAACATCTGAGCATTTTGCATGGCTGAAAATGTATTCAGGAATAACCACAGTAACATCTGTACAGCACTTTACAGTTTACAAAGCAGTTTCACACATTCATTATTTCATTTGATTTTCACCAACCCTATGAAGTGTTAAATACCTATTTTATAGAGGCCAACAGAAGTAAAATGCCTAGTCTAGTTCCATCTAGTCTCTGGACTCTACAGCCCACCAGAAATTTAATTTAAGAAAATAGAGGGGGAGAAGGAGAGGAGGAAAGCAAATGACTCATAGAGGGAACTCAGCACCGAGTCACCTTTGTGGCCTAGAGCCAGCAGAAGTTAACAGGGACCAAGTCTGGTTCTCTTCCAAGGTAATGAGTGTTTGTCCATGGCACAGTGACCTACCACGTGGAACTGTTCTTTTTTCATCTCAGCATTACCTAGAGTCTAGCCCCACAGGCAGGAAGAAAAAAGAATATAAGAAAACTTTTTATATGCTATATGTACACCCAGGGCCAGAAATTAACACAGTATAAAACAATAGATATCACTTTTAGAGAAGACTTGAGTTTAGGCCCCAGCTCTGCCACTGACTTGATAAATCAAAAGTTCCCTCTGTGTTATCACAGCCCCTCATGCTTCTCTTATATCACATGTACTTGTCACATAAGGTTACAATACCCATACTCCTTGACCTGCATTGGAAGGCAGCAACTGAGTCTAATTTCCATTTTGGTATTGCCCAGCACCAGGCACCATAAATAACATAGAATAGATGGTTCAGAGAATGTTTGATGATGGATGGATACCATGTTCAAAGTTTTTTGTATATATACACATTTCATATTCTAGTCTCGACAATGAGTGCCAGGAAAACAGCAACCTTGTCTTCTTATACCTCTGCTTCCCCTCTCACTCTCCTATTTTAAGGACACTGCTCAAGAAAAGTTTGCAAGTAGAAACAAACCAGTCCAAAAAGCCAGCCTTCAGAGGGAAAGAGAATTAACCTATATGGTCCTCTTTCCCAGACTATAGTCTTTCCCACCACATCCACCTCTACCCCAAAGAACCGCTATCTTGCCCCAGCCACCCTCTTCTTCAAAGGACCACTGTTCTTCTCCACCAGGATTCCTTCTGTCCCTCCACCCTACCGCTGATATCCGTTCTCTTCTTCCCTAGGCTCACAGGTCTACCTCTTCTCCTCCAGGTCAGCAATGCCTCAGAGCTGCCAAAGAGTCTTTGTTCCTCTTCCAGGCACTCATTTCACTAAAGAGAGTCTGAGCTTCTGTCTAGCCCTACTGGATACTCTTGCTCTCCTCACACTCTAGTCTTCAAGCCCCTCACTTCCCGTCTTGTTTACTCCCTACTGCCTGCTGCTGCCCACTCCCCTCCAGGAAGGAGGTGGGGGACAAATCCAGGAAGAAAGATTGCTTATTGGCAGGCCGAAAGCAAGGCATAGAGGCAGTAAGAAGAGAGACTGGCACTTGGAGAAGACAGAATTTGTAGGCGAAAGCCGAAAGCAAGGGAGTTAGGTAGGAAACAGTGTTTGGACCTCACAGACACCACAGCAAAGGTCCCTAACAAACCAGTAACCTACTAATAATGAGAAAGCTTAACCATAATTTCTAAGAGGAAAAGAAAAAAAGCCTAACCAAGAGAAGAAGGACCCAAGAAAGGGAAGGAAAAACAGGCTATGGAGAAGAAGAAATAAGAAAGGGGAAGCACACGGAGAGCAGGAAGAAGGGAGAAAATGGGGGGTGGGAGAAAGGTGGGTAGGGGGCAAGACAGGAAAAATAACTAGGAGTAGGAAGTAGAAAGAAAAGTGGGGAGAGAAAGACAAGGAGGCAGTCATAGAAAAACTAGAGAGAGGAAGGAGGTCCAAAATAATCAAGGTAGGTTAGTATCAGGCCTGACGTGTTTCTTGGTCCCAGATAATCAAGAAGGAAAGAATTATAGTGATTAAGACATTACAAAGCCCCAAGGTCTGTCATTAACTTGGCAGAGTAAGGGGGGACCTCCAGACAAGATAGCCTAGTTTAAAGCAGCTTTATACCTAAGTATTGAAGAACTGGCCAGTTCGGAGAAAAAACATTAACATACCTTGACCTGCTTCTTCCCAATCCCACCTTCCTACACCCAACATACCTACACTCAACACTAAAATAATCAGCATTCTCAACTTCTACCTTGCCCATGAAGTCACTGGGTCCTGAGCAGACCTGCAACATGCCACCCAAAAGGCTGGCTGGAAAACAGGATACCAAGGTCTGCTTCCCAAGTTCACCTGTCTCCTACAGTATTGAGGGGGACATCTCTGCAGCCCATTCTTGGGCTTTCAACCAGCTCACTTTTCCAAAAGGCAGTCTGACAGCCTGGGAAAGCCAGAGTTACAAACAGAATGTCAAGTCCTTCACTGCAGATAAGGAAACAGGCCCACAGAGGCTGCCTGAACAGGACCAGCCCCCAAGGTCTCCTATCTCCCAGTTTTACTCCACTTCTTAACAGGTCACTACAATATAATGCTCCTCCCCTGCACCCAAGAGAAAAGCCCACACAGTCCCAGCAGGCCAGCAGCTAAGCAAAGGCAGAGGAAGGCATCACCCTAGTCACCAAGCAGAAGGGTGCTTGCAAAAGAGCACAGCTCCTGAGGCAGAGCAGTTCCCCAAAAACCAGCTTCCCCTTCATACCCTTCCCTAGTTAGTTCTGATTCCAGTGCTGACCTAGCCCTGGGTGAGCTCATCTGAGGGTTCCACCCTCAGCCCCTTCTCTCATTTAGGGTCTCTTAAGGGAAGAGACCCTAAATCTACCGGACCCCGCGTCACCACTCCCCGGAAGCCAACGGAGACCACCCCCCCCAACCCCAGCACCTCCCAGCTGGGCGCGCCTCAGGCCGGGCCGGCATTACCTGGTGGGGGGAGCTGGCCCTGGCATCTCTGGCCACTATTTTTTGTCGCACAGCTGCACCTCTCCTGCTTGGTCGGCCACACAATGCCCTGGCTCCACCCGTGCCGCTCTACTTGCTGGGGCCAGGCTCCCAGCAGCTCAGCCGCCCCAGCTCCCAGTGTAGCACGCTCCCGCCCTCACAGGGCGCAGTGAAGGCGCTGCTCCGGGGTTGGCGAAGCAGAAGGGGCGGGGGAAGAAGGGAGGGAAGGAGGCGGGAGTAAGCGACGCTTCTCCTTTCCGTGAAGAAGCGCTGAGGGCGGGGAGACTCTTACCTTTCCACCCTCTCAGCTATTCTCCCCCACCTAGTCTCCAGCAGGAGGTAATTTCTCACTGAGACCAGTTTTCCAGGGCCTGTGCAAGTCCTGAGTGAGCCCCAGAGTCAAGGAAGAGAACCAGAGCCACTGTGCCTTTGTTTCTGCAGCTGGGTCTGGACCGCAGGACAATTCAGGTAAAACCTAAGATTCTATCAGATTAGGCTTCAGGGAAAGAGATGCACCCCCACCCTCCCAGCAAAGATGTCGGGTTCTAATTCTAATGCCCCAGGGAAAATGCTGGGTGGGCACTTATACCTGTTAAGCAAAAAAAGCTCAGCAGCAGCTACCATTTATTACGTGCTATTGTGTACCAGGTACTTTACAAAATGTTATGTCTATCTCACCACAACCTTACAAAGTAAGCACTCTACCAATTCAAATGTCAAAACTGAGATCCAGGAAGAATGTAGTTTCATACAATAAGTATTTCTTAAGCACTTGTAAATCAGGCATTGTAATGGGCCCTGAGCTGAACCGCACATTACAAGACATTTACCAACTCTGGCCCAGACCCCCTAAATGCCAGTAGTCCCCCCCAATAATTGAAACAATTAAAAAAAACACCTTCACACATTTCCAAATGCCCCCTAGGAGGTAACATTACCTCGCCAACTCCCCCTCTATTTCTTGCTCTTGAGAGAGATGGCAGGAGTCAGAGTCACAACTAGGAGTTTGAGTTTTGTTCTAAGTTTTAGCAATGGGAAAATTTTGGAAGGTTTTAAGCAGATTGACAAGATCTAATTTACATTTTTTAAAGATTACTGAGTGCTGAGTGGAGAATAGAGGTGAGGTGATGGAAACAATAAGTTAGTAGATTCTTTCAGAACTCTAGGCAAGAGAAGATGGTAATGATTTAGACTACTATGTTAGAAGATGAGATGAAAAGAAACAAGCATATTCTAAAGATACAGCTTGGAAGAAGCAGAGGCAGAACTTGGTGAAAAACAGAATACGATGAGTGAGAGAGCAGTGACTTCCCTAAGACTACACAACTGGTAAATGGCCAAGTCGCCCCAACTCTGGCCTGACTACTAAGCCTATGCTTTATTTCTCTCTGCCATGTTAGCCAACTTTATATCAATTGCTATATCCCTCCCCCTACTGCCTGGCAAAGAGTAGGTGATCAGCATTATGCCTGATAAACGATTTAACCATGCTAGAGAGAAAGTTCATGGTATTTATCCATTCCCTGACAGATGCCTACATCTCCATTCAGTGTGCCCAAATTAATCTAATTGCAGAAGGATGTAGGGGAAGAACTCCATAAAGACAGAAAGAGCTCTTCTGTTAAGTATCTTTCACCCTTCCTAGACTCTGGGTACCTGTGTTATTCCAACTACCAGAAATCCCAAATTTGGTGGAGGAGACAGGGAATTTCTTGAAGACATCCACATTATAGAAAGAAATTGTTAATAATACAGACTGGATCTGCTGCACTATGAGAACTCAGCTTCAAAATAGTTTTAGGATGTTCTTTTGACCCACATCCTTGTCCTTCATCTCAATTTATAAAGGGTGGATGAGAGTCAGAAATGGTCTTCTGCCTTGGACAGTTTTTCAAACTAATGATCACTAATCATAGCATCTGATCTTACCCAACTTCCCAGCCCATGCAGCATCCTCTTATAGATGGTTTTCCAGGCTCTGCTGGAACATATGTAGGAACAGAGAGCTCACTTGCAACTAGCACTGTGAGACAGAGCTTCCTAACAGGAAGGTGCCAGGTGCCTCTCTGTAAACTTCCAATCCCGCCTACTGGAGCATTCAGAAAACATCCTTCAGGGCAAGTCATATTAAATGCTTTCGGATATGTGTGCATGATGATCTATCAAGTCCCTGTACTTTTTCTCTTCTCCAGGATAAATATCCCCAGTTCTTTTAATCATTTGCTCATTCAACAACTATTGAAGCATCTTGTACAAGCCACTGGGGATAGACATCATTGAAAAGGACCACACTTGCAAGGAGTTTATGGTCTTGGTACGGTGGTTTTCAACTCTCCCTGTGCATCAAAATTACCTGGGAAGGTTTTAAAATATATACTGAAGTCCTAGCAGAGATTTTGACTCTTGGTCTGGGATGTGGCCTAGGCAATATATTTTTATGGATATAACTATAGCTATATAGATATCTGTCAGAGGACTAACACTACCTGACCTCAAGACTTACTATAAAGCTACAGTGATCAAGACAGTGTGGTATTGGTGAAGGTAGACAAATAGATCAATGGAATAGAATAGAGAGCCTGAAACAGATCTATACAAATACAGTCAACTGATCTTTGACAAAGGAGCAAAAGAAATTCAATGGAGAAAGGATAGTATTTTTAATAAGTGGTGCTAGAACTGGACTTCCATATGCAAAAAGAACTAATCTAGACACAGACTTGATGCTTTTCACAAAAATTAATTCAAAATGTATCATAGACCTAAATGTAAAATACAAAACTATAAAATGTCTAGAAGATATCACAGGAGAAAAATCTAAATGACCTTAGGTTTGGCAATGACTTTTTAGATACAACACTAGATACAACACCAAAATCACGATCCATAAAGTTGGTTCTGCTGAGAAAAAGTTGATAAGCTGTACTTAATTAAAATTTAAAACTTCTGTGTTGCAAAAGACACCATCAAGATAATGGAAAGACAAGTCACGGACTTGAGAAAATATTGGCAAAACACATATCTGATAAAGGACTTGTATCCAAAATATAAAAGAACTCTTAAAACTCAACAATAAGAAAACAAACAACCTAGTCGAAAAATGGACAAAAGATCTCAACAGTCACCTCACCAAAGAAGACTACAGATGGCAAATAAGTATATGAAAAGATAATCAACATCACTGCCATTAGGGACTTGCAAATTAAAACAACAATGGGATACCACTACGTACCTATTAGAATGGCTCAAATCCAAAACACTGATAATATGAAATGCAGGCAAGGATGTGGAGCAGTAAGAATTCTCATTCACTGCTCATGGGAATGCAAAATGGTACAGCCACTTTGAGACATAGTTTGGCAGTTTCTTACAAAGTTAAATATAGGCTTACCATACAATCCAGTAATTGCACTCCTAGGTATTTGCCCAAATGAGCTGAAAATTTATGTCCACACAAAAAACTGTCCACAAATATTTATTTGCAGCCTATTCATAATTGCCAAAATTCAGAAGCAACCAAAATATCCTTCAATAGTTGAATGGATAAAAAAACATCTATACAATGGTGTCAATTTATTCAGCAATAAAAAGAAATGAACTATCAAGCCACAAAAAGAGATGGAAAAACCCTAAATGTATACTGCTAAGTGAAAAAAGCTAGTCTGAAAAGGCTGATTCTAACTACACGATATTCTGGAAAAGGCAAAACTACAAGAAACAGCAAAGAGATCAGTGGTTGCCAAGAGTTCAAAAGGGGATTGGGGGTAGAGATGAATAGGTAGAACACAGAGCATTTTTAAGGCAGTGAAACTATTCTGTATGATACTATAATGGTGGATACATGACATTACGCATTTGTCAAAATCCATAGAACTGTACAACACAAAGAGTGAACCCTAATATAAACTATGGACTTTAGTTAATAATAATGTATCAGTATTGGTTCATCAATTGTACCACGCTAATGCAAGATGTTGCTAACAGAGGAAGCGCAGGGATGAGCGGGAGAGAGGGAGTATATGGGAGCTCTTTATACTTTCCGGTATATTTTTCTGTAAGTCTAAATTGCTCTGAAATAAACCCTATTAAAATAATAGTTAAAATAACAGAAAAGTATCAAGCAAAAAAAAACATACAAGGTAAAGCTCATTTTCTTTTTTATTAGATTCATTAGACATAAAATTACTCTGTCAAATTGATGTAAAAGTTTCTAAACACTCTCAATTTCTATGCTTACCTCATCGCAGACTACGAAGAGTTCAGACTCTACTTTGAGTAGTGGTGATCTAGGGCACCTTCCACTAAACATAGTCCTGTTTGTAATGACCCTCTTACTGCCTGGTAAGGGGAACACGATACTCCAAGTGTAGTCTGTCCCCTTCAGAACATAGTTGGACTATCACCTCCTTTAACTGTACTTAGTGCTTCCAATAATTCAGTCTGAAGCTGCATTAGCTTTTTAGCCACTGCAATGCCTTTGGCTGATATTGAGCTTAGATAGCCAAAACCACCATTTTCATAAGAATAGAATCATGCTAGACCTCCTCCAAGCCTGCCCATATGTTGCCATTTCTTTGAGATTTAAAATGTAGAACTTCATTTTCATCCTCCTTAAATTTCATCTTGTTGGCTTCAACCCATCTTTTCAAGTTCTGTCTCCCTCTGCTATCCAGCATAGTAGTTTTCCCTCCCCCTTTGTCACCTGCAAATCTAATAAAAGTATGCTATTTCTTCAAACATTTATCAAACATCTATCATGTGCCCTTGCCTATACCAGGCTTCAGGGATTAAAGATGATCTATTTGGCCTATGTCTCCAGGAATCACGACTAATAATGGAGGCTGGCATATATAAAATTATAAAAAGTACTGCACTAGAAAACTGAATAAGCAAAATAAAGAGGATAGGGTAGAAAAAACAATGAAACATGTATCATACAGTATCAGGCAGGACCACTAATGTCTTCAGCCCAAAAGATCAAATTCAGGCATCTTCTGTTTTAGATTTCAGTTCTCAAAAATCAGATGTTCACTTGGTAATAGAAGGCTGACTAGCTGGCTCATATACTGTCTCTTTCAATGGTGGGTGCTGCTATAGGAAGCTTGCCTCCCTCTGATGAAAACACAAGATTCATGAAATTGAGGCATATTGGTAAGAAGCCAGTAGCTTTATTTATTACTGAGGGCTAATAGCTTACAATCAACGAAGAAACTATTAGCTAAAGAAATGAAAAAGAAGAATCAAATGAGGTAGAAGGGACTTTAGAGAAGAAACTGAATATTCAAAGAAAGAAATTAATCCTAGAGATATCAAATGATTTGCCCAACTTTACACAAGTTAGCGGTTAACTTGTTTTAAGTGCAGTAACTTCTTGCATTTATATAGTCCTTTGGTTTACAAAGTAAATAATCTACAAGTTATTCTTCCATGGACCTTGACTAGAAATGTTTTGTCTGGCTAGTCATCTTAGGCCTGACCAGGCCCCTTCAGGTCACTCACCTGGCTTCTGTAGGCATAGGAGTTTGCAACCCCCTGGTAACACTATATAAAGGCTAATGATCAGTAACAATTAGCAAATTTTGTTTAGACACTACAGCTTTCAATCTAATGGCTTATGAATTTAACTGATGACTACCATGATTATAGTGCCTACAAAATTTGAAAATAATTTGATTTGACTCTTTTGCAACCACAAATAATTTTAAGAACAATACATTTACTGATTGAGAATTACAATCTTCTGATATCACCAGGAAGTCAGTCAACAACGATGATTTTGCTAATAAAATACTTATCTAACATATCATTCTTTCTTGTACTTAGATGGCAAGGCCACTGCCTATTAAGGACTCTCTATGAAATGAGGTGAAGTATAAAATAAACAAACAATAATAGCTTATAAAAATATTGCAAGAAAAGAAATAAGCATCGAATGGATGGAAATGAAAAAAGGGCAAAATCTATTCAGAGGCAGTCAGTTACAAAGCAACTCACAAATCAAAATGTACTTGAAATTCAAACAAGTCAAAAAAGTACAGAGAAGGAAGACATTAATCACACCTGTAGAGCTGGGGAAAGTTTTGTGGAGGAGACAGTATTTGGGTTGGATATTGAAGAACGAGTAGAAATTTCATAGAAGTATTGAGATTGGGGATAAGGGTAGAGAATTCTCTTTGAGGGAACGATAGAAGCAAAGCCTAAAGGAGGAAAAAGCATGAGCTCTGTTTAGGAAATAGTAAATAATCTAGTCATTCAAGAAAACAGTGAATAACCTCATCATTCATTCACCATTTACTGAACATGTTCCACATGCTAGACAGTGCTAGTCATGAGGGCTGCAAACATGAGGAGACCTAGTTCCCACTTTCAAGAAGCAAAGTATTTTGAAGTACAATAGAAGACAAAGCTGTGTCAATGACAGTCAGACTTAGACTTAACTACAATCTGTTCCTTCTTCAGTTGTCTCCTCAATAAATGGCAATTCCACTCTTTCAGTTACTCAAGGCAAAAATCTGATTCATTTTTGACTCCATTTTTTCTATCATCACTACATCGATTCCATCAGCAAATCCTATCAACTCTACCTTGAAAACATATCTACAATCCAATCACTTCTCATCACCTTTACTAATACCACCTTGGTTCAAACCACCAGCAACTTTTATCTAGAATAGTGGTTCCCAATGTTTGGGAGTGGAGAGGAGAAAATTTGCTCCCCAGGGGAAATCTGGCAATGTTTAGAGAAATTTTTGTTGAAACAACTAGGGAGGTGCTACCGGTAGTGGGTAGAGGTCAGGGATGCTACTAAACATCCCACAATGTGCAGGATGGCCCCTCACAACAAAGAATCATTTGGCCCAAAATGTTAATAGTGCCACTGTTGAGAAACACTGATTTAGAATCTCACAATAGTCTCTTAACTGATCCATCCTTGCCTCCTAGAATGATCCTTTTATAATGTAAGTCTCAGATCACATTACTCTCTTCTGCTCAGAATCTTCCAGTGGCTTCCCAAATCACTCAACGTAAAACTAATGTCCTTACACAGACCTACAAAGCCATACGTAATCCTACCTCGCTCCCCTTCCTCCCTCCATCTCACCCTGCTACATCTCTGACCTGGTCTCCTACTTCTCCCTCCTTCACTCACTCTGCTCCAGGAACAATGGCTTCCACCAACAGGCTAGGTATATGCCCACCTCTGGGCCTTTGTACTTATGGTCACTCTGCCTGAAAACACATTTCCCCCAGATATCCATATGACTTGTTCCCTTACTTCCTTCTGGTCTCTACTCAAATGTCACTTTATCAGAGGTCTTCTCTGGCCACTCTTTATATAATGATAAAAATCTCTCTCCACTACATCTCAGCACATCTTATTCCCCCCACCTTGCTTTATTTGTATCCATAGCACTTATTATCAACTGACATATTTATCTGCTTATGGCTGACTCCCTCCAATAGAACATATGCTTCATAAGGGCAAAGACTTTGTCTTTATCTCCAGACCTCAGAACTATTCATTGCACACAGCAGGAATTGATAAGTAGTGGTTGAACAAATGAATGAGTGAATGGATGAATGGAGCTGGAAACACCAATCAGAAACAAACTACAGAGGACCGTGAAGGCCAGAAAAGAAATGTGGATGCAATCTTCAAACTGGCTTAAAGAAGTGATTACCCAAGAGTGATTGTCTTTTCATCAAGTCATACAAATCACCTTGTGCCCTCTACCAGAGAGAGGAAACAGAGAGAGATGGATGGATAATTCTATTTTATATCAACATAAGGACATTATAATAATCAGAGGTATCTAATAATGAAATGGGCAATCTTTAAGGTATTAACAACTCCAACCAACCTCTCAGCAGTGAGGATGTAGTAACAAACTACTCTCCCACAATTTTCCCCTCTGCTTGTCCTTTTGGACTCAACTCAAACGTCACCACCTCTACAAAGGCTTTCTAGCATCACTCCTACTTGAGGCCCTCAGAGCAATCTACCCAAACACTTATCCCAATTTACTAAAAGTATTTGTTAATATATTGTTATAGACTGAATTGTGCCCCCACTCTAATTCATATGTTGAAGTCCTAACCCCTCCTGTGACTGTATTGGAGACAGGGTCTTTAAGGAGGTGATTAAGGTTCAATAATGTCATAAGTGAGGAACCCTGATCCAGTAGAACTGCTGTCCTTATAAAAGAGAGACACCAGAATCTCTCTCTCTGTCATGTAAGGACACATTGAGAAGGCAGCAGTTTGCAAGCCAGGAAAAGAGCTCTCATCAGAAACCAAACCCTGCCAGAACCTTCATTTTGGACTGCTCAGCCTCCAGAACTGTGAGAATATAAATTCCTGTTGTTTAAGCCACCCAATCTATGGTATTTTGTTATGGCAGCCTGAGCAGACTAAAATATATATCTTTTCACCTCTAGACTGGAAAGGTACTATATCACTATATCTCCTTATTTATTATCATATCCCCAGCCCAGAATAAGGCAACTTTAATAAAACACAGGCACCACTACATACTTTTATGGAATGATATAGAGTACACATTTTAAAAAATATATTAAAAAGTTATTAAAGATGGGGCTGCCGGGTGGTGCAGTGGTTTAGTCCACGCTTGGCAGCCCGGGGTTCGCAGGTTCGGATCCTGGGCGCCCGCCGATGCACTGCTCGTCAGCCACGCCGTGGTGGTGTCCCATATAAAGTAGAGGAAGATGGGCACGGATGTTAGCCCAGGGCCAGTCTTCCTCGGCAAAAAAAGAGGAAGATTGGCGACGGATGTTAGCTCAGGGCTGGTCTTCCTCACAAAAAAAAAAAAAAAGTTATTAAAGTCAAATGATTTTCAAATGCCTAACCAATATCCATTTTTCACTTCATCCTTGCTAAATAAATCCTAATTTTGTCCAGGAAGGCAATGAGACAACTAAATATTCATTTTCCCAGCCTTTCTTAAAGTCTGATGTGCCTATGTGACATAGTCCTAGCCAGTAAGTCCTATGAGAAGCACCTAAGGATTCTGGGAAAATGGTTGTTTTAATTATAAAATAGGATGTAGGAGGAGTGCTAGTTCTGCCTTTCCCCCTTTCTTCTTCCTCAGTGGAGCTGCAGTAGTCACCTTGTACCCACGAGGGCATACGCACAAGGGTTGAAAGCAAACGCTCTACGGCTGCAGAGTGGAAAAACAGATACAGAAAGAGCCTGGGTTCCAAATGGTATTGTATCCGAACCCGTCCCAGCAAACAACCACCTTCCTCCAGACTTCTTATTAAGTGAAGAAAATTAATCCCTACATTTTAAATCATTGTTAGGTTTTCTACTACTTACAACTGAAGACATTCCTAATTGATACAAACAAGAAGCATATTGGAGAATCAAAAGGAAGAGGATTCTTACTAGTCTGAAACATTTATTCCTTATCAGCCACAAGTCCCTAATCATAAATGAATTCCTCTTATTTGCATGAGATTGGAGAAGGTCTAGCAAATTAAAGAATACAGATTAGATATGAAAGGAGGACTGAATGGTCCCAGAAGCCAGGCAATCACTCTCCCTAATAGGTCCTTATTTTTATACAGAATAACAGCATAACCATGTCTATTTCAGAAATGGCTTTCAGGCTGCTTACATGTAGATAGATAGAGATGACATAGAGATAGACATAGAGGTAGAGATAGAGATGGGGATAGGGATAGACAGACAGAGATAGAGATGAGAGACAGAGAGAGATATCTTAGGACAATGATAATCATCAATGGCAAACAGGTCATAAACTAGAAGAAAATTACAGCAAATATCAAAAACCCATGCTAGAGGTAGCTATTGCAATTCATGAGCAAATTTTGCTCTGAGCATCCTGAAAGCCAAACCAAATTCAAAAGGAAGAGACTGAAACTCAAAGTAATCAACTCTCATTGCCTGATGGAAGAAACATTTCAATTTTGTTAAAAGACAACTATTATCAGTTAAAGCAGGGTTGGAAAACTTTTTTCTGCAAAAGGCCAGACAGTAAATATTTTAGGCTTTGCAGGCCAAATCATTGCTGTCTCAACTACTCATCTCTGCTTGTGTAGCACAAAAGCAATCATAGACAATATGTAAACGAATGAGTATGGTTGTAGTCTAATAAAACTTTATTTACAAAAACAGTCAATGGGCCAGATTTGTCCCTTAGGCTGTAGTTTGCTGACCCCTGAGTCAAAGGATTCTTGGATGTAAGCCCCAGATCCTAGCTGATTAAGCACAAAATGAATTTACTGAAAGAATATTGGGTGGCTCACAGAAGTTTGGAGGAAGGCTGGAGAAACAAATTTAAGGCTAAACTTCCAGAACAAAGACCAAAGCCACACTGAATAACTAGCCCAGTGAGGAAACCACTGCTACTACTTTTGATCATTAGATGCTGGAATAGGTAGTTCTGCCACTTCTGGACCCAGAATGCAACCTCCTCAGTGAAACAGCCACTAGCACCAATAGCACTTCAGTGCCGGGAACTCAACTTTGCAGGTGATGCTGCTGCCTCTGCTGCCAAGGAGATAAAGTTAGCTTCCCATTACTTTCTCTCTCATGTCATTAAGTCCTAAATCTAACTGAGGTGTGGGCACATGGTATTGGTAAAACCTAAGTCACTGCCTGTGCCCTAGAAGCAGGGAAGTTTGAGAAGTATGTATGTACATTTTTATCTCCTTTAGGGAACAGCATCTTTGCCCCCAAGAAGATGCATAAAATGGGGAACACAAAATGCTGTGCAGTAAAAACAAACAATAACTACCCATTTTAATTCTTTTACTTATACCTTTTCTTCCCACATATAATTTGTTTTTTAAAAATACTCCAGCTTAACATATTGCCATTAACCAACCCTAACAAACTGAATATGCTCTGTCTCCCCAAAAGGGGGACAACACAAAGTCTTATTAGTTACAACATCCCAGCATTAAATTCTAAGGAATTTCTCTCTTAACTGTTGAATGCTTTAAGTACCAGTTACTACTCTAAACCTCCATGCCTTTGTTCATGCTATTACCTCTAACTGGAATAGCTTTATCTCTCATTATCCCCCTTTGTTTCCTGGCAAACTCTTAATCTTCAGGTGTACTCTCCTCTAACTTGCCATCTCTGATGCAGTCCTGCCCAAAGGCTTGAGTAGGTCCTCCTCCTTTAGGATCCTACAGGACCTCATGAAAACTCTTGCCACTTTATTGACCACAGGTGTCTTATATCTCCAGTAGACTATAGGTTAGGGAATGTTTCATTCATTTCTGTTCCCTCAGTATCTAATCAAGGCCTGGTACATAGAAACTTCTCAACAATTATATCTCCCGAATCCAAACAAAAAAACATCATGCATCTTTTGGTCCAGCCACTCGATTTCTCTTTGTCTTGCTCTGATTCCTTTTACATCCCAGGATATACACTTGTTTCCAAGGCTGCCTTAAATATCTCTCCTAAATATTTAAAATGTTGCAGCAGTACAAGTGGCTTTAAAAATAAAGGTGATTATAAATTCTTTACAAATCTAGAAACAGTTTGAAGGTCCACTGTGTCATCAAAGCAGACCATTTTAATAGGCATATCACCATTTTAAGGACTCCTAGACTCAACACTTTAGACACAGATTTTTTTTAATGAGCTCCCAATCTTTCTTGCCACTGAAATCTTTCTTTTTGCTTTAATTAAGCTTAGATTCCAACTATAGTGTTGCACTAGGTCAGCCAAGGTTTTAGAAAAGAAGTACGTTCTATAAGATATGACAATCCCCAACATTTCTGCAGTTCTTTACAATTAACAAAGCACAGGGGCCGCCCGGTGGTGCAGCGGTTTAGTTCGCGCTTGGCAGCCCGGGGTTCGCGGGTTCGGATCCCGGGCGCCCACCGACAAACTGCCTGTCAGCCATGCCGTGGCGGCGTCCCATATAAAATGGAGGAAGATGAGCACGGATCTTAGCCCAGGGCCAGTCTTCCTCAGCAAAAAGGGGAGGATCGGCAACAGATGTTAGCTCAGGGCTGGTCTACCCCACAAAAAAACAAACAAACAAACAAACAAAAAAAAACAAAGCACAGTCATACCCATTATCCAATATAATTCTTACATACAATCTTGTGAGATTTCTCCTCACAAGCAAAGCCCAGTCCCAAAGCCATCTCTCCTGGACCACTACCACCACCAGCAGCACCACCACCCCCAACATACACACAGTTGCTATAGCTCTTTTCACTTATACAGATTATCCATTATCCATAGTGAAGTGTCAGCAGCTTGAGGGAAGGGACCAGGTCTAGTACAGTGTACAGCATAGTAAATGCTCGATAATTGTCTGCCAAATAAACAAACCAAAGTGAGTTAGACAGAACAGTTAGCATTTTTGTTTAAATAAAGTAGAAACTGAGATGACTTTCCCAAATTCTCCTAACCAAGATTACAATCAGGACTCTTTTTACCACAGTGCCCTCTTCTAGGACTATTCAGTGTACAAAAGGAGTCCTGAACTAGGACTCAGAAGTTCTGGTGCTCAGACAAGCCACTTAACTTCTCTGAGTTATCAGTTTCCTCATTTCTCAAGTGGAAACAATCACATTGTCTTTCCCTCTCTGAACACACTGTGGAGATTACAAAAGATGATGTGAGTAAAAGTGGCTTGAAAAGTGTAAAATCAAGGGCTGGCCCAGTGGTGTAGTGGTTAAGTTCATGCACTTCACTTAGGCATTCCAGGCTTCACAGGTTCGGATCCCAGGTGCAGACCTACACACCACTCATCAGGCCATGCTGTGGAGGCATCCCACATACAAAATAGAGGAAGACTGGCACGGACATTAGCTCACGGACAATCTTCCTCAAGCAAAAAAAAAGAGGAGGATTGGCAGCAGATGTTAGCTCAGGGCCAATCTTCCTCATAAAAACAAAAGGAAGAAAAGTGTGAAATGATATACTAGGTCAGAGATGATGCCTAGGTTGATGACTCCCACTGTCAGTAACAAAGTCAAAATCAGAGTCTGCCCTAGAAGAATCATATTTATTCTAACAGCTCTAAAAAATCAGTTTTATTATCCTCATTTTACAGATGAGAAAAATGAGGCAGAGAGAGCTTAACGCTTGCCAAAGACTGCAAACCTAGTAAATATTAGAGCTGGAATTAGAATTCAGGTCCATCACATCCTAAACATCTTCCCATGGTGCTTTGTCAACAGTACAGAATAAAAGCCTTTCTTCTTCTTTAATTTCAATTACCACTAGGCAGGTGGAACAGTGCTAATCTTGAGCTGAGAACATTCTATTGTCTCTTAGGCCAAATCAAACTAAGAATTCACCTTGTAGGTAAGTACAGCTTGATTGCAATCCCTGTAGTGCTATGCCTCAGTAGGATGAGCTAAAAATTGAATACGTATATTAGAAATTTTGAAATTATTTTAACTAGACTGAAAATCTGACAGGAAAAGCAAAAGTGAACCATTCATTGCTATAATTATAAAACATGGAAAACAGCCTAGGCTTTGAAGTCCGTTCAAACTTAAAGTAGAAAAGAAAAGCCTGGACAAAAGGCTGGAGGAGGAAATAAGCAGAACAAGAGAGGATCAAGATGTGACAATGACTGGAGCAAATGGGGTTGGTAGTGAGACCTAAGAAAACACAATCCCTGGGGCTGGTCCAGTGGCGTAGCAGTTAAGTTCGCGTGCTCCGCTTCGGGGGCCCAGGGTTTACGGGTTCGGATCCCAGGTGCAGACCGACGCACCGCTTGTCAAGCCATGCTTTGGCGGCGTCCCATATAAAGTAGAGGAAGATGGGCACGGATGTTAGCCTAGGGCCAGTCTTTCTCAACAAAAAGAGGAGGCTTGGCAACGGATGTTAGCTCAGGGCTAATCTTCCTCACACACACAAAAAAGAAAATACAGTCCTCTATCCTTCTCTTCCTCCCCATACACCCCCACAGCCAGCAAGGAACCTAATCTGTGATGCTTCTTTTCTCTCTACAGCACCTGAACAATACAGGTTAGTAAGTCACTGAGAAAGTCTAAAACACTCCTTTGCTGACACTTCAGCCTAAATGCCTCTCCGGAGACAGACTGAATGGCAGACATGCTGTCAGAAGACACACGCTGTCATTATACTGTTCATACAGTTTGGGGTAGGTTTTTACAGTAGAGTGATGTAGCTGCTATTATTTGCAGCTTTAAATACATATACGTGTAGCCAGCAATTCTTTTATTTGGGATGAGAGTGTAGAGAAATTTTTTTAAAAGATAAATTTGGGATTTACAAAAGCGAAGAGCAGTGTGAATACACAATTTTCCCAGAAAAAGCTCTGGCACAGGGCAGGCATCTGACCCAGCAGTGCCACAGTCCAAACCCTTTCCTGTAGTCAGAGCCTCTCAGACCTCAGCAGGGCCTGTAAACAGGCTTCAAATTAAAGCAGCAGACTCACAACCCAGAACTCATTCCCTTGACAAGGTCCATCAACCCTCCCTGAGTGTCTACTAGTTGCAACGCCATACGTTGAGCACATTCAAGGAGTGGCCAATGAATCAGGGGCAACAGATAAAAATTAATCATGAAAACAGGAAGAATGAAGCAAGCATTCCATCAGATGTAGGAAAAAAGGGATTAATTTTAACTATGGAGGTCAGAGAGGCTTCAGCAGGTGATCTGCCCCCCCATGGATGCCCTCCTCACTGTACTCAGACTCTGACTTTCCACACCAGACTTCTGAACTAGGACCCTAAGGGATTTTGTCAGATAGTGAAGAAAGGAGTTAGCTAAGTCAGGTAAAGGAGAAGGCAAAGACAAAAACCTGGAAGAGTAAACATACTGGGGTATATCTAAGGAATGGCCAGTGACCATGGTTGGAGTGCAGGGTACACGGAGGAATTAATAAGAAATGAGGCAGGAAATGCACACTTGGGTCAGATCCAGGAGAGCCTGGAATGCCAGCCTAAGGAACTCGAAATTTATTCTACAAGCAAGGGGAACTATTATAAAGTTTTTAAGCAGAGTAGTGGCATGATTTGACATATTTTAGAAAGATCACTCTAGCAGAAGTGTCAAGGTAAGAGAAGATTAGAAGCAGTAAGACTGTTAGCAAGCTACTGTATTATAATACTCTGGTTAAGAGATGATGAGGATAGCCCAACAGTGTGATCAGAGCCTAAGCAAGGTAAGAAGGGTCCACACTGGGGAGGGGGAGAGGTAGCCTGGTAAGGAGAATCAGAGCCCAAGTAGGATGAGAAGGGCATCCACACACGGGGCAGAGAGGTGAACTGATGTGGGATATCAGAGCCTGAGAACAGTGAGGAGGGCATCCATGAGGGGAGAGGGTGCTTAGTGTATTATGTCAGAGCCCAAGCTATAGAAGTGAAGAAGGAGTCTCCACAGTAGAGCAGCCTGGTATAGGGTGCTGACCCATGCAGGATGAGAAAGGCATCCACACACTGGGGAGAGCCTGTAAAGGGGAGCTGGAACCTCATTTCCTCACTATGTCTATTGAGAGAGCCTGGGAGCAGCATCAGCCCAACAGCAATAAGCATACCTAGCAGCAAGATCTTGGCTTCCAAATACCACTTAACACCAGAAGAAATCAGGGCTCCTTAGTGAAATGGCTTATTCCACGGCTGGGGCAGAGAAAGCACAAGATGAGCCTAGAACATCTTGTTGGGCCAGAAAGCAAGAGAATAGTCAAAGAATGATAGGGACATGTCAAAAGTGGATGGAGGCGGGGCTACCCGGTGGCGCAGCGGTTTAGTTCGCGCTTGGCAGCCCTGGGTTTGCGAGTTCGGATCCCGGGCGCCCGCGGACGCACAGCTTGTCAGCCATGCTGTGGTGGCGTCCCATATAAAGTGGAGGAAGATGGGCACGGATGTTAGCCCAGGGCCAGTCTTCCTCAGCAAAAAGGGGAGGATTGGCAACGGATGTTAGCTCAGGGCTGGTCTTCCCCACAAAAAAAAAAAGTGGTCGGAGGCCAACTTGAATGGGGCTCCTACTATCCAAATCAGGGAGAACTTGACCATCAAAATAAATAATGATAGCAATAGATTATTACCCATTGAATAAAACAGAAAGCCATGGAGTCCATACAGATGTAAATAAATATATTGAAAGTTTGGCAAGGAAAAGGATATTTACATAGGGTCATAGTACTTCCCTACAAAATACTCTTTAATTATGAATGAGAAAAGAGTAATTTCACAGTGAAGAAACCTGGCAGACACCATTTTAAACAAGTTCCCAAACTGAAGATCAACAGTAAAGAGACAACAGCAGCAAAATACAGTAGAAATAATATGGACTCTAGAGTTAGATCTAGTTTTTCATTCGTGACTCTGCCACCTGGGGCTAGTTATTTAACTTTTCTTTCTTTTTTTTTGCTGAGGAAGATTCACCCTAAGCTAACATCTCTGGGGTTTTTTTGCTTGAGGAAGATTAGCCCTGAGCTAACATCTGTGCCAATCTTCCTCTATTTTGTATGTGGGTCGCCACCACAGCATGGCTGACAAGTGGTGTAGGTCCGCACCTGGGAGCCAAACCCGTGAACCTGGGCCACTGAAGCAGAGCATGCCGAAGTTGACGACTACACCATGGGGCCAGCCCCTATTTAAACTTTCTGAACTGGAATTTGCTCACCCATCAAATGGGGATAAAGTTGTTGTTGTAAAGAGTTGGAGAAATAATGTTTAAAGCACCTATCAAAAGTGCCCTGAACAGTAGAGGCTTAAAATGTACCTATTATTTAGCTACATTTTTGTTACATTATTTGTAACATTTTGCTATTATTTGCATTATTATTTACAACAATAATTTGTATTATTATTTATATTTGCATTATTTACCTTATTTTTGCTACATTATTTGCAACTCTACCTTTTGCAAATAATTCATGTGTATACAGTTTTATAGTATGCATCCAGGATATCATTTACACCTCATACCAACCCTGAGAGATTATAGAATAAAAGTGGCATTCTCTTTTCAATTTGACAGATGAGGCAACTGAAACATGAATAGAACAAATTGATATGTCCAATGTTTAACAGTTAAATTTACAGCTGAACCCTGAAACATGTACTCTCAACTCCCTCTCCAGTGGCCTTTCCCCCTCATAGAGCTTATGTGTTGCTTAGGGAAATAGCCCTTCTCAAAGGTTATCCCCTTTCACCAGAATGTGGAATAACATGAAAGGAGATAATCTCTCTGTGATGGGAGTATGATTAAAGACCAATTAAGAAAGAGTAAAGCATCCTTTTCCACTCTGAACCAGAACAGGAAGAGTCACCTAACCACCTAGCCACTTGGAACTTATCAAAACAACAAACTCTTCAGAGGGACCTAAGTGAAGGAAGCCCCACAAAAGGCAAGTAATTTCACAATATGTTATAACTAGAAGGGATGTTAAACACCACCAAGTCCAACCTTCCCATGTACAGATGGTCAAACTGAGACCTGGAGAAGGGAAAGGACATCTCTGAGGTCACAAAGAGTTACAAAATGACAACCGTATAACCACTGAATGGCTTGAAAATAAAGTCATTGTAGAGTTCATCTGGTAACTATTTATCACAAATTAACACAAGATACTGTCTTTATCACACTCTTGTATTCTCAACTTTAAGCCTGTATGTTTTTCTGTCTCCTCAATTACACATTGAGGAGAATGTGAATGGCCTCAATATCTTAGTCATCTGCGTATTCCTACAGGCTTAGTAAGCAGTTGGTGCCCAACACTTGTCATAAAACACAACATGATCCCAGGTATGCAAAGTTGGTTTAACAACCAAAAAAAATCCATCAATCAATACACATATTAACAGAATAAAGGACAAAAGATATAAGATCATCTCTATTGATGCAGAAAAAGCATTTGACAAAATCCAACATCATTTCATGATAAAAATACTCAAGAAATCAAGAATAGAAGGAAACTTCCTTAACCTAATAAAGGGCATCTATGAAAAACCCACAGCTAATATCATACTTAATTGGTAAATAATTGAATGCTTTCTACCTAAAATCAGAAACAAGACAAGGATATCCACTCTTGACACTTTTATTTAACATTGTATTGGAGGCTCTAGTCAGAGCAAATAGGCAAAGAAAAGAAATAAAAGCATCCAGATTGGAAAGAAAGAAGTGAAACTATTTCTATTTGAGATGCCACGATCTTGTATATAGAAAATCCTAGGGAATCCACACATTTACACACAACAAAAAGAAAAAATTAGAATTAATAAATGAGTTCAACCAGGTTACAGGATATAAAATCTATACAAGAGATACAAGATCAACATAAAAATCAATTGTATTTCTATACACAAGCAATGAACGATCCAAAAATTGAAATAAAAAAAAATTCCATTTACAATAGCATCAAAAAGAATAAAAGAAGTGCAAGACCTGTACAAGCTTGAAAAAGAAGAACAGAGTTGGAGGATTCACACTTCCTAATTTCAAAACTTACTATAAAGCTGCAGTAATGAACAGTGTGGTACTGGCATAAGAATAGAGATATAGATCAATGAAATAGAATTGGGAGTCCAGGAATTAACTCTTATATGTATGGTCAAATGATTTTGACAAGAGCACCAAGACAAGTCAATGGGAAAAGAAAAATCTTTTCAGTAAGTGGTGTCGGGACAACTGGATATCCACATGCAAAAGTATGACATTGGACCTCTACTTCATACCATACGAAAAAGTAACTCAAAATGGATCCTAGATCTAAATGTAAGAGCTAAAACTACAAAACTCGTAGAAGAAAACATAAGTGTAAACATTCATGATCTTGGACTAGACAATGGTTTCTCAGGTACAGCACCAAAAATATAAACAACAAAAGAAAAACTAAATAAATTGGACTATATTAAAATTAAAAATTTTTGTGCTGCAAGTGATAGCATCAAGAAAGTGAAAAGACAATCCACAGAATAGGAGAAAATATCTGTAAATCATATATCTGATAAGGGACTTGTATCCAGAATATATAAAGAACTCTTACAATAATATTAAAAAGACAACCCAATTTAAAAATGGACAAGGGATCTGAATATACATGCCCAAAGACAGACAAATGGCCAATAAGCACATGAAAAGTCGCTCAGCATTATTAGTCATTAAGGAAATTCAAATCAAAATCACGAGACCATTTCACACCCATTAGGATGGCCGTAATAAAAAAGATAGATAATAACTAGTGTTGGTGATGATGTGGAGAAATTAGAACTCTCATACAATAGTGTGGGAAAGTAAAATGGTGCAGTTCCTTCAGAAAAAAGTCTGGCAGTTCCTCAAAAGGTTAAACATAGAGTTACCACACGATCTAGCAATTCCACTCCAACATATATACCTCAGATAAATGAAAATATACATTCACATAAAAACTGTACATAAATGTTCACAGAATTATTCATAATAGCAAAAAAGTGGAAACAACACAAATGTCCATCAACTGATGAACAGATAAATACAATGTAGTATACCCATACAATGGAATATTATTCATCAATGAATACAATTACATGGATAGAAATAAATAGAATTTCATACAATGGAATATTATTCAGCAATAAAAAGAAATGATACGTGTTACAACATGGATGAACCTTGAAAACACACTAAGTGAAAGAACCAAGATACAAAAGACCACATATTGTATGATTCCATTTATATGAAATGTTCAAAACAGATAAATCAGTCTATAGAGACAAAAAAGTAGATTAGTAGTTGCCTAGGATTAGGGTGATGAGGATGAGGGAGAATGGCAAGTGACTGCTAATGGGCACAGGGTTTCTTTTAGGAAGACAAAATGTTCTACAACTAGATTGTGGTGATGGTTGTACAACCCTGTGAATATACTAAAAAACATTGACTTCTACACTTTAAGTAGGTGAGTTTTATGGTACATGAATTATATTTCAATAAAGCTGTTACACACACACATACAACTATGGGAGCGTGGCAAAAGCACCCAGTGGTCTTAAGAGTCAGAGCTAGGTTCAAATCCTGGTTCTATTACACACTACCTGCATGACCATGGCTTCTCACTGAACCTTATTTTCTTTATTTATAAAATTAGGATAATAATAGTCATCACTACCTTTGCAAAATGGCTGGAAAATGAGATAAGAAAACAGACATGAAAGCGCCTTGCATACAGCTGATTTCCTAAGACACTTATTTTCTCTAGATAGACATTTCTTGTCACTAGTTTTACTGACCAAAATAATTGAAACAAAGGGCATTTTTCTCATCTAATTTAAATAGCTTTGTGGCTTTCTCCCGCAAGCTAAAAGGAAAATGAGCAGACCTCAAAATTTATAATTAAGAAGAGTAAAAAAGCTCTAAAGCATATGAACACAGCACTCAGCATGCAGTCCTGAATAAAGAAGGGGTATAAGTGGATTCCCCAACTGCCTTCTTCCCATAGAATCCAAACTTACTTTCTGTTTCAACTGGTATACCCTGACCACCACACCACCACTGAAACAGGAAGTTCAGGGAGATAAGATGATTCCTAGTTCTAGGTTGGTGAGGAGAATGAGGCTTCCCTGGTTCTCAGTAGACACTTATCCTGTGGTTGGAGGCCACACCAGGAAATCACTGGTGAGCAACCAAAGATGGAAAGGGGAAAAGGACAGCTATTTAATACTTTTGTTTATAGAAGAGAAAACTGAGGGATTTGCCTAAGGCCACACAGCAAGAGCATACAGTCCCAATCATATGATAGGTATGGCAAGGAGCAGGATGTTTTACAAAGAATTCTGGGCCTACAGATAGGAAAAATCAGATCTAGTCCCAAAATTGCCATCAAATTACTGTTTAATCTTGAATAAATCAATCTCTCTGACTCTCAGCTCCCTTTCCATGTGCCAATTGATTCAGAAATTTCACAAATAAAAGTAACTACTGCATGCAAGGCACTGTGCTGAGATACTGTGGTGAACAAAACAGAGTGAGTTTGTTTACACATAAGTCTACATTTATGGAGCTTACAGGACAGAATACTGCAGAAGTCAGGTATTAAAAAAATAAACAAACCAATTATAACATAATTACAACTTGCGATATACAGCCAGTGTCAATCAGGAAGTAAGAAGTGGGTAGGAGAGCGGATACGCAGAAGAAAATCTCACCAACAAACTTTAGACTACAAATCAGGAGCTCCTCTCAGCTCTCCCTCCATCACAAACAGGGGCCCAGTATTTCTTTGCCACAAGATGTCACCTGACTGCCTGCTGCTTTGTGTAGCTGGAAGCATCATGGCCAACCACAAAAAACATAAAACATACGCACAACAAATGCCAGCCAGCTCCACCAGTTTCCGCCCCTTTCTCTCTCTGAGTCTCTGTGTCTTCAGCTATAAAATGGGGATAATACTATCTACTTCACAGTATTATTCTGAAGATAAAATAAGAAAAAGAACTCTGGATATTAATCTACTCCAGTGTGCCCCAGTGCTCAGTATAGGGTTAGGCACACTATACCTTCCCCATCTGTAAAACCAAGATCACATCTGTACCCACCTCACAGAGGAACTGTGGGGATTAAATGAGATAATATATAGGTAAGATACTTAGCAGAGTCTCTGACACATAGCAACTCATAGAACATTTGCTGCTCTTAATTCACTTAACCTTTTTCCCCTCAGTTTTCTCATTTGTAAAACAGAGACAATAATGGTACCTAACTCACAGGATTATTAAGGAGATTAAATGAGCTAATATATTTAAAGGCTTAGAACAGTGTCTGGCACATATTAAGTGCTATATAAGTATGAGATTATATTATTACCGTCATTTTATTAATTTTATCTCTTAGCTGTCCCTACAATTTACATGTATATAGACCACTGGTTTTCAATCAGAGTTGATTTTGTCTTGTCCCCCAGGGGACATTTTGGCAATGTCTAGAGACATTTTTGATTGTCACAACTGGAGGTAGACGCTACTGGCATCTAGTGGGTAGAGGATGTTGCTAAACATCCTACAATGCACAGAACAGCTCCCTACCCCCCAAAATAGAATTATACAATCCAAAATATCAATAGTCTTGAGGTTGAGAAACTCCAATATAGACTAAACAAATCAGACAGAAGTTCTCTCTTTGTCCTCCTCTGAACTCCCAGAGTATTTTATCTGGATCGCTCTTCCAGACTTTAGCAAACAGGTATAAAAGTTTTAGACCTGAAACAAGTTTTAGAGGCCCCTTACGTTACCAAGGTCTAAAACTGGCAAGTAGTTTACAAAAGAACAGAGATTCAGTAAAAAAGCCAGAAGTGGAACCCAGGTCCCCTGACTCTCAGACTGGTGCTCCTTCCGCAAGCTAACTCAAAATACCTTGCAAGCACTTCCTCCTTCCCTTCCCAGCTCCCTCTACCCCGTTTCCTCTTCCTCTCTCCACTCCACCTCCCCAGGTTTGGAAATAGGATCTATTTCCTTTCTAGCATCAACACAAGTCAAGAGGCAGGGCTGACCTTTCTCCCCACCCTCCCAGCTGCTTACCTTCGCAAGGACCTGCCCTCTTGAGCTCCAGTCTGGGCTTTGGACCAGAGGCCAAGAATTCTTCCTCTTTACCTTGACTGGGGCTCTTTCTTGTAGGGGCCAATCTGAGCGGCTTTGGCCACTGCTCTCTCCTGAGGTTAGACAGGCATTCTGCCTGAAAGCATAACTTGGGTCAGCCAACCTAGATTAATTTCCCTTTCCCTGTCTATGGGAATGAACCGGCCTCTGGGAGGGGCCAAAGGCAAGTTGTAACAGCTTACATTGGACTTTCTCCCCAGGAAGTGGTTTTGAAGAGAAAAAAGACTGTGGGCATCTTGGTGAGAGAAAATATGGAGAAAGGATCCGTAAGAGAATAAGACACTGAGGGCTTTAACAGAGTACTCAGCTGCATACAGGACATTTCAAACATTTCCCACATTTAATTCTTACTTTGAGGACAAATGCCTGCCTCCTCAAAAAAGCCTCCCATGACCACTTCAGCCCATGAAAATATTAAGCAAGTGTTCATTATGTGCCAGCCACTGTAGTAACTTTAGCTCATTTACTCTTCACAACCTGCAGTACTTACTATCCCCATTTTAGAGATGAAGAAAATGAGGATAAGAGAGGTTAAGTAACTTGCTTTATTGCCTTAGCCAAGAAGTAGCAGAGCTGCAATTTATCCCCAGATCTTCCAGACACCAGAAAACTAAGCTCTCAACTACTTTACTAAACTGTTTCTCAAGACAATTTCCCCCTTCTTTGAACCTATATTGCATTTACCATCTGTATCATATATTAAGCAATTAATTTCCGGCTGCCTTATCTTAGCTACATCAGAAGATTTATTCCAGACCCTGTGCTAGGTCCTGTGAATAAAAGATATAAATAGCAGACAATCTCTTCCCTAAAGCAGAGTTTCTCAAACTGTTCTGACTACAACCCAAAGTAAGAATATAATTTATATGGAGACCCATACACATGCACATGCACATATGCACACACACAGACACACCCAGAAACATATAAATATAAAACTGAAACAAAAGTTTCACAAAACAATCCTTGCTCTTTCTATATACAGTGTATTCTGATATTTTCTCTGGTGTATTCTGTTTGACTTTTTTTTTTTATTTGACTTTTTAAAAATGCTGGTCCAACTTACTATGTTAAATCCATAACCCATGGGTTACGACTTACAGTTTGAAAAAACACTGCCCTTGGGAGCTCCCAGGTTAAAGGGAGAGATAAGACATGAATAACAAAAAAATAATTACAGTAACAGTAGCCAACATTTCAGGAACTCTTATTGTGTATCTAGTACTCTAATAAGCACTTTACATGAATTTTTTGAGCCAAGATCCAATCCAGGTCTGCCTGTTTGAATCCAATGTTCATATTCTTTTCAGCACACCATACTGCCCATGCAGCATGAGTTCTATAATGAGGAACATTTCCATGAGGGATGGGGTCTGGGGAGAAAACAGTCAGGAAGCTTCACAAAGTGAAGATTTCTGAGTTGTGTCTTGAAGTAGAAATTTTCAAGATTTTGGCACAAGAGTTCCTAAAGGCACTCTATAATTATTTGTGGATAGAACCCTTTACCTTCCTTCTCTTGTGATGTTGAAAAACAGCATGATCTTTTTAGATGGAAATCTATGTAATCTTTAACTGACGTGCTCTCTCCTCATAGAAATCTCAAGGTATACAGGCAGCACAGCATTGAAGAAAAAAAGTCATAGAGTTTGGTAACAGCTTCTCTAGAAGAGCTGTGTATGGAAAGACATCCAGGACTGGCTACCAGGAAACCAGGATCCTAATCCCAGTTCTATTACAGAATTTCTGTGTGACTTTGGGCAGATGTCTTTACCTCTCTGGGACTCAGTTACTAATCCATAAAACGATGATGAAAACAGATCATATGATTAGCAAGTTTCTTACTAGTACTAATAAGCTCTAATAACAATAAATTCTAATGATTCTAGTACTAATAAATTCATTAAGTCCATGATAAAGAATAAATAATTTTAATAAAAACCACTCACCCACAAAGAAGAGGATGAACTTGAGGCTGTAAAACTCAGAGAGCTCCTGCTTCTCTGCTTGCCTGATCTCCTTAGCTGGAGGTGGAACGGAAGATGCACACCCAATGGCCTGACATGCACTATTTCATCTGCCTGAGCCTGTTTTCTCATGTGAGAGGCCAGTGATTAGAAACCATAGAGGAGTAGATTTTAGTTTTAAGAGCCAAAATGTCAAACCATGAAAATGACTGCCTCTAGCAATAGAGAGCTCTCCATCATGGAAGTATGCAAGCAGATAGAGGAGAAATGCTTGACAGGAACTTTGCAGAAGGAATTCAAATATGGGATAAAGGCCGTTAGATGCCCTTAAAGAGAACTTTGATTCCTAAAATTTTACAATTCTCTCTTCACATTACGACAGAAAGAATAACCTTTAGCAGACTTTGGAGGGAAAAAAATACCCAAGGAGTTTTCTGATCTTTTCCATTCTCCTTTCTTCCTTCTTTCTATGTTTCCATCCCAGCACAGTAGGTTATTCACTCCCAGAGACATCATGGCTACACTTGCCTGCTCTTTTCAGGATTTGTTTTTAATTTATGAAGAGGGAAGGAGGGGTCAAGTTAGCAAGGAAAGAACCACATATCTGCAGGGGTCCAGGTCCACACCAGGGAATACTTCTCAGCAGAGTGGGAAGTTACAAGATTGGCTCTACCCAGCAGTAGCCAAACTCAAGGTGGCCACTGGTTTCTCACGGCACACAGATTAATGGCTCTCAAAGCATAAAGTTAGGAACCTAGTGGGGATATCTAATTCAGCCCCAGTTAAGTCTAGTCTAAGACACTCCTGTCATTGGAGAGTTGGGCATTAAACTGTGTGTCCCTAGTAACCTCCATTGGGTGACCTTGGGCCATTCATTGCTTCACTCTGAGCCTGAACAATTCCAATTATAAAATTACTAATTGCAAAATGAATATATAAGATGATCTGTAAAATTTCTTCTGGTATTGATTTTGTTACTCTAATATAAAATGGTATTCTTACAATTTAATTAGCTTCTATCCTAAATTCTCAAAGATGTATGTACAAAAATAATAATAAATACTTAGCACCCAGTGAGCAAATATTATAGAGCAGGTGCAGTACTTTTCATGCTTATCTCCTTTAATCTTCACAGAAATCCTATTTTACACATGAGGAAACAAGCTGAGTTAGGTTCAGAAACTTGCCCAAGGTCACACAGGTAAGCAGGAGAGCTGGAGCTTCACCCAGGGCTACTGATTCTAAGTCCAGTCCTCCTTCTACTAAACCATTCGTTTCCAGGCTTCTATTCCAAAAAGAATACTTGGAAAGTAAGAGAGCAGAGAGTAGGGAAAGATGGCTAGAGATTAGCTCCAATCAGCTGGCAAAATCTGCTTTCTACAGCCAACAGGGAAATAACAGAAAGTGTTGGAGCCACCAAAAGACAAGAGCCCTCCCAAGCTGCTAGAAGGAAGATTCACCTGAATTCCTCCCACCTCCACCGGCTCCATTAGTTTAGTCTCCAAAACACAGATGGGCTTGGGGACCAATAATAGGCCAGGGAAAGTATGTTTACATCTAAATAATCCAAAGGAGCCAGAGGCCAACTTAGAAAACCAGCCCTCCTCACCTGCTGCTCATTCACCCAGCCCCCTCCTCTCCCAGGAAGCCTGTTCCAAGACCTCTGATATGCCTCTCCAAGGAAGGCCCTCCAGATCTGGATCCTGATTTCTGAAGAAACTACACACCCTTAGAGACAGGAGATGCAGCTACCAGTAACAAATGTCCATCTCTCCCAATACTGGCTTAAAAAAAAAAAATCTAAAGAGAAAAGGGTGAGAAAAAAGTCTAGGTTTCTTAGGAGACATCTAGGTCCACTCCTCTGCTGGTTCCATCTGTAGAAATGCAGAATGGCATCAGACCCCTTTCTTTACACAGAGAAGTCCTTTGAAATGACTCAACCCAGTGGTTTCCAAGCTTTTCTTAAAGCCTCTCAACCTCTTTTTCCTCTTTTACAGATAAAAAGTAGAGCTGCTGCGGCTGAAAAGGAGGTGGGGAAGTTCCACTTCCTCAGCCTCTTCCTACCTCCCAATCTCACCCCAACAGCCTGAGAGGTTGCACTTCAAAACCTTGAGACTCTAGTTTAACACTTCCATGTTAAACTTAAGGAAACTGGGGTCCAGAGAGAGAACATGACTTTGTCAAGCTCATAGTCAGTTAGAGCCAAAGCTGGACCTCAAATTCAGATGTACTAACTTAAAGGAAAACCAATTTCCCATCTCATCACACGACTCCTTTGAGATGATCATGTGAAAGTGAATGTGAAAGAGTTTTAAAAGAACTAAGTGCTGGAGGCACATACAGTTCCCTCAGCTAATTTTCTCTATAAGAATTAAAATGCTCAGATTTCCAAGGACAATTTTACCAGGTAGCCCCCAATGGCAAAAAATTCCTCTCATGCTCCCAAACCCTCAACAGAGTGCCAGACTGTAAAAACGGGAATAATTATGTTATCAATTGATAAAGATTGATAGTAGACAAATGAGATTCAGAAGGCTTTGAAAGATTCCCTGCTCTCTGAGTTCTAAGAAATCATCCCTTAAAGACATGTGGGAATTCTCCTGGTATCCACCATATCTGGAACATAGAATAGAATGTAACCTGCATATTAAGGTTAACTCTTTAAGAAATGATGTGTATAGCCTGGGCCTCAAAGTTTCTCCACAACTGTGGTAGCCAGCCTCCAAGACAGTACCTAGTGATCCCTGCCTTCTGGTATTTGCACCCTTGTGTATCCTTTTCCACTGAGTAGAAGGGTCAGTCTGTGTGACCCAGAGAATACAGCAGAGGTGATGGTATGTCATTTCTGAAATTAGATTATAAAAGACACTGCAGTTTCTGTTTTAGTTGCTCTCTTCTCTCTGGGATCACCCATTTTGGGGAAGCCAGCTGTCATGTTGTGAGCTGCTCTGTGGAGAAGCCATGTGGCAAGGAACTGAAGCCTTCAGTCAACAGCCAGCAAAAAACTGAGGCTGGCCAACAACCAGATGAGTGAACATGGAAGGGGACCCTCCAAGTCCACTTGAGCCTCCAGATGATTGCAGCCCTGGGCAACAGCTTGACTGTAACCTCATTAGAGACACTAAGCCAGAAACACTCAGCCTGACCACTCTAAGATTCCTGACCCTCAGAAACTGTGTGAGATAATAAATGTTTATTCTTTTAAGCTGCTAAATTTTGCAGGCAATTCATTTACATAGCAATAGAAAACCAATACAACCACAAAACTAAGGTTTCCTGGGTTTATATCAGAAAGCTCCTGTTATGAAACCAAAAGTCCAGGCAAAACAAAACCCAAGGCCTCAAGGGTTGGGGCTTCCCCTTAAACAACTGTCTCCATTGCTTACTCATAAGGTGACTAGTTGCAAGTCACTTCATCTTTCTTAGCTGTGGTTTCCTTGTTGAATATATAGGGACATTTTCTTTGCAGATTATTTTAAGGATTAAATGAGAATAGTTTTGTAAAGAAGTATCTTTAACAAAGTTGTTATAATAAAAACTCTGGAAGGTACCCCACCAAGCCCACTCCCAACAGCCACCAAAAGGAGATGACTCTGCTCAGTGAAGTCAAATGGAAAGGCCTCTACTATATTTAGCCAACTGTATTAAAAGTATCCCTCTCTCTCACTGCCCCTCATAATAACAATAAGCACAATTACCAGTGCTTGGTATTACATACCAAGCAAAGAGCTAAGTGCTTTCACATTATTTTCTCATTTAATATTCCATTTAACATATAAAGAAACTGAAACTTAGAGAAACTAAAATGATTTGGTTAGTAATGGAGCCAGGATTGAACTTCATGCAACTACAAAGACCATGTTCTTTCCACTAAACCAGTATAGTGTTCACTACACCAAGACACCTGAAAGTATCCAATATAGAAGGCATTCAGGCACAACTTAACAAAAGAACTGAAAAATGAAAGAGAAAAGAAGAAAAGTCACTTTTCAAGTTAATGGGGAAATAAAAAGATTCAGAACTGGATTCCAGAGCTGTCTAGGACACCAAGAAGTTGTAACACCTTGGGCAAGTTATCTGTCAGTAAAAATTTAAAAAGAAAACCCTCACATATATATAGTACTTTGGAATCTACAAAGCAGTCTGAAGAACCTGCAAATATTTGATTGTCCAGCAACCCTGGAAGGTAGTTCTAATTATCTTCATTCTATAAATGAGAAAACTGAGACTCAGAAAGAATTCCAATGACTTGCCCATGGTTATTAAACAGCTGGTACATGCCAGAGATAATATACCTAGACTTCTTTATTCTCAGAGGTACCCGAGACTCAAAAGTTTTAAGGAATGCCCAAAGGTCACAGCAAGGACAAGAATCCAGCTTTCTTCTTATTCTCCTAACCCAGTGAGCTTCAACTAGGTATGCAAACCTGGAGAGCTTTTAACAGACACTGATGCCTGGGCCCTACACCAACCACTACCCCCAAAATTTAATTTATTTGGCCCGGGTGGAACCTGGATATCAACATATTTTTAAGCTTTCTAGGAGTGGCCATGCTTGAGTTGCACCCCAAGAGCCTCAGATTAAGAAATGCCATGATGAACCCTCTTTCTAATGTGAAATTCTCTGAGAGAAGTCATCTATTTTTTTTGTAAACTCATCACATTTATAAAGCAAAATATCTTCTATTATTATAAATGACTATGTAAGTTAAGATAATTTAATTTCTGTTACCTAAGAATGAATTTTTATGCACCATGCAATCAACATCTTAATGGTCAAGACTGGATAGGTGGCATGCGGCAATAAAATTACTTACAGAAAAAGGAAAGCTGTCCCCAATAGTATACTGTGAACAAAAACAACGAAGAAAAATTGAAGTAATTTTTTTTCTCTAAATGTCTTTGCTTGGGGATCTCAGAACTCCTTGGTTCCACCAACATGAATTTATCTGGAGTGTCCTCTTATGAGGGTTTGGATACTGCAAAGACTTGTCTCACAATATGTCCACTTTTCTCTGTTAATTCAAAACTTACCTCACCAAGTTCTTTCCCTCACCATCAAGCCTACTGTTACAGGTTTGAACTGTGTCTCCCAAAAAAGAAATGTCGGAGTCCTAACCCCCAATACCTCACAATGTGACCTTATTTGGAAATAGGGTCTTTAAAGGGGTAATCAAGTTAAAATGAGGTCATTAGGGTGGGGTCCTAATCCAGTATGACTGGTATCCTTATAAGAAGGGGAAATTTGGACACAAGAGACAGAACACTGTGAAGAGACAGGGAGAAGAAATCCATCAACAAGCCAAGGAACGTCTGAGGCTACCAGAAGCTAGGACAGAGGCCTAGAACAGATCCTTCCCTTGCTCCTTCAGAGGGAGCATGGCCCTGCTGACACTTGAATTTGGACTTCTGGCCTCTAGAACTCTGAGACTATAATTTTCTGTTGTTCTAATCCAACCAGTTCGTAGCATCTTGTTACAGCAGCCCTAGGAAACTAATCATCCACCTTTCACTAAACTCTTCAAGTTTGTATCCAGTTGATTTGGCAGAACTGTTCAATTTTTAAGTATATACATCCTACATTCCTAATAAAATCAAAGCTTCTCAATGGCAGGAACATCATTTTATACTTATTTTGTATCATCTACCACTCAGGGAAAGAATGACCTCAGAAAAGGTATTCAGGAAACATTTGTTCACTTGATCACTTTCTGGAAAAGGTTTAACAACCACTATTGTTGTTTTAGAATTTGATAACCAGAAAATCACTTTTCCTGCTTCTATAATTCTGTCATATTGGAGTTAGCTATTTTAAAATCAACATTCTTCATTAGCTTTTTATATAGATAATACCACTTACTGTCAATGAAAATGAGAAGTGAAATGAAAAATTCACAAAACCATAGATTCATGGACTGTTTGGGACTGGGAAAGAGCTTACAGACCATCTAGTGCAATTCTGAAGTGATATCTTCTTCAATTCACATGATACCATTTCTCTCTCTTTTATGGTAAATGCTACATTCTCCCTTGCCAGTTGTATTAGTTACTGGTTTACAGGGCTCCTTCCCACCACCCCATCCCCTACTAGGCTATAAGCACACCAAGGGTTGAGACTCTCTCACTCATCCCCAGTGCTTACCACAGTTCATAGTACGTGCTCAATCAACAGTTCCTAAAGTATTATTTTCTGTTTCTTTGCCACTAGTCTATGAGCTTCTCCAAGACGGGAATTGGATCTTACTCATCTTTGTACACCTGGGTCTAGCACAGTACGTAGCATATAATAAATACAATAATATTTGTTTATGCAATAAGAGTATTTTACTCACTATCTCTGTGCCAAGCTATTCTGGCCTATGCTTCTTACTAGAAGTTCAGACCCCCAACAATCAAAAAACAAAAAGTAGCAGAGTCAAAATAAAGAGAACTTTTAGTCCAAAAGGAAAAATATATTGGCGAGATACTTTAAGAGAATTAAAAGTTGAGGAACCTTAAATAGGTTAGGTCCTAAAGACCCCATGGCTGCCTGGGATGACAGGAAGTAAAGGTTCCAAATAGTTCTCTCTCAGAAATTCACTCAGGTAGCTCTCAAAAGGGCAGACACAGTTTTCTGCTTGACATACACCTATCAACAGTACCCAAACCTCAAATAAACTAAGAACTACAGTCTGGCCAACTATCTTGTTGCTCCAGGTCCCCACTTGTATAAAAAGAACTCCAAGCTAGCATCAATAAAACACTAACTCAGACTTCCAAAGAACTGTTCAATTCCCAACAGGCTCCAATGACTTCCTAAAGACAGAGTCCTCTAAGTTGTGCTGAAGCCGAGAGAAAGGGCAGAACAACTCTAAAAGACATCAACACATTTTCAAACTAGTGAACTCCTGCTCATTCTTCCTCACTCAAATGTCACCTCCTCTGTGAAGTCTTTATTGCCTCCTCTCCTCCCTTCCCCGTTCTTGGTTGGATAATATTTTGTTCATCTCTCTATTATACATTCATCACTGAATGTTATAATAATTGTAGTGTCTCTCTCTCCTGCTAGAGCAGACACACAATAATCACAGCTGCGAAAGACAAAAAGCTGCTCCATCCCATGCTAAGATCTCAAACACCCTGGCTTGTCTTAATCGCAGGAGGAAAAGTAAGAAGGGTGAAATGTTTTCAAATAGCTGTCTGTTTACCATGTATTATCTAAGAGCCATGGATTTGCACCCTGTGATTCCTCTTTCTTTTCAAGTATCATGCTCTGGTCAGTATGGTAGGCAGAGAGACAGACTTCAGAACACCGAGTCCTGTTTGTCTGAGTCCTAGGCCTTAATTATCCTGAACAAGGGGTTGGAAGTTAGCATTAAAAGACCAGTGTTCTTCAGGAATCAGGAAAATTTCAAACTCCTTAGAATAGTAAGAGTAGAAGGAACTTAGAGGGCACCCAGGCCAACTTCCTCATTTTCCAGAGAGGGAAACTGAGGCTCAAAAAGGGGAAAGGATTTGGTCAAAGTCCCACAGTCTGCTAAAAGGAAACTTGTATTTTGATTCCTAGTTCATTGCTATTTCTGATGCTTCTTTTATTTTTTTAAGAAATTTCAATCTCAAAAATGAGGTTTAGAGAGGTAACTTGTCTAAGGTCAAATACCTAATAAATGATGAAGCCAAGATTTGAACTCAGGACATCACCTGGGAAGGTCATTTAATCTCATGGTGAAGTTTTTACAACTCCAGATGTAAATGCAACTTCACTTTCCGTTCCTTTAACTTCCTTTGAAGTTTGCTTCTAGTTAAATTTGGCAGATTAAAAACAAATTTACCTATGTTCCCTTCCAAAATCACACTGAAATGACAGTAAAGATATAAAAAAGGTATAAACCTCAACAAGGAAGAGAATGGGTGAGGAGACATCAGAAGATGAAAGATTTCAACAAATTTTTAGACTATAGATAGTGAATGGAGGATTTGTGACTTAAAAAAAAGGAGGGCAAAAGAAGTTGTAACCTTGGGCCGGCCCAGTGGCGCAGCAGTTTAGGTTGTGCTTTGGCAGCCCAGGGTTCGTGGGTTCAGATCCCAGGTGCCGGCTGATGCACTGCTTGTCAGTCATGCTGTGGCGGCATCCCATATAAAGTAGAGGAAGATGGGCCCGGATGTTAGCCCAGGGCCTATCTTCCTCAACAAAAAAGAGGATTGGCAACAGATGTTAGCTCAGGGCTGGTCTTCCTCACGCACACACACAAAAAGAAACGAGTTGTAACCTAGAGCCTTGCATGGTGCCCGTGCAGCAGAGATGTGTGGTACCTGGACAGCAGGATCACATCCTTGGAAAGAATCACTGGATAAAACACATAAAGGAATAGGCTTAGGAAGTATAAATCACTTGCCCAAAATCACATAGGACTAACAAGAGCTTGAACCCCTATCTTTTTATTTTTGTTACCTTTCTGTAACACATTTGCTATTATAGTCATGCATCACTTAATGAAGGGGATACGTTCTGAGAGATGCATGGTGAGGAGATTTTGCCATTGTGCGAACATCATAGAGTATACTTACACAAACCTAAATGGTATAGCCTACTACACACCTAGGCTACATGGTACCAATCTTATGGGACCATTGTCGTATATGCAGTCCAGCGTTGACCAAAACATCATTATGTGGCACACGACCGTAGCTGACTTAGGAGAATACAGGATGATTCAATAGCCCATGTCACAAAACAAGGAGGCAGAGGTATTTCCCAAGGTTACCTTTTGGCCTCCTTTACCAACTCCAAAAGATCCTTTGCGTTTGGGCTCTCCCTGGTGAGAGCTTAAGCTGTGCCAACGGTTGGGGTAAGAACCCCACATTCCAATGCATATTCCAATTGTCTGATTCTACAGCTCTGAAAAAGTAGGTTACCAGCATCTGACAAAAATATGACAAAGCTTGAAAGTGAAAGATTTCAGAAGCACTAACACTGTTTCAGGTCAAAGCTGAGCTCATCCACCTTGCCCATGATAGTGTGAGAGAAGCAGATTTTCATCCCTTTTTAGAACAGAACATGCCCAAAGGTAGGTGTTGCTACATCTGCTAACCAGCTAAAACAGATTCAGTTTTAAATGCCAAAGTATAGGATTGCTACAGTACCAATAAAAGCATCAATGACTCTAGAGCCATTTTTTAATACATAGCTATTATGTGAGTGCCACAGCTATTCGCACTCTACTCCCATTTGAACTCTTGTCCAACACTGCATTAAACACACCTATATACTCAGTCTGTGTTTTTCTGACGTGCACAGAAAGAATACTGAATTAGGAGTCAGAAGAACAGTTCTAAATACAGCTCAAGCTTTGGAGTCAGCAAACAGGTTTGAATGCCAGTCCTGTGAATCACCAGCTGCGAGATCATAAATAAACCACTTCCTCCCTTGAGGCCTCAATTACTTCACATGTAAAATGGGCATAATACCTACATGAGAGACCTGTTGTAAAGATTGAGAGTATCTATAAGGCAACTTGCACAGCAGTAAGGCACTCAATAAATGTAGGTTTCCTCTTTTATTGATCACCTGGTATATGCCAGGTACTTCCAACCTTGGAAGGGCTGATTGTTTTGAGGAAGTTTTTAGGGAGAGACAGGATAGATGAACAAGTAATTACAATACAATACAGTACAAACAAGCACAATACAATAAATGCTCTCATAGCCATTGGAACAAAGTATCACATAAACACTGTAAAAAGGGATATTAATTCTGTCTGGAATAGGAGGATAGTGTCAGGGAAGGTACCAGAGACAGATATTTGAACTGAGCCTTGAAGGTTGTTGAGTAGAAGTATAGCAAGCTAAGGAAAACATCTTAAACAAACTATGAGAAACAAATTAGGGAGACATGAAAGAGAATGTATGACTTATTTAAGCAAAAGTGAGAAAAACTTAGGAAAGTAGCAGTGAATGGGTTACACAGGACAAGAAGATTAGCATAAAGAAGATCCTACCCATAAGAATTTTTTGTGGAGAGAAAAGTAGTATGAGAGGCAAAGAGAGGCGGTCATCTGAGAAACTCTTGAAGAAAATATTTACCAGAGAAGAACAGAAATAAAATCACCATTGTGATCATAAAGGATTGTAATATGGAGGAGAGCTTGAATTTATTTTGTATGACCCAACGGTCAGACTTAGTAATTTGGATGAAAATTAAAGAGTAACACAAAAATGGCCCAGGGATACTAATAACATAGAGTGGGGTGTTTGGAATTTAAAAGGAAATGTCCCTTCTTTACATGGTGAAATTAGGCCAGAGAGCTCAAGAAAGAAACTCTTATCTACTGGCTAAGAAACCCAGGCTTTCTCTTCCTCTTTGGGGACAGGACTTGACTTGATGGGCTTTGGTGCAACCAGGTTTGAGGAAGGTGCTTCTGCCACTTCCTGAGGCCTTACACAATTCAATTCAACCTCAAAAGGGAACGCTAGCTCACATAGAAACAGCCTAAAAAAGAAAACTAAACTAAAGCAAGCAATGGACTTGAAAGGAAACTAGACAGTGGGCTTAAAGAGAGAGGGTCAATGAAGCTGCAGAACATCAGTCATCAATCATCTGTCACCACGTTAATGGAAGAAGCAAGCAATGAAGCAGTTGCAAGACCATCATCTAAATGTTTGAGTTGTCAGGAGCCTCCGAGGTCATTGTACAGACAGAGAAACTGAAGCCCAGAGATGGGAAGGGGCAGGTTAAAGCTAGGCCTAAAAACACCATAACATTTTACACTTCCAGCAGGCTCTGTCACTGGTATTATTTCAATTTTCTTCAAGAGAACACAGTGAAGGAGGTGTTCTTTTCCCAATGAGACACTATGTTCTACACCATTATAATGTTTCTGCTAGTTACCCTTATGGATTTCTGGAGTGAATAATGCTTTCCTTTTAGATCCCATGGTTTATAAAAAATTAACCCTGAGAACAAATAATCCTAAAATTTGTATGGAGCCACAAAGACCCCAAAGAACCAAAGCAATCTTGAGAAAGAAGAACAAAGCTGGAGGCAACAGACACCCTGATTTCAAACTATATTACAAAGTTATAGTAATGAAGACAGTAGGGTATTAGCATAAAAAGACACATATATCAATGGAACGAAAGAAAGAGCCCAGAAATAAACCCACACACATATAGTCAATTAATTTATGACAAAGGAGCCAAGAATGTACAACGGGAAAAAACAGTCTCTTCAACAAATGGTGTTGGGAAAACTGGACAGCTACATGCAAAAGAACGAAACTAGATTACTATCTTACACCATACCTAAAAATTAATTCAAAATGGATTAAAGACTTAAATGTAAGACCTGAAACCATAAAACTTCTAGAAGAAAATATAGGCGGTAAGCTCCTTGACATTGGTCTTGGCAATGATTTTTTGGATCTGACTCCAAAAGCAAAGGCAACAAAAGCAAAAATAAACAAGTGGACTACATCAAACTAAAACTTCTGCACAGCAAAGGAAATCATCAATAAAATGAAAAGACAACCTATTGAATAGAAGAAAATATTTGAAATCATGTATCTGATTAATGTATCTGGGGTTAATATCCAAAATACATTAAAGAACTCACCACTCAACAGCAAAAAAAAATCCGATTAAAAAATGGGCAGAAAAGGGGCCGCCTGGTGGCGCAGCGGTTTAGTCCGCGCTTGGGAGCCCGGGGTTCGCGAGTTCGGATCCCGGGAGCCCGCTGACGCACTGCCTGTCAGCCATGCTGTGGCGGCGTCCCGCATAAAGTGGAGGAAGATGGGCACGGATGTTAGCCCAGGGCCAGTCTTCCTCAGCAAAAAAGGGAGGATTGGCAACGGATGTTAGCTCAGGGCTGGTCTTCCCCACAAAAAAAAATAAAATAAAAAATGGGTAGAAAATCTGAATAGACATTTTTCAAAAGAAGACATACAGATGGGCCAACAGGTATATGAAAAGGTGCACAACATCACTAATCATCAGGGAAATGCAAATCAAAACCACAATGAGATATCCCTTCACACCTGTTAGAATGGATATTATCAAAAAGATAAAAAATAACAATTGTTGGTGAGGATGTGCAGAAAAGAGAACGCTTGTGTACTGTTGGTGGGAATGTAAACTGGTGCAGCCACTATGGAAAACACTATGGAGATTCCTCAAAAAATTAAAAATGGAACTGTCATATGATCCTGCAGTTCTACTTCTGGGTACTTACCAAAGAAAAGGAAAACACTAATTCGAAAAGACATATGCACCCCATGTTCACTACAGCATTATTTACAATAGCCAAGACATGGAAACAACTTAAGTGTCCATCAATGGATGAATGAACAAAGGAGATGTGGTATATATTCACAGCCACAATAAAGAGTGAAATCTTGCCATTTACAACAACATGGATGGACTTCGAGGGCATTAAACTAAGTGAAATAGGTCAGAAAGAAAAAGACTAATACCATATGATCTCACTTATATGTGGAACCCTAAAAAAAACCCAAGCTCATAGATACAGAGAACAGATTGGTAGTTATCAGAGGTGGGGGGTGAGGGGCAGATGAAATGGTTAAGGGGGTCAAATGGTACAAACTTCCAGTTACAAAATAAGTCACGGGGATGTAAGGTACAGCATGGTGACTATAGTTACTAATACTGTACTGCATATTTGCAAGTTGCTAAGAGAGCAGATCTTAAAAGTCCTCATTACAAGAAAAAAACTTTTTTGTAACTATGTATGGGGATGGATATTAACTAGACTTATTGTGGTGATCATTTCACAATATATACAAACATCAAATCATCATAATGTTATATGTCAATTATATCTCAATTTTAAAAAATTAGAAAAAAACAATTCACCTTGAGGACTGGGGTTCTCCCAGGCAAACAACATAGACTAGGAAACAGTTTCTCAATACATCATCCCAAATGCCCTCCTCTCTGAGTCTATGACTTTCCCATACATTAAATGCTCAATAAGGGGCCGCCCTGTGGCGCAGCGGTTTAGTTCGCACTTGGCAGCCCGGGGTTCGCGGGTTCGATCCCAGGAGCCGGCGGACGCACTGCTTGTCAGCCATGCCGTGGCGGCGTCCCATATAAAGTAGAGGAAGATGGGCACGGATGTTAGCTCAGGGCTGGTCTTCCTCACCAAAAATAAATAAATAAATAAATGCTCAATAAAAATGATTCTATTTCAGTTCCTGTGCTGAGAACGAGAAACACAGATTTGAATCAGACAAGACCCCTGCCTTCAAGGAACTCCCATTCTGTAAGGTAGACAGATATGGCAATCAGTGATTATCTTTGAGTCATAAACAACTGGGTTCAAATCCTGGATCTACCCTTTACTAGCTAAGGTAAGTCATGTCCTTTATCTAAACTCCAAATTCCTTTTCTATGAAATTGAGGGCAATAATCAACCTAACTCAAAGGGTCAGTTGTTAGAATTTGGTGAGATAATGTATGTATTTGAGGCACTCAGAAGAATGTCTGATCTGTAGTATATATGCCTAGTATGTATTTACTGAATTAACGGCTTAAATGAGAGCATCCTTTTTGGCATGGGGAGGAGGAAAGAAACTATCCAGCATTATGCTTTCTCAAAATCCTGGAACCTCAGAGGAAATGTTTGCCTGATCATGCAGATTTCATGTTCCCCAGCTCTAGTGCATTAGAACCACAAACCCCACCCCAGCATTAAAAACTAAGAAGAGGTACCTGGCACATCCTACACAATGACTAGGGATAAAGAAAAGAGCTGTCTGGCCTGACCAAGGTTGCAAAGGGAAGTCAGCAACAGAGCAAAGCTTAAAAAGCCAAGACCTGAAATCCTGCAAATCCTTGAAGTTAAAGACTAGAAAAGCCTGGTTAATACAAATATCTCTGCAAGGTGAAGCTGGCATGAGAGATTAGGGGTTGCCAGAAATTTATGAACCCTTATGTGCCACAGTAGTTCTCCACTTCTGATAGTAATTCTTTCAATAAAAATATGTTGCATATCTAGTGTGGGTCAGGTATTTGGGGCAACAGAGGACTTAGACATAATCCCATGACTTTGAGGCACTTATAGTGTCAGAGACTGAGATTATAATGAAAAAAGGTTTCACCACTAAGGTCCTGACTTACTGGAATTCAGTGGGCTGCAGGCATTGGTGACCAAAAGTAGCACCACTTTTCCCATTTCCATTCTCCCTCCTGAGATTCCCAGCCACCAAGCTTCCTCCAACTCTTCTTCAATTAATTCACCACACTCAATGCCTGCCATCTCTAGAGGCCTTTCCCTGGGCAGAAGAGCCTGCCCAAGGGCCACTACAGTTTAGAATGGAAACCTGACTACCAGCAAAGCCCATACCGTACCCCATCTGTAGCCTCCGAATCAATCTCTACAAAACACTTTTAAAGCCACAGAAGAACAAGTTCTGCTGTATTTATTTTAAGTGTTTAGAGGAACAGTTCTGAGAAGACAGAACTAAGTCTTCTGAGAAGATCTCAAACACTTACTGAACACCCCTTATGTGCCAGGCACCATTTTGAATGCTTTACATACACTAAGATCCTCAAAACAACTCTGCAAGGGAGCTATCATTGTCACAATTTTACAAAGGAAAAACTGTGTTCACAGAAGTTAAATGACTTGCCCCAAATCACACAGTTAATAGGTGACGGGGCTGAAATCCACGAGCAAATTGGCCATGTCTACTTTAAAGTCTTCCCTTTTCCATTGCATCTCACACCTTATTCTAATAATAATACTGTGAGGCAGGTGAAAGATGTATCAGCATTATCCCATTTTACAAATGAGGAAACTGATGCTTAAGGAAGTGATATTACTTTCTCAGGACCAAGTAAGTAAGGGGCAGAGCCATGGTTTGTACTCAGATCTTTTGTCCTCAAATCTCTGCTCTTTCCACTACCCCACGTTTCCTCTTACACTGTGCCTTGCAGAGAGGCGTAGTGGAAATATACTTAACAGAGAGTCAGAAGTGCTGAGATGTGGTCTTGACTCTGCAACGAATTTATTGTATGATACTGAGTGAGTTATTTTCCTCTCTTTGTCTCAGTTTTCTCATTCATAAAATAAAGGTGTTGGATTGGATAACCCTTAGGTTCTCCTTCAGCTGGTAATCTAGATTTTAATTAATATCAACAAGCCAATGAGAAGCAGTTTCTCTGGTTTCCTTGCGACCCAACAGTAACCCTCTAAAAGAAAAAAAGAGAAAAAAAACAAAAAACCATTAACTGTTATTGTAGTATAGATAAGGTGAGAACTGCTTAGCACCACAGAGTAGAAATCACCCATTCAATTTCATTCCTTCCTTCCTCAAATACCCTAGATGTAAACATAGAAAAGGCCACGAGCCACCTAATAACACAACGTTGGCACATCCAATAACTGGCACATCTAACATGCCAAGTATGTCTAGGAGTGAAGAGTGTGTTCAGGCGGGATACTTCTTCCCACTTCTAGATTCACAACAGTTCTATTCACTAGGTAATCTCTCTTCCTAGGTTGGGACGCCAGCTCTGCTTCACTTACAGCAGACCAGGCTTATGACTTTAACTAAATCCTATCAGATGTAAACAATTTACAAGTGATTTTTGCCTAATTAATATCATGGAACAAAAAATGAAATTTAACCCCAGATGTAAGTTCTTTCATGCCAAGAAATAGGAAGAGGGCAAGAAGCAGGACACGAGGCTTTAGACAAATTACTTCCCTATCTTAGTTTCTTTATATTTAAAGTAAGGGTGAGAGTCCAAACTAATCCTGAATACCTTTCCCACTCTAGCCTAATGGAAATTTATACATATTCTATATTTAGAAAATGTGAAACGTAAAAAACAAAAATTAGGAAGAAGAGGGCATAATGATACAAATTAAAACAACTTCACAGAAGAAAAAAAAAAGGAATAAGTTATACTGCCAAAGCAGAACATAAAGTATGTATGGTCATATCACCCTGAATACATATTAGTTATAAGAGCAAAAAGAAACCTCTATATCCCTGTGAGAGCTGAAGTAAATAATTCAAGTAATGCCCCAGGATAAGAATGCAGAGGCAGAAACCATTGCTCATGCAGTTAAACCAGAGCTGATCTGAATATGATCAAGGAGGAAACCTGAAACAATTACTGAGAACCAGGAAATTGTCTTAAGAGAAAAGATAGTCCTGGGGAGCACATCTAGACTTATCCTTAGAATAAAGTTCATACTACTTTAGGCAAGCATCATCATTTTCAGTAAATATTTACTTATCAATATGCTAAATGATGAACAAAGCACTTCTATATACATTTGTTCATTTAATTCTGCCAATACTTAGTAGTTATAGTCCTTATTTTACAGAAGAGGAGTTTGAAGCTCAGAGAGGTCAAGAGACCAGGGTGAGACCCAATCTCTGACTCCAAGTTCAACACACTTTCTGCCTCATCCCTATCATAATCTATCTCCTTCATTGTACAGGTCCCTCACACATGCATTATCCAGGTTTATATCTCACAACCACCTTGTGAGGCAGACAATCAAGATTCCTCATGAACTGACCCCTCCCCACCTTTACAGTTTTGAAATGGATGCCGTTGGCTACCTACCCAGCATCCATTCCCCTCTTCCTCCTTCCTAATAGAGTCCTGGTTTTTATCAGGTATTCATCCCTCAGTAGCCTAGTTACTAAGGCAGTTCTCAGATTTCAGCATATTGTCAGTCATAATCACTTGGAGGGCTTGTTAAAACACAGATTCCTGGGCCCCATACCCAGAGTTTTTGATTCAGAGGTCTGCTACATGCCCAGAGAATTTGCATTTTTAACAAGTTTCCAAGTGACCACACTTTGAAAATCACTGGTGTCCTAAGGGAAAGCTGACCCCAAACCTAGGGTAGGTCTTGATTCTACATCCAAACCAAACATGGTAATCCCTTTCTCCCTGCCAGTGATTAGCTTAAGAACTCAGGCTTAACCCATTAGCATCTGGCATGTCCCTGGAAACTCTTGTATTTCAGGGATGGGCAAGTGGCCTAAGTTGGTCCAATTTAACTGAAGAGAATTTTTTTTCATTTTGGGAGATGAAGTCAGTGTCTGTCTGTCTGTCTCTCTCTGCCTCCTTCCCTCCCTCCCTCCCTGCCTCCCTTCCCCGCCACAGACACACACACACACACCTCTTTCCCCCACTCCTCTACCCCATTCTCTCTTCTTTCTCTCTCTCTTTCTCTCTCTCTCTCTCTCTCTCATATCCATTGATTAACAAAAAAACTTATCTCCCTAACTGTTCCTATCAAGGGTACAAGCCACCTGAATATGGCAGAACCTGTGAACTGGTTTGCTCAACACCTATTCCAACCTCCTTCTAGCTTTGGGCACTACAGAGGTTGGAAAGTAAAAAAACCTATATTTCCCAGACTCTCTTCTAAACGTGATTTAGGTTCTGCTAATCAGATGCTCTCACGCTAGATACTGATTTAGAACTAAATTAGATGAGGGGAGAGACTGGGCACAGGACATCCCTTTTGCTATAACAAACTGCAGCAGAGGCAACAGAGTTCTAGCTCTAGCAGTTGTAGCAACAGCTTCCTGATTCTGCAGCATCTCGATTATGGCAAAGACAGTAGCATCCTTGAGACCTCAATTCTTGGGTGCAGTTTGGGGAGTTTGTTGCTGGAAGCTCAGCCTGGGTCCATTTCTTCTACTCTCCCAAAGACTCTGGTACCCTTTAATAAATCCTTTTTCCTTGAACTTGCTAGAGTGGATTCTGTTGCTTGCCCCTATTAATAAGAACTCTGACCAACAAACTACCCTACACTAAAAATAACATATAATATTTACTATCATATTCCCATAACACCTGACCCTTTCCTTCCTTGCCTTTGCATCAACTCTTCCCTCAGTGTGAAAAGTCCTTCCCGCAAATCATCCCATTTGTGAAAGTTACCCACCTCCTCCATGAAGAGGTTTACATAAAGAGGAGTTAATCACAGAGGAAAGGAAGAAAATGGACTTGACAGAGGAGACTGAGCCCTGAAGAATGAGCAGTATGACACCTGGTAGAGAAGGGGCAAGAGGAAGGAGAGGAATGTAAAGAACTACACTCACAAAGGCAATAAGGTGCCTCTTGCCATGAAAGACTGACCCAACAAATTCACAACTTCTTCGAGTTGGGAATGATGCCACAGCATATACTGGGGTTTGTTCAATAAATTAATGTTAAACACAAGTGATTTTTACAGTCAGTTGTCAGTAATTACAAAGCAGTAGTAACTGTGTACAAAAAAATACTATATGAGGAACTATGGGGAAATTCCCATAGCAGAGATCACAGTCTCCCACTCTTGAAGATTTACAATGCAGAGGGAAACAAAGACATCTGAAAAGATCAAGGACACAAGACAAATACTATAAAGACAAGTACAAATTCATATAAACAACTGTAAAGAAAAAAGATTCAAGTCATTGGAGTATCTAAAAGTAGGTGTTATTCATAGAAAATATCCCTAAGAGAATTCATTAATTCACCACTTATTAAACATCTAATATATGCTAAAAATTATTCTAGGTGCTGAGGACACAGTGAAGCAAGCAGATGAGTTCCCTGCTTTCACAAGGCTTAGATTCTAACTGAAGAAGAATTAGGAACAAAGCTTTCAAGGACAGGGCTGTAAATTAAATCACTGGTCATTAGGCTCATTTTAGCTTCCCTACCCTGTAATAATAACAGCAGACATTTATTGAGCACTTGTTATGTGACAGAATCTGCTAAGGGCTCTATAATTAGTACCTCATGTAATCCTAGTAATAAAACTTTGAAGCAGGTACTATTATTAGTCCCATTTTAAGGATAAGGAAACTAAAACTACAAAGGTTAAGTAATTCTCCCATATCACACAATCAGGAAGTGCAGAGCCCCAGGATTCAAAGTTAGGTCAGCGGCAGAGGTTTTAACTACTACACAATACAGAGAGAGGACAAAAGTATATTCACATGAGAGAGAGTTTTGTTACAATGGGAGGCACGAAATTATTAATTTGGCCTGAGCTTTATCATCTCTGAGGGTTATTTTTCCCTCATCCCATAAAATGAGGGGTTAGACTCCCTAAACTATGGTCACTTTCAGCTTCTGTTTCCATGGTTTCAAAAACAATGTGAAAAGCTTTTCAGGTGCCCAGTCCAATTGTTGTCAGTGAAAAGGTACTTTGAAGGCTGACACTGTCCAGTTCTTATGCACCAGCTGGGACCATGTGCTTCCATGCCTTCATTAAGGGGCACATTAGCATTATTACTAATTGGTATAAACAGCTGTAGCACAAACCTCCAGCAGACAGGAGGCTGGAGGCACAGAGAACAAAGAGAGAGGCAGGAAAGCAATGATTGGCTGACCAGGATCCGTCTAGGTCAGGCATGGCACTTGGCCCCACTGTATTTCTAAGTCCTCATGAATGTGGATGCCCAGGCAGCAGCCCAAAACCTTCCTCATTTCCATCTCAATCTCCAGGAAGAATTACAATGAGAACAAGAGCTATTGAGGCAGAGAACAGACTCTGAATATTAAAATACACACTAAGCAGGAGCTGGCAAAAGGAAGAATAAGAGAGGTTTTCCTTTTGGACCTAACAAAGTATAACAGTCAAACTCTACTCACTCACCTGCCATACAAGCTCTGTACCAAAGAGTACCTTTTCAAGGAGCTTTTCCTAATACCTTTAATTATTATTCACTTCTTCCTACCCCTATGCATTTATCAGGAATCTTTTATGTACTAGACTCTGAGGTAGGCACCACATGAATATAATGAATAAAGCACAATCCTCAACCTCGGGGAACTGAATCTAATGAGGGGAACAAGTACATACAAAGGGATTCTTGTTATCTGAGAATAACTAATATCTAAAAATGCCATTTAAGTTAACTGATGAGGGACCAAAATTTCCTAGTAAATTAAAAAAAAAAGTTGATTGGGCCTTTAATTTATCAAAATAAATATTAAAAACCTTTTTTGTAATTCCTAATTTAACAAAATTTAAGTTATAATTGCCACTAAGGTAATTCTTAAACCAAAGAACATCTATCACTTCACATTTGGCTTTCAAAATACATTAAGAGGGGCCAGCCTGGTGGCATGGTGGTTGGGTTCGCATGCTCTGCTTCGGCAGCCTGGGGTTCACGGGTTCAGATCCCAGGCACAGACCTGCACATCACTTATCAAGCCATGCTGTGGCAGGTGTCCCACATATAAAGTAGAGGAAGATGGACGTATTAGCCCAGGGCCAACCTTCCTCAGCAAAAAAAAGAGGAGGATTGGCAACGGATGTTAGCTCAGGGCTAATCTTCCTCATACACACATACAAAAAACACATTAAGAGGATCAGCTTTGTAAAAATTTTCAAGAGATTCACCAATTTTTTCCAAGGGTCACTCTTAATCCATTGTCACTCAAATTGTCCTCTGAATGTCCTATTATGTCATTACTCACGTTACTTTTCCCTTCAATTTTGAACTGGTCTAACTTTACCTAATCCTCATTTGTCAAAGATTTTGTGTGTGTGTGCTTCAAGCCATTCTCCAATATTGCTTTATTTCAAATTCATAAAATTCTTCATGTTTTGCAGAAATTTTGGTTTTCATTTTAGAATCAATTTACATTGCATTGTTAGATGTTCTTTATCCTACCATTAGAAAGGCACTTACTGACAAAGGGAGTGAAGAGGACAGAGCCCAGTGGTAAGCAGGGAGGGATATTTGAGTGGGGACTAATTTTATAAGTGATCAGTTCCTATGGATAACAAATGAACTTCTAGATATTTAACTATAGTGCAAAAGATGGGGAGAGCGCTATGGAAATTCAAAAAAGCTTAATAAATATTTGTTGAGTACATGGATAAGTAAATTATTTTATTCAATCATTCAACAAGTATTTATTGAGAGCCTTCTACATGGCAGAGACTGTTCAAGATGCTGAGTACATAGCAAGGAACGAAACAAAGTACTACCCTGTCTCAGTCCATTCAGGCTGCTAAAACAGAATACCATAGACTGGGTGGCTTACAAACAACAGAAACTTATTTCTCACAGCTCCGGAGGCTGGAAGTTTAAGATCAAAGTGCCAGAGGATTCAGTGTCTGGTGAGGACCCTCTTCCTGGTTCATAGATGGGCTTCTTCTCCCTTGTCCTCACATGGCAGAAAGGGAGAGGGAGCTCTCTGAGGTCTCTTTTATAAGGACACTAATCCCATTCATCAGAGCTCTACCCTCATGATCTAATCGCCTCCCAAAAGCCCCACCTTCAAATATCATCACATTGGGCAACAGGATTTAACTTATGAATTTGGGAGAGACACAAACATTCAGTCTATAGCATAACCTCAAGGAATTTATAACCATGAACGGGTGGATGAGGACTGGAAGTCCACATGGCAGAAATGGCATCCAAGTTGGATCTTGAAGAATGAAAAGTTTTAATAGCGTAGAGGCAAAAGAAATTCCAGGCTGAGGGAATAGACTGATATGACATATGAAAGTTAATGAAACTAAAACAGTCTTTTTTGAGAGATAGAGTAGGGTCAGGGAGATGAGGCTGAAGAGGTAGATGGGGACAAATTGTAAAGTTCTCTGAATAATAAATTAATTTACATATTATCCTACAAGCAATGAGGACACACTGATGGCTTTTGGGCAAAACAGTGACAGGATCAGAAAAATTACTCCATGCAGAATAATGGATGAATAAGAGGGCAGAAAGTCTGGTGGCTAGGACACTAGTTAGGAGGTAATTAAAAGCCTAGAGAAAAGATGATTATGGTCTAAACCAGAGCAGGGGTGATAGAAAACTAAAAACAAATTTGAAAAAACTTCAGAGATAAAACTGACAAGGCTTGATAATCCATTGGATTGATAGTGTGAGCTCATTCATTCAGCAAATATTTACAACATTCACTGTTCCAGGCACTGTACTAGGTGATGGGGTACAATGGTGAAGAAAAGAAACATGATCTTTGACTCTATGGAGCTGAAAGTCTAGACATAAGACAAACAGTCAAATAAGTATAGCATAACTGATCATTATAAATGCTATTACAGAAAATAACAAAGCACTATTAAGAGGATAATAGAGAAGATCTTCTTTAGGTTAGAGAGGCCCTGGCTCACAATAGATACTCAATATTTGTTTACTAAAAGAAGAAAAAGAGGGAGGGAGAGAGAAGCCAGACTTGTGAAGAAGCCAGAATCGGAAAAGAGCATACCAGGGGAGAAGAACAGGTATAAAGGCCCTGAGGCAAGAAAGATTTTCTCAAACTTTGTAGAACAAGAAAAAAATGCCGTCACTCAAGCACAGCCATTGAGGTAGAGAGTGGCACAAGATGAAGTTAGAGAAACAAAACCAAGGGCCAGGTCACTCAGAACCTTATAAATCACATCTAAGATTTTATATTTTCTCCTAAATAAAACAAAAAGCCTTTACAGGTTTTAAGCAAAGAGCTCAGTTAAAAGATTACTGCAGTAGTCCAGAGTGATGCTGGTGGTAGCTTAGATTAGAGAGGTGACAACAGACATGGAAAGAGGTAGACGGATTCAAGAAATATATAGGAAGTAAAATTGAAAAGATCGGAGGTGGAGCACATATGGAGAGTAAGAGAGAAGGAGGCATAAGGGATGAATCTTAAATTTCTGGTTTGAGCAACTAGGAAATGAAGATGCCACTTGCTAAGATAAGGATAACAGAGGGGGAAGTAGGTTTGTGGGAAAAGAAGAATGCGGTTTTAGAGCATATTAAGTAGGAGACGCTGTAAGACCTCAAAGTGGAAATATCAAGTGGGCAATTAGATACATACATGGCTCTAGAGTTAAGGAGAGAGGTTTGGGCTAGAGATATCTAGGAAAATCCAGGAGTTGCCAGCATATATAGAGTATTCAAAGGTAGGACAACGAATGAGATCAAGTAGGAAGAGAGTACAGTGTAAGAGAAGAGGATCTCTCCCTTGAGGAATTTCAACATTTAAAATCAGGTAGAAAAGGCAACAAAATAAACTGAGGAATGGTCAGAGGTAGGAGGCAAGCAAAGTGTTATCACACAAGGCAAAGGAAGAATATTTTAAAGAGGGAGTAATCAAGAATGGCAAATATACTGAGAGGTCCAGTAAGAGGAGAACGAAAAGGAAATTCCACGACTGCTAACACCACAAAAAGAGGGAGATCCAGCATTATGAGACTCTTGATGAAAGAACACACCAATATCTATGAAGTGGTCATGCAAACAAAACAAAACAAAACACCTGAATCTGATCAAGCCTCTAGATACTAACTTACAAGTAACATATAGGACCAAGGAACTTGTTGAACTCTAACAGGGAGATGCAAAATCCAGACAATGGGAAACTTGATAGGACAAACAATGTGATTTCTTCAACAAATAAACTGAATGGGGGAAAAAAGAAATGGAGAGGGAATTCAGAGATTAAAAGAGACATAAAAGACAAATCAACCAATCTCTCTGTGTAGCCCTTACCTGGATTCTGTTGCAAACTGTTAAAGAAAAAAAATTGTGACATTTGAACCACAGCTGAATATTTTGATGATATTAAGGGACTGGAGGGGGGTTAGCTATGGTTTGGGGTGTTTGTTTGTTTGAAGGAGATTTGGCACCATGGGGATCATTATGAGCCTTAGCAAGAGCAGCTGTGATGAGGGGATGGGACAGAAGTAGTGTGGAGTAGGCTGCCAAGTAAATAGGAGGTAAGGAACTAGAAGCAGAAGTTGTAAACAGCTACTTAAAGAAGACTGGCTTTGAAGAGACAAAGAGGGTTTAGCTGGAGGCCGACATGAGACCTCAGGAGCGCTTTTGTTTGGTGGAGAAGTGGAAAATGGTTTTCCTTTAAATACAACATTTGAACGCTGCTTATGATAACTCAGTAGAAAGTAAAATGTAAAGACGCAATGAAATGAGGTTTCTAACATGAGACCATGGGAAGGAATCTAAAAGCATGTGAAGGAGCAGGGCTTTACTCAAAAGAGAGTCACTTCCTTCATTGTAAACGAAGGGGCAAAGGCAAAAATGGGTGCAAATCCAAGTAAATTCTTAGACTTAATAGTAGGAATACAAAGCTTCAACTTTATCTGTGATATATGAGGAAAAGTGTCTGGGGGGTGGGGAGAGTGAGAAGGGCAGGGGAGAAAATGACAGGTGGAGACTGAGGGGAGAACTGAAGATAACGTTGAAGAAAAGCAGCTATTTCCAGAGCTAAAAAACACAGGAAGAAAACCAGGTTTGTGGAAATGAGTTAGTCGAACAGACCAACTCCTGAAGAAATCATCAAAAGAAAGGTGGTGGTGGAATTTTCAGTTTGCAAATATTAAATCCTGTCAAGAGCACATTAAGTCTTCATATCTATTGACCCAGTATTGCTACTTACGGGAATTTATTCTAAAGAAATAATTTTTGAAAAGAGAAAGCTATATGTAGTATTACACATAAAATTACAGTGTAATTCATAATAGAAATGAAAAACCTAAATGATTGTGACAGTAAGTTTTATGTGTCAACTAGGCTAGGCTATAGTATCCAGTTATTCAATTAAACACTAATCAAGTGCGGCTGTAAAGGTATTTTGTAGACATAGTGAACATTAACAATCAGTTGACTTTAAATAAAGGAGATTATCTTTCATGATCTGGGTAGGTTTCATCCAATCACTTGAAAGTCCTCAAGAGCAAAACTGAGGTTTCCCTGAGAAAGAAGAATTCTACTGGTTCTGTTTCTCTGGTAGAACACTGACTGATAATGGTTTTAGGCAAAAAGAATGGAGCCTCCGGAAGGCAAATATGTCTACAAGAGCCGCAATCCAATGCCATTTTCCAGTAACATGTAATTCCTCAACTCAAATGAAATGAAGAAAGACCTAGAATGGCAAAGTAGCTGGTGATCGGCTTAAGAATTTTCTACATCCTTAGTTGAAGGGCATGCCTTCAATTTTGACTCAGGTCAGAGATATCTGCACTGGGCAGCTGAACAGTTAGCACAGTGAGGTTTCTTCTCTCTCTCTCAACACCAGACACTGAAAGGATTCTTCTATGTTTGTTGAACTTGAGAAAATCAAACAAATGCTCCTAAAAAAGAAGCCATATGGACCTCTGTTTGAATGCTGGCTCCACTTTGATTCATTCAGTCAAAAAATATTTATTGAGTGCCTACTATATGCTAGGAATTGTGAATACAACAATGAGCAAAAAAAGATACTTTTTATTTTAAGGGAAAGGGTACTATGTTAAAACTCATTCTCTTTAGGGTGCCCTGCCTTGGCGGAGAAATGATTCTCTGGAGCTTATTAAGACCCTAGTAGGGTAGAGAGACATTATTCAAATAGTGTCATAGTGTAGTGGGTAAGAGTATGGTTCTATGTAACCAAATGATATGAATTCTAAAATGTTTAGGGGTGAAGTGTACTGATGTCTGCAACTTATTTTGAAATGCTCCAAAAGAAGATGGACTGATGAATAGATTAAGGGATGAAAAGATATGCAATAAAGCAAACACAACAAACTATTATAGAATCTAAATAATGAGTATGAGGGTGCTCAATGTACATATTTCTCTCCCAATATTTTATTATGAAAAAATTTTTAAACATACAAAATAAAAGTTGAAAGAAGTGTATTGTGAAACAGTTTCAAGAGGAGTCAGCCTAAAAGGACGTTTTTTCTTTAATGAAAAATTCAATCTTTGACCAAGAGTTCCACCTAGATATTAAAGACACCCAGAGGCAATCTCAAAACCACTTGAAAACTTGGATTAATCAATTTGTTCATTAATATTTATTTGTTTGTTTTAGCTGACAATGATAGAGAACATTCTACACTCGAGACACTATACTAAAAGTACTGGTTCATTTTCTCATTCTGGCACTATGGCAGGGGGAGGCTCCGGCAGTCCCTAATTCTGTCTATAAAATCAGATTTAATAATCCCTTCTCAGTCTCTCAGGATTAACTGGAATATTGCACATAGCAGCATTTTGAAAGGTCTCTTCCTAGCACTCCAACTTCATCTCATACCATTCACTCTTACTCCCCATGCACCAGCCATAATGGCCTTTTCTTAGTTCCTCTATGTCAAGCTAAACCAGCACTATCCAAGAGAAATATAATGCAAGCCACTAACACGAGCCACATACGTGATCTTAAATTTTCTAGTAGCTACATTTTTTAAAGTTAAAAAAAGCAGGTGAAATTCATTTGAAAATATATTTTAACCCAATTTATCCAAAATATCAACATTTCAATATATAATCAATATAAAAAGTTGAGTTATTTTAAATTCTTTTTTCAGTACTAAATCTTCAAAATCTGGTACATATTTTACACTTTTACATCTGTATTTGAACCAGCCACATTAGAAGTGCTCAGTAGTCACACTGGTTAGTAGCTACCATATTGAGCAGCATAGCTCTCAACTTTTACCTACTTTCAGGGCCTTTGTGCATTTAAAATGTTCCCTCTGCCTGACATGCTCTACGTCCCATTCTCTGCATGACTAATATCTACTTAACTTAGTTTAAAAGCATCATCTCCTCAATGAGGCCTTCCCATTCCAAAATTCTCTACATCAATCCTTTATCTCTTTTGTTTAGGACTTATCAAAATCTGCAACTATTTATTTGTACATTTAATGCTTTTCTCTGTATTCCCCTCTGGAATGTAAGCTTTATAAGAGAAAGAACAAGGACCATTTTTGTACTGTTTATGATTATACCCCTAGTACTAAGCAGAATGCTTGGCATATAGGAAGCAATCAATAAATATTTGTAGACTAATTAAGGCATAGATAAATAGAAGCACTGTAGAGATGTACTGGTTTTGTACATATGTGCAAGTGTGTTCTGCCCCTACTCTACCAGCCTACAAATAAGAATATACTCAGCAGCTTTTCCCAACTGGCCTACAACCTTTACAAAATCAACTTCAGACAATTGTCTGGCAAGTGGCAATGGATGGAAACAACATGATTTTTGGTAAGACAGCAAGCTATAAATATCTTTTACCATTCTCCAAAGAACCAGGAACTTTTTAAAAGTCAAGGGAGAATGAAGGAAGTGCCACTGGCCAAGGCAGCACCCAAATGATCAGGAGCCAACACAAGATTTGGAGACAGAAGATATTGATTAAAGATGCCAATTTGCAAACTCCCGGCTATGTTATAGCCACTTAACTTCTCTCCTTATGGAGAGATAAAAATGATGCCTTAAGGATAGAATTAAATTAAATGAGATTGTATATGAAGTGTTTTAAAAACAGTAAACCCTAAATATATATTGTCTCTAGGCCGCTCATGAAACTTGGACTTTCAAAGTCTATCGTTATGAATTTTTCCCCTTTGCTCATCTGACTTTTTGCTTTAAGTTACTCTGCAAATTATATATAGATAACTTCTTGAACTAATCAAGCAAAATCTATCCTGATACCAAATAAAAATCTGAACTCTGGAGTGGTCAGATAATTCAAGATGGGAAAATAATCTTAAATGGAAGAAAATGTTATAAAATAGTAATCCTCCAATAGGTGAGAGAGGGACTAAGAGTCCTTCCAACTATACCAGGTCCCTCTCCACCCGTCCCCCAACCTGGAAATTTAAATTTTGCTCCTCTAGCCCATTAAGAATTGTTTCCAGAGCCAGCCCCGTGGCCTAGTGGTTCAATTTGGCATGCTCTGCTTTGGGGGCCCAGATTCAGTTCCCTGGCATGGACCTACAGCACTCATCAGCAGCCATGCTGTGGTGGCAAACCACACACAAAATAGAGGAAGACTGGCACAGATGTTAGCTCCGGGTGAATCTTCCTCAAGCAAAAAGAGGAAGATTGGGGGCTAGCCTGGTGGCGTAGTGGTTAAGTTCACGCACTCCGCTTCGGCAGCCTGGGGTTTGTCGGTTTGGATCTTGGGTGCAGACAGATGCACCACTTGTCAGCCATGCTGTGGCAGCGTCCCATACAAAGTAGAGGAAGATGGGCACAGATGTTAGCCCAGGGCCAGTCTTCCTCAGCAAAAAAAAGAGGAAGATTGGTAATGGATGTTAGCTCAGTGCTAGTCTTCCTCACAAAAAAAAAAAAAGGAAGATTGGCAACAGATGTTAGCCCAGGGCAACCCTTCCTTAGCAAAAAATAAAATAAAATAAAATTGTTTCCATACTGAAACACTGTTACTGACAGAAGATGTCCTAGTGTATTACAGAGGAAGGGTGAAGGCAGGGAGAAGGTAAAAAATCACTGTCACATCTGAGGAGGGACGTGGCATCAAATTTAATACATGAATATGACAGCTAAGGAAAACTGACGCTCAGGGTGGTTAAGTGACTTGTGATCATAAAAATGTCTTCAAATCTCAGCTTGATCTCTCTGCTCCTAAATTTCTTCATCTGTAAAACGAGTATCAAACAGCAGCTCTCTTACAGGATTATTTTGAGGAGTAAATGAAAAATCAAATGTAAAGTGCTTAGCACTGTGAAAGTCCTCAGTAAAAGGTCAGTTGTAATGAGGCTGATGATGCTGATCTGTTCCTGATCTCATTTATCCCCAATGTACAATGACGTTGCAGGGAGGTGGTAGCTGGGAAACAGGGAGATCACCATTCCACACTCATTTTTAAAAAAGAATAGAAGGAAACAGATGAAATGCAACTATTGGTTATCTTTCTACAATAAAACTCTCATGGATTTATTGGGTTTTGTCTTTTGGCTTCTTTTTTTTAACCTTTTATTCTTCTCTAGTCTCCAAATTTTCTACAAGAATCATGTATTACTTTCATAATAAAAGAAACATACATGTATCTTAAAAACAAAAAAGAGGGTTTAAGAAAATACACTCAAATTGGAAGTGACTATCCGACAATATTTTAGTCTGCTAGACCCTGGCTACCAACTCCTGAAAAAAAAAATCTTTTTCAGCAATTAAGGAAAATCCTAGGAAATGCCCTCAGAACCTTAGAGTTAAAAGCACTTTTATAGGTCACTTAGTCCAAATTCCCAACTAATAGCCAACATCAGTCAAGCACTTTACAGCTTACAAATTGCTATGCATTTATCTATGGGGCTCACCTGATCCTCACCACACCATAAAGGTGTAAGACAGCTATGGTGTAATGAAGCATGAGCTCAAGAGTCAGAAGGACTGGGCTTCAAATCACAGCTGTGCTGTACAGCCTCAGGCAATTCAGTTAACCTCTGTTTTCTCTTTATAAAATGGAGATAAAACAATACCTGTCCTAGCTAACCCAGGGAGTTGTTGAAAGAATAAAGTGAGATAATATTAGTGAAAGTACTTTGTACACTACACAAAAGGCCCTTCATCATCTGGGCTCTGCCTTCTTCTCTGCTCTGACCACTCCCCACTTTGCACCCTATCCTCTAAGTGTACTGAACTACTCAGGATTCCCCAAACTTGTTTCTCAAGCCTTCTAGCCCTCATACTGCTCTCTCTCTTTCAAGAAGGTCCTTCCTCTTCCCTCTCTTCCTACCCATTCCCCACTCTGCTTCATTAACTCCATCTCTCAGAACCCAACTGAGGTGTCTCTTCCATTAAGAAGGCTTGCCAAGCACCCCCAGTTCAGGCAAAGTAGAGGCCTTTCCTCCGTCTTCACACAGCACCGGCATGTATCTCCATGTGTCATTTTTGTCTCAATATAGTATCATTGTCTACGGACATATCTGTTTCTCAACTATAAACTTAAGGGTAGGGACCAGATATGATTCATCTGTTTCTTCAGATCCCATGACAATGCCTGATGCTTAATGTGTTTAGCAATGAATGAACTTTGACAATTAACACATTTGTTTTCATATAGTAGATACATGTTTATGCAAACTATTATAATATAACAGTACTTCTCAACCTTGCCTGCATATCAGAATCACCTATAAATCTTCAAAAATAGAAATTCCAAGAGATTTTGATTAAGTAGACTTGAGATAGAGCCCAGCAACTGTAATTTCTGTTTTACATCTTCCCAAGTAGTTCAATGCATAGCCAGAACTGAAAACCACTGCTATACATAGTTGTAGTCATAAAATTACAACAATTCTACCTAACATCTAAGATGTAAGCTTAACATCTTACAATTCATTTTCACATATATTATCAATCTTCACAACAACTCTGTGAATTAGGTATTTCCACTTTCCAAATGAAGAAATTGAGATTTAAATAAGTGTCCAAGTAGGTCTTTGCCTAACTTCAAATTTAGTACTCTTCCTTCTACCTCCATCTCCTTCCCTAGAAAGTGATAGATAATATTGCAGCAATACACAAAGTACTATGGGGACAAGGGTTCAAACGAGGAAGACATCAATCCCAGCTTTGTGGATATCAGGGCGAGAATAAGGAAAACTGGGTCTTAAAGATATAGGCAGGCAGATGAGGGTGGAAGCCACACATATAGTACTGTCACTATCATTTATCACCCCAAAAGATTCAAAAGACAGATTCTATAAAGGAGACAAATAGTTGGTACTTACAAAGTCTGAAAGGGAAAGGGACACTGGAGAGGGCTATAAGTGGAAAACTGGAAGAAGAAAGCCCCATAAACAAGAAGGAATTTCCCAATGTTGAATGCAAATTACCTCACCCTGATTCATGAATAGGTGCCAAGACATAATGGATGTTTCATAACTAAGACTCAGATCAGTTTTAGAGAATTAATCAATACAAAACAAAATCATATTAATGGGGGATCAATGAACCTCTGGTTCTTTCTAAACTTATTACTACACCATTCCTAGAGAAGAGATAATCTGGAGGATCCTAGCACATAGATGATTTCCCCCATCTCAAAGACTAGAAGGATGGGAAAGTGGAGGAAGTTATTCATGAGAGATAAAGCTTAACAACGCAAGAAGAGAAAAATGTATTGCACTATGTTAATAAATTTATGATGGCAAAGAGAAGTGAATATTCAGGTGACTCAGAATACTGAATAAAGTCTGATCTCTCAGCTTCAGTAGAGAAGTGTTCACTTCTAAGTCTGCAATATCATGACCATCTGACACAGAATTTTATCAACAATTATTTTTTTCTAGTTCAAACCGTGGACTTCAATCAGGATTTTCTTAGACGGAAGAGGCTAAAGAGATTAGGAAGCACTGAAAGGACATTTCTCAGTGCCCCGAAGTTTAGTTTGATAGAGTTTAAAAGGCAATATGATATAGTGGCAAAAGTAAAGTACGACATTTAGATTCAAAAAATGTAGTTTTAAACCAATATTCAGTCATTTGCTAATGATGTGCCTTTGAGCAAACCAAGACTTCTATGATCCTCTGTCTCCTAACTCATAAAATGGAAATACCTGGCACAGGGCTGTTGTGAGCACCGAACAAAACACCAGGGAAAGATGTTACTCTTTTCCCTGTATGAATGGTAAATGTAAATGCATGTAAATCTGTCTTCACCAACCTTTCTATGCACAAAAAAGGGAGCAGGCTAAATAAAGAAAAATTTTACCTCTCACAGCAATATACCTACAAAATATTCCTATATTCTCTATACATAAAAATTAAAGCAGCCTGGGTAATGAAAATAACACATAACTGCTGGTATCAGGTGGTTATGAACTGGAATTAAGATCTGTCACTTACTTTCAGCAAAACCTTGAACAAGCTCCCTTTGTCAGTCTGAGCCTCAACCTTCTTATCCATCAAATAGAGATACTAGCAATCATTTTACATGCTTCATTTGAGGATTGGAGAAAACATTTCCATAGTGCCTGGTACATAACAGGTGTTCAATAATGTAACCTACTGTTAATAAGTTTACCACCACCTAACTAGCTAACAAATTATATTTTCCAAAGGTTTCTTTATATTCAATATTTTATTTAGTTGCTTCATAACCTTGTAAGCTAGTCGTAGCAACTATTACTATCTCCATTTTACAACAGTTGAGACAAAAAGTACAGAGATAAAATTACTTCCATAAAGTCATGCAGTAATATAGAGACTAAATTAAGGTCTCTTGACTTTCTCCAGGTTTCATTATTCCCTCCAACCCAAGTTACAACATTAGTCCTTAGGAATTAAAACGACATCTATGAAACAGTATATTCTTTGGATAACCTTAAACTTCTCCCTTTACTATACAAAAAAAAGTTTTTTCCCTACTTTCTGGTTATGATTTAGAAAGATAAAAAAGGGAGAAAGGAAAATTCACTAAAACCAGCAACAACAGAATTGAGAATTGTCTCAAACTAGCAACTGCTGATTCTACCTTGATTTTTCAGTTTTCCCCAACAAAGCCACAGACTTTGATTTCTTAATCAAAATTTTTCTAAGTCTGCTTATCAAAATGATGCTTGTTTGATAAACTACTCCTAAATTGAGGGGAAAAATTTAAGACAGCTTTCTCCTATCTTTATGAGTACATACCACTTTTTTTTTAATCCCTCTATTTTATCCCTTCATTTCAGCACTTTTCACACCATATTGTAATATTTTTAACTCCGTAAGGACTTCAACCACATCCTCTGTATACTTGAACATCCTGTCTCAGCACGGGGCCTGGCACATGGTAAAGAAGAACTCAATAAGTGTTTATAAATAAACAGATGAACAAATGAAGCCAATCTCCCAGAGAGAAGCTAGAAAAGAAAAAAAACTGGATCTGGTATCTTAGGGCAGATAAGAAACTGAAAGAAACAAAATATTTTAAGAGATTTATAAGGAAGAAAAATCTTTGTATGGAGTCAAACAGGCCCTTGTAGGGCTTCAAGTATCACTGGAGAAAGACAAAAACCACAGGAGATCCGGAAGAGACCGTTTCAAGTTAATTTCAAGCTAAAAGCCTCAAAAGTTAGGGTGCTTATTTCGACTTGCAAAACCAAGTTGCAAATTCCCAAGAAACAATCCTGGCCTAGGCTATTCCAACAGCAGTTTTCTCAGGTCCTGGCTAAAAGAGCAAAAGCCAACTTTGGTGGAGAAAGGCAGGCGTAAAAGGGAAGAAAAGCTCAGTCTAAAATAAATCCCCCCAAATGTTAGAATCCACTGGGATTTGCATATTGGAGTGTGGTTCCTCTTCATTCTGAGACCTATTCTTGAATAAAACCCCAATATAGCAGCTGGCAGTAAATGAGACTAAATCATATTACTCATTCAACAAATATTTGAGCGCCTGCTATATGCAGTCACTAGTCTAGGCACTGGGATTAAAGTTGTGAACAAATCAGACAAAATTCTCTGCTCTCATGAAGCTTTCATTCTAGTGGCAAAAGAAAGATGATAGACGAATGGAATGGAATGGGATGGAATGGAACAGAATGTCAAGCAGTAAGTGCTATGAGAAAAAAGAAGGGAGGGAGAGAGCTGGCAAGAAGCTGGTCATATCAAGAGCAGATCTTTTAACATAGTGGTTCTCAAATTTTAGCAAATATCAGAATCACCTGGAGAGCTTGTTAAAGCAGAGGTGTGGGGGCACCAAGCCCAGAGTTCTTCATTTGTAGGTCTGGGATGGGACAAATAATTTGCAATTCTAACAAATTCCCAGATTACGTTGATGTTGCTAGTGCAGACACAACACCTGGAGCTATTGTTTTAACCCAAAGGATTAGGTAACCTCTATCTCATGGGTCTTGAGTTGATTCTTCATTCACACATCCACTCATTTCAAACACTTATTCAGTGCCAGGAACTTCGCTAGGCACTGAAACTAAACAGATCCTGACCTCAAGAAATTCACAGGTTAATGAAAAGACAGGCACAAACTCAAATAATTGCAATAGAGGGCTATGGAGAGCTGTAAGAGTGGTATGTACATGAACTAGAGAGGATGGAAGAGCAACTCATTCTAGGGAGGTAATAGGAGGAGACTACGGGACTGCTTCCCAGAGGTCCAGCAAGCACTTATCCACAGGCAAGTAGGGGGTGGGAGGACGGCATTCTGAGAAGAAAGAACAGCATGTGCAAAAGCATAGATGAGAAAGACAGCAGGAGAGTTATAGAAAGTGAAGGTGCAAAGGGAGGCAGTAGTCTGATCTCTGAGAGATTCTTATTCATGTTAAAGAGTTTGAAAATTATCTTTAGGCAATGACTACTCAGGGGTGGGGAGAAATGAGGTGATCAGGTTTTGTTTTACAAAGATCCCCCTGGATACACAGTGCCCTCCTTTCAGAAAGTACTGCTTCCTCCAAACCTAACACAGGGCCTCATAACATGTGCTTAATAAATGATATTGAACTGAACAAGCTTTTTGTCTTATGAGAGACAGGTCACCACCTTCCCTGCAGGACTCACTTTGGCCAGGACAAGACTTGTAAAGCAGGTCCAGCAGCCTCAATTACTGCACCCTACTCCCTGTACAACTGGAGTCCCCCAGAGATTAGGGCAGGCCTTCATTGTTGACATGTCTACCTCACCCACTAGACTTTGAGCTCTTTGAAGACAGGGAATATCTTAACAGCCCCCATAGTCCTAGCAGGAGACCTGAAACATAGCAGCTGTCCAGACTCCAGTAATGTTGGGTAAATGAATGACTGAATAAGGCAGATTTACCAGATAGACCCACAAGTCCCTATAGGTAAGGTTATGGATAAGCTTCAGGGAATGTTTCAGGGATTATGTTCCCAAAACCCTCTTGGAGAAGTAGTTTCTAGTTGAGGTGAAGTGGATTTCATATGCACCTGGTTTAGGATTTCCCGAATAGGAACAAATAATGTTGCAAGTGCTGTAATAGAAACCCTACCAGGCCTCTGAGGGCTCCAAGAGAAGTCAGTTTTGCCTGACAGTTATTTGCGGGTGGATGCCAACAAAGACTTCATGGGGGGAGGGGAGAGGTGTTCTTCAGTGGAGTCTTGAAAGCTGAGTAGGTGCTTGACACCTGCCTGTTGCTAGGGCATAAATGCAAACTCCTAGAACTTTAAGGCTGTAAGTGACCTGCCCAAGGTCACACAGGAAGTAGGTGAAGTCACAAAGTAAGGCCAATGAGGAATCGGTGTACTGTGTACTGTTGACTGTTTTCTCCTGACAAAGTTGTGAGAGATTCCCAAGACACAATAGGAAAAATTAAAAATTTTCCTCAGGAACAATTCTTAAAGGCTGGACTAATGAATTCGAATTTTTATTGGTAACCGTAGTACTAACCCTTCCCTTCACCTTTCAAAGTTCTGGGGAAAAGCCTAAGACAGGTATCCAAGGGGTTTAACAAACAACAAGCACTTTGCTCCCAACACCCACAAACACCCAAAACTTAAGTATTCTTCCAGAACACTCCCAGCAGTTTTTGCTGTTAAAATAGTCAAGATAGTAAAGGCTATAATAATGTCTTTTGAAATGGAATAATGAACACAAAATAGCTATAATTCTCCTTTCCCTGTTTGTTTTTAACTCCACAAGTTGCAGAGCACCCCGGGTGGGGGAGGGGCTGCACAAGCCAAGCACTATCCAGTCGTGGTTTTCCAGGAGCTGGACCCTATAGGTGAGTCCCGGGCCTGGACAGGGGTGAGTTTTCGTGCAGAATGACTCGGACGCCGCTCTGCTCGGCTGCCCCGTCGCGGCCCCGGGTTAGCGCCGGAGGACTGCAAAGTTCGGCAGGGAGTCGCTCCCGGGCCCGGACCAGTCGGGGCTCCAGGCCCCTCCCCCGCCCCCTCCCGGGTCCCCGGAGTTCCCAGCGTCGGAGCCCGGCGGCCGCGCCGGGGGTGCGCAGGGGCCTTTGTTGGTCCGACAGGAGCAGCCAGCCCCGCGAGGCGGCGCCCCCGCCTCACCTTACCTGGCGCCCCCGGCCGCCCGCCCGGCCCCGCCGCGCGAAATGAATGGGCCCAGGCCCCCCGCCCCGCGCCGCCCCCACGCCCGCGCCCCCGCCGGGCAGCCCGCGCCGCCGGGGATACCGGGCGGGAGGCCGGCTCTCACCTTCCGCGCTCGCTCAGCTCTACTCGGCTCCTCCTCCTCCTCCTCCACCCGGTGGCGGCGGCCGAGCCGGGGAGTGAGCGCGCGGGGGGCCGCCTCACTTTCTCCCTCCCGCCGCCGCCGCCGCCGCCGCGCGCTCGACGCCTCCCCCACCCCGCTCGTGCCGGAGAGTCCCCTCAGGACAGGGGGGATCCGCGACCGAGACGGGGGCGGGAGGGAGCTGGGCGACGCGGCCGAGGGGGTGCGGCGGGGGAGGGGACGCGAGGGGGCTCGGGCGGCCTCTAGGGGAGGAGGTGGGGAGACCGAGAGTTCTTCGAGGGGTGTTGAGCGTGCGGGGCTCCGGGGAAGAGGGGCAGGAGTCCGAGGGGAAGCGTCTGTGTAGTAGGACTGCAGAGCCGTGAGGGAGGCGGCGCCGAGTGGGAGGGGGTGTGCGGGGGAAGCCGTGAGGGGGCGTCTACCGTGCCGCCGGCACCTTGGGCTCCAGCTGCAGCCGCGGCCGGGCCGCCTACCCCGCCCGCCGCCGCGCTATTGTACGCCGCCGGGCCGGCCCGACCTCCTTCCCCCCCCCACCCCCCCACCCCCGGCGCCCGCCCCTCCCCCGCGAGGCCGCCGCGCCAGCTGAGCCCGGCCCGCCTCCCGCAGGTGGGAGGGGGAGGGGAGGACCGGGCAGACCCACGTGAGCGAGGCCGACCCAGGCGAGGGGGATGGGGAGCGCCTTTAATGACGTCATCGGCGCATGACGCCAGAGGCTGGGGAATCACCCGGCTACCGCGTGACGTCATTGTGCCCGCGTCTCACTCTGCACTCGTGTCTGTTGCAGGCCGTTTTGACGTGGCCTGTCTCTGGGAAGGTTTGGGGACGATTTTGGGAGGCATTGGTGGTGTAGTCAGGGTCGAAAAAGACAGCTAACTCCCTGGTCTTGTGGTTCTCTTCAGGTTACGAAGTACCACCGAATCTGCTAGCTCCTTGCCAAGAGCTGAATTTTAAAACTACCTCATCTCCCGTGACCTCAGAGCCAGACATTTATTATACTATTTGTCTGTGGGGGGAGGGGCAGGAAGACAAAGAAATGATAATGGAGGTTTGAGCTATGTTGAAATAAATGGGCTCCCTTTCCCCTTTTTCTCCTACCACTGAGGCTACATTCAACCCAAACCGTTCCCTCGAGCTCAAATTCTGTATTTCCCAGTGCCTCCTGGACAGCATTATCTGCATACTCCGCTGTACCTCAAATTCCACAAGTCCAAAACAGCGTTAGTGGCTAAGAGAATCATTGCCTTGCTTAAAAATCCCAACTGTAGAAATGTTGGTGATAGGACCTTAACATTTCCAAGCCACAATTTCCCCATAATAAGTAGGACCTGGGTATCCTTAATTTGATCTCTCTAATCCTCAGTTTTTCCGTAATAATAGTAACTACAATTTAGCACGTATTAAGCCCTTCGGAATGTTGGGTATTCCTATTAGCATTTTCCCCCAAACTTGCGATTCATTCTACTTCCTGGTTTCAGTGAAGGGACCACCATCCAGCAGTCCCCTAAGCCAGAAACCTGGACATAGCCCTCATTCTTCCTCTCTCAACACCCTTATCGAATTAGTCACCAAGTCCTGTACAGTCTCCTTAATATTTCTCAAGTCCTTGCCCTTTTCTTCACTTACCACCGCCTGGACAACTGGGACAGCTTTCAGTCTCTCCAAATCCAATCCATTATTACTGGTGACCAGAGTAGACTTTTAAAACCACAAATCTGATGATGATCAGATTTAAACACTGTTTAAACACTGAACGGCTTTTGTTGCTTTTAGGATACAGTCCAAACTCCTTCATTTGGCACTGTACAACCTTGGTGCTTACCAACAGCCTTTCCAGCTTCATGTCACACGTGTTATCTTGTGCTCCAGCCACACCGAAATGCTACTTAATATTCTTTGAACACACGTTTCTTCATGTCTCTGAGCTCTTCTCTCTTTATCTCGCTGGCAGATACTTATTCATTCTACAAAGTCCAGCCCAAATGTCATGTTCATTTATTTATTGGACTAATATTTCTTAATTTCTCTGAGCCTTCACAATGCTGTAATCCGTAGTACACCCCTGCCTTTAGTGGCATGTAGCACACTGTGTAGTAACTGAATTTGTGTATCTGACTCTCTGAGCCCCTCGAGAGCAAGTCGTTTTTCTATCCATGGTGTCCATATCCCCAGTATCTACAACAGTGCCTGACACATAGTAAGAATCAATATGTTATAAAAAATGTATTTAATAGATGTTCACATAATGCTATGTGTCAGATACTGTTCTAAGCACTATCTCCTTTAAACCTCTAACAACCCTCTGAGATAGACTACTGTTATTCCCCCATTTTATTGATGAGGAAATTGAGGCAAAGGGGGATTAAATAATTTAACCCCAGAAAGTTATTCTGATCTAAACTATTTTTGCATGGTCTCTGTGGTAGGCAGAATAATGACTCCTTAAAAATGTTTACGTCCTAATCCCCAGAACCTATGAATATGTTACCTTCCATGACAAAAGGGACTTTGCAGGTGTGATTAAATTAAGGATCTGGAGATGAGGGGGTTATTCTGGATTATCCAGATGGATTTAATGTAATCACAAGGATCCTTAAAAGTGGAAAAGGAGGCCCGCCCGGTGGCGCAGCGGTTTAGTCCGCGCTTGGCAGCCCGGGGTTCGCGAGTTCGGATCCCGGGCGCCCGCCGACGCACTGCCTGTCAGCCATGCCGTGGTGGCGTCCCATATAAAGTGGAGGAAGATGGGCACGGATGTTAGCCCAGGGCCAGTCTTCCTCAGCAAAAAGGGGAGGATTGGCAACAGATGTTAGCTCAGGGCTGGTCTTCCCCACAAAAAAAAAAAAAAAAAAAAAGTGGAAAAGGAAAGCAGAAGAATGAGGAAAAAGTCAATTTGGACTACAGAAGAGGTCAGATGTGAGATGTGATTCAGGGTGAGAAACACTCCACCCACCCTTTGAAGACAGAGGAAGAGAGCTACCAGCTGTGGAATAAAAACAACTCCAAAAGCTGGAAAAGGCAAGAAAACAGATCCTTCTTTGGAGCCTCCAGAAAGGAACAGAGCCCTGCCAACACGTTTTAGCCTAGTGACACCCATTTTGGACTTCTGAACCCCAGAACTGTAAAATAATGAATGTGTGTTGTTTTAAGCCACTACATAAGTGACAGTTGGTTACAACAGCAATAGGAAGCTAACACAGTCTCAGATCAAGGGCAACTGCTCTATGCTAACAAGTGGGAGAGGGCTACTTGCTAGAGGTGCAAGCTTCTCAATTGCATCCACCCAAATATCTCCATCCCAGCCTCAGGGTCCCAATCCCTACCGACAAGAAGACTGGCTTTAGCATAAGAGAACAGTCAAAGGATCTCTGCCACCCTAATAACTATTACATTCTGGGCCTGATTTTCAGCATAGTCTGCTCTCCAGCTGCAGGAGAAGGTTGTTTAAAAATCTTCCATGGAGCTCTTCTGGATTTCATACCTGGTCCTGAATTGGTAGGTGGATGACCTGAGCCTGAAATTCTCTTTCTTCGAGGCTTTTCAGATAGTTAACAAAATCAAGCCAATTCTACGAAATTATGGTTAACATTACTCCCACACCATTCAAGTGCTAGAGCATGCATTCTCAGTGGGGGCAATATCTTCCCAAAGGAAGTGAAAACTTGAAAAAATATCTTAGATATTACAATGGTTTGTGGCCTCCAAAGCTCAACCCTATTTGACAAAATCTTATTCCTTAGTATTTAACTTCTCTGATCATGGATGCTTTATTTTTATTTACTTCTTTATTGAGATATGATTGACATATAACATTGTATTAGTTTCAGTTGTACAACATAATGATTTAATACATGTATATATTGTGAAATGACCACTATAAGTTTCATTAATATCCATCACCATATATAGTTACAATTTTTTTTCTTGTGATGAGATCTTTTAAGATCTACTCTCTTAGCAACTTTCAAATATACCCAATAATATTGTTTACTATAGTCACCATGTTGTACATTACATCCCCAGGATCTTATTTATCTTATAAGTGGAAGTTCATACCTTTTGACCACCTCCTACCTGGGATACTTTAACTTTAATTTAATTTTTCTCCTTAGGAGGGCACTATTAAAAAAAAAAAAAAAAGGTTGAGAATCCCTGTGCTAGTGCTACCTTATAATCTGATATTCTCCTTCTACTTGTACTTCCAGTCTACCACAGGTGAAGAACTTGGTTGTTGTGACAGCACAACATGTCGGGGGTTATCACTGCTCAACTTACCACCAATAGAGTCCTTGTTGCCATATGATCAGTGAGTGATTCAGTCCAGAATCCCATCCTGAGGGTCTTTACTCTGGGATAGCTCTTGGTACCAACCACCTAAGTTTAGGTTTCCCAAAATCAGAGCCTGAGATAAATACTTGGGTGTAGGTAGTTTATTTGGGAGGTGATCCTAGGAAACAGGAATCAGACAAGGGAAAGGGAAAGCCAATGTAGCATGTGTTATTGAGGGTCTCACTTCTGTCAGAACTTCAGAGAAGCATACAGAATGCCTCCCACAATAGACCACCTGAAAGATGAGAGCTTTTATCCACTGGCTTCCATCCCAGTAAGGTAAGGGTTGTCCCGAGGGCTGTTGACTCCCCTAGACACTGTGGCTTTGTTTGCAAGTCTAGCAAGTGACTACAGATGTCAGAAAAGGTCCTGAGGCAGAATAAGGAAAGACCTGAGGTGTACACTTGAGGTGACACATTAGCAGCATAGGGGAGTTGGAACTGTCCACCGCAATTGTAGCTGAAATCAGAGGTGGTCTAAGGGAATGTGACAAGTACCAGAGATGTCTGCTACAGACTAAGCAGATTTCATTTATAAATTCATGTTATAAAACCAACTGTAGTAGATAATGCCAAACTTACCTTTCAAAATAATTGAACTGGATTACACTCCCAGCAGTTATTCCACATGCCCACTAATATTTGGTATTATCAATCTTTATTACTTTAATCATTCAAGTGGGTATGTAGTGATGTTGCATTATTACTTTAATTTGCATTCCTTTGATTACAAATGAGGTTGAAAACCTGTTCATAAGTTTGTTGCTCATTTGGATATCCCCTTTTGTGAAGTGTTTGTTCAGATCTTTTGCTCAAGTTTTTAAAATCAACTTTATTGAGATATAATTTACATGTAATAAAAATACACCTATTTCAAGTATTTCGTGTGATGAGTTATGACAAATATATATCCCTTGTAACCATTGCCACACCCCTTCTGACCCAGGAAGTTCCCTTGTGCCCCTTTGCAGTCAGTCCTCTACCTGCCTGACAATCAATGATCTGCTTACTATCATTATAAATAAATTTTGCCTGTTTTAGAATTTCATATAATTGGAACCATACAGTAGGTACTTCTTTGTATCTAGTTTCTTTCATTCAGCATAATGCTTTAAGATCATCCATATTGTTTCATGTGTCAGTCAGTACTTCCTTTTTATTGCTAGGTAGTATTCCATTGTATGGATATACTATAATTTGTTTATCCATTCAATTGTTGATGGACATTTCAAGTTTGGCACTATTATGAATGAAGCTACTATGATCATTCATGTGTAAGTCTTTGTATGGATCTATGTTTTCATTTCTCTTGGGTATGAAACAGATGGGTTGTAGGGTAAGTGTATATTTAACTTCTATAAGAATTGCTAAACTGTTTTCCAAAACAGTTGTACCATTTGGTGTCCTTTTGACATGTCCCCATCATTCTTCGAGCACTCTTTGCTTTTTGGCCCAAGATGTTCTAGGCTCTTCTTGTATTTTCTTTGACCCAGCCCTCAAGTCAGCCATTTCTCCAAAGAGTTCTGATTCCTTTCATTGAAAGATAGTATTTAGAAGCCAAAATCTAAGCACTAGGTCAGCTCATTACTATGGAGTTGTCTCTGTTCCCAGGTGTTCTCGGCGTATATAAGACTACAGGCAGACTCACTCTCACTCTCCTTCTAGCCTTTAGAAAGCATGCCATCATGAGTTCTATAGCTGCAAGGACATGGATTCTGCCAACAACTTGAGGCAGCTTGGCAGCTTCTGAAGATGTTGCAGCCCACCAACACCATGATTGTAGCCTTGTGAGACCCTGAGCAAAGGACCTATCTTAGTCATCTCCGGACTCTTGACCCAAAGAACTGAGAAGATAAATATGTGCTTTTTTAAGCCACTAAGTTTGTGGTAATTTGTTCCTGAGCAATAGAAAACTGATACAGGAGGGGAGGGAGAGAAGGCTCCACCAATTAGAGGTACTCATGAGAGTTTGGGAAAGGAGAAAAGAAGCAGAGATCATCTTGCTGCTTTGGCTGTTGCTGCTGGGAAGAACAGTTATGGAGACTTTGGGTTTTTCTGCAGCAGTATCTCTATCTAGAGGTAGCAACGGCAGCAGCAGCCTGATCCCTCGGTTGCTGCAATAGTTGAGTATTCTTGAACATCAGTAGTTCCATTGGTGGGCTTCTGACCCCCACCTCCCTAATTGTGCAAGAAATGGCACCTCCACTGGCAGGTCAGTTTGGCATTGTTGTTCTGGGAGTTATTCTTGGAGGTCTAGCCTACAACTCACTCCTCCTAAATTTGCAACAACCTTTTAAGCACCTCATTTCTCTTTAAGTCTTTGTCTACTTGCAATAGCTAGAGTGATTTCTGTTTCCTGCACCTGAAGCTTAACTGATATACCCTCTTTTGCTTGAGCTACTTTAAAAGGCTTCCTGTTCCTTGTGGCCAAGTGATCCTAGTCTAAGATACCAATGGGGGTATTAAGAGTTAACTGTTGAGACGAGGGGTGGGAACTGAGGAGTTCAGTGAGGCTGGGCTAGGGCTAATTCATTCAGCCAAGACATTTCACTCATCCTCTGCTCTGTCAGGCTTGGTTCTGGAAATACAGAGATGGATCATGAACACCCTGCCTACAAAGAGCTCAAAGCTAGTTGGAGAGGGAAACGCATATATGAATAAATCACAGTACAACATGTTATGACCTGTAGAAGGAATTAATTAAATGTAGTGGGACCCCAGAGAAGACAGCAATAATTCTGCCTCCCTGGGGTTATTAGGAGATGGCATTTGAGCTGGGTCTTATAGAATGGGTGAGCCTAAAAAGAAGTAAAAGGAAAAGGACCCATCACTCATGAGCCTTGTTGAACCCAGAGTGAATCAGTCACTTTGAATGCATCATTCCTTTTAACCCTCAAAATATCCCCATAGATAGGTATTATTATTTCCTTTTTACAAATGAGGAAGCTGGGCCTCAGAGGTTAATAACTGACAATGTCACACAATTGGAAACAATAGGAAACAAGCTCATAAGTTCCCTTTTAGATAGTGTAAACATAAAAATACTTATTCCAGGGTATGAAATCACTTGAGGAGTCATTGGGAGTGCTAAAGAAAAAGACTCTAGGCTGAGCTTTCAGGAATGACTTCCCAAGTCCTACTGGTGGGAACCACCAAGGGAGCTGTGGCCCTATCACAGTCAGGAAGCCCCTCTTAAGACTGCTGGCTCCAGAACACTCCCGTCTCTGCTGCAGTTCACACCAGCACAAATGGCTGCCTCGTGCCCTGCCCTTCTCCCCACATAGCTTAGTTCCAAACTCAAGTCGTGCAAGAGTGCATCTGATTTGTAGACCCCAGCTAGAAACAAGTCTGGGAAATGTACTTGAGTTTTCCAGCCTCCAGAACAGGAAGACATACCAGATAGCAGTTGGACTGGATGTTGAGTGAGCCTGTCTATCATTTCTGCCACATTCAGTTTGATGGACTTAAGAATATTCATTCAAGAAACACTAAAATGATCGATAATGCCAATCATGTGTGGAAATGGACAGTCTCATACATTATTGGTGGAAGTGTAAACTGATATAAACATTGGAAGGTACTTTGATGGCATCTAATAATATTAAAAGCATGCAGTGTTAAAAGTAGCAATTCCACTTTTAGGAGTCTATCCCACCAAGAAAAAAAAATAGCACAAATACATGAAGTTCAAGAATGTTTATTGTAGCTACATAAATCTGGAAACACCCTAAATATTCATCAATAGATGACTAATTAAATAAATAAATGATACATCCATACAGCAGAATACTATGTAGGTATTAAAAGAAATTAAACGGGCCTCTGTGTACTGGCCTGAAAAGGTGTCCTTGCTATGTTGTTGAGAGCAAAAAAGCAAGTTGCAAGTAGTCTGTGTATTATGATCTCATTTTTCATCTTTTAAAATGGACGTAAAAGATATGTCAGTATAAAAAAAAAAGTTGATTGTGCTTGCTCTTGGGGATTGAAAGGATGAAGTTAAGGGAACTTTTATATGCTTTACTTTATATAATTTTTTAAAGCCAGGAGTTATAGATAAGATTTGCTTTGTTGGTTGTGATTTTCAGTATTTTTCTTATGCGTGTGTGTGTGTGTCTTTTAAACCTTTTTTAAAGGATAATCTAATATATTTTTTAAACTAGAAATAAAAATAAAAATGGAAAGGAAATGGGTGGTTTAAACCCAGAACCAGTCCCAGTGGCCCCTGAGGAGGCTCTCCAGGAGGCAGGATAGGAAAGTCCGTGCTTAGACCCAATCCGCAGGGTCAGTGGGAGCCAATCTAGCTTGATCACCTGGGTGGAGGAGCATGACAGGGGGTGGGATGCCTTTGGGAACTGGGTGAACATCTGCAAGTCCAGGGAGGAAAAGGTGTGCCCACATCCTTATCTCTCCATAGAGATAAGTCTGCCTTGAGGGTCTATCGTGGGCTGGGCATGGTGATAGGCACTAGTAATATAATCCTATCCTCAGAATGTTTACTGTCCAAAGAACAATAATACCAATGAAAATTCATATCTGAAGTCATAATTTTTACATAGATCTGTATAGCCCTTAACAATTTATAAAACACTTCTTTTCTCACTTGCTTCTCTCAACAGCCCTGTGAGGGAGCCAGGGCAAGAGTCGTGTCCCCATTTTACAGATGAGGAAACTGAGGCTCAGAAAACAACTCACTCAAAGTGCATATACCAACTGCATTTTACCGTTTTCACAATCACTAATTCATTCACTAGGGGCACAGCTGCACCTAGGAGAGGGCCTGGGGAGAGCAGTGCTGGGCTCAGGTCCTGTGTGTGGTGCATTTCATCCTACGATGCATTCTGTTCAGCTGCTTGATCCAAGAATTCCATCCAACACAGCAATGCATAGAGGGCCAGTTCTGTTCTATTCCAAAGGGCGAGGCTGTTCAGCACATCAGTATGGGGAAAATAAGATCTCTACCTTACCCTATCCTCTGACTGTAAGTCCTTCTGTCCTATGTTATTCTGCATTTTCTGACTTTGCACTAGTGTTCACATTGTTGTATGCAAGTGTTTTGTTTTGTTTTTCAGTAGAATATTAATCTCCATAATGGCAAGAATGTTTAATTCTTAAGTGTCTTTTAAGACTGTGTCTCTCTCTTTTATTTTTTTTAACTGCTACCTTCAGAAAGGAATACAACTTACGTATGTAATGGAAACAAGTTTCATACGATAATACTTGTCCTTCGTCTGTGCAATGTACTCTCATATTTTCTATATAATTTCACTTTTTACTAGTCTGCTAAATGCAATGTAGTATCCTGGGTTGGATCCTGGAACAGAAAAATCATATTAGTGGAAAAACAGATGAAATCCAAATAAAATCTATAGTTTAGTTATTAGTATTATAACTAGGGGCCCGCCCCTTGGCGTAGTAGTTAAGTTCACGTGCTCCACTTCAGAGGCCGAGGGTTCCGGGGTTCGGATACTGGGGGCGGACATAAGCACTGCTTGTGAAGCTGTGCTGTGGCAGGCGTCCCACATGTAAAAGTAGAGGAAGATGGGCGTAGATGTTAGCCCAGGTCCAATCTTCCTCAGCAAAAAAAGAGGAGGATTGGCAACAGCTGTTAGCTCAGGGCTACTCTTCCTCACCAATATATATACATATATTGTAACTAGTTGATAAGATAACATTGATAAGAGATTATTAATGTTAATCTCTTAGTTTTGACAAATGTACCATGGTTATGTAAGATGTTAACCTTAGAGGAAGCTGAAGAATATGCAGGAACTTTCTGAGGTATCTTTTCAACTTATCTGTAAATCTGAAATTATTCCAAAAGAAAAAGTTTATTAAAAAAACAAACCAAATGTGGGAGGTAGGGGGTGGGTGAAATGGGTAAAGGGAGTCAACAGGTACAAACTTCCAGTTATAAAATAAGTAAATCACGGGGACCTCATGTACAGCATGGCAACTATAGTTACTAATACTGTATTGCATATTTGAAAGTTGCTAAAAGAGTAGATCTTAAAAGTTCTCAACACAAGAAAAAAATGTTTTGTTTTATGTATGGGATGGTTGTTAACTAGACTTATTGTGGTGACCATTTCACAATATATACAAATATTGAATCATTATGTTGTACACCTGAAACTAATTTCATGTTATATGTCAATTATACCTCAATAAAAAATAAATAAGTAAGTAAACCTACATAAATATGAAAAAAACACATTTTCTAGTCTTGACCATTTTAACTGATTTCATGACCCACTAATGGGTTGGCTTGCAATTCGCACTTTGTTGTAGGTGTCTGCTATCTTCTTGGATAATGTTGATGGAAATAGTTGTGATCCATGAAAGCCCATTATCGATCCTTTTCTGACTCCCACCATTCCCAGAGTGCCACAGCCGACCCCTCCCCCAGGCCTTGGCCTTATCTGCCTTATCTTATGCTCATTTTTGTCTATATGGCCTGTCTTTGAAGGGATATTCTTGTCTGAATCATCTGTGGACCTTCAACGGGATACATGATGCATTTTTGTTAAATGAATGTCTGAATGAATATCTGTGTTTAAATATCCTTGCTCATGAATTTTTCTGCCTCTTCAAATTGTAGGAAATTTTTGTTTATATATAGAAATCTAATATAAAGGCTCTTCTGAAAGCTCGTGTGAAATAAAATTTTTCAAACCTGGCAGAATGTCTTCCTTGACAAAAGCTTTCATTACCATCTTTGGGACTTTCAATAACAGAGGAAGAACAGCTCCTATGAAAAAGGTTTAAATTTTTAAAAAACTTTTATTATTATTTTATTTCATGAGCGACACCCATTCACTACTGCAAAAAAGAAAGATAAAAATGGAGGAAAATAAAAACTGAAATTCTAAAAGGTCATCTATAATCCCACCATAAATAGCTATTGTTAACATTTTAACATATAACCCCTTTAATATGTGTACACATGTAAATAAATATAATTTTTCAAAATAAATGGTCATATTATTCATACAATTTTAGAGGTATCTTTCCTCAGGCTGTTCCTTCATCCTGGAATGCATTTCCTCCTTTTTGTTCTTCACCTGGATATCTCCTACTCATCTTTCTAGACTCAAAATATGATCCCACCTCTGGGAAGTCTTTTCTGCCCTCTCTGCCTTTCTCCACCCTACATGGATTAGGTAGTACCTCTTCGGTTTTCCAATGATGCTTTGGTTATCTCTTTATTACACTTTTATCTTAATTAGTTGTTTACACGTCTGTCTGTCCCAACAGTCAGGGAGCCCCTCAATGGCAGGGATCATGCTTAGAGCAGGTTGTGTTGATTGGTTGCATGGATAGATGGAGGGATGACTAGATAAATGAATGATGCAGGGAAAGACAGAGTATCATGACTTTTTGTCTGCTATGGAGAGCATCCTTAGCCTTTTGGTCCTGCAGCCTCTGCCTCAACTAGGTTGCCATGGAAGAGTCACTGGCAGAGGGAATATGGATGATGCCAGACACCTCATCACTGGGGCTACAAAGACAACTCAAATGCCTGTCATCTTCACGAGGAAGTTTCTCAAATCCCATGGAAGTTTGTGCATAGTCCTGGACTCCAGCCCCTCATTCACTGGAGAGGCAGCAGACCTGCTCAGCCATCCTGAAAATTGAGCAGCAGGGGACCCAAATTTCAGTTTCAGTTCTGTGACAAATTTACTCTGCGTGACCTTGGACAAGGTACTTCCCTGATGCAGCCCTCAGTTTTCTTATTTTACAAGAGGAATAGATCTGGTGGTCTCTAATTCTTCTTTCAGCACTCACTCTCAACAGTCTCTTTCACTGTTCTCACTCAGAGAAGAGACAGGAGAGAGGGCAGTGAGCAGTGCCCACCTTACCTAAACTGTGTGCACTGCCACTATCTCACCAAGTGATTTTGGGCAGATCACTTTACTTCCTAGGGCCTCAGTTTCCTCACCTGGAATGTGAAGATTGGGCCAGCTTTTACACACAATGATTTTATGCCCAGGGTAACAATGATGCAACTTTTGGAAGCGACCTAAATCAGAGAGTATTCCGTTTAAAGATGAACATTCAGAGTCTCTGAGAGAATAATAAGATTGCATTAGTTGATGTTGTTCTCTGCTTGATGTGTTCTCAGAGCCCACCATCTTGCATCAAAATAAATGTTTTAGCTTTTGCAAAAATCACATTGATTTGGGGCAAAGCAATCCCCAAACTCATTGCAAAGTTTACCACCAGATCACCCTGATTTGCAGAACTGCCAAAAAAAATTGGGAAATGGCAAACATCAATGCTGCAACTGCCGCTAAATTCTCAGTTACTTCAGAACTTTTCACCTTTTCTCCATAAAATGACACAGTTTACGGTTATCTAAAGGTTGTAACTCAGTATCAATACTACAGTAACATCAAGCTTGAGCCTACTTTTGCATTAAAAAATACCATAGTTATTACATTAATTATAGTGGAAATTATTGACTAACAATATGAAATTTCAGTGATAAAAATTTGAGAAAGCATTTTTCTCATATAGCAAAGGATGAATAATGCATATAAAGAACAGGAAAAGACAGAAGGAAATGCATAAAAATGTTAACAATACATGAAAAGATGCTCGATATTATTAGCCATTATGGAAATGCAAGTTAAAACCATTATGAAATACCACTATATACTTCTTAGAATATGAAATATTAAAAAGACTGACCAAACCAAGTGTTGGCAAGAATTTAGAAGTGTAACTCGCATACACTACAAGTGGTAATGTAAAATGTATACTTGATTGGGAAAAGAGTTTCTTAAAAAAGAGTTTGGAAGTGTCTTAAAAAGTTAAATATATACCTACTATATGATCCAGCCCTTCCAATCCTAGAAATTTACTGAAGAGAAAGCATATGACAGCATACACCCATAGAAAGTCTTGTAATGAGTATTCACAGCAGCTTTCTTTGTAACAGCCAAACACCAGAGATAAACTTTTGGGAGTGATTTTGGGAGATAAACTTTTGGTTGGGGCAATGGCTCCACAGGTGTGTACATATGTTACAACTTATCAAATTATTCAAATTTTCATTAACAAATGAGTGGATAAACAAACTGAGGTATATCCATACAATGGAATACTAGTCAGCAATAAAAAGGAATGAACAATTGATGGATCTCAACACAATTATGCTGAGTGAAAGAAATCAGGCAAAAAAGAATATATGGTATATAATTCCATTGATATAAAATTCTAGAAAATGCAAACTAATCTATAGTGAAAGAAAGATCAGTGGTTTCCTGGAGAGGGGTGAAGGAGTGGGAGGAAGAGATTACAAAGGGCACAGAAAACTTTTGGGGGTGATGGATATGTTTATGCTCCTGATTGTGGTAATGACTTCACAGATAAATATATGTGCCAAAACTTATCAAATTGTATACTTTAAATAGGTTTATTTAAAATAATAAACTATTAATAAAATTAATAAAATATTAAGTATAATAATAAATATAAATGTTTTATATTTTTAATATATTTATTTACATATTTAAATAAAATAAAAGTAATAAATAAAAGTGTAATAATAAATACAATATTAAATAGATTAAATTAATTAAATTAAATAAACTGGAGTTTATTTTATTATTAACCCTGGTTTAAAAACAAAGATGACAAAGAGAATAAGAGCCCACCCACTCTTAGTGCTTGTTAGTGAGGAAAATACAATAATGTACTTTATATGTTTTTTGTGGAGGGGCCATTCTATAGCACAACTCATACATTGGCTTATGAACCAGAAATGTTCACCAAACTAGCCAGTTGAAATAGGAATGTTCATTTATGTGAGCTGATGGTCCTGGGTGCATACTGCTCCCTAAAACATTGGGTTGCTGTGTGCTGCCACCACCACCACACGTACACACACACACACACACATCCACATACAGCACAGGACTTGCCGGCATTTTTGGCTTCTGCAGACAGAATGGACACAATTGGGCAATGTATCTTGCCCCTTTGGCTTTCTCTTGCACTCACCTGGCACATCTACTATCCTGCATCAGTCAACACTTCCATTCTCTGTTTCAACACGTGGCTCCAAGAGTGACTGGAAGGTCTTTGAACACTCATTTGTGAGATAAGCAAGCTCTGACCATAAATGATTAAAAGAAGTTTGCTCACTTGGAAAAACTAGTGGTAATCAGTTCATAAAAGCGAAAACCTGTGAACACAGAGTCATTATAGCAAAGGTGAATATATATAACTGAGATTCACCTGGGGACCCTCTTCTCCGGAAAGACAGATGAAATTGACTTGGGGGGCTGGCCCAGTGGTGCAGCGGCTTGGTTCGCGCTTGGCAGCCCGGGGTTCGCCGGTTCGGATCCTGGGTGCCCTCCAACGCATTGCTTGTCAGCCATGCTGTGGCGGCGTCCCACATAAAGTAGAGGAAGATGGGCACGGATGTTAACCCAGGGCCAGTCTTCCTCAGCAAAAAGAGGAAGATTAGCAATGCATGTTAGCTCAGGGCTGGTCTTCCTCACACACAAAAAAGAAATTGACTTGGACTCCTCTTCTCTCAGTTCCATATCTGTGGCAATCCAAAGCCCTCTTCAAGATTTCAGTTCTTTCCCAGCCGTCTTCTGTTACCATAGCCACTGGCCTCTGGGCTCCTGGTTCCACACCTCTTCCACTGTTCTATGGTGTATGAATCCAGACTCAAACCTATTCTGTTTCAACCCCAACTGTCTTGACATCATCTGGTGTACTGCAATTCAGTTTTGACACTAAGCACCCAGAGTTATTGTCAGACTCCATAGGTTTAAGAGCACAGTCCCCAACAAGACTGCCCCTACTTCAGATATTAGTTGCAAGTGGGGTCTCAGGCTACTCATACTTCTGACCAACTGGCTACAGATCCAGAGGATTCTCACAACCCCCCTCAGGTTCTATTATTCATTAGAATGACTCACAGAACTCAGGAAAGCACTATACTTACAATACAGTTTTATTATAAAGGATACAAATCAGACCAGCCAAATGAAGAGACACATAGGGCTAAGTCTGGGAGGATCCTGAACACGGAGCTTGTTTGCCCTCTCCATGGAATCAGAGCACCTCATCTTCCCAACCAGGAACCTCCACTGAGCTTTGGTGTCCAAAGTTTTACTGGAGTTTCTTTGTTTACAAGGCATGTACGGGCATGATTGATTAAGTCATCGACCACATGACTGAACTCAATCTCCAACCATCTCCCCTCCCTGGAGGTCAGGCTGGTTCATAGTCCCAATCTTCTAATCAGTGGTAGGTCTTTCTGGTGACCAGTCTCCGTCCTGAAGCTATATCGTGTCCCACCATGAATTCCCTCATTAGCATAAACTCAGGAGGGATCCAAGGGACTCATGAATAATAAAGACACTTTTGCCACTCAGGAAATTCCAAGGGTTTTAGAAGCTCCAAGCCAGGAACCCGGCAAATTACTTTTTGGAACTTCCAAATGACTTGAGCAGGGCTGACCGCACCCTATTCCATTGATCCAAACGAGTGACCAAGCCCAGATAATCTGTGCATTCCATCTCCTTGGCCAGACTGCTATTCAGGGACGGTCTTGTGGGAAATCTTTGTGAGTGAAGGACTCTTGCCCCTGGGGTCACTGAGCTGATAGAAAGGTCAGCCTAGCATTGCTAGTGCCCATCTTTGCCACCACAAGTGAAGAGCCTGCTTGAGAGCGAATCAAGACAAAGGAAGACAAAATCAAGATACACAGAGGGAATTCAAATATGGATGACAAGGTTTGAGTCCCTGAACCCAACCCTGTCTAACTAGATACCTGGGTTTTTCTTTAAGCCAGGTTGAGTTAAATTTGCAATTGCAAGAGCACTGACCAATACCTTCTGTCTTCCCCCTTCTTTTCACAAGCAATAAAGCAAATTCCTCTTTTAGCTTCATGCAAATGTGGGGAATTGGAATTGGTTACCCCAAAATGTGAAGATTATTTGACATAAAGATTTTGGGCTGAAATCTGCAGATGGGGGAAAAGCTCTGGAAAACAAGTAGAAGTTACTCTTTGTAATAGACATTTACATTTGCAAGAGAAATCTCCATTCGTAACAGTATCTCCCTCTCTGTACCAGGAAGAAAGGGGAGATGACTTTATCTCTAGAAACTTATCAGTGCAGAAGGTGAGGACTTAAATCTGCATACTCTTGTTTACTGTGCTTTTTTTGTAATCCCTCATGGCTGACACCCCCAACTCCCCCAAATCTTCCTTTGTCTATATAAGAGGAGAACCTCCACCATTCTGTTGAGAGATACTCAGTTTCCCCAAGTCTCTCCCAAGTATACATGTTATAAATCTATGTTTGATTTTCTCCTGCTATTCATCTTCATGTCAATTTAATTTGTAGCCCAGCCAGAAAGGACCCAGAGCGGGTAGAGAAAATTCTTTCTCCCCTTCACAAAACAGCTTCCCTTAGTCGTGCCTGCTAGGCATTTCAAAGTGCTTTCACAAAGACAGTTTCCTCCATATGAGATATATTGGTGTCAATCATTAAGGTAACTTTTTTTCATTTCATTACAAAAATATTTATATAATGGAGACTCTACTGGATGTACAGTTTCTTATTCTGCTTTTTTCAATTTTCAATCAACAAATATTTATTCGAAAACTGCATGCTAGTCATATACTAGGCAACTAACACTCTATGTTGAGAATTTTCCCATGTCATTAAAAAGACTTTGTAAATGTCCTTTCTTATTTTTAACCATCATGGAATATACAATCATACAGATAGTTTCTTTATAAGGCTTCTTTTTTTAGAGCAGTTTTAGGTTCACAGCAAAATTGAGGGAAAGGTACAGAGATTTCCCATATATTCCCTCCCCACTTACAGATAGTTTTTAAACTAAACTTTTATTGTAGAACATTTAGCTTGTTTCCAAGTTTTAGCAATAATGATAGACACATAATGCCATCTAAATCTCTCATCATTTCCTTAGGATAGATTCTCAGAAGTAGAATTTCTGGAAGAACTTCATATTTTACCAAAAAGAAAATGCAGAAAAAAATTTACCAATCGTTGCTGTAGTGGGGTGTCTGTCCCCTCTGACCTCACATGGCTTGAAGAGATCTGGCCTAAAGTGCCTTCAGATAGCAGAAGAACCATGCTCCTTCACGGGGACTTCTTGTTCCCTCTAGGTGCCCGTCGTCAGCTGTCCTTAAGGGGCTGCGGATTGACCAACAGCTGCCCCCCTCCACCAGACAGCAGGCAGCCTGTCAACCCAAGAGACCTCTGGAGGCATGGCACACATATCTGCTTGTAGGGATTATTTAAAAAGAATGGCATTCAGGGCAAGCCTGAAAGGGAGATGCCAAGACAAGAAAGTCAGGGCTAATCATGATCCAATTTTCATTTTTAAGGCTCTTTTCTTTCTACTTTTCTTACATTTTCCTTAATAAGCATGTGTGATTTATAATGGCAAAAATTAATTTATTGGGAAAAACAACAATAAAATGAGTTTCTCAGATTCGGTGTGGAACTGGAGATACGTAATTTTCTGGTTCCTGGAAAAGCAGCTGTGAATTATCTGGCTTGGCAATGCTTCCTACAAATCACTGGCTGACTCAGAAAAATGCATATGCACTTTATTCACCAGAAAGACAGGCTGATTCCCTCTGGGGCCACACATAGGACAATTGATGACTGTCTTCCAGACCTGGAAGAGGGTTCCAAACTGCAATGTGTGAAACTAAGCAGTGGATCTAAGACCAGTCAGTGGGAGCCTCTGAATCACAGATTTTTGATTCATTGCCAGAACTTTCTAGCAGACAGAGAAGTCCAAAGATAAAACCAGCTGCTCCAGGAGGTGATGACCTCCCCATCCCATGAAGTGTTAAAGCACATGCTGGAGGCCAGTTGTCCTGGACGGGGTGGCAGGGATCCAAGTGCAAGGCAGGATAATAGTTCTCAAACTTCTTGGTCTCAGGACTCCTTTATACCCTTAAAAATTATTGAAGATCCCAAAGAACATTGCTTATATGGGTTCTAGCTATTGATATTTGCCATATTAGTAATGAAAACTGAGAAATTTTTAAATACTTATTAATTTACTTTAAAATAATTTAGTAATTCCTTTGCACATTAATATAAAAAGCATACTTTTATGAAAAAATAACTATATTTTCTCAAACAAAAAAACTTAGTGAGAAGAATAGCATTGCTTATATTTTTGTTATCTCTTTACTGTCTAGATTAACAGAACACAGCTGGATTCTTATATCTGCTTCTACATTTAATCTGTTGGAATATGTTCTTTGGCTGAAGTATCATGAAGAAAACCCAACCTCCTATATACAGTTGGAAAAGGGGGAAGTATTTTAATTGCTTTTTCAGATAAGTGTAGATATTGTTCTTTGATACTACACCAAAACTTGACCAGTGGGAGTTTCTTAAAGGTTGATTGCAATGTGGAATCTGAAACCATATCAATGAACTTCTCATATTCCATACACTCATGTAAGAATGAGACTAATAAAGGCAAATACATCTTAGTATTACTATAAAAATAGTTTTGACCTCACAGACACCCTGAAGGGATCTTGGGAACCTCCACAGGCTCCCAGATCACACCTGAGAATTGCTGAAGTTAAGAGCTCGAAATAGGAGACTGTTCAGTCGCTCATTCATTTCACACACATGCACTAAGCACCTACTGCATTAAGCACTGGGATACAATTATGCTAGAGATCCAGACCCTATACTCAAAGAGATCACAATTTAATAATAATAAGAGAAAACACTTAGTGAGGGCTTACCATTATCCAGGTTCTGTATCAAATATTCTATGTATATTCATTTAATCTTCAAACAACTTTATGAAGGAAAATTACCTATTTTTACAGATGAAGAAACTGAAGTTTAGAGAAGCTATATATAGTTTAGAGAAGCTATATAACTTATACCAGGTCACATAACCTGGTGAAGCCAGAATTTAGAGCCAAGATTTGAACAACTAGACCAAAATGCTTCTTAGTATATTTTAAAAATATTTTTTATCATGGTAAAATATTACAGAACATAGAATTTGCCACTTTAACCATTTTTAAGTGCATATTTCAGTGGCATTGGGTACATTCACAATATTGTGCAAACATCACCACTGGCCATCTCCAGAACTTTTCCATCATCCCAAACAGAAATTCTGGACCCGTTCCCCCTTTCCCTCAGCCCCTGGTAACCTGTATTCTACTTTCTGTCTCTATGAATTTGCATATTCTAGGTACCTCACGTAAGTGGAATCACACAATGTTTGTCCTTTTGCCTCTGGCTTATTTCACTTAGCATGTTTTCGAGGTTCATCCACAATGTAGTGTGTATACCTACCTCATTCCTTTTTAAGGCCGAGTAATATTCCACTGTATGGATATACCACATTTTGCTTTTCCATTCATCTGTTGATGGATGCTTCTCAGTATGTTTTAAATAAACAATTACAATGTGCTGTGATAGAAGTAAGCGCAGGTTCTAAGAGGGAGAGACAGAGGAGGAGCGACCAATCCAGCTTGGGGTGGGGCAGCCAGGGATTGGTGCCTGAGCAGAGACTGAAAGGGTTGAGGGGAAACAGCCAGGGAAAAGATAGGAAGGGAGGAACCTCAGTACCAAGGCCTGGAGACGTAAGAGAGAGGACCACAGCCAACCCTTCAGGGCTGTCAGGTTTGTGTGCAAGAGGGGCAAGAAGTGAGGCTAGGGAGGCAACAACATTGACATTACAGAGCACTTAAGATGGGCTGGGCACTGTTCAAAGCCTCTTAGATGTTTTAACTTATTGAACCATTACAACAACCCTCTGAGAGAAAAACCGGCACTTCTTGAGTATATGTGGAGGGCCGCACACTGTTCTTAGTGTGTTGTGTACAATAACAAGATTAATCCCCACAACAAGTCTATGAGGCCAGTATTGTTATCAATCCTATTTTATAGATAGGAAAGTAAGGCATGGAGAGGATAAAAAAATTTGCCTAAGGTTATGCTAGTAAGCTGGAATTTGAACCCAGGTTTCAGTCTCTATGTTCATCACCTGACAGCTGAGGACATGAGGACAAGGTAAGGAATTTAGACTTTGATCTGGCAGGGCCACTGGAAAGGTTTAGGCAGAAAGCAATTGGTTCCGATTTGCATTTTATAATCATTCTAGCTGCTGTATGGAGAATGATAGGCAGGAACAAGACTGGAGGCAGACAGACCAGTCAGTAAGCCAGATGAGAAAGGATAAGAATGGGGCACGGTAGTGGAAATACAGGCAAGTGGAGGGTTTTGCGAGATATTCAAGACACAGAATAGTCGGCATATTGTGATTTATTGGAAAGGGGTCAGGGATGACTCCCAGGTTTCTGAGAGGATGACAGTGCAATCACAGAGATGGGAGATACATAGGAGGAACAGGGTTAGGGTTGGGGAGAATCAAAGGATGAAGATAATGAGATACATTTGGACAGACTGAGACTTAGGTACATCCAGGGAGACAGATCTAAGCATGTAAGCTCCATGAAGGCAAAGATCTTTGTTCTGTTCATGGATGTGGCCCAGTGCTAAGAACAGGACCTGGCATAAGAAGACACCCAGTAAATAGTTGTTGAGTGGAAGAGTATGGGTCTAGAGGAGAAAAGAGCTGTAGCCTGAAGGTTAGGAAATCATGATGGGAGCTGGGGCTACAAAGATGGTCAATAGCATGTAGAGCACAGATAGTTATAAGGACAGAACTCCAGTGACACTAACACTTAAAAGACAGACAGAAAAAAAGCACCTGAACCCTAGAGAGACTGAGGAGTGGTCTGGGGGGGAGGGGGGATGGACGGACACAACACGACGCAGACAGACACGGGACTAGGAGAATGGGGGCTGTCAAGGTGTCAAAGGCCATCTCAGATTTTTAAGGTGAAGAAGACTTCATAGCTCTGCATTCTTTAAGCTGGATCCATAAGAGCAACCAAGGTTTGAATGGTGCTTTCCAGTTTAGAAAACATACTTTCTCAGATTCTTCTTTTTCTTTTTAATTTCAATCCAATATACCTTTTACTAAATGTTTTTGTTGAGATAAATGGTACTCAAAGGTGCAATCATCTTAAGTGTATTGAGTGATGAATTTTTGCATCTGTGTAATCCCCATCTGAACCACGATAGGGAAGGTTTCCTTCATGCCCCTTCTCAGTCACCACTCCCCTCCCCACTGGAGAGAAGCATTCCTCCGGCTTCTATAACTTCCATCAGTTCTTAGATTTCATATAAATGGAATAATACAGTATGTGTTCTTTTGTGTCTGGCTTCTTTCACTCCATATAATAGCTGTGAGATTCATCCATGACGTTTTGAGTTTCAGTAGTTTGTTCTTAGGTATTTCCAAAAATGTAATTATCCTGAGGATAACACTGTCGACCTCTCAAGGCTGGTGTGGAAATTAAATGTGATCAGGCCTGGTAGCCACCCCACAAAATGAATGTTTACTGATTACCTGGCTTTGGTTCAACACCAAAACAATTTAATCCTCATAGAGGAATCATTATTCCCTTTCACAGGATTTGGTGATACTTTGGAGGGGAATGAGGAATGACACAATGGTGTGCTGGTAAACCAGTTTTCTGGAGGGAAAAAAAATCCCTGATTTTTACCGTTTGCCGATTTTTGTGGTGTAGTCCTCCCACTGTGGCTGATATCAAGCTACCAATGGCTTAACAACTGGCCTGCAAAATTCCTGGAAATTTAACAATCAGCTCTCCAACACCGATCTGAGCCAGCGCCAGCACACCACTGAATGATTCAGACTCTGAAGCTCAGACCAGCTAAGACTCTTGCTCAAGGTCTCACAGCTGGAAAGCGGGGATTTAAGACCAGCCTGTTCTACCCTAATTCTCTATGTTTTTTCCCCCTACGTAAGGGATTCTTCAAAAATGAGCTGGCATTTACTGATGGGCCTGAGTCTTGCTGATGGGCCTCAAACTGATCCCAAAATTCATAATTTTATAGACTTTCATTTTCATTAGTAACCTACTAAGTGAATTATCCATACTAAAATGTGATATTCATAAACTAAAACTGGGCTGTTACTAGGGTTTCTTAAGACTCCAGATTCAGTCTTCCACTAAGAAGTCTGACTGCCAGGCCAAGTTTCCCAACCCGGATTTGCCTCCTACTGCTCATTCCCTCACGCAGATAGCTGGAATGCTCTTAATTTGGGGAATGGACTCTCTGTTATCAGGTATTAAATCTTCATAGTGTTGTCTTGAGTTTGTTGTGATTTTCAATTGCTGATATTCTTCCTCTTTAATTTAAAATGACTGTTAGTTTAGCTTTCCCTTTTTTGTTTGTTAAGCGTTATAGAACATGTAGTGACACATATTTGCACCAGCAGCATTCTTGTCCTACACTTTTCTAATAACTAGACTTTAAGAATGTATACATCGTGGTTCAGTCATGACTCATCCATAGCCCCATTGCGGAAGCTGATGTAGATATTCTGTCTCTAAACTTTGTTTTTGCACTCACACATCTGTGGTGATGTGTGTGGCTGCCTGTGAAGTGGTGCTATTGAAACAATTTGCAACTCACTCTTAGCATAAATGCAATTAAATTACTGGGTTATTGTTAACTTTACAAGGCATTGTTTATAATACAAAAGTACATGAAAGTACATGTTCTCCCATATGGAAATAATAAAGGTAAATCCAATTATACATACACCTGTATTCTTATATGTGGGAACAAGTGGGAACAAGAGGAACAGGGAAGTTTATCAACGTTTATGAACAATTTCCACACACCATACTTGATAAGAGGTAACATGATATAGTTGAAGACACAGGCTTTGGAACCAAAATGATTTGAAAACATCTGAGCTGTGTGACCTAGGGCAAGAGATGTCTCTCAGTCTCTGTTTCCTTGTGTTTAAATGAAGCAAATGCAAACTACCATGCAAATATATATATATATATATATATATATATATATATATATATACACACACACACACACATATATTGTTTGTTTGTTTTGTATATTTTTTTGGTTTGGTGAGAAAGATTAGCCCTGAGCTAACATCTCTTGCCAATCTTCCTCTTTTTTTTTTTTGCTTGAGGAAGATCAGCCCTAAGCTAACATCTGTGCCAATCTTCCTCTATTTTGTATGTGGGTCACTGCCTCAGCATGGCTGATGAGTGGTATGTCCGTGCCTGGGATCTGAACCTGCGAACCCGGGCCGCCAAAGCAGAGTACACCAAACTTAATCACTATGCCACAGGGCTGACCCTGTAAATATATTTTAAAGATTAAATACATAAAAACAGACACATAGACCAATGGAACAGAATCAAGAGAAATAAACCCGTACATATACAGTCAACAAGTATTTGACAAGGGAGCCAAGAATACTCAACAGGGAAAGGATAGTCTTTTCAATAAATGGTGTTGGAAAAACTGGACATTGACATATAAAAGAATTGGACCCCTGTCTTTACCACTCACAAAAATTAACTCAAAATGGATTAAAGACTTAAATGTAAGATCTGAAACCGTAAAACTCCTAGAAGAAAACTCCTTGGCATTGGTCTTGGCAACAATTTTTTGGATATGACACCAAAAGCACAAGCAACAAAAGCAAAAACAAAGTGGGACTACATCAAACCAAAAAGCTTCTGCAGCTAAAGAAATGATCAACAAAACAAAAAGGTAACCTATGGAATGGGAGAAAAAATACTTGCAAACCATGTCAGATAAGGGGTTAATATCCAAAATGTATAAGGAACTCATACAACTCTATAGCAAAAAGACTAACAATCCAATTAAAAAATGGACAGAGGACCTGAACATTTTTCTAAAGAAGACATGAAAACAGGTGGCCAATAGGTACATGAAAAGATACTCAGTATCACTAATCATCAAAGACACGCAAATCAAAACCACAGTGAGATATCATCTCACACCTGTTAAATGGTCTATTATCAAAAAAAGACAAGAGATAACAAGTGTTGTCCAGGATATTGAGAAAAGGGAACTCTTGTGCACTGTTGGAGAGAATGTAAATTGGTGCAGCCACTATGAAAAATAGTATGGAGGTTCCTCAAAAAATTAAAAATAGGACTACCATATGATCCAGCAATCCCAATTCTGGGTATATATCTGAAGGAAATGAAATCACTATCTCAAAGAGATATCTGCATCCTAACATTCATTGCAGCATTATTTACAACAGTCAACACATAGAAACAACCTAAGTGTCTGTCAATGAATAAATGGATAAAGAAAATGTGATTGTGATTATATATATATATATATATATATATTCAGCCATAAAAAGAAGAAAATCTTGCCGTTTGCAGTATGGGTGAAACTTGAGGGTTTTATGCTAAGTGAAATAAGTCATACAGAGAAAGACAAATACTACATGATCTCATTTATATGGGAATCTAAAAAAAGCTGAACTCATAGAAACAGAAAGTAGGATGGTGGTTGTCAGGGGCTTAGGGTGGGGGAAATGGGGAGATGTTGGTCAAAGGGTAAAAAAAAAATTCAGTGAGATAGTGATTTATGCCTGCAATGAAGTAAATGGTGTCTCTCATTATTTTTCCCTATGTGGTCTCCTATCAAGTAGGACTTCCCTTCCCTATTGCTTCTCCAAGATTTCACCAGATACACAAATATCGTATTGGCAGATTGACAATACAATCTGTCATTGCAGCCAAGATATACATTCTCTAGAAAATCTGAGTAGAATTCATTCTATTTTAACAACTAGACACTCTTGTGGACTCAAATTATTTCTTTACCCCAAATCCAGAAGTTAAGTTCCTACTCTTTTTTAGTTGGTAGATGCAGTATATGCTAGAAATAGTTGGCAGAGGGTTAACTCACCAAAGGGGCATGTTTTAAGAGAAAGTCCCAGCTTCAGGAAAGAAAAAGAGATGGGTGGGTATTGGATATAAGAAGCGATGTTGAATAAAAAGAGAGTAAATTTGTTGAGCACCACAGAGGCAGTGTAATGTAATGATTAAGAGTGAGGGTCGTGCATAAGCTATGTGACCTTGGGCAATTCGCTTAGCTACTCTGAGCCTGTTTTCTTAGCTGTAAAATGGGGATAATAGAACTTATTTCACACACACAAAAAAGAGTGAGGGTCATGGAGAATAGAGAGGTGGTTACCAGGAGTTGGGGGTGGCGGGAAGGGGGAGATATTGCTCAAAAGATGCAAACTCCCAGTGATGAGATTAACAAGTTTGGGGATCTAATGTACAGCATGGTGATTATAACTAATAATATTGTATCACATACTTGAATGTTGCTAAAAGAGTAGATCGCAAATGTTCTTACCACATAAAAAAGAAATAGTAACTATGTGACATAGCTAATACTATGGTGGTTATCATTTTGCAATTTATAAATGTATCAAATAAATGTGTTGTACACCTTAAACTTACACAATGTTATGTGTCAATTATATCTCAATAAAGCTGGAGGGAAAATTTTTAAAAAGAAAAGAGTGGGGCCGGCCTAGTGGCATAGCGGTTAAGTTTGCCCGCTCCCCTTTGGGGCCCCGGGTTTGCAGATTCGGATCCAGGGCGTGGACGCGCACACCGCTTGTCAAGCCATGCTGTGGTGTAGTCCCACATAAAGTGGAGGAAGATGGGCACAGATGTTAGTCCAGGGCCAATCTTCCTCAGCATAAAGAGAAGGATTGGCAATGGATGTTAGCTCTGGGCTAATCTTCTTCACACACAAAAAGAGTGAGAGTCACAGAGCTAAGTCACCTGGGTTGGAGTCTAGATCTGTAAAATCTAGCCTTCTTCGTGCCTCAGTTTCATCACCTAGGAAATGGTGATAATAATACCTAAAGTAGTTGACATGAAGACTAAATAATTTAATACATGTAAAGCCCATAGAAGTGCCCAGGATATAGCAAGCACCCTGTGAATGTTAGTTATTAGTACTATGCATCTGGTTCGGTCTAGGTACTAGGGTACAGTGAGGAATAAGATAGTAAGCTTCTTGCATAAAACAGCGTAACTTCCAGGTAAGGGGTGTGCTGGATTTCTTGTTTATTCTGCAGGTCCACGCTCCACACTTCTCCACCCTGCTCTGTGCCTCCAGAGCTGACTGTAAGACCACATCAATGGATTCCTTTGTGTTCTGGCTTCTGGTTCAGTTCTGCCAATGGTAGGCACCAACTGGGGATCTGGGGGGTGGGGGTGAGAGAGTGAGAGTGAGGTTAAGGTGTTTTTTTCCCCTGACTCTCTCTCTGGCAGGGGTTGCCCATATCCCTGTCGAAAGCCACAACTTCTGTCAGACAGTCCAGTTTGAGTGTACCTTTCTTGCAAGGATCCTGACCAACACAAGGGAAGATAGACAATAAATAAGTAATAAATAAATAAACGAGTAAACAAATAAATGAACAAGATAAGTTGAAATCAAAACAAAATAATGTGAGGTAATATGATAGGATAATAGGAAGCCTACTTTTAAAAAAATTTATTTTTAATTGTGGTGAATACAAACGACATAAAATTTACCATCTTCATCATTTATAAGTGTACAGTTCAGTAGTAAGTACATCTCCAAAACTCTTTTCATCTTGTAAAACTGAAACTCTATAGCCATTAAACAATAACTTCCTCCAGCCCCTGGAAACCACGATTCTACTCTCTCTCTCTAAATTTGACTACTTTACGTACCTCATATAAGCAGAATCATACAGTAGTTGTCTTTTTGTGACTGGCTTATTTCACTTAGCATAATATCCTCAAAGTCCACCCATGTTGTAGTGTGTATCAGAATTTCCTTCCTTTTTAAGGCTGAAAAATATTCTATTGTATGTGTTTGCCACTTTTTGTTTATCCATTCATCCATCGATAGACACTTGGGTTGCTTCTGCATTTTAGCTGTAGTGAATAATACTTTTATGAACATGGTTGTACAAATATCTTTACAAGACCCTGCTTACACTCAGAAGTAGACTTGCTGGATCATACAGTAATTCCATTTTTAGTTTTTTGAGTAATCTCCGTACTTTTTTCCATAGTGGCTACGCTATTTTACATTCCCACCAGCAGTGCACAAAGATTCCAAGACTACTTATTTTTTAATGTATTTTAAAAATTATAGTATGTGGTACCAATTTCAAAAGGTAGTAAAGGGGAGGGCAGGAGAAATGGGTGAAGGAGGTCAAACAGTACAAACTTCCAGTTATAAGATAAATAAGTCACGGGAATGTAATATACAGCATGCCGACTATAGTTACTAATACTATATTGCATATTTGAAAGTTGCGAAGAGAGTAGATCTTAAAAGTCCTCATCACAAGAAAAAAATTTTTTTGTAATTATGTGTGGCGATGGATGTTAACTAGACTTATTGTGGTGATCATCTCACAATATATACAAATATCAAATCATGTTGTACACCTGAAACTAATACAATGTTATATGTCAATTATACCTCAATAATAATATTAAAAAGGTAGCAAAAGATAAATAGGCAGACATTATTATTAGTTTCTTGAAGATCTCTAGAGGTAGACTAGGCCTAGACATACATTTTCAGTTTTGCATTCATTAGAATATAGACAGTATTCAAAACTATGTCACTGGATAAGCTCTCCTAGGAAGAAAATGGAAGTGCTTACTACGTGGGGCACTATTCTAAGTACTTTATAAGTATTATCTCATGTAATCCTTACAATACCCCTATGATGTAATTATTATCTTAAGCCCCATTTTAGAGTAGTTTACCTAAGGTCTTGCAGTTCTTAAGTTCTGGAGCTGTGCTTGGAACCAGAGCAATCTGACTCTAATGCCTGCATTTTGATTTACTACGAAGCTCGTGGAGCTGCAGCTTCATGGCCCCTCCCTTGCACAGGCCCCTTTCTAGACTGGAGAGCTGTAGCAATGTGGTTGCTTCATCATATATTTTCAAAATATTGCAAAGGCAAAATCATTTCATCATAATCAATTAAGACCATGTTTTCTTTCCACCGCAACTCCTCCTTAACTAGAGTGGTGGTGGAATGGTCGCAGACATTTTGGGGACTCTGCTAAGGTGAAGTCGAGTTGAGAATATCTTTAGTTTTGGGTTAGTTGGGTATATTTATGTGGTCCACAGTCACTTTCATGTGTAGTTATTATTAGCCACTCCAGCATAGGAATGGCTTCCAAGAGTATTCTTACTGCCCATTGTAAGTAAAAAATCCACATTGATATGTGTGTTTCAACTGCCCCATCTACAAAACAACACAAAAAAAGAAACAATGGTTATAATTAAAACCATTTAATTAGTATCCTCCTAGATGACAGAGCATCCACAAAATAAAAATAGGATGTTATGAAAAAGGAAAAAAATCTTGGAAATTAAAAATATAATTGCCAAAATTTCAATAAAAGGGTTGTAAGATAGTAAAAGAACCTCCCATAAAATAGAAGAAAAAAAACCTGCATAAAGTGTGAGACAAAAATAGGAAGTCTAAAATTTGACTAACAGGAGATCCAGAAAGAGAACAGAAATGGCAAGGACAAAATTGACAGAGAACTAACAGAAAAGAAATATTTGGAGCTGAAGGACGTGAGTCCTCAGGTTGGAAAGTTCACAAAAGCCTAGCATGATGAGGTACTCAGGGTCCACACTCAGATTGTTGTGAAAGACCAGGACTGCAAGGATAAAGAGAGGAAACGCAGGTCACCTGCAAAGGGTGGCATCTGACTGGCATAGGATTTGTCATGGGAAATACTGGACACCAGGAGACTGTCAACAGTGCCTTCCAAATTCTGAGGGAATCTGACTTTACAATTGCACAATTTAAACTGAAAAGAGAAAATCACTGAGAATAATGTAACATCCATGTGTCCACCATTCAAAATAAATACACGTTAACATTTTTTCATTTTTGCTTCAGAAAAATAAGTGAAAAATAGAGCACCCCAGACTCCGAGGCAACTATTCTCACAAATTGGGTGTGTATCTTCTAGTTTATGCTTTCACACTTTTACTAACTGTCTGTGTAGTTATAAACAATAGATAGTGAGAATCATGTGTTTGAAAGGAATTTGAACTGAAATCTTATAGTATATATCCTTCTGCAGTTTGCTTGCCATCTTCTCTGTTCTATCTACAAGAAATGTAGCTTACTGCCAGGGGCACATCCAGGTTTTATGAGGCCTAAAACTTAGACAATCTGTGAGGTGGGGGGGGGGGGCTCTTTAAGAGAAAGAATATTAAATTATAAATACAAAATTATATCTGACAGTAAATTTTTATTTAGAGTGAGAGAAGAAACTACAACAAATTACAAGTTTTAAGAAGGTGACAGCCAGAGAAATGCAAAATTTTTATTAATGAACTGCAATGAGATGCTTCTATATTTTTTTTCCCTATAACTTTTAGCTATTTACTTTTTGATGGTCTCTTCAAAGGACAATGATTTTGTACTATCATTTTCAACAGAGATAATAGAAGGATAATTCAGTCTTGTCTCTATGGTTGATCAAAATTTCTTCTTTGCAGTTGATAGTTTAGAATAGTTCCTTTCTACTTCACACATCGTTATTGGTAAGGTCATATAAATACTAGGATTGTTGTCAACTTTGGGAAAGCCTCTACTTTGCACTCCGAGTTTTTCCTTTTTCAGAGCAACCTGTTCTTATTTTGTGGATGCACCATCTTCTATGAGGATACTAATTTGATGATTCTTTTAAATTTGTTTATTTTTGGTATGTTCTCCTGAGTAATCTCTGCTTCCTACAGTATTATTATTTTTTCAGTTAGTTTATCTAGTCCTTTATGCTTAACATAAATGCCTGGTCATCTTTGATTATTTATACATGCTTGAGAATGAGAGGAGAGTAGAGCTGTCTGTGGCTTCTGTATGAGAGGATAGGTTGGGAGGCTGAAAGCTTTGTTTTATAATGAGAAGGCAGAGAATCAATCATTATATTTGGAAATCCTAAAAACCAGACACAGAGGACAGTCCTAATTCATTCCGTTTCTTTAGAATATACCACCAACTTTCTTGCAAGGGTGGGAGGAGGATTCTGACAGCCAAACCCTCTGCACACAGGGTTGGGATGAGAGGATTGATAATTCAAGTTTCAGCTCTATAGGGTAGTGGTGGCAAAAACATTGAGAATACTGGCATGAACAACCTCCATAATTATTTGCCTCTAAAATCCGTTGGTTTTTAAGGTGACCCTCCAGAGAGGTCTATTCTGCCATCTTCCTTTGAGCATGTGACAGTAAATCTCAACAAGAGCTATGCCTCTGGAATTTCACTTGAGAGCTAGTCAATGCCCTTAGCCACAGGGCCCTTCCTCTTTCACAAGATCACAGCTCAGAAAACACCTCTCAGTGCTCATCTTACAAGAGTGTGAGCAAGGCGCAAAGATGTGACAAATACCAATGCCACATTTTTAATTTTTAAAAACTGGGTCAGTCACAGATCTGAATAGCACTGAAACACAGCTGCTTTCAAGTTGTTTTTTTTTCCTTTCTGACAACAAGATCTAATTATAAGCTGCAAGAACAACTAAACCAGAAGTGAGCATTTGATTACAATATGAGCTTCATCTTTAGCAGGTGGATTTTGCATTGACTTGATGGTCCCAGTTCAGAGTGGGGGTAATCTCCAGTTTGACTTAGAAACACAGATCCCTAAATCCGTAGAGTTTGCAAGTTGAAATATGCATAACAAGGCGGGGTGTTTCACCACTATCTCAACACGGAGGCAAGGTCAGACTGGTTCTGTCCAGTCTCACTTTGACAAGAGGGTAAAGATTTCCCTTCAGGGCACCATAACCCCTCCAGGAGGCCACATCCCCTCACCCTATGTTCTAGGGCTTACAAGAGTCAATGTTGCTAACATGTGAAGGGTCAGATGGGGAAGGAAAGCGTGCCAAGGCTTCCAGGGCAAAAGAGCTCATTCCAAATCAGATGCTCAGGGGGCAGCCCAATTCTGCAGATAGTAGATGGTCCACAGCAGCTGAGGGACAGCTGGTCACCAAAGCAGTTCCCACTTCATGGTTCCTCTTCCCATCAACCCTCCCTAACCACCTCCCCCCTATTTCAGATTTCTCCACATCTTCCTCTTCTGTGGTCCAAGGTGAGTGCCACCCCCAATCTCTTCTCCTCCTACCCCAGCCTCTGGTCATTTATCTGGTCTCTGTGAGCAGGAAAACCTTCAAGGTTGCAGACCAAACTTTATGCCTGGAGCAGTATTTCTAGCCTTTGTAGGTGGATGAGTCATGGCTATCATATAGGCCAGGAGCGGGGATGGGAGTTACCATTAGGGATGAAATTAACAGGTTTGATGATCTCAGTGGTACTGGTAGGGCATGGTGAGGGAAGGAAAGGTCATATGTTTTTTTCTAAAGATTCCCTGCTTTAATCAACTTTTTCAATCAATTGACCAACTTCTAGTTTAGATAAAAGGCCTTCTACTATACTATTATTATCCACAATTCATTGAGTACCTATGAGTGTCAGCACTGTCTTAGATGCTTTTCATTATTTCTATTCCTTTTATCATTCTTGCGAAGTAGGCACTTGTATCTGCCTATTATAAATAAAGAAACTGAGGCTCCCAGAGGCTGATGACCTCACTCAAGACAACCCTGCAAGTTACATCATGGAATAAGAACTTGATTATTAGTCATTTCTACTGGAAGAGACTGTGTGCAGGGTCAGACCAATGGGCTATCCAGACTAGAGTCTTTGTGATGATGGCATAAAGAAAGGCCTGCTTGTAATTCCTTAGCTCATATGTTAGATGTGTGCCTGCTACATTCCTACCTACTTATATTCACCTATTAGGAAACTAACATTTATTAGCTATGGACCATATGCCAAGTATGGACAGTTGGCAGTTCATCTCATCTGCTTCTTATTGCCCTCCTATGAAATGAGAATTATTACCCTCATTTTCTGATGAGACTCAGAGTCATTATGAACTTTCCTGAGGTCAAATAGTCAGTGAATGGTAGAGCCATGATTTGAACCCAGCTTAGAGACAGTCCAGAGCCTGCTCCATGTGGCCTCCATGAATCAGAACCTGCTCCTCTTGAAGCCATTCCTATGGCCCCTTTAGGCTTCAGGACACATCGTTTTGTGACTAAGTATGAGAAAGTTGTATCTGGAGAGGCTCTGTGCTGATGCACTTCAGGCCTTCAGGATGAGTTATTCAAATGCTAACTGAGAACTTGGATGACAGAATGGTGTCTGTGTCTAAAAACATCTAGAAAAGTTTCCATTTACATTTGTGAAAATCTGCTTCAGCTCACCACAGGGCAAGTGGAGCCAAAAGCAGGCAGACAGTCACATGCTAGTCTGCGGCTTCTTAAGGCAGGGACTACCTCATCCATCTGGTTCCACAGCCCCTAGCACAGGACGAAGCACACCGTAATTAGTGTCATTTGCTGAGTATCTGGGCCAGATAATTTCACAAGCATCATCTCACTTAATCTCTGAAACAATCCTGCAAGGTAGATATTATTATCTCCATTTCACAGATACAGACTCAAAGGCTCAGAGAGATTAAGCAACTTGCCACTAATGAGTAGCAGAACTGGTAAAACTCAGGCTACCAGAGAAGGCTTCTCAGAAGAGGTCATCCTGGAGGATGTATTTGTAGGAGGAAAATATGAGAAAAGGCCTTCTAACTAGCAGCAACGGACACAGTCATAGAGACAGAAAAGAACATGATCTTGCTCATGCCTAATTCAATAACAATTTTTTTTTTAGAAATGCACCTTTATCAAGTCTTTCCAAAACATTCAACTTAGTTTTCATAGAAATAATAGCTCATTTTTTCACACTCATATTTCACAGATTTACACTTTAATTAAATTAAATTAAATAATGTGTGCCTGGCAAAAATTGGTTTGTTAGCAAATATCATTGATTCCTGGGAAGCATCTAACTCAATTGGTGCTGAATTATTTAACTTCCTCGTGCCACATTTTCCCAGTTGTAAAATGGTTTTCATGTTTTAATCTATAGAAAAAGCTTGGTAAGCACTCAATAAATGTTTGGGTGCAGAAGCACACAGGTGTGCCTTAGTTGATAAATTTCCCAGAAGGAATGGAGAGCATCAGTTAATCCCATGAGTTGGTTACATGGAAATACATTAAGAGCTTCTCCTGTATTGGGGGTGGTTTTATTAGATAAGAATGCCTATTATGGATCATTGAAAATCTTCCCACCCAAATACTGCTTTATATTCCCTGGTTTTCTAATTAAATGTGCACTTGGTCTGCAGGATACTTGACATATACCTCATCCAAGAGCTTTCTTATTCACAGGTCTTGCCTGAAGCCAGGAAGCAGAACAAAAGCAAGTTTCGCCTCCTTCAAAATTTGAATGGCTGCCACGAAAATAAATAAATAACGCCCTTTTCATTCTCCCAAAGGGACACATACAACAAGTTTCTTAATCTCTCCCCCACTACAGTAGATTTACTCTCAGGAGTATCAGATTGAAAGGTATACACAAATTCCAGCAGCACTGCTGTGAGCAAAATACGCCATACTCTCTGGTATTAGAGGACTCCCAGTGTTGACTCCATTTCCCAGTCACTGGCAGCCAGTCATAAGCATCATAGACATGCTACACGTCTAGTGGAAAAGCTGGAAGGTAAGATCCTCTGGAGAAATATGACAGGAAGAGAAAAGGCTTTAGAGGTAGACATGACCGAATCCAAATTCTCTGTTTGCCACTTGTTAACTGTGTGATCTGGGCAAATCACTTAACCTCTCTGAGCCTCGGTTCCCTCAACTATACAATAAATAATCTTTGTTGCATTAAACCCTTGAAAAGATTTGATGTGTTAAGGCAGAAATGCACCCAGCACAGGGCTGGGCACATAGAAAGCAGTCATTGAATGGTAGCCATTATTACTGATTATTCTCCAGGATAACTCCAACAGGGGCTCTTAGGTATAATGAAGCTCTAGAATGTGGTGGTTAAAAGCCAACCTGCCTGAGTTTTAATCCCAGATCTTCTACTTCTGAACTGGGTAAACTTGGGCAATTTCCTTAATCTCCCTGTGCCTCATTTTCCCCATCTCTAAAATGGAAAAAGGAACAGAACCTATCTCAAAGGGTTGTTGTAAGAATTAAATAAGTTAGTATATATAAAATGCTTAGAACATATTAAGCACTATATATGTCATCTACTATATATTGTTACTGTATCATAACTGTCTCTTTAACTGTGAACACCTTGAAACAAGGATTGTCTTTCCTTTCTGCATCTCTAGGGGTCAAAGTGACTGCAGCAGTTTAATAAATGTTAATGGAATGAATGGAGCATCTCACATGCCCTGCCAATCAAGACTGTCCCTAGAAATGACGCTAGCCCAATTCAAACTAAGGGAGAAAAGAAAGGCAATTTATTGTTGTTCATAGTTAAATTATCCAGGAGTGAGTCTTCCTTCAGGCACAGTTAGAACCAAAGGCTCAGATAATTTAAGGAGGACTTTCTTTTCCATTGTCTCCAGCATTTCTGTTTTGTTAGCTCTTCCCACGTGAAGGGCAATTATAACCTCCAGCAACCCAAGACTTACAGCTAGCCACTTTATCAACTCACTAGATAAAGAGCTTTTTCTCCAAAAGATCTGGCTGAAAAATTCTGAGTGAAATTTAGAGCCGTGTGCCCATCTATGTATTAACTACTGTGATCAAGGAAATGGGATAATCTTATTGGCTAGGTCTGCCCACCCCATGTAGAAGGGAAGGGGCAGACCTATGCAAACATATAGATTTCCCCAAAAGAAAGAATATTTTATTAAAAGGAGAAGGGGAAATGAATGCAGGCAGGCAAAAACACCAGATGCCCTGACATAGGCCAAAAGATGGTTGTCAACCTCATTAGTCCTAGATCATTTCAGGCAATAAGAATCTGCCCAGTTTTAATAGGTCTTTTAAGAAGAATATCTTAATCTTTCTAAGTACTTATTCCAGATTTCAACCTCATCAAACGAGGCTCTTCCTCAAATACAATCTAACCTAAATTCCTTGAGTTTCTAGTCAACGTATTTTTCTTCTCGTTTGTTCCACTGTAGAAATGAAAGAAAACAGCTAGGCGAATGCTTCACTCTATAATCCAGTCTGAAGTATTTTTTAAGTAGGAATGATTTCATCAATGAGGTGCTACCTGGAGTAGTGTGGCAAGAAGTCCACTGGGAAGGAAAACTGTGATCAATTAGTGATGTCTGCTAGCCCCAGGTTCTGGAATGGAGAGTGGTCACACACTTGGCAGTGTTTGCAGCCCTGATTTTTGTAATCCTTCATCTAAAAAACAAAAGTTTCTTCTTCCTTCACCCAGCACTCTTACTCAAATAGGGCAGGCAGGGAGGAAGTGTCAGGAGAGGTAGGATGAGGGGCGATCTGTACAGAATCAACATGCTTGTTAAATTCTTCCAAGTTCCATTTAAATCTTAAGATCTACTTTCAGGACCAAAAATTATTCCCCAGTGAATCAGCAAAGACATCAAGTATGATTAGCATTTTTTGGATGCAAAAGAACATTGCAAATTGCTCTGTACCCTGCTTGGATTTGCTGAGGTGCCACCTCAGGTGTTAGCAAAAAGAAGATGTGAGAAAGAATTGTTGCACCTACCAACAGCCCTTCCTTCCACCAGGACTGCATTGTCCAAGGTGTGATCACTGACATCAGCATAGTGCAAACTGACAACTAAAGAACAGCAAGTTAGTCTGTTTTGCAATAACTTTTTCCATTTATTTGCTCCATTGATATGCAAGGATCAGGCTGAATTTATTTCCTCCAGAAAATTTCTATTTTGCCTGTCTCTACCATCTTTTTTATTATGAAAAATTTCAAATAAACAAAATTTAGGAAGAATAGTATAAAAAAATGCCCATCACACAGATTCAACAATTATTAGGATTTTGCCATGCTTGCTTCATCTCTCTCTTTCTCTGGAAGTATTTTAAAGCAAATCCCAGATCTTATGTTATTTTTTCTCTAGATACTTCATTTTGCATCTCTAAAATACATGAATATTTTCTTACATAACCACACTGCCAGTAACACACCTAACAAAAGTAACAATTCCTTGATATCTTCTAATTCTTAGACCATTTTCATAGTTCCCTGATATCTAAAGAAATTTTTTTTATAGTTGGTTCATTAGAATCAGGACCCAGAGGAGGTGCACATATTACATTTGACGGTTATGTTTTTTGAGTCTTTTAAAATCTGGAACAGTCTCTCCCCACCTCACCCCACCTTTTTTTTTTTTTTTTCATACCATTGACTTATTGATTAAACTAGTCCAATTGTTTTACAGAATATCTCGTATTCTGGAGTTGTTCATTTATGTCTTTGTCCTTAAACCTGAGCCTTTGCCTCCTATATTTCATGTAAACTAGAGGTTAGTTCTAAAAGCTTTATTAGATTCAGGTTCATTTTTTCCCATAAGGGGGCATCTCAAGAAGCACATATTGTCTGGCTGTCCCACTCTTAGTGAAGTTAAGATTGATCAGTGGATTCAGGTGGTGTCGGCTAGATCTTTCCTTCGTAATGTTCTCCACAAGCCTTTCATCTAGTGCTTTCATCTTCTAGTGATCTTTGCCTTAATCAATTATATCATTAGGATTGCAAAATGGTGATTTTTCTAATTCTGACATTCCTTCCAAATTAGCTGGGAATTGTCTGTAAAGAAGAAGTTTTCCCTATTAATTAGGGCTGTTTGGTCACCCTGAAGTGCAGACTGAATTGGAAAGCAGGATAATGCTTACTTATTTCCTTTAAATTGCCAATTTTCAGAGTAAGGACTGTGACCTAGTTACCGCCAATGGCATCCAATGAGTTTGTTAGTTTGTTTTGGCGCTCCTTCTCCCCTCCACAACAAACTCATTAGGGAGGAATGTATTTTATATATTCTATGTATTTCAATCACTACTTTTTCGGATACTTAAATTATCCCCCCTTTGGCCAATTAGAGCCCCTGCAGGTTGGCTCTTGAGTCCTTTTGATACAAGCCACCTATCTTTGATAACTTCATAGTTTTGGGCTCAGCAAGATGTTCCAGCCTCATCTTGTACAGGTACTGCCCCAGACTAGGAATCAGCCATCCAAGAAGTCCTGGTTCCTTTAAATGGGGAATGTCATTTAGGGACCACAATCTGGGCACTAGAGGTGGCTCATTGCCCATGAGTTTTTAAAATTTCTAGGCCTTTCTGAAAAGTCCCACCAAGTTAGAAGGCAGGATACTCATTCCTCCTCCCCCTCCTTTGCAGCTAGGACACAGGCATGTGACTTGTGCTCCTGCAATCAGATTCATTTGTGTGAGATTCTGGTAAAGAAGGGAAAAGACTGCACAGTGCCCTCCTTTTGCTGGAGCAGAGCCATGTGGCTTGGGGGGCCTGGAGTGGTCTGTAAGGTTGAGCTCCTGATGCAGAAGTGGCATTGATGCCTTTGGCAGCAGTGGTTGCTGTCAAATTGAGCTCCTGGCAGCGCAGAGTTGCTGATGGGGCAGTGTGATGGGGCAGTGGCCTCAGTTTTCTCATTAGGCCAGTTGTGCTGCATAATTTTGGGTGATTTTCTTAGAAGTGTAGCCTCAAGATTGTTTCCTCCAGTCTTTCCAACAATTCCATGAGCTACCCAATATTCTTTGAATAAACCCCTTTTCTGCTTAGTCTGTCAGCATCAGCTTCTGTCACTTGTAGCCAGGAAATAATCTATGCAGCAGAGCCAGGGAGTCAGAAAGGGTATAATTTTAGATACCACAGGGGCCTGATCATCCTCTGACTTGCCCTTTTACCCTTCTTCCTTCATCCTGAGAGTGCTTGTGAGTTCTGGGAAAGAAGGGACTGGGGTATAGAGAAAAGAACTAGGTCATTAGGGGCCCAGCAGCTCTTCTGCAGGAAACCTCTGAAAATCGTCAGTCTTAAGAAGTCGAGTGTGTTTTCTTGGTTGCCACAGGCAAGAAGAGGCCCAGGTGTCAGTGGTGGGGGTGAGGTCAGCAGTGGCCCAGCAGAGCTCCTGGGGTGGAAGGAGTAGCAATATGGTGAGACCAACAGACAGAACAGAGTGAGTAAATGTAAGAACCTTACCCTCCCCTCAAGGCTTCTCAAGTGAATAATCGGGGCAGGAGATCCTGAGAAAAAAACACAACTTCCAGATCATCAAGAAAATGGGGTCTTTAATGTACAGCTAAAACCCCACAATATTATAAACTATTAAGACATCAATAAAAATGAAAATTAAAAAAAATAAAATTAAAATTTAAAAATTAATTAAAAAAAAAAAAAAAAAAAGAAGGTGGGGTCTAAAGAACCAGCACTCGGGGTAGTCTTGTGAGTGGACCCATCTGGACCTGGCAGGCTAGACCAGGCCACATGTATTAAGGCTGGTAACTTGGTATCTCTCATAGACGGCAGCGACTTCCCCCTAGTTTATCATTTGGCCTTTCATTTTGTGTTTGTTGACCAAAAAGTTTGCGTGTGTGTGTGTGTGTGTCTGAGGAAGATTAGCCCTGAGCCAACATCCGTTGCCAATCCTCCTCTTTTTGCTGAGGAAGATTGGCCCTGGGCCAATATCCGTGCCCATCTTCCTCTACTTTATATGGGACGCCGCCACAGCATGGCTTGACAAGCGGTGCGTCTGTCCACACCTGGGATGGACAGCGTGTGAACTTAACCGCTACGCCACTGGGCCGGCCCCGACGGAAAAGTTTTAACGTGGAGCATATTCAATTCCCTTAGCATTTTTGTGATATCTTTGTGATATCTTTCTTTGCTTTTCTATTTAGATAACATCTTCCCTTTCCAAAACTATGTTCAACGTTATATTTTCTTTTAGTTTTTTATATGGTTTTATTTATTGACATTTAGCCCTTTATTCCATCTAGAGTTCATTTTGGTGGACGGTGTCATCACCATTTATCTGGATGCTGGGATGGAGCTGACAGGCTAGAAACAACCAGGCAACATGAAACATGCTTCGCAAATTCAAAGAATGTTTTGCAATAATGAGATATAACTCTTTACTTTAAAAAAACTTTTTTTTCGAGCATGAGGGAAAATGGCACCTTAAAGTGCTGTTTTCGACATACTTGTTCTGTTTAAGAGCCTACAGTTAAATAGCAAACGAGGTAAGAAAAAGAGGGAACCTATTGATTAAGGGAGACTTAGGAGACATCAACCCAATACAAATGTGGACCTTGTTTAGATCATGATTCAAATAAGCCAACTTAAAAAAAGAGACAACTGGAATTTGAATGCTGACTATATACTTGATGACACTAAAGAATAATTCCTTATTTTGTTAGGTCTAATAATTGTGGATATATCTTTAAACAAGTTCTTATCTTTTGGAGATATATGTGAAAAGATGGTGTCTGGGATTTACTTCAAAAGAATGCAATTATTGGAGAGAGAGAAGAATATAAATGAGACAAGATCAGCTGTGAGTTAACTGTTGAAATTAGGTGATGGGTACACGAGGGTTTATTATACTATCCTTTCTACTTCTACATACATTAATACTTGAATTTTTCCATAATAAAAAGTAAAAAAAAAAAATGGAGATATAAAAATATACTGGCAATGACGTGGCAGTGGGAATTGTTAAATTTTCCCAGTGAGGTGGAGAAGCTCTAGTTTCTCAGAGTGGCACATTTGGGTCAGATCATGGCCTCAGCTAAGCTGGCTGCATCTTGCCGGTGTCCAAGGAATCGCAACAATGACAAATCTTTACTGACAGCCTTCTGGGTGTCAGGTCCAAGGAGAGAGAAAGGTTCTTCCGCTGGGATGCAGAAAGAGATGTGCAATGTACCAGTTACAGAAATAGTATAATGAAATCATTGTTCCCATAAAAAGTCCCTTATCAGTCATTTAAAATAAACATATATCATTTATGTAATTTTAAAAATACACTTTTTTAAAGAAAAGAATAAAACATAATCAGACCATGTCACATTGCTGTTTAAAATGATTCACAAATTTCTAATTGTCATCAGGACAAAGCTCCCTAGCCAGGCCCATGCACGTCTGGACCGTGCCTCCTTCCCCAGTCCCATCTCCTGCCCCTCGTTCCCACACACTTTAAACTTCAGGCACAGGAAAGGAATTCCAGTTCCCAGAACGTGCCTCATGGAGTTCATGTTCACCTGGGGAAGTTTCATTCATTCATTCATTCAACAGCATTCATTGATCCCCTCATCTGATCCGGGCCTCATGCCATGGTCTGTCTCATCACTACCTGGACTGTGTTTCTCCCTTATCGGTTCACTTTTCCAGCCTCATCTTACTTGTAATCTTCTCTGAAAAGCCTTCTTTGACCCATTCAAGCTGAACATATGGAGAGCACATGGGGAAAAAAGGAGATATTTCTTATTTCTCCCACTAGACTCTGAAGGAAGGGACAAAATACTGTTTAGGCACAGTGCATAGCTTAAGGCCTGAGTCATATTAGAAGACCAATGAATGTTTGTTGAATGAATGAAAGAACGAATAAAGCTTCCCCACTAGCATGTAAATCCACAGGGGCAAGGATTTTTGTTGTTTTGTTCTGCTTTATCCTTAGCACTTAGGACAGTACGTGGCACATTAAATATTTGTCAAAATAATTAAAGTTACTTGTCAAGGAAAAATCAAGGTGCTATCTGTTAAGTCTCATACGCAAACTGGCCATTTGCTGTGATCAGCCTGTCTGTGGATTAGCAAAAGACTTTGATCCAGGGCTAAACAAGACATTAAAGACAAAAAAGTGTTTTGGAGGTCAAATACATGAAATATTTTCCATAATTTATTGAGTTAGTAACCTGGATTCAAAATCTGTCCCTAAGTCCAACAGAGACCAGGACTTCTATATATTTCATTGTTTTTACCTGCATTGTTTTAGAAGCCACTAAACAAAATGTTGATTTTACTTCACCTAAAAAAAGTCAAGACTTTTGAACTTAAGGAGATTCTCATTTGACACAAGTCATTTTCTATGTGCCCGTATTGCCTATGGGTCTAGAGAAAATACGCACAGTGGGGCAGCACATGGTTTCCTACATCTGGAACAGCGAGGACCCATGGAAATCCATACACCATGAATGACATCACCCTTATTGATCTAATTTCTAAAAGACAATGGAATAATTTCTTCTTGCCCAAAACTTACCACAGTGATTTGGACCAGCAACTCCATAGTGGGATGATGGGAGGGCTGCATGGACAAAGGATTTTTGACCTCCCCACAGCAGAAGAATGGTTTACAAAGTGATCTTTCTTAGGAGATCTGCCTGGGACTATTGTACACCATATGACAGGTGCTGTTACATAAGTAAGGCCAAATTGGATTCTATTTGGATTTCTTTTCTTTTCGAAATCATCCTTCTCTGGAATTGTCCCTCTCTAAAAGTCACCAGAACAACAGGAGGGAAAAGTGAGATCTTGAACTCCCCTGGGAATCAAGGCAGAGTTTCCTTCCCCTTTCTTTACCCATCCACCTTTTCACGGCTGTCGTCTGCTGGGACCTCTTTTGAGAGGAGGTTTTATTTTCTCGCTTTCTTTCAGGATCCTGCCTCACATAATCTTCACTGGCTTTTCACAAAGAAAACTAGGACTCCCATTTATTTTATCCAATCCACCACTACATTCAGCCTTGAATACAGCATGCGGCACATTATCCTCTAACAGGAACAAATAGCAGAATGGAGCCTGACTATTTTCCATGAGGCTGATTTTTGCTAATCAAACACATTTATTCTCTGAAACACTTTCAGTGCCTGTTAAAACATAAGTGGTACCAGAACGGACAGTATCTCTCAGCATGCAAGTTTGAAATGTTATAGAAAACAGATAATATTGTGGACTTAATGTGAAAATAACTCAATAACTTGTGGAGGGGCAGTAGGACCATTTTGCAGTACTGTCAAGAAATATACACTACACATACCCTTTGACCTAACAATTCTGCTGCAGGATTCTAGCTCACAGAAATGCTCACACCTGGGAGGAAAGGCATATGAACGGCATTACTTATTGAATCACGTGTAAAGAGCCACATGAACTGACAAAAGAAGACGCACTACATATTGTAATGTGGAAAAAGTAAATTACAGAACAATATGTAATATACGATTCCATTTTTGTTTAAAAAAAAACCACACCATATGTATATGGACGCATATACTTGCATGTATTCGTAGATAGAAAGAAAAAGGCTGGAAAGATAGCAACTCCAAACTGTTAACAGTGGTTCTTTCCTCTGGAAAGCAAAGTTGGGGAAATTTCATTTTTTACTTTATAAACTTTGGTATTATTTAAATTTATTTAAAAAACAATAAAAGAAATAACTGGATTAGTACTAGATAGTTAACATTTATGGAGTATTTATTCTGTGCTGGGCATGTGATGTATACATCTTTGTATACATCTCACTTGTTCCTCCAACCTTCTGAAGTGGGTAATGTTACCGCTGTTTACAGATGAGAAAACAGATTCTGAGAAGTGAGTAACTGGCCCAAGGTAACAGGGCTAGTAAGTAGCAGAGCTGGGATTCAAACTCAGGTCTCTCTGACTCCAAGGCCCAAGATCTTCCCATTGGTCCAACAATGCCATCTCCTGTGACATAGTCCTGGCTCAGGAGATGGGCTTATTAACACTGCCACATAGCTGCCGAACGTTAGGTCTATTCTTTAAAACCTTTTATTATGGAAATTTTCAAACATACACAAAAGGAGAAGGAATAGTATAATGATTCCGCATGCTCATTATCATCCAGAGTCAACAATTATTAATATTCTGTGTCATTGTTTCATCTACCCCCATCACACACTTTTTAGGAAGCATTTTAATGCAAACTGAAGACATCGTTTCATTTCACCATCAATATTTCAATCTCTAAAAATAAGGACTTTTTAAAAAACATAATGGTGTGATAAATACCTTTATCATATATAATAAAGTTAACGATAATTTCTTAACATTATCAATACCCAATCCATGTAAATTTTCCCAGACTGTCTCAAAAATATTTTTTTGTGTTTATTCACATTTATGTCTCTTAAATCTTTGTTTCCTTTAATCTATAATTTCCCCCCTCCCTTTTTCTTCATACAACTTATTTATTGAAAAAATTGAGTCATTTGTCTTGTAGAATTTCCCACCTTCCTGATTTGATTTCTTATATCCTTATGGTGCCACTTAACATGCTTCTCTATCCTTTATATATCTCACAATCTGGTGGTGAGAGACTCATTAAATTCAGGTTCAATTCTTTTGGCAAGACTATTTCCTAAGTGGTGATGTGTCCTTCCTCTTGCATCTCATCAGGAGGCAGTTAATGTCCAGCTGTCCCACTCTGAATAATGCTAAGGTTGAACAGTGGGTTCAGAGGTTGCCAGCCTGACGCATCATTATAAAGTTCCTCATCAACCTTTCACCTAATAGTTTTAGCAGCCATTGATTTTTGCCTAGATCCATTATTTCATTAGCGGCTTAGGTTTTTAAAATCCTGTAAGACCCAGGTATTTTTTAACACCATCCTAAGACAGCAATAATATCTCTTTGTTAGGCACGGTATCAAAAGTCTTCTTTTTCCTATTACCCATCATGGTTTTGGGCCGGGTGGGGTTGCAAGAGTAATTGAGTCTTTAGCCTTCTTTTCCCAAGACCATCAGTATTCTGCAACCTTCTAAGCTCCACGTGAGACCATGTGGCTGCTTAATTTGACATTTTTTTAGCCTGTTATTCAGAATTTTTATCTATGCTTCAATTCCTAAACAGTAAGAAGAAAAAGAAAAGATCTCCCATTCCTCTATGATAAATGCCACAGTAAGCCAGTCAAACATCTCTGAATCATTTTCAATTTCATGCCCAGGGTAACTCCCTTTTACCTTAGAAAATGTTGTTACTTTCAGTGATTTTAAGTCCGTTATTCATTCCACATTCATTGTGGCTTCTGTCCTGGGCCAGGGTCTGAGGCTAAAGAGAGGAAAGGCCCAGGCCCTGTCCTCCAAGGTTCACAATCACCTACACTGATAAAATAGAGAAATGTCCAGAAGGTTCTCGGGGTACAGGAAAGAGGCACCCCAGACTATGGAAACTGAGAAAGCTTCTCAAAGGAGGAGATGTTTAGCTGAGTTTTGAAGGATGAGTGAAAAGCAACTGGGGGACAGTCATTTCAGGAAAAGAAAACCCATACAAAGCCATGGAGGCAGGAAAGAACAGGGCCTTCGGAGAGCTGCACACGGTTTTGTAGGCCTGGAGAGTAGGGGTTGCAGGGAGCGGTGGCTGTGGTGGAGCAGCGGCAGGGCCAGCACGTGAAGAGCCTTGTCTGCCGCGCTAAAGAGTTAGGACGTCCCTGAAGGATTTTAAGCAAAGAGTGACAGAATCTGATTTATGTTGTATATTTTTTCCTCAGTAGACTTTTATTCTCTATTAAGGTGAAATTCATATAACATAAAATTAACCATTTTAGAGTGAACAACTCCGTAGCATTTAGTACATTCATAATGTTGTACAATGCCTACTTCTATGTAGTTCTATAACATTTTCATCACTCCAAAAGGAAACCCATATCCATGGAGCAGTCACACCTCATCCCCCCTCCCCCAGCCCAGGCAACCACGAGTCAGTTTTCTGCCTCTGTGGATTTACTTATTCCCTCAGTATGTTTTTCTTTCTAAAAATTATACAAGTAATATGGATTCACTATAGAAGAATCAAAATACAGTTGAGCAAGAGAGGAAAATAAATATGGCTCATAATCTTAGCATCATAAGTTAACTTTTGCATGCTGTGTATCCTTCTAAACAGTTTTCTCTGACTATCCCCCACCCCTACCCCATCCCCATGTACTTTACAAGGTCCTCCAACCTTCTGGAGTCTCATCCACCTTTGAGGTAAAAAGGAATTCTGCTCAAACCCCTTTCCTATGAATGGCATGAAACCTAAGTCCCTACCAGCATCTCTGAGGGCTCTGGGGTTTCTTTGGAGGTGGGGGTGGCGATATGTTTCTTTTGATCACCTCTAGGTCTGATTTCCTGCCTTGATCTCCACCCATCATTTCGCCTCCTGGGCACGTTGTCCCGTCTACACTTCCCTGACCCCTTCTCTCCCCCAAATATGGCCTAAACAAGGTGGTGTGTTAGCAAACTTTTAGGAAAGAATTGGGGGCAAGGAGGATGGCTTACATTGAAGTGCAACTCTGAGAACAACATGAAACTGAGCATCAGAAAGCAGTTATTTTAGAACATACAATGGAGAGAGGGAAGTCTCTTCAATAAATCGTGCTGGGAAAATTGGACAGCAACATGCAAAAGAATGAAAGTAGACCATCTCCTACCGCCATATACAAAAATCAATTCAAAATGGATTAAGGACCTGAAAGTGAGACCTGAAACTATAAATCTCCTGGAAGAAAATATAGGCAGTACACTAATTGACATTGGCATAAAGGGATCCTTTCAGATTCCATGTCTACTTGGACAAGGGAAACAAAAGAAAAAATAAACAAGTGGGACCTCATCAGACTACAGAGCTTCTACAAGGCAAATGAAACCAGGATCAAAATGAATAGACAACCCACCAGCTGGGAGAAAATATTCTCAAACTGTTTATCCGACAAGGGATTAATCTCCGTAATATATAAAGAACTCACACAACTGAGCAACAAAAAAACAAACAACCCGATCAAAAAATGGGCAGAGGATATGAACAGACATTTTTCCAAGGAACAGATACAGATGACCAATAGACACATGAAAAGATGTTCAACATCACTAATCATCAGGGAAATGCAAATCAAAACTACACTAAGATATCACCTTACACCGGTTAGAATGACTATAATCACAAAGACAAATAACAACAAATGCTGGAGAGGTTGTGGAGAAACGGGGACCCTCATTCACTGCTGGTGGGAATGCAAACTGGTGCAGCCTCTATGGAAAACAGTATGGAGAGTCCTCAAAAAATTAAAAATAGAGGGGCCGCCCGGTGGCGCAGTGGTTTAGTCCGTGCTTGGCAGCCCAGGGTTCGCAGGTTCGGATCCCAGGCGCCCGCCGATGCACTGCTCATCAGCCACGCCGTGGTGGCGTCCCATATAAAGTAGAGGAAGATGGGCACGGATGTTAGCCAAGGGCCCGTCTTCCTCGGCAAAAAGAGGAAGATTGGCGACGGATGTTAGCTCAGGGCTGGTCTTCCTCACAAAAAAAGAAAAAAAAATTAAAAATAGAAATACCGTATGATCCAGCAACCCCACTCTTGGGTATCTACCCAATGGACATGAAATCAACCATCACAAGAGGCATATGCACCCCTATGTTCATTGCAGCATTATTCACTATAGCCAAGAAGTGGAAGCAACCCAAGTGTCCCTTGACTGATGATTGGTTAAAGAAGATGTGGTATATACATACAATGGAATACTACTCAGCCATAAGAAAAGACAGAATTGTCCCATTTGCAACAACATAGATGGACCTAGAGGGTATTATGTTAAGTGAAATAAGCCAGAGAGAGAAGGACAGACACTGCATGAACTCACTCATATATGGAATATAAGTGAACACAAGGACAGAGAGAACTGATTGGTGGTTACCAAGGGGAAGGGGGGTGGGGGGTGGGCACAAGGGGTGAAGGGTTACAACCACAAGGTGACGGACAAACAAAAATGTACAACTAAAACCCCACAGTGTTATAAACTATTAAGACATCAATAAAAAAATTGGTAAAAAAAAAAAAAAGATAGAAAGCAGTTCTTTTAAGAGTCTATTAGCCATTCACATCACTGGAAAATCCTCATTGGCTGTACCTCAATGTGGCACTACGGCTGCACCAGCTGCCCAGCTTCTCTCTGTCTTTCCCTCTCTCCCTTTCTTTTTCATTTTCCAAATTCAATCTCCTCTAGCTGTAAACTCTAAAGCACTCATTTCCAATTCCCATCTCCTTTTGCACATGGCAATTCAGTGGTCCTTTTTTGCTTTGCTCCAACTACAAAGAAATTCTAAGTTATTCTGTTAAACCAAAACACTCTCTCCCTAGCATAACTCTAGTGCCAGGTTGTCAAACTACAACTTCTTTCCCCCTACCGGCTGCATTTCCATTATTGCTTTGTTATTTTAAATACCTTTCCCTAGATATTTTTTATTCCTAAATATTCTTGTACATCTTTTGAAATGGCTGCATACATCCCCTATTTTGGGACACTTAGGTTGTTTCCAATTCTTTATTATTATAGACAGTGCCATGTTATATATTAAGGATTATAAAGAATATTATATATATTATTAAGGAAATATAATAGTAAGGATATATGTATATATATATCCTTAATTACTTCTTTGCTATACACTCCTAGTAGTAGCATTGCTAAACTAAAGAGTGAATCCTGTCTTATGGCTTTTATACACTCTAGAAGGACTGTATAAGTTCATATCTCCAATAACGTTTGAAAGGGCCTGAATCTCCAAACACTTGTTAATAGTGCATATATTTATCATCATTTTTTTCTTTGTGGTTTTAATTTGCACTTCTTTGACTAATAGTGTAGTTGAACTTTTTTCATGTTTATTGTCCATTTGAGATTTTTTCTTGTGTAAAATACCTTTCCTGGTCAATTGGATATTTTTATTTTTCGTTTATTGATTTGAAGAAGATCTTTGAACATTAAGAACACGAATCTTTGGTTAAGGATAATTTCCTTCAATGTCATTTGTCTTTTAACTTAGTTTATGGTGAATTTTGCTATATAAAAGTTTCACATTTTTATATAACCACATCTATCATCCTATATGCTTTTAGCTTTTAGTTTCAAGTTTAGAATGTCATTCCTTACTCTAAAGTTTTGTGAATATTCACCTGTATTTCTTCTTCTTTTTTTTTTTTTTTTGTGAGGAAGACCAGCCCTGAGCTAACGTCCGTCGCCAATCCTCCTCTTTTTGCTGATGAAGACTGGCCCTGGGCTAACATCCATGACCATCTTCCTCTACTTTATATGGGACACCGCCACGGCGTGGCTGACGAGCAGTGCATCGGCGGGTGCCGGGATCCGAACCTGCGAACCCCGGGCTGCCAAGCGCGGACTAAACCGCTGTGCCACTGGGAGGCCCCATGTATTTCTTCTCCTCATGTTAAAATTTTTAATTCTTCTGGAATTTATCTTAGTGCACTGTGTGAGTTTGGGTTTATTTTAATGGTTAGTTATCTTAACACTCTCCCCACTGACATGAGGCACCAGCTTTATTATATACTAAATTCTTATGTATACTTGGATATATTTCTGAACTGTATATTTTTGACCTGGTACAGTAATGTTTGAATTACAAATTATATCTTCTTAGTTCATCTTAATATCTGGTAGAAAAAGGCTTTTCAAGTACTATTCTTCCTAAAGAGGTGCTTGACTTTCTTCACGTGTTTATTTTTCTAAATAAACTTTAAAATAGATTTCTTTCACATTTAAAAAAAAATTCCAGGTATTTTTTTTTTAGAGTTTTGTTAAATTTATTGGCTTAGCTTGAGGAAATTAATACCTTTACAATATTAAATCTTCCAAGAAAGTAATATAGACTGTCTCTCCCTTAATTCAAACCTCTGTTTAGATTCCATGGTAAAGTTTTGTAGATTTGCACATTTATCAGTAAGTTTATTCCCTGGTGCTTAGGTTGTTTTTTTTTTTTTATTACCATGCTATGGTGGTTCTTTTTTCCATTATCTTTTTAAACTAATTATTGCTGATACATAAGAAAGCTGTTAGTTTTTAAATATTTCTGTCATAATTGTCAAACCTTCCACATTCTTTTATTAGGTCTAACAGTTTTTCAAGCAACCATACAATCTTCAAGTAATAATAATTTTGTCTGTTCCTATCAGATATTTATACCTCCTTCATTTCTTTTCCTCATTATTGCATTGATTAGCACTTCCAGAATAATGTTAAATAATGGTACTAACAGCCAAGTTATTAACTGTAATGGAAATGCTTCTAATGTTTTATTGCTAAGTGTAATATTGGCTGTTGACTTGAGATCAATATTCCGTAACATATTAATATGTTAATTAAGATTTTCTCACATCAAAAATGTATGTTGATTTTTATCAAATATTTTTAGCATTCTGTTAAATGATCAGATGATTTTTCTCCTTTGACATCCTGTCATAAATTATATAAATAAGTACTTAAAAATTTTTTTATTGAGGTTATAATAGTTTATAACATTGTGAAATTTCAATTGTACATTATTATTTGTCAATCACCATAAAATGTGCCCCTTTACTAAGTCTCTTTGAATTGTTGATTTCAATCAAGTTCTTTGGATAAATACCTAGTGGGATAGCTGGGTTGTATGGTATTTCTATTTTTAATTTTTTGAGAAATCTTCATACTGTTTTCCATAGTGGCTTTGCATTCATAGTGAGTTTGCATTCCCTCCAGCATGTATGAGGGGTCCCTTTTCTCCACATCCTTTCCAACATTTGTTGTTTTTTGTCTTGGTGATTATAGCCATTTTAACAGGTGTAAGGTGATATCTCATTGTAATTTTGGTTTGCATTTCCCTGATGATTAGTGATGTTGAACATCTTTTCATGTGCCTGTTGGCCATCTGTATACCTTCTTTAGAAAAATGTCTGTTCATATCCTCCACCCATTTTTTGATCACATTGTTTGTTTTTTTGTTACTGAGTTGTGTGAGTTCTTTATATATTTTGGAAATTAACCCCTTGTCAAATATATGATCTGCAAATATTTTCTCCCAGTGGGTGGGTTGTATTTTTGTTTTGTTCCTGGTCCTTTGCCTTGAAGAAACTCTTTAGTCTGATGAAGTCCCACTTGCTTATTTTTTCTTTTGTTTTCCATTCGTGAGTAGACATGGTATTCAAAAAGATCCTTCTAAGACTGATGTCAAGGAGTGTACTGCCTATATTTTCTTCTAGAAATTTTATGGTTTCACATCTTACTTTCAAGTCTTTAATCGATTTTGAGTTAATTTTTCTGTATGGTGAAAGATAATGGTCTGCTTTCATTCTTTTGCATGTGGCTGTCCAGTTTTCCTAAAACCATTTATTAAAGAGACTTCCCTTTCTTCATTGTATGTTCTTAACTCCTTTGTGGAAGATTAGCTGTCCATAGATGTGTGGTTTTATTTCTGGACTTTCACTTCTGTTCCATTGATCTGTGTGTCTGTTTTTGTACCAGTACTGTGCTGTTTTGATTACTGTAGCTTTGTAGTATATTTTGAAGTCAGGGATTGTGATGCCTCCAGCTTTGTTCTTTTTTCTCAGGATTGCTTTAGCTATTTGGGGTCTTTTGTTGCCCCATATGAATTTTAGGATTCTTTGTTCTATTTGTGTGAAGAATGTCATTGGGATTCTGATTGGGATTGCATTGAATCTGTAGATTGCGTTAGGTAATATGGACATTTAAGTATGGATATCTTTCCATTTATGTCATCATCGATTTCTTTCAATAATGTCTTATAGTTTTCATTGTACATGTCTTTCATTTCCTTGGTTAAATTTATTCCTAGATATTTTATTCTTTTTGTTGCAATTGTAAATGGGATTGTATTGAGTTCTCTTTCTGTTAGTTCATTATTAGAGTATAGAATTGCAAGTGATTTCTGTTAGTTGATTTTGTCCCCTGCAACTTTGCTGTAGTTGTTATTCCTAATACTTTTCCAATGGATTCTTTATGATTTTCTCTATATAAAATCATGTCATCTGCAAACAGTGGGAGTTTCACTTCTTCATTGCCAATTTGGATACCCTTTATTTCTTTTTCTTGCCTAATGGATCTGGCCAAAACCTCCAGTACTATGTTGAATAAGAGCGGTGAGAGTGGGCACCCTTGTCTTGTTCCTGTCCTCAAAGGAATGGCTTTCAGTTTTTCCCCATTGCATATGATGTTGGCTGTAGGTTTGTCATATATGGCCTTTATTATGTTGAGGTACTTTCCTTCTATACCCATTGTATTGAGAGTTTTTTTCATAAATGGATGTTGGATCTTGTCAAATGTTTTCTCTGGGTCTATGGAGATGATCATGTGGTTTTTATTCCTCATTTTGTTAATGTAGTGTGTCACATTGGTTGATTTGTAGATGTTGAACCATCCCTGCGACCCTTGTATAAATCCCACTTGATCATGGTGTATGTTCCTTTTGATTTATGACTATATTCAGTTTGCCAATATTTTGTTGAGGATTTTTGTGTCTATGTTCATCAGCAACATTGGCCTATAATTTTCCTTCTTTGTGTTGTCCTTGTCTGGCTTTGGGATCAGGGTGATGTTGGCCTCATAAAACGTGTTAGGAAATATTCCATCTTCTTCAGTTTGTTGGAATAGTTTGAGAAGGATAGGTATTAAATCTTTGAATGTTTGGTAGAATTCTCCAGAGAAGCCATCTGGTCCTGGACTTTTATTTTGGGGGAGGTTTTTGATTACTGTTTCAATCTCTTTACTTGTGATTTGTCTATTCAGATTCTCTATTTCTTCTTGATTCAGTTTTGGGAGGTTGTATGAGTCTAAGAATTCATCCATTTCTTCTAGATTGTCCAATTTGTTGGCATATAGTTTTTCATAGTATTTGCTTATAATTCTTTGTATTTCTGTGGTACCTGTTGTAATTTCTCCTCTTTCATTTCTAATTTTATTTATTTGAGCCTTCTTTCTTTTTTTCTTAGTGATTCTGGCTAAGGGTTTGTCAATTTTGTTTATCTTCTCAAAGAACCAGCTCTTTGTTTCACTGATCCTTTCTACTTTTTTTTTTGTTGTTTCAATTTCATTTATTTCTGCTCTAATTTTTATTATTTCCCTCCTGCTGACTTTGAGCTTTGTTTGTTATTTTTCTAGTTCTGTTAGGTGCAGTTTAAGATTTCTTATGTGAGATATTTCTTGTTTGTTAAGGTGGGACCGTATTGCTATTAATTTCCCTCTCAGGACCACTTTTGCTGCATCCCATATGAGTTGGTGTGGAGTACTTTCATTTTCATTTGTCTCCAAATATTTTTTTATTTCTACTTTAATTTCTTCAGTGATCCATTGGTTGTTCAGTCGCATATTGTTTACTCTCCACATCTTTGTCACTTTCCCAGCTTTTTTCTTGCAGTTGATTTCTAGTTTCATAGCATTATGGTTGGAAAAGATACTTGAGATGATATCAATGTTCTGAAATTTATTGAGGCTTGCCTTGTTTCCCAACATATGTCTATCTTTGAGAATGTTCCATGTGCACTTAAGAAGAATGTGTATTTCTGCTGTTTTGGGATGGAGTGTTCTATATATATCCATTAAGTCCATATGGTCTAGTTTTTCATTTAATTTCACTATTTCCTTGTTGACTTTCTGTCTGGGTGATCTATCCATTGATGTAAGTGGGGTGTTAAGGTCCCCTACTATTATTGTGTTGCTGTTGATATCTCCTAGGTTTGTTAATAGTTGCTTTACGTACTTTGGTGCTCCTGTGTTGGGTGCAGATATATTTATAAGTGATATGTCCTCTTGATGGAGTGTTCCTTTTATCATTATACACTGCCCCTCTTTGTCTATCATTGCCTTTCTTTTTATCTTGAGGTATACTTTGTCTAATATAAGTATGGCAAAACCTGCTTTCTTTTGTTTGCCATTAGCTTGGAGCATCATCTTCCATCCCTTTGCTCTGAGCCTATATTTGTCTTTAGAGCTGAGATGTGTTTCCTGGAAGCAACATATTGTTGGGTCTTGTTTATAAATCCACTCAGCCACTCTGTGTCTTTTGATTGGAGAAGTCAATCCATTTAGAGTGATTATTGATATATGAAGGCTTAATGCTGCCATTTTCCACTTATTTTCCAGTTGTTTTGTATTTCCCTTGTTTCTTGTCTCATGTATTTCAGACTGCCAATTCGGTTTAGCAGTTCTCTATGATGGGTTTCTCAGTTTTCTCTTTATTTATCCTTTGTGTCTCTGTTCTGATTATTTTTTTAGTGGTTACCATGAGGTTTGGATAAAAAAATCTCATAGGGGCTGGCCCAGTGGCGCAGCGGTTTAGTTCGCACTTGGCAGCCCAGGGTTCGCAGGTTCAGATCCCAGGCGCCCGCTGATGCATTGCTTGTCAGCCGTGCTGTGGCGGCGTCCCATATAAAGTAAAGGAAGATGGGCATGGATGTTAGCCCAGGGCCAGTCTTCCCCAGCAAAAAGAGGAGGATTAGCAACGGATGTTAGCTCAGGGCTTGTCTTCCTCACACACACACACACAAAAAAATTTCATAGATGACATAGTCCATTTTCTGATGGCCTCTTATTCCTTAGTCTAAGCTGGTTCCATCCCTTTCCTCTTCCCCTTCTAAGTCATTGTTGTCACAACTTATTCCATTTTGTGATGTGAGTTTGTGGTTAAAATGATGAGATTATAGTTATTTTTGATGTTTTCCTTCTCTTTACCTTTAATGTTATAATTGTTTGCCAACCTGTTCTGACAGAGTGCTGCAATTTTCTGATTTTGTGTGCCTATTTATCTCCTTGCTCAAGGCTTTGTATCCCCTTTCTTTTCTTTCTTTTTTTTTTTTTTTTTTTTAAGGTAAGAGGGCCTTCTTGATCATTTCCAGTTGTAGCCTGTAAGGTTTCTGCTCAGAAATCCACTGAAAGCCTGATAGGGGTTCCTTTGTAAGTTATTTTCTCCTGCCTTGCTGCCCTTAATATTTTTTTCTTTGTCATTGACTTTTGCCAGTTTTACTAATATATGCCTTGGAGAAGGTCTTTTTACATTGATGTAATTAGGAGTTCTATTAGCTTCTTTTACTTGTAATTCCAGCTCCTTCCCCAGGTTTGGGAAGTTCTGAGCTATTGTTTCTTTGGACAAGTTTTCTGCTCTTTTCTCCCTCAGTTCTCCCTCTGGGGTACCTATGATCCTTATGTTGCATTTCCTAATTGAGTCAGATATTTCTCAGAGAATTTCTTCATTTCTTTTTAGTCTTGGTTCTCTCGCCTCCTCCATCTGAAGCATTTCTATATTTCTGTCCCTCAAATTGCTAATTCTGTCCTCCATAATATCAGGTCTGTTATTCAAGGACTCCAGATTTTTCTTTATCTCATTCATTGTGCTTTTCATCTCCAACATTTCTGATTTGTTTTTCTTTATAGTTTCAATCTCTTTTGTGAAGAATTCCCTCTGTTCATTCATTTTATTCCTGATTTCATTGAACTATCTTTCTGAATTTTCTTGTAACTCATTGAGTTTTTATGATAGCTATTTTGAATTCTCTGTCATTTAGATTGTAAATTTATGAGACTTCAGGATGGATTTCTGGTGCTTTTTGTTTTCCTTCTGATCTGGAGTATTAATATACCTCTTCATACTATTTGATGGGGTAGAATTGTGCCTTCGCATAGTGGTAGTATCTGGTCACAGATTCCATCTGCCACCACTGGGGGGGGCAGGAGCTGTGTATTCTGAGCCCATCATGATCCTTGGCATCTGTGCCTGTCCTTTGGAATCTATAGTGAGGGCCCATCTGCGATTGCCCACTTGCCACTGCTGCTTTACAAATGTGTATGCATGCACTCTGGCAGGGGTTCCTTGCTCTGGCTGACCAGCCAAGCTGGTGCACTAGGCAGGGGGAGGGGTAATTTCTTTCATGTGTGCAATCCTGGGAGCATTCTTGCTCTGCCCTCACTATCTGCCCTCCTGGGGTGCTGGCTTGATGAAGACACCCCTGCAATTGCTTGGCCTCCTCTGTGTGGAGCTTTCCCATGGCTGGGAGGCAACTCAGAGAGCAAAGGCAGTCCCCAAAGAGCTGCCCCTCCCCCCCCTCCTCTCAGAGCCATGCATGGTTCTGTTCCTTAGGTCACTGCTGGGGAAAGAGAGGAAATCCCTTTACCTCCTTCCACTTCCTCCCAGGGGGTCAAGCACCTCCACCTTCAGTCATATGGCTGTGTGGGTCTCTCAGTCTATTGTGTTGTGTGAATGTCCTCTGTTGGTTTATGAATGTCCTTTTTGTTGTATCTTAGTGGGGAGAGTCTAAGGGAAGAGCTCGCTCCACCATAATGGTGACATCACTCCTAAATAGATACTTTTAACATTGAACTTTTCTTATATCCATGGAATGAATCCTATTTAGTCATGGAGACTTGCATTTTAAAAATATAACTGCAGGTTTAGTTTGGAAAATGGATTGAAAGGAGGCAAGGTCAAAGGCAGAGAGAACACTTAGTAAGTGATTACAACTCTGAAATAAAACAATGACAGTGGAAACAGAGAAGAGGCCTGGATCTAGGAGATATTTAGAAGGAAAGATCAATAGTGACTCACTGGATATGAGGTATGAAGGAAAGAAAGGAATTCAGGAGAATTGCCAGGTTCCTGGTTTGGTGGCATTTACCAAGACAGGGCTACAGGAAGAAAAGCAGGTTTGGTGGGAGTTGGAGGAGAGGATAGAGGATGAGCTCAATTTTAGCAATGTTAAGTTGGACATTCTGAGTTGGACACCCAGGTAGAGACAGGTAAGCCATCACATACATGGATCTGGAGCAGAGAGATTTGGGTGCATTTATCGATTTGGTAATCATCAGTTCATAGGAGACACACAGCTACATGTGGAGAGTGAGAACACAAGAAGGCTAAAAACGGAACCACAAAGAATGTCTAATTTTAAGAGAAGGGAGAAGGAAGAAGTCCCTAAGAAGACACAGCCAGACACGTAGGAACAGAACCTATTTGTTTAATCAGGAAAACAAAAGGAGAATAGAGTTGCAGGGAGAGAGTGGTCAATAGTGTCAAATGGGGCAAAGCTGTCCAGTAAGATCAGGACTAGAAAGTATCCTCTGGATTTGTCAAAACCTCATTGAGGACCTCCGCCAAGGCAATGCAGTGGAAAGGTAAGGGTGAAATCTGACTGTGCTGTGTATGGCACACAACCCTACTTCCCTCAACTGCTTCCTTCTTTCCAAAGGCACCACTTGCCTCCTGGACTGCTGCTGCCTCTGCTGAGTTCCCTGGAGTCAGAACTGAAGCCCCAGACCTGCATGACCTGCAAACCATCCCATCTGCACTGGTTTGCTCCTCCACTCAGATAGGATGAAATGCTACACCACAGGTCAGGAAACCTTGCTTCTGGAGCTGGTGTCAATGGACCAGATGATGCATCATAGAAGTCACACAGTAGAAGTACAGGAGAGTTATCTTCTTGTGGGGTGAACCTTGACAAATGGGAAATGGGAGACAGAAGGGAGGTGGACCGATGCATTTTTCTCATTTTCCCCTTCCACAGACTATTTCAAGGCTGTGATTCCTCCTTTGTGGCCATGGCAGAGAACCCCTGTGGCTCAAGGAATCTACCTGCTAAGTCGCCTGCTGTTTCTCATCAGGGCTTGTCAGAAGCAGGGCCAGCATGGTAACACATCATACTGCATTGCTTGACTTGCCTTTTTCTTCACTTTCACCTTCCTAACTTTGTATCTCCCCCCACAAAAAAAGAATCAGCCCTTTAATCTTGATGCCAGACTCTAGATCTAGAAAATTTGGGCTAAGACACAGTTGCTAAATTGGTAAGTTGAATAGGAGACAGACTATTTAAAACTCAACTCTCCATTTGGACTACTTGAGCCCATAGGATCTTTAGAGCATGTGTTCTATTTTTTTGAGATTTCAACATGATGTAATGAGAAAGGGAATAAAAAGGAGGACACTGTAACAGCATGAATAGTGATTGGATTTGAGAAAGTTAGAGCTGGACCAAGTAGAAAACTATCAAATTAGAAGATGAAAAGGATATTAAATGTTATATTAAGGCAGTTGTCAAGCTCACCTATTTCCCAGGTCAGATTATCCAAAGAAAACAGCAAATCTGGGTTTTTTTATAGATGACTATAACATCCAGCAGAAACTATCATCCACAAGACGTCCTTTTACTTTGCTATGACAGAACCAGCCTTTAACCCAATTCAATGCAACAAATATCTATTGGCCTCTGTCATGTGGAGGGCAATGTCCTGGGCTTTGTGGAAGTAGGGCATTTGCTGGAGGGAGGCTTCTCAGATGAATAAGACCCAGATGTACCCTGCAGATGCTGTAATCTCAGAGGCAGGAATATGATAAAGTACACAGACCATTATTATACAAGGTCATATAAAATTTTAAAAGTACAAATTTTATTTGTATCATAAAAAGTTACAAAAGTATTCTAAGAAGATCAAAGCAGGGAGAGATTATGTTAGTGAAAAGTAATCAGGAAAAACTTCATTGAGAGAGGCAATACATTTGTTAAACATAATTTTAATAGTTGGCTGTGGGGAAAGGACAGGCAGATTATAAGAATAAAACCAAAGGCACAGAGGCAGGAAATAACTGAGTATAATTGTAGAATGATAGACTTTGATAGTTTTGAGGGATATATCCAAAAACTTTGAGAACCCCCAAATAGGCATATACCACTATACCATATAGTTTTCCCCATTAAAGCACACATAATGCTAAGTATATAGCTACAAAGCCATCATGTGATGGGAAGGATGGACCATCAGCTGGGCTCACTTACCAACTAAGTGTCTTGCTTCTTCATGCCCAGATCCTGGTGCACAGCATTCAAATTTAGTTCTCAAAATGATACATGACCGCCTTTTACTCAGGAACAGTCAAAATCTTAAATGTTAAATCCATAAATATGAACAACCTACTGCAGTTCCATTTGGGCTGAAGTCTTCAGCATGAATCAGCCCAGAGAAGAATCCTGTTTGTTTTAAGATAAAAGGAAACATTCTATCATTTGTTTGAAATTTCTTAATATTTCTTCCATTTTGATGAGGGATGTTTGCATGAACATATCCAGTGTTTTTTATTTTCTCTCCTATTTAAATTCCTGGCTAACACCAAGAGAAAATTCATCCGCAGAGCAACAAGCAGAACTGGACAGGCTCAGCCCTTCAGCAGGCCTTGTAGACCTCGGGGGACCATCAAAAAAGTAGCCCATAGTAGCTCCTCCATCCATCCTGGGTCTGGGAATACTGCCAAGTACAAGCCTTAGAGATAATCAGGACCCTACAGTATTGGCTGGAAAAAATTCTAACCTTGATCACATCCCAGTCTCTCTTTCCTGATATCTCTGGCAACCTTTAGGCTGAAGAAGAAAAAAGGACATTGCAGGGAGAAACTCAATTAAGGTTGTACGCATACATGTGCATGCACGCACACACATGCACACACTCACACAAACCAAAGATAAACGAACAAACAGTGGTCTCCATTGCTTGACTTGCTGCCAGGAATAGTAGGCACTGAAAGAACAGGAAGTGTTTACCAAGAAGAACCTGTATCCACAAAATAAAGCCCTGATGAGTACCTGACTAATGGAAGCCTAAATAGGTTTTCAGAAGCTTCAGCTGAGGGCTTCAGTCAGCAGGAGCATCAATCAGGACACAGGTTTTGAGAAGAAACAAACACCAATTAAATCATGGCCATTATCCTGAGATACCAATATTGCAAATCTGGTTTTGACCAAAAAAGCTCTAAAACCAAAAAGAAATGTCTTACTTACTAGAAAAATACTTCCCTGTCCACTTGAGGTTGTAACACATTGAATGGATACTACAAAAACAAGTAAAGCCACGCTTAAGCAAATTGTTTAAATAATGAATTAAAGAGAGAGACAACATTTCTTCTCAGTAATCCCTGAACTTCATGTCCAAAGGCCTTAAAATATAATGAAAATTGGTAGATCATTAGGCAGCTGTTACATGGGGTCATTAGGAAAACTACATAGAAACATGGGTAAATGATGCTTAAATAATATTGAGTGAAAAAGATAAAAATATAAAACATTTGGAATTAGCCTACATTTATTAAGGATTTATAATGGAAATACATATATATACATATTGGTATGGATTAGAATGAAAATAGTTGTATCAGGATATGAGATTTAAGGTAATCTTTTTTATTTTCTGGAAAATTTTCTTTGATATTATCACAGCAATTTATCAATTAAAATAAATATAATCAAAGAACTAATTCCAGACAAAAACAAACTGATGAATACCCAAATTACCACTCTTGATTTTCATATGTTCTATCATGTGTCCAAGTTTATAATGGAAAAGTATTGACAGGAAAGTTGACTTCTATGGAAAACAACAAAGAAATCACTCTGTAAACTTATTTAAAAAAAAAAGAAAATAAGGGGTTTGGGTTTGAAAGCTTGAAAAGAAAATTTAATTTAAAGCAGGATTCATTTAAGACGCATGACATGAAGGGACCATGATGACATTTCAGCTATTCTAATGAGTCCCGTGCAAGGCCCACAGTGTAGGGGTTTTGCAGTGGGGGCTCTGTATTCAGACTCAGGTTCCCCCACTTACTAGCCGTAGGTTCTTGGTCAAGTAATTTAAGTTCTCTAAGCTTCAGCTTCCTCCTTTGTAAAATGAACATGTAGATAACCCCCCTCATAAGATGGTGGTAAGGTTTAAACAATAAAAGGCCTGTAAAGCAAGCCCCTAACAGCTTGCCTGGTAGGCAGTTCAGATTCAGTAAATGCTAGTTCCCTTATCTCTCCATTCCCTTCTCAGAAATCCACCATATAAAAGTGGACCTACTTGTGACTGAGTTAATCATCAGGTTATTAATAATACCATTTGCCACTTACTGACTGCCTGCTAGGAGACTCAGTGCCTGCACATGGTAGGCTCCCAGTAAAGATATGTTTAATGGAGGGATGACTGTCTGGCTGTCTGGCTTAATCTCTGTCTTCAGATCCCTAGAGGAAGAGACATTGGGTTTGTTTTATATATTTCTAAAGAATACAACTGGGACCAGGAAGTACAGTGGTCATCCCTTTTTACTTTTTGAGCAGAGAAAGTGAGTTCCGCTAAGCAAGGACCAGGCTACTGGAGAGGAGCCCTTGGGAAGAACAGAAGTGAAAAAGAGGCTTCTCTGAGCAAGACACATACTCTTCAGGTCTTTGGACTCTGCTGGAAAGAGTCACCCTCTTCATCCCTGGATCTGAGAGGACAGCACTCTGCCAGAGGTATGTTGCCACTTCCTTCCTTCCTGATGCTCTGAGGGTGGACAATGTTTAGGCCAGAAGGGAGGGGCTGGTACATCCTAGAGTAATCATTCTTGTGTGGAGGGCCTGAGTCAGCCACAACAGGCCTTTCATGTGCCCAGGCCCAGGTGCAGTGCATGGGCTGTTTCCACTTAATTTCCTTGTAGAGTAGATGGAAGCTACAAGGAGGCAGAGTTTCACATAAAATCAAGAACAATATTCTAATAAAGCTGTCAAAGCATGGAAGAGGCTGCCTCAGAAACAGTACGTTCCTCATCACCGGCCCCGGGCTGGGAGGAATGTTGCTATGGTGGTTGTTATGGTGGAGAGGAAATTCTTGCTTAGGTTGATGGTTAAAATGATAAAAACTCCTCTCAGCCTGAAATGTTGATTTTATTTGAGACACTCATGCTCTCAAAAGTAGGCTTTCTAAAATAGTCTGTGCTCATGGATTGGAAGAATTAATATGTTAAAATGTTCATACTACCCAAAGCAATCTTCAAATTCAATGCAATCTCCATCAAAATTCCAATGGCATTTTTCACAGAATTAGAATAAACAATCCTAAAATTTGTATGAAACCACAAAAGATCTCGAATAGCCAAAGCAATCTTGAGAAAGAAGAACAAAGCTGGAGGCATCACGTTCCCTGATTTCAAACTATATTATAAAGGTATAGTACTCAAAACAGTATGGTATTGGCATAAAAACAGACACAAATATCAACAGAGCAGAATAGAGAGCCCAGAAATAAACCCACGCATATGTGGCAAATTAATTTATGACAAAGAAGTCAAGAATATACAATGGAGAAAGGACAGTCTCTTCAATAAACTGTGTTGGAAAAACTGGACAGCCACATGCAAAAGAATGAAACCAGACCATCATCTTACACAAAAATCAACTCAAAATGTATTAAAGACTTGAATGTAAAACCTGAAACCTAAAATTCCTAGAAGAAAACAAAGGTGGTAAGGTCCTTGACATTGGTCTTGGCAATGATTTTTTGGATATGACTCCAAAAGCAAAGGCAACAAAAGCAAAAATAAATGTGGGACTGCATCATACTAAAAAGTTTCTGCACAGCAGAGGAAACCATCAACACAATGAAAAGGCAACCTACTAAAGGGAGATCTTTGCAAATTATATACCCAATAAGGGGTTAATAGCCAAAATATATAAAGTACTCATACAACTCAATAACCAAAAAAAACCCCAAACAATCTGATTGAAAAATGAGCAGAAGGTCTGAATAGACATTTTTCCAGAGAAGAAATACAGATGGCCAACAGGCATATGAAAAGATGCTCAACATCACTAATCATCAGGGAAATACTAATCCAAACTACAATGAGATATCACCTCACACCCGTCGGAATGGCTATTATTAAAATGACAGGAAATAACAAATGCTGGCAAGGATGTGGAGAAAAAGGAACCCTTGTACACTATTGGTGGAAATGTAAATTGGTGCAGCCACTATGGAAAACAGTATGGAAGTTCCTCAAAAAATTAAAAATAGAACCACCATATGATCCAGCAATTCCACTTCTGAGTATTTATCTGAAGAAAATGAAAACACTAATTAGAAAAGATACATACACCCCTATGTTTATTGCAGCATTATTTACAATAGCCAAGATATGGAAACAAACTAAGTCGATGAATGAATGAATGAAGGAGATGTGGTATATACCTACAATGGAATACTACTCAGCCATAAAAAAGAATGAAATTTTGCCATTTTTGACAGCAAGGATGGAGCTGAGGCTATGATGGTAGGTGAAATAAGTCAGAAAGAGAAAGACAAATACCATATGATTTCACTTCTATGTAGAATCTAAAAAACAAAACAAAACAAACCTCATAGATACAGAGAACAGATTGGTGGTTGCCAGAAAGGAGAGGGTTGGGGGGGCAGTGAAATGGGTGAAGGAGATCAAGAGGTACAAACTTTCAGTCATAAAATAAATAAGTCATGAGGATGCAATGTATAGCATGGTTACTATAGTCAATAACATTGTATTGCAAAGTTGAAAGATGCTAAGAAAGTAAATCTTAGAAGTTCCCAACACAAGAAAAAAAATTTTGTAACTTTGTATGGTAACTAGACTTATTGTGTTGATCCATTTGCAATGTATACAAATGTCGAATCATTATGTTGTACACCTGAAACTAATATAATGTTGTATGTCGATTATACTTCAATTGAAAAAAAAAAAAAAAACAACAACCTAGGCTTTCTCCTGACACCTAGAGGCTTACTTGTAGAAAAGACCATTACTACAAATTTAACCCTGAGGTTTCTTCTCAGTTCAAATTTTCAACTCCACTTGGGGCTATAGGTGTTCCCTTTTTCCAAGTATTGCCAGGGGAGGAGTCTCACAAAAGACTAAGTGCTATGATCTTGCAATATCACCATATCTTGACACAGCTACAGGACCAGGATAGAATCACACAGTGAGAGGAAGATCCCTCTCTTTCTCAGCCTCATGGAGAAGGAAACAGGTCATATACGTGACAAAATAAATTACCACCTGAACAAACAGCTGATGTGGGTTATTAGTGCCATGAAAATTGAGTTGATGAAAAGATCCCTGTGGTCTGGGGTGGAAGGGATTTTAGGGAGAGAGTGAAACCAGAGCTGGTTCTTGATGGAGAAGCAACCCAGGAAGGGTAAGGTGGGGTGGGAAGAGATGGCAGTGAGTGCAGCAGAAGAGCCCGGGCTTTGGAGTCAACAGATCTGTGTCAGATTCTGACTTCTCCTCACTAGCCGTGACTTCAGCTCATCTCTTAAAGCGTCTGAACAGCAGCTTCCCCCTCTTACAGTGGGGATACTCATGTCTTCCTCGAAAGCATGTTCTATGGATTAGAGCTACACATGTAATGAGGCTTGCTCAGTGATTGGCACATAATGAGCACTCCAAAGGCAGCTTGTATTGCTGTGGATTTGACACAGGGGTGGATCTGGTGTGTTCAGGGAATAAATCGTGAGACAATTTGGGGCAGAATGTTTGTGCGGAAGTGTAGGAAGGGAGCTGAGACAGGGTTGTGTGCGAGAGAGAACCCAGGACTAGGAGTCAGGAGACCTCGGTTTGAATTCTTGACCCCATTTCGCCAGACAAGTCACTTCCACTTTCTCTGGGCCTCTCTTTTCCATCTGTACAGTGAGGATGTTGGTCTAGAGAAGTAGTTCTCTACCCTGGCTGCCTACTGAAATCATCTAGAGTGCTTTAAAAAATTCTAATGACCATGCTGCACTCCGGGCCAACTAAATCAGAACTTCTGGGGCTGGGACTCCAGACAGTAGATTTTTTTAAAAAACAGTTTTATTGAGGTATAATGGATATACAAAAAAAGGGCACCATCAACACAATGAAATGTATGTAAACAACACAATGTTTAATGTATACAATTTGATGATTTTGGACATATGCATACACCCATGATATTATCACCACATTCAAGGTAATAAACATATCCATCACTTCCAAAAGTTTCCTTGTGTCCCATTTTTTGTGTGTGTGGTAAGAATGCTTAACATGAGATCTACCCTCTTAACATTTTTAAGTGCACAATACTGTGCTGTTAACTATAAGCCCTACATTGCACAACAGTTCTCTAGAATTTATTCACCTGGCATAACTGAAACTTTATACCCATTGAACAAAAACTCCCCATTTCCCCTTCCCCGCCAGCCAGTGGCAGCCACCATTCTATTCTCTGCATCTGTGAGTTTACCTATTTTAGATACCTCATATAAGAGGCATCATACAGTATTTGTCCTTCTGAGACTTATTTCACTTAGTATAATCTCCTCCACGTTCATCCATGTTGTTGCAAATGGTAGGGTTTCCTTCTTCTTTAAGGCTGAATAATATTCCATCATATGTATATGCCACATTTTCTTTATCCATTCATCTGTTGATGGACATTTGAGTTGTTTCCATATTTTGGCTATTGTGACTAACGCTGCAATGAACATGGGAGTACAAATGTCTCTCCAAGATCTTGATCTCAATTCTTTTGGATATATATCTAGAACTGGAATTGCTGGATCATATGGTAGTTCTATTTTTAATTTTTTGAGGAAACTCCATACTTTTTACCATAGCAGCTGAATCATTTTACATTCCCACCAACAGTGTACAAGGGTTCCAATGTCTCCACATCCTCACCAACTCTTCTCTTTTGTTTGTTTTGATAACAGCCATCCTAACAGATGTGAGATGATAGGTCATTGTGATTTTGATTTGTATTTCCCTGATGATTAGTGATGCTGAGCACCTTTTGATATACCTGATGGCCACATGCATGTCTTCTTTGGAGAAATGTCTTTTCAAGTCCTTTGCCCATTTCAGTTGGGTTATTTGTTTTTTCGCTATCAAGTTGTAGGAGTTTCTTGTGTATTTTGGATATTAACCCCTTATCAGATAAATGGTGTGCAAATATTTTCTCCCATTCAATAGATTGCCTTTTCACTCTTTTGATTATTTCCTTTGCTGTACAGAAGCTTTTAAACTTGATGTAGTCCTACTTGTCTATTTTTGCTTTTGCTTTTGGAGCCATATCCAAGAAATCATTGCCAAAATCAATGTCAAGAGCTTTTCCCCTGTTTTCTTCTAGGAGTTTTACAGTTTCAGGTCTTACATTTAAGTCTTTAATCCATTTTGAGTTGATTGTTGTGTCCGGCATAAGATAAGGGTCCAATTTCATTCTTTTGCACATTGAAATCCAGTTTTCCCAATACCATTTGTTGAAGAGACTGTCCTTTCTGCATTGTATATTCTTGGCATTCTTGCCAAAGATCAGTTGCCCATATATGCATGGGTTTACTTCTAGGCTTTCTATTCTGTTCCATTGGTCTACATGTCTGTCTTTATGCCAATACCATACTGTTTTAATTATTGTGTCTTTGTAATATATTTTGAAGTCAGGAAATGTGATGCCTCCAGCCTATGGACAGCAGATTTTTAAAAGCTCCTCAGGTGATTCCAAGGTGCATCAAGGTTGAGAACCATTAGACTAAATAATTTCTAAGGTGTCTTCTAGTTCTAACATTAGGAAGATGAAGAAAAAAACCACAATGAATAATTATTACATAATGGCTACTGTTTATTGAGTGGTAAATGTCAGGCATTTCACCAAGAGCTCTTTATGTGCCATTTAATAATCACAATAAACCTAAGGGGTAGGAAATTTACAGATGAAGAAATAAGTTTAGAAAGATTTTCATTTGCCAAATACCATGTAGCTAAGTTTTGACACAGATCATTTTGACACAGATCTCTTTGACGTCCCAAATGGAAACTTAACCACTACATTCTACAATTTTACATGACTCCCACACGGCACTGGAAATGGTTTCTGTCGTCCTGCTCACATGTCAAGATCCTAATGCCTATGAATGGATGTCTTTCTGTGAACTTAGGGCTTTTACTCTATTTCTCGAAAATATCTCTGTTTAAGATGGATCAATTTCTAAATATGGACACTAACTGATACATTACTTTTTATTTTCAATATTTTTATACTAAAACAGCTGGCACGGAGCATGAGTGGCCCCCAAACAATGAGTAAGATGCTGCCATCTTGTGGCATGTTTTGCAAGGCCAGGTGTGTAATCCACCAGTGACGAGAGCCCAAGCAGACAATTCTAACCATGCCTGCCACTTTGCTATCATCCTATTGTCTTCCTACCTATAATATCATTTTGTTTCTCCAAATATAATATTAGGAAAGAATCAATACAGCAACATAAGAAAATAGGTAAGAACAGAAGACAAAATAATAAAATTGCCCTCTCCTACTATTTATTACTGTATCACCTTTGTCAAATTACTTAACTTTTCTGAGTCTGCAATTTCTTATCTGTAAAAATGGGGACAATAACACTCATCTTATAGTATTGCTTTAAAGCCAAATCAAAGTGTATATGTAAAGATCCTGGCAAATTGTGGGCATGTGACAAACACTAGGTCCTCACTCCTTTTCCCTCTTTACTGATCCTTCTCCCTTTCCTCTAGTTCTAAGGTAGGGCTTAGTGAGCCTGTCTACATCATCCTAATGTGGCTAGCTGTCCCTCCACTTAAGCATTTGTTATGAATATTACAATGCAAAACACCTCCCACTGGGTTTCACTGAGCAGTTTTCCTATTACTAACAGCATTCTAGGATCCTGTCAGAGTCTGGTACCCTCAGATTCTGCTTATCCCTTATCCCTGACCCTTTCACCCCGACTCTGGGAGACCTGACATGCACACCTCAATTTCCCCTCTGACCTCATTTCCACCACTCTCCCACCTCACTCTGTTCTGCCCGCTGGTCTCCTCCCTTTTGCTGCTCCCTTTGCATGAAAGGCTCTCCCAGATATCCACATGGTTTGCCTCCTCATTTCTACAAATTTCCACTCAAATATCACATTAGTAGAGAAGGCTTCCTTGACACTCTATATTACTATATGAAATAGCAGAAACACAAAAAACCCCAGTAACTTTCCATCCCCTGTACCCTGCTTAGTTTTAATTTAGGCACCTCTTACCTCCGTCACATTGGTGCTGCACTGGAACAAAGGTGAGTTAGTGGTAGCTTCTTAGAGTGTTCTTCTGTGGGATGACAAGGTTCACTTGGAGGGGCATTGGGTCCTCAGTAGTGGATTATTCCTGAAAACATGAATTATTACATATGTTAGCTGGTGATAAAACATGTAAGCTAAAGCTATAGAAACTTATATTTTCATTCTTGCTGTTGCTACTCCTCAGCAATTAGTCTATCTTCCCCTTCATTTATCGTGGAATTTCCTCTTCTGGTTTCACCTGATTTTGGTGTTTATCATTTAGAGTAGCTAATTCTAAACCCAGGGTTTATGGAAGGAATTCAGAGGACACTTGACCAAATAACTTGAAATTATTGGCAAGCTTTTTGGGGTATGTTTGTTTTCTGGGGCAAAGATCGATGATGTTGATCAAGTTCAAGGAGTCTTTGACTCTCTCCACCAAAATATTAAAAAGCATGGGGCTGGCCCGGTGGTGTAGTGGTTGAGCTTGTGTGCTCCGCTGCAGCGGCCTGGGGTTCTTGGGTTCGGATCCTGGGCGCAGACCTACACAGGACTTGTCCAGCCATGCTGTGGCAGACGTCCCACATAAAGTAGAGGGAGGGCACAGATGTTAGCTCACGGATGGTCTTCGTCAGCAAAAAAAAAAGAGGAGGATTGGCAGTGGATGTTAATTAACAGCTAATCTTCCTCACACACAAAAAATTAAAAAGCATAGTTTTAGGGATGACTGCACAATAGTCCCCTATTTTAATATATAAAATACTTAATCCTTGTTTAATATCAGCCTGTGTTTCTCAATAGCCTAAGCACCAAGAGTAAAGGGATAGTATTTATCCATTGCATACTGACTGGCACCTAACTGATTCTCAATAAATACTTGTTGAATGAATAAAGACTCCATGGTGGGATGAGAGCCTATTAATTAGTCATTCTGTCCATAATCTTCATCAAACAAGCCTTGTTCTGGGTTTAGCGTGTGTCTTGACAGGTCCACTTAGATTCTGTTCACCATTTGGAGATAAAGAATTAATCCTACTAAAAATCACAAATCTCACCTTTAACATAGAAGAGCCAGTCATAATGCACACTGTAAGAGAAGCTCAATAAAGATGAAATAGCTGGGTGAGTATCAGAAAGGGAACAGTGAATGGGAAGTTAGGTGGAGTGAAATTCAGAAAGGGGTAGCTCCCATAACTAGAATCCAAAGAGTTGATAATCCTGGCAAGAATCAGGTTTGTCCAGTTAAATTCAAAACTAGAAATGTAGGCATAGGTTCAAACCACCAGTTCCACCATTGGAGGCAAAAGGAAGGTGAAAACCCAGATGGTTGAGGTTTGTATTTCTAACGGATTAGGTATAATGAAAGGGATTTCTTGCATTTGTGTACTAACTTAGTTTTACCTTTATAAAAAGAAATACACCCTTTGACTCAGGTCATTAAATTGCATTTGGGGTGTGTGTGTGTATTTTATAGATTTTATATTTTACATTTTATATTTAACATATTTTAAAGAAATTTACAGGTATCTTAGAGATAAGTCCCCTCATTTTGTAGATCCCATTTTTCAGGCAACAGTATCCTAAATATAGCACTGCAACAACAGTTACGAAACAGTAATTCTTTGGCTCTGCTTCCATTCATCCTGCAGGAAAACCAAACTTGCTTACTTTCTCCCAAATTGTTTTGTGAAGCTTCAAGTGCCCCTGCAGAGCAGTTGTCTTCACACCATTTTCTCCCGGCCTGAACTAGCTCTGGCTCTCGGTAGAGACCCCTCCGTGAGGCTTCAAGGGCAGAGAGGCCTCTGGGACCTGCCCAAAGCACTCTGCAGCTGCTGTGCCCACAGGGGCCTGCTCCAAGACTACTGAAGTCCTGGGCTGAGGTCTTCACCTTCTCTTGTCGCTGCCAAAATCACCAACTCCAGGCTCTGCTGAAACTTTCTGGTGTTCCAATTCTACTAAAAACAAATTAAGAGCTTCTATTTTGTGTGTGTGGATATTATTTTATTTATTATTTTTAATAAACTATTTTAAATAGTTATAGATTAGAAAAACAAAACAATAGTTACAGATTTACAGAAAAATTGCAAATATAGTAGAGCGTTCCTATATACCCAACCCACAGTTTTCCCTATTATTAACAACTTACATTAGTATGGAACATTTGTCATAATTAATGAACCAATATTAATATGTAGTTATTAACTAAGTCCATATTTTATTCAGACTTCCTTTTTACCTAATGTCCTTTAGCTGTTCCAGGATCTCATCCAAGACACGACAGTACATTTAGTCACCATATCTCCCTAGGCTCCTCTTGACCATGACAGTTTCTCAGACTTCCCTTATTTTTTACGACCTTGACAGTTTTGAGGAGTACTGCTCACGTAGTTTGTAGAATGTCCCTCAGTGGGGATTTGTTTGATGTTTTTCTCACGATTACACTGGGGTTATGTGTTTTGGGAAGGAAGACCACAGAGGTAACATGCCGTTCTCATCACATCGTATCAAAGGTACACACTGCCAGCATGGCATCACTGTTGATGTTAACCTTGATCATCTGGCTGAGGTAGTGTCTGTCAGGTTTCTTCGCTGCAAAGTTACTCTTTCCTGTCCTCCCTGCCCCCAGCTTTCCATACCGTTCTCTTTGAAAGGAAGTCCATATGCACAACCCACACTTAACAAGTGAGGAGCTATGCTCAGCATCCTTGAAGGCAGAGTATCTACATAAATTATTTGGAATTCTTCTGCATGAGGTATTTTTATATTTCTCCCAGTTATTTGTTTATTTATTTATATGTATATTCATATGACTTTATGGATATTTAATTTATTCTCTGAGTTATAATCCCAATACTAGTTTATTTATTTTGTTTCTCAAATTATCTAGCTTTGGCCTGCTCTTTCAGTTGGCTCCTGCATCCCTTTGAAATATCTCCATTCTTTTCTTTTAGGACTTTCTTACTTTCTGGCACTACAAAATGCTCCAGGCTCACCTTGTATATTTCCTACCCCCGTCCTTGAATCAGCCATTTCCCCAAGGAGCCCTGGTTCATTTTTTTGGAGAGTGGTATTAGAAACTAAGATCTAGGCACTAGGTGTGCTCATTGCTACTGGGGTATCCTATCTTCTAGACCCTCCTAGCTGACAGAGTAAGGACATGTATGTGTGTACACTAACCCATGTATCTGCACATATCTATAATTATTTCTGTATGTAACCATTTGTATCTACATAAGCTAAAGATGAGTTCATACTGATACCTCCAACTCTAATTCATTACCACATGGATCATCCTAGCCTCTTCCCCTTGATTATCTGTAAATTCCCACTCCAACAGTGAGAAACCTGGCTCCCACCATCCACCACCCATTTACTTAATTGTTCAATTCCAGTGTGTGTGTGTGTGTGTGTGTGTGTATTCAGTACTGTTAACTTATACCCCCATGGTATAAGCTTATCGTCATGGTATATTATATTATCATGGTATAACTTTATCAACTAGAGTACAGTGCTGATGAACAGTTCCTTTTACATTTAGTTTTACAGAATCTACTCATTTACAAACTTACTTAGGTCAGCACCTTTTCTCCCACCAAATTCATTCATAATATGGTTAGATTATTTTGTCCTATTCTTTATTCCACATTGGGATCCTTCTATCTCCTAAATGATTTTTTAAAACTTACATACATAAAGGTTCTATGGGTTTTGACAAATGCATAGTGTCATATATCCACCATCACAGTATTATACAAAATGGTTTCACCACCATAAAATATCCTCTGTGCTTAATATAGTCAACCTTCCTCCTCATTGAATCCCTATTGATCTGTTTTCTGTCTCTAATTTTGCCTTTTCCAGAATGTCCAATACATAAAATCACATAGTTTGTAGCCTTTCAGAGTTGATTCTTTCACTTAGTACATACCTTCAAGATTCATCTACATCTTTGCTTCACTTGATAGCTCATCCTTTTGTTTTTTCCTGAGGAAGATTAGCCCTGACCTAACAACTTTTGTCAATCTTCCTCTATTCTGTATGTGAGCCGCTGTCACAGCATGGCCACTGATAGACAAGTGGTGTAGGTCTGCACCCAGGAACCAAACCCGGGCCACTGAAGTGGAGTGCGCCAAACTTAACCATTAGGCCACTGGGGCTGGCCCGCTCATCCCTTTTTAAAAAATATTTTAGTTGTTTAGGGGCCAGCCCTGTGGCATAGTGGTTAAGTTTGGCACGGTCTGCTTTGGCAGCCTGGGCTTGTGGGTTCAGATCCTGGTCGCAGACCTACCCTACTCATCACTCACGCTGTGGTGGCAACCCACATATAAAGTAGAGGAAGACTGGCCCAGATGTTAGTTCAAGGCTAATCTTCCTCAAGCAAAAAAAAGAAGAAGATTGGCAATAGATGTTAGCTCAGGGTGAATCTTCCTCAGCAAAAAAAAAAATATATATATATATATATATTCTTTTAATTGTGGTAAAGTACACATAACATAAAATTTACTGTCTTAACCATTTTTAAGTATACAGTTCAGTGGTATCAAGTATATTCATATTGTTGTGCAACTATCACCATCTCCACAACTCTCTTCATTTTGCAAAACTGAAACTCTATACTCATTAAACAACAACTCTCATTTCTCCTTCCCCCAGCCCCTGGCAACCACCATTCTATTCCCTGCTTCTGTGAGTTTGACTATTTTAGATACCCCACATAAGGAGAATTATAAGGTATCTGTCTTTTTATGCCTGGCTTATTTCAGTTAGCATGATGTCCTCAAGTTTCATCCAAGTTGTAGCATATGTCAGAATTTCCTTGACTTTTAAGGCTGAATAATATTCCGTTGTAATGTATATACCACATTTTGCTTATCCATTCGTCCATCAATGGACACTTGGGTTGCTTCCACCTTTTTGCTATTGTGAATAGCTCATTCCTATTTCTCACTGAATAGTATTCCACTGTATGGGTGTTTCTATTTAGTTTGACTTTTCTTTTTTTAACTGCAGCCTTTTCACCTTAAGACAGGGGCATGAATCCATGGGGGCTGAACTTGAGGGAAATCTAAATGACAGAGACCATGCTCTATTCATCATCTCTTCTCCTTTCTGACAATTGCTCACTATCCTTGAACTAGGCTTGGGGACTCAGCTCTCTCTCTTTTTCTCTTAGGATGACTTCTTTCCTAAGATGCTCCAGGAGCTACATAAAAATAGAGTCCTGAAGTCCTGCTCCATCAGTCCTCCAGGGATGCTTGAATCCTAGGGAGACAGCTGGGACCCCTGCTAGATAGAGAAAATGGAAGGATAAAGCAGGAGTCACTCATTAGTGATTGTTATGGACCAAATTGTCTCCCCCGCTTCATATGCTGAAGCCCTAACCCCCAATATAACTGTATTTGGAGATAGAGCCTTTAGGGAGGTAATTAAGGTTAGATAAGGTCAAAAAGCTGGGGCCCTAATCTGATAGGGCTGGTGTCCTTGTAAGAAGAGGAGGAGACGCCAGAGATATCTCTCTCTCTCTCTCTCTCCCTCTCTCTCTCTGTGAGAGCACAGAGGAAAGGCCATGTGAGGACACAGTGAGAAGGCGACTGTCTACAAGCCAGGAAGAGAGATCTCACCAGAAACTAACCCTGGCACCTTGATTGCACACTCCCAGCCTCCAGAACTATGAGAAAATAATGTCTGTTTAAGCCACCCAGTCCATGGTATTTTGTAATGGCAGCCCGAGCAGACTAACACAGTGGCAGAACTCTGTCTAGTACCCAAGGGTCCTCACACCAATTGAAAGAGTTCTTTCCACTCAGAAACATTGCTTTTCTTTTTTTCTATTAAAGAAATACGAAAGTAGAGACACTTGCCGACGCCCCCACCCACAAGACCAGATCACAGGACCCGAACACTTCAGTTGTTTACAGGTTATCAATAAATTTTTTTGTTCAAATAAACGTAAAGTTTGATGAACCTTCCCACCACAATAGGAAAACAGCAACTTTACAGTAAAGAAACCTGGCAGACACTACCTTAATCAGGAGATCAAAGTAATTAACATCAGTAACGGGACAAATTGAAATCGTGTCAACTGATAGGATGCAATGAGAAAAACACACCATCACTTCTGTAGTATTCCTGCCAAAGATGCATAACCTGAAATTAATATCTAGGAAACATCAGACAAATCCAAATTCAAAGAGGTTCTACAAAATAACTGACCTGTAATTCTCAAAATTGTCAAGGTCATGAAGGAAGGACTGAGAAAATTTCCAGATTGAAGGAGACTAATGAGATGTGACAACTAAATGCAATGTGTGATTCTGAACTGAATCCCTTTGCTATAAAGGACTGGGTCTTTTGGCTCAGAGTTGGGGCTGTTAGTTAAACTTGAATGGGGTCTAAGGAGTAGATGATAGTAATGTAACAATGTTAATTTCCTGATTTTGATGGTCTCATTGTGGTTATGTAAGAGAGTGTTGTTTGAGGAAATAAACACTAAAATATTCAGGGCAATGGGGCATCATACAAGCAACTCACTTTCAAATGGTTCAGGAAAAAATAGTTTGCTGTACTACACTTGCAACTTCTTCATAAGCTTGAGATTGTTTCAAAATAAAGTTTTTTTTTTTAATGTAATGACACAAATCTCTTCCCTAACATCTAGGGTTTTAAAGTTCCTGCCCATGATAACATCAAGCCAAAGGACATGCCTTCAGAAGCTCTTAAACATCTCATCGCCTGCTCTACTCACAGATGTCACTGGCATGTAATTCTAAATTTTGGTGAGGTTTTTTTCCTTTGACTTTTCTTTATCTTGTCTGAGGCCTTGGTGCAAAATTCATTATTACATAACCTTCATCGACTTTAGCTCTATTTTTATACAATAACACTTATTAAGCATTAACTATGTGCTGGGCCATGTACTAAATACTTTTTAGTACTTATCCCGAACAGCACTGTCTCAGTGAACCTCCATCTCTTGCTACTTCCTTCTTCACATTCCAGCCTGGAGCACCCTGACTGCCCTGGGCTTTCTCTCTGGGCTTTTGCACACTGCAGGGCCTCTGCCTCTCTTCTGCTCCTCTTGATCTCTTCGCTCCTACTCATCCTTCAGGGATCAGCTCTTCTTCCAGGGAGCCCCTTCCCCATACTCCTACAGAGTCCTCTCCTCTTTTACCATAGTACTTTATACTATATTTTAATTTTCTTTTCTCTCTTCTGTTCCCTCTTATATGCTATTCTAGAGCAAAAACTATGTCTTCACCATTGTTTCACCAAAGCTATCAGGGTGTACTGCACAGAGTCAGTCCTCAAAAAACATTTGTTGAGTGAATGACTGAATGTATAAGCAAGGGAGGCTGGATGACTGATCTGTATTTAGGGTATCACCTTAATGAATTTGCTATAGTCTAGGTGAACTTATTTCTCAGTTTTGCAAGTCTAAAAACACAATTGAATCAGTGTCCAGAGTTGAGCTCTCTCTTCTACTAGAGTTAAACTCTTTCACACTAATAAAAGCTAATAAGGGGCCACAAGGAGTCAATGAAAAGGGGCTCTCACTGACCTAAGACAGACAACTTGAACATCAAAAATAATAATGATTAAGTGTATTGAAACATGTCAAATATATAAAAACCTGTGAATTCATCATGGTAACAAAATAATTAGTCATAAATAAAGGCTGCTGGGGCACCAACTCATTATGAAAATTAGCAAAGGGAAGTGATTAAATCCTGGATTTTTGTTACAAACTGTATTTTAGAGTGACCAAATAGTCATTAATGGAAAATTTTTTACAGAAGAAATCTAGCTGATAAAGGCAGAGGAATGATGAATTTAGAAAATTACCAATTTGCAACTCCTAATGAATTAATAGATCTACGCAATGATCATTAATGAATACTAAAAAGTGGAAGACTGATGGTCAATTTATAAACCCACTGATCAATCTCAGCATCACCAAAAGTGGAACAACTATACATTATGTGCCTCAAGTACACAGCAACATTTATGAGGTATTCTTGCCTAAAAAAAGAAAGAGAAAAAGAAACTAAATATAATCAAGCATCTAAATGTAACTACCAGTTTACAAGAAATGCAAGCGATAGAGGAACAAGTTAAAACCATGTAAAAGCAATCAGTCAAATCCAGAATGTGGAACATTCTACAGAACAAATGACTTGGTTTCTCCAACAAATCTATAACATACACTTAAAAAAAGGAGGGAGGGAGCTCTTATAAACTAAATAAAAATAAGAGGCATAATAATTTTAAAAGTGTGGATTTTGTTTGGATCTTAAACCAAGTACAAAAGGACATTTTTTTAGTCAGTTGGAGAAATTTAAATATGGACTGGGTATTAAATGATATTTAGAAATTACTGCTAACTTGTTATATGTGATAATGACATGATGGTTATGTTTTTTAAATGTCTTTATCAATTAGTGGTACACACTGAAGTACTTATGGGTGAAATGAATTAGTCAGGTTTCTAGTAGAAAACAAGTCGCACATCAAGTTAGGTAATTTAAAGAGAATTTAATAAAAGGACGCTTTCCAAAGATGCAGGAAGGCTGGAGGGAAACAAGGCATAATGCAGTATCCCTGGCCTGGTAACAACTGTTACACCCCCAGACCTAGGGGTGAGGGGAGGGAGTTACCAGAACCCAGAGACAGAGAACCCTGTGGAGGGAAGTTGTGACCTTTGGTTGACGGATACACCTGGCTGCAATGAACCCTCGGAAAGGGAGCCAGAGGAATAGTACCTCAAGGTATTAAGCTCCTCCATTCCTCCAGTCTCCTGGTGGTGCTCTCCATTGGCAGAACCCACCTAGATGGTAAGGGAGTCCTTCACCTGCATTCTATATAGGTTAGCCTTGAGCGAATCAAAGCAGGGATGAGAGGTAGAGAAAGAGTGGACTGGGAGGGGGAAACGGAAGATATCCAGCAAAAATGACAAGATATGTAGAATTTGCTTTAAAGTACTCTGGCCTCCACTCCACCAAAACTTTGGAGAATAAATGAAATAAAATTGGCAAAGTATTGATAGTCATTGAAGAGCTGAGCAAAAACTATGTAGGAATTCACTAAACTATTCTCTCTACTTTTGTATATATTAGGAAATTTTAATAATTGAAAGTTAAAAAGTGAATTAGTCCCTTACACATGAACTAGAATATCATTTAATGTAAATTATATTCCTTCCTGGTAGTAGAAATTCTTGTATCCTCTATTCAAGGCCTCTTTTTCCTAGTATTAAGAAACATGGAAAGTGAAATTAGTAAATAGCATGAAATCAGAGCAAAACGAGAAGGATATTCTAGAGGGCTTTTTCAAACAGGGCAACTTCTGTAAAAATCTGATCTAATCCATTTTATGTGGATTCAATTAGTCCAAATTTTAAAGTATTGGTGGTGCCTTACAATAATTTTAATCTTCCTGTACTCGTCTTCTTCCTCTATATTAGATATCTTTTCTTTTTTTTTTTTCATCCTCTCTGGGCCTATGTAAAGTGAGGACAATAATATCCAATGTTTGACACAAATTAGTGCTCAACAAATATCACATATTACTATGAGATTGCATTACTGAGGCAGATTGTGTCTTATTAATGTCTGCTACTCAACAAATATTTTTTCAACTAAAATTAGAATTAACAGGAAGATAGACTACTTCTGATAGTGTACCACTGAGGTAGGAGCAAAAGACCTCACAAAAATCTATATGTGATAGAGCACTAGATAAGTATCTGCCACTTCAGGATCCATCAACTGCTATCTTAAGACTTCTCTGGAGTTATGTTTTGGGTTTCTTCTCCACATAGGAATCAGTGTATATAATAATAAGACATAACTTTTATATTCTCATATTTAAGTAATTCATGCCAACGATTATAGGGAGAGTCACATTATAAATTTAGGACTTCATTTCTAAGAATCACCACTCAAAATAATAACTAATTTGTGATGGTTGCACAACTTTGTGAATATACTGAAAACCACTAAATTGTACACTTTAACGGGGTGAATTTTATGGTGTGTGCATTATCTCAATTTAAAAATAACTCATTTATAATAGCTCTTTACAAAGCACTTGATCTGTATTGTCTCATTCAATTTTCACAACAAAACCCTGGGTTAGTTGTTCACTATAATTTTATGATAAGGAAACTGAAGCTCAGTGAAGTCTACCGATTTCTTCAAGATCTCATAGTGAGTAAATACACAGTTAGATTCAAACCCTCATTTTCAAATGCTAAATCCAGTGTTTTCACCAAACCTACTCCTGCCTTTCAGAACCACATTGCCTTTTCCCTGGCCAGGATGTCTCTGTAATGCCTAGAAGCAAAGCGGTTGAAATGGGGCCAAAATTGCAGGGGAAGCCAGACTCTTATCTTCTCAACCCACATAAAGGGTCATTCTTCCTCATGAAGACACTGTTCTTGAGAACTGGAATTTTGAGATCTGGGTTTGCAAGATGCAGCTCTGTCACTCGTATCAACAAACATTTATTCTTAAGGAGGTGGGGTGGTTTGCTTCCCACAGAGGTCTTAGCCTACAATGTCACACTGAAGAGATTTTAATTAGTGACTTCTCGGTTCTGAAAATAGGAAGACATTGATTCATGTGATGTGAAATACTCAATCACAAGTAATTAATTGGGTTTATTTTGGTCTTGTTCTTTAATTGAAACAATGTTCAAAGTCCTTTTAATGACAATGTATATTATAATAATATTAAAATTTCTAATCAAAGTCCAAAAGACTAGTTTCCTATACGGCTAAAAATTCACTTGCTAGTAAAAGTGAACTATCAGCAGAGCAGTAAACAAAATACACTCACATAACTAATCCTCAAGAGACTTCTAGGAAAGGGGAGCGATGAAAGAGTTACACTCATAGGATTGATTTAAAAGCAACCTCTTTCAACAGCAGTGACTAAGAAACAGTTTTGATTTACTCTAAATTCTTCCTGGTCAGGCACCAACACAGGAAAGAGGAAAGGACTTCATTTCTCTAGTTTGTGCGTTTTGTGAGAGAATTTTATTTATTTTTAAATTCAGAGAATGTCTATTGGCACCACAGAAAACTTGGAGTTACAAAGAGAACTTTCATTAGTTATAAACGAACAAGTTGAGATTGGGGAGGAAAGGTGAGGAGAACCAGCAAGAAAGAACACCTTCCAAGTTCTATCACTTGAAGCTCGCGCTACTTATTCCTCTCATTTTTGTTCCTCTCCCCTCCGCTCCAGCCCTAGGAAATGTGGACTTGTGGTCAGCAGAGCCCGGCGGAGTCAGAACTGAGGCTGCAGAGCGCTGAGGCACTGAGACCCTCCACCCTCACCCCAAACCATTGCACCTATTCCATCAGCCCAGAACCATGCTAGGTGTGAGGTTTGAGGAACCCCAGACATTCTCTCCCAGCCGCACCCACAATGGGCCACCCCAGGTGGGCGAGCTGATGGGAGTGGTGCGTGGTGGCGGGAGCCGTGGACCCGGGCATCATCAGACCTGCTCTTTCAACTTGACACTATTACTTATTGAACACTTCCTCTGTGCTAAGCTCTGTGCTTCGTGGTTTTCACCGTTTTTAAAACCAATCGATGAGGTGGTTCCTATGACCCACAACTCCTAGGAAGTAGGTGAAAAGAACTAAGTGACAAGAAGACCCAGTCGCATGCCCTTCTTCACACAGGTCAAACCCTGGTTCGCTCGACTCCGAAGTCTCCTCCCGCCAAACCAACCTCGGCCTCTGCGCTGCACCTCCGTCACCTCCCGTCTGGTCAGTCGCCCATTAATAAAAACGAGGCGGTCGGCCGAGATATTTTTAGGGGTCTTTCCAGCTTGACGGATTTACAGTTTCAGGAGCGGGGAAGGAAAACCCTCAAGGTTCTCTCTTCAGAGCAACTGCAAAGCGCAGTGGACGCACCTTCCGACTGCGCGCCGAGCGAACACGCGCCCCGCAGGGCCCGGGGTTCGGGCTCCCTGGTCTAGGAGCCTCCAAGGGCGCGCGGCCGCCGGGCGCATGCGCAATGGCCTCCAGGCGCGCGGCGTCCTTTCGCTCCCAGCCCCACCCGCGCCCTCCTCCAGTCCCTAAAGGAGGCGGCGAGGGAGTGTGCGTGTCCAGCTCCGCCTGACCGTTGGCCCCTCAGCCAGACCCTAGCAGAGCTTTCCTCGCCGCCCCTCGCCTCCCCTCCTCCCCGGCTCTGGTCCCAACACCCTAGCGCAGAGCCGGGGAGGGGGGGAGGAGTCCTCCAGCGTGACGCCCCCAGGGCCTCCAGCTGGTCTAGAGTCGGTCCGCCCCGAGGGGCGTGAGGAGTGGGCGGGGCTGCGGACTTCGGACTCCGTCCCGTAGACCGCCTCCTGCCGAGCCGGAGCCGGCAGCCTAGTCTGGCGGTGAGCGAGCCATGACCGCGCTGCGGGGGCTCTGGCCCGAGATGCAGGACACCTGCATCTCGCTGGGGCTGATGCTGTCGGTCGTGCTGTTCACAGGGCTGGCCCGCGTGGTCAGCCGGCAGCAGCAACTGCACAGGCCCATGGCCCATGCCTTCGTTTTGGAGTTTCTGGCCACCTTCCAGCTCTGCTGTTGCACCCATGAGCTGCAGCTGCTGAGTGAGCAGGAACCCGCGCACCCGACCTGGCCGCTGACTCTAATCTACTTCTTCACGTTGGTGCATGGCCTGACTCTGGTGGGCACCTCCAGCAACCCGTGCGGCGTGATGATGCAGATGATGCTGGGGGGAATGTCTCCCGAGATGGGTGCGGTGAGGCTGTTGGCTCAGCTGATTGGTGCCCTGGGCAGCAGGTACTGCATAGGCGCCCTGTGGAGTCTGGGGCTGACCAAGTATCACGTCAGCGAGAGGAGCTTCACCTGCAAGAATCCCATCCAAGTCGACCTGCCCAAAGCGGTCCTCATAGAGGCCCTCTGCTCCTTTATCTTCCATAGCGCTTTGCTGAACTTCCAGGAGGTCAGAACCAAGCTTCGTATCCACCTGCTGGCAGCACTCATCACCTTTTTGGTCTATGCAGGTTTGTTATTCTCACAAAAGAATTGGCACTTCCAGAACTTCTATGACCTGAGGCTCTCAGTTCTTTACCAAGATACATTTGAAACCCCTACATCTTTGTGATGTCAATATTGGTATCCCCGTTAACCTAGCCATTTTGCAGCGCGTTCTTTACCGATAGGACCGACTTAGAGATCTTCCATTCAGTGCTTTTTTGAACACCCAGAGAAAGGAGCCACTTCTGTGCTGAAACTGAGATCGTGTGAGATATTGCCAAGGGTTCAAATATCCTACAAAGGGATTGTTTTAATGGTAGAGAGGAAAGATAACTTATCAGCTACCTCTTTTCTCATGCCAACCTGGTATAGATCCTTTCTGACACTCCCACTGAAAAATGATCCTGGGTTTAAAAAGTTCCTTCCAATTTAAAGCACAAGGCTACATGATTGGTTAATAGTAAGAGTGGGGAGCAGAAATTCTGTAGTCCTATTTCTTAGTTCTTTTTCTACAAAATTAGTCATTTCTTATTTCGTTAATAATTCATCTTGAGTAATGGATGAATTTTTAAATGGTTTATCAAGAAAGATGTGTTTTAAAATTAAAACTTGTTTGAAATGAAAGATACTTTTTAAAAACAAGTAACTTGAGAAATCTGTTGATTTCTTGTAAACCATTTGTTCATTGACGGATCTCAGATGCAGTGGGTAATCTGGATATTCTGAATGGGGCAAGGAAATTCAAAAAACAGAAGTTTGATGATGAAATGTGTCATTTTAAATGATTACAGCAAAATATCTTCATTGAGATTACACCTGAATTATCAAATGTTCTGGAGGCAGGAATCCAATAAAAGGTAATTTGTAGTATGAGTCTATCTTCTGCCCATTAAAAGTGAAACTATGAGTAGAACCAAATCTTAAGGATTTGTAGGGTGAAAATGAAAGACTTTCCAATCCATTTTCCCGTCTTTAGATCTAGTACCATTCTTTTTGTATGGATATAGGTGGAAATAGATGGTATAGGAGAGGGGGATGGATATATGCATATTTGAGGGGTTGGTGAGCAGTTGCTTACTTGTTAGTTTTAGGTTTTGGCTAAAGCAGAAACATCCCCCATATGTGAACAGAATCATCCTAGCAAAAAATTGTGCCACAGTTTAGCTCTGTATTTATATAATTAAAAGCAGTAAAATTTAAAAGATGTTTTAAATTAATAAAATGCTATATACACAGTTGGATCTTTCTGTACCTATGTCCCTTCTCCCTCTCTTGATTGTCCTGAAGTAGGTATTCTTCCTTTTATACTTTTAATATGTATTTATGATTCCATAAGTAAAACCGTATATAATGTTACCCAAGACCTATTTTATAAGTGACAAAGATTTTGAGAGAAGAGAAACAAGATATTTGAAGTTATAGATAAATATAAGGAAAGTTATTGGAAAGAACCCATAAAATATCAATTTACGGTATCTAAAACACTGCTCTTTTTCTTCCCCTCACATTGTAGACATTGAAATTGTTGAAATGAGGGTACTAATTGATGGGAAGGAGGAGAGAATAGAGGGATCACTAGAGCAGTGGTTCGCAGTATTATCTCTACGTTAGAATCGCCTGGAGAGTGTTTTAAACACCCATGTCTGGGTGCAGAGATAAGATTTCAGTGCTGTGGGAAGGGGACTAGGCAATGGTATACTTTAAAGTTTCCCAGGTGATCCCACTATGAAACCAGAATTGAGAATTACTACTCTAGTCTAGACTTGTGCAGGCCAATTTGGCAGCCGCTAGCTGCATGGGGCTGTTTAGATTTAAATGAACTAAAATTAAATATTCAGTTCCTCATTTCAAGTGCTTAATAGCCACATGTTGTTGGGTACAGTATTGGACAGCGCTGGAGACTGTTTGCAGGGGCAGAACCTAATAGACAATTGTGGATCACCACTGTTACAGAAGTTGATAATCTATTATGATCTTCCTTTTCTGCCAATATAAGGGAGATAAGAATATTCATTGGGCAATATGTCGAGCATATAGGAAATTTATATGAATTATCTTAGTTAATCCTTACAATAATCTGTTGATGAATACATTATTCTCATTTTAAGTAAAGTAAGTGAGGCTCAGAAGAGTGAAATGACTTGTCCAAGGTCACACAAGTAGAACCATGGTCCAAACTGACACTAAAGCTCACACTCATGTCATTATCAGCATTTCTACAGTGTGCTCCTCAAAAGTAATAAAAACATATATACTCAACTGAATATTATCCAGCCATGAAAAGGAATGAAGTTCTGATACATACTACGACATAGATGAACCTTGAAAACACGCTAAGCGAAATAAGCCAGACACAAAGGAACAGATGTTGTATGACTCCACTTATATGAAAAATACAACATAGGCAAATTCATAGAGAGTAGAGGTTACAAGAGGCTGGGGGGCAGGGAGGAATAGGGACTTGTTTTATATCGGTACAGTTTCTGTTTGGGGTGACAGAAAAGTTTTGGAAATAGTGGTGATGGTTGAACATTGTGAATGTAGTTAATGCTACTGAATGTACACTTAAAAATGGTTAAAATGGCACATTTTATATTACATATATGTTTTTACCATAATTTAAAAAAATTTGTTTTATGTTACGAAAGGATTCTATTGCCAAGTAAGTTTGGCAAACACCGGATAAAACAGGTTTTCTCATTTTAAGACTTCACAGAGCCTTTACTATGCTACTGTATATTGTGAAACTCCAAGAGGAGGGTATGGAACATAGTCTTTCAAACTGATGGAATCCTTTTGTCGAGGAGTATGTAGCAGAAAATATGCTTTGGGAAACGCTGCACTGAGCCACATCACTCCCCATGATTTTCTATGGATATCAGTCATAACTAGAACAGAGTTGTTCCAAATGGGATGAACTGTCTTGGGACGGGTTGTCTCTGTCTTATCAGGCAGAGGTGAGGCTTTTGTAGGAAGGGTGTAAGAATGGATAGGGAAAGAAAGGCAGGGGAAGGGTCTGCTAAGTCAGGCATCATTACAAGTTACTCTGATATGTCTTTTTCTAAACTTCTAAGATACTATAAGTACAGGTTTGACAAAGTTGCATACTGGGAGATTTTTTAAATCACTTGCGCTTTGAGGGCACTCAGAAGTCACCCATTCAGGTACTAATAACTGATTATATATTTTAATATTACACAACATAACTGTCCAGCAGCATAGCCACAGGCTCCTTGGACAGCCAGTGACAGGGGTCTGTGTGTTTATTGATCTAGCACCCTGTACTTTGACATGCAGATCGAGGCCACTGATGTCATTACCACTTATCGTGTATTTATTGGCTTCCCAAATAAAGGGGGAAAAAGCTGTGTGATTTATTAACATAGCAGAGCTATGAAAACTATCAATGCAGATTTCAAGCAAATCTTCCTTAATTTAGGTTTTGGGAGAATTTAGGTCAATGAACAGGGTAAGAGAGAACTGCATTCATTTTTTAATTAGTTAGATGTTGAAAAATCTGCTACTTTACACATCTAAATAAATTGTCTTTATTACTGCACCCCATTCATTCCCTTGGTAGAATGTTTAATTATATGCTTGTTTTCTGATATAATGCCTGTCTTCCTCCACCAGATGGTAAGCTTTATGAGTACAGAGGCTAAAATTGTTTTACTCATTGTAACATATAACCAGGACTTAGTATGTTGTCACCTGGTACAAAATAAATGGTAAGTATTTTTAGAATGAGCGAATGAATGAATTAGCAAATAGTCTGTTCACTTAAAAAAATCACACAGAAAGAAATAATACATATCAGGGTATTCCATATTTTGGGTCTAAGAGCTTTCAAAATAAGCCTGATAAATTGTCTGAGGAAACTGTAGTATTTTTACTTCCTTACTCCATTCAGAAGTTTTTGGTATCCTTCTAAGTCATGAAGAATATGATTATTTGCTGAAGGAGAAGGGAACTAAGTCCTTTACATATATTCACTTTTAATACAATAATCATATCAAATAGGTGCTAATTTGCAAATGAAAAACAGCTTCAAACAAACATCCAAACGTTGTTTATTATGCCAGTATAATATATGTTAAGAGTACAGGTTTGGAGTTGGACTGTGCCCTTAGGAGAGAGACTTAATTTAGGCCCCAGTTTCCTCATCTTTAAAATGGAGAATAACACTATCTATCTCTTAGGACTATTACGAGGAATAGAGTGATGTATTTCAAGTTCTTAGCATAGTACCTGGCACAAATACTCTGGTCACTGGAAAGGGCTAGATTCCACTATAAATTAGTTAATTAACATTCTGGCTTATACATGAGTCTTATGTGATTTTAACTAGTGTCATTCCATCACAAAGAATTTGGTTCCCTTTAGGGGTATCGAGGAACATGAATGCCTAGAATTACCAGATTTGGGAGTTAGTCTTTGACGGTGGTGATTTCACCAAGTTCATGATGTCCTCTAAGACCCCTGGCAGTCAGCCAGCTGGACCTTCCCATTGATACCTCTTCTTCAACATGCATTATTTTGTCTTCTCCCCCTCAATGTCTATAAATAACTTATTTTTTGAAGCCATTCGCTGTAGTTTTGTGTTTGGATGTCTTAATTTTTAAATAATTCATGTTTAATTACACAAGTAATACATGAATGTGGGTTTTTTGGAAAAAATTGGAACACTACCAATGAAACTAAAAGTTCCTTTTGACTGCTATCCTCCATGCCGTCCCTTCTCCTTTCCTGCCTACTCTTCCCACCAGGAGATCCTCCACGTGTACGTGTCTGTCTGTCTCCTTCTCAACTTTTTTTATGTGCACTTATTATACATAAGACCCTATAGAAACTATTATTTTATGTGTGTTCATGTTAACATAAAAGGTATCATATCTTACTTTCTGTAGCTTGCTTTCTTTGGTGGTGGCATTCAATGATATATCTTAGAGATCTATCTATGTTAGTAAAGAGATTTCTTTCATTATTTCAAAATACTGAATAGTATTCCAAATTAATAATAAATTTATTTAGCTATTTTCTTATGAATGGACATTTAGGTTTTTCCTGGTTCTGTGCTATTATAAATAACCAACCTGTGTATATCTACTTGTGTACAAGTACCATAAGTTCTCTAGTACCGTGGTTTTCAACAGGGGACAATTTTCCCCCCCAGGGGACATTTGGAAAGTCTGGAGACATTTTTGGTTGTTACAATGGGGGTAGATGGATGTGCAACTGGCATCTAGTGGGTAAAGGCCAGGGATGCTGCTAAACATCCTACAATGCATACAACAGCCCCCAACAAAGAATTATCCACTCTAAAACGTCAACGCCAATGCCACATGTTTTGGGCTTTTGTTGGTACAGAACACACTCCTGATGTGGATTTCTGTATCAGTTAACTATTGCTTAAAATAATAATTTATTACCTTTCATGATTCTGTGCGTTAGATGGGAAATTCCTCTGAGATCATATAGCTGGACGTTGGTGGAGCTGGAAGAACAAAGGTAGCCTCACTCACGTGTCTGGCAGTTGGTGCCAACTGTCATCTAACCTGCCTGTTTTCCTCCATGTGACCTCTTATCCTCCAGCAGCCTAGATCAGCTTACTTACACGGTCAAGGCATTGTTCCAAGAGAGCAAAAAATGGAAGCTAATGGGTTTATTGAGACCTAAACCTAGAAGTCACTCAGTGTCACTCCTCACACTCAGAATTCACATAGCATCACTTCTGCATTCTGCTTGTCAATGCAAGTTGCAAAGCCAGTCCACGTTCAGAATAGATTCTACCTCTCTGTAGGAGCAGCAGCTTCCACCAAGTCACACTGTGCAGAACTGGTGATGTGAGGATGAGAAGATAAGGGAAGTAAAGACGTTTGAGTTTTAGGAAGGCATAAGACTGACTGATAGTGTTCTTAGACCTAATGGAAATACAGAAGATCTAATGGGAATACTGAAGTAAACTAATTATGAGGGCAATGGTTCAGTCTATTTTTTTTTTTTTGGTTGTTTTTTTGGGTGAGGAAGACTAGCCCTGAGCTAACATCCGTTGCCAATCCTCCTCTTTTTGGATTAGCCCTGGGCTAACATCTGTGCCCATCTTCCTCTACTTTATATGTGGGATGCCTGCCACAGCATGGGGCTTGATAAGTGGCTTGTAGGTCTGCGTCCGGGATCCGAACCCACGAACCCCAGGCCGCTGAAGCAGAGCGCACGAACTTAACCACTACACCACTGGGCCGGCCCCAGGGTTCAGTCTATTTTTATTGATAAATGCCTAAAAAAAAAAAAAGCAGGTGTTATCATAGCACATATTACATTATATTGTAAAGATCTGTGTGAGTCCTTATCTTTCTGCCCGATATATAGGAACTCAATAAATTTTTGTGGAATTGAGCTGAAATGACCACCTGCGAACCAAACAATTCTGTTGGCCTTTGGCAGTTGCAGATTTAACATTCCAGGATTTGACTACTTAAGAATGATTCTAAAGGTCCATGATGTGATCATTTGTAATTGCTGAGGCATGAATATGAATCATGCTGTGAGGCTGGCATTCTAGGAAGAACTCTCAGCCATGGAATGAACTTAGTTCATTGCTCAACATCTTCATCTCAACACAGCTTCAATGTTTTCAGCCTATCAAGTGTGAAATCTCATTAGTGAAATCTTATGAAAGAGTCACTTAATTTCCAATTTTACTTTACTGAATTTTATGAAGACAATTAACCTGCTATAGTGGTGTATGTCAATATAAAATCTGTGAAGATCTCAGGATCTCTCTCTGTGGCTGAGTCAGAGGCAGATGAGTGTGCCCAAGCTTCCATATGGAAGAACCACCAGAAATGCCACTATCTCAGGGATACCCTTAGGGTGTGTTTTGAAAAGCTGAGCCACAGCTCTAGTGAGTACCACTGGACAGGCAGTCCAGCCTCCTCTGCCTTTCCTTACTTGCTGTGTGGCCAGAACTATAAAGTCCTAGGTGCCATGTCAGAGAGATACCCTGGGTGCAGAGCTGGACCACAAATCCTGAAAAGTAGTCAACAGTTAGAATTTGTGCTTATCTTTCAGAACTACTCACAGTCACTTCTTTTTTCATTTAAAGAAATTTTTGTAACTACTTTATTGAGATATAAATTCACAGACCATTCACAGTCACTTCTTCAGGGCTCTGTTGACAAGTAAAAATGGAGTCAATGATAATGCTTTGGTCTATTTTATTTTTCGTTTTCCACACAAAGGTATGTTTATGCCCAAGAGGATTCTAGGGTTTTGTATCTATTTTAAAGGTATTTCCATTTTATTTTTATTATTTATTCATTTAAATTGATGAATGTTAAGAAGGACAGCCAAATCTCCTGTTTTAGAAAACTGTAGGAAGAATAATACAACAGATTAACTTTCAATGCATTTTATAATATATAGGAAAACCACTGGATTAAAACTCAATGTCCTTTGTCCTTTTTTTTTTTTTTTTGCACCTGGCATATTATAATCTATAACCTATTTTCATACTCTGTAATATGCCAGGTGATTCTGCAAAGGAAGATTATAGAATAAGAATACTTAAATACCTAAAATAAAATAGTCACATTTAGTAACCCCTTTATTTCCAGTTACAAGAAAATGTAAGATATATGATTTGGTATCACTCTGCTTAAACTGTATTACAGGAGGAAGTCTAACAGGAGCTGTATTTAATCCAGCTTTGGCACTTTCACTACATTTCAAGTGTTTTGATGAAGCATTCCTTCAATTTTTTATAGTATATTGGCTGGCTCCTTCTTTAGGTAAGCATATTTTTATTTAATATGATTAAAATATTAGGATATCTTAAAAATATGAAATGGAATGTCACTATTAACATGTCAATTTCCAAAGCCAGAGTAGGTACAAAAAAGAAAATGAAAAAGGTAGTTAACATACCTGAAAAAGCATTTTATTTTGTACAGTATCCTTTAAAACTGTTTTTATCTTCAAAGAAACAAAATTATCTAGTTAAGGGTAGTCAGTTTCAAGTATGAAACCACTTCAAGAAATTCTCAGATGAGGACAAAAAAAGTGAGGCGTAATTACTTTTTTTTTTTGTGAGGAAGACTAGCCCTGAGCTAACATCCGTTACCAATCCTCCTCCTTTTTGCTGAGGAAGACTGGCCTTGGGCTTACATCCGTGCCCATCTTCTACTTTATATGGGACGCCGCCACAGCATGGATTGACAAGCGGTGCATTTGTCCGCGCCTGGGATCCAAACCCGCGAACCCCAGGCTACCACCTACACCACCGCTACACCACTGGGCCAGCCCCAGAAGCAATTACTTCTTCCATCAAAAAATAACCTCTTTTTTTTGCTAAAGGAATTTGTTTTTTCAAATTTGTGAGCTCCAGATAAAATACTATTTAGTTCATTTGGCTCATTTTGCAGAAGAGCATCTCATGAAATAATGTATACCTAAAATAAGTGTAGTTTTAAAATTATCCACAAGTTGCATTCCTGTTATTTCTATCTGGATCAGATATATAAAACTCCTCTATTCAGATAAGTCAAATAACACAAAAAAGTTATAAAATAACTGTAATCATAATATGCATTTCTTTATACAAGTTATCAGTATTTCTTGTTTAGTCATCTGGTTTAAGCCTGATTATAATTCATAACTATAAATGAATATGAGAATGCTTAGCCTTCTATTAGTTAATCCTTCTTTTCATTCAGTTTGCATTTTGTTTCTTGTTGCTCATTTTTGTTAAACAAAAAACAAAGTTTCATATAGAAGGGAACATTGGCACAAAAGGTTTTAATAGCCTTTACACTTTACTCCTCCATTCATGTTCCATTCCTTTATCTCACATTTAGTATCTATTATGTTCAATAATAATACCTATACGCCTAAATATGAAGAATATCAGAGAAAACTTGCATTTTAAAATGCTAATAATCATAGCTTTTTTTTCAGTTCTATAGATTGCTAGTATTTTCCAATAGTAACTTCTTTGAAGGTAAGTTTTCTCTATTATTGATTTTTAATGAGTTAAAAAGGTCACTGAAGTTCATAAAGAAGTTTAAAAGGTCACTAATTGGACAAAAGTATTGATTGTTTTTATATAGAAAAATTCTTAATATGTCTTATTTGAATTCAACATATATTATCATCATTATATATTTGTTAATGTGCTCCAACTACAACTTTAACAGTAGGCCCAGGATACTAATGAATTATTTCATCTATTACTTGAAAGAACACTATTAAGAGTAGGCCTTTCCAAAAGAATTTTAAAAGAAAAAAAATCAGAAGTCATGACGTTCTCTATAAAAGGACCATGACTTTTTTCTTTAAACGCGTTTTCTAGCCCAAAGCACTTAATAACTTCTTCCTGGAAAAACATACTGGAAAAGTTTCCTGATACATAAAAAAGGAACAATCATTTCTGCTCCTTTAGAACGTATACAGACCAGAGAGTAGCAGGGTGGGGAAACAGACTATATTCTGTTCATGTTAGTGTAGTCCAAACAAGAAGGTAACATTACTTGAGGCCTTTACCAAAACATTTTAGAGACCTGCTTACCCAAACACAGTCCAAACACTCAAACAAAAAACAGATATACTTTTATTTATTTCTTTGCTTCCTATTCAAGGAATCTTTTAAAATGGAATTGGGATCAAACTTTTTTGCAATTATATATGGCCCTATTTAGCTTGTTGAAAATATGCATTCAAAGATTCTTTCTTAGTTGGCCTAAGGACCTCCTAGTTTTTTCTAAATTGGTCCAACATAAAATTTCTATTGTAGTTTTTGGTTTAAAGAGGCATGTTCCTATACTTCAAGAGGTTTATGAATGAGAAACAATACAGGAATCCTTCAATATATATGGATAAAAGACATAAATAAATGGCAGTTTTTAGAATACTGAATTCCAGCTTGCCATTGAATTTTGTCATATATCAAAGTTACATTCCCATTGGGGGAAAAAAAGACCTCACATGAAATAAGGTCACAATTAAACTTTAAGGAGGATGGGGAAAATAAGAAATTATATTTTTACAAGAGTCATTCAAAGAGCTAAGGAAGAGATAAGGAGTCAAAACAAACACCACCCTGTTAAAGCTACATTAGGCAATGCCATGGAGGGAGACGGAGGAGAGGAATCTCAAGGTATCTGTCTTCTTTCCCTTCTTGACCAAGCAGGGAGCAAACTATTCTTGGAAGCCATAATCCTTGTTCCTTCTTGTTTCTCTTCATAGCAGAGAGAATTATAATTCTTCTAATAGCCCTGTCATCTCCCCAAAATTAATATAAATGTTAGAAATGTGATAAGACTGTATATAGAATTAATTCTCTAGTTTACACATTTCATACAATGAAAACTAGCAAATTCTATTTGCTTCAATGAAACTGTAATTCCATTTTTGGAAAAAGTTTTAAATGTCTCATTTTCTAGCTCTGACTTTATAAAGAAAATGTCAAATTTTGTGGGTCAGTTAAAATACAAATTGTTTCTAATTTTTTTTCATTTAAAGCTTTTGTTTGCAAAACAGACTCATCTTTCAAGAACACATTAAGCTATCCAAATGGTAATCAAACCATAAGGTTTCCTGTTGTTACAAAACAAGAGTAAAATAATATCAAATCTGCATGTGACAAAAATTCATTCTTTAAAAATTTATTTTTTATTGAGGTTACATTGACATTATATAAATTTCAAAAACTTGTTCTTAATCTGAGTTTAAACTGACTTAGAGCTTTAAGTCTAAATATGTTAAGATAAAAACATTAACTGTTGCAGACCTCCCTTTCAAAACAGGGATTTGAGCCCTATGGCTCACTCTCTTCCATCCCCATTTCCCATTGAAAAATTAACCAATGACTACATGCCAGATTTGTCTGGTGTGACCTCAAAAATGAAGACTTACTAATATGTGATTTTTTTTACATATTTATATTTAAGATATAAAGTTTCAGCTTTGACTAAAATTTATCTATTTTAGGTAATTTGCTTGATACAGCTCTAAAAGCTATTAATGGTTGAGGTTGATGAAAAAAAGTGAGAAGGGAGAAAGTAATCTAACATATTGTTCTTATCTGAGCATTCCAAATGAAAACTCAAAAATGCTTTCAGTTGCTTTGTTCTCCCTGCACATCCCTGGGGCAGGAGGTACAAAGTGTTGCCATTTTAAAGAGGAGCAAATGGAGACCCAAGTACAGAGCTGCTCACTCAAGGCAGTAATGGAGCCAGAACTAGAACTACAAATCTTTCTATTTTATTTATCCTTTGAATTCATTGTTTAGATTCTACTGGTTTTACCAAGTACATACTGTTTTTAAGGATACATGGTTGAAGGAAAATAATGTGAGAATATTAAATTTAAAAATATCTGCATGTTCCATGTAGAACTGATGTAGCTAATTCTTTTAAACATAGCTTTCCAAATCTCTAGGTATATAATTGTATATAAGCCTAAATTATACCCACTGAGTGATTATGAACTTCCTTAGAGATTGTTTTATTTTACCGTATTTTGTCTTCCAGGTATATTGTTGATGATTTTGATGTTCAGCTGTTTCCTTCCATGGCTGTATAACAACCACACAACTAATAAAAAGGAATAACCATTCCAAAGGCTCAGACTAAGTTACAGGACAGTCAAGCTGGACGTGATAAAGATTTTATCACCTAACATTCAACACACTGGCTGCACTGGATTCATCACTGTTAGCTTCCTTTGAAGAAGCTGCCTTAGAGTTTTCATCACTGGAACTTAAAAAAAATTACTGTGAAAATGAGGTATCCTGTGTGTTTCAGTTAAGACTTGTTCTTTTGAGTGTGTATTAAATGCTGTTAGAAAAGACTCATTACAATTAAATATAAATCTCAAATGATAACTGTTAATTTTGATGAAAAAAAAAATGAGTACAGGGTGAGAAGGGAAGGGAAGGTGATGGCAGGACCAAAAGAAAGAGTGTGTGTATCACGTCTCCTGAATGAACAGGATTTATAACTGAAGTGCAACCAGTCATGCTTACAGAACTGGCGAGAGGATGCCTTTCAGCCACTGCCTCACACAGCGATACCATCAGCCGTGTCATCTTTCAATAGGAAAGTTGCTTTTGGAAGTAGATTATATATCCACACATACTGAAGGGGTTTCCTAAATTTTAAATATATTCTAATCTAAAATATTTTCTCAAATAGACACTCACTAGCTTTAGGCAAGTTGTTATTCTTTAATAGGATATAAAAAAACAAAGCACCCATACAAAGTCATGGTGTAAGCTTTTCACATTCTCATTTGATCTTCACAGCTACCTTATGAAGTAGATAGGGCATGTATTTTTAATCTCCATTTTACAGATAAGGAAATTAAGTCTAGAGGGTTTTGCTGCCCTGTCCAAGGTCAAATAGAGCCAAATATCATCTTTAATTTCTACTTCAATACAAAAAAAATCTTCTCAGTCATCATTATGACTAAAGGAAAACTGAAGATTTTGAAGAAATGTTAAATACTTTATAATATTAAAATTTGTTTAGGAATTAACTAGCTTTTTTTTAGGCTTAAAGAACCTTCAAGTTTTCCTCTATTAGAAGCTTTATTGTATGAGGTCTACTTTTTATTAAAAGTCCAGGCCATAAACAGTTGTTTGTTTCTCTTCAAAGGAAATTCCATTATGAGGGTTAAAATTGAAGGTAAAAAAATATGGGGTGAGATAAGATCTGCTTGAGTAATAATCAATTAAGCAACCGATAAACTGCCAGGTAATTTAAGTGCTGCTTGGTGATCAGCCTGTAGATAGTCACTCTCTTTACACCTGCAGACTGAACTGAATTGCTGCAGGCTATCAAGCAAGGCACCAGTTTAATGATCACAGACTTTGACTCTTGAACTTACAAATACACACTGTAGTCATTTTTATTTCAAAAAGCAGAGTTCATAAAATTATGACAATGGCTAAATGCAGTCTCTGACATGTTTTATTTGGGCTGCACAGCACTTAAAAAGATAAAAATAAAAAGCTAGTACTGGAAGTCTTTTTCATACAAAAATCCACAGTTCCAGCTTCTCTTGAAAAAAAAATCAAAAGACCTGGCAATACTAGGCCTGAATTCCGCCATGACAACACCACAAAATAATGGTTGTTCTCTTTAAAACAGTCCCTTTGCCACTCCGTCTTCCAAACATGAAACTGATCTCACTTATTGTCTCATGGCTGTTTTTCTTATAATAGAGACATTTTATTTATTTATGTCTCTATCATGAGGACTCGGTGGTTTAAGAAAAATGAGTATTAAATTGTGAAAACACCCAGCCCTCTGAACTTCACTTGTCAGAATGTGAGTTGTGACTTCTGATGACACTGCTTCCCCTGCAGCCCTCTCAAGTGGCAGCTGTTTTCTCTACCACACCTCTGATACCACTGGTCCTGGAGGTGGGACAGTTTCCTTTCTCCTCATTGCTGCTTCCAGTCTATTCTCCTCTGCTCCCTCCATTAAAAACATGTCATCAGACCAGGCTATCTGCTAACTGGGTACTTCTTATTGAAATTATCTACTGTACAGTCCCCTCAATTCCCCCACATTCCTTTAACAATTTAGTTCCTGTCTCACTTTCTACACTATTACTCCAGTTATAGTTCTCGGTGATTTCAATACCCACAGAGATGATCCTTCCAGTGTCTTAGCCTCAGTTCACTGGCTGAACTTGAAGGGCTCTTCAATAATTTTTTTCTTTTATTCTGCCTCAGCTACAACTTTGGCCATAACCTTGAGCTTGTCATTACCAGTAACTCAGAATCTTCTATGAGCTCAAACACTCTACTCTCTAACCACTAACCCCTTTCCAGCTCACTCACTCTAGTAGTCCATCTCTAGTGATTCTTTGACTTCCATGGGGTCTGATACCACCTTTTCACAACTCTCACACCTCTCAAGTACTCTCTTCTCCTTAAGCAGCGTAAATTACACACTTGCATACAACCTTAACTCCCTGTTCCTGTCTCGTCATCATACTCACATGGCTTAACCACAGCATGATTAAATCCAACTGTCTGCTTATTCCATGCCTGCAGCCAAACACGAAATAGAGGAAAAATTGGAGAAAGCAGTAGGACAGTTCTTTCAAAGAGTTTTGCTTGTGAAGGGAAGGAAATATGGGTGGTGGCTGAAAGGGTAAATTGGGTCAAGAAGGAATTTTTTTTTAAGATGGGAAAGAGATCAGCATGTTTATATGCTGACAGGAATGATGCAGTAGAGAGAAAATAACTGATGATGTAGGAGAGGGAGGAGAGATTTCCCCGGTTCATATTTTTTAAAAGGTTCCTGAAGATACAATCAAGTGCACAGCTGAAGGGGTCAGCCTTAGCTAAAGGCATAGATAGAGAGTTCATAGTAACAGGAGAAAAGGTAAGAATAGATGGGCACAAGAAGAGTTGGGTAAGCAGATGTGGTGGTGAGAGTTTGAAGTTCTTTCTTCTTCCCACTTCCTCTTGAAGCATTCTAGTTAGGCCTTCAACTCCACCATTCCACTGACATTCTTGCCAAGGCCATCAATGACTTTGGTGTTGTTAAATCAAGTTCTCATTCTTCTTATCAGCAGCATTTGATACAACTGACTGCTTTCTCCTCCTCAAAACACTTCACTTGCTTCCAGAAAATCATTGCCTTCTTTTCTTTTTTTAGTTCTTCCTCCTTTCCCCAAACTAAATGCGAGTTTCCCAGGGCTCAGTCCTCTGGGCTCTTTTCTATTTATACTTCCTCCCTTGGTAATTTTATCCAGTTTTGTGGCCTTATAGCAACTATATCCTAATGACTGCCAACTTTATATCTCCAGCTTGTACAACTGTCCTGAACCCGACTCACATCCATCTGTACATGCGACCTCTCTCCTTGGTTGTCTAGGAGATAACTCAAGTTGATAAATGCAGCTCTTAATTCAAACTGCATAGTTTATCCATTCTGTTGATGGGTATTTCCAGTTATTCACTATTAAAGCGATGTTTGTGCATGTCTTCTTGTGTATACTGTTTCTCTAAGGTAGCAGGCTTTCGTACTTTTCGTTATGGCCTGCTAGCATAGTTTGGTCCAAGCCTCCATCTGCTTACTCTTGCCCAGATTATTGCAATAACTTCCTGTTTCTACTGCCTGAGCGATCCTATTAAAACAAGCAAATCATGCCACAGCTTCCTATTTCAGACTTAAAGGCACGTATTCCTCCAGTTAACTATTACAAAACTGCAGGAAACTGGTGTGCAAAACACTAATGTGTTGGGAAAAACCGCATATGGACCAATGTGACTTCTAGATTATAGTGACATTGCTGTCCTATTTAGCAATTGTTATTGAGCTAGTTCACATTATTTAAGAACACACTGTAGCAAAACTGTGCTAGAATGCTAGAGCTAGAACTACACTTTAAATCGTCCTACATAATGAATAATTTTCCTTGCTTCCAAAAGCATAGAAGATTCCACAACTTCTTGTGGAAATATTCTCAGCTTAAGCACACTTTCAGATAATTATTCTGTAGCTTTACCACTACCACAGTGTAAGTCCCCAGACTCTGGGCTTCTTCTATTTGCTGTAGTAGCTTCTTAACTAGTCTCTTTGCATTTAGTCTTCTTCCTTGGCACTCTACATACTCAAGTTGTCCAGATTTATTTCCTAATCTACCACTTCAGTTGCCTGCACAAGACCCTGCAATGGCTCCCATAACAAACTCAAACTTTCCCCCATCACAGCACTTGATACTCTAAAATTGTGTGTTTCCCAGTCTGAGCACTTGAAAGCAAAGACTGCATCTTCTTAATCTCTATACCCTCCAGCACTTAAGAGGCACTCAAAATATATCTTCTGTTTAAATGAATTAAAAGCCCCCCATCAATCCAAAATACTTCCCATTCCTTCACAATTTCCTCCCACTGTAGCTGGTCAATGCATACTTGCTACCCCAGCCAGCCTGGTACCCTCTCATAGTTCTCCTCAACTCCAGGCTTATTCTAGCCTCTGAGCCATTCTTTTACCATCAAAGCTGACAAATCTCAAATTGCAAAATCACCTCAGGAAAGATTTAAAAACAAACCAACCTCAAATGCCCAAACTTTAATCCCATTCCTTAAAGAAACTAGTTAACAGTAATATGTGTACATGTTAGCAAAACGGTTCAGAAATAGACTAAGTCTCTCTTTTTGAAGACAATTATGACCTTGGGGATCATGAAATGAGTGATTTCTGAACAAAGAAAAAGCACAAACCATGAAGACAAAGATTGATAAATATGATTATATTAATCATTAAGCTGCATGCTTTTAAAAGACATCACAAACAAAATGAAAAGACAAGTCACAGACTAAGAGATCAATAAGAAAACATAACTTAAAAGTTGGACAAAAAAATACAAAAAGTCAAATGTACAAACCAGGAAGGTGTTCAACCTCACTAGTCATCAGGAATATGGACACCACAATCATGATGAAATACTACTTTCATACAGGTCAGACTGGCAGACATTAAGAAATCTGGAAATATCAAAAGTTGGTGAGGATATAGAGAAGCAATAAATCTTACTCCCTAATGGTGGAAGTATAAATTGCCACAACAGTTTTGGGGAACAGTTTAGCAAAATCTAGCAAAGTTAAAGATTTACACAAGTATTTTTAATGAAATTTTTGTTTCTGGGGTTAGTAGAAATAAATGTTTGTGGGTCCTGATGGGAAATGTGCTTCTTATTATAGGCATAATAAAAAGTGATATAGAAATGCACTGTGATAGAGAAATGCACACATGTGCGTAAGACATGCACAAGAGTATTCGTTGCGTTGCTTTAATAATGAACAACTGGGACCTTAAATGCCCATCAAGAGAATGGATGAACTGTGCTATAGACCTGCCTGTATCAACTTGGATAAAACTTAAAAGCAGCAGAAGGATTCAATTAATAAAAGTTAAATAACATACAACCCAATACCATATAGTGCTTATAGGATACATATACATAAGTAGCAAAAATATAAACACATACATAGTTATGATAAATACCAAATTTGGGATAGTGGTTACCTCTGAAGAGGAAGGGGATTGGGATCAGGGGGTACAGAGCTTCAACTGTATTTGTATAATTTTATTTCCTAGCTGCATGTGAGTATGTGTTAGTCTTTTTAATGTGCCAAATACATTTCAGAACGCAAATTATTTATATAATTAGGAAACGATAACCAACTTTTCCTTTACTTGCTTTAGCTGCAGAGTTTTGCATTTAAACAGTTAATGATAATTATAAATGTTTTAATTCTTTGAAACTCGAAGATATACCACCCATCTCCCTATTCCTCAGGTAAAAAAAGTGTGACCATGGGGGGATGTTTTAGTTTCCTAGTGCAGCTGTAACAAAGTACCACAAACTGGGGGTTTAGAACAACAGAAATTTATTATAGCCTCCCAGTTCTGGAGGGCAGAAGTCCAAGATCAAGGTGTGGGCAGGGCCGTGCTCCCTCTAAAGGCACTAGGGGAGGATCTGTTCCAGGCCTCTCTCCTAGCTTCTGGTAGTCTCAGGCATTCCTTGGATTGTAGATGCATCACTACAATCTTCTATCTTCACATGGCCTCTGCCCACGTCTGTCTCTGTGTCCAAATTCTCCCTTCTTCTAAGGGCACCAGTCATATTGCATTAGGGCCCATCCTAAGGACTTCATTTTAACTTGATTACCTCTGTAAAGACCCTATTTCCAAATAAGGTCACATTCTGAGGTGCTGGGGGTTAGGACTTCAATGCATCTTTTTTTAGGGGACACAATTCAACCCATGAGCAGGGGAAAAAATTCAGTCTTCCTCCTACCACAGGCCCCTACCTCTCCCAGAAACAGCTCTCACCACTTTATGTTCTTCCAGGGATATTTTATGTATAACACAAGTACCACAACATATAATCCCCATTGTAACCTCCAGCCCCTTTTCTTCTATATAAATATCTTTGCATCTTGATTTTTTTTCATTTAATGTATCTTGAAGCTTATTCAGTATCAGAACATAAGGACCTAATTCGTTTTAAGGGATACAGTTTTCCATTGTACAGATATAAATAATTGATCCAGGCCTAATTATAGACAGTGAGGTTATTTTCAATCTTTTGCTTTTATACATAAAGTTGCAATTAATATCCTTTCATATATGACTTTTCCTGATGCGCAAATTTATCTATAGGATAAATCCTTTAAGTGGAGTTTCTGGGTCAAAGAATATGTGCATTTTTAATTTTGACAAACAGTGTGTGTCCCTTAACTTGTATAAAAACCTTTCTTAACTTTTATTATACACAATCTTAAGTTTTTTGTTTAAGATTTGGGGTTGCAATAGACAGCTGTAAATTTTTTGCAAGTCAGTATCCTTCCTATTTGGGGTAATCCCCCACTGTGAGAATCTGGGCAGGGACAGCACCCTCCCACTACAGAAGCTGAAGAGGCCAGATACTCCGTCTTCTGTCCCTGGCAACACACACAATGCCAACCAGGACTCTGGGGTGACTGACTCCAAGACATGGGGGCAATTAAGAAATCAGTCTAACAGCAGCAGAGGAATCATAACATCTTATGTAAACCACTTCTAGTTCCTAACCTTTTTATGAGCCTGGTTTATTTCAGCTTTCCTGTCCATTTTGTGAGCTACCAGATACTTCCCTGATAAATTTCTTCTGCTTAAATTAGCCAGATTGAGATTTACTTACAACCAGAATTTGGGCTAATTTTGGTCATACTTTTATGAACATAAATTGCTGCACTATCCTCATATTTGCAGACACACTATAAAGGCTTAGACTGCTGTATTTTGGGGTAATACATATTTGCTTGTTTTCATAATTCTGTCAGCTCTTTACTGCTGCTATTGATATGCCTGACGCAACCACCCCTTTCTCCTTTTCTAATCTAGAAACTAGATGACTAAAAACTAGATGCTCAGGTACACTGGACCGGCGTGTAGAGCAGGAGTAGAGACTTGCAGTGAAGGCCTGAAGGTCCTGTGAGAAAAACGCACAGATTTCATCACATCTATTTCAACTGCTCAGTGGAGTTTTAAATTTCAGACTCCTAAGATGTATTCTAAGAGGTGAGTTAATGTTATATTTGTAGCTTCTTCTTTTTATATATAATTGAGAAAGTTTTATTATATAATCACTGATCTTTTCCTAGAGATTCATTTTGTGAGGAAGATTGGCCCTGAGCTAACACCTACTGCCAATCTTCCTCTTTTTGCTTGAGGAAGAGGGGCCCTGAGCTAACATCTGTGCCCATCGTCCTCTATTTTGTATGTGGGCCGCCACCACAGCATGGCTTGATGAGTGGGGTAGGTCTGCACCCAGGATCCGAACCCACAAAGGGATCCTGGGCTGCTGAAGCAGAGCATGCTAACTTAACCACTGCACCACCAGGCCAGCCCCAGCAGCAGCTTCTCTCTGTTATGAAAAGAAGTAATTACTACTATTGGTAATAATTAACATTTATTGAGCTATTTTCTAGGTACTGTTGTTTTAAGTCTATCAATGATTCATACAATCTTCAAAATAATAATTTTAAAAATCCTAAGAAGAATTAGTTAGTCTGTATACACTTTTAACTAGCCTTCTTATCACCAGGTTATATATCTCTATTTTCTTTATCTTAAAATTATGTTAAAAACATTCTGACTAGGTTCACTGCTCTCCCAAAAGTTTTTCTGGTTTCTCATATGAAATTATGAAGTCTCCCACATGAGATATTGGGTTTTTTATGTATATATGAGCAGACAGAGTGAGATGCTAGTGAAAATACGTTTTCAACTTCAGCTCTTTTGTCAAAGGATGGCAATAATTCTATTAGAATTCTCATACAGGATTTGCTTAGAATTTAGTTTATGTTAGCCACAGAAGATGGGTACCAGATGTCGATTTACCCATTCTAGAAATACTTTTAAAATAGGATTTGCATGAGAACTAGCTATATAGTAGTGATACTACCGGAAATCCCGCAGATGAATAAATTCTATCTAAATATCTAATCTCTCTCTGAACAATGAATAATCACACTTGTCCTCTTCTAAAATTAAAGGGCTATATATACTATGATCATCTGTGCATAATCTCTCATCTTTACCAATACTGGCAAAGATCCTAACAAGATCTCAAAATACATAATCTACAAAGATTTAAACAAGCTTATTTGAAAAGTATCAATATCTGACAAACTGATCTGAGGGAGGAGAAAATCCACTGGGATATTTTAATGAGTACATTTTTTAAATGACAGAATCTAGAACAGATGACCATTAACCCTAGTCTTTAGGGATATTTTACATAGCTCACATTTTGGGGGAAAATGTCTAGGCCTTTTCTTTAAATTTTCTCTACATCAAGAAACAGGAAACAAAACAATTCCAGCAACCCTAAAATTAAGTTCAAACAGAATCGAGAAATGTTGGCTTGCTGATCATTATGAATTTCATTTTTAAAAAGTCTGACCTGATCTTTTCTTCTCACCTTCTCCTATTTTCTGAGTCAGGGTGCAAATGCCTAGTATTATAGAATGTTACAGTTGAATCTTTGAAAGTCATTTAGTCTAGTCCCCTCATTTTACAGATGAGGAAATAGGTCCAGAGAGGTTAAATATCTTGTCTGCCAAGCTAGAACTAGATGCTTGGTCTCCTCCATCTTATTTGACGGCATTATCCACAGTACCAGGCTGACCACAGCAGTGCCTACAGGAAACACTGCACAGAATCTCCTTGACATTTTGTTGATACATTATCAGAACACTTTATGCTTCACTGAAAGTCATGATTACAAGTTTGTAAGCATGACTTGACAAAGGAACTCAAATAGAATTTCTAAGATCAGACCATGAGAATACCGACTGCTTACTGAAGAATGGGTAAATTTCTAGGATAGAATTATGAGCGCTGCTGAGATTGGTAGCAGAGAAATTTGGGAACTTCCTGTGATATCCAGTGAAATTTTAACATTGAAAACCCTGCAGTAAAGAGAGAATTTGCTTTCTTTCACCTGCTGGTAGATGGTAAGGCTGTATGATGTTTTGGAGCATGTGCTATCTACATGACCTTAACCGTTACTTTACCTCTCTCTGTAATTCAGTTTCCTCATCTGTAAAGTGGGATAATACCTCGTAAGGTACTTAAGAATATTATATGCATAATATACGTAAAGAAACCAGGACAGCGGCTGGTACAGAGTAGGCTTCAGTAAATTTCAGTTTCCATTTCCAAGTGGCCCTTTTACTTGCCTACTGTAACAAGTTCAGCATTTCTGAGAGTCTGGTCAGAAAAAGGAAAATTCATTTTTTTCAGTCTACCATGCAGGATGAGCGAGATCAAGTGAAAGTGCTGAAAAGAACACTGGGCTTAGTGGTGACAAACTAGAATTTAGTCACTAATTAGCCAAGTGATTCTGAATAGCTTTTCTAACCTTTTTTTAAGGTCATATAATGTTATCGAAAGTCCAAGTATAAATCCGCAATTACAAATCTGCCTTATAAATACCCAAGTGTCTGTGAAAACTAAAAATTGAGAGTTGATAAATATAAGAAATTACTCCTGATCCAAGTGCAGAAATCCCTTGAAATGTGTTAAATCCTTGCCCTACTAAATATGTGCCAGAAGCTCTAACTATACATTTTCTCACTCATTTCATGTTCATGTTCTCAACAAAGGTCAAACAAAAATAAGACCAACAAGATTCTCATTTTTTGCTAGCATTTTTTTTTTTGGTGAGGAAGATTAGCCCTGAGCTAACACCTGTTGCCAATCCTCTTTTTGCTGAGGAAGACTGGCCCTGGGCTAACATCCGTGCCCATCTTCTTCTACTTTATATGGGATGCCGCCACAGCATGGCTTGACATGTGGTGCATTGGTCCATGCCCGGGATCCAAACCTGCAAACCCCGGGCTGCCAGAAGTGGAGCGCATGAACTTAACCGCTATAGCATCAGGCCAGCCCCTGCCAGCATTAATTTTTTTAAAAACGTTTCTCATTAATGGTTTTAGTCAAGAATGAGAGCACAATAATATAGAAAACCTAGATTTATTTGTTAAGCTATTACAAAGACAAAACAATTATCATCTCAAGTACTTTGAGGACTTCATCCCAATTTCATTTGTTCTGTTACAGAAACTGACCTAAGAAGTTGGAAATTAAAGGCTATAACCTAAGAGATTACAACAGAACAGACTGACGAAACATGGTGAAGGAGCAAATGCTAGTCAGAAGCACTTGTGAGTGGCAGTACGCATGGCTGGGATGTTTCCAAAGAGGCTCCCTAGAGATGCCTGAATGAATTCATCTGGGTCCCTAATTAGTAAAAAGACCCTTATCCCTGTGGAGAGTGAGCAGAGGCCAGGACTTCTCTGAGATCTCTTTGTCCTTCATTCTAAGGGATAACGGTATCTTTAGGCCCTAAACGGGTACATCTTAGATTCAGCCTCTCTCTCTCCCATCAGGTCTACCTACACCTCCAAGCACACATGCATTTTCACCATGTGGGCCTGCTAGGTTATAGAAGATGCATACAGTGAAGGTAGGAAGTATAAGCCTACTCAGAGGGTACACAGACACAGAAAGTTCTGGGGTAAACAATAAACTAGAAATACCCTCTTGGTTAAGTTAATTCACCTTTGTTAATAAAGGTCATAGTTTCTTCTGCTGGTGACAACTTGTTGTCTCAGTATAGTCTGTCTCAAGAAAGAATTGGTTCAGCTGAGTTTTGGAGAAAGAAAAGACTTTCAACACCCACTCCACAGTGGAAGAGGCACCAAGTTCTCTCCTACAGTTATGAGCAGAATCTGAAAAACAGAAGGTTTACAGTGTTTATAATAATAATAGCTATTATTTATTGAATGCCTAGTCAAAAGTGCCAGGGGAGTTAGATATATTATATCTCAGTCTTCGCAACAATCCTGTCAGGTAGTTATCATCATCCCCATTTTTCAGATGAGGAAACTGAGGATTAGAGAAGTTATATGCCTTGTCCAAAGGCACAGAGCCATAGTGGCAGAGCTGTGATTCTCCCATTCACGTGCCTTTCTCTTCACCCCATCTCATGCATTGAGAGGTCCTAGGGCCATTATCTTGACATTTTTAATGGTTGCATAAACACTCTAATTATTCCTTGTTCATTCCTTAAAGGCAAATACAATTTTAAATGATTAAAAATTTACAGACATTGTTTGGAATTTAGGTCAATTATCCAGATGCAGAACTAGTATAAACTTTATGAATAAAATATTTCTCCACTCAAACTGCAGCATATAATGAACAGAAAACAAACCATCAGCTCATTAGTAAGTTTGTGGCTATTTTATGGTTATTTCACCACAAAATTACATTACAAAGAATCCTAAGGTTTCTCGCCAGGGAATTGCAGAAACATCCCATTTGTGTAATCAGTAGTGACATAACAAATGAGTTTCTCATAATCCTCATTAACAGAGTGGTTGGTGTTCTCTGAAGAGTCTATTTTTCAAGAAGTATGTGAAAGCCAGATGAAAAAAATCTGTTTCACAGTTTCAATAAAAGTTACTAAATAAGGATAGGGCACAGGAGAAATAAGAATGTGAGAAATAAGAGAAGACTTAAGCTGGTACCAAAAGATTTCCCATGAAATAGAATAGGGAAGTACTGACATCTGGAACTGTAATATCTGAAAATGAAAGTTAACAGAGCTCTAGCAATATGAACACATAATTTTAGCTAACTGCAGAGGAGACATTGCTGATTTTAGACCGTATGGCTACCAATGACAGAAGTAAATGTTGTGGAAATAAAACTTCAATATTCAAGGAAAGAGACAGAAATCACAGAACTCTTAAGAGATTATTTTTTGATAGTTCCACTGCAGCATCTGAGAGGAAAGCAGAGCTCCATTATCACAATGCATGCTTTGTATAAGAAATAATGTTATATTCACAGTGGCAATAATTTGGAAGGTAAATGGAACTTGGAATAACGAGGGATCTCACCACCTAATTGGATGAGTGACAATGTAGAAGAGACAAGCCAAAATATACAAATCCTGTCATGCTATTACTATATGCTTTAATAACATAAAGGATCTGGATATAAGTAGCATCTCAAAGACCAGAAGACAGCTACTATTCAAGAAAATGCTATAAGGTCAGAGGTAGGAGGACACTGTAGATGGGAAAGAGGGACAATAATTTAACAATGTGAAAATCTTACAGCTTATAAAGGAAGGGCAACTAGGATTCCTAGCCCTAGCTCTGTATGATGTGAACTAGCTACATGACCTTCAGTTATTATCTAATATACAGTTGAGATACTCAAGCTGGCAAAGGACAATTTATTTCTCAGAGAAACATGTAGTGAATGAACAGTCAGGGACAAACTTCAGACAAAGCTCATGAGAATGTGTCAGAGTAGAGAAAATTGGCAGTGAGCTCCTGTGTCAGTCAAGAAAAGCAGGTATAAAGCAACTTGGGAAATGATAGCTCTGGGACAACTGAACGTGGACTTGTTATGGTTTGGCAATCAGCCTTGAACACTAAGGTGCCCAGGTCCTCGGTCCTCTATTTTTTCAGAAGGAGGGAAACCCATACAAGATTATAATTAATGGCTTAAACTCGGTTTGGAATTACTTCTACTTCCTCTGTAAACTGAAGAGCAGTGAGTTGCAGCAAATCTCTGGTTTGTGTTTTTTGATGAACATGTTAAGGTTTCAAACATCACAAGTGGGAAAAGGTGACTCTAGAGCAGACTAGGACGTGATCTCAGGCTCTGCTGCTCCCAGTTGAGCCAACCAGAGAGATCTCCATTTCTGAACAAAGGGCTAATGTCCTTCTCCTGAGTTCACTGAAGATGGGTGTGTCTTATTCTTCTATGTACTCTCAATGCTTAGACCAGTGCTTGGCATGTGGTAAGTGCTCAGTAAATGTTAACCTGAACATCATCTTGTTTGCAAACCTTGATTTCTTAGGGGGGAAAAGCATAATTTTCAATAATTTCAGAAATGGATAACTAACATTTCCCCAAACTGCTAATTTTATAGAGTTCTCTTGAATTATGAAAATAAAAATTATTTCACATGATTTTCATGTTCAGTGACAAAGGAGAAAATAAACTCACCCCAAAGCAGCATAAATCATTTTCAGTGATCAACATCCGCATCTTCAAACTGCCCAGCAACTGTCGGTGTAGTATCTACCTCCATCCCATCTGAAGGAAAAATTAACCATCAAGCAATAGTCTACTGAGTGCTTCACACAGGTCAAGATTCAACTTATATTTCACCCAGAAGGAAGTTAGTGCCCTCTGTTGGTAAAAGTCGCTATTTCTCTCTCTTATTATCAAGGAACAAACTGAGAAAGAAAAAGGCCACATGTGGACTTCGACCAAGTTAAAATAGTCTTTACATTCCACAGCTACTCTGTAAATTCTCAGCCTCAACACTAAAAGAACACCAGGTAGGAACTTTCAAATGCAGTAAGCCTCAACTGTTCACTCTTCACAGAACTGTGCTCAGTAGTCACTGTGTGACTTCTTTTCTTTTAAGATATGAAGTCCTATCCTTATAAAGCTTACAACATAATTCAGGAGAAAAGACAAAATAAGTAGAGCAAGGTTCTTGCTTATCTTCCTCTTCTTCTCATCTCATTAAAAAGGTGGGGGGGAGATAAGAAAAAAAAAGCCCCCTGGAAAGAGGTGTCTACAGCTGCTTTCTCCACTTCCTCACCTCCCATTCACCCCTCGACTCTTCAGCCCACCACAAACTGGCTTCTGCCTGCAGTCCCTTGGACCCCACCACTTGGACATCCAACAGGGCCTGCAAACACAACACATATCTAAAATTAACTCATCATCTTCCCACATAGAAAATGCTTCTCTTTTCAAACAGTCTTGCTAAAGGATACCTCTTATCTGCCCAATCCAGAAACCCGTTCTAATTTCTGTTGCTTCTATCTCTTCAATATCCCTTAAATCTGTTAAGTCTTTTGACATTCACTGCCATTACTTAATTTAGGCCACTATCTCTCATCTAATTTAAAACATAAGTTACTTAACAAGGTTTCTCTTCTTTCCTCCAGTATTTCCCTCTGCAATTAATTTTCCGTATCACAGCCAGTGTTATCTTCTGAAACACCAATCAAACTAGAATTCTTCAATGGCTTCCCACTGACCTAAAGGTAAACTTGCAATTCTTTAACACAGCTTTCAAGTTCCTTTAAGATGTACCCAGTTCACTACTCCATTTTCATCTGTTGCTATAATAACTGCCCTTTACTCTCAAGAGTTCCAGACATAATAAACTATTTTCAGTTCTCCAAAACTGAATGGTCTCATGAATCTTTGCACATGGCTATTCCCTTTACCTGCCTCTCTCCCCAACCTGCAGGCAAAATCCCTTCACCCGGGTCACTTTTATTCATCTTTCAGATCTTGGCTTAGATGTCACTTACTCCACAAAGCTTGAATCTCTAACTATCCAGGTTTGAAGGGCCCAGCTCTGATTCCACAGCTTCTCAAGCTTCCCCTATTTCAATCCTGTATCACAATATACTGTAACTGCCTGATTAGTTAGTTTATTTTTCTTTCCACTAGAATGTCATTGATATGAAGACAGTAACCCCATCTCTCTTGGGCACTGCTGTATTCTCTGTACCTAGCACAGTAGCTCAATAAACACCTCTTACATAAATAAGCACATGAAGCACTGAAATGCCACTAGTGGATAGCATGTGTTTAAATGGCAAAAAGATTGAAATTTAGTAAGACAGCAGATCTCAGGTGTCCTCATCACACATACACAAAAGAAGTAACTGTGGGGAGATGGATATGTTAATTACCTTAACTGTAGTAATCATTTCACTACGTACATGTATATCAAAACATGTTACACAGCGTACATATAAACAATTTAAAAAATTTTTTAAATCCATCAAATTTTAAAAAGGAAAAAAAAAACAAGTCTAAATAAATAAATGGTAAAAAGAGTGATGTGGGTACTCAGAATTTTAAAGGATGGGGGATGGTATAGGCTGAAGAAATGTAATATATAAGCAACTCTCAACATGCTAATGAGGCTTAGGAATAAAAGTCCAAAAATCTCACTTTAGCAAAAAGTGTTTGTGATCTTAAAATCATTATAAAGCATTAAATAAAAAATTTTACAATTATAAACAAAAAACCTTCCGTGATGAAAGGCTTTTCAATGTCCAAGGGCACTCTCCAGTCAATCACTGTAATAGAAAAAGGTAACATCTTGAATTCTTTCAGTTGAGAGTTTGGTAGAGCACTAGAAATCATCTGAGCCGTCTCAGCCTAAAGCCTACGTTAGAGGCTCACCAGCTAGGGCCTAAAATGGAGAGAAGACATAAGAAATAATAGTGTGACCCAAAGCCTAAACTTTTCCAAATTAAAATATCCCAGAACTTCAGGACTCCCAGGTCAACATGCTATGTGCCTGGAGATACTGATCACAGCATTACAAGAGAAACGTAAATGTACCAATAAAAGAAAACCTATGGTAACTCTCTTTAAGAATATTTTGCATCACTAAAAACTAGATGTGTTAAGACTGGGTAGCAACATAAAATACTTATATATATTAAATACATCTAAGATGCAAGAAGTGCTTATAAGAGCACCTGGTATATCAGCTTTTGCATATTAGCTCATTTAACCCTCTCACCATTTATTAGCTATCTGACCTCAAGCAGTTACATGACTTCTCTGTGCCTCAGTTTCTCCATCTGTAAAATGGGGATCATAAGAGCATCTACCACAGAGGGTTCCTGAAATGATTAAATTAATAAATACATGTAATATGCTTAAATCAGGGTCTGGCACATAAGAGCACCATCTAAATGTTTTATTGAGGGTAGTATGAACAAGATTGGAGACATCTGGGACAAAGACAGGGTTGTCTCCTCAGAGTCAGAATGAAGAATTTGAACCTTATTTGGTGAGTATCAGGTAATCACTGAGGGGACATCCTCAAAAAGGGGCAACACAGAGTGTTCTCGGGAGATAAATACGGCACAGTGAGCTGCAGGAAGGGATGACTGAGGCAAATAACTTAACTACTGTAAATCCAGTCTGAGAAGAAAAGGGCCTAGGTTTGGAGGATAGCAGCAGTAATAGCAAGGAGATCTGAAAGTCATTTAAAGGAAAAATCCATGGAATTCAGTACTGGACTGGATAAGGGAATAATTGGTAAAGGCTGTGTCAAAAGAATATTTTGAGGGGCCGGCCCGATGGCGTAGCAGTTAATTTCCCGTGTTCTGCTTCAGCGGCCCGGGGTTCGCAGGTTCGGATCCCAGGCACGGACTGACGCTCCGGTTGTCAAGCCACACTGTGGCAGCGTCCCATATAAAGTACAGGAAGATGGGCACACATGTTAACCCAGGGCCAGTCTTCCTCAGCCAAAAGAGGAGGATTGGCAGCAGATGTTAGCTCAGGGCCAGTCTTCCTCACACACACAAAAACGTCTTAAAAAAATAAGTAACTTCGAAATTCTAACTGAAATAGGATACTTAGAAAAGGGAACCAGTCCAATATGGGAAATATTTACAAAGAAGCTTACAAGTATGAGATAACTGAAACAGAAATATTTAAAGCCACTTGTTTAAGGTCCAGATGTTTGTCACAAAAAGAAGCCAAGTTTCTTAAATGCTGTCTAGCCCTTTAAATCAATTGACTATCCTAGTTTTGCATATAATCATGTAGGAATCCATTTAAAAAATAAAAACGGCAGCATCAATGTGTGCACACATAAGCACACAAACAAAAAGACTGGAAAGACATGCAACAGAAAATTAATAGACGTCTCTCAATTATACTTGATTTTTCATTTCTTCTTTGTGCCCATTTAAAAACAATTCTGATTGCAAACATAGACTATTTTTGTAGTTAGGGAAAAAAGTAAAAAAAGAAAGAATTATTTACATGAGACTTTCCATTCTATGTAATTCTACATTTGCTTCCTACACTATAAAAAGTTAATTCTGAGATTTCTCTTAGAGTTTCCAAAAGAACCTATATAAGTCTCTCCATAACTTCCCTTATTGCCCAAGTGACCATGCAACTCTTCAGACTGAAAAGAAAGAAGGGTACTCACTTTCATAATCTCTTAGTGAATCTTCTGTCCGGACTCCAGCCATGTTATACTGGCTGCTCACAGACTGAGAAAGCATTCCTTCTAGTCTCTCCAATGTGGCTTGGCCTTCTGCTGTTAAGTGAGATAATCCTTCTTCATAGGTATAAAATGTAGGGATGTCTCCCTGCCCTTGTTCTAAACAAATATAAAGTTTTTGAGCTATTATAAAACAATTAGAAAAAAAATGTATAGTCAATTTTGCATTTACTGAAGATAAGGTACAGTAAAAATAGGCTTCCAGGAAAATACTTTTCAACATTAATTTAACACACATATATAGACCATCTGTTGAAGACAGAAATACAAAAAAAGTATCCCTACCCTCTAGGATGAGAAGGGATTCCAAGAGATAATGAAACAGTAAACAGCAATTCCCAAAGAAGCAAATGGCTGGGGACTAGAAGGAAAAGAGTGTCCCTAAGGTCAGGGAGTCTTCTATCATCCCAAGGTGGGAATTTCACAGCTGAGTGCAAATTAATTTGATATTAATTTGTACTGAAGGTTCTTTCCTGATTAAAATATATGCTTTTAAAAAATCAGAAATTCTGGGAAGTACAAAAAGGATACAAAAATAAGAATCACCCAAAAATCTCAGCAAAGATGAGAATGTATTTAGATATATAAAGGAGAGTCCCAGAAGTGAGTTTGTCTAAGGCCAGGAAATGGGTACATATGGAGGAAAGGGCTTTGGACAGCCAGGCTGGTATACATGAGACCAGTAGGGAAATGAAAAGAGAACAGCAGGCATCTCAAGTTACAGGACTCTACCAGGCTACTGACTGCATTCTGGTCTGGGGAGGCCAGGGGAAATACTCTTGGATAAATGAAGTATGGTTCCGGGAAAAAGAAATAACTTTGGTAGTGAGCTGTTTGAAGGAATATGTTAAACAAAGATGTAAATAATACAGGTTTCAAGTGGTGGAGGGAGAAGGCTTGTTCTCTGGGAGCAGCTGCATCAACTTAAAAGACTCTCCTGACTACCCACTTTCCTACCTACCCTTTTCTTTCCTTCTGTTTATCCATTTTCTACCTCTAATAATTTCTATTTTTTACCCTCAAGTTTGGAAAGCCCCCAATTTTTTCCAATTTGGCTTAGACATAAATTGTGCCATTCACTTTTATTAATAACCATACTGTATGGGTACTTAATAGAGACATAAAGAACTATAATCCCTTAGTACTAATAAATGCTTAAAATGAAACACACACACACACCAAAAAAACACTTAAAAATCCATTTCACTAACCATGTGCTTCCACATCATATTCTTCTCCATCGTAATCATCTGAATCTTCATCTTCAGGATCTGGATGCAAAGCCTGGCATTCACACATTGTAGTGAACATTGCCTCCACTGAAGAAGAAAATTAAATTGTAATTTATATTTTTTTCTGGCCAATGTACAATAAAAATTTAATGAAATAATCATCAGTGCAAATAAATTTATTGGTAGACAAGTGGTATACTAGGGTTACAATATTAATAAAACCTGCCAAATTCCAAGGAGAATCAGTCTTGAAAAGTGCTTGATGGCAATGGACAAGTCACAAAATAGTAAGAGTTCATTTTGAGATACTGTTGTGATCTCTTCATGCCTAGTTGGGTTTTCTGAGAAAAGGAGTCAGTCCTGGTCAGACTGCTGGTATCGGGTGAAGCCCCTTCTCAGCTGATAAGGCTCTTTCCAGCTGTCCTGGCGTCTTCCACTTTGGAATTGCCATGACTTCTCTGCCCTCTATCCAGTGGGATTCACAGTCAACAGCATCAAGTCAATAAAAATAACCAGATTCCTCCATTCATAAAACACACCAAGTAACACGGTGTCTACTATACTCTCACTACGTTCACAATCTTGGATATTAATAGATATCTGGTCCTCAATATTTCAGAAGCTAAAATGAAGAAAAAGCAACAGAATGGAGGTAATGAGGGTAAAGGTGTGTGTGTGTGTGTGTGTTTCGATAGGGGGAATGCTTGGTACATAAAGGGAAAAGAATCAATTCTACAGAACACTCACATGCTGATTTATCACTAGGAACAAATCTAAATTCAGCAATAGGTTCAATATCATCATCACTGTCTTCCTCTTCCTCATCAGCAATAGATTCTTTTGATTCTTCTAGAAAAGAAATAAAAGTAACTTTTTAATGATGTTGTTTGTTTTGATAAAAAGCCTAAAAGAATTTCTTAAAAGATGCTTATTGACATATCTAAATACTGCAATTCAATTTTTACTTCAAATTATAAGAACACAGTTATCTCAGAGCTAAAGAAGACTCTGGATAGTCTCTGGTCTAGTCACGCTGTACTTCATTGAGCCCTAGGGATTCCAAATCCCCTCGGGGTCATGGTGGGGGTGAGGAAGCTCAGTCAGGCCTCTTAACAAATATAGTTCCATTGTCATCTGCTTTTTTTTCTTTTGCTGAGGAAGATTCGCCCTGAGCTAACATCCACTGCCAATCTTCCTCTTTTTGTTTTGTATGTGAACCACCGCCACAACATGGCCACTGACAGACGAGTGGTGTAGGTCCGCGCCTGGGAACCGAACCCAGGGCACTGAAGTGGAGTGCACTGAACTTAACCACCAGGCCACTGGGGCAAGCCCATCATCTGCTTCTTCTACCTTTCACCTTGTACTAAGGGTTCAGCAGCAGTTTGTAAACCACTGATGTGCTTCATCACCAACAATCCGCAGATGAGAAAACTAAGGCCCATAAAAGTTAACTGACCCAACAGATAAATTCACAAAGTTTGTAGGCAAGAAAAAAATACAAATGTTCAGTAAAGAGAACTAGCACTTGCTGCTGGTGGAAGTGGAAATTGCTACAACCACTCTGGAGATGTGTCTATCCCCCTACCCAGCAATTCCTCATCTAAGTACATATTATGTACACAAGGGGTTTGTACATAAATGTTTATTGAAGTACTACATGTACTGGTGAAAACATAAAAAATAACTGTTGATTAAAAAAAGTAAATAGATGTATTGTAACCTGGTCATATTATGTTTTATAGATAGCAGTTAAAAATGAATGTGATTTATTTCTATCAAAATGGATAGATTTAAAAATATAATCGAATGAAAAAGCTAGCTGCAGAATATATATGACACCACTTACATTAAAATTTTAAAAACCAAACCAAACCATTATATTGCTTGTGGGTATATGCATGTTCAGTAAAATCTAAAAGCATGGACAGGAAGGACACACACCATCTTTAGGATAATATTTAACTCCAGAGACAGAGAGTAGGGAATGAAATGGGGAGGGAATACAAAAAGGATTTCAACAGTATTGATATAGTTTTATTTCTTTAAAACACTTGCATAATTATGACAAAAGGTTAAAATTTATGCTAGATATTGAATAATGAAAAATTTTTATTGCTCTGTGCATTTTTCAATGTTTGAATTATTTCACAATGGAAAAAAAACCGAGGTCAACAAAATACTTAAACAGACCCCAAAACTTCAAAACTAGTAATCCTAAAAATATAAATTAAATTTTGTTTAGCATGTTAAAGTTAACATTTAAAAAAAATGTTAATTCTCCATGCAGATGAAAATAAGCTGGAAATGTATTCTTATATATTAATATTGAAAGTATAAATTGATATAAACTTGCAGGAAAGCAATCTGACAATATATGTTAAAAGCTTTAAAAATGTTTATTACCAGGGCTAGCCTGGTGGTATAGCAGTTGGGTTCGCACGCTCCGCTTTGGTGGCCCAGGGTTCACAGATTCAGATCCTGGGCATGGAGCAATCCACCACATGTCAAGCCACGCTGTGGCAGCATCCCATATAAAGTAGAGGAATATGGGCATGGATGTTAGCCCAGGGCCAATCTTCCTCAGCAAAAAGAGGAGGATTGGCAGCAGATGTTAGCTCAGGGCTAATCTTCCTCACGAAAAAAACTGTGGGGTTTTAGTTGTACATTTTTGTCCGTCACCTTGTGGATGTAACCCTTCACCCCTTGTGCCCCACCCCCACCCCCCTTCCTCTTGGTAACCACCAATCAGTTCTCTCTGTCCGTGTGTTCACTTATATTCCATATATGAGTGAGTTCATGCAGTGTCTGTCCTTCTCTCTCTGGCTTATTTCACTTAACATAATACCCTCTAGGTCCTTCCATGTTGTTGCAAATGGGACAATTGTGTCTTTTCTTATGGCTGAGTAGTATTCCATTGTATGTATATACCACATCTTCTTTAACCAATCTTCAGTTGAGGGACACTTGGGTTGCTTCCACTTCTTGGCTATAGTGAATAATGCTGCAATGAACATAGGGGTGCATATGCCTCTTGTGATGGTTGATTTCACGTCCATTGGGTAGATGCCCAAGAGTGGTATTGCTGGATCATACGGTATTTCTATTTTTAATTTTTTGAGGACTCTCCATACTGTTTTCCATAGAGGCTGCACCAGTTTGCATTCCCACCAGCAGTGAATGAGGGTCCCCGTTTCTCCACAACCTCTCCAGCATTTGTTGTTATTTGTCTTATAAACTAAGACATCAATAAAAAAAAAAAAAAAATTAAAAAAAAAAAAAAAAAAGTAAAGCAGAAAAAAAGAAAAAAAAAAAAACTGTTTACTACCTTTAATGCAATAATTCTACTCACAGGAATCAATAATAGGGGGTATTCACTAAATTACTGTTTTTACTTTTATTTTATAAGTCACAAACTCACTGAAGAATAAGGAAAAAATATAGATATGCAAAAAAGAAAAATTTTATTTTTTAAAGTATTTACTTATTTATTTTGTTGGTGAGGAAGATTTGCCCTGAACTAACATCTGTTGCCAATCCTCCTCTCTTTGCTTGAGGAATATTGTCCCTGAGCTAACTTCCATGCTAATCTTCCCCCATTTTGTATGTGGGACGCCACCACAGCATGGCTTAATGAGTGGTACGTGGGTCTGCACCCGGGATCCAGACCCATGAACCCCGGGCCATTGACGCAGAGTGCGTGAACTTAACCACTATGTCATCAGGCCGGCCCCTGAAAAAAGAAAAATTTTTAAATGGCCACTATTAACAGTTCTAAATAACAGATTTAATAGGACCTCCTCTGTCCTATTTCTAATGTTATAATACCATTAAATATAATATACATGTCCTCTGTAAACAAAATAATACAAAAATACTGGAGAAATCTAAATAGTTGAATGCATTATGGTACTATCAAACTTTTCCAATGCATTTTTTAAAAAGTGATATCATACTGTAATTATTATTCTATAACTGAATGAACATCACTTTTTAAATTATAAAATACACACTGGTATGAAAATAATTGAAAGAGTCTAGATGGATTCAAACTCTACCCCTCTAGTTCCTCACCCTAGAAATAACCACTATTAACAGTTTCTTGTATATCCTCAAGAATCTACCTTCAGGCAATGATCAGAAATGTAATATAGTATTTTTACAATTAGGAAAAAAAATACAACCATAATCAACACTTGTCATCTCATGTGAGATCACAGTAGTGGCTACCATACTTTCAGTCTCTTCAAATCTTGCTAAATTTTCAACAATGGGAATGAATTTTTAGTCATTTAAAAAATAATCTAACGTCCTCAACAATAAGCCAATGGTCCATTTTAAAGAGGTTTACAGAGGTTAGCCAAAGAGAAAAAAAATCTGGAGCTCAGAGAATCAGGATGACAGAAACAAAGGCTGGGAAAATAGGATCCAAGCATGTGTAACTTATGAGAAGGATGGAGTTCCAGATAAACAGAACTGGAGAACCACGGAAATAAATATGCCCGAGGAGGATCCTACTTTCTAGTAAGATAGAAAAGTCCTACTTATTTTAGTAAGAAAGGATTAATCAAAATCCCATCAATTTCAAGAAAATCATATAGAGCAAACGTTTAAAGTATCTACCCCAAGCCTACTGAATCCTTATTTCTTGGTTTGGGACTCCCAGCATTTGCATTTTTAACAAGCTCCCCAGGTGTTTCTAATGTGCAGCCAGGTTTTACAACTAGAGACTACTATAATCCCCTAATTTTTCTGGATAAAATTGAGGCTCAGAGAGTTGAAAATGACTTGCCTAGCAAGTTAACAACAGTCTTCTTGTTCGGTGTGCTTTTCTCTTTAGCTAGCTTTATTCAAACCCTACCTCTCTAACCTTACTTTTTGATATGCACCTTGTCCGACGCCAATGTTCTACACTATTTATGGGCATTTCACACCAATGGCAAGAGTTTGAAATGTTATAACAAAAATATTTTCAAATACAGTCATGCACTGCATAATGACGTTTCAGTCAACGATGGACTGCATATACGACCATGGTCCCATAAGATTAGTACCATACAGGGGCTGGCCCAGTGGCGCAGGAGTTAAGTTCTTGCGCTCCGCTTCAGCAGCCCAGGGTCAGCAGGTTCGGATCCTGGGCACGGATGGACGCATCGCCTGTCAAGCCACTTTGTGGCGACATCCCATAAAAGTAGAGGAAGATGGGCATGGATGTTAGCCCAGGGCCAGTCTTCCTCAGCAAAGAAGGGGAGGATTGGCAATGATGTTAGCTCAGAGCTAGTCTTCCTCACAAAAAAAAAAAAAAACATTAGTACCATACAGCCTAGGTGTGTGGCAGGCTACACCATCTAGGTTTGTTAAGTATATGCTACAATGCTTGCACAATGCCAAAATCACTTAACTATGCATTTCTCAGAAAGTATCCCCATCATTAAGCAACGCATGACTGTTGTCGAATCAGTCATTACCACTAAATGAGGGAGGGCTTGCCAAAAGCCCAAAAAATTACTAAACCTTTAGTGTCACAATGAATATAAATGGTCATCTTATATCTGAAACCATATTAAAATTCCAAATTAAAGGAGGAACAGCTCAAGAGGAAAACTCATGGGACTGTCTTTTACACACTATCTCAAAGAAAACAACCCATTATTTTAAAAGCAAAAGTTTACTAAAGGTGTGACAAATGTGCTTTCAACCTCAAAGTTCTGCATTTCTACAAAAGACAAACATATTAAACTAACACTATAGGATATAAACTGCTTATTTAGCTACACTCACAAAAATCAAACACAAGTTTTTATTTTGTGTCTAACTTGTTTCTCCTTCAGAATTCTTACAACCCATTGCTGACAGTCTAAAAAAATGGATTTTTTTATCCTTCTTACTTCTTCTTTCATCAGTGTCACTAGATTTTTATGAATCTTTGTAGCGATCTTCAACAGCAAAACTTGGAAGTCTTGTAACCAGGGTTTCTCAAACTTGGCACTACTGACATTTGGATCGGGTAATTCTTTGTTGTGAGAGGCTGCCTTGCCCACTGCAGGATGTTTACCAGCATCCCTGGCCTCTACCTATTAGACGCCGGTAGCACTCCTCCCCACTCTAGTCTTGACAATTGAAATCTCATTGCCAAATGTGGGGGAAGGCAACATCACCCCCCACTGAGAACCACTTCTGTAACAAAACAAAAAATGTTCTATCCTAAACTCTGGGAAGCATAAAGTATACTGATCTAGGTCTCTAAGGATGCCTTCACAAAGAGAAGAAACAGTTCAACTCCAGAGGAAAAATCAGAAATATATCCACAATAACTGAATAATTCTAAGTGCAAATATACAGAAAATAAAAGGCAGTGTCCAAATTATTTTACTGTGCTGAAATTTTGTTTAATAAACTATTATTCAAAATAGGTCAATGGCTTGAATATTACACTGATTATGATCAAAGACTGCTTTTTAAAATATAATATGCTACCAAAGGAAGCTCAAGATTAAATTACACCATACATACCTCCAAATTTGGCATTCACCATAACATACAAATGCTCTCGTGGATAGGCATTTAGGTCCCTGGACACTGCATGCAAACTAATGGTGGGGTATTCCAGTGAGAATCCTAATCCAGAGCCATCTAACCAAGACAGGCGGCTGAAAAACACATTTCAAGTAGATTATTTTAAGAAATTAAACCTTAATTTAATATCCTAAAGTTTATAAAGTTCAGCTTGGATACTTTTATGCATGCGAATAAGTTCACCCTTATTGTTTAGAAATATTCCTAAAGTAAGAAAATTCAGCAGCAGGAATTGAATTTCTTTAAGACCAGTTCTGTTATGGTCTCTTTTCCTCCTAGCTAAAAAACTCAAACAGATTTGAAATGCAATTTTTCTTAAGTCACATATGTGTTTCTATGTCTTTTATCCTTGTTCTTATTTGGAATGTCTTCAGGTGCCTTCTTTGCTTTTGCAAATCCTCTTCACCTGGTTAAGTCCCAGCTCCTCCACAAGCCCTCCCTCCGATTACTGCAGTCCATAACGATCTCTTCTTTTTCTAAACTGCACATATGCTCAGTTAACAAAGTAAGTAAACATTTAACACTTAACTCTTTGGTAATGAATCTTATAAGTACCTTGACAGAATGTGAGCTACTTGATAGCAGAACCTGTCATATTCCTTTATTTAACAACATTCTTCAAAACTATTAGCATAGTGCTCTGCATGTAAGTATGCAATCAATACTTGGGACTCACTAATTTCTCCATTAATCCTACATTAAATGATATACATATGAAAGGGCTGTAATCATACTCACCACAAGTTAGAAAATAATTATCACATTCAAAGACAGACTATGAAAGCCTTTCATTTATTCTCTAGCTTTAAGAGAAAGCCACAGATAAGCAAGGTCTAGTTTTCCCCCCAAAGTGGTCAAATGCAAATATTTTATTGCCATAACAAAGAAAACATACCACCAAAATCAGTAAGTTGAGTTTTGAGTAAGCACTGATTAATTTTTTGGTAATACTTCACTCACCTGGAACTGCACTACTTGGCAGAAAAAAAAGTAGCAAAAAAATGGTTAAGAAACCACAAAAAAATGTTGATGTGATATAGTGGTTGCTTAGGGCTAGAGGGAAATAGAGTGACTGCTAATGGGTGACAGTTTCCTTTGGGGGCGATGAAAATATTCTAAAACTGATTCTGATGATGGTTGCACCACTCTGTAAATAGACTAAAAACCAATGAATTGTACACTTTAAATGAGCGTGCTATGTGAATTATCTCAATAAACCTGTTATTAAAAAAAGAAGTTAATGCATAAAACCCCGGTATCATTCCATTTTCTATACTATTTTAACAAGGCTGGCTGTCTAATTTCTAACCAAGCAAAAGCAAATACAATAGAAGCCGGGACTCCCCCGGGCAGGAACAATGACAGTGCAGCAGTCTGAGATCACTCATATTCCATGTCAGAGGAGGGCTCAACTTCACACCTCAGTCCCCCCAAAGAAAATCAATGTCTAACAGTACAAGTGTGTAACACATGACCCTCAGGTAGCAAAAGCAAAGGCAGAATTAGATTGTGGTGATTAACTGTACAACTCAGAAAGTAGCATAAAATGCAATGAATTGTACACTTAGGAAAAGCAAGAAGATATGCAGTGTCATTTGGAAAGATTTCCATCCAATATGCTTATTTAAAAAAGAAAAGAAAACCTGGGAGGCTTAAAGGGATAAATCTTAAGGAGCTTAAAGTGGTAAAAGCTCTAGAAATGATTTTCCAGAATGACTCATCCCACTGGTTCCAAAGAAATGGATATTATTATTGTAATTAGATTGTGTGCTGTATGTGCCTTTCCTGTCCACAGCTTTCCCCTTAATGTGGAGATGAAACAGGGCTCACATACCATAGAAATATTGCCAGTCTCTTACTAAAACTGTATTATTATTATTTTTGTGTGTGTGAGGAATATTAGCCTTGAGCTAACCATACGCTGCCAATTCTCCTCTTTTTGCTAAGGAAGAGTAACCCTGGGCTAACGTGTGCCCATCTTCCTTTACTTTATATGGGACGCCGCCACAGCACGGCTTGACAAGGGGTGCCTCGGTCCGCACCTGGGATCTGAACTTGTGAACCCCGGGCCACCGAAGCAGAGTGTGCCAACTTAAACGCTATACCACTGGGCCAGCCCCAAAACTATATTATTTTAAGCAAACAAACTCCTTTTTCTCAACTCAAAAATCCCCTGGCATTATCACAATTAAGAAAGGAGTATTCCAAATTTGGGGGTCCAAAATGATTTCAAACATCCAGAGCCACAAAACTTCCTTTAATGACTCAATTAGGAAATTAAAAATCTGAAGTATCAACACAGATTCAGTGCCGATCAAATTACGGCCTTTACTTTAAAAAGCACATAATAATTGCTCTGTAGTTCCTTACTGCTGGCAGAACACAGTGCTGCCCCAGCACAGCATTTCCTAGGGAGCTCTCATAATGTTATATGTGGACATGGATTATGCAGTCCACAAAATAGAAGCAAATTCCACCTAAAAGCAACATTTACTCTGAATCAGGTTCTTATTTTTATTTATTCTTTTCATATATTCTAAAAGAAAAGCCCTCCAAAACCAAAATATCTAATTAAGTATACCCAATCCCAAAGAAAATATGAGTCACAGAGGGGAAAAACAAGAATTAGAAAGCCAGTAAACATGCAGAGGAATGTTCTAACTTCCAATGCTTTTGCACAAGTATGATCAGCGTCCTTTATTCCTGGCATGGGGTGAAAAACAGGACCAGAAGGTAAGAGAGGTCTTGAATTTGGGCTGGCTTAATTATTTGGTTTAAAATTAATTCTAGAATAATATATAAAAAAGCATTACTTATAAGTTTAAATTACCTATTTTTAATTTAATTACGTATTTTATTTTACCCATTTCAAATTATCTATTTTGAATGATTCATGCCGCTGTTTCCTTCCTTATTTGGATAAAAAGTCAACTTCCTATGAAAACTAAGCTTTGAAAATAAGCCTGAGAGTTCTAAATTTCTCAATACACATCTGAGAAACTACCTAAAACCAAATCAGACCCTGTCCCTCTTTGCCTAAAATCCTAAAGTAGTTTTCCCAAAGCCTTTGGGCTATGAGCCAAGCTCACAAACACAGTTCTCTCCTTCTCCAGCTTTATTATTTTTCCACTGTCTCCCTCAATCCCTCAGATGAAAGACTGCTAGACTGTGTGTGTGTGTACAAACACACACACAGTCACGCGCCGCTTCACGACGGGGATACGCCCTGAGAAATGCGTCCTTAGGCTAATTTGTTGTGCGAACATCATAGAGTATACTGACACAAACCTAAGTGGTACAGCCTACTACATGCCTAGGCTATATGGTACCACCACTGTACACATGGTCCATCATTGACCAAAACGTTGTTATGCGGTGCATGACTATACATATATATACATCCTGGCACACACAATATTGTTTCTCACCCTTGACTCTGAGCATCCCCTTAGTACCACCTCATTCACCTGGCTAACTGTTATTCCTCATTTGTCACATCCTCTTGGAAGCCTTCCCAGTTTGTTGAGACCTTGATTCTGTCAAGTCTTGGAAATGCTAGGTGGGAAAGAACAAAAAGGGGAAAGAGACCAAGGAAGTAACAACGAGTAAAGAGGGATACATAGAGGTGTCCAAGGTACTGGTAATATTCTATTCTTAACCAGGATGGTGGATATACAGGTGTTAGTTTAATTATAATTCTTTAAACCATACATATATAATTGATGTTCTTTTTTGTATGTATATTTTACAAAAATATTTTTTCTTTTTCTTTTTTGCTGAGGAAGATTAGCTCTGAGTTAACATCTGTGCCAATCTTTCTCCACCTTATATGTGGGTTGCCACCTCAACATGGCTGACGAGTGGTATAGGTCTGTGCCTGGGATCCAAACCCAAGAACCCGGGTCACCGAAGCGGAGTGCACCAAACTTAGCCACTACGCCACGGAGCCCACCTCTCAAAAATATTTTCTTAAAGAAGAAAAATAAGGTATTTGTTAGTGAAAAGTTGAAATAAAAAATTTTTTAAAACAGATAAGAATTTAAAAGAGTCTGTACTTCCTCAGTGTGCTAACTGTAATGTGGTTATATAGGAGAATGTCTTTGTTCTTAGGAGATTTTTGCTAAACTATTTACAGGTGTAGTGACAACAAGTCTGCAACTCTCAAATAGCTCAGAAAAAAAAAAGAGAGAAACGTGGAAAAATGTTAACAGCTGATGAATCTTTGTGACGGGTTTATGGGTATTAATTAACAATACTTGCAACTTTTCTTTGGGTTTGAAATTTTTCAAAATTATAAAACAAGTATAGGACCTTACCCAAAAGGAGTTATATTATAGAAAGAAGAGCCAATATAGAGAGAAGCCATGGAGAAAAAAGGGATTGCAGGATTGTGTAGTGGCTAGAAATATATCTGTGCTTCAATCTTCACCATCTAAGAGAAAATGCTCTCCCAAGATCGGTCAAGATCTCCTTGTCAATACCCAACAGATTCTGTTCAGATTTTATCTTATTTGACTGCTCCTCCTTCATTTCTCTCCTCAAGTTTCCTCTTCCATAACCTACCTCTTAATGTGCATGTGTCCCCAAGGTTCTAACCTTGGCCCTCTTCTCTTCTGGGGTATCTAATCTATTCCTGGGGGTATGCTAACACTTATACTAATGATTTCCAAATCTCTAATACCACTCTCCCAAGATACAGACTCTTATGTCTAACTAATCCACACATGTCCAGACCAAACTCATTATCTGCACCTCACCCCGAACTTGTTTTTCCTTCCATCCACATATTCTATCTCAGTGACTGACCAAAAAGACTAAGCTTTGCTCAATGTCTACATTTCTCTCTAAACCAAGCGTTCTTCACATTTTTTTGGGCCCTCTGTGGTAGGCAGAATTTTGGCCCCCATGACCTTCAGCCCCTGGTGTCAAGCCTGTGAATATTATGTTTCATGGCAAAAGGGACTTTGTGGATTTAATTAAGATTACTAATCAACCCACAATAAAGTAGGGAGATTATCTTGGATTATCTGTGTGCGTCCAATGTAATCACATGAGCTCTCAGAAAAAGAAAATTTTCTCTGGCTGTTGACAAAAGCGATGAAGCAGAAGGGGAAGTCAGAGAGATCTGAAGGACAGAAAGGATTAAATGTGTCACCGCTGGCCTGATGATGAATGGAACCACATGTCAAGGAAACAGAGACTTCAGTTCTACAACTGCAACATTTACGCCATGTCTATCTGACTGTGAAAGTATAAAGTGCTGCACATAGCCAAATAAAAGGGCAATTCCTTCTAGGAATGGAAATGGGAGTCAGAAATGGGAAATGAGAGTCAGGTTCCTCTGGATATGACTTCAGCCTGCGTGGGATTGAGGGTGTTCCTCTCCCCGCCCCACACCTACAGAAGAAAATCTATACTCCTTAACTGAACTTTCAAAATCCTCCACAATCTGCTCTAAACCTATACATGTCCTGCCCAGGGCAACACCTCCCGCACCTGTTCATCGGAAAAGACAGGCACACCGATGACTCTAACTCAAGGTCCGGAAATTCAAAACTTAAAACGTTGAGTAAAGAGCAGCGCACGCACCAGATCTCCGTAAAGAGTCGGGGAAAAAGTATAATTAATAAGGAGAACTCCGTCTGAAGAAGAGACAAAGGCAGGCTCCGGAGGAGAGGACACTGGAACAATCGAGTCTTCCTCCCAGCAGAGGCATGCCCGAGGGGACACCGAGCACGCGCTCCCCCTCCCAGCAGCCGCGAGGTCGCGGTCTCGGCCCCGCTCCTCCGCAGCGCCCGCGCCGGCATAAGGAAGGCGGCGCGCAGGAGGCCAGCCCTCGGGTGCAGGGAACCTACCTCTCGGCGATGTAAAGGGTGCCGGTGCCGAGGCCCTTCCCGTTCAGCACAGCCTCGGTATCCGGCTGCTGCTGCCGGAGCCCCTCAGCCGACCCGGGCGGCGGGAAACTCTTGAGGAAGCTCATTGCCGCAGGGAGCGCGGACACGGGCCAAGAGGGAGCTGAAACACCACAAACCCACCTCGCCGCGTCCCGCCCCGGAAGCGCTGGCAACTACCCCGGAAGAGCAACTTCATCTGCACCGGAATTGGAGCGCCAGCCACCATAGAGACGAGACGTTCTAGGGAAAGCTTTCGGAGGCCTGAGAGGGACGGGACGAGTTTGTCACGTGACTCCCTTCTCCCTCGCCATTTCTAAGGCTCCAGGCTTGGAATAATGGAACGTTCTCCCCGACATCCTACTTCAGGGTTGTCACAGCAACCTTCTGAGAGAGGAAGCACAAGGAATAATAAAGTCCTTTTTCTACAAAAGAGGAAACAGAGATCTGAGACATGGAGTCCCTTGCCTGAGGATGCACAGGAAGTAGAGACCACACTCATCTAGAGGTCAGAGGTCTCCGACTGGGTTCACGGCTCTTCTCACCTGCGCCAGCCTCATCCCGGCCTATTCACATCTCATCTCAACAGCCGTGCGCCATCAGTCTAGGTCCTGACACCGCTCTAGTGCGCGAGTCGCGTATCCCCACGTCTCTGCTTGGCAGACGAGCCCAGAGAGGTAATTAACTCCGGGTGAAGAGCTGCCCACGTCAGTAAGAATTAGTCCACCAGATTTGGAACTCTTGCTTTATTTCTTCGTTAAGGCACTGAAGAGCAAAGTAATAAGTGCAATAAAAACTCTAAAAATAATCATAATAGTAGCTAAAGGTAATCAAACCTTGTGTGCCAGGCAATGTTTTAGGAACCTTACCTGGATTATTTCTACATTTCCTCTGTATGACAGCTATATGAGAAAGTTATTATTATTGATCCAGTTTTACAGATGAGAGGTCTGAGGCATTAAACTCAAGAGAGACCTAGTGGAATTCAAGTTGGTCAGTCTCTCTAGGTGCCACTCTTCTTGCCTGTAAAATCGGTATAATCATATCTCTGCTGTAGGATTGTTGAGGCTGGAGGAGCGGACATGTGGAGTAGTTTTACTTATATCTTCTGAAGAAGTGGAAGAGTGTTAGATTTTTAAACTGGGATTAGTTTGTTGATAGACTGGAGCAGGGGCAGTCTGAGCACAGACAGTATTAGGAAGTTGTTGCCATAGATAGATGAGAGGGTGGCAGTAAGGGTTAAAATGGGGATGGATTCTAGAGCTAGTCCAAAGGTAAAATGCTCAGAATCTGGAGATAGATTGGGGGAAGATGGTGGTGAAGGCGAAGATCAGTATGGATGAAGAAGAATGAGAAGTCAAGGATTATTCCTATATTTCCGGCCTGCGTGATTGAGTGGATGCTGGCCCATTTCTCCAAGGTGGAGAATTCAGGAGGAGGAATAAGTTTTGAGAGTAGCTAACTAATCTAATATGGGAAATGGAGAGTTTAAGGTTTCCCATGGGACATCTATATGTCGTTGGCTGAGCAAAGCCAGTGCTGTGCTCAGAAACGGAATCCCCCAAGTAATACAGAGAGAAGATTGGCTTAAACCTGTCTGATAATTTCATATCAGCTTGACATAGTTTTCATAGTGTCGTTTTTAAAAAGTGATTCTCTAATGGCAAAACATTTTATCCAAGTTTATAACTGGAGAAAAGGAATCTTAGCTATGACAAGGAGTTTATCACTTGTTGCAGTGACAGGCTTGGAGGAGGCATTTAAGCAAATGTATGTCAAAGCAAACTGAGGCGTATCACCAAGAATGTAAGGAAGGGCGGGATTTGTTCCTTCTGCTGCTCATATAAATCCCTATGAGTAACATAAGCAATAGGCACTTAATAAACCTCACGTTTGTACACTCAGCCCTCTGTATCACTGGGTTCTGCAGCTTTGGATTCAAGCAACCACAGATGGAAAGGCCTGCAATGGTTGTGTCTGTACTGAATATGTACAGACTTATTTTTCTTGTCATAATTCTCTAAATAGTATAGTATAACGACTATTTACATGGCATTTACATTATATTAGGTATTATAATTACTCTAGAGATGATTTAAAGTATGTGGGAGTATGTGCGTAGGTTATATGCAAATACCATGCAATTTTATATAAGAAACTTAAGCACTCTCAGAATTTGGTATCTGCAGGGATCCTGTAACCAGTCTCCCGTGGATACCAGGGGATGGCTATATAGTGTTTACTTTTTAAAAGAATGCTTTTCTCACGCATTATCTCCTTTGATCTTTACAATAATTCTGTAAGGTAGGCAGGGTGGCACTTTTTGTGCCCACTTTACAAACAAGAAAACTGGAGATCAGAGAAATTTAGTGATTTGCTGCTGGCTACATTACTAGTATCAGTAATTAAATTCCTGCCTTTTTATGCCAAGTTCAGTGTCTTCACTGAACTTTCACCTTTTAGAACTAGTTGGCAGAGGGTTGTAAAGATATTCCTGCCTTTTGGTGATAGTAAGAATTAAGCTTCCTAAAAATCCCTTCTTAATAGATCGTGTGCTTGCTATGCACTCTTAAGACCACATCCTTGAGGATGAGCAATGGAGTTGAAAAGAGAACTGGTGGAAAGTATGACCGAGGAATAGGTAGACTCCGAGATTCCCAGGCTTCCTTACTGACATGTATGACACATGGTGGCTGTCAGCTGGGACCTTACTGGGAACTATCAGCTGGAGTACCTTTATTAGCCTCTCCATGTGGCCTGAGGTTCCTCACAACCACAGCTGGGTTTTGAAGGTGAGCATCCCAAGAAATAAACTGATAGAAGCTGCATAGCTTCTTCTGACCTAGCCTTGGAAGTTACAGAGTGTAACTACAGGTGGGATATGCTCAGGTTTTCTTTTTCTTTTTTTATGAACTTTGTAGTACTATATGCCTTGAAATGCCTGCAGCCCTGACTGAAACCTTGACTCCCGCTTTGGGAGAGACTTTGAAGCAGAGGCACCCTGCTAGACTGTCCCCAGATTCGTGCCCCACAGAAACTGAGATAATATTTGTTGTTTTAAGTCACTAAGTTTTGGAGTAAATGCAGCAATAGATAACTAATAGATTAATGAAAGAGGAGAGAGAGAGAACCTTGAACAGTATTATTCACTGTGCTTCTTATACACTTGACTTGGCAAATTTATCCATGCCCAAGGTTTGAATTACCCTCTGCACATGACTCCCAAATCTATATCTTCACACCAGAACTCTCTCATGAACTGTGAACTTTTACATCCTGCAGCATGCTAGACATCTCCACTTGGAAGTTCCACCTCTCATTCAGCCTATCAAAAATTGAACTTGTAAACTGTGGACTTTGGGTGACAATGATGTGTCAATGTAGATTCATCAGTTGTAACAAATGTACCACTCTGGTGGGCGATAATGGGGGAAGCTATGCATGAGTGGGGGCAAAGGGTATATGGGAAATCCCTGTACCATCTCCTTAATTTTGCTGTGAACTTAAAACTGCTCTAAAAAAATTGTCTTTAATAAAAAAAAATAGAATTTACCATCTTCTCACTCAATTCTGCTGTTTCTCCCATGTCCTATCTTATGGAAAAGTACCACTTTCCATTTAGTTGCTCAAGTTAGAAACCTGGGATTTATCCTTATTCCCTTCTTCTCCCTCACTCTTCATATCCAGTAATAATAATATTTATTATTATTATAACAGCAACAAAAACAGCAACTAACTTTATGGTGGGCTTACTATAAGCCAGGCACTCCCTGTTCTAAGTACTTCATATGTATCAATTAATCTTCACATCAACCCCAGGAAATACATGCTATCATGATTCCTATTTTACAGGTAAGAAAGCAAGTCAGAAGGATGAAGTAACTTGTCCCAGGTCCATACCAGAGCTTGATTTAGAACCTAAGCTGTTGGGCAGCAAAACCTGCACCCTTTAATTGCTACATTCTACTGCCTCCAATCCACCAAGTTCTGTCACGTCTTAACTCCTGTCTCATGAATCTGACCCCTCATGCCTCCTCCACTGTTGCCCACTTCAGGCCATGTCATCTCTTAATTAAACCATTGTAAGAGCCTCCAAACTGGTCTTGGTTCAGTGAACCCAGAGGCCTCACAGTCTTTGAGGAAAGAGACACAGGAAGAATTAGAATCTTGTATGGTTAAGTGCTGTATTGAAGTCCGCACCAAGTGCCATGGGATTGTTCTGTGTGAGAATCCAGAGGACTTCATGGAGAATATGACATTTGAGTTGGGACTTGAGGATGAGGAGTTGAAAGTTAGAGAGAGAAAAGCAGGGGTAGAGGTAATTCCATTCAAAAGCACAGAGATATGAAGGAGTGTGCAGTGTTTGAGGAATTGCAAGAGTTTGTGTGTGGCACATGATGGCATGGCAGGGCTGGAAGGTGGGCTGGGACAGTCTGGGAAGGGCTGTGTACAGCAAGCCCTTGGCGTTCATGGGTAACTTGCCACAAATTATCTCTCAAATCTGCAGCATTTTGCTGAAACAAATGGTGAGGTAATGAATGAGCCCAGCTGACTGCTGTGTACTTGCTCTCAGCTTACTTGCCTCTTTCTTACCGTGACTTAATGTGCCTTTCCACTCTCACTAAACTATACTTCATTGTGTGGGTTTCTTTCCTTTTTTGTGGGGAGGGTGTGATGGGGTGGGAGGAAAGGGTACAATATGCACTATGGTGATATTCTTAAATTTAAGAATTTGAGAAGGTTTCTGTTAACATACCTGGACAATGTCAAGGGTCTAGTGTGAGCCAAAGTTAACCTTTATAATGTAGTGGATGATGAATAAACAGAATGATAAGTAAAATTAAATGGATGGAGAAAAAAACATGAACCAGGAGGAAAAAAACTATAGACGGGCTCAGCCCATCCGCTTTGGCAGGCAGCCTGGGTTCAGGGGTTTTGATCCTGGGCACAGACCTACTCCATTCACCAGCCATGCTGTGGCAGTGTCCCACATTTAAAGTAGAGGAAGAGTGGCAAAGATGTTAGGCCTAATGTTCCTCAAGCAAAAAAAAGAGGAGGATTGGCAATGGATGTTAGCTCAGGGTGAACTTCCCTCAGCAAAAAAAAAAAAAACCCTGAAAAAATATAAAAATCATGAAGTAAGAAAATAAATTAGATAAAAGAGAACAGTGGTTTTGTATTCTGTGCTAACCCAGGTCCTAACATTTCGATGTGACACCTATCAAGGAGTTAAAAGGAGTTGCTCCTATTCCATTGATTATTCAAGCAGATGGATTTGAAAGATTAATCCACTTAATAATGTTTGGCAATTCCTATTGCTTGCATGCTAAGGTGCCAGGCAACATAGCCCCGCACTGTGCCAGAGTTTTCAGGAGGAGAAGATTAATGTTAAGGCTGTAATACTCGTTTTGATATCTTGCTCCTTCATCCTTCAACTGCAGGGCAAGGATTATCAGGGAAGATTGTGAATCTTGGAACAGGCCCCAGAAGTGAACTTAGGCAGTGATGCCCTTATTTTAACAAACCACTGGGGGCCTCTCTTAACTGTATAGTTGTTAGAAGTCATGCAGGGCATACCTTCACCACATCAGCAGACCTTCATTTCTTCAGATGTCAGGAAGAGGCTGAATAAGAAAGTAATTTAAACTGAAGAAAGCAGCTTATGTTACAACATATGGTGCCAGAGATCTCCTGTCCAGAGGTAGCAATTTTTAACCATTCTAGTGGGTGTGTAGTGCATCTTATTGTGGTTTTAATTAGCATTTCTCTGATAACTGATGGTGCTAAGCACTTTTTCATGTGTTTATTGGCCATTTCTGCATCTTTTTTTTTTTTGGTAGTATATTTTCAAATCTTTTGCCAATTTAAAAAATTGGATTGTCTTTTTATTGTTGAATTGTAGGAGTTCCTTATTCTAGATACAAGTATCTTGTCAGATGTATGTGTTATGAATATTTTCTCCCAGTCTGTGGTTTGCCTTTGTATTTTCTTAATGGTGTCTTCTGATGAGCAGAAGTTTTTAATTTTGATGAAGTCTAATTTATTCATTTTTTCTTTCATGGTTAGTGATTTTAATGTCCTCTCTAAGGAATCTTTGGTTACCCCAAGGTTATGAAGATATTATCCTATTTTTTTCTAGCAGCTGTATAGTTTTTGCTTTTTTATTAAGGTCAGTGATCCAGCATGGATTATTTTATGTGTATGGTGTGAGGTAGGGGGTCAATATTCTTTTTTGCCCCCTAATATGGATATCCAGCTGTTCCAATACCAACCCTTGAAGAGACTTTCTCTCCCCCACTTGATTGCTTGGGTCCCTTATTGAAAATCATCTGACCATGTATGTGTGGGTGTATTTCTGTTCCATTGATCTATTTATCTCATTTCCTTTTGCCAATATCATACTGTCTGGTAGCTTTATAGTAAGTTTTAAAGTCAGATAGAGTAAGTACTTCAACATTGTTCTTTTTCAAGATTGTTTTGGCTATTTTAGGTTTAATGATTCAATTTTAAAGGAACTATATTATTAATAAAGATTACCATACAATTGGTTAAGACCTTGGAAATCTGTAATTGGTACAATCACTTATTTTATAGATCATAAAATTGAGTTACAGATAAGGGGAGTGGATTAAGATCACAGAGCTAGAGCATTCTAGGCTGACTGGAGGAAGGGGAATGTGTGAAAAAGGAGGAGTCAAGTATGACTGCCTAAATAATCGTGCTTTGGAAGAATGAGAAACTCTAAGTAGGGATCATGTTTTGCTGGGACAAGAAGTCGAGTTCATGTTTAAGTAGGATTTCAGATGGTATGGTAGACCCAAGGAAGACTATTAAGAGAATAGCATGTCCTAAGACCCTGTCAGTTTGAGAAACTAGAAGAAGCATCCTGTTGCTGGAGCATAATGAGTGAGGGGAAGAGTAGCCAGACATGAGTTTAGAGAGATAGTCAAGGGCCAGATCATGCAAAGTGTGTAGGCCAAGGTAGAAGGTTTTAGGTACAGAAGTTACACATATGCCTTTTTAAAAGTTCTAGTAGCTGTGTAAAGATTGAATTGGAGGAAGAGCAACAGAAGAAGCAGTAAAACTAATTAAAGACTCTTATAGTTGTCCAGATGAGAGAAAATGGAAACTTGGACTAGAAGGAGGCAGTGCAGATTGAAGATAGACAAGACAGGATTTGCTGATTGATTGAATGTGGGAGGGTAAAGGAAAGGGAAGAATCTAAATGACTCCTAGGTTTGTGGCTTCACCAACTGGGTGGCTGGCAGTGCCTTTTTCTGAGTTGGAAAGTCTGAGGGAGGAATTAGGGAAGAACAGACCTCAGGAGCATGTGTGTGTGTGTGTGTGTGTGTGGACAGTGGGTTAGGTTGAGAAAGCAAGAGTTCAGTTTTAGACATGCCTGAGATGCCTATGAGACATTCAAGGACTAGTGTCAAACAGGTGATTAGATATACAAGTCTGGGGCAAGATTGAGAGATCAGTATCGAAGTGTTAAATTTGGGAGTAGTTAACGTTCATGGGAATGGATGAGATTGTGTAAGGAGAGCTTGTTGAAAAAGAAGAAATGAATGTCTAGAACTGAGCCTCATGTAACTGCAACATGTTGAAGATAGATTCATGAGAAGGATCCCATAAAACACTAAGGAGAACATCAGAGAGGTAGGAGGAAATTCAGGAGTGGTGTCACAGAAGCCAAAAGAATAGAATGTTTCAGCAATGGAGTGGTCAACTGTATTAAATACTGCTGAGAGATGGAGGCTCAAAAAGTGTTGATGGTGATTGTTGATGATTTAGGATGACAAGGGCCGGAGCCAGAGTAGAGTGGTATGTAGAGTGAATTGCAGGCCATATGGACAGACAACCGTGTTGAGAAGTTTGGCTTGAAGGAGTGCAGGTAAATGGGGTTGGTAGCTGGAGAGGAAGATAAAGAATCAGGGTAGTAAATGGGTGAACTGTATGGAATGTTAATTATATCTCAAGAAAGATGTTAAAGAGTCAGGGTAGAGTTTTATTTGTGTTTTTATTTTTCTGTGTGTATGTATGTGTGTTTGTTTTAGGGATGACAAGGGATGTTACAGCATGTCTGTAGGCTGATGGTAATGATTTAGGTAAGAGGGAAAGATGGATGATATAGAAGACAGTGGGATGGCTGCCTGAAATGTCCTTGACAGGGTGCAAAGGAATATGATACTTTTGAGCTTATGTAAAGTAGTTGATGTTAGTCTAGGGGAGACCTCTTAAGTAAGTCGAGTAGGAAGGGAAAAACACAGGTTCAGATGCAGAATATTAGTGTGGGAAGATGAGGAAGGTCCTGTCAGATGGTCTTTTTATCAGCCAAGTATTGATGCTAATAATGACTGGTTATGAGTTAATTAGGCATCTGTAAACAAAAGTGCCTTTTGTTGAAGTGTCTAGCTGAATACTGCCCTCAACTCTCAGTCCCATGTCAGTTCTGGACTTGGTTACAGGCTTATTATTTGTCTCCTATGGCCTGCCATACTTCCTGTATGCGTGACTTACGTTACCTTCTACTGTATTCCTTTTCATCTCCCCAAATGGACTGGGAGCTCCTCTGGAGCCCTGCATCTCCAGTACTCAGCTTATCTATTACACATGAGGCATTCCAAAATATTTGATAAAAGTGTTGAATAAGTTGAAAAGAGTGTTAAGTTATATAAGTGAAAAAAATGAATCAAATAAATCTTTCTTTGATAATTGTGGATATAATTTGTTAAAAATAAAGGCCTTGGACAATAATGAAAATAGCAGAATAAGGACATCTGAAAATTTACTCCTCCACACAAACTTTGAAAAAATTGGCAAAAATGGTCAAAATAAGATTTTATAGAATTATTGAAATTAACCAAATGCTTACAATAACTGAGGAGCATTTATTCAAGAAAAACAACTGAATCTCACTAAGACTAGCAAGTTTCATGGCATTTTAACTTGCCCTAGTTCCATTCCCCAATCTCCAGATCCACAGGAGACTTGAAAAATCATAGTGTTTAAGGAAACTTCTGTCCAATCATTAGTTGATCACTAACCAAACCAAGTTTCTACTTTAGTGGCCGCACTTCACAAAAACTGCAGACTTTACAAAATTAGTTTAGAAAAGTCATGAAACAAGAACAACCACACAGGTGCAACAACAAACAAAATCAGAAGGAGAGAACCTGATTTCCAGAGAATGCTACATTATATTATTTAAAATGTCCAATTTTAAACAAAAACTTTTGAAGCATGCAAAGAAATTTAAAAAGTATGACCCATTCACAGAAGAAAAAAAAGAAAATTGTCTCTGAGAAAGCCCAGACATTGGAATTACTAGACAAAGACTTTAAAACAACTTTCTTAAATAGGATCAAAGAACTAAAGGAAAACGTGGACAAAGACTTAAAGGAAATCAGGAAAACAGTATATGAACAAAATGAGACTATCAATAAAAGAGATAGAAATTATGAAAAGGAACCAAATAGAAATTCTGGAGCTGAAAGGTACAGTAACTGAAATGAAAAATTCCCTAGAGCAGTTCAACAGCAGATTTGAGCAGCAGAAGTAAAATCAGCAAAATTGGAGATTCTCTAGTATGAGGAGGAGAAAGTAAAAGGAATGAAGAAAAATGAACAGAACCTAAGAAACCCATGGGACACCATCATATGCATAATGGGAATCCTACAAGGAGAGGAGAGAGAGAAAAGGGCAGAAAGAATATTTGAAGAAGTAATGGCTGAAAACTTCCCAAATTTGATGAAATACATGAATCTACACCCCCAATAAGCTCAGTCAACTCCAAGTAGGATAGATAAAGAGATCCATACCTAGACTCATCATAGTTAAACTGTCAAAAACTAAAGATAAAGAGAATCCTGAAAGCAGCAAGAGGGAAGTGACTCATTATGAATAAGGAGGTCTTAATAATATTAACAGCTAATTTCTCATTAGAAACCAGGATGCCAGAGGATGACATATTCATATTCAAAGTGTTGAAAGAAAAGAGATCAGCCAAGAATTCTATATCCTGCAAAACTATCATTCAAAAATGAAAAAGAAATTAACATATTCCTAGAAAAACTAAAATAGAGAATTCTTTCCTAGTTGACTTACCCCACACAAAATATTAAAGGTATTTTTTTCAGGCTGAAGTCCAAGACAGTAAATTGAATCCACATGAATAAATAAAGAGAACCTGTGAAAGTAACTATGAAGGTAAAATGTAAATGATAGCATAAATGTATTTTACTGGCTGTAACCTTTTTTTCTCCTGTCCAATTTAAAAGATAACTATATAAAGCATTAAGTATAAATCTTGATGATAGACACACAATATATAAAGTTGTAATTTGTACAACAGCATGGGGGGCACAGTGTGATAAAGGAAAAAACTTTTTCTGTGCTATTGAAATCATGTATTATTAATTCATACTGCATTCTTATAAATTGTTAAATATAATCCTGAGGCCAACCACTAAGAAAATAACTCAAAAATATATAGTAAAAGAAATGAGAAGGGAGTTAAAGTGTTACACCAGAAAAGATCTTTTTAACACAAAAGAAGGCAGTAATATAGGAATAGGGAATAAAAAAGACAAAGACATAGAAAATAGAAAAATGGCAGATGTAAATGCTACCTCATTAGTAATTACATTAAATGTTAATATATTAAACTTTACAGTTAAAAGGCAGAGATTGGCAGAATGAATAAAAAACATGATCAAATATATGCTGTCTAAAAGAGATACACTTTAGATTCAGAGACACAAATAGTTTGAAAGTAAAAGGACAGAAATGATATACCATACAAACAGTAACCAAAAGTGAGCTGGAGTAGGTATACTAATATCTGACAAATAGACTTTTTAGACAAAAATTGTTACTAGAGACAAAGAATAATGACATTATATCATGATAAAACAGTCAATCCTTTATAAACACATATGCACCTAACAATAGAGCCCCAAAATACATGATGCAAAAACTGACAGAATGAAGAGAGAAATATATAATTCAACAATAATAGTTGGAGACTTCAACTTCATTTTCATTAATGGATAGGACAACTAAACAGAAGGTCAACAAGGAAGTAGAAAGTTTGAACAAGACTATAACAGTATAAGCCAACTAGACTAACAGAAATCTATAGGACACTTCACCCAACAAGAGAAGAATACATATTCTTCTTAAGTACATTTGTTAGCCCATAAAACAAATCTCAATATATTTAGAAGAGTTGAAATCATACAAAGTATCTTCTCTGACCAAAATGGAATGTAATTAGAGGTTAATAACAGAAGGAAATTTACAAATGTATGGACATTAAACAACATACTCTTAAATAACCAAGGGAATCAAAGAAAGAATCACAAGAGAAATTAGAAAATACTTTGAGATTAATGGGAAAAACCCCACAAAATACCAAAACTTATCGAATGCAGTGCTTAGAGGGAACTATATAGCTGTAGATGCCTACATTAAAAACAAAATTAATAACCTCACATTAATAACCTAATCTAAACCCAAAGCAAGCAGAAGGAAGGAAATACTAAAGATTAGAAAGGAAGTAAATGAAGGAGGGAATAGACAAACAATAGAGAAAATCCGTGAAATCAAAAGTTGGTTCTTTGAAAAGATCAATGAAATAAACAAACTTTTGGCTAATCTGCCCAAGAAAAAAGGAAGACTCAAATTACTAAAAGTCAGAAGTGAAAGAGGGAACATTATTATTGATTATATAGAATTTAAAATGAGTAAAAACTAATACTGTGAGCAGTTGTATGCCAACAATTTAGATAACCTAGATGAAATGGACAAATTCCTAGAAAGATATAAACTACCAAAACTGACTCAAGAAGAAATAGAATATCTGAATAGACCTATTACAGGTAAAGAGATTATATTACTAATCAAAAAATGTCCCACAAAGAAAAGCCCAGGACCAGATGGCTTCACTGGAGAATTCTACCAAACATTTATAGAAGAATTAACACTAATCCTTCACAAACTGTTCCACAAAATAGAAGAGGAGAGACTACTTCCCAGCTCATTCTATGAAGCCTATATTATTCTGATACTAAAACTAGACAAAAACCACAAGAAAACTACGGCCCAGTATTTCTTATGAATATAGATGTAAAATCCCCAACAAAATACTAGCAAACCGAATCCAGCAGCATATAGAAAGGCTTATACACCATGACTGTGAAGAAACATAGCAGCCCTGAGACTTCTTATGATTAGAAAAGCCTGCTTGTAGTCTTGGTCTTTGGTTGGATTCTAGGAATATGGATTTTGAGAAGGTTCCCAGTACCTTCTGACTGATAAAAGTGGTCCACTGTGCCTAAACTCTTTGTGCAAACAATATGGTTTATGATGAACACATGCTTTCCCTCTGATGGTCTGGAATTTTGATATGTACTAGGTACAAAGGTGCCTAGATTTTACCAGCTCCTGGTAAAATCCCTGGGCACTGAGTCTGTGATAAGCTTCCTGGTAGACTACATTTCACACATCTTGTCATAACTTGTTGCGGGGGGATTAAGTGCATCTTGTGTGAGTCCACTGGGCGAGAATCCTTGGAAGCTTGCACCTGGTTTCCTCTGGACTTTGACTTCACCTCATGTGCTATTTCCCTTTGTGATTTTGTTTGTATCCTTTCACTGTAATAAGGCATAACATGAGTATGACTATATGCTGAGTCCTGTGGGCACTCCTAGTGAATCATTGATTGTGGAGGTGGTCTGATGTCAGAAGTGGGATTCACTACAATGACTCTGACTCGATAAAATATGGCAGAAGCATTGTTTGGGAAAAGGAAGGATGAAGGGATGGGGTATGATGAACCTTTGGTGTCTAGGTGGCTATGGAATCATCCATGGTATGATACAGCACCTGAGGCTGCTGTCTGTTGCAAGGGGTGAAATTTACCTATGGAATTTTAAAATGATGTATCCAACTTCAGGAGAGTTGGCTTTCTGGATGCCATGGCTGCTTTTGACTGTACCAGCTAAAGTGAGGGGGGAAAGTGCAGTCAGGATGATGCCTTTGGTTTTTGTTCTCTCCTCCAGGTAGGAAGAAAGAAAAGTTAAATCAGTGCCCATGGCTGGAGCAAAATTTTAGATAAGCCAGAGGGGGGAAAAGACTCTTGCAGCTTAGCTGCTGCCACTGCTGCAGTGGACCCTCCACACCCACTCCTTTTATTTCAGCCAGTATCTCCCTTGGCAGCTCTCATGTTAACTGTGTAAATGCTGAATTTACTGCTAAGGGTTTGAGTAAATTTGCAGTGTGGAAAGAAAAAAATAGCTTTGTATTTTGTGGCTGTTGCATCTGGATGTATAAAAGTTGATGTAAGATATTATATGCTTGTGATTTCGTAAATGCTGGAGGGATCATTCCAGTCAGAGAAAGCTACAAAGAAAATGTGTTAGTGAGACCCAACATCCTTGCTTTTTGCAGGCATTTTAGAATTCAAGCTCACTGAGTATTGGAAACTGAACAAGTCTCCATAACTGATGGTTTTTACTATGATTTTAGCCTATTGGAGCCTCAGGAAAAAGGGGGACAACCTGAAAAGAAAGAGAATCTACAGATGGAGTTTTAACAAGCGGTTTTTCATTTGGTAATGAGCTCTTGTGAAATCAGATGTCTGACCCTTAGAGACTGATGGGTTTTTAGCCTGAAGTGCATATTTTTGAGAGGGTCAAATTGCAGTATAAGACTAACAAGACAAAAAGGGTTTGGTAAAGTCTTGCTTGTCACTTAGACTTGGAACAGTTTTCTGGCGCTGCAACATCTTGGCTTTGCTGGTGTTGAAGAAAAGCTACTGAGTTTTGTGTAATCCTGAATTCACAGATCCTAATTGCCTGGACCTGACTCTACCCTATAACCTGGTACTGTCTGCTATGGCTGTTTCAGCCTCAACATCAGCTGTGCTGAACTGAGAGCAGATATGGGCTCAAAAGCAGGTCTTCCACTCTGGGACCATTGCAGATTTAGGACACCCCTTTGTGGGGCCATAAACTGATAACATCATGGATGCTGGCTGGACCATCTGGGTCACTTTCAGATACCTACAAGAAAGTGCTTCTTCTCTGATGGCATCATGTGAAATTGAACTGCTGGTCAGCATTTTGGATGTAGAGACTGACTGCATTCCTAACTTGTGATTCCCACCAGAAGCTGCAAGTTGGGGAAGGGCACATCATGTATCACAATGAGTGTGACCTCTCTGCCCCTCTGACAGATCGGACTCTCGACCCCCTCTCAGGGATGTCTCATACTGTTGACTGGTGTTCAACTTTGTGGATTACTTGCGGTTTGTAACGCTGGACTGACACCTGACTCTCCTTCTTGCACCTTTCTCTTGTACACAAACTTTACTGCAGTACGAGTAGTTCAAAGCAGCTGTCCCCAGAAAGGCTATGCTTTCCTAGGCTGCTCACTGGATAAATAATCAGGATGAAAGAGGTAGGAGGTTATGTAAACCCATGTTGAGAATGTTTGAAAATTCAAGATTTTGACCTGACCAATTTCTGAACATGATGTGTCTTTCTAGTTAAGTTGTATAAAAATATTTTTCTGTGAAAATTCTTTCGTCCCTCTTGCATACAACTCTTTCAAACAAAAAATCTGAGTGGGAGTTTATGGATGAAAAAATGTAAACTTTTGATTACAGAATAGAACACACTGATTTTGTGCCAATGGGGAAAAACAAAGCTCTGGCACCTGCGGAGGTCTAGGGGGGACAGTGGGAAGAGAATTTGATCTTTGTTTTTCAGAACTGTTCCTGGAAGCTTTCCCCTCTTCCTGAATGAAAACTTCTCCTGCTGCCTTTCCAAGAGCACCTTGGGTCCAAACTGACTGCTGAGCCTATGCTCATGCCTGACAGCGCCTCATAGTGCTAACTGTGAGACAGTGAGGGTGCCCAGCTCCTTACTGTCCACACAGAACACTTACAGATGCCATGCACACTCAGGATACTAATGAACTGAAGTCACAGACAAGCAACACTGTTTGGAACTGACTTCAGTGTCTCTAGAACCAAGGACTGAACTAAATTATTTCAGACTGGACCAGGAACCCTTGGGTTAGGAGCCCCATTATGGGAAGCCACACCGGGTGCTCTGTTAGCCTGTACTGCCTAATGTATGTCCCGTTTGAAGTGCCTTAATGATTGTAAACTCTTTGTTTCCGGAGGTGCCATATACTGTCCATGGGAATGTCCTTCTTGACTGTGTTCCCTATTAGTGATTATCGTGACACTGCCTCAGTCCTGGAAGGAGGCATTCAAGTCACCTTCAACTCAGTTCAGAACCCTAAAGAGGATAGCTGAAGTCAGTACTACAGTTTGCTTTCTCCCTGCTGTATGGAGTCCTACTGATGACAATTTTGCTGTAAAGATGCCTTGGACAAGGGTCAAGGAGATAGGTTGTGCAGAAAAGAGTTATCATAACAGGCCTTAGAAAGCTTATCCTCAGAAAAGCAAGCTTGCAAGGCTGGCCCTTCACTACTGCCTGGGAACTTTGATTTCAAGAGGGTTCCTGCCATCCTAACTGTTAAGACTGGCTCATTGTGCCTACATTGCTTGTGCAAACAATGTGGTTAATGCTAAACACCTGCTTTCCTTTTGGGGGTCTGGAATTTTGGTATGTGCTAGGCAAGATGTGACCAGCTTCCAATAAAACACTGGGCACTGAGTCTCTAATGAGCTTCCCAGGTAAATAACATTTCACACGTGTTGTCTCAACTCATTACTGGGGGAATGAAGTAAGTGCCTGTGCCTAGTCACCTCTGGACTTTGCCCATGTGCCATTTCCCTTGGTGATTTTGCTTTGTATCCTTTCACTGTAAAAAAAATCATACCAATGAGTGCAGCTATATGCTGAGTCCAGTGAGTACTCCTAGTGAATCATTGATCCTGGGGGTGGTCTTGGGGATCTCCAACACAACAACCAAGTGGGATTTATCCCAAGAATGGAGGTTGGTTCAACATATGAAAATCAGTCAACATAATACACCATATTAATATAATAAAGGAAGAAAAGCACATGATCATCTCAATATATATAGAAAAAGCATTTGACAAAATCCAACTCCCTTTCATGATAAAAATACTCGCAAACTAAAAAATTAGGACTAGAAGGGAACTTCCTCAACCCGATAAAAGCCATCTATGAAATACTGTCAGCTAACATCATACTTATCATAAGACTGGATGCTTTCCTCCTAAGATCAGGAAAAAGACAAGGATGTCCACTCTTGCTACTTCTATTCAACATTGTATTGGAGGTTCTAGCCAGGCAATTAGGCAAGAAAATGAAATAAAAAGAATCCAATTATTTCTGTTCACAGATGACATCACAGATGACATTTCTTGTATCTAGAAAATCCTAAGGAAGCCATACACACAAACCTATTAAGGCTAATAAATGATTTCAGCAAGGTTGCAGGATACAAAATCAATACACAAAACTCAGTTGTATGTCTTTTTTATTTTTATTTGTGGTATAATACACAAAACATAAAATTTACCATCTTAACCATTTTCAGCTGTACAGTTCAGTGGTATTACGTACATTCACATTGTTGTACAACCATCACCACCATCCAAGGATTTCTTTCATCTTGAAAAACTGAAATTCTATATCCAAACAATAACTCCTCATTCACCCCTCTCCCCAGCACCTGGCAAAGCCACCATTCTATTCTCTGCTTTATGAATTTGACTATTTTAGATACCTCATATAAGTGGAATCATAAGTATTTGTATTTTTGTGACTGACTTATTTCACTTAGCACAATGTCCTCAAGGTTCCTCCATGCTGTAGTATGTGTCAGAATCTCCTCCCTTTTTAAGGCTGCATAACATTCCATTGTATGTATTTTGTTTATCCATTCATCCATCAATGGACACTTGGGTTGCTTCTACTTTTTGGCTGTGGTGAATAATGCTGCTATAATCACAGGTGTACAAATATCCCTTTGGGATCCTGCTTTCAATTATTTCGGTTATATACCCAGAAGTGAAATGGCTGGATCATATGGTAATTCTATTTTTAATTTTTGAGAAACCACCATATTCTTTTCCATAGCAGACACACCATTTTACATTCTCATCAACAGTGCACAAGGGTTCCAGTTTTTCACATCATCACCAATACTTGTTATATTCTGGTTTTTTGATAGTATCCATCCTAATGGAAGTGAGGTAACATCTCATTGGGATTTTAATTTGCATTTCCCTAATTATTAGTGATGCTGAGCATCTTTTCATTTGCTTATTGGCCATTTGCATATCATCTTTGGAGAAGTGTCTGTTCAAGTCTTTTGCCCATTTTAAAATCAGATTGGTGTTTTTGTTGTTGAGTTGAGGGGTTCTTTATATATTCTGAATATTAACCCCTTAACAGATATATAATTTGCAAATATTTTCTCCCATTCCATGGATTGCCTTTTCACTCTGTTGATTGTGTCCTTTGATGCACAGAAGGTTTTCATTTTGATGTAGTCAAATTTAGCTATTTTTTTCTTTTGTTGCCTTTGTTTTTGGTGTTATATCCAAGGAATCATTGCCAAATCTAATGTCATGAAGTTTTTTCCCCTAGGTTTTCTTCTAAGATTTTTATAGTTTTAAATCTTAGGTCTTTGATACATTTGAGTTAATTTTTGCATATGGTGTCAGGTAAGGGTCCAACTTCATTCTTTTGCATGTGGATATCCAGTTTTCCCAGCACCGTTTGTTGAAAATACTGTTTTTTTCCTCTTTTGATGACCTTGGCATCCTTGTCAAAAATCATTTGAACATATATGTGAGGTTTTATTTCTGAGCTCTGTATTTTATTCCATTGGTCTATACAGTCATGCGCTGCCTAATAATGTCAGTGACAGACCGCACATATGACAGTGCTCCCGTAAGATTAGAACCACATAGCCTAGGTATGTAGTAGGCTATACCATCTAGTTTTATGTAAGTACATTCTATGATTTTCACACAATGACAAAATCACCTAATGACACATTTCTCAGAATGTATCCGTTCTTAAGCAACACATGACTATATGTCTATCTTTATGCCATATGCCTTTTTCTTTCTTGCTGAGGAAGATTTGCCCTGAGCTAACATCTGTTACCAGTCTTCCTCTACTTTGTATGTAGGTCGCTGCCACAGCATGGCCACCGAGTGGTGTAGGTCTACGCCCAGGAACGAAACCGGGGCTGCCAAAGTGGAGTGCACTGAACTTAACCATTAGGCCATGGAGCCAGCCTCTGCCATATATGTCTTTTTACTACACTGTTTTCATTATTGTAGCTTTGTAGTAAGTTTTGAAATGAGAAAGTGTTCGTCCTCTAACTTTGTTTTCCTTTTTCCAGATTGTTTTGGCTATTCAGGGTCCCTTGAGACTCCATATGAATTTTAGGATTAATTTTTCTATTTCTGCAGAAAATACATCTTAGTGTATAGTACTGATGTTTTAACAATATTAAGTCTTCCAATCCATGAACACGGGATGTCTTTCCATTTATTTGTGTCTTCTTTAATTACTTTCAGCAATATTTTGTAGTTTTCAGCATACAAGTTTTTCCTCTTTGGTTAGGTTTACTCCTAAGTAAAAAAAAAAAATCAGTTGTATTTCTATACACTAGCAATGAACAACATAAAAATGAAGAAAAACAATTTCATTTATAATACCATCAAAATGAATAAAATACATAGGAATATATTTAACAAAAGAAAACTACATGGAAAACTATAAAACCTTCTTGAAAAAAATTAAAGAAAACCTAAAATAAAAGGAAAGACATCTCATGTTCATTGATCAGAAGATTTACTATTGTTAAGAAGCCAGTATTCCCCTAAATGATCTGCAGATTGCAATCCCTATCAAAATTCCAATTGCCTTTTTTACAGAAATTGACAAACTGAACCCAAAATTCATGTGAAAATTCAAGGTACCCATAATAGTCAAAATAATCTTAAAAAAAAAAAAAAAAGAACCAACTTGGAGGACTCACTTCCTGATTTAAAAACTTATTACAAAGCTACAGTAATCAAGACTGTGTAGTACTGGCATAAAGATAGACATACAGATCAGTGGCATCTAATTGAGAGTCCAGAAGTAAACCCATACATTTCTGGTCAAATGAGTTTTGACAAGGATGCCAAGATAATTCAATATGGGAAAGATTGGTCTTTTCAATAAATGGTGCTGGTACAATGGGATAGCCACACACAAAAGAATGAATTTGGATATCTACCCCACACCATATACCAAAATAACTCAGAATGTATCAAAGACCTAAACGTAAGAGCTAAACCTATAAAACTCTTAGAAGAAAACATAAATCTCCATGACATTGAATTAAGGCAACAGTGTTTTAGGTATGACATCTAAAGCATGAGCAAACAAAGAAAAAAAACCCAGAAATTGGATGACATCAAAATTGAAAACCTTTGTGTTTAGGTTACCATCAAGAAAGGATACCACAGAATTGGAGAAAATATTTGCAAATCATATATTAGGTAAGGGTCTGGTATTCATAATATATAAAAGACTCTTAGAACTCAATGATAAGAAGAGAGATAATCCAATTAGAAAATGGGCAAAGGATTTCAATAGACATTCCTGAAAAGAAGATAGACAAGTGGTCAATAAGACATGAAAAGAAGCTCAACATCATTAATCATCAGGGAAATGCAAATCAAAATCACAATGAGAAACCATTTTATAACTACTCAGATGGTTGTTAATAAAAAACACTGGCAACAATAAGTGTTATTGATGTGGAGAAATTGGAACCCTTAGGCATTGCTAGTGAGAATGTAAAAAGATGCAGATGCTGTGTAAAACAGTTCAGCAGTTCCTTAAAATATGAAACAGAGTTACCATATGATCTAGCAATTCCATTTCTAGATATGTACTTAAGAGAACTGAAAACATACGTTCACACAAAAACTTGTACATGAATGTTTATTATTCATAATAGCCCAAGAGCAGAAACAATCCAAATATCCATCAACTGATGAATGGATAAACAGAGGTGGTATAACCATACAGTAGAATATTATTCATCCATAAAAAGGAATGAAGGGCTGATTCATGCTAAAACATGGATGAAATCATGAAAACATGCTAAATGAAAGAAGTCAGACACAAAAAGCCACATATTGCATGATTCTATTTATATGAAATGTCCAGAACAGGCAAATCCTTACAGACTGAAACACTAGTGGTTGCCAGGGGCTGGGGGGAGGGGGGAAATGGTGAGTGACTGCTAATAATATGGAGTTTCTTTTGGGGGTGATGACAACCTTGTGAATATACTAAAGACCATTGAATTATATATTTTAAAATGGTGAATTTTATGGTATGTGAATTATATCTCAATTTAAAAAACCAAGAAGAAAGGTTTTAAAATAAAATTTACAAGTCCTTTACTTGGGAACCATTGCGTAAGCACATCTAGATTATTAAAAGTGGCTGTGTCACAGAGAGGACAAGCATCCTAAAGACTGCTTCCTAGTCTTCTCTCCCCTTTCATATGCCTTTTCTGGCTATGGGTCCTTGCCTTTCATCCTTGCCCCTTTGGCACTGTCCTGATTCTGCTTACAGCTTCCAGTAAAATTCCAGCCCTGCTTCCTGGATCAGTCTGAATCTGAAGCCAACTTCTGATTTTCTAGCATTGAGCCAGCTTGCTTCTCTTTGTTGTTGGTAAGCTCTAGTTACCATCAAAATTTATCCTTATTAAAAAAAAAAAACCTAGACTTGAAATACAGAAAATCTACTTTTATGGTTCAAACTAGAGACAACACAGGTTCTAATCAGTTTCCATCATCATTAATCAAGTCCTTCCTCTAACTTTTTGGCTCCAAATGACAGAGTATGAGCTATTTGACTGTATGAGTTCATGGTGCAATTACTGGTATCCCACTAGCAAGCAATAATGCCAAACAGAAAAGAAAATGGACATTTCAACAGAAAAACATGAAACAAGTGCGGGAAAAAGGGAGGAACATCTCCCCTATTCTATGTTTCAGCTTTCTGTAACAGTTGTTCTAACGATGGAGTTCAAGTGTGCTGCTGAGAAACCTGCTGGTTTCCTAGAATTTCTCTTAGGAATTTCTGACATTTCAGTGAGAATTTTCAAATATAATTCAACATTTCTATAATCTCTTTATTTTAGAGACTGGAAGTCAAGTAAGAAATAATTGGGAGGAAGATTGAATGGGAGATAGGATGACACTTTTTTCCTCATGATAGGGAGAGCTTTGTATAGAAAGGAGTGAGTGTAGAGGGATGGAGATCAGAGAGAGATCATTGAGCTGTGAAGACCCAGAGGAGGCAAGAGGGAAGGGGCCAGATCAAGGACACAGGCAGAGGGGATGTGGCAAAAACAGAGAAGAAACCTCCTCCTCAGAGACAGGCTAGAGAAGGATGGGTGCTTAAGTGTGGATAAAGTGGCTCTGATATGGGCAAGAGGAACCAGACAGAAGCTATAGGTAGCCTATACCAGGAACTAGTAGGTTCCTAGTTAACTCTTCATTTGAGATATGACTTTATGTGCTAAATTAATGTTGCAGATACCAAGACACATCCTCTTATTTTTTCTGATTTTCATTTAGACTTTTAGGACTTTAAAAAGCTCATGCAATGTCATTGAATAATCAAAATGACACAAGCATTCATCTCATCCAACATTTAACTCAGTTTCACTAGAATATTTTCATTATTTTTTATAATTCCATCTCTACTAAATGATAACAGTATAGTAAACCAATTCTCAGTTTTTAAAGGAAAAGAACTCTTCTACATTCTCAGGTCTCATAATCTGAAAGAGATGTCGGCTGACAGCCATGTTCTGGACCGCCTCTCAGCTCCAGAAAAAGACTCCTTGAACTCTCTCAAGGCTGCCACAGCATGTCACCTCCACTTGACTGATTCTGTTTAAGTGAAAATTTCAAATAAAACATTGAGAAGCATTGTAGCTGGTCATTTGTGAATTCACTCCATTAAGTGAAATTCTGATTCAAAAAGTTCTTTACCTAAATAGTTAATATTTTTAACTAGAATTGCAAATAGTGATGAACTCCACTAGTTTGTTGGTAAGAAAAAAAATGAGTTTGCTGTGAATCTTACTATATTCCAAGAGTAAGGAAAATCTCTCAAATCAACATTTATAGATGAGAATCATACTCAGGATTGGAAGTGCCCCTCAGTCGCCTGGTCTAACTCCTTTTCGAAAGTGTTGATCTGTTATACTCCTGTTAACTGGCAGTTCAGCTGAAACCCAAACAGCCCCTATTGGTGAGAATTCACCCCCAAGGTTATTATTAGAAAACTCTGTAAAAAATTTTTTCCAAAGAATAAATGGAAAGCTTTTGCCTTACGGCTTTTGCCCTCTGGTCTAGTTCTGCGCTCCCACAGGGCCACACAGAACAAGTCCAAGGTCTCTTGAACGTGTCAGTTCTCCAGAGGCTAAAGATAGAAATCAAGAATAGCTTTCTAGTATCTATAATTCACCTAGTTGGCAAATAGCCTTAAAAATTATTTGGGGAAATTGATGCACTTGCAAATTTACTTTCGAGGTAGAGAACAATTCATCTATTCCTGGGGTGACAACAATTTTCAACCTTCACCAACTGCTATAGAAAATTTTTAGCTTTCTATGTGCCATAAAGTTTAAAATAAACTGTTTGCAAACACACCATGCTAAATACATCAAATTATTTAAATTTTTTATTATGACAATTGACATATATTAAGTGAAAGAAATGACAGAAGTATTGTAATAAAACATTTTGAAAGAAAAAGTTACACAATTAGGCCAACAGCAATAAAACAGCTTTAGGCCTGGCTTATAACACCAAGAGTGCTGATCAGACTGTAGTGAGACATTGAACATTTCATTAACAAAAATACTGGCACCAGCCACAACATATTTTGGTTGTCACTTACAAGGAATATTGTATTTAAACAACTATGCACTGCAATTCTAACACACTAGGTGTTCATACACTGCAGTTAACCCCCGAAGCTTTAAGCTACCAGGAATTCCCATATTTTCTGTGCACAAAATTTACTTTGTGCATTATCAGAATCACATTTCCAGTTTTCAAATCTCCCCCCGCCCCCCATGACATGCAGTACGTTATATGTGGCAGAGAGCACTCCAGCTTCCCGTTTGACTAACAGCATGTTCCTGATTACCTCAACAGTTTTATGCTAATCGCAGAGCTTCTGCTTTAGCTCTCATCTCCTAGAAACAAAATAAAGCATTCTGAGAATCTATTCCAGGAATAACTTTTTTTATGCATAGGAAAATAAAGCATTTCATATAAGCATGTCTGAAAATCCAAGAGGCATTCTGATCAAACGCTCCTTGAATCCCAGCTACTATTACTTCAAAATAAAAATGAGGGGGCTGCCCACTGGCGCAGCGGTTTAGCTCCCGCTTGGCAGCCCGGGGTTCGTGGGTTCGGATCCCGGGCGCCCGCCAATGCACTGCTTGTCAGCCATGCAGTGGCGGCATCCCATATAAAGTAGAGGAAGATGAGCACAGATGTTAGCCCAGGGCCAGTATTCCTCAGCAAAAAGAGGAGGATTGGCAACAGATGTTAGCTCAGGGCTGGTCTTCCTCACACACACACAAAAAAGAAAATCTAACATATACCATTTACAAATTCTTATCTGGAATTTGTATTCTCCTCCTGGAAATTCATGATTCTCAGGCTTCACCTCTAAACCGATGAGGATAGCAAAGAAACTGACATCTCATATTAGCTGACAATAGATAAAGGTAGCTTAGATAGAAATTATGACACACTTAGATGAATTTAATTCTTTACAAGAATACACTTGTGCTACGAAGGTGAGAAATTAGAATGGTAAAATTATCAGATGGCAAAAAGTACTGGCTTTTAAACAAAGATGTCCTAATATAACATGGTAAAATGTGCCATGTATAAGACTGCTAGAATGGGCAGCTCTACAAGATTTCAAAATACTTTTTATCAAATAAAGAGGGAATTGGAATTGGAATCTGATATCCCTTCCTGCCATGCTTCCAGCAGACAATATTCCTGTGGAATTAAGTCTACTGAATAACAGGAACCAAATCAAGCAATTTTAGTTTTTCCTTCTTTTACAGACTGAAAAGAAACCAACCTCCGTTTCATCCCATCGCCCTCATCCCAGCACAGGACACTCCCTTTCAAGGTGTATACAAAACCTCCTGGCAGGTTTGGGCAAGCTACAATTCAAATACCATTATCAAGAAGCCACTTTGATAAGAGGACAAAACACCAGACCAATATGGAGAATACCCTAGTTAGGCATCACAAAAATCACACACTGTAAGAATATGCTGTTAACTGCCAAATTTGGGCTAGTATAGCTGTTCCGAAGTTGAAAACCCATTTACACTAATAAAAACTAGATCTCTGTGTGTATATGTGTGTGTATATGTGTGTATAATTTTCATGCAATGATCTTAAAGCTTTTGAGACAAGGGATTTTAGCCTAATTTCAAGGCTTGTCCATATAGCAGTATTGACATGCACCAACTCTGCTAAAGGGCAGGAAAATGAAAAAGACCATGGCACAAATTTTTTATCAATTTTAGATTTAATTACGTAACGCACCTGTAGATGTTCTAGCATAAACACAATTGTAAAAATCTACATCCTATTTTAGGGTATTTTTCCACCTCCCATCCCTTAAAAGCTATACAGTTATAAAAAATGTGACTCTCAAGCAAAATAAACTTTTTTTTTTTTTGCAACATACAAAATAAGTTAAACGATTCAGAAGGTCTTGCGCCATTAAGTTTCCCAATGACTGTGTTCTGGCCATCCATAAGCATGACATGCAGCTCCTGGTCCATGACCAGAACTCAATAAATACAGGTCAAACAAAACCCCAAACACTTAAGTTAGATTTCTTTAGAAACTGATGAAATTCAAGAAAATATATAGTTAGGGTTAACAATTCCATTCTTAACTTACATCATCCAGTGGCAAAATGAACAAGGCAGGGCACTAAGTCCTTAGTGCATTTTCTAGCTTGTACCGGTTTAGCTAAAAACACAAATGTAGTTTCTTTAAAAATGTTCTCATTTAAAATGTCTAAGGAGCTTCATTAATAAATTTCTACTTGTCTAATAATTTGTTATGCCCTCTCATATAACTTATGCGTAGGATAGACATATCTTAAAGTTATTAAAATAAAAATAACATTTTCATTAACTGAAATCACTATAATGTGCCAGAATTGGGTTTGCATTTCCCAGAGTGAAATGGTATAAATATAAAAAGAAAAAACAAAATTGAGCTTACATAACCAGAATGAGGAAAAAAATCCATTAATGGAATCTTAGCCTAATCAACTTCTGAGAGGGTTTATGGATAAAAAGTCTTGGTGTACAACCTCAAGTGGTTACATACCAAGCACACTACATTTTGGTTTATAATGACTGCTTGCTTGCTGGGGAAAGACTCTATCTTCAATAAATGTCACGCAGTTAGCAATTCTTGGCACTCAAAAAATGTTAAATGAAATTTAAATTGGAGTGAAATATTTTGAAAACAAATTATTAAGTGTACACATAACACAATAATCCAGTTTAAATACATTGATAGCAAAAGGCCTTATCTTTCAGGATTGGTATAAAAACAAGGAAGAAATCAGCAGTTAGCTTGCCACTTCCAAGGTAGGTTTACAGGTACACTGGGAATGGTGGATAAAATAGGAATGGATTTTATTCTAAGAAAGTTTAATAACAGGTATTAAGCAGAGGACTAGGTAGATTACAGCAGATATGCAGTCTTGGCATTCTCGCTTCTTGGAGAACCAGGAATATATTTTTAGAATGTCAAACCAAGAAGAGGAACTTCACCATTTTTCTCTCGACTTTCTGTAATTAAACGATGTTCATAATTTCATATCAGTTACTATTATTTGCCTTTCTTTTTATAATGTCATTTAATGATTTCAAAGGATTCATTTTTACTTCTAACATCTAAAGTATGTATATACATATTAATTTATATATATATATACACACACACATATATATGTTCATTCCATTTAAAAAAAAGACCTGGGTCTTTGAATACTTGTTCTATAGCTGCGAGGCAACGCTATGAATCATGGACCCATTCCACTGTGTTGGTGAAGAGCAGAGTTCATAACTTTTTCTGAATCTTAAATGTGTAGATTCATTAGGTTCCTTTCAGTTGTATGGTAGAACTAGCAAATGGTTAACATCCCTTATCCTCACAAACATAAGCTAAAAAGGCATTCCTTGTGACAAAAGAAATTCCATCAATCCCACTTAAAAATAGCTAACATTTCCCACCATCTCAACTCTAAATAATAAGTAAACATCTACATTTTTCTTAATGTTACTTTGCTCAAATGCATATTATAGGATGGGTTCTATCAACCAAAAAGTGAAAACTGGAGTTTGTAATATCCTTTTTAAGTTGTTTAAAAATCTTGTTTTCAACAACTTCTTTAGCAGTCCAAGTCTTTGATTCTTTGGCAGGTCACATTTGTTAAAAAAGATTATGAGTAGACATGAATTTATTCTAAATGAAACTCCTCTTTATTCTCTGAGTTTGCAACCTTGAGCAACTGGAGAAAGATGTGTCAAGGAAACTCAACGTCAATATAATAGGTATATTCTTGAAAATACCTCTGCCATCATTTTCTAGTAATGTGCCAACAATGGAAAATGTTTTACATGAAACACTATTTCATCAGCACAAGTCTACAAAACCCAAACATATATTTTCAGTCTGAGTTCTCCTCACATATTTTAATTCAAAGCTTCTGCTTTATGAAAACTTGGCTACTTTTCAAACCTTTACAGAAATTGCAAACTAAATATTCTGAGTAGTAAACTACATCTCCCCTTAATATGTTTGCTAGACTGTGGAGTTTGATATTAGGAGTCCAACTTGTATTTCAAAAAAGGGATTTAAAGTATGAGTGCTCTATTATATAGCAGCTTTTGTGAACTTAAGTCCATGGTTAAAACTCTAATAACAAGGACCCAACATGTTCTAAACTCTAGATGAATTGCTGCTTTACTATCTTCTGTCCAGTTCCTAATGACTTAATTATCTTTGGATACAGAACATTTACTTTTTCTCAAATTTCCTGTTTTTAACTTCTTCCAAGCATGCTCAGAGTTAATATTTCAGCGAACAGACTCATTGAGGGACTGAATCTAAACACCAAGCAGCAGAACTGTCTTTGAATTGTTCAACATTTAATCACCCATAATTAATCTATCTGCCTAACAATAATTTGTATCAGCTGCTTGGATCACACTTTTTGTAGATGGAATATAATTAACTGGTTTAATCAGAATGTAAGGTTAGAGGGGATACACTCACTATAAAGTTCACAAACACTTAATTCACGTTTGGTAAATAATAGGCAGCAAAAGTGGTATCAAAGCCCATGCCAGTGGGACGTTTGCTAAACAGAATACTCAAGGCTTCACTAGGGAAGAGATTATCTTTGCTCTTTGTAGCAAAGGCTAAAAAGAACTCATTTCACATTAGGCACCCTGTAAAATAAATTATCTACCCATTTAATACTTCTTATCATTTGCTTAACTGAAGAGTAGAATAGGTGGAAGCAGGAGCTGGTGTGTCCAGAGGTAGAGACAGGGTACGTGGGAGTTTCTACCTGGTAGTGGCTTTATCCAGCTGCAGGACTAAAATGGTAGAGGGAGACTGGGGGCAGGATAGGCCACCTGCACATTCTAACCACTTACCTTGCAGTAGTAGGAATCCTTCTATCGCCTGTTTTAGATAGTTAAAAAGGCTAACATTCTTAACTGACTTTCAAATAAATGGAACAAACCTAGCTAGAAAGGAAGCTTGGTAAGTGAATGCGGCTCCTTACATAGCCCTGCTGTACTGTCTGTGAATGTAAGCCCTTCCCTCCCTTCCAGTGGGACATTGTCTCAAAATAAAAATCACAACTTGCTTGGAACCACATGCTATTGGTGCATCCTATTTTAGGCTGCTTTCATTATTTTATTTTTTATACAGATACATATACATTGCTAGAATCAAAGCAAAAATATTAATGGGCAGGTACTACAGAACTAAAGTGAAACAAAATAAACAAAAGAACCAACAACTGAAAAACAACAGCTATAAACTTTCAAGGCCAAAAGATAAGATTTAAGGGCAACACCTGCTGAGGAAGGAAAAGGAGTATAAAGTTTCTCGAGAGGTATTTATAATGCAAATCTAATGCCAGCTTTTTAATAATAAAAAAGAGAAGTGCTTTACTATACACTGACTAGCACATATAATGCTTAATTTGGAAAGAAAAATTAATGAAGTTCCTTGGGCCAGCAGCAGATATGGTGTGTCCATTGCCGGCAACAGACACAACACTGGAACAGAAAAACCCAAATCCCAGGGCAAAAGTATTCACAGAAGTAATGGCTGAAGGTTTCAGAATTTGACAGGCAAGGTTTAATCGTAAGTGCTACACTTTGTACAATGTTATTTATGGCTCTGCCTGAAATTTTACAGCTGTAACAGAAACTAAGATAAAGTTCATATTTTAGTGTCAATTACACGTTAAATATTTAGTTAGTTACAAATCCCTTTTTCTTGAAACAAAGGGCTTATCTTTCTTTAAAGTGTTGAGATGTTGGAAATGGATGTCATGCCTATTAAGTACACTGGCGGTTCTCAATCAACTCTTTGTTGGTTGTGTGACTATTAATGAATTTTAATAGAAGTCTAATGGCCAAAGGCCAAAACTACATTCAAACCCTGCTAATATATCCAGGCAGATAGGAAATTCCAGCACGCACACATACACACACACACATCCACACACATACATGCTAAAACTCAACTAAAAACCTCCCAAAGGAACTGCTTTGTTTGTAGACTTCAATTTGAAGTAGATACTAAGGGCAAGAATAGACCAGTTAAAATTCACCTGAAAATCCTTTCCCCTTCTTCAAATGTGCTAAAATACCACTGTCAGCTTAGCATCTCTTCATGTAAGTTATGTATAGATGTATTTCTTTCAAAATGATATTTCAGATATTTAAATATTAAGTGGCCAAAAGACAAGAGTTACACAATCTGCAAAGTTTACAGTCCACCTGGGCCTTAAGAAAGACCACGCTCATCTCACTAATATCTCTCCATGATAGTATATTAGAGGCCACCTCATCACCACTGCATAAAGCTGTTTTAAAAAATTTGTTGCTAGCACAATCTGGTTGTCAAAGCTTCATTATACATTTTACTGTACAAATGCTTTTCAGATGATTTTTTTTTTTTAAACAAGAAACTCTGCTATAACAGAAACTTAGGTTAGAGTTTTTTATGATGGTACTTTCTCGGTCTCTTCTTTATTAAGTGTGGTTATCTCCAATAGTAAACAAGTTGATTTCATGAAAGCTGTTACTAAATGACTTATGTATGTATGATGTTATCTACAATTCTCAAACTGCAACAATACAGACTTGAACTTTTAAACAGTCTGTTAATCATCATCTATGCCATGAATGTTTAAATATAATATATATTTAATATGAAAAAGCTAAAGCACAAGTGCTTTCTCCCACCCCTAATTCTGTCTTGGGCCCTCATAGAGTTGGAATGCATTCTTATCCACCCTTTTTCACAAAGTCAGGAGAGCTCAGGAAATATAAAGTCAAAAATATACAAATCTTTGTTGTTATTATAATAAGATTTTTTTTCCATGAATGAAATTACCAAGGACCATGAACTTGGAAAAAAAAAATCAAAAGGAATTTACAGCAATTATTTATCTTCAAAGTTCAAAACTGGTCACTTCACAGAAAGACTTCAGGGTTTGTTGAAATTTTTCTTCTAAAAAGTCATTCTGTAGTGGAGTTTTCTAGGAAAAATAAAACAGCTTTTAATAACTGGCCCGCTGGTGTGAGAGCTACCGTGGAATAAATTAGCACAAAAATGGAAAAAAAGTCTTATAACTGTTCACTGTTACAGACATAATCAACGAGGTCAGTCACTCTCAAAAGCTCATCTTCCTCCTCTTCTGGTGCCCCTGCCTCCTGCCCACCACTTGTCCCATTGGGGGCCAGGCTCGCACTGGCTGTACTGTTGTCCTTGGGAGTCTGAGGCTTCTCAGTTGTCTTGCCAATCAAGTTCTCAATGGCTTTGCCAGGACTTTGTCCATTGGTGGAAGGTAAATCCACTAAGCTATAGTCCAATGGGCTCCCCACCTTGCCAACATTTTCAAAGTCCTCTTCCTCATCACTGTCTATCCGATAGGGCTTCTTGGTGCTCTCTTGTTCTGAGGGCAGGACCCTGGGCTGGCTGTCACGGGCAGGCTGATCTGCATCTCCATGAGCATTGTCACAACTCTCCTCGTCTGTCTCAATGCGGTGTAGCCGTTTTCTGGATGGTTTGCCTTCCTCTTCCTCCTCTTCATCTGCTTCTGAATACTCATCTGTGCTTCGACCCCGCTTTCGAACTGACCGCTTTGATTCTTTAGCTAGATCATCATCTTCAGAGTTCTTGGACATATAGCTCTCTAGAATAAACAGCACATTAAGCCATCGGCATAGTCAACCATAAACAGATTTAAGTAATTCCTTTTCCTTCCCATATTTCCCCTCTACATCCTGCTTTCAGTCTTGCTCGTATATAAATATTTCCCTTCAATAACTGGCCTGATTTCTCTCTCTTCTCAGTCCCCTAACAATGCCCAATGTGATTCATAGTGTACTTCTACCTATGATTTAGGAAAGAGCAGAAGCAGATTTCTTGGAGAAGAAATCTGATGATTCTTAAATTTAATGAAGATAAGTTGGTCACAAACTAAGAAACCCCTTCCACTAGCCCTCAAATTACAGAATCACAGAAACACACTTCATAAGGAAAGATTAGAACTGAGCACTCAACTCTGGACATCTGAAACACTGCACTCTCATCCCATGTCACTAAATGTCCTTAAATGTCGTCTTCTCTTCTTTGTCTATAGTTACATCTAGGTGATCTCACCTCTCATGACTTTGCATACCATCTGTATGCTAAGCTGATGACTCTCACATTTGTTTTAGGCAACCTCTAAATTCCAGACTCATGTATCAAACTGCCTACTCAACATCTATGCTTGGACTTCTAAACAGGCATCTCAAACCGAATGTGTCCAGAACTGAGCTCCTAAACTTCCACCTCAAACTGTGCTGTTCTGGTTAGCAACTCTATTCTTCCAATCACTCAGTCATCCTTGATTCTTTTCTTTCTCCCATCTAACCCAACAGTTAATCCTTTGGGTCTTCCTTCAAAATATATCCATAATTTGACTGCTTTTCACACCTTTACTGCAACTGCCCTAATCTCACCCACGTCATCTCTCACCTGGCCTATTTCAATGACTTTCTAACTAGTTTCCTAGATTCTGTCCTTGTCCCCTTCAATTTATTCATAACTCAGCTACCATAGCAAATTAGAACATAAGTCAGATCATATAACTCCTTTGCTTAACACCCTCCAATTATTTCTCAACTCACATAGAATAAAATCCAAAGTCTATACAGTGGCCTACTGCACTATCCAATATGGTAGCCACTAATCACGTGTGGCTATGTTAAATTTATTTATTTTTTAATTTAAATTAATTAAAATTAAATAAAAATTTTAAATTCAGTTCCTCAGTCACACTAGCCATATTTCAAGTGCTCAAGAGCCATACGAGACTAGTGGCTACTATACTGAACAGCACAGATATAGAACATTTCCATCACTGCAGAAAATTCAACTGGATAGTGCTGCTCCTCATCAGGGGTTGACAAAATTTTTTGTAAAGAGCAGGCCCTACAGTCTCTATTACAACTACTCAACTTTGTGCGAAAGCAGCCACAGACAACGTAAAAAAAATGGACATGGCTGTGTTCCAATAATACTTCATTTACAAAATCTTTATTTACACAGATGGACTGTAGTTCACAGACTACTGCTCTACATGATCTGGCCTCTCTTGATCCCTCTGCTTCATCTCATACTCTTCCTCCCCTCATTCACTCCTCTGACCATTCTGGCCTCACTTCTGTTCCCTGAACATGCTAGGCACAAACTTGCCTCAAGGCCTTCACATCTGTTGTTCCATCTGCCTGTATCACTCTTCTTTTAGATAACTGCATGATACACACCCAACATTTCTTTCAGGTCTTTACTGAAATGTTGTCTTCTTAGTGAGGCATTCCCTTAGAAGCCTATCTGAAATTCCGACTACTCTCCCCACCCTCTTTTCTCCTTTATTTTTCTCCACAGCATTTATCTCCTCTTATCTTGTTTATCTCTCTCTTCCCAACTAAAATAAGATTTACATGAGGGAGTTTCGTGTTTTTTGGCTATTTTGTTCACTGTTCCCTTCTCAGTGCCTAGAATAGTGACTAGTTCAATAAGCATTTGTTTTTAATAGTTGAATTAATGAATTTGTCTTTAATGACACATGAAGATAAATCCACACTCAAACAGATGTTCACCTCTCTTCTTTAGCCTCTCATATCCAAACATATTTTTCTCTTTCTCTCCTGGCTTGGGCTCAAACTAATTGACAAGGATCTACGAAAGTAAACAATCCTCAAAATAGATCATAACGAAGGAAAATTAAAGATATAAAAAAGAAAGGGGGTAGGTGAGGGTTAGAGTCATTTCAAATGAACTTGGGAAGAACTCTGGAATAACTACAAAGGGTAAATGAATATCACAAATTCATTTCATAGCTCTTCCTGCACTTCTGTTATGGGGCACAGCTAAAGCTATTAAGAAATAAACAGTTACCAACTGAAGCTCACTGTCAAGGTGGAGAGAGACCGTAGGCACCTTGGTTAGGAACTGTTTAGCTATCTGGGGTATAGGAGGCTATTTCAAAATGAGGGCTATGAATAATAAGAGAGCGGAAGAAATCTTGCTCAGATCACAATTTTCTGAGACTCTTCTAGTTTCAATGAAAAATTTAATTATTACAAATGGAGACCTTCTAAATTAGTACCTTATCAAGCATCATTTATTTAAATAGTGACCAGGCATAAAATAATGGGTTTTGTCTCAAAGATATTACTGGTTATATTGAATTTCTAAGAAATGATACAGAATTATAATCCTTAGTTCATTTTATAACTTTTATTCCTGTCTTGTCCAAACTTCCGTAAACTAGACATTTATTCCTTACCTTCACTCTCTGAGCTGGAAAGCCTGCGTTTGTGAACTCGTCTGATTTCTTTACCACGTCGTAAACTCTTCTGGGAACCATCACTTTCTGAATCTTCTTTGTAGTTAATTTGTCTTTTCTGGTTCCTCCTTGACCGCCTTCGTCGAGTTTCTACAAAATCATCACTAAAATCGTCGCTAAAATCACTTTCTATAAAAAAAAAAAAATTAAAAAAGGAAGGAAAAAGAAGTCAAATACAAAATTTAAGTCTATTAAATAGAGATGCAGTTAGCTTAGGCTATAAAAATGTAAAGCTACTAAGGAGAGTTCAGTCATAATTTCTAAACAAATGATAACTTTTGTAAGCCTCTTATTTTCTTTTCAATCATAAGAGTAAATCTGTGGAGGTCTTTACTGTCAAACCTCACAAATGTATCGTATTAGCAGTCAATCCTCAAGAGTAAAAGATATTTTATATAATCCTTATCTCATTCAACCTCGAGCTACCCAGTCAGCTGCATGGCTGCCACAACCGCTCTTCTTGGTGGATAGTTACTATTCTGCCTCATGATGATTTGCTGTTCTTATGTATGTAGCTGTGTGACTACAGTCATGACTTCACAATGCACTACAGAGGTTAAACTCTCTAACCACAGAAAACTGATGAGTCTGTTTCAAAGAAGTACAGAATTCGAGTTATATTTTTGGCTTTTTCCCATATGGAATTAAAATCTGCTAAATTTAGCACACAAGGCTACTTAAACGCTCAAAGCATAGCTAAACAGCATTGTTCTTGTCATTTCTGATCAATAACCAGAATCAGACTATGGCATTGTGTCAGAGCAGTTTTTTAGGAGTGCTAACAAATTCCACTGAATTATCACATCTAGCCTTGTTCTCTAGTAGATTTCAAACATTTCAAAATGGCTAGTCAATAGTGTGAAAGGGTCCCCCAATGGCCAAATCTGGGACACATGAGCCTAAACAGCAATGTTAACATATTGTATCCACTGACTAAAATAAGAATCCATAAGTACACACTGATATAAAGAAATACACGAGGGAGAAGGGAAAGCTCTTCTTTACAGAACACCAAGTAATAAATATAAAAGGAAGGATGGAGTTAGAAAATCATCAACGAATGCTAAGCTAGTGGGTGAAACATCTGATAAGGAACAGCATATTCACACAGTCTCAAAATATCTTCCTACAAATTACTTACTATTTACAAAGGGAAAAATAATAAAGTAAAAAGACCTGGAGGACATACAATAGCTCTGTGATATTCCTGCCAGAAATGTATAACTTGAATCTAATCACAAGGAAACAGAAAAACCCAAATTGAGGAACATTTTATAAAGTGTGTATTCTTCAAAAATGTCAAGATCAATAACCACAAAGTTTGAGGAATATTCCAGATTAAAAGAGACTAAGGAGACATGAATAAATACAACGTGTAATCTTGGATTGGATCTTGGACTAGGAAAAAAATTGACGTGAAAGTCAATATTGGGACACCTGATAAAATCTGAATGTATACTGTTGATTAGATGTTAAAATTTCTGATTTTGATAATTGTACTGTGGTTATGTAAGAAAACGTCCTCGTTCTTAGGAAGTAATCACGGATCAAGGGGCATGATGTCTCTACTTAAAGGTTTAGGAAAAAAGATAAACAGAACAAAAAACTCCACAAGGCTGGCCAGAGTCAGGGATATAACACTCCTGTCTGTGGCACTTCTTTGGTAAGATGACAGCTATCTATCTGCCAATTCCATAAAGCACTCTGTTTTTCTTAGCTGCTGTGCCTCTCACTATTTATTCAGTTTACAGGGATAAGCATAAGCTACAAGAACATCAACCACTACTAATTTATAAAAACTTATGAATCACTGATCGTGACCTAAATTAGAGATAACTGGTGATCCTTCTCTTTTCAGTAGCTAGACATCTGAGAAAAATGTTCTCAGGTCTCACCGAGAATGATTCCCAAGAAACATGATGAAGATAAAATCTAGGCATGGAAACACTTGGCACCAAAAGGATGCATCACGATCCTAAATGAATTTGGTATGAAGTTAACCCAACCATCTGTATGTATTTTCTGAGATGTGCTTTCTGTGAAAAATGGAGTTATTAGTGAGTCATAAGAACAGAACTCAAAGTTTTCTCAGAAAGCTTTTATTACAATGAATGGAATTTTATTTAAGAACTCAACTCCATAATGTTATAAACCAATGTTACCACAAAAAAACCCACAAAAACCTCAACTCCAGAAGTCTTAAGAATTTACTGAGTTGGTGTGATGTGGATATAAATAATTTTTACCAGAGTCTCTACTATTCTCCTCAGACTCCTCCTCTTCATCATCATCGGAGTACTTTTTCTTTGGGGTCTTTCTCCGCAAACGCCTGCTTTGCCTCATTGGCCGGGAGGGATGTCGTCTCAGTCTTCGGCTACAGAAATCAGTGTCACTGTCATCGTTAGATGGTGGGTCTTCTTCACTTTCATCTGGGTTTTCATCAGATACAACAAACTCATCTTGAGATCTGTCCAAAAGAAACCAGATAACTATGATGGTACACTTAAAATCATGAACCCATTTTTGAGAGTTCTGAGTTCAAATTCTAACAAGTTCAGTGAATCATTAAATAATGTTTAATGTAAAATATCTGGATAATTCTATCAATTTCCCTGTTTATAAAATGAAGAAATGTTTTGCCACCTATCCTTTCCTTAGGAGGAGTTATGAAGATGAATTGATGTTAATTTTTGTACATAAATTGCTTTGGCCTCTTGGGATGGCCCCCATGTACCTTAATTCAACATGTCCAAAAGCAAACTCACTATTTCCTAACCTACTCCTCTCTTCTGTTCCCTAGCCTGGTATCTGGTACCATCACCCATTCAGTAACCTGGTATTTATTCTAATTTTTCCCTTTTCATTTCTCACATCTAATCAATTACTAATTCCTCCTGAGTCTACTACTTAAATATCTCAAACCTGACCCTCTTCTCTGTTCAGGCTCTTATCTCCCTCCTACACAAATACAGCAATTCCCCAAATAGTCTCTATCATCTCTAGACTCATCTCTCCCTTAATAAATCCTCCAAATGAATGCCAGGATGGATCTTTCTGAAACAAAAAAACTCATATTAGTCTGGTGTTTAAAAACCCTTCAGTGGATTTTCATCATCTTCAGGATAGAGTCTAAATTTCTATGGACGTCAAACGAAACCCTGCATCCTCTAGCTCCTTTTTTTCTCTTGGCCACATCTCCAGCAGGCGCCCTACACTTCGTCCCCATGTTCTTGCTATCCTAACACACCAGAATTTCCTAAATAGTCCGTGATGTTTTAGGCCTTGCTGCCTTGTTCATGTGATTTCTCTCTTAGAACACCTTCTTTTCTCATCCTGCTTCTAATCCCAAACTTATTGATCTGCCCAATTATTCATTCTTAAATTTCAGATCAAGCTTTATTTCCACTCTGAGGCTTTCCTTGACATCCCTGGACTGATCTGACTCTCTTCTGTGCCCTAACTTATGCTTTGTATATTTTAGTAGCAATCATGCAGAATGACTTTTTTATGGTTCATACGCTTGTTTCTTCCTCTAACAACTAAGAGGAGAAACTCTGAGGCATTGTTTCAATACCTCCTCTGCAGCACAGCTTTTCCTGATCTCCCATACTGGATTACTTGCCCCCACCTCTACCTCTATGGGTCACCACAGAATATTATCTAACTACTTGTATTTGTCTATTTCTCACATGGGCCTGGGAACCACTCGTGGACATGGTGGCATAAGGTGGCACTGAGGTACACAGCAAATGAATGCTCAATTGCAGTTAATGAAATTTAAATACAATCAACCATAAACCTACTTTGTTTTAATCTAAAAACAAAACAAAACTCCTAATATCAACAGTCTTGAATCTGTTTTAAAGATCCTGAAGATAAAAAGAGATTGTCTATGTGCATGAAGAAAAAAAGCCCCATGACAGCATGGCCCCACTTCTCTGCTAGCCCTATTTAAGCCTGTAGGAAGGGAATGGGGTCTACTGCAGACCACGCACCCATCACTGATCTTGAATTCATCCTCACTCTCTTCTTCATCCAGGTTGCTGTCACTGTCCAGATCGTTTAGTCGCCGGCGTTTCTTCCGGCGAGCAGCAGCTGCCCTCTGGGGTCGTTTATTTTCTTTTCTTTCTTCATCCAAAATAGTAGAGATGTCTTTCCCACGGTGACCTGTGATGGTGGAGATATCTTTTCCTCGGCCAACTCCTGAGTTCAGGGTGGGGGGTGAGGGGAAGTGAGGGAGGGAAGAAGAGAGAGACAGACAACTGTACATTTATTAAAAGCTTCTGTTTAATATCTAGAGACTGTCCTTATTCGTGCTTAGCAGCTCTTCATTTGATTTATTTTCTTCCTACAGACATGCGGTTTTCTTAAGACTTCTGCTGACAGCACTCTCATCAAGAGTTTCTGCATTTGTCTATCCTACTAAACAGAAGTTCACCATGTAGGGAACTTTTTTTAAAAACTTTGATATAATTCACATACCATAATATTCACCCTTTTAAAGTGTATAATTCAGAGTTTTTAGTATAGCCACAAAGTTTGTGCAACCATCACCCCTAACTAATTCCAGAACATTTTCATTACCCCAAAAAGAAACCTCATACCTATTAGCAGTCACTTAAGAATCTCTTCTTGAAAGTTGTCTTTTAGACATGGCTTTAGAAAGAGGCCAATCCATTAAAAAAAAAGACAAACTGTGTTTATAGGACAGAAAAAGTGAGAATTCAGCAGCAAAGATGTAAATAAGGCACATATCTCTGGAAAAGCTAGTAAGTTCTTCAGTTCCACTACAAACAGCCTGCTTATATTAATCCTTTCCAGGGTTTTCATAATAACTTAATGGAAATCACAATGCTCCACACTGGAGCACTGGTAATTTGCTATATAGCTCTTTAATTACCTTCAAATTCTTCCATTTTAATGTCACTTATTAAAGACTATGAAATTAATAAGCTGATTTTTAAAAGGTTAACTTAAAGCAATCATTTAGACTCTAATTATTCATACTTTTTGACACTTTGCAGCAGTAGCGATCTAAAAATAAAAAGACAATACGAAAGTTTCACTTGGAAGCAGAAGTAATTTTTTTAAATTAGATCATGAAACAAAGCTACTTTTTTTTTTGTTTGTTTGTTTTTGTTTTTTTTTTTTTGGTGAGGAAGACCAGCCCTGAGCTAACATCCGTTGCTAATCCTCCTCTTTTTGCTGAGGAAGACTGGCCCTGGGCTAACATCGTGCCCATCTTCCTCTACTTTATATGGGACGCCGCCACGGCATGGCTGACAGGCAGTGCGTCAGCGGGCGCCTGGGATCCGAACCCGCGAACCCCGGGCTGCCAAGCGTGGACGAAACTGCTGCGCCACCGGGCGGGTGCCCGGGATCCGAACCCGCGAACCCCGGGCTGCCAAGCGTGGACGAAACCACTGCGCCACCGGGCCGGCCCCCGAAACAAAGCTACTTTTAAAATAATTACTAGGATCTGAGCCTATATATCGACACTGTGCCCACCAGTTACTTTGAATATCAGACAGTTGGTATCAGTAGTGATCGTGATACACACTGGGGAGAATAAAAAAAATATGCTCACTGCTCGAATCGGCATTTTAGCTAACTTATTGGGCGAGTTATATGAAGAAGAGAGAATGATAAACACATACCTCCTCCATCAGCCTCTTTGATATCATCTTCTATAGCTTCATCAATTGCTTCATCAAACTCATCAAATCTACAACAGACACAACAGTCACATTATAGCCTGTCCTGGCATATGGGTTAGGAGGGTTGACTCCGAGATGAGAAACGTCTGAATGTGAAACTGCTCTCTGCCGCTTCGGAACTGTGTGAGTTGGATTACATCACCTTGCTCCTGTTAACCTCAATTTCGTTTGTAAAATAGGGTTTTGTAAATCAATATCTAATTCATAATGTTGTTTTTCATCTTCAAAGATCACTTATGCCAGGCATCAGCAAATATTTTTGTAAAGGGCCGGATAGTAAACATTCCAGGATTTGTAGACTATACAGTCTTGTTGTAAGTACTCATCGCTGCCATTGTGGTGCAAAAGCAGCCATAGATAACATAAGAGAATCAATGTGGCCATGTTCCAATGTAACTTTTTTTTTTGCTGAGAAAGATTCGCCCTGAGCTAACATCTGTACCAATCTTCCTCTACTTTCTATGTAGGTCACTTCCACAGCATGGCGGACAAGTGGTGTAGGTACACACCCAGGATCTGAAACCACGAACCCAGACTGCCGAAGTGGAGCATGTTGAACTTAACCATATGCCACAGGGCTGGCCCCCAATGTAACTTTATTCATGGACACTGTGATTTGAATTTCATGTAAATTTCTTCTTTTCATTCTTTTTTCAACCATAAATGTAAAAACCACCGCTAGGTCATGGGCTATACATAAACTGGCAGGGAGTAGGATTTGGCCCACAGGCCATAGTTTGCCAACACCTAATTATACAAATTACATGGCAAAGTAAGCTGAACAAAATTAGTGTTCCAGAAATAATACTAAGTGTGAGGACTATATTATTGTTATTGAAGATTGCATTATTATTATTACTGAAATTCATACACAGGTGATCAGAATTTTAGAACTAGGTAAATGTACTTACTTTCGCAAGGGCTGTTTCCCACAACTTAAAGAAAAGGGCCAAGACCAAATGATTCCTAAGATTTCTTCACATATAAAACTCCTTTCATTTTAGAGTTGAGGTGACCAAAAGGATAAAATGATTTGTCTAAAACTATGCTAAATACAGTAATTACTAACCATGTGTGGCTATTTATATTTAAATTAATTAAAATGAAAAATTCTGTTCCTCACTAGCCATATTTCAAGTGCTCAACAGCCACATATGGCCACTGGCTACCATACTGGATAACAAAGAAATAGAACATTTCCATAACCACAGTCAATTCTATTGAACAGCTTTGGATTAAAGCCACACAGTGGATTAACAACAGAGTTAAGACTAAGCCAAATATTTTGCCTTTTGAGTTGAGAAACTCATTATAGCAATGGATTTCCTCTGTAAGAAAATATACATATATACATACAAACATAAAATTTTATATATAATCTCAGAGGATTCACAAGCTTCAGGTTAAGAACTCTTCTTCTACAACATTTTTCTTTCCCCTGAGGAAGATTAGCCCTGAGCTAACATCTGTGCCAGTCTTCCTCTATTTTATATGTGGGTCACTGTCGTGGCATGGCTGACAAGAGGTGGAGATCCATGCTCGGGATCCAAACCCATGAACCTGGGTCCCCAGAGGAGAGCGCACCAAACTCAACCACCAGGCCATGGGGCTGGCCCTCCACATAATTTTTAATGGCTGTACAGTGTCTCATCTTGCAGATGTACCATAATTTAGTTAAAACAATTTTTCCAATCTTTTCACAATTTTAAACCATGCTATGAAAAACATCCTTATAGCTGTAGCTTAGCTTTACCTTAAGATAAATTCTAAGTAAAAATCTGTGCATCCATTCACCAGGCTAGAATAACAGATACAGATAAAGCTAGATGCAGAGCTAAGAGAAAAGAGTATTTCTCCCAAGGACATGCTGCAGCTGTAAAGTGGCATAACAACCTATTTCTTTGAGTGACTACTATTTTCTGACTGAGAAACTCTGTTTTCTAAATACAGAGACCATCAGAACCCTTGGACAGATGAAATTATACCAGTAAGAATGAAACACCTCACTCTTGCCTGGAGGATCTAAGTCACTTTTAACACAAATAAGCAGTCTTGATCGACATCCTAGATGGAGAGCTTTGGATAAGGCGTCAGACACAACACTCCACACATCTACTTTAACTTCACTGTTTTCAAGGAAACAGGACTCTGTGTGTACTGTGCAGTCCAGATCTGATACTGACCCCTTTACAGAGCTCTGCTTTGCTTTGAGCCTTACTCTTCATTTGCTTCATTTAAATTTCATGTAAACTCTACCCTTCCTCAATATCTTATCACAACTTTATCTTTTCCTTTGGTTTGGTGAGACGCCCCCTGGTTCCACAATGAGACTTTGTTGGACTACAGGTTTGTTCCTGGCAGTCTCATAAATAAAACTGATGGCTTAAAGGGCACATAAATTGTTCTTCAAGGGTTGTAGCAATTGATGATACAACAATGAAGTGAATTTTATCATTCAGATTTCTCTCTCTCTCTTTTTTTTTGGTGAGGAAGACCAGCCTTGAGCTAACATCCGTTGCCAATCCTCCTCTTTTTGCTGAGGAAGATTGGCCCTGGGCTAACATCCGTGCCCATCTTCCTCTACTTTATATGGGACGCCACCACAGCATGGCTGACAAGCAGTGCGTCGGTCTGGGGCCCGGGATCCGAACCCGCGAACCTTGGGCTGCCAAAGTGTGAACCAAACCTCTGTGCCACTGGGCCGGCCCTTAGATTTTTTTCTAACTTGAAAAACCAAAATTATTTTCTTGTTCTTTTAATTTTAATTTGATTACTGAATCAGGTCAAACATTATTTTCATATTTATTGGTCATTTTTACTTTTTCTTTTGCAAGTACCAGTTTGTGCCCTTTGCCCATTTTATCAGCCAGTATGTTCATCTTTTCTTACTGATTTGTAAGAGCTCTTTATGTATTAAAGATTTTAACCTCCTTGTCATATGTTGCAATTATTTCTACTCAAAGTGTATTTCCCCTTTAACCTTTGCTTATTTTTTTTAAGTTCTGAGAAAGGAAAACTGACATCTTGTCCTGCTACCATCATGAATGTGTGCCCATCACATCTCTAGTCAGCCACCCTCCCAAATAAACAAACAAAATACACAAAAAAGTCACCCTGTCTAGTTCTAGTCTCCAAAATAAATGAAACCTTAATTTTCCTTAAGTAGCTGATTCCCTAACAAAAATGGCTTTATGGTCAACTTCAGCAGTGTTAACGTCTGAAGATATACTACAACCTTTGCAGACATCATGTGAAAAAACTACTATATTTCCACCATGAAAAAAACTATAATCACTGTAATTTTTAAAATTCATGAGCCATTTCTTTTGAACTCTAACTCCTTTGCAAAATTCCTTTGCAAGGAAACATTTTCTTTTGTAAATGCTTTTGTCTGAGTTTTTCTTAATTTTTATGTAATCAAATATCCTTTCCATTATTGTTTCTGTGTTTGGTGTTATGCTTAAAAAGTTGCTCCTTACACTAAGATTACATTCCTTCCTTAAATCCTTTTGGAACTAGGTAGGGTATAAATAAATGAATTACACAACACATTTTATGCTAAAAAACATAGTTTACCATAAGTTCCTATATTACTGTTACATAATTTTAGAGCTGAAGCAATTCATCTGGGTTAATCCACCATCACAGGCATGGCAACCAAGACCCAGGGAAATGGACCACTCAAAGATACATGGCTAATAAGTGGCAAGGGGAGGACTATAACCTTAGTCTCCTGACCTCCAATCCAATGCTCCCTCTAGTCAACTCTGATGTCATCCTCTCTGTTAGGAGCAATAAGAATCTGATAAACAATTATTAAATGATAGTAGTGATGAAATTCTTCTTTTTGGTCCTTCTGTGTTGGATACCTTATTAAGTGCTTTACATTTTATACTCACAACAGTCCCATTGCACCAAGCAAATTTTAGGTGTATTTAGAGTTTAAATATGAAGAATAAAACTTAAAAAAATTAGAGAAAGCATATGAAGGACTCCATTAATTCATCTTGGGTAAATTTCTTTAAAAAGTAAAAGAAGCAGAAATACTAAAGAAAAAGTGACAAGAGATATACAAATGCCCAAAAGCACATGAAAAGAGGCTCATCATCAACCATTAGGGAAATGCAAACCAAAATCACAAGATATCACCTCACATCTCCTAGGAGATGGCCACTGTCAAAAAAAACAAAAGCCAGCAAGTGTTGGCAAGGATGTGGAGAATCTAGGAACCCCACACTCTGCTGGTGGGAATGCAAAATGGTGCAGGCACCATGGAAAATAACATGGAAGCTCCTCAAAAAAAAAAACAAAAATAGAACTACCGTATGATCCAGCAATCCCACTTTTGGGTATATATCCAAGATGAAATGCTAATAAAACAAGTCTCTGCTTCGTTTGACAACCACAGTTACATCAGGACTGAAAGAATACAGTTCTGCTACAATGCTTGTTATGTAAATGTAAATTTGTTCCAACGTGACTGATATATTAGGAAATTAATTCAAGCATAATGTGTATTTCATACTTGCTTATAAGTAATTTCATTTGTGATAAACACAAGGTAAATGTAGAAAACTGCACCTGGCTGCATAGGAATACACAAAACGCACACACCTCAAATACCTCAGCTCATCATGTGCGTTATAAGCTAAAGTCATCTGCAAATGGTGTTACAAGTTTCTGGCTGAATTGAAATAACTGTCCTCCTACCACCATAAAATAATTTACAAACTGCAACGCTCCTCACAACCACTTCCACAGGCAAACTTCAGGGCTTTTTTCAACATAGAAATGTCATATTGATTGTAGTACTTACGTAATTTCTCAACCATTTAACATGTGTCAAAGAGTACTACCATTTTTATTAGATTCCTATCTTTTTTTTAAATGTGTCACTAATGAAGTTTTTGAATGTGTGGCCCTAACTCCAAAAATCCCTAGGGTTTTTATTGTGTGATTTTGCATAGCATGGCTACTTTTAGGAATGCATATGTTGAGCTATAGCAGAACTGATTTTACACTTGCACTTTCCATCAGTAGGCTTTGACTTCATTGGTTATAATGATTTTATATAAAATAGTCCTTTTTAGGGGCCAGCCTGGAGGCTTAGTGGTTAAGTTCCCGTTCTCCCCTTTGGCAGCCCGGGGTTCGCAGGTTCAAATCCCAGGCACGGACACATACACCAATCATCAAGCCATGCTGTGGCAGGCGTCCCATATAAAGCAAAGGAAGAGGGGCACTGATGTTAGCCCGGGGCCAATCTTCCTCGGCAAAAAGATGAGGATTGGCAACAGATGTTAGCTCAGGCCTAATCTTCCCCACCAAAAAAAAAAAAAAGGAAAAGTCCTTTTTAATTTTCAAAGTTTTTCTTTAAAAAGAATATGATGGACACCATTCCCATATACATTAAGGATTTTGCTCTACTGATCTTACTGCATTTTATAAAGTTTTAACAATAATAACAGCAGCAAACCACATATGGGGAACTCTCCCATGATCACTGATGAAAGTTTACAAACAAGAAGCAAGCTCAAAGTTCTATAAAATCAACTTTGTTTTTCATCGCCAGCTATTCAAGTTAAAAGACTGTTCTGGTGTTGTCTAAGTAGACCACAGGTCAAACAATGGTCTAAAATAATTAAAATATAATTTATTGAGTGAGTGAGACAGAGTGGTTTAGTGGAAAGAACACTTGACTAATAAACAATCAAAAGATAAAATTCTAGTCTAGGTTTAGCTACTAACAGAGTGACCATGGAAAAAAATCTCCCTCTCTGGTATTTCTGGTGGCAGATGGTAAGCCAGATTGTATTTACTGATTCTTTCAACAGGCATTTATGGAGCACTTACTATCTGCCAGCACTATGCTAGCTGTAAAGCACAGGCGGACACATAAAACAGACATGGTCCTTACCTTCATGCTAACAGTCTAGTGGGGGAGAAAAAAATCAAATAATTAAAATCACAATCATTATGATTATAAGTGCTTTCAAGGAGAAGAACTGGTTGCTATGAGGGCATATAATACAGGGATTTGATCAAGAGATTGTTAATAAGGTAAAACTGGGAGGGAAATTCTAGGCAGAGTAAACAGTATGTGCAAAGGGACTGAAAGAAGACAGTGTGATTAATGCTGAGAGATTTGAAAATGTGGATGAGCCAGAGCTGAAAAGCTAAGTACAGTCGACTATGCAGCACCTTGTGTTAAAGGCAGGAATCCTTATCCCAAGAGCTATAGAAATTTGACAAAGTACGTTAAGCAGAAGAGGATGACGTGAGCAAATTTACATTTGGAAAAGATCATGCTGGCTGCTCTAAAATTCTGTGATTCTGTCTCTAAAATTCTGTGATTCTGTAGGTAAGATATATATATACAACCGCTAATAATCATTGTGATGGGAAAAGCATATACTTCTGGGTCATGTCATGTAATTTTAAAAACATTTTACACTCTTTCATTGTAGCCATTTCCACATATTTCATACCTATAACTTATACATTTCCGTGTTCTTGTTGACCGCCTTTCAAGCAAGTTTGCTTTGGATTTTTTTGAATCTTTTTTCTTTTCTTCATGATCTTCAGAAAAATCTGGCTCCTGATTTAAAAATATGATAATAAATATATAGGTTATTACTCACAACAGAATAAAGTTCCTTGGAATTAATAGGTTTCTAATGTCCATCTAGGCAGGCCAAGTGAAAAGTGTGAAAAAGTGAGACGATCCCTATAAAACTGAATAAACATTGCAACATTAAGTATAGAGATTAAAAAGAATATTGGAGATCAAAGGATGAAACACTTCTGTATTAAAATCCTAATGTTTCTGTGAGTTTACAATTATCTCTTTTAAAACAATCATGATGCAGTTTTTCCACTGATAAATCTTTTAACAAATAATTAAATTTAACACGTATAAGATACTCAATAGATATGCTGAAGAAATGAAATAACAGATTTAGAAAAAGAAATGGGCGTGATGCTGAAGAACAATAACTAGCCAAGAGAGGTTATTTAAGCATGTGATTTAATTAAGCCCAAATGAAACCATGTTTGAAACTAAAAAAATTTCTTCATTTCAAATGAAAACCATGTTACGTGTACTTTCACTCATGAGATATCCTTCTTACTTATAAATTAGACTAATAAATGCAAAACAATGATATCCCTTCAAAGAAACCAAACTATAAGAACACAAACTGAGGTTTCTGATAACCCCAAAAGCAGAAAATTACAAACCAAACCTCCTTTAGTCACTTATGTAAAGAAGCTAAAAACAAACTACCCAATTTAGGGTAAAACAAACAGAACCTAGACCCCATAGGGGTGAGCTATAAATCTGGTTTGAATGTGATATTACACTTAGGGGCTCTCTACATACACGCACTAATTTCAATCACGAGGGATTATGGATGATTTCTTTAAGGTCCTAAATTTTCATTTTTATAAAAATAGTATACTATATATTTAAAACTACTCACATTACATAAAGTGGGTTAAATTTTAGAACACTTATGGCAGTTTCCTCTTTAAAAATACTACAAATGAGAAACTTACTTGTGGAGGAATGATGTTTTCAATACTGATACCCACATACACCAAGCGTTCTTTCCTTTAAGTGAAAAACAAACAAGCACACAAACAAAATAAGATTTGCTAAACATAAAATTGTTATGAAAACACTACTAACAGACAATACTAAAATCGCAATTTCATGGTAATAGCAGAGGCTAGGTCACAGACACGTTAGCTATCATCTATAAAACTTAGAGTATCGCTATCTGTGGAAGGCACAAAACTTCATACCTACAGGTATGAAAACTGCAGCTTTAGAAGTACTTATACCATTGAAATAAAACCTGTAACTGAAATAAACAAAGAAACTTCTGAAAAGAGTCATGCTGAGACTCACTGATAAAGTGATTAGATGGAAAGCCACTTTGATTGGACAAACCAGATCTTTGTTATTACACACAGTAATATTGTATATGTGTATACATAGTTATAATCTCATGGTAGTAAATATTACCATAAAAAAGAATTCTATGTAACAGAACTGTATCAAGATCCCCATGAATGATACTAAGACCATTTACTTCTTGTTTGCAGAGAAGAAAAAAAGCAATGCAGCCATATGGCTCTGCACTCGAGGATGCTACAATGAAGATATCTTTAGAGCCAGTTAAGACATCTCCAGGAAATGTAGATTTAAACCACTAAGGACGTCTCCACAGTTTCATTTCAAAGAAATAAACCTTTGCTGATTTTAATTCAACAACTTTTACACAACAAATTGCTATATAAAACAGGTGCTTTCTCTGGGTCTCCCAAAGTTAATTCAATTCACCAGTGTATGTTGAACTGAACGGAAATAGTAACGACTCTTCCTCCCGTCACTTGTGATGTCCCTTATAGAAGGATATTAATCATCCAATTGCTTGGGTCCTTTAGAATGTAGCCTTTACTGCCCTACAAACCTTGGCCCGGCTAAACAACAATCTTATGTTCTTTTTAGAGACGAGTTATGAAGCTATTAAATAACTGGCATGTAAGAAAATGATAGTTATTTTAATCAAAACCCGATTTAAAAAATAGTATAGTTAATGAACTAAAAACTAGGAAAAGCAACAATACTAGCTGAAATTAAAAGGGAAGGCTTCATGGCTAAGCCAGAACCTGAGCTCTCTGTTATTAAATGTTTCACACGTCTGTCCTTAAACTAAATTTATTATCCCATATCAGTTTCCTCTTTTATACCTCAAAATCTCTATGAGAACATTATTTTTCTCAATTCATCTGAAAAAATACTTAGTCATGTTCACCATATTAGGTCACAATTTATATCAGGCTTGAGAATCCAAAGGTAAATAAGACATGGTTCTTGCCCTCACAATTATTTAACAACCAACTGTAGTCCATTATGAACAGGTATAATGGAAACATGAAAAAGGAACAGATTTTTTTCTGAAGAGCTGAGAAATCTGGGAAGGCTTTAAATAGATGGCAACACTTGAGTAGGATCTTGAAGGTACGATTTCTCAACACAGTATTCTTTTGCTCAATAATGTCATGGAAAGATACATCTTCCATTCCATCTCACCACCTAGCTCAATGACCACATCAGGCCCAGGCCTTATCATTATCAATAACCACACCCCTTCTAAAATTTCAATTTCAGGCAACCTATTCTCTGACTTCTACTGGCTCACTTTCTAGCTCAATCCCTTGGGTATACTGATTTCAACAATTCCCTGACTCTAGTGGGACCTCTATCCATTGACCCTACCCTCTTTTCACTGTCCATCACTCCCTTTGTGTCCTTACTTTCCCCCTTACCTGGCTTAGACTCCACGGTCCATCATTATAAATACTCCTTTGCACACACTTTCAAATTCCTTGTCTCTTTCTCTCCTTCCCTCTGTTATATTACCTGGAAAATTCCAACCCTGATTAAATCGAACTCTCTGCTAGCAAAGCACTAGTAATAGTTTTCTGGAAGTACAGAGCTATTTGAATTCCCAAATAATTTCTGGCACCACATTCTGGAAGTGACGTTTACAATCAGTTGAATGGACTTCCGAAACATCAGATCTCACAGAGCATCACAGCTCCAGCTCTGTAGATAGCTGCTGGCTAGTCACTAGTTACTCAATGACACATCCTTATTTTCCACCATACTGTAGAGCCCTTTAAGGTAGAGACCACAAAATATACTTCATGTTGATTACATTGCAAATGTTGGTTAAATGTTGAGTAAATGCACGAACAAGGGGAAAGATGTTCTAACTATGACATAGACAGTAAACAAGGCTCTGAGTTGCTAGGGTGAGTGCTAGAGAAACTATTTTATAGATTTAAAGAAGGATGAATAAAAATGCTCACTTTTAAAAACAGATGAAGCCACCTGGAATTTACAGATAATATATTATTTGCATTAGAAACAAACATTTTGGGGGGCCACCCCGTGGCACAGCGGTTTAGTTCGTGCTTGGCAGCCCGGGGTTCGCAGGTTTGGATCCCAGGCGCCCACCGATGCACTGCTTGTCAGCCATGCTGTGGCGGCGTCCCATATAAAGTAGAGGAAGATGGGCGCGGATGTTAGCCCAGGGCCAGTCTTCCTCAGCAAAAAGAGGAAGATCGGCTACAGATGTTAGCTCAGGGCTGGTCTTCCTCACAAAAAAAAAAAAAAAAAAAAGAAACAAACATTTTGCTGTTTAGGGCTCCTAAGATTCATATATATACATGTATAACAGGAGCTATAAATAATGAAAACTTTGTTAACCAGATTATTGGGAAGAAGTAACAAATAGCAGCAACAATCCAGTTAACTGGTCTTGTGCCAGATTTGTCTCCCTGTAACAATAACTTTGCTCTCCTTCCTGTGACCTGATCTCATATAGGATTTAGTGTGTGATCTAAAGCCACAATTACAGATGTCCTCTTAAGGATGACATGTAAATAAAGAGGATTATCAAGAGCAGAAGAGAAATCAAATGAACTAGTAAATGGGAGACCAATAGTATAAACAAATGTGGCACATTTTAACATACATTTCTAAAACTTAAAATATTTCTTAATTGCAGCAGCATATCCGACAGTGTGTGAGGCAATAGTCAAAAACTTTTTTATCAGCCTTTCCACATATAAAAGGTATAAGCATCACGGGCCTCCAAAGAACAAGCAGAGACACACTGCTGGGTCAAATCAGCTTCAGAACATGAGAACACTGCTCTTTTCTCAGAAGGGCACAGGGATTTCAGAAAGCCTGAGGCAAATGAAAATCTAATATTTAATTATTATTTCACTTGGAGCACCTTTAGTTAGATCTTTTCCAGTGTCAAAAATAAAAACAGGAGCAACTATGCATATCAAAATAGTCCTAATAATTTTATTTGGGACTATCACCCAGAGTTTCTAAATACAAAGGTATTTAGACAACAGATTTTTTAAAACTAAGTACTTTTATCTCCTAGTCAACTTTAGAGATTAACTTTGCTTTTAAACTAAGTAGCATCCATTATGAGCCAGGGAGCTCATAGCAAAGAAAACAACAGAATTTGGAGGCTGAATCCATTTTTAGGATTCACCTTTGCACAGAGTAAAGTGAGTAGATTATGGAATGAACTGAATGCCTTAAGTCAAGCTAAATTATGAGGGGAAGACTATGCGACAGCAGGTAAAAGTTAAAGTAGCAGCAAAGGAAAGTAACAAGACCCATCAGGAGACGCTGCTTAGATTTACTCATACGATGTACAAATGGACATCAAGTTCCCGATTAATCCTCTGAAAATTCTAACATCTCCACTTTATTATCACAACCATTGCCCTAGTTCAGGCCTCATCAGCTGTCAGACTCTACTGCAACAGCCTCAACTCTAATTCCGTCTTCTTACTGTTACTAGGGCATTTTTTCTGAAACAAAAATCTGATTATGCTTATCCCTCCTTTGATGGCTCCCCCACTGCCTACAGAGAATAATTCAAATTCCCTAACCAGGTATGCAAAGCTGTTCACAATTTGGCCTCAATCTGCTTTTATAGCTTCATCCCTTACCACTCTCCTACTCTCACTTTTACACTTTCTGTCTTTGCTCACATTTGTGCTCTTTGCCTCAAATATTATTTCTCTGCATGTCCACCTGTATAACCCCAAGTTATCGTCCAAGAACTTCCCTGACAATCCCAACCTCCCCAGGAGAACTAAAATGTCCCTTTACAATGTTTCTGTATGGCTCTGAATATACCGCGATTTGTCTACTTTATTGTGTCACTGGCTCATATGTATGTATTCTCCGATAGGTGAGCTCCACGTGAGCAAGAGCTTTGCCTTACTCATCTCTTCAGTTTGGAACACAGTAGGTTTGAATGAATGTTTAACAACAGACTGATCGATTAAGGTACAAATAAATATAAATAAACATAAACTTACTGTCTTGATTTTGAGTCCCCTTTTAAAGATTAGGCTCAACTCCAGTCTTACCTCCTCCAAGAGGCCTTCTCCAATTGCTTTAGACCACATTGGGTGGCATATTGAAAAGGGAGGCATCTCTTAGAGTCAGTAGGACACAGTTCAGCATTTAAATGCTCTTTATTTCACCAGTGTTAATTCTGCCCACCCAAAGACATGACATGGGTAACTAAACTGCAGACAAGTTCTTATAGTTTTCTTGTACTCACTACACGCTTAGTTAGGTACATATCCTCCACAATACTTGGGCCAATATTTATTCAGAGTAGGTTCTGATAAATATTTTAAATCAGGGGTTGGCAAACTTTTCCTGTAAAAGGACAGATAATAAATTAGGCTTGGTGGGTCATAAGGTTTCTGCTGCAACTACTCAACTCTGCTGCTGTAGTGCAAAAGCAGCTGTAGACAATATAGAAACAAATGAGCATGGCTGTGTTCCAGTAAAACTTTATTTATGGACAATGAAATCTGAATATATAATTTTCATGTGTCATGAAATACTATTTTTTTTTCCAATCATTTAAAAATGAAAAAACCATTCTTAGTGAGCACGCAATACAAAAACAAAAAGCAGGCCAGATTTGGCTCACAGGTCATAGTTTGCCAATCCCCACTTTAGATAAATGTATTAATCTGTATTGCAAGACAATTCTGCTATCAAATTCCCAAGTAAAACATTAACGCATATCACAATACCTGCGTTCAGCCCGCTCCTTCTTCTTTAAGGCAACATCCAAATCCTGCAACTGTTCCTCTAATTTCTCACACAGTAGTTTCTGAAAGAGGAAAACAGATCAGTACCAGTTTTAACACCTTTCCATAATCATTTATCATTCGCATGTTACCTCATGGATACTGTGCTATGAGAGATGATAAGGGGCCACATGGTGAGTGAACACTGAAATGTTCCTTGTGATTAATCAAATAAAGAGGTGCCTTAGCATCCACTGAACTGAAGATGAGCATAGTATCTTCGAAGCAAAGCACTTAGAGAAAGTTAAAGCCTTGCCGAAAACACATTCTATGTCTATCTTGCTGGCAGTAATCAATGTTTAAAATAGCATTTGGTTCAATGTGTATACATGACAGTGATTAAAATGTTAAAAAAAAATCCCAAGACATTTTTAAGGGAGACGGTTATATGTACAATAAAATATAATGGTGCCAATCACTAGTTTTAAAAAAGAGAATGCAGAAAAATTTACAAAATCATGCCATATGGTTACTGGGTCAAAACAGAGCCGAAGAATGTAATTGATAAAGCTATGCTAAGCCACAGAAGTCCACTTCACTAAGAAGAGCAATAAAAGCCCATCATTTTTAAGGCAAAATGAGACTGGGCTTGTAAGAGAAAAGGACCCCCTGGGCCCAATGGCACAAAAATATCCTGTTTGGAGAGAACTGATTGGTGGTTACCAAGGGGAAGGGGGGTAGGGGGGGGCACAAGGGGTGAAGGGTTACATCCACAAGGTGACGGACAAACAAAAATGTACAACTAAAACCCCACAGTGTTATAAACTAAGACATCAATAAAAATAATAATAATAAAATAAATAAATAAATAAATAAAATATAACTGTATGGGTGAAGGAAATATTCCATATCTTGATTGTGGTGGTTACATAACTATAAATTTGCCAAAAGTCATTGAACTGTATACCTAAAAAAAGATGAACTGGTGAGGTTTACCCTGTGTAAATTACACCTTAATAAACCTAACACAAAAAACAAGAAAAAAAAAAAATATCCTGTTTGCCAGCTTACAAAAGTAATTCACCTGAATCAAGATATGAGAGAAATAGAATCCATCTTTCTATTCATAGTACCATCACATGGTACATAATTCATAATACCATCTATAAAACTTCTGACAAAAAGAAGGTAGGCAGAAATGAAAAAGAGGATGAAACAAAAGGAAGGATAAACAATAGGAGAAATAAGATAGAAATAAGAAGAAAACTTATTTCTATCCTTGTATATTATCTCAGTTTGGGGCTCTTTGTGCCTTTAACAAATGTGAGAAAAAATAAAGCAGAGATTATAATTTTAGAAAAATTAGAGGTCTTTGAAAATTGTTTTGGAGAAGAAAATAAGGACCAAAAAGATATTAATAAAAGGTAGTTTTCAATAGTCTCTAATTTCACAGAAATTTAAACAAGAGGTGAACAACATTTACAAATTGCTTTGAAGATTAAAAGGTTTAGTAGCTGTCAAGAAGTATTAATTTGAATATAAAATCAAAGACTGGAAAAGCAGAGGCGTGCTGTCATACATGCTGGCAAGGGGGGCAGAACCACTCTCCATCGGGGATGATCATCAGGGGAGGGCGAAGGCAGGCAGTGTGGTATCCACTGTCACAAGAGTCACACAGAAGAATCTGAAACAAACCACATGTTAATGTCAACCTAACTCTCCGACTAAAATCCACTGATTAGTAAGTTGAAATAAAGACATTTCAGTATTTCTTATTATAGTATTAAGAAATATTCTATACTCTTTATTTGCATAAAGAATAAAAATGCTCCGATAATTTGGGATCTAACATACCTTTTTAAAAAATTAAAAAACAAAAAAACTAAGAAAATGTTAAGGTACAAAAATTTAGTGAAAAATAACAAGCCCTTTCTGACCTAGAGTTACAATTCTTTTCTAGTGTGCTATGAGGGCAATAACAACATATTCTTTATAGCAGACTTTTATAGCTCAAGTGTCATAAACTACCCACCACACATAGGATTTTAAAAATACAAATAATTTCCACTTTAAGTAGCATTTCAATTACCTATCTGTAAGAAACACACATGGTTCCCTTTTTTTTGGTGAGGAAGACTGGCCCTGAGCTAACATCTGTGCCAAGCTTCCTCCACTTCGTATGTGGGTTGTAGCCACACTATGGCTTGATGAGTGGTGTAGGTCTGAGCCCGGGATCCAAACCCACAAACCCCAGGCCACCGAAGCAGAGCACACCGAACTCGGCCACTATGCCACCAGGCCAGCCCGCATACATGTTCCTTTTATCATGTAAATTCAAATACAGAAGAGACTGAGGCATGAAAAGAATGGAACTAGGACCATCATGTTCAAATACAAAGGCTAACAATAATTAGTCTTAAATTGATATTTTTTGTTATTTGAGTTTAAGATGACCATTTCTCTAAAACTTAAAACAGTACACTCATGAAAGTTTAACTTAAAAACAACTTCTCATTTTTAAATAATTTTAGATATATGGAAGAGTTGCAAAGATAGTACAAAGTTCCCATAAACCCCTTACCTACCTTCTACTAATGTTAACATCTTATATAATCATGGTACATTTACCAAAACTAAGAAATTAACATCAGTACAATACTATTAACTAAATAACAGACTTTATTCAGATTTCGTCAGTTTTTCCACTGATATCCTTTTTCTGATTCCAGGATCCAATCCAGGATATTATATTGCATTTAATCATGTCTCCTTAATCTTCTCCAATCTGTTACAGTTTCTTGGGTCTTTGTTTTCCATGACTTTGACAGTTTTGAAGAGTACTAGCCAGATATAATGTAGACTACCACTCAGTCTGGGTTTGTCTGATGTGTTCTCTTGATTAACTGAGATTATGGGTTTTGGAAAAGAATTTCACAGAGCTGAAGCACCCTGCTCACTGCATCGTATCTGGGGGTACAGATTATCAATATGACTTATTAGTGGTGATATTAACCTTGATCACTTGGTTATGGTAGTGACTGTTGGTTTTCATCCCTGTAAAGTTACTAGTACTCCCTTTCCATACTCGATTCTCATTAGAAGTGATAAGTCCAGCCCACCCTCAACGGGAGGGGAATTGAGCTCCACCTTCTGGAGGAAGAAGTATCAAAGAATTTGTAGATATAAGTTTAAATCACCACAGTAATTAATAAATTAATAAGTATTTGAGAAGATACATTGAAGCTATGCAAATATCCGTTTTTCGCTCAAGTTTCACTCACTAGTTTTAGCACTTATCAGTGGATCTTGCTTGCAACAATTATTATTGTGGTATTCTAATGGTTATTCTCTATTTCCCTCATGCCTTCTACATTTTTTATTTGGAATTCTTATGTGAAAAAAATATGTCCCTTCTCCCCCATTTATTTATTTATTCAATTATTTATTTATATCAGGATGAACTAATGAATATTTATTTTATTCTTTGGGTTAAAATCTAAAATAGTTCTTTAATTAGTCAAATTCAAATTGTGCTTAGCCATGGACAAACTGGGATGTGTGTCCTTAGGACTCATTTGCATCCTGTTTTTTTTTAAAGCACTTCCATACTTTCTAGCACTACAGGATACTCCAGGCACATCTCACATTTTGCCCGCCCAAGACTTAGAATTAGCCATTTCTCCCAGAAGCCCTGGAGAATGATTTTTAGAAACCAAGATCTGAGTGCTGACTGATCACTGCTACTGGGTATCACTGCTTCTAACCTCTCCCAGAGTATAGAGCTAAGAAATATACGTATGTGTAGCAACCCATGTATATAAATATACCTATATTAAAATAAGCATGAGTTCATACTAATATCTCTACCTCTAATCCAGCACCACAGGGTTCATTCTAGCCTTTGGCCTTGCTTATTTGTAAGTTCTTTCTCTGATAGTGAGAAGGCTGGCTCCTATTACCTATACTTAATTTATCTGTTCATCCCTAGTATAGACACAAAGTAGTTTCTGAATCGCTAACAAATACCAGGGGGCGGGGGGGGGGGGGCGCGGGTAGGATGTGTACACATGTGCAGCAATTTTAAAGTGAAAAACTACCTTCTCCCTTCTTCATACAATGCATCACCATTTGCCACCAATACCCAGAATCCAACACTAAGTTATATTAGTATTATACTTCAGCTATATGATTGATTGATTGATTATATAGGTATATGTGGACTAAGCTGGGTAACTGATTCCATTGATCATATTGTTTCTATGATAAAACTAATCTAAATTTCAAATAAAATTAAAAGTAAATTTTTAGAATTCAATTTATTTCTAAAGCGACAATTGTCTCTATTCCACAATAAAGGTAAAAATCCCAGGAAAATAAATACCACTATGTAAGATTTCCAAGCCCAAGCAATGATCCATTTATTTTGACTAAAGCATCTGGAAAATCCGAGTTCTACATTCATCTATGAATTTATTGCTTTTCTGCTGTAAGTTCACGAGGACAAGGACTATGTCTTCCTAATTGAATGTCATTTCCCTACCACTTAACACATAATAGTTGCCTGGCATTTTGATTTGCGGATTTATCCTTAAACACTCGGCATAAGAAATCCACCACATTTGGGATCTTCAGTTTCCAATGTCATTCTCTTTGGCACAGTAACCAGCAATGGGATTTTCAGAGTAGTTATCAAGATGAGCAAATAGAGGCCGGCCTGGTGGCATAGTGGTTAAGTTTGCGCCCTCTGCTTTGGTGGCCCAGGGTTCGCAGGTTCAGATCCCGGGCGCAGACCAACACACCACTTGTCAAGCCATGCTGTGGCGGCGTCCCATATAAAGTAGAGGAAGATGGGCACGATGTTAGCCCAGGGCCAGTCTTCCTCAGCAAAAAGAGGAGGATTGGCAACAGATGTTAGCTCAGGGCTAATCTTTCTCACATACAAAAAAGATAAGCAAATAAAAATCCTGTATGTTTTCCAAGAAGGGTGCAACTTTCTCCATCTCCTCAGTCATGTCTGCTCACCTCATTTTACTTCTCATTTCCTCACACCCCTTTGTCACATCTATTGCAGCCTCAGTTAAAATGTACTCTTAGTTTAAAAAGATATTAGGAAACGACAGAAAAAGAACACAAGTGCTGATTTTTACTTGATTTAGAGGGCAGAAAAGACTACTATCTCAAATCTTCTTTTGACCTTTTTCCACACAAAAATCTTGACCTAACTTTCACAGCCTGATGATCATAAAAATGTTTAGAAGAGACTTCTCAGTGTAACATCAACATTTATTCTTCCCAGAGCTAAAGTCATTCTCTGGTTCTAAGTTATATCTTTTACTTGAACCCTCTGAAACTACTAGGATATGATAAACTTCACTGATGAATTTAGTTTCTAGATATTATTTTAACATTAAAGAATTAAGAACAAGAAAACCACAAATAACTTCAACCCAGCACCTCATAGATGCCAGGAACTTTGTGCCAGACAATTTTACATAGCTTATTAAAAACAACCCTCAGAAGAAGTATGTGGTATTATTCCCATTTTACAATGAGGAAATCAAGATACAGAGAAGACAGCCTCTGATAAGTGGTGGAAGCAGGATCTGCATTCAAGTCCATCTGGCTCCATGCTTTCCCATCATACCACACTGCTTTCTAGGAAAAAAGAGCCTTGGCAGAACCACCTCATATAAATTTTCCAAACTTTAGAGGATCTCAAAAAGTTTCTGCTCCACAAAATTTCACCCATGTTGAAGCATCTTTTTTTACATTTCTTTCTACTTAATAGTTGGATCTTGCCTTTATAGTCAAATCTATTCAAAAGAACAGAATAGTTGCATAGAATTAAGCATAACAACAAGGTTTCTTCAACAGGCTCTTTAGAAAGCACTTATGAATTATAAAAAATATATATATATAGGTTAGGAACTGGTTTTCCTGATTTAGGCTACCTTTGAAGAACTTACTTCCTGGGTAAGAAAGATCCATGTACATCTGTCACTATTCTTCTGAATTTATCTGGTCTATAATTTATCCTCTTAAATTTTTTTTAGAACTGCCCATTTTCTAAAGTTGAAAGCCCTACTACATTACCACTTGACTTATATGTTTTTACAGAAAGGCAATTAGGCCTTCAGGCTTTAAAGCTGGTACTTCAGAAATATCATTAAAAAGTAACCAAAAGGGAAAGAAGAAAAATTTAAAGAAAAAGAACAGAATAGAAATATTTGAATAAATTAATTGACGTGAGAAGAGATTAGGAGTATATCCTTAAGTGAGCAAATAATATATAAACTAAGTAGAATGAAAGCAGCATCCTGATCCTCCCTAGAATTGGGTTATTATTTGAGAAATAGAAACTTTAAGTGTTATTTTGCACACACAAGCTCTGTAGCATTAAAAAATTCAAATCAAGATCAAAGCCAGAATAATTAGGCTGTTTCAGGCAACTGCAGCATGCTAGCAACGTGAATATTATTCACTGAGTTCAGGTACATACTAGCTCAGGATGGTTTGGAAGGCCACATTTTTTGCATGGTTCATCATCATCTGCTAGGATGGCTTCTTCACTTTCTTTTTCTTCCTCCTCTTCTGAAGCTGCAGATGATTTTTCACTGTCAGACCCCTCGCTTTCATCATTGCTGGAATATTTCCACCTGCCACGTGTTCGAGAACCAGTCCATCGAACTTTGCCTTTGGGTTTTACCTTGTATAAAATAAAAAATTAGGATAATTTGGTATAATAAGAATGTTAAAAAAAAAAACCTTCTGATTACATGTCCACTGTAAAATATTTAGTCAATATACAAAGAAGAAAAGAAAAATCACTGTAGCTTCATCAACAGATATGCCTGCTATTAAAATCTGATATATATATCCATTATTTTTTCTATTTGGGGGAGGAGAAATTATAATGAACACTTTGTCTTATATTCTCCTAACATCATTGTAAATGACTATATAATATGCCATCACATAGCTGTATTTACCAAATCTCTTATTAAATAGACATTTAGGCAGTTTCCCATTTTTTTCACGTTCATAAACAATGTATCCTTGTAAATATGAATTTTTATATACGCTTCTGTGGTTAGGATAAATTCCTCGAAGAGGACTCTGGGTCAAAGGCCATGGACATTTTAAAGGCTCTGTAAGAGAGCACTGACTATATTTTCACATATTGCTATACAAAATTTTAAATTCCTATATTAGAGATGAATTTTAAAATTTTTAATGAGTCAGTACTGCATATAAAAATCTCGACAAAAAATATACTATTCAGAGAATAAGTTTATAATGTTGTAAACTGCTTTTTATTGCCTGGTTTCACATCTTGTAACTCATATTTTAGTTCATTTCTGCAGTTTAAGTCCTAATGAAAGACCAAAAATAAAAAAAATTTCCCCTTCTGTTGTTAAGAATTAAAAATTCAGTATTTCAGGTAACAAAGGATCACTTACAATGAAGAACAATCTGATCACTTAAGTAAATTAAAAACAAAAGTAGCACTTTTAATTATAACAAACTCCCACAGATTAGCCAAAGACTTACATAAGATTTTGCTTAAAATAAGAGGGTCATAGAAAAAAGAATTCTGGCTTCTAAGACTAATGATTAAAATGGGGAAAAATAGGCACTCTCATACACTGGTAATGAGAGGTACATCAAAAGGACCTTTTCTGGGGGGCAAAGCGGCAATAGCTATCAAAACTTAAAATACACATGCCCCTTGACCCAGCAATTCCAATTCTAGGAGTCTATTCTAAAGAAATACTCACTCATGTCCAAAAGGATCTTCAATGCAGCATTGCCTGTAATAGTGAAAAATTGGAAACAACCTAAATGTCAATCAATAAGGGAGTGGATAAATAAACTGAGGTACATCCACACTATGGAATACTCTGTGGCCATTAATAACCAAGAGGTAGACTCTATATACTGACATGGAGAGTTCAGAAACACACTGTTAAGTGAAAAACTCAGAGAAAAATGAACATATTTGATTCAATTTACTTTTTAAGTGAATGTGTAAATATTTATAAACACACATATGAATGTATGGAAAAAGGATTGGAAAGAGATGTACCTCAAACTGTTAATAGTTTTTATAGGGAATTTTCATTTTTCAATCCTACATGTTGGGTATTACTTGAATAGTTTACAAAGAGAATATAGTCCTATACTGCCTGTAATGGAGAAAAAGTTTAAAAGATGACAAGATGATACAGCGTGAAATTTAATGTCTGGGGAGAACTACTGAGAAAAGTCATCTCAGATATAGGAAGAAAGGTATCTGTTTATTTGTTAGTTATCTTTGAACGACATGTTTTAGGCAAAAGCAAAAAGGTATAAACACTTAGAGTCAAATGTTTCTAATAAAAATTAAAACTCAGAGTAGGAGAAATTTTACCTTGCTTGCTTTAGAATTTGTATCCTTCTCCGGTTTTTTCAAATTTTCTTTTTTGTCTGTTTTTTGCAAAGCTGTTGACTCTTCTTCTACTTCATCTTCTCCTTCCCCTCTTTTTTTATCAGCTTTCTGATCTCTTATCTCAGCCACTTTTGCTGTGGGTCTAGATATTCTTGGAGACCTCCTTAAAGTGCGACCCACATTTGTTTTCTCTTCTTCCTGTTCTGTCTTCTCTTGCTTGGTTTCTGGTTCTAGAATTTTGGGAGGAGAATCTGGTTTCTTCTTCCGACTGGATATCCTAATTGTTAATTTGATGCCCTCTTTCTGCCTTTCAGAGGTTATCTCTGTGTTTTCTGAAGCAGTGGTTTCTTCTTCAGGAATCAACTTATATTTAAATCTGCTTTTTTGCATAGAACCCTTTGTCTCAGAAGGATCCTCTGAGCCAGAGGTCTGGGGATTGTCCAGATTATCTATTTCTACATTCGTGGATTCAGAATCCTCTTTCAGAATTTCTGGGTCTGGTTTTTCCAGGGACTGACCTTCAGTGGAACTTGTGCTCTGACACTCTACCACTTCCTTTTCTGAGGGTAGTTTCTCACAGTGACCAGTGACGTTAGATGGTGGAGATGTTTCAGCTGTCTCGGGAGAGCCTGGCTTTACTGACTCTAGAGTACTCTTTGGAACCTCTTCTGGTATTGGACTCAATCTTTGTGCGTCTTTATCAAGAAAAGTCTTTTTGGACTTCTCTAACTTTTCAAGACATTCTAGGACTGGTGTGCGCTTATCCTTTTTACTTTTGGGAGACTTCTCTTCAACTTTCATGGTACAGGATTCAGCGGTTTTTAAAGAGAGATCCTTTGCCATCTCAGAAGTCTCAAGAGAGGTTTCCATTTCTGGAGGACCAGTTTCTTCTATTTGCCCTTTTTGACTCTGGGTCTCTAAGACTGATACTGAACTATCTGCATCTTTCCCTAAAGGGACCACTTCTTTCTCAACATCACCTATTTTCATACTCGTTATGACAGAATTTAAGGACTCTGATCCATTTCCCTCCACGATGACATTTCTGTCCTTAGAGGGGCTACAGCTGTCTTCCTTTGTATCATAAAACTTTGTCTCCATTTGTTCTGTCTTAAAATTTGGAGCTACCTTTTCATCACTAACTTCTCCGTTTACCAGTTGTTTCCCTTCATGACCCAAAGCAGTGATTGCAGATATTCTTTTACAAGTCTCTTCCTCTTGTTTTATTTCATCTTTTAAAAACTCTTTTGTTGGAGTAACTGATTTACACAAAGGTCCTTTGATTGGACTGTCAAAATCGTCACTAAGTTTAATTTCTCGTTTTTTTAGTGGTATCTTGGCCTGCTGGTCATTTTTAAGTTTCTCAGTTTCTTCAGTAGACTTCTCAGTAATTTCTTGAGAAGATTTAACATTGCCACCAAACTCTAGCCTCTCAGGCTCTAGCTTCTCCATGCTACTTCTGATATCTTTAGGATCTGCTCTACATTCCTTCACTTCGACTTTAACAGGTTTGACATTTTCCTTGAAGGAATCACTTTCTTCTTTGATAATCTTTTTTTCCTCACTTTCTGGCAAAGGTTTTTCCAGCTTCACTATGACTGGCAATTTCACAAGTTCCTTTTCATCTTCTTTTTCTATTTTCACATTAGTCTCTTCTAGAGCATTGGGTGTAGAATGGTTTTCTGAATCTACTGGCTGCTCTCCACTTTTCATCTTTTCATTTTCCTTCGGTTCCTCTAAAAATCAGAAAAAGTTTACATGAATCTAAGCATTTAAGATTATAAAATATACAAAGTTTCATATAATATATATTTCCACTTTAAATTTCACTCTTAAAAGAGGTGGCTTTTACAAGGTGACGGACAAAAATGTACAACTAGGGGCCGGCTCGGTGGCGCAGCGGTTTCGTCCGCGCTTGGCAGCCCGGGGTTCACGGGTTCGGATCCCGGGCGCCCGCGGACGCACTGCCTGTCAGCCATGCCGTGGCGGCGTCCCATATAAAGTAGAGGAAGATAGGCACGATGTTAGCCCAGGGCCAGTCTTCCTCAGCAAAAAGAGGAGGATTAGCAACAGATGTTAGCTCAGGGCTGGTCTTCCTCACCAAAAAAAAAAAAAAAAAAAAAATGTACAACTAAAACCCCACAGTGTTATAAACTAAGACATCAATAAAAAAAAAAAAAGAAAAAAAAAAGAGGTGGCTTTTGTCACTGGACATTTGACAACAAAAAATAAAATCTGACAGTGAAGAAAATTACCAAACTCTGAAGCACAACTTCTAGATATTAAAAAATTATACAAAGATTCAGGTTTCTGCTTTATTCTTTTAGCTTCAATGTTCTCAATGGAACACCAATATTTATACAGCTTAAACAATTTATTCAAGCTCAAGTGATGGCTAAAAAATACGAAACTAAAAATACTACATAAAACATTTCCAAAAGACCATATTTGTTTTAAAAACTGACAACTGCTCTTTGCAAATCATTGAGCACTTCATTTCACTGAAGTAATAACATGAGCATGGCAGTGAGAAAATGTTTGTTTTATGATTTATTCAGATTATAAAACTAACCCAGTTCTGTACAGAAAATGAAAAATAGTAAAAAGAAAAAAATTGCCGATAATCCTCATACCCAGAGGCAATTACTGTTAATATTTTAGGTTACTTGCTTCTAGTCTTGTATATTTTTGACAAAGTTGGGACCATGTTGCCCCATATTTTTCATGAAACCCAAAAGCCTCGATTCTAAACAAAATTTTACCAAGACAGGAATTTTTACAAAAAACTTTCAACAGATTCTTGCCACGTTGATAAAGACAGAGTTACAGTGTATTTCATGGGAATAAAATGGAATGGACAGAGGTGAAGATATATTATTTTTTTTGCAGGGGAGGATTCACCCTGAGCTAACATCTGTTGCCAATCTTCCTCTTTTTTTGCTTTCCCTCCCCAAAGTGCCAGTGCCTGGTTGTATATCCTAGCTGTAAGTCCTTCTAGTTCTTCTATGTGAGCTATTGCTACAGCATGGCAACTGACAGAGGGGTGGTGTGGGTGCCAAACTTTAACCATTAGACCATCAGGGCTGGTTCAGGATACGTTTTTTAAAATGAGAAATAAGTATTTCTTTAAAGGAGTGAATATTTCATTACAAACCACCCTTTCTTTTATGTCAACCACGTTGGAAATAAAAAAATTCAAGAACCTCTGAGAACCATTCAGAACCTGAGATCAGATTATCAGTATTGCTCCTCCCTCTTTACACTGTCAGTGACTTAATGTACGCATGCTGCTAAGAAAATTAAAGACATGACAGTAATTATCTAATTTGTATATCTTCCCTTTCCCACTGATAAAGTAGGTTTAGTAATTTCCTGTTCATTGAGATTGGTTAGCGTATCAGGAAATCTAATTAAATGAACATCTTGGTTAACAATTAGAATATAGATTACCATCTTTAAAAGTAACTTCAATCTAATACTAAAAGTTTACTGAACACAGTTTAACATTTCTTCTATACATTGTGGTTCAGAAACCAACTCAGGATCTCATTGTGACTCTGACCCAAGGTAAAAATGACACCTTTTATTTGGGGGTGGTGAATGAGAAAGTTCTTTTCAGTTATTTGAACTGATTTCAATTTGAGTAACAACACGGCAAAATAAAATGAGGAATAACATTAGGTTCAAGACTCCTAGTTTCACTAAACATAATTCAGCTAGTGGTGTGTCTTTGAGTATGTCAAAAACTCTCATCTTCATTTCTTCATCTATAAATAAAGCAGCTGGACTAAGTGACCCCAACAATTATTCTTCACTGGCTTATATTTCTCTTAACCCAAATATGTTAAATCCTTGGTATTTTTGTGTTTGGCTCAGTTCTTTCAAGAGAAAAACATGACAATAATTATTACCCTAGCTCCCCTAGATTACATGGATGTGTCCCTAAAACTGTACAGAGAATAGAAGAGCCACGACAGAAAATGAAACTTGAAGTGCAATCATCATTGGTAAAAAGGTCATTCAGCTACATAAGCATTTCCCCAAAGTTGTGTCAAAAGAAAACTGTAAAAGAGGATGCAAATGAGTTTAAGAGATAAGAAATTTGAAGAGACAAAACTCAAGGAGAAATTCATTTCAAAAATCACAGTGCAGCAGCAAAATAGCTTGACAAACTTCAGGTTATTCAAGAGAAGCGTTATCCACCATGGGTTTTTAAAGCTGATTCATTCATTTACTCAATAAATATTTATCCACCATCTATTATGGGCTTTCCCAACTATCCTAACCAGAATCACCATGTAATGAAACACTGAATGTCCTATATAAGTTAACAGTGAAAGACATTGCTAGTTGCCTATCCAGTTCTATCTCCTCTTCTTTCTTACTAACAGAACTCTGATTTTGTTCAGGAAAGTACTTGCTTCTCCAGACACCTCATAGCTAGGGATCATGTGGTCCAGTTGTGGCCAATGAGATGCATGAGCCAGTATACCGGGTGAGACTTACAGGGTTCAGCTGACCTATGCCTTTTGCCTATTCCCCTTCTTTCTGTCCAGAGTCTGCATACAATGCCTGGAGAGGAAGCAATCAAAGCCACATGCTAAAGATGGCAGACTAAGAAGGGTACTTGATGGCTTCACAGAGCTGCTGAACCAGACCTGGACTACTTTTTATTACAAGAAGAAGAAGAAAAAAAAAAACTCTGAACAAACATGCAGCCAAATGCAATCCTGTCTGATACATTTTCCTTTCACTTTGCTTCCTACTACTTTTCCTTTCCCATATTCATCAAAATTTATCCATATCCACAATATATTTAGGGCTTGTCATCCGTGGGGTGATAAAGGGTTACCTGATCCTCGATAAGGTTTAATTTCTTTATAATCCTCCTCTTCTAGATAAAACTTGAGAAATTTAAAAATAGCATAGTGGTTTCAGACTCTGCTTGAATCTCATATACCTATAGTGAGAGTTGAAATTAGCACAAACACTTTAAAGAGCAATTCGGAAATATCTGCTCTAAAGGTTGAAGAAACATACTCTATGACTCAGTAATTCCAATAATAATTACCTCTCCCTCTAGCAAGAATAACCATTAACCTGACTTCTATATTAATCACTTCCTTATTTTGCTTTATAGTTTAGTTTTGTTTATTATCTTCTTTTTCAGGTCTCTTTAATCTAACGTTGTCCTCTCCATCCTTTATTTTTCTTGCAATTTTTTTGTTCGAGCAGCTGAATCATTTGTTTTATAATTTCTTGATTTTACTGACTGCATTCCCCTGTTCCCCTGTCCTTTTTTTCCTGTAAATTGTTACTTTGATCTATAGCCTTCATCAGATTCAGGTTCAATTTGTGTGTTCTTTATCGACAGGCATTAATGTCTGATTCTCTTTCTGTGATGTTAACAGATATCGATGCTCAGTATCTAAAACTTTTATTAGGGATTGCAAAATGATGATATTCCCATTCTATTATTCCTCTACCAGTGATTTGTTGGAATAAACTGTATAAAAGTAAACTTTACTAATTCACTAATTTGTTATATAACGGAACAGTTCGTACAGAAAAGGCAGGAAGAATGTTTGATTCTCTTCATTTATTTAACAGTTTTCAAAATAATAATTTGATCCCCACTGGTAGCCTCCAAAAGTGACCAATTTTTCTTTTAGTATCATAATGAAATCATGGATTTAAGACACATTCAATGTGTTTTAATCCATTATAGTTATTATCTTTGTTGATGTTTAAATTGTCCTGTCTTTGGCAGTCGAAACTTCTTTAAGTTGGCTCTTGCGTCTTTTTGACATGACTTGATAGCGTCCATATTACCTAGAATAACAAGATGTTTCTTGGCTCCTTACGCCCCAGGATTGGAATTAGCCACTTTTCCCAGGAAACCTCGGTCTATGTTCAGTGGAAAACTATATTTCAAGACCACCATCTAGGTGCTAAGGATACTCACTGCTACCGGGTTGGCCATTGTTTCTAAGTCTTTTCAGTGAACAGAGCTAGAAAATACATGTGTATATTCTTAAATAATAAAAACAACCCAGGAATTCATAATGATATTTCAGTGTTTTCTTAACCTTTTCTATCTTCCATCTTATTTCTTTTTTCCCACACTGAGAATCTTGGTTTTCAAGGACACCACAGATGATGTAATTAGAATATCAGTTATTACTTTTTCTCAAATTATACACAAAACATCTTCAGAACAATAGACATCATCACCAAAGTGATCTAATAAAAAGTTTTTGTATGTACTCTTCTCATTCCTTCTCCATATGTTTAGTCTCATTATATGTCCATTATTAAAGCACAGAGCCATTAAAGACTATGTTCTTCCTTGCATCTGTCCTTCAGTTTTAGTTATATGTAACTATGAATTTAATACTCAACATTCTTTTTTCAATTTTTATTTAAAATAATTTTAGACATATAGATATGTTACAAACACAGTTCAGTACACCTTTACTCTGTTTTGCCTAAAGTTAACAATTTACATACTCACAGTACAATTACCAAAACCAGGAAATTAACATTAGTAAAATAGATTAAACATTTAATTTAAATTTCACCACTTTTCCCCCAATGTCCTTTCTGTTTGAAGATCCATGTCTTGTTTTGCTCTTGCGTTTTTTTAGTCTCCTCCCATCTGTGACTGTTCCTCATTCTTTCCTGTCTCTTCTGATCTTGACACAGTTATTTTGTAGAATACCTCTTCAGTTGGGCTTGTTTGATGTCTTCTCAAGATTGAACTGAGATTATGCATTTTTGACAAAAATTCCACAAAAGAGATGCTGTGCATTGTATCAGAGGGTACATGATATCAATAGCTTGATCATTTGGTTAAGGTGGTGTCAGCTGGTTACTCCACTGTAAAGTTACCATTTTCCCTTTGAAACAGGTAAATATGTTAGGGGAGATACTTTGAGATTATGTTAATATCCTGTTTCTCCAAAAACCTTTACCCACCAATTTTAGCATCTGTCAGAGGTCTTGCCTGCAACAATGATTACTGTAGTGTTTTCCTAATGGTGATTTTATATTTCCCTCATTCCATCTACATTAACTGATACTCACCTGCAGGGAAGAGATGTCCCTTAAACTTCATTTATTTATTTACTCAATTATGTACTTCTATAAGTAGGAAGTCATGGATATTTATTTTATTCTATGGTTTAAAATCTATCAATCGTTATACAAATTTGTCGCTAAAACAGTTTCTGCTTTCACCATTGGGAGCTCTTTCCCATTGGCACCTGTGTCTTACTGACACGCCCAAATTCTTTTTAGAGCATGTCCTTAATTTCTGGCATTCCAAATTGTTCCACACTCATCATGCATTTTCCCTGCCCACCCCTGGAATCAATCTCTTCTCTGAGGAACGCTGGTTCCTTTTACTGAGAATGGTATTTTGAAATAAAAATCTAGAGGCTAAGAGTACTCATTGCTATTGGGGTATCACTGTCCTTAGAGTCCTCTCATAAACAGAGGCAGGAAATGTACGTATATAAACCCAACCATACAAATGAACACAGTTATATCACCCACCATGGATGTTTTGTTAGTCATTTTGGCTTTCTGAAGCTCATTCACTAGAAGATTCCTATAAAAACACTCATGGGAAAATGGATCTTACATATTGATAACAGTTTATCTATAGTCTTTATCTGAAAGTCAGTTTGTCCGGACATAAAATCCCTGGCTCACATTTTTTCCCCTTACATATATTATGGCATTTTCTTTTGGCATAAAGCATTGCTTTCAAATACAGTGACGGTAGTCTGATTTTCTTTTCAAGTCACTTGGTCTTTTTGTCTGGATAGCGAAAGTAGTTCTTTCTTCAAAGCCCAATAATTTTAATAGAATATGTCTTGATGTTGGTTGTTCTGGGTTGATTTTCCAAGGTATGCAGTGTATTTTCAAAATGTAGTCTTCCATCATTTTTATTTCAGGAAGTTTTGGTAAACATAATCTTTAGTATTTTTGTCTGTTCCCTTTCCTTGGTTTTTCTTTTTTGTGGACCCCTGTTGGATTTTTTTTGCCTATCTTCAAATCCTTCTCTCTTCATTTCTTTTTGATTTATTAAAAATATATAGCTTTCCATTTGCTATTTTTAAAGGTACTAATTCTTGTGTTTGTTGACTCAGATGTTTCTTCTAGATTTTAAAAAAATCTTAATTCTTTTCTGAGTTCTATCACCTATTAAGTTACAGTTTTCATATGTTTTGTAAGAATGTCTTTAGGACAAGCTTTCACTCTCTGTAGGAACATTATTCTGCTCATTATTCTCTTTTGTTCTTATAATCCTATGAGATTTGACCTTGATCCTGTGTAGTTGCTTATTTTTATGTCAAGTAGATAGTTTTTCTAATTTCATAGCTCTAGAGCTCCGCATCTGTTATTTTTGTGTGATAATCAAAATTAAAGTGATTTACTTTAAGAGACCACCTAACTCTATTCCTCTCCCATACTTTTATATGAACTTTCCTTTTTGGCTTGTCTCTATTGTCCCTGTCCTAGTTAATTTGGATTCTATTCCTAGCAGTTTGGACAAAGCTCAGTGTGGAGTTTTGTCCTGGAGGGAGTTTTGGCTGGAGAGGTTTGAAAATTCATAAGGCCCAGAGTACCCCAGCTCCTTTAAGACCTTAGTTTCAGACTGTCAATAGTTTAAAATTTTTGCCATCAATACGTTCCTTTTATGGGAGAATTTGTAGAGACTCAGAAACCATACCACTGGCATTTTCCAAAAATCATGAATGAAAACTTAAAATTTTCTCCTTCTGATTCAAGTTACAAGAAAATCAGAAAAAACAGCTTCAACAGTTTCTCTAATCATGAAAGATTTCTTTTACTTTTCTCCTTCCTTCCTTGTCTCCCTTCCTCCTTTCTTCCTTTTTTCCTCCCTCCTTCATCAGCACAAATCTTTCACAAAAGAAACGGTATGGTCCATATCCTATTGTTCATGGCATAAAAATAAGAGAAATGCAAACTTCAATGTATTTTCTGTCCTTTATCTTTGCTATTTAAGTCAGGACTGATGTAAAGAAGGAATGATGGTGATGACAAAAATAGTACATTTTCTTCCACTTCATTCCACTCTATCAATATCACTTAAGAAAGGCAAACAAAATAATAATTTTTCTTCTGAAGTTTGAAGTCAGAGAACCTATTTCAGAATTCAGGCCATCACATCCATTTCTGGATACCAACTGCAGTGCAGGAAAGTGAGCTAGATTATTCCTTATCTACTGTATCTCCTATTGAATCAATTTCATGAAAAATGAGTAAATCAATTCATAAAATTACAATATCCAAAGTGTTTCAATTGTATTGCCAATAATAAACTGAGTCTTTGGGAAAATATTAATTGTTGAGTCAAGAGCTTTTCCTTGAATTACATTAAAAAGTTATAATTTTTTCCCCCCTAAAAAAGGCTTCTGAGCACCACACCATGACTAAGCCATCCATGGGTCATGGGCTACAAAAAGCTTTTCTCCTTCTCCTGAGAACTTGACTACTGGTTAAGTTTTGCTCCCCTGGTAAACTAAAAAAACTGAAATGTCAATTAGGTCACTTGGCAACAGTGCTTATTAAATCAATGGCCTCTAATTAACTGATAATTAATTATGCAGTTGATAAACTGCATCTGGCCTGAGAAAAAAATATATAAAAACACGATGGGGATGTCACACTTTGGGCTCTCATGAATGCAGTGACTCTTTGTTTGGGGGCATGAGGACCCTGGACTGAATGCCTATAGAGTTTATTATAAGGGACACTGGATTCTGTGGAACCTGAGGCTTTTAAGACAAAGCAGTTCCTGCATCTACCCAATGTGAATCCCATAAACTAGTTCCAGCAGTTGTCACCTGGGAGAAGATAGTTCCTGGATGGCCATAGGAACTGCTGCAGAAACTGCAACAAAGACTCTTCCTGTTGACAAGCTCTGACTCCTGTCCTACATCAATCTTAGCAGACTGATGCCAAGTGTGGTCTGCAGTAGTCTTGTGAGTCTGAATGCTTAGCTGAAGCTAAGAAGATTCCTGATGGACACTGCAGACCATCAAATCTCATAGTACAGAAAAATACTATATTGTGTAGTCCATTCATTAGACAAAACACTGATTCACCTATGAGTCAGGCTTTGAGAGCTTATTCAGTTCAAAGGTTAATTACCACAACTTTGACATGTTTCACTTTTAACTTTTTTTATACAAATAAATACCTAGATAACGAAACAGTGAAATAAAGTCTTTTGTCTTTAAAGATGTTATGTCTTTACAAAATGTTGTCACCTCAAATTTAAGCTTTATATCAGTATTTTGTTCACAAAGGCCAAAGGAGGATCATGTATAGGCTACTTTTTCTAAGGATGACCTGTCTACATTTATATTTAAGACTTTTCCCTCAATACACACAAAAAACCATTTCCTAAAGTTGGGCTCATTAGGGAACCATAACCAAATGAACTGTACTCATTTAAAAATTCTCATCAATGCTACAAATAAAGAAATCATCATGGGTAATACCATTAATATCTGTGCTATTTCATCAGCTACGATAGAAAATTTAACAAATGACTTAACTTCTTGTCCCGTTTGTTCCTGGTAATATATACACTATGAGTAAGAGTATTTCCAACTGTACTTACATATGCAAATGATCATTCTAGTTTGATACACGTTTTTTGCTGCACTCAAACTCAACATCAAAAAAAAGGTTTTGATACATACACATGTAATATTTTTTTTCTTAAGAATATGTAACTGGAGGAGTGACGTCAGCATCATGGCGGAGTGAGATTCCCTCTTTGAATCTCTGCCCCCTACGACACAACGAAAACATCATTCACATTCCAACAGGGCTAAATCAAACACTACGAAGGACTTCTAAGAAACCCCTGCTGCCATACATCGGACAGTGGAGGCGCAGGAAGCCCAAAAGGAAGGGAGGAGAGGTAAGAAGTTGTACTCCCCCTCCCCAATCGATCGGCAAAGACAGCGCCGTTAGCAGACAGAGGGGGGAGGGGCGGGCCACAGCGGGGAAAACTATCGCCATCCAGGTGCTCTCACAGACTGTCGTGAGATCCCCACTGAGAAGCGATGATGGACTGTTTAGGGGGTGTAGCAAAAACCCTAAGAGAGCCAGAAAGGAAACCCCCGGGTCAAGCAGGAGAAAGAGAGGACCCCTCCCCCCACACGCCCTGCGATTCAGCATAATCCCTCCGGAGGCTGCAGCCACCTCAGAGCAAACCGCTCGTGATCTCCATTCAGTGGCAGCAGGGGGAAACTGCAGGACCAATTTTATCATGAGGGGAAAAAATAAGGCTGTCCCAGTCGGATCTTTGCGACAATTTGTCAGGGCTACAGACCAAAAGGAAAATGACAAACACCCAGAAACCAACCCTGAAGGCACAGAATTTGATAACCTGAATGAGAGAGAATTCAAAATAGCTATCATAAACAAACTCAACGAAATACAAGAGAACACACAGAAACAAATCAACGAACTCAGGGATTTTGTCACAAAAGAGATTGAAACCATAAACAAAAACCAATCAGAATTATTGGAGATGAAAAACAAAATCAACGAGATAGTGGAAAAAATGGAGTCTTTAAAGAGCAGAACTGACAATATGGAGGAACGAATTAGCACTAGAGGATAGCCACGCAGAAATGCTCCTGATAGAGGAGTAGAGACAGCTAAGACTAAAAAGAAATGAAAAAATTCTTCGAGAAATATCAGACTCAGTGAGGAAAAGCAACATAAGGATAATAGGTATTCCAGAAGAAGAAAGAGAAAAAGGAGCAGAGAGTTTGTTCAAAGAAATAATAGCTGAGAACTTCCCCAACCTAGGGAACGAGAGGGAAATAACAGTGAATGAAATCAATAGATCACCTAAATATATAAACAGGAATAAAAAATCATCTCGCCACATAGTAGCAAACTTGAAAAATACCCGTGACAAGGAAATAATATTGAAGGCAGCCAAACAAAAAAACAAAATAACATACAAAGGAAACCCCATCAGGCTCTCAGCTGATTTCTCGACAGAAACTCTACAGTCTAGGAGAGACTGGAATGATATATTCAAAATCATGAAAGACAAAAACCTTCAGCCGAGAATACTTTATCCAGCAAAAATATCCTTCAAATACGATGGAGAAATAATAACTCTCCCTGATAAACAAAAGCTAAGAGAGTTCGTCACCACAAGACCCCCACTACAAGAAAGGCTCAAGAAGGCCCTTAGGCCTGAAAAAAAACAAATGAGAAAGGGGATACAAAGATTTCAGCAAGGAGAAAAGCAAGGAGACTAAACTAGAACAAACTACAGTTGGATAACATCAAAAATTAATTCAAGCTCATCACTGGAAACACACATTCATGACACAATCTGGAATAAAGAGATAACAAATAAGGAGGGGAAGAGGTAAGGGATTGAATCGGCCCAGCCTCAGGAAAAAGGAGGCATCCGAAAATGTACTTTCTTATCCAGGAGATCGCTTATATAAACCTCACGGTAACCACTAAACAAATAACCAGAAGAGAACCACACATGACAAATAAAGAGAAAACCAAGAGAATGAGCATGCAGAAATACCAAATTGAATTTGCAGTCCGAAACACAAGGGACAAGAAACGAAGGAAATGCAAAAGAACCAGAAGATGAACAATAAAATAGCAACATTAAACCCTCATATATCAATAATCACTCTGAATGTAAATGGATTGAATTCTCCAATCAAAAGACACAGAGTGGCAGGATGGATTAAAAACCAAGATCCAACAATCTGCTGCCTCCAGGATAAACATCTCAGCTCTAAAGACAAACACAGACTTAAAATAAAAGGATGGAAAACAATACTCCAAGCTAATGGCAAACAAAAGAAAGCAGGAGTAGCCATACTTCTATCAGACAAAGTAGACTTCTGGATAAAAAAGGTAATTAGAGACAAACAAGGGCAATATATAATGATAAAAAGGACACTTCACCAAGAAGACATAACACTTAGAAATATCTATGCACCCAACACAGGAGCACCAAAGTACATAAAACAACTGCTAAAAAACCTTAAAGGAGATATTAACAATAACACAATAATAGTAGGGGATCTTAACACCCCCCTTACATCAATAGATAGATCATCCAGACAAAAAGTCAATAAGGAAATAATGGACTTAAACGAAAAACTAGACGCAATGGACTTAAACGAAAAACTAGACGCAATGGACTTAACAGATATATACAGAGCACTCCACCCAAAAAAAGCAGAGTACACATTCTTCTCAAGTGCACATGGAACATTCTCAAGGATAGACCAAATATTAGGAAACAAGGCAAACCTCTATAAATTTAAGAAGATTGAAATCATTACAAGCATCTTTTCTGATCATAATGCTGTGAAAATAGAAATCAACTGCAAGGAAAAAACTAGGAAAGGGACAAAGATGTGGAGACTAAACAACATGCTACTGAACAACCAATGGGTCGTTGATGAAATTAAAGGAGAAATCAAAAGCTATCTGGAAACAAACGAAAAGGAAAATACACCATACCAACTCATATGGGATGCAGCAAAAGCCGTCCTGAGAGGGAAATTCATAGCAATACAAGCTCACCTTAACAAACAAGAAAAATCCCAAATAAATAACCTTAAATTGCACCTAACAGAATTGGAAAAAGAAGAACAGACAAAGCCCTGAATCAGCAGAAGGAGGGAAATAATAAAAATCAGAGCAGAAATAAATGAAATTGAAACCAAAAAAACAGTAGAAAGGATCAATGAAACAAAGAGCTGGGTCTTTGAGAAGATAAATAAAGTGGACAAACCCTTAGCCAGACTCACTAACAAAAAAAGGGAGAAGACTCAAATAAATACAATTAGAAATGAAAGAGGAGAAATTACAACAGACACCACAGAAATACAAGGGATTATTAGGGAATACTATGAAAAACTTTACGCCAACAAATTGGACAACCTAGAGGAAATGGACAAATTCTTGGAAGCGTACAACCTCCCAAAACTGAATCAAGAAGAAATAGAGAATCTGAACAGACCAATCACAAGTAAAGAGATTGAAACAGTAATCAGAAACCTCCCCCAAAATAAAAGCCCACGACCAGATGGCTTCCCTGGAGAATTTTATCAAACGTTCAAAGATTTAGCACCTATCCTTCTCAAACTATTCCAAAAAATAGAGGAAGATGGAATACTTCCCAACACATTCTATGAGGCCGACATCATCCTGATACCAAAGCCAGACAAGGACAATACAAAGAAGGAAAACTACAGGCCAATATCACTGATGAACATAGATGCAAAAATCCTCAACAAAATATTGGCAAACCGAATACAGCAATACATCAAAAAGATCATACACCACGATCAAGTGGGATTTATACCAGGGACATAGGGATGGTTCAACATCCGCAAATCAATCAACGTGATACACCACATTAACAAAATGAAGAATAAAAACCACATGATCATCTCAATCGATGCAGAGAAGGCATTCGACAAGATCCAGCATCCATTTATGATAAAAACTCTCAACAAAATGGGTATAGAAGGAAAGTACCTCAACATAATAAGGGCCATATATCACAAACCTACAGCAAACATCCTACTCAACGGGGAAAAACTGAAAGCCATTCCTTTGAGGACAGGAACAAGACAAGGGTGCCCACTCTCACCGCTTATTCAACATAGTACTGGAAGTTCTGGCCAGAGCAATTAGGCAAGAAAAAGGAATAAAAGGACTCCAAATAGGCAATGAAGAAGTGAAACTCTCACTATTTGCAGACGACATGATCTTATACATAGAAAACCCAAAAAATTTCATCAGAAAACTACTAGAAACAATCAACAACTACAGTAAAGTGGCAGGGTATAGAATCAACGTACAAAAATCAATTGCATTTCTATACACTAACGATGAAACAACAGAAAGAGAACTCAAAAAGACAATCCCATTTACAATTGCAACAAAGAGAATAACATATCTGGGAATAAATTTAACCAAGGAGGTCAAAGACCTATACAATGAAAACTATAAGACACTATTGAAAGAAATCGAGGAGGACATAAAGAAATGGAAAAATATTCCATGCACATGGATTGGAAGAATAAATATAGTTAAAATGTCCATTCTACCTAAAGCAATCTACAGATTCAATGCAATCCCAATCAGAATCCCAATGTCATTCTTCACGGTAATAGAACAAAAACTACTGAAATTCATATGGGGCAACAAAAGAGCCCGAATAGCTAAAGCAATTCTGAAAAAAAAGAACAAAGCTGGAGGCATCACAATCTCTGATTTCAAAATATAAAAGCTACAGTAATCAAAACAGCATGGTACTGGTACAAGAATAGACACACAGATCAATGGAACAGAATTGAAAGCCCAGAAATAAAACCACACACCTATCGACAGCTAATCTTCGACAAAGGAGCAAAGAACATACAGTGGAGAGAGGGGAGTCTCTTCAATAAATGGTGCTGGGAAAATTGGACAGCCACATGCAAAAGAATGAAAGTAGACCATCTCCTATTGCCATATACAAAAATCAATTCAAAATGGATCAAAGACCTGAAAGTGAGACCTGAAACTATAAAACTCCTGGAAGAAAATATAGGCAGTACACTAATTGACATTGGACATAAAGGGATCCTTTCGGATTCCATGTCTACCTGGACAAGGGAAACAAAAGAAAAAATAAACAAGTGGGACGTCATCAGACTAAAGAGCTTCTACAAGGCAAATGAAACCAGGATCAAAATGAACAGACAACCCACCAGCTGGGAGAAAATATTTGCAAATCGTTTGTCCGATAAGGGATTAATCTCAGTAATATATAAAGATCTCATACAACTGAGCAACAAAAAAACAAACAACCCGATCAAAAAATGGGCAGAGGATATGAACAGACATTTTTCCAAGGAAGAGATACAGATGGCCAATAGACACATGAAAAGATGTTCAACATCACTAATCATCAGGGAAATGCAAATCAAAACTACACTAACATATCACCTTACACGGGTTAGAATGGCTATAATCACAAAGACAAATAACAACAAATGCTGGAGAGGTTGTGGAGAAATGGGGACCCTCATTCACTGCTGGTGGGAATGCAAACTGGTGCAGCCTCTATGGAAAACAGTATGGAGAGTCCTCAAAAAATTAAAAATAGAAATACCGTATGATCCAGCAATCCCACTCTTGGGCATCGACCCAATGGACATGAAATCAACCATCACAAGAGGTTTATGCACCCCTATGTTCATTGCAGCATTATTCACTATAGCCAAGAAGTGGAAGCAACTCAAGTGTCCCTCGAATGATGATTGGTTAAAGAAGATGTGGTATATACATACAATGGAATACTCCTCTGCCATAAGAAAAGACACAATTGTCCCATTTGCAACAACATGGAAGGACCTAGAGGGTATTATCTTAAGTGAAATAAGCCAGAGAGAGAAGGACAGACACTGCATGAACTCACTCATATATGGAATATAAGTGAACACAAGGACAGAGAGAACTGAGTGGTGGTTACCAAGGGGAAGGGGGGTCGGGGGGGCACAAGGGGTGAAAGGTTACATCCACAAGGTGACGGACAAACAAAAATGTACAACTAATACCCCACAGTGTTATAAACTATTAAGACATCAATAAAAAAAATGGTGAAAAAAAAATGAATATGTAACTGCTCATCATAGCATTCAGAAACAAATCTTTTTGAAATTTCAGTTCTTCCCCTGTCCCTCCCAATTTCTCCATCAGGTATCTTTTCCATTACACTTCACAGTTCTTACTATGGATCAGTTTCATAATACTACATGTATAAACTGAATTATATCCCCCCATTCATATGTATAAGCCCTACTTTGCCATATGGTTGGAGGCAGGGCCTTTAGGAGGTAATTAGGGTTAAATAAGATCCTAAGAATGGAGCGCTAATATGGTAGCGCTGGTGCCCTTATAAGAAGAGGAAGAAACACCAGATCACTCTCTCTCCACATGCACAAATAGAAGAGCATATGTGAGGACATGGAAAGAAGGCAGCCGTCCGCAAGCCAGGAAGAAAGGCTTCACCAGAAATTGAGTCTGTTGGCACCTTGATTTGGGACTTCTAGCCTCCAGAAAGGGGGGAGAAAATAAATTTGTGTTCCTTAAGCCACCAAGTAACAGCTTTTTTTGTGTGTGTGTGAGGAAGACCAGCCCTGAGCTAACATCTTTTTTGCTGAGGAAGATTGGCCCTGGGCTAACAACCATGCCCATCCTCCTCTACTTTATATGGGACGCCACCACAGCATGGCTTGACAAGTGGTGCATCAGTCCGCGCCCAGGATCCACACATGTGAACCTTGCCCGGGTCACCAAAGCGGAGCGTGCGAACTTAACCGCTATGCCACCAGGCCAGCCCCCCAAGTATGGCATTTTGTTATGGCAGATAGAGCAGACTAATACACTACATTATGTTATATTATTTTGCCATGTTGAATTTAAGCTTTATATCAGATATCATGTTAATAATGGCCTCAAGAGGATCTTCTGTAGGTTACTTTACCTGTTATAACTGTAGGAATAGTCTTCACTTCTGCAAACAATTAGCCCCACTCTCCCATTTTTCTTGGTCTGCTTTTGTTTTTTCAATATTTGATAGAGATATGAATATAATAATTTTTTTTCACTTTAACTATAAGAAAAACAAAATGTAAGTACGAGGCCAAGCAACTGAGACTAAGGCCAATTTTAAAGGATACAAGAGAGGACTATGGTAAACTGGAGAGTGTGAGTTCCACAAAGGAGGGTCAACCATTACTCATGTACAGCTCACTGCTGACACACAGAAATGACGGTCCACAGTTACCAACTTTTCTGGTTTTCACTTTTAAATGCTGACAGCACATTCAAATTTAAAAAATACATGTGAAAACATGTTCCCACAAAAATTTATACATAAATGTTCACAGTGGCATTATTCATAATAACGAAAAAATGGAAACTCAAATGAACATCCACTCATGAATGGATTAACAAAACATGGTTTATCCATACAAGGGAATATTATTAAGTCTTAAAGAGGAATGAAGTACTGATACATGCTACAACATGGATGAATCTTGAAAACATCATGCCAAGTGAAAGCCAGACACAAAAGGCCACATATATGATTCCATTCATATGAAATGTTCAAAACAGGCAAATCCGTAGAGACAGAAAGTAGATTAATGGTTTCCAGGGGTTAAGGGTAGGGAAAAATGGCAACTTCTTAATTCTTACAGGGTTTCTTCGTGGGGTGATGGAAAGGTCCTGGAATTAAATAGTTATGGTTCCACAACACTGTGAATATATAAAAACCACTGAATGGTACACACTTCAAAATGGTGAATTTCATCTTAGCTTTTTTGTTTCATTTTGTTTAAACAAAGCAGCACAGTACAAACCAAAACAAACATGTTTTCAGGCCAAATTAGGTGTGCAAGCTGCCAGTCTGCAATTTCTATTTTCTACTAGAGATTCTCAAATGATACTGTTCTCTCATTCTGCGTGTAGGCAGAAGTGTCTGACTGCAAAAATTAACAAAAGGAAAGTCTTTTTCCAATTTGTAGCAAAAAACTTAAAGGTTAGGATTTCCCTCAACTTTGGTTTTCCCCATAGAAGTTCCTTTCTAACTTTTTGGTCCCTTATAAATTAGAATACAGTATCTAACATGGAGTGAAAAAAAATATTAAATTTCATGGTGTTCTATAAGCACAATAACTTCTAGGTTGTGTACCATCTGAAATGATATCTTGGGTCTTAGACATAAAAAGGGCTTAAGTGACACCTAACACTTCCTTCAAAATCTATCATAGTCTGAGAATAACAACTCAACACACATTTGACAGTTTCAGGCTTGGCACTAACATAAGTGGGACAAAAACAGTATCATAAGTGCTAGTAGAACTCAGAAAAGGGATCAAGAAGGTGGGATTCCAGATGTCCGTGAAGTATAACTAGAATTTCCACAGTGGAAGAACAATGTCTCAGGGAGATAACAGCATGATAAAGACACAGAGGGAATGCCCAAGATGTGGAGAAAATAAAGGCATGCAGATGATCTGGAACCAGTGATCACGTAAGGAAACAGTAGGGGATAACTCTAGAAAGATAGGTTGAGACCAGACTGAGATTATGAATGCCAGTCCAAGAAATTCAGACTTTTTCAGAAGGCAATTCTAATTATCTTTGAAACAAAAAGCCAATTTAATTATTCAGTTAGTGAATTTTTTAGGCCATATGCTGTCATTTTTGGATTTTTTTTTTTGCCCACTTTTATAGGTAATGCATTTCTCCTTGGCCCCTATACAAAAATAATCTTACTAAAGTTAGATACAAAGCATGGTAATTTAACTAATGATTAAAGAAAAACCTATTTTAGCTGCAAGAATAAGAGTAGCTGTTTTATTCTTTCTCCAGTTTCTATTTATTTTTCCTTCTTGATGTCTGATTTCCAAATATCCAACCGTACAATTTTTAACTTTTGTCACATTTTCCTTTACTACTCTAACTATATTAGACACTCTCTAGGACTGTTTCCAGCTTTCAACCTACTCCCTCCGCCCCCTCCCCACCCAAGTGCAATGTTTATTTATACCTGAGTAATAAAAATGAGAAACCAGAGTTACATTTCTTTGGTCTTGCCATGGAACAGAATACAATAACTACACCCAAGAGGATGGAGTAATAGATAGGATTTGGGGGGATGAATAAAACTGTCTACTACAAATTATGTGTAAGTGCAGATTCAAAAGTGCATGGCCTCTGGAGAAAGACTAAAGATTGCCCAGGTGTGAATACTGGGGTATGCCACTAACAGGCTGTGTGACCTTGGGAAAGTTACTCAAACCTCTCCTTGTCTCATTTCTCTCATTTGCAAAAAAGGAAATAATAATGTAATACCTAAGAGAGTGTTGTGAAGATTATATGATTTGATATATGTAAAGCTCTGAGAATATGTAAAGCTCAAAGTACCTGGCACAGGGTAAATGGTGTATGTGTTAGCTATTTTATCCACGATAGTCTAAGCTTCACAAAAGGGTTATGGTCTGCTTTGCTTACTGAATTCCCATGGCTAAAATCATGTTTGGCACAATAGTAGGTCCACAAAAAGTATTTGTTGAATGAATGAATGAATAAGAAACATTTATAAGAGAAATAGAAGAGACACTATTTAAAAGAGAAAGGAGAAAAAGAAGATTAAATGTCTTGCTCTTCCTCTACTTTTTTCAAGAGATGTCGCCCCCCCCCGCCCACAGACCTTCTCTTAATTGTGTTGAGTGTTATAATGTCAGCATTCACTGAGAAACATTTTCAGAAATAGCTGTATGAAAGCCTTTGCTGTATTCGTTTCCAAGGTTAGGAGACTGCTTCTAGAATCCTGCTACTCAAAGTGTGGTCCTCTGACCAGCAGCACCTGGGTCCTTGTTAAAATGGCAAGTCAGCAGCCTCACACAAGACCGACTCAACCAGCTTTTGCATTTTAAAATAGATAACCAAGTGAAGAGCATGCATATTAAAATTTGAGAAGTACAGCTCTAGATCATTCTAGTTAAAGAGCACAGGTTTCACAAAGATCAGGGTTCAAATCTAGGCTCTGACACTTGGGGCAAGTTTATAAACTTCCCAATACCTTCATCTGTAAAACTGAAACCACAACAGTGGTTACCTCAAAGAGTTGCTATGAGGATTAAATGAAAATGCACATGAAGCATTTGGTAGACTACAAAGAAACAGGATATGCCCAACAAATGTTAGCTGCTGTTATTGTTGAAATCCCTGCTCCTGTAAGGCCCCACAGTGAAATTTTAGAATTAAATAAATAACTTTACTGAGGAAATTGTTTGATTTGTTTTTCTTTCTGATTAAAACTACACAATGAGGGGCCGGCTTGGTGGTGCAGTGGTTAAGTTCGTGCCACTCTGCTTCGGCGGCTCGGGGTTCGCAGGTTCGGACCTATGCACCGTTTATCAAGCCATGCTGTGGCAGCATCCCACATATAAAGTAGAGGAAGATGGGCACAGATGGCCCATGGCAAATCTTCCTCAGCAAAAAAGAGGAGGATTCGTAACAGATGTTAACTCAGGGCTAATCTTCCTCACACACAGACGAAAACACTACATAATGAGTCTCCCTTCAAGATCAGTGTCAAATTTAAGTTCACTTAATAGGAATAACTGCCTCTTATATTACTACTATTTTGCCTCTTTTTCCAATTTATATTCTTTATGGTCTTGATTTGGAAATTCAACAGGGGGTTTAGACTACTTTAAAATTATTATTATTATTTTTTTTTTTATGGAATGCTTTATTTATTTATTTATTTTTTTTGGTGGGGAAGACCAGCCCTGAGCTAACATCTGTTGCCAATCCTCCCCTTTTTGCTGAGGAAGACTGGCCCTGGGCTAACATCCGTGCCCATCTTCCTCCACTTTATATGGGACACCGCCACAGCATGGCTGACAAACAGTGCATCCGTGGGCGTCCGGGATCCGAACTCGCGAACCCTGGTCTGCCAAGCGCGGACTAAACCGCTGCGCCACCGGGCGGCCCCTACTTTAAAATTATTAAGCTTTACTGAAGTAATCTACAAGTTGAATTTTAACAAATAAAAAGAATTTTTCAAATCAGAAATATGGCTTACTAATAAAACTACCACAGATATTTGAAATCATAAAAACATTGGTCAAAGGAGGACAATAATCAGGATTTTTCCTAAAAACAATGCTTAATATGTAGAAACATTATTTCCTACATTAGAAGGCATAATTACTTGTTTTCAAGCAATGCTTGCAGCTAGGGGATGACTTTATAAATGGTTCCCTCAAAGTAACAAATAAGGTAAGAACATATTGCTTTTAGGTTCTAATTGAAACAGTAGAGGAAAACAAAAAGCAAAGGAAGAAAGCATGATAAGATGAGCAAATTCCTTCCCTATCATTAAAAGGTATGTTATCAACAAAAAGTATTAACTTAAAACATGTTAGACAAAATTTTAGTTGGTTTCTTTCCTTCTAGAAAGGTTAGGATTTGATCTGTTTAGCCAAGCAAATTAGAAAACTCAGCTAGGAAATAAGGTTCAATAATTATAATTATTGTAAATTTAAGAGTGTGCTAAGTGTAACCAAAAAACAAAACAAAAAACTCGATCAAAAAATAGGCAAAAAACGTTTTCCAAATATTTTGGAATAAATAAATATTGAACAAATACTTTTCCAAAGAAGATATACAAATGACTACTAAGTACATGAAAAAGTATTTAACTTGCATTATGGAAATGCAAGTCAAAACCACAATGAGATACTACTTCACATCCTTTAGAATGGCTACCTTTAAAAAAACAAAACAAAAACAAAAAACAGAAGATAACAAGTGATGGGTAGGATGCAAAGAAATTGGAATCCTTATAAATTACTGGCAGGAATGTAAAATGGTGCAGCAGCTGTGGAGAACAGTATGCTGGATCTTCAAAAATTAAAAATAGAACCATATGATCCAGAAATTCCACTACTGGGTATATACTTAAAAGAAATGAAACAAGTAACTCAAACAGGTATTTGCACACCCATGTTCACAGCAGCATTATTCGTGACAGCCAAAAGGTGGAAGAAACCCAAGTGTCCACTGACAGGTGAATAGATAAACACAATGTGGTATATACATGCAATGGAATATTATTCAGCCCTAAATAGGAAGGAAATTCTGACACATGCTACAAACATGGATGGACATTGAACATATGCTTAGTGAAATAAGCCAGTCACAAATCAACAAATATTGTATGATTTCTCTAAGATAAGGTTCCTAGAGTTAGTCAAATTCATAGAGACAGAAAGTAGAATGGTGGGTGCAAGGACTGGGAGGAGGGGAAAACGTTGAGTCAGTATTTAATGGGCATAGAGTTTCTGTTGAGGAAGACGACTCTGGAAATGGATGGTGGTAATAGTTGCACAACAACGTGAATGTACTTAATGCCACAGAGTTGTACACTTAAAAATGATTATAAATTTTATGTTATGTATATTTTACCACAATAAAAAAAATTTTGCTAAGTATCTTTGCATTCTTGAATTAGTAAAAGATACTATGTTTTGATGATCTGAACTTTTTTGTGAAAATTTTTTGAATGTTCAATATAAAAGAGCAAGTACTCGATTTTTTGCTTCTTTTTTTTCATTAAATAAAAGAAAAATCAACCTCCTTTTATGGGAAGGCTTCCAATTTTTCAAATTGAGAGAATTCCAATTTATACAGTTGGGAAGAGGAAGGGAAGGAGAGAGAAGAAATTACAAAACAAAGCAAAACAAAACACACAAAAAAAACCTTGTTTAGGTGTTTCTTCCTCCTTTTTAGTCTCCTCATCCTCTAAGCTGGGACTTTCCCGGGAAGAGTTGTCCTGTTGGCTAGAATTTTTCAATAGTACAGGATCGATTTGTGCTTTCAGGAGTGCAAGAGTCTCAGCCAACTCGTTTCGATTTCTAAACAAGGGAAAAAATAAGACAGCATAAAAATCTTCCTTCTGTTCTAAAGAGCTTTCAGAATAATACCTACTAGAAATTAAAATTAAAAGAACACATTAAGAACATCCAAACCACTGGTACAGCTAATCCTAATCTTAAATTTTAAAATTAAGTATTATGAATGAATATATATTAAAATACACTGTTCTCCAAAGAGGTATCTTAGACTATTCCCTCTATTAGAATGGCAATGCAAATGTCTTTGGCTGAAAAGAACAGTAGGAACAAAATTAAACAATAACCAAGGTGTGATAATATTTTAAAGTACTATGCAATCTCTAAGGAGTACAAAAATCAATGTAAAACTTGCTTGAAGAAGCATTTTTTTAAACAAAAGAATTCAAGTTCTTGATTCATCTTGAAATAAAAACTCTTTTCCACCCACAGAGAGAATAACATTTGATATTGTTATAAAATTATGATTCAGGTCTTTCTGAGTAATTATGGCAAAAAGACAGCTCTAATAACACAGTTCAAACACCTAAGAATTTAGGTTACTGATGTTGTTTCGTCAACTATAGTTTACAACTACAGAAGGGAATTCAATTTGAATTAAAAATTCAAGAAAATCCCCAATAAGTAAGATTCTAATCTATAAATTCTCTATTTTTACTAACAAAACCAGAGTTGTGGTATGGTCAATTCAAACGCCACTTACAAATAAGAAAATTCACTTGGATATTCGTCCTGCTCAGATAAGCCATGTGTAACAGTGAAGAAAAAAAGGAAACTCTGGACTAAGAGTTGGGAAACTTAGTTCTAGACCTGTCACTAAGTCTATTAATCAGCACCATGATCTTCCCATCTGTGTTCTCAAGGCACTGTATATGCACCTCAACTTCGATGTAGTTAGTATTAAGACAAAATTACTTGCTTTCTTTATCTGTCATGCCACATATGTCCTCTCTATCCTCCTATCCCTTTTCACCTCCACCCCAGCTAAACTCTACTGCTTGAGAGCTGGGACACCACCTGACGAAGCAGGCACCAAAAATAATGTTTAATGAATGAATAGAATCCCTGTCCCTAAACTAGATGGCTATGTGTCCCTGGAGAGGTCATACATCTTTACTAAACCTCAGCTTCTTTATCTATAAAAGACTGGATTCTCTGAGTAGTATTAAATTGGCTTCCTAAGGAAAGTAATAAAATTGCCACTGACGGACATCTTTCAGAAATTAAAGTGACAACAATTTTGTCTTTGTGTATGGGAATGAACACACAGGTTTATACATATTATGATATCATATGAGCATACATAATAAAACGAACAGTTTAGAATTTTACTTATGTACTAGTAGAAGGTCAAATTAGATGTTCTTTCAAGATCCTGTCTGGTACTGCCGCTACTTTACAAAAAGGAAAATTAAAACCTCCTAACTTCATAACACCAAACTGCTTCTAACCTAAAGCTCTATCCACTTAATGTTAGTACTTTTCATATTTCATTGAGAATTCCATATGTAATAAATAAGTGCTTTAACCTGTTATTTATTTATTTATTTTTTTTGTGGGGAAGACCAGCCCTGAGCTAACATCCGTCGCCAATCCTCCCCTTTTTGCTGAGGAAGACTGGCCCTGGGCTAACATCGTGCCCATCTTCCTCCACTTTATATGGGACGCCGCCACGGCATGGCTGACAGGCAGTGCGTCGGCGGGCGCCCGGGATCCGAACTCGCGAACCCCGGGCTGCCAAGCGCGGACTAAACCGCTGCGCCACCGGGTGGCCCCCTAACCTGTTATTTTTTGAAGTGATGCTGGGAACTGAAGAATATATTGAACTTTTTACTGTATCTATTTTAAAAAGCTTCCAAACATGAGAGTCAACATTGCTAGAAAATCCACATCAATTATTCCACTACTCTAAGCAATAAAGGAATTTAGCAGAAATTTTACTAAAGAACTCTCTAAAATGCTTTTAACCTGACTACTGTGTTAAAACGTAAGCCTAATGTAGTTTTTATTATATGAAAATAGAAAACTACCCACCTTTGGATTTCTATTTTGATGTAACAATTAGATTTACTATGCTAAATATTTTTTTTAAATCCTAGCTTTGAACTAGTTAGAGGGAATCTTATATATACACATATATTCAAATTATATCCAAATTTCTTACCACTATGTACAGGACCTTTTAGAGTCTATGACTCTTAAAACAATTCAGTTGTTTCGCCCTCTCTCCCTCCACTGCTTTCTTTTCTCTAAAACATTTCTTCACTCAGGTGTATTAAATCAGATATATTCCTCCAATACCCTACTCTCTTAGGATGTCAGGTGTTCGCACTTCTATTTTCTTAGCCTGGAATGTGTTCCCTACAGCTAACTCCAATTACTCTTTCAAAGACAAGCATTTCAAAGAATGGATAAACAAATGTGGCATATCCATACAAGGGACTATTATTAACCATAAAAAGGAATGAAGTATTGATTCTTACTACATAGATGAACCTTGAAAACATTACACTATCTGAAGAAAGCCAGACACAAAGGCCACATGTTGCATGATTGTATGCATATGAAATGTCTTGAATAGGTAAATTATAAGAACAGAAAAGTAGACTGATGGCTGACAAGGGCTGGGGAAAGGGAGAATGGTGAATAACTCCTAATGTACAGGGTATAGGGTTTCGTGGTGGGGTGAGGAAAATGCCCTGGAGTTAGACAGTGGTGATGACTGCACAATTCTGTGAGTATACTAAAAACCACTGAATTGTATTAAAATGATGACTTGGACAAGAATGTAGCTATGAAGGGGATGAGGAATGATCAAATACCAGATATATTTTGCACAGGGAACTGACTGGATTTGCTGACAGAGTGGATGCAAAGTGACAGAAAAAGGAAAGTCAAGGATGTGCCTCCAAGGTTTTGGATCCAAGGGACTGAAATGATGTGGTTGCTATATACTGACACAGGACAAACATGATGAAGTAGAAAGGTCAGAAGCTCAGTTTTGGCAGATTGCCTGATTTTGACTTAACAGACTTAACAGATTCCAAACTCTCATTATTTTCTTATCTGTACCTAAAGTTAATCTAGACTTTGGTGAAACAGAGCATATCATCCTAATATATTATTGTGGAATAATATATTATTCCTAGTCTAGGGGTTGTTCAAAGTTTGAGATAGTGGTAGGGATTACACCTTTCAGAAGCAATCGAGCTGAGAGTCCTATTCAACAAAAAAATAACAAAAACAGACAAAACAAAAACAAGCCAAGCATAGGCATCATCTTCTGCCAAGTATGAGTTAGGTACCTGGGTCCTCCATAGCAAGCTGGACGATCTCCATCAGAAATCACATTTATGACGCTGTACTATCATTTACTATTTCCCTGTATCTTTCTCCCACAATATGGAAAGCTCCTCAAGGAATGGCATCATGTCTTTGCATCTCCAGAGCACAGCACAGTGTGAATATAGCAAGCCTTTAGTAAATATTTGTAATATATGATTCCAGGGTTTACCAATAATACTCTATCTTTTTCATATAATTCCAAATTAATGAGTAGACAAAAAAGGAAGATAATTGAGTGTGACAGTATTTATAACAGAAGTTAACACTAGTGAGTGATTACTATGTTCCAGGAACTACTCTAAGAGCTTTACATGAATGAGTTCATATAATTTCAATATAACCTGATTAAATAGATACTTTACAGATGAGAAGAGTGAGGACATGCAGAGAGGTAGACTAATTTGCCTAGCGTCACATTTAGCACATATTAAAGGCAGGATTGTATTACAGTCTGACTTCCCATCTCTTCTCAATCATTGTGCTATTATTAGTATCATATGGTTTAGAAAAGACAGAATTTATAATCATGGGTCAATGAAAACTGTACACAATATTCAGAATGCAGTTTTTTGAAAATGATTGTCAAACCATTACCAATCCTTAAGATATTTTTATGGAGGTATAATTTATATTTTTTGAAATGAACAGATCTTATGTATTCAGTTAATCAGTTTTGACAAATGCATACATCTGTGTAATCCACGCCGCTATCGAGATAAGGAATATTACCATCACCACAGAAAATTCCTTCCTGCCCTATCCTACTCAATTCCTCTCCTCCATCAAAAGCAAGAAAGAATCAGAATTTTGATGACTGTAACTTTAGATCAGTTTAGTTAACTCCAGAACTTATAATAAATGGAATCAAATGATAGACACTTTTTGGCGTCTTTCACACATCATGCTTTTGAGACAAATCCATACAGTTGCATGCATCATGGATCATTTCTTTTTATTGTTTAGTAGTAATCCATGTATGAGGACTATTATGAATAAAGATGTGATGAACATTATTTACAAGGCTTTTTGTAAACAAATGTTTTCATTTCTCTAAGATAAACATCCAGAAGTGAAATTGCTGGGTTATAGGATAACAATTTGTTTAACATTTGAAGAAACTGCCAAACTGTCTCCCAAGGTGGTTATACCATTTTACATTCCCACCAGCAAGGTGTAAAAGTTCCAGTTGGTCTACATTCTTGCTAACACATGGTGTAAGTCATTTCATTTTAGTCATTCTAGTGGAGGAAAAGTGGTATCGCATTATGGTTTAAATCGGGAATTCTCTGATGAATAACAATGTCAAACACATTTTCATGTGAATATTGGCTATATGTATATATTCTTTATAAAGTAACTATTCAACAGTCTGCATAAAACTTTATTCTCCTTAGCACACTTGGTATAAAAGCACCTTCAGGAGTCCCTCTTTGATCTTGAAGAATCATCTAATGGAGTCTGGTCAAAGATTTGTTAAAATTCTCTCATCATTAATAACCAAATACTAACACTTTGTGATGTTCATATTTTTTGCTTATATTTTTCATTCCTAAAGGAATTCTCTTGCTATATCCCCTAGTGTAAATTAATAGCACTTATAACATGTTATTTGATCAGAAAAAAAAAATATTTTTCTGTACTTGCATCCTCTTTCATTGAGGCCTAAAGTAGACAAGAAATAACTGCAACAAATACTATTCTTCCATGGCAATTCTGCTTTGAACATTAGTTGGAACAAGTGGACACTGGCTAAAGCTTAAATATTTTTGTTTTCGAAATCTATTGTAACACTTGGTTAAACCATACAAAACTGCCATTTTTGTAGGTTAAAATGTTCAAATGCTGGCAATTTCATATGGTTCAATGAAATTTAACCACTTTTACTCTTTTGTAAGTAACTTACTAAATCTTGTTGTTTAAACCTAAAATATAATTCTTTATATATCAGTTAACTAGTATATATCCATCTCATATACACTTATATTATGAATTTTACAACAAGCAAATGGAAATTGCTTTTTAACAGAAGTTTTAAGACTCTGGTGACGTTATGGCATGTTTTTTTTAAGATTTTATTTTTTTTAAACCATTTTTAGGTTCACAGCAAAATTGAGAGAAAGGTACAGAGATTTCCCACATACTTCCTACCACCACACATGCACAGCTTTCCCCATTAACATCCCCCACTGGAGTAGTACATTTGTTACAATCGATGAACCTACTTTGACAGATAATTACCACCCAGAGTCCATAGTTTACATTAGAGTTCACTCTTGGTGTACATTCTATGGATTTGGACAAATATATACTGACATGTATCCATCATTATGGTATTATACAGAGTAGTTTTACTGTCCTAAAAATCCTCTGTGCTTCACCGATTTCATCCCTCCCTCCCTTCTAAACCCTGACAACCACTGATCTTTTTACTATCTCCATGGTTTTGCCTTTTTCAGAAAGTCATATAACTGAAATCATACAGTTCATTTCAGATTGCCTTCTTTCACTTATTTATATGATTTAAGCTTCCTTCACGTCTTTTCATGGTTTGATAGCTCATTTCTTTTTAGTGCTGAATAATATTCCATTGTCTGGATGCATAACAGTTTATCCATTCACCTACTGAAGGACACCTTGATTGCTTCCAACTTTTGGCAAGTATGAACAAAGCTGTTATAAACATCCCTGTGAAAGTTTGTGTGTGGACATAGTCTTCAAATCCTCTGGACGAATACCAAGGAGTATGACTGCTGGATTATATGGTAATGTTTAACTTTGTAAGAAACCACTGAACTGTCTTCCAAAGTGGCTGTGCCATTTTGCACTCCCACCAGCAATGAATGAGAGTTCCTGTTGCTCCACATCCTCACCAGAATTTGGTGTTGTCAGTGTTCTGGATTTTGGCCATTCTAACAGGTATGTAGTAGTATCTCGTTGTTTTAATTTACATTTTCCTAATGACATATGATATAGATCATTTTTTCACGTGCTGATTTGCCATCTGTACATCTTCTTTGGCAAGGTGTCTGCTAAGGTCTTTAAGCCATTTTTTAATCAGGTTGTTTGTTTTCTTACTGTTGAATTTTAAGAGTTCTCTGTATATTTTGGATAATAGTCCTTTATCAGATATGTCTTTTGTAAAAGTTTTCTCCCAGTCTGTGGCTTATCTTTTCATTATATTGACAGTGTCTTTCAGAGAGCAGAAACTTTTAAATTTAATTAAGTTCAGTTTATCAATTCTTTCTTTCATGGATCATGCCTTTGGTGTTATATCAAAAAAGTTATCACCATGGGCCACCCGGTGGTGCAACAGTTTAGTTTGTGCTTTGGCAGTCCGGGGTTTGCAGGTTCAGATCCTGGGCGCCTGCCAACGCACTGCTTGTGCCCATGCCGTGGTGGCATCCCATATAAAGTGGAGGAAAATGGGCATGGATGTTAACCAGTCTTCCTCAGCAAAAAGAGGAGGATTGGCAACAGATGTTAGCTCAGGGCTGGTCTTCTCACACACACACAAAATTATCACCAAACCGAGGTCATCTAGATTTTCTTCTATGTTATCTTCTTAGAGTTTTATAGTTTTGCATTTTATGTGTAGGTCAGTGATCCATTTTGAGTTAATTTTTGTAAAGGTTCTAAGGTCTGTGTCTACATTCAATTTTTTGCATGTGGATGTCCAGTTGTTCCAGCACCACTTGTAAAGACTATCTTTTTTTAACCTTATTGCCTTTGCTCCTCTGTCAAAGATCAGTTGACTATATTCATGTGGGTCTATTTCTGGGCCCCCTATTCTGTTCCATCAATCTACTTGTCCATTCTTTCACCAATATCACACTGTCTTAATTACTGTAGCTTTATAGTAAGTTGTAAAGTCAGGTAGTGTCAGTCCTCCAACTTAGCTCTTCTCCTTCAATATTGTGTTGGCTATTCTGGGTCTTTTGCCTCTACATATAAATTTTAGAGTCAGTTCACCAAAATCCACAAAATAAGTTGCTGGGCGGGGCTGGCCCAGGGTTTCACAGGTTCAGATCCTGGGTGTGGACCTACGCACCGCTTATCAAGCCATGCTGTGGCAGGCATCCCACATAAAGTGGAGGAAGATGGGCACAGATACTAGCCCAGGACCAGTCTTCCTCAGCAAAAAGAGGGGGATTGGCAGTGGATGTTAGCTAAGGGCTAATCTTCCTCACCAAAAAAAAAAAAATAATAATAATAACCTGCTGGGATTTTAATTGGGATTGCAATGAATCTATAGATTAAGTTGAGAAGAACTGACATCTTGCCAATATTAAGTGTTCCTGTCCATTAACACGGAATATCTCTCCATTTATTTAGTTCTTCCTTAATTACTTTCGTCAGAGTTTTGTACTTTTCCTTATAGATTTATTCATATTTTGTTAGATTTATACCTAAGTATTTCAATTTTGAAGTAGCTAATATAAATGGTACTGTGTTTTAAATTTCAGATTACACATGTTCACTGATGGTACACATGTTCACTGATATAGCAAAGCAACTGACATCCAAGTATTAACCTTGTATCCTGCAACCCTGCTAAAATCACTTATTAGTTTCAGGAGTTTTTTGTTGCTTTATTCTTTCAGATTCTCTACATAAACAATCACATCATTTGCAAACAAAGACAGTTTTATTTATTCCTTCTCAATCTGTATTATCTCTTATTTCCTTTTCTTGTCTTATTGCATGAGCTAGGACTTCCAGTATGATGCTGAAAAGGAGTGATAGGAGGGAATATTCTTGCCTTGTTCCTGATCTTAGTGGGACAGCTTCAAGTTTCTCCCCATTAAGCATGATGTTAGGGATAGGTTTTTTGTAGGTATTCTTTATCAAGTTAAGGAAGTTCTCCTATCTTCCTAGTTTACTAAGAGTTTTTTAAAATCATAAATGCGTATTAAATTTTATCAAATGGTTTCTCTGCATCTATCAATATGATCATGAGATTTTTCTTCTTTAGCCTGTTGATGTGATGGATTACATTAATTGATTTTTGAATGTTGAACCAGCCTTGCACACCTGGGATAAATCCCACTTTGTCATGGTGTAATTATTCTTTTTGTACATTGTTAGATTTAATTTGCTAATTTTTTTGAGGATTTTTTACATCTATGTTCATGAGAGATATTGGTCTATAGTTTTCTTTTCTTGTAACGTCTTTGTCTGGTTTTGGTATTAGGGTAATGTTGGCCTCACAGAATGAGTTAGGAATTTTTCCATCTCCTATCTTCTGAAAGAGATTAAGGAGAATTGATGTAATTTCTTCCTTAAATGTTTCATAGAATTCACTAATGAACCCATCTGGGCCTGGTGCTTTCTCTTTTAGAAGGTTATTAATTATTGATCCAATTTCTTTAATAGATAAAGCCCTATTCATATTGTCTATTTCTCATATTGTGAGTCTTGGCAGATTGTGTCTTGCAAGGAATTGGTCCATTTCATCTAGGTTGTCAAATTTGTAGGCAGAGAGTTGTTCATAGTATTCCTTTTTTATCCTTTTTAATGTCCATGGGATCTGTAATGATGTCCCCTCAATCATTTCTGATATTAGTAATTTGTGTCATCTCTCTTTTTTCTTAGTTAGCTTGGCTAAAGTCTTATCAATTTTATTCATTTTATCAAAGACCCAGCCTTTGCTTTGTATGCATTTAATAATATAAATTTCCCTCTAAGCTCTGCTTTCACTGCAAATTTTCAACTGCAAATTTGATGTATTTTAATTTTCATTTAATTCAAGATATTTTAAAATTGCTTTTGAGATTTCTTCTTTGACCCATGTGTTATTTAGAAGCATGTTGTTTAATTTCCGAGTACTTGAATTTTACAGCTCTCTTTCTGTTATTGATTTCTAGTTTAATTCCATTGTGGTTTGAGAGCAGACACTGTATGATTTCTAGGTATTAAATTTTCAGTAGAAGATCATATATATAAAATCATCTCTTTTTGGTGAATTCTTATTTTTAGAAAAAATATTTCATTTGATTTTTAAGTTGTAAAGTTCATTTTTAAAGTACATTTCTAAATTTATCAATCATCAAGAAGGCTGACTTATGGCTTCAAGAAACAGAATTCTAAAGACTAGACATAATTTTTGATATATAATCTCTTAAGGATTAGGCATAAACATGTTTCCAACACCAGAAATCTCCAAGAAAACAAGTGTTACTTTAAAGAAATAGTCTTAAACAAGAGAAGTAGACTTTTCATTTCACTAGCAAAAAATAACATTTACTAGTGAAGAAAAATATCTAAGTGCAATCTATTAAATGAAAAAGTCAAAATTCTGTTTGCTTTACTTGCTCTTATTACCTGAGTTTCTAAAGGTATTTCTTGCTAAAAAGATTACTGCCTCCTTAAAAATTCCACTTAAACCTGCAAGTTTAGAAAATGCTTTTGATGGCATCTATCAGCTTGCAGGCAATCATCTCTCTGCAATATAAAAAAAGCAAATGTTCTCACTTCTATAAACTCAGTTCTGTTTCCCCATAATTTGCATCCACTGATCCTGGTTCAGCCCTTGATAGAAATACTCTTACACAAATCATTCTTTTAAATGTTTAAAAATAGCTATATCTCCTTAAATTTCTGCTAGATCAAGCATTGTCAGTTCATTCAATCATCTTCTTTTTGGTTGTTCTCATAAAGGACTTAACTCTACTATATAAATATTTTTCTTAGAGTTTGGCATCCAAATCTAAATACTATACTCCAGGAAGGATTTCATCAGAGTCAAGCAGGACAATGCCCTTATTGTTTTGGGTACCTAATGTATTTTAATAACAAATAAGATCTCAATTTTGGGGAGAGGCAAGAATAACACAATGCTTTTCATATTCAACCTTTACCAAAATAAGAGACCTATATGGACAAGATAGTCCATTCACTACATTTGTCAACAGTAGTACTACTGTGTTGAGTTACAGCTAACTGAAATGCCATGTCACAGGAAATATCATTTATAAGAAGCATAAACAGACCAAATTGAGAATCTGAGGAAAACTATAGTAGCTCCCTAGAAAATACACATATTAAATAGAACTAAGAGCTACTACTTAAATATAAGGGTACCATAGGTACCTGAAGCTCATCTAGAGATCCCAGAACTGTACTATTCACTGCTATATCCCCAACTGCTCAGCACAGTGCCTACTACACAAGTAGTTATGCAATATAAATTTATTAATTTAATGAAATAAAGAAACATTAGCATGACAATCAGGTGTTTAGAATTTGACTTTAATTGTCTGAAATCAGAGTCAATAAACCCAATGGTTTCTTATAGATCCCAAATATTACTATATATTTTGGAAAAGTTGTCTGGAACTTTTGCAGATAGGAATACACATATTCATAGATGTTCTTCAAAAAGGCTAAAAATAACCAGGCATCACTTCTTTAAAGAAATTCGTGGTTAACATGAGAGGCATTCTATATAAGCATTTGCTTGTGAACAAGTGCCACGAACACCATTTTATGTTTATCATAAACAGATTTTTATACATGAAAAGGCTGGAGGAAAAAAATACAGAAGCACAGGAAATAAAACCTGGAAGAACGGTCAAGGATAAGAGGAGGTGAAAGCAACATCAATGGAATTTTGTCCTTTCCTCTTTCTATTGATAAATATTTCTTCTATGAAGAAATTAATTTTCAATCTTTGGGGTCAGAAATGGAAGAAAAGCCTATAGTTAAAAAGGTTAGGAGAAAAGGAACAAATTTTTATCAAGCATGTAGTATGGTCCTAGTATGATTTCTCATATATTCCTCACAACAACTTTATTGGGAAAGTATTATCTTCCTGATTTATCAGAGAAATTAAGTAATCTGCCTAAAGATGGTAGACAGGGGAATCCAGATTCAAATACAGTTGTTAACTTGAATATCTACGCTCTTTCTTTCACATTAGGATATAATCTACTTAAAACAATGTACATTAGAAATTGTTTTAAGCATGTATGACTGCTCAATAATAATCATAAGTATTTTTCTGTCATACTTTCTTCATCTACAAAGTAGGAGAGAATATCTTTTAAACAACAATGCAAGGTTTTTACAGGAAGTAGTGGAAGTGTTGGTAAAACATCATGACCAGAACCTCATTCGATGCATATATTCAGAGAGAGATGGTAAGTAAATTTTCTTTCAGGACCACTTTGTTTATCTCCAATTAGTAAATTAACTACATGGAAAACCATATTATAGTAATGAAAAAAGGGTGCCCATGAAAGAATCCCCCATGAGTTCATTCAATTTACATTTATTCTTAGGGAATGAAAGTTCAGCTTCCCTGACCCAAACAAATATTCTAAATTTCTATGGATTATCTCTTCAAAACATTAATAATGACTAACAAAAATCTGCTAAAATTCAAAATGAGCAAAACCAGAAATGAGTTAAGGTCAAAAGACTTTCCATAAGCAGTGATTATATATCCATTACTTCTCCCTACTATAGTTATAGATCTGCTGATATTTTCAAAATTAATATAAACTGTAGGTATTAATAGAATAAATTCTAAATAAGTTGTAAAAACAGAAAATTAGAGATACAAAGATTCTGAATAATGGTCCCAGTGTTACTAATCGATTTAAAAAAGCTGTATTTCAAGGTTTTACATTAAATGCTTCTGTTCAAACATATTTGTCAATACAAATAAGAAATTAAGATTTTAAAAAAAGGACTATGGCAAAAAACCACAATGTTCCTCAGATTTCTTCAGAACACCAGTAAAGAAAGATGTGGAGACTAAACAACATGCTACTGAACAATCAATGGATCACTGATGAAATTAAAGGAGAAATCAAAAGCTATCTGGAGACAAATGAAAAGGAAAATACACCATACTAACTCATATGGGAAGCAGCAAAAGCAGTCCTGAGAGGGAAATTCATAGCAATACAAGCCCACCTTAACAAACAAGAAAAATCCCAAATAAATAACCTTAAACTGCACCTAACAGAATTAGAAAAAGAAGAACAAAGCCCCAAATTAGCAGAAGAAGGAAATAATAAAAATCAGAGCAGAAATGAATGAAACTGAAACCAAAAAAACAGTAGAAAGGATTAATGAAACAGAGAGCTGGGTCTTTGAGAAGATAAGTAAAATTAACAAACCCTTAAAGAGACTCACTAAGAAAAAAAGGGAGAAGACTCAAATAAATAAAATTAGAAATGAACAAGGAGAAATTACAAGGGATACCACAGAAATACAAGGGATTATTAGAGAACACTATGAAAAGCTTTATGCCAACAAATTGGACAGCCTAGAGGAAATGGGCAAATTCTTGGACGGATACAACCTCCCAAAACTGTATCAAGAAGAAATAGAGAATATGAATAGACCAATCACAAGTAAAGAGATTGAAACAGTAATCAAAAACCTCCCCAAACCTCCCCCAAAATAATAAAGCCCAGGACCAGATGGCTTCCCTGGAGAATTTTACCAAACATTCTAAGATTTCATACCTATTCTTCTCAAACTCTTCCAAAAAATAGAGGAAGATGGAATACTACCTAAGACATTCTACGAGGCCAACATCACCCTGATACCAAAGCTGATGTGAACAATACAAAGAAGGAAAACTACAGGACAATATCGCTGATGGACACAGATGCAAAAATCCTCAACAAAATGTTGGCAAACCGAATACAGCAATACATCAGAAAGATCATACACCATGATCAAGTGGGATTTATACCAGGGACATAGGGATGGTTCAACATCTACAAATCAATCAACGTGATACACCACATTAACAAAATGAAGAATAAAAACCACATGATCATCTCAATCGATGTAGAGAAGGCATTCGACAAGATCCAACATCCATTTATGATAAAAACTCTCAACAAAATGGGTATAGAAGGAAAGTACCTCAACATAATAAGGGCCATATATGACAAACCTACAGCTAACATCCTATTCAACAGGGAAAAACTGAAAGTCATTCCTTTGAGGACAGGAACAAGACAAGGGTGCCCACTCTCACAGCTCTTATTCAACATAATACTGGAAGTTCTGGCCAGAGCAATTAGGCAAGAAAAAAGAATAAAAGGACTCCAAATAGGCAATGAAGAAGTGAAACTCTCACTATTTGCAGACGACGTGATCTTATACATAGAAAACCCAAAAAGTTCCATCGGAAAACTGCTAGAAATAATCGACAACTACAGCAAAGTGGCAGGGTATAAAATCAACTTACAAAAATCAGTTGCATTTCTATATGCTAATGTTGAACTAACAGAAAGAGAACTCAAAAAGACAATCCCATGTACAATTGCAACAAAAAGGATAAAATAACTGGGAATAAATTTAACCAAGGAGGTGAAAGACCTGTACAATGAAAACTATAAGACTCTATCGAAAGAAATTGAGGAAGACATAAAGAAATGGAAAAATACCCCATGCACATGGATTGGAAGAATAAATATAGTTAAAATGTCCATACTACCTAAAGCAATCTACAGATTCAAGCAATCCCAATCAGAATCCCAATATCATTCTTCACGGAAATAGAACAAAAAATACTGAAATTCGTATGGGGCAACAAAAGACCCCGAATAGCTAAAGTAATCCTGAAAAAAAAGAACAAAGCTGGAGGCATCACAATTCCTGACTTCAAAATATACTACAAAGCTATAGTAATCAAAACAGCATGGTACTGGTACAAAAATAGACACACAGATCAATGGAACAGAATTGAAAGCCCAGAAATAAAACTACACACTTATGGACAGCTAATCTTTGACAAAGGAGTGAAGAATATACAATGGAGAAAGAGAAGTCTCTTCAATAAATGGTGCTGGGAAAATTGGACAGCCACAGGCAAAAGAATGAAAGTAGACCATCTTCTATCGCCATATACAAAAATCAATTCAAAATGGATTAAGGACTGAAAGTGAGACCTGAAACTATAAAACTCTTGGAAGAAAATATAGGCAGTACACTAATTGACACTGGTCATAAAGGGATCCTTTCAGATTCCATGTCTACTTGGACAAGGGAAACGAAAGAAAAAATAAACAAGTGGGACTTCATCAGACTACAGAGCTTCTATAAGACAAATGAAACCAGGATCAACATGAATAGACAACCCACCAGCTGGGAGAAAATATTCTCAAACTGTTTATCCAACAAGGGATTAAGCTCCATAATATATAAAGAACTCACACAACTGAGCAACAAAAAAACAAACAACCCAATCAAAAAATGGGCAGAGGATATGAACAGCTATTCTTCCAAGGAACAGATACAGATGGCCAATAGACACATGAAAAGATGTTCAACATCACTAATCATCAGGGAAATGAAAATCAAAACTACACTACGATATCACCTGACACCTGTTAGAATGGCTATAATCACCAAGACAAAAAACAACAAATGTTGGAGAGGTTGTGGAGAAACGGGAACCCTCAGTCACTGCTGGTGGGAATGCAAACTGGTGCAGCCTCTACGGAAAACCGTATGGAGATTCCTCAACAAATTAAAAATAGAAATACCTTATGATCCAGCAATCCCACTCTTGGGCATCGACCCAATGGACATGAAATCAACCATCACAAGAGGCTTATGCACCCCTATGTTCATTGCAGCATTATTCACTATAGCCGAGAAGTGGAAGCAACCCAAGTGTCCCTTGACTGTTGACTGGCTAAAGAAGATGTGGTATATATATACAATGGAATACAATTCAGTCATAAGAAAAGACAGAATTGTCCCATTTGCAACAACATGGATGGACCTAGAGGGTATTATGTTAAGTGAAATTAGCCAGAGAGAGAAGGACAAACACCACATGATTTCACTCATATGTGGAATATAAACAAACACACAGACAGTGAGAACTGGTTGGTGGTTACCAAGGGCAAAGGGGGTGGGGAGGTGGGCACAAGGGGTGAACAGATGCATCCACATGGTGATGGACAAAAAATAATGTACAGCTAAAACCCCACAATGTTATAAATTATTAAGACATCAATAAAAATGAACAAAAAGAGAAACATACACAAAGTAAAAATTAAAAATATACTAAAATATCAAGGTGAAATGGCCGAATTAAAATAATTAGGAATAGATAATGTCTACTTGGAAACTATAACTAAATAAGAATCAACCAATGCTTTTCTTGTATTTTTGTCTAACAATGCATTTTTCTATGCCTATTATCTGTGTTATTATTTGTCAGATTCTGGCCTCCTGAAATACAAGGTATATGCTCTGATATGGACCACAATGCGAAATATATTTATTTATTTGACAAATAATTAATTAAATGTCTATAATGGGTATTGTTCTGGGCACGAGGCTAGGTCCTAGAAATTCCTCAACCTCAGAAAAAAAAAAAGGACCACTCCAGCTTTAGAGATTATATTCTAGAAGAGAAGAGAACAAAGTGAGAAACACGCAAATAAATATAAAAAGATTCCAATAAAAGATACCTGACAATGCATTTCCAGGAAGAGCCATCTTGATCATCTTGTTCTTCTATGTACATTCTGACATTGTGATCTTGATCCAACTGGTACCAATACATGAGGCCGTCTTTGTCTCGGCCAATTGGCTGGAGACGCATGGTGTCAGCATCCTCCTCATTGATAATATTCTTGAATTTGAGATTGTCATCAAACTGACACTCACAGAGGTACTGGAAAAGAGTCATAACATGGCTTAAATTACCCCATAAATGTTTCTCCATCACAGTAAATGCCATAAGCTCAAGCAAAGAACTGATTCAGGGACAGGAGTAGAAAGAACACATGTAGTTTATCCATCTTTCACTATCACCTCCCCACCGTTGTACAACCTATTTAGAATAACCAATTTAAAAAGATAAATTTTAAGTTATTTTAATTTTACATAAATTTACAGGGTTAACACAATCAATGAACAAAAATCAAGTTAAATTTCAAAACCACTGAGTCTGTTTGCACTAAAGTCTCCTTAATTGTCTTATGATTCTTTCTCTTGTAAAGCTTTTAGATGTACATTTTTTTTTGAAATGCTGTCTGTTTTTGAAAGTCTGAGACATATGCAGTTTTCAAGGAAAGTACTCTCATGGATAGCTGTCTTTGGATAATTCTCTTAATAAAAAGATATTCACATGACTAAACTGGAGGAACTGACTTTTTGTTACACATTTTTGTATACGATTAGGGTATAAAGTCAGATTTGTTCCCTGAGCCTCTATGCCCAGGCAGATTATACATGAAGTTCCTACCACAGTCTCTTTGCCTTTGCCTGTGTTATCTAGCCCAGTAGTCTCTCTTCTGTGAAGAGTATTTGTTTCCTTCATTATGATGGCCACCTTGGTAATTAGGGCCAACACTGAAGTGGGCAGGAAGAGAAAGAGAAACTCGGACCTGAAAAGAAATCTACTTTGAGAAGACCTATTTTAATCAAGTAGGTAAGGTTTGGTTATGTGAGAATTTTATTACGTATACAATGGCATGCCCCTACTCATCTGGAAAACTAATTATCAAGTTACTAATTTAGTAAATCAGTAAAAGATTAACCACAGTTTACAGTATTTGTTAGCAATGACTGTGAAGGCTGAAAACAATGAATAAAATTAATTTGAGGCAACTGCTTGCCCATGCTACTACAGTCCCTACAAGCAGAGATCTGTAAACCTAGATATACTTGTGTATTGAAAAACATCCAAAAATAGTAATTTAAAGGATAGACTTTTGTCACCAAAAAATAAAAGAGAAAATCTGTCCTTTTGCACTAACAATAAAAATTGCTACTTTCCAGTTATTTTCCAATTCAACTAGGAGTCAAAATTAATTTTTAAATTAAAATAATTTTAAAAAATAATAAATTTATTACCTTTAAGAGTGCTAGTTTGCATTCAACACTCATTTCAAGATAGCCCTTCTTCTCCATCTCCCATGCCCAGGTGCTATTAAACTCTTGGCATATCTGTTAGAGAAAGAATATCTTAATACATGAAAGCAATTTTTATTTACATTGGTAGTTTTGTTGTATAATTATGTTAACTCTTCTTGCTAATATATATTTATAAAGGGAAAAGTTTACACCAAACACAATCCAATCCAATTCCACCCTAAAAAGCATACTACTTAAATATACCAGAAATGTTTACTACTGTCTGATATCTGAATTTCAGGTAAGCAGTGATCTCTGTAGCTCTCTCCTCTGCTCTCAAGAATTTTATATACACTTTTGTGGCACATTCCCAAAAATGGATGTAATTATCTGATTCAGTCTCTCCAAATGGCCTAGAAGTTCCCTGAGGGCAAGGACAACAGTTTATCCATCTCTATGCCTAGTATATAAGTAGGTCCAAAAAACACGCCAGACTGTAGACATATGTTTAATCAAGCCACTCTCTAACTCAATGTCCTCCTATTTATGGGTAAAGATTCCATTGCTTGGCATTAAAGACCTTCTATAATGTGGCACTATGAATTTGCCTACTCTAGATAGTTCATAGAAGTGAAATCATCCAATATTTGTCCTTTTGTGTCTGGCTTCTTTCACTTAGCATAATGTTTTCAAGGTTTACCCATGCTGTAGCACATATAAGAACTTCATTCCTTTCTAGAGATGAAAAATATTCCATTGTATGAGTACACCATATTTTGCTTATCCACTTATCTACTGATGGACAGTTGGGTAGTTCCAACCTTTTGGCTATTGTAAATTATGCTGCAATAAACACTGGCATACAAATATCTGTTTGAGTCTTTGTTTTCAGTACTTTTGAGTATATAGCTCGGAGTGGAATTGCTAGGTCATATGGTAATTTTATGTTTAGCTTTTTGAGGAACTGCCAAACTGTTTTCCACAGCAGCTACACCATTTTGCATTCCCATGAATGGCGTGAGGGTTTCAATATCTTCCACTACCTTACCAACTCTTATTATTTTCCTTTTTTTTTTTAAAAAAGAATAGCCATTCTATTAGTGAAAAGTGATATTTCCTTGTAGTTTTGATCTGCATTTCCCCAAGGACTAATAATGTTGACCATCTTTTCATGTGCTAATTTATTAATCTTTGTATATCTTTGGGGAAATGTCTACTCAAATATTCTGCTCATTTTTAAATTGGGTTGTCTTTTGTTGTTGAGTTTTAGGAGTTCCTTATATAGTCTGGATATTAAATTCTTATCAGTTATACGATTTGCAAATATTTTCTCCCATTCTGGAGGTTGTCTTTTCACTCTCTTTGTAATGTCCTTGGATGCACAAAAGTTTTTAATTTTGATAAAGTCCAATTTACCTATTCTTTTTCTTGTTGCTCATGCTTTTGGTTGTCACATCTAAGAATCTATTGCCAAATCCAAGGTCAAGATTTATCCCTGTTTTATTCTAAGAGGTTTATAATTTTAGCTCTATTATCTAGGTTGTTGATCCATTTTGAGTTAATTTTGGCATATGGTATGAGGTAGGGTATCTGTCGCATTTTGCGAGGTAGGGTATCTGTTGCATTTTGCAAGTTGTTGAATTTCAACAAATATATATTTCATACTATAGGCAACAGTCAAAAGAAGTTTTAAAAACTACAGTAAGTATTCCATAAATCTTGTATACTTCATCCTTCTCTCATTTTTAGCTCAGACAAGAATCAAAACACGCACACATCATTAATATAACAATATTTTTCATTGGGTTCCTAAAGCGTTTTATACTTAGGAGATTTTAAGAGATTTTATTTTCCTTTCTCTTAGCTAAAGCAATAAGAAACAACTTTAAATGGCTATTTTTATATAACTTCTTTCAAAACACACTGATAATAGATTTTATGTATCTTTACGCAGTAAATAACTGTGGCTATGAAAGAGCAGTACTTTCTGAGTATATAATTGAGAGGTCATGACCAATACAAGTGTGCATACTTGAAAAAAAGCTCTGGAGGTGAGAAGCGGGTTCCTGAAGTCAACCCAAGGACACTCTTGCCACAGGAGGTTTCCCAGCCATAATTAAGGCATTATTGCTTGTTTCTCTATGGAAAAGCCTTCAGGTATAGTATTATCATAAAACATCCATTAGACCACCTGAAGTCACATAGAAGTTCAGTAGAAAACTAAAGAAAATGTAACCCAACTTCTATATCCACAAGTATAAATCATTTGGCTCAAGTTGCTGTCAATTTCCAAAGGAATACCAACCACAGAAAAGAAAAAAATTCCCTAAAATTGCTCTCCTGTTTCTCTGATAATTTATTATTAATATTTAAACAACATTTGCTGGGTTCCAACTATTTCACAGGCACTATGCTGAGAGTATTCACATATACTTTCATGAGAAAACAGAGGGTCAAAGAAGTTAAGTAACTTAACCAAACTTATACACCTAGTAACTAGCAGAGTTTAGGTTTTTTCCTATTATAAATCCAATGCTCTTTCACACTACCACATGCAATTCATTTATGAGGGCAAATTATGGCTGCTCTGACATTATCACAGAGTAAGTATTCTTTAAGGAACATTTCACAAAGTTAAAAGTATGTGAAAATGCTCTCCAATATGTAAAGCATTAAGTATTCAAGCTGTGGCATCAGATAAACCTTTGTTCAATCCTTGCTTCAGCATCTACTATCTATGTGACCTTGGAAGTTATTTAATTCTCTATGATCTGGACTGTGTTGTGAATTAAATGATAATGTATGTAAAACAGCATAGAACCTAGTATATAGTAAGCTCTCAAATATTAGCTCTTATCATTATTATTAAAACGTAAGTTTTGGAGAAGTTGAAACCCTCATAAATTGCTGGTGCGAATGTAAAATGGTACAGTGGCTATGAAAAACAGTCTAGCAGTTCCCCCCAAAATTAAACATAAAATTACCACATGACCCAGTGATTACCTAGGTATATACAGAAGAGAAATGAAAATATATGGCCACACAAAACCTGTACACTAATGTTCATAGCAGCATTATTCCTAATAGTTAGAAAGTGAAAAAAATCCAAATGATCATCAACCGACAATGGATAAATAAAATGTAGTATTATCCATACAATGGAATAGTATTTGGCAATAAAAAGGAATAAAATACTGAATCATACATGCTACAATATGGATAAACCTTGAAATCATTATGCTAAATGAAAGAAGTAAGACACAAAAGGCCACATATTTTATGATTCCATTTATAAGAACTGTTCAGAATAGCCAAATCCATAGAGACAGAAAGTAGATTAGTGGTTGCCAGGAGATTGGAGAAGGGAGGGTTGTGATTGGGACCGATTGCTACTGGGTACAAAGTTTCTTTTCGGGGTGATGAAAATTTTCTGAAATTAGATAGAGGTTATGGTTGCATGACAAAGTGAATATACTAAAAATCAATCAAGTATACATTAATATGGCGAATTTTATGTTGTATGAATTATATCTCAGTAAAAAAAAAGGAAAACACAAATTAATATATTAACAAAGCAAAGAAAAATTAAAGGTAACATCCTTAGTTTATTTTTGAAAAATAAACATAACAGCAGAGAAACATCTAATCCTTGTCAAAATACGACCAAATTAACAAAAGACAAAAGATGACCCTTGCGACTTGCTAATAGTTAACAATCTTCCTAAGGAGTAAAAGCAACGGGCCTTTTTGAAATTGCCATTTAGAGTAAGGCCATCTATTGCCAAATTTATTCATTTCTAAACCTGTTACTGGAGACCAAGGGACAGAGATTATCCCTTATTTTCCCTTTACTTTTGAGGGACAAATGAATGAGGTCATTTTCTGTTGAGGGATGGAGAAAAGCCCCAGAAGAAACACATTAGGTTATTTTCTACTGAATGTCATTATTCCTCAAGTATTGAGCCCAAGAAAATACTCTTTGCTTATTCTAAGAAACATATTTATTTCTATATTTTAACATTACTTGAAATCAAGAGCCTTTTAAAATCAATGATTACATTCAATATAACAGTATTTCTTTTTTCTTTAAAAACCTGTCTCTAAATCATTGGTGTGGCATGCATGCTCTGAAGAAATCACAGAATTGAAGAAAAATAGCAATAATAAAGTATCATCTGTCTCTTAGAAATTACTCTGAGGCTAAAGGAAATCAACTGTGATTTGCTTTAGAGGATAATTTATTAAAAATTGGCTTTCCCATTACTTTCAAGACTTTTTTATGGCTGTCTTTGGGCAGAAGGCAGGGCAGTAGGAAAGCAGAAGCATAGGTAATGATTTGTTGAAGGCAGATATCTGTTTATTAACATGGTGGTATTCATTATCCACGGCTAAGGTGTCTGAAATTGCTCATGTGCTATCTAAAAGTCATTAATAACTACAGGAAATAGAGGAGTTTCATGGAAGCATAAGAGTTCACTGGCAGAGAAATTTCTTTGTGACTCACCAAGTAAAAGGAATGTGAAGCTTGATAAAGCCAAGGTCTATCCAACTAAGCAATGGATTAAAAGGTCCTGGCAGAACTGCTAGTTTAAATTTCCCCAAATTTCAAGGGTTTACAATAGCGGTTGGCAAACTATGGCCCACAGACTGAGTGCTTGATTTTGTAAATAAAGTTTTATTGGAATATAGCCATATCCATTCATTTAGAAATTGTCTGCAGTTTTGACAGAGACTGTAAGGGACCACAAGCCTAAAATATTTACTATCTGACCCTTTAAGACCCAACCCTGAGGTTTACAGCAACAAAAGTTTATTCCTGAGCTACACTATATGTTGATGACAGGTTGGCAGTGGCTCTGCCACATATCATCTTCACCTCAAAATGAGCAGCATTTACCTAGAAAAATATCAGTCATCATAGCAAAGTGAACAGAGAACACGGAGAATATGCACTGTTCTTAAAGCTTCTGCCCATAAGTGTAACATATCACTTTTCCTTGCATTTCACTGACCAAAGCCAAGTCATATAGCCTTGTCTGAATTCACCAGCATGGGAATGTATACTCTTCCCAAAGGGAACCAAATCTTTTGTAGTTGTCCCACACAAATCTGCAACCCCCGTCCCATTTTCCTAAGTTTATGGCCACTCAGGAAGAGCTGACATTTTCTAACCTCCTTTACAAATAGGTATGAACATGTGCCTGTGTTCTTACCAATGGAACAAAAGAAGTAATGCATGCAAATTCTGCTTGACTTCTTAAAACAAAATTGCTTGCTCTGGACTTTCTTTCCCCTTCCTGCGCCTGAAGTACGTTCTACAACACAAAAAAGCAAAATGCCCTAAGGTAAAACAATAAAATAGAAGGAACCTGGATCCCTGAATAACCTCACGGAACACAGTAGCCCCAAGAGTCTAGATCAGTCAGATTGTTATGATAGAGAGAAATAAGTTTATTGCTTGTTTAAGTAATTATATTTTGGAGTCTCTTTGTTATAGTAGTTTAGTCTCTACCCTAATATAGATTCATTTTATTTTCTAAGTAAAGATGTTCAATAGGTAGTTGAGTATACTGGCCTTGGAACTAAGATGATTCAGGATGAAAATATGAATCATTAGCATATGCAGTTCAAAGTCATGGGAATAAATAAAATCATCTAGGAAGAGTATATAAAATAAAACTAGAGGAGGGTCTAGACAAAGCACTGTAGTACTAAAACTTTTAGGAGCTTAGACAAAAAGAAATATCTGGAAAAGGGCACTACTAGGAGTAGAAGGAAAATCAGGAAAGTATTTTAAGAAAAAGTCACAACAAGAGAGTGTTTTAAGGAAAGAACTAAAGAAACTGAGAAAACATGGAATAAAAAGTATCATTTGAATTTAACAATAAGGAGACTGTTCACACCCTTGCACTATAAAAGAAATTTCATTGGAATGGAATGGTACAGAGAAGAAAAATTTCAATGGATTGAGAAAATTTTCAATGGACTATATGCCTTTAATAGGAGGCAAAGAAACAGAATAGCAAATTTTAAAAATTCTTTCAAGAGGTTTGGCTATAAAAGATAGACAGCTTCTAGACGGCCCATAATGATCTTCACCTCCTGGTATTCACTGCCCTTATGTGATTCCCTTCCCTTCACTGATGCCCTGCTTTGCTTATGAGCCAAATCTAGTGATTTCATTCTAAAACACAGAATATGGCAAAAGTGATAGTATGTCACTTCTAAAATTTGGTTACAAAAAGACATGACTTCTATCTTAGGTGCTCTGTCTCACTGGCTTTGCTGAAATCTTATAAGCTGCTCTATGGAGCTGCAATGTTGTGAGCTGCCTTATGGGGAAGCCATTACAAGGAACTAAATCCTGTCAACAGCCATGTGATTGAGCTTGGAAGTGGATCCTCCCCCAGTTGAGCCTTCAGATGAGATGGCAAGCCAGGCTGACAGCTTGACTACAAGCGTAATGAGACTTCGAGCCAGCAGTACCCAGCTAGGCCACATTCAGATTCCTAACACACAAAAACCGTGAGATGATAAAAATTCAGTGTTCTTCTTCTTTTTTTTTTTTTTGTGAGGAAGATTAGCCCTGAGCTAACATCTGTTGCTGATCCTCCTCCTTTTGCTGAGGAAGATTGGCCCTGGGCTAACATCCCTGCCCATCCTCCCCTACTTTATATGTAGGATGCCTACCAAGGCATGGCTCGATAAGCAGTGCATAGGTCCGCACCCAGGATCAGAACCTGCAAATCCTGGGCCACCAAAGTGGAGCACATGAACTTAACCATTATGCCACCAGGCCAGCCCCTTGATGTTCATTGTTTTAAGCTGCTATGTTTTGGGGTGATTTGTCATGAAAGCAATAGATAACTAATACAAAGCTGAAGAAATGAGTATGAATGGCAGTTGAAGGAAAATAGAGTTAAGAGAGAGTTTATAGTTCTTTAATAAAATAGTAGAGACTTTAGCATGTCAAAAAGGATACAGGAAAAATATACATCTATACATAAGGGGGGTATGTGTGTGTATAAACTTTACTTATGGGGCAGCAAAGTCTTAAAAATCAGAAAAAAGGACAGTAAATATAAGTATGAAATGAGCAAATCTCAATAAATATCTAAGTAGAAAAATTACTTTTTAATATTGAAGGACCTAAAATATGTTAAGTGAGGCCATAAAACAAATCTCAACAAAAACTAAGGGGATCAAAATCATACAAAGTATGTTCTCCTACACAATGGAATAAAATTAAAAATCCATAACAGGAGAAAACTGGAGAAATTCATAAATATGTGGAAATTAAGCAACATACTACTAAATAACCCATGAGTCAAAGAAGAAATCACAAGGGAAAAGAGAAAATACTTTGAGATGCATGAAAACGAAATACAACATACCAATTTATGGACTGAAGCTAAAGCAGGGATTAGATGGAATATAATAGCTGAAAATGCCTATATTAAAGAAGAGGAAGATCTAAAATTAATAACCTAAACTTCTACCTTAAGATACTAGAAACGAAGAGCACACTAAACCCAAAGCAAGTAGAAGGAACGAAATAATCAAATAGAAAAACAATAGAGAAATGAGAAATTCAACAAAACCAAAAGTTGGTTCTTACAAAGATCAACAAAATTGACAAACCTCTAACTACAATGACCAAGAAAAGAAGAGAACACTTGAATTAGTAAAATGAGGAGAGAAAGAGGGAACATTACTACTGAATTTACATAAGTAAAAAGGATTATAAGTGAATAGTGTGAACAACTGTATGCCAATAAAGTAGATAAGCTAGATAAAATGGACAATTACCTAGAAAGAACACAACTACTGAAATTGACTCAAGGAAAAATATAAATATGAATAGACCTATAACAAATAAAAAGATTGAGTAAAGAAACAAAACAAAATTTTCCAAGAAAAGCCCAAGCCCAGACAGCTTCACTGCTAAATTCTAATAAATGTTTAAAGAATTAACACTAATACTTCACAAATACTTGTAAAAAAAATAAAGGAAGGGAAAACACTTAACTACTCATTCTATGAGACCAGTATTACCCAAATACCAAAACCAGACAAACATATCTCAAGAAACTAGACCAACACCCCTTATGAACATAGGCACAAAAATCTTCAAAAATAAATTAACAAACCAAATCTGCAACATTTAAAAAGAATTATGGACCAGGACCAAGTGGGATTGACTGCAGGATTGCAAGGTTTCAACATATAAAATTAATCAACACAATACATCATATAGAAAAAAAGGACAAAATCCACATGGCTATCTCAATAGATGCAGAGAAAACACTTGACAAAATCCAACAACTTTCTGGTTAAAAGTACTCAATAAACTAGGAAAAGAAGAGAATTTCCTCAGCCTGATAAAGGATTTATGAAAACCTCTTGGCTAACATACTAAATACTGAAAGACTGAAAATGTTCCCCCTAGAATCAGGAACATGACAAGGATGTCTGTTCTCACCATTTCTATTCAACAGTGTACCAAAGGTCCTAGTGAGAGCAACTATGTAAGAAAAAGAAATAAAGGGCATCCAGATTGGAAAAGGGAACATAAAACCATTTATGTTTGCAGAAGACACAATTTTGTAAGTAGAAAATCTTAAGAATCCACAAAAAAAAAAAAACTATTTGAGCTAATAAACGAGTTTGGCAAAATTGCCACACACAAGATCAATATACAAAAATTAGTTATAGTCCTACACACTAGCAATGAATGATCTGAAAATGAAATTAAGAAAAAAATTCCATTTACAATAGCATCAAAAACAACAAAATAGGAACAAATTGAACAAAAGAAGTGTAAGACCGGACTCAGAAAACTACAAAACATTTTTGAAAGAAATTAAAAATCTAAATATTTTGAAAGACATCCTCTTTTTACGGATCAAAAGATTTAATTCTGTTAAGAGGAGAACACTCCCCAAATTTATCTACAGATTATACACAATCCCTATCCAAATCGCAGCTGGCATTTTTGCAGAAATTGACAAGCTGATCCTCAAACTCATAAATGAAAGTGCTGCAAAATAGCCAAAACAGTCTTGAGAAAGATGAACAACTTCAAAATTTACCACAAAACTACAGTAATCAAGACAGTATGGTACCTGCATAAATAACGACATATAAGTCAACAGAATAAAGACTTCAGAAATAAACCTTCACATTTATGGTCAACAGACTTTCCACAAGGATGTAAAGGCAATCCAATGGGGGAAAGAACAGTCTTTTCATCAAATGGTAATGAAACAATTGGATATCCACATGCTAAAGAATGTAGTTGGACTTCTATCTCACAGCATATAAAAAATTAATTTAAAATGGATCACAGATCTAAATGTAAGAGCTAAAACTACAAAACTTTTAGAACAAAATATAAGATGAAATCTTTGTGACCTTGGGTTGGGCAATGGTTTCTTATATATGACACCAAAGCACTGCCCACAAAAGAAAAAATTAAATTGGACTTCATCAAAATTAAAACTTTCATGCATCAAACCACATGACATAGAAAGTGAAAAGACAACACACAGAATGGGAGAGAATACTTGCAAATCATATAGCTGGTAAGGGTCTAGTATCCAGAATATATAAAGAACTCTTAACAACAAAAAACAAACAACCAATTAAAAAATGGACATGGATATAAACAAGACATTTTTCCAAAGAAGATATACAAAGGCCAACAAGCACATATAAAGAATGCTCAACATCGTTTAGTCATAAGGGAAATGCAAATTAAAACCACAAAGAGGAAACACTTCACACCCACTAGGATGGTTAAAATCAACCAATCAATCAATCAATTAATATAATAAGGGTTGATAAGGAGGGATGTGGAAAAGTTGCACCCTCGTACATTTCTAGTGGAAATGTAAAATGGTGCACCTGCTTTGGAAAATAGTCTGGCAGTTCCTCAAAAAGTTAAACACAGAATTACCACATGACCCAGCAATTCTACTCTAGATATATATTCAAAAGAAATGAAATCACTTGTCTATCCAAAAACCTGTCCACAAATATAATAGTAGCACTATTCACAATAGCCAAAAAGATGGAAACAAGCCAAATATCATAAACTGATAAGTGGATAAATAAAATGTGGTATTATAATAATAACAATATTCCACATTGGAATAATAAATAATATTCCACGATGGAATATTATTCAGGCATAAAAAGGAACAAAGTTCTGATACATGCTACAACATGGATGAACCTTGAAAACATTATGCTAAGTGAAAGAAGTCAGATACAAAAGGCCATATATTATATGATTCTGTTTGTATGAAACATACAGAATAGGCAAATCCATAGAGTCAGAAAATAGATTAGTGGTTGCTAAGGACTTGGGGAAGGCAGGGGAAATTGCTAATGGGTATGGAGTTTCTTTTCTTTTTTGGGGGGGGCGGCGGTGAGGAAGACCAGCCCTGGGCTAACATCTGTGCCCATCTTCCTCTACTTTATATGGGATGCAGCCACAGCATGGCTTGACAAGTGATGTGTCGGTCCATGCCCAGGATCCAAACTTGTGAATGCCAGGCCACCAAAGTGGAGTGCGCAAACTTAACCACTACGCCACCAGGCTGGCCTCTATATGGTATGGTGTTTCTTTTTGGGGAGATAAACATGTTCTGCTTTAGACAGTGGTGATGGTTGCACAACCTTATGAATATACTGAAACACTGAATCGCACACTTTCAAAAGGCAAATTTTTATTATTTGAATCTATTTCAATTTTTAAAAATTGAGCTAGAACCTGTGGTTGTGACCATAAAACTAAAGGGGTTTATAAAATCATCTCATCCCATTTCTCACATTTTATGAAGAAATTGAGATACAAGGGGCAAAGTAGATTATCCATGGTCCTAAACTTTGTTAACAGTAGAGCTGGGATTAGTATACAAGATATTTCTACTTCAATTCTCAGAACATGTAAAAAACAAAAAAACAGGGAGCCGCCCGGTGGCGCAGCGGTTTCGTCCGCGCTTGGCAGCCCGGAGTTCGCAGGTTCGGATCCCGGGCGCCCGCCAACGCACTGCCTGTCAGCCATGCCGTGGCGGCGTCCAATATAAAGTGGAGGAAGATGGGCACAGATGTTAGCCCAGGGCCAGTCTTCCTCAGCAAAAAAGAGGAGGATTAGCAACGGATGTTAGCTCAGGGCTGGTCTTCCTCACAAAAAAAAAAAACAAAAAAACAACCTCACTTTAACAAACAGATTTATTTACAAGAGACTACACCCTTTAAAATGTTACGTTAAAATCAGTGTCCTGAGGGGGCCGCCCAGTGGCGCAGCGGTTTAGTTTGCGCTTGGCAGCCCGGGGTTCGCGAGTTCGGATCCCGGGCACCCGCCGACGCACTGCTTGTCAGCCATGCTGTGGCAGCGTCCCATATAAAGTGGAGGAAGATGGGCACGGATGTTAGCCCAGGGCCAGTCTTCCTCAGCAAAAAGGGGAGGATTGGCGATGGATGTTAGCTCAGGGCTGGTCTTCCTCACAAAAAAAAAAAAAAAAAAAAAAAATCAGTGTCCTGAACCTCAATAACATAATTGAAAAAAAAAGAAAAGAAAAAAAAAAAGAGTGCCCTGAAATTCCAGGATCTCTTTTTAAGCTCCAGAACCTTGATTCTTAATCACTAATAAATATTTTGTTAAAAGAAAAACAGAAACTTCACCAGTATTTTAAAAAGCACTTTGAATAGATAAAAATATACTCATTTATCATTCACAGTTCAATGTATTTCAGAGATTTAATTAAACATTAGTTAATCAGGCCTTTAGAAAATCCCATAGCATCAAAGTTTTCAAATGCTGAGCCAACTTTGCAGTGCTTCAAACTCGTGCAGAAATACTGGAATGTATTTCATATCAGGTTTTTCAAAAGTTAAGATACTCCTACCATTGAGAGTTCAGGGTCTCTCCCTGAATCTGGGCATAACCTTGGTTGCTTCAACCAACAGAGTACAGTGAAAGTGACCCTTCCAAATACCTGACCCAGATAATCAGTGGGCTAATTAAAATGATTATTGTTTTACATCACTTAATTTGGAGTGGTGTGTTATACAGCAAAGATAACTGGAACAGCATATGTGATTTTTATAATAAAAACAAGCAACTCTTGTTCCCTGATGGTTCTTCTTTTCACAGCCCTTTATAATCATACACACCCCCCCACCCCACAAAAAAGCAGATATGAAAATACATGTATATATAAACATACATATATTTTATTTTTCTTTTCAGTGAGGAAGATTGTCACTGAGCTAACATCTGTGCCAATCTTTATTTTGTATGTGGTTTGCCACCACAGCATGGCTCGATGAACGGTGTATAGGTCCGCTCCCGGGATCCAAACCCACGAACCCTGGGCTGCCGAAGTAGCACACAAACTTAACCACTACACCACCAGGCCAGCCCCTAAACATATATATTTTTTAAAAGAAGACAAGAAAATTACACAGATTCTCAATCAGCTAAAAATATAACCTAATATTCTGGTATGTTCAAGAATTCAAAATACCCCCAAAAGATATCATGGAAGTAGGTATATACATAAGCTTAGGCTTCCAAAAATTGTGTGGTTCTCAAAGTTTGGATGCACTTCCAAACAATTTTTCCTGAATGGTCTTGCCTTTAATAGGGTTTATCCTACAGCAACTGTTTTCTCATTGCCCAGCTTGTTCTCATTAAGGATAGGTTTGGCCTTGTTGATAACAGACGTCTCTCATGTTGACCTAAAGGTCTTTGGACATCTCACCTTTTACGTAAGAGAAAAATTTTGGTTCTGTCTATGTGTACTGTATGATCTCAAGGAAAAATGAAAATTTTCTTGGGCCTTATCTGTATCTTACTTGATTTGATCGAGATGATTTTAAGGATTAAATGAGAGAAGACATGAAATGTCCTGAGCACAGTGTTAGGCACAAAACAGACATAACACTTCTGAAATCTAACTTTAGGACTCAAGACTTTGCTTAGCAGCTGCAAAAGAGAATCACATACTGACAGTAATCATATGGATTTCTGAGTTATATTTTGCAAGTTTTAGTAGACTATTTTAAAAGTTAAGCATATTATGAAACATAACATCAATTTATGCTAGAGTAATATTTCAATAACAGAGAAGGTAATTTACAAATTTGTACCTTGATCAAATATTTCTCCCATCTGTCAGCTGTAACAGATTTGCCAATCTTCCTCATCAACTTCAAATGGAGCTCCACCAATTCTTTTGGTACTTCAAAGGAATAAAAAATAATGTTAGCCAGCAAAATAAAACATTTAAGATTATAAAAAAAGAACTTTCCCCAATGCTGAATACTTTTTCAAAATAGAAGATGTTTATTTCAGCTATCATTTAGACCTCTCAAGCAGAAAAGACTAAACTAGGGCAAGAAATAACTGAAAACCACTTTGTTAAAGATGAGCAGGAATATTCATGTTTTCTTTCAAAATATCATCAAGTAAGAGTGAACTCTAATGTAAACAGTGGACTTTTGGGTGATAACGATGTGTCAACATAGGTTCATCAGTTGTAACCAATGTACCACAGTGGTGCGGGATGTGGGGGAGGTTGTGCATGTGTGGGGAAAGAGGGTCTATGTGAACTCTCCGTATTTGTGCTCAATTTTTCTGTGAATCTAAAACTGCTCTAAAATATAAAGTCTATTTTAAAAATACCATCAAGTAAAAGCACTTAACTATACAACTAAAATTTCTACTCTGTTTCTCTTAACACATAATTGGTTTCTTTACTGAGATTGCAGACTAAGACACACAGATTCACAGAATCAGAAAGGAATCAAGGAATATGAATTCCAAGTTGATGGATATCTCAGAAATATCCAGTTTTCGAAGGCTAACAGTTTTCAAAATGTTTCAGAAAACTACTCTTCCAATCTATCCCTTATCTAATGTGCTAAACTCCTCTATAGCATCCCTACAGATGTTTGCTTGACAACCTCCAGGGACAGAAATTTACTTACCTTCAAGAGTTCTGATTATTAGAAAAGTTATCCTTCCACAGGTCAAAAGCTGGCTTCCTACACTTTCCTCCCCTGGTTCTTGCTCTTAATCTCTAGTTTCAAAGACAATACTTTCAATTCCTCTTCTATTGGAACCTTCAAATATTTGAAGATTGCGCTACCTTCCCTCAGGCTCTCTATTCTAACTGTAAACAACCAAAATTCCTTCAAATATCCTTTGGGCATGATCTGCTTATGTTGTTTAATTATATTAATTAGACCTGAGAGAAATAAGATACACACAGGCCTGTTAAATTTAGCATTCCCCAAATACCACTAGTAACATAAGAGAAATTATAGATATATGATCTAAAAAGGTTCCATAATCAAATACACTAGGAAAATGCTGGATTCAAAAAAAAATGTTGTTTTTTTTTTCATTGCAGGACTTCCTGAAGACTTTATTGATTTGTCTTATGCACATTGTGAATATCCAAGACAGGGATATAATCTGCAGCATTCTATAATATATTTGATCATGGAATATTTTTGGGGAAAGACACAATATCTTGTAGGATACAAGTGCTCTGAAATACAAGTTGAGAAATGATGGAGTAATTTTTTTGAGTCATTCTTTCAGATTTTTTACTCTCTACTAAAGTTACTTCTAACTTGAAATCCCCTTGAAGTATAAAAAAATATTTACCCATTGAACAAATTACTGTGGGTTCACTATTAGTAAGCAAGAAATAGTCTCTGCCCTTAGTGAACTTACTTGAGTCTTCTTAGAGGGGTAGACGGTGGGTGAGTTGGAGGTAAGGGGGAGCAACATAGAAGGGGTGGTTATATACAAGTAAACAGACAATTATACTAAGCCAAGACCTGAAGTATGAGACCGAGGGTGGAGTGGAAAAAAGGGGGGAAGGACATTGCTTACAGAAGTAACAGCAGATGCAAAAGGCTGAAAAACAAAGTGATCGTGGAACTGGAGGAATGGACACAGAAAAACAGCATAATCAAGAAGAGCCTTATAAGGCCAGGCCAAGTAGTTTACATTTTATTTAGAAGTTTAGTCAAGAGAGTGCTCTGCAATTCAGAAAGATCTCAGTGACTGAAGTGTAGGAAAACAGATTGCTTTTATTTGCTCATTTGTTTTAGGAGGTGGGGTGCAGGGCAGAGATTACTTGTAAATTCAGGAAAATATCAAGCCAGAAAGATGGGAGTAAACTGAACTAAGGTAGAGGTCATACAGAGAGAAGTGGAAAGATTTGAGAAATGTTTAGGAAACAAATAATAAAATTTAGTGATTGACTGGTCTTGCAAAATGACAGAGCAAGAGTCAAGAAAACCTGAGGCAATGGCTTAGGCAACTGAATAGATGCCAAGGACAATACAGTAGGCAGAAAAGGCTGGGCTCAGTTCTCAGCTCCACCACTTAATACAAGGAGACTGCGATTCTGGTCAAGTTCTTTAAACACCAAATCTCAAATTTCTCATATGTAATAAACGGCTGCACTGGCCATCTTACAGTTTTAAAACTGCAAAACATTATATAAAGCTACAACACCTCCATTTTTACTTCTGTGGTGATATTTGGGGAACCAAGGTCAGTTTCAATTTCTCCTTTTCTTTTTTCCCCAAACACAGTAGACTTGATGATTCAAGACTTCTTGAATCTTGCCTTCCTACATCTCAAACCTGCTATTTCCCCCAATTCCTCTAGGATATCACTGTACCTTCTTACTTCAGAAAAATAGCTACAGACAATCTCCTGTAACCAAACCAATCTTCCAAAATACTGCTTTCATGTCACTTCCTAGTTCATAGATATCTTTTATGGCTCCCAAATACTTATATAAACTCATCCAGATTTCTAACCCTAGCTTCAGAGTCCCAATATTCAGTCTCAACCTACCTCTCCTATCTTCTCTCTCTCACTTCTACACTTTAATCCTTGATTCAAATCATTCTTGCTTGTTTACTATCCACTAAGCATACCCAGTCTACTACCTATCTGGACTTTATTCAGACCCTCCAACTTACTGTTTTCTGCCCACTTGAATCATATTCACCTTGCAACATCTGGTCAATAAAAAGTCCCAAAAGTCTCTGTGATAGCTTTCTGATGATTCCAGCAACATCTTTGTCCTTGGAATGCCCAGAGTATTCATACTGTCTGTTATCACCTATTTTGTAGTCGGCTAAAAGCTTTGCACCAGTGTTTTATGCATGTCCTCCATGACATATAGATATATGAAATCACAAAAAAATTTGATACAATTGGTACAATTTTTGAAAACCCAAGAGGACAAAAATAAATATATACAATAAATATGTTTTTCATCTCACTTTACAAATGTAGTCATTGATTTAGGCATGTAGAAACAGATTACATATTACTTGCTTTGCTTATTAGAACATTGGCTCTTGCATAGCACTGTCCAGTAGAACTATTTAAGATGAGCCACATAATTTCAAATTTTCTACTTCATTCATGAAAGTAAAAAAGAGGTGAAATTAATTTTAATAATATATTTTATTTAATACTATATATCCCATTATTCCAACATATAATCAGTATTTAAAATTTCAGACATTTTACTTTTTTTTACACAATAGTTATTTTTTAAATTGAGGGATAACTGACATATAACATTATATAAGTTTTAGGTGTACAACAAAATGATTCAATATTTGCATACATCGCAAAATAATCAACACAATAAGTCTAACATCTGTCATCTTATATAGTTACAAAAAATTTCTTGTCTTGTGATAAGAACTTGTAAGATCTACTCTCTTAGCAATTTTCAAATATGCAATATAGTATAGTGTTAACTGTAGTTACCATCTGTACATTACATCTCCGGGACTTATTTATTTTATAACTGGGAGTTTGTACCTTCTGACTCTCTCTTTATGCATTTTACATCTTTTTTTTTTTGTACTAAGTATTCAAAACATTGTGCATTTCATACTTACAGCACATCTCAATTCACACTAGCCATATTTCAAGTGCTCCAGAGTACTGGATCATATAGAGCTGGCATATTTAAAACTAAAATTAAAAGCCATACTCATAATTTACATATATATATATATAATTATTATTTTTTGTTTTGCTGAGGAAGATTCATCCTGAGCTAACACTGGTGCCAAACTTCCTCTATTTTGTATGTGGGTCACCGCCACAGCATGGCTGCTGACAAGTGGTGTAGGTCCACACCCAGGAACCAAACTCAGGCCACCAGAGCATGCCGAACTTAACAACTAGGCCATGGGGCCGGCCTCATATATTTTTTGAGATATAACTGACATATAACATTATATTAGTTTCAAGTGTACAATGTAATGATTCGAAATTGTATATATTGCAAAATGATCAGCACAATAAGTCTAGCTAACATTTGATTTACTTATATTTCTTGTTACAAATAGAACTGACAAGCTGATAACCTTTATGGACACTAGAAGCTCTTAATATTTTATCAATTGATAAGAAACAGGTAAAAGAGTGATGTCAGCATCATGGCAGAGTGAGATTCCCTCTTTGAATCTCTGCCACCTAAGACACAACAAAAACATCATTAGCATTCCAACAGAGGTCAATCAAACACTACAAAGGACTTACATACATTGGATGCTGCCATACATTGGATGCTGGAGGTACAGGAAGCCCCAAAGGACGTGAGGAGAGGTAAGGAGTTTTACTCCCCCTCCCCAGTGGATCGGCAAAGACAGACAGCACGGCTCGCAGACAGAGGCGGGAGGGGCGGCCCTCTGCGGGGAAAACTATCACCCTCCAGGTGCTCTCACAGACTGTCAAGAGATCCCCACCGGGAAGAGACAACAGACTGTTTGGGAGGTGTGGCAAACGCCCCAAGAGAGCCAGAAAGGAAACCAGCACGTCAAGCAGGAGAGAGAACCCCTCCCCCCACAGGCCCTGCATTTCAGCATAATGCCTCCGGGGACTGCAGTGGGCTTGGAGCACACAGCTCGCCATCTCCATCCAGTGGCAGCAGGTGGAAACCGCAGGACCAACTTCAAGATGAAAGCAAAACGTAAAGCTGTGGGATCCATGCAACGGTTTGTTATGTCTACAGACGAAAAGGAAAATGACAAACGTCCAGAAACCAACCCTGAAGGCACAGAAATCTGGGCCTGAATGACAGAGAATTCAAAATAGCTATCATAAACAAACTCAACGAAATACAAGAGAACACAAAGAAACAAATCAACGAATTGAGGGATTTCGTCACAAAAGAGATTGAAACCATAAAGAAAAACCAATCAGAATTATTGGAGAAGAAAAACAAAATGAACGAGATAATGGAAAAAATGGAGTCTTTAAAGAGCAGAACTGACAATATGGAGGAACGAATTAGCATTATCGAGGATAGCCACGCAGAAACACTCCAGATAGAGGAGGAGAGAGAGCTGAGACTAAAAAGAAATGAAGAAATTCTTCAAGAAATATCAGACTCAATGAGGAAAAGCAACATAAGGATAATAGGTATTCCAGAAGGAGAAGAAAAAGAAAAAGGAGCAAAGAGTTTGTTCAAAGAAATAATAGCTGAGAACTTCCCCAACCTAGGGAATGAGATGGAAATAACAGTGAATGAAATCAATACATCACCTAAATATATGAACAGGAATAAACAATCGTCATGCCACATAATAGCTAAGTTGACAAGACTCAGTGACAGGAAACAATATTAAGGGCAGCTAAACAAAAAAAACCAAAATAACATACAAAGGAAACCCCATCAGGCTCTCAGCTGATTTCTCGACAGAAACTCTACAGGCTAGGAGAGACTGGAATGATATATTCAAAATCATGAAAGACAAAAACCTTCAGCCAAGAATACTTTATCCACCAAAAATATCCTTCAACTATGCAGGAGAAATAATAACTCTCCCTGATAAACAAAAGCTAAGAGAGTTCATCACCACAAGACCCCCACTACAAGAAATGCTCAAGAAGGCCCTTAGGCCTGAAAAAAAAAAAAAAAGAGAGAGGGGATACAAAGATTTCAGTAAGGAGAAAAGCAAGAAGACTAAACCAGAACAAACTACAGCTGGATAACATCAAAAATTAATTCAAGCTCATCACTGTAAACACACACTCACGACACAAGATAGAATAAGTAGTGACAACAATAAAGGAGAGGAAGAGAAAAGGGATTGAATTGACTCAGCCTAAGGAAACAGGAGGCATCTGAAAATGTACTATCTTATCCAGGAGATCTTTTATATAAACCTCACAGTAACCACTAAATGAATAACCAGAAGAAAACCACACATGACAAATAAAGAGAAAACTAAGAGAATTAGCATGCAGAAATACCAAACTGAACTTGCAGTCTGAAACACATGCAACAAGAAAGGAAGGAAATGCAAAAGAACCAGAAAACGAACAATAAAATAGCAACATTAAACCCTCATATATCAATAATCACTCTAAATGTAAATGGATTGAATTCTCCAATCAAAAGACACAGAGTGGCGGAATGGATTAAAAACCACAATCCAACAATTTGCTGCCTCCAGGAAACACATCTCAGCTCTAAAGACAAACACAGACTCAAAATAAAAGGATGGAAAACGATACTCCAAGCAAATGGCAAACAAAAGAAAGCAGGAGTTGCCATACTTATATCAGAGAAAGTAGCTTCAAGATAAAAAAGGTAATGAGAGACAAAGAAGGGCAATATATAATGATAAAAGGGACACTTCACCAAGAAGACATAACAATTATAAATATCTATGCACCAAACACAGGAGCACCAAAGTACATAAAACAAGTGCTGAAAAACCTACAAGGAGAGATTAACAATAACACAATAAGAGTAGGGGATATTAACACCCCCCTTACATCAATGGATAGGTCATCCAGACAAAAAGTCAATTCGGAAAAAATGGACTAAAACGAACAACTAGATGCAATGGACTTAATTGATATATACAGAGCACTCCACACAAAAACAGGAGAGTACACATTCTTCTCAAGTGCACATGGAACATTCTCAAGGATAGACCATATATTAGGAAACAAGGCAAACCTCTACAAATTTAAGAAGATTGAAATCATTACAAGCATCTTTTCTGATCATTAACGCTGTGAAGCTAGAAATCAACTGCAAGGAAAAAACTGGGAAAGGGACAAAGAAGTGGAGACCAAACAACATGCGACTGAACAACCAATGGGTCGTTGATGAAATTAAAGGAGAAATCAAAAGCTATCTGGAGACAGATGAAAAAGAAAATACACCATACCAACTCATATGGGATGCAGCAAAAGCCGTCCTGAGAGGGAAATTCATAGCAATACAAGCACACCTTAACAAACAAGAAAAATCCCAAATAAATAACCTTAAACTGCACCTAACAGAACTAGAAAAAGAAGAACAGACAAAGCCCCGAATCAGCAGAAGGAGGGAAATAATAAAAATCAGAGCAGAAATACATGAAATTGAAACCAAAAAAGCAGTAGAAAGGATCAATGAAACAAAGAGCTGGGTCTTTGAGAAGATAAATAAAGTGGACAAACCCTTAGCCAGACTCACTAACAAAAAAAGGGAGAAGACTCAAATAAATACAATTAGAAATGAAAGAGGAGAAATTACAACAGACACCACAGAAATACAAGGGATTATTAGGGAATACTATGAAAAACTTTACGCCAACAAATTGGACAACCTAAAGGAAATGGACAAATTCTTGGATGTGTACAACCTCCCAAAACTGAATCAAGAAGAAATAGAGAATCTGAATAGACCAATCACAAGTAAAGAGATTGAAACAGTAATCAGAAACCTCCCTCAAAATAAATGCCCAGAACCAGATGGCTTCCCTGGAGAATTTTACCAAACGTTCAAAGATTTAGCACCTATCCTTCTCAAACTATTCCAAAAAATAGAGAAAGATGGAATACTACCTAACACATTCTACAGGGCTAACATCACCGTGATACCAAAGTCAGACAAGGACAATACAAAGAAGGATAACTACATGCCAATATCGCTGATGAACACAGATGCAAAAATCCTCAACAAAATATTGGCAAACCGAATACAGCAATACATCAAAAAGATCATACACCATGATCAAGTGAGATTTATACCAGGGACACAGGGATGGTTCAACTCAATCAACGTAATACACCACATTAACAAAATGAAGGAAAAAAACCACATGATCATCTCAATCGATGCAGAGAAGGCATTCGACAAGATCCAACATCCATTTATGATAAAAACTCTCAACAAAATGGGTAATAGAAGGAAAGTACCTCAACATAATAAGGGCCATATATGACAAACCTACAGCAAACATCCTACTCAATGGGGAAAAACTGAAAGCCATTCCTTTGAAGACAGGAACAAGACAAGGGTCCCCACTCTCACCACTCTCATTCACCATAGCACTGGAAGTTTTGGCCAGAGCAATTAGGCAAGAAAAAGGAATAAAAGGACTCCAAATAGGCAATGAAGAAGTGAAACTCTCACTATTTGCAGATGACATGATCTTATACATAGAAAACCCAAAAAATTCCATTGGACAACTACTAGAAATAATCAACAACTACAGCAAAGTGGCAGGGTATAAAAATCAACTTACAAAAATCAGTTGCATTTCTATACACTAATGATGAACTAACAGTAAGAGAACTCAAAAAGACAATCCCATGTACAATTGCAACAAAAAGGATAAAATATCTGGGAATAAATTTAACCAAGGATGTGAAAGACCTATACAATGAAAACTATAAGACACTACTGAAAGAAATCGAGGAAGACATTGAAATGGAAAAATATTCCATGCACATGGATTGGAAAAATAAACATAGTTAAAATGTCCATTCTACCTAAAGTAATCTACAGATTCAATGCAATCCCAATCAGAATCCCAATATCATTCTTCACGGAAATAGAACAAAAAATACTGAAATTCGTATGGGGCAACAAAAAGACCGCGAATAGCTAAAGCAATCCTGAAAAAAAAGAACAAAGCTGGAGGCATAACAATCCCTGATTTCAAAATATACTATAAACCTATAGTAATCAAAACAGCATGGTACTGGTAGAAAAATAGATACACAGATCAATGGAATAGAATTCAAAGGCCAGAAATAAAACCACACACCTATGGACAGCTAATCTTCAACAAAGGAGCAAAGAACATACAATGGAGAGAGGGAAGTCTCTTCAATAAATGGTTCTGGGAAAATTGGACAGCAACATGCAAAAGAATGAAAGTAGACCATCTTCTATCACCATACACAAAAATCAATTAAAATGGATTAAGGACCTGAAAGTGAGACCTGAAACTATAAAACTCTTGGAAGAAAATATAGGCAGTACACTAATTGACACTGGTCATAAAGGGATCCTTTCAGATTCCATGACTACTCAGACAAGGGAAACAAAAGAAAAAAATAAACAAGTGGGACTTCATCAGACTACAGAGCTTCTACAAACAAATGAAACCAGGATCAACATGAATAGACAACCCACCAGCTGGGAGAAAATATTTGCAAATTGTATATCCGACACGGGATTAATCTCTGCAATATATAAAGAACTCACACAACTGAGCAACAAGAAAACAAACAACCCGATCAAAAAATGGGCAGAGGATATGAACAGACATTTTTCCAAGGAACAGATACAGATGGCCAATAGACACATGAAAAGATGTTCAACATCACTAATCATCAGGGAAATGCAAATCAAAACTACACTAAGATATCACCTGACACCCGTCAGAATGGGTATAATCACCAAGACAAAAAACAACAAATGCTGGAGAGGATGTGGAGAAACGGGAACCCTCAGTCACTGCTGGTGGGAATGCAAACTGGTGCAGCCTCTATGGAAAACCGTATGAAGATTCCTCAACAAATTAAAAATAGAAATACCTTATGATCCAGCAATCCCACTCTTGGGCATCGACCCAATGGACATGAAATCAACCATCACAAGAGGCTTATGCACCCCTATGTTCATTGCAGCATTATTCACTATAGCCGAGAAGTGGAAGCAACCCTTGAGTGATGATTGGTTAAAGAAGATGTGGTATATACATACAATGGAATACCACTCAGCCATAAGAAAAGACAGAATTGTCCCATTTGCCACAACATGGGTGGACCTAGAGGGTATTATGTTAAGTGAAATAAGCCAGAGAGAGAAGGACAGACACTGCATGAATTCACTCATATATGGAATATAAATGAACACACGGACAGAGAGAACTGATTGGTGGTTACCAAGGGGAAGGGGGCTGGGGGCTGGGCACAAGGGGTGAACAGATGCATCCACATGGTGAGGGACAAACAATAATGTACAACTAAAACCCCACAATGTTATAAACTATTAAGACATCAATTAAAAAAGTAATTAAAAAAAAGAAACAGGTAAAAATTTCAATAGAAAAATTAATATTATAATTAAATTGAAAATATCAAAATTCCCAGATTCTATATTCTCTAAAACAGCATTGTCTATTCAATAGACCATTCTATGATGATGGAAATATTCTATATCTGCACTCTCCAATACAGTAGCCCTAAGCTACATTTGACGATTGAGCATTTCACACGTGGCTAATAAAATTAATGAACTAAACTTTTAATTTTTTATTTTTAATAAATTTAAATTTAAATAGCCACATATAGCAATTAGATATGAGTTTGCACAGTGCAGCTGTAAATTATCATATTTTTAAAACACATGATCGTTTATAAAACATGCACTGACAATTTGCAAATTCACTTATCACCTGGAACATTTTCTAAGTAGTCCCATTTTCAGAACCTTAGGTAATTATTAACTTCATTCTAAAGAATTATCTATTAACCAACTTCATGTCATTCTGAAAAACAATAGGTTTTGTCCCAATTAAACCAAGATCTCTACCTTTTCACGACAGATTTGATATATAACCTTTAACAGACCCATTTCGTTCATAAGGCCTCAGGAGATGAAAGATTCTGAAGCAGAAGAAAAGGTCAGGGGTTGTGTGAATTCATGAAGGGTCTGCCAAGATGATATAGGTGTGAAGCAGCAGAAAGTGGTAGAATCCCAGACTGCATTACTGATCTGAACACCCAAAGATGCTCTACAGTTTGACATTTTTCTAAGCATCTTTCCAGCACCAAGCCTTAAGAATGCTGCTGCAATTATAGTCTTGTTACTCACAATTCTGCTTTCTGAACGGTAGAAATTTACAGCAGCTCATAATAACTAAGTGACATAATTCTTCTCATTGTTCAGTAAAGTCTTCCACTTAAACTTCCTCTATGCTTATAAGCAGAAATACACTTAAAGAGTCACAAAAACAGCAGATTTTATGGAGGCCATTGATAAAAGAACACATTTCAGACACAGTGATTGAAAGATAAGCTCACAATATGCTTTTTCTTACTGCCTAGTTTTTATGAACTCTGTTGGGGGAGCACAGTTTTAGCAATAATGAGAATTGTCCCACAGGCCACTTGATCCTTGAAATAACTGTCCGTATTTATATATCTTATTTTCAAAGAATTCATTTAATCAACCATCTTAAAAGTTTTCTGAATAGCAAAGAAACGGCTCAAGATTATGAACTGTAACTTAGGCCACTATCTGAAAAGCTACACTTCAGAGATGCCAGGTAAGTATAATAGAAATCACTAAACTCAGCTTATTACCATTACGGAAAAAAATAAATCCTAGAATAGTTGTTATGCAGGCAGAGAAACCATGCAGTATCTGCTGTTCTACTTTAGGTTTTTTGAGTTTCATTTAGAATCATATTCACAATATGAAATACACCAAACACAGCTTAGATTATTTCAGAATCAAAACTGAAAACATCTCTGCTACGAAGAAAGTAATCTGTGTACAGTCGTCCCTCAGTAACCGCGGGGGATTGCTTTCAGGACCCCCATGGATATCAAAATTCACAGACGCTCAAGTCCCTTACAAAAAATGACGTAGTATTTGCATATAACCTACAGACATCCTCCTGTATACTTCAAATCACCTCTAGAGTACTTATATTACCTAATACAATGCTATGAATAAATACCTAATTATTACCTAATAAATACTGTATTGCATAGGAAATAATGACAAGAAAAAAGTAGTCTCACTTTCAGAACATTAGGTAATTAGGTATGTTCTGTACAGACACAACCATCATAAGCCTTTACATCTGTGGTTGGTTGAATCCATGGATGTGGATACACAGGGCCAACTGTACTGCAAATATAAGCACGGCTGGATGTTATGATAACCAGAAATGCAGCACTCCTTCCTGAAGGAGAAGGTAGATGTTTCTTTATGGAGAGGAAAGACCTCTGGGTAAGATGATGTAAGCCACCCTCATATTAGTCAGTCTTTAAAGGGTTAGTCTTTCCTTATACTTAACAAACAGCATCCTGACAGAGGGATGACTCTACTCCTCTTCTTTCTTTTCTCTCTATTCAATTTAATAATCTGGCGGGTGGGAAGAGAAAGACCCAAAACAAATTTAAAAAGAAAGGGATAATGATGTGAATGTATTTAAGGAAGAGGAGGGATTTTTTCCCCAACATTTTTATCCCTAATAATTTCAAACCTAGTGAAAACTTGAAAGACTAGCACACCCTTCCCCTAGATGCACCATTACTAACATCTTAGGGAAGCATTTTCTATAAGGTAAAACCATCAGGGAAAGGTCTCTAACAAAGACGGATCATAAAGCAGCAGCCAACCAAGCCAACGAAGGCAAGAACATGCCAGGCACAAGAAATGCCAGTAGTAAAGTCCTGAGGCAACCAAAGCCTCCAGTGTAGAGGATGCTGCTTGCAAAAGTAATCAAAAGTCAAATCTTATAAAGTCTTGGGATCCATGTAAAGAGTTGAGATTTAATTCTAAGTGTAACGAGAACTCAAGGGAGGAATTTAGGAGAAGTTTCATGATCTGATTTAAAATTTTAAAAGATCATTCTGTGTCTAGGATCTGCTTCAAAATAATCTAGGGGGCGGGGGTGGATGGGGTTAGAGATGAAATAAAATTACAAAATTGTACTAAAGCTGGGTGATGGGCACTTAAAAGTTCATTACACAACTTTTTACTTTTGTATGTTTCACATTTTCCATAATTTACAAACGTATAGGGGATGTGGAGATCACTCTGGTTGCTCTAAGAGGAACAAACTGGAAGGGGACAAACACAATTAATTAGGAGGCTATTGACATACTTCAGGCAAGATATATTGATGGCTTGGACTAAGGTTGTGGCACTACAAATGCAGAGAAGTGCCTTCAAGGAAAATCACAAAATCTAGAAATTTTCTAAAAAATTTTCTAACAAGCACTTTCACCAATCTTAATCTGAGGAAGTGACTACTATATATCTGCCTTCTATGTGAGCCCTATTCATTTGTTCATTTTTAAAAGCAGAAATCAAGACTTTTCGTTTAATCACAATCATAATTTAGAAAGGCAACACATACACATAGACATTTACTAATAAAGTCAAATTTATTTGTACCATGTCTTACTTCTGATACTCTTCATCATTTCAAATGTTCACATTTCACTTAAAAGCCTGCACTTAGTATTTCAACTAAGTTGTCTTCAAAACTACTATATGTGTATTATGAAAAGCACTAGACAGAAAGTCAGGAGAAAGAGGTGCAAACCTCAATTTTCTTATCCATAAATGGAGTTGTACCAGATGATCTAAAGTCCTCCAGCTCTACTAGTCAATGTCTATGTCTAGATATTGAAGCAGGTATTTATTTGCCTTATAATAATACAACAACAGTCAATCACAGGATCTTAGGATTTCTGAACTGAAAGTAAAGATCTAATTCACACTTTCTGATAGACAGGAAACTTAGCAACTAAAATGTGCTGTGAACTGCCCAAGATCAAACAGAGGCAAAGCAAGAGCCCAGATGTCTGGCCTTCCAATCCAGGGCTCTTTCTAATGTTTCTTTAAGTATCAGATGGACAGAGGAATAGTTCAGAACACCTAACTAGTCCATCAAGCTACTCTTTCTGCACAGCTCCATATCTGGGTTTTGATCTTGGGTTGCTCCTGCCTATGCACTCTGAGGCATCATCTATTTCTGAAATGTAATCTAGCTAATAAATGCTGTGGCAACAGAAAGACTAATACGACTCCTCTCAATTCATTCTTTTTTTTCAACAGCTTTATTGAGATGTAATTCACATACCACACAATTCATCCACTTAAAGTAGATAAATCAATGGGTTTTGGTATATTACATGATTAATTTTTTAAATTCTGGTAACATACATGTAACATAAAATTTGCCTTTTTAACCATTTTTAAGTGTACATTCCAGTGGCATTAATTACACTCACAATGTTGTGCAATCATTACCACTATTTTCCAATCCATTCTTATAGTTAAAAGTTTTGAGAGTCACTCCACTTCCAAATTGCTTTCTGGCAAATTTTTAATTATAAAAGCAAAGTTCACTATAGTATATATTCCCAATAGGGGCAATATTGCCCCCAATGGGGCAAAAACTGATCCTTGAGGGGGGAAAAAAATCTCAGACAATGGTTTATGGTTCTCCACAGTTTAACCCTGTCCAACAAAATCTTATTCTTTAGTATTTACTTTCTCTTGCTAGAGACAAATTAATTTAAAATTAGACTACATTAAAATTTTCTCTTTAGGGATATAATCATGAAAAAAAGGTTGAGAAACACTGTGCTTTAGACTTCAAAAGCAAGCACTGTTATTCAAAATGTAAAACACTACCTTTATTAGATAATGCTCACCCTGCAAGAGGCTGTATCTCACTGAAACCCAAGCCAAGCTGTAAATGCCTAGCGACCCCACAAGAACTCATTTTATCCATAATGTTACACAACATAATGGAAAAATTATCTTGCAATTTTAATATTTAAAGAAAGCAGAAAAGCAAGCACGCTAGCTAAAAAATTTTTTAAATTCACCCCAAATGTTGATAATTAAGAGAAAACAAGAACTAGGTATAAACAGGAAAAGAGAAAGAAAATAAAGGTAGGTTCTTTGACATCGTTCCATCTTCATTATCTTTATAGTCTCACTTTGTAATTATCATCTCTCTCTTCTTTCTCCTCTCCCATCCTTAGTCGTAAAGCTCTGTGAAGATAAGGGCCAGATCCATCTGCCTTTTTCATCACTGTATTCCTAGCACAGTTCCTGGTTCATTCAACTATTTGATAAACTAGAATAGGGACAAGAAAATAAATGGGAAGGAAAGCAACAGTGAGAGAGAGAGGGAGAAGAAAGGTTCTGCAGACAGCTATATAAAAAGAGAGCTCCTGTTAAGTGTGAAAAAGAAATTATCTGAACTAACACTATGCAGGAAAGTGATGAGGAAGATGAGGTGAAAAAGATGGCAAAAGTATTTTGGGTTTCAGTTCACTGTGTGAACCATCAGGTGATATCACTAACTCAAGACAACTTTGCAGTTTTGTTTTGTTTCTTTTCTCTCCCCTTTGAGGAGAGAGATGGGAGAAGTGAATGCTCCCATGGACATTTGTATATAGGAGTAAATAATGAAGTCCATATAGTCAACTAAAGAAATACCTATATAGTGATTTCTTAACACCAGACCTCTACAAAGTGCCAGGCTTCTATCCTCATCATGTCAGTCCCACAGTATTTAAAAACTTGAACAGCACACTACAAGATGCCTTTATGATTCAATACCATGATTTTAGGTATTATGAAATCAGTTTGATGTTTCTTTTAAAGACAATTCTGCAGAACTATGACCTTAAATTAAGAGAACTCCATTTCTTTATGAAATTTATATTGTTTTTATTCCTTGCTAACAAGTGATCAAGTCACACTTTTCTTTTAATCAACAGTCGTTTGACAAGCAGAGATAACTAGATCAGTAACATACCATATCATCTTACAGTTTCCTGAAATCTTGGCAGAAAGCAACAAAATGGGTTCATTGTAATTTCTACAGTTACTTCAATAAATGAGAAAATGTATATGAAAACAGTTAATAAATCATAAAGCAATATACAAACCAAGGTTACTGTTATTCACCACCAGATGGTGATCATGTCTTATTTACGGCAAAATGCTGACACCTTTTTAGGGGGCCAGTCAGCTGACTGCTAAAAATGATCAATAAGCAAACAAGGGTTTCTGAATAAAATGTTGGTGATTTTTAAGTAAGTTCCATTGAAACAGCAGTAAAACACAAGCAATAAAAGGTTCTGTCTGAAGACTTCTAAAGAAATTGATTTGTTCACACGAACATTTGAGAAATCTAGAATTTAAGGAAAAAGACAACACTACACGTTTCTGGCAGTCTTGTATTAGTTATTTAACCATTCATACCACCCTGAACTTCTTTAACTGCTGACAGAGAAATTTCTGTTCAGCAAAAGGCTAACACTAAATGCTTTAGAAAAAGCCAAAAACATAACCAAAAAATCTTTATGATGAAAATGTTGAAACAAACGCTAAAATTGAGACCAGTATAACAAAATCCATAAACTCATCACCCCACTTCAACAATGATCAACATATGACCATGAGACTTTTTCTATCCCAATGTGTTATTTTAAAGCAAATTCCAGATATCATGATTTCATCCATAAATATTTTCACTGTGTATCTCTGAGGAGTAAGGACTCTTTTAAAATAACCATAATACTATTATCACCTAAAACTTAATAATTCCTTAATGTCACAGAATTTCCAGTCAATTAAACAATTTTTAAATATCTTCAATTAACCAAAAAATGAAATTATATTTTGTTACCTGTGTAGCAGATGCTGGCAGCACCTCACCTTTATCCCCTCAGCACTTACCACTTCCGATTCCAGTGCAGGCCAACTTGCAAGCGAGTGCAAGTCTTTGCATGAGGGTATTTTCTGACTACGGGGCAGGGGAATTAATCATTCCTGGGAGCAGCCCTCAACCAGTAACTGACAGAAGCTCCTTTACCCCTTGGCTGGGATAAATCTGAGATATGATCTACACCTTCTCTCAGAGCTCAACAGGAGGATTCAGCCCCAGTTGCCTATAAAGTAACTTAGTTGATAACAAATCCTGTACTGGCTTTTTTCCCCCTTCCCACTCTCACTTACCTGTCCCTTATCAATGTTTCCTGGCATCACTTTCCAAATAAACTTTTTGCACTCACATTTTTGTCTCAGGGTCTACTTCTTGGGGAATCCAACATAGGACAACCTCTTAGTTTAAAATAAAAGCTATGGACATCCTAAGAAAATTCAAACATAAAAACTTCTGCAAATATGTCCAAAGAGTTTACAGACAACCCAAAGGCATACAAATATCCCATTTTAAAGAACTCTTTCTCCTACAGTTTCAGGATAGCTGAGATCTGAATTATATTTTTGAAAGTGTTCCATTGACATTGTTCAGCTTTGTTGAAAAACTAACACCCCCAACCCTTACTCTTCACTGTTGGCGAAGAAGCATCATTATCTCAATACTTAGTTCTTATGTGCATAAAATCTAATCTAATTGAAACTAAGACAACTGTTGGCTTAAGCTCATAGACTTTAAAGAAAATCAAATGTTCCTAGAAAGAGTGGTTTTCTAAGACTGGGTCCTTTGAAAAGCCACAAAATGTGAAATTTATTCAAGTATTTTCATTTATATATGACTTTCAATGGATTTTTTGAAGTGCTGCTGGCCTCAAACAACAATACAAGTAAGAGCAAGGAACTTGTGGAGATTTTTTTTTTGAAAATCAACTGGCGCTATCACGCTAACATGTATCATGCTAATAGTACGATCAAGTCCGCTCCAGCTAACACACACTCCTCCACTTTCCTTCTGAAATAAGTTCTATGCACTCAGTCTCCATTTGCTCAGCTGTCCCATTTGCTCCAACCCACCTTAATTTGACTTCCATTAGTTAAATTAAACAAACACTGTTGTCTTTGTCTTAATTTGGCAGCATGTAACACTGGTGATCACGTTTTCCTTCTTGAAACCTGGCCATCCTCTGACACCACTTTTCTGATTTCTTTTATTTCTTTGCCCTTTTTTGGATTCCTTTGCAGGTCCTACACTTCTGCCCTCTCCTTCAAAGTTGGCTTTATTTTAAAACTTCATTCTTTTGTCCCTAAGTTATCTCATCCATCCATTCACTTCAATTTAAACACGTTGTCTCACTGTGCTGGTTATGGATATGTTCAGGTAACAGAAAACTTTACCATAGTGGCTTCACAAATAAGGAATTACTCTTTCTCATATAACAAGAAGTCCAGAGTAACAAGTTGCTAGTTTTGGTTTAGTGGCTCAACAAATCCACCCACTGAACTTCTTAGAATTCCCAAACATTCCGTGCTGTCTCTAGCCTCCAGATCTTAGCATGGGCGGTTCCTTCCATCCTCAACCCACCTCTACTCATCCTCAGAGATGTTTCATTGTTGCTTAGGAAATCATTCTTTTATCTTATCAGGATTAAGTGTCCCTGCCGGGTGTCCAAAAATGATTCTGCTTATCACACTATATCATAAATGCCTGTTTGATCACCTCTATCCCACAATAAACAGGCCTGTATCTTCAGCACCTAGGACAGTGCCTGGCACATACCACACATTCAACAGAGACTTGTTCAATGAATGGATGATTTGGACTTAAAAAAAAAACTTTTTCATAAACATGAACTTCTCATAACCCATGTAACTGATTGACTAGCAAATCAATAAACAACAATACATGTTTATCCAGATAGAAAAACGGACAACGAATTTCTAAAACCACTAAAGGAAACATGTAAAATAGAATATCCATTTTGGCAATGTACATTTATGCCACCCAATCAACTATATCCATCCCATCAACTTACAAGTGGCCAACCATAAACTGGTTTTTATGCATGAGTAAGCTTCCTAACATGACAAGAAAACTAAGACAAGCAAAAAAAGAAAAAACAAAACAGAAGAGACTATGGCTAAATAAATGGTTCCCTTGTGACCCCCTTCCCAGTCAGTTACTCACTCCCAGACTCAGGCAACCACGGATCTGCTTTCTGTCACTAGAGATTTGTCTTTTCCAGGATTTCACTTAATGGAATCATACGGTATGTACTCATTTTGTCTAGCTTTTTTCGCTCAGCATAATGTTTTTGAGATTCACCCATGTTTTGCATGTATCAGCAGTCTACTTCTTTTTAATGAGAGTAGTATCCCACTGTATGAATATATTTGTTCATCCAATCATCTAACATTTCTTCTTCTGAAGTCTCCATTTCCTGAAATTAGTACAGCTATTCTGGCTTTCTTACGATTATTTTTGCATAGTATATAATTTTCCATCTTTTTTAAAATCTGTATCTTTATATTTAAAGTGGATTTTTGTAGCATATAGTTGGGTCTTACTTTTTAATCTACTTTATTTAATTTTAATTAGTTTTAACTTAAATGCCACAGGTGGCTAGGTGACTAGATGGAAGAGAGCAGGTTTAGGCCAAGGATTAGCAAACTACGGCCCACAGGCAAATACAGGCTATCACCTGTTTTTTCTACAGCTTGTGACATAAGAATGATTTTACATTTTTAAAGGGTTGGGGGGGAAAGATCAGGAAAAATAGTATTTTGCAACGCATGACAATAACTTGAAATTCAAATTTTATAAAGTTTTAATGGAACACAGCCATTTATGTAATGTCTATGGCTATTTTCATGCTACAACTGCAGAACTGAACAGTTTCAAGAGTCACTGTATTGACCACAAAGCCTAAAATATTCTTTAGTATCTGGCTCTTTTAAAAAAAACCTTGCCAACTCCAGATTAAAACCACTTATACTTAATGCAATTATTGATATAACTGGATTTAAACCACTTGTGTTCTATATAACCCAACATTTCTTTCTTCCTTTCTTCAATCTTTTCCTGTCTTCTTTTGAATGAACTGAGCACACTTAACCACTATTGGCTAATTTAATATTTAGTGGCTGCTCTAGGTTTTACAATATGCATCTTTAACTCAACACAATGTACCATCAAATGATATTCCCCCGCTTCATATAAAACTTGAACACTTTTTACCCTTACAACACTGTACTTCCATATCTCTACTCTCATCCTTTGTACTACAGTTGTCATACATTTTACTTTCACATATGTTGTAAAACTTACAATACAGATCTTCCCTGACTTACAATGGGGTTACCTCCTGATAAACCCACCATAAGTTGAAAGTACCGTTAGTAAAAAATGCATTTAATACACCTAACCTACCAAACATCATAGCTTAGTCTAGCCTACCTTAAACATGCTCAGAACACTTACATTAGTTGGGCAAAATCATCAAACACAAGCCTATTTTATAACAAAGTGTTGAAAATCTCATGTAATTTATTGAATACTGTACTGAAAGTGAAAAACAGAATGGTTGTATGGGTACAGAACGGTTGTAAGTGTGTTGGTTGTTTACCCTCATGATCGTGTGGCTGACTGGAAGCGGTGGCTCGCTGCTGCTGCCCAGCATCACAAGAGAGTCTCCTACTGCACATGGCTAGCCCAGGAAAAGATCAAAATTCAAAATCTGAATTACAGTTTCTACTTTCACACCATCATAAAGTCGAAAAATCATAAGTCGGTATATATATTATGATTGTTTTAAGTAGGCAATTATCTTTTGAAAAGACTTTTAAAATTAGGGAAATATATTTTATATTTACCGACATATTTATCATTTCTTGCGCTCTTCATCTCTGTCTAGATCCAAGCTTTCATCTGATCCATTTTCGTTCCAACTGAAGATGTTTCTTATAGTGTGTATCAGCAAGCTAGTAACAAATTCTCTGGTTTTATTTGTCTGAAAAGGTTTTTATTTCACCCCCATGTTCAAAGGATGTTTTCCTGCATATATACACATATGGTGACAGTGTTTTTCGTTCAGTACTTTTAAAATGTTTCATTATCTCCTAGTTTGCATAGTTTCTGACAAGAAGTCTTCATTCTTTCCCTGCACATCATACATTTTTTTCTTTGGCTGCCTTCAAAATTCTTTATCACTGGTTTTTAGGAATTGGTTGTCTTGGTATTTTTGTGTGTGTTTGTCCTGCTTTGGGTTTGTAGAGGTTACTGGATCTGTAAGTTTATAATTTTCATCAAATCGGGAAACTTTTGAGCCATGATTTCTTACTATATTTTTGGCTCCATCTTCCTTTTAGAATGTCAAATACACTTTATGAGCCTGCTCGGTATTGTCTCATAGACCAATGAGTCATCTGCTTGTTTTCATTCTCTTCTTCTGCTTCATTTTAAGATAAAGTCTATTTCTATATCTTTAAGTTCACTGGTCTGTTCTTTTGCACTGTCCAATCTGCTATTAAATGCTTTCTATTAAGTTTTTATTTCAGATACTATTATTTTTTAATCCCTAGAAGCTCCTTTTGGTTCTTTTTTATATCTTCCATTTCTCTATGCATTATGTTCATATTCTTCTTTAAATACATTTATTAGTTACAACAGCTATTTTAATATCTTTGCTAGTTCCATCACCTCTGAATCATTTCTGAATCTATTTCTTTGAACTGATGTTTCTTTGGACTGATTTTTCTCCTGGTTATGGGTCACACTGGACCTGCTTCTTGGCATGTCTAGTAATTTCTGCTTGGACGTTGGAAAATATCAATGTTACACTGTTGTTGTTATTTGCGATCATTTCATAAAGAGAGTTAGGCTTTGTTTTGGCAGGCATTTATAGATCCATTTGATCCCTCTGAGGACTTTTCTGTCTTCACTACATGACAAACCCACTGGGCTCTCCACTGAATGCTGTGGGTGCTCCAAAGGACCTTTCACTCTGTCTGGTCAGAGTTAAATGTCTCCTGTATAACCTCAAGAAATGTTCTACTAATAATTCCCTGGATGTTCACTGTCTGACCTTATGGAGTTTCACTTTATGCATTCATGATCTAGTATTCAGCAAAAGACTGAAGGTGGGCCGCACAGAGATTTCTGGAGTTCTTTTGTCTGTATCGCTCCTTTCTTTTCAGAACCCGGCCATGCAACTTTCAGCTGCCTAACCCTCTCCAAAATCCAATCTTTGCCTCCTCAACCGAGTGAGGCTTCCAGGCTCTCATTAGGCTCCCTCTCCCTGCTTCTGCATTCCCAAAGTTGCTTCCTGGCAGGAAGCCATGGTAGTTGTAGAGTTCATCTCCTTTACTTCTTCTTTCAGGGATCACAGTCCTATGATCTCTCTGATATAATATCTAAAAGGAGATGGTTCATATATTTTGGTCCAGTCTACAAGCTGTTTTTGACAAGGGGGTAAAGACTATTACTCATCATGGCCAGAGACAGAATTCCTAATTTTTTAAACAAAATTAAAGATATATCTACTTGGGCAGATCATGTGAATTTAAAGAATAATGAATTATAAATGGATCTACTTTTTATACATGAACTACCTAGAAAGAAACAATAGATATATCATACAGTGGTTTTTAACATTTCCAAAAAAGGGAACTAATATTTGATACTTAACTTTGGAGATGAATATTATTGTCTCCATTATGAAGAGGCTCAGAAGTAATAACTTCTGGGTCACACAAATACCAAGTGGCAAGGCTAAAATTCTAACCCAGTTAGCACTAAAGACCATGTTTTTTACTCTATCCCACCTTGCTTCACATTATTTCTCACTACAGATACTACATTTTAAGAGATTTAGTTTATCAAACTGAATTTATTCAAATGTCCTGTGTTTTACTTAGCAAGGTTATTATCAACTATCAATCAGAATATCTGATTGGCATGGAGAAAAGAAATTATCACACTGAGTTGAGAATATTTCATATGAAGGCAATGATACAATATCACTGTTAGCTTATGTGACATTTTGATAAATAAATGTGTATTTATTAAAAATTGGCAGTTTAAAGTATTTTAAATGGCTTGTGGCCCCTTGGTTATGATTCACACGAGCCAATAAATCTCTAAGGAACACATATATTTCCTATCTCATGTAAGCAGACATTATGTTCACCATCTAATGTGAACATTAGATGTTCTAGAATGCAAATTTCATTAAAGTTTTATTATTCCGCTAAAGTTTTATTATGCTAGAGAAGGGTTTAGCATACAGTAAGCACTCAATACACATTTGGGGAATAAAAGGTCCCCATAATTTTAATTCTCTAAAAGTATAATGATGCAGGAACATTACATCAAGATGGTGGCCTGATCCTCCTGCCCAAATCCCTCAAAATAGCAGTAAAAAAAGAAAAGAAGGAAAGTAATAGGCTTTTGTTTCCAATAAATGTGGAGTAACAGGGACTGTATTTACTTTACTGTCTGAAACAACTAAACAACGGAACAACATATATGAAACAATGGCACTCAAGACATTACACAAGAGGCAACAAAAGACAGTGAACAGTGATGAGATGAGAGATGAGATGAGAAACAAAAGAGAGAAATCCTACAACCGCCTCAGTGTACCACCTGGGTAAAGAGGCGAGGAGGGAGCACCCAGACAAAACCTGGCAATTTTCCCATGTCAGAGACATGAAAGCTGGGAGTTAAGAAGGCAAACTAGAGACATGAACTAGAATTCATAGAGTAGAGTGATAGAGAGGAGAGAGCTGCAGAGAGCAGTTTGGACATCTGCAAACAGTCCCCTGAGTCTTCAGCAAAGTACTGATCAGTGCATGTATGTGAGGAAACTACCCCAAATCAGGGAAAGAACCACCCAAAAGGAATAGAAGGAACAATGCCCAATGCCCACACAGGTGTATGAGCAAGCCCTGCCCCCAACAGCCAGAATGGGAAAGCTCGTATTTTGAACAGTATCGGTTAGAGCAGGAGTCAGCAAATTACACCCCATGGATCAATCTGGTCCACCTCCTATTTTTGTACACCCCAAGAACTAAGAGTGGTTTTTACATTGTTAAACAGCTGGAACAAAGTCAAAAGCTAGTATTTCATAACTGAAAACTATATGAAATTCAAATTACGGCATCCAAGAATAAAGTTCACAACCATGCTCATTCATTTAAATATTCTCTCTGGCTGCTTCCACACTACAACAGAAGGGATAGGTAGTTGAGACAGGGACTGTATAGCCCACAAAGCCTAAAATATTTACTATCTGACTCTTGAGGGAAAAGTGAGTCTTGTGTCAGTAGGAGAAAATTAACCTTAGAATAAACACATATCTGGTCCCACCTAACAAAGTTTAAAGGCAAGATACTAAATAATCAGTTTCCAAGTAACTGAATCATGTCCCAGAGCTCAAGAATATTATAAGTATACAAAAATATCTAGCATGTAGCATAGTAAAATTCACAATGTCTAGTATCTAATCCAAATTACCAGACCAAAAAGGAAGCAGAAAAATTTAACCCATAGTGAGAAGAAAAACCAATCAAATCTGACCCAGAAGTGATTCCAATAATAGAATTAATAGAAAGGGACATTAAAAGTTACTATATGACTACAAATGACTATAATCCATATGTTCAAAAAACTAGAGGTAGGGGCTGGCTCAGTGGCGTAGTAGTTGGGTTCGTGCACTCCACTTCAGCGGCCCGGGGATCACAGGTTCAGATTCTGGGTGTGGACCTATGCACTGCTCATCAAGCCATGCTGTGGCAGCATCCCATATACAAAATAGAGGAAGATGGGCAAAGATGTTAGCTCAGGGCCAATCTTCCTCACCAAAAATAAAAATTAAAAAAAAAAAAAGAAACTAGAGGAAAGACTAAACATGTTGAATGAAGACATAAATATAAAAAAGACCTAAATGAAAATTCTGGGGAGGAAAACTGCAGTGTCTGATATCAAAAATACTCTGAATAGGATAAAGCCAGATTAGACATCACACACACACACACACACAAAAGATTAGGGAACTTAAAAAACACAGCAATAAAAACTAAACAAAATGATAGAGAAAAAAGATGAACAGAGGATCGATGAACTGTGGGACAACTTCAAGTGGTCAAATATACATGTAATTGGGAGTCCCAAAGGACAGAAAGGAGTAAAATTATTTGAAGAAATGATAGTGAAAAACTGACCAAACATGAAAATACAATATAATAAATTTTGTAGCATGCAGCTAAATACTCATAGAGAAATTTAGAGAACTAAAAATCTGTATTAGAAAAGAAGAAAGGTCTCAAATCAATTACCAAAGCTTTCACCTTAAGAAACTACAAAAGAGCAAATGAAACACAGTGTAAGCAAAAGAAAGGAAATAATAAGTAGCAGAGATCAATGAAACCAAAAGCTGGTTCTTTGAGAAAAGTAAAAAAATAAAAATGATAAACCTCTATCCAGACTGAGAAGGGAAGAAAAAGGAAACACAAATTAACAATATCAGGAATGAGATGGATTACAGATACTACAGAGATCAAAAAGCTAATTAGAATACTATGAGCAATGTATATGCTGATAAATTTCATAACTTCCATGAAATAGAAAAATTCTTTGAAAGAAACAAATTATCAAAGCTCATCCAAACGGTAACAGATAACATGAACAGTCCTGCATCTATTAAAGAAATCGAATCTGTAGTTTAAAACCTGTCCATTAAGAAAACTCCAGGCTCAGATGGCTTCACTGGTGAATTAAGTCACAAATTTAAAGAATACCAATTCTATACAAACTCTCCCGAAAACTGAAAGGAGGAAATGCTTCCCAGTTCCTTCCATGAGGCCAGTATTACCCTGATAACAAAATCAGACAAACACATCAAAAGAAAGAAAACTACAGACCAATAGCCCTCACGAACACAGATGCAAGATTTCTTAAGACAATTTTAGGAAATATATAACAAGGGTAATTCATAATGACTGTCTTTGCTCAGGTTGCTATAACAAAGTACCACACACTGGGTGGCTTAAACAACAGAAACATATTTCCACAGTTCTTGATCCTGGAAGTCCAAGATGAAGGTGCTGGCATGGTCAAGTTCTGGTGAGAGGTCTCTTCCTGGCTTGCAGACAACCACCTTCTCACTGTGTCCTCACAAGGCAGAGAAAAAGAGAGAAAGATCTCTTTTCCTCTTCTTCTAAGAGGTCACAGTCCTATCAGATTAGAGGCGTACTCTTATGACTTCATTTAACCTTAATTATCTCCTAAGACCCTATCTCCAGATACAGTGACATTATGGGTAGGGCTTCAACATATAAATTTTAGGGAGACACAATTCAGTTCATAGCAATGAATAAATGTTTTATCCCAGAAAGGTAAGACTGGTTTAAAAAAAAATCCATCAATGTATTTCACCACATTAACAAACTTAAAATGCAAAAACATAATCATCTCAATATATGCAAAACATTTTGACAAAATTCAACATCCATTCCTGATAAAATTTCTCACCAAACTATGAACAGAAGGGAACTTTCTCAATCTGAGGAAGGTGTAATGAAAAATCTCCAGTTATCAACATACTTAATAGTGAAAGACTAAATGCTGTCCCCCTAAGATCAGCATGAAGGCGAGAATGTCAATGAACACCACTTAAGATTCACCACTCTATGTGTAGTTCTGGCAAGAAGAGGAAATCAAAGGCATCCAGACGGGACACAAAGAAGTAAAATTGTCTTTATTTACAGATGACATGATCACCCATGAAGAATCTTTTTTTTAAAAGCTATTAAAAATAAGTGAGTTTAATAAGGTTGCAGAATACAAGATCGATATTCAAAATACAACTGCATTTTTATATATCAGTAATGAATAATTAGTAAGTGAAATTTTAAAACAATATCATTGAGATTATCATAAAAAGACATAAAATATTTAGAGATAAATGTGACGAGATGTAGAAGACCTATAGAGTGAAAACTACAAAATACTAAGAAAAATTAAATAAAACCTAAATAAATGCAGCGATTTACTGTGTTCATGTATCAGAAGACTCAATATCTGAAGGCATCAATTTTCCCCAAATTCATTTGTAGATGCAACATAATCCCAATAAAAATTCCAGGAAACTTTTTTGTAGAAATTGATAAGCTTACTCTAAAATTCATATGAAAATGCAAAGGACCTAGAATAGCTGAAATATCTTTGCAAAAGAAGAATAAAGTTGGAGGATTTAAATTGTCTGACTTCAAGAATTATTATGGGGGCTGGCACGGTGGCGTAGCAGTTAAGTTGGCGCACTCTGCTTTGGCAGCCCGGGGTTTTCGCAGATTTGGATCCCGGGCAGGGGCAGACGCACCACTTGTCAAGCCATGCTGTGGCGGCATCCCATATAAAGTAGAGGAAGATGGGCATGGATGTTAGCCCAGGGCCAGTCTTCCTCAGCAAAAAAGAGGAGGATTGGCAACAGATGTTAGCTCAGGGCTAGTCTTTCTCACACACACACAAAAAAGACTTATTACGAAGCTAGAGTTGAGTTGAGGCAGAGTGATACTGGCCTCAAGACAGACAAATAGACCACTGAAACAGAATATAGGGACCAGAATTAGACCCAAACATACACAGTCAATTAACTCTTGAAAAAAAATTTTTTTATTGAAATAAAATTTACATAACATGAAATCTACAATTTTAACTTTAAAGTGTATAATTCAGTAGTTTTTAGTATATTCACAATATTGTACAACCATCAGCACTAATTACAGAATATTTCCATCAACCCAGAAAGAAACATCTCTTCCAATTACCCCCACCTCGACCCCTGCCAACCACTAATCTATTTTCTGTCTCTATAGATTTGCCTAATCTGGAAATTTAATATAAATGGAATCCATATTCAAGGAAACCAAAAGTTAGTTGTTTGAAAAGATGAACAAGATGGACAAACCTTTAGCTTGACTGATGAAGAAAAACAGAAGTCTCAAATTACTCAAGTCAGGAATGAAAGCAGGGATATTACTAAGGACTTTACAGAAATAAACGGATTGTTAAGAGAGTACTATGTTGAATGCCAACATATTAGATAACCTAGATGAAATGGACAAATTCCTAGAAACAAACTACCTAAACTTACTCAAGAAGAAATAGAAAATCTGAATATCCATAGGGTATTCAAGTAAAGAGATTAAGTCACTAATCAAAAAACTTCCCATGAAGAAAAGCCCAGGACCAGATGGCTTTACTGGTGATTTCTACCAAACATTTATAGAAGAATTAACACAAATCCTTCTCAAGCTCCTCCAAAACATACAAAAGAAGGAATACTTCCCAACTCATGCTATGAGGCCAGTATCACCCTGACACCAAAACCAGACAAAAAAAAAATTGTAAATGAGCATCTTTTATGAAAACGGACAAAAAAAATCTTCAACAAAATACAAGCAACCTGAATCCAGGCGCATACTAAACAGAATACATACCATGACCAAGTGGGATTTATCCCAGAAATGCAAGCATTCAGGATATGGGCTAGTCATGCCAGAAAGACCAATCATGTGATTAGACAGCTGGGGCTTTGAGCCACGTGATATCAGCCCCCACCTCCATGGAGGGGAGAGGGACTGGAGACTGAGTTCAATCACGTGGCCAAAACTGCAATTAAAAACTCTGTTACACTGAAGCTCAGTGGGAGCACCTTGACTGGTGAACACATTGATGTGCCAGGAGGATGACTCACCCTGATTCCACAGGCAGAGAGAGGGCATCGAAGCTAAACGTAAGCTGGGACCCTCCCAGACTTTGCCCTATGTGTCTCTTCATCTGGCTGGTCCTAAATTGTATCCTTTAAAATAAAACCATAATCGTAAGTACGGCACTTTTCTGAGTTCTGTGAGTCATTCTAGCAAATTATCAAACCTGAAGCAGGTCATGGTAACTTGTGGCTGGCATCTGAAATGGGGGCAGTCTTGCTGGTGACTGTGCCCTCAAATCTATGGAATCTGATGCTAGCTCTAGTTGGAGTCGGAATTGAATTGTATTGCAGTACACCAATTGGTTCAGAATAAAATCCAAGCAATGATTTTTGTGAAATTTGACATGCCAATTCTAAAATTCAGATGAGACTACAAAGGGCTGAAAATAACCAATATCATTTCAAAAGAGAACACAGTAGGAGAAACTGCCTTATTGGAAAGAACTTACTTTAAAGCTACAGTAAGCAAAACTATGTCATGAAGGATACACCAATATAATAAATTGAGAGCCTAGAAATAAATCCACATACACTTGAAATTGAGAGGTGGCATTGTGGTATATGAGAGGTGGGATTACAAATTAGTAAGGAAAAGAAAAAACCTCACACATGTAAGGGAAAAGAAACCTCACACATTACACAAAAATAAATTTCAGGACATTTAAGACTACAATTTGAAAAAAACAAAACTTTTAGAATAAAATACAGATGAGTATTTTATGTCCTCAGAATCATAAAGAGAAGGGTTTCTTAAAGGAGATACAAAAAGGGTAAACATTAAAAAAAAGATAAGACAACTGTATTACACTGAAATTTTAAAGTTTGGATCAACAGGATATACTATAAAAATAGTAAAAAAGATAAGCAGTATTGAGACATTTACATTGCAAATAAAAGTGACAAAGGATTGACATCCAAAATATATAAAGAATTGCTACAAATTAATAAAAACAGAAAACCACAAAGAAAAATGGGGAAGGCTATAAAAAGGCGATTCATAGAAGGGAAACTGAATGGCCAAAAACATGAAAAAATGCTCAACCTTATCATGGCAACAGTAAGAAACTAATTCACAACCACATTATCAAAAACATAAAGTATAACAATACCAAGTGTTGATTATCTGGATAAGTAGGAACCCTCACACACTGCTGGCAGTATATAAACAATAAAATCACTTTGGAGAGAAATCAGGCTGTACCAAGGCTAAAACAAAGACATACATATCCTTCACCCCAGCAATTCCATCTCTAGGCAAAGCCACTAGAATGTTCATTACAGCATTACTCTTAATATCACAAAAATAAACCTTAATATCCACCAATTAATAAAATTAATTACAGTATTTTCATGTAATAGGATACTATACAGCAGTTAAAGTAAATAATGAAAACAATATGCATCAACACGTATATATTTAAAAAACAGTGTTGGGGGAAGAAAACTGTAGAGGAATGCGTACAGTATTATACCATTTACATATAAAGTTTTAAAGCATGTTAATCCATATTATGTATTGTTTATGGATATATAAATATTTACTCTTAGTATAAAATGTTCGTGGGAGTAATAAACTCCAAAATTCAGGACAGTGGCTGCCTATGAGAATGGAGGAAAGAGGATCAGAAAAGAGTGATACACAGAGGGCTTCAAATACATCTGTAATTTTAATGCCTTAAAAAGTAAAAGCAAAGAAAATGGCACATCCTAGAAAATTTCAGAACAGCAGGGATTTAAAATAACCATAAAAATCTTTCAGGAAGGAAAAGAAGGACACTTACAAAGTTAACAAGAATCAGACTGACAGATTTCTAATCAGCAACAGTGGATGCCAGAAGATAAAAGAGCAATATTGTCAAAGTTCTGGGGTAAAATTACTTGAACACTGGAATACTATACCCAGTCTAAATGGGCATTCAGAAGAGAGGGAAAAATAAATATAATTTCAGACATGCAAGATCTCAAAGTTCACCACTTAGAAACCGTGTTTGAAAAAAAATGTACTACACCAAAAGAATGAATCTAAGAGGAAAAAAATGTATGAATTAAAAAGTGGTGAGGGGGCTGGCCCAGCAGCGTAGTGGTTAAGTTCACACACTCTACTTCAGTGGCCCGGGGTTTGCAGGTTCAGATCCTGGGTGCGGACCTACACACCACTCATCAGGCCATGCTGTGGCAGCGTCCCACATACGAAATAGAGGAGATAGGCACAGATATTAGCTCAGGGCCAATCTTCCTCAGCAAAAAACAAAAAGAGTGGTGAGCAAATAACCTACTAAAACATATAGTTTAATTTAAATAATTGTTGAGAAACATAAAAATAAACGAATGATAATATGGAACTAAAATCCCAGGTAGTTAACAGGTTGGTGTGGGACTGAAAGGCAGGATCAGGGAGGTAACCTGTTACAATTCTTGTATTGCTTGAGTTTATTATAGTTATCAAAGCAACTTACTATGCTCTAGTATCAACCTTAAAGAAAATGGAGAAAATCTCCCAATATTAATTTCCTTATACATACAGACTGTTTATATTATTGATAATTCTAGCTTAAGAAGTATATATAAGTTCTTTAAGTGGTAACATTTTGTCTTTCAAGATAATGAAGCTATCCTTCACTAATTAAATGGCATGAGACCAGACTTTAATTATAACTCAAGTAACATTATAGGTTTGAGTTACCACATGGTGTCTAATAGCGTGTGTAATAGTTGGAGAAACAGTCACTTCTAAAATGGAATTAAACTCAAATATTTCTGCTAGAGAATCTTTCAAGATTAATCAAGAATTACTCAACTATCAACCCACACAAATGACATACATTTACTTGTGTACTTCTCATCTATATAATGGACTCAAACCACTCTATATATTTGACATACACATTTCTCTATTTAGAGTAGCATTTCAATTTATTTGAAGTTCCATTTGTTACTTTGTTGCGGGGGGACAGAAAGGATGTCCAACAACTATCAAATCTTAACCCAGCAGAACACAGCAATCTCTAAAATTACAACAAATATTTTTGGCAAATGAAAATGACAGAATATCTCAGTTAAAGACAGCTTTTACCTATAAGAGAATAAAATTGGGCATCAATGTCAAGACAGTTTAATAAAGCTAATTTTAACTATCTTAAATACATAAATAAGGTACTCTAAAAAACTGTCCTTACCAAAATAAGTTAAATGTATATTTAATACATGTATAACACATACATGTATAGCAATTTAAATAATTCACAAAAAACCAAAAGAGCTGTAAAATAAACACGGTTAGTTCTTCAAATAGTGTTCATATATGTTATTAAAATTCTGAATTTTTAAAAATAAGGTATCACCCTTCCCCCATAAACCCTGGGCCTTTTTCCTCAATAAATGAAATTATTACCTACCCACTCTCTAAGCCAGAAACCTGGGAATAATACTAAACTCTTCTTACTCAAATCTTTCTCAGATCTAGCCTTTCTTCTCACTCCCCACAGCCACTGCCCCAATTCATATTTCACCAATAATATTGTAACGACCTCTACCTAATTTCCCTACCCTTAAGTCACCCACTGCCTTTCCAACAACTCAAAATATTTCAGTTTCAGAAATAAAAATTTCACGTCATCTCTGGTGGAGATGATATAAAACAATTCAGAGAAATTAGGCTAGGAATTCTTTTTTTAATTTAAAAATGTAAACAGCAGAAAAGTAAATGACTTTTCCCTAAGATGTCTTGGGAAAGATAAAAGAAAAACTGGATTTTAAGACTATACTTTGAAGATTCCTATAAAAAGTAATAAGCTTAGAAGACAGAGGTTAACACATATGCTTTGGCATGTAGTTAAGACACGGCATAACCAAAAATCCGAGAAAGAAATTGAGAGCTTACACAAAGATTTTTCATCTCAGGTTTCCAAGGTATTATTATAAAAACCAAGATGGAGAGGACCTGGGAGGAAACACCTGAGGAAGGAAGGAAGGAAAGAAAGGAGGGAGGGAGGGAAGGAAGGAGGAAAACCAACAAGCGGAGGGAGGGGGATTCAGTAGTATATATCTTTATAAGCAGTACCCAAAAGGAAAAGGGGAACTACGCCCTGACAAATCTCTAGCAAGCAAAGAATAAAAAGAAAAACTAAAAATACACCAGAATACCCACTCTTACTAATTTGAAATATGTTCACTCAACTGACATTTGAGCATCTACTATACACTAAGTATTATGCTAGAAACAAACTGAGTAAGGCAAAATGAATTCTTTATGGAACTGATAGTCAGTCACTGACATGCTGACTTTATTTGATGTGCTTTTTTTTTTTTTACTTTAAAGAGAAATATTTCTAAGGCATTTAACTCATGTTTCCCAATCTAATATTTTCACATGGTCTGAAGTTCCTCAACCACAAATCTTTTAGAAACCTAATGCCTAAAGTTAGATTGCAATTTCCTGTACACACTATACTATTTCACACTTCAATGCCTTTTCCCATGCTGTTCCCTACCTGGAATGCTTTTCCATTTCCTATTCAACTGTTCAAATTTCCATAATGACTATAGTGATGCTACGATATCCACTGGGCAAACTGAGGTACGTGCTCTTTTATATTCCCAAAGCACTTCCTCTATCACAGCAGTTATACTTCTATGTAATTGTTTGCACAACTAGATTCATGCAAACATGACCATGCAAACATGACAGAAATACACGCTGTCTACAAGAGACACATTTTAGAATCAAAGACACATGGAGGTTAAAAGGATGGAAAAAGACAAACTGCTCAAAGCAGTAACCAAAAGACAGCTAGAGAGGCTATACTAGTATCAGACAAAATAGACATTAAGACAAAATTTGAAGAAAAGTACCAGGACAAACAGGTGAGAACAGACACTCCTGGCTACACATTAGAATCACTGATACCAGGGCTCCAATCCCCAAAGATTCTGATTTTACTGGAGTGTGGTAAGGCCCAGGTATCAGTATTTTTCAAAGGTATTCCCTAAGTGATTCTAATGTGCAGCCAAAATTGTTAATTAAATCATCTGATTATAATAAAGGTTGAAAACCAATGAGCCAGAAAGAAAAAAACAAGAACACTTCTTTAATTAGATAAATGGAAATCATAACAGTAGGGGACCACACCCTGGAGGCTTTGAAGACACACTGCACAAAACTTTACAGCTATAGGAGATGGAGTCTTAATTCAATGATCGAAGAAGAAAATTATTTCCAAGTCTGAGGAAGACTAGGGTTGTCCTAAGCAATGATAAATAGGTAAAGATTCATGTTCAAGGCATTAAACTGTACCTATGAACTTATATTTCTTTACTTTTAACATATTTCAATATCCCATTAAAATATTATGCACTTTATAATAATGCTCATACTAATAAAATTGGAACTTTTAGAAGTAAAAAAGCATAAATGAGTAGAAAAGCATGCCTAATCTGACTCAGAAGACTAAGTGTTCAGATCATTGCTCAGAGTTCAGACCAAGACCATGGTACTGACGATCATATCACAATCATAAGATCATACCTGAGGGGACAGTACAGAGGTGAAGAACTAGGTCTCCGAAGCCAGATTTACCCAGTTTTAAATTCCCATAGCATTATAAACTATCTTTGTATCAAATTTTGCTGTGTGACTTCAGGCAAGTTACTTTCGCTCTCTAAGATTCAGTTTCTTTATAAAGTGAAAACAATAACAGTAATATAGAGTGGTCGAGAAGATTAAATAAAATAATCTTGGTAGAAGACTTTAGGATAGAGCCTAGCCCAACAGTAAGCTTTATTAACTATAACATTACAGTCATTCACTGCATAACGACATTTCGGTCAATGATGTACCACATACATGACAGTGGTCCCATAAGATTAATTACTAAATAGCCTAGGTGCATAGTAGGCCATACCATCTAGGTTTGTCTAAGTACACTCTATGAGGCGCTGTTCGCACAACAACGAAATCATCTACTGATGCATTTCTCAGAACATATCCCCATTGTTAAGCGATACATGACTGTATTACCAAAGGCATTTAGACCTATAAAATTATGATAAAGCATGCATACTCCAAAGCCCCTCATTTTTGGTTTTGGTTGTTTTTTTTTTTTTTGAGGAAGATTGGCCCTGAGCTAACATCTGTTGCCAATCTTCCTCTTTTCCTTTTTTCTCCCCAAAGCCCCAGTACATAGTTGTATATCCTAGTTGTAGGTCGTTCTAGTTCTTCTATGTGGGATGCCATCTCAGCAAGGCTTGATGAGCAGTGAGTAGGTCTGTGCCCAGGATCCAAACCCAGGAACCCTGGGCCGCCGAAGTGGAATGTGCGAACTTAACCGCTATGCCACCAGGCTGACCCTCTGTATTTTTATAATTTGTTTTTGTTTCTATAAAAGATAGGAAAGGAGAAGATAATTAAGATCCAAAAGGGAGGTCCAAAATATGGGAAAACAGGAAAAAAAAAGGATGAGACATAGTTATCATGGTAAATCAAACCAGACAACTGTAGAAGATAGGCTATAAAATGAAAAAAGGTCATGAAGGCAAAAAGAAAGCCATTGACAAACCAGTTGATATAGACAAAAAAAAATTTCTAAAATGAGGAATGTTATGGAATATCTCAATTCAGATGCCAGCCCAAGTTAGTACTACTGGAGATGGCTCCTTTATGGTTCTAATAAAGGACAGCTTGGCAGGACTTTAATGAGAATATAAATTAAGCACAAAGTTCTTACATGTATTATAATCTTGTTGTATCCCAAAACTCCAAACACCAAAAGCACGTAACAACTGGAATAACTCCTTCCATCTATTTATTCCCCCTAAAAGATTTTTAACATTTAAACATTGAGGAAATGGCAATTATATTTATTTGCAGAGCCAATTGTGAGGATGCTCAGGACAAAAGGAACAGAAGTATCGAATCCAATTTCCTGAGATATCTAGCATTCCAAGTGCCAAAGCTTCATAACCAACACTCTGCACTTGCCCTGTAAAACTCAAGACACATAATATTGCCCATTAGTAAGTAGGCTACTCTCTAGTATATTCTCCCCAACCCTCTGTCCCCTGAGTAACCTAAATAAATCTTTTAAGTTCTTTCTACCTTCAATCAATACATCCTCTCCCATCTTGAGTATGTGGCATCACCATTCATCCAACCTTATCCTCACCAAGACCTGGGGACTCTACTCCCAAGTGAGATCTTAAATTGGTCTACTTGGATGAGACATTGAGGTCAACATAACAGCAATATTACAATTCTTACTCTTACTGCCAATTACTATGTCACTTGGCCCCCATCCCAGCCCTGCCTTATGACAATTAGGCAGAGGAAGCCAGGGCTATCCTTGAGTCAAAGAAATTAGTTCAATGTGATGTCATCACCCTATTAACAGAAAAGCTTTTAGAATGACCTAACTTAAGAAAGAAGAGTAACAGTAAAAGAGTTGTGTGTAAAATTAGATAAATATTTAGGAAACTACTGCTCTTATTATTTTCACTCACAGGACACTCTAGGCACTTAATTTGTATTCTTCTGGTTCTAAAAGTGTTCTCATACACAAAGATAATCATCTGATAGCTATCTTTCTTCACTAGAACAGAGATCAGGGAATTTTTTTCTGTTAAGGGCCAGATAGTAAATATTTTAGATTATGCAGGCTATATGTTCTTTGTCACAATCATTCAACTCTGCCACTTTAGTGTGAAAGCAACCATAGCTAATATGTAAACAAATTAACACGACTGTGCCCCAATAAAACTTTATTTACAAAAACAGTCACTCGGCCAGATTTGGCCCACAAGCTGTAGTATGCCACCCCTGCATTAGACTATCACAAACTCATCTTTAACTTCTAATTACATGAATCCATTTAAAATACAACATTATAATAATGAACACAAAATCTGGTTAATTCAAGTGCTACCACTAACCAACATGTCAACTGCTTCCAACTATCAATGGAAAGAGTGTCATTGTCATATGTTGGGCAAATGTTTATTTAAAAATTTACTTTCTTTAAGATTTAATTCTAAAATGAAGTTTTAGAACAGAATATGGTCCTATAATAAATTGGGGGAAAACTATTCATCTCATAAACATTTATCCTTGCCCTCAAGAGCTTACAGTCTCGTAGGGTAGACTGTAAGTGCAAAATGTGTAATGAGTGCTTTGATATAAAATCTACACAAGGCACATGTGGGGATAAGGAGGCAGTAGTGGTTAATTTAACTCAAGAGACAGAGGAAGCAGGAAAAATTTCACATAGCACTTGGTGTTTAAAGAGTAGATTAATGATGGGTAGGAGTACAGTGAGCAGGCAAGGGAAGAAAGATGGAGACAATATTCAACTCAGGTAGGAGGATGAGGAAAAGGCTAAAGATGTGAAACAACCTTTAAAGACTAAAACAGGGTAGCAAGGACAAAAGAAAAGTGAGGCTGAACATAAAAGAGGATAAAGAAATCAACTCAAGACTTGGAACAAAGAAGAAAATATGTCAGAGGTTAAAGTCAAAGATGGCTCCCTGGTTTCTGATCTTGGTGACTTGGGTGGATAATGGTAACATTCAGTGTGAGAGGTAATTTGGATTAAAAGTAAATAAAAGCAACAGCTCAATTTTCCTTTTATAAAGCCTCTTAGAAGACTACTTTTGTTTTTTTTAACTCTTTTTTTTAAGATACAATTGACATATTATATTAGTGTCAGCTGTACAACATGATTCAATACTTGTATATACTGCGAAATGATCACCACAAAAAGTCTAATTAACATCCATCACCACACAGTTACAAAATTTTTTTCTTGAAATGAGAACTTTTAAGATCCACTCTCTTAGCAACTTTCAAATATATAATACAGTATTAACTATAGTCACCATGCCATATGTTACATCCCCAGGACTTATTTATTTTATAACTGGAAGTTTGTACCTTTTGACCACCTTCACCCATTTCACTTCTTGGTAAAAGATTACTTTTAAATAATTTTTTTTGGTGATTACCAAAGAGAAAATGAGATGTGAGGAAATGTACGTGAAAAAATATAAGCAAAACCAAAAAAATAAAAAATAAAAACCTATAATCCTACTATCCAGAAAATGACTATGACAAATGCGTACAAATACAGGAAAAAAGGCAAATAGATAGGATAAATACAAAGCTAAATAGATTATAAAGCAAAGTTCGCTAAAATATGTATCATTACAAAGTGCACATTATACTTGCCCATATAACAAAAATTTAAGACTTATTGCTTCATTGTCTATCTTTGCTGCTAAACTGTGAGCCCACAAGGGCAAGGATCTTATCTATCTTGCTCATTAAGGTTTCCCCAGAGGTGTGCCTGGTACATAGTAGGTAATCAATTACCATTTCTTGAAAGAATATCATTTAAAAAAGAAATGAAGGGGCCACCCGGTGGCGCAGCAGTTTAGTTCGCTCTTGGCAGCCCGGGGTTCGTGAGTTCGGATCCCGGGCGCCCGCGGACGCACAGCTTGTCAGCCACGCTGTGGCGGCGTCCCATATAAAGTGGAGGAAGATGGGCACGGATGTTAGCCCAGGGCCAGTCTTCCTCAGCAAAAAGGGGAGGATTGGGAACAGATGTTAGCTCAGGGCTGGTCTTCCCCACAAAAAAAAAAAAAAAGAAGAAATGAAGCCCCAGATTACTCTCTCAACTAATATTTGATACTATAAAAATTCTAACATAAAAAGAAAATAGAAAACACCCTGATACCCTTTGTAATGATATCTACCACACAGAAAAAACAAAACAAAAAAAACACCCAGGCATAATATATTAAGATTATATCCGTCAGGTAGAGAGCCAAAGAAATTTTCTTAAACCCAGGAACACACATAAATATCTTCCTTGAATACATGATTCAGATTAAAATGTACTTTCGGGTCTGAATTGTTCTTACTTTTCCACACTGCACATGGTTGTACATCTCACCATAAAATTATCATAGAGGTAATTTTAGTCTATTAATTTATAGACTAGAATTCATAGACTACTACTCCACTTGATAAAATCCCAGAGAAAAAAATAAGTCTTTGAATAGTGATAGTAACTCAAGCTCAACTTAGCTACTTCTTACTAGATTAGAAAATCCTTAAAAGAAGGGCCCATGTTTAATACGTTTTTAAAAAATAATCCCCACTATGATTACTGTACTTAGCACACAGCAGATACTCAATACACATACTAAGTAAATGAAGTAGCGAATAAATGCTTACCTTTCTTTCTAGCTGAGAATTTAACAGACAAATTTCAAGGCAAATTTCTTAATAAATAAAAAAACAAGTGGGTGCATTTCCATTAACAGGCTCAATTTAGCCAGAAAAATCCTTCTGTCCCTATTATCGCCAGTCCTAGGACAATACCAGCAACCTCCTTCAAAACCTCCATAACTTTTGGTTACCTCAACTCTGTGATATACCAAAAATGATGGAGAAGAAATATATTTCTCTCCTTCCCTCTAAATAAATGTCTAAGGAATATTTTTTTCAAAGATGGAAGAGCCAGAGCTGCACATTTTCGACCAAACCAGGCTCTGGTTCCAGCAATGCTACCACCAATAGTCTACCACTGTAGACCCAGGCAACTCCTGGCACACACATCTGATAAGAGCCTTTGCTTAAAACAACAGATGGTGGCTCCAGTTATGGTCAAGTCACCTTTCTACTTTATCAAATGCACCTAAAAATGATCGTCACACAACTCAATTAGCACCAGTAGGAGAGGATATACTAAATTACAGTCATGACTCCAGTTAAATATAAACGGTATATCCTTTTATATTTGACATTTTGATTGCAAGAGTTAAACTTTAAATCATTAATAAATGCAAAAAACAAATCGAACCTACAACTGCTCTAAAAAAATAAAATCTTAAAAAAATCAAACCAAAAAAACTAATGATTTAACTTATTTAATACTATACAAATAACTCAGTCAACCATAGTATAAACTATGGGAATCATATCCACATTTACCTTAATAGAATGCTATTAGACATACGTAACTTCTCAACCAATACACATACAGAAACTATCTTTAAAGAATGAAAAAGCATATTTTTCTCTTGAAAAGGAATGTCCTCTTCAGGAGAGGAAAGATGACTGGGAGCCTTGGGTATTGGTAATCCCACAAAGTCAATGCCCACTTTTATTTGTATTCATACCTCCTGATCATCCATTTCCAGTCAGGAGGAAGCCAGGAAGTCCTACAGGCAGAATTGGGAGGGCTAAAGTAGACTGAGGGAGGAGGATAAAACACCTTCAGTTGGCACACCCTTTTCCTATTCTAACTAATATCAGCAAGAAATCTAAACTTTTTTGCTGATAATCTCAGCATATAGGTGGACTTTTCAAACAACGATCTGAATAACACCAATGGTTAGCTGTATACACTTGGAATCAATCTCTGCACCCTGGTTTTCTTCCCTGCAAAATAAAGGTAAAATAGACACAATAGTCCTTTCTAGTCCCAAAACACAATGATAGTCTCTAGAGCATAGGTTCCCATGCTTTCTAGGTTCATGGCACCCTCACTGTTTCAGTAATTTTTCAAAGCAGCCCTAGGCCAAGAAATAATAACACTTCCACTTATTAAGTTGTTAGTAGCCATTTGAAAAACTAATCTACTTCAGCTGAAAAAAATTACATTTTTACTTCATTCTTAACTAGTTACTTCAGAATGTATATTACGGTTGGGCACTGCACAACTTCTCAAACCTTAGGATCAGATTGGACACTGCTATCCTTACTTCCTTTTTCACACTGATTTTCATGTAGTATTTGCATGTTATCACAGCAACCCCCAAAAACCCAACTTCACAAATGTACGTCATCAAAAGGAATGTAGCACAATCTAATGCTGAAACCATGAACTATCTCAAGCTAGTAGTTCACGTGGCAACCACCAGATGTAAAGTATTGCTGTATCTACCTTGAAAATTTAAACTACCAGACAGCGCCTCTGCAAGCTGTTGGCAATACGCTGGGGCACCTTGGTGCAGTTTGGGAAACATGGCTCAATGGTAAGGTATTATATAATTGTGTGGCTTGGGACTCAGACAGACCTGGGTTGGAAATCAAATTCTACCAATAACGATATAATCTTGGGCACGGGGAAGGTGAATCAACCTCTTGAACCTTAAGTTTCTATGCCTGCCAAATAAGAATAATAGTACCAACCTCAAAGAATAGTTGTAAGGAACAATCAGATGATGTTTGCACATAGTAAATGCTCAATAAATGTTTGCTATTACTATACCATTAAAACTAAACAAGTAGTTAATAAAAACAAATTTCTTAATTGACTCTGTAGGGGATGAAGAAAGCATTTTAAGCTGAAGCCACAATGTCAAATTACAACTTATAAACAAATTTTTAAGGGAAAGATCACCAAGTGCTTAAACAAGGACAACAGAAGTACAGTCTCCTCCAAAGGATGTCATAATGTTGATACATCTATCACAATGAACAACTAGGTAAAAAGTATTAAACTGGCAACTCAGAAGAATATACTTTAAAAAGTACCTTTTAAGGAATAATCACACTAGGAAAAAAACCAAAAGTTTTATAAACTAGAATTCTTTAAATGGCACTAAGAATGGCCTTTTAAAAACCCTTAAAATTTATATAGAGCAAAACTCATTTGATTAAAACAAAGACTTTTCCCCAAGAGCATAATAGCTCAATACTATACCTGTGCTCAAACCTCTTTCTCACAACATACTAAAAATTTAACATTTTAATTCTAAATGCACTTGTGTGTCTTCTATCTCACCAAAACCTTTAATAAAATTCGTAATACAAGAATATTTAAAAGGGCTTGGTTTATGAAAGGATTTTTGAAACATTTCATTTGATCCTCAGATACTCTATTTACTGAAGAAATTGAGGTCCACAGAAATTTAATTTACCCTACAACCTACATATTACCCTGTTCGACACTAAAACTCATGTATTTTAACTTTCCTGTACACCACAACTCCTTCCCAAAAAGACTCAGTTCAAATCTTGTTAGCTGGACCAGCATTTTTTTAATCAACTATTACAAGTAGGTTAACCATCATAAAAGGCCTGAAAATCTTTTCCCTGCACAGTAACGGCATTTCACCTGCAGAGACTTTTCATTTGCCAAGGACCTTGAACTATGTAACATCAATTAATAATTATTCCTAGATCAGCTCATGACAAGATCTATTACTATAGTTGCAACTATACTAACGGTAATGCAGTGGCTAAACCCAGTGGTATAATCTCTCAGCTCAGATTATTTCCTATTATAACAAAGACTTTTTTACTTATCTGGTGGCCCATTGCTCAACTCTAGATAGAAAGGTAACATGAAGTATTAAACTGATCCTGATATTTTTTCTTCCGTTACTAACATAAGCCAAATTCAATGGCCAGAATACTTAAAAGGAATGGAGGGGCAAGCAATCTTGTATACCACTCAAAATACAATGCCATCACAGAAAGTCTATGCCTGCCTTTCAACTTGTTCTGGAACAAGTAAATTTCAAAAACAATTTACCAGCAATCTCTTTCCCCAAATACCCACATTTCTGATAGATACATTACTATCATTTCCCAAGGTATCCTAAAAGCAACTTACTAAGGCATTCTACTTCACAAAAAAATTGAGTATCTCCTTAAAAATTGAATGTAAATACAATTTGATAATGAAATTACTGTACCGGAGAGCTTAACTATTAAAGAAACTCTGCAAGAAGTCTTTATATAATGTAACTAATCAATCTCCTATCTTATACTATGTAAAAAATTAGCCTTTTATATGTCAGAGTTTGTTAAGGGTAGAGGAGATTTGAGCAGGTAAGAAGAGAGAGAGATCTGTACCATAACTGCTGTATTAATTTGAGTTTTTGGTAACCATAACATCACTTTCTCTCTAGGTAATATTTTGAAGAACTTCACACTTGGGCCCTTCCTAGCAATGTAAATATATTCTGTTAACAGAAACTTCTTCATTTCCATGGAGAACTGAAGAGCGACCCTGCTTTTTTTGGAAAGCAAACAGCTATCAATCTTGTACAATATCCAATTCACTTTGGCCACCTAATAGGAACAAGAAAGGAGGAAAGAAAAAAGACCTATTTGGAAAACGTTTCGTCTCCAGCCAAGGGCTGTTCCCAGATAAAGGCAATGCTCAGAGTACAACAAAAAACCCTTCTCTGAGGGAAGAAATGTGCCAGAAAAGGAGAGGCATAGATCGGGAATAAATAGGTGGTGAGTGTATGCGCTCAGTGTGAAGGCTGGAGGCAGCAGGAGCAGCGCTGAGATGCTCCAGCGAAAGAACCAGCAGCAGCAGCAGCAGCAGCAGCAGGAAGTTTCAATGGGGCCGGGCAGAGCATGCGCCCTGCACCCGCGCGGTGGCCTTATGTGGAAGGAGCACCACTTGCGAACACCAATAATAGACCAGCGGCACCAGAGAGAGAAACATGAGCAACAAGCACCTTCTTCAACTGTTTCCCCCGCCGTCTGAGCCCCTCCTCCAGCCTACATACTAACCACCCCACCCCACCCTGCAAATGGGAAGGCGACTTCTTCCCCTAAGCCCTGCTGCCAAGATGAAGGGGGAAGGGATTGGAAAAGTGGGGAGATGCTTTTCTATTATTTTGGGGGAGGTGGGGTGAGGGAAGGGGAAAACTATGGGGGAGGAGAAATTAACCCTCTACTCTCCAAAGTGGAGAAGCTGAACCGACTTCGCCCCCCAAAGCGAGAATGGAGGAGGACCCCCTCCCATAGGGGAGGAGCAAACCTCCTTACTCAGAGGAAAGAGTTAGGGGGGGTTAAACCGACCCTCGAGGGGAAGGGAAAAGGGAGGAGAGCCGACTCTCTCGGGGGAGTTCCCACTAGAGGGAGGGAGAGCTGAAGTGTCCTCCACCCAGGTGGAGGCAGAGAAAGGGGCGCCCCGAGAAGATGAGCCCAGCCTCCCCTGAGATGGTCGGGAGGATGGTGGGAGGAGGGGCGGGAGCAAGGGAGGGGAGGAGGAGAAAAGCGCAAAGCTGGCCGGAACCTGCGCTCCCCTTCCCCCGCCACCGAGAGGGAGAGAGGGTGGGGGACAGGCCCCCGCCGCGGGGTAGCAGTCCCAGGGGCAGCCGACCAGCACAATGACCCCTCCCCGCCCCCAGCCCACACCTAGCCCGCGACGCCCCCTCCTCCGCTCCGCGCCGGGCCGAGTGGCCCTAGGGGGCCTCCGCCCCGCCTCCCCACTGCCCAAGACCCCGGGGGCTGGGCGGAGAAGGCCGGCCGGGCGGAGCTGTACCCCAGGGGGAGGACAGAGCCGCGGAGGCCCGGGGTGTCTGTGAAGAGCCAAGCGAAGGAGCGTGCCAGGGCCGCTTCCCGCCGGGCGTTCGGGCCCCTTGCTTACCTTCTCCGTTGCCGACGTCCGGCGGCGGTGCCTGCAGCACCCGCTCCAGCTCGGGAAACGGCAACTCAGGCAGGTCGAGCAGCGGCCCGTAGCGCTCCAAGAAGGAGCACACTACGGCGAAGTTGGGGCACGAACCCGGGCAGCCCGGAGGAGCCATCGCCGCCGCCGCTGCCGCCGCCGCCGCCATTTTGAACTGGAGGATGGAGGAGGAGGCGATGGGGGGGGAGTTGGGGTGCTGAGAAATAGCAGGGCAGCCTGACAGACGACAGGAGGTGCTAGCGAGTGGGCTCCCCTGCGGATCCCAGCGTCTCAGGCGCGGCGCCGCGATCCCACAATACAACGGCGGCCCGGAGCAGTCGAGAAACGAGTCAGACGCGGGAGAGAGAGGCGCTCTGTGCCTTTCACTTTCCGCCCCCTTCCCTCCCTCTACTTCGCCCCGCCCAATTCGAGTTTGCCACTGCCTCGTGTGACAGGGGGAATGAAAACAAGGGAAAGGGGGCAGGGAGGCGGGCTGAAAGCTGGGGGCGGGACTTTTAGGAACGGTGACCAATAGACTCGGAGGGGGCGGAGCTTCGGGCCGAAAGGCCTTTTCGGGGCGGGGCGAGTGTGGGGAGCGCCTCGCCGTGAGGGCCTGGACGAACTGAGGTAAGAGGTAAAGGACGGAGCCGTTGGGGATCGCAACTCCCGGAGAGGGCGTTAGGTGAGTTTTGGGGGGAATCTGGAAACTAAAACTGGGCCACGAGGTGGTGGGGGAAGTTGAGGAGAGTGAATAAGAAGCAGAAAAAGAGGAAAACGGGGAAAAAAAAAAGCACGATTCTGGAAGAAATTGGAAAAGGGAAACGTAAGGGTTGGAGTGGGACCTTTCTAAGAAGTCTCTCCGAAAATTTGCTGAAGAGTATTGGTGTCTGCTGCGGTACGAGAATCGCAGCTGTGGTGGAAAAGCAGGGTCTCCGGACTCGGGGACGAGGGCCTGAGGGGACGGGGCTCCGCGGGGATCATCGGTCTGAGGAGTTGGGCCCTGCTAAGAGATCAGGGTCTGAAGGGACCAAGCTGTGCAGGGAACCCAAGGTGTGAGGGGACAGGGCTCTGCTGTGGTCGCAAGGGTGTGAAGGGGAGGGGCTCTGTTGAGGCACGAGGGTCTGAGGGGACAAGGCTCTGTAGGGGACTAGGGTTGGAGCGTTGGCTAAGACTCCACTAAGAGGGCGGACGTGATAGGAAACGGCGCAAGAGCAAAAAGTTTGCTAGAAGACAGGCTTCGTTCGGGGCAGCAGTGAGTATTCTCTCACGAAGAATCTCAGAAAAACCATCATTAAGGCAAAGTCGGGTGTCAGCTTGGGATGCAATGTGCATTATGGTTAGGAGCCTGAGCTTTGGAATTCGGTCAGACTTGAGTCTTAACAACTGCTTGAGGACATCGCGGAAGATTCTTCATTCCTTTCAACCTCTGTGAAGTGGCAGTGATAATAGTACCTACATCATAGGGGTTTACTAGATAATTCACAGTAAATTGATTAGCACAATGCCCTGTCACATTGTAAGTACTTTACAAATGTTAGTTGCTATTATTGAAGAAAAGAGTTCCTAAAATTTAGATTGAATTCAGCTATAACTTGTAGTTTACTACCTGAAGCCAAAATTTTCAGAGTGCATTTAAAACTTACATAGTACCTACTTCCTAAAAAGAATTTGAAACAAGGTAAAATATAAACCATAAAAAAGGACAGTTTATGATTAAAGAAAGACAAATATATGGACAAATACTAATATTTGTCTCTATATAGAGAAAATACCACAATTAAAGATTGAGATTTGTTCTGCGTTTTTAGGTAAAAAGGGGAAAAACCATAATGGTCTGTATCATTCTCATTATCTAAAGAAAGAAAGAATACTCATTTATCAAGAGAGAAAAATTCTATATTGTAAGAGGAATTTATTACCTAAAATACTGATTCCTAGTCTTGAGTAAGATATAGAAGTTTTTTAAAGGAAAAAAATGTTCTTTTGAAACTTAACACTCTTGAAAATTCCAGTTTAAGAAATACTGATGTAAGAAATTAAAGTCTACATCATAATGTGAATATACTTCTTGCCATTGAACTGTACACGTAAAAATGGCTAAAATGCAGGTCCCGCCTGGTGCATAGTGGTTAGGTTCGTATGCTCTGCTTCAGTGGCCTGGGGTTGGCGGGTTGGGATCTGCCACGTGGACCTATGCACCACTTGTCAAGCCATACTGTGGCAGGCATCTCACATATAAATCAGAGGAAGATGGGCATGGATCTTAGCACAGGGCCAGTCTTCCTCAGCAAAAAGAGAAGGATTGGCAACAGATGTTAGCTTAGGGCTAATCTTCCTCACACACACACAAAAAGATTAAAATGGTAAATTTTATGTTATGTATATTTTACCACAGTAAAAAATGTAAAAAAAATGTCTTGCTTTAGGAAAATGTCTATGGTTGTGAATTATCATAGCAAAAGAGAAGTTTTTTGTGTGTGTGTGAGAAAGACCAGCCCTGAGCTAACATCCGTTGCCAATCCTCCTCTTTTTGCTGAGGAAGACTGGCCCTGGGCTAACATCTGTGCCCATCTTCCTCCACGTTATATGGGACGCCGCCACGGCATGGCTGACAAGCAGTGCGTCGGCAGGCACCCAGGATCCGAACCGGGGAACCCCGAGCTGCCAAGTGCGAACTAAACCGCTGCACCACTGGGCCGGCCCCCAAAAGAAAAGTTTTAATGTGTGGTAAATATTGTTTTTAAGCAATGCTGAAATGAAACACAAAACTAAACTAAAACACTGGTAGACTCTCAAACTGTTGAGTATATATCTCTATACCTGGGGACCTGAAGACCCCAGTTTAAGAAAAATCTGACCCCAAACCCATCTTTAACAACAGTTTTGCAGAAAGAAACAAAAAATCTTCATAAGACCTTGCTTAACTGAGCTTAAATAAAAGGCAGGTACACAATATTAAATAAAATAATATCTTTGTGAAGGAATTTTGATGGAAAGAACCTTCAAACCAAAAGGAATATTTAATTATATCATTTTTTGAACCTTGCTCACCCCCCATTTCCTTACTATCTCTGCCTTCAGCTTTTCCAGCACTTCACCTCCTGCTCTCCCATAGGGTTGTAAAATAGCATTCTAAAAAAAAAGCTTTATACTATAGTTTTCTTTTTCTCAGTGTTCACACTATTATGCAAAGGAAGACTGATAAGTAAGGTTAGAGTTTCTGCCTTTTCTAATTCAGATTGGCATGAGAACAAAGTCGTTGGGCATCAGAAAGTTATATCTACCCACAAGATAAGAGATGTTTTACTACAGAGCAAGGTTTAGGTCATACCTTCCCTAAGTCTGTTCTTGAAAAGGAAATAAATGACAGACACCCATAATACTACATCTCCTCTTGCCTTTCTGAGCTAAGAGAAGTTGTAGGTTACAAGAGTCTAATCCCAATTTATGTAGTTAAGTAACTGACTTAAGTATATCAGACTAGAATGTAAAGATAGAAAAAGAATAGCTTAAAAAAAAAAACTTGCAATTGATTTATTGCTAACACCATGAAGAAGCCTTTAAACAACCATTAAATTACCTACACTCAGTCTAACTTTATGAATGAGAAATTTCTTAAAATAGTTCAAATTGTAAAAACTTCAGTTTGTTCATTCAGAATTAATGGCTAGTTTATTCAAAATAACAAAAAGTCAAAAACAACCCAAATGTTCATCAACAGAAGAATGGATAAATAAATTATGATATAGTCCTGCAACAGACTACTACTCTTACTGATATACACTTGATACACACTACAACCTGGTGAATCTCAAAAGCATGTTGAGTGAAAGAAGACAGACACAAAAGAGTAGGCACTGTATAATTCCTTCAGTATGAAGGTCTATGGGAATAGAAATCAAAATAGTGGTTTCTTTTAAGCTTGGAAGTGGATTGACTAGAAAGGTGTACAAGGGAACTTTCTATATCTTGATTGGCAATTTTATGCATTTGTCAAAACTCATTAAGCTCTAAACAATATCTGTTCATTTAACCGAATGTAATTATGCTTTGATTTTAAAATTTAATGGTTTATCCCTCAATTTCCCCACATTGCATAGATAACAGTCTGCCTTATAACAGAATAATTTATACATATTTCAGTCTCCCCAACATATTATCTTTGCATTTGTCAAACAATTTTTTTTACAAGTACTGTAAGCCTGGTAAATGTACGTGGAAATGGACTGGATTCAGTTGTGGAGCCAGTTTGGGGAATTCCTAATCAGTGACTAACAAATTTACTTAGGTTTGTTTAAAACTTACTTTTAAAAGAGTTAATACATCTAGAGGTGTGTGATTATACATTATATGTAGTGAAAAAGCTATTAAGTGCCAACACAAATAGGAATCTATGTTCTTCAAGATAGTTTAATAAGAAAATACACAAAAATAAAAAAATAATATAAACAAGATTTAAACTAGCCATTTTCTGGTTCTTTCTCTTAATGATAACTGAATTCTGTGTTGCAATAGAATTCTGTTCATTGAAGAAAGCACTTTTAGCAGTGCTTTAGTCTATTCTTTAGTCTATTCTTTTCTCTTAAAAGCATGGCTGAGACCAGTTTCTCTGATTAAATAAAGATTTTTACTAAAAGAAACATTATGTTGAGGAACTGCCTATATTATAATGTATTATACCTATACATACTATAGCTATGTGTCTACATGTTTTAACTTTACTATTAGATAATTAAGGGCAGAGATCACATTATGCAGTTTGGTATCAAAGTCTGATATTCACTGGTGTGGACTAGAAAGGCTATACTGGTTGTTAAAATATTAAGATAACTGTACCTACATGCTAGTTGCGGAAGAGCCCCTGCCCTGAGCCTCCTAATTAACCCCTGCTACACTGACTGCCCCAGTCTTTCTCTACCAATTCCCAGCAATTGAACATTCAATACAGATGCAGCAGACCCTATTCCAGCACTCCACTCCCATTTTGATGTGGTCAGCGCCCACGCTGTCCTCATTATTTATTTTCAATATACCCCTAGTCTATAGCAAGTTTTTTAAACCATGGGCCATGACCCATTACTGGATTTTAAAATCAATTTGGTGGATCAAGACTAGAATTATATTCAAAATGAAAAAGAATAAAAATAGAACAGAAAAAGGAGTTATCACATATAGTAAGGATAAATATAAATATATTTCACGAAATATGTATATGAAATATGTTTGTGTGTATGTATGTGTGTTATGATATAAAATGTATTTGCTTCTCTGGTTTAGGCAAAGAGTTTGAAATGCACTCCTCTAGCATTACATATGGAGGAAAATGAATGAATGAATATCTGGGTGAATGAACAAATTGGATCTTTATCACTTGATTATGACAAAGGAAACCTATTATTAGGTAAAATTTCTGTTTTAACTCTACACTCCTGGATGACATCTAAGCATGAATACAGTAGTTATTGTATATCATTCATTCAGTAAAATTTTATGACATGCCAGACACATCAGTTTTCCAAGTGCCAAGCAGAACTATGTTGGCAAAAAATATTTCTTCAATATTATTAAGATCATACTTTCAGATATCTGGTGAATTATTAAGGTGAGATTGGTTGTTGTGTGAAAATACTTTAAGTTGCAAGTAATAGGCAAACAGGCTTAAACAATAAAGGGAATTTATTGCTTCACATAATGGAAAAGACCAATAGTAGCTCATGCTTAAAGTATGGTCTGATCAGATGGTAACTCTGTTTCTCAGGAAGTGTCTCTGTTTTGCCTTTCTCTACATGGGCCGAATTTTCATACTGACTTCTCTCGTGGCACTAGCAGTTTCAAGGAATTCTTCCATATCCTATACTTCCCAGCCTCAATATCTCAAAGTTTCCCCCAAAAAATCCTAAAATTGACACTGATTGGTCCAGCTGAGCACATATATTCAACCCTGAACCAGTGTGACCAGTGGAGACAGTGAAAGGAGAATGTACCCCTGCCTAACCTAAGTCAACACTTAATTCCTAAGGTCAGAGGTACAATTGGTTTTTCAAAACTACATGGAGTCAACACATCAAGAGGATATAACAAAAACATATATGCACCTAACAACAGCCCTAATATACATGAAGCAAAAACTGACAAAATTAAAAGGAGAAATAGAGAATTCAACAATAATACTTGGAGACTTCGATATCACACTTTCAATAATGGTCAACTAGGACAGCTGGGTGGAAGACCAACAAAAAAATAGGTTTGAACAACACTATGAAATAGCATGTTCTAACAGACATCTACGAACACTGCACACCAATAGCAGAATACACATTCTTCTCAAGTGTACATGGAAAATTCTCCAACATAAAGGATATGCTAAGGCGTTAAAAAAAAAGTCTCAATACATTTGAAAGGATTGAAATTGTACCAAATATGCTTCCAAACAATGGAATTAGACTAGAATCAAAAACAGAAGAAAATTTGGAAAATTCACTTATATGTGGATATTAAGTGACACACACCTAAATAACCAATGGTTCAAAGAAGAAATCACAAGGAAAATTAGAAAATACTTTGAGATAAATAAAATATGGAAACTAATGAGAAGCACCTAAAGAACTGCTTAAGGATGTAAATGCCTATAGTAAAAAAAGAAGAATGGGGGGACCAGCCCTGTGGCATAGTGGTTAAGTTCAGTGCACTCTGCTTTGGCAGCCTGGGTTCACGGGTTTGTATGCTGGGCTCAGACCTACACCACTTATCAGTCATGCTGTGGCAGTGACCCACAAAGAAAATAGAGGAAGATTGGCACAGATGTTAGCTCTGGGCTAATCTTCCTCGAGCCAAAAAAGAGGAAGATTGGCAACAGATGTTATTTTGGGGTGAATCTTCCTCAGAAAAAAAAAGAAGAATGATTTCAACTTTCCATCTTTAAAAAACTGGAAAAAAGCAAACTAAACACAAAGCAAATAGAAAGAAAGAAATAAAGATTAGCACAGATATTAATGAGATAAAGAATAGAAAAATAGAGTAAATCAACAAAACCAAAAATTGATTCTTTGAAAATAACCACAAAATTGACAAATCTTTGGCTACACTGACCAAGACCAAAAGAGAAGATTCAAATTACTAAAATCAGAAATGAGAGGGGACATCACTATCTACAGTAATACAAAAGGATTATAAGGGAATTTTATGAATAACTATATGCCTATAAATTAGATAATCTAAATGAAATGAAAAAATTCCTAGAACAACACAAACTATTGAAACTCAAGAAACAGTAGAAAATCTGAATGGAATTCTAACAAGTAAAAAGATTAAATTAGGAATCTACACCCCACCAACTCCCCCAAAAAAGCCCAGGGCCAGATGTCTTCATGGTGAATTTTCCCAAAAGTTTAAAGAAGAATTAATACCAATACTTCACAAATTCTTACCAAAAATTAGAAAAGAGGGAACACTTACCAACTTATCGCATGAGAACAGATTTACCCTAGTTGCAAAAACAAAGACATCACAAGAGGAAAAAAAAAGCAGACCAATATCCCTTATGAATCTAGCTGCAACAACCCTCAGCAAAATACTAGCAAACCAAATCCAGCAACAGATTAAAAAGATCATACACCATGACCAAGTGGAATTCATCAAGTATGCAAGGTTGGCTTAACATCCAAAAGTCTACCAATATATTATACCATGTTAATAGAATAAAGAAAAAAAACCACAATCATCTCAATAGATGCCTCAAAATCATTTGACAAAATTCGGTATTCATTCATGATAAAAACACTCAACAAATTAGGAATAGAAGGGAACTTTTTCAACCTAATTAAGAGTATCTATGAAAAACTCACAGCTAATATACCTAATGGTGAAAACTGATGTCTTCTCCCTAATATCAGGAAGAAGACAAGAATGTCTGCTATCTCCACTTCTGTTTAACATTGTACTGGAAGTTCTACCCAGGGAAATTAGGCAAGAAAAAGAAAAAAGCCATCCAGATTGGAATGGAAGAAGTAAAACAATCTATATCATAAATAACATGATCTTGGATATAGAAAATTCTAAGAAATCCACCAAAAAACTAATTAGAACTAATAAACAAGCTCAGCAAGTTTGCAGAATACAAGGTAAATACTCAAAAATCAAGTGTATTTCTATACATTAGCAAAAAATAATCCAAAATAAAATAATTAGAGTTACCTCAAAAATAATAAAATATTTTGGAATAATTTTTTTTAAATAGAAGACTTGAAAATTTAAAAATAATGTTAAAAGAAATTAAAGAAGTCTTAATGGGAAAACATCCCTTGTTCATAGTTTGGAAGAAATGACTATTGAAAAGATGGCAGTACTCCTTAAATTGATCTAGAGATTCTCCCTATCAAAATTACAATTGGCTTTTTGGTAGAAATTGACAAGTTGACCCTAATATTAATATGGAAATGCAAGGGACCCAGAATATCCTAAACAATTTTTTTAAATGACGTACAAAGTTGAAGGTCCCACACTTCCTGGTTTCAAAGTTTACTACAGAAGTACAGGAATCAAGACTGTGTAGTATTGCCATAGGATAGCTGCTAATGGAGTGAATTATGTCTCCCCAAAATTCATATGTTGAAGCCCTAATCCCCAGTGTGACTATATTTGGAGATAGGGCCTTTAAGAAGGTAATTAAGGTTAAATGAGGCCATGAGGGTGGGGTTCTAATCCTATAGAACTAGTATCCTTATAAGAAAAGGAAAAGACCAAGAACACTCTAGCACAGAAAAAAGGCCATGTGAAGACAGAGCAAGAAGGAATCCATCTGCAAGCCAGGTAGAGAGGTCTCACCAAAACCAACCCTGCTGGCACTTTGATGTTAGACTTACAGCCTCCAGACCATGAGAAAATAAATTTCTGTTGTTTAGGCCTGGGGTATTTTGTTATGGAAGCTCTAGCAGACTAATACAGAAGTCTTTCTCATCACTGGTAAAAATTCATTATACTTCCCTTATACCACTTTTCAAAAGTTACCTCATTTTAAAAAAAAAGTTACCTTTTTAAAAAGTTATAATTATTTGTATAACTCCTCAAGAACAGGAATCATGTTTTATAAATTTGTATCTTCCTCTCATAGCACCTAAAACAGTATGTTTATGTCTTTTGTTATATAATACATTTTAAAAATGGATATTCAGAAGTTGAAGCTGCAAAAATGGATTAGTAGTTTTTAACGTTAGGCAGAAGTATCACTTTGTAATTGACTTTATTTGAAGATCGAATATGGTTTAAGGACATGTATATAGATGCTGTATTGACAAGGGGTGAACTGTGATGGTTAGTTTTATGTGTCACTTTGGCTGGGCTATAGTACCCAGTTATTCAATCAAACTCTAATCTAGGTGTTGCTGTAAAGGTGTTTTGTAGATGTAGTTAACGTCTACAATCAGTTGACTTTTAAATAAAGGAGATTACTCTCAATACTCTTGGTAGGCCTCATCCAATCAGTTGAAAGGCCGTAAAAGCAAAACTGAGGTTTCCTTGAGGAAGAAGAAAAACACATCAATACTACAATGACAACTTCTGCCCAAGAGTTAGCTGCCTGCCAGCCTGCCCTACACATTTTGGACTGGCCAACTCCCACAATTGCATGACCCACTTTCTTGAAATAAATCTCCTAATATATATGATCTACTGGTTCTGTTTCTCTGGAGAACCCTGACTAATACAAGAACCTTTTAGTTATTGTACTTATCGAAGCCAGAATTTCCATCTGATTCTTCTTTTGAAATGTCTTTTTTATTGAGATTCTGTATTCATTGAGTGATTGTCATCATAATTTTACAAATCTTTATACATGGCTTTCTTTAGTTCTTTGAATATATTTATAATAGCTTCTTAGAAGTATTCACTAAGTCAAACACATAGAAACCCTCTAATACAGTTTCAGGTGATAAGTGTGGGTCACATTTTTTGTTTCTTTGCATGTCTTGTAATTTTTTTTATTGAAAACTGGACATTCTAGATGATATTGTAGGAAGTCTGGATTCTGATTTCCCCCGGCACGTTGTTCTTAGTTTATTTGTTTGTGTTTAGTCACTTGCCTAGACTAACTCTGTGAATTCTGTCTCCCGTGCAATGTGTGGCCACTGGAATCTTTTCAGTACTTTTTCTTGATTTTATTTTTAAACTTAGCTTCCTTGGGGTCGCCACTGTGTTTATATAGCTTAGTGTTCAGCCAAAGATTAATCAAAGATTGTGTCCAAACACCTCAAGCCAGTAAGACTTTCACTGTCTACTTAGGGATCAGTAGGTGCACTGGGGAGTCATTCAGGCTGTTTCATGTTCAGGCTGTTTTCATGTCTTCTCTGGCTTTTACACTCCTCTGAGTCCTCTTGAGCCTTCTTGCTTCTCTATTTTGCATGTGTTGTGGGCTGGATTGGCCCAGAATGTTTACATGACTTAGGCCTACTCCAGTCGTTGATGCATATGCTCACAGCCTTTGGTCCACTTGGGATATGTGGAGAGTTTATCAAGCCCCCTATGGGTGGGTCACCTCTGAGAAATTCCTGTTAAATCCTTGCCTACTCTGCCAATCCATTGTTTGCCCCAAACAGGCCCACAATATCAAGGAAGCAGAGCCACCTGCCATCCATATTTGCTTGCCACTGAGATCACCAGTTTAACTGATAATGCTCTAAATCAAGTGAGCCTCCTCTGGCTGTAGCAGCAAGACTGTTGGTTTTCATGCCCTGCCCCAACCAAACTCAACCTCTGTGCCAGCCGAATTGATGTGGGGGCATGGGAGTAATCCCAGGCAAGAACGAAAAAACATCCTACTGTTCTTATCTAAAATTCAGTGGTTTTCATAAATAAACACTTCTCAATTTGTAGTATGCCTTTAATATTATTTCTAGAGTACCAAGTGGTTATTTTGACAGTTTTGTCCAGCTTAATAGTTGCTTTTGGGGGAAAGAATGTATCAGCCTTGCTGAGGTAAATCTCCACCTTTTAATTTTATCTCTCAAAAAATACCCTGAGGGCCAGCCCATTGGCGTAGTGGTTAAGTTTGCACACTCCGCTTCATTGGCCCAGGGTTTGCAGGTTCGGATCCAGGCATGGATTTAGGCACCACTCATCAAGCCATGTTGTGGCAGCATCCCATATACAAAATAGAGGAAGATGGGCACAGATGTTAGCTCAGGGTTAATCTTCCTCACCAATAAATAAATAAATAAATAACATCCTGAGAATTCCCTCTAGAGTCTGAGAAGTAATTGTAGTATCTAGTTTCCATGGTTGGATGATTCAGGATCCCAAATATATCGTTTTACTTTTTAGACCTCTAGAGAAGTGACAACCACATAAATGAGAAAGAGGCTCCTTAACTCATAGAGGACCAGGGCTTAGTATATTTTTTATATAGTATTATGTTTTAAAATATATTTTGCATATAGTTTACCTCCTTCACTTTGGAGCTGTTTCAACTTTATAACTGATTTAGTATGTTTTTCCTTTAATTTCAGAGTTCAGTTAAGTTCCTATGTCTTCCCCTGAAATTGCTTCCCTCTCCTGGGGGCAAATGAAAGTACAAGGCTCTGCTAAAACCTATAAGGACTGCAAAGTGTGGCCAGGAGGAAGTCGGGCTTGGGATTGGAGAGAAACAGGAACTGAGGTAAGCTATTAGTGTTTGGTTGACGCTGTGTAAGGCTGGCCAAGTGACTGCCAATCTCCTAAACCGTAATGACCAAATTCCAAGTGAAAAGTAACTATTTCTTTTTCTCCCTCTCTCTCCTTTTTTTTTTTTTTTTGAGATATAATTAACATACCATTAAACTTGCCCTTTTAGAGTATGCAATTCAATGGACTTTTTGTCATAAACTTGTGCAATAGTTACCACTAATTCCAGAATATACTTATCACCTCAAAAGAAGACCTTTAACCACTAGCAGTCACTTCCCATTCTTCCCTCCCCTCAACTCCTGACAACTACTAATCTACTTTCTGTTGCTATAGATGTGCCTATTCTAGGCATTTCATATAAATAGAATCATTCACTTCTTTTAAGTATATACCTAGGATTGGAAATGCTAGGTCATATGGTAACTCTATATTTAACATTTTAGGAACTGCCAGTCTGTTTTCCAAAGCAGCTGCACCATTTTATGTTTTAGATTTTAGGAATGCATGACAGTTCCAATTTTTCTAAATCTCTCCTCCCCAACACTTACTATGGTTTGTTTAGTTTTGTTTTGTTTTATAACATCCTAGTAGTGTGAAATGTTATCTCATTGTGGTTTGAATTTGCATTTCCCTTGTATTGCACTTCCTCCAGTATTCTCACTGTGCCATGTCCCGGGTAGAGTCTCCATTCCGTGAGTGGAGGTTGGTAAAAGAAGGGAGCCCCTACCTCTTGACCACACTCACTTGGGACTTAGCCTCAGCAGTAGACAGCTGGGGACAGGATGAGAAACACTAAAGTCTGTTTCTCCCAGGAATAAAGCCTTCCAGCTGGTAGCTGAGAGGAGGAACAACCCTATGTTCTTGGCTGCAGCAGTCTGGAGTGGAGCCTCCACCTCACTGAGCTGGGAGTGGGGAGACAGGTGTAAGCCTTTCTTTAAATACCACAGATTCTCACCTTTCCTGACAGATATTCCTAGATTTTCTTGAATAGATGTTTCTTCATTTGCTGTTTGCTCTTAGGACCACCATTTCCAAAAGCTTTGAATGGTTTGTTATTTTTCTGTTTTTTTTTTTTTTCTTTTTGGAGTTTTTCTTAATTTGTTTTGTTTTTGTTTTTTAGATTTTCTTTGTTGTTTCTTTTAAGTATTTTCACTTAGGAACAGGTTGTGGAGCTCTTCATGCTGTAATGATGGAAGTTGGTCATTCAGTTTTGAAGGATAGTTTTGCTAAATATAGAATTATTATTATTATTATTTTTTTTTGCTGAGGAAGATCCACCCTGAGCTAACATCTGTGGCCAGTCTTCCTCTATTTTGTATGTGGATCACCGCTGTAGCATGGCTGATGAGTGGTGTAGGTCTACACCTGGGAACTGAACCCAGGCCACCAAAGCAGAGTGCCTCTGCTTGGCTGGCCTGGGCCTATACAGATTCCAGTTTGTGTGACTAACACCATCCGCCATGCTAACAGCGGTGCTAATCTCCTACAATTCTGAGGAAGACTGGCCCTGGGCTAACATCCGTGCCCATCTTCCTCTACTTTATATGGGACGCCGCCACAGCGTGGCTGACAAGCAGTGCGTCGGCAGGCACCCGGGATCCGAACCTATGAACCCCGGGCTGCCAAGCACGAACTAAACCACTGCGCCACCGGGCTGGCCCTAAATATAGAATTCTTGATTGACACTCTTTTTCTGTTAGCACTTTGAATATGTCATCCCACTATTTTTGGACTAGTTGGTTACTAATGAGAAATCAACTGTTATTAAAGTTCCCTTGGACTTGACAAGTCACTTCTCTCTTGCTGCTTTCAAAATTCTCTCTTTGTCTTTAGCTTTTGACAGTTTGACTATGATATGTCTATCTGTGGATCTCTGAGTTTATCCTACTCAGAATATATTGAGCTTCATGGATGTGTAAATTGTTTTTCATCATATTTAGGAAGTTCTCAGTGATGATTTCTTCAAATATTCTTTCTGCCTCTTCTATCTGTCCTCTCTGTGATACCCATTATGAATATATTGGTGTGTATTCTAGTCCCACAGGTCTCTGAGGCTCTGCTCATTGTCTTCTTTTTTCTTTTCTTTTTCTCAGATTGGATCATCTCAATTGACCTATTTTTCAATTTTTCTGATTTTTACCTGCTGTTGAGCCCCTCTAGTGAAATTTTCACTTCAGTTATTGTACTTTTCAACTCCCGCATTTCTATTTTCTCCTTTAAATAATAATTTCTATGTCTTTATTAATAGTCTCTATTTGGTGAGATATTGTTCTCATACTTTCCTTTAGTTCTTTGGATATGCTTTCCTGAAAGAATGATTGAACAGAGATTTCCTTACATGCCTGGAACAAAAAGGTGTTCCAGTTTTTGCTGAGGGGCTCTGTATGTAATTTGGGGTATGCAGTCAACACTCAGCCAAGCAGTTTAAAACTCTACCTGCTTCTTCCTTATGCAGTCTCTGGGTTAGCCAGAGTTTTGACCTTAGGGCCTTCTCATTGTCATTCTTGAGCATGTACACAACCCTGGACATATGTATGGACTTTTCAATACCGAGGCTCATATCAGAGCTTTTCAAATCCCCAAGGACATCTCATTTCTCAGTTTTCCCTTTTGAGTTTCTTTGTTAACCTCTTGTTTGCCATGTTATCTAATGTCTCTGACTGTTTTTGACAAACTTCTCTGGGGAAAAAAGGCGGTTTCCACTGGCGATTCCAAGTCAGATCAAATACAGATAGCCTATGAGTGGGGTCTTCCAGGGAACCATCAGACAGGTCAATAATGACAGTTCTCTGGAAATGGGGATTTGAAGGAGCTTTAATCCATTATTCCATCTTGCATGACTGCCAGGCTGGTTGTTTCCACTGTGATTGCAGGTTGTTGCTTTTTAAGGCTACCACAGAACTGGGGATAGGGTAGCCTGGAATAGGGCAAGTTAAAACTGCACAGAGCTCCCTTTTCAGCCTTTTTCTTTAATAAACACACGCCGAATAGCTGGAAACCTTCATTAATTTCCAGACTACAGAAAAAGTTGATTCTGGCCATTTTTGCCAGTATTCTCATTGCTTTTATGGAGGAGAGGATTTTCAGAGGTTCGTAATCATCATTTTCACTGACATCACTTAGGAGTAACTATTTCAGATTCATACTTATCCAGTGGTATGCTGTACGTAGCTTTCACTGGCTCGTGAGAACTGATTGTTTAATTTTCAGGAATTTTGCAAGCCAGGTTTTAGACACAGCCATTATTAAAAATTAAATTTGATAAATGTACTTAATTTAAAACATAGGTACAGGCATACCTCACTTAACTGCACTTCATTTATTGCATTTTACAGATTGTGTTTTTTACAAATTGAAGGTTTGTAGCAACCCTGCATCAAGCAACTCTTATCAGTGCCATTTTTCCAACAGCATTTGCTCACTTTGTGTCTGTGTCACATTTTGGTAATTCTCACAATATTTTAAACTTTTTCATTATTATTATATTTTTTATGGTGATCTATGATCAGTGATCTTTGATGTCACTATTGTAATTGTTTTGGATCACCACAAACCATGCCTATATGAGACGGCGAACTTAATTGACACATGTTGTGTATGTTCTGACTGCTCCACCGACTGGCCATTCCCCTGTCTCTTTTCCTCTTCTTGGGTCTTCCTATTCCCTGAGACACAACAATATTGAAATTAGGCCAGTTAATAACCCTACAATGGCCTCTAAGTGTTCAAGTGAAAGGAAGAGCCACACATCTCTCACTTTACATCAAAAGCTAGAAATGATTAAGCTTAGTGAGGAAGGCATGTCAAAACCTGAGATAGGCCGAATGGCAGCTAGGCCTCTTGTGTCAAGCAATTAGCCAAGTTGTGAATGCAAAGGAAAAGTTCTGGAAGGAAATTAAAAGTGCTACTCCAGTGAACACATGAATGATAAGAAAGTGAAACAGCCTTATTGCTGATATGGAGAAAGTTTTAGTGGTCTAGATGGAAGAACAAACCAGCTACAACATTTCCTTAAGCCAAAGCCTAATCCAGAGCACGGCCCTAACTCTCTTCAACTCTATGAAGGCTGAGAGAGGTGAGGAAGCTGCAGAAGAAAAGTTTGAAGCTCACAGAGGTTGGTTTGTGAGGTTTAAGGAAAGAAGCCGTCTCCATAACATAATTGCAAAGCAAAGGAGCAAGTGCTGAAGTAGAAACTGCAGCAAGTTATCTAGAAGATCTAGCTAAGATAATTAGCTGGCTTCAATGCCTGGCTTCAAAGCATCAAAGGACAGGCTGACTCTCTTGTTAGGGGCTAATGCAGCTGGTGACTTTAGGTGGAAGCCAGTACTCATTTACCACTCTGAAAATCCTAGGGCCCTTAAGAATTATGCTGTATCTACTCTGCCTGTGCTCTATAAATGGAACAAACCCTGGATGACAGCACATCTGTCTACATGATTTGTGAAATATTTTAAGCCCACTGTCAAGACCTACTGCTCAGAAAAAAAGATTCCTTTCAAAATATTCCTGCTGATTGACAATGCACCTGGTCACCCAAGAGCTCTGATGGAGATGTGCAATGAGATAAATGTTGTTTTCATGCCTGCTAACACAGCATCCATTCTGCAGCCCATGGATCAAGGAGTAATTTCAACTTTCAAGTCTCATTATTTAGGAAATATATTTTGTAAGGCTATAACTGCCATAGATAGTGATTCCTCTGATGGATCTGGACAAAGTAAATTGAAAACCTTCTGGAAAGGATTCACCATTCTAGATGCCATTAAGAACATTTGTGATTCAGGGGAAGAGATCAACATATCAACATTAACAGGAGTTTGGAAGAAGTTGATTCCAACCCTCATGGATGACTTTGAGGGATTCAAGACTTCAGTGGAGGAAGTAAGTGCAGATGTGTTGTAAATAGCAAGAGAACTAGAATTAGAAGTGGAGCCTGAAGACGTGACTTACTGCTGCGATCTCATGATAAAACTTTAACAAGCCTTGTCTCCTAGTCTCAGAGTGTCTCCCTGCCCCAGCATTTCTTCAATATCATTTCACCATTCTGATTTTCAACTCTCTCTTCCCCTTTGGCCTCTGGGAATTTCTCTTTCCTTTTTGCAAGCTCAGCTATGCATTTCAAGGGATGTTTACTTTTATCCAGCATTTGCAGGCATTTTGTTTAAGGAAACTTTTCAGGTTTTATAGTCTATCACATTGTTTGGTATAATAAACAGTCATACCTACATAATCAGGCCCTACATAAAGAGAGCCAAACACAAACTCTGCTCATGCTTTGGTTTTGAACTGCATGCACTCATTGTTTAGATCCAGACACCTAGCTGTTTGTTAGCTATCAACCTGGATCTTAAAGGAAGGGATATACCTGGATTGGTAAAACGAATGGGAGGGCATTGAGATATAGAAGTGACAGAGTGAGAGAAGGCTGAGGACTAAGAAGCCATAATCTTGTGAACCAAATGACTCCATTGAATTGTTTCATAGAGTAAAGCTAGAGAGGTGCAAGAGTAGGCAGTGGTATGGTTGACAGTGTCTGCAGAGCTGAGCTTATGTTTTATTCAGTGGACAAGGTGTAGCCACTTTAGATACTTATGCAGGAGATTATTCAGACTATGGGTTTAAGATATATTGGAGTACCAACTTAAGATATATTGAAGTATGCCACATTGGAGAGATTTTTTTTCCTCAAAAATGGATTTAACACTATATATTATATTTTTCCCCTATATGATTGTAACAGTTAATATTACCATTAACCTCATTCTTTATTTAAGGAAACCTAAGCACAGAGAAGTTATACAACTTGCACAGGCACAGAACTAGAAAATGTGGAGTCAAATAGTAAAACCAGGTCAGATTCTAACTTTCTTTCCCATTCCTTTCTACTACATCATGATTCCTCTTAAAAACTTTAAGATTAAAAACCACAAAACTGTAAAAGTGCCATTGATGATAATAGGAAAGTGTTGCCGTCACTTTAGTTTTCATCTTGTTAAGTTTCATTTGTCAGCAAGACACCCAAGAGGAGGCATTCTAGAACTAGTTGGAGAGGTAAGAACTGGGAAAGATGGGAGGAAAAGCAGAGGTGCTGATCTAGAGCTCATCTGCATAAAAGCAGAAGGAGATAGGATCAAAGCTATTAAGCCTCAGAGTCCTCATCAATAAAATGGAGATAATAACATTGCCTACCTCATAGAGATGATCTAAGGATTAATGTACTGTGCTAGATGTAGTCTAGGCACTCAGTAAATGAAGCTGTTATTGTTAAGTTAGTAGTGATGTGGGTGGAAGTGAGACAACAAATTTGAAAACTATTAAGAAGGTGAAATTGACAGGATAAGGCGATTTATTAGATTTAGCAGGTGAGGGAGAATTCTAGAATGGATAAATAGGTCCATGGCGGTGCCATTCATTGAGATTGAGTATATCAGAGGAGGAAGAGATGTGTTTGTGTTTGGGGCAGGGGTTGGGTAAAGAAAATGATTAATTCTTTTGGAATATGTTGAGTTTGAACTTACATTAGGCCATTTAGATAGAGATCTAGTAGACATTTAGATTCATAGGTCCAGGCACTGTCACATTTTAGCTGGGTAACCTTAAACAAGTTATTTAGCCTCTCTGTGCCTCAGTTTAATCATTTATGAAAGGAGAATAATAATATCCTTTTGTCATGGCTTGAAGTAAGAGTAACACATGGGCTGGGGAGAATAAATTTTTAAAATGTAGGCAACTTGCCTTCACGCAAATTAATTCTTTCCTTTCTCTCAATCATTATTTCTCAGTGTGATTCATCGATCTCTTGCATCAGAATCACCTAGAGTGCATGTTTGAAATGCATATTCTGTACCTCCATCACTCCCCCCACCTACTGAATCAGAATCTCTAGGGGGTTGTACTGGAAAATAATGTACTTCATGGGGTTGCTTTGAATACTAAATGTGTTCAGCTTTGTAAAGCATCTCCCACAGTGCCTGTCACATAGTACACACTTGATTTTTTTTAAGTTAATTTTTCTCTTCCTTAGTTATCTAGCACAATGTCTAGCATGTAATAATGCTTGAGACTATTAGTTTCTCCCAATGTTACCAGAGAAATGACTGAATTACTTCTTTAGTTACTATAAAAATGTCTGAATTACTTCCATGAAGAGTCTTAGACACAAAACACTCTGATTTATAGATCAAATGCCGCTAATAGGCAATCCTTGAGGGAAGTAAGTGCTTGAGAATCTTTAGGGGAGTTCTTATTACCTGGGACTACTACATGTGTTTATGCCATCAACTGATGGAGGTATTATCTCCAGTTATTTTTTATGCTCTAAATATATAGTAGTGGGGCTGGCCCCGTGGTATAGTGCTTAAGTTCAGTGCATTATGCTTTGGTGGCCTGGGTTCGCAGGTTCAGATCCTGGGTGTGGACCTACACCACTTGTCGGCCACACCGTAGCGGCGACCCACATTTAAAGTAGAGGAAGATTGGCATAGATGTTAGCTCAGGGCTCATCTTCCTCAAGCAAAAAATGAGGAAGATTGGCAACAGATGTTAGCTCAGGGCTAATCTTCCTCAGCAAAATAATAAATAAATAAATAGTAGTATTGTTCAGCTATTCTTTTTTTTTTTTGGTGAGGAAGACCAGCCCTGAGCTAACATCCGTTGCTAATCCTCCTCTTTTTTGCTGAGGAAGACTGGCCCTGGGCTAACATCCGTGCCCATCTTCCTCCACTTTATATGGGAGGCCGCCACGGCATGGCTGACAAGCAGTGCGTCGGCGGGCGCCTGGGATCCGAACCAGCGAACCCCGGGCTGCCAAGCGCGGACTAAACCGCTGCGCCACTGGGCCGGCCCCCAGCTATTCTTTTTAATGAACCACCCAAAATCTAGTGATGTGCAATAATAAGTATTGATTATCATGCATATAGATGTAGCTGGAACAGCTCTACAAGCTGCAGTTGTCAAGTTGCCTGGGTAGGCTCTGCTCTATATGTCTCATCATTTTTGGACCAGCGAGCTAGCCAGCACCTGTTCTTCTCATGGTGATATCTGAAGCTCACAAGCATAAGCTCCACTGAGCAAGTACATTTCAAGGGTTTGCTTGCCTCAGGTTCACCAACATCAATGTCCAACATCAATAGGGCATAGAAATATATTCTTCCCACAGTAGAGGGCAAGAGGAGTGAATATCAAAATGTTCAGTCACATATTGGACATCAGCGTATGAGTTTTCCTTGGGCAACTGAAAGTAAACATATTGAAAGCTGACTTCATTTCCTTTCCCCTTCCTCCCCATCCCCCAAATATCCACGTACTTTCTTGTGTTCTCTATCTCCATTAACGGTATCACTGTCCACATAGTCACTTAAAAGAAACACCAGAGACAATTTTTATTTCTCCCTTTTCCTCCCCCACCACATCCAACAAAGTGCATTTGTTGATTCAGCCTCAGCAAGGACTCAAATTTCCTCCCTCCTGCTGCCTCAGTTCTCTCACCTGGACTGTGGCATCAGTCTCCTACCTGCTCTTCCTGCCTCTTATTCTACCTTTTTAGAGTAAAAGGTCTATCTTTTATTACAATTTCTAAAAGATAAAGCTGGTCATGTCATTGCTCTGCTTAGAAAACTTCAACAGCTTTCCATAGACCTCAAAATTAAGCAAAAAATCCTTAGGATAGTGTTCAAGGCCATTTTTTTTTATGATACAGTTCCAAATTATCCGTTTAGTCTCATCTCCTATATTTCATAACACACATCTGAAGACCTGGCTATTCCATACCAGATACTTATTGCCTTCCAAACCTACCATGATCTTTCATTCCTCTGAACCTTTGCTAAAACCATTTCCCTTACTTGGAATGACACGGTCCCCATTGTACCTGTTGAAATCTTATATGTCCTTCAGTTCCTAGCTTTTGTATTATCTCCTCTGTGAAGCACTTCCTGATAATCCTTGTGAGAAATGAGCTGCTTACTCCCTTCTCAGTATTTCTGTAATACTTCATGCCTCTATTATAGTGCTTAGTGCAGTTCACCTGTATTATAAGGAGTGTGTATTTATCTGTTTCCCTCACTCGGTGGTGAACTCCCTAAGGGTGAGAACTATGCATAGCGCAATGCCTGTAAAGTAGGAGCTCAATAAATGTTTGCTGCATTGAATTTTTCATTATAAATGTCATTAAACAAAATATTTTATCCTTTGTGACATTCCCTCTGAGGTAAGTTAATGTTGTGATTCCTTTTTTATTGGTTTAAAAGGGGGGAGGGGCAGATTTTATAGTGATTACAGAATGGAAATATCAAGAAAATCTAATGTCTTCAACTACTGTCCTTGAAATAATAATTACTACCACCTCCCAAATCTCTACCAATCATTAAACAACTACTATGTGCCTGGTCAAATATAGCTTTTCCAGGGTCACACAAATAATTTTTGGAACCAAGATTTGAGCCTGAATCTAACTCTAAAGCCCATACTTTTCTACTGTTTCATATTGTCCTCTCTCATTTCTAGCCTAAAGCAGTAAATGTCTTCTTGGAGAAGAGTTTTCTATGTGGAAACACATGCATAGGTCATTCATTTATATATCCTTTTGTTAGGCTGAAAGGGGTCAAGAAGGAAGATATAACACAAGTGTAATATTAAAAGAAAGCCAAACCAATTAGCCACCACCCAAAGGAAATGTGGAAACTTTACCCCAACTTTTAATTTTGAAAAATGTTAAACCTACAAAACAGCTGTATGACTAGTACAATAGCTACTCATACACCCTTTATCTGAATCCTCAAGTTGTTAACATTTTACCATATTTGTTTTCTCTCTCTAAACACACACACACTTCCCCCCCAATCATTTGGGAGTGGCAGATATCATATTTCAGTATTTCTCTCCTAAGAACATGAATATTCTACAAAGCTACAATACCATTATCACAAATAAGGATATTATCATTGATAAATAATATTATGTAATATACAGTCTCTCTTCAAATTTCCCTGAAGCCCCAAATATGTCTTTGTAACTGTTGTTGGTTTTGTGGTTTCATTTTTTAATATAATACAGGCAATTGGTATAAAGTGGAACATAATTCTCTGAGAGTTGTACCATTGACCAGATTAGTGGTTCTTATGCTCAGGACAGCACTGCCTCAGGAAAGACAGATGACTGGTCCTAACCCTTTCTGTTTTTGTGTTTGGTTGCTTTTGCTTTTGTTTTTGTTCACCTTCTAAACCTGGTTGACATGGAAAGCCTATGTTGAATCTCTCCTCCTTTATTTAAAAAATTTTGAAAAATTCCAAAACTATGTAACAAATTAGAAAAAAATAATAGAAAAAAACACTTGTATACCATCAACATAGACTCACCAGTTGTTAACATTCTGCTACATTTGCTTTATTTGTCTCTCTGTGGCTCGCTCTCTCTCAGTAATTATTTTTGCTGAATCATTTGAAAGTTGCAGACATCATGACACTTGAGACCTAAACACTTCAGCATGTTTCTACTAAAACAAAGGCATTCTGTCATATATAATCACAATATTACACTCAAGAAACTCAACATTGTTATAATATTAAATAACATCAACTCCATAGTCAAATTACAACAATTATTCCAATAAAATAATATCTTTTATAGCTGGCTTTCCTTTCCAATCCAAGGTACAATCAAGGGACATGTGTTGCCTTTTGTTGTCATGTTTCTTTAGTCTCTTAATCTAAAACCTATTTTTTTCTCTTTTATGACAGATAGTTTTGAAGTGTCCAGGCCAGTTGTTTTGTAGAATAGTCTACAATTTAGATTTATCTGATTTTTCTATCATGATTAGATTGAAGTTAATCATTTTTGGCAAGAATGCTTCACAGGTGATTATGTCTTCAGTGCTTTATATCAGGAAGCACATCAAGTCAGTTTGCTCCATTACTGATGAGGTTAAGTTTGATCACTTCATTAAGTTGGTATCCACCAGATTTCTCCATTATGAAGGTACATTTTCCCATTTGTAAGCAATAAGTAATTTTCAGAGTAATAATCTGAAACTTCGTCAATATGTTATTCCCCAGCAATCTTTTCATTCAGTGGTTTTAGCATTAACCATTGATCCTTGCCTGAATTTATTACATTAGTGGTTGCAAAATGGTGATTTTTCTAATTCTGTCATTCCTTCTACATTCATTAGCTGGATTCTTCTGTAAAGAAGAGCTTTCCTTCTGCCACTCCCACCATTTTTATTATCACTATGGGCTCATGTTTTCTTTTTTTATTTAATATATGTCTGTTCCAAATGTTTGTGTCCTCCCCCAAATTCATATGTTGAAATCCTAACACCCAAAGATGATGGTATTAAGATAGGGCTTTTAGGAGGTGCTTAAATCATGAGGGTGGAGCCTTTATGAATGGGATTAGTGCTTTAGAAAAGAGGCTGCAGAGAGATCCCTCCCACCATGTGAGGACACAGTTAGAAAGTACCAGCTATGAACCAGGAAGAGGGCCCTCACCAAAACTGGACCATGCTGGCTGGCACCTTGATCTTGGACTTCCAGCCTCTAGAACTGTGAGAAATAAATTTCTGTTGTTTATAAGCTACCCAGTTCGTGGTATTTTGTTATAGCAGCCCAAACAGAATAAGATAATGTTTTTATCTATTACCATTATTAATATTTTTAAGGAGTAAATTGTCCCAGATTTGGCCAGTGTCCTTGTGACATGCTCCCATCAGTTCTTGACCACTGCCTTGCTTTCTGGCATGGCAAGATGTATTTTCCCTGGATTCAGCCATTTCTTCAAGGAACCCTGGTTTCTTTTAGTGGGGAATGGTATCTAGAAACCAAAAGTTGGGTGTTAGGTATACTCATTGCCATTGGGATGTCACTGCTTCTAAGCCCTTTCAATATACAGAGCCAGAAAATGTGTGTGTGCATGTATGTGTGTAATGAGTTCATAATGATACCTCTAGTTTAATCCAGCACCACTGATTTCTTCCTCTGTGTTGCTCCACCATCTTCTAGAGCATTTCAGTGGTGGGAACTGGCTGTAGCCATGCCAGAGATCTAACTTGAAAGAAGGGGAAAGAGAAGACAAGCTCACGCCCAATGTTTTAAGCCCCAAACCTAGATGTGACATCATTTCTTCTCATTTTCCATTGAAAATTTACTGGTGACAGCATAGTTACATGGCCACACCTAGCTGCAAAGGAGAACAGAAAATGGAGTCTCTAGCTGGGCAGCCATATGCCCCGGAAAAGGGGCAGAATAGATTTTGAAAGAACCACTAGCAGCCTGCCACTGTGAGATGTAAGGGTAAGTCTGCTAATGGACTTTTGGAAAAGATTTCCACTCTTCTAAACATTACTAAACCACATATCTGTTTTTAATAATTTGATAATTTTATTTATATAAAATCTGTTTCCTTTGTAAGCCTATATGTTTTATTTTATGCATTTAAAAACTTTATTCTGAGAAGGGGGCCATGGGCTTCACCAGATTGCCGGAGGAGCCTGTAGCACAAAAAGCAGGCCTCTGTGGTGGCAGAGGCAGAAGATCATTTAAGAGACTGTTACATTAATTCAGGCAAGCGAATGTGACTCAGGCAGCGTCCACAGGGAACAGATTCCAGAGATCCTTTAATCTTCACTCACAGAATCTGCTTTTATCAGCAACACAGCCAGATAACAGCATTGCTACTAACCATTTACGCTCACTTTATTTCAGCAGAAAGAAATGCTTTCTTGAAAGTGTAATTTAGGAATGTTTTCTTTTCAAATTTAACATAAAATAAGGGGAAACGTCCAAGCCATAAAGGATGCCACCCTGTTGTTTAGGTGGCATAATGGGTATTAGCTGGACAGTTTTCCACAATTAATAGCTTTCCCCTAAGAAAAAACAATAAGCTTTTACAACCTCACGTCGTGTGACGGAAGCCTCTTAAAGAAGAGGAACAGAATCAGACACTAAAGGAAAAGAGCCTTAGTGGTTTGCCCAGAGGGATTGGAAGCAGCAGAGGAGGAGCTGGTGGCAGGTTGAGGACGCCTCAATAACAGGCTGATGCTCCAATCACAGGCCTCTGCACAGGGCTGAGTAATCACCCGCCAATGTCTGGATCCACAGGCTGCTGCAGTTATCTTTCATTGCTCTGTATGTGACACCCTGGGCCTGCAGTATAGCATGCCGCAGCCAAATTCGTCACTTGAGTTCCATTGATCCGGCAGCTCTGATGGGCTGCGGCTGTCTCCAGTCTCTGAATCTCCAGAGGATTACGGTTTTGCACTGTGTCAAGATCTTTCACTTGATTCTGAGCTGTGGCCTTGTTTCCTTATGCTAGAATGTGAGCTCTGAAGAGTCTGGGGATCACAGTGCTCCTCAAAGTGGGTGCTATTCTTTGTTAAATGAAGGAATCATTCAGTAATTCAGGTAAATGCACTTACTTAAGGAAGGTGAAGTTCTTCAACCCTGATCTGTAATTCTATTAAATATTTATATTTATATTTATATTCTGGGGCTATATTTAGATATATTTAAATTTTAAATATTTAATATTAAATATTTAAATATATTTTAAAAATTATATTTTCTTCATATCATCACTGTTCAGCTCAGGGTGGTTCTCGGATTGATCACAGAGCCGTGGAACTAAAATGGGCATCTAGGGGCCAGCCTGGTGTAGTGGTTAGGTTCACATGCTCTGCTTCGGCCGCCCAGGGTTTGCAGGTTCGGATCCCGGGCACAAACCTATGCACCGCTCATCAAGCCATGCTTTTGCGGCATCCCACATACAAAATAGAGGAAGATGGGCATGGATGTTAGCTCAGGGCTAATCTTTCTCAGCAAAGAGAGGAAGATTGGCAATGGATATTAGCTCAGGGCCGATCTTCCTCACCAAAAGAAAAGAAAAGGGGCATCTAATCCAATCCTCTTACATTCTTTAAGAACCAATTATTGTAATCAAGTGAAAAAAAACTCCTTGTTTTGTTTTGCCTTTTAAAAATTTATGAACCTAAATAACTTTATAGAAAAAGAATCTAATCTCTCCAAGTCTCTTCTGATCTTCATGGAGAACAGGGAAAGCTGGAGGCAGAGATACTGTTCAGAGACACCTGGGCACCAGCTCTGCATCCTCCCCCAGGATGAGGAGGCACCTTGCTGCTGAGCAGTTTGGTTCACTCTGACATGCAGGTGTTCTAACTTAGAACACTCTTTGATATTCCCTAAAACATAAACTCATACAGTCTTAGTATGAATTCCTTAGGAAGGTGCTAATGAGGTAAGTCTGAATATAAAGGGTATTAGTGAGTGAGACTGGCTTTGTTCTCAGCTCTGGAACACTCACTGACTGAGTGAAGAATGTCAGCAGCAGTTGCACACCCCACAGGAAATCAAGAGACATGGAGAAAGCCAGCAGAGATATGCTACATCTGCTCCTGCTTTGTGTAGCCACCTGGCTTCTGTTAAGTTTTGTTTCCTTGGCTAAATAAATCAGGAAGCAGTGAGTATGTATGTGTGCCTGGGTGTGGTCTCTTCCTGATAATCTATAACCTGCCCATACTACTATGCTTTTCTAAAAAACTGTTTATCTTGAAATAATTTCAGACTTTTGGAAAAGTTACAGGACTAGTACAAAGAATTCTCATTTTTACCCAGATCCAAATGTTAACACTTTATCATATTTTCTTTATTATCCTCTCCATTGATAGGTATTATTTTTTCTGATCTGTTGTGCATATTATACCCCTTTACTCCTAAATACCTGTGTGTATTTCCCAAAAACAAGGACATTCTCTTACATAATCACAATACAATGATCGAAATCAGGAAGTTAACATTGATACAATACTATTATCTAATATACAGACCTTATTAATATTTTGCCAATTGATCTAGTACATGTCACATTTACTTGTCATATTAACGGGATCATACAGTATGCAGGCTTTTGAGACTTGCTTTTGTCACTTGGCATAATACATTTTGGATTCATCCATGTTGTCATGTGTATCAATAATTTGTTCCTTTTTTTATTGCTGAGTAGTATTTCATTGTTTGGATTATAACACAATCTGTTTATCCGTTCATCAGTTCAGGAACGTGTGGGTTGTTCCAAGTTTGAGACTACTACAAATAAACCTGCTGCAAACATTCGTGTACATGTTTCTGTGTGAATGTGAGTTTTCATTTCTCTAGGATAAATACCCAGGAGTGTGATTGCTGAGTCATGTCATAAGTATATGTTTAACTTTATGAGAAAATGCCAAACTGTTTTCCAGGGTGGCTCTACATCTTACATTTCCACTAGCTGTGTATGAGAGATCCAATTTCTCTGTATCCTTACCAGCATTTGGTGTCTCATTGTAGTTTTACTATGCATTTCCATAGTGAATTATGATATTGAGTGTCTTTTCATGTTCTTCATAGCCATCCATATAGCTTCTTTTTTAGTGTCTGTTCAAATACTTTACCCATTTAAAACAATTAGATTGTTTTCTTACTGTTGTGTTTTGAGAGTTCTTCATATATTCTGGATAAAATCCTTTGTCAGATATGTGATGTGGAAATATGTTCTCCCAATCTGTAGATTTTGTTTTCATCTTCTTAACATTGGTGAGAGAGAACATGCTATGGTTGGAGAACTGATGTGTGTGTGTGAGGAAGATTAGCCCTGAGCTAATATCTAGGAAGACTGGCCCTGGGCTAACATCCGTGCCCGTCTTCCTCTACTTTATATGTGGGACGCCTGCCACAGCAGGGCTTGATAAGTGGTGCATAGGTCTGCACCTGGGATCTGAACCTGTGAACCCTGGGCCACTGAAGCACAGCATGTGAACTTAATCGCTACACCATCAGGCCAGCCCCGAACTACATTGATTTTTGAATGTTGAACCAACCTTCTCTTTGCTAATAAAGTTTTGTTGAGGATTTTCATTAAATGTTTAAAAGAGAATGCACCATTGAAGTCAAATGTGCTATTTTCAGCAGGTCTTTCCCTACACCACCTCTAACTATGATTAGAATGTACCCCATCCACTACCATTGCATCAAGGTACTCATACATACTTCAAGACCCAGTTAAAACAGCATGTCTTCCATGGACAACTTCCCACTCATATTTACTCACTCCCTCTTCTGAGACCCTCAACTCTATTTTATCTCATCCTTCTGTAACTGTTTCCACATGTTCACTGACCTTACCTGACTAAAACTCCTCCAAGGACTATTTGGTTAATCCTGGTGTTTCCAGCGCTTACTATAGGGCCCAGTGCAGAGTAAGTGCTCAGTTAATGCTTGTTGACTGAAAGGATAGAGATAAGTCAGCAGAGGAAGGCTTTGTCTATCTGAGCTTCAGTGCTGAGAGTGTCATCCTTGCACTGACACATAATAGGTGAAGCCCAGTATTTGGGCTGGTATTTACCAAACTCCCATATCCCTTTGCTGAAGTGGAAGCAGTTCAGAAGCCACCATCCTTTAATGTTGGATTAGTCTTTGTTAAACACCTTACCTTAAATATCTCTGGGAGAATCTGAGAAGACTACAGAGTGACAGGTAGGTTTTAAAGCATCAATGGAAGTTTTCCTGGAGTTAATTGGGAAAGGGGCTCAGAAAAAGGAAATAGTGCAGAGGTTTTCAGGAAATCTTTCCACAGTCCAAATTTTGGCACGGTGTGCAAGTGCTTTCTTCTCCCGCCTCATCTCCTTCCACTCCCTCGCCTGTCACTTACATTCCGGTCATATTGAACTACCTGTAGTTCACTAGGTTTTTCTTTCCTCTGAGCCTTTGTACATGCTATTCCCTGTATTTTGAATGCCTTGTTCCCCTGATTTCCTTTAACCTTTAGATCTCAGCTTAAATGACACCTCCTCTGGGCTGCTTTCCCTCACTGCCTGCTCCAACCCCCACCCCCACCCCCGTCTGAATTAGGAGCTCTTTCTCTATGTTCTCACAACACCCTGAACTTACTTCCTTGTAGCACTTGTAAAACTATTGAAATTCCTCTTGAGTCTCCTGTATTTTTCACTAAACTTAGAGGTCCTAAAGGGCAGCACTGTATCTTCTGTTATTCCCAGGGCCCAGAACGATGCCTGGCACAGAGTAAACCTCAGCAAACAATTCTTCAGTGAATGAATGGGTGAATGAATGAATCCCACAAGAATGCCAATTGCAAAGAAAGATTAAAAGAACAGGTGGCTGGTATACTTTTTCTTTCCACATCCAGCATTCTCCTGGTGTGCAGCCTGCAGATGTGGAGGAGGTTGCCAAGAAGGGTGTGCAGACCCTAGTAATTGGCCGAGGGATGAGTGAGGCCTTGAAGGTAGGTATTGGTGATCCAACATTCCTGAGGACAGTTGGTGATCTCTTGGACCTTTACCTTAGAGATATGTCCTTCTTGGGAGTTCATCTCTATATATCACCCTCATTTTGTTGATTAGCCAGTGGATGGCCCTGGATAAAATAATGGCTGCGTAATACTCTTCCTCATCAGGGTTGGACTCTCCAGTTCCCACTTGACCCTGGGCCTGTGTTGTTTCAACTACTTCTCAGAAATTCCTCAATCCTGGAATTTCTCAATCAATATTTGGTTCTTTAGCTTTTTGTAGTACTTTATATTTTTATTGTACATTTTATAGTACTTTAGCTTTTCTTGGACACATTCAAGTTATGGGAGTTTTTTCCCTGTCAGAAAAAAAGAATTATTTTACTTACAGAAGTAATACATGCTTATTGTAAAAGAGTCAATGCAGAAATGTAGAGGAAAAAAGGTGAAAGATTTCCCTTCCCCAATCTCCACGCTTGATGTATACTGCTCCAATTCTCCCTCTGCATCTGCAAATATACACACACACAGATATACATGTATACACTTACAACTGTTTTTACATAAATAGGATCACACTGTACATGTTATCCTGTGACTTTTTATTTCCTTACATTATTACATTATGGACAGCCTTTCACATAAATATATAGAGATCTACCTCATTCTTTCTTTTATATAGATGTCCTAAAATCCAGTTCCCTACTATGAAGGTGCCCTTTATTTTTTTTATATTTTTTAGTTTAACCTAAAATAATTCCTATCTGTAAGGCTACTTTTATAAAATTGTTGAAACATATAGAAAAGTAATATAGGGCATTTAAAAATTTTTTCAGAGCTGTTTCTGAGGAGGCAGAGTCTAATTAAAATCTATTTGAAGTAATATTCAGGACAAGCAAGCCAGAGTGAAGAAAATATCCAGTAATAGCTGCAACTATGAGAATCTTTTATATAAATTCATTTACAAATATTTATTAGGCACCTTCTATGGGTCAGACACTATTCTAGGCCCTGGGGACAAGAGAAGACAAAGTTCATGGTCCTCATGGATAATAAAAAAGCAGACAATTTCAGGTCGTAATAAATGCTTTGAAGAAAATGGTGACTTATGAGGGTCTGCTCTAAACGGGGTGCTCAAGAAAGGCCTTTCTGATAAGACATTTGAACTGCAGTATACATACGTTAGTTAACTTCATCCTCACACCAACCCTGTGATATGTTATTATCCCCATTTTACAAGGGAGGAAGTTGGGTTTGAGAGACTAAATAGCTGGCCTAAGGTCTCTTAGTTGGTACGTGCCAAAGTCAGAATTTGGACTTAGGTTGAACTGACTCAAACATTTTAACATTTACATAGTTTGGGCTCTGCACCATGCTAGACATTTTACATACTCTAGGTAAATTAGTTCTCATACCAACTCTGTGAGCTAGGTGGTATTATTCCTATTTACAGACATGGAAACAAAGGCTCAGAGAATTTAATTAACTTACCCAAGGTCATACTGCTAGTAAGGACTGAAATCCAAGGCTGTCTGATGCAAAAATCCATGCTCTTTCTTTCCATTTCCATTTCACCTGAGCTTTATGCATGCCTATCATGATACTTCTGTCAACTTCTTAGAAGCATCTTTGACTCCTTGGGGCTCACTGCCAAATTCTGGACTGGTGACACTCTGGGTGATCAAGGAGTGACAGCTGTCACTGTCCAATTCTGTAGAGTACACTTGTTTCATGGCAGAAAGGAAACCTTGGAGGACCTTTTCCCCTGACTTACTCATCTTTTTCCTTCTTCCCAGGTGCCTCCATCAACTGTGGAGTACCTCGAGAAACAAGGCATTGATGTGCGAGTCCTCCAGACAGAGCAGGCAGTGAAGGAGTATAATGCCTTGGTTGCCCAAGGCGTCAGGGTGGGAGGGGTCTTCCATTCCACCTGCTGATGGAGACTTAAGAGAATAAATCACTAAGCAACAATGCCTGTGCCTATCACTCTTACCACTCTCCACACCAGCCTCCCCAAGCATTTTTGAACAGCTGCTCATGCCAGGTCCTGTGCTAGGCTTTGGGATGCATGGATGACTAAGGAAAGGTCCCTGTCCTGGGGAGAGAGGGTGGACTGGAAATCAGGAATGTTTACCAAAGCTTAATAATGTAGTAAGTGTTGGGCCAGAAGTACTAGCAAATAAGGCAAAAATGAAGCCTCCTGCTTTGAAGGCCAAAGAAAAATTTCAGTGCATTAAAATCACATTACAATTGATGCCTTGGAACGTTTAGCCATCAATTCAATCAATATTTATCGAGTATCTTATATGCCAGGCACTGCTATAGGCTCCAGAGAAACAGCAATAAAATCTTGTCCTTATGAAGCTTATATTCTAGTAGGGAAAATAAACAAGTAAACAAATAAATATATAAGTAGACTCTGTTATAAAGAAAAGCAGGTTGAAGACAAAGAGTGATAGGGGCTATTTCAGATATGTGGTCAGGGTTCTAGGCAGGCTGTTCTAACTAAACCTGTGCTTCGCCAGACAGGTCTCTCTGGGCCTCCAGTTCCCTCACTATAAAATGATGCAGCTGGACTAGATGCCCTTTAATGGCCCCTACTGGCATGAATAGTCTTTGTTCTATTAAATATCAGGTGGCCTTTGTGAAGCCTCAGAATAGACTGATAGAACTACAATAATTTATCAGCATAACCTTAGTTTTCATTTTTCCTCCTCTTTTAAGAGTTATGAGTATGGGCTTTGGTGTCAAATAGCCTTGATTTTGAACTGTGGCTTTCTGCCACTCACTGGTTGGGCACTTATATAATCTCTAAGAGTTCCACTGTTCTCATCTGTCACATAGGGATAATATTAGTACCTGGAGTTATTGCAGGTATTAAAGGGAGTAATTCAAAGAAAGTCTTAGCACACTGCCTGGCATATAGTAAGGACTCAATAAATTGAAGTCATTGTTGTCATTATCTTTCTATTAATGGGGCTGCTGTGTAAAGCCAGTTAGTTTCATTTTATGTTCTTAATACAGCAGCTTACTATTTCAGAGTCATAGAATGTTGAAGCCCAAAGGAACTATCTACTCTCTCTCTCTCATTTATTCAGTAATTCTCTTTCATGCCCATTTACTGAGTCTCTTACTAATTTTCTTATGACCAGTTATCGCTATACCCTGGGGGTACAAGAATGAACATTATGAATGGGCCCTCAGGAGTTGTGTGGGAGAGACAGACAATAATGACACAGTGTGTGAACAGTGTAATAGTTACAAAGTCCAGTGGTGGCACAAAGGATGGACTAACTTATCCTACCAGGATGGAAGGAAAATGAGGGAAGACATCACCAAGGATAAAATACAAGCTGAGTCCTAAAGAACGAGATGTTCATTTATTCACCAAACAGTTGGCAACTCTTTAACATTTACTAGGTATGGTATTTATCATGGCCATAACTAAACAAAATTGCTCCACCCCAGCCCTTGTTGAAGCAGCAGCTCCAGAAAGCTGATATTTGCTCCACATGATCCTATCACCTGGTTGGCCCAGTTGGGCATCTGACCTAAGGGGAGCCAATCCATTGACTGAGCAGCAATTTAAGATGTGGCTTGGCAAGAAAAGATGAGCCAAGACCATCAGAATGGAAAGTGATTTTTCCAAGTTCACCCAGCAAGTAAGTGGCAGAGCCAGGATTAGAACCCAATGCTGTGTCTTGATCTCTTTCTACCATACAAGTCCTTAGGAGGCCCGTGGGAGTGAGAGCCTCACAGACCTGAGGACATGAGGTCTAGACCCAGCCTAGAGGTCTGGGGAGGCCCCGCTCAGTGCCCTTTCTGCAACCAGCCATTTGTCAGATGACAGGATCTTTCCAGATCTCAGTTCCTTCAGCTCATAAAGCCAGGCACCTATATATCTAGGAGGGATGTTCAATAAAATCCAGAATGTTTCTCTATTGATGCAATCTTTTTTTTCCTGAGGAAGATTTGTCCCAAGCTAATATCAGCTGCCAATCTTCCTTTTTTGCCGCTTGAGGAATATTAGCCCTGAGCTAATATCTGTGCCAATCTTCCTCTATTTTGTATGTGGATCACCACCACAGCATGGCTGACAAGTGGTGTAGGTCCATGCCCAGGATCCGAATCCACAAACAAGGGGCTGCTGAAGCAGAGTGTGCCAAACTTAACCACTAGGCCACAGCGCTGGCCTGATGCAATCATTCGTAATTTTTGGGGGGGGGGGGGTCAAATGTAAGGTGAGACAGCTCCAGTGGGTGTTGAATTAGGTACGAGTGTGATCAGTGTTTCTAAGTGAGTTGTCTCCACATTAAAGAGAACTTACTACCAACTTCTTAAAGAAGTATCTGGCAGTGAGGTTATTAAACTTTGTACAGAACCTGCTAATAAATAGCCCCAACTTCTGAATCTGTTCTACATGCATGGTCAATGCTGGAAACGTACAGAACCTGGAAAGGAGGTACTTTTCCACATGACACTATACTTAGTCCCACATCTTGATCATTAAGCCCTTTGATTCGATTTGTAGGTTGCAGAGCCCTTTCAGCCCACACTTAATTTCTTCTAGCTTGAGTGGTTCCTAAGGCAAGAAGTCTGCCAAGTGCTAAGTGTGTACCTTTCTTCCCTGTAATTCTCTTTGCTGAAGTCAATCATGTCAAAGTCAAATATAAAGTCCTTTCAGAAACTTGAATCTCAGGGCTGGCTCCTGCAGGCATGCCATGGTACTGCTAAGTTTGCTCTGGATTCATATACTCATTCATTCTTTCTTTGGCTGGTATGTGCCAGGAGCTGTGCTGGGGATACACCACCACAGACATTCTTACTGTCCAGATACTCACCAATTCATTGGAAGAAACAGACATGTAAACACACAGTGATGATGCCAAAGTTGCAAACTGGCATAAATCTACCCGGAGGAATGTTTTGTTTCAGTAATTTTAGCATTTACTTAGTTACTAAAATTTTTAAGTTGGGCATTTTTTACATGAAAATGAAGATTTCTGGCTTTTCTGGAAGAACTGGAAGATCTGACAGGACCAGGCCCACATCTATAAACAACCAAGTGGAGCTGAATAGCAACTGCCTTCAGACAGAATGTGCTCTCTGATTCTTCAGTCTATACTAGCTTCCTCCAAGCCACCTGACTCCTTTTTTCCTGCCTACTTTGTTTAGGGGTTTGTGTTTGCGAACCTGCAATAAATATTATGCATGAAGTATGTATAGGTGGGAACAAAGAAGCAATGCACCAAGTCCACAGGAGACAAAGACAGGTTCTAGAATGAGGCTCAGTCCTGAAGAATGAGAAGAAAGGAACCATAGGAGACAATCTGAAGAGCATATTCCGGGCCTCAGGTCCAAAGGTCTGAGGCAAGAGAGCATGAGTGCTGGGAATAACCACAGGTAATTCTCTACAGCTGGAGAAGTACAGAAAATGTTTGGGACAGGGAGCATGGGGCTGGAGATGACAGCAGGGGCATGAAGAGTCTTCAAGGATAGGAGTTTATCCTGGGACCAGAAATGATCCACTTAAAGGAGCTTAAGCAGAGGAATGGTGTGATCAGATCTCAGTTTTAGAAAGATTACTCTGACAGCTGTGTGAGGAATGGACTGAGGGGGCAAGACTTGAGGCAAGAAGATTAGGAAGCCGATGCCATACTTTAGGAGAGATGACGAGGGCCTGTATCAGGATAGAAACAGTATAATGAGAAAAGGACTCAGTCAAGAAACATTTCAAAAAGAAGGACTTGATGGCTGTTTTTATATGAGGGGTGAAGAAGGGGTCCAAAGTGACACACAGGTTTCTGACTTTGACTGCTGGGTACATGGTAGACCACTGACAAAGACACAACAATAGACTCTGATATGAGAACCATATTGGACTAAGAATCAGGAGGCCTGGGTTCCAGTCTTGGCTTCACCACAGACTCAGTCTCTGGGTTTGCACCTTCACGTGTAAAATGAAGGTGCCACACCAGAGTGATCTTTATGCTCCCTTCCAGGTCTTTGTAATATAAGGTCATTTTTCCACTTCAGTGAAAAAATGTGGAACCAGATGCAGAAAAATCAAGATTATCGTTATTTCACAGAACCTGAGAATTCAGGGTAAAAGGAATTTAAAAGGTTGAGCCCAACCCCTCATGATACTTGAATTCCTTTGCAACAAACTTGTCAGGAGCTTGTTCACATCCACATGGAGAATTCCTTATCTCCTAATGCAGCCCATTACATTTTTACACAGCTTTAAAAAACCTACCCTGATACTAAGCCAAAATCTGCCCCTTAGTGTAGCTCCACCTTTGGTGGAAAAAGTACTATACTTTGTGTTTTAAGACCTAGGATCAAATCCTAGCTTTATCCCTTAGGAGAAAGAGTACCTCAAAGTCTCAGTTTCCCCACCTGCAAAACAGGGGATAACCTGGATTTTTTAAAAATTGATGTCTTAATAGTTTATAACATTGTGAACTTTTAGTTGTACATTATTGTTTGTCAGTCACCATATAAATGCATCCCTTCACCCCTTCTGCCCACCCCCCATCCCCCTTGCCCCTGGTAACCACCAAACAGTTCTCTCTGTCTGTGTGTTAGTTTATCTTCCACATATGAGTGAAATCATGCAGTATTTGTCTTTCTCTCTCTGGCTTATTTCACTTAACATAATACCCAACCTGGAAGGATTTTTATAAAAAGAGTAACTGGATCTGAAAAGGATCCAGTATATTCTTCCCTTAGAAGGCTTTCTATACCTACGGCATAAGGGGTTCAGTCAGCATTCATGGGTCTTATCATTTTCTTCTATGCTCCAATCCTGCAATCATCATGAGATGCTTGTGTCGGGGCCGTGGTATTATTCAGCCTGGCTTCAAACTTCATTTTATCTCCAACACAGGCACTTTTTTTCAGGGCATCTTGTTGTTGACATACGAGAGCTCACTAATGGCACATACTTGAGATGTAGAAAATAGGTGAGCACACGAGAAAAAGTAAGCTCCTTGGAGATGATCTTTCTTCCCTTAGTCCCTCTATAACAGTTATGACCTCCTGGAACCAGACTGCCTGGGTTCAAATCCCAGCTCTGTCGTTTACTAATTGTGTGACGGAGGCCAAGTTCCTTGATTTTCTGAACTTCAATTGCCTTGCTTGTAAAATGAAGATAACAGTACTTACTTTATAGGGTGGTTGTGAGGGTTAAATGAGTTCATTTATGTAAAGGGCTTACAATTCTGTGGGGAACATATTAAGTGCATTAAATCAAGTCAAACATGCTTGAACTCAAATTCCAGCTCCACCTCTGAGTAATTGTATGATCTTCCTATTATTTTTATAAGCTTTCCAAGTACCCAGTATGATCAAGACAGGCTGGAGATTCAGATTCTACCAAGCATTATTTAATTAAACTCATCCAACAACAGTTAAGGTATAATGACCTCTGTTTTATATACAATGAGGAAACTGAGGCACAGAGAGCTGAAGATTTGAAGGCTTTTTTCCGTGTACTTTCCCTGAGGTGGTACAGCTCAGGCCTTTGAAATCATCTTGCATTTGACTGGTCATTTGACCAGTGACTTCACCTCTTCAGTCTCACTTGGCTGCTGTGAGGATTACATGACAGGTAGAGAACAGAGCACAGGCCTTCACACGGTTAGCATCTCTGGGGCATTTACTATTCTTATACCCCAGCTGCACCTTTAACTCACATGCAGCTCCAACAGTGGAGTCATCAGACATGTAGTGGGAAATGGCTTTATTTCTCACACTGGATCCCTCTTTCCCATAATCCTGGTTTCTTTTCTAAAATATGGCCTCTATCATTTTGGGTCTAAGGATAATGGCAGGTAAGGTCAAAAATTTCCCTCAGGGATGAAAATGATTCATTCTCCAGTTACTCATTCAGTCCTTGGCCCACCTACTGCCTGAGTTAGGGAAGGAGCTTCTCAGCAAGATAAAGGATGTCTAAGGCCATTCAGGAACTGTCAATGGTGAAAAAGTACAGCTGTGAAAGCTGCTCTGGAGTTGGCCCTGGGAAACAGACTATTGCTTTAAGAAACGAGATTATGACTCCAATTACTGGTTCTTTAGAGGTGGCTGCAAGATTGGATCTTTGTGTTTCACACCTGAGGAACATAAGCATGTGGTATTAGTGTTGAACCTACAGCCACACAAATTTCTTTAAGGACCAGGAACTGGAACAGCTTGGTGTTTTCTCAACTTTATTAGGGGGAGGACTATGGGGGTTGAGGGGAGAAAATAAGACTTGAAGGTTTTTGTTTTCTTAATACAAAATAATTTATCCTGTGTTTGATACCAGATGAGACTGTAAGGGTCACATCTTCCTCTTTATGCCTATACATCATTTCCAGGTGAAATACTCTTGGCTTCTGGCTCACTGATACCCAAGAAAGGCCTTCTAGGCCATGATTGTAAAGACTGTTTGTGACTCAGCGCCTTGCGGGTTTGGGCATTATGTAAACTTTTACAGACTTGCTGAAGGGGATGGTGCCCTCGATGCTAGTTTCCACCTGGGTTGACATCTCACCACCCTCGATCCAGGGAGATTTTGGAATGCGTGAATTGGAGTTGTAGGCCAACAGCAGCCTCACTTCCACCTGGCATGGTTCTGGAAAAAAAGACAAAAAAATCCTCTTTGACTGGGCAAGGGCTAGGAATTGGGATGAAATGTAAGTAAAAGCAACATCAAAGATGGAAGCAGTAGAGTTTCAAGAGCATTTATTCATCTATCCACATCCCTCTCTTCCCCCTCACCAAACAAAAACACTTTCTCAGCCTGAATCCTGTGAGGCTGATCCTAAGACTGCAGATGCACTGCTTCTCTGCTGCCACTTCCTCCTCGAGTCTCTGGGTGCTCCCTGTAGCTCAGAGCCATGGCTGCTGAGATGATCAGAGAGCAAGCTAAAAACCCTTCTTGTTCTTGGGGGCCAGCCCAGTGGCACAGTGGTTAAGTTCACGCACTCCGCTTCAGCAGTCTAGGGTTCACAGGTTCAGATTCTGCGAGTGGACCCATGCACCGCTTGTCAAGCCATGCTGTGGTGGAGTCTCATATAAAGCAGAGGAAGACGGGCACGGATGTTAGCCCAGGGCCCATCTTCCTCAGCAAAAAGAGGAGGATTGGCAACAGATGTTAGCTTAGGGCTAATCTTCCTCACACAAAAAAATCAAGATAAAAATTAAATAAATAAATAAAAACTCTTCTTCCACAGAGGCCTTCCAGTCTCAAGACAGAGGGCCATAAGATACATGCATGTGGCCAATTCTCATGCCCAGATAATCATGCTCTTCCCTGCATAGCTGATCTCAAGCCTCAGGGCTGTATGCAGCACGGACTCTACTGTCTTAGTGGAGAAGCCTTTGATTAGTTTTAGTGGAGAAACCTGACAAAAAATCCTCACCAGTGAACAGGAACATGTTTCAGGAACCTAAAATCATGTCATTAAACCTTTCATTTTTTTATGACATGACATTACGATACTGATCTAGTGGAAGTAAATATGACCTCCCTCAAGTTGCTGACCGTTTGGTTGAGGAGACAGAGACAGTTGCAACGGAGCACAGTACATGCTCTAATCGAGTCTAAGAAGGATGAGGAGGGAGCCCAGGAAGGCTTTGGGATAGAACACCTGCTCTGTGCCAAGCACAAAGCCCCAAGAGTTCTTACCCTGCCACGCCATGAAAGAAAGACTGTCACAATCCCAAAAGTCCCAAGGCTCCGAGAGGTTCTAAGTGACTGCCCAAATCCACATCACTGACAGAATTGGAGCCCAGTTCATAAAAGATGGCTGCTGCTAACCCCCAACCACAACCAAGCCTCGGCTCTCACAGCACTTTCAGGAGCCAAACCCTGGTACATCAGAGGACTCAACCCCACCTGGTCATTATGCCTTCCCTCACCAGCATGTGATAAGAATGGCAGTTCAAGCCACTGCCATCAGAGGAAGGAGACAGTGGGGGAAAGAGACAAAAGATCATCTGGGACAAATCATGCAACCTACTTATCATGACTGGAAGAATCTCTGTCTTATGTATTCTCATTCCCCTCTTATAGATAAGGAAAATGAGACAGAGAGGTAAAATAACTTTCTCAGGATCACACAGCAAGAGAGGCAGTATTTGGAACCTGGTCTACATGACTCAAAGCTTCTGACCTGGCAGCATCCTGCCTCCCAGAGAAGAGGCCCCTGGTAGGGAGCTGCTGAGGGACTGGATGGAGGAGCTCTCTACCAACACCAGGCCCCATCTCCTGGATTAGGAGAAAGAAGGTGCAGGTGCATTCAGAATGGGAACATATTTCACTTTAGTGTCCTACTCAGAAGGGAGCATGGCATAGTGAAAAGACTAGGGTTTGGGCGTTAGGAAATCTGAGTGCCAGCATCAGTGCCACCATTGATCGGCTATGTGGACCCCCATTTACGCATCTATAAAATGAAGAACAGAATACTAAATCCCATCAGAAAGATGGTCTAAGGACTAAATGAATTTTAATTGCACATTTAAAATCCTGTGTTCACTTTTCATTATTTGTTGAGCACCTACTACATGTCAGGCACTAGGCACACAGGATATACAGGCAGTGGGGACACAGAGGTAAAATGACGAGCAACTTCCCTGCTCTAGTGGACCCTGCATTCAGGGTCAGTTAACAAATGAGAAAACATCTGACACTAATAAGTGCTATGCAGAGAATTAAAATAGAGATTTGTAATAGTGACTGGGTAGCAACCTCTCAGAGGAGATGATCCTGGGTAAATTATAATTCTGCAAGCTCAGGACACCCTAGATCGTAGCCCTGATTCAGGAAATGACTTGCTGTGTGACCAAGGACAAGTCCATAGGCCCCTCAAGACCTTGCAAGCTCTTTTGAGCTCCAACATGCTGTGATTTGCCCCCCTGAGCCTTGGCCCTTCCAAAACAATGCTGTCCCACTGCATTTCTTTCCCCATATCTAGGATCCCTTCCTGAGAAGAGATTAGAATAAGGAATTCTACCTTCCTGTGGGGCTAGAGGTTTGGCAAACACTAGTGCAGAAACATTCCAGGCAACAAGGATATGGAATGAGGGATGCTTAGAGAGGCAGATCCCAGGTAAAAGCATTGCTGGATGCTCCCTCAACTGTGCCAGGCCCAGGGTCACTGGATCCCCGAAGGGGCTGCCCTGACACTCAAAAGAGCACCACTTCCTCTTTGTGAAAACTTCACAAAGTCATCTATACCCACCTAACACCCGGGATAGAGGGAAAGCATTGATAATGGCATTAAATAGTTATTCATGTATTTAAAAACATGGTGAAAGAAAATTCCAGAAGGCATCCACCTATTTCTAAAATAAACCAAATTTGGTGGTATTGAATACCTTCTCCAGTAACAGCCATGCTTCTGAATCATCTTCAATGATTTAGGAAATACCAGCAAAGCCAATTCTCCCCCAGGTTTTAGGTTCTACAGACTGAGTCTCTCTTTAAAGTTTCAAAGCAGCCTTACAGGCTTGAAATGTAATGTCTTTTGCACTTGTATTCTCCCATTTTATTCATATGAATTTAAAAAAATACTTATGCAACTGCCTTGTCTTTTCACAAGTTTATTGAGGTTGCTGTATGGGAGGGTAAAGCATGAATAGATCATCTTACTTTGTACCATCCCACAAACCAGCCGTGTGGGAGGGGAGGGCAGTAATTGTCGTCATTTTACTTGTTTGAGGGGAATGAACTGAACTGTTCATATACAAAGAATGATTTTAAATTTTTGGTAACAAATATAAAACTGTTTAATTTCCAGACATAGCAATCCTCAGAACTAACTAGTAGATTGAGAATTATCATCTTCATTTTGAAGGTGAGGAAACAGATTCAGACAGGAGAATGGCATGTCCAAGGTTACCAGCAGGTCAGTGGCAGTCAGGACAAGAGAATAGTCTCCTGGCGTCCAGCCCAGGGCTCTTTCCATGAGACTCCATTCTATTAAAATCTCCTGCCTATCTTCTGACAAAATCTTGTGCCTCGTGCAATCAAAGCAATGCATCAAATTAGTCTGAAAAGTACCCAGTTTGAGCTTTTGAGCTCCTTAAGAAATCAAATAAAATCCTCAGCAACCCTGATTCAACCACGTATTTTTCAAACTGCAAAAAAACCAAATGCGTAAGGGTGGGTGTGATCCCCAGGAGCACATTTTCCTGCCCACCCTGGACCACTGATTCCTTACCTGTCCAGGCAGTGTGGGAGAGGTACACCTGCGTGATGAGCCGGTGCCGCCCTGGGCCAGGATTCCGGAAGTCTGCTGGCTTGGGGTGGATCATTTGAGCCTGGCCATCTGGATATAAGACCTAAGAAGTGACAGGAATGAGAAAAAGAGGCACAAGAGCCATGAGCTTTTAACCAGATTGATGGTAACATCTGTTATGAACCCTAAAACAGGAGGAAAAGAAATATGCCACTAGCCTTCACACAAGACTGCTCCTTGAGGGGAGGGCAACACTATTGACTTCTCTATACCCCCTGCCCCAGCAAAAGGCAGTGTTTGGTAAATGTTTCCTGAATTAATGGTGAACAAGAGATAGGAATAAAGCACCTCTATTAAGTACAAGGATAGGAAAAAACATTAATCCTGACGTGAAAAGCCTTCCCAGGCACCGTCATCAGGATGACTCTCTCCCTCCCTGACTCTGAATCATATGGCCTAGCATCCATCACCTACCACCAATTATTAGGAGTAATTTTGTAACTGTATTCTCTCCGCCAGCTTATAAGCAGCCAGGAAGCTGTTTACCTCTCTTTCTACAGAGACAGTGCTCACTGAAGGAGGGTCTGCTCAAATCACTGGCCAGTTCTCCACATCTCACAAACTGTCAAGAGTTCTTTCCTCCACATCCCAGGAGGCCTCACAGCTGTATGTGGAGAGTGCCTATTACACTGCATGGCGTCCAAAGGAACTAAATGAACAAATGAAGCTCATCCTAGAACTACACAGGACCTGGGCTATGTAAATATACTGATAAGGGAAAGTAGGGAACCACACAGGTCTTTCAGTTGGAAACCCTGAGGCATGTCTCAGCCCACGTGCCCCCTAATCTCTTTTCATCTCTCCTCACATCTTATGACCTGCCTGATTCCACCCCTCTTTTTTAAGGCTGCCATTCCCCACTCTATCTCCAGGCTCCAGGCACTCCAACCTACTCCAGCAGAAAGATGCAGGTGTCCCAGGTTCCCGATCCTCGTTATCTTTAAAGACAAATACTTGGCCTTCATTTTTAAAAAAGAAAGGGCAGGGGAGGGTTGAAATAGTAACGAGCACGAAAAAGAAAATGATAAAGGCAGCAGAATCTCCCAGAGTTCTCGCGAAACTGCCCTTGGTGAAAGACTTGACCCCTCTGTGAAATGGTCGCTAGAAGCCTTCCTTCATTCCTCTCTACTCCTAAGTGCAGCTTAGAAATCTGTGACCCAAGGAGGTCAGGGGAAGAATACAGCCAGTAATAATTATATTCTGAATTTCAGAAAAACTGAAAAATTGCATCTCCTCTCATCATCAGGTATCATATAGGAGCCTGAATTAGGCTAACCAAAGTGTTACTGAATGGAGTTCCTGTAGGGTCTGCTTTAAAGAACTGATAATACATTATTTTCATGGAGAACGAAATCTTGACATAATCTCAGTCATGCTCACTGCTAAATCCCTAGCACTTAAAGCCCTGTCCAGAAGAGAAGAGGTATTCGGGCATGGTGGCTGGAGTGGACAGTGCTTTCCAACCAACAGAGCTGTCCCATGACCAGGCAGTGAGTTTCCCGTCTCCCCAACTATACAGGCATCCAAACAGTCTGGCCACGCGTGTAGTGGAGCTGCTTAGGAGGGGATTTTTCAGCAGAGTCCAGCAGATGACCCTTAAATAATCTCCCTGCAATCTCATTTATGCTCAGTTGGTCAGTGAACTTTTTTTCAGGGACAATGTGAAGGAAACAGTGGTTCTCAACCCTGGCTGCACATTAGAATCACCTATGAGCTCAAAAAAATAGTGGTACCCATACCCAATCCTACTTCTAGGATTACGATGTAGGCTGAGGCCTGTGCATCAGTACTTTTTAATGCTTCCTGAGTAATTCTAAAGTGCAGCTAGGGTAGAGAACCACTAATGCAGGGAGAAAAAAAAAACCCAAACATCTGCAACACAACTTCACAGCCAGCTCAGAATCAGTTCTCTATAGGTTTTTCCTCTAATGTCACCAAAGGCAAACATTACCATCTTCAGGGCCTGATTCATCCTTATCTCTTCCAGGAAGCCTTCCCTGACTGTTCCAGGCTATTTTTCTGTCCTCTGATTGAACTTACTGCCAGTGCTTGCGTCCCTACTTTTATTGGTGTTCCTTCTGCTCAGAATACCTCCTTTTGCCTTTCTCCTTTGCTGTTTTTCATCCTTTCAGACCTCACCCACGCACCAGCATCTCCACAAGCCTTTCTTTTCCTCAGCCTCCACTACACTCTCCAAATTAAGTGCCTCTCCATAGTACTGTTAAAAATATTTTTTTAAAGTATATTGCAGAACTTTTTTATACTAGTCAAAAACTGGAAGTAACCCTGTAGGAGAGGAATAATAATTTCCCCTCTGCACTTCTAGGTTCTTGGCTAGAACCATCTGTCTGTCTCTCACTGAAACTGAGCATCCTGAGGGCAGGAATTCTGACATATTGACCTTTGCAACCCTAGTACTTAGCACATGCAATGGAATAAACATTATTACATGGATGGAAGGATGGATGAATGAATAAATGGGTAATACTCTTTGTGGGGCTTAACTGTAGACTATCGAAATTGATTAGTATCTCTACTGCATCTCTCATGTGTCTCTAACATATCTAACTTGGGAAAAAATACTCCCTAGTGATTCCTTTTTCCCACCCATAAATTTTGTCTGCCAAGCTGACCCACCCATAGCCTGAAAAGGACTTGTTTATTACAGTTTGCTTGTAGCACTGAAAAGACCAAGTCCTTTTTTTTTGCTGAAGATTCACCCTGAGCTAACATCTGTTGCCAATCTTCCTCTTTTTTTCCTTGAGGAAGATTAGCCCTTAGCTAACATCTGTGCCAATCTTCCTCTGCTTTATATGTGGGTTGCCACCACAGCATGGCTTATGAGTGGTGTAGGTCAGCACTCAGGATCCAAACCCACAAACCTGGGCTGCCGAAGTGGAGTGCACCAAATTTAACCACTAGGCCACGGGGCCAGCCCTGAAAAGACCAAGTCTTAACCCCCCATCATAAGAACAGAAAGAGCCCTGTCCTTTAGTGAACACATGCTGGGTATCAGGAGCTTTACATACATCATCTCATTTCAATATCAACTATTCCTACTTGTTAGTTGTAGAATCTAAGATTCAGAGTTTAAAGTAACTTGCTCAGACCACAATCAGCAGGAGAGCTCAGATTCAAGCCCAGACTCTTTTCCAAAAAGACTCTTCTTCCTCCCCAGTTTCTGTTCTTCAGGCAGAGATTACAGGGGTGCTCAAGTTAAATGTTTCAACACAAAGTGAGTATAGAAGGTCCATGGGGTCCAAAACCTGACAGACCTGGACCTTCACAGTACTCTGAGGATCCTGCACATGTTCAAGGGTTGCATCGACATCCAGGGCCACCACCAACCCAGATGTAAACCGCAAAGGGTTGTCTGACTCGCCCGCTGGCTCAATGATGGTGGCTGAGGCTTTGTGGATCTGTAAGCAAAAAGAAAATATGATGATTCTAAAGCCAGGTCATCCCTGGGCAACAACACACAATCTTTGTCTTTCTGTCTCCTAATCTAATGGGTGGGCATAGAAAGCCAGTCAGAGGAAAGGCCTTAGCCTAGCTGCTCCAATGGTCAAAGAAGATCACAAGGTGAGCAGTTTTGACTATCTGGACAGACTTGGCTTGAAGGGGTATGACACAGACCCTGACCTGCTCTGGAAGGGGGAGGTGCAGGAAGGTACTCTGCCGCAGCATGGTCTGTAGAATTTTGACCACTTCTGCAGGTTTGGATGTCATGAGTCGGGGCATAAGGTCAAGAAGTTTGTCCACAAAGCTGTCCTGCAGGTGGGGCAAATCAGCAATGAAACACCTGGAGAAATAAACAGAAACAACTGCCTATGCATTCATTCATCACAGGCTGGGCCCCAAACATCTGCCAAGCCCCAAGGTAGGAAAAGTAATGAATTGCAATAGCTCATGGTTCCCGACTGAGACAGTCAGGTGGGTACCTAGCTATTATGCCTTAGTGACATGATCACAACAGCCTTGTTTACTGAATACCCATCATATGCCAGGTATACTCTGAAGTGTCTTATTTAATCCTCCCGGCAATCCTGTGCATTGTTAAAATTACTTTTTTCATATTACAGATTCATTAATTAATTTAAGAAACATGTCTTTAGGACTTACCAAGTGCCAAGTACTATTCTAGACACTGGGGACAGAACAGTGATCAAAAGAGAAGAAAATGCCTGCCTGGCGGAGCTTATATTCAAGTGATAGGAACACTGAGACTCAGAGAGGATAATGTTGCATTGAGGCTTTAAAAAGTTGAGTAACTTATTCCCAGCTCTGACTAATTCCACAGGACTTCTGTCCTGTGGAACGGGATAGTCAAAAAAATATTTCACTGAGGAGGTGACATCAGTGCAGGGACTCAGAGGCTGAATTAAGAATGAATGTGTAGCTCTAAACAGATGGGGGGGGCCCCAGTGGCACAGCAGTTTAGTTCGCGCTTGGCAGCCCGGGGTTCGCGGGTTCGGATCCTGGGCGCCGGTCAACACACTGCTTGTCAGCCATGCTGTGGCGGCGTCCCATATAAAGTAGAGGAAGATGGGCATGGATGTTAGCCCAGGGCCAGTCTTCCTCAGCAAAAAGAGGAGGATTAGCAACGGATGTTAGCTCAGGGCTGGTCTTCCTCACAAAAAATAAATAAATAAATAAAAATAAACAGATGAGGAACATTCGCAATTCAGAGCTGTCACCTTTCCAAAAATCTCTTCAACCCAACTATGTAAAAACAGACTGCCATAAAGAATCTGAAACCAAAAATAAGGCATGAACTTAGTTTAGATTTGAAGCCAGGATCTTAAAGAGCCAAGCTAGACTGTATCATTTGCAAAAGAGCAACATCTATTGGTGAAGCGTGGTATTGCAACCCAGCCGTATAGGAATCTCATTACCCAAATGAAAAAAGAATAAGTACAGAGTTACATAAACCTCAGGTTTGGTGAAGTTCATGGGGGTAGGGACAGGGGTGGCAGAATAAAATATTAGACTTAATCGAGTCTAAAAGTCTATAAATGCCTTCCTCCTGGTATTATATTGCCAGCACACCACAGATCTGGTCACTACCTTGACACCCCCTTCTTTGCCAAGCCTTCCACTCGTCTACTGCATCTGTTTTAACCAATTTGCTTCATACGGAACTCTGAGAAAACATATCTATCCTACAAAATAAAAGTTACCAACAGAATTATGGAACAATTTTTGTAGATTATAGAAAAATATGCAAGTTTAACAACAGTGTTAAAAAAATAGACAAGTTGTGACTTTTCAACAAAAGAGTCCATGAATTTCCTAGGCTAGTTTATGGCCTAGCTGAGTGTTAAATCCAAATGACTCCTAATGGTTTTATTATTCTGTTGTACATTTAGGTTTGAAGCTAACATTAAAGAAGTTTACACACCACTAAAGAAAATACACAAATCAGGGCACACTGCCACAGATAATAGCTTGGCTGCATGGACTAAACCAAGAATTCTGGCTTGTGATCACTCTTGTCACTCTGTAAGTGCTACTCTGTGCATAATAACCAAAGTTGAATAAGCTAGAAGAGTGATGAAATACTTACCTTTGAAAAAAGTCCACTTCCTGTAAAAATTTTTCACACATCCCAAATAAGGGGTCAACTCTATAGAAAAGAAAATAAGCAATTTTGGCTTGTGAAATCTGTGAACTGAGGGGCGAGGACCAAAATCCCAGAAACCTGAGCCTACATGAAAGTAGAATGAGCATATTACACTACAAAAATTATCTCTAAGATAAATAAAGGAATACTAATGGACTCGGGAAAATTTGCCAGGATCCCATGACCCAGTTAAAACACTGCAGGGCCCATGAGGCTCAATGAACATTCAAAATCAAAGACTATGAGAGGTCACACTTGATACCAAATTCACTAAGGCTAGGACAGTAGCACAGCTTGCAGGCAGTGCAGTGTCATGTTCCGCCTCTGCAGGAGGCTTTGCAGCAGTCCACTTAGCAGTCCATCCACATAGCTGTCTGGGAGCTTTGACTCTGCAGCTGACAGCTCAGGTGCAAGGAGAAGAGATCTATGACAGGTGAGTCTGGAGACCGTCCTGGCTTAGAAGCCTCATACTCCGTAGGTGCTAATCCTCTTGAAACAACTCCAGAGGCATATCCTCCAGGTGCCCACAACGATATGCCCAGTTACAAAAATGACTGCACTCGATGAATCCCAAAGCTATGGTGTCTGCATCAGGTAACTGTACTTCATTTATAGTTCCTTCTAGTCTGTAAGCAATTTTCTCAGAGACCATTTTTACCATAGCAGTGTTACCTAGTAATATAGGTGACACTATCAGGTTTCCAGGGAACAGACCTAGAAAGTTAACCAAAGGTCATCTTCTCATGCAGAAGGGGAAAAGATTTTATTACTACTTTGCCCACAGACACAGACTATGTTCTTTCCTCTCTATCTTGACTTCTTTGGCCTCACAGTACTCAAGAGTATTTCATTTCAGTAAAAACTTACTTCATACCTAAAAAATCCAACATGCTAGGCCAATGTAACTTACTAATCACACAACACATTTTTCCTCTTGATCTTTGTTTTTCTTTATTTCTTGTAACTTCTGTATGAAACTTCTCACTTATTTTCGCTTATACATTATTCATTGGAGGAGTAAAGTTCCAGTGAAGAAAAACAAACTCTTTCCTTATATAAAATCATAGAAGAGAATGGTGTCAAGGTTATCAACAACCTAGTTTAGTCTTTCTACTAAAATATAAGCTCCATGAGAGTAGGGACTTCTTATTTTTCATCATGTATTTCCTGACACAAGCAGCTATTCAATAAATATTTATTGAATGAATAAATAAATGAGAAGTGGCAAATGGAAACTTACTCTACAAGCAACATTCATTTCAATTCTTTTCCTAAAAAGCAGGCAGCACTTTAAACTTTCTTAATTCTGATAAACTACCAGAAGTAGAACTGAAATTTAATAGTGAGGTTAACCCACCAAAGACCTCCAGGGGTGAGAGGACTAGAAGGGAGAACTCCAGCTAAGCAGGGGCTAAAAGGAAAGGAGTTTGGCCAAGCAGTGCCATTTTTTTGGCCTGCTTATATAGAACCAGCTTGGAGAGCTTCCAAGCAGGAAAATACAGAAAGATTTGGGAACTCTTCCCCAAACTCCAAAACAGACCAAGTAGCCTCAGCTACATGCTACATTAAGTAGGCCTCTACCATGCCTCACCTACATGCTACATTAAGTAGGCCTCTACCACTAAGAATCCCCACTTTTTGCTTGGTGTGAGGAAGGAAAGCACAGAAAGAGTTAGGTTCACTAGAGGAAATCAAACAATGACCTACAACTGTTGGGAAAACCTACACCAACTACCAATTTAAACTAGTTTAGACTTTCATTTATAAGTATGCAAAGACTAGGGAAAATTACTAGATGTTATAAGGATAATCAGGAGCTGTAAAGGAGACCAAGCAGAGCTTCATTACTAAAGTCAAGGCAAGAAAGCACAGAAAACTTGAAAAAAAAAATTCTAATAAGTAACTTCACTGAGATTTAAAGGAAATCTGAAAGAATATTGCATTGATAAAGCAAGAGAAACTGCTAGAAAAAAGGTACAGGGAAGAAAGCACACTTTGAAATAAACAGTAATAATGAAATCAACTCAACAGTCAAAGAACACCAGAATGAAAAATAATGAAAACTAAAAGTGGTAAATTAAAAGAGCATATTGACGAATTTACTCAGAATATAGAGTAGAAAAACAAAGAAACTGAAATTATGAGAGAAAAGATAAGATACAGGGAAAATAGATCCAGAAGATTCAACATCCAGTATGAGTGACTGGAGTGGATGGAAGAAGTAGTAATTAAACAAATAATGGTGAGGAAAAAAATCCCTAAGCTAAACACAGAGTTGAGACTTCAAAGTCACACTGAAGGTCAGTAAGAATATTGAAAGAAAACACAAACCTAGACATATCGAGGTGAAATTTCTGAATTCTAAAAAGAAAAAGAGAACTTTACAACTTTGAGCCAGGAAAAATAAGCTACCTAACAAAGGAAAGAGAACCAGACTAACATTAGACATCCTGACTGTAACATTAAATACTAAAAGGCAACACAGCAATATTTACAGACTTCTGAAAGAATTCCATTTACGTACAAGAGAAAAGAAAGGCAGTTTCAGACACGCAAGGTCTCAATGAGTATTCTGAAAAAAGATTACTAGAGAATGTCTTCTAGTCAAATCAACAGTGAATTATAACCAGGAATTTTAAAAGGCAACTGTGGTACAAAATGAACATTGGTGGGCAAGTTGGAGCTAAGTAATTTTGATAACGTACTTATAAAGATTAATGCAGGGGCTGGCCCAGTGTCATAGTGGTTAAGTTTGCACACTCTGCTTCGGCAGCTTGGGGTTCACAGGTTCGGATACCAGGCATGGACTGATGCACCACTTATCAAGCCATGCTGTGGCAGTATCCCATATAAAGTAGAGGAAGATGGGCACAGAGGTTACCCCAGGGCCAGTCTTCCTGAGCAGAAAAGAGGAGAATTGGCAATAGATGTTAGCTCAGGGCTAGTCGTCATCACAAAAAAAAAGAAAAATTAATGCATATTTTTAAAAAGGATTCTTGGAGATGACGTCAGCATCATGGCAGAGTGAGCTCTCCCCTTAGACTCTCCTGCCAAGATACAACAAATGGACATTCATATACCAACACAGGACATTCACACAACACAAAAGATGTCTGAGAGATGCACGCAGCCATACATCTGAAGGTGGAGATGCTGGACCCCCCAGAGGAAATGGAGGGAGGTAAAGGAAATCACCTCTCCCTCCACAACGGAGGCGACACTGGGCTCCGGACTGCATGTGGCTCTGAGAGGAGAGGGGGGAGGGGCGGCCCTACACAAGGACACCTTTGCTCTCCAAATTCCCTCACAGCCCATGGGAAAGTCACAAACAGAGGTGATGAAGTTATTCTGGGGTGTCTTCATGAAGCTAGTACCCCAGGAGAGCAGAAATCAAAGGCAGAGCGATAACGTCCCTGGGATCGAGCAGGTGAAAGAAAGCACCCCTCCCACTGTCCAGTGCTCCAGATCAGCCAGTAGGCCAGAGGTGCCTGCGCATACGATAGAAAAGGAGCAGCTGTGAGCCTGTGAGCCAGTGAGCCAGGGTCACGGCAGGCTCAGAATACACAGCTCCTGAGCCCCACCCAGAGGTTGCAGGTGGAAGCCATGACCAGATACTATCACTATGAGGAGGCCCAAATCAACTGACAAACAGTATGAAAAAATATATTAACTCTCCAGACCAGAAGGAAAATGACAAGCACCCAGAAATCAATACTGAAGGCACAGAAATTTATAATCTAAATGATAGAGAATTCAAAATAGCTATCATAAAAAAACTCAACAAGTTACAAGAAAATACAGATAGACAATTCAATGAAATCAGGAACTTCACAAAAGAGATTGAAACTATAAAGAAAAACAAATCAGAAATGTTGGAGATGAAAAACACAATGGAGGAGATAAAGAAAAATCTGGACTCCCTGAATAACAGAGCTGATATTATGGAGGAGGGAATCAGCAGTCTGAAGGACAGAAATAGAGAAATGCTTCAGATGGAGGAGGAGAAAGAACTAAGACTAAAAAGAAATGAGGAAATCCTCCAAGAAATATCCGACTCAATTAGGAAATGCAACATGAGGATTATAGGTATTCCAGAGAAAGGAGAGAAGGAGAAGGGAGTAGAAAGCTTGTTCAAAGAAATACTAGCTGAGAACTTCCCAAACCTGGGGAAGGAGCTGGAAGCACAAGTGAAAGAAGCCAATAGAACTCCTAACTATGTCAATGTAAAAAGACCCTCTCCAAGGTATATGGTAGTAAAGCTGGCAAAAGTCAGTGACAAAAAAAAAAATATTAAGGGCAGCAAGACAGAAGAAAATAACTTACAAAGTAACCCCTATCAGGCTTTCAGCGTTTCAGGTTTCTCAGCAGAAACCTTACAGGCTAGGAGAGAGTGGAATGATATGTTTAAAATTCTGAAAGACAAAAACGATCAACCAAGAATACTATATCCAACGAAAATAGCCTTCAGATATGATGGAGATATAAAAACTTTCCCAGATAAACAAAAGCTAAGGGAGTTCATCGCTACAGGACCACCCCTACAAGAAATGCTCAAGAAGGCCCTCATACGTGGGGAAAAAAAAGGAAAGCAGTTAGAAAGACTTGAGCAAGGAGATAAATAGGCAGACAAAATCAGAAAATTACAGCTGTCTATCAGAAAAGGTAAGAAAACACTTAATTATAACATTAAAGACATAAGGAAAATACCAAAAATAAATATAATCTCATCATTTTAACCACAAACTCCCAACACAAGATGGAATAAGCTGTGATAATAATAACTTAGAAGGGGAAGAGGAAAGAGATGGAATCGGCTTAGTCTAAGGAAATAAAGAGGCTATCAGAAAATAGACTATCTCATCTACAAGATTTTTTATATAAACCACATGGTAACCACCAAACAAATAATCAGAACAGAGACACAAATGATAAATAAACAGAAAACTAAGAAAACCATCACAGAGAACTACCAAACTGAATTGGTAGCCCAAAATACATGTGACAAGAAACAAGGGTAATGCCAAAGAACCAGAAAATGAGAGATAAAATGGCAGCATTAAGCCCTCATATATCAATAATGACTCCAAATGTAAATGAATTGAATTCTCAAATCAAAAGACACAGAGTGCCAGGATGTATTAAAAAACAACACCCAATAATATGCTGCCTCCAGGAGACATATCTTAGCTCTAAAGACAAACACAGGCTCAGAGTGAAGGGATGGAACACAATACTCCAAGCTAATGGCAAACAAGAGAGCAGCTGTTGCCACACTTCTATCAGACAAAGTAGACTTCAAGATAAAATAGGTAATGAGAGACAAAGAGGGGCAATATATAATGATAAAAGGGACACACCACCAAGAAGACATATCACTTATAAATATATATGCACCCAACGCAGGAGAACCAAAGTACATAAAGCAACTATTAACAAACCTAAAAGGAGATATTGAAAACAACACTATTATAGTAGGGGACCTTAACACCCCACTTACATCAATGGATAGATCATCCAGACAGAAAGTAAACAAGGAAATAGTAGATTTAAACAAAAAACTAGACCAGATGGACTTAATAGATATATATAGAACACTCCATCCAAAAACAGCAGAAGACACGTTCTTCTCAAGTGCACATGAAACATTCTCAAGGACAGACCATACATTGGGAAACAAGGCAAGCCTCCATAAATTTAAGAAGAGTGAAAACATATCGAGCATCTTTTCTGAACATAATGCTATGAAACTAGAAATCAACAAGAAAAAAGCTGCGAAAGTGACAAACATGTGGAGACTACACAACATGCTACTGAAAAACCAATGGATCATTGAAGAAATTAAAGCAGAAATCAAAATATGTGGAGACAAATGAAAATGAAAATGCACCATACCATCTCAAATGGGGTGCAGCTAAAGCGGTCGTCCAAGGGAAATTCATAGCAATACAGGCCCACTTTCACAAACAAGAAAAATCTCAAATAAGCAATCTTAAACTACACCTAACAGAACTATAAAAAGAACAAACAAAGCCCAAAGTCAGCAGAAGAAGGGAAATAATAAAAATCAGAGCAGAAATAAATGAATTTGAAACCAAAAAAAAAGTAGAAAGGATCAATGAAACCAACAGCTGGTTCTTTGAGAAGATAAACAAAATTGACAAACCCTTAGCCAGACTCACTAGGAAAAAAAGAGAGAAGGCTCAAATAAATAAAATTAGAAATGAAAGAGGAGAAATTACAACAGATACCACAGAAATACAAACGATTATAACAGAATACTATGAAAAATTATATGCCAACAAATTAGACAGTCTAGACAAAATAGATAAATTCTTAAACTCATACTACCTCCCAAAACTGAATCAAGAAGAAATAGAGAATCTGAATAGACCAATCACAAGTAAAGAGATTGAAACAGTAATCAAAAACCTCCTAAAAAATAAAAGTCCAGGACCAGATGGCTTCTCTGGAGAACTCTACCAAACATTCAAAGAAGATTTAATACCTCTCCTTCTCAAACTATTCCAAAAAATTCAGGAAGGCAGAACACATCCTAACACATTCTATGAGGCAAACATCACCCTGATACCAAAGCCAGACATGGACAACCCAAAGAAGGAAAATTACAGGCCAATATCACTGATGAACGTAGATGCAAAAATCCTCAACAAAACATTGGCACACCAAATACAGCAATACATTAAAAAGATAATACACCATGACCAAGTGGGATTTATACCAGGGACACAGGGATGGTTCAACATCCGCAAATCAATTAATGTGATACACCACATTAACAAAATGAGGAATAAAAACCACATGATTATCTAATCGATGCAGAGAAAGCATTTGACAAGATCCAACAACCATTTACAGTAAAAACTCTCAATAAAATGGGTATAGAAGGAAAGTACCTCAACATAATAAAGGCTATATATGACAACCCCACAGCCAAATCATACTAAGTGGGGAAAAACTGAAAGCCATGCCTCTGAGAACAGGAACAAGAAAAGGGTGCCCACTCTCACCATTGTTATTCAACATAGTACTGGAGGTTTTTGCCAGAGAAATTAGGCAAGAAAAAGAAATAAAAGGAATCCAAATAAGCAATGAAGAAGTGAAACTCTCACGGTTTGCAGATGACATGATTTTATATATAGAAAACCCTAAAGAATCCATCGGAAAACTAATAGAAATAATCAAAAACTACAGCAAAGCTGCAGGGTACAAAATCAACTTAACAAAAATCAGTTGCATTTCTATACTCTAATAAAGAACTAAGAGAAAGAAAACTCAAGAATACAATCCTATTTACAATCACAACAAAAAGAACAAAATATCTAGGAATAAATTTAACCAAGGAAGTGAAAGACCTATACAATGAAAACTACAAAACATTTTTGAAAGAAATTGATGATGACATAAAAAAAATGGAAAGATATTCCATACACATGGATTGGAAGAATAAACATAGTTAAAATGTCCATACTACTTAAAGCAATCTACAGATTCAATGCAATCCCAATCAGAATTCCAATGACCTTCTTCATGGAAATAGAACAAAGAATCCTAAAATCCATATGAGGCAACAGAAGACACCGAGAATAGCTAAAGCAATCCTGAGAAAAAATAACAAAGCTGGAGGCAGCACAATCCCTGACTTCAAAATATACGACAAAGCTATAGTAATCAAATCAGCATGGTACTGGTACAAAAACAGGTGCACAGATCAATGGAACAGAATTGAAAGCCCAGAAATACAACCACACATCTAGGCACAGCTAATGTTCGACAAAGGAGCTAAGAACATACAAAGGACAAAGGGAAGTCTCTTCAATAAATGGTGTTGGGAAAACTGGACAGCCAACATGCTAAAGAATGGAGGTAGACCATTATCTTTCACCCTACACAAAAATTAACTCCAAGCGGATCAAAGACTTGAAGGTAAGACCTGTAACCATAAAACTCCCAGAAGAAAATTAAGGCATACACTCTTTGACATCAGTCTTAGAAGGATCTTTTCTAATACCATGTCTACTTGGACAAGGGAAACAAAAGAAAAAATAAACAAGTGGGACTTCATCAGACTAAAGAGCTTCTGCAAGGCAAAGAAAACCAGGATCAAAACAAAAAGACAACCCACCAACTGGGAGAAAATATTTGCAAATCATATATCTGACAAGGGGTTAATCTCCATAATATATAAATAACATACACAACTGAACAACAAAAACACAAACAACCTGATCAAAAAATCAGCCGAGGATATGAACATTTTTCCAAAGAAGATACACAGATGGCCAATAGGCACGTGAAAAGATGTTCAACATTACTAATCATCAGGGAAATGTAAATCAAAACTACACTAAGACATCACCTTACACCTGTTAGAATGGCTATAATCACCAAGACAAAAAACAACAAATGTTGGAGAGGTTGTGGAGAAAACGGAACCCTCATAAACTGCTGGTGGGAATGCGAACTGGTGCACCTCTATGGAAAACAGTATACGGAGATTTCTCAATAAAGTAAAAATAGAAATACCATATGACCCAGGTATCCCACTCCTAGGTATCTATCCAAAGAACTTGAAATCAATAATTCAAAGAGACTTATGCAGCCCTATGTTCATTGCAGCATTATTCACTATAGCCAAGAAGTGGAAGCAACCCACATGCCCATCAACTGATGATTGGATAAAGAAGATGTGGTGTATATAGATATACAATGGAATACTACTCAGCCATAAAAAAAGACAAAATCGTCCCATTCACTACAACATGGATGGACCTTGAGGGTATTAAGCAAAATAAGTCAGACAGAGAAAGACAAACACCGTATGATTTCACCCATATGTGGAAGATAAACTAACACAGAGAGAGAACAGTTTAGTGGTTACCAGGGGGCAGGGGAATGGGAGGTGGTTTTAATAATCCTATGAAGGAAAAGCAGGTACTATTATTATCCCACTTTAACTTATGGAGAACAACTGAGGCACAGAAGTCTTAAGTAACTTGTCCAAGTGCACTAAGTTTGCAAATGGTGGAGTCAAGATCCGGAGCGAGGCAACGAGGCACCACAGCGCTCTTAGCCACTATGTTCTACTGCCTCTTACTTGAACAGATTAGAATTAGGGTGCAGAACTTTCAAGACCCTGGAAGAAGGAAACAACTGATCCAGCAAAAGTCAAGAAAGAAAAAAAGAAGCAGCAATGCATACAAATGGAAAATATAAAATAATACAGCATGAGCAAAGACAAAAATATTACAGTCTTTATATAATTACATGGAAAGATGAAATATTATTTTGTTGGATGAAATGAAAAGAAGGCAGAACATCAGAGTATATTACGATTCCATTTATGTTAATACACACACATTTATAATCTACACATGTTTATCTGGCTTGGGAAAAGACTGTTGACAGCTGTTTTAGAAGGGGTGGATTACCAGGGAACCATCACTTAATCCGCAATATTTAAATTTTTTACCATAATCATATATAAACTGCATAATGTATCTATTTTCTTTAAATAAAGAAGTGCAGGGCAGGCCTGGTGGTGTAGTGGTTAAAATTGCGGGCTCAGCTTCAGTGGCCGGAGGCTCACAGGTTCATATCCCGGGCACAGACCTACACACTGCTTACCAAGCCATGCTGTGGCAGGCATCCCACATATAAAGTAGAGGAAGATGGGCACGGATATTAGCCCAGGGCCAATCCTCCTCAGCCAAAAGAGAAGGACTGGCAACAGATGTTAGCTCAGGCCTAATCCTCCTCACACACAAAAAAAGAAGTGGAAGTGCCACAAAAAGCACCTTTGTTTTCTTAGCTGTGACTGGCATACAGTAGGGATTAAACATTTGTTAAAGGAATGTATGGATATCTCTAAGATTAAATCACTACCTGAGTTTATCAGGTCACTCTCAAGATAAGTAAAGAAATAATAAGGTTCTTTCTGACCCAGTCAGAAAGAAGGTTCTTTCTGACCCAAGATTAAATCACTACTTGAGTTTATCGGTCACTATCAAGATAAGTGAAGAAATAAAATAATATTCAGAAGGTTCTTTCTGACCCAGTATTTTTCAGTGCTTACTTAAACACCCATATTTATTACTCTGTACCACTTTTAGGCTGACACAACTGCTGGACTGAGCATCCAATGTGTCTTCCACCTGGTAATGAGTTATATAAGTACTTTATTGTATCCAATCTATGATGCCATCATTCTTAAGATGCACCTTTATTTTATAAAACACTTTCAATAAAACTATGGCACACCATCAAAATATCTGATTTGAGAGAAGTTAAAATTTTAAAACGTGCATTTTAGAATGAATGAAATATGGCAATTCTCATCTTCAGAAATTTTAATAGCTATCATATATTGAGCTCTCACTACATACCAAGTACCATGCTAAGTGGTTTTACACGTATTATCCCATTCATTCTTCATAGAAATCCCATGAGATAGATGCTGTCATCATTCTCATTCTAAAGATAGGGCAACAAGGCACAGAGAGGTTAAAAAAACTGCCTGTAATCAAACAGCTAGTAAGTGGAGAGGTCAGGATTTGAACAAGGTAGTCTCAACGCACAGCACAATCTCTTAATTTGTCTTTACCACCTGGGAGAGAGCTTACGAGTCCCTTCAGAAGAGAAAAAGTGGTTCCTGGCACTAAATTCTTAAGGAATCTATCAAGGACCATACAGAATGTCCTTGTTGCCAGCTGAAGTCCTCTGTTGTGCTGCAGGCAATGGAGAGCCATTAAAGGGATTTTCCAGGGATCTAATGTGATCCAAGAAGAGAACTTGGAATATCTGGAAAAATAAATAGTTCATATATCCCTTAGCTAATCTTTCCTAAATACCATTTCACTTATCATTAACCGTAGTGAGATCTCTGAGCGCATTTGAAAGAGACTTTGAAAGGACCGTGCCACCCCTTTTGGCCAACTGCATATCTTACCCTCGAGTAGTTCGTGCTGTTACTATAAGTTGCAAGGCTTTGGCCTGCAGCCTCATGTGATGGATAATCACCACCTGCTTATTCTCCACACCACTGTACATGAACTCCATTTTGTAGGTCTCTTCCATGATCTATAAGGAAAAGGTAATTAACAATCAGTAAAAATATCATAATTGTCTTACTTGAGAGCAGCACAGAATTCTAGGTGAAACTGATTTTCTTTTTTTAATGCCTATGCTTTAATTCTGAACTGAGATTTTTAAGTGCCTATGTTGAGAGAAATTAGCATAATTTGAGAGAAATTAATATAAGTGTTGAGATAAATTAGTATGTCTTGTAAAAAGAGAATAAATTATTTTGTCAACTAAAAAAAAAGACTTTCATCTGTGGGGCCAGCCCAGTGGCACAGCAGTTAAGTTCATGTGCTCTGCTTCAGCGGCCTGGGGTTCATGGTTTCGGATCCCGGGCATGGACCTATGCACCACTTATCAAGCCGTGCTGTGGCAGGCAACCACATATAAAGTGGAGGAAGATGGGCACAGATGTTAGCCCAGGGCCAGTCTTCCTCAGCAAAAAGAGGAGGATCAGCAACAGATGTTAGCTCAGGGCTAATCTTCTCACCAAAAAAAAAAAAAGACTTTCATCTGGTAATAAAAATCATTAGTTGATGATGTGAAGATATGAAAGTTTAATCACTGATAAAATTGCAAAGCACTGCTTGTTACCCTAAACCAAACTCACTGTGCTGTGGGAACAAATGAACATATACTATGTATGGAAACCCAATCCCCAGGAAAAGTGCTCAAGAATTATCATCAGGAAGCATTAACCTCCTGTTAGTCATCCAGACTGTTCTACGGGCCTGGTCTATCGGAAGGAGTTTGGGAGAGAATAGGTGCAGAAAACAATGTCTACGACCTCAGCTTCAGCCCAGTGTACACCTTAAGCTCTTGCTCTATTCTATCCAAATCAGCTACTCCCATCCAAATGATGCTTCTCTTCCCCTTCTGTTCTTGCCTTCTTTTGAAGGCTCTGGGGTCAGAGAAATGACTCCAGGCTCTTCTACAACTGGCATTAATACAAGTTACTTAATGACATGGTACTTCAGTTTCCCTATCTGTAAACAGGGAAGAAACACCACCAAAAAAAGTCTAAAGGATTAAACGAGGCATGGAAAGTGCTTAGCACAATATGTGGCACATAGCAATGGTAATTCCCTTCCTCTCTTTCATCCAGACTACTGCTCCCTGGTCCCATCCCTCCCACCATGGCCCATTTTGGGGCTCTAGTCAATCCCCTACAATAAGCCACAAAGGAGGTCTGAGAGGGAGTCTAGATCAAATGAGAGATCAAGCACGGTAGTAGAAAGAAAACAGACTCTGGGTATCAGAGGATTGGGGCTCAAGTCCCTGACTCTACCACCTATAGTTCTATGAATTTAAGCTCGCTGAGCCTTGTTTCATCTGTAAAATGGACTTAATACTTATTCCTACCTAATGGGATTATTGTGAGGGTTAATTAGACTAGAAATCATTTAGTGAACTGCAATGTAACAATCACAGTCACCATCATTAGCTTCCTACTGGGTCATAATCACTCAGTCATATACAGACTCACTATCCGGAAGATATGACAGAAGAGTTCAGCAAATCCCAATACCTAAGAATGAAGGGAAACTGCTCAAAGCTAGAAAGAAATAAACGCAAGGCAAATAAAATTAAATGCTACTTAATGAACTGAGGAGAAACATAAGGACCTTTTAACATTCAAGAGATAGTACAGGCTAAGAATATAAACAAGCTCAAAATGAGTTCAGCTACATTTTCAGATGAAAGATTCATGACAGTATTTATTGGATTTTAGTATATCTGAAATACAAACTGATAATATTTTAGAACACAAAAGAATCTTAGAAATCATCTGATTCAATTGCCATATTTTACAGAGGAGGAAAAATCCAGGGAGGTTAGGTAACCCGCTGAATATCACCCAGCAAATTAGAGGTAGACCTGGGACTAGAACCCAGGTCCCCTGACTCTAAAGTCAGTGCTGTGTCCTCTAATCATGCTGCTTCTCGTATCACTAACTTCTGGCACAGGCTAAAACTGGGGAGGCTACAGCAGAGGTGTGGAGCCATGTGAAGGCCTCTGGCTCTGACTTGGGTGAGACAATTCCTGGACAGAGATCTATCTGAGGAGAAGATCTCAATAAGCTTACCTGTTTTGCTGCTGCTGAGGCCAAATCACTCTGCTTCAAATACAAAGGGGCAGCCACATTCCACAGCTTTTCCTGCAAGGCCTACACAGAAAAATCAGGAGAGAACAGAACACAGATGTCACAAAGACTGGCATATCATGTGAGACTTACATGTTTGTTTTGCTTTGAAAATCTACCATGATCAGGACTTCCTCTCAATCTTATTCTTTTAAGCCAATAAGTCCTACCTATTATGGAGAAAGAGGAGACCAGTGATGCATGTTTTTTTATGGTTGTAGTCAGAAAGTAGAAGTGATTTTGCATGCTTTTTTGGTATATAACATTACACTGTATTTTGTCATGTTTTTGTATAATTCTTCATAAAGATCATTACTGGCCACAGAATATACTGTTGAGAAGATGTGCCACAATTTATTTAGCTCTTTCCCTATTATCAAACACCTGCCTGCTTCAGGTTCTAAGTCTGGGTCCCTTACCTACCCTGCCACTTGAGTAAACAACATAGTTCTGTGTTCTTTTTAGGAGTAATCTCTTCTCTTTTCCTACTGCAGAAAAGTGGATTTTTTTCAAAGGCCTTCTTGTACTCCTATGGAGAAGACAGAAAGCCAAGGCAGAAGGAAGAAGTACCATTGATGTGGCAGTCACTATGTACCAGACACTAGGCCAAGGGCTTTCACAGTGCTTGTTACCTATCCTTACCTGGGTGGAGATATTACTAATCCTTATTCATAGAAGCCTGGAAAAGCCAAACAACTTTGCAAAGGGGCATGAGAGAACTTCTTTGAAAAAAGGGAAATGTTGTATATCTTGACTGTGGTGGTGGTTACACAGGTATATACATTTGAGAGAATCTATCTAACCAAACAAGGGCTATTTAAATCCCAACCCACTTCAGTATACACACCCACCTTGCATGTATACACACACCTGCACAACCCTAAGCTCACACATCTTACAGTGGGAAATAATTTCTGACTCCTCCATTTATTCTGACTTTGGTCAAATATCAATTTGAAGACCAACATTTGGGACTAAAGCCAAGATAAAGTCTTATCAAGTGAGAAGGGCTCTCCTAAATCATAAGCCTAAATTTATAGCAGAACTCTGCTGCAAAGCTGAAAGCTACCGAACTAGTTTAATTGGTTTTCAACTCAGCAAACTGAAACAGCTTCTTGGGTACAAATTTTGTGTGTATTTTTATAATCTGACTACGTAGTATAAAATGCCAGCAGGTCGGCCCCTTAAAAAGCAATGAAATCAACCTTCAACTAATTTGACTTTGACAAAGTGAAATTAGCATTCTAAGAAAATAATATTAAAGTTCTTTGCTAATCAAATTATAAAAAACAATTAAAATCCTTGGGATTCTAGTGAAAATGGTTATCCAATCCACTCTAATTATAAAATGATGAGAGATTTCTCCCAAAGTTAAAAAATTCAAATTCCTATATGAGTTAACAATTCTTTAATTAGAGACAAATATACACTGTAGAGTACATAATTTCTCCATTGCTAAGTGGCTGCATAAGACCATATATTTTTCTACTTACGGCCTCAAAAACTGCCAGATCTGTTAAAGTACATTCTTAGCAGCATAATTATGTACATAATGAATCCAAACCAACCTTGATAAGAAGAAGTTGACACCGAAGATAGGTAGCAGAGAAGTCAGCTATTCCTGCCAATTCAGACTGAAGTTCTCCAAGTCTCTGCAGATCCCTGTAGTAAATAAAACCCCAAGCCAAACATAGGATAAGGATAACGACACCAATATAAAGATCATGTCAAAAGGATTTTACCATTTTTATACCTAGTAAATTGGTCATAAATTTTTAAATGACAGCAACCAGTGCTGGAGTGGTTAAAATGAAACTGATTCACTCCCACTCTGATAACATTTTAAGCTGATATAATTCTTTTGGAAAGTAAAACCGTACCATGTTAACAAAAGTCACACATGTGATCAAATATTTTGATCAGAAGCTTTATGCTGAGAAGTAATTCTAAGGGCAATATTCAACAGAAATGAAATGCTGTATGTCCCATAATATTCATTGTTGTGTGGACTATCACAGTAAAACTCAGTAACCACTTAAATATTCAATGGTAGAGGAATTGTTAAATAAAGTACTATACATCCAGTCCATGGACTATTCTACAGCTATTAAAATATAAAATGGTAATAAGGTATATAATCTCAACTATGTAAAAACTATATATAGGAGAAAAATACAGCAATGTGGTTTTCTGGATAGAGGTATTAGGGTGCTTTTTAGCGCCTTCTCCTAACTATGCTTTATTTTCCAAGTGTTTTATATAATGGACAAGTATTTTTTTCTATCATCAGAAAATGAAAAATTTTTAAGGTATTACGGTGGACTCTGTTGGCTGCCTATCCAGTTAGCCATTCTCCACTTCTTCCTTACTAGCTGAACCCTGATTTTGTTCAAGGGAAGTTGTCCCCAAACTCAGTACCAGGTAGAGTCTGATTAGACTAAGCCATTAGTACATGTCATTTCCCTGGTTATGTGACCTAAGCTGGTCTTATCAGTCCTAATTGAAGGACTTATATTCCATGCTTGGAGTAGGTCTGATGGTGGTCTCTCAATGTCTCTTTCTCTCTGTCTCTTCCTGTCTATTTCTCAATAAACTAAGCGAGAATGCCTATACCTCTGATTGCCACTGGGAGCCATAGTGTAACTCTAGAAGAAAAAAGCCTTAGGAAAAAGCATATGCTGAGGACAAGAAAAATCCAAACAGACAGAGAGAAACTGGGTCCTAAATGATATAAATAAACTACTTAACCACACCATACTTAAGAGCTGCCTCCAATTTCTGTTCATATGAGAAAATAAATAGCCATTATAAGCTAGTGTGAGATAACATTTTCTGATACTTGCAGTTAAAAGCATCCTAACTGGATGTAGATACAGACAAAGTGATTGCAATCATATAAAACATATCTGCCTGTGGACAAGAAAATATTGGCACACACAGATAAAATAGTTGTGTTGAGGGCTGGGATTACTGATTTAAAATTTTTAATCTTTTTGAATAGATAATACCTACCTAGCTATAGAATTACACTGATAAAGTAATAAAATTCAAAAGAATCTAAAGCTTATATAATTAAATTAGTCCACCTTCCTATACCTGGGTGCCAGCAAGTACACCCTTCCCAGGGGCAACCACCATTACCAGCTTCTTTTGAATTCTTCTAGAAATATGCTATACATCTACAAAAAGTATCGTTTTTCTTTTCTTTCTTCCTCTATTTTGAGAAGGAATGTGTGTGCATAACCTAACAAGCCATCTAAGAAAGAATTCATAGAAGGCTGCCTTGTTTTTTAATGGCAGCATCAAAATTTCACATAGAAACGATAACTGTGGGAAACCTGAAGATTTGGGTCATGAGGGAAGTTAACTGCTTCAGGGCTGGCATACTACGTCAGCTTTCATAGCAGCCTGTACACAACTGTCCTTTGGATTAAGTCCCTCCCTCTAATCTCAGGCAACTTTCTGATAGCAAATGCTGCCTCCTAAGGACCTTGATACCAGGAAGGAGACACCCTGGAAAGGGGTGCCAAGTGAATTTTCCCCAAATTGGTTGAAGAAATTGGGGTCTGTGGCTTATATATCATCTCTTGTGAGTTTTGGTGGCTTGAGCTGGTCCTGGAGAGCCTGCTCATGTGTGGGAATCCAGCACAATAAAATGCAAGACCCAGCACCAGCTAGCACACCTGTGAAATGCTATTTTGGAGACCAGCTGGTCTCTCCCTTTCATATCTTTGGTATCTCTCTTGCAAAAGACAGCCCCAAATCAGCCTACTTCTTAACCATTTCCTCTCCAGGAAGATTCTGCCTTCTGTCACAATTATAGAGAACACTGACCAGCTGACAATACGTTAGCTCACCACCCCCAGGTATTAAGTGATTCTACCAGCCTTGCACTATAGTAATTGTTCTGAATTGCAGAGAACAGGATGCAACCCAACTAGCCATGGGAAATCTGAACTACTATACAAACAAAAATGGAAACTTGCTAGCCCTAGGCAAACCCAGCGTTTCTTCTCTGTACCTCTTTATGTCCACAATCCTCAGAAAGCCTCAGTTTAGACATCCATCAGGAGACTAGGGACTCTAACGAAAAAGGTACAAAGAGCACCTTCTATGTGCACTGTACTAGGTGTACTAAGTGTTTCCTCATATTTAATCCTTACAGTGTGACCTACAATTAATCCCCTTTCACTGAGAATAAAACTGAAGATCAGAGTTCAAGTGGTTTGCCCAAGGTCACAGAATTAATAAGTAGCAAAAACAGGCCATGAACCGAGGTCTGTCTGACTCTAAAAGTCTTTTTTGTAAAACCATATCATATTGCATTTCATTTATTTATATGCTAATTAACTCTTTTTATTTATGAACTACATCAACTATAGATGAGACCAAAACTGATTTAAAATCAGATACATATTAATCCACATTTCTACAGATGTGATCAGAAAGGGCAAAAGAGCCCCTCCCAGGAACATACACTTTAGCAATCCTTAGTCCACATGATGACAATAAGTACCATTTAAAAAATATTATAAGAAAACAAGTTTACATATATTGTGATTTTTTTTAAGTTTACACAACAAGCTGAAATAATTTTATTTATTTTTTTATTTTTTGAGGAAGATTGGCCCTAAGCTAACGTCTGTTGCCAATCTTCCTCTTTTTCTTTTTTCTCCCCACTGCCCTCAGTACATAGTTGTATATCCTAGCTGTAGGTCTTTCTAGTTCTTCTATGTGGGATGCCACCTCATCATGGCTTGATAAGCAGTGAGTAGGTCCACACCCAGAATCCGAACCAGTAAACCCCAGGCCACCGAAGGAGAACGTGAACTTAACCACTGTGCCACTGGGCCAGCCCCTGAAGTAGTTAATTTTAAAATCACTGTTTAAAGATAGTCAAAAGGACTCTGGGGGCTGGTCCAGTGGTGGAGCCGTTAAGTTCGCACATTCCGTCTGCTTCAACAGCCTGGGGTTAGCCAGTTCAGATTCTGGGCGCAGACCTACTCACCCACTCATCAAGCCATCCTGAGGTGGTGTCCCACACTGAAGAGCTACAACCCTACAACTAGGATACACAACTATGTATTAGGGCTTTGAGGAGAAAAAAGAAAAAAGAGGAAAATTGGCAACGGATGTTAGCACAAGGCCAATCTTCCTCAAAAAAAATAAATAAATAAAAGGACTCTGGATGTGTAAATCAAATGTTTATGGCTAAACATTTCTTTCAATCTCTTATAATCGCTAAACATCAAATTTACAATTAATATCTCTTAGTAGTTTGGTAGAATAACAAAGAATGTTAGAAAATGCAAAATGAGTACAGAGTCCTGATGACTTTTCTTTTTTTTCATTTATTTATTTATTTATTTTTTGTGTGTGTGTGTGAGGAAGACCAGCCCTGAGCTAACATCCGTTGCCAATCCTCCTCTTTTTGCTGAGGAAGACTGGCCCTGGGCTAACATCCATGCCCATCTTCCTCTACTTTATATGGGACGCCGCCATGACATGGCTGACAGGCAGTGCGTCGGCGGGCACCCGGGATCCGAACTCACGAACCCCGGGCTGCCAAGTGCGGACTACACCGCTGCGCCACCGGGCAGCCCCATGAGTCCTGATGACTTTTCAAAAGCTATCTTTAGCCTTGCACCCAAATAATTACACATTACAAACATTTTATTTCCACCTCTTTAGTTACTGGACTAGTTCCCAGAGGGACTACTCCTTTTTTGTGTATAAGAGGAAGACTGGCCCTGAGCTAACATCTGTGCCAATCTTCCTCTACTTTGTATATGGAACACCACCACAGTGTGGCTTGATGAGTGGTGTTAAGTCCACACCTGGGATCCGAACCTGCGAACCCTGGGCCACCAAAGCGGAGCACGCAAACTTAACCACTGTGCCACTGGGCCAGCCCTGGCACTACTCCTTAGAGACATTAAAAGTTGCACAGCAAAAGGAGGATTTTAAAGAATTTAACCCAAGAAATCCCATATTCTTTAAGGTTGGTGTTTGAAAGAGTTCCCACAAGGAAATAAGTGTATTTCTATCAATTCCAGATAAAGGAAGCCACATCTGTTTCAAATTCAAATAAGCTGTTTCACTCCAAAAAACAATTCTCTATTATTATCACTTCTAAAATGATACGGTTTCTGAAACAACAATCTGTATTCCCAGTAACACCACCTGAATGCACTTACACAAAAAATCCAAACTCCGAAAAATCAGTGCATTATTGGAAAGAGAAGACCAGTGACTGCAGCATTCCTTATAAGACAATCCCCTCTACCACCAGTGAATTTATAAACACAATTACATTTATAAAGTTGGGATTGGACTGACTTACAAATATCAAGATTATGTGTCAAATAAGCCACAATTAGCTTTAAATTTTAAAGCAAAATTTCATATATGCCCTACTATTACCTATGTAACTGCTATTCTCAAAATGCTTTCCACATATCATTATATTAATTTTCACAACAGTCCTGTGAGGTATATAGTACCCTCAATTTACAGAAGAGGGAGTTGAAGCCCAAGATCATGTACCTAGTAAGTGATAAAACTAAGACTTGAACCAAGTCCTTCAGATTTTAAATCTTAGTATACTAGATGCTTCAAGTCATACAAACTGTTACCCAGAAACAGAGCAGTGTGACCACATGGAAGGGCTAGAAAGACCAATGTTCTAGTCCAGAACTTTGCTCTTCCTTGTCCTTGATAGTCTTCTCCCTTCTTCACTTGACTAATTTCTATTCATTGTTCAGGTCACTGCTTAGACCATCCAAGGAAGAGTTAGGTGCCCCCTTCTGTTCTCCTAGAGAACTCTGTACTTACTGTACTGTAGTGTGGAGAGCATAATACCGCATTTCCTGTTTACCTAGCTGTCTCCCCAACCAGGCTGTAAGATCCCCTGCAGCAGAGACTATGTCCTGTTTACTATTGTGTCCCTTCTGCCTAGCACAATGCCGGGCATTTGATGGATACTCAAAAAAACCATATAACAAACGAATGAACCCCAACTCCCTTACTCATTGCAAAAAATGGGGTAATTCTCATGGGACTGAATTCAAATTCAATGAAATAAGGTACATAAAGCACTTAGAGAGTGGGTACATAGTTTGCGTGCTCCGCTTTGGTGGCCCAGGGTTCGCAGGTTCGGATCCCAGGTGTGGACCTAACACCACTCATCAAGCCACACTGTGGTGGTGTTCCATATACAAAGTAGAGGAAGATTGGCACAGATGTTAGCTCAGGGCCAGTCTTCCTCTTATACACAAAAAAGGAGTAGTGCCTCTGGGAACTAGTCCACTTGATAGACAGCTGCTCTTGTTATGATCAAGGTTAGGAGAGCCTTACAAAACATCAAATCTATATACCTGGAGGTGAGGTATGGCCAGAAGAAAATGCCAACCATAAAAATCTTAAGTCTTCATTCCCGGTTAAGCCATCATAACTAGAGTTTCAACAAATATTTACTGAGCTCCTATAAGGCATCTAAGGTACAGTGGTGAAGACAAAGTAGTTATGTTGTTCTAGAAACAAAAAAATCACTTCCCAGGGCCCTCACTGAACTCAGCAGACTTTCTGTAGGTAAGATCTTGATTGGATTAAATGGCTGCTTGGATTACAACAAAGGGTGACACATATGACGGTGAAGCATGTTTGTTTTAAACTAGTACTAACAAGTAAATGGCCAGAGTCCTAATCAGAGAAACTTCTGTATGAAATTCTAACAAACATTTTACTTTTCAACAACTACAGAAAATGTAAGTTCTGAAGAACCCCAGGGGTCATCTGTTCTAATCTCCACTTGATACAGGAATCTCCTTCACAGCTGCATACCACAGAGCACCAATTTTAGAGTCAAACAAAGCTAACTCCTAGTTCTGCTACTTCCTTGCAAATTGCTTCACTTCCCCAAATATCCACCTTTTTCCCTGTGAAATGGTAACATCTAACTGCAATGATGTTTGTAAAACATAGTAGGTCATCAATAACTACTGCACCATCTACTTTCCTTTCTGAACCTTTCACCATCCTGGCCAGCCTCCTCAGAATGCACTTAAGAGTTAGAAACACAATGCCGAGGACTGACCACAGCACTAGAACAGCAGGGTCTAACCAGCCCAATAAATGATAAAACCCAGCCTGATGATAAAACCCAGATCATGAGGGCAACTCAAACCCACAGCTGTTTACTAATTAGCACCTATTAGCAACTACTAATAGCCAGCACTGCAGCTGATGACCAAATTGGCTTGCCTTTGTGCATTTGACTTGCTTTAGTGCCAAAAGGATAAAAAACTGTCATGGACAAAACCTAAATGTTTATTTAGGTGGGGCTGTGTTAGGAAGTAAGGCTTATTTTCCTGGGCTCAGGGCCAACAACTTCAGATAGTAGCCTCTAAAACTAATCACTTTGGTGAGAGAAGAAAAGAGAAAAAAGTGTGACTGAGGCGTCACTTCAGGGTCAGCAAACTTGTTCTGAAAAAGGTCAGATAGTAAATATTTTACGCTTTGCAAGCCATACGGTCTCTGCAGCAACTACTCAACTCTACCACTGTGGCATGAAAGCAGCCATAGACAATGCCTAAACAAATAAGTGTGGTTGTGTTTCAATCAAACCTTATTTACAAAAGCAGATAGATACTGCTTTTGCTAAAGGCAAATGGGTTTCAATTCTTTTCATATCATTCAGGACATTATAATAAGGTCTGGCAGAGTCTGCTGGTTGTTCTCCAACATCCCCCGCTTGTTCCCAAGAAACAGTCACCAACTGTTAACTAAGCACCAGTCACCCAGAATAAAGACTACATTTCCCAGCTCCTTGTAGCTAGATATGGCCATGTGACTTAAGTTCTAGTCAATAGGATGCAAGTAAAATTAGAACATGCAACTTTGGGGAAGTGTCTTGAGAAGGGAGTGAGGGTGGAAATGATACCCTTCTCCTGTTCTTTCCTTTTTCCTACAGGCTAGAATACAGAGGGGACAGTTCAGAGTTTGGATCTTTAGGCAGAGGCCGTGTGATGCAGAAGATGGAGAAACAAGAAAGAATGAGCCTAGGCCCCTGATGACCATCTCAGCTCTGTCCTGCCTATCAGAAACAATTAACCTTTCCTCCTGTTTAAGCCATTCTTACTTTGCATTTTCTGTCATCCCATTCTTACTTTGCATTTTCTGTCATCCCATTCTAACTAATATACAAGGAAAGAAAAATTAAAAACAGCTTCTTTGTACTCTAGTTTTGTACTAATCATCAATCTGGTCATGAACACAAAGAGCTTTTCTTTGTAATATGCTCAAACCACAACCTAACCCAAATATAAACAGACTGTAAAAGCACGTGTGAATGTAGGCCAACAGAGTCTGAAAAACTAGCCTATAACCAACACTGGAAATCAAAACAGTCAAGCTGAGCCTAACAACAATGTTAACTCTGCAAAGGAAAGAGATGATCACCTCACCTGATGGTGAACTCCAGCAGCTCCTGGGTTCCCTGAGGGTCCAGGTGCTGAAGACTGTATACCCTTTCAAGGCTCTGCTGCAGGAACTGATGGGAAGGATCCTCATGAGGTGTGATATTGGGGGAAATGGCTGATGACACTAGTTTTCTACCTGGTAACTAAGCAAACATAGTGGGGTTATAGTGTCATCAAATTCTGTGGCCCAGCTTTTGTTAACACAAAGAAACCAGAAAAAAATGCAAGCCAATCAAAGGAAAGGGAAAAACGGCTAGGTGATTCTGTAAATAACCTTTCTCTCCCTCCCCAGATTCAGTGGGAGAAAGGGAGAGAGAGAAATGAACATGGTCTACCCAATAATAGCCACAAGCTGCAAGGAGAAAAAGAAAAGAGAATGGTATAGTATTATTTTCTATTGCTAACTGAAATAAATGGGCTAACCATAGAAATGGGACAAAAATTAATCTGTTGTCACATTTATTTTTAAACTTTATTTGATGTTTCACTTCATAGAAGAGTATGATTTATTCCCAAATAAGTTTATATAGCATACTATAAAAATGTCTTACATGATGATAATTCTTGTTCTTACGGTTAAAAGTGGTTACCTTTTAAGAAGGGGATGGGGAGGGGAGAGCAACGAGGATTTCATTTTTAATTTTGCATCTTCTATACAGTTTAAATTTTCTAACCATGTACATATATTACTTTAAATAAATGATTTAGAGTTACCTAAGCAGTGATGAGTTAATACAAAGAGCTCAGAAAACTGCCTGCACACAGTTAGCATTCAGTAAGTGTTTGCTACTATTATCATTATGTTTCATTTTTAAACTTTTTTCTTTCTATATCTCTAGGTTTTAAAAATAATAACGATTTTATTAAAAAATAAACTTGTTGAGAATTATGGCTTTATGTAACTGTTAAAATATAACACAATCTAATCCTTGGTCTAAAATATATTGTTCCAGATTCTTTTTTCTTGCCTAACATAACATAATCAATAACCCAGAGTCATTTAAAAAATGAATCTTCTTAAAAGGTAAAGGATACAGAAGCAAAAGTACAAAACAATGGGAGACAGCCCAAGAGAGAAAGAAAATAAATGAATGTGTTTTCAAAGAACATATAGTCTGCTTTCTGCTATTTAACAACTACAAAGGACCAAAAACAAGGACAAAACATGTTTCCAACATACCCTCAAGGCAGGAACAAGATGAGAAAGACTGTCTCGGAGGTAGGCATAGTGCCTGAAGGTATGATCTGAGAACAGTGCTGGCATTGTTGGACAGGTTTTAGCAGCATTGAAAATAAGAACCAACACTGCAATGTCTGATGGATGAGTGGGTTAAGTAAACTTGGAGGTATGAAAGGTTGAGTTTGGTCAGAACTGGTGCCCCCACTTCCCACCCCCAAAATTCCCATTAAATGACTACAGTTTTCTAAAAAGAAATGCAAATTCAAACAAAGAGATACATTACCCCACTCCAAATTACCCCAATTACCCCTCCAATTACCAAAGGTTTTTAAAAATAATGCCTGATGCTGCTGAGAATACTAACTAGAAACTTTCAGTACATTGCCTACTAAAGTATATACTGGCATAATCCCTTTGGACAATAATTTAGCACTAGACAGCAAGAGTCTTAGGAATGTTGAGTAATCCCGCATCTCAATATCTATTCTAAGTAAATAATCAAATAGCAGAGAATCATTTATAATAGCAAATAATCAGAAACAACCAAATGAGCAAAACCAGAATGGTTATACATGTGTTTCATCTATTTGATGGGAGTATTATATAACCATTAAAATTTATATTTATAAAGAATTTGTAATATTATCTAGTACATATTATTTTAATATATATATTTAATATTTATAATATAATAAGCATTTTGTCATAAGTGAAAAAAGCAGATTCCAAAATATATACAGGATATGAGAGAAGCTATCTATTATCAAATATTTGTTGATGAAATAAATTATGTTAAAAAACAAAATAGGGGGCAGGCCTGGTGGCATAGTGGTTAATTTCTTGGGCCCCACTTCGGCAGTCTGGGGTTCACAGGTTCAAAGCCCACATGTGAACCTACACACTGCTCATCAAGCCATGCTGTGGAGGCATCCCACAAACAAAAAAAAAAGAGGAAAACTGGCACAGACGTTAGGTCAGGGACAATCTTCCTCACCAAGAAAAATAAATAAATAAAATAACGGCAAAATCCCAACCCCAAGCTTTTAAAAAGGGAGAAGGAAATACACCAAAATATTAACAGTTGATTGCTTTGGCTAGTAGGACTTTGGGTGTTAAATATGAAGGTTCTTCTTTCGAATTTTTTGAATTTTCTTTCTATGTATATTAATTTTATAACAGAGGGAAAATCAAAAAGTAAAAGATAAACATACCTTCCCATCTTCTGTATGTATCCCTATGGCAGAGCCTGCTATTTGCCTACCCAATATCCATTCTGCCCTTTTTCCTTACTAATAGAATACTGATTTTATTCCAAATATTCTCTAACTTCCTGCTTAGAACCTGGACCTGGTGACTGGAGCTCTAGCAACAACCTTGGACAACTGAAAATGGAAGAACAGAAAAACAGAAGGAACATGGATCACCAAGAATAATGTGGAGCTGCTATACCAGCACCAGACTGCCTTATTCCAGACTCCTTTTACGCTGGAGAAAAGTAAAAACAGTAATTTGTTCAAGCTACAACTGGGGGCAAACTCTTACTCACAGCCAAACATATTTCCTAAATAACACAATGCCCCAACTACCCAGAAAAGTATCTTAACATAACAGGCTTTCAAAAATGTTTAATGTTTTTTTAATGTGAAAGGGCCTTCAGATTTCAGAGCACTCCAATATGTCATGTGAGATTTGGAGTTAACCCCTAGCCCATAACCCCTCTCTGATGAGATGAATTTCAAACAACTATAGTATTGCACTTTTAGAGGTAAGGTCTGGGATGTGCCTTTCTTAGAGGTAAACATGGAGTCAGGCATTGGTTAGTACATCAACTACAGAGATCTTTAAAAAAATTCTCAAAACATATTGTGAAAATAAACAGAATAAAGAGAATATAATGGTCATCTTACAATAGCCAGTTATTTGACTGATCCCTGAATCTCAATAAATGCCCCTAAACCTCACCAAGGATCTGCCATGGAGTGAAAAGAACCATGGGAAAGTGCGGATGCACTGATGTAAATGTATTCTCATTATCAGAAAACAATCCAATTGCACGGAATGCTGTCCATGGCTATCACAAACCCACTGAACTTGCATCAAAGGCAGAGTAATCATGCAGCCAAGCTCAGCCTATCCCCACCTTCAGGCTGCAGATCAAATTAAATACGGAATAAGACTTAGGGGAAAGTCCACAGGCTTTAAAACCAAAGATACCTGGCTTTGAATCCCAGATTTGCTGCTGGGAGAGTTATTTAGCCTCTCTGAGCTTCAGCTTCCTCATCTGTAAACTGGGAATAATACCTCCTTCCAGGGTTGTTTGGAAGATCAGTGATAAAATGTGTAAAGCATTAAAACAGTATGTGGACTACAGTAGGTGCCCACTAAGTGTTAAAAAAAAATAGTAGTAGTAGTATTAAATGGCAAAGGTGAATTACTGTGAAAACAAGAATGAAAGCTGAGAATAATAACCACCAGGCTTGCTCAGGATATACTCTTACCCAAAAGAAATGAAAAAAACAAAACTCAGACCACCTAAGCTGCACTGCAGAAAAAGAAGCCAAAATTCCCTGCCAAGTCAGCAGGGTCAGTCCTAAGCACAGAGGATACAAGCTGGATCATCCATATCTGGTTCAGCTGTGTCAAAAAATGGGTGTGTGCTCAGGAGCTCCGGCACCAAGGGAAGCACCAGGGTTGGATGCCGACTTCCCAGAAACTTCAAGCATCTGAAACAAACAAAATGAGAGCCCATTTTAGTAAGCTAATAAATGCTTTAAAAACTACTGGGAATTGCAATCAGAAAACTTGATTCAGGATCGCAAATTCTCAACCGTCTACTTTTGCCATCTCTATGACTTCAGATAAGTCACTCAATTAATTCATCTAAAAAACTGGATATTATGACGATAAAAGAGTTGGTACAGCAGACATTACTACTGGTTATTTAACCCACAGCCATTTCCCCCCTCTTCCTTGCCAAGAGAACCCTGTTTTACTCAGGTATCAGGTAGGTAGCAAAATGCTCAGATAAGGTAGGCCCAGCCCCAGGACTCAATCACAGTTGGTCTAAAGCCATCATGGCAAATCTATTCCCATTTTCTGTGACTGGTTTGCAGGTAGCCCAGTAACTCAGTTCTGATCAACGGAGCAAGAGGGAGAGTCTGCTGGGGAGCTCCTCAGGAATGTTTTCCTAACCAAACAAAAAGAGAAATGCCTGAGAGGGAATGCCCTTTCCTTTCTGTCTTGACACTGTCTTATGAGGCAGCCATCTTCCAACTAGGAGGAGAAAGCCAAGGGAACTGCAGAGAAATCAACCAGAGTAGTACTAACCCTGTTAAAATGTTGAATGACCAATTCTAAAACCAATTTTCGGACTTCTTGTTATGCAAAAAAATTAGATCTCATTGTTTAAGCCACTTTTAATCAGATTTTCTGTTACTTGTAGGCAAAAGCATTCTAACTGATATCCTGGGTGAAGTTCTGAAATCAGAAGAGACCCGATCTAAAACAGGAAACTTGATAATTGTGTGGCCTTGGGCAGATAAACTTCTTACCTACAAAATGGGATTAAAAATCATTACCTCATACAGCTGCTATAAGGATTAAATGAGATAATGAATGAAGAATACTTAGCAAAGCGTCTGTCATATAGGAGGAACTCAATTAGCTACTAATTAGCTATTATTAACTGCCTATTAGTTAACTACTATGGCTACATGAAGGTCCTTTATAAGCTACAAAGAACTACATGTGAGCTGGTAATTATGCATTTTTATTATTTTATTATTTATTATTATGGCTTAGAAGGTGTGCTGAATTGAAAAGAAATATAAATCTTAACTTCTGTTCTCATTGAGTTTATAATCTACCTGAAGCAAAGATGACTAACACTACAAGGTAATGAACTATCAAATGAATGATACTCTCCTTTCTACCAGTCAAAGGTAGAAGAGATCACTGTGATCAGAGTAAGTTTCACAGAGGAGATGGGACTTCACCAGGGACTGGAGAATAGGTAGACTGGGAAAAGAGAGAAAATACATGAACAAATTAATGGATATATGGGGTATAAAAGGCATCACATTTAAAACACTTGATACTGGAGGGAAAGCACACTTTTCTTCAGTCCTGTTTTTCCTTCTATGTGGAAAGAACTTAATTCACTAATTTTCTGACCTCTCTCAGCCCTTTTACTCACAGTGAGTAAACTGTATCAGACCTACAGTTACTGATATAGGGTTTCTCCCCACTACAACTCCCAAACCCCAAATGACTGAGCACTCCTTGAAGACAATAAACGTATGCTGCACTGAGCTGAACTGGACTGAACAAACACGAAGAAATGGCAAAACAGAAAATCAGATATCAAAAATGTTAGCTACAGCAAGACTCCCTGGTATTTTCAGTTGTTAATATATCTTCCAAGTACCTGATTTGACCTACACTTTTTCTACTTTTAGTAACAAATTTTTCTGAAAATCAATAAACTATACAGTTGGAATGACCTCATCACATAAACTCATTTAAATATGTGAAGTATGATAACACACATTTTATATTAAATTTATCCATGTAGTTCTTCAAACAGCAATTCATGAACAGTGTTAATAATTTGACTCTAGTCAGTAAAGCTAGAGGTAATCAGGGGAAAATATGACTGAGATTTTCCATCTGTAAACCAAGAGGTGGCCCTGCCTCTAATCTCTACATTGATGGTTGTGATCCTGTACAAAATGCAAAATAAACAAAGGAGTGACTAACACTGTATAGGAGGAAAAGGAAATCTAATCAACTCATCTCTGTACCTCAAACACTTACCACAGGGCTTGGCACATACTAAGCACATAGCAGGCACATAATAGTTGCTAGGTGGACGGATGGACAAACGAATAAATAATCTAAAATGTGATATTCAATTTAGGAATCAGACTCCTGAGAGTTGAGTTAAGCTAATTCAGGTTTCTAAATTGAGGGCAAAATTGAGAGCCATATCCTCAATCGATGATGATCCAGTGAATAATGTCAACATTGTACATTTACCACATTATTGGACTTAGTGAGCAAATGAGCAAAAAAGTCCTTACTTCCATATGGAGTCCCTATCAGTAGGGTACTTGGTTAAATTTTTCAGCAGCTCCACCAGTGCAAGATGAATCCCTTCTTTGGTTGAAACGTTAGTACAGCATAAGAGTTCATGAAGAGCCTCTCTAATATCTCTGGACGAATCCTTTAAAAAAAGAGGTAATAATAATAATAGCAGTCACTGTGGATGAGCTATTAGGAAAGAGTGTACAAGCTACAATGGGAGTACAGGGCAAAGAGTCTCCCAATATCCTGGGAGGGGAGGGGCTGGTAGTTGAGAAGATTTCACAGAGGAGGTGACATTTGAACTGAGATTTGAAGAATTCATTCATTTGTTCATTCATTCATTTACACATTCAACATTTATTGAAAACTTATTAAACTATCAAACATTTATCAAGCACCTACTATGTTCCAAGTGCTAGGGATATAGCTGTAATTAAAATCAAATCCCTGCTCTCAGGAGCTTCATTCTAGTGAAAAGACAAAACTAAATAACTAAATATATAGGTCAGATAGTGATAAGTACTTGGAGAAACTATAAAGCAGGTTCAGGGTAAAAGAGCTGGCATATGTGGGGTATTTTACATGGGATAACCAAAGGGAATAGTAAACATAAAGGCCATGAAGTGGGAGCATGTTTGAAAAACAGCAAGGAAGCCAGTGTGGCTACAGCAGAGTAAACAGAGAGAGTAGTACCAGATGATGCCATCAGTGGCCTCTTCACTCCCAACACCTCCTGCTCATCCTCACTAAAATGATTAGAAAAGGTCACCAACAACTTCTTTATGCTCAAGTAAATGACCATATATCAGTTCTACTCTTATTTGACATCTCTATAGCATTTTTTTCCAGTTCTTTAAAATGTTTTAATATAGACAATTTAAAACATATAAAAGTAGAGATGATAAAGCCCCCACTTTCAACAATTGACTCATAGCCCATTTTGTTTCATCCATACCTTTACCCACTCCTCCCAAAGAGATTATTTTGAAGCCAAAGAAATCATAGCTTTCCATTGGTAAATATTTCCATAAATCTCTCTTTTAAAAAATGATTCTTTACAAAAAGAAAACACCACAAAACCAGTATCGTGCCTAAAAATTTAATAATTTCTTAATATTAAATATCTAGTCAGTACTCAAATTTCCCTGACTCAAAAAGTTTTTGTTAGTTCTAATCAGGCTCCAACTAAGGTCTACACATTGCAAGTGGGTTAAATATGTCCCCTAAGTATCTTTTAATATGCAAAATCCCTTCACATTTCACTTTTTCTTCCCCTTGCAATTTCTCCCCTGTATATCATGTGATAGTAGTTAGATTTAGAGGCTTGATCAGATTCAGCTTCAATTTTTCTTTTAATTTTTAATGTTTTTCTTTTATTTTTTAGTTTTTTAATTTTACTGAGGTTATACTGGCTTTTAACATTGTATAAATTTCAGGTGGACATTATTATATTTTAATAATGTAATAAATTTCAGTTTCTACATATATTGCATCATGTATACCACCAACAGTCTAGTTTTCATCTGTCACCATACACACGTGCCCCTTTACCCCTTTGACCCTCCCCCCACCCCCTTTTCCTCTGGTAACCACTAATCTGTTCTCCTTATCTATGTGTTTGTTTATCTTCCACATATGAGTGAAATCATTTGGTATTTGTCTTCCTCTGTCTGACTTATTTCACTTAGCATAATACTCTCAAGGTCCATTCATGTTGCTGCAAATGGCATGATTTTGTCCTTTTTACGGCTAAGTAGTATTCCATTGTGTATACATACCACATCTTCTTTATCCATTCAACCACTGATGGGCACGTGGGCTGCTTCCATGTCTTAGCTATTGTGAATAATGCTGCAAAGAACATAGGGGTGCATAAATCTTTTTGAATTGTTGATTTCATACTCTTTGGATAAACAGAATAGCTGAATCAAATGGTATTTCTATTTTTAGTTTTTTGAGAAATCTCCATATACTGTTTTCCATAGTGGGTGTACCAGTTTGCACTCCCATCAGCAGTATACGAGGGTTCCCTTTTCTCCACATCCTCCCCAACACTTGTTATTTCTTGTCTTGTTAATTATAGCCATTCGGATGGGTGTAAGGTGATATCTCATTGTAGTTTTCATTTGCATTTTCCTAATATTTAGTGATGGTGAACATCTTTTCATGTGCCTGTTGGCCATCTGTACATCTTCTTTGGAAAAATGTCTGTTCATATCCTCTGCCCGTATTTTAATCAGGTTGTTCATTTTGTTGTTGTTGAGTTGTATGAGTTTTTTATGTATTTTGGAAATTAACCCCTTATCAGATATATGATTCACAAATATTTTCCCACAGTTGGTGGATTGTCTTGTCGTTTTCTTCATGGTTTCCTTAGCTTTGCAGAAGCTTTTTAATCTGATGTAGTTCCATTTGTTTATGTTTTCTTTTGTTTCCCTTGCCTGAGTAGGCATGGTATTTGAAAAGATACTTCTAAGACCGATGTCAAAGAGTGTACTGCCTATATTTTCTTCTAGGAGTTTTATGGTTTCAGGTCTTACATTCAAGTCTTTAATCCATTTTGAGTTAATTTTTGTATATGATGTAAGATAATGGTCTATTTTCATTCTTTTGCATGTGGCTGTCCAGTTTTCCCAGCACCATTTACTGAAGAGACTTTCCCTTCTCCATTGTATGTTCTTGACTCCTTTGTCAAAAATTAGCTGTCCCAATTTTTTTTTTATAAGACCACTTCACAGGTGGTACTGTGTACTTCCCTCAGGAACTATATGATGTCTGTTTCTTTTTTGTGATGTTAGTAATCACTGATCACTGCTTAGATCTAGTAATTCATTAAAGTTGTAAAACAATGACATACAAATTCTATCATTCCTCTGCATTTATTAACTGGAATACTTCCATAAAGAGAAACTTCCCCTTATCAACCAGCTGGTTATCTTGAAGCTCAGTTTATACAAGAAAAGGAAGGATAAATGTTTGATTCCTTAATTTACCAGTTTTCAAAATAATGAGTTGATTATTAACCAGCCAAAAGTGACTAATGTAGTGCTTTGTTTTTTAAGTATCATTACAAAGTCATGAATTTAAATATATTTCCAGTTATAATTCTTAAAGTGTGTTTCACCTTTGGCCAGTGAGAGGCTATTTAAGTTGTCTCCTGGGTCCCTTTTTCATTTTATTTTTTTGCTGAGGAAGATTCACCCTCAGCTAACATCTGTGCCAATCTTCCTCTATTTCATATGTGGGTTGCCACCACAGCATGGCTGCCAACGAGTGATGTAGGTCTGCACTCGGGAACCGAACCTGGGCTGCCAAAGCAGAGCGTGCTGAACTTAACCACTCGGCCACAGGGCCAGGCCCTCCTGGGTGTTTTTGATACAATTCTAGAGGTCTTTGATAGCTAATATTTGCTTTCTGTATGACAAGGTGGTACAAGCTCATCTTGTTACATTTCTTGTGCCAGACTTGGAATCAGCCATTTATCTTAGGAATTTTGGTTTCTTTTAGTGGGAAAATGGTATCTCCAAAGCATTTTTTTGAGGTCAGGTTTACTGACACATAATAAAATTTATCCTTTTTAGTGTAGACGTCTATGAGTTTATCAAATGCATACAGCTATGTAACCACCATCACAATCAAGATATAGAACATTTCTATCACCCAAACACTTCCCTAGTGTCCCTTTGTAGTCCTCTCCTCATCTCCAGCCTCTGGCAACCACTGGTGTAATTTCTGCTACAGTTTTGTCTTTTCTAAAATGTCATATAAATGGAATCACAGAGTATGCTGCTTCTTGAGTCTGGGAAATTTCACTTAGTATAATGCATTTGAGATTCATCCATGTTGTTACATGTATTAGCAGCTCATTCCTTTTTATTATTGAGTAGTATTCCATTGTATAGATGTATCACAGTTTATCTACCCATTTACCAACTGAAGGATTTTGTCTTGTTTCCAGTTTGGGATTATTATAAATAAAGGTGCAATAAACATTTGCATACAGGTTTTTGTGTGAACACGTTTTCAATTCTCTTTAGGAAATACTTCAGAGTGGGACTGTCGGATCATATGGTAAGTGTATGTTTAACTTTATAAGAAATTGTCATAGTGTTTTCCAAAGTGACTCTACTATTCTGCATTCCAAACAGCAGTGTATGAGAGTTGCTCCCCCATCCTCACAGCACTTGAAATTGTCAGGGTTTCTTCTGTTTTTTTTTCCAGCCATTCTAATAGATGTGTTGTAATATCTCACTATGGTTTTAATTTGCATTTCCCTAATGCAATTGAGTGATCTGCTTTTTATTATTGACTTTTGAGAATTCTTTATAAATTCTTTATCAAATACGCGTTTCGTAAATATTTTTCTCAGTCTCTGGTAAGTCTTTTCAAAAACATGTTTTTGGGCTTAGAAAAAAAGAAATTTATTGTCTCAGTTCTGGAGGCTTGAAGTCCAAAACCAAGTTATTAGCAGGATTGGTTCCCTCTGAAGGCTGTGAGGGAGAATCTGTTCCGTGCTTCTCTCCTCGCTTCTGGTAGCCTTGGCATTCCTTGGCTTGTAGGTGGCATTCTCTGTCTTCACACTATGTTCCCTCTATGCGTGTTTCTGTATCCAAATCCACCCCCTCCCTTTCTTTGTACAGTTTATATATCAAAGACATTATACATGTTTGCTTCAGTCTCATTCTCTCTCTTTATTGTGGTAAAATATACATAAAATTTACCATTTTAAGTGTATAGTTCTATGCCATTAAGTACATTCACATTGTTGTGCTGTCTTTACAATTTCTTCAAAGTGTCTTTTTGAAGAGATTTTTAATTTTGAGGAAGTCCAATTTATCTAGTTATTTCTTTTATGGATTAAGTTTTTGGTGTCGTATCTAATCCAAGGTCTAATCCAAGGTCACAAATATTTTCTCCTAAAAATTTTACAGTTTTAAGTTTTGCTTAATACATGAAAGAAATCAAACTAAAAAATTTAAAGGACATATCTGCATAGCAAAATCTAAGAATCAGAGAACTCTTCTTCAAAGCTAGGTTGCAGACATGCCTTCTTTATTCTCCAGGCACCCTCTTTCAACCTGCAAGTCTCTCATTTCTTCACTCTGTACAGTTAGTGGGGCCAACTTCCTAATAAACTCATCTGACCATGTCATTCCCCCCGTTTAGAAACCTCATTTAGCTTCCCACCACCTCTAGGATAAAGCTCAGGCTCCCCAGCATAGCACACAAGGTCCTTCACAATCAGTTCCCTGCTCATCTCTCTCATTTCATCTCCCACCTCTTCTCCCTCATGGCCACGTGAACTTGTCAATGTCCTGTCCATCCTCTGCCATTTCACCCCTCCCAGCTTTCACCTGTGGCCATATGCTATCCCTCTGGCTGGAATGTCATTCATTACGTTACTTTTGATACTATCTTGTAATTACTGATTTATACTGCTGCCTTCCCTATAAAACTGTGAGCAACTCAGAGGCAAGAACCAGTATTGTCTACTCTGACATCCTCAGAACCTGGTACTGAACCTGGCTCAGCAAAAAAAAAAAAATCAGTAAATGTTTCTTGAATGACTTTATCAATATCATGTACTGCCATATGAACACTTTCTATGCACCAAGCACCATGCTAAGCACTTCACATGAATTCTCTCATTTAATTCTCATAAGAAACATATAAACATGTGGAATTACCCTCACTTTATAGATGAGAAAACTAAGGACTAGAGAGATTAAATACATAATTTGTGGGGCCAGCCTGGTGGTGTAGCGGTTAAGTTCGTGCACTCCACTTCTGGCGGCCCAGGGTTCGCAGGTTCAGATCCCAGGCGTGGACTGATGCACTACTTGTTAAGCCATGCTGTGGTGGTGTCCCATATAAAGTAGAGGAAGATGGGCACGGATGTTAGCCCAGGGCCAATATTCCTCAGCAAAGAAAGGAGGATTGGCAATGGATGTTAGCTCAGGGCTAATCTTCCCCACACATGCACACAAAAAAACAACATGATTTGTCCCAAGTCACAAAGCCAGTAAGCCACTCTGCTAAAATCCTTTAATAGCTTCCAGTTGCTTTCCCCTTAATATGACTTTCAAGGCTCTGCATGAGCTTGTCCCACCCACCTCTCCAGCCTAATCTCACACCACACGCTAGCTCTTTGTTATAGCCAGGCCCTCTTTTGGTCTCTCAACTGTGCCATGTTTCCACCTACCACAGAGTTTCTACACTTGCTGCTCCTCTGCCTGGAATGTTCTTATACCTCACACTCTCAACTCTTTCTGCCAAGTTAGTGCCTAATTCCTTCTTCAGAGCTCAGCTTCAGAAGGCTTTCCTAATTGCTGCACGCCTTAAGCCCCCAAAGACCAAGTGCCTCTATGATATACTCCCATGAAACCTCACTCCTTTCTGTCATGAGCTCCTTTACTCAGTTTATTATTATACCTTCATTTGTGTCTGTCTGTCTCCCTCCCTCACACCTAAATTATAAGGTAAACAAGAGCAGGGCTGTGGTTTTTACTCACTATTGTATCCTCCATAGCACAGGGCCTGGCACATAATAGGTGGTCACTAAATACCAAAAAAACAAAGGGAAAAAGGAAGGACCAAAGAGAGGGACTGACAGGTTGATTCAGATCTGTCTGGCTTTATATGCTGTGGACTTAACCGTAAGATGTAATGCTTCCCATATGAACAAACTTCCACCACTCATAGGAGACAGCTATATCAATGTATTAAAGAAACAATTTCAAAGTAAGAGAAAACAATTTGTATGTTTCTTAAGAACTCTCCAGTTACCCAGTTGACCTGTGCAGATTTGTTTTAGGAAATGTTTAGTAAGTATCCACTACGCATAAGTCATCACATTAGACCCTGAAAGGAATACAGTAAAGGGTACAACATGGTCACCTCCTTAAGTAGCTCAAAATCTCACCAAGGAGATAAGACAAATATAGTAAACCTGCCAAAAATGATAAAATGTGAAAACTACAGTAAGAGACACATGGGCTTGGTAGTCAATAAATATGCCTTAAATGAAGGAATGAGAGAAAGAGTCAATTTATCAGATATGAATTTCAAGAAAACTTCAAGAATGAGATATGTTGAAAGAGGGGCAAATCATTATGTTACCCCTCTGCATAAAATCCTCCAAGGGTTTCCCATAATACTCAGAATAAAATCCAAACATCTTACAATGGCCTTCAAGGCACTCCACCTGCCCCTACCTACCTCTCAGACCTCATCTCATACCACACTTCTACTTTCTCACTATACTGGCCTCCTTACTCCCCATTCTGTAAACACCCCAAAGCTCATCTGTGCCTTAGAGCCTTTCTACTAGCTGCCTCTACCTGAACATCTTTCCCACAGCCTTCACATGACTGGCTTCTTTTTGTCATTCAAGATTCAACTCAAAGGCTTTTACTAATTACTTAATTTACAGTGCAATTCCCCATTCTTCCATCACTGTTTATCTTCTGCATAAGATTTATCACTATCTGAAATCATTTTGTTGGTTTTTTTTTTACTCTACTTCTCTTTAGAATATAAGTTCTGTAAGAGCAGGAAACGTGTCTGTTTTTGACACCACGACATTTCTGGAACATAGACATTGCTTGATGAATTCAGGTAGTAGCTCAACATACCAAACAAAATAAGGCAAATTAAAGGGTCAGCTAACTAAGTCTCAAAGCAATGAAGTACAATGACATGGTAAATATAAGGAGCAGTGAGCAGCAAAGTGAACAGTTTACAGACAATGAGTTTATATAAGTCTAAACTTCTTGGACAGAACCCCAAGTCAAGGAGTTTAGAGCTAAACAAATTCTTCGTGAGTTTTATAAAAAAGTGCTCACAAATAAGTATACCTGTGGCCCTGTGAACAATCAAAACATAGCTTAGCTACTTAGCAAACATTTACTGAGCATTTACTTGCGTCTGACACTGCAAGGCACTGGGAATAAAAACATTTAAAAAGCCAAGACCCTCCCCCTTGAGAAGCTCACAATCTTGTAGAATAAAGAATTAAATAATCAGAACACATACTGATAAATGCTAGAGTAGTATACACAGGATGTTACAAGAATACAGAGGAGTGCTACTGAGCCCACCCAGGGGTGGGGTTAGTTAGGGAAGCCTTCCTAGACATGTTGCCTAATGTAGATCCTGGGAATGAGCACAAGCCGGCTAGGTGAAAAAGGCAGAGAGAAAAAAATGACAGTGAAGAAAAAATGGCGAGGAAAAGCATGATGATCAGGGGAGTGACTACAGCATGAGGTTCAAGGTGAGGAATGATGGGAAAGAAAGCTAAAAAGGAAAGGAGTGGCTAGGTTACAGAGACCACCCATGGAGAACAATGAACACTGAACGCAAACTTATCTCCTTAGGAAAAATACATGAAAAATTATAAACAAAGATTTGTAATTCAGGAAAAATCTTAATAGAAGTGCTAAGCAACTGAGAGAATGATAGGGAACTTCAAAATCAATCTGTTTGCAAACAGATGCACCCAATCTGTTTTCTGAAGTATGTACAGAAATCTGTAACAAACACTAATGACTAAACATCAGGTTTCACAATATCTGAATAATTAAAAAAAGAAAACCAGAGGCCAAATCTCATTTATTAATATTTTTAAAAACTTTAGTACTCGCAAATAAAATCCAGACACTTTAGAAAAATAATTCAAGTACCATATAGAGTTGTGCAGCCTGGGAGGCAAATCGGTATTTGTATCCTGGCACAGCCACTTATGAGCTTTGTGACCTCAAACAAATTACTTTTTTCTCTGTAAAACTCCAGGCTTGAAGCAATTGATCCCTAAGATCTCTTCCTGCTGTAACATCCTATGATTCACTATAGAATTAAATCAAATTAAAGGCTCAGGAGAATTCTTCATAATTTAGCCCCTGCCTTCTCTATAGCCACTTCCCTCCCCTCCTTCATCTCTTCAACTCTAGCAACTATTACAATGAATTCCTTTTAATTCCCTGACTATAGATACTCACTCTTACCCCTGGGTCCTTAGACATTGCTCCCTGTTTGGTACCCTTCCACCGTACATCAGTGCCACTCCTTCCAAGGAAAATGCCTCTTTAAGTCCTACTCCTCCTTCAAGTGTCCACTACAACATTTCTTCTTTCTTCCCTATCTCCCCAATGTTTCCTCAGACAATTCAGGTTAGCTACTCTCTGTATTCCCAGGGCACCCTGTCCTTTCCTGATCATAGCAATACCAAGTTTTATTCAAATTTCCTGTTTTACAGTCAGTCTCCTCCATCTTGGGGGAGTTGTGCGATGAGAAGGCAGCACTGTGCTGCCTATATACTACTGTATCACCAATACTTAGCATAACGCCTGGTTTAAAAAGCAAGTGGCATTCTGAAATGGTATTGCTGAAGAAATGAGTAACAAACTGTGAACACTCACCTCTAACACAGCCAGGACAGTGTCAAGCTGATCCTCTCGGAGGGTGATATTGTTAGAGATTTTTCTCATGGTATGTATGGATTGCAGACGTACTTCCTCAATTTCATCATTGAACATGTCAACCAGGAAATCAAGGCACTTCTCAGCAAAAGAGGGTGAAGATTGGGCCAGCATGCAGAGAGCCTCCACAGCAGCAATGCGGACCTCTTAAGAAAAGCGGACAAGTAAAACTGCACATCAAGTTAAGAGCCGTGAGAAAAATCCAAGAAAGATGCCTTCTCATTCAAGTTTGTGTTTCATTCCACTCCTCTCACTCTACAAACTCTCTCTGGGAGAACTCCTCCCACGCACGGATTCAACTACCACCTTCACACTGACCTACGAACAAGGACTAAGGTTTAGATCCTGACTCTGCAGGCATGTGATCAAGTCACATGTCTGTCTCCATTAACTGAATTTCTTGAAAACTAAGTTGTCTTATTTACCTCAATATTCCAATCACAGTAAAGTACTTTTTAAAAAGGCAGTTTTTAAATAATAATATTATTAAAATTAAAACAAGCTAGATATCATTACTCTCATTTTAGAAATAAGATTCAGCAAAGTGAATTAACTTGCCTCAAAGTGAGTGAGAGCAGAGACAAGACTAGCACCCAGGTCTGCCGGTTCTAGACTAGCATCATATAGTGGTTAAGGGTACATGCTTTGGAATGACAGAGGTCTCACAGAGAATTGTGAAGAGTAATCCCTCCACTAACTTAGAGGGTGATCTCAAATAAGTAACTTAACTTCCTAGCACCTCAATTTTCTCATCTGTTAAATGAAGATAATACCCATTTCCTTACGGAGTTGTTAGGAGGACTAAATCACATACTACAGGTAAAGCACATAGCACACCGCCTGGCACATGTTAAAAGCTCAACAAATAGGGGCTGGCCCCGTGGCCTAGTGATTAAGTTCAGCACACTCCACTTTGGTGGCCCAAGTTTGGTTCCTGGAGGTGGACCTACACCACTCATGGGCAGCCATGCTGTGGTGGCAACCCACATACAAAACAGAGGAAGACTGGCAACAGATGTTAGCCCAGGGCAAATCCTCCTCAGAGAAAAAAAGCTCAATAATTATTAAATAAATATTAGCTATGGCATAGGTATGAGACTTGAAAACAGAAGCATGTCTTCTACCTCTCTGCATGCTCAGAACATGTAACAGTAAAGCCACTGAGTCCAGGAAGCCCTTCGTTCATTCACTAACAATGTTTCCTGAATGTGTGCTATATGTGAGACCCTGTGCCAAGTGCTAGATACAGAGATGAGAGATGAGTAAGCTATAGACAATGCTCACAAGATTTCCATACATGCTTGTTTGTTCCAGTGCTTCCCACATGGTTGTGCAACAAAATGTATAGTTTCAAAAAAGAAAAGAAAAGCAGAACACTCAAATTTTGGTTAAAATTCACAAATAAAATTTGTTTTTTGTATAAGAAAGGTTTTATAGATACTTTAAAAGCAGAGTTACTACATTAAAGGGAGATGACACAGATTTTTCTTGGTAGTTATGAATTCCCCCTTTTCATCAGAGGGGAAGGATTTGCTCCACTTCACAATAATGTAATTTAAACATGAAATTGCTAATAACTACAAAGCAAGCCAGAGATGGACCCAAATGTGTTAACTACTGGCTCTTCTTACTAGGGCTTTATCCATTATACCACACTGACTCATCTGTAATTCTTTTGAGATTATCAAGGGAATCACAGAGAAACTTCTGATCAGCATGAGATAATCAGTATGACCTGAGCTGATGCAATTCTAAGCAAAAGCAAAGAAACTTGGTATTTTACTTTGCATGTATAGCCTGGTTACAGGCAGGTAAATTAACAATTTCAACTGCACTTTTTGGAATGTTGAAATTATATTACAGTCTCCTTAAGGGTTCAAGGCAGAGAAAAGGAATTGGCTACGCTAGGGGAAAAAAAAAAGACTGATCCTCTGGTGTCTTAAGACGTGTAATCAGATCCTGACTTTGCTACTTACTAGTTTTGTGCTTAGTACTGAAAACACAAAGATGAACAAGAACAAGACTGTCTTCCAGTGCCTACAGACAAGAATAGTTAATTGTATTACAGAATGATGAATGATACAATGGAAAAGCACAGGGAGTATAAGAAAATGCAGAAGAGGCACACAGCCCACCCAACAGGATCAAAGGCAGCTTTCTGGAACAAGTACCCCTAAAGCAATACCTGAAAGAGTTGCTAGGCCAATAGAAAGGAAAAAGGCCTTTCTACGCAGAGAAACCACGTGAACAAAGGCCCAGTAGGGAGAGATAATATGGAACAACTCGAAGACTGAAAGTATGTGTGACACTACACTAGAGTCCACAGCCCATGAAATAATAGAGTCCACAGCCATTTCATTCCCAGCAATGTGTTCCTAAAACCCTTATTTACCCAGAATTTTATAAATATGATAAAATTAGGAAGCTGTCATACCTGATGCCAGTTATGATCTACTCACTTTCTAAAATTAAATTCCTTTAATTAAACCTTAGTGACAAGCTGAAAACTGCAGAACTAAACCACATAAACATTAATAGTGATGAAATTCAAATGTAGAAACCAAACAAAGCAAAAATGCTAGTAGAAACAAAATAAAATAGATTCCAGTTACTTGTCTTAGGAGAAAATGGGTTTTAATAACTGGACTTCCTTATTAACTAATACTATTTAAATTATAATTTATGTATTTAAATTATAATTCATGTATTAAATTATAATTCATGTATGAACTTGATTTTCACAGAGAACATAAAAGCAGAGGTAGATTTCACTAATTTCTATCTATACAGAAAATCTTACAGCAACTTGGATAGGGTAACTCAATTCTTATATCGACTAATAGAAAATTATCTTTCAAAAGTAATTTTCTTGGGGCCAGCCCGGTGGCGCAGTGGTTTAGTTCGCGCTTGGCAGCCCGGAGTTTGCCAGTTCGGATCCTGGGCGCCCGCGGACGCACTGCTTGTCAGCCACGCTGTGGCGGCGTCCCATATAAAGTAGAGGAAGATGGGCACAGATGTTAGCCCAGGGCCAGTCTTCCTCAGCAAAAAAAGAGGAAGATTAGCAACAGATGTTAGCTCAGGGCTGGTCCTCCTCACACACACACAAAAAAAGGAATTTTCTTGTCCTTCTATGAAGTTCTATTTTGAGGCAATTGTTTATAGGCATTTTAAAGACCTGAGTTCTAATCCTCTGACACAAATTTATTGTAAAATTTGGACAACCAATATTATCTCCCCAGGTCTGTTACCCTCATCGAAAATGAGGAGGTTGGAGTCAATTATCTCAAAGTACTGACATTCTGTGATCTATGTGAGATAGACAGTATCACAATTTGGAAATCACAAGAGTTTTGCAGGACTTCTACTACTCGCTAAGGTGGAGCAACAAGAGCCAGATTTATCTTTCTACTGAAACAACTAAAAACAGAGACAAAATATATGAAACACCAGTATTCAACACACTAGACACCAGGCAATAAAGGGTACTGATCCCTGAGAGATGGGAAATAAATGAGGTGAACTCTATGATTATGCCAGTTTACTGCATGGAGAGTTTCCAGGTTGCAGGTCTTCCTGAGTTGAGAAGATAGAGCTGAGAGTCTGGAAAGGCCAATGTGGGTAGAGTTCACAGGGCAGAGCACCAGAAAGGAGAGAACTAACTGCACACAGAGAGGGAGCTTGAGAGATCTGCAGAGGATCCCCCTCAAGTCTTCAGCTGAATTTTGATCTGTGAGGAAACCATCGGAGGTCTGAGAAAGAACCACTCAACAGAATTAGAGGGAACAATCTCCAAAGCTCACACATAGTCTACATTTTGTTCTTTTCAGAAGAGTTTGTTTCAGTAGTGGAGAAAAATAAACCCTAAACTAAATGTTGCTCAGGTCCTGCCTACCAAAGCTTAAAAATAAGACCTGAACTAACTGCACCCCAGTACAAAGCTCAAGAATATTTATAGGAATGTAACAACATTCAGCACCCAATAAAGTACAATTCACAACATCTGGCATCCAATCAAACATTACCAGGCATGCACAGAAGCAGAAAAACATAATCCATAATGAGGACTGATTAATCCATAATCATTATGAATTAATTAATCCATAATGAGGACTGATTAATCCATAATCATTATGAATTAATCAACCCATAATTAGGATTGATTAATCCATAATCAATCAAAACCAACCCAGAAATCACACAAATAATAGACATAGTAGACAAAGACATTAGGACAGTTACTGTAAATGCATTCTCTGCTGACAAAGCAAAAAGACTAAGCATGTTAAGTAGAGACATGGAAGATACTAAACCCAAAGACCCAAATTCTAATTGAACTTCTAGGGATGAAAACTACAATGTCTGAGATGAAAAATACACCAGATAAGATTAACAGCAGATTAGACATTGCAGAAGAAAAGATTAGTAAACTCTAAGACAAAGCAATAGATACTATCCAAAATGAAACAGAGAAAAAAAACTAGGGGAAAAAAAAGAATAGAGCACCAGTGAGCTGCAGGACAACCTCAGCAGCCTAATACAGTCATATCTTGCTTTACTGTGCTTTGCTTTACTGTGCTTTGCAGATATTGCATTTTGATAAGACCCTCCACCAGCAAAAAGATTACAACTCGCTGAAGACTCAGATGATGGTTAGCATATTTTAGCAATAAAGTATTTTTTAATTATGATATGTACAGTGTTTTTTTAGATGTAATGCTATTGCACATTTAATAATCTAGAATATAGTGTAAACATAACTTTTATATGCACCAGGAAACCAAAAGCTTTCTGTGACTCACTTTATTACCATATTTGCTTTATTGCAGTGGTCTGAAACTGAACCTACAATCTCTCTGAAGTATGCCTGTATATATGTAATGAGAATCCCCAAAGGAGCATGGGGCCAGAAAAATATATAAATAATGACTAAAGATTTTCCAAATTTGACAAAAACTAAAAACCCATACATCCAAAAAGCTCAATAAATTCCAAACAGAAGAAACATGAAGAAAACTACACCAAGACACATAATTAAATTGCATAAAATTAGTCATAAAGAGAAAATCTTAAAAACAGCTAGAGAAAAAAAGACACAACATGTACAGAATAACAAAGATAAAAAGTGACAGCAGACTTTTCAACAGAAACAATGCAAGCTGGAAAACTGGAACAACATCTTTGCAAGACTGAAAAAGAAACCCTATTAATCTAGAATTCTATTCGCAGTGAAAATATCTTTCAAAAATGAAGGTGAAATAAAGTCTTTATTTGTCATACAAAGGCTTTGAAGTCAGACATACCTGGGTTTAAATCTTGCTTCTGTCTCTTACTAGCTGGGTGGCTAATAACAAGTTATTATTGTTAACAGTATCAATATAAATTTTTACTACCAATTAAGTGCTTACTATAAATGGGTCATTTTATGTATATATCATCTCATTTAATTCTTACAATTGAGAAACACTTACCATTAACCTTGTTTTATACAAATGCTGGAATTTGAACCTAGCCTGATTGAACGCAAAGTCCATGCTCTTAACCACTGTATCACACCACCTGGGCCTAAGCCTCTTCTGTTTCTAAAATTAAAATAATAGTAGGTACTTCACAGAGTGACTGTGAAGATTAAACAAGACAATGTGTGTATCTCACCCAGTACAATGCCTGACAGATAGCAGCCATTCAGTAAATGGGCACTGGTATTATTATGCAGTCATACTTACCATACATCTCATCTTCCAATCCATGAACAAAGGCTCCACAAGCTCCTGACTCGATCAGGTTCACAGCCCCCGTATCTACTTCTTCCTTGGGAGCATCGTCTCCCCACTTCCTGCCACTGGAAAATTCCCCTGAACTGTAAAGTTCCTTGGCACGCTCATGTGCAGTGCGTTTCCTCTGTAGAGGACAACAAAATTACCATTTGCAAGAGATTCATGAGGGAACAGTAAGATGCACCCCGAGAAGATGTGAAGGTAGGAGATAAGACAGCTCTTTGCGAGTTACATTTTTTAAAAAAATACTCAATGATCAGAGATTAAATTAAGACCAAAGGCTCTCAGGTCTATCATAGCTGATAGTAACCTTATTAAAGACAGTAACCTCATTAAAGATAGCGAAAGAATGTGCTGATCAGACAGGTGGTTATGTTTGCCATGGCAACACAGGAAAGCAAAAACCAGAGAGGTAAATAATGGAAGTGTCCCTCCAAGCACCACCCTGAGTAGACAATACACTGGCACTAGAAAAGAACTGTTTCCAGATCCAGTAGAAGTAAGTCTCTATTTGGCAACATTGTGCTCTATTTGAGCAACACCGTGCTCACCAAGCAACCTTCTAGTAAACTCACTTTCTGCACAGATTTCCTAAGGGGGAATACTGATGGGCTAAAGTAAACATCCAGTCCACTTGACAGTTACAGTTCTCATCATGAATGAATGAATTGCCATTCTACTTCATACATCAGCCTCTTATGAACGTTCTTGGTGTGAGTCCACATCCTCATGGCTGATCATCTCAAAAGCACTGATGAAATATAGCATCTGAGCCTATAGGATGTGGGTCAGACCCAGCAGTAAAGTTTGTACCCTGTGATGTGTCTTATAAACCCTTGCATTAACCATCCCTCACCATTTACCATGAGCATGTCCTTCTTTATACTTCTACCCCAGTAAACACAAAGAACACTTAATCATCAACCTCAAATGCAGGCTATGCCCTTCAGGAAAGCCGTGTAGCAATGTTTAATGAAGCACAGATATCAATTCCACAAGCATTCCTAAGAATTTATCTTACAGAATAACTCAAAGAAGAAAAAATCTAGTATGAATGAAGATGATACTCTTTATGTGATTTATAATGGTGGCAAGATTAGAAGAATCTAAATGTGTAATAAAGGGCTAAAAAATGATGGCATATCTACTTAGAATATTATGCCATTAGTAATAATGAAGTTAGCAATATAAAAGAACACAAATGATGTACTGGTAAATATGAAAAGCAGCAATTATACAAGGCAACTTTACAATGATTCAATGTTTAAAACATGCATTAGAAAAAGAGCTGGGGAGAAATATCCAAAATGATGCAAGTCACAGTGATAAGAGTAGTAGGAATATAGGTAAATTGTTTCCCTTTTCCTTCTATTTATCCAAGATTCTCTAACTCTTAATTTTTAAATTATAAAAGTGATAACAAAGGTATTAACAACAAATGTTCATATCATAGTCTCAGACTCATATTTGGTCCTGACAACTCTATAAAAGAACTATCACAGTCAAAACTTAAGGGCACTCTGTAAAAGACATTTTGTTACTGTTAGGGAAAGGATTTACTCACTCTTCCACAGGAACTGCTGTTGAAAAGGAGTCCTAAGATGTCACATAATCTCACAAAATAAGACCAGACCTTTGCAGTTTCTAACAAATAGAAAGTTAATCTTGTCTCTTCTTGTAAAACACAACCTGTACAAAGTATTTCATTATAATAATTTAAAATTTAATGAAGTAACTTGTAATTTGGTTCAAGTTAAGATTTTAAATTAAAATGTAACCTGGTCACCCTACACTAACTTAACAAATGCATGGGCTGCAAAACTGAATCAAAACAATTTGGCTTAAAGCTACACTGATGTTGGTTATAGAAAACCAGTTTAAACAACAAAAGAATTCAGTTACCCTCAGATCTGACATCAGCTTCTTGTCAAGCGTCTGCTCCAAAAAATGAGAACTGACTTGTTCCATAGAGCCCTGTAAAAAGAAAAAAATCCAAACCAAATTAAACTTTTAAGACCTGAATGTTATCTTAAAATTCTAAGTTTGCAGCCAACTTAAATGCATAAAGATAACATTATTCTTGATGGTAAAGATGTCTATAGGTTCTGAAGCATCAGGAAAATAATAAAAACATTAGCAGGAGCAGCTAGCACCGAAATAGAGCTTACTATGTGTCATGCACTGCTCTAAGTGCTTTATACATTTATTAAACTCATCTACTCTTCACTACAACCCTGCAAAATAAATACTATTATTAGTCCCATTTTATATGTGGGGAGAAGAAGCCACAAAAAAATAAAGTAACTCATTAAGGTCACAAAGAATGTACAACACTGAGCTGTGCTCCAGAATCCTTTGCCTTCACCACTACTACTCTCTCTCCATTCCTTTCCATTTCATTCTTCCCATTCATTTGTTCATTCATTCACTCATTCAATAAAACAAATATTTATTTAGCAACCATTCCATTACATGCCTACAATTACCAGGAATAAGAATACAAAAATAAAAAGACATCAGTTCTACACTCAACAATCTCACAGACTAGTGAGGAAAACTGGCAAGTAAAGAGATAACTGCATTATGGTATGAAATGTTAAAATACACATTTATAAAGAGTGCTATGGGAACTCAGAGAAAAAACAGTATAGGGTGGAGGCAGGAAAAGGTATATTTAGGGAATTGAAAACCACAAGGGCAAATGCATGAAGAGAAAAAATGCCATGTGGGAAACATTAGGTGGTTCTATGAGTGGAATATAGGATGGGGGTGCCAAAAATCAGGCAAAATAGATAGGTAGGGGTCAGATTATAAAGGGCCTTGTTTGTCATGGTAAGGAGTTTGCTTTATGAATAATAACTACATAATCTCTATTAATTTTTTTTTTTTGGCTGGGAAAGAGTCACCCTAAACTAACATCTGTTGCCAATCTTCCTCTTTTTTTCCCCCTCCCTAAAGCCCCAGTACATAGTCGTATATTCTAGTTGTAAGTCCTTCTAGATCTTCTATATGAACCACCACCACAGCATGGCTACAACAGAGGAGTGGTGTGGTTCTGCGTCCAGGAACTGAACCCAGGCCACCAAAGCAGAACATCCCAAACTTGAACCACTAAGCCATCAGGGCTGGCTCTCTACTAAATATTTAATGAGCTCACCAATGTACAAAATATTTTACTTGTATTTTAAAAATTTATTCCTCCCAATAATCCCATGAAGAATATACATTATCCTCATTTTTTTGATAAGAAATTGAGGCTAAGAGATTCAGTAACTTACTCATTTCAAATAAGGGAGAAACATAGTCAGATTTACACCTCATACACATCACCTTGGCAGCAATGTGGCTAATGGACCAGAAGGAATCAAAATGAAGCAGAGAAACCAGTTAGGAGGCTATTAGAGCAGGTCCTTCTCTAATTCCCAAGTTAGTAAATATGGAAATGCTTATACAGGCTCAAACTTTTTCTCCAACCACATTTTCCATAAAAAGTTACATGTTCTTTGGGAATATCCTTACCCAAGTTAACACCTTTCCTACAACTCTAGGAAAGCAACTGTTGTACTGTCTTGACTTAGTTTCAAAACCACTTTTTCTTGTATCTACATGGTACAGTTGGTTACACAGATCCAAGCAAATACCAAATCTAACTAACATTCATTTTTTAATATCAAACATCAATTTTATGAAGAAGAACTATAAATTTTTAAGATCTCCTCATTTTCTCTTTAGTTTTACTACCAGCATTAACAGTTGGCTTTCTAAGGGGCACTTTTTTTCCTACAAAGATGAAAGTTTTAATGACTTCACAGCAAATTACTGTAACCCATGGTCTCAATGCCCTCCTCCAATGCCTTCAGCTGAGCTCTCTCCCAACACAGGAATAAAGAGGGAGTGCTATTCAAATTCCAGCCTCAAAAAAATTACGTATCATTATTTATAACAAATTTCCAGTGTTATCTAACAATAGCTGAAACTTTCCATTTTAAATCCACACATACCAAGAGCCCTACAGTACAGTAATCCACTTGAAAAATGGTGAGACCTGAACTAGTAAAGGCCCTGTGGAAATAGAAAAGGGACAGATTCCAGGGATGTCAAGAAGGTAGAACTGGTAAGAGTTGATGACTCAGTGGATACGGGTCACGGAGAAAGAATTCCCAAATGCCTCTCGGTTCCTAACTAGGTAGATGATGGCATCATTAATGAAAGCACAGGAGAAACAGATCTGGATCAAAAAGATAATGAGTTCATCATAAAGTGCAGCTCACCAATCAGAAAAACATCTACACTCTTGTCTACTTTAACCAAGGCAAATATATTCAGGAAAGATCTCTCCAACTGTACTACTACCACTACTTAAAAAGTTATGTTTATAACACTAAGAAATCCATGATATTTAACAAACAAGTGTGTCAAATCTGCTTTCAGAGCAAAAACTGCTCAATTAGTATAATAACATAAATCTATGCATTCTTTATTCCATTTTTAAGGCTCCTAGCCTCTATCCACTTAGGCGATACCAAGAGAAGCCAACCAAAAAAAACAAAGATGGATTACTATGTGAGATGTAAAACTGCCACTGACTAGGACATCTGCATTTGCCCTGGGAAAGACTCGCCCTGGAAAGACTTACAGACATAAAAACCTACAATCTAATTGTCTGAAAATGTTATAATTTTCAAGGTAAAAGACTTCTGGAAGCTTGCTTATAAATAAGGTTTAATTCTTACTGAGTAAGAGAAATTAAACATCCTAAAAAGAAATCATTGAACTAAAGACCCTATTCTAGACAGAATGTCAATTACTATGATTAATTTCAAAGTAGTGACTGTATTCTAAATAGTCTTATGGAGCTGTGCACTTGGAAATCAAGTTTGTTTGCCTCATTAGGGCAGTTACAGACAACCAAAAACCAACCTTTTACATGGTTTTAAATTTTCTGATACAGTCTACATCTGAAATTTTTCATCCTGCTATAAGCCAAGGAGAATGGGGACTATTCATTTTTTGTGCAAGACGGACTTAAGTCTAAAGCTTTATCATTTCATTTAAGTTCTTGAAGAACCTGGCTTCTGTTTTCCTCTCGAGCTTTATCTTGTCACACATCCCCTACTTTGAACATCATCTCCCCACATCAAGAACCACTAAACTGCTTGTAGTTTATATAACAGTAGCATGATATTGTATTCTTTCTATATCTCTGCTCACATTTTCTCCTTCTTTACCTAGCTAACTCATACTCATCCTTCAAAACTCAGCTCAGAAATCACCTCCTCTAAGAAGCCTTCTGTGGTTGTGTTAGATGCTCTTTCCTAGAAGTACCAGGTATTATAATCGACTGATTGCCTATGTCAACCTACCAGACTATCAACTCTTTTAAAGATATAGACTATGCTCGGTGTTTGTTGACTTGATGAACATATGGTCTAAAGACCATATGCAGTTCACCTGGTCACAGGTTTGTCTACTCAAGAGTTGGAGTGGGGGAGCTTACCTCTTAGCTTGCACAGAGGAGCTAGTAAACTAGCAGGGCTTTAACTGCACAACGACAGCTCCCAGTGCATAACTGGACTCTCACTAGGAGGGGATCTGACATGGGGTTTAGATCATGAAGTGTAAATGAAGTGTCATTTACTACCTACGTGGCCTTGAGCATTGCTAAGCCTTAGTTTTATTATTTATAAAATGAATAATATAATATCTACCTCAAGGAGTTTAAAAGGAATAAAAATTATTTGCAAAAAGTGAGCATGTATATGAGTGTATGTATGTTCATATGCATATGTGCCTGTGTATAAGGAAGTGGATGTATGTGTATGCGTGTATATATATATGTGTGTGTGTATGGCTAAAAGTGCCTAGCTTAGTCGGCTAAGAACTCTATAAATAGTAACAATTATTATCAGCAAGTTTAAATTATTAATTACTTTTGAAGTACAAACATAATTATGTATATAATGTGGAGCTGTTTGGATTTGAAATCACTGAAATTATAACACAAAGCACCTGACACGTTAGAGTCACCTAAGTGGAAACTTTCAATTCACCAATGTAATTCATATTCATATAGCTTTACATAAATGAATTTCAGATTCTATGGGGTATAAAACCGAAAAATTTGAATGACCCTGCTTTAAGGATTACTTTTGTAAACTGCCTACTCAGATGAAGACATATCATTGAATTATTCCTCTGAAACACCCCCCCAAGACACAGACATGCAGCACACCATAGATGCTCAGTAAATGTTAAATGAAAGATAACCTGATGAATGATTGGATTGTTCCGAATTTTAAAATATTTACAAATCAAAACAAAGTTGTAAAATGTGAATTCAAAACTAAAATCAATAACTGGCTTAACTCTATATTTTACTATGGACAAGCAATATAACCTATAAGCAGGAAATACTGAAATCATCCAGATTCCTTATTATTCCATGAAAATGCTTCACACAGGTTTCAGCAGTTACCCCATAAATACCGTCACAGGACTAGGGATATCACTGGATCTATGTCCAGTACAGTCAGGTCCAAAGTATTTTAGCCAATTACCAAGACTGGCAGAGTTGGAGGCTCTCAAAAGGGAAGTGTCCAAAAAGAATCTCAGATTTTCTTGCTATGACATTTATACAAATTTTTATAGATACTTATATATATTAACACACTATAACCACTTCCACCATCCCACATAGCATAGTATTTTACAATTTATAAACTTTTTCAGACAGTATCTCATTTGAGCATCATGACAACCCTGTGAGGTAAATATGAGACATATTACCCACTTAATAGATGAGGAAACCGAAACCAAGATTGAGTGACATGTCCAAGATAACACAGCTATAAAATAAGGATGCATTAGGCTAACACTCCTTCTTCTATAAGACAGTTCTATCTCTGAAAAGTTAAAATTTGTTTATAAATGAACTATGAGTCCCTAAAGGCAAAACAGTAGGAAAGTACCAGGTTAAAAGTCAGGAAACTAATATCTGAATCCATTCTACAACTTTCTATTTGTGTAAGTTGGATAATTTACTTAACTTCTCAGAGGCTCAGTTTTCTCACCTGGAAAATGGGAATAACAGCATCTATCTTGATGGGTTACTATGACGAGTCAATGAGATCATGTAAATGGCCTCACGGCAAAGTATCTACACCATAACAGGTGCTTAGTAATTGGTACCAACTGGGCCTTGGCTGTCTCATATGCTAACAAGTTTAATTAGGATTATCTTTAAAATTCTTTCCAGTTCTAAAAGACTACTCCTACATTGGAAAGTAAACCATTTCTTCCTATTTTAAGAAATACTAGGGTTTCTAAAAATGAGTTAAACCTGGCCCTATCTATAGTTTCTCAAAATGTTTGTACAAGTGTAATAGGCAACGTGTTCACTGACGTATAACTTACCAATAGCTTTGCAGCTTGAACTCGAACCACCCAGGAGCCATCGCTGACCATGTGACAAATTTTTCCAAATGCATCGTCAACTAAGCGAATTTCTTCATTAGAAGAAGGGATTGGGACAATGCTAAATTAAAAAGAAAAGAAACCACAAATGACAAAACATGGGCCTAATGCTGTCAGTTCAATAAACTGAGAATGACCAAGGAAAACTGGCAAAATGTAGATGATAATTAAATAATTCAAATCCTAGAACAACAAAAAACATTTCATAGTAAACAAATCACTCTGGGAGTAGGAACCAACCCTTTTAGTTGCACTGCAAATTTTCAGTGTCTTGAATAAAAGTGTTTAACCTACCAAAGGTTCAAAGATTTATGAAGATACCAAAAACTTGCTACCACAGAGTACTTTGTATCTTTAAGTTTATTCTCTCCTATAACTGCATTGCTGTCAACATACTAAATCTCAGAATAAATCAACATAAAACTTGCAAATCTGGTCCTAAAAGAAAAGGCAATTCCAATCAGTCTTCTTTCTTTTGTGTCTATAGGTTTATTAACTCATTCTGGTTTTCCAATTTCAGCAGGCAGTTTAATGAAGAGGAAAAAACACTTCTTTTTCCTATAGAAGAAGCTCTTCTATAAAACAGAGTAATATTTCTCTCTCCACCTTAAAGAATCACTGTGAGAATAAATGATTTAATTACTACGAAAATATTTTTAGCCAGGAAAACATTACATAAGTGATCGTTATTCTCAAATTCACCTGGGATCTTTATCTGGCATTTGTATTTACTAAAATGGGCCCCAAACAATTTTAAAGATTAAAATAGGTGGGGGGAGGGGGGCGCTGGAAAGCACTTGAGAAAGACAGCCGAATCTCTTCATTTATAGATGAGAAGGTTGGGACTCATAGAGGTGAAGTCTCTTTCCCCAGGTACACAGAAAGTTCACGGCAGAGCTGAAAAACAAGGACCAGGCATCCTCGTGTTCAGGGTCTGTGCTTTTCCCCTATTGTACACTGCCTTCCAAAAATCTAACCAACATTGCTTTTCCAGAGGTGAGCTTTTGGCATGGTAGGAGGAGAGAAAAATGGCTTAGCAATGAACAAAAGCTGGCTTACACCCACACTGACCTTTCAGGATAGAGCTGACTGACAACCCAGATAAGCTGGACTGCAGCACTGCGCACTTGTTCATAGTCATCAGAGAGCAATTTACAGGCCTGCAAACAAGGATTCCAGAAGTCTGTTAGCTTTGTGTCCTCCCAGGTGATGTTCAAACTATTTTCAAAATGAAGATAGGGTGGCTGGATAAGGACGCCAAACAAAATACTTGTGCGTCGTTTTAACTTCTTGAGCCTTTGCCTAACAAGGAATTCTTGGCCTCTATCAGTTGCTCTGTGTTCTGACTGTGCATCCTCCCACCCCGTGTCTGAAAGCAGAACCACAGATTGACAGACAGCACAAAAGCCATCTAGAATAGCATCAATCCTAGCCTGCTGGGAGCCCACTGTGCTGTTCTCGTAGCCTCAAACACCAAAAATGGGTTTTTTCCCTATCTGTAAAATCAAAGCACAAATTTCTGACTGACAATCCATCTGAAAACTCAAGCACTCTAAATAAATGTATAATTTTAATGCTAAGCTGCCAAAAGAGGCCAGATTTTTGACTTACTTTGGTCTGAAATGGAACATCCCTATTCTACCCAAAGTCATAGCAACACCCCAGACTTCAACAACACCCAGGACTACTCCACTTCTGAAATTTTAAAATCCTATATTCCATGCTCTGACCATAACATGCTACTCCACCAGCTCTTCTATCTCCATGACTCAACCCATCACACCTGCTCGTCAATCCCACTTAACCCACCTATTCATTTCACCAGAGTTTCTCACCTTTGGCACTACTGACATTTTGGACTGGATAATTCTTTGTTGTGAGGGTCTGTCCTGTACATTGTAAGATGTTTAGCAGCATCCCTGGCCTCTACCCACTAGATGGTTGTAGCACTGCAGCCTCTCTCTCTCCCAGTAGCTGCAACAGTCAAAAATATCTCCAGACATTGCCAAATGTCCCGGGGGAGCAAAATCACCCTGGTTGAGAACCACTACTTTAATCCTATCCTTTTTCTCCAAATGAACCACCTTCTCCTTGCTCCATACCCTTCCATTACTTCAGTCTCCTGACAGCACTGTCAGCATCATCATACACAACCCCCTCAGCATTTCCGCTACGGCTGCTCTGCAAACCAAAGAGCTTCTCTACTCCTCACAAGGGCTGCAGAGCACTGGCAAAGATGACCACACTCTCTAGGGCATTAGCAGCTCATCATCTCAAACTATACTGGCCCTACTCTGAAATCTGTTACACCCCTGCTTTCCACTTCCATGTCCCAAGGCAGCTCTTCTTAACCTCCTCCTCAGGACCCCTATCCCACTATCAGCCATAAGGTGACCTGCCTATCTGAGAAAAAATCAAGATTCTCAGGCATAAACTCTCTCAACTATTCCATAACAGATATAAATTCATTTATACTTGTATTCTCCCATACCTTGTTTTCTCAATATCTGAGGAAGAAATGTCCTTTCTAGTTCCTAATCCTTTTACTTTTGCTATGGATCCCATCATTTCCTCTCACAGGCCTTCCCTACCATCCTCCAAAATAGGTCCTCTGTGATTCTCAGTTGTAGCACCTATTTATTTACTTCACAGCACTACTCATATGCTATAATTATTGAGTTTATTTATTTGTTAATTGCCTGTCTCACCCACGAGAATGTAAAGGACATGGATCCCATCTAACATGCTTGGCATTGCACAACCAGCCTTAGGTACTCATTAATGTTTGTTAGATGAATCAGCTCATGAATCTGATTTTCTGCCTCAAGGAACTTACTCCACCATTTAGCCCCTAACTCTTCTATCATCAACTTCTCCCAAAAACCTGGCTATCCCTTCAACATTTAAACATACTTAGCAACTACCTTTTTTTTTTTTTTTTTTTGGTGAGGAAGACCAGCCCTGAGCTAACATCCGTTGCTAATCCTCCTCTTTTTGCTGAGGAAGACTGGCCCTGGGCTAACATCTGTGCCCATCTTCCTCCACTTTATATGGGACGCCGCCACGGCATGGCTGACAGGCAGTGCGTCGGCGGGCGCTCGGGATCCGAACCAGCGAACCCCGGGCTGCCAAGCGCGGACTAAACCGCTGCGCCACCGGGCCGGCCCCAGCAACTATCTTTAAAATACAAAAAACCAGGGCCAGCCCGGTGGTGCAGAGGTTTAGTTCACACTTTGGCAGCCCGGGGTTCGTGGGTTCAGATCCAGGGCACCCACTGAAGCACTGCTTGTTAGCCATGCTTTGGTGGCGTCCCATATAAAGTAGAGGAAGGTGGGCACGAATGTTAGCCCAGGGCCAGTCTTCCTCAGCAAAAAAGAGGAGGATTGGGAACAGATGTTAGCTCAGGGCTGGTCTTCCTCACAAAAAAAAAAAAAAGAAGAAAATACACAATACCCTCTCTTAATCCTATGCCCCCTTCTACCATCTTCCATCCTGCCTTCCCATCATAGCCAAGTTTCTTTAAAGTATAGTTGATAATCACTGTTAAACTGCCTCACCACAACTGACCCTAATCTGACTTCCACCCCTACCACTCTACTAAAAGTGCTCTTTTCAAACTCACTATTGGCCACTTTGTTGCTAAATCCAATAGGTAGATTTCACTCCTATCCTAACTGACCCCTCACCAGCATCTGACACTGCAGACTATGAGAACTCCCTCCTGCCTTTTCTGGAACATATTTTTCCTCCTCCTCCATCTGGTTGCTCCTCAGTTCCATTCTAGGGCTCCTTTCTTCTGTCCACCTCTTAAATGTTGGACTTTACACATGCTCCATCCTTGGTCTCTTCCAATTTTCTTACTCTCCTTAGGTATACCCATGCCCTCTAGACATTGATGGCTCCAAATATCCACCTCCAGCTCTGATCTCTCCTGAGCTCCAGACCTTCACAACTATCCATGACCTAGAATTCTCCTCATGGGTGTCCCATCAACCCTTCAAATGCAACATAACCAAGACAACTCATTATGGTACCTAATCCTACCTTATTATCTCAAATTGTCCACCATCATTCCATCGTCACTCCCTTAAGGCCCTCATCATTGCTTGCCTAGTTAACTGACATAGTCTTATGCCACTAAACATCTGAATCACTGACTAACTCTGCTTCCTCTGAGGCCTTACTTTCCAAGCTTCTTTTAATTATTCGGCTTCCCACTAGTTTTCCCATAGGGAGAGAAGGTGCTGGTCACACCAACACAACCATTCTGAACTCTTTCTACTTCACTTTGTACAAGAATAAACTTGGTTTACACATCAGTCATAGGGGCTTGGCTAATTATCATCTTCCTCTGAAAGATAAAACCACTGCTGGTAATCTGATCTCTGAGCATGGATTTAGATTGCTTGTCTCTAGATTTATGCAATTAATCTATGAGAGAAATACCACCTTGTAAGGCCTTTTGGTTAGGGAATCAATCAGCCTCTCCTAGTGATACTAAAACTTCATTGTGCCTTTCTTTACCAATACTATAACAATCACATGTCATCTTTTCATATGATTCCATGGTCTTGGTCATCCTTCTCCAGAAATATTCTAGTTTGTTGACTGTGGTGCCCAGAATTGACTTCATGTTTGGCCCAACCAACCAAAGATCAGCAAGACTACCATGTTCCTTATTCTGAACTCCACTTCTCTTTGTGTTCTCTGGTATTTCTATTGAGCTACCTAAATCCTCCTAAAAGTCCTTTTCACATGTACTGGTGCTATTCAATTACATATCCCCCATTCTCTTCTTAGAATGTATGTTTTGGATACAGCTTCTCATTCATCCCAATTAATGTTGACAGCATTAGCCATCTGAAGCTCTGTTTTCAAATTCTGACAACCAGACCACCATCCTCCCAGTTTAGTGATAACTCCTCCCCTTCCAGACAGTAGTCATTTAAGGTACCTGATTATAAATTGTTTGGTGTAATTTCAGTCCTCTTTCATGGAGCTGCAGCTAGATAACAGAGACACAGTTTAAGTATTTGGGGGAAAAAAATCAATATTTCCAATGTCTCCCAACAATCTCACATATTTTCTCCTATTGTATCAGATTAATGTGGTTCCCTTTAGCCAAAATTAGTGCTATATAAATAAGAAACCTGGTCAAAGACTTTTCAGTAGAAGCACTCAAACCCACGGACTGTCTCCCAAGGGGATATTAGAAAAATATGAAATAACGATAAGAAGACTAAGGAAGAAATGGTTTACACCATTTCCCCCTAAAAAACACCTCCCCTGTAACTTTCACCTATATTGCTGAAACATGAAAGGTACAACCTGTACCTATTGTTAATACAATACCAAGTAGCATCCCTCTCACTGACCTGGAGGAGGGATGTGATCTGTATTATATTACAATAGGGTACAACATGTACCCTCCATGTTTCAGAAATACAGATGAAAGCTACCAGAGAAGCTCAAAGAAAAGCACACTTGTTACATGGGAATGTGTGCCTTTGAGTTCTATGATGCCACCAACACCTTCCTGAAAGTGTGCATAAAGTGTATCCTAGGAGGATTCAGAATGTATCCAAGACAGCACTAGCCATGAACTTAAAAAAACAAATGAAAAACAAACAAAACCGTCCCCACTTAGTTTCTATGATCATGTTTACCATGGCTTTTATAGCTGCTGTTCTGACACGTGGGTCTTGATCACTGAAGTAATCCCCTATAATCTTCTGGACATCTCTGACTGCTAGGCTTTCTGTATCTTTTGTGACACTTTTCTCCAAAGAGCCAAGATTGCCAAGTAATTGCAGGCACTTATTTCTTACACCATGGGAGGTATCTGTCAGGTGCTATTAAAAAGAAAAGAGAACAAAAGGACATGATTAAGACATCTTAAAAATAAACAAACAAACAAAAACCAGAAACAAAAGCTCTGTATCAACTTTAGGGATGACTTCAAAAGCTACATCCTCAGTAGTCTGTCTAGTATCATGTCACTCAAGTATGTGTCTTCCAGAAAGAATCATGAGTCCTTAGAAAATAAGACTCCTATTTGTTCATCACTGAATTCCCCAACAGCTAGTACTTTGCCTTGTAAAGAGCAGGTACTTCAAAACTGGTCCCTAAATTGCATTTTATTTGCTACCAAATCTAAAAATACAAAAATTTATAAATTTTTAAAACTTTAACATCCATACACTAATATGCAAAAATCTTAAGTGTATCACTCAATTAAATCTCACAAAATGAATACACACATGTAACAAGCACCCAGATAAAGAAATATGGTATGACAACACTCCAGAAACTCTCTTCGTGCGCCCTCCCAGTAACTACTCTACCACTATAAAAAATAGCTACTATCTTGACTTCTAACACATAGATTTATTTTGCCTATCTTTGTACTTTATAAAATCAAATACTGTCTGGCTTCTTTTGCTTAATATTTTGTGAGATTAGAGATTACAGTGTGGCATATGGCAATGGTTCATTCTCATTACATATAGTGTTCCATTTGTAATACACCACAATCCATTTATCCTTTCTACTGTTGATAGATATTTGGGTTATTTCTAGTTTTTGGCTATTCTGAATAACGCTTCTACAATTATTCTTGAATGTGGCTTTTGGTGTACACGTTCACATTTCTGTTGGATATATACTTAGGGGCAGAATTGCTGGGTCACAGGACATGTGTATGTTCAGCTTAAGAAGACACTGCCAAATAGTTTTCCAAAGTAGTCGTACTAATTTAACTAATTTATACTTCACCAGTTGACACGTAAGTGTTCCAGTTGTGCCACATCCTTGTCAACACTTCGTACTGTCAATCTTTTTCAGTTTAGTTCTTTGCACCAGCATTTTAACAAACTATCAGTTATCTGTTTCTCATACCTAGTCCATGCTACTGAAATAAGCTATATGCATAATGCAGTAACAGAAACTGAAAATATTCTAATGAAATGAAGTTGTACAGTAGGTGATATGTGTGGAACCCTGCCTTTTAAATGTTTCAGATTGAGGCCCACAGTAAGAAATATCCATTATATTGCAACATAGTACTCATATACAAATATATACGCATAAAGTTTAACAAAACAATATTTACCATACATCTTGTGATGTACTTTGATATTTGCATTCTGTTTTTTTTTTTTTTTTTTCAAAAAATAGTGATCAAGACCCATGAAACTGATTGCATTACCCACCAATGGATCACAATACTCAATATGAAAGACACTGGTGTGGAGAAAAGTGAATGGGACTCGAAATTTTAAAACCTGTGTTCACAGATATCCTTAGAGAAATGGCTAGCATCAAGACTGGGGCAAGAAATATATAGGAAGAGCCTAGGACATCTTGTGCCAGAAAGCAAGGAAGATGTCAAGGACTAATGGAGTCCAGATCAAAAGGACACAGAAACCAATCTGTAGGAGGTTCCCACTGTCAACATTTACATGACACCAAAAGGAAGCAATCAAACAAATCCAGAATGTAGGACATTCTATAAGAATGACCCAGTTTCTTCAATAAATCTATGCCATTCAAAGAAAAACCAAAAACAAAAGAGGGCTCTGTTAACAATTAAAAGAAATTTAAGAGGCTATCCAAATGCAACATAGGGGTCTTTTTGGATGCTGGTCCAAAGCAAACCAACTACAAAAAGACATCTTTAATGCAATTAGGAAATTTTAATATGAACTGGTATGAGATGATATGGAGTAACTATTAATAATTGCATCATGGCTATGTTAAAAATATTATCAGAGATACATAGTGAAGTATTTATGATTGAAATAACATGATGTCAAGGATTTACTTTAAAATAATAGAGCAGACAACAATAAAAAGTGAGAGGAGAGAATAGGCTCTGACTTAGTGTATGTGTAACATTGGTCAAGTCCCTGGACTTCTTAGTCTCAGTTTCCTCATCTACAAAAAAGGAACAATAATACCTGCCTTACCTAATTTACAGGTTAATCGTGAGGCTCAAATATACATATAAATATATAAATGTATAATATGAAAATATACATATATATTTATAATATAAATAAAACTGTAAAAAATTTTATATACTCTAAAGCATATGACTATTAGCTATTATTACTATAATCTAAAACAGTAAGGAAGGTATATGGTCATAGATAAGTATACATAAGGTTTCATTAGGAGATAACTACATATACAATTGTCAATACAAAACAAGTATCTTTAGATACTCCCTTCAAGTTTAAATCCTCCAGGATTTTCTATCTATAAATAAAATCATTGATTTGAAATCACACAACTAGTTTTCTGCTCTCCTGCTTGCTCTAACATTGGAACATACAGTCTCTGGAATTACCCTCAGTAATCACTTCTCTCTCTCCTCCTGCCTTAATTTGCCAATCCTCTATTTTACAGACCATAAGGATTAAGTGATATGTCTAATAACACACAGATAACTTAGCGGAAGAGCTAATCCTGGAATCTAAGTCTCCTGACATTCACTCAATCCAGAGCTCTTTTCCCCACTCAGATGCATACACAGTTTTGAGACAGAAACCAGCCTAAGGAGACAGGGTCATCTGCAAGGCCCCTGGCCTTACAAGATAAGGCCCCTAACCAATCCGCAAGCTAGGAGAATCAGACAGAGACCACCAAGATCCACATTCCACAGCTTCGGGACTTTCCTGGGCTTACACATGCACCCTAGCATCCAGGAGCCCACTGAAGGTGACCCAGGCCCCATTAGCATACTGAAAATCACACCCAGGGGTGGAGAGCTAGCATGCTAATGATACACGTGTTGCATGTAGTAGCACGCTACACGACAGCACAGGTGCAACCACAACCCCACCTCTACATGCTATGACAAGGCACTCCTCCCCAGACTTTGCCTAATAAAAGCCCCACAAGCCCACTCTCTAACAAGTCAGTCACCTGCCCATTTCCTTTCTGCACCAGCTCCTTTGTGCCTCGTGCACAAGCTAATAAACTTTTACTTTCCTACTCCGATTTGTTGTCTCTCTTGATTTCCATCCTGGGGGACAACAAGAACCCAACGTGCCAGTAACAGTTTCATGATTTCGAAAACTTTGCTAACTATGTTCAGAGTTGGGCATCTGAACCTTAAATACTCAAAAAGCTCTACAATATCTAACTGTTTTCTTTACATACATTCATATTGTTACTCCTAAGTATCACTATTCTCTAGCCATGAAGAATCCCTTAGGTTTCTAATTACTGCCTGATAAACATAGTGATACTAAATTAATAACCAATTCTCATGATTAGCTAACTAGGTTGCCAACACCCTACGTAAGTAACACACACACACACAAAACTGAACAAACAGGAAGACGTATCAAATAAGTAAACATATTAAGGATAATACTGTCTAAGAAGGAAGTTACAAACAACAAACAGAAAAAACTAGAATGAACACTGTGTGTTGGGTTTGAATTACATCTAGAGATGATAATATGATTTTCATTACAGATATAGAAATAAACATAGATGTAACTGTGTACATATAATGTACACATATCCTCTAGCTCTGTCCACTAAGATGGCCCAAAAGTAACAAGACCCCAACAGCAATGAGCACACTTAGAGCCCAGATCTTGGTTTCAAAATACAATTCTCTACTAAGAGGGACCAGGCCTTCTTGGAGAAAGGCTGATACCAGGCCTAGAGCAGAGAAAGTATAAGATGAGCCTGGAATATTTTACTGTGCCAGAAAGAAAGGAAATATTCAAAGAACAATAAAGAGAAGTCAAAAGGACACATAAACCAGCTTGAAGGGACTCCCACTTGGCCAAATCAGGGAATTTGAACATCAATATGAATAATGATAGAAACAGATTATGATCCATTGAATAAACAAGGAATCTGAGTCTATAACTAATAATAATAAATAAATTGACAGTTGAAGACAGAATATTTACATAGTTTCGAAGCACCATCCCACAAAACATTTATTCACTTCAAAAGGAAAGAGTAACTTTACAGTAAAGAAGTCCAACAGACATTACCTCAACCAAGTGATCAAAGTAAACATCATCAGTAATGGGACAAACCAAAATGGTGTACCACCTAATAGGATGCAGTGAGAAGAGAGCAGCATCACATCTGTGATACTCTTGCTAAAGGTAGATAACCTGAATCTAATTATGATAAAACATCAGACAAACCCAAATTCAGGGAAGTTCTAAAAAATAACTGTCCTATAATTTTCAAAAGTGTCAAGGTCATAAAATCAAGGAAAGACTCAGGAATTATTCCAGACTGAAGAAGACCAATGAGATATGGTGACTAAAATGTAACATGGGATTCTAAACTGGATCCTTATCCTATAAAGGACATTATTGGAACTAATAGTGAAATCTGAATGAGGTTTGAGGATTAAATGGTAGTAATGTGTTGATGTTAATGTTCTGATTTTGATGGTCGTATTGAGGTTATGTAGGAGAATATCTTTGTTTATAGGAAATACACACTGAAGTATTCAAGAGTAATGGGGCAACATATTAGCAACTTACTCTAAAATGGTTCACAAGAAAAGAAAGTTCTTAATTACTGTACTTGCAATTTTTCGTATGTTTGAGATTTTTTAAAAATAAAAGAATTAGGGGCCGGCCCAGTGGCGCAGCGGTTTAGTCCGCGCTTGGCAGCCCGGGGTTTGCCAGTTCGGATCCCGTGCGCCCGCCGATGCACTGCCTGTCAGCCACGCCGTGGCGGCGTCCCATATAAAGTAGAGGAAGATGGGCACGGATGTTAGCCCAGGGCCAGTCTTCCTCAGCAAAAAGAGGAGGATTAGCTACAGATGTTAGCTCAGGGCTGGTCTTCCTCACAAAAAAATAAATAAATAAAATAAAAGAATTAAACAGTCTAAATACACACAAAAAAGAAAATAATGATACTGTTTCATAAACATTAGAAAAATATTACATTATCCATAAGAATAAGTGTACTTTAAGACCATTAAAAAAAGGAGCAGCTATAGCAGAAACACAACCACACACGTGCAAGAATGCCTCCAGAAGGTGTAGGAGGCTTTGCAGGGAAAGTGGATTTCACAAATTATTTCACTTCTTGTTTGAAAGGCAAAGTAGCAGAGTGGAATGAGCACAGACTTGCTGGACCTGCCACTTAGTATCTATGTGATCTTCACCAAGTCTCTTAAGTTTTTAGAAATCCTTACTTTGTAAAAATAGGAATAATATACCCTACCAGGAAGTTCTATGGTGAGTGGATTAAATGAACTCATTTAATAATTACTGTACGGAAAATCAGCTAATAGTGCCTGCAACATGACAGACATTCAACAAGTACAAGTGACCGGCATAGTGCCTGGCACTTAGCATGTACTTAAAAAAAAAGAAAAAGAAAACAGCCTATTTAAGAAGAGAAGAGAAGGGAAACTGATGGCAAAAAACAGAAAATGGAGAAGGATCAGAGGTAAGAGTAGACCACTGGGACAAAATAGGACTGCTGCTCTGGCACACACAAGCATTAACTTTCTAGTGACAGCTGTCTAACAACAGGGCAGTCTGACATGAAAGACAGGGAGGACCTGCTAATGGTTCACATTAGAATGCTCCAGGGGAAGATTCCTGAACTGAGTGGGAACCTAGACTTCTGGGGAGAAGCTATGTCCTATGCGAAGGTGGGGAGTGTAGGTAGGCTTACTTGGAGGAGAGAACAGAGGAAATCTGGTGAGAAAGTGCCCACGCAGAGGATGGGGCTCTCAGAGGGGAAACTTACATTATAAAAATGGCTCAATCAAACATTTTAGCTCAGAGTTAATTCTTGCCTCCAAGTTATTTAGGCTACAGAAATGTGAAACACACACGTCCCCACAATGCCTTATATACAGTAAGGGCTCAAAATTATCCATCAAAATAAGACACCGAAATCAAAAAGGTAAGAGAAATTTCCAGATATGAAGCTGACAACGACTCTGTTTGTCACGGTTAATAGAGCAGGGTAGTTTGTTTGTTTAATAAACTATTTATATCTAGCATGGAAGCATCATTTCTCATAACTAAACTTTTGGCTCAACTACCAGCCCCTGGAAGGTTGCTACCACTGTTAGAAATATTTTATTTGATTTTCAAACAACAAACTAAAACCTTCTAGCTTCTATTAAGGTAACCAGGCAACACTGACGCATAACCAGCCTATTACTGCACACTGAATGTTAGCCCAAAAGAGAGCGGAAGTCTAAATCACACCCTCAGGGCAGCAATTACAGTTTTATGATGTTCTCTCCCTACAGGTCACTTCTTGCATCAAGGCCATCATCAGTAATAGCTGCCTAGTGTCTGCTCTGCAGATGATGCTATTTTGGTGTTATACCCAGGCCATTAAAGTGCCGTCATTTTTATATTAATGGAGTGAGTAAGCAAACCACATTCCCAATAATAAGAGCAATCCGCGTCAAAAATAAAACAAGCTCAACCAACCGATTTACAACTACTGCTATAGGAAAAAAAAAAAATCAATGGTTAAGTATATCAGGAAAATCTGAGAATGAAGTTAAATAAGACAAAAATAACACTGGCTAATTCAGTTTCAATGTGGATTGATTTTAAGCACAGATAAAAATTCAGTGTACTTTGTATGCAAATGATTCTAACAGATACCCTCTCCTAACAAACGTTGTATAATATTTGTTGGAGTAGTATTTTATAAATGTTAAAACACTATATGATTTTATCTGTTGCCTTAAAAGTTTAATGTACTTTTCCTACAGAATTAAAGGAACAGAAAAGAAACTGACAGACTGGAATAGAAAGCGAGATGGAAACAGAGAAACAAAGAAGAATTAAACTAGGCTCTAAGGAAGCCTTATAAGCAAAAATGACAAGATATTTATTCTCCTAGAAAAATCTTCATAGATATGAAAGAAAGCAGAAGATCTTCAATTTCAGTTGTGCAGATGCTACACAAGAAATGAATATTAATTTCCCGGCCAAATCTGTGAAATAAATCTCTTCATCTCTCGGATGAGGACTAGCTGTACAATGTACCTTAAAGGATTACCGACAGGATAAAATGAGATGAACTTTGAAAAATTAAGAGTACCCAAAAGCATGACTTTCTTCCTACTGTGAAACAAAGAGTATGGCAAATTCACATCTTGTATTTCAACAATATATAAAGGAACAAATTGAACTTCAAAAAATAATAATGATAATAGTTTATAATATATTGAATAAAATGACAGGAAGGAAGGAAAGCTTTCTGTACAGTAGAATGCCAACTAATAAACATAGAAGGAATAGCAAAGTTAAGATTTTGCAATGATCAGAGTAATAACTGACTCAGCAAGACTTACTAATGGTTGTGAAAATAGTGAGTAGAAGTTTGATGGGGCAGAAGATATTTACACAATGTCAAAGTATCTCCCCACAAATTACTTATTAATCACAAGGGAAAATAGTAACTCTATTACAAAAACCTGGTAGACACGACCTAAATCAAGTATCAAAGGTAAGAACATCAATAATGAGTCAAACTTCATCTGTGTCTCAGGATATGATACACTGAAAAGGACACAAGATTATTTACGTGCTATTCCTGCCAAAACACACAACCTGAATCTAAACAGAGGACATATCATAAATCCAGACTGAAAGACATTCTATAAAATAAATGACTTGTACTCTTCAAAAATGTCAAAATCATGAAAGACAAAGACAGGCCAAAGGACCTTTCCAGATTAAAAAAGACAAGAGACATGAAAACGAAATGCAACATGTTATACCAGACCAGAAAAGAAAAATTTATATAAAGGATAATATTGAGACAATAGGTGGAATTTAAATTAAAGTCTACAGATTAGTGTTAGTATTGTATCAAAGTTAAATTTCCTGAATTTGAGAATTGTACTGTGGTTATAAAAATGATACCCTTCTTAAGAAATACACACTTAAGTATTTACTATAGTGCAAAAGGGGCATGATGTCTGCAATTTACTCTTAAATGATTCAGGAAAAAACAATACGTATATATAGGGAGATAATGATAAAGCAAATAGAGGAAAATATCAACTATTGTTGAATCAGGTAGAAGGGTTACATGAAAATTCTTTATACTATTTCTGTAACTTTTTTTGGTAAGTTTGAAATTGCTGGGGTGTTTGGATTTATCCCACACCCAATCCACTGCTTTCCCAGAATTCTCTTTCTCAGTGAAAGCCACCACCGTCTAATCTGGCACATAAGCCAGAAACCTAGGAATCATCTTCAACAGTTCCTTCGCCCTCACCCTGTGCTCAATCAATCACTACGTCCTATCAGTCTTACTTCCTAAATATTTCTCAAATCATCCATATCTTCCCATAGTTCCATGACTTTAATCCAATCTACTATCATCTCTCACATAGGGCTACTTCAATAACATCCTGACTGGTCTCTCCACAGCTATACTACCTTTTCTCCAATCGGTTCTCTACAACACAAGAATAATCTTGATGAAATGCAAATCTGATTACCTGTCGTCTACCCCAAACACTTCAATGGCTTCTCAACCAGACCTACAAGACCCTGCACCTAGCCTAATGGCTCTTACATGGTTTTTGGTCTCAGGATACCTTTACATTCTTAAAAACTATTAAGGATTCCCGAAGACCTTTTGTTTATGTGGGTAATGTCTATCAATATTAATTGTATTCGAAATTAAGACAAATTTTAAAAATATTTATTAGTTCCTTTACAATTACTCGTATCTGCTTCTACAGTCAATCTGCAACAAAACAATGTTGCTTTGTCCGAAGCATATGAAGAAAATCCAGTCTCTCAGAAATATGTATTTGAAAAGAGAGGACCACATAGACCCCCTCAAAGAGTTCCTGAGAACCCTAGGAATCCTCAGACCACATTTGGAGAACCATAGCTCTAGCCTTACTGCCATCTTATAATTCTTCTAATATAGTGTGCTCTTTCTACCACAGGATCTTTGCCTATGCTGTTCCCTTTGCCTAGAATACTTTTCCCACCTGCTTCTTCCATTCCTTTTTGCTTAATTACCTCAACATGCCTTAAGATCTTCAAGTCAAAGCTCACCTGTCACTTCCTCTAGAAAACCCTCTCTGAATTCCCAAATTAGGTTAAGCCCCACCCCTACACCATATCCTTCTTTTGGAGCAATCAAAACAATTTTAATTAAGAAACCCTGCCCTAATCTTACCTACCTCACAAACTATTTGTCTTTCAAATCCCAAGTGAGATGACGTCCAGCATGCTCTTCTTAATACTTCTCCTACCCAAAAGACTTTTTTCACTCCTTCCTCTGAGCAACTTTTATACCTCACAGTTACTTCTGTTATTGCAAGAAACATATTATAACACATTGTGCATCTTTTATAAGCCTATTGGCTCATGAGTTCTTTGAAGGTTGGAATCTCATTTCTCCAAGATATACAGATGGCCAATAAGCACATGAAAAGATGCTTAACATCACTAATCACTAATCATCAGGGAAGAGCAAATCAAAACCACATTGAAATACCACTTCATACCCATTAGGGTGGCTACCGTCCAAAAAAAAAGAAAGAAAAGAAAAAACGTTGGCAAGGATGTGGAGAAACTGGAACCCTTGTACACTGCTGGTGATCATGCAAAACGGTGCAGCCACTGTGGAAAACAGTGTGGCAGTTCCTCAAAAAATTAAAAATAGAGGGGGCTGCCTGGTGGCGCAGCTGTTTAGTCTGCGCTTGGCAACCCGGGGTTCGCAGGTTTGGATCCTGGGCGCCTGCCGATGCACTGCTCGTCAGCCACGCCGTGGCAGCGTCCCATATAAAGTAGAGGAAGACGGACACAGACGTTAGCCCAGGGCCAGTCTTCCTCAGCAAAAAGAGGAGGATTGGTGACAGATGTTAGCTCAGGGCTGGTCTTCCTTACAAAAAAAATTAAAAATAGAATTACCATATGATCCAGCAATTCTACTTTTGGGTATATTCCTGTATTAGTCTGCATGGGCTACCATAAAAAAATACTACAGGCTGACTCACCGGACGTCAGCATCATGGCGGAGTGAGATTCCCTCTTTGAATCTCTGCCCCCTACGACACAACGAAAACATCATTCACATTCCAACAGAGCTCAATCAAACACTACGAAGGACTTCTAAGAAACCCCTGCTGCCATACATCAGACAGTGGAGGCGCAGGAAGCCCAAAAGGACGGGAGGAGAGGTAAGAACTTGTACTCACCCTCCCCAATCGATCGGCAAAAACAGCGCGGTTCGCAGACAGAGGGGGGAGAGGCGGCCCACAGGGGGGAAAACTATCGCCATCCAGGTGCTCTCACAGACTGTCGCGAGATCCCCACTGGGAAGCGACGACAGACTGTTTAGGGGGTGTAGCAAACACCCTAAGAGAGCCAGAAAGGAAACCCCCGGGTCAAGCAGGAGAAAGAGAGGACCCCTCAACCCACACACCCGGCGTTTCAGCATAATCCCTCCGGGGGCTGCAGCCGCCTCAGAGCAAACCGCTCGCGATCCCCATCCAGTGGCAGCAGGGGGAAACTGCAGGACCAACTTTATCATGAGGGGAAAAAATAAAGCCATCCCCGTCGGATCCTTGCGACAATTTGTCAGGGCTACAGACCAAAGGAAAATGACAAACACCCAGAAACCAACCCTGAAGGCACAGAAATCGATAACCTGAATGACAGAGAATTCAAAATAGCTATCATAAACAAACTCAACGAAATACAAGAGAACACACAGAAACAAATCAACGAATTCAGGGATTTTGTCACAAAAGAGATTGAAACCATAAAGAAAAACCAATCAGAATGATTGGAGGTGAAAAACAAAATCAACGAGATACTGGAAAAAATGGAGTCTTTAAAGAGCAGAACTGACAATATGGAGGAACGAATTAGCACTATTGAGGATAGCCACGCAGAAATGCTCCTGATAGAGGAGTAGAGACAGCTAAGACTAAAAAGAAATGAAGAAATTCTTCGAGAAATATCAGACTCAGTGAGGAAAAGCAACATAAGGATAATAGGTATTCCAGAAGGAGAAGAAAGAGAAAAAGGAGCAGAGAGTTTGTTCAAAGAAATAATAGCTGAGAACTTCCTCAACCTAGGGAACGAGAGGGAAATAACAGTGAATGAAATCAATAGATCACCTAAATATATAAACAGGAATAAAAAATCATCTCGCCACATAGTAGCAAACTTGAAAAATACCCGTGACAAGGAAATAATATTGAAGGCAGCTAAACAAAAAAACAAAATAACATACAAAGGAAACCCCATCAGGCTCTCAGCTGATTTCTCGACAGAAACTCTACAGTCTAGGAGAGACTGGAATGATATATTCAAAATCATGAAAGACAAAAACCTTCAGCCGAGAATACTTTATCCAGCAAAAATATCCTTCAAATACGATGGAGAAATAATAACTCTCCCTGATAAACAAAAGCTAAGAGAGTTCGTCACCACAAGACCCCCACTACAAGAAAGGCTCAAGAAGGCCCTTAGGCCTGAAAAAAAAACAAATGAGAAAGGGGATACAAAGATTTCAGCAAGGAGAAAAGCAAGGAGACTAAACCAGAACAAACTACAGTTGGATAACATCAAAAATTAATTCAAGCTCATCACTGGAAACACACATTCACGACACAATCTGGAATAAAGAGATAACAAATAAGGAGGGGAAGAGGTAAGGGATTGATTCGACCCAGCCTCAGGAAAAAGGAGGCATCCGAAAATGTACTTTCTTATCCAGGAGATCGCTTATATAAACCTCACGGTAACCACTAAACAAATAACCAGAAGAGAACCACACATGACAAATAAAGAGAAAACCAAGAGAATGAGCATGCAGAAATACCAAACTGAACTTGCAGTCTGAAACACATGCAACAAGAAAGGAAGGAAATGCAAAAGAACCAGAAAATGAACAATAAAATAGCAACATTAAACCCTCATATAGCAATAATCACTCTAAATGTAAACGGATTGAATTCTCCAATCAAAAGACACAGAGTGGCGGGATGGATTAAAAACCACGATCCAACAATCTGCTGCCTCCAGGAAACACATCTCAGCTCTAAAGACAAACAGAGACTCAAAATAAAAGGATGGAAAACGATACTCTGAGCAACTGGCAAACAAAAGAAAGCAGGAGTTGCCATACTTATATCAGACAAAGTAGACTTCAAGATAAAAAAGGTAATGAGAGACAAAGAAGGGCAATATATAATGATAAAAGGGACACTTCACCAAGAAGACATAACAATTATAAATATCTATGCACCAAACACAGGAGCACCAAAGTACATAAAACAACTGCTGAAAAACCTACAAGGAGAGATTAACAATAACACAATAAGAGTAGGGGATCTTAACACCCCCCCTTACATCAATGGATAGGTCATCCAGACAAAAAGTCAATTCGGAAATAATGGACTTAAACGAACAACTAGACGCAATGGACTTAATTGATATATACAGAGCACTCCACACAAAAACAGGAGAGTACACATTCTTCTCAAGTGCACATGGAACATTCTCAAGGATAGACCATATATTAGGAAACAAGGCAAACCTCTACAAATTTAAGAAGATTGAAATCATTACAAGCATCTTTTCTGATCATTAACGCTGTGAAACTAGAAATCAACTGCAAGGAAAAAACTGGGAAAGGGACAAAGAAGTGGAGACCAAACAACATGTGACTGAACAACCAATGGGTCGTTGATGAAATTAAAGGAGAAATCAAAAGCTATCTGGAGACAGATGAAAAAGAAAATACACCATACCAACTCATATGGGATGCAGCAAAAGCCGTCCTGAGAGGGAAATTCATAGCAATACAAGCACACATTAACAAACAAGAAAAATCTCAAATAAGTAACCTTAAACTGCACCTAACAGAATTAGAAAAAGAAGAACAGACAAAGCCCCGAATCAGCAGAAGGAGGGAAATAATAAAAATCAGAGCAGAAATAAATGAAATTGAAACCAAAAAAGCAGTAGAAAGGATCAATGAAACAAAGAGCTGGGTCTTTGAGAAGATAAATAAAATGGACAAACCCTTAGCCAGACTCACTAACAAAAAAAGGGAGAAGACTCAAATAAATACAATTAGAAATGAAAGAGGAGAAATTAGAACAGACACCACAGAAATACAAGGGATTATTAGGGAATACTATGAAAAACTTTACGGTAACAAATTGGACAACCTAGAGGAAATGGACAAATTCTTGGAAGTGTACAACCTCCCAAAACTGAATCAAGAAGAAATAGAGAATCTGAACAGACCAATCACAAGTAAAGAGATTGAAACAGTAATCAGAAACCTCCCCCAAAATAAATGCCCAGAACCAGATGGCTTCCCTGGAGAATTTTATCAAACGTTCAAAGAAGATTTAGCACCTATCCTTCTCAAACTATTCCAAAAAATAGAGGAAGATGGAATACTACCTAACACATTCTACAGGGCTACCATCACCGTGATACCAAAGTCAGACAAGGACAATACAAAGAAGGAAAACTACAGGCCAATATCACTGATGAACATAGATGAAAAAATCCTCAACAAAATATTGGCAAACAGAATGCAGCAATACATCAAAAAGATCATACATCACGATCAAGTGGGATTTATACCAGGGACACAGGGATGGTTCAACATCCGCAAATCAATCAACGTGATACACCACATTAACAAAATGAAGAATAAAAACCACATGATCATCTCAATCGATGCAGAGAAGGCATTTGACAAGATCCAGCATCCATTTATGATAAAAACTCTCAACAAAATGGGTATAGAAGGAAAGTACCTCAACATAATAAGGGCCATATATGACAAACCTACAGCAAACATCCTACTCAACGGGGAAAAACTGAAAGCCATTCCTTTGAGGACAGGAACAAGACAAGGGTGCCCACTCTCACCGCTCTTATTCAACATAGTACTGGAAGTTCTGGCCAGAGCAATTAGGCAAGAAAAAGGAATAAAAGGACTCCAAATAGGCAATGAAGAAGTGAAACTCTCACTATTTGCAGACGACATGATCTTATAGATAGAAAACCCAAAAAATTCCATCGGAAAACTACTAGAAACAATCAACAACTACAGTAAAGTGGCAGGGTATAAAATCAACTTACAAAAATCAATTGCATTTCTATACACTAACGATGAAACAACAGAAAGAGAACTCAAAAAGACAATCCCATTTACAATTGCAACAAAGAGAATAAAATATCTGGGAATAAATTTAACCAAGGAGTTGTAAAAGACCTATACAATGAAAACTATAAGACACTAGTGAAAGAGATCAAGGAGGACATAAAGAAATGGAAAAATATTCCATGTACATGGATTGGAAGAATAAATATAGTTAAAATGTCCATTCTACCTAAAGCAATCTACAGATTCAATGCAATCCCAATCAGAATCCCAATGTCATTCTTCACGGTAATAGAACAAAAACTACTGAAATTCATATGGGGCAACAAAAGAGCCCGAATAGCTAAAGCAATTCTGAAAAAAAAGAACAAAGCTGGAGGCATCACAATCCCTGATTTCAAAATATACTATAAAGCTACAGTAATCAAAACAGCATGGTACTGGTACAAGAATAGACACACAGATCAATGGAACAGAATTGAAAGCCCAGAAATAAAACCACACACCTATCGACAGCTAATCTTCGACAAAGGAGCAAAGAACATACAATGGAGAGAGGGAAGTCTCTTCAATAAATGGTGCTGGGAAAATTGGACAGCCACATGCAAAAGAATGAAAGTAGACCATTTCCTATCGCCATATACAAAAATCAATTCAAAATGGATCAAAGACCTGAAAGTGAGACCTGAAACTATAAAACTCCTGGAAGAAAATATAGGCAGTACACTAATTGACATTGGACATAAAGGGATCCTTTCAGATTCCATGTCTACCCAGACAAGGGAAACAAAAGAAAAAATAAACAAGTGGGACCTCATCAGACTACAGAGCTTCTACAAGGCAAATGAAACCAGGATCAAAATGAATAAACAACCCACCAGCTGGGAGAAAATATTTGCAAATCGTTTGTCCGACAAGGGATTAATCTCAGTAATATATAAAGATCTCATACAACTAAGCAACAAAAAAACAAACAACCTGATCAAAAAATTGGCAGAGGATATGAACAGACATTTTTCCAAGGAAGAGATACAGATGGCCAATAGACACATGAAAAGATGTTCAACATCACTAATCATCAGGGAAATGCAAATCAAAACTACACTAAGATATCACCTTACACCCGTTAGAATGGCTATAATCACAAAGACTAATAACAACAAATGCTGGAGACGTTGTGGAGAAACGGGGACCCTCATTCACTGCTGGTGGGAATGCAAACTGGTGCAGCCTCTATGGAAAACAGTATGGAGAGTCCTCAAAAAATTAAAAATAGAAATACCGTATGATCCAGCAATACCACTCTTGGGCATGTACACAATGGACGTGAAATCAACCATCACAACAGGCGTATGCACCCCTATGTTCATTGCAGCATTATTCACTATAGCCAAGAAGTGGAAGCAACCCAAGTGTCCCTCAACTGAAGATTGGTTAAAGAAGATGTGGTATATACATACAATGGAATACTACTCAGCCATAAGAAAAGACACAATTGTCCCATTTGCAACAACATGGATGGACCTAGAGGGTATTTGTTAAGTGAAATAAGCCAGAGAGAGAAGGACAGACACTACATGAACTCACTCATATATGGAATATAAGTGAACACACGGACAGAGAGAACTGATTGGTGGTTACCAAGGGGAAGGGGGGTCGGGGGGGCACAAGGGGTGAAGGGTTACATCCACAAGGTGACGGACAAACAAAAATGTACAACTAAAACCCCACAGTGTTATAAACTATTAAGACATCAATTAAAAAAAAAAAATACCACAGGCTGGATGGCTTAAACAACAGAAGGTTATTTTCTCACAGTTCTGGAGGCCAGAAGTCCAAGATACAGGTGCCGCCAAATTAGGTTCCTGGTGTAGACCCTCTTCCTGGCTTGCAGGAAACCACCCTCACATGGCCTTTCCTATATGCATAAAGAGAAAGAGAGACAACTCTAGTCTCTCCTCCTCTTCTTAGAAGGACACCAGTCCTATTGGATTAGGGTCCACCATTATGGCCTCATTTAACCTTAGCTAACTCCTTAAAGGCCCCTATCTCCAAATACAATCACAGTGGGGGTTAGGGCTTCAACAAACAAATGTGAGGGGACAATTCAGTCCATAACAATACCCAAAAGAATCAAAAGCATAGACTCAAAGAGATACTTGTACACCCATTTTCATAGCAGCATTATTCGCAACAGACAAAAGGTGGAAGCAACCCAAGTATCCATCAATGGATGAATGGATAAACAAAATTTGGTATTTACATATAATGGAATATTATTCAGCCTCAAAGAGGAATGCAATTCTGACACAAGTTACAACATGGATAAACTCTGAAGACATGCTATAGACTGAATATTTGTGTTCCCCCCAAATTCATACATTGAAACCTAATCTCCAATGTGATGATACTTGATTGTGATGATGATTTGTGGGGGCCTTTGAGAGGTGATTAGGTCATGAGGGTAGAGCCCTCATAAACATGAGTAGCGCTCTTATAAAAGAGACCCCAGAGAGCTCCCTTCTGCCTTCTACCATGTGAGGAAACAACCAGAAGATGGCCATCTATGAACCAAGACACAGGCCCTCAGCAGACACCAAGTCTGCTGGCACCTTGATCTTGGATTTCCCAGCCTCTAGAAATGTGAGAAATAAATGTTTGTTAAGCCACCCAGTTTATGGTATTTTTGTTACAGGTGCCCAAACTAAGACAGGACATCACACTAAGTAAAATAAGCCAGACACACATACACAAAATTTTAAGATTCCACTCATACAAGATACCTAGAGTAGTAAAATTCATATAGACCAACACAGAATGGTGATTGCTAGGAACAGTGGGGGCAGGGAGGGCAGGGGGGAGTTATTGTTTAATGTGTACAGTTTCAATTCTGCAAATTGAAAAGAGTTCTGTGAATGAGTGGTGGTGACAATAGTACAACACTGAGAATATACTTAATGCCACTAAACTGTACACTTTAAAATGGTTACTGAAGATGTTGAGGATCTTTTCGCGTGCTTTTGGCCACTGGAGATCTTCTTTGGAGAAATGTCTATTTAGATCTTTTGCCTGTGTTTTAATTGGATTATTTGTATTGTTACTGTTGGGTTGCAAAAGTTCTTTATATAGTCTAGATACAAGTCCATCATTAGATATATAACTTGCAAACATTTTTTCTCATTCTGTGGGTTGTCTTTTCACTATCTTGATGATGTCCTTTCAATCAGACATTTCCAATTTTGATGAAATCCAATTTATCCATTTTTCTTTTGTTACTTGTGCTTTTGTCATATCTAATAATCCCTACCAAATCCAAGGTCATGAAAATTTGCCACTATGTTTTCTTCTAATAGGTTTATAGTTTTAGCTCACTCTGATTCATTTTGAGTTAATTTTTGCACATGGTGTTAGTTAAGTTTCCAAATTCATTCTTTTGCATGTGGATATCCTGTTGTCCCAGCACCACATGTTAAACAGACTATTCTTTCTTCACTGAATGGTACTGACACCCTTGTGAAAAATCAGTTGACCAATACATGGGTATATTTTTGGACTCTCAATTCTATTCCATTGATCTTTATATCTATCTTTATGCAGTAACACACTGTCTTGATTACTGGTGCTCTGTAGTAAGTTTTGAAACTGACAAGTGTAAATCTTATTACTTTGTTGTTCTTTTTCAAGACTGTTTGGCTATTTTGGTTCCCTCTGAAATTCCATATAGTGTTCAAGTATAAATTCTATACTTCTTCTGTTGAATTTATTAGTATTTTATGATTTTTGATGCTACTTTAATTGGACTGTTTTCTCAATTTCATTTTCATTGCTCATTGCAAGTATACAGAAATACAATGGACTTTTTTGTACAGGCATACATTGCAGATATTGTGGGTTTGGTTCCAGACCACCACAATAAAGGCAATATAGAAATAAAATGAGTCATGTGAATTTTCTGGTTTCTTAGTGCATATGAAAGTTTTGTTTACACTATATTGTAGTCTATTAAGTGTGCAATAGGATTATGTCTAAAAAAACAATGTGCACAACTTAATTAAAAAATACTTGGGGACGGTGTAGTGGTTAAGGTCACATGCTCTGCTTCAACAGCCTGGGGTTCTCGGGTTCAGATCCGGTGCGCAGACCTATGCACCGCTCATCAAGCCACGCTGTGGCGGCATCCCACATACAAAAATTAAAAAGTAGAAGAAAATTGGTACAGATGTTAGCTCAGGGCCAATATTCCTCAAAAAAGCCCACCCACTCTATTGCTAAAAAATGCTAACCACCATCTGAGCCTTCAGCAAGTCATAATCTTCTTGCCAGTAGAGGGTCTTGCCTTGATGTTGATGGCTGCTGACTGAACAGGGTGGTGACTGCTGAAGGCTGGGGTGGCTGTGGCAATTTCTTAAAATAAGACAGCAAGGAAGTGTGCCGCATCGATTGCACCTTCCTTTCACGAACCATTTCTCTGTAGCATGCGATGCTGCTTCATAGCATTCTACCCACAGTAGAACTTCTTTCAAAATTGGGGTCAATCCTCTCAAACTCTGCCACTGCTTTATCAACTAAGATTATGCAATATTCTAAATCCTTTCTTGTCATTTCAACAGTCTTCACAACATCTTCACCAGGAGTATATTCCACCTCAAGAAACCACTTTCTTTGCTCATCCGTAAGAAGCAACTCCTCATCTCTTAAAGTTTTATCATGAGATTGTAGCAATAAGTCACATCTTCAGGCTCCACATCTAATTCCAGTTCTCCTGCTGTTGCCACCACATCTGCAGTTACTTCCTCCACTGAAGTCTTGAACCCGTCAAAGTCATCCACAAGGGTTGGAATCAACTTCTTCCAAACTCCTGTTGATGCTGATATTTTGACCTCTTCCAATGAATCACAAATGTTCTTAATGGCATCTAGAATGGTGAATCCTTTCCAGAAGGTTTTCAATTTACTTTGCCCAGATCCATCAAAGGAATCACCATCTATGGCCTCTAGAGCCTTATGAAATATATTGCTTAAATAGTAAGATTTGAAAGCTGAAATTACTCCTCAATCCATGGGCTGCAGAATGGATGCTGTGTTAGCAGGCATGAAAACAACATTTATCTCATTGTACATCTCCATCAGAGCTCTTGGGTGACCAGGTGCAGTGTCAGTCAGCAGGAATATTTTGAAAGGAATCTTTTTTCTGAGCAGTAGGTCTTGACAGTGGGCTTAAAATATTCCGTAGACCATGTTGTAAACAGATGTGCTGTTATCCACTTATAGAGCACGGGCAGAGTAGATTTGGCATAATTCTTAAGGGCCCTAGGATTTTCAGAGTGGTAAATGAGTAGTGACTTCCACCTAAAGTCACCAGCTGCATTTGCCCCTAACAAAAGAGTCAGTGTGTTCTGTGATGCTTTGAAGCCAGGCACTGACTTCTCCTCTCGAACTATGAGTCTTAGATGGTATCTTCTTCCAATATAAGGCTCCTTTGTCTACACTGAAAATCTGTTGTTTAGTGTAGTCACCTTCATTAATTATCTTAGCCAGATCTTCTGGATAACTTGCTGCAGCTTCTACATTAGCATTTCCTGCTTCACTTTGCACTTTTAGGTTATGGAGATGGCTTCTTTCCTTAAACCTCATGAACCAACCTTTGTGAGCTTCAAATTTTTCTTCTGTAGCTTCCTCACCTCTCTCAGCCTTCACAGAATTAAAGAAAGTTACAGCCTTGCTCTGGATTAGGCTTTGGCTTAAGAGAATGTTGTGGCTGGTTTGATCCTCTATCCAGACCACTGAAACTTTCACCACATCAGCAATAAGGTTGTTTCACGTTCTTATCATTCATGTGTTCACTGGAGTAGCAATTTTAATTTCCTTCAAGAACTTTCCTTTGCATTCACAACTTAGCTAATTGTTGGACACAAGAGGCCTAGCTGCTGTTTGACCTATCTCAGCCTTTAACATGCCTTCCTCACTAAGCTTAAATTTCTAGCTTTTGATTTAAAGTGAGAGACATGCAACTATTCCTTTCACTTGAACACTTGGAGGCTGTTGTACAGTTATTAATCAGCCTAATTTCAATACTGTTGTATCTCACGGAATAGGGAGACCCGAGGAGAGGGAGAGAGACAGGGGAACGGCTGGTCCATGGAACAGTCAGAAAACACATATCATATATCAATTAAGTTTGCCATCTTATATGGGTGCAGTTTGTGGCACCCCAAAACAATTACAGTAGTGACATCAAAGATCACTGATCACAGATCACCATAACAAACGTAATAATAATAAAAAAGTTTGAAATATTATGAGAATTACCAAAATGTGACCCAGAGACACAAAGTGAGCAAATGCTATTGGAAAAATGGTGCTGACAGACTTGCTCAATGCAGGGTTGCCACAAACCTTCCATTTGTAAAAAAATGCAAAGCGCAATAAAATGAGGTATGGCTGTATATTAATATTGTATCCTGCAACCTTGCTGAACTCGTTTATTACTTCTAATAGTTTTTTAGTGAATTCCTTAGGACTTCTTATATACAAAGTCATATCATGTGAATAGACAGGGATAGTTTTACTTCTTCCTTTCCAATATGGATGTCTTTTATTTCTTTTTCTTGCCCAATTGCACTGGCTAGAATCTCCAGTACAATGCTGAATCAAGTGCAAGGGACACAACGACATACTTGTTTTGTTCCTAATCTTATGTGGGGAAAGCATCCAGTCTTTCACTATTAGTAAGATGTTAACTATCCGTTTTTCAGAGACTCCCTTTATCAGGTTGAGGAAGTTCCATTCTATTCCCAGGTCCTTTTAGTGTTTTTATATGAAATGGTATTGGTTTTGTCAAATGCTTTTTTTGCATCTATAGAGATGATCATGTGGTTTTTGTCCTTTATTCTATTTTTATGGTGTACTATGTTAATTTATTTTCAGATGTTGAACCAATCTTGAATTTCTGGGATTAATCTCACTTGATCATGTTGTATAATCCTATTTACATATTGCTGGATTTGATTTGCTAGTATTTTGTTAAGGATTTTTGCATCCATACTCATAAGAGACACTGATGTATAGTTTGCTTTTCTTGTGATGTCTTTGTGTGGTTTTGGTATTAGGGTTATACTGGCCTCATTGAATGAGTCGGGAAGTGTTCCCTCTTCTATTTTGGGGGAAAGTTTATAAAGAATTGCTATTAATTCTTATTTAAATGTTTGATTTGAAGACATCTGGGCCTGAGCTTTTCCTTATGGGTAGATCTGAGTTTTGTTTTTTTCATTACTAATTCAATTTCTTTGATTGTAACAGGTCTATTCAGATTGTCTACTTCTTCTTGAGTCAGTTTTGGTGGTTTGTGTCTTTGTAGGAATTTTTCTATTTCAGATAAAGTTACCTAATTTATTGGCATACAACTGTTCTTACTATTCCTTTATAATCCTTTTTCTTTCTGTCAGGTTGGTAGTAATGTTCTCTCTTTCATTTCTGATTCTAATAATTTGAGTCTTCTCTCTTTTTCTCCTGGTCAATATAACTAAAGGTTTGTCAATTTTGTTGATCTTTACAAAGAACAAGCTTTTAGTTTCATTGATTTTCTCTATTTTTCTATCTCGATTTCACTAGTTTCCACTCTAATCTTTCTTATTTTCTTCCTTCTACATGCTTTATATTTAGTGTGCTTTTCTTTTTCCAGTGTCTTAAAATGGAAGATTAGGTTACTGATTTGAGATCTTTCTTCTTTTTTTACTATAGGCACTTATAGCTATAAATTTCCTTCTAAGCATACTTTAGCTGCATCCCATAAGTTTTGATAGGTCATGTCTTCATTTTCATTAATCTCAAAGTATTCTCTAATTTTGGGGCCGCCCGGTGGCGCAGCGGTTTCATCCGCGCTTGGCAGCCCGTGGTTCGCCGGTTCGGATCCCAGGCGCCCGCCGACGCACTGCCTGTCAGCCATGCCGTGGTGGCGTCCCATATAAAGTGGAGGAAGATGGGCACGGATGTTAGCCCAGGGCCAGTCTTCCTCAGCAAAAAGGGGAGGATTGGCAACAGATGTTAGCTCAGGGCTGGTCTTCCCCACAAAAAAAAAAAGTATTCTCTAATTTCCTGTTTGATATCTTCTTTGACCCATTGGTTATATAAGAGTATGTGGTTTAATTTCCACATATTTGTAGTTTCCCAAATTTCTTTCTGTTACTGATTTCTAATTTCATTCCATTGTGGTTAGAGATCATACTCTGTATTATTCTATCAAAAGGGTGAATGTTATTGTATGTGAATCACATCTCAGGGCACAATGTAGACAAAATGACATTAGGCAATAAAAATAATAACTATAGCTACGAACCATAGATAGTCTTTATTTACTTGAGCCTGCCAAAGCTTGTGACTGATCTCCCATTTCCAAATGGATCAAATTTTTACCCTATTCGAACCTCTACAAATGGTAAAGAAACACACAAAAACTCCTTATGAGAAACTGGCAAACAACATAAAAAGTTCATTCTCAAGAGAGGAAATACAAATGAAGATCAAATATGAAGCCTCACTAGTAATCTTCCAAAAAAGGAAATTTTTAAAAATGAAACACCATTTTCCTCCTACCAAATTAACGTATTTATCTTGTTTTTAAACACTAATATCCAATGCTAGAACGCTGGTGGGCATATAAACTGGAACACTTTGGAATATAATTTGGCAAAAATGGTCAACATCCTTAAAACAAACTCTAAATGCTTTCAACTAATAATTCTACTTGTAACAATCTATGTTTAGCAAATAACCCTAAATACAAAAAATATTAGACTAACAATATTCACTGCAGTATTATTTACAATTTAAAAAAATGATTACAATGTCAGTGTCCAATAATAGCAGAACAGTTAGCTAAACTATGGTTTAATTATTGGATGAAATATCAAGCATCCATTAAAAATCTTTACAAAACATTTACAATATGAGGAACATATTTCTGTTAAAATGTTAGTGAAAAAGCAAAATTGTATATAGAATATGATTACAGCTTATGTGTTTAAAAAAATAGCAAACAATCTGTGTACAGAAGAAAAACCAAAAGCAATACATCAAATTTAAGAAAACAATACTTCAAGTAACAATCTATTTAGGACAACACCTCTCTCACAAACACAACCTCACGGATATATATATGTTCTCTCACATGTGAGATATACTTACCCTCCCAAACACACAATCTCTAGTTTTTCCCACTTAGGCTTTTTTTTTTTTTTTTGCTTGAAGATTAGCCCTGAGCTAACATCCATGCCAATCTTCCTCTGCTTTGTGGGTCGCTGCCACAGCATGGCTGTCGAGCAGTGTAGATCCGCACCCAGGATCCAAACCCGTGAACCCGGGCCACCAAAGCAGGGCATGCCAAATTCAACCACTATGCCACGGGGCTGGCCCCTCCACTCAGGCTTTTAATATTGTACTTGTTAAAGTGTTTTGGGTTTGTTTGTTGTTGTTGTTTATTAAGATAAATGAAACACTTGTTCCTGGGGCTCAGAAATAGCTTTCTAATCCATGAATATAATATTCTTCCACAATTCAAACATAACTGTTTTCTTACATTCTCAAAATAAATTTGTCAAAAAGATTAAAAGTAAAACCAGGGGCCAGCCCGGTGACATAGTGGTTAAGTTCGCACGCTCCACTTCAGCAGTCCAGGGTTCACAGGTTTGGATCCTGGGTGCAGATCGACGCACCACCTGTCAAGCCATGCTGTGGCAGCATCCCATATAAAGTAGAGGAAGATGGGCACGGATGTTAGCCCAGGGCCAATCTTCCTTAGCAAAAAGAGGAGGATTGGCAATGGATGTTAGCTCAGGGGTAATCTTCCTCAACAAAAAAAGTAAAACCAATTCCACAAGGTTGAGGAGCTGCTGTTATGCACAAAAGGTAGCTAATTAAAATCTCCAAATCATATCAAAAGGCACAGCTAATGTACATGTATTTCTTTCATAATCAGAAAAAACAAACTTAAAAAAAATTTTCCCAAACATTTGCTTGGTCTGTTTATTGAGGCAACAAACCATAAGAAAAAGAATATGGGTTTTGGAATCAGAGAAACCAGAGTTTATATCCTGATTCTGCAACTTCTTAACTGTGAAAACTTGGGCAAGTTAAATTCCCGAAACCTCAATTACCACTTTTGTAAAACCGGGATAATAGTCCTTACCTAAAGAACTGGGAGGAACAAATGAAAAACTGGATACCAAGTACCATAATTAGCTGAGTGCATATATTAGGCATGGCATTCATGATAGCTACTATAATTATTTTCATTTCTTTTGGGAGGATGAAGAAGTGCATTTTAGAACAGTTACTCAACTTTATTCCTAATCCAACGTCAAGAAACAAAAAAATGAGCCAGCTCTTAAAACCATTAAGAGTCCTTGGCAATTCTCAGTTACAGATTTAGGATGGAGCTAAGCAGATCTTACAGCTCATACCATCTCTCCAGATAATGCAAAACTGTTCAAGAAAGAAGTAACCATGTGTCTAACCATTATTCTCTTACCTTGCATGCTACATCAACTAATCGCATCTGAATAGCTTGATTCTCTGGGAGTTTAGTGCCAATTGCAAGCAAAGTGTCCAACAGCTGAGCTAGGACTTGATGAGACTCTAGAAAAGAAGATGGAAAGTTGGGTTGTAGAATTTCAAAAGGAGATCACTACAGAAATTAAATTTACTTGCATAAAAAATGTAGATTTTTGTCAGCTAGGTTCTACCATTTGATCCTTGATTCCTCTCAACTAAAAGCTAAGTTCCTAAAGAGATCATGTCTAAAACTTTGAGTCCTCCACAGGATTGGAAATTGTGCTCCAAAAATGTTTAATGCTTGACTAATTTAAGGGCTTTTCATTGCCTTCAAGATAAAGTGCAAATTCCTTAGCCGGGCATGTGTAGATACATAACAGTCCCTCCATGATGTCTAGCTCTGCCTACCTTTCTAACCTCATCTCTTTCAAGTCACCTCTAGCACCCTTTTTTCCAATTACTTATGATTTCATGTCCCCCTCTCTTTGTTCAGGCCAACTTCCCTACCTACAGTGCCTTCACCCACAACCAACTCCATTCTGAACCTCACTCCCCAAGAAGCACCTACTAATCTTGAAGTGTCACCTCCTGTATGGAGCTTTTCCTTCTTCCCCAAGAAGAAATGACCATATCCCCCTTCATGCTTCCACTGCACCTCCACATCAGCTATAACACTTTACTATACTTATTTTCATATCAGACTAAACCAGGAGACTGAAAGCTTCTTAAGGGCAAGGATTGTGTTTTATTCACCTTTGTATTCTCAGAATCTAGCACAACTCAATATATGCTCAATGAATGTTCAATAAACGGGCAGAGAGTCAAATCCAAATAATATCAATCATCTTAGCCAGATTCTCTTGTCTAAATTCTGTTTGTTACAAAATATGGTTCTTATAATGCTGGTGGTATACAAGAGGATTTTAGGTGGCATTCAGATAATCATTTTTATATTAATAACCATGTATATATTTTAATATATAATAAAAATTGCAGCTACTATCTATTGATGTCACATGACACTAATTTCCTTCTGCAATTACTAATATTACTTTCTTTAAAGTAATCTTATTTAACTAAAAAAAATTGTCCACTTAAGAAAAACATTACGTAGGGCCTAGTGGTTAAGTTTGCCGCACTCCACTTCGGCGGCCCAGGTTCAGTTCCCGGGTGCAGACGTACACCCCTCATTTGTCAGTGGCCATGCTGTGGCGGCGACCCACGTACAAAATAGAGGAAGACTGGTAAGAGATGTTAGCTCAGGGCAAATCTTCCTCAGCAAAAAGAGGAAGACTGGCAAGAGACGTTAGCTCAGGGCAAATCTTCCTCAACAAAAAAGAAGAAAAGAAAAACATTAAGTAAACCATAGCATAGATGTGAAGCAAATAAGTCAAACATGGTGTACATGATATATAAATAACTAAAGCTCAGAAAACATTGGTTAAATCACCTCTTAGTAAGACTTCCAGTTAAACATAGTAGTTCAACACATCTCTGTTCAGCATTAGTCTTTCCTAAAACCTCATTAATATAAGAGTAAAGAAATTAACAAGGTTTAAACCTACAAGGACAAAGAAAACAGGAGAATAAAGTAGGTAGATGAGAAAAGTCAACAAATTTTTTAGAGATGGAAAGCAGAAGAAAAACTCTTTGGCAAAACTGAGAAATCTAGTACAAAAGGTCTACTGAGGAGGATGTCGCTGAAGCAAATAAATTCTAGCCATAACACCCCAGAAAGATTCAGGAATTGGAGATCTAAACAAACAAACAAAAAACTCCAAAAAACAGAGATTAGGCAGGGATCTGTTTGAGGTCTCTGTAAGAAGCAGGTGGACCCCGCCTCCTTCCCTATGCTACACAGCCAAGTGACTACTGAAACAGGTTTATTCTGTATAGAAATTGGACCAGAAAGGATCCAACGTTGGCTATATCAGGTGAGGAGAGGAAGGAGATACAGTGAAGAAGAGGAGATTAAGAGATAGTCAACGTACTGATAATGAGACACTGACTCTCCTCAATCCTCTTCAGCTGCTTCAGCTCCAAAAATAAGGCAGCCAGGCATTTTTCTGTCCTCCTAGCAGGACAGTCATGAACTTCTAACTGAAAGAACTGATGGGCCCCACAAAAAAAACACTAACATTTAAATTAAAAGTCCTCCAAAGGCAGAGGATCATCCTAGAATGGAGGCCACCAGTTGACAAGCTCCAACCATTCACATAGAACTACCAATCAGCTTTTTAGTACCTCATCTTCAATTTAAATGCAAGGCCAAGGATCACCAAGAAAAGTCTCCAATATGAAAGAGGCCACATAAAAAGAGAAAAGAAGGTACTTAGATAAAATAGAAGAGAGGTGAAGAAATCCTGGATTTGAAAATGCACACAAGACTGACAAGCGGGAGACTCTTAATTCTAAGTCTGTGGCTTAATTCTAAGCCAAAAATACAAAGTGACTTTAGCAGTCACTTTACCTCACTGGAGTTCACGTTCCTCAGCTATGAAATAAAGGGCTTGAACTAGATGATCTTTATGTTCTTCCAGTTCTATCTTCTATGAATCTAGGTAAGCCAGGAACTAGAAACCAGGAAGAGACCCAGATCAAGTCTCTTAGAAACAATTAAGTAAGAAACAGAATTAGAATATTAACAAAAAGTAATAAAGCTATTTCCATGCATACTGCATAATTTGAATCTCTTTCTTTTAAAGGCTAGGAAGAGGTTTGCATCAAAATTAACTCTCCCTTACAATCTTTCTATTTTAGAGGTGAAGTGTTTCAGTTAAACCATGGTCTATAAGAAAAAGCACTGCATTAAGTTCTCACTTCTGCTACTACTTGATTAATGAACTCACTTCATCTCTCTGAGACAGTTTGCATCATCTACAAAATGAAAAAATTAGACAAAATGATCCCTATAAGGCCATGTATAGCTCAAAAAGTCTATGGCTCTTTGAAATCCCCAGTCTTAAAGTATGAGATTATTCGAGGTACATAGCTAGCTCCTATAAGAACTTTCCATGGAAAAAAAGGATACTTTGATACTGAGGCAATGTAATTGTTTTGGTGCTTTTAAAAGAAATGAAATTTTTTTTGCCACTATCTACAAGAGCAAAAAATTAGAAACATGCTACTGTACTTGGTGGTATTTAATATAATATCAACACCATAAACATTATGAAAGTAATGTAGAAACATGGAAAAAATTGTATGTAATGTTAAGTGAGTACAATAAAACACAAAATAGTACAGTCATTGTTAAGTACAACCATATAAAAGGTATATAAGTAAAAGATAATATGTAAAACAAATTGTTGTATGGAAATAGGAATTTTTTAAAATTTTTCTTTAATGTCATGATACTGGTATTTCAACAGACTCCTCTCTTGAAAGAAATTTAAAAAGATATTTTCATTGTTTCCTGTGAATTGAAAGTCTTGGGTGAAAATTCAGTACAAGTAAAATTTTAATATGAAGTTGTTTCTAACAAAATTTTTAAAATTCTAAACTTCAGCCAATGGGCCACATATGTAAGATATTTATCATTGAACAGTTGTACAATAAATGTATTTAGATTGTCTCTGAGTTCACTGGCCCTTTATTACTCTCATAACCTCAAGTTTATAGGCTAAATGTTGTACAATATTTAAATAGTCTTATTTGTTTAAACATATACCCCAAAATAAAATAAAACTATTCTTTGAAACTACAACCAATTCATACAAGATTATAAAATTTTCAGAAACAGCAACAAAAGGTTTATTTTCATTTAATTTTAAAATAAATATTAAGCCAGCTGAGGTACCAACTCTATAATAGAATCTTGTACATAAATAAAACCAGATAAATAATCAAAAAAATTAAAAAGGTGAAGTGATTTTTTCCATTTCACCTAAATGCTGAGAATAATTTTAGTGGGCATCAACAAGGAACAAATAGAAAAAGCAACAAGATGTAAGACCTGGGAGATGTCACTTTTATAGGAACCAAATTCTGAGGGACCACGTGACGAGGAGAGCACCTCTCATGGTTTCTGAGTGTGGCAGTCAACAAAACATCAATTCTGTCACATACTATGTAATCTTCAACAAGTTAGTTAACTTCTCTGAATTTCAGTTTCCCACCTATAAAATAAGGACAATAATATCTATCTTATATCACATGTAAACTACCTGACGTATATGGCACTTGGTAGAGGTCAATAAATGATAGCTATGAAGAGAGAAAACTGCATTTCAACTTTAATGTAAATATATGTACATGGCATGGTTTTATTGAATCATTCTCAAATTCCTTTTCAACAACCAACAACAAAATTTTGTCTACATTCCATACAAAAGGAACTTAAGATTTCTGCTCTGACAGACAGCTTTTAAACTGCAACTTACTTTCATTCTGTAGGATGTTAATGGCATCATCCATAATACAGTCTGGTGAAAATCCTGCAGTCTTGGACAATAAACCCAACAATGATGCAATTTTCAGTCTCACAGATGGATCATTCTCCTGGAACAAAAGAAGCTATTGTTACCTTGATGCTCTACTCTCAGCTAAACAACAAACAAGAGCATAGGAAACTAACTGCTCAAAAGCGATTCGATGATCCAAGCATTCTAAGGCTTTATTTCTGAAAAATTAACTTCATATACTTCAGGGAAGAGAGCTTTTCTCAATCAGTATGTTACACCCAAATACTGCAAAGTAAATGGGAATTTTTTTACACCTTCCTAATGTCATTAACTTCTAATCAGAAATGTCCTTTGGGGATTAAAAATACCTTTCTTCCACTGTGCAGTCACATTAGACATGTGCTGCAGCGACCTACACCGTCAACACTGCCTGCACTGGGCACCCAACATTGCTGCCAGCACCACTGCTCTTGGAGCTCCTGGAAATTGGGCGCTGCAGCTACCACAGCTATCAGCAGAAAGAATCTTTCACTCTACCTGCTTTTTTGGATCACCAGATCCAGGTTAGAAGTCTGGGGCAAGAGAGTCTAATTGGCTGGGTCTAGGTCTTGTGCCTCGGCCTCAGGTGCAAGGCAGACTAAGAAATTAGTAGTCCCGCCCTTTTAGCTTCGATATTGGGAGGTGGTCTCTAATTTGCATCAAGATTGCTATGGTGAGAATTTTCCCCCAAAGACAAAAAGGAACACGTCCTTTTGTTCAGCCCCATATCTCAAGTATGTAGCACAATGGCTGGCATTAAGTAGATGTTCAATAAACACATGTGAAAATGGAAAAAAAAGTACCTTGCTAATGCCAAGCATGTTTTCTATATCAAAGACAAAATTACTTAAATGTGTGCTCAAAAGATGATGTGTCTTCCAGGTATGACCAACTCCCCACCCCCTCACCTACAATTTCTAAGGAGGCGATTGGACACAACGAGGAGGCCTGAAGCAGGAGTAGGGGCAATAGATACGGAGTCAGAAGACTTAGAATCCTGGCACACCACTTATCATGTATACAACCCTGGGAAAGTCACTTTCTTGGGAACTTAACCTCAAGCTGTGGGGTGTAGCAGAAAAAGAAAGGACTTTGAAATTTGCCAGATCTAGGTGTGAAGCCCAGACTCACTATGCAATTGTTATACGTCCTGAACAGGCTAATTAACCTCTCTAAGCCTCATCTGTGAAATGGGGCTAATAACAACCTCAAAGGGCACATAGAAGGCAGCCAAATATTAGCGCCCTTCTTCCTTCCTTCATTACTCCTTTCCTGTGGAGGGTAATAAAACCTGAACTGTACCCCTGTGAATATGGTACTCAGAGCAGTACCATAAAAAGCAAATTAAAAACACATGGAAGATACAGATGCCATCCCAGAATGTGGGAAATTCCCCAGGGTAAATGCCCTGGTTTTTAAACAATAAACAGCATGGGAAAGAAAAGGGGGGTGGGGGATGTTACAAATTAAAAGAGACATAAAGGGAGAGATAATCAAATGCAATGTGTGAATCCCCCTTCAAACAAATCAACTGTAAGAAGACATCTGTGAGACAATCAGTGAAAACTGAACATGGACTAGGGATTAGATGCTATTAAGAATTATTAAATCTTAAAAAAAGTCCTTATCTATTACACACAGATAATTTAGTATTTATAGGTGAAACGATATGCTGCCTGGGATTTGCCCCCCTCCAAGAAAGTGGGAGAAAGCATCAAACAAGGATGGCAAAATGCTGATAACTGTTGAAGCTGGATGAGGAACACCTGAAAGCTCATATTATTTTCTCTCCTTTTTGTATGTTTGTAAATTTACAAAGTAAGGTAATTTTTTGGAAAATCACATAAAAGTACTTTGTTCTATCTAAAATGCAGATTAATTTATTCATTCAACAAACATGCAAGGAGCGCTTACTACGTGCCAAGCATCATTCTAGCTGCTGGGAATACAAACATGAATAAAATAGAAGCAATTCCTGCTCTCGTGGAGCTTAAATTCAAACGGATAAGACTGGGAAAAGAAAATATATAATTTTAGGTGGTATGCATTCTGAAGACAAAGTATATAAGGGGTTAAATGTAAGGGAAGGCTGTTATAGACAGGAGAGTGAGGAAAGTCCACTCTGAAGATATGACTTTCAAGTGGACACAACTGAATGAGACTGAGAGCCATGAGAAGATTTAGGGAAGCAGTATTCCAGGCAGAAAAAAGGTGCAAACACAGAATATGGGAACTTCTAAAATGCTGTGTTTAAAACTCTAGCAGGATGCATACAAAACTGTCAACAGTGATTCTCTCCAGAGGTTACTCTGGAAAGTGTATTGTTTTCTTAATTTATATTTGCAGAGGCAAGTGTCACTCTTTATTTTACACATTTCTGTACTGCTTGAATTTATTCAATAAATGTTACTGTTCTGATTTTAAAACAAGTATAAATTTAGAACTCTACACAAACATATACAACCCTTCAAAAGCTTCCAATTTCCTACAAAAAGAAGTCTGAGCTGCTTAGCATGCTATGAAGGGCTGCCAAGACTGGCCACTATATCACCTCCCACAATTCTCTACCAGTGATGCCATGCCGCTTCAAGCTTCTGGACTTCTGCTCAGATTGTTCCCCTACCTAGATTGCTCTCCCCATCTCCCACACCCACCCCCTTCTGCCCCTCAGGTGTCAACAACGCCAGGAAGTTGTCTATGATCCCTGAACTGGACATGGATGCCCTTCCTCTTGTATCACCCCAGCAACTTGGTGCAACCCTTTATCATGCCCCTCACCATAGTGCATTGTAACTATCTGTGATTGTGTCTGTTTCCCCATCCAGTCTGTGAGCCACTAAAGTGACTAGTAGAATGCCCAGAAAGCACTCTGCACATTCTGAGAAAAATAAAGGGAGGAGTACAGGAAAAGGAAAAGCCCAGTGTCCTCCTTAATTCACTCAGTAAATAACTCATCCATTCATCTGTTCAACAAGGATTTCTTGCACACTTACTAGGAACCACTGTACTAGGCCAGGGGGATACACTGGTCTCATGGAACTTAAGGTTTAATGGGCAAGGCCAACATTTACCAAGTAATGTCCAAATAAATAATTACAAAGTCATATTGTAAAGGAAAAGTACAGAGTTCTACGAAAGCATATAACACATCAGACACAGACTTTAAAATAACTCTGCATGTTCAAGGAGATCCTGAGCTAATTTGAGGCAGAGAGAAAAGAACAAACGAATGCTCTGAGCCATGAAAGAATAACACAGCTTCAAGAACTGAGAAAAAAGGGCGATGTGGCTAAAATGTAGATGGACGTGAGATGAGGCTAAAGAAACAAGCGGGTGCCACATCTTTTTGAGAATTATAGCAAGTGCCTCTGATAGTGCCTAGCATGTAGCGAGAATCAATAAATATTTGTTCATTGTTGAACAGACAAATGAATAATCTTTGTCCTAAGAGCAATAAAAATCCTTTGAAGAACTGTAAACAGGAGAGTGACATGAACAGATTTGAATTGTTGAAATACCAATCCAGCCTCAATATAATGATTGGGTTGAAAGGGGGAAAAGTAGACAGAGAGACAAATTAAGGGTATACAGTAGTACCCCTTATCTGAGATTTTGCTGTCTGCAGTTTGTTACCCGCGGTCAATCACAGTCCGAAAATAACGCTACATCATACACCTCACTTCATCTCATCACACAGGCATTCTATCACCTCACATCATCACAAAAAGAAGGGTGAGTAAAGTACAATAAGATATTTTCAGAGAGAGCGAGCAAGAGAGACTATAGTCACATAACTTTTATTACAGTATGTTGTTATAATTGTTCTGTTTTATTATTAGTTATTCTTACTGTGCCTAATTTATAAATTAAATTTTATCCTAGGTATGTATATATAGGGAAAAAATACAGTATATACAGGATTCAGTACTATCCATGATTTCAGGCTTCCACTGGGGGCCTTGGAACATGTCCCCTGCGGAAAAGGGGGAACTACTGCATTGCAATAGTCCAGCAAAAGACAATGGCAAGACTCCCGCTTCTGGTAAGTGCACACTAGATAATTCAGATCAATCTTCCTGCTGAGAAAAACTAGAAAAGTACTATGGATTTCAAAAAAGAAAAAAGAGTGAACACACACACACATATACATATATGTATGTGTGTATTTGAAGGTATTAGAAAACTAAAAGATAAATGAAGAATTAAAGAACCAGGATCATACAAGAAAGGTCATGGACCCAAGAAGTTTCACTTAGAGTTTGGGGCTGCTTTTTCTCTAGGCTGCTGCCAACTGGGAGAAGTGAAGGGATGGATGACTGAGATGCAAAATAAGCAGTTCTTCTGACAGCCAGGTGAGGCCACGGGGACAAGGACTAGAGTGTAAGGCTTAGGATAGGAGGGTAAGCAGGGGCAGCCTAATAAACCCCATCACTTTGGACTGGGACCCTAAAAGGCTACAACAACATGAGTAAGAGTGAAATAAAAATACACAGACTTTAGTAGGGACTGCAGCTCAGCTTTGAATCATCTCAATTCCTGAAACAAGAATAAAGTTTTCCTGGATTACCAAATAGAAACAAATCCTCTCTGGATGAAAATGAAGTCATCCTAAGCCTAAAATTATTTTTAAAAACAATTGTGGAAATACACTAATACAATAAGAAACAAGGCACACTAGGAGATCAGATAACATGAATGAAAATGATAAGACATACCAACAGGGACTCCATTTATTGGAGTTATCAGACACAAACTTTAAAATAATTCTGCTCATTATGTTCAAAGAGATAAAAGACAAAATTAAGAATTTCCCCAGAAAGACAGAACTTTAAAAAAAGGAAATTATAGAAATGACAAAAAGCAATAAACGAAATTAAGAACCAATGGAGAGGTTTAACAGCAGATTAGACAAGGTGAAGAGAGAATTAGTGAACTGGAAGATAGGTCCAGAATGAAGGACAAGGAGACAAAAGAATAAAAATTCAGAAGAGAAGGTAATAGAATAAAATGAGATGGTTTATCATACATGTAATTGGAATCCCAAAGGGAGAAGAGAGAGAATGAGATAAAAGCAAAACTTGAAGAAATAATGGCCAAGAACCTTTCTGATGAAAAGTACCAAGCCACAGATAATAAAACAAGCACTATGATCTCCAAGTGAGATAAATGAAAAGAAATCCACATCTAGGCACATGACAGAAGAATTGCTGAAAACTATACCAAACAAAACCTCCTAAAAGCAGCCAAAGAAAAAGAAGACAGATTACTCCTCAAAGGGATAAATAATAAGACTCATATTTGACTTCTCAACAGAAACAATGGAAGGCAAAAGATGACAATGACATATTTAAAGTAATTTAAAAAAAGTAACAGCCAATCTAAAATTCTACACACAGCAAAAACATGCTTCAAGAATGGAGGTAAAATAAAACTTTTCCATAAAAACAAACACAACGAATTTGTCATCAGTAAACTCACAATAAAAGAAAATATCGAGAGTATTCCTCAGCCAAAAGGAAAATAATCCCAGATAAATAGTCATCACAGATGCAAGAAGGAAAGAAAAGCAACAACAAACACATGCGGGTAATAATGTGTAGGTAAACCTAAATGAATATTGCCTGTATAAAACAAGAATAACGATATCTTCTAAAGCGAAAAATGGAGTATTAAAGTATACCATTACACTCACATGTAATTCAGGAAGGTGGATAAACGGAGTTAAAGTCCTTGTGTTGTCCAAAATAAAAGTACCATCTAACATTTGACTTTGATAAGTCAAGAATTCATGCTGTAATATCTAGGTTAACCAGTAAAAGAAGTGTAACAGAAAGTATAACTCCCAAGCTAATAAAGGGGGGTAGGGTGGAGAGAGGAGCAAATTAAAAAAAGAATCAATCTGGGCTGGCCCAATGACATAGTGGTCGAGTTTGTGCACTCTACTTCAGTGGCCCGGGGTTTGCAGGTTTGGATCCCAGGCATGGATCTATGCACCACTCATCAAGCCATGCTGTGGCAGCATCCCACAAACAAAACAGAGGTAGATGGGCACAGATGTTAGCTCAGGGCTAATCTTCCTCAGCAAAAAGAGGAGGACTGGCAATGTATGTTAGCTCAGAGCCAGTCTTCCTCACAAAAAAAAAAATTAAAAAAAAAAAGAATCAATCCCAAAGAGGGCAAGAAATGAGAAAAAAAAAAGAATATTGAGCTGGTAAGACAAACAGGAAGCATTTAATAAGAGGGTAGATTTAAATTCACATACATTAATAATTACACTAAATGTAATAAACTAAATGCTCCAATTAAAAAATACTGTCAGAGTGACGTCAGCATCATGGCGGAGTGAGATTCCTTCTTTGAATCTCTGCCCCCTAAGACACAACGAAAGCATCATTCGCATTCCAACAAAGGTCAATCAAACCCTACAAAGGACTTTTAAGAAACCCCTGCTGCAATACATTGGACGGTGGAGGCACGGGAAGCCCCAAAAGACATGAGGAGAGGTAAGGAGTTTTACTCCCCCTCCTCAATCAACTGGCAAAGACAGCGCGGCTTGCAAACAGACGGGGGAGGGGCGGCCGTCTGTGGGGAAAACTATCGCCCTCCAGGTGCTCTCACAGACTGTCGAGAGATCCCCACTGGGAAGCGACGATGGACTGTTTCGGGGGTGTGGCAAACACCCTAAGAGAGCCAGAAAGGAAACCCCCGGGTCAGGCAGGAGAAAGAGAGAACTCCTCCCCCCACATGCCCTGCACTCCAGCATAATCCCTCCGGGGACTGCAGCGGGCTCAGAGCACACAGCTCGCCATCTCCATCCAGTGGCAGCAGGTGGAAACTGCAGGACCAACTTCAAGATGAAAAGAAAAGGTAAAGACATGGGATCTATGCAACGGTTTATTATGTCTACAGACCAAAAGGAAAATGACAAACACCCAGAAACCAACCCTGAAGGCACAGAAATCGATAACCTGAATGACAGAGAATTCAAAATAGCTATCATAAACAAACTCAACGAAATACAAGAGAACACACAGAAACAAATCAACGAATTCAGGGATTTTGTCACAAAAGAGATTGAAACCATAAAGAAAAACCAATCAGAATGATTGGAGGTGAAAAACAAAATCAACGAGATACTGGAAAAAATGGAGTCTTTAAAGAGCAGAACTGACAATATGGAGGAACGAATTAGCACTATTGAGGATAGCCACGCAGAAATGCTCCTGATAGAGGAGTAGAGACAGCTAAGACTAAAAAGAAATGAAGAAATTCTTCGAGAAATATCAGACTCAGTGAGGAAAAGCAACATAAGGATAATAGGTATTCCAGAAGGAGAAGAAAGAGAAAAAGGAGCAGAGAGTTTGTTCAAAGAAATAATAGCTGAGAACTTCCTCAACCTAGGGAACGAGAGGGAAATAACAGTGAATGAAATCAATAGATCACCTAAATATATAAACAGGAATAAAAAATCATCTCGCCACATAGTAGCAAACTTGAAAAATACCCGTGACAAGGAAATAATATTGAAGGCAGCTAAACAAAAAAACAAAATAACATACAAAGGAAACCCCATCAGGCTCTCAGCTGATTTCTCGACAGAAACTCTACAGTCTAGGAGAGACTGGAATGATATATTCAAAATCATGAAAGACAAAAACCTTCAGCCAAGAATACTTTAGCCACCAAAACTATCCTTCAACTATGAAGGAGAAATAATAACTCTCCCTGATAAACAAAAGCTAAGAGAGTTTGTCACCACAAGACCCCCACTACAAGAAATGCTCAAGAAGGCCCTTAGACCTGAAAAAAAAAAAAAGAGAGAAGGGGATACAAAGATTTCAGCAAGGAGAAAAGCAAAGAAACTAAACCAGAACAAACTACAGTTGGATAACATCAAATATTAATTCAAGTTCATCACTGTAAACACACACGACACAAGATGGAATAAGTAGTGACAACAACAAATAAGGAGGGGAAGAGGAAAGGGATTGAATCAACTCAGCCTAAGGAAACAGGAGGCATCTGAAAATGTACTATCTTATCCAGGAGATCTTTTATATAAACCTCACAGTAACCAATAAACAAATAACCAGAAGAGAACCACACATGACAAATAAAGAGAAAACTAAGAGAAAGAGCATGCAGAAATTCCAAACTGAATTTGTAGTCCGAAACACATGCAACAACAAACGAAGGAAATGCAAAAGAACCAGAAAATGAACAATAAAATAGCAACATTCAATTCTCATATATCAATAATCACTCTAAATGTAAACGGATTGAATTCTCCAATCAAAAGACACAAAGTGGCGGGATGGATTAAAAACCAAGATTCAACAATTTGCCGCCTCCAGGAAACACATCTCAGTTCTAAAGACAAACACAGACTCAAAATAAAAGGATGGAAAACGATACTCCGAGCAACTGGCAAACAAAAGAAAGCAGGAGTTGCCATACTTATATCAGACAAAGTAGACTTCAAGATAAAAAAGGTAATGAGAGACAAAGAAGGGCAATATATAATGATAAAAGGGACACTTCACCAAGAAGACATAACAATTATAAATATCTATGCACCAAACACAGGAGCACCAAAGTACATAAAACAACTGCTGAAAAACCTACAAGGAGAGATTAACAATAACACAATAATAGTAGGGGATCTTAACACCCCCCTTACATCAATGGATAGATCATCCAGACAAAAAGTCAATAAAGAAATAATGGACTTAAACGAAAAACTAGACACAATGGACTTAATAGATATATACAGAGCACTCCACCCAAAAACAGGAGAGAGAGTACACATTCTTCTCAAGTGCACATGGAACATTCTCAAGGATAGACCATATGTTAGGAAACAAGGCAAACCTCTACAAATTTAAGAAGATTGAAATCATTACAAGCATCTTTTCTATCATAATGCTGTGAAACTAGAAATCAACTGCAAGGAGAAACTGGGAAAGGGACAAAGATGCTACTGAACAACCAATGGGTCATTGATGAAACTAAAGGAGAAATCAAAAGCTATCTGGAGACAAATGAAAAGGAAAATACACCATACCAACTCATATGGGATGCAGCAAAAGCCGTCCTGAGAGGCAAATTCATAGCAATACAAGCTCACCTTAACAAACAAGAAAAATCCCAAATAAATAACCTTAAACTGCACCTAACAGAATTAGAAAAAGAAGAACAGACAAAGCCCCGAATCAGCAGAAGGAGGGAAATAACAAAAATCAGAGCAGAAATACATGAAATTGAAACCAAAAAAGCAGTAGAAAGGATCAATGAAACAAAGAGCTGGGTCTTTGAGAAGATAAATAAAATGGACAAACCCTTAGCCAGACTCACTAACAAAAAAAGGGAGAAGACTCAAATAAATACAATTAGAAATGAAAGACAAGAAATTACAACAGATACCACAGAAATACAAGGGATTATTAGGGAATACTATGAAAAACTTTATGCCAACAAATTGGACAACCTAAAGGAAATGGACAAATTCTTGGACGCATACAACCTCCCAAAACTGAATCAAGAAGAAATAGAGAATCTGAATAGACCAATCACAAGAGATTGAAACAGTAATCAAAAACCTCCCAAAAAATAAAAGCCCAGGACCAGATGGCTTCCCTGGAGAATTTTACCAAACATTCAAAGAAGATTTAGCACCTATCCTTCTCAAACTATTCCAAAAAGTAGAGGAAGATGGAATACTTCCTAACACATTCTATGAGGCCAACATCACCCCGATACCAAAGCCAGACAAGGACAATACAAAGAAGGAAAACTACAGGCCAATATCACTGACGAACATAGATGCAAAAATCCTCAACAAAATATTCGCAAACCAAATGCAGCAATACATCAAAAAGATCATACACCATGATCAAGTGGGATTTATACCAGGAACACAGGGATGGTTCAACATCTGCAAATCAATCAACGTAATACACCACATTAACAAAATGAAGGAAAAAAACCACATGATCATCTCAATCGATGCAGAGAAGGCATTCAACAAGATCCAACATCCATTTATGATAAAAACTCTCAACAAAATGGGTATAGAAGGAAAGTACCTCAACATAATCAGGGCCATATATGACAAACCTACAGTTAACATCCTATTCAATAGGGAAAAACTGAAAGCCATTCCTTTGAGGACAGGAACAAGACAAGGGTGCCCACTCTCACCGCTCTTATTCAACATAGTACTGGAAGTTCTGGCCAGAGCAATTAGGCAAGAAAAAGGAATAAAAGGACTCCAAATAGGCAATGAAGAAGTGAAACTCTCACTATTTGCAGACGACATGATCTTATACATAGAAAACTAAAAAAATTCCATTGGAAAACTACTAGAAATAATCAACAACTACAGTAAAGTGGCAGGGTATAAAATCAACTTACAAAAATCAGTTGCACTTCTATACACTAATGATGAACTAACAGAAAGAGAACTCAAAAAGACAATCCCATTTACAATTGCAACAAAAAGAATAAAATATCTGGGAATAAATTTAACCAAGGATGTGAAAGACCTATACAATGAAAACTATAAGACACTATTGAAAGAAATCGAGGAAGACATAAAGAAAGGGAAAAATATTCCATGCACACGGATTGGAAGAATATAGTTAAAATGTCCATTCCACTTAAAGCAATCTACAGATTCAGTGCAATCCCAATCAGAATCCCAATGTCATTCTTCACAGAAATAGAACAAAAACTACTGAAATTCGTATGGGGCAACAAAAGAGCCCGAATAGCTAAAGCAATCCTGAAAAAAAGAACAAAGCTGGAGGCATCACAATCCCTGATTTCAAAATATACTACAGAGTTATAGTAATCAGAACAGCATGGTACTGGTACAAAAATAGACACAGAATCAATGGAACAGAATTGAAAGCCCAGAAATAAAACCACACACCTATGGACAGCTAATCTTCAACAAAGGAGCAAAGAACATACAATGGAGAGAGGGAAGTCTCTTCAATAAATGGTACTGGGAAAATTGGACAGCCACATGCAAAAGAATGAAAGTAGACCATCTCCTATCACCGTATACAAAAATCAATTCAAAATGGATTAAGGACCTGAAAGTGAGACCTGAAACTATAAAACTCCTGGAAGAAAATATAGGCAGTACACTAATTGACATTGGTCATAAAGAGATTCTTTCAAATTCCATGTCTACTCGGACAAGGGAAATAAAAGAAAAAATAAACAAGTGGGACTTCATCAGACTACAGAGCTTCTACAAGGCAAATGAAACCAGGATCAAAATGAATAGACAACCCACCAGGTGGGAGAAAATATTTGCAAATCGTTTATCCGATAAGGGATTAATCTCTGTAATATATAAAGAACTCATACAACTGAGCAACAAAAAAACAAACAACCCGATCAAAAAATGGGCAGAGGATATGAACAGACATTTTTCCAAGGAACAGATACAGATGACCAATAGACACATGAAAAGATGTTCAACATCACTAATCATCAGGGAAATGCAAATCAAAACTACACTAAGATATCACCTGACACCCATTAGAATGGCTATAATCACCAAGACAAATAACAACAAATGCTGGAGAGGTTGTGGAGAAACGGGGACCCTCATTCACTGCTGGTGGGAATGCAAACTGGTGCAGCCTCTATGGAAAACAGTATGAAGATTCCTCAAAAAATTAAAAATAGAAATATCTTATGATCCAGCAATCCCACTCTTGGGCATCTACCCAATGGACATGTAATCAACCATCATAAGAGGCTTATGCTCCCCTATGTTCACTGTAGTATTATTCACTATAGCCAAGAAGTGGAAGCAACCCAAGTGTCCCTCGACTGATGATTGGTTAAAGAAGATGTGGTATATACATACAATGGAATACTACTCAACCATAAGAAAAGACACAATTGTCCCATTTGCAACAACATGGATGGACCTAGAGGGTATTATGTTAAGTGAAATAAGCCTGAGAGAGAAGGACAGACACTGCATGAATTCACTCATATATGGAATATAAATGAACACACGGACAGAGAGAACTGATTGGTGGTTACCAAGGTGAAGGGGGGTGGGGGGTGAGCACAAGGGGTGAAGGGATGCATCCACCTGGTGACAGGCAAACAATAATGTACAACTAAAACCCCACAATATTATAAACTATTAAGACATCAATTAAAAAATAAAAATAAAAAACAAAGACTGTCAGATTAGATTTTTTTTAAATTAATTACATACTGTTTACATGGGTCATACCTAAAACAAAAAAGTTATACAGGAGATCAAAATAAAAGGTAGGGGCCGGCTTGGTGGTGTAGCAGTTAAGTTCGTGCATTCTGCTTTGGTGGCCCGGGGTTCACAGGTTCGGATCCTGGGCGTGGACAGATGCACCGCTGGTCAAGCCATGCTGTGGCGGCGTCACATATGAAGTAGAGGAAGAGGGGCACGGATGTTAGCCCAGGACCCGTCTTCCTCAGCAAAAAAGAGAAGGGCTGGCAATGGATGTTAGCTCAGAGCTAGTCTTCTTCACAAAAAAAAATAATAAAAAAAATAAAAGGCAGAACTAGGTATACCATGCAAATTTTAATCAAAAGATAACTGGTATCATTATATTAATATCAAAGCCATTATTTGCTGATATGATTGTCAAAAATCCAAAATAATTTACACATATTAAAATCATTAAATGAGCTTAGCAAGGTTAATAGATATAAGATTTAATAAGCAAAAATCAATTGCATTTCTGATATCAGCTATGTATTGGAGAAAATGAAATTTTAAAAACATATCACCTACAATAACATAAAATATTAAAATAGGAATAACTAACAAAAAGATGTACAAAATCTCTGCAGAAAACTCTAAAACAGTATTAAAATAATAGGGATGTACCATTTTGATGGACTGGAGACTCAATAGTGTAAAATATCAATCCCCAAACCCCATCTGAACTATAGAGTTAATGCAACCCTAATCAAAATTCTAATAAGAATTTTGTTTGGGGGCAGAATTTCACAAGCTAATTTCAAAATTTATAAAGAAATGAAAAGACCAAGAGAAACCAAGATATTCTTAAAGAGCAGGTGGGAGAACTTGTCCTACCAGATGTCAAGATTTATTATAATGTTATCCTAAGACAGCACGGTATTGGCATAAGAATAGACAAGTAAACCAATGGAATAGAATAGAAAGCCCTGAAACATACTCACCCGTACAGACACACTTGATTTACCACAAAGGTGGTACTGCAGAGCAATGAAAAAAGGACATTCTTTTCAAAAAATGGTGCTGGGACATTTGGATTTCCATAAACCCAAGCAACATACAGTCAGCCTTCCATATCCACGGATTCCATAGCCACAGATTCAACCAACCACAAATCTGTACATATCTTCCTCAGCTTATAATGGGGTTCCGTCATGATAAACCCATCATAATTTGAAAATATTGTAAGTCAAAAATGCATTTAATATACCTAACCTATGGAACATCATAGCTTAGCCCAGCCTACCTTAAACATGCTCAAAACACTTACATTGGACAAAATCATCTAACACAAAGCCTATTTTATAGTAAAGTGTTGAATATCTCATGTAATTTTTTGAACACTGTACCGAAAGTGAAAAACAGAATGGCTGTAAGTGCATCAGTTGTTTACCCTTGAGATCATGTGGTTGACTGAGAGCTGCAGCTTGCTGCTGTTGCCCAGCATCATGAAAGGGTATCATACTGCACACCACTAGGCCAAGAAAGGATCAAAATTCAAAACTCCAAGTACAGTTTCTACTGAATTTGTATCACTTTCTCACCATCATAAAGTCAAAAAAATCACAAGTCAAACCACCATAAGTCGGGGACCATCTGTACTATGTTTACGATCCGTGGTAGGGTGAACCCACAGATGCAGAACCTAAGGACATGGACAGCCAACCTAAGGGACTTGAGCATCCATAGATTTCGGTATCCCCAGGAACTCCTGGAACCAATCCTTCATGGATACCAAGGGACAACAGTACACAAAAATCAACTCCATGTGTGAAAAGCAAATAATAAATCTCCTAATAATAGTGTAGCAAAATGTCTTAATGAGCTCAGGGTAGGGAAACCCTTCTTATATCAGACAAGAAAAGCACAAAATATAAATGAAAAGATTGTCAAATTGGGCTATATTGAGAACTTCTTTTCATCAAAATACAACATTAAGGGACCAAAAAAGGAGAAGATATTTGTAACACATATAACTATTAAAGTACTTTTACCTCCCAGAATATAAAGAATACCCACAAAGAATAAGAAAAAAAAAGGTAAAAATAGGCAAGAGACATAAATAGGCATTACCCAAAAAGTTATCCAAATGGCCAATTAAACATATTAAAGTTGTTCCACTTCACTAGTAATCCAAGGAATGCAAATTGAGGCCACAATGATATACTACACATCCACAAGAACTGTCAAAATGAAAAAGATCGGTAATTCCAAATACTGGCAAGCATGTGGAGCAATTGAAATTCTCACACAGTGCTGACAGGAATAGTACTAAATTGGTACTACCATTCTGAAAAACAGTAGGCTCAGTAATTCCACTCCAGGGTATATACTATACAGAAATGCAAGCCATGCAATCCAAGAGACGTACAAAAATGTTCAAGTGTTTCTTGTAATAGTTAAAAACTAGAGACAGCCTAAATGTCCACCAATAATAGAATGGATAAACAAATTACAGAATATTCATACAATGAAATCTTATAATGTGGCAAAAATGAATGAACTATAGCTACAGTCAACAATATGATGAATCTCACAAATAGAATTTTGAGCAAAAGCCACACATAAAAAGATACAGACTGTATTCTTTAATTATATGAAGTTAAAAAAATAAATTGTTGTATTTAGGGGTGCAGGCTTAAATGGTAAAAAAATAAAAGAAAGGAAGTTATTACCCTAAAAGTCAGGATAGTGGTGGTGATCTTTGAGAAAGGAAGGAGAAATAATTAGAAGGGGGGTTTGAGGGGGCCTACGGGATGCTGATAACATTCTTGACCTGGATGGTGGTTACATACTGTGTTCACGTTGTGATAAATCGATAGGCTGTATGAGGTTTTTCTATGTATTCTTCTTCATGTGTTATATTTCATAAGTTTTAAAAATATGATAGTTACTTGGATTACTGAGGTAACAGTGGAAACAGAGGTAGATATACCCAAGAGATATTTAGAAGGAAAAATCAACAAGACTTGGTGAGGAAGGGAATATGAGGAGAGGAAAGGGTGAAGGTGGTATAAAGGACCTTTCTCAGGTTTTGATTAAGGGTCTATATTGATGGTGGTACCATTTCCTGAGATAAAGTAGACTGGAGAATGAAGGGAGACACTCAATACACTTCTGAATAGAAATAAAAGCCAATTCTTTTATGGACTTCAAATCATTGAAATAACATAATAGAATCAAGTAACTGTCTTTCAGAGACAATGGACTAGCCAAATATCCTAATTTTGTGGTGAGAGAGGATAGGAGAAGAGCTATATAGGCTTCCAACAGTCTGGAAAGAAGTCAGACCTCCAAATACAAGGCAACTACACAGAAAGCAGAAGTACTAAGCCTAGCAGATAAGAGGGAGGCAAGAAGGTAAGAATGGGACAAAAAGAATGAGAGAGTATCTGACGTAGTGACATTCTTTATCTATCTGGATGCTTTATTCAAGTTCTCCTACTTTCTGAAATAATCCCCTGGCACCCCCGCTACTGAAACACAGAAATCACCTCCTTCACTCCTAAGCTTAAAACAAATTGCCTCTGGGGTAGCCCTCTCTAGCAACTGCTCTTCTCACCATTAAAACTGTCCTGGTTCAGGTTTTCATCACTTAACTCCCAGTTGGTCACCCCAAGTCCTGTCTTGCCCTCATCTAATTCCTCCATCCTCCGTATTGCCCCAGAGTGACATGTCAAAAAAAAAAACCCACAAGGTAGAATACAAGACCCTTCAGGATCAGACCTCTTTCAATCTTTCTAGTCTTACCTCTTAAAGAGCTCTCAACCTAAAATCTACACCAGCCAAACTACATGTATTTCTTTCAATGTGACAGGCTATGTCACATCTCCATGCCTTTGCTCACAATTGCTCCTTCTTTCTAAAATGCTTTTCCTCCCTGTTTCCCAACTGGTCAAAATTTGTTTTTTAAGACTCATCTCAAGCATCACTACTACTCTGTAATGCCTTTCTAGACCCCCGCTCCCAAGTAGAATTGATTATCCTCTTCTTTGAGGTCACATCATAACCTGCCCCAGATTTCACAGCACCTGTAACATTGTATTGTTATTATCCATTTATTGTCTTATCTACTCAACTACACTCAGATCAGGGATCATGTATTCATCTCTGTTACACCAACATGAAGCACAAGGCCTGGCACAGAGTGAGTATTCAGAACATTTTGAGAGAATGAAAAAAAATGAACAAATGAATAACTTTAGCCCTTAATATCTAACACTACATATATTATTTGGTCTACCAACTATACTGCTAGCCCCTAAAGGACAAGGAACACGTCTCACAGTTCTTCCACATCCTCCACAACAACTAGTACAGTGGTGTAACCGAGGAACCCTTCATGTGAAATAAGTTTAGATACTGCCGCCTGACCACAGAAAGACTTGGAGAAGAAAAGCAGAAGCCAAAGTAGTTTATCTACAAAATACCAGATACCACATTTCTGGATAAAACAGAAGAAAGGGTAAAAAACACTATGGTCATCAGTCTAGAACTGGACCCATTTGGCATCCCTCCTCATTTCCTTTGGGGCTAGAATCTGCTAGACTAACGCAAACAGCATGGCCTGGTTAAAAAGCTTGGGGTCTGACATCAGAACACCCCAGTTCAATTTTTCTTTTAGACATGATAACGGTATTGTGACTATGTTTTTAAAAAGAGTCTTTATTGTTTAGAGATATAAACTGAAATTTATGAATAAAATGATATGGTGCTAGGGATTTGTTTTCACAAGAATCTGGTGGAGAGGGTGAGAGTGGAGGAAGTGGAAGTGGACAGGGTGGAGGGAATGAAAGAAGTTTGGCCATAAAATGATAACTGTTAAAGCTGGGTAATGAGTACACAGGAATTAATTAAACTATTCTCTCCACTTGTATATATATATGAAATGTTTCATAATAAAAAGTTGAAAAACAAAATTCAACTCAGATTCAAATCTAGACCCTCCATTCACTTAGCTGAGTGAAACTGCTCTAACCCTAGTTCCTTATCTGGATTACAGAGAGAACAATGGTGGTGTCATCAGGATTAAATAAAGTATTACATGTGAAAAGAGCTTTATAAACTCCAACAAGCTATATAAATGTTAACTGCTCTTAGAAGTATTATTATAGATGATTATTGGCAATAGAGTTTATAATAATAATAATAATAATAGGTAGATATTGCTAAGAAAAGGGATAACTAAAAATAGATCACTAAGAGAATAAAAACTTCTTGAGAACAAAAACCCTGATTTCATTTGTGTAACACATGAGGGAAACATTTATTAAGCCCTTACAATGTCCCAGGGAACTTGCCAGACACTGGGACAGAGATTAATAGATTTGTAGTCTCTGAATTTAGGGGATCAAAGTCTGAAGGAGATAAACACATTGTTTGTCAGGGGTATGACAAACAATGGCAATGCTAAGAGCTAATAAATGTGCTAACAGGACACTGTCTACTGCCCAGAACAATGCCTAATACATAATAATCATTTGTTAACTGAGTAAAACATGTCACAAAGCATTCATTCAACAAATATTTATTCTACCACATACTGTTCTTGGTGCTGCACATACATCAATTTAAAAAAACAAACAAAAATCCCTGTTCAAGAGGAGCTTACATTCTAATATGGGGAAATGGACAAGGAACAAAACAAATGAGAAAACCATACAGAATGTTAGAATATGGTAAGTGCTACAGAGAAAATAAAATTTTTAAAAAAAGAGTCTAGGAAGTGCTGGGGTGAGATAGGCAGTTTCAATCTCAAATACAGGGGTAGAGGAAGGTCTTCATAAATAAGTGACATTTGAGCAAAGACTTGAATGAAGTATGGGAAGTAGTGATATGAACATCTCAATGAAGTGTTCCAGACAGAAGGAAACATAAATGGAAAGACTCAGAGGAAGGAATGTGATTGACAGAGAAAATGGCAAACCAGATCACAGGGCAGTGCTGGGGAGGGTGGGGGGCGGTGCTAGGCTGAGGGAAAAGCATGTGAAAGAACGCTGATTTCTGAAAACACACGAGGTCTTTGGAAAACTGCAAGTATTTTGATTAAGCTAGAACATTATATGTAAAGAAAAGGACCTTCAATGTCATACATAAAAGATTTAAATAAAGACAGTTTATACAAAGAAAAGAGACTGAAGGGAAAAAGATGAGAAGCTTCTGCAAGGTAGGACTTCAAGACATTATATGCATCCCAACAGATGCAATATGAAGTAGAAATCATCATCTATAAAGTATTCTTAAAATTCTCAAAAATATGCTTAACCTGAATCTAACAAAGCCTACAGATCTAACTTCCAGTTCATAGTAAATACAGGGGATAGAGGAGCAAGTTAACCCCCAAGGAAGTAAATAAATTCAGAAAACAAGAATTTTACAAAACAACTGACCAAGTTTCTTCAACAGATCAATGTTGCCAAAATAATAAAAACTGTTCCAGATTTTAAAAAGAGCAAATGCCATGTGTGGACACTGTTTGCATTTTGACATGAACAAATCAACTATAAAAAGATATTTTGGAAACAACCAGAAAAATTTGAATATGGACTAGCTGTTAGACGACATGAAGGAATTATTTAGTTTTGATGTGGTTAGGTGGTTATGTTTAAAAAAAAAAGATGTTCCTTTTTTAGAGATATTTACCAAACTATTCAGGGAAAAATATTATGATACTTTAAAATTTTTCAGAAAAACAAATAGAGCAAATTTGGCAAAATATTAATATCTGTTTAATCCCAGAGATGGGTATTTGGCAGTTCATTATAGTATTGTCTCTACTCTTCTATAAGCTTAATAATTTTCATACTAAAGTTTAAACTTTAAATTCATCTATGATTCAAATATTTGAAAATCATTTCTTCTCCTTTTACTTGAGATCTCACCTATATATAAAAACTGTAACATAAACCCATTTTGTGAAATTCATTTTCTGTTTAAACTATTTCCTGTATTTAATAATGCATGAATTGATGTTTTCTTCTAATCCAATAAAATACATGAAGAAATTAAATGCCACTTAGCTAAAAAAAAAGTTTAAAAAAAAGAGCTATTGCAATTAGATATGAGGGCCCTGAATTGGGGCAGTAACAGCAGGATGATGGGACTACATTCCAGAGACAAGCAGAAGGGTCACGGTTGAAGTGAACTCCTCCTTTGTGCTCCCACTGCACTCTGTATGTACTGCACTCACAGGACCCCAGCAATATGAGGCACCTTATCCTTACCATTCACATCTGTCTCCATCTCGATACTGCAAGCTTCTGAGGACAGGATTTGGATCTTTTTTATCTTTGTATCCACAACGCCTAGCACATGGAAGACCCTCAGTAAAAGACTGCTGAATGAACACCTTCTTACTTACTTTGCAAAACCTATTCTGCAGACATGATAACACTCTTATACATACTCCCATCAGGTCCTCAAGACTTTCTTACCTTGTAGTAATGTTCCAAGAGAATCCTCACGACCCCCTCCACACTTTCTGCCTCGACAGGCTTCCTGGCAAACTGAAGTAGGTACTGCAAAGCATCTGCTGGGGAAGTAGCTTTACACAGATCTATGTGGAGTGCTGCAGATTTACTTGGTTTTGTCAGTCGGAGTTTCTTAGTAGCAATTTCCTCCTGTTGTTGCTGCAAGAGGGGAAGGAAGATAAGATATAAAAACCTAACTGAAAACACAGGGTCTGCAAATTTACCTTTGCCTCATTTGATGGAAATAACTTTCCCTTATACCAAATAATGAATTTAGGTAATAAAACCTAGCCTTAGGAAAACACAGTGCTATGAACTGGAAAAAGAGCACTGGATTGGAGACAAGACTATGAGTCCCAATTTTGCTTTTCATTAGCTCCTATGACTTTGGGCAAGTCACTTAATTTCTCCAAGTCTCAGTTTCTTTCTCTGTAAAGTAGGTCCACTTACATTTTGTTCTGCCTATCTCTTAGGATTGTTGTAGCTTTGGGGTTAAGAGGACACACAAAGGATCTGCTCCATTCTTTATTACCAATCTCAATTGTACAAATATATTCAGACTGTACAAATATATTCACCCACCAGGTTCAGCTTCCCTCCCAAGAAAACTAGAACTAATGGGAACTGTATGCAGCTTACGCTAAGGAAAAAAACACACTCCAGATGACTATCTTCACCCAAATCATTCTGACTTTATTAGAAGAACGGTCAGTGTAGAAAAAAAATACACTCCCATATGCCTAGCAAACTGTTGTTGTGTTAGTGGCATTGAGTCAATTTCAACTCGTAGTGATGCTGTGCAGAGTGGAACTCTGCCCGGTCTTTTTGCACCATCCTCTCACCTTCCGACGCTATATGAGACAATGCTCCGCTGCTATTACTAGGGTTTTCACAGCCAACTTTTTTCAGAAGTGGGTGGCCAGGTCCTTCTTCCTAGTCTGTCTTAGTCTGGAAGCTCCACTGAAACCCGTCCACCATGAGTGACCCCACTGGTATTTGAAATATCGGTGATATAGCTTTCAGCATCACAGCAACACACAACTGCCAAAGTATGACAACCAACTAACAGGGGGTGTGGTTCCCTGACCAGGAAACGAACTGGGGTCATGGCAGTGAGGGCCCTGAACCTTAACCCCTAGGCACCAAGGCTGGCTCCAGCAAACTGTAGCCACTTAATAAATTTTCACTGAATGACTGATTTGGAATTAGGAGTTGTCTCTGAGTTCCGACGAGATGTCTCTGCTGCTTTGTTCTACGTAAGTCATGATTCTCACTTTTATCATCTGTAAAACAGGAATGATGACACTGACCACCAGTCTTTCTCAACCAGGGATCTTCATCTGACCCACAAAACATATAAAATTATTTAAGTGACTATTTTCTAAATTCTCCCAAGGATGGCGCATAAGTAGAACCATTCTAGATGCATTCGTTACATATAATGGGTGCCAAAAAGTTCATGTAAAAAGATACCTGTCACTCCAGGGTATGAGTCAAGCCCTGGTGGGTAGGTATAGAGAGAATCATAACATAAAATAAATGTAATCAATAATTTTCCTTAACATTTGATGCATCATTTTGATATCCTGAACAACCATCTCTCTGTACATTTAACTTCTACAGAGAAGAAAGTAGAATTATTCTAGGCAGGAACATAGCATGGCACAATAAAAAGACCAAGGGCTTTGCAGTCAGAGGAACTGGAGTTCAATAACTACTTACTAACTAGGGGAGGCTTCTATAAAAGGATGTACAATACCTATATCCAATGGATATTTGAGAAGTATAATGTTTCTATTGTAAAAGACATAACAAGCACTAGATACATATTCACAACACTAGATACTAGTTCTCTCTCCCTCCTCATCTTCATAGCAGAGGAAAAAGAACAGAAGCACTAAGAACTCATTGCATCACTTTATGGTAACCATTCATGCAGAATGAAGTGAAGAAATTAGCTCTTCTCTTAAAATCCTTACCTATTCCATCCTATTCCACACAAATTCAGTCTTCAGTGTTATCTGGGCTGCAGTAAGGTCAAAAGCTAGGAAAGATTTTTTTCCCTAGAGAGTATGTAAGGGAGAGGACAAACCGATACCTGCTATTATTGAATCATCAATAACATTTTAGTGAGCCAGGCCCTATGGTCTATCCAGGGGACACAGAGATGAACCAGGCATTATCTCTGCCCTCAAGGAGCTCAGACTGGTGGCCAGATATGTACACTGGTAATTATAGGAGCATTGAGTGATAAGAACAAATAGATGAGCACAACAGAGTGCTACAGAAGTAGGATAGGAAGACACTGAACTCTTACCGAGGTTTCAGTTGCATCTTGAAGCAAAAATATAAGTCCACTGGGTGGAGAACAAAAAGAAAGGGAAGAATGACATCCATTCTATGTAAAAGAGACAATAGGTACAAAACTTTGGAGAGGTGCAAACACGCGGCATGCTGGAGGAGGGGTGAGTAGTCTTGGGAAGTGGGAACTACAGAATGTTGGGAAGAAAGGAAGTGACACTACACAACAATGTGAATGTATTTAATGCCACTGAACTGTACACTTAAAGATGATTAAAATAGTAAACTTTATGTTATGTATATTTTACCATAAATTTAAAAAAAAAAAGTGGGCAAGGTAAACAGCCAGGAAATCTCAGAAGGCAAGCCACAGAAGAGGGAGCTCTGTGAAGTTAGAAAAGGTTTCCTGAATCTTGGCTCATTCGAAAAGCTCAGGAAAACTAATTTCACAGAAAAAGGAGCAACAAAAAAGTGTTACTGTTAAATCTCAAAGTGAACTTAAGAAAAAACAAGAATAAGGAGCAGACTAACTTCCCTACAGACAATGGGAATATGCTACAAAGACGTGTCTATAAACCAAAAAGAAAGTGATACAGCTGGAAGGAATATTGTCAAATCACAAAGGGCTAGGGAGTTTGTCTAGGGAGGTTTTACAAAAAGAAGGAGCTGCAAAAGAGGAAGTAAGACTTGATTTGCCAATGCAATTATCTCTCTGTACTACAATGACAGATATGCTGTTCTGTCTCTCCCACTAGCCTGTGAGCTCCTAAAGGACAGGAAGCCTAATGTGTATTGGGCTTTGTGGCTCAACACCTTTCACCATACCTGATACACTGTAACCACTCATTTACTCAATAAACTCTCGTTGAAGGAATGAATGAAATGTTTAAGGATCAGTTTACTGCTGGATTATCTAAGTTTTGCTGTTCTACAAGTCTAAGGACCTAAGGGTGGTCTAAGGATCTAAGGATGCTGCTGATCCAATGGCATCAACGGGGGGCTGGTCAGAAATGTAGATTATTGCCTCCTCTCCTCCGGCCGATTTACCGAGTAGAACCTACATTTTAACAAGAGCTCCAGATGATGTGCATACACATAAAGTCTGAGAAGCACGACACAAGGGATGTCTTGGGAGCAAGTTTTACTTTAGCGACATCTATGAGGAAACATACGGAGAATCACTGATTGCTCCGACAGGGGCTCATCCCCCAGTCCTTAAACAACTCTAAAGTAGGAAGGTATTACCCTCCTTCCTCGGTGAGCTGTTCCACCAACGGAGAGTTCTACCCCTAAGAAGCCTGCGACCCTCGCCTGCTTTGACTGGGTCTTGAGGATTTCTGTAGACTCCTCTTCCAATTCCTTAGAGCTTTACATACAGCCAACTTATCCCTGGGCGCTTTTTTGTAACAAGAGTTGGGAGGGGCTCTGCCACTAACTGGCTCCGTGTCCTCGTACCCCTCCAGAAGACTCCAAGTCCACATCTGTAAAACGAGGATGCTAATGTAATCCGAATAAAATGACCTAGCGGATAAGATGTTTTCCTGAATTGTAAAGTACTACTTGTTTCTTCTAATAGTTAAAAAAAAAGTGTCAGACTGTACATATTAGTTAATAATAATGACAACAGTAGCGGCAAACGAACACGCCCACTAAAATGTAGTCTCAGAGAGCCTATCAAAGTAGGCTGCACTCAACCCAGATGTGTGGGGTATGTTCTGGTAAAACGCCTGGAACGCGGATAACCTTCTCCGACCCCGGACCAATCCCAGGACCTTTCCTTTCGGAGCTTACCTGAACTACTTTAGTGAACTCCTCATACACTCGCTTCTTAAGGTGCGCCGCCATTGCTGCCCCCGGACCCTCTCAGCTTCCGTACCCGACAAAGGAGGCGGGAGGGGGGACGGGGGCGGAGGAATCCGGAAATCCCGCCCAGGCCGAAGGAACCTGCCACGGTCCCACAAGGCAGTGGGGCTCCGGGAAAGAGAGGCCGCTTTCTGCTGCTCGACTGCCCCACCGCAGTACGGCCGGATTTGACCGCCTACGCCTCGTACGCCGGGAGTACGAAAACTACAGCGAAGGGCGGGGGAGGCGGGGCCAGACGGAACAGACAGAGTGGACGAGCCAATGGGAGCTCCCGGGGGCTTGCTGGTGGTCTCAGAGTGGCCGAGAGACTGGCGCGTAACAGAGCGAAGGGAGGGAGGAAGTACTGAGCGAAGGGCAGAGGCAGGGCGATCCAGAGCTAGAGGCAAAAATTGGAGCTGCACAAGGATTTTGTCTCTCGACATATCGGAAAGAGGCTGAGTTGGCGTTCCCTTTATCCTTTGCTGTTCACAGTGTTTGCTGCTTGTACCTTCCCTCAACTCTTCTTTTGATCAGGTCATGCGCCATCCCTATCCTGGTCTGCGGTGCTTTTTCCTGCTTGCTCACTCTATTTGTTCAAAAGCTGCCCATTCTTTAAGGAATCAATCCCTCCTCTTATAGCCATGGTAGAGTGGAAAGAATGCTGAGGCCAAGGGTCAAGCAGCAAAGCTTCAGACTACGACCAGCACTTAACGAACAAGCAGCCTCAACTACAAATGCGGTGATAACAGCTAACCTGACAAAGATGTAGTGATAATGGAATAAAATAATGCGGAAACATTTCGCAGACTGTATAAAGTGTGGTTCACGAGTTAGTGTTAATAAATACAAGGTCAAGTTTTACATCCTACTTTAAACTTTAGCTGCTCATTGTCTCCTTCTTTCAAAAGAGTTAATGTGGGGTGCTTTAAAAAAAGCGGCAGGGTGTGGTAGGTACAGAAGACCCAAAAACGCATAAAAGATGGTCATTACCCACAAGGTCCTACAATCTAACTGGGAAAAGAGACGCCCAAACTGATAATTAGAGGCAACCAAAGAGTGCTGGATAACAGAGGAATGTGGTTCAAACAGACCCAACTTCTTCAGGATGCCTCAGGGAAGTTTTACAGTAAGGATTTTTAATCTGGCTTCAAAATAGTGAATTTTACAGAAAGGAAAGAATTCCAAACCACAGAGTCTACCGCACATACAAATGTTCGAGTGAAATGAAAAGCACTTAGTAAACAGTAACTTAGCCTTCAATAAATGTTAGCAGCTATTATTGCTATCATTACCATATTCTATAAAATCTAAACTGCCAGCAATTGTAAAACAAACCATAATTTTATGTAACATTTTAAAAATGCTGAAGTCAAAAACAAATGGTTTCTTACTGCTTAGATTTGTTATGTATACTTACCAAAAGAGCTCTTTTAAACGTATTTAGACATAGATTTGTATCCTATGTCATACTGGTGTGTTTCCATGCCTTTCTGTGCATGTAAAAACTTTTCATTTCAAAGCAAATTATAGGGTAATCTCTTTGAAGATACATTAAATGGCAATTAAAGACAATACATGCATGGAGCTCAGCTGAAGTGATAACAACACCTAATTCACACATGAACACATAAGCAGTCTACACATGAACAACCCAACAGCAATCTTAAGATGTGTCCTGATTTCAGAGATGTTAAAGGTGCATCTAAGCTCCCTCACCCCAATTTTTCAAAGTATCATCATTTTTATTAGATACATAGCTGCAGGAAGGAGTTTGGTGCACTCAGAAAACCAAAGGAAATTCAGTTCCTATTGAGAGTAAAGTGCATATAGGGAACAGGGAGGAGCGACAGAAATAAAATTGAGAAGCTGAGGCCAGACTGGTAACAGAAACAAGAATATTCCATTATTTAATTTTGAAATGAAAAACTGTCTCTACTGAATTGATGACATTTTCCTTTGACCTTCATTACTGCACATGAGAATACATTGAGGTGCCCCAGTGAATCCCTTAGGCTTCAATTAGAGTCTTCCCTGTCCCTATTGTATAACAGCAACCCAATTTCCCCTTGGAAATTGGGCTCAATCACTCAGACTGGTATAGTAACTCCTTCTCTGCCTGTTGGCTCAGCAAGAAGAACCCTAAATGACCAGGGGCAGTCTCATTACATGTTCCAATGTAATGGAACAATAACTGTGTTCCTTTTTTTTTGTGTGTGAGGAAGATTGACCCTGAGCTAACATCTGTTGCCAATCTTTCTCTTTTTGTTGAGGAAGATTATCCCTGAGCTAACATCTGTGCCCATCTTCCTCTATTTTGTATGTGGGATGCCGCCACAGCATGGCTTGATGAGTGGTATGTAGGTCCACGCCTGGGATCCAAACCCGCAAAACCCAGGCTGTCAAAATGGAGGGTGCAAAGTTAACAACTATGCCAACCAGGCTGGCCCCAATAACTGTGTTCTTTAGTGGAACCATTCCTCCCTTGGAGACGAAGTACTTATGAACCCAAGAATTCATAAGTGAGTTATTAGGTGTAAAAGTGACAAGAACCACTCCTAACTCCACCCCTTAGTTCCCAGACCAGCTTCTTCTAACTGTGGGAGAAACAGCACTATATTTAGCTATTGGTACAAGGCATATACCACAAACCTGTAAGATAGCAGCCCAAACTCACAATGTGTTGTTTCTCAGCTAGCACCATAACAGTCTGCAAAAAGTCATTACACTGTTTTATCATAACAGCTACATCTAAGTGATGAGGTACCTAACAAGACCAACGAGTTTCTTTGCTATAATTCTTTCCCCATAAAATGAGCTCTTTAGTCAGAAGCAATGTGTGAAATACCATGAAAATGAATAAGGTATCCATGAATGATAGGGTTGGCAGAAACATTGCAGTTAGGTGTATTAGTCAGCATTCTCCAGGAAAACAGAACTAATAAGACATATATAGATATTAGGGTACTATAATAGAATACCATAGACTGAGTGGCTTATAAACAGAAATTTATTTCTCACAGTTGTGGAGGCTGGGAAGTCCAAGATCAAGACACAGGCAGATTCAGTGTCTGGTGAGAGCCCACCTCCTGGTTCACAGACAGCTGTCTTCTCACTGTGTCCTCACATGGCAGAAGCAGCAAGGGAGCTCTCTAGGATCTCTGTTATAAGGGCATTAATCCCCTTCATGAGGGCTCCACCCTCATGACCTAATCACCTCCCAAAGGCCCCACCTCCTAATACTATCACATTGAGGGTTAGGATTTCAACATATGATTTTGGGGGGGACACATTCAGTTTAAAGCAATAAGAAAGTCAAATCTGAATCTGGGATATGTATCTATTCCTGTGAGAATAAATCACCACTCTCTCCCTGATGGAAAGGATCCAGTGTGCAGAAGAATGATTGCAAAAATGGCCCCAATTCTCCCCCTCTCTGTATACTCCTTGAAATATAGCTTTGAAGTTGCCTCTGTTAAGAGATGTAATCTATATCCTCACCCTTTGGATTGGGCTGGCCTTGTGCCAGGCCAGTAGAATGTAGCAGGAGTGATGTTGGGCTAGTTTTGAGCCTAGGCTTCAAGGTCCATCCACATACCAATTCCCCAGGCCTTTTGCTTGATTTTGGAACCCTACCATTGCCACGAGAATAAGTCCAACCTAGTCTGCTGAAGAGTGAGGGACCACATGGAACAAAGCTAAGTTGACCCAGCTGAGGACATCTTAGACCAGCCCCACCCCAGCTGATCCACCATCTGACTACAGACCAGAAGACTGGCTAAGACCAGAAGAACTGCCCAAGACCAGAAGAACTGCCCAATCTGTAAATGAGAAGTAATTAACGGTTGTAGTCTTAAGGCATTAAGTTTGGGGATCAAGAGGTTGTCATGTGGTTAGACAGTACCTCAGCTACTAAGTTGACTTGCCACACTTCCACAGATTTAGCTGGTAAAGAGACAAGCCCAAACGGATGTAGACAGTTTATTATTCACAACATAGCAGGTAGCATGAACTTCATGTTTGCATTGGTTCTCCTTGCCCCACCCAAGCGCATTGGGGGTGATGCAGGTGAGTGCCAGGCACACAGTAGATCTGTAACAGATGAAGAGCTTAGGAAACCCCCAATCTTAAAAGAGGAACACTAGCAAACCTACCCTCTGGAGAGAGACTTTATCTGTATTATATTAGTCAGGAAACAAATCTGCCTTCCAACCCAGTGGGAGACATTTTTTATCACCCTGAAATGTCTCCAGGATTGGAGGGTGATACTAGCTTTATTACACTATTAATGTAAGTAAATCTGCTCCCTACTCCTAAGCAGCTTTACAAACATCCTGAGGCAAAGCTGTCAATGCCATTTGCTTAGAAACACCAGCATTTCTCCCAACAGTTGGTTACAGAGCAGTATAGCTAACTGATTTGCAGTGCAATCAACCTACTACTAAGAAGTGTCTAGTTCCCCCCGGGAATAATACCATATCAGGGGCTTAGTGTTGGTCTATGCTGTTGGACATACATCAGTGGCCAGATCAACTTTGAGAGGAAGTCTATACTATAGAGCCCATGCATAGCCTCCATCCCTGCCTTCATGGCCACCTTTTTCATGATTCCATTGAGTGAGCATGGGGAAGCTGGGGAAGGAGGCTGACTGACAACCACAGGTTGAATCATTGAGTTCATGTATTTTTTGAGAGCCTCTTCTAGAATGGATGCCCTCTGGTGGGCATTCATAAGAAACACAGATATTTTCACCATTCCAAGAGGTCCATCCACATACCAACTCCCCAGGCCTTCTTGTCACCAATCTTCCTCTTTTGTACTTTCCAAGTCTTTGGCCAATCAGGAAAGGGACCGGGCATGCAGTACCAAGGGATCAACCTTCCAGGACACTGAGCACAGCAGAAAAGGGAAGAGAATGGATGGGGAAGGGGGTGGAGGAGGACAGGGAAAATAGAGAATTCAAAAAAAAAAAAAACTCTAGGAGAGCAATGTAGACCTGAAAACTGGCGCAGTGCTATGAACTAGGGTGTCTCCGTGAGGGAATTTCAAAGGTTTTACTCTTTGTGTTTTTCCTTTGGATTATGACAGTTATATTTAGTGTTCAGTTTTAAGTTTTCCTCCTGTGACCCTATAATTTTCTTTAATCTCAACAGTTCTGGAAAGCCTTATATACCCCACAAATGAACAAAGACAGTATTTTGAACATTATTAATGTGCCTTACTATTTTGCCTTTTCTGTTAGGAAAAAGGGAGGAGACGGTATTATTGCATATAGGCAACCAAGAGTGTCCATTTGATTTTTGTACTTCTAATTTATATCTTTTTGGATGTTTTTTTCATAGCCCTGTAAGCCCCACCACCTTAAATCCTTTTTGAAACAAAGATTTAATTCAATTGCATTGAATTAAATGAGTGTTCTCCTCCCCAATAATTTTAAGCCATCTATAAATGTAATTTTAATTGCTGCATCACATTGCATTACATAGACGTAACATAACTTAACTTGACTGATTTCTAATTGTTTTGGTATTTTAAGTTAAGTGGGATAAAAATAGTATGTTATCTTAATTGTATTATGGATCAGGAGTTGGGGGGATATTGGAATTGCCTTTGTTTTATAAAATAATTTGGTAAATTGCTTAGGAAGGGAGTCAGATCTTAAGGGATGCAGGCTAGAGCCAAAGCAATAAAAGAGGTAGCTAAACTGAAACATGGTCTTCTGCTGGCAAATGACAAGAACACAAGAGGGCTGGTGGAAACTTGGCATGCCTCTAAAGCTTCAGTTTGGAACTGGCACACCGTCACTTCCACACATATTCCATTGGCCAGATTAAGTCATGAGGCCAAGCACGGTATCAGTGGAGTGGGGAAGATTACTCTCAACCACAGAGAAGCACGGCAAAACAGGGAGGGAAGAAAGCATAGGAAACAAATACAATCTACCCGTGAAAAGTCCCTAGTGATGGGGGTGACTCACACACTTTTAAGACTAGATATGTCCAATATTCAATTTGAAGTTATTTGCACTTCTGTGTTGTGAACTCCCTCCCCTTTATTCATTCGCCTATATTTTCCAGGCTGCCATGTGCACAAATAGCTCATGGGAGTGGCATTTGTAAAAACTGAGAAAAAGATCTGAGTGTTAAATCCGAGTATTGTGTCGAAGAGCAACAACAGGCTCAAGACATCTACATGATCCCTATGCTGAACAAATCCACCAGGAGCAGAGAATCAGAGCTGACCATAGAAGACAGACCCTCTGGGAATGTGCAGAAATATTGGGGAGGACATTGACCTTTCCAAAATCCATGAAATTGAAATTTTAAGCAATCCTATTTAGATCTCAAGGAGCTGGGTGTCTCCTCAGAATCTAATCTCGTAGGTGTAATTACTGATCAAAGGGTAGGAACTTTTTTTTTTCAGGCTCTTGATAAACAATGTTGAATTGCTTCATGATAAAAAGTTCAAATAGACATTCAGGATTTTTCCACTTTAAATTGCCAGCCATATTAAATACCAAAAAAGGAAAACAGAGCAAGCTTTGAAAATAAGAAAAATTATACAAGCAGATGTGGTTACTGAATTATAATGCTTGCTGAAAATAACTATGTTCTGAGCAATTTTATGTTAAATTTGAAACTCCTTGCCTCAGTATTAATTCCTTAAACCTTAACAGTTAAGTGGACCTTCAGTCCCGGGGACCCAGGATGGCTGGTCACCCTACTAGGCAGGGAAGGTGGTCCTCTATCTCAGATCTGGACTTGGAGAAGGATGAATGTCTACAGGTGTCCTCCTTAGAGTTACTAATGTCTTAGGTTGTGAAGCAGAACCTGAAACAGAATCTCCTGTGCAAGTGGTTTATTGAGGATGTGCTCTCAGGGGAAGGGGAGTGAGGGAAGCAGGGTAGAACAGAGGAAGAATGCTAAGCAAGAATGTGGTGTCAGATGAAGACTGACTTCAGCCCGATCCCACAAGGAGCTCTGGAACAGGAACTGCATCAGAGTTGGTTCCTCCTGGCAGTAAGAGGTCAGTCTTCTGTACCTCCACACAAGCGAGATGGCAATTCTTTTCTAGAGCAGGTCTCAAAATGAGAGTGCATCAGAATCACACGGAGGACTTGTCAAAACAGACTGCTGGGCCAAACCCAAGTTTCTGATTCAGTAGGTCTGAGGTGGAGGGGCAGAGAATTTATATTTCTCTCTCTCTTTTTTTTTTTTTTTGGTGAGGAAGATTCACCCTGAGTTAACATCCATCGCCAATCCTCCTCTTTTTGCTTGAGGAAGATTCACCCTGAGCGAATATCTGTTGCAAATCTTCCTCTGTTTTGTATGTGGGCCACCACCACAGCATAGCCACCGACCAGCGGTGTAGGTCTGCGCCAGGGAACTGAACCCAAGCTGCCGCAGCAGAGCACACTGAACGTAACCACTAGGCCACCGGGGCTGGCCTGAGAATTTGTATATAACAAGTTCTCAGCTGTTGCTGATGCTGCTGGTCCAGGGACCACACTTGAAGAACCACTGCTCTAGAGAAGAGGACAGCTGTGAGGCTCTAGCTGCCAACACTCACAGCATCTGGGAAAGGAGATCTGAGCGGCATCTACTACAGGTACTAACTCGGCATCTTCCTCAGAAAGCAGACACCAGGGCTAGAGGGTTGGACCACAGGCGGAAGCTGCAGAGACTACATTTTCAGGTCAGACTATTTAGATTCGTGGTATCCTGTTATTTTCCTGTTGTCATCCTGCATCTCCAGCCAAAGCATTGTTGAACCATTTCAACTTGTCTCAGCCTTTCTATTGGACTTCGAGGGAAGGGTCTGGCAGGTACATGAGGCTTTAAAGAGAGAGCAGCTGCACCTCACTAGGCAAGTACGATGGAGTCATTTGCCATGAGTAGAAAGTCCTCAAGGGAGAGAGAAATATTTGGGGGCAAGCCTTGTAGACCACCTTGGAAGTTGTTTGATGTTTGTTTTTGAAATTAAAGGAAGATGGCTTTTGAAGGCAACTTTTAATTTCATAAGCCCCACCAGAGCCCACGACAAATAACCCCTGCCGCTGGGGATCACCACCAGATGAAGAGAAATGTATAGAAGTAATCGGAGAGGCCAAACGAAAATGCCTTCTCAGTATGGCTCTTATAGCCCACCTGGTACCCCTGAGCCATAATATCCATCTTCACGCAGTCCAGGAGGTCCTTGATATTCGGGGCCGCCTTCCAAGGCCCAAACTTGACGACCGACCTCTTTTCCGCCTCCAGGCTGCGCAGGGCGCCCGCGCAATACGCGGCATTCTCTTCGGTGGGCACCACGCACACCAGCACTCCGGAGCTGCGCGCCGCCACGGCCTCGGCGCGCGCCAGGCGCACCATGAGCTCCAGGTTCTCGCTGTAGCCCGGCACCCGCAGCAAGAACTGCTTCCGAGCCACCTGCTCACCGAAGATCTGCGGCGTGTCTTCCAGGAGCTTGACCAAAGGCTTGATTTCGTAGAACTGTGCTTCACGGTACACCTCAGGGATGTGCTGCGTGGGCAGCTGCCCGCTGCGCAGGTAGTCCAGGATGGGTCCGAAATAGGTGCCGGGGCGATCGATGAAGAAGCGGCCCTCAGCATCTACGCAGGCCTTGGCTGAGCTGGAGAACATCTCTGCCAGCTTTGAGCCTGGGAGTTTTCTCAGGGTGCCCACGGTGGTGGTGTAGAACTCGCCGCCCACATTCAGCTCCACAACGGGAGATAACTGAAGGCACAAGAGGCAGAGTAAATCAACAGCGCCACCTCCAGGGAGCTCATAACATTTTCATCCAAAGAATAACCCAGCACAGAATACAGGGGAGCCATAATGATTGGATTCAGCTACTGGAAGGCTCATCTTACCGAAGGGGGTTATATTTATGCCGCAGAGCTCCCGAGTGTGGGCACTTTAAGGAAGTAAAAGATTTCAGTTTTATATAAGAATACCCTTTCAAGCTTTAACCCTTTAACTTTCTCATTTAAGTCACAGAATATTAGTAGAGGAGGCTGCTGTGGAAGCAAGCCCCAGCGAGAATACTTCCAGTCTGTGACCTTTGGCTAGGCTTTTTCCCTCCCTGGCCCTCAGTTTCCTCATTTATAAAATGGGGATATGGAGCTGTTGTGAAGTTAGGAGTTCCCAACAGTGGGATGCTCAGATCTAAGACACAGTTAAGAAAAAGGGTGGGAGTGGGGAGGGCAAACCATCTCAATCTTTCAGAAAGACTAAAGAAACCATACATGTACTCATTCAGGAAGCATTTCTTACGTACTTACTATATGTCCACATCCTGTGCTGGAAGGTGGGGATGCAAATTCTTATCCCATAGAGATCAGAAGTTCTGATTAGCAATTGGCATGAGTTTGATCAACAAATGGAATTTGTTTGATGGATGTTTTTCAAAATATGGGCCTATGGGGATTAAATAACAGGAATATCCTTGGTGGCGATAAAGGCCAGTAACACCAGATACAATAGGTCTAAAACTGTTTCATAAACTGTAAAGTGTGGTGCAAACGTGAGTTAGGTTTAGCTGTTCGACAGAATTTTTAGAGGCCTCTTCTCTATGCCAGACCTTGAGCTGAGCACTAAGGCTGTGGGTGAGACCCACATGGTGCCTGCCTGGAGGTGCCCACAGGCCAGTGGGGAGAGGGACATGGAAACAGACTGAGAGTCGGGCTGCATTCGGGAAATACTAAGTGCTGCCAGAAATACCAGAAGACCATATAGCGATTATTACATATGACGCAAGACACCAGATGTTATCCTTACAAACCAGCTTCCTAAATAACGTTCGCTATTTAAAATTCACTCACTCATTCAATAAAATATGTATGTGCCTACTTTGTGCCAGGTACCTGGTGCCCAGTGAGAAACAAGCAGGACACAGTCCCTCCCCTCACAGTCTAGTACTTTTGCAAAGTGCTTTACATACAGTTTCTAACTCAGTCCTCACACCAATCCTTTGAAGAATGCCTTAAATCCCCATTTTACAGATGAAGAAACTAAGGTTTAAGGAGCTGAAGTAAGTTGCCCCAGATCGACCAGCTATTAAGTGATGATGTCAGGATTTGAACCCAGGTCTGATTTACCCTGAAGCTTGCGCTCTTAGTCATTACATAAATTAGTTTTCAATCTTCAGTCTCCACTCTTCATTCCCTTAGCTACTCATTCATCTAACAAAATGTGGAGAGGGCCTATTACATTCAAGCCTCCTCCTAAGCAGATGAATAGGACACAGTCCCTGCCCTCAAGTAGCTCAGAGGGAGAGAGGGAAACAGATGGCTGAAAGGTGTAGGTGCTGAAGAGGGGTCGGCTCTTTTGTGGATATGCATTGGAAGTTGTCAGGGAAGGTTTCCTAGGGGATGTCATGGCTGCAGCAGCAGAAAAGATCTATGCAGTGTTAGAGGGAAGGCTGCATTTCCAACCTGGAGACTCTACCAAAGGTCACTGCAGGGCCAGGGATAGGGACAGGGCTCAGGACTGTCCTTCAGTCTGATTTAAGTGTGACCTCATTCTCAACTGGTCTGTGGGCTCCACCTCTGCGATTAAAGTACTGGAGTTAACAGAGCCAAAGGCAGCCAAACTGCTGGGGAGAACTGAGTTGCCATGGCAACAGCTCCTACCAGGGGACAGTTATGCTGGCTGGAGTGGAGAAGGGAGACAAGAAGATGCATTCTGACTGCAGCCAAACAATACAGCCATGAGAAAAAAAAAACCCAGAACCTGTGACTCCCTCTCTCTCCCATAAACCTCAAAGCCCCTTGGCAAGGCTGTTTGGTTAACCCTAAGGTGGCTCTGTAAAGCAGACAGTTAAATGCAAAGCTGCAGACTTTAACCCTTGAATGGATCGATGTGCTCTCATCACTCCTGTACCACTGAAAGCTCAGAGGCACTCTTAATGTCCCTGCATTACAGGTAAGGAAAGCTCAGAAAGAAGGGTCACACAGCTTGGAAGTGATGAAGTTGGAGCTGGGATCAAACTCATATCAATCTGACTCCAGTACAGCATGGGCGCCCAACTCCTACCCCCTCCCAACATCCAGTGTCACTGTGCCAGTAATTAGCAAGGTGCCTGGGGCAGCTCACTTCCTTCTCTGGGCCTAAGCTTAGTCATCTATGAAATAGGGAGGCAATATGGACAAAGAGAACTCTAAGTCTCTCCAGCTCTGAAAGTCTAATGAATCTAGCCACTTCAAGTGTCATTTCTGAAGCTCATTTCCAGATACTTCTCAAAATAGCTTCCTGCCCTGACATCCTCGGCCCCATTTCTTTGTTTATCAAAAAAGACCTTGGCCCTATTCCCAAGCTTCTTAATTCTGTCCCTCTTTTCCCTCCTTCTTCCCCAAAACTCCCAATCTCTTTGCAAATCCCAGACCTCCAACTTCATCCATAATTACTACAGTATATATTTCTAGCAGATAAATACTTCTTTTCCACCCCTCTTCCAGACTGCCTGCCCTTCCTCGTGGCCCCTCTTCCCCACCTTTTCTACCAGTCACCCCGCCAAAGCATTCCTGGATGGGAAAGTCTGTCCCACGCGCTGTGTGCACGGGCTGGGGAAACATGGTCTTTAGGAGCGCCTGCTAGCTGCCAGGCCAGTGCTGGCCATGAGGACACAGGGATGAATCAGACAGGCCCAGCTCTCCCCCAGTTCTAGTCAAAAGGGTCCCTACACTTCTGCAACCCCACTGCCAAACATTCATATAGTCCCTGGGTCAACGGAGAGACATCTCTATTCATATGTCTCCCAGGCCCCTCAAAATCTCTCCCCACTCCACAACCCTGACCTTTTCCATTGTTCCCTGCCTCAGTTGTCTGAGCCAGAAACCCAGGCTGTAATCTTGCATTCTGCTCCTGTCCTCAACCTCCCACGGCACAGGTCATCAATCACCAAGTCCTGGCGATTCTAAATGCCTGGTTAGTTCCATGGCTCCCTGCCCCCTTGAGTGCCCTCCCCCAGTCCTATCTCTACTCTGAAATGAGAGTCATTTTTCTGAAGTGCAAATCTGATCTGGTCACTCCCTGCATTAAACACTTCAGTGACTCCACATTCCCCTCCAGGTAAACTCTAGACTCCCTAACAAGGTTTACAAGGCCCTTTGCAACCCTGGCAACCAACTCCCCAAACCCTGCCTACTGTTCCCCCACCCTACCATCTAGAGCAGGCTGGGCCCCTTGCCTCCAGGACTTCACTCACTCACTGCCCACGCTCCCTTCACTTTGCCCACTCATCCTTCAAGTCAATTCCTCCAGGAATCTTTCTGGATGGGTTGTCTCCTTGTGATCCCAGAGGGCCCTGTACTTCTACTGTCATGGTAGTTACTTTGCTTGTAATTCCGTTTGTTCATCTGCATCCGCCATTAGACTGTGAGGTTCCTAACGGAGGACTACCCCTGATTCATCTTTATGTCACCAGTACCTACTACAGGGCTCAGCACACCAAGGATGCTCAATAAAGTTCTGTTGAATAGGATGGAGCTTACCCTCAGCACTGATTTACAGAAGTACCTGGTATTCCGATAAAGGCCATTCTTGCCGTAATTGGCATCATGCACCCTTCTGGCTCCCCTCCTTGCCTGGTAATTCATTTAGACATTTATTGAGCACCTAGGGCAGCCCTGTCACTGAACAGGTGACTTTGTCAATAGAGAACATGAACATCATCACTGTATTGGAAAGAGCCACAGTCTCCCCACTGCTGGATCTGCTTTCCTTTCCTACAAGTCTTCAGGACAGCAGCTAGCCAGGAGAGATTAGAATGTTCTGCTCCTAGGGTGCACTGGGCCTTTCCTGATCCTCCCCTCACCCAAGCCCTGGGAATGGGCAGGCAAGCAGGCAGACTCAGGACCCAGCCAGAGGGCAGGGGCAGGCTGGAGGGGGGCGGTTTGCGGGAGAAGGGAATGATACTCTGGCCAGCCTTTAGTTGGGTCTGCCTCTCCCCTCAACAGGAGCGGGGGGCGGGGGCCGGGGTGGAGGGACAGCGGAAGAGCGGTGGACTCGGACCAGCCAGGGGACTGAGGGAGGAGACACACAGAGAACAGCTAAAACAAAGACTGAGAAGAGAGGGAGGAGACAAACAAAGGCAGACAAGCAGGAAAGACGGCAAAGAGGAGAGGCTGGACTGAGCCAGCACCGGAACGGAGACCGTGGCGCGGAAGGAGAGCGCTCACAACGGGAGGAAAAGCCGAGGAGAAAGAGATCGCCCAGCCAGAGGTGGAGACGCGCGCCAGAAGCAGGGGGACTCAGACCCGGGAAGGAGCGGATGAGGGACACTGGAAGGAGCGAGAGGCACGGAGACGGGCCGGGCTGTGCACTCACCCCCGGCGGCCCTGTGGGGGGCGCGGCCCTCCCGGGCCGCACGGAGCGGGGCGCCGCGGTCAGGTTCATCGTCCTGGTCCCACAGGCTGCTGGCACTGTGCAGCCCGTCGCCGCTCGCGCGTCCCGCCCAAGTCCGCCACGTGCAAGGTACCTGCGGCGGGCGGAAGCGCAGCTAGCTCCCCGCCCCGGGGTGGGGCCGGCTGGGCCCGGGGTGTGGTTAGAGCCCGGATTGCCCTGGAGTCCGTCGGGCTTGCGGTGACACCCTAGGCTAGTCACTGCCCCTCTCTCGCCCGGGTTCCCCGACAGCCAAATGGGGGAGGCAGAGGGAACCGACATTGACAACAGACTTTCTACTCGCCACAGCCCTAGGGGGTGAAGAATCAGCAATACCCATTTTACAGAGGAGAAGAGTGAGGCTCCAAGAGATAGCAGGTGTGGCCTATTTATCCACCTCCAATCAGGTGCTAAAAGTGCAAAGCATGACCAGTAGTGAAAAGCACTAGGTACCTGTTGTGTGGGTTATTTTGCTTGTTACAACATGACCCGAAAAGAGGGGGAGCATAATTCTACACTCCTGAAGTATGCGCTGTACTTAGTGACTTTCTTCCAAAGAGGACAGTATGGAAAGGGGGAAAAAGAGGAGTAACTTTATGGTGGAGAAACTGACAAACACTTCTTCAGCCAGGTGATCGAGGTCAACATCAAGAATCATAAACCATGATGATAGTATGTACCCTTGATGTGATGTGATGAAAATGGTGCTTTATCTCTGTGATCTTCCTCCCCACATCGCATAACCCCAGTCTAATCATGAGAAAGACATCAAACAAATTCCAATAGAAGGGCATCCTACAGTATACCTGACCAGTAAACTATCGAGGTCATCAAAAACAAAAAAAATCCAAGAAACTCTCATAGCCAAGAGTAGCCTAAGGAGATAAGACAACTGAATGTAATGTGGGATCCTGGAACAGAAAATGGACATTAGGTGAAAACTAAGGAAATATGAATAAACTGTTGACTTTAGTTAATAATAGTGTATCAGTATTGACTCATTAATTGTAATGAATGTACCATACTAGTGTGATATGTTAAAACTAAGGGAAACTGAGTATGGGGTATATGAGAACTCTCTGTACTATCTTCTCAATTTCTTTGTAAATCTAAACCTGTTCTGAAGAATAAAGACTAAAAAAATTGACTTAATACAACCACTATGGAAAATACTATGGATATTCCTCAAAAAATTAAAAACAGAGCTACTATATGATCTAGCAATTCCACTTCTGCGTATATATCCAAAAGAATTAAAAGCCGGATCTCATAGACATATTTGCAGGCCAATTTTCATAGCAGCATTATTCACGATAGCCAAGAGGTGGAAGCAACCCCAAATGTCCATCAATGGATGAATGGATAAACAAAATATGATATATATATATATATATATACACAATGAAATATTATTCAGCCTTAAAAAGGAAAGAAATTCTGTCACATGCTACAATATGGATGAACTGTAAGGACACTATGTTAAATGAAATAAGCCGGTAACAAAAAGACAAGTACTGTCTGATTCCATTTATATGAGGTATCTAAAGTAGTCAAATTAATAGAAACAGAAAGTAGAATGGTGATTACCAGAGGAAAAGAAGAATTGTTTAATGGGTACAGAGTTTCAGTTTTGCAAGATAAAAAAGCTCTAGAGATCCATTTCAGAACAAGTGAATATATTTAACATTACTGAACTGTATACGTAAAAACGGCTAAGATATAAATTAATGTTATGTGGTTTTTACCACAATTAAAAAGGAAAAAACAGATGACTCTTGGTCATAAACTAATGGTTCAGAAACTTGGAAAAAAATAATAACAATAACCAATAGGTATCTGATGAAAAAAGATACACTTTTGGAGTGAGACAACTGGGAATGGAAGCCTGGACCTGCCATTTACCAGCTGTGTGACCATCATCACTTCCCCTCTCTGAGCCCAAATTGCCTCTTTTGTAAAATACATGCAAGTACTTATTTTGCTGGGTTTTTGTGAGGAAGAAATTAAGTGAAATAATCTATAGTGTTTTTGCCAAACGTCCCTGATGCTAAGATTCACCTAGAGTGCTTGTTAAACCATTCCGGGTCCCACCTCCAGAATACTGAAACCAAATCACCAAGAAAGAGCCTGGGAATCTGTATATTTAACAAGCATCTTATTATCTTGGCAATTTGGGAAACACTAGAGTGATGCATTTACAGACCTTTCCCAGAGTGGGCTCAGTGAATGTCAGTGCCTGTTCCCCCAGACTTTGTGGCACTACCCATCCAGCATCACTCCATCCAGCCGTGAGTACCTTTCCAGTCCCTTCTCCCACCTTCCATGTGGGTTGTGGTTTGTCACTTCACTTATTCAACCAAGAGTTACTGATACTGACCTTGGCTAGGGGTTAGGGGCTGGGGACACAGGTGCCTGAGACATGTCTCTATCCTAAAGATATGAGCGCAAATAACTTTAATGAAAGAGTAAAAGAGCGTATGAAAACATGCTGGGCTCCTCTTTCCAGTAATGTGGAAGACTAGATATTCTGAAATCCTCCTGCTACAAAGCATCTCAAAATTGAGATTGTAAATATTGAATATGTGTATATCTTTATGTTTGAGCAGGCAAGAAAGTCAAGGAAATGCTGAGATGATTGAGCACTGACTCCATGGGCTTCCTTTAGGTGATCTCCAACCGTGAGTGACGTAGAACTTTTGTTTATTTATTTTGTGAGGAAGACCAGCCCTGAGCTAACATGCATTGCTAATCCTCCTCTTTTTTTGCTGAGGAAGACTGGCCCTGGGCTAATATCCGTGCCCGTCTTCCTCTACTTTATGTGGGACGCCGCCACAGCATGGCTGACAAGCAGTGTGTCAGCCAGTGCCTGGGATCCGACCCGCGAACCCCAGGCTGCCAAAGCGCGAACTAAACCGTTGCACCACCGGGCCAGCCCCACATAGAACTTGTATTTTAAGGGGAGAGAGAATAGGAGACAAAGTCTGAGCCACTCACAACATAGGATGTCAGATCACAGACTATGAAAGGGTAAATGATAAAAAACCCACCACTCAAAGGTGAGTGCTGTGGAAACTTCCCTGTCCCATTCCTTGGTTTTTGGTGGAGAAAAGTTTCCCCTGAAAATTTTTGGCTATAGGCTAGAGCTCAAATACATCTGGTACCCAAATACTTTTTTCATGGGCAACAACAACCAGGAATTTAATTTAAAATGGACCTGGGTTGGTAGTGCCCTCAGATGCCTCACAAAGAAAATGCAAACCCTTCCTCGAGGAAAGTGCACAGTGAAACCAAGCCTCAAAGAGCCCACACAGACACTGGTCCAACAAATGCAAGCTCACAATCAAAAGTCACAAACCACAAAAGGAAACAAGGTATCATGAGCAAGAGGCAACAGAAACAGATCCACAGTCACCTCAGATATTGAGATTCTTGGACACAGTATATAAAATAAGTGCTTAATGTGCTTAAATAAATATAAGAATGCATTTGAGACATTAATGAAGAGCAAGAAGACATGGTCAAAAATGACCAGGCAGATTTGAAAAAAGCCAAATAGAACTTCTAGAAATGGAAAATAAAATAACTGAAATGAAAAGTTACTGAAACTTAGTAGGAGTTGAGAAAATACAATCAAAGGAGCAATGTTGTACTATTTTTCATCCATCATTTTGACCAATATTGAGAAGAATAGCAATATGCCAGAGGTGATGAGGATGCAGGAAAACAGCTCCTCAAACTTTGCTGATTGAAAGGTAAACTGCTGTGATCTTTTTGAAAAGTAATATGGTAATATCTACTAAAATTTAAAAATACAGATACCATTTGACCCAATATTCCTAATTTTGAGAATCTATCCAATAGAAATAAAAGCACTACTCTGAAAGGATTTATGAACAAATATGTTTATCACTGTTTTGTTTGTGGTGGCAAAAATTATATATACAGAGGTATGGTTGAATAAACCATGGTTTGTCCATGCCTTGTAATACTATGCAGCTATTAAAAAGAATGAGGTGGATCTATATTCATTCATCCATGATTTATTAAGCAATTAAAGATAAATATTAGAGCAGTGTATATAGTGGAAATCCATTTGTGTAAAACCATAAACATAACAAACCTCCTCTTATATAAACTTACATCTACTTATGTCGGCATATAATGAGAAAGGTGTGGAATGATACATACCAGGTGTTACCATTGGTTATTCAGTAGTGTGGGGGTAGAAATGGAGAGAGGAGATTATTGATTTTTTTTCTTAATATATCTTTGTATTAGGTCACTAGTTGCAGTGAACATGAAAAAAATATAAAAGAGAAAAATTTTTTAAAAGAAAAGGCAACATAAGACAAGAACAAGGCAGGCATTCCAGGAGGAAGTCAATTTGGGGGATCTGGGACGGCTTCATGGAAAAGGTGGCACGTAAGCTGCGTCTTGAAGGAGGGAGAGGTTTGTTGAGAGAGGCCTGGGGAGGATTCTTCCCAGCAGAGGGGTCAGCTGTGCCAAGTGAGGGAGGGAAAGGAAAGGAAAGTGATCATGTGCTGAGCACCTGCACTGAACACAGACACTTGGATCAATCCTTCCAAGCAGTTAAACTTACTCTACAGATGAGGGACCAAGGCTTGGAGAGATTAAGTGAATGGCTCAAAGGCCACACAGCTAGTAATTGGCAGAGCCAAGCGTGGCCTCCATGTGTTTCTACTCCAAAATTCTCTTTCTGTAATTATGAAGAATTTTTTTGTATCTGGGTGCAATGGTCTGAATGTTTGTGTCCCCCACAAGTTCATAAGTTGAAACCTAGTCCCCAGTGTGATAGTATTTGGAGGTGGGGCCTTTGGGAGGTGTGTGTGTTGTGAGGGTGGAGCCCTCATGAATGGGATTAGTGCTCTTTTAAAAGAGACCCCCAGAGAGTTTGCTAGCCCCTTCCTTCCACCATATGAGGACATAACAAGAAGACAGCCATCTATGAACCAGGAAGCAGGCTCTCACCAGACACCGAACCTACCCAGGCCATGATCTTGCACTTCCTAGCCTCCAGACTGTGAAAAATAAATGTTTGTTGTTTATAAGCCACCCAGTTTATGGTATTTTTGTTACAGCAGACTGAATGGACTAAGACGCTGGGCAACGCATGTACCTTTAACATTATGACTCTGCAAATGGGACCGAGCATGGGGAGGCAGCTGTGACCTCCTCAAGGCAGGCTTTCCTGCCCTCCCACAGGCTCCACACAGCACAGGTGCCCCTTTCCACTTGTGGAGCCCCATTCCCCCAGAGGGCTGATGGCTGCATGGACCGGGATGATTTCACTAGGAGGCTGAGTTCTGAAGGGTCATCACCCCAGAAAGGAAGTCTGGACACTCAGAGGGACAGCAGGCACTTCTGACAGTACCAAGCAGCCTGGGCTTTTAACCCATTTCCTATTTCTTCTCCAGCCCCAGCTACTCTGAAACACAACCTACACTCCCACGCCTTCCTGCCTTTGTTTATGCTGTTCCCTCTGCTCAGAATGCCTTTCCCCACCAGCTCACTCTCTCCAGAAAACGCTTACACAGCTTTCGAGGCCCCACTCAAATGGTCCTGCTCTTCCTTTTATATCCATTAGGAGGTTTGACTCTCACCATTCAAAACAGGAGTTAGCATCTTCATTTTGTGTATGAGGACCCCCCAAGCCTCCCAGAGATGAGGTGCCTCTTTCAGAGTCATCAGCACCAGAAGATAAGAGAGTTCTGGCTCTGCCACTCATGTGTCACCTTGGGCAAGTCCCTGCCCCTCTCTGGACCTCAGTTCTCCACCCATAACATGGTGGGGGTTGGGTCGTTGTCTGAGATGGTCCTTGCAATCCTGTCTTGCCTGATGCGATGGCAAGAAAAGAATTCGAACAGCCCTTGGTGTTGCCTATGACTGGATCTTGTTCCCTTTTGGCCTGGTTCCAAGAGTGAGCATGCTTCCCTCTGCCCTCCTCCTGCTCACCCGACTCTTTGTTCTTCTTCCTGAGACAAAGCCACCAGCCCCTCTCCTCTCCAGGGAGCTGGGCTTTGGGCCAGCCAGCCAAGTGGCAGCTGGGACTCAGATGAAAGGGCCCTCAGAGGGCTGCCTGTGGCAGGGTGCCTGGCTCAGGGCTGGCAGCCCCGGGCCCAGCTGTCCCATGAGGCATCCTTCCATTGCTCCCACACAAGGCTCCCTTTGTGAGTCCTGTAGTGGGGGAGACTCCTGCCAATCCACAAAGACCCTCTTCCCTTCCCTCTGCTCCACACCCACTTGAGAAATATCCAGGTCTTTAGAGAATGGCCCAGGACTGGACCAGTGCCTTTGAGCCAGGCACTCTGGAGAGCGTTGCCCTATTTCATCTTCAGAACAACACTGGTAGCAGGTAGTGCTCTTCCCCTTATGGAGAGAATGGACACAGATATCTGAGGGCCAACTATGTGTCAATCATGGCACCAGGCACTGGGAAAAGAATAGTGAACCGGAGGACAAGAGCTGACCTCGTGAAACTCACTATTAGCGGGGACACAGAATAATCGAATAACCACACAAATATCTGGTTACACACAGTGATCGGTGCCCTGAGAGGGAAGAGCAAGAAACTTCGAGAGCATACAGATAATAGTCGGCTCGTTTATGGGGAGCAAGGGTGGTGAAGCCTTCCCGGGGTGAGGTCTGAAGGGTGAGGAGGAGGAGGGTGGGGTATGAAGGGGTACACAGGGCCCCGAGGCAGGAGGGAGGTGCTGGGTGAGAGGAGGAACTGAAAGAAGGAGGTCTGTGACAGGAGCAAGGAGGGACGTCCCTTTCCATCATCTTTGGCTGAGCCACCTCTGGATGGAAAGCCCACAGTATAAACGCCAGAGTGCAGGACCTCAATGAACCGACTTCATAATCAATCGTCACGTGCTCCTTTGCCCCTGGGAGTGACCCCACTCCGCCCAGGGGAAGTCTTTATTTAGAAGCAAGTCCCTTTAAGTCTGGGAGCCTCACATTCTTCAGCTCAAAAATGGGAGTTGTAAGGCCCCTACAGAGTCTCTGAAAGGGATCTGTACAGTCAGCACCAGGCACAAGGCAGGCGCGGGGGCCCATCCCTGGAGATCCCTATGGGGAGAAAGTATGGCTGGGCTGCTGTTTGAAGCCCTCTCCCTGATCCGGGGAGACCCAGCCAGCTCCTCTCTGGGGGCAGGAGGCAGCCAGAGCTTCGGGAAGAGGTTAGAACTTGATCAGCTTGGCGGCCAGCCCGGTGGCTTGGCAGTTAAGTTTGCGCATTCCTTGTTGGCGGCCCAGGGTTCGCTGGATCGGTTCCTGGGTGTGGACCTACTCACCGCTCATCAAGCCATGCTGAGGCGGCATCCCACACAGAAGAACTAGAAGGACCTACAACTAGGATATACAACTATGTACTGGGCCTTTGGGGAGAAAAAAGAAACAGAGGGAGATTGGCAACAGATGTTAGCTCAGGGCCAACCTTCCTCAAAAAAAAGAACTTACTCAGCTTGGCCTTGACTGCAGGGACACAGACCAAGGCTGGAGGCCAGGTGTGCCCCGAGTTCACCAGCTCTGGGCCTTTTAACCCCAAGGATGCCCCTTGCAAGGAACAGGAGTCAGGATGCCCAGAGTAGGGAAAGGTAATAAAAGGCAAATTATCTCATTCATCTTCACTGCAACCGTATAAGGAAGAATAAAGGAAGATTAAATCATCCCCATTTTCCAGGTGAGGAAGTCAGAGCTGAGAAAGGCTGCTTTTCTAAACCAGGATTCAGATCCAGGCAATCTGGCTCCAGAGCCTGCTGTGTTGACCACTCCCTGTCCTGCCAGGCCAGGGCACAAAGCCAGCACTGCTGGCCTCCCGGCTGATCGTTATGGGTTCCATCCACAGGCTCCCTGGCCCTCTGGCTTCCATCTGAGTTTGACCAATGGGAGGCCTCACAGGAGATCAGAGGGCAAGGGGAGGCTGAGGTCAAAGTCATCATTCCTCCGGCCCCCTCCTTGCCCAGTCCCTGTAAGTCGGCTGCCTCCCTCTTCTAAAGGGCCCAGCTCCTCTCGGACATCCCCCGACACAGCTCTTCTCTCGGGTTCTGGTAACTGTTCTCTTCCTCACCTCCATCAGGCCCCCACTGTTGCTAGCCCTGTTGCTCTCCCCAAACCCTGCAAACCTTTGTAAAGAGTCCCTTTACTAAACTCTCCTCAAATACCCAGCTTAAGTGAGCCGTCTGTGTCCCAACTGCATGTGTTCTTGAATGTGTGTGTGTGCACACACGTGTGCATGCGTTGCCTCTGTGTCAGCCACCTGACAATTCATCATGAGCCGGGACAGAGAGGGAACTGGCTTTACTGAGGGCCCACCATGTGCCAGACTCCATGCAGGGCACCCTATATACACGATTGGGTTTCATCCTCACAATTCTATCAAGTAGGTATTTTTAGCCAATTTTATGGAAGGTAAAGCTGAGGCCCAGATTGGTAAAGGGCCTCATGTAAAGTCCCACAGCTGAGTAACTAGTGAACCAGGTTTGGAAACCCATATACATCTGGATGTAAAACCTGTGCCCGATAGCCCCTTGGGGTGCTGCTTTCCAAAATGCCTGGTTCATTCTCATCCTTTAGGTCTCAGCCTAAATGTCACCTTCCCCAGCAGGCCTTCCCTGACCACTCTATTTAAAGGAAGTCACCACTGATATTCTTTTTCGTAACACATTGTGCTTTTCCTTCATGATGTGTGTTGGTTTATTGATTGAATGTCACTCGTTAGATTCTGAGCTCCATGAGGGCAGCCAGTCTCCTTATCTGTTTTGTTCCCACTCTCTTCCCAGTCCCTAGCACAGTTGTCTGCTACATACTAGGCCCCAGATAAATATTTGCTAAATGAAAAAGTGACAAAGGAAAGGAACAAACATTTACTAAGTGCCCGCCCAATGTCAGGCATTTTATATGGATTATCTCATTTCCTTTTCACAACAATCTTATGAGGGACATGTCCCATTTTGCTGATGAGGAAACTGAGGTCAGAGAGGGAATGTGACTTTCCCAAAGTCACACAGACTAGAGCTGGGGTTCAAACGCAGGTCACCCTGATGTCACAACTGTGCTTGTTCCACAGTGCTCCTCTGTCCCCCATACAGGTGCTCACAGTGAGGGAAGAAGAGGAGGGGCTGATCAGTGGAACTCAGGTGAATCATTCCTGGACAAACAGAAACTTCAGGGAGCAAACACTGTCTGCTGTGGCCGCTCCCCTGGAACTGGCTACTCCCAGACCCTCGTGAACACACACCCTCCAGCCCTGCTAGGAAGCCATCCTCCTCCCCGTTTGCCTTCATGCTCTCCGCCCAGCCCTACCTGGTCTGTGAGCCTCTGCAAACACCCTGTTCCTTGTCTTTCTTTGCAGGGCTGCCTGGGGCTAATAACCTGCTCACCAAGTTCCCAAGGGCCGGCACCGAACACTGGGTGTGTGGTATGTCCCTGAGATCCGCATGCAGGCCAGTTCACCAGCTGCTGCTAGGACCACCTATCAGCCCAGGCTGGTACCTGGGAGGATCCTTCCCTTCCTTCCTCCTTTGCTCTCAGACCTTGCCCACTTCCCTCTGTAAAATCATTGCCACACAAATGGGGGGCTTCTGAAATGCTGGTCATGTTCTTTGTCTTGGGCTGGGTGATAGTCACACAGGTGTGTTTACTTTTTCTGAAAATTACTTGGGTACATTCCTTTGTGTATAAGTTATACTTCAATCAAAAGTTTACCAAAGGAAAACATCATTGCTACCCACTCCTGCCCCAGGGTTCCTCTACAGACCAGCTGTGGAGCAGGCGCCATCTTTCCAACCATCATCCCTCGTTACCCCCCAAAACACACCCAGAGACTCTTCTCATCTAAGAGTTTCTGACAGAATCTTGCCCAGCAAAGATGGGGTGGGACAAAGTAACCAACAAGGGTGGTGCCCCAAGTTCTGGGAACTCCAGAGTCCTTAGGCCCCTGCTCCTGGTGGGCCCCACCTCCCTCCAACTCTGGAACATCTCTTGAAGCCCTGAAGGCCTCTCTCTGGTCCAGTCTGAGGGAGAGCTTGGATACCCTCCCTAATCCTCCCCAGGCCCTCTTCTTCAGAGCATGCTGGCAGCCTCTGGCCCAGGCACCATGTGGAGGCTAGTGATTGTTTTCTGCTGCCTGTCACTGAGCAGAGCACCTCCCAGAGCCTGTACTCAGGACCTCTGCCAGCTCACCCTCCTCAGGTTCCTGGAGAGGAATTAACCGCATCGAATCCAGCTCCTCATTCACGGGCTGCCCACCCCAGTGTGTGGATCCCAGCTGATTACTGCACACGGATGCCTTCTCACACAGCAAGCAAGAGCCCTGTAAATAAAAAGGGAATTTCTTAGAAGACTATCAATGTTCACCGAGGATGGGGACCAGGAGCTCAGGGGCCAGGCGGTGGGAGCCTGACCAGGATGACATGGCAGAACTGGACGGCTTCCACTGCTACGGTCATATGCAGGCCCCTGGCTATACCATGGGCAGGTAGGGAAAGGATCCAATCCCTTGGGCTTCAGTGGTGGAAGCAGCAACCAGGAATTACACCCCTGGCAAGACTTTAATGGGAATTTCCCCAAAAGGGAGAGCATGGGGCTAGTAGGGAGGGGATAGCGTCCACACTCAAGATGTCAAAAAACCAGCTCTCTCTTAGCACAGAGCAGAACAGAGAACTTCGAGAAGATTTTGAGCCGGGGCAGAGGTTATGCCACCCCCACTACACACATATCCACTAACGCAATTTGAATCATACCATTTTAAAGATTGATTTAAACACGTATGCACTTATTTTTTTCATCTAGTATTGTGAGGATTTCCCCCATGTTATTAAGAGTTCTTCTGAACCACCATTTGTAATGACTCCATAGCACTGTGTTGTATAAATCTATTAAGCCACATTTCCTTTCTTCCTTCCCTCTTTCTTTCCCTTTTCTCCTTTACCACAAATAACTCTGCAACAAGCATCCTTTGTAGCTAAGACACTAGGCAAGGATTATGCACCTTTTTAGAGGATCTTATTCCTGTTGCCAAATGACTAGGAGAGCTGTGCCCACCACCCGGGACACAGGGTGTGTCTGCCCTGAGTATATTTTTGCCCCATGTTCAGAGCCTGACCCCCCCCCCCGCCCCCCGAGGGCTGCCAGGACTGCAAGCAAGGGCTCAGAATGAGAGCTGGCTTATAGGCAGGGCCTGAGAACCACGCCAGGCCTGTGTCTTCCCGGCATCTGAAGCAAGAGCACTTTTTTCTGGACCAATCCAAAATGCCAGCTAAGGACCCCTCCTGCTCATGTTCTCTTTTCTTTCTCCTGTCTTCTCTTTCTTCTTGCTTCCCTCCCTTTTCTCTCTCCCTTTCCTTCCTGTTTTCTCCTCCTTCCTCCACTTCTTTTTGTGTCTCCCCTCTAACTCCAGTCTTTTGTCTCTTGGCCTCTTTTTCTCTCTGTGTGTCTCTCTGTTTCTCTTCATCTCTCTTCTTTTTCCTTCACCTTTTAATTTCCCCCCCGAATCCATCCTTGTTTCTGTCTCTTTTCTCTTTCTCCTCGGGGGGCTCTCTGTCCTCCACCCACCACCCCAGTGTGTGAGTCACAATTTCCCCAGGGAGATAAGGCAGCCTTTGCCTTGGGACGTCTTGATTTGAATGAGCAGCAAGTTTGCCTCCTACAAAGGGCAAAGCTAACAGGGCACAGAATTGGGATCTGCCTGGTAAACTGGGGTGACTCAGGCCTTCCGGAGGGGGACACACACAGTCCATCAAGCTTCCCATAGAGGCTTTGTCACCCCGGGGGCCAGCAGGCTGTGCCCGATGACTCAGCAGGGCAGCCTTGGCATGATGGCAGCATGGTGTGGGTAGGGGCACCAGAATTTATGATGCCGCTCCAGAGGGCAGACCTGCTCTCTGTGGCAGGCTCAGGGCTGGATGCTGGGGACCCAGGAATGCAGCAGATCCAGGCCCCACAGCCGTGTTTCTCATTGTGTTTCTCACACCACAAAGATCAGGTAGGCTGTTTATAAAAATCCAGGTTGCTGGACCCCAATTCATCCTTATTAAACCAGAATATCTGAGGATGGGGGTCGGGAATCTTTACATTAAAGATAGTTGTGATACACAGGCCAGTAAGTATCACTAGACTTTTAAATTCACACACCCTATGTCCCAGCAGCCCCACTCCTGGGCCTTCAACCAAAAGATTCCCACATGTATTATGCATGAGGGTATTTGTTGCAGCATTTTTTGAATTATCAAAAAACTGGGAACACTCTGAATGTCCACTAGTAGAGAATGGTTAAATAAATGATGATGTTTCCTACTGTGGAATAATATTCAGCCATTAAAAAAGAATGAGGTATTCATAGAGACAGAAAGTAGATTAGAGGTTACCAGAGGTTGTTGGGGGAGGATGAGGAATTATTGCTTAATGGGTACAGAGTTTCTGTTTGAGGTGATGAAACGTTTTGGGAATAGATAGTGGTGATGGTTGCACAATATTGTGAATGTAATTAAGGCCACTGAATTGTGTACTTAAAAATAGTTAAAATGGCAAATTTTATGTTTTACATATATACATAATAAAAAAAGAATGGGGTAAAATCATACGTACTAACATGAAAAGATACCCAAGATAGACTGTTAAGTGAAAGTGGAAATCACAGACCAAGATATATAGTAAGAATTATAAAATTGTGTGTGTGTGTGTGTGTGTCAGGAAAAGGCAGTAAGGAAACATACCACCCTCTTAAGTAGAAGTGGTTGTCACTGGAGGTAGGATTGGCAGGGCAGGCAGGAGAAGGGAGATTCTTTGTCCTTTCTACGATATCGAAAAGAAGTGGTGGGCTTATGGGTGATTTTGACTTTCTTTTTTGTGTTTTTCATATAAACAACTTAACCATAATCAACAAAACAAGTACCATCCTTGCTCTCAAAGAGCTCAGAATCTAGCAAGAAGATAGGTGTAGAGAGGTAATTACAACAAAACACTACTTGTGACAAGGCCTGTGGGAGCACAGTGGAGGGGGTGTCAGGGAAGCCTTCCTGGAGGAGGTGACATTTTGACTCTGGTCTTCAAAGGCCACAAGGAGTCAGCCAAGTGGAGAAGCAGAGCTAGAACTCTTCTGGCGGAAGGAAAGGCAAAGGTGTGAGAGAAAGCATGAGGTTCGGGAAGTGTCTGTAAAGCCCGGGAGCTGAAATGCAGCATGGCCGCAGAATGGCTAAGAGTGAAGGGTTTTACGCAGGGGAGTGACAGATCTGTGTTTTGGATGGATACTGTGACGAGGCGTCTTCTGGGCTGAGGTTGGAGACAGCTCTCAGGCAAAGTCTGGAAACTAATAAGATGTAAACACTCTTCCAGTCACCTTAGGATTTCAGCTGAGGCCCCAAAGGCAGAAACAATGCCAGAGTTGCTGCCTCTTAAGGTGAGAGGCTGGACCCCCTGTGCAGGACTCCGAGGGAAGGAGAGCAGGGCTAACACCCACCTCCTCACCCACCTGCCGCCACGGAGAGAAAGCTGAAATCCCCCGGGAATGTGGGAGGAGACTCTCTTCGGAGGGAGTTGAGAGCTCGCTCTGCCCGTCCTCCCACCCTCTCCTGCCTCAAACAGGGGGAGCGAGGCTTTCAGAGAACAGTTTGGGGAGTCTTGGACGGGGGAGGTTCTGGGGTCTGGAACCTGGTGAGAGCTGGCGAATGGAGGGGCTCTTGGCAGGGCTGCACTTCCAGTCGTGAGTGTTTCCTGGGGGGCACGTGTAGACCCACAGAAAGAAGCAGAATGTAGGCCTCCTTGAAAAGGACCCCGTGGGAGAGGGCTTCCACTCATGGGTGAGGGGAGCCCAGCAGAATGAGGCTGGAGGTGTCAGGAGGGTTGCAGAAGCTGAGGGGTTGTAAGCAGTCCGAAGGAGGAGGCACCCCCCTTTCTTTAGGGTTACTGCAGCTGAATGGTGTGTGGGTCTCCAAGGAGCCATCAAAGTGCTCCTGAAAGCAAGTGTCAGCGTCTCAAACCTGCCACCCCCGGCTGTGACTGCCCCCACCCCCACCCCCCCACAGCCCTGGAGAGCAGAGGCAGCCGGGAAGGGGCCCGAGGAGCAGAAGAGCGAGGCGAGGAAGGAGAGAGGTGCCCAGTCCCTTCCCCAGCCAGCAGGTGTCCAGCCAGAGGTGGCCGCCCCAGGCGGAGTTTTGCTGGAACTCTGGCCTGCAGTTAGATATCTGACAATAAACGGGAGACTCTCAGAAAACCTCGGGACCTGCCGAGACTTCACCCAGAACAGTAAAGAACGCGTCCACAGAATCCATTCGACGGGGCAGAGGTGGGAAAGAAAAATCGGCTGCGCTCTTTCACCTACCGAGTCAAGCCCCTTTAATAAACAGCTACAAACGACGCCTGTGTGGGGCGTGTGGTCTTGGAACGAGGAGAGGACTTTCCTCCCACTCTTTCCCCCATCGACCAATCCTTTTCTATCAAAACGAGGCGGACAACTATCGCCTGGAAACCCGCGTGTCTCCGCGGGCCACGTGTCTCGCGGGGGCGGGGCCTCAGGGTCCCCGCCGCTCGCGGGCGGAGCCCGGGTCCTCGCCTGCCCCGCAGCGCCCTCTGCTGGCCAGAGCCGCAGCGGCCGGCGCCCGGCCTCAGAGCCAGGCTCTGCGGCCGGACCCTGCTCAGCCTTCCTGGAGTCTGCCGTCTCTGGGGCGAAGCATACATTCGTGAATGGAAACATCAGACGAGAGGTGTACACTTGCAACTGGGATGAGAGCCCATCATATAGGGGAGGGGGCTGATCTGGTCAGAAAGGTCAGCCGCGGGGGCTGAGGCTGAACATAACGGGGTGAAGTAGGAAGAGGGGAAGTGAAGATCTGGAAAAGTTACTGTGCAGTTTGGGAGAGTGTGGGCGTGTTGAGGCGTCATCAGGAATCTTGCTATTTCGTGTTTCTGGGCTTTTGCTCAAGCTGGTAGTTCTACCTGGAAAACATTTCCCACTTTTCCTTTTTTTTTCTGTTATAAGTACTTAATGTATTCAAAAATATTAGAGCATAAATATATAAATATCCATGTATTCATAACTCAGCTTGAGAAATAAGACCTAACAAATATAAAGTACCCATGTACTCATCCCTTTCACCCTCCCCCTTCCCAGAGATGGCTCTTTAAATTCATGTTTTCATTCCCATGTAAGTTTTTATTTACTGTATATGTATATATTCATAAATCATATCGATGCATGAAATCAGAACAATTATAATAGATATATCCTTTATTCTATATACTATTAGAATATATATGCTACATATATTTTTTAATATATATACTAGACTATTATATAGTATTTATACATATATAGTATACAGTGTATGTGCTGTGTGTATAGTGAAGAGAGAGAGAAAATTTTTCCCCTTACTATTCTGCATTTAAGATTATTTCCACCTTTCTCTGCCTTGCTAACTCCTTCAGGAAGTTGTTACTCCTTCAGGAAGCTTCCCCAAGCACCTCTTCTCTCTGCTCCCTCTGCTTTTGTGATACTTACCCAGAGAGGTTGAAGTGGCCTGCTTAGTTGTCTGTCCTCCTCCCCCATCAGGCTCTGAGCTTCCTGGGGGTGAGGACTGTGCATCCAGGTGTCCCTCCTGCCCAGCCCAGCGCCTGACCTGGAGGTGGGGCTCAGGTTTGTTGACCTGATGGCAGCGAATAAGGCCAGAAAGGCTAGTTGAGGCCTTGAATGCCAGGATGAGGGTTGGGACTTCATCTGGTGGTTTTGCAGCTGTGCTCTGTGGAGTCTCAGGTTCTCCGGAGGTGACCTGAGGGCTAATGAAAGATGGTCAAGAGGATGCAGCTATAGCCCCCCCAGCCGCCATCCTATTGCAGCCAAATCAATTTCTTCTCAGTTTGTTTTATTCATTGGGCTTCTGCGCAAAATTTCATTTAAGGAAATATCATGGCATATAAAAACAAAATTGAAAGGGAGAAGGAGTGTGGTGGGTTCAATAATGGCTCCCAAAGATGTCAACATCCTAATCCCTGGCACCTGTGAATATGTTCGGTTACATGGCAAAGAGGAATTAAGGATGCAGATGGAGTTAAGATTGCTAATCAGCTGACCTTGAGTTGGGAAGGTTATCCTGGATTATCCAGGTGGGCCTAATGTAATGACAAAAGTCCTTGCAACTGGAAGAGGGAGAACCAGAGAGAGGCAGTATGAGAAGCATCGTTGGCTTTGGAGATGGAGGAGAGGGCCATGAACGAAGGAATGCAGGCAGCCTCTAGAATCTGGAAAAGACAAGAGAACAGATTCTCCCCTAGAGCCTCCAGAAAGGAACACTGCTCTGCTGACACCTTGGTTTTAGGCCGTGAGACCCATTTTGGACTTGTGACCTCTGGGACTGTGAGATACTAAATTTGTGTTGCTTTAAGCCACTAAGTTTGTGGTAATTTTTTATGGCAGCCAGCTATGGGCAGTTAATACAAGGAACTACTGAAGGTATTTGAGATAGAGGAAGGTGGGTCCTTCTTGTACTGCAAAAGATTGATTGTGCATGGTGGAATCATGGAGAAGCCAGAGCAGGAGTCACGTGGACCCCAGACTGGAAAGGGAACGAGGCCACGAAAGATGGCCGGGGGTGGATTGAGGGCTGGGAGACCTGAGAAGGCCTGGAAGAGGGGTGTTCATGGGCTGAGTTTTGTGTATGAGCTCATGACTCTTGGTCAGTGTCTTCTCTTTCCCCAACCAAGCCCCCTCCCAGCACCTGTCCAGAGTGGGGAGGGGATCCTGGGTCACTTCCTGGACTCTGGCCTGGGTCCCAGCCAGGGGTCAGCTCTGTGGGCAGAGTAAGAACTCCTCTCATCGAGGGTGATTCTTGGAGCATCTCTGTCAAGGACTGACCATCTCGGAAGGAGGCACCTGAGCCAAGGCCCCATCACCACTGAGTTCTCTGGAGTCCTGGGGCTGGCACTGGCAGCCTCCCCACTGAGTGCCTGTACAGTGCCTGTACTCTGTAGCCAGTACTTCCCCTGGAGGGGAATCAGTAAAAGCATGTTGAATGAAAAAGAAATGGAGGAAGGAGTGAAGAAATACCTGGGAAGCACACCAAGGGCAGACAGATCCCTACAGTTTTCATTCACTCATCTTTTCAGTGACAAACTGAGGAAACTTTCCTGAGCTCCTGGGGTCCTGGGGTCCTAGGCAAGAGTAAGATCTGTTTCTTGGTCCAGGTAGAGGAGATACAGACATGTTTTCTGTAGAGTGACTAGTTTTGTCTGGTCACAGAATTTTAAAATATCGTAGCCTCATGGTGAGTGACCTGTGTGGCCAGGTGAAGTCCTTCCAGGGGAGTGAACAAAACATGACCAGAAATATAAGTTAGAGTCTCAGCCTCCTGAGCAACGAAGCAGAGGCTGAGCTGCAGCATCACTGTGCTGTATCCGGCTCTGATAATCCAGACCTTTGTGACTGACTGACTGGGGAGATTTTGTTGACATGTCAGCCCCTCTCTCTACTACTCAGCAAGCCCAGAAGCGCTCAGGCTGACTGGGAGCTAGTTGTATGGTCTGAGGAAGGACTGGGTCTTCCCAGAACTGGGGGAGAGGTGTGACAGGGAGGAAGTTGGGAGTGGAGGCTGGACAGGAAGACCTGCCAGCTTCCCGGGTCTGCTCGGGTCAGCCATTCACACGGAGCCCTTGTGACAGGAACAGCAGAGGTACCCATATTCCCAAGTAAAAGAAAAGGCCTGGGCCTCTTGGGGCGACCCGAGGACTCTAGGGCCCTGCTGCTCCCTCCAGTAGCACTTTCTTAGCTGGTCTTTTGGCTCTTGATGCCTCAAAATCCTCTATTCAGAGGATTGTATTTTTTTTCAGCTTGAAAGAGCCTCTATTTAGTCCATCTCCTAAATTTTCCAGGAGGGAAATTGAAGGCTAGGGAGGCGGAATGACTTGCTTAAGTTTACCCAGCAAGTTAGTTGTGCCTTTAAGGAAAATATTTTATGATGAGGGGCACTGGCTGTTTCCTCTGCCTACAACACAGATCTCCAGAAGCTGAAAACATTCAGGTCTCAATGCAGATATTTCCTTTCCCCTGGGGGTAATAACCGTGTTTGGAGTGAATCCTGACCCCCTGACCATAGGCATCCCCTGGGGATCTTGTTGAAATGCAGTTTCCCATTCAGTAGGTCCGGAGCAGGACCTGAGAATCTGCATTTCTGATGAGCTCCCTGGCGGTTCGATGCTGCTGGTCTGCAGCCCACGCTTGTGGTAGCAAGGCTCTAGCTCATTATTTTATTTTGTATTCTTCTTGGTACACGTCACAATGTGATATTACTGTATTTGTCTGCGCATATGTTCGTGGTGGCTCTCTTCCCAGTAGATGTAAACTGCCCTGTCCACCTCTGCCCTGTTACATCCGCAGGCCCAGCACAGTGCAAACACGGTAAACTCTCGGTGTTTGAGGTGCCCCTGGTAACAGCGGGAGTCAGGTTCTGAAGCTCAGGGACCATGTCCTCTTTTCTCCTGCTTCCTCATGGCACAGCAGGGGGTAGGAGCACACAGCAGGGGCTCAGTGACTGGAGGTCAGGGTGGAGCGGCTCCTGACCCTTGACCGCACAGAGCAACAATGGGAAGAAAAACAGCCTGAGGTCCATAGATATCAGGTGATATGTGTGTGTATAAAAATCCTTTTTAAAACTAGAAAACCTGTTTCAGCCTTTGTCTGAGTGTGTTCTGTAGCTGCCTGGGGGCAAGCCCAGCCAGGGTTACTTGGAGTCTGGCAGCTCCAGGGCATGACTTGATCCTCTTACCCCTTGCACCACATTCACATGATGTTCCTGGCTTGGCTCTTAGGGGCCTTGACCCTAGTCCATCTGGAGCCGGTTTAGTTTGCCCAAACTGGGGTATTCATATACACTGAGGGTGAGGCCACAGGCAGCTCTGCACAGGCCATTCCAGTAAAGTGCCTCACTCAGCCTCAGTTTCCCTATCTGAGGGCAGGAGGGAAGAGTGGGGAAACTGAATGACACTTGAGGTCTAGTCCAGTTTCTGCTGCTTCCCTCCCCTTCCTTGCCAGGATTCCCCTCCTATAGTGGCCCAGATGGACCAGATAATGTCCTAACCCTGGGACATGCCATCTTGAGAGCAGGGACACCTGAGGTCAGTGGGCCCTGCTGAACCGAGAGCTACCTCTCCTGCCCCACCACACCCCCTGAGAAGACCCCACATCCCTTCTTTCCTCCTTCCTCTTCTCTCCACTCCTAGAACTTGTCTGAGTGCAGCCTGTCCCCTTAGATTCCTGCTCTCTGTTGTCTAATTGGAGAAGGCTGGCAGCTGCTGATTCAGCAACATTTTATCCAGGGCATTCCATCTGCCGGGTGGACCTGGAGGCAGTCTTGGTCTGGGACCTGCTGGTTGGATGACCCCGGCCATGCAGACCCTCCTCTCCTTCCTTCCCAGGGCTCCTCCTGTGTTCTGCACTCATTCACTCACACAGCTCATTTATTCACCCAATTACCAATTTGCTCGCTCTCTCCCTTTTTCACAAACACACTCATTTACTCACTCACTCATTCACATGGCACTCACTTCATCCCTCAGGGCCAATCCGGGAACATGTCTGGGAATAGACTGGCCTGAGATGGGACTAGGATGCACACACAGAAGCAGAATGACACAGCAGGGCACAGGGGCCATGTCCTCAGGTGGAGCCTCCCAGAGTCTGAGCTGGAGATGCCCTAACAAGCATCAGCCCACTCCCCCCATCCTCCATTGAATAGATGAGGCAGGGAGGCCCAGGGCGGCCCCAGGCCCCTGGGTAAAAGAGGAAGAGGCCGCCACTCGCGGGGCACTCTGACCTGCCCACTACACTGGGGTCAGCTCCCCCAGCCCTGTCCACAGGCAGAACACCACGGTTTCCAGTTCTGGGTCAGTGACCCAGGGTTAAAACAAGAACTAAAGCAGGGTAATGTCCTTAGGGACCTGGACATGGATTCAGAAGGAATTACACAACCAGGCCTGGAAGGGCCTTCGCTTCAGAGTTCTCCAAACCCTTCACTTTACAGCCGTGGACACTGGAGCCCAGGGGGCCTGCTCATAAGTGGGCCTGGCAGAATCACAAACCCAAACCACAACGACCAGCCTCGTGGTCTTCGGCCATGCCCACTGCTCAGCCATCCTGGATGTTTGTGTATAAGGGAAGCCCCGTTTTCCTGAGGAGAAAACATTTTAAGAATGTTTTCCCCAGGAAAAGTAAAAAACAAACGACAAGAAATACTTTAGGGCTGCAAATGAATTAGGCAAATGTTTACTTAAGTAATCTCTTAAAATTAAATTCTTTCACTTTATTAATTTAGAAAACTTGTTCTTTTCCACTCATAGTTTAGGAAACAATTTCATGCAAATTCTTCACCCTGCTGACTGGTGGAGATAACATTGAGCTAGTGTGTCTTGTTACCAGTTTTGTTTTCAGTCAGGTACTGGGAAGGCACCCTGTATGACAGAGACTATCGGGACAGGAGTATGGCACACCCTTCCTTCCCTGAGGAGTAATTCTGGAAAAGAGCCGGGTCCATGATGCTGCACGCAGCTCCTGGGTGGCCATGTGTGGCTGTAGCCAGTTGGGTTCCCTCACCCCCAAAGACCTCACTACTGCCTCCCCTCAAGGCAGTAACCCTGTTTTTCAAGGTGACTGGACATTATGACCAAAGACCCTAGAATGTTTCAAGAAGTGAATCTAATGGTCTTCATTCAGCCAGTAAGTACTGAGCATTTGCAGTGTTGGGCCCCAGGACAGGTACAAAGTGAACCAAAACGTTGTAGCCAGTCCTAGAATGGAGGAATAAATGAGGAATTGAGGGAGCTCAAGCAGGGAAGGGGAAGTGGCCAGGAGGCAGTGCATATTTATTGAGGTCTTGCAATACATCAGATATTTTACAAACATCATCTCTAATCCTCATAACTACCCGTGGGTGGGAGTTGTTACTCATTCCAACTTCTCTGTGCCTGAGAACTAATAGTGTTCTTAGGCTGATTACCTTCCTAGGCCTCAAGTTCCTCCTCTGTAAATAGGGACTACTTGCCACATATGATTATTGGGAGCACTGAGTTCTGTTCTAAGCACTGGGCATAAATTAGTTTAGAATAGCAAGCCCTCAATCCATGTTTGCTCTTATTATTATAACATAGGAGGAAGCTGAGGCTCAGAGAGGAGCAGTGACTAGCCCAGGGCCACACAGCTGAAGGGAGGAAGAGCTGGCCCATGCTGTCTGTTCCACTCTATAACCTGCAGTACAGAAAGGGTTAAAGTGGAAGCTTGACCCTTCACAGCAGACCCACGACCTGGACTTGGCTGCCCTCTCTGCCCTGGAGAGGCAAAGCCAACTGTCCAGGCCACAGTCAGCCCACGGAGGGGACTTGGAGGGAGGCAAGAGCCCTGACTTCCTCTGAGGCCTGGAGAGGTGGGCTGAGCCTCCTCCTGTCGTGTCTGAGACCTTGGGCAAGTGCCTCCCCCTTTCTGAGTCTCAGTGTCCTCATCTGAAAAGGGGGACTCTGTTTTTCTGCCTCATAGGGCTGTTGTGGGGATTGAGCGAGTTGAAGGCTGGTAAATGGTTTTTCACACGACCCTGTTGTGCTGATATAAGCATGGTTAAGGCCGGTGACTTTGAGGTGAGGTGAATATGATAATTTAATGGAGAGAGGCTAAAGGGAGGTAGAATTCAGGTCAACGTAAAGATGAACTTTCTCTTAGCTCTGGCCACAGGAGTGGGATGGCTGTCAGTCAGGAGGGTGCAGAGGGTTCCCATGCTGGGGTGCGGTTGAGGGTGGCTTAGGGGAGACAAGATCTTCTCCCTGTGCTCTCCTCTTCCTCTCTCCACCCTTGCTGGGACGGAAGGTACCTAGCAGATCTTTCCACCCGAGGTGGTGTTGTGACTAGGTGCCTGAACAAGAACTTGGAAAGTCTTGTTCACTCCACTTGGCCATTAACTTGCTGTGCAATTTGAGCCTCTCTCTGGGCCTCATTTTCCTAGTTATCTCATAAATAAATATAGAAAATCTGTCAACCGTGACACTTTGACTCTGCAAAGGATTACTATCTTCCAACACTGTTGGCTAAAGGACTAGGTCAGTGGTAAAAAGGAAGTATTGCAACTCGTGGAATTACAGGTTAGAGTTGAGAGGGACCTCAGCATGAATCTAGAATCCACACAGATAATCCGTCTGGGAACTGTGCTTTGTTACAAAACATTTTCTTTAGTTTTGTCATATTTGATCTTCACAACAACTCAAGTTTACAGATAAGGGCATGGATCCAGTTAGCTTGTATGACTTATGCAACCTCACACGTCAGTCTAGAGCACCGAGTGGAGGTGGGAGAGAGGTGGTCCTGGGCTGGAATCCCAGCTCCAATGGGACCATGGGCAAGTTACTTTAGCTATCTGTACCTCAGTTTCCTCATTGGTAAAACACGAATTTAAAATATTTGTCGTGGGGTGGTGGTGATTAAATGAGATAACTAGTGATTAAATGAGAGAGCCTAGTGCAGAACTTGATGTGAAATAGGTGCTCAGTAAGTGTCAGCCAACGAATAACCAAAAAACACAGCTAGCAAATTGCAGGAATGGGCTTCTGACTCCGACTTCAGTGCTCTTTGCACCACATGAAGCTGTTTCATTTCATGATGCTCCTCCCTTGTTCATTTCAAGCTGAGTCACCCCAGGTTGAAGAATTGAGCTGAGCATTAGGAGGCAGGCAGAGAAGAGGCTGCTTGGCCTCAAGTGACCTGAAAAATTCATTGCTGCCCTGGGGTCAAGTGGACCAGTTGCCAAAGGGAAAATCTTTCCTCCAACTGGCCCTGTGAGCTGAAGGAGGAGCCAGGATCTTGCTGAGGCGGTCACAGAGTGCTGAAATGACAGACCGATGTCTGGCAGTTCTGTCTCTGGGCAGATGGATCACCTGATACAGACATCAGGGCTCAAGCCCTGGGATTGGCCTAAAAGAGGGCTGGTTTGACTCACCGGCTGGGCCTTGGCATCCTGTCAAACTGCCGTCACATCCACACGTAATAGTAACAGCCTAGAAATAGTGCTGGGGCAGTCTGCCGGACTCAGTGTGAACAAGGAAGCCACCATGCAGGTGCTAACCGAGCGCTACCCCAAGAACTGCCTGCTGACCGTCATGGACCGGTACTCAGCCGTGGTGCGCAACATGGAGCAGGTAGTGATGATCCCCAGCCTTCTGCAGGATGCGCAGCTGAGTGCACACGGGCACCATACCCAGGACCCTGATCTCTACAACTGCTTCACCATGCTCAAGGCCATCCGCATGGATATGGACCACGGGCTGCTGCCCCGGGAGGAGTGGCAGGCCAGGGTGGCAGGCGGCAAAGCCAATGAGGCTGAGAATGAAGCTGCAGAGACAGAGGAGGCCGAGGAGGAGAGGGTCTCGGGGCAGCTGGACCTAGAAGCCCAGTTCCACCTGCACTTCTCCAGCCTTCATCACGTCCTCACCCATCTTACCCTGAAAGCCGAGGAGGTGACGAGGAAATACCAGGAGATGATAGGAGAGGCCATGTAGGCCTTGGCCTCTAGGGAAGGTAATGGTAGCCATGCTAGTGGATGTCAGAATCCACCGAGGGACATTCCAGGGGACGAGAGGGAGCAGTGGTGCAACCCAGTGGGAGAGGGAGAGCCCGGCTCTCAGACAGAGCCACCCTCACTTCAGGGTATTGGGACCAGGACCTGGGAGGGCCCAAGGCCAGGCCTGCCTCACTCTCCTTCTGAACCAGAATTGGTGAGTAATGGCTGTAAACTGTCACGGAGACAGAAGGAAAAGTGGCCTGTGAGTGCATACCTTATGTGCACATTTATGCATTTATTAGTAAGTTTGTAAATGCTCGGAACTGTATGAATTGAATGAGAATGTTCTCACCATCAACTTCTTTAAGAATCTGATTAAAGCTATGCACTCTCTCCCCTGAGTCCAGGTATATAGACACATGATTTCAGGGGATATACCATTCACCAAGGTCCATCTATGAATCCTAAAATAAGAATCCCTAAAGTCATATATTGATAAGAGCTTCCATTTGAGCACATAGTAAGTGCCAGCACAGCCCCTAAGTGCTTGACATAGAATTATCTCATTTAAGCCTCCTAATAATTCTATGAAGATAGATTTTATTATTTCCATTTTACAAATGAAGAAACTTCTCCAAGGCATGTGTATTTACTCGGGTGTCCATTGCGAATTCTACATGTGTGTGACAGTGCTTCCCAACATGTTTTCAAGTCACGGAACATGGAAAATTATATTTATATGGCACATGGGGGTACATGGGTGAGGCTGCTCACAGTATTCCTGCAATGGGCCGGGCTACTCTGGCCATGCTAGGTTGCAGCCAGCCAAATGGAAAACTAAGAGACTGCTATCTTGGCACTCTAATCCATTCCAGGCACACCAGTGTGGAGGCATGCCCATCGGAAAGCCCTGTCGTGAGGACATATGCATATGTGTTGGAATCTGAGCCCACATTGTCTATGCACAGAAGGGCTCGGGTTGTGAGGTGTGGATGAGCAGCAAGCTAGACAAGCAGGTGGTGGCACAGGGTAGGAGGTGGGAAGAGGACCTGGGACAATCATGGGTGGGTCACTCATGGGTACAGATTGGGAGAAATTCGGCCACAGCACCTGCTAGTTTTGATTCTGTGCCACCTGCCAGCCCTGCTCCCACAAACTGGCTTTATCAGTGATAAACCACATCCATGTCCATGGGAATCTCAAAACCACCTGATGTAGGTTTGTGGGGCAGGATTTTTATCCCCATTTTACTAGTAAGGAAATTAAAGCCAGAGAAGTGAAGTGACTCACCCAAAGTCACATAGTTAGTAAAAGGACAAAAGCAAGAATGGCCCCAACTTTGAGCTGCGTATTCTTTTCTTCACACCCATTCTCTGCCATATTGTGTTGTCTTCATAATCTACCTGAAGGTGCTCTGTCATGATGGGGAATGAACATGGACCATGAACACACAGCCTATAGAGAGCTCTGCTCCAGTCTTTTTCTCAGCCACTTTTCCTTCCCCAACCTCAAACTTAAACCCAAACTGTCAAGTTCAACCCTGCTGCCATCTCCTCTTGAGGCTCTCTGGGTCACGTTTCAGAGGTTCTTCTTGAATATAACTGGGCTGGGTCAACAGCTCTGGGTTCAAATCCTGGTTCTACCACTAAAGAGCTGTGAGGCCTTGGTTTAGCCACCTCAATTCTCTGGGTTTCAGTTTCTTCACTGAATATCAGTAGTAGTAAAGATAACAACCGGCACTTGAATAGTTTTATAGTTTAAAATCACTTTTATATCAATTATCTAATGGAATTATCATCGCCTTTTACAGATGAAAAAACGGAAGGGCTGAGAAGTAAAATGAGTCCAAGGTTACTCAAGAGATGGCAGAGCCAAGATGTGCATGAACCCTGGCCTAACTCACATCTAATTCCTTTCCTCTACACTAGTGCATTTCCTTAGTGCCTTAGAATTCTGCAGCCCAGCTGGAGGTGGGAATTGGGGATGGCAGAGTGAAAAGAAACCCCACTCCTTGACCAATCAAACTGCTTCAAAGACAAGAGCAGCAATTCTACACCACAATGCTTTAACACACCCTAACCTGACTTGTGTGGAGTCTGTACGGTATAGCAGAGTTTAAAAATCTGGGCTCTTGTTCTGGCTCTGCCACTGACCTCTGTATGACCCTAGACAACTTATTCACCTTTCTGCATCGCAGTCTCCCTGTTAGTAAAATGTAGAGGTGAGAGTAGAAGTGTTATTGCAGCTTTGATAACCTGATTCTTCTTACAGTGCTAGGACACTGCCAGTTTTCCTACAGCAACACCATTGAGCTTTTTCATTAGTCTTCCAACTCAATAGGCCTGTGATAGTATCTGAGTGGTATGAATTTGTACTCACTTGGTTTTTTTAAAATTTCTGCACTCCACAGATCACTTTATATGATAGAAGGCAGACTGTGAGGACATGAGCAGTTCGCTAGCCCTGACGATGAGACCAGAAAGGCCTGGACCTGCAGCAGGAAGCAAAGGCAACTCAATTCTCTGGGATGCTTCCCTTCCTCCCTCTGAGCAACAATTCGTGGACTCTTCACTGGGTCATTTTTGGGATGCTTGTTGCTATCCACAACTCCTCTCATTCCTCTTACCAGCTTGGGGTGGTGGCCAGTGGTTCACGAAGGACTAGATGTTACCTGGCCCGTGTGTGGTATGGTAGAAAGAGCATAGGTTTTAGCATCTGGCCAAAGTTCACATCCCTCCTCTTGGCAGTCATTCACTATGTGATCTTGGGGAAGTTATTTAACCCACTGGAGCCTAAATTTCCTCATCTTTGAAATGGGGATAGTATTACCTACCTCACAAGGTGGTTATGAAAATTAAACAAATCAAAAGCACGTGGCATGTGAGAGCTATTATTCCAGGCTGAGTTTTCCTCCCACCCCACCTTGCATTTACTCCAGCTCTTGCTTTTACTCTCCAGAACTAAGGGGAGCAGACTCCCGTGGGATGAGTGGTTCACTCTCTCGTACCCGCCAAGCACAGATAAACTAGAAACCTAATTGCAGGAGCAATAAAAAATACCTTATATTTGTACATATCTTTCTTAACTTCTAAAGTACTTTCTCAGATAATGACTTCATTTTTAACAACTGGGACTCAAGAGAGTAGAGATGGAACTCATCTGATTATACAGAAACAATTGTATTAATCTCCAAAAACTTATCTGATTTTAAAATCTGAGCTTGGAAATAAAAACGTTTTGGACAAGCATTTGGATTCAATAAGCCATTGAGAGTAACCTCATTTCAGTTAGGTGGGATCTTTTACTCCTAATTGCACCAAGCTCCACTCAGACACTGTTAGCTACTGAGCCCACTTTCTCTAGGATGATCCATCTAAGAGCAAAGACCCCTTTGCAGTTATCAGACTTATAACTGTTCTCCTGGTTTTGAGTCTTCTAAACCACCCTCTATGTTGTTGGAGAGAGAGCTCAGAAATACAAACCTGACCATGTTATTACCATTTAAAACCCTTTACTGACTTCCCACTACCTATAGGATCAAATCAAAATTATTCTGCATGACTCACAAAACCCTCCATAATCTGGCTCGCTTTGTTTTGCTTTGCACTAGAACTGCAGCAGGCAGAACTTTTCTGTAAAGGGCCCTATATTAAATATTTTAGGCTTTGCAAGCCAGAAGGTCTCTGTCACAACCACTCAACTCTGTTGTTGTAGCATGGAAGCAGCCGTAAACAACATGTAAAGAAATGAGCACGCTGTGTTCCAATAAAACTCTATTGGCAGTGGGCCACATTTGGCCCACAGGCTAGATGGCACCGACTTCAAACTAGAACTAAACTCCATTTTAAAATCTGTTAGATGTCTTCTAAAGACTGGGTGAATGGAAACTGACCATTCTCTGATGAACTATTTTTCTTATGACAAAAAGGAGTCAGAGTGCTCAAGATGATCATTTTAATCACAAAGTGTTATACAGATTAACATAAACTTCAGATGTCACGGAAACAAGTTCCACAAAATTCAGAAATAACCCGTATCAGTGAAACTGGAGCAAGCATTTTGGAAACTTCAACGCACTGGATGGAACTCTTCAAGAATTTCACCATAAGTTTTCTTATCTATAAAAGGAAAGATCACAAAAGATTTATTTTTAAAACTAGGTTTAAAAAATCATATTTCCTAAAGCAAAATTAATACTTAATATTCTTATAGATAGAAACATCTAAGAATTTCCTTATTTTCTAGTCTTCAACCGTGGCTCGGTAATCACTGAGACATTTTGTTTCACTGAATGAAGAAAAACTTTGGAAGAATCTGTGGTGACATCCAGATGGATGCCTGGAGGGGCAAAGTGCTGCCAGGGGGATCCTGGCTGAGAGGCAATGAAGGAATGAACAGGCAGGGGCACAGATGAGTGGGAGGGGCCAGAAGGTGAGGTGGTCAAGCTCTCCATGCTCGTGCTGTCACTGCAGGAGGCTCTTGGCACGCCTGCCAGTAATCTGCTGAGAGACAGAAGAGGAAGCTAGTGGAGATGTGGAGGCAGAGCCGGAGGCCTGGAACTGAGGACTGCACTGCCAGTGGGTTTCACTCTTAGGAATCAATACTTCCAAGATTCCTTCCAGCTCTAACATCCAGGAGCTCTGAGCATTCCCCATCCCTGATACATCCACTATTCATGGCTTTGTACTAGTCTTTGAGCTCTTCATTAGCAAAAAAAAGCTGGACCTTTTTGATCCACCATAAACATCACATATGTGATTGAAGGCTATGGGAATATTAAATAGAGTAATTAAATCTTAGAGCTGAATAGGATCTTAGAGATCATTCAGGCTAATTAAATTTAAATACTTAATATCACACATTTACATAAATAGGAATATCTATTTAAAAAGCTACATATTTACAAGTTCAAAATTGTCCTACTCTCATTCATTCATTCATGTGTATGCACATCTGTATTATGCATATGTGTGCAAAATACAAACAAGAAAACAGTTCTATTACAATTATATTCATAGTTGTACAGATGTAAGTAGGAGGATATAAGGAAATTCCTGTCTGTAGCTAAGTGAAGTCTTCATTGAGATGATGGATCCTAAGCAGGAATTTGCTAGGTGGACAGGGTGGAAATGAGATAAGGGGAGGATCAAGAAGAAGGTACAGCATGTACAAAGTGATACAGGGCAGGTCCAGGACACAGCATTTCACCAGGCGGGAGAAGAGTGATGGGAGATGAGCAGGGTTCTGTGTAGTTCAGGTCAGCTATTATTGATATATTAAGTGCCTACTATGTATAAGCTCTGGCTGGAAGCTGGGGAAACAGAGATGAAGCTACAGTCCAGTGAGGGGCACAGACACGTGCATGTAATGTGGTGGATCAAAGGTATGGGCAAAGTGTTTCTACCAGGCAATTAGCTCGGCCCGGGGAAATCAGCCATCCTCTGAGTCTGGATTTCATCCTATAGGCAATGGACAGCTATTTTAAGCATATCCATATTTATCCAGAGAGACATGACATGGAGGCAAGTACAACAGTCCAAGCAAGAGATTATCAGGGCCTAAACCAGGTAGTGGCAGTGGGAGGGAGAGGGGAGTTCAGGGTTGAGAAATATTTAGGAAGCAGAACTGGTAAGACTTGACTAATGGGAAGTGAAAGAGAAAGACTTGAAGCTGATTCCCAGCTTCTGGCTGGTGGACAGTAGTGCCATTCACTGGAGCAGGACACAGAAGAACAGGAGGTCTGGGCAGGCAGAGGAGACATGAGTTCTGCTCGCTGTCCGAGGGACAGAGAGGTACTCAGCCAGAAACTGGATATATGAATTCAAGAGAATTCTGGTCTATAGACAAAGACGTGGGAGTCAACAGAATTCAGAGGGCACCAGAAGCCACAGGCATGGATAATATTAACCAGGAAAAATGACAGAGTAAGAAAGAGGTTTTCTAAAATTAACTTCAAATACCTTTTTCAGGAAAATCCTCCGGATGTGATTTTACATATGAAAACATATCATGGTCCTTCAAAGCATACATATAGTCTTGACGTTTTAAAAGATAATATCCAACGAAAACAAAGGAAGTAACATAAAGAAGCTGGCGATGCAAACCTGAAATCAAATGACAAATCCCAAAGAAAGAAAGCAAAAATCAGTCAATGCATATTTAAAATTACATTTTTACATTTCAGATATATAATTTATTATTACTTCTTCCAACATTCTTTTAAAACAAGGCTTTTCTATATGGCTATTCTGAACTAATAGCCTTGACCTTGAGACATCTTCCTAAAGAAATCTGGCAATTATGAAAAACATTACACCTACAAACATAACTATCAACAGAACCCAAGATTTTTAAAATTCAGGTGTTATAAATTTCTTCATGGAGAAAGCTGGATAAGCACAGAATCCTGAATGCTCGACTGAGAACAGAAAAAAATTTTTTTTTCTTTTTAATAGGTTAACTTTAGACCTAAACTAACTTGTATTCCAGGACCTGTTCGAGATATAATGAGACAGAAGTAGAGTCCTCTACAAATGGTCGAAAAGTAATTTGGTTTGTCTCCAAATACCAATTTACGTTTGCATATTTACTGGTAAAACAGCCAGCTACACCACAAATATATCTCAACTGTCTTTTGTACCTTCTAAATTCTGTACCATGTGCATATGCTATCTATTCAAAAATCATCCTATTATAATGAGACTGGGGAGGATCTAATCATATGATCTAGGGAAAGCCGAAACTTAAGCTCTGAAGGAGAGATCCAAAGGTCTGAACTTTATGGAAACATTATTTGCAAAAGGCTAACTGCAGGTTTGACTTTCTAGCTATGCCCCAGATTTCTACTCCTAGCCCCCTTCTTATCCCACATATATTCCTTTGGAGAACTCATTTATTCCTATAGTTTTATCTACTGTCCATGTGCTGGTGACCCATTAAGTATGTCCAACTCAGGCACGCACATTGAATAGCTATATCAAAATATTTGACAGATACGTTCACCTGAATGCCCCCAAACGAACTCATTTCCTTCCTATTCATATTCCTTCCTCCTAATCTGGAGAATAAGATCAGGAATCCAAGTCCTGGGTAATAAACACAGTAATCATCTCTTTTCCTACCCTATTGCCCCACATCCCGTCACTGAGTCCCAGCAATTCTACTGTGTAAATATTTCCTTTCCTCACTTCAAGGAACTTATCTCTCATTTGCACTAACTGGTCTCCCTTTCATCTCATATTCCATTCCACACTGATCTCAGCTTTTATCCTGTCACCAGAGGAATTTTTACTAAAATACAAACCTAGCCCATGAGTCCCTTCTCCTTCACTTACGCCAAACAGGAGTCCAGACTCCTGCTGATGACCTCCTAGGCCCTTCTCGAACGACTCTTCCACTTTCATCTTCTGACACTCTAATATGCACATTGTGCTTCAGCGGTACTGAACTACCTTTAATTCCTCACACAAACTAGGCTCCTTCATGCTTCTATATACCATGCGCTGGTTATTTCTCTGCCCAGGGACTTCTTTATCCTTCAAGAGCCAACTCAGACATCATTTCTGCTAAGTCTTCCCAGAACTTTCCTGGAGTTAAAAGGGTGAACTCATTTCTATTAATATGTAAATTGCTACAGAAATTATTTGTCTCTACTACCACGCAAAAGCAATGTTTGATTACTCTTTGTATAGCAGCACACAGACAGCACTTAATATTTCATAAATGGATGAATGGCCTTGGGCAAGTCAATTTACTACCTCTAAAACAAAGATAATTCCTATCCTATCTTTCTTACAGTAGTATTATATAAACCAAAAGAAAATGTGTGCGAAAGTATTTTGGAGAAATGTGTAAAACAATAAAAATGCAAAATAGTACTACATTCTGGGACTGGACAGGGCCCAGGCTCTTTTGCATTCTCTCTTACCCCAAAGAGCCCTGCTTCCCCTAATGGGCCACCTGCAGCATAGCAAACCAAAGTGTGCTGGGTTCTCCTGCGTACCATTGAACTACATACACAAATACAAAGACCTAGACTCTACGCTTACCTGCATCCCGCACAGAAAGACTCCACAAATGTTGTTTTTTGTGTGTGTGTGTGTGAGGAAGACCAGCCCTGAGCTAACATCTGTTGCCAATCCTCCTCTTTTTGCTGAGGAAGACTGGCCCTGGGCTAACATCCATGCCCATCTTCCTCTACCTTACATGGGACGCCGCCACAGCATGGCTGCCAAGCAGTGCGTTGGCAGGCGCCCGGGATCCAAACCTGCGAACCCTGGGCTGCCAAGCGTGAGCTAAACCGCTGCGCCACTGGGCCGGCCCCTCCACAAATGTTTTAGATGATGACGGCAGTTCCCAGCCCTAAAGACATGGCTTGGCCTCTTCCCAAGTCCCCATTCCCCTAATCTCTCCTCTCTCAGTGCAGTCTCCTCCTCATTGCATTTACAACCCCTCCACAATCAATCTTCCTTTCTTTCCTTTACTCAGTGAATCTAAACTTGGAAGCCATGGTGCTCTTTATGGAACACCATAAATTACGGCTATTTTAAACTAGAAGTCACTAAATATTTAATTTTATGGTCTACACTTAGATACCAACTAACTGTAAAGTGGTAACCAGCAACAAGAGTTTAAAAATAGGTGATGGGAGAAAAGCTTAAGAAAAAATTCTATTTAATTATTTTCTGCTAACTTGAAAAAGATCTGCACAATTTGATTTCATTGATAGACTATTCCAATACTACCCACAAAATGCTACCTGCTACCCTATGTGCATAAACTTGTACCACAATTTGTCTTTTTAATGGATATGCTCACCTGGTTTGTAAATTTTGGGGGGTTGGGACTAGGTTTTACACTTCCTTGTACTCTACATATGCCTATTCATTCAATAAATACTTATCGAGCACTACTATAGGCCAGATATTGAACTAGACAAACACAATATGCGTTCAATAAATGCTGCTTAGGATAACCATTTCAATAAAGTCCTCAAGACCTAAATTTTCCAAAGCAAGTTAGGGAAACCCAGGGAACTCAGGAACTCTGTCCTCTAGTTTTATATACATCTCATCTAGTTCTCACATTCGCAGAGGTAAATATTATCCCTATTTCATAGATGAGGAAACTAAAGCTCACAGAGATAAGAAACGTCACCAGAATCAAATGACTGGTACCGTGGAAGTGGTGTCAAATCTGAAAGCATGTGCTCTTAACCACTATGCTCTTCTGTCTCTAGAAAAGGCACACAACCTTGTTCGACAACAATGAGGAGAGATTAAGTGGTACATACTTCACATTTCAGCCAACCTTTACTTCCTCTGGTACAGTCTCCCTCCTATCTATACCTCCTTCATGCTCCAAAGTGCTCTCTGCTCACCCACCTCTATCAAAACACGTATCTGTCACACCTAGACCCATAATGGACGGTTTACTTGTCTCCCTGACTCCATCAGGAGCTCCCCAAGGGCAGGGACAGGATTGCTCACCCCATATACCCAGTATGTAACACTGCCTGGCACACAGAAAGAGCTCAGTAAATGTCGAACAAACAAAATATATATGGTAAACTGTTTGCATAACAAGAGCTTAGGAAAGAGACTTCTGTCCAGCACCTTCTGTGTGCCAGGCATTTTACTTACTGAATCTCACTTAATTCTGACAACAAATATGCAAAGATTAATTATTCTCATCATATAGATGAGGAAACTTAGGCTCTGAATGGCCTGACCAACTAACTTGCCCAAGGTGACACAGCTGGGAAGCAATGGAGCAAGGCCATTTAGTTCCAAAGTGGAACTCTTTCCATTACACCAAGTGACAGCCTTGGGCAAATGTAGAGTGGTGATGGAAAGGGAGAATACCCCACCTTCCCAGAGGCAGAAATGGACAAAGATCACTCCTTTCATGAGTCCTGTGGGGTCATGTGCAAGGGAGATGGGATTTCAATACTATTTGAGCACTGGCAATGCTGAGATTTGGTGGACTTGGAGCTGACCTTCAGGCACGACTTACAGCTGCGAGAAGGCAAAAGAGGCACAAGTGAGGTCATTTCTGGCTGCCTGAACCCTTATATTAGCTTTCTTTCTAACTGGGCTCCTTTGGCTCCAATCAGTGCTTCACAGTGCTGACAAAATTGACCTTTTAAAACACAGGATACTGCATCGCCCCACCCCCAAAACCAAAAGCTAAAAAGGTTTCTGTTAGAGAATAAATTGCCATGATCTACCTCAATTTCCTTTGTAGCCTTATCACCCTACCCTGCACACTGACTCACTCATCAAACTGCCCTCCATTCAGAGGCCCTTGCCTCCATTACTCGTACAAGCTCCAATGGCCTGGAAGGCTCTCTCCTAGCATCTGCCTGATAAATCAAAGCTAAGTTCAAATACACCTCTTCCAGAGTTTCCCTCCTCAGTTCCCTTTGGAGACCCACAGTCCTTGGCACAGCTACTGTGTCACCTATTAGCAGAGTTAGCCAGTCTCTGACAGGAGGCCACTGACATAGCAGTAGGAAATACAGCCCAGTGATTTAGATCCTCCTACTCGGAGTGGGGTCCCCAGACCAGTATTATCAGCAGCATCCGGGAGCTGGTTAACATCAGGCCTCTCCCCAGACCCAATGAATCCGAATTTGCATTTGGACAAGATCCCAGGTTATCAGTATGCACATCAAGTTTGAGAAAACACCGGTTTCAAATATAGACTTTGAGGTCTAAAAACGGGCTGTTACCTACTAGTCACATGACCTTGGGCACGCTGCTTTAACCTCTCTAAGGGTCTGTCTCCTCATTGTGGATAATACTTCCCCACAATGTGTTCCGAGGATTCAATGCTATAATGCACGGAGTACCGGGAGCGCACGGCACGGAGGGCACGCTCACTTTTGCACACACCACTGCGCGAACTGAGAGGGAAGCAGGCAGTCCACCAGGCCGTTCACAGCCTCCCTGTGGGGTCGAGGGCTGCTCTGCACCTCCGTTTCCTCAAGCGCCAAGCGACACTCCGGCCCTGCCCGTTTCCGAGGAGCCCCCGGGGCGGCAAGGCGGGGCCTGCGAGGCGAAAAGGCCCGGAACAGCGGAGGCACCTCAGGCAGCCCGCGGCGGAGCCGGCCCGCAGCCCCGCGCCCCCCTCCCCCGGCCGGTCCGGCCCGCGCAGCCCTCACCGGCCGACACCACCGGCCTCCGCCGGATCGCGTTATCAATCAGGCCGGAGCAGTAGCCCAAGAAGCCGATGTAGAAGAGCCGCGGGTCGGTCAGCTTGGGCGGGGGCAGGCTCCGAGCCTCATCTGGCAGAAACTTTAAGGGCGCTCGGCCCGGCCGTCCGCTCATCATGGTGACGCCGTTCCCACTTGAGGTCTGGCCTCAGACCGCCAGCTACGAAGAAGTCCCCCGGGACCACCGCCGGGACCGCGCCGCAAGCTTTCTCCTCCGAGCTCAGGGCTGAAGGGCACGGCGCGGCGCGGTGCAGCGCCCAAACGCTTCCCCGTGCGCGCCCCTGCCGGAACCCCGCACGCGAGGTTCCGGGCTACTAAACGGCCCACGCTGCTCGCCAGTCTGCGCTAGTTCAGCCGGTGGGGTTTTGGGGCCTGAGCTACAGGGTTGAGGAGTACACGAAACGAGCCAAACTGGGAGAAGACTAGGTAACACTACTTGTTTACGCCCAAACTCCCCTATCTGGAATTGCCTCTCCTTTCCCTGCCCCTGAATGTTCCTTCAGCAAGAATTTATCTTTGCATCCAACACTCACAAGTGGGCTTAATGGATAGTTTTAAGAAACGTAATTAACTGAAATCTCATAAAAGCTAGTTTTCATTTTCTGGGTTTCCAGTCGTTCATTAGCACAGGCACACCCTCTAAAGCCTAAAATTAAGGGCCAGCCAGCAACAAAGAATTCAGAGAACCCCAGGACTGGGTCATTTAGCCAAACTCTTGAAATTCAGCCCGGGTCGCAGCACCCTAAAATTTTTCACCTCTGGGTCTTCAGGTCCTTGCACGTGGCTGAGGGAAGAGGTGTTCCCTTAAATATATGAGGAATGAAAGAAAGATGGAATCCACAACATTCTGCCATTTAATTGTCCAGTCTCTGCTCACCTACCTCCAATACTGGAGAGCTTCTATCTTTGAACAGTTCTCTCTTTAGAAAGCGCTTCCTGATATTGAGCTAAAATGTTTACTTTTTGTGTCCATTCATTAGTGAGATCAACATTTTATCCATACAAATGCTAATTAAACCAGAGGTTAATGCAAAGGTATACTCATCAAAGGTATTGATTTCCAAAGTGGAAGAATTGAATATCAGTTAAGAGTGATTAAATAAAGGATGGACCTTTTATGCCTATTAAAAGCACTCCCAGATTGAAATATTTCAAGTTAGGGTTTTCCAAAGGAATGTATATGGGAACAGTTTCCCCGAAGGCAGCAGATGTTTCGAAGGTTCACACTCTTTGATCCAGTAATTGCACGTCTGGGAATCTGTCCTATAGAAATGGTATGACATGAAAAAGCTTCCTTGCACATTTTTTTTAAACCACAGTGTTTCTTTTAAAATAGTATCAAAAGAATGAAAACCACCAAAAATCTTCCACTGTAGGACTATGTAAATTTTGAATACTCGATGAACTATTAGGCAAACACTTAAATGTTTAAATGATGTTTACACATTCTTCCCCACATTCTTCTGGGTCCAATCTGGGACTTTTTTTTTTTTAAGAAAGTTAAAAGTTACCAAAAAATACAAAGAACAATAAATACCCAGATTCTACCACTCAGAATTAACAACTGTCAATATATTGTCATATTTATTTCTAACCGTTCTTTTCAAGGAAATAAAACACTATAGATAAAGCTGAAGTCCTCTTCCCTTCCTCCCCAGAGACAACCACTATCATGAGTTTAGTGGGTATACTTCCAGTATTCATACATTTAGTATTGTATTATGTGTGCTTTTAATTTTTTTTACCTAAATAGTATGATTTATTGTTCCTGTTCTCTCGCTTTTATCATTTCATGTAATATTTTTGAGATCTATTCATGATGATACAGAAAGATCAGGTTCATTCCTTTGACTACTGTATAATGTTCCATCACATAAATATATCACATTTTATTCATCCATTACCCTTTTGATGGATATTTAGGTTGTTTTCAATTTGTTTTTCACTTACCTAAGTCTTATATACTAGAATCCAGGGTCTAGAGAAACATTTGCATATGTATACCAGGGCTAGGAGATGTACAAGAATATCACAGGAGTAATAGCCATTTGTAATACCCTCAAACTGGAAACATTCTAAATGTCCATTAAGAACAGAATAGAAAATAAACTGTGGTGTTTTCATACAAAGTAATATCCATGCATCAGTATGATGAATCTCAAAAAAGAAATTTATGTTAAAAAAGAGATTAAGAGATAAGAGAAAAAGAGATGTTACAGGAGAATATGATTCAATTTGCATAAAGTTCACTATTAGGCAAAACTATATTATTTAGAGATACACATATTCATGGTAAAACTATAAAGAAAAGCGAGAGAAGGATTAATATAAATGTTCAGGTTAGTTACCTCTGGGGAAGGAGAGGCACACAGAAGGCCTCTAAGGTATTAATATTGTATTTCTAAGCTGTGTGGTGGATGCATGGATGTACATTTTATTATTTTTAACTTTACATATGCATTTACACACTTTTGGGTTTATGATATATTTTATGCAATAATGAATTTTTTACTAAATTAAAATTTTAACTTTTTTATTGTGGTAAAAAACATAACATTAAATTTACCATCTTAATCTTTTTTGTGTGTGTGTGTAGGGGGAAGACCAGCCCTGAGCTAACATCTGTTGCCAATCCTCCTCTTTTTGCTGAGGAAGACTGGCCCTGGGCTAACATTCGTGCCCATCTTCCTCCACTTTATATGGGAGGCCACCACGGCATGGCTGACAGGCAGTGTGTCGGTGGACACCCGGGATCTGAACTCGCGAACCCTGGGCTGCCAGGCATGAACTAAACCGCTGCGCCACCGGGCAGCCCCCATCTTAATCATTTTTAAGTATGTAGTTCAGTAGTGTTAAGTATATTCACATTGTTGTGCAACAAATCCCTAGAACTTTTTATCTGGCAAAACTGAAACTCTATACCCATTAAATACTTATTCCCTTTCCTTCCTCCCCCATCCCTTGGCAACCACCTTTCTACTTTCTGTTTCTATGATTTTGACTACTTTAGATACTTCATATGAGTGGAATTATATAATATTTGTCCTTTTGTGACTGGCTTATTTTACTTAGCGCAACATCCCTGAGGTTCATTCATCTTGTTGCATATGACAGAATTTCCTTTCTTTTTCGGGCTTTATAATATTCCATCACGAAATGTATGTACTACATTTTCTTTATCCATCCATCTATTGATGTCCATTAGGGTTCCTTCCACCTCTTAGTTATTGTTATTTGTTGTGAATAACACTGCAATGAACATAGGTGTGCAAGTATCTCTTCAAGATCCTGCTTTGAATTCTTTTGGATGTATGCCCAGAAGTGGGATTGCTGGATCAATGGTAATTCTATTTTTTATTTTTTTGAGGAAACTCTATACTGTTTTCCATAATGGCTGCACCATTTTATATCCCCACAGTGCTTAAGGGTTCCAATTTCTCCACATCCTTGCCAACAATTATTTTCTGTCCTTTCAATAGTGGCCATCCTAATGAGTATGAGATGTTTTGATTTGCATTTCTCTTATGATTAGTGATGTTGAGCATCTTTTCATATACTTGTTGGCCATTTGTATATCTTCTTTGGAGAATTGTCTATTCAAGTCCTTTGCCCATTTTTAAATCGGGTTATTTAGTTCTTTTTGTTGTTGAGTTGTAGAAGTTCCTTAAATATTCTAGATATTAATCCCTTATCAGATATATGGTTTGCAAATATTTTCTCCCATTCCTTAGTTGTCTTTTCACTCTTGTTTCCTTTGATTGCAAAAGTTTTAAAATTTGATGTAGTCCCATTTGTCTAATTTTGCTTTTGTTTCCTATGCTTTCAGTGTCATATCCAAGAAAATTATTGCCAAATCTAATGTCCTGAAGATTTTCCTTTATGTTTTCTTCTAGGAGTTTTATAGTTTTAGGTCTTATGTTTAGGTGTTTAATCCGTTTTGAGTTAATTTTTGTATATTCATTCTTTTCCATGTGGATGTCCAGTTTTCCCAACAACATTTGTTGAAGATACCATCATTTACCCAATGTGTAGTCTTGGCTCCCTTGTCAAAGATCATTTTGGCCATATATGCAAGGGTTTATTTCTGGGTTCTCTATTCTGTTCCATTGTTCTATATATCTGTCTGTATGCCAGTACTGCACTGTCTTGATTACTGTTGTTTTGTAGTATGTTTTGAAATCAGGAAGTGTGAGGTCTCCAACTTTTTTCTTCTTTTTCAAGATTGTTTTGGCTATTCGGGGGTCAATAATACATTTTTAAAAAGAAAAATAATATTTCATTTTAATGTGAATTTCCATGATGATTAGCGACAGTCTGAGAATTCTTTCCTATGTTTATTTGTCATCTGGATTTTCTCTTCAGCAAATTGCATGTTTTGTCCTTGGCCCATTTTTCTTTTGAATTGTCTTTCTCTTATTTATTAATTTGTAGAAATTCTTTATATATTCTGATGCTAATCCTTTGTTATATATCTGACAGATGTCTTTTCCAAGTCTGTTGCTTGCCTTTGAACATTATTTATAGAGGGTTATTCTTTATAGAGGCTTTTTTTTGTAACACAGAAATTTAAATAATTGATTTTGTCAAATGTATCAGTCTTTTTCTTTATGGTCTATGTTTTTCAGATTGTTTAAGAAGCCTTCTTTATTCTGAGATCATAAAGATATGATCCTATATTTTCTTCCCAAGTTTTAGTTTTTCATGTTTATGTTTTTAATCCATTTGGATTTTATTTTTGTGTTCACTGTGAGGAATGTTACACAAGAGAACTGACCTAACACCATTTATTAAATAGTTCATCCTTTGCCCACCAATATTTAATGCCTCCTAATGCCACGGTCTATTTCTTGTTCTTATTAAATTAAAAAAAATATTTTTTCCAGCTTTATTGATTATTGCCACATAACATATGTAAGTTTAAGGTATACAACACGATGATTTAATACATATATATTGCAAAATGATTACCACAATAAGGTTAACAGCCATGATCTATTTCTGAACTCGTTTGTTCCACAAATCTCTTTGCCAATTACTGTACCTATATCACACGAGTAACTATAGCTTTGTAATACTCTTTCATATTTGCTAGGGTTTGTCACATTTTTTAAAAAGCTAGCTCACAATAAATGTTAGCTATTATTATTACTATTTGTATATCTCTACTCTTCCTCCTGAATGTAAAGTCACCTTGTCAAATTCCCTGAAAAATCTCATTAGGGTATTGGTTAGAATTGCATTGAATTTATAGACTAATATGGGGAGAATTGATATATTTAAAATGCTGAGTCTTCTCATGCATGAACATGGTATATATTTCTCCATTTATTCAAGTTTTCTTTTTATATCACTCATTAAAACATTATAATTTTCTCCATAAAATTCTTGCACATATTTATTAGTTAGTCTTTAGGTATTTATAGTTTCAGTTTCTGTTGTGAATGAGGTATTTTTATTACCTTTTCTAGCTGATTAATTAGAATATGGCTCTTGTATCCAGCAATCTTGCTAAACTCTCTCACTAGTTCTAATAGTTTTTTGACTTGATTCTGTTGGATTTCCCCACATACTGGGCAACCCTTGCCCATTTCCATTGCCAAATTTTAATTTTTGCCAATCTATTGGTGGAAATGTTATTTCATTATTGTTTTGCCTTTCCTTGATTATTAGTGAAGTGAATATCTTTTCATATTTATTGGCTATTGCATCTTCCTCTTCTGTGAATTAATTGACTATCTTTTACCCATTTTTCTTTTGGATCATCTCGTTTACTGGCTGATTTGTAGGAATTGCACACATATTCCCAATACTAATGAAATTTACTGTTTTTACATAGTTTTTCCCTCTTTATAAATTGTGCTTTTTGTGCCTAAGAAATCGCATTCGCCCATTACAATGTCTTTCTGTTCTCACCTCCAATTAAATTACCTTTACTGAGAACACTAATGACCCCCATATTTCCACATCCAATGTGTCAGCAGCATCTGACACAGTTGTCCTCTCCCTCCTTTCAGTTAACACTCTCTTCCTTTAGCTTCAGGACACTGTACACTCCTAATTTTTCAATCTTGCTTCGCTGGCTTCACTTTGTCAATTTACCTTGATGTTTCCTCTTTTTCTTCTCGGTCTGCAAATGTTAGATTTCCTCAAGACTTGTCCTGAGTCATCTTCTCTTTACTCTTTATCTACTCCCTTGGCCTTCATTATCATGTATATACTGACGACACCAGCATTTACTACTCTAGCCCAAACTCCCTACTGAACTCAAATAATATATCTACTCACCTACTTGGCATCTGCACCAGGATATCTCACAGACATCTCAAAGTAAGTACATCTGAAAATAAAACTCTTCTTCACATTCGGAAAACTACAAAATATTTTAAAGTATAAGGAATAATATAACAAACACCCTTATTTCCACCACTATAACGTTTTGTTGTATTTGCCTCAGGTCTTTATTTCCTGATGTATATATGTAAAATATACATACACACACACACATTTGTATATATTCTCCTTTAAAAATATGTGAATAAAATAAAACAGAGCTAAAACTCCTCATGACCTCAACCCTCAGTCCCAATCTCTTTCTTTCCTCCCTAGAGGCAACTGTGATCATAAATTCCAATGTATATTAGTGTCCATTTCAATACATTTATATTAATAGATGAATTCATAAACAATATAGAACATAATTTTTTGTGTGGTTTTAAAAGTTTACACATTCTGTATACATTATTTCCTTAAGTCCATGTTCGAGAGTTTCTCTGGGGTCTGTACTTAGAATTGGAACTGCTGAGTTTCAGAATATATGGATTTTCAATTTTACTAGATACCATCAAATTCCTCTATAAAGAGATTGATCCAATTTCCATTTTCATCCACAATATATGTGAAAGTAGGAATATTTTCTATTGTTAGACTTTCATTTTTGCCAGTCTGATGGTGAAAAATGGGATCTCAATGTTGTATTAACCTGCACTTCCCTATTACCAGTGAAAATGAGTATCTTTTCCTATAGTTATTTGCCATTTGGGTTTCCTTTTGTTTGATTGCCTATTCATACACTTTGCTTTTTTTCTTTAGGGTTGTCTTTTTCTTAATGATTTGTAGGAATTTCCTGTGTGAGGTAACATGCATCCTTTGTCTGTTACATATGTTACAAAATACTCACCCCCCCAGTCTGTTTTCTTTTAACGTTGCTTATAAGGTCTTATATTATACAGAAGTTAAAATTCTGATGTAGTAAAATTTATCAATCTAATCTTTTTCTTTATGGCTTGTTTTGTGTCTTTAAAAATATTTCTAAGCCAAGGTCCTAAATTTTCTTTTAAGAATTTTACAATTTCCAAAACAAAGCTCTTGATACCACGCTTCCATCCTCTACTTGCTTCTTCTGCATTTTTCCCACCTCAGTAAATGGTGCCACCATCCACCCAGATGCAACACCTGAAATATAGGGGTCATCTATGATTTTTTTCCTTACCCTCTAGCCCTATATCTAATCCATTTCCAACTCCAAATCCATCCACTTCTCCATCACACTGCCACCACTCTTCTTCCAAGCTCCATAATCTTGCACCCAGGTAATTTCCACAGAATAACTGGAGTGATTTTTTTGAAAATATATACCAACCTACAAGTAAATAAGAAAAGATAAGAAATCCAATAGAAAAAGTGGCAAAGAACATAAACACAGTTTTCAGAAAATACAAATGGCTCTTAAACATGTAGAAAGATTCTAATCTCATAAGAGAAATGCAAATATAAATTACTCTTGAGATATCATTGGCAAAGATCTAAAAGACTGATGACACACAAAGTTGGCAAGTTTATGGGCAAACAGGCATCATACATTGCCCAAGGAACATAAACTGGTGCAACTTCTATGACCAATTTGGCAACATCTACCAAGACTATGAGTGCACATAGCCTTCAACCCTGAAATTCCACCTCTAGAAATTTAATCTTACAGTATGTGCAGTCCTATCACATGTGCAGAATGAAATATTGATATTCATTGCAGTAATCATACTGGCAAACATACTGGAAACAACTGTCCATTAAGAGCAAACTTGTTAAATAAATTATGGTCCATCTATGCAGTGGATACTATAATGGACAGACTCCAAGATGGCCCCCAATTATCTCTGCCTCTTGGTATTCATGCCCAGTGTAATCCCCTCCCCTTCAGTGGGACGTGTGCCTTCCTTCTAATATACAAAATGCAGCAAAAGTAACAGGAGGTGACTTCCATGATTACATTACATAAGATAATAAAAATTTGTCTTGTTAGCAGACTTCCTCTCCCTTGCCGACTTTGATGAAGGCAGCTGCTGTGTTGTGAGTTACTCCATGAAGAGGCCCATGTGGCAAAGAGTTGAGGGTGGCTTCCACTCAACAGTCAGCAAGAAACTGAGGCCCTCGATCCTACAGCCTGTGAAGAACTGAATTCTGCTCACAACCATGTGAGTGTGGACGCAGACCCTCCCCTAGTGGAACCTTGAGATGAGACCACAGCTGTAGGTGACACCTTGTTTGCAGCCCGTGAGAGACCCTGAAGCAGAGGACGTAGAAAGCTGTGCCTGGACTCCTGATCTACAGAAATTGTGAGATAATAAATGTATTGTTTTTGGCCACTAAGTTTGTTATATAGCAGTGGATAACTAATACAGATATTATGCAGCTGTTAAAAGAATGATGCAGTTTTATATGTACTGATAATAGAATGAACTCCAAAATATACTCATTAAAAATAAAATCAAAGGTCAGAACAGTGTGTATCATTTATGTGTATATAAATACTTGTCTATGCATGGAGTATCTCTGGGATCTCTGGAATAATACACAAGATATTGATAGCAATGGTTGCCTCTTGGTAGGGGAACTGGGTGGCTGGGGACCTTTTGAATTTTGCCTCATGTACATGAAAACGTAACTCAGAAAATTATAAATGATTTGTTCCCATTTGACTTAAAATTTAATTCGTTACAATGGCCTAAAAGACCCTGCATGACTTGGGCCCTGCCTTCTTCAACTTCAACCCGAACCACTCTTCCTGGCTCTTACAACCCTCTAGCCACTAGCACATAAACTTCTTGAGGGCAGGAATATATTCTTTCTTGTTCACCTTTTGATCTCCAACACCTAGCACAGTGCATAACACTCAATAGGAATTCAGTGAATTTTATTTTGAAGCGATAAGTAATGAATTTGATTTTCAAAGTCTTAGGAAGGATTAAAAGAGTTAATGCCTAATGGGAAATAAAAGAAAAAATAAAGAAATGGGACTACATCAGACTGAAGCGCTTCTGCAAGGCAAAGGAAATCATGAACAAAACGAAAAAACAACCCACCAACTGGGAGAAAATATTTGCAAATCATATATTTGACAAGGGGTTAATCTCCAAAATATATAAAGAACTCATACAACTCAACAACAAAAAACAAACAACGCGATCAAAAAATGGGCGGAGGATATGAACAGACATTTTTCCAAAGAAGATATACAGAAGGCCAACAGGCACATCAAAAGATGTTCGACATCACTAATCATTAGGGAAATGCAAATCAAAACTACAAAGAGATATCACCTTATACCCGTTAGAATGACTATAATACCAAGACAGGGGATAACAAATGTTGGAGATGTTATGGAGAAAAGGTAACCCTCACACACTGCTGGTGAGAATGCAAACTGGTGCAGCCTCTATGGAAAACAGTATGGAGATTTCTCAAAAAATTAAAAATAGAAATACCATACGACCCAGCTATCCCACCACTGGGTGTTTATCCAAAGAACTTGAAATCAACAATTCAAAGAAACTTAAAGTATCCCTATGTTCATCACAGCATTATTCACAATAGCCAAGATGTGGAAGCAACCCAAGTGCCCATTGACTGATGAATGGATAAAGAAGATGTGGTATACTACTCAGCCATAAAAAAGACAAAATCATCCCATTTGCAACAACATGGATGGACCTTGAGGGTATTATGTTCAGCAAAATAAGTCAGACAGAGAAAGACAAACACTGCATGATTTCACTCATATGTGGAAGATAAACAAACACATGGACAGAGGGAACAGACTAGTGGTTACCAGAGGGGAAGGGGGTTGGGGGGTGGGCAAAAGTGGTAAAGGGGCACATATATATAGTGATGGATAAAAATTAGACTATTGGTGGTGAGCACAATGCAGTCTATACAGAAACTGATATATAATAATGTACATCTGAAATTTCACAATGTTATAAACCATTATGATCTCAATAAAAAATGTATTAATAAAGATAAAATGGATACTCAATTCAATTACTTAAAAACTATTAACTATATCTTGGAACAACTTGAATATGTGAAACTACTTGCTTAACTGTAAATTTTATGAAATCTAAATAGAGATCAAATATTTCTGATGAAAATTTAGCATCTGAATTGAGATGTGCTGTAAAGTGTAAAAACCATGCCAGATTTGGAAGACTTAGTTCAGAAAAAAAGAATGTAAAATATGTCAATAATATTTTATACTGATTACATGTTGAAATGATAATGTTTTAGATAGTCTAAATGAAATGTATTATTAAAAATTTTTTAAAAAGTTAATGCCTAGCACAGTACTTGGCACATAGCAGGCATTCAACAGAAAGGGACACAATATGGGGCTTTCCCTTGTATATCACGTGAAGGGCTGTCATATAAATGGGAGTAGAACCTCATTATGTATTGCTTCAGAGACCAACTGGTAAAAGTCAGAGGAAGAAAAATATTAATTCAGCATTAAATGTCCTAAGAAACAGCTGCACATATGCAAGGGGCTGCTTTATGAGGTGGTGAACACCCCCACACTGCCCAATCAGCCATCTGTTCTCTGTCAGGGAAACTGTGAACAATAAATTGGCCCTGAGTGCTCTTCTGAGAGCCTTTTTAGGATTCTAGGACTCCGTGATTCTGCACACAGAGGTATATCACAGGTCCTGTCCTTTTCATGCTTGTTTTATATACACAAGTATATTGTTTATTCCTGACTCAAAGACTGAAAAAAAATAGTACATTTATTGATCTTTCTGTAAGATGGGGATGCTGAATATAGGACTTCTTTGTGAGAAACTAATGGCTATATTGATTCAAGTTTTTGAGGTTTATAAAATCTTTTAATCTCAGCTGCCATATGCACAGTAGTCTGTTTCTTTGGAGCATGAAAAAGGGGATAGATGGGTCAAAAGTTTTTAATTTTTTTTTACCACAATCTTGCTGGAAATGTAATTTCATCAAACTACTGAAGAACAAAACATCTTTTTCAAAGGTCATATTTTATTGGAATGGTTTTTTTTCTCCCATTAACTGCAAACAGAAGTTGTATGGACCACACATAAAGGGCAATTCTCTCTGATAACTGAAGTGCTTCCTTCTCAGGGAGTATTTTCAGGTAGAAGTCATTAACAAGGAAAACTATTCCAGTGTTGGGCTGGAAAGACAGCACACCTTCCCAGTAGTTCCCTCCCAGTTCTGGCTGTCCTTGGCCTGGGGAAAGATACAGTGACCAAGAACACCACCATTCTTTTATCTTGTTAAATTTTGGTACACTGCATATAAATTAAACAGCAGGCAAAAAATGAGTTCATATATCGTTTTAATTTTGATAGTAACCTTAGCTTGTTTTCTTGACTTTCCTTAATTCTAGATTTCAAAACATTTTGAAACAACACTTTCATTTACTTAGTAACTACTGAAACCTAGGAATTTGTTGTTGAAACCTACCCACATCTCTGCAAAGTTTAAATACATGAATACAAAGTATAGTGCTTGGGAGAGTCCTGGGCTGTAGGCAGAAGTCTGTGTTGGCACCAACAAGCTATTCCTCAGTCTCTGGAGCCATTTTCCTCCTGGTAATATAAGGAGTTAATTGCTTTAAAAAGACTGTTTGGATTTGAACTCTTAAGTCAAACAAAAACTTACATGAAGCTTAATATATGAAATAGATCAAAGCATATTTGTTTTGGTGGAAGATGGGACAGGGCCCAGAGCCTTTGAGGCAACTCTCAAGAACCTCCAGGGCTCTGCAGAATGCTCTGGAAATCTCTGCACCAGACAAGCTCTTCCAGTTCTGACATCACATCATATTCACAGTAACAACCTATAAAGCATAATTAAATTTGGCCTTGTTGAGATGCATCCAAATTCATCTTCTCTTTTTTTTGGCTTACACACCCTTTGGCAAAGATGTGAGGAACTCTACTGGGTCCCTTGGTTAATGTTGGTACTGGTAAACATTTAGACTTTAATCATGGCTGTGTGGTGTGCTTCATTCATTCAAATGTGTCAAAAACAGGGGCTATCAAGACAAGTGTGGTCTCGGGAAAAACACATAAACAATCAAGTGTCAGAGTTAGTGGTAGAAGTAGACCCCTAGGATGGGAGCACATGGTGGGGGCACTCAGTTCTGGGGAAGGGGGAGAGAAGGGAGAGGGAGCGGAAAGGATTCATAAAAATATCAAGTGACATTTACTGAACACTTAATATGCGTCAAGCAGGGTTCTAAATTTTGTGTGATCATTTTAGAGATGAGGATATTAAGGCAAGGATGGTTAAATAACTTTGCTACAGATGAAAAAATGGAGGCAGGATTTAAACTCAGGCTGTGTCAACTCCAGGGCTCCCACTCTTTTAATCACCAGGCTGTACTAGCTTTACAGTCACAGAGATGGCAGCAGTTGAGTTAATCTTGAAGATGTATGTACAATCAGATGACAAGGTAGAAGAGTCAGCAGAGAGAGGAGAAAGAGAAAGGGGCGTGAATGAAAGGAAGCAGAGGTACAAAAGAGCTTGGCACACTGGGAAATTTAAATTGTTAGGACAGCTGGAACACAGGGTGCAAGGAGGACTGTGGTGGGGAAAACAGGCCAGTAGGGCTCTGCTCCCTCCCCCTTCAGCAAAATCCCCATCTTCATCTTTGCAACGAGACTCCAAAGAAGTCTGGGAAAATTGAGTGAATTTAAGAGATGGGATAGCTGGATTAGCATCCCAGGACGCCATTGACCTTGGACTCTCTGATCTTGTTAGGGAAAAATGAGTAAATAAAACGCGTGAAAGTTCCTAGTGTTGGCTAGGTAAATGTTGGCTGAATTTGAACGTGCAGCAGGTATTAGGCAAACTGGGGTCCTGGATAAAAAGTGTGTGTGAAGTACTCTTAGGAAGGGAGAGGACAAGACCAGGTTGCAAAAACCACTTAAGTTGGTTCATGTGAGGAAAGTTTGAGAAGTGGCAGCCTTATCAAAATTGCAGTGCTTGCGTCAGAATAAATGAACTGTACAAGATGTCCTTACCTCAACGTAAGAGTAGATGTGGTTTACAGTCTCTGCTGACAGGCCAAATCAGTCCATTAAATATTCCCCTGGCCTTGTGAGTATTGTCATTGTATAATTTCAATGAAAAAAAAAATCTCCTGGAACAAGGTGTATACAATGGGGACAGTACACCATCTGTTCGTGTACACGCCAACAGGAAAATATAGGAGCTGGTAAGGAACCAAACAATTTTTGTGCAGAAATAAAAAATAGTATTTTATTTATATTTCCTAGCATATGATTCTAATTATGCTTTATAGCCTGGCAATGGTTATCATGGGCTACAAATAATCATGTTGTTGATCAGACTGCCTTGAGCAAGCACAGCAGTCTGAATGATCTCAGACAATTTTGACAGGCGAAAGCGAGAGCTGTTTCAGATGTGTTTCACTGCTTATGGGGGACAAGTGACTTCTCACCATGGTGACGATCAGTTTGCTAGGATGGGCAAGGCCGACCATGGAAGAATGGTCCTCCCAACAGATCTACTGAAATGAATAGTTCATGCCACCAGCAACTTTCTTCAAGTTCTGATTAATTTCCCATGAAATAATTGCTTGGAATACATCCAAGCAGTTCCTTTATTCATTGCTTCTTTGTCTTGCTGACAGGAGGGTCAGTTAATACTGAAACATACAGTTTGAACCAAGCATATGTGATGCCCACTGCACAATACACCGAGGTCAGGAACAAAGGGATAAAGGGGTACTTCAGCTTCCAGGAGGTGAAAGGGAATACAAATTCACAGAAGACTTCCAGAGGGCCCAGGCCAAGGAGGTAGAAAGTTTCCATCCAATTAAAAAGAGGTTTTTCTTTCCTGAAGAAAAAAAGGAGAGAAAAGTCTGATTTTAGATGAGTCATTCTGGTTTAGCAAACATTTCTCAGCTAAAGCTTCCCACCTGCACTGTGTTGATGTGAAGTACAGCCAAAGCCAGAGTCAAAAAAGTGCATTAAATTTCACATTTAGAAGAGAATGATATACCATTATCTCAACAATCTCAACATATCCAAACAATCTCAACATATCTCAACAATCCAAATTCACCCAACCATCTTCTCCCCATGCTGTCACTTAGCTGAAGCTGCTGAGAGAGAATTAGCGACATATTTGGAAGAGGAAAGGGAGCTGGATATGGTGACACTGGAATAAGAATATGGTAAACAATGTATAATTGAGGGTTTTAAGAATGTTTTTTGTTTTGATAAAATAACATAAAATTAGCTATTTTAACCATTTTTAAGTATACAATTCAGTAGCATTAAGTATATTGACAATGCTATACAGCTATTACCACTCTCCAGTTTCAAAGCATTTTCATCACCCCAAACAGAATCTCTGGAAACATTAAGCAATAATACCACCCCCCTGTAGTACCCTCTAATCTACTTTCTGTCTCTATGAATTTGCCTATTCTAGATACTTCACATGAATGGAATTATACAATATTTGTCCTTTTGTGCCTAAGTGCTTATTTCACTTAGCCCAGGTTTTCTAGGTTCATCCATGTTGTAGCACAATCAAAACTCTATTCCTTTTTCTGGCTGAATAATATTCCATTGTATGTATAAACCACATTTTGTTGATCCATTCATTTGTTGATGGGTACTTGGGTCATTTCCACCTTTTGGCTACTGTGAATAAAGCTGCAATGAACATTGGTCTACGAGTATCTGTTTGAGTCCCTGTTTTCAATTCTTTTGGGTATACAGCTAAGAGTGGAATTGCTAGGTCATATGGTTATAACTGAGTTTTAATATAACTAAGTATATGAGGTTTTATGGACACAATAAGATAAGAACCATAAGCAAGCTTTTAAAAATTATACAGATAACATTACATAAAGCTTAGAAGAGAAAAAATTTCCACCCATAATTCTATAACAAGAATTTTTACAAATCTGTTAGTTTTATGCATCTGTATTTATGTGGTTTTATTCAAAATGCATATTTTACATTCCATTTTTCATATAAGGTTTTAATTTAAGCTAGGTAGTCCCTCTTCAAATATTTCTCCCAAACTAAAGACACAATCTATGTTTCTATGCCAAAGTGATGGAATTATGGGTAATTTCTCTATTTGCCAATTTTTTGTAATGTTGTTATATTACTGTTATAACTTAAAAATAAACGTTAAAAGGCTTATCTGACCATTTAGGAGTAAACATTTCACAAGAGTAAATATAATTTTAAATGTACTTTTTTGGATTACCTGAATAGAGTCTTCAGTGAGGAAATACTGTAGATGGTAAATAGTAACATGAGTAAGATTTTAATGGGAAGTTCTGTTAAAAGAATAAAAAAATACAGATGATAATGTAGTTGATTAAGAGAAAGGTTTATGACACTTAAGGCAATATAAGCACTGACAGCCATATAGTGCTAGTAATGCTTTTTGAGTTTAACTATGCATTTTTGAGACATCTAAAGATACTGAGTATTCGGGACAAACTGGAGGTTTTATTTAAGACAATGGATGAGCTCTCTCCTTCCAAGAGATTTTAAGGTTGTTTAAATCAGATAGTATTGATCTCTAGGCCCTGATGAAAAGCACATGACAATCAGATATATCTTTCTAAAAAGAAGCTGTTTACCTGGTGCAGTGAAGAGCAGAGGGAAGAGGGAATAATGTCCTGTTGTGGTCAGAATCAGAAAAATCGAAGCATCTCCTGCTTTTCCCACAGACAAAAGGCTAAAAATAAAAATCCTCATAATAATTCCTTTAAACAACAACTGAAACTTACAATCGCAAATATCTTGAATAAACTGCATCTATTATTATTTCTACAACTGGCTTAAGCATAAAATAACATACTGTCTTTGCTAAAAGTCAAATTCAATCAAGAATATTAATTTCTCAGTGGGAAACTGTAAGCAATCAATAGAAGAATATACCACACTGAATCTTGTTTCCTTGAGTAACTGCCTTCTCCATAGAAAGGGATGTTGTGGGATTGGGAGCTGCCTATTGGTGGCAGCCAGGGAAGCAGGACTTGGGAGTTTAACTCCCAACCCTATAGCTCTTCTCTTGGACAATGCCCTGTACCTGCTGGTGTTCGGTATGAATTCTAATTAAAGACATTAGAAGTTTGCTCAATTTTTTAATTTGGAAACTTCAAGTTGCTAAATGAACCCAGACAAGCCATAGACGCTTGTCCCAACAAATTTGCTTAATGCTCTTTCAGAGCTTAAATGATTTCTCTCAGGATTTAAGAAAAAAAATCTCAAGAAAAATGGCTAATTCTATTACCATCTATCTATCTATTGGGTTTCATTTGTACATAAAATTGACACTACTGCATTTAAAATATCTTTTTTAGTATGCCTCAATGAAAAGATCATAAGATTTAGGTTTAAGTCCTAACTCTGCTACTTGCTAGCTGTGTGACTTTGGATAAATTACTTAAACTCTCTGAGACCCAGTTTCTGTGGATGTTAAGACGGGATGATATCCATTTATTCTAAATATCTTAAAAACTGTTGCAAGGCTCAAAAGAAAGAAAAAAGAAGAGAAACAAACAAACACAAAAAACAACCACCAAAATAACAGTTCTGGAAAATCTGAAGTGCTATACAAATGTTAGGTATTATTCCATAATGGACTCAATCTTCACTTTGACTAACAACACTTTACAAGGAACTGTGGGACCTTATTTTCACAGATGTGATGACACCAAAGCCCATGCTTTTCCATATTATGCTGCCACATTCAATATGAGACCTAACAGCCTGGTGTCATGGTTCTTAACCACTACAATACCCATTACCAAAAAATACAGGAAAAACACATGCAGTTTTGCATACCTCAGACCCTTCACAGGTGCAAGGATCCCAAGTTAAGCATCCCTGTCCTGTTCTAGTATAAATCTGTCCCTGTACGTCTTTGCCTCTGCCTATCCCACTGTACACGTCAAGAAGGGACAGATCAAATGGGAAACAACAGGATCACTGTGAAATATGCCAGAAATGCTCATCTGCTTACCTCATTGGGAGAACTGCTAGAAGTATGGCTTTTTCATGGACATGCCACCCAAACATGAAGGAGCTCAAGGCACAAAGAATTAGACAACGGAGAAAACCTCTGGGCCCTTGGGGTTTAAACCAAAGACAGAAAATAGAAGGCTAGAAACAACAGGCAAAGATAAAACTTCAGTATCATTTAAAATAGACTTTCCACAAACATTCTTCAAATGATACAATTTGCATCATCTCTGAAAAACAGTAGATCTTAAGACAATTCTCCATTAAAGTGGGATAATCCATCACTTTGTGAATAGTCCACCAAAAGTTAATATAAAAACAACTACTCAGAAAAGAAAGGCTTTCAGAAATATATATTTACTCATTAAAATTAACTCTGTTCATCAAGGGGCCGCCTGGTGGTGCAGTGGTTTAGTCCGCGCTTGGCAGCCCAGGGTTCACGAGTTCGGATCCCGGGCACCCGCCGACGCACTGCCTGTCAGCCATGCCGTGGCGGCGTCCCATATAAAGTGGAGGAAGATGGGCACGGATGTTAGCCCAGGGCCAGTCTTCCTCAGCAAAAAGGGGAGGATTGGCAACAGATGTTAGCTCAGGGCTGGTCTTCCCCACAAAAAAAAAAACCAAAACAAAACTCTGTTCATCAAAATTAACAAATGATAATTAAGTTCTAGGATATCTAGTATAACCCTTTATTACATCTTCAAATTAGTTAATTGTCACTGAACCTATCAGGTCAAACTACAAAAGTTCATAGATCTTTTGGGGCTGATAATAAATTAGATTTTACCATATTAATAAACAAACACCTAGCTTTGCGGGATGGAATGTAATTTACAATAAAACTATGGCCTTCCATAGGCAGCATACAAGGCTGAGGTTTTAAAAAAAGTTTTTACCTCAGAACATGTGAACAAGTAGGCCAGCAGAGCTTAATTACCTACCAGTACTGCCACGTAATTAAGTGGGGTCAGGTGTCTGGCTAGTAGGCTTGATCATTTAGAAACCAAAATTAAAGCTGAGTGTAATTATAGACAGGCTTGAGTTATTTATATTGAATTCTACCAAAATTATATCATGGAATTGAGGGCATCATGGTCACTAACAAATAAAAGAAACCTCTGCATGAAGCCTCGAGCAGCATCTGACTCATGTTAGATTCTTATCTGAGGCTCACACAGCCACTGCTGAAGCTGAACTCGTTATCGTCCTCAGGACAAAATATCCACGCAGTCCAGACATGGATTCTTGACCAGTTAGCCATGGAAGAAACAATAACAACAACAAACCCTGGATGTCCCTACTACAAACATTTTCCTCTTTCTCCACAGTGTGGTCCATGCCCCTCCTCCCTGGGCTTTTCTTTCTTCCTCATCTGAGGGTGAACAGATGGTCTAATAAGCCTCCGGGGAGAATCTCCTTCACACAGGCTTTACCAGTAATCCTTCCTTACAGTGTTCAAAGTTACTCTAAGAATTGCTAGGAAATGCCTCAATCTGCAGCAGGATTACAGCCATAGAATTTATCCTACGGTTAGAAAAAGTTGAAATTCAATGAGCCACACAAAAGAAAGGCAAAGAAAACTCAAGAAATGAGTCCCACATGTGAATTCTTACCAATATGGCAATCAGGGTGCAGATGAGAGTGACCAAGGGAGTCACTGAGGGAAGGACTGTGTGTTGGAACTGCTGAACCAAACCACTTGTCATTGAGGCCTTGGGAATCTTGTTGGGATCGAGAAGTTTCAATTGTAAACCTACAGAGTAAGGAGACATTTTGTTTTTATCAACAGCAAACCATATTTTACCAATCAATTCCTTAAGGAAAAAAAAGCTACTAAATCTTATAACTGCTTCAAGGTCAAGATTTCATCAACTCAATTCTGCACTTTTCTACCTAAAATGCGGCTGGTCTTGAGATTATACTACATAAAGCAGCTGTCTGCATCGCAGCAGGGAATTTGTGCAGTTTAACAGGAACCTTGCTGGCAGGCAGCATAAACAGCCATTAGTTCTCCCTCCAAAATGAAGCAAGCTTTCTTAAATGCAGGTCTGACCACGTCACACCCCAGCTCTGAATCCTTCATTGCCTCCAGGATAAAGTCCATATTCCTAAGCGTGGCATACAGTGTCTTCCACAATTTAGCCCCTTTCTACCTCTCCAGCTTCATCTCCTCCACTTTGTTAAATGTGGCTTGGCCACAATGAACTGACATACCACTCTCAACGCTTGTGTCCCGTTGCACAGGCTACTCCCTTTGCTTAGAATGGCCTAATCACTTTGTGACGTTAACTCCTAATTCACTTACTCATCTGAGAAAGTTCCTGTATCAAGTAGAGCTGATTTTCTTACTGGCCAGGGGTACCTTGAACACTTCGCTAGCCAGTGTTTACCACACTGCACTGTATCTGTTTACATACTCATTTCCTCTACTATACTGGGTTCCTAAAAGGCAGGAATGATGATTAATTCATTTCTATCCCTAGCATACAGGAGTTCAAGAAATACTTATTAAATAAACCAAAGTCTGAGGATGATGCTAACAGGACAGTCAGGGGCAGTCTGAGCACCTATGTGGCCCTATCTAATGCCACTGAAAATCAGTGAAATGTGGGAAAGGTATGGACCACCAAAATATCTTCTATTCATTCACCTCTTCCATTTCCCTTTCAGCGTGCTGATTCTCTCTTAAAGCTAATAACGATCTCCCTGTCACTGACTTTCCAGGTAAGACATCTTTGAAGAGACAGATATACAAACTAAGGTGCAGCAGTTTCCTGACTCAGACAAGGCAAGTGGCCCTTGTACCTCATAATATACTTGTTTAAAGCTTTTTTGAAATATGAATGTTATGAAATCACTTTATAAGAATGCCATGCACATCAAGGCTGGATTCATAGTGGGTGAGGGGTAATATCAAATTATGATTTAATACAAGTACATATCAAAAACAGGAATAGCAGCCACTATGCATTAAGCACCTAATGTGTGCCAAGCGCTTCACAGCCATTACTTTTAGCCCCCTGAGGCACAGATAGATGGAGTAACTTGCCCAAAGTCACACAACTAATAGGTGGTAGAACTGAACTCAGTTCTGCCTGGTTCCAAAAGCCCTGCTACTGACAACCTAGCACTTCATTATTGTTGCATTTGTTTCTCACAATATGCTGCATGGGAACAGGTAAAGTACTATTATCTCCTTATTATAGGGAGGAAGGCAAGACTAGAGGAATCAAATGACTTGCCCAATGCCACACAGCCAGCAATTTATGCAGATGGGCCTCCAACCAAGGCATCAGACTCTAGATCAGACGTTGGCAAACTCTAGCCTAAGAGCCAAATCTAGCCTGTGACCTATTTTTGTATGACTCTGAAGCTACGAATGGTTTTTACATTTTTTTTTTTTTTTTTTTTTGGTGAGGAAGACCAGCCCTGAGCTAACATCCGTTGCCGATCCTCCTCTTTTTGCTGAGGAAGACTGGCCCTGGGCTAACATCCGCGCCCGTCTTCCTCTACTTTTTTATATGGGACGCCGCCACGGCATGGCTGACAGGCAGTGCGTCCGCGGGCGCCTGGGATCCGAACCAGCGAACCCTGGGCTGCCAAGCGCGGACTAAACCGCTGCGCCACCGGGCCGGCCCCGGTTTTTACATTTTTAAAGGTTGTAAATAAACACAACTTACATGGCCTGCAAAGCCTAATATATTTACTATCTAGCCTTTACAGAAGTTTGCCTACTGTTTTCTTGATCCTGCCATTTCCCATCAAGTTGGGCTGTATTCATAAATGAGAATTTTTTTTGTTTTGTTGAGGAAGACTGGCCCTGAGCTAATATCTATGCCAATCTTCCTCTACTTTACATGGGATGCCGCCACAGCATGGCTTGATGAGTGGTGTGTAGGCCTGTGCCCAGGATCCAAACCCGCAAACCCAGGCCACCAAAGCAGAGCGCACAAACTTAACCACTATGCCACTGGACCAGCCCCATAAATGAGAAACTTTAAGTTATTCCAAAATGAAGTCATCTCAAGGTAAACATTTTTTTTTCATCACAACCCAAACCTAAAAGCATAGCCTAAGTTTTCCATTTCTTTTCATCTCATGCCAAAATGCACGGCTATCATGTTCCTTGTTGGTTTAACACGCAGAGTCACATCAGATATGTTCTTCTTTCTTGCTGCTTCACATATTTAAGTTTAAAAGTAGGGTTAATTACTGAATAATGTTTTACTTAAAAGGAAAAATTACCTTTCAAAAATGTCTAAATATTTTATTTTTTTCCCAAGGAAAAGATCAACAACCTCATTGCCACCAGGAGCTTTTATATGGAACACAGTCTGTTTACTGCACTGAAGCCTCAGTCCCTAGAACCGCTCCTCCGTTCATTCTGAAAGCTGAAATGCAGAGCTGGAGAACAAACAGTTCAGCCACATTCAAAACACAAAGCAGGTTTTGCCATTTCTCAATGTGACAAATCCTTTCACTATTCATAGTCTAAGTAAGAAGGTTTGCTACTATACCGATGACGGAGAGCACTTTGTCCACAGCATTGTACAAAGCCCAGAAGTTGGGAGCCCAATATGCATGGCAGAGGCCCCTCTTGAAAGGGAAGAGTCGGGAAAAGACTTGAGGCAGTTGGTTCTGTTGAAAAGAGATTAAGTGGTGATCAACGTTTTCCAAATTCAAAAAGGGATAGGAAACTGTGCCACAGTGTGTAGAAAGTTATGAGTTCTGAGTGGCAGTTTTTGTCCCTTCAAGTAAGTACGGTTGTGTGATCCTGAGCAGTTCACAGAACGTCTTCATCTAACCTCATCTGTCGGGTGGGCCAGGACATAAAAGTACTCTGAATACCAGTCCAATACCAGTACGAGTATAATGGAAGAATTTACAAGGTGCAAAGGAGGACACAGACTGCAGCTTATCCAAGTCTACGGAAGAGAGGCAGCAGCTGGAAGACTTTACAAAAGATGCAGTGCTTTTCAGTTTTAGCAGGAATTAAATTAGCTGAATTCAGGGTGAGGGAAGAAGGGGAAAAAAAATATCTGCTGAACATCTGTAACGTTCTAGGCACTTCAGAATGTCTGCTGTCGGTGAATGACTGTGAAAGCACCATGAGTGCTGATTTTGGGGTTATGAATAAATTAGAGCAAGTAGGCAAATTAGCAAATACAGAAATCTGTGAATAATGAATATCAACTCTGTGTGTGAGTGTGTGTCTGAGACATATAGTTAAACCTATAAAAATATACACATACATATTTGAAAATGCACAAAAATGTCTCAAAGAATACCATCCTATCTTTGGGGAGTCACACTGGGGAGGAGTAAGAAAGGATAAGAAAGGATAAAGTAAGTTTTGCTTATTTTATACATTTTTGGCTTTATTATTTTTTCTCAACAACAACACAAAAAGCATGTATTACTTTATAAATATAAAAGGCTTACCAAGGCTAGGAAAGGACCCAATGAAAGAGCAGAAACTAGAAAAACAATCAGTCCCAGGGAAATAAGATGAATGAAGCTGAAGCTGTTCCATCGGATGGACCCATCTAGAGAAGGGAAACATTATCATTAAGCAGGAGCATGGAAAGCCATAACTTATATCATGTACTAAAACTAGAAGTATCCCCTGATAGTACACCAATCTTTACGATGTGACAAGAGCAGAGAAAAGTCAGAATGGGTAAAGGGTTTACAGGATCAATAGCTGAGAGGTGTCTATTGTGCCTCATAAAATCCTCTCTTGAAGCAAGCCACCAAGTCAAGGAAAAATAAAATAAAGAAGTTTTTGCTATTATCACTGAAACTTGCCTGGTTTATTTGCAGTGAAACAGTAAGACCGCAGCAGATATATACCATAAGCTGGTGCTACGTAGAGGTAGATATGCTTGAAATGTAGAAGAACAGCAAAGAGAAATGCTCCTTCCATATGCCTTTTCTAGGAGATTTAAAAGGGAAATAGCACTTTAAAATTCAGGGTAAACTAAATGCAGTAATGTAGTATCCTGGATTGGATCCTGGAACAGAAAAAGGCCATTAGTTGAAAAACTGGTAAAATCTGAATGTACCAATGTTGGTTTCTTAGTCTTGATGAACGTGCCATAGTTATCCAAAACGGTAACATTAGGGGAAAACGGGTGAGGGCTATAGGAACTCTCTGTACTTACTATCTTTGTAACTTTTTCTGTAAATCTAAAGTTATTTAAAAAAATAGTTTATTAAAAAATAAAAAACACTGGAGATTGGTTGTACAATGTGAATATACTTAACACTGCTGAATTGTTCACTTAAAATGGTTAACATGGTAAATTTTATGTTATTTTACCACAATTTAAAAAATACACATTTTAATAAGATATATTCTGAAATAATGAATAAAATATGAGTCTGGGATGTGTTTCAAAATAATCCTTTGTGTGCATATGTAGATCACTGTACTATTTTCTCTACTTTTGTATATGATTTAAATTTTCCATAATAAAAAGTTTTAAAAATTCAGGCAAATAGTCCACATGCAATATAAGGAGAACACAGGCAAGTGATTTCAGCGAGCTTTTATACTGAGCCTAGTGGGTTCATAAATTCATTATTTCAACAAATATTTATTAAGTACTAAGCTTGATGCTGAGGACACATCTTCATAACAACACAGTATAAATTCCCTACAGATCTAAAGCCCAGAGAATCCCAGAGTTTTAACAACAGCTGAAGTTGATTTCCATGGAGGAGCTGGGAATGAGTACGAATGAATACGTATGATGTTCTGGTACCAAAGAACCATTTAAATTTTACATCACGGATCAGGTAACAGAGAGCACTACCGGGCTGAAGGCACCAAGTATAGTACTTGATCCTAACAAACTACCTAGGAGAACTAAAGGTATTCTAATTTAAAACAAAAACAAAAACACCCGAGTTGACTATAACTAAAGAAGTCTGAATTCTACCTACCTCACAGGAATTTTGGAAGATCAAGTGAGATAATGTTCCTGGGATTCAGCAAGGAAACTGCCAAAGGGACCCTGAAAGGCCAGGTTCCTTCTCTCACTGTCTCCTCAGGTGTGGTCTAGAATAGATGAGTTAAGAATGATGAGGAAAAAGAATGAGATGCTTCCAGATCTCTCTTCACCAATTTTATAATTTATTTAAGATTCAAAGACAGTCTAGCTGGTTCTACAGCTAAACTTTAGTATATTTGTTCAACAATCATGCAACAATCATTCATTGAACACCAATCATGTTCTAAGTACTATGTGGCTTATATGAAAGCATGGTTAAAAGAAAAGAACTTATCCATTTACAGTTGACAAAGAACTTTAATATAGATTATCAGATTTGATCTTTCCAAAGTCTCTGTGAGGTAGGTAGCCCCATTTTACAAATAAGAATGCAACAAGGGGTAAATTTCTTTTTACAGAGAAAACTGAGGCTGAGAGGGTTAAATGACTTGCCTTGGGTTAATGGATCCCAAACCTGACATATCAAAATTCCCTGGAGATTCCTAAACCCCAATCCCAGAGATTCTGATTCAGTATACAGGGCGGTGGCCCAGAAATCTGAATTTCTGATTTCTTCCTCTACAAAAAGGAGGATGGTAATTATAATAACTTCACACAATAGTTGCGAGGTTTACTCAATATTATATATAATGGACCCAATCTGAAGCAGCCAACGCATTTGAGTAACCCCTGTCTGAGTTACACAGTTTATTAGAGTGTGTCAGGATTTCAAGGTCTTCTGATTCCAAATCCCATACTATCCATTACACTATGCTACATGCTTCTGCCGGTAAAGCCCCACCGTCATAGTTATTATATTGTAAAAACTGCGGAAGATTCCATTCCTAGATAAATGATCCCAACCAACTGTAGAAACTCAAGTTTACTTCAGGCCTGCCACAATCTAATAAGTTTTTTAGAGTATAATTTTCTCATGTGTAAAATGAAGAAAACTATTGTCAAAAGAGAAGATGGAATTTGTGAGAAATATTCAGTGGAGGTGTCTATACCACTTGGCAACTCAAAACAGTTGGTCAAATATGTTTTCCAATCATCCACTAGACTGTTGACTTAACAAACTAAAAACCAACCTTAAGGGGGAAAAAACATCTAATTAGTCTATTTTGTGTTTACCTGAAATAATCGTGCAATGGAGAGTAGCATTAATCCAAATAAAAAACCATTGTACTGGAAATGAATATCTGGACTTAGGTCAAGGATAGACAACAGAGGATACCAAATTCACAATGAACTGTGCCAGCAGAGTGAATATAAAAATTGCAAATGTTTTCTTAACAGGTAAAAATATTACCATCATTTTGAACTTTTCATAAATGTGTTTCTATAAACAGAGTCAAATCCGGGACAAACTCCTTAAAATTTATGTAGCGCCAAGGATTATCATAGGGGATAAAAAAAAAATTTATGTTTAAGAAGAAAACCAGGAAATCTTCCCATGTTTTTTCTACCTTAAAGACTCAGCAGCTAAAGAGCAAGAGGTTTTTTGTTTTGTTTTTTAGAATTAGGGATGAGAAATGAAGGGACCTAACAGCTACTGAAGGCCACTAGCATGCAGCACTCCACTGCTCATAGTGCACACACAGTCTCATTTACTAAGTCTTATTTACTAAGTCAACCAGCTAGACTAAGTCTTTTCTACCCCACAATGAACCTGTGGGTTAGTTAGAGCTCAGAGACATTAATCTACTCATGGCCCAAAGCTACTGCAATGACATAACTAAGAGTTGAGTCCAGGTCAGACTTAAACCAAAGTCTGAGTGTTTTCCTCCACACCAGGCTACTTCTACGAAAACTGTAAAATATTAGGCTTTCATCATTAGAATCTTAGTTACATTCAGACCCTTTGGATTTAACAAGAACTTTGCCTGTTAATATGTGGTAAGCCAAATAGTAGAAAAGCATGAAGGACTGTCTGTTCCCATATGCAACACTGTGATATGCCCTTTCCTATAAAAGGTATTTAGAATAATGTGTTATAAAACTATTTAAGATATATGTATTAGATGAATCTAAAGACAGTTAGCAAATCCCAGTATATTGCTTTACTAGAGGTTTAACTGGTTTTCGATACCACTAACTTTTCAGGGACAAAGTGCTCTAACAATCAGAGTCTGGTTAACGGTGGGCAGAGACCACAGTTTGGGGGACCCGTGAACCCCCCCAACACCCATTTTCAAAAGCAGCTCACGTTGCAGAATCATCATTATAGAAAGAATTAATCTTTTTTTTTTTTTTTTGTGAGGAAGACAAGCCCTGAGCTAACATCCGTTGCTAATCTTCCTCTTTTTGCTGAGGAAGACTGGCCCTGGGCTAACATCCGTGCCCATCTTCCTCTACTTTATATGGGACGCCGCCATGGAGTGGCTGACAAGCAGTGCATCGGCAGGCGCCTGGGATCCGAACCCACGAACCCCGGGCTGCCAAGCGCAAACTAAACCGCTGCACCACCCGGAAGCCCCTAGAAAGAATTAATCTTATACTTAGTATATCAGAATAAGTAAGGGAATAGTATATAAAATGTCAAGGATACGGTCGACAATTAACAACCCAAAGTTCCACAGCAGTAATACCGATAGAATAAACTTCGGCTTCTCTATAAGTTCTTTACCTGCTTTTTTTCCATCAATGCATTTACAGCACCTAGAGTGAAACACCAGGAAAGAATCAGAAACAACTCTGATCTTCATTAGAACATCACAGTATTTCTAAAGAGTACACCATGATATATTCTGATACATTTTATTAGCCATGCCTGATAAACTGTCCATGCCATTTTCTGCTTAAAAAGGTGGTAGCAGAAACAAAGACCTCAGGGCCAGTTCCACGTCTCTTTCTCAGCTATGCTGATTTTAAAGTCTTCATTTAATAAAAATAAACAGCCACCAAAAACTCAAAAGTAAGGATTTTGAAAATTGAGAGGGCACACACTATTTCAGTCCTTAAGAGTAAAAACATGCAGACCAGGATGAGATATAAATTGTACATCATCATATCAGCCACATTAAGAATACAGTCGCCCGCGAATCTGTAGTTCCTGATAGTCCAAATAATTAAAAAAATTATTATGTAAAAATGCATGTTATTTAAAGGTTGAGATATATTATTAAGTGACAATAGCAGGTGACAAAAGAGTATGATCCTATTTTTATTTTATAAAAGTTATATTCAGACACAGAAGAGAGGCTGAAATAATATGCACCAAAATGCTGACAGAGATAGCTCTAAGTGGAGAAGTATGGGTCATTTTTACTTTGTGTGTGTGTGATTTTCTGTTTTCCCAAATTTTGACAATAAAGATGTATTATTCTATAAAAAGATTTTTTAAAATGTGTTTCATTTGAATATTGGCAAATTCTAAAAACAAAGGAATCTAAAACAAAATATAGACATGCAATTAAAGAAGGGCTGGCAAAAGGTGTCCTGTTCTTCCCCCAAGGGACCTCAGTTTCTTCATTAATAGAGAGGGTAACCTTACAGGGTAACCGAGAAAATTAAGTTACTAATCCATACACAGTGCCTGGTTCTGGGAACTGGCACATAGATTTCAAAAATCTATATCTTACTTAACTGCTCTCCCTACATTGCAGATGGAAATGAATTCTATTCCCTCTCTCTGCCTGTATACACTTTCCCTGTGAGCTTGAATTCAAACATAGTTTAAAGGAATCCATTACAAATCACCTTCCCCTCCAACTCTTGCCAGGTCATAAACAGATTGAAAGTCAGTGTCAAACAGGAGTGTCTCCATGAGAATGAGCAGGGGTTAAAACATTCCCAAGGGACTCTTTCCTAAATGGGCCAAAGATTCAGTCTGGAGGGCCTCACAAACAGAAATGATCCATTTATGACAAGGGTCATTGAAGGGACACCAGTTACCGCTCTGTTACAATCATACCAGCAGGCAAGTATTAGGACAGAACAGAAACCAACATTAACCGAGAACTTACTACTTGGAAGTCACTGTGCAAGACATTCTATAAAGGTGTATTCAACTAAAAATTAATTTACAAATAAAAGATGCAAAACATAAAAATATAAAATATGAATATAACTTAAAATTAGCGAAGGATCTTCAGGAAGGAAAGAATCCAGAAACAACAACTAAAAGCACTGTCAGATTTCTTGAGTTTACTAGAACGGAAACTCCACTGGTCATTAGCACAATGCATGTGTGTGCACGAGTGTACATGTGCTGTATGTACATGTGTGTATCCCAAAGTATAGGGTAGGTCACGGAAGGCTCTGGGGGCCTGCTAAATGGACGGAAAGAAAAACATATGGAATGATTTTGGGCAGGAGAAATGGTCCTGGAATTACTTGGGACTACTTTTCACAACATTCATAATCTCTTGTTCTACCTCTGCCTCGTAACCCCACCTTACCCCCATTTTCTTCCGTAAGATTCAGCTAGACTGCTTAGTGTAATTACTCATTGTGCAGTTTAAAACACAACACAATTTTGGACTGTTCTAGTATTTGCTATTATATGAACTTTGTTTCCCCCAAACAAGTTAATACTATTTAATACCATAATATTTCCTCAACACTCTACACAAAAGGACATTCTTAGACTTACTCATGGACAGCATACACAAAGAGTGCATCTGTAAAGATGACAGAAAATCTCTGGAAAAGTAAGGTCCTTGTGCTGGAGTAATTCAGATTATGAACATTCAGCATCTCTTGATCAAAATATTTGGCAACATGTGACAGGGCATATTCAAACCATGCAAAAAAGGGGGGGTAATCCAAGGTCCACTCTGAAGTTGCCTATGGTAAAGATAGAAGATAAAATATATCCTAAGTAACTGAATAAATAAAGAGGGTGCAAAGATTGAGATTTTTCATCCTCTGGTCTTTAAAAAAGCACATGAAATGAAACTGCATTCAGAATATGCCAAAAATAAAGCAATTCCTATGTAAGGCTGAGAGAACACCAAAATTTGTCTCCTAAATTATTTAATATGGTCTTCAATATCCTTAAATAAGAGTCAACTGTACTTCCAAGGAAATTAATCTGAAACCTTGTAATAATAAACTTGGTTATGACATGGTTCTACTCATCTAAATACAAAAAGGGAGGTATGGCATAACAAATGATTCCCTAGCTTGGGTTCAAGTTCTGCCTCAGAGACTCAACTTCTCTATTTGTAAAATGCGGTCTTGCGAGGATGAAATCAGATAATGCATATGAAATATATTTATAAACAACAAAATGCTACACAAATGCTACTTATCTTTTGTTCTACTAGCTATGAGATCCTTGAGAGCAGAAACCACTCTGTCATTTCTGTATCCTGAGCATTTAGTAAGTGCCTGATACATTAAGTATTAAATAATCATTAAATGAATCAACAGTCACTAGTGAGTAAATGAAAATATAGATCATATGAAAAATATACAAACTTTAGCATATTATGTTTTGTTAGATTTCTCCAAGTCTCAGTTTCCTCATCTATACAACAGGGATGGTGGTACCTACCTCACAGTTATTGTACTAAATTTTACATATACCTATAAAATACTACATATATAGTATTGAACCAGATACAAACTAAGTATCAATACATATTATTATTGTTTAAAAAATTATTACTATCCCTGTAGGATGTCCCTAAAACAAAACCTAGACCTTGCACCTAGAAGAGCTGAGACAGTAATAATAATCTCCCCACTCTGCATTTGTTGTTCTTTTCAGTGGAAAAACTCCTCTCCATCTGAAAGTGCATTAAGGGTTCACTGGGTACCAACTGGGTGCACATAGGGACTACTATTTAGGGTCTCTCTGCGGTATAAAATGAGGCAAGAGAAAACTCAGACAAACTACATGTTAGCTCTTTGTTCATGATGAGGATGAATGACAACTTTAGGTCCTGGTAAGAAGTAGCCTGTTTACCCGCTTGTAGGTACAAAATGCTGAAGCTTCAGAACTGAGGCAAACTCAGAGGCTTTCTGTCTAAGGCACTCAGGCTATGAACCCACCCACTGAGTTCTCCTTCATGGAAAGTTCCTTCTCTAATCCCAAGCCTCCAATGTGGGGTATAAACAAGATAAACCACTGAACTGTGAAAAGAAAAATGAGAAGTCATATCTTTTAATCTCATCTTAATTTCTATTTTTAATAGTATATTAATAGAGTAGTACCTTTATAATTTATAAATAAAGATATATCGGGTAGTGAATGCTCAAAAAAGTTTTCTTGCTAGGGTATGGATATTAAAAAGAAAAATTTACAAATTACTGTTCCAGGGGCCGGCCCTGTAGCCTAGTGGTTAAGTTCAGTGTGCTCTGCTTTGGCAGCCTGGATTTGCAGGTCTGGATCCCGGGTGCAGACCTACACCACTTGTCAGCCATGCTGTGGCAGCAACCCATATACAAAATAGATGAAGACTGGCACAGATGTTAGCTCAGGGCTAATCTTCCTCAGCAAAAAGAAAAAAGAAATTACTGTTCCATGTAATTCCAAGAAATTCAACATCAATTTAGACTTTGTTAACATCTGCAGCTTCCAGCTACAGCTTCTATGTCAGAGGTCACTCTAACCTTAAAGAGTCATTAAAAAAAAGCCATTTATTTTATTGGAAGTCTAAAAGTTTTTCCCACTTTATTTTATTGACCTATTTATTACTTTAAATAAAATGAGGAAAAGGAAGCATTAAAAGAATTAGGAGGAAGAACAGTTGCTTGAGAGATGGTCATTTTTCCAAAACAAAGTGTTCCTATCCTTCCTTTGCTATCCCCAATCCCACACCGTTCTGAGTCTCTCTATATGCTGCTCCTACTCCCCACAAAGACTTCCCAAACCTACCCCAGAAGGCCCTATTGACCTCAGGGATTTCCCTCTGGGGCCATCTTCTTACCTAAATAGCTTTGGGAAAGCCAGTGAAAATATTAGCTAATATTTCCTCCCAAGTGAACACTTCTATCACTTAACTAATACATGGTAGAGCTGCGATTCAAATCTGGGTCTTCCGACTCCAAATCCATTGCTCAGGAAACTACTACAAGAGAGCTATTTCTTCAAATATAGAAACATCCAACTTCTACATATGAAGATTCAAAACAATTGTGATCATTCTACAAATACTTATCACGGGTCTTTTTGGTGTCTTTCCCAACCAGCTGACCAATCAATTTAACGTGAGGCCAGAGCAGAGACATAGGTTAGAATTCAGAGCTAAAGAGAGCTCCACAAAGCAATCCACTGCTCACATGCCCACTCTCTTTAGTATGGCAGAAAGACCCTTCCAGACCTGACCAAACATGCCTCTCCAGCCTTATCTCCAACTCTGAACCTTCTCTCACGTACAGACACCTCACCGACAACTGAACATGCCTCTCCAGCCTTATCTCCAACTCTGAACCTTCTCTCACGTACAGACACCTCACCGACAACTGAATTTTGCTCCTTGTTGGTTTTTGTTGTGGTTATCTTTGAGGAGGACAGGAAGAACAAAGAGGTATACCATCACTAGAATCACTTTTTTTTTTTTTTTTTTTGTGGGGAAGACTAGCCCTGAGCTAACATCCATTGCCAATCCTCCCCTTTTTGCTGAGGAAGACTGGCCCTGGGCTAACATCTGTGCCCATCTTCCTCCACTTTATATGGGACGCCACCACGGCATGGCTGACAGGCAGTGCGTCTGCGGGCGCCCAGGATCCGAACTCGCGAACCCTGGGCTGCCAAGCGCGGACTAAACCGCTGCGCCACCAGGCGGCCCCTAGAATCACTTTTATATTAACTTTTATCTAAAATAAACTGATTTGGAAACAGCTCTAGCCTAAATATAGTTTTAGAAGTCCTAAGATAACAGGTAGGAGTGACAGTTATAGGTGGGGTGGGCTAAAGGGGTAAAGGGACACATATGTATGGTGATGGATAAAAATTAGACTATTGGTGGTAAGCACGATGCAGTCTATACAGAAACTGATAAATAATAATGTACACCTGAAATTACACGTTATAAACCATTAGGACCTCAATAAAATAACTGGAAAAAAAAAAGCAGAGAAAATGAAGGAGAATTTTTTAAAAAGCTATAGGAGTAAATGAGAGAACATCCAGAAAGAATTATAGAATTAAAAGAAAAAAAGGACCATAAAGAGAACCCCAGAGAATACCAGCTTTCTAAAGGGTTCACAGATGAAGAGTTAGCACAGGAGACTAAGAAGGAAGGGTCAGAGAGAAAGGAGGAAATGGCAAGACAAGGGGCTGACTTTTCAGTTATAGGCTGAAGGTCATGATATTAATAATGCTAATTATTAATAACCCTTGATAATGTTTACTGAGCATTTTTGTTCCAAGCACTACGCTAAGTGCTTCACATGTATTATATTCATTTCATCCTAATAATTATTATCATTTAATAGTCGGGGATGTTGAGGCTTTCAGAGGTCAAGCAGTTTGCCCATGGTTACCCAGCACAGGTATTAAGTGGCAGAGCTGATGTCAAACCCAGGCAGCCTGAAACCACAGCCCCAAGTTCTTGACCACTAGGCCTCACATCGTCTTCTAACTGGTATACACATGTGCAAAGTGAAATATCTTACACTAAAGTAATTACTTAAAGTTCCTTACCATTCCTATGTAACACTTATAGTGTTATTACGTAACCAGGAACTTGGTCACTTAAGTCAACTGTTCTTAAGCTTTTTCAGTATAAAGGACTATTCCGACCTGGCCAAAAAACCCAAAAAGCAACAACTCACAGAAAACTTTACAGACTGTCTTAAAAAAAAGTCTCCATGACAGCTGAGTGCTGCTTTTGATTAAGACACTCCTGAGCTGACATCTGTTTTTCATGAAGTATCATATGCAATTTAGTAATTCACTAATTTTATTTAGAAATAAAAATAGAGACATGATTTTTATAAATAATAATAATATAAGAGAATGGTTTGTATATTACCAGATGCCTACACATCATATTTGATTTTTCCTTTCGTCATAAATCACAAAATATTAGGGATAGACAAGATCTTAGAAACGATTCATTCCAAATCCTTATGTGCTAGATGAGAAACTAAGGTCCAGAGTGATGAGGTTATCTTTTGTATGTTGTGGCAGAGCCACACATACAATCCAATTTTTCCTCTTTCCCAATCCCGTGTTCTTTCAACAGAAGTGTGGCAGATATTATAATTCCCAATTTATAGTTTGAGAAACTCTTTTTGAAGTACGGCAATTCCCTAAGAGTGCCAGAGGACAGAACTGAGGAAAGAACATGATTTTTATAAAGATTAATTTGACCTAGGATCATACAGAAAACTGTTTTAATATCAATAACACTTATATGATTTCACATATCATCTTAAAAAAAAAACAAGCAACCGAAAAGGTGAAAATTACAACTTACCTCATAATACCACTGTGATATTGGTAAACTGTGAGTGATAGCAAGCCAGTTTCGGTGTACTTCAAAATCTGTGGAATGGCTACTCAAAACAATCAGATGAATAAAACGAGATTTTGTAACATTTATCAATTTCACATTTCTAAATTATGCTGTGAGGGTTTTTTTTTTTTTTTTTTTGGCTGAGGAAGATTCACCCTGAGCTAACATCTGTTGCCAATCTTCCTCTTTCTGCTTGAGGAAGATTCGCCCTGAGTTAACACCTGTGGCAATCTTCCTCTATTTTGAATATGGGTTGCCGCCACAGCATGGCTGTTGACAGTCCGTGCCTGGGAACTGAACCTGGGCCACCAAAGCGGAGCATTCTGAACTTAACCACTAGGCCATGGGGCCAGCCTCTCTAAATTATGCTTTTGAATGGACCAACACCCTCTACACAGTCACAGCTCACTATCCTATAAAGACACTAGAAGGCATTACATAATCCTGAAACACCTCACTTATCTGGAGGTCAGACCTCGTTCTGGAAAAGCTAGGGATCTACAAGTAAGTGAAAAGGGTCACAGCGTTATCTAAAAAGCCCATACTTTTTCTTAAGAGAGGCCCTCAGGCCATCGCTCAGAGCTTACTTTTGTTCACAAAGAATTCTAACAAGATTCATTATCTGGAAAAGGCCTCACACACAAGCTGGATCTTCAAGGATAAACAGGAGTTCATTAGACAGAAAAGGTGGAAAAAGGTCTCTGCCCTGCCTTTCCCATGTCTCTAAATTCTCCCTGTTTAGTGTTTTCTCCCTCACTATATATAAATATATCCAAGCACCTCCCCTAAAGGGAGAAAAAAATTTTTCCTTCTACCCTACTAGGTTTTATGGCTGGTCAAAGAATTAAATTGACGTAAGACAGATTAACAGGAGAAAAAAAGCCAATTTTAATTACATATCTATGTACATAGGGAGCCCCAAAAGACATGAGAAAGATTAGAGACTCAACGGTGGCCAGATGATTGAAGCTTACATACCATCCTGAGCTAAGGAAAGGGATGAGGGCCTGGGGCTTCAAAGAGTGGGGAAGGCAATTCAGAGGAAGGTGAGAAGAAATGTTTGGTAAACAAAGGTGGCCCTGCCACACAGATAAGTCTCTCAGGTAAAGTTATCTCTGGTAATAGCTCTCTTCCCAGTACAGGCCTCCTTCCTAATGTACATTTCCCTTACAAAAGAGTAACTTCTACTGCTTTCAGAGATTCTACTGTGTCTGCAGTTTCTCAAAATAATCAGCCCCAAATAATCCTTATGCCAAAGAGGCATATTTTGGGGTGGCATATTCTGTTACCTGTCTCCCCTCTTTAGTAGAAAATTTTTTTGTTTGTCCACTGCTCTACCTCCCCTCCATGTCTTGAATAGCACCTGATACAACGGATAAGCTTGATCCATTCTTATAAATTAACTACTCACCAAAGTCAACAATGAATTCCACAGCAAAACCTGACTTACACTTTCCAATGTTTTACACAACCTTTCCAGAGAGACAACTCTCTTCTGAGTTTCCTAGCCCACCCCTTCTATGTCTCATTCATGGCTTTCCATTCCAATGTTCATCCAGTAAATGTTGATGTTCCCCTAGGTTCAGTTCTTGGTCCTCTTTTTATGCAACTTACCCTGCTCTGGACAGTCTTATTCACACTTATTGCTTCCACTATCAACTGTATAATCATGACTCCCAAATCATAATACACAACCTTGGTCTCTTTCCTGAGTTCCAGAGACAGGCATCTCCAACTTCCTGCTGACAATGTCACCTGAATTTCCTACAGATTCCTCAAAGTCACAATTCAAAACTGATCTGATGACCCAGCAATTCCATTTCTAGCTATACACTCAGTAGAAACACATACATATGTTCACCAGAAGACATGTACTAGGTGTATCTTCAGGCCTCCCATTATATGTCAGTTCCTCAGAGATCTTCCCTGACACCCAATCTAAAGTAAGTCCCCCTTGTTAGCCCCCTTACAGGATCCCATTCTTTTCCTTCATAACACTTAACACAAGTGCAGTTATGTAATTACATATTTGCATTGATTTGTTTCTGGAACTGTTATCCTTACTAAACTAAACCCTTTACAGGGTTAGGGACCATATCCATTTTGTCCTCCCCTCTAGCACCTAGCTACAGTACACAGTATATAACAAAGCGGTTAGCAAACATTTTGTTGAATATATTTGCATTTATCCTGTACCTTCCCTCTCACATCCCAGGGGTTTCCAGTTTGAGAAGCAGAGCATTAACTACAACTATGTACGTCTTAACCCTGGACCAAAAGCAGTATTCAAAATAACTACTCTGAAGACACATTTCTAGGACGAAGTAACAAAAGCAAGAAATATCACCTTATATGCATAGACTTACAGTTAAAAAAAATTCCTTTTCACTCTGATTTGAAAGGAATTACCTACAATTTAGAAAGATTTTTCCAATTAGCTTTTAAAATGAAAAGACGCTTCTTACTTGCTTTCAGTTATACAGAAAGTTCAACCGACTAACCCCTTCTTTTCGCAAGTCTCTGTAAGACATTTTGCTGAACCTACACATACACTTCACTGCTTATATAATTACAAATACACATCAGTATGGATGTACATTCTATACAGCTCTTTCATACCCAGTAAAAGGTCACCAAGAACTTGCACCAAACGATACCAATAAAACAAACTCTAAACTGGGAAGGTGGATAGGGAGCCCTGGAGGGAAGGGAGAAAAGGAATGAGGGGAAAAGCTGAGGGAGAAGAGTTAGGAAGGATGATGGCCACTGTCTGCCTCATCCTGTGTCATTCTCCTCCTCCCTTACTGCTCTTGAGCCACAGTGGCCACTTTCTGTTCCTAGAATGCTAACTACCACAGGGCCTTTGCACTTACTCTTTCCTATGCCTGAACTGTTTTTCACATTGCTCATTCTTTTTCATCCTTTGAGTTTTAACTCAAACATCATCTCCTAAAAGAGGAGTAAAGCCTTGCCCCGTAGTCACTCTATTTCTTTTAGGGATCTTATCACAGCCTGAAACTTCCGTGTCTGTCTATCTGCCCCCACCAACTCCATTGAGGGCGAGGGCAAGGACGGGAAATGTCTTTCTCGCTGCTGCATCTCCAGGACTTAGAACAGTACCTGGCACAGCACGCAGCTGATCAACACCGGCTGAATGAACAGTGGAGGCAGGTGTTGCTCATCTGCATATTAAGGATGAGGACCCTGAGGCTCAGGAACATTAAAGTCAGACAGCAGAGGCCTGACCCCTGCCATCCTGGGCTACGATCTAGTTAGCTATGCAGAGCAAAGGCGGAGCGGCGACCCCTTTCCTCCTCACACCCGGGGCATCCACGCTTCTCTCTCCCGCCCTGACCGACCGCGGGGCCTCCCCGCCCAGCCCTGGGCCGTGCGGGTCCCTTACTAGGTGGGGATGAGAAGGCATTTGAGGAGAGTCACCCCGAGCGCCAAAGCCGAGAACCAATTGCCACCACCGATTGCAATTCCGAGCGCCGCCATTACCGCGGCCGCGCGCTTTCAACCAACTCGATCCGCATCCGGGCTCCCGCGCATGCGGGGAAGGCCCTCCGAGGCGGCGCCCGTGTGCCGCGCGCATGCGCCCAGCCGCTCCGCCAGCGGGAGGCCAGAGCTCAGGCGTTCAAACCTTCCGCTCCCGCTGCTCTCCGGCCCCGCCTCACTCCGCGCCCTGGGAGGGCTTCGTTGCGTCTGCGCGTGTCTCTATGGCAATAAATTAAGTCTCGTTTGCTGCTTCATACTTCCCTTCAAATAGTGCTGGGCCTCTGCTCTGGGTGTTGATTGTTGTCTGCTGTTGGGGTATGTAGGCGAGAAAGAACTGCAGCTCGCCCTAGGGACGTTCACCTGCTAGTCGAGGAGACAGAACTGTAATTGGAGAGTTCCAGTAGATGAAAGTACCTGAGAGTACTGGAGGCTCCTAATCCGGACCGCTGGAGGGGAGTATTAGCTCCAGGTGGAGAATGGCAACAGAGGTGAAAAACATTCTGTGCTTCTGGAACTCTGAGCTAGGCTCTTGGTGCAGCACCTGCCTGAGTGAAACCCATTCTGGAGGCAGGCTAGAGTCTAGTGCTTCTCACACTTAGTGTACAAATAATTTGGAGGTCTTATTAAATTTCAGATTCTGCTTTAGTAGGCCTAGCAAGCTCCTAGATCGTGTCAGTGCTGCTGGTACCTGGGCCATAAGGGCCGAAGCTCAAGGAATGGAGTTAGTCTTGTCTCCCTCATGTACTGTCTCATCTTGGACAAATGACTAATCTCTCTAGACCTTGTTTTACTCTTTTGTAAACAGGAGATAAAAAGTGGTGTCTACCTCATAAAATGGTTGTGAGAATGCATATACTTGATATGCCAGGACAGAATAAATAATATTTCAGAGAAGTTAAGTACCTTGCTGAAAGATGCACAGCAAGTAGGTGACAGTGTCATTCTCCTCATATGAGCTTATGCCCTCCTACAACTTCAAATGCCACTCATGTGAATATGACACTCAAATTCATATCTCAACTGTCTTCTCTCACTTCCATACCCTTATATCCAACGGCCTACCTGACATCTCTTAGATGTTTTGAAGGCATCTTGCATTAGTTTCCTGTTGCTGCTGTAACAAATTACCAACAAACTTCAAGCACAAGCTTAAAACAACACAGATTTTTTCTCTTACAGCTGTGGATAGCAGAAGTCTAAAATCAGCCTCACTAGGCTAATGTCAAGGTGTCATTAGGGTTGGTTCCTTCTGGAGGCTCTGAGGGGAGAATCTGTTTTCCTTTTCAGTTTTTAGAAGTTACCTGCATTCCTTGGCCCCTTCCTTGCATCACTCTTAACGTCTTGCTTCCGTTGTCACATCTATTACTTTTCTGGAGTCTAATCTTCCTGTGCTTCCCTCTTATAAGGACACTTGTGATTGCCTCTAGGGCCCACCTGGATAATCCATGATAATCTCCCCATCTCAAAACATTTAGCTTAATCACATCTGCAAAGTCCCTTTTGCCATATAAGGTAGTATTCATAGGTCCCAGGGATTAGGACACGTATTTTTGAAGGCCGTTGTTCAGTTTACCACACACCTCACACTCAGTGTATCCAAAACCGGACTCATGATCTTTCAGTATTATCCGCTCGGAGAATGACACCAGCCATCCAGCTGCTCACCTCCCCGGCCCTGCACCTGCAAACTCACTGTGTGTTGACTAACTCAACACCCGTTCCAAATCCCCTTCTCCCTTTTCCATTTCTTCCAAAGAATCTAGAAAAGTTACACAGTTGATCTTCCACCTTTCCTAGCAGTTAGGAGTGACCTGGTGACACAGTTCTGTCTAGTAAGACTTAAACAGAAATCTGCTGGGGGTTTCTGGGCAAGGTTTTCCTTTCCTGATAGGAGAGAGTTGCCAATTTTGCCCCCTTTCTCATTCTTCCTGCCTTGGACTTCATCATGAGGCAGAGAGCTGGACTCGGCTGTGATGAAAAAGTGCTTCATGCTGACATCATTGAGCTGCTGAACAAATCTCTCCTATCTCCAGAATTCTTCTTATCTAAGGAAAATGTTTATTATCTGAGGAAATGCACACACACACGCCACCCTTATGTGTTTAAGCCACTGTTGGTCAGGTTGTCTGCTCCTTCCAGCTCAAGCATTTCTAGCTGCTATTGCCAAGTCCAATCTATTTGACCTTGGTATCTCTCACATTCATCCCACTCCTCTCTACCCCTTATTCTCTTCACTCTAGCCTCACTGACCTGCTTTCAGCCTTTGGTGCATGCCATGTTCCCTCCTGTCACTGCACCTTTGTGCATTCTGTCCCATGTATCTGGAATGTTCTTCCTTCTCCCCATTAAAAAACAAAATTCAACTGAGTAAATTTTAAAGATATTATTAGATTTATTCAATGATTCATGAATCAGGCAGCATCCAATCTAGAAGACAGAATGGAGCTCTGAAGAGCTGTACAAAATGAAAGACTTTTATAGGCAAAAGGGAGCAGGAACAAGGAAGTTATACTAGTCAAAAAAGCAGGTTGGTTATTGCAAAGTTACTTTCCTTTAGAGGATGGCAGGGGTCTATTAGGCAGATTACCTAACTTATGTTGATCAGGCGGTTCTTGATTGACTGGTTTAAGATTCCATTTGTGGGAGAGCCAACACTGTAATTAAGTCAAGTCTCAGTTTGGTGACGTAGGGCTTAGCATAAGTGACTCCATTTTGGGCCTTTTGTCTTGTTTTTAACATCTCCTTAGGCTATTTAACTCACCATTCTTTAGCTCTCAGATCAAATACCACTTCCCTAGGGAAACCTTCCCTGGCCTCCCCTTATCCTACCCCGTGCACCTGTCAGCTGAGTTCAATTTTACTTTTATTTTTGTGATTATGTAATTCCCCCACTAGGTATTCACTCCATGAGGGCAGGAGCCTGGTCTATTTTTACTCACTATTGTAGCAGCAGCAGCTGGCACAGCATGTGCACTCAGTATTTGTTGAATGGCATGAATGTCTGAAACGGGATTCCAACCCAAGTCTCTCCTACGCCTGAGTCCCTGCTTGTTCCCCATGGTATACCACCCAGGATGAGTAGATTTGGGACTTGGGGAGAAATTGCAGAAAAGGGCCAATGTCAGTTTTATAGGATCTTCAGGCTGGAAAACCTGAGCAGATAGAACAAGACACAATTTGGTGAAGAAGTTTCTCATAAACCACGTGACCTGGCCTCTCTTTTCTAAGGAGTTATTCCATTCTGCTCTCAGTTCTGGTGCATTGCTGGTGACTGGAAGCCATCCTGACCACTACCACAAGCTTCTCTCTAAGAGGGAGTGTACTCAGATTGTATTATCCCACAGAGGACAGCAGCTCTGTGGGTTCTGAGTACCTAGAGATTTGTTTTTACTTTTAATTCTTATGTTTCTTGGAACTGGAACCAAAGATTATGATTAATCTAATAAATTATGTTTTTATACCTCAGAAGGTTGTTCATAATGTCACTTGGAGGATAATTAAAGTCAGAAAGAAACAGTCAAATTCCAAGTTTAAAAATAACAATGAACAGTATTGCATTTAGATAATGTATCAGTTCTCTATTGCTGCATAGCAAATTACCCCAAAACTTAGTGGCTTAAAACCAGAAACGTTTATTATCTCATGGCTTCTGTGGTCAGGAGTTCAAGAGTGGCTTAGCTGGGTGGTCTGGCTCAGGGTCTCTCATGAGGGGCAGTGAGGATAACGTGAGGGGCTGTAGTCAACTGAAGGCTTCACTGGAGCCGGAGGATCCACTTCAGCAGGCCTCAGTTCCTCACCACGTGGCCTTTCCTTGGGCTGCACGAGTGTCTCAGGACATGGCAGCTGGCCACTTCTGGAGTGAGTGATCCAAGAGCCAGCAAGGAGCAAGTCCCAGTGCCTTTTATTACCCAGTCTCTGAAGGTGCACATCGTCACTTCTGCTTCATTCTATTTGTTAGACACTACCTCCTAAGTCCGGCCCACACTCAAGCAGAGGGCAATTAGACGCCACCTCTAGAAGGGAGGGATATCAAAGAATTTGTTGACAGATTTTAAAACTACCATAGATGTCTCAGCTATATTCTTAGGATATCAGAAACATGGTTGTATCTAGGTGAAAAAACCAAAGAAACAGACTCTTGTTGTGGGAGGGCCCTCCATTTATCATGTCTACTTTGTCCTCCTTGTCAACAATCTTTTTCTTCTATGTTATGTTTCTCTTCAAGATGTGCAGGCCCTGTGTTACGCTGTGGGAATTCAAGCGTGAATAAGAACAAGAGCTGCTTTACCCGAGGACTGATGTATGCTGGCACCATGCTGAGCATTTCTGTTCTTTTTATCTTCACAACCATCCTTTGAGATAGGTACTATGATTATCCCCACTTTGCAGATGAGGAAACTGAGGCTCAGGGGGGTAAATAACTTGCCCACGGACACTCAGTAAGTTGAGGAGGTAGGATTTGGATTCAGAACTGTCTAATATTACATTATCCTGCCACCTACATGGTGCTGGCCTTCCTGGAGCTCAGCGTCTCCCAGAGCACGTGACACGTAATCATTTGCTAACAGAATGTGATGATTGCAGCGACTAGAGGTATGCACAAGGCATAAAGGGGCATAAAGGAAGGAGTAATCAAATCCTAGGCCTGCTGCTGCACCACTGCCAGAGTCATCCTTTCTGGTGTGGGCCTTTGTCCTGTTTGCAGGGAAAAGTTGAAGCTGTCATTCAGCCCCTTCCTGACATGGCCTCTCCTAACTTCTCCATCTTTACCTCATCCTGCTTCCTCCACTAAACTTTTCCTAGGCACGTGGAACTTCTCACTCTTTTCTGAACACACTGCATTCGTTATACATCTGTGCCTTTGCATGGTCCATTCTCTCCCCATAATGCCCTTTTCCTCTATGACAAGTTCTCACAAATCCATCATGACCCAACTCCAGTGGTCTATGAAATTTTCCCAAAGCACTTTGTGCAGGCTTCTTGTAGAGAATTTACCAGTAGCTGTTGTAATTGTAACCTCAGTTGCAGCTAGGGCCTTCAAGATTCTTAAGATCTAGGTAAAATTGACTTCTCCAACAATTCACCCCTAATTTCACAGCCTGTAGAAGCCAAAGCCCTCCCTCTTTTTTTTTTTTTTTTTTGCTGAGGAAGATTCACCCTGAGCTAACATCTGTTGTGAATCTTCCTCTTTTTTTGCTTGAGGAAGATTAGCCCTGAGCTAACATCTGTGCCAATCTTCCTCTATTTTTTTGTATGTGGGACACCGCCACAGCATGGCTGGTGAGTGGAATAGGTCCGCACCCAGGATCCGAACCTGCGAACCCAGGCCACCAAAGTGGAATGTGCAGAATTTTAACCACTCAGCCCCGGGGCCAGGCCAATTCCCTCATATTTCTGCATTTTCACGTCACCTCTTTTCTCCTGAATTTCGTACTTCTTCACTTGTGGCCTATATTCTTACCTCATAATCCAGGTGGGAAATTCTGCTCCTTCATTGATTTCCAGGCAAAATCTGCTCGTACACAGTATTTATGAATACAGAAGACTTTACTGAAGAGCTGGGGGGTCACAGAGCAAATCCTTTAAATTTCCTAGGAGTTGGCCTGGCCCTCTTCATCTTCTTTGGCTCCTTGGCCACGTGGCGTCCCCCCTTTTCCCTTTCCTCATGCACTACTGGTCTCCCCATTTCTCTGGTCTTTCCTTACTCTCTGAAGCAACAAACCTCTTCCACAGCCTTTCCTGTGCAGAGCAGTTCTAGGGCCCTTTCTGCTCTTGGCCTCTCCTTTACCCAAGAGCTTATCAAGGTGTTTTCCCAAACAAAGGCAATTCCTTTCTAAAGAGGGATTCTGGGGCCAGCAGTTAGGATAATTGTTTTCCCATCTCTTTACCCACCTATATGTTTATGAGTGTTTCACCTATGGGTCTGAATCAGGTCTTATTTGGTTCGTTTTGATTACCCCAGCTTCCTGTACAGAGCCCTCGGTAACATTTGTTGGATAAATGAATTGATGATTGATGAGAATGATTGAAAAAACTGAATCAAAGAATGAATAGGTTGATGTTAGTTTGATCTGATGGTTCCCGTGGATCTCTGCTTTGCGAAAGAAAGAGACTGACTAAGAGTCTAGCCCTAATTCTAGTCCCTGTCTGCCTCTAACTTGCTGTGTATCCATGGGCAAGTCACTTTTCCTCTCTGTACCTTGGCTGTAAAATGAGAAGCTGGCTCCCAGTTATTCCTTTCTGCTCCACCAACCACACTTTATTCTAATCGCCACCTGATATCCAAGGCTCCACAGTGGGGACCTGGTTGGCCTGCTGGGTAGATTATTATTAAAACCCACCTGCCTGGCTAAGAAGTACTTTCAAAGCAGAAGGTCAACCTGGAATTGTGCTAGCCTGTGGTTCTTATTCAACACACCAGGTTTTACCACCTGCACATTCCTCACTCTTCTCTAATGCCTCAGTAAAGCTGGATGTTGAATGAATTCCCTTTCATCCCTCCCCAGCTTTATGTATTAAATCGCATCAGTCTTTTCCTAAGCCCAGCCCTCAAGCAAGAGGGCTGTATGGGGCCTGCATGCATGTGCACACACCCACTTTCTTAACCAGGTTTATTGTCTCTGGAATTTCCTGAAACTTTCTATAGGATTTCTGAAGGAAGTAGGGACCCTGCGATATTGTGATTTATAAGAAATATATATTTGGTCATTCAGGTGGCCAAAATATATTTTTCTTATATATATGGTCTTTGTTAACAGTTCCTGGCTCACAGATCCCCAGACCCTTGGAATTTCCAGTGTCAAGAGTGATAAAGGTGACTTTTATTATGTTTATTATGTTTTTATTATGAGGTAACTTAGGGGGCCCCCCACCCAAGGGTGGGGGCTGCTTGCCAGGAGAACCAGCCATGTGATCAGAGGATTGAAACTTGCAGTCTCATCTGCATTCCAGGGAGGGGAGGGGGCTTGAGATTGAATCAGTTGGCAATGGTGAATGACTTAGTCTGTCATGACCACATAATGAAGCCTCCATAAAAACCCAAAAAGGACAACTCATTGGCCTCTTTTTCGGAGAGCTTCCATGTTGGGGAACTAGGACGCTTTCACATGCTGCTGTGCTGGGGCCCAAGCTCCATGAGGACAAAAGCTCCTTTGTTCAGGGCCTAGCCCTGTGTATCTCTTCATCTGGCTGTTGATTGAATCCTTTACATCCTTTGTAATAAATTGGTAGTCTAGTGAGTAAAAGGGAAACAGATTTTCTTGAGTTCTTTAAACCGTTTTAGCAAACTAATCAAATCTGAGGAGGGGATCATAGGAACCTCTGATTTATAGCCAGTTTGTCAGAAGTACAGGTAACAACCTGAACTTGTGATTGACATCCTGAGTTGGAGGGGGTCATTGGAACCTCCATTTTGTAGCCAGTCAGTCAGAAGCACAGGTAACAACCTGGGCTTGCAACTGGCATCTGAAGTGGAGGTTGGTCTTGTGGGACTGAGCCCTTTACCTGTGGAATCTGATTCTATCTCTGGGTAGATAGTGTCAGAATTGAGTTGAATTCTTCGACACCCTGCTGGCATCTGAGAATTGATTGTTGTTGGTGTGGGAAAGCCTACACACACACACACACACACACACACACACACACACACACACACGCTGAAATTGGGTCCAAGAACCCTTTTCAGACCCCATGTAGTGTTTTTGACAAGTCTTCGGTTTTAGCTGCTTCTTCACTGTTTGGAACCTTACAACTTGAGCCACCCATCGTGAGTCCTCAGAGGCAAGAGTTTGCAAGAACTGACTGATCAGTTTTCATTCATTCCTAGCTCAGTGATATCACTAAGCCACTGTAGCAACTAATATTTTAATTTGAGTGCCAAAGAGTACCCAACATCTCTTTTCCTATTATATATTTTGTTACTGGTGCCAGGACTCCCATTTCAGTAATATTTGCTCTTAGGGGTTCTGAGGTAACCTAAAAGAAGGCAAAAACAGGTATAACACACAGAATCTTAGAATATTTGATTGGTGCCTTTTATAGAAGGATAAGATATTGAATTGGCTACCATTAAGGGCAAATGGTTGCTCAAATATGTGAGAACATCTGAGAAACTGTCTGAAATGCATTTGAGGACTGTCTTGCTCAGGGGAAGAAGGGGAAATGTTTACCCATCAGCTTCTATATCCTATTGGTCAAGAGTGGCCCTAGGGAACATGTAGCTTTCATGTAAATGAGTGTTAAGTGGACTCCCACAGTCATCCCACATGGCAGCTCAAAGAGGCTGGGAGGCTGGAAATGAGAGGCATGTGGCAGGCCTGAGGCTAGGCACTGTGAGGTTCCAACTGCATGAGGGTAGACATTGTGCACAATGGCTGGAATAAGTGAGACTGAAAGGACTTGAGGTGGGGCATAGGAGGTATTTGATATAGTTCCCCCTTTGCATCATTCAGGTCCACTTATGTCCTCCTCTAAGTCCAGTTGGTCATAGAGTCCTCTTTAGTGTGGCTGCTGGCTGCAATCTCTGCAAACACTTAATAATCCAAGAGAATTAATGACACAAATTACAATTCCTGCTGCTGCAGCTGGTCCCAAAGCTATAATTGATCATCATCGCTATCCTCTACCATCCAATCTAAATTTTCCTTACTCTCAGCCAGCACTTTGGCTGGACTGGGTTTCTTACTTGGAGGGGGGGACTCTGACCTTCATCTCTCAAGCTGCTATAGTTGCCTTACTGTTGACAGATCTAGGTTACTGTAATTGCCTGTTCATCATTACTACTGGGTTTGTTCCTGAGCTGGCACTTAACTGGGTTTTACCAAAACATTCCATCATTCTAGTAACAATCCTTCTTGGAGGTGAGGTATACAATATGATCAGTGGATCTTGTAATGAGCAACTCCTTTGCTGAAAGTAGGTTCCTTATTCTGAGTTGATGTTGTGTGGGCTCAGGCACCTTGGAAACTCTCAGGTGGTAGTTCTGGCATATGCACTGAGGACAGGGAAGGCAAAATCATATCCAGGGTAGGCATCATTTCACTGCTCCCTCCAGGACTGAAGGGGTCCAGTGTAATCAACCTGCCACCAAGAGGCTGATTGGTTTCCTTGAGGATTGGTGTTATGCTGAGAGCTCAGCATTGGTCTCTGCCACGGCTGTTTAAGCATTTAGCAAAGGCAATAACTAGATCAGCTTTGATAAGAGGGAGCCCATCCTGTTGAGACCATGCATAGCCTCCATCTTTGCCATCATAGCCACTCAACTCATGGGCTCATTGTGCTAGCACTGGGGTAGCTGAGGAGAGAAGCTGACTGACATCCACAAGGTGATTCATCCTCTCTCCTGGTGTTGAGCACCTTCTCTATGGTGAATGCTCTCTTGTGGGAATTAATTTGGGATGCAAAGACCTACATACCAACTCCCACAGGTCCATCCACATGGCTTTTGCCCAGATTTCCTTAATCTAATCTTTCAATGTTGTTTCTTTCAAGTCTCTGACCACCATTCACCACTGCTCAGGAGACCATGTAGAACTGTATCTCAGGCCACTTTTCTTTCCTCACAAAGTGGTCAACCAAGAGTACTGATTGTAGCTCTGTTCATTGGGTGGATTTCCCTTAACCACTATCCTTTATAGCCACCTCTGAGTCATGAAGTAGCTGTCCATTTTTGACTAGTACCAACAAATTGCACCAACTTGTCTCTGAGGTATGTTTGAGTTTTCTTCTTCTCTGTCAATTGATAATGTGGGCCAATCCCTTCTCCCTCTGAAGGCCATAGGCATGAGTTGAGGAAGAAGTGTCAGTGCAACAGAACTAGGTGACATGGGAGTCTGGGCTTATTGTAATTGTGCTTTCTGGACCTGCTTGGGCCCAATACCAAAAGTACCATTTCCATCCTACAATGGATGGCTGCTGCAATCATTATGGCTTGGTGGATCTAATAATACTCATTCATGATGGGCAGCTCCAGTTGTATAGTAACTTAGTGTACTAGTTTTCTGTGGCTGCTGTAACAAATTACCACAAACTTAAAACTGGCTTAAAACAATGGATAATTGTCTCATAGTTCTGGAGGCCAGAAATTAAAAATCAGTATCACTGGGCTGAAATCAAGGTGTCAGCAGGGCTATGTTCCCTCTGGAGGCTCGAGGGGAGAATCTAATTGCTGCCTCTTCCAGCTTCTAGTGCCGGCCAGCACCCCTTGGCTTGTGGATGCATTACTTCAATCTCTGCCTCCATGGTCACACTGCCTTTTCCTCTTCTGTGTGTGTCAAATCTCCCTGTGCTTTCCTCTCATAAAGATACATGTGATTGCATTTAGGGCCCACTTGAATGATCCAGGATAATCTCCCATCTCAAGATTCATAACTTACATCTGCAAAGTCCTTTCTGCCATGTAAGATAGAATTTACAGGTTCCAAGGATTAGGACATGGATGTCTTTTGGGGGTCCACTATTTAGCCCTTCACATGTGGTATCCTAAGGTCAAGCAATTACTCTCTACTAGGACTCTGTGGCATGCCAGGATCTGGTTTTCAAGTGACGAATGATTCTCTGCCACAGAAGGCATGATCTTGCTCCAGAACAAGACTGTAACTCTCCTTGTAGAGTTTTCCAGAGATGCCACACAGCATCTTTATGCTCCATGGATCTTCTGAGTCATATGCCTGAGTGTCAAGGTAACTTGCATTGCAGACTGAATCTGCTGCAGAACCCTCTCTTGCCCTGAGCCCCAAACAAAACTGGCAGCCTTCCAAGTCATCAGATACATGAACCAGAGCAGCACGTGAGGTCTAGTATATGCTGCCTCCGAAATCCACCAAGCACTGTGCCTCTTTCTCAGTATAGGAGTACTAGTGCAAAAACTTGTCCTTTACCTTAGATGGGATTTCTGCATACCCTAACCCACTGAACCACTAAAAACTTCTCCAACATGGCAAGCCCCTTAATCTTCATGGGGTTTATCTCCCACCCTCTGGAACACTTTTTTCTTACTGGAGCATCTAAGGTACTTTCCTTTTCCCGCTCTCCAGGAGCACTAGCATGATGCCATCATGCTAGTGGACCAACGTTAATGTTCTTTGGAATGAGCAGATAATCACGGGGTCTGTAGATCACTCTGTGACAGAGCAAGAGAGTTGACATAAACTTGGAGCAAGACAGTGAATGTGGACTATTATCCTCTCCAGATAAAGGTGAACTGCCTTTTTTTTTTTCAGTGAGGAAGATTGACCCTGAGCTAACATCTGTTGCCAATCTTCCTCTTCTTGCTTGAGGAAGATTCGTCCTGAGCTAACATCTGTGCCAGTCTTCCTTTAGTTTTTGTATGTGGATCGCCGCCACAGCATGGCTTGATGAGCGGTTTGTAGGTCCGCACCCAGAATCTGAACCCGTGAACCCTGGGCCGCCAAAGTGGAGCGTGTGAACTTAACTACTACACCACTGGGCCAGCCCCTAAGGTGAACTGCTTTTGATTCTCTTTACTAATGGGGATTGAGAAGAACGTGTTTGTCAGATCAGTAGTCACATTTCAAGTGCCAGATAATGTGTTACAGTAAAGATACCACATTCAGCATGGCAGCTACAATTAATGTCACAGTTGGTTAAGTTTATAATAGTTCACCATCATCTACCAGGGTCTATCTGCTTTTTGCAGCAGTCAGAAAGGTGACTTGAATAGGGATATAAGGGGGATGAACACTCTCGCATCCTTTTAAGTTTTTTATAATGGTGCTTATCTCTCCAATTTCTTCTGGATGTAGTGTTGCTTCTAATTCACTATCTTGGCTTGATGGAAGCAGTGGGCTGGCTGGGTAATATCAAGGACTTCCACTTGGCCCCTTCTACTATAAAGGCTCTTACTCCTCAGGTCAGGAAACCAATGCAAGTATTCTGATATCTGCTAAATATATCTACCAGTCTCTACTCTCAGAAACTGGAGGATTAATCACAGGGTGGGTATATGAATGCATTTCACCATTGTGAAGTGGTCTTAGGCCAGAAGTCCTTTATCACTTGGCTTCTATAATTCCCTCCTCTAACCAGAGGACCATAGTAGTGGTTGGGGTCCCCTGGTATAATCAGTGTCAACTCACACTCCATATCCAACAATCCTGAGAAGTCTTTTCTCCCCTATCCAACCTTGTATTTCATCCCTCTAAGTCTAATACCTTCAAGATACATCCCCACACATGTATCATATCAGACAGGGCCTGCAATACCTTCAGTGTGTAAGGCATCTCCTCCCAAAGCAGGGATTATTTTGTCCAGTCCAGGCCGATACCTGGCCCTGGTTACTAGCCTGGCAACAGAAGGGGTGAAAGGGTTAGATATTGAGGAAGACAAGTGTCGTCAAGTACCTGCCTCAGTTAGGACTTTTGTAGCATCTCCAGACAAGGAGAGACTGCTTTCTTCTGGCAAGAGGGAAGGGGCTGCTTCCGCTGGAACAGGGAATTCAGGAGAATCTGGGAGTTCAAGATTCTAAGGTTTCTCTGCCAAAATGTCCTCATCTCAGGTGTTAGGATTTCATTCTTTTTCTATCAGGACTGACATTGACGTAGGAGACTGTTGAGATTGTGCATTGAGTCTCTTTTGCTGCTCTACCACCCATGCCAAATGGGAAGGGCTCTCAATAAATAAAACACAGAGCTTAGTTTTACAAAAAATTTCTTTTATTATTTTCTGATTATAAAAATACTATGTGCTTGCAGAAAATTTGTGAAGTACAGAAAAGCATAAAGATATTGAAAAAATTATCACTTAATAATTCTACTACCCAAAAGCAACTGGGGTATTTCCTTCCAATCTTTTTTCTGTGCATATTTTAACCTAGTTGAGCTCACACTATACGTGCAATTTTACCTGTTCACTTAAAATGTTCACTTAACATGAGAAAAATTTCCCGTGCTATTAAAATCTCTTGATAATCCTAATTTTCAGTAGTTGAATTTGCATAGTAAGTGGATATAGCAAAATTTACTTAATTGTTCTTCTATTCTTGGGTATTTAAGTTGTTTCTAAATTTTTGCTGTGAGGGCAAGAACGTGGCTTTTGGAGACAGATGTACTTCAGTTCCAGTCTTGGTCCTGCTTACTAGCTGCGTAGCCCTGGGTAAATTACTTAATTTCAAATTCATCATCTAAAAATGGTGATGATGGTTCCTGTCTCAAAGAGTTTTTGTGAGGATTAAGTGATATATATAAACACCAAAAGCAGCTCTTGGCCCATAACAGGTGTTCAATAAATAATACTGTGATGGGACATCTTTCTGTAGAAATCTTAGTCCTCATGTTGGATGATTTTCTTGAATCCTGAATTTTTGACTCCTCCAAATTGCCCTCCATGGTAGAGCATAGTGATTAAGAACAAAGACTTGAGAATCAGACTGTGGGGGTTTGAATTTTGGCTCAACCAGTCACTAGCTGTTGAACTTTAGGCAAGTGGTTTATCCTCTCTGTGACCCAATTTCTTTATCTATAAAATGAGGAAAAGTATAGTAAGTATCTCACAGTATTGTTTTGAGAATTGAGTTACTGTATGGAAAACACCTAGAATTGCCTGGCATATGGTAAGCACTATGTAACTGTTAGTTGTTATTATTATTAATTGGCTATCTCCATCACTCAGAATTTCTCACCAACTGACTTTTTTCCTCAGAATCTGCATCTGTTGCTCTGTTACTTAACTCCCCTCTCCCTCTTCTCTCTTCTCCCTACCCCAGATCTAATTCTTATTTTATGCTTATTTTATGCTACCTTTAGCTTTCTCCTTCCAAACCATACCTGAGGGGCTCAACTTTTCTGGAAAATGTAATGAGAGAAACATTTACTTTGCATTTACTCTGTGCGAGGCACTGTGGTAAATGCTTTACGTGGATTAACTCATTTAATTCTGAAAACACTCTTATGAGGTAGGTATAAATGTGATGCCCCCTTTATAGATGGGGGACAGTGCAGTTTTAGAAAGATGTAGCAACTTGCCCAAGATCATACCCTAGGAATTGAACCCAGGTTTGTGGGATTCCGTGTATATATATGGATACCTATGTATCCTATGCTCTAACCATCGGAGGATGGTATTGCACAGTGGTTAAGATTGTACACTCCAGTGTCAGACTGTCTGTGTTCAGATTCTGGATTCGTTGCTTCACTTACTTCCATCAGGCCTACTGAAGTGATTCCTGAGGGGATTTTGCCATTCCATTTGAGATAGAAGCAAATGTTGTCCAGTTGTGTTTTTCAATAGTATTTCCTCTAATATCCAGCACAGAAACTGCCACAGAACAGTGCCTCATAAACATTTGCTCAAACAAACAGATAGAGTCAAGATGCCATTGTAGGTGCTGCATGGGTTACGAAGGTGATAGAGTTGTTGTTCCTGCCCTCAGGGGACTTACAGACTAGGAGAAACTGGTCAGGTGCTTCAGACCATAGCATCAGGAGTAATGTGGTAAACGCTCCTGAGTAGAAACAAAAATATCTCTATAAAAACAAAGAAGAGGGAGAGAGTAATTCAGTTGGAGGCATCCACTAAGGTTTTCTGGAGACGTTATTGTTTGAGATGGTCTTAAGGAAAAGGCAGCTTTTTTAGGAGGGAGGATGGGGAGGAGTGGCATTCTAGTCAGAGAGAATAGCAGGAGAAAGGCATAGAGGAAGGACAGTTTGTGGTGTGTTCAAGGAATGGCAGGTGTCTGGGTAAAACTGGAGCATAGGTTGTATGGAGTGGGAGGACTGGGGCAAGAGCCAGGTGATGTCCAACTTTGGAGCAGGGTTTGGTTTGGATAAGAATATTTTTTTCCAACCTGGATATTTTAAAAATAAAAGTAATATAAGTACGTAGGGAAAAACATCAAACCAGTTCAAAGTGGTAATCACTGAAATGTTAGTCTCTTTCCTACTTCAGAATCTCAGGGCTTTTACTCAGAAGAAATCATTGTTGATGGTTTCCTACTATCTTTCCAGAATTTTGTTCTGTGTGTACACACACACGTGCTCACACACCTTTTTTCACACCTAGCTTCCCCCACCCCCGCCCCCCATCTTGCTTTTTTAATTTAACAGTACGTCTTGGTGAATGTTCCATTTCATTCCATTCATTAAACGAAGTAGATTTGTATATGGAATACATATACATATACAATACATATACAAATCTACTTCTTTTTTAAAATGGCTGCAAAATGTTCCATTCTGTGGTTAAACAATAATTTATGTATTTACTAAGTCCCTAAGTGATGGTCATTGGATTAGTAACATTTTTTGCTATTATAAATAATGTAAGAGTAAACATCTTTGTATGTGCATCTTTGCATAATGTATAAGAATATCTGTAGGAATAAATTTCTAGAACTGGAAGTGCTGTGTTGAAGGTTTTGCACATTTGAAATGTCAATAAATATAGCAACTTGTCCTTCAAAGAGATGACATTAGTTTACACCCCACCAATAGTATATGAGGGTACTTGTTTCCCTACCCTCTTATTGGACACTGTCACTCTGGATTTAAACCTACTTTTTTTCCTTTAAAGTACCAAAATGCACATTTAAAAAACAGGCATCATAATGATCTTTTCTCTGGGCAAGAGCTACAGCTTTGTTTGAGTTTTATCTTCCTGACAGCAGAGCTGGGACTTCTGCCCTGTCCTGTGTTCTTCACTCTGAAAGGTTGGGGCAGATGACCTGACCACAGAATAGCTCCAGGTCACCAGGCAAAAGGGTGCGTCAGACCCCAAGCCTGTGCCCTGCCTGATGGTGGAAATGCAGACAAGCCCCGTTCTATAATAGAACACAGAGCCATTGTCGGGAAACCACAAATTGCTGACTCATTCCTGCAAACAATCGATATTCAGAAGCTGAGTCCAGGAATTCTAAAGCTGCACCCTGCATAAAGGGCCGAGTGGGGGGAGGACGCTCTTTTAGAAAAGAACCCAGCGACAGAGGTGCTGGCCATGCTTCCTCAAGAGCCACCACGAAGGCCCTGTATCTCCTTCTCCACTCCCTCTGATGATCCCAGGACCCCAGGCTGTCAGAGCTGGAGTGAGTCAGGGAATTATCCTGCCCTAAGAGAGTCCAGGTAAAGAGCCAGGGCAGTTCCAAGAAGTAAGTGCTCACTTCCAATGGGACAGCGCAGTGCATGGGTTACTGGCTACACCTGGGCTCAAATCCTGAGTGTCATTTATCTGCTCTTGGGCACATCACTTCATCTCTATCAGCTTCAGTTTCCTCATCCATAGAATGGAGATAACACTAACTTCAGAATGTCATTATGAGGATTCAATTGAATGATTTATGTTTGTAAATAACAGCACGGGGTACCTGCCTCTTTGTAAGGGCTTAGTGAATTACTATTATTATTATTATTAATAATAACAATAGGAGCTTAGGAGGGGGAACTAAGGAAAGCTTCCTGGAGGGGGAGCCATTTTAACTAGATCTTAAAAAATTGGGTAGATTTGGCACATTGGAATGAATAAAGAGAATGAATGAAGTTCATGTGCAAAGGCTCTCTTATAGTTGCCTGGGCCTGACCAGGAGACATGCAGAAGTCTCAGTGGTACCAACATGGAGAGGAGGGCGGGGTACAGACAGGGGTGCAATCCCACTATGGAACGTAGTCCTGACTTGAATGGGACCTAAAGCATTGGCATCTGGGGTCCAAATTGGGGTGTGGGGCTGGGTACAGTCCCAGGAGTGTCTGCACTGAAAATATTTCCCCTCATTAAGAGGCCCTTTTGAAAAGACTTGACACCTTGGGATCTTGAGGATAATATGAGGAAGTACCATATATTGTACTGGCCTCATGCTACTTAATGACATCACAGGAACAAGCTCTGGACATCTCCCACTGAGCTCAGTAGGATATATTTTGATCAAACTGTCTATGTCTCAAATATTCCATCTTCCATTCCAACATGACAGAATCTTCTCCCAGTTTCCAACTCCCAGCTCTATATTGCCATGGCAACCCACATCTCATGATAGGCACCTTGTGAGGAGCAGGGAGGCCAGAGCTTGCTAATGCTACCCCTGCCCCAGCCCCTTTGGAGACAATAGTTATTACACCTTCTCCCATGAGCCCTTGGCATCTTATGCCCCTTCCTGTGAAGTTCATGAACACTGAAAGTTCCGGCATAGTTCTAGGCTGCACCGGACATCATGGGAAAAGTGGGGGACTTCCTCTATCAGGTGAACACCATGATTACATAAATCCTGAATTTACATTCAGGGCACAGATGAGGACCAATCTGAGATTTCTAGTTATTCACCTATTTAATATATGGGAGAATGCAGGCAACAGAGGCTGTAACTTCCTAACGCTAGATTTGCAAGAAGAGCTTGGACTCTTCAGGCACCACTTCACTGAGGCATGTCAAAGAGCTTCCCCAGTTCCTACTGAAAATGCCTCATCTGCAAGGTCTGTACCCTAGCAGGTGGCAGGAAGCAATTTTGATCCAGGGAAGTTGTCCTTATGAAGCAGAGCCTCAACCTCCAACTGGGGAGATGGGTCCAGGGGCCAGAGTAAAGACAGAGAGACTGACAGAACTGGACAGTTTTCTGGACCCAGGCAAGGAAGCTGGGGTTCAGGACAAAGCTTTGGTCCCTGGCAGGGGAAGTGAGCCAACCCAGGGATCAGGGGGAGGCTGGAGCATCAGAGCTCCTTCTAGGTTCACTGGACCCCAGGCTCAGGGCAAGAAGACCAATTTCAGAAAGGGGTTCTTGGCACATAACTTGGCTTGATGTAAAACAATCCCCCTGTTCTTATATGCGGTTTCCCTTGTGTGAATGTGGTGGAAGTATTTGTTTTGGTTAGGTTTGTCTACAAGTGAAAATAAACAGTGGCTTAAATAAGGTTGATATTTATTCTTTCTCTCATAGAAAAAGTGTTGAGGTAGTCAGTCCAGGCCTGGTCCAGCACTCCACAATGTCAGTGACCCAGGTTCCTTCTCTATTGTGGCTCCACCATCCTCAGCATGTGGCCTTCATGTCATGGTCCATGATGGCTGCTCCTGCCACATATCTGCCATTCCAGCCAGCAGAAAACAAGAAGGAATAAAGAGGGGCACATTCCCTTACTTTAGGGAGATGTCCCAGAAATTATCCACACCATTTCTCCTCACATCCTGTTGGTCAGATTTTAGTCATGGCCACACCTAGCTGCAAGGGAGGCTGGGAAATATGGTCTTACTTCTTGGTGGCCTGGCTAAAATTCGTGAGTTCTATTACAGAAAGACGTAGGGGAAAATGGGTACTGAGGGACAACCAGCGTGCTCTGCTACAATCGGTTTATTATCTATTTTCCTAAGGGGCTGGATATCCTGAGGGCAGAGGGTAAGGTCATGTCCTTGTGGGAGGATAAGTCTGTCCTTTAAGCAGGTGGTGATTCTTTGTGACAATTGTGAGAGAACAGTTAAGTAAAGAGAGAAAATCATTGTGAAAGATATGCCTGAAATAGGCACGTGAAAGACCAGCTGACTCTCGGGGTCTCTTTCTGGGGCTTGGGACTCAGAGCAGTCTACGTAGGCTGATTAGGACCTTTGGGTGGGATTGGAAAATGGCCTCTGATACACACACAGTGTGAGGCCTCATGCTGAAGAGGAGTTGACCTGACCCTCTGAAGATGATCTAGCTCATGTTGTTCTTAATGTTTGTTTTCATTTTGCCATCCCCTGAGCCTAGGGAAAGTCTTGTTAACTCCCCAAGTCTGGTCACAGCTGTGCAACGTGGCATTATGAGAAGAGGGGGTATCTGTCCACATTTGAATGCAGGCTCCATCAGGGCAGGTCCCTTTTCTGTTATGTAGTTGCTGCAGGATGATGAGAGGCACATACCTGCATGGATTGCTTCCACTACATTCAACCTCTGCTGCTTCCCTCCCTCAACGCTGCCTGGCAGCCCGGCTCTGTGGCGACGACTTAGAGGTAGGTGTGTCTCTGACTGAGCACTGCATCTGACTGAGCACCACAGAAACAGGAAATACTCAGGGATTGAACTAAATGAATCTAACACACAAAACGCTTCAAAATCTGGTTCCAGGGTACGTTTTGGCCTATTCCCTTAGCCTAGACTCTAGCTAGTCTCCAGCCTTGACTAACTATATAGAATAATAGCAATATTGATAATTATCATTCACTGAATGTGTAACAGATGCCAGGCATCATTCTGTTTTATGTGTATTAACTCATCTAATCCTTACAGACCCCTATCAGGTGGCAGGTGGGAATATGATTATCCTCATTTGTCTGATGAGGAAATGAGGCTAAGAGGGGTGAAGTACCTTGCCAAAGGTCACACAGCCAGTAAATGGTAGAGCCAGGACTTGAAGCCAGGCAGTCTTCCCAGACCCTCAACCATTCCCAGCCACCCTCTCCCCACCCAGTGCCTCTGTTTCAGAGGAGGGCTTGCTCTTTCTACTCCTGGAGTCTGGGCTCTGCTGGAATGCCTTTCCCCAATTTCTAGCTCCAACAAATTCTACTTGCCCTTTAAAGTCCAGTCCAGGTGTCATGTCCCTGTCCCCACTTGCCTCTTCAACCAGGGATAGAGGCTGCCCCTCTCTCCTCTTTGCTCCCTTTACCAGTTTCTCCCAACCCTGGACTGGGAGCTCTCCCAAAACAGGGACGACATCTCACGCCTTGGTATCCCCAGCCCTCAGCACAGTGCTTGTATGTGGAAGGTCCTTTGTTTATGTTTGTTGAATGAGTAACTGACCTCACCGTTTCACACACAAGAAACAAATCTAGAGAGGTGGAGGGACCTGTCCACATCACAAAGTGAGTGAGAGAAAGCCAAGGCCAGACCCCAGAACTCCCATATACCAACCACCCTGTCTGTGCATGGAACGTTTGGAAAAGCCTTCATGCATCTTCGAGGGTTTCTTAATTCTGTTTTACATCTCACCCCAAAGAGGACTTCTTTGAGAGTACTGATGGGAGAGTGAGTTTTGGCAAGTCTTGCCTGGGAGTCATGAGGCAACAGAAAAAATAGACAAGCAATCCTGGGATGTATTTTGCTGACCCAGTCCTCAAAAACAGCAGAACAAAGCACTCCAAACTCAAGCTAGGGCCTCTGGCCAGCAGGGCACCAAGTCAACTTGGACAGAATTCACTAAATGGATCCTCCTTCGTTTTTCTTAAAATGGTGCGGCCTTTGGAGAGGAATTGTTTTCCAGTTTGCCTGGATTTTTCTCTAACGCAAAGCAAAAAATATTGAAAATTTCTCAAGGCCCTAGAAGCTTCCAAATGTAAACAAGCTCCTGGCATATCTTCTCTTGCCCCATCTCACTGCCAAATGAGTCCACTGTGTCGCAGGACATGAAACTCCCCTCACCCTCTGCTCAGAAAAGGCTGAAGAAAGAGCTGATCATCATTAATCACAGCTGGAAAGATCAGAGAAAATATTAAGGAAACATTCAAGTTCTTTTACTAACTTTCAACTCCAGGCTTCTGTACAACGATGGTAATATGGTGGGGATGAGAACACAGGCTTTTGAGACAACAGATCAGGGTTGGAATCCTGGTCCCACCACTTACTAGCTGTGTGACTTTGAGGAAGTTACTCTTCCTCTCTGAGCCTCAGTTTTGTCAACAGTAAAATTAGTTATAGTACCTATCACATACGGTTGTGGTGAGGACTGAGTGAGATAATGGAAGTACAGTGCCCAGCATCATGCCTGATACATAATGAGTACTTAATCAATACTTGTTATTATTATTATTTGCACATGATCTCCTAAAATCTCCTAAAATGTGCTAAATGCCCTGCTAAAATGCCCTTCCTTGCCTTGTTTGCCTGTTTGCCTTCTATTCATCCTTCAGTACCCATCGTAAGGGTGTCCTCCTTGGTGAGGCATCTTTGACTCTCCCTGGTTTCCTCTCCAACATGGTCCCTAGTTCTCTCAGCTCTCCCCCAGCCCTCTCACCTTTGCCTTTCTAGCAGAGCAGTGATCTCCCTGTGTAGAAATCATTTGTTTACTTGCCTGTCTTCCGCAATGGACAATGCCAGCCAGGACGGCAGCCTCGGGTCTCTGCCCTCAGGCCTATCAGTGCCTGCCCCACAAGGAGCTCAGGAAATGGCATCTACATCCTTTGATTGGAAACACTCGGAGTTTGGGAAAGGGGAGGCCTGCAGGGCTGGGGGCTGCACAACTCCAAGGAGCCACAGTCATATTGTATTCTATTATTTTATGTGAATAGAGCCCCCTGGACTTGTGCAACTTGGTGGCTCTGGCCTGCATCAGAATCTTAGCTCTGCCACTGTCTGGCTTCCTTGCCTTGGGCCCTTTAATCTCTGTGGGCCTCAGCGTCTTCACTTGTAAATGGGTGTTACGATAGTTATGATTGTCTCAGATTGTTGTTAAGACTAAATGAGATTATGTAAGTGAGACTCCTGATGGTGCCTGGCCAGTGGGAGTTGTTACTTGGCCCTGGACTTTTAACGACAGGATTCACACCAGGGTTGAGCATCAGACTGTTTGCCTTCATGAAATAATTCCAGGGCAGTGTGAAGAGGCAGAAAGAACTGTGCTCGAGGAGACAAGAACCCTGGGAAGAAGGGGTATGTGTGTGTGTGTGTGTGTGTGTGTGTGTGTTCTGTTCTCAACCCCACCATTGTGGTCCATCTTCTCCTGTCTGTCCCAGGGCCATCCGGTTTTCCACACCACACTCAGCTGGGGGAAGTGGGGCAGAGGAGCGGCCAGGAGCCCATCTAGGCTGGCCAGGCTGCCTGGAGGCCGAGAAGCAGGAGCAGCCTCGGGCAGTGGCACTGCTTTGGGTTGGAGCCATGATGCCTTCTCTGTGGTGGAGGTGGTGGTTCGGAGCATGGGTTATGGAGCCCACTGCCTGAGTGCAGAATCTTCCCTCAGCACCTTCCTAGCTGCTTCATTTCTCTGTGGCTCGGCTTTCTCACGGTACTAGTGAGTTCGGGCTGCCATAACAAAGTACCGCAGACTGAGTGGCTTAAACAGCAGAAGTTTATTTTCTGACAGTTCTGGAGGTTAGAAGTCCAAGATCAAAGTGTCAGTAGGGTTGGATTCTTCTGAGGCCTCCCTCCTTGGCTGGCAGATGGCTGACTTCTCCCTATGTCTTCACATGGTCTTCCCTCTTTATGTCTGTCTGTGCCCAAATTTCCTCTTCTTTTAAGGGCGCCAGTCATATTGGATTAGGGATTATGACCTCATTTAACTTAATCACCTCTTTAAAGACTTTGTCTCCAAATACAGTTACATTCGGAGGTACTAGGGGTTAGAACCTCAACATATGAACTGGGGGGACATGATTCAGCCTATAACACTCACCTATAAAATGGGGACAGTAAATTGGGCCTGGTGAGGAATGAAAGTGTTAATAAGGTACTTAGAATGTTGCTGGCTCATAAGTGTTAGCTATTATTGTTGTTAATCTTATTACTCAGCATTGCAGAGTGAGGGCCCTTTGCTGGGCACTGGGGAGGAAGGTGGGGAGGAGCAGGTCTGGCCCACAGGACGTTGACCCAGCTCTGCCACTGACTGCCTTCGTGGCCCTGGCCATTTTCCTTATCGGTGAAATAAGGGTGATGGCCAGGGGCAGCAAGCTCAGAAGGAAGTGAGCCTCCAGGGTCCAAATAGCCCAAGGGAAACAGTGCGCAGACCTGCAGTGACACTGCAGGCTTGGCCATTGCTGGATTTCATTTAATCTAAGACAATTTCAAGACACAAGTTTATTTTATGTTCTACCACATAAGAATAAATGCTGTCACTTATAATTGTAAGATGCTATCAATTGTTAGGTCTTGTCCTGATTTCAGAGATGCTGGAATTTGGAAAAATATGTGTCTTAGAATTGTTGAAAGAGAGCAGGTCCTGTTTCTTTGCTTTTGGCAACAAGAGGAGCAGGCAAGGCCATTTGGCCTTCGGCCTCAGATTTTGGCCATTGTTCAATGTCAGACTTATACAGGGAAGTACGCTGGGAAGGCATTATCCCAACTAAGGCTCCTCACTTGCAAAACCAGCTAAACCCATGGCTGGGAAACAGATCCAAGAAGCTGCTTAGGCTCCACTCGAGTTTTTGGTGGGCCTTGTAGAATGAGCTCATGACTTTGGAGCCCAGCACACCTGGGTTCTGATTCCAAGGCTGCTCCTCACCAACCAACAGGTTGAAAGAAGAAATGCCCCAGAGTGCAAAGAGGGCTGTGCCAAATGTTGTATGCACTAGGTAGTGTATGGGAGCGAGAGGACTGGGGCTCAGAGATCCTGGGGTCCACCTGGCTGTGTAACTGGGACAAGTCCCCCCACCTCTCTGGACCTGTTGCTTCATGGGTAAACATGAGTTCACTTATTCAACAGATGTGAACTGAGGTGCTCCCCTTGGAGGCAATGTGCTGAAGGCTGGGGATATTGAGGTGTGAGAGGTGGTCCCTGCTTTAGAAGAGTGCTCTCTCCAGTGTGGAGAGCAAGGAGAACAGAGAGCAAAGAGGAGGGAGCTCTCCGTGCATTTTCTCACTTAATCCTTATCGTCACCATACAAAGTAGGTAATGCAGGTATTTTTATCCCCACTTCATAGATGAGGTCATTGAGACTAAGAAAGATGATGGTGCTTGCCAAGGTCACATGGCAGAGCCGGGATTTGGACCTGGTCTGCTTGACTCCAAGCCAGTTCTCTTTTCTCTTCACATTTGATGGTCAGTCATAAGTTTCCTCCTAGCACAACATTCTCAGAGTCTACGCCACAAATTAGCCAATGAATGTCATGTTCTGACAGTCCTCTCTCTTGGCAGCCAAGACAGGGAGGCGCTCAGGAATGACGATGGGAGGGCTCAGCTTGTCTAATCTGCCTCTTCTTCTAAGGAGGTGGGGGCGCCACGTTTCAGTGGAATGAGCTTCATCCTCACAGAAGCTTTCTGATGTTACTCAGAGGAGTGGCAGTAGTGTGACATGCCACCTGAATGACTCCACTTTGCCTGGTCGTTTTAGCCCCAGCAGCACTTAATAGAGTGCAGTGTTTTACACTGGAAAATACAGAAATCCCAGGACAGCTCCATCTCCATCACCATGTATCATGTTCATAGGATGAATGGCTGGAGAAGACATGCGGGGCCAGTCCTGTGCCAGAAATCCCCAGGACAGCCCTGTCAAGGGATTTTCTGCTCTCTGCTCACATAGCTCCAGAGCTAAGAGGAGCGTTCTGCCAACCAGCTCTGACTGGCAGAGACTTCTAGCTGGTAGGCTAGCTGAACTCTACCTTGCTGCATTTTGCCAAGGAAGCTTTCAGGCCCAGGATGGTGAAGTGATTTGCCCAAGGTCACCTGGAACATCTGTGGAAAAGTCTGGATCAGAGTCCTGGCACTTGGAAACCTGGTTCTGTCCTTGGCCTCACAGTCGAGTGGAAGTAATCCTGAAGGAGGATTCAGACTGAGTTCTCGCCTCAACTTGGTCACTTAAATTAAATGACATTTAATTCAATTTTGTAATTAGCCAAGGGCCTACAAGCACCTTCCAGGCACTGTACCTACACGCAGAGTGGTCACAGGCAAGTCATTTCACCTCTCTGCACCTGTTTCCTCATCTCTGAAAAAAAGCCCCGCCTGTGCTGCCCCTCAGAGCCTTGTCATGAAGATTAAATGAGAAAAAGGAATCAAAGTGCTTTGTAAACTGTAAAGTGGTGTGTACACTGAGGCGTTATTGCTAAAGTTGGCCATCCCATCTCTGAGGTCCACTCCACCTGCAGCAGACTTCCACCTTAGCACTGCCCACCATGTTGGAATTTGTTTACTTGTCTCTCTCTCCCACTGCACTCCCGCGGGAGGAATGTGCAGGGTTCATCTTGGATTTCCCAGAGCCCAGCCCTGGGGTTGGCAGCTGGCAGGTGCTTAACAGAGTATGTGAATAAACAGAACATGTAATGAGATCCGATTCTCAGACCCATGGAGATGCCAACCAGAAGGGCACTGGAAGAGGAGAGGAGGAAGAGCTCAGTGAGAGGGTGGTGGAGGGTGAGAAGAGCGTCCACTGTGGATGGACAGGATTTGGGTCACTGGAGAGGAGAGGTCACTGGAGAGGAGAGGCTGGGGCACTCCAAGCAGTGGGAGTGCCTTGGGCAAAGGTCATGAGATGGAAATCCATGTATATTATGCAAGGGACACTGAGGGAATGGGCAAATAAGACAGCAATGAAAGATGAGGACAGAAAATAATAATAATAATAAGTAATGTGGTAAGTATAGCACTTACTATACTCCAGGCACTGTTCAAAAAGCTATTGATTTATTCCTCATCAAACCCTTGCAACAACCCTATGAGGTGGGTACTATTACCTCCACTTTACAGACAAGGAAAAGAGAGCTTAAGTATCTTGCCCAAGGTCACATAGCCATTAAGTGGCAGAGCTGGGATTTGACTCCAGGCAGTGTGTCTCCAGAATCTGTGCTCTTAGAGTAGGTTGAAGCCTTTGGAAAGCCTTTGTGCTATAGGAAAAAGTTTGAGCAAGACTTCTGAGCAAGGAGTTTGACCAAGAGAGGACATCATGGAGGTAAAAATGTCTCATTTCACAGGTGGCAGAGGGCCCTCAAACAAATATTGAGCACCTTCTGTGTGCTGGGCACTGGTGATACAGAGAAGACAGAGCCCCTGACCTCACAAGCACGCAGTTCAGTGGGAGACATGGAGGGGTGCTGGAGCAGCCTCACTCTGGCTCTCTAGAGCCCACCATGTGCCTCTCTTCCCCGATGATCAGTGACATCACGTTGGTGATGTGAAATCGACCACGGGGAGAGTATTTACACCATGGAAATTGGCCAATGCTACAAATCAGGGCTTTTCCTGAGAGCTGGTTGTTAAATAATTACCAGCACAACACTGCAGTATGGTGATAAAGCCCTCACTAGGTATAGGGGGGTACACAGCGGGTTGGGACTAACTCTGCTTGGTGAGCCAAGGGGATGAGACTCATGCAGAGGGTTCAGGATGAGCAGATGTTGGCTCTGAAGACAAAGCAGTTAAGGGCAGCCCCAGCAGAGGTGTGGAACGGCACGGCATTTTCATTCTATGTTCCGTGAAAGGCAACCATGGACATGAAAGAGCTTGGCAACCTATGAGGCGCCAAACAAAAGGGTGTTTATTAAGCAAACCCAATACTGGATTTATAAAGTGAACTAATTGGGATTGGGGAGGGAGTACCCATGTCACAACACATTAACCTTTGTCTTTAGCTGGCAGGATCTCTAGAGGATTTTAAATGTGACTCGACTGGGCCTTTACCCCACACCTCAGTCAAAGGGAACCTAGGCTTTGGGGAGGGACCTGGCGTAAGAATGGGCTGGAACACTTGAAGGCTGCCAGCTAACTGGGAAATGTTGACAAAGGCTTTGAAATGCCCTGTACATTGGGATGGGAGGGTCAGGGAAGTCAGCAGGATACAGGACCGGGAGAGAGGGCAGTGAAGGTCAGACACACCTGGCTGGGCACGCACTTCCTGCCCAGAAATCAGAGCCAGACAGTGGCCCCACAAAGCTTGTTTTTTTTCCTCTGTGTTGGGTGGGGTCCTGGTGCTATGGGTTGCTCAGCGATCCTCTGGTTTCCGTATGCCGACTTTTATCCTGAGGGCCCTCCTTGGTCCCTGTGCCCCAGACTAGGGTGAGCATGTCACCAGACTGTCTCCACGGCTCTCTACTTGGTGCCACACTGTCCTGAAGATTCTGAAGGAGACCGAGGTCACTGGGCTTCCTGGGCAGAGGGAGCTGCCAGAGCCGGGACCCCATGGGGCCTGGAAACAAGCCCAGGCCCCTCCCTTTGATGGGCTAGTTATCAAAGTTTTTCTGCTCCACAGACGATCACGGAGACTCATTTCCTTGCCAGGCGCCCCCATCAGCCCTGAGTCCCCTGGGACACAGGCAGACTCAGACATCAGCGTGAGGAGACTGTTCAGGAAAGGGATGGGCTGGTGCTCTGGCTATGGGAGCCAAGAAATTGGTCTAGGGCTGACCTTGGCCAAGCCCCCACTCACAGCAGCCTGTTTTAGGAGTAATTTGTAAAAGAATGCTGTAAGTTTGGGGTGATCAAAGGGGCAGTTACAAAAGTGCTGTTTCAGATCATACTGCCGTTTACAAAACAGTGACTGCATCCTGGCCCGCAGGGCGGTGGGCTGTGTGGAGGCATTGAGGTGTGGGCAGAGGGGGATGTTGAGAACAACAGGACGGGACAATGGCCACCTCTGTGCAGGGATCTGTGGCCCAAAGGCAGAACAGAGGGTCACAAGGGTTGCCCTTTATAAAAGGGCAAAGGGCTTTAGGTGGACCTGAGGGCTATAAGGTCACAGGGAGTGGTGCCTGAGATGGTCGCCATTGCTGGCCTTCAAGCATGCAGGCGCCGTTTGGTGGCAGGCCTCACGAAGTGGTCACACCAAGGTACCTTAGGGTTCCCTTGAGCACCCTTTCTGACCATCCCTCTGCATGCCTGGGATCACACCTGGGGCAGGAAGAGAGCTGACAAGCTCATGTGTGCCTGGAATGGCCCTCCCAAAGGCTGAATGAACTGAGTCGGGTTGAGATCACTGATCACCATTGGGTCCTGCTTGGGGCTCACAAGAAGCACATCCCCGTCCCCCAGTCCACACTCACTCCGACTCACTGATCCCCTAGGATGGTGCTGCTGGCGTCACTCAGCGTTCTCTTCCTCACAGTTTGCCAAGCAGATGGCTGCACTCATCTGAGACGCGTGCGCAGCGAGGGCGCTGAACGCACCACTTGTCACTCCTTTGTGCCGTGGCTCCGCGTGGAGCCTCACCCTTCCTCGGGTCACCCGCCCTGTTGGGCCCCCGGGCCTCTGCTCCTGCAGTTTCCCGCGCCCACCATGCCCTCCTTAGCTCATTCTGTCACAGTCCAACCACCCTTAGAGGCCCAGCTCCACCATCCATTATGCCCTGAGAACTGAGCTCTCTTCCCCCAGCTCCCACAGCACACTGTGTGAACCTCTAAGCTTTTTCCAGACTGAACTATTTGTGGCTGTTCCCATCCTCAGGGCCCACACAACAAGTGCTCCGGGAGGGCTTGTTAGAATGTACACTCGTGATGTCTCCCACATGTCAGTCCATCATTATTACCTCCTGAAAGAGCATTTATTGAGCTCCTGTGTGCCAGGCCTAGCTAGGAATTTTCACATATACCCACTCATTCAAGTCATAACACTGGGAGATGGGGGTAGTTATCTGATAAGGAAACAAATCAGAGAGGCCCAGTGACTTGTCCAAGGTTACACAGTGAGTGATGGAGTCAGAATTCAAACCCTGGTCAGTCAGACTCCAAGGCCAGGGTTTTTTCCCTTATAAACAGACACAAAGTAATAACCACCATTTATCATTTATACTGTATTCTCACATACATTATTTCATTTGATCCTCACAACAGCCCTGTGAGGTAGGTAGGGTTATGTATTACTGTTAAGCCCATTTCACAGGTGAAGAAATGGAAGTGGCTCAGTGAGGTGAGTAACTTGCATAAAGTCACACAGCACATTAGTAGCCTCACAAGTCCTCTACTTTCTCTCAAGTCAAGCTGCTTGAATTAAGAAGCACCAAAAAGATGGAGAAAGAGAATTTTTATGCAGAAGAAAAAAAGGATGCGATGATTTACGAGATTTCTTCCTTAAACTGGTTTGTTGTGGTCACAGCTTCTGCTGTCTGGTTTAAACTGGGTTCTCCTGAGTGGCTTTCCCAAGTACCATTGGCCTGGTGGCCTGGGACAGCTGTCAGGGACTTCTGGGTCCCACTGTAGGGGTAAAAGGCCTTTATTACCTAAGGGATGTGGCCTTGCCCACACCCCAGTATACAAGCTCCCTATTCACAGGGCACAACTATGGAAGCCCCTTCCTCAACCCATCTCCTGGTGCCACCTGTGTCACCAGGCTTCCCTGGCTTTGTCTGAGGGCCCCTGCCCAGTGGGGAAGACTCCAGGACTCCCAAGGCCTTACAGTACTCACTCCAGGGATGAATCATAATGTGCAGTTTCGAGGCCTGCGCTGCTCATCAACCCCTGGGAAGTAGTGGCTCCAGGTGTCTTGCCCTGGATCTCACCCCCAAGGACGTCCATGGTTGGTTATGATGAGAAACAGTACCACAGGGGAAGGCCGCCTCCTTCAAGAGCAGTATCTTAGGGGCTGGACACTTACTCAAGGGCAATGTTATGGTTCAGACCACTCCTGGGCTCCTTGCTGCTCACTGCCCTCCAAGACCCTGGTCTCCTTCCTCTGGCTGCACTTCCTCAGGGGCAGCAAATCTTCATCTTCCAACAGAAGAAGATCAAAAGCTATGCAGAGCTATGCTTGCTGAGGAAGGTGGGTGAAATGGGGTGTCACAAAGGAGGTGAAGCCATAAAAAAAATGGGGTTGACTTAACAGGGGATGGAAGGGGGCTAACCTTGGTTCTGAAGACAGATCCCAAAAAGGAATCCTAATAATATTTTCAGAATGAGTGTCTGGCCTCTCAAGGTGACTACAAATCTCCTTCAACTTATGATGGGGTTACATCCCAATAAATCCATTGTAAGTTGAAAATATCCTAAGTTGAAAATGCATTCAATACACCTAACCTACCTTAAACATGCTCAGAACACTTACATTAGCCTATAATTGGGCAAACTCATCTCACACAAAGCCTATTTTATAATAAAGTATTGAATATCTCATGTAATTTATTAAATACTGTACTGAAAGTGAAAAACAGAATGGTTGTTTACCCTATGGGCTGTTTACCCTAGTGATCGCGTGGCTGACTGTGGCTAGCTGCTGCAGCCCCGAATCACGAGAGTCTCATCCCACATATCGCTAGCCTGGGAAAAGATCAAAATTCAAAACTCAAAGTACAGTTTCTACTGAATGCCTATCACTCTCGCACCATCGTAAGGTTGAAAAATCTTAAGTCAAACCATTGTAAGTTGGGGACCATCTGTATTTTTTAAGAGAAAATACACATTTGGGTGAGAAGGAAGGTCTAGAAGCAAGACAAGAAAATGGGAGTGGAAGAACAGACTTTGGCTCAATATAAGGAAGAACTTTCTAACTACCAGCACTGGCAGGGGCTGGCACTGGCAAGGGCTGCCTTGGGGATGACGTGCTTTCCGTCGCTGGAGGTATGGCAGGCAGGGATAGGTAATTGCTTGGAGGTGCTGGGAAGAGGTGCTCAGCCCCAAATGTGCTACGGTGTGCTGGACGGGGGGAAGGACTAAGTGGCCACTGAATCAACTTTACAACCCTGAGAGTCCATAATACATTTGTTTAAAATGACCTGTTTCAATGATACTTCAAATTCTTGAGGAAAGGATTACAAAAGTCAGGTTAACAGGCCATATTATGAAGTGCCTTTCATTTCACCAGCTCCAGGTTTTCAAACCTTTGCAGGGATAGCAGCCCATTTCTGAAGCCAGAAATCCCCAATGCCTAGATTTGGCCCAGTCAAGAGGGATATCCCCGTCTTCTGAACCCTGCCTGGATGCTCACTCCTCTAGGCCACAGCTCAAATCTTGCCAGAAACATAGCTCTGAGAACACACTGCATTTCCAAGCCAGCCAAACACGGTCGGCCCTGGGCAAACAAGTCCAAGGTCCTGGCTGCATCCCTGGACGGAGGAGCAGACTGGATGGGAATCTCTGGTACTTTACATCCTGGGAAATCAAAGGGAGCCTCTTGTTCTCTCCCCATCCCCTCCACCCGGGGCTCTTTTCACAGACGGCTAAGTGAGGCACTGCCTAATGGTACAGAGACAGATGGAGCCCATGGCAAAACTGCTGCTCCTTTGTCCAGCCAGGAAGTCCTCCTGTGACTTCCTTTAGGACACATTGGCAGACTCTTCACTTGTCATAACAAACTGCCCATCTCCAGCTCAAAATGGCAAGAAAAACGGTGGCTCTGTTGAGAGGACACATGGATTCCTATAAGTGGACGGCATCATGGGGGAATCAAGTCCTGCTACGTGATTAATACAGATTAGTACAGTGCCCTGCCTCACACCACTGGCGAGACACTCTCCAAGATCTTGGCTGACCTGGAGCTTCTTGGGAGCCCCCCCTCCAATGTGGCTGGGGTCCTTTTACCTGTACCGTATTAATCGAATAATCTTATTGTTCATAAAATCCAGAGCGTGTGGGTGAGAAGAATCGATGCAGAAGCCGTCACTCAGAGCGATCTTCAGCACCTCCTCCACAAAGACCTGGAAGCTATTGATCTGCTTGTTGGCTGGCACCACCCAGAGCCTCTTGAGGTTCTGCTTGGTGTACTCCTCCTCTGGTAGGCCCTCCACGTTGGCCACCCAGTCCAAAGTCAGGTGGTTGGGGTCTTGCAAGTGGCTGGTGATGGAGGAGAGATTGCCATTGGAGCAGTAGAAGAGCTTGGAGCCGAGGAGCTTGAGGAAGAGGCAAGAGGTGCTGAATATGTTGGCGTTGAAGACCTCCATGCTGGAGGAGGAGAGGCTATAGATCTGGGGCGCCTCGCGCACAGTGAAGTGGACCGTCTGCACACGCTGGTTCAGCGTGATGTTGAGCATGGCATTCTTCTCAGCCTTGGAGAGTTCCACCTCCTTCTCCTGCAGTGCCTCAATCAGGGGCTGCACCTGGTAGAAGTCGGCTTCCCTGCGGAGCAGGCCCATCTCCTGGAAGTCCTCGGGCAAGTCCAGGTGGGAGGTCCGCAGGAAGTTGAGGATGTAGCGGAATACTTTGCCGTCACGGTCAATGAAGCAGTTGCCCTGGCTGTCCCTCTTGGTGGGCATCTTCCCACTGAACATGGCACCCAGCATGGAGTCAGGGAAGCTGGTCAAGGTTGCTAGGGAGGTTGTGTAGAGCTTCCCCCCGACGTTCAGTGTGATAGGGTCGGACATGGCAGGAGGCTGGGGTGCTGGGAAGTAGTCCTAAAGAAGGAAAAAAGTGAGAAATGACCGTTACCCAATCATATCTGATACCTTAGTCTGTTGGGGCTAGTATAAAAGAATGCCATAGACTGGGTGGCTTAAGTAACAAACATTTATTTCTCACTCACTTATTTAGTTCTCATTTACTTAGTTCTGGAGGCTGGGAAGTCCAAGATCAGGAGTGGGCATATTTGGTGTCTGGTGAGGGCCATCTTCTCACTGTGTCCTCACATGGCAGAAGGGGCAAGAGAGCTCTCTGGAATCTTTTCTAAGGGCACTAATCCTGTTCATGTGGGCTCCACCCTCATGACCTAATCATCTCCCAAAGGTCCTACCTCCTCATACCATTATATTAGAGGTTAGGATTCCAACATATGAATTTTGGGGGGCACAAACATTCAGTCCATAATATCTGGGTAGTCACAGTTCTCAACTCCTTACTATAGATCAAGCCTACAGTTCTTGGAGTCGACATGAATTAATGCTTGATGAACAAATGGATGGGTGATAACTGCCACACTGTCTACAGCATACTAGGTTCACTAGGAAGTTAAAAAATAAGAAAAAAAAACAGCAAACGAATCCTGGGTCCCACCCACCAGAGACTGTTTTAATTGGTCTGGAATGTGGCCCCAGCATTGGTATTTTTAAAAAGCGCCCTCAGTGATTCTAAATGTTCAGTTACGACAGAGAACCACTGGTCTAAGGAAAGAAACATAATGTGCTTGGACTGAATGCTACGTTGTTACCTGCTCTTACATACATCTGCTTACATAATGGGCATATGCATCTTTCAACATAGATGGTACCACCAACCAGCCCTATCATGCAGATGAGGAAAACTGCCGGGAATCATTCCCATGCTCAGACAGGCGATGGGCCTTGCCAGGATTCAAACCCAGGTCCCTTAATATGAGAGGGAAAAATGTGTAAATGCTTACTAGCCAAAGACTGGTATACTCTAAGTACTTAACAAATGCTCTGAGATTTATGACTCCAAGCCCAGTGCTCCTTCTGTTGTACCAATGTTGCTTCTGAATTTAATTATTTTTCTATCTCAAAGAATTTACAACAAATTGCTGTGATTAGTGCCATTTCCATCTATCTACCAGGCCCACAATGGGTCACCCAGCCCTCTGGACTCTTAATGACACCCTTTTCTTGACTCTCATCCTCCTTGAACAACTTGCCTTGCCGTGAAGATGCTCTTGGTGGCCTGCCCTTTCACATTATGATGGCTCCCCAGCCTCCTCTGAAACTTGCTTTGAGGTCAGTGCAAATGTGGGACTCTGCCACCAAGCACCCTTCCCAAGGGCTCTTTACCTGCTCCTTAACAAAGTGCCCCCTGCCTTTTCCCCACTGATCTCAGAGCCTCCAGCATCTAGGGCTGGTGAGTCTCTTTCAATCAGAAGTCTTGCAGTCTAACTTCTCTTTAAGGTTCTAGAAAGCAGGGGATGTACTATCTCAGCTTCCAACATGATACTGTCCTGAGAGCCAACCTGTGGAATGGATTCAGCAATCCTTCCCTGATGTTGGGTGCGGCGGGGCACAGAGAAGAATCAGCTCCAGTGCTGCCCTCGAGGAGCTCAGCCTGGTGGGGAGACTGAGACAAGAGGCAGTGAGGGTGCAGTGACAAGGGAGATATACCAAGAGATGTGGGAGTTGGTCAGGAATGAATCCTGGCATTATTACTGTTCCCAGACAGAGGTCTGAGGATGGACTTCCCAAAGTCACCCAGCAAGGGTGGAGAGCAGGCCAGAGCACTTCTCACCACATGTCTGCCGTCTGAGGAGGCTAGCTACACCGAGACCTCCCCTAGAGGATGGAGGCCATGCTGGGTGAAGGGAGGAGATACTCAGCTGCCCCACCCAATTCTCTGGAGGGGAGGGGTCCCCTCATGATTCCTTCTCCATTTAATGGGGCACTTTATTACTGCAGAAAGGCATTTGCCATCTGGAACGTCTGAAGAGAAACAAGCCCATGATGAAATTACAAAATCATCAGCAGAAGCCTGGAGCAGATGGGCTGTGAGACAGTGGGGAGGTCCAAGAGAGAGGGGTGGGGCGAGGGCCCAAGGAAGGGGAGCTGCTGTGGAGACCTGCAGCTGGGGAGGGTGCTTGGTCTCAGGGCTGAGTCTGGCCACTTCTCTGTCCAGAGGGCCCAGGCAGGAGCTGGACCCAGGAGTGGGCCACCCTTTCCTTATTCCAGAATCTCCTTTTCTTTCTAGATAGTAATTTGCATATTCTAGTTTTCAGTCTTTCTTTCTCCTTGATTTAAGGCCCAGGCTCTGTGAAGTGGCTCAGCTCCATGGAAAGAGGAGGCTCAGGCATGAGAGAGGCTGGGCCATCTTTCCTGACAGTTCTGTGGGCCGCAGACCCCATATCTCCTCCATAAATTAGTGCTGAAGAGCTCAGAAGACTGGGGGTGGGGGAGATGATCAGGAGGCACAGGGCATAGTTGGGGGGCCTTGGGTGGGCACCCAAACTCCTATTTCTTTGCTTGCAAAAGCAGCAGAGCACCTGCCTGCCTGCCCCTTGCCCTCCAGCTATGTGGCTCCTGGTCATTCGTCTGGGGAGAGCAGCAGAGAGAGCTACACGGTCAGTTGGGAAGGAGGCTGGTTAGAAGGCAGGTCTACTGACCCCCAGACTAGGGTGATCTCTGTGGTATTCGTCCCATGCCCAAAAGTCACAGAGCTCAGTCCTCCAGGTGCTATTTTCTAGTGGTAGCACCACTGTGTCCACCATCACAAATGCACAGACCCCATTGGGAAAGGCACAATGACATGAGGGGGCAGGAACTGGCACCTCTGGGGGGCTGAGGAGCTTCATGAGTGTGGCAGAGGGTTTGTGGTCAGGTGGGGATGAACTAACGTCACTGAGCTACAGCCCCAGGTGTGTACTTGGCTGCCTCCTGGACATCTCTACCTGGATATCCTGTGGGTACCAGAAGCCTAACACAGAATTCCTCTTTCCCTGAACTTGCTGTGAACTCCTCTCAGCCACCCAACTGCCTGAGCCCAAGACCCAGGAGGCAGCCCTGACTCCTCATCCCTAAAATTTTTCTGGACTCTGTCTCCTTGAACCCATCTCAATAGCTACCCCAGGAGCTCTGGCCTCATCTCCCCTACATCCTCACTTGGCTCCCTGCTTTCTTTCCATCCACCTTCCCTTTCAGTCTGTGGACAGAGCTTCCCGAAGCACTACTGCCTGCCCAAACCATCTTGCTCTTCCCCTTTCACCTCTAACCCTGCCCTTCCCACACACTATGCTCTGGCCCTCAGACACCACTGCACACACCCTCACACTGGCACCTGTCCTGCCTTTGCTCTCCTTACACCACCCTTCTCCACCTTTTCTGCTGTCCACCTTTAAGGCCCCGCATATCAGTCACTGCCTCTGTTAAGGCTGTCCCTAAATCTCCACTAGGTTAATAGCTCTCTTCTTGGGCCTTCCTGGTCCCTTGCACAGCCCTGTCTGGCAGTGCCCACCATTCTGTCATATTATGACCTGCTTTGCACATGGCCCTCCTCCCTGGCTTTATCAAGACGCAGATAACTGGACATCCATATGCTAAAAAAGAACCTTGACCCCTATCTTGCAACATATACAGAAAATTAACTCAAAATAGATCATTGACCTAAATGGAAAATCTTTTTTAAACTATGATAACTTCAAGGAGAAAATCTTTGTGACTTTGGGTTAGGTAAAGATTTCTTGGATAGGACCCAAAAGGCACAAACCATAAAAAATTTAACTAGAGCCAGCCCTGATGGCCTAGTGGTTAAAGTTCAGTGCTCTCACTGCTTTGGTGGTCCGGGTTTGTCTCCCGGTCGTGGAACCACACTACCCGTCTGTCAGTTGCCATGCTGTGGCAGTGGCTCACATAAAAGAACTAGAAGCACTTACAACTAGGATATACAACCAGGCACTGGCACATTGGGGAGGAAAAAAAAGAGGAAGATTGGCAACAGATGTTAGCTCAGGGTGAATCTTTCCCTGAAAGAAAAAAAACTGACTGACTAGACTTTATCCAAATGAAAAACTTTTCTCCAAAGGACACTGTTAAGAAAATGAAAATAAGACACAGATTGGGAGAAAATATTTGCAAAACACATATCTAATAAACGATTGTTAACCAGAATATATAATGAACTCTCAAAATTCAGTAAGAAGTAAACAGAAAACCCAATAAAAAATGGGCACAAGATCTGAATGAACATTTCACCAAAGAAGATATAATGATGACAGATAATCACATGAAAAGATGCTCAACATCATTAGTCATTAGGGACATGAAAATGAAAACCACAATTAGATATTACTATCTACCTACTAAATTGGCTCAAATAAAAAAATCTGACAATACCAAATGCTGGTGAGTATACAAAACAATAGAAACTCTCATACGTTGCTGGTGACAATGCAAAATGGTACCACCACTGTGGAAAGCAGTTTGGCATACAGTTTCCACATGATCTAGCAATCCCTAGCAATAAGTAACTCCTAGTTATTTATCCCAGAGAAATGAAGACATATGTCCGTGCAAAAACCTGTCTGTGAATGATTACAGCAGCTTTATTCATAATTGCCCAAACCTGGAAACAACTAAAATGTGAATGGATAAACAAATTGTGGTACATCCATACAATGGAATATGACTCAGCAATATAAAGGAACTAGCTACTGACACACACCACAACATAGAAGAATCTCAAAGGCATTATGTTAAGGGAAAGAAGCCCGCCTCAAAAGGTTACATGGTGATTCTATTTATACAACATTCTGGAAAAGGCAAAACTGCAGAGACAGAAATCAGATCAGTGACTGCTAGGGGCTGGGCTGGGGAGAAGACTGGCTGCAAAGAGGCATGAAGGAATATTCTAGAGTGATGGAAATAGTCTGTCTTGTGGTGATGGTCAAATGACTGTATGAAGATTACAAAAATTCATATAACTGTATACCTAAAAGATGAATTTTACTGTATGTAAATTATGTCTTCATACACTGGAAAAAAAATCAAGATCGTGATTGTGATTGTGTCATGAAATCAATATAGTGGGTTGTGACCAGCCATATATATATATATTTGTGTGTGTGTGTGTGTGTGAGAGAGAGAGAGAGAGAGAGAGAGAGAGACAGAGGAAGAGTAGCCTTTAGCTAACATCTGTTGCCAATCCTCCTCTTTTTGCTGTAGAAGATTGGCCCTGGGCTAACATCCGTGCCCATCTTCCTCTACTTTATATTGGATGCCGCCACAGCATGGCTTGACAAGCAGTGCATTGGTCTGCACCTGGGATCTGAACCTGCAAACCCTGGGCTGCCGAAGCGCAGCATGCGAACTTAACCACTATGCCACCGGGCTGGCCCCATGACCAGTTATCTTTTTGAAACTTCTGTTTCAGTTGAGTGTGTGTGTACAGTGCGTATGAACTGGATCGTGATATAAAGTGTATCTTCACACTGTGGGTTGTGATAAAAATTGTTTTTGAAAACTACTGCCCAGTTTGTGATCTCCTTGAGAGCAATGACATGTCTCATGTCCCTGCTTATTCACTGTCTAGCACACAGCAGGTACCAGTGGCACTGGAGGTGAGAAGGAAGGAAGGAACATTTACTGAGCATTTTAACTACATGCAAGGCCTTTACTCTCATCAGCCCTTTTAATTCTCACAGCAGTCCTACAAGGTAGGCATCATTCTCCCTGTTTGGCATATGGGAAACTGAGACTCAGAAAGACTGGTGACTTGCCCAGGACACATGGCCAGCAAGCAGAGAGCCCACTCTCTTCCCACTGCACAGGCTGCTGAGAGCTGTAATAGCAACAAAAGGCTGTAATAGCCTCACCAAGTTTGAGAATACCTGAAGCAGTCTTTTAAAACACCACTCTGCAACTTGCTTGGCAAGACAACAGCCACTACTTGCTGAGCACACACCTCTAGTTTTTACAAGGTGAGGAGTTTCATGTAACACTCGGTAGCATTTTATTTATTTTTAATAAAAATATACAGAAAAGCACAGAGAATGATACTGTTGTGCTAAACGCTTTACATGCATTCCCTCATTGGATGTCTTCACAAGCACGCTGTGAGATGGATACTTTTATCACGTCCATGTTACAGATGAGGAAACTGAGGCTCAGCAAGGTTAAAAGTCAGTGGAGGAACTGAGATCTGAATCCAGGTTTGTGTGAGTCCAACATCTCTGATCATTCTTCCTTCCCACCAAGCGGTCCCAACATGAGAGAGAGATCACAGTCCCTTATTCTCTGTCCAGACTAGACTGGGGTAGGGTCCTTTGGCAGCTCGTCCACTGCCGGCCATATGAGGACAGGGGGACAGGAGCCCAGGCTGGCCCAGTGCCCATCCATAGCTGACACAGGGCAAGTTCACTGAGTGGTCTAAACCCATCTATTTCAACAGCGATGAATGATGTCATGATGTCTAATGACAACGCAGCAACACACAAAAAGGCAGGTTTTTAAAAGTCAGGTTAGAAAAGATGAATGGGGATGTAAACTGAACCAGGCAGTAGGAGATACACCCCACCACTGTGTCCGAATAATTTTTCTTATGCAGCAGACTTTTGAAATCTGCCTCTCGACTTGAAAAGAACCAAAAAAAAAGATCAGCCCCATCTCCCTCTCTGAGAAAACCACTGGTGTCAAACCAGGAAATTATGCCACGCTGATCCTTGGGCCATCTGACCCGCCTCCTACCTCTTACCAGGTGCTCTCACGCCTGCCATCTCAATTTGATTCTGACCTACACAAAGACCAGGACGCAGAGAATCAATACTTCCTGAGCACCGAGGACACACTGCGAGCTATGTGAGGCATTTTCCTGTACATTGTTTTATTAAAATACCACACTGATGCTGTGAGGTAGGTATGATTATCATCTCAATTTTTAGGATTATAAAACTGAAGCACAGAGTAGTGAAGACAGCTACTTAAGATCACACAGCTAGAGGCAGCAGAGCTAGAATTCTAAGTGAGGTCTCTTGCCAAAGCCTGTGCCCCCTCCAATAACACAAGCCATGACACTTTATTAAGAAGCATAAATAGGATTTGAATAGAGACTTGTAATCTTCTCAGAGGGAGACAAAATATCTTAAAGTTTTTCTAAAATTAATTGTAGTTGTTACTCTATCCTAATCCAAATCCTAAATTTTTTTCAAAGAACTAAAAAAAAAAGATTAAAATCTTAGTTTGGAACAATTGATGAGTGATAGCCTGAAAGAATATTTGAAAAAGAGTAATTATCTTAGTGTAATGTATTAAATCAGATTATAAAGTAACAACATTTCAAACTGTGATATTAAAACAATGAAAAGGAGAAGAAATTTTGTAATACATGTGTTGAAAAGACTGGTTAGCAATTTAAAAAAATAAATATACATTGATCCTTACAACAATTGTGGGACCCTGGCAGGACAGATCACATTATCTTTATTTCATGGACTCAGAGAGGATGAGTCCCTGGCCCAGGGCTTCCAGTGCATTCTTGACCTCTGAGTCATGGCCTCTGGGAAGTTCTGAGTTTGGACATTCCTTGGAGAACAGGTCCTTGGAGAAAGCCTGGGGTCTTTTCTAATCCAAGTCTTGAGCAAGAGACTGAAGGCAGCCACAGAGGTCTGAGTCAACAGCCTGTACACTCAGGGGGCCCTGGAATAGGCCTGGGCTCTTTCTGTGTAATTTCCTACATTACTGCCCACCGAGCTTCCATAATGAAACTACTTCTCATGCAATCTACTCATTTTACACAGTGAGGACCAGTTTTTGTAACGACAATGAATCTCCTAAGCAATGATAATTATCTGTCTGTCGATCCATCCATCTGCCCATCCATCCTTTCCTACCTCTGCTCAGTCAAAGAGCCTAGAAATGATACCCCAGTAGCAATGAGCACACCTGACTCCAGAACTTGGTTTCTAAATGTAATCTCCTACAAAAAGAAACTAGGGCTTCCTGGAGAAATTGATGATTGCAGGACTTTGACAGGAAAAAGGTCAAGGTGAGCCTGGAACATCTCTTGCCACATAGCAAAGAAGCAATCAAAGATTAATGAGGTCATGTCAAAAGAACAGAGGAGATCTTAAAAGTTCTCATCACATGAAAACAAAAATTTTTTTTGTAACTGTGTGTGGTGACAGATGTTAACTAAACATACTGTGATCATTTTGCAACACATACATATCAAATCACTATGTTGTACACCTAAAACTAATACAATGTTATATGTCAATTATAATCTCAATTAAAAAAAACAAAATAAAAGAACACAGGAGCTGGCCTAAAGGGACTCTCATTGGCCAAATTTGGGATAATTTGAGTACCAAAAAAGATTAGTGATGATAATGGGTTATAACACATCAAATTTAAAAAAAATCATGAGTCTATGTTACTCCATAAAGAGAGAGCAAAAAAGAGAGGGAGTGAGAAAGACACACACAGACACACACACACACAGGAAAAAACTGTTCTGTAACAAAGAAGACCAGCTAATAAATATAGAGAGAATGGCATAATTAGAAAATTACCATTTTGCAACCCTCAATGTTGCAAATCATCAAAGGATGTGGAGTGAACAGTTATGGGAACACACAATTCCTCAAAGAATCACTCCACAGACTACTTATTAATTTCAAGGGGGAAAATTTACCCTTACATGGAGAGATCAAGCTATCATGATCTTAACCAATAATCATATTTAGCATTCATGGAGGGTAGGACCCTGATATCATATGTGTGATACAATAAGAAGTACACAACACTGCTAGAAAAAAAAATCTAATCTGACTCTAATCATTGATAAAATAATCAAATTTAAACGGGTGGAGGGGGCTCAATCTAGATAAAATGAGTTGCTTAGAGAGAGATAACCAAATGCAATGCATGAATCTTGACTACATCTGATTAAAAACAAAACCACAGGGGCCGGCCCAGTGGCACAGCAGTTTAGTTCGTGCTTTGGCAGCCTGGGGTTCGCGGGTTCAGATCCTGGGTGCCTGCTGACGCACTGCTTGTCAGCCATGCCATGGTGGCGTCCCATATAAAGTAGAGGAAGATGGGCACGGATGTTAGCCCAGGGCCAGTCTTCCTCAGCAAAAAGAGGAGGATTGGCAACAGAGGTTAGCTCAGGGCTGGTCTTGTTCACAAAAAAACCCCCCAAAATACATAAGATATTTCTTGGCAGTTGGGGAAATTTGAATATCAACTGTTATTAGATAATATTGACAGCTTGCTAATTTTCTTAGGGATGATAATAGTATTATGATTATGTAAGGGAATGTTATAATTACGAGATATCTGCTGAAGAATTTATGGGTCAAGGGTCAAGATATCTCTAACTTTTAAATAGTTTAGCAAAAAATGTGTGTGTGTAAAAGCAAAATCAGCAATGTGTGAATTGGTGCATCTAGGTGAAAAGGCTATTCTTTGAACTTTCCTGTAGGCTTGAAAATCCTAAAAATATTTTCATTTTGAAAGAAGGGGGAAGAAAAGAACACTTCCCTCATAGGACTACAGATGAGAAGTTCCAGATAGAGTGCCCGATCCCAATCAATAGCCAGATTGAATAAGTAGTAGATTTGTTATGACTACTACTAAGAAGCATTAAAATCTCATAATTTTCCTCTCCAGGTGTTGCCATGCTTTGGAGGAGAGGAAGCCAACTAGGGCTAAGCTAAAACAGCCCACTGTTGGTGGGGGAGTTAGAATTTCAACCTGAGTGGTCTCACCCACAGAAGCCACCACACTAGGCCTGCCTGTCTCTGCTGGGATCCAGGCTGGGAGCAGATGGCTGTTCAGACCGTTTCCCTCGCCTCCTCCTGAACCCAGAGTCTCTGCTACTACAGTAGGAAAGAAACTCCTGTCACGGCTCACCTAGAATGTTCACAAAGAGGGGCCACTTCTGGGCCTCACAAGTGAGACAGACGGGCAGAAAGAACTGGAGGGGGAGAGGAAAGTGCTTGGGCCTCGGAATCACCTGGGATCTGCCACTTACTGGCTGTGTGGCCCTAGGCCGATTCCTGGATAGATGATGGTGATCGTAACAACAGTGGTAATAATAACGGCTGACATTTCCTGAGCAGTTACTACTGTGTTGGGCACTTTACGCACGATGATCTCATAGATGAACTAGATACTATTATCACCCCTACTCTACCATGCCAGGCCCTCTCCTCTCTCTGCAGTTTGGTATCTGCCATCCCCTCTGCCTGCACTGTGAAGGAAAATCCCATTCTTCTGCCAGGCCCCACAGTTGGAATTCATTCCTTCCTCCTCTGCATCTCCAGAGCATTTTATTTCCACCCCTTACCAAGGCCCACTTTACGTCCACTTTACATAAGTAGATGGGTGCCTGGCCACCCTGTTGGGGCCGGGATCTCCCATCTGTGTACCCCCAGAAGCAGGTAGAGTAGAGGAAGGGAAAGAAATTTTTTCCTCTATTTAGTCAGATCCATTTTCCTCACCCCATACTGACTGTCAGCTACCAATAGGGAGGTTTATCACCTTCTCTTGAATTTTTTTTTTTTGTGAGGAAGATTAGCCCTGAGCTAACGTCCGTTGCCAATCCTCCTCTTTTTGTTGAGAAAGATTGGCCCCAGGCTAACATCTGTGCCCTTCTTCCTCTACTTTAAATGGGACGCCACCACAGCATGGCTTGATCAGCAGTGCATTGGTCTACGCCCGGGATCTGAACCTGCGAACCCCAGGCCCTGAAGTGGAGCGTGCTAACTTAACCGCTATGCCACCAGGCAGGCCCCTCTCCTGAATTTTTAAAATTTATTTTGAAACACGCTCTTGAATTTTCAGTTTGGAATCTAAGGCACAGGGCAAGGCCCAGGTGACCCCCTGGAAGTAAGTGTAAGAACTCCCACTGTGTAGGAGATGGATAGAACATGGTCAGGTAAATTTCAAGGACGACAATGCTCAGAGTAGTATCTCCCAGTAAACCAGATGAGACTTTCCCTCCTTACTCAGTCCACCAGGATCAAACACTCTGGCTCACAGCCCTGGGGACTATATGGGGCACTACCCATCACCTCCCCTTCCTGATCTCCCCACACCCTGTTGGTATCACACCGTGTTGCTGTATCATTAGCCCTGTTTTGCCCATTTCATATCTCTAAGAAGTCCACAGGCTGCTTCATTACCGCCACAACACCCACCACAGGGGGAAAAGGTGTGTCCTAGATTCAGGTGACACACACGGACCCTGGAGTGAGCTACCCAGCAGGGCAAGTGATAGGCAACAGTGGGCTGGAGAAGGGAAGCCACCTGACCTGGCAACCCTACTTCCCCATTTGCATAGCAAAGTATTCTCTCACTTGGTGCCAATAACTCCCAACCACCACCACCATCCCCCCTCCTCTTCCAGGATTTTCCTTCATCCTCTCAGCTCACTCTCAGGCTTCATCTTGTGGTTTTCCTCAGGCACAAGCACCCCATTTCAACTACTCTCTTCCTTATGGTCTTCCTGCTCCTCTCAACGATTATAATAATTTATAAACAAAGGGCTTTCAAATTCTTCTCCTCATTTCATCCTCACAATAACCTTAGGAGGGTTGCTTAACAGGTTGGCATTCAGAAGGGTTTAGAAGCTGGTCTTGCCACACAACCTGCGAAGGGCAGGGCATGGAAATTTTTGTTTCTTCCCTGCCATCCACTCCAGACTAAACCTCTGCCTCCCCACAGGGCAGGGAAAAAAAAAGCAGGGTTTTTGGAGTAAGGAGTCCTGGGTGGTTTGGGGAGACTCACTTCACTTCTCGAGCCTCATATTCCTCATCTGTAAACAGACATGGTGACGCCCTTACAGCGTGACAGCTCAATGAGATCATGTACGTGACGCACCGAGTATAAGGGATGGGCTCTTTATGTCTAGTCACAAGGAGAGGAAAGTGTTCTGTGCACCCACAGGTACTTGCTCACTCGCGCACCCCCTTGCCCAAACCATATCAGCGCTGCCCACACTGGGCTTTCCAGGGCTAGGAGGGGTCCTTTTCGTTTTTGTGTCTCCGCCCCTCCTTCCCTAATGCATTTTGGCCCATTCCACCCAATCCAACCCCGGCTTCATCGGCTTTCTCAGCACCAGCTCCCCAGCCCTGCAGCCCCCCTCTCCAACCTCCCGCGTGTTCGCCGTCTCACCTAGAGACTCCGCCCCTCCTTGCCCCACCCACCAAGGATTCCTCCCACAGTCTCGACCCTCATGATACGGGCTTTTCCTCCCATCACCATCCCTCTTGGCTCCTTCCACCAGCTCCGCCCCCTCTCCCCGATATGCGCCCCCTCCCCCGCAGCCAAAGACGTGGGCATTCCCATTGCACAGATGAGAATGGCGAGGCTAGGGTAGGTTAGATGACCTCTCACGGTAGGACAGGTGCCCAGGTGGGCCCGCGTGCCCTCACTGGCGGTCCCTGTGCCCCGCGCAACCCGCTGCGCCGCACCCACCTCCTGCCCTCGCTCCGCAGCCTCCCCTCCGCGGGCGGCCAGCGCAGCTTTGCGAGGGGGCGGAGGGCCGGAGCCCAGCCCAGGGGCGTGGCGGCCCGGGACCTGCGCGCTGCGCTCCGGGACTTGTAGTTCTTCCTGAGCTCTTTGGCCTCGGCGCGCCTAGCGCGAACTCCGTCTCCCAGGAGGCATTGCGGTGAGCCGTCCACTGCCCCGCCCCCGCCAGCGCTCAGGCCGGCTGGTCTTAAAGGGGACGCGGCCTGAGTGGCGGTTCGCGGGGTGGCCCCCGCTCCGGCTCCGCCCCGTTTCCCGCACCTCGCCCCTCCCCCGGCTTGGTCCCGCAGCCCCACCGCCGCGCCGCTGAGTCGGGCTGCCTGGGTACCGGCTTGTGCAGAGCGGGGTGCGGAGGTTGGATTTTGCAGTGGAAGCAGCATCCCTGCCGTCTGGGACTTGGCAGAGGGCGTCCCCACTCTGGGGTGTGCAGAGGACCCGCCCTGACCTAGCCTGGCCCAGTCTAGTCCTGCCAGGCCTGAGCGCCCCGCCCAGGAGCCGGCTCTGAGGCAGGGGCCACTGGGGTCTCAGAGGTAAGGGGGCTAGGAGGGTGTGTGCGGGTTGTGGGGAGGGAGTGTCTGCACCCTAGCGGTTCAAGAGCCCCGAACACACGCGTAGGGCTTTGAGAGTCTGGGGCTGAGAGGCGGGAGGTCTGGGCCTCGCTGTGTGACCTTGGGCGAGTAGCTGCCCCTCTCTGGGCCTCAACCTTCATCAATTGTATATCGAGGTGATCCTGCCTCCATCCCCCTCAGGGCTGACGGCACCCGCGCCCAGTACCATGAAGCTCGCTGGCCTTTCGTGGGGTCCACAGCCCCAGCCTGGGCTGGGTGCGGGTGCACTGGTATAACTGGAGGGAGGGTGGGGTCAAGCTGGGACACAAACTGGGGGACCAAGAGGCTGCCACCTCTTGAAATGGGCTTCTGCTATTCTCAGCATCTCCACCCGGGTACTCCCCCTGCAAGAGCCCTTGCGAACGTGAGATCCCATGTGTTAGCCTGGTGCCCGCCCTTCCAGAAAGCCTGGGGTGGGGGTGGGGACCCGCTATCTGAGGTGTATGAGGGGACTGGGCGGGGATGGGTGAATGTGGTGGGTTCCTGAGAAGGGACTATATGCTCCCACCCTCTTCCCTTCTCTCCTCCCGTTTCTCTTCAGTAAAAGAGCAGTTGCTTTTCACCAGTAAAACCCTTTTTACCAGTAAACCCCTGTTTTTCCTTTCTTTCCAGGAGACAGGTTGGTGGCCCAGACGAGGGCCTCCCAGTAGTAGGGGGAGGGGCTCCTTCCCAGGGCTGCCTTGGGTAGAAGAAGTTCAGTTAAACAATACACAGCCAGATGCTGCTGGCCAGAGACGTGGGGGGCCAGGGATGGAGGGCCCTTCTGGCTGTGGAGAGGGGCACCCTGGTGCCCCCAAGGCAGCTCCAGCACCCAGGAGAGTCAAAGAAGGAAGACTGGGTGTGAGGGTCAGCGAGGAGAGGAAATGGCTTCCTCAACTCTTAGATGCTGAGCTGGGGCTTGAGGGGCTCCTGTGCTTTGGGGGTAGGGAGAGGTTGAGTGCGACTTTCTTGAAGCCCTCCCCTGCCCCATGAGATTCCGTGAGCTTTTGACTTGAGGGTTAACCAGGAACAGTTTTTTTGTTTTGTTTCTTTTTCTTCAGCTTTAGTTGTTTGAGTCATTTCCAGAATGGCTAAAGCCTCACTCAGTCCTGTCCAGTGACCTCTGTAGGGGCTTTCTTGGCTGATGTTTAAGATACTCAGGGTTATGGATATGCAGGAGCAGACTGGGCAGATGAGGGGGCAGTGACTGGACTAACGGTTAGGCGGGTACTTTTGTGGTCATATCCTTGGTTTTATCTCATCTTGCTGTCACATGTCTCTCGTGGTCACTTGGCACTCCTTCACCTCTGTGCCGGGTCCTGTGCTGGCACTGGGCACAGATGGGGGATTGGACCCACTTCCTACCAAAGGAGATCCCATCCTGGTCGGGGAGATAGACATAGAATCCAGTGACACTGCCGAGGGATGAGAGAGGGGAAGAGGGCCTTGGGAAGCCAGAACTCAGAGACTTGTCTGCAGCAGGATTAGGAAGGCTTCCCAGAGGAGGGGGCATGTGACCTGGGCACTGAAGGATGAGTCAGAATTTGCCAGGAGAGAAGAGGGAGAAGCCCTTTCCCAGCAGAGAGGACATCACCGAAAGGTGGCAGGCAGGAAAATCCCACTGCCCAAATTCCTGTAGATTCACCACCGAACAGCATTTGTCAGGTTCATCCTCCACCCCTGCCCCACATCAGCTAAGTGGCACAGAACGGGCTTGAATGTCAGGCTCAGGAGTTTGGACCTTATCCTGAAGGGCTTGGGGAGCTTGAGAGTTCTGAGCAGGGACATGGCAGGGTGGAGATTGTCTCTAATAAGATTACGCTGACCACGTTTGCAGGGTGGGTCACAGAGACCAGGGAGGGATGAGGAGGCCTGAGTTGGGGCCTGGGGTGGGGCAGGGCATTGTGTAGACACACACACACACACACACACACACACACACACACACACACACACACACACACACACACACACACACACACACACACACACACACACACTGCTTTGGGGGTGATGGAGATGAGTCAGGCTCCACCAGGCGGGAACAGAGACCTGTTAATACACAGCAGAAATGCGGAGGGTCATCCGAGAGGGAGAAATAAAGGGATCTGGGCCTTCTAGGGGAGGGACCGTGATGTTCCTGTGTGCTTACTGTGTGCCCTGGAGCGGGCAGAGTGTTGCTGGGACTCTCAGGCTGTAATGCCAGCAGTGAGAGGTATACGCCAAGGGCTTGTGGAGGAGCAGCAGCATTGGCTGGGAAAGGCTAAGGGGTAGGCGGGTGGTCATCTCCCGTTTTGGGGCTCGGAGGCTGAGAGGTGAAAGAGCACCAGCCTCATGGCTGTGGCCACTGTGGGGGTAGTGGCTGGCTAGATTTGAAGCCTGGACTCTATTCTCCTGCCGGACACATGCCTCTGTGGGCGGATGTATTGAGGGAGGGAGTAGGAGATTGATTAGGAGGCTACTGCACTAGTCCAGGCAAGAAGCAAAGAGGAGCTGATCTTGGGTGGGGCTGGAGCTCAGGGGGAGACAGTGGAAATGCTAAGTGGGCAGCAAGGGCTAATGGATGAAATTCCTTGTAGAATCAGCGAGGTCAGGAGTGTGTGTCTTCTTGTTTCCGTCCCTGACGGTGTCTGTTTCGCCCCTCAGTACCAGATGGCCCAAGAATGGACTCATGACTGCCCCAGCCCTCATTTCTTTATACCTTGTCCCAACCCTGTCAGTGGTTAGGCTGGAATGGTCCCCATTTTCCAGGTGAGAAGGCTGGAGCCCAGCAGGGATTCACCCAGGGTGAATCCCTGGTGATTCTGAAGCAGAGAACCTGGATCCCATGCTTTTAATGCAGGCTCTTATGGCTGCCGGTTGCTGCTGCGTTTGGCTCTGGGCAGCTGTCTCTGGGGTCAGTGCCAGTGTCAACAGGCCGACAGGCCTTCTCCTCATCCACAGCCTAAAGGGGTGATCCATCCTCCCCTGAGGAATGCTGGTGGTCTTCTTCCTCTCCCAGGGAGGCTGAGTACAGGTTCTAATCCCACCCTGTGAGGCCGTGTCCCTCTCCCTCGCTGATCCTCGGCTTTCCATTCGTGCATAGGGATGGCAGGCCTTGTCCTGTCTCCCTTCTGTGGCCCGTGATGGGGTCAGGTGAGGTCCAAGCCTCTAAAACCCTTTTGCATGATTGTATCCAAGATATTATTGAGTGGGTTTGTTGGTGACCATGGTGACAGCTGACCTCAGACTGCCTGCGTGGGAGTGGGGGCAGCCGGCAGGGCTTGCCTGGAGTGGCCAGGCCAAGGACTGCACAGAGGCTGCAGGGCTGGCCTTGGAGATCAGAGCCCTCACAGATATGGCTCCACTGACTGAGCTCCCACTGCCAGGCACAAACCACCTCCTGTGGTAGATGTCAGCTAGAACGACAGGAAATTGCCAACATCTGATCCTTCCCTCTCATGTGGTTCAACTTGATATCATTTATCCCCATTTTACAGAAAAGAGGCTCACGATGTGATTTGCTCAAGGTCACACAATGAGTTGCAGGACTAGAATAAGATTTGCTCAAGGTCACACAGGAGTGCAGGAGTCCTCATTCCTAGTCTGATTTTCTTTTCGCTTCCAGATCCTTCCCTGGCCCCAGAACTCCATTTCTGCCTGCCCCATGTTCTCTTCCTCCACACATGATGTCAATATCTCATCGATTAGGCAGGGCTGCCTGAGTACCAGGATTTCTTGGCATCCTGGGTTGAAAGCCTATTAACTCCACTAGCCTGGAGGGTAGGGGTTGTGGTGATGGTCTGCAAGGGAGGTTGGTCACAGCCACTGCCTTGTCACAGGCATTGCCTAAGAAAGAGAGGAGGCTGAGGGAGCCCTCTCCCAGGGCTGGAGGGAGACCAGTTTGTGTGTGTGTGTGTGTGTGTGTGTGTGTGTGAGGAAGACCAGCCCTGTTGCCAATCTTCCTCTTTTTGCTGAGGAAGACTGGCCCTGGGCTAACATCCATGCCCATCTTCCTCTTCTTTATGTGGGATGCCGCCATGGCATGGCTGACAAGCAGTGCATTGGTGGGCGGGCAGCCGGGATCTGAACCCGCGAACCTGGGGCTGCCAAAGCACGAACTAAACCGCTGTGCCACCAGGCCAGCCCGGGAGACTGCTTTTTAAAGACATGTTTAAAGGCCTTTTGAGGTTGCACCTTGTGTTGGCACTCTTTACCAACACATCTCCCTCCACCACCAGAATGAAGCTCCGAAGGGCAAGGACTTCGCTTCTAAGGCTAAGGGGACTGACATTTTCTGAGCACTTCCTTGTGCCCTGCACCGAGCTAAAGACTAGATTTGTCTTCATAACAACCCTGCAGGGTGGAGACAGAGGCTCAGACAGCATAAGTAACCTGGATGGTAAGCAGAATGTATCCCAGATGAATCTCATTCATAGTAAACAAGCAGGGTCTAAAACACCATTCCAGGAGGCTTGGAGTAGGCCCTGGGCATATGAACTTGCACCAAGGGCCCTGGTGATTCTCAGGCAGCCAGGCCACTGATCTGGCATGGGAGATGCCAGCCACTGAGAAGTAAGGCCCAGTCCCTGTCCCGAGGAGCTCACAGCCTGGTGAGAGAGACAGAGGCTTGACCCATCACATTGTAACACAGGCAGTAATGGAGGTTTGGTCTCAGCCAAGAGCTAGGACAGAGAAGGGAGCGTCCATAGGACCTGGCACACAGTTGGGGTCCCGCAATATCTGTAGTTCTAATAAAAGTTTCCGGCCCCCCATCTAGGAAATTTCTGGCTTGTCTTCATACCAAGAGCAGGTCTCAAGAATAGAGTAGTTTTTACTGAGGCAATAAGTTAAACAACTACTGTATGTGAGCCTTATATTGGGTCCTCCCTAGAGTGGGATTATACCAAGAAGCAAAGAAATGGCCCTGCCTTCTAGGAGCTGAAAGTTGGATATTAAGAGAGCCAGCTGTGCCTGTGTGAACCAGCCTGAGAATCAGGAGTCAAAGGGGGCCAGCGTGGGATGAAGGCTTCCAGGAAGCAGCCCACATGGAGGGGAAGGGCAGAGGGAAGGCTATCATGGCTCAGAGGAATAAGGTAGCAGTAACTCACACCATATTCTGCATTTGCTCATTCAGCAAATGCCTACTGTGTGCCAGGCACTGGGCGAGGTGCTGGGGACACCATTGTGAACAAAACCTAACACAGTTCCTGCCCTCAGGAACCTATGTAGTATAGTGGAGGAGGCTGACTCCAATCAAGTCATCGTGATAGGTGCTATACAGGACAGGATGCGCTGAAACCGTGAACGGGCATTTGACCCAGACAGGGAGGCCAAGCAAGGCTTCCTTGAGCAAGTGAGTTTGAGCTGAAGTCTGCAGGGTGAGCCAAGCAAGGAGAAGAGCATATGCAAAGGGCCCAGTGGCAGGGAGAACATAGTGAGCCAAGAGTGAGGGGCTGGTGTGGGCTGAGGCTGGAGAAGCAGGCAGGGCTCTGAGTGTGCAGGGCCAGAGCACAGAGACAAGATGCTCAGCTTCAGTGGAGGGGAGTTGGACCCATATATGAGCACTATGTGATCCCAGTTGTAATGAAGAGGCCACGGGTGGCTGGAGGAATGGAGGGTGAAGGATGTTCTCATTGAGGACAGGGTGTTTGAGGTGGGCTTTGACGGAAAATGGGAGTCTGCCTGGTCGTGTGAGTGTGTGGTGGTGGAGGTCTTGGGAGATAGGCTGTTTCGGGCAAAAGGCACAGCATACACAAAGAAGTGGAGTCTTTGAAAGGTGTAGATCATCTGAGAAAGAGCAAGAAGTTGATTGGGGGCAGAACGAAGTGTGCAAGGGATCTCGGGAAGCCCTGTTGGCCCTCTCTTGGGGCCCTAAGCCTTCCCTCCCTGGAGGTGTGATTGTGTGTGTGTCCCCCATCTCATCTTCCCCACAGGACATGATTTGGCCAAGACTGGACAGCAGCTTATAGATCCAGCTCCTATCTGCCCCAAGAGTGGATGAGTCACCAGACAGGCCGGGGTAGAGAAGGGCAAAGGGGTGGGAGGAGGGGGGCCGGCTCAGATGTTGCCTTTGTGAGATTAAAGGCGCTCATCAGCAAGAACTACAACTCACTGGGACTTATTATATGCCAGGCATTGTGCTTACTTCATCACGGTACCACCTAGTGAGGAAGGTATCCTTGCTCCATTTCACAGATGAGGAAACTGAGGCCTGGAAAGGTTGTATTGCTCTTCCCCACTCTCAGCACGCAGGGGACCACAGGGGGATCCTGGCCTGTCGGGTAGAGTGTGACCCTGCTCCCTGTCCCCCGCAGCGCGGCCACCATGGACAAGATCCTGGAGGCGGTGGTGACGTCGTCGTACCCGGCGAGCGTGAAGCAAGGGCTGGTGCGGCGCGTGCTGGAGGCGGCGCGGCAGCCGCTGGAGCGGGAGCAGTGCCTGGCGCTGCTGGCTCTGGGCGCGCGCCTCTACGTGGGCGGCGCCGACGAGCTGCCGCGCCGCGTGGGGTGCCAGCTGCTACACGTGGCCGGCCGCCACCACCCCGACGTCTTCGCCGAGTTCTTCAGCGCGCGCCGCGTGCTGCGCTTGCTGCAGGGGGGCGCCGGCCCGCCGGGGGCCCGCGCGCTCGCCTGCGTGCAGCTCGGCCTGCAGCTGCTGCCCGAGGGGCCCGCGGCCGACGAGGTGCTGGCGCTGCTGCGGCGCGAGGTGCTGCGCACCGTGTGCGAGCGTCCGGGGCCCGCGGCCTGCGCGCAGGTGGCGCGGCTGCTGGCGCGGCACCCGCGCTGCGTCCCCGACGGCCCGCACCGCCTGCTCTTCTGCCAGCAGCTGGTGCGCTGCCTCGGCCGCTTCCGCTGCCCGGCGGAGGGCGAGGAGGGCGCCGTGGAGTTCCTGGAGCAGGCCCAGCAGGTGAGCGGGCTCCTGGCGCAGCTGTGGCGCGCCCAGCCCGCCGCCATCTTGCCCTGCCTCAAGGAGCTGTTCGCGGTCATCTCCTGCCCAGGTGCGTGTGCGCGTGCGCGCCGGGGCCTGGATGTGGGCCGGGGCAGGTGGCTGTACCTGCACGTGCTTATGCTTAGCGTGCGCGTGTAGTGGTGTGGCGTGTGTGCGCGTGCAAGGGGCTAATGCACAGGTGGGAAATGCCATGTTCCTTCATTTAGTTAGCAGTCCTATTCTGAGTTCCTACTGTGGGTCCAATCCTGTGGTGGGTGCTGGCTACACAGGGAAGAGCAGACCCAGATCAATTTGGCCAGAAGGAGGACCAGGGGGCTGAGCGAGACAACAGGAAGGGGAGGTCATCATGCCCTTTGGGTCAGGTGGGTTTCGTAGAGCCGTGACTTTTGAGTCGGGTCGTGAGAGCTGGGCAGCACCAGGCAGTGGGACAAAGTGCTCTGGGCAGGCAGAGGCCAACGTCTGGAGACGCGATGGAGCCTGTTTGTGTCAACTCTGAAATGTAAAATCTTGGTCCTCCATTGACAACTGTGGAACTTGGACTAAAGCATAAGTGACTGAATTAAGGTCTTTGCCTTCCCTGGTTATAGAGCTGTTCAGGGGAAAGGAATGGAATGCGCCTGGCAGGAGGAAGAACCAAGGCCCAGTGTGTAAGGACGTGGGTCCTTATACAATTGGACGAGTTTTGATAACTAAATGTTCTTTCTCACCTCTAGGCCTTTGTCTATGTGGTTCCACCTGGAATGTCCTTCCTCCCCCCAAGTTACATAGCCCTCCTACCTGTTCTTGCCAGCTCCAATGTTACCCCTTCTAAAGGCCTTGCCCGTACACGCACAGTTGGGGGTGAGTGCTTTTCTCTGTGCCTAGCACAGGACTGGGCCCAAAGCAGTGCCAGTGAAGGTTTGTTGAGTGAATGAGCTAAGATGGGATCAGAGGCAGTGATGCTGTAGGAGGTGAGGATGTGGCCCCAATGTTCTCTTTGCAGAGGCCCAGCCTAGTTTCTTGGCAGCATGAAGGCATGGGGTGATGGGGGAGGAGAGGGGCCCACCTGCCCTGCTAAGCTTAGCCCAGCCCCTTGTTCCAGAAGAGGAGCCGCCGTCGAGCGCCCTGGCCAGCGTGGTCCAGCACCTCCCATTGGAGCTCATGGATGGCGTTGTTCGGAACCTCAGCAATGATGACAGTGTGACGGACTCCCAGATGCTGACTGCCATCAGCAGGTGGGCTGAGGGTCTGGTGGTGGTCGGGTCTCTGTCCCTCCCAGAAGCCCCTTCCACTGGGTGGGGTCACTGGGCTAGACTTAGTGTCCGAGGACCCAGGCCCTCACGCTTGTTCATTCATCCATCCTTTCTTGAGCCCTGCTCTGTGCCTGGCCCAGGGCTGCATGTGGGAAACACACAGGGATGACTGTGTCTCAGTGTCTTGCCCTAGTGATGTCTCAGGCTGGGTACCAACTCTGTGACCCTGGACAAGTCATGGAACTCTTTGAGCCTCAGTTTCCCCCTCTGTAATAGCAGAGGTGGTATAAGAAGTTGTCAGGCTTTCGTGGAGTCATATTAGAAGGTGAAAGTACTTTATGAAGTGCTTTCTGAGTTTGGCAAGTATGATAGATGGAGTTTGGTGCTTTTCAGCTCGCAGGGCTCTCGCACATCCCTCCCCTCACTGAACATCATTGCACCCGTGATCTAGTTACACCTGCCTGTCCAATGATCCCAGAATAGGCTGCCTACCCCCCTGCCTGCAGGCCTTTGGCTCTGCAGACCCCATCCACTGGGCATGCTTCCCCCCCCATTCTTTCTGTACCTGTGTGCAGATCCACCGTCTCCATGGGGCCTTCCTGGATTCCTTGTCATTAGTGGGTGAGAATGTGGGCTCTGGACGTAAGTTGCCCGAGTTCAGATCCTGGCTTTCCCACTTCTTGCCTGTGTGACTTTGGGCAAGTTACTCAACCTCTGTATGGCTCAGCTTTCTCATCTATAAAATGTAGTATAACCAAACTCATCTGACAGGGTTTTTGTGAGGATTAGATTAGTGACATTTTCCTGAGCAGCTACTGTGTGGCAGCTTCATGCCCAGTGTGCACAGGTATTATGTTTTGGGAGTCAGAAGGGTTACTACCTGGAAGGCAGATAGAGCCATGCCTGGTGCAGAGTGAATACTATTAAAGCATTAGCTATTGCTATCTCTTAATCCATTCAACAACCCTGTGAGGTAGGTGTTGTCCCCATTTTCCAGAGGAAGAAACTGAGGCCAGAGAGAGTAAGTGTCTTGCTCCAGGTCACAAGCAAGGGTTTGCTGGAGCCAGAGTGTCTGGCCTGGGGGCACTGCTTCTCCTGCTGTTGGGCCCCACGGTCCAGGCAGAGGCAGCTGAAAGCTCTGTTCTGCCATGGCAGCCCAGTGTGTATGGGGGGTGAGGTTTGGGGTGCTGAGAGGGCCTGGCTCCCCTCCTGCTGGGCTGGGAGCCCCAGTCTCTGCCAGGTCTCTGTGCTGCGCTCATTTGCAGTTCCCAGAGGTGTCTTGTTCATCTCACAGACCCCAGGGCTGCCCTGTGCTGGTGTGAGTGAGTGTGGGATCTCAGGACATTATAGTCCTGAGCTAGTCCCCCAGCTGCCCCCACCCAGGCATTTGGGCCTCCCTGGTCCTTGTGTCATTGTCACTGCCCTCGCCAGGATGATTGACTGGGTGTCCTGGCCCTTGGGGAAGAACATCGACAAGTGGATCATTGCATTGCTGAAGGGCCTGGCTGCTGTTAAGAAGTTCAGCATCCTGATTGAGGTTTCACTCGCCAAAATTGAGAAGGTTGGTGCACCCCTGCCCTAGCCCCGGATTATGGCCTTTCTCGCTAGTCTTGTGCCAGGGCCAGTGCGGGTCTGGGAGGCACAGCACCGGGGCTGCCATCCGAGCTTGCTGTGACCTGGGACAATTCACTGCCCGTCTCTGGGCCTCACATTCCCCTTATTCATTCCTCTGACTGTTCATTCAAGAATGTGTGTCTGTCGCTTTTGGTCTGTCCGTCTCTTCATCAGATATATAACTACCTTGCTGTCCATTTCGCCATCTTCATCCACCCAGGTCTGGGAACCCCTTCATGTTCTTGCTCCTTTGTGGGTCTGCTGCTTCAACTCTGGTGTCTCCGACCCCCTGTCAGGCCTGTGGCTCCACGTGGCTTTGGGTGGCCCAGGCCTGGGGGACTCCTGACTAGGGACTCTCTTCCAGGTTTTCTCCAAGCTTCTGTATCCCATTGTCCGGGGAGCTGCCTTATCTGTCCTTAAGTACATGCTCCTGACCTTCCAGCACTCCCACGAGGCCTTCCACCTGGTAAGGACCCCTGCATCCCCCACCAGACTGACTGGAGGCCAGACATGCTATCTCTGTTGGGAGCAGGGGTAAGAGGTTGGGGCTTGGAAGATCTCAAAGTCCTGGACTTTAGGACTGGAGGACATTTGAGACCCCATTTTGTAGATAGGAAACTGAGGCCAGAGAATTAGTATGGCCTCCCCGTGGGCCCACAGTAGAGTGACAGGTCTAGAAGGAGGACAGCCAATGTTCCTTGGGTGCTAGCTGTGTGCCAGGCACAGTGCTAAAGACAGTACATATGTTCATGTATTTAACTCCCAGAACAGCCCCAAGAGGGAGGTCTGTCATTTTCCTCACTTTTCTGGTGAGGAAACTGCAGTTTAGGGAGGTTAAGTCACTTGTCCCAGATACACAGCTGATGAGCGGTATAGGGAAGACTCTAGCCAAGTTGGTCTGATCTTGGCCCAGTGTCCTTCCTATGCGCTGCTGTCCACCAGCACCCAGGTGGCCTGGCCTCTGGCTCAGGGCCCTTTCTGCTGTCTTTGGGGCCCTCCCTTGTGAAGGACAGCCTGCAGCCCTGGGGGGCTGCCCTTCTCCTGCCTGCCTTCCCCAGACCTGCAGATGGGGCCCGAGATTCTGATGACCCCTAGTCAGGGCAGAAACTTCATGCTTCCCGATTCATGCTTCCTGATTTACTGCAGCGGGAAAAGCGCAGAAGTAGGGATTGGGGTACTTGGAGTTGAGTCTCAGCTCTGCCATTTGCCAGACATGGTGACCTTGGGCCAGGCGTTCACTTCTCAGAGCCTGGAACATGGGTAAACCCCTAGGATGGCAGGAGAGGATTAGATGAGGTGATATTTGTCAAGAGCCGGCCACATGCTAAGGACTCAACAGATAATTAATTCTTTCCATGCTTCTCTCGGGCTCCCCTGCTCCTGTAGCCTGACTCTGTCCATCCCTGGGACATTATGGTATGGCACCCCGTGGGTTTGAAAGTTTACACTCCATAGCACCAAGGAAAGAAACAGGCTTTGGATTCAGACAGTCCTGGTTCAGACACCAGCTTCTCCTGTAACCCATGGTGAAATCCTTGGCAAATAATATAACCTCTCTAACTTCAGTTTCTTCGCCTATAAAATGGGGATAATAATCGCTGCATAGAGTCATTGTGAGGATGAAGTGCTTGACAGTAAATTTCAATCTAAGAATGATGGTGTTCGCCCCTAGAGGTGGCCACTTAGGCTCTGTCAGGGCTGCCCACCAGCTGGCCACATTGTGGCCCCGTCATCACTCCTGGGCAGGCAGAGTAGCCCTGGTCACTCAGGCCTTCAGGTTCTTCGGGCAGGTCAGCTGGCTGAGGCTTAACAGTCGGGGCTTGGGCTCAGGCCTCCCTTCAACTGTGAGGAGGGAGTTATTTATCCCATTTAACAGATGAAGAGACTGAGGCAGCGTATCCAAGGTCATGTATCTTGTAAAAGGAGTCACCTGCCTACAGAGCTCAGAGCCCCGTGTGGGTAAGGGGGACAGTGGTCAGGTGGAGAAACCTCCCTCCCTCAGGGAGTTCTGGGCATTTTCAGCACTGACCGCCATCCCGCGTCTCAGGTGGGTGAACTGGTGCTGAAGCTAACCCTGTTGCGCTCCCACAGCTTCTCCCTCACATCCCCCCCATGGTGGCCTCTCTGGTCAAGGAGGACTCCAACTCGGGGACCAGCTGCCTGGAACAGCTGGCGGAGCTGGTCCACTGCATGGTGTTCCGGTTCCCAGGCTTCCCGGACCTGTACGAGCCTATCATGGAGGCCATCAAGGTGAGTGACAATCCCGTACTCCCCCTTGGCCCCACTCTGACAAGGGTGCCGGTTTGAGCCTTGCTTATGGCCATACTACAGGTTAGTGGTAGCTCCCCATCATTTGGTCCTGGATGTCTCCCATCACCTCCCCTGGCCTATCCTGTGCTCAGGCACAATGAACCGCCTGCCATTCCCCACATGGCTCATCTTCTCTCATGATTGCTCTGAGCCTTTGCATATGCCCTTCTCTCCAACTGTAAACCCATTTCTTGTTCTGCCTGGATGGCTCCTACATATCTTTTAAGGCTGTCCTCCCTCAGATCTTACCTCCTAAGTGTCACCTCCCCCAGGAAGCCTTCCCTGATAACTTTCAATACCCCCTCCTCCCCAGGCTGAGTCAGGATCTCTCTGGGCTCCCACAGCCCCAGTGCCTCCCTCTGTGACATGTTGTCACTGTCTCTCTGTGTGTCTGTCTCTCCCTGACTGAGCGCTCCAGAGCAGGGATTGTTTACAGTTGTTCACATGACTGTACTGATGCCCTACTCTGTGCCAGGCCCAGGCTGGGAAGTGGGGACACAGGCATGAGGCAGACCAAGTCTCCCCCATTGAGCAGCTTGCAGCCTAGTGGAGTGACAGACTTGTATACAAGTAACCCTGATCTAAGTAGCTTAGGAAATGCCTGTGAAGGTTGGCCCGAGAGCAGTGAGGAACCAGAGGAGGGAAAGATCTCCAGTTAGAGGAGGAGGCCACAAGGAAGAGTGGGCTTCTGAACTAGGCTTGCTAGGTGGCTAGGACAATAACTAACATTTGTAGATCGTGCCACATTGGTAGCGTTTTCCCATATATTTTGTCTTCTAATGCTCACAAGAAACCTGTGAAGTGGGTACTGTTGTTATTTCAGTTTCATAGATGAGGAAAATGAGACTTGGAGAGGTTTGGTGACTTGTGGGAGACACAGCCAGAGCCCTGGGTAGCTGAGCCCTCTCGCATTGCCTGATACAGAGGGCACAGCCAGGTGTGGATGAAAGAGGTCTAGTAGGTGGTGGCCCTTTTAGAACCTCTGATCTGACTTCTGTTTCTGTAGCTCAGGAGATAAAAAATCTGGAAAGTGTCCCACTACAGAACACCTAGAAATGCTTGTTAAAATACAACAAATGTCTTTTTAAGTATGTAGCTGAGCTTGCAAGAAAGTAGGGGGGAACCCCCAGGGGCCAAAAATGAAGAGAAACTGAATTTCAGAATGGTAACTGAGAGATGATGCTCTCTTGCCTTGGAGTGGGGAGGGAGGGTGGATGAGATGGCCAACCTCAGTCATCAAGGGGCTTGAGCTGGTGGGGCAGGAGGTAAGGCTTAGGGCCAGTCCCCAGTAGGGAGTTAGCACTGTGAGGCCCACATAAGTTAGGACCCTTTTGCTAACTACTGTTAGCAAAAGAATGATCTAGAAAAAATAGACACATGGTCCCAAATAGACATCAAGGAAACTTTTCTGGCCTGATCTGGGCTCTGGATTGAAAAGAAATAAATCTGTAATCATTGGCTCCCCCTTATGTGGATTTAGGGGTTAAATGCTTATCTTTTTTGGGGTTGTGGGACCCCTAAGCTCAGACACTAACATTAAAAGTAGTCATAAACTTGTAATACCCAAGGATTGCCTAGTAGAAACAGAAATGAAACTGCTTTCAAGCCACAGAGATAAAATTCTACTAAAGATGAGTTTATAATCCACAAATTACAAAACACACAAGGGAACAATGCACTGTGAGTGAGAGTGGGTAGATACAACAAACAAAACCTCTGGCATTTACTTGGGTCTTCTCGGTTTTTCCAACTTAACATGAGAGAGTTTAATAGTCAGAGCTGACCTACAGTAGAAGCCGCTACCTTGCTAGATCGTGAGCTCCCTGTCACTGAGGTGGGTGAGCGGAGGAGGCTGCACTGCCACTTGTTGGAGGTGACTGTCACTGTTTCCTGCTGGATGGTGAGCTTCTGGTAGGCAGGGACCCTGTCATTTTGATCTCGGTGCCCAGTAAATGTCTGTGAGGGAAGGAACATGCCCATAGTGTGAAGAATGCTATCAGGCAAGTGTGAATAAAGAGGAGGGAGCATGGCTCTGCACTGAGGGAAACGCATGCTGAGTGAGACCCAGGCCTGGCACAGTAGGGGCCATGGTCTGATCCAGGGGACAGGGTGAGTCTGCAAACATCTGTACCACTAGGTTCTGGGAGTTAGGCTTTATGAGACTGGTAGACAGGTAGACCTTGAGGGCTGGGGACCCGCAGGAGGAGGCCACTCCTGATGAGTCAGAGGGAAGGGCATGGGGGTGGGAACATCCAAGTCCAGTTTGGCAGGAATGTTCCGTGGAGTGGAGGGGAAATGGGAAAGATCAGCAGAGCAGAGGGCCTTGAAAACCAGGCTGAGTGACTCTGCCAAATCCAGCGCATCTGGGCTTCTCAAACGTTTCCACCAAAGTACTTGACCTCAGAGGAGGGGACTTACCCCAGGCAGCCTGACACAAGCTCAGAGTTTCTCTAAAATCTCATTTTATCTCAGAGATTCAAGTATGTACTTCATAATTACAAACATTTGTTTTGATGTAAATATATTTTTCTTCCTTGACTATTAGAGAATATAGCTCCAGGAAGATATGCTACTTTTGACCTGTGGTTTTGAATACCCCTTGGTACAAGCCAGTTTGAGAGGCAAGGCAGCAAATTATCCATAGGCTTTTATTGTTCATAAAATTCTTTCACATGTGTTCTATGAGTACATCCTTCTTTCTATACAGGCTGCTTTATAAATAAGTTCTGGAAAGTTCTCTCAGGCAGTTGTATCAGGTTATGGCAGTTTCTCTGGGAACTGTGGTCCTTGCTAAGGGAGCCGTTGTATGTAAATTTCTAGTAACATCAGGAGCTTGAGCGTTATTTGGAAGTTTTCCTGAGAATACAAAGTTACCTTCTTTGGGGAAAAAATGGCATTTAAGTGTTTTTTTTCTAGTGGATATTTTTGCATCTTCTGTGCACGCCTGCATGTGTGTGGGGTTCTGTCTGTCTGCCTTTTTGTCCCTATTTGTTGATGTTGTGTGTGGGGTGGGTTTTGGAGAGGGGAAAATAGGAAGGAAAAAGCAGGGATGAAGAGAGGATTCTGAGCCTCTGGCAGCTCCTGTATTTTTTATCATCTGTGAGAGATAACTGACTAATCTGATAAATGATCCTGGGAAATGAGTGAGCAGAAGTGTTAAACCACTGCTTGAGCCAGACCTTCTGCAGTGGCCAGAGGATGTGCACAGGGGAGACTAGAGTTTTTGGTGCTAAGCTGGTTTGAAGGTCTGGAGCCTTGGACAAATCTAGGGACTGTGCTCAGGATCTGGAAATAAGAACAGGGCTGGAGGAACTGTTACGAATGTCGCTTAAATCTACTAAGTAACTGTGTTATGCTTAGGTGTTTTTCTGTAAAATATATCATTATTAGAACCAGTGCTTGGTAATATGCTTTTTGGTGCAGCTGTTTAATGTGAAAAAAGGGTAAGGAGTGGGAAAGCATGCTAATCCCCGAGCCCATGACCAAGAACCCATACCTCAGACCCCTGGGATCAGCCCACCGTCCTGTTTGTAGGGTCAAGTTCCAGGGGGGTGACTAATTCAAAAAAGCTGACTCCGAAAACCTAAAAGTAGAAAGTGAAGCGGGACCATCTTTGTGTGTGAGCACCGTGAAAGTAGAGAGGGCCAGGCTGATCTCGGGGAGGAGTATCCTCACTTGACAAACGAGCAAACTGAGGCCCAGGGAGGTTAACTGAGCCACAGAGGCTCACTGACCACAGCTGGACAGCTAGTGAGGACAAGAGTCAGGACTAGGATTGAGATCTTGACCCTGCTGGTCCTGGCCAGTGGGCCAGTGTTGTCATTGCTTAGAGTCTGTCATGCCCCGGGCTCTTCTAAGGACATACAGGTTCTTTGCTTACGGCTTATATGACCCTGGAAAATTCTTTTATCTGTTTGAGTCTTAATTTTTTCATATATAAAATGGGGATTTTGCCACCTTCTTAAGGCAGTTGTGACATGAAAGATCATGTAGAAGGCCCACATGTCAATATGAGAACCAAGAATAAGTTTGGAAATGGGTTGTTCACACACATCTCTAGAACATTTGTGGAGCGGTCTGCCTGGGTGGGTGTAGGGGAGGTTGTAGTCCAAGAAGGCTTCCCAGAGGTGGTATTTTTAGAGCTGACCCTGGTCCCCACTATCCTGCTGGCTTGTTCCCCCCTCAGGACCTCCATGTTCCCAATGAGGACCGCATCAAGCAGCTGCTGGGGCAAGATGCCTGGACCTCTCAGAAGAGCGAGCTGGCTGGCTTCTACCCCCGGCTCATGGCCAAGTCAGACACGGGCAAGATTGGTTTAATCAATCTGGGCAACACGTGCTACGTGAACAGCATCCTTCAGGCCTTGTTCATGGCTTCCGAGTAGGTGCTGCTCTTGAATTCCCTGTCTGCCTCTGCTTCTCCCCTTTGGGCTCCCTGGTGTGGGGGGTGGGGATGGGGGTTGCAGAGGGTGGGTCTTGCTTTGCATTGTTGGCATAATTTCTTGAGGTCTGTGGATACATGAAGGGCAGATGAGAGGCCCCAGAGGGCTCCAGGGAATTGCCAAGGCAATAGGTCAAGGCTGGATGGGAACTCGAGATGGGGCTGGGCTGCAGCGGGAAGGGAGTCTGCTCTGGGTTGGTTGACATCACTGCCTTTTCTCCTAGAGTCCATGGCGGTGGATTGTGTCTTCTAGAGTAGAACTCCCGCTCACCCTGGTAATAGACATGCCCCCTTCTTTACTAAAACAAAATCTTTATTGTCAGTGGCTACCTGTCCGACTTATGGCTTGCTTAAAAATCACTCAAGGTTTCAGCCACAGAAATAGATGTCTTTTAAAAAAAATTTTCTATTTTTGTGTTTGTTAAAATACACATAACATAAAATATACCATCTTAACCATTTTTATGTGTACAGTTCAGTGGTATTAAATACATTCACATTGTTGTACAGCCATCACTACCATCCATCCCCGTAACCCTTTCATCTTGTCAATCTGAAACTCTAGTTATTAAATAATAATTCCCCATGTTCCCATTGTCCCCTCCCCCCAGCCTCTGGCAACCACCGTTATACTTTCTGTCTCTGTGATTTTGTCTCTACTCTAAGTACCTCATGTAAGTGGAATCATACGGTATCTGTCTTTTTGTGATTGGCTTATTTCACTTAGCAAATGTCCTTAAGGTTCATCCGTATTGTAGCATATTGCAGAATTTCCTTCTTTTTAAAGGCTGAATAATATTCCACTGTATGTATATATTACATTTTGGTAATCTGTTCATTGGTTGATGGACGCATGGGTTGCTTCCATGTTTTAGCTATTGTGAATAATGCTGCCCTGAACATGGGTGTACAAATATCTCTTTGAGACCCTGTTTTTGATTCTTTTGGATATATACCCAAAAGTGGAATTGTTGGGTCTTGTGGTAATTCTATTTTTAATTTTTTGAGGAACCTACATACTGTTTTCCGCAGTGGCTGTGCCAATTTATATTCCACCAACAGTGCACAGCAGTTCCCTTTACTTCACATCTTTGCCGACACTTGTTATTTCTTGTCTTTTTGATAATAGCCATTCTAACAGGTGTTAGATGATACCTTATTATGGTTTGTTTGTGGTTTTTTTTGTGAGGAAGATTGACCCTGAGCTAACATCCATGCCCATCTTCCTCTATTTTGTATGTGGGATGCCACCACAGCATGACTTGGTGAGCGGTGTATAGGTCTGCACCCAGGATCCAAACCTGTGAACCCCTGGCTGCTAAAGCAGAGTGTGCAAACTTAACCACTATGCCACTGGGCTGGCCTCCCCTCATTACGGTTTTGATTTGCATTTCCCTGATGACTAGTGATGTTGAGCACCTTTTCATGTACCTGTTGGCCATCCATTTGTCTTCTTTGGAAAAATATCTATTCAGATCCTCTGCCCATTTTTTAAATTGAATTGTTTGGTTTTTTTGCTGTTGAGTTGTATGAGTTCTTTATATATTTTGGATATTAATCCCTTATCAGATATATGATTTGCAAATATTTTCTCCCATTCTCTAGGTTGCTTTTTCATTTTGTTGATGGTTTCCTTTGCTGTACAGAGCTTTTTTGTTTGACGTAGTCCTACTTGTTTATTTTTGCTTTTGTTGCCTTTGCTTTTGGTGTCAAATCCAGAAAAACATTGACGAAACCAATATCAAGGAGCTTATCTAACCCTATGTTTTCTTTTAGGAGTTTTATGGTTTCAGGTTTTATGTTCAAGTCTTTAATCCATTTGAATTGATTTTTGTGTATGGTGTAAGATAGGGGTCCAGTTTCATTCTTTTGCATATGGATGTCCAGTTTTCTTAACACCATTTATTGAAGAGACTTTCCTTTCCCCATTGGATAGTCTTGGCTCCTTTGTTGTAAATTAGCTGACCATATATGTGTGGTTTTATTTCTGGGTGCTCTATTCTGTTTCATTGATCTCTGTGTATGTTTTGACGCCAATACCAATACTGTTATGTTTACTATAGCTTTATAATATAGTTTGAAATCAGGGAGCGTGATGCCTCCAACTTTGTTCTTCTTTCTCAAGATTTTTTTGGCTATTCGGGGTCTTTTGTGATGCCATACAAATTTTGGGATTGTTTGTTCTATTTCTGTGAAAAATACCATTGGAATTTTGATAGAGACTGCGTTAAATCTGTAGATTGCTTTGGATAGTATGGACATTTTAACAATATTAATTCTTCCATGATCATGGAATATCTTTCCGTTTATTTGTGTCTTCAGTTTTTTTCATCAATAGCTTATAGTTTTCAGTGTACAGGTCTCTCACCTCCTTGGTTAAATTTATTCCTAGATTTTATTCTTTTTTGATGGAGTTGTAAATGAGACTCTTTTCTTAATTTCTCTGATAGTTTGTTATTAGTGTATGGAAGCGACAGATTTTTGTGTACTGATTTTGTATCTTGCAACTTTACTGAATTCATTCATTGTAACAGTTTTTTGGTGGAGTCTAGGGTTTTGTATATATAATATGTCATCTGCAAATAGTGACAGTTTTACTTCTTCCTTTCACATTTGGATGCCTTTTATTTCTTTTTCTTGCCTAATTACTCTGGCTAGGACTTCTGGTACTATGTTGAATAAAAATGGTGAAAGTGGGCCTCCATGTCTTGTTCCTGATTGAGTACGATGTTAGCTGTGGGCTTGTCGTATCTGGCCTTTATTATATTGAGGTACATTCCCTCTATATCCACTTTGTTGAGAGTTTTTTTTTTATCATAAATGGGTGTTGAATTTTGTCAGATGCTTTTTCTGCATTTATTGAGATGATGATATGATTTTTATTCTTCATTTGGTTAATGTGGTGTATCACATGGATTGTTTTGTGGATGTTGAACCATCTTTGCATCCCTGGCTTAAGTCCCACTTGATCATGGTGTATGATCCTTTTAATGTATTGTTGAATTTGGTTTCTTGTATATCGTTGACGGTTTTTGCATCTCTGTTCATCAGGGATATTGGCCTGTCATTTTCTTTTCTTGTAGTGTCCTTGTCTGGTTTTGGTATCAGGGTAATTCTGGTCTTTGTAAAATGAGTTTGGAAGTATTCCCACCTTCTGTTTTTGGAAGAGTTTGAGAAGGATTGGTATTAATTCTTCTTTAACTGCTTGGTAGGATTCCTCAGTGAAGCTATCTGGTCTTGGTCTTCTGTTTGTTGGGAGGTCTTTGACTACTGATTCAATCTCCTTACTAGTACAGGCATACCACAGAGATATTGCAGGTTTCGTTCCAGACCACCACCATAAAGCAAGTCACACAAATTTTTTGGTTTTCCAATGCATATAAAAGTTATGTTAAACTATACTGTAGTCTGCTAAATGTGCAATAGCATTATGTCTAAAAAAACAATGTACATACCTTAATTAAAAAATACTTTATTGCTAAAAAATGCTCACCATCATTTGAGCCTTCAGTGAGTCGTACTCTTTTTGCTGGTGGAGGGTCTTGTAAAAAATGCAATATCTGTGAAGTGCAGTAAAATGAGGTATGCCTGTAATTGGTCTGTTCAGATTTATTTCTTCATGATTCAGTTTTAACAGGTTGTATGTGTCTAAGAATTTATCTATTTCTTCTAGCTTGTCCAATTTTTTGGCATATGATTGTTCATAGTGGTCTCTTATGATCCTTTGTATTTCTGTGGTATCAGTTGTAATCTCTCTTCTTTTATTTCTGATTTTCTTTATTTGTGAGTCCTCTCTCATTTTCTTGGTGAGTCTAGTTGAAGGTTTGTCTATTTTATCTTTTCAGAAAACCAGCTCTTAGTTTCATCCATCTTTTCTATTGTCTTTTTAGTCTCTAATGTGTTTTTTTCTGCTCTGATCTTTATTTCCTTCCTTCTACTAACTTTGGGCTTTGTTTGTTCTTTTTCTACTTTCTTGAGGTGTAAAGTTAGGTTGTTTATTTGAGATCTTTCTTGTATCTTACTGTAGGCATTTATCGCTTGAACTTCCCTCTTAGAACTGCTTTTGCTGCATTCTGTTAAGTTTTGGTATGCTCTATTTCCATTTTCATTTGTCCCAAGGTAGTTTTTGATTTTTCTTTTGATTTCCTCTTTGACCCATTGGTTGTTCAGTAGCACGTTGTTTAATCTCCACATATTTGTGAATTTCCCACTTTTCTTCTTGTAATTGATTTCTAATTTCATACCATTGTGGTTGGAAAAGATGCTCAATATGGTTTCAATCTTAAGTTTATTAAGACTTGTGACAACATTAATATGGTCTGTCCTGGAGAGTGTTCCATGTGTGCTTGAATAGAATAATGTGTATTCTGTTGCTTTTGGCTGGAATGTTCTGTGTATGTCTGTTATGTCCATCTGGTTAACTTGTCATTTAAGCCCAACGTTTCCTTATTGATTTTCTCTCTGGATGATCTATCCATTGATGAAAATAGGGTATTAAAGTCTCCTACTTTTATTGTATTGCTATCTATTTCTCCCTTTAGGTCTGTTAATATTTGCTTTATATATTTAGGTGCTCCTATGTTGGGTGCATAAATATTTACAAATGTTATATCCTCTTGTTGGATTGACCTCTTTATTATTACATAATGACCTTTTTTGTCTCTTATTACAGTCTTTGTCTTGATGTCTATTTTGTCTGATGTAAGTATAGCCACCCTAGCTTTCTTTTGGTTTCCATTTTCATGGAATGTCTCTTTCCAGACCTTCACTTAAGTCTGTTTCCTTACGTCTGAAATGAGTTTCTTGTAGGCAGCATATAGATGAGTGTTGTTTTTTAATTCATTCAGCTACTCTGTCATTTGACTGGAGAATTTAGTTCACTTACATTTAAAGTAGTTATTGATAGGTGTGTACTTATTGCCATTTTGTTAACTGTTTTCTGGCTCTTTTGTAATTCCTTTTTTCCTTTCTTCTCTTGCTTTCTTCCTTTGTGATTTGATGATTTTCTGTAGTAGCATGCTTAGATTCCTTTCTCTTTATCTTTTCTGTTATCTACTATAGGTTTTTGCTTTGTGGTTACCATGAAGCTTACATAAAACAACTTATATTTATAACAGTCTATTTTTATTATATATATATATATAACAGTCTGTTATATTTATATGTTATATTTATAATAGTCTATTTTAAGTTGATAACTTAAGTGTGAATGCATTCTAAAGCTCTACATGTTTACTCTCCTCTGCCATGTTTTATGTTTTTTTATGTTACAATTAACATATTTTTAATCTTGTGTATCCATTAACAAATTATTGCAGTTACAGATATTTTTACTACTTTAGTTTTTTAACCTTCATACTAGCTTTTTAAGTGATTAACCCACCACCTTTATAACATTAGATTATTCTGTATTTTACTGTATATTTACCTTTACCAGTGAGATTTATACTTTCATATGTTTTCTTGTTACTGATTAGCACCCTTTTTTTGCAGCTTAAAGAAGTTCCTTTAACATTTCTTGTAAGGCCAGTCTAGTGGTGATGAACTCCTTCAGCTTTGCTTGTCTGGAAAACTCTTTATCTCCCCTTCAATTCTGAAGGACAGCTTTGCTGGGTAGAGTATTCTTGGTTGGTAGTTTTTTTCTTTCAGCACTTTGAATATATTGTGCCATTTCCTTCTGGCCTGCAAAATTTCTGCTGAAAAATCTGATTTTTTATGGGGGCTCCCTTGTACATAACAAGTTGTTTTCTCTAGTTGCCTTTAAGATTCCTTGTCTTTAACTTTTGACAATTTAATTATGTGTCTTAGTGTGGGTCTCTTTAGATTTCATCTTATCTGGAACTTTCTGAGCTTCCGGGATGTGGATGGCTGTTTCCTTCCCCAGATTAGGGAAGTTTTCAGCCTTTATTTTTTCAAATAAATTTTCTGCCCCTTTCTCTCTTCTCCTCCTAGGTCCTCTATAATGTGAATATTAGTCCGTTTGATATTGTCCCATAAGTCCCTTAAGCTATCGTCACTCTTTTTCATTCTTTTTTCTTTTTGCTGCTCTGATTGGATGAATTCCACTGCCCTGTCTTTGAGTTTGCTGATCCTTTCTTCTACTTCATCTAGTCTATTGTTGAACCTCTTTAGTGTATTTTTCAGTTCAGTTATTATATTCTTCAGCTCTGTGATTTCTGTTTGGTACTTTCTTATATTTTCTATCTCTGTTCAAATTCTCATTTGTTCATGCTTTGTTCTCCTTACCTTTGTGAGCTTCTTTATGATCACTATTTTGAACTCTTTATCAAGTAAATCACTTACTTCCATTTCATTAAAATCTTCTGTTTTATCTTGTTTTTTCATTTGGAACATATGCCTTTGTTCTTCATTTTCCTTGATATTCTGTATTGGTTTCTATGCAGTAGGTAAAACAGCTACCTCTCCCAGTTTAAGGAGTGGCTTCAGGTAAAGGAACCTTATCATTGAACCCTGACCTAGCTCTTGGTTGTCTCACAAACCTTTGTGATTGCCCAAGCAGCCGACTTTGTTCTTAGTGGCCAAGAGCTGTCGAAGGTGGCCAAGACCTGTCATTGATCTCATTCAGCACCTAGATGTAGGCTTGTTGGAAGTTGGACCCTTAGGCAGCGGCTTTTAAAGTACGCAAATATATGTCTTTTGTGGGAAGACCGGGAGATGGGTGTTTCTGTCTGCTCCCTCTGCACTGAGCTCTGGGGGGATAGCCAGTTAAGAACTGTTTTTTTGTTTGCTACCATCCCACTGAACTCATGAACACAAACCCAAGCCCACTGACCACCAGAGCCAGGCTATCAGAGATATGTCCTCTGGGCAGCAGCCACAAAAGCTGGGGCACCAAACCTGTACACAAGCACTGGTGTCTCTGGAATGGGGCAGAGGGAGAGCATGAAGATGGTGCCTGCAGAACTCCTAGTGTCTGGAGAGGATTGCAGTCACTCCCTAGATGTGTGTTTAATTAGAAACCTGCCCCTCACACCACAGCTACGAAGATAAGCTAATCTTCTTCTTTCATGGAAAAACTGTGTGTTTCCATCTGTTGCCTCTGCGCTGTGCAGTGGTAGATAGCCAGTTAAGAATTGTTTATCTGTTAGTTGCAGTCCTGTGGGACTGTGGGACCTGCTAATGGAAGCCCTGCTGGCCACCAGAGCCAAGGGATGTCCTCTGCGCGGCAGCTGCAAAAACTGGGAGACACTAGCAACCTGGAGTAAAGCAGAGGGAGGGCGTGAAGATGGCGCCTGCCAGCCTCTCAGATCTTTGGAGAGTATTTCAGTTGGCCCTTAGATGTGTGTTAAATTGGAATCCTGCCCTTCAGGCTAAAGCTTTTAAGATAAGCAGATAGGCCTCTTTCACAGAAAGACTGGGCGTGTTTCAGTCAGCTTCCTCTGCTGGGCTCTGGGGGATTAGCCACGGTGAGTCCAAGAGAGCCCCTTAGAAACTGCTTCTCAGTTTGCTACAGCCTTGTGGGTCTCGTGGATGCTAGCCCCATTAGCTTTCAAAGCTGGATGTTTTAGGGGCCTGTCTCTCAGGTGCAGGTCTTAAAAATTGGGGTGCCAGATGTGGGGTTCAAACCCTTCCCTCACCAGGGAGAAGGTGGGAGTTGTGAGTTCCCTCCTAATTGGGGTCCCCATGCTGGGGGTGGGGTTTCTGGTGAGATTGTGTTTCAACCTCTCCCACCCATCTCGATGTGGGCTTTTTCTCATCACCCAGTGTGGGAGTCTCTTGGCTAGTTTCTGGATTTCTTTCAGAGGGAATTGTTCCATTTGTAGCTGTATATTTGGTGCGTCCATGGGAAGAGGTGAGTTCAGGATCCTCCTGTGTTGAACTGGAACCATGAATAATGTCTTTTGATTCACAAAATTTTTAAATTTGTGAGTCCAATTTGTCTATTTTTTTGTTGTTGCCTGTGCCTTTGGTGTCATAGCCTAGAAATCATTGCCGAATCCAGTATTGTGAAGCTTTTATCCTATGTTTTCTTCCAAGAGTTTTATTGTTTTAGGTTGTAAATTTCAGTGCTTGATCCATTTTGAGTTACTTTTTGTATATGGTGTTAGGTAACGTCCAACTTCCTTCTTTTGCATGCGGATATCTAGTTTTCCCAGCACCATTTCTTGAGAAGACTGTCCTTTCCCCATTGAATGGTCTTGGGACCCTTGCCAAAAATCATTTGACTGTGTATGCGAGGGTTTATTTCTGGGCTCTCTATTCTATTCCATTGGTCTATATGTCTGTCTTTATGCCAGAACTGCATAGTTTTGATTACTACGGCATTGCATTAGGCTTGGAAATCAGAAAGTGGGAGTCCTCCAGTTTTGTTCTTTTTCAAGATTGTTTTTCATTATTTGGGGTCACTTGGGATTCCATATGAATTTTAGAATGGGTTTTTCTCTTTCCACAAAAAATGTCATTAGGATTGTGATAGGGACTGCATTGAATCTATAAATTACTCTGGGTAACATTGACATTTTAACAATATTATGTCTTCCCATCAGTGAACATAGGATGTGTTTTCATTCATCTATGTCTTCCTTAATGTCTTTCAGCAGTGTTTTATAGTTTTCATTGTACAAGTCTTTTACCTCCTTGGTTAAGTTAATTCTTAATTATTTTATTCTTTTTGATGCTATTGTAAATGGAATTGTTCTTGTAATTTCCTTTTTGGATTATTCATTGTTAGTGTACAGAAATGCATAGAAGTGATTTTTGTGCATTGACTTTATATCCTGCTACATTGCTGAATCCATTTATTAGTTCTAACAGCTTTTTCTGTGGAGTCTTTAGGATTTTCTACATATAAGATCATATCATCTGCAGATAGACATAGTTTTACCTCTTCCTTTCCACTTTGATGCCTTTTATTTCTTTTTCTTGCCTAATTGCTCTGACTAGAACTTCCAGTACAGTGTTGAATAGAAGTGGTAAAAGCGGGCATCCTTGTCTTGTTCCTAATCTTAGAGGAAGAGTTTTCAGTCTTTCACTGTTGAGTAGTATGTTCACTGCTGGTTTTTCATGTATGGCTTTTATTATGTGGAGGTAGTTTCCTTCTATTTCTATGTTGGTGAGTGTTTTTCTTGTGAAAAGGGGTTGAATTCTGTCAAATGCTTTTTCTGTATCAATTGAGGTGATCATGTGACTTTTTCCCCTTCATTTTGTTGATGTTGTGTATTACATTGATTGATTTTCATATGTTGAACCATCCTTGCTTTCCAGGAATAAATCCCACTTGGTCATGGTGTACAATCCTTTTATTATGCTGCTGAATTCTGTTTGCCAGTATTTTGTTGAGGATTTTTGCATCAATGTTCATAAGGGATATTGGTCTGTGGTTTTCTTTACTTTTAGTGTTTTTGTGTGGATTTGGTGTCAGGGTTATGCTGGCCTCATAGAATAAGTTAGGAAGTGTTCCCTGCTCTTCAGTTTTTTGGAAAAGTTTGAGAAAGGTTGGTATTAGTTATTCCTTAAATGTTTGGTAGAATTCATCCAAGAAGCCATCAGGTCCAGGGCCTTTCTTTGTTGGGAGATTTGTGATTATTGATTCAATCTCTTCACTAGTTATAGGTCTGTTCAGATTGTCTATTTCTTTATGATTTAGTCTTGGTAGGTTTTGTGTTTCTAGGAATTTGTCCATTTCATCTAGGTTATCCAATTTGTTGGTGTACAGTTTTTCATAGTACTCTTATAATCCTTTTTATTTCTGTTGCATCAATAGTATTGTCCCCACTTTCATTTCTGATTTTAGTACTTTGAGTTTTCTCTCTTTTATTCTTAGTCCATCTCGCTAAGGGTTTGTCAATTTTGTTGCTGTTTTTGAAGAATCAACATTTGGTTTCATTGATTTTTCTCTATTGTTTTTCTATTCTCTATTTCATGTTTCTCTGATTTAATCTTCATTATTTCCTTCCTTCTAGCTTTGGGTTTATTTTGTTCTTCCTTTTCTAGTTTCTTAAGTTGTAAAGTTAGGTTGTTGATTTGGGATCATTCTTTTTGTGTGTGTGTGTGAGAAAGATTAGCCCTGAGCTAACATCCGTTGCCAATCCTCCCCTTTTTTTGTTGAGGAAGATTGGCCCTGGGCGACCATCAGTGCCCATCTTCCTCCACTTTGTATGGGACGCCACTACAGCATGGCCTGATAAGCAGTGCATAGGTCTGCGCCTGGGATGTGAACCTGCAAACCCTGGGCTGCTGAAGCAGAGCACATGAACTTAAGCACTATGCCAATGGGCTGGCCCCCTCTCCCTCACTTTTGAAGGACAATTTTATGGAATTTAGGAATCTGGGTTTTTTTTCTGTGAGCACTTTGAATATATTTGCCCATTATCTTCTGGCCTCCAGAGGTTTTCATGAGAAATCTGGTGATAATCTTATTGAGGATCCCTTGTATGTGATGATGATTCACTTTTCTCTTGCTGCTTTCAAGATTCGCTCTTTGTCTTTTGGCTTTTTAAAGTTTGATTATAATGTGTCTCAGTGTGGGTCTCTTTGAATTCATCTTACTTGGAGTTTATTGAGCTTCTTGGATGTTTATATTCATGTCTTTTATCAAATTTGGGAACATTTCAGTCATTATTTCTTCAGATATTCTTTCTGCCCCTTTTTTCCTTTCTTATCTTTCTGGGACTCGTACACTGCATATGTTGGTCCTTTTGATAGTGCCCTATAGGTCTCTTAGGTTCTGTTCACCTTTCTTCAATCTTTTTTCTTTCTTTTCTTAAGCCTTGATAAATTGCCATGGTCCTATCTTCAAGTTCACTGACTCTTCTGCCTGCTCACATCTGCCTTTGAATCCCTCTGGTGAATTCTTCATTTCAGTTATTGTACTTTTCAGCTCCAGAATTTCTTTTGGGTTTATTTTTATGTTTTCTATGTCTTTATTGATATTTCCATTTTGTTCACATCATTTTCTTCACTTTTTCCACATTTTCCTTTAGTTCTTTGATCATCTTTAAGATCACTGTTTTAAAGTCTTTAAGTCTTTTTCACGGACAGAGTTTGTTGAATTATTTTTTTCCTCTGAATGGGCCATACTTTCCTGTTATTTTATATGTCTTGTGACTGTGAACCCTGGACATTTGAATTTAATAATCTGGTAACTCAGGAGATTCTCCCCCTTCCCCAGGGTTTGCTGTTGTTTATTATTGTTTTTTGTTGTTGTTGTGGGCTATCTCTGTGCCAAGGATCAACATAAGGTGTAAACTTGATGTCTCATGTCTTTTCTGAGCCTTACCTTGGGCATCTGCAGTCACTTTCTAATTTTCCCTGTATAGGCAGTAGTTTTTGAGTGTCCTAGTCTGTAATGTTCTGACTCCCAAAAGGGGAAAAGTGGAAAACTAAAGAGGAGTTGGGGAGAAAGGGCACCAGTCCTTTAAATCTCCTGAAAGTCACTTTAGCTTGAGGTGGAGTGGCATGCAACAATAGGGGAAGGTGCAACAACAATGGCTGCTCGCCTCTTTGTCTGTACATGCATGATCAGAAGCAGCAATCAGAGCACAGGTCACCAATATTTGGGGGACAGAGTCCTTTTTACCCACCTTAGTTCCTGCAAACTGTGTAAGCTGCTCCAGGAGCATGTGCACAGCTGTCTGCCATGTGGCTGGGGTGTGGGGGATGGTCAGCTGCTATTGTGCTAAGAGCTGAAATTGACCACAGTTTACAGTGGAAGCCTTCCCTTGGAAGTTGCAAGCCTTCAACTGACTCAGAGTTCCAAAATAGTTACATCAGATTCTGCCAGTGCAATCCTTGTCTAGGTGGGAAGACAGTTTCCTGGTCCTTCCTTCTCTGCCACCTTCCCACAATCCTCTTTTTTGGGGGAGCAATTTTAGTTTTACAACAAAATTGAGAGGAAGGTGTAGAGATTTCCCATATACCCTCTGTCCCCACACTTACATTGCCTCCCCTATTATCACTATCACTCGCCAGAATGATACTTTTTTTTAACCAAGGATGAACCTGCATTGACACATCATAATCACCCAAAGTCCTTGGTTTACATTATGTTCATTCTTTGTGTTGTATATTCTGTTGGTTTGGGCGATGTATAATGACATGTATCCACATTATAGTATCAAACAGAGTATTTTCACTGCCTTAAAAATCCTCTGTGCTCTACTTATTCATCCTCCTCCAATTCCTGGCAACCACTGATCTTTTTATCCCCATTGTTTTCCTTTTCCAGAAGTCACATAGTTGGAATCATACAATATGTAGCCTTTTCAGATTGGCTTCTTTCACTTAGTAATGTGCATTTAACATTCCTCCATGTCTTTTTGTAGCTCGATACCTCATTTCTTTTTAGTGCTGAATAATACATTCCATTGTCTGGAGGTATCACAGTTTATTCATCCATTCACCTACTGAAGCACATCTTGGTTGCTCTCAAGTTTTGGCAGTTATGACTAAAGCTCCTGTAAACTTCCATGTGCAGGTTTTTGTGTGAACATAAGGTTTGAACTCCTCTGGGTAAATACCAAGGAGTGTGATTGCTGGATCGTATGGTAAGAGTATGTTTAATTTTGTAAGAAACTGCCAAGCTAGCTTTCAAATTTCCCACCAGCAATAAATGAGAGTTCCTGTTGCTTCACGTCCTCACCAGCGTTTGGTGGTGTTAGTGTTCTAGATTTTGGCCATTCTAATAGGTGTGTAGTGGTAGCTTGTTGTTTTAATTTGCCTTTCCCTGATGATGTGGAGCATCTTTTCATGTGCTGATTTACTGTCAGTATATGTTCTTTGGTGAGATGTCTGTTAAGATGTTTGTCCCATTTCTTAATTGGATTGTCTGTCTTCTTGTTGAGTGTCAAGAGTTCTTGGTATATTTCGGATAACAGTCCTTCTTTATCAGATGTGTCTTTTGCAAATATTTTCTCCTAGTCTCTGACTTGTCTTCTGATTCTTTTGATGTCTTTCACAGAGCAGAAGTTTTTAATTTTAATGAAATCCACCTTATCAATTATTTCTTTCATCGGTCACATCTTTGATGATGTATCTAAAAGGGCATCACTGAACCCAAGGTCATCTAGGTTTTCTCCTGTGTTATCTTCTAAGGGTTTTATAGTTTTGCATTTTATGTTTAGGTCTGTGATCCATTTTGAGTTAATTTTTGTGACAGGCGTAAAGTTTGTGCCTAGATTCATTTTTTTGAATGTGGCTGTCCAGTTATCCCAGCACTACTTGTTGATGAGCCTGTATTTACATTGTATTGCCTTGGCTCATTTGTCAAAGATCAGTTGACTGTATTTATGGGGGTCTGTTTCTTTGCTCTCTATTCTATTCTGTTGATTTTTCAACTATTCTTTCACCAATACCATACTTAGACATCTTTTTTAAGAGTCACAGTGAAAATAAGCTTTGCTTCTGGCTTATGGTATGACCTCAAGTCAGTTTCTTCTCTCTGAGCTTTGGGTCCAGGAGGAGGAGGTTGGAGCTGATCAAGGATTTCCTAAGGTGCTGCTGTTCGTACTTCTCAAACTGCCTGGTGAAGGACTAGTTTTATTTTGTTTTTCTAATTTCCAGTCTGCTGCAGACCGTTACTTTTGTAAAATACAATAAAATGACTTACCAGAAAAATGATCACGTCCTTGTGTGGTCGTAGGAACGTCAGATCGTTATACAAGTTTCTGAATGCTCAGTTTCTGAACTTAGCTTGTCACGGACTGCTCAGCGGACCACACTTCAGTAATGCTGTTCTGCACAATGGGCTTAGTTTGGAGAGATACCTCACCTGTGTTTCCAGAGCTTCTTGTCAGAACTGGAGCTAAGCTGGGACCTAGGAATCAGATTGTTATGGGGAATGTGGTTGTCAGGAGGGGCTCTTTCCTGTCTCCCATAAGATCAGACCCCGTCACTGGGAGGCAGTCTACCCCAGAAGTGTCTTTTTCTTTCAACATATTCCTCACATTGACCCTTGCCTCCCCCATTTGAAGGCCAGAGGAACCTTCAGGGTGATCCTTGGGGCAGTGGCAGGGGCCCTGAGGAGGGGCTGTAAGAGTGTACTTGGAGGGCTGAGGTTGGAGCAAGGCCTACTGCTCTGGGTGGTCTGAACGCCATTTCCCCGGGAAGCAGGCAGAAGTGTGTGAGTGGCTGGAGTGCTTGGTGATGGTATTTGCACGGACTCTGGAGCATGGCAGAGAGTTCCAGTCTTAGAACTCTGAGACCACAGGACCTTAGGATGTTCAGATCTTGGAATCTTGGAGTCATAGGCTGTCAGAGCTGGAAGGGACTGCAGGGGTCACCTTGTTGTCCAAGCTGAGTTGTTTACCTGCTCCTCCTCCCCAGCTGCTGGCCCAGACTTGAGTGTCTGTTCTGCCTTTAGCCTGGAGGCCCTGGGTTGCCTGCGATATGGGTGAGCAGAGGCTCCTTGGTGCCCTTGGCCTACCTTGTGTGTTCTGCTTTGTTTTGAAGCTTCAGACACTGTGTGCTCCGTTTGACCGAGAACAACTCGCAGCCCTTGATGACCAAGCTACAGTGGCTCTTTGCATTCCTGGAGCACAGCCAGGTGAGTGCAGGGGGAGTCAGGGCGTGGTGGAGAGGAGGCTCCGGTTTGACACCTCCCCTTCCCCAGGGTCTGCCTGCATCTGGCTGTTGAGCCCCAGTCGAGGGTGGCATGGCTTCATGGCCAGAGCCCATGGGGCTGATTCAGTGCCCTACTGGGCAGGAGAGGGAGTGCCTCCTTGAGCCCCTTCTGTGCTGTGTTGCCCAAATCTCTCCCATCAGTGAGTCAGTCTGTTGCGTCAGGTGTTGCCTTGTTCATCTGCTGCCATTTTCAGCACTCACATTGCCAGGCACCCTGAGGGCTGTATTTGTTTTGTTCACTGTCGCTGCCCTCATGGAATCTAAAGCCCTTGGCCAAGCATTTTGCAAGGGTGTGTGTAGGGGCACGGAGATGAGTAAGCCATGGTCCCTTCCCTCATGGAGCTCACAATCTGGTGGGGAAGATGGACCTGCAGATAACAATTGTAGTGCTTGAACAGAGGGAAATGCAGCATGTTGTGGGTGTGCAAGGGAGGGAGAGGTTGATTATGATGGGGGAGGGAGCCATCGGGAAGACATGGAACAGGGTGACACTTACTGCATCTGGGACTTGAACTCTATAGCTAAGTTTTTGACGAGGAGAAAGTATTTTAAGCAGAAGGAATGGCAATGAGCAAAGGCCTAGAAAGTATGAGGTGTGTCAGGGAAGGGCAGATTCCTAGCGGATTGTTCATCTCCATGACCCTGACGCCTGGCTCATAGGCTTCGTGGACCTGGTGGGATGGGAGGGGTCAGGGACAACAGAAGGGGGAGGACTTCAGTGAGGAGGCCGGGAAGTTTGGGGCAGAGAGTCCCCAGGTAGACCCTCAGGCCTAGCATGTTGCAGAGCTGGTTGGTGAGTGGCCTTCTGCTCCTGACCCTGCCATTCACCTGTCTTGGTCCCAGCGGCCTGCCATTTCTCCAGAGAACTTCCTCTCTGCATCCTGGACACCCTGGTTCAGCCCTGGCACCCAGCAGGACTGCTCAGAGTACCTGAAGTATCTGCTGGATCGGTAAGGGAGGCCAGGCCTGGCTCTGCATGGGGGCTCCAGGCCTGGGGGAAAGCCACACCCCTCGAAGTTGTGTTGCCTCTTCCTGGAAATGGGGGCACTGCATTGCACTTGTGGAAGGCTCGAAGATGTACACCATGGGTGTGGGGGCCGTGGCTGAGTGTGAGGGAAGTTTGGGAGATGCTGACCTGAGCTGTGACCTGGGAGGGGTAAGTGTGTACGTATGCACACTGTGCTGTGCTTGCCTGTGTGTGTGCTTTATGTAGCAGGTTTGTGTGCCTGTATGCAGGTTAGTAGTGTGTGTGCCTGGCTTGTGAGTGCATGTGCACAGCTGCCATTTTGCACGTGTATGTATAATCCCTGTTGCATACTCCTGCATGTGTACCTGTCTAAACACGTGGCCAGCTGAGTAAGGTAGATGGCACGAATTGGGCCAGTGCCCTGGAATCGGATCCGTGTATATGTATGAAGACCCTGTGCTCCCTGCTCCAGGCTGCACGAAGAGGAGAAAACGGGGACCAGGATCTGCCAGAAGCTCAAGCAGTCCAGCTCACCCTCCCCACCTGAGGAGCCCCCTAGCCCAAGTTCAACCTCTGTGGAGAAGATGTTCGGAGGCAAGATCGTGACTCGGATATGCTGTCTCCACTGCCTCAATGTCTCCTCCAGGGAGGAGGCCTTCACGGACCTCTCTCTTGCCTTCCCGCCCCCTGAGCGTTGTCGCCGCCGCCGCCTGGGCTCGGTGATGTTCCCTGTGGAGGATATCAGAGCCCAGGACCCTCCACCGCAATCCCGAGCTCAGGTTCCAAGCAGGGCGGGTCCTCGGAGGCAGAGGAAACACTGCATCACAGGGGATGCCCCCTCGACTGTCCTGGACATTGAAGGCCTGGGCCCCCAGGGACCCCGGGGGCAGAACAGTCAGGAGGAGAAGGTGGAGGAGGAGGAGGAAGCGAAGGAGGAGAGAGCAGAGGAGAAGGAGAGAGCAGAGGAGAAGGAGGAGAGAGCAGAGGAGAAGGAGGAGAGAGCAGAGGAGAAGGAAGAGAGAGCAGAGAAGGAAGAGAGAGGTGAGGAGGAGGAGAAAGCAGAGGAGGAGGAGAGAGTAGAGGAACAGGAGGAGAGAGCAGAGGAGAAAGGAGAGCGAGCAGAGGAGAAGGAAGAGAAGGAGAAGGAAGAAGAGAAGGTGGAGAAGGAGAAGGAGGCTGAGAACGAAAAGGAGAAAGAAGAGGACAGCCGGGGACCAGGGACCCACAGGGCTGCTGCCGCCTCCCCTGGGGAGGGCTCCCGCTCCGTCCTGGACCTGGTCAATTACTTCCTGTCCCCTGAGAGGCTGACAGCAGAGAACCGCTATTACTGCGAGTTGTGTGCCTCACTGCAGGACGCCGAGAAGGTGGTGGAGCTGAGCCAGGGGCCACGCTACCTCATCCTGACCCTGCTGCGCTTCTCCTTCGACCTGCGCACCATGCGGCGCCGCAAGATCCTGGACGATGTCTCTATACCCCTGCTGCTCCGCCTGCCACTGGCCGGGGGCCGGGGCCAGGCCTATGACCTCTGCAGCGTTGTGGTGCACTCTGGAGTGTCCTCGGAGAGCGGTCACTACTACTGCTATGCCCGTGAGGGCGCCGCCCGCCCAGCTCCTTCTCTGGGCACTGCTGATAGGCCTGAGCCTGAGAACCAGTGGTATCTGTTCAACGACACTCGGGTGTCCTTCTCCTCTTTCGAGTCTGTCAGCAATGTCACCTCCTTCTTCCCCAAGGACACGGCTTATGTGCTCTTTTACCGGCAGCGGCCTGGGGAGGGGCCTGAGGCTGAGCCAGGCTCTCCCAGGGTCCGGACAGAGCCCACCCTCCACAAAGACTTGATGGAAGCCATTTCCAAAGACAACATCCTTTACCTGCAGGTGAGTGGACCCATCGGGACCTTAGATCTGATCTCCTGGGTGGAGGGCTTCCCAATACAACCATGGGCTTAGATAAGTTATTGTTCCTCTCTCTGTCTTTTTTTATCTATTTATCTGTCGCTTAGTGCTGGGAATGTATTGGTGGACCAGACAGACATAACCCCTTACTTCAGAGGAACAGATGTTAATTATCAGTTATTTATTAAGTTTTCATAAGTGTGCTGAAGGAGCACCATGGGGTTCTATAAGTAAATAGTCAAGTCGGGGTGGCATCTGGGGGCCTTTCGGGGACTGCCTACCCAGTGAACCTCCTCTGTCACTGTGCCTTCAACTCTACTCTTTAAAGTCAAGGGTAGTATCAAAATACTTAGCAACTGGGACAGCAAGGGCTCTGAGCAAAGGGAGGGGTACTAGCCACAAACCACTGAAGTAGCCATGCCAGGACCTGTGGAGCAGCACCTGGCATTGCTGTTGTATGTGGGGTGCGGACACTGGGCTTGCTTCTGTGTTGCTGCCGGGCTGTCCAGGCGGAGGCAGGGCCAGGGGTAAGGAGTCCCCATGAGGCCAGCCTCAGTTCAGCAGGAAGCCGAGCTTTCTCATTGGCAGAGTCTGTTCCTGGTGCCTTGAGAGGCAGCGAGCTGGATGGCTGTGTCAGGAGGCCTGCAGAGAGGTCCCTGTGTGGTGTAACGTGACCCTTGAAGTCCCTGGACCTCCTGCTTCCTGGTGCCACATCAGGCCCTTGTCAGCTATTCATTTGAATGAGTTCCTTTCCTCTAAGGGGCTGGGAATGTTTTAGCAGGGGGAGGAGGAGGAGTGATTTTGAAGCCTAGATATAGGATGGAAGGATGGCTTCCTCCCCCTGAGTTGGAATGCCTCTAGGTCAGAAGCTGTGGCTCCTCTGTGCCTGGCCTGAGGACCCAAGGAGACATTCAGAAGTGCTGTGCTGGATGGCACTGGGGGAGGGAGTGAAGAGAGGACTCCAGCTTTAGAGCTGAATTTTAAGCTTCCTGCCCCATCCCCATCTGTGTTCCCAGGAGCAGGAGAAGGAGGCACGGAGCAGGGCAGCCTACATCTCTGCACTCCCCTCATCTCCGCACTGGGGGAGGGGCTTTGACGAAGACAAGGATGAGGATGAAGGCTCTCCGGGAGGCTGTAACCCTGCAGGTGGCAATGGTGGCGACTTCCACAGACTGGTCTTCTAATGTGAACCCCCTTCAGCCTGCTCCTACCTGTGGGGGCACCACAGCCAACCTCAGGGGAGGCCTTGACCCCTTCCTTCTGGGAGCAGGGTGGGGGCCCAGGTCCTAGGCAGAGGTGCTCTGCCAGGTGGGGTCTGAGGGAGGCTGTGGCGGCCAGGCCAGCCCTGAAGGCAGGCCCTTCCAAGGGCAAGAAAGATGGAGAGGGAGCTTCTGGGACGCCGGTCCTCCGCCTGAAGGGTACACTGAGACTCAGATGTAGAGGTGAGACCCAAGCCCCTTAAACTGGGCCTCTGGCTCTGACACTGAGATCAGCCCTGTTAAGATTTTACACCCAAGTGTCCTGGTCAACTTGAAGCAGCTTAGATGGACACACTGTGGGCCTTGTCTCCCCCCATTCCTCCTGCAGGCTACCTAACAGAGCTGAACTTCACAGCTCTACTGTTTTGCCATCAAGTAGCATTTCCCTTCTGGCTCCTTTCAGACAATCCTATTGCTCTGTAGTATAAAAAGAGCAGGTTCCAAGTCCTTGCACAAAGAAGGGGGCATCGTGTCACACCTCTGGCTGCCTTTGGGGTTTCAGAGGCAATGTATGGGGTTGCCTGCACCATTTGTAGTTTTTTTTTTGAGAGGCGTGTAGGTGGGAAGCAGCCTGGCACAGGATCAGAGACTGTCTGTCTCCCCCGACACCAAGCAACAATGCATAGAGGGGAGTGTGACTCCCCTCACAGTGGGAGGCCCCTAACTCCCTCTCCCCAGCCTGCCTCAGTGCCTGAGATGCCACCATTTGCATCCCCCTTCTGGTTAAGACAGAGAGAGAGTGTCCTTATTTTACTGCAACTATGTTTGTTTCTCTCATGAAGCTGTCGTCCGTCCTGAGGAAAGCTGGCTGGCTCAGCTTCTCATCAGTTGGCCATTAGAGCGGCCTGGGGGCTGGCGGAGGTGGTCTGGTGAGGAGCAGGTATTGACCTCATTGTGCCCTGACACTGCTGTACCCCTTCTAAATGGAGAGACCTACGGTCTCAAACAAACAGGAATAAAAATAGGTTCTCCGAAGCCTTTAAATGTCATTCTTCCTGCCTCACTGGCTGTGATGTCCACTCGACTCTTGGTTTCTTGCTGTGTCTGGGCAGGAAGGAGGGTACACCCCCTGCCCTGTTGACTTGTGCGACACACCACAGGAGGCAAAAGCGCCCTACACTGAAGTGCTGTGTAATTTAAGGTGAGGACTGGCAGGACCCAGAGGGCAGAGCCAGGACTGGTGGACCGGTGGTGGGGACATACCCAGACGCAGGCACTAGCAGAGAGAGAGAAGGAAGAGCAGGCTCAGTATCCCGAGAGGCAGGGGAGTCCTTTGCCTCTGGAGGGGGAGGCACGCAGGCTGGGGGCTGCCTGACTGGATACTGTCACAGGACTCACCTATCAGGTAGGGCTGGAGTCCCTGTACCGGGGGTATGTTTTCAGACCCAGGGAACTCTGGACTGCCCAGAAATAGCCACTGCTGATTGATACCGCATTCCTCCTTCCTGCCCTCTGAGAACCTGGGGGGACAGACCAGGACAGACCAGGAGGAAGGCTGGGAGGCTTCCCTCGGGTGTCATTCCATTCTTGGAGCTGGAGACGCACACAGGGGCCCCTTTCCACCAACCCCGCCCATCTCCTTTGGGAGAACAAAGAAGGTGGGGAGGTGGTGGCCTCGGCCTGGCCAGGGGCTGTCTGCCTATGCTGAAGGTGGAAGAGTTGAGTTTTGGCCCAAATGTCATAGACCCTTGAGATGTCAGATCTCAGGGACCAGCGAGAGTGGGCTGATAGTCCATCAGTGACCGAGTCACGCTCTACAGTCCCAGTCCAGTACATCTTGAGAGATGAACTGACAGATGTTACAAGTCCCATTTTACACATCTGGAATATAGATTCCAAAGTAAGGAGGATTCACTCTTGCTCCCAGCCAAGAAAAGTACCCAGTTATTTCCTATTAAGATGAAAGTGGAGCAGACCTTCACATAGCCTTCCTGGGACCATGAGAGAAACAATTTTGTTGTTGAGAATGTGGTTAAGCCTCCATATGGACAGCCCCCAGGCTGGGATTCGAGTGTGTGGATTCCATCCCCCAGCCCCTTCAGATGAGGCAGACTCCAACAGGCCTTCTCTGGTTCTTCTAATGGACTTTATTATTGTCCTGCTCCAACACCACAGTAAAAAGGGACCTGTAAGCTCCAGGCCTGTACCATGTGTCACCACAGCAAAAACAGGACCCACTTGAACATGTTCCCACCCCACCCCAGACCTACTCACAGGATAAATATGTGTTACAAATTTTTTAAAAGAAAACAGAATAAATTAATAACTTAAGTGATTAGGCACCAACAGTGATTTGAAAAATTAAATGTCAATTTTAAATGGTAACAGGGCAAGAACCTAAGACTAGGCTTCTCCCAGCCCAGTTTTGCTTCCCGATAAATAGCGACAGTTCTCTGCGAAATGATTCTAAATTTCAAGACACATGTAACCAACAAACACACAAGAACACACACCACCAAATATCACATGACAGCCTGAATCTCCAATGCGACCCTGCAGCAGGCAGCCTACCATGGCCCAGGCCCCAAGAGCTTGGTGAGTCCTAGAATGATGGCCCCCGTAGGAGAGGGCTTGGGAGCTCACATGGTCAGCCTCGCTTCCCCCACATTTTGCAGACAAAGGCCCAGAGGAGAAGGAAGTGCTAATTTCTCTCCCGTCCTGTTCTTAGCTCTGTCAGAGGGGTGTGGGTTGGGGAGGGCTGGTTGGCCATGGCTTGGGGCTGAGGCCTTAGTCCCGTGGCAGGTAAAGGGGCCAAAGGGCAGACTGGAGTTGAGCCCATGCTCCAATCACTTCAGAATAGTTGTGCTTCTGTCCTAGGAATGGGGCATGTTTGAATGGTTTCAAATGTAGAAGTTACCAAAATCAATCCAGGGAGGGGACTGGGTTAATTGGATAATGCTCTGGGTGCTGCCATCAGCCATGGAAGGGGCCACAGGGACTATCTAATCTAACCACCCATTTCACAGACGGGCAAACCAAGGTCTGAAGGAGACATCCTCTCCCTGTAGCACTTATTCCTTTCTTGTTCCTGCTCTACTTTCCAGGTGGAGCTGGAATAGGAGTAGGATGGCTCCTTTTTGGGGGAGCCCCAGGTAGGATGAGTCCTGGTGTGAGCTGTGCTGGCTGAGAAGGCATCCCCATTCTGGGGTCTCAGTCCTAGCCAGGCTACCAGGAGAGGTGGACTTGGACCCACTGAGAGGCAAAAGGACCAGTTTTTTAAACTGAGCTGACAGGTGTGTACTAAACCCCTGGTAGTTTGGGGTTTCTGAGCCAAGTCTCCGCAATCAACAGGCCAGTTTCCTCTTGTACGTCCTTCCATCTCTACTCTTGCCTCCACCCTAAGGGTTTGGGAGTTAAGGAACCAAGAGATGGAAGGAAGCCTCCTTGGAGATTAGATTTGGACACCACAGTCTCTGAAGACTCCAGCCGGTTTCATTCACGTCATGGCACACACAAACTGCTGACATTATTGGGGCACCCTGGGGCCAACAGGGGAGGCAGCTGGGGCTGGGAACTCAAAAAACTCTGCCATATGAGACCCTTCATAGAGGACCTTAAATTAAGGGACACAGTCAGGGTTGGGTAGAGTGAACCAGCAAACCCTGCCCATTGTAGGCCACTGCCACCATTACTGTCTCACCTGTGGGAACACTGAGGCATTGGCCCCACTGCTTCTAAGTGGCTGGATCCATATTCCCAAAGGTCTTTTGTTCCCAAAGCACAAGGCTTTCCAAGTCTCTCCTTCCTTCCTCCTCCACTGCACCTCAGCCCTGTCCTTCCCTGTAAAAATCTGACCCATCTGCCTCTAAGGCCCATCTCATGTAACCCCTTTTCCTAGAAACCCCCTTCCCTGATCTGCACCCCCTCTCCATCCCTGCCCCTGGCACCAAGCTCCTGGAGAAGTAGCCTCGCTTTCTCTGCATACCATCAGCATTTCAAGTCTCTCTCTCTCTCAAGGCCATTACCAATGTCTTGTGCTCTTGTGTTTTTTCTCATTGATTGTGACCTTCTCAAGCATAGGGACAAAGTCTGATTCATTCCTGTGTCCTCAGTGCCTAGCCTAGATAGAGCCTGGCCACAGCAGCCATTAATAAATGCTTGCTGAGTTGATTTGAACTAGTACTAGGAGGAGGGGGGCTACTGTTGAGAAAATAATTTCCCCCAGAATGGGACTTATCTTAGAGAATGGTCAGGCCATTGGGCTGGCGAGGTGTGCGTTTGTGTGTGTGCACGCATGTGCGCTCACAGGAGCTGAAAGGTGAGCAGTAGACACCTCCATTCAACATGGTGGGAAGTCCTTCTTTTTTTTGAGGAAGAAAGTATTCACCCCAGGATAGGACGGAACATCTGGTCTGCCCAGTTGCCTCTGAAACTCTTGAAAATTTGGCCAAGAACTCTCAACATAAAAGATTCACATCCTCTCTTCCCAGCTTAGGAGAAAGAGCCTGGGATGACGCCCTACCTCTGTCCCTGGCAGGGCTGGGCGAGGGTGATGCTGATCTGATGGCCTTTCAAACCACAGGAGGAGAGGCCTGGCCTCTCCTGTCCCTGTAGCCAGGTTTGAGTCCAGTGTGGCACCTGGGATGCAAGGGAGCAACAGAAGATGAGAAGAGCTGAGAAAACACTCTGGGCCTGGTACCAGGCACAAACCCCAGCCAAATAGCACAAGCTGCCAGCCTTTCTCACATGTTGTCCTCTAGGCTCCATTCTGCCCTGCTCTCTCCCTTTCACTGCTTTACCCGTCATCTATCAGTCCTAGGAACTGCCCTCGTGTCACGCCACCATGCACATGACTCTCCTGACACAACGTACCACTCCTTCACTTTCTGCTCCACCCTGCACCCCATGGGCACGGCATTGGGAACTCCACCAGGCTCTTTGGATGTATTTCCCCTCTTGCTACACTGTCCCCCCACAGCCTTCACCCCTGCCTCTCATCCCATCAGTTACCTTTGCACCTCCCCATCTTGCACAAACTCCCTTGCTGCACCATTCCCACTGCAGTGTCTATGCACTGCCCTGGGCCTCTGCCCAGCTGGTTCCTGTCCCCGCGTTGCCTCTCAGTCCCTGCATCACCTCCAGTCCACCCCACGCTCCCTCCCTCCCACATCCCGCACCCTGCATTGCTTTTCCGCCAGCCTCCCCTCACTGTGCTGGCACTCCCACACTGCATGCTGCATCGCCCAGCACAGTCCAGCCCTCTCCAGTGTGGCACTCTCAGGCGGGTGGAGACTTGGGGAAGAGGACTGCATGCTGTTCCAGAGCAGCAGTGGGCCTGCAGCTCCACAGTTCTGGGGGCCCAACCCTGCAGCGTCCTTGTCACCCCATCTCCTGGGCTCTGAGCCCTGCTCCTTCTTGTTCTTGGTCACCCATCATCCTCAGTTTTTCCTTCCTTTTGTCCTCATCCTTCTGCCTCTCCCACCCTGGCGACAGCTGCACTGCCACTTGGCCTGAAAGTGGGGGACCCTACAGGTATGCCCTTCTGCATCTGGGAACCTAATTCCTTTGTCCCTCAAGACCACCTCTAACCTTCCTTCTCGACTCCTCCATCTTTTGGTGGTCTTGCCTCTCCCCTGCCAAGACAGACAGGGATGAAGAAGTCCATGTCCACTTTGATCCGCTGGTCCTCGGCTCCCTGGGTCAGTGAGGCAACTTGGCTTCTTCCGAGACTGAAGGAGAGGTAGCCCAGTAGTGGGAGGGAAGAGAGCTGAGGGCTGTGACCAAATGTGAGGTGTGGAATCTGGCTCAGAGCCCCAGCCCCTCCCTCCAAACATCTGGTAGATACTCAGGTCTAAAGGGCAGGAAGAGGCTGAAGGATGCTTTTTGGCAATAGCTCTCTAACTAAGGTGGGTAGAGGCATGGCCATTGCTGATAAAAATCAAAGGTGGGCCCCGAGTGGGCAGAGGAAGTGCCTCGATCAGGCCTTCACTTCCCAGGGGAAGGGTTCAGGGTCCCTGATGTCAAGTGCTTTGAAGGCCAGAGTGGCAGAGTGGAAGGGGGTGGGCGGGAGGGGGCAATGGGAGAGGAGAAAGGGGAGACAGATGGGGAGGAGCCAGCTCTGGAGACGCTGCCTCCTGGCCGCTCCCCGGGCTCGGTGGCCCTGAGTCACAGCTTGGCACCCTTGGAAGGCTCCGAGGACTGCCGCACGTCTGTCCACTCCTGCATGGTGTTCTGCAGGGCCTGGGTCTTCTCCTTGTCCACTTGAACGTAGTCTACCTTCTCGTCGGAAGTGACAGATGATGTGGATGGCTGAGGGACAGAATGGGAAAGGGGAAGTGGCTGTGAGTTGTCAGTGAGATGGGGAGCAGGCGGCTGGGCTCTTCCTGAGCTGTCTCAAGGGGACTGGAGGCGGGCCTCTGCCTGCCGCTTTGAAGGCCTCAGGAGCCTGTCTTCTTTTTCTGAAAAGTGGCCTTTGGAGCCTGAACTCCAAACTGCATCATCCCTCCTGTTTGATGCCACAGCCCCCACCAGCCCTCCTGATTTCCCAGCTCCTAGGAGGACCCAGGCCCTTCCTTGGTCTGGTGGTTGGGTCCAGACCTTCATCTCTGCCTCCATACACCTCCCTGTGGCCACTCATCCAAGGGAAGGAATTTGCTGGGTGCCAACAAGCACCAGCCAGAGGGCTTTGTGTGTGGCCCTCGGTGAGCATTCACAGCCACCCTGTGAGGGGAACTGTGCTGAGGCGGCTCCCCACCCTGCTGTGTCTGGACTGGGCAGCTAAGTGTGCTTCCCACACAGGGCTTTCCCGGGCCTGCAAGTCCCTTTGGAAGGCCAGTGTGCCAATGGCAGGGTTCTGGGACCCAGCCAGAGGGTGAGTGCTCCTCAAAGAAGAGCTCAGGACCAGGACACAGGATCCCTGAGTCTTGGATCTGTCACTGATTCACTTGGTAACCTTGAGCAGATCGTGTCTCGGCAAGCATTCATTTGCCCGTCTGCACAAGGGGGATGGACTGGCTGAAGAGTCCTACGGACTGTGGGGGCCTGTGCGTTGAGAGAGAGGAATGAGGCCTCTAAGGCCCACACTAAAGCACGGTTGAGTCGTGAGAGGCCCGGGGCTGCTGTTTGGTGTTGAAAGCCCCTGGCCTCTGGGACCCCTCCCCTAGGGCCCTGAGAGCTCTGACTGACACCCCCCCACCCCAGGTACCTTGCGGTGGGGGCTTGGGGAGCTCGGCTGGAAGTCCAGGGCCAGATAATCGACGCTGCCGGTGCTCTTCTTAGGGGCTGGGCTGTTGGTGCCACTGGGAATGGGAGATGCAGACACTGGGTTTTGCTACCACAAAGAAGGAAAAAACTTAGTAAGTTTAGGAAGTAGACTAACCTGGAAAAACATACCTCTGGGTGTAAGAGCTGTGAGCTCACGGAGTGCTGCTCGGAGTCATGTGCTGTGCTAGGGACTTGCCATGTTCTCACTTAAACCCTCACGATCCTTTGACGCCGGTATTACTACTATTCTTATTTTTCAAAACAAAGATAAAACTGTGGTTCAGAGAAGTCAAGTGACTTGCCCACGGTTGTACAGCTGGTGAGCAGGGATGGGAATCAGGTTTGTTTTCTGACTCCCAAACCTGTGCTCATCCCACTGTACCACACTGCCTCCCTTCTAGGGCATCAGGCCAAATCTCATCTACAGTCTCCCGGACAGACCCAGCCTTCACTTGCTGGTCCTTAAGAGGGGAGCACATTTCCTTTATGCACTGGGTGTTGGAAAGTCTTCTGTTGCACCAAATCTGCTTCTCTGAAACTCCCGCCATGGCCTGGAGAGGCGAAGTCACACCGAAGCAGCCTGTTCCTTCCAGCCCTAGCACCTCAGAGATCTGAACAGAGCTCCCTCCTCCTCAGGCTGCACAAAGTTCCTTCAGCAGCTCTTCCACTGACATGTTCTGGGGTTTTGTCTCCATCCAGGGACCAAGAACAACTTGTCTAGGATTTTCCTGAAGTCTTATACTAAATGAGAAAGGCAATAGTCCTATGTCCTGTTTTTTGGCTGCAATATTGGTTCGTTGATTCATTCTTTCATTATTCATGGAGCACCTACCAGGTGCTGGGCAGCTTCTCTCTTTTCAATGAAAATCTCGGGGAAGAAACTTACCACGCACTGCTTATGTTTATAGCTCTATTGTGGCTTTCACCACAGTGAGTCACGTGCAGGTGTGTTTCCCCACCACTGAGGAGACAGATACTCAGTAAACACTTACACTCACATACTTGTCCATGGTCATGGGAACAACAGGATAAGGAAATGAAGAGAAGATCTTTTACTCTTCAAAGATTTTAACGGGATAGAGAAGGACGTTAACTTTGAAGAGTGCTCTAGTCATTCTCTACAGGCTCCCAATCACTATTCTGAAACACCTGTCTAATCACTTGGCCTGCTAGACCTTCTGGGGCTCCCTCTTGCCCACAGGAAAAGTCCAGACTTCCCAAGACAGACGATCTGGCTCCTGTCCAACCTCACCCCTGCCCACCCCACCTTCAGCCATAGTTAACAATTATTGTCCTCCTCCATGTTCCCCCTCTGCACGGCCACCTCCACCTCAGCACCTCCCCTTTCCCCAGCCTGGTATGATCGCCCACCCTGCGGGTGCGTCCCTGCAGCACTGCGTCTCCAGGGGCACTGACTATGCCACCTGTGTCACAGTCGTGAGAGAGACAGGTCTTCTCTGCCCCTTAAGACTGCGGCCTCCTGGAGGGCAGGGGCCATGTCTTCCTTGCCTCTGACGATGACCCCAGCAGCACACTAAACCATAAATGACGTGGGAGCCCTGGGGCTGAGGTGAGTTAGCCCAGCTGGGAAGTGGGGAACTGAGAGGTGGGTCCCAGGGGACTCAGACGGGAGTCACCTTAGGGAACTCACCATAGGGACGTAGTTCTCTTCGCTGTCTCCCGAGTCCGTGCTGGTGATGCTCTGTGTGGAGATGGGGCGGCAGTACTGGGAAGAGCTGGAGTTGAAGGTGTGGCTGTCATGAGGAGAGACAAAGAGTAAGCCCTGAGGAAGTTCTCAGCCTCCAGCTGGGTCAGCGACCCTCACATACCCACGTCCGCCCTCAGAGCTTCACACTCCATTATCAGATTAAGATCTGATGCAGGGCAGGGACAATTATTTCCCCTTTACAGATAAGGAAATCAAGCCCCAAGAGATTAAGAAATGTGCTCAGCTAAAGCATTAGCATCAGGATGCAGCTTTCCTGACTCACAGGCCATAACCATTCCACTCATCAACCCTAACGGCCCTGTGCCAAGCTCCTGCTTCCACAGACAGACACTCACATGGCCCGAGACCAAGACTTGGTGACAGGTGATTTGAAGGGGAGCTCATCGATGACGGTGTTGTTTCTCAGGTCAAGTGGTGTTGGCTTTGCTGGAGCAGGAACAGTAAGTCAAGTAATTAGCCAATGATAGTGCCACACATACCTCCCCTTATATTATAACACACAAGTATATTTGTCAATGCCTTCGTATTCGCCCATTTTACATAGGAAACTGAGGCTCAGCAAGGTTATAGAATCTTTGCCCATGTTGATAGGCCTTGAAGGCATGTCTTCAGATTCCAAATTATATATTCTTTGCACTGTATCTATGGCAATCATATTTTCAGAATCCAAAATGGGGACCCAGTGTCTGACGACAGATTGTTCTCCCCAGATTTGTGACTGTATATAAAAACAAGAGAGGATATTTGAAATGGAGAAGGCCACCAAGACTACTCCCTGCTGCTCCTGGACCAGGGCTGTGGAACGTACAGTGGAGGAAGGTCAACGCCACGAGGCCCTGAAGGCTTCCATCCACACACTAAGATTGTAATTCCCTGCTGGCCAGAACAAGGGGGGCTTATCTCTACCCGGTTACTCTCCTCCTTTGAACCCCCACCACTGATCCAAGGCCAGCAGTGAGGTAGAGGCAGACCTGGAGCCTGAACTGCAGCACCTCTCCCTGGTTTACATGCAGGGGGCACAGATCTAACTACTCAATACCTGCTGTGCACCAGAGTCAACGTCCTACATGCTTTCCTTTTAAGCAAACCTGGGAGGCAGGAATTACTATCCCCATTTCACAGATAAGAAAACTGAGACTCAGAGAATTTAAATTATTTACCCAAAGTCACACACCTAGGGAGTGCTGGATAAGGATTCCACCCACACCTATCTGGTTTGAAAGCTCAAGCCTTTCTATTACAGCATAGTACATCTTTTAATAGACCATTTTGTCAGTTCTACCCTGCCCAGCCCCAGATCTAATACTAATCTCTCATCCTTGAATAGCATTTTATACATTACAAAACACTTTTAGATATATTATCTATGCCCTCATTGCCTCTGGGAGGTTAAGTATTATACTTCCCATTTCACAGATGAAGAAACAAGGCTCCAAGGCACAGAGTGATTTGTCTACAATCACATGTTGGCAGGTGGCAGAGCTGGAACCTGAATCTGTTCTGTCCTTCTGATTCCTGCACTCCTTCTGCCCATCAAGGCTACTCCAGTAGCCAGTCCCTAGGGGGCCAGACCATTGGGATGAATTTGGAGTGTTCGTGTATGTGTGTTTGTGAGTTTGGGGTGGTTTAGGCCCCAGAGGCCACCACTTCCTTGCAAGAAAAGTTCAGGATCCACCCAATCCCTAAACGAATGCAAACAGTCCCTGGACATTGTCCAGAGATGGGACAGGGAAGTGGACTTACCTTTCCGGTCAGGTTTGAGGTTGCGGTTGACAGGGGGTGGCTGGATCTCACTCCCCCGGCTGGAGCCTCGGTGCTTAGGAAGGGCTGTAGAGGGGTAGCCAAGTGGGTCAAAGTGATGGGGCCCTGGGCTCATGGGGATGTAGACACTCTGGGCATTATCACCTGCTCGCTCCATGGCCAGCAGGGTGGAGGAACCTGGATTCATGGGCACGTAGTTGTCTTCGGAATTGGTGCTATCTGATCGGCTCACAACTGTTTTCCCTGGCTAGGAAGGAGAGAGAAAGAAATACAGCTGTCATTGGCAAGAAGAAACAAGAAAGGGGTGAGAATTTGTAGACAAGGCAAGAAGAGTCATGACTGAGTTAGCTATGCTGTGAAGCTATGAGGCAGACCCTGGGAAAACCAAATAAGAAACCAGAGTGAGAGATAGGGAGAAATGAGGTCTGTGGGTCCCTTCTAGCTTCCATGATCCCTGGGGACCCACTTATGATTTGTGGTAAATCTTTAGCATAAAACATCCTTGGTGGCTGGGTCCACGAGGCTTTTTGGATGCCTGACCAAGGCAGAGGGTAGCACAGGCCATGGACTGCATAGGTTTGGTTCAGGATCTGCCCTCCACCTCAAGTCCAGACTAACCATTGGCAGGTCAGCATCTCAGGCCCTGAGCAGGGCAAGGAGCGTATTAGAAGCCTTGGCCCTGGCAGGTGAGGTCTGGGGCCAGCTGTGCTTCCTCAGTTCAGCTTTTAATGTGACCCCCATGCTGCAGTCAGGGCTGCCAGAGAGTTGTACAATGCAGCAACCCTGGTGATAGCCTTCCTTCAACTCCTGCCCTGTGTGTCCAGACATGCAACTAAGCTGTCTCTGCCTTGGTTACCTAATTTCACTGTCTTTCCAGTGGGCCTGAAACCAGGCCTTAGTCTGCTCAGCTGGCCTGACACCTCGCAGAACTGTGGTCAGCCCCCTCTAGAGGGCAGCCTGGGATCCTGCGCTCAAACCATAAATCTGCCACGGAGCCTGACTCTGAGCACCACCCTTGCCTGTAGTCTCACACCGCAGAGCCCTCCTCCAGGTGAGACCTCATGGATAAGGATGCTGCCTTAGATGCCCCATCCCAGAGCCCAGGTCCTCTGCATTCTAGACCCCCTCCTGCTTACCCACAGGGCCAGTGAGCCTTGGAGTCTAGTGTACCTAAGTACACCCATTTCTTCCAGACTAGGATACCTGTACCTTACTTTCCAAAAACTGAACCCAGGGTTCTAAATTAAGACAAGAAGCTAGGCAGGGTCCTAAAATGGAGATGCCGTCATTTTCCTGGGCTGTGCTTTTATTTTCATGGGGTGTAAGCTTTAACCCACCTGAGCTGGCCTAAGGACCACTGGCTAAGCCCCACTCACCAGGAAAGGACCGACTGCATCACTCATGGACTCGGCAGACCGGCCTGCACTCTCTCCACCACGCTGGGGGTACTCATAGGACTCACAGGAAGACGCTACAACAGAGGAAGGAAGATCCATGTGCACTCAGTCGATCCACGTGTTGACACTTCCCTAAACCCTCACCAATGCTGCTCAGGGGCTCACTGATACACCAAAAGATACTACTCCTAACCCCAAATGATAGGGTATTATTTCTGTCATGTCACACCTCAGTTAAAAAATTCCTTCCAGGCTTCTGGATCTAGCTCTGGTGTTAGCATCAACATTGAATCCCTCTTTGACCACTTCTGCCCTCATTTATGCACCTCTCCTTCAACTCCTATAGCACTTACCACCTGTCCCACTCACCCCAGCCATCACATATACAAATACTATAGTAATAATGAGACTTGACTAATATATACTTGTTGGTTTTATTTCCCCAACTAGATGTGAGCTCTCTGAATGGCAGAGACATGTTTTATATATGTCCATATCATTTAACTTCCAAAGAACAGGGTGATTGATAAAATAGTTGATGGACTGAAAAAGTGCAAAGAGTACTGAGCCAGGAGTCAGGACCCCAAGGTCTAAGTCTCATTTCTGCCACTGACTGACTTTGCAACCATGAACAAGTCTCAACTACCATGGGCCTCATGTGAAATGGAGACAATGAGGCTCTGTCCCACCAAACTCTCAGGGTCACTACACGGCTTAAACAACAGGACAAGAACAGACTTTGCCTGCTATAAAGCAAGATGCAAAGTGAAAGGAATTAATATCACTGTGCTTTTTCACCAAATAGAGGAGGTTATATGCAGGGTTGGAATACTCTCAATGGAAAATAAGTGACAACAGAATTTAGATACTTCAGATTGAAGTTCAGACTTTAACCAAAGAAATTCAAGTGTGGCTTAGAAAATATTTGGTAGATCTAATTTTGTTTGAATAGTCTGTTAGCCCACATAGGTTTGGCTCCAGTTTGGATTAGTCCTCTAAATTTATTTTTGAAATCTTTGGTTTGATTTATAAATGAATAAAATACTATGATTTGGACTTCCAAACCCATAATACATTGTATTGTGGTTAACCAAGAATGCTCTACCTCCCTTAGTAGAACAGTAATTTTTCTCAGGCAGTGTCTGCCACACTCTTGCCACTGTGGGTGTCCACTAATAGCCTGCAGTGCTGGAGGACCAACTAGTAAGGGGTCTGGGTAGAAGATGCCTGAACACGAGAATATCAGCGACCTGGGTGGACCTTAAGTCTCCTCAGCATGGATGACCAAGGACTAGCAAACTACTGAGAACCCCTGTGCTACCTCCCTTTCCCCTGGGTCTCAGCTGGAGCTACTGACCTCGGTGAAGTCGGCTGTTGTCCATTGCAGGGAGGGTATTGCGCCTGGGGATGGTGGCCGCGGCCGAGACTGATCTGCCACTTTCACTGATTGGAGGTCTCTGCTGAGGGCTGCCCCATCGAGGTGTTTCTGCCTGACTTGGCTTGGGGGGCCGGGGTGGGGGAGCTATGGCTGAGTCCCCAGGAGTGGCCACTGCCATGGCATTGTGGTTCTTGTCCAGAGTGAATGTCCTAGGGATCTGGTAGGCTGAGAGTGGGGTGGCTGGAACGTCCATATTATCCACTAGGAGGTCCCCAAATTCCCGGCACAGGGTGTTGCTGGGTGTCTTGAAGGTGTACACATCCTCGTTATCCGTCTCAGAGCCTGTGAGGCTGCTCTTGGCGTGGCCATGGGAGGCCAGGCTCCGGGGCAGGTCGTAGGTACTGTCTCTGAATTCTGTATTGTGCCGGCTCGGCTTGGGGAGGCTATAGAAGCCATGGACTTGACCACTGACCCCATTGACACAGTGTCCATTGCCCTGGGCGAGTTTCTGTACAGCTGTGTCGCTCCTCATGAGAAACGAGGCCCTGGTGCCCTGAGAGAAGCTGGCACTCCTAAGAGAGAGAAAGGAGAGAAGGGGCAGAAGGGTTAGAGGAGGCCAGGAATGCCCGCCCAGGGAGGCAGGCTGGCATGTTCAAGCTAGTTAGTGTGGAAAAAACATAGGCTGAGGAGGCAGGCAGGCCCGAGGTTTATCTTGCTTAACTAGCTGTGTGACCTTGGGCAAGGCACTTTCTCTTTCTGAGCTTCAGCTTATGCATCTGCAAAAACGGTGATTGAAGGTTGTTCAGAAGTTAGACTCTAGTGTATCTAGTACATAGATGTTCAATCAGTGTTAGCCTTTATCCCTCCCCCACCCCCAAAAGGCTGTGATTAGCAGGGTTGGCCTTACCCTCCCCTGCAAACAGGTATCAACAAGCCAGTTATACTACCCACTTGTTCATTGTTTTAAGTACCACAGAAATATATACATTTGAACACAAAGGCTGAGAGATAGTGGAAAGAACCCTTAAGTCAGCGTCAGAAGACAGCAAGTCATTTTATGTGAGTCTCGGTTTTCCCATTGTAAAATAAGTCAGCTAATGGGTGTTGATATTACAAATTGTAAAGAACTATTCAAACGTAAGCCATAGATTTTCTACCATGTATTATGGTTTGTTGAGAGGCATTTAGAGGGAGAAATCTCTCTTTCCAGAAGTCTCAATATCAATAGAAAAAATGGTTTCCTGTTGGGGAACTATATTCAGGATAGAAAAAGTTTACTTTCTTTTATATTTAGGTTTTTGGGAAATAAGGCAAGATTAAGCAGTAAAAAGATCTCGGAGTGGAGGGATTTGTGTTAGGTTCCAGTACTGCTAATGATGTGCTCTGTGAGCGTCACCAAGTCCCCCTCTCCAGGGTGTGACCTAGTAGGTCTCACTGATTTTTAAGGGTCCATCTGGCTCTGAAGCTCCGTAAGCCTTCGGCTTTATAAGCATGGTTTTCAAACTGGATTCTGTGGTCTGTGTAGGTACCTTGGGAAATTGGAGGGTGAGGTTCTGATCAAGTAGGGATCCAGGTCTGCTTTTCTCTCTTTTACATTATGATTCTTTATAGGATTTCATTTGAGAAAAAAAGTAAGAATCACTATTCTAGAACAATCCTTCACAGCAGTGATTCTCAGCCTTTTGGAGGCTATAAGCCTCTTCAAGAATCTGATAAAAAGCTCCTGGCACTTCTCACCAGAATAAGGCAAATCTTGTATACATACAAATTTGCATGCTGTATCTGGGGGGTGGGGGGGTGGGTGTCATAACCCTCTGAGGCCAATCCATGGAACTTCTGCCTTACACAGGCTCTTTCAGCTCATGGGGAGCTTGTTGTTTATGGATGTGGCCACCAGATGGTGGTAGAAAATAGAGCCCAGCAGCTTAGAAAGAGAAAGGGAAACAGGTGTTTAGGCCAGCCTCCCTCTTAGATAAACTTGCATCCTTGATGGCTGGGAGTTCCATTTCAGTCCCCCAAACTTCAGTGGCCCTCCTCTCCAAAACTCTGTTCTTTCTCCCTTTCTATTCCATTCCACACACATAACCAAGCCAACAGCCATGGGCCTAGATCACTGAGCATCTAACCTTTAGATAATGGAGTGCCTGGAGTAGAGGATGGGGGAGCCAATGGTAGACATAAGGTGTTCACGTTGTTCACATTTGTCTTTGGTGCCTTTCATTTTGTCTTTTGGAATTTCCCACTCTCTGCTGGATGCCCCCATCTGTATTTGTTCATTTAACAAACATTTATTGACAGCCCACTTTCTATCTGGGCCATGGACAATGGATACAAAGATGCCTCCTGTCCTGGGGTGGGCGGGCACAGTGGTGGAGGAGGTGACATGCACACAAATCACTACAATCAAGTGGGTGAGTACCTGGCAGCTGACAGATCTATACTGACCTTCCCTGGTGGTGGTGGTACAGAATGTCAGGGGAGGCTTCTTCAAAGACGTTACCTCTGAGTCTGGCAATTGGCCAGGTAAAAGGCAAGAGAAGGGAAAAGGTATTCTAGTTAGAGGCACAAAGAAGTAGAACACAACCTGGCAAGGTCAAGGAACTGCAAGCTGCTCAGGCTGCAGCAAGTGTGTTAGGCGGCAGGGCTGAGAGATGGCAGTGGCAGGGCCAGGCCAGGGCTGATGAGAATGGGGGGCCCATGAAGGATTTTAAGGGGGGTGGGAGTGGGGAGAGCATCACAGGTATCCTGCAGTAGCCTTAAACATATTCAAGAATGAACACGTCATCTTCCTCCTGACTCTCCTGTCTTGGGAATGGCACCAGTCACTCAAGCCAGAAACCGGGGAGTTACCCAGATTATGATTTCTCACTCAATAACCCCATTAGGTCCTACTGAATCTACCCTAAATCAGGTCCTCCTGATTTTTCTTCTGAATGAATGAAAAGGCTGGTAACTAGTCTCCCTACCATCTGCCTGGGACCTCTCTGATCCTCTCTACACTCCCACTGACATTTACTTTTCTAATGTCTCAGCTTAAACATTCTCAATACTGTCTCACTGCCTTTAGGACTAAGCTGTATTCCAGCTCCAACCCATCCCTCCACTCTCTTCTCCCTAGTTCACCTTCCTAGTCTAGGATCCACTCAGCCAAACTTCCCAGTGTTGCCTGCACGCCCCATGCAGTCAAGCCTCTGGGCTTTGTTGTGTTGTTTGCTCTGTCTGAAAGCCTTCTTACTTCAATCTGGCAAGCTCTGACTCCCATTTATCCTTCAAACTTAGCTCAAATTGCACATCTTTTGTTGTTGTTGTTGTTGTTGAGGAAGATTTGCCCTGAGCTAACATCTGTGCCAATCTTCCTCTATTTGTATGTGGGTTGCCACCACAGTATGGCTGATGAGTGGTGTAAGTCCACACCCAGGATCCGAACTTGGGGACTGGGGCCACAAAAGCAGAGTGTGCCACTATGCCATGGGGCTGGCCCAAATTGCACATCTTTTAAAGACGTTTCTTATATCCTCTACCTCCAAGCATACTCAGTCACTTGCTCAACTCTGATCTTGGAGCAGGTAGCAATTGTTATCTGTGTTATATACCATTGTTACTTGGCTCCTCCACCAGACTGTGATTTTTTCGAGGAAAGAAACTGTGTCTTCTTCATTTTTCTCTCCTCAGCACCCAGATTAGTGCTTGTCACACAGTAAATAATGAATAAATGTTGGTTGAACAGACAAGCAAATGATTGTATAAACAAATGAATAAAGAAAAGTGTTGGTGCTGCCATCCCCTTTCTTGAGCATGGCCTAAACCCTTTGGATTAGCAGGTCAAAACCCTTCCCCTTCAGCACCCACTAGCTTATGTCCATCTGCTCCAGCATCCTTCCCTCTAGCTCACAGAACTACGCACTCATCCCTAAACAGGTCCCACATGGTCTAAGTTCTAGCCCTGGGCTTGCATTATTTACTTTTCTCTGGAATGCTTCCTTGATGCATCAAAATCTTACAGAAAGTGCAAAAGAAGACTTTTTGTTCCACAAAAGTGTTGGAGTTGTAGGTCCTCTAATTCTCCTTTTCACTTCAGTCACTCCTTCCTCTTTGCTCCCACAGCACTCTGTGTTCCATCACAACACTTACTCTGCCTTGTGTTTTGGGTCTGCGTCTTTCCACTTCTACCAGACCCTGTGCTCCTAGAAGGCAGGGGACCATCCTGTATCCTGCTGTGGTGCCTGGCATGTGGGAGATAATACCAATGCATGTTAAGGGGGATTGGTCATTACTTCAAGAATCAGGTATAAGGAGTTGAACAAGGGAAACAAACTTGCCCAAAGTTACACACTTAGATGGTAGTAGACTGGTTCCAGCACCCAGGTTTTTGGACTCCCTGCTCAAAGCCCATCTGCTACAGCGTGCTCCCTTTGTCAAGAATCAAGAGATGGGAATTTTGAGCAAGTCCTGTGGCTTTGACTACTTTCATGTAAACCTTTACTGAGGCCCATGTCACCATGATGTTCTGAGTTGCTTTCACGGGATGGATACATGGAAGCAGTGGCTTTGGAGAGGTTTCTCTTCCAGGGCTGTGGGCTGACAGACGCCTCATAAAATGAGCACGGTACTGTGCCAGGCACATCACACGTAATGTCACCTTTGATCCTCCTAACAGTTCTGAGAGACAGGTACCATGCTCAGGTATCAGTGAGGAAAACGGTAAATGGCAGAGTTGGTGCAAGAAGATACCTGAACACAAGTGTGCAGGGGAGCTCCCTGGGGGCAGAGAGAAATTTGGGAGAAAATACTCCCTCATGCCAGCAGCTCAATGCTTTTGCCTCCCAGTCCTGGCTGCCAGCTGTTCCAGAGGCTGTTGGTGGGTGGGCTATAATACCACCTCTTGCACTGTGTGCTTTGGTCTTCACATCAACCCCAAACCTCTCTCTTTACCTTTTAGGAACGGTTTCCTAGTTTTCCCAGCCATTTTATTTTGCAATTGTTCTTTGGCACATTTTTATATAATTTCATGTACCACTCTGAGTTCGCTTTTTTCCACCCTACTAGACTTGAGGCACCTTAATGATGAAGGGCTCAGTTTGATTTTTAATGGCTATGTTCCCATTTAAGGAAACCTAATATGTAAATGCTTGTAAGTCAATTAGCCACCATTTACAGTTCTGAAGCTGTCACTGGCAATCCCAAGCGGTCATTCGGACCATCCTCCTGCGTTTTTAGCATCCCAAAAATGGGATGCTAAATGATTAATTGATCCATCCCAAATGGATCCTTCCTGTGAGGGAAGAAAACTCAGAAATGATTAATTGTAGGTAAGTTCTCCACTGACATTTCTGATTTTACTTGTTACCCACCATCTTTCTGTGGAATATTGTTGCAGGGTCAGTGATGCTTTCATTTTGGACTCTTGCCCTTGAAATTTCACTTTCTCCAACCGTCACCAGAATTATGGCTTTCCAGGGCGTGTGACTCACCATAAAGTATCACCTGTTAACAGCCTCCTTGAAATAGGAAGACAGAGACTGGCTAGAATCTGGAATGAGGCCCCAAGGCTGGAGGGCAAAAATAAATCCAGCGACACTAATTTGTCTTCAAAGACAAAGAGGACTCTGCTTGTCTTGACGGTGTCAGTTTAAAACTCTTTCCACTGCCAATGGCTACTATTCTGATTGGTTACTTATTTTAGCTCAGTGGAAGAGCTGGATTTTGAGAACTGAAGTCATTTAAACCAGAATACATATTATGTACTACTTGAAGGAAGAATAGTGGCTAGTCCTGTAGTAAAAGTATTGATAAATAATTCATGGTTTTATCTCTGAGGTGCTTAATTTATATCAGGTTCCTCCATAAATGTAAAAAGGCACAGGTAGAAAGCTGGTATTATTAGCCTCAGTAAATATGATTTCATTATAGGAATCCAATCAGGCATATTTATGTCTATGCTAGGCAGAGATGAATGAGCTGGTTTGTTCTTCAAAGTGCCTACTCAAAAGTAACCCTGTAGGATTATTTGGGGGTCAAATGAGGTAACTAATATAAAAGTACTTTGTAAACTGTCAAGCATTATTCCTTTTTTCCAGAGCACTTAGTATGTAATGTGAATGTCAGAAGCAGAGCAGGATTAAAGCCCATACACACACACACTTGCCAACACTTGGCAGTGCTAGTCTTTTTTTTTGGTGAGGAAGATTAGCTCTGAGCTAACATCTGTTGCCAATCCTCCTCTTTCTGCTGGGGAAGATTGGCCCTGGGCTAACTTCTGTGCCCATCTTCCTCTACCTTATATGTGGGATGCCTGCCACAGCATGGCTTGATGAGTCGTGCCTAGGTCTGTGCCCAGGATCTAAACCTGTGAACCTGGGGGCTCCAAAGCAGAGCACGCCAGGCCAGCCCCTAGTCCTTTTAATTTTAGCCATTCCAGTAGAGATGAAGCAAAATCTCACTGAGATTTTAATTTGCATTTCCCTGATGATTCAGCATCTTTTCATGTGCTTATTGGTCATTCCTATTTTTTGGGTGTGAAGTGTCTGTTCAAACCTTTCTCCCCTTAAAAAACATTGGGGAGCCGGCCCTGTAACACAGTGTTTGGGTTCGGTGCACGCTGCTTTGGTAGCCCAGGTTCAGTGGTTTGGATCCCAGACACAGACCTATACCGCTCATCAGTCATGCTGTGGTGGCAACCCACATGCAAAATAGAGGAAGATTGGCAGAGATGTTAGCTCAAGGCAAATGTCTTCTTATTGAGTTGTAATAGTTCTTTATAGTCTAGAAATAAATCCTTTGTCATATATATGTGTTTTGAATATTTTATCACATTTTGTGACTTGCCATTTTGTTTTCTTTACGGGGTCTTTTGAAGAGCAAAAGTTTTAATTTTGATAAAAACTACTTCATCGTTTTTTTCTTTTATGATTCCTGTTTTTTGTATCCTATATAAAAATCTTTGCTTATCCCAAGATCACAGAGATGTTTTCTTTTAGAAGTTTCATAGTATTCGACTTTACATTTATGTCTCTGATATATTTAACTTTCTTCTTTTGTGAAGAAGACTAGCCCTGAGCTAACATCTCTTGCCAATCCTCCTCTTTTTTGCTGAGAAAGATTGGTCCTGGGCTAACATCCATGCCCATCTTCCTCTACTTTATATGGGACGCCACCACAGCATGGCTTGACAAGCAGCATGTCACTCTGTGCCTGGGATCCGAACCTGCGAACTCTGGGCCACCGAAGTGGAGCGTGCCAACTTAACCACTATGCCACCGGGCTGGACCCTGAGTTAACTTTTGAGTAGTGTGATAGCAAGTTAGGGTTCTTTTTTCATTCCTGAATGGATATCAAGCTGTGCCAGCATCATTTGTTGAAAAGACTTTCATTTCCCTATTGGCACCTCTGTCAAAAAACATATATATATACGTCCCACTGCCCCCACTATTCTGTTCTACTGATATATATGTTTTCCCTTTCATCAACACAACACTGTCTTGACTACTTTAGTTTGATAGGAAGTTTTGAAACTTCCTATAGTATAAATCCTCTAACTTTGTTGTTCTTTTTAAAATCACTTTGGCTATTCTAGATTGTTTGCATTTTCACATAAATTTTAGAATTAGCTTATCAATTTCTATGAAAAACTTCAATGGGATTTTTATTTGGATTATGTGAATCTATAGATCAATTTGGGAAGAATTACCATTTTAATAATACCTATACTGGGTCTTCTAATTCATGCTATAGTATATCATTCATTTCCCTCAGTAATGTTTGATAGTGATTTCAGCAAAGAATTCTTGCATGTCTTTTGTTAAATTTATGCCTAAGTAGTCCATGTCTTTTGGCATCATTATATAGAGAATTTTTTAAAAGTTCATTTTCCAATTGTTTGCTGTTAATATGTAAAAATTAACTTTTATATAATAAACTTTTATTCTGTGACCTCGCTGAATTCACTTATTACTTCGAGTAGTTGTTTTCTAGATTCTTTAGGATTTTTTTTATATAAACAATGAAGTTACCTGCAAATAGAGCCAGTGCTATATCTTCCTTTCTGATCTTTGTGCTTTTTATATCTTTTTGTTCCCCTTTTGAACTAGCTAGGATCTCTAGTAATGTTGAATAGAAGTAGTAAGAGCAGGTATTTTCTCCTTGTCTCCAATATTGGGGGAATATATTTACTATTTCTCCATTAGTATGATATTAGGTGTAGGTTATCCTCAAAAGCCCATTATTAGTTTAAAGAGGCTCTCTTCTATTGAGAGTTTGCTAAGAAATAGTTTTTTATGAAGAGGTATTGAGTTTTGTCAAATGCTTTCCCTGCATTTATTGAGGTGATGATTATATGATTGTTCTCCTTTATTCTCTTAATGTGATGAATTATATTCGTTGGTTTTTGAATGTCCAACTGGATTCCTGGGATGAACACTACTTTGTCATGATGTCTTATCTCTAATGATGTATACACACACATATATTCCCTAATATATATATTATTCCTAAAACACACACACATGCATATATATATATATTTAAATTGGATTCGATTGCTAATACTTTTTTTTTTTAATATTGCTCTGTAATTTTCTTTCCTGTAATCTTTGTCAGGTTTTGGTACTCGGGTTATAATGGTCTCATAAAATGAATTCCAAAAGGATTCCCTCTTCTTATGTTTTCTAAAAGAATTTGGGTAATATTTGTGTTGTTTTAGCTTGAATATTTGACAGAATTCACCAGTAAAACAACCTGGGCTTAGTTTTCTAGGCATTTCCCAAGAGAAATGCAACAAATGTCCATATAAAGATTTGTCAGTAACTGTTTATGTACAAATGCATTTTAATTTGTAATAGCCCAAATTGGAAACAACCTAAGTGCCCATCAACATGAGAATCGATAAATAAATTGTGATATAAAGATACACTGAATTACTACTCAGCAATACAAAGGAACAACTAATGATAGATGTAACAACGTGGACAAATCCCAAAAGCATTATGCAGATTGAAAGAAGTCAGGAAAAATAGTAAATACTGTATGATTCCATTCAAGTAAAATCTAGAATATGAAAACAATATAGTGACAGGAATATTGTCAGTGGTTCCTGAGGAATGAAGTAGAGGGAAGGATGGATTACAAAGGGGCATGAGGAAACTTTATATCCATGACATTGACTCCAAAAATTGTGGGGGGAAAAAAAAAGGGAGAGGGGAGGATCCTAGAATTGAAAAATCAATTTAAAAAATTACCCAAACTGAGCACAGAGAGGAAAAAGATTGAAAAAAAGAAAAAGAATAGTATCAGTGACATATGGGTCAGTATCAAGTGGCCTAGCATATGCATAATTGAAGTCTCAGAAGGAAAGCAGAGACAGAATGGGGCAGAAAAAAATCTTGAAGAACTAGTGGTAGAAATTTTGCTGAACTGGATCAAAAATATCAACACATGAAATCAAAAAGGTAAGTAAACCCCAAACAGAGTAAACACAAAGAAAAATACACATAGAATAATATCATCAAACTGTTAAAAAACAAAGATAAAGAAAAAATATCTTAAATCAGTCAGAGGCCCAAACAGCCAAAACAATCTTGAAAAAGAAGAACAAAGTTAGAGGTCTCACACTTCCTGATGTGTTACAAAGCTACAGTAATTAAAGCAGTGTGGTACTGGCATAAAGACAGACATACAGACCAATGGAATAGAATACAGAGCCCAAAAATAAACCCTCACATAGATGGTCTAATGATTTTCAACAAGGATTCCAAGACCATTCAATGGGAAAAGGACAGTCTTCAACAAATGGTGCTGGGAACATTGGATATCCACATGCATAAAAATGAAGTTGGATCTTTACAGTATATATAAAAACACAAAATACATCAAAGACCTAAATATAAGTGCTAACACTATAAAACTCTGAGAAGAAATCATATGAGGCAAAGCTTCCTGAAATTGGATTTGGCAATGATTTTTTATATACGACACTCAAAGTACAGGCAACAAAGGTAAATATAGATAAACTGGACTACATCAAAATTAAAAACTTCTGTGCATCAAAAGACACAATCAACAGAATGAAAGCCAACTTACAGAATTCTCCTGCAAATCATATATCTGGTAGGGGGTTAATATGTAAGATATATAAAGAACTTCAACAACCCAGAAACAATAACAACAAAAAACGATAAAAAATGAGCAAAGGACCTGAATAGACATTTCTCCAAAGAAGATATACAAATGGCCAACAAACAAATGTGGTATATACATGCAATGAAATATTATTCAGCCTTAAAAAGGAAGGAAATCTGACACATGCTACAACACTGATGAACCTTGAGGACATTATGCTAAGTGAAATAAGTCAATCACGAAAAGACAAGTACTTTTTGATTTCACTTATATGAGTTACCTAGAGAAGTCAAATTCATACATATAGAAAATATAAAAGAGGTTGTTGGAGCTAGGGGAAGGAGAAATGGGGAGTTGTTTAATGGGTGCAGAGTTTCACTTTTGCATGATGAAAAGAGTTCTGGAAAGTGCTTGCATAACATCACGAAAGTACTTAACACTACTGAACTGTACACTTAAAAATGATTAAGATGGTAAATTTTATGTGTATTTTACCACAATTTTTTAAAAAGGGAGTAAAAAATCATTTAGAGGAGAATGATACATTACACATAGGAAAATGAGAGTCAAGTTAACAGCTGACCTCTCATTAGAAACAATGACGTCAGAAGACTATAGAATTGGTATCCTTTAAAATGCCAAAGGAAAATAAAACCATCATTCCAGAATTTTATACCCAGTAAAAATATCTCTCAAAAATGAAGATGAAATAAAGATATTTCCAGATAAATGTAAATTGGGAAAATATATCATGAGGGGACTCATGGCAATAAATGGTAAAGGAAGCTCTTCTGGATGAAGTAAAATAAAACCATGTGAAAACCTCACCAGACAATGTGTAATACTTGCTTCCAACACTCATACATATTTTAAAGAACTTAGGAGGAAAAAAACAGTCTTTCATAACTTTGCAGATATTTACTATTTACTATTTTTGCTTCATTCCTGAAGATCTTAGTTTCCTTCTGGTTCTGTCTTGCTTCAGCCTGAAGAACTTCCTTATCATTTCTTTAAGTTAGATCTCCTGGAAATTCTCTTATTTTTCTTTCACCTGAGAATGTCTTAACTTTGTTTTCATTCCTGAATGATACTTTTGCAGGCTACAGACTTCTGGGTTGATTGAGGGTTTTTTTCTTTCCATTAATTTCAAGTGTGTTTTTATCACATGGAATATTGTTATAATATGAACTTTTAAATCTGTGTCTGATAATTCCAATGTTTGGGTTATGTTGGGGTTGACATCTGTGTTTTCCTTTGAAAACTGGTTACATTTTGCTGGCTCTCTGTATGCTGAGAATTTTTGAATTATATCCTGAATGTTGCATAGACTCTGGGTTCTGTTATAATCCTCTGAAGAATGTTGAGGTTTTTGTTTTTGCAGGCAATACACCTGGTTAGGTTCAGACTGCAAGTTTTGATCCTCCTCCTGTGTCTGGTAGTACAAATCTCAGTTTAGTTCACAAAGACTTTTGTATGCTGGTTTGGGTCTGTCCCATGCTTAGAACTGGAACTCCTAAGTTCTTTCTCATAGTTTCCATCTCTCTCCTAAATTTCACCATCTTTTCACTCATTATCCATTTTCCTGTCATAGATTAAAGCAATTAACTCAATTATTTTAAAATCTTTGTATGCTAGCTCCAAAATTTGGGTTTATTTTGGTTTGTTTCTATGAACTGAGTTCTTTCAACTATGGGTCACCTTTTACAGTTTCTTCATGTGTTTAGCAATTTCTCATTGTATACTGAACATTTTGGATGATATGTTATAGGAATTTTCTTCACAGGAAAAAGCATGTAAATTGGACCCACCCAGTGTGGGTCCCTTCTTTTAAGAGTCACATCTCTTCCAGTTTCTGCCTGCTTTTTGATTGCTCTTCAGTGCCTTCAAACAGTTGTTTTGTCCAGAGTTTACAATTGTTACAGTATGTTTAGTAACATGCAAGCCACTCCACTACTGTCAGAAACTATATAGTTTTTCTGGACTGAAGAAAGCTTCCTTCCCATCCACCATCCCACCTTGGAATTCTGCAAAAAATGTTCGAACTTATTTTTTCCAAAAATCTCCCTGAGATCCTGCTTATCACCTTCTTGCTCCCACACCCACACAAGTGAAAACAAAGACAGAGAAAGCACAGCTTGGTCAAGGCCCCACAATAAAGCTGCTTCCCGAGCTGTAGATAAGTTCTATCTCCTCTATTATTTTCTCTCTCTACAACATGGATTTGCTCAAATATTTATTATGCACCTACTATGTGCCCTGGGTCCTGTCTTCAAAGAGCAGTAATGTATTATATAAAAATCCATAATATGAGGCAGAAAGTTCCAAGTGCTGTGAGAGAGAGAATCAAAAACTGCCATGAGAATTCACAGCAGACACGAATTCCAGCTAGGAAGATGAAGAGAGCTTTTACAGAGGTGGGGGTGCAGAGAGTGGGCCCTAACTGCTAATTCAAGCAGAGACATTTACATATTTGTTATCTGTTGCTTTAGCAGTATCATGGGAGTGGAGGTGGTTGTTAACATATAAGGCCTTCTACTTCAAGTGTGATCTGTAGACAATCTGCACTGGCATCATTTGTAGTTTAGCAGAAAGGCAGGATCTCAGGACCCACCCAGGCCTACTGAATCAGAATCAGCATTTCAACAAGATCCTCAAGTATTTCACATGCACATTAAAGTTTGAGGGGCACTAATATGAAGAATTTTGTCTTTCACTAGAACTGTGATTGTAAGACCTCACATTCTCTACTCCCAGGCAATCATACACATCGTAGAAGGGGATGGGGCACAGGAGAACAACCAGCAATATGTACTGAGTGTCTACTGCTGGGTACTTTATGTGTGTTTTGTCATTTTAGGCTCATTAGTAAGCCATTGAATTAATTATTCCCATTCTGCAGATAAGGACATTGAAGGTCAGGAAGCTTAAATAAGTGGTCCAAGATCACAAAGAAGTGGCGGAACCTGAATTTGAACCCATATCTGACAGACTGTAAGATGCTTTTCATTATACCACACTGTCTCTGGTCTGTGATTCAGGAGAATCAGGTGCTATTTACATTTCTGCCACTAACTTGTGATCTTATCTAATTCATTCTACCTTCTTAGAACTCAGCTCTTCATGCATAAGTTGATGAAGGCTGAACTAGTGAAAGTTCGCACAAATGAATCATGCTGCTTCAGGAAAATGGGTATCTGAGGCAGCCTTAAGATTAAGTGTTGAGAACCTCTGTCGTATGATGGTAAATAACTCAGAAAACCAGAACAGCATAGTGTAGAGAAACGAGTACAGGACTAGAAACAAGAAGACCTGGGTTCTAGTCCTACCTCTGCCATTTATTAGTTGTGAGTCTTGGTTTCTTCATCTATGAAATGGAGATAAATGATCTACACTGGCTATCTCTCAGTGTGTTTGACTGGGTCAAGTGAGATTATGCATGAAAGTATTCTGTGATGTGATATATTAATACAGTCAATTCTCTAATTGCCTTAATTTTCATAACACCAATTAGATATTTCTACATTAATTAATTAAGGAACATTATGTGTAATCTGCCGGCCATGGTAGCAATTGGAAACCAGCTCTGGCAAAGCCCATCAGCTCTGTGCTTTTTGTTTATCCTAACAATGAGAATAAAAGGTCATAAAAATATGTACAAGCTCTGTACCTGTGAGAGTGCTGCTGGTGTTAGAAAGACAATGGCCATTATTCCAGAGCAGGGAGTTCTTGCTCTAGAACCTTCTGTGATGATAAAAATGTTTGCTATCTGTATTATCCATAATGGGAGCCACTAGCCATGTGCGACTCCTGAGTACTTGAAAGGCAGCTAGTGCAACTGAGGAACTTAATTTTAAATTAAATTTAATTTTAATTAGTTCAAATTTAAGTAGCCACATGTGGACAGTGGCTACCATATGGAACAGTGCAGCTCTAGAGCAAAAGTGAAATATGGGTTTATTCAATAATGGTAAGGTTTTATAGCTATACTCTTAAGGCCAACAGTAAATTGACTTTGTTTTTTTCAATTCTGAAACTCTAGCCCTTAACGCCTTTTTTTCCCATAGTAAACAAAAAATTTTTATAGCATAATTTTTGATAATGGGAGGTTCCTCTGGAATCCAATTATCACCGTATAGCAACATAGATGGTATCAATAAAATATGAAGGTTACCTAAACAAAAAAATGGTGTTTTTTCCTATAAATATATATTTGCTCACCCAAAAAGATATAATATTTTACTCCCTTGTCTTTAAAATTAAAAAACAGAGACTGGAAAGTACTAGGCCCTTTGAGTGGTCACTCAACCAGGTATTGCCCACGGCAGTCTCCTACCTTGCATTTTCTGCTCTCCGGCTTATGCACTGGTGCAAGTAGAGATACTCCTGAGGCGCACTGGTGGACAAGGTGGGCTGCATGTGGTTTGACACAGGGGGTTCAAATGTGAACAAGGTTGGCTGGCTAGAGTGCGACGGGGCTGAGGATTTTCGTTCTCGGAGAAGGTGCTGATTGGAGCTGCTGAGCTCAGCTGGAGAAGAGCGGGTGCCGTGACTGGCTGAGGAAATGTTTCTCAGGGAGTCTGTGAAAAGGAGAAAGAACTCTGTGAATGGAAAAGGAAGGAAAGGTATCCTTATCCCAAAGTGTGATGGCAGGGGAAGAAGAAATATTAAGAGCAGAGGCAATGATCCAGGAGCAGCATTCTTTCGCTCTCACACACCTGCTCCCTCTCTACTCTCCCAGAGAGAAGGGCTGTGGCCTCCTGGCTCTGTACCTCTGTACTGCTCCTGGAGTCACCCGGAGGCCACTCTATCATAACCTGGGCAGATACTCCCACTTCCAGGTGAGGCTACCTGTGGTCCAGGAGTGAGACTCTGGACCTCAGGCAAGGCCAGCCTCTGGGGTAGTGAATATTGCTGCTTTCCTTCTCTTTGGGGGCTCTTGGTATCATCATCTCCCTCAAAGCTAAGGCTGGCTTTGTTAAATGAAGCTTTGCATCCTGGAGACTCATTCACTGAGGCCCTGTGAGTGTGCCTTACTGTATTAATGATAAAAGCACAAATGTATTTGGAGCTGTCCCTTAAGACTGGTCCCAGCTCCTCCAGCCTGCCCTTCCAAGTCCTCTGAGGATAGCGATGTTCCCCATTCCCCAACTCTTATACCCACCACTCTCTATTGGTCTTTTTCTCTTAACTCTTATCTTAAAGTCTCGTCTGTTGTGTTAGAAAGGAAGCGAGGTATTAAAGACAGATAATAGCTTAGAGTGCTACACCCCAAGCCAAGAGCATTATTCATTTGGCTGGCTCTCTAAGCTTAGTCCAAATTCCTTAGCATAATATACAAGGCCTTTCACAGTCTGACCTATTTCCTGCTTTTCTCCTCCCATACCCAAGGCATATGGAAGCTTCATCAGTCCCTGAACACACCAGCTCCTTTTATGAGTCTTTGTTTTGGCTTATGCTGTTCCTTCTGCCTGGCTTTCACTTCTACTCTTCTGGCACTCATATGTAGACTTTAAGACCCTACACGGATATCATATTCTCTCTGAAACCTTCCTGGACTTGGTCTTCTTCTGGGTGCCAACAGCACTTGGCCCATGCTTCATTATATCCATTGTCACTCTGCTTCCTTGCCTAGCCCATGGGTTTCTAAGAACAGTGACTGATGTCGTTATCTCTGCAGTTCCAGCATTTACCTAATAAAGACCAGGTACATAGAAAGTTCTTAATTTGTGTTTGAAGAATAAGCAAAAGTCATTCAGCATAAAATAATTCTAACAGTGAAACTTTTTCTTTAAAAGAAATAAAGGTTTAAAGATGTAATTTCTGGCAACGTGATAGCTAGTGGGGGATAATGTTTTAGTGGTGGTGATGGTGGCTTTCTAGTGTTATTCAAATCATTTCAGAAGGGACATAGTTCTGTTTTCACTCCCTGTTATCTGACCTATTTCAGGCTATACCCTTCTCATGGCCCTAGGCAGGACCACCAGCTCATTAATGCTCCACAGCATTATACTCTCCAGTCTTTCTGATGCTAGGCAGGACTACTTCTGCCAGTGTACAACAGAAAAAGCCACAGGCCTCCGGGGAAAAACTATTCCATTGACAGCTGTATTGACCTCCTAAATGAATTCCCATTATAGATCTTGTAGTGAACTGGACGTTTGTTAACAGAATCAATGGCTTCATTACTCCATTCGATTTGCAAGATGAACTCTCTAATGGCAGAGGACAGAGGGTTTATGCTAGGGGACAGAGTAGCCATGGCGCCAGGGGATGAACACAAGCTGCTGCCTGAGAAGACACCAGGAAGGTGCAAAGAGAAAACCTCTCTGTGGTCGTTTTGGACTCCTCTTCCTCTGTCCACCCCTTCAGGGGCAGTCTTCAGGGTTCTGCCCCAGCTAGAGCTTCACTCTCACTCCGGAGACTCTCCTGGGGTATCCTGTCCACTCTCACAGCTTCAGTTACCACCTATGTGATGACAACTCTCAAATCTTAATCTCTAGCTCAGTTCTCTCTCCTGGGCTCCCTGTCATATATCCCTCCATCTGCTGGGCATCGCCATTCAGATGTTCCAAAAGCAGATCAAGCTCAACAATCTCAACTCAACTCCTCCTCCTTCTCCTGTGTTCTCTATCTCAGTGAAGTACATCAACATCACCATCTAATCAGGTCTCCAAGCCAGAAACCTAGGCATTATCTATGACTCTTTCCTGTTTCTCAACAACCACATCATGTTATCATGTCACTGCCCTGCTTAAAATTCTTTAATGGATCCCTGTTATCCTCGGGATGACTTACAAAGCTCTCTCTTTTTAAAACCATTTTCCTGTTTATTTCTTCAACCTTGTTTCTCACCAGTATTACCTTGTGCTTCAAATAGGATTTCAGGAAAATACCAACCTCTCTCTCATCACTCCATATATTAGGCTGTAAACTCAGTGAGGGCAGAGATTCTGTCTCTTCTGTAACAGTTTTATATCTAGCATCAAGCCCAGTGTGTGACACAACTCCATAAATATGCGTTGATTAAATAAACAAAGTAATAGCATAAGTCATACTCTCAGTAACATTCACTGGCTCCTCACTGCCTTCAGAATGAAGTCCATGTTCCCCAGTCTGACAAGAAAGTCCATTTTGTCACAATCTCCTTATCCTGCCTTGTCACCCAAAACATCCTTCACGTCCCCTATGTTGAATGCTTGGGCTGTGGGTCTGTATAAAAGAGGAGTGATCTGTCATCACCTCTGGGGCCCTCTGCCTCCAGCTCAGGCTGTGGAATCAAATCTATGACCCAGCCTGTCTACCTGTAGAGCTGGAGAAATCATTTCACCTCTGAGTCTCAGTTTTCTTATTTACAAACTGACATAGAGTGGTTATAAGGATGAAATGCACAAAGGGTCTAGAAACCTCTGCATGTTGTAGGTACTCAAAATGTGTTCTATATAAAAATACAAATGCATAAAGATATATGCACCCCCATTTTCACTGCAGCATTATTCACAACAGTCAAGACTTGGAAGCAACCTAGGTGCCCACCAAGGGATGAATGGATAAAGAAGATGCAGTGTATATACACAATGGAATACTACTCAGCCATAAAAAAGGATGAAATCTTGCCATTTGTGACAACATGGATGGACCTTGAGGACGTTATGTGAAGCAAAATAAGTTAGAGGGAGAAAGTCAAATACCATGTGATCTCACTCATAAATAGAAGATAAAAACAACAACAAACAAACACATAGAGACAGAGACTGGATTGGTGGTCACCAGAGGGGAAGGGGGAGGGAGGAGGGTGAGAGGTGATTGGCTCATGTGTACGGTGATGGATGGTAATTAGTCTTTGGGTGGTGAACATGATGTAATCTACATGGAAATCGAAATATAATGATGTACACCTGAAATTTGTATAATATTATAAACCAGTGCTACCTCAATAAAAAAAGAAAAAGAAAAAAAAAGACTACATGTACAAGATGATATTCAATATTTTGTTCTACTCTAACCTAAGATAACCTGAGATCAAATAAAGTTCTGTGACCCACTCATAAAAAAAAAAAAAAAGTGTTCTAGTCACTTCTGTATTCCCAGTGCTTAGAACAGTCCCAGCACACAGTGGGTATTCAATACGTATTTGTTGAATGAATAAAAGAATTGTCCCTGGCACAAAAATTCCAAATATGCTTGTTTCTAGTGGTCAAAATCAGAGAGGTTTCCAAAGTCTGTTAATAAGATGAAGTAGGGGTTAGGATGAGTTGGGCCCACAGACACTTGGAATTTCATTCTACCAACATAAAGCCATGTCTATAAAACCAGCGAGCTCCATTATGGTCTGCAGCCCCAGAAAAGTTCTTTCAAAGCTGTTTTGGCACTAAACCTTGCCAAAACCTCACTTCCGCTTGCAACTTTAAAAGACTTCTACCTGAATTTATACGATTATTCCTTGGTGCCTGTACTGGGTTGAATAGTGTCCCTCTAAAACTCATGTCTACCTAGAACCTCAGAATGTGACCTTATTTGAAAAATAGGGTCTTTGCAGATGTAATTAAATTAAAATGAGTTAAAATGAGGTCATACTGGATTAGGATGGGCCCTAATCTAATGACTGGTGTCCTCATAAGAAGAGAAAACAGAGATCTCATACAACTGAGCAACAAAAAAACAAACAACCCGATCAAAAAATGGGCAGAGGATATGAACAGACATTTTTCCAAGGAAGAGATACAGATGGCCAATAGACACATGAAAAGATGTTCAACATCACTAATCATCAGGGAAATGCAAATCAAAACTGCACTAAGATATCACCTTTCACCGGTTAGAATGGCTATAATCACAAAGACAAATAACAACAAATGCTGGAGATGTTGTGGAGAAACGGGGCCCCTCATTCACTGCTGGTGGGAATGCAAACTGGTGCATCCTCTATGGAAAACAGTATGGAGAGTCCTCAAAAAATTAAAAATAGAATTACCGTATGATCCAGCAATCCCACTCTTAGGCTTCGACCCAATGGACATGAAATCAACCATCACAAGAGGCGTATGCACCCCTATGTTCATTGCAGCATTATTCACTATAGCCAAGAAGTGGAAGCAACCCAAGTGTCCCTCGACTGATGATTGGTTAAAGAAGATGTGGTATATACATACAATGGAATACTACTCAGCCATAAGAAAAGACACAATTGTCCCATTTGCAACAACATGGATGGACCTAGAGGGTATTATGTTAAGTGAAATAAGCCAGAGAGAGAAGGACAGACACTGCATGAACTCACTCATATATGGAATATAAGTGAACACAAGGACAGAGAGAACTGATTGGTGGTTACCAAGGGGAAGGGGGATGGGGGGTGGGCACAAGGGGTGAAGGGTTATATCCACAAGGTGACGGACAAACAAAAATGTACAACTAAAACCCCACAGTGTTATAAACTATTAAGACATCAATAAAAAAAACTGGTTAAAAAAAAAAAAAGAAGAGAAAACAGAGACATATAGGGACAACGCCATGTGATGACAGAGGTAGAGACTGGATAAACAAAATGTGATATATCTATGCAATGGAATATTATTCAGCCATATAAATGAAATACTAATACATGCTACAACATGGATGAATCTTCAAAACACTATTCTAAGTGAAAGAAGCCAGTGATAAAAGACTATAGATTGTCTGATTTTATTTATGTGAAATGTCTAGAATAGGCAAATCCATAAAGACAGAAAGTAGACCAGTGGTTTCCTGGGGGGGCTGGGATGGGGGAGGGGGAAGGGAACACGACTGCTAATGAGGAAGGTGTTTCTTTTTGAAGAGATGAAAATTTTTAAAGATTAGATTGTGGTGGTGTTTGCACAACCCTGTGAAATACTAAAACCACTGAACAGTATACTGTAAATGGGTGAATTTCATGGTATGGGAAATATATCTCAGTAAATTTATAAACACATACACAATTTGACAGTTCCTCAAAAAGAGTTACTATATGACCCAGCAATTCCATCCGTAGGTACATACCCAGGACAAATAAAAACATATGTCCATACAAAAACTCGTACATGAATGTTCACAGCAGCATTATTCATAACAGCCCCAAGTGGAGACAACCCAAATGCTTATAAACTGATCAATAAATAAACAAAATGTGGCATATCCATACAATGGAATATTATTCAGCAGTAAAAAAGAATAAAGTATGGACACGTATTACATGTATGAACCGTGAAACAGTATGCTAAGTGAAAAGAAGCTAGATTCTATTTATATGAAATGTCTAAAATTGGTAAATATACAGAGACCAAAAGTAGATTAGTGGTTGCTTAGGGCTGGAGAGAGGACAGGGAATGGGAAGTGACTGCTAATGGATATGAGGTTTCTTTTTGAGGTGATAAAAATGTTCCAAAATTAGATTGTGGTGATGGTTGCACAACCCTGTGAATATACTAAAAAATATTGACTTGTACACTTTAAATGAGTGACAATATGGTATGTGAATTAAACACACACACACATGCATAAGCCCTTTGTGAAGTATGAAGTGTGAAGTATGTGCAAGAGATTAATAGTAGTCTAATTAAATACAGCTGACCTTTAGTTTTCCTTTATTTCCTCTCTGAAGAGAAAACTAAACACTCAGTAAATACCAAATCCTTACTAAAGTATATTGAGTAAGAGACATTCTCCCTCTCCTACCTTCAGTTCCCTATACCTCCTCCAACCCCCACTGTTCAGGGCTTCACCCTACATCAGAGCAAGGCAGTGGGAATTTCAGCAACACAAAATAGCAAGAACTCATGGTTTGGGGTCAAAAGATCCAAGCAGATTGAAATTCCACCTCACAGTAAGTGGACCTCCTGCATGTGACAGGAGTCAAGAGACTGGGGGTCCAGTTCCAGCTCTGCCATTAATTAGCTGTGAGATCATGGACAGGTCTCTCTCTGAGCTTTAGTCCCATACCTATCAAATCGGGAGGATAACCCCTGGCCTGCCTGTCTCATGAAACTGTTAAAAAAGGTGAATGAGATAAGGGTATGAAAACAAATCTGTGCATTCCCATAAAATGTTAATAGGATTTATTTTTATTGCCTGGTACCTCTTGAGGGAAGGAAAGAATGATGAATATAAAGGAAAACACTAAACAATGTGTGTCTGGGCTGTTTTTGGTACGTGGCTGTAAGGTTGCTGTAATGATGTGTCTTAGGTCATTAGGAAGGTCAATTACACAGCAAGAAGAAAATGGACGTTTCCAGACTCCTGGCCTGGGCTTCTATCTCCAAGTCTAGACTAAAGATAATGCCAGAAAATGCCTGAGTCAATTTGTTTTCTTTTAAACAGGGTTTTATTTTTTCCTCTTCGTCCTGGCTTCTTTTTAGGGCCCTACAAAATCACTCCCCTTCCTTTCTACAATCACCCCTGGGAAGCCTGCCCAGCATACAAACACTCCTCCCACCTTCTTGCAAAACTCTAGAACAGGAAAGCTCTGAAGGATCTCAGTAGAGGAGCCCAGCTTAGCCCAGCCCAGCCCAGCTGAGCTGAGCCCAGCCCAGCCGAGCTCAGCCCAGCCCAGCCCAGCCATCAACTGGCTAGTGATAACAGGAGCAGGAAAGGGGTGGTTGGCGGGAGTTTCTGGAAAAGATGACTGGCCAAATAATGACTGGTTCCCTTATCTCAATGCCCTTTTTATCTTTATCCTTTCCCCCCATAATCCCCACCCCAAGCTTCAGTGGTCTCAGAACCCATAAAGTGGTAGAGCAAAGCACACGCCAGAGCCCAGGATGGATTCAAAGCATGGCTCTGCTAACTCCTAGCTCTGTGGGCTTGGACAGTTACACAAACCTCTTTGATCCTCACTTGTTCAATAGGAAGAATACATACTTTGTAGGGCTGCTGCCAGGATTGGAGGTCATTTATACTATAGCATTTAGCATAGTACTCCACCATTCTTACTGCTCTTACTCCTGGAGTATACATGGAACTGGTTGGGACTTTGAAATTGGCCAAGGGGTATGGAGTTGCTTTCCAAGCTATAGTGATGCTTGGAAGGTAATTGTTTTCACTGTTTTAGTCACAACTATACCCTGTATAGATGTTATATGTAGAATGAATGAGAACAAAAAGAATAATATTGACTATAACAATCACAGCTGCCATTTAGTAAGCACCGGCTATGTGTCTCTAGTCTACCTTGTGAAGTAGATATTATTACCTCCATTTTTTTTTTTTAATGAAGCAACTGAGAAGTTAATAATGAGCTCTGGGGTCACACAGCTAGAAAGTGGCAAAGCCTGGATCTGAAACAGATCTCACTGTCTTCAAAGACAATTATTTTCACCCATGTAGAGAAAAGAGTTCCCACAAGATCCCTACAAGGTGAATGACATTAGCTTTATGGGAGGCAAAGTCAAATAACAGAATAAGGGTCTAGGCCTAGGTCTGCTGCGAATTGGCTGAGGGACCTTGGGCGTGCCATTTCACCTTCCTGGGCCTCGTTTTCTCTATTTATAAAAGGAAGAACTTGGATACACATCAAAGTCATCTTTGGGAAACTTAAGAGAGCTGCTCCATGTAAGACCTAATGAGTCATATTTGCACAGAGATTTAGATTAAGATCCGCTGGTTTGGTTTTTTTAACAATCTCTGGTTCTTACTTCCAGGGCAGAGGAATTAGGGTCAGCTGAAAAATCAAGGGCAAAGCAAGCTCTGAAAGCCAAATGAAAGAACAAATTCTTTCAAAAATCTTTCTTTGTATCATCAAAATTATAAATTGGAACCCATCCATGTTCTCACTGGTCCTTCATATCATCTGTCTATGGCTCACTCAGAAGGAACAATGTGTAACACAAAGAGCCCTGACGTGGGTTCAGAATCATGGGAGTCTAGGTTCTGGAATTATTTTACCGCAGGGCCTTGGGAAAAACTTTTGATCGCTCTGCACCTCATTTCCTATGCTGTCAAATGCCAGAGAGAACATCCACCTTACAGGGTTCTTTTGAGGATTTGATGAGATGAGAAATATGGGTAGACAGTAATTATTAAATAGTCAATAAATGGTTGTTGGCTTGACACTAGTGCATTCCCTCATTTATTCCTAGAAGTGGAATCGTGGTAACATTCTAAGGTTTCTAATGGGGAGAAGACGATTGATGAAACAATTTTAAAAACAGAAAATGGTATAGGATTCTATGGGGTGAGTGGTCCCCATAGAAAGCAAACTGAAAAACAAGGATCAGATGTGTGGAGGATTCTAAAAACAAAAGCATGCTGACAGGTGCTGAAGGCAAGATTGGATCAACAGCTCTCTGGCATTATAACTTACAATCACAAGCCTGAAATTATTTAAGAAGGAATAGTCCTCAAAATCCTCTGGCACACATCATAATTAGAGGAGTTATTAAAAAATTTAAGGCCAAACACAAAATGGTTTCACTCTATGCAATAACACATAATATGGCAAATTGGAAGAGGCCCGAGTCCAATCTTTGACTTATCACTGCCACCCTCCCAATGCCCCCAAATCTCTCATTTACAGTTGGAGAAACTGTGGCCCAGAAAGGTAAGGCTGCTTGTCCAAGGCCACACAGTGGGTCAGATGTGAATCCTGGAATTAGAATTCAGATCTCCTAGTCCGGAGGTCCTTCTACTGTACCAAAAAATGGATGTATCAATGTGAATGAAGATGTATTCTCTATAATCTGAGTGTGTGTATGTCTGGAGGGGCAATCAAGTCAGGAGATCTGATCACCAGGACACTAGCTAGTGGGACTGTTATTTTGTTATGGGTTTATAATGTTACTCATATTTGCATGGCAAGTAAACATTTGCTGGAGCAAACTACTAAAGACTAGTATAAATAATTCCCCAAGTTCAAAAATATGTCTCCTAGTGTTTATAAAAACAATAAAGCAGAGGAAGAAAAAAGAGGAGGCAGAGACAGGCAGTAACATGAGACCCTGTGAGACCTTTCAGGGACCACACTTCCCCACCCCCCTTCCAAGGAAGATCTGAGAAAGAACACCATCTCAGAGCTCTGAGAGCCAAGTCAGAACATCCTGATCTTAACACACATGATCTCTCGGGATACTTGAGCAGGAATCGATTCTGTGGAGGGCACAGGGGAAAGAGAGCGAGTGGCTGTAGGTTAGAGGCATGTCGCAGTCTCTGGTCACACATTCTTACATAGCCTTCTTTGCCCTGGGGCATCTCATTTTAGAGATGGGAAACTAAGGCCCAGAGCAAATGCCATGCCTTCCATAAGCTTCCAGTTAGAATTAATCACGCCTTCCTCTAAACCTCTTATAGTACTTCATTTTGCTGTGTATTTGATGTTGGGAATTCACAAATCTGTCATACAAAACTAGACTGTGAGCTGTCTGAAGTCAGGATCTAGACCATCTTTGTTTCTCTGATGGCGTTTAGCACAATGTTCTGTACCTAGCAAACGTCCGGATTAGAACAAGAAGGTGTTCGATAAACACACCATGGCAGTGAGTTTTGTCAGAATCTTTCCTCCTTGGGTCAGAAGAATGAATCAATAGCTCTAGGATCCTAACATAAACTGTTCTTTAGGGTGGAAGGAACTGTTACCACTTAGTGAGTTTTCTGGGTTGTGTGTGTTTCCGTTTCTGGACAGCCAGTCTATACTTAGCCATGCATTGTCGTGTTCATTTTAGAGAGATCAAGTTACAATCTGTTCTCACCTTACCTGCCACACTTACAGTACATCTCAGTTGTGCAGACCTTATTCCTGCTCCTTGGAGTGGGGCTTGGGTTGGCCCGGTGGTGCCCCTCAAAGAGTTAATCCATATTTGGAATGAAGCACTCTTGTCATTTACTTAGGGTCATGAGTGCTGACTGTGGGCACTATGCTAGGAGCTGCAGGCCTGTCAAAAAGAGTGGATCTTGTCCTTGCTCTATGAGCTTATATTGCAGTTGGAAACAGCAAATTGATATTTAGGGCAGCACTTCTCCCTTCCCCCAAGGAACTCTGAGAATCCATTAGTATTCCCAAAGGAATCAATCCATCTAGTGGGCACCATAAGCTCACATGTCAACGATGCATTTGACCCTTGTGACCTTTCTACAAAAATATTGAAAATGTATCACTGTATTTTTAAGCTAACCAACTTAATAGAGGTAAGCTTCTCCCTCCTTCTTTTACAGTGACTTTCACTAAGAGACAACTGGCAATCAGTGTGAAACACGAGTGTCAAACATTACAATGGTGGGAACTTATCAGGAATCATTACAGTAGCAATAATCACACGAATACCTGAAACCGCTCTATCTGGATGGCGAGGCTGGGATTCTAAGAGCTCCAGCTTGCCTAGAGAATTATAAGATCTGCAGCATTATCTGAAGCAGAACTTTGGCTTCAGGAGAGGCAGTGTGGTACAGGGAAAGGAACATGGATTTTGCAATCTGAATCTCAGCTTACTAGCTATGGAACCTAGGAATGGTATCTGAATCTCAGAGTCCTCATCTGTAAAACAACTACCTGTAGGGTTGTCCTACGGAGTAAAGAAATGCCATAGTTCCTGCATATGAGTGCTCTATAAAGGGAAGATCTCCCAGCACTACATCGTGGGAGGTAACCTAGTTTTGGGAGATGATCTTAAACTTGGTGTTCACAGACCTTCAGGGTCTGATCAGAGCCACGATTGGTCCCAGAGGGTACAAATGGACTCAACTGGCTTTTGTGTGGTGAGTAGAGGACTGCAGGGGCAGAGAGCCTGGCTGGACCCAACTTCTAGCTGGGCAGCTCTTTCTCACCCACTGCCTCTAGTCCTGCTGTCACAATAATCTCCTGGCTTCACATCTGTAGCTTCCCTACTCATCTTCCAGCCTTGCGTCTTTGATGCCTCAGCAACTCTAGGTTTTTTCCACTCCAAAAGGGAGTGTTGTCTTTTTAACACAAGTAGGAGGGCCAACACACTAAGACATATGTTCATGTATCTGAGCAGGCCTACCAAGGCATATTATTACACTAGAACAGGGAGTGGCAAACTACGGACCATAAAACAAATCTGGTCTACTGCCTGTTTTTATAAATAAAGTTTTATTGGAACACAGCTAAACCTATTCATTTACATATTGTTTATGGTGCTCATAGGCTACAATGGCAAAGTTGAGTACTTGTGACCGAGAATATTTGAGTGGTAAAGCCTAAAATATTTACTATGTGGCCCTTTACAGAGAAAGTTTGCCAACTCTTGGACTAGAAGTTTCCATTCTGGTTTGTATAATCATGTCCTCTTTCAATACATTAGCATCTAATTTAACTTCATCACTAAAGGGACAGAAGAAAGCTGAAACAAGCCCAACGAATCCCAAACTTATGCTCTGAAATAATCAAGAGGAGGAATCACAAGAAAAGCCAGTTTGGAGAGCTCGTTAGTATTATAAAAAATGATATTCATTTTCATTTTAGCACAACTTGGGCACAAACAACATGCTAGCTGTTGATCTGCATACAGAGTCAAAAGCTTCAAGAGAATAACATGATAAACCTGTATTGACAGGCTTGGACAGAAGCACCAGATTGTTCTTTTTGATCCTTAACCACTTCTTCCATACCACAGATCACAGAATTGGAAATGACCAAGGGATCATTTAATTCAATACTTTATTTTACTGGTAAGAAATCTAATGCCCAGACAGACCAAGTGATTTTTCTTACTAGTAACTGAGTGGCAGACCTGGGCAAGGATGTTTTTTCAAGTAACACATCTAATTGGAAGACCAATAAACATTATAAGCTCTGAGTATACTTTTCTACTTCTGAGGAAAATGGAAAGATCTTTCATCTAATAATCTAACATGGTTCCCTGAAGTTCTCTAAAAGTCCAACATTATGACTGAAAAAGTTCAGAAGTATTATTGATGTATTCTTTGAAAAAAGAGTAACATTTTCCTATGTGTATATAGTACCTTCTAATTTGCTTTGGTACCAAGTAATACAAAAAAGGCTGCTGGGATTATACAAAGATTGGACTGAATCTATGGATCAATTTGGTGAGAACTGACATACAAACAATATCGAATGTTGTACTTCATGACATGATATTGTTCTACATTTACTGGGTCTTCTTTAATTTCTCCTAGCAATGTTCTGTCATTTTCTGTATAGAGATTTTCCATGTTTTTTGTTGAAGTGATTCCTAAGTATTTTACTTTTTATGCTATTGTAAAAGGAATTTTTAAAAAATTTATTTTCCAATTGTAGGCTGCTCTCAACAACTTTGACATTTATAATAGCCCTGAAAGTTGGCAGGGTAGTGATCTTTGCAAATTCATTTAACATACGAAGAAACTAAGACTCAGACAAATAAAATGACTTACCCAATGTTATAGAATCTTAGGAAATGCCCAAACCAGGATTCAAACCCAAGTCTTTTTCACACCAAGTTGAGGGCTCTTTCTACTATGCAGCTCTATGTGAGGGTAGATGAGAAGCATATACTTTAAATGACAAATATCCAGTGGAATTAAAAAAGCTATGTTAATATGACTAATAAAGAAACCAATGCCCAGAGAGGCCTTTCCTGATCACCTGACCTAACTGGCTTTCTAGTCACTCCTTTTCACATGACTTTGTCTTCTTTTCTTCAAAGCACTTTTTGCTACCATTTAAACATTTTGTTTTTGATCTGTCTCTTCCCACTTGACTCAAAGCCCCTTTAAGAGTCTGAACCTCACATGTTCTGTTCACATTGATGCTTCAGTGTGGTGGCCATAAAAAGATGCCTCTTGGATCTCCTGATATGGCTTAGGTCAAAGGAGAAAAGCTGGCTTAGGGTGAAATTAAAAGCAGCAAGAACTCTGTGTAATGCCCTATTAAAGGAATGTAGGGAGAGCAGCTATGCTGGCAAAGCCAGAGAAGGTCATTACAAAAGAGCAGAGACAGCAGTGAGTTTTTCCCAGGTCTTTGTGCATGCACTGAAGACCCTCTACAGATACTGTGACAGCTTGAGGGAAGGAACTACATCTAGAATTTCAGAGTATGGCTCAAGAGTTAAGAGCACAGATTCTGGAGCCAGACTGTCTGGGTTTGAATCCCAGTTCCTTTTCTTATTAGCTGTATGAACTAGGGAAAGTTACTGAACTTCTCTGTCCCTCAGTTTTCTCATCTGTAAAATGGAAATAATAGGTATCTACCTCATAGGATTATATGAGTTAAGATCTGCAAAATACTTACAACACTGCCTCACACATAGTAAGCTCTATGTAAATATTAGCTGTTATTATTAGTAGTAACAATGCATTTAAAGAGACACCTTTGTTTTTGAGCACCTCAACCTAAGTATAACACATCTCAAATCAGGAAGGTCAGCAAGATTTATTTAACAAACATAATTAATCACACACAGTAAAAATGTTTTTGAGAGTGGGCAAAACAGAGATGGAGTTATTTAGGATGTTCCAGTCCTGGGGAGATAAGAATAGCATGTTACACATACTTAGAGGGCTGCTGTGAAGATCACAGAGAGGACAGCAACAATTTATCAGCCATACATTCAGCAGATATTTAACGTGCACTTATCATGTACCAAACACTATGCTACATGCTTTAAGTGGGTTCTTATTTAATCTGTGTGTGTGTGTGTGTGTGAGGAAGACTAGCCCTGAGCTAATATCCGTTGCCAATCCTCCTCTTTTTGCTGAGGAAGACTGGCCCTGGGCTAACATCTCTGCCCATCTTCCTCTACTTTATATGGGACGCCGCCACGGCATGGCTGACAAGCGGTGTGTCGGTGGGTGCCCGGGATCTGAACCCGCAAATCCTGGGCTGCCAAAGCGCAAACTAAACTGCTGCGCCACCAGGTGTGCCCTCTTATTTAATCTTCATAATAATCTCGTGAAGAATGTCTTGTTTCTATTTTACTGATGCAGAAATTGAGGCTCAGAAAAGTAAATTAACTTACCCAAGACCATATTAAGATTGAACTCATCAATGTTGTGGTTTCATGTATTTACGTGATTCCAAGACCTATGCTCTTTGTACTAAATTGGCCTTCTAAACCAGTATATACATATAAAAGCACTTTATAAAGCATATGGTCTCAGACAAATGCAAGATGGTATCATCATCAACATCATCTGGAACACTAGGAGAAAGTCAAGAAACCTGGGTTTCAATTCTAGCCTTGCCCGTTAGCTGTATAATCTCGAGCAAATTAGCTCCCCTCTCTTGACCTCTGGATACTCTGTCATTTGAGGAGTTTGGAACTAAACACTCTCTAAGGGCCCGTCAAGATCTCATATTCTAGAATTTTCTCATTCTATGAAATCTATTCCCTTCTCTGTCTGAGTGTTTTGGCTAATATGATTCACCAGCCATGAAAAAGTTTGTTCACTGACCTCATCCCCAAAAGGGCCAAGGAGGTAGGGAATAAAAGCAAATAATAAACAAATAATAGAAAATGTAGAATACAGTTTAGGTCATTGACATACCCTGTCTCTTCAGCCTAGTTAGAACATCATCCATTTTCAGTTTTTCTTCTTTTTTTTCATTGTACTTTATACCATTGTTTCAATATACAGAATTTTAGACCTTATGTCCCGGGAATAAGGTTAGAAAGTTTTTGAAGCATTTTTTTCCCCTTCCTCAACAGTGAATTTCTCAAAACAACAATATTTGGAAACAAGTTGGAAGTTTTTAAACTGTAATTTTGTATAACTATATAACTATTTACAAAGTTATAACCAAACACTGTAACTAAATCATTCATTTGAATGTTCATTAGGCAGCTACTATGTGTCTCTACTAATGTGAAGATAGAAAGATAAGAGAGTCCTGTTCTTACCCTCAATATCTCCTCTCCCATTCCCAAACTCTGTGCCCGAGCCTCAATGAACTGTTTCCAGTTCCCTAAGCCTCTGGGAACTTGAATAGCTGCCCATGGAGAAAGCAAGAGAAACCTGAATTTTGAGATAATGGATGTGTTGATTAACCCGACTGAGGTAATCAATTCACAATCTATGCATATATCAAGTCATCATGATGTAGACTTTAAATATATACAGTTTTGTCAGTTATACCTCAATAAAGCTAGGAAAAATACCTGGTATATATATTTCCATTTATGTAAAAAAAAAGAGAAACCTGAATTAACTGAGAAAATCCTGTATTGACCAGTTTAATCCTAAAATGATTAAAACTTCAATTTCTATCTCTGGCAAGATGGGGGCTTGATATTGAAGTTAAGTTCAGAAATTAAAAAAAATTTTTTTCTTCTACACTTGAGGTTAAATTTTTTTTTATCTGCTAAATATATCTTGGCACAAAGCTAGGTATGGTTCAGTTAAAAGCAGGTAAATCTTTGTGAAAACTGAGGGGCCAGGGACCTAGAACTGGACACAGAGGAGGCAGGCAGTCACTAAGAGGAGTTGCAAGGGTAGTTGGGTGGAGAGAACATATGTTGGAGAATACGACGTGGCAAATGAGTTCACTGAGAGCAGGTCATGTCTTAGGCTCTTCTCTGGGACTTGTCCCTAGAACAAGACCTGGCAAAAACAGGTACTCAGTGTGCTGAATGAGTGAACACAGAACAGAAACTGGGCATCACCTAGAAACGTGGGCAGTAGAGTCCACGAGGAGGAGGAAGCATGTTTGTGGAAAGCAGAAGCAGATTTTCTTCAGAAATTCAGGCAGACAGACCACTGGCAACCCAGAAGTCTGCTTAAGAGTTTGGGTAAGACTGTGGTCTCTGAGAGGGGCTAACTAAAAGCAGGATAGGGTCCAGTCCTAGGTAGACTTTAAGACCACAGGCAGGTTAACAGGGAAGGACTTAAAAACAGGAAAAGTCAGCAAAAATCCCAGGGCTGACCCTAGCTAGCACACAAGATTAGGGCCAGAACTGAGCAAAAGGGACAAAGGATCCCAGAGCACTGACTTTATGCTGGGGTGCAGGGTGAGCCTGAGCTTGGAGGTAGAGGTCAGAGGCCTCTGGCCATGAGTACAGAAGCAGAGGCTGGAGATCAGGTGATCCTGACACCAGCATAACCTTTAGATCACTGTTCCCCAGACTTTCCATTTTATGGATGAGTTAAAACACTGTCTCTTTGTTTATTGCTTTGTGCACTTTTAAAAACTGACACACAGAGCTGCCACTTTTTTGTATGTCAAATATGGAAAAACTATTGTTTACCATGACTGTCATTTCATGGTGATGAGAGGGAAGCATACTATATCATTTCACACACTCACACACACAAACTCTTTAATAAACGTGCACACCCATACAAAGAGAATCTGAATAAAGGGAAGTTTTAAAATCTGACTACATTTAGCTTTATGAAAACTGACTATATATTCCTCATGTTTTTCATTTTTGTTGTGGACTGAGGAAAATTTTCACAGCTCAGCACTGGTCTGTGGGTCCCTGTATTTTCACACTGTGTTCCAGGCTTCCCAGGCCACCATGGGACAGAAGGAGGGGCAGGCTATTTGGGTCTGCCCCGCTCCAGCTTGTAGCACTTGACTCTCTCTCTAATATTCAAAGTAGCTCCTTTTCACTGTTTCATATATTGTGTTCCATATGAGATCTGGTTAACGAGCAATGCAAAAAAAAAAAAAAAGGTTTGAAAATCACTGTTTTGGTCCCTGAACTCCCAATTTACTAGTGAAGAAACTGAGATCTCCACAATGAATCAGCAAGAAAGCTGAAATTAAAAACCAGGACTTTGACTCCAGATTCAGATCCAAGAGAGAAATGACCATACCTACTGATTTTGTAGAGTTCAGAATCCTACATAGATCTATACTTAACTGGATGGATGTTTAATCATAATCAAGATCTCCAGAGGTCCAAGGTGACTTACCACTAAACACAAAGTCCTAATTCTACCTCTAGCCAAATTAGAGTTAGACTGGGCTTTGGAATCTGGTCTGGGACCAATTCAACAACCATTTATTACCCCCCTTCCCTAGAGATAGTCAGAAGCACTCCAAGAACAGAAAAGTGGCTGCATCTCAGGAGACGTTTGGGAGCTATCCAAAGCTTCTGGTGTTGAGACGTTGGGATGAGATGCTCTTGTCTCTTAAGAGTCTGTGGGTTTTGGCAGGTAACACTAGACTTAATCTATGCTGGCTGGCTGGGGTGGTGAGGGGGAGTGTCTGGTATAAAAAGGAAAGCAGGAAGGAGGACGAAGAGAAGAGGGTCAGGTTTATCCCCGTCTCCTTTCCCTCCTCCAGAGGGTCTGGACTTCCCGGCAGGTCAGGGCTGCAGCCTGTTCCAGGACAATGCCGGAGTGTCTGTGGGGATTTTACAGAGTTATGTCCCAACTCAAAGTGTACTCTCAGGGTGACCAGACCCAGCTGTAGACAAAAACAACAAACAAACAAAAGATTGAGGAGGAAGGCCTGGTATTTCAGGATTATTTAGAATAACATTTTTTTTAAAAAGGCATGCGGATTTCAGATCTGGCTGGAAACTGGTCTGGATGTTTATTTTCCTCATTGTCTCAGTGGAAAAAAAGGGTGGGTGATTCAGACAGCAGCCTCCGCCTCTGGGCTGGGGCCCGGGTCAGTCTCCACTCTGTTCTTTGCTCCTCAAGGGACCCGTCTCAGCGTGGGGAGAAGCTGCATATTACCTCCCACATTTGCTCTAAGCTTCCAACAAGGGTCCCCCAGAGGAGTTGAGAGATCTGAGCTCAGCAAAAGGCGGGGGAGGGAACAAAGGAGGAAAAGGTCCTCTCAGGGATGAGAAGAGAGAAAGGGTGAGGTCTCTGAGAAAGGCCTCTTTCCTCCCCACCCTCCCCCACTCCCGGCTTCTCCCCTGGCTCTCCCACTCACTGCGTCAGTGGGGAAGGACCAAGGTCACCAGAAGGCATCTGAGTGGACTGTCTGGCTCCACTGCAGCCCTCCCTGCTGTCAGAAATACAGCTGGAATAAGGGGTCCTGACCTTTAAGGCACCAATCATTCTCTCTGGAGAGGAAGGAGCTGTTTGAAGACCCCTGATAACATTCCTCCACTGGAAGTTGAAGATTTCCCCAAAAAGCATTCCTATGGGTATAATTTGATCCCAGATGGGGCACACGACTTAAAATAATTATGCTGTTGAGTTACTCAGGAAACTCAAGGGTTACTAGAAGTTTAAATATTTATAAAATATTTAAAGTGGGGGGGGGAGCAGCCTCACCCAAAATTTTAGTAGAGAAATGGTGGGGAAGAGATAGAGAACAGTTGGTTGTAACTCTGGGAAGTCTTCATTCCATAGACTTAGACATGTGACTACTGTGAAATTCCTGTCAGGGAGTTCAAGAAGAAGGGAAAAAGCTAAAATAATGGACAGGATATGGAGGAGGCTCTGGCCTTATTTCAAAATCCTCAAGAGTTACAAACGGGGCTCTGGTGTCCTAAACTCTCTGAGCTCTAGTTCACAGTAGTTTGTTGGTTCCTCTAAGATGGATCATGTTATCTTGCTAATTTAGCCCTCAGAGATTAATATTAATGTATAGACAGCACTTTACTTTCTAAATCGTCAGTTCTCAGTGATTTATAAATTTCCTGCTTCTCCTTCTTGCCAGTTATTCTGTGACTTACAAGCAGCCATCGTAAACAAGTCTGTGAAAAGGAGTTAGGACAAATGAGAAGGAGTGAGCACACAGCCCTAGGATGGAGTTAAAAGCCTTGGATTCTAGACCTGGCAACACTGCTTTCTGGCACTGTCACATAGTGCCTTTAAACCTTAGCTTCCTTACTTGTGCAATAGGAATAATGCTAGGGGCTCTGCCTATCCTATTTTGTTTCCTTATACTCGAAGAAGGCTGCATCTGAGTGTTTTGTAGACTGTAAAATTCTCTAAAAACACCAGATACTTAAATCATATCCTGCTCATCTTAACCCACAGATATAAAAACCATTATCACTGCAACCAGTACTCGGAAGACAGTGAAACGAGCAGCTGCTGTTTACATTGTGTACCTGTACATATTCCGAGCCTCTTCCCAACAACTCTGGGAGGGAGTATCTGCTTTACAGATGATAGAACCTCAAAGAGATAAAGTTATTCTACATTATAGAGCAAATAAATAGCAGGGCTGGGACTCAAGTGCAGCTAGCCTTCCTTTCAGAGTCTATGTGAGAGCGGCTGTGCAGGCCCTGGAATAGCTACCGAATAAATGAAGGAGGGAGGGGATAAAAGGGAAGGAGAAGTCCTCAGCTTTGAGGATTCAAAGGGGTGAGGATTTTCCTAACAGTGATGACTCCTGAGCCTATGAATAATTCATCAAAGCTCTGTGCTGAGAGCTGGTTCTTTTTGTGTGTGGTACATCTGGTCAGGGACAGCTGCCCACGACTGGGCCACAAATGTGAGGACTTGGACCCACCTGCTTGTACACACAGCTCAGAGCAGCTTTCTGCTCCCTTACCCTGGGGGCTGAAGGCTATTTTGATTCCCAGAGGAAGGTGGAGTTCTTATTTTACTTGTACACACACACACACACACACACACAAACACATACACAACAACAACCAAAAAAACCTCCACACATGTAATATGAAATCTTCTTGATACTTGTTCTTGGAATTGCTTTTCCTTCTTGAGCACCATCCCTGGTTTCCTTTTGGAAAGAGTTCTCTATCAGGAGGTTGTTTCCTCCACCCTTATGTCGATATTTAGACTCAGTTTCACTCCTGGTCTGGTCTTGATCCTAGACGGTTTTATCCTAGACATTTTTGGCTGGAATATGTGAGGAATTGGAGGGCAGTAGTAGAAAGAAGAAGCTGGGGGTGGAAAGAAGGATTAAAAAAAAACAAAACTCCATCTGCCATGGAACCTCTTTCAGCTGAAAGTGAAAAAGAGAAGTTTTTTTTATGGATCCCACCACAACTCTTCAAAAAAAAAAAAAAAGAAAGAAAACAAACAAAGAAATAGGGAGTATCTGCTTGAAGGAGGCTCCCTATAGGAAGAAATTTCTACAGGACCAAGTGGCAAGCAGGGCTACTGCACTGCACAGCTCCAGGGGATACCTTTACATAGAATATATGTGAATAATTCTTTGTGAAATATGCAACTCGAGGCGCTGCCAGTGGGTCTAAGGTCTGTCTTGATGAACCCATAGAGAAGCAGAAGCACTGGGTGAGAAGAGAATTTTATTCCTATTTCACAAAGGAAACTGAGACTTCAATCAAGTGACTTGTCATATAATCTCAGAATTGTGTTTTGAACTCAGGCATCCTCGCTCCCAGCCTATAGACTCACCAATAGAGCTTGATAACTGGCTGAAAGCCCTAGAAGTTACTATTGGGATTATTCCAGCCCAAGGATTTGAGCAATATGGGTTGGTGAAGAGGGGAAACCTGAGCCAGCTGTAGGACCCTGGTGGAAGGAGTCAGGGAGTGCTTCCAGTCCAACATATAGTGTCAAAACTGGCAAAAATATCTAGGCTTGATTCTGGCAGATGTTCGTATCCCAGGGGGTTAGGGACAGAGACAGCATATTACAATGCAAAGTAAGAACTGAGGTAGACAAGATTCCTGGCTCCGTTATTTTCTAGCTGTGTGATCTTGGGTCAAAATCTTAACTACCTCAAAGGATTACCGTGAATTTTTAGAGGGAATTTACATAAAGTCCCACTTTCTGTAGAGCAGATGCTCAGCACAGAGCTGCTATTATGTCTTTGTGTGGCCGCTAACGGTTAGGTATCAGTGTCAGTACAGAGAGCTCCTGACATAAGGCAGGTGCTGACACTGACACCCAGGTGATTGGATTGTTCTCATAGGCCCCAGGAGAGTAGTGTTGCATTAAGGAAGAGTTCCAGGGTCAGATGAGAGTTGGACAAATTGTCTGAAACCAGCCAAGGCAGAGATGTAGACTGAGAAGAGCTTTAGGCCTGGAGTGCTAGGCAGGGAAGAAAAAGCACTCAGTTTCCTTATTTGAAAAAACTTGAAACACAGTTGATAAAGTGATTACATGAAATAAGGTACTTAAGTAGGTAGTCAAATGTTAACTTCCTTCCTGCTTTTCCTCAGATTCTGACTCTCTGCTAAAAAAACACTGACTTGGGTGATTAAGCTCTAATTCCTTACCTGAGGGTTTTATAAATATAATCCACTCTTAAGAAAGCCTCTAAATTAAAACATAACTCATTATGTGGCACAATCTTTTAACATACCAGATTCTCCTATGAGAGGGAAGAAAAGTCTGTTGTCTTCATCAGCAAGATCTCACTAAGATTCCTAAACTCTCTCATAGACAACTAATATCTCTTTGGTCTGGTAATTAAACCACTAGATATCTAATAAAAGAATCCCCTTAAAAAAAGAAGTTAAAGGTTTAAGGGAATATATCCTTTAATAGACAAAGCTGTTGAAAAAATACTGACTCGATTATCTGTCACCTCCTTACCACTTCTCTTCCCCTCCCTCCCTCCCTGAGCTGGTCTCTCCATCCCTGGTGGTGCCTGTTACAGCACTGCCCTGCGACTGTCTGCTTATATGTTTGTCCGCTCCACTTGACTATGATGCCGGAGCACTGGAACCCTCTTGTTCACTTCTGTAGCCTCAGTGGTTATGACAGGACTGGCATAGAATGAGTGCTCAATAAAAGTTTGCTGAATGAGTGAGTGAATGAACAATGTGTGAATGAACAAACAAATCTTCCTACCAAAGAAAGCAAGCAGAGAATGTGGTTGTATAGATTTGTATTTGAATTGTCCTTAAATCCTATATAGCAAGAGTAAGAGTTCAGACAATAACTATTTTTTAAATATGTGATTTTAAAAAAAGATATTTGCACCAAGAGTAATTTTTGCTACATCTCAAGGATATGTTTTTCTTGATAGGAACATCTCTAATCCCACAAGAAAATAATTCAATTAAAAGCAATTTGCTTTCTTGTTACTTTCCCCCTCAATTGTACTTATTTCCTAAAGAGCTGAGGTAGTCCTCGGACCTATTTCTCAGATATATGAAAGCTTTGAGACTGGAAGGTTTATGCCCCCCCCCCCCCGCCTGCTTTTTGGTTTCTTTCTTAGTTTCCTTTTTTTTTGCAATGAGCATTTTATTCCTTCATCAGGAATAAAATAAAGAGAAAAACAAAACAAAATCCAGGAAGCCTATAAATGACAAAGTTTTGGGGAAAACAAGAAATTCCTGCAGGAAGCAAAGATGACACCAAAGAACTTAAAAGTAAAATGGGGGCTTATAATCTTTCCTCAAGGAAGATAAAAATCACAGAATTCCTAGGGCAGGACATCTAGTCTAGGCATAACTGTCTACACAATTGCAGAGCCTGGCACAAAGTGAAAATGTAGGGCTCCTTGTTCAAAAATTAAGAACTTTGACACAAATAAATGGAAAGATATCTCATGTTCATGGATTGGAAGAATTAATAATGTTAAAATGTCCATACTATCTAAAGCCATCTATAGATTCAATGCAATCTTTATCAAGATTCCAATGGCATTGTTTACAGAAATAGAAAAAAACAATCCTAAAATTCACATGGAGCCACAAAAGATCCCAAATAGCCGAAGCAATCCTAAGAAAGAAGAACAAAGTTGGAGGCATCACATTTCCTGATTTAAACTATATTACAAAGCAATAGTAATCAAAACAGTATCGTACTGGCATAAAAACAGATACCTAGATCAATGGAATAGAATCAAGAGCCCAGAAATAAACCCAGGCATATACAGTCAACTGATATTTGACAAGGGAGCCAAGAATACTCAATGGGGAAAAGATAGTCTCTTCAATAAATGGTGCTGGGAAAACTGGACAGTCACATGCAAAAGAATGAAATTGGATCCCTATCTAACACCACTCACAAAAATTAACTCGAAATAGATTAAAGATTTAAATGTAAGACATGAAATCATAAAACACCTAAAAGAAAACATAGGGAAAAAGCCCCTTGACATCGGTCTTGGTGATGATTTTTTGGGTATGACACCAAAAACATAAGCAACAAAAGCAAAAATCAACAAGTGGGGCTACATCAAACTAAAAAGCTTCTGCACAGCAAAAGAAACCATCAACAAAATGAAAAGCCCACCACGGAATGGGAAAAAATATTTGCAAACCATATATCTGATGGGGTGAATATCCAAAATATATAAGGAACTCACAAAACTCAATAGCAAAAACCCAAATAACTTGATTAAAAAATGAGCCAATGACCTGAACAGACATTTTTCCAAAGAACATATTCAAATGGCCAACAGGTACTACTTTGTTAAAGTGTCAAGGTCAAAAAAAGACAAGAAAGATTGGGAAACTGTTACAGACTGGAGGAGATTTGGAGACACAACCACTAAATCTGATGTGGTAGCCTGGGTTGAATCCTGAACAGAATAAAGACGTTGGTGAAAAACAGCTAACATCCAAATAAACTGTAGTTTAGTTACTAGTATACTAATCAACAGTAACTATCAGTTTTGATAATTGTACCATGGTTAAATAAGATGTTAACATTAGGGAAGACTGAGGGAAAGGTATATGGGAACTTGCTGTACAATTCTGCAACTCTTCTGTAAGTCTAAAATTACTTCAAAATACGAAGTTTTAAAAATATGCAGATTCTGATTCTGTAAGTCTGAGCAGAAGTCCTCTGCCTTTCTAACAAGTTCCCAGAAGAAGCTGATGCTGCTGGTCCACAAACCCACTCTGAGTACCAAGAGTCTAGACCAGTGGTTCTCAAACTTAACCATGCATCATAATCACCTGGGAGATTAAAACATAGATTGCTCAGCCCCATCCCTAGAGTTTCTGATTCGTTAAGTCTGGGGTAGGGTCCAAGAATTTGCATTTTTAAAAGGTTCCCAGATGATGTTAATTTGCTGATGAGTTTTTATGTTTTTAAAGGGTTGTAAAAATTTTTTTAAAACAGGAATATGAAACAGAGACTATATGTGGCCTTCAACTATTTACAGAAAATGGTTTCTGAGCCCTGGACTCTTGCTACTTAGAATGAAGCTTTTAAAATAAGCTAATGCCTAGGTCCCACTCTCAGAGATTCTTAGTTAACTGATTTGTCATGAGTGCTTGGCATCAATATTTTTTAAATGCTCCTCTTTAATTCTGATGTGCAACAAGGTTTAAGAACTACTGATTCAGGCTTTCTGCCTGCCTCAGAAAAAAAACCTGCTCTTCAGTCATCCCACAGTTGGGGATGAGTCCAAACAAATGTCAGAAAGCATTTCTGCAATTTAAAACTCATTCAAAAAGCTGACAGGGCTGGCCTGGTGGCATAGTGGTTAAGTTTGGTGCACTCCACTTCAGAGGCCCAGGTTCACGCTTTTGGATCTTGGGTGCAGACCTATACCACTCATCAAGCCATGCTGTGGCGGCGACCCACATACAAAATAGAGGAAGATCAGCACGGATGTTAGCGCAGGGCCAATCTTCCTCAAGCAAAAAGAGGAAGATTGGCAACAGATGTTAGCTTAGGGCCAATCTTCCTCACCAAAAAAAAAAAAAAGGTCAAGCTACTTTTTTGTGAAGGTTAACAAAACAAAGATCAGTATTTCCCCTTCTTCACCTGTCCCCTCCCAAGTGTGTATAAATGAACACTGGATTATACATCAATAATAATCACAAAGGACCCCAAACAAAAGTGGCAAGTGTCACTGTGCAGGATGGTGTGAAATAGATGGGCTAGAACAGACAGAGATAGACCAGATAAGGGATCAAGGGGTGACCTGCCCTATGCGATGGCTGATAGGTAACAGGGCACAGAGTGCTAGAGCGCTGAGGGAAGGGGAGAAAGATGTGGGGCTGAGAAAGGTGGTGCTGAGGGACCCAAAGTACTTTTAGCTTCATCATAACCCCAACATATCTTAGTTTCCCATTTGAGTGTAAGTAGGGCCAGGAGTCCCTCTAATACTTGGCCAACCCCTTCACACTCTTACTCTCTGCCTATTACTCCCCTACCAAAGAGGAAAGCTTTTAGCTACAGCCTGCTCTCCTTGCTCAAGGAGAGCTGAAGGCCTCATCTGAGCCCCAACCGCTAAGCCTCCTCCAGGAAGCACTGTGCCCCTTCTGAGAGAGGTCCGTGTTTGTTCTCGTACCTGTGCTCTCCTCAGCCTGATTGAAGCCACAGATCTGGCAGATGCTCTGGACCCACTTATTCATGTCCTCCTCTGTCTCGGCCACCAGGTAAAAGGTGCGCTCGCTGGTCTTGATGTCAAACACAAAACTATCCTGCAGCTCCTTCTTGTTGAAGGTGAGGCCTGCGTCCACCTGCTCACAGAAGTTCAGGTTGATGATCCGCAGGGGCTTCTTGGAGTGATCATTCTTGTAGTATTCCAGAACATCTGGGTCACCACTCATCCGGCCACTCCGCAGGATAAACCAGCGTTTCTTCCAGGCCTGAACAGGAAGGAGTAAGAAGAGGGAAAAAAGTCATTAGTTATTTCAAAGCTTTTAACAGGTCCTCGGATATGATGAGATTAAGGAGGGGACTGTTGCACCTGCAGGCTGAATATGGCCTCTATCTCCCTTCCATATTGCCTCAGAGTTTAACAAATGGAGTATTTTAGAATGCTTGTTAATGCAGCATTTCACTATGGAAACAGGGTCTTATCACTATGAAATAAGGTGTGGCATTCTCACTTTTTAGATCAGGAAGTTAGATGAGGACTAAAACACTTTAGAGCAACTATTCCATTAGGCTAGAATACAGACTCAAACTCACAGTATTTTTAGGCAGGATGCAATTTGCAAAACCATAACATCTCAGTTTATGGATGGGGACCCCTACTAAGACATGGTGAGTTGAAGCAACAATGTCACAGTAAGTAGTAAAAAACAAGTTTCCTGAAAAGTACAACGTGCTTTTTTTTTTTTTACCAAATCATGATGCCTTGTTAGAATCACAGAGAAACTCTTCTAAAACTCCTCTGAAGGATATAATTTTAGGATTTTTTTTCCTGTCTCACTCACTGCTATATCCCTAGTACTTATAATAGAGACTTGCACATACTAAGCGCTCAGTATTACTGAATGAATGAACTCCTTATATCATTCCATACTATAGAATTCAACACTTGATTACACATTCCCTATGTTGTCTTCTACACTCCATCTCTTCAGCAAGACAGCAATCTGTGAGCAGACACCACACACAGTAGTAAAAAGACGTTACATATATTAGAGAGCCTTGGGTTGAGTCTATGCTTTACCACTGTGTGATTTTAGGTTAAGTCTTTTACCTCTTTGGATCTTGCCTCATTTATATGAGAATTAACATCACCACCACCACCTACCCACCTTATAGGGTTTTTGTTATGCAAATCCACCCAAAGCACTTTGTATACAACTCTAAAGCACTATAAAAGCCAAGGATTTGATTATTACATTTCTTCAGACCCCACTAAGGACCTTCATTCCATTAATCCTACCATCTTTTCTCTCACCTTCTATCCCTGTCCTCATGTCCCTCCTTCCCTGACTTCGTTTCTGTGATCCTTCATTATAATCATTCCCATGCTTCTTTCTCCATTCCTCTTATTTATCTGGGAAAACCACAACCTCTGGCTAAGCCTGAGGCTCTGCCTGTTCCCAACTCAGCTGTACTTAGCTGGAAAAAAATCATACAACTATGTTGACTGATCTCACTTTAAATCAAGTGGGCCCTCATGCTGCCCAACAATCCTACCACATTTACCAAGTCTGTCTTTCTCCTGCTCTTTGGCAACAATCTCTGAACTTCTCTCTTTTTAAATCTCCAACACTTCTACTCCTTTGTTTCTTATTTCATGAGAAAATAGAAGCAATCAGAAGAGAATTTACACAAGCTCCATCACGTTTACCAACCCGTCTGTATCTGTAGCAAAGAACTCTGTTACCAGGAGCACAGACAGTTTATCCAATCTAAGGCCAACCTTCTTCCACCTGTGCATCCCCTCTTACCAACATGGGGACATCACTTTAACCACTCTCCCCTCCTCTGGAATCACTGCATTTTCCCTCCTTACTAGGATCATTCCCATCAGGACACCAACTTTTCCCATCTTAAAAAGAAAATTAAAAGCTTGACTTGATCCCACATTCTCCTTCAACTATAGCCCAGTTTTTCTACTCTTTACAGTAAAACCTCAAAGAGTTTTCTATACTACTAATCTTGGTTTCCTCTCCTCCCATTCTTTTTTTGAAAGCAATCTAATCAGGCTGCCCACCCCCTAACACCACCACCACCACTAAAATAACTCAACAAAGGTCCCAAAGACTTCACTGCTGCTGAAACAACTCTGGGGCTTTACTTGGTCTCTCAGCAACATCTGATAACAGTTTATTATTCCGTCCTCTTTGAAGCACTTTCTTCATTTGGCTTCAGTGTTCACTCTCAATTTTTCTCTTATCTCCCTGACCTCTACACATTGGAATGCCCCAATGCTCATTTCTCAGACTCTTTCTCTTCTCTTTCTACACCCACTCCGTAAGTTATTTTATTCAGTTTCACAACTTTAAAAGCCACCTAACTGCTGCAATTCCCAAATTTATATCTCCAGCCCAGACCCACCTATTGAACTCCAGAGACTTATATTTAACTTCACTAATAAGCATCTCAAACTTAATGTGCCCAAGACTGAGCTCTTGATATCCCCCAAACCTGTTCTCCCGGCAATCTTTCCCATTTTAGTTAACAGCAATTCCAGTCTTCCAGTTGCTCAGAGCAAAAATCTTGGCGTCATTGTTGACTCCTTTCTTTCACATTCCACATCTAATCCATCAGAAAATCCTGTTGGTTCAAACAGTTCAAAATATATCTAAAATCTGACCACTTCTCTGCACCTCCATTGTTATTTACTTGGTCTAGTCCACCATTTTGTAGTCTTTGTGCTTCCATCCCTTTTTCCTGCAATCTGTTCTCAACATGGAAGCCAGAAAAGCTGGATGTAAATCAGAACATGTCACTTGTATGTGCAAAACCTCCAGTGTCTTTTCATGTCACTCAGAGTAAAAGTCAAAGTCCTCACAATGGCCAATGGGCCTGATATGACAGTCCCTCATCTCACATCTCTCACCTCGTCTCCTGCTACACTCTGCCTTGCCCATTCTGCTCTAGCCACACTGGTTTTAAACACTGGCCAGATAAATTCCTACCTAAGAATCTTTGCTCTAGTTGTTTCCCCTCTGCCTGGAATACTCCTTCCCCAGATGTTTCCATTGCTTATTCTTTCGTCCAAATCTCTATTCAAATGTCACATTATTAGAGAGGCCATTCCTGACCACCCAACCCTCACACTCTCTTTCCTCCTTACTCTGCTATACTGGTCTCACTAGCACTTACATCACCTAAAATGATAAGATGAGAACCTTTCTTAACTCTCTGGCCTCATTTATGTTTCCTTCCTTCCTTCTATGCATCCATCCAACAAATATCTGCATCCACCTCCTAGAATGTGAATTCCATGAGGACAAGGATTGGTTGTTTTTACCCCATGCTGCATCCTCAGTGTTTTGAATAGTACCTGGCACATAGCTGGTTATCAATAAATATGTATTGGATTAACTAATGAATCATTTTCTTACATGAACTCTTTACAGCATCTAGAAGGTCACGGAGATATAACTGGTGCCTAATAAGCCTTAGACTGAAATGAAGATTAAGGTATAGCCAGACAGGATAGAGCTGAGGAAAATAAAAATAAGTACTATTTATTTATAGTCATCTAAAACCTTGCCCAGAACACCACTTACAGAACTCTGTGTGTGCCTGTGTGTGTGTGTGCATGTTGCAGTGCATGCATATACATGTAAGTGTGTGTGGAGCAAGTGCATTTTAAAAAGATATTGTTAATAGTTTTGCTTGTGTTTCAGTTGATGTGTCCCCTTCACTGCTAGTCTCTGTAGAAAGAGCTGTCTCCAAATCACTGGTGTGCAGGTGCAAGCATAAACACACACAGATATCCTCATAAACAAGAAAAAGGTGTTTGCTACAGATAACATTGGAGCTTGTCAGGATCTGCTTCCAAGGAAGTGGTGCAGGCTGATAAATGGCTACCTATAAAATGCTGATAAATTTATGACAGAGCAGGCAAGGCTGTCCAGTTTAGTGCCAAATTCACATCTCTCTTCTGCCATAACATCTTCTAACTCCATGCACTTTTTTTTTCTTTTTTTGAAACCAAACAATTTAGAACCAAGTATAAGCAACTCCAAAGAGTCTAGCTCCAATGACAACTTCTCTGATTGCTTCAGCTGAAATGTACCTCCACTTCCTCTGAAACTTCATTAACACTTTTTAGGTACTTTTCATGGCATGTAATTTTTTTACAACATATTACAGATGTTTTTTTATTTGTTGTTTCTTCCCAAGTAGACTATGAACATCTCTTCCTATTCCTCTTTGAATCTCCATGGTAGATACTTGCTAAATGTGCAAGGCTCTTTTATCACTTTATCTTTCTCTCTCTTATCCGAGAGATGAGAACCTCTCTTATCTCTCTGGCCTCATTTATGTTTCCTTCCTTCCTCCTCTTTTTCTTTCCTTCCTTTCTTCCATCCATCCATCCGACAAATATTTATTTAATGCTTACTATGCTACAGGTATTATTCTAGATGCTGAGGATTCAGTATGAATTCCTTAGAGGTGCATAAAAAATTACTTATTATTTTCCAAATGTGCCACATAATTGCATGACTTCATGTTCTTGCACAAGCTGTTCCTTCTTCCTAGAATGCCTTTCACCTCACCGTGTCTATCTGGAAAATTCCTATGTCCTCTTGGTGCCAGCTTAAGTATCACTTCTCCTTTACTAACTTCCCCAGGTAGAGCTGGTGCTCTCGTCTTACGTTCCCTTAATAACCTGTGCTTTCTTTGGCATGTCTTCCCTCAACTTTAGCATGTCAATTGCTTATATGTCTTTCTCCCCTTTAAGCTCTGAGCATCTTGAGGTTAGGGTCCTGTGTGGCTAACAGTTACTTGGCAGAGTGCTTAGCCTATATGGGAACTCAGTAAAGATCTGTCAACTTTTCTTTTCATTCAATCAATGTTAATTTACTCAAATTAATAAATATAACAAAAATAAAAGTAAGCTTTCACAATAGGAAGTAGGAAAGGAGGACAGAAGATTACAGAAAAGAAAGTAAGAAAGATAAAGGTACGCTGCAGATTCTTTATGACATGAGTTCTTTAGCATCTTGTTCCCTTCATTCTGATAAGTGCACTGACCTTCTAATAAATATTTATAAGAGGGTCTGGGAGCTTCAGCTTGAAAGTGTCCCATGATACAGAAATAAAAAATTGCTGTTGGATTACTGACACATAATGCAAGAAGAATATGGGAACATGAGTCCTGAATATGTTATTAAGGAGAATGCTTTTTCAGGACTGTTCTTATATCCATACAAAATCTCTTACAAAAATCAACTCAAAATGGATCATGGATTTAAATGTAAAATATAAATAGAATTCAGAAAGATATAAAAAGAATCATATACCATGACCAAGTGGGTTTTATTCCAAGGATGTAAAACTGATTCAATATTCAAAAATTGATCAATGTAATCCTCCATATAAATAGGCTAAAGAAGAAAGAACACATGGTCATATCAATCAATGCAGAAAAAACATTTGATGAAATTCAACACCCATTCATAATAAAAAAGACTCAAAAAAAAAATAGGAAGAGAGGGAGAATGTCCTCAATTTGATAAAGAGCATCAACAAAAGACCAACACCAACATTATACTTTGTATTGAAAGACTGAATGCTTTCCTCTTAAGATCAGGAACAAGGCAAGGATGTCTGCTCTTACCACTCTTATTCAACATGGTCCTGAAAATTCTAGGCAGGGCAACAAAGAAATGGACATAAAAGATAAAAAGATTGGAAAGAAAGGGGAAAAATTGTCCCGATTTGCAGATGACAAGATTGTCCACATAGAAAATTCCAAGGAATTTAGAAAAAAACTCCTGGGAATAATAAGTGAGTTCAGCAAGGTCAGAGGATACAAGATGAACACACAAAAATCAACTCTTTTCTATATACTAGCAAATGAACAGGTGGGCATAGAAAATAAAAATACGAGGCCATTTATAATCACTTTAAAAAAGTGAAATAGGTGTAAATCTAACAAAATATGTACAGGACATGTATGCTGAAAACTATACAATGATGATGAAAGAAATTAAAAAAACTTAAATGGAGAGGTATACCATGTTCATGGACTGGAAGATCCAACATAACACATCTCCCCAAATTGACGTTCAGGTTTAACACAATTTCTACCAAAATTCCAGCAAGAGTTTTCATAGATGTAGACAAAATTATCCTAAAATGTATATGGAAAGGCAAAGAAAGTACAAAAGCTAAAACAATTTTGAAAAAGAAGACAAAGGGGGGGGGAATCAGTCCACCAGATTTCAATAATTATTACATAGCTACAGTATTCAAGACTATGTGGTATTGGCAGAGGGACACACACACAGAACAATGGAATAGAACCCAGAAATAGACCCATACAAATATGCCCAACTGATTTCTGACAAAGGCGAAAAAGCACTTCAATGGAAAGATGGCCATTTCAACACACAGTGCTGAAGCAATTGGGCATCCAGAGGGGGAAAAAAAATGAACCTCAATCTAAGTCTCACATCTTATTAAAAAAACTCACTCAAAATCAATCATGGACTTAAATGTAAAATTATAAAACATTTAGAAAAGTAACTGGAGGTAATCTTTGGGATCTAGGGCTAGGCAAAGAGTTTTTGGATGACACCAAAAGCATAATCCATAAAAGGAAAAGCTTATAAATGAGACTTCACTGAAATTTAAAACTTTTGCTCTGCAAAAGACTTTATTAAGAGAATAAAAAGACAAGCTACAGAGTGGGAGAAAATATTTGGAAGCCATATATTCAACAAAGGATAGTATCTAGAACACATAAAGAACTCTCATCACTCAACAGTTAAAAAAAGGAAATAATCCAATTAGGACATGGGCAAAAGACATGAGGAGACATGTCACTGAAGAGAATACACAGATGGCAAATAAGCACATTAAAAGATGCTCAACATCATTAGCCATTTGTTGGGAAACAAATTAAAACCACAATGAGATATTATTGCAGACCTCTCAAAATGGTTAAAATAAAACAACTGTAATAACACAAAATGCTGGCATCAAGGCAGAGAAAATGGGTCACTCAAACATTGCTGGTGAGAACCTAAAATGATATAGCCACTCTGGAAAACAGTTTGGCAGTTTCTTAAGAAAGTAACATGTAACTACTACTGTTTATGACCCAGCAATTGCACTCCTGGGCATTTATCCCAGAGAAATAAAGATTCATATTCATACAAAAACTTGTACATGAATGTTTATGTAAGTTTTATTTACAATAGCCTCAAACTGGAACAATCTAGATGTCCTTCAATGGGTGAATGGTTAAATAAACTATGGTGTATCCATACCATAGAACACTACTCAGCAATAAAAAAGAAACAAAGTATTGACACATGCAAAATCCTGAATGGATATGCAGCGAATTATGCTGAATGAACAAAGCCAATCCCAAAAGGTTACATACTGTATGATTCCACTTATATAACATTCTTGAAATGACAGATTTTAGGAATGGACAGCAGATTACTGGTTGTCAGTGGTTAATGAACATGTTGGAGCGGGACAGAAGTGAGTGTCATTATAAAAGGGCAGCATAAGAGATCCTCGTGGTGATGGAAATGTTCTGGATCTTGACTGTATCAATATCAACATCCTTGTTGTGACACTGTAGTAGAGTTTTGGAAGATGTTACCATTGGGGGAACTGGTAGAGGGTACATGGGATCTCTGTATTATTTTTACAACTACATGCGCATCTAAAATTATCTCAAAATAAAAAGTTTAATTAAAAAAAACAACTGATCCACAAGAGAATTACAGTGTTCATAGGTAGGAAACATATTTCAAGAAAACCTTAAGGAGAAGACGAATATTCCTCTGAGAAGAGAAGTAAAGATCATGGAGAGAAAGGCTGTTAATAGTTGGCTAATGATTATAACTAGATCCAGTTGTCCTCAACCTTTCCCACTCAGGGATGTGGATGGATTCTTAAGGAATCACATTGTGAAAATATGAATAAACTTTAAAGTTCAGGCTCCTGAGCAGGAGGGCACAAAATGGAGTGAACTAATAAAGGTCATCAGTATTTCTGAACCTACCAAATTACATGTCAGCTCTAGGAAATCTTGGCTGTAAAGGCAGGCATGATTATCTGCCTTGGGGAATAAAAGTTCCAGAGGGGAAAAAAATATATAAATAAGGTGCCAGCCACCTTCTCTTATTTTTCTGTGTAGTAGCCAACCTCCAAGATAGCCCCCAATGAGTCTCACTTCCTAGTACAGCATTATGTAGTCCCCTCCCATTCTGAATAAGGACCACCAACAGGATATTGCATAAATGACAGTGTATGCCTTCCAACGCTAAGTCATAAAAGACACTGCAGCTTCTTTCTTGTTCTCCTTTGGATCAGCTGCCATGTTGTAAGGATATTCAAGCAGTACTAAGGAGGAGTGCACCTGGTGAGGAACTAAGGCCTCCTGCCAGACATGTAAATGAGCCATTCCTAGAAGCAGATCCTTCGGCCCCAGTTATGCCTTCAGATGACTGCAGCTGTAGGCAACTTTGTGACTGCAATTTCATGAGACCCTGAGCCAAATCCACCAAGCTAAACTGCTCCTGAATTCCTGGCTCACAGAAACCATGTAAAATAATAAATATTTATTGTTGTTTTAAGCCAGTAAGTTTTGGGGTAATTTGTTATGCTGCAATAAATAACTAATACATTCTACTTTCTACTTCCAGGGCTTGGTGGGTGTAACCAATGGTAACCACTAGGAGGAAAGCCTTGTGTATTTAGAAGACTAAAAGAAGAGCCTAAAAGATAGACTAATAGGCTAAGGGAACAAAAGAATCCAGAAACAGACTCATAAATACATCATCACTAGATTTATGAAAAGATGATATTGCAGTGCCATGGAGAAAATCGCCTTTTCAATAAGTGGTGCTAGGTCAATTCAATAACCATAGGAAAAGAAAGATTCTTGATCCTTATTTCATGCCATATGTGAAAATTAATTTCAGATCATTATAAACTCAAATGCGAAAGATAAAAAAAAAATAAAGCATTTAGAGGAAAATATCTTCATGACTTTGGGGTAGGCAAAGACTTCTTGAATACACCAAAGGTACTAATACAAGAGAAAAAGTAATCAATTGTACTAAATTAAATTTAATTTCTGGTCATCAAAAGGCACCATTAAGAGGATGAAAAGCCAAGCCAAGAGAGTGAGAGGAGATTTTTGTAATACATATATCCAGTGAAGGACTCATATTCAGAACATATAAAAAACTTCTACAAATAAGCAAAGAAAAGACAGATCACTCACCAGAAAAATGGGAAAAAGATTTGAATAGGCACTACACAAAAGAAGACATTCAAATGGCAATAAGCACATAAAAAGATCTCAACTTCATTAGTCATTAGGGAAATGCAAATTAACACCACTACACAACCATCAGAATGGTTATAATGAAAAAGACTGACAATAATAAGTACTGGGAAGGATATGGAGAAACTGAAATTCTCATACCCTGTTAGCAGGAGTGTAATTTGGTATAACCACTTTGGAAAACAATGGCAGTATCTACCAAAGCTGAACATACTCACATCCCAGGATCCTGCAGTTCTACTTCTGAGTACATACCCAAAAATTACTGTGTATATATATTAACCAAAATACATGTACAAGGATGTTCATTGCAACACTATTCATAATAGTGCACATCCTGCCTGCCTGTCTGCACTCCCTATTTCAAGTACTTGTTACCTATAATCTAGACTATTGTCATAGCTTCCTAACCAGTTATCCTAACTTAATACGTATAAATGCTTCCAGTTTAATCAGAGCAAAGCTCTGATCATGTTACTCGCCGCCACTACCCCAAAATTTAATGACTTCCCATCACTTGCATAGCAAAGTCCAAATTCTATGGCTTAGCTTTTTGGGGTTTTTTTTGACGAGGAAGATTAGCCCTGTGCTAACATCTGTTGCCAATCCTCCTCTTTCTGCTGAGGAAGATTGGCCCTGAGAGAACATCCATGCCCATCTTCCTCTACTTTATATGTGGGACACCTGCCACAGCATGGCTTGATAAGTGGTGTGTAGGTCCATGCCTGGGATCTGAACCTGTGGACCCTGGGCCGTCCAAGTGGAGTGTGCGAACTTAACCACAATGCCACCAGGCTGGCCCCTATGGCTTAGCTTTTAACTAAAAAATTTTTATTCCTTTTCAATGTGATAAAACATAAATAACAAAAAATTTATCATTTTAACAATTTTAAGTGTACAGTTCTGTGGCATTAAGTACATTCACACTGTTGAACTTTTTCATCTTCTCCAACTGAAATTCTGTATCCATTAAACACTAATTCCCCATTCCCCTCTATGCCCAGTCCCTGAAAACCACCATTCTACCTTCTGTCTCTATGAATTTGACTACTCATATATGTGGAATCATACAGTATTTGTCCTTTTGTGACTGGCTTATTTCACTTAGCATGATGTCTTCAACATTAATCCATGTTGTAGCTTATGTCAGAATTTCATTCCCCTTTAAGGCTGAATAATATTCCATTGTATGTATACCATATTTTGTTTAACCATTCCATCTGTTCATGGACTCTTGGGTTCTATGGCTCAGTTTGAAGGCCTTCATGATCTAGCTCAAACCTACCTTTCCATCTCATCTTTACTCCTTTATTTATATATATACTTTGTTATTATTCAAACCAAGTAGAATTTTCACTGTTTCTTAAACATGTCTGGTGCTTTTCCATCTCCACCCTCTCAATTTCCCTCTGTTTGAAAACCTCCCAATCTTCCTTTCTTAATTCTCCAAAGTTTTGCTTATACTTGAATTCTATTCTGTCATGTCACCATTTTTGATCATCCTTCACCCAAGGTTTCAACATCTAGAGCTCTTTCAGAAGAGAGAGTCTTATCTTCCTCGTCCCCAGAACCTCACACAAGGCCTTCCTTCTGTGCTGTAAGTACTCTTATTTACTGAACTAAGTAAATTAGCCAAATCTCATTAAAATACAAGTATACTCAGGCTTAAATATCTCATCATGAAACTATTTTTTTCTAGTTTCAATAATATATTAAGTCATTTAAAAATGTCAAATAGACAATATGAAGAAGGAAAAAGGATATCACTTTTTGCCTAATTATTAGTATAACCCAGCCAGGCAGAAGAAACACTATTAATTCAGATCAACAAAAATTCAAACCAAGGGGCACAAATGCAGAGAAATAAGGAAAGCAGAATAAGATAGATGATGCATAGCGTGATGAGAAAAGCTTGTGATTAGAGTGAAAAGACCTGAATTATTTTCCTAGTTCTTGCTCTATAACTTTGGACAAATTTCTTGACTTCTCTAAGCCTCAATCACCAAATATATAAAAGGAATAAAATACAAAACTAATAATATTGCTTTGAGAATTAAGTAAAATTAATAAATGTGAAAGCCCCTAGGACCAAACTCTGCATGATAGGTGTCAAGTGCACAGTTATTGAATCTAAAGCAGCCCAGGGACATTCTGAGACCATGTAATTGGCAAGACTTATCATTACAAAAGAGCCCCAGGTTTCCAACTGACTGTTTTTTCTACTATATCATCATTAAGGAGGCATTACTTTGTCCTTCTTCTTGCTCCACACCAGATATCAGCAACTCCTCTAAGTTCCACCTCTTTTGGTTAAAGGTATCCCTGTCCTTCCAGTCTCTCAGATTCAAAACTGTCTACTCCCATTCAACTCTTCCTGCTACTTCATCGCTCATGCCAAATCAACGAGCTCCTTCCACAATATTCAGTAAAACAAGCACAAATTCTGCCAAATGCTTTGAGGGATAAACAAAAGAGGCAAGACTCAAATACTCCTTTCAAGTAACTTAAAATGTTTACAATGTTGTGGGAAGATAAGACATGAACACATACCCTTAGAATAACAAGAAGATTTTTAGAAGTACCATAAAAAGAGACATAATGTGTTATTAGACTATTGAAGCAGGAATCTCAAACTTTTAGGGAGGGCAGAGGAGAGGGGGAGAGAGAGAGAGAGAGAGAGAAAGAAAAATATGAATGAACATGAACAATGAAGAAGGTAGGGTTTGATATATGGTTTTGGGAAGGAATGAGAAGTGCACAGTATGACCAAGGCCTGGGTATGGGAAAATATAAGACAGGTTCAGGGCATGTGGAATAGTCTCTTTTGAATGAGAAAAAGGGGGAGGAAAGGAAGAGCTTGATGGTCCTGGAAAGCCTTCAGTGCTATCCTAAGGAGTTTTATCTCTCCTTTATTGGTAATGGGGAGCCACCAAAGAGTACAGATCAGCAGAGAAATGATAACTATTGCTGTGCTCCTAATTGGCAGAATGAGGAAGACCAACCAGAGAAAGGAAAAACAAGAGGCAGGAACACTGTTTAGGAAGCTGCTGCAATAGCCTGCAGTAGTGAGAGAAGATGGCGACGAGACAGAGAGGAAAAGACAATGCAAGTCACTTTACTCAGCAATGGGGCTTAAAGAAGGATATGGCATAGAGGCCTACTCTCAAGGTTAGAACCTTCCATTTGTGTTTATGACTAAGAGAATGAAACTACCCTCTGTGATGAAATAGAAGTGACTGTTTTCCTTTTGTACTCAAATCCAGTCAAAAAAACAAACCATTTCACAACCACGCAGACCACAGACATGCACTATGGGTACATATGGCACGGAAGTTGCACCATTCCTAGCTGTAGAGCACAGTGCATGTCCCCCATGAACCTGTCCCTGTTCTTTAGGTTAGATTCCAAAGTCTCCAAGCATGTAGAATGAGGCCATGACTTCTTCCTATTGTTCTTGGCACCTAGAAAACTTAGGTGGGCCCCAATTTAGCTTTAACCTGGCCAGATCACATGGGAGTGTTGAGTTCTGTTCTGGTGGTGATGAAGGGACTTGAATTTCAGTGAGTTTCTGCCTAAAGTCATGATTGTGGTGTTCTAATATATAAGGGGCTGACCCACGGACGAGCAATTTGATTTCTTTTGGATGATCCCACATACTCAAGTTGAACTAGTGCCAGCAAGGCCATGCTACAGAAAAGCAGATTTTGGCTCAGTATAAGTAAGAATTTTCTAAGAGTGGTCCAAAGCAGTTTCCTTGGAAACTGAAAAACTACTTAGTATCGGAGATACTGAAGGTAAGATAGCCTAGGTCAGGGGTCAGCAAACTTTTTCTGGAAAGGGCAGAGAGTAAATATTTTAGGCTTTGCAGGCCATATAGTCTGTCACAACTACTCAAATCTATAGTGGCATGGGAAAAATCATAGACAATTTGTAAGCAAATGAGAGTGGCTATGTTCCAATGAAACTATTTAGAAAAAGAGGTGGTGGGCAAGATTTGCTTGCTGACCCCTGGTCTGGGTTAGGGGTGGGGAGGGAGACTGAAGAGGGGGCTCAAGCACTGGATGAGTAGACAGAAGGGGTACTAAGGTCTCTTCCAACATTGAGAGCCTTATGTATTTTTAACTAAGAAAATCTGATATGCTAACACCTGATTTAATCAGATTACTCAGATTCTTGGAACAGAAGGATGTGTTCTTCTAAATAACCAAGTATTAACTAGCACTCCTTTTTAGTTTCAGCCTTTACAGTTGAAAATATTTCTAAAACTCCAGAATCTTCTGCCCTGCCTTAGGTATTATACCAAAGATAACAGAAATTTTCTTTGATGACTAAGGACTTCTCAGAGCCTCAAATCGTCTTTCCAGATACCAAATCTCACACGCCTTGCGACTAAAGTTATAGAAGGGTCAAGACATTTCTTGGAAGAGAATTTTGTGTAACTCCTAGAAATGGGCGTGTCCTTTTAACTTCTCTCTTTCTGACAAGGGTAAAGCCAAAAACTGCCAACAAGCCAGGAGAATTCCGTCAAGTGAGAATTATAGTTAGTTAATCAGAATCTAACTGAAGTTACTGGATGATATCACTAAATTGAACTTATTTGTCAGGGATATTAAAAACATAACACTTGCATTTTCAAAAAGCTCTTTGCTTTATATAAAAAGAGATTCACCATTAACACACACATACACTGAGTCACACTCACCTTTTCTTAGTGAAACTCCCAAGTGGTGATGTGATTTGAGTTCCAGCTCAAACAATCACAAAGACAGAAGAATTTGATCTGACTTGTTGAGTATGATGATATACAACTATATCCCAATACACTGCAGCATGAAGTACACTAGGCCAATCTTACGTCCCATAATAGTTAAGAGCAAACAAAAAGAGAATCCACTGAATCACGTAAAAGTCACACATTCTGGAGGAAGACTTCCTGAGTCAGAAGGGCTTCTCGCTATCCTTCCCCTAGGAATCCTTCAACTACTCTGGACCACAGTAACTTTACACTCTGAGGGAGGGAATGAAATGGTACTTGCTGAGCTCCCACTAACATGTCATGTACTTTCTATCCATTATCACATTTAATCCTCAAACCAATGCTGCAAGGCAAATATGATTCCCTTTTTACAGATGAGGAAAATGAGATTCATTGAGGTTAAACAATTTTTAGAGATGACAGCCCCAGATCTTCTGGTCCAGTGGGTCAGTGCTAGGATCCAGAAAGAACTTGAGAAGGTAACGCAGATGAACTGCTGACTACACTTCAAGAAACATTGGCCACAGAGTTTATGAAAGGTCAAGTTCACAGTTCGTTGGCAATGGCAATAGAGGGATTAGAATTTTGACTAATCTCAACTCCTAGTCCAAAGTTTTTCCACTCCTCAAATCCAAATCCTCTAAAAAGGGCAGCATAATTATATGCTCCTGACTCATAAAGCTTCTCTCTGATTCCAATGAACCTCATTTGTTCCCAGGGCGCAGAATGAACTTTATCTTACCACAAGACTGCTACATTCTGAGGTCAGGGGCTTTTTTATCTTCAGAACTTAGCACAGTACTTGATACATGCTATACACCATACAACTCTTCAATGAAAGGCATACCATAGGAACAAACGGAAAGAATACCTATTTGCTCCTCTTTTGGTAAAAACAAAGAAGCAAAACCTCTCAGTGAGATGACCTGCTAATGTAGCACTTCCAGGATTCTAACCATCTCTATTCTGGGTGAGATGGTACACAGAAACTATAAACACAAAAGATCACTTGGAAAAGCTTATGTCTTTTATGTGAAACTGATTCCAACGGTAGCCTTCAGGGGTTAGATCATGGATTAAGCAAACGCAGCCCGGATTAAGCTAATTAATGCATTTCATCCAGTGGTTGGTTCAGCAATGGGCACATGATAAAGAAGTCATTAAAATTTAACTCCAGGACGTTTGTTTGTGTTAGTCAAAGTGGGCTCTTTCTCTCACTGGACAGAAGGTTGTGACGATATGAGCCTGAGGTTGCAGGGACAACAATTTGTAGTCTGAGAACCGCCAACCCAAAGAGAGCAGAGTTAAAAAGATGGATCCTGATGAAACGTGAGTCCTAAATCAAGTTGATCCTGAAGTCAGGTTTTCCCCTTTTTGGCTTAGGTGACTCAATAAACTCTTTTCTCATTTAAGGCAATTTAGGTCACTAGGTAATCAACACAGGTTTTAAGCATGTGATCTATACTGAAACCCAGAACCAGTTTGTTACCACAACGGTAACATAGGGATCCTTTCTACACACTCTTGTCATATTCATTATTCGATTCAGTTTCTGTTTCCTTCACTTTCAATTTCTTTTCCATTATATCTACTCCCCTTCCTTCCTTCCTCCTCCTAATCATTCAGTCAACATTTATCAAACCTATTAGTGTCAGGTCCTTTAGGATGTCATGATCTATGGAAAAGGCAGATAGGTACAGTACACAGGTAACTTGGTACGCTGAAGTCCATGCTCTAATAGTGCTATGAACAGGAACCACTCTGCTTCGGAGGAGTCAGGGATAGCTGTATAGCACAGGTGACACTGGATTGGGTCTTGAAGGATAAGAGGAGTTTTGCTGGTTGAGGAAAAAGTGCTGAACAGGGAACTTTTCAGGAAAAGAGAGTAATACAAGTACGGTTGACTCTCATTATTCACATTAGTTATGGTTTATAAAGTCACCAGAAACACTGAATTAGCAAACACTGAATCATTTTTCCTAGGGGAAATACAGGGTTAGGTTCCTGGAAGCCTTGGGTCACAATATTTTTGTCAATCAATCAATACATAATCTTGTTTTATGTTTGTTCATGTGTAAAGATGCCTTATGTAATATATATTGTCGACGCAAATAATCCATAGCCAATCTATAAATCAAAATTGGGGTTAGTTTATTATGAGCCAAAATTTGAGGACCATATAGCCAGGGCCTTTCTTCCCCAAGGAAGGAAGGGCACCAAAGAAGTGGGGTGTACAGAGTGGTTATATACTGTCAAAGAGCATATATCACATATGAATGCAATGTCCTTTTTACAATAGTCACAAGATTGCCCTGTCGGCACAGTCTCTGATGGACACCGCAGGTAGCAAGTCTGCTGTCTCGAGCTGGGTGTTCACAGGATGAGCAAAACAATCAAATCCTTGCCTAGGGAGAAATGCTTACTTAAGGAAATGCCAATGTGGGGGAAGATGCATCCTTATTTGAAGGGCATTTGTTTTTGTCTCTGGGACATGGTAAATGCTCAAAGCAGATATACAATGCATGTTCAAATGCCAGTCAGGCCCTTTTGGAAAAGCAAGGTCAGGCCAAATTAGTTTTATACCAAATGGCTTCCTCATAGACTCCAATATATCCTATTGCTTGCCATTTTATTTATCAATTTCCCTCTTTTGATCTATAATCTTTCGATAGAAAGCATTGATGATCAAAATATCGTCCGTCGACGCCAGGGTGGAGGCTGCCTGCCCTGGGTCCATCATGTCCCTCAGTGCCAGGCTTTTATCTCATTTATTTGCCCAGTTGTCCACGTTGGGGGGAAATAATTGGATAGAGTAGACAAGCACAGTGGTATATAAATATTAACAGAGGAAGCATTTCATTGGTTTTAGACTACTTTCAGGTTGTTGCACAAACATTGTGTTTGTGCTTTTCTCTGACTCCTTATGTCTACATTGTTTACAATTATAGAACAAGTACAGTAACAATGATAATAATTCACTATTTTGAAAAGATTAGTTTAAAATGAGTTCTTAGGCATAATCCCTATCAGAAAAGGAAATTTGTGCAGGGTTATAAGACTGACCATCTCAAGTCACCAAGCAATCATGACCCTAGTTTCCATGCCAGTCTTATAACACTGAGTAAAGAACACAACAATTAGTTTGAATATTATGACTAGTACAAGAATTCCAAGAAGTAATAGAAATAGGAATTGCAATCTAGATCAAAAAAGGTAGCCGATACCGGAAGGGAGTCAATCAAACAAATCAAGACCGGATGTAGGATCACTTAAGGCATTTACCCCATTTCCCATGTACTTTAGCGGAAATGACACATTGGAAGATTTGTCAGGGATAAAAACACAGCACTCAGTTTGAATGACTGCACACGTGCCACCTTGGGATGCTGTAAGAATATCTAAGCCCATCCTATTTTGAAGAAAAACCTTTCTCATTAGAGACATTTCAGTATTTAATAAAGCTATTCCTGCTTGACTACCATTAAGGGCTTGTTGCGTAAATTTAGTCAGAGCCTCTATATGCGATATGGCATCTTCTAGCCCCAAGGGAGGAAGAAATATAGCACGTTGCTTGGTGGCTATACCAGTGGAACACTGAATGAGCCTATCTGGCCTTAAAAGAGAGGGAGATTGGCAACAGGAGTTAGCTCAATGAATCCTTCCCTGCACCCAAGGGAAGCTCAGGGTGCAGTGTTTTTAGCCATCCAGGCAGTAGCCAAGGCCAGAAATTTCTTCCACATAACCACTGGGTTCCATTAGGAGGCACCTGATAAATGCCTGGCCTTTAAGACCAGTCTGTTCCAAATCAATCACTTTCTTGGAGTATGACAGTCTTTTAAAACCTTAAATGGAACAATTATAAAATAGGTATACAGTTTAAGCATAACAAAGGTTTAAATGAGGAGATATAAGGTTAGGAATACAGGCATGGTCCAGGAGTCTTGTGACAACTGTCTACAACAGATACCATCTTCTTCTCATCCTGGTTTGGAGATATTTGGAGATATTGTACCAGTTGAAGTCAGCTATCAGAAATAGCAACTGAAACCCACTCAGGTGGAGAAGCCTCCTTTTAAACAAGGAATGTGAATCCGTGAGTCTGTCTTTTGATTCTGCAGCACATGAATTGGTTAAAAGTACCTGGTATAGTCCTTTCCAACAGGGCCGCAAAGAGACTTTTATTTGATGCCTCTTCTGATAAATAAATTTTCCAGGTTATAGTCCTTAAGGTCTGGGAGCTCTCTGTGGAAAGAATCAGCTACCAACCTCTTCTTTTTTTTTTTTTATACATAAAGTGCCTCAATAAGACCTTCAAAATAATTAAGATTTTTCCTTTAAGCAAAGTTGGTTCATACATTTGTCTAATGCATAGGCTGTCCAGTTATTATCTTGAAAGGAGACAGCCGATGTTTACCAAAGGGTGTAAATCTAAGATTGAGGAGCACGCGGAAGAGCTTCCTGCCCTGAGAGATTAAATGCTTCCGAAAGCTTTGCCAATTGAGCTTTGATTGTGCCATTAGTTCTTTCCATCAATCCTGAGGATCAGGGATGGTAAGCGCAGTGGAAATGCTGCATTATTGGCCAAATATTACAAATAGATCTAATTATTTGTCTGGAAAAATGAGTTCCCTGGTCACTATGTAACTCAGAAGGAATTCCCTAAACAGGAATTATTTTCTCCAATAATAATTTGCCTAAAGCCACTGCTCTTCTGCAAGGAAAGGCCTCAACCCAATATGAGAACACACAAATCATTACAAGATATATCTATATCCTTGAGATGGTGGCATTTGGACAAAACCCAACTGCCATACCTCCAAGGTCCCTTAGGAAGGGGAAAGTGGCCTTGTGACCCATGAAGTGGTTTCCCTGGATTATACTTTGGGCATATAACACAGCAAGTATAGGCTTTATGGGCCACTGTGGGAGAAAGTTTTCAAAAGTATTGCTTTCCCCACAAAATTACCTTTGCTGGTGCCCAATGGGTTAGTTGGTGTATATCCTGGAGGAGTGGCAATTGTGCTCCAATAGGTACTCTAGCTTTTTCCTTATTGGGCCCAAAGCACATCTGTGAGGGGGTGTCAAAAATTCCCCCTTTGGACTGCCATTATCTATTTCTCTTCTTCCAGGGCGATTTCTTGAGCCTGTAGAAGGAAATCTTTCATGGGTTAGCAGAGTTAATAGGAAGTAGCAGGCATTCTTGAGGTTGGAGAGCATATCCAGCTTGATAATGTCTTGCTTATCATCTAAGTAAGACCCATCTGTAAACCAAATTAGATTATAGAATGCAGTTGTGGTCTTTTCCTCTTATGATGTTGGAAGCAAAAATAGTGAACAATATTTACCTACACAATTTAACCTAGGAAGGTTTATCATTTACTTGACAATGCTTCCCACACAATTTAGCATACCAAACAAGCCTAATTAGTACCTCCTTCTTTATAGGAAGAGAGAATAAATTTCTTCAAGAAGTCCCAGGGCCCTTTGGAAATTCTCAAAGAAAAAAATCAGAAGAAAGACTTTATTTAAGATACGAATTTTGGGGAGCTTGTCAAAAATATCCAAAGGTTTTAAAACACTTGGTCAGACAAGATCAGGGGGTTGCTGATCTTGTCACCATCACACAATGCTCACTACCAGGAGCAATGCTCAGTTATCCATTCAATCAAACAGCCAAGGGCAACAACAGAGCATTTAAACAGTCAAGAAGCCTTAATAGAGAGACCTCAGTCCTTAGAAATAGGAAATTATCTTAACAAAATATAGATCTCTGTCTTTTTGGTAAACTTACTCAAAGGTAAAAAAAAAACCTTTTATATATAATAACATTTTTATCAAGTTCGAGAAAATTATCCTTTTAAGAGAAAGAGAAAAGCAAATTTTAATTTTGCACCAGCTTACTTTTGACATTAAAACGCATTTACTTATAATTGGATGTATTTTTAATCTTCAACAACTTGACCATGCATAAAACTCCTCAGGTTTTACTTTCACAAACTTTCTATCACTTAATTTTTTCATTCAGAATTTGTCCCATGCCTTCCTTTTCCTTTTTTCCTTCTAGTACTTTAGGACAAATTTATCTTTCTTAACAAAGCAAACAAAAATATTTCCATTCTTAATAACGCCCCCCCCCTTTTTTTTTTTTACTGAGAACATACATCTTTTCTTGAATACAGACATAATTTTCTTTTTTTTTTTTTCTGTGAGGAAGACTGGCCCTGAGCTAACATCTGTTGCCAATCCTCCTCTTTTTGCTGAGGAAGACCGGCCCTGGGCTAACATCTGTGCCCATCTTCCTCTACTTTATATGGGACGCCGCCACGGCATGGCTGACAAGTGGTGCGACAGCGGGCAGCTGGGATCCGAACTCACCAACCCTGGGCTGCCAAGTGCAAACTAAACCACTGTGCCACCTGGCAGCCCCTATTTTTCTTAATTTTTAGTAGCTTTCATCACATATACTAATTTGAATTTTTAACCCTTAGAAACCTTAATTTTAAAGTAAAAACTAAGTAAGCAATTATAAACTGTTGTTTACATTAGCATTTTGTGGCTTGACAAATTCATCAACACTTTTTATAATTTCAAAAACACGTTACTTTATAGTATAATCTTTTTTTTTTTTTGTGAGGAAGACCAGCCCTGAGCTAACATCCGTTGCTAATCCTCCTCTTTTTGCTGAGGAAGACCGGCCCTGGGCTAACATCCGTGCCCATCTTCCTCTACTTTATATGGGATGCCGCCACGGCATGGCTGACAGGCAGTGCGTCGGTGGGCGCCCGGGATCCGAACCCGCGAACCCTGGGCTGCCAAGCGCGAACTAAACCGCTGCGCCACCGGGCGGCCCCTATAGTATAATCTTTTAACAAAACACAAGACATGTTTACCAATAGACCCAAAACACCTTTTTGTTTTTTCACGGTAAGAAGCCAAAAGGAGATAAACTTATAATTAATGTCTAATATTTTATCTTATTTGGAAATTATCTAGATATTTAATGAACTTTTATCCTTTAATTTAACCTAGCAAAAGTTCAAAGTTTCAAGTTATCAAAGAGATTTTGGAAGCTATTTTAAATACATACACCACAACATAATTATTGTTAAAAGTTCACTCAACACTCATCTTTTTCACGTCTATTCAGTTACTTGTTCTCAGTAATTATTTAGATTGCCTACAAGACTTGATGAGACATTAGACAAAATTAGCCATCATTTAAATTATTAGTTTTGTTAACCAGTTTTGTAGTACAGATAACATCAGCTTATTTAACCAATAAAGCCTACATAACTGAGGACGTGCCTATTTTAATCCAGCCAACAAACTTAAATAAGCTTTTATTTGCCAAAGATTATTTCATATCATGTTAACTGGAAAAACATTTGGGTTAATTTCAATTACATTTAGAATTTATGTAAGCACTCACTTTAAGCCAATTAAACAGAGCTCTTAATTTTAGCCATACCATCACACACATATAACATATAAACACGCACACACATAAATAACGGACAGATGCAACAAAGATTTTACAGTCTGTTTTAAAAATTTTAGCAGTTTGCGTCTGCAAAAGCTTTTCTTTTTCCCATTTTTTTTCTTTCTGTCTCCCCTTTTCTAAGAACTTGCGCAAGTCTCAGTTCGGAGGGGGAGGCCACCCTGTCGGGAACTGGTCGGGCTTCTAGAAGCTCAATTTCCCGCTTTCCTTTTAGTTTTGTTTTACTCTAAAGTCTGAACAATACCTAAGGACAGTGTAGTGGCTTCAGAACTGAATATGTTCAGTCTCTCATTTCTCTATCAAGCAGTTTGTTCAGGCTTTATAAACACAGTTATTTCCAATTTAAAGCCAAATGAAAAAGGTCAGCCTGCCCATTCACTCCAAAGTTCCCCCTAGGCTCCCCTGGCCTAGGAAATTCCCCCTAGGATTCTTTTTCCTAGGAATTCCTCCCTAGGTTCCTCTGAGCTAGGGTGCGTACTGGTACCCCCTTAAGAAGCTAGTCTTAAGGCTTGAACGAGCTCAACTGAACTCGGGACCATTTACTTAAAGTAAGGAGGTCCAGGTTTCAGGAGAACTCACCAGGGTCACCTGGCAAATGCAGTGATCCGGGGGGGATCAATAGGCCCCTATTAGGACCGAATGCCGGTTCAGTGTAGATTCCAGGTCATCTCTGGTGGGTTCCTCTGAAATCCTGCCGCGACTACACCAAGAATATTGTTGATTCATTAATATTGAACTTGTGGCCAACAGCACTGTAACTCAAGTTCGAGGGAAGCTTATCTAACATGCATTTTCTCCATAAGCCACATAACAATCTTCCTGTGCTTAGGAACACTCGACAGCAGTTCAGCACTCTGCTTGGGGGCCATTTTAAACAGCAACCTCACCAACAAAAAGCACAAAAATGTGAAAAACATGGCATTAAATAGACATAGAAAAGGGCACTAGTTCACAGTATGAGAGCTGAAATAAGAAGGCAGAAGGTGGCTTTTTTCTACCTCAGCTGGGAACATGGGCAAGGCGTACTCAAACTTCTCACTGCTTTGCACATGCGCATGTCTGTGACTGATCACGAAAGAGCTGTGAGTATTGATTTGGGGTTACAAATAAATTTTAGGAAGTAGGTGAATTCACAGATACGGAATCTGCAATCTGACCAGGAGGACTGACTATAGAGTCATGCACCACATAACAACATTTTGGTCAACAATGGACTGTATATATGATGGTGGCCCTGTTGTAAGATTAGTACCATATAGCCCAGGTGTGTAGTAGGCTATACCCTCTAGGTTTGTGTAAGTATTGTAGGGGAGGAAGAAATTTTCCTCCACCCTTCTAGGTTCCTTTGGCTGGTCTAAGAATTACATTGACATGAGACAGATTAACAGCAGAAAAACAAACAAAAATTTAATGTATACACAGGAGAAACCCAGGAAAACTGAGTAACTCACCAAAATGGCTGAAGTCACCATCTTAAATACCATTCTTAGCTAAAGACAAAAGAATATGTTGAGGGAGGTAAGAGCCAGGGACTTCAAATGGAAGGAAGGCAATTCACAGGCAGGTGGAAAGGAGCAAATGTTTGGAAAACAAGCGCCTGTCTGGCCACACAGAAACAGAAGAACACCGAGGGGAGCCCATCAAACAGGCTTTTCTAGGTTCCTCCCTGTTTACCATCTAGTTCATGTCATGCTAAGCTGATAGCTCTCTTCTTGAGACAGTTTTTTTTTTTTTTCATCTGAATTCTTTTAGGCAGTTAAGGGGGAGGTAAGGAGAAAAACTTTCAGACTCTTTTGTTTCTTAAAGATAGTCAGCCTAAAATAATCCTGAAGTTAAAGACACACATTTTGGGTGGCAAATTTTGTTCCCCTTCAGTACACTCTATGATGTTCGCACAATGAAAAAATCGCCTAAGGATGCATCTCTCCGAACATATCCCTGTCATTAAGCGATGTGACTGTATAAGAAAAAGCTTAGTGTATTCAAAGATTAAAGCTAAGTTTGGTGAAGCTTAAGGAAAAAGGATGAAAAACAGTATGGAAAGGAAATCACTGAAAGGAAGGCTAGAAAAGTGGTTTGGGGCTATTTTAAGAAGGGCTTCACATGCTGAGTTTTATGTATTTTCTGTAGGTCAGTGGTTCTCAATATCAAATATTAATGAAAAATTAAAAATTTGAGAATCCCCCATAGAATAATATACCTTTTAGTATTTATTAACTAATAAATAAAAGCTACTATGAATTCATCAACTCAATTATTTTATTAATCACAATATTTACATTTTTTTAAAGTACAAATACATGCAAAATACTTATTCAGCACATAAATAACGCTTGGTGTGAGTGTGTGTGTGTGTTTTCAAGGACCCTCCCTTTCCACCATGTGGGAACAACAGTCATGTACCTAGGGGAGCAGTCCATGCAGAGGGAACAGCATGTGCAAAGGCCCTGAGGAAGAAAGCTTGGCTCACAGGAGTACCTGACAACAGATCATGGCTGCAGCATAGTGAGCAAAGTGGAAAAAAGCACAAGGAAAAGGTAGGGACAGATCACAATGGAGTCTTGTAGGCCATTTTATGAAGTGCAGATTCTATCTTAACTAGAACAAGATCCCTCAGTAGGGGCATAATTAAATACATTGATACAGTAGCAATTGAAGAAACAAGCTTGAGAACAATGTAGTTTGATCCTATTTACATTAAAAACCCTGTATGTTTATGGACACATATATATGTACACCACCGCATATATATATGTGTATATATAGTATACATATATAGTTTGTATATACACACATGCACACACACACTTTGTCTTTCAAAACCTTTGAAAATCATTCCAAACTGTTGCCAATGGTTCCCTGTGGAGGAGAGTGGGTATGTAAGCGTATAAGGGAAATTTTCCATTTTAATCCATATACTTCAGTATTTTTAAATAAATAGGAGATGAGACTACTGAATGATTTTACGTTTTCTCATATTTACATTTCTTAAAGACCATTCTGACTTGTGGCAAATGGAATGAAGGGGGAAAGAGCATGAGTAGGGAGCCTAAATAGAAAGCTGCTGAAGAAATAACGGTGATTTGAACCAGGACAGTGGCAAAGGACATATATATAAAAGATACATTTCAGAGGCTGAAATGACTGACCTTGGTGATGGACTGAATATGGTGGATATGGAGAAGGAAGAATAAAGAAAGACTCCAAGATTTCCAGCTTGAGTAAGTAGGTGGGCTGTGTTATGACTTATGGTGGGGAGGAGAACATAGACATATCTCTCTGACAAGCCTATCACAGTGTACTCTACTCATTCTTTGCCTCTACTGCATCAAAGACAAAGGGGTAAAATGAATTTGACATGTGAGAGGGAGAGGGTCACATCTGGGAAACCAAAGAGCTTTGTGTCAGTGATTACATTGACTGAATTCTATGAGATTGATTCCCCAAAGACCAGGTCAATCTTTCTGCAGAGGGCTCAGAGAATCCATTAGTGGATTACCTCTCCCACTGACAAAACAACAAATGAGCTGTTGCCAACCCTCTGCATTTTGGAGAAACAAAGGTCATTCCATTGAGGGACTTCCCTTTCATGTCCTTGAATGCTCTGATCTAAGTTGTATTTAAACCACCGAATTAAGCAAAGGTTACCAGGGAAAACCGGGGCAAACTTGGGGGGAGGGTAGACAAACAATGCCCAGGAATATAGTTAAACTGTTTCCTTTCCTCTAGGACAAAGGCTTCTCTCTTCCTCCTCTCCCAACCCAAGGAAGGAGAGAGCAGAAGACTCCTGGGCTTTGGCTTTCCCAAAGACCTGATTTCATACTTTCTTAAACACACAGGATTGTGTAACTTCCTTTCTTCAATAATGGTATTTAAAACCTTAGTGTGCATCAGAATCAGAGACACCTGTTCAAATGCAGATATTTCCAAGTCCCAGACTCAATAGAGATTCAGACTCAGTAGGTCTGGAGTGGGATCCAGGAATATAAACCCCCAGTAACTCTACTACAGAATGTCCAAGAACCCTGTTTTGAGAAACACTGTACTGCACTGTTAAAGATAGTTGATAAAATGTGGTTATAACTTAGTGAGCTGCTCTGGAGGAATAAGTGGATCATGGAGATCTGGGCTGTACTTCCAGTTCTGTCTCTAGCCAGGGAGCTGGGCATGTGAACCTGGGCCGGGGGACAACACTTTTTTGCTCTGGACCATGGTTTCCTCATTTATAAAGCACGAGTGTTGAATTTGTGGATCTCCAACTTCCCTTCAATTTCTGACATTTTTAAGACCACAGGAAAAGACAAAGGGTTGGAAATGTCAGGTAGGGCTTCTTACCCTACTATACCAGATTGACTCTTCTTAAGGTACTCAGATTGAGGATATACATGAACCAGAGCACAAAATCCAGTGCTTTCTGGAATTTGCTGGTCATGAGCAAATATCACAAAAAGTGATTTCTAAGGTACAGGATGAGCTGGGCATGGGGCCCTTCTAGAGCCTGCTTCTCTTCCTCAGTCACACCACTCAATATAAATGCAGGGAAGTAATTCAAAGGACGGAAGGAGAAACTAAACCTAATTCCAAAGATTAACTCAGGTGCTCAAATAAATGTCCTGTCTGCCTCCTGGGAGCCCTAATTTACATCAGCCCAGCTGTCTGAAGTACGTATATCTGAGAAACACTCCCATATAGAGACTATTCCATGGCCTCTATATGATCTATTTAAAAGGGTTTTATTTAATTTGTAAGAAGTCAGTATACAGCATTAGAAGAATGACCTCTGGGCTAATGCTTCCTTTGTTTCCCCCCTTGTTTTTTAAAAGTCAACATTATAGAAGTATAATTTATATACAATAAAATTTGGCCATTTTATGAGTTCAGGTCAATGAGTTTTGACAAATGCATATACCATATAACCACCACCACAATCAAGACAGAACACTTCCAACGCTCCAAAGGATTCCCTTGTGCCATTTCCAGGTTGATCTCCATCCCCTACCTTGGCCCCACTGATCTGCTTTCTATCACTACAAATTAGATCTGTCTTTTCTAGAGTGTCACAGAATGGAATCACAGAGTATACTTTCTTTTGGGGCTGGCTTCTTATGCACAACAAAGTTTTATGATTCATCCACATTATTGCACGTATCAGTAGTTTTAAATTGCTGATGGTACGCCATTTTATGGAGGTACCTTAATTTGTTTATCCATTTCACCTATCAATGGACAACTAGGTTGTTTCCAGTTTGGGGCTATTATGAATAAGTCAGCCATGAACATTCATGTACATGTCTTTTTGTGAACATGTTTTCATTTCTCTTAGGTAAATATCTAGACGTGAAATGGCGGGGTCATATGGTAAGCATATATTGAATTTCATAAAAGAACTGCCAAACTGTTTTCCAAAGTGATTGTTCATTTTTGCATTCCCACCAGCAATGTTTGAGAATTCCAGTTTTTCCAAAACACAGCCATTATAGCCAATCTAGTGAGTGTGCAGTGGTATCTATGTTTTTAATCTGCATTTCCCTGATGACTAATGGTGTTGAGCAACTTTCCGTGGGCTTATTGGTCATTTATTTTTTGTGTGTGATATGTCTGTTCAAATCTTTTGCCCATTTTTCAATTGAGTTTTTTTTTGTTTTATTATTGAGTAGTAAGAGTTCTTTATATATATTCTGGATACAGTCCTTTGTCAGATATATGTATTAAGAATATTTCCTCCCCAGTCAGTGGCTTGCTTTTCCATTTTTTAAATAGTGTCTTTTAGGGGCCAGCCTGGTGGCGCAGTGGTTTAGGTCATGCTTTGGTAGCCCGGGGTTTGCAGGTTCGGATCCTGGGTGCCGGCTGACGCACTGCTTCTCAGCCGTGCTGTGGTGGCGTCCCATATGAAGTAGAGGAAGATGGGCACGGATGTTAGCCCAGGGCCCGTCTTCCTCAGCAAAAAGAGGAGGATTGGCAATGGATGTTAGCTCAGGGCTGGTCTTCCTCACACACACACACACACACAAACACAAAAGTGTCTTTTAAAGAGCAAATGTCTTTAACTTTGATGAAGTCCAATTTATCATTTTTTTAATAGTTCAGGCTTTTTTGTGTCTTGTATTTCTTATCTAAGAAATTCCTGTCAACCCCAAAGTCAAAAAGATTTTCTGCTTTGCTTTCTTCTAGAAGCTTCATAATTTTCATTTTTATGTTTAGATTTATAATCCATTTTGGTGCAGAGTGTAAGGATCATGGGTCTATGTTTTTCCACATGGATATCCAGCTGTTCCAGCAGTGTTTGTTGAAAAGAATGATCCTTTCCTTATCAAATTGCCTTGGCTTTTTTGTTGAAAATCAATGACCAAATATATGTAGGTATACTTCTAGACTTTCTATTATGGTGAATTTCTCTCTCTCTATATATACTTATGCCAATACCACACTGCATTACTGCAATTTTATAATAAGTCTTGAAATCACATAATGTGAGTCCTCCAACTTTGTTCTTCTTTTCCAAAATTGTTTTGGCTATTCTAGTTTCTTTGCATTTCCACGCAAATTTCAGAATCAGCTTGTCAATTTCTACCAAAAACACCAAAGTACTGGGATTTTGGATGTGACTGCATTGAATCTAGAGAGTAATTTGGAGAGAAATGACATGGTATCATTTCTTCCTTAAATGTCTGAGAGAATTCACCAGAGAAACCATTAGGCCTGGAGTTTTCTTTGTGGGAGGGGTTTTTTTTTTTTTTTTGGTGAGGAAGATTGGCTCTGAGCTAATATTTGTTGCCAATTGTCCTCTTTTTTTCACTGAGGAAGATTAGCCCTGAGCTAACATCTGTTAGCCATCTTCCTCTATTTCATATGTGGGATGCTGCCACACATGGCTTGATGAGCGGTGTATAGGTCTGTGCCCGGGATTTGAACCTGTGAACCCTGGGCCGCTGAAGCAGAGCATGCAAACTTAACCACTACACCACTGGGCCAGCCCCACATGGGAGCTTTTTAATTAGAATTTAATTTATTTAATAGATATAGAGCTATTTAGACTTTTACTTTCTTCGGTGTCAGCTTTGATAATATGTGTCTTTCACAGAATTTGTCCATTGCATATAAGTTATCAAATTTAGTCAGGTAAAGTTGTTCATAATATTCTATTTTTTAAAATTGAGATATAATTCACATGCCATAAAGTGTACAAGTCAATGGTTTTTAGCATATTCACAAGGTTGTACAACCATCACCACTATCTATTCCAGAACATTTTCCTTACCCCAAAAAGAAATCCTATACCCATTAGCAGTCACTATCCATTCCCCTTTCTTCTCAGACCCTGGCAACTACTAATCTTCTATTATCTTTTAATGTCTGTAGGATCTATAGTGATGGGTTGATCCATTTTTGGTATACTCTATTTCCACAGAGATCCAGTCTAATGCAGGAATCAAAAGAGTTGAAGTCATATTATAATCTAGGACTCTAAAGAGATGGAAGAAGAGAGAATTTTCCCAAAACTTGTTAACCAGGCACCTCATTGCCTAGCAGCACTTTTCAACCACTGAGTGTGTGGCAAGTTACCCAAAGTTTTTGATTACTTCAGCCCTAAGGAAAGCTGAAGTCCTTGGGCCAGTCACCTCTGGCCACAAGCTACCTGAAGCCTGATGTTAAAATATTATTTTTTATGTGATATGATATGAAAAAGTTTGGGAAGCACTGGTCTACAGTACCAAGTCCAAACTAATCAGGATAGCATTCAAGGACCCTCTTTCAGTTGGCTCCAAACTGCTTCCTGTAATTGCCTTCTACACCCTTTCCTCTCTCCAATCTTATTCTTACTCTCACAAATATCCTAGACTCCAGGCAGAATAAAGGACTTTAACCCAAGAAGCCCTGCAATTGTGTGCCTTTCAGATGCTCCCTGTTGAACACTACTAATCCTTCTAGATTCTACTCATATGCATTTGGGGAGCTCTCTGGAAGGACAAGGACCATGCTCATTCTCCCCTTCATGAAGCAACAGCTGAACTGAATGCTGGCTGAGGATTCAGTAATGACAGGCTCTCAGAGTACAAATCTCTACAAAGTCTACCAGTTTAATATCTAGAATGCATACTCCTATATTAAAACCCCGATGCTCATTCACCATACCTGCCCTATACTTAGAAATTGGGCATTTTATTTTTGTTAGAACTCTCAACTTTACTGTACTATATGCCAAACAGAAATGAGCTTTTCAAAAACCAGAATATAACGTGATTTATTCATCTGAATAAACCAATCCTAACCAAATCCAAACCTGTATACTTTCTACAACTATCAATGTAGAATCAAATTAGATCATAAATTTTTCTCTGAAAGGATTATAAGTAGAGATTTCATTTGTAAGCAGTCCTTGGTTTATAGCTCCAAGTTTCATCATGAATGTTACTTACATTATTTTAGATGCACAAGTGTTTTGTAAGCTTCTTAAAGGCAGAGATGGAAAAAATGCACGGTACAGTGGAAAATAAACAGGATTTAGAATCTGAAGATGATGTGGATTCAAATTCCAGGCATCACTGATTAGCTGTGAGTCATTTAACCTCTGTGAGCCTTAGTTTCCTTATCTGTAAAATGGAACAAATTCCACCTATCTTACACGGTTATAGAGAGAAAAAAACAAGGCAAGGTATATATGTTTTTAAAAAGTGTATGCACAAATATAAACTTATCTTCGAATTGTTTTGAACATGTGCCTCTTATCTCCCATGTATTTGTGCAAGAGGCCATAGTAGGTAACTAAAATACTTCCTGATATCTATGTAGGAGAGAGTCTTAGTGGTCAATAAAAACACTCTAAGAAAAGTCAGGTACAGCACCCATATATAAACCTGTACCTTTGAAAAAATTAGCTTCCTAACTCAGTCACTAAGAATGGCTCATGGCAGCAGCAGTGCTCTGAACATTATAACCTCTCATGTGCACCTGCAGTCCTGGGTGTGGGTCCTTAGCATCATTCTCCACCAAAGGAATCAGAATTCTTTGAAGGGCAGTTGATTGCATGTCATGGAATAAAAAAATAATAATCAGGATAGGTCTGAATGTGCTGCTTATTCAATAATAAAAGCAAGGGTGCTTTAAAATATACAGAGAAAAAATGTCAAAGACTGCTGAAAGTCAGAAGGACTAGACTTAAAGGGGTTCCCAATGGCCAAGTTGTAACATTTTAAGTTTAATAGTAAGTTGAGCCTGTGAAAATATGAGCTCATGATACTCAAATGAATCAAGTATACAGAATTTTTTCTATACAAAAGAAAGGTGACTATAATAAGATTTGTCTGGTATTTTTATTGATTTTAATAAGAAGGGGAGTCAATACATTGGACATTTCTTTTCTTCTATTAAGCAATATATCTGATAGAAAGCACAGATGTATACCTGTTTCCATCTGTATAAGCAGAGAAAGAATCAACACAGGGAACTATAAGTAAGTAAGAAGTACAGGAAAAAGTGGAAATTACACAAAGAATAGGAAGGACTGATTAGCATTGGTGGTCACACATAATAGCTAACAAAAGGGAAGGATCTAACAGTTAAAAAGCACTGGTGGTCATGTACATTGACCAAGCAGAATGAGGGTTCAACAGTATGTTCCAAGATAATACTTCAGCTTGCAGGGGAGAGCTGACTTCATGAACTCCTATTCTCTCATTTTCTAGCAGTGGTTCTCAAACGTTAGCATGCATCAGAATCACCTAGAGGACATGTTAAAATGCAGATTTCTGGGCACCATCCCCAGAGTTTCTGATTTAGAAGGTGTGTGTGTGTGGGGGGGGCATCTGAGAATTTGCATTTCTAACAACCTTCCAGAAGATGCTGATGCTGCTAGTCCTGGAACCACACTTTGAGAACCATTGCCCTAAATGCATCACTAGTTATAATGACATACTATTGAAGCATAAGTAAGTTCTGAATAATGGTGACATTCAGGTCACTATATCATAATGACTGGCAGTTTTCTATAATCCTGGCCAAGTGAGAGACTAAAAAATTCCTCATTTCAAGGTATGAAAATAGATTATAACAAAATAAAACCTATGTGAATGACATGAACTAAAAGTTGTATTAATGTAACAACTGTAGTGCATCTGGGAAAAGGAAGCTCAGCCTCACAACCAGTAGCAGGGGTCTGAAACACTGTGAGAAAGCAACCAAGCTATGTGTCCCAACTGGGGATCAATTAGTTTTTAACTGGATACCAAGACTTTGCCAATTTGAGAAGATGTTCCTTTTACTTTTCATTCTGATTAGGTAATTCCCTGGTTATTTCCCTGGGAAAGGTTATTTGCCTGGGAAAGTCAAAATTACAACTTAAATCTTGGGAAGATATCAAAATAAGTATAGCAATGCCTGAGGAAAGCATGCAAATAAGTACAAAAATAACGAAGAAATTAATAAACCCGAGGTGTTGATGTTTTACAATAATATTAAGCATAAGTACACAAATAAGATTTGTAACCATTGTATTTGTATATACCTTATTTACTACTTAAGGTTTTTGAAGTATTCAAGAGAATTGGCCAAACTAAACTTATAACTGCAATTATATTAAGGGAATTTAAACAAATTTGTATGTAACTAATGTTTAAATGTGCAAAAATTAAATTTCAAAAGTTTTGAAGTTAAACATTAAACAAAGTATAAATAGATGCCAGCATTCCTCTTTAGGCATAAAAGCTTCCTGGAAATTCCAAATACCTGATAGAGTGGTCATATCAGGCAGAAATTCAACCATCAGGAAAAGTTTCCAAAAGATGCTCCAGAATAGATAAAGTAGCTTATGATCTTTTATACTCCTGAATTAAAGGTGGAATGCTCTCACCCCTAAAGGGATTCCACTACGCAGAATGGGGAAGAAAGTAATATTCACTGAGCATCTATTTAGTACCAATCCAATCTCAGTACCAGGCTCACTGTACACACTCAATAACCTTTATCTCTTATACTAATACAGACATTTACAGAGTGCAAAAAGAGGGCATAAGAATTATGGAATACAGAAAAGAGAGTGATTTATTGTACATTGAGAAGGGAGTCAAAGAATATGCCAGGATGAAAGGGTAGGAAGAGATTCCAGATTTTAAGCATAAGGAGGTATAGAAACACATGGCATCTTCTGGAGATGGCAAGTTCTTTGGTAAGATTATAGGAAAGGATGTGTGGGGCGATGTCATAGCAAATGAGGCTGGAGAGGCAGGTTAAGATCAGATCATGAAAGGCCTTGATCACGCTGCCACACTAAGAAGCATGGATTTACCATCTAGGTGACTGGAAGAAACAGGATCAGATCTAGGTTTTAAGAAAATATAACTGAGCTACATACAACATGAATGAATCTTACAAACATGAAGTTGAGAGAAGAAAGCAAGGCTGAAAATGATTTCATTTACATAAAGTCCCAAAATAGCCAAAACTAACAATATTGCTTAAGGATACACATACTCAGGGTAGAGCTATAAACAAAAGTAAGGAAGTGATCACTGCAGAAGTCACTATACTTGGAAGGGAGGATAGGGGTGGAATAAGAAGAATACGATAGGGAGGAGACATGCAGGGGTTTCTGAGGTTCTGCCAGTGTTTTGACCTGGGTGGTAGTAATATGGGTATATCCTTTAATGAACTGTATGTTATATACATCTTTTGTATATGCATTATATTTCACAATAAAATGTTGTAGAAGACATAATTTGAATCATCCTGGAAGGATGATGAGGGTGGGCAGTCTGGAAACAGGGAGAGAAATTAAGAGCTGGTCACAATAGTACAGGCAAGCGAAGAGAGCTTAAGTAAGGTCATCAGTAGTAAGGACACAGAGAAAAAAAGGAGATTTGAGAATTACTTAGAAGTTAGGTCTCAATGACCCATTAGAAACAGAAACTGAGAGATTTTTTAAGTTTCAAGCTTGGGAAATTGGATGTTAGGCAGGGAAAACACTAACAGCAGCAGACATGCGATTTTTAAAAAAAGTGAAATATGATTCACATACCATAAAATTCACTCTTTAAAGTGTACAATTCAGTGGCTTTTAGTATATTTACAAGATTGTGCAATCATCACCACTAACTCCAGAATATTTTCACCACCCAAAAAGAAACCCCATACTCATTTACTCATTAACAGTCACTCCCCATTCCCTATGCGCTCTCACCCTGCAGCCCTCATGTAATTTTAAGAGAATAAAATCCTATGGTTAAAATCTGTCTTGACAGAGTAACAGTGACATTCAATTGGTCTCAGCAGCCCAGTCCCCAAGGTGATCTTATTTCAGAGCCTTAATTTGTCTCTCCACAAAAACGGGAGCTCTGGAAAAGCTGAAAACCTTCTTTTCTCAACATGTAAGAGGGGAACGCCCCATTCCTCATTCCAACTCGGATAGGGACTCAAGTCAACAGGGATCAAGGTGGCAGAGATAGGCATCAGGTTATAGGGGTTTTCAACCAGTGGCAGTACTGCCCACTCTCCAAGGGTTTGGAAATGTGTGTGTGTGGTGAGTACTACAGGCATCAGACGCAGGGGACAAGGATGGTAACCTCAAATAATGCATGGGACACTCCTACATAACAAGGAATTGCCCCACAGAAAATTCAACAGAGCCCCATCTCTCCTCTGAGAATCAACAGCGGCAGAATTCCTATTATTTCTGCAAGTATGGAAACCAAAATGGAGAGTTATGATTTGTAATTGGGAACCAGGCCCAGGCCCAAGAACGTGTGGTTAAGAATAGCTTAGAGAACAGAAGATTTAAATTAGCTCACAGTGAAAAGAGAGTATTAATAGAAACCCAGATACTAATAGTGAAGAGTCTCAGTTAGCTGAGGAGGACCTTCCTTGGCCCAGGACTTGTAGCATTCGACCATTACTGTTCTCTTGAGTCTATGCCATGTGCTAGAGCTGCACCTTGAGGTATGGGAAAGGGTAAAGGCTGTGTAGTCAGTGGTACAAACCATCAGAAAGAGGACCCACAGAGGGTATGCCCTACAGTCCATCTTAAAAAAGTTAAAAAGGCCCACTAGGGAACTCCCTACACAAAGAAAAAAGTTTGATCTGTCTTCCCCCTAAACCTTTTTCTCTCTCTACACTGATTTTGTATGCAATTCTGCCATCGGTCACCCCTCTGATTCCAGCATTGAAGAAGACTGTTAAAATTGGCAATTTACTTTCAAACATTTATGATGTGTGAAGCTCTGGGAAGCATATGCAGCAATATGAGATGGTCCTTAGATTAAAAGGGCTTCCATTCTAGTGGTGAAGTTAAAACATTAACCCAATTAAATAAAATACACATTTGCTTGTATAACATATTGCAACGGAAATAATTTCACAGCTGAAAGCAAGTTTTGGGGTCAGCTTTGCTACCTAAGAACTGCATGAACTTGGCATCTTTCCTATCACCTAAGTTTCAGTTTCTTCAACTATAAAAAGAAGATGATAAACCTGACAAGGTTGCTGTGAGATTCAGAAGTGAAAGGTTGGTTTTTTTCTTTCCCTAAATAAAGAATACACACTTTATATATATAAACTTTCCTACAAAGTTCTATTAGAGTATAGAAGTGGGAGAGTTTACATTTGATATGAGAACAGTTTAACAAAGGAGGAAGCATTTGAACTAGGCTTCAAATACAAGGTTAGGATAGTAAATGTATTACAGCAAAAGTAATAAAATTTATTCAACAAATTTTCATTGAGCAACTGCTTTGTGCCAGGCCCTGGGCCACGCAGTAGGTGCTAATGACTTTGGTACTGCTTATTATATTGCCTCAATACATTTATTCATTAATTCTTTCCACAAATATCTAAGATGTAATTAGTTTACCAGAGTAGCTAGACACCTAGAAAGCCTGAGGCAACTGGTCTCAGGGAGAGGTGGCAATCAGACAGGGGATGGTGGGCCCTGAGAGAGGTACCTATAGAAGCTCAGTCAGGCCAGGTCATGCGGAGGCCAGACATCCGAGAACCCTGAGATGGGGTGGAAGACACGAAGAAAGAGGCAGAGGAGAGTTCTACTGACACAATTATATCTAATAAACAATGCTCTCCAGTGCTGGACCTACTGATAGAAATCAGCTCCATGCCTTGCTGCAAATGACCAAGAATACCAACCTCCCTCCCAATTCCAGGCTTGGAAACAATTCTCTTCCCTGTCCATGTCACAAGGCAGAACATTATACAAGATGCCCTGAACCAAATGAATGTCACAGTGAACTGAGTGCTCTCTGGTGTTTACTGTAAGCTCTGAGCCAGGCTGTTTTGTGGACGTGGACGTGGAGGTGGAAGTGGTGGTGGTGGTGATGGTAGAGGAGGAGGAAGAGATGGGGTGGGAGGAAGAAGAAGAAAGGATAGATTATTTCCCTGTAATTCTTTAATAAGAAAGTATGGGGAAAGCAAGAGGGAGATTTTTTTGGGTTTCACCAAGCTGTCTGGTGTCTACTGTAAGAATAACTAAATATATTTACTCTGTATCAGGCACTGAACTAAGCACTTTACATATATTAACTCATTTCATCCTTGTGACCATCCTATGAGTAGTTACTATTATTATCCCATTTTAAAGATGAAGAAACTGGGGCACGAAGGAGCTAAGCAACTTAACCGTAGATATAAAGCCATGAAGTAGTAAAGCAAGGAATTCCAACTCTGTCTTCTGTGCTCTTCTTGCTAACCAAGGCTTTCTCTCTTAAAATTAGACTGCCTTACATCTCCCAGGTAGGAATTTGTGCAACTTTGAAGGTCTGAAGTATTAAGACTCTCAAACGAGGATGGTAGAAGCAGGAACTGAAAAATAAGATAATATATACAGTTTTATGTTGAATCTTAGAATTAGAGAATTTGGAGTGGTGATCTGTCAGAAAATCTAGGTTCAATCCTCAGTCTGCTCTTTATTGGTGATACCAGGAAAGTTCCATGACTTCTCTAAGACTCATGCAGAAAGTATCACCTGCTCTGTTTATCTTATAAGATTGTCATGAGAATCAGATGTGTACAAGCTTTAGTATGTTGGCTTTGGGAACACTCTGACGATTCTTTTTTCAGTTCTTCAAATGGTTTGGATCAACGCAGCTGCCAGATAAACAAAATGTTACTTACTACAATAAAGCAGATAGTCCTGAGACTGGATCAGAATCCTGAACTGTTGTGAATATTAATAGCCACTCCTGCTTTACACGTGAGTCCTATGTAAAGCACCTCATGTGATTCCTATCTGACTCAGGCGCTTGGTGAATGGTTCCTTTACTCCTCCTTCCCCACCCCCACCCTGCCTTGTTTTTATGGGTGAATTACATCGGACTTGATACTCCATAGGCTAAGGAAGAATCCAGTTAGGAACAGAACAAGAACTCTCTGGTGTTCTTCCCATTTCAGGATCACTGGGGATCATGAGCAAGACTCACAGTCTCCCTATGATTCACTTTCCGACCCACCAAATAGGCTGATTCATTTGGTCAGGGTACACCATGGAGTCCTGCCAAATGCAAATAAACTGTCTATAGGGCATGTGCCAAGCTATGCTGGGAGCAGGCTCATTACTGCCACAGTCACTATAACAAATAACAACAAAAGCCTCTAGGTGCAAATTACTACACACAATAAACTTAATTCAAGAAATACCAAAGAGATCCTTAGTTGCATTCTAATTTACATGGCACCATTTATCACACAAGTGTCCTGGGGCCTCTACAAACTGAAAATAAGACATCAGTACAGGTTAGCTTCTATTATACCTCAGTGATCCTACCAACTTAAATCCACCTACCACAAAAATTGTGAAGAGAACACAGGAAAGACTGCATAAAGAGTAACTGAAAAGAACTCACAGTCTGGAAAATATGAGAGAGTCCTCTGTTCTATTCCTAATGGATTATTCCTTAGCCTCTGGACTTAGAAGTATCAAGTCCAACGTAATTCACCCATCAAAGCACAAAGCCAGGAGGGGAAGTAAAGGAACCATGCACTGAGTGCCTGAGTCAGATAGGAATCACATGAGATGCTTTACACAGGACCCACATGTAAAGCAGGAGTGGCTATTAACATTCCCAACAATCCAAGGCAAAAACCATTGTGATGGTACTTGCAAGCCTCTTTTCCAAAGTAATACACAGTGTGTTACAACAGGGACAAAAATACCAGCTATAGAGACAAACAATAATAGCTAGCATTTTAGCACCTATACAATGTGCCAGTACTGTGCTAAATTCTTTACTCATGTATGCTGTCTTTTTTCAATACTCACAGCCAACTAGGAAGTAGACATTATCTTCATTTTGTAGATGAACAAACTGAGTTGCTTAAAGTGGTTAAGCATCTTGCCTGAAGTCAGTCACCTAGGTCCAGGTCCTACCTCAATCTTCTTCCAGCTATGTGACCTCAGCCAAATCCCTCAACTCTGCAGTGCATTAGTATTCTAAAAGTAAAGTGGAGATAAATCCAGTCCTCCCTGCCACTCATTGACTGTTGCAAGAATTACGTGGCACACATAGTAGTAAAGTGCAAAGTACATGTAAAAGAAACTTGTCTTCTCCCAAGTAGACTGCAGTCACTGGTAGGCAGAGACCATGTTGAACAATCTTTTAAAATCCCTAAAAGTAAGACTATGTTGCATACGCTGAATGGTTATACATTCATAATCATCATGAATGAATATATGATATCAATACAAATATGAATATAATAATGATTATGCATTCATCATTATAGATGAACAGAACCTGTCTGGTCATCTTTTCAACATATTTACTGAGCATCCACCCCTGTGGCTGGCATAGTGCCACATGCCATGGAGACGCAGAGATGAATATGTGCCCCGACCCTCAAGTTCCTTGGAGAAAGACAGTAGTGCACTAAAGGCAGAGTGAATAAAATGACCATGGTGTGTAAAGGCAGGACTTGTTCCTGGAGCAGTGAGAACTAACACAGTTCAAGTACAGGTTCATAGTGGCAGGAAGGGAGTGACAGCAGATAAGGGTGAGAAAACAGGTTGGGGACAGACTGTGGAAAAGCTTTAAACAACCCTCTTGGAAGAATTTCAAAAGAGGCAGCAAAATGAAGGATTACCTTGAGAGTCAGAGAGCACAGTCAGAGGAGGAAGGAGGAGAGTAAAAGGGCAGAAGGAGAAAGGCTCTCAAGTGAATTCTAAATACACTTCAAAGTTCTGCTCAGGGCTAGCTGCCAACGCAATTTGATTTTCCCTATCTCTCCATTTCCCTCTTTTTCTCACCTAATATCATAAATGTCTTTTTTTTTTTTTTGCTTTTGGCCTGCCAAGGTTCCAAAGGGGCCTGCTTTTAGGGTGTCCTCAGGTATATTTCAACTTCTGTTTTTCTCATCCATTAGATAGTTATAACACATCTCAGGATTATCCTGCATATAAAATGAGGTAATGTATCTTTTCGACAAATGGTGCTCGGAAAATTGGATATCCACATGCCAAAGAATGAGGCTGGATCTTTATATTATGTACAAAAGTTCACTAAAAATGCATCAAAGACTTAAAACTATAAAACTCTTAGAAGAAAACATAGAGCAAAAACTTCATAACGTTGAATTTGGCAATGATTTCTAGATATAACATCAAAAGCAGAGGCAACAAAAGAAAAGATAAATTGGACTGCATCAAAATTAAAAACTGCTGTGAATCATAGGACACAATCAACAGAGTGAAAAGACAACCCATGGAATGGGAGAAAATATTTGCATATCATGTATCTGATAAGGGATTAACATCCAGAATATATAGAGAACTCCTACAACTCAACAACAACAAAAACAACCTGATTAAAAAATGGTCAAAGGACTTGAATAGACATTTCTCCAAAGAGGATATACAAATAGCCAATAAGCACATCAAAAAAATGCTTAGCAGCACTAATCATTAGGGAGATGCAAACAAAAACTACAATGAGATATCACCTTACATCCATTAGGATGGCTACTATCAAAAAAATAGAAAATAAGTGTTGCCAAGGATATGGAGAAACTGGAACCCTTGTGCACTATTGGTGAGAATGTAAATAGTGTAGTCACTATAGAAAACAGTTTGGTGGTTCCTCAAAAAATTAAAAATAGAATTATCATATGGCTCAGCAATTCCACTTCTGGGTATTTACCAAAAAGAATTGAAAGCACGGTCTTGAACACATATTTGTATGTGCATATTCACAGTAGCATTATTCAAAACAGTCAAAATGTGGAAGCAACCCAGTGTCCATCAATGGATGAATGGAGAAACAAAATGCAGTATATACACACAATGGAATATTATTCACCCTTAAAAAGGAATTTTAAAAAAAGGAAGTAAATTCTTACACATGCAACAACATGGATGAACACTGTGGACTCTATACATACTTAGTGAAATAAGCTAATCAAAAAAAGACAAATCCTGTATGATTCCACTTATATGAGGTACCTAGAGAAGTCAAACTCATAGACACAGAAAGTAGAATGGTAGTTGCCAGGGGCTGGGGGATGAGAGAATGGAGAGTTATTGTTTAATGGGTACCGAGTTTCAGTTTTGCAAGATGAAGAGAGTTTTGGAGATGGATGGTGGTGATGGTTGCACAGCACTGTGAATGTACTTAGTGCCACTCAACTGAACACTTAAAAATGGTCAAGATGGCAAATTTTATGATATGTGTATTTTACTACAATTTTAAAAAAAGGAATAAGTTTCCAAAAATAAAAATAAGGCAACATGGGGTTGGCCTGGTGGCATAGTGGTTAAGTTTGCATGCTCCGCTTTGGCGGCCCGGGGTTCACGGGTTCGGATCCTGGGTGCAGACCTATGCACTGCTCATCAAGCCATGCTGTGGCAGGTGTCCCACATATAAAGTAGAGGAAGATGGGCACGGAGGTTAGCGCAGGTCCAGTATTCCTCAGCAAAAAGATGAGGATTGGCGATGGATGTTAGCTCAGGGCTGGTCTTCCTCACCAAAAAAAAAAAAAAAGGTAACATATACAAAGCATCCAGCAAAAAACTTGGCAATGAACCTTAGTTCCTTCCTCTCTCCCTGATGCAATCCTTTATTTCAAGGTTCTCTTCAAGTTCCCTAAGGAGTTCAGCCCCAACCAGGTTCCCCAGCTCTGCCATTAAATCTGGCTGTGCATCCCATGGTGAATTCCTCCCCACACTGGTCTTTGGTTTTGTTAAATTAAAAAAAAGCGGGGGGGGGGGGGATTAAACTACATTACACTCCCTTTCAGCTCTAAAAAAATAACACATTGAAGGTTAAAGGGATTAAGAATAGGCTAGCAGAAAGGAAGGAAAGAAAACATTTTTGAGTATTTATTATGTGCTACATATTGTGGTAGGGGCTGGGGGATTCACAAATACAAACATACAAAAGGAAGGTGATAATTCCTGATTTGGGGGAAACAGATGTAGAAATCACAACCTGTGTGTAGGTTACAGGAGAGAGTGATTAACTGCTAGGGGAAATCCAGGAAAAATCCACCAAAGAGGTGATAAATGAGGGAGGCCAGCTTTTGGAGGAAGGATGTGGGGATCAGAAGGAGTTAATCAGGTAGAACAGAGGCAGAAAGGCAAGCAAGGCTGAGGACCAACATAAGCACCTAATAGCCAATGAATGCACTGTCAGGGCACAGTCCAGCGGAGAGGTGGAAGCCAGTCTGGAGAAGCAGTTTGCGATCTGACTGCAAAATGCCCAAAAAGCTGGGAAAAGGAGATTGGATTTTATCCTGAAGACAGTGGGGAACCATTGACAGCTGAAATTGGAGAGTGACAAGATCCGACATGTATGGTAGAAATATCACTGGCAACAGTGTAGAAGAAGATAGATTAAAGGAACCAGGAAACTATTGCCATAGTCCAGACAAAACAGGATGAGGGCCTGAATGAAGGCAGTGGCAGTGGGGAAGGAGAGGAAAGAAAGCTCCGTTTGCCTCAAGCAGCTCCCATAGATAAAGGACTGGTGCACGAACTCCAGAAGGTTGGCTCTTATACACTATGGACCTTGAACAAAGTTCTAATTTCTAAACAGTTTCTGACTAATTCTGAATGTCCCTAGGTCCAGGGCAATCACTCAAAGAGAGGAAACTGGCATAAAAGTTAATCTGTTTCAGCTGCTAGGCTACCCCCCACCCCTTCTCACCAGAAATAATGGAAGGCAGCACTGGAAAAAGGAGCATCTGGCTGCAGTAAAGACCCATCCCTTCCCGTGCTGGAGCTGTTGGCTCATCTTTGGAAATCACAACAATCAAGAATGGAGAATCGTTCTTTTCATCCCTTCTCACAGCATTATCCCAGCGACCTCATCCCCTAACAATGGTGTGGTTTGTGTTATGTTTTCCCTCTATCACTGCCCCTCCCCACCGTGGCACAACAGAGATGCTATGCCCCAGAGGCCGCCAAGGTTGTGAGCCCCACAGCCTCTGAACAAGTCTTTGAGGGGTAGGAGCTGCATGAAGAATCAGATTAAAAAGATCAAATATTAACTAAAAGGAATGGGGAAAACCATTTTTTCCTCCTTTATTAGACTAGCAAAAAAGATTTTACATGACATTTCCCAGTGGTAAAGAGTGATTAAACAGACACCCTTGTCCATTGCTCAAAGCTATTTGTTGATATGGTGTGTTTGGAAAACAATTTGGCAGTATTTCAAGAACCTTAAAAATGTTCATCCCCTTTTACCCAATAATTCTCATTTGTGGAAAGTGAGTAAGGGACTAATTCAAAGGAAAGAAAACAATATGTGCATGAAGATACATATTACAGCACTAGAAGAAAAAACAGTAGTAAAGTTTCTGTTCTTTTCTTTTACCTGTGACACAACCTAAAGAAGATCTGCTCTAAGGAAATTTACTAAATGACTAACCAAACTTACCAATGAGTTACATTAGAAGTTTTTCTATTCATTTTACAGGATAGCAGATTATTATTAAAAAATTCATTTAAAATAACTCATTTACACATTCAGTATTCTATGGTGTACCAGGCACTGTGCTAGCGGCTGAGGCTATAGCAGTAGACAATACAGACATAGTCCTTCATCTCAGAGTCTAGTACCTAGCAGAGATGTCAACAAGAAACAAGTAATGATAATAAAGCATGATCAATATTTTGATAAAGGGAAATATAGTGTGTTAGTGGAATAAATAGCAAGAGGGTCTTACTCTTATTGAAGGGGTCAGAAAAAGCCAGTGGGAAGAAGTTAAAGAATTTGGACTTCATTCTAAGGACAGCAGAAAGTACTTGGAGTTTTTATTTATTTTTTATTTTTTTATTTTTTGTGAGGAAGACCAGCCCTGAGCTAACATCTGTTGCCAATCTTCCCCTTTTTGCTGAGGAAGACTGGCCCTGGGCTAACATCTGTGCCCATCTTCCTCCACTTTATATGGGACGCCGCCACGGCACGGCTGACAGGCAGTGCGTCGGCGGGCGCCCGGGATCCGAACCGCGAACCCCGGGCTGCCAAGCGCGGACGAAACCGCTACGCCACCGGGTGGCCCCTACTTGGAGTTTTTAAAAGGGTAATGCAATGGCTGGATTTGTGTTCTAGAAAGAACACTCTGGCTGCTATGTGAAAAGTTGGAGAAGAGCAAGACTAGGGTCAGGCACATTCACTGGGAGGCTATTATAGTCCCACTGAGAAATGATGGTGACTGAGGCTACAGCGGGGCAATGGAGAGAAAGAGAAGGTAAAGCAAAAGAGATATTTAATAGCTAGAATCAACTTTTTAGTGATTGCTGGAATGTGGGGGGTGACAAACAGAGAAGAATGACTTCTAGGTTTCTGGCTTGAGCAAACTGTGACGTCTACTGACCCAGGTTTCCTGAAGCATGAGGAAATTTGGTACAGGGTAGATGATACTGAGTTTAATTTCAGACATTTAGAATTGGAGGGTCTTCAAGACATCCTTGTGGAGCTGAACTGTAGGCCAATGATTTGGTTCTCAAAGTGCACACGTGGGCTGGAGATATAGACTTGGAAGTCACCAGCATACAGGGATGGTAACTGAGGAAATGAGAGTTGATATGATCACTCTTATATCAAGGATTTATTGAGCTTAGCACAGTACTAAGTGCTGTGAGAGAGGAAAGAAATGGAAGAGAGTTTTCCCCGATCACTCCTTCCAGGATGCCTTCCCACAATCCTCCATCTGTCTCAGGCTAATGGAAATCGCTATACCTTCTGCTTACTACCTCTGTTACTGCTTGCAATTACCACCCTATATTACACTTGTTGGCTGGCTTATGTCTTGACTATTGAGTGTAAGATCCTTGCAAGCAGGAACCATGTTTCACGTCTTTTTACTCCCAGCCCACAGCAGCATCTGGGGCATAGTATGTGTGTTTAGTGTTCTGATGGAGAATTGATGCTGTAATTAGGAGATGCAGCACAGACTACATTGCATTTCCTCTAATAACTCTTATTTTATAAACATTTTACTGGAGGAGGGAGAAGGCTATATGTATGTTTTAACCAGACTTTTGTTTTTGGACTTTTCAAAAGTACTCCACTTGCAGAAAAAAATGATATGTTCTTAAATTGTGAAATTATTTCCACCTGCTGTCAGTTCTTTGGTCATGAGCTCATACTAGGTGTCTTCACTAAACCTTGGACTGATCTTCAGCAGTCTCCTCTGGTACTCATGTAAAAGAAGGTCCTTTTGGCAACAGCCTTCATGTAAGTTTGATCCCAAGAATGGTGACTTATCAGCATTTATTTGCTCACGGTCTTGTGATGGGGATTAGTCCAAGAGACTTACACAGGGTTGGTCTCTACCCACAAGTGTGCCTATAATCTAACAGCACAGACCACCAAGAGAGGATTGGATAGAGGATAAATACAGATAAAACATTAGGAGTAGGTAAGACTAAATATTTATATTCCATTAAGACGGAAGATTAAATACATTAGAGCAGAGACGAGGGAGAGAGGAGAAGAATGTCAAGGGACTATAATGGGTGGAAAACAAGAAGGGCTGGAGGGAAAGCAATGGCTAGCCTTTCATGAGTCTGGAAAAAATAAAGACACAATCTAGCACAATAGCCTTCCACATTGGTACAGGCAGGGGAATATTTGAGAGGTCAAACGATGTGCTAGGTGCTTTATATGCAGTCTCTCATTACTGATTATAATCCTACGTGGTAGGAATCCTTAGCCCCATTTTACTGATAGTGTTACTGAGGCTCAGGGAAGTAGAATGATTTCACCAAGGTTTCATGACACTGAAGTATTTCAAAGTCCAAAAGACTGTAAGGTAGGAATTATGCCTCTGGATAAAACTCCTAAGGAGGATGGTCATTTTTTTCACTTATAGCTGTGGCCAGTTAATCCAAAGTCATCAATTTTACAGTGATGTGCTGGAGTCAGCTTCTATCAGCTCATGAAAACTGTTAAATTTTCAGAAATTTTCGGATCCAGTTGACTTTACCTTAGTAATTGGAAGTCAACCACTGTAGGAGTATTTACATCATGGAAATTGGCAAATGCTGCAAATCAGGGCATCTTTTTCTTTCTTTTCTTTTCTGAGAACTTGTTGTTAAACATTTACCAGCACACCACTGCTTGACAACCTTAGAGATGGAAGGGAATGACTTTCCTCTCACTTGCCAGGTCCCATCTATTGGTTCTAGTTGCCTGGAAAACTGTGCTGGGAAGGATTCTGAGGCTACATTTGTGCTTATCTATCATAAAGAGCCTGCCAAAACTGAGAAGTGATGCCTGTCATAGGCAGGGAGGGGGAAATGGCAGCAGCCATGTCATGTTCCTGCCATCCCTGACACTGTCCCATGCTCTAATTTTAGAGATAAAAAAACCAAGACTCACAGAGGGAAGGTGATTTGCCTGAAGCCACATAGTGAATCAGTGGTAAAGCTGAGGCTGTAAGTCAAATAATCTGACTGCTACTCCAGTGATCTTTCCCCAACAGCACAGAGACCACGGAGTTGAAGCCTTCCTTGACTCAGCTAGCTTCGGAGTGACAACGACAACTAAGCAGGAATGATGCAGAGGGCATATAAACATACAACGAGGGGTGGACTAGAATGAACTTCTGGTTCTTCCAGGCTTGAGAGTTTGTGATGCTAGGTTTCTAAGAACTCTATCTATGCTCTTCCTCCTCCTCTGCTTTTTTCTCTCCAAAGCCCCAGTAGATAGTTGCGTGCCTTCTTCCTGACCACAGAAACTATTACCAACCTAAAGTGTGGTATTTCCAGGAATCTTACATGACTTAGCAACACCCTGATAATGATTACATTGTCAGTGGTCAAGTCAAAAGATACAGAGATTATACTTAGAGGGTGATTTCACCGGAAGACATGAAATGAATAATAACATGAATAAAAAAGGAAATTCACAATAGCTTATTCCTATGAACTTCAGTAGTAAACAATCCTCAAACCATTTTTGGTTCTTTTTAAACAGTGTATTTTGAAGAAGTAATAATGGTTCAAGAACCAAGAGGTATAAAATGGCAAACAGTCAAAAGTCTCCCTCCACCCTAACCCCAGCCATCCTGTTCTGCTTTGTAGAGATAATCATTGTTAAGAGTTTCTTGTGCTTCATGGCAGAGATATTTTATGTATGCAACAGTAAATATATATAATATTTTCACACAAATAGTAGTACAGTATGATTTAGTATCATAGTACACTATGTGAGTCTTTTTTCCACTTAAATTATACCTTAGAGCTTATTCCATATTAGACATATCCCGTATGTCCAAAGAAGACATAGTTCTGACCCAGCAGGATGAAGGCTAAGAAGAAACTGGATAGAGATTTATTTGGACAGAGAATCCTTCTATGCTCTTTAACCAAAGCATGTAAGCCACCATCTTTGCCTATGCACAAGATCATTCCCACTTAACCCAAATGTGTCATGTCTATTATTCAATACAATTCTACAAATATGTACTGAGCATCTGTGCTGGGTACACAGTGGGAACTCAATAAATCGATATCTGGGTCATTTTTTAATCCCTATGTTATATTATCATCACTTCTGTACAGGTCTAATTCTCCTAATAGACTATAAACAACTTCAAGGGATCACATTTCAATTATCTTTGTGTCTGAATATGGAATGGCTCTGCTGGGCACTCAGAGTTTAATATATGAACAGAATAGGGACCCAAGTACCTCATGCTGGGCATCTGTGGGTTAGGGGAGGCAATGGTGGGGGGAGGTAAGTAATCAAGGGATGCTTCATGTGAAAGTAACAATATCTGAGATGAGTCTTAAAGGATGAAAAATATCCCCCAAAGCAAATTCTGGGAACAAGAGATGAAGGATAGAAGAAAAATACTCTGAATGCGCAAGGGAAGACATCAACATCAGAATGCATGGAGGTAGCAATATTCATGAAGTGAATTATTCTGCAAATAATATGCAACTGAGTGTTTCTAGAGCCTGGAAGTTCCCAGGAAAAGACGAGAATGAAAACGTAGGTTGAGTCCCAATCACAGAGGGTCTTAAATGATTTGAGCTTTGCCTTGAAAAAGAATGGCGAGGCCCAAAATTTTGAGTAGAAAGAACATGATATAAAGAAAAAAATCAGGATTGAAAGGCAAGACAGAGATGGGTTTATATCCTAAACTCTTAATCAGTAGCAGTGTGACTTTGGAGGAGTAACTTAATCTCATTGAGCGTTAGTATTTCCTCTGAGTATAACATACACCTTACTAGATTGAAATGAAGAAAAAATTAGATGTTAAAGAGCTTTATAAACTGGCAAGTACGACATAAATATTAATTGTTGTTATAATCATAAGCTATGGGAAAAAGTGTTACAACCTTATTGAGGATTTGTTGGCGGTGAGAGAAAAGCCTAGAAGTGGAAAAGAGAGAAAGTGGTGGTGGTGGGGTGATCATTTACTAGTGTAGATGAAGCCATAAGCCCTATCACCCTCACCTGCAGACCCAAGGACTTCATCCTGAACCCTTCCTTGAGCAAGACTCTCAGGGATGGATATCCATATCAACCACTAGGCATTCATGATTCCAACTTATTTGATAAAATAAATCCTGGGTCAATAATTTCAATGGGATGACAAAAATGCAGAGTATTTACTGGTAGCATTGCATCTGCAGTCTTCCCAAACAGCAATTCATTAAACAATCAGCCAGAAACACTAAGCCAAAGGGGGCCTTAAAAAGGACATTAAGTGTACGACGTAAATAATAAGGGAAATTGGGTGTGGGCTATTTGGGAACTCTTATCTTCTCAATTTTTCTGTAAATCTAAAACTGAAGAAATAAAAGTTTATTTGTATAACAGTACATTGCAGATTCAGAGTGGATTTATTCATAATAGCCCAAAACTGGAAACAATCCAGGTATCCATCCATGGGAGAATGGATAAACAAACTGCAGTATATTCATGCAATGGACTACTACTCAGCAATAAAAAGGAATGGGTTATATGCTGAGGCAGTATCCCACAGAGAGCAACTAGAATGATGCACAATCATGACATGCAACTATCTACTGGAGCTTTGGAGAGAAAAAAGCAGAGGAGGAGGAAGATTGGCAACAGATATTAGCTCAGGGTCAATCTTCCTCAAAAAAAAAAAAAAAAGGAATGGGTTATAAATACAATCAACAACACGGATGGATCTCAAAAGTATTATGATGAGTGAAAGAAGACTTAAACAAGAGAGCACATACTATAAGATTCCATTTATATGAAAGTTGAAAACAGGCAAAACTAATCTATGATGGGAAAAAATCAGAATGGTGGTGGGTTCTGGAGGTTGGGGGTGGGGGTGGGGACTGTCTGGGAAGGGGCATGAGGAAACTTTCTGGGATGATTGTATAGTTTGAGCTACACAAGTATATGCATTTGTCAAATCTCAGAGAATGCTCACTTAAGTTTTGGGCATTTCACTCCATGTAAATTTTACCTTAAAGAAAAGTACTAAATACTGGACTCTTGTTAATGATATGCATACTGAAGTATTTAGGGGGAAATGTACTGATGTCTGCAATTTACTTTAAATGCTCTAAAAAATATGATGGATAATGGATGGACAAAGGGATGGATAGATGGATAGGTATGTGATATGGCAAGTATAGTAAAATATTAGTGACAGAGTCTAGATGGTGGATATATGGGTGTTCACTGTAGAATTCTTTCAACTTTGCTCTATGTTTGAAATTTTTCATTAAAAAATGTTGGGAAAAATAAAGAACATTTTGGGGTCTTGTGTCCAGGTTGGGTGACTGGGAGAAAGAGATTATATTTAAGCTTATAAGGCCAGGCTTGTAGGCTCTTAATATTAATAAAAATCCCTTATACTTAACTCTTTACATGAACACAGATAGCCTTTTCATATTTATCCTCATTTCATCCCTCAGTTTGATTTATGTACCTCTCATCTGTGTTCCTGAGAATGCCTTCATTTTAGCATTTATAGTATCATTTTGTAACTGTTTTTGTTTCTGTATCATCCTACTAGACTACCAAGAACTCCTTGAAGGCAGAGCCTTGTCTTTCTTTTCTGACTTTGTATTCCCTTTGCCTAGCACAGTATCTGACATACACAGAGACACTCATTCAAGCATTTGTTGAGCACATCCCATGGGTTAGAAGGCAAGCAGGCTGGGGCAATCAGACTCTTTTCAAGGGCCATGGGGAGATATAGAAGATTTCCCATAGAGACATGTGATCCCAAACGCATTCTAGGGAAGTGATTTTGTACTTGGAAGGTAATAACTAGATGCAAAGGGACATATTTGTATTTACTCATCTAGCTTTTACCCTGTCATGTTACCACCTGAAGGACTTTCTAGATGAAGCTGGTGTAGTATGTACTGTAGGTTGGCTCCCTCAACCTCCATTCCACTCCTCTTCTAGTTGGAAATGCTGGAAAGCTAGAAAATCACCTTTACCAGAGTTGTTTGCAGTTAATCTGCCAATTATTTGTGTTCACATGAGACTAGTAAGTTAGAAGCAGGGTGAAAACCTACTCTATTATGCCTATATCTTGTTTCTTCTGGCCAACAAGGGTGTAGACGTGAGAGGGTTTATCAGTTGAGGCATTTCCCAGCTTCCTGAGTGCCACGGAGCAGCTGCAGTAGTAGCTTCTCAGCTCCTCCCAGTCGCTAGACCACAGCTATGGAGTGGGGATGGGGTGCTCAAGGGATCACTCCAGTGCTTTCTGAGGGGGCCAAGGGTGAGCGTCATTTGTGGAGTCCTAGACCAGAACACTCAGCTTTAGTTCTTCCTCTCATCTGATAAGCATCTAATTCCTTGTATTAAATTCCTCTCTGCAGGGGCCAGCTTAAGTTTGCGCACTCCGCTTCGGTGGCCTGGTGTTTCGCAGGTTCGGATCCTGGGCGCCAACAGACGCACCGCTTGTCAAGCCATGCTGTGGCGGCGTCCCATATAAAGTAGAGGAAGATGGGCACGGATATTAGCTCGGGGCTAGTCTTCCTCACACACACACACAAAAATTTCTCCCTGTTCAAAATATCTGGAGTGGTTTCTATTTCCTGTACTGATCCCTGGGTACAAAAATTAAGAAACAAGTTTGACTAGGGGCAGGCCCCTGTGGATGGGAAAGGGGTTGTGTTTTGGAGTTTCTCACGAGTACCTATGCAAGTAATTGTTGAACCCTACTTTGTACCAAGCACTGGACTAGGGGCTGGCCTCAAGAGACAGTGGTTTGCTTTCAGGTAGGAGATCCATGCTCACATGTCACAGCCCATAGTGACGGATGTCTGCAAAAAGGAGAGAATGGTCAGAATGAGAGTCCAGGTGAAGGGGTAGCTGTAGAAGGGAGAGAAAATGCTAACTCTCAGACCTCAAACCAAACAGTAACGAAAATGTTCAGCATTTTATGCGTAGCATAGTCATCTAAATTATCTCATTTAACACCTCTTCTCACTCCTTTTTTTTTAACATTTGGGTGCTTCCTATGTGGTAGGCACTTTATATATATTTTCTTACTTAAACTTTGGAATACCCTATGAAGTAGGGACTGTTATTAGCTCCATAACTTGCCTGAGGTCTCAGAGTGATTAAAGAGCAGGGCCAGCATGACATATCTTTTGATTCTAATCCTTCATTCTTAAGGGATAACAAAGCCAGACTTTCAGTTCCTCAAAAGACATAACATATTTAAAAACTAACATTGTACAAATATGAAGAATTGTTATCCTTATTATGGAAAACCTCTTTCTTCAAGTTGGAAGTCTTCAAGGTAAGAGGAACAGTGTCCATGCTGCTCTGGCCCTAGAAAGGGATGAGAGAGGTCCTAGGCTGGCTCAAATCAGACCAAGTTCACAATGGACAGAGTGGGTGGGGGACAGAGGCAGAGAAGGAGAACCAGTTGCTGCCATCACAGCCTTCTCACTAAGGCAGCTCTTTATCTCCTACACCATTGTTTACAGCTCAGAGGACACCATCCGGACCTAATAAATGCAAGTGTCCATCGGGAAGGGGAAAAACACACACACATGCCCCCTCCACATACAAAAGGACATTTGTGTCAGTCTGCCCAAGAGGCTGACACACACCAAGGGTTTGCCCCTCCTCCCTTCACCCCTTGAAACAGACAAGAAAGGCAGCTTTCTGGTATTCCGCAAAAAGGGGAGGCTGTTGCAGGGAAGAGAACACACACTCTCCAAAACTGCTGACTTGATTCATCCCCAAACTGACACAATGTGGAGAGGAAGACTTCAGGAAATGGGCAGATTATGTCCAAGAAAAGATATCCTGCAAGCAGTTAACGGGAAACTTACATGAAAAGCAAGGACTAAAAATACACAGGCTATTGGAAGCTGGCTGTGAGGGCCCCTAGTTCTTTTCAGAAGTGTCTGAGTATAGGCTTGGAGCTCTCCTCACCCACCAGTCTAGTGAGATCAATTTAGCACTGGCTTTATTCACCAGAAAAGCTTATCATGCATCTGGTGTGATTTAAATTCATCTAGTCCTCCCTGGGTTCTAGGCTCTCTATTTATATGTCATTATAGCACAGAAGGGAAGAGCTCTAGTGCCTTATACACATAGCTTGACTTAAATGATGAGAGAAGTGGATAGGTAGTACAAACAATATCCTGTGTTTAAGTGAGTTTTGATTATCAAGGAATAAACCTCACAATTTAAGAGTTAGGAAGATTTAAAGGGTTGAAAAAGCTGCTTAGAGGTGGCAATGGAATGCAGAAAACTTGTTTGCACTTGAAGGCATTTGTAATGACAAATCAAAGCTTGGCTTAACAGTAGAGAAACTGAAATGCAACATTAGAGGACCAAAAAGTAGCTATTAGGGGGTGTTGTTTGTGTTATTTTAAGAAATAACCTTTCTGTAAGTGCTTAGAGGCAGAAGCTGGCCCATGGAGTTCCCTCCATGCCCTCGGGCCTGAGTAGGAATTTGAAGAGGATGGAGATTGTTTTCATGAGTCTTCTCCTTCCCTATCTCTTATACTTCCAGAAGCCTAATTTTGCCAAACATTTACTGAGCCCCAATATCAGTGGACCTCTTACAGCACTGAACAACAACAGATCAGGAACCTCACAGTCTAATAGCAAAGACACGTCCTACAAATAAGAGAATGGAAGAGGGCAACGCTGGGCTGCCTGGGACCCTGGCATAACTTCTGCAGGGCTCATCACCCAGTGGCCTCATCAGTTCACTCCTCCTAATCCAGCAATTTACAGTCCTCACACCCAGAAATTCTGGGCCCTGATTACAAAGGAAAATCTTATCACCAACCATCCTTCAAACACACAGATACATACCATACATCCTTCTTCCAGGTTTACAATAAACAATTTGAGACCAAAGATCTTTCGGTGTCATATTTTTATACCCAATGGGAGCCAGATGTGAAGGTGCATTGGAAAACAAAACATAGGTGGTCCTACGTGATTAGAGTCTAGGGAGGCTGAGCTGGGAGAACAGCAAGTTTTTTTTACCACAACGATCTAAGACTTCTTTTGTTGTAAATTCCCATAGATACTGTTTGTTGTTGCTGCTCATACCTTCGCTGATTTCTTGGCAGCATTTGAGGCAGTCGAGCACTCCTTCTTTCCTAAATGCTGCTTCCAAATCCTTTGCATTATCTGCCACCACAACAACCTCCTGCATCTCTGCTCCTTTTCAGTCTTCATGGGGATTTTTTTAAGGTCTACAATCCCCAGGATTTCATCCTCAGCTCCCTCTTTTCTTACTCTATATACTTCTTGGTGATTTAGATTTCTCTCATTGCATGGAGTACTCCTAGACTTACATCTCCAGAGTGTACTTCAGGAGCTATTGGGGAGCCATGAGTAGAGTCAATGCCTTTACCTCCATATGGCTCCTTCTTCCTGTTCTCTACATCAGAAGGAAAGGGGATAGTTAACTGGCACCCCAAATCTCCCAACCCTTGGTGAACTGCTTTATAACGTACATAGATAATAATTCAGATTTTGTGTTTTGTTCTGTCTCTGGATGTCTGCAATATTGTTTATTTTAGAACTTGAAAATATAGGTACCACAGCTGTCATTTCATTTGCTATATCTAAATGACAACCATCATCAAATAGTGAAAACTGGACAGGAGTAAAAAATATGGGAAAATTAAGTGGCCAAAGGGTATGAGATACACGATGTTAGGAAATTCTTGGGTTTTGTGCAGTTGGAAACAAAACAAACAAATTGGATTAGTGACTTAAGAAGTGATATAAATTAAACTAAAATACGTTAGCAACTACTCTTATCTCTATTTCTAAAATAGCAGCCATGGAAAAGAGAAGAGAGCCACTGGATTCAACCGCTCAGAAATCTGGCTGTGATTACTCTGGCATCTACATTTCACTATGGACTTCTGAAGACTATAGCACCAGCAGAGAACAACGTTGAAAGAACCTTGGACTGGGCAATAGGGTTCTCCAACTGACTTTGCTACTAAATACTCCTTGCTAAATACTCATCTAATATCTTCAAGTTCCAAGATCCCTTCACATTCTTAGCATTTGGTCTCAGCAAAAGATCAGATAATCATTTACACCTCATTGTAGATTTCAGTCAATGGGTTTGATTTCCTTACTTAATACTATTTGCTTCTTAAGTCAACTCTCCAAAAAGACATAAGGACAGTGGCAGAGCATGCAAAAGGCACCCAAGAAAGGGTTTCCTTTGGCTGCAGTCTCACAGAAGGCAGTGAGGGGGCAGGAGTTTTTGCCTACTAAAAAGTAAGGAAAAATTCCTCATAGCTAAGTCAGAGTCAAGACTTAGTTAAGAAGACGCTGAAAAGTATTAAAAAATGGAATGATATACTTCATCCCCTGATAATCCATATTACTCTCTTATGAGGAAAAGAGCAAAAAGGGGGAAGTTGGAGAAAAAATGGTGGAGGTTTGAGCAAAAGAAAATACAATTTTTCCCCCATAAAAGGGCATCATTCTAATCACATCCTCATCCTCAAATTCAGCTAATTGTGAGAAATTGAAAATGTTCTGTCAATAAATGAATAGCAATTGAGTTCTTCCCTATATTCCAGAGAGCACATTCTATGCAGACCCTGAAATAAAGGAGTTCTATATGTAGTTAAGAAGTCATGTGTATTTTTGTGTGTGTGTGTGTGAGGAAGATTAGCCCTGAGCTAACATCTGCTGCCCATCCTCCTCTTTTTGCTGAGCAAGATTGGCCCTGAGCTAACATCTGTGCCCATCTTCCTCTATTTTATGTGGTACACCTGCCACAGCATGGCTTGATGAGCAGTATGTAGGTCTGTGCTCGGGACCTGAACCTGTGAACCCCAGGCTGCCGAAGTGGAGTGCACGAACTCAACCACTAAGCCTCTGGGCTGGCCCCAAGAAGTCATGTGTATTTTTAAATTATAAAGTAGCAAATAAACATTATAAGTCACAAGTGATATTAGGAGTTTAGAGTGGTGAGCAACTGCTGTGGTTCCGCGTGGTCTAGGAAGGCTTTGAAAGCAATAGATCTGGAGCTCGGCCAGGTCAATGTGAAGGCTTAGACTATGCTATCCTTCCTGGTTGACCTTTCTTCTTTGGATCGATCATCAAGGAACTTCTAAACATGTAATAACAACAATAACCACTAACAAAATCTTTACACGGATAAGTAAGAGTACTTTGTAAAGTATAAAATGTTAAATTTCATATTGCTTGAATCTTCAGAAAAGCATGAAGTGGGTTATCTGCCACCATCATCATAACAGCATTTAACATTAAATGCATGTTGAGTCAGACACGGCACTGTTGGCTGGATAACAGAATACCCATTCACAATCTCTGTCTTCCTTTTTTGCTTTCATTATAGAGTCTAGAAAAGCAGAACATTTGCTTTCCCTAGCCTTCTGACAGAAGGTATCCATGTGTCACAGTTCTGGACAATAAGATATAAGCAGAAATCTGCTGGGGACTCCTGGGAAAGCTTTTGATTTTCTTGCTACCATGAGACTGAAAGCCAACACATTATGGATGGCTGAATGGGAAGATAGAAAGAACAAGCATCCTTGATCATAACACTGAGTCTCTAAACCAAAGGCAGCAACTGCTTATTCTAGACTTCACATAATGCAATAATATTATTTAAACCACTATCAGTTAGCTTAATAAATTGAAAATATTTATGATATAAATACTTACCATTTGCTTAGCCAAGGTAATAAAGCAGGTAGGTTACAGAAACAGGATTCAAGCCTATGTCTGACAGATCCCAAGCTCTGACTCTTAGCCACTACACTAACAAGAGTGCACGCCGTGCTATGAAAACTTGGGTCTCTTAATGACCAGTCCCACGGTTGTTTGGTTGGAGGGACTAGTCGTCTTATGATGGTCACAGCTATTCTCACTATAAAACTTCATATTCTGGGTACATGTTAATAATACGTTTCAAAAAACAATGACACCAATTTCATTGGCTCTCAGTCTAGAGGCAGAGGGATTCAACTTATTGACTTGTATCAGTTATCTTCTCCTGATTCCCTTCTTAACAAGTCTATGACCCTCTTCTTTCATTCTGAATTTCTTCCACATTCTAAATCCAGAGAAATTTAACATTTGCCTACAGAAACTTTCCATTTCTCCTTTCTTTTTTTTGCACCCATTTGGACTTTCAAGATGGCCACAAATGAGTTCTGCCTTTGTTTTCTATACAATAGACAAGTGTCATTTCAACAAACTAAACATCTGATAACACTTAAAAATAAACAGCAGACTATTTCTGGAGGGTTACTTATCCCCTTACAATGCAGCAAATTGGAAGATCATTCAGAAATATTTCAAGGCCTAAAACAACACTGAGCTGATCGTGACAGTGATCAGCCGTTGGCAGCTGTTAGGGTTTTCATTGCTTTACTCTCAAGTGAAATGTACTCATCTGTGGTTATGACTAGCCATTACATAAGAGGATTAATGGGGCTGCTTTTGGCTGTCATGGAAAGCTTACGATATGTTTTTTATGTGGATCCCTAAGAGCAGACATCCTCTCTGCAAAGCTGGTAGGTCACCTCCCTCAACCAATTAGCTAATTGTCTGAAATCACTCCTCATAGATCAAGAAAAACTGTCTTGTGAATGAACTCTGTTCATGCAGAAAGCAAGAGCCTTTTGTTTCCTTTTGAAGACCCTATTCAACTCTAAGGCCCTTTCCATCTACAAAATTCTAAATTCTACAAATGTGAACAATCAGCTCCAATGAATGAATCCTTCCGGCTTTACAGCGAATGAGTGCTTTTTTTGACTATGGTTTTTTTTTTTTTAAGAGAAAATTGTTTTTTAAATGTAGCTTCCTGACTGTACCAGGTGTGAAATGGTAAAAAAAAAAAAAAAGAATAAGCAGTTGTGTTAGCCATCTTTGGTTGTTTCCTCCAAAGCTCGCCAGACTGATGTCATTCTGGATGCTTTCTATTCTGCTGACCAAGCTAGGTCTTCCTAGAAAAATCTATAGACTGACTGCCCAATTCTGATCAAAATATGGCATCAAATTCTAAAAGTTCAGGGCTATCTGGAAGATTAGTAGCTGGCTCTCACTGAATAAAGAGGAGTGAGTGGCTCCTTTTTGTGGTTAATACTAGGAACTGGAGACAACCTTCATATTTGGCCTACTGGGATAAGATGGGCTGAGAATTAATCACCTTGTATTGAGTGACAAGACACCCTTATTTACACTATTTGCATACTGTCTCTCACTGACCCTTATTTTCCTGCTTCCAAATATAGCACTATTTTGTTCAGATTTCTACATTTTCCTGTGCCATTCCCCCTACTACTTATAACTTTCTTCAAAAGTCTAAAACCCCACAAACGAAGTATAGACAAAAGGGGAAGCCCATATTTCTTCCATCTAGGAACACTGGAAAAGCTTTACTGGAGATGACATAAGAGCTAAAAAAAGGATGGACAGAATTTTAACAAATAGAGAAGGGGGAAGGAGTAAAAGGAAGCTCCCCAGGAGAGGGAGACAGGAAAGAGTACTTACCATGTGACAGATACTGTATTAAGTACTTTCACATAAATTCTCATATATATATATACCTTATGACAGATGATACTAGGAAAGGCAAGTATTATTATTCTCTCAAAACCTTTAACCACCTTAAGAAATTTGCCCAAGGTTACAAACCAAACAAGAGGTGAACCTAGGTCTCAAACCCAGATCTAGCTCCAAATCATCACTTTCCCCACCTCACTGATGAGCAATGGCATGGAAGCAGGAAAGCACACGGCTCATTTAGGGAATGGAAACTGAGCTAATATGGTGGGCAAGTGTGTAGCAGTTTCTGAGTGTCTGCTCTTTGGGAGTCACCACTGAAAGAAAAGGGCCCCAAAAAGACAGACTCCAGTAGTGCTATTAGGTATAACCAGAGTGAAATTGTTGACCAAGCAGAATAGGCAGTAAGTCATATCTTTTAAGAAACTATTAGCAGTCCCAGAGCTGATGACTCTAGTTCAGGACCATGATTGTTGCTTCTTTCATCATCTCCATTTGGCAACATATTTGAATTGAACCTAAATGCTCCCTGAGCCTTGATTCCAGCGTCTACTATTATCTAGCTCAGAATATCCAAAAGGCAATGATTATTTGAGGGGACAAGATGGGCACCTCCTGTCACACCTAAGTATGCTATATGGATTCCCCATATATATCTCATGGTCTTTTTCCATTTACCAACATGATCCCCTTTCCTATTTCTCTATTCACAGGCTCTAAAATAAGACCTGCAACATATCAGTTGTTTAATAAAAGTTTACTGAAGAAATGATACATAATAGGTATTTAATAAATGTTTGTTGAGTGAATAAATGAGCTGGATGCCTCTTTTTGAAGAAGTGGATGAAAGATGTTAAGCCACAGACTCAAGATTAGAGTACTGGCATATGATGTAAAGTAAGATGGTAAATACAAGCTGGAGCTGCTAGATGGGCTGAGTGCACCTTGAATACTAGGCATAGGAATTTGACTTCATTTTATAGGCAACAAGAGAATCCTGAATGTTGCTGAGGATGAAAACAATCTTGGGCATGGTGGTAGGGAGGGAAGAGGGTGATACCCAGAATGGTTCCAGATTGTCAGAGAACAGTCAGAAGGTACCAAATGGCTGTTGAGAAGACAGTGAACTCCCAAAGGAGAGGGCCAGAGAGATGGATAAGGAACAGAATCCTTATCTTTGTTTCATAAAATTCCTCACCTTTTCACGATGACAGCAAAGGTCTAATTCCCTCACTATTCCCTCTCTATTGCCAGCTTATTCTTTGTCTTAGCTATTCTTCTCTTCAGGAGTCTTTTTCCTCTGACCACTCCTCAAAATTTCTAATGCAAGTTATCATTTGATTGGATAAGTGTAATTTGTCACAGCCTCAGAACTGTTTAAAATTCCCTCAGAATTTCCAACCTCTGTGGAAGGGAGAGAAGGCTGGTACGGTGCTCTCATCCCCATGGACAGGACAAACTTTGCCTACTAAATTCTGGCCAGAGCCAAAAATGAGTGAAATGATTTCTCTTTGCCTTCCCTATAGAAGCATAGCAGAAACAAACATAGGGAATACCTCATTCTGTGGCTCACGCAAATAAGTATACTCACAGAAATGAAAATTTCTACCTACAGTTTGTTTTCCTTACCTCTGCTGACACTCTAGTGAATGCTATCAACTGATCTACTTAGAACTCACCCCTGTGCCTTTGCTCAAGCTCATCCTGACAATTCATGTACCCCCCTCCTCACTCTCTGACAGTGTTGCAATTATACTCCTCCTTCAAGACCTATCTTAAATGTCACCTCCTCCAGGTTGTTTCAAAAGACTTGTGAGATAGTTTCTTATGAATATATCTTGTCTACCACTCTATTCCCTTCATAAGAAATTAGTTTTGCAGCCAGGGTCTATAGCATTTGGACATCCCTCACAGTTCCTAGTGTACCGTATATACCTAGTACAAGTAGGAGGCTCCCAAACACTTGCTGGAATGAATTAATGAAAATATTACTTTCAATGTAGATGAAAATCTACATTACTTCAGGGCACGATTATCCCTATTTTACAAATAAGAAAATGAAGGCTCAGAAAAGTTAAGTGATTCAGCAAAGAGGACATGCTATCCACAGAAGCTCAGATTAAAGGCCCACATTAAGAGGATTCAGATTGAATCTGGGCACCTCTTAGATAACTGCTCCCATCTTTTATTGAATAGCCCATTGAGAACACAAATTGATATCTTTTGGGGGAACAAATTTGTCAATATGTATAAAGAGCCATAAAAAATTCATATCATCTGAACTAGTATGTCTACTTCCAGAAATTCATCTTAAGAAAATATCTAGAGATGCAGACTTATGCATGAAGATGACCATTGTACTGTTGTTCAAAATAGTGATAAAAATTAGTAAAATCTTCTGCTTCCCAACTGACAGACTGAAAATGTTTACTTCTCCTCCCTCCCAAATCCCAAAGATGTAATAAAATAGTACAAAGAGGAATAAATTAATATCTGTGCTTAGGATGGGAAGAGAAGAATAAAGAGAGAACAGGAACTTTTAACACTTTTCAAAAGATGGAAAGTAGATAGGATTACATTGGTAGATGTATAATATTGTAGATGTACTACAATGTAGATGCATCTACAGATAACCCAAGTGAAGGAAGCCAGGTAAAGGAACATGGGGAAAAACTGCATGCAGTAGCCAATGCTGCTCCTTGATAAGGCCTGGAGAGGTGCCATCTTGGGGACTGAAGCAACAGCATTCAGTAGAAATGTAATACAAGTCACATATGTAATTTAAAATGTTCTTTTTAGATTTAAAAAGAAACAGGTAAAATTAATTTTAATAACATATCCAAAGTATTATCATTTCAACATACAATTAATATAAAAAATAAGATTTCTTTCTTTTTTGTTCTTTAAAATATGGTCTGTATTCTACACTTCACAGCACATCTCCATTCAGATGAGCCACATTTCAAGTGCTCAACAGCTCACATGTGGCTAGTGGCTATTGTAATTGATAGTGCAAAATTAGAGGATAAGGAGAACAAGGTCAGGAAGAGGAGCAGAAATCAAGGTAATTAATTGAAGCACTGTCTAAAGAACAGCTGGGCAAAACATTTTAGATATCCAAGGGCTTAGAAAGTTTCAATTCTATGCATTCTTTTTGAAAAAATTACCAAGGATGCTTTATAGCAAAATTAAAAAGGATTTTAAGAAAGAGGATGACATGGGGTGCAAAAAAAAATTAACCAGGACTTCAATGAAATGGCAGCAGGCCTTGAAATTAGAAAAGGAACTCTGTGGACTTAGAGAAGAATGTGTCAAGATGAAAGTCATTTCCCTAGAACAAATGGTATGATTAAAAAGCTAAACGATGTTAGCCATAAAGTAAAGGCAGATGTGTCTTTCTCCACTCAGGAAGAAAAAAAGGCAATTAGAAACTTCAAGGAAAACAAAAAGCAAAGACAAGGTATAAATATGAAGCAAAGAAAATGTGGCAAGTGATGGAATATAGAAAGAGAATTTCCTATTTGATCTTGATGTTTGGAATATTCTCCTTTAAATGTAACAGTTTTAGTATTACAGAACTTTGTTTTCTTCCTATGGGTCAAATTATGCAACTCAGCTCTGCTGTGAATATTTACATAATTATAATGTTGCAAAAGATATTTATTGGTTTTTAATTCTTAGCATCAATCTACTTAAGACTTATTTTATAGATCTGAATGTAAATGCTATTTAGCCATTCAATACATACCTTAAGATAGGAAGGGACTAATTTTCTCACCATACTTGTTGAAGAGTCAAATATTCTGAATACAGTTTGGGAGGGAAAAAGTGAATTCTGGGCATAAGTGGTATGCTGCATAAGACCAGTCTGACTAAGGGGATTTAATGATTCAATGGTGTCCATTTCCTTATCTAGGAACACTAAGGCTCCACTGTCTTGGTGGTAAAAGTGGTTTAATGAGTGAGTCACACTGCAGCCATTAAATTATCCTCAGTTTATAATAAGAATTTTGGGGGTGGGGGGGAGGAAGACTGGCCCTGAGCTAACACCGGTTGCCAATTTTCCTCTTTTTCACTTGAGGAAGAGTGGCCCTGAGCAAAAATCTGTGCCCACCCCCCTCTATTTTGTATGTGGGATGCCACCACAGCATGGTTTGATGAGTAGTGTGTAGGTCTGCACTGGGGATCTGAACCCATGAACCCTGGGCCACTGAAGTGGAGTGTGCAAACTTAACTACTACACCACCGGACTGGCCCCTATAATAAGCATTTTTAAGCTTATAATGTTAACTGAAATAAACTATATCCAAAATTGTAGAGACAGTATGAAGCCTGGGCAAATGGAATGAAATTTGAACTACACTTATGTATTAGGAGAGATTTAGGTTAGAGTTAAGTAATCACCAGACTTCTAAGAGGCAATCCTCAATAGGCTTGGGAATCTAGTTGAGGATACAAAAGTGGTACAAGGAATAGTCAAGGGTAAGTGTTAGGTACTGGTACTACTTCCAATCTCTCTCTGTAATCAATCCCCCTTCCCCAACACACACAGTTTGCATTCATTAAATATTTGCAGATTTAAATTCTCAAGGCTACTTGGACAATTTAGGATGGCCAAGGAACCATCAAATTGGGCAGAGTAGCCAAGGAAGGCTTCTTGGAAGAGTTAAGCCCTGAACTGTATCTCAAAGGACGTACAGGTTTGAAAATGGTGACTGGCGAGACCACAGAATCAATCCTTAGTGGGCAAATGGGAAGAGAGGCCAACCTCACAAACAGAAATGCAAAGGAGGCTCTCATGGAAGAGAGGAAAATGAGGCCAGTTGTTAAGGCATGGTAACCAGAAGGTACTCAGAGACACTGACTTGTCCTCATCCCATCCCTGACACAGAGATAGACGTTTTTCAGGGCTGTATTTCAGAAGATGGAGGTATAACTCTCCCAAATGTGTAAACTGGGTTCCCCTTCCCCTCCCATCAACCTATACTTGATCTTCCCTGTATTAGACAGATAGATTACCTTTTCTCCTCCACCCCTTCCCCAGCTCACACTTCTTCCCATAAGATAAGCTTCTCACTAGCACAAAATCACATCACAGACAGTAGAGTTTGCTTCTAGAAACCCAGGACAATCTACTTGGCAGCTGCAAGGGAAATAACAGGCAGAATGACTACTGTGCTTTACCCTCCATGGCTGGACTTTGAAATTAGACTGCGCAGCTTGGCCAAAGAGAAAGCACTATATCTGTTAAGGTACCTTACATAGGACTCTGTATTAAAAAAAAAATCCTTTATACATCTCAAGCACCCCTTATTCAGACTTTTTATGAGTATCCCACATCCTTACTCCTCAGAAAGAGATCTAATAAAAGAGGAGAACAGGAAGAGATAATATAAGCACACACAAGTGCGAGACACTGTATAGACATTCTATGATAAACACGTAAGTTACATGTTATGCCCATTTTATAGACAAGGAAAAGAAAACTAAAATTCATAGAGATTGAGTGATTTGCTGGCTCTGTCAATAGTGGAGTGGGGATTCAAACCTACAAACTTCTCACTCCAAAGTCCCATACTCTTCTCCCTATACCACACCGCCTCACTTGAAGAAAGAAGGAAGAGGGAGTGAAATGACCAAAGCTACGTTGTTGAAAAGCAAGAACAGAGAGGTACAGCTGTTATCTTCACACTCCCTCCCACATTTTTTTAAAGAAACAAAATAGTCCTGCTAAGTAAGACTCAGAGACTCTTCCAAGATGACAAAAGTGAATAGCCTTAAATAGATCTTTCTTTTAAAGGGGCGGGGGGGGGGAGGCATTAAATATCAGAGGGCAGGGAACTTCTCTTCTCACATTATTCCATCAGGGCTCAATGGAAGTTTTAGGGAAAAGACTATTTACCTAGTATGATGACAGCATCTAAGAGAATCCAGAAAGGGTGATGAGGAAGCGAGAGGGAGAGAAGGGAGGCTGACTCACTATTTGTTTTCCAAAAATAAAAACTCAAACCAAACACAGTGGGACTCAGCTATCCAGCCGGGTGCTCTAAGGATTAACTGTCTGTGTGGCCAGGCACTTAAGTTCATATTTCTGACAGACCAGCTGTAAAATGGAAAAGGAATTCAGAATAAGGCTCCTGTTAAGAAGCAGCAAGAGAGTTGTATTTATAGCTTCTGCGATACAGACCTAAGCAAATGGGCTGACATGGAACCCCTGGCCCTAGTTCCCAACATCCCCGTCATTAACGTCATAAGGTTGGACTCAGGATACAAATGTCTTCAGGATGGCAGTCCATCTCATATTTTTATATCCTCTTCCAAGGTTACAGCTGGGCATTTCTTATATAGATTCTCATTCAATGTTGAAGGTGTCAGCATAACAGGGTAGAAAGAATATGGGCTTTGGCATTGGGCAATCGTGGGCTTGAAACTTGGTTGTACAATTTGAGCAAGTTGCTTAATCTTTCTGAGACTTGTTTTCCTCATCATTAAAATGGGGATAATTACCTATCTTAGAACATTTGTTTATTGAGAATTAAATAAAGGTCCTGCTACATAATAGACACTCAAAAAATAATTTTCATATTAACCCTTACCTCACATCATATACAAAAGTTAACTTGAAATGGATTGTATATTTAAGTGTAAAAGCTAAAACTAAAAGCTTGTAGAAGAAATTACATGAGAAAAATCTTTGTGACCTTGAGGTAGGTTAGCAAAAAGCATAAATTATAAAAGAAAAATAGAAAAAATAGACTTCATCAAAATTCAAAGATTTTGCTCCTCAAATGGCACTATTAAGAAAATGAAAAGGCAAGCCAGACTAGGAGAAAATATTCAGATGTTTCACAGACTGAAAGAAAAATTCCACAAATTTTTATCTTACAAAGAGTTGGTGTCCAGACCATGTAAACAACTCTTACAGCTCAATCTCAGGAAGATAAACTATGCAATTTTTTTTTTTTTTTTTGGTGAGGGAGATTAGCTGTGAGCTAACATCTGTTGCCACTCTTCCTCTTTTTGCTGAGGAAGATCGGCCCTGGGCTAATGTCTGTGCCAATCTCCCTCTATTTTATATGTGGGATGCCTGCCACAGTCTGGCTTGATAAGCAGTGTGTAGGTCCGCGCCTGGGATCTGAACCTGTGAACCCCAGGCCGCCAAAGTGGAGTGTGTAAACTTAACCACTACGCCACTGGGCTGGCTCTGAAATTTTTAAAATGGGCAAAAGATTTGAACAGAGATTACATAAAAGAAGATATACAAAAGGCCAGTTAGCACACGAAAAGATGTTCAACACCATTAGACATCAGGGAAACATAAATTAAAACAACAATGAAGTACTATTACCTGTAAATCCATTAGAATGACTAAAATTAAAAAGACTGACTGTACTAAGTATTGGTGAGGATGTGGAGCAACTAAAAATCACTACACTGTTGGTAGGAATGTGAAAGCCAGTTTGGAAAACAGTTGGCAGTTTCTTAAAAAGTTTAACAAACAACTACCATATGACCCAGCCACTCGACTCCTGGATATTTACCCAGAAGAAATAAAAACATATGCTCACACAAAGACATGAAAATGAACGTTCATATCAGCTTTATTTAAAATAGCCAGAAACTGGAAACAACCCAAATGTCCATCAACAGATGGTATATCCATACGATGGATATATGCAACAACTTGTACACATCTAAAGATCATTATGCTGAGTGAAAGAAGCCAGACAAAAAGTGTACATACTGTATGATTATATTCATATAAAATGCAAATTAATTTATAGTGAGAACAGATGAGTGCTTGCCTGGGGCTAAGGACAAAGGAACAGACAGATCGCAGGGGGACAAGAGGAATCTTTTGCAGCTGATAGAAATGTTCTGTATCTTCACTGTAGTAGTTATTTCATGGGTATAGACAACTGTCAAATTCAATGAATTTAAACAGATGCAGTTTACTGTGTGAAAATTATTTCTTAAAGTTGATAAGAAAAATTAATTCACTTTGCCACTCCTACTGCCACTAGAATCAAGTTAGAAAGCTACTATTCCCCTTTTCATGGTCACAGGGAAAACAGAAAGCTGTATATAAATTGCTGAGGAAAGGTGTGGTATTGCAAAAACCTTTTAATTTACTGAGTATCAGTCAGGTGTTTGGCAATGTGCTAAGCACTTTATACACATGATCTTATTTAATTGTAACAAATTTGATGCTGTAGGCACTATTTTCTCTATTACGGATGAGGAAACAGGCTTGGAAAGTTTAAGGAACTCATCCAAAGCCACCCAGATGGGAAATGGTTGATTTGGATTCAATGAAGGATCTGGAATCAAACCAGGTAATCCTGACTTCAAAGACAACGCTATTATTTCCTAAAGTGCTTGGGACAGCCTCAGAAAGGCAAAGCTCTGATGGCCTAGGGACAGGAAGAGTTCTTGGAGATTTCCTTCATCAAGATGGGAAATCCTCTCAAGTAGGGGAGTTTTAGCAGTCTTTTTCAAAGGAGCCAGGGAGGGTGGGGGTGGGGTATGCCTCTGTCTGCTTGTGAGGCCGAGGAGAATCCTCTCACTCAGCTCCAGCATCTGCTGGTATTTTGTTAACTCTTGGCTCCTCCACATTCACCCACCCACTGGTTTCCCAGAGAAAAAAAGCCAAAATATCTTGGCTGAACAGGCGAATGGGTCACAGATGACAGAGGTAAAAAAAAAAAAAAAAAAAAAAATCAAGAAGTTCTGTAATATGCTTCTTTTTAAAAACAAAAACAAATTGCACACTTCCTTGTTCTGCATTTTCCTTATTCTCTTTGAGTTGTCCATCTCGTGAAACATTCTGTTGTCTACATTTTCATTCATCAGTGGAAAAAGTGAGGCAAATGGGTCATGCTGAAAGTTTAAATAAATTTACAGTCTTCCTATTTCAGACCAGCTGTAACCCATCTCCCCTAAAGCCAGGCCAACAGATCAAGGAAAAGGGGGCTTGAGCTGCAGAAAGTGGGCCACAGAGAGAAACCATAGGAAACTCGGATCTGGAGGATAGTTCAGGGTACAGACCAACTCTGTGGACAGAGTAGAGATGCGGATTCTAGGATTAACTTTGTCTAATCATCTGTGAGAACTTGGTAAATCACCTTCCCTCTCAGAGCCTCAGAAGACTAGATGGATGATCATGTTTTTCAACTTTTAACAAAGGCCCTCCGTTTATAACCAAAAATAATCTTCCCCCTAAACCCTCAAGATTCTCATGCACTTCCTCTTTGGGAATTGCTCTGCTGCCTGTTTATTCCCCAGCAGCCAAGCTTTACTTTCTGAAATCTGTACTATAAAAACAGGCAGCTTTTCATTGTATCAGTATACATTATAATACCAAATAAAAACTTTTTTAAAGTATATATATATAAACATACACTGAAATTCTGTCACAATCCTGAGTGTGTGTTATTGACAGTCAGGGATTAAATGTCCTAATACAAACTGTAGTGTTTGGGGTTGTTCCTCATTTTCATTCCTGATTTAGCTTGAACTGCAATTTTACTAAAGGTCCTTTGCTCCCTCTTCACACACGTTGAGAATTCACCATGGGACATGTGCTTCTGTGCTCATTTAACTAGAGCCTCCTCCCCCAAACTATGCTTTGCCAAATTGTTTCTGGTAAGCAACTTTGGAAAGTAAAAATTCCCTAGACGTTCTGGACAGGGTGTGAGAGGAAGACACATAACCCAGCAGGGGAACTGAAACATTCCCCCTTGTGTCCACTTCTGTCCTGGGAGGACGGGGGGAGGGAAGTTGCTGAAGAAGCTTTTAGAGGAAACAGACTTGCAGCAGACAATTGGGTACTGTATCCAGCTGTTGACTGAGGCAACTGTCAGCTCAAAACCACCAGAGAACAAGGGGGTCAGAGTTCTTATCCCTAAAACAGGAAAGTACTATATACTTTTGCCTCACATGTTACAGCCTAGTACGTGGATTCTAGCTTCCAGCCCTGGAGCTCAATGCCAGTGTTGGAAGGCACCTTGGACATCACTTAGCCAGCGGCCCTTTTTTTTTTTTTTTTTTTAAAGAAGTGGAACCCTTTATTTCTACATATAAAATTTTGTGCAGAACCTTAATATACAAAGATAAATAAAAGCAGAACTTCTCTGGGGGGCAGGGGACACAGGCAGAGAGCTCTGCCAGTTCAGCTCCATCATCCTTTTCATCAGGCACCTCTCTGGATTCCCAGGGCCTCAAGGAGCACTGTTAGGTCAATCGATGTGTGTTGATTTGTGTGTGATTGGTAGGTCTATTGATTTGGAGTTTACAGATAAAAATACAGATGGTCATGCCCTTAATTTGATTCAGTAGGGTGGGGTGGGTGCTCTCAGCTTTTTTTCTTACCTTTTCTCCTTCAATGATCTCATTAACTCCCAGTGATTCACTTAACATTTCTACATGGAAGACTAGACTAAACATTTTTAGACACAATCTCTCTACTTAGTAGAGTATCTGAAGCATACTGATGGGAAGAGACAAGCAGGGATCCAGGCACGTAGACGGACCTGGAAGTCTGGAAGCAGAAGCCAAGGATTTGGATCCAAAATTCAGGACCAGGACTCTAGTTCTAAGAGGACCAGTATGAGATAAAGAATAATGGGAATCCCTAAAAAATCAAAGTACAATGCAGGGACTTGGCCAAAAGGAACCATGCAAGAGCCCTTTTGAGAATTGGGGGCCAAAGTCAGAGAGGGACTAGCTTTCAGGCTGATTTGATGCTGACTTCCAGAGGCCTCGATCGGATTTTTAAATTCTACCCCACCTCACCCCCATTATGAGCAGAACTGCTTCACAGACCTGTCCTAAAGTAGGAGAGGACAGAGCCAAGTAAATCTTCACAGCTGAACATGTTCCGACCCTACTTGTCTAGCAAGTTGAAAGCATGTGATGAGCTGAAAAGATGCAGACCAGATGTTCCCGACCTTTTTCAGGTCATTCACTGAGAGATACAGACCTCTATCAACCCAATAGGCATTTCTCTTTTTATCCCTGCTATAGAACTAATATTTTGTTCAGAGAATTGGTGGAGACTCCATGGTCTCAGGGAAGGTAAACCACCCCACTAAGCCCCAGGAGTTGAATCACAATTGGTCTAAAGCAGTTATGCAAATCCCATTCTCCTTTGCCAGGACTGGTCTAGAGGTGGGCATGTAACCTAGTTCTGACCAAAAAAACATAAGGGGTTTTCTGGGGAGGGAAAATGCCTGATTTTCTTGGTGACATGCTTGAGCCACTGAAAGAAACCCTGAAACTTCCTGCCTCTTACTTGGCTAAATTAACATCAATTCTTTGTAAATTAAGTCACTATTACTGAGATTTTCTGTTAACTGCATCTAAAAGTTTTCCTGACTGATTTGCTGACCCACTTGAGAATCAGATTAACACTATAGGCCCTATATCCTGTAAACTTTATTATGTGGATATATATAATATTTTGCCTTCAATTTTAGGAGGTTTACAGATTGCAAATCAGGAATCCTTACTCTAGACTAGTGGTTCTCAAAGTGTGCTCCCTGGACCAGCAGCGTCAGTATTGCCTGGGAACTTGTTATAAGTGTGACTTCTCCAACCCGACCCCAGACCTACTGAATCAGAAACTCTTGTGATGGGGTCCAGCAATGTGTGTTTTACTAAGTCCTCCAGGTGATGCTAAAGTTTGAGGACCACTGCTCTGAGACCAGCATTATTCCATTTCTGTGATGATAGAAATGTTTATATCTGCACTGTCCAGTATGGTAGCCACTAGCCACATGTGTCTATTGAGCATTTGTAATGTGGCTCGTGCAACTGAGACACTGCATTTTTAATTTTACTTCGTTTTAATTTATTTAATTTAAATAGCCACCCATAGCTAGTGGCTACTGTATTGGACACTGCAGCTCTAGACAAACATAAGGAATTTTATATTATCAAATGGCTCCTAGTACTAAGTCATAAAATAAGCCAGTGGTTCTCAAACTTCAGTATGCATCAGAATCACTAGAGGGCTTGGTAAAACACAGATCGAGGCTCCCACCCCTATAATTTACCATTCAGTAGGTCTGGCTTGGGGCCTGAGAATGTGTACTTCTAAAAGGTTCCTACGTGATACTGATGCTACTGATCCAGGGATAGCACTTTGAGAACCACTGAAGCAAGCAAAGCTTGCTTGTGCCTTCCTATAATCTATATCAAAGCCACTTTTCTGTAACTCTAACCAATGTTTTCCTTTGTGTTCATCAAATTAACAAAGGCGTAAAGTTCCCTGACAGTAGAAGCTGACATCTGTTGATTCTGTATGTCCCATAATACACACCAGCTCAGTGCCTTGGGTAAAGCAGATGCTTGATATTTCTGAAAGAATAATGGCTATCCCCCAAAAGACGAAAACTTTTGGGAGGGTCTACTGTGTTCCAGAGACCATGATTACCTCCTCATAACCATCAAGTGGCAGGCTGTCTGTTTTGGAAGAGGTGCACAGAAAGGTCAAGTGATCTGTTCAACATACTAGGTCCTATTCCTTATTTTTTTGTATTTTAAAGTATTATCTCATAAATTGTTTAGGTCTAAGCATATTTGTCAGAGAGTGTATATATATATATATATATATATATATATATTAGTAAGGAAATGCTGAAAACTAAAACATTCAAGAGTCAAAAAACTTTTGACACTATGATGGTGGTATGAAAGGCAATAGGACTGGCGATCTGGATAGGGGGGCTACATCTTCTCAAATAACACCACATAGGAAACCATCTATGCCAACGACCTGGCCTGGCCAGCAATACAGCTTTCAAGCATTAATGGGAAAGGCAAGAACCAAGGACAAACACACAGGGGACTTTTATGAAGGTCAAAAAAGCAACAATAAATACCATGCCCAGAAAAGCTTTTAAATCTGACCTTTTCCTCTGCTGAAGCCATTCGCCTTCCAGCATCTTCAGTCTAATAGACTGAAGTGGGTTGAAATGGCTCTTAGGAGAAAGCTGGGGCTAGTCTTTTCCTTAATGCTGCCTCTCCACCACTACTCTAGCAGCAGCAGCATTACTGGTAATTACATCATTATACCATAATGGAACACACGCGGTGCAAGTGAAACAGCCCAGCAGCTCCCCAGTTGAGGAGAGGAGAAAAGGGCTCCCACTTCACTGTTCAATTTCTATTAACCCTTCAGGTTCTAGCTTATTCTCAAAGGCTAACCACCCTTAGGACATTTCACAATCTTAAAACAGAGACCATGGAGGTGAAGCTTAAAGACCAGGAGTAAAGTTAATGCATTAGTGTGACAGAAATCCTCCACTAGAATAGGAATTAGAAGACCTGAGTACAGCTCTGGCTTTGCTAAGAAATCTTTATATGACCTTGGGGAAATTATTTGAATCTTTTAGGTTTTAGTTTCCTCATCTATAAAGAACAGAAAAGCTCCCAGGCAAAGGATTCCAAAAGTCCCCGTGGGCAATTTGAGATTGGACCGAATAATCACCGAGTTCCCCCAGCTCTAACATTTTATTATCTAAAAAGACTCCATGAACAAGGGAGACAGGAATGAAGTAAATTATGGAAGGCCAATCCTATTTGGTCTTCAAGCAGTTAATTAGATGAGGATTTTTGCCTCTACTTTGACCCATGTATCAGTGTCAGATCATCTTCACCAACATTCATAGCAACTTTTCAAAAGACCAAGCTCAGAACTCATTAACGGATCACAGAAAATCTCCCCAAAGAAAGGACACAGAAGCAGAAGGTATAATGGGAAAGAAGTGAGGCAACTGAAGTTCTAGCTGTCACAGACAGACTCCTTCTACAACACCAAATCAGTCATTTAACCTTGGCCAACTCATTTTTAAGATACAGTGGTGGAGGGGAGAGGAGTCAGAATTAGACCCTTTCAGCTCAAGCAGTCTATGATGTTGATATCTCTACACAAGTTTCAAATGCTACAACTGGATATTGGGGAATCAGGGGTGGGTGGAGATTGGCACAAACAACATGCTAAGAACACCAAATCCTGCAAGACAGAGAGGAGTTTTCTTATGATATTCTAAAGGTTTTCTCATAGCTAAGGGAAAAAAAATTACCTAACAGACTCAAGGAAAGAATTAAAACATATAAAACTATATATTAATTGTTGCATATCTCAGAATCTTCCCTTTCTAGAAAGTGTCCAAAAAGGAAGAATGTAAAAATGTGTTCTTTGCAGTTGTCTTCTGATCTTTGAATACAAGGTATGAGACTTTGGTTTCCAGCAGTAATGTGGCCTAGATACTCTGAATGACTCTCCCAAAGAAAACAATTTAAAAAGCTAAATAAAATATTCCTAAAAATTAATTTTTAAAATACATCACGCTGAGCTGTCAAGAAACTAAGGAATCTGTACACAACAAAAATTAAATGAAATGAAAAGCAGGTGGAAACCCAAATGTCCATCAAGAATGAAAGGATATGGAAAACATTATGGAGAGGCCTCAAAAAATTAAAAATAGAAATACCGTATGATCCAGCAATCCCACTCTTGGGCATCTACCCAATGGACATGAAATCAACCATCACAAGAGGCGTATGCACCCCTATGTTCATTGCAGCATTATTCACTATAGCCAAGAAGTGGAAGCAACCCAAGTGTCCCTCGACTGATGATTGGTTAAAGAAGATGTGGTATATACATACAATGGAATACTACTCAGCCATAAGAAAAGACACAATTGTCCCATTTGCAACAACATGGATGGACCTAGAGGGTATTATGTTAAGTGAAATAAGCCAGAGAGAGAAGGACAGACACTGCATAAACTCACTCATATATGGAATATAAGTGAACACACGGACAGAGAGAACTGATTGGTGGTTACCAAGGGGAAGGGGGGTGGGGGGTGGGCACAAGGGGTGAAGGGTTACATCCACAAGGTGACGGACAAACAAAAATGTACAACTAAAACCCCACAGTGTTATAAACTATTAAGACATCAATAAAAAAATGCTAAAAAAAAAAAAAAAGAATGAAAGGATAAACAAAATGTGGTTTATACATACAATGAAATATTATTCAGCCTTAAAAAGGAAGTTCTAACACATACTACAACATGGATGAACTTTGAAGACATTATACTAAGTGAAATAAGCCAGACACAAAAGGGCAAATTCTCTATAATTCCACTTGTATGAGGTACCTAGAGTAGTCAAAATCACCGAGACCAAAAGTAGAATGGTCGTTGCCAGGGGCTTATATAAGGGACAATAGGGAGTTATTGTTTAACAGGTACAGAATTTCAGTTTGGGAAGATGAAAAAGTTCTGGAGATGGATGGTGGTGATCGTTACACAACACTATGAATGCACCTAATGCCACTGAATTGTATACTTAAAGATGGTTTAAATGGTAAATTTTATGTTATGTATATTTTACTACAATAAAAGAGAATTAAATGGAAGCAGATATCCTGGAAAGAAAGAGAACACTAAAGCCAGCTTTTGCCCTGTGGCTATGTAACAAACACTATGTAACAAACACTGCAATGACCATTTGGGGTGTAGGCAACAGAAGATAAAGCCTAGGGCCCACCCTAGTTGGACAGTCTTCTATGAAACTCCTTTATAAACTTGGGTTACCAATGGACTGCACTCTCAGTGTAGAGATGAACCATAAATAAATCTGTAGCCCTGAGAGGGACCACAAAGAAACTGTCCTGTCTTAACCAGTAGAGAAGGAGAAATGTCTCTCTTAAGAATCCATAACCAAAAGCTGGCTCTAGTGCAGGTTTGTGACCAAATCCATGTAACCTCAAGTGAAGATCTAAAAGTAGTCCAGTTGGTATTGTCTTCAGGCTATTGGCAGAAGCAACTCCTCATCTTTTCTGGTGGAATAAAAGCTTAACCCAGGCCTCAAATAATTTCCACAGATAAAGTCCTAAGGAACATTAGATTTAAAACAAAAAGACCCACACCCAGAAATAAGTCACATGAGTGATAACCAGGAAAAACAGACAGCAAAATCAGACCCTGAAAGACTTCAGATACTGGAATTAGAGACAGAATATAAAATGTCTATGATTATTATATTTTAAGATTTAAAAGACAGGCTTGAAAAAATTCGCAAGAAACAAGAGAGTACAAAAAAAACACCAAGGGCATTTGAAAACAAACCAAACAGTACTTTCTGAAATAAAAATTATAATTTAAATTAAAAAGTCAATGGCCAGGGGGCTGCCCAGTGGCGCAGCGGTTTAGTTCGCGCTTGGCAGCCCAGGGTTCGCCGGTTCGGATCCTGGGCGCCTGCCGACGCTCTGCTCGTCAGCCATGCTGTGGCGGCGTCCCATATAAAGTGGAGGAAGATGGGCACGATGTTAGCCCAGGGCCAGTCTTCCTCAGCAAAAAGGAGGAGGATTGGCAACGGATGTTAGCTCAGGGCTGGTCTTCCTCACAAAAAAAAAAAAAAAAAAAAGTCAATGGCCAGGTTAAACAGCAGATTAGACACAGCTAAAGAAATACTTAGTGAAGAGTGATCCAAAGAAATTCCATAGAATGTGACCAAGAAATAAAGATATGAAAAAGATGAGCGTTTAAGAGACATAGATGATAGAGTAAGAGGATCTAACATATCTAATCTTTTAACTGAAGTTCAAGAACTAATTAGACAGGATGGAGAAAGGCATTACTCAAACAGCTAATGGCAGAGAATTTTTCCAGAATCACTGCTAGAACACCAAACCTCAGATCCAGGAAACTCGACAAATGTCAAATAGGATAAATATAAATAAAACAACATATTGTAATGAAACTTAAGAACACCAAAAACAAAAAAGAAGACATTAAAAGAGAAGCAGAGAGATTACCTACATAAGAGCAATTAGACTATCAGCTGACTTCTCAACAGCAATAGTAAGATTTAGAAGACCACAGAATAATATTTTCAATGTGCTAAGAAAAGAACAACTGTCAAGAGAATGAGAAGGCAAGCCACAGACTGGGAGAAAATATTTGCAAAACACACATCTGATAAAGGACTATTATCCAAAATACACAAAGAACTCTTAAAACTCAACAATAATAAACAACCTAATTAAAAAATGGGCCAAAGACCTTAACAGATACCTCACCAAAGAAGATACAGATGGCAAATAAGCATATGAAAAGATGTTCAATATCATATGTCATCAGGGAAAGGCAAATTAAGACAATGAGATACCACTACACACCTACTACAATGGCCAAAATCCAGAACACTGACAATACCAAACACTGGCGAGGAAGCGGTGCCAGGAGGAACTCTCATTCATTGCTGGTGGGAACACAAAATGGTGCAGCTGTTGTGGAAAACAGTTTGGTGGTTCCTTATCAAATGATGTCCTTAAGCAGGTGAATAGACAAATAAACTGTGGTACATTCAGACAATGAAATATTATTCAGCACCAAAAAGATATGAACTATTCCCCAAACCAGAAGAAATGATAATTATGTGACGCAATAGAGTGTTAGCTAACACCACTATGGCAATCATATTGCAAATAAATTATCAAATCAATATGTTGTACACCTTAAACAACATTGTATGTCAAATATAACTCAAAAAAAAAAAAAAAAAAGAAACAAACTATCAAGCCATGAAAAGACATAGAGGAATCTTGAATGCATATTACTAAGTGAAAGAATCATCACATACTGTATGATTCCAACTCTATAACATCCTGGAAAAGACAAAACTACAGAGACAGTAAGGAGATTAATGGTCGTCAGAAGTTGGAAAGCAGGGGCAAGGGAGGAACAGGCAGAGTACAGAATATTTTTAGGGCAGTGAAAATACTCTATATGATACCATAATGATGGATACGTGTCATTATACATTTGTCCAATCCCATAGAATATACAATACCAAAAGTGAACCATAATATAAACTATGGACTTTGGGTGATTATGATATGTCAATGTAAGTTCATCAATTTTAACAAATGTACTACTCTAGTGGGAGATGTTGATAATTGGGGAGGCTATGCATGTGTAGGGGCGGAGGGTATATGGGAAATCTCTGTATCTTCCTCTCAATTTTGCTGTGAACCTAAAACTGCTCTAAAAAAATCTTAAAAATATTAACTGTCAATGCAGAAGTCTATAACTAATGAAACTCTTTCAACAATGAAAGCAAAACAAAGCTATTTTCAGACAAAGACACAGACATTACCACAGACAGACCCTCACTAAAGGAAATTCTAAAGGATGTACTTTAGGAAGAAGAAAAATGATCCCAGATGAAAGGTCTGACATAAGAGGAAACAAAGATGAGCAAAGATATTGATAAATATATGGAAAACCTGAACACCACCCATGTAAAACAAGAATTCTACTTAATTTATGTGGTTAGAAATAAACAAGATAGAACTAAAATACTGGATAACAATAACATAAGTTGGGAGGAATGATCAGAGTTTAAGTATTCTATGATTCTTATATAATTAAGAAGGGGGGTGCAGTGAGTTTAATGGTGGCTCCCCCAAAAACATACATCCACATTCTAATCCCTGGAACTTGTGACTATCATATAGCAAAAGATGTGACTGAGTTAAGGATCTTGAGAGGAGGCTCTTATCCTAGATAATCAGGTGGGCCCTAAATGCAATCACACATATCCTTTTGAAGGAGAGAGAGGGAAAACAGACACACAGAGGAGAAGACACAGAAGAAGAGGAGACAAGGTGACCATGGAGGCAGAGGTTGGAACAATACAGTCACAAGCCCAGGAACATCTGGAGCCACCAGAGGCTGGGAGAGGCACAGAAAAGTTTCTTCTCTAGAGTCTTCAGAGGGAGCGCAACTCTATGACACCTTCATTTTGGACTTCTGGCCTCCAGAACTGTGAAAGATCAAATTTCTGTGGTCTTAAGCCAACAAATTTGTAGTAATTTTATACAGTAATGATGGGAAACTAATGCAGAAGGTAAAGATATTACTTTAGGCCAAATTAAAATGTATGTGCTAATAAAGAGCTCAATTCTCCTTAAGTGAATTTATAAATTTAACATGAACTCAGTAAAAATATCAACATTTTTTTTAATAGGAAAAGGTTGTAAGGTTCATGCAGAAAAATAAACAAGAATAGCAATAAGGGGAGACTTAGGCAACCACATGATAAAAACATACTATAATGCCTCATTAATTAAAACAAAGTGTGTTGCCATATATAGAGACAGACCAACCACTGGAATTTAATATATTGTAAGTCCACAAATGGGTACTAACGCATAAAATACTTAGGTTATGATAGAGGTGGCATCTCGAATCATGGGAAAAAGATTTGAGAAGGCATTTGAGATTTAAATGACATGGTGACAAACTTGAATCTGTCCCTCTAAGCATAGCTCAGGATAAATTCCAAATGAATCAGAGATTTAAATGTAATATAAAACAAAACTATAAAAGTAATAGAATAAAACGTAGTACAGTTCTTTTATAACTTCTGAGTGGGAAAGTCTATTACATGATGTCTAGAAGCCATAAAAAAAGAAAAGATCATTAAAGTGACTACACAAAAATCTGCAAATCCTGCATGGCAACACAAACAAATAAGCACACAAGTGCGTGTCCACACACACGCTCCTATACACAAAGCAAGAAAACAAATGATAAACTGGGTTAGAAGTCATAAATATTGTATTAAAATTTGCAATTGCTATTACAAAAGGCTAATCTCTTAAATAAAGAGCTCCTACAAATCAGTAAGATCAACAACTCTGTAGAAAATGAGGAAAGGATATGAACAGATTGTTCTCAGGAAAAGAAATAAAAATAATTTTTAAACGTGAAAAGATGATCAATGCTGAGTTACAAAAGGAAAGCAAGTTAAAACTACACTGAAATACTATTTTCCATCCATTAGATTGGCAAAAATTCAGAAATTTGAGGGGCTTGCCTGGTGGCATAGTGGTCAAATTCACGTGCTCTGCTTCAGTGGCCTAGGGTTCACAGGTTCGGATCCTGGGTGCGGACCTACACATTGCTTATCAAGCCATGCTGTAGCAGGCGTCCCACATATAAAGTAGAGGAAGTCAGGCATGGATGTTAGCCCAGGGCCAATCTTCCTCAGCAAAAAGAGGAAGACTGGCAACAGATGTTAGCTCAGGGCTACTCTTCCTCACCAAAAAAAAAAAAAAAAAAAAAAATCCAGAAATTTGATAACTATGTTGGCAAGACTGCAGGAAAACAGGAACTCTCACACATTGCTGGTGGGAGTATAAATAGTTACAACTGGAGGGCAATGTGGCAAAGTTACATATAATAAATAAAATCATAATAGCATATATCCTTTAACTAAGCAATTCCTGTCTAGAAATTTATCCTAGAGACAAACTAATATACATGTACAATGACATATGTACATTTTGCAGATCTATTTGAAAGAGTAAGGTTGAAAACAATGTAAATGTCCATCAATAAAGACATTTAGTTATGGTTTCATCAATTAATAGAATACCACGTGGCTGTTAAAAAAAAAAGGAGTGGGGAAGGAAATTCTTCATATATTAATATGGAAAGTATCAAGATATATTATTAAGTGAAAAAAGCTACGTATAGAGAAAGTTGTGCTTTATGCTACCACTTGTATGAAATAAACATTTAGAATATCTATATATTTGTGTGTATATTTATAATCTGTATTGGAATATATAGGCTAATATACATTACAGACACAGACATATTGGAGGATTGAAATTAAGCGGATGGGGGCAGAAGGATAGAGGGAGACTCGTCACAGCATACTTTTCAAATATTTGATATTGAAACCATGTAAATGTATTATTTATTACATTTAAAAATTTTAATAAGTACACAAAATAGAACATCTAGGATAACTTCTAATAAAGTGAAGAGTATAACTTCCAAATTAGTAGAGGAGTAAAAATAAAATAAGCAAAAGGAAAACAAAATACGCAACCCAAAGACAAGAACACACAGAAGGCACAACACTAGATGGCAGAAATAAATCTAAATATTTACATAATCACAATAAATGTAAATCAATTTAACTCACCAGTTAAAAGACAAAGATTGTCTCACTGTATTAACCATAATAAACCTGAATTAACTAAACTTCTCAGTTAAAAGACAAAGACTGTCAGACTAAACAAAAACACAATCCAGTTGCACACTGTTCTTAAAAGAGACATCTAAAATATAAGAGCACAGGTAGGTTGAAAGTCAAAGGATGGAAAAAATTACATAAGGTATAAATACTACTCAAAAGAATGCTGCTGCAGCTATATGACTATCAAGCAAAGAGATATTAAGGCAAAAAGGGTCACTTTACAAAGACAGGAGGTTCAAAGGTTCAGGAAGATATATAATTCTAAAATATGGCCTCAAAATATATAAAGCAAGAATTGCTATCACTGCAAGTAGAAACTGACAAGTCCATTATCATAATAGGAGATTTTAAACAACCTCTCAGTAACTAATATAAAAAGGGTGAGGCTCCTTTCACCTCCTCAAATTAACCTGCTTCGGAACTGCTAGATCACCATATCAGAAACAAGGTTTCTCACTTAATTTCTGAGAAAATAAATCAGGATGGAGAGACATGCTTCCTGTCTGGTTTTGGTGACCAATATTCAAACACAGAAATGGGAAGTTACACATTATCCGCAGAGCAACCATATAGCTAGGTACTAACATTAATGGCTTTGTCAGCAGCTCTATGTGCTTATGCTTCAATTTCTTAATCTGTAAACTCCTCAAGGGAAAATACTGCTCTTTTACACAAATTTTATCTATCCCAGCACCTGCCACATGCCTGGTAGATAATAAGTGCTCAATAAGTGTTTTTATGGAATCATCTATTACACAACCCTTTTAAAAATACTTATTTTTTCCAACACTTATGAAGCACCTACTATGTACCAGCCACTATGTTAAGTACTAGGAATACACAGATGAATAAAACAATGTCTGTTCTCTAGTAGAAGAGAAACGGAAACATCCATATTTTAAAAGCTATAAACAGAAGTTTGAGTGGAGAGGTAGGTATAAGAGCCCAGAGAAAGTACCTGGAGATCTGAGGGAAAGTTCTCAACCATTTAACATGTATTTACAAGCACCCACTGTATTCCAGAATCAGGTAGGTGTTAGAGAAGGGACATTCGAGTTAAGTCTTATCAAGCAGATACGGGGGTGAAGTGAGGCAGAGAATATTCAGGGCCATGAGAAAGAAGAAAAATACGAAGTTCAGGAGAAAATATGATTTGCTCTAAGTCAAACAGCTTGGGTAAAGACTAGAACCTACATTCCTAGCGTCGTTTCCACATTGCTTCTTGTCTTGACACTCCTTCCCCCTAGGATCCTATTTACTCCAATACAGATCCGTATCTAGATTGATGGCTTCTGACCACAATCCAACAAGAAATTCGTTTAAAATTGCAGCAAGATACCCATAAATTTAACTGAAAAGTTTCATGAGATACCCTTACTGGATACCATGCATGCTACTCTCTATTCTATTTCATTTTTAAAAACGCTTCTTACAACTCACTACCGTTGACTTCACCACTCACTAACAGCTCTCAACCCCATTTTTTAGAATGCTTACTGCTTGTGATGTGTTATAATGTGCTTCTCTCTGTTGCTTCTCCCAACTGGAATTCTGCTTCTAGCTTCTCACTTGACAACCCAGGAAAAGCCCCCTCCAAACATATTACTGGGCAACTACTGTGTGTAGAGGAAACACTGTACTAGGCTCAAGTTTGCTGTATGTGGCTAAGTTCTCTGAAAAGCATAAATCAAGGACATTATCAAATTTTCCTGGGAAATTTTTCCCAATTTATACATGTTTACTACATATCTACTGAATCTACTGAGATAGAGTGAGATTTGGATATGTGAATGTTGGGAAAAGCTTCCCAGGTGATAGTGACTTGATGATCTGAGGTCCCTTCCACTCTTACAAAACAAATTATTTGTTTAGGAAATAGAGTAGACACAGACAAGAAAATTAAACCTCAGATAAGTAGAGGGACTTGCCAGTGGCCAAAAAGCCACTAGTAGAGCAAAGATTAGAATCCAGCTCATTTGATTCCCAGGCCATTTCAGAAAGTTCCCACTACGAAAATGAAGTCTATCAGTGTTCCTTCTCTTTTTGCATTGACCTTTTCTTTATCAGAAATTCCCCAAGGGGCTTTGGCTTACTAAGTGCTAATTAGATTTCCTCCACCTGCTCTGGGATTTAGAGGGCAGTGCTAATGCAGTGCCCTGCTCAGCTAACAAAGCCACTGGCATTCCCGGTATGCAGGGGCTGGCCTCCAGTTCTTTAGTCAACAGCAATTAAAGGGCTCCTATCCAAAGCCCTAAGGAGGAAGACGGAGAAGGGAGGGGGGTATTCCAGATCCAAAAAGTGAAGTACAGCCACTGATTGGGATTGATTGTTACTGAAGAGTTGGGTGGAAACAGGGAAATTCTGGGAGGTAAGATTGGAATCTGGGTGAGGCAAGTAAACTAACGACTACTCATCATCCTTCTCACTCCCCTAAGGAATGCTATTGTCGTCCAGATTGAGGGGATAAAGTCTTGGATGGCAGAGAGCCCTCATCCAAAAATAAATTATCAAGAAACATTTCCCTTTCTCTTGTTTCGGGACACAGGTCCAAATTTCTCAGCCAAGAATGACAAGTCCTCCACAATTCTATCCCTCCCTATCTAGGCATCATAATTTAGCGAATGTCCAGCTACTAAGTGGCAAAGTGCAGCCAGGATGTTCAGTCATTAACTGCCGTGTGACTACACCAGTCACAGTTTCCCTGGCTTTGATTTTCTCATTTGTAGCTCTCAGAGATGATTTCAAGATTAAATGAGACAATGAATACAACAATGTTTTATAAACTATAAAGTGACGTAAAGGCTTTAATACAACTCCTAAAACAAACTCAATTAGATTCAAACATTTACTGAGTTCCCAGAACAGTGCTTATACAGAGTTGGTACACAAATGTTATAATATAAATATTAGCTGTTAGATACACAAAAACAATCCAAACAGAATTCTTACCTATGTGGAAATCACAGATTAGTGTAGGAGATAAGGTCTCTAATAGAATATGAGTACTATAAATAGAGTATGTACAAAATGAGGAACAGGGAGTAATTGATCCTGCTACTAAAGAATGGGGTGAGGATTGTCAAAAACCTTCTATGGTCTTGATGGTGAATAGAGCATAATTGGGGGTGAGAGTATGGAGAAAACAGAGCTGTAGAAGAAACTCAAACGGGCCATCTCATGATGCCCCATCACAATATATTAACATCTCCCTGCCTTTATTCACAAAGTTCTTTCTCACGAGAAATTTAAAAATTCTGCCAATTCTCCAAGGAATATTTAAGCATCTATTATTACATATTATTATTAAGGTATTAAGGATACAAAACATTACAAGGCAGGTCTCTGACCCCAATAAGTTTACCATCCAACAAGGGAGGTAAGTCATAAATGAAAATTATAATGCTAAACCGTACACAATGCCTCAAGGATAAAGAGGTACATTATTCTATTTCTGGAAAAGTTCAAAGTCAAAAAATTCTGTCTATTTCCCCCCATAAAGTTAGACCAAGTCACAAATTCATTCTTCCCATCAAACAATATCATTTAATCTACTATGTGCCAGACAACGTTTTGGTCATTAGGAAAAAGCAATGAACAAAACAGACAGAAATCCTGCTTTCAAAGGGCATATGTTCTAGAGGTGTGAAGGGTCAAGCAGGTACATATATGTGTGATCCAATGGGTAGAGAGGGGTGAGAATACAGAGGATTGGAAAGCACATGATTTGGCTAAAGTGGGCAGCTGCCACCCAGTTCCAGCTAATTGCTGCTAAGCAGAAATGTGGGCCCAGATCTGGAAGCTGGAAATTTTATGTAACTCTCTCAGCTTTTAATAATCTACAACTAATTAAAATTGTTTAAAACTCTGAAGGCAAAGCAAAACACTCTGTGGATGGAATTCAGGCCAAAGATGTCAGTTGATGACCTCTGTCTTAGAACATGTATCATGATTTTTGGTTTAGAGATACAGTCACTACATATAAGTGTTATAAACTAAGTGCTACTGGGCTTTAGGAGGAACCAGTTCTAGCTAGGTAAGTCTGCGCAAGCATCAAGGAGGTGGAGGCATTTAGCCTGAATCTTGAAGCCTCTTTCAGAAAATAGCCCACTATATTTTAGTTCTTAATTCTCTCATTATTTTTTCATTTCTCACAGCACTTACTGGCTACAGTGATGTGTTGACTCTTGCTTAGGCACTTCCTTGCTAAGAATGGCAAGACCTCTTTCTTCAATCAGAAAGTCCGTAAAGAGCAACACTATCAAAGCAGCTGCCTTGCTGGTTTGTCTGGTCAATCGACAGATTAACACTGCTCATTAATACGATTAATTCCCATCTGCTCTATAATAGGCGTGCCATCTGGAAAGATATTCAGAAAAGTTCTGTCACCTCAAATTCTCAAAGCAGAGACTTGACGCATATTATTCTAGGCACCTTAAAAAACATACGGAAAAAAAATCAACCCAGTCAGTCCTCCTTTACTTCTCATCACTTCTTTTAAAGGCACTTTGACAATGTCCATCAAAATTTAAACGCACATACTCTTTGACCCAGAAATTCTACTAGAAATTAATCCTATTGCTAAATCACATTTGCTCAGAAGTCACTGAAATATGGTACTGGGTGATTAAAACGCAGCCAGCCCTGGTGGTCCAGTGGTTAAGATTTGGCGCTCTCACTGCCGCAGCCCAGGATCATTTCCCGGTCAGGGAACCACACTACCCATCTGTTGGCTGTCATACTGTGGTGGCTGCGTGTTGCTGTGGTGCTGAAAGCTATGCCAGTTTACCAACGGTATTTTAAATACCAGCAGGTTTCAGCAGAGCTTCTAGACTATGACAGACTAGGAAGGACGTGGCCACCCTCTTCCGAAAAAATTGGCTGTGAAAACCACATGAACAGCAACAGAGTATTGTTTGATATAGCACTGGAAGGTGAGATGATGGTGCAAAAAGACTGGGCAGGGTTCAGCTCTGCTGTCCACAGGGTCACTAGGAGTCGGAACTGACTCAACGGCACTAACAAGATTAAAACCACACTACAATCTAAAATAAATGTACACAAACTGCTTTACAGGTAGTCACAGTACAAGCAAATACTTTAATAAAAACTGTAAAAATGCATATTATAAAAAGCAAGAATTTCACTATTTGTACAAAGTAAGCAAGAGAAGAAAAGAAGAAAAAAAACCGTATAAGTTTTAATCTTCAACCTCAGACTCTGGAAAATCATCTTTGAAGTCAGGTAAATCATTGCTAGTGCCAAGAAAATTCATCATTCCTGCTGGTCTCTAGTTGATTCTCCTAATCACTGGCACTCATTGCATTACAAACTTAGTCATCCCGCCTTCCACATAGGGTTTGGCTGCCCTTTCACTAGGTTGGTTTGCAGTGTACATGAACTTAAGGATAAATCAGTGCCTCCACTACTTTTGAGCCATGACTTAGTGTGGCAAAATTTAAATCTAAAATGGAATGGAATGACCCAAAATGCACCTCTGATCAGCTGTGTGGCCGATGGCTTCTTTTGGTTAATAAAACTCTGGGATGTGAAACTTGTATCTCTGTCATATTTTGTGTTTCCATTCTCCTCAGTTAGAGGAATGACATCAGGGTAGATCATCTTGATATTAAATACCTTCTGCTTTGGCCCAGAGACTTTCACCTGCAAAATAGGTGCATTCTACACAAGGTAATATCTGGATAATATTTGGGAAGGGGGGAACATGTCTTATATGCCAAATTATATTTCCAAATTATGGAAATAACAAAAGTATTTATACTTATGCAACACTATACAGTTGTGAAAATCTGAGGTTCATGAGAACTGCATGGAGTGTTATTTGCCTAACGGTTATTCTCAGATGATGGGATTTGGGGTGAATTTTTGCTTTTTTGAGTCTTCCAGCATTTTTTGATTTATAATGAACATGTACTATTTTAACAAAAGTGATAATCATTCCTTTAAAAAATAAAACAAATGCATTTGATCTGTACATGCTAATATGAAATTATCTCATATGGTTGTAGTGCATATTAATCATAAGGACTTAGAGCAGTGTCTGACACATAAGCAGTCAAATATTACCTATTATTATACTGTAAAGTGAAATATAACAAGGTGCAAGACAGGGTAAACTGGGCAAGGGTATGGGGTGGGAAAGATATTTATTTTTCATTGAATACTACCCTGCCAGGGTTCCCTAGAAAACAAAGCCAAGCTCCGGGCAAAACTTACCTCCTTTTTATTAGGTGTTGAAATCTCAGGACAGAGAGAGGGGAAAAAGATTAGTGAGGCAGGGTAGGAAGGAAAGAAAGCAAATACAAGTCTGTGCGTGAACAAGTTGGCTACAGCTTAACATGAAAACACAGCCAATGGCAAGATCATTCAGAATGTTTCAGGATAGATTGTACAGAACCACTGTACCTAAGAATAGTGTATATGAGGAATGGAGGGGAGGGGAGAGGAGGAGAAAAGCAGACAGCAAGCATTTTATTTGCTGGTTCCTTCCCTTCCCCAGCTTACAATTGCTTTGGTCAGACGTGTTAACTGCTCCCACCTCCCCACATCCAGGCTATGTTACCCAGCTCCCTGGACAGTCACTGGGGAAGAATACACCCTACATTTGAGTCTGGAAGTGGTAGGAGGAGTCAGAGCCTTCTTGGGACTGGTCAGATGGAGCTTAGGCCTCTGAGTTGCTTTGGCTCTCTCCACAGTGGGCACAAAAGAGACTATACCAGAGCCCAGCCCTCACCCAGGGGGAGGCTGAGACAGCCAGCAGCTTTAGGAAATGAGGCAAAAGCAGAAGCAGCTGAGACTTGCCATTAAGCAAGCCAACTAGCACCTGGGGGGCAGGTAGAACCAAGGGAATCTGGGTAGATACATTAATAGAGTCCCATACAACACATAGGCTTGTGTATAGAATGAATCTTTCACCACCATGCATGTCTTATTTTTGAAAACATTAGAAAAACCTGTACTTGGTCTATACTCAGTAGCCTGACGGAAAGGGCAGGGACTTGGAGCCACACAGTTCAGAGTTTGAGAAGCCTACGCACCTAGTACTTGCTGGGAAACTTTGGGTGGGTTGCTCATCCATATAATCAGGATATTTCATGGTTATTGTGAAGATTAATTGAGCTCAGGTGGCTAAAAGATGCTGGGCTCTGACAGACATGGCTCTAAGACAGGCTGATTCTTTTCCTTCCTTCATTCAATCCCTCCTCTGTGCTCCTCCAGGAGACTTGAGATTACACTACAATTTCATTCTGCCCAGCATTATTTATGTTTATGATCACTCGCTATACCGGGAGCTCCTTGAGGAGAGAGTTATTGATTCTTTCACGTCTCCCTTTTGGTGCCTAGCACAGCTATGCTCATATCTGGGGCCAAGCACATGTTTGCTGAACGAATCAGAACTCCAAACACCAATTCTTAAGGGAGACAACTTTTCATATGACTATTGGTAAAGTTACTTGAAGGACACATCAGACTTCCTAAACAGTCTGACAGCTGTTCTGGCTCAAAAGGTAGGCTTTGAAGCTAGACAGATCTGCATTCCAACCCCAGTTCCACCTCTTGCTACAAGGGTGACATTTGGGCAAGAGACACAAACTCTCTAAAACTTTAGTTGCTTTAAACATAAAATGGGGATCCTACTATATTTTATAGGGCGATTATAAGGACTGAAGTTAAATAACATAAACTATCACTGGCATGGTGTTCATCTTCACTTCAGAGCACTCTTATTCCTCTACACTCTCACCCTGACCAAGGCTGCTCAGTCCCACAGCTCCTGTGATTTGACAGGTTTCATCCTTTTCCTAACCTCTAAGGGTACTTTTCTGCAGGAGGGAGACCCTTGTACCTATGTAAGGGAGTGACTTATGCAGCCATATTAACGACATCGTTTCCTTCTACTGGCATAGAAGGTTCTTGGATTCATTTGACTTGTTATTTCCTTCTTTTCTGATAACTTACAGCCAGAGAAAATAAATAGCTTATTTTCATTTCTAGAAAAAAGAAACTACTTTGAAACACTACTGGGATCTTCCAGAATACTGATTTCCTTCATTGTTAGTGTTGTTATTAAAGATTATATAGACAGCAGAAACAGAGCAGATTCAGCAACAGTTCACTCTGTGTTTTGGACCTTTCGGTACGAGTTGAATTTTGGAGCACACTGTTATGTCTACATTCTAGGTAGCAGCAGAAAGGGAAAAGAGCTTTCCCAGCTGATTAAGGATGAAAGTCACCAGCAGCAAAGAGAGTAGGAGCCTAGATCCTTGACAACTCCATGGATCATTATACCAATCCTGGATTCCAATCTCTGAACTTCTTTTATGTTAGAGAACAACACTTATATGTTTAACCCACTATAGCTAGGTTTCTATTACTAGCAAAGAAACACAATTCCTAACTTACTGAATGGTGGTTCACAACTTGGTCAACATATACACAGGAAAATCACCAGTTATGGGTAATCTGGGCAACTCTTTGACAAATGTCTTAAGTTGTACCAGAATGGCTTTGGTTTTTTTTTTTTGCTAGTGGTGGGAGGATCAGAAGAGATTTCTGGTATGAGAGAAAGGTATTTGCTTTTTTTCCCTGTTCTTTTCATTCAACACACTTTTACTGAATGTCAGCTCTGTGCTAGGCTTTGTACAAAATACCATCCTTTGTAGGATTACCAAGTGCTTTCACGTTAGCCTTCCTCTTTCGGCTCTTACTCTGTTGCCTTTGCTTTAGACCTGCCAGGATACCCATCAGAGGTGCCGAGAGACTAAGAACTTCCAAGACCCCTGGAACAGATGTGGACTGTAGCTGCAGCCACAAAAGCAATAAATAAGCAGGATATCCAAGTCTTAGCTGACGATAAGGTAAAAAATGACAGTGTTTCAAATAAATTTGACCAGGCCCTTAAGGTTCAACAGTGGGTGCTTAAGGCTTTGTTATTCCCTAGGCCCACTCTACCTTTCTAAAACTTCTTTATGGAAAAATTCTTAAAAAGAATGTAAGAATTCCTCATTTGTCAGTTACTTGTGTAAAGAGGAAAACGATTAGGTAAGGAAAGGAACAAAAAGCCAGCTAAAGGGGAGAGATATGATAAGTGTAACCTGAATAAACCCTGGCAATCTAAGCGCCTTACTACTGGGCAGAATGACATTTAAAGAAATTCCAGCAATCAAAGGAAAAAAAAAAAAAAGTAATTCCAGTCTTTACATGCATTTCTCAATGGAAGAATCAAAGGGGAATCAAAGTTATAACCCACACTTTTTATCTTCTCCTCACCAATTTTCTCATACACTACAGTTTTTCAAGGGTCTCTCACTCACCAACCTGCCCCACGCCCAACCCTCACAACCTAGTTTTAAATTTGCAATCTCTTCTTTCCTCTTTATCTTTCAATTCTTCATTATGGAGATTCAATGTGCTTCTGATTTTTACATCTTCACTCCATTTAGCCTGTTAGAAAAAGTAGAGTCCTAGGAGAAGACTCAGAAAGAATCTGTGTACCTTAGAAGCCAGGGAGAAAGGAGAAGGAAACAGTGAATACTGATGTGAATAACTTCTCTCTGTAATATATATTATAAAAAGTGCCAGATCCAAAGCTGCCAGATGGTGGTAATGACTCTCTCTAATCAAATAAGGGAGCCCAAGTCATAAAACAAAAAAAGTCAAAGGTTTTAAATGTAAAGATAAAAATCCTTTAATATATTGAAGGAGCCCAAGACAAAGGAAACTTCCAGAAACATAAAAAAAAAAACTTAAGTAATACATGTAAATTGCTTAGAATAGTGCCTGGCATGGAACTCAATTAATGTAGCTATTATTATTATTATTATTATTGACCAGATCCTCTCCATCTCCAGTTCCTTTATTGTTAGATTATCTATACATACCTCTATAACAGAATTTACAACATGGTGTACTAGTTCAATTTAGGGAGAGAAGCTGACTTAATAGGTCCCCTGAAGCAAGGTTCTTTTTACGCTTCTTTGTTGCTCCACACAACACAGCACCTGACACATAGTTGGCATCAACACATGCTTGTTGAAGGACTTGCTTCTGTTAAGTGAAGTATTCCAGTCCCAGTTTACCTTCCACGAGACCCATTTTTGGCAAGGATTTGATAAATCAGAAGGTTTCATTGAGCCAATTCCGTATAACACATGATAAACAGAACAACTTTAGTCACACATTCCAACAAATGACTTAAAAAGTCAAGCTGATACCAATTTAGCTTTGTAATCCAAAAATATCACTTCCTCAATAAAGATTTTCCATACACTTGACTACTGTATCTGTCTCTCTAATCTTATGACCTCGTCATCAACTCTCAAAGAAAAACAAAATTTTAAAGACCAAGGCCTACAATACAAACAATCGTGTATTTATCACAGGTTTGGCTTTTGTTGTGACATTTCTAAACTCACTTTAAAATCAGGTCTGTGTAGGACCTGACTGTCTATGTCAACAAACACCTACCATAATGGAGAGACCTGGGGGTGGGGGAGACCTGAAGTCCCGGGTCCTCGTATGAGTTCTGCCACTGACTAGATGTATTAGTCAAGTCATTATACTTCACTAGTCATCCATTTCTTAATGTATAAAATGGTGAATCATTCAAATATTTGCTGAATGCCTGTTATGTGCTAGGATTATGCTGAATGCTAAAAATACAAGGATGAATAAAAATATCCCTATCCTCAAAGTTTTGATATTCTATTGGAGTTGGAGAGAGATCTTACGCAACTATAATACAATGTGGTAAGTACTATAATGGGAGGATACACACAGCTCTACAGAAGTATGAAAGTGAGACCCAGTATTCTGAGTGGGTGGGTAGACACATCAGGGAAGTAAGAACTAAGAAAGAACATGCTGGAGGTTTATTAATTTTATTTATAAAACAAGGCAGAGGGATGGGGAGGGGAACAAATGCCAGAATGCAGTTGCTAAGCTGAATCTCAAACCAAGAACAGCATCAAGTTTATTCAAATATTGTTTTAATTGCAGCGTGTAATGCAAATTCCATTCACACACAGGCACATTTGTAACAAAGGGAAGACCACAAACTGCACCCTTTGCAATATTAAGGTATTTGAATTAAACTACTATTACAAAATAGTTTCATCCATCGTATGAGCTTTTTGAAATCAAAGGCTACAAGTATTCACTTTCATTTTTAAGTAGTCTCATTTCTACCTTTTGATCCAGGTACAGTTTGAAAAATCCAAGGCTCTGCTTCTGTATAAAATGTCTTTTTAGTGGCAGAGACATGGGGGAGATTTTTATTGTAAAATGTTTAACATGGAAAAAGCATTTAACTGTATAGCAAATACATGGCAAAATTACAAAGACAGGTGCATAAATAGACCAGCAATCACTAAATAGCTTAACTACATAGGAGGTATAGTTCCCCGTGTGGCCGTTGATATAGAGATGAATCTTGAGATTCATCAATTACAAATGAGTTTCAGATCCAATCCTAGAATCCGGTACCAATCTGAACTGAGCTAGAGACAGGCAGAGAAAGGGCCCCAGAACTGGGCCACCCCAAACCTGTCAAGCTTACATGGTCAGCGAGAGTGATATGTCCTTCCATTTCCTTCTTTGACTCAGTGAATGATGCGTCACACAGTGCTCTTCAGATTCTCTCTGGGGGCCTTGCAACCCTGAAATTCTGCCATGTTGTCCTAGCTCTTCATTGAGGAAACTGTATTCCATTTCATTCAGCAGCTACATACACAGACTCTCCATGGGATTCTGGTCTCTGCCACATATGCTCAGACTCTCCCACTCCTGTATCATCCTTCTGCCAAATCACCTTCAGTACCTTGGAGGCAGTAACTGTGCACTCCAGACTCATTTGTTTCCCATAGTCTCACAGATCTGACAGAGGGAAGTTTATTTAAACTCATGTGTTTAAAAAATCAGTACCTAGGAATGATAAGGGGACATATGGGGGAAATGTTAATCGTAGGTGTGTGAAGAGGACCAGACAGGCAGGAAGACTGTTTCTCCCTTAGAACTGTGCTCCCTGGATCATAAGTAGTTTCTTTCTGCCTTAGATTATAGTAAGATGGGTTTGCTCCTTTGAGAGCTAAGTATATACATCCCAGACATGAACCCAAGTAGCAAAATGAAGATTCCTTAAGCAAAAAGTCTGCCTGTTTTAGCATTAATCAGAAGAGTCCATTCATGATGAGTAACACATTCTAACAAAGAGAGCTGATACAGTGCTTGCTGTGTACTTGACACTGCTCTAAGTGCTTTATATATTAACTCATTTAATCCTCACAACAAACCCTATGATCTAGGTTCTATCATTGGCCTCACTTTATGGATGAATAAATTGAGGCACAGAATATGCTGCCTAGTTAGTAAGTAGTGGTATTCAAATACAGGCCATCCAGCTCTTGCTACAACTTTTTCACTGCTTTAAATAAAAGGCTGTGTTCAGAAAAGTGTTCTCCAGTTTTAGGTCAACACATAAGCACTTCTGCTTATAGGACAGGGAACACATCCTTTGTCTGCTACGGGATGAGACAAGAATGCCCATATAGGTCTGGAAAAACCTAGGTTTCAAGTTCTAATCCAGGCTCATGACAGTGGAGAGATGGCGGGAGTGACTAGGGAAGGAATGGGGCTCAGGTAAGTGTCGTTTACTTCATTCTGAGAAGCATGGTATGCTTTGGAGACAGGTGGACCCAACTTCAGCTCCTGGCTCTATCACTTGTATGTTTTGTGGTCCTGGGCTAATTTCTTAGCCTGAGCTTGTTTCTGGCTGAAATCAATATTATCTACCTCACAGTATTGTAATAAAGATTAAATGAACTGTAATAGGCTAATACATACAAAAGTTACTTACTACATAGTAAATGAACAATAAAATCCACACTTCACTCTCCCCCCGCTCCACCTTCCCTTTTTCCCCTCCCTACTCCCATTAGAGAGAGAAGGAAAAGGAATCTGTTTAGGAAGAAAAGCAATACTGAATAACTAGGGCCCTTTTTTACTATTCAGCACCATATCCCTTTCCCTTGGGGGAAATCATTCTTCAAGCAAAGATGATTCTGGGAGGGGCTGCCACTCATATTCCTCCACACCTACCAAGGCAGAGTCAGGTGGAGCACATGTGGCCCAAGTTCTCCAATCCCTTGGCTATAGGGATTAGTCCAAGGGTGGAAGTATGACCTAAGCTGTAGGCATTCTTCCCCAAGATTTTTCAATTTGGAGTTCCAGGAATAGGAACCTTGCCTTTTGGGTCACAGAGACGGAAGGATTGGGGGCTGCGGGTGACCTTCTTTCCTATCACCTAGAGAAAAGGAAGCCAAATACAGACAAGCAATGATGAGACAGACGGAGATCCCTGGGGGCACTGAAATATAATTCTGGTGTCCAAAGTCACCAGAGTTGCCTGGGTATCTAGAACATTTCCTTCAATTTTCTGAACTTCCATAGTATCATTCCAGTTCTATTTTTTGCTTAAATTTGTCTGAGGTAGTTTCTGTCATTAAAAAGTCCTTAAAACATGAGTTTATATTTTATCACAGACCTTCTGCAAGGTGTTTTACAGACGAGATCCCATTCAATCCTCATAGCAGTCCTGACTGGAAGGCACTGGTTCTCTTTCCTCCTTCACTCCAATTGCACATGTACAATAGTGTGAACCCCTTTATAAGCTTAGGGTCAGAGTACAGGATTGAGTCACTTGTATTAACCAACTCACATCCACACACCACACCAACTAGAGTTTACTCAGATTGTACCTGCTTAAGTCACGTGTCCAATCCAAAATAATCATGGTGGCAAGGGGGATGGAATGTGCCACCTGGCCAAACCTTAAAAGGGTAGATGGAGTAAGCTTCCCCAGAACCACACAGATGTTTTAACAGAAATTAAGGCACTGCTAGGAAGGAGAAAGAGGGAAATGGATTCAGGGGAAGTAACCAACAAGTGTTCACTACATACTCAAAGGAAAACTGGAATAAACATGTTTTTAGGATTATCTAGATTTCTGGACCATCTGATCGATAAGTCCTTCTGTTCACATTACTTTCTATTGTGATCTCACACTTCTTCAGTCTGATTTAAGACTGCTGTCCTCCAGAGGCTTCATCTACTCTCCACAGGAAGCTAGTTACTTTATCAGTGACTCTCTAAACACTCATGAGTACCAAATTGAAACACTGATTTGGCAAGATTATTAAGAGATCTCAAGGCACTTTCCAGAAGCTGTAATATGAAAGACCTGATTAAAAGCATGTCCCACTTGACTCAATTAAAATGTTCTTGGCTGTCTCCTTGCCTTGGCTTTCCTCCTTAGTAAGCATAAACTCAAAATAGTGGAAAATAAGAAACATAAAGCTTTTCTTTAGGAAACGGTTTTATCACCCAGTTGACCAAGAAAACAGATTTCCCACAGGTTGGACTGACAACAGTGAGCAAACGGGTTTGTTTTTGTTTTGTTTTTTTTTTACAGAAATTTCTGTTAGAATGTAATGAGAAGATGATACGGATTTCCAGCTCTAGAATAAGATTCAGGAGACTTGGCTTCTAGATCCAATACTCACACTAACTCACTCTGAGCTCTTGAGTCAAAAAGAACTTGGGTTTTAAAGTACCAGGTATCTGGTAATGTGTATGTGTATGTATGTGTTTCCCCACTCTGGCTGCTTTCATTTTTTATTTTTGTTTTTTAGCAATTTTACCATGATATGCAGAGGTATGTTTTTCTTTGTATTTATCCTGCTTGGAAATAGCTGAGCTTCCAGGATCTGTGGGTTGCTGTTTGCAGTCAAATTTGGCAAAACTTCAGCTAATATTCCTTCAAATATTTTTTCTGCCTTACTCTCTCCCCCACTCTTCCACCGCCTCCTTCTCCTTATTCTTCCTCTGGAACTCCAATTATACATACGTTAGATTTCTTGATATTATTCCACAAGTCACTGGGCTTCTATTCATTTTCTTTTCCATCTTTTTTTCTGTGCTTTGGTTTGAAAAATTTCTCTTGATCTTATGTCACGTTCTCTGCTCCTGTCATCTTTTTTTCTTCAGTGTTCTGTTAATCCAATCAATTAATGTATTTTATATTATATCTTTTAGTTCCAGAATTTCCATTTGTTTTTTTCCCCCTACAATTTCCAGATCTCTACTGAAACTCCCCAATTCATCTATTACATCCATTTTTTGCTGTAGAGACTAAGATACTTATTGTTTCTTCAAAGCTCTTGTCTGCTAATTCTAATACCTGGATTGTTTGTAGTTCTCTAAAACCTGATTTTTCTCTTAAGTATGGACATATTTTCTAGTTTCTTCACATGGTGAGTAATCTTTTTTTATTGTGAATGATATATTGAAGGGATTCTGGATTCTATTATCTTTCTCTGAAGAGTGATTTTTTGTTCTAGCAGGTAGTTAAGTTATTGAAGGATAACTTTGAACTTGTAGAGGCTTTATTTTATGCTTTGTTGGGACAGGTCCATTTTGGTATTGCCTTTAGTCCTAGGGTGATTCTCTTTGTCTGAGGATATAATCTTTAATTCTAAGTTGCAGCCCTTCTAGGGTTTCAGTGAAAAGCTTGAGGTGTTTACCAAGCCCCACCAACCTAGTGAGTCTCTAACTATAAAATCTATCTCCCCGTGTTGGGCAGCAGCTGAATCTCAGATCAGCAGTTTCAGCCTCCCAGCTGTTGTTTCCTCCTTGGGTCCTGAAAGTCTCACTCCTCCAAGTACAATTCAGAGGTCAACAAAATATTTGAGGGGTGTTTATACACAAACTCTGTTGCTCCCTTCTTCCAGGATTCTCCCTTTCAATTTCCAGTCATTTTGTCAATCCCAAACTCTTCAGGCCAAGAGTACAGCTTTCTATTTGAGATCCAGACGCTCTGCTGTGTGCATACTGGGGAACAATACCCTCAGAAGAAAAGCTATATAACTGTGGCTCCTACCCAATGTCTTTCCCTTATTTTAAGAGTCAAATCCTCTCTAGTTTTTGCCTATTCTGGCTGCTCTTTAGTGACTTCAAACAATTGTTTTTATATATTTTGTTTGGAGCTTATAATTTTTTTCTGCAGATTTACTCTGATACAAGCTACTTCACCATTACTGAAACTGGAACTTCTCCCACTTCAAAATTTGAGGATGAAAAACTCCTAAATCATACAAGATAAATCATCTTCAATCCAGACATACATAAAAACAGTATGAAGAAAAAGTGTTTGAGGCACTCAAACCATATTTTATTCAATCGCCTAACCACTTAATTCCTTCATAACGCTTATTTCACTCTGACCTCACTCAGCTAATGTGAAATTCCTCACCATGGCCCAAGTTTTCTATTCCCTTGCTACCTCTTTGACTTTCTCTCCTGTCACATGCCCCCTTACTGGGGCTCCCCAAATGGTCTTCTGACTCAGAGCCTTTGCCCTAGCAGGTCCTTCTTCCTGAAATTCCTGTTCCAGACAACTGCCTGGTTCCTTCCCTCACCTCCTTTCCATTTCAATCAAATGTCCATCTCCCCATCAGAAGCCTTCCCTATTTTACTTAAAACTGTACCCCATACACACACACTTCCTACTCCACTTCTGTGCTTTAATTTTGGCTTCACTGAAGACCCACTCCTTCCTCCCACCCCCAAATGTAAGCACTACTGTCATGCACCTTGTCTCTCTTATTCAGTTTCATGCTTAGTGTTTGGCTTCATATACAGTAGGTGTTTACCAGATGTTTTTTTTAATGAATAAGTGCTAGTTTTTATTATTCATGTATAAAGTACAGGCTTCTTCAAAGGCAGGGATCTTCTTTTACTCTGCTGCATCACTGGGACATCCTATTGAGGCTATAAATACAGTGGGGGGATAACTGTCTATGGAATTATTTTAATATGGTCAGATACAAGACAGCACTTAAATACCAAGTGACAACCAGATATGTTTTATGATGCTTCACTCTTCATTAGTGGCATTTATTATAGATGTTTTGCTAAGATGTACTGCGTTCCTGGTTTGTACTCTTACCTTCCACTACTATGGTCATTTATCCTTCTAACCGACGTGTATCTAATATAGTGAAAGAAATTGGTGACTGTGGGTATCTAAGGCACAGACAGTGTAAAATACTAACGACAACTAATTTGGGGAGTGGAAAAACAAGTTGGAATCAAAAGACTAGACAACAATAAAGATGAAAACGAAGGGAGCAAGCAGAATTAAAGCAGGAATTTCTAAGAATCTTGAATTCTAAGGAGAGGAGAGATGCTGTTTTACTTTAGACTACAAGTGAGGAACTTACTAAAAAAAAAAAAAGGAAAGCAAATCATTAAAATAACAGAAATAGGAGGTATGAATTCCAAACTATGGGAGGAAGAGAAAGAGAAATGAAGGAAACAAGATAAATCCAGTGGAAGGGAGGGGGAATCATAGAAAGCAGGATAAACAGCATGAAATAAGATGGCAGAAATATACTCCAAATTATAACAAATAATCACAGTGGTTTGGGGGAAACTCTAGATAAACCAGTCAAGGAAGGTCTCTGAGGTAATGACATTTTGTAATAATAGCAATCACTTCTACAGAGCTTTACTACATGACAAGCACTATTCTAAGTGCTTTACAATACTAATTCATTTAATCCTCAAAACAACCTAATGAAATAGACATTATTACTCCCTTTTACAGCAGAAGACATTGTGACACAGAGAAGACCTCGCCCAGGGTCACAGAGCCAGTAAGTGGTAGAGCCAGGATTTGAATCCAGAGTTCATGCTCTTAACCACCTTGCTATGCTCCTTGAAGATACTAGCTGACACCCACCGGAAGGATGGGAAGGAGCCAGACTTGTCAAAGGGGGTGGGGGAGGGAGAGATAGTCTAAGCAGAGGGAAAAGCAAGTGCAAAGGCTCTGAAGTAAGGAATAACTTGGCTCTTTAAAAGAAGAGAAGAGAGGCCACTGTGGCTAAATGATAGTGAAGAATGGGGCAGTATGGTATGAGATTGAACTTGGGAGGCAGTACAGGCCATATCAAATAGTTTCTTTGATTCCTTCTATATGTCAGAGACTGAGCTAAATGCCTTATATTGACATTACCTTATATAATTTCTTAACACAACGGTCCTGTGATACATATTATTTTCTTCCCCATTTTGTAGATGTGGAAAGTGATGCTTAACAGACTAAGAAAATTCGCCTAAGATGCATAGCTATTAGGTAGAAGGGCCAGGACTCAAACCAGGTGAGTCTGACTCTGAAGTTCAGTCTTGCAGCCACAACCACAGATGACATCAAGTTACGCTAAATATAATCATTTGTCCAAGAATAGCCTCTCCCTTCCTAGAAAAGCTTCTGGCTATAAACAGAAGATGCACCTAAGTTTCTGAGAGATTTTGCTGAGGAATGCCACTTGGTGAGAAATGCTATGTGCTGCGGGATCTCAGCCCACCTTGTCTCTGAACTTGGCATTGCCCAGCGAAGCCAAGGTTTCTTGTTTACTTCTTGTCTTTGTCCAGCCCTTTGGTTCTGAAACTGAATCTGTGTTTTAGACTCATATATCAGTATGTTAGCTATTATTTGTTGCTCCTGAGGAAGGTTCCTTTCAGGGCCTCAGTTGAGCCCTGGTATGCTGTGTTGATCTGTGTTTCTACATCAGGCAACTAAAGCACTGCCTAATGGCAAAGGGTCCTGGTAAGAAAGGGACACTGAAGGGCTAAATGTAACAAATGAAGAAAGATATGGTCCTCAGATAATTAATTATACCCCATACCCCAGGGATGTAGAGGAAAGGAAAGATGGCAATAGAATCAGCTCTTTTGGAAAAGCTTACTCTTGGAAGAGTTGAGCGTGGGGGTAAGGAACAGAAGAGAGGAGCCTCTTTCATGTATGTATCTTGCTTTTCCAGGGACTTTTGTCTTGACTTCTTCCCTCCTTCCCTCTCTCTCTGCTTAGACCAAGAACAGCAGAAATACTGATAAATAGTCAACAAGGCATGACTGGAGACAGGAGACAGAGGAGCCCTTAGATATGCTTGACAAGGAGCAAGCTACATTGGCCTCTTCAGGGAGGAGACGGGCCCTGACATGTCCTATTCTTCAGGTCACAGGGCCCAACTCTTGGTCTGGAATGCCAGATCCAGCTTCCCTGCCACATTTTTAACATTAGAGACAATCACACCAGGTGAATAATGCCTATGCATTAACCTCTTTTCAGAAAACTAGTGCTCCTCAAGAACAAAAAGCGGGCCCAATATTACACAGTACTGGGGACAGAATTATTCTGATGCTCTGTGTTGTCTGGACATACCTAAACTGTAAAAATACCTATCTGGCAGCCAAAGGTCATAACTCATCCTGGACTGCAAGGGAAGGGGCAATAGTGAATGTCTTTTCTGAGACCACTATTCACTCTGACCATGGGCTAGCACTGCAAAGCATGATCCACAACCCTTATACACGTTTCTGATATAACCAGTAGGAGGGGAGACAATGTGGAACAAAGGAAAGAACATTACACAAATTCAGAAGTCCCAAGTTCCAGGTCTGCCATTGACTAGCTGTGAGGCTGTGAAGGAGCTGATCTGAGTCTCAAGTTTCTCCATCTATTAAATGGGCCCAAAGATTAAGCACTGAAGATACACTGAAATGTTCTATAGATGTTGATTCCTTCTGTCAAAATAATGTTATTAACAGCAGAAGGTAATATATGTTTAAAGAGAGAGTGCTTAAGTGCTTAACAGTAGGCACTATTCTAAGTACTTCACAGTCCATTTCAGGGAGGAATATCAATCTTAGTAATTGTGAGAAGACTTTTCGCTAAGATCTTCTAGTAAGATCAAGAAAACCTCAGCATTGAAACTAGCAGAATGTGTGTCAAGTGACTTGGAAGAAAATTTTGAAGACAGTGATGAAACATTTCTAAGAAACGTTCCATCAATGCTCTTAATGGCATAGAGGATAGTTATTATGTAGGAAAAGAAGGATAATGAATCAGAAAGTAATTCAAAGCTAGAATCAAATACCAAGAAGCTTTAGGAATCCTTTACCAATGTATTTCACTTATATTTTCCTTTTTGTGTATGCAAGAGAGTAACAGACTATAAATCCATGTCCAAGTAAGTCTAAGAACATTCTTTCAATAAGGCATTTTTTTCCTTCTTAGTGGCATGTAAAACGATAGTGTATATTTAAATACATACCATATTAGATTTAATGAACACTTAATGATAACATTTCTAAAATCTCACTTGAAAATTGGGATGATAATGACTCCCTAATGGTTACAGAATAAAATGCAAATAAAACACAGCATTCAAAGGCCCTCAAAGATCTGACCTAAACCTACTTTTTCCATTCTTGTCTCCTAGCACTCTTCAATGGGCTACATATCAGATTATTATATACGTGGTTTCTTGAAGATTGCCTGCCCCTTTTCACTTCTGTGCCTTTCAACTGAAAGTGCCTTTCCACTGAAAATGCCCCATCCTCTACCCATCTCAGAACCTTCATTTACTAAAAGGTGACCTTGAACAGTTTCTTTACTATCTCAATTCCTCAGTTTTCTTACTTCTGAAATAGGAATCTAACTTTAGGTTTGATTTGAGGATTTAATGAGCTAATGCATGTAAAGTGCTTAACACAGCATCCAATTAATCTGTGGTCAGGCAGTATTATCTGGGTCTTGAGGATGAGTCTCAAAACAGTGAACTGGCCAAGGGCACACAGCATATTTAACAGCAAAGTCAGAATAAGAACCAAGACATCCTCACACCCGTCCAGGGCTCTCTTTAGGTTTGAGAAATAGCTCCCCTTCCCTCCCCCTGGCCTCTCCCTCAAATACTGATAGATCAGTGAGCAAGTTTCTTCTTTTATTTTCCGAGAAACCTGTTGTTCTTCTTCCTCTTTTCCCATATCAGATGCCCTAAACATGACACTAAAAGGTAAAAGAAATAAAAAGGGTTCCATGTTTGAACACATTTGACCATGTGTTAAACAAGTTAAATGGGTTTACCATTTCAGAGCCTTCAATGTGGTTATGTACAGATAGCCTCCAAGAAAGAGAAATATAGTATGGAATGTTTCCCAAATTATTTGACCATAGAACCAAAGGTTGCTGTATCACGTGTGAGCTCAGGCCATTGAAAGCTACACGCATATCTTCACAGTTCCTGGCTCTTAAAGAATAAAAGCTCTGATTCGTTAACATAACATACAAGAGTCTATAACTTGGCCCATCTACCTTGTAAACTCCACCACTCCTCCCTCGTACCAGCTCCATTCTGATCATCCCAGAGTGTCAGGAGCCAGTTTCACAAGATTGAAATGCCTTTCTTTTTCTTCCCTTCCAGTCCAACTTTTACTGGTCCTTCCAGACCTAGTGCATATAACCCCTCCTGAAGCCGCTCTGATCATTCTGGCTCTCATGGCACTTTACGTCTGTTTTGCAGCACTTTTCTCGGTGGATCTCAGTTAGTGATTGATTGATCCATTTCCTTCTATTCTGGATTCCTGAAGGCCAAGCACCATATCATTTACATTCCCAGTGAGAGGCATCCTCTAGGCACTCAGTAAAAGCCCACATTTCCTTAGCTCTCTTTTGCTGGGGACAACGTATTCCAAAACAAAGCTTTCCTGGATCCACAAAAGGGAAGACTCAAGATATGCTTTTTTCCCCAAGCACAATTAACTACAAGGATACTTATACTTTTCTGCCTAATGAACCTTTCAAGAACAGCAATTATGTAAGTCTCTGTGTATTGCATAGTTCCCTACAAGAAGTTTAGTCACTGTGCATGGAAATGGACTCATTCCTACCTCTTCACAGTCAACTGTAATCACGAGCCCCTTTAGACTTAGCAATAATAAAGCCTATTTTTCAAACAACCCAAAGCACTGGAAAATACTCTTCAACCAATTTTAATAAAGTTTATGTAGATTTGGGAGCAGAAATCGTTTATCTGTGTCTACTAATAACAAGGAATTCCAATAGGATCAATGGTTTGAGATCATAACTAGTGGTTATGAGCCACGATTCTTCTACTCACAGTGAAAGTCTCACGCTTCTCAGATTTTCCAGACTACTGTTTCTGAAAAAAATACATTTAATACAACTTTGGTCTGACTTTAGAAATAGCTTTTCAGAAAAGGCAGGAAGTTACATAGGGAATACTATCATTTCCATGGGAAGTAGGAATAAGATACAGAATTCATTAATTCAAGCACTGAAGCACAAGAAATATAGCTAGAAGAAAATAAATCTACTTCCTCTTCTTTTCCTCATACCAAAAGGGCTCTGGGTCTCTACTCCTGTTTTGACATGTTTCCTACACAACCCCCTGGTCATCTTCTCTAGATGTACTAGCACTGATCAAGATTTTAAGATACATACTTTCTGAAATATGCATTCCTGAAGTCTGGGGTACAATATTTTCTCCCTTCACTGATATCAAACTAAACTGACTATCACATTTCTAAGCTCTCACCAAGTTTATATTACCAAGATATCTCCCACTGGGTCAGAACTAAGTCCATAGTAACAGTGGTCTCTTAGTGAGTTGAGAAAGCAAAGTTGTCAACATGGCCAGAGAATGACGTGTTGAATAGCTCACTTGTTACACAACCAAACTCCAAAGAAATTTAGTTGAAATCTGCCATCACTCTCATATTCCACCACTGTCAGGTTGTGTAATGTTAGCAGAGACATAGCCATAAAGAAGTGGCAGAGGCAATTAAAACGGAATGAGGAAATTTACTCACAGTCTGCCAACCACCCCATGTACAAAGGAGGCTCAGAGAGACTAGATAACTTGTCCAGGGTCATATTCTTATTAAATAGTAGAGCCAGGATTCAAACTCAGATTTGTCCAACAAAAACATATGTTTCTTCTATAGAGAGGCCAGCCAGGCACTCGGGGAAGATTTCTTGGGGTCAAAATCTCTTTCTTTTCTAATGGAGAAACCTTAGCAAATTTCCTAAATTCCTTGTTCCTCAGTTCTTTATCCATAAAATAGAGAAAATAAAAGTGTCTATCTCTTAGGGCTGCTGTGAAGATTAAACAAGATAATACACAAGAAGTGCTCAGAACAGTATCCCATATATATATATATATATATGAATAGATAAACCTATCTATCTACATGAATAGGCAAATCCATAGTTTTTTCTATATCTACCTATATATATGTATGTATATGTATTGTATACATACATATATACATGTATATATGACTATCTAGTCATATATATGAATATATTTATATATAAGGCTCACAATATAGTCTTAGAAAATAATTTCTTTTACCTTAATCCAAATGCTCTCTACTAGCCTTCTGCCCTCAGAGCTATGGATATCCTTAGAGAAAATAGCTTCATCATAAGTAATACAATGATCCTGTTCCCACCACTAGTCTTGCTTATTTGTGTTTTGTTAAAAAAAGAAAAGAAAGTTAACTGTTACTTTTCTTTAAACCATTCTTCTCTGGGTGAAAACAGAAGGATGAGTGACTCCACTTAACAAAGAAGTGAACTAGAGATGTCTTGGTCAGAAAAGAATTTTCCTCTTAATATCAACTTGAAAAGTCTAAGGATGTTAATATAACTCAAATCAATATTTAATGGGTATACATTAAGCATATGCTCTATGGTACAAATATGGTAGGTACAAATATAAGCACAAGACCTAGTCTTTGCTCTCAAGGTCCTCATAATCTAGCAGGAGAGAGGTATATACACTACTAGCTCCTTGGCAGAATGTGTTAAGTGCCAGGACAGAGTTTCAATCTACATGCTCTGAGATCAGAACAAAGAAGAGAACATTTTACTGTGGGGGAAACATCTGAGATTGACATGAAGAACAAGTCTATGTTCTTCTCCATCATTTCTTTTAGAGACTGTGATAGAAGAGAAGTAGCTCTTCTACTGTTTTGATTCTTTGCCTTTATAAAAAATTAAGAGGCAACAGAACTTGGCAAGTCCCAGAGAATACAATCAAAACTGGGTATACACTCTTCTTAGCATCCCCTGTAATACTCTGTTCTATTTTAAAAGTAATTTAAAAATTGATTCATAAGTACAAAAATAGTACATGAATATATTCTTCTTATAAAAAAAATTGAGACAAATGGTTTGGCAGCTCCTTAAAAGGTTAAACATAGAGTTACCATATGACCTAGCAATTCCACTGGGTCCTTGAGAAAGAATGGGATGGGAAACTAGTTTCCATGCAAATCATCTGAGCCTTCATTTAACAATCATGTTAAACAAAATGTGATATATTCACACAATGGAATACTATTCAGACACAAAAAGAAATGCAGTATACATACATTACAACACGGACGAACCTGGAAAACATTATGCTAAGTGAAAGAAGCCAGACACAAAAGATCACATATCATATGATTCCATTTATGTGAAATATCCAGAATAGGCAAATCCACAGAGACAGAAAGCAGATGAGTGATTGCCAAGGACTTTGAGGAGGAGACAACGGAGAGCAACTGCTTAATGGGTATGGAGCTTTCTTTTGCGGTGAGAATGTTCTGGAATTAGTGGTGATGGTCATACAACTTTGTAAATATACTGAAAGCACTGAATGGTACACTTTAAAATGGTGCATTTTATGCTACGTGAATTATCTCTCAAAAAAGCAGTTATTAAAAAAATAATTGAGACACTATAAAGTTGAAGCCCCTCTGACCATCCCTCCCACCCAAATCTCCACAGGTTACCAATATTATCAGTTTAGTATGACTCTTTGTTATAATGCTCTTATTCCTCACAATGCCTAGCAGAGGTCCTAGCCACACAGCAGGCATTTAAGGCATTTGTTGCACAAAAACTTTGTAAAAGTATAAGATTATACTGGTTTTTCTCTTTGGGATAATATCGATCCTTATGTGTCCACCACCATACAAATTCATCAGTTCAAGATCAGGCAGCTTTAGAGGTACAGTTTACACTAACACCATACCCACCAACTGCAGTAACAAAAGAGCATAGCACTTATGGGCTCAAAGCTCACCAACAACGAATCTAGTTAATAGAAAACCCTGACATGGACGTTCATGCAAATAAGGAGGCAATTTGCATCGGTCCCCTTGGTTTAAAAAGGGTTTGGAATAAACGAAACCGGTCTTGGCAAAGCTGTTAGTTTGGAACCCATGACAACAAGCTGCAAATAAGTGACTTCTAACTTGGTCAAGTCCAATTTAAACAGAAGCCTTAGACAATTTCATAAAAAGACTCGCTTCCAGAACACTACAATCCTGTATTTCTAGTCTTTTTTTTTTGCAGAGGTTTTTAATTGGGGGTACACAAAGTTACATGAATTAACTTTCTAACACACATTCCTGAGCCCCATCTCAGAGGCTCTGATTTACTTAGACCAGAGCAGGCTGGCATTTGTAATTTTTAAAGCTTCTCAGGTCATTCAGAAACATTTAATGCTGGGAACTTTAGGAAGAATGGGATGGGAAACTGATTTCCATGCAAATCACCTGAGCATTCATTTAACAATCATGTTAAACTTGTAAGAGCTGCCAGGTGAAGACTGGTAGTATATCCTAATTTTACTGAAGAGAAAACAGGCTCAAGGATTCACTCCTTAAAGTCAGCAACAAGGACAGGGCAGCACTTCAGAGTCCTGATGATGCCCCCACATCTTCCTGGTACAAACTTTCCAAACTCCCTCACAGTACGGGTGTTGTGAAATTAAGGTTTGGCAGAAGGAAGCTAGTCTATAACTAGTTTAGACCGGGGCTGCAATGTAATGGAGAATAACTGTTACAAGAGTTTTCAAATGCTTCCTAATTTGTGTCCCCTTGTTGACAGGGCAGTTTCTCTTCAGGTACTCCATATATCAAGTGCCTCCTTATTTGCAGCTAAGCTTGAGTTGGAAAGGTGATATAGGAGAAGCCCTGGCCATGGAAGGAGAACTAAAGGGAAGCCTGCCCCTCTGGCCCTGTGGGGAGGGAAAAGGAAAGAAGAGATGAACAAAAGCACAGTGGTGCTCATTCACATACCCGGTCCCCCCACACACACTCCTCCTCCTCTCCAAAGCAGGTTCAACTCAGGGAGCAACGGAGCTTCAGAAATATTGAGAATCCATTTTCCCATACATAACACGGGGGTGGGCTTCAGGCTACTAAAGTTCATTCTTCAGCTCTGTGCCAATATATGGTATGGGAGCAGGTGCTTGGATGTAACAGGAAGAGGCCAGAAAGATGAGCTGGGGCAGGACTGCTCACTCCCTAAAGCCTGAGCATGGCATGCAGGGCATCCAGAAGTTGCTTAGTGACTGGTGGAGCAGCAAAGGTCTGTGGTTGGAGCAAAGAATTCTCAGTGTACGGGGACTTTGAAACAAATGTCTAGCACCACAACCTCCATAGTGGGTTCCTGCACATCATTCCCAAAGGACAAAGAGAATTAGTTACAACTCAACAGACAACTCCAGGATACATTCCAAACTAGACAATGAAGCAGAGGACACCACATGAATATCCACATAGACATCCTCTTCTCTTCAACTCACACAAAGACATAGCAAGCATTCTTATTAAGCAGTCAGTAATAGGTATTAAGCATCAACTATTTGCCAAACACTGTTCTAGGTTGATGAAGATTTGGAGATAAATGATGGAGACAAAACCCCTGCGCTGACCAAACAAGATTTTAGGGTTGAGAAAGGGAAGTGGGCAGATCTCTGAAAGATGAAGTATTCATTTAAAAAGCTCTGTTTAGGAAGTTGAACTTTGAAAAGATTCAAAGCAGACTGTTTATCTTGAAAAATTAAAATAGTATTATGGAAGTTTTAAAAAATGGCCGCAAATTCTTTGATGTTCCATCTACCAAGACGTTAGGAGTCTATTTTCCCTTTCCTTGAATCTGAGTGGGTCTGTGACTCCTTTGACCACTAGAATATGGCAAATTAACACTGTGTGACTTTTAAGGAGAGGCAATTAAAAAAGACCATGAAGTTTCCATCTTGGCCACTAAGACATTCACTTTTGGAGCCCCTGAGCCACCATGTAATTAGTCTGATTACTTAGAGGCTGCCATGTTCTGAGGAAGCCAAGGCTGCATATGGAGGCCACTTGTAGGTGCTCTAGTCAACAGCCCCAGCCGAGCAGAGCCTCTGAGTCATCTAAACCCTGGTGACAGTTATGTGAATGAAAACACTTTCAGATGATTCCAGTTCCTAGCAGTTGAGGCACTCCCTGTCATTCAAGTCTTTCCAGTTGAGGACCCAGACATTGGGGAATATAAACAAGTCCCTGCCATGCCCTATCTGAGTTCCTGATCCACAGAACCTGTGAGCAAAACAAAATGGTTGTTTTATGCCACTAAGTTTTAGACACGCTTTATCATGTCCAAATATTTATCATGAAGCAAAAGTAACTGGGACAACAGATGGGAACTGATAGAGAAGAAGCAGATCAGTTATAGAAAAATATTAACCTATATTTTCTTTGATCATCTCAGCCTGGTTTGAGAGAAACTGTTACCCTATCACAGGGGACTAAATAAATTGTAACACTCTTTTGATTGTTAAGAATATCTACTTTATCTACAGCTGCTATAATAGAAATTGCCTCAGTTGTTTGGAAGAATCTGGGCAGTTCAGAAAGAATTTGGGTAAGACATTACTCTCTGATCTAGATTTTCAATATGGGGCTAACATGCTCATGATGACACTCAGAGTTGTCCATTAACCCATTTCTGCCTCTTTCCCTTGGTGCATGGTGCATAATAGGTATTCAGTAATTTTGCAGAATGATTGATAGGGTCTGAGGAGTGAGGGGAGAGAGAAGATATTCTAGACAAGGATCAGGGCAAGTAAAGGTAATGAAGATGGAGTCCTAGGGAGAACAGAGGGGGCCACTTGAACTTCATTCTTCATCCCTCCCCATCCATACACTTTCCTCAACATCCATGTGCCCATATCTTTAGGCCTTTAGCTAAGCTGTTCTCTTTACTTGAACTGTTCTTTTCCTCTCTGTTTTATAAACTCCCTTTTCAAAGCCTAGCTCCACTGTCCTTTTCTCTGTAGCTTTCTCTCGTACTGCCTCACTCCAGGTGGAATTAATCCCTCTAGCCCACTCTCCTGCAACACTTTCCACAACCTCTAGTAGAGCAGAACACTCTCCATTATATTTAGTACGTTTAGAGGTCTATTTTCCTTGACAAACTGTGAACTACCAGAGAGCAAGGATGATTCCTATTCATCACTTTATCTTCTGCTTGAGTGCCTCTGTGCAAACACTAGCTCAAAAAAAGAAAAATCACTGCCTTTGAGGAACTCATGTAATTAAGGGGAGAGACATCTAAAAACAGTCACATTGCAATGTCATAAGAGTTGTAGCTGTACAGAAGTATGGCAGGATGATGTAAGAAGACAAGCCTCCTTCAGGAGGAAATCAGGAAGTGGCACAAAGTAGGTGACATTTGAGGTAGGCCTTGAAACCGAATTAAGATCAGAAGGCTGCAGTGGGGAAATCTATGGATCAGAGCTAAAACGGTCTCAGAAGGGAACCGCTAAACAAGAGGAACGTCTGGCCAGGTCTGGTCAATGTTTCCCTCGTACTGCTGGAGACTCCCTGCTCAAGTTATTCCAAGTTCCCTTTTTACAAAGCCAGTCAGTCTTCCCAATTACATCAATTACTTACATCCAAAAGCACCTATCATTTGAACAGGGAACTCATTAAAAAATGAGTCAATAATACATGGAAATGTACTCAAATCAGCAGCAATCAAAGAAATCCAAATTAGAACAAGGAACTACTTTTTCACCTGTCAAACTGTCAAGTATTTTTAAAAATTGTAATATCTGGTATCAAAGAAGAATCAGGAAAAGCAAAACTCTATCCTTTCTGAGAGGTGATTTGGTAAGATGTATCAAAAACCTTGCAAATAACTGCACTCTTAGAATTAGAAATTCCGTTTATAGGAATTTGTCCTAAGGATAAAAATCTTTGCTATAAAGATCATCACAGCATTATTTAAAATAGTGGAAAATAGTAAACCACCTAAATGTCCAACGAAAGAGTCAAATAAATTTGGCACTGCAATAATTCTAACAGTCACCATTTATAGAGTGCTTACAATGTGCCTGGCATTATCCTGTTTAATACCACAGCAATCTACAAGGTAGTTATGTAAGTGAATGTTGAGTGAGACTTTTCCAGTTGCCCCAGAACTGGCAAATAGAAACCACAGCTGAGGACAGAGAGGAGGTAAGTTCTCCACAAGCTAAGAACAGTCAGTAACCGGGGCTAGGCTAATCCAAGAATTTATTAGGAAGCTATAGTATGAGACGTTCTAAGCCAACCATCACCTGTGCACCTGCACTGTCCCTCCCCTTCCACGGTCCACTAAAGAAGAGTAGAGATGGGAGGGGAAACCTTGGATCCCTTGACCTAGTGGGTAGGGCTGTATTTTGGGGTAGTACTCTCCCTACCCCCACAGTGGGCTCCTTTAAGAGAATTAGTTACAGAGATTAGGGGCACATGAGAAAAAGGATTGGGACAAGAATTTTAAAAAATTGTAATGCCTGATGAATATCTCCTTAGGTAGCTGACTTACAGCTCTGCCCTGCAATATTCTGGACAGGGGAAGGGGAAACAGAGCGAGAAGGGGCAGCAATGCTGTTACTCCCCTGTTTGGTACAGATGCGAGTCCCCTGCGTCAAGCAGTCCCATGGAAATTGCTGGCCTTAAGCCCTCTCACCAGTTTCCCACACAAGAGCAAGTGGATCCCGCCTATGGGTACCAAGAGAGGGACAGGTTGGCCTGAAGGAACTCAATACCAGTTTCCTCTCCGGGTCTGGAGACCGTGCAGTGGGAAAGCCTCCCCTGTAAAGAACTCACAAGTGGGGGAGCGCACAAACAGGTGGTGCTGGTCAGGCAACCAGTAAAGGTCATCAAGGAGCACCCAACAACAGCCATTTAAGAGCCACCCCTGTTCCTCTCTCTCTCGCCCATCCCTATACACCAGAACAACTGGAACCTAGAAGACAGCAGAGCAGAGGCATCCAGAGACTGTAGGTCCTCCCACCCCGCACTCTCCAAGGTGAGGAGCGGGAAGAGGAGGAGAAAAATAAACTGAATCTACCTTTTCTCACTTCACATCCCCCGAGCCACAAGTCTGGTCAGTAACAGGAGCAGGAAAAGCTTTTGATTAAATATATTGAATTTTTTAAATGGTGGACTTTCAAAAACCCAGAGTGACCAGAAGGTTATGGATTCTGCCTGAGGTATCATCAAGGGATCTGTCCCCTAGAGGAGAAGGGAGATTTTGACAAAGCACAGTTGGGAGTTCTGACTGGAGGAAAATAAAAGCATTCATGTTTGCAGCACCCTGAGTTAAAACTGTTCAATTAACTGGTTAAAGTTACCATTATCTCCACGTCACAGATTAGGAAATTAAGGTTTTGAAAGATTACGAAATTTGCCCAAGCCCACAAAGCACTTGGGGAGCTTAGCCTGGATTCCAACCCAGAGCTAGCCTCAGAGCCCGTGCCTTTTACAGTTACGCCAGGATTTTTCACTACAGGGTCCAAAGACATATCCCTAGGGATCTGTAAATCCACTTCAAAAATTTTTTCCAATGTTGAGTTTGCATCTCAAGAGTGATCTTAAAATACACAAGCATAGTCTTGATCATCTGAACGATCATCTTACAAGTGAATGCTGCTCCTGGATTACTAGCATTTGCATTCATAATCTTATTGATATCAAGTATTAAGTTCCTCAATTTCATACACTAATAACTAATGAGAAAAGACAGAGGTGACCATATAAATAATGTGGTCAAACCAATGAAAAGCCAAATGGCTTGCTATACAAACAAAAGTTTCACTATAGTTCAACCACAGAAAGTGGTGGGAGAAAAGAATAAGAAACAGAAGAGGCTCCACAGGAATAACGGTCATATTCACATTTTAAGCAATAATTTAGTTTCAGCAAAATATCTACTGTTGTTAATGTGAATTATATTGGTTCTGAAGTTTTATGTTTAATTTGTAAATTTGTTTTGGTTTTATAATTGTAGAAGAGCTGTAAGTCTATATTTATACCTCATAGTTTTGGTTTATAGACATTTTGGTAACATAATAATAAAGATAAATTTAATTTAACATCAAGAACCTATAAAAATGTTTGTTTAAAGTGTCCTTACATTACACGTTTGAGAAGCTCTGTGTTATGTCATTTTGCCTAAGCAGCCGTTAAAAGACATGTCTTAGAAGACTATTTTGTAACACAGGGAAATATTTTTCAATATATTAACTTAAAGCACAAAAAAGATGGTAGAGTCTTATTGTGATTTTGTAAAACATACAAAGCATATATAAACACAGAAAAACAGAGACTAGGAAATAAACTAAAATGTTAACTTTTACGCCATGAGAGAAGTATTACAGGTGCTCTTTATTAATAGTGCTATTTGTTTTTTTTGTAATCTTCTGTCTTTACAATAACTTTATTATGAGTGAAATTTAAGTATTACCCCTCAAAATTCAATTTTTAATAGTCTATCACACGAAAGTTCCAAAACCTGTTGTTAAAAAGTCACACTTTCAATCCAGTTCTAGCTCAAGCTCTTTCTTCTCCAAAGAAATGTAACTGATCCTGAAGTAATATTTCCTCAAAACTTAAAAGCATATAAAACACGAGTCAACCAGTAACTTATTGTGCTTTAGGTATCAGGGCTACTGGAAGAATAAAGGACATGTACTCTGGAAGCTATCAGTCTAGGGGAAGCACAGCACAAACCAACAGTCAGCGGTACTAAGGCATAACGACAAAGGAGCGTGGAGAAGGGGTTCCGTAGCTCATTCTCATGGGGAAGGCAGGGCAGGAAAGGCTGCCACAAGGCGACATGTGAACTGAGCCCTAAGAATGTACGAGGAAATGGGTGCAGAAAGGTGAAATGGCAGATTACCCAGCAAGTAAAATCCAAACAGAGGTCTTGTGACACTGAACTCGCTGACCACACTAGACCAATCTCTCCTGGGCTCCTACAGCACTGGTCTTTGCCATTTGTACAGCCTGCCATTGTAATTCAAGCTGCTTTGTACAGCCTGCCATTAAATTCAAGCTCTGAATTATAAACTCAGAGGGGAATACTACATACATTGTAGACTCTTACTATTGGTTAATGACAGTATCTTCAGATAGACTTCTAATGGGCATTAAACTCAACACATTATTACCTTTGTTGGTATCCAAAAAGGTATATATACATCTAGCTTATACTCATTTGTTCCTCTAGAAAATTATATCAAAAGATCAAAGCAACAGACTCATTCCTATAATCCTCACAAGAAAATTAGCCTACTATATTTAAAATTTAGCACTTTCCTTTGCTTTTGAAAGCCAGCAGAGCTCCAACTGGCACAATCTTCTAAGGCAGGCTAAGGAAAGATATACTGATTGCCTGTCCAAGAAAATCTTCTAAGTGAACTGTGGTGACAATTAATGATACCTAAATGCTATGGCTCATCAGCTGGGGTGAAATTCCCAGAAGCGCTATCTGTATAACAGAACAGGCCTGTATTGTATATAATAGTGAAAAATTAAAAGTACCATAAGTGTCTAACCAGGGGAAATGTGTACATAAGGAATGGTACACTCGCTCAGAGGATATTTATAAGACTTACGTACATGTCTAGGATTTGCTTTAAAATATTCCGGCAAAGAAAAAGTAAAAGGGATAGATGAAACAAATGTGATGAAATCTTGAATAATACTTGAAACTGTGTGAACTGGTGTTCATTAGACCATTTTCTCTACTTTTGTGTATGACTGAAATTTTTCGTAATTAAAAACTGGAAAAAATACTATGTGGATGTTAATGAAAATATTGACAGTGAAAAAAGAATACAAAGTGATATTTCTTACATGGTTATAATCAACATGAACTAAGTGTGTGACCAACCCAATAGCAATAAGCACCCCTTAATGCCCATGGGTTTCTAGATACCATTTTTACTAAAAGAAAAGGACTCTGAGGAAATGGCTGATTCCAGGTCTGGATCAAGAAATGTACAAAATAAGCCTGGAACATCTTGTCATACCAGGTAACAAAGGAACTATCAAATACTAGTAAGGACATGTCGAAAGAACTCAGAAACCGACTTGAATAAGCTTGCACTGGCTAAAGATAGTACAATCTGACCATCAATAAGGATAACAATTAGAACAGATTCACATCAGATGTGTTTAAATATGTGCGCTCATAATGAAATAAAAAATACCCTAATTGATCACTCTGAAGGAGACTAAGGAACCCACTCACTCTTTTGACAACTGGTAGATAAAAAGAAGCCAGCATAAGGTTTGGGGGGGAGGAGTAGTTGTAAAGAATAAATGACAAGGACTTTGAAAGTGTCTTTCTTATAGCTGGTGCTGGACAAGTGGTACCAAACCTGCACCACTCTAAGATGCTTACACTATCACGTCAAGTGCTCATAATCTAGCAAAGGGAGACAGAAGAAGCCCAACGTGAGAATGCCAAACTAGAAGTGAAAAAAGTGCCATGGAAACGAGCCAAGAAGCGGACTCACTCTGAAGGGGCCTGGAGGTAGGAGACATCTGAGCTTTAACGGGCTACCACTTACTGGGAAGTTCTTGCATTTTAAACCATTCTCAAACATGGGCTCCAGAATCTCACACGTTGATCTTTACAAATATTTCCCAGGGACTGGTCAAAGTTTTAGTGTCAGACAAATCCCCAAGTGATTTCACTTCCCTTCCCTGGATCAGGAGACCCTTGACATATTCCTTTCAGGAAAATTAACTCCCTAGAATGCAATGTAACATCTAGCTTGGGACATTGAAAACTTCAGGTCTGGCCCAAATTTGTAAAGGATGTGAAGACACCCATACTCATGTTCAGAGTTCCTATAAAAGGGCTAACAAATATTAATCAAAGTCAGCCTCTACAGCCACATCCCCCAATATGAAACACCTACTATGGGCTAGACACTGTTAAGACTCTTTTCACTTGTTATCCTAGTAAATTCTCAAACCCAGTGAAGTAAGAAGTATTACTACAGTTTTACAGACAAGGAAGTCGACACAGAGAATCAAGTAATTTGCTCAAGAACCCAAAGGCCCTTGAAATACTAAGACAGAGGTTGTCTGGACGAAAAACAATGTCAACACACCACTGACCTTTCCCATTGAAGGAGCATATATCTGAGAGGCAAAGACTTACTGAGTTAGAGTGATGCTCTTAATTAATAAACGTCATCCTACCATCTAAGGCATTTTATGGACTATCCCCCTTAGCTCTTCATTTACTTTTCAAACCTCTTTTTGATGTCTACTGTAAATTCCTCCACTCTGGATGAATTTTCCCTTCCCCCTACATCCCAGGTGCACTGTCTCTTTCCCTCTTTAATTGCCATGTTCCTTCCTAGGTCCTAATCTTTTGAGTCCAACTCACATCCCTACCTCCTACTCCAGGAACCCCTTCCAATCTTTTTCCATATTCAGAGCTCTTGCCTTTACTCAATTTGCTACCTGGACCATGTAACTCCATATAAGGGCATCACTCTGTTTCACCTGTATACTTCTGGTCTCCCTAGCCTGCAATTTCCTTGAAGGCAGGGTTGAGTATTGATTTATTCCCTTAGGAAGGGAAAGGATATAAAACATACTCTATGAACACTTGTCACCATTAATGTGGATACAGGCAATAGCCTGCTTAGGAACGTATATTTCTCAGCATTTCTTGTAAGCTTGAGGTTACTATATTTCCATTATCCCCTTCCAGCTAGCAAAAGGCCAGCCAGAGATAGAAACCAACATCAAAGTTGTTTCATTAAGCAAAGCGGCAGGCCTGCGTTCCTGCTTTGTGTAACCTTACTGCCTCTGGTCCTTAGATATCCCTGAGAGACTATTCCTTTCTTTTTCAAGGTTGTAGAGATTCCAACCTGTCTTATCCCTTGGATGAGAAGTACTAGCAGGGCCAAGTACTAACCCTTAGCAAATGAGGCGTTATTTTTTTAAATTGTGGTAAAATACACATAACATAAAGTTTACCATCATAACCATTTTTAAGTGTACAGTTCAGTGGCATTAAATGCATTCATTTGTTGTGAATCATAATCCATCTTCAGAACTCTTTCATCTTGCAAAACTAAAACTCTACCCATTAAATAATAGCTCCCTATTCTGCCTCCCACTCCAGATCCTGGCAACTACCGTCTACTTTCTGTCTCTATGAATTTGGCTCATCTAGGTGCCTCATATAAGAGGAATCATATAGTATTTGTCCTTTTGTGATTGGCTTATTTTACTTAGCATAATGTCATTAAGGTTCACCCATGTTGTAGTATGTCCATGTGTCAATATTTCCTTCCTATGTAAGGCTAATATTCCATGGTATGTATTTACCACATTTTGTTTATCCATTCACCTGTTGATAGACACATGGGTTGCTTCCAAATGAGGAATTTTGATCCATGCTAGTGACAAGAAGCGCAGGAGACTGGCCCTGGGTCACAGCAGTCTCTTTGATGTTGAACACAATCAAAGAATCAATCCAGTGATTAGGACCACAGAACAAAAAGCTGCTAAAAGGAATTTCCATCTGTTTCTCTATCCCAGAACTGGGACCAGATAGAACATTTCTTTAAATACTCAAATAGCCTATTGGAATAAAGCCCTGGCTGTCTAGGATGGTCTAGAAACAAATCTTGAATTCACTCTAGTTTCTGATGACCTCCCTTTCCCGTTTTCTTTCCCCCCAGCTTTACTGAGATATAATTGATATATAACACTGTATAAGTTTAAGGCATACAACATGTTGATTTGATGCACTTATATATTTCAATATGATTACCACCGTAGTATTAGCTAACACCTCCATCACATTACATAATTACCATTTCTTTTTTGTGATGAGAACATTTAAGATCTACTCTCTTAGCAATTTTCAAGTATACACTACAGTACTGTTAACTATAACCACAATACTGTGCATAAGATCTCCAGACCTTATTCAATCTGACTTATTTCACTTAGCATAATACCCTCAAGGTCTATCCATGTTGTCACAAATGGCAGGATTTCCTTCTTTCTCATGGCTGGATAATATTCCATTATATACACATATACACCACATCTTTTGCAAGGGCTAGTATCTTGAGCATATAAAGAACTCTCAAGACTCAATGGCAAAAAAAAAAAAATCTGTATAGAAAATGGACAAAAGACTTGAAGAGAGACATTTGAACTAAGAGGACAGACAGATGTCAAATAATCATATGAAAACATGTTCAGTATCATTAGCCATAAGGAAAATGTAAATTAAAGCCAATGGGTGAACAGTTAAACAAATGAATCGTGGTACATCCATACTATGGACTACTATTCAACAATAAAAAAGAATAAACTAGTGATACACGCAACAACTTGGATGAATCTCCAGAATTATGTGGAATGAAAAAAGCCAATCCCCCAAAGTTATGTACTGTATGAATCCATTTATATATAACACTCTTGAAATGACAAAATTATAAAAATGGAGAACAGATTAGTGGTTGTCATGGGTTGAAGATGTGGTGGGAGTGGGATGGTAGTGGATATGACTATAAAAGGGCACATGACCATTGTTGATATCCTGATTATAATATTGTACTGTAGTTTTGCAAGATGTTACCATCAGGAGAAACTGTGTAACAGGTACATGAGATCTTTCTTTACTACTTCTTACAACTAGATGTGTATCTACAATTACTTCAAAATAAAAAAATTAATTAAAAGAAAGCTCAAGCTTCAGGTCAAAGCTAGGTGATGTTGGGCAAGTCACTTCCCTTCTCATATGGGTAAAAGGATTAAATTAAGAGATCAGTGGTCTAAGCATAGTGCCTGGCACAGAGTAAGTGCTCAACAGATGCCTATTAAAATGATTATCTTGAGTCATGGTAGGGGCCGGCCCAGTGGCATAGTGGTTAAGTTCACATGCTCCACTTCAGCGGCCCGGGGTCCACAGGTTCGGACCCTGGGCATGGACCTACGCACCACTTATCAAGCCATGCCGTGGTGGCGTCCCATATAAAGTAGAGGAAGATGGGCAAGGATGTTAGCCCAGGACCAATCTTCCTCAGCAAAAAGAGGAGGATTGGCAACAGATGTTAGCTCAGGGCTAATCTTCCTCACCAAAAAAAGAGTCATGGTAATGGGGATGATGAGACATATAGAAAAAGACATATAGATGATGGCTCTAATGGGTTTTGGTGAAAGATTAGATGTGGAATAGTGGGTGACAGGGAGTCAAGGATGATTCCCAAGTTTCTCATTTGAGCAAGTGGGTGGTTCAGTGGCACCATTTACTGAGCAGACATGGGATGAAAAAGAGAGGAATAAATAAGGGTTTAGTTCTGGGTGGTGAGTTTGTGTTCACTGGGAGACAGTCAGGTAGAGATGTCCAGTTAACCACTGCCTCTGCAAGCCTGGAGTTCAGAACACAACTCTGGGATGGAAGTTTAACTTGATAACGACCAGCATGCAAATGAGAAGTGAAGGCAGGAGCATGGAAGAGATTTCTGAGGAGGAGAAAAGACCCTAGACCACAGCCACTGTGACTATAAAGGAGCTTCAACCTTTAAGGGTTGGGTACAGAGGGTCAGTCTAGCAAAAGAGACTTAGAGTGGCCAAAAAAGAAGAAAAATCAGGCATATATGGTATCACTCAAGAGGAAGGTGCTTCAAGAAAGAGCGAGCAGGCCACTGTGACCAGACAGTGAAGAGATAAACTAAATGAGGAGTGAAAAAACAAACCTCTGAATTTCATGATCTAGTGTCACTGGTGCCTCTCTGAGAACAGTTTTGGTGACACGACAAACTAGGTTTCAGATTGGAGTCCAAGGAGAAGAAGGTGGGAGAAATGGAGACAATAAAAACAATCATTAACAAGTTTAGCCCTAAACAAAAGGAGAAAGCACAGTGAGAAGAAAAGGTGTGATATGGAGGGAGAATTTTGTTAAAAGGAAGTATGTTTAAATGTCAGTGGAAAGGAATAGGTAGAGGGGAAGAAGTTGAAGATTCATGACAGAAAGGGTAAGTATTATCTGAAAAGGTAGGAGAGGATATGATCCAGAGAACAGGTAGCAGGGTTAGCACAGGTGGAAGGGGCACCTCTTCTACTCTAAGAAGGGAAAGGAAAAGGCACCATGTAGCTACAGGTTAATTTGGAAATTTGGTTGCAGTATGTATAGACAGCTTCTCCCGGATAGCTTCAATTTTCTTTGTGAAGAAGAAGGCAAGGTCACCCGCTAAGGCTGAAGGGCTCGCTTAATTTTTATTCTCAGCATCGAATCTCTTGCCTAGGACACAGGTATTTAATAAATAGGTTTATTTAGGAGATAAAATAAAAATAATTAGTTTCCTTAAAGCAGTTGTTCATTAGAATCAATACACAACGTTCTCCAAATTAGCCACTAGGGGGCAGTGCTGCTGCCAATCTTTTCCCTGAAATCTTTGAACCCAATAAAATAAATAGAAAATTATAGAGCAGTGTACGTCATCAAATGTTTTTCCCCCCCAAAATTCTGGTTTCAGCTTTATATATATGTATATGTGTGTGTGCGTGTTCACATGTGTGCACACACACACACACATATACATACATAGTGCAGCGTGATGGGAGCGCTGTTCCTTCTGCCAGCCTCCTCCCGCAACCATATCATGATGCCCCAGAGGCCATACTCACCATTTTCCAGAGGTCGCCTTTTGTAATTCCTCTAGGGCACGCAGCAAATACTGAACAGATCTTTTACACTTCCTTATGATTAATAAATTAGAGAAGGCTGATGAAAAATATCCCTAAAGCTAATCCCTGATAATATGTGCCATAGCCTCTTCCAAGTTGTTTTTTCCCTACACCTACGACTCCCCAAATTAAATAAGAGGTAGGTTTTTAACAATAATTTTATGTAGTTATAATCTATTTCATAAACTGCTTTTTCTCTTCTCTCGGATGCTCGATACATTCTTATAACGAAGATTTATCAATCTATAATACCAATGGTTATTATATACAGCAGAAGCAGCAGCTATTTTGGGGTGTGTGTTTAGCAATGGGGCTGGGAAATACTTTTTTCCAAGTTTGGTTCTAATGAACTTGGGCCTCTAATGAACAGAGGGAACTGGCAGGGTTCTAACTTAAAACAGGGTGCCGAAATTCCCAATACTACCCCGCCCACCCCCCCAACAAAGGAGATATAAAGGCAGACTGTCCTCCAGGAGTTTACGGTTACACACGTCAGCTCAGTTTTAACTATGGGAAATGAACTTCCACAATGGGGGGAGACTTCTAGTCACACCAGTGGAACATATCACACCCCAGCCTAAGAAAAGCTGTTGCTAGTTGGGTCAGACACCTCATGGGCTGGAGCTGCAAGGAAGATGGGAAGGAGGCTGAAGTCATCATATGACGGTAGGGTGTCAAGTAGTTCAAATGGGTGTAAAAGGTGCTTGATCCCAAGGCCTCCAAACTTGGTTATTTTGAGCTAAAACTGCCTGGAAACAAAAATACCCAAAAAATGGATCATAAAGAGAGTCTGGGTGATAGAGTTGAAGCAGTCATCAGTCAAATGAAGATACAGTGTCAAATTGTTTACAAACTGTTTCAAAAACAAAGTTTCAAGGATCTTTAAGGTAGTGCTCTAATTTGCCAATTAAGAGTTACATTTTTACTGGATACTCTATTCCACTAGCTAGTAGGTTATTACATTTGTACTGATAGTTTTCAGAAGGGCTTTGGGGTCAAAGATTTTTATTTATAAGAACATCAATAGCAAATTACTCTTCCTTAACCTAAGATAAAAATTCATCTTTCTTAATGAATTGATACAACCCTGAAAAGGAGAGAAATTTCTTAGTAATTATAATTCTTTGGCGACATGCACATCCCTGAAAATGAGCTTTAAAACTGAGGCGAACACTTCTTTGCCTCATCTCTACTATAAATCTATGTCCACTTTCAAAAATCATCTGCTAAACCTTAGATTTTTCCCAGCAAATGATCTAAATAAGAGCCTGATTTCATTTACATACACACACACTTGCAACTCCCCAACAACAACACTTCCTTTGAAAAACAGAATGTCACTTCCTCAATCCAGAGGCCAAAAGTCCCTTGGTTCTGATCTGGGGAGCCAAGACAGGAAACTCTGGTAAGCTTCTGCCTCTCCCCCCATGGACAACCCACTGGTGCAGCTGACAGAGGGCAGGGTCTGTTCAGAGCTCCCTTGATGCACTGCAGCTGGAAGGCAACAGCTCACTTCCACGCTGTGGGAATGAGCCCAGCGAGTCCAGCACCACGAGTCAGTTTAACAAGGGCATTTCATGGGAAGCAAAGAGGGAAATTAACGGGAGACCTTGACACCTTTCAGCGACCTTACTTCCATTTCCAAACTCCTGCAAACATCTCAGAGCTGATTTCAGCCAAATCTCAGTAATTAGCACCATCTTGTACTTTGACCCCACCAGGCAAGGCATATTCTGGTGGGGGCGAAAAAAGCCAGAACTCCCTACCGCTCAGCACCAGCATGTGCCACCTTCCCCTTGATGTTGCGTTTCTCACCTAGAGGGGAGAAGCTGTCCCAGCCATTTCAGTAAACACTGTCGGTTAGCACCACCTGGCAACTGAGAACCTTGATCTCTCCCGACCCCAGACACCAAGGACTGCACAACACAAAACCCAGGCCACTTATAGCAGACCAAAATGCAGTGTCACCATCGTGGTGGTGGTGGGGGGGGGGGTGTATGTGAGAGACATACAGAATAAAGGGAAAGAAGAGGGGACAAACAAATGAGTCACTTAATACAGGGGCTGCACATGCTGCTGACGCTGCCCATGATGCAGAGGCTGTGGACTGGAAGGAAGCAGGCGGCCACCCGGGAGCGGCGGGCAGAGAAAGGGAAGGGGGAAAGGGTGTGAGGCGCCTCGCCCTTTGTGGGGGCCGGGCCGCACGGCCCCCCAGCCCGCGCCCCCCTCTCCCGCCCCCCCCCCAATCCTGCAGGCTGAGGCCGCTCAGGGTACCTAGGGTCTCCCAGCCCCGGGAATCAACTCCCTCGGTCTCCCAAAACAATCAATACAAACTTCAATACAGTCTTGAGTTTACAGGGAGGCTGCCGGGGAGGCGCCGCCGCCGCGCCCGCCCGGCGGAGCCGGAGCCGCAGCTTCACCGCCCGCCCCGCCCCTCGGCGGCGCACCTGTGACAGGTGTGCAGGTGCCCCACACGGCCCCGAGCCGCGGGGCGCGCAGCCGCTCTTCGCCCCCCGGAGGCCCCGGGGCCCGCCCTCCCTGTCCGCGCGGCGCCTCCCGGAGCCCCCAGCCCCGCGGCAGGCCGCGGGGCACCCCCGCCCGCGCCCTCGGCGGCCGCGCCCGCCCGCCGCCCGCACTCACATAGCGCCTCAACTTCTTCTCGGGGGGCGATTTCCTCAGCCAGCCGGTGCACACCACGTCGCCGCCGCCGCTCATGCTGCCGGCCGCCGGGAGCCCGCCGCGGGGTCGGACGGACAAGGGCGCGGGCCGCTGGGTCAGCCGGCCGGCTGTGCGCAGCTCGCGGGGGAGGGGAGGGGCCGGGGCGGCCAGCGGCCGCGGGCGAGACGAGGCGGCGCGGCGCGGGCTCGGCGGCCTCGCGCGCGCCCGCTCTCCCCGCTCTCCCCGCGCGCACGCGCACGCGCGCACTCCCAGCCCGGCCCGTGGGGGCGGGGGCGCTCGCCACGCCCACAGCCCACCCGGCCCCCTGGCGGGCCGCCTTCAAAGACGCAAACACCGCCTCGCGCTTGTGGACCGAGAGGCCCGGGGCTCGCGAGGACGCCGAAACCTACCGCCGGCCGTGCCCCCGGGGCGCGCTTTTCCCCGAAGAGCAAGCGGGGAGGCGGCCGCGCCCTTGGTGGGAGTGGGCGTGGGGCGAAGGGAGGGGGCTGCGCGCCCTCGATCGCGAATCGATTTTTCACAGAGGGTCGTCAGGAACGGACCCGAGGGGACTCGCGTTTCCTATCCATTCCCAGAGCTTCAGGTTTCAGTGGGTCAGGCTCTAGCTGAAATCAGTGATCCGCTTCCCACAAGAGTTTCATTAACTCTCGCACCGCCTTGGCGGGAGTAGCAACAGACTACTACGTGCTCGGCGCTTTTACATTCCTTGTTTACATGATTGTCTTCACAAATCTACAAACTGGGCAGGCAGTATTCCCATTTTACAGATAGCCCGAGGTCCCAAAGCCTGTGGAATGCAAAGCCTAGTTTCTAATTCTGGGGTGGGGGTGGGATGTGTGTGGGGGTCCTGCTCATCTGCTATGTAAAGTGGGAGAATTGCTTTAATGTCTGCAGATCAACTTATGACCAGGAAATAAAGTCCAGCTGGCTCCTACACTGCCTCTGGAAAAAACAATTCAGTAGAAGAAAATTCGTATGATTTGCAGAATCAAGGAAGCAAAAATGAGTCTATGTATTTCGTAGTGAATTGGAAGGCAAGGTGAAGAATAAGAAATTGGGGTCAAAATTCCCCAGAATACCAACTGCTTGATACAGGTTATGAGACCTCTCTGGGGCTCATATGAAAGTTGGGATATGATACCTCTCTCTCTGCATTGTGGTGAGGTTTAACTGAAAGTATGTAGAAGTATATACTTGACAACTCAGCCCTTCAGGGGAAGGGTGGAGGAAAAAAACTTTTGGTAGGGGTTCTTTTCAACTCACAAATTAACTTTACAAGCAGCATTAAAATGTAGATCCTCCCCTAACTTCTTTGAGAAGTGGATAGTAACCCATGATGTCAATAGGGAACTGTGCTGGGGGCAGTGGAGCAGGGGCAGCAGCAACTTGCACTCCCCATACAACTTTAGACTAAGGCTATTTTGTTTATTTCCCTGTGCAGCAAAGCTAGTTGTTTCAAGCAGTTGGACATCCTTCTGGTTTTACAGATCTTGGTTGGGCTGGGGAAAGTTCACCCACTTCAATCAGTTTGTAAAAGCTAATCCTTTACCACATGCTTAGCTCTTCGAGGCACCCTGAGAGGTTTAGAGATGAGCTTCCCTGGAACCAACATTTCACTGACTTTCTTCACTAGCCAGTGTGCTGCTGGATTGAATGTAAAGCTGGAACTATTAGGCTATAGCTGGGGCCAGAGGTCCTTTAGCCTTCCAATTTAGGGATCCTTAAGCCTCATACAAGGGCCACCACCAGAATTATGGCCATTTTAACCTCTGGCCTTAGGTACCTTAAACCCTGTGAGACAAATATCAAAATACTCGTCTGCCAAATCAATCAGGGGGCGGTGACTCCCAACCAAAATAAAGCAATCCTGACTTCATTCACATCTGAGTCATGGTGCCAAGTCTCAGGGATTGCAGAGTCTGAGAAATCTGCATGGTTGTTTGCAGCTGAGGTTTGTGGTGCAAGTCAGTCATACAGATGCCCGATCTTTCCCTAGAAGAGTGGTCTTCTATTACATATCCTTTGATAGTTATATTATTTAAGACAGACTGGGAGACTGATCAGCAATAGTTAGTTGGGGGTTGGGCTGCATTCTACCAGAAACTCTTTAGGGTCTTATATTGTTTAGCAAAAGCCCCTCCTTCTGCCCCCCAACCCTTAGTCCCCATGTTGTTATTTACAATTCTATGTGGAAACAGAAAAGTTTGGTTTTGTGGCCAATGACAAGAGAGGCAGTGAAACAGAAGAGTTACAGGGCATCAGCTCCAGGAAGTCTTCTCTGAACATACCCCTCCTTCCTCAAAGGTTAGAGAAAGGGGCTCTTCTTGGTGCTCTCTTGCCCCTCCTCACACCCATTTTAACTTTCTCATTACTAAGCTGGCAGCACCCAGCTTAGGCTGCACATAGGAGGCAGAACTGCTGCTGAGGTCCCTGGCTGCAGCCTCGTGCAGCTCAGTCTTCTGAACCTGAGGTGCGTGCCAGGCCTGGAAACAGCCCTCGGACAGAACGTTCCTGTCTGGGCCTTTACTAAGTCCTCTCCACTCCCTGCTGTTTTTTTTTTGTTGTTGTTGTTGTTAATGCTCGCTGGGGAGAAATGGAAAACAAATTATTTTAGTGATTTATTTACATGAAGACAGGTGCCATCTATCGGAACCAGTTGGGACGACAGCCCCCCCCTCCCCGCCAACCCTGGGAGGACATGCATCACTAGTCTATAATTTAGGCAATTTTGATTAAAGACCATGGGTAATTCCTGAGGGAATTAATGACCGGCTGCAAGGAGCGCTTTGGGCCATTAATTCTATATTCTCATTAAATCCCCAGGAAATGACCATCTTATGGAGAGAGTTTCTCTGGAGGGAGCATTGCAGACGTTAGAGCAATGCACACCTGGGAGGAAAGCATGGGCACCACGTTTTGTTTCTGCCCCTCCTCCCCCAAGCCTGGGTTCCAAAGGGTGCACTGTGGCTTTGAGTGTCGTCAGCGACAGCCTGCATCCGTGCCTGTCTGGGAGTTGAGGGTTTGTGGCTAATGGCAGGTGCATGGCTGGTGGAACGCTCCCAGGAACGGGTTGGAAGGGCTGGAAGGAGAGCTGTCCTTAACTGAACACCAGGCTGGTGTGATTAATACCACCCACGCCAGGCTTGACGTCAGTGATTGAACTGGGGGTGGGGATGGATGTTTGTGTCCTGGCCTTTCTGCCTTTTTCCCCCTTCAATTTAGTTGACAGGTTAATTTCAGAGCAGAGTGATGCTTGCCAAGGTCAGTGTGGCCAGCTGAGCCACCTCAGCTGGTGACTTTCAGGACACTTGTCTTCAGGCATGTTGAGGTGTGCACCTCTTTAACCCTTAGGTGCTTTGAGCCCATTTGGTTCCCTTCATCAGATTACTCTGACCTACTCAAATCAACTTTCGGCATCTGGTTAGGACTGAGATCTGGAAGTGGGCTTGGGGTGTGGCTGAAGACCTAATGGGGTTTCCTCCCTGTCTGTGGCTGCTAACAGTCTGAGAGTTACTTGACATTACACTTAATGGGAGACATTTCGGAAATAAACTTTCTTAAATAGAAAAGTCTGAGCAAGTCCGGTTTCCCAATTTCTCCCTTGTAAAGAACCAGAACCTGTGCTAATTGCTTTGGGGCAGTTAGGCTTCTGGGACATTTCTGCTGACACTGGTAGGGGTGGTAACATCACTGTGTTCACAGCTCATACTGCAAAATCAATTATCATATTCTCCCAAGAACAAAAACTGTCAAGCTCCCTGGGAAAGTGCCTTAGGACTCCAAACCATACTTTGCACGATGGCCCCTTACTTCCTTCAAAGAGAACTCCTACCTTGAATTAGATCTTGAACAAGGGTCAAGACCCCTTTCCTTAAAACTGACCGTCCCCACTCCCCAGCATAGCTGTTCATTCTTAGATTCACGGTGCACCTACATAATCTGGGTTATCACACTGTACTGCAAATATCTCTTTCCTTGTCAAGGCTGTTATCTTCCTCATTTCTGTATCCCTAGAGCCTCCCCGCATGGTGCCAGGCTCACAACAGATGCGCGTTAAGTGTCTGTTATAAGAATGAAGGAAACAACCCTTAAAGGATGTCCAGTGGGAGCTGTGGACGCCTGGAGCATCCAGAACTCTGATCCGGCCACACCGGAGTACAGTATCTATGAAGGTATGTAAGTGGCTAAAGTGTTTAAACCCACAGAGACTGGCCTGGTGGGAAGGGCTGAGCAGCTGGATTGCAATCCTTTGCAATTTCACTTTTAAATGTGGTTGAAACCCTTGGGTAGTTTCAAAAACAATGGCTCCTCAGACCTTTTGACTTCTACCCCCAGGCTCCAGAGAGCTAAACATGTTAACTCCTGGTTTCCAAAGCCTGGCACTGTTGTAGACTCCCCAGATACCCTCCTCTCTGGGGCTAAGAATTGAATCATTTGTGGTTTATCTGATATCTGGCTTCACTGTGACAGTCATACAGGGGCTCTAGCACTTAACCCCTTGTACCCACACACACTACTAGCAAAGCTGGATAAATCACGTCCTTGTGACTCAAGGTGTCAAAGTGAATTGCATCCAACAGCTGACCAGAAATGCCATTTTCTTCTGCACGTAATGCATGCATAGTGGGTGCACAGATTTGCTAGTATTTGTTTGGCTGGGGATCCAAAGGCCCCAGGAGATCATCTCATCTAACTCTCTAAGTATACCAGAGTTACCCAAGATGATTGTCTGACCCATATGGCCAGTGATGGGCTGGTAAATGTTTAAAAACTGGCTCTCGGGCGGTGGTGGTAGTAGCCTTGACTTGTAGTATGTGACAATTTTTGTGGTGCAAATACTATACCCCCACCGCCAAAACAATTTCAAGCTATCAACTTCATGTCTTTAAATACATTGAGTTAAGAGATGCACAGTAATACATCATTCTTTAGTATTTCCAACATAAAGATACAATAGACATAACACCAGGAGCAGAGATAATAGTAAAATAATTACTAACCAATGAGTTAGGTTCTTTATTCCCTTTGTTTTTAATATAACTTATTTAATTGTAAGTTTATAAGACAATTTTTATATTTTATTTTTTTGCTGAGGAAGATTTGCCCTGAGCTAACATCTGTTGCCAATCTTCCTCTGTTTGTATGTGAGCCGCCGTCACAGCACAGCCACTAATGAGTGGTGTAGGTCTGCACCCAGGAACTGAACCTGGGCTGCTGAAGCAGAGTGCACTGAACTTAACCACTAGGCCACTGGGGCTAGCCTGACAATTTTTTAAAGGTATCATTCACATACCATAAAAGTCACCCTTTTAAAACATGTACAAGTTAGTGGTTTTTTGTATATTCACCAAGTTGTGCAACCATCATTGCTACCTAATTTCATAATATTTTCATCACCCCAAAAAAGAAACTCCATATCCATCAGCAGTCACTCCTCATTCCCCCAACTCCAATCGCTGACAACCACTAATCTACTTTCTGTCTCTATGGATTTGCCAAGTCTGGACATTTCATATAACAGAATCATACAATATGTGACCTCTTGTGTGTGACTTCTTTCACATTGTATAATGTTTTCAAGGTTCATCCATGTTGTAGCATATATCAATTCTTCTCCATTCCTTTTTATGGCTGAATAATATCCCATTACACAGATATATTTTATTTATCCATTCATCAGTCGATGGACATTTGTTGTTTCCACTTTTTGGCTATTATGAATAATGCTGCTGTGAACACTCATGTATCAGTTTTGTGTGAACCTACGTTTTCAGTACTCTTGGGTATATACCTAGGAGTCAAACTGCTGGATCATACTGTGACTCTGTGTGTAGCTTTTTACGGAACTGTTGAACTGTTTCCCATAGTGGTTACACCATTTTACACTCCCATCAGCAATGTGTGACGGTTCCAATCTGTCCGTATCTTCTCCAAAAATTATTTTCCATTTTTAAATTATAATTTTAATAATGTTAACAAACAGCTTGCAAAATTTTTCACAACTTAACAATTTACTCTCATGGGCTGTTATGGGCCAGCCCTAGCACACAAATGCATACATACAGCCCACCACAGAAAATCCCACCATCTTTCTCTGCAGTCAGTTCCACTTCTTTTTGCTGACAAGAGCAATACGCAACAGATTTGAATTTCCTTCTTTCTACATCCTTCCTATAGAAAACCAAAACAGAAGGTCTCAGGTTTTCTTCTCTTTTGGAATTAAGAAAATTTTTGATTCTGGACAATCACAAGGTTTTCAGCCTCCACCAAGTACTCTGGGCAGAACAGAGTGTCTCCCTCCTACATTTGTGTTGAGAAACAAAAATAAAAACCAAAATGTATCTTCCTGACACCCAGATGTATCTTCTGGATGAGCTCTCAAGCAGTTGCTGCAACAGGGCAAAAACAGCTGTGGTCTGTTTCAACATAATTTGATGTAATCAGGGTTAATTTTGATGATGCAGTACCTCTGAAGACTGTTTTTTAATTGGATTACTGTTGGGTCAACAATCATGTGGCATTACATTTAGTGGCTGAAACAAAAGCCAGAATTAAAACAGCTTCCCCCAACCCCCTTCTAAATGACAGCCCCACTGGGATTAGAAGTTATGAGGCACATTTAACACAATTAACTAAAAAAGGAAAGTAGTTGCAGTCAAATTACATGCAAGCTTCTCCAAGGTCCAGAGTGTTGACTCAGAAGAGGGCTGGAAACTTATTTGTTGTTGTTGTTTTCTTTTCCTAGAGTGGTTAGAAATATATTGGCAGCAATTAGAACAGCTTGATATTTTCATAACATTCTAGGAAAAAGCCCTATGATTTTCCTCTGAAAATTTCCTGAACCAAATGATGACTTTAGCAATCCACAGTTCCCTCTATTTTCCATGCATGTTTTAAAAATGATTATTTTGAGAGGACTAAATTCAGGGCATGGCATGCCAGGGTTGAATGAATGTGGCAGGCAAAGCCCTGCGCACGGTTGGACTGTTTCCGAAGAGCGGAGTCTTTTATCTCACGTTGATAGATCTGGCCAGCCCTGTTCATGGCCAGCCCAGCAGCAGGGTCTGGCTGCTCTAGGCACACACACTTTTTTATTTAGTCTCTTCCAGTTTTCAGTTTTGGCTAGTCTGAAACACAGCTAAGGCTCATGACGAAAGCCATTCTTATACAGTTCTGGAAAGCAGAATCTTCAAAAATAGATGTCCTGGGAAGCTGCCAAATGTGTTGGTTCTTCAAAACCTCTCTAATCCAATTTTGTAGTTCAAAAAAGGTCTGATGTGTGTCCAAGCCCCTCTGTAAATACGCCTCCATCGTTTGTTTTCTGTTTTTGTGATTTAGGGTATCAAGAAGCTTGAAAAGCAGTCACTTACCCTCCTCTTGCATCCTATTTATTAGGAATTCCTCATCTAAATAATTTTCTGATTAACATATATTCTGAGAAAATGTGTGGGTATGGCTAAAAAGTAATGAGACTGAAAAAAAAAAGGTAATGCGAATTCTTTCCATAAGTCAGATAGTGTCCTGTCTTCTTTTAATTACAAAAACAGATACCCATGTTAAATTTCCTCGTGCTCAAAGAGGGAATTTATTGGTAACACAATGAGGTATATCCCATGTAACCCAAGAAAAAGTTGAATAATCTGGCCTTAGGAAGGCTAGCAACCAAGGACTGAATATAGCAAAAACTAGGCAGCCAGTTTGTATGCGCGTGTCTGTCTCTCTTACATGCCATATGGTTGTTCATCTCTGAGCATTCTGCTTTCATTTCTTTCTCTCTGCAGATGGTTTTCTCTGTCTCTTGAGGTACATGTTTGCCCTAGAGCTCCTAAGTGTACATGTTCCTGCTTCAAGCAACTAGTCTAGACTCTCTAAGAGAAAATGAGAGACTGGTCCACTCTGGGTCAGGTGTCCACCCCTAGTCCAATCAGCAAGAGAAGTCCATGTTCCCAGTATGTCTGCTAGGAATCCACTGGCTAAGATAGGGGTGGGGGAATTCTCAGAGGAAGCCTGGGTTTGATAACCAAGTAGACACCTTGAAAGGTGTTTAATAGAGACAGGAAAACCAATCTTGTTTCTTTCAGGACATACCAGGTATCTATCATTTGAAACTTTCAAAACACCTAGAAAGGCATATATTTCCATTCAAATACAAAATATATTCATATTGAAATACATGTTACTTAGGAATGGTTATTTATATACTTGTTATTCAATACTCAATAAAGATTTTCTGAGAACCTACTACCCCAAGTTCAGCATAGGAATACCAAGATGAATAAGACCAGGGTCTGAAGGAGTTCAACGTCTTTCTGGGGAGAGAAATAAGTAGGTAGGTGTCTATAATAGTATGTGGGCAATGTTATAATGAAGCTATGTTCAAAGGATTGTGGGAGCACAGAGAAATTATCAACCAACTGTATGGGGATTGAAACTGTATGCGTTTAGGTTTTACTTTTTTTGGGTGCCTCACAGACATAGTAGGCACAGAGTAGGCATCAACTAACATTTGTTGAATTAGATGATGTAAGCAGTAGCTATTTCAATTTGGAGGCAAGAAACTTACTTAGATTTAGAGAGCAAGATGGAGAAAACCCACTAACTGAAAATCTGAGCAACTCCAATGAAACTCCTCTGGGACTTGCTTCTACATTTCTTCTTCCATCAAATACATTCATTCAACAAATATTTACTGAGCACCTATTGTATGTAAGGCATATGGCTAGATGCTGGTTATATAATGATGAACAGTATGAAGAGGTTCTTGAGAAGAAGTCTACTAAGTCACTGTACTCCAGAAGCAATGCCGGGAAAGAGGCCCTAGAAACTCACCTTCAGAAACAGATCGTAAAGACAAATTACTAGCTGAACTCATAATTACTTTTGATTTCTGACTTTTGTTCTATGTTCAGGCAATGGCTCTAGACTTGGATTCATGCTGAAAGGGCTAGTTTAAAAATTTATGAAATATTTCAGACACATAAGGAGGGAAAAGCCAGTTTGGGAATTACTTTTCAAGGAATAGTTCCCTTTTGTCTGATGGACACGTCCTCTTTTTTTTTGGACACCTCAGTGATATCTAATTCACCTAAGAGTTATTTAACGAGCACCCACTATGTGCCAGATACGTTCCAAGGCACTGCAAATCCGAAGATGAATGCGCTCTCCTCTCTCTTCTCATGGAGCTCACACTCTGGCAGGGAAGACAAATGACAGCATAAGATGAGTAGTATTTGCATATGGTTCTGAGGGAGCATAATGAACAGCGGGAGTCTAGAAGCCATTGTTCACCTCTTGGTTTCTTGAAGTACAAGTACTATAAACACTAACACTAGTAATATAAACACATGAAGACGCAGAAATCCTAGCTGCATTTTGGAGTGTCACCGCTCTTGAAATACGCCCCAGACAATGTGATTAGAGTTGTTAATATTTTGATTCTTGGGGCCGCCCGGTGGCGCAGCGGTTTAGTCCGCGCTTGGCAGCCCAGAGTTCGCAGGTTCGGATCCCGGGCGCCCGCCGACGCACTGCCTGTCAGCCATGCTGTGGCGGCGTCCCATATAAAGTAGAGGAAGATGGGCACGGATGTTAGCCCAGGGCCAGTCTTCCTCAGCAAAAAGAGGAGGATTGGCAACGGATGTTAGCTCAGGGTTGGTCTTCCTCACAAAAAAAAAAAAAAAAAAAAAAAAAATTTTGATTCTGGGTGACTAAGAGGCGACCGGTGTGTAGCCTGAAAAAGCCACCCAAGCCCATTCACAGGCATGTGGAGACAAGAAGTGCTGAGTCAGGCTGCAGGGTCTTTTCTAGCTCGACGGGCAGGACAGGAATCTGTGGAGGGCTGCTAACGCACTGGAAAAAGGTTAATCAAGAGCTAAATGACAGTCAAACATGGAGACACAAAAGTTTCCACATATGCTATTTTTGTGGTTGTTGATCAATGAAGAGCCCACTCCTAAGTTTTTTGAGAAACATTAACCATATACAAGAGCCTTCCAGCACAAGTTAGTAAACTAGATATAAGTTGTTTCCCCTTCTCAATAAAATTGACACATCTGGTTGGGGGATGGGGTAGAGAAGGAAGGGGAAGCATCTGGATGTTGATATATTACTAGGCATCGGGGAATCAGAGTGGGAGAGAAACACCCGCAAAGGGCAAAACACATGGGAGAAGTGGTGGAAGAGAAGAGAGGGAGGAAAAGAGACGAAGACTGAGAGGTGTGGTGGGTTCTATGCTGCAGGGGTTCCGGAGCAATATCATTCTTCAGGCTGGCTCTCCCATCCTTGATAGAGAGGCATAAAAACCAGCTCAAAGGTGCAGACAGAACAATCAAACATAGTATCTACTTCAATGAGCAGATTTGTGTAATTATTACTTATCTTTTACTGTAAAAATATTAAAACCTCACTGAAGGTTTCTCACAGCGTGGAATTAAACTGCCTATATTAAAATCACTCAGGGTAACTGTTCAAGAAACGCAAATCACGGGCTGTTCCATCCCAGACCTACTGAATCAGACTTTCTGGCGTGGGACCAGGGTAATCTGAATTTTTAATAAGCTCCCCAGGTGATGCTCATACACAATAAACTTTGACAAAGACTGTACAAAACGGGAGTCAGTGAGACAAGGGAGCATGTCCTACTTATCTCTGTATCCACAGAGTCTAGCACTGGACCTGGCACAGTGAGTGCTCAATAAGTTTATTAAACTCAACTGAATACACTAAAGAGATTTTTAAAGAAAAAGTCACTCAATTCCACTGCCCCGAAACAGCTGACTTCATTTTTTCCCGTATGCTTCTAGTCCACGTACATAGCTTTTACACTGTTGTAATTGCAAACTACAATTAAAAATTTTTTCAGCACATTTTCTCTCATAATTTTTAATGGCTATAAAATATTTCATTCAACATGCAATGAATATCTTAATTCATACAAAATTTTTTTTGAGTTTTGAAAAGGTTTCCCTTAGGAGACCTTACATTTGTGCAGTGCTTTTCAGTTTACGAACCCCTCTCACACAGTCATTGTTTCTCATAACACTCTGTAAGATAAGTATTATCCCCATTTTGCAGACGCGTATACAAACTCACAGATAAAATAACTTGCTCAAGTTTCCACAGTTCGTGAGTAGAGCATCAGACTTAAAACTGAGTCTTCTCGCTCTACATCTAATATTCTTTCCAAGACACCAACATCGAGCACATTTTTCTGGCAGGAACCTGACCCAACAGTTTCCTGATGTAAAAACCTGTAATGCAGAATATGGAAGATGGAAATTACATTTAAAGAGATCATTGGCCAGTCATATCCTAACTGTACAGGAGTCAGTTCCTGCCTTTTGGGGCACTGCAAAGAAAATGTGTATATTAGTGGAAACCTGCAGTGAAAGAACATACTGTTCTTCAACAACAAATCAGTATATGACCCAGGTCCATTTCTGCAATTCCCAAATGAAGGGGGTTGGGATTGCCCTGAACATTCTGAACCTGTAATTAAGATTTTTCAGCACGATTATATATACAGGAAGAGGAACAGCTACTACAGGCTGTAAGACAGATAGGAAGGAGGCATTGGAGCTCCTCTAATTTAATTTAATTTCTAATTTAAAGCTCTTCTCGTATCAAGACTGGTATCACAGGATTCTTGGGTAGCAGCTGAGTGGATAGTGGAGGGAAGCATTCCTCTACCAAGAGAAAGGCCCATTTAAGGATACACTGCCTGATGAATAACCTGGTGGGGTGCAGCCCTTCAGGGAAGGACAGACTGTCCAGCTGAGCAGCTATAGAGAGTCTATTCTGGAAAAGAAAAGGCTGGGGAGAAGAAAAAGTGCTGCTGTGTTTCTAATTTATTACATTTGCATGCTGTGGAGGGCAGGCTTTGTTACTATCAGGTCACAATCAAGAGTTCTCCAAAGATAGAAAAGTTCTCTCTTCAGGTAGAAAGTTCCTATTCCCTGAAAGGATATTGGATAAATTACTAGGAACTGGGGAAATTACAGAGGAGGGTAGTTTATACCTCATAGATAGGGAAAGGGATATGATCTCTAAGAGATGTTTCAAATCTAGGATCCTAGGAAAACAGCAAACCAGCAGTTCTTGTTAAGTGAGCGTACAGAGAAAGTTCTGCACCTCGCAGAAGCCACGTTCTGCAAAATACAGTTCAAGCTGTGCACATGTGTATTTTTAGCATGAAAAAACCTTTGCTAGATGGGCCCACCAAATTTCTATTCTCAGAGTATCATCTTGATATATCAAAGGTCCATCACTTTGGGGAAGATATTAATAACTCTAATCAAAGTTCTTATAGCTATCTTCCTATGTACATTCTAGGATGATCCTAAAAGGAAGGTAGGGCATATATGAGTATAAATTCATAAAAAAAATTGAGGCACAGTGAGCTTAAGTATACTGCTGGGTCCAGGACCCTTTATTACATTTTCAATGATGCTCTTCACTAGAATGTATTTTGAGCTCGATCATCACTTTCTTTCACATTAAGTCTCTTCTCACACAGAACAAGGAAATCAGAGCCAAAGTATTTGTTTTGCAACATCTCCAGTAAATTCTGGGGCTTAAGATGCAAGATTCATTGATTACTATAAAAAAATTCTATGCTTTCAGTTTCTCTGGAGGCTGAGAGCAGTGAACTTTATTTGTAGTCTTACTCTCCTTCAATATTAGGAATTCCTAATAACCAACCTTCATAACAAATAAATGAATCTTTCATTAGAACAAATGAATTTGAGGCACAGTAGGCTACAAAGGAACAAGGTCCACAATACATAGTGGATACTTTAATAACAATTATGAACAGTAAAGATGTAGCAGAAAGTTATTGAAGAGTCATGAGCTATGTTAATTCAATGATTAGAAGCCTGAATATCAGTTTAAGAACCACTTAAACTGATATCTTTACAAAGATCCCCCAGAAACTACTACACAGTGTGCCAATAATGGCTGTAAGCTCACTAGACTTCAAACCAAACTTCACAAGAGCTAACTGGAGCCTTGGCTGATCAGAGGGGGTAATCCAGGGGTCTTGGCAATAGTAGAATGCCTAGGATTCTGGAGGGGTGCTGACCATGATCTAATACGATCTGTCTTACGGAAGTCCTACTGAATCACTTTGGTGTAAGGTGTTGAAGGTTGCTTTCTACTCTTTTCTTAATGCTTTTTGTATCTTTTAATTTGGAATATGAACTGGGAAGAAACCACAGTGGTTTCTGTATTACTCCCACCTGTTTTCTTTTTATTATACATACTTCAGATTGCAGACTGAATACAAATATTGATCAGAAGCCAAAAAGCCCCACGCATTTCTTATCAATTTAATCCAGGCCAATCTGTCTTTCAACTCTGCATTTTATGTTCTTGCCTCACCACTTACTAAAATAAATATATGAACAAATAGCAATCCAATCAAATAAGCATCTTTCATCTATAATTATCTGAAGCAAGAGATTTAAAGAAGGATAAAGTTAATCCATCTCACCAATTGCATCTTCAGTGCCTGTTCAGTCATGCTTGAATGTCTAGATTCAATTTATAGAGAATATGAATGTATAACATTGTAGAGAGATGCTTCTGGCAGATCCTGTCTGAGAGGGACAAAAGGTCAAACAGTTCCTTTGCTGTTCTGTGACAGTTAAAGAGTCTCTGGGCTGGGTCAGAGGGTGGGAGAGTTATGTCTAGATCTGGAATGGATCACTCACACAATTAAGTTCTTGTCAGACCAAAAAAAAAAATGGCAGTACAACTTCCCCAGGCAAGAGGACAGCCAGATGGAAAGTAACTATTTTTCTCCACATACTTCAAAATTTGAAATGAGAATGGGAATTAATGACGGAAAAAACATTTCTAAGTTTTAGAATACACTCTTACTTGGGAGGCTGGGGTTACTATTTTGAGGTGATGTTTGGAAATCTTGGGAAAACAGAATCTGATTTTTCCCTCATTGGAAACTGTTACTCAAGTAAAAATTAATACCCTCAAATCACTCTTTAACTCACCAATAAAGCCCTATAACAATGTTATTATAAGTACAGACAACCCTCAACTATTAAATCCATACTTTCATTCATTACACATAGAATTATACAATGCTGCTTGTATGCAGAATTTGGATATTCATATATCAGCTGACAAGTAGACATTTTAAAGTTTTTTTCCTGTTGATGCTGCCTGCAAGCAACAGTCTAGTTTTGGCATCTTCATCATCTTTGTCTAACACTAGTGTTTGTTTTTGTTCAATTATTGGTAAAACAGAAGTATTGAGCCAAAGATGGAAATTATTAGACTTGTTGTAAGTGACAAATGTTTGGCTTCAACCAGATACTCATAGTGTGATCAACTGTGATGGAAAAGAATGAACAAATAAGTACGAAGGTTTGGAATTATATTGCTGAGAAGACTACCAAAAAGGAACAACGTTTGTTTGACTCCTCGAGAAGGACCTTCTCCCACTTCACATATACACACAACAGACACACTTAAGTCTATTGTTAAATCTTCAGTGATCTGACACACTATACATTTTTGGAGACCTAGTATGAATTAAAATAAAGTCTAAAGGTTAGACTCTAAATCAATTATTATTAGTGACTATGTCCAGCACAGATTCATAGAAGATTAAGAGAGAGAAGGATCTTTTGAGTTCATCTGCTTCAAAATGATCATTCTGCAGATGAAATAACTGGAGGCCACAAAGATGATCTTACTTGCCTAATGCACCACAGATAAATTATTGGTGGCACTGGGACCAGAACCTGGGGTTTCTCTAGTTCAGTATTGTTTTTTTGTGCGTGTGTGTGAGGAAGATTAGCCGTGAGCTAACATCCAGTGCCAATCCTCCTCTTTTTGGTGAGGAAGATTCGCCCTGGGCTAATATCCGTGCCCATCTTCCTCTACTTTATATGGGATGCCGCCACAGCATGGCAGACAAGTGGTGCGTCTGTCCGCACCCAGGATCCAAACCTGAGAACCCCGGGCCACCGAAGCGGAGTGGGCGAACTTAACTGCTACACCACCGGGCTGGCCCAATCACTGTTATTTTTGATGCCCTGTCATCATGTTAACGTTACAATTCTATTTCCTCAAAAATCATTACAGGTGTGATTCCTGATAGCCTTGGAAATTATTAGCGCCTGCAGGTTTGGGGCCTGTGAATGTCTGTGATTCTTGCTCCACAAATACAATGTCAAAACTCGAATGCCAAATCAATATTGACTGATGTTGCAAATATTTTAAAATGGTTCCTGCATTTTATCTTCCAGGTCTAAGGTTAAATATCACCTTTTCAGAGATGACTTCTCTAGCAAGCTTACCACACTTGCCCTGTTTCTTATAAAATTTTATAGCACAGGTCATATTTTGAAATAATGCATTTGTTTACTTACTGATTATGCATCTTCTCTAATAGACTGTAAATTCCATGAAGGCAGGGGTCATTTATGTCTTGTTCACTACTGTTTATCTAGCACCTAGCACAGTTCTTGGCATATAGAATAAGTTTAAATAATATTTGTTGAATAAACAACTGAATTTATCTCTCTAACCCATGGTTGAGGCAAGTCTTGTGGAAGCCCTAATTATCCCTTTTATCCTGTCCTAAACTTGGTATCTAAGCCCAAGGGATTAAAGTTCCAGGGAAGTAGATTTTAGCTCAACAAAAGCTACCAATTAGAGAGATTCAGAAATGGAATGAGATAATTTGTTGGGTACTGAGCTTTTTGCCAAGAAGAGGCTGACCAGGTATATAGGATCTCTCTGCATTAGGCAGAAGTTCGACCTTGACCTCTCAGTGACGTCCAGGACTTCCAACTCTAAGGTTCTGCAGTTCTTTTCAGCTGTTTGATTTTGCGTTAGGTTAACATAAAGTGCATATAGAAACTCATTAGGAAATAACCTAAGATAAGTCATCTAATGACTTAGAAATTGATTATTCAGTGATGCATGCTTTTTTACAGGTATTTGATACATACAAATTCTACTGAGCATGCAATTTGCTATAAGTCCACATAATATGTAATTCAATGAAGACTAACAGTAAAGAGTTAAAAACAATTTGTGTAGCATTTCATAGTTTTAAACACACACACACACACATACTTTTGTTTAAATACTATGTCAACTCTGAGGAAAATGATGTATAAGCGCGTACAGAGTAAGTGGCTTGTCCAAAATCATACATGTCAAGTGCTAGAACTGTCAGGTCTCAAACTCCCAATCTTCTCACTCTACTAGACAATGTTACTTTTTGACTCCAGAATTACCCATCCTTTAGATTTAGCTATATTTGCATCCTCATCTTGGATTGAAAATATTTTTCTTCCAAATTTCACTGGGAAAAGGCAAAATGGAATTTAAAAATATGACTTTTTTGATTTTGGTATCAAAAATTTATTTTATTTATCATTATAGAAGTTATAAACATCTAACATTAATTATAACACAATAGTGATTAGTTAAAATAATTAATACATCCTTGTTAGCTTTTATAATAAAGATCAACAGTTATTACATGTGATTTTTTTGACTCAGTCTGATGAAAGAAGATTTCAATTCAGAATAGCAACTTTATTAACTCAATTAAGGCCCAAAAAGGAATATTTTCTTCTGTAATGTTTAGTAAAGCACTGAGAACAAGATGGGCATTTATCATAGGTTAAATGGCAGAGGAGAAAAGATCCAACAACATTTTATTTTCAGCTAGTAGTTGTTTCTCAAGGCCACACAGGACAGGATCCAATAATTAAAGACTAAGTAAAATACCCTGTCTTCAGGTTTGAAAGGAACTCTGAGACCATCTAGTTCAATCTCTTCATTTCTTCTTAATTGACATAATAGATTTGAGATTCTACCTGCTGTAAGTACCTCTTCTTGAGGGAGTTCATCTTTGCATGAAACGCTCTTAACTTTCTAAGAAAATCATGAACACTTCTATTTTTCTTAGGTTATATCTTATGGCATGACAGTTACACATGAAAACCTCTGCATTTCTAAAATTCAAACATGCATTCTCCTGCATGCACACTTATGTGCAATACCTCTGGTGCAGAGTGATCTTTCTTAACCAGTCTTCCAGCTATAAAAGACATGAATGAGTAAATCTTGGAAAAGGGATAACATCTTTGATATTGTCAATTCCCAAGATGCACTGCAGATAGCGTTCAAATCCCATCCCAAAACCTCCATGTGGCACAGATCCAAATCGACGGAGGTCCAGATACCTGATTTTGAAAAACAGAGAACCATCATCTATAAATGCTGTATGGGATCAGATGTTATAACAGATTTTTATGTTTCAAAAGTATTTTGCAATCATTGTTATTGTCCACATCATTGTGGTAGCCCAGTCTTTTCCCTCCACGGACAGATGGACACAGAGAAGTCAATCTGTTAGGGTTACCTAGACAAAGAGCAGGAAATCCTGTCATGCGTTCATGGGCTCTGCTCATTTGATCCTTTTTCTTTTAAGTTATTTACGTACTTATATACAGAAAACTTGCCTCTTGAGGCTATAGAAAATGTTCTAATAACTTTACTAATTTTCTTGAAAATACATTCCTCTTCTATTTGTTAGTATGTTAATGATAATGCTCTTTTTTCTTACCAAAATATTGTTCAATATACAGAGTGAAGAGTTTTGCCTGATATATTATAAAAAGATATCCCTTACTGTAAGCTACATCAAGGGCAGGAACTGCGTCTTATTTAACCCTTTATCTCCAGTGCCTGCGCTGGAGGAGATGCTTACTATATGAAGATTTATCATTTCAAGGCACAAAAATATACTCGAGTTCTGGAGTGAGGAGAAACTTGTAGTTCTCTGCTTCAAGCCTGGTGGAAGATATCCAGAGACATTTTTCTGGAAGGCTACACAACCTCTGAGGCCCATCCATACACATTCCATTCCCAGTTAAGATCACATGGCTAGAAAATGGTTACAGCCATGATTCAAACTCAGATTCCAACACACCAGCCTGGGATAAAGTTATTTTAGGAAAGGAAGAGGAGGAGGAAGACTTTATAAATATTTTTATGATGTCACTTGGTGGGGGAATTCTTGAGTTATATAATACTGGTTAAAACAAGTTTATAGCTTCTTGAATGATTTGTAAAATCAGTTCCAGAATAAAACTTAAGCGCCATAGCTGGTAGTCTTTTGGCTCCTCAAGGATAAAGACTATCACCTATTTCCCCACTATTAATAATAATGGTTACATGTATTGGTATTTTAGGGAGTTAAGATTAAGTACTTATCTTTCTAAAATAGAAGATGAATGGCAACCAGGTGAGTTACAACCAAGTGAGAAATCAATAAACAGGAGTATCTAGTATAAAACTTCAAACTAGTAAGGACTATGAGGAACAATAGAAGGAGCACAGTCTTGAGTAACTGAGATGTTTGGTAGTGACTAACTTTAAGTTTACAAGGCATGGGAGCAGGGTGTACTTTAATTTAGTGAGAAAATAAGATGAAGAGCATATCAAACCACCAGCCACAAACACCTGCAGGATCTGAGCTGGCTGCTAGAAGTCCAGCAATAGCTTTGGCTGGCTCTAAAGTTCTACATCGATGTCAAAACACTGGCATAACTGTCTGGAAACCGCATTCAGCAGAGGAATTCAGTCTGCAGCATCTTCCTTGCTTTTGCTCTGATAGGAAAAATCCACTTCTAAGAAATAATTTTTCTAATGAATATGTTTTTGTTGGATTGTTGTTAAATTGATTCTAGGGCAACCAAATTATAGAAGAGATGGTACAAAATTTGTGGAACTAGTTACAGATTTTATTTGCATACGGCATCTAGAAATAGGAAGTGAGTAAGTTCTTAGACACCTGGGGTGGCTACTCACAGTGTAGTGGAATACTACCAGAGATCACAGACTCCAGGATTTCTACAATCCCGTCTACTTTTAAAATACTATGGTTGTCATATAAAAGGAAGCAGATTCAAATAATAAATATTTATATTCAGAGATCTTAAAGAGTTTGAAAACTTCAGTGGGGAAAAGAGGAGTACTGAAATAATTAATAAAGACCAGAAAAGGCCTAAACTTATTTAACCAATAATTAAAATTTGTACTTAGCTAGTTTTTACATACTATGAATATTATCTTGTAGACAGAAAGAAACTGAGGTAAAATGCATAAGTTTGCTCAATCAGGCTCAGCTACCTAATAGCAAGACTCAGAACAAAAGAAGGAAAGGGGGAAAAAAACTAGCATTTACTGAGCTTCAACTATGTGGAGATACTGAATCTATATTGCTCCATTTCATCCTCACAATAACCCTGTGAAGTAGATACTATCATTCCAATTTATAGCCAAGAAAACTAAGACTCAGAGAGATTAAGTGTGCCTAAGGTCATTATTGGTAAATAATAAGGCATTCTAGGGCTATTACCTGAACCCAATTTTAGGCTTTTTGCATCTCTGAAATCTAGCTCTTGCATTACCAAAAGTGTAATCTGACCCTTCCTTCTCCTAAGGACAAGAAAAGAATTAATAATAGTGTTGATATTATACCAAGATCCCAAAGGAGTGCTATTACAGAAATAAAAATCAATGATTTGCATATATTGGAAAGAACTGGCAGAAAGGGTCTGCAGAAAGAAAACCAGAATACCTTTGGAGAAGTAAATGTATGAATGCAGACAGGTGATCTTCGCTAAGCAGCTTAGATTTTCACAGCTGGTGGAGACCTTAGGGATCACTTAGCTCAAGCCCCTAATTTCACACATAGAGAAAACTGAAGCATAATGGCTAGGAACAAAGTCCCAGCTCTACGCTTCTAACCGTGTGCTCTGTTAAGTTAGTTAACAACTGTAGGCCTCAGGTCTGGAAGGGTAATAAAAAGGAGATAAGAATAGTACCTAACTCACAGGGTGTTATGGTGATTACATGAGATAATATACATCAAACTTTTAACACAGTTATCTGGCACATAAGTAAGAAATAAATGGTAGCCATTACTATTACTATTTTTCAAAGACTCAAGTAAAAACTACGTAAGTAACACTCAGACCAACAGCTAGAATAAGAATTATCAGGGGCCACATTCTTACCATTGGTAGGCTTCTGCCAGTCCTAATCTGTAAAAGGAAAACAACAAAATTCTTTCAGAGAATGGCAATAAGATAAATATACTAACCATCAAACATTTCTTCCGGGCTGTGTGGAAAGTGCTCTTTATAAAGAAGTATAACACCAATACCTGTGCTCTCAAATCACATGCAGTCTAGCTGAGGAGCTGAACCTTTACTAAATGGTAAGAAAGGTAAGTTAACCAACAGTCTAAGGTATTATCAAATAGGTGGTATAGACAATAAATGCCATACAAAGGAAGTATGGTCCAGAGCCCAAAAGAAAGAGTTCATTTGAGATGAACTTACTGTCCTGTGACACAAGAAAATCACTATCACTACTACATAAGGTTGTTGGGAGGCACACACAAAGGACACACAGACATGCCTTTCATCCTACAACATTGAAACAATAATATAGATCCTGAGGCTGCCTTCATAATATGGTTGCAAATTGGTTTTTGCCAATTTGAGAAATGTTAATAAAATGTTAAGCTATTAGTATTCATTAAAATTAATTTCAGCCCTTTAAAAAAAGAGTTTGGGACCAGAGTGGATCTAGAGATCAGGACTATGAAAAATTCAAATATACAAAAATATAGAAAACATGGACAGAAGTCACAGACAGAACTCCAAGATAGGGAAACCCACATATCCATTTTACTAAGAAAGATAAATTTGGATATTATCAGATGCTAGGTAAACAATTAATGAGTAAAGGTTTCCTGAAGGAAGGAAGCAAGCAAAGAAAATAAATCAATTAATCTTTCAACAGATAAGGTTTCTTGCCATGTGTGATTTTTATTGTGCTTTTAAAAAAACCCAGGGAAGATCCAAATTCTTTCCATCTAAGGAGTTTGATCTTCAATTCCACAATTTTCCAAGGACTTTCTAACACTATAGTAATAGAAAGGAGTTAGTAATCTTAACTGATAAAAAAGAGTTCTCCCAGAATATATTCATCCTCTTTCTTCTGGATCCTAACCAAATAGAGCAGTTCAAATGATTGGGATTACAAAACCAAGTTACCCAACAGATTTATAGGTTGGGATCTTGGAAAAGCATCAACTTTTTAAGTATTTCTCCATTAGGGAAAGAAGGCCTTACATATGGCTAATTTAACAGGATATTTTCAAACAATTATGGCTTTTCCAGGTTACTATGAAACCCAGTATCATCTGGAGAGAAGGATTAAGCCTTTGACATGGGAAAGTCTTTTTTTAAAAAGTCTGGCACAGCAAAAGTGCAAACCATGGAAAATAGAGGTTTATAACCTTGGTTAGTTTAGGAAGTCATTGTGGTTTGCTGGCAGACCATGCATATATAGGAGTGGTAGTTCAATTAGAAACACGATTCCCTACTTCTCATCTCCAAAACATTTTCTGTGTGTTTATGGATTCATTTCCCAGGTCTCAAACAGCAAGTTAAAATAAGTTATTCAAACAGCTAAATAAAGACCCTTACATAGTAGAAAACCTGAGGAAGGGAAAACTGCTTATTCTAAGTGCTAGCTTAGCGGATATTTTTAGTATCTTTCTTTCTCCATCTTTATCTTTCCCCTGGTTCAGAGTCTGTCTTTCTTCATGTCCCTGTAGGAGTCTGCCAATCATAATTTAGAGTAAATAAAAAAGAACAGAGACAAGAGAAAAATGAAGGACAAGCTTTAAGGGGGAAATCTCCCTCTCCTCCTTCTATCATTAACTTTTTAAAAAGCCACTTCCATAGGGAGAGATACATACAAATAGTGGGCAAATACCATAGTGACCTTGTTTCATATAACAGTTCCAGTTTTTAAGAAAGGGAAGCTCAGAGGTCAAGTAACAACTTGCTGAAGGTCACACAGAATCTGAGATCTAGGTCTCTCGGTGCTGAGGCCCACATGCTGTTCTCTGTTACTTTGCCATAATTGCCTTTGAGTGCCCCATCCCCAATTTCTGAATTTTGTTTCCTTGAGTTCTGACCAATACCTGGCCAATCGCTGCTCTAAGAAATGGTACCGTTCCTCTCTGAGGCTTCCTCCAAACAGCTCTCCAACTCCAGGAACCAGAAGATCAACAGCAGCAACCTAAAAAAGGAAAAAAATCATATATACACAACATTACATTTTCAGGGGATTCCAATGATTGTCAGCTTCTCAAGCAAGTAGAACTTTTTCTTTACAATAAAGATGTACTATACTTTCATAACAAGAAAACAACAAAAAACTTTCAACAGGGGAAAATGGTAGCTTGATATTTTAATTTGTATTTCTTCAATTACTAGTAACATTTAATTTTTGAGAATGTTTATTTGCTATCTGTATTATTTTGTGACTTGGCAATTCTTTTTTAGGGGGCAGGTAGACTTTTTGAAGACTAAGAATTTGGAGGCAACAAATGAAAATTAGGAATCCATAAAACACATTTTAATCTTTAAATGTCACATTAGATTATAAGCTCTTTTCTTAAACTTTCCTTCACTTTACTATCAAGCCATCCCACTGTTTTGATTTCAGAACTTTTGATTGAGCTATCCTTTATAAATAATTGAGATTAATAAAGAATGTAATTTAAGAGTGTGCCCCACAAGGGGTGAAGGGTTACATCCACAAGGTGACGGACAAAAATGTACAACTAAACCCCCACAGTGTTATAAACTAAGACATCAATAAAAAAAAAAAAAAAAAAAAAAAAAAAGAGTGTGCCCCAAATGCTGTATACTTCATCCTCATTACTATCATTAAAAGAGAAAACATTAGGCATGATTTTCATCACTCAGCCGAATTAGAGTGAGAAAGAACAGAAATTCACTAATGATTTCTACTTTTAGTAAATCTCCTACCACTCAATAAGCTGGTGAGGAATAAGTGTACAAGCAGGTCTTTGTCACACTACCACTGTCTGATGACCACATCTCAGTAATTCTTCTATAAACTTGGGGGGCCTACAATGAACAGGCAGGTATTTTAGAATGTGCATTTGGTGACTCAGATCACCAAATGTGATCAGATGTGCAAGTAGGTAATGGAACAAACAAGTTTGGATAGGTGGACAAGAGAGTCTTATTAATGTGATGAGGAAATTCTCATGGGCTAGACAATTCATAGAGTTGGACTACAACCAGGACCCTGCAGTTACTCCTTCTATTCTCAGAGGAAAGAGAAGGTTCAAGCAAGTTTTTATGACCACAGAAGGACTGGCATCTTTATTTGCTAGTATGTTGCTTTTAGACATGGCTAAAATATACCAGGAGATAAGAGAGACATGATGAAAAACTTGTTCTTAACTTTAATCCAAAGTTTTAAGTCGAGAATTACAGGCAATAAGGGTTGGAAGAGAATAGACAACCAAGTGACTCTCTGGCCTTTGCTTGAAAATATTTAAAGACTGGGAACTATTACCCCTGAAATACCGTATTCCACCCTCGTGTAGCTCTATTAAGAAGGGATAAGTATATCCCAAATCTATCATTTCCAAGGTTTTGAAGTTGGGGTGATTCCAAGTCACAAAGGTGGGCAATAATTGCTTCTGATACTGCAAGTACATGCAAAGCTTTACGAGTCAGAGCTAAAAGGGTCAACTGCCTCAAAAAAGATGCTGGAGAATCAGTTGTCATGGAAGAACAGGAAGTAGGGAGTCCAGCTGAGGCTGGTGTCCAGTGATGAGGGATTGAGGCAATCCTTGATGCGCTGCTCTGCTTTTTCAAACAAGAGATCCATTTCTTGCTCGGTCTCACTGCTAATACAACTAAAACAAGCAAAAAACTCTTTTGGGATCTTAGCACTTTTTGCAGGTCTAAATTATGTTAATTTTGGACCTTAGTTTTTTTTAATGCTATTTTTAGAGGAGTGTAAAAGATTGCAAACCTCCTTTATTTTAATATTTGAGTTCACTGGAGAATTCAATGTGCAACCATATTGGTTTTAGACCTTTCTACCTGTTTTTTGTTTATCTGGAATATTTGCAATTGCACAGTAATAGTTGTGGAAGTGGAAGCTTCTGAACCTTTTGAGTCACCTCAAAATCTTATGCCATAGTATGATATCTGTATTTTGTTTTCTGGATTGCTTTCAAACTTGTTTTCCTACTAATCAATGTACCTAACTGATTATGCCCAACTATTTCCACACTGGCTATTATAAAATTAATGTGGAAGTTGCTGTATTAGTCAGGATAGTTAGGTTATGCTGTAGTAATAAACAACTCCAGAAGCTTACCACAGAGTTTCTCAATCTCAGCATTAGTGACATCTTTGGCCAGACAGTTCTTTGTTGTAAGGGCCTGTCCTGTGCACTGTGGGTTATTTAGCAGCATACCTGGCCTCTACCCACCAGATGCCAGTTGCACTCCCCTATTTGAGACAACCCAAAATGTCTCCAGACATTGCTAAATGTCTCCTGGGTGGGGGACAAAATAACCCCCAATTTAAAACCTCTGCTTTACAACAGTTGAATTGGCTTTTTCAAACGTATGCTACATGTCCATCCTGGTTGGAAGCTGATAAAAAAAGCCTCTTTCTAAGGTATTGCTGACCTTGTGGCAGATGGAAAAAAAGAGTAAGATGACTATGTACTAAAAGTATTTGTCCAGAAGTAATGCATGTAGGTCACGTCTGCTCAGTTTTTCTACCAAAAGCAAGTCACATGCAAGTCACTAAGCTCATGTCAAAGGGGCAGGGAAGTATAATCCTCCGAGGGGTGGTAACTATTTACATACAATAAAACAGTTGGCCATGTTGCTTTTCCCCCCACCTACTGGGACTCTTCCACTTCTACTCTCCCAACCCATTCCTCATTGTTAATTAGAATTAAGGTCAGAATAGTAGTTCCTCTATTTTCTTCCTCTGTACTCTGGGAGAGGAACTTATCAGTAGGAAAGAACTTACCAAAATAGTCTATTTTAGTTGAATAAAAGTTTTAGAAGACATCTGCATAAAGTCCCACATCACTACTAATTTTGTGACATGCAGAAGGAACACATACATCATTTATGCCCTTTCTTTGTCGAGATGGTCTGAAAATTCCCACTCTCAGATGGGTGAATTTCCTGTATGTTTTCTTGACATGGAGTAAAGTTGCTTCCCCTCTTAAGAGATCTGTATCTTTTGAGTAAGGCATTGCTTTACAATGCCTCAAAAATGTTCCACGACCAAAGGGAACTATTTCTTTTTTATCAATGACCGATTTCTCTCTGTGAAGAAAGGCCCATAAAAGCCTTGTTTGCTTCTCTTCCTCCATATAACCTTCTTCTCTTTTCTTTTACTTTAGGTTTAGTTTCCCTTCAACCATGTCCGATTCTTACACTTCCTGCTTTTCTTTCATAATGATATCCTCCAATCTATCTAGAGATTCTGCACACTTTCTGAGAAGCTGTAACATAGTAAAGTATTCCTCAACTATAAAGACATTTACATTTGGTATACACAGAGCTGCACTTTCTTCTGATATGATATAAAAAATGCTGCATTTCCTAAAGATCACTAGAACAATTCCCCCAATTTCCATACTTTTTAGTTAGGATTGAGATTCCAGGTAGGATTCTTCTAGCTTGTGTCTTCCTCTGGTAACTACTGGGTTAATTACTACAGAAACTACCTGTTTCTCCAGGCCTCTAGCGGAGGTAAAAGGCACATAGATATAACACACACCATGACATAAAGGTGCACAAAATGCAAAATGTGGAGGGAATCATAAATTTCTTAAGAAGCAATGAGACAAACTTGGTGTGTTTGCCAACTGATGGGCAGGGAGAGGGTTAGAGTGCAAATAGGCTGGAAACAAGTAAGTTGCCTAAAACATTAACTGGTGATTACAATTTGGGCTGGCAGGTCTGTGGTTTACTGGAGCCTGAGGCTGGCTTAAAGAGCTGGGGGCTGAGAAATCCTGCCCTTGATTAGGGCAAGTGAGAATTTATTGGTTGCATAGTGAAATATCTTAATTCAAAGTTGACCAAATTTGAGCACTTCTGTGGCTAAAATCTCCACTGTGATTCTATGAAACTTTGAGACACTTGAAATAAGTGGAAGGACTTTAGTTCTGCTGTTCTTTTTCTCTCCTACACAGATAACAACAAAGGCTATGAATAATTTTACTACACTCTTTGCTAGCTTCCTAGTCTTAAAACTCATTCCACTTTGGGCACATCTTCTAGGCCAGAATGCTGCCTGGCACATTTTACTCCACTGTGTATGAGTTTTGATTTTGCTTAAGTCACACAGCTGCAGCAGCAAGCTGTCTAGAAATAGTCTGTGTTGGTATTCAAGCTGAACAAACCCTGGCCTTTATTTATGATACTCCCTTTTGACTCTTACTCTTTGATTCCAATCAATGTACTGAAAATAAAACTCAGACCCTGAATTAAAAAACAAATAGGCTAGATAGGAGCAAGGCATTGAATACATTACCTTTTCTATGCTAACTTGAGAGAGACGGGGAAAAAGTTTAATGTCCCTTCCTCCACTACCTCTTTTCCTACCTATCTCACTATTTTTAAATACTGATGAAAAACACAAATTGAACACTTCCCTATTCAGTTTCTCACAGGCTGCTACCAACAATGGAGCAATATTACATACTACTATCAAAAGAAGAAGAATGTTCCACACACCATAGGAAACATGTTTGTGGTTTCAGCCTCTGTGAGCTTTTGCTCTAACTGCTGACACAGGCAGTGTTTTGCCCCTAAAAACAACGAGGCACAGCTAGGAAAGAGAGCCTTCCATATGTGGCAGTGAAGATGCAGATGGGCTGCAGGCAACAATGACTGAAAATGGACTTTGGCTAGTAAAATGGCTGGTCTGGGAGCATTTTAGATGGACTGAAATGCATATTTTCAACTTTGACATAAATTTCCAGGATAATCATTAGTCCTAGATATGGGGAAAATTGGCAATTCCTGTCATCACTACTTCTGTTGGTTAGAGGTTCAAGCTATTTTGATGCGGGTCAGTTAATCAGCCTGAGTCCAGGGAAATTCATTAGACACCCTTAGTGGAGTAGTCTTCCTTCTAAGTTGACTTCACAATATGTACTTCATGGAATGCTCACTAATGCTTAAATTTTTCTGATTTGCTAAGTAATACTGATACAGTTTTAAAAATTAGAACATTACCTGGTGATATTGGCATCTCATCAGGGACTGTTGGGCAGTTACTTTTTCCTAGTCACACATGGCTGGAATGAATGGATATTCTTCTCTGTGAAGCCACTTCCCTAGCTGAATGTCTGCCATCTGCTTTCGGGGGACTTACTCAGAGACCCAGATTCAGGGGGATATGGCATTTTGCATATTTGCTTAGATTCATTTTATTGAGACCCATGATCTGTCCCCCTCAAATTATAAAATACGTTTGGTAATTTACAAGTTATTCTTATATATCCAAATGAGGAAAATCTTACACTACATGAAATCAGTGAATCTTAGAGCTGGTTAGTACCTTGGAGGTCATCTAATTCAATTCTCTGATTTTATAGAGGGAGCAAGTGAGGCTCAGAGATCAGAGAGACTCACCTAAGGTCAGACAGCTAACTAGTAAGAGAGCTGGATTTCAAACCCATCACTACTAACTTCTTAATCTGGTGTACTTTCATTATAACATAGTGCATACCTTCATTTTTTGGGGGAGAGGGTTTGGGGGGGGGAGAAAGAAAGAAAAGAAACTATAACTGTAAAAATATACTACTTTACTATTTATTACCTCTGGCCAAACATTACAAGAGTAGTTTAAACATTTCCCTACCCTTCTCTTTTGATTCCCTAGAGAAGGCACTTGTGAAACACACCTGTTTTAATTTTTTTAAATTGAATCACGCCCACCACAAAAATTCTTACAATCCTACCTACAACCTGTTATTACACCCCTACATAAAGCAGCACAGCATTTAGTTAATTGGCCCAAAGCCTGTTCATTCACCACTGAAAAAAATGAAGTAGGGGTGGAAGCAGGTACTTTATACAAGTGGGTTGAAAAGAAATCTAGGTTGCTGATGAATCAATGTTATAATCTATGTCTAATGTATATAGTTTAAATAAATTATATTTTAATAATTTAGCTCTGAAAAGCTATATGCTATAGTGCTGCATCGATTATAGAAGTACACTAAAGTCCTATTATAATGCCTTCAGGTTTCAAGCTATGAGACCACATTACCAGAGAGACTTGTCGTAATGAAGGCCTCCTGGTATTTCAAAAGGTAAATGTTTGTGACCACGGTCTATGACAGAACTGCCTTTTAAGGAATCATATAACAGCATGTTATGATGTGGCAACACACACACACACACACATTTCAACATTATTGTGCTTTATCATAAGAAAGATTTTATCAAAATTTAGAAGGAAAGGAGAGGGCTTCACACTTACTACCTACCACCTATACAGTGTCTTATGTATATTTCATATATTATCTAACTTAATCCTCACAATTCCAGAAAATATTATCATCTTAATTTTACAGATTGGGAAACTAAGACTCAAAGAAATTAGGTGATTTACCTAAGATCACATGGCTTATAACACACAGATCTGGGACTTGAACCCAAGAGTACCTGATTTTAAAGCCACTGGACTTTGCTTTATGCCATATTGCCATCACTCAAAAAATTTAGCTAAAAGCTGCTCTTTAGCCCCCCAGAAATTTCCTTAGCAAATCAAGTCACTCACTCACTAATTGTTAACAGTGTGTCTAAAACTGTGTTGGGTTTGATTCATCCAACCCGTCCAGTCACCTATCCACCACCAAAGAGACATCAGGTGCCTGCTTTGTCTCAGGCATTATGCTAGGCATTAGGGATAGACTGATGAGTGAAAAAGAGGTTCTCAAGTCCTCTGTCGTAGAGGAAAGAGTCATTAATTAAATAGTCATACAAATAAATGTAAAGTTACAACTGTGTTAAGGATTATGTTCGAGTAACAGTAGCTCTGTGTCTGAAATTTAACATGGTACCATTGTAGTGTTTAACAGGGGTCTCTGACTCAGTCTGAAGGGTCAAGAAGGTTTCTCTGGGGAAATGACGACTGACTAGAGATCTGAAGAATAAGTAAAATTACTTAGGTGAAGAATATTGTTCTAGATTGAGAGAACACTATGTGCAAAGATCCTGTGGTGAGAGGCATGTCTGAATACATGGAGGAATGGTGGCGTGGATGTAGCAGAGAGAGTAAAGGGGAGCACCCCAGTACATCAGGCAAGAGAGATGGGGGCAGCCAGATTACACTGGGGCTTGCAGGCCATATAAAGGATTTTGACTTTTAAGAGCAATGGGAGTCCACTGAATGCTTTTAAGAAGGGAAATAACAAGATCATATTTACGTTTTCTAAAAGCAAGCTCATGCTGAAATGGGGAGAACTGACTCAGAGGAGGAAAGTGAATACATTAAGACCAGTTAGGAGGCTACTGAAGTAGTCCAGGCAAGAGATGACAGTATCTTAATCTAAAAAGGTAGAAATGGAAATGAAGAGAAGTGGACAGATTTGAGATACATTTAGGAGTATAAAAATGACAGCACTTAGTAATAGCTTGAATATGGGGCGTGGAGAGAGAAAAGATTTCAAACATGACTCAGGTATCTGGCTTGCACAATTACATGAGCAGAGAATACTGAAAGAAGATCAAATTTGGTGTGAGGAAGGGAGAAGAGGAGATATCATGGGTTTGGTTTTGGATATGTTAAGTTTGAGATGCCTTTGAGATATGTAAATGGCAGTAAGATGAGTCCGGAGCTCAGAAGAGAAGTCTGGACTAGAGATACAAATTTCTGAGTTGTCTGAAAATAAATAATAAGCTGTGGGTACAGATGAAATCACCTGAGGAGAGAAAAAAGACCTAGGATGGAGCCTTGAGGAACTCCAACATCTAACGGAGTAGGAGAAGAGGATGAATCTGTATAGGAGACTGAGAAAGGAGGAAAACTGGGAGAATGTGATGACACAGAAGCCATGGGAAGAGAGAGTTTTAAGAATAAGAAAGTCATCAATAGTGCTGAATAATGCTGAGAGGTGAAGTAAAATAAAGACTGTTGGATTTAATAACATGACAATTAATACTGACCCTAGAAAGAGCTGCTTCAGTGGTATGAAGGGGTGGGAGTCACATTAGAGGGAATGAGAAATGAACAACGAGATGCCATGGTAGTCATAAAAAACTCATTTGCCATCCTGAAGAAATTAAGAGTTTCATTTGAGAAAGCAAATGTTATACAGAGACTACAAAAAACAGACACAATGCTACCAGTTTTACTAATTCCTTAAATGCTATACAAACCCAGACAAGGAAGGCTCAAGGTGACTGGGTAACCCAGGAAAGTCTTTATAGAGATGGAAAGCCTTAAGCAGAGCATTTAAGGAAGTGCAATACTGAAAGACTGAAAAGTGCTCCATCTGGGGAAATTACATGAGAAGAATGTGTGTGTGTGTGTGTGTGTGTCGGTGGGGGGAAGTGGGATGGGGTGGAGTGATAAAAAAGCTTTGTGATGTAGGCTCAATACTGAATTATTTAGGAGTGGATAATCTATGCCCTAGTCTCTCTTATTTTTTGCTGTCCACCTGTGGGCCAATTCATTTCTCATAATCAATTATACCAGAGGGTTGGTAGGGAAAAGAGAAAATAGGAATCATAAATCAATTATGTTACTCATTGTTTTGGATAATGCTGTGTGAAAGGTGGGGATGAGTAAAATAAATGGCTAAAATGTAATTTTTTGTTTGTAATTTTGAGGCAGTGTGAGAGACTGGAAAAGAACACAGACTTCAGAGCCAAAGGGAATCAGGTTTGAATACTAACTCTGTCACTTACTACCTATGTAGCTTTGGAAAATGCAATCAGTCTCTTTGCACCCCAGGTTTTCATCTGTAAAACTGGGAGGAAACAATAATAAAAATAAGTTTCTTGGCAAGGTTTTTTTAGGACTTAGAGATGAGATGGTGGTGCCTGCCTCAGAGGAATTACTAATTGGTGGCGAATATTGTTTTAGTAATACCATAAGAGAAAATAGGAAATATATTCAAAGAAATAATCTTTTTGGGGGACATTTTATTTACTGGTGGGCCCTGATCTACAATTTTCTGCTGGTATTTATCTACAGACAAGTGAAAAGCACCAGATAGCAAAGTTTAGTTTTTGGACCTTTTTTTTTTTGAGATAAACATATTTGTCTCCTAGACTTTTATACTTAATGACATTAAGTATATAACTTCAATAAATATATGAAGAGTCATATATATTCTTATTTTATATTACTGCTAATTTTGTACAGGAGAGAAGAGACAAAAAAAGGAAAAAGCAAACCAGAAGAATAAAAAGTAACTAAAGTTAAGGGTGAAAAATGAACAAAAGATAAGAAGGGCTAAAGAGAGCAGAGAAACAGACAGGACAGGCAGATGGAGGAGAGAGAGTCAGAAGAGAACCGACAGCAGAACCTGCCCAGACCTCCTCCGTCCCACACAGCTCTCCCCTCACTATTCCCATCTGAGAGCCAAACAAAGGGCTCTAAGTCCCTGCTCTGCCGAGCCAGCTCTTCTTCTGCCCGTCAGGCCGCTGCTGTCATCTCTTGCCCAGCATACGCCCCCACGCGCCCTGCCCCGTCGTCTCCTAACCAGTATTTAAGTTGACAGCAGACCTGGCATTGCTATACAGAGCTCTAGGCCACTTTGTCTCAGTTATTTAAAAACCGAACCAAAACAAAAATGCCTACATTTGCATCTGCTAAATGAAGAAGGACACCTTGCGATAGAAATGAGGAAGTACGTTTATAGAACACAGGAATCTTCTTCAGGAACTTTTTTAGAGGTGCCTTTGAGAAACTATCACTTTAAGAGATATAAAGAATGATGGATATAATTTAAGAAAATATGCCAAAGAATAAATGAAATTTTAATTAAGGGAAAAACCCAGACTCTGAGGTGACTAACCCTAATTTAATTAGTGTCTTTTCTTACTGTGTGCTGAGGGCCATCTTCATTATCTCTCATGTAGAAAGGCTTGAGTGCTAATGGATAATTAATGACAAAGACTGGTAAGTTGCCACAGTGCTTCACCAGGTACTTTTCATGTTCAGTGTGTAGATCAACACCCCACTGTAATGAGAAAAAAGATATTACCAGAGGAGAAGACAGAGTTAAAATACATACTGCAGGACCTGAAAATAACCTGTATTAGTTCCAAGGGCTTCCTCTCCCTGAGGATCAGTGATGTGTGGAGCTGTCTGCTGAGGTTACACAGATGACTAACCAGAGAGAGAGATGTGTTAACAAGAACATCCAAAGGCCTGGAAAGATGAAAGCTGAAATTTGTAGATAAACACTCTGCTTTCTGCCCCCATCTCAGGGAGCGGCATTTAGCAGATGAATAGCATCTGCAGGAAAACAAAGCACACTGTCCACAGTGGATAAAAACTGACTTCAGAATCATACTTTTTATTAGTATTGCCTAGAGCTTCTTCTACAGTTACTGTTCTTAATTCTCAGGAAATTAAATGATGAAAGATAATATTCCTAATATTGAGTCTATCTTTGGCTAGATGGTTTCTCTCAGTGAATTTTTTTTAAATAAAGGAGTCAACTCATATATCAGGCGTTCTTTGATGAATATTTAATAACACTTCATCTATTCAGCAAATACTAATATGCCTATTAAATTCCAGGTACCATGCTAGGTACTGGATATAGTGGTAAGAAACATAGACTCCCTGACTTCATGGGGTAGGAGACAAACAATTAAATTAAAATTATACAAAAAAATTAATTGATTATAAATATAACAAGCACAGGGTACTACTATTAACTTATAAGAGGATCTGACTTAGCTGGGAACGGAATTGGTGTAAGGAATAGTTTGAAGACAAAGGTATCACGTTCTTAACATTATCTTCTTACTCCCACTTGTCTGGCACTGTCTTAATTAGAGGAAAGAAGCACCAGCACAGGAACGAGGACACTTGCCTCTAACATTATGTGCATGCGCACTGATAAATCATGTAGCTTCTCTGAACCTGTATACTTGCCAATAAAACAAAAGAGTTCTTAAAAAAAATTCGGTGTTTTCTAAAATGGATCACAATTAGAAGACTCTATAAAGTTCAACAGAAAAAGAAACCTGTTTAATGTGTTGCCTAAACCAATTTGACCACACAACCTCTTATGTCTGTCACCTGTTAACATCATTCAGAATATACTTTGAACTAGCTGATTTCTACACTAATATTCTATGATTCTATGATTATCATTCTTTTTTTAGGATTTTTATCTTCCTAAACTTGGGAAACTTCTTTATAACCCTTTAGTCACTGCTATTCCAAATGATATGATTCTACTTCAAAGTTATTTTTCATTCTAAATATTTCAATAAGGTTGAGCAACCATCAAAACAAGCCAGTGTAGAGTGTACAAATCCTGCATGCTGCTAATAAGAGAAGCAAAATTATTTTAAAGGATCCTTAGTGAAATAAGATAAGGACAAGAGGGAAACATATTTTCATTTATATATATATATATATATATATATATATATATATATATATACACACACACACATATAAATTACCTCTGGGGTGAAGGTGAAGTTTTGGGATGCCTGCTTTAAGATCTCCACTGCTTCAGTGTAAGAAATGCTGGAGAGAAACAGGGTAAAAGGTCAATACAATGGGCTGTTGGTAACCAGTCCATCCGAAAACTAGAAAAGGCCTATTCCCATATAGCCTTTGAGATCCCGCAAGAGTATTAAAGGATTATTGAGTAATCAGAAAGTGAGGTTGATCTAATCCTATGAGAGTCGGATCAGCATGAAGAGAAGTGACCATTCAATAACCCCAATCCTCATCTACTTGCCATGTACACACAGAGGAGCCAGTCACTTAAGCAAGGAAAGAGTTTCTTCGAATTCATGCTATGCCAGTGCCCTAGTAAAAGATGTGAAATATCGAGGCTGAAAGAGCAAAAGTCTCTCCTTAAAGTTGTCATTCATTCATTCATTCATCCAACAAATATATACTGAGCATACACTATGTGCTAGGCATTATTCTAGGCACTGGAGATACAGTAAATAAAAACAAAGCCCCTGCCTTTATGGAGTCGATATTCCTGTGTGTGTGTGACTGACAGAGTGATGGGGGTGAGGGGTGGGAAGTGGGGAGAAAGGTAAATAAATAAACAGAATAATATAATGTCAGGGAGCTATTGGTGCTGTGAAGAAAAACAAAGCAAGGTAAGAAGATAGAAGGTGTTTGGGGGTGCTATTTTAGATAAGATGGTCAAGAAAGGCCTCACCGAATTGGTGACATGTGAACGGAAACCTGCATAAGGTAAGGAAACGAGCCTTATAAATATCTGGGGGGAAGTATTCCAGGCAAAAGGAACAGCGAGTACGAAGGCCTGAAATGAGGAACAGTTTGGCTCATTCAGGGAACAAAAAGGTCAATGGGACTACGGAATACTGAACACGGGAAAGAATGCCAGGAAATTAGATAGGAAAGGTAGTCAGAGGTCAGATCCTAAGGGCTCTCTCAGGCCACAGTAAGGGCTCTGTAAAATATTCTAAGCATTGTAAGACTGTTTAGGAAAAACATCATTGGTTACCTCAGTAAGAAACCCTCATGCCTAAAACAAGCCAAACCCAGGATTTGTTTTAACTGTTTGAATAGGTAATTATCACATAGTTAAAAATAAAATCAAAATCTATAAAAGAGTACGTATTTCTCTTCCATCCCTATCCCACAGCTACTCAGTTCCTCTCCTCACAATCACTGTTACTGGTTTCCTGTGTAACCTTCCAGAGGGTTTTATACATCTATAAGCAAATATTAATATACAATCTCCCTTTTTTTTTTAAGCAAAAAAGGACATTTATTGATGCACATAACTTGTAGGCAATCTAAGGCAGTGATTCTTTTTTTTTTTAATCACTTTTTTTTTATTGATGTCTTAGTTTATAACATTGTGAGGTTTTAGTTGTACATTATTGTTTGTCCGTCACCATGTGGATGCATCCCTTCACACCTTGTGCCCCCCCCACCCCCCTTCCCCTTGGTAACCACCAATCAGTTCTCTCTGTCCGTGTGTTCACTTATATTCCATATATGAGTGAGTTCATGCAGTGTCTGTCCTTCTCTCTCTGGCTTATTTCACTTAACATAATACCCTCTAGGTCCTTCCATGTTGTTGCAAATGGGACAATTGTGTCTTTTCTTATGGCTGAGTAGTATTCCATTGTATGTATATACCACATCTTCTTTAACCAATCTTCAGTTGAGGGACACTTGGGTTGCTTCCACTTCTTGGCTATAGTGAATAATGCTGCAATGAACATAGGGGTGCATACGCCTCTTGTGATGGTTGATTTCACGTCCATTGGGTAAATGCCCAAGAGTGGTATTGCTGGATCATATGGTATTTCTATTTTTAATGTTTTGAGGACTCTCCATACTGTTTTCCATAGAGGCTGCACCAGTTTGCATTCCCACCAGCAGTGAATGAGGGTCCCCGTTTCTCCACAACCTCTCCAGCATTTGTTGTTATTTGTCTTTGTGATTATAGCCATTCTAACCGGTGTAAGGTGATATCTCAGTGTAGTTTTGATTTGCATTTCCCTGATGATTAGTGATGTTGAACATCTTTTCATGTGTCTATTGGCCATCTGTATCTCTTCCTTGGAAAAATGTCTGTTCATATCCTCTGCCCATTTTTTGATCGGGTTGTTTGTTTTTTTGTTGCTCAGTTGTATGAGATCTTTGTATATTACTGAGATTAATCCCTTGTCGGACAAACAATTTGCAAATATTTTCTCCCAGCTGGTGGGTTGTTTATTCATTTTGATCCTGGTTTCATTTGCCTTGTAGAAGCTCTTTAGTCTGATGAGGTCCCACTTGTTTATTTTTTCTTTTGTTTCCCTTGTCTGGGTAGACATGGAATCTGAAAGGATCCCTTTATGTCCAATCGCAATTAGTGTACTGCCTATATTTTCTTCCAGGAGTTTTATAGTTTCAGGTCTCACTTTCAGGTCTTTGATCCATTTTGAGTTGATTTTTGTATATGGCGATAGGAGATGGTCTACTTTCATTCTTTTGCATGTTGCTGTCCAATTTTCCCAGCACCATTTATTGAAGAGACTTCCCTCTCTCCATTGTATGTTCTTTGCTCCTTTGTCGAAGATTAGCTGTCCATAGGTGTGTGGTTTTATTTCTGGGCTTTCAATTCTGTTCCATTGATCTGTGTGTCTATTCTTGTACCAGTACCATGCTGTTTTGATTACTGTAGCTTTATAGTATATTTTGAAATCAGGGATTGTGATGCCTCCAGCTTTGTTCTTTTTTTTCAGAATTGCTTTAGCTATTCGGGCTCTTTTGTTGCCCCATACGAATTTCAGTATTTTTTGTTCTATTTCTGTGAAGAATGACATTGGGATTCTGATTGGGATTGCATTGAATCTGTAGATTGCTTTAGGTAGAATGGACATTTTAACTATATTTATTCTTCCAATCCATGTGCATGGAATATTTTTCCATTTCTTTATGTCCTCCTCGATTTCTTTCAATAGTGTCTTATAGTTTTCATTGTATAGGTCTTTGACCTCCTTGGTTAAATTTATTCCCAGATATTTTATTCTCTTTGTTGCAATTGTAAATGGGATAGTCTTTTTGAGTTCTCTTTCTGTTTTTTCATCGTTAGTGTATAGAAATGCAATTGATTTTTGTAAGTTGATTTTATACCCTGCCACTTTACTGTAGTTGTTGATTGTTTCTAGTAGCTTTCCGATGGAATTTTTGGGGTTTTCTATGTATAGGATCATGTCGTCTGCAAATAGTGAGAGTTTCACTTCTTCATTGCCTATTTGGAGTCCTTTTATTCCTTTTTCTTGCCTAATTGCTCTGGCCAGAACTTCCAGTACTATGTTGAATAAGAGCGGTGAGAGTGGGCACCCTTGTCTTGTTCCTGTCCTCAAAGGAATGGCTTTCAGTTTTTCCCCGTTGAGTAGGATGTTTGCTGTAGGTTTGTCATATATGGCCCTTATTAGGTTGAAGTACTTTCCTTCTATACCCATTTTGTTGAGAGTTTTTATCATAAATGGATGCTGGATCTTGTCGAATGCCTTCTCTGCATCGATTGAGATGATCATGTGGTTTTTATTCTTCATTTTGTTAATGTGGTGTATCACGTTGATTGATTTGCGGATGTTGAACCATCCCTGTGTCCCTGGTATAAATCCCACTTGATCGTGGTGTATGATCTTTTTGATGTATTGCTGTATTCGGTTTGCCAATATTTTGTTGAGGATTTTTGCGTCTATGTTCATCAGCGATATTGGCCTGTAGTTTTCCTTCCTTGTATTGTCCTTGTCTGGCTTTGGTATCAGCATGATGTCGGCCTCATAGAATGTGTTGGGAAGTATTCCATCTTCCTCTATTCTTTGGAATAGTTTGAGAAGGATAGGTGCTAAATCTTCTTTGAACGTTTGATAAAATTCTCCAGGGAAGCCATCTGGTCCTGGGCTTTTATTTTTTGGGAGGTTTTTGATTACTGTTTCAATCTCTTTACTTGTGATTGGTCTGTTCAGATTCTCTATTTCTTCTTGATTCAGTTTTGGGAGGTTGTACGCGTCCAAGAATTTGTCCATTTCCTCTAGGTTGTCCAATTTGTTGGCGTAAAGTTTTTCATAGTATTCCCTAATAATCCCTTGTATTTCTGTGGTGTCTGTTGTCATTTCTCCTCTTTCATTTCTAATTTTATTTATTTGAGTCTTCTCCCTTTTTTTCTTAGTGAGTCTGGCTAAGGGTTTGTCAATTTTATTTATCTTCTCAAAGAACCAGCTCTTTGTTTCATTGATCCTTTCTACTGTTTTTTTGGTTTCAATTTCATTTATTTCTGCTCTGATTTTTATTATTTCCCTCCTTCTGCTGATTCGGGGCTTTGTCTGTTCTTCTTTTTCCAACTCTGTTAGGTGCAATTTAAGGTTATTTATTTGGGATTTTTCTTGTTTGTTAAGGTGAGCTTGTATTGCTATGAATTTCCCTCTCAGGACTGCTTTTGCTGCATCCCATATGAGTTGGTATGGTGTATTTTCCTTTTCATTTGTCTCCAGATAGCTTTTGATTTCTCCTTTAATTTCATCAACGACCCATTGGTTGTTCAGTAGCATGTTGTTTAGTCTCCACATCTTTGTCCCTTTCCTAGTTTTTTCCTTGCAGTTGATTTCTAGTTTCACAGCATTATGATCAGAAAAGATGCTTGTAATGATTTCAATCTTCTTAAATTTATAGAGGTTTGCCTTGTTTCCTAATATATGGTCTATCCTTGAGAATGTTCCATGTGCACTTGAGAAGAATGTGTACTCTGCTTTTTTTGGGTGGAGTGCTCTGTATATATCTATTAAATCCATTGCGTCTAGTTTTTCGTTTAAGTCCATTATTTCCTTATTGACTTTTTGTCTGGATGATCTATCTATTGATGTAAGGGGGGGGTGTTAAGATCCCCTACTATTATTGTGTTATTGTTAATATCTCCTTTAAGGTTTTTTAGCAGTTGTTTTATGTACTTTGGTGCTCCTGTGTTGGGTGCATAGATATTTATAAGTGTTATGTCTTCTTGGTGAAGTATCCCTTTTATCATTATATATTGCCCTTCTTTGTCTCTCATTACCTTTTTTATCTTGAAGTCTACTTTGTCTGATATAAGTATGGCTACTCCTGCTTTCTTTTGTTTGCCATTAGCTTGGAGTATTGTTTTCCATCCTTTTATTTTGAGTCTGTGTTTGTCTTTAGAGCTGAGATGTGTTTCCTGGAGGCAGCAGATTGTTGGATCTTGGTTTTTAATCCATCCTGCCACTCTTGTGTCTTTTGATTGGAGAATTCAATCCATTTACATTTAAAGTGATTATTGATATATGAGGGTTTAACGTTGCTATTTTATTGTTCATCTTCTGGTTCTTTTGCATTTCCTTCGTTTCTTGTCCCTTGTGTTTCGGACTGCAAATTCAATTTGGTATTTCTGCATGCTCATTCTCTTGGTTTTCTCTTTATTTGTCATGTGTGGTTCTCTTCTGGTTGTTTGTTTAGTGGTTACCGTGCGGTTTATATAAGCGATCTCCTGGATAAGAAAGTACATTTTCAGATGCCTCCTTTTTCCTGAGGCTGGGTCGATTCAATCCCTTACCTCTTCCCCTCCTTATTTGTTATCTCTTTATTCCAGATTGTGTCATGAATGTGTGTTTCCAGTGATGAGCTTGAATTAATTTTTGATGTTTTCCAACTGTATTTTGTTCTGGTTTAGTCTCCTTGCTTTTCTCCTTGTTGAAATCTTTGTATCCCCTTTCTCATTTGTTTTTTTTCAGGCCTATGGGCCTTCTTGAGCATTTCTTGTAGTGGGGGTCTTGTGGTGACAAACTCTCTTACCTTTTGTTTATCAGGGAGAGTTATTATTTCTCCATCGTATTTGAAGGATATTTTTGCTGGATAAAGTATTCTCGGCTGAAGGTTTTTGTCTTTCATGATTTTGAATATATCATTCCAGTCTCTCCTAGCCTGTAGAGTTTCTGTCGAGAAATCAGCTGAGAGCCTGATGGGGTTTCCTTTGTATGTTATTTTGTTTTTTTGTTTAGCTGCCTTCAATATTATTTCCTTGTCACGGGTATTCTTCAAGTTTGCTACTATGTGGCGAGATGATTTTTTATTCCTGTTTATATATTTAGGTGATCTATTGATTTCATTCACTGTTATTTCCCTCTCGTTCCCTAGGTTGGGGAAGTTCTCAGCTATTATTTCTTTGAACAAACTCTCTGCTCCTTTTTGTCTTTCTTCTCCTTCTGGAATACCTATGATCCTTATGTTGCTTTTTCTCATTGAGTCTGATATTTCTCGAAGAATTTCTTCATTTCTTTTTAGTCTTAGCTCTCTCTCCTCCTCTACCAGGAGCATTTCTGCGTGGCTATCCTCAATAGTGCTAATTCGTTCCTCCATATTGTCAGTTCTGCTCTTTAAAGACTCCATTTTTTCCACTATCTCGTTGATTTTGTTTTTCATCTCCAATAATTCTGATTGGTTTTTCTTTAGGGTTTCAATCTCTTTTGTGACATAATCCCTGAATTCGTTGATTTGTTTCTGTGTGTTCTCTTGTATTTCGTTGAGCTTGTTTATGATAGCTATTTTGAATTCTCTCTCATTCAGGTTATCAAATTCTGTGCCTTCAGGGTTGGTTTCTGGGTGTTTGTCATTTTCCTTTTGGTCTGTAGCCCTGACATATTTTCGCAAGGATCCCACGGGGACGGCTTTATTTTTACCCCTCATGATTAAAGTTAGTCCTGCAGTTTCCCCCTGCTGCCACTAGATGGAGATTGCGAGCGGTTTGCTCTGAGGCGGCTGCAGCCCCCGGAGGGATTATGCTGAAACGCCGGGTGTGTGGGGGGAGGGGTCCTCTCTTTCTCCTGCTTGACCCGGGGGTTTCCTTTCTGGCTCTCTTAGGGTGTTTGCTACACCCCCTAAGCAGTCCGTCGTCGCTTCCCCGTGGGGATCTTGCGACAGTCTGTGAGAGCACCTGGATGGCGATAGTTTTCCCCACTGTGGGCCGCCCCTCCCCCCTCTGTCCGCGAACCGTGCTGTTTTTGCCGATCGATTGGGGAGGGGGAGTACAACCTCCTACCTCTCCTCCCGTCCTCCTGGGCTTCCCGCGCCTCCACCGTCCGATGTATGGCAGCAGGGGTTTCTCAGAAGTCCTTCGTAGTGTTTGATTGAGCTCTGTTGGAATGTGAATGATGTTTTCGTTGTGTCGTAGGGGGCAGAGATTCAAAGAGGGAATCTCACTCCGCCATGATGCTGACGTCACTACAATCTCCCTTTTTTAAATAGATGGCAGCCACAGCATACATATCATACACACTCTTTTACATCTTTTCTTACTCAATATACCTTGCAAATCTTTTCCTTTCAGTATACAAAGAGCTTCTTCATTTTTTGAGCTATTACATAATATTTCATTTTGTGGATGTATCCTAATTAGTTTAACCAGTCATCTATTGATGGATATTTCAGATGTTTCCAAACTCTTGCTTTTATAAATCATGACTACGTATGTCTATTTTATGCTATTACAAATGACTCTTATCTACTAATTTACCACATGGAAAAAATGGAATTGCTGGATCAAAGGGTATTTGTATTTGCAGTTTTTATAAATTTTGAAAGATACTGCCTAAGATTATGCTCCCCTTTTACAGGGTTACACCAATTTACGCCCAACAGTAGTACATGAAAATGGTCAGTTTCCCTGTCCTCTGCAATATTGGATGATTAAAAACAAAAATCTACAAACTTTCTGAAGGACTTTGAGCTCAAAAATTAACTTACCCAAAACAAACTTATTCTCTGAAGCAAAAATGAAGTTCATACTAATAAATAAATAACTGGAAAGAGTTGTGTCTTATAGTACACATAAAGCTCCCAAAGCTATGTTTTGAGCGATAGGTTTTTTCTAAGATGAAAATTCTATTCAAATTAAAATCCAGTATTAAATAATAGGTAATTTCTCAGGTAAGAATGGTGGTGGTGTTGATAGTAGTAATAATTTTAAAATGAGCATTTTACAGAATGGAAACTGACCTTGGAGAGGATCAGTAACTTGCCAAAAATTACTCCTTTTTGTAACTAAACCCCAATGTTTACTGACTTACATCACTCATTTGTAAGTAAGCAGTAAACCCTGATGTGCTGACTTGAGAGTCTAAGCTTTTATTTGCTAAGATAATGCCTAAATCAGTAGGAGTTTCATACATTCAATCAAAACAAAAGATAATGGGCCCTGGGTTCTCCCTCTGACTCTACCACGTACCAGCTACGTAAATCACTTCACCTTAATGAAAGCATTTTATAAAAACAAACATTAAAAAATTAAGTATTTGTACTTCTAAAATAAGAAGATTGGACTATATTGTCTAAAGTTCTTTTCTGCTTAGACATTCTATTGTTCTATTCCATTAATTACTTGATATGAGCCACTCATTATACTGAGAAATATAACAGCAATCAAAATGGGAAGCACTAGGATTTTTGTGCCATTGACATGTTACTGTTACATTATTAAGAAAAAAATGACTCTCATGTCTAAATATCTCCTCTTATTCTGTATCTTCTGCCCTACTCCCCCACACCTTAAGTTGAGGCAGAGCTTTCAAGTTCAAATTACAGTTCTGACACTGGATATCCTTAATGGCCTTCATCAACTCTCTCTACTAATTTTTCTTGATGTGTATAGAGAACACTATTTCTTCTCCTTCCCAGAAATTATTTCCAAAGTGCTTTGAGGAAAGGAGAAGACATTGTGATGTTCCATGATATAGCATCAAACCATCTTCATATTCCAAATTTTTATTGTTGAATAAAGAAAATTATTCTGAAGCTGTTGGAGTAAAACTGCTAAGCTAAAGAGATCTCTATCAGCATTCTTTGCCTCAAATTCACACAGACAGATAAATGAGGAATAGAAAGCTAAGTACTCTATTTTTAAAAAAAAACCTTAATACTATAAAAGAAATGTAAAATAACTGAATTGTGGGGCCGCCCAGTGGCGCAGCGGTTTAGTCCGCGCTTGGCAGCCCAGGGTTCGCGAGTTCGGATCCCGGGCGCCCACTGATGCACCGCTCGTCAGCCATGCCGTGGCGGTGTCCCATATAAAGTAGAGGAAGATGGGCACGGATGTTAGCCCAGGGCCAGTCTTCCTCAGCAAAAAGAGGAGGATTGGTGACGGATGTTAGCTCAGGGCTGGTCTTCCTCACCAAAAAAAAAAAAAAAAAAAAAACTGAATTGTATTTCTGCTTGATAAAGGCTAAATTCAGTTACGACAGGAGTCCTTTAAATAATATATTTTCATATAAAACAATTATAAAGAGTACTCAGGAATACACTGAAATCTATTCAAAAGAATACAAGTCACATGGTATCTTTTGTGTGTGCATGTAGGTATGTGTGTATTCGGGGAGTATCTTGATTCTAATTCATTATGCTTAGATCTACTCTCATGTCTTCTCACGGCTATTAAAATGTCTGGTTTCAAAGACCGGCAAATCCTCCTCCATCTCCCGTACCCTCCACTCCGAGAATCCTCAGCATCACGTCATTTATGTATGCCCCTCTGGTGTTCAGTTCCCTCTTCATTTCTAGCTCCTGGAACTTCTCTTACTTTCTAGTGAACTCAGCAATGGATTTAAAAGGATTTTATATTTTAGCTAGCATTTTTAGATGTTTTGCAGCAGGAGTGTTTTCAAGTTATCTAGTCTGACATATTGCTTATGTAGTATGGTCATTTGATCCTTTTAACAGTATAAGACAGTCAAGTTATCACTTTATAGATGAGGAAACTGAAGTTCAGAAAGGTTAAAGATTTACTATTAGTCAAGTTCACAGTAGTAATTAAATAATTATTCATGCAAATATTTAACTATTCATCTTTTTCTCTAGATTTTAAACTCCATAAAAGGACCAATCCATGCCTATTTTCACTATTAAATCTTCAATGACTAGCACAGTGCCTAACTCATTAGGTAGTCAATAAATATTTGTTTAAAATATGAATTCATTCATTAATGGCTAATAAGTGAGGATTAGATCCAGGATTGGAATCTGGATCCTCTGAATCATAGGTTACTATACTCAGTGCCTAAAGTAAATAATCATATGAGTTAACAGGAAACCTCAGGGAAAGGACCTAGCCTAAAGGAGAATTCCCTCACCCTCATGGTTACTCAAATGTCATTTATTCATTCACTGTTATTCAATAAATATTTACTGAGTTCCTGTTAGAGTCATTATGCTAACCACCAGGGGTATAACAGTAAGCAAAATAAACAAGCCCCTGACCACATGGAGGTGAGAGACACCAAACAAATAATCACACATAAAAATTTAAACCACAACTACGATTTGTACTGTGTGGAATGGATGATGATGATGGCAATGATTGACATAGCACAGCCCATGAGCTCACTTCCCAGCCTCGGTGTTTTACAGATGTGGACTCCCAAGCACAACAGTTAAGTGATACGTAAGGGCCATAAGGATAGTGGGGGAGCTACAACTACTGTAGCATTAATTTCAGTGCCCTTTTGAACATAGGAAGTAGAGTGGTTGAAAGCATGAGCTTTGAAATCAGGTGAATATGAGCTGGAATCCCCGTTGTGAAGATAAAATGAACTACTAATGTATGTAAAGTTTATCACTGTCTGGCAGAGAGTAAATATTCAATAAACGGAGGATTTTTTTTTTCCATCTTAGATCTTATTCATTAGCTAGGAGCTGGATAACTTCTCTTAAGATCTTGTTTTTCTGTCACCAGCACAGATTCCTTGGGATGCCCAAATTACTTCTTTTCTTATCCCCTTAATTACTACTTGAGCAATATGCTTATGTCCAGAACGCTCCTATAAACTCCAGATCTGTACACTTACACCACCTACTCAACATCTACAACATGATGTCTGAAAGCATCTCAGTCTTAACATGATACCTGATGATGAGGATCCTGATAACATACCCTCTCTCCCCCAAATCGCCTGCTACTATAATGGCTTTCTCAATCTCAGTTAATGGCAACTCCATTTGTAAAAATGGAAAGCTGTAAAAAAAAAAAAAAAAAAGCTGTAAAGTTGTATAAGACAAAAGCCTTGAAGTCACCCTTGAATCTTCTCTTTCTCACTCTCAGCAAATCCTGTTTGCTCTATCTTTAAAATACATCCAGAATAGGACAACTTCTCTCTACCTCCATTGCCACCATCCTGATCTGTGATGGTTTATTTTACGTGTCAACTTAGCTGGGCTATGGTACCCACATATTTGGTCAAACATTATTCAGGATGTTTTCTGTGAAGGTGTTTTTTTGGATGAGATTAATATTTAAATCAGTGGACTCTGTATAAAGCAGATTACCCTCCATAATGTGGGTAGGCCACATCCTATCAGTTGGAGGCTTTTACAGAACAAAGACTGGTCGCTCCCAAGAAAGAAGGAATTTTGCCAGCAGAATGCCTTTGGACTCAAACTGCAACTCTTCTCTGAGTCACTCGACTGCTGGATTACTCCATCAGATCTTGCACTCACCAGGCCCCCACAACTGTGTGAGCTAATCGCTTAAAATAAATCTTTCTCTATACAGTCACATGTGCTGCATAATGATGTTTCAGTCAATGGTGGACTGCATATATATGATGGTGGTCCCATACCACATAGCCTAGGTGTGTAGTAGACTATACCATCTAGGTTTGTGTAAGTATCTTTATGATGTGTGCACAACAAAGAAATTGTCTAATGACGCATTTCTCAGAACGTATCCCTGCTGTTAAGCAATGCTTGACTGTATATACACATTATGTTGGTCTTGTTTCTTTGGAGAACCCTCATTAACACATGGTCCAAACCACCATTTACTCTCACCTAGTAATAATCTCCTAGTTGGTTTTCTACTCTTGTGCTACGATAGCCTATTCTCACCAAGCAGCCAGAGTGATCCTGTTAAATCCAGTTCAGATCTTGTTAGCCCTCTGGGTAGAACCCTTCAATGGCTTCCCCAGCTCACCCAAGTAAAACCCCAAACTCCTCACAGTGACCTATAAGGCCCCAAATGACTTTTCCACCTCTCTCCTTTCTTACTTTACCTTCTTTTATCCTTTTCCCTTATTCATTCCTCACTATTACTTGAACACATCAGGCAGGCTACAACCTCACGGCCTATGTACTAGGTATTCCCTCTGCCTAGAATATTCTTTTCCCACATATCCATATAATTAGTCCTCTTTCTTTAGATCTTTACTCAAAAATCATCTCAGTGAGATGTTCCCTGCCACACTATCTAAAATTTCTACCTCCTCGTTCTTCTTTTGTCTTCTCTTATCTTCTTTCTCTTCTCTGGATTTTTTCTTCCCTTAGTATTCCTCATTCTCACAGACTGTATGTTTTACTTATTTATGTTGTTTCTTGGCTAGTATTACCTCCACCAGAAATGTAAGCTCAATGAAGGCAAGGAATTTTATCTGCTTTGTTCACTGCTTTAAGACAGTTTTCAGGTTCTAAAACAAGGCCTGGCACCCAAAAGTATTCAATATACATTTAAGTGAAAGAAAAACCTCAAAGGCCTTCACTTGTACTTCATTGCCTTTTGATTCTCTATCACAGGGCTCCTGACTACTTCCTCCTTTTCTGATCCCATGTCTGCTGCCTTGCTATTCATTCAGGCTCACTGACGCATCACTTTAAAATTGCAGCCCGAAGGGCTACACTGATACCTGAAATTCTCAGCTCAGTCAAGTTGGCCAAATTTTTCTCATTCCCCTCCTCCAGGACAGGTTGAATCCTTATTCTCTTAGAACAAAAACTTTCTAAACCTAAAGATGGCAAGTGAAGAATGATACCAACTTATGTTCAGAAACAATTTGCTATTCTTCTGAGTATCAAACTTACTTCCTATATACACTAAGTCTTATATATATTGTTGGTACTATACATGAAAAGGTTGCTTATTGTTCTTTTTCCATATCAAGTATGTGTTTATTTTATAATAAACTGTGAAAAGAAACAGCCTATCTGATTAACACGGTTGGTGGAATAAACAAACAGTCCAATATCAAGTACTACTTGAATAGGATTATAGTGGAAATGAAGCAATAATGTATGCATTATTCTTAAAATACAGATCTTTAGGTTTAAAAAAAGCGGCTAAAACTCAGTTTAGCATATATTATCAGATTTTAACAAGTGAAAGTAAAGAAGAAAAAGAAAGACTGAAACAGAAAAACTGAGGGCAGACATTACATTTGCATATTTTAAAAGTTTTCTTTTTAATCAAGCAAAATTTTGATTACTAAAGTTAGTATTAGTTTGACTTGCATTAATACAGTTAACAATTACCATGTTCATTTATGTTGCTATGATTTATTCATTTATTTATTCACAAAACATTATCAACTATGAACCAAACACAACCAGACACAAAATAATTAAAACATGGGCCTTCCTTGAGTCTAGGGAATGTGATAAGAAGATAAATAAACCAAAAAATTAATATAGTGTGAAAAATACGATGATAAAGTATGAATAAAGTTCAGAGAAAATATAATATCTACTTACATTAAAAAGTTGTTTTTTAGCATATGGTCTAATCTGTCCTTGATAAGAAAAGAGAAAAAAGAAAATTTATTAAATGTAATTATATTCATTATATGTAATTAACATATTTAAAGAGTAGATGTATTGGGCTTTATCCACAAAACTAATTACCTTTTGGCCAGGAGCTATGAATCTGTGACAGAGTTCAACATCTTCAGGACAGTTTGAGAGAACCATCATTGCTGCAGTCTTGAAGAGCCTCTCCATAACCTAAGAGAGATGACACAGAATTGCCTGTCAAGTAAGCTACTTTATATGAAAAACCTGCTTAGGACCCTGTAAGGACTGCTCTCCAGGTTTTAGTAACTATAAATCCATTAGGCCTCTTAATCCCTGAACATACTACAGCAAGTTAGTTCAGTTTTCCAGATTGATTAGAGGAGGCATCACAACTTCTTCTTAGAGGTGGTGAAAAAAAAAAAAAGAAAGAAAAATATTTGAACCTTTTGTTAACAGTTTCAATACTGGTACTGAAGCAGGATGTCAAATGAGCAGCTAAAACTGATTGATGCCTCTCTAAATTTCAACATACTCACTTGCAGAGTCAGGATAATATCAGTAGCTAGCTTACAGGATTGTTGTGAAAATCCAATGAGGTAATCCATATATAAGACTTAGCTTAGTACCCGGTCAGAGAAGCACACAACAAACATCAGCTGTTGTGAAGAGTGAGACACTTTGAAAACTGCTTCATTCGGTCATTGGTAAATGAAAGTAAACTTTAAAATTAGAGAAGTAATGAGATACAGCCACATCTAAATATATACATTTTTGCTTTGCTAAAGCATAAAGTAAAAATAACACAAATCATTATACAACACAAATCAGTATGTAAGGATTCATTCTACCATAGAAGTGTCATGGGAAAAACTTGTTTTTAGAAGAAAAAAGTGATTGGAATGGAAAATATTTCTAAAACGTTTTCAATCAAAACTAAAACTTTTGCTTTGAAGTCAGTGAGATCATAGCAGGCTCTCCAAATGTTGTACTCATAAAGACACACACAGGCTGTGTAGAGTACATGAAGAGTACAGGCTGCCTCAGAGGCAGGTCTCTTCCTTTCCTCTCTTGCATCACTGGGATACCCTATCAAGGCTGGAAACACAGTGGGGACATAAGCATCTACTGAAGTAATTTAACAATGATGAGATATAGGAAAGTATTTAATTACCAAGTGACTGCCAGATATATATATTTTTATATATATAAAATATTTTATATTTTATATATATTTTACATTTTTATACATATTTTATATTTTGTATAGGAGTAAGGAATAAGTTGATGAAAGAAGAGCAAAAGGAGGCCAAAGATCTTTTGTCTTGAGGCTATATCACCTTCAATCTAGCAGTGAGATAAAGAAATCACTAAGTAACTGAATGATTTATGAAGGGTCATATCCCTCAGTCACTAAAAAAAGCCAACGGGTATTGGGAGGAAAAAAGAACAAGCTGATGCGTATTGGGAGGAAAAAAGAATAGGTAGACTGGGTAGTATGCCTGCACTGTTGAGGGACACAATACACCTATCTGTAAGATGAAGACTTTGACCACTGGGGTTGTTAAATCGGTGTCTTTCATGAGCAGTAAATTTCCATTTGAAGAAGAAAATCATTGGCTTCTCTAACCTTGACTTTCAGACCCTGCTCTATAAATATATTTGAAGAAAACAGAAACTTAACTGAAGAGTTAGCATAACCCTCAGATGTTTTTAAAAATATATTACTCAATGGCATTAGAATAGTAATATGTAACTGCTTATGGCTAATGAGTGGAAAAAAATCCTTTGTTACAATACTCTGATTCAATATTTAAGAGACTGCTCTTCATCAAGATAATAATTTCCACAGAATGTAATTTATAAAAGGGAGAAAAGAGAAGCAGAAGATTACTTTTGGGGGTGAGCATACTTTTTTCTTCTGTTTTTAGGAAAAAAGTTTATATTTCAATTAATTAAATCATTCAACAGTGTATGCCTTGAGTACCACTCAGTGGAGTACCAAATTAATAAGAATTATTTAATTAAAGAATATATAATTATAGAGCAAAGATTATAAGGTTTAATAAATTCTAACACAATTTATGTATTCTGTTTGTAACCTTTCCCTCTAGTATCTATGTTGATGCAGCAGAGTCAGGGTCAAGGCAGAAATAGGGAGGTAAAACACGTGGTTCAATTCCTTACAATACTCTCGTTGCCTGAGTAAAATAATACAGAATTGGGCAGTGGGCTCAAACTGAAAGCTGCTTAAGGAATTTTACTGACTCCCTGTGAGACTCAGATCCTGAATCTCTACAATCTAGAAAAGGGTTACTCCACAGTGTTACTATTGACATTTTTGGCCAGATAATTCTTTATTGGTGGGGAGAGGACTGTGCATTGTAGGATATTAAGCGGCATCCCTAAGCCTTTACCCACTAGATGCCAGCAGCAACCACTCTCCTCTACTCCCCCGCCCACTCCTTAGTAGGGACAACCAAAAATGTCCCCTGCGGGACACTGATTTAGAACAATCAGTGGGAGATGTTAAAGGAACATGTAAATGGATACTATGGTGGGTGGCCAGAACACTCCTTCAGGACTAAGAGCGTTATCTGCTGGGAATACTAACTCCTGATGGTTCACAGTTGAGTCCCTCTTCAGGAACTGTCCAGGCCCAGACTGCTGTCTTACCCAAGGTTAGCCTCTTCCCAAGGCAAGCCCATGTCCAGTGACTGGTTGAAGGGGGGAGACACAAAGGCCCACCCCCTTGCCTTCATGTGGGACAACTATGAAGGACCATTCCAGCTCCAAAGTTGCTCACAGAATTGGCTAAAGCCTCTGTTTGCAAGTGCATCACAGCTCAATTTTTCCCTCTGCCCAATGCTGCTTCCCTCCTTTCCTGACAGGTGGTGTTCTCCAAAGCATTCCCAATAATTCCCCACATGCAAATCTCTGCAGAATTTGTTTACCAGGAAATCCAACCTAAGATAAGATAATAAAATAGTGAGTCCATTCTATTTGTTGGTATTTATTTTTTAAGTGGAATTGGGTCATTTACTGGGTGAATCAGAGTAGAAAGATATATAAATGAATAAAAGTGAGAGTTGATGAAAATTGCTAAAATAAACATCCTGTATTACAAATCCAAACTGAGATATTACCCAAAATGGTATTGGAAAGAGAATTCATAACAACAACAGTTAATAGTTTCTGGGTACTTACTAAGTGCCATGAACTATGTTAAGTGCCTTATATATATTATCTGTCTAATCCTCTGAACTTCTCTATGAAGTAGGAATTATTATTCTCATTTTATAGATGAGGAAACTGAGGCTCAGAGGAAGTAAGTCCCTTGTCTAAGGTCACACAGCAAGTGAGTGGTGGAGCGAAGAATCAAATCCTGGTCCATCCAACTCCAGAGCTTGTGTGCTCTATGTGGATTATGGCTGCAGCCTCCTAAAAGGGCTCCCACCCCTATTTTTATCTCCCTCTAAATCATTCTTCATATTACTGCTAGAGAGATGTTTCTAAAATATAACTCTGACCATGGCCTTTCCCAGCTGAGAACTCTTTCTCCTTTACCTTTTAGATTATTAAGTTCAAACTTCTTAGCATGGCATTTAAATATAAGGTCTTTCTTTCATGATCTGACTCTTGACTACCTCTGCAGCCTCATCCCTTGCCCCACCAAACAGAGCTCTAACAGCTCCTGTGGATGCTTTCGAATATAGCTACACAGATGTTTCTCTAACTATAAAGATGTTTTATTTATTTGCCTAGCAAATAGCAAGAGCTACTATTTACTTATTTACTGAGCCTGCTATGTGCCAGACCCCTTATTAGGTGCTTTACATTACATACATTATTTCATGAACTCCTCACAATAACCGTATGGAATAGGTACTATTATTCTCACCGTACAGTTGAGGAAGCTAAAGATCACCAAGGTTAGGTAACATCATAACAAGTTAATGGCAGAGCTGTGATATGAACTTAAATCTGTCTGACTCTTGCACTTTAAACTATCATTATACTAAAGGCATTCAGTAGACGCTTATTAAATTAAGTAGTTCTCCATCTTCTTCATTCTATGAAAACTTGTAATGCACAGACGTCCAAGGTAAAAATGTATACAAAAGCATTTCAATGTCACAGATGCCTGATATTTAGGAACTACTCATGTGCCACATAACGAGTTTGGTCAATGACAGACCACATATATGACAGTGGTCCCATAAGATTAGTACCATACAGCCTAGGTGTGTAGCAGGCTATACCATCTAGGCTTGTGTAAACGCATTCTACGATGTTTGTACAACAACAAAATTGCCCAACGACGCTTTTCTCAGAATGTATCCCCATCATTAAGCGACACATGAGTGTATTTTAAAACTTGCATGCCTACCTGCATGAGATCTTGAAGGCTCTCAACAAAAGAAATCTCTGCTTCTACCATATAAAACTCTGCCAGGTGTCTCCGGCTCTGAGAATTCTCTGCTCGGAATGTTGGACCAAAGGTAAACACTTGAGTAAAAGCTCTGCAATTCAAGATTCAGAGTATAAAAATAGGATTCACATGATTAACTATAAGTATTTAAAATACTCAGTGAGCTCTTAAGAAAAAAGTTTTATGCCTGTCTTGTACACAAATCCACACATATTAGCTGCTATATTTCTCTAATGGATGATAACAGTTTCATTAAAAATGTTACATTTATAGAAACCACTTTATCCCAAAGGAATTTGCGAATGCTTTACAAACCCTATGGCTTACTAAATATAGAATTATAACCACTTCTGGGTGCACTCTACTGCAGCTGCCTTAAACAGTGGGCAACTACGTTTCATAGCAATTGAGAACAAAGTAAAGGAAAAATACCACAGCCCAAGAAGCCACACAGAGAATCTAGACAGTAACAGTTAAACTAGAATTTTGTGTGGATAAGGTGTGCTAATTATTTTTTAAATATGTGAGAAAAGAATATCCGATGTGTATGGTGATTTGTCTTGTTCAAAGCCTGCCCGTGTCCTTCATAACCACCCACGTGCTTCAATCAGTGCTGAATGATCCTTGAAATCTGGGGGTGAGGGTGGGTTTTGAAGAACTGTCTACCTTTGTCTATGGTTTTCATGTAGGACTATAGCTCAACAATCCAAACAGAAATAAAGAAATTCTTATTTTTAAATTCCTGCAGAGATGTAGACACTACACCTTCATTCTTTAACACTTATAGTCAGTCTCCCTCATATGGAAACAGGGCAACAACTGAGATTAGATCAGGCAAATATGAGTAATGAACATTTCTTGAGGACTATCTAATCTTTGACCTTGAAGGTTTTGCTAGAACAAAAGAAGAGGTTTAGTGCTCCTTAGCTATGATCCTGAGCATTCTTCATTTGTCTGTCAGCAGTCAAATAGCGTTAAGATGAGAAACCACAGTGCAGAAAATAGATGGATTGTGGATATACACACCAGTAGCATTTTTTGTTTTCTTGTTTTTTAAAGTAAAGATACTCTGGGAAATGAAACAGTAAAACAATTATAGTGGAAATCAAGAGATTTATTTTTTCTTTCAAAAGGCCATTTTAGATAAGGCCTAGCTGGTAGCAGCTTAGAAATTTATGTTTTGGTTCTACAGCCACCTTCCTGAGACCAGGGTCAGTTAATCTCTGAGATTTCAGTTTTTAATGGAAAAATAAACAGTAACAACTCAAAAATATTACTATGGTAACGTCTCTCCCAAGATTCACATCCAGACTTGCCTAGAATGTTCCTGAAAACACTGAACCTACCGTGTGCAAAATGAAAACTCTTGCCCTGCTCCCCAAAACAAACAAAAACCAAAATAATGAACAATTCTGCTCTTCTTTTCACATTTCCCAAGCTCTGTTAATCTCGGTTAATCCAGCTAGTAACCCAAACCAGATTCCCTCACCCCTCCCACACAGCCCACATTTCCTTTATCATATTGATCACAAAATTATATGGTTTACACCTAGGAAAACTCTTTCTAACCTACACACTTCTTTATCTCCAGACACTGTCTTAGTGTAAACTCTTGTGTCTTGCTTGGAACACTACAACAGCTTTTTTATTTCCTTTTTTTGCCGAGGAAGATATGCTCTGAGCTAACATCTGTTGCCAATCTTCCTCTTTTTTGCTTGAGGAAGATTAGCCCTGAGCTAACATCTGTGCCAGTCTTCCTCTATTTTATATGTGGGTCGCTGCCACAGCATGGCTGACAAGTGGTGCAGGTCCCTGCCTGGGATCTGAACCTGCGAACCTGGGCTGCTGAAGCAGGGTGTGCAGACTCAACCATTAGGCCACAGGGCCGGACCCTACAACAGCTTTTCAACTGGTGTCTGTCACCTGTCTTTCTTCCTCCAGCCTCAAACTGCTATGAGTTTTCAAACTCAAATCTGATTTTATCAGCCCTAATTTAAAAATCTTTACGATTCCCCACTGCTCAAAGGATAAAATTCAAACTCCTACCTTTGACCCGACTTTCCTTCGCAAAGCCTTTTTTCTAGCCACACTAAAGACTTCTCCTTACACAGCATGCCCCTGCATGCCTTTAGGCCTTTGCATAGGCTGTTCCCTATCTTAGGAGCCCATTTCCTGCTCCTCTCTCTCCAAATGGCAAATTCCCATCTATCCTTCAAGACTTGGCTCAGATGTCACTTTCTCTTTGTCACCTTATATGACTATAACACTTTATTCATATATTTATTACATAGAATGTATCACTTCGAAAAGTAATTATGTATTTCAGTATCTTTCTCCCCCAATAAACTATGAAATCTTCCAGAGCAGGAATCATGTTTTATTCATATTTGCATCTCCAGTGCCTAACATAAAACAGGTGCTCTTGTTGAATGAATGAGTACTAATGATGACAGGCTTCCTCAGTTGTAAAGTGGAAAAGTACAACATCCTTGCAAATGGTAACATTACACATAATGTACAGAAAAATACTCAGATATATTTTACTGTGGCTGTTGCTCAGTATCTAAAATGGGTCAAACAATCTAGGTCCGTCCCAAACAATAAATTAAAAAAATTACAAGGCCTTGAGTTTCCAGTCTGTGACTATGCAATCTCTAGGTAGGTTGGCAATAGTGTATCTAAATAAATAAAATGACATTTCTTTTTGGCATTGTATCACAAGAAATTGTATAAACAGATGTTCACTAAAAATAAAGGATATTTTATTGAGATTTTCGAGGGCATAAATAAAAACTAGGTGGCATAAGTGAAATTTACTGAGGGCTCTGAGGGAGACTTTCAAGAAATGGGCAGTTATCTTCCTGAAATACAAGGAAGGCCAATGGGATTGCTGTTCAGAAGAGACATGTTTATATTAAGGCACTAGGTACAGAGAAGACAGTGGTTTCTAAAATGAACTACAAATTCAAGTCACAAAGGCATCTGCTTCTCACATGGCAATTTTATGTAGGGTGCTCCAAGATGAGTAGCAATAGGAATTTTTTATTTAACAATGGATAGTGATTTTCCCTAGCAATGAAAGGTAAGCTGTTTAGTATAAAATATATAAGATGATCATGGATTTTTATTTCAATTAAAGTAGGACCAGGCTCTGAATGAGGTACCCAAGAGTTAAGTATTATTCTAATAGAGTAAGTAAAAACTAATAACCATAGTGCTTCTTTCGATTTAACAGAAAGATAAAATGAGCTGGAAGGAATATGGAAAAATTGCCTAATTCAGTTTCTAGTCTTTAAGCAGATAAATGTTTCATCATTCAATACTGAGTGTCCTATTATAAAAGTAGTGGTGGTGGTGACAGTGGGTACCATTAGCAAGTGCTCCTTGTGGGCCAGGCAATAGATGTAAGAACCTTAGAGTTCTTTATAGTTAACACCTTTATAGTTAACTCAATCAAGTGTGTATTGTTACGTCTATTTTTGGGGCTAAGAAATTGAAGTTCAGAGAGGTTAAGAAGCTTTTCCCAAAGTCATAAGGGTCATAGTCTAAGAAGCGGTAGAGGCCAGATTCAAATCCAGATTTGACTCTAATGGTCACAGCCTTAATCATGAGATTAAAATAATTATGCTCAAAACTAAACACTGATAAACTAAGAAAATTAGAAAGAAAGAAAAATTTGTAATACATCCCCTCCTTCTCAGAGATAACTATGGTAAGTAGTTTGTTATATTTCCCTTCCTTATGAATAGCTTATTAGCTTTATATGTTAAAATTATAGCTTTCTAGGATATGTTACCTTTATGTAAATAATGAAAATGACAAATTTTCATCAACATTTTGTAACCTTCAGCAAATCATTCAGTTTTTCTGGCCTTCAAATTCTTACATGAATGGGAGATGAGGGCAGCTTGGCATTAATCTCTAGTATCTTTTGCAATAATTTTGTTTCTAGGTCCAGGTGAAATTGCTCTTATTTTAATTTATACTGATTTTTTCTTTTTCTCTGTCTTCAAATGAAAGCCATTTGTAGCAAGACTTGGACCAACCAATGTTTAAAATAAGGTCTGAGAACAAGGCCATTTCTAAAATAAGATACAAAACCAGGTGAAAGGCCAATACTGCTGTGAGAAGAGACCAGCAGAAAAAGAAAACACTCAGCACTAGAAAGCATTCTTGTGCCAAATTATGGAAAGAGGAAAGCTATATAAGGAAAGTCCACGAGCTTGGAGTTGATGTTTAAGATAACAAAAGTACATTCAATACACATCAACCAAGATAGCTACAAAAACGGTTTTTTAAAAATAAAAAGTAAAGTTACCAGAAAAAGGTTCGACAAAGGTCATTTTCTTCCTTGCGTGGAGTTTTACGAAGCCCTAAATTGGCAAATAGATTACTATAAGATGGTCACTGATTGCTTGGCCATTTTATTCTTTCTGCCTCTGAAATTTAAGAGCTAATCTTTATATTTTGTAAGAATAGAGGAATTACTGTTCTTTAGCTGGGGAAGAACTTATCAGCGTAAGGTGGATCATCAACTTTCCCTAAGGTCCCCCTACTCCCAACCCCCTATCACTTTTTTATTGCCAGTTCAGTAAACGTTTATTAACGTGAAGTGAAGTGAACTCACAGACAGCTTTAAACTGGCTTTTAAAATAGTCTTTGTCAAGTGGTATTCCCATCATTCAGAAAATCATCATCTATTTTACTACTGTTTTGTATCCATTGGATTATCAATATTGTGACATATTCGTCATTCATTATTTCTACATGCCTAACAGTGGACTCCAGGCATCTCCTTTTCAGCTTTCCCCTATTCCTCTGACTATACTGCAATACACTTGGTGGAATGGTATAAAAGAGATGTAGCTCTCACCATTTCATCAATTCATATCAAGATGCCTTAGGGAGGATGCACTCTAAAATCTAAAAATTCTTTAACATTATTGCTAAACATTTCTGCAAAATTTGTTTTCTTTAACATGTCCTCAATATTTGATAGGGAACTGAATTTGAGGCCCAAGCAAAATTTAATCTTAATTTAATAACAAGATTCAAAGTTCGATGGAGTCTGACAATAATCCTGCTGAAGTGAGTGGAGGGTTGGCCACTCTTTTCTGAGAAGATGACATTCCAGCAAAGGAAACATCAAGCACATAGATGCTGAGGTAGGAAAGAGCCTGACATTTTTAAAGAACAAAAGTAGGCCAGCAGCCAGATGAATGGTGAGAGATAAGGTCAAGAGGCAGGAAGGGATCAGAACACATAGGGCCTTGCTTGTAAGCCATGGCAAGGAAAGTCTGGATTTTATTTGATACTCCTTGAAATACTCTCTCCTCTTGAAATATTTCACACTTTATTCTCTTAGTTTTTTTCCTATTTATCTGACCTCCATCTCGGCCTCCTTCTACATTCTACTCTGGCTGTTCATTAAATACTAGTATTCCTCAAAACTTCGTCTTAGACTCTCTTCTTTTCTCACTGTATACATTCTCCCTAAATGATCTCACCTCAGCCAATGATTTCAATTAACTACCTATTGGCACACAATTCACAAATTTGTATCTCCTGCCCAGATTTCTTCTCTAAGCTCCAGAAGCATATATCCATCTGCTTAGCTGATCCTTTCACTTGTCACAAACAGAACCCATGCCTCCCCCAATCCCTCACTTTGGCTTCAGTCTTCTTCCAACCTTCCTAGTCAATCATCCCATTAGGTTCTTTAATAACACCATGTATTACTGTTCACAGCACCTTTCAAAATAAAATAAATTGACATAAATGGATGTGATTATTGGCTTCATGTCCATCTCCTTCATCAGACTCTAAATTTCATGAGCAACCTTATCTATTTTTTGTTTCATTATAGTATCTGTCTTAACCAAGTGCCTGACACACACCAGACAATTAATATTTGTCAAATAACCAAGTAAGTCATTTTCCATAAAATATGCTGATCCCCAAATTGAATCTTTGAAACAGCATTGGGATGGGGTTGAGGATAGAAAAATAATAAGAGGAAGATGGTAAACAGAATATCAATCATTAAGTAAGAAATTCTGTTCTCTGAAATAATTTTTCACAGAAGGCACTAGGAGATAACAGAATCAGTTTTTTGAAAAGTGCCCACATACTAGTTTTTACTCTGTAGGCAACAAGTAAATCTTTGAAAAGAACTAGATCAGGTGAACTTTTCTAATTAGCAAAGATTTTATTTTTTGAGAAAGTGAAATATTACCACAAGAAAAAAATTACCTTAAGTCTCATTCAATGTAAACAGAGCAGCACCTGGTAAAGAATCAGAGTGGATACCAAGTTCGAACAATTATTGCCACGTCATCATTCCCGCAATGATGAGCTCTTCAGAGGACTGAATGATCAGATATGATGTCTTAGAAAATAACGTTTTTCTAAAGGGTCACAATTTGCTGATTGTTCTTTCTAACTGAATATTTCTCCTCATGTTTTAATAAGACACTAAAATTGTCTTTCCAAAAAAGATATACATTTTGTCAACTGCATCTATTCATGCCTAGATTATCCCTCTAACATTTCTCACATTTAGCAGTCCTTGTACTGAGCACCGCTAAAGAGAATGACAAGTGAGTACTTTAACTTAGGTGCGTGCACCACATGGTATTTACATGTTATTTAAGTCTACAAAGATTTCAAAGGTTACCTTTTCTGAGGCCTGATACTACAGAGGTAGATGAGTCATTATGGCACTGAACTCTCAACAATTTCCTGGGCTCAAGTCCTGTACATATGACCCTTACTTTTTTAAGGTTATGGAAGCGATTAAGAGCATGTACTCTTAAGACCTAAATTGAAATCCTGGCTCCTCCACTTATGAACTAGCCAAGTTAACTTCTTTGAGACTAAATTTACTCATGTGAAAATAGGATTAAGAATACGTATGTTATGGGGTTATTATAAAGATGAAACAAAACAAAATACGTAAGAAGCTTAACCTCAAATTAACTATATGGTAAGTGTTCAACAAATGGGTAACAGCTGTTTTTTTGTCTCCTTCCTTTCCAAAGGTCTACAATTCTCATTTGGTTGGTCTCAAGACCTCTTCACACTTGCAGTTATTGCAGATCTCAAAGAGATTTTGTTTATGTAGGTTATGTCTATCAATATGTATCATTAAAACTGAGACATTAAAAAATGAGTTTATTAATTTCTTTAGAAATAATAAACCCATCATATGTCATAAAGAACACTTTTTAAATACATAAAAGGAGTGGCACTGTTACATTTTGGTAAATCTCTTTCATATCTGGCTTAATAGAAGACAGCTGGATTCTCATATCTGCTTATGCATTCATTCTGTTGTGCTATCACATGTCATGAAGACGGTCATGAGAGAATGCAGTCATGAGAGACTGAGAATGAAAAAGGCAAATACTGTTTTAGTATTCTTATGAAGGATTCACCTGAAAGGGTCTCAGGGGGTCCCAGGGATCCCCAGACCAAACTTTGAGAACCACTACCTTAGGCAATGGTTCTTAATGAGGAGAAGTAATTCTAGGCTTTACCTCTGGAGACTTCCACACAGAAAATCTAGGAAGGGTCCTGGCCATGAGTATATTTAAAAGTTCCACAAGTAATTATTATGTGAACCTCTGATTAAGAACCACTTCAGATCCCTCTCTAATCAATATACTTTTTAAAAAGTTTCTTGATGGCTATAATTTAAAAAAAATGGACAATAATATGTGCTGGTAAGGATGTGTAGAAACTCCTCATACATTGCTGGTGGGAATGTAAAATTGTGCAGCTGCTGTGGAAAAGTTTGGTGATCCCTCAAAAGGGTAAACATAGAACTATCACATGATCCAGTGATTCCACTCCTGAGTATATACCCCAAGGAAATAAAAACAGGCTTTCAAACAAAACCTTGTACATGAATGTTCACAGTTGCATTATTCATAATAACCAATAAGTGGAAATAACCCAAATGTCCATCAATGGATTAAAGGATAAACAAAATGTGGTATATCTGTACAATGGAATATTATTCAGCCATAAAGAGGAACAAAATACTAATATATCCTACAATATAGACGAACCTTGAAAACATTATATTAAATGAAAGAAGGCAGACACAAAAGGCAGCATATTTTATGATTTCATTTCTAGGAAATATCCAGAATAGTCAAATCCACAGAGACAGAAAGCAGAATAATGACTGACAAGGGCTGAGGAAAAGGGGGAATGGAGAGTGACTGCTTCATGGGTATGAGGTTTCCTTTTGGGGTAATAAAAATGTTCTGGAACTAGATACTGTGTTGGTTGTGTGATGTCACTAACAGTAAATTTCATGTTATGTGTATTTTATCACAATGAAATTTTTAAAAAGCTTATTGAAACTAATTGTCCATCAGGCACTTTATACATGTTTTATTTCATCCTTGCTAACCTGTGAGGCAGGTGATTTCGCTTCGTTTTACAACTGCAGAAACTGAGGCTTAGACAAGTTAAATACCTAGTCCAGAATAATATAGCAAAGTTGGCTTTAACCAAAGCAGTTTGACTGCACGGCCCACTTTCTGTTGTGCCGCATGTGTGCGCTCTTCCAAACTAACGAAGTACAGCACAGATGATCAACAGTCCCAGAACCCCACAAAACACTACCCTGTGCTCAAAGAGAAGTTTTGTACCTTTAACGTCACAGTTATCTGGGTGGTTTTTGCCTCTCTATACAACATGGTCATTCCATTCTTTGTGGCTGTTCCTGACTCACCTTTCTTCCACTAGCTATCCCTGTGACTGCCACTTCCCACCACTTACAGCTGCTCTTTGCCGTCTTATGCTTTCCTCCATCTATAGCCCCTTCTTAGTGGAAAGGGGATAGTCATTTATAAGCTTTGATGGTCAATCAGGATACATTTTCATTCCATTTTAGGTTACAAAAAATGGTAACACATCCAATGTAACTTTATAGCTCTTTCTGCTATGGCCACTTTTGCTCAGGCTCAGGGATTTACCAACAGAGACCTCTCTTGTGGCCTGCTTCTTTCCCTCCCACTTCCTTTAGCTCCTTTTAGGTTCAGAGCCATTGTGGAACATTGTGGACCCTAAAAGGATGGACCTGAGTAAAGGGAGGCTTTGTGACAAATGCTTAGATGATCTAGAGCAGGGGTTCTAAAACTTCAGCATGCATTAGAATCACCTGGGGCTTGTTAAAACACAGCTTACTGGACCCCACCCTCAGAGTTTCTCCTTTGGTAGGTCTTAATATGAGACTGAGAGTTTATATTTCTACAAGTTCCCAGGTGATGCTGATGCTGCTGGTCCAAGGACAACACTTTGAGAACTGACCTAGAGTGGTTCTCAATCTTGGCTGCATAGTAGAATAACGTATGGTACTTCAAAAAACAATCTTGATGCCCAGTCCCATCCCCAGACCAATTAAACATTTTTCTGGGGGCTTGAGCTGAAATATGATGCATCTATATTTTTTAAAAAGCTCCTCAGACATCTTAATGTACAGCCAGAGTTGAGAACCACTGATTTAGACCTTCTCATTACCAGTTATGATTGAAAGTAAAAGGTACAAATAATTGATACAGAAGGTTTTACTTAAAAAAAAAAAAGGTACAACCTGCATAAGAGCTATATGCTATGAATGAAATAAAACATTTCTAATATTCTTGACAGACTCCAAATCAGAGCTTGGTCTATGAACACAAAAGCACATGGCAGACTAGAAACAAACGCAAATGCTTTTAAAGGAGCACTTAGTTTATAGAAATAATGCAGAAAAACCTCTATTTCTCTGCATTCATTTTCCCTGAATTCTTGAAGAGGAGGAAGACGGAGTGGACGGGAAGGGGAAAGGGGGAGGAAGGGGGAGGGAAGAGGACAAACACACACACACACACAGAATAGAATAATGTTCTTTTGAACCCTGCAGTAAGTCTTTCTTTCACACCTATACCAAGTGACATATACAGAGATTTCACAGCTGCACTGCATGCACTAGCAAAACACTAGGAAAAAATATCCATCAACAATAAAATAGATAATTTGTGGCATATTCATATAAAAGAATATCCTACAGTAGTAAAAATGAATAGACTACACGACATGGATATAATTTAGGGATATAATATAACCACGGATGTCAGGAATATGTTAAGTGATTAAAGTCAGTCACAGAATACATACAGATGATTCCATTTACATAAAAATCACAAACATAAAATAAATAATGTATTGTTTATAAATATGAACGTATGTGATGAAACTATAAAGAAAAGAAATGATAAACACAAAATAGAGGCTAGTGGCTAGTTCTCACGGGGAGGAAATGGGACGTGATTCGGAAAGGACACAGGAGACTAAAGACATGAAACACTTTTGGGGGACCTGGGTGTTCAGTCTATCATTATTCTGTATACCAATTACCAATACATCTCTTTAAAAAGTTTATTACTGTGTGTATACAATATTTAGACACCAAAAAAGAGTCAAGAGGGGAAGCTAATGAAACACAATAAAAAAGTAAAATGGCAAAATTATACTAAAACTAAAGGGCAGGCACTGGCATCAGAGCCCAAAACACCTATCAGGACACCACTCAGATCTTCAAGCTCCCTACCTTTCCCCTCTCTCTGACTGTCCATTCAACTTAATTCAACAAACAGTAATATATACTGAGTACCTACACATGCCCAGCATTATTACAATGCTAAGGGCAACCAAAACATCCAAAAAGCATATGACATAGGCCATATGAAGCAATGCCTCAATGCTTTACAATCTGGGCAGAGGCCAACTAAATTTGCACTGTTCGAATATGGTGGCCACTAGCCACATGTGACTATTTAAATTTACACTAATTAAAAAGAAATAAAATAAAAATTCAGTTCTTCGGTCACACTAGCCACATTTCAACTGCTCAACAGCCACATGCAGTTAGTGGCTATTATACCGGACAGTGCAAATAGACATTTCCCTCATTGCAGTAAGTTCTACAATGTCCAGCACCAAAGTAGATTGTTGAAATCTCAATTAATGCAGAAGATAATCAACTAGAAAAAAATTTATGTTCAGAATATGGGTCATGAGGAAAGAGACTAATGGAGGACAGCATTATTGGGTACAGTACTTCTGAATTTGTTCCAGTGCCTAGTGGGGGTTCAGACATTAATCTTATATAAAACTAGTATGTAAAGAAGCTAGAATTCTAATTTAAATCTGTCTGACTATATTTCCTTCAAATAACAGAACCATTCACTTGGACAAAATCAGTACTTTTTGGCAGGGATAACATTATCTCAGCAGCTACTTAACTCTGTTAACAGCATTGGTAACCCCTTATATGTCAATCATTGGGACTGCCTCATATTTTTAACATCCTCTTCAGTATCCAACACAGTCACATACCATTTGAGTGAACTCTAAAATTACTGCTGAATAAATGAGTACCCATAGTTATTTTTAGGTGGAAGAAAACAAGCTAGGAAAAAAACCAGTCAAAATGACATAAATTCTCTCTGTTCCCAACCCAACCTAAATTTTGCAAACATGCAACAAACACAGATTTTTTTCCCCCTCCTCCTAAAAAAATAATTAAAGCCACCTGAGCAAAATAGAATTTGGACAAGATTATACAGTAATTGAAAGAAGTAACATCAGTTTTGCTTTTTATAGCTCCAACTGTTATCCATATTGGTTAAATTAGTAAGGATTAATTGGATGTCTCACTATAGTAACCTGCATTTGCTTTTAGACAATGCCAATAGGCATTGCATTTCATGCAAAATGAATTCTACTTATATCATTACTCGAGGGATTGACTGGGATTTTTTCTTTTTTCAAACTCACACCAAACTTGCTTATTCCAAAAGCATTCAATCCTTCAGATATTTTGTCTGCTTAGCCAGACCTCAGTGAACTAGACAACAGAAGAGTGGGGCTATTCTCTCATACACTTGAAGTGGAGAAAAGGCAGGCTAGTGATTCCCTCACAAAGGAATGCAATACTAGAAATGGGTAAGAACCCAATGTTTAGAATTCCGAGGCCGCATGCAGATACTACAGAGTTAACAGATTAGACAGAGACACTAAATCATCATGCAAATAATGCATAACTTAACTAGCAATTAAAGAAAAGCAAATGAATACCACTCAAGCTAGTAAAAATGAAGTTCAAACAGTGAATTAAACACAGATATTTATATTCACGCCTTCCTGAGACAATCTTAAAATAATAAAAAAAGTTAAAAGGAAGAAACAGGAAGGGGGCCTTCAGTGGACAAGAGATTTCAACAAATCTTCGCAGGACAGAAAACAGATGGTTGAATGATGACCAATGTGTCAAAGTCTGGAAGCCATTATCTGGAATACAGAGTGAGTCTGCTGCAGCAGAAAGGAGGTGACCTGCACACAGAACCTGGGTGAGGCTGGGGATGGGGAAATGGAGATTCACTGAGAGTTTGCATATGGGATGGTCAACCCTCTCCCACTTCCTGCCAGAATGGCTGGATGCCACATGTCCCCCACCTAGGGAACAGAGGGTGTTTCTCTAAAGCAGTGGTCCTCAGCATCATCATCACCTGGTAGGTTTGTTGTGACAAATTGCTGGCCCCACTCCCACTGTTTCTGATTCAGTAGTGTTTGCCAGGGGCTGGGAGGAGAGGAGAATGGGAAGTGACTGCTAACGGGAAAGGGATTTCTTTCTGAAGTGATGAAAATATAATATTAGATAGTGGTGATGGTTGTACAACTTTGTAACTATAGTAAAAACTACTGAATTTAACATTTTTAAAGGGTGAAGTTTACAGTATGAGTTACATCTCAATAAAGTTGTTCTTAAAAAAAATCACTTACTCATCTGTGCACAGGTATCTCACAGAAGCCCAGCAAATAGATCTGAAGAACTATCAAATCAGGTCTCCCCCTTGTATTCCCTACACTAAACATATTCAGTTTCTTCAACCATTTCTTCAGGCCATGATGTCCATATCCCTCATATCCAGGCTGTTGTCCTAAAGTCCGACAGGATACAAAGTCACAACCTTTTCATATGAGGTTTAAAAAAAGACTGAAGTATTTGGAAGTGGATAAAGGAACAGGACAGAGAAGCTAGATAGTTTTCCAGCTATCGAATAAGCTAAATATAATTCATTCAAGGATAACGTATCAAACATGACATAAAAGTACCAAAAGATATTCCACGGCCAAATACAGATAACATGGACTAGGGTAATGAGGTAACACCATAAAATGCTCTACAATAATGGGGAGAAAAAGTATTTACTGGATTTCTGTTGTTTCAAGAATAGAGAAGCAATAGAATACAAACCAAATATAACAGCCAGTAGTCATTAAATATAAATGGCATTTTAAAATGCACTCTCATGTAATCACTCTACTGATAAGGTTACCTCTAAATTCAATTCCACCAAGACAAGGTGAAATCCCCATGCCATATGCTCTTCTTGCTCTCAGGACAATCTTTTATAACAGCTACATTTCTAATTTCATATTTAATGCTTATCTTGCTCATTAGACTGTACAGGGTCACAAAGGTTGGAATCATATCTGTCTGGTTCATCTATGTATCTCAGCACCTAACCTAGTGTTTGGCACACAGTTGGCTCTCAACAAATGTTCAATCAAATTGAGATTGATTTTTGAGCTGTGGATCAGGCAAGTGGTAGAAACAGAAACTAAGAAAACAAAGAGGAACAAGATACAGTTTTAGGAATTTACAGGCTAATGAGAAGATAAGCATATAAACAGATAATTTCAATGTATATATATATATCTCTTTTTGGTGAGGAAGATTGGCCCTGAGCTAGCATCTGTGCCAATCTTCCTCATTTTGTACATGAGACCACCACAGCATGGCTTGACGAGCGGTGCATAGGTCCGTGCCCGAGATCCGAACCCATGAACCCTGGGCCACCGAAGCAGAGTGTGTGAACTTAACTACTATGCCACCAGGCTGGTCCCATCAATATTTTTTAATAAACAGAATTGATAGAAACTCATATTTCTATCTAAATAGGGTTAATTTTTAACATAAATAATACACTAAAAGAAGAAATCTGTTTTAAGATCCCACCATCAAGAGAATAGCATAAAAAACCCATAATCATTCACACACATTCAGGAAACAATAAGGTAATTAAAGATCTCAAAGTTTCATGGTGATATCATTTCCATGAAATAGAGTAAAAGGAGTGATTATATACTTAACTCCTGTTGTAGGCTCAACTTTATAGTAGAAACAGTAGAGGAAAATTTTAGAGGAACGAGAATTTGTGCTTTACAAATCCAATTTAACAAGACTTACTGAATTACCTACTATTTTTAGTAGATATAAATATTTAAAATATTTATAATCCATGAGATAGACATATTTGAAAAGACTACAAACTGGCTAAAGGCTAAAAACAATAGGAATATTTTTTTTTCTTTAGATCATGAAATAGGTGAGTACCTTAAGAAAAGAGAAAAAGAGAAAAATAATTTCTATTGAGGGAAAAATAGAAGGGGTCAAGGAGAAAGTCATACTTCATTTGAACCTTGAGGAATGAGCAGATATGGAAAAAGCAGTCTAACGCTACAAAGAGGAGCATTAGAAACAGAGGGGCATGAAAATGCATGGCATGAATAAAACAGCCATAATAAAAAAAACCTTGAAAATCAAATGAGTATAAGTTAACAAAATTCAGACAAGCATCTAAGTATCAAGTGGATAAAGAATGAGAAAATTATATGAGATGGGAAGACAGTTTCACACCCAGTTACAAAGAGTACCTCAGTTTAACTCAGGTTCACACGTTGACATTCTTATCACAGCCACTTAACAAGACGAGTGCATCCTGAGTATGAATGTTTCATGGTTTCTGAGCTCAGATCTGAACTGATGAGATAACCCAAGGGAATGAGTTTAGGATTGCTCATACCAATCACAAAGCAACCAATTAATCAAACTGGAATGAAATCAACTCAAAGCCCAAACTGATTCCCCTTTCCCCCGAAAAATGGAAATAGCTATTTTTTTCTCATTATAAAAGTAATAAGGGGCTGGCCCGGTGGCGTAGCGCGCTCTGCTTTGGCGGCCCAGGGTTTGCACGTATGGATCCCCGGCACGGACAGATGCACCGCTTGTCAAGCCATGCTGTGGCGGCATCCCATATAAAGTGGAGGAAGATGGGCATGGATGTTAGCCCAGGGCCAGTCTTCCTCAGCAAAAAAAAGAGGAACATTGGCAATGGATGTTAGCTCAGGGCTAGTCTTCCTCACAAAAAAAAAAAAAAAAAGAGAGAGAGAAAAAAATACAAGTAATAAACACTAGTTTTTCAAATCTGGAAAAAAGACAAGTTCAAGGAAGAAAATAAAAATTAGTAGAGACAACCATTGCTTACAAATTGAATACTGGTGTATATTTTTCCTATGCATACATAGATACACATTGTAAAAACTGGAATCACATTCTATTTCCTGTTTCATAACCACTTTTTTTTCCCTTTATCACTGTAAAGCTTTATGATCAATTCTAATGGCTGTACAGTAATCGTGGACAAATCATAATTAATTTAACCCTCAGTTTATTGCCAGGGTCCATTACGCCCAGTTTTAATTTTTGAGTTTCTTTGTTGAGCAGTTTTAACTATTTCTAAAAATTAATATTTCATGACTTTTATACTTTTTTAGAGGTTGTATTAGTTCCCTAAGGCAGCCATAACAAATTACCACAAACTGGCTGGCTTAAAACAACAGAAATTTATTCTCTCACGGCTGTGGAGGCTAGAAGTCTAAAACTGAGATGTTGGCAGAGCCATGCTCCCTCTGAAGGTTCTAGGGGAAGAATCCTTCCTTGCCTCTTCCTAGTTTCTGGTGGCTCCCAGCAACCCTTAGCATTCCTCAGCATCACTCCAATCTCTGCCTCCGTCTTCACACGGCCTTCATCTCTATGTGTGTATCTCCTCTGTATCTTTGTATCCAAATCTCACTCTCCCTTCTTTTATAAAGATACTAGTCATTGGATTTAGGGCCTATCCTAATCCAGAATTGAGATCTCTTATTTTTCATTCAAAATGACAAAGAGAAGAGAAATGATAAAGTTGTTTCATAAATATCAGACAAACCAGGAAATGAATGCAAAGAGACAGAGAGTAAAAATCAAGTCTCTAATGATGATGATAAAATTGGTTGTATAAGTGAAATTTCAGACTATGAGCCTTCAGATAACAATATCCTAAATGAATTTTCTCAAACTCAAGAACTGATAAATGAATAATACATTTCTAAAGGCAAAAAGGAAATATGGTATTTTCATTCAATTAGTCATTCCACAGTAAGGACTTTATCATGCAACAATTTGCAATAAGAACTTGGAGCATACCATTCTGCTATAAGGATATGTGACAACATTCTTTCATTGTTTACGATACTTGTGCACCAAAATTTATTTCATATGGTTTATAAATGGACAAATGCTGAAGGCAAGTGTGTATACAAAGGTGTTTGGAAGGAAAAATATCATGTAGAAATGAAAAAATTAATTAATTTGATCATTCTAATTGGTGTTTATGAATCTAAAAATAAAAATGTTTTGCAATTATCGAGTAGAAAAGATGGCCACCCTCTCTTCAACAAAATTTTGAGCTGTCAAAGTTCTCAAAAGTATTACTTTTTGATGATATGAGTAAAAGAAGCAGAAGTAATAGTAAGCTAGAACCTATTAAAGATGTATTTGAAAAAAAAATTAAGATGTATTCCAAATTTGGAACCTGTATTTAAAGTATAGATATATTCCAGGTTCATGCATGGCAGTTGACAAACAGCTACATTCAAAGGGTTGTGTCTATTTGTGGTACTTTCAGAAATTTCAAAAAATAGAAAAGTGAGAATAAAAATCTGGGTTTGCCACCATCAAGTGAAATAAAAAGACAATCCACAGGGGCCAGCCTGGTGGCGTAGTAGTTAAATTTGTGTGCTCCGCTTTGGCCGCTCAGGGTTTGCAGGTTCGGATCCCGAGCATGGACTGACTCACCTCTTGTCAAGTCATGCTGTGGCGCCGTCCCATATAAAGTAGAGGAAGATGGGCATGGATTTTAGCCCAGGGCCAATCTTCCTCAGCAAAAAGTGGAGGACTGGCAATGGATGTTAGCTCAGGGCTAATCTTTCTCACGCACGCACACACACAAAAAGACAATCCACAGAATGGGAAAAAATATTTGCAAATCATATATCTGATAAGGGACTTGTATCCAGAATACATAAAGTACTCTTACAACTAAATAATAAAAAGGCAAATAACTAAAAAATGAACCAAGAATTTAAATAGACATTGCTCCAAAGAAGATATCCAAACAGCCAATAGGTACATGGAAAGATGTTTAACATCATTAGTTATTAGGGAAATGCAAATCAAAACCATAATGAGGGGCCAGCCCAGTGGCATAGTGGTTAAGTTGTCATGCTCCACTTTGGCAGCCTGGGGTTCGCAGGTTTGGATTTTGGGTGAGGACCTATCATGTTTGGCAGGCGTCCCACGTATAAAGTAGAGGAAGATGAGCACAGATGTTAGCCCAGGGCCAATCTTCCTCAGCAAAAAGAGGAAGATCGGCAACAGATGTTAGCTCGGGGCTAATCTTCCTCACCAAAAAACAAAAAACCATAATGAGATGCTACTTTACTAAATTCATTAAAATGGCACAATAAAAAAAGACATAAGTGTTGGCAAAGATGTGGAGAAACTGGAATCTTTACACATTGCCAGTGGGATTGAAAATGGTGCAGCCACTGTGGAAAACAGCCTAGTAGTTCATCACACAACTTATCATGTGACCCATCAATTCCACTCCTAAGTGCCTACCCAAAAGAAAGGAAAACATGTTCACACAAATACTTGTACTCTAACATTCAAAGTAACATTACTCATAATAGCCAAAAGGTAGAAACAACCCAAATGTCCATTACCTGCTGAATGGATAAACAAATGTGGTATACTCATATAATGGAATGTTATTTGGCAATAAGAAGGAATGAACTATTGATACAGGCTACAGCATGGATGGACATGGAAAATATTATGCAAAGTGAAATAAACCAGTCACAAAATATGATATATTGTGTGATTCCATTTATATGAAATATCCAGAATGGGCAAATCCATCGAGACATAAAGTAGATTGATCAGTGGTTGCCTAAGGTGAGAGGGAGGAGGAGGAGTGACTGCTAATGGGATAAAGATTCTTTCTGGGTAATTAAAATATTCTTCATTAGATTATGGTGATAGTTGAACAACTGTGAAAATATACTAAAACCCACTGAATTGTACACTTTAAACTAGTGAATTTTATGGAAAGTAAATTATCTCTTAATAAAGTAGTTTTTAAAAATACGGGTTTGCTATGTTTAAATTTGTATTAAAATTCTAATAACGTTGATTTTCACTATCCCTTTATCTTCACTTCTGCAAATTATTCATATGATGGCTTAAAAATATTTATTAAAAATAAGGTCCATTTCCCCCAGATAGTAAATGGTGATGAGTATTTTCTTGGCAGACTAAGGATAAATCAATCTTCTTAAATGGACATTTAGGTTGTTAGTAATTTTTCACTAGTATAGAGTTGCTTTCAACATTTGTGATTACACATCTTTACAGTGGTCAGATCATTTCCTTGAGAAAATTCCTAGAAATGAAATTCTGGGTGAAAAGCTATTCCTCTAGAGAGGCTGTACCCATTTATACTTTCAACAGCAATGTTCAAGAGGAAAGCATCAGTTTTATCCTGAAATATGCTTGACTTCATAGCTTAGTAAAAAAAATTCATAATAAGAAAAAAACACTTGTAACAAAACACCAAAAGAAAAAACAAAACAAAACCAACAAAAAAAGAAAAACAATAATAATCAAGAACTCTTTTAAATACTTTAGGCTGAGCCTTTCTCCAATTCTGGCTTTAACTGACAAGAAATAGAAAATTTTATTACATGACATTTCTTAATTGTAGGTTTTGTACTTTAGAACATTTCTAATTTTCTCAGAATGAACATCCCACTTATAAATTATATTTACAGGCAGAATGTAATGATAACACTTAGCTTTCTCTTATTCAAAAGACATGTGTATAGCTCTGTCCACTGAGAGGGCTTAGAAGCAATAATCCCCCAGCAGCAGCAAGATATGCAAACCTTTGTTTGACTAAACCTTTGTTTCTAAATACAATTTCCCACTAAAAGGAACCAGGGCATCTTGGAGAAATGGCTGATTCTAGGGCTAGGGTAGGGAAAATACAAAATAAGCCTAGGATAACTGCCAAAACTTGGAAGCAACCAAGATGTCCTTCAGTAGATGAATGGATAAATAAACTGTGGTACATTATCACTCAGTGCTAAAAAGAGATGAGCTATTAAGACATGAAAAGATATGGAGGAACCTTAAATGCATATTATTAAGTGAAAGAAGCCAGTCTGAAAAGGCGACACACTGTATGATTTCAACTATATGACATTCTGGAAAAGGCAAAACTTTGGAGATAGTAAAAAGATCAGTGGTTGCTAGGGGTTAGGCAGGAGGGAGGGATGAAGAGGAGAAGCACAGATGAACTAGTTTTTAGAGCAGTGAAACTATTCTGTGTCACACTATAATGGTGGATCTGTGCCATCATACATTTGTCCAAACCTACAGAATGTACACCATGAAGAGGGAATCCTAATGTAGACTACGAACTCTGAGTGATAATAACGTGTCAGTGTAGGTTCATCAATTGTAAAAAATAAATAAACAAACAAACAAATACATAAATCTGGGGTATCTCACAGTACTGGAGAATATGGAAGTACTCAAAGAACAAAAGAATAGAGGTATGTCAAAGGGATATGAGTCAATTTGAAAGAGTTTCCAATAGTTAAAACTAAAACAGTTTGAGCAACAAAATAAATAACATAGAATTGAAGTATAACGCAAACTATAAAATAAATATACATGAATCCATCTTGATATAAAAGATTACATAAATAAATAAATAAGGGGTGAGGAGACAAAAAATCTTCCATAAAGAATAATTCTGAATACGTCCCCCTCCAGGAGGTGGTGCTTAATTCCATCTCCCACTTCCCAACCCCTCACTCCTACCTCCAGTGGGGGTGGGCTAGACTTAGCAACTCACTTCCAAAGAATAGAGTAAAGAAAGGAAAAAATAGTACATTTTCAGTGGAGAAACTTGGCAAACACTACCTTATCCAAGTAATGAAGGTTACTACCACCATACAGATATCACATGCCCCCTGATATGATACGAGGAGAAGAGCACTGTGCCTCTGTGGTATTCTTTCCAAAACCCATAGAACTCGAGTCTACTCATGAGAAAAACCTCAGGCAAATCCAGACTGGGATATATTCTACAAGTTATGAGAAACAAAGACAGACTGAGAAACTGTTACAGACAAGAAGAGACTGGGGAAACATGACAAATAAATGTAATGTGGTACCCTGAATTGGATCCTGGGAAAAGAAAGAAGGCATTGGTAGAAAACTGGTGAAATCCAAATAAAGCCTGGAATTTAGTTGATAGTAATGTACTAACATTGGGTTCTTAGTTTTGACAAATGTACCATGGTAATTTGAGATGTTAACAACGGGGGAAACTGGGCGAGAGGTATACGAAAAGCACTATCTTTGCAACTTTTCTATATTTAAAAATTATTCAAAGATAGAAAGTTTGTTTAAAAACAACAACAACAAAATCAAACTTGAAAATGGAGCCATAAATCCACTAAACCAACATAGATATCTTTTTGGTAAATGTTAACCTTCTAAATTTAACTACCATTTACTCCATTTTAAAAGTCTGTTAAATAAAATTAAAGAAAAACAAAGCAGAGGGAAAGAAGACTAACAATTTCTTATTGGAGATTAAATCATGCATTAATCTGAAACATGATGTACTATATATTAATAGTCCTAGAACTATGCATATTAAACTAGGAACATTTGACTGACATTACTAGAAATACTTCATAACACATTAAAAAATACAAAACCTCATATTCTGCCAATTTAATCTTCTGTCAAGTTTCACTGTGCACTGTGTTCTGTGGTTCACTGACCTTTACTGAGAAAGAGGGAACATATTTAATCCACCCGTGGCATCAGGATAGAGAAACAAACATTTGGGAAGTTCACACCTTTCACATGTTATGACACATCTGAGGGGAAGATATCTTGCTTCTAACTTTAGAGATAAAAGAAATGAATATTGAAAGACCGTTAAGAAAGGTTGTTTCAAAACTTGGATAAAAGGTCAAAAGGTAGACAGCACGTCCTTTCAATGTAATACGGGGACATAGACCCCTTTAACGGTTAGTTAATTACTTAAGGGAATGTTTGCTCTGTTATTCTATTTACTATTGAATTAAATATCCCAGATGAAGTAAAGTTACATGTTAACTTGCAGACTTTTGTTCAGTAGAGTTGCAAATCATTTCTGTCAGGTAGAAGAGAAAGTCCCAAAGGTTAGGGTTTATTGGTCTGTAGGACATTAACCAGCTTGTAACCTAGCAATCTTATTCTAAAATTCCTTTATTAAACTGCCTATGAATCCACAGCTCCTCAAATGCTCTTTGAACTAACCTATTTCATTTGTTCCCACAGTAATTAATGAATTGAATAAAATATTTGATACATGTTCATTTAATATTTGTATGAGTCATGTTTTTAATTTTTTAAAGTTATACTTTGACAGGCATAAGGAACTTTCCATGACATGTCTGACATGGCCTTTCCCACATACAGCTCTGCAAATCCTACCATCTCACAGTGCTATTATGATGATAGTTTTTCTGCACAGTATTCTGAAAATATTGTCAATTATTTGGTTATTGGAATTATCAAATAATATCTTTCTGTCTCAAAGATAAATAAGAAAAGAATCTAAGTAAAGCATATGTTATTTTCAAGACCATCTTTATTTCACCACTGACTTTCCATCCTGCCAGTAAAGTATACAAAAAAATAAACAAGAACACTGTTCTATTTCTCCTGAGTTTTCCCACCTGTGCATTTTAAAAACAAAGGGAAACACATAAAGATTCCCTTGTTTTCACCGGAGCCATTTCCCAAAGAGATTTTTAAGTCTCAATCTCTGTATGAGAAAAGAAAGATACACAAAGGAGACTCAGTACTTGTTGAGTTAGCATTAAGAAATTATCCACAGAAACACAGAATATAAGATTTAGACAGGACTTTAAAGATCTTCCTGTCCAATCCTCTGTGTTAAAGAAAAGGAAAGCTGGGCCAAAAGGAGTATGGTGACTTTTCAGAGGTCTGAGAGTGGCTAAAATTAATGTAACCTGACTTCGAAGACTTTCTAATTTGTCACACGCCTCTCATGATGGCGCTGTGGGTTAATTTTCTTGGCTTAAACCAATTATTAAAAAAATTTTCTTCCATCTGTTCCAGGTACCTCTTTTTTAAATGATATGGGCTAATACCTGGTTCAGGTATAAACTGTAACTGCCTTTACTTTCATAAACATGATTAATTATACTTAAATCTTGACTACATATTTTGAGATTTAAGCAAAAAAAGATTAGGAAGAAGAAAAAAATCACAACTTCATATTTCCAGTGTTACAAATTTCATTAAAAACAAAAGTCTAGGGTAATGTGATTTTTTTTAGTAAGAAAATTGGATATTGTCAATCTCAATGTACTTTTGGTGAATTCAAGCGGACTAATCATAAACACAAATTCCAATTTTCAGGTTTTAGCATTGGGAAAGGAAGCATTATTTGATCTCACCCAACCCATAATCAGTAGCCCTTTAAAACAAAGAGAAAAGAAAATTCTGTACCCTGACATCACTTCTAGGTGAAGTTGTCCCGAGACAGTTAAGAAAGCAGGAACATTGAAGAAATTCTCCTCAGGTACCTTTATTTTGCTTGAAGGCTGCAAATGAAAACCACAAGCCACAAAAAGCTATTACATGTTTTGCTCTGCTTGTCATAGTCATATATGCACCACAACTAAAAACCATAATCCAGTTAAACATACGTGAGGAGAGGTCATCTCATGAAAATAAAGGCTGTTCTCAGTACACACCTAAAAGAGAAAATGCCTGCTTGGAAAGTGCTAAGGTCAAGGAAGTTTGTTCCATATTTTCAAAACATACAACAACCAAAGGACAAAGTACTGTTGTCACAAAATACGCTTCTCTCTAAAAAAGACTTTATGAATTAAAAAATTTTAATGTGGAGAATTACATAATCTCTTAAAACTGTGACCCATGATTGAGATTTAATTTTCTCAAGGGAATAGACTTTGGAACATACGTTGTCATATTATTATTATTAATAACACTTTTAATACAGATTCTTATAAACTTTTCAACACATTATTTCATTTAACTTTCACCACAACTCAGAGGTAAGAAGAACAGGACTCTACCTTTAAAAGATACAATGAGCAATTAGATTTAAAGATTTTTATAAACTTAGACTATAGATAGGGTGCTTATACTATATGAAAAGGGCAGGAAATAAGCCAGCCAACATTTACAACAAGTAAGCTAAAAAGATTATTTGGAGGTCAAACACAATTTAAACAGCATAACTATGAAAGCTTCTGGATCAAATTATGGCTATTATACTCTTTTTGGGGAAGGGAGCTAATTTACCTACTCTTATATATCAAATTGTGCATTTATTTGAAAATGTTTTAGTGTAATGGTGCAGTTACTGTAAAAGCAACAAAACCAATTTTAAATATGCAATAGAAGATGTAAGACTCCTTTTAAGAGACTTCGTACCAAATACTGAATTACTGAAACAAATGAAATGAAGGCATCTTATTTAATTCCATTGGTTGTTCTAAAAATATTGCATATCATGTATAGGTGTGGTTGTATGAATGAGAAATCTATTGTAAAACTTACCAACTGGAATCATTCATTTATTTTGTAATTGCCTATTATTTTTTAAACTTACTTTGATAATGGTCCAAATGTCCTATCATTGCTTTTTTAAAATCCATCTTTGAATCCGATTATCACTGAAAGGATATTGTTTCCAAGGACTTAAGTACTCAAGACTAAAATATTTGATCTGACCTGTTAGAATTTCAAAATAAAAGATATGTTCTGTGATATTTCTTCACTATTTACTAAATAATTACTTTTCAAATAAGGCCCAGCACATTTATAAGAATATTATACTTTCTCCTTTCCTTCACCTCTTTAGTCTATAATTTGTATTGGTGTTTTATCCTAACTTCACTTAAAGTGATTTCTCTCATTCTCTGTACATATAAAAAAGTCTAGTCTTTATGACTAGATTTTAGTCTTTCATTTATTAGCATTTGTACAAAATGGAACCTGATCTTCTTACATCTCTTAAATCCAACTTATTTACACAGATACAAAGATATCACTACTTCATTACGCTTTCTCCAACGTCATATGTAAGCACTTACATACTGAAATTCACCTACTTTTTCATAAATTACTTCCTTTTATTTCTCCTTTATATAACAATTAATGCATTACATTGGTTTTTAAAAATTTCTTTGTGTATTGTTATATTACCCATAAATTTTATTTCAGGATATTAAAGGGACATTATAAAATATTTATTTTAAAAAGTAATTGCTGAGAGTGATGTCAGCAAAAATGGTGGGAAAGGTAGCTCTGAAGGCCTGTCCCTCCACAGAAAAACTGAAAATGAGTAAAAACTGTCAGAATCAACTGTAGGAACTCTGGAAAATAGTCAAAGGTTTATGGTAACCAAATGAATGGTGAATCAAGAAAGAGGAAATTTGGGGCCAGCCCGGTGGCATAGTGGTGAAGTTTGCACGCTCTGCTTCAGTGGTCCAGGGTTCGCAGGTTCAGATCCTGGGTGTGGACCTATGCACTGCTTAGCGAGCCATGCTGTGGCAGCATCCCACATATAAAGTGGAGCAAGATGTTCATGGATGTTAGCCCAGGGCCAATCTTCCTCACCAAAAACAAATGGTAGAGTCCACTCAACAAGAGCAAACTGCACATTCCTCTCAGATGTACATGGAACACTGTCTAGGACAGACCATATGCCAGGACATAAAACAAGTCTCAATAAATTTAAAAAGATTGAAATCATACAAATAATCTCCTTTGACCATAAGGGAATGAAACTAAAAATGGTGCAGTTACTTGGGATAAACAGTTTGATGGTTCCTTAAAAAGATAAACAAGAATTACTATACAATCTACCAATTCTACTCCTAGATATAGACCTAAAAGGATAAAAACCAGGTCCTTAAATAAATGCTTGTACATTAATGTGCATAACAGCACTATTCACAATAGCCAAAGGTGGAAACAACTCAAATTTCTATCAACAGATAAATGGATAAACACAATGTAATATATACAAATAACAGAATAATATTTAGCCATAAGATGGAATGAAGTACTTATATATGCTAAAACATGGATAAACCTTGAAAACATTGTATTAAGTGAAAAAAAAAGACATAAAAGGCCACATATTGTATGATCCCATATATATGAAATATCTAGAATAGGTAAATCCATAGAGACTGATTGGTGACAGCCATGGTCTGGGGGAAGGGGAAATGAGAAGTAACTACCTAATGGGCAGGGGGTTTTCCTCTGGGATAATAAAGATTGTGGAACTTGATAGAGGTGGTAGTTGTGTAACATTGAAAATGTACTAGATACTACTGAAAAGTATCCTTTAAAATGGTTAATTTTATGCTATATGAATTTCACCTCAATTTTTAAAGAAGCATACACAAACAAGTAATTATTGGATATGACAGGGTCAAAAACTAGTAACTGCAAATTTAAGATTCAAAATCTTAAATATTTCTGTTAGTAATGAAGAAAGAAAAAAATATGAATTAAGCATCTAACTTTGTGACCAGTGGGTAAGGATTTATTTAACAAGATTCCCAAATTGCAAATGATAAATTGGAAAACTGAAAAATTTGGCTACATTAAAATTAAGGATTTCTATTTAATAAAAGAAGATACAGGCAAAGTTAGCAGAAGAATGACAGCTTAAGAACAAAATATTTTCAACATCTAAAATTGACAAGTGGTTAATGGAGAGAATATATAAGGACCTCATGCCAGGAAACAAAAAAGAGAAAATAAGCTGACCCCCAACTGGGCAAGGGATATAAAAAGTAGATTTACAGAAAGGAAAATTCAAATGGCTAAGATATATGAAGAAACACTCAAATTCACTATGAATTAGAGACACGCAAATTAAATGAGACATTTTAAGAAGAATTCATCACACACATCAGATTGACCAAGATCAGAAAGTAATACGATATCAAGTGTAGGCGTAGACTCAGGATGTGTTAGGCGTATTTCTAAGCTGCACTCCAAGATTCTCAGCCCCTGGTTTATCAATCAACCACTAAGCCAGGTACTGATGTGAAGAGATTGTGAAATTTAATTCAAGTTCCAAATCAGATGGCCTCAAGATTCGGAGATTTTCTGGGTGTTCCTGACCTAATCATGTGAGCCCTTTAAAAAGCAGAAAGTTTTCTACAGCTGGTTGCAGAAGAGGAAGTCAGAGATCTGAAGCATGAGAAGGATTCAACATGCTGTTGCTGGCTTAAAGATAGAGAAGGACACATGGAAAGGTGATTAGAGCAGTTTCTAGGAGCTGAGAGCAACCTGGTCAGCACAGCAACAAAATGGGAACTTCAGTCCTACAAGTGCAAAGAATCGAATTCTGCTGATAGCAGGAACGAGTTTGGAAGAAAACCCAAACTCCACGAGAACGCAGCCGGCTGACATGTTGCTTTCAGCCCTGTGAGATCTTGAGTAGAGAACCCAGCCACACCATCCTGGACTACCGACCTACAGAACAGGGAGCTAATAAAGGAGTGTTGTTTGTGGTAATTTGTCACAAAGTGATAGAAAACTAATTCACATGGAAACAGGAACCCTTAGGTAACAATGCCAGAATAGCATAAACTGGTACAACTATTCTAGACAATTTAGTGAAATTAAGAATGCATATATCCTATGACCTAGGAATTCCACTTCCAGATATATATTCTAGAGAAATTTTCATACAAGTCCATTAGGGAATATGTATAAGACTATTCATTGCAGTATTTTTTTCTGGGTGTAATTTAGAATTGAGAACAATCTAAGGATCCATTACTAGAAGAATGGGTAAGTAAAATGTAGCAGATAAGGACCATTGAATATTCTGTAGCAATGAGAAGCAACAAATTGATGTACTCACAGCAAGATGGACAGAATTTCAAAACAAAGAGTTAAATGGAAAAAAGTAGGAAACAGTACAAGATACATAACACCTTATCATTAATGTAAACTAAAACAACATGCACACAAAAGATCACTCATATTTTATGAGGCTACATACATAATAAAAGATATATCAAAGATATTAAAGTGATTACCTCCAAGAGGGAGAAGAAGAAGCAATGGGAGTGGGTACTGGGATAAAGAAGGAAAAAAAAAGAACAGGAAGGGGCTATTTTGGATTGTGTTTTGTCAGCTTGGCATTACTGCCCTCATCTAAACTGAGGACTATATTTCCTAGAATCCCATTTTCTACATGGTTGCAGGTTACAGTTGGCCATCTATTGTTGGAGAGGAATGTGCACAAGACTTGAGAGGAGAAAATGAAGTTGAACAGTCATTACTCTCAGAAGATTGTTGCAGTCTGACATAGCGACACACACACACTGAGGGGCTTGGCGATCTCTAGTTTATAGCTTGTCTTCCCTACTACTGACCAATAGTAGTTCTAAGACACCTACCAAGTGCTGGACTGCAGTTACTACAGAGTGAACTGTATTAGATTAATTGCATTAATGGCTCCAATTTTTCACACCTCTCTGTATCAGCATCCTTGGGATATCACACATTAACTCTGAGCTTGGCCATGTGACCTGTTTTGGCCAACGGTATGGTAAAAAAAAATTGACAAAAATAGTGGCTTGAAAAAGTGCTTGTGCATTTCCATATTCTTTCTTAGACCTCCACCACCAGAGAGATCACACCCTGATCAGCATGATGGAACAATTTGAGAGACATGTGGAGAAGAGACGGGTCATAGACCGGCCAGTTCCCAGCCAACCCATCAGCTGACCAAGCCCAACCCAGATCAGAACCACTCCAATAACCTGTAGACTCATGGGAAAGAATAAATGGTTTTGTTACACAGTGATATGATACAAAGGCCTTGCAAAGACCAATAACTACAGTGTGCCGTGAATGAAAATTATGTTTAACTCAACTCTATATTCCTGAGGTTAAAAAAATACACATTCAAATACACATACTTCTACAAAAACAACCATAGCCACTATGCACTAAGCATGGACCAATGTGCCATGTACTCTGCTCAGGAGTTTACAAGCAACCCAATGAGATAAGTACTAGTATCCCCATTTATAGAGGAGAAAACTGAGACACAGAAGTTAATAATTTAACTTGCCTAACATGACACAGAATATGAACCAAGGTAGTACAGCTCCAGACACACTATCCTTAACAACATGATACTGCCACACAATATTTTCGGGATTCACAAGAAATAGTTAACAGTGGTTGATTCTGGAGAAGGAAACTGGATCACCGGGAAATAAAGGTGGGACGGAATCCCTCTGTACTTTTAAACTGGTACCTTTTGAACTATGAACTACATTACCTATTCAAAAAATAAATTTAAAATAAGGTATTTCTTAAAAAGTGGGACTTTGAAGTATTATCAGCAAGTACTCAAAGTAAACAGTATACTGGATTTATTCCCTGTGTATTCTTTTTGTTTTGCTGAGGAAGATTCGTGCCAATCTTCCTCTATTTTGTATGTGAGTCACCACCACAGCATGGCTGATGAGTGGTATAGGTCTGCACCCAGGATCCGAACCCGTGAACCCGGGCCGCCGAAGTGGAGTGCACTGAACTTAACCACTAAGCCAGGGAGCCAGCCCCACCCCACCCCCCACCCACCCTGTGTATTCTTTATCACATAAACACTAACGATTTTATCTTCTGTCCTACAGTGGCAGGGATTCCTTTGATCAAAACCAACAGGAAAATCAAAAAGCCAAGAATACAGTAGGGAACACAACCAAAAACCAGGAAGAATATAGGTAGTTAGTAAAGTCTAACCCTGCACGACTTACAATGAAAACAGAGCTGCGGCAGGCCAAGAGAAGGCCAAACAATACTGAGTTCTTTGAGCAGGGATCGAGCTTACACATCTTGCTATGCTAAGCACCTAGCACAGTGCCGGAGATAAGCGATTGTTCCATAAATGCTTGTTGACCAAAAGAGTGTGTCAAATGTGAGCAGAGAGTTAGCAATCAGAGATCAGAAGAGACAAAGTCTGATGAAGAAGCAAAAAAAGCACAAAATACATATGCAGCACATTTAGCCATAAAAGCTTCTAGCAAAGTGTCACGGCTTCGCTGGTCTAAAAGATACCTGAGTGCACCTTCAGTGTTATTCTTTGTTTTCAAACATAGGTATTGATAAACAGGTACTATTAGAGAAAGAAATTATTTCTTATATTTCTTACATTAACTTTTATAACTATACTGTTTATAATTAATTCTCTATTACTTTCCTAGTAGATCTGTAAATAGGTGTTTACTGTGGTTTTTCTTTAATATCACCATCATCTTACACCTATAAGAATTTTTAAAAATACAAAAGGTAGAGAATGTATTTTGAATATATGGTTGTAACTATAAAGTAGCTTAGAGGAAATTTTTCATTTTCTTCAGAGAAGTAAATAGTGTGACTATTATGATTCTATCTTCTTCCTATCCATTCCCAGTCACAAACACATAATTTGTAGATATCCTATATAATTAAATACCATTTTCGGCTAAATATAAAAGATATCTTCTCTTCTCTGCCCACCTTCCCAACACTGTTTCCCTAATTCTGAAATCAAACAGGAAGATTTAGAAAAGAAAACAGAATCATCAATATAATCTTCTGATCACTGAAAAAAAAATCTCTCTTCAATTTAATCTTTTTCTGCTTTCTCAAGGATGTGGCTCACTCACACTTGCAAAGGAGGCACATATCCATACACTCTCTTATATACCCTTCTGCTCTCTAACAAATCACCCCCAGTTACCTCTGGGACAGTTTCTTTATTTCCTTCTCTTTTTATGCTTGTAAGTCTCAAAATGACCCAAACCTATATCAAGCACTATGAGAGTCACAAGTTTTAAAGTAAAAATTAAACCTAATACTAAAAATGTGATGTTTTATTTCTTTTTGTTTTTGTTTTTGTGAGGAAGACCAGCCCTGAGCTAACATCCTCCTCTTTTTGCTGAGGAAGACTGGCCCTGGGCTAACATCTGTGCCCATCTTCCTCCACTTTATATGGGACGCCGCCACAGCATGGCTGACAAGCAGTGCGTCGGCGGGCGCCCGGGATCCGAACCCGTCAACCCCGGGCTGCCAAACTGCGAACTAAGCTGCTGCGCCACGGGGCGGTCCTGTTTTATTTTTTTAAAAAAGTTTCTGAAGCAAAATATTGAGCTGAGTAATGGCATTTGGTTGTTTATCATTCTTTGTGCTTTTCTGAATGTTTAAAATCACAGAAAACAACAGATCAATATTTACAGCTCTTAAAAATGTACACCATATTACTGTATAATCCCCACAAGTGCCAAAACTTTTGATACTTCTTCTTTTTTTAAATATATATATATTTTTTTCCTAAGGAAGATTCATCCTGAGCTAACATCTGTTGCCAATCGTTCTCTTTTTGCTTGAGGAACATTTGACCTGAGCTAACATCCGTGCCAACCTTCCTCTATTTTATATGTGGGTTGCCACCACAGCATGGCCGCTGATGAGTGGTGTAGACCTGTGCCTGGGAAACGAACCCAGGTCACTGAAGCTGAGCATGCTGAACTTAATCACAAGGCCCCGGGGCCGGCCCCCCCTATTTTCTTCAAGCATAAAATAAACTGTTTCTTATTCAGTTTCACTGTTTCTGTTTTGTTTAATTACTAGTGTTCTCTAAGTTTTCATTAATAGTTGCATATTTTATCTATACAATGCATTAAATAGTCTTATGACTGTCCTGTGAATATAATTATTATATATTTCTGTAAGGGAAAATGAATTCTAACATCCAAAATAACCAATTTAAAAATGAACTTTCCAAATCTCTGAATGTTATATTTCTGCTACATCTTTAAAAAAAAAGATAAAGAAATAAAATAAAAATTGAAGTATTTTACACACTATCACATAATGACAAAAATCAATAAATATGAGGCAAGTAATGAGATACCAAGCACTCTTGCTGGTTTATGTTCAGAAATATTTTTCATAATGAATGAAAGCTCTGATTTCTAATATTTATTTCAATGTACAGTACTTTAAAATTGTCTTCTTTATATTCTTTTATATTCTACTGTTTCTTCCAAATAAGAGAAAATACTCAAAGGTTGAAAGAAATAAGTTGGAGATGGGATAAGAGTAGATGAATTATGTACCATAATTCTAAGAATCACAGAAATTACTATTCATGTGCTGGAAACACTAGAAATTACCACAGCACTATTATCCTGCAGTTCCTTAGGGAAAAAACATATATTCACATCACACTATCTGCCACAATGTATATAAAAATTCTGCAACTTATTTCTGGTTGCTACGATTATATGGCCATCAAGCTGACATAGCATCACTTCAGTGATTTGAGATACTATCTTTACATATTTCCATATGAACTTGGGTCTATTTCTGAGCTTTCAGTTCTATTCCACTGGTTTATTTGTGCACAAACACCACATTATTTTAATTTAGAAACTTTATAGTGTATTTTATTACTAGTTATTCAAGCATTTTTGATCACTGTATTCCTTAGCATTAACAAGAATGGAGACTTTTCCAAGGACTTCCCATTGAGAAATAAATTTGTGTCTCATCTAAAATATAGATATCTCCCATATTTCCAGGCCCTACTTCAATTCAGTTTTCAATTGAACAAATATTTACAGAGTGACTACCATGTGCCAGGTACTAAGCTAAATCCAAGGATACAGTAATGAATAAGAGACAAAGTCTCTGAGGAATTCCAGCATTTTTTAATTTCAAAGGTTAACACCGTGAAACAAAAGTTGTTTAATAAAGGGCTGGCCCAGTGGCGTAGTGGTTAAGTTCACATGTTCCGCTTTGGTGGCCCAGGGTCCACAGGTTCAGATCCTGGGTGTGGAAGTATGCACTGCTTATCAAGCCACGCTGTGGCAGGCGTCCCACATATAAAGTAGAGGAAGATGGGCACAGATGTTAGCCCAGGGCCAATCTTCCTCAGCAAAAAGAGGAGGATTGGCAGCAGATGTTAGCTCAGGGCTAGTCTTCCTCACACACACACAAAAGAAGTTATTTAATATGAAGCTTTGCTCATAAGAGTTCTGGGAACTTGTGAATATGTCTGGAGCAGGTTACATCAACAAAGTCCTAATTTATTCACTCATTCATCAATTGGTCTGTTAACAGCCCAAAGGAACTTACAGAACTTTCCCCAGGTTTCTTACCCCTTTAGATGCACCAACATTCTAAGAAAAACCGGCTCACAGATGGTTGAAAAAACTAATTGCTGCTCATTTTAATGGCTGAGGGTGGGGATGTATGAACTATGTGATCCATAGAAAATGACTCACAAGCAGTATCCTGGCCAAGCACACTGAAAAGCCAGTCAATACCACTACAAATCTATTAGAATGACCAAAATCCAGAACAATGACAGCACCAAACGCTGGTGAGGATGTGGAGCAAAGGGAACTCTCATTCATTGCTGGTGGGAATGCAAAATGGCACAGCCACTTTGGAAGACACTTCAGTGGTTTCTTACAAAACTAAACATACCTTTGCCATAATGATCCAGCAATTGCAGTCCTTGGTATTTATTTAAAGGAGGTGAAAACTTACACCCACATAAAAACCTGCACGCAGATGTTTATAGTAGCTTTATTCATAACTGACAAAATGTGGGAGCAACTAAGATGTCCTTGAGTAGGTGAATGGATAAATAAACTGTGGCACATCCAGATAACGGAATATTATTCAGTGCTAAAAAGAAATGAACTATCAAGCCGTGAAAAGACATAGAGGAAACAAATGCATACTACTAAGTAAAAGAAGCCAATCTGAAAAGGCTACATATTGTATGATTCCAACTATACGAAATTATGGAAAAGGCAAAACTATGGAGATAGTAAAAAGATCAGTGGTTACCAGGGGCTGGGAGGGAAGAGGGATGAATAGGTAGAACATGGAGGATTTTTAGAGCAGTGAAACTACTATGTATGCTAGTATAATGATGGATATATGTCATTATACATTTTTCCAAAAACATAGAATGTACAACTCAAGGAGTGAACCCTAATGTCAAGTATGGACTTTGGGTGATAATGATGTGTCAATGTAGAGTTATCAACCATAACAAATGTATCACTGTGGTGGGAGATGTTGATAATGGGGAAGGCTATGCACGTCTGAGGGCAGGGGGTATATGGGAAATATTTTATCTTTGCTCAGTTTTGCTGTCAACCTAAAACTGCTCTAAAAAGTAAAGTCTGTTTAAAAAACGTCAGTCAACATATGGATCCCTATGATCAATACACTATACCCTTGATTTGCCAAGAGAAATGGTCTCATTTCTATCACTCTCAGCAAATATAAACAAGAGAGAGAAAAAGAACTCCTCGGACAGAATACACATAGCACCAGGCAGCTGAGGAGGTTGTTGTATTCATATAGGGTACAACCTGATGTTTACTCTGGCTTCTTTATTGCAAAGATGAGACTCAGAAATAGGAATGTGGGGGTTTTTTGTTTGTTTTTATTATTTTATACTTTGTAAAAGTGCCCAGAGGTTTCAGAATTAGATGATAAAACCAATAATTAAATAAAACACTGAGGAACAGGGCTGATTTAATTATCACCACATTATCTAAAAACATTCCTTATTAGGAACTTCGAAGCATACTATACTAGGAATAAGGAATATAATCCCACTTGATACAAAAAAAATTCAATTTCTCAACATGTTAAAACTATAGAAAAGGCAGTTTTCTAATGCAGGGGTAGCAAGGTTTAAGGCATTTTAAAATCTGTTAATAATTTACTTAGGAAACACAAATAGTATGTTTCTACTAAAAGTGCTGCAATGCCACTAAAAACCTGCTAATGTTATTTTTTTCTCAAACCTTTCTGTTGAGACATTCAACACACATGCAGAAAAGCACAGAAAGTATACAGCTCAATGATTTATCACAAAATAAATGCCTATGTGACTACTACCCAGATTACAAGACACAACAGTAACAACATCTGAGAAGACTCTAGCATCCCTCCTCACAATAATTCCTCTTTCCTCCCCAAAGATAACTGTTAACCTGACCATCAAAATGTTATATTACTTTTCTAAGAAGAACAAACTAAGCCAAAGCTAGCAGAAGGAAGAAAATAACAAGAATCAGAGTGGAAATAAGTGAAATAGAAACTAAAAAGACAAGAGAAAAGATCAGTGAAACTAAGAGATAAACAAAACAGACAAACCACTAGCTAGACTTATCAAGAAAAGAAGAGAGAAGACTCAACAAATAAAATTATAAATTAAAGAGGAGACATTATAACTAATACCACATAAATACAAAGGATCATAAGACACTACTATGAACAATTATATGCCAAAAAATTGGACAACCTAGAAGAAATGGATAAATTCCTAGAAATAAACAACCTATCAAGACTGAATCACGAAGAAACAGAAAATCTGAACAAACCAATTACTAGTACGGAGATTGAATCAGTAATTTAAAAATCTCCCAACAAAGAAAAGTCTAGGACCAGATGTCTTCACTAGTGAATTCTACAAGATATTTAAGGAAGAACTAATATGAATCATTCTCAAACTCTTCCACAAAATAAGAGAAGGGAACACCTTCAAACTCATTTTATGAGAGTATCATTATCCTGATACCAAAGCCAGAAAATGACACTACAAGAAAAGAAAATTATAGGTCAATATCCCCGATGAACATAGATATAAAAACCTTTAACAAAATATTAGCAAACCAAATTTAACAATACCTTAAAAGGATCATAAACCATGATCACATGGGAGTTATTCCAGGGATGCGAAGATGGTTCAACATCTACAAATCAATGTAATACACCACATTAACAAAATGAAGGAGAAAAAGCATACGATCATCTCAATAGATGCAGAAAAAGCATCTGACAAAATTCAACATCCTTTCATGATAAAAACTCTCAACAAAGTGGGTATAGAGGGAACGTACCTCAATATAATAAGGACCATACAATGACAAGCCCACAGTTAACATCATACTCAATGGTGAAATGCTGAAAGCCTTGCCTCTAAGATCAGGAACAAGACAGGGATGCCCACTCTCACCACTTTCATTCAACATAGTACTGGAAGTCCTAGCCAGAGCAATAAAAGGCATAAAAGAAATAAAAGGCATCCAAATCAGAAAGAAAGAAGTAAAACTGTCACTATTTGCAGATGACATGATATTATGTACAGAAAACCCTAAAGACTCCACCAAAAACTCCACCAAATTAGTTAGAACTAATAAACAAATTCCATAAAGTTGAAGAATACAAAATCAATATTCCAAAGTCTGTTGCATTTCTATACACTAACAATGAACTATCAGAAATGAAATAAAGAAAACAATCCCATTTACAGTTGCATCAAAAAGAATAAAATACCTAGGAGGAATAAATTTAACCAAGGAGGTCAAAGATTTGTACACTGAAAACTATCGGACACTGATGAAAGAAACTGAAGAGGACACAAATAAACGGAAAGATTTCTGCGCTCATGGATCAGAAGAACTAACATTGTAAAAATGTCTGCATTACCTAAAGTGATCTACAGATTCAATGAAATCCCTATCAAAATTCCAATGGCATTTTTCACAGAAATAGAAAAAACAATCCCAACATTTGTATGGAACCACAAAAGATCCCAAATAGCCAAAGCAATCTTGAGAAAGAAGAACAAAGCTGAAGGCATCACACTCCCTATTTCAAACTATATTACAAAACGATCAAAAAAGTATGGTAATGGCATAAAAACAGACACATCTATCAATGGAACAGAACAGAGAGCCCAGAAATAAACCCATGGATATATGGCCAATTAATTTATGACAAAGGAGCTAAGAATACACAATGGAGAAAGAATAGTCTCTTAAGTAAACGGTGTTGGGAAAAGTGGACAGCCACATATAAAAGAATGAAACTGGACCCCTATCTTATACCATACACAGAAATTAACTCAAAATGGATTAAAGACTTAAACAAAAGGCCTGAAGCCATAAAACTAGAACTTCAACAGAGGGGGTAAACTCCTTAACATCAGTCTTTTTTTTTTTTTGTGAGGAAGACCAGCCCTGAGCTAACATCCGTTGCCAATCCTCCTCTTTTTGCTGAGGAAGACTGGCCCTGGGCTAACATCCGTGCCCATCTTCCTCTACTTTATATGGGACGTCTCCACAGCACGGCTGACAAGCAGTGTGTCGGCGGGCGACTGGGATCTGAACCTGCGAACCCTGGGCTGCCAAGCGCGAACTGAACCACTACGCCACCAGGCGGCCCCTTAATATCAGTCTTGACAATGACTTTTTAGATTTGACACCAATAGCAAAAATAAACAAGTGAGACTACATCAAACTAAAAAGCTTCTGCACAGAAAAGGAAACCATCAACAAAATGAAAAGGCAACCTATGAAATGGAAGAAAATATTTGCAAACCACATATCTGATAAGGGATTAATATCCAAAATATACAAGGAACTCATATAACTCAATAGCAATCAATCAATCAATAACCCAATTAAAAATGCACAAAGGACCTAAAAGTTTTTCCAAAGAAGACATACAAATGGCCAACAGGTACATGAAAAGGTGCTCAACATCACTAATCATCAGGGAAATGCAAATCAAAGCCACAGTGAGATACCACTTCACACCGGTTGGGGTATCTACTATTAAAAAGATAAGAGATAAATGTTGGTGAGGATGTGGAGAAAGGGAAGCCTTGTACACTGTTGGTGGGAATATAAACTGGTACAGACAATATGGAAAACAGTACAGAGGTTCCTCAAGAAATTAAAAATAGAATTACCATGATTCAACAATTCCACTTCTGGGATATATCCAAAGGAAATGAAATCATTATCTTGAAGAGATATCTGTATTCCCAGTTCATAACAGCATTATTCACAATAGCCAAGGTATGGAAACAACCTAAGTGTCCACCCACAGATAAATGGACAAAGAAAATGTGAGAATATATCCATATATATATCTCGATATATATATGCCAGCCCTGGCGGTCTAGTGGTTAAGATTTGGCGTTGTGGCTACTAAGGCTTGGGTTCGTTTCCCACTCAGGGAACCACACCACCCGTCTGTCAGCTGTCATACTGTGGCAGCTGCATGTTGCTGTGATGCTGCAAGCTATGCCACCGGTATTTCAAATGCCAGCAGGGTCACCCATGGTGGATGGGTTTCAGCAGAGCTTCCAGACTAAGACAGACTAGGAAGAAGGACCTGGCCACCCACTTGCAAAAACTGGCCATAAAAAGTCTATGAAGAGCAGCAGAGCATTGTCTGATATAGTGCCAGAAGGTGAAAGGATGGTGCAAAAACACCGAGCAGGGTTCCACTCTGCTGTACACAGGGTTGCTAAGAGTCAGAATAGACTCGACAACACTAACAACAACAACATATACACACACACAATGAAATATTATTCAGTTTTAAAAAAGAAGGAAATACTGTCATTTGCAACAACATGGATGAACCTGGAAGGCTTCATGCTAAGTGAAATAAGCCAGACAGAGAAAGATATTTCATGGCATCACTTCTACGTGGATTCTAAAAAAAACCAGTTGAACTCACAGAAACAGAGAGTAGAAAAGTGGTTGCCAGGGGCGGGGTGGTGGGGAAAATAGGGAGAGGTTGGTAAAAGGGCACAAACTTTCAGTTATAAGATGAATAAGGTCTGAGGATCTAATGTACAACATGGGGACTATAGTTGACAGTAACTATAGTTGACAGTGACTATAGACTGTATCGTATAATTGAAATTTGCTAAGAGAGTAGAACTTACATGTTCTCCCCACTGAAAAAGGTAAATATGCGAGGTGGTGGATGTGTTAACTAGCTCAATGGTGGGGGAGGGAATCCTTTCACAATGTGTAAGTATATTAAATCATCACGTTGTATACTTTAAATATCTTACAATTTTATTTATTAATTGTACATCAATAAAGCTGGGGAAAAAATTTATATTACTTCTCTGTTTCTGACTTAGTATAAAGGCAATCATATAGCATGTTTGACTTCATTCACGCAAAACTGTAGTTGTGAGACTTACCCATTTTGTTGTGTGTTGCTGTAGTTCATTCATTTTTATTGTTGTAGGGCATTCCATTGTATGATTTTATTACAATTTATCTATTCTGCTGTTGATAGACATTTGAATTGTTTCCGTCTTGAAGGGAATATGAATAATGCTGCTATGTACACTTCTGTAAATGTCTAGTGACATGCACTTGTATGGAGTAGCACTGCTGAGTCATCGGGTATGAATATCTTTGACATTAGTAGATTATGACAAACTGTTTTCTAAAGTGGTTACACCAATGTCCTTTGTCAACAGCAGTGTATAAGATGTCACACCTCATTATATCAAAATAGTGATTCTCAATGTGTGGCATGTGGTTACCTGGGGTTTCCCAAGATCCTTTCAGGAGGTTCATGATGTCAAAACTATTGTCACAATAATTGTAATAAGTTATTTGTCTTTGCCACTGTGTTGGTATTTGCACTGATGGTGCAACAATAGTGGGTAAAACTGCTGGCACCTCATATCAGTTCAAATCATGGCAATGGCACCAAACTTTACTAGTAGTCGTTGTATTCTTCACCACCATGTGCTCAGAATGAAAAGAAAAAGTCAGTTTCACTTAAGAATCTTTGACGAAGTTGTTTCAATTATTAATTTTATTAAATCTTGACTCTCAATATGTCTTTTTAATATTTGGTGTGACAAAACAGGAAGTACATACAGAGCACTTGTGCTGCATCCTGAAGGATAACTGTTGTCTCGAGCAGAAGCACAAGTGTGACTGTTTGAGTTGAGAGTCGAACAAGTTGCTTTATTCATGGAACACCAATTTTACTTGAAAGAGTGACTGACACGGTTATTCAGTCTTGGATATTTGGCTGACATTTTCTCAAAAATGAATGTAGGGAGCCTATCGCTGCAAGTAAAACAATTGGCAGCATTTTTTTTACCAATGATAAAATTTGAGCTTTCAAGCAAAAATTGAGATTTTGGAAAATGTGAATCTGCCACTGTGAGCTTGACAGCCTCCCAATATCTAAAGATTTTTTTTTATGAGATTAAGAGTGATATTAATGAAGGTAGATGTGTTGACATTTAAAAGATCTGTATAACTAAGAGAATCAATATTTTCCAAATAACAAATGTATGATGCTACAAAATTATGCACGGGTAAAAGAACCACTCAAATTGTAAGCTAGATGAAAGGATTTCAATGTAACAGAGCATGACAGGATAAAAATATATTTGTTATAGTATGAACTGGGAAGAATATTCCAGGCACAAGCAATAGCCAGTGGAGAGATCAGTACATTATGATATGAGTATAGAGATTAGTACACTATGAGTATATGAGTATAGATTCTACATTGTAACTAATCTTTAAGAAACGACGAGTTGTTGAATTGTGGTAAAGTATCAAACAAGAAGAGCCACAATAATCTGAAAAGGCTGTTAGAATACTCCTCTTTTTTCCAACTACATATCTATATGAGGCTAGATTTCCTTAACAAACTTCAACCAAAACAACATATTGCAACAGATTGAATGCAGGTACAAATAAGAGAATACAGATGTCTTACATTAGTTAGACATTAACAAGATATGCAAAAATATAAAACACTAATTGTTTTTAGGAAATATATTTATTTTCATAGAATATTTTATTTATGCTAAAATATGAGTTTAGTATAGTTAATTTTAAATGAAGTAATAAATATTTAAAAATTTTCTCAGCTTTGATTTCTAATATGCCAAATATCAATAGAATATAACTCACATGGACACAAGCTCTTCAGGGTGCTCTGTAAGTTTTTACTGTAAAGGGATCCAGGGAACGGCTGTACCAAACCAATCTGTCTCCCCCAACAGGAAACAAAGTGAGTTACTTAACACAATCAAGGCCTAAAACAAAGCCTTAATAAATAGAAGAAATTACAGGCAGAAGTCTCAGTCTCCAATACTGAAAACCTCCAATCAAACCTCAAGCCTTCTGCCAGAATAATCTTTATAAAAGTGAAATTTTGATTACTCTGAAAACAGTACAAAAATCTTTGATGGTTTCCCATACTCTCCCTTGAACTAGCATAAAAGAAACTTCATTTTCTGACATTTACCTTTCTAAAGCTTTCTTGCTCTAATTCATACTCATGTTGTGCACTCTAGTCATGTTTAACTGCAAAGTGTTCTTGCTAAACTCTGGGTCTTTGTATACAGCACATTGCTCCCTCTACTCAGAAGTCCTCTATTCTACTCACATGGCTAATTCTTACGTGTCCTTCAAGATTCAGCTCATAAATCACTTACCCCTGAAGTCTTCTTACTACAGCCACCTCTAACGCCCACACTGTGCCTAGACTAAGAAAGATGACCCTGCTATGGACTTCCATAATAACCTGTACATACATGTCATTCATTCATCTAGGCACTGTGCTACACTGTGGAGACAGAGCAATGAATAAGACAGCTCTCTTTGAGAGGTTAGAATGTCTAATGGGGAAGAAAGAAAATGAACATGTAAACTAATAAAGATAATTACAAGTTGGGATTAATGAGTCAGGGATAGGGGGAGTGGGGAGGGCAGCCCTCTGAAGTAGCAACATGCAAGCAGGGACCTGAAATATGAGACTCTATTTGCTATCCTCTGAACTGGGAAGAATATTCCAGGCACAAGGAACAGCCAGTGGAGAGATCAGGAAGTGGGATGGGGACTTCACGTATTCAAGGAGTAGAAGGTAGGTTACTGTAGCTTGAGAAGATCAAGCATTAGAGAAAGTGTTGAAAGATTCAGTTGGAGAGGCAGTGAGGAGTTGAGATCATTGTAGTGCCTTTACAGATCACGATAAGGAGTTTGGATTTTATTTTAAGAACACAAAGTAACCATCGAAATGCTTTAAGCAGGATTGTGGCATGATGTGTATTACGATCATGTGAGTGTCTGAGAGGGGAATAGACAATGGGGGACAAGAGTGTAAGTGAGGAGACTAATTGCAGGCAGGAAAAAACAGTAGCTCGAATTAAGACAGGTGGCACTGGAAATAGAAATGGGGAGATTGAGGATTTACGTTGACATAAGTCAACAAAGTTTACTGGTAAATTAGATGTGGGGTTGGGGAAGATAGGCAGAGGAAGCATGAGGGAAGTTTCACTTCTGGGTATTTACTTAAGCAACTTAGTGGTAGCAGTAACTTACTGAGATGGCAAAGACTGGAAGAGGAAGAGGCTTTGGAAGGAAGAAATCAAGAGTTATACTTAAGACGTATTATGTTTGGATGTTTATTAGACATCACAAGAAAAACATCAAGTAGGCAGTTGCTTCTACAAATGTGGAGCTCAGAAAGAGAGGCTGGGGGTGGAGATAAGTTTGTAGTCATCAGCATGTAGATGGTTCACAAAGCCTTGGAACTGCGTAAGATTACTGGGGGAGAAATTATAGATTAGTGCTTCTCAATGGTGATGATAATGTTCCCTAGCAAATATTTTGGAAATTTGTAGGGGCATTTAGTGGGCAAGAGTCAAGGTTGTCCTGCAATATGTACAAAATCCTAAATAACTAAACCTTTCCCTGCAATCTCCCAACTTTCTAATGTTCAACTAGACATTCATACAGGTGACTGGTACAAAATTATCAACCAAACAATGCAGATTTAAGCTGCTTGATGAACAGTCATTACTTTTATCTAGTTTATATACTGGTTCTCTGTTCAATATTTTGTTTGAAAAAGACTTTTGAGCAAAAACATTTGAAAATCACAATGGATGATTTTAAAGTCTTTCCCACTCTAATATTCTACGATTCAATTAACCTTTCCCTTATCATATAAAATTTATTAGAGCAACACAATTTAACCCAGACTTTCTCTATCCTGTACAACAGAAAATTTTTGCTAAGTTATTCTGCCATCGGAAGACAGAAAATGCAGAGCCAAGAAAAGGAAATCTAAGAACTACCCCAAAACTTTAAAATGTGTATATGCCAGTGAGTTTCATATCATATCAGAGGTCTAAAATCCTCCCTCTTTGAGGATTTCCAAGAAAATATTAAATAAGCATTTTGAATTGCCCTCTAGTTATCTGTTCTCATAGCAAAACAAATACAGCTGAGTAGTTTCAAAATCTCAAGGGGATGAAATAGAAAAACCCACACAAGTCTGACTCTGCCTCCATGTAAAATACGTAGCAAGGAGAGGGTGAGCAGGAGTTAAGTGAATAGTGGGAAGGAATATAATGAACAATGGAAAATTTATTTGACCTCCATAGTTAACTGAAGCACCCATATCCTACTTTATCTCCTTTCACTCTTCTTCCATCTTCTACTTTGTCCCCTCACCCCGACATTTTCCCCCATTCTATTTACTCATAATCCCAGAGAGGAAAAGTTAAGAACAGAATGCACAGAGACAAAGCATGGCACGGAAACCTAAAAGGTCAAAAATCAAAACAGCATGCCACTGTCCCGTTTACCCTCACCTGCAACTTCCTTTAAAGAACATGAAAGAAAGGGAGAGTACTCACCACCTGTAAGCTCCACATAACCAGTGAATATCCTATTTTCTTTCTTTACCCCAATTAAGGGTTCATAGAGAGGCTGTGCCTTTTGTGATACAGATAATAAAGAATCAAAGAAACTTTGAGTTAGATGAGACCTTAACATAACTTCTCTCTTTTTTTTGGTGAGGAAGATTAGTCCTGAGCTAACATCCATTGCCAATCCTCCTCTTTCTGCTGAGGAAGCCTGGCCCTGGGCTAACATCCGTGCCCACCTTCCTCTACTTTATACGTGGGACGCCTGCCACAGCATGGCTTGATGAGCAGTGCGTAGGTTTGCGCCCAGGATCCGAACCTGTGAACCCCAGGCTGCCAAAGCAGAGCACACAATTTTAACCACTATGCCACCAGGCTGGCCCCTAAAATGCTTTTTTTAAAAAAGTGTATTAGTCTCTCCTACGTGTGAAATTCTCATCCTATAAAACAAAACACAGGAACTAAATCTGTCATATAGTCCCTGAAGATTTGCGGTTTGGTAGTTTTATGTTCCCTGTCAAGCTGTGTCTCAAAGGGGGTTGCCATATGCCATAGGAATTGCCCTGGCATGCCATCAGACTGCATCTCACATACAAAAACTAAAGCCAAGGGAAACAGGCTCAAACTGCATTCCACTTTGCTGGTTATGTTAGAAATTCTCCTATTATTAATAAGCCATATAACTAGGCCTTTCACTGATCTAATAATTTCCAATAAGTCCAGTTTATGTTTCCATACTTTCCAATTGCTACAAATATGTGTATCTTGGTGTACACCGATCTTCTAGTATAAAAATAATCTTTCTTAAAATAAGGATCCACTTACATTCCAGAACACCCACTAACTAGAACACCCACTCTCAGCCCTGAGAAAGGTTTCATTTTGGCAACCATTTGATCAGCAAGAAAGGAAGTTGTTAGCTCAGACTGTTTGTAAACAGTCTGCTTTCCTGTTGGGTAGTCTGAGAAATAGAGGAAGAACAAGGAAAGAACCAAGAAAAGGGGTCTCGAATCTGTAGGATCAGAGGGGTGAGGCTGGGGAAAACAAAAGGTGAATAAACAATGCTGCCTTATTTTTTCCTTTCAGGAGAGAAACACAATGCAAATTTCCAAAAGTCAAATTTGCTCCTAAATGTCAGGGAAAATGTACCAAACATTTTTTTCACTATCATTCAAAAAATATTAATTTTGGCTTATTAGTTGTCAGACTGGGGCTATAAAGATAGATATGGTCCCAGCCTATTAACTATCCTCTCATCCCATTTTCTAGCCCCTTTTATGAGAAGGAAAATCTACTGTCCAGAGAGTTAAGTCTCTAAACCACTTGTACATATCAACTAAATAAACATTTCCTCCCACTTACTGAGATAAAGGAAAAAGTGAGAATCCTGGGAGGAGGGGGTAAGAGGGAAATATTTAAGTAGTAAAGGCAAATTTGGAATATTGCTCATCCAAAAAATTCCCGTGAGCCCTTTCTGATCATGAAGAATTGGTTCCAAACCTTTTCTTCATCTTTAACACCTGAAATCTTCCCTTTGTGCTGCCAAGACCTGGTGCATCTCACTTCATATCTAGATTTTATTCCAATGGCCTACTACCTCCTCCTCTCCTCTCTCTCCCTCTTCTGACCTATTCTTGCTGTTTTCATCAAGTCTTTCTCATGCTTAGAAATCCTCACTGGTTCTGCAGTGTGTCCTCTACTCTGTCCTAACCTACCTTACCCTTTGGGGCTTCTTTCCCATTATTCTCCATTAAAAACACTCAAAACCAGAAAAACATATTGGAAATACTCTTCAAAGCCAAGTGATCTTGGGTCCCCCATTTTGCCTTAGTCATTCTTACCCTAAGTGCTTATGCTATATTCCCTCCCTGGAATGCACTTGCCCCTCTCCCTCTGAGAAATAATGCTTTATCAATCTTATACCACTTAATCATATACTGCTTTATAACATTATTCAACTTTGTACATACCCATCTCCTCAACTGGAATATAACCTCCTTCTTGGCAGGGACTATTTCATATTTTTTTTATCCCCCCCAAAGGACTTGGCGACCATTAAACACAGTAGGCACTCAATATATATATTTATAAAACAAAACTGCACTAAGCACTTAGAATCCTTATCAAATTTCCTTCAATGAAAGCTAGTCCCTTATCTCTCACACTTCCTCCCAATATAAAAATTGAATCCAACCAACAATTACTAAGACAACGTATTTTCTTGCAGTTGCTGCATGGAGTAAAGCAAGTTACTGACACTTGGAACAGAAGGGTGTGGTTGTCCTTCACCTCTGGCTGTCATGCTTAAGGATAAGCTATTATAAGGCATATTGATATAAATTTCATCATTCTGATGTTATTCAAAAGTAATCCAAAAAATATTCATATCACTTTTTGGGATCAAAGTGTCTCCTAAACTAAACAATGCCATGGAATGCCTCCTTAAAGGATGGCATCCATAAAATAAATGTCCAATTTCCAACAAAAACCCATTCCCCATAACAATTAAATGGCACTGGCCCTAAAGAGGTAAGCTCAAAAGACTCTCTAGTGTTTCTGAAGCTGACATTTTCTTTTCATTTATGAGTACTTAACTGAATGCTAATGTCTGGACCAGGAAAATGTAAGTTCATGTTGAAAAGAAAAAAGAAAATCCACTTTATACTTTAATTAGCAATGGAAACAACCAATTGTAGAAAAAAATAATCCCTTCCATATTAAAAGTTCAAAGGTCTCTACCAGAGGTGAACTAGCCAACATAACTATTTCTGGGAAAATATAGGCCAGGAGTAGAGATAACAAAAACAAAAAAATGTGTCCTAGTACTGACAGGAATAACTACTTTCTAAATATATCCAGAATCCAAGCACATTTTAGGATCTACCACTTCAACTCTGGTCTAAACCACTATCATCTGTCCCCCTGGATTATAGCATTAGGCTCTTAACTGGTTTTTCTTCTTCTGTACTTACCCACCTACCATTTATTCTCCATACAGCAGCCAGAATGATCTCATTAAGACATAAGTGATTTATGTCACTCCTTTGCTCAGAACTCTCCAATGACTTCCCATCTCAGTCAGAGTTAAAGTTCTTACAATGGCCTGCAAAGTCCTGTATCTGAGGTTTCTAGTGGGAACGTTTCTGATCATCACAATAATTAAGGAGAGGTACTGGAGTTTAGTGGGTACTACTAGAGTTTCAAATATCCCATGGAACATTCATGTTAAGAATTTCGTGAATTTTGTTCTTTCAACATACTCTGAATTTTCCAGAATGCATCCTCCATGTAAATTAAGGGAAGGCTGCACTTTGCTTGGTGTAGAACTTTATTAAGAATTAGTCACCATTTCACAAAAGCCCATCACTATTAGCAACACTGTTCATGGTATTTGAGTTACCAATATAACACACCTGTTTAAGTCCTAATTTGTAGCTTTCAAAGTCAGCAACTCGAATATAAAGGCTACTTGTATTCTAGACTTGTCATACCACAGCATTTACATAACGAAATACACTAATTATATTACTTTCATCTTATATCTTCTTTGTATTAAGTTGGGAAGACTGTATTATTTTCTTTTTTAAATTAAGTGCATAAAAAGCTTATATTATATATATTTCATTTCAGGAGAGAAAAGAGATTATTACAATATATTTGTTATAAAAGAGTGCTACACCTTATAAAGTTGAACATCATGGCCCTATGTAATCTGCACCTACTCTCAACCACTTATACCTGTCTGACCTCAACTCCCACTATTCTTCCCCTCATTCACCATGCTCCATCCACACTGGCCTTCATGGCTGTTTCTTGAAAACTTCAGGCAGCTCCAGCCGCAGGGACTTTGTACTTGCTGCGTCTTCTGATTGGAATGTTCTTCCCCCAGGTATCAACATTCCTCACTCCCTCACATCCATCATGTTTTGGTTTGAATATCTTCTCAGTGAGGCTTTTCTGACTACCCAGTTTAAACTTGAACCTCTCTCTCTGGCACTCCCTAACCTCATTTTCCTGCCTTACTTTTCTCCACAGTACTAATCCCCATCTGTTCTGATTATGTATTGCTGAGTAACATATCACTCGAAAACCTGGAGGCTTAAAACAACAGTCTATTACTATTCCTTCATGATTCTGTGGGTTGCTTGGGTTCAGCTGGGTGGGGTCTCTCAGTTGCTTGGGGTCTCTCATGTGGTTATAGCCAAATGGCTGCTGGGACTGAAGTCATCTGAAGGCTCAACTGAGCTAGACATCCAAGATGACTTCTTCAACCACAAGTCTGGTGCCTTAGCTGGGATGTCTCAAACAGCTGGGTGTTGGCCAGGAATCTTTGTCTCACCACTTAGCATTCCCACGTGACTAGTCTGGGCTAGCTACAAAGCATGGTAGTCTCACAGTAGTCAGACTTCTTACACAGACGTTGGCGTCCCCCAGAGCTCACATTCCAAAAGACCAAAGGTAGAAACTGTGAGCTTTATGACCTGGCCAAAGAAGCTTCATTTCTACCTTGCTCTATTGGTTACACAGCCCAAATGACGCGTGGGAGAGAACAACAGAAGGGTGTGAATACTGGGAAGAAGAACACACTAGGGAACTAGCTTTAGAGACAGTTACCCCAGTATCTAACATACTATATATTTTACTTTTATGTTTTACTTATTGTGCCTCCCTTTCTATAAGGATATACATTCTCGAGGAAAAAGACTTCCATGTACTTTTTCGTCACTATATCCCCAGCACATGTTATTGGTATGTTCTCAATATTAATTGGAAAAAAGAATTAGTTATTGCATTAAGTAAGTAATGTGTATCAATAATTCACCCTAGCTTGCTTCTCACCATGGGCCTCTCCCTTCCCAAAACTCCTACCAATTCAGCTGCCTGGAAACGGACTCAGGATGAATCTGGGTTATTTTGGAAGCAGAGAGTGAAAGACAAAGTTGGGGGCAAAAATCAAAGATGGAAATATCAAAAAGGGTCACAAACTGCTTACTTTGCCCTGTGGCCATCTCTGATCACCCTAGTACTTAGTTTCTCCTTGTCAGAAAACTCTCCTGACACACTTATAAAATGTGAGCCAAATTTGACATCTAATAATTCTGCATAAATTATTCTGCATAATTACCCTTTTAAAACTCAATTATTTAGTTATTCTGTCTACAATTTCACGGCAGTTTTGTCTTCTGAATAAAGATTTCTTGAGGACCAGCTCATTTTAATTTAAAAAACAATTTTTAATTAAAAATTCTCAATGTATGACACAATACAAATCTGTGCATACTAGTATATAACAGAAAAAAATTGAACTAGCTAGTGAATTCTCCTAGTTGGTAGAGGCAAAGCAGCTATGAGTATGGGGAGAAAAGGGTGTTGGTCATGATCACCTAGCTTTTTAAGCCTGTATCTACATTTGATGTCAAATATTTAAGAGTTTCTCCTAGGGCAGTAGCTTTCAATGTTGTCTGTATATTAGAAGCACCTGGTAAGCTTAAAAACTCCCCATGCCAGATTGCACCCCAGACCAATTAATCAGAATTTCTGAGGGTAAAGTCCAGGCATTCCTACTTTTCAATGTTCCTAGGTGAATTCAACAGGCAGTTGAGATTGAGAATCATTGCTTTAAACTCTCCCTTCTCCTTTACCCCATCAGTCTCTTCTAAACTAGTAGTGGGGAAAAAAAATAAAATGAGAAAAAAATTTTAATTTATTCAAAAGAAAGCAAAAAAGGAAGGGATGTTTTTTACAAAGAAAAAGAAAGGACATAAGAAAATAAGATGGTTAGGGGCTGGCCCAGTGGCGTAGCTGTTAAGTTTGTGCATTCTCCTTTGGCGGCCCGGGGTTCACCAGTTCGGATGCTGCGCACGGACCTACTCACTGCTCATCAAATCATGCTGAGGTGGCATCCCATAGAGAAGAGCTACAACTCTACAACTATGATACACAACTATATACCGGGGCTTTGGGGAGAAAAAAGAAAAAAGAGCAAGATTGGCAAAGGATGTTAGCGCAAGGCCAATTTTCCTCAAAAAACAAACAAAAAACCCCATCACAACCCATTCTCCAAAAAGAAAATAAATAAACAAGATGGTTAAAAGTTTCAAATGCATAAGCAATCACAATAAACACTAATGGACTAAGTTAAACAGTAAAAAGGGCAAAGACTAAGTGATTAAATTTTTTAAAAAATCTGGGCTGTATGCTGTTTCCAAGATACACGCTTAAAATATAAGACAAATAAAGGTTGACAGTAAAAAGATGGAGGACGCTAAAAAAAATGTGAGATAAATACTGACCAAAAGCAACTTGATATGGTTAAATTAATATCAAATAAAATAGACCATAAGGCAAAAAGCAGTGCTAGAAAGAAAGAGGGCCACTACATAATTAAAGGTTGATTTCACCAAAAAGTGATTCTAAATTTGTGCATACTCAGTAACAGAGTCTGAAAAATACACAACCCAAGAACTATGAGAAAAAAATAGAAAAATATAACACAGGATTTTTTTTTTTTTTGGTGAGGGAGAATGGCCCTGAACTAACATGTGTTGCCAACCTTCCTCTTTTTGATTGAGGAAGATTGGTCCTGAGCTAACATCAGTGCCAATCTTACCTCTATTTTGTGTGTGGGTCGCTGCCACAGCATGGCTTGGTGAATGGTGTAGGTCCACACCTGGGATCTGAACCCACAAACCCGGGCCGCCAAAGAGGAGTGCGCCGAACCTAACCACTACACCACCCGGCCGGCCCCTACCATAACACAGCAGTATATGGTGGATAAAGACTAAATATCAGTAAGCATACTACAGATTTGCATATATAATAATCTTGTTCTAATACACATATATTGAACACTGTACTCAATAACTAAAAAATACGCTCTTTCCAAAGATACACAGAACATTTATAATACCACAAAAAAGCATAAGGTGCCTAGAAATAAATGTAACAAAGGTATTCATGATCTTTATAAAGAAAATTATTTAACTCCATTGAAAAAATTAAAGAACTCCTAAATATATGGAGTGATATACCATGTCCAGGGATAAGAACATTCAATACCATAAAGACACCAGTTTTTCCAGATTTATCTACAGAATGAATGTTATTCCAATTAAAGGCAAACAGAGTTTTTTGGAGCTTGTCAGGATGATTCATAAGTTTATATGGAAGAGAAAAGGATCAAGAATAGTCAAGAAACTCCTAAAATAAGGTGGAAGAATTTGCCTTACTACATATTAACACTTATCAAAGATCTACAGCAACTGAGAGAGTGAGGGAGTGATACAGAGATATTCTGATAAACCAATGCAATAGAATAGAGTACACAGAAATAGGCACACACATATATGGGAACTTGATTTATGACAGAGCTGACAACTGCAATCATAGGAAGAGAAATGAACTAGTCAGATAGTACTGAAATAATTGGTCATTCTTTTGGCAAAAAAATTGGACTCTTACATCATATTCAAAGCTCAATTCCAAGTAGATTAAAGACATATGTGTAATGTAAAAATTATGAAACTTTTAGGAGATAATATAGGAAAGATTTCTGAAACAAAATATAAAAGCACAAACCATAAAGGAAAAGACTGAAACTTGACTACAGTAAAATTAAGAACTCTGTTTATCAAAAGACAGTATAAAGAAAAAGGCAAGCCACACACTGGGAGAAAATATCTGCAACAATACACTCAACAAAGCATTAATATTATCCAGAATATAAAAACACCAATAATAAGAAAACAACACAATAGAAAATATTATAGAAGAGGAAATGAATGACCAATAACCATAGAAAAGATTCTCAATATCAATAGTTACCAAAGAAAAGCAAATTAAAATCACATCGAGATCCCATTTTATATTCATGAGATTGACAAAATTTTAAAAGACTGAAAATATCAGGTGTTGGCAAGAATGTAGAACAGCACACGCTGCGAGTGGGAGTTTAAATTCATTCTTCTCTTCCTGTAAAAATCTGGATTTACCTAGCAAAGCTGAAGCTATAAACATGCACTTCCATTATTCTGTATAAACCCTTGAAGGTACATTGGAATCACCTGGAGAATCTTAAGAAATACTAATTCTTGAATCCTATTTCCCAGAGATTCTGATTTAATTGGCACATAATATTGAGCAAAAAAAACTCATCACAAAAGAATAGTATGATTTCATTTGCATATGCTGAAAACCACACAAAACGAAACAATATTTTGCCCAGGGATACATACATGTGGTAAAACTATTTTTTTAAAGCATGGTAATAATAAACACAAAATCAGCATAGTGAGGGAAGGGAGGGCGATGAAATGGGAGAAGGCACAAAGTAGGGGAATCAAAGGTATTAACACTATTTCTTAAGTTTAGTAGTAGGTACAGGTGTATGCCTTATACTGTCTACATAGCTTATATTACTTGATATCTACACAGTATTTAATGAAAATGAGTTAAGTATTACTAATGGGTTATTTATACAAAAAAGAGCATTACTCATAGTTCTTGCTACCAGTAGGCTATCAGTAAATGTTGTCATTCTCCTTTCCCCAGGAAAATAAAAGGTTGTCTTAGAAGAGTGGCCAAAAAGAAATGGCAAGGATGCTTTACTTTATTGTGGAGCTCATTCTTAACAGTTGTCTGTTACCTAAGAAAGAGTCTTTAACCTCAGAACTTTAGTCAAAGTTCTGTTACCTTTCCTCCAAAGCCAACTTCAGGAGTCAGTGTGGTGTGTACAAACAGCATTTACTTTACAGCCAAAGAGATCTTATTGAAACTACAACTCTGTCCCTTACTGTGCAGCTTTTGATAAGTTTTACTATCTGAGCCTAGTTTCCTCATGTAAAAAAAAGATAATTCATTCAAGAAATATTTATGGAGCACCTACCATGTGCCAGGGAATGTGCAAAGTATTACATAACAATGTACAAGAAAGACACAGTTTCTGCCCTCCTGTAGGAAAATTAATTCCTACTTCACAGGATTGCTGAAAAGATTATATAATATATAAAAAGGAACTTGACGTGGTGCCTGCAATATACTTGGTATTCAATAAATGCTATTCCTCTTTCTTTTTCTGCTTGCATTACTAAAAGTAAATAAAATGTATTATTCCTTTTAGAAACCCTGTCTAATGGTCTAACATTATAAAAAACACTAGTAAAATAACATATGAGACAGTAAAGTACTATACAAATATTAGTTGACTTAACATACTTTACAAATGTCCAATGTTGTTATTAGTCTGATCAATCCTCAGGTTAAAATGCTGGCATGTGAATCAAATTAAAACTATTTTAAAACTATGAACCCAAGCACAACTGGATTCAGATTTCACAGTATTATTTTCATATTCTTAAGGATTTGACTTAAAATGTATCCTTGTAATATTTGCAATTTGCTTTTAATACGGCTAGCTTTCAAGTTCACATTATTTTGGTGGCATTTATTATTGCAAGATTTTGTTTTTCCCATTTAAAAATACCTTGCAAATGCATGTTGCTGAGAGGCAAAACGGAAATAACTTTGTAAGTCAAATAGTGCTAGCACAATACTTTTCACAAAAAAGGAGACAATAAATATTTATAAGATGAATCAAATAGTGCCATTTTAGTACAGTTGGGTGGCTGATGGGATTAGATCATTTTAAGAAGGTACTCCACTTGGTGGATACCACAGGTTGGAAGAAATAGCTCAGTCTTCTGAAAAGGAAGCAGCAGCAGGCGGTTATCAGTTCACACTCTGTACTTGTGTTAATTCACAGGATCCTTACTTTACAGTGGAGGCAGCAAAAACCCAGTATTGGTGGGAGCACACCAGCTTCTCAGGTCAGTTCCCTTCTCAGTGCCCTTGAAAACAGATTTGCTTCTCTTAATCTAGTGTGGCATTTTCTTTCCCTTTTCTAATTAGCTTTTTTAAATTGAGAAAATAATATATCAAATTAAAATTGGAAAAAAGTTAAAAATTTGGTAACACACTCTGACAGCCGATTCAGAAGAAATGGCACCCACATGTACTGCTGACAGAAATAAAAGTTGGTACAAGCTCTCTAGAGAGAAACAGGTTAACAGTGACTGCCTGTGGGAAAGAGGACTGGGTAGCTGGGAGTCACAGGTGGGAGGAAAATTGACTTTTTTACTTTATGCTCTTTTGTAACATTTTTTTTTTTTTTTTTTTGGTGAGGAAGACCAGCCCTGAGCTAACATCTGTTGCTAATCCTCCTCTTTTTGCTGAGGAAGACTGGCCCTGGGCTAACATCGTGCCTATCTTCCTCTACTTTATACGGGACGCCGCCACGGCATGGCTGACAGGCAGTGCGTCCGCGGGCGCCCGGGATCCGAACCCGCGAACCCCGGGCTGCCAAGCGCGGACGAAACCGCTGCGCCACCGAGCCGGCCCCTCTTTTGTAACTTTTGAATTGTGTACTTTTTACATATATTATCTTTTTGTTTTTTAAGTAATGCATACATATGATAAAATATTCAAAGAATATAGAACAGTAGGCCCCATGCCCGGGGCAAACATTATCATGAGTCTCTTATCTATCTTCTTAGATATGTCCTAGGCATTTTTCATTTGCAGAAAAAACTAGATCTTCTTAATAGAAATAGACATCCTCAACAGAAAAGAAAATGACTAGTCTTAAGACTGAAAGTTCTCCAAAGCTAAAAAATCCCACAGAAAATATCAATCAACAAATATCCAAATGTTCCACCACTGTCAGGTAGCGTGGAAGACACAGTTCTTTCCCATAAGGAGTTTGCAATCTAGATGAGGAAACAAAACCTGATGTCAAAAAACCACTAAAGAACAACTGTTAAAATAGGCTATAACAATTGAACATAAGTACAACAGGAGTTGGAAGAAGGAAAAGATTAACGTTAGCCAAAAGAGTTGTTTTGAGAGAGGTTTGACCTGGGTTAGCCCTCATATCATCTAAAAAGTTTAAAAGAAACAGGTAACTATTAAAGAGTGAAAACACCAAGCAGAATCCAAATGATGTGTGCCATAAGTAACTTAGCCATAAAAATTTACAAGTACCAAAATTCCTGAGGTCCAATAACTTCTTGTTACCATTTCCAGAATGCACAACAGTTTGGAGAAGAGAAATCTTGACACTTACATCAGCCTGCTCCTGCATATAAAGTTTTCCTTATTTTTGAATAGCAATTTTAAGTTTTCATAAATGTTCTTTCACTTAATCCTTATAGCCTATAGTGTTATTCACATTTTACAAGGGAGGAAATTGAGGATTGTGGTGGTAAAAAGTAGTCCAAAAGAGATTAGCTTTTTTTTTAACTCTGTCTTTTGGCATGACAGTGTGGGGAGTTCTGCAGACCCACTCCTTGGTGAAACTGGTGAAAGTTATAGAATAAAACACAAAAAAACAACCCTCACCTCCACTCCAGCCATTTAAAGTCTCTGGAAATGGTCCTAAGGGCATACAGCAAACGAAGAAACATCTATTCAAGAAAATCTACTAAAACTTGGTAGGGAACGTCTGTGGTGTTTGTCAACCCATTCCTTCCCTTCCCCAGCACAGCTCAGCATAACAGAAACTCCAATCCAGATGAACACAGCCAAGGACACAGGGCTGTCCTGACCCCAGCTCTTAGCCAGACAACTATCTTAGCAGGAGGGGCAGTATGCCAGCATTTCTCATCTTGCCCACAGCTACTTGTTACTAAAGTTAAGTTCTGGGCAAGTGAGGCCGAGAGGTGGGGGCTCCCTCTTTTGCCCAGTCCCTGCTCAAGGGACAGAAGCTCTGATTGGGCAAGGCACTGCTGAGAATACTAGGCCCTGATTCTCTTGCCCCAGCTCATGGGTTGGGGGTTCTATGCTGGGAGGGGCAAACAGAAGACATTTGGGGCTACAGCCATCCACTCCATTGAGCACTCAGCTCCTAAAGTGGGCTGTCACTGTGAAGTGAAGATCTGCCTCCAGCACTAGAGCCTCAGTTCACAGACTCTACCTGGGGGTAGAAGCAGGCCATAAAACAGACCTCCAAATTTCTCCCCAAAGGAACTAGCTTCATTTGCAACAGAGTGTGGAGAAGTTCAAACCTAAGGGTACTCTTGAAACGTGGTTGTGGAGAAAGGCAGTTGGGAGGTGCTTGACAGATTCAATGGAGATAAAGGCTAAACTATAGACCTGCTACTTTGCTGAAGAGAAACTGGGAAAGACACAGCTGTGAAGAAGCTTTTTGGGGTCAGAATAAATTTCAAACACTGACTTTGGGAAGTATACCTTTAAAGGAGCCTGAATTTGATTGGATCAGTCTGTGAAGCAATTTATGCCCCAGAACGCTGCAGAAAACATTAAAGCAATCAACCTGTAATTAGTGAATTTTAAGAACTGGGTGTGATCTGGGAAAGAGAGCCCTGCCAGAATCAATGCCATCTCTGGGTGTGCATATTCAAGTGAGCAACATCAGAGGCTTCACACTACTGGGGTGGGGGAGGGAGAAGGATAGACTTGTATCTAGAATAAATAAAGAACACCTACAACTCAACAACAAAAAGACAAATAAGCCAATAAAATAAATGGGCAAAGGACTTAAATGGACATTTCTCCAATGAAGATAGATAAATGGCCTATAGGCGCACAAAAAGATGCTCAACATTCTTAGTCATTAGGGAAGCGCAAATCAAAACCACAATGAGATACCACTTCATATCCATTAGGATGGCTATAACCTAAGAAACTGAAAATGACAAGCATCTGTGAGGATGTGGTGAAAGTGGAATCCTCATACATTGCTGGTGGAAATGTAATATGGTGAGAAATAATCTGGCAGTTCCTCAATAAGATAAATGTAGAATAACCATATGACCCAGCCATTCTACTCCTAGCTATATACTCAGAAGAACTGAAAAGTGGTGTTCAAATGAAAACTTGTACACGAATGTTCACAGCAGCATTATTCACAATAGCTAAAGGTGGAAACAACCCAATGTCCATCAACGAATGAATGGTTAAACAAGATGTGGTATATCCATACAACAGAATATTACTCAGTAACAAAAAGAAATGAAATTCTGATACATGTTACAACAGAAGCCAGACACAAAAGGCCACATATTGTATGATTCCATTTATATGAAATATCCAGAATAGGCAAATCCATAGAGACAAAAAAGTAGATTAGAGGTCACTAAGGGCTGGGGGTAAGAGGAAAGGGGAGTTTCTGTTGGGATGATGAAAAAGTTTTAGAAATAGATAGTGGTGATGGTTGTACGACATTGTGAATGTAATTAATGATATTGTACACTTAAAATGGTAAATTTTATATACATATATCTTTTACCACAATAATAAAAAAAAAGAAAAACCAACCTAATGCCAAACTTCAGTACACAGTATGAGAATCTCAGTATGACAATCCCCAGACTATGAGATTCAGATTAAAATTAGACAAGTCTTCTTGGGCTCCATGTAATAGGCTTACACTTTCAGTTCATTCTTTTAAAAAAGTATTTAAATGTATAAATTCTAGACTTGAATAGTGTTCCTACTATATGAAGTATTATTCTTAGATTTTCTCAGCCTAATTTAATTTCATAATATGTGACCATTTATCTATCACACTTTGGCATAGCAGAATTGTAATTAAAAGCTTAAATGTGAATTACACATTTACATATAAATTGTAAATGCTCAAAAGCAAAAAGAAAAAAGAAAACCCACAATGAGATACTACTTCACACCCTCTGGTATGGCTATAATAAAATAAGAAGGGCAATAAGTGTTGACAATGATGTGGAGAAAATGGAACCCTCATACATTGCTAGTGGGAATGTAAAATGGTGCAGCCACTTTGGAAAATGGTTTGGCAGTTTCTCAAAATATTAAACATAGAGTTACCATATGACCCAGCAATTCCACCCAAGAGAAATTAAATCATATGCTCATCCAAATGTTTTCCCAAATGTTCACAGTAGCATTATTCCTAATAGCCAAAAGGTGGAAACAATCCAAATATCCATCAACTGCCAAATGGATAAACAAAATGTCGTACATCTACACAACACAATACTAGTCAGATAGAAAAAGGAATGAAATACTGATACATGCTACAACATGGATGAACCTCAAAAACTTTGTGCCAAGTGAAAGAAGCCAGGCACAAAAGGCCCTATGTTGTATGATTCCATTTATATGAAATGTTCCAGATGAAATAAATCTATAGAGAGTAGTTTAGTGGTTACCTAGAGTTGGGGGTGGGGATGGGAAAGGACTGCTAGTGGGTGCTGGGTTTCATTTTGGGGTGATGAAAATGCTCTAAAATTAGATTGTGGGGATGCTTGCACAATGCTGTGAATACACTAAAAACCATGTAACTGTATATTTTAAATGGGTGAATTTTGTGGTATGTAAAGTATATCTCAATAAAGTTGTTTTGAAAAAACCTGCTCCACTTTCTCATTCCCATAGCTATCCAACTTTATTTTCTATGATTTACCATATGAACCTTCTAATCTGTCCATCCAGAGTCCAGTGAAAACCCCACACTCATTTCAATTGCTTGACTCTGATTGTTCCCCTACCTGGAATATTCTCCCTATGGTGCAGTCAAGTCACATATTCATTTCGAAGATTTTTCTGAGCAAGTCAATCCTCACTGACCAGATTTTCCTCTAGATTCCATACCACTTATAATTGATAACACTGTAACCTCAAATATATACATAAAGCAGTTTCACCTTATTCCCCATGAACATCTTTTTTTCCCCACAATCTCTAATTCTCGCCTTTAATCTTTTTTATCTTCTCAAAGACAAACTAATTATTCCAGGATCATAAAGACCAAACATAATCGTGGGAACTCAGCTAGGGCCTTAAGTCAAAGCGGAAAAAGTGTACCATCAAGGAATATTGTAGAATAAGTAACATCAAGAGTGAATGAAAAGCATGCTCCTTTCTCTATCCACCCCTGCCAACTCACCAGCTTTCCAGGCCAGAGCCTCAATTACATCTTTATACTCCTCATAACATTTAGCACAGCATCTTGAACAGATGGTACTAAATGTCTGCTGAATAGTAAGTGAACGCCTTGAATGCAACTTCCTATCTATGTATTCAGTAGTCCCCAAACCTTAACAAATATCCAAAGTCTTAAAGCAGGAAATGGAAATGAGGAAAAAGAAAGCTACAATGATGGGACACGCATTCACTTCTCAACAGTATACTAGAAGTACATCATCTTACTGTGCATTTCAAGGTGGCCTCTTATTGCTGCCCTCAGACCTTAATGTGTATTAGGCAACCTTACCTTTAAATAGTTACTGACACTTCATTGCTATTAGAGCGAAAAAGAGCACTGTTAAGAGAAGCAAGAATTTAAATGTGAAACTCCACTTCCTCCTAACAATGGGGTGCCAAGATTCAAACCCTGTGCCTCTACAAGCAGTCAGGAGGAAGTTAACACAGTGAAGCTTGGAAGTACAGAGGTGTGTGAGGTGATAATAAGAAGGAACACTGCTTTCAAAGGATAGAGGGTTGGGAGGGGCAGAAGGCAAGTCTTAGGAGCTGAACTTTTAAGACAGTGTGTCACAGCACAAAAGCCACACATTGCTGAAACCAATCTAGTCACTGACTGCAGAAGCCTAGGATCAATGAATTCAAAAGCATCTCTTTCTGGTATTCTGAACAGGCAAATCTAATTCCACTATATAAAAATCCCTCAACCTGGCCTGAAATACTACAAACGTAGAATACTTCTCATTTGTTTAGCTTTAGAAATACATTTTCTCCCTTCCTATGTGTTTATACTTAGCCAGTAAATTGTCTTATGTTGTTTAAAGGCCAAAATACACATACTGTAATTATTCAGACTTGCTTATGGGATTTCCTGGTAGCAAAACAGTTATCTCCAAATTATCATTATTTAAGTTTGTTACAGATTTTTTCCTACTTGTTTAATTTGGGTTTCTTTAATAATTCCCCTCTTATTTGTAAAAACTCCTCTAAATTACACCTTTCCTTCCCTGTCATTTACTTTTCAATATTCAGTGATTTAGACTAAGGGATTAAGAAATATATTGAAGGTGGTTAATTCTTCTTTACTTCGACATTCAGAAGACTATTAAGGTGCAAAGAGAAAATAAACAACATCAACGTCTGGAAGAGAATTTTTTTACAACTTATATATTGTTATTTTATCATTTGCTGACTTCTTTGAACGCATATATACAGAAGCTAATATTCCTGCTTTCATCGTCGACAAAGTATTTCTATTCTGCTTTTTGCAGAAGGATATCATCAAGATTTCTTCAAGCTACATAGGAAGAAAGACAGCATTTGATTATTATTTTGAGTAATGACTTCAACACATTAGCACAAGTCTTCCCGGTGAATACTTTGTGAAGAGGAAGCACCATTATCAAGAGTCAGAACGTCCTGAACCAGAGAGAGCTGCTATACACGGGTCTTATCATTCGATAGAATCACCCAAATGTATAAGTAAGAATCTTGACTTCTTAGAGATAAAGAAATCAGTGAACAGATGAAAGAAATACATAAAGCACCACTCATCAACACACATTTCTCTTTGTCCATTATTATACTACTGGCCAATGATTTTAAACAGGCTGTCAAATTGGTAAATGAAAGGCTTTCAGCTGCCTACATGTAAGAAAAACTGGTAACTCTTAAATTACCTGCAACAAGGGCAGGCTGACAATGCCTGGCATACACTAAGGGCTCAACAAATGAGTGCTGAACAAAGACTTAAAATAAGGACCTTAATGAGGTGTACAGAACATAAATCATTTCTTATGACAAAGGTATTTTTTAAAGACTTTGAAAAAGAAAATATTCACATGTATACTTTTCTATTTTAATTTATTTCTTAAAATACGACATATCCAAAAATATTAACTGGGGGTTGAATTTGCACAAAAGATATCTTAGAATCTTTATTACTCTCTTCCAATTTCTCTAGTTCACCAACTCACAGTTATATAAGAAAAGCAAATGGGGTACTAAATTAAAACTCTACTCCTTTCAGTCACAATGTAAGTAATAAAGCTGGTAGGACAGGAAATCAGAGAAGTTTGAGAGTTTTCTATATATTTTTTTAAGGATTATTATTGACAACATTTTAGGTTCTGGTCATGGTCTACTGTGGGGGATCAGAATTGGCCACCTCAAAACATGTGTCTTTACCTTGATTATTTTCTCTGAAGGAGGCTTTGACCTTCCCCCCACTAATTGTCTGAAGGGATTTGGGATGGAAGGCCTTTCTCTGGGATGGGCCATTGTCATAGATTACTCTGGGTATGGACAGACTGGGAGGGTCCTTGCTAAGACCAAACATTTACATTTGTAAGGGAAATCTCCATTTGTAAAGGTATCTCCTTCTCTGTACCAGGAAGAAGGGGGAATGACCTCATCTCTAGAAACTTGTCAATGCGAAGGCAAGGCCTTAAATCTGCATAGTAACCTTACTGTGCTTTTCTGGTGATCTCCCATAACTGACCCAACCCCAACATCCTCCATTGCCTTTCTATTTAAGAGGAGAACATCCACCAGATACTCAGTGGAGAGATACTCAGTTTCCCTGAGTCTCTCCCATGTATACATGTTATCAAGCTTTGTTTGATTTTTCTCCTGCTATTCGGTCTCATGTCAATTTAACTTGTAGCCCAGCCAGAAAGGACCCAGAGTGGGTAGAAGATAGTCTTCTTCCCCTTCACTACCCACACAACTCATTAAATTTAAAGCAAACCCTTAAATGAAAAATATCAGAGAGGAATATATCCCCCCAGATGGGAAGCACAACTTACTTCAACTTGAAAAAGTTCTCCAGCCCCCTCACAGTCATTGGATGTGATTATTGGAGTATGAATATGCACAAAGCCACTGTCCTGGAAGAAAAAGAAAAGCCATTTTTTTTCAGTATATTTGTATATGAAACAATTCCAAGAACATACACCTTATTATGCTACTAAAATAGCACTAAGAGAATGCCATATCAAATTTCTCCCTAACCTCCCAAATAAAACTAGTGAAATATCAACTTGAGTGTTTTACTATGCACAGAGGCACAAAGAATTGTAAATCAGGAAGTGACTTAGACATTATCTAGTCCAATCTCCTCATTTTGAAGATAAGGAAATTGAGGCCCAGAGAGATTTAATGAATTGCCAAAAGTCACAGAACTAGTCAGTGGCAAAGCCAGGACCGAACTGAGGTCTTCAGGGTGTCTCTCTGGTGCTATTTCTTCTTCCCACTTCTCTAACATACTGGTAGTGAATTAACATACACACCCAAAGACACACACACACTCACTCAAGGCTAATGCATAATGATATTGCCCACATTGCTAAGGGAATACAAAGTGATCAATATGAAGTTCAGTTATTTTGGAATGAGATCCTCAATTGTAACAAACCACCAAAAAGGAGAAAAAAATAGGTTGACAAATAGGGACTGATGAAATAAACAGCAAAAAAGGCAGAAATGATTTTTAGGAAGTCTGTCTTTAAATTGACGGCACAGTGCAGTGCACATGGCACAGGCAGTGCACTTCCTTTGCCTCAAGGAAGATTCCGAGCAGCAAATCCATCCATTACTGAGGCGCCCAATTGCAATTCTTCCACCCCAAAGTCTGAGACTATTTCCATTAGTGAACCACAAAAGCTGTTGTTGCTAGTAGGACTGAAATAGCCCAGCCACTTCAAGGTTATGCTTCTCTCATTTTGACTATGGATGTAGGCAAAAGGTTACATTCAGCATAAATGTTGCAGGCTGGGGGTGGAGGTAGCTAAAGTGAACTTACCCTGCAAAGGCAGAATAGTAGTATATGTTTAACACAAAAATTTTGGTCTTGAAATCCATACAATAAATTCATATATACACCTCTAATCTCTGCTAAATTCTGCCTATCACTGGTGGAATGTAAAATGTCTCAGTGCATTACCAGGGGCATCCCATATTTGCCCCTTCCTTCCTAAAAAGGTTGAATTCAAGTGTTCTGGCTACAGTACAAAGTATCCAGTCAACAACTTGCCTTATGATGTAGACTGATTAAATATTCAAGCTATAAATTAGGAGACTCAGAAAGTATTCAAATATGTAGTTAATCGGCAAGCAACATGCATAGAGGTGCTGCACAGAGCACATTACAGAGAACGTACGAAATATAATCAATAACATTATTGCATAAAATTTTTATCCCCTAGGAGCCAAGAATTATGGACATGAATCATTTATTCCACACGAACGCAGGCAACTATGAGCATGAGTGCAGTAAACAAAGAAAGGAAGTGAAAAATCCAAAGGAAATGAGGGTAGTGAGGGGGAAGGGAAAAGGGAGGAGAAAATTTAACGGCCTAAATATAATTGCCAAAGTTAGAGCTGGTCAAGTGCCACAAGAAACAACACTGTAGATCTTATGAAAATAATTGTATGGATATATTTTTTAAAATCACTCAAGTAGTGGGAATTATTTTTAATACTCAACTAATGCTAAAAAGGGTCATCAGCTTTTTAAGCCTTAATGCTACTAGCAAGGCATATCATATCAAAGTCTATAACATTACCATTGAAAGCTATAAAGGAGAGAGTACAAAGGAAGAATAATAAAAGAGTGAGAACAAAGTTCAAAACAGAGAAAGTGAATAGGGAAGTAGAAAGATAAAAAGGAAAATAAATACCAAGGAGTACTGTCAGTAGCTGCCTCTAGTGGGGTACCAGTGTCAGGTACCTATCCCAACCCACAGCAAAAGCGTTGCTAATTAGAGTTATGAAGGCCAGAGAAGGGGCAAAAAATAAAAGTACACACTTTAATAATCCAATTTTTCAGATTCCACCCACCACCTCTACATATCTAAATATTTTGATAAAAATACATTCTGGATATTTTATAAGGCACTGAGCATCTGAAAATTACAAAATTCACATACTAAGGTCCATACACATCACTCAAAGACTTATGGTCTCTATTTCTCTCTCACACACACTCAAAATAAGTATCATTATTTAATCAAAATCAACAAAAAAGAAACATGACAGCAATTGCACCACTGGCAACGAAAAGTTCCAGCAAGAGGAGACAAAAAAATCCATAAAAAGCTGTCACAGGAACTCAAAAGCACAGCAGTCTGGGGTCATTCAACACAGAGGCAAAGAATACACGGTGACAGCCTTCAAAGGCACTGCCACACAGAAGAGGGCAAAATTTGATACTTCAAGGAAGAACCTTGACTTCTCAAGAAAGGGCAAATCCTGTTCTACTGGCTCAATTTAGGATGCCAGGGAAGTATGTAATATATTTTAGGATAACTTCCACTGGAATTTAGAAAAAATTAGGAGATAATTCTCAGTTTGAGAAACTCAGCTCTTCTAAATAACTCATTCCTTGAGGATCCAGATAGCCAAGTTTCAGCACACAGCAAATGTGTCAACTTTATGAGCAAACCAAGTTATACACAAAATGTTTTGGATACTCAAACTAAAAAATAACTCTAGATCATTAAATTATCCTAACTAAAAGTGACTGCTTAAGTTTCTATTTTTTGTCACATTTCTACATTTTTATTGATGGATTTGAAATTTATGAAAATTTTATGTTTTAAATCAATATCTTTTAGGGAGCCTAATGTAACAAATCACAGAAACAGTACCAAATACTAAATAACATGTAACTATTATTTAATATGTCCTAAAGTACTCCAATGGTATCTCTAAACAATTCATTCCTAAATGTCACACATACATGTGGGAAACATCATAGAAGGAGGTATCAGGACTATATTTTCTAGGGCAAAGTGAGTTTACAGTACTCAAAAGTGCCCACCTTTATAACCATCATATAACAGTGCTAAAATTCAAGTTATTTTCAACCACTGAAAATGCTTTTCAAGTTTTATTTTGTTTAATTTTAGGTTTTTCTAGTTTGTTCTCTATTTTTAAATTGTTCCATAGCATAAAAGCTTCAAGTAATAAAGAAATATATAAAGTAGGTAAAGCCCATCTGTCAATGGGTTGCCAATACCACCACCTAGTGGCCAGAAATCTACAAAACTCTTTCAGAATTAAAGCAGGTCCACTTACTTTACCAGCTGTTAAACCCACATGGGCAAAAAAAAAATCTTTAGATCTAAACAAATTTTCTGTTTCTGTGGTTCAAGAACTACTGGAAAGCCATATGGAAGCTGCATAAGAAAGTTTATGAGAGCATACATAAAAGCACCCTTGCAAACTATAATGGGATGATATTGTATAAGGCAATTTATTTTCCTTTGTTTATTCAAAAGTGCACCTCTTAAAGCCATGATGTTCTTTAGCTGTTTCACCAGAAATTAACTCTGAAGGAGCTTTTTAAAGCGCAACAATTCTCTTGGCGTCCCACAGCAGGGCTGGTGGGCCTGCATGAATCTGGATCCAGTCCAAGGGAAGGGGTATGCTGTTATACAATCTGCAAATTAGTTGAATTTGGAGAAGTGGCACAGGAAGAGTTCCAAAACCACACAAAATAATACTGAACTTCATTTGCCTATGGGGCCCTCGCATCACATGGGGGAGGGTTCCTTCACCTCAGCAACTTACCAACTACATTCCACTGTGGCTTTCCCAGGTGGGGGGACATGGCTGAAAAGCAAAGCTAAATGAGACAAAATGCCTTTAGTCATTAGATCAATCTACATGACCAACACCAATAAGTCTTTAAAATTAGTGCTTGTTATATATAAAATATGTCTATGACCAAGATGGAGAAGTAGGGGCCGGATATACCCTCCCACCTGAAACCACCAAGAAAACAAAAACAAAACAAAAAAACCCACAAGCAAACCAAAGGAAGGTTTTCAAAACACTACATATCAGACAACAAAGTACAGTGATCCCTGAGAGCTGGGGACAAACACAGTGAATGCTACGAGTAGCCCAGCTTACTACCTTGAAATTTGGGGGGCCACAGCAGAAACAGGGGAAATAAAGTGGAGCCCAGCAGACTCCCTGAGCTGAGGAGACAGCTGAAGAGTCTGGGGAGGCTCTCCAAAGTGGCTAGAATTCATAGGACAGAGTATCAGAAAGGAGAGGGCTGCACAGAGAACTCCAGAGATGTGTAGAGGGTCATCCTGGAGCATTAGGTAGGGGACTGATCAGCGCAGGTGTGTGAGGAAACTATGCAATTCTGTTACAGAACCAAGTGGGCTTGCCTCCTGGTGAGTTCAGTAGGACTCTACACCAGTGGAAGTCGTCTCACAAAGTAAAGTGTATTTGCAGCAAATAGGAGGCCATGAGGAATCATTTCCAAAGTCATGGCTTCCCTGAACACAGGGAAGCAGGGGCCTTTTATTTCAGGTGGGGAATGAACATTCAAGAGGGAGAGGCAGGTACTAGCTTGTGCAGGCTCAACTGGAAAACATGCTTCCACATACACTGCAGGTTATGGTAATGAGACCTAAGCTCCTCCTGGAGAGATCTTAGCATTAAAAATAAGGCAAAGATCTTGGGCACAGCTCTTGTGGTGAGGCTTGGTCTGGTTCAGGGTGATTGGTGGTTGCATCTCCTCAACATAACAAAAGGGAAAAAAAAACAACTTGGAAAAAGAGTTAAATGCTTGGGGAAGAACCATCCAAAGAGATTAGAGGAAACAGTGCTTGGTGCTCCCGTATGGCTGGAAACAGTGCCTGCTCCCACAAGACACACTGGAAAAACTCATAATTCACGAGGCACTAGGTACAGCACCCAGGAAGGCTTTGCCTCAGTAATGGGGAATAATCAGTCCTAGACTGAGCACTGCTCCAGACCTACTTAAATCATAAAAGCAAGACCCAAAGGATCAAACAGTTTTCAAGTAATTTAACTGCATGCCAGAACAAAGCTTAAGAAGCTTTATAAATATCCAGTGCCCAACAAGGTAAAATCACAATGTCTGGCAACAAATTAAAGATTAGTAGGTATGCAGATGCAGGAAAACATAACCCATAATGAGGAGACTAATCAATCAATCAAAATTGACTCATAACTGACAGACACGTCAGAATTAGAAGAACATCACATAAAAGTTATTTTTATTTTTCTTAATTGAGAGATAATTGACATGTAACATTATATTTGTTTCAGGTGTACAACATAATGATTCAGTATTTGTATATATTGCAAAATGATCACCACGAGTCTAGTTAACATCCCTCACCACACATAGTTACAAAAATTTTTTCCTTGTGATGAGAACTTTTAAGATCTACTTTTCTGGCAACGTTCAAATACACAATACAGTATTATGAACTAGTCACCTAGCTATACATTACATCCCCATGACTTATTTATTTTATAATTGAAAGGTTGTATCTTTTGATTCCTTTCACCCATTTTGTCCACCCCTTGCTTCTGGCAACCACCTATCTGTTCTTTATATGCATGAATTCATTTTTTTTAGATTCCACATATAAGTGAGATCATACAGTAACTGTCTTTCTCTGACTTATTTCACCTAGCATAATGCCCTCAAGGTCCATTCATGCTGTCACAAATGGCAAGATTTCCTTCTTTTCTATGGCTGAATAATATTCCATTGTATATACACTCCATTTTTTTTTAATGCATTCATCCATCAGTGGAAACTTAGGTTGCTTCCATATCTTGGCTATTGTAAATAACCCTGCACTAAACATAGAGGTGCATATATCTTTTCGAGTTAGTGTTTTCATTTTCTTTGGATAAATACCCAGAAGTGGAATTGCAGGATCATATAGTAGTTCTATTTTTAATTTTTTGAGGAACTTCCATTCTGTTTTCCATCATGGCTGCACCAATTTACATTCCCATCAAGAGTACACAAGTGTTCCCTTTCCTGCACATCCTGGCCAACACTTATTTCTTGTCTTTTTGATAACAGCCATTCTAATAGGTGTGAGGGGATATCTCATTGTGGTTTTGATTTGCATTTCCCTGATGATTAGTGATGTTTTGCACCTTTTCATGTACCTGTTGGTCATCTGAATGTCTTCTTTGGGAAAATGTCTATTCAGATACTCTGCCCATTTTTCAATCAGATTTTTTTTTTTTGCTAGTGAGTTGTGTGAGTTCTTTATGTATTTTGGATATTAACCTCTTATCAGACATATGATGTGCAAACGTTTTCTCCCATTAGGTAGGTTGTCTTTTCATTTTGTTGATGGTTTCTTTTGCTGCACAGAAGCTTTTTAGTTTGATGTAGTCCCACTTGTGTATTATTGCTTTTGTTGCCTTTGATTTGGGTGTCAAATCCAAAAAAATCACCACCAAGACTGATGTCAAGGAGCTTACTGTCTACGTTTTCTTCTAGGAGTTTTATGGATTTAGGACTTACATTCAAATCTTTGATCCATTTTGAGGGTTTTTGTTTGCTGAGGAAGATTTGCCCTGGGCTAACATCTGTGCCAATCTCCTCTATTTTGTATGTGGGTCGCTGCCACAGCATGGCTGATGAGTGGTGTAGGTCCACGTCCAGGATCTGAACCCGTGAACCCGAGCCACTGAAGCGGAGTGCCCTGAACTCAACCAGTAGGCCACGAGGCTGGCCCATTTTGAGTTAATTTTTGTGTATGGTGTAAGATAGTGGTCCAGTTTCATTTCTTTTACATGTGGTGTCCACTTTTCTCAACACCATTTATTGAAGAAACTGTCCTTTCTCCATTGTATATTCTTAGCTCCTTCGTCATAAATTAATTGACCATATAGTGTGGGTTTATTTCTGGGCTCTCTATTCTGTTCCATTGATCTATGTGTCTGTTATTATGCCAATACCATACTTTTGTGATAGCTTTGTAATATAGTTTGAAATCAGGGAGTGTGATGCCTCCAGTTTGTTCTTTGTTCTCAAGATTGTTTTGGATATTCGGGGTCTTTTGTGGTTTCATACAAAGGTTAGCATTGTTTATTCTATTTCTGTGAAAATGCTACTGGAATTTTGACAGAGATTGCATTGAGTTTGTAGATTGCTTTGGGTGGTATGGACATTTTAATAATATTAATTGTTCCAATTCATGAACATGGAATATCCTTCCATTTATGTGTGTTCTTCAATTTCACTCATCATGTCTTATAGTTTTCCGTGTCCAGGTCTTCCACCTCTTTGGTTAAATTTATTCTAGGTATTTTATTCTCTTTGATGTAATTGTAAATGGGATTGTTTTCTTAATTTCTCTTTCTGATAGTTCGTTATTGGTGTATAGAAATGCAACAGATTTCTGTATTTTTCAACTTTACTGAATTCTAACAGTTCTAACAGTTTTTTGGTGGGGTTTTTAGGGTTTTCTATACATAATATCATATCATCTGCAAATAGTGAGAGTTTTCCTTCTTCCTTTCTGATTTGGATGCCTTTTATTTATTTTTCTTGCCTAACTGCTCTGGCTGGGACTTCGAATACTGCGTTGAATAAAAGTGAAGACAGTGGGCACCCATGTCTTTTTCCTGATCTTAGATGAAATACTTTCAGCTTTTCACCATTGAATATGATGTTAGCTGTGGGCTTGTCATATATAGACTTTATTATGTTGAAGTGCATTCCCTCTATACCCACTTTGTTGAGAGTTTTTATCAGTTAAAACAGTTATTAAGCAGATATTAAAACTGTAAACAGTTTTAATTAAAACTGTATATGTTCAAAAAGTTAAGTAGAGACATGGAATACATTAAAAAAGGTCCAAATCAAACATCTAGATATGAAACCTACAATTTGTGAGATGAAAAAATGCACTGGATAGGAATAACAATAAATTAGGCATCATAGAAGAAAAGATCAGTAGGCTTGAAGATATAGCACTAGAATCTATTCAAAAAACACACAGAGAAAAAAGAATTTAAGGAAGGAAAAGAAGGTCAGTGAGTTATAGGATATCATCAGGTAGCCTAATGTATAGGTAGTTAAAGTCCCCAAAGGAGGGAGATAACAGAAAAAATATTTGAAGAAATGGCTGAAAAACTTGATGAAAATTATAAATGCATAGATCCAAAGAAGGTCAACGAACTCTGAACAGGAGAAACATAAAGAAAACTGTGCCAAGGCACATCATAATCAAATTGCTCAGAACCAGAGATAAAAAGAAAACCTTAAAATCAGTCAAAGAAAAAAGTACCACATAAGTAAAGGGTGCTTAGAATAAAAAACTAACAGAACTTTCAGAATAATACTCCAGTGTTATAATTATTCAACTTCTTCACAAGAAAAAACACCCAGAAGCAAAGCCCCTTACCTTAAAGAAAGAATGAATAGCAGCTGTGGCTTCACTACGAACCCTCAGGATAGAACCCAGAACATTAGTCCTACACCTAAGGTGAGGATACTGTCTCAGATACTCCAGAGGATGCCTCTCTTTATATTTAAAAGGGAAAGCCTGCCAATAAATGGAAAAAAAAATTAAAGGTTAAAAAAGATACTGTTTTATAAAATCAGTTACCAGGGCAAATGTTAAACAGTCGCGCTTTAGAACAAAACTAAGATGCTTTCAGGGCCAGCCTGGTGGCGTAGTGGTTGAGTTTGTGTGCTCCGCTTTGGCACACTGGGGTTCGTAAGTTTGGATCCTGGGCATGGACCTACACACCACTTATCAAGCCATGCTGTGGCAGGCGTCCCACACATAAAGTAGAGGAAGATGGGCACAGATGTTAGTCCAGGGCCAATCTTCCTCAGCAAAAAGAGGAGGATTGGCAACAGATGTTAGCTCAGGGCTAATCTTCCTCACACACACACACAAACCAAAAAAACTAAGATGATTTCCTTTTTTATTCCTTACTATAACTGAATATAGTCCACATTAATTCCAACAAGTTGGTAGAATGGTGGGGTGGAATCAGAGAGATGTGGGTTTGAATCCAGCTCTACTACTTACTGGTTATGGAACCTTGGGCAAAGTTACTTAATATCATAAGGCTAACCTGTTATTTACCAAATTTCTATCCATTAATTTATAAATCACTATTTACAAATGAGAGAGATTAGGATATAATTATGCAAAATAGTCCACTGTTTGGCACACAGAAGTTCAGAATATTGTAGATATTAAAGATTATGTTTTCTACAGCTGTATACACACAGCTGGTGTTCAGTTTTAAAACCACCCATATGCCTTGAAAGCCCACAATCATTGACAATCGATTGGCACTGTACATCACTGTTTATCAACATGTACTGCTGTCTAAGAACATAAGGGAGGATCAACAGCTTTCTGTTATCCAGAGATAACAGAAAGAAATACAGAGGAGTGTATATTTACAAAAATTTTAAGGAAATTATGACTCCATCTAGAAATATTTCCACCCTGCCTACACTCATGTTACAATATTAAGAAGACAAAAACAAAATTTCAGGCCAAAACCAAAGTTTCAATAAAAAAGATTACAGAGAAGCTAAGTAAAAGAGCTATAATGGTAGCTTGCTTCTTTTCTTCTAGTCTTGTCTATCCCCTTTAGGCCTTGTGCACATACTAATTTATGTTGTATAGAAATAAGCACCTACTAAAGGGAAAATACGACCACATTACTAGGAATCTGGGGCCTGCCTGGGGTTCAGAATTCCCTAATTTCTGAATACTTAAAAATGCCACTGAAATGAAGAGGAAGAAACGGTGAAGGCATCAAAACCAACAGAAGCCAAGGGAGAACAATTTAAGGAGACTAAAACACATGGCAAATTTTTAATAATTATATATCCCTCTAAAAAAGTAAAAACAAAAATTATTACCATCTCCACTCCTTTCTGAGTTCCAAACTTTTTTCACAGTCTATTTTTCTGATATCTTAGAACTTGATTCCTGATTTTACGTGTCAAGTAGAATTTCTTAGAAAATTATTCAGAATGACATTAAAAAAAATCGCCCCATTTTCTTTCTTATTTCCTTATATTTAATTTCTTCTAATTTTCCAAAAGAACTACAAATGAATTAAAATGAAGCAATTTCCCTATATTCCCTCACTTTTTGTTCATTAAATATTTGAAGACAAGTAAAGCAAAAACACAGGGGAGTCAAATGCCTGGCATATGAACTTCAGCTGTGCCACTATTCAGCAATACACCCTTGGGCAAGTCATTTCACCTAGCTGGGCCCCAATTTTCTCCAACTGAAGAAACTGGATTGATAATCTCTGATTTTATTCCCACTAACCTCTTCAACAGGCTATAAATAAAAAGCAACTAATAAAAGAATCTTGCAAAAACAGATATTAACATATCTTAATGAAGAATTTCTTATCTTTGTTCAGCCCCAGCACTACAACACTCTACATTAGCACCGTGATAAATGGAAATGCTCTGTGTCTGTGCCATCCAGTGTGGTAGACACTACCTGCATGTGACTAATGAGCACTTGAATTGTGGCTAATGCCATTGAGGAACTGAATTTTTAATTTAATTTCAACTGACTTAATATTAAACAGCCACAGGTGGCTAGTGGCTACTGTACTGGACAATACAGTTCTAGATCATGCAGAAGTCATTTCTAGGCAGAGCTTTCCTAAGAACATGGTCTGCCCTGGTATGTCTTTGTCATTGTGGCTCACTGGGCATGCCTGTAAAAGTGGCAAATTTCAACTGTGACAGGCACCACAGAGATGCACAGATTAAGACTGAGCTCTCATTCATTAAGACTCAGCCATCTACATAAATACTTTTTGCTACTCTACGTTCCTCAGACTCTATAGCCTGTTTCAATTATGCGGAAAATCACAATCAAAACATGTTCTAAGTGCCAGCTTCCCAATACACATTTAAAGCAGATCACTACTATTTCAAATTAAGCCTAAACGGCCTCCATAAAAGTGTCAGAAAGCATACCTTGGCATCACAATTTCCGACAACTTCAATTTTTTCTGCCTTCAGTTCCACATTTTGCCTTTTGGATGGACTTTTTACCAGCTGCCCTTGAACTTCCACAGAACTCCCAAAAGCCAGTTCTCTACAGGAAAAAAAAAACCCACCATAAACAAGATGTCATTATATATAACCCTCATTGTAATACAAACCTTGCTAACAGAACATTAAAATACTTAATGATAAAGGTTTTTACCCTTAATTGGGTTAAGAGCTGCAAGTAGTTAACAGAGACTGAAGCAAAGGATAGGTGGGTGATTTTGTCACGTGAAGATATTAGAGGAGGAAAGGCCCGAGCTTGAAGGATCTTGATTCCACATCTTTGGCCTTGGGCCTCAAAGCTATGAAAAGCAGATTTGTTTAGAAACATCATTCAGGGGGCAATGTGAACACTGGATTAAGGATGGGGAGCCGAGGACATGAAAAAGAAAATCATAGGACTCTTTAACAAAAGAAAAAACTCACCTACTGTCAAAGCTTGAATCTGCTACAACCTGAAGGCTTTCCAAAGATGATCCATCATTTACATGAAGGAACAAGACTTCCTTCTGGGACCGCACTGAACGAATCCATCCCTAACAGGGAGAAATATTTCTAAATGTGAGCTTAAAACACGTCAACATTCCAGGCATTTTCTCCTGCCCACCCCCCCGTTATGAATAACAGGGTACATATTTTGGTGCCTTCTTTCTTTTGTATCAAATTCCCAGAAGGAAGATTATGTAGTTATAGAGTAGAAACATCTTTATGGGATTTTTTTTCCTTTTACAAGTATCATACAAAAAGAGTTCTCAAGAAACTTCTCATCGTGAACACACATTAAGTAGTACATAAACTTTCAAAGACACTCTGAATTTAAATGACAGATACGTGTGAGTACAAATGAGATGTCTTCAAGTAGACCAGTAACACTAAAAACAGCTCTCACAGGATCACAACCAACTTAAATTTAACTAGCATAGAAGTTAAAAGTGAAACCGATGCTGTGATTAACCATCAATCACACTTGGAAAAGTGAGATGATCCTACTTAGAAAAACTGTATTGACCCTAACTTTGTGTCCCCATCATACCCTACAGACACTGTAATAGAGTCCTTCTCTTACTTATTTGCATGTCCACTATATTTTGAGGATTTAGGAATCATGCTTTTTAGTTGCTTTGAAGGCCACTGTCAGGTACATAGTAGACAATCCATAAATGTTTGTCACTGAAAGAATACCTACCATGTACAGTACTGAACATCCAGTATGTGACAAGCGTTTTACTACCTTCTTCACATACTGTCTCATCTCCTCCTCACAACAGCTCTATGGGTTACCATTATTCCCATTTTTCAAGTGAAGAACTAGGGCTCAGAGAAGTTAAATAACTTGCTGAAGGTTATACTGCTGGTAAAGGGTGGAGCCTGAATTTGAACCCAAGTCTACTAGAAAGCCCTTGATCTTTCCTCCAGGGCTGCAGTGAATAAAGTGTAAATTGTCTTAGCCTTGTATACAAGACCCTTCATCATCTGGAGCACTCCCATCTTTCCAGTTTCATCTCATCATGCTTCCCCAAAGGCACCTGCTCTTTGGTCACACTCAATCAATATTAATTTCCAAAGCACCACTCTCTTTTTACTTGTTAGTAAAAGTTAACATTATGGAGCTTTTTTTTTTGGTGAGGAAGACTGGCAATGAGCTAACATCTGCTGCCAATCCTCCTCTTTTTTTTCGCTTGAGGAGGACTGACCTTGAGCTAACATTTGTGCCAATCTTTCTCTATTTTGTATGTGGATCGCCACCACAGCATAACCCAACGAGCGGTGTAGGTCTGTGCCCGGGATCCAAACACGTGAATCTCAGGCTGCCAAAGCAAAGCTCACGAACTTAACCACTATGCCACTGGGCTGCCCCTATGGAGCATTTTTTAATGTGCTTCTGTTCTAGGTTCTTTATAAATATTATACTACTTAATCCTCACAAGAACTTCATAAAGTGAATATTATCATTTTAGGGACGAAGAAACATATTTAGAGAGATTAGGATAACCTCTCTAAATAGTCAAGGTCATACAGTTACCAAGTAGTAGAGCTAGAATTCTAATAACAATTCTTCAAAGTTCATGTTCTTAACAACAAGCTTTTCTGGAATGCTATTTCTTCCCCATCCCCAATTCCTCTACCCGAGGAACACATCCTTCAGGATTCAGCTGAAATGTCACCTCATACAAGAAGTCTTCCTGGACCTCCTCATGGTTAAGGACTTCCCTGTTTTCTCATAGTTCTTTATTTATACCACTAATACTTATCACATTGCTGTAATTAGTTATCTTAGCTACTAGACCAGGGCTGGCCAACAAAAATATAATGGGGGTCACAATTGTAATTTTATATTCTTTTTGGGGGTCACATTAAAGGTAAAAAGAAACAAGTAAAATTAATTTAATAATATACTTTATGTAACCCATTATGCCCCAAATATTACCAACATGTAATCAATATAAAAATATATTAATGAGATACTTTGCATTCTTTCTTATTCTTCAAAATTCGTGTCTATTTTACATTTACAGCACCTCTCAATTCGGACTAGCCACATTTCAGGTGCTCAGTGCACAAGTAACTGGTACCTACTATATTAGACTGCATAACACTAAAATGAAAGCTTCTCACGTAGGCAGCAGGTTCTGTTCATCTTTGAAACCTCTCTTGACTAGCACACAGAAGGTATCATTAATGTATATTGAATTAATAGACTAATGCAAGAAAAGGTTTTGATTTGGATTATGGGAAGAATATGAAATCCAAAGAAATGCAAAGAGGGGTAGATGGGTCTTACTGCTAAAAATCAAGGATATGTGAGAACAACAAAAATAATTGCATTAGTGTGTTTCAGCAAAATAATAAGAAACAGTCAAACCACCTTGCTTGGTCTGCTCATTTAAGGGGGAATCTTCTATGTGGAGCTGCTGCAAATAATACTATTAGCAAGAGAAATAATAGTGGCTAACATTTATTGACTGCGAGCCACTGCCCTAAATGTCTTACAATTATTTGATGTTCAGTAATCTTCGAGGTAGGGGCTATACTCTCCATTTTCATAAGAGGAAACTGAGGTTTAGGGCACTTAAGCGACATGCCCATAATTAACGAGCTACTCAGCGGCAGAGATTTAAACTAGGCAGCTTGACTCCAGAGCTCTTTCAAACTGCTACTCTCCACTCCTCCCAATTTATTAAACATAAATTATAAGCAAAGCCCCATTTTAGGCACTGAGGTTGCTAAAAGTTGAACAGAAGGCATGGTTTAGTTGAACAAATATTTACTGTCAGTCATGTGTGAATATCAAGGCGACAGACACGGTTTCTTCTCTCAAGGAGATAGCTCAAGACAACCACATAAAACTGTGGATATTCATTATGAGGGATAAAGGAAAAAGGGCCCGTTCATTTTTCTGTATGATTAATAAGTGTACAGGTAATGCCTTAGTATCATGAACGCAAAGTTCCAGCACTTTATAGGCATCGGAACAATCCTGCGAAAAGTAACGGTAGCCAAAGAAAGGAGAAATACGCGATGCACACGATTGCCTACATTTTCGAACTTCTCCCCGCCAGTCCTGTTCAGCCCCATAGTACAAGGGAAGCCTAGACGCGATGTGCCATGTAAGTCACTGAAAAGAAAAAACCCATCCCGTTCCCACACACCAACCTGGACCTTAACGTGCTCCCCATTCGTGTTCTGGGCCCCGAGAGCGTCCCGCACGCTCAGTTTAGCGAAAGGTTTGTGTCTCGGGCAGGGAGCGGAGGAACAGGAACGCAGGGCTCCGAGCAGGCACCGGGCCCCGAGCATCGCGCGGCCGCCTCAGGCCCTCCTCCGGACCAGCTCTGATCGCAGCGGGTTCGGACCCTGCCCGCGGGGACCGTCCCTTCTTCTCCCCTTCCCGGGCCACAGCGCTGCCCTCAGGTGCTCCCAAGTCTCCTGGTTGCTCCCTTCCCCTTCAGGGACCCCAGATCTGCGCCCACAAACCCTCTCCTCCACTTCCCCTCCCCGACAGGGCGGAACAGAGACACATTCAGCGGCGAACGCCAAAAATAAATCACGCGCCCTGGGTGGCTGGGAGACCCCACAGTCTCGCGCAGCTTACTAAACCCAACTCCCGGACCCCAAGCTGAAACACGCGCTTCCACCACCCCTGCGTCACCACGCCAACGTCATCACGTTACGAGGAGGTTAGCAGGGAGCATGCGTACTTGTGACTCCAGTTTAAAGAGGCAGTGGGCCAGAGGCGGGGTGAAGGAGATGGGGCGGAGGGAGAGGGCGGGGTCAGGAGCTGAGCTGGGGCGGAGCTAAGGCGCTAGGGTTGTAGGGGTTATCACTGAAGGAGCTAAGGAGCCCACTTGGAGCGGGATCTGAGAGTCTTCATTTCTAAAACTTCCAGGTGATGCTGAGGAACACCGAGAGGCAAGGAGTGAGTGATGCAAAGGGAAAGCGTCCAGAAGGAGACTCTTAGTTGTTGAGAGGATTAGCTTGAGGATATCAGTCGTTCCTGAGTTCTGAGCACAGAGGAAAACAAGATATATCCCTTGCTCAAGTCACAGTTGCGTGATGTCAGAAATCTAAACAGACCATTGTATAAAACTTGTATAAAAATTGTATAAAACTGATCACCCGATCAGTTTCCTGGCAGAGCCTAAGTGTGGGATGTCAGAGATGGTTTGCTGGAGAAGGTAGCCTTCTGACAGGTAAGAAGAGACCTTGAAAATGGGAGTCAGAGAAGGCATGACTGGGGTGTGAAGGTGTGACCATGTTAGAGAGAGACTGGAGGAATGTCGGCCATTGCCTGCCAGCATCAAGTCTGTCTCTCCCTTTTTTTCTAGCACAGTTATCTGCATCTGTTTGACCTGGAAACGATGACCTTTTTATTTATTGGGCTACCTTTTACATTTATCCCCCCAAATAAATATTTTTTCCCTGTAACTCAGTGACACTCATGAAAAAATTTCTTCTAATTAGACAGTAGAAGTAAGGGCTAATTACTTAAAGCTGCCACTATTATTACGCCCATTTTAGAGGTAAGGGACTTTAGGCACAGAAAGGTTAAATGACTTGCTCCAGGATACACATCCTAGAAGTGTGAGGTTTAAACCCAGAAATGCTGGCTTCATGCACTAAACTGTTATGCTATACAGTGTCTTAAGGTGGAAAATAAAACTGTAGTCCCTTCCATCAAGGAACTCGTGTTCTAGACATGGAGACTGGCAAGAAAACAGATCATTTCAGTATTAACCTGTAAGTACAAATATAAATGTATGAGCCAAGTGGAGTGGTAGTCTAGAGAAGGAGATAATTGAGTTTTTGAGGAGGATCAGAATTTTGCCAAGTTGGGATGTAAGAAAGAGTATTTCCTGCCAGAAGGTGGGCAGGAAATGTTGCCAGGAGGGCAAACAGCCTGAAAGAATTGTAAAACTTTCTCAAGACAGACTAGAAAATATCCGCCATGAAAATACTGTAATTCTTGGGTACTTCTTGAGATTGAGAAAAGAAATATGGATACTTCCAGCCAAATGCCTTCAGAATTATGTAGCTATGGGCCTTAAAAAAAAAGGAAGTATGCCATGGGAGTATTGGTTGCAAAATCTGGGGAACAAGACAACCTGGGGTACTTAGCAATGACCTGATCCCAGTTCAGATCTCCTCTTTGACTATGCCTACCTTGTCCAAGGGACCAAAAGTAGTAACCAGTTGGCTCACTTCCTACCCAGGCCATTTTCTGTCTTGCCTTCTTTCTCCGCCCCTTCTACACAGTGTGCGTCTTAAGAACTGTGGTCTGAGTCTCAGGGAGTGAGGATCCTGACTTCCTTTACCCTCTCATCTAGTGCTTGTTTAAGCCAAAGGGTTAATTATTTTCTAAGCAGGGACCACTGCTCAGTAATATGCTGAAGACAAGAGAAATCACTGGGTGAAGCTGAAAATTAGCAATAGTTAAAAATGTATATCATTGAAAGTTGACTATAGCATTCATGTGTCTGGTGCTAAGTTCAAACCATTCCGTGCATCTTGTGCTGTAGCAAATCATATCGTCGTCTTGTTTATTTTTTGTTTTCAATGTTGGAATGACACTTCTTTTTAGATTCATCACCTTTCAGACAGTAGCCAGAGTGATCATTCCAAAAAGAATATATACCATGTAGGTAATAATGATGGCTAGTGCTATGGAATGCTTACTATGCACCAGGAACTCTTCACATTAACTCATTTAATCCTTACACTAGGCTTCTGAAGTCGGGTTAGCATCATCACCCCGTTTCCAAAGGAGAAACTGAAGCTCAGAAAGGATTCAAGCTTGTACACTGGCAGTCTGGCTCCAGAGTCCATTCTCTTACCTGCTTTTTACTCCAGTGATTAAACAACCCTTCAGTTGCTCCGCCTACAACATAAAGAGGACTTGCCTTCTTTAGCATGTCTTCCAGGCTCTTATGATCCATGGAGTTCCCTGAAATGCCCTGGAGTGAGGAGCAGAAGTGAAGTGTCCTTATTGTTCCCTTTTGATACTGCAGGTCTGTGCAATGAACACTGTCAGCATTGGGGAAGGTTTTAATCAAGCTCTGCCTGACAGGTTTCAGCTTCACTGGCAAAGTTTCAGGGCTTCTAAAAGGCAGGCATTACTCTGATACCTCATGTTTTCATGGAGTACAACTCAGTGTTCAGGGTTTTCATTATGCTTGAGTCTATTCACGAAACTGTCAATACCCAAAACTTGATTCCAAGGTCATGACCTCAGGGTATAGAGGAACATAGTACTTGATGCAGAAATTATGGAGACGTTAGGTGTACAAAAGGAATGGAGGAACATTGTAAAGGATCTTGGGTTTTTCTGAAGGAGCTAACACTGGTGAATACAGTTTAACTTGAAAATTGAAAGGCGCACGCGCAGAGCAGAAAAAGAAGTTACATTTGTAGTTTAGAACTTTCAGAAAAGTGGCTCCTAATTTAGAAAGAGAAGATGACAAGTAAATGGTCAATTAAAGGAATAAGTAGAGAAAATCAGTAATAACCAAGTCTTTGGGGGAACAAGGCAGTTTTCCTAGAGGAGTGACATCTAAGCTGAGACCAGAGGATGAATATTAGCCAGGAAAAGGGGAACTGTGTGTGGTGAAGGGAGTTGGAAAAGTTTTATATTGTGATTTGTGTGGACTTAACTTGATCACATATGTAAACATTCCTGAGTTGTAAACTTAAGATTTGTACTTTTTACTTATGTATACCTCAATAAAAATATAAATTAAATATTAAAAATAGAGGAATCAGGTCTGTTGCTAGAATTAAAGCATCCTCTTTCCCTGGTTAGTGCAAGAGACTTTCTTTCTTTGTAAAACATATGAACTATTTCTTGCATATAGCAAAGTTTACAGAATAATACAATAAAACCTAGTACCTACCACCTAGGTTTGTCAAGTCAAATCTTAATATTTCGTCATATTTCCTTCAGATCTTTCTCTTATTTCAAAGTTAAAAAAACCCAGATACAATGAATCTCCCTTGTTCCCCTCTACAATCCTATTTCCCTCCTTTCCTCCTGGATAGAGGTAACCAGTATCCAGAATTTAGTGTTTATCATTTCCTTCCATGTTTTTATACTTTAATTATACGCACATGTATGTGTATATATACAATGTGTGTGTATCTATAAAGTCTCTTGTATTGTTTTGCATATTTTTAAACTTTAAATAAAAGGTGTCTTACTCTACATATTATTCTACAACTCAGATTTAGTTTTTGAGATATATCCATGTATCTCTAGTTCCATTCTTTTTAATATTCCATTATATGATTATACCACAATTTATTTATTCTCATTCTGGTAGATATTTGGGCTGTTTTCAGTATTTGTCTATTACAAGCAGAGGTGGATTTACCATGAAGCTAATGAAATTAAACTCAGGGCCCCTTATTTGCATGTACATGTGGTCCCCTCTCATCACACTCCTCTTCCCCACAGTGCTGGGAGTTGCTGAGCATTGTAGAGTGACAGGGGAAACAATCAGGAAGCATTTCTAAAGGAACTCAGAATAAAGGGACATAGAGTTCCAAGGCTCTAGAAATTTCTTTCCTCATTCTAAATAAACATTTACTTTAATATTGTAATTTTATATTATTTTTCTTAAAGAGAACCTCCCAAATTATGTAAGCTTCAAGACTCACTGAACTGGATCTGCCCTTGATTACAAGAATGCTGCAAGAAATATACTGGACACATGTGAAGGAGTTTCTCGGGATCATAAGCCTAGGATATATGCCTCTTCAGCTTTACTAGGTACTGCCTAATTGCTCTCCAAATTGATGGTTCCAATTTATACACCCTCCACAGGCTTATAAGGGTTCTCAGAGCTCCATACTTTTAGTGACAACGGATAGAGTCAGACTCTAATTTTTATCAATGTTGGGTAAGAAAGAATATCTCAGTGTTTTAGAGATTCTGTGTTTTGATTCTCTCCTTGTCTTTTTTCTTCTCAAAATTCCTTTTTAACCATAACTCCCATGATTTTCAATAGCACAGTGGAAAAGAGCACTAGCATGGAATCAGAAGCCCTCATTCAAGTCTCATTTGTATGACCCACTAGCTGTGGAATCTTCGGGAAGTCACTTAAACTCTAGACTTCCTTCCCAGGGCTGTTGACAGTATTAACTGAAACATTTTGTGACTTTTGTGCTGGGGAAATGTGTGTTGTACCTGACTGAACACTCTCCATCATTTATGAGTTTAATATTAGAGTTAGGGAGTCCCCTTGGTTTCTTCAGCCAACTCTATCTAAATCCCAAAGTAGAAGGCTCAAGACTAATTCCGTCTATTTTCTGTACATTTCTTTTAGGTACCGTCCCTCAGTGTGCATGGGAATCACCAGCAGAGTTTGCTGAAGAGCTCTGGGGTCTCCTGTTTCATGATTCTAACTCACTGGCTTTGTAGTTAGATTTTATCCTTTCCCTGGTTTCTTCCCTTTGGTTTCAGGAGGCCCTTACTTTGAGGCTTGAACTTCTTTTCTTATACTACATTACCTTTATTATTATTTTTTTAAATTTAAACTTCAAATGTATTTTCAGAGAAACTGTAAAAAAAAAAAAAGCAACCTACAGTCCAAGCTGCCTCACAGGTTTCGAGTGAAGGAGGCATCAGTGGGCAGTGGGTGGAGCACGACCACAAGAGTGTAGAAGGAGCCCCTTAAGCTAGCTCTGCTGGGGCTGAGGCCCTTCCCAGGCAGACCTCACATCACCCTGCCATGCCCCACTCCTCCTGGACTAGGAGCGTTTTGGTAGCCTCAGCCCTCTCTAGACTTAAAGGCTAGAATTACACTGGAGATAAACTCCATCTCCTTTAAACCAATGTTTTCCAGCTGCAATCATGGTGCAGTAGGCTTGCATATTTGGATAGTAAAACTATACTTATGATTCACAAAATCAATTTAGTGGCTTTTGACCAGCAGAATAGAGAGGAATAAAAAAAATTTATGTGTATCTTGGGTAATTAGAGTAACTGCTGTTTTGTGAAACTTCTAGTATGCAAGATGTAAATATATTTCCGTCTATTGATGGGCAAGAAAAAGTTTGAAAACCACTGAACAGATAGATATATTGTCATGAATAATGAGAGATATCTTTGGAAAAGAATAATCTCTGCTTAAAAATATGCAAATTCTAACTGAAGAAAATTTTGTTCTTATGACTAAGAATCTGGAAGAGAGGTTTTCCTGGAATCCATTCAAACATCAGCACTCACCATTAGTCTAAAACTAATAGACAATTATGTAAATACTTAAAGACACAAAAAGGAAATGAGCTTATGCCCTGGTTTTTCAAACAGGAAAAACAGTTATTGATGACTTTCTAAACTTTTTGAACTTCCTATAGAAGAAGCTTGTGAAAGGTATATTAGAACAAGGATGGCAAGTAAATTCTACCACAAGAATGGTAATGCCTGAAAATTCGGGGACCTGGATATTTCTTTTAGAAGATTTCTAGCAGAGTTTCTTGAATTCCACCTATCCCTACGAAGAGCAGTAAGGAAGATTGACTGATAATGCAACTTTCCCTGAAACCCGATTTAGTGTTGTTTTTTCAGGTTTTACTTTCAGAATCACCTACACTGACAGATATAAAAATATAAAATTTTAATTTTCAATATATTAGATTAAGCACTCCTTACTAGAATATGATGTATATCATAAAGGAGTCTGATACATATATGTATATATTTCTACATACATATATTTGTGTGTGTATATATATATCCTAATCATAAATTATACTATAAAGTTGTTGATTCAACCCCATTTTAAAAATATTTCAATATTTATCAATTTGGATGGAGCCCAGCAAAATCATATAGTCTGGTTTACATTTCCTAGTGACTTGTTGTGGCAGCCAGCTTCCACGATGGCTCCAATGATCCTTGCTTCCTGGTATTCAAACCTTTGTGTTGTCCTCTCCATATTAGTCACATGAGGTTAGTCCATATAACCAAAAGAATGTAGCAGATGTGTTGGTGTATGATTTCTAAGGATAAGTCATAAAAGACATTGCCTCTTTCACCTTCCTTTCTTGGATCAATTGCTCTGGGGGCTTCCAGGTAACTATGTCCTGAAAATGTTCAGTTAGCCTTCTGAAGATGCCCACATGGCAAGGAACTGAGGCATCCTGCCATTAGTCAGCACCACTGTATCCCATATAGGACATATATATCTTATTTGTTCTGTTTCTCTGGAGAATCCTGAGTGAGTCAGTGAGTCAGTTAGTGAGGTATTTATTATTTATTTATATATTTATTTGAAAGTATTGGCTCACATGATTATGGAGCCTGAGAAGTCCCATGATCCGTCCTCTGCAAGCTGGAGACCCAGGAAGACCAGTGGTGTAGTTTGAAAGCCTAAGAGCCGGAGAGCCTATGGTGTAGATTCCAGTCCACGTCTGAAGGCCTGAGAATCAGGAGTGCAGAGGGCAGGAGAATATTGACGTTCCAGCTCATGCAGTTAGGCAGAGAGAGAATTCAGCCTTCCTCTGTCTTTTTGTTCTATTCTAGCCCTCAGTGAATTAGATGATGCCCACCCATATTGGAGAGGGCCATCTGACTTTCTCAGTCCAACAATTTAAAATGGCCAATCCCTTCTGTTATAAGATAAATTAAGTCCTAGGGATGTAGTATATAGCATGGTGACTTTGGTTAATAATACTGTATTGTGTATCTGAAAGTTGCTAAGACAGTAAATCTTAGAAGTTCTCATCACAAGAGAAAAAATTGTAACTGTGTGGTGACAGGTGTTAACTTATTGTGGTGATCATTTCGTAATATATACATATATCAAATCATTATGTTGTATATCTAAAACTAATACAATGTTATATATCAATTACGTCTCAATAAAAAACGGATAATAAAAAAACCCAATTTAACCCATAATGGAGCCAAAATGTAATACATTGGCAATAAAAAATATTCTTAAAAACAAAACAAAAAATAAATCCAAGTTTAAATTGTCTTTTCCTCTTTAGTAAACCAGCAGAACCTGAAAGGACTGTTATTATGTACTCCTCCCCTCTGTAGTAGGAAGAGAAAAAGAATTGCAATAAATGAACTTTATCCCACCCAGAGGCTGGAAGCTCACAGCAATATAATCTAAGTCTGAGAAAAGTCTTATTCTCACTTTCTTATTTATTGAGATTTTAGGGAAAGGAGCCTTTGTAATGACAGTCAAAGATTTTAAAAAGATTATTTTCTAGAGAGCCTTCTATGGAAGAACCAGTGCTCTCTGAAAGAGTATTGTCCTATACTGACCTCTTTCCCCCTCTCTGGAAAGTCACTATTGACTTAGATGAATAAGTGGATTCATACAGAGGAAATAAAATGGTTCATAATAACAATGTTAATACCAATAGTGACCATTCACTATGCTAAGGGCATTAGATGTGTTATTTCACTTAATCCTCAACAATTCTATTCATCCACTTATTTACAAAGTATTATGTACGAGGCACTCTCATAGGTGCTGAGGATACAGCAGTGAACAACCTAGACAAAAATCTCTGCCCTCATAGAGCACACCTTCTAGTAGTAGAAACAGACAGTCAAGACATAAGTAAATTGTACAGTGTGTTAGATTGTTTTTAGCGCTATAGAGAAGAATTAAGGCAGGGAAAGGGGACAGGGAGTGCTGGGGAGAATTACGATTGTAAATAGAGTGGCTGGGGAAGATCTTGTTGGGAAGGTAACATCCGAAGGATGTGTAAGCTATGTGGATATTTGAAGGAAGATGGTTCTAGGCAGAGGGAAAAGCAAGAGCAAAAGCCCTGACCTAGGAGCATGACTGGTGGGCTCAGAGAACAACAAACAGTCTGTGGCTGGAGTCACGTGGGCAGGAAGAGAGGTAGGAGGTCACAGAGGTAATCAGGAGCCACATGACATACAGACTTGTAAGCAAGAGGATGGACTTTGAGTGAGATGAGGGGCCACTGGAAGGGTTTCAGCAGGGGGAATGACATGATTTGACTTACATATTAATAAAATGGCTGCTGCATAGGGAATAGATCAAAGCGGGAGGGGCAAGGGCAGAGGCAGAGAGAGCAGTTAGGAGGTTACTGCAGTGATCCAGAAGAGAAATGATAGTGGTTTGCACTGGGTTGTAGCAGTGGAAGTCTTAAGAAGTGCTTGGATTCTGGATATATTTCAAAGGAGAGCCAAATAGTTAATAAGGGAAAGGTTATTCTGTATTAAAGAATTCCAACTAAAAAATGCAAAGAGAATTAGAAAATCACCATTTTACAATCTCTAATGAAATATCGAGGTAACAATCATCAATGGATGCTAAAACAATTAGGAGAAATATTGATAAGGAACTTTGTAAGGAGTGGATCAGGCTGACACCTCTGAAATCACTGATTAATCTTAACATCACTAAAAATGTGACAATGAGACATTATGAGCCTCCTAATGTGATACAGTAGGATATACTTAGCATACTTAGAATGCTAGGTGGAGCATTCTTGCAAATAGAAACAAACAAATAAATAAAATAAATTTGATGGAATCTCTAGATTAAGCGTAGGCAAAATTTATCTGCAAAAGATCAGATAGTAAATATTTTAGACTTTACAGGCCACATATAGTCTTTATCACATATTCTTCTTTGTTTTCCTTGTTTATTTGTTTTTATAACACTTAAAAAATATAAACGACCATTCTTAAGTTTCGGGAATTACAGAAACAGGCTAGGGGCTGGATTTAGTTTGCTGGCCATAGTTTGCCAACCCCTGCTCTAGATCGAATGCCAGTTTACAGGAAATACGGAAATTAGAGGAACAAATCCAATAATACCATGAGGAAGAAATAAGACTAATCCAGAATAAAGGAAATTCTGTAGGACAAATTAACCAGTTTCTTCAACAATTAAAAGCATTAAAAAAGGAGAGGAGCATTATAGATTAAGGGGAAATTAAGAGATGTATCATCCAAATGCAATGTGTGGGTCCTTGTTTGGATCCTGACTTAAACAAGTCACTTGGAAAAAGATATCTATATATTTTGAGACAGAGAAATTTCAACAGGCACAGGATATTATTTTTGAGTTTCATGAGATTGGTATTACTTCTTCCTTAAATGTTTGATAGAATTTACTAGTGTAGCCATGTGGGCCTGCAGCTCTCTTCATGAGAAGTTTTTAAATGACAAACTTAGAATGCTTAATAAATATGATGTTGTGCAGACTTTCTAGTTCTTTTTGTGTCAGTTTTTGTAAGTTATATTTTTAAAGAAATTTGTCTCTCCAATTTTGGGGGCAGTGGTTTGCCTTGTGACTTCAGTTCTCTAATGGATCTAAGAAGAGCTGTTGATTTTCAGTTTATTCAACTTTTTTTTTCTTGTTGCGAGGACAGGAATGACAACTTCCAAGCTCCTCACCTGCTGGATCAGAAACCAGAAGGGAAAGAACTAGAGGAGAGGACAAATCGATGCAGGAAAGAGAGAAGAGAATTCTTGGAGGAATGTGCTGGAGTAGGTGAGAGAGGGTGGGATCTCGTGTACCAGTCGGGGGCTAGGCTTAGCTAAGCCTAATGAGCAGTTTATCTGTACTTACAGGACAAGATAGAGGGCATGGACACACACGCAGGTTGGTGGGTCTATGTGGTAATGGGAGCTTGTGGAAGTCCTCTTTAATTTGCTTCTATTTCACAATGAAATGGGAGGCAAGGTCTTCTGGGGATGGGGAGAGAGAAAGGAAGGTGAAGCAGGTGTTGACGTTTTGAAAGAGAGGAAAGACTATGAAACAACCATTTGGAAAGTGGGAGAGTAGATGGACTGGAGAAAGATAGTTTGATTGCCAGACAGAATTCGGGTTCACTTGAGGCTCTCAGACCTAATTTTGAAGTGATATCCTTAGCCTCAGGAAACAATATGATAAATCCATTATAGTAAAAACTGCTAGTATCTCTCAATGTCCATTTTCCTCTGTTTAGTAACTGAAGCCCAGAATTGTATCTGGGTACATGGCCCCCATAATAAAGACATTTCCTAGCTTCCTCGCAGATAGGTGTGGTCATGTAACCAGGTAACTAACTTCTGGAAAATAGAATATAATGAGTAGTTCTCAAAAGTGCACCTTCTGAGAAGAATCATTAAAGGGAGGGTTCATCAGCTAAGTGTGAGGATGGGGGAAGATGTAGGTGATTGAAAGAGAGAGGAGAAAGCATGAATAATTAGGAGAGTGGAAGAGTGAATGTGCTAGGGAAATGTGTAATGATTGTTAGGCTGCATTAGGGAGTTCTCTTGGGGGTTAGTGTCCTAAGGTAAACACTCTTTAACATCCTGTTTATACGTGAGGATACCAGACTTAGAAAGATTGAGACTTACTCCCCAAATCTCACAGTGATGAAGTGGTGGTGACTCTAAAATCGGGCCACTACTTTCTTGGTACCCCTCCCTCTATTTTGACATAGACACTTGAAGCTGTTGCCTGTCTGGAAAGCAGGCCGGGTGTTCACTTGTCAGTAAGGAAGAAGACATGATTCCTGAATGAACACACTCACACAGCAAAGCCTCAGTCACTCCTGCAGGCCACGCCAATGCTATGGTGCAATTAGCAACGATTTTAGAGCACCTGCTGTGTGCTTGGTACAGTGCTCAGAACTGGAGGTACATAAGGGAAGGAAGTCCTGTGTAGTTTCTTGTGTGCCTCTTATGTGCTACAGTATAAATGTGCATTACGAATTATTTTTTGAACACCCACTGTGTGCTGAGCCAGCACTGTCCTGCGTTTTGAGGCATATAATATTGAATCCTTCTGGAAACTCATTCTGCCAGCTTCTCTCCCCACCCCTGTACTGTAAAGACAGAACAGTTCTCCTTTCCTGGGGTTGTGAGGCTTGTGCAAAATGATGAAAAGAAGAAAGTCATTTTTTCTGGTGCTGTACTCTGACAGCTGAATAGTCCTTGTCCTAGTTCCTGTCTAGTTTCCAAGCCTGGTTTTCCAACCTTCTTGCTGATTTTGAGAGTTCCATGATTATTTCAGTAACTTCCTTCTTTTCTCTTTAAAAAATCTTTTTTATTTTGAAATTATTTCAAAGTAGTATTGAGTAACAAGACAGTTTAAAGAACTCTCATATCCTTTATTTGGATTCACTAATTGTTAATATCTTGCCATATTTACTTTATTGTTTTCTCTCTTATCTCTCTCTCTATATATAACTGTGTATGCATATTATACATATATATTATATATATCATATATATGTCTATATTATATGTGTAGAATTTTTCCTGAGCCATTTTAGAGTTGCAAACATCATGCTTCTTTACCCCCATATCCTCCATTGTATATTTCCTAAGAACAAAGATATTCTCTCATATAACCACAACATCATGATCAAATTCAGAAAATTTAAGATTAACTCATACCATTTTTTTGTGTGTGTGAGGAAGAGCAGCCCTGAGCTAACACCCGTTGCTAATCCTCCTCTTTTTGCTGAGGAAGACTGGCCCTGGGCTAACATCCGTGCCCATCTTCCTCCACTTTATATGGGACGCTGCCACAGCATGGCTTGACAGGTGGTGCGTCTGTCTGTGTCCAGGATCTGAACCTGCGAACCCCGGGCTGCCGAAGTAAAGCGCAAACTTGAACCACTATGCCATTGGGCTGGCCCTAACTAATACCATTTTATAATATACAGTCCATTTTCCAGATTACACTAACTGTCCTAATAATGTCATTTATATCGATTTCCCCCTCTGACCCAGGATCCGGTCCCAGATTACACATTGCATTTAGTTGTCATGTCCTTGTTTCTCAAGTTAGCCAGAGTTTATCTCTTATAACCAAAGATTCTTAATGACGTAGTTTCTTTCTGTTGTTTTTAACCAAAGAACCTTTGTGATACAGTAAGTGTTATCATTTAATCCTAACCGACTCTTCTAGGTAGGTATTAAAATCCCTGTTTTACAGTATTATGAGGCTCAGCGAAGTTAAGAAACTTGCCCATAATGACACAGTAAGTTCTGAAGCTAGGATTTAAATCCAAATCTTTTTTTACTCCCAAGCCCCCTCTTATTCCGTTGCAGACCTGGCAGATATTAATAAATCACAATCCCTGCATTCAAGAATCTTACAACTAGTATGGGAGAGAGATAGATAAACAAATAATTAGAATAGATGGAATAAATCCCAACCACAAAAGTGTGTACGAGGTGTAGACAGAACACAGTCAATGAACGTATTTCGAGTGTGACAAGAAATATGGTCAGGACTTCAATAGCAATAGAAGAAAATAAAATCAGTTTTCTTCCTTGATGCCAACTGGGTGTTTATAGACTGTTTACTGTCCAAAGCATGATTAATATCAATGCTGATCAGCTAACCTCCAAAATATGCTCAGGAGTTTCCATGTTTAGTTGGCTAACATTGTTAACTTTGACATCTGCTAATGCAATATCACCTCCTGAATGTTAGGGACCTAAGCAGTTGCTACATCATTTGAATTCTTAGCTGGCCATTTTGATTAATGTTGGCATCCAATTCTGACATTTAGCTGTAACATATTGCAAAGATCCTAATCTATAAGCTTGCTTAAAATCTGCCCTGCTTAGTTGGGTAGTTTTAAAATATTGACATTATAAAAGGAGTTCCGAAGGTAAAAGGGTCTGATCCCTTCAAGAAATCTAGAGCCCTTTCCTTTTCTCTTTTTGTAAAAAGTCAAATGAAAAGTAAGCATCAGGCGGGAGGAAAACCAGAGCTACAAAATCAGAGCAAATAGCACCTCCAGTATTGTGGCTTCAGTTCAGAACCTGGTGACAAAGAGAAAATATGCAAAGGTCAGGAGCTCAGATGGCATCCAGGATGGAACAAGGATGTGTATTCTGAGAGTAACAGGAAGATGTTAGCAAATCAATGGACCTTGTGCTTGGTTAGGGGGCTGAGCATTTGCTGGGAACCCCCAGGGGGACCTGGGCAGTCTGCGAAGGGGAGGAAGAACTGGATAAGCATGCATTGATAATATCTGTTATTGGTAAGAGTACTTAAGTTTTATTTAGTAGATAGCTTTTCTTTTAATACTTAATTTTCATGTTCAGTTGTTCATAAGTAACTTGCATAAGTAGGTTCTCAAGTAATGTTGAATTGGATTAAGCTGAAAGTGGATGATAAGACTATTCTATACAGAAAAATTTATGTTATTGGTGGCTCATGGGATGCATTCTCCCTTCTCTTAGCTTAAATAGAGATGACTGGTGACCTGCCACCAGCAACCTAGAGCCCTGGTATAGGGGTTGACTGGTTTAATAAGTGTTTACTGAACAGTTGTTGTGGATCAGACCTTGTCTTAGGTACCAGGGACACAAACAAAGACATCTTTGTGTCTACCTTCAAGGGGCTTCTTGACAAGGAGCCCACAGTTATGACTGCCAGCTGTCCATTTTGTCACTCCCAACTCTCTCAGTTTATCCATGAAAGTTTCAATATCTGAGACCACAGGATATCAGCATCAGAATGAACCACTGAGATCCCCCTGATTTTGGCAGGACTACTACAGATTCAGCCCAAAGGATGGGGCATATCTTCCTTTTTTCTTTCTTTGTTTTTGGTGCAGAAGATTGGCCCTGAGCTAACATCTGTGCCCATCTTCCTCCATTTTGTATGTGGGACGCTGCCACAGCATGGCTTGGTGAGCTGTGCATAGGTCCATGCCTGGGATCCAAACCTGTGAACCCCAGGCCGCTGAAGCAGAGTGTGCAAACTTCACCACTATGCCACTGGGCCAGCCCCTGTTTAATGCTCTCCTAAGGTAACAATGAACTCACCGTGTGATCTAGTCTAGTGTCTCACAACTTACCATGTGAAATTCCTTCCATAGAATAATGATGTTGGTGCAATGATAACGGCAACCACTATTTATTGTGCATGTGGTATGTGCCAGGTCCGGGGCAAAATACTCCACATATTTTATCTCATTTAAAACTCACAACAATTCCATGAGGTAAGTAGCCTGTTCCTAATTTATATTTGGGAAAACTGAGGATCTGTAAGGGAAGGGGCTTGCCCAAGGTCACATATCTAGGAGGTGGTGGAACTGGCATTCAGTCCCAGGATAGTGTGACTCCAGAGTGCGTGATTCCCTCTCACCGAACAGCGGTATTCTTCCTTCTAATCTGTGGTGGATGTACTCGACTCACCTCCCCAACGTCGTCTCTGATTATAGTACTTAGAGTGTGTGGCTGGGAGCGCTGAAGGTGGATGACAGGTGCTGGGCAGTGTGGGTGGGCGTGGCCTGGGAAGGAGGGAGGCTATAAGGGAAGAGTCCAGTTTCAATCCAAAAGACTTGAATGTGATATTACACGCACATAGTCCCCATCACATCCCCATTATACCTGCAGAGCTGTAAGCTGATTTCTGTGACACAGATAACTCAGGCCTTTTCTGGAATTTCTCTCTTTGAATCGTTTGAGGGTATGCCTGCCCTCAAGTGAATGTGGAATATTTACAACAGTAGCAACGTTCACTGAGCGCCCCCTCAGGCCTGATCCAGAACTGGCAATGGAAACATGGACCTTGGTTAATTCACTGAGGCAGAGTGGTTAAGGGCATGGACCCTGGAGTCAAATCAACTTCAAATCCTGACATGGCTACTTAGTAGCTGTGTGATCTTGGGTAAGTTACTTAACCTTTCTGTGCTTCAAATTCCTTAACTGTGAAAAAAAGGAATAATGGCTTTCAGTCAGAGCAGGATAATGATAGCATAGATTTTTTAAAAATTTTGAACAGCTTTATTGAGTTATAATTGACATAAAATAAACTGCATGTATTTAAAGTGTAAAATTTGACTAGTTTTGACATATCTACACATCCATGAAGCCTTCACCACAGTCAAGATAGTGAACATACCATCACTCTACAAAGTTTCCTCATGACCTTTTATAATCCTCTTTTGCACACCCTTTTCTGTCACCAACACCATCGCTCTGCTCATAACCAAATAGCCACTGATTTGAAAAGCTAAGATTTCTTGGAGAATTGATTTCTATATCATGTAATGCCCTCCTTTTTCCCTGATAATTTTACTTGCTCTGAAGTCTGCTTTGTCTGAAATTAATATAGTTACACCAACTTCCTTCCAGTATCAGCATAGTATGTCTTTCTCCATTCCTTTATTTTAATCTGTCTTTATATTTAAAGTGGGCTTCTTGTAGACAACATATACTTGGGTCTTTTTTTTTTTTTTTGCTGAGGAAGATTGGCCCTGAGCTAACATCTGTGCCAGTCTTCCTCTACTTTATATGTGGGATGCCACCACAGCATGGCTGATCAGTGGAGTAGGTCTGCGCCTGGGATCCAAACTTGCAAATGTGTGCCCCCAAAGTGGAGAGCACGGAACTTTAACAACTCAGCCACAGGGCCAGTCCTGGGTCTTGTTTTCTAATACATTCTGATAGTGTCTATCTTTTATTTGATGCATTTGGAACATTCAAACTTAAAATGATTATTGAAATACTTGGTTTATTGTCTATCCTATTTGTAATTATTTTCTATTTGTTTCCCTTGTTCTTTTTCTCTTTGTCTTCCACTCATAACACTGCTGTCAATCATTTCACTTATTCATAAGCTATAATCACCAAATACATTGTTGGTATTGTTATTTTGATCAAACTGTTCTCTATTCTATCAATTAAGAAAAATAAAAATATTTATCTTCCTTTATTCCTTCTCTAATGCTCTTCCTTTCTTTATGTCGATCCCAGTTTCTAACCTACATCATTTCCTTCTCTCTGAAGAAGTTTTAACATTTCTTGCAAGGCAGATCTGCTGGCAGATCTAACTAAAACTCCCTCAAGTTTGTCTGAGGAAGTCTTTATTTCTCTTTTTGAAGGATAATTTCCCAGGATACAGAATTCTAGGTTGGTGGTTTTTTTCTTTTAATGTTTCAAATATTTCACTCCACTCTCTTCTTCCTTGCAAGGTTTCTGATGGGAAGTCTCATATAATTTTTATTCTTATTCCTCCATGGATATGTGTTTTTCCCCCTCCTGGCTTATTTCAAGGTTTTTCTCTGTCTTTGATATTTTTTCAGTTTCAACGTAATATGCCCGTGTGTAAATGTTTTGGATTTGTCATGCTTGATGTTCTCTGGGCTTTCTGTATCTGTGGTATGGTGTTTGTTATTACTTTTGGAAAATTCTCAGCTATTAGTTACTTCAAGTATTTCTTCTGTTCCTTTCTCTCTTTCTTCTCCTTCTGGTATTCCATTACATGTATGTTATGCCTTTTGTAATTGTCCCACAGCTCCTGGATACTCCATTCCATTATTTTTTTCATTCTTTTTTCTTTTTGCTTTTCAGTTTGGGAAGTTTCTGTTGACACAGCTTCAGACTTGTTGATTTTTTTCCTCAGCTGTGTCCATTCTGATGATTAGCCCATCATAGGCATTCTTCATTTCTGTTACACTGTTTTTGATTTCTAGAATTTCTTTTTGACTTTTTCTTAGAGTTCCTATTTCTCTGCTGACATTACCCGTCTGTTTTACATGTTGTTCACATTTTTATCAGAGCCCTTAACATATTAATCATAGTTATTTTATTTTATTATTATTATTTTTTTGGTGAAGAAGATCGTCCCTGAGCTAACATCTGTGCCAGTATTCCTCTATTTTTCATATGTGGGACACCGCCACAGCATGGCTTGATGAGCAGCATGTAGGTCTGCACCTGGGATCCGAACCCATGAACCCTGGGCCACCAAAGCAGAGCATGTGAACTTAACTGCTATACCACTGGGCCGGCCCCTATTCATTTATTTTTAACAATATAATGAACTCCCACTTACTAAAATTCTCCACTGATAGAATGGTTTGAAGTTCTAAACAACAAAAATATTACCCAGATAGTTTAAGAAGTGTCAAAATAATTGCTTACTTATTGGAGATTATCTCATGAAACCGATTGACTTAGACTGACAACTGTAAAATTCAGTTGCTTATCATCAACAATAATATTGGAAACCTGGATTTACAACAAGAGGCCTCAGTTCTCTCACATTTGACTTGTGTTCCTACCTTTTCCTCTGTAGAATCACCTCAGTCTTGCTAATGCCTTATCAGCTGCGGCCGTGACAGATTCACGAGCAGTTCCCCAAATGCCAACAGGCGTGGCAGACAGACATTTATCGGTTTGGGATTTGCAGAGTCTCTTGAATATGCAAGCTTATATTTTTCTTAAATGTGGAAATTTTCAGCTCTTATTTCTTCAAGCATGTTTACTGTGTTACACTGTCTCCTCGCTTCCTTTGACTCTGGTGGCACAAATGTTAGACCATTTCATGTGGTATCACAGATCCCTGAGACTCCTTTCATTTTTTTCCCATTTTTTTTCTCCATGTTGTTCCAATTGCATACTTTTTTTTTTTTTTTTGGTGAGGAAGATTAGCCCTGAGCTAATATCTCTTGCCAATCCCCCTCTTTTTGCTGAGGAAGACTGGCCCTGGGCTAACATCTGTGCCCATCTTCCTCTACTTTATATGGGACGCCGCCACAGCATGGCTTGATAAGCAGTGTGTAGGCCTGCGCCTGGGATCCAAACCTGCAAACCTGGGCAGCCGCAGCAGAGCACACGAACTTAACCGCTACAGCACCGGGCTGGCTCGCAAGTGGATACTTTTAATCAGTCTATCTTCCAGTTCACTGTTTCTTTTTCTTTCATCTCCATTCTGCCATATTGAGCCCATCCAATGAGTTTTTACACTTTTGGTTAATGTATTTTTTAGTTGTAAAATTTCCTTTGGTTCTTATTTATATCTTTTATTTATTTTCTGAGAACTTCTATCTTTCCATTTGCTTCAAGAGTGCTCATTCTTACTTTTGGAGCACATTGATAACAGCTGTTTCAAAGTCTTTGCTAGATAATTTCAACAACTGTGTCATCTTAGCATTGGCCAAGTTGAGATTTTCCTGGTTCTTCATATGGCAAGTATCTTGGATATTTTGAATATTGTGTAATGAATCTCTGGATCTTATTTAAGTTCCATGGGGAATTTAAAAAGTTCAGAAGCGAGCGTTTGACTAGGTTGGGTTCAGGCCACACATTCTGACCAGCCTTCTGTGGATTGTGGTTTCAATGTTCAGTTTTCAAAGACTTTGCCAGGCTATTTGGATCTGTTCTGCACGTGAGCCACCCAATGGCCAGTCTGGGACCCGGGTCACAGTCCCTTTCTCACTTCAGTTCTCAAAGTTTGTGGTGTACTGCTGAGGGCCAGATCTACGGATGTGCAGCTAGGAATGGGGCCAGGAGTTCACAAACAACTTGTGGGTCCACTGTCCTGAGTTCCTCCCTCTCCACAGTCTTCCTGGTATGTTCTGTTTCACTGAGGCTCCCTTTTGGGTTTTCCAGCCAGAAATCTAGGGCTTTATTTACCCCCTTTCTGTCATTCACTTCCTGCAGCTACTGCACCTGCATCTGGGACTGTCTGGTGGGAGGACAGAGAGAGCAGAAAAGCAGCAGGGGTTCACCCACACTCCTGCGGGTGAGACTATCACTCCTCCCTTCAGAAAGGATTGTCCCCCTCCCTGAGTTTTGGGTGTCTGTGGGCCTCTGCTGCCACTCTCAGGAGACCCCTTTCTCACTCCTCAAGCCTGAAACGGAGGGTTTCTCAGAATTCTGTCTGTGCTGATGCCCACTTCTGAGTTTTCGCTGCTTGAATCAAGGCTGGAGGGTACCAGAGGGTAATAAAAGGCTAAACTCACAGCCGGTTCCACAGCACTCCAAATTCTAGTTTTCCTCCTCAGTCTGGCTGCTGCTATTTACTTTTCAGAGTCCTCACGTAGGTGCTCTGTGCATCCTGTTCAAGTTCTATAGCTGCTCCATCTTTCCCGGAGCCAGAACCTGAAAGTTCTTTAAAGAAGAGCTCCACTTAATCAAGGAATAATAGGCTTAGAAAACCAGCATTTTTACATCACTTTAACATCACTAAATCTTAACATCACTAGAAGGAGGACAACCAAACGCTATGTGCCTCCTGATGAGATGTAACAGAAAGTACATATGAATTGGTCTTGGTTGAAACAGTTGAACCTGAATTTAATGAAACCTCTAGAGCTGTGTGCTAGCTTTTAGGAGATACAGAGGCCTGAGAGTGAAATGACACTCTGACGAACCATCACCCAATCCAGGCTGTGAGACCTTCTGTAGCACGAATGAGCTGGTGTCGCCAACAAATAAACGGCATTAAGAAGAAGTGAAATATTATAGAGTAAAAGGGACATAAATCTCATGGGATGAGAGGATTCGAGGAGATAATGAATGTAAAGTGCTTAGCACAGTGCCTGGTAAATGGTAAATGAAAGCTGTTACTGCCTCTTGTCACCTCTCAGAGTCTCAGCCTCCTCATAATTTATAAGACACAGGAGATGACAGCCTCCCTCTCAAGGCTGCTTAAGGATCAAAGATTCAGCTACTTGGGCCCCTTTCCCTCTGCACCTGGGTGGGAAGGCTGGTCCTTGGCAATATCCAGCACAGTGTGTACAGTTGGCCAGTAGATGGCAGCTCAGGACAGTCTATCTGGAAACCTGGAGTCATGAGGGAGCTAGTCTGGTTTTGGCTGTAAGAAGTTGGGTCCTGCCTGATCACCCATCAGCCAGTGTTCCCCTTCTCTTCCTAGGAAGGAGGCATAAAGCTGAAGGGAGAGAATCAGTGCAGCATCTTAGATTAGGATTCTAGCAGCAGTTTGCTGAGGATTCATCATCTGCTGGGCAGAGAGGTATTCTTTAGACCCAGTTAGACCAGGGTTCAAGCACCACCTGGCTAGCTGTGCCTGGACTTGTCCCGAGTCCCATTGCCCCCTGCCCCATCCTGAATCACCTGTGTGTAGGTCCAACCTGGTTCACCTTCTCTTCCCCATCAGACTGGGGGTAATTTACACCTATGCACCCATCCATAGCTGGTGTAAGATATCCTTTAGGAAAAGTTTGTCAAATGAGTAAATAAGTAAATGCATTATGGATCGTCAATCACATACCCTTCTTCCCCAGCAGACTCCAGGACAGGGTATATGCATTTTCTTTTTGTCTCTCAGCTTAGGAGATAGCTTGGGGAGTGATAGTGCATGTGCTGGAACTGGATTGTTTAGGTTCAAGTCTTAGTTCCTCCACTAACTAGCTGCATGTCCTTGGACAAGGGCCTATTTCTCCTCCTGCAAAGCGGAGATAACAATAGTACCTCCTTTGTAGTATTATGGTGAGGACTAAATGAGAAAATGCATTAAAGTGCTTAGAAAAGTGCCTGGCACATAGTAGGCACCTCATGACTATTAATTGGCGTCGGAACCTTGCGTTACTCTGAGGCAGATTTAATGCATTTGCAAAATGCATTCAAGGAAGATAACGAAAAGGCCTAGTGTGGCTGTCTGGCAAGGGGATGGCTCTCAAGAAACAGCAGCTTCCCCTCCAGCTCCTCCCCTCCTCCTCCTTCTTGTTATTGATGTCATCATTGTTGATTATTTGGAGAGACCTAAGGTAAGTCTCCAAGCCCTGTGAGTCATGAATGCTGTTTGCCTACCTTTTCTTCCAAGCTCAGGCTCAGCAGTGGCCTCTACAGTTGTCTGCATGGTACTGAGGACAGCACATTTGGGACTGAGGGACCCTCCTCACAGTGGCCCAAGGATCGGAAGGCACTGAGGCAGGAGGAGGGACTTCCAGAGCTGATTTTCCTCCTCTGTACCCTTTCTGGTGTGTGTGTGGTGCTTTGGGAGCATTTTCTAAGAGTCATTGCTCAACCTTGGGGCTGTTGTGCAGGTCAAAAGGATTCCTGCATGAAGGTCCTCTGAACCACACAAAGTGCATGGGCAGGACAGTGGATTATTATGGTCCTGGATGATCTCACCACATTTTTCTTCCTGTCAGTCTGGAGAGATGGGAAAGTGTGACAGGTGACCACTAGGTGGTGTTATCAATGTGAAGAAATCATTAGCCTGTCAGCTCATCACCTGTACAATAGAGTGGAAGAGCAGATAAACATCTATCTGGAGAATAGCAAACCTCTCATCTCAATAATTCCAGCCATCTGCCAGGATTTGGGATGGAAATGATTGCTGACCCAGGAGAATGTACACGGCGCAGGAGCACAAAAGCTAGGGGGAAGGAGGAAAGGTCAAGCCTACCTGGTTGTGCGGCCCCTGCCCACCAGACCTCCTGATTCCCGAGGCTCCTCCTCTGCCTTGCCCAGGAGACGTGCCAAGCCTGCAGGATGCCTTGATGCCTTTCCCTCGTCATGCCCCCTGCCTGCCAAACCCTTCTTCATTTCTTTCTCTTGAGACTCAGTCAAGGTGTCACCTCCCCTGATCCAGATGGGACTGGCTCATAGCTTCTTTGTGCCCCAATGTCCCCACACCTCCTTTCCCAGGTCTTTGCCACTTTAGTGGATTTACATGTTTACCACCGAGTGAGGATTTCCTGGCTTGGTGTTGGTGGGGGTGGGACGAGGTCAGGCTGGTTCTATTCAGTCTCCCCCATGGATATGTAAGGGCTTTCTCACCCACAGGAACTCTTTGGGGCTCCAGGGCCCACCCTCTGCCTCAGGGCCCTGAGAATGTCCTAGAATGCTGTAGGTTTGTCCACACTGGGTAAGCAGTGTGGGGAGGACTGGTTATGTAACTTGCATAGCCCAGTGCAAAATGAAAATACAGGACCCCTTGTTCAAAAACTGTTAAGAATTTCAAGATGGTGACGGCAGAGCATTAAACCAAGAGCAGGGCCCTTCTGACTACAGGGCCCTGTGTGACTGCAAGAGTCGCACACCTGTGAAGCCAGCCCTGGGTTTGGAGTTGAGCGAAGTGGGCCTTGTGTCTGTTGAATGGTCATCAGGTGACTCGCCGGCCATTTGAAAGGTGGTTGGCCATCATTAGACTTTTCAGTGTATGAAGCCCTTCACATCAGCATCTCTCTTACTCCCCAGCTTTAAGACATAAGAGAAATAGCCTAGAATTTGGAGTTAGGCAAACCTGGATTCGAATTCTGATTCTATTACTTAATAACACAAATCATGAACATCTCTAGCCCTGATATGCCTTATCTGCAAAATGCGAGGTAATAATACCTACCATGAATACTCTCTAGGTTCAAATGAGATTTAATATAGAAAGCACTGGGTCTAGAGCCCACACCTACCATATCTCACTGAGCTCTCCCCGCTGAGCCACACTGCTTGTCCTCAGAAGCATCTGATCAGGAGAGAACAGGGGCACATGTTGGGCCTAACGGTTGGGCAGTGCTAGCTCAGTGAGGAGGGTCACCATGTGAGGCCCCAGGGAGCTCCTCCTGAGTGCTCCATGGTCTCTGGCAGCATCGACTGAGTCAGGTAAGCAGTGAAAGAGAGAACCAGGGAGACCCTGGAGAAGCTCTTAGATCACAGAATCACCACGGGGGAGATTCATTCATCATTTATCCAACAAGTGCCTATGAATGCTGCCTGCGCCAGGTGCCAGGGATACAGTGGTAAGCAAACCAGGTGAGGTCCTGACCTCTGTTAGCTTAATGCATGCGATTGTGTCCTGCTCTCTTGGGTGCAGCCCTCCCTAGCCAACAGTCAACCAGCATCTACTAGGTGCCATTATGAGGCAGGAAATGAGACTACAGCAGGTGCTGTGAGACTCCACCCACCTCCTCAGATGGAAATGAATGAAAGCTGTGCGCTTTCATGCCCAACAGCCAACACCTGCGACTCTTTGTAGGCAGGCTGTCCTCAGGCTGCTGGAGCTCCCTATGCCGAGTGCACAGAGAATCAGAAGTGCCTGGGCAATGACATCCCCAGGGGCAGCCCTTAACAAGTTGACAAGATTGACAAGTGCAGAGGTGTAAAAACTCCAGCCCCTCCCCCGCTGGGGACAATTCTCAGGTGTGACTTAGATTGTTTCCACATCTCCCCCACTGGACTGAGCCAAGTTACTCTCCTGGGACTTTGCTTGATCTCACACCCTTGATGGCTCTCTTCCCTTTCTTGCCCCTCGTCTTCATTTGTCTGCCTGTTTTTCCTAGGACCATTTCCTCAGAACTTTCAGACAAATCCTTGTTCAGAATCTACTTATCGGGAACGCCCTGACTCAAGATAGAAAGAGGAGAAAAAAGGAGGTAGCAATTGTTCCCGTCTTCATGTTACTACAAACAGAGATGCAACGTGTCAGAGGTAAGTCATTATGAATAATAATAAGTACAGCTTTGCAAAATAATTCCTTTTATAAATTAAAATTAGAGTGCACTTACAGTTATTCTTGTAGTACTACGATGACTCTCTCTCACTTGCATTCTGATATGCTTTTTGAGTGGGGAAAAAGAGGAGGCACTCCTGCCTGCTGGGGTTTGCACACAACATACACCTTCATTGTACCAAATCTAGATAAACTCATGGGAGTGGGTCCTGCATGTAAACATCAACCATTGTGTGTTTTGCTGTGTGAAAAGAGTTGAGACATGTGGATCGGATCCCTGGGAATTTCTGGCTTTATGCCTGCCTGGACTAGGTTCAGAGGAGTAGGGCCTGGAGGCCCAGGCTCCCCCAGGTCCATGTGAACAGTACAGCTACCCACCAGGAATGTCTTCCATTCTCATCGAATCCCTTCCCACCTCTTCAGGAAATTCTCTCCAGTTCCACCTCTCCCCACCCAGCCCACCCTGAGCTCCTCTTCTTTGGCACTGTGGAAAGGGATTTTTGTTGGAACCATTTTCTTAGCACTTGGCCCACTTTCTCTCTCCTCTTAAGCTGGCTGGAGTCATTGAGTTTCTAGCTGAAATCACAGGCTGATCAGGCAAGGAGCACATTAGAAGCCTCAGCCACAGCAGGAGGTGGGAGCTGGGGCTGGCCCTGCTGTCACAGAATCATGGCTATGGGCAGAGGATGAGCTTAAGTTCCCCAGAGCTTGGTTCCTCCTACAACCAAACCTATGTCAGCAAAGCACGGATGCCAGGGCTCCTGCGCAGCGCACCTGACAGGTCTGGAGCCTACCCATGCTTGTCTGCCCAGCCAACCTGCCTGGACCCAGACACCTCCCCTGAGGATCTGGACCTACCCTCAGACACTGATGGGGTTCTGCTCTCAATAGCCCTACACACTGTAGTGCCTGGAGCCCCTGGCTGCCTTGCCGTGTTTCTGCTATAAAACTGGCAGCTCCTTGTCCCTTGGACTGAGCTTAAGCTTATGGTGCCTCTTGATTCCAAAGACTGGGCTGCTGGCCACCTATCTCAGGGCAGAACCTGGAGGATTTCTGCTCTCCACAGACTTCTGAGTTCTAGCAAGTGTGGATGCTGAGGCTTCTGGAGTGGAGACATAGAGCACATGCTCCTTGGTATCACAGTCTGTTTTCTGAATCTTTCTAGACGCTCTGACTGGGTGGTGATGTAGATAAGCAAAAGGTCCTGTTTTACATCTTTAGGTCTTCCAAGGCTGTTTGGGGTACTATCGTACATACATGAGATGCTCATTAAATGTGTGATTAATTGCAATTCCTCCTCTAGGCCTCCTCAAGGGCCTGGCTGTGGCATTCACTCATTTAATCATCCATTCTCTTTCCATCCATCCATCCACTCAGTCATAAAATAAATATCTGCATCTGAAATAATGACTATTTCCTCTGTTCCCATCTCACAGACTGAGGAAGAGATTTTCAACCTGAGAACTTAGTCCAGGGAGTGTAGAGTGGGCATATTTTGAAGGTGAGGGAGGGGATGACAAAGCGAAGGCCCAAGTGCTCTGCGTACTGTGTCAGGTAGGGGCAGGAGTGGGTTTGCAGATGACAGGTAGGAAAATGCTTCTGTTCTTCCCGATGGGTTTAAGACTCTATTGCCCCTAAGAATTAGTGTTTGTCCTTGCAAGGTATGTGTGTCTCCACAAATACACTTTGGAATCTTGAAGGAATAAGAATGTATTTGCAACTCCTACTGCCCCTGAGACCTTGAAAGGGGACTGGCCTGGGGCTGGTGGCTGGAGGCCACCGGGGGTTTTCCAGACTGATGAATTCAGACTGGAGAAATAAATGCTGAATTGACTGATGAGGGAGAGGTGGGCTCTCCGGTAGGGCTGGAGCTTCCCAAGGTGTGGAGAGAGATTTCCAGTGTGGGGGTTGGAAGGAGAGGCACCCACAGAGACACCAGCGTGAGGACTGGGAACAAGGTCAGGGTGGGACGAGACCAAGTGGAAAGCCGTGTAAGAGGTTTTACTCTTAGACACTTCTCCCCTGGATATGGGAAAAGGTGTATTAGCTCTCACTTTTAAAGTCTTTTTCCTCCTATGTTGTAGTTTTCTCCATGGCCTCAACAGATCAGGAAATCTTGAGTCACCTGTACAACCTTGAGGGTAGGTTACAGAGGGCAGTGGGGGCAGGGTGTGCTGGGGAGCAACCCCCCCCCACCTTGTCCTCTGCCCAGGTCTTCCTCGCCTGGGGCCTGTGGCAGCTGCAGCGGATTTGCCAGGAGAGGGAGGCGCAATGCCCAGTTCAGAAGAAAGGGGGCCTCTATCCAGAAGGGGACAGAAGACAACCCTCCTCTTTCTCAAATACACCAGAGAGAGTGCACCCCTAAGGCCAAGGGAAAGTTGAACTCAGGGTGACCCACAGCTGAGCACCTGCTTTGGGCACTGGGGACACGAAGAGGATTAGACAGACACAGCCTCGGTTGGGCTCAAGAAGTTCACACCCAAGAATAATCCAGTCTTAAAAAGCACCTGGCACGTGGCAGGTGCTCAGTTGAGTGCCTTTTGAGAGGGGAATGAGCAGCAAGTGAGAGGGCTTTGGAGTACATTTCAGCTAGGCTTGAAGAAGCAGCGTGTGCAGAGGCCCAGAGGTGTGAAGGTCCGTGGGTACTTGGGGAGGGGGGCACGTTCCTCTGCAGTGGGGAAGAGGGAGGAGGATGTGATACACCTGCTCTGCTGGCTAGAAATGGCAAGTTTTGTTGGCCAAGAGCATCTGAAAGGCCATGCTAAGTAGCTTATTTTGTACATAATATAAAGGACAGGGTAGTTAGCAGTGGTTCTCATAGTGTGAAGGGGCATCAGCATCATCTGGGAACATGTTAGAAATGCGAAGTATGGGGCCCCATCCCAGACCCCCTGATTCAGAAATTGCAGGGTTGGCCCAGCAATCTGTTTTGATAATCCCTCCGGATGAATCAGAGGCAGGTCAAAGTTTGAGAACCACTGGTGTAGGGGCAAGAGTACCAGACCGTGGAAGGAAGGTGGGTGGGCTGGGGAGGGAGGTGTGAGGCAGAAAACTTACGCGGGTGAGGGCCTGTTGTGCTCTGAGCAACGTGGGACACGACACACCCTCTCCTTTAAGGTGATCTGAGCAGTGACCAGGAGGCGTAGGTGTCATCATACCCTCATTACAGATGGAAGACCGAGGCGACCAGGGCTTAAATGACTTGCCTGAGATCACACAGGAAGTGCTAGAGCCAAATTCTGCGCCCAATTTGGCCTGACTCCAAAAGCGGGATTTTTATACCCCTGCAGCTGCCCTGTGCCACCACAGAAGAGTGACGATCTGGGTAGTGGTGCCTGGAGAACCCACGGTTGCCTGGGTGGAAGGAAGGGGGCTGGAGCGTGAAGCTCCTTCCAGCGGGCCTGCTCCTGGTGGCGGGCCAGTCCTGAGGCTAGCGGAAGGGCCATGAGCCTTCTGCTCTTACTCCTGTCCTCAGTTGTGTGAATTTTCATAAGGTTTGCCATTCACACTGGGGAGCTGGGCTTAGCAAATGTACTTTCCTAAGTGACCAGCTGTTATCCCTGACTTCTAGAGCTGAGAGGTTAGACGTGAGGTTAAGTGAGAAAAGCAAGGTGAAAAATTGCCTGTATGCTTGATTACATGACCTTAGTTTTTTTTTTTAAGATACATTAAGAACACACAGAAGGAAAAAAAATGCTAAAGGAATCTTCTTCCTTTCTTTTTTTCCAAGTTGTGTTAATGTGGTTATAATAATTCGCATGATGAATATGCATTAATTTATTTTTAAAAGTGCAACCAGTGACACCCCCCTGTGGTATGCAGTGGCCTAGAGGACAACTCTGGGCCCAGTGGCTCTCTCTTCAGGGCAGTGTCAGGCTGTCCCACTCCTTGGAGTCTATTCCCGAGGCCAGTGAGGCCAACAGCTGGGATGTGGCCTGGGGGAGCAGCGGGGCATAGCTGATGTCAGAGGTGCTTTGACATTCGTGAGGTTAAATCCCAGGGTCTTTGTGGCCTCTGGAAATGCCTCTCCACGACAGCTGTCACCTGGAGGGCTTAAGAGGGACTTTGGGGCCGAGGACCTGAGTCTTGCAGGTCATCCTGAGAACAGCAGCGTCTAGAGGTGCACACTCAGAGGACAGGTCCAGGCAGCCACCACTCTCCAATCAAAGGCCACCAAACACCTTTAAACACAAAATATTCTTTTATTTGTCAATGAAGGCTACACGGGATCACTTCTGGTTTTGTTTTTATGCCTTTTTTTTTCTAGAAGGTATCTACATCTGCATTTATTTACAGCCTTGTCGGTATTTACACAGTCAAGAGTACAGTGTTAGAAACACAAAAGTGTTGAGAAAAAAACTTCTCAAAATTAGTTCCAGACTTCAGGAAAACTAGTTCCACATGGTAAGGCCAGAGTCTCCAGTGTTGGTCGTCCAGAGGCAGCTTGGAGAGTCCTTTTGCCGAAGCTGCGAGTTCAGAAGTCTTCAAAAACAGGCAGGTTTAGAAAAGTGGGATTCTGGTGTTGGGTGAATCCAGGGCTGCCGGGCACCACCAGACATCTGTGACTTAGCTTCCGCCAGGTAGCTGAGCCTGCACGAGGATTGGCTCTCCATTGGCAGTTTGCCCTCAGAATCTATCACGTGTTCTTGGGGACCAAGAGGTTGCCCGATATCATGCCTTTGGCATTCCCGAGAGGGTAAGAAACCCAATGTTGGCCCCACCCAGCCCCCCCCCCCCCCACTCTGATCGTCCACATTTATGATGAAACCTAAGAGCTCACTGCTGTCTGGGGCGGTCAAGTATACAAGGCTGGTTTTCGAGAATGTAAAGGTTGGAGAGGATAAAGTTTCTATCACCTGAGCAATGAGTCTTTAAAATGAATTTGCTGTTTTTTGAAGGTTAAATGAAAGGGCCTTGAACTACAGAGTTCTTTCTTTTAATCGCCTCTCCTCCAATAAAATACAGACAAGTGTATATACCCAGCTGGGAATTATGAGCCTTAAATGGAGGGCTTTTAGTCCTAACAAGGATCCCAAGGGAAAGAAGAGACTGGCTTCTTTCTGGGACCCCACAGGAGACGGTCCCAGCTTAGGACCAGAAGCCACAGCCTGGGTTTGGTGGCTGCAGTGAAGAATGGAGAATAGATTTGACTTTGAGCACCGAGAGATCAAACCCCAAAGCTGGGGACCCTGCTGAAGCCTGGCAAGCTCCTTCCTCCTGGGCACCAAGCTCAGTATCACTACCCTCACCACAAGTACAAGGCTGCAGCTGTGGAACTTCATTCTAAGATTTCACATCGAAAGCCTCCTCTTTGGATGATGGAGTTCCCTGCCCTCTATAAAGGCAGTTCTTAAAAGTCACAGCTGAAAAGGTCCTTTACTATTTTTTTAACAAATCTGATTCTCTGTTGTGTCTATAAAAACACCGCCCAGTGGTACTTACTCGCCTTCCTTGCCTTACCATCACCTTCTGCTCCCAGCCCCACCCCATCCTGATAATATAAAAGCACACCCTTTGGCCTTTCTCCTCCTCTGGTCAGTTTCTTAGGGATGGTTTCAAATCCTCCATCCCCAGGTAGAAATCAGGCACTGGTCTGTTCCTTGGGTTAATTCTCGCCAACAATTCTGAGACAAGCATCAAAGGTGTCATGAGCTGTGGAGTTTCTTCCCCTTCTTCCCGTCATCACAGCTCTGCCCTCCAACAGTGTCTGTCTGAAGGGTGGGTAAAAACAAAATCTCATCCTATAAAAACAAAGCTGGGGAATCACTAAAGTCCTATTTAAGGTGATGGCAGAGGTGCTGAGGATGAGGGGCCGATGGCAGCTGTGTAGGGTAGGGAAGAAGGTAGGAACTCTTCCAGAAGAAACCTTTTCTAGGGTTGGAAGCTGACATCCTGCAGAATCATGGACCTGGGCCAGTGAGGGAGGGCTGGTCACTCCAAGGAATGGACATATTATGGTTGGTTAGTGCCCAAAGGGCAGGTGCCCTGAAGGATAGGATTTGATGCCTGGAGGCCACTCAGCAGCACGGACAACTCTGGCTTATGCCTTCACACCCACTCCTGCTGTGAGATTGGGACTGCTGGTCTGAGCAGGAGGACAGACTGAGAGGGGAGGCCCTGAGTCGTCTGCCAACCCGAAGGGAAACCAACTCAAAAGGGCCAAGGCCAGAAGCACGGTCTCCAATAGCAACGGCACCGATGTGAAACTCAGGTGCAGGATGCTGCCTGCCCCACACCTGAGATCCTTTCCTTAGAGCTTGGGGGTGCTTCAACTTCTCTCCACACAGAAGCTGGGCCTCCTTGGTGGTATGTACCCCAGGAAAAATATCACATCATTCTTTGAAAGAAAAGGAACACTCAACAATTCTCTTGTGTTTTTGATCTTTAAAAGTCCACACTATTTCTTTGGTGGGGGAGTGGTAGAGGGTCAGAGGATGGGAAAGGTGCAGGGAGATGATTTCCTTGGCCCTCATGCTGTCTATGACCTCCAAGTAGACGTTTCTAGCAGGTCTTGACTGATGTCAGGCAGCCAGGATGGAACTGATCAACTAGGCCAATGGGCAGGAGAGCTTTGGCCAAAGGCCTCTTATATCAAGGGTACATTTTGAGAGGCATATATCTATTTTGGATAAAAAACTTGTGTTCTTCAGGCCAAACTGTTTTCCATCTCATCTAAGAACAATCCTGCTGGATGGAAGCCCACTCCAGCTCCCGCCATGCACAGTGGGCCCGAGGAGCACTGTATCTGACTCATCGGAGCTCTGGACCCAGAGGCACTGGGACCAGTAGACAGACAGGCCAAGGAGCACTGTTGCAGCAGCGAGACTTTTTGGAAACAAGAAGAGCACTTAGCGAAACATATCCTCTAATCCCACTGGGATGATGTAAGGCGAAACCTCCTCTCCCTAGAAGCTCTGGATGCCTCCCTCTGCCAGGCAGAACCCAGACTACATGCTGCTCCAATTCTCACGTGGTAAGAGACCTTCTTGGTTTCATTAACTTGTGTAATATTCTGAAGACTCTGTGAGTAAGGCTATAAAGGTGCCATGAGCTTATCAGTCCAACAAGGTTTCCACGGGGAATAGCTCAGACTCAGAATTCATTTTCCACACTTAATGTAAATGTAACCCATAAAAGTCCCATTTTCTAAGAAGCCCAGCTCAAAAGGAAGCATTTGGCTTCCCCTCCTGGTCCCCCAGAGCCTCCTGTGAGTGGTAATGATGCTGGTAATTAGGCAGATGAACCAGGAGCAAGGAGCCCCAGGCTCTTGCTGCTCCTCTCCCGTCCCCTCAGTCCTTCCACTGGGCTGTGGCTGCTGCCTCTCCCTGGGCATGCCCTCCAGGTGTGGGTTGTACCTGCTCCGGAGAGGGCTTACACCTCTTCCCAAATGACCTCAGGCACAGGTCTTCACAGGGACAGTGGTAGCCCGGCCTCCTAGATCCATGGGCACCCGCCTCAGGAACTGCCCCCAATCCTGATGGGGTTGAATGATACAGCCTGGCCACACCAAATTAGCTCTTTCCTCCTTTCTCCTTAATTTTTCTTTAAAGCCCTGGCTGGGTTCCTCTAGAGGGGAAGCTGTTTTAGAAGAACTTCACAGAAGGAATTTCCTGAAAGCTGATCCTGCTGCATCCCAGCTCTGCAATTAGCCCATATCTGGGAGGCAGAGGAGCCTTCAGGAGCTGGTTAGAAGGATGCTTGGCTCATGTCTTCCTCTCTTTGGCTGACTTTTTCTTGAGCATCTTTCCAGAATCAAAGGCCACCAAGCACCTCTCTCCACACTCCTATTTCTCAGTGGTGGCAGCTGAGCAGTGGAGGGAAGATACCCAAAGTCATGGGGAGAGGGCTTCACTTAGGAAGGCAGGCTGGTACCCTTGCCACCACTGCCATCCTTTTGTCATGGGTGGCCTTCCCCTCGCTGGACATGGTGCCCACAGTGAGGGCTTGCTGTGTAGTGCTAGTTCTCACATCTGACTTTGGGAGAGAGGAGGCAATGAATAAGGAACATCATGGGAGGACCAACCAACCACAGACATCCTGGGTGCCTTTGCTTCTTGGGGAGGATGGGGCTCTTAGCCCCAGGATGTTATATCACCAGACTGGGGGAAAGGACCTGGGAGACACTTTCTCCATCCCAGCATGGGGTGGCACCGACAACTACACAGGACTTATAAAAGGGGTAGGGGGTTTCATTTAGCATCAAAATATAAAGCTCGGACAGGAGTTTGGGGCAGCTTGAAAAAGGTGCGGAATGACATCATGAAATTCCCAGGAGAAGATGAAGTCATCTGTGGTTCTCCAGAGGCATGGAACACAGTGAGTAAAAAGCTACCACTCATCTGTGGGAGCTCAGCCAAAGATCCTCAGGTCCTGCAGATCCTCCTTCCAGGCCCCCTCGAAAGTTTGGTACTGGCTCTTACTCTCCGCACCCTCACTCCTGCCCAACCCCCATGGAAGAAACGGTTGCACATGAGACAAGTTAGCACAGACACTCATGTCTCACATCACACTGGGTACCTAAGGACGGACAAGGACACACTCCAGGAGATGCGTCTCAGAGAAGAGAAATGTACCCCAAACAACAAGGAAGAATCCTCGAGGAAAAAGGGAACAAAAGACAATAAAGTTTTCATTGTGATCACATTACAGAAAAAAAATACCTTCTGTTCTTTGCAAAAAATGTGTGAAGGCCAAATCTGTGTTTTTCTTTTCTTAAAAAAAAGGATGTTGCATGAGTTACAATGCAACCAGTATCTTTTTTGTTTGTTTTCTGCACTTGTTAAAAAAAAGATTTTTTTTTAAGTACAACACAGTCAGGTATGCGGCCACAAAAGAGTAGCTGTCTTTGGCAAGAAGTCCAGGCCGGGGTCCTCTCTGTCACCTTCGGCCCATCTCGCTCTGTCTCATGAAGTGGATGTTGTTGGCGCTGTCTGACAGTTCTGGGTACTGCTCGACGGAGATCACAAAGAAGCCATCGTAGCCTTGAACCCGCCCTGTGTTCAGCGCCTGCTGCTTCTCCCCCTCTGTCCAGGCCCGCAGGCCTTCCTCCCCTTCCCGCAGTCGCTGCTGCTCACGGGCCCACGCCTGGCGCACGGCTCTCTGCCGGGCCAGCTCCAGCACCCGCGCCTTCTCCTCGTCCAACGTCGTCCCGTAGCGGGTGTTCAAGCACAGTGCCCTGTACTGGAGCTGGATGTCTGTGTAGCGTCTAGTCCTGCCATTGAGCATCGTGTTGATCTGGGACACGGTGACGTTGACTCCATTCTCCAGGGTTCGCCGCCCCCCACTGAGGCCCAGGATGGCCAGGTCGCCTTCTGAAGGCCCTGGTTTCACGAAGTAGTGGGTATCCACCCCATCAATGGTGAAGTGCAGGTTCTCTAGGTAGTGGGCATTGTTCAAGATGGCAGCAACCCTCCGCCCATCCTCGTTGGCCACACTGATGATGTCTGTGGTCACTCGGCCATCCTTCAAGGCAAACTTGACCCCCTTGCCAAAGACTGAGCCACTGGATGCAAACTTCTTTGTCTCTGGGGCCTGCTGGCAGCTGGTGGTCATGGAGCTGTAGAGCTGGTCGAAACGTTCTAGGGTGACGAAGGCCTTGAGCTGCTTCTGCACTTCACACTGTACCCCGAGGATAGACTGATGTGGGGAGGAGGCAGAGGGAAGAGAAACAGAGGGAAAGTGAGACAAAGGGGGAAAACCTCCAAGAGCCTGAAGAATCGGCTTATATAACTAAGTCAAATCTCCATATATTTATTAACCTGTAGTATCTAGCTCTACTGCTGACTACTAGAACAGCCAGCCAGCCTTCACCCACCCATTCATCCATCCTTCCATTCAGAAACGGTTCAGGGAGCATCCACTCTGTGCCAAGTCCTTTTCTAGGCACTGGAGATGAATCAGACATCACCCTTGTCCTTGAAGAACTCTTCATTTGGGATGAGTGGCAAAGACAGATGTGACAACAAATAACAACAATCCATTGTGATAACTGGCGGCCTAAGAAGTAACTGTAATAGCTATAACATTTCTTGGTCTTTGAACTAAATAATTCACATTCATTCTCTCATTTCCACAATAACGTTATATAGTAGGTACTGTTATTATTCTGATTTTATATCTAAGGAAGCTAAGACTCAAAGAGGTTGTAACTGGCCCACAGTCATACAACTAGTGAGTATTCAAGCCCACATTCAAACCCAGGTCTGTCTGATTCTAGAGGCTCAGTTTCAAGGGCTGCTGGAGTAAGAGGAGCAAACAAGGTCAGAGTATCTCAGCCTGAAGGGGAAGGAGTGAGGTGGAGAAGGTGGGTTCAAGGACAGGCTTATGCTTGAGTTGGGACTTGAAGGATGAGGGGGTGATGTTCAATAGAGGAATGGCAAGAAATGCATTCTTGGCAAGAAGGCTTAGCAAGATGAAAAGTAGTGATTTGTATAAACCCTCTCACCCTGTCTTATTGCTCCCTGCCATGTTTATAAATGATTTTCAAGGAGGGCCTCTGCCCCCACAGTGCTTCCTGGGGGCTCCTCTTGGCTTCTTTGGGGGACAGGTTGGGCTGTATCTCCTTGGCATACCATCTACCTGTCCCTCCCAGGGCTCGGGGAGCTCAGCGAAGCCACATTCAGGCAGGCTCCAGCGCCTTATCAGCAACTCACGGAAATGGCTTTAGAAACAGGCCCATCGGCTTCTCACTGAAATTAAGTCCTCTTTATAATTAATAGAACCCTGTCTGTGAACAATTATTTCCTGGAGTTTCACGAAAGCTGAAGTGCTCAACAACAAAGATCTCCAATGCTTGCCAAGGGCAGAAATCAATAATTCATTGACAGGCGAGGTTGGCAAACAGGCTGTCAGAGACTGGGGCTCTGAAGAGTGGAGAAGGGAACCCGGTGGTGGGGGAAGTGCTGAGCTGCGGGAATCAGCCCTGGGAACAGCCAGTGCTGTGGGCATCTGCGCAGGCCTGGAGGGATAGTGAGGACTGGAGAGGGACAGAGGGACAGGGCTGAAGCAGCAGAAACAGGAGGGGCTTTGTGGCCAGACAGACTTGGCTTCTCATGGCCGTCTGCCACTTTCCAGCTGAGTGACCTTGGGCAATTTTCTCTCTGAACCCTGGTCTCCTCATCTGTAAAATGGGGAAAAATGCCTGACTCACAGGATTGTTTACTTCTTTCAACCATTTGTTCATTCAGCAAAGGTTTTCCATGCACCTACTATGTGCTACTCAGTACGCTGGTACCAAATAAGACCCAGGACTTGCCCTCTTGGGGCTCACAGTCTAGTGGGGATACAGGAAAGAAAATAGGAATGAAAATACAGTGTGATGCGTGCTTTGAACAGGGGAAATACAGGGAGCTGCCAGAGCAGAGAGGCGCAGAGTCACATTCTCCAGAGTCTACAGGAGGAGACAGCAAAGCTGAGGCCAAATCAGGTTGGAGTAAGAGAGATGGATGTGTAAGTTTCCAACCACCAGCAGCATGCCATCTGCACCCTGTTTCCCTCCTCAGTCTGTTGTCCCCTGGACTGGGATTCCCTTGGAGGCCTGGTCTCTGCCTGGTTTGTGGCTGCATTCACTGGACGCAGCATGGGGCCTGGAAGAGCCTGCTCCTAGTATAGATATTATAAATGGGGTGGGGGGGTTGGGGGAGTGGGAAGAAATGAGCAAATGGATGCCTGAAGGGAAGGGAAGGGATGAGACTCTTTTTAAGAACCTTTATGGCTATATAATTTGACGAGTCTTTGAAATTGGGTCAGGAAGACAAGAGAGTACCATTTGTTGGAGCACCTACAGACAGATCTGGGATTGAATTCCAGCTCCACCCCTTCCCTGCTGTGCGGCAAGCCTCGGGTATTTAATCAGTAAAATGAGAACAATGATACCAGGGGATATTTGTGAGTTAACTTATGTAGAATACATCAAGCAAAGCCAGGTGCATTGAAGTGCTCAGAAAAATGTCACATTTGTAATTTAGAACACACCTTCCCTCCTTGCACTTTTGTTCTGGGTAGTGACAGAGGCTCATTGTTTTTGTGGAACTCCAAACTCTGTAACATACAAAACTCCTTAACACAGCTTGTGAGGGTCTGTGTGCTGTTACAGCTGGGTCCACAGTGGCTTGCCAGAGGTAGGGTTACTAAGTATTTGCTGGAAGGTTTCTGGCAGGCACTGTGGACGCACATTGGTGTTCACCATCGGCCCAAACTTTCCTGAAAAGCTGGTGGGACCCACTCCTGTAATGTCCGAATGGCCCGAGGGGTGGGCAGCCACGTGTGGGAATTACCTTGCTGTTGTCCCACTCCTGAGTTTTCATCTGTGTGTGGACGAGCTCGTAGGATGGTTCCATGGCGTCCATGTCTGGCTTGGGGTAGCCAGGAATCACATTGTGCAGCTGGAATCCAAAGGTGAGGAGCCAGCTGTTGACATCTGGGTGGGAGAGAAGCAGAAATATCCCCATGGCGTAAGTGGACCTCAGATGTGACATATCCCAATAAAGCAGCCTAGACTTAGGCTGCAGGTGTGGAGCAGAAGACAGTTTCATGGTATTAAAGCTGAACAACCTCTTGGCACCTAGCGTCCCCCTCCTAGGTATTTATCTAAGAGGGATGAAACCTAAGTAGAACTGAGGTTTCCAGACTCCTTTTTACTGTCACTCCAACCCCTGAAGCTTCAGCTTCATGCCCAGGGGCAGCTGTTGATGGATGAAGACTCCTCCACATCCACCTCCCACACCACCAGGAAACTCTTGTGGAGGACAACCACCGCCAAAGGAAAGGTTTAATGAATGACTTCCAAAGAGAAAATTCACTTAAGAAACAAACTCTCCCTCCTCTCCCAATACTCTTTGCAGAGATCAGAGCTTCAGGGCCAAAGTGCCATAGGGCACGGAGATGGCCTCTATGGAGATCAAAGGGTCATCCCCCCCACCCTGCCTTTTATTTACTCTGACAACCCAAGGAAGTCACTCAACCTCCCTGTGCCTTCATTTTCCAGTTTTTACAGAGGGCTTGAGGATCTAGCCCCATAGACGTGGGATAACTAATCTTATAACATTCCTTGGGGGTTACTAATTATAAAATATTAGATATAGGGATAGGTAGGATTTTGGCATGAGCATTTGGCTCATTGAAGAACAGAATCAGGAAGCTAAGACATAAGGAAAAGAAAGAGGGTGGAGGGTGCGCCATCAGTTACTTGGTCCATTGTTGCTGAGTATGGTTTATGTGCCCAGTACTGTGTCCTACAGACCCTCACGTTGCACACTCAGGACCCTGAAGGGGAGATGAGACACGGGCATGGATAACTTTGACACAAGAACAAAGATGAGAGGAGGGCAGAAATCTTTCAGGTGGACAGGCTGACTAGTCTTTATGAAGAAGGTGGCATTTAAGCCAGACATTGAGGCTGTGTAAGTTTTGTCAGGCTTTAACGGAGACGAAGGGGGCACTTCAGGCAAAGACCGTAGTTGTACAAGGCAAAGCCTGGAGAGGAGAGGTGAGTGCAGGGAGTGTTCACATAATCAGACAGCAGTTCAGCAAGGCAGAGAAAGAACCAGAAAGGAAAACTGTGGCTGGAGCAGGAGGAGTCTGGGATAGCTAGGAGGTGATTTGGGGCCTACAGGAGGGAGATGGACAGCTTGTCTCCCAGCATGGCTCAGCCTTCCTTAGGAAGAGGCTGCTAAAGATGCCCAAGTAGTTGTTGACCAGAGATTCAGAGTCCAAAGTCTGGGGAAGGCAGGATTTGGAGTTGAGCCTCAGAGCCAGAAAATCCAGGCTATGTGGGCCTGCTTTTGGCCTCTTCCAAAGGAGACAGATACCGGGTCAGGGAGGTCCTGTTTAGGGTCCAAGCACTGGCGGAACTATCTTCCCCTACCCCCATTGATTTCATCCCAGTGATGAGAGTGTCCTTTGGGGGTCAATGACTGTGTCCCTGTCACCACCGCATCCCATGTTGCCTTCCCATTCAAGAACCTCATGTTTGCCTTTTTGTTTTTTTGGATGTCCCAGAGCCCCTCTCTTGGATGTGAAACCTGGAGGTCCTGAGGTGGAGGGGTGGTAGAAAGGGAAGCTAGGAAACCCAGGCTCTACTTCTAGAAAGATCATATAAGGCAAGGAGAATGGTGAGGCAGCACAAAACCCAGGTCCAGACTCTGGCTCCACAACTTGCAAACTGTGTGAACCTAGACAGTTTCCTTAACCTCTATGAGGTTCAATTGCCTTATCTGCAAATTGACGGTAGAAATGGTTTTCACCAAAGTCATGGAGAAGAATACGAATGGTGTTACCATTTGGGGGCAGCCATTGTGTAGCAGGAACTGTTCTAAGTTAGTTACTTAAATGATTGGATTTAATGTATTTTAAAGCATCGAGCTAGGTTCCTGGCTCATAGAAAGATTTCTGTTTTTCCTCAAACCCATGCCTCCACATTCCTGGACATCCATTTCTTCATTTGTAACATGAGGCGCTTGGACCAGCTTTTCTCCAAAGTCCTTTTCCTCACTGAGTTTCTAAGAATCTCTGATTCTATAAATCTTGGCGGTTGGTTCTTTTGGAAATTAAAACAGAACGGGGAGCAAAAAACCCTACAAAGCCATTTGCCTGAGGCTGAGAACTTGCCTCTGAATCTGTAGTTGCAAAGGAAAGCTTCTATCAGGAATACTGCAAATTTCCAGGAAACCAGGAAAAGAGGGGTGGGCCTTAATTGTAAGTGATAGAGGGTGGGAAACTTTCATTATGCCTTTAGGAAAAATGCTGAAAATTGATTTATTCATTGGTTTTTCTATAGTGCTTTTCTGAAGAGTTGGGAATTTGACTCTTCCTTCTTATGACATCAGAGGTAGACATTTCCCTCAAGTTAAAGAGCTCCTCTTTACCCATCTGTCTCAGACTTCAGTGTGGCCGTCTGGGACAGTGAGGAAGAATAATAACAGCCTTGCACTTTACAGAGTGGATTCGAATCTAAAAATGAGGGTTTTGGAGTCAGAACAGAGTTCTCACTCAGCCTTCCACTTAGTTCTCTGACCCTCACTTTCCTCCTCTGTAAATGGGGTCGGTGATCCCCATCTCACAGGCTTCCAGCGAGGGTTAAATGCAACAATGTAGCCGATGGATCTGTGGTGGACATTTTTTGGTTGCCTCCCTAGCATCCATTCTGCCTTCTCACTCTTCCTTTTTGGGGTATCCATGGAATTTTAGGGAAGCTGACTCCACCTAAGGGTTCAGCAATGGAGCGTGTGACCCAGGCCAGGCCAGTCAGTGCATTCTATCTCCCCAGCCATAGTGATTGGTTCAGGGGTTGTCATGTGACCTAAGCCTATCCAATTGGAGTATATCTCAAGACTCCTGAAACTTTTGGAAAAAAGATGCTCTTTTTATTGTTGTTGCTGGACGTGAATGAGGTTGCATGTAGCCCATGTGCAAGCTAAGGTAAAGTTTAGTGAGAATTGGTAGTATCTTGGTTTTTAGTAGTGAAATGTTTTTTTGCACCATTTTTTTTCAGTTACAGTAACCTGCCAAGACATCTCACAGGAAACTCATCGGAGGGTGAGGCACGCGGCATGCTTAATGCAGACAGATGTAATGGAAATATCCTCTCAATCTGTTAAGCTTTTCTAGGGTTGGCGGCAAGTTGAGCGTGGTGAATGCTGCAAAACCTTGCTGGGATGTTCCTGTGCATTCATGGGCCCCAGGTATATTTGCACCACACCTGCCCACCACAGTGTCCTCCCTTCTTCCCCGCTCTTGGTCTCCTGTTCTCAATATGACCACCTTGAATTCTTCCCTGAAAGAGGAATCCTCCAATTACTGTTTGCAGAAACAGGATCCAGGCTAGGCCACCAAGTTCAGGGGCCAGGAAGCCATGTCCCTAAAGGGCGTTCGTGTGAGCTGCACATGTTGCCCTCTCTACACCTTTGCATGTGTAGTCCCCTCTCCCTGGATCGCCTTTCTCCCCATCACCTGATGAATGTCCACTCATAAGCCAGCTTCAAATATCAGCTGCTCCCTGGGCAGAGCCAGTTGTGTCTCCTGTGTTTCAATGGCCATCAGTACAAACCTTCATGATGGGCCCCTCACACTGGAGAGCAATTGTCTGTCTCCCCTCTTGCAGTGTGAATTCCTGGAGGGCAGGGGCCATCTTTCTATCCTCAGTGCCTAAAACAGTGGCTGCACAGAAGAGGCCCTTGTTGAATGAATGAAACTGCCTTAAAATAGGGGGCAGGAGGATTGCGTCACAGGACAAAAGAGGGGGAGACTATCAGGTTTGCAAGTTGGGATATGCCCAGTTTTTGCCCACCACAAACTCTCTTCTATAAAAAGTGCTGGCTTTATCCAGACCTGAATTCCCCACAGCTGCTCTGACTCTTGAGGTCTTCTGTGGCTAGCCTGGGAGTGGCTGCTTGCTGGGAGGACTGTGGCTGCTGGAGACACTTCTGGCATGTGTGACCTATGGGACACTTTGTACTCAAGTTGTTTTCAGAGTAGTGGAAAGCAAAACCCACTTTTTAAATCAGAGGGTAGAGGAAAGGGAACCAACATGAGGCACCACTGTGCTGGGCAGGTTATAAAATGTAACCTTGCAACCATCCTACCAGGTAAGTATTTTTTTTTCTATTATTTGTCCAGCTGTTCTTTTCTCCTTTTCCCCCTCTTTTTCCTACCCTCTTTGGATTGAATATTTTTTTAGTCTTCATTTTATCTCCACTATTGACTAATTGTTTTATTTTTTAGCAATTGCTCTAGGATGTACAATATGCGTATTTAATGTACCAGAATCAGGGTAGGTATTCCAACTTCAATTTATAGATCAGGAAACTGGAATTCAGGGGAGTTAAGTAATTTTTGTGACTGTCATAGCTTAGAAATGGTGGAGCCTTCACCCAGTTCTGTCTGTCTTCAAAGTCTGAATTTTCCATTACATCATCCCAAATGAGATAACTGAATAATAATAATTATTATTTTTTTAACCATACTTTCACCCAACTTATCAGGGACTCATAGCTAGCCTTATTTCTGGGTCAGAAACTCCCAAAGTGCATTCCAGGGGATGCGCCCAGTGAGATATTAGGGTTTCATGGTCAAATATGTTTGACAAATAGTGGGTAAATCTATTAAACAGTTCTCTTTACTACAGGACTTCTCAGAGCCTTTCATAAGGTGAAATATATTATGAAAATTTAAGAATGATGATTGCCCTGTCAAATTGATTTGATCCCAGAACTAGTTTTTCCAGAGCACTTCTCTGAATGAATGTTTCTTCAAATATATTTTGGAAAATGCTGCTCCAAGAGAAAGTCAATGTTTCCCATTACCCCTTATCAGCTTTCTCAAGGAAGGCTGTCTTGTGAGATGACCAGAGCAATAGGGGGTCCTGCCCTCTGAATGAGCCCTGATCCTCACCTGTCATGAAGCACTTGATGTCCTGAGAGTTGCTGATGGGATTGTTGTTTTTAAACATATAGAGATTAAAAGGCATTATGTTGCTGCTACTAAGATGCTTCCACAACTCGTGGTCTGGGCTAGTCCAGCGACCAGCCAGCACATCATAATCCCGTCGGCCCATGTGGACAAGCTTGGTGAGTGGATCATACAGACCACCATGGTATCCAATGATGATCTGGAAGTTGGGATTGGTGTCCATGTAGATCTCTCCATAGGCTGTGTACAGGATCTGCTTGATCATCAAGCCTGTTCCACTGAAGACAGCAAGAGGGGTCCCAATGTTGTCGCAAGCTATGTAAAACTCATCGCCACTGCTCAGCTCCATGGCAAAGAGGTGTCCTTGCAGGTCGTAGTAGAGGGATGTGATCTCAGAGCTGGAGTGGTTGTAGAGGTGGGTGACCTTGGTGGGGTTGGTCAGGTCTGCATAGAAGAACTGCAGGTGGTGGCTGTGGCTGCTCTTGCTGGACACCCGCCGCCCCAGGCCATCGTAGCGGTACCTGACGCTCCAGCCACCAGCCCGGTTGTAGGCCTTGATGAGCAGGCCTGCTGAGTTGTACTCAAAGACGTCACCACCACGCTGCCTCAGGAAGCCATCCTCGTCCATCTTGTATTGCACGTCACCCAGCCTAGTGATGCGGTCACGGAGGTCGTACCTTAGCGGGGTGAGCCGTGCACTGTTCCCAGGACTCAGTAAGTGCAGGTTCCCATTGAGGTCATAGCTATATCGCCAGAGTGGCTTGTCATTGATGGAGACCGTCTGCAGCTGGCCGTCAGCATCGTACTCATAAGAGTAGCGGGTGGTGTTGGCATAGGGTCCGACCTTCAGTTCCTTCTTCACTACTCGCCCCATGTTATCATATTGGACGGTCATCCAGTACATGAGAGAGCGGAAAATCTCATATTGCACTTCCTTCATCCGGCCATATGCATCAAAGTGCTTGGTGTGGGTCATGACCGCGGTGGTGATGATCTGGTTAATGTCATAGTAGATGACACCAAACTTCCCGAACTGCTCTGTCTTGCCTGATACATCATCATAGCGATAGAGATCGATGGGCAGTGGCGTCTCATTGATCACGGCCTGCATGCTGGTCACCCGGAAACTGTTGTCATAGTTATAATCAAAACGAGCATTGACCATGCCTTCCTCAGTGAAGCGGAAGATCTGGCGGTCGATCAGGGGCCCGATTTGACGGTAGCGGATGGTGCAGGTGAAGCCCTCATTCTGTAGGTTGATGGTCTTCAGCATGCCTGCTGTCTCATCATAGGTGAAGCTCACCTTGGTGGTGTCATACAGCATCTCGGCTAGCTTCGACAGCTTGCCGTACTTGTATATCACTCTGCGGCCAGTGCCCAGGTAGAAGGTGTGGAGGAGGTGCCCATCCTCAGTGAAGTCCTGGATGACTGAGGCATTGCCCTCGGGGGGCTGGTAGATGTTCCTGTAGTAGCCCACTGAGCGAATGGTCTCCAGTGTCTGCCGGGCCACGTTGGGCATTGTCACAGAGGAGAGGCGGTCATTCTTGTCGAACTCAAAGATATACTGCCTCTGGCTGTGGAGGAGCAGCACCATGGACTAGAGGGAAAGGAAAACCAAGAATGAGAGGAGGGTGGTGGGAGGAAGAGTATGTCTGTGTGCCCAAGACTTACAGGAAAGGAATGAAAGGCCAAGGAAATAGGTGGTTCTCCCAAACCAGAGCTTTCAAACCAATGTGCCATAGGATACTGCAGTGAGGAACAGATGTGCTAAGATAAGGGTTTCTCTCAGCCCTTGGCCCTTGCAGGGCCTGCCACCCCAGAGCACTCAGACCATTTGCTCTCCCTGTGGTGAGCAGCCTTGTTTGATTGTCCCTGTGTGTGGTACAAAAATGATGATTTTAGCGTGTGATGGGGTCTGAGAAAGGTTGGAAGCACTGGCCTAAAGTATTTGCAGCAGCCTCTTTCCTGGCTTCCTTGCTCCAGATTCCTTCTCAAATCAATCTTCCTCCTCAAGCAAGAATGATTTTGCTAAAACACAGTCTGACAATGTCTATGGACTGCTAAACGACTTTTGTGGACTCCCTGTAGCCTACAGGATAAAGACTGTGTCTGAGAAGGGCATTTAAGGCTCTTCACACTTGTTTATGTAGTAACAGGTCATAAGCCCACCCTGGGGTGGGGTGAGCTGTGATGGGAATGGGGAGACCTGGTTTCTCACAGGAGACCGTTGTGTGGCCCTGGGAAAGTTCTTTCCCTCTTTGGGTTTGGTTTTCAGTAGGTTGGATGACCTGCAAGGTCTCCCTTAGCACCACCACTGAAATTGCTCTCAGAGATGTTCTCAATGAGAAAAAGGTAGGGGAGACTGACCACAGAGCAAGCAGAGCCTGGGCCCTGGACAGGTGACCAGGAGCAGGAAACAAAGCAAGGACCTGGGTACCAGAACTGGGGCATGAAGTACAGACTCTGTTTCAGGAATGAGTCAGCAGATAATAGGCCTACAGACATCTAGGCATCAAAGCTACCATTGTCTCCTATTTGGGACCAACTTTTGATTTCAAGCCTTTTCTGATTCCTAGCCCCTGGGATGAAATGAATCCTGACCTGAAGCAGAAGGGATTTCTAAGGCCATGCCCAAACACTCAAAGCTCAGGATTAAGCACCTCCTGCCTAAGTACTGATCCCGGGGCTTCTGCGTTGTTCTCTGTGACCAGATCACACCGTGTGCCCTAGGCCTGGGAGCAGACCTCTGCCTGGCTCTGGACCCCGAGTCCTGCTCTGTAAGTCCAGTTAGTGTTTGGGTCTGCTCCCAGCTCCAGTCGATCAGGCGGGACTTTCACATTCTCCTGCCGCAGGACCCCCACCTGCCACGACATCACCATGATCCATCCAGACACTTCTCAGGACCCTCTGGCCCCCTGTTGCAGATTTTCCTGAACATTTCCTTTTGGAGACCACATGGGTCAGATCTATCCCATTGAGGTCAGTGTGCTGGGCCTGGCTGTGGGTTGAGCCCCAGTGACTGGCCTTCTATATGGCAAGGCCAGAGGCGGAGGGAGACAGACACCTGCCTTCTCCAAGTACGTGTAGCTCCATGTCTTCCCATCAGCGAAGATCCTGGACGTGAGGCGACCTGCCTGGTCGTATTCCATTCTCTCAGACATGATGCCCCTCTGGATGCCGGCAATGTGGCCCCCTGGGGAGTACGTCACGTTGACGCCATTCAGCCTGCTGCTGGGTGACCAGAGGCTGGGCCGCCCCGCCTGGTCGTACAGGATCCGGAGGGTGAACTTGCGGTGGTCATCATAGATCTTCTCCGTGCGTGTCACACGGTCAAAGTCCAGAGACAGGAGGTTCCGGTTGTGAACCTGGAGAAAGGGTAGGAGGAAAGAGAAAGTTAACCTGGACATTGAGAACTTTGCTCTGAGAAGGTCCTGAGTAGAGGAGGCAGCACAGGTCGTGGGTGTCAACAGTCAAGGGTTTGGGTCCTGGCTCTGTCACTTGTCAGCTCTTTGAAGTTTCCTCATCTGTAAAATGGGACTAATGATGCCACTTACATAGGCCTGTTGTGAGGATAAAGACAATGCAGGTACTCAGCAAACGGCAGCTGTCACTAAAGATGAGCCACATCATTTTCTAATGTGACTCTTCGAAAGACAAAAGACAAGAAGGCAGATCCTTCTTGACTCCCTCCTACAAAGGGAGAAGCCAGTGGGCCCAGGAAATCAACGCCTGACGCCATTTATCATGTGCCAGGCACTGCGCTAGTGGTGACACTGGGGAGACCAGAGCTCAGGGACGTGCTCTAGATGTCGTGGCTGGTGAGTGACGGAGTCTGGATTTGACTCTCACCATCACAATGTGCCAACAAGTGTTCACTAGCCCTGTGAGAGAGTCCCACCCTTCTTGGGGGTTTGGATTCCGTATCCCCTCTGGGGTCTCTCCTGCCCTCTGCCCCCACAATTAGGGCTTCCCGGTCACCTTGGTCAGCTCCCAAGGCATCTTCTCGTTCCTGAGGCCCTGGGAGGCAGTGGGTGTTTGAGTCTCGATGGCTTCTCTGGCTGTGGGCTGCTTGGAGACACACTCCTAGCTTTGGAGCATTTTGCTCCTGCCTCCAGGATCAGGAACCCCTTGAATGATCTCCACCTGGGCTGCTAGGTCAGCACATAATTCAGTTTCCTTTCAGAGTCAGAAATACAGGGCTCCCACAGGGGTAGCAATAAGTCAGGGTTTTTCATATTTTAATAAAGAACTATTCTTCTGAGGGCTTTTTCTATATTGGATCCACCCCTTAGGCATGGGTTGCCCCTGAAATGCTGCCAGGTACTCTGAAGCCAAAATGATGGTTCCCTCTGATTGGTGTCTGGCCTTCTGGGGCATTTGGTCACATTTTCTGACTCTTCCATTAGTCACTGGTTAAGTCTGACAAGTAGTAAGGAAGACCTAAGAGGAAAGCAGACAGCGTAGGTCACATGATACAAAACCACACGTGCGGGCGGAGGTAATGAAAGGCCCTCTGGGGTGCTGTGTGGTAAAAAATAATAGTCTACAATTAAGGCCAGGATTCCAGCCTCAACTCTGTGACCAACTTTTCTGTGTGACCTTGGGAAACTGCCTTTCCCTCTCTGAGTCTCAATTTCTTCCTCTGTAAAACAGGGCTGCTGTGAGGACTGAAGAAACCTAAATAAATTTCTAACAGAGTGCTGGGCCCATAGAAGGTACTGAATTAACGATCGCAATTATTTCCATTAAATGACAGCAAATGATCACGGTCATTCTCAGAGGAAGTAGAGACGTGTGTCTCCCCCTTCTCCCCAAACAAACTCTAAAGCCTTGAAAAATAAGTATTTATAATGATGCTGAGACAACTTCGGCTGTGAATGGTCTGCTTATAATAAGGTTGCCTTCCCAGGGGTAATCAAACACAATTGCAGAAGCCAGAACAGTGTGACAGACAATTCCCATGAAAAATCAGAGGCGTTGGAGGCAGAAGCTGTGTTCTTTGCCGAGAGAGCAAAGGAAGGTGCAGGGTCTGCACCACCAATGACAGGGGCCTTTTTAAAGCATCTCTGGGAAGGTCCCCGGTGACTTCACCCAGGGTGGGCCCACCCAGCCAGCTGCCCCCTCATGCTCTGGAGGACCCGTAGTGAAGGGGAGCTATACCTCTGTGGCAAAATTAATAAAATTGAATTAAGCAACTCACTGGGGAACCACCTAATGCTTCCCGTGCTCGGCAGTGGCGGCAATGAGATTATTTTACATCTTTCTTTATTAAAGAAGTTCCCAGTTGTATAAAAAATGAGCTCCATTATGGGGAGGCGCACCAGGCTAACATTCTAATTCCACATGCCGCCACTGTGGGTGGCCATTTATTTTGGGACGATGCAGAGATGCGGCCACCCGACTGGAGCGCCATTAATTCCAGGCGGGGAGAGGGACCAATTAAAGCCTGGGAAACTTTGGTCCAGTTCACAGGGCAGAGAGGAAGTCCTGAGAGCACTAATCACTGCCGTTTATTGAGCGCCTGGGGTCTACCGGCACTGGGCTAGGTCCTTTGAATATGCTATCTCGTTTCTGCAGAGGAACCTGAGGCTCTGAGGGGTTGCTCAAGGCTACACACACAGGCCAGGCAGGAATCAAACTCAGGTCAAACTTTCCATTCAGTACACTGCCTCAGATGTGCACGAGGGGCTCCTGGAGAAATTCAGACAGGCGCTCAGTGAGGCCACAGATGGGGGCAGGCCACAGAGACCACAGACAGCTCAGGAACTAGTGGAAGGCTGTTTCCCACATTAGGTTGTTGCTAGAGTTCTTGGCTATTGAGGAAACAGAGGAAGCCTGGTTTTCTGGCTCTAGTTGTGTGATATTGGATAAGTCAACCTTTCTGTAGCTGTTGTTGGACTTAAACTAAGAGATGGGGTGCCTATTTCCTAGTCTTTACCACCATCTAGCTATGTAAATCTGGAAAAATCCCTTCTCTCTTTGGATCTCAATTGCCCCAGGTGTCAAACAGGGGCTTAAATGAACTTTCTTTGCTGAAGGGCAGGGGCCTCCAGACAGCCCCAGCCATGTTGCATGAGGATGCTTGTGGTTTTAGGAGTTAGGAACACGTAGCTCAGTTCTGTGGTTCCCTTTAGCTCAGTAAGTCTCTACAGAGCACCTGTGGCCTCCAAGGTGCTGTGTGAAAGCCAGGGCTGGTTCCTTTGCTTTCACTCTTCCCATTACCTTCCTTTCTGAAGCTGGAGGAAAGAGAATCTGGGCAATGGGGCCCTGGGTCAGAGGCTACGCTGTACAGAAACATGGGGGTGAGGCAGAGAAAGGGCTGGTTCAGAGAATCCACATACTAAAAAGCACTCTGAAATGCCAGACCACAGGTGCCAAACCACTGGCAGTGACAGCTATGGTGTGGGTCTTTTACTCATTTAGGAAAGATAACTGCCTGGAAAAAGTAGAGAATGTGGCTTAGGTTCCAAACAGCTAAACTGGATTTTCGGATGTATTAGCAATTGAAATAACAATAACAGTAAAAAGAATAGCAGTACCAATAAGAGTAGGTATTACTGACCACTCACTATGTGCCTGACTCTCTAGGAGCCTCTTTATAGGTTCTGTAGGAGGCACTTTATATATTTTTTCTAATCTTTGTAGCAACTTGTAAAATTGGTTTTATCTTCCCCATTTTATAGATAATGAAATTGAGGTTTTTAAGAGATGACAGATTTGCCCAAATTCATTCAGGGAATAATATAAGCTGGAAATCCAATTCAGACCTGAGTAACAGCAAAGCCAGTGATCTTTCCACGAGTCACAACTGAAAAGACACACGAGACTCTTACTACACTTTGGCAGATGAGGAGACTGAGAGCCGGAGAAAACTTTCTCCCCCAGGGACTGTCTCAAGAGCAGAACCCAGTTCTCCAGACCCCTCCTCACTCTCCCCCAGGACCCAGCCGCCTCCATCGGCTGAGGCCCGCTCGGAGGCCGTGCTCACCCGCAGCCGACGCCCGAAGACGGTGACCTGGCCCCGAGCCTGCTCCTTGCGCTGCCGCCACTCCACCAGGTTGAGGCCATTGTCGATGGGCAGCGTGACATTTCTCTTGCCCACGGTGGGGTTGACGGTGCCAGCCAGCAGGTGGGGCTCGGTCTGCAGCGCCACCTCCATGCCGTTGGCCAGTAGCAGCCGCAGGGAGCCATCGGCGCCGATGTAGTAGCTGTTCCGGACCTGGTCTGAGGGAGAGGAAAGGGACACAGTCTACTCAGAAGGGGCGAGGTGGGAGGGAAGCATGTGTAGAGCAGAGGCAGTGGTGTGGTTTTCAAATGTGTTTATTTTTCTGACTATAGAAACCACACATTATCAGTGAAGAAAACTAGGAAAATATATGGAGATCATCCATAATCTCAATACCCAAAGAAAATTATTGTAAATATTTTAAGATATTCCTACGTTTTAGGATATTTCCTACTACATTTATAGTTTAAAATAGTTGCTTATAGTTTTTCACTGATCATTGTGTTACATTGTTGAATATTTTTCATAAACACTTTTCTTAATGACTGCATAGTATTCCATTGTATGGGAATATTATAATTTATTTAACTCCCTCAAATAGATATTCTGATTGTTTCCAGTTTCTCATAATTACAAGCAACACTGCAAATATATCTTAAACATTATGCTAAATCAAAGAAGTCAGACCACAGACAAAAGGCCATATATATTGTGTGAGTGAATCCATTTATATGAAATGTTCAGAATAGGCCAATTCATTGAGACAGAAAGTACATTAGTGAGGAGATGGGAAATGGGGGGTGATTGCTAATGGGTATGGGGTTTCTTTTTTGGGAGTGATAAAAATTTTCTGGCATTAGATAGTGGTAGTGGTGTTCAACTTGTGAATATACTATAAATAACTGAATTGTACACTTTAAAAGGGTGAATTTTATGGTATGTGAACTGTATCTCAATTAAATACATTTTTTTGGATAAATCAATGTCTTCATTTTGGGTTATTGAATAAAAATTGACTCCTAAAAGTAGGATTACTAGAGCAAAGGGTTGAATATTTTTAAGGCCCTTGATATACACTAGGGTAATAATGTTCCTTATAACTAGGTGAAAAATAACTCCAATACTTAAATCACTGACAGAATGCCAAATATTTATGTTTTAAATCATTGTCATATATATATATATATGACACTGAATTAAAAATAGATCTGATTTTGAAATTTTAAACCTGATTAAAACATTTAAATTCAGATCTTTAGATAAAAGAAATTTCTGGAGAAAAAAGTAAATGTCAGCCGTAAAATGTACACTGAGTTCTTTTCTAAAAATGGAAACAATGTCTCTGAGTTTGTGCTGTGCTCTCCTGCCTCTTTCCCTTACTTGCCCGTTGCCTCTGTCTGCACTGCCCCCTCCTCAATAAATGCCAGCCCAAGTCCTTCCTTCGAGGCTCTGCTTAAATGTCATCTCTTCCCAGAAGCTTCCCCTGTTCCTCTGGTCAGAACAAATGCCTCCTCCTCCCACATACCTCTTAGCCTCTTTATGGGCAGCTGAGGGGTGTAGGGTTCACCACTCTGATAACAACCCAATTCTTAAATATCCCAGTGTTTCCTGTGAGAAGCACTATTGTACAGAGATCAAGAGCATGGACTTTGGAGCCAGGCGACCTGGGTTCAAGTCCCGGCTCTGCCACTGTCTTACTTTATGACCTTGGGCAAATTCTTTGACCTCTCATGCCTCTGTTTCTTCATCTGTATACTGGGGATAATAATTGTACCCTTACATCATAGGCTTAAGTGAAATAATGAATATGAAGAGCTGAGAACAGTAGTTGGCATATAGGAAGTATGATATAAATGTCAGTATTACTGGTTTTATGTGCCTGGCACTGTACTAGTCATTGTCACGTATATCTCTTGTCGGCTCTCCTCTATCTCCACCACCCCATTTCCCACACCTGTAATAGTGAACTTTTATAGTACAGCCACGGTCCTACAATAGCTCCCCATTGCCTTTAGATTAATGGTTAAGAGAATGGGTTCTGGAGCCTATTCATCTAGGTCCAAATACCATACTAGGTGTGTGACTTTGGACCACTACGTAACCTCTTGGTGCCTCGTTGCCTTAATTTAGAAAATGGAAGACATTAATAATACCAACCTCAGAAGGTAGTTGTGAGGATTAAATAAGACTATGAATGTAAAACACTAAAGATACACTTCATACTTAATAGTGCTCCAAAATGTTAGCGATCATTATTGTTTTTATTGCGTGTGCTCAGTAAATGTTTGCTAGGTTGAACTAGATATATTCCAGGCTACATCAAGCAATAAGAATATTGTTTTTGTAGGAAACCCTCACTGAATCTTCCCTGGTGGAATAACATCAGATCAGCCCCTCTCTCTCCCACTCCCTCTCCCCTGCATCTTTCTCCCTCACACACACACAATTCTAAAATCTGCCTCAAACTTGCTATGCATTATTCACTGACAATCTGTATTTCACTTCCTTTGAACAGTGAAAAAACCTGTGTCAATTTCTCTTTTAAAGCTGCTTCTTGCTGAATCCACATATGTCCATTAATGGTGACTTTGGATGGAACAGTATCTGTAGAGGCCCGTCTCAAATGATCCCCATTTAATGTGAGCCGTGACTTCCCAAGGCCACTGCTCATTAGTGGCTTCTTATGTCGTCCCATAGTTCAGACAAGATGAAACTGAAAGAGCTTTTTACAAAGACTCTACTGAGGCGGCTGCAAAACTGAGCATCTGAGCCGGGTATGAAAGAAGGAAAGGGAGCTTGGCAGAGGTACCAAAGAGGAAAAGCAGGTACCATGTTTCTTGGATTCCAAGATGTACTTTTCATATTTTAATTTTTCTGAAATTGGAATGTCTTCAGTCCTTGTATACATTTCAAGAAGTGTCTTTTTCCCCCCACCTAAAAAGTTGTTATTAAATTAATGGTGCATTTTAAAACTGAGGAAATGTGGCACTTTTGAATTTAAAAATGTTGCCCAAATATTAGAAAGCCTGCATTAACTTTTGAGAAAAATGCTCAAAGCCAGCTTAGAGGAATGGAGTAGATGAGACAATTCTTAACCACAGGGAAGAAAACAGGCCTGAAGGACAAGATGTCCGAGTAATCAGCGGCCCTGCTGTCCTTGGTCAGGCAGGACCCTGGCTGGCTGGGAATTGGTACCTCCTCTTGGCAATAACCCAGTCAGCGCATAAATACCTGAGGTGGGTCCCAACCCACTGCGTGGTGGGGAAGGAACTCCAGGACTTGGTTTTTCTTTCTTTGACTGAGAACCACTGTTGTTCTTTGAGCCCTTTTAAAGGCATAGGACTACATTTGGGAGTAAAAGTGCTTGTGAAAATATACAGTTATTTCCTTATGGTAAACCACAACCAAACTATCTGTTAATTAATTAATTAATGCATCCAACAAGTACTTACTGACCAATACTATGTGCCTGGTCCATGCTGGTCACTCTATGTATGCCGTCTAAAGAAATGGTCTGAGCAACCCTATGAGATGGGTATTATAATCCAGCCCCATTTCCCAGACCTAGAAACTAGGGCTCAAAAAGAGTGACTCCAGCCAGTTCACACAGGTAGGAACTGGCACAGCAGGCACAGGGGCCTGGTCTGTCTACCCCAGAACTGCTCTTTGAACAGCCCCACACCATTTGACATGGCTTCAAGTTGTTTTCTTTTCCCAGAGAAGAAAATCAAGGGCCACGGTGAGGTGGTGGCAGAGTCAGGAATAGAATTTGGGCCTCTGACTCCCAGCCCAAGGGTCTTTTTACTACTCTGTGTCAAAGCTTTCGGGAGTACAAAAAGCCACCCGGAGGGTGGGCGTTGGGAATCAAGCAAGGCTTTCCCTGGTGACGGCTTCTCTTTTTTTTTTCATGCTTACTAAGTCCAACAAAGCTGCAAGCCCCACCCTGGGTCACTGTGTCCCATGAGAACAATTGAGGCAGAGAGTTCACCGCCACATTTCATCATGTTTCATCACTGTGATTTACCTGATGCTGAAAGATCTACTCACACCAGGGATCACTTGATGGGGGCGGAGAAGAAGGGTGTCTTCTCTCTGGAATCCTAGCAGAGGCACAAACCGTTCCCACCTGAGCTTCAGGAAGGCCCCTGCGTGCCCAAATCCCTTTCGTACTTAGGTGTAATTATTCTTGTCCTTTGTCTTTGCCTGCACCAGTGCGAGAGTAAGTCTTTAATCTGGGGGCCATTAGAATGGCAGAATAGTGAGGTCACCTGGATTAGCAGCTAATGGATTCTCTACCGTTTGTTCTGATGATAAGGGATGAAACAGTGAAATACTACTCTGAAGCTTCTGGGGGAGAATTTATAGGACTCAGGCTGGTGTGTTTTGCAAATTAGGTGGCAATACAGAGAGAAACCACTTATAATGCTTTCCTCTTCTTGGGTAGCTCCAGAAGCAGCTTGTTTCTTGTGTCATCCTGTTCCAAGGAGGGTGCCCCACCCCACTACCTCAAAGTCCCCAAACCCCACCTGGCTTACCTTGCAGCAGTGTATAGAAGGCACCTGAGGCAGACAGGTTGGTGGTTATGGTGACATCATCCTTGCTGGAGGTCTCTACCTGGACATGCACTGAGCTGTCTGTATCACTTCGGAAACTGCTCACCTGGCCAGTGGGGAAGGTCACATTTGTCAGGCGGCCAAAGCTGTCGTACCTGAAAACCAAGGGATGGCTTTGAGCAACAGAAATATAATGGTGCTATTGCTGGAACTCGGCACATTCTGCCTTACGTCCCAGTATTGTATTTCTTTCTGGTCAAATACATTTCCACGTCTCCTACGTTTCCGTGCACATAGTTTTCAGGACACAACCACCTGCTGATACCCGACTACAGTCTTCCTTTCCTAATTCCATAAAGAGGAGATGATAACCCCTGCTCTCCTACTGCCCAGGATTACTGTGAGGAGCATGTGGAAGAGCCCTGTAGCTATAAACTGATATTCACCCAGGAAGGGTGAGATGCTGGTGGCCATATGAGACTGCTGACCCAGAGTCTTAGGGTGGGGGTCTCCCAGAGGGGACGTGGTCTAACTTGATGCTTGAATCCTCTCTCAAAACCCCCAAGAATTGGTTATACATGTCCTTCCTGAAGAACACTAGAGGTAGGGCTTCCTAGGAAGCTACAGATCCTGGGAAAAGGGCCCTCTGAATTCAAACCAGGACTCTGCTGCCACATAAGCAGGCTAGACAGATGGGCTCTTGCAACCTCTGCCCATCTAGATTTCACATCTGGTGCCAAGCAGCTATGTACCTGCAGCTCTCAGAACTCACAGCTTTGTTCTGGTGTGGTCTTTCTGAAGCATCATAATTGAATCTTAATTTCCTTGCCCATTCTCCTGATGATGATAAAAGAAATACCTACAATTATTGTCCACTTACAATATACCAGGTATGATGTTTGTCATTTTTCATACATTCTTTCATTTAATCCTCACTAGTGTAAAAGGTACATATTTCTCCTTTTTGGAGGTGGTTCAGAAATTGAGGCTCAGAAAAGTGAAGTCACTTGCTCAAGGTCTCAGAGCTAACAAGTGTGGTAGAGTCTAAATCAAAACTCAGATCTATCTGCTTCCAAGCCACCACTTGCGTCTCTGTTTTCAATGAGCATCTCCATAGTGTCCATTTGCAGGTATCCATTGTGTGTGCTCTTCTATCTGCTGCAGAGTGGCTGGGAGGTGGCAGGGAGTAAGCTATTAACATTTTAGTTATAATTTTTAATTATGGGAGACTAAAGCCTCTTTGCACTTGTGTGTGAATGGGAGACAAGTTCCTCATCCAGATGTCAATATTTCTGACTTCTACTCATGCTCCAGCTTGTGGCACGGGTTCAGCCGCGTATGTCTCCCCTGGTGCTCTGGGTCTCCCTACTGGACTTATTTTCTGCTTTGCTTTTATTCCTGGGGTAAAGCTGGCCTCTGGGCCCCTGAGGGTTTTAACGAGGGTGAAATGAAAGGCCCGAGAGTTCAGCTCCATCCTGGCTCTTCTTGTGATTCCTTCAGCTGGGCCTGGCTTCCTGCCGGGACCCCTGGGTCCTGCAGCTTCCATGGTTTCAGGTGAGACTTGGTGGGTGAGACTAGGAAGGCCTTCGCTGAGCAATTTTCTGCTCAGGGTTAGATTTGGGCACTGCATGGACTCTGCCATCTGCCAGCTCTTTCTGTCCCTGTGCCCAGTACTGATCATGGCACTCTTTACACTGAATGGTAACAATTCCTGGCACAGTCGGCCACAGAGGAGGTGTTGGTGAAGGTCTTTTGAATGAATCATCCCAGGCCTTGTCGCAAGTCCAACTCTGGGGGAAGGGCCAAGGGGCTTTAGGAAAGTTGAATCTCTTTGTTGCTGAGGACTGAGGCAGGGAAATGGAAGCCCCTTCCAAGATGGTGAGCAACTCAGTGGTCTCTCCCACATACCTCAGGCCTGGGCTTGGGTGGGCAAGGCTGTGGGCCTGTATCAGTCCTTTGGGCTCTCCCATAGGTAGTTAAGGGGCTTTGGAAACCTGTTTCCTGTCAGGATTTCTCATTTTTCTTCCTTAGTACTGAGTCAGGTTCTTGTAAGAAAAGGTCACTCTGCCTTAGGGGAGAGTGATGGTGTGGCTTGAAACCTGGACTGGAGGGTCAAAGGTGAGAGTGCCCCTCCGAGCCGGGTGAGGGAGTGATTCTGAGAGACTGCTGCCAGGAGGATGGCAAAGATCTTCGGGGTAAAGATCTGGAATGTTTGTCCTAAGGCCTCTCTCACCTGCAGACCCACTCAGAGCTTTGCTCCCTTTAACTCTAGGTTCTCTTTAACCCTTATGGTTGCTGAAAATTTGAACAGGAGGGAATTTCACAAAAACGTTTACAGTGGTTATCTCTGGAAGGTAGAATTACAGGTGATCTTAATTGCTTATTTACTTATATTTTATATTCCCAAGATTTTCTATAATTAACATGGACTATTTTCATAATCAGAAAAGTGCTGTGACAACCCAAGTGATGCCACATACTGGGAGCTCATGAGCATGGCCATCTTGGGGAAGAGGACCTTTTAAATTACTGGCATTTGTTGAAGAGTCTCACTTAGAGGACATCTGCCAATAATAATCTCCAGGCCTTTTCAGTAAAATATTACTAGGACACTCCAAATTCCTGAGTCCCAAATCAAGACCCCCCAAAACTGGCTCTGTCTTGGTCATCTTAATTGTTTCTGTGGTTTATGAGTAACTGAGTCCTGTCGGATCCTGAGTCATCTTTTAAATCAACAGGAAGACCCATTTCAGTCCCACAGATTCACAGGATGGGTATGGCGTGCTAGTCTGGTTCTTTGAACACCTGTTATCCATGTATATACTCTTTATTAATGAGACTACTTGCTCAGACTATCTAATTTCCTGACCTAACCGGATAAGAAAGATGTCATTATACCATGAAAGATACTTAAAAGGGAGTTATGGAGACTTACAAATAAGACTTGATAGAGAGATTATTAATTAGGGGTCAGATACTATTTCTAACAAGGACTTGCTCAAGGCCTCCTTGTAAAGCCCTCCCCAGTCTCTCCCGTCCCTTCTGCTCCCAGGGATAGGCCGGCACAGCTCTACCGTAGACTGCCTCCCCTGCATCACAATAGCTGATGCACAAGTTGTCTCCTGCTTCGGCCTGGGAGTGCTTGAGTCAAGACAGGGCTGTGGAGTCAGACAGCCAAACTGGGACTCTAGATTCCACTACGTGCCACTACTGGGGCCCTGGAGGACTGGCTTCTGTTCATCTCAGCTTCCCCAGCAGTGGGACTGGCAGAGAGAAGGCAGGCAGGGAATGTTCACTGAACAAATAAATGAATGCATGATTGGATGTGTAAAGCCTTTATCTTGCTCTGTTGGAAAGGGACCGTGATTCACTCACATGCTACCTCCTGCAGGACCTGACAGAGGCTTGACACACAGTAGGGACGTGATAAACAGCTGCCGAGTGCACAAATATGGACACAACCACTTTCACTAAATGGTACTTCAGCAATCTCCGTAGGCCTCTCCCCAGAGTTTTAGTCTCCAAGACAGAAAGAAACTTTGCATAAAGGCAGACAATTGTAATTATTATCGAAGATAGCCTGTAATACATGATTCAATTGAGCCCGAAGAAGATACAATGAAAAGGCCCCATGCCTTCAAGATCTGGTTTTCATTTTATATGAGATGGCCAAAAAACAGTAATTTCCACTCCTCACATTTTCCATTAGAAGGACTGAATGTCTTAATTAAATGAACATCAAACAGAACAGCCAATTTATAGAATTTTCTTATCTCCTATTCATTTATTTCAGTGCCTTCCAGAGCTTGAGAAATGCCACTGAATCTCTCTGCTGCTTGATCAATACCTGTGATTATCCCATCAGAACACTGTTGTTTCTGCCTCTGCGGGGAAGAACTGCAGCTGCCCATCCTCTGGACCTTGAACACCTCTGCCCTGTGGCCCCTCGGGGGAGCCCTTTCTCTTCCTGCTACGGAGCTGCTAAGAGGAAGGAGGCTGGTGCTGCCCAACAAGGTGTTGGGGGACAGTTCTCTGCACTCTCTGGATTCCAAGTGGCTGCTTCAGACCCTGGCCCCATGATTGGGTGACTTCTGGACAATGGCTTAGTTATGTCTGTCGTGGCTTTACTTAAATTACTGGCAAATTTTCTTTCTTTCTAACCAAGAGGAATGGAAGGAATGTGTTGGTGTGGGAAGGTCCTTGGAGCCAGAAAGTCTTAGCTTTGAATCCAGGCTCTACACTTGCCAGCAATGCAGCCCTAGGGGACGGCCACTCAGTTCTGTTTTCTTGTCAACTCCCTGAGGGAAGAAGGGATTGTGTTTGGTTACCCCCAGAACTTAGAAGCATGCCTGGCATATAGCAGTGCTTAATAATGTGAATGAACGTTGGTTGAATGACCTGCTCCTTCCTGCCTCTCTTTCTGATATCACCTTAAACCCTAGCCCTCTGTACTTCCCGCATTCCACTACTACTTCTATTCTCCAAACATGCCAAGCTCAAGCCAGGCTTGGGGGGCCCACACTTACTATTCCCTTTGCAGGGAATGTTATTCCCTCCAATCTTGGTATGGTTAGTTCCTTTCATTACTCAGGTTTTAGTTCAAATGTTATCATTCCAGCAAGGCCTTCTGTGATCACCCTTTCTGATGGGTCCTCCCATCTCTATCTCATTATTTTATTGTCTTCATTATACTTATTATTTTGTTTATATGTTTACTTGATGTCTGTCTCTTTTCACTGGAATATAAGCTCTATGAGGACAGGGACCTTGTCTATATTCTCAGTGCCTAGAGGAGTACCCAGCATATAAAATGTACTCAGTACATATTTCTTGGATGAATGAATGAACAAATAAATAAATAGTAGCTATTATTGTTTTTTCAAGATGTGGGCTGAGAATAACTAAGAACTCCACCCCTTTTACCGCCCCCCCCCCCATATGAGGAAGGGAAAGTTTGCTAATATTCACAGAGTACCTCTTAGGTATCAAACACTGTGCTCATAATCATCTTTTGAGGTAGGCATTATTATCATTATTTCACAGTTCATGAAGATGAGGCTCAGAAAGGATAAGTAACTTGCTGAAGATCACACAGCTAGCAGAGGAATAGGATTCAAAGTCAGGTCTGTCTAATCTTAAAGTCTGTGTTCTTACATCAAGCTTCCCATAAAAGTGATGCTGTTTCAAATTAAAACCTTTGTGTTCATCACTATGTTAAAGGAAAAATTGTGTTTGGAACTCTCCAGTGGGTCAAGAAGACTGACATTTTTCTCCTCAAGATGCTTTGCTTTGATACCACTGCAACTGACGTGGCAGTGATGGCAAGCCCCCATTCAGGGGTAGGATAGAGATGGCCAGATGATTGGCTTGTCATTATTTTCTCCCACTGACTTTTCTTCACGCCATTTTCCTAAAGCATCTTTGGAGCATGGGGGAAGAAAACACATAAAAGATTCATACAGTTGCTGTACACTTGGCTCTCAGAAGAGGACTGCTAAAGGGTATCCTCACACCCACTGCAAGGCCTTCTTCACACTCAATACTTCACTTCTCAAGCCACTTACTATGTACAGCCAGCAGGGAAAATGCCAAATTGCCTTTCTGATGCTAACTTTTTTGCTGATTGGGACTTTTGGGTTGGAAAATAAAGATTTGATTTTTATGACTTTCATCTATGATTGTTTCAAACAACACCATCATCAACAAGAGGAATTGGACACTGTATCCTCTGTGAATAATTAGAGTTCACAGCCCATGCACATCAATAGTTCCTTTGGCCTCAGGTCACTATAATAGATGGCATCACTACATCATTAGCTACTCCCAAACTGTATCAGAGCCAGGGCACTTTGGCTTCTGCAATAAGAACTTATACTTGCTGCCAATTTCCTATAGAATTAAGTCCCAGCAATGAATTCTAGCCTTCAGGATTTCCATGATCTAGCCTCCCTTACCACTGTGGGTCTTCTCTCTCGCTGATGTTCTAGTTGAGGCAATGTGTCTGGTGGAAAGTGCTTAAGATTCGGGTAGATCTGGGGTTGAATCCTGGCTCTGCCACTCGTGTGTACAATGTCACAGAGCCAGTCAGTGTCTGTGCTCGTTCTTCTCTGTTTTGCCCCTCAGATCCATTCTCTGCCCTTCTCTGCACCCAGAGGGGCTGACTCCTGCAGACTGCATCACTAAGGCTCCCTTGCTGGCTTGCTTCTGGTTGGATTCAGTCAATGGTAGGCACTGGTAAGAGACCGGAGGTCAAGAGGAGCATTTTCTACTCACTCCCTATCTCCTTTAGGGCCATATTTCTAATAGTGGCTGCATCTATCCACAATTACAGCCTCTACCAGATGGCTTCTTCTTCATGGTTACAGCTCCCACTGGGCTTCAGCAATAATACCCCACTCTTTCCGTGCCTTGCCTTTCAGCCTGAGGGTTGGTCATGACTGTTCACTGTTTCTAGTGCCTGGGTGCCTCACATCCTTTCTTAGTTCCCTTGTCTCTGCCTACACCTCTATAACATTTCTTCATTTGAAAGATATTTTTGCTGGGTATAGAATTCTGGGTTGACAGGATTTTTCTTTTTCTTTCAGCACTTCTGTCTTCTAGCTTGCATGGTTTCTGATGTGAAGTTGGCTGTAATTTTTAATCTTTGCTCCTCTGTATAAAATGCCTTTTTTTTTTTCTGGCTGCTTTCAAGATTTCCTCTTCTTGTTTTGTATTCAGCAGTTTGAATACAATCTACCAAGATGTGTGTTGGTGTTTATTCTGCTTGGTGTTTTCTGAGTTTTTTGGGTCTGTGGTTTGGTGTCTGTCATTAATTATGGATAATTCTCGACCACTATTTCTTCAAATATTTCTTTTGCCTTGTTCTTTCTCTCTTCTCTTGGAATTCCAATTACATGTATATTAGACCAGTTGATATTGTCCCCCAGCTCTTAGATGCCCTTCTCTGTATTTTTTCACTCTTATTTCTCTTTATGTTTCAGTTTGGGTAATTTCTATTGACGCATCCTCTTTCCTCAACTGTGTCAAGTCTACTGGCAAGCCCATCAGAGGCATTCTTCATCTCTGTAACTGTGTTTTTCTAGCATTTCCATTTGATTCTCTCTTATAGTTTTCATTTCTCTGCTGAAATTATCCGATTTTGCATATTGTTCACCTTTTCCATTAGAGCCTTTAACATAATTATAGTTATTTTAAATTCCTTGATAGTTTCAACATCTGTGTCACATCTGAGTATGATTCTGATGATTCCTTTGTCTTTTGGGAATGTGTTGATTTTTCTTGCCTTTTTTTATATTCAGTTGAAAGTGTGACATCTTGTGTAGCACTGTAGAAACTGAGGCAACAGGTTTTATGCCCGGAAATGGGGATGAGTTTCCTTCTGCTAGGACTTTAGTGAGGGAGTTTGAGTTAATTTAATTAGGATTTGGCTGGCTTTGAAGTTGTTGTTTCTACGGTTAACCTTAGTGCATCACAGGCTTTCAATTCCTCCAGCAATACCTTGTGTTAAGGGTGTAAAACTGGTTGCCAGATGGTTTTTATTCTCAGTGTCGACTCCATTCTCAGCTTTAGGTCTCCTCTTTGTGTTGTGCCTTAGAAAGGGTCTCTTTCCCTGTTCTTGTCCCTTTCTTTTCTCTTTCCCAGTAGTATTCTGCTTTTCATTGTTATATTTAGCTTTTTAGCTGGTGGTGGGTGGTGAGCATGAGAGAGTTCAGGGCCTCTTCCGTGCCCCTGCTCCTTTTCAGGCTGTAATTCTGGGTCCTTTACATATTCCTGCTCCTCTCCTAGCAACAGTTTAAAATGTTTTTTCCTCCTTTCTTCAGCTGCAGTGGGTTTCCACTGGTGCCTTAGTAGGATAGTGTCAGTTGCCCCTCTCTCCACAGATTAGGCTTTTGTCCCATGTAGGAGATAAGGTGAGAAGGGTCTGTGTGGAATAGGCAGATATTTGTGCCCCTCCCTCAGCCGCTGCTGTACCCTTCCCCCAGGTCTACACAAGGAACACTTTCTTAAATCTTTCGCCACTCTTTTCTGTGAGTACCTGGTGGGGTTTGTGGAGAAAAGTTCTGAAGAGGATATGGACTCTCCCAATGTCTGCAGCATCCCAGGGCTTCACACTCTCTTGCCAGTACACACTTAGCCCTTATAAATTCGGCAACCACACTAAACGAACTCTTCTTATACATGACTCGTTGCATCTACCCCAGGGAAGCTAGTGCTCATGTCTTGTCTTTCTCTTCAGGAGTCTGTCTCTCCTTGGATTTGGCCAGTTGGTTACCCTGTGACCTCAGAGAAGGAGTTCAATGAAAACCCATGAATTTGCCATTTGTCTGGCTTATTTTCATTGTAAGGTTGGGAACAATGCCCTCTCTAGCTCTTACATCCTCAAGCAAAACTTGGAAGCCAAGTCTCTTCATTTGAACCATTTGAGTTGAATTCTATTTCCTGCTGGGAGCACTGATAGTGCTGTATCTGGGATTTAAATCTAGTATTCTTCTCACTACAGCATATTTTTCTTCCCTTCTTTATCTCCCTTCCCTCCTGAATTTACATTTCATTCATAAAATATTTACTGAGCACCTATTAGGTTGTAAGCCCTAAGCTTGTACAGAGATAAATTAGTCAGGGTATCACGGTAGTTAGTGTGAGCAGAGGAGTGACAGGGGCTGTCACAGGGCACCATGGGGTGCCAGAGCCACTTCTCCCTATGACACAGGGGAGCTGGTTGCTCGTGCCCACTCAGCAAGCCAATTTTGGAACCTCATGCTTATCAGGCCATTTTCTTAGCCACCAAATGCCATCTGCACAGGAGCCTAAGTCTGAAATTAATGATGCCACACATGGGAGATGAGGACTACATTACAGACTCCTTTCGAGTTTTCTACCAGCAGACCTGTGAGCTGAGGGAAGGAAAGTAACCCTGATTCCCCAGAACTGTGAACTCTTTAAGTCAAGTTGCTCTGAAGTGTATGATGTTTATGTTAGATGTATCACTGAATCTGCTGAGAGGATCTATAAAGCCAACTTAAGACTTGTTTTGTAACAGCACATGTCACAGGCAAGCCTGGGTTGATTTTTTTTTAAATATTAGAGCACTTGGGTTGGAATCCACTAAACTGTCTCATGGAGCTAAAAGTATAAAATTCACTAGAGCAATGGTGCATTGACAAAATCTGTCCAAATCTGTGTTAAGAAACACCATAATGATAATAATATCACATCTTCACTCGGGAGCTTCATTGTTTGCAAAGTATTTTTGATACCGGCTCAACACAAGGTTGATATAAGGGAAGCCATACTATAGAAAAGAAACCATATTGTAACTTTGAATGGCCTCTGACTAACTAACCCAGCTGGATTTGCACCATTCAGGAGATCTAACTGCTCTATAGATTTTACGACCCCTGCTTGTGCATGTACCTCCCAGCTGTAACAAGATGATAACTTTGTTCTTTTCAGTTCCTTAGGATTGTGATGACCCCTGAACAGAGAGTCTATGCGGATAGCCATTATCAATGAAAACTGAAAGATCTGGTGTGGCAACTCCCAGTCTGTAACACCCAGGGGTCAACATTCCCAACCCCCTCCTCTGTAACCACCAGCCTATATAACTGCTGTAAGATTCTGCTCCCCCTTAAGATGGTTATTTTGGACATGAGTTGGCCATCTTCCCTTTTGTTAGCAAACTGTGATAAACCCTTTCTTTTTTTCCACCATCTTGCCTCTTGACAATTGGTTTTTGTCTTGAGGTAAGCAGATGGTGCTCTTTGTGCAGTAACATTTTTACTTTTAGTATTTATTTAGTTTTTTGATCCTCATAATGGCCCTGAAATGGGGTACAGCCAGCATTATTTCTGTCTAGTTGGATGCCAGCCAGCCTGCCCTGAGTCACATGGTAAATGTCCAGTGAAAATAGCTATCTGATATCCTCCCCTTTGTTCACAATCTGAGTTGAGTCATTTTCCTTGACCCACTCTGCATGCCTTTTTCCAGCTCATTTTGCATATTCTCAGAGACCTGACCCCTTTCCTTGTTCATCCCTTGATCTTTCAGACTTGACACTTGACTCTGCTCTTCTAGTCTGCCCTCTATTCCTACCTCCTTCAATTATGACTTTTGTCTGCTCCTTTGATTAGTTTACTTGCAGCTGCTCCTGGGTAATACTTTTCATGTGCAAACAACATTTCTGCAATTACTAGTACTGCCACTAATATTGCTTGAAGTAATAATACCATTACTATTGCTTGAAATAATAACAACAGCAACAGCAGCTATCACTTGAGTACTTATGAGGAGTCAGACATGGAAAAATCCATATTTTATCTCATTGAAATTTTGAACCTTAGACTATCCCTATGAAATAGATACTACTTTAATGCCTATCATACAGATAAATTACAAAGAATTTAGGTGAACCCAGTCAGTGTAGTTGAAAGAACACGGATTTGTGTTCTGGCTCTGCTATGTACTCACTGTGTGATTTTAGACTAGTTACCTAATCTCTCTGTGCCTCAGTTGGTTCATCTGTAAAAAAATGTGGGTGATAATTCCTATTGTCTGAGGTTGATGTGAAGATTAAATGGGAAAGGGCCTGGCACACAGTAGGATCTCAAAAAACGCAAGTTTCTCTTTTTTATTTTAGGACTTTTATCTTCTATTCCTGAGAACTGCTATTAGGTGGATACTTTGGAATTCTAAATGCTATTTTATAAAAAGCAATGGTACTAACTTTTCTTTCTTCATAAAGCATCAACTATGACTGAATATTTCATCAAGGAAGAAGGAGAGGGGAACGGGATCCTTTCTGGTAGAGGTGTAAGAAATGGTTTTAGAGTTCAGGGTTGGTTGAGAGTCACGGTTGCAGTGATGTGTAAGCATTCAGTTTGGGATTGGAGGGAGTGACCTTGGGAACTAATTGAGTACACCAACTTGCTCTGACAAAGAAACCTCTGTACTGGCTACATAATGTATAAGAGATTTCCATGGGCAATGGGGGGAAAATTGAATTATTTAGCTTATTTCCATCTCAATGAGTTAATCAAGATAATTGCTATTTTCCTGGATCTTTGCTTTTTCTTTGTAATTAACAAGGCCCTTGTTTAGGGAAAGGAATTTAGCCAGTGAACTTTGTACAAACTGCTGTGACTTTTTTTTTTTTTTGGTGCAAATTGTATTTAAAAATCTATTACAGATCCTTTTCCTTTGGATTCTAGGACCGTGAGAAACTGATGCTTGATCAACCTTGAGGAAAACTTTACGGTTCAAGGATTCAAGTTCACTTGGGATTAACAAACTCATCAGGGGCAGCAGGGCAGAGCTGAAATATCATGAGCTTTGGCATCAGACAGACTTGGGCTGTGATCCCTGTTCTGCCATGTTCCCACTACACAACAGCGGACAGATGAGTCTCTCTGAGCCTCAGTTTCTACTTCTGTAAAATAGATACTATCACCCATTTTCCAGAGCTGTTGTGAGGATCAACTGCAATAATGCAGTTCTAGCCCATAAATGATGGTCAACAAGGCTAGTTCCTTCCCCATCTCCCATGGACCTATCTAATGGTCACATATTTGGTAGTCTCCGTTGTTTGGAACATGGGTAAGACCTCAAAAAGAAGCTTAAAAAAAATCAAAGTAGAAAAAGAGATGTTACAAAGTCCATTCATCAAAATGTCTCCTAGAGGAACACCTCAGATGTGGATATATATACATATATATATACACACACACACACACACACATATATATGTATATACACACACATATATATATATATATACACATATATTTAATCTTGGCTAGGATTGTAATAAGCTGAACTTCTGGTTCTCTGACCATATCATTTAAGAAGCCCTACCCTGGATAAAGAGATGGGAAGTAAGCTACTTGAGGTGGGCACCATGACTGAAACAAATAGTGACATGATAGCCAGGCTGAGGGAGGAGGCAGTAAAAACATACCTATTAGACACAGGAGCTAACAAAAAACAGTTTAGAATCACTTCGGGCAGGGTTGAAGGGTTCTATAGCCTCATCTCTCCACTTCCTGGAAGCTATCTTCATATTACAGCATAATATGCAATTGTTGTTGTTCCTTATTAATGACCCTGACTCATAAAAAGAAAGGTTTCATTATGTCTGCATTAATGCATTTGAGAAGGGAGGCATGTAATGCACTTCATAAGTTCCATCCAAAATGGTTAAAGTGAAAGAAAATTTTTGAAGCTTGAAGATGTGAGCTTTGATTATGTGGATAATTCATCTTTGATTTTGTGGACATAGAACCATTCCTTCTCCCATTGCCATATTTCTGGACAGTACTTTTCATCTACATCACCTCCCTGTGATATGTTGGGCAGGTATCCACTGTTTCCATTTTACAGATGTGGAAACTGATGCCTAGAGAGATTAACTCCATGGTAGAGCTGAGATTCAAGCCCAACTCCCCTGACTCCAAAGGTCATGTCTTTTCTACTATACCTTGTTCCTTCCTAGGAGCAATCATCTGGAATATGAACATGAAGAACATATTATAGGTAATGGTTCGCATCTCAAATGAATGAAAATGAAATACATCCAAAAATTAACACTTCATCAATTCATCTCTAATCCTACAATGCATCTCATGAAACAAAACCATCATATGGCCTTGTCTTGATACTTACTCGTAAAATGTTGTCCATCCATTCTCATTGCTTTTGGTTGCCAGAAGGCCGGAGTTGCCATGGTATGTCATCATGGCCAACTCGTGTCCTTGTGTGGTCACACTCTTGAGTGCACTGTTAGTGCCCATGGTCACCCAGTACACCTGGCCATCTGGGACCACCAGCCAGAGGGGCATCCCGGTAGAGTCTCGGCGGACATTCACCATGTTGCCGTTGTTGTCTGTGATGAGCGTAATGTCGCCATCCCCAGTGTAGGTAAAGTTGTACAGGTAATCTCCTGTGGACAGACTTTGGGTGTACAGATGTTTGCCACTGGTATCAAACAGGTAGAGCTCCTGGTCGATTGGTGAGGACAGTTCATACATGTTCTGGGTGTTGAGGAAAGGCTTGTTCTTCCTGATAAACCGAATTCGGATATTCCCAAGGTCGGCCACATAGAGCTCCCCATCAGCACACACAGCCAAAGAAGACGGGGTATTGAGCTTTGCATCCTTGGCATAACCATCATCCCCAGAGAAACAATCACAGTTGGCGTCATTTTTACAGTCACAGACACTGGGTGCCCCGGCAACGAGCGAGATCTCTCCGCTGGTGGTGACCTGCCTGATGCGGTTGATCTTCTTCTCATCGGTCTCAGCGATGTACAGGACCCCATTGTGAGAGACAGCCAAGGCGGTGGCTGACTCCAGGGTTGCATGGATGGCCACCTTGCTCAGCAGGAAGTGGTCAATGCCGGGGACCTGGCAGTGCATGGGCCTCCCAGCGACAATGCGCACCTGGTGGTTTTCAGAGATTTGCAGGACCACATTGTTGTCGAGGACGTAGAGGGAGTTGTCCATCGGGTTGATGGCTAAGTCTGTGGGCCACTCCAGGCGAACCTGACAATGGAGACACCGACACTCAAATGCCTGGCAAGCTGCCCACCACTAATCATCCCACACCCTGTAGAGCCCGTAACAGTGTCCCAAGTGTCTTCACATGCATTCTTGCCTGATCCTCACAGCAGCTTGTCATCAACAGTGGATATCAGCCCCCTGATCAGACTGAAACCATGGAAGAGCCGCCTGAGACATGTGATGGTCTATATGAGACTGACAAAACACGAAGAAGGGGATAACAGAAAAGGAAGCAAACAAACAAAAAAAGCAGGCAAGAGGATAGATAGACTTTGGAGTCAGACAGGCCTGGGTTCAAATCCTAGTCCCACCACTTCAGCAAGTTACTTTGCCTCTCTGAGCCTCAATAGTCATACGCATATTTCATTCTGTAAAACAGGAATGACAGTAGTGCAGAGTGCCTGACCCACAGTAAGTGCTCAGCTCATGGCAGCTAATGTTATGGAGGGGGAGGGGAAGGCAGATGGAGTCTAGAGGCTGAAGCAGGACTTGTTCAGAGGCTTAAGAAAGACTCTTCATGAATTGTTGCTGTGTGGATGAAAGATGATTTCTCAATTCTTTGAGTTCCTGGATTAACACATGGCTAGGATGTGTTAGCCATGTGGGATGTGAAGACAAAGTAACCATGGCCCCTGTCTGACACAGTTCCAGACCAGCGATTCTCAAATCTGGCCACACATTCAGATGACCGGTGGTGATTTTAGAAAGTAGTGGTGCTCAAGTTCCATCTCTATCAATTAAATCAGATCCCTCAGTGTGGGGCTCGGGCACTGGCATGATTTCAAAAGCTTCTTGGGTGATTCTAATGTGGGGCTGGGAATCACAACTGGATCCTTTCTCCTTCAAGTGTGACCATTGGACCAGCCGTGTTGACATCACCTGGGAGATGGTCAGAAATGCAGAATGGCAGGCCTCACCCCAAACCTACTGAATCAGAATCTGCATTTAAACAAAATGTCTGGGTGGCTCTTGGGCACAGTGAAGTTTGTGAAACCATGCTCTAGATCATGGTTTCTAGGACCTCTGAGAACAGGTCCTCCTGGAAGGGATTAATGACGCTGGCAATGGGAACTAGGGGTTTGGACGTCCTGCGCCCCATGTCTGAGCCTCCTCTGAGCCAGGCTGGGGAGCTGGCAGGGATCACAGGGAGCCATCAGGCGGGCACGCAGGGGACTGCAGCCAGCAGGGTCTGAGGTGGAAAGTGCTTTGTTCAGTGGATGTGGAGGCTGGATTGTTGGGTATGTCACACTGGGAGGTGCTGGCACTGAGGGAAGCCCTTTGCCACTTGTGTCCCCAAGAGGTCCAGCCACATTGCACATGGGCTGGGAGTGCTGACAGGTGCTGCCTCCAGCTGACTTACTGACCCCACCCCTAAGGACTTCAGCTTAGGTTCCTGAGCCCCCTACAAACTCTTGACATTCGATCCCATTTGGGGCTGATTTAAACAAGTGTATACTTTTAGATAAGAAATTTCTCTTCTAGGAATTTATTTTTGTACACCATTTCTACAGACGTGTTTATCACAATCATTTTTAATAATGGTGAGAAACTGGAACCAACCCAAATGGCCAACGACAGAGAATTGGCTAAATAAATGATAGTACATTTGTTTACCCATAAGTTAGAATACTCTGTGTAGCAATTAAAAGTGACGTTATAGATGGATATTTAATGACATGGGAAAATGTTTGCTATGTATTAAGTGGAAAGAACAGGTTACAGAACTGTAAGCGCAGTGTGATCTCAACTGGGGAAAAAATACAGTAATAAATTAGATAGATTATGGATAGATGGGAGATTAAAAGCTTGAGGGCTACACACCAAAATGTTAACCATATTGGGATTAGAGGTAACTTTAACTTCTTGGCAATTTTTAACTTTTTATATTTTCTACAATGTACATGTAGTAGTTTACTAATGTAAAAGAAACCCTCGTAAATTATATACACATGAGATGTGGCCACCTCCATCTGCCCCTTCAGCTCAGGGCCATGCTCAGGATGGGGTAAGCCCTTTCTCATTTCTTCCAAGCACAATCCTCAGGCCCTGCTTCCTAAAGTCTTCTTGTTCCCTCACTCCCAGCCTGGGTCCCTCTGTCCCCACGAACAAGGGAGCCTGAGCCACCGGCCAGGGCTGCTGCCTTCACACGTCTCAGTGCTCTCTGGAGCACAGCGTCACAGCAGCCTTTGGCTGCATCAAGAACACAGTTTACTCTCAAGTGACAGGGGAATTTTCAATTTCCTAAAACCCATTTCTTGTCAACACTGGCTGCTAAATATTTTATGCCCTCTCGTCCTGCGGCACCTTGGGGACCTGCTTGCCCAGACCTCTCTGCCTGTCATTACAGTGAAAAGATGGCTACCTGATGGGTGGGTAGGAGGGGGAAGAGGGAGCCAGGGGAGGAAGAGGGAGAGGAAAGAGGGGAAGAAAGGAAGAGCAAGTGCTTTCTTGCTCTCTCCTTCATGCCCGCAGGCACAAAGCCTCCTGGGAAAGAAGGGCAGGGCTTTTGGAGTCAGTGCTCCATCTGTCGCAGTGCCTGCGTGAGGGATCTGGGGCAGACCAACTACTCAAGCTTTGCCAACTTCAGCTCCCTGTTAGGGATCATCCCCACTCAAATGGAGGGACAGACTTATAATTTCTGAGCTCCCCCCAGCTCCCACATTCTACGGTCCTGGGGTGGAATGGAGCTCCCTTGTCCCTGTCCCCCTCACATTCTGTGCCTTTATTAAATCACCCTGAGCTGACTGCCTTGTTGCAGAGTTATTTTCAAAAATTGATTGTCAAATAGATGAACAAATAAATGACTGGTGAATGGCAAAGAGACAGCAAGGGATGTGGGTCAGGACCTCTCACTTCTGAGCTTGGTTCCACAGTGACTGCAGATGTGATCCCACTCAAGTCACTTAAACAGTTGGAACTTTCCCCATATGGGAAAGGGGATAATAAATACTCCATAGAGTAGGTGTGAGGATCAAACAAGACAACGTACCAGAAGGTCTTTGTAAGTTGTAAAGAAAACAAGTATTTACAGCCTATTACTAGTGGCCAGGCACTGTGCTAGGCAATTTATGTACATGATTTCATAAAGAAATCCATTTCCACATCCCTGATGGAACCTAGCACAGGGCTCTGCATTTATAACTGCATTTTCTTTTACCAAAACTATAAAATGGGGTAGATAATAACTCCCTCGTGGGATTATTGTGACAGCTAAATAAGAAAAGTGAAGTTGTGCACATCTCTGTATCCCTATTTCCAACAGTGCCCGACACATACGAAGTTCTCAGGAAATCATTCTAGACCCTGAGTACAGTTATATTCTGTGTCTGTGGTGGCTGCAGCCCACTGAGTTGAGAACTCATTCCATTTTGAACAGGTTGCAACATCTTCTGTGCCTTCTCCACTCTCTGCCTCCCTCTAGGTTCTCCTTGGGCCTGGACTTCATCTCCTTCCAGGGGAGCTGGTCTAAGTTCCTTGGTTCTCTTCTCTGCACTCTTGCCTCTGAGCTATCTTCTTAGCTCTCTGGCTTACCTCCCTGCTCCCCAGGGGACAGTAAAGTAGTTGGATGTGTGTAACAGAGGAAGCTCAGAGGAGGAAAGCCAGTACCCCCTGCCCATATGTGTGTATAAAAATACATGACTGTGTCGGAGAGTTTGGTAAAAAGAATCACATGCTGAGATTCAGATGAGGGTGGTGGGGACCGGGGGCATAGAGATTTCAGTCCAGGATTTCTGAATCTAAGTGTGTTTTTTGCCTCTCTCTGCAATATGCCAGTTATCTTCCAAGTCTTTGATCTGGCTGCTTGGCAGAACCTCTCTCTAAAGTTAAACAATTTTCAATGTGTGGATTGAAAATTTTCAGCACCCTCTGCTGGCTGGTGGAGGGCCCATTTTGAGAATTGAAAATACTTGTACGCACGTCCCCAGGCTGTGGCAGCTTCCTAACGGTAGTTCAAGCTTGTTCACAGACTGGAGAGGGAAACTCGCGAGCCAGCAAGGGGAAGCCTGCCAAACTGGAAAGACAAGTGGCAGAGAACAGATTCCATTCTGGAGTGTAACAATCACATTAGTTGGTGCAGAGGGAAACCACACCAGCATTCGACAGGGAGGTGACGTGGGTGCTGGGACCGCCAGCAGCAGCCATGGGCTCTGGGGGAGAGGCTGGGTGACACACGTCAGTAACAGAGGCACACTTGGACGAGTGAGGCCTCCCAGCCTCTGCTGCCCGCTGAACACAGGGAGCAGGTGTGCAGTCAGTGGCAAAGGGCCTGTGTGTGTGCAGGCTCCCCTAGAAGTAAGGGGGTTTAAAAAGCTAAGTGTGGCTATTGCTGACACCAATTTGTAATTTAATGCAATTCAAGCCTCCTTATTTCTTTGCTTTTGCTAATGTTGGCAAGATGGATGTTCACTGATTCAGCACTGGCCAGGTCCTGCTAAATGATCTAGCAATAAAGGACACATCCCTTGCCAGGTCATTGCAGGACAAACTAAGGACATGCTGAATAGCTAGTCACTTGTGTCTCTCTCGGGTCTACACTGGGTTTCTGGTGCCCACCTGCTCAGATCCAAACTCTTTGGCATGGTATGGTAGGGTCCTTCCCTAACCGGCCTCAAATCATGCTTCCAGTTTCAATTCTTGCTACTTCTTTCCAAGAACCCTATGCTCAGGTGTTCAATTTTCCAATGCTCTGTGAATGTTCCAGGTCCATTAACATCTTTGTACTTTTGTACATACTGTTCCCTTTGTGTGAAATGTCCCCTTTCTGCCTTGTCACCCAGCAAACCCCTATTCAATCTTCAAAGTCTGGCACAGATGTCACCTCCTTTGTGAAAGTGGGACTAGAACTTCTGTTTATTGATCACCTCCGAAGTGCCAAGCAGTGGTAGGAGGCTTGCGTGCACTGTTTCACGTATTCTCCAAGCAATCTTGCCAGGCTGATGTCAGTTATTTCCATTTTATAGATATGAAAAATGAGGCTCAAAGGACCTCAGAAATGTGTCTAAAGTTAGTCAGCTAGTGAGTGGCAAAGCTGGGATTCAATCAATGGTCAATCAGTTAATCAATCACTAAATATTTGTTGTGCTCCTATGTGTACCAGGCACCCTGGTTACAGAAGAGGAAAAGATGGACAGAATTCCTGCCATCGTGTAGCTTATAGTCTAGAAAGAGAGCAGACAATGTAAAAGTACCTGAAAGTGTTTCCAAGGAGGGAATTCAGGTGGCTACAGATTTAAATTGCACTGTCTGTAGCTCTGCTGCTTTCGAGGCTTCCTTGGGCAGATTTCTTCACTGTCCCCTGAGCCTCCCTCTGTCACCCACTTGTCACCCTTGGTGATGACCTCCTAGAGCATGGAGCTGTGCCCTACTCATCTCTGTGTTCTTAGTGCTCTTCACAGGCCCAGCACCAAGAGTGTGCTCTTAAAAGCCTGTGCAGCACAAAGCTGAACAGCCAGTGGGCTGGCTGGGTGCCAGGGGAGAAGATGTGTATGTAGACCCAGGGCTCTAGCAGACAAAGCTTTCTCCTTACCTGAGAAATATCCATGACAGAATCACAGCTGAGGGGCCGGGCCGAGGTGAGATCATTGGAGCCCAGCAGGGTGGAGATGACCCCATTCTGATCAACGCGTCTGATCATGGTGCCATCCACGAAGTAAATCAGCCCCGACTTGTCCACCGTGATGCCTGGGGCAGAGAGGCCAAAGCAGGGGATTCAGTGTCGGAGGTGGTGACAACCCATACATTCATGGAAGCTCGTGAGTTGACAGAGTACCCTCTCCGTGATTTGATTAGACCCTCCCTACAGATTCATTCTCCTTCTAAAGATGAGGAGATGGAAGCCCAGAGGCTTGAGTGACAAGTTCAAAGCAAGGATTAGAACCCAGGTCTTCGGATTCTCCAGGGCTCTGTTCCTTCCACCTTGCTGCCTCTGGAGATTTTATCTATCACCTTAATCATCTACTAAAACTGCACTCATAACTTCTGGGAGTTTTTAAGCACTAGAGGTAGCGGAAAGGAGGATCTTTTTCAACATCACAATGGTTAATTATTTAAACTAACCTACTTTTGAAGACCTGTGACTATAATAATCAAATTCCCCTTTTGGTAACAATTTTTCTTTTCTTCCAAGATAACCATCCTTCCTGTTTTTCTATTCTACTGCTATTTCAGTTTCATTGGTCATTATAGACATACAGAGCTTAAAAAAAAGAATCCTTTGGATTTCTGTAGGGAATACTGGAGAATTTAATTTCTAAAAAAGGCGCATTGAAGAGAAGAGTCAGAATTATTATTCAACATCATTTGGTCCATTTGCTAGACTGTCCCACCCTGTTGACTGTCTCCCTGGCCAGCTGTGGGACCTTGGGCAAGTCACTAGATGTGTCTGAATTTGTTTTCTCAGCTGGTACACAAAGGGATTATTCTAAATCTTTACTCTTCACTCTTGGATGTGTGTGAGAATCACCTGGGAGCTTGCTAAAAGGCACCCCACTGCCCCCTGCCAGGTAGCTGCTTCAGAAAATCTCAAGTGGAGCCTAAGCATCTATCTGGACTTTTGATAAGCATCTTGGGTGATAATGATACAAATCTAGTAAATCAGTACCTCCTAACCAGTGATGTGTACCAGAATCACCTGAAGAGTTTTTTCAACATATACCTGCTTGGCCTCACTCCTGGAAATACTAATTCAAGAGGTGGCTGGGACTGGGACCAAGGTGTGTTTTAAAAATGCTCCCGGGTGATACTGACTTCCACCCCAGGACCAGAATCCCAAGAGCTGGACAGACCCCTACCAAACTGACAACTGCTGAGGGGCTGAGAGACAGACGAGATGTGCCCCTGGGGAGCACACAGTCGAGAAGGGGAGGCACGTGAATGAATCAGTACCACGTGGAGTGCTCCCAGGGAATGACAGAAGCCCGAGAAGTTCATGATGAAATAAAGGCGATTCTGGTTGGTTTTGTTCTGTTCAGTTTTCTCTGGGGACGGAACTGAAAGAAGGGGGTCAGAAAAAGCCACAAAGAGGTAGAGACCCTCGAAGTATAAAGCCTTCCAGTTGTATAACCTTGGGCAAGTCACTTCATTTCCAAGTCTCAGTTTCCTCATTGATAAAATGGGGATAATGACATCTGACTTGCCATAGTTAGCCTTCAGTAATTATTAATGACTTATAATTATGAGAGTGTGACCAGCACTTGACGGGTTTCCAGGCCCTTGCTCTCAGGGCCCACGTGTCCTCGACTGGTCAGCAGGGTGGTAAGACACTCAAGGGCCCCTGAGTGATGAAAACCCACTGGGGCAGTAGTTCCTTCTGCTCCCTCCTTAGGCTGTTCAGGGCTGGAGAGCGTTTTCATACAGAGGACCAGGCAGCCTCAAGGCAGGGGAAAGCCTTTCTTCTGTCTCTGCCTAGAATGTAGATTAATTACATTCTTTAAGTACCAAGACAGGAGTTTGCTTGTCTGCCTGGGGATGCTCTTTCTCTTCCATCTGCTAAGACTGATGAGTGCTCCAAGAACAATCGGGTTTCTTGTTTACAAAGCTGGCTGCACAGGCTAATAGAAATGATCTGTCCTCTGATTAATTACTTCATTTTTTCTCTTTTTGTTGTGCTAAATAGATGGACATCTTTTCTCCTCCCTGCTGCAGAGTGTCTGCATATTGTGGCACCCTTGTCATTTCTATCTGGGTTAATTATAGGCTTTTGGGCAATTTCATCTGTGTGTGTGTGTGTGTGTGTGTGTGTGTGTGTGTGTGTGTGTGTGTGAGTGTGAGGGAAGGGTGGAGAACACACATGTGTTTAGAGCTACTGAGAAAGACCTGGAGAGAATAAAAAGTAAACAGTTTTAATTCTAAGAGAGTAGAATGTTGCAAAGGAAAGGGCTCTTGGAGGATCATTTAGCCCAATCTGCACATTTACCAACGGAAAAACTGACGCCCAGAGAAGGAGGTCACAGAGCCAATGAGTGGCTGAGCAAAGCCATAGTTCGGGGTCCCTAAGTGTAAGCCCAGTGTTCTTTCCACTCCAGGCTACTCTCTCAGTATTAGGAAATCATAATTTGGAGGGAGATTAACCACAGATGTCACAATATTCATCCCACAGGGTTACCACCTGACCACTCCAGGAATGTGGTAGAGACATATGATATGATATATGACATAATGTGATGTGATGTAATACAATATAATATAACAATTATAATAGGAATCACCATTTATAGGATGTTTATTGTGTGCCTGGTACCACTGTACTAAGCATTTACATTCCTAATAATATTTAATTTGTACTACAACTGTACAGTATATCTCAATTCCATAGATGAGGAAAACGAGGCTCAGAGAGGTTAAGCAACTTGCCCAAAGTCATACAGCTATTAGGTAGCAATGTCTGAATTTGAATACAGTACTGCCTGATTTCACTAGAGTCTACTGCTTTGATTTGAAACCAGGCCCTGAAATCTGGCACTATTTAATGATACAATCACTGATGACATTTTTATAGGATACCACATGAAATATATTTATTTTGACTCTTAGAATGATCCTAGGAGGTGGACACAGGTGTCATTACCCCTATTTTATTGACAAGGACCCTGATGCTTAGACAATATAGGTCACTGGCTTTAGGGCCTGTAACACAGTAAATGCTCCACTGATGGATGTTTGTTGATAATGATGGCTTCTCCTCCAAAAGGCCTTCCCAGTCTCCTAGGCATGGGGGCCTCTCTTGGCTCTGGACTCTCATGTACAGGTCTTTCCTCTTGCATCTCAGGGAGCACTTCTTCCTCCCTCCTATATCAGAGTGATTCATGTTCAAGTCTTATTTATTCTGCTACAATGAACTTATCTACGAAACCACAGTGCGTTGCACACTCAGTAAATGCTTGCTGAATAAGTGGTTAAAAATTGTGATTATTCGTATAATGAGGTCCAACTTTTTGAAGGACTAGAAATTGAAACTTACAGTTAACCCATCTTATGGCACATGAACGTGTGCAAAGATGATACACTGCAATGTTTTTATAAAACGGTAACAGAGATAGCATAAATGTCCAACAGTGGGGGATTGATAAATAAGTGATGGACACTCATTTTATGAAATATTATATAGCCATTAAAAATGAGTACACAGAAGACTATTTAATGACATGGAGAAATGTTCATGATATATCAGTTAGGAAAAAATAGTAAGTTACTAAAACAGTTTAATGTGCTCCTCATTTTATTTACTTTTGATGAGCATTACATGCATATAAACTTAGAAAAAAGACTAGAAGGAAAGATGGGAAATTATAACTGGGAATATTTCTGGCAGGTGGGATTATGACAATTTTAACTTTTCTCCATAGAATTCTTGGTATTTTCCAATATTTTTTGCAATGATAAACATGTACGTCTTTTGGAAATGGAAACTACCCTCATAAATGTTACTGATAGTGTTTAAAAAGCAAGGCCTTACCCCTGGGGTTGGTAAGTGTGGCTTCTGTGGCCTTTCCACCATCCCCACAGCGAGTATCATCAAAGGGGAGGCACTGGTCACCTGTCCCCGCGACCACCTCGGAGTTCTTGACAAGGTCCTTCACCACCACGGTGGACTTGATCTTAAAGACCCGCCGGCTGTTGGTGTCAGAAAGGAAGACAGCCCCACTCATGGGGTCTGTGGTCAGGTAGTACTTATGTGCTGGACTGTGACTGGAAAACAAGGACACGCCAGTTGGTGAGCACTTTCTTCTATCAGGTAGCCAGAGATGGAAAACTTGAATCCAAGCAAAAATGTCTTATGGGGATGATGTCCCTATTTTGGGTGATGCTTTCCCAGTTTTTCTGATCCCAGAATCCCTCCCACCTAACTGCTAACGCAAAAGCCTCTTGCCAATGATTGTGGGCCCAGCCCAGTGCTACGCTCATATCAGGTGCTCAGTACATGTTTTCTTAAAAAGATCATCAGTGAGGCTTACCACAGGTGGCCTGTAAGTCCAAACCAGAAACAGAAAATGGCTTGACTTTAAAAAACACTCAAGAGTTTGACACTCAAGCCCTTCTCCCACAGAGTTTTTACAGCAGCCCCACCGCCATCTTGAGACTGACTGACAACCCCCCAAACAGATCTGACTCCCAGCCAGCGCCAACACCGTCTTCTGTTGACACTCATGTTATACTTATCAGAAGCCCAGTAGTCTCCCTCCTGCAGACAGATATAAATGAATTGCAGGATTAGTTTGTAATTTGCAGCAACACCCAAGAAAAAATAAACAAAGCAGAGGAGCAGTGCTGATGATAGTTCTGTTTCTGGAAAACAGTCATAAAGACAAGGCTATGCTAACAGAGGAAAGTGTTAATCCTCTAGGCACAGGGTAGGAAAAGTGCACGGGCTTCGGAATCAGATCAGTCTGGGTTCCAAGTCTGGGTTCTGAAACTTGGGCAAGTTACCTCATCTCCTGAGCCTCAAGTTTTCTTCATCTGCAAAATGGGGAAGTTAACAGCTACCTCACCAGTGTATTGGGAAAATTACATAAAATCACATGTGGCAAATATTTAGCATAGTGCATGGCACACAGTAGGTACTCAATAATCACAATTGTTGTTTTAATCACTAGTCATTATATCTGTTTTTGCATTTGGAGAGGACTACAGAGGAGTTATTTCTTAGGAAGCATGAATTTTGCTATCACATGGTACTGATTTACAATTTCTTCCAAGTCTAGGCCACATTGGACTTGGACTCGTAACTCCTGGGAAGCTAATTTTCCGTTCCTGTGCACGGCCTGATCGTTGCCAGGCCCTCAAACTGCATCTTAGCATTGGAAACCCCTTCCAAGTCTCTGGAAAGTCTTCTGATTCAAAAGAATCTCTCTATTCAGGCTGGATGGCCTGGCACTGGCCATTTTCACCGGACTGTAGGACAGAAACTGTGCTAGGGGATTTGGGGGCAGACTGGGCAGTGCTTAAAGCACTAGAGTAGGGGCACTGTACACCCTTTCAGGATGCAAGTAAGAGGATCAGAAAAGTCTAGAAAGAAGCTATTTTACATTTAATTAGGCATGTAAGTTTGGGGTTCTTTTGAAAAATAAAATTTTATTTTATAGATTGGTGTTTTTTGAATTACATATAAAGACTGGGGCACCATAATCTTTTCAGTGTTAAGGTCTCTGAAAGTCTTAATCTGGCCCTGACTATTGGTCATCATAACTATCCCTTGCTTTGGACGGTATCTTGGGGACTGGCCTCCACACCCAAGGCTTTCCTTCCTTTGTTTTCTCTCCCCAAATTTGACTAAGATGGCATGATTTTCTCCAAGAACTTGTCCTGCCTCTCTAGCCCTAACACTACTGTCGCATCACCTCCTTCTCAGATAAAGGACAGGTCTCTCTGCCTGCAGGCTGAGTCCTCCTCAAGCCATTTGTCCCTGACGTAACCCAAATACCAACATGTCACCTCAATGCTATCCCTTCCAGGACTCTCCATTTGTTACAGCTAAGTTCAGACTCCCCAGCCTCGCAGCACATAAGGCCCTTTGTGCTCTGCTGCTGCTCCATCTTCCAGCCTCTTTCCAGCCATTTCCTCACAGATGCCCTGTACTCCAGCAATCCTGACAACTTGTTCCTCAACATACCTTCATGCCTCTTTGTACCTGCCATTCCCACTCCGTGGAATGTCCCATCCCCTTCCCTTTTCAGCCTGCCGAACTGCTACTCACTCTTCAGGAGTCAGCTTAAATGGTACCTTTTCTGGCAAACCTTCCCAACCTTTCCTCTCTGGGCACTGAGGTTCACATCTGTTCATATCTGGGTTACAGGACACTTAACATAATGTGGTGGCTGTTTATTTGTTTGCCTGTCTCCCAACTCCAACAGGCAATACTCGAAGGGAAGTGATGAGATTTTATTCATTTTTGTATTTTCAGTGTTCAGTTGGTGTCTTCTAGCCCACAACATCCACTTGCTTTAAGTGGACGGCATCTCCATTTTTAGTTTATTTAAATAGTATTTTCAACCAAATTACTTAGCTTTTCTTTTACTTCTCTTTTAGGGGTGGTGGTAACAGGTGAAACGTCCTGTTTATCTTGAAATGTCCCCTGTGACTTACCCTATAATGCAGCACAGATCAAATCCTCCCAGATGACACTGATTCTGCCTAAATAAAATGCAGTGACTTTAGACCCTACTCTGCCATGCTGGGGCAGCCTTGATCTTTCTGCTTTCCTGATGACAGCTGCGAGGTGGGGGTGATTATTTCATTTCTTTGAGCATCATTCATGATAAACTGATGCTACCCACCTTGGCAGAGAATGAGTTCCTGAGGGAGTATGGTGGGGGGTCTTGTCCACTCAGATTAGCCCCCTGAGTTTCCGGCTCATGTCTCCTTGTACTGCCCCAGAGAAGTGCCACTCATGTGGCGATTCTCAGATCAGTGAATTCCAGAAGAGGGTAGCATTGGCAGGACTGTCCCAGAGAGTCTATAAGAGCTGTGGCCCCATCTTTCATGCCCAAGGACAAATTTGAGGTCTGGCGGTCACTTAAGTGTAAGGGAAAGAGCACTAGCTTTGAACTTCAAAGACGTGAGCACCAGTCTGAGCAAGTCACCTAAACTGTACAAGCTGTAGGTCCTTCAGCTGTCAAATGATTAAGGCCTCGCTCCGCTTGGCTCACAGGCTTGTCATTAGGATGAAATGAGATTATACATCTTAACATCCCTTCCAGTTGGCAGAACTTTTGGATGGCCTTCAACTCACTTCTTCCTCATGCCACCTGCACTGGGAGCAGCACCTCGACCTCTGCCAGGAGCAGTGCGACCAGCCCACAGAGCAGAGCTGCAGAGATGACTGCCACTGGTACCAAAGCATCCAGTACCACCTCTGGGTGCCTGTTCCATCCCAGACACTGTGCTAGCACTTTACACTCATGACCTCATATTCCTCGCAACTACCACGTCAGTCAGGGGATTTTTTTTTTAAAGTATTTCAGAAAACTGAGACTAAGAGGGGTGAAGTGACTTGACCAGGGCCAGAAACTGCTGAGTGGCAGGATGGATTTCCAACTCCCATCTGCTTGACTCCAAAGTCTGTGTTCTTCCTACTTGCCCACACTGCTTCTCAGGTCTAGAAAGCTCCGCTGCCCTTATTCATCAGGGAGCACCTGCTCATCTCCTGACACTCAGCTCAAGCATCACCTCATTTGTAATACCATCCCTGGGTTCCTGGCCCCCTGCTTTCCCCACCTGGTAGAACCGGCCACTTCCTTTGTTGTGTCCCTACGACCCTAAGTAGACTATACTTTTAGGATCTCTAGTAACTTAAGACACTTTCTGTTTAGTTGTCTGTCTCCTTAATGACATCTTGAACTCCTCAAGGGCAGGGACAGGCTTCAAGTCCCTGGTGCTTAGCGCTGGGCTGGTGCAGAGCAAATGCTCCAGAAAGGTGTGCTGAATTCCTGAGTCAGAGAGTGAATGACTGTCTGCCTCTCTGGGAGTGCATGTAGGAAGCACCCACTGCCAAGGATCTTAGAGTAATGGTTCTCAAACATGGCTACACATCAGAATCACCTGGAAAGCTTTAAAAAAAAGCCTCACCCCTAATGTCTGAAGGGCCTGGGCACCTGCCCGCCATATTTGGAAACCATGGTCTTACAGCAGTGCTTTTCAAACCTTAACGTGCATAAGAATCACCCGGAGATTTTGTTAAAATGCAGAATTCAGTTCAGCAGTTCTGGGGTGTGGCCTGAGCGCCTGCATTTCTAACAAGTTCTCAGAGGAAGCCAACGCTGCTTGTCTGTACTTCGAGTAGCAAGGCCTTAGAACACTCTGAAAACCATAAACGTCTTCAGGGCATGAGATGGAAGATGGCCTACTGCTCAGACCCCAGGCCCAGTTCTGTGGACAGGACCATGTCTGATCCAATTCCGATCCCCAGTACCCCGAGCAGGGCTGGGCACAGAGGAAGGTTGCAGCTCTGTATCTAGAGTCTGCCACAGGAGTTCTGAGGACTCACATTCTTTTCTATTTCCTCAAACATAACCTTGGCACCTCCGGAAGCTATGTAAAATCTTGGAGGCTATAAGGGCATCATTCCTGAAGTTAATGAGCTGAAGTCAAGCCTTACTCTGCCCTCTTTCTGGATGGTATAGGGAATTTTCTAGTAGGAGCTGCGAGCCTGGGGGTCTCTTGGGATGAAAGGTGATCTATCCCCTGCTTCTGACTGAGAATTCTCCCTTTGTCTCTGAGTAAGGTCTGCCTTGTTCAAAGAAGCATCCTTTGGCCACATTAGGCAGCGACCTGGCAGAAGCAATCCACTGATGCTTGGAAGCAGTGAGAAAAGCTAGAGCATTGGAGCCACAGAGACAGGGGCTCAAATATCAGTTCTTCCACCCACTTGTAGGGGACCTTGGGCAAATCACTTCATTCTCTGAGCCTTAGTTTTTTCATCTAAGAGCTGGGGATAATCACATCTACTTCAAAGGGCTATTTTGAGGATAAAATTGTAAAAAGAATGTAAATCTCTGAGTATAGTGCCTATTCCATTAAAAAATTAAAATGCCCCAAAAATGGCAGCTGGTTCCCTTCAGAAACCTCCAGAATATTTGTTACTACATAATGGAAAAGCCAAGTATGTCAGACTTAATATTGTCCCGTCTGACCTGAAATCTGCGGCAGTTAAGGGCTCTGATAGAATTAACATAATATGTGTAACTGGGTGTGATGGAGACTTGAGTTCAAATATACTTTTGAACAACAGGCTTCAAACATTCCTCCATGACCCTAGGGAAGAAATGGGGGAAGAGGTGAGGACGCTTGTTCCCTGAAGGGGTCCATGGAGGAAGATGCCCAACGGATTAAGGGTCCCTGCGCTGAGCATGCCCAGCAGTGGGCTGGCATTGAGGCTGAAAAGGCCAAAGGCAGGGACGAGCCTGCCCTGGAGATACACACACGGGCTCAGGGCACCAGCCTGCAGCCAAACGCTATTCTTGGGAGCAGCTGAGACAGTAAATGCTAATGGATGAAGAGGACAACATTTCAGAATTTCTTTAATCCACTTCTGACATTTACTGATGGTGACACTAAAGTCCAGAGAGAGGAAGGGATTTGCCAATATCTAGGTAACAGTTAAAATCAGAGCTGGAACCCAGGTCTCCTCACTCATGATTGTCTTTATAAAACTGGAGAGCAGAAATTCCTTTTTTCCCTTCCACTTTGGTTCACTTTAGAAATAGTTTTTAGCACCTGAGAAGACATTAAATTGAGAGAGGGCAGGAAGCTGGCTTTGAAATCACACCATGGATATATCAAAAGATGACTAAACACCAGAAACAAAAGGCACCCAAACCATAGTCTCTCAATTTACAAATGATGAGACTGGAAACCAGAAAAGCTAGGTGACCAGCCCATGGCCACATGATGAATGCCCAGCCAAGCTGGACAAGCACCCTGGCCTCCTGATTCTTCCCAGCTAGGTCCTCCTGTGTCCCTGCTGTGTCCCAGGCAGTTACCACCACCGACTGAAGGTTTTAATGTTAAATGCTAGGTTTTCATCCAAGATCTTCATATGAAATGTATTTCTGTGTTTTCTGTAAAACTGAACTTGAGGGCACATATCGATGCATAGTTCAGTACCATCCACACAAAGCTCATGGAAAAATCTCTTTTCGATTTCAGTGTCAGGAGAAAAATATTCCTACTCTGATAAGTGGGCATATTTTCCCATTTCTGATAATGCAAACCATGAAAATAATTATGTTTTCCTGTTTACTCTGGCTGCCAGGAAGCTCAGAGTCTAATCTGATGTACAATCACATACATACGTCTACTCTTTTTTGGTTTTTCCCCCAATTTCTATTTTATTTACTTTAATTATGTGTGTCTTTGGTTATAAGAGGATTGAATTCCTTTCTGGGAAAGGTGAAGGCATCATCTAATTGTTATGATGATGATGATGATAATAATACTTATTATTACTACTACCATTTCTGGAGCTCCTCTCTGTGCCTGGCACAATGCTAGATACTTTACAAACATCCTTTGTAACCCTTATAACAACCTCCAAGAGAGATTTCATTAACCTTTAGTTAGAAACAAAAGCTCAGAGAGATGGAGTAATTTTTTCAAGGCCACACAGCTGGGGAGCTTCAGTTTTCTCATCTGGGAGTTGGATGTAATCATGAGAACCTACAGGATGTTTGGGGACAAAATGCTATAAGACATGTAAATCACTTAATCCCCTCTCTGCTATAGGCTAAATGCTCCATACATGTTAATTATTATTATTATCTTAAAATAAAATATATGATTGTTACAGTAATACTATATCTAATTATAGAGATATAGATATAATAATTATTTGATTTTAGGTCTGTTTGACTCTTTCCACCCTCCCAAGACTTTCTTTTAAGCCAACTTAGCATCTGCCCCATGTGCCCCATGTGGATAACTGAGAGCCACCACTATAGCAGTGCAAGCCACAGCTCCATCTGCCACTTTCAAGTCACCCAAATGTGTGTGAAGCCAGGAGACTTGGAGGTGACAGTTACCCTGGAGTCAGATGAGTGCCACAATGACAGGTGATGCTGACAGGCAGACAGTTCTCTCGGTGTGTCTGATGAGGCTCACTCCTGCCTTCTGCAGTGTCACTGTAAGCCTACATGACAATCTACTCTGTGACAAAGTTCCTATTTGGGGATTGCTCTCTTTGGGTGGTCCGTATGGTCTGAAAATCCTTCCCACTCTGTCCTGGCTGGCAAATCTTCTGCTGGGGTCACCTAGCATCCCAGCCACCAAAGCTGAGGCCCCTGGAATGCCCACAGAAGTGCAAATCTGAAACCTGTCCTCTTCCAGGTTCTTTGTCTGATCGAGATGTTCTCAGGACTTCCCATTGTGACTGTCAAAGTCACTCAGTGCAGTTAGGATGATGTCCTCATTTATTCTAAGGATAAGCAGACTGTGGTGTTCAAATTACTCTGCCAAGGTTTACATTTTCCCCCCTATTACTTCACTCTGTCATGTCCACAGACTACCAGAGTAACTGCTACACTTTGCTAGAGATGAAGGGAGTTCAGGCTCTAGCCACCTGCCCCACCATTATTAATGACTGCCTCTCATAACTGATTACCCCCAATCACTTATAATCACACAGGATTCATTTGCCATTGACCCATCTGAAATTGACATGTGCAGCTTACCATACAACATGCAAAAAGGCAGAGGAGACACAGGAAATTCTCCACTGGTTGGCTTACCTATGTCTGAAATCTTTATTTCTGACAGAAGACAGGAGAGCAGGGAATAGAAGAAAGAATGAGGTGTTAGCAGCAGGGTTAGAAGCATTATTAGCAGACTGAAAACTTGACAGCAATGGTACTGTACAATACTATAATAAATAAAGACTTAGCAGCTCTGACACTGATATATTTTATATTGGATATTACTTGTCAGTGAGCTCACTTACAAGCAGCTACATATCACAGAAGAGGCATGGTTTCACCTGTACCACTACGGCTGACTTCAGGGGAAGAGGATGAGGCTGGCATGTTGCTGCTCTCACCAGGGCTACAACAGAGGCTGGAACGGTGGATTCCCGCCCCTGTACAGAGACACGTCCCAGAGGTACACACGCTCACTGCTGTGTCTCTGTCTGTGCGCATGCTGCCTTAGAGAATTGTCAAAACTTGTGTAGCCCACCACGATCCTCCTCATAATAGGATACAGAATTGGAGATATACTACAGTCAGAAGGGAGGGGGTGACACAGAGAACCAGGTCTGAGAAAAAAGACTGGAAGAAAATACATCAAGATGATAATATATTAATAAACTTATTTTTCTTTCCAAATTTCATTTATTACCCCCTTCCCTACCCACTGTCTTTCATGATTTCCCTGCAACTGTGGGAGGGAGATAGGGAAAATGGGACCTCTTATTTGAAAGATGTGAAAATGAAGGCCCAGAGAGGGTAAGTATCTTGTCCAAAGTTGTATAGCTTCTCTGCCAAGGTGGGTGGCTCTCTAGTCCATGGCTCTTTCCATCACAGCGCAGGAGACGGAAAGACAATATGAGCAGTTGACTGAAACAAGTACACTCCAGGGATCCTTGACAGATGCCTATGCCAGTCAAACTCATAAAAGAGAGAAGGCAGAGAATATTCCATCAGTGGCCTGGTTCAGCCTGACATCTGATTTCCTGAGTCCACAGAACGTGAACTTCTGATTCTTCCCATGGCCAAAGACCCTCTCCTTCATTTGTCCCTGTGAGTGTGGGTGAATACTAACGCTCTCCTCTTGACGGCTGTCGGTCAGCCAGCAAGCATTCCCCTCCTTTTACATGTGCACTGCAGAGTGAGAGTCTCAGCAGGCACTTACCTCCAGGGAATAACTTAAGAGGCATTAAGCCAAAGTGGCCCTCACTGGGCCAAGAGACATTTCTTTGGTGAGTCAGAGTTGTGTGATGGCCTTTTGGGTTTGGGTCCACCATTCTAGAAGCTGGACCTTTGGGAAGTTCTTTAAATTCCCTGAATCTCCTTTTTCTTGTTTGTCAAGGGCAATAGTAATAAGTATCTTGCAGAACTTTTATACTGGGCAAGGCGTAGGGGCCTCACAAAAGTAGGTCCTTTTCCCCTGGCCACTTTAGAGGAAGGCTTTCCAGCTCAAGGGCCTATCCTGCTCACATGGAACGCCCCCCCCCCCCCCCCCAGGACATGGGCAGATCCCCTTCCCTAAAGCAGTTGTGAGCAAGTTGGTGCAATTTCTCCTGCAAGGGAGAGAGGGCTCTCCTCTCTATAACCACAGCTTCTCTGTAACCCTAGAACCCACCCTATGACTGTGCTCTGGTTCTAAAAAGGTCTGGTTTAGGGAGGCACAGAGAAAATCCAACATAGCAGGCCCTTCCCTGAGCTGTAAGTGTGGCTGTGCTCCATCACTCAGGATGGGGGAAAAGAAAAGGCTGACTCGGCAGGCTCTGCAGCACCTTAGGAGCAGAGAGGTGCTGCTCATTTTAGCCTGTGGGCCTTATCTCCGTAGTGGGCAGCTGAAGAGAACTGCCGTTAACTCTGATGAGTGTTAAGTAGCAGGACTAAACTTGGGAACACTGGTATGGGGGCCTTGTCCATTATGCCGTCCCTTGTCCCTATAAAAAGACTCATGTGACTCATTTCAATCAGTTTGGTGCTAAGGAACAAAAAGAAGATTAAACGGCTTCCAAGGAGTCTACTTCTTGGTTGCTAGCAGCCTTCTACCTCATCTGGACACCAAGGACATCTCCCTGTTCCAAAAGTGGCTTGTCTTCATTGCAGTGCCCGGTGGAAAGCAGCACCTGCTTCCACAGAGCCCCCACCTCACAGGTTAGCCTCTGGGCTGGGAAGTGTGAAGTCCCAGAGTCTGACAGGTGATAGGTGAGGTTCTGTCCTTCCCCCTTCTCTGGGCCCAGCGGGCAATGCCAGGTGGTCCCAGAAGCTGGCAAAGGGACAATGTTATTAGGAACTGTGAGGAAGACATCACCTTGCATACCTCAACTCCAGGATGTTGGTGACGTTCCCAGAGGGGAAGATCCTTCGGATGTAGTTGAAATCTCCCACATAGAGGCTCCCGTCGGAGCCACATGTGAGGGCCACGGGCGCCAGGAGCTTGTTGCCGTCAGCAAGGCCGTTGCAGCTGGGGCAGGAGATGCTTCTCCGGCGCCCATTGCCCATGATGCTCCCGATGACAGGTGGCTGCTGGGACACGAACTGGTTCTCCCCATTCCCTTTGTGCAAGATGCCTGGGACAAGGACAAATGAACAGAATCACCCAGGAGCACCCATGGCTCTCCTCTGCGGCCGACCACAGAGTCACCTTGATTGTGCAAGGAATGCAAAATCTGCCTATCATTTCTAGACTCATCTCCCAAGGCTGCCTCTCCTCCATAACGAAAGCCAGAGTGTCTTGAACAGGCCATATTGCTCTACTGACTGAATTCTCACAACTACTCTGTAAGATAGGTACTATTATTCCCCCTGCACTAACAGGGGGAGCAGGCTAGGTGGCTTACCTGAGGTCACATGGATGATAGCAGAAGCCCTCCTGATCTGGGCCTCGATCACTCAGCTTCACTGCCTCCCAAACAGATTGCACACATCTCATGTACCTGGTCCACATCTCGACTACAGCAAGAATTCTTTATTGCACTTACGTGCTTTTTCTCCCTTTAGATTGATACCATTTCAAGTGCAGAGACCATGTCTTTTCCCTTTCTGTACCCCCAGTGCCTAGCACAGAACCTGACACAGAGTAGATACCAATAAATATTTACAGAAATGCACGAGTGAAACTCAGTCTCTTCTCACCAAAGTGGAGTCAAGAGACCCAAGTTTTCACTGGATGGGCTGATCCCAGATGTTGCACAGGTCCCTTCACTGCTTTAACTGCCCTTGGGCCTCAGTCTCCCCACCAGCAAAATGAAGGAATTGACCTTGACTTGTAAGCTTCATCCCATATCTATACTCATAACCCACGGAAACTGTAGAAAACAAAAGGCACAAGACGCATAGGTGAGCAAACCCTCTTCTTTGGCCTGTAACTGCCCTATGGAAAGGAACCAGCAGAGACCAGAATGCCATTTCTTCCAGATATCTTTCTGTGCAGACATTATTTCCAGCGGACACATAATTTTCCTGCATTATCGCCACGGCTTCCCATTGGACTCTCAGCCTCCTGCCTCACCCCTTCCATTCTGAAGCCTGAGTGAGTTTTGGTTTTCATGGTCACAAGAATCTTCTCCCATGCTGTCATCTGTTGGCTGTGTCCTTTACTGAACAGATATCTTTCATTTTTATGCAGTCTAATCAATCATTTTTCTACTCTAATGTTTGTGCCCTTTTTAGGTTTTTGGGGAATCCTTCTCTGAGATCATAAAGGTATTCTGCTGTATTTTCTTCTATTAATTTTAAAGTGTCATCTTTCAAATTTAGATCTTTAATCAAGCTTTATTTTGTATATGGTGTGAACTTAATTTTATTTTTCTCCACATATTGAGCCAGTTTTCCCAATACCAATCCCTAAAACACCTATTCATCCTCCACTGATACATGATGCCATATACCAAGTTCCTATATATACATGGTGTGCGGCAGGAACTTGTCGTCACCCACGGATCTCCATCCTATCCACCCTGTCCGTACTCCGAGTGACAGAACCTTTGATGTTTTCTGGGCACGTGACTATCTGGAACTGACTCCAACCCCCAGCCCCGTGTGCAGCCACATTTGGCAGGTGACTAACTGCTGGCCACAACGCTGTGGAAATAGAAGTGGTGTGGGCAACTGCTGGGAGGTGTCCTTACAATAGAAAGGGCTTGCTCTTAGTCCTTTCTCTCGTTCTCGCTGGCTGGAAAGTGGATGTGAAGGCTGGAGCTGAAGTGGTCACCTTGGATCATGACCTTGGGGATGGAGGCCTGAGTAGAGTAACGAGAGGGGAGGAGGCTGGACCTGTGACCCTGCAGAGCGCCAAACCAGCCCTGGACTATCCACCTCCACACTTTCAGGTGAGTGAGAAACAAACTTTTAACCCGTTTACAATTCTGTTATTTTGGCTTTTGACACTCATGGCCAAACTTAGTCCTGATTACTATTCAGTTTCTGGATGCCTTGTTCTGTCCTATGGACTCTATTTATCTGCTCCTGTGGCAGCACCACATAGTTTTAGATATTATGGTTTTTTAAAGATAGCTTAATATCTGTTAAGTGCCTCTTTTTTGTTCTTAAAGACTGCCTTATCTATTCTTAAATCTTTATTATATCATAAATTTTAGAATTAGTTTGTCAGTTTCCCCCCAAAATATGCAGTGGCTTTGGTAGGCGTTCATTGCATCTATAGATTAGGCAGGAGATATCTGACATTATTGCCATGTTTAGTTGTCCAATTTCAGAACATAGTCAGAGTGAGCTATCTAACATACAGACCTGATTATGTCACTAGCATGCTTTAAACCTTTCAGAGGCTTGACCTTTGCCTCTGGGTGAAGTTGAAAGTGCTAATCTTCTTACCCTGGGCTCCACCTGATCAAGCCGCCAGTTTTGGCTTTTGCTTGTCCCTGCATTTCACCCTTTGCTCAAACCACAATGAACCTTGTCTCCAATTACTCTTCTTTAAGGCTTCAGTGCTTTGGCACATACTGTGCCCCCTGCCTAGAATGTTCTCCTTGCTTGATATACGGGCTAATTCTATGGACCCACTGAGACTTAGTTCAGGAGTTCTCTCCAGAGGGCCAACTTGCTGGGTGAGGTGCTCCTCTTGTCTGTGCCCATAGTGTCCTGTGCTTCCCTTTGGGATGCACTGTCCATGGCACAACATGGATGTTGCCTGGGGAGTGTTTGCCTCCAACCAGAGTGTAGACTCTTGAGGTCTTTCATTTCTGCAAGCCTAGTGCCTACCAGTGACAAGCTCAGAGCAGGTACCCAAGAAGTTTTGTTGACTAATCCTTCTGACTGACTGATCACATATGAGCCTATGTAATTTGAAGTGTGCATTTTTTGTCTGGCTGGGTACAAAGACTATGAGACGAGGGTCACATGCCTGGTTTGGCTCCTCGAAGTCTATTAACTCACTCACCACTTTGGATGTTGAGGGCATGATGTTTGTCCAGGCTCCATCCTCCTAGTTTGGAAGCATCAATTTCATAGCCCTGCAGCACTGCTGTTCTTTTTTCCCACAGGATCAGATCAGGGCAGGATTCATACTCATAACCCACGGAAACTGTAGAAAACAAAAGGCGCAAGATGCATAGTTGAGCAAACTCTCTTCTTTGGCCTGTAACTGCCCTATGGAAAGGAAGCAGCAGAGACCGGAATGCCATTCTTCCAGGTATCTTTCCGTGCAGACATTATTTTCCAGTGGGCAATACCCTACCACATGCTCAAGACAGGAATTAACAATTAGGCAGCCCCTTAAAGTTTCTTTTAGGTGCCACAAAAGATTGCTGGCCATCTGTGGCAGGAGGGGAATGTGGCTGGAAGAGGTCCTTGTTACCTCTTCCCTGTGACCTTGAGTCCCTTAAGCAGCTACTATGCCTTCTACTGGTCACCTGTGACCTCAGGAAAGTGAACTTCAGCCCTTGACGTCTCACTGTGTAGACACTTCTCTATTTAACTGACTGATGGGCACTAAATACGCTCATTTCCTCTGAAGAGGTTGTAAGGCTTCATTGTTTTTGAAGAGATAATAGAAATAGTTTGGTTGACAGAAGAGACCATGAACAGTGAGAGATGGCATCTCTGCTCCCAATGTGCCCTTGTGGGGTAGGGTGGGATGCAAAACTACAGGGAAGATCTGTGATAAGTCCAGCTCTGTTCTTTCCTTGTGCATCCTTGGGAAGTCACCTCACCTCTCTGGGACTCAGTTTCCTCATGCAGAATTTGAGGACATTTTCTGACTCACGGGGTGGTTGTGAGGATGAACTGAGATACCAACGGATTGGGAGCATATCGCCCAGAGCAGGTGCTCAACATTCTCCTTCCCTCCTTCCTTCGTTTCTTCCCTTCCTTTTTTTCTTTCTACAATATTACTACTTCTCTGCTTCCTTATTCTGCCTTTCCTGAATCTAGAAAGGGAATGAAATTGGAGTAGGGTTCAAGATGAGAAGGGATTTCCTGGCTATTACTCTAAGTGCTTGGAGGATTAGCCCTGCAGGGGTTATGACTGCTGACAGTCCAGCTCTGAACCCTTCCTGAGACCCTTCTCTAATCTGGAAGCTGAAATGAGCACAGCCAGCCCCTGGAAGTCCAAGGTCTGTGTGGGGCTGGAACTCCAGGTGAGATTATAGTTACCTTCTGCTTTATCTTAAAAAAAGACAGCAATAACAACAGAGATAATCTCTCTGATTGGAAATGAGGTAAAGAGGCCAAAAAGCCTTTCTGATGATGGAAGAATCTGTTCCTGAACCTCAGTAAAACTGAAGAAACCCAGGAGATCCAGACTTCCATATTTTTAATGGGTATTTTTCAGTCCTGATGGCTGTGGGGGCCAAGGCCATGTCCATGTGGCTCTATCTTTGTGGCATAGCCTCTTTTAGCCCATCACATACCACCACAGTGCTTTTCAAGAGCCTTTTTGGTTCTGTAATCCCCTTTTAATGGTCAAGTTTTCCATATTTAGGCCTTTGAGTACATTCTTCTAAGTCATGAATGGTCACTGAATGGTCTTGAAGGCCAAGTAAGGCTTAGGCATTTCTGAGAAGAGGAAGGGAGGAAGAAGAAACAAGGGAGGTAGAAAAAGAGCCCCATCCCCCCAGGTGTTACTGTCTCTCTGAAGACGGCATTGAGTCCTGAGGTTAGGAGGCTTACCGAAGGCTTCTGAGAGTCCAAACACCTTCTGGTTGTAGACATCTGTCTTGTCCCAGATGAAGTAATACGACAAGTCTGGGGCTGCAGCAAACCACTTCCTGAAGAGGCGGCCCTCAACTGCCACCATGAGGTGGACCTTCATGAGGTTGAAGGGGATGGTAGGGTGGGTGAGCCTGATCCTCAGGACAGATTTGTAGCCAGGGGTACGGCTGCTCAGGTAGCTCAGCCTCATCTTGCAGCCAGAGATGGAGATTTCCTCCTGCAAAGCCTAGAGAGACAGATCACAGCAAGTGATGGTCATGGAATCACTGGTGGAGGGAAGACGACTACACCCTACATACTCTGGGTGTTCAAGAGGCACAGGAGGAAGCAGAGAGGGGGGAGAGGAGGAGCAGGAATTAGAAGAAATAGAAGAAAAAAGAGGGGGAAGCAGAGTGTGAGGACAAGTAGGAGGAGGAGGGGGAAAAGTAAGAGAGGGAGAAAAGGGAGGAGGAGGGGAGGGAAACAAGAGTCAGAAGGCCTGGTTTCTGGGGCTAACTCTTACGAGGCACAACCCTGGCCTCATTGATCCTCAGATTCCCCGCCATTCAAGAGAGATGACAATGCTCATCTCATTGCTGTATTGAGAGGAACATGTAAGATAATGTGTGTAAAATACTTATCGTAATGTCGCCTCTCATTCGCTAGCTGTGTTATCTTAGAAAACTCATGGAACCTCTGTACCTCAGTTTCCTCACGGGATTAGTGTGAAGATTGAGTAAGGTCACATACATAAAGTGCCCAGCACACAATGGATACTCAATAAATGTTATTAAGTGGGGTGATGGTGCTGCTGGTGGTGGTGGTCCTGGAAGCAGGGGGTACTATGAAGAAACACCTTTCCCTCAGACTAATGTGGACGGCTGCCTCAGCAAGAAGCACTGTTTCTCTCTCAAAACTTTCCTAAAGTAAGATCTGTTTCAAATGGCTTCCCTCTTCAGGAAAGTAAACAGAGACCACAAGATGTTGACCAAACAATTAGGCAGGATTGAGAGCACAGCCTGCCAAGGACCTGTGGCTAATGCCCCCAGCTCATCCATAGAAAGAAGCTGAATCGGCCCCAGGGAGTTTCCGTGCTCCAGTGCTGCACTGGATGAACAGAGTGGTAGCGAAGGCAGCACTTTATCCACTGGGTGCAATGGGCTCAGTTCCAAGATGGAAAGTTTAAATTGGTGCCAGGATGCTCAAGCACATGGCGAAAGCAGAGAACTTTTATCAGCTTGATGCTCTGGGCTCTGTTTCAAGAAGGGGACAGTAAATCAATTGAGGCTAACGTATCCATTCAAAGGACGGTGATTATTCTATTCTCGTGTTCACAGAGAAACTGGGCCTTCACAAAGAAAGCATTTTCATTTCTGTCCATTCCATAGATGGGTGTGAGACTCCCACCCCCTCTCTATTCTCTTGAACATGCAAAATTTCAGGGATTGGGCCTAAACCAAAGCTATCTTCTTAAATTTCAGCTTATAAGTTCTAGGCTCCATCCCCTGGTGAACCACAGGAAGAATTTAAGTGCCATTCTGATGTTCTCATAGATATTTACCTTCTTTAACGTACCCTTTAAAATTTACATTCCCCAGTATTTGCAAAGGCTAGTCAATGACTGGGAAAACCCAAGAGTGTGTTTTCATGTATTTCATGAATCTGATAATGAGCAAGGTTTGTGACCCAGCTGGGGTCGTCGACACCCAGCCCAGGGAGCACTGTAAAGAGGGTGGGACCTTTAACCTCATTTGTTCCAAAGTCCTTGCTCCCGGGAAAATGTGTAGCTGGAGCTGAACCAGGGTTGAGTAACAAATTACTTCTCTCCAGCAAGCTCTGTCTCCACTGACAACCACTTCATAAGAAAGGTCAGCCTGGTAGTTGAGACAGGAGACAAGCACTGAATCTCTGAAAAGGAGTGAGGTTTCAACTTGTGGGTGCAATGAGAATTTCAAAATGGCTGTACTTCCTTCTTGAGGGCTGGCATGTGAAGCCACTCAACAGGGCACATGCAGAGAGATGTGTTTGCTCAGCCAGGCGTGAAATGTACACGCGAAAATGTATAAACCCCCTGCTCCACCAGCACTGGATTAATCCATTAATCCATGCACATTGCCGGAGCTCTCATCAGGCGGGCAAGACGACTGGGGCTTCTCCCTGCACTGCCATCTCTCCTCTTCCCCAGGCCTTTGTTTCTGCCATTAGAAATCGGGCTGGGATGGCAAAAGAAATTCAGCTCTGCACAGCTTAATGTTAGGCAAAGAATCCATCTTGATTTCTATAAGATTAAAATGCATCTTTCCAATTACTTCCTTTTAATGATAATTAAGTAAAGCACTTGTGTGTATAGATTTGAGCCAAAGCAATCCTTAATTGGCATGAAGGCAGCGTTTGTAAAATAATCTTAACAATAATGGCTAAAATTTATTGCGTACTTACCGGGTGCCAGACATTGTGCTAAGCACCTCATACGCATTTTCTCATGTAATCTTTATTATGATGCTCACTATTTGAGACCCTCTGTCTCACTCCTCTTGGTAGAACCTATCATCATAAATATTTTTAACAGAAATAATGAGAGGGGGGGATACTGGAGGTTGGGGAAAAGGAAAATGGAAATGAACTGGCTGGCAGAGGGAAAGGGAGTGGGAATTTATTACATGCTGGAGTTTGCCAGGCAGTTTACAGTGCTCACGCATCTCAAGTGTGTAAGAAGGGTGGCCATCATATCCTGACACTGCGGCTGCTGTGGAGTCTGGCAGCTGGATCCCACACGGTGGGCTGATGGGGTCTCTCTTTTCGCTGTCTCTGAGATTCTCCTCCACCCCCCAAATGAAATAAAATTATGGAGGAATGCAGTTAAGAAAGCTGGGTACCTGAATTTCCGGAACGATGGGGCCTTTCTCTGCACAGGAGCTGGCGAAGGATGTCAGTGGGGATGGAGACACGACAGGGTTGGGGCGGGCGAAGTTGCTCAGGTCACAGCTGGGGATCTCATTCTCCTCATGTCGCATGATTATGGTTTCCATGACAAAGAAGCGGTCCCAAGGCAGCCAGAGGGTGTGCTCCTGTGTGATGAAAGGTGCCCGCTCGAAACGCAGGTTGATGGAGATGCCGCCATTTGTGACCAAGTCAAAGCTGTTTGGGAGGGGAGGGTTGAGATGGAGAGGAGATAGGGGAGCAGAAAAAGCGAGAAAAAAGAGATGAGGAAAAGGAGAAGGAACAGAAGGAGGAGAAAGAGAGACAAATAAAGGAGAAAAAATTATACCAAAGGGTCTGAGCACTTGTTGAAGAGGCTCTAAAACCTAACGACTTCACTGCAGCCACAAACAGTAACAGAGATTCCAGAAAGCATTATTTTTTTTGGAAAATGATTATCATAGGAAATTTGCTGAAACCAAATTAATAACCACTGCCATGGAGAGCCATTTGCCAGGACACAGGACAACTGATGAGCCTCTGCTATGGTGCTTCTGGTACTTAGGGCCCCTTAGAGCTGAAGCCTGGTGACAGAATAAAGTGGAACAAGCCCTGCTGTGGTGTTAGGAACCCTAAGCCTCGTCCTGCCTCTGCCATGAAGTACTGTGTGATCTTGGGTTAAGTCACTTAGTCTCTCCGATCTTCAATTTTCTCATCTATAGAATGTAAAGATTCAAATGGATTATTCTTAAGTCACTAAGATTCTATGACTACAGCAATTTTATCTCTGATTATGATAGACTACTCAAAACAGGCCTTTGGAATTACAAAATAGCAAAGCGATTAAGAGACAGGCACAGTTAGAATCACAGTATATTAGAAGTGAAATGGGAACCAAAAGACTGAATCCCAACCTCCCATCTGAGATGAGGTCTCCATGACAGCATCCCTGAGAGCTGGTCACCCAGCCTTTGTTCATGTTCATTGCCCTCTCCAATCTGACACTTTAGTCTCTTTTACAGAATGACCATGAACGAGCCATTTGGTCCTGCTTGCACACTCCCAGTGACGAGGAACTTGCTGTATCTACAAGAGGATTGTCCCATCTTTGGTTAATTCTGACTGCTAGCACTCTTTTTTTGGAATTGAACATCTGCTTATAGAGGAGAGGGAATTGGCCCCTCTCCTTATAGCTCCTTAGCCACTGGGCCTTGTTCTAGTTGCTGGGGTGACTTCAAACTAGTCTGCTCCTTCTGCCTTTGATAGTCCTTCAGGACTTGGAAACAGTGATCCTTTCTATCTACCACCTCCTGGCTGTGATGTCTCTTTGGACAAAGTCCTTTCAGACATTACTTTTAGGATGCATTTTCAAGGCCTGTCCTTCCTCATCTTGCTTCTTTTTAAAAATTGAAGCATAGTTGACATATAAGCTCTTGACATTGGTCTTAGCGATATTTTTTTGGATCTGTCTCCTCAGGCAAGGGCAACAAAAGCAAAAACAAACAAATGGGACTACATCAAACTAAAAGCCTTTGCACAGTGAAGGAAACTGTCAACAAAATGAAAAGGCAACCTATTGAAAGGGAGAAGATGTTTGCAAATCATATATCTGATAAGGGGTTAATATCCAAAATATATAAAGAACTCACTCAACTCAATATCAAAAAAACAATACAATTAAAAAAAGGGCAGAAGACCTGAACAGACATTTTTCCAAAGAAGACATACGATGACCAACAGACAAATGAAAAGATGCTCAACATCACTAATTATCAGGGAAATGCAAATAAAACCACAGTGAGATATCACCTCACACCTGTCAGAATGGCTATTATGAAAAAGAAAAGAAATAACAAATGTTGGCAAGGATGTGGAGAAAAGGGAACCTTTGTGCACTGTTGCTGGGAATGTAAATTGGTGCAGCCACTACGGAAAACAGTACAGAGGTTCCTCAAAAAATTAAAAATAGAATTACCATATGATCCAGGATTTCCACTCATCTCGCTGTTTGGATGGAGAGCTCCTGCTAACTCCTTGCCCAGTGAGAATTCTAGCTCCCTCCCCTGGGTTCCCATTGCATCGTGTCCACTCCTCCTTAGAGCCCACATCACACTGCAACAGAATCACGTGTTTAACTCTCTGGCCCAGGGACATTGATTCCTCTTGGCCGTTCCAGAACCTAGCCCAGTGCTTGAGGGTTATAAATTATGGAATGAATGCATGAGTGACACTGTTAATTTCTTCTGAACTGACTATCCACCAGACACCCTAAGTCCCTTCTTACTTTGGCTGTTATTGTAAGTCAACCCAATGTGCACCTGTGCAGTTGGTTTTAGAGACCCCAGTGCAGGACCTAACCTTTATCCCTGATAAATACACTTTGTGGGATTGGGCTCATTGCTCCAGCTTGCTTTACTCTCCTCTAGAAGCTGCAAGGATTTTGCAATGAACTGTCCTGTCTTAGCGGCAAATCTTGCTCTTGGCAGATAGTGCCCCCAGATTTGGGTCCCAAGCTCCGAAGCCTGAGTCTTCTGTCCTTTGCAGAAGCTTTTTACCCACGTTGCCTGCTCCTCATTCAGCCCTTTTTAGGCCCACACTTGGGTGGAAGAAGTTGGGTGCCACCATCCTTTGATAACTCCTGACAGAAAAACACCAGGAAGGTGTTTCTTTTGAACTAAGAGTTCAGGTTTTGGCTTTCCAGGAGAACAGCCATGGTTTGGGGGAAATACCCAGAGTACTAAATTCAGTACCCACAGAATTGAACAGCATCTCTGCTTTGACAGAACATTTTCAACTGTCAAACAGAATTCTGGCCCGACTCACAAGCTTTCTTCACGAGAGGATGAATGTGGAGAGGGAGTGGAGACAAACATGAAAAGACGTATTCTCAAGGCTGGCGCAAGCTGGGGGCAGCTGGCCTTGCCAAGAGCCGGGCCTGCTCATCTGGGTGGAAACCTTGTTGTGGACATGGGTGTGAATCTGACCCCAAAGGGAAGGCCCGGTTCTCAGGTGAAGCCCAAACAGCTTAGGGCCAGTCCATGCACAGCTCCTCACTCCACAGGTGAGTTACGTCACCTGTCTGAGCCTCAGTCTCCTCGTGTAAAATGAAGCTGAGGTTCATAATCACTTGGCAGAGTTATTAGTTAGATATATGGGATAATGGATGGGAAAAGCACAGGGCCCCGTTCCCGGGCATCATGCTGTGCATGATCCCATTTTTCAATTCAACGAGCCTGAACTGCTTCTCTTGTCAGCTATTCCTTTTAAATTTTTCTTCATGACTTCTATTTTCCATCTTTTTAATGATCTTTTTGGCTAACTTCTCTGCTATTGTCTTCTGTTTATGAGCTCTTGTTAAGACTTGAGGGCTGGTATTTCAGTGTGGTGTGTGAGTGTGTGCAGGGGAGGAGCTGGACGAGGGCAAGAATCGCGGTGCCTGCCTGCCTGCCTGGAAAGTGAGGAACACAAGATGAGATAGACATGGTCCTGGACTTGCATAGACTCTTGTCTCCAGATGATATCTCTAGCCTCAGAGTTTCTCCTGGAATATGAGAGGTAGGAAAGAAGGTGAATCAGGGACTAGGGGGAAGGAAATGGGCAAGATGCTACCCATTCGCATATAACAAACAGGGATCTTCAGACACTTAGAGAATTAGTAATGACTTTCTCATACATTATGCAGCCTCTAAGTCAGGAAGAAAATTTAAGCCCCATGGTGCATTGGTAAGAATTATTCTGAAACTCAAGTTCTAAGTTGCAACAACTCCAGCTATCTGATGTAATTTAGCAGGCTGGTGCAGGAAATATGGCTGATACTTACCTCCCAGGACCCCCATGCTCTCAAGGGGCAGTAGACATTGCAGGGGCAGCACAAACAGGAGGAACTAAGGCCTAGGGGTGCTGGAGTGGGCTTTTCCCAAGGGCCACCAAACTTATGTGACTCTGGTATGTTTTATGGACCCAGCATAACCAAGCACAGCAGGGAAAAGGACTGACGATTTGCCACCTCACATGAATGACAGACAAATTTCATGGCACAAAAGGAGCAGTCCCCATGGCTCCTTTTTGATGACTGTTTCACAGCAGGAAATAATGTAGTCAGAATACCTGTTGCCTAGGATGCTCACATCTGCCACTTCCATAATGCAGGCAGCCCTGAGCTGGAAGGGAGTAAAGACAGAGCATGAGGAAGGAGAGGCCTCCGTGCTGTAGTGGAAGTCTGCACTGAGGTGCTTCCTGGGACAGAACATGTACGGGGCAGGGGGCAGTGGCCTGGACAGATTATCCCTGGGGACTGGCCACCAGCCTCTTCCAGCTGGGCCCCTTACCATTCGCAGGGAGTGACTGGAGGGGGGAGAGGGCTCCCCATGCCAAGCTTGCCAACCCCGTCTAAGAGGCACACATGTCTACAAACAGATGAGCCTCTACTTCATTATCACCTCGGCCGGGACATGTTCACATCTGATGTTGGATTAAAGAGGCGCTAAAATCAATCAGGCTGGAGCATAATTTCCAACACAGAGTGAAAATCAACCTTATGGGCCTACACTTAGCCAGATGGACTGCCATCACCTGACTTTATTAAAAATAGAGGACGTGTCACCACCGACAGCCTAAATATTCCACTTCCTTCTTTCCACTACCCTTTTCTCCAAAATATTCTCATTGCCTGTACTGTAATCATCACCTTCTCATCGTTTAATAATTTGTAATTCTAATAAACAGCTAATATTTATTGTATACTTACTCTGTGCCAGACCCTGGAAATAAGCAAGGAACCAGAGTGAGGCAGGGAACTAAGATTTATTAAATACCTACCCATGTGCAAGGTGCTTCCCAGCCATCATCGAATCTAATCCTGACAACCAATTTGTGAGACAGATAGTATCAGGACCATTTAACAGATGAAGAATTTGAGGCCTGGAGAGGTGAGGAGATGTGTCCAAGAACACATAGCAAATGGGAGAGCTAGAGTGATTAAAGAAACTTTACTTCATTCTAGCAACGGTTCCCACAGGGATCCAAGGTCAGAGTTCTGTCATTACCCAGTAGCTTCCACAGACCTAGGTGGTTGCAGATGGAAACCACACCGGAAGAATGCTAAGACTTCTGGAGCTGTCTGGTCTGTAGAAAGTGGTCCAAGTGGCAGTGTTGTATATCATAAGCCATGGAGCAGCAGAATATGTATAAGTACCCTATACTCACTCTGAGAACCAAACGAGAAGAAATTGGTTAATTTATAGCCAAAGAGACTTAGACCAGAGTCAGATACAAGGTCACATAGCTGGTGAGTTGCAGAGCTGGGCACCTGAATTCAGGTCCTCAATCTAAGTCCCCTCCTCCTTCCATGTTGTCATTCCAGCAGCAGCTATGTGGCAAGACCACGAGAGCAGGGCCTTCACTAACCCTGGTCCACAAAGGGTCTCCTACCTGCCATCTTGTCTGCTGATCGTGTATCCAAAGAGAGGGTTATTGACAAAACTGATGTTCACACCAACCAGCGGGGTCCCATCTGATGTCATCACTTGACCACGAATGACACATGCGTGCCTGTGGGTAGAGAAGAAAGAATAACATGATCTACTTTTCATGCTCAGAACCCTGACTGGCAGGGAACTCCCAGAGGTCAGAAGACAGAAAGCAGGTCACTCAGACATATCTTGGCACCCAGGGGCTCATGGTATTCACTCAAGGTGAAGAATAATCTTGTTTTTTTTCACATCACCTTAATTTAAGGCATCAAAGTGTTCTCTAAAGAATTATTATTGGGAGATGTTTTCAGATATCTCACTCAGAGGTTATTTTCTAAGGATACTCTATTATGCTGCAAGGAGATAAAGCTGATCTGAGAGGGCTATGCTTATGCGTGTGAATTTGGAGTCACATGACTTGGGTTCAAAACCCAGCTCTGCCACTTGCTAGCTCTCCAAACTCGTATAGGAATGTGAGAGCTCTTTGAGTCTCTGTTTTTTCATCCTGGTATAGAGTAAGTTCCATAAATGACAGTGGTTATTATTGTCACTAATAGCCTCACTGGAAGTGTACAAGAAAGTGGACAGGAGAGAGGGTACTTCCTCTCATTTGGCAGTGGAAACAGGAGAAGGGCAGATGCTAGTGTCCCCTTGGAGTGGATTCTGGAACCTGTCACCTCTCCCAACATCCCTCCCTCCCACTTTCCCTCTACATTCCAGACAACAAACCATTTGCTTTTCCCAAATTTGCCAGGAAAATGTTGTTTAAAGCCTCTGTGTCTGTGCAATGTTCTTCCACCTGCCTCAACTGTCGTTCCTGCACCCCTCTCTCAACACTCTCATCCTTTAAGACCAAGCTTCAGATGAAACCTCTTCCCTGAAGCCTTTCTCGATGGCCCTAATTAGAACTGGTCACTCTCTTCTAAAACCTGACACAAACACCTTGATAGCCTACCATCCTGTACACGTGTGTCCTCTCCACTAGACCCTGAGCTCTTTGAGGACAGGGTCAAGGTCTATTTCCTTCTTTCTCTCTGCAGTGCCTGGAATGTCTAATAAGTATGAGGGCTTTGTTTAAAAAAAATGGTAGATTGAGTAAATAATTGGGACAACTAGAGGTCATCTAGAATGATGGTTTTTCAAGATTTCAGAAACAGAACCTTTTTAGTAGATGACATTTTATAAGGATCCCAAAGTAGAAAACGAATAACAACAAGATCTGCTCTAAGTGAAGCAGAGGTGGAGGCCCCCTCTCCCCTTGGGGTGATTTTGAAGGCAACTCTCTGGAGTCTTTGTCTCCAGAGAAGCCAGAGAAAAGCCAGCTGGAAAATCACTGAGTTAGTGGAAGAAGAGGAAACTGGGGTCCACAGAGGTGATGTTATTTGCCCCAAGCCACACAGGGAGGTGGCGGCAGAGCTAGGCCTTGTATCCAGGCCTCATAACTCTGGGTCCAACTCTAGACCGGTCTGTTTACCACTAGCAATGGGCGGAAATGAAGGTGCTCACTGGTGTCAACATCCTAAGGGATCGGGGCACTGGGGAGACTTCCCACGTTGACAAGACAAATCTGAGGCAAAGATGCAGGTGCTGCTGTCCAGACACCTTTCTCCATTCACCTTGGTTCAGAAGGCTTTTTTTCTGGCCTAGGGAAGAGCTACTGATGAGGCCCATGGGCACTCATAAAAAACGATCTCAAACTCAGCCTCTGCTTTATTAGGTACCTACATCTCTACCTTCCTAGAGTGATAAACTTTTCTCTGTTTAATGAGAGCAATTAACACCAGGCTTGTAAGCAGCTGGTCTCACTAGTGTCAGCTTGTCCTTTCCAAAGGCAAGAACAACTACCCACAATGCACCAAGCTCCCCGCCCCCCCCACCTCACCTCACCTCACTACACACAATCTGGTTAATGCTAATTCAGTCAGTGGTTTCCTTCCGAGGCCCTTGGTCTAAATGCAATTACATGGCAAACAAGTTAAGCAAGCGAGGCTCAGCAGAGACTCGCAGTCCCGCTCCGAAGGTCTCCCAGTATATTTACGTGAAATTATCTCTCCGCTAATGGGGAAGATTTATTCCATCAATTGTATTCAGCTGGTACTGAGAGATGCTTTCTTTAATGGAGGAAAATTGAATTTCTTATTGCTGGAACTTTGTCCTTCCAGAGAATTACTAACGAATCTCATCTCCTGGTGCTGGCTACTATCCAGCCTTCTCCTGACATATGTGCCTTCAGATTCTGCCTGGACTATAACCAGCCCTCTAGGGATGGTTTCCTTTTCGGGGCTGCCCTGGCTGCTGCCCCCCATACACATGCGGGCCAGCCTCCTCTGAGTTATCTCTCTTTGGGGATTTCCTGATAATTGGGAAACATTAAATCAGCACCATTTGGTTATCATGTAGCCTCTACTTAGGCAAGCCAGAGCAGATGTAATTTTAGCCCAGGCTCCTGTGGATTGCTTTGGATTCTGGAGAAGATTAAATTGACTCCCTGTACCCCTGTAGGCCACAGAGCCCTCTTGCCAAAACAGGTATTTGGCTTAGGAATTAAGTTCTGGAGGAAAACACTTCCATCCTCCTTCTGTTTGACTGTGATTTTCAGTTGTCAAGAAAACCCAGTTTAACATAAAGTCCTCCTTGGAACAAAAGAGATGGGGAAGTCTGCTGTGTGGAGGCCTCTGAAATGTGTCTCCTGCTATGTGTTTTTGTCCAGGGAAGTTTGAAAAGATATGGGTGCTGGGCTTTCAAATGCTTTCTTTCTTCACCCATTTATTTAATGGATACCACCAGTGGTGTACCTGGTAAACACTTAATGATTGGCTTTCAAAAGAAAAATAGCTTTAATTTGTAGCATTTGCCTATTTCTGTGGTGTAAATACTTCCATCATGGCCGATTTCATGCTAACCACGAGACATTACTGAACCCAGAGCTAGGAAGAGATGCAGAGTAAGACACCATTATATAGCAATTCCACCATAGAGATACAATAGTCCTAAATAAATTCAAGAGCAAAGATAATAGTAAAATACAGTAAAATAATTAGGCAGTAATGAGTTTTCATTATTTATTCTCTGTTTTTAATATAATTTATTTCATTTAAATTTTATATAATTTAATTTTTAATAATAGTTGTGTTTAAAAACTAGCTTGCAGAATTCCTGAACATTTAATAATCAGTTCTTGTGAACTGCTATGAGCTGACTTTTGTACACGACTGGAACACTGACCCCACACTAACAGTCAATGTAGCTAAGAAATAGTTGCTGCTTTGATTGTGAAATTCTATAATGGAAGACCACCTTGGTGAGAAATCACTACAATGAGGTGGAAAACATTGTCACCAACTTGGTTTCCCAGGTGGTTCGTACAATCCTCTTACCACCGGTACTATATTTGACATGTTTTGCTTTCCCTTGGTCATTGTCTTGGCATAATGAAGTTTTGGGGTGTTATTTTCTACTCATCCTCAGAGTCCCATCTAAGCTGTCATCACCTCTGTGAGGCTGTTACCAACTCTTCCTGGCACAATTAATCACCCCTCCTCTAGGCTCCTCTAAACCTTCCAAGTACCTCTCCATGACTGTGATTGTCATACAATGATATCGTTCCATCTATATAGCTACGTTACATGCTTATGTGTGAGCTACAGGAGGGCTGGGGCCATATCTCTAGGGGCTAGGGTAAGAACGGGATATTGCTCCTTGAGTGTTAGGTGAAAAATGATCAAGCAACTAAAACTCGGAGAGAAAAGACTTGCTCAAGGTCATACAGCAAAGACTCAATGGCTTATGTGACACTCAAAGCTGGAACTTCTCAATTCCTGGTCCTTACTCTTACTGCTGTGTAATGCACGTGTAGTCAATAAAATTCACGTAAATTTAATTTAAAAATTGGGCATCTACTATAAGCTAGGCACTGTGTTAGGTGCTGGGGTTATAGAAATGCATGAATTACGTCCCCAGTTGCTGGCTGGAGCTCACCAAAGCCAAGTGAAAATGCCCGACTGCAGTTGTCTCTGACACCAGTGAGTCAACACATGGGTTTGGCATATGTCAGGCAGCTGGGACACAAAACAAGCAATTAAGCTGGGTGAACTCTGCCAGGAAGGAGCGCTCGTGCCAGGCCAAGAGGGGTGTCAAACATGCTGGCATTAGTCCAATCAGACACTCAGGGCCTGACTGAGGTGCCCTTGCTGATGCCAGTGAGGGGGAAGATCTGCCTGACTGCTTGCTGAGGACAGTGGCCAGGTCTCGGATCAAGAGAGAAAACCGGTGGAGAGACAAAACCACAGGAAACAGAATCAAGCACAGAAGAAACTAACCTCACCTGTCAGTCAGAGAGAAGTGGGAGGGCTGTGGTGGAAAGAGCCCCGGGCAGGGAGTCAGTTCCTAGTTCTGACCCTGGTAACTAACTGTATGACCTTGGAGAGTCATCCAACCTCTCTGGACCTCCACTCTCTCATCTGTCCACGCAGCCTCAAGTTTTCCCAACCTGATGGAACATGGAATCCAATGCACGTTTAAGAATGTATAATGGTTTTAATCTGGGGCTAGCCAATCCAGCTCAAGTAGCCCTTCTACACGTGGCTTCAGAATCTTAATGGAGCTCATACAAAGCTTATACTTATCTCTGAATTGTTCACTCTATGTGGAACCTTTCACCTATATGTTCACCTGAAAACTGTCCGCTCACTCTCGGGACCCACCTACAGCATTCACCAAGTGGTACCCCAGCACTCCCGCCCCGCTGGGCTGCTTCTGCAAAAGCTCTGAATGCTGTCACACTATCAGGGCAGTCTTTTCCCCCAGCAGACCATGACCTCCTTGAAGACAGGACCACATCTCCCTCACTGCTATATTCCTAGCACTTAGCATGGTCAATGCTCATTTTTGAGTGGGCAAAAGAAAGCCTCCACCAAAACAGGTGTTTGCCCTGGAATTTGAGGGCATAGCACAGAGTAAGCTTTTGATAAATTATTTATTGAATGACTAAACAACGGATGTGTTTCTGTAACTGAAGGTGGGGGTGATGCAGAGAACTTGGAGCTACCCGACCTTGCCAGGGACATGGCCAGAGAACTGAGGGCAGGAGGGGCTGGGCCTTTCTAGTTGGTCAGCCCAAACTGCATCTGTCCCTTGGAGTGCCCCCGCCACTGCCTCCACTTGCAGCCCTGCCACTTTGATTCCATAGCCTCCTCATCTGTACCTGTTTTGTGAAAACTGTGAAAAACGAACATTAGAAATTGTCAGATTTCTTATTCAGTGTATATTACACAAGCAGATAAAGGAAGGTGAAGGGAGAAAAACAGCAGCCTTAACTTTTTTGTTACAAAATGAAAACAGCTAATGAAGCTGGTACTCAGGAGATGGGAATTATCCTTTGGGATCTCGGCAAAAGGTAACTTGAGCCTTTCTCTGCTTTAACGTATTTCCTACTTTGTGCCACTGTTGGTTATGCAAATCACTCCTTTGCATAACATACTTTAAACAGATTTATATGCCTGACTTGTACCAACCCTTACAGTGTTTTCTGCTAACTCATGCTGATTGCCTGGGGATCTTTCCAACATCTACTATACGTTATCCAACATCCTATAAGCACCTTACTTGGGCCTAAATGAGGAGCCCCACTTCACAGCCTGTCAAACTACCCCATCAAGGGGGTTCCCAGTCAAAGCCTGACCCTGTCCACTCTGTAACTTCCAAGACCTTCTTTCTAGCCTGGCCACACAGGCTGCTCTGCTGCTCCCTCTTTCTAGATTTCCATCTCAGTGCTCTGCCTGTTTCCTTAACCAGTTTTTCTAGCCTGACATCTTCCACCTAGATACATATTCTCGGGGACTCACCAGTCCTGACATGTTAGAAGAGACCTTCCTGGTCATCTCCTTCAAACTTCTTATTGTAGTGGTGAGAATAAAGTCTAGACAGGGAATGGACTTGCTCATTCTCGCAAGAGTTGCTGGGAAGCCAGGATTCAAATTAAGGACTTGTCATTTATTACCCATGGGAACTTGGGAGTTCAACTCTCAAGCTCCTTACCGTCTGACACAAACTTACACTTAAATAATCAAGAATCTCAATCTGTTTCAGCTGCCTCAGAAATCAGGGTTAACCTCACCAGAGCAGGGCTCTTAAAACTCTTCTTGATTACACACCCTTTCTGCAAACATTTTTGAGCAGGCTCCTTGGACGTCTTCATATTTATTAATAAATAGTACACATGTGCTACCATCATTAGCTAATATTGGAAAGCATAATATACATTTGGTGTATGGTTTAATGGATAAAAACGTATATTTCAAATAGTCTCCTTCATAATTTTGAATCTTTTGGTTAACTTTTTGTGAGATTCTTGAAAATTTTGAATCTCTTGGTTACTTTTCTGTCAGATGTGATGAGAATGGTCATTATGGTTTTTAACTTCGTAGTGGAGTTGAGGAAGACTCTGTACTAGGGGTAGGAACATCAGCTCTGCCATTTTCTTGTTTGCTTGTCTCGTACTGTATTATCTTTGATCTGTAGTTACTTTGCAGGAATCTTTCTATGCCACTGGACCATTTTATATGTAAGTTTGGTTAAAACTAGATTTTACGCACACACACACACTCACACACTGCAGTCATGGTGTAATACACGAGAATAAACAGGGAAAGGTCCACTGCCTACCTCTCTAAGGAGTGGATCCCCGTCTCCCTCAGAATACCTCATGTTTTGGTCCAGACATGTACCAAATAACATCAGGACCAAGGGAGCAAACAGCGAAAACCTAGTATTCCATACAAGATTCTTTCTTATTTTTTAAGATAAAGAATAAATATACATAGACGTTCTAATATTTTCTTCCTGTACCTGATGGACCACATTGGGCACCTCACTTGGGACCACTGCATTGCAATGGAGTTATACAATGGTGTGCATCTGTGATTTCTTTTTATGAAATAAACTCTAATATGATATATATTATTATATTCAAAAGACAACTTATAGTTGTGCTTCATTCCTCATAACTTATTTCAAAGATTTTCCTATGTTTACTATGCACGTCTTTCAATGACATCAGGCCAAAACCAACAAAATTTGATCTAATCACTTTACTTTTAATGTTCCTGACTTATCAGAGGGGAGGGGGTTGGACCAGATCTTCTCTAGAGGCACCTTGCAAATCCAAGATCCTCAACTCTGCAAACTTTATCATTGTTTTTCTACCACATTATCAGTAACTCTGGCCATACGGGTCATTTTTTGTACTACCCCATTGTCTCCAGGTAAAGTCCAAACTCTCCAGCTTGGTGCATAAGTTCCTTCAGGATCTGGCCCCGGCCTGCCTCTTCAGGCTCACATCCCATTTTTCCATTCTCACATTCTGCACTGCTGCCATGTTCAATTACTTCTTATTTCCTTGCCTTGGCATGCATTTCTCTGTCTCCCTGCCTTTGTCTGTGCTTGTTCATCTGCCTTGAATGTCCTTCCTCCCCATTCCTACTAACCTCTCCTTTAAGGCCTGCCTGGCAGGGAAGCTCTTCCTGATTTCTCTGGGACAAAGAAGTCACAAGAAGCCACTCCCTCCTTGGGCGAAGGAAGCACAATGTACTTAACGCACTAAAGTGTACTCATTAATTCAAACACCTCATCCTCTTTTCTAGATTGGGACTTCTTTGAGGGTAACAACCATGACCTTTTCATCTCTATAACTCCAGTGCTTAGCACAGGAGTAGCTCTATAGTGTGCATTCAATAAAGGTTGACTAAAGAAATAAGTCGATGTCACATAAAGGAATGACAGAAGATGATGACAGAAAAAATATGAATACTGTTATTTCACATAGTCCAAAGTAAAAAAATAGATATATATGGGTTGAGGGAAGAGAAACGTAGACAAAGGCTGGTAAAGGAGAATAGGGTCAGTTATTGGAACTTTAATTGACCACCTACTATGTGTTACACACAGTGCTGGGTGGTAGGGAAGATATTTATCCATCCATTTTCTTACTAATTTATGGCAACTCCAGGAAGGCAGTGCCTGTAGTTTCTGTTTTATTTCCCATTTTATTCTAAGCAGTTAAATAACTAACAATAAATGAGAAAATCTGTATGTCTGAGAAACTCACATTCTGGAATGAATATAATTTGACTTTTTAAAAATCCTTGTATCTGAAAATAAAGCTAGTATGGGATAAAAAGGGGAGCTGCCTACCGAGTCATTCCGGTAGGACATACAAACATTCCCACAGTTAGAATCAAGCACCAGGCCCTGCCCAAGTACCCTGACTTTGGTTCTTCCATTTGGAATTGGGCTCAGTTTAGACTCCACCAGAGGCTCCCAGATCACTTGCTGGGTATGCGGAATAAACATCACAGGGAAGTACTTCAACTCATGACAGAAAGAGCTTTTTCTCTCAGAGTGTTTTGTGTATGTCTGGGGAGAGGGGAGAAGAAATCCACAAACTTCTTCACATTAATAGGAGAAGTCTAATTTTTAAGCTAGAAAGGTCCTCAAGGTTACTGAGTCTAAGCCCCTCATTTACACATGAGGTATATGACCTTTAGAGATGGGTAGAGCTTCCCCTCCATCACCCATCAAGGCCAGGGCACCAACAGTTCTGCTATGGTGCCCTGACACCACCTGGGGGCATCCAGTGATAACATGGCCCAGAACTACTAGTATCTTCTGGGCCTGTAGGCTGTGCCTCCTACAGAGTCTGGAAGCCACTGTTCTGTGCCCCCCTCACTTTATGTGGCTGCTGAGCTCCTTCAGACTCTCAGAGAGCATGAGTTCCCAGGCTGCAACTCCGATCACCCAAGCCTCTGGGCAACCTGGCTGCAGAATGCTGATGCTTTCGGCTGAGTCCTCTCCTGTACGAATCCTCTGGAATATTTTCTGCTGGCTGACAAAGGTGCACACAAGAACAGAGCCCTTGACTGTTCATAACACAATATTTGCAGACAAATGAGTCCACTGGTTGTGGCAAAGGAAAAGCAGGACTGAGAGAGGCTGGCTGGTAGAGACCATTTTGGAGGAGCAAGGCTCCTGACCCTCCGTGATGGGATTGGCCAGGTCTGGGGGACACGGCTCAGAAACACTGTCAGTGTGCTTGGGGACATGGAATGGGTGGTACATATCTAGACAGGCTGTTCTCTGTGCTATGTAGTCAGAAGCCTCCTCTAAGAAGACTTTTCAGGAGATGGTTTGTGCTGTTAGAAAAACTCAAGGCAGCTCTGCTAAAGCGTGATTCCAAACCCAGTCTCAGTGGACAAGTTCATTCCATGACTGCGTGTCCTGTCTTCCTGTCGGAGCACAGGACAGGTCCTGCTTCACCTGGAAAGGAAAGACTTCCTCTGCTTCATGGGAAAGGGGAGACCAGGAGGGACCACAATTAGACCCACTTCCTGAATAGGGGCTGAGGCTGGGCAGAGAAGAAGAGAGGGGCCTGCAGGAAGTCCAGTTCAGCCGACTGGATCTGAGGTGTATAGCAATGGACAGGTGGCATTTAAAGAAAACAGTCATTCAAGGGACAAGGGAGGAGCATCTGACAGGGGGACAGGTATGGTGAGGGAGTTCCCAGGGGCAGCTGTATGTGGATGTCTCGTGTGTCACCAGGTAATAACGCCCAGGTTCCTAAGCAGAGCGGAGATGGAGCTCTAGATCCAGATATGGCAGGGCTGGGAGCCTGGAAAGAGAAGGCAAGGCTTGAGTCCTTGGGTGGCAAGGGTACCAGGCTGTTTACATCAGGAGTGTAGGCATAGAAAGTGAGGCTGGGATTCCAGGACAAGACAGAAAAACATTTGGCAGAGCTGGCAAGCAAAGGGTCAGACAGGAACAGTAGGAAGCCTTGAGGCTGAGCAGCTGGGGTTGCTCTAAGCCCTTCCCCTCAGATTGGGGTTGGTCCTAGAGGCTGCAGGTTAGACGCACCAGGTAGAGTCACAGGGCCCTGCGGGGGTGGGAGGAGGAGGAGGAGGCAGAGGCAGGGGAGGCAGGTGGGCAGATCTCTATCCTCTGCCAGAAGATCACCCAGAGGCAGCATCTCTCCACATCACAGCCCCTCACTGTGGGGTTCACTTAGAGCCAACTCTTGATGCCTTCGGAATTGGACTGGAGGGCCGGTTACTCACTGCAGAGGTGTTTGGTAAATCCTGACCTTATCTTCTCCACTGAGAACAACATCAGTGATGTGATGCATGTCTCTCCAATATTTTAACTTCTTAGTGCTTTCAATTTATCAGTGTTGAAGGGAAATGCAGAAAGTCCCTGACTTACAAACACTGGAATTCCTGCTTGAGAAAGCCCTCACTTAGGACTCCAGGTTCTCCAGGACTCAGGCTCTGGTACTACCTTGCTGAGCCAAGAGCTTTCTCTGGCCTCGAAGATTCCTCTTCTATCACAAAGGGCTGATCTCAAAGGTCCATTCACCTCTGCCTGCCATGGTGCTAGGACATTTGCATCAATTATATAACTACACTAATGCTTCAGGATAAGATTCTCATTTTTCTCCCAGTTCTCATGGTAACGCTAAAACCTATATGAATACTAATGCCATTGCTAATGCTAATACTAACTCTTGCTATTAGTGACAATGGCCACTAACACTTATTGAATGCTACTGCTCTGACACATAAGTGTTTTACATCTCATTTAATCCTCAGACATCTCCATGAGGTATGGATTATTATCCTCATATGATAGATGAGGAAAGTGAGGCACAGAGTGATTAAGAGACTTGTCTAAGATCACACAGCTAGCAAAGGGTGGGGCTAGGATTCAGGCCTAGGCTCCCTGCCTCTGCATGAATGTTAGCTTTGCATTATGTTGTGCAGCATTAGAGAGAAAGTCAGGGCCAGCTGGGGTTGTAGAGTTGTAGTAGCACCATGCTATACAGATTTCCAAACTGAAAACGCTGAGATGGGACTATAAAAGACCTAGCAGAGAAGAACAGAGGCTCAGCTCGTGGGCTCTAGGGTCAATTGGCTTGGTTTCAAATGCCGGCTCTGCCACTTACCAGTTCTATGTCCTTGGCCAGGTTACTCAACTTCTCTGTGCCTCAGTTTCATATGTGTAAAAGAAAGGTGATGAAGTCCCCATGCCAAATTGTTTGGGGGGAGATGTAAAGGTGTTACGACTTATGAAACTTACAAAGCATTTCAAACAATGCCTGACCCATAGAACATCCTTGGTAAAAGTTAGGTGTTATTACTGAAGGTGTGCAATGCACCAGCCATTGGGCTTCTGGGTATTTGATCTCATTTAATCTTCCAAACAACCTGCAGGGTGGGAATTAGTAATCCCACATTACAGATGAGGAAATTGAGCCTCCTCGCCCAAGGTCACTTGCTCTCACTTGCCCAAGGACTTGAATGCAGGCCCTCTCCGTCTAAACCCTGAGTGGTTCCCGCTTCAGCACAGCATCCTTTGCTAATGCTTCCTGTGATGGACAGCTAGGAAGAAGCTCAGGCTACAAAGCAAACAGAGATGGTAATTCGGTTTTGAAATCAATAAAGGGATGATCAAGTGGCAGAGGAGTTGTTAGCTGCTCATCAGGATGATGTGAGAAGTTGCTGCCTGCATCCTGAATTAAATTCACCTAGTTGCTTTATCATCATAAACATTCATTTCAGTGTGGGGAGGGGTTTTTTAAAAACCAACATGAATAATATATAATGGCTGACATTTTGGAGGAAGGAGGATCTTTACCATCGTCCATCTTCCATCAGGATAATTTATCATTGTCTTTCTCTCTGCCCCCCTTTTTTAAAACTGATGGGGTAGCCTGTCAGCTCAGCTTGTTCTGCAAACGCAGGAGTATAATTCAATAATAAATTCGCTCAGAGGCCAGCTGTCAGGAAGCTGGTGTTTATTCGAGCTCCATTAGATGACTCCACCGCTCAGCCTCTCTGAGGGCTGTCTAAGGCCTGGGGTGGGGTGAGGGGGGTGGAGTGGCAAGCAAATGCTTTTCTGTAACTACTCTGCCACCAACATTTGTATATGGCTTTAGATCTGCAGTGGGCTGATAAAAAGTTATATTGCATACATGATCTTTTCTCCCTCCTTTCCATTATTTTTTCCTCTTATAAACTCTTGCTTTCAAAGTTCCTGGAAACTTTGTGCCTTTACAAAGGGTCTGAAAGAAATTTTGAAAACTTATGTGGCATCAGGGTTATTTCACTTCTGTTTACAGCGAGCTGTAAATCCTAACTGAGATGAAATGCTCTAACCTGGTTAGTGAACAGACAAGGGGCAGATCTTTCTCAGTTCCTGCCCCAAACTACCTTTCTGGGTTCATAGTCTCCTAGGTTCTTCCTTCTCCCACATGCCCGCTCTGCACACCAGGATCATAGACCCCAGATTTCCTAAGACCATCTTGATTTCAAATGTTAGAGCATGTCTCTTGACTTTTGATTTGGAAAATAATATCACCATAATTATGTTCCAGCCACTTTAAAATTCTCTCTACTCTCTGATTATCCTGGAAAGTCATGCTGGTTCCTCAGCCTAGAATGCATTTTTAAGTCCTGTTCAACTGGAACCCACAGTAAGCAACACAGCTTACTCAGTAGTACACACACAACCACAAGTTTCATAAATGCATACTCTTTTTACAGTGTTGCATTGATATTTTCCATTCCATTGTACCCCATTCCATTTAAATTTACTTCTTGTAAAAAATAGTTTTGACCCACTAAATTGATTCATTATACACTAATGGGTTGTTGTGACCTGAAGTGGGATAAATAATGTTTTAATGGCCAATCCTCACTGAAATTTTTGTATCAGGCCAAAGGCCATCTCCTGCCAGAAGTCTTCATTCATTAGTTCATTTGTGTTTTGCTCATTCATTTTCAAAAACAAACATTTACTGTTGCCTGCTCTGAGCCAGGCCCCATGCCGGGTGCTAGAGAAAGAAAGATGCCCAGATGCAGCCCCTGGCTCAGGCATGGAGCTCAGGGACACAGATTTGCAGTGGGAGTGACGGCTCCGCTTTTGAACTTCCAGAACGTTTGCCTCTGCTTCTCTTCAGGCACTCAGCAGTGGCTGATTGGCTGACTCACTGATTCATTCTACCATTCACCGTGGTTTAGTCTGTGCCAATCTCTCTGCTAGACACTAGGGGATCAATGACTAACAAGGCATGGGACACACAAACAGCCCCTGATGTAATGGGGTGCAGATGCTTGTCTTCTTCTTGCGAGTCTAGGGCAGAGTAGGTGCTGACCAATATTCACCAAATAGAGCTTTGTTCTGTGGGCAGCCCTGTCCCTCTCTGAGCCTGCCCAGTCTCTCCTCTCCATAGGGTCTGACCCTCTCTATAGGATATGATCCTCTGCCTCCTTTGGGATGAATGCTCTGGTCACCCATCCCTCTTTTTTCTAAAGTCCCCTGACTTCGAGTCTTTTCTCTTTGGGCTCAGCGTGTCCTTTCAGCTGACTTTTGTAGCAACCTGTCCACACCCAGCTACTTGCCTGAGTGAGCTGAGAACCTATTAGGTTTAAAGGAGCCAAGAAAGACTTAACTATCACACTGTTTCTCTCACCAATACAGTGTCCTCAAATATTCTGAACTGATATTCATATAACTTAGGGGGGGTTCTTTTGTCAGAACCTCTTCTATAATCTGCTAACCTGTCCAGCACTAGCAATCCACAGCTGTTCACTGAAGTGATCTGTCTGCCCTACGTCCAGGCCTTTCAACCCAGTCAGTCCTTCCCAAGAGAAGAGATACAGGCAAAGTTGTGTAACAGGGAAGCAGCTGTCTTGAGTGTTCTTTGAGGAGGAAATGTCTCATGCTGCCCTCCCTTTCCCAGCTGTCTCATCCCAAGCTCCACAGTCTGGCTCCTGTTACCTGTCCTCTTTGTACAGACAATCTAACTGGGGATCCTTTTTCCACCTACAGACTTGAGTGGCTCCTCCCCTCCCACTCAAGTCACAATAGAGGGCACCTTGCACTGTATTCTCCCCATGACTCCAGGTGAGGGACAGGTGTTGCATTAGGCAAGTGGGGTCCAGGCATCCAGGCCAGGAAAGAAAGATAGCATTCCAGCCACCTAATCTGGTGATGGTGGTTGCAATGCCTGCGATGCCCCCTCCTACTTTAGACTCACTTCAGGTCAGCTGATGTGACTTGCACCTCTATCACTTTACGTGGAGTTGAGGACAGCAGTGGCAAATGTCAGATAGAGATACTGCATTCATTAAAACTGGATTAAACACCTGCTCTGGGCCAAGCATTGTGCTGGGCTCTGGGGACACAGATGAATCAGACAGGGTCCCTGAGGGAGCCCTTCCTCACTCAAAGTCCATCTGGCAGTACTTCTGCTTCAGTTCTGAGTCAAGCTCTGCGCTTTCCTCCAAGGAGTCCAGCCCAGCCCAGAGCCCACTCTGCTTGGCTGGGGTCCTCATAGCCTGGGGAGCTGCTGTCCATCCTTCCCCGAGGGCTGCCCCTGCTCCACTACCTCTGGCATCAGCTGCACAGAAGCATAAGGAACACCTCATACAACTCCTGGTGTCATTTGTGGATCTGGAGACCCTCCTGCTTCCTCATCCCAGCCATGGGATCAGGCCGCGGAGGAACGGAATTCTGGGGAGACCCCCTGGCACTGAGGACTGGCTTGCTTGATTCCCCCCCAGAAAGTTCCAACCTGGCCTGAATTCCTCTCCTTCGCATGGTCCCAGCATGCCTTATACTTGAGCCTTCCTCAGTCAGACACACAGCTGGAATCTGCAGAGTGAAGGAGCTGCACCTCTGGGGCTGCCTTTCCTTGCTGGGCTCAGAAACGCTGTTGGGCCTCTGGGTGACAGCCCGTTTCTTGGAGTCTGTTAAATGGGCTCCCATCCAAACTATACAAATTGTGGCACAGCACAGACCAAGTCAGGTCTGCCTGCCCTTCAGAAATCCCACTCTCTGGAGACGGGCCACTGGATTCCTCCCTGATAAGGATCTCGGCTGACAGCCAGCTGGCAGGATGCTGCTTTTTCCCTTCCTCAAATAAGGATTCAACAGGCTCAACCTGGTTCCTCTCTGGGTGACTGCTGGACTTTCACAGAGAGCAGGTTACTCTCAGGTTTCACTTCCAATTAAGGAATGGAGTTGGAAGCTCTTTTTAACATCATCACCATCACCACCATCATCTTCATCATCACCACCATCACATGATTACCAAGCATTTTTTGTGTGGCCGGGGAGACTTTATGTACTTTTTGTTTTTTCATTTAATTCTCCTGGATATCCTGCAAAGGAGGCATTATTACCCAGCTCTTACAGATGAGGAAACTGGAGCTCAGAGAAGTTAAGGAATTTTCCCAAGCCCACACAGCTAGAAAGTGGATGCAATAACTTTAAATCCAGGTCTGTCTGATTGTAAACCTTGTACTATTTTCACTAGGTCATGCTGCTGCCGAAAAAGCCACCATTTACTGGTCACCTATGTACCAAGACCCACGCTAAGTGCTTTATTTCAGTTAATCTTTTCAGTGGCTTTCATGAAATAGTTACTATTATTGCCAATTTATAATAGGAGGCATTTGCACAGAGGTTTAATCATCTCTCTAAGGTCCCACAGAGTGAGCGGGAGGTAAAGCCAAGATTCAAACTCTGGACACTTTCTATTATATCACATTCCTTCATTTGAGAGGAAAGAAAGCAACAACCCAAACTTGGTAACTGATTTCTCTTTATCCCAACTACACAAATAAGCACTGTATTACTGGCCCCAATCAAGATAATGGAATACCAAGTAGGTGCTCCAAGGAGAAAAGCACCTGCTGCCTCATGTTTCTGTTTCCTGTCACTCGGGCTTTTTTTACATAAAGATCTGGTTGGGAATACTCAGTAGTGACAGATAACTGTTTCTTCTGAATCTAGATCAGTGAGGAGCAGGGACACCATGATTTGGGCAAATGTTAGGTGAAAGGAATTTTTACAGTAACATTTGGAAGTTTCCACTATCCATTTATTTGTAGAGCAAATAGTATATTCCAGGCCCTCCCTGAGTATTAGAGATTTGAAGAGATGCATGGTCTCTGCTTTCAAAGCATCTGTAATTTAACCAAAGGTGACAGATATATAAACAATGATCTGGAAGCATCTACTCCTGCTTCTGCTACTAATTTGTAATGTGATTTTTAACAGATGATTTAACATCTCTGGACTCTGAATGCTAGTATAAAATTAAGTAAAATAGATAACGTATCCATCCATCCTCCCTCCCACTGTGCCTCCCTCTCTCCCCGTCTCTCCTTCCTTCCTTCCATTTCTTCATTGTTCAAGGTAATACACATGCATTTTTGTCTTGAGCAACTACTAAGTGCTAAAATGAGTAAGATGCAGTCCTTTCCTGGAGGACTCAGTTTAGAAGGTTGATGGACATTTACATATTCTCTGTATTAAGCCTCTTGCCCAGAGCCGTGTATCCAGTAGTGGCAGAGCCAGGATCTGAAACACACGTTGGCCTGACTCCGAGGCCCATCCTCTTCCTTTCTGCTGAGAGATCCATTTCTCCCAGTATAGGTTTCTCAAGTTCCCCACTTGACAGGCTCCTTAAGGCAAGCCAGACCTGCTGGAGCAACAATATTGAAATCCCTGTGTAGGTCCCACAGTGATGCGTGGCAAATAAATACCGGGCGTGGTGAGTGACCAGAGGACATGCAGGGGACATGGTCCCTGCTGGCACTGATCGGGATGACATGGTAAGGGCATCCCTTAAGCAGAACAGCCACTGGCAGCCAACCAGCCACAGCCCTAATCAGATCCTGTAATGGGTCCAGTAAAGAATGGCTGAGCTAGTAATATTCCCCTTGGTAGGAATAATATTTGTATCTCTAGTTGGTTAAAAGAACTCATGCCATGGGAAGGCCCACAAGCATACACACAAAATCACACAATAGAATAAAAGAGCAGGAATCTTCCTACCCAGACACAAAAGCAGCATTTCTGGTCAAGATAAATGAATAGATTTTTCCTCACTTTATTTTTCCTACTGGCTCTGCCACTTGACTGTGAATTTGGAAAGGTCACTTAACCTCTGAGGGTCTCAATATTCTCGGGGTAAGATGAAGGGTTTGGAGTACAAACTTCATCTCTAAAAAGGTTAAAGTTTGAATGCTTTTACACACTTGTAGTATGCCTCTCTTGCTGGGCTCAGAGTACTTCCCCCATTTCACTGTTCCCATCTTGTCACTGCTCCTTGTGAGGAAGGGCCGGGCAGTGGAAAGCATGGGCCTTGGAGTCTTCCAGGCCTGTGGTGCGACTCCCAGCTCCATCATATCCCAGGAGTGAGGCCTTCTCCTTGGGTTCCCAGTTACACTCTGGGGATGATAAAACCACCTCCCAGGATGGCTCCCCAGGATTCCTTCTTAGATCCCTGCTCTTCTCGCCTTATAGATTCTCCTTGAGCAAACTTTTATATGCTCATGGTTTCAATTACTGCTTGTTTTGTCAATGGCTCCCAAATCCAGCTTTCCAGCCCTAAGCTCTGTGTGAGCTCCAGAATTGCTTAGGAACTACAAAGAGACTTTTCCTTTTGGGTGTCCTACTGAGGTGTGTCCCTTCCTTGTCCTTACTGTGCTCAAGATGGAGGTCATCACCTTGCTCCCAACCCCGTTCCTGCTCTCAGGTCCCCGACCTGGTGAAGGCACTACCATCTACCTATGCTTCTGAGTAAGAGACTCCTCTCTCCAGAATCCCTCAGACCAATGACTAAGCCCTGCTGATTTTCCCCTTTAAATAGAACTTAAGGATGTTCTTCACTCTTCCCACCCCTCATCACTACCTCATTGTCCCCTTAGGGCAGGAACTATCCAGTGCAAAAGTCATGAACATAGAAGGTACACAATCTGTGACTGCTGAATTGAACTGTGCTGGCTTTTAGAGAAAGCTCTGTATATATGAGGCATCACTACATTGGAAGACATTCAGAAAATATTATGATAAATCCCCCCTTCTTGGAAACCTTTTCCTAGTTCACAGACCCTGATCTGGGGAGCAGAAAATAGACAGCTATCTTTTGCTGTTCCTATACCCTTTCATCGCCTCTGGGTCTTTGCACAAGCTGTTCCCTTCCTGGAACAGTCTCTCCCTCCCTTGCCTAGGTAACTATTTCTCAACTTTAAGACTCAGTTCTTAAGTTGTGGCCTTCCTCCTACCCAGGAGCACCTCTTCTATGTTCCCAGAGTACCCTGGGGGCATATTCCTGGCCTATTACCCTGGGACTGTCTTTTTTGTCCCTCTAGCGGACTGTGAGTGACCAATGGGCAGGGACTGTGTTCTACTCAACTCTATGATTCTAGCATAGGACCTGTCACAGAGAAGACTTCAGTAAAATATTGTCCAATGAACGACACAATTGAAAACTTGTGAAAAAACGCAAGGGCACGTGGCCTGGGGTGCCAGATGTTGCCCCACCCCCAGCCTAACAGAGTCTTCAGGACAGCAGCTCTGAAGGTGAACAGTGTCAAGGCCCTTCAGCTCATCTGGAGACCAAGGAATCAGTAACAGCCGACTGCAAAGTGGGTATTGATCCAAGATTCCCCTGGACCTTTGATTTCTTACTCTCTCCATCTATCACCCAGTGGGAACAACAAAACTTGGCTCATAAAAATTCCAAATGCTTTGGACAGCAGTTTTCTAAATGTGGGTACCTGAGGCTGCTTCTCTGTCTCCCCTGATGTTCCATCAAGAGCCTTCGATGCCCACCCTCCTGCCCTCCTCCCACACCCATCCACCCAAATGCATCCTGGCGGTGATTCAGTTCTCCCTCAGAGAGTTACGCCGATGGACTCACCCTCCATCAAAGGGGTTCTCCCCAGGGATGACGTGTGTGCTGTCCCTGCCCACGAGGAACTTGATGCGGTCATAGAAGGAGTGCAGGTTCTGCTGGGACACGGGGGCCTGTGTCTCCTGGATGATGTCCAGAGGGTCGGGAGATCCCAGGCACAGCGAGTTGACATGACAGAGGGGCTGGAGGCAGCAGTCGGGGTCCATGCAGTCCACCAAGCCATCTGCAGGGGTGACAGAGCACGAGCTTTATATCGCTATGTTCAATCAGCCATGTTTGTCCAACAATGACTTCATTCACTTCTTCTCTATTTTCCACTCAGTGAGAACTTTATTAAGTGCCTGATACAAGCTAAGGCCTTTGCTCAGCACCAAGGAGATCCAGGTGCTTCAGAGCTGGTCCCAACCCACTCGTCCAGTAGGAGAGACAAATAAGTCAGTATACAGTGTGACGTGGGCTATTTTTTCTTCTAAGAGATAGAACGAACTATACGTATGAAGGCCCAGAGGTGAGAGAACACACTGAACATTTGAGTTGCTAAATTCAAGTGCTGGGCTTAGAAGGTGAGGGCACTATGACAAGATGAGATGGCCGAGGTTGGCAGGAGGTTGGCAGCGGCAGACGGATTGGGCCTCTCAGGCCAGGTCAGGGAGTTTGCATTTCACCCCAGGGACAATGGGAGCTACTGAAAGGATTTAAGCAGCAGGTGCCTTCGTCAGATTTGCATTGTTGAAAGAACATCTGTAACAAGGAGAGGGAGCTGAAGGGGGCACAAAGTGGAAGCTGGGGGCTCCATGGGGTAGGGGTTGCTGAGGTTGCACAGGGGAAAAATAATGGTTGCTGAGATTAGAATAGTAACAGTGGAGACTGAGAGAATGGATGGTTTTGAGAGACATGTAAGAGGTAAAAACGATAAGATCTGATGATTGACTGGCTTTGGAGGTGAGGAGGAGGCTGTGTCAGTGAATTCTCAGCATCTCTCCCAGCTGCAATGTAAATATGTGGAGACCCAGCTACACCTCTGTGAGAGGGGCCTTCTGAGTTTGCTGGATGATTTCAGGTCTCTGACCCAGTTGCCATTAGCAGGGAATTTTCTTTACCACATGGATGGATTTCTTCAGGACTGAAAATTATATTACAGCTTCCAGCTTCCCAAAGTACAAAGAAAGAAATTCCACCAGACCACAGATTTTTGGTTGCGTTATTCCAAAGTCTTTTACAGGCACCCAATAGAATAGCCTAAAGTGGATAACAAACCCAGGGATTAGAGAATACTGCCCAAAGTGGGGGATAAGAAAAGCCCAGGGTTCCAGTCTGCGTGTCTTGTAGGTAGAGAACAGTCTAAGGATGTGTGTTCCCCCAAGTGTTCAAGTTCTGCCTCTCCTGCTTATTAGCTGTGTGACTGTGAGCAAACCTCCCCACCACCCTGGGGGCACAGATCCTGTTCTGGTTACCTCTGTTGTATCCCCAGCATTTGGTATAGGTGTTTAAAACATGACTGTTAAATAAATAAATGAATGAAAATGGAGTGAATTATTTAACAAATGAGTCAGGGGATGAGATCAGATGATAGTCCATAAAAGCCTGAAAACTATTGTCCTCATTCAATTCAATGAAACAGTGTAGCACGGAGGGAGGATCATGAGGCTCAGAGACTGACGTTCAAGTCCCAGAACTGCCACTAAGAATGACCCTGGACAAGTTCCTGTACTTAACCTCTCTAAGCCTCAGTCTCCTCATCACTCACCAGGCTCCCTCACTTCTGTCTCCATGGGTTTACAACACACATGCTGCCCACCAAGTACTGCATGTGTACTGGCTAAACTGGGTGCCCCACCCACCCAGGCAGCACCCCTAAGCCTCCTTACTAGCCACAGGGGTGTTGTGGCCTCAGGCAAGCTACCTGACCTCTCTGAAACTCAGTTTCTTTCCTTAATAAATTAGGGACAAAAATCCCTTGTCCTGCTTGCCTGCTTCCGTATGGTATCCAAGACCATGGACACCTCCTCGAGGGCAGCACTGTGGACTCCAGAGCCAGACTGTCTGGGGTCAAATCCTGGTTCTGAAACTTACTACTGTGTGACCTTGGGCAAGTTACTTAAACCCTCTGGCCTCAGTTTCCCACATCTCTTACAAGGGGATTATAACAGTAAGTGTCACATGGTATTTGTTACATAAATAAAAAACATAGCATATGTCCCCAAATCTAGCAGAGTACCTGACATATGGTAAGAACTTAATAAGGGTAGTTCCCCTTCCTGACCCTGAACCTAGAACACGGCTCACCAAAGTAAAGGGCCGTGTGTCCTTTGCTCACCTGCCAGATTCATCCTGAGATATGGAGTAAAGCCCTCCCCTCACCCCAGCCCTGTCCTGGGCCTAACTTGTGGCTCCTGTCCCAGCTCCCAGATACACCAAGTTACTGTCTAGGAAAGCACCTGTCTTCTCCTGCAGTCGGCGGGCTCCATCACACATTCTCGTGCTGCCCCTGTCAGACATTGCTTAAACACACAATTAACAGCCCAAGTCGAGGGTTATTTGCATTCTGCTATTGATGTTAGCATGACAGATTCAGCTGCCGCATCCATAACTCTGCAGAAATGCCCCATTATTCAATCCCAGCGACCAGGGACGTTGACCATTAAATCAGCGAGCACAATTGAAGGGCCGTGAAAAGTCATGGCTAATTTGAAATTTTATTAGCTCTTGCCTGCTCTTGTTTACCACCAAAGCAGTCCCTGGAAGCCGGTCTTTTACCTCTTTACAAACACTCTGAGGCACCTGGGAAGAACTGCTTCCTGTTCGCTAGTCCTGAGGGGAGGTTAGCCAGGAATTATGTTACTATTATTAATATTTATGTTAAATGATGATGATGATGATAATCACAGCTGCCACTTATTGAGTGCCAGGCATTCCGCTAAATGCTTTACAAGGAATGTTTTCAAAGAATGTGTCATTGAATTATCCCAACTCTATGAAGGAGGCACTGTCATCACCGTCACCCTCATTTTAGAGAGAGGGAACCAGAGGCTCAGAGTGGTAAAGTAACTTGGTCGAGGTCGCAGAGTCCGTCAGCGAAGAAGCTGACTCGGAATTTGAACTCAGTTCTCTCTAAAGTATGAAAGGTTCTTTGAGTCCAGAAGAGACTTTAGGAACTATTTCTTAAATGGAAAACGTGAATTTATGAGTTTTGCTGAAATACTACTCTTCTGTGTTCTCCCAGCACCCTGGGTGACCTCCATCACAGCCCTCCTCTCCCCATGTGGCAACTGATTTTCTGTCTCCCTCCCCAGACAATGGGCTCCTGGAGATCAGGGGCCGACTCATTTCAGGATCCCAGTGCCTACTGCTCTAGCTTTCAGCTTCATCCTTGATTCTGGAATCAGGGGCTCTCCCCTGCCCTCCTTTTTGTTTCATTTTAAAAACAAATTCAGCAATGAGTTTTAAAAACAAACTGTTGTTTCTTGTGGTCAGAGGGCCTTTGTGATGATTCTATGGGAAATGGGTCTCGGCAAGGGCTCTGAGCTTCAATTTGCCCATCTGTAAAATGAGCAATCAGACCCACCTCAGAGATGCTGGATTAGGTGAGATCATAGATGTGAAGCACTTAGCATGATGACCAGCACCTGAGAAAGTGCTTGATAAATAATAGTCACTATGAGCTCCTGGCCAGGTTGCTTCCCTTGAACAGGTATCCTGATAATAGACCTCCCATTTGGCCCTGCCTTGGCCCCCTCCTTATGCACACGTTACAGGACAGCCCTTTCTGGATGCAGTCTGGCCTTGGAGAACTGAATTAGATAAACACAGCCATAGCGACACACCTGTAAGTCAGGGAAGTAGAGACCTTAGGGGACGGGAAGGTTGGAGTTCTCTGAAATGGGGATATCACACAACCAGTGCTCTTACGAGAGACCTTGGGATTGTGGAATTGTAACTGTATGTGTCGCAGGTTAGAGTGAGTAATGCCAGGCCAAGAATTCTGTCTGCCTACACCTTCCTATGTTGATGCTCCCTAATCATTCATTCAGCAAATATTTGTTGAGTAGTAAAGGTAGGCTAAACCTCCACTAATAGAGACAATTATATTTAAATGAGATGCATATTTTACAAATGAGTAGCGCCCACAAAATTCTTATCAAAGGCTCAGTTTACAAGCCCAGCTTTCACGCTAACCTCTCTATATTTTCAAATGCAGCATATGGCAGCCTGAAACAGGGCAGATGGCTACTCTACAGTAAGAGAGACTCTTCCACAGTTTCATTTTCTTAGGCATAGATGACAAATTTTAGAAGAGTTGTATTAAGAGGAAAAAGTATGCTCTGGGGACAGAAAAGTAAATTGTGGGGTAGACTAGAAACACATCAGTATATAGTTTTTGAAATTCTCTTGCTTTGGCTAGTTTGGAAACATTTGCATTTGCCAAGCACTTTATATCTCACTTAATAGTATATTACACACAAGTTGGTTGACTTATAAAATGTCCATGTTTCATATATTTGCTATTCCCATTGAGAGATCCTCATTATGGCAGCAGGAAAAAAAAAAAAAAAACACCAGGAAAATAGGATTTTCCTCTATATCCTTCAAATTTTCAATAAAACCCTCCTAACCTCTAAACCCCAACTTTTGGGAAACATTTTTTTTTCCCCAGAAATTTCCTCTTTCCTCACATTTCTGAAGGCCTCCTCTCTCTCCTTACATGGTCAAACTGAAAAGGGCCAGAAGAAAATATCAGAGGCCATTCAGGCTCCTGGAGGCTGGGAGGGGGCAGCAATACCACACCCAGCAGTGGCCTCTGGTGGGGGGCAAAGGAAAGGGAAAAGAAAATGGCCAGAAAAAGGGCAGGATAGAGATTGAAAAGAAAAATAAAAGAAAGGAAGGAAGGGGGGAAGGAAAGTAGGAAGGAACGAAGGAAGGGAAGAAAGGAGAAGGGGAAGGAGGAAGGAAGGAAAAAAAGGAAAAAAAGGGTCAGGTGTCTGGGCACTAAATGAACATTCCAAAGTGGTTCCTGTACTCATGGCCTTGAACTTGAAGCCCTCCAGTGCCGAATGCCGCACAGTGCATGGAGCACAGACTTCTGCTAACAATTCCATCCATGTGCTACTGACTTGATGAGGGCCATACCATTTCCTCTTCCATCCCTCCTCAGTGCCCACCCTGTTGGTGGGTGTCCACTGACCTTGATAGCTAGGGAGAGGGGTATGCGGGAGAAAAAAAATCCAGGCTAGAACCCTGAAGACCCAGTTCCTTTCTTGGCTCTGTCACTTTCTAGCAGTGACACCTTGGGCACATCCCTTCATATGCCTGAGACACAATTTATTTATGTAAAACCAGGATAATAAACTCTGCCAGCCTCTCACGACTGCCAAAAGTTTCCTGAGTTGTAAAGAGTAATTCAGTGAAAGAAGTTTTGGTGTCCTTCCCAAGTCTGTGGCTGTTCCCTGGAATGCCCTCTGCAGACAGGTGCTAGGGCACAGGAATGGGTGAAGTCCTCTGCCATCAGTCACAGTCCTGACTAGCAGTGGTGGCTTTCTGTTCGTTTTGTGGTCTTAACAGCTGCCAGTGAGTGGTGGGACCTTGGGAGACTCATCTCCCTCTCTAATGTCAGCATCCTAATCAGTTAGGTGGAGGGTAGATGGGGAAGCCTCTGGGGGCTAACCTGCTGGACAGCCACTTCCTGACCTTTCTACGCCACAGGCTCAACTCCTCTCGTGGTAGCCTGCTGAAACTTTCACAGAAAGTGAAAGGCATACATGAGAATTCTCTGTAAGTTGGTTCCTCAGCTAGCCTTCTCATCTGTAGAAATGACATGGCTCGGGTTAAGCGATTTACCCAGTGTCATACTGCTAGTGAGGTGGAGGAATTGGGAATTTGGTCCTCTATCTTTCTCCAAATCCAGCTGCTAGGCACTCTCCCACAGTCTACATCTATCTTTATCTGTGCTTTAGACATTCTGGTTCCCCCAGCCCTGTCCTCTCCTCCACAGATGGCAGGAACTGACTTGTTCATTTCTGTATCCCAAATGCACAGCACAGTGCCTTGCACACAGTGAGCATCAGATTTGTCGAATGAATGAAAAAATGAATGAATGATTATGTGAAGATCTCAAATCAAATGGCTCAACCAGTTTGGCAGGACCCATCGAAGACCATGGGGTGTGATTCCATAGCCATTTCCCGCAGGAAGAGCTTGTTCTTCTCCTTAGAAAGGAGGCACAGGGGACAGGCCTGTTCTGTTCGTTCAGTGCCTGTCATGAGGCTGGCAAGCCCTGTGCTAGGCATTGGAGAGATAGGAAGAAAAGAGAGTCACCGCCTCCAAAGGATTCAGTGTTGTGGGTCAGATAAGACAATAGAGTGTTAGGAAAGAAGGAAGCAGAGGGGACTGTGGAAGCCCAAAGGTGGGAACCCAACTTAGGCTGAGGACTGGAATATATCCTGGAAGAGAAAATACTTAAAAATAAAACTAGAAGGATGAATGAGAATAAGCCAGAAGGAGAACAGAGCTAGGGTCTGGTTTGGGAAATTTGTGGACTAGTAAACTCTTTGCATCACAGTTGTTTGCATGGTTTCTTAAACTGATGGTCCTGTGGACAGTGTATAACAAGTCCATCTATCTCTCTGCAGGCTTAACTCCTCCCCTGGCTCGACAGCCCACCAGCCAATCTCATCTTGCTGTTGTCTGCAGTCTGGCCGTGGAACTATTTTACAGCAGGCTGTGAGCAGCATTCGGGGAGGCCCTGGAGGTGGAGGGTGGAGTGTGCCTCCCCTTCTGTACACATCTGGGGGAAGTTTTTGCCATTTGTTATAATAAATTCTGTGCCTTCTTTGAAAGGCTTGCAAAATCTTTATCTGCCCCTTGGAACATAAGATTTTTAAAGGTCAATTTCTCTCTTGTCTCTTATCACAAGAAACATAGTTTAGAGATAAACTGAAGGGTGACCAAATTCTATGGCTTTATGTGACTTCTCCACTCCAGCAATGAGTGATGGGCAGGAGGAGGGAGGACAGAGAGCTTTGTTGTCAGTTTTCCTGAAATTTCTCCTTCCAGGTTGCATTTATTAATATCTGTATTGCAATCCACGATTGTTTTTCACAAACGGCATCTAAAGAGATTATTACACCTTGAAGCTGCTTAAAGATTTTTTATGAAAAGGGATCTGGTTGTTCAAATTCCAGTGAATTTTTTATTCTCACTTCTTCTTTAAACACTGGTTCCATTCTAATCCTAGCTCTCCCACTGATCCACTGTGTGACTTTGGGCAAATCACTTCAGCTCACTAAGCCTCAGTTTCCCTGCATGTAAGTGTCTGCCTTGCAAATTTGTTGTGAAGGGCTGGAGACATATATGTAGAGTGTCCAGCACAGTGCCTGGCACTTACGGATGCTCTCTAAACAATGGCTATTATTTTCCTTTATGTACATTTGAAATTTTTTCCTTCTAGCAAAGAGCATGTAACAGTTTGGAATACAAATTTTAATCGAGATGAGAAAGGTCAAAATACATTATTATATGGAGAAATACATTATAATCGTAAGTGAAAAAAGTAGAGTATAAAATCTCATAGAGAGCATATTCCAATTTAAAAAAATAACTATTTATATACAAATAAATATTTATTTTATAGTAAACATCATGCTTCTGTGATTACAAGTAGAAAGGAGTAGGAGAAAGAGAACCAATATTTGCAGGTGATGAACTGAGGCTTAGAGAAGTTGAGTAACTCACTCAAGGTCATGCAGCCAGCAAATGGGAGAGCCAGGATTTGAATCCTGGCAATGTGGGTAGAGATGCTGAACTTTAAATCACCGCGCTATGTTGCCTCTCAGGCACTTTACATACATTACTTGTAATCCTCATAGCAACCCTGAAGGTAGGCATTATTATTCTCATTTTACAGTCACTTAGCATCTTTGGGCTGCAGTTTCATCATCTCTGAAATGGGCATGAAATGAACATCCCCCTTGGAGAGTCCGAGGGTAGCAAATGTGAAGATGCATGTGACAGCACTTCACAAAAGGCTTCATAAAGGGTACTGCACAAATAGGGCACATCTTCGTCAGTGGGGCACACAGAGCAATTCACATTGACCCGTGAGTCAGGGCCTCGGTGCCTGCCTGCCGTGCCTGCTCCTCTCACCTACCAGTGCTCTGGGTGAAATCTGGATGCTTGCCAGATGGACTGGGCAGCCCTGACAGAGGATCAGGAGACTGGGAGTCACTGAGTCGCATTCAGGATCTGTTTCTTGTTTTTAAATCTAAACAACCATAAATGAAAACAACAAACCAACAAAGCTAAACCCAACTCAGCCATATTGTGTAACTTTTTTTTTTGTCTCACAGTTTAAAAACACTGCAACAGCATTCTTAATGAAGCTTAAAATTCAAGTTTAATTTGGAAAGGATTGCTTTAAGCCTAGCAAATTGGGAAAGAAGAGAAACCGGGAGTTCTCAGATAACTTGAAGAGTCACAGTTGGGTTATGATGGCTCCATGAGTCTGAGGTCTGGGCACATTGAAAAGCTCTAATGTGGCCAGACTTCACGGACTGTGGCAGTGTCTGCCACCGGCCAGTTGTGTGAACTGGGCAAAACACTTGTGCTCACTAAGCTCCAGTTTCCTTGTCATAAGGAAATAGTATGGGGATGATTAATAGCACATGCCTCTCAGTCTTGTTGGGGGGATGCTCAATTGCTTTGCAAAGTGTCAAATGACATACAAGTTATCATTCTCATCTTGGCTTTGTGCTACTGCTGTTGCCTATTTAAATTTGAGCAAGGGCTCATACTACATTTCTAGGAGGAGGATAAATCACCAGGAGATGTGGAAGTGCCCTAAGTTCACAAGGCCACATGGAATGGCTCAAGAGTCTTGGGTCCTAGTCCAGGTTCTGTTAATGACTTTCTGTGTGACTGTGATGTGTGTGATGTCACATCCTCTCTCTGGGCTCCAGTTTCCCTGTCTGTAACAGGCAGGGCAGTAGAAGGAGGGAGCTGAAGTCGATGCTCTCTGTTTCTCCCAGTCCTGTTACTCAACATTAAACTCTGCTAATTCCTTCTCCAAGCCCCTGAATCACATCAGCCATGAACAATCACTCAATGAGACTCTAACACTTTTCCCTCCACCTTGACTTATTTATCTGGGATTATGCTGTGTCCCACTTCATGGCTGGAATAAAGGCAGTTATTTCATTCTGCCTCCATTAGATTTAGTTGTTTGCATAACAATTTCTTCCAAATGACTGTGAGTTTCCTGAGAGAGAAAGACTGGGCCACGTTTATTGGTCTTTATATCCCTTCAGAAAGGAGCATGGTACCCTGCAGACAACAGAAGCCCAACAAATGTGTGCATGACTGAACTGAAAGTGGCCAAGTGCTAAATATGGCTCACTCTTATGTTGCCTTGTACAGCCTGCCCTGTCTCTCTCTCCACTAAAACTGTCCCTGTTTGGCCAAGACCTAGAGTGACAGAGAGGTCAATGAGCATAGCCTTGCCCCCTCCAGCACTTGGGGACAGTCTACCCCCTACAGTTGTTTCATCTATGCCACCATGCAAAGCAGTGACCCTCTGTACCTTCCCCTTGGTTCCCCCAGTGGGTGGAGAGCCCACTTAACTGAGAGGGCCCTGAGGTGAGACGTTTCCTCATTGCATAGTTGAGAACCCAAGGCCAAGCTCTCTCAAAAATCTGGTCTCACCAGGGAGTTGTCTTCCCAATCTTGACGACCCAAGGGACATCTTCCTGGCTAAACTGGAAATGCTATGGGACAGGGACCACAGCAGAATTCCCACTGGGGCACCCAGGCATTTGATAACATCAGTTGAATGAGTGAATGCTCCTCCATCACAGCAATTATCCCCCTGCATTGAAATTGCATGCTGTTTCTCCCTCCCTTCAGATTGTGAACTTCACAAGGGTCGGGACTGTGTCTTATTCATCTCTGAAGCCCCAGAACCCAGGACAGGGACCAGCACAGAGTAGACATTCATTTAACGTTTGTCGAGTGACTGAATGAACTCAGGTTACAGTGCTATTGTATGGCTTTGCTAAAAGGATGTAAAAGTTCATTTCAGTTCATAACATGCTCCACAAATGTAAGAGGTATATTCTCCTACAATTGGGGATTTTCTGATTGTTCTTTTCTAGTTCCTGCTGGTTCATCTCTCAGAGCACCTGGAGGAGACTCTATTCCCTTGGGGTCTGCATCAGCCCCATTTCCTATGACAAGAAACTCTTTCTCCTACCAAAGCTGTGGGGCTTTAGGCTCCTGTGTGTCCACATCCCCTGTGACATGTTGTCACTAGTGACAAACACTAGTGAGTTCTAGCGCTGGGAGGGCTGGCTCTGAAGGATGGTAAACAGAGGACACACTGGTATTGCGTTTCATGTGAGGGAATAAATGAAACTTGTTTTATAACCTCATATATGTATTGTGGGGAGGTGCACCCTCTCCCCACATTTCTCAAGGACAGTCAGTTCTTTTGCTGCCCAGATGTTCAACAGCTGTTTGAAGGCTTTGGCTACGACCCTGGATTCTTGAGAAGGGAATAACTTCCTGGTGTGGCTCCTCTCCCCTTCTCTTCTGTTACATGAATTTACTGTTGGTCATTGGAATTGTGTTTACACAGGCAAAGTGAAGGGGAATGCTGAGGAAATTACGTGGATAATTTAGGCTGACATCTCTTCCCTATGAAGTGCAATATTATCGCACTTTACCTTGCCTGAAGACAGGGATACTTGGTGCTCTTCCCTGCTTTGCCCTGCCTTTGCCCATGATGATCCCTCTGAATGGAAAGCCCTTTTCCTTCCAGGGAACACCCACCCACTCAAGTATTGCGTTCTGGATGAATTGTTTTCCTACTCCCACAACAACCAGTATATAACTCTACAACAGCACTTATCACCGTCCATCAACACTTAACTTTCTCCCTCATTTGAGTTCCTGGAGTGCAGGGACAGGACTTAATTCATCTCTGTCCCTGGCCTAGGGCCTGGCCCCATAATAGGAACTCTAGATATTTATGGAGCACAAGACTTAATGAACTCCCCAAGTTTCAGATTGATTAAGGGACATTTCAACCCTGTGAGATCTTGGGAGGAGAACATGGACTTGCTGTCTCTGCTGGGTTACCAAGATCCAACCCCATGAGCTCCTTGTTGACAATTACTCCAGTGTGCCTGGGCCTGGGTGCATAGGCCCAACCACCTCCTGGGTGCAGGTAGTGGGTAGAAGGACTGAAAGATGGCTCAGAGAAAGACTAGTGGTCTGAAACAGCCCTTTCCAGCTTGCTGGAGCCAACTCAAGGCAAATGAACCAGAGCAATCACAATAGCACACACATGGCCTTTGAATCCTCATGCTGCTTTGAGATTGTAGAATCAGTCTAAGTAGAAAATCCCCACAGGCTGGGATGCTGAGTTTCTGCCCTGTTGATTTCCTACTCTGTGCGGCACGCTAGAAAGTCCCTTAGTGTAAACAGGGGGGAGCTGCATAAACACATTTGGACAAGGCCAACTGTTAGGCCATCGTTAGAAAGGAAGGTTAATTATTTCAACTTTTTTCATATCTCTTTTTATTCTCCTAATAACCCCCTGAGATTAGTAGAGTCAGAAAGAATCAACGCATCTTCCAAGTGGAAAAGTAGAGCACATTATGGGTGTATTTATCCAAGTTTACACAATGGAAAGATGAAGGCTAGTTCTAGGAATAATACAAGGACTGGAATGGTCCTCATGATCCAACTGCCTCATTTTATAAATAGGGAGCATGAGGCCCAGAGACACCAAGTAACTTGCTTAAGGATAAACAGGGAGTCAAAGACAGAATTGGGATTATAACTCTGTTCTCTTCACTCTCAGCTAATATATGTTCCATAAGACTAGGCCTCCCTTCCTTAGGGTTTCGTCTGCCCAGCACTTGAAAAAAGTCCAACAGCAAAGACAAATTACAAACCCACAGGGACAGAGGGTGTGGGGGCAAAGGTGGTCCACAGCATGCTTGGTGAGGGTTACCACCAGAATCAGAAGAGGAGGGACCTTGGCCAAAGGTTACTCAACCTCCCTTCCCTGGAGAAGCATCCTTTCTGCCATTTTCTGTGATGCAGAATTGATGGCCTCTTCTTGTCCACTTCTGGGGATCTCATAACCTTGCCATGCAACTCATTCCACCATTGAATTGTTAGAAAATTCTTCCTTCTGTATGCCTTCTCCTCTGCACTTGCAGTCAGATGGTAATTAATTTTATTTACATTAGTTGATTTGAATTAATCCAAATGGAACAACTAATGATACACCCTCATTCCTTAGACCGCATGTGTGGCTTTACGTCTACCCTGCAAGCCTCCTTGACTGGACAGCTGGTGTGTTGGTGGCCTATTGACTCAGTAATGCCCACTCTCCCCACGGTGCCTCCCACCCTCCCAGAGCTGCATGGGGCCCATGCGTGCCAGAGCCTTACCTCCATCGTTGTCTTTGCTGTCACCACAGGCGGTTTCCATGGATGTGTCACAGCCAGCTCCTCTCCAGCCCAGCTGGCAGACGCAGTGCCACCCATTCAGGTCCAAGGTACATCTGCCATTGCCATTGCACAACCCAGGGCAACCCTCTGCAAGGCAAAGCACACAGAATCGAGGTCTGCTCGTCCACAGCCAAGCGCAGTCACACGCTCACACTCCACCCGCCAACTCACAAAATGCTTTCACGTCCATCAGCACATTGACACACTTAGCACCCAGGGAGGCCGGGACCGTTAGGAACTGCCACTTTTCTGAGAAGAGAGCTGAGACTCAGAGGTGGAAGGACTTGCTAAGGCTGCACAGTTAGGAAGGGGCACGGTCAGGAAGCGGCAGGGATAGGTCTGAAACCCACACCTTCTGCATCTAAAAATTCCCTCTTTCAAAAGTGACCGGGATTCTCGAGCCAGAGTTAGTGGATGCAGGCCTGTCGGGATCTGACCAATGGAGCTTTTTGCCTGATCCTCACTCCCTGTTCACTCTTGTGTGTTTTTCCTGTCTCTGGCGGCTGTTTGGAACAAAGGAATCACCTCTCTGTTTGCTCCTCACGCCCCCTCAGCACCTCTGCGTCTCATTCTAAAGGGCTGGACTTTTTCCAGCTCTTGTTACTAGCTCAACTGCATTGGACCTTAGGCTTTTCATTTATTTTGTCCTATTTTCTCCTAAACAACTGTCTTTACCTTGAGGAAGTGTCCTTGGGTCTTTTTCTTCCCATCTTATCTACAGCCACTAAGAAGAGGGCTCTGCACCCAGAGGAACCCCGATGACAGCCATGAGAGAGACCAACTAGGTTGTCTGCGACTGCAAATGCAGGCACAGGCAGGCTGCCCTTCCCTGATTTTGTTCGTCTGTACATCTGTCTGCTTGTCTGTCATTTATTAAGCACCTTCTCTGGGCTGGCACCGGAGGCATAGAGATGAATAAGACCTAGTACTTATTCTTGAGGAGCATGTAGCTTAACAAAGGAGATAGATTTGTGTAAGCAAAATATTTCACTGCTAAGTGCCCTAAGGGAGATGTACAAAATATGGTGGGAGCCCAGCACAGGCGTGGCCACCTGTCTGAGAGGCTGCGGATGATTTAATCCAGAAGGGTCAGGCAATATTTAGACTCTGCCTTGGTTTTGCTTTGACCATGACCATGTGGTGGGGAGTTATTACTACCATTCAAGTAGATTTACAGGTTTTTGATTACCACCTTTTCAAACCCCTCTCTCTGAGTTTGTGGCTCAGAAATGTATGTCTGAGAATCTGTTAAGTTACATGGTTCACTTTGGCTTCTATTTTGCCACCTGGTTTCCATTCAAGTCCTCATTTTAACAAACTTGCTGACCCCTTTCTCAGAGGGGCTATTGAAAAACACCTTTCACCAGCCTGCCTTCCATGTCTTCTCTTTGCCCCTGCTCAGTCTCAGGCGTGGATGTGAAAGCATTCTGTTGTCGACAAATCTTAATTTGTTTTATTATCATAAGCAGCAAACTGCTACAAATATGGACAAACAGAATTTTCTGCTATGAAATAACTAAATATTGACTCATTATTCTGAAATAGGACAAATGTGAATGTAGCTGCCCAGTATAAGACCTAGGCTGAGGTAGGCACTCACCAAATGGCTGATCAATTAGAATCTAAAACTTTAGTATTTCAACGACTTTTGATAGTTGACTGTTTACAAAGGAAAAGAAAAGAACATGTTCATCTATATTTGAGATGTTCTCAAATATAGCAAAACCCATCAATCAATCTGGCCACTGTGTTTTCCATTCAAAGGAAGAAACATTTATTGAATGCTTACTCCAAGCCCAGGAGGGATTTCTCCAGAAGTTTAGAAGCAAATGTAGACTACGTGGTCTTTGCACAACAGAAGCCTCTTGGGAAAGGTGGGAAGGCATCAGCATGGACACCCCAAAAGTGATTGAGAAAGCAGTTGTAAAAGCACAGGAGCAGTTCTGTGATGTGCAGGTGAACACCCAGGCCTTCTGACCCGGTAGCCAACATCAGCCACCCCTCCCGATCGAGACAATTACAGATGTCCTCTTTCCTCGATTAGTCCCATTTACATTTTTGCTGCTTGGCTGGGACTTCCTTTCAAGTAAGCCTCATTTGTATTTGAAATCAGTCTAAGAGGAAGTAGGGTCCAATGGGTAAGAATGGTAGTAGATTGCTTTCTCTTGCTCCATGATGTAGCCTCTTGTAAGATGCAAAGAACATCTTTTGTGTAAGAGCACAAGTTTGGGAGCCAGATCAAAGGCTGGCTCTGCCACTCAGTGGCTGTATGACCCAGACATCTTATTTAATTTCTTTGAGCCTCGGTCTACTTATAAAATGAGGTTGTTGGGAGGATTAAATAAAATAATGTTTGTGTGATGCACAAAGCCTGACATACAGCTTGAACACAATATTTGAATCTTCTACTCATCTTTACCTTCTATTTTGAGTAGAGAGCATATAATATCAAAAGTGGTACCCAAAATTTCAGGTAGGGCTCATAGAAAGGCAAAATAAAAAACTGAGGCAGTTATCTAGATCAGAGTCAGCAAACTTCTGCTGTAAAGGTCCAGATAATAAATATTCTAGGCTTGTGAGCCATATGGTCTCTGTTGCAATTACCCAACTCTGCCATTGTAGCTTGAAAGCAGCCACAAACAATTTCTAAATGAATGAGCATGGCTGTGATTCAATAAAACTTTATTTACAAAAACAGGTGGTGGGCCAGATTTGGTCTGTGTGCTGTAGTTTGCCAACCCCTGGTTTAGCTGCTCAGGACAGTGATGACAATGACATTTGCCATATACTGAAGGTCTACTATGGCTCACCACTGTGTTACACACTTTACATATATTATTTCTAAATGAAATAAATTTTTGCTATATTTTTCAGTTCCTGATTTTCTAGGGCGGTTCTAATTTCACACTATTTAATCCTAAATTTTTAATAAAAACTATGTGTTGCAATAGAATGGAGACTTTGGAAATGGACAGACCTCAGTTCAAATTCCAGCATCACCATTTTACTTACTATCCATGTAATGACTGGCAAATTATTTAACTTTCTAAGCCTTAATTTTCTCATCTGTAAAATAGAGGTAATACCTAATTCAAAAAGCTGTTGAGAAGATTAATGAGGTAATGTATGTTAATTATTTAGCACAGTTGGTAACTTAAGTCGGCATTTAATAAATGATAGCTGCTATTATTATTATTGGATTCAATTGTTTTAACGTTGTAACTTCACTATGAAATTCACAGGCCAGAAAATAACCCTTTGCCAGTCCAAGTTGCTTTCTCGTGTCAACAATTTGGGTGAAAAGCTATGGTCCTAATAAATACAAACCTAGCCAAAGACAGCTGAGAAAAGCCCAGTGACATGGTCATGGGGGTGAACATGCAGCTCAGTGGGAGGCAGTGAGATGGGTTCAGAGCCTCAAGCCCCAGCCCATGTCCACCATCTCGTGCTTTCCTAGCACTCTCCTCCTTGAAAGCAGCCATCTCAAGTGTACTTAATTATTAATTTTGCCATTAGTTTAATGTCTTACTCCCTCCATTAGAATGTAAATTCCATAAAGGCAACTTTGGACCTAATTCAGTGCCTTGCATACAGCAGGCGCTCAATATGTATTTGTTGAAATGAATCAATGAATGAGACAGGTGACCTGGGTTCTGGTACTTCCTGCCTGACTTATGGGAATTGGGAAAGTTACTTTTCCTCTTTTGGCCTCAATTTCCTCATCTATAAAATGAAGGTTTGGATGAGATGATCTGTTAGGTCCTTCCAGGACAACTGACCCAATAGAGAAAGTCAAAACGACTTCACATTTGAAGATTTTGTTCTTAATTTCAACAAACTTTTCTTAGCACCTACTGGATGCCAGGTGTGGGTTAATTCTGGGATATATAGAGATAAGATATGTGCTCTGCCCTCAATAATTTTATGTTCTATTTGTCTATACCCTGCTTGTTCCAGGAAGGATTTAAGTGGGTCTTACAATTTCAAACAATACTTCTCAAAGTGAATTTTGTGGAATACTAGTTCTAGGAGGTTCTCAAAAACAAGTTTCTGTGGTCAAATAAGTTTGGAAAACATTGCATCCTCTATTCTTATCCTAGAAAGTCACAACAAATATTAATATATTAAAGGCTCTGAGAAGTCTTACCATAAAGAAACCTGCCTACTTGATTATCAGAACATTTTCCAATTTGATCTCAGAACTCTTTTTCCCCCTTTAACCATTTATAATAAGGTGGAATATTCCATTCCACAAAACCCTCTTTGGGAACTCCTGCTCTGGTGAGCTCCTCTTTGCACACAGTGCCTAGTGCACACGTCCTGTGCTGCTCTGAAACTGCCTGAAGGAGCAGGTGTTCTTGGGGGAGAGGAAGCTCTACATGTGAAATCGCGGAAACGCTTTAATCCACAGTCAGTTTCTTCAAATGGACCAAGTTACATCCTGAGGGTTTGCACTGTCCTATCAGTTTCAGGGCTTCATGGGGATTTTGAGTACCCGTGGGTTGAATGAGGTTTGCTCTCAGCCAGCAATTTCCTTCTAGGATAATCACATGCCCATCAGCCAGTATAAGGAAGCCTCCTCAGAGGTGACTTACTGACTTTCTTAAAGCCATATGCCCATCCTTTCCCACTACTGAAGCTCATTAATTCCACAAACCTCGAAACTCATCAATAATTCAGAGAGCCCAAGTGATATTAACAATCCCCTCTGGAAGGACTCACAGAGGCATTTGCTAGAGCCAAAATAATGTAATTGTAAGGTTTAGAAAAGGGCTAAGCTTTTCAAAAGAAATGATGCCCTTTAAATGACAAGGGACCGCTTTATCTTCAACCTTCTACTTAAGCCTATGAAGAAGCCCCCCTTGAAGGTAGCATCAGGTGTGACTAGAAGACTTTCAGAATCCTTGAAGGTACTTATTTTTCAGGTAATAAAGGGGCTATGTAATACATCCATCATATATATCAAAATGCCCCATTTCTTTATGTTTCTCTTTTTGGTGCTCTTTTACTTTTTCATTCCTATGGTCACTTCCCTAGACAAGGTCACCATCATCTCCTGCCTAGATGTCAGCAATGGTCTCTCAATTGGTTTCCTTGTCCCCAGATCTTCCCCCTCAACTCTTTTTCAACAATATGGCTAGATAGATCTTTCCAAATCACAAATATCATCAAATTATTATCCTGCTTTAAAAAATCTTCAGTTGGTTTCTCATATTATTATGTTAAAGTCCATAATCTTGGTCTACAAGGCTCTGCCTAAGTTTGGGGGGTCTTCTTGCTAAGTGGTCACTGGACTTCCCTATCATAACCCTTATCACACTTTGTTGGAATTACTTGTTTTATTATTAGTGTCTTCCCTGCTAGACTGAGGGCAACCTCAGAGCAGGGACCACTTCTGTTGTGTGGTGTCCACATCTCCCGGCACTTAGGAGGAGTTCAACATATTTGGTGAGTGAATGTTGTTGCTTTCGTCTCTACCAATGCAAGTGGAAAGCAAAGAACAAAAGCCGGCTTGTCTTTGAAGTGCAAAAGACTCTACTCTGATAAGTCCTGAGCTTGCATTGCACAGGTCTCTGAATTTTGTTTTTAGAATTAGTACCCATTATACCAGAAAGTCAGCCAGATGGGGGCTTCGTCCAGACCTAGATTTTGGCAAGAAACATTTGTCTTTTAAAGTAAGTTATGATTTGTTGACCTAATCCAACTAAAAGTCTGGTGATGTTTTCTGAACTAAAGATCAGAACAGGTGGTTTGAGAGAGAATACTTGTCACTTCCTGGTGAGGGTGCCACTTTGGAAAACACATATTGGGAAGAATAGTGGAAATTATGGGACATTCTTGGTGATTTATGGTGATAGAAGGTAGAATGTTGGAAATATGGATTAGGCCAGGAAATACAAATCCTGGTTCTGCCACTTACTAGAAGGGTGATCCAGGATGAGCCACTCAACTTCCATTTCTTTTTCCAATCAAATGGGTATAATTATATCTGCTCCCTTAAAAATTTCACAGAACTTGCTTAAGACTCATGGATGTGAAAAAACTTCACATAGTAGGAAAAACTTCACCAAATAGATGGTAATATTATTAAACTTAATCCATCCTGAAGATTCCTCTGATAATGATGACGTGTGAAATGCCTATTTTAGAGAGGCACAGAGATATTACTCTCTCTTGCTGGAATGACTTCATTCTCAGTTGAAGACCAGCATGTGAAATGCAAGGAGCCTTGCTTCTCAAAACCAGGCATCCATCTGATGGGCCCTAGTAACACCTCTGCTGTATTTGGCAAAAATGTCCCAGTGGAAAAGCATTTAGTCATTTATGTTTCCCCCAAATCCTTTCCATAAGTTTTCAAACAGCAGTTGCTATTATTAAAAGCCAATTTAGCCTCTTTCTTCACAATTTCAAAAGTTAGTCTGGCTAATAAAGTCATTCTCCAAATTAAGGGTGAGAATAAGAATATGATGATAAAATAGCATAGCTAACATTTATTGAGCCTCATTCCCGCCCATGTGCTAAGCACTTTACCTTCATTATCTCACTTGATCCTCATGCCAACCCTGGGAGGTTGGCCCTGTTATCATCCTCATTTTATGAAGACTCTGAAGTAAAGGGAGGTTAAGTAACTTGCCCAAGGTCACCCAGTTTATTAAGTGTTGAACTTGGGTTTCAAACTCAGGCAGTCTGACTCCAGAGTATGTGTCCTTAACCACTGAGCCCGTATTTTGTGCTAGGGGCTGTGTTAGCGCTTGAGGATAAAAAGATGAATGTGGCATGGGATTTCTCCTCGGGGAACCTGTAGTCTTTTAGGAGCCCACATATCTAATCATTCTGAGACTTATTCTTAGAGCAATGAGGCCAGTTGGGAAGATCAGGCACTACCTAATTCATGTAAATGTTTAAAATGGAAGGAATTACTTTGCCTGTTGGGAACACTCTTCAAAGATAAAACTTACCAAAGTCAGGCCTTCCCTGAAAAGGAAAAGAAACCAAACAAACAGACCATCTACTCCCTGAGGTCAGGGGTCTGTTTTCCCCCATTTCTCCAGAGCCTGGCACAGTATCTAGTACTCAGTACTAGTACTAATGGGTGCTCCATATGTGGTTGTTGAATGAATGAACACAACAGTAATAGAATGTAGTTCTTAAAATTTCTTAGCTTGCTCTGGGGCCATTTCTTTTCTCAGGCCACCAACCCTGGTTTCCAGCATCTTAATTCTGATGGACCAGGGGCCATAAGGGATGGGCAGGGTGACATGAGATGGGGTGGGAGGGGTGTATGTGTGTATGTGGAGGGAAGGATAACAGCACAATGGTAATGTCACAAACAGACTGAGCACTCTAGGGGGAAGAATGACACTCCAGGTATATCAACCGCCTTGTGACCAAAAACCCGCCCCCTGGGCAGTGGATGCTGTCACAAAGCTGGGGATGTGGCAGCATCTAGACATGCTTGTGGGGTGTATATACATTTTTATATATACATTTCTTCTTTTATGCTTATACACAAATACACACACAAAGACAACAGGAAAATAGAGGAAGGAAGACCATACCTTTAACTACCCTATCCAGATAGTGTGCTTAGGAAATAAAAGACAGGACATTTCAGGTAGGATCGAGTAAATGCAATACTGCCTGCCACACAACCATGCCAGGTGCTAAGGAGACAAAGGGGGATGCACCTCATGTTTGGGACAGACCTGCCATGGTGGGGAAAATAAACCCGAAGACAAGACAACACAAGAGAGAAGGAGGGAGAGCAAGCACATTCTCCAGGAAAGGTCAAAAGGAACTTCAACTTATTCTGTGATCCAGGCATTTGGAAATGTGATCATATAAACAAGAAGACATATGGAAAAGGAAAACAGGATAAAAAGAAGGATGGGAAGCTGCAAAGGTGGCCACACTCCTGCTCTGTCAGCTTTATGGAAAACTAGAACTTGCTTCTTTGTCTACCCAGAGCAGCATCCAACTTCCCTTTAGGGGAAGCAGCTGTGTAAGAAAAAGTGCATCCTGTCTGCACAGAGGTGTTCCCAGGAAGTTGGAATTTAGAAATATGCAATATTTGAGTCATCTCTGATATGCATTAGGGAAGTGGGTTGAGTCTTTGGTGAAATACACCACTAGATTATCTGTTTGCCATTCTTGAATTTTCTATGGACACATGTGCCCACATAGACTTGAAGGCAGAATGCTTGGTATTCTAAGTAAGACACATCTCTCCTTCGTGCATCTTGCACAGAATGTGAGGTGCAGGTCAATGGATGTCACTGTGAAAAACAAGAAAAGAAAAGAAAACCTGACCACTTCTCAATGCTTATTAGCTCAAAAAATAGAATGATGTATGCTTTGTTTTCCAGTGGAGGAGTTGAGTCCAAGCATTGAATTATTTGGCAATCTAAAGTTTTGCTTATTTGTAAGGATGGATGTCAAACGTTGCTCTGAAATAAACCCCACTGTGCATATATGTGGGTGCCTGGCTGTGTGTTTAAATCAGGCAGACCTCTTCATTCCTAGCATAAATCAGTAACACCATTTCATCTTCCCCACCTCGGCTGTAGTTATAGCCATTTGAGGAACTTCTCTTCACTCCCCTTTCTACAGTTCCTCCACGTGTGCTCCCACAAAGGCCAGATAGATGGCAATCTCCTGAAGGGCCTGATGCTTTCTGCCAGGCTGGCCCCTATCCTCAGCTCAATTTCACACATGAATCAAAAGTCCATACGATAGGATGGGCTGCAATGGTGGGGCCTTACCTGGAAGCTCTAGGGCTCTATAAACGGTAAGAACATTCTTACAGTCTATACATTCTTACAGTAAAAATATAAATTTCATTTTTTCAATCCTCTGGATAGGACAGATACTGTTGCTGTTCATCAATATATACTTGCCTCAAAAGACTGGTGGATGACAGGCTATGTTCTTGGTTTAGGTATCTATTTGGTCTCTATTTCAAGACGAAATATGCTGCTGGTGGCTGCACAGCCAAGTGGAAAATGGGGAAGAGGAGATTTTAACTGGGACTGCATGCTATCCTTCATTCATCTATAAGATGCTGTGGAGTCCATGAGATAGCGGGATATAAGAAGGAGAGTGGATTATTAAGCAGGAGTGAATAAAGAAAGCTTTGGAATGCAAAACAATAAAAAATATGGTCAGCCTACATGAAAAACAGCCTAGGAAACATCTCTGGCTAAGGGGAAGACTTTCTTGATTCTTGGTTCATCTCTCACTTTTGTCTTAGTCAAGCTCATTCATCACATTTTGCAAAGTGATCTAAAATGTCTTAGACATCATCTCCCAGGATATGCCATCAGAGAGCAATAACACTTAGATCTCCTGACTCAGGTGGTGCTCTTAGCTTTCAGATCTGCAGAGTTTTGTGGAGGGTCATAATCATATGTACTTGTAGTAACTCTGAACTTAGCTATAGAAGGGGTGGAGCTACAGAAGAGCCTAGATTTTTCTTGCAGGGTTGGCAAGATGACTAGGCTGGATGAGATACCATCATCGGGATCCAAATGGCCATTCCACTATGCGGCATCCATTTTGAGGGAGTTCTCTGACAGGAAAAACTTTGACTGTCTTAATGGTGATATCATGGCTCTGGTGATGAGTAAAGATTATATCTGTTCTATAGGCCAATCTCCCCAAGCCCAGGGGCTGATTTCAGAGAGCTCTCTCTCTCTTCCAATGCCATTTCATTTATAAGAACCGTTTAGTAATAAAGATCTCTGTTAAATGTAAATATGTTTTTAATACCTTTAAAAAATGCTTAGTAATTTCTCCAGACCACAGGCAGGAATAGCAGCCAGTGGAAGTGACTGAGGCAGACTCAGATTGCGGTCAACGGTGTCGGTTTCAGGAGACAAAAGTGGATAACCAAAACTTCAAATTCTGACTCCACAAATCAAGGGATTCCCTTCCTACACAGTGACCTCAAGCCACACTGTGAATACAAAAGCAGAAAATAGCCAGTCATGACCAAATCTAAGAGTTTTCTGGGAATGGAATAGAGCTTTCTTGTCTCTGGCTATTGAAAATGGAAGTCACAACTGGGTCATTGAAGTCCAATGCCATTTATTTCTAAAAGGCATATGCAGAAGTACATATTATTGTTGTTTTCATTGTTTGAGAATCTTGGCACATATGCCCTTGAGTACAGGCATTTAAAAATTCATCATGATTTTAAAGTCCCAACTTTAAAAAAAGATGAAATAAAGTCCATAAGTTTGCATTATGAACGGCAGATTTAGGACTTCACAAAATTCCTGCATCTTTCTCCTCAGGACTTCAGGATGAAGACGATGGCAGTAGAGTCATCTTTCTCTTGGGCCATGTTTCTTCTTTCAACATTGCACAAATGTTTCTTACGCTCCTTCTATATTCCTGTCACTATGAAAGAAGCTAGAGATTGTGGTGGCACACATCCATTTATGATACAGACTCTAAGCCTTTGGCATGAGGTTAGTCTGTGAAGTCTTAGATCTCTTTAGCATTTCTATGACCTCCACATGAAAACTCTTTCCTTGACTTGCTTGTACCAACAGAAATTTTCAAAAGTTTCTCTAAGGATAATCCCAAGAAGCTTCATGGGCCTCCTATCAAATGTTGTGGAGAACATGTCAAGAGGTATTTCATTCTTATTCTCCAGGTGCCTCAGTTGACTCTCATAGCTGCATCATTGGTACACACTAGGCCAGATTAAACAAGGATCATTACAAGAGATGATGCTTGGGGTGGTTATAATCCCAGGAACTTCTTTCAGATAGATGATGCCATCAAAGAGATGATCTTGTTAAGATCTTGGATTCACTGATGCTCTTCTCTTTTTGGATGACAGATCAGTGAGTAAGTGGTCAATGGCACCCACGCTGAGAAGGACTCACAAAGCCCACTAGCTTTTCTCCAGTTTCCCACCTCTACCATGCATGGGCTGAAATCTCCCAGAACCATCAATTAATCAAGTTTTTGCTCTGACAACTTGGGGTAGACCCCTGTCCATTTTCTCTTTCTCTTTGTCAGCATTTGTCCTGTCAGGTCACAGGTCCTGTTGTGAGAGAATGTTTTTCAGGAGGGATAAGCACAGGGTTATCACACAGGCATGGATGCCCCGTGAATGACTTGTGAGCTCCCGGTTAGGGGCTGTCTGATTATGAAAGAGAAACCTGAGAGCTACCATTCAAAAGTGGACAAAGAACTCCAGAAGATTTTATGGCCTTTCTTTATAATTTCTCTTCATCATGAAGTCTGGCTTTGCTCACTCTAGTAATTGCATCATCAAAGTATTATTTTGATCTTTACTCCCAGAGGAGGATTGTTTAAGAATCAAGATTTATATGATTGGACAGCTCTCCTGAAGCCAAGTAAATAATTCTGTAGATCTGGCATCTTGAACAATCACAGCTTTGGGGTCGAGGTTGGAATTTTACAAATGTAATCAGAAGCTGGCATTTCCCACATGTGTTTTGAGACTTCGTAGACAAGGGGCACTGAAGTGAATAAAATAACTATCATACAAGTGATCCAAAATGTTAGCAGTGTTTTCAAAGAAACAGGAAAAAAGTAAAACCTTCTTAAATTTAACTATGATTTCCAGCTTTCTCTAAAGAAATTGGAGGTCAAGAATTAAGAGACCCATAAAATTCCTGGAAAAGATATCCAAAAATATGCTTTTGATGACTCTGTGTTGACCATATATTTGAGAAAGAGATCCAGATCAGTCCGTCTTACCTTAACTTCTGGACTGGGAAAACTGGGTTCCATATATGCAAATGGGAGTATTAGTGATGAGTAAGTGAGAGCATGAGGAAAAATCCCTTTCTGTTTGTGAGATATTTTTAGGAGCAGGTGACTCAGTTTTGGGCTGATGGGTGTGCAATTCTGTGGGCAGTGGAGGAGGGGGCCAGAATCCCACGACCCTTGGAGGCCTCCTCCAGCCACCCCATTCTGTGATTCATGGAGGGAGAAAATGAAGACCCCGGAGACCATGTGGTCCACCCACAGTGCTCTCACCAAAGACCTTTCTTAAAGATGCAAAGGGACAGATAATTCCTAACATAAGAAATTAAGATTCAATGTGAAATGTTCTTGCTTTTTGACAAAAATACTGTCATTAAAGAGGATGTGACTGTCAGATTCTCTTTTATTCTGAAAACCAACCTCTTTTGGGAAAAATCAAGTAGCTTCCAAAAAAGAAAAGGTGGACTGAAACCTCCCAAAGGAGATACTCAATTCCTATTGTAATAATCTGCTCTGGGGAATGTTACTGTGGTAAAAAGTTTCTTAAGTTGGAGACTTGACCATAAGGAGCCCAGACTTGTCTTATGCTTCAATGCCAGCCGTTATGTAATCAAGTCATTCTTTCCTGTTTATGGAGGGCAGCAGTGTATAAACAGACCCTCCTGTCTTCTGCTTCCCCTGCATGGAGGTCTCTCAGTCAGTGCCATGGATACCTACTGGCTTTTTCTCTGGTGTGGGACACAACTTACAGCATTTGAGCGAGCTGCACTTTAATGACCGACTGTATAATAACGAAATCTGATAACAAGAGAAAATTTAACACTTCGGATTTCTAACTTTTCACATCAGCAATTTTTTCTTTTCCTAAATGGTCCTCACAGGGAGTGAGGTTCCCTGGAGACCTAAGAAAGTGCTTCTTGTTATCATCAAAGATTGAACAGGGGTTTCTCCTTATTTCTATTCCAGAAAGAAAACTAAGGCACCACTATTGTTTCCCTTATTTGCATCCCCTGCCCCTTCCTTTATATCTGACCAGGTTATTGAAGTGTCCCTTCAGCACTAGGGTGTTGCATTTCTCAGTGGGGATGCAGCTGGCCACAGGCAGAGACCCACAGAGAGCAAGTTGCCATGCGGGGAGATTAGACAGGGACAAAGGAAATGCTCACCACACAATGAAAGGTAATGGAATTCCAGGCCAACGTCCTTTCATCTGAGCCACTATGACTAGTCCATTACTTCTTCAATGTCCTGTGACATTTTTCTGGTATTTAAGACTGTCAACCTCCCTCTCAAATTGTGCACATTTACCTTGATGTACTTCTTATCTGGAGGGGAGAAGGCATCTGCAATCCCAAGGAGGAATTTGCTCTTAAAGAGTGACAATGGGGTGTGCAGGGGAGGTGGGAGGGATGGTTTGACTTCTTGGCATCCAAACAAAAGAGATATTCTTCAAGCCAGACTGGTAAACATCCATAAGACACTAGACGTAGCTCAGCCTGCCCACAAGCCCTGTCATGAATCATCCGTGACTGGACATAGGGAGAATTTCCCTAGATCCCTCGTCATTGGACTCAGATGAGATGCTTTTATCTTATAAAAGTCTGACATCCATAAACTTTTTTGTTACTTGGTAAGGTGACTTGAGAACTCTGTAAGCAAGTGATAGAAAACAGAATGTGCTCTCTCTGGGCTCTGGTTTTGGTTTTGACAGGGATGGGCCCCCTTCTGGGCTGGGAAGTAGAAAGGTCAGTCTGTCCTCAGTCATGCAGAAAAGTGAAGGTGAGGGGAAAGCAGTGTTTAAAGCAGAAGGCCCCTCAGATGACTGGGGTCACTTCTCTTTAAGAGGTGTCCAGGACAATCATTAAGGTAGGATGACAGGGACATAAAGAAGCCACCCAGACATGCACAGTAAGACACTGTGGCACACTCTGCTATGGAAAAAAAGGGAGGGGTCGCCTAGTGGTGCAGCGGTTTAGACGGCATTTGGCAGCCCGGGGTTCACAGGTTCGGATCCCGGGCGCCCGCCGACGCACTGCTTGTCAAGCCATGCCGCGGCGGCATCCCATATAACGTGGAGGAAGATGGGCACGGATGTTAGCCCGGGGCCAGTCTTCCTCAGCAAAAAGGGGAGGATTGGCGACGGATGTTAGCTCAGGGCTGGTCTTCCTCACACACACACACAAGAAAAAAAAGGAAAAAAAGGGAGGGCTGCCATCCGCTACGGAGTGGCTGTGTTGAGTGTGGGCTGGGCATCTGAGGGGTGGAACTCGGAGCGCACAGCCTCTGGGAAGGATCCACACCGGATACATCGGTAGGAAACCTGGGCTTTGTCCTGCAAGGACTACAGAGCAGGCAGCTGGTGAGGAGCCCCTGCACCAAGGCTCAGAAAACTCGGCCTCAAGTTCCTGTTCTACTTCTTGAAAGTGAAGTGATCTTAAGGCTCAGGTCCCTGACAAGGAGGGAATAATACGCGCGCCTCCACAGAGTGGTAGTCAGGAGTGTGAAATAACGCAGTTAAAGCCCTTAGCGCAGTGCTTGGCACGTTGAAAATACTCAAAAATTAGAAGTCACTATTATTAACAAGTGTAGGGTGTCCCAAGCCATTTATAAACACAGTGATGTTGTGGGGGCAGGGACGATGAATATAAACTAATTTCAGGCTATAAAACAAAAGGAATGAAGCCTACAAAAAACTGAGATAAGAAGTAGCTCCATTTGCTCAAAATTCCTTTGTCCTTCAAAAGCTTTGGGGCTCGTCTCCCAGTTTCTATAAGACTCAAGAGGCGACTTTCAGAGCTGGAGAGGCACCCAGAATCCTGCCTTCTAACGCCATGTGCTCACCATCTGATCACAGACCCTTCCTTTGAAAAAATGGGAGGGGAAGAAGTTAAAACACACCCACACAAACCAGTGGATTCAATAAAGAGCTTTTGGTGAGTGTTCATTCCAGGGTAACAAACCGAGCAAAACGGCTGGCTGTGTTTAAAATCAACAAAACCAGCAGGAAAGGCAGAAAGAAGGGAATGGAGTGATCGGCTTGTTTTGAAAGCTGCCAACAGTGCTGCTTCAGCAGGGGCCAGAGCCTAGGAGCCCCCAGGAGAGGAGACAGGAGACAAATGCAGACAGGACGGAAGCTGAGCACTGGGGCGGGAGGGATCCCGGGCCTAATGGGGAGCAGATGTGGCCTGGGGCCTGTGGGAAGCTTTCCCCAGGCCTCTTTGGGAGCTCTTACCTAGGAGGTCATTGGGCACGGAGGGCTCTGTGCTAAGCCCAGGCCCTCCCAACCAGATCATGAATTTGATAATAATGGCTACAAATGGCTACGTTTATGGAGCACCCTACCATGTGCCAGCCTGTGCTAAGCTCCTTACATGCATTATTATCCCCATTTTATAGGTGAGGAAACTGAGGCTCAGAGAGGCATTGGGACTTGCCCATAGCTGCTAAGAGGTAGAGTCATCTGCCTCATTCCTGAACCCCAGCTCCTCAACACAGAGCTTTACTGCATTTGGCCTGGGAAGGGCTAAATAGCAAGGCATGCTAATCAGCTTCATGGGATCTGAGAAAGGCAGATTGGGAGGGAAAAGGTTAAAAGTGCCCAACTGTGAGTTTAAGTCCAATTGATGTCTAGGAAATGCCAACCATAATGTCGCCAGATGAAAGGACTTTTTGCCCAGTTCCCACATGCAATGGGGGCCCAGCCTTGGCCCTGAAGTGCCCAACAGACAGAGGTACCATGCAGCCCAGAGAAGGTTTCCTGGGGCCGGGGCCCGCCATACCGATGGTGCAATGCTCGCCGTTCCAGCCGGGGCTGCACTCGCACTTGCCGTCTCGGCAGGTCCCATGCTCAGAACAGCGTGGGTGGCAGGCCCGCTGGTCACAGGCTGCCCCCATCCAGCCATCCTCGCAGCGGCAGGTGCCCCCCACGCAGATGCCATGGCCACCACAGTCGGCAGCACAGATCTCTGTTGGGGGGAGGAGGGCCAGGAGAGGCGGGGGAGGGAGGAGAGAGAAAAAACACAAGTGATGAGCAAGTCATTTTTGGGAACAAGGGTCACACTTGGCTACCTACCTTGGCTTCTGTGAGCAGTCGGGATTCCAGAGGCTTGGGAGGCCAATCTCCATGGACAATGACCCTTGGACAAGAACAATTCTCTAGGCAGAAGCCTGGGCCTGAGCCCGTTTCCCCACCCAAACAGGATGGATTGAAGGGCTCTGCTCTGTTTGCTTTTCCCTATTGCCAGCCTGTCCCCCTTTTGTGCTTGCCACTTCCAAAGGGGACCAGCCTTCTGAACAGATGTGAGGAAAAGTCAAATTTAATTAAAAACTGGTTATGTGTGAAAACAAACTGAGGATGAGTCCCTGACCACCGAGCAACGTGCTTGTGGATCTGGGCGCGCACGTGAAGGGTTCTGGGGCCTGTGTTTCATTCCAGCCTTGACTGTAACTGAGGTGGGGTGAAAGGGAAGCTGGACCCTTGGAGCCCACGAGTGTACTCGGGTGGCGGTTCTGTACTTTTGCTGAGTTTATGCTCTGTCCCGCTCACGACTTCATCACTCCAAGCACCATCTCAATGGCCCTTCTGATCCAAAGTAAACAGTTGGGGGGAGCTACTGCACAGCCAGACTGGAGCTGCCCAGCCCTTCACAAAGGCTAGTCTGTGAGATGGTGCAAGATACACACGATCTGATTCACAAGCCCCTCGGGCTCGGGGGGCCAGCGACAGCTTCACGGTTACGCAGGCAGAGGCTGAGAAGGTTCCGAAACACCACTGCGTTTTAGGAAACAGGCTGAGCAACTGTGGCCACTGATGCTCTCTGCCGGGGTCAGGATGGAGACCTTGACTTGATTCTGTGCCTCGTGGCCCAACAGTCTTCAAGTGAAAATCCTAACACTTTTAATTTCTTTCGAACTAAATTAAGTGGCGCCCGTGTCAAGTTGCATTTGCCCATCACTTCCTTCCAAGCTGTACTCCTGGTTTAGAAGCTACTAACGGTCTAGCTACTTTCAAAAAAGGAAAGAAAAGAAAATGAGATCTCAGAGGCTCAGACCATCCATATCAATCTACAAGGCAAGGGCTAAAATGTTCGAGAACTAAAAACAGTAGCAGTAAGTTGACATTTATGGCGTGTTCCTGTGCCAGACAACTTGCCAAGTACGTTACCTGAAACGGGAGGCACTGCATGCAGTAACACATCAGGTTTCTCAGCTGCCCACAGAAGAGGGAGCTGCTGTAAAATGGCTTGAAAGAGCCCTGACCTGGAGCCAGGGGACCTGGGTTCTCTGCCAGGCTCAGGAGCTTCTGAGCTGTGCGACCTTGGGGCAGTTCCTTGACTTGGCTGATGTGTTGAATGGGGGCAGTAATGATGCAGTCTCACAGCATCTCTGCTGACCATCAGGGCTGTGGTGAGCACTCAGTGGAGTGGACGATGAAAAGGGCATGGCAAAGATCACTAACTCCCGAAAGGTTTCTTAGGACAGTGAGCTTTAGACCAGGAGTCCAAGGCCCAGAGTTGTAAGGTCCGTGCCTGCTGAGCCACTAATGTGCTGTATAACCTTGGGAAGGTCACTTCTCCTCTCTGGGAGTCAGTTTTCTCATCTACTGCAGGGGGAACCCGATGGCATCTATGGTCCCTTCTAGCTCTAAGATTGTGGGAGTCTATGATATAAGCACCCTTCATGTTACACAGCATAATCTAGCCCCAAGGCTCAGCTCCAGTGTGCCACCTCCTCTAAGAAGTCTCCTGAGATTCACCCTGTGGTGATTGTCCTGCTCCTTGCCTTTCCATATTACACAGTAGAGTGATTTTCTGTTTCTGTGCCTGTATCATTGTCAGACTAAGGACTCCTGAGGCAGGATCGAATTCTTCTGATCACTTCTATGCCTGGCACCCAGCACAGATCTTGTCAAGAACAGACCCTTAATTAAGGTTTGTTGGATGAGGGATGAATCTGTGTGTGTCTGGGGCTATAGGTGTCTGAGAATATAAAACAATTCACATCTACCCTGCTCAACTGGCTGAAAGTCAGCCCAGTCCTATTTGTCTGCTTATCTCTGGTGAAAACTTCCCAAGCGAGGGTGGGGCTGTGGAGCAACGTCACTACATCCAGCAGCCCTCCAGGAATGAGGCTTTCTCAGGATGTTCTGCAAGCTTCCTCCCCTTCTTCTCGCACAGACAACATCTTGGACTTTCCTCAAGCAAAGAACGACAATCTCCAGGCGCCAGGCCCCCTAAGTCCTGTCTGAAATTTCCATCCTTTCTGCACAGCGCTGCAAGGGCAATGACCCCTGGTGACTCTGGAGGCTGGAACTTTCCCCTGAGAGACCCCCCTGGGAGGGAGGGGAGATTAGCTCAACGTTTGTTTGGTTTTACTCAGCACTTTCTCCAGGTGCAGTTTATGACGTGCAAGTAAACAGCCCATAGCAGTTCTATTCACCGAGGTGTGAGCCGGGAGAGGGACAGGCTTCTGGGGCCAGAGTCAGGTGTTTTCAGGCAGCAGGGCACGCGGAGTTCACGGGGGTCAAGAGCAGAAGAGGCAGGCTTTCCCCAGCACTTGACGGTCTGCCTTCAGGGCCTAGCTAACAGGTAGTTCATTCCTTTATTAATTAATCTGGAAGTAGTGTGGGTGAAAGAGTGTAGACTTGGAATCAGATGTGACTCCAAATATCAGTTCTGCCAGTTGCGTGACCTTAGGCAACCTATTTAACTGCACTGAGCTTTGTTTTCTTCTTCTGTAGAATGGGGATGATGATAGCACCCACTTCAGAGGGTACTTGTTACATAGTGCTTGATACATAGTAGGTATGGATAAATTCATACTGATCCATTTATTCTTCTAATAAAATTCCAGCATGCCCACTATGTGCCAGAGACTGTGCCTGGTGCTAGCAATACAGAGGTCAATAAGATAGAATCTGCCCTCCAGGAGATCATAAGACAAAGCACAAATATTGGCATTCCAAAGATTATCCAAATAATCTACAGCTGTTACTCATTTATATACCTTTTTACTTATGTGCAATGAATAAAAAACCATGACTCTCAGGATCAGACAGATTTGGGGTCTACCCTTGGCTTTGCCATTTATTGGCTGGGTAATCTGTAAGTTACAAGTTATGAAATTCGTTGAGCCTCGTTTTCCATTTCTGTAAAATGGGTATAATAATTCCCACTTCACCAATCTCACAGGGTTGGTGTTAGATCAAATAAGGTAATGTGTGAGAAAGCCATTTTTGACTTAATAACTAACATTTATATCAGGTTTTACAGTTTACAAAGCACCCTTCACGTACAACTTTTCATTTAACTATCACAACGATGCTGTGAGGACACCTGGCTATTATCTTTTCTAGAGGTGAGGCTGTTGAGACCCAGGCAGCATAAGGGAATTCTACAAGGTCATGTGTCATCTGGCGCTTTTCCTTGTTTTGACAACCTCAGAGCCAGGCTGCAAGACAGACGTTATACAGATAAGGAAATGATAGCAAAGAGGCAGTCTCTCCTTTGAAGGGACTGGTTCTCTCAGATCTGCCCCCTTTCCGGCCCTATTGCTTATCCTTTGTTACATTCAAGTCAGACCCTGGATATATGTGAAGTGAAATGAGATCCTCTACGCAGTTTCCCAGACACTTGGTCTCACTTTCCTCATCTGGAGACTGCGGCCCTGTCCATCCAAACACTCCCTTTCCTTGCCAGTTTACATTAGATGTGCTCTCCTGCCATGGAGCTGGTGGCTGGGCGCCCCTCCATCAGCCCTTTACAAGCTGGGTTGTGAGCTCTTACACATTTTAATGGAAGCGGCCTGAACAGGGTGACCTCGATGTTTACAGGGTGCTAATGGATGGTAACACGACCCATCAGCGTTCAGGTTCTCCTCTGCAGATGGTCTCTTCACTCGAGGGGAAGAGACCCACTGACTCAGGATGGGAGCAGAAACCTGAGATGCTACTTTATCATTTGGCCTCAAGTTGTAGGCCCCATTGCTATTTTTTAATATACCTCGATTTTTTTTTGTCTGTGAAATAAAAGGAACTGCTTTATTTTTCCTTCTCTGATTCTGCTTTGACATTAAAGCAGATGTAACTTCCCAGAGTGGTTGGTGGGAACCAAATAGGTTGATGCTAAAGAATGTGCTTTGATAGCTCATATGCCTTTTATGTAACGTAAGTGGTGCTTTGTGAAATTTGGGTCACAGCTCCTTTCCGGGTCTCAAGTTCCCTCATTCGTAAACTGGGGATGACACCAACTACTGTATAGGGCTGTTGTAGGACTTAATCTCACTTGTTTAATTTCTTGAGTGCTTACTATGTGCAAATCCTATAGCAGCCACTGGGATCCAGTGGTGACTATGACAGACACGATTCTTTCCTGACCTCAAGGAGTTTACATTCCAGCATGGCAGACAGACATAACCTCAATCAAATGAGTTAATATGAATGGAAATGAAACTTCCAGCATAGAGCCCAGCCTACAGTCAGGATATAATAAATTGTGCACACACACATTCTTATAAGAAAGGAAACGAGGTATAGTGGCAAGTATACTAGACTGAAGTCAGAAGATCAGATGTGAGTTCTGACCTATGCAAAACAGCTGGCACAAGTGAGCGTTTGAAAAATGCTAGTTGGCTTTCACGTGATGAACACAGGAGCTTTCTGACTAAATGCTGGAGGACTGGGGCCTGGGAGGAATCTTTTGAAGTACTATGGAGTACACAATCCATAGGGTAGACTTGAGTTCAGATTCTGATTCCCCAATTTCCTTGGGTTCTTGTGGAGTCCTTGGGAGAGTGACTTAATGTCTCTGAGCCATACTTCTTTACCCCCAAAGTGGGGAGAGTAATAATGGTCCCCGACAGGGTGAGTGGTGACAACCAAAGGAAAGTGTACATGTGAAAGGCTCTATGGAAGCTCTATTATGTACATGTCTGATGGATGAGGACCTAAGACGTCCTGTATCAGCACAGTTCCTAGTCACCTAGCAGAGCAGCATTTTCCTGAAGAGCAAAATATTTGCTTTTCTAGTAGCAGCCTCAAAATTTGAGTATGAAGCTCTTTGTCTGGTTACCTAGCATGGCACCATCAGCCAAGACCATCTAAACCCCAGTTAGAAGCCATTTGTATTCGTAGCCTTGGCTTCCTCTTGAAATCAGGTGAAAACTCCCAACTCCCCTAAAATTCTCAATCCAAGCCTGTAAAGTTCTTGACTAACTGTACAGGACCTTGGAGATGAACCAGGTCACGCCCAAGAACATCTTAGCTCTTCTCCCAGAGAAAGCCACACCCATAGCACTTCCTTCCCCACCCCGCCTCTGCCCAGCTTCACCTGTGTACATGTCTGTCTGCTCTCTAGACTGGAAGCCCACCTGATGGCAGGCTCTAGCTTTTATTCATCTTGCTTCCCTGGCAACAGGCACCAGGCCTGGCACAGCATGAGCTTTCAACAAATATTTGTTGAAAGGACAGATAAATTAAAAAAAGCTTCATTGAAGAAGTGTTGTGTCAGTTGGCTCAACTCTATCTCAGTGCCATACTGCACAAAATATATTTGGTTAAATATATTACACAGGGGCTCAGTCTCCTTTGTGCCTAACCTTCTTAGAAGCTCATCTTCTCCAATCTCCGACTGAGAACTCTGTGATTTTTAAAGTGTCTCAGTCCTCACACCACACACACAGCTTCCTTTCTGCCAATGCCCGTGCCACACCCACTCTCTTTCTATGACGTAGGAGCAGGTGGACATGTGAGGAAGAGGTGAAAAGGGTAGGGAAAGATATAAGGTTTGGTTACTGATGAATTGTGCCCCGAAGAGTATACATAAGGGAAAAAGCTGCCTAGGATCCTCTCATTAAATGTTAATCCCCATACGAGCCTGGATGGAGCTGGGACCTATCATGGCCACGTTTTCATTTGTCTGGACTTTACAATCCTATTCATTAAAATAGCTGGGAGGGGAAGCCGTGCCTTTCCCCTAAAGGGAGAGACTTATATATGATTTTCCTATAAACTTCTTTGACTTGAAAAGATGCTCAAAATTGACATGAGTTGGGGAGAGAGGGGACCCCATCCAAGGATCCTGTGTGCTTTCCTGCTGAGCAAGGAACAGATGCAGATGAAACCATTTTTAAAATTCCAGGGATGTGGAAACAGAGCCCAGGCCCCATGTGACCTCCTGGGAACTCCTTTAATAAGTCTGTATTTAGCACTAGAAGGGATAATAGGCAAAATTGTTCTATTTTGTTTAGGACCTGAGGTTCTTAAAGTGACCTTAAGACATTTTAATAGAGGGTTAAATAATTTTAAATGATTCCTGCTAGGATTTTTTGTTTCATCATTAGCTCATCTGAGTACTGCATAGCTTGGGGAATTTCACTGAAATCCTGGTGCACTTACAGTCCAAGCCACACTCGTCAGCATTTGAGGCAAAAATAAGGAGAAAGTAGAGAATCGTTGGTGGCACTCACATGTTACCTTATGAGATCCTCACAACAGCCCTGCAGTGATATTTTTATTCCCATATCCTAGTTGAGGAGATAGCTTAGAGAGATTAAGTGACTTGCACAAAGGTACTGAGCTAGAACGAAAGGTGACCATGTTAACATGGGTTTTGGTCTGTGAATTGTGGGATCAGGTTTAAGCAAAACCTCAGATGTAATCTGACTTATTTCCCTGACTGTTAATTATGAATTAGATGATCACCCCAGCTAGACTGTAGGATCTCTGAAATTGGAGTCTGAGTCTCCTTCTTCACCCCGACCCAATGCTTATCATATTAAGGACTATTCTTTTTGTTTGTTTATCTGTCTCTTCATCCTCCGTCTGCCCATCCACCCATCTATCAGCCCATCCATCTGTCCATCCACCCAACCATCTAATCATCTAACCAGCTATCCAGTCACCAGGTCATCTAACTGCCCATCCGCCCATCCTACTGTGTGACTTGGGTAAGTTACTTCATCCTTCTGTGCCTCAGCTTTCTCATCTGCAACATAGGGGATAGACAACAGCATCTCAGGTTCACGTGAAGCTTAAACGAATGCTATGTAATGTGCCTAGTAACACGCACATCTCTTATAGAATAAATGCCCACTACATAACAACTGTATCACGTTTACATGCTGGGAAGAGCCAGGGGAAGGGAGGGTTTGAAGATACTGGGGAGAGAAAGGGGATGATGTGAACAACTGAGGTGCCTCTTAACAGTTGGAGAAGACTGGATCTGGAGCATAACCGGAGGGACAGACTTTGTGGGCACTCATTCTCTGGGGAGAGGTATGCAGGCACAGACTTGTGTAAGGGACAGGCCAGGATAATGGGAAGGTACTTAACCAATGGCCTCAGCGTTCTCCGTGAGGCAGGAACCTCTGCCGAGCAGGATGCTGATGGATAGATGTGGAGGTTTGAAGGAGCCCCTTGGGGGATGAGAGCAAGAACTCACAAAGTACAGAAGAACTGCAGCCGGAAGGGCCCAGGAGAGGCTCAAGATCACGGGCATGATGGGATTTGGCTTACAGCGCTCAGAAGCCTGGCAGTAAGATCAGAGACGGTGAGTGGTTGGAAGGATCCTGGTTGCAAGGTGGAAGAAACGCACAGAGACAAGGGAGCTGTGAGTGAAGAAGGAAAATAGCTGGAGGTGAAGGACCATGGGAACAGGGGAAAGTGAAGGAGAAGGAGGAGAGCGCTGACACTGGGCAGGAAGTGCCTGGTTCTGGCCAGGGGATCTCCTTGAATTGGGGCAAGAGAGAAAAAGAGGATGAAACTTAGAGGAGCAGTTTTCGTGGTGAGAGCATGAAAGGGCACCTCAGAGATTCTCTAGCCATTCTGTAGACAGGAAAATGAGGACCCAGAGAGAGGAAGTGCCTTGTCCTTTACCACACAGCGACATGCATATAGTACTCGAGCAAGAACTTCACGCCTGCCGTAGGAAATAGTCACGTAAGGGGCCAGCTAGACAGATGGCTAAGAGGGCGCCTCACCACACTCTCTGGCCTCTCTTCCATACCTCAGCACGTGGTGCTTCCACGGTCTAGGCTCTCCTTTACCCTGATCGTCACATGTTCAACTCTACACGTGCTTTGAGTTCTGGCTCCAGTGCTACCTCCTCCTTGAAGCCTCCTTCCAGTGCCCAGCTGGAAGGGGCTTCCACCTCCTGCCTTGCCAAAGCACTTTATGTGGACCTTTCTTTATCAGAGTTATTAGTCTACCTGTGTTGCCTCCAGCACCCTGTCACCATGTGCATTCCACAGCGAGCCTTACACAGGTAGTGTATCTCCTGACTGCATCCATGTACTGCAGACTCCAGTGGTACGAGGCAGGGTGCCCCATCTAACTATTCAAGGTCCTATGATTTTGCACAGAACAAGGGCTTGGATTCAGGCAAGCTGGGTATAAGGGCCTGCTCCGCTACTTCCCCGCTACGGGAAACAAAGATTGCACACCTCTGAGCCTTATCTTTGTCATTTATAAACTGGTGATGATACCTAACTACCAGAATCTTAAAGTGGATTTAAAAATATATTGAGCACCTACTATGTGCTAGACACCCCTAGAGGCTGGGGATTCAGAAATTATATTAAGTTATTCCTATCCTCAAGGAATTCAAGTCTACATATGCACAAAATGAGCACAAAGCCGGCCAGCATGCTCGGCACACAGTAGGCTGATTACAAATTAACTTTCTCTCCCACAGGCCAGATACTCCTATATTTTGAACAAATTGGTTCACATATAGCACCTACCGTCTCTCCCTCCCTTTCTCACTAAATTGGGCAGATGGCCTTTGAGTCTCAGTGTAGGTTTCAGGAAGAAGCCAGAGGGGGAGGAAGGTACAGAACAGGAGCCTCTGACTTCCTTACAGTAATTAGTCTCCTTTTGACATTGAGGCCAAACCCAAGCCACTCTCCCGTGCTTTTCAACTTCCATCCCTCTCACCGGAGAGTCGGGGCTGCCACAGTCATGGCTCTGTCCCACAGATCTAGACGGCAGAGAGCTAATGAGCCTTGGAAGCCACATGGCCTTTCACCTCACTGAAGGAGCTCGGAAAGCTTCCAAACGAAGCAGAAAAGTGGATTCCAGTATGTTGGTGCAGAGCAGTCTCCACACCTATCCCCCCAGGACTAGAATTTCAAGCTTTATGAAGCACCTATCACAGGAAGTAGTAGTAAGCCACTGCTTTTCATCTTAATTGGAGGGTCTCTGGCTTCCTGATTAGAGGAGTTCAAACCTAGCTTGGAGGAGGCCTCCAAATAGGGTCTGACTTTGTAGAAGGATAACAAGCCAGGAAAGGGCTGGTGGGCAGAGAAGTCAAAGAATGTGACTGGGATGTGTATTTTTAGCCAGGGCTGGAACACTACCTAAACCCCACTGAAAGGGCCCAACTGGGTGAAGTGAAGAGACAGCTGATGTTAAATCCTCTTCCCAAAGACCTCCAGCCCTGATATCCTTTTGTGAAAGGCCCACCTCTCTACCCAGTCAGGTGCTCATCTAACGCTTTACTGGACAACTCCACCTAGGTGTCCCCCTGGCACCTCAAACTGCATGCCAATAGCAGAGAGAGGTTTCTAAAACCAAACCTAACCATGCCGCAACTCTGCTGGAAACTTCTCAGAGGCTCCCACTCACAGATAAACCTAAACTCCTTCAAGGCCATTCGTGATCTGATGCCTGCTAACTTCCTCACCTCTTCTCCCTCTCATTACTGCCACAAATATCCTAAGCTAAGCCACTCCAAACTACTGGTCTTTCCTAGAAAATGCCATGATTCGTGCCATCTTTGTAAACGTTGCAAATCTTTGACTTCCACAATGGGCTGCTGCAAAGTGCTTGCCTTTTCCTTCCATCTCTGCCAACTCAAATCCAACCTCCATTGCCTACCTTAAGTCCCACTTCCTCCAAGAAGCCACCCTGATCACCTCAGCTGAACACCGTTGCTCTTTTCCTTGAACCCTTGTAGTACTGCCAGGTATACTATAGTCAAGATCCAATTTACATGCTTCCTGGAGGTGGTACCAAATCAAGTGGCATCTTATAAACCTGATACCTGATTCACTGACAGTATCAGCATAAACCTTGGTAACAGTCAGTGGCAGAGTTTTGCAGGGGATAAACATGGGCTGTGAAGCCAGAGAAGGCCAGACGAATCCTTGTGTTCCCAGAATGTCTTTGGGGAAGTCACTCCAGCTCTCTGAACCCTGGTTTCCTGGGAATAACACCATCTGCAGTGTCAGAGGCTTATGTACTTGTTGTTGGAATAAATCGTGAAGCATATACATGAAGGAGCTCTGTAAAATGTAAATAAAATTTCCATTCAAAGAATATTATTAAAATTACAAGTTATCATACCAGCAGTTTGACTCAGGAAGACAATTGGAGATTTTGTACAAGATATCAGCTTGGGCATCCCAAAAGAAACCTGATTCTGAAGCCCAATTTCAGGGGGTTTATATTTGCATACTGAAGAGCTCCAATTCTGATGGAAAATGTTCCAGGGCTGTCGGGGGAAATTCTACTAAATTACAGAGCTGCCAGCTCCTGGTTTATCAACCTTTAACTCTGGCAGTATTTAGTAGTACACCTGTCTGGGCCTAATTTCCCAGTTTGATTAAATGTTAGGAACTGACCCTCTCATTGTGTCCAAACCTCCACACGACTTCCCAGACAACTGGCAGGCTGTTCTCTGTCTCCCTCCAACACTCCTCTTTTTTCTCTGCTGCAGCATCAATTTCTCAGATATTTATTATTCTCAACTTTGATTTCAGGCTGTCACTTGCTGTTCGGAAGGGGTACAGGAAACATCAAGTCTCAGTGGATACTATTCCTCGGGTGAAATTCTAACCTGAGTTTCTCCTCCCATAACATACCTATACAGAAATATCTGAGCCTGATCATTTCTGTTTGATATTTAATTGGATGTCGGTGCTGTGCTTTCTGGGCTGAGAAGCTAATGCTTCTCAGAGAGGGAACAATTCCGGCTACACAAATGAGACTTGTAACAGGGGAGAATGCTCAACGCTGAATCTAATTTTCTCTCCCATCCATGAACAGAAGACAATTTCTCTGGCATGAAAGCATCTCACTCAGTCTTTCTGTCATTAATAAGAATTAAATTCTGTTCCCTCGAATTTAAATGTAATTATATATTGCCTCGTAAATAAAATTGAATTACCATTTTCAAAATTTAGCACTAATGCAACTGCTATGTTTAGAGCTTTAATTATTTTTTTAACCCTGTTGCTACTTTCAGTTTATTATTTTTTTTAAACCTTGGGCTTATGTTGCTGTCCACTGTGACTTAATTTGATAACAGAGCTTTTCCACTCCCTGTCCATCCAGTCATTATTGTTATTAATCATGCTTTGTAATTTGCTTTTGTGTTTGGTAGGGGAGGAGAGTCATAGAGAAGAACCTGGAAGCTCAGAGGATCTGAGTTTGAATTCTAGAAGGTCCCCCTGAGGTAAGGCAGAACCTTGGCCAGGTTGAGCTGAGAGCTAAAGAAAGAGCCCCGACGTGGAGTCTGAAAGGAACATCTTCAATGTGCATTGAAAACATTTTTAATCCAAGAATTTCAGCAAGGCCTTCATTGGACTCCGTGATTCAGACTTCATTTACTTTTCTGGTCTTACTTTCTCCACTCACCCCCGTGGCTCCTACACTCCAGTCACACTGAGGTAGGGCTTTACAAACAGATGACGCTCTTGCACAGCTCTGTACTTCTGCACGTGCTGTTCCCTCTGCCTGGACTGTCCTTCCCTCCTTTGCCACCAGGGAGCCCCTTCAGTGTCCTCTCACAAACGGGCTCACAAGTCTCCTTGGAGAAGACTTTCCCAGATTTCTCTTCTACTTCTCTCCTGGCCGAGCTCACTGGTCCTCCCTTGTGCTCCCAAACCCCACTGTACACACATCAGTCAGAGCTCTTACCATGCTGCATATAGATGTTATGCAAATGCTGCATAACTAGGTATTGCTCCCGAGTGGACTGCAGCTCTTTGATCCTCAGTGCCTAGAACAGTGCCTGGCACACAGGGAGGCCAGAAAGGTTCACAGTGAATGAAATGGATGTGTGTGCCTGTCAGGGGCAGGTGCGGGTCTGGAGCTTTACTGGGGTGCTCTGTGGAGGCTGTGCTCTGCTCTGGAATGGAGCTCAGGAAGGTCATTATCCTGAGAGGAGGCCGATGATGCTAACACTGTGTGGCTCTTCAGCTATTGTTTGGGGATAAATGTGCCAGCACATTAATGACTCTTCATCTAGACTCAGTGACCAGTGTTGGGGGCTGGGGGAAGGAGATGGTAGAAAGTGTCAGAAACCACAAGAAAACTGAGCCTCTGAGAGAGAAAGTGAGTTGTTCAAGGTCACATAGATCAAATCTGGGTCTTCTGGCTCTGAATCTTTACTATATAAACTGCCCTCAATCTTAAATTTGTTAGAGTCTAAGGACTGTTTGGCTAATTTAGATTTAATCATGTATTCTGAAAACATACACTAATACTTTATTTATTGAGAGCTTACTGAATGCTAGCCACATACTAGGCATTTTATACTTATGTATTAAAGCTAATTTGAAAAACAATCCTGCAAGGCAGAGATTATCAGCCATATTCTATGGAGAAACTCAGTCTTGAAAACCTAGCTTGGTCCCACTCCAAATCACATGCAATTCTTACTGCCTGCACATGCACCTCCAACCTGTACCATTGAATCTCTAAAACATCTCCACCTGTTATTCCATGAAACTCAACTGCAATGAAATGATAAGAAACATAAACCACCAGCATGAGCATTTTACAGGCAGAATCTCTGCCATGTACTGCATCCACGAGCCAGCAACCCAAAGGAATAAAATGTAGTGGGAGGACCCTCTCAAATAAAAGTCATTTATGGAAGATGAGATTGGAGAGAGCTCACAGAGCAGTGGAAATGAGGAATGAATTTCTGAGGGTGAGGACAGAGGCTACTGGGCTGGGGGTGGGGAGAAGGAAGACCCTAGGGAGAGCCGTGAAGGGGCAAATGAAGAATCTAAGGGATCGCATTTGAAATGGTATCTTGGAAAATGCCACAGAGCCTGAAATCTTCAGAAGTCAGGCTCTGAAAGAAAGGTAGGTTTTTCCAATTTTAAGGACCATCTCAAACAGGTTAAATTCCTTCCCTTTTCTGAGGCAGCTCTGAGCTAAGAGGATGAAAAGCCAACTAAAGCACTTGGGATGGGAGGAGTCCTTCTGCTCAGCAGTGCTGCTGAGCGTGGCGGCCACTTTATGGAAAAGGCGATGAGGCATCCATCCCAGCAGGGCTTCTCCCTGGGGAAGATGGCTTGAAGGAGGTGAAATGATGCCAGCTCTTGTCCAGGAGGTTCTGGCTGCCTGGCACTGCACATGAAACTAACTTGAGCTAGCCTGGAAAGCGACAGAGAAGGAGCCTAGGGATTTGGTTTTAGCCCCATAGAGTGTGTATATGGTGCGGGGGGAGGGGAATAGACAGGTGTAGGGAGGCGTCCTGAGAGAAGGGATTGGACTGTCTGTCTGGTGGTGTGCTGGGATCTTCCTGGGCAGAGCCTTTAGCTGCAGCCCCTCCCTCCTTTTTGACAATTCACTATGGAAGTCATTCATTCAATAATCACTGAGAACCTCATGTGGGTCAGGTTCTGCTCTAGGAATACTGATAGACCCTGACTGCATGGAGTTCAGAGCTTGGCAAGAGAGAGGCATGATTACAACACACTGCTCAGTAGATCAAGGAGCTTAGGAGAGACCTTGGAGCCTTGGTTTGAATCTGGATTCTGCCACTTACTAATGGGGGGATGCTGGTGAGGAATTTAACTTCTCCCAGCTTCAGTTTTCTTATCTGGAAAATGGAACTAGTAATACTTCCTTCACAGGGTTCTTATGAACCTTAACTAAGATAATGGTTGTAAAGTTCTTAGTTCAGTAGCTGGTACATGGTAAGGTCGAAGAAATGGGTGGCTCTTTACTTAATAACCCGCCCTGTGGCTTTTCAGAAAGAAAGACAAGATTACTGACAAGGAAACCTATTTCGATAGAAAGGGGGTTTGAGGCAAGAGCTGAGGACTTGGAAACAATGGGTCTGGATTTAATTGAAACTCTGCCACCGATTAGCAGAGTTACTTTGGGCAAGTCGTTTCCCCTCTCCAACTCTTCCCCATCTGTAAAACAACAGCAGTAGTAATCACCACCACCACCATCATGGCCACCATCCCAAACCCAAACGACTGAAAATGTGAGGCTCTACTGGGCCCAGAGTTGAGCATAGAGGTGCGCTGGGGGTAGAGGGTGGGGCATATAATTTATGCTCTTCCGGGCCGCAGAAATCTGTTCAAACAGTTATCTTCTGTGGTTTGTCAAGAAGGAAGACCATATGAATGAAGCTGGATTTAAGGAGGAATTTCTGAGATGAGCCTGAAAGCCAAGGTGCTGGGAACCCAGGAGCCTGAGTAAACACTTGTATAAAATCTGACTTCACTGTTTCCATAAACCCAACCAAAGTGCTGGGGAACTTGTCAGCTCACTTTTCATTATAGGCTGGTTCTTGAGTGCAGGGCATGTTAATTCAAGCTGCTTTCATTAAATCCTGTTCTCTGTGCCAAACAGCAAGACACTCATCTCAGAGAAGAGACAGTCTTCCTTCCTAGGAAGGACAGATGGCCGGGGCCCATATCTGCTAACCCACAACCCGTAGTCGGTGCTGACGGTGCAAGAATCACTTAGGATGTGTCTGCTGGCCTGCAGCTCCTGATGAGAAGGCTCTGGGCAGTGTCTGTGCCAGCCCTGCCATGGCAGGAGCAAACAACACAAATAATATGACTAGTGCTACTGTTTGCTGGTGTCTGAGTTGTGCAGACACCATGCTATCTTACCTATATTTTCCCACCAAATGCTCACAACAATCTGTAGGTAGTTCTACCTGACCGGAAACTGAGGGTCAGGGAGGTTAAACAACTTGCTGAAGCCATTCAACTAGTGGGGAGCAGGTCTTCTGAAACAAAGTCCAGTGCCTGTTCACGACTCTGTAGCTAACTCCCTGGACACAAAGACAGTCGCCTGGCTAAAGGGGCATCCAGTCAACAATAGCTTCACGGCAAAAACTCAATAGTTTTCAAACAGCTTCCACTCAGCGAAAGTGCCCTTGGAAGGGAGGTGGGAAAAAGACACGAGTGCTCCCTCTCTGCAGGCACTGCTCTATGTGCATATGTACGTTATGTAATTTAATGATCATGTAACCCTCTGAGGTGGGCACTATTCTCATCTCCATCTTTTGGACAGGGCCACTGAAGTCAAGAAAAGTCAAGGACTTTGCCAAGGTCACACACTGAGCACGTGGCACAGCCAGGATCAAGCCCAGGCAGGCAGGTACTGCCTATACATTAAGGGATGCAGAGAGAGAACCACTGCAGGTGTGGTTCCACTAGCCTTCAAGTGGGCTTCCAGAGGGCAAGTGACAGCTGAGGAGATACAGTACCTGTGGGGAGGCAGCACAGAGTGCTGGGAAGCAGGCCAGGCTTGGGGCTCAGGCTGGGCTTTGACTTAGCTTGGTCAGGTCATGCACCAGCACCAGCACGCCTTCGGGAAGTCGCTGCAACTCTCTGAGCCTCAGTGGGAGAATGGAGATGATAGCACGCCCGTCACCCTGCCTCACAGTAATTTTGAAGTCCTTTTAAAATTCCTGGCCTTGTGGTAATCATGACACTGTTTTAGTCAGTTATAGGTTAGAGATTTAAAAACTATAATCCACATTTCTGAAAGGCCATATTTCATCTTGCCTCTACCAAATGTCTTTGTCAATATCAAGGGCTCTCACCAATGGGTGTTTTAATCATAATCATAACAGTAGCTAACATTTACTGAGCCCATGTCATGGGCCAAGTAGCACGCTAAGCGCTTTTTTACATTCTCTTAAATAATTTTCCAAATAATAACTCTCCAAATAATAACCCCAGAAGGTAGGTACTATTATTACCTTCATTTCATAGCTTAGAGAGGTGAAGTAACTTGCTCAACGTTATTACTAGTAAGTACCAGGGCCAGTGTTTGAACTCAGGTCTGTTGGACTCAGAGATTCATCTCTCACGTGGAGCTTCTTAGCCTTTGTACATGAGGCCACATGCACGTGTGGTATACACAGAGTCGAGGAAGACGAGCTCTCATAATTCCAGTCAGAGTCCCTTCCAATGGTTCTGCTGTCTCCTTTCACAGGGCCAACTAAAGAATCCCTAGTGATCTCACCCCAAGTTATACCTGCCTTGGCCGGAGGCTGTGGAGTTTCATCAGGGATTAACAATGCACAGACAGTTATATACCTATCATAAATTAGCTTTGTGGCCATATAATGAGCAATATAACCCAGCGTAGCTTTAAGAGGACCATTTATTATATCACCATAAACAGATCTACATAAAAAGAATTATTCCTAAGACCCTGTGCATCTGTGTTTGCAATCATGTCTTTACATGAGCTTTGCAAATAAGGATAAAAGTCCAATTTAGACTGTGTGTTGAACAGCAATTCTCCATCCAAGGGGGAAAGGTAATCCAAGGTATTCCGAAGGCGCAAATGCTGCATGGATCTCATTTTTGACAAAGGTCTCAACCATCTTTCCTGATCACAACCAGAACTGCTAATACATAACATAATGAGCTCATTCGAGCTTCATTTTGTTTAAACTGCGTGGTGTGGTGGGTAAAGTGACTTAGGGTTAAAAAAGGGTAGCTGGAGATGCTATTACTTTATAGCTGTGTATCCTTCAGCAAGATTACTTAAAAATTCTCTGGGTCTAAGTATCTTTACCACTTGATTTCTCTTCATTTGTTTGTGTGCTGGCTCCCCGCCCCCTTCCCAGAATGCAAGCTCACAAAGGTGGGGACTTTCTTTGTCCCCTCTGATGAGAAGAATGCCAAGTACACAGTGGGTGTCTAACAAGTATTCATTGAGTAAAGTACTATGTAAATTGGTAAAACAGGGATTATACCTTTCTTACAGGGTTTTTGTGTGGATTTAAACAGTGAGTACTGTTTAGAAGTGAACATATCTACTCTATACCAATAATGTGTTGGGTGATTCACATGTGTTCTCACTTAATCTTCACCTTGAGAGGGTCTATACACCATAAAGTGCTTATAAACACAAGGGGACCGATATAATCATCCTTTGAACTTTATATGTACAAACCCTGTGGTAAACCAAATACCACCATCAAGAACACATTCAATCCTGTGTTCATTCATGCATGCATTCATTCATTCATCAACATTGACTATGCTGAATCCTGGAAATGCAGAGGTGACTAAGACATGTTTACTATCCTCACAGAACTTACAGTCTAGTAGAGGATCTGGCCAGGAAGGCAGATGGGGCCAGATCACAGAGAACCCCAAATACTCTACTGAGTTTGGACCTCATTCTGAGGAATAGGTGAAACGAAAGTATTTGACACCTGGGACACGAGTCCTTTAAAGCTCCATCCCCACAGATCTCACTGAGGCACATCGTCCCCTACGGCCTTGCTTCACATCATAATGAGAAAGATGAGATTTCAGTGAAACATATTTATAATTATAACTAACGTGGTTAAGGGGCAATGTTTTGAATCCCAAGACCACCACTACTTACTCTGTCCTTCACATCCTCTGAAGGAACGATGTGAAGATATGATTTTTGAATCCTCTGCCCATTTAAGAGTAGAGGTATTGAAGGCTAGTTCAGGGAAAGAAGAAAAGCATTCAGAGACTTGGGTAACCCACTGTTACATGACCAAGAATAGGGTCAGGGGACTGATTAGGACTGAAATGGTGAACATGTTACAACGGAAACCTCCTCCCTACATTCATGCTGTGCCCTTCTTCTCCCCACATTTACCGATAGAACAGTCGTGTCCAGTCCAGCTTGGGTCACAGCTGCAGAGCCCAGTGTCTGGGAGGAAGGTTCCGTGGCCCGAACACTGGTCCAAGCATGTGGCCCTGGGTGTCTCACAGCTGGTGCCTCCCCATCCCACAGAGCAGTGGCACTCGCCTCTCACGCAGACACCTCGGCCAGAACACGTGGGGTCCATGCAGTCCACTGTGACGAGGAGGAAAGAGAACATAGGTAAGCATCTGATTGGCAAAGGTGAGGCTTCTTTAAGCAAATGATGGCACTTTGTAGTGGAGGGGCTTCACACACACTGGTGGAAGGACACAGATTTCCTGTGGAGAGGCCACTTGGTGTGGTGAAGAGCCGTAACTCTGGCCAGTGGTAGACGTGGGTTCCCGACTCACCTGAGTCTCAGTTCCCTCACCTGTAAAATGTGGATACCAATTCCCACCTCTTGGTTTGTGGGGTAGACAGAGTAAGAAATACATATCAAGTGTTAACACACACCGAGTGCTTGCTATGTCTGTAATAACTGCAATAATGGGGGACGGGACTGTGTTTTGTTCACTTCTGTATCTCTGCATCCTAGAACAGTGCCCAGCACATAGGAGGTGTTCAACAAATCTTGATAGAACAAACTATTATTGTTTACCACTTCATAACACAGTTTCATTTTTGTGAATGTGGGACTAAGACAAAGAGATTCTTTAATTTAAATGAGAATTTATTTTGCACTTAGATTTCATTAGATTTTATCGTCTTCTCAAAATTCTTGTGATTGATACAAACTTTCAAGCCTCACTTTCCAGAGGGCAAACATTTCAATGACTATTCAAAAGTATACATGGTGACTTTGCACAGCTTCTCCTCACGTGTGGGTGAACTATACAGCTGTAGCTCACAGCTAAGGGACCCCTGCAGGGTGCGTAGGCCCAAGGTCAAAGTGGTCTCAAGAGACCAACCCAGAAAGAGTGAGAGGAGGACAACATTGTGGGTCACCTGCTCTGTGCCTGCCCTATGGGAAGTGCTTTACTACATCATTAGATTCAGTTTTCTCAGTAACCCAGTGAGGTACAGAGGAGGAAACTGAAGCTCAGAGAGGTAAATAATTTATGCCTGATCACACAGCTAAACCTGCCAGAGAGGAATCTGAAGACAAGTCTGTCTGACTCTGAAGTCAGTGATATTTCTGTTACTGGGGCTGATTTTCCTAAATCAAAGTTTTAGTTATGGGGCCACACAAAATTAATAGAGACCTCGAATCTTCCATAGAGCACTACACAGAAAAAGTAGAAGAGTATTGCAGCCCAACTCATCACTTGACTCCAGTTCACACGCAAAGTGTAAAAAGCAGTGGACAGAAGACGGAACTGGCAAAGGAGGTTAGTCTGTGCTATCTACTCAGCCGAAAAATCATTAGATCAGTCTTGCATTTTTAGGGAGGTAGGGGATTCTATTCATTCTCTGATTGTGAGGGGAGAGTGGTGGCCTGGTGGGGCCCCAACCTGCAGCTGTTGGATGTTGATGATGGAGCAGCAGCAAGGGAGTCAGGTTCCTCCTCACGGGAGCTCACCAGGAAGCCCTGTGCTGCAGAGGAAAGAACTCAGCACTTGACCTCTGCAGTCCTAGGTTCAAGGGTCACGGGACAAAAATGTATTGGTTCTGTGACCACAGTCAAATCACGTACCTGCACTGAGCTTCCCACCTATAAAGGAGGTATGGTAAAATGACCTACCTCACAGGTTGCTTTGAGGACTAAATGACATTGAGGATTTGAAAGGCCTGTATAAGCTGTAAACTGTGGCAACGAAGTTATTTTTCCATCCTCTCAGGACACTCAGTAGCATGACTCGGGCAAACTGTGGTCAGAGCTCATCTATAATTCAGATGTGCTTTTACTTTATTTATCAATTAAATTTTGTAACCAAGTATATTTGACTTTTGCAAAAAGACTGAGAAACCCGGCCTGGGTCTGTTAGTCACAGACACAAATGGGCAGAGACTTTACAAATGGCAACATTCTGGGAACAGAGTGTTTTTTTCGAGGGCCAGCTTATTAAGAAAGCTCTTTACTATTTAGGTTTTTAAAGTTCAACTTAATGACCTAAATGATAAATAAGAAGATAAGAGGGCAGGAGTAACCATTTGCTAAAAACATAATAATGACAACAACAACAACAGCAATAATAACAATTAGTATTAATTTAGTTCCTCTTTTGTGCCATATTTTGCTATTAAAACTTTTATATATGTCATCTCATTTAACTCTAACAACAATCCTTTGAGGTAGTTACCATTATTATGCTCATTTTACAGACAAGGAAACTGAAGCACAGAGAGGTTAAGGAACTTGCCAAAGATCACATAGTGGTAGATGGAGGAATTTAAATTTGAATCACTCTTTCCTGGTACAGATCTCTTTCTATTTCCTCTATAATCTTACTGGTTCAAGAATACGTACATACAGGTATACAGACATAAGCACATAAACTGGTTAAAAAATAGAAATCAAAACATAACAAAACGAAGAAAGAAAAAGGGTAAAGTGGAGAATTAATAAAGCCAAATGCAGCCAAAGAATCTCTTCTCTTGCAGTCTCTGGACACCATTTAATAATGGTGAAAGCATGACCTGTTGGAGTTCCCGGTAATTAAAAATAATAAAAATAATAGTAGTGATAAATTTTCACGACCTGCCTCAGATCTCAGAACCTCAGAAGGATTATTCCGGCCCATTAGGCTACTATGATAATTCCCTAGATCCAGAGAGCTTTGCAATTTGACAGGAAACAACTCAGCAATTCCTATCCCGAGGCCTGTAAAGGTATTTCCTGTTCCGTGAGCGCCTGGCCTCCAGCCCTGGGTTGAAGCTGTCTCTGAGGCGCCCTGGAGGTTGACTCTATAAATCTGCACCGTTAGCCAGCAAACCGAGAGGGCGCCACGTTCAGCAAGAGGCCCTTGGCGTCACGGTCCTGTTCTTCCTCAGACACAGTAAGTCCGGTAGGGACTCGGGGACCAGCAACGTGAATCCCGGGCTCTCAGATGATGGTCCAGGCAGGGAACAAGGATCAGAAGGAGCTGATGAGAGGCTCCCTCCAGGCAATCAATCATCCATTAATCATCGCTTCTGAAGGTCAACTTGGCGACGCGAGTGCAGAGCACGAGGGAAGTTTTCAAGAGGACTGCACCTTGGAGGAAGGCGGCTCTGCAACCTCAGCTGAACTGGCTGAGGTTCCTGCCAGGAGAACGTTGTCCCTGCTGACCCTAAGCCTAGGGCCGTTATCTATGGCACGATGACACTCTGTCAAAGAGGTCCTATGTAAACTCTTGATCTGCTCTTGGGTGCAGGATCCCTAGGAGGAGATTAAAATGGTCTCTTTCCATCACACTGGGATAGATGGAGATTTATTTTGCAGAGAGCTGTGCATAACATGGGAAGAGCGGCAGGCCTGGGTGGGGGAGCTCTAGGATGGAGTGGGGGAGAAGTTGGCAGGGAAGTGGCCTGAACTTGGTTTAGAAGACAACTCAGTTTCGTCTTAGAAGAGGTGCCAAACACTTACATTTTTTTCCTCTGCAGAGCTTGCCATTCAAGCCAAAATTTCTGGCAGAAGCCCATTAATGAAATGATGAGGTCTGCATGGCCAGGCTGCAAACACAACTTTTTCCCTGAAATGGTCTATGCTTCAGTGACCAGACAGGCTGTTAGACGCTCTTCAGGACCCAAAACACAGGGTCTCATTTTTCACTGCAAAAGGCCTAAGTTGTTCTCCTCGGCCCCTCCCCCACCTTCCTCCAAATGTCCTGTTGGCGCGATTCAGGCTTCAAAAAATATGGGGCAATAAACTTCAGAAGAAGGAAGAGGGAGAGAGAGAAAAAAAGTCAGCTTGTTAGCTGATGTTTTATAAACACAGTGAAACCCGTCAGAACAGAGCTGAGGGAGGAGGGGAGAGGGGAGGAGGGAGGACGAAGGCCCCAAGAAACCCCCATTAAAAACAGAGGGACCAGGCAATGATGCTTCAACAGAGAAACAGAAATAATAAAAGGAATCAGTACCAGAAGGCCCTCCTCAGAAAAGAAAGCAGGAGTGAAAACACTTCTTTTCAAATGATAACGTAAATCAAAGAGCTAAACAACTTTTTTTCTCTCTTTGTGAGTAAGCCTGCACTCTGCTGGGGCAGGGTTCAGGGCCAGCTGATGTGGAGAAGGACAACATCCCCCCACCGCCGCCCCCCCCAGTACACACAACATCGTGGGGCTGGGGGTGGGACAGCCCCACAGTTAAAGAGGACTCTCCTCTTTGTTTTCCTTTCCTTCTCAGGGTCTTCACCTCAAGTTACTAAAATGAAAAGAGAAAACAGAGGAAGGTCACCACTGTCAGGATAAGAAAGCCAAGTTCCTTTGTTCGAGGGGCTGGCGTCCTCCTCTCTCAGACAGCCCAAAGTAATCCCCATCAACGTTAATAGGTCTGAATCAGGACCTCCAGCCACACGTGGGGTTTACAGACAGCTGTCTCAGAGACACTAATCCCTTCCTGTCCCCATTCTTTTAAAATGGGCCCGTTATATTCTCTCTCTCTCTCTTTTTTTTTTTTTTTTTTAGAGAAAATGAAGCCTTGAGAGGGGCTATCTGTTAAATCCCAAATGGGTTTAGAAGACTAGCTCTCTTTGGAGCCACTTCCACCCACTGGAGAAGGTGATGGCTAGAGGGTGGACAGTGGGAGGTAACAACTATTAGCATCATCCATCAGTTTCAATGGCAAAGTCCATCCATTTCAAAAGACCTTGGATAGAGTGAGTGGGTGAAACAGGAAATGTGCTTCAAATGTCCCCAGAATAATACTAATAATATAAGAGCTCACTTTTATGGAGCATTTACTATGTGTCAGACTCAGAGCTAAGTGCTTTACGTGGGTCATTTAATTCAATCCTCAGAGCGGCCCTTAGAGGAAGGAATTCCCATTTCATAGATGAGGGAACTGAGGCTAGTTAGTAGCAGAGCCAGGACTCAAACCTACATCTGACTCCAGAGTATGCACTCTTAAAAGCTACTCCATATTGCTTGTGGATAAGACTGCTCCTCTCATCTGGAAATCCCATGCAGTCAAGAAGGAAGAGTTCTGGATCTGAAGTGGGGAGACCTGGGTTGAACTCCAACCCTGCGATCAGTGGGCTCTATGACCACGGGCATGTCACTGCCCCTCCCTGGGCCTCAGTTTCTTGTTCTGTGAAATAGAAATATTTACTTTTCTCACCTGGTGAGATTTTCTGGGAAAGAACTGATAACACTGTTAAATTGGCAGTTCATTTTCTAGCCTCCGTCTACATATATTTACTTTACGAAGGAGAGAGATGTGCTTATGAGCACCTAAGAGCCCCACATATGAACACAAACACACACACACACACGGCTGTGGTTACAGAAGGCAGAGTTTGAAGGTCTATCATAGACTCATACTTCAGAAATAGAGAGTGGATGCGCTTAAAGGGGAATAGAAAGAACTTGGGCGGTGGAGCCAGAAACACTGGGCTCGAACCCAGCTCTGCCATCTACTAGCAGAGTGATCTTGGGCAAGTCATTTGACTCTCTGAGTCTCAGTTTCCTCAACTATAAAACGGAGATGATGACCCCACCCTACTGGGGTTTGAAGTTAAATGATACACGGCTTCCAGCACAGAGGCTTGTATACAGTGAGTGCTCAATGCACGACACTTCTCTTCCCTTTACTGACCAAGACCCTGCTTTGTCTGTCCTCTTCCTTTAGGCTAATTATGGCTGCTGATGGTGCCTGGCTCGGGGGTGGGGGTCACAGGGCCGCTGGCTCAGGAGGCTTCCTCTGCTCCCTGGATGCCCCCTGGGCCCTGCATGCCGGCCTCCACCTCATAGTGAGGCCCTGGGCCGCCTGCTGCAAGCCTTACCTTCCTCGCAGTTCTCGCCCTTGTAGCCGGGGCTGCAGATGCAGGTGCCCATGATGCAGGTGCCGTGGCTGCTGCAGGCCACATCGATGCACTGGCTGGTGGGCACGTCGCACTCGGCCCCCTTCCAGCCGCTGTGGCACAGGCACCTGCCCTTCGTGTACTGGCCGTTCCCGCTACAGAGCACGGGGCAGGAGGCTGGGGAGGCAACATGGGAAGCCTGGTGTGAGTCAGCGCTTAGCGTGCCCCGCCTGCCTTCATCCCCTTCTCCCCTCGGCCTGCCTGCTCGATCAAGAACCTCAAGTGCTTTGCCGCAGCTTCCACCTGTGTCCACCTGCCTGCTTCTCTGGCTTTATTTCATTCTGGTTTAAACATATCTGGAATTGTAGGTGAAGGTGTGCACTGCAGGGCCTGGTGGAGTTGGTGCCCACTGAACCTTGCTTTCCCCCAGCCCGCTCATATCACTGGTGCAGCACGGTGGTTGTGGGGACCCTTAGACCGGAAGCTTCAATCTGTTCCTTGGGCTCACTGGAAAAGACAGAGCTGGGCCTCCTCCCTGCCCTGAATCCCTCCTCCAGCGCTCTCCTTCTAATAGTACTCCATTTCGCTTCCCCACACCTCATCTGCAGCACCACTTATTGCCTTTAACCCAGTGAATCTCAGCTTTTCTTGCCTTTCAGGCCTCCACTCAAGCTCCATACACCACCATAAGAGAATAGCTGAGCCCAACTTCGCTCTTTAAAGTATTATCTTTCCATTCTGCCTCTTAAAGTAAAGGGTTTTGTGATCATCTGTACGAAGGACACTATATAAAAATAAATTATATTGTATTGTGCTGTAAGCACCTACCAGCCTTACTGAGATACAGTAAGGCGGTTTTACACATGACTCAACTTTCAGTGCATATACGATGAGACAGTAATTCTTGTTAGGAGGAATGACTCATCTCTTCTCTCTGCACCACCTTCCCCTGGCCCCTACCTGGCTTCCTTCCTTTTTAAAGCACTCAGCAGGTAATCACCATCCTTCCTTGGGGGCTGCTGGCTCTGCTGCCTCAAACTGAGACTATTTCATGTTCGGAAGAATAAGCAGAGCCCCGAAGCAGTATCAAGGTGCAGCATTTGCAGGGCGCTGTCTCCTCAGCCTGGAAACCCATATCAGCCTTCCACCAATGAACTACTCAAGCATCAGGTCTTGGTTCCCATGTCACCTCACCTGGGGAGCTTTTCCTGGTCTTCACCCTGTCCAAGCTAAGACAGCCATTTCCTCTACTCTGATAGGTGCCCCTTGTATTTAACCTTGCTATACAATGTATTTCTCTTATTATTGTCCTGCTTTCTAATTGTCTATTTAGTTGTCTATCTGCCAGACCAGACTGAGAGCTCCTGGGAGCGGGTCTTGCTCAGTGTTGTAACCCCAGTGCCCAGCACAAGGAAAAACACTGAAGGGCGTGAAGCAAATGCCTGCTGAATGAGTGGAGAGGTGGAAAAACCAAAGGAAGGGGCCATTTTAGTTTCCCAAGGGAAGTGCCAAATTCTCAGGACTTCAGATCTCCTGTGGCATTTTCCTTGTTAGTTCTTCCAGGACAGACGTGAAGGGCAAATGCACAGGGCAGATCGTGGGCAGCCTTTTTAACTATCTCAGTAGTGGTTAGCATTAGCACCATACGTGCCCAAATATCAGGCAACATTAGGGTCCTGTGTGCAGAAGAGCAGGCTCGCCTCCCAAGTCCCTCCCTGTGGTGGCCTTAGCCAAGATTCTGTCTGTGCCTGTGCTGTTAGATGGCAATAACGGAGCACCTCTCGGGCCCCTCCGCAAGGCCAGAGGGAAACCACACCAGTTGAAGATGGACTTCAGAGTCACTTGGCAAAGGCTGATCACTCCTCTAATGAGAAATCAAAGTTTTAAAAGGACTCTCTGCCTCCACCACGGGCACTAAGTTCACTGTTGCTGCCCCTGTAAACCTGGGCAGTCATGCACATGTGGATAACTGTGGCTGAGGAGGCCATGGCTCTGCCTGCAGAGCTTCCTCTCGGGGCTTCTGAAGGATGGCCCTTGGGAGCCCTTCTCGCGGGAGTCAGGAGGCAGCCCGGAGCTCTGCACTTGTGAGAAGTGGAACCTGAGCTGCTGAGGGGCCTGGGGACGGAGACTGCGAGTTCTCCACCAGAGTTCTCACCTCTGCCGCAGTCAGGGCCCAGGAAACCCAGGAAGCAGTGGCAGGTCCCAGAGATGCAGTCGCCATTGCCATAGCAGTTGCTGGGGCAGTTATCCACGGATTCTGGTGGAGGATAGAGAAGGAGGGTTGACAACAGAAACTCCTTTACCCAAACAGAGGGCCCCGGAATCAAGCCTCAGGTTAACCAGGACCCACATATTTGAGCTCTTCTGGCCCAATCACTGAAAGGAACCAATAGAGTTAAAAATATGTTATTTTTATCCTTACTGAGGTATATCTCAACTGACATTAAGAGATGTGTTCTGGAAGATGTCTGCCTGAACCAATTTTTTACAAATGAAATTTGTATCTACAAATGCATTAGAAATTCTTCAGCTAAAAACATTGGGAAAATACGATTTAACCGGTTAACAGTGGTTATCTTTGGATGCTGGGTTATTGAGTCTGTGGTCTTCTTGACACTTTCCTGTGTTTTACATTTTTCTCATAATGGGCTAATATTCCATTAATTTGTTTTCTCATAAAGCTACTGGGCATTTGCAAACTTGTCTTTTCCCTCCTCTGATTTCTCACCCATCAGTCCATGTCCCCACCACCTCTCACTGGGGTAACACGGCCTCATGGCCGGGCTCTCAGCTTCCTCTCCTGCTTCCCACCCTGATTCATTCACTACCCAGCAGCCTGAGTGACCTCTCTGAAACAAGTTTGATCCTGCCATTCTCCTACTTAAAACCCTTCACTGGCTCCCCATTTGCCAAGATGAAAAAATCCAAGCTCTGTCAAAAGGCGTAAGAGTTTTCTTTCATATTCCCTTTGTCCTACCCACATCCTCAGTATCTGCTATCATGTCCGCCTTCTGCAGGGATGTTAGTTTCTCTCACTCTTTCTAATACCTTTGGTATTGTCTGTGCAACATGTCAAGGAAATAAAGAATTCATTTCAGAAAGATTTTAGTAAAAAATTAGTCAACGTTTTGTAGGTCCAGTTAGTAAACCCATTATCTAGAAAATCTCTTTATTTGGAACAGCCCATTTCTCAGTAGTACTGGATGTGGAATCAAGGAAAGAAGCCACTATATATAGAATGCCTTTTTTGTGCCATGTATTTCCACAAAGCTTATCTTCTTTCACTGTCACCAAATCTGTAAGCATGTAATGTATTTCCTATTTTACAAAAAAAAAAAAAAAAGAAAAAGGCGGGGGGGCTGGCTCAGTGGCATAGGGGTCAAGTTTGGCGCACTCTGCTTTGGCGCCTGGGGTTCACGGGTTTGGATTCCAGGTACAGACCTATACCCTGCTCATCAAGCCATGCTGTGGCAGCAACCCACACACAAAATAGAGGAAGATGGGCACAGATGTTAGCTCAGGGCCAATCTTCCTCAGCAAAAAAAAAAAAAACAAAAAAGAAAAGGAGAGAAAAGAGGAGGCTGAGAGAGAGATGAAGTGAGTTGCTAAAGGCCACAGAGACATGAAGTCATGGAGGCAGGATTTGAATCTAGGCCTTTGGACTCCAGGCCTGGTGTTCTTCAATGATACTATGCTATCTGGGCCTTGAAGGAACTTAATCCCTATCAGAAGCCAGGAGAATGAATGAGGCAGATCTGTGGGACAGTGAGGCCAGTCCTGAAGACAGCAAAGGACCCAGTTGGAAGGTAGAGAATTCTAGCTCTTTCAGAGCTTGAAGGGATCCAAGAGACCAACTAGCCCAACGCTCGCCTTTAATAGAGAAGGAAACTGAGACCCAGAGGAAGGGCAGTGACTTGCCCAAGGTCTCAGAGTGAGTCAGCAGAGTCAGAGTTGAAAGTAGAGGAAAAGGTGAGCAAGGTGGGGCAGAGTCAAGGATTCAGCTTGTCGTCTTAGCTCACAACTGTAAGTCATGAAGCCAGGACTAGGGCCTCTGTTACATGAGATGTTACCATACAAGATATGAGCCTTGTCTGTAAGAAATTTGCAGCCTAATTGGGAGAACGAGATAACAACTGTCACCTGGGTAGCAGCAGGGGCCATGGAGAAAGCTCTGCCTGGAGTTAAGGAGACCTGGTTCTGGGTTGATTCTTCTAGTACTACGCTGGTGACCTAAAGCAACTTCCTTCCCTCTCTGGGCCTCACCTTCCTCTTATGTGAAATGAAGGTGATGGTAGAGGTGACCCCTGGGACTGCTTCCTGTGCTAAAATTCTATGAGTCTATAATTAATTAAGAGAGCAACTGTGCAGAAAAGGCATCCAGACAAGGGCATTAAGCCTTAAATGCAGCAAAGCACTTTAGGCCAGTGCAACGGCAGCTGGTGTGGGGCAAAACTAGCAGAGGGAAGGCTTGAAGAATGGCTTGAGTATGGATAGATGGGGAAAAATGTGAAGGGGTGGGCAGAAAGTTTGAAGAAGGGGTTCAAACGTGTGATTCCTTTTGTGAGTTGGGGGGGGGATTCCACGCATTCCACGTTGTCCCTCTGCTAACACGAGCAGAAATTTACACTAATACAGAGTTAAGAGCAAGAGGGTTTAATCCAACATGTGGCCTCATTTCGGGCAAAGTGCTCTGGGTCCTGCAGAGTGAGGGTCACGAGCCAGGGTCCCGAGCATCTCTGCTGTCCACTGGCTTTGCCTGGAAGAATCTGTGTTCCTAACACCTTTAAGTCACAAGTGACTTCCTAAACACTGTTTTTATAAAGAATGACTTAGGAAGTTTCATTTTGAATATTCTTTTAAAAATTAAGAATTTTAAGTAAAGTTTAAAGCAAAATTATTTTCACTTCAAGTCACTGGCTAATGGTACAACTGGAGGATGGGTTCCACCTGCAGTGTTGCAGACGGAGTACAAGAGAGAGAGGCAGAAGGCCTGGCTTCCAGGTCTTGTTCTGCCACTGAATGGCTGTGGGACCTTGGCCATGTCACTTGACCTTTCTGCACCTGTTTCCTCATCCTTGCACTTGCTCCTCCCACACTTCCCTGCTTGGCAACTTCTATCCCTTCTTTCAAATCCAGCTCAAAAGTCACCTCCTCTGACAAGCCTTCCTGATTTCTTAAAAGGCTAAGTGACTCCCAGGACTCTGTTTCCCTCACCTGTATTAAAGCACCATATCGTCTCTATTGTTGACTGTGGGGCATTTTCCTTGGGGGCAGAAACTGAGTTTATATATTCATTCGTGTATTTGCCCTGAGGTCCAGTCCATGGAAGGGTCTTAATAAATGTTTGTTGCTCTCACTGAAAAATTCAACTAGATGATCTCAGAGATCCCTCCCAGATCGAAAATTCCATGGCTCAGTCCTTCTCAAACCCATGGTATAAAATGTCTCCTAATAAAATTACTATAATTACCAGTTGCATTTCTTTTTTTTTTTTTGGGGGGGGAAGACCAGCCCTGAGCTAACATCTGTTGCCAATCCTCCCCTTTTTGCTCAGGAAGACTGGCCCTGGGCTAACATCCGTGCCCATCTTCCTCTACTTTATATGGGACGCCGCCACGGCATGGCTGACAGGCAGTGCCGTCGGCGGGCGCCCGGGATCCGAACTTGCGAACCCCGGGCTGCCAAGCGCGGACTAAACCGCTGCACCACTGGGCGGCCCCTCAGTTGCATTTCTAACAGGAACAACTGCAGAGAAGTGTTACACACTTTCTAGATTTTGATTTATGAAGTCTGCAAGATACAAACCTGTTAATCATCTGCCAAGAAGCCTTCATAGTGAAAAAGCAAGGAAAGTATATTTTTTGCAACTGAGTATAGTGTTGGTTGCTAAATCTGACAGAATAGAAGCCTGTTGCTACAAAATTTGCCCCAGGCTGTTGGTGTCAGAGAAGGCAGAAGTTTTAGGAGACATGGAATAATTTTACGATGGTAACAAGGAAGTAGAAGGGAGACATTTGGAGGATATTTCCTTCTGATGAAATGTTTATGTATATAGTTTTTCTTCCACTTGGAAGGATTTCAATTTATTTGGGGTCCACTTGGGATCCCACAAATAATGAGTCTCCATTGACCAGATATCTCTGTGCTAAACGCTGGTGCAGAAGTGACACTCATTGTCTTGGGAAAAGTGTGAACTTTATTGCATAAATATGTTGTATGTTTCCAATTAGTGTTTGGTGAATTCCGCCCCCCACCCCTGGCCATAGTTCCTTCCTGCTTTGCTCATGTTCAAACTCCAGCTGCCTTCATTTAGTAGAAAGTGTACCTTTAGGTCTGCTCAGATTTGAATTAAAAATTCAGTTGCCTATGAATAACTGATTTTCATAATTGGGTGTGTGGTATGTTGGAAAACAGGGGCCTTTTTCCTTAGCTTTTGCTTTTCTATCTCAGCAGTGAGTTCTGCTAAATTAGATTTTGAGGAACTTTTTTCTTTCATCAATATTGGAATGCAGAGTTTAAATGTTTCCTTAGCTTATTCTCTGGACATGTGTTGTGAGTGGGCATGTTCTCTAGATGTTGAACAAAATATTGCTCGAAATACAAAGCAGCATCTGTAGAAGGAAGAAAAGACAACAGTGCTGCTTCCTGGAGGAGACACAGAAGACAGGAAACCAGAGCAGCTTCGGGGAACCCAATGCAGCGCCTCATTTTGTCTGCTCACTAGCTTTTCCACAAACAAATCATGAGCATCACTGTGTCAACGTGAAGGATGACCACAGTTGGTAGATATGTCCTCCTGAGTCTAGGGTTGATGCCTGGAAAAGCCTGCCTTTATTTGCCACCTTCTGCTTTTCTTTCTTGAAATCCCAAAGCCTCATTTTGTAGGAAACAAGGAGAGACCACAGAGGAAAAATCCTGCCTGAAGGAGGACTACTGGGCAGCCTAATTGCCTACTGGCTCAAGTTTCGCAAGGGCAGTTACACTAGAAGAGGAAAGGCTTTTCTCCTCCACCAGCTCAGCATGGCATGGGCATGCCTGCCCCCTGCCCTGGTCTGAGCAGGCAAATCTCTCTGGTCATGTGAGCCTGACGTTGGATTCCAGCGCCAAAGACAGGAACAGGCTGTGAGGTCGGAGCCACCTAGCCATCCTCAGTCTCTCCTTTCTACTCACCCAGCACTTAACCCTCCCTCCCAGCACCTCCTCTATGTTCTGTTCCCCTGTGATGTGTCTCAGCTAACAGAAGTCTGTGTGTACAACCTACAACTCCTTCCTCTGTTTCTGTCATCTCTCCTTAAATTGTAAAAGTGGATGTCAGGAATTCTTTGGGAGTGCTCAGTTGAAGAACCAAGGTCTACCTATTGCCTAACAGATCCACCTCTGCTGCCTCCTCTTGGCATCTCTGTAGGAAGATGGATGCTAATGCTACAGACAAGAAGGAAGGAACTTGGATTCCAGGACAGCCAATTGGATGATTGGATACATCACCTCGACTGCATCTGGTGGAATTTATACTTTAGGTTACATCTATTACATTCCCTTTGTTCCTGAGAGGGGACTGGGTTTGTTATCGGCAACCAAAAGAAGAGAGGGAAACAAACTAGAGAGCACAGCTGGGATTTAATTCTATAGCAACTCAAGGTTGAGAGAAGACTTTAACGGAGACCCTCTCATTCCCTCAAATGGAACTGTGAAAGATGTAGCATATATTCTAATTTATTCCTGATAATAATTATGAGAAATAGGTACCTTTGCCACCATTTTACAGTCTCAGATGGAGACTGAGAGCTGAAGTCACTTTCTCAAGGTCACACAGCTATAAGGGCATATCTGGTAGGTGAACGAAGTTCAATCTGAAACCAAAGTTTGTGGTGTATGGCCTGGACCAAAGTATGGGCTCTGGCACCAGGCTGCCTCTTACTAGCTATATGCCCTTTGGACAATCTCTAAACATCGGTTTCCTCATCTGTGAAATGGGGTTAATGAGAGCACCCACTTCAGAGGGTTATCTTGAAGAGCAACTAGTGTAACGCTGCTCACATAGAGAGGTTTGCCCAGGACTTGGCGGAGTTGGCATTTTGGTTTTAAGGAAGGGCCATACATACTTTCCATTTGTGAACTAAAACAACATTCTGACTTGATCTGACAAATCCAAACAAGGCAAGGTGGGTTAGTGAGGATAAACATACACACACACACATATAAAACATATAGAAACTCCCTATGGTAAAAACGAGAAAGCAAATAAGCCATATGCTGAATGTGAAGAAGGCAGGGTGTTTGGGTAAATTTCCTCAAGGGGGAAAGCACTGTCAAAGCAAATTAAACCTGTTGTCACCCAGAAGCCCAAACACAGGCAGACTCATGCCAACATCTGAAAAAACTTTTCTCCCTGTGCGCTCTAGATTGGCACTGGGCAGGTGCCAGGTACTGGAAAGCTGTTCCACGGCTTGTGAGGTGTCAGTCCCTGTAGGTGCCCCAGCTTTCTTTGCAGATGATGGAATTCAAAGGCCTTCAGTCTGCAACAGTCTGGGTCAATGCAAAGACAAAACTTTGACAAAGCCCCTGACAGCCTGGGCTTGAAGCCAGTTCTGCACTGGCATTTGAACTGGGAGATCTGTTTTCAGTCATACCCAGAAGTCTACCAACCACTACTAAGAGCAGCTCTAAGGAGGGGTCTAGGAAAATGATTGTTCCCTTGATTATATTCAGTCTTGGTTCTTTGCTAATTATTTCTTTGAGAGCAAACCAAATTTCACCAATAAGACTGTCAGCTCCCTGAAGACAAACATGTCTGGTTCTCCAAAGAGTCTAGTTGTGCTACACACAAAGCCAGTCCTAAGTAATATTTATTGTATTGAGAAACAGAGCAGGAATACAAGGGGGAAATGGAGGAAAGAGGTCAGGAGAGTAGGCATGGCCAACAGTCAGACTCATGGCCAACAGTCAGACTGAAGAGAACGGTTGGTGGCCAACAAAGCTATTGTTTCCTGTCCTATATTTGTAGATGTACAATGCCTAGAATGAAGGGAGTGACGGGAAGTTCAACTTGCATTGCACTCTCAGACCATATTTGGAGTTCAGTAATTCACATCTAGGGGCCACGTTTAAGAGACTGATAAGATAAATGTGAACATGTTCATCAAAGAGCAACCAGAAGGATAAGAGACCGTGAAACCACATTTCACATAAAGAATTCTTGAAGGAATGGGGAATTTAGCTTATTAAGGGGGTAAGACCTCTGTTTAAAAATATCTGAAGGGCTATTACATAAAATAAGGATTAGACTTTTGTTTTATGGCCCTAATGGGTTGACCTAGGTCCAATGAGTAAGGACTACAGTCCTTGGGAAATGGACCTGGTTCAAAAGAAGAAAGAATTTTCTAAGTGTCAGAGCAGAATACCACTTACTATGTTGGGTTATATTCTGTTGATGTGTATGTATCTGACCAAATATTGTAAACTTCTTGAGGACAGAAAATGTGTTATTCATCTCTGAATCTATCATCCTTGACTCAGAGCAGGTGTTAAATAAATGTTTGTTAGCTTGAATGACTAAATGAATGGGCTAGGTGATCTATAAGGTCATACATTTTCAGTCACTGGATGTATCCAAGGAGATGGCAAATTAATGACTGTCAGGAATATTGTGGGGGTGGGGTGGGGTAAAGATAAGCTGAATGGCATCTTCCAAACCTGAAATCTTATGATTCTTGTGAGTCATGCTGTAAGGGAATGTGCCTGAACCACACCAAGAAACTTCGGTTCTATTCTACCCTGGCCATCAGCTTGTTAGGTGACCTTGGCCCAATCCCTTCCTCTCTCAGGGCCTTTCTTTTCATCTACAAAATTCATTAAATTCATTCAGCAAATATTCACTGAGCGTCTACTCTGGCTCAGGAAGTGTTCCAGTGAAGTAGATGGCTTAGATGATCTTTCAGATCCAATATCCTGGGATCTAATGAATCAAACCAAATTGTCAGTACTCAGGAAACTATACAAACAGAGGAAAAAGCTGAAAAAATCATCATCATGTTTATGGCCCAAGGGAGAGAAAGAAAGTTTGCTCCTTTAAGGGCAGACTCCAACTTTCCAAACCTCCCTGCCGAGTCCTCAGGTAACCAGCATCACATTATTGTCTATCTGGTGAGAGGGGCCTCCTGCGAGTCACCGGGCCCAGTGCACAGGGACGAGACTAGAGAACAGGTGGCTCACTGGCTGCCTCTGGCTAAGAGCTCCCACTTCTTTTCCTGGGACTGTTGGCAGCAGCTTTCACAGATGTCAGAGTCCCTGCTTTTGGCTTTGGTTCTGCTGCCTTTCCCAGAGAACACAGCACATGCAGAGTCTCCTGCTATGCCCCAAGAGCGTATCCCAGAGAGGCCACTGAGACACAGCAAGTGGTGATGAGACCAAAAAGTGCTATGCTGCTCAAGAGTACATGTGTGTGCTCATAGGTTTGGAGACACTTTTCCTTCCCTTGTAGAATTATCGGTCCTTCACCCACAGCTCCTCCTGAGGAGCAATGTTCTGCCCACAGTTCCTGCATAAGGAGCAGGCACGAGTAGACCAGTGCTCTATGATGTGGCCTGCAGCACAGAGGATCTGTGCCAATCAGAGTCCAGCTCTCTCGTGTCTGAACTGAAAGTACCAGGGAACATGGCAGTCGGTGACGAGAGTGGAAGTCAAAGGATATGAAGGGAAGAGAGGGGCTGGTGAGGTCATTCTGGCCAGGCAGGAGCCGAAGTCCAGAGGAAGCAGCTCAGAGGGAGCAGAGGGAGCCCGCTGTCAGTTGGGAGTGGTGAAGGGAGCTGAAGCTCAGAGAGGAGCAGGACACCACAGGCAAGAGGCCCCATAGCCTGTGAGAGGAAGAGAATGAATATGGGACGGAGCTGCCCGGACTCCCCGAGGCTTTTCAGTGCCTATTTTAGTCCCAAACCACGTGAATCTTTGAATCTGCGTCTCCACCACACCGGCCTTTCCTTGAGGTTGCTTGAGCGTGTTTTTGCTCCTTGTGACTGAAAGAACCCTGACACATCCATTCACCTTGAACCTTATCAGGCTTTACCTGCTATTTTTTAGGCTTTGATGATAACTGGTAAGTGCAGGACTTAAAGTTCTTAAAGCATTTCTACAGTTTTATTTGATCCTTACAATAACTGTGTAGGAAGGGAAGGTACTATTTATTATTCCCCATTTTGTAGACGAGAACACGAAGTCACAGAGAACTTGCTCAAGTTCATGCAGCTAATAAGTGACAGGGCTAGTATTAAGATCTAGATTTCTACTCCTACCTAATCTAGGACTATACTGTCAATCCTCCACTATAACACAGCTGTCAATCCAGTGAGAAAACATGCTGATCCCACTCCTTATGCCTCCAGTCTCTGTCAGTTACACAGTGAGGACTACACAGGATGCTGCCAGGGCCAGGACATTCCAAACAGTACCTATTTTGGTTTTGTTGATTGAAATTCTGGTTTTCAAACACACTTACCAGCATTCAAAAATCAAAATGCAGCTCTTACCACTCACAACTGTATCATACTTGGATAATAATATTGACCCATTTATTCATTGATCATTCATTCATTCCAACAAGTCTCTGTTGACGCCACTGAGCTGATGCTGTCAGGAGGACCCAAAACGTGACCCTTGTTGTCAAGGAACAGTAGAAAGGCTTTAGGCTTTGGAGTCAAGCAGATCTGGGTCTAAATTTCAACTCTAAGTTGTAATTTCTAAGGGTGACAAAGTCACTGTATCTGAAGTCTCAGTTTACTCATCTGTGGAATGAGAAAGCCCCTTGCCTTATACCCTTGTTGTGAAGATTAAATAAAACCACTATATATGTGTATATGTATGTATACGTGCATGTATATGTATATGTGCATATATATGTGTATATGTATATATAGAATACACCTGGTACATAGAAGGTGCTCAGGAAATGCTGCTTTACTCCTGTCTCTAGTATAGTTCCAGTGACTATTAAACTTTAGCCTGTGTCAGTCACCTGAGGGGCTTGTTAAATCACGGATTGCTGGGCCCTGCCCCCAGAGTTCCCATTTAATAGGTCTGGGGTAGGGTCCCAGGTGACGCTGACGCCCTTGGTCTGGGTACCACTTTGAGAACCACTGGTCTGGAAGAAAGGCTGAGACTTTACACTCAGGTCTATCAAAACAAGCCAGAGGGGCCAGAAAGATCTAAACTACGCAAAAATGCAAAAGAACTTGTGGACCACTTCCAAAGAGGAGGGCTCAGTCCTCCTCCAGGAGGTAGTATTTGTATAGTGCTTAAAGAATAGGCAGGCTTTTGAAATGCAAAGCAGTTCTGGGCAAGATAGGGGTCGAGTAAGAGCCAGATCCAGAATAATCCTCTTTGCTGCTCCCACGCAGTGACCTGCTGATCGTCATGCCAACTTCATGTCAAGTCTGTCTTTGGAACAAATTATTTAAGAAATCAGTTTTTTTTTTTTTTTAAAGCTCAACTCAGCTGCTGGCTAGAGAGTTCTATCTAATGAGCATCACTTTGTTGAATTATTCCGTGATGACAGACAATGGAGGAACAGAAACAGGCTCTGAGGAGGCGGGGTGGGGGAACTGCTAATTATTCTCCAATCATTTATCCAGGCTTGTCACCCAGCTCGATACCGCTTACAAACCACATAGAAAACCCAGTCCCCTCTTCCGTCTTTTATGTCAGCATAGTTGTGTCCGAAAACACATGGAACTATGTACAGATGACCTGGATACCCGCAGGTTAAAAACTCCCATGTTGGCCTGGACTTCACTTGGAACGTGGAAATGTCCGTGCCGAATTATCTCTGGCCTGGACCACTGCATCAGCATGCCTCATCCCTTTCAGTCTGTCCCAGACCTGTAGGCCAGAGCTGCCCTCCTGGAACTGAGTCTCTTCTGGCCACCGATAAGGCCACTGCTCCTTACATCTAGAGTATATACCGCAAACTGGAGGCCTATGGTCACTTTTGTTTGCATGGTGTTTTAAAAAATTTGAATTAGTTGCCAGAATTTTTTAAAAAGGAGAGTTCACAGAAAAATCTTAATGGTGGCTTTTCTTGAAAAACTGGAAGATCCAGCATGGCAACGATCTCCTCATTTAGGAGAGGTCCAGACACTGTGGTTGTCCATAGCCCCTGCCTGCAGCTTCCTGCACTGCTGTCACCTGCCTGGTCCCGGAGACATCTGAATAGATGACCCCAGCCTGGAGCAGTGTTTCCAAACGTCACCTTTTGGATCCTGTCTTTATGCTGTTGCCATAGTTACATACCATCAGTCCTCTTATTCACTTCGTATTTTTGACTCATTTATTTTCTTAACCAAATTTATTTAAAACAGAAATTCAATAATAGTTTGATATACCTAATTATATTTTTTCCAGTTTGCTAAAATAAATACATACTTTTGGAAATAGAGTCTGTCTGTGTACAATGTAAAATAATCTCCAGAACTATAGGAGACACGGGGGAGGAGAAAGCTCAAATTTCTGAACCTGGAGTTTAAGGCTCCAACTTCCCTTTCCAAACTAACTTCTTTGTCACAAGGCTCCTCCTCAGGCCCTCTTTGTGCTGCTGCCAAATTGTTCCCCACCCCTCTTGAATCCATAAACCCTTTCTGGCCTCCCCGATTGTGGCAATGCTGGGGACTTCGCCCGCAAAGCCCTCCCTCCACCCCTTTATACTTGTCCAAGTCCTACCCATCCTTCAAGTCCTAGTTTAAATATGACCTTTTTCATGAAACTTCCCCAGATTCCTCTTAGCAAGAGAGATCTCTCTCTCATCTGAATCTTGATGGCAATTTACTTCTATCCTTTGCTTATCTCGTACTGCTTTCTACCTAGCAGTCTGGTTATTTATGAGTATGGCCCTTTGTCCCTAGTAGACTGCAAATTCCTTGGGAGAAAGGGATCCATTTCCAATTCCCCATCTTATTGTGTCTCCGAGGGACTCGTACTCGGCCTTGTCTACAGTAGCTGTTCACTCTTGTTCAACATCAAATGACAAAGGGTCATTTGTGGTTGGTTTCATGTTCTTTGGTGTGTTTGGCCTCAAATCCTAAGGCTGGGCTCCTTCTGTGGGGCCTGAACTGTTTATTTCCTTGCTGACTTCTGGGTTTTTTTTTTCAAATTTCACTTTTATAAATTTTTTCCAGACCTGTGGCTTCACTTTCATTTCCCTTCCACTGGGCCTGTGACATTCAGCTGGACATGGTGTTGGGCTCTCTTCTCCTAAAGCAGCACTAACGTGTTTGGGGAACATGCGGTAATAAAATGTGGCAAAGCCCCAACTCTTTTCTATAGCAAGAGCTGTCAGGATGGCTTCTGTGAATTACGTACTTGAATTACGTCTACCAGGACATAACACAATAAAATGATTAACGAGATGGATAAACTCTCAGACTCTGGTGGATTTTTCCTTACAATAATTATAATGCGTGTTGGTCAGTTTCACAATGATTTGAACAGTATTTCTTTCTTATTTATCTAGTAGGTAACACTCAACATAATAACTTGGGTCTATATCTTTGGGCCAGAGGCCAAGTTGGACTTCTGCTGGATACCAAATCCTATTAGAGATCATGGTAATGTAATTATATGTTCAAGTTAAATGTTTTATAGCTGCTCTAACCTAGACAGATCACTCCCTCAGCCTCTAGGCAGAAATGGCACAACGGCGCAAGTGAAAGCTACATATCTTGCAAGAAATTGAGAAATAGTTGTCGCTATTATGAAAAGTTTGTGGAACCTTCTGGCCACCTCTGACTCTCTGGCAGCAGCAGCATCTCTAAGCTACCACTATACTAGGTGATAGTACAAATGTTAGCCCGTGCCTGGGCCTGACCTGAAGGGGAAGTCTCCTTAATTCCCCGACTGTTGAAAGGCTAGCCTGTCCACGTGCCAGGGCTGTCTGCTCTCTACCCTGAGAGGTTTGTAAACAGTCTGTAGCTCCTACTTTCAGCTATCTGCCTGCCTGAATGACGAGAGCCCGTGGGGTCCCTGGAGCATTAGATTGCAGTCCCTGTGGCTGGCTAGCCTTCCTCCCAGTTCCCTGGTTCCTTCCACTTTGTCCACTGGGCTGGAGTGTGAGCACTAACCCAGGTGTGGTCAGCTGGGCCCTGCCTCCCCATGCTTGCTCTCTTACCACTCAGTGCCTCAGGGCTGGATCCTGCCTCTGGCATAACTTGTCTTCGCTTGGGTGGAACTCCCTGACACATCACTGATCATGGACTATGCAATCAGACAGAACTGGATATGACTTCCAGCTCTGACTCTCACTAGCTGTGTAACTTTAGGCAAATCATTTAGGGTCTTCTGAACCCTGGTTTCCTTACTTGCGTATCTCATAGTGGGGTTGGGAGTTAAATGAAATATCGCATGTAAAGCACTTAGTGGGGCTTGCAGTAAATGTCTCATCAGTGGTAGGTTAAATGAAACCAAGTCAAAACAAACCAAACAAAGCAAACCCATTTTGGACAGGCCAAATCAGAGGCTATGTGGTATAACAGAAAGAGCATGGGCTTTAGAGTGAGACTCTGGGCGTTCTCACCCACTCTGCGACCTCCTGTGTGATCCTGAGGAAGTCACTTCAACTCTCTGTGCCCCACTTTTCTTACCTGTAAAATGAGAGTGATTATACAATAACTGACACACAGCAGGTGTTACAGTGTTAGCAACCGAACGACTATGCATAGGGGGTCATGGACCCTTCTAGGTGGGTTAGCATTTCTCGGCTGTCCCCTGGCTCACCTCAGCTCACCTCTCCTTCATCAGGGGTTTCTGGTATGCTGTGCATCCAGGTGTGTGCACTTTATGACAACAGAACAAGAGGGAGCCCGGGTCTCAGCTTGGGAAAGTAGCAACTAATGTTCCAACACCGTCTCCACAAAACAGTGGTTTATATTATTAAGACACAACTGAGTCCATGGAAGATTATGTTTCCTCCACCTGCATGACACACTGCAGCACAGCGGGATGCCCAAGTGGAGGTATTGGGCTGAATTCTTTCTTCCTTTCAGCTCATACCTCCAATGCATGGATGAACATTCTATAGACATAACTCTTTCTGCGAAAGATGAGTTGCAAGGGTCCAGCCTCTCCTAGAAACCCCCAGGGACACTTCCCATGAACCCTGTCATACTGGCCAACCCCTTGCTTCTTCCCTCTGTCATTACTCACTCTGAGCACCTTGGCTGCACCCATGACAAGGGAGGCTTGTTCTGCTGACTGGGCCTGGGCCTGGCTACAGCCAGGGCGTGGGCCCAGCAGCCAAAGGCAGAGCGTACACACACACACACACACACACACACATGCACACTCACACACACATGCACGCACAGACACACACACACACACACACATGAGAAGCCACTGGAGCTCCACCTGCTCACTGTTAAACTGAGGGTGATGGAGGTTGATGCTGGACTTGGTGGGTTTTGAGGCTTCCAAGGGATGTGGTGGAAAGCAGGAAAAACAGATCATTACCCACCCAGGGAACAGACTCCCCCTTGCTAGGGCTTCTGCCTCCTTCTGGGGCCCAGGTAAAAGGCCCCTTGTTTCTGAGCCCTGCACCTGTGGAGACAGTCTCTCTGCCTGCATTAACCTTTGCAGCTGCAGAGCCTTCTCTCACTCCGCCTTCCATTCTGGGTGGCTGGCCAGTGTTCCAGAGGATGCAGGTGCATGTCCTCTCCAAAGCAGTCAGGTCTGAGGTCATCTGATGGTTCGGAAGGTTTAGGAGAGCAGCTTGAATTCATGATGGCTGAGTGTAACCCTTCGTCCCTCCCAGACCCTGGGCAAATCCCAACCTTCACACTCAGCTGCTAGGACAGTAAATTAAGAGAAAGACCCTCGGCAGAGAGTCAAAAACATCCTCTGAAACGTCAAAGATGTGCTAGAATACTTGGTCTCTCACTCTTCCAATCTAAGCTTCTTAGATTTCTAGTGCAGATATAAGTTTTTAATAATAAAGTAATAAATTCAGACATTCAATAAGGTAACAATAGCCATCACCACCATCTTTTATTGAGTCCTGCTATATGCTAGGCACTGGGATAAGCACACTAATCTCATATGTTATCTCATTTAACTCTCACCCAGTGTTAAGAATTAGGCATCATCACCCTCATTTTTCAGATGAGGAAATGGAGGCCTAGAGAACTGAAATGGCTTGCACAAGATTATAGAGCCAAAAACTGTTAGGTCTCCCAAAGAACTAGTTACTGAAAACCTACGATGTGCCAGGTAGAGGAGATTAACTGACTGGCTTGCTCCCTTCTCTGCACCCCCACAGGCTGCGCAAGCTTTCCTGACAGCCCAGGTGAAACCGCACTGCGGTTTGTAGTCTCCAGGTCTGCCTCCTCCAGTGCAATTAGTGCTTGGAGGGCCAAGGTGGGGTCTAAGTACCCCCTGTAGCCCCAGCCCCCAGTTCATGGCCAGGCGAAGAGCAAATGCTTGGTAAATGGTCAGTCGAGATATAATGAAGGCACAGCCTCTGCCTTCTGACCTCACAGTCTGAGAGCGGTAACAAGAAGATGGGTCACCATGTGATAAGTGCCTTCAATGAATAAATGCATCAAGCACAGAGGAGGAAGCAACACCTCAGGCACCTCCATGAAGGCATTGTGGCTCAGCACTGGGGGCTGGGAAGACAGTCTCCAGGCAGAGAAGGGCACTGGAGTATTTAGAGAGGAACACGTTCAAAGGCAGGTATTCTCAGAATCAGGCTGAGCAGTGGAATTGAGGCTGTGAAGGGCAGTCAGCTGATGGACAACAGGAATGAGGGACAAAAGAGACTTCCCACAGTCTGAGCTGGAGGCCCAGAGGAGCTATACTTTAGGTAAATCTAAGTGCCCACTGTTGAACATATTTCTCTCTGAACAGCTCTTCGAGACTGACAACAACCAGGTTGGCTAGAACTACAAGTCTAGGCCTATGGCTCTGACTCCCCACAAGAAAACATCTTCATTCAGACCCTCAGCCAGTCAACATGCCTCTGCTGTGGGATTCAGACTCAAAGTACAAATTAAAGAAAATAATAGGAGAGCCTACTGCGTGTCAGGCAGAGTGCCGGGGCACTGCATTTAATCCTTCTGAAGCTCAGGGAAGAAAATGACCTTCATCAAGGTCTCACTGCTGGGTGGCTGCAGAACTGGGAGGGGAATCCCGCTCTTCTCATTCCCTGACAGTCATGGCAGCCTTCCTCTACACTTCAAGTAGCTTCTTATCCTGTTAGATGTTAACATCTATTGTGCACTTAGTGGGAGCCTGCTCTGCATGCGTTGACTCATCTACGCCTCATAACAAAGTCTGGGCTGATGATTACTTCTGTTTCTAGACTTGTCTTGGCTAAGTTTGCCCAAGGCTACAACGCAAATAAGAGCAGGTGCAGGAATTGAACCCAGGTACTCAGGCTTCAGAATTATCTTCCCAACCACTACGCTGTATGGAAAGGTTGCGAGATTGTCTACATGTTTCAGTCACCGTGGTATCCTTAACTTGGATTACTCTTCATAATGAAGACTTAGAAAGAATAGACTCTCTTATTGGAGTGAAATAAAAGCTCACTTATTCGGGTGGAATGCTGGAGGTGGAACTTAATCTTAAATAAGCCTTCCAAATGGACTGGGCTAAGTGAGGAGATGTAGAAGAAACCCAGCTGGTCTCACTGAAGCTCCGATTGCTACCTCCAATGGAAATTTTTCAATTTTTTCTTCCTTGACCTCTGTAGCATGAAATTGTTTTTTCTGAACCAAAGTAACGTATGTATGTAGTTTAAAAAGTCAAACAACACTATAAAGCTTACAGTGAAAAATAGCAGTTCTCTGCCCCACCACACATCTGCATGCCACTCCCCAGACTACGACTCTTGACTCTTTCGGCTATTTCTTCTAGAATGTACTTCAATATTTCCAAATAATGTGCTTATATAGCTATTTTTTTATATTCGATGTTATCTACTACTACGGTTACCCACTACTTCTGTCCGTTATAACATCATCTACTACTTCTGTCCAGTATAAGCTAATGGAAAAGCATCATTTTTTGCTTATTTAATTTCCTGTGTTCCTATTAATGACTCTACTCATACTATCCAACAGAACTGAAATCCTTCTGAAATAGATTTTTCCGCACAGTCAAACACACCAGGTAATGGGTCTGGTCCACTGTTTTTCTGTTTGCCTGGAGATCTCCCACCTGGAGCCTCTGCCCTGCTGCGGTCCGGTCTGTTTGTTTTCTAGGCCTGCTACACTTCCATCATTCTGGGACTTCTCTTTGCCTCTTTCATTATTGAGCCCCTTGTTTCCTGGACCCTCCTTCTTGGTTTAGTTCATGGTTTTGGTGGAGTGCATTTTCCAGAAGCTTCTTAAGAAAATGTGAATGGGAGGTATGATTTTAGGACCTTGCATGGCTGTAAATATCTTAACCTACCCTCATACTTGATGGATGATTTGACTGTGTGAGATGTAGGAGGAAACCTAAGGGTCTAATTGCTGCTGCTTACATATCACATAGACTTGAATCCATCCACGTTTCAGCTCCGTGCCGCACTCTTGCCCTCTGCTGGACCTGGTGCCTCCTTCCTGAGGTTTTCTGGAGCTCCATGCTGCTACCTCAACCCACTTTCTGTTTTCCAAAAGTCCACTGATATCTCTTGATGGCTATTGTCTCTCATTCTTTTTGTCTTTGTGGGTTTGTTCCTTGTTTGTTTTTTTAAATCATTGTTCTCATTATGGTGGGACTCCAAGAGGGAGAGAAATATAACATTCAACCACAAGTTCCTCTCGATAGCATTTGACATGCCTTTCTAGTCCCTTCTTCCTGAAGCTCTCTCTTCCCTCAGCTTCAAAAACAGCACTTTCTGATATTTCTGCCACTGTAGCCATTCATCCTCACTCTCCTTTTCTGGCTTTTCCCCTACTCATTAAATGCTGGTGGCCCTTGGATATCTGTCCTTAACCCTCCTCCCTTCTCACCTTTTCCCACTCAGCTCGCTCTCCTTATTCAATTTTCTGAAGTCTCAGCTCAGATGTCATGCACTCAAAATAAGCCTTTCTTGACCATGCCTCAACTAGGTTTGCTCCCCTTGTTAAGTGCTCCCCAAGACCCTTCCCTTTTCCTTTACAACTCATCACAATCACATTACTGGTCAACGTCCTTCTCCCTGCAGGCTGTGAGATCCACCAGGGCAGGTCCCTGTCTGCCTTGTTCATGACTCTCACCACTGCCTGAGCAGAGTGCATGGCATATAAAAGGTGTGGAAGAATCACATCCTGGATGAACGCATGCTTGCAAGAATAAATGAGTGAATGGATCAATCAAACAAACAGGAGAACTAGATTTAAACCCAGGCTTGTCCATATACTTGCTGTGTGATTTTGGACTGGTAAAAGAGCCTTAACTTCTGAACCTCAGCTGCTGTTTCTACAAAATAGGAATGATAACTCTAGTACTATCCTACCTTACTGGGTTGTAAATATCAAAATAAAAATGAAAAAACTGTATGTCATCGTGCTCAGTAAAAGTCCCATATGATGTAAGGGATTATTATTGTCATGGTAAACTCTGCTACATAGAAAATTCTTGTCGATTTTGGGTGTGGGGGATGCAGGAAATAGAATGGCAGGCTCAGGTTTTCAAATCTCAGGATTCTTTAAAATATGCCTTCTTTCTTAAAGTGAATCCTATGAATCTTCTCTGGTATCCTCTAACACTAGGCATTGAGGATGAGCGACCATCTGGGGACTTGTCTTTCACCTCAAGTTCAGAAAATTTGGTTTAGAAAGTATGGTCTGCCTTCATGGTTAATGGTTTTAACTTAATGCACTCTTTAAAAAGCAAAAACAAAAAGCAATGAAAATATTTAACATATTTATATACATACAGGTGTGTAACAGAGAGCTCAAGAAACACACGTGTCCAGAGCACCCGCAGCACTTAAGAAATGATACGGGCAGCAGACTTTCGTTCAACTCCAATCTTTTCTGGTCCTCTAGATTTGTGCATTTTATCCCTTGTGCCAAATGGGGAGAGGAGGAAACCTTTAGAAAACCCCAGCTCTTAGAGGTGATAGGGTTGACAAAAGTCTGCTCTATCACAGTCCCCATCACCTAGAATCTTTCAAACACCGTGTTAGGTTCAGTTTGGAAGAACACCACATTCTGATGGCCAGCCTGATGATAACTTGACCGACACCCTCCAAATGTCTTTGAGGTTTCCATAGAAGGAAGTGGGCAGGGGGCAACAGCAATGGTCTCAGAGTTGAAAGACTTGAGTTCAAGTTCAAATTCTGCCTCTAAACTATCAGATTAGGCACATTACATTGCTATTAATAGATGTGTTCATATTGTAAACATAACTTCTGTGTCCTACTTCTGGGGCTGAAAATTATAAGCATTTTCCCATGTTTCCTGCATAAGATTCATTAAGTGGATATTTCATAATTTGCTTATATGCTTTCTTCTTATTAGACATTGGATTGTTTCCAAATTTTCACAATTATAAGCAATGCTGAGATAAGCAAGCAGCTTTTTCTAGGTATTGGTTTAAGAATCTCAGAAATTGAAAATACAAACGTTTTTATGATTTAATACAAAATGCCAATTTGTTTCCCAAAGGGTAGTACCGATTTACAATGAACTGGCAATATATGTGAACTAGTAATATAGAGTTTCACTGCAGCCCCTTTGGGATTGGGTATTAACTTGGGGGAGGGGGTTCTAATTTATTAGGTAAAAAAAAAGATCCACCATTACTTTAATTTGCAATTCTTAGATTACTAATGAGGTTAAAAATACTTCAAGTATGGGGCCAGCCCAGTGGCACAGTGGTTAAGTTCGCACACTCTGCTTCAGTGGCACGGGATGTGCAGGTTTGGATCCTGGGTGCAGACCTACGCACCGCTTGTCAAGCCACACTGTGGCAGGCATCCCACATATAAAGCAGAGAAAGATGGGCATGGATGTTAGCCCAGGGCCAATCTTCCTCAGCAAAAAGAGGAGGATTGACAACAGATGTTAGCTCAGGGCTAATCTTCCTCACACACACAAAATAACAGCAAAAAACTTCATGTATTTTTACAGGATACTATATATTTTTGGAAGCTTTTCTACACATGAGCTGTAGCCATTCATCTATGAGATCATAATGTTTTTTTTCACAGCACATGCACTTTAACATAGTGTAGATACTAACCCTTGGTTTCTCATATTTACTGCAAGTAATTTTCCAGTATACTATTGTTCTTTTTATTTTGATAAGTTTTATAAGACATATGGAAGTTTTACATTTTTATGTAAACATTTGTCAGTCTTTTTTTCTTTGTGATTTCTTCAATGACTTTTAAGCTTAAAAGTCCTTCTCTAAGCCAGAGATATATGAATATTTGGTTTTACCCTCTTTCAGTTTGACTTTTAAATATTTATCTCTTTAATCCACCTGGAACTTATTTTGGTATATGGTGTGCAGTAAAGTCTGAATCAGAGGGTGAAAACTCAGAATCCTCCAGGGACCAGGCAGGTAAGGTAAGGGAGTGAAGCAGGCCAGGTATAAGAAAAAGGGATGAGGCGAAGACAGTGGGAAATTACAGAGTATTCAAAGAGGGCCGGGCTTTGTTCCTGCAGGAATTTTGGTTTTTTAATTTTTTAAGGGAAGCCATAAACCTACAGTTTTATGGGAAATCATCCAATTTTTAAATATTAGGCCAACACTGCTGGTTCAAAAACCTTCTCTGTGTCTATCAACCACATCTCTCCCTCTGAATGCCCCTTTGCAGCCTCCTAGTTTAAGCTGATACATTTCCAAGTTATTCCAACAACATTTATTGACCAAGTCTTCTCTTCTCCATTAATCTGAAATTCTTCCTTTTTCAAATATCAAAGTTTTACATATAACTGGTAATATTTCTAGGCAATTTTGTTTCATTAATCTACTTGACTCCTATTCTATTTTATTATAGATTTATGATTTGTTAATATCTTTAAAGATGAATATCCTTTCATTATTCTTCTTTTTGGAATTTCTTCCATACTTTCATCTGTTTATTATTCCAGATGAAGTCTTAAACCATTCAATCAAACCTCCTAAATTCCCTTAGGATTCTGTTTGGCATTCCATTAAATCTATAAATTGACATATTTAGAGTATTTCACCCTCTCATCTAGGAACATGTTATATTTCCTAATTATTCATGTCCTGTTTTATAGCTCTCAATAAAATTTCCCAGTTTTTGTCACACAGGTCACATACAGTACTCATTAAGATGATATTTTAATTTTTACTGATGTTTTCGACTGGAACATTTTTCATTATATTTTATAACTGGGTTATTGCAAGTATATGGGAAAACTATTGACTTTTAAGAAGCTATCTTGTTTCCCAGTTACAAGTTCTGAATTCTTAAGTAAAATATTTTTTCAATTAATTGTGTTCTCTAGGAATTACAGACACATCCTTGACAAATTGACAAATAATGATAACTTCGTCTCAGCTTCTTGTTTCAATTTCATGCCTTACATTGGCCAAAGCTTCTAAAACAAGGCTAACCAATAGACATACCCTTATTTTTTAGTGATTTTAAAGGAAATTCATCTAAAATTTAATGAGGAAGCATTGGATCTTTGACTAGAAATCGATCTTATTTATTATGCTAAGTATCTTTTTTGTCTTTCATTTTCAATATTGTTATAACCTAGTACTGTCATCAAAGGTGGTTTTATCACTTACTGAACACAAAAGACAGATCTCAGCACAGTGCATTCAAAAAGTGTTGGAGACTTGCAAAATAAGTGTGAACCAGATATACCTGGGTTTGAATCCTGGCTCTGACTCTCTGTGACTTTGAACATACCCCCTGTTTCATCTGGAAAATGGGGATAATAACTCTGAGGGCCTAAGTTGGTTATGAGAGTTGAAATGAGTTAATGTAAGTAAATCGTGCTTAGTGGAGTACTTGGCACCTAGGAGAAGCTCAACAGATCTCCCTTTCCTCCTCCATCATTTAAGAGAAAGAGATAATGGTGGTACAAACAATTTCCCAAATGAAAGCTTTCTGAGGAATAGCTTGCATTTACAGGCTTGAGAAAACTCAAACTGTATTTGTGAAAAATACCACCCTTGCCTTCTTGCTTTAGTGCACAGGACTTTTTCTCACTTTTCCAAAATATACAGTCCATCCCTTGCACTCTTCCATTCTTGCATGGATTCTTTGCCCTATGACACACATGAAAATAAAAAATCAGGCTGACATAATATGAGCCAGGAACGAAACGAACTGTGCTTCTATTAGCCCTGAACATGAGTGCTGCTCAGATAAAGGTATGAACAAGCAGCTACTCAAACTAAAACCAGATGTTCAGAGGTTTCTGGCTTACAATTTTTTATAACCCTTCATATAACACTCATAGTCCTGTCATTTCAACAGAAGGTCCTCTGCTCTGTTTAAGCAGCAAGAAACTTGCTTGGACCTCTGTTAGATTTGCAATCACTAGACCTTTGCTTGGTGGTAAAGATAAAGGAGCTCTTTCCCCAAGCAGAGATCTGTGGCACAAACTCTCGGGCCCAGAGAAGTGCCAAGGACCGACAAAGCACGTGCTCCACACCATCCTCACAGCAGAGCCTGAAACGTTTACCCGTTGTCAGGGGAAAGGGGAACAAGGGGACCAGGGAAGTGGGTCCGAACTTGGGAGGGGTCCAGGAATGAGAGCCAGGGTAGAAAGAGCATGGGTTCCGGAGCCAGACTATCCTAGACTCAAATCCTGGCTCTGCCCTTACTCCTTGGGCGCCTGTGGGCAAGTGTGTTAATTCCTCTGAACCTTGTTTCTTCATCTATACAAAGGAAATAATAATAGCTCCTGCTTCCCTGGGACTGTTACGTAATTTAAGTTAGATAATGCAAGAATAACACTTAGCACGCTCCTGGGACCCTGTAAGCACTAAAATCTATTAGTGACTATTTCTGCCAATAACAATAACAAACACTTTCATAGCACCTATCGTGTGCCTGGCATTGTTCTCAGTATTTAACAAATATTAATTCATTGCATCCTCATAATTATGCCCATGAGGTGGGTACTAATATTATCACCATTTTTCAGATAAGGAAACGGAAGCACTGATGGATTATCTATCTTGGCCAAGGTCACACTGTGAATAAGTGGCCAGACTGGATTCAAACCAGGCAGTCTGACTTCAGATCCACTCTCTGACCACTAAGCCATGGTAACCCTCTCTCTACTGCTCTGTTACACAATATAATTGATTTGATTCAGCTCTGTCTTGAGGCTGCCTTTACATGGAAGGGAACACACACAATTCAGGCCATGAAGGGCTGACTCAGTAAGGCAATCCATTTCTAGAAAGCACTGCTGACCCTGAGATCAGTGTAGACCCTACCCCGAATTCCTGTCTCCTCCACCTGCAAGTGTCACTTCATCTTTTCTCGTCTCCACTGCCCTCTCGGGTCCCACAGGAAGAGGCGTCTCTTCTCCTCTCCCAGGTCTAGCCCTTCCACATCTGCCCTCCATTCCGCGTCTCCCACCTCCTTTCATCAATCATCCCCGCTCTCTCCCGGGCCTCCAATCTTCTCCCCTGGCTCCTTTCCCATAGCTGACAACACGTGCAAGGCTCCCTCCACCTTATATAAACCTTTCCTTGAACCTGCCTCCTCCTCAGGTTACTCCCATCTGTCTCCTTCTCTGCTCTGTCTAGAAGGAATTGTTTCTACTCGACGCCTCTCACTCACTCCTGAACTCATGGTGACCCCACTTCCGCCTGCCTGGGGTTGGCGGGGAGGAACTGCTCCCACTGAGGTTGCCGATGACCTCCTAATGACTAATTCCAGCAGCTTGTTTGTAATCAGCTCCCTAACTTTTCTCTAAGGCTAGTCTCTACATCTCTCTCCCCTCGCCCACCCTCTGAATGTTGGGGTTCCATCCTTGACTCCCTGCTTCTCAGTACTCTACCCTCCCACCTGCCCCCTCTCACATCCACACTGATGAGGCTCACTGGATTTCTGACTCCAGGCAGAGCTATCCCCAAGTCAACACCTATTTATCCATCTGTCCATTGGTAACTGCCAACAACTAACATCCACTTGGGAATTTTATTAGCAGCTCAAATCTAATGTGAACTTACCATCTCCCTACTTCCTTCCCCCAACAAACCCACTTTCCCTCTTTATTTTCTAACTTAATTAATGAGATATCACTATGCATCCATTCTCCAAGATTGAAACTTCCTGCCTCTTCCTTACAGCTAACATACAAGTAGTCAAGAAAACTAGCCTATAATGTCATGAATGGATCCCCTCCTTTATACAAAAGCAGTGGCCTTTGCCCCAATTCAGGACCTTCTCTCATCTAACCGTACTGGTTACTGAAACAGTCTTCCAATTGGTTTCCCTGTTTTAGTCTGAGAAACCAACATATTTGTACATACCAGTGCCAAAGAGATCTATCTAAGACCCGAATCATGCTACATCTTTGCTTAAAAACTATCCCGTGCTCCCCACTGCCTTCAAAACCAGATTTCCCAGCTGGCCTACAAAGCCCTTCCCAGGTGTACCCTAACCCCATTTTCTAGGCTATTCTCTGGGCACCATCCCCTTCATGTCTTTCATCCACTCCCAGTCTCCTGGACACACCACCCTCTCTCATAAACGGGCATAAGTGGCAAAGAGCATGAGGAGAAAAATGTGGGTATTGGAGCCAGCCAGAACGTGATTCAAATTCCAGCTCCTTCACTGACTGGGTGTGAAACTTCTGCCTAGTCACTTAAACACTCTGAGCTCCACTTTTCTCTGGGGAAAAAATACCTACTTTGTACACCTGTTGTAAGGGTCTGAAACTGTTTATGTAAAACATCTAGGATAATACTTAGATATAGTATGCACTGAATAAATTGTAGCTATCAATATTAATATTATCAATTTTTGCCAGGTAGTTTCAGAGAGGCAAGAGGGAGTTTGTAAAGGTAAGAAGTGAAATAGAATGGGACATTTAAGAAGTTCCCTGTGGAATCTGAAGAACAAATTTATAAGAACAAATAACAGTTAGTGCCTTGGAATGTTCTGGAACTCACATTTCCACTTTTGAGCTGCAACAGTACAGGCACAGAAAGATTGCAGGACTTGAACTAGTTTCAGAATTGGTCTGCCCCCCGGATCCAGCAGCCTCGGAATACACAGATCTCTCAGGACAGGAAGAACATTCCTCAGCCAGGGACTCTTTCTGCTTTAACCTTTTCCCTTAGGAAACATTGTCTTAACACCTGGGGTTTGCAATCATCTCCAAGTGTCAGCACATAGCTCAAATCTGTTCATTTATCTCCATTTCCAAGGCCTCCATCCTGGCCCAGGCCAGCCTGAGCCCCTGCCTAGACTATTGTCACAGCCTCCTAACTGGTATCCCAGCTCCTACAGCTGGATAAACTTTCACATATGTAAATCAGATTAGGTCACTCCAGCTCAAAGTCCCACAGTGGCTTCCGTTACCCTTAGGGTAAATTAAAGAACAAAACTCTTCACACGCCATGTTAAAGCTGTGCACAGCCTGGTACCTCTCCAGCCATACCTGATACCATGTGGCCCTTTGATCCCCACAACCCACAGTGTGACCATCTTAAAGTTCCTCCAATGCCCCCCAGCTCTGGCCTATCCCAGGACCTTTGCATATGCTCTTCCCTCTGCTTGGTATTTTCTTTCTCCAAGCCTTCATCTAAACACTCCTATGCCTACCCTGGCCCCGGCAATCTAAATTAGGTCCCCTGTTTGTTTCTCTGGAGTACCCTCTTCTTTTCTTTACCATAACAAATATTTACCATCTACCACTATATATTTACTTCTATATTTGATGATTGTGTTTAAACTTAAGAATCTATCTCAAACTGTCTCAAACATGTCTATAAACTCCATGGGGAGAGGAAGCGTGCCTATCTTATATACCACGGACACTAATGCCTGCTCAGGACATGGCATGTAAAAGGCAGTTAGTGAACACTGTTTGAAAGAGAAAATGAACAGACATAGTGTCCAGTTCTGCCTGCAACCCCTCTGGACCTGCTCCTCCTGTCTGTCCCCCTTAAAGCATCATGCAAGGGGCTTTGAGACTCAATAAAATAGTCCTTGGTTCCTTGGGTGCTATAAAGAGACTGAACCAACCCATTTCCTTCCTTCTCAGTTACATGGGCGGCTTCTCCTCTTTCTCAGCCTCACTTACTAGCCTGTGAGAACCTCAAGGGCAAGACCATGTCTGCCTCATGGTTACACCTGAATGCCCAGGCCAGGGGCTGGCACACAGTCAGGGGCTCTCAGTGGGTACTTGTTGACCCAAACAGACTCAGTGAAGCCTATGACAGACACTGATGACCCCATATTCACTTCCCCTCTTCCTGAGAGAACCCTAATTTTGTTTGGAGTGCCAATATGGCAAGCTAAAAATATTCGCTTCCTCAGACTTCCTTACAGCTCCGAGTGTCCAAGTGACACAGCTCTGCCAAAGAAACGTAAGCTGAGTGTTTTAGCAAAAATTTAGCTCCCCTGCTTCCTTCCCCTTTCTTCTTTTTCCTTCCTGATATGCAGACATGAGTTCTGGAGGTGCAGCAGCCATCTTAGGACCATAAGGAGGCGAGCATGAAAGCAACAGCCAGATCTGAGGATGGCAGAGCACAGGGTGGAAAGAGCCTGGTCCCTGAGGCCACCACGGGACTGCTGTACTGGCCTTGGATGGACACACCATAGACTGAGAGGTTGCCTGAGAATATCAAAACCCCACTTAAATGCCTCTTTCAGAGGGATCTTGTTATTTGCACACTAGACACATTTCTAACTATTCCCACAGGGAGACAAGCTTTATTGCTTGGTATCTACTGTGTCCTTGAGCTACCTTTTCTTCTCTCCTTCTCTTGAGGTCCCAGATCCCAGAGAATTCAGAAGGTTCAGCAGTCTAAGATAGAACCCAGGGACAGGAGAGGGGTGGGTGGGGTGGTGCGGAACCCTGTCCTGTCATCTTCAGTGAGCAGGGATGGACACTGGCAGGGCTGGTCTCCAGGCTGCAGATGGAGTGCTCTGATATCCCTACCTCTCTTCTCTGGAATAGATTTTTGGCCCCAGTCTGTCTTCAATGTGCTGACTTGAGTTCTCCCTCAGCCTACAACTTCATTCCACTTATACCAGATTGCTGCGAATGAATCACTGCTATCGGGGAAAGGTGAATCCACAGGGCACTTTTCCAAAGAAGTCTTCCAGCACAAATTTCACAAAGTGCTGCCAATGTCATTAACAAGAAGATTAACTGATTACCGAGAGACCTTGATTCTTCATTGCTGTGTTGCACCTTATAATTTAGAGGAAGGGGATATGGGGAATGGGGAGGGGCGGGTAGAGCTTATTAAAAACTGAAAATCATTCCTCAGTCACTTTTCTTAGTTTCTTCTTTGACGTAGTGCAGGATTTTACACAAATTACAGTGTATAATGTCAGGGATTTTTCTCTCCATATCTTTGCAAATGCACGCAGAGGCCAATGAACTTGCCTAATCAAAGCAAGGGAAATACAGAAATGGCACTGTCCAGTGGTCTTTGGAAAATCATGAAGGACTCAATTTTGATGACCCCTGGAAGATAGAAGCTTATGTGAAAGTATCTATTCACACCTAGGGAAAAAGAATGATGGGATGCACCATTAGCACCACTAGCACCATTGAACCAGTCCTTCTGTCCTTCCTGGCTGCTCCTTTCCCTCCGTCCATTTTTTTTTCTCATAAAATCACAAAGCTCAATCCCAGTAACTTCTTCTGGTTACAGAAATTAATGGGCTCTTGTTCTGGGCCCCATAAGATAAATCCTCTGGCTCCAATCATTTTATTCCCTTGCTCAAAAGCCTGCAACGGCCCCCAACACCTGCTGAATGAACCTTTTCCTTCCTTAGGGTGGCATGCGAGGCTCTCCCTGACAGCTCACTTCCCCTCTTCCCGGCATCCTGTGCTCTAGTCAAACAGAACTGCTGGCTCCTTACAGCCAGCATTAACATCTGCCTACCTCCCTTTTGCTCATGCTGTCCTGCTACCTGGAATTAACTCTTCAACAACCCCCTTCCATTTTCCTTCTTTAAATGTGAAAATTATACCCATCCTTCAAGATCCCATCAAATATCACTTCATCCAGAGGGCCCTCCCTGATCCATCCAGCTGGATATGCCTTCGCCTCTCTCCAGTCCTCATGGCACTCTGACTAGTGACTCCAGGAGTGATCTTTCTTTTCCTTTTTCTTGCATCAGAGGCACTTGCTGTGTAAATGCTTCATCTCTTTAATCTAGACCATGAGTTACTTTTGCCAAAAAACCATGTCATACCTTCTCTGTATCTCCAACTTGGAAAAGAGCAGGAATGCAATGTTTGTTGGGTAAAGGAAGAAAGGAAGGAAGGAGGGAGGGAAGGAGGGACTAAATCTGCTTCTAGTCCCTGGCATAGAACAGGTTGACTTACAGTGGCTGCCTAGGCATGAACAAAAAGACCCTTCTCTTTAATTGGCATGAATGTTCTCAGACCAGGAAGACCAGGGCATGTTTCTCATAAAAATTACCAGGGTCTACGTTTTCTAACAATGATTCTCATTTCTTTTCTCTAGGCTTCTAAATCCACTGTGGGATACGTCTGTTATTTTCCAGCTTGGCTCACACTGCCACAATGTCAGGTTGATCTGTTCTTTTATCCTTCAGTATCAACCAAAATTAAAAGATAAGATGCTATCTAGAGACCCAAAACTCCTGACTTGTCAGGGCTTGAGGTTGCAAGCAATGCATGTGAAGACATTTTTATGTTTCAAGTTTTGGATGCTATGAGATTTTCTTCATGATCTTTTTAATGACTTCTCAAGAAAACTTCCTGGGTTGATGTAAGATACCTATATCAGAGTCAAGTTAATGAGGGGGAAATTATACTCCATATAATACAAATGGAAATAAAATATTTACTAGTATCATGGCAAATAGTAAGACACTGTGACACAGTGGGGACAGCATGGGATCTGGAGACCAAGTTTTCATCCCATCTCTACCCTTACTAACTGTGTGACTTTGGACAAGTCAATTAAACTCTCTGAGCCTCAATTTGTTCATGCACAAAGTTGAGATCAAAATACATATTTTCGAAGGTTCTTGTGAAGATTAAATGACATGCAGAAAAGAGCTAATTAAGCATGGCCCCCAACACACAGTAGGTGTTCTCTAAATGTTTGTTGAATGAATGTATAGGTGGAAAACAGAAGTAAGCGTAACACCCCAAAAAGGAGCTTGATCCTGGGAAGGAGGCAGATTGTTAAAGAAGGAAGATCACAAACTTTGGAGCCAGACAGATAGAATTTCAAGTCCCAGCTTTTCTCTTAACATTCTTGAAACTCAGCTTTCTCATCTGCAATAGGGAGTGATACTAAAAATAAGAATAATTGCCTCATTGAGTTACTGGAAGGCTTAAAGAATGTATTTAAAGCCCTTTGTAAATTGCAATGGTTAATTATATTTTAGCTACTGATAGACATCCCCCTATTTCATTCAATACTTGGGGGTTAGCAAGGCTACCCTCCCCCAGTGGAGCCAGCCCAGAAACCACATTACCTTCAATTTCTGGATCTCCACGTATGGGGGAAAGACTGTTCTTTCTGAAAATAGCTGCCATGTTTTATTCTAAAACTTGCTTGATTTCAGTGGGGTGTGTGTGTGTGTGTGTGTGTAAATGCGTCTAGTTTAGAGGGAGCTCTGTCAGCATCAGGTCTCTGTGTGTATATATTTCTGTATACAGTCTGTAAAGTGCTTTTAGATTTTTTTCAGGGGAAAAGATAAACTCATTTAACTTAAAATCATCAGCTGGATTGCATTAAATGGAGGGAAAAGCAAAAACGTACACAATATACCCATTTGTTAAATTAAACACAATTATTTCTCCTGTTACTAAATTACAAACAGACATAAATACTCTGGATTCTGACATCTCAGATCTTCTCAAATTCTAGATCTGCACTTCAACATGTGATAAAGGGAGGGTCATATTCCAATTTGTGTGTTAAGCAAACCTGAGAGCTACGACCGTATACTGGGACCATAACGACTTCACTAAAACAAGACCTAAACTTTTAATTAACCTGCCAAGACAAATTACAACTCATAGCTCACAGGTAATGCTCACAGACAGCTGAGACTCAATGCCAAGGACTCCTGGGGAGAGAGGGATTAATAGCAACATCAGAATCAGTCTGTTTTTGTATTAAAGAAGAAAGAGGTATTTATTAAACAATCACTGTAGCTAGAAGGAAGACAGACAAGTCAGAAAAGCATCAAGAGAAATGCGGAAGGAGAAAGGATGGGAGAGAATCTTAACAACTTCCATTTATTGAGCGCTTCTAGGGCCGAGAGCCTGTGCGGGGCACTTATATTCGCTCTCTCTAATCTTCATAATGGAAATTGCAAAGTACTACTACTATTTCATTTTCCAGACAAGAAAAATGAGGCCAAGCGAGGTGGAGTGACTGACCACGGTCACAGAGCTAACGTGGGACAAGGGAAGGAAGGAACGGAGAGCACTGCTCCTAAGGCATTTGTTTTCAAAGCTGAATTGACAGACCACCAGAATCGGGACCACCTGGGCTCTACTTCAGGCCTCCTGGGCCGGAATTTCTGGGGAAAAGGCCCAGGAATACGAATTTTTCACTAGCTTCCCAGGTGAGTCCTTTGTACTAAGATGTTTGAGACCACTCATAAGGGACTCTAACCCCTTGCTAATCAAAATGTGGTCCACAGGTGAGCAGCATTTCTATCACTGGGTGCTGGTTAGAAATGCAGAATTTAAGGACCCACTCAAAGCAACTGAAGTAGAATCTGCATTTTAACAAGACGCCCCGTGCTTCATTAAGCTCTGAGAAGCGCGGTAGAGCACATCTGTTCTACGAGACATTATGGGGTTAAGGGAGGTGAAGACAGATTTCATCATTTAGCTGAGAACAGGAGAACCAGAGGGAAAAGCAAGACCATCTCCTTAATTATGACAAAACAGGTTAGCAAGCTCTGACAAGCCAAGAGTTGGCAAAGGTACCGAGAAGGACTTACATTTTATTTCTCTGAGATGCATATCCTAATTAAAAGTAGCTTTCTTTGGGGGTTTGTATTAATATCATTTCATATTTATTATCAGTTATTAAAAATAAAGAATTCTGACTGTAAGAGATCTTAGTTCCGAGCAAGCATGATGCTCTATGCTTCTTTGAGAACCACGCCTAAGAGAAGTCAGGCTGTGAGACCATGAAGCTGTAATTCAGGCACCACTAATAACCTGGGAATCGTGTCCCCAAATTGAAGCCACTGTGTCCAGAAAGAGAAAAGAAACAGGGTCTGGAGCTTGGCAAACCCCACAGAGTGACAGCCTAATTGATGGTGAGGACCAGAACTGGCTCTCCAGTGACAGGGAATGGAGCTGCATCGTCAGCCTCTAGGTCACCGGTAACCACCAGGCTGCAGCCACAAATTCCAGAGTCTCAAGAAATTAAGAGCTGGAAAACTTCACCGATGTGTGCAGGGTCAAAATACAAGTTAGAGATTCAGAACTGAGCATACTTTCCGCTCCACCGCAAAACAGGGCATTGGCTGAGGGAACTAACAGCACCACAAGTGCCAAGACTGGGGCTGCTGACAGTCCTGCCAATGGGAGGCCACACGCTCACTTATTAACTCAGCGACAGTGCTTGCCGGGGACTGGGCTGGGTGTCGGCGAGGCAGAGAAGACTATGACAGAGTCCCTGCCCTCCAGGCACTCAGAGACCAGCAGCTAGGACAGACACTTCCTAAACAGGGACAGCACAAAGCGATATTTACCACAACGGAGCTGACGCAGCCTGATGGCCCCACCTCCCTCATTTTGCCAAGAGGGTAGAATACTGAGCCTGCAGTTACAGCAGAAGCTTATAAATCACGGCCCATATTTAATGGGAAGGTATTCTCTGCTTGACACTAAGGGTGAAATTGCAAATAAGAGGAAAATGGCCTGAAAGTGACTACCACTCTTCAGATGGAATAACCAGGGTCTTTTGAGAGTTTAGGAACCAAGGATCAGATTCATAGGTTTTTACTCAACTCTCTTTTCCGTGTCAGAGAGATTCCCAGCCAAGGACTGAGACCGAGTTTTGAGACGGACTCTAAACCATACAGAGCTTTTCCAGAATCCCCACTCCCAAGCATCCTGGCTAGTGGAGTTTTGTCTTTCTATACATTTCATTTTCCTGTAGGGGATTTTATCTCCAGGCTATGTCATAGTGCTTGCAATATAAACTCAGACAGAATGTTTTCTGACCTGAACCGCTGAGGCCCTCTCCCACTATGAGGGACAGCCAAGGTGGTAGGCACTCATTTAAAACATCAGGACTCATTTTCTGTCAGAGAACAGGATGTTTTTATCCTCAACAAAACCCCAATCTGACTGATTACATTGTTCATCCAGCCCTAATCACTGCTACCCTCACTCTCTCCTTTATCTGATTTTCTCATCTGCCTGGGGTTGTTGGCTCCAAAAGCAAAACAAACAAACAAACAAAACACACAAAACCCCCCAAACCCAAATAATGAATCAGTCAGTGGAACCAAGTGAGACTATAAAGACAAATACAGGTGTTGAAGAGAAGTGACAGAAAAGAGATGTTGTCTCCATGTGACTGGTCATCCAGGGTTCTGATCTCATTGTCAATACCCTCCTTGGTCTTAATGTGGCTGCTGGTCCACACACCACACTGCAGAGAGCACAAGAAAGGCAGTGGGTGGCAGCCCTGTGTGCCAGCCCACAATGGCCTTCCAGCCCCTCCTGTCACTCCCTTCCCTCATGTCCCTGCCTCTCACTCCCATTCCTTGTCCAGCAGGCCCAGACAGGATGGCCTCATACCAGACTCCAGGTGGCATCTACAGCTCTAGGCAAGATCCTTTCCCTTGTCAGCTTCAAGCCCCAGAATCCCCAAGGGTCCTCTCACCAACAGACAATATTCCACAGACCCCAGAGGGGTGGAGAGGTCTTACCAACGGCAGTGGTGAGAAAAGAAACCACTTCCGACTCCTTTCCATCATTGTAAAAAGCCAGGTGCCAGATTCCTGAATCCAAATACTGGATGAAGCCGGTCTCGTGGCTAGAGGGGGGGACGACTCCCCGAGACTGCCGCTGGGGCCCCTCCAGGCTCCGTGCCTCCTGGGTCAGGAGCCTCCTTCCATCCAGCAGCTCCACAAAGTCAAACTAAAGCACAAAGAGAACATAATTAGGAGTCGATCTGCTCCAACACAATGCTAGATTCCTTCTCTGGGCTTCTCCTGGGGAGGACACATGGAAACACAACCTGGGACAGGCAAAAGAGGCTAATGCCGCGTAAAGTTGATTATCCAACTCCAACTCCTTCCCAGAGCCCATTTTTTCATGATTCTCTTGTGAGTGCTGCATAATTAGTGGATTATTTTTCAGTCTCATTTTGCTTTAATTTTGGTGTATGTGTGATGAGTCCTCACCTGGCTGAGTTTGTCCCAGGACAACCACGCTTTTCCAATAGTGGGCCCAACTACTTAATGATGGTTTGAACTCCAATTCTGTGCAAGTGATGGCTGGAATTCCAGGGGTCTAGGATTGGGACTGAGCACTGGATATGCCTTAAATGTCAGTCATATGCAAATGAAAATTTGATTCGTATCTACCTTCCTTTTGTCAATGATCCTTTCTAAACATTTGCTCCAGTTTCAGGGAGCAGTTTTGGGGAACAAACTGGATTAGCTCAAAACTCTATCAATAATTACATGCTGTGTCAAATACAATTGCTGATTGATCTGAGCCTGCTAGTATCAGATGTAAGAGAAGTCAGTCATGTGGTATTAGCAACAGGTAGGTGGTTAAGTCCTACTGGCGTACTAGCAACCAAACTGAGTAATCTATCTATCTATCTATCTATCATCTATCTATCAACTATTTTTTAAAAAAACCAAGATAGATATTTATCTATCTTTTAACTAAAAATCTTAAATAACTACTGAGGCTAGGAAGACTGCATTTAGCCTGGGAATTACCTGATGGTTGCCTATGATTTACGTTATTCCCATCCCAGAGCTGAGAGGACTTTACACAAATCTGTTCTTACCCATCATGACTGGTAATATGTCAATCATCCTGGACGAGTGTTTTAAGTGTTTCTGGTATGCATGTGTCTGAGTAAATGTGTGACCCTGAAGGAGAGATGGAATGCAAGAGACTAGGGAAGGAACCTTTTATTTCAAGCCAGGTCCTATACTAGCTGCCTTATAAATGTTACTCTTTATTCTTGACAACAGCCCTGCAAAGTGGGTATTGTTATTACCGTCTGACAGATTAGGATACTTGCTCTGAGAGGAGAAGTAACAGGCCTGAGGTTACATAACTGATAATGAGAAGATTCAAACTCAGGTCTGTCTGACTCCAAACTGCGTGCTCTAGATTACATTTCTTGGATAATTTAACTCAGGAGACTGAGTAATAGTGGAAAGGCTATTGAGAGATTTCCTAGAATTCCCTCCTCTTAAAAAGCCCCAGGGATATAACTCTACTCATCTGAAAGGTAGGGTCTAAGAGAGGGCAAATGGATGAATGGGCTACAAAATACATGGAATTCCCTTCAAGCCTGAGGATCTAGGTTTAGGCATTAGGCTTCTTGACTTTGGGTTAAGATTTGAGGTAGGAGTGCCCGGAGATCAGCAGGTTATGTGAGGTTCTGGTTACCTGTGTATGTGAAGGAGGAAGGCCTTTTCTGCCATAAATGCCAACCAGAGCCGCCTTTCCCAGAGACACATTGAATTTCAGATGCACAGGATGGTCTATGAACACCTGAGATCTCCAGAAAGTACCAGGAGGAATCTTCTGGGAGGCCCGTCTCCCCACATCAATTTCTCCAGAATCTATAAAACTGTCCTCTGGAAAGAAACTACTTGGCTTTCCTAACAAGACACAGGGAAAGGAAGACAAAAACATCACAGTTAGCTTTAAGTGAAACAAGGGATCAGAGCCTCTGAACGAGCAGGGCTCTCCTCTGCCTTGCACTCCCCTCTACAACGTGCCACTGCCAGCCCTCCCACCCCCCACTGAGGAGTAAGAACGTCCAGAACCTTTTTCCAGTGATGCTCAAATTGTTCTGCTAAAAATATGCATTCTTCCAAAGCAGTATGGGTCCTCCCCAAGGGCCATCTGTTTACTGCATAATTCTACAGCTTGTTAAGATATATTTTGATCTTAAAAATAATCATTTACGGTCACATGAGAATAACTCTGGGTATGTGCGTGTGTGTAAAAGCGTGCATGCTAAAATAGAAAGGATAGAGGGAATGAGGTGTTGCTACTATATTTCCAACTCAGAATGGTTCCTCCAGCAGTGGGAAGCATGACCTGAGTGGAGTAAGGTATTTTACGAGTTCACTAGTTTATGTATAATTGGAAGCCAAATTCTGAGGCTAAGATATGTGGATGGGGGTTTGTGTCGGGAGCAGGGGTAGGGTTGGGAAAGATTAGGAGGAGGGTACTTCTGAAGGGAGGAAACATTTCTGAAAAATGCCTCTTTGTCTTGGATGGAGGTCTTTGAATATCATTTTTGGGCTAAAGTGGGTGAAGTTAATGGAATTTCTCATGTTCAGGTACAAAGCCCATGACATTTGTTGGAAATTCAACCCAGGCCCCCAACCCTGCAGGTTGTGGGGGTGGGTGGGTCAGGAGTAAGGCCTCTGGCCCATTTCGGTCACCAATCAGGAGAGTGACAGCTTCCTGGGGGCACCCCAAGTGCCAGGAAGGAAGGCTTCTTATCAAACTTCCTCTATTTAGTAATCAAACACACTCACATGTGCAAAATATAAACCCTCACTTCCTGCCAGCCATCAGCCTTCTGGAGTTGAGAGGGAGCAGGAGGAGACAACAGGGATGTTAGACGACCACCCATAGGATGACAGACCAAAATCGAGTCAACAGACTACATCTTATTTGTCATTAGAAAGTGCCCCGTGGGTATCCTGGTTCTAAGGTTTGTTGTGTTGTTAGAGATGTTCGAAGAGACACTTTAGAGAACAAGAATCCATTTGTAGAGAAAACACGTTTGTGAGAACTTTTTATAAAAAGCATTTGGGGAATAAGAAATTAAAACATCTTTTTCCCCTAGCTTTGTAAGATCCCTTACAAAGCACATTTGATGCTGAAATGGAGTTTGGCAGGGCATTGTCGTAGTCATAAAATATTTTACTGCTTTAAATAATAAAATTCAATTTAAATGTTAAACTTCTCCATATGTTATCATTCCCTTGTAAACTCCTAGGCAGAAACATCAGGTTTTTAGCTTCAAACCGTTAAATGTTATTTTAATTAAAAATATGCCAACAAAAAAAGTTAAAATGCATACTCTCAATAAAAGTATCACTAGTATTCTGTCATTAGCATGGGAAAGAGCTTTCATTTAATTCCTTTATGGAAGGAATATGCCCCAGACTTTTACCTTGAAAATGCAGACACACACAAACCACCATACTACGGTTCAAAGTTCAAAGACAGAAGCCAAATTCACAAAGCATTAAGATGGAAGAGAATTACTTCCACATTCTTCCTTATTTGACTTTTGGGTTCCCAATACCACAATCCTTTTATATTCCAGGTAGAAAACAGTAGACCCTTCAGCTTCTAAATCTGCTAGAAAAGCAGAAGTATGAGAGAGTATGAAACAAAAGCAGGAGGAGTTTTGAGCTTTTTACTTCTAGAAACTGCATAGAAATAAGCTTAAGACTGCTAATTCTAAGGACTCATTCCTTTGTGAGTAGGTGGGAATCAGAGCTGATAGGATTTGAGAAGTGTCTGCTTTCAAATAATTCCTATGTTTGAGAATAAATAATGAAAACTTCTCTCGCATTTGGCATGCTGTTGGAGAACACTGCACAGTTCATCTTCCCCTCCAGTGAGCAGTTTTTAGGAGACAGCTATTATATCAGCTAAGTTCTGTCACCTCATAGGTCAGAGGCCAAGCCCAGAGATTCTCTCTAGAGGTCTGTAGGCCCCAGAGGCACAAATAAGTTGGCTTTTACCCCAGAGGCATGGCAAAAGGTGAATATTCTTTTCTAGCACTTCAGTATTTCACCTAAGTGGGCAAAAATGGGAGAAAAATAATTTCTTTTGTGTGTATACAATGAAATAAAAATTCTGGTCTAGGGCACAGCCCCCACCAGGACCTTAACCTTCTTGGCTGAGTCCATGAGGGCCACTCTGGAGCTCTGGCTCAAAACTGACTTTGTACTAGAAGTCATCCTGCCCAGATCCTTAGGGAAGGGGCCATGGCCCAGCCTGAAGGCAATGTTAGAGAAGGGAAGAGGATCCCCCTCTGGGAATTTAACCTTTATTATTCTTCCCCTCTGGTCCCCAGTGGTCTCCATACTGGACTAACCATAGGGGTGAGATGGGGGCTTCTGAGGGGAAAGAGCTACAGCTGGCCAAGTATCTCTGCCTGGTGGGAAAGAGGCATGAGATTGGCTGAGCTAAGGGTTGTTCGGAGGGAAACCACCCTCATCCTTTCCTGCCTTTTAAAAACCCTTACTGTCTTCCTCTTTCCAGATCCTTTAATTTAAGATTATTTGTTCTTAATTCTGAGTACCAAGCTAGAAGCACTAGGATAGAAAATGTCTCACTGCATAACAAAACCCACCAATGATGGAGTAATGAGAGAGGGTAGAGGCAGTTGGAGAGAAAAGTCCTGTGTTTAAAATTCTTTTTATCCCTACCTACATTCTGGAAAATAATAATAATAATATTAGTAGTAGTAGTAATAGTAATGAAGGGAGAGAGAGTCGTATTAGCTACCCTTTACTGAGCTCCAACTGTATGATGGGCACCTTCACTTATGTAGGTTCAATTAATTCTTACACTATTAAAATGTATATAATGAGGCTCAGAATGCTTACGAAACCAGTAGAGATGAAGCCATTTGGGATCCTTCTTTATTTATTAGAATATGGCTTCTTGGAGCATTAAATTGATGAATGATTAATTGAAACTCTAAAAAAGCATTCTCACTGGTGGCAGGGTGTGTTAACTCTTTAAGAGCAAGAGTCGAATTTAATTCACGGTCCCAGCAGGCTAAATATCAAGGCCATACCAGGCAGATCCAGGGCCCATTGAAGAACTTCCTGGCATCCTGGGTACAAGAAGTTTACAATTTTTATCAAGTAGGAACCTACAAACAGGTCCCAAAGCAAAAGGGCAATAGTCAGTATTCATAAGAAGGACACCATACGATCAGTGGGTGCCCTCAGAGGCTTAACTAACAGTACAAAGAGCTTAACTCAGAATTAGGGACCCCCAATAGCATGATTAGGCTTCACAAGGCAGATTCTACTGCTAACAGGCCTATTCTTTCTAAAGATGTACTGATTCAGGCTTCCTACAGCAAAGCTGTGCAAATATGCAATCATGTCTATAAAAGAAATTTCTCGACAAATTGCTGAAATGATTGGATAGCTCAGTCAAGGGAGATTTGGAAGAACGGAATTCCATGCACTTTCCAATCAGTCTTTACTTTCCTGAGCTAAGATCTATTTACATAGGTTCTAAGTTCCTAATCAACTAACATTCTCCCCCTCCCTCCACCTTTTCAGGTTTTTTCAATGCAATAACTTGCACAAAGAATCCTTTAGTTTCCTTAGCAACTGTTTGAAATTTATTTGGTTATCAAAATAAGCTGTTCCATTTTGGAGAGCCCAGCTGAGGCTACGTGCAGCAATTTGCATGGTTCAAACTGATGGGCAATTTTGATTTCACTGCAGAAAGAAGAGAATGCTATCCCTAGCCCACCAATTCAACCATCAGAAATGCTTGTTTATTCAATGCTTTTTTCCCCCCTTCTCCATTAATGCATAACATAAGTTCTTGTGGTGTTACTTCGAAAAGCTGCTGTATTTGGTTTCTGTCCCATGACATCCCTGAGATGGTTACAGCCACTTTGAAAATACAGTATAAATTGCAGTTTGATGTTATTCTCAAAGACATAATGAACATTTAAAATACTGGGTTCATCATATATTTCATTTGTATAATTAAAAAAAATATGTCCTTTAAAAATATTCAAGAATACCTCCAAACCTTTGCAGTATCTCTGAGGAAAAAAATATTAATTAGTCTGGATTTCTGAGATTCTGATGTGGAATGGCTTGGGGTTTGAGTGGACAAGGAGAAAGGAACTAACATTTGTTGAGTGCCTCTTCACCACTATTCTTTGAAAAGATAGGTGTTATCATTTTTGTTCTACAGATGAGGAAACTAAGGCCAAAAGAGATGGAGTAACTGGCAGGAGTTAACAGACCCAGTAAATGGCAGGGCCAGGATTCAAACACTGGACTATCTGGCTCAAGGCCCATTTATCCTCTCTGCATTATACCAGACTGCTTCCCCCATCATTGTGAAACAGGGACTCTAATCTTAATTCTGGAATCAACTCTCCTCTCTCATATCCTCAGAAGGGACAGGAAACATGCACTCACATCAGGGTTAAAGACTTTCCCCCTTGAGGCATGTCTAAGAAACTAGAATTTTAACATCACAATTAAAAAGAAAAACTGAGTAGACATTGGTTTGACCAGGGCAAAAGAAATTAAGAACCATGTGGTCTCCCATAAAGCATAGGAAACTGTGTCCTCTGTTTTTGCAGACTGACGTATTTTTTGTCATAGTAATTGCTTCTGATGCTGACCACTTTCCAGCAATGCATTGCATTTTAGGGGTTTGCAAACAGGATTTCCATTTGCATTAGTAATGACAGATAATCCCTTTAAGCAAAAATACTCCAATTAAAATAAACCAATAAGCTGGTGCAATTTTATCTTGTCTCTTATCTGCACCTCCTGCTCCTTGGGAAAAACAAAACAAAACCTAAACAACCCACAAACTAATTTCATTAGAGTGGGAGATTTCAGATAGATCCAGCTCCTGTTTAAAGAATGTTTGATAGAGATCATGGAGGGAAGAAAATACACTTTGCTAAATGAAACCCTTTACCAATGCCTTGAGGATTAAACATCTTAAATCTGCATTTGTACATGTTGATATGAAGGCAGTCTTCGTTTGTGGTATTCACCTATGGCATCTGACACTATAAACTGACACAGGAATCACAAGCCAACAGGCAGGACCATGGACAGGGGCACCTGAAACGCCATCTGGCTAATCATATGATGATTCTATTACTAAATTCATACATAGAACTTGCAAATTAGAATGGACCTTGGAAATAACCTAGCTCAGTAACCTCCTTTTAAAGAGGAGGAAAATGAACCTCAGAATGTCTCTTAAGGGATTTGCTTAAGGTCATCATAAGTGGCAGCAGCTGGACTTGAACTCAAGGCTCTTGACACCTAACCCAGAGCTCTTCCCATGGCCGCATCCATGCTCCCTCCATATCCTATTAAGGGGCAGAGAAAGTGTAAATTATTCAATGTTTTAAGTCTTAAAATCTTTGTAAAGGAGAAGACTGTCTTTGCCCCTCAAAATACTAGGCAGAGGTTCTGATTTGGCTCTGTGGAAATGCCCCCAGCTCTCACTTCCCTTAAAGATGACCACAGGAGAAGAGTTGATTTTGGCTTTCAGGATCATTCAGAGGTCATAAACAGCTACTCTGACCAAGCATATACTACCTTGTTAACCAAACTGATTCTTGGAAGGCAAATCTTTGAAAGGACAGGGAAGCTCAGAAGCCATGACCCCAAAGTTAACTGAGATGAGAGGAAAGAAGATGTAAGCAGTCAAGGTTGGAGGCAGCTATGGCCACTTTGCTGACTGAAGTAACACCTGAGAGATAGAGCAAATCACAGCACGTGCAGGAGAAGGTATGGCCACACTGCCCAGAATAACAACCACACTGGCCCATTAGCTCAGACGTCTCTCCTGGTACCAGTTTTTGTGAATCTGTGCCACTCTTGGCTGATGATGGAAGAATTTGTGTCTATGGCATGTTAGAAAGATCCCTAAGAAATTCAGAACAAGGGTCTATGGATGTACCATTCAAGAATGCCAAACTCCAAATGTCACCACCACTTCCATCTTTGAAAGAAATATCTGTGTTTCATTGTACAATGGATTTCTCATTCACGTCTCCTTCAGGGTCTTGTAACCATGGGGGTGAGTCAGGTGGGACAAGTTATGGAAACAGCAAGTGTCCTGGAGTCGCACAGACCTGGGCTTAAACTCCATTATTTGCTGGCTGTGTGACTCTGGCCAAGTCACTTAATTAAAGTGATCCCCAGTTTTTGCATCTCAAATGGCTATAAATAATTATACTTACCTCACAGGATCTCTGTGAAGATTAAATGTGAAATTCTCTTGACAAAAAGCTTTGAAACAAACACTGTACAAACACTAATGATTATTGTTATTACAGATGAGGAAACTGGGCTCAGGAAAATTAAGTGACTTTCTCAAGGTCACATGGTTGGCAAATGCTAGAACACTTGAACTGGTGTTTCCGTTAAACCACCAGGATCCAAGGGTATTTCAATCACAACACACCATCTACCCACCTTGCCACACCCCACTCCCGGAGACACCCATTCATCCCTTGAGGTTGCCCCAGAAGGGCTCATCTTGACCCCACACAATCAAAGATGGCCACCCCAGCAGTGTGAAAGCCCATAATGCTTCCCTTGAGGCATGAGATGGGATACCGCTGAGCACCAAGAGCCCTGCCCAAGCCCCGCTATGAGCTCACAGTGACAAGGAACTGCAATGAAGACAGGTGGACTGGCAGCTGGTGTGGAGTGCAGAGGGATGGAGGAAGCGCCAGAGCATGGAGCTGTGAGTCAGGCACATGACGCGCATAATGGAGGTCTCCTCGGTTCAAAGGCAGACACAGAGGACTCACGACACGGACAACACAGCAACCCTACCTTCTGTGGCTCCTTTGCCTTTCCTGTCAGGGATCTCTAAACCAGTGCCCCCTGAGGGATACAGGGAGACGTCCGTTGGCACAGGCCAACTGCTGGCTGTGTCCTCCGTGATCTCATACATCTGCCCCTCCATCGGCTGCAGGTGCCAGTTTAGGCCAAACAGGTGCATGGCTGTGGTGAGCAATGAGAAAAGTCATCTTTTTCTGCTGGAGGTGGAAATGGAACTCCCAAGCCACAGGGGAGGGCAGGTGGGGTGGGGAATGCAGGAATTCAGTTCAGTTCAACGAATAGCCCCTGAAGAGAGCTCTTGCAGTGCCAAGACCTACTTGGGGGACAGGGACACAGAGATGGTCAAGGCACAGCCCCTGCCCTCAAGGGCTCACAATCTGGTGGAGTGGGGAAAGGGGCAGGGATGGGGGAGTTTCAGGAGGTTTTGGCCTTTTGCTTCCAAAGATAAATAATAATCTAGGGGAAAAATTGCAATTTGTATCACAAAGGGTTGATTTCTTTAGTATAAAAATAACTCCCACAAATAATAAGCAAAGTCCAATAAGTCAGTAGGAAAACAGGCCGAGGATATGAACAGTTTACAGAATAAGAAATACAATTGGCTCTCAGTCATATGAAAAGACTCTGGACATCACTCATAGTGGGAGAAATGTAAGTTCAACTTTGAAATACTATTTTTCACATACGGTTTGGCAAGGATAAAAAAAGGTTGAAAATATACAGTATTGGCAGAGAACAGGGAATGAGCACTCTCATACTTTGCTGGTGTGAGCATAAGCTGGTGCAAACACTATGGAGGGCAATTTGTCAAAAGCTATCAAATTTAAACTACACATACCCTGGGACTTAGGAGTTCCAATTCTAGAAATTTATCCTCCAGACATACTCACACACATACTAAATGAGGTACATACAAGGTTATTCACTGCAGCATTGTTTGTAATAGCAAAATATTGGAAACCAGTCCATCAATAAGGGGCTAAGTAAATTATATTTACACAATATGCTATGCAACCATAAAAAAGAGTGAGGAAGCTCTTTGTATGTACTTTTCTGGAAGGAAAATTGTAACAAGCAGAATGGTGTGTCTGATATACCACATTTGGGTAAAAAAAATCTTGTATTTATAATGAATTTTTCTAGAAGGATGTGAAAACCATTGGTAAAAGTGGGTATGTTCTATGAAGGAAAGAGATGCTAAGGGTGAGGAACAGGAGAGGGGTTTGCTTTTCACTGTATATCGGTTGTACATTCTGATTTTGTATCATGTGCACGTATTTCTGTTTTAGAAATATTTTTCCGAGGTAGCAACTGTTAAATAGTCTTGTGTAACAATCTAGAAGAGACCATAAGACACCAAAGAATGGACACTGTCCCTTGAGATACACAATACTTGAGAAGACTGGGAAGCCTGTTTCCAAAAATGGTTTGTGATCTCGTACAAAATGTCTACCTAAATCCCATCTTAGGATTCAAGACTTGAGCCTTATCAATGGCCCACACTTACCTCTTCGGGGATGCCTACCCTGAATCCCCACATACAGAGTTAAGCAGCCCAATCCCTGGACTCCCACAGCATCCTGTATTTAGCATCAGTCTTTTGTTCAATTGTTGAACATTTTCTAAAGCCCACTCTATGCCAGGTCCTATGGTTGACTCTGGAGAGCCAGAGTGAATCAGACAGCCCCTGCTTCAATGAGCTCGCAGTCAAGTAGAAGAGACAGACAAGTAACAAAGTCTATTCAGAAGGACTAGAAGGCCCACGGGGGGGTGGTGACTGACCTATTAGGTGGGCCAGAAGAACACAGGGAAGGATCTGCAGAGATATAAAGGCCCACAGTAATTATGTTTACTGAGGACCAACTGTGTGCCAGGCAGTGCACCGGGTCATTTAAGCACATCACATCCATTCCTCACGGCAACCCTGCCAGACCCAATTTACAGATGTGCACATTAGGCTCAGAAGGTTAATTAAAATTATGATAATTATAAAACTATGATTTATTGAATTCTTACCATGTGCCAGACATTGTGCTAAGGGCAGTAAATGCAATATTTTTTAAAATTCTCACAACAATCCTAAAAGATGACTATTAATAACCCCGTTTTACAGATGAAGAAACTAAGCCACACGACATCAATTAACATATGGAAGGTGAAATGGCTAACAAGTGGCAGGGTTTAGACTAGAATCCAAAACTGTTCACCTCCTGAAATCATATACCATCAGTCTTTCTGGTTTTAAGGCCCAGGCTCTATGCACTTCACCATGCTGCCTCTCACTGACTTTATCTAGCAAGGAGAGTGGGCCTAACAAAGACATCCCCTTTTGCACATCAAGCATCCTCTAAGGTTTTTATGTGTCTTTTTAGGTAGCAAAACAGGATCCTGTGGAGTAGACAGCACGTTGTTACTTGGTCCCAGTCTGTGGAAGGGGTCACTGATGATGGTCTTGAGGGCCCCTGTGACTGCCTTCAAGACACAAAACACTGAGCGGAGGAGACTGCAGCATAGCATATCCTTCTGACTTCTAGTCCAAACACAAGGCATCCAGGGATACACACAAGTTTGATTTAACCAGGAGGGTGTACTCTAGCGACAGAAATGGAATCTGACCCTTTGCTTTCTCTTTGGTTAATGTGGCGCAGGGGAACGTGTGCTGGACGAAAGGTAAGAAAACTGGTTTTGAATCCTCGCTGCCACTTCCTAGCTACAGTATTCTCATCTGAGAAATGGGGATAAAAATATTTCAAAGAATTGTTGTATCATATCGGACAATCTATCGCAACGTGCTTTGTAAACTATACATATGTGTGAGTACTATATTTTATAACCATTATATTTGTACAGTTAATAATAATGATAAAACAGTAGCTAACATTTATTAAGCACTTAGGTACTGGGCACTAAATGAGGTGTTTTACACTGCTCTTGACTATGTCTGTATATTCATCAATAATAATGAAAGTTAACTTGCCTGGAGGAAGTGAAGACTGCTATTTCCAAGGCTGAATTAGCTCACGTTTCTGCTTACCTTCTTACTGTTTTAATCTCTATATTGGCAACTCGAAAGGTAATGGAGAACTTGTTTGAACTACAGACAACTCATACACACGGAGTTAAATGAGCAGCGCTTCTTACCCCATTAGAATCAATTATCTCATCTAAGTGGGCAAAAGAGCTGTCTTGTTAAAAGGTCATGAGAATTAACTAATCCCAGAATGAATAGAACTCTCACAGCTTTGCGAAGAGAAACTTTTTTATTGTCAAAGCTTTCTCTTGTTCTTAACAAGATGCAAAAGCAAGTCCTTGCTTAGAAAAATATGCTGCGGGGGAAGACAAGCCAGGGGAAAGGGTGTGACAGGTGAAAATGATCACAGTAAGATCTGGCATCCCAGGGAAGTCCCAGCTGGTGGGGGAGGCTGTCGACCAAAGGTCATGGTGGGCGCTGGCACCCCTTCATCTTGGCTTTGCACCCCCCCCCCCCAACAGAGGCGCACACAGCTGCGAGGCTGGCCGGTGTCTCTGTGACCTGTGGAAGATGCGCTCCTGAACGTCATCAGGAAAAGCCCAGTTCGGGGTCCAGCTGAGACCTGGACTCCCTGAGAAGATGCAGCCATCCAGAAGCGACTGTGGGGGCTGGTGGGCAGGGAAGTGAGCACGCGGTCACCGAGACTGGCCTGAGAGACTGCCAGCTGGAAGGTAAGACTTGGAGAGAGGAGCAGGAGGATGTGGAGTCAGAGGTGTGATGTTCAGCCAGTAATGGGGTCTTAAAGCCCAAATAAAAGGAACCCTTAATCTCTGATCCAGGGTCTTAAATATAAGTCATGCAAGGGTCCCCTTAATTCTTATATGTATTGTTTGGTGGGTGGTTAATTTTATAGACCGGCGTTATGGGGGAGGGGAAGAGAGAAGGAAGAGAAATAGTTTGCTCTGTTCTCCTATTCCCAAAGGACACAGCACATGCTCAGCCAGAGACTGTCCGAGAAATACATAAGCTCAGGCAACCACTCTTCTTTATCCTTGATTATAATCAAAATAATAATAGTAACACAAAACTTGGTATCATTTGAGTGCATACTACACGCCAAATGGTTTATTAACATTATTCAGTTTAATCCTCACATAAAGATAGGTTGAAAAACATTATTGGAGAATGTATATACTGGAACTGAAATGGAAATTGAGCTATAACAATATACTCCGATTTACTCAGAGAGGTGAAGTAAGTTACCCAACACCACAGAGCTGGTATAAGTTTGAGGCAAGTTTCAAACTCAGGAGACTGTGTTCCCAAGCTAAGCCTCCTCTTTTACATATTTTGCTTTAAATAGAAGATAAAATGCCACCAGCAAATAAAGGCTGAAATTAATGTTTGGGTACCCAATAGTGATAATAAATATTTCTTGGCCCAGAGCAGCCCTCATTTAGAGCTGCATATAGCAGGAGATGCATGTTATCCAAGTGATTTGGAAGTAATAGCCATGGATCCAAAAAAGCTAAGAAATAAAAATGGTTCTCTCCAGCCTGCTTTAAGGATGGACCAGACCCCAGAAACAATATAGATTTTAATCATCATATTCCCCGTTTCCTGAGGAATTAATGGTAACCACCCACCACCAATTTATATCACAGGATTATCTAAATTATACCCTGCAGTTTGTATTTATAACTGTTTGTGCAAAACTCTCCTCAAGTACACTGCAAGTGACCTAAATAAGAAACTTGATACTGGTTTTCCCTTTGAACTAGTTTGTAATTCAATGAAAAGGTGAAAAGATGCTAAAGAGTTCAGAAAAAGGCCCTGGAAAGGTAGCGGGTTCACAGGATCACCCACTCTGAAATGTTAATGATTTCTAAAAGCCAAGAGCTAGGGTGGGGGAAGTTTCCTATTCTCTTGGCTCTGGTCAATCTGATCCCAGGGCTGACATTTTCCAGTCGCCTTTTCCTGCCCAGCAAGACATGAGAGATGGCTGAGAAAGTGCAAGCTCCATCTTGACATTTTTAAGAAAAATGCTCAACTGATGTTCAGACATTTGAAGGCTCGCCCCCAGCACCAAGCCAGCAGGAGGCAATTAACAAAGTCATTATGCAAGAGTCACCAACATAAGTAGATGAGAGTTTCTCTATCCCAATGAACGCTTCCTTTGCAAAAACTGAATGCACAAACCCACTTGCATCTGTAAATTAGCAGCTCCAGGTAGTGACCAGAGATGGTTATAATCACAAGAAACTGGTGATTCAAGCGGCACTTTTGGTTTCAAAAGGCAGTGGGAACCAACCCAGCAACACGGCTATCTGCTTTTCTGTTTTATATTAGTGCTCAGTTTTGTTTTTTTTTTAAATAGCATCATTTCTGTAAAATATAAAAGTCACTGGAGTTCTTTGACTTATGGTCCTCGAATGGGGAAAACAAAAACCAAAAAGACAAAACAACAACAAAACGACAGAATTTCATCCCCCAAGTTCTATTCCTGGTTTTGCTACAAAGCCACACATTCAAAAGTTCCAAACCAAGAAGCTCTATGCACAGAGATGTAGACTGCTGTGCAACAGCAACAAATTGGAAGCAACCTAGATGTCTAAAAATAGAATGACTTAACTAAATCATGATACAGGTCCTGGATGGAATACAAGGTAATCATTATAAAAAATAACTATGACAACCAGCAATGAGGGCACATGCTTATGATACAATGTTAAAGAAAAAAAAGAAGGCAGGATGCAAAATTACATGTTTTCCCTGACTGCAGGTCTGTTAAACGAGGTATGTATATGAAACAAAAACCTGGAAAGAAATACATAAACATGACATCAGGCTTTGAATTATAGTAGTAGAGTTATGGATAAATTTTCTTCACTAGTTTCCAAATTCACTTTAATGCTGTTTTACATTAAAAATGAAGTTCTACATCTAATTCTTAGGAGCCATAATAGAAAAGAAAGATGATAGAGCAGAGGGAGGAGATCCTAACTTGAGCATATGCCATGTGGCAGACCTGAGGCCAGGGGAATTACATACATTATTTCATTCAATCTTTACATACACCTCAGGAAAATTATTATTATTCCCATTTTACAGATGAAGAAACTGGAGGCTCAGAGAGGCTGCATGACTTGCCCAAAGACACTTCCCAGACAGGCAGCGATAAAGTCAAATTTGAACCCAGATCTGACTGGTTCCAAAGTCCAGGCTCTCCTCCTGGTACATCACACTGCGGATGAGTTACAACACTTGAAATTAAATTAAAATTTAAAAAATGTTAAGGCAGAGTCTCTGCTAACAGTATAGCCAGATTTGCTCCTTTGAGACAGTTTGGTAAGGGGCTTTCATCTCAGGGACAAAGCATGGGGTCCCCATCCTTGCACATCTTGACTGCCTTAGGCATGGCTGACACCCACAATCAAAACCAGGTTCAGTGCAACTAAGTGACTTGTCCATTGGCAGATTCAGTCCTCAAGTTCAGAGCACTCAGAGCTAGGTCATTTACTAGTTTCGTGATGTGGAGGAACAGAATTAGCCACCCCAAAATGTGTCTCTTTGGCTTGATTATTTTTAAGGACGAAAGACTGAAAGAAATTTTGACCTTCCCTCTAACTGTCTATAAAATTTAAGATAGAAGGCCTGTCCCCAGGACAGGCCATCACCATAGGTAAGTCGAGGTATGGCAGACTCGGAAGATGCTTGCTAAGACCATTTTTATCAAAGTTCTCTCTCTTTCTCTCTGTCTCTCTCTCGTCACATTGTTATAGATGGCCCAGCAAACACTTGTTTACCAAACAGTTGCTTTTCCATCTCCATGTAAATTGCTTTCCTCCCCTCTGAAGTCTCAAACCACTAGCCACAACACCCTCCTTTGTCCTTAGCTGAAAGTGGTATTTAAGGTGGTGGCTTCTGCCATTTTGGTGAATTACTCAGTTTTCCTGGGTCTCTCCCATTTATACATGTTATTAAACTTTGTTTTTCTCCTGTTATTCTGTCTCATGTCAACGTAATTCTTAGACCAGCCAGAAGGGCTTAGAGGGAGAAGAATTGTCTTCCTTCCCCTACAGAAACTTTGGGCAAATTACTTAGGCTCTCTGAGTCTCACTTTCCTCATTTGTAAAATGAAGAGGGTCATATATACCTCAAAGGATTAAATGAAATAATGCATGTGATTTACTTAGAACTGTGCCTGGCACGCAGTAGGAGCAAAATAAATGGCAGCTGTCATCATCCTTGTCATTTTGCTATGCTGCTTTTCCTAATTCCTGTATTCACTGGAAGATTTGTTTAGGCCAGCTCTGTTACGTCACCTTTTCTTCTTTCTATATATCCCCCTCATTCCCCTTCCAAGCCAATTGCAAATTCCTTTAAGTTGAGGGCTCTACCCTGTTCCCATTAGCTGACAGACTTTGGGCACAGGAACTAGAGGTATTTGCCCAATGGATGAAACAGTTTTTAAAAGCAGAATCTTTATAAAGCTGCCTGACAGGATCCCACTGGTGACTACGTGGGGCTAATTTTAAATCAAGTAAATATATTGCTTTTCCTCCTGTCTCTGGATAAACCTGACTGCAACAATCAGGGTTACTGTCTCTCACCCCCAAATTAAGTGTTTTCTGGAGAATGGACTCTGGCACAGTTAATCATTTTTCTGCACCATGCAATGCTGTGGGGAAGGGAGGCCTTTCAGCAAGGATTCGCTGGCAGCTGCTCAACATTTCTGTTAATCAAGGTGGGGTCGGGCATGAGTGAGGGGCTCAAGTGCAGTCAGCCACGGGAGTGGGGAACAGGCATGCCCGCTGTCAATGTGGAGGAGAAATATCAACTTAACTGGAGGGCACCGAAAACTGGTGACACGGCAAGCTGTAGCAGAACCAGGGCCGGAATCTAATTTGTACAGAATAGAGTAAACTGCTATTACTGCAGTAATAGAATAAGAAAGCTGTCTGTTCAGGGCACCTTTCACCCTACAGGCTCTGCTAAGACCTCTTTTGTACATAACTAATTTAGGGATTGCCCATCTCCACCAACCCTTGGACCACCTCAGCCCAGTTATCCGACCTCTCCCTGCCCTACTCCCAACATTGTGCTGGTTCCAGAGACGAGAAAATGGGAGGCACAGACGTGTATTGGTTACCAGCACAGACTTTGCAGCCAGACAGCCCTGCATTCCCTTCCTGGTTCTCACGTTTATAGTTATGTGACTTGGTTCATGTTATTTAACTCTTGAACCTCAGTTTCCTCATCTACAAAATGGTGACCATAATACGTGGCTCCAAGAGTTGTTGTAAAGATTAAAGGAAAGAATATATTTTATGAGCTTATTACGGTGCTTGTTATTTACTCAAATATACTATCAGATGGTAGCCTTCTTTGTTGGTATTATCATCATTTTTATTGTACGTCAAGGTTTTCACTGAGAAACGGAAGTAAGAAGATTTCTTGAGGGAGTTGAGAAGCCTGGGTTTTGCTCTCGTGTTGGGGGGATGTTGCTATGACTGAACGTCCAGTCACAGGGCTCTGCCCCCACTCACTGCACAGATGGGGAGACTCAGACTTGACTAGCGTACTTGTGGGAGCCTGGGGCTGTGCAGAGCCCAGGTCTCCAGACTCCCTGTGCAGAGCTCTTTCCACTAAATGACCCTGTCATTAGTCACAGCAGGAAAACCACCCTCACGGCTTGTTCTTCCACCAGGGAGTGCACTCCCAGGTTAAAGGGGTTGTCTCCTTGAGCCTAAGGTAAAGGGAATAAACCCAGGGGACAGGCTATGTCAGGTCACCATGAAGCCCTCCCTATAGGGAAGGGATTATTCCTGTCATTTCTGTCCCCCAGCACTTGGCCCACAAGAGTGAAGAAGAAAGGAAGGAGACAGACACACTTAGGATTATTATTAAAACAAAAACAGCTCCCACTTACTAAGACTGTACTGTGTGCATGACCTAATGCTGGAGGATTCATGTTCATTATATCATTTAATCTCAGAGCTTTTTAAGGGAGATATTATTAGTAGGTCCATTTTATAGATTAGTCACCTCAAAACATAGCGACAAAGGAGATATTATTAATCTAATTTTGTATCGCTAGAAAACCAAGGCTCTGGGATTGTCTGTAATTACACCATTCATCATGGCAGCACCAAGTCCAAAACCAGGTCCGTGTCACTCCAAATCCTGAGCTCTTCCCAGACTGTTGTTGAGGAAGCAAAGGACAGGCTTCCATTTAGTCCTGATCAGAATAAACTGATCAAATCACTGCCAACAGAGCAAACATTCAAGGAAGTGACTCCACACAGAGGAAGTGCTTAAATCTAGTAAAAGGCCCACTGTCTGCCCTTCATATTCAAGGCCTCACTAATGATCCAGGGATCAAAGACACCCAGGGGGTAGCCAGCCTGTTCAAACTGCTCTGCTGGGGTGAGCAGCCAGCACTGCCTGGCAGAGCCAGGCCAGGCTTGGTAAGTGCCTGTCATTTCCCCACAGCGGGGAAAACGCTGGCGTAAAGCTCTGCACGGTCTCCTTTCTTTATGGCACTTGCATCCAAGCATCAACCCTGATCACAGGCTATCAAAGGCATTTCTATATAGGTGTCTGACTCAGCAAAGGGCCAGCCTCTCATGTGTGAGGCCTCGCCCCCTTGTTTACCTGTACCAACCGTGGAATGCGGCAGTTAAAGCTTGGGAGAAGGAGAGAAGGAGAAACGCCTGTCGTCAGGTTACATGTCCCCAGCTACTAGAAAACGCACTGCGTCAGGGCTCTATGGCGCAATCCTCCCACTTCCTGATTTCCTTCGGCAGCCCAACCATGTAACTGATTTTTTCCCATGATCAAAGTCAATTAAGAGGTGGTCCCCGTTGTACCTCTAAATGGAGTTTTAATTTGTGTATATATTATTAGGATAGGCCTTTTCCCTCTGGAACATTCACTTCAGTGAGATGAATGAGGGCGGACAGCTTAACGTGGAGCCTGCCACCCGGATTTGTAACTTGGGATAATATTTCTTTATAATGAGAAGCGTTTCGAAAGAGCATTTTAAAATCTCACAGCAGAGAGTGTGTGATGTCCCTCCTTTACTCCCCACAGCTTCCCAGTGTCCTGCCCACGGGCGTTTTCCGGCCCTTTGGGATCACACCATGTGTTCCGGCCTCCCTGTCCTTGTCTGTGCAGAGAGCAAGGCACCGAGCAAATGTGAGTTCCCTTTTTCCTTCTCTGACATACAACGACTCCTGGTTTGGTTCAGCCCTTCACTTAGGAAGTTGCAGGCAGCCCAGAGTTCCGGGCACTGTGATGGTGCTGATGACGACCATATTGACAAAGCCACTGTCATTAATTGAAAGCTACACTGTGCCCAGCACTGTGCTAAGTGCCTTATAAACACAGTATCATTTCATCCTCACATAGCCCTATGAGGGGGTACTATTATTCCCCTCATTTGCAAGATGAGGAAACTGAGGCTCATCAACTTGCCCAGGATTACACATTTAATAAGAGGCAGAGGGTCACTTCAGATCTGAGTCAAATCCAGAGCGCCCTGAATCTCTCCCTACCCACTCTACACGCTACCTTTCTGATTAGCTGTAAAACTGTGGAAACGACAAAAATGGGGAAAAAATGCAAATGGAGCTGCCTTACTGCTCATATGTTGTTGACAACATCTTCCTCAGGATAGGAGCTTGAGGTAGTATCTCTTCATAACGGGAACAATTTTCAAAGGGTTGTTTAAATGCTTGTTGAGCACAGCATCAGACAGTCCTCATTACTTCTCCCTGCTCGGGCGTCCTGGTCTGTGTGGATTTCTCCCGTGCCCTGATCTCACCTGTCTGTCCAGCCTCCAGGCCTTGGCTGATGCAACGCCTTAATGTGGAATGGCCACTGCCCTCCCTATTTTTAAAAATATCCTCCTCTCCGTCAAGGCCTACCTCAAACATCCCCTCTCCGTGAGGATTTCCACATTACCCCCAGCCAAAAATGACTTCGGCTCTCCCCTCTCCAGCCGCACCTCTCCTTTGTACACTGCCCCGACAGTGTGTATCCATGTGCTTCCTGTCCCTTGCTGGTTTTGCTGTCCACCATGTACCCAGTGGAGCAGATCTGCAGAGAGAGCCAGGCTCCCAGCTCTGGTCCTTACCAGCTGTGCATCAGCAGAGAAGTCACTTAACCACTCTATCCTCAGTTTTTTCATCAGTAGAAATGGAAATAATATAAAACCATCTCCCGGGTTCTTGTAAGGATTACATTTAATGAAAGTTCTTTACAGACTATAAAGTGTATTGAAAATATAAGGCATTATTATTACATTGCTTAAAAATTAATAAAAGAAAGAAAGAACACAAAGTTTAATACACAGACTGATGCAAACTTCTATATATGTGCAACTTCTAACACAGCCCCAGATCTACACAGTGTAGGTACAGTACTATTCAATGGACTTAATGTACTACAGAAAAGTTCAGACACATAAATAACAAGTTGCAAAAGAAGAGTTTTAGTTTTCAGGCAAAGAAAAAGGCTACTTCTCCTAAAATTCTCATTTAATCTTTGCTACCCTCCTCCCAAATACCCTTTTTGCATGCATACTTGGGTGGAATCACATGTGTGCTCCCATACACAGACTGAGACACCCACAGGAGCCCAAGGAGTACGTCTTGCTGTAGACTTTTACAGATGGCCTGAGTGGCAAAATTTAGGACAATGTGATGAAACGGAGGCCACAGCACAATTAATGACACTGGCATTTTTCTCTTCTCCCACTGGAGGCTGTGAACAAAATCTAACTCCAGGCTCCAGGGCACGATAAATTTAGCTGCTGACACACACCAGCAGGAAGGGCTTTCTCCAAAATGAAATGTTACGCCAGTGACAATCTACTCATGACAGTCGCAGCCTGGAGGACAGCAGAATCAGATAAAGCGAGGTGCTAGTGCTCAATAAGCGATGTGTATCAAGGTCTGATGTCATCTAGGCCTACTTTTCTCTCCAATCCTGAAGCATTTGGGGCACAAACCACGGCCCCACTCAATGCCACAGGTATGTAGCAATCCTGGCACAGTGCATGGCAAGGGCAGGTAGATGTTAATTTTTCTTCCATAAGAAAATAAGTTAGTTTCTCTCTTTAGCAAGGAGCTCCCCACATCCTCTCAGCAGTTAGATCAGGTGAACCATCCCAGCCACCACCCAGCCACGGGAATCATAGAACAGTGGGAAGGGGGAAGGCTCTGGGGCAAATTCTGGCTCTCTCACTCACTAGTGTGGGGCTTTGGACAAATGACTTAACCTCCTTGTTTCTCATCTACAAAGTGGATGTAAAAATAGAATGGTACCTAGCACAGGGTTGGTACTTAACAAATATTTATTGGATAAGTAAGATTGTTGAGAACATTAAATGAGAAAATACACGTCACACTCAGAATGCGCCTGGCACATGGTAAGCTCTCAGTACGCGTGAGCTGCCATCTCTGTTACATCAAGTTAGGTCTTGGGAGGGGACCTGCGGGCAGGGGCAGAGGAAAGCCCCGGGCAGGATGGCAAAGCCCTCCTTGCTTGTTCTGACCCTCAGACATGGAGGACAGTGGTAGAGGAAGAATCAGAGGAGGGCTCTGAGAGGCAGCATGGTCCATATAAGGAACTTAGGACTTGTTCAGAAAATGTGGTTTCCAGGCCCAGCTCTATCACTTACCAGTCATTTCAGCCAAATAAGTTATTTAACTGCAGCGAGCCTCAGCTTCCACATCAGAGGCTTGCAGTACAAGGAAACGCAGTTAACAATTCTACATGGTGCATAGACTGCTGGAGAGGATCAACGGGTTTGGACGGCCTCACACAAAGGCAAGGTATTTAGCATGCATTTGTCTAGTGGAGCCTCTCTTCTAAGGGAGAAGGTGGTCAGTGTCCTGCAGTCGTTGTGGTTTCTGTCGTTCTACATTCAAGAGCCTTCAGTAAAATAGAGACTGAGGCCCACAGATAGGTAAAATGCACAAATGGACATTTTAATGTACAGTCTTCTGAGACAGGTGCCAAAAATAGCCAATATTTCCATCTACCATTCTCTGCCTTTGTTTAGGCTGTTCCATCTTCCAGAAAGCCATTCCTAGCTTCTCTGTCAATATCTTACTTGATTTGCAAGGCTGAATGCCTTGGGGAAATTTTATCTGATCTTCCTGGTTAGAAGGAATTACTCTCTCCTTCAGGCTCCCACAGGGATAAGGTTCAAACTCTAGTTACATGCTTTTGTCATCCGGCTGGCATTGCCATCAGCTCCCTACACATCTGGCTCTCCACGAAACCATGGATGACTCAAAGCAGTGATGCGAGCTTCTTCGGCTCTGTCTGTCTCTCACAGCCTGGGACACAACCCAGCGGACAGGCTCCGTGAACGCTCCCCACCCTTTCAGACTTGAGCTTGGGGATGCTCCCTCTACTTCAACCCAGATTACCTGAAATCCCTGCATCTGGGGATGGCCCTTGGCTGCTGAATCTGAGAGGGTTTACAATCTCTGGGTGATCCAGCTGCCCGGGAGGTGAGGACTGCATTTACTCACCACCCATTACGGGCCACCCACTGGCCTGGAACCTTCTGCAGATGTTCCTTCACTTAATGCACAAAACACCTCTAGATATTAACTGACATCTTATCAATGAGGAAACTGAGGTGCAAAGAGATGAAAAAACCTGTGTGAGCCAGGGCTGGGATGCAGGCCTTACTCTACCCAAGGTCTGTGCTTTTGCTACTAGACCGTATTGCGGTCTTTAGAAGGATGAAGCTGTTTAGTTGTGGTTTTGTTGCTTTACTGATAGGAGGAAGAAAAAATACTGTGTTTTTCACAGCCATCTCTCCTCCTCTCAAGACTCCCCCCCCCCCCAACTTTGTCCCTGCCATGAAGAGCAGCTGGCTCTGCTTCCTCACCTCTGTCCCAGGCCTGCAGTCCTAAGCACGGCCCGGACTGTACTGACCTCCCTCCTCTCCACAAGCTTGGTATTTACAGCAGCGAAAGAACAGCCATCAGGGAGACCATTCTTGATTTCTCTCTGTACTTAAGTGCAATTAAATTATGTTATTTCACAGTAATTAGTCTAGAATAAAAACAAGGACTTGGGGACAAATCCTTTCCAAGGATGCTAAAAATCTGTAAAATCAATTCCTTTTCCATACTCCCAGGGTTAAGCTGTGGAAAGAGCACCCCGGACGCACAGTTGGGGCTACTTCCTGACTGACCACGGCTATGCTGCCTCTTCAGGGGCCTTGAAACTGCCCACAGGGCAAGGGCCTCTGAGCCCTAGGAGAGTGGGTTGTCTCTGCAGCCGCTGCTGTTGTTATAAAAAACGGATATACTAGTCAACTTGGGTCTGTTCTTTTTTGAGACATTTCCAAACTCAGGACTGCTTGGCCCTCAAATTCAATACATCTTGTGTGGCAGGGGCAGGGGAAGAGAGACTTCGTTCACTAGCGGCTCTTACTAGTAGGAATTAGGTGCCTGACTGTCATCGCATCCCCACGACAGCCTATTATCTACATTCACAGGGAAAGAAACTGAAGCCCAGAGAGAGCAAGCTTCTTGCTTAAAGTTGCACAGTTGTAAGGAACAGATGAGAGTCCAACGCCGAGTCTGTGCCCCACGCTGTGACTACATTTCGGCAGCCACCTCCGGTTTTCCCTCCCCTTAGTTTCCAGTAGCCATTTTTCAGCCTCACATTATCCCACGGCCTCTAGACTTTTGATCTCTGTTCCCTGTTATAACTTGAGTCTCTATATTTACCTTTTTCTCTCCTTCCACTCTATGCCTAGTAACACCACTTAGGTTCTGGTCCTGATACCCTCCCCTCCTTCCTCTCCTTTGACCAACTTTTGCTGAGTACATGCTACACGAGGCCAGACCTGGTACAAGAAGCTGTGGCGACAGCACTGAGAAAGACAGAAACTGTTTCTGTCCTCCTGGAGCTTCCAATCCAACAGTGGAGACAGGTGTGAACCAATCCGTGACACAATTGTTCCACTGCAGCTGTGGTGCGCACCTTGGGCGCTATAGGAGTGTTCCTGGCCCTGCGTGAGGGGGTCAGAGGAGCCTTGTTGAGGAAGTGACGTGAGCTAAGCTGTTGAGAAGGAACCGACTTGGAGGAGCAGGGTGGTTCCCTCCAGGAATGAAGATCCTTTAGCTTCTCTGGGTCTCAGGGACACTCTTAACCTCCCCTGTCCCCCTCCTGTTAAACCAGCTGATCCAAGATCAGCCACAAAGCCCCACACTGGCAGGAGTGTGGGTAATTTAAACTGTCAACACCGTGTGACCCAGGATTCCTGCTCTGGGGAACACACCCTCCCCAAAAGAATCGAAAGAAGAAAACAGAGTGGGAGGCACAAAGATGATCACAGAAGTGCTATTTATAACAGCAAACAGTTGGAAACAGCAGGAATACAATGAGACAGTAATGCACAAATATGATCGAGCTATTAAACTTGATAAGAATGAGAATTGTGTTAATTCTTGAAAATGTGCACATGAAAAAACTGTCCATGAGAAAGGCAGAAGAACATAAAATGTGCATTCATGCTGACTACATGGAGGCTTTTGGCTGCCATCCTTCGAGGTGATCAAATATAATACACAGAAAGCCCAAGAATGTTTCCATTGCTTGCCTTAATCTTGAATGCTGAATTTATATCTTAAAATTTTCTCAACAACACTTTGATAGCCTAGAGTTTGAAGGTTTTCATGGGTAACACCTGATTTTGAATCCAGTAAATAAATCACTTCTTTACTACACTTCTCAAAGTACCTAAATCTAGCGAGACAGGGAATAGATGAGTGGTGGCCAGGGGCTGAGAATGAAAAGAGAAGACTGACTACAAAGGTTTGTAAGGGGACTTTCTAGGGTGATAGAAGTGTTCTGTGTTTTGATGGTGGTGGTGGTCATGCAACTCTATCCATTTGTTAGAATTCATAGAATGGTACACCTAAAAAGTGTTAATTTTCTGTGTGTAAATTCTATCTTAATAAACCTGATTTTAAACACAAGTGGTCAGTGCCTGGTGACTGAGTGGGTGTACAGGTAAGGGAGACACTCCTGAGTATGGTTTGGGTCTCAATCCTCATCTTGGCGCCCTAGGAGCACAGTCAGAGCCCTAGCCTTCTTCTAGGGAAGGGAATTATGAGGAGTAGGGATACTGATGGTGTCATTTGCCCTCCAGATCCACTCTATTCTTCTCTACCCTGCTCTGCCCTGGGAGGCTGATCCATACGGTCTAAGTCACTGGGTTCCCTTGGGCTCTGGCCTTTGGTTGGGTTGTACCAATGGGAGGAGATTGGAGGGTGTAGAGAGTGCAAAATCTGTAAGTTGGAAAATTTTCTTTCATGCCGAACTAAAACACGTTGAATGACTTAATCATTTCAGCTAGTCTTTTGTTTGTTTATTCCTATTTTACAGATGAGGAAAGATATGTGAAAGAGATTAAGTCCTGGCCCAGATGGCACAGCTAGTAATGGCGGAAGGATGGTACAGACAAGATCCACTGGTCTACAGAGTCTGGGCACATAACCCTCACTACTCTTATTCCAGACATGAGAAGCCCACTCCATCCAGACAGCTTTCTTGTTAGAGAAGCCTTCTTCCACAGAGCCCACATTGGTCTTCCCATCGTTTTCACCCCAGGGCCTGGTTCTGCCCCCAGCAGTCCCACAGAGCAAGTCTGACCCCTCCCCCTCATGGTGGTGTTTCAGATGACTGCAGAGAGCCATGCTGGTCTCCTTAAGTCCCCCTTTTGGGGGGCTGGAGGATATTTGTCTGGGGTCCGTTAGAAAGAGAACAATCTATATATATCTTGCTATTAGCAATTCCCACAGAGCAGCATGAAGGAATCAATCTTGGAGAGAAAGCCTTTAATACAAGATCCGGTATCTTTATCACTTTTTTCCCCTCCTAAAAGATCAAGTTCAATCATCTCTGTTTCCCATTCTTTGGGCTATAAAGCTAAATCTATGGCTTCTATCCAAAAGGCCTGATGTGAAGTCGAAGAGAAAGGAGAGAAAATGAGCCTTATTGCTCACTAATAACACCCAGGCCCAAAGTGTAACAGGCCTGTGCTTATGAAGCAAATGGCATCTGAGACCCCGATAGTGCATGAGCTGAACCAGATGGGGATAATTGAGTGGAAGCAGGGGGTACAATCACCCTCGCTTCTATTTCTAACCCTTTCTCTACTCATCTCATGTCCATTTCACCTGTACCTGAGCCCCAGGACATAATATGAACATTTCTGCCACCATGCTTTTGCCTCGAATACCCTTGGCAGATTTTACCATCTTGCAGAGTTTTTTAGTCAACCAAGTCTTATTGAGCACAGCTACCTGTGCCAGGTTTGGTGCTAAGGACTGAGTATGCAGCAGAGAATAAGACATTAGGAGATGGAGAGAGAGCAAGAGCACCCCTAAAGAGAAGGGGGGCCTCATATCCCTTCTAACTGGATTGCTGCCATGCTGAAGTCAAGTCTGCATGGGGAAAGGTCAGAGATCTTGAGAGAGCCTGCACAAATCTATGCAAAGTCCACCTCTATCAACACCGCCCAGATAACTTCAATAACTAGATGACCCACGCTCTTCCAGACCACAAACTGCAATAATATTCCAAGAAGCAGTGCTCTCTAATAGCTGCCTTTTGAAAAGCAGCAATTAAGCTTGGCAACATTCTCACTTATAAATAAACTATCACCACTTCTAGCAAGGGTTCTGAATTATTTTTTTCAATCCACAATCAGCTGCTGGTGGAGGTGAAAATGCGACCTAATTAAAAAAATGAATCCCTGACTGCTATTGAGCGTGTTGGACTGTTCCACTGTAGTGACCCAGAGGCTGCTGCAGCCCCCATTTGTGACTTCCATTTTAATGTCCTGGTTCAATTTCCTACAGGCAAAGAACTATGGAATGGGAAGGATCATCTTCTCCCACCACTCCTGGGTGAGATAACTAAGGTCCCAGGAGGGGTTACAGTCTCCCAGGGCCACTGGCAAGGGGACTCCTCCTTTGTCACTGCCCTGTCTTTTTTCAACATCATCTCATTTAATCTGCACAACAGCCTAATGAAGGAAGTACTATTATTCTTCCCACTTTGCAGATGAGGAAACCAAGTCTCAAAAGAGTTACACAGCTGGCAAGTGGCAGAACCAAGGTGTCCACTAGACGAGACAATCGTCTTCTGATCAGAACACTACGCTGACTCAGAGGAGTCACGGTGAACGTCACCCCTGCCCTGCCCCTGAGAGAGGTTAAGGAAACTTGCCTAAACCTGGACCTATGATGCAAGAAACAGCACCCCGGGGTAATCTTGGGTCTCCCCTACTTCTGGATTTTGTATTATTAACATGCCTTTTTCGTCTCCTATTCCAAAGGCCTATCTGGCAAGACAGGAGCTTGAAGCATCCTCAAGATAGTACTCCACAGCTCTTCTGTGGCACTCAGTGTCTGCTTTTCACGTAGAGATTCAGAACGCAAGGGAAGCTGTCCATTTTATCTGGATGGAGGCAACTGTCAGTGAAGCAAAAATGAACTTTTGTCCTAGTTAAAGAAACGACGTGAGGCGCTTTCTCGGTAATGATTCTTCTTGCGGCCACTTCCCTGGAACAGCAAGACATCCCTACAAATGTGTTCTGACAGGTCCCCCTGGTTGTTCTGTCAGCTGCCCTTGTGACTAACACCGGCTAGGAAGCCCATAGGCACTACAGTGAGACAAGGCTGGTCCACGTTCTCACTCAAGACTTACTAATATTCTTTTACATGTGATGCTAATAGCACTAATGATACTACTACTAATAAAAACAGTATCTAGCTTTTCTTGAGTGCCAACTCTGTGCCAGGCAGAGGGTTAGGTACTTTAAGCAAATTATCCTATTGGAATTTTGCAACAACCCTGTGAAGTAGCCACTGTTATTATCCTCATTTTACAGATGGGTAAACTGAGGCTGAGAGAGGTTAAATAAACTTGCCTAAGGTCACAAAGCTTGTAAGCAGCAGAGCTGAGATCTGTAGGCAGCAGAGCCTAATTTCAGAACCCAGGCTCTCAACCATGATTCTCAGTTTCTTTTGTAAAACGGGGTTAATCATTCCAGCCACACCTATCATAAGAACCATAAGGAAAGTGGAAACTGAGGTTCAGAGAAGTTAAGTAACTTGCCCAAGTTTACACGGTCAGCAAGTGATAGAGCCAGGGTCTGAAGCGGGGTCTTTTGATTCTACATCATCTGTTCAAGCCCAGAACCTATAGTGTAGTGGCTGAAAGTTTAGCCTTGGAAATCCTGTCATTTACTGATTTTGGGACCCTGGCAAATTGTTAACTTTTCTGACTTTAGTTCCTCCTCTAGAAAATAGAGAAAATAATACCCGTCTCACAGAACTGTTGTGAGTGTTCAGAGAGATGATACATGTAATGGGCTTGGACCCATGTGAGGCACATAGGAAAAATTCAAAATACCAAACACTAAGACGGGAAAGTTACAGCACAAGGCTTAAGAACGTGAGCTCAGAAGAGAAAAAATTTTAAAAAGCATCAGCTCAAGAGCCTGAGTGCAGTCCTACCATTTACCATGTGACAGCGGGTGAGTTACTAAAGCTCCCTGGGTCTCCGTGTCCTCATCTATAAACTGGGGGCAATAACCCATAGGGCTGTTGGGAGCTTTCAATGAGAAAACCCAAGCAGAGTGCTTGGAACAGAGAGGGGCACTTGGACAGCCCACAATCAAAGCTAACTGCTCTTATTATTAATGATAAAAATATTTTATTTTTACTACTCTATACCACACTGCTTTTTTGGTGAAAATGTTTCAAAAGCAATTAAATGCTATAAAATGAAGCATGATTGCCATGGCTGTAAAAGTTCCATGGTTTGGCTTATCACGAACCTTCCCTTATATCATTCTCTCCCCATTTTGTTCTGCAAACAGGAGACTTTTCTTCAGAAAAGAAAAGGCAGGTTATTCCTATGGAGACTAAAAGCACCTGAAAACCTTCAGAGGGAGACCGTGTGAGTACAGCAGAGCCCTCACCCCAGTGGCTGCCTCTCTGAATGGGTGTCCTTTGGAGACAAAAATACCCATCTTCTCTCTGAAAAGACCCTCAGACTTTGTGAGGGTCCTCCCTAGATCCCCAGCCCAGGTCTCAGCAGCCAAGTCACACCCCCAGGGGAGGAGAAGATGCCCAAAGGCAAGGTGCAGAGGCTTTGTGGGTGGTAAGCGCTGACTCCAATTTCTCTATCTTCCTATGAAAAGAACCACAAATGTCTCTGCAAATGAGAGGTCACTGGTTGCTCGTTGCCCAATAAACTTTTCAACTAGGAAACTGAATGTCAAATGGGTTTGTCAGGGCTCCATGCAGTATGGCAGCCCTGAGCAGACACCCCAGAAAGAGTGATTCTTCTCCACCCGGGGTTTCCGCCTCCCCCTCTGCTGGGGAGGTGATGCGATTCTTATCTGAAACGTGATAGGATGTAGAAAATAATTACAAATGAAAAGGTTATTCATAATTTTTAAATGAGTTAATTAGTAAACCCAGTCAGACTCACTCATTACAGTAATTAATAATTGATTATACTTGAAATTAAACACAATTTTTCATCAAAAATCTAATTAAATATCTGTGCTTTTGCCTGTTGATTAGATCGGTTGGTCTGCTGGAAAAGTCTTTGTTAAGGATATTTGTGCTCAGCTGAGACAATTAATTTGATTTTTAATAATTGATAATTCCTTACAAGTTAGTCATTACAGCCTGTGATTATGGCCAAGCAACACGACGCGCAACCCTTGTCCCAGCAGCTGGAGGAGAGCGAGCACCAAGATTGCCATCCCTAGCCCCTGAGGAGAGGTAGGGACAGGCCTCGCACCTGCAGCGCAGTCACCTGCTTCAGCTTACTCCAGCCTCACAAACACCCTTCTGCGGTAATGGGTCGGGCCTATTTTCCAGATGAGGAAATCAGGACTCAGAAAGAGAAGTGAGTTGCCCAAGGGCGAACAGCTGCTAGGTGGCAGAGCTGGGAATGGAATCCGGGCTGTCAGAGGCTGCGTGTAAGCTCTGCCCCAGCACCTTGCTGAGTCTCCAGGTAACAAAGGGAACACCCTAGGCTTGCCTCTCTGACCTGGTCCTTGGATATGGAATCCAGAGTCCAGTCTTAAGGTTTCTACACAGACAGGGTTTTATTAGAAGGATGTATTTATTCTTGGCAAGGGCACATTATCAGTGGACTGACCACTCCTAACTTGAGACACAAATTCTCCCAAATTGACCCCAGATCTGCCTCTCCTCTCCACCTGCACTGTCACTGTCTCAGCTGAGGCCTCCACTTCTCCTGACTCATTTACTGCAATGGGGCCTGTCCTTCCTCCCTCTACCCTAACTTTTCTGAAATAAAGTGTCCTGCCACTGCTTAAAGCCTTTCAATGGCTCCCACTGCCCATCCAATAAGGTCCTTAATTTGGCCTCCAAGGAGATCTTCATAATCTGACCAAATTCTCCTGCATTAGCTCTAGCAGTACCTCCCCACAATCCTTAAATGCTTCAAACACAGAAAACATCTTTGCCACCACATCATCCTCTTTCAAGTCTATGAAACTTCCCTTGCTTTGAAATGCCCTTCCTGCATGTCCACCTCTGGCTAATCTGGACTTGAAGATTCAGCTAAAACATCACCTTTCCCAGGGAGCCTCCCCTAGTCCTCCTGGCGGGCATTGCGTGTTCCCGCAGCCCTGGAGCTGCCTCAGTCACTGCTAGCATAGCTGTCTCCTCTTCTAAGCTATGAACATCTCAAGGGTACGGACCATATATTTAGCCCTAACACTTAGCATAGTGCCTGGCCCAAAGAAGGTACCCTGTATGGTTTGCTGAATGAAAAATAAAATTCACAAAATCATAGATTCAAAGACTATCAATGTTGGAAGGAAAATTAAAGGTCATCCAGTGAAAACTCCTTGTCAGTGAATGAATCTTACTATTGCTACGTGGTCGTTAAGCACTATTTGTACACTTCCCATGACAGGGAGCTCACTACCTTGTCTTTAGATAGTAGCCCTTGTCTTTAGATAGCTGATGACTGACCATGTATTCTTATTAAATGGGAGAGGAAGAAGCCCATAGGATGGAAAACAGAAGAGAGCTTATTTAATCATACAAAGATTTATTCTTTCTCCCCAAATTAGGCTACATAGTATAAACGTTAAGACTTGAATGCAAAACAAATTGATGTCTATATGCAGCAAACTACTTCACTCTTGATGAACAGTGACACTGCTTGTTTAAAAGTCTACTCATTTATGAAATATAATAATGTCAATCAAAAATAAGAGCTGTGCTAGTGGTTGGTGGGTACACAGTATTGGTGATACCAGGAAGAAACTTTCATGCCAGGTGACAGTGCTTGCAACCCCATAACCCTCACCTGTAACCCAATCTACATCAATCATGTACGCCTCGCAGAGGCTGGGTGGGTGCTGACTTCTCCAAGTTTGGCTGTTCCTTTTACCCAACGACCCAAAGCAGGGATGGCAAATACCTGGCATGTCATCAATATTCTCCACTCCTGTGACCATGGCAGACATCACTAATCAATCACAGAGTCTCTTTTCCATTGAGTCTGAATATAGCCTCAGGATCCTTTTCAACACAGCTTTCTAGGCAGCAACAACTAATCAATCAGATGAAGAAGAGATGAAACATGTATGCCACCCTGGCCTCGGAGCCATGAAATTCTCTAAGTCCGTCTTCACAATGGGAAAAGAGACCTGGCACACCAGAGGAGGCTTATTATAGCTTGAGATATTTAAGGAGACCTCCTTGTTTGCAGGACTATCAGCTTCCTGATTACTTGTTTTTATAAAATTTAAGAATGTTGAGAGGGAAGTGACCTTATAGCTTATATCACCCAAACCCCCATCCGTGCTTGAATCCTTTCGCCAAGGATTCTGAACAAGTGGGGGCCCATGCTCTATTCATCACTCCTAGTGACAGCACTTACTACTTCTCAAGACAGCCCTTTTTTCATGCACAGTGACTCTGCTTGTTACAAGTCCGTTTTCACAATGGAGAGCACTCTGTCTTCCTTTGGCCTCTGCCAGTTAGTTCTGTTTCTATTTCTTAGGCTTACACTGAAAAAGTCCCCTTTGCTTACAGAATTTTCTCAGACTTCCTTAGCATGGGTTCAAGGCCTTCTCAAACTGGCCTGACCTACCTTACATCTTAGAATGATAGAATTTGAAGGTTGGAAAGGACAGAGGGTTAAGCCAACCCTGATGGATGCTTTTACTAACAGGCTGATTTACATAGAGGCAGCAGACTCTATACAAAGCCTGCAGATCTCTTCAGATCCACATCTTCCCCGGGAGAAGACCACAGAGAGGGCTCTGAGGCAGGAAACCAGACTGCGTTGGATATACATAAAAAGAACGCAGAGTGGGAGGCAGCCTGTGGTAGCAAGGCAGGGCCAAGAGGAGTTTCTTACATCACAGAGGTGCTCTGGGGTCAGGTAGGAAGGCCAGTCAGTGCTGCTCAGAATCTCTGTGTCTCCTTCAGCCAGCTCTAACTGCTCACTGGGACCTGCTGCTCCTCAGTTGGGATTTCCCTAGGTTCCTGACCCTGGACCTTGGCTCCCACAGTACCCACAGACCCCCTAGCCAGACCCTCACCTGCAGACATGCTTTCCTGGCTTGCAGGCAGCACAGTCCAATCTTTGGCAGTTTCCCTTCACCCCAGGGCACCCCACCTCCTTCCTGCTCCTCACTGCAGCTGCATGGTGCCAAGAGGAGAGGCCTGCCTGTTGTCCAGCCTCTCAACTTGTTATTTCACTTGTAGTGACTCCAATTGATGACACTCATGTCATAGATCACCACCTCGAATGCCAGTCTTAGTGAGTGCTTATGCCTAATGCCAGGCATCCCACACAGGAGAGAGCAGATGCTATGCTTCCTTCTTGGTATCCATGCAGAGAAGAGGAGAAGAGGGCCCCAAAGAGCAGACCTGGACAGTTTGGGAGTGGAGGCCAGTCCAGCGCTCCACGGCGACTTGGCTTACCCTGCATGCTTTGGTTGCCATGCTGCAAGGTGCTTTCAGTGCCCACAGGTGTCTTAGTCACTGTGCTCTGGGCCAAAGGGGAGCCAAGGGAAGCTGGGGTGAGGAAGGTGCTTACCCACAAAGTATGCCAGCAGGATGACCAGCGCAGCTGAGATGATGATGGCGCTCAGGGCTGCACACTTCCAGTTACAGTACTTGGAGGGCTTCTTGAGGTTGAAGGCTGGCCGAGCAAAGGTGCTGCGGGGCAGGGGCCGGGGCGGAGGTGAGTACACTGTGCTGGATGTCAGGGGGTACCCTGGTGATGTGGTGCAGAAGAGTGGGGAGGTGCCTCCCGGCTTGAAGAGGAAGTGCCTGTGGATGGAGAGAAGCCAGAGGGCATCAGGGTCTGCAGACTCACCAGGCACCCAGATCAACCTGGAGGAGAGAGGCAGCAGGAGAAGAAGCATGCAGAGGAGCCTGGAGAGAGAGAGTCACCACAGAGGACAGGAGGGACAGAGAAAAGTTGAATCACGTACCAGACCACAAGACAGGGCACACGAAGACATGTTTCCACGGAACACGGATAGGACAGCCCTACCCATGGGAAAATCACCCAAGCCAAGGCAAAAGGTGTCACCAACTTGACAGAGGGCTGGGTGTTGAGATCCTTTTCCCGGAATGGGATGGGGCTGGGAAGCTGTTCCTTGGGGAATAAACTAGCTGTTCTCTAAAATTACTGTAGTAGCTTGGAAAAGTGTCTAAAATCCTGTTCTGTCTCCCAGAGATAATGGAACCTAAAATTTTTCTTCTCCCTCCAATACCTACTTCACCAGTGTACCTTGGTGGAGGAATGGAATACCATTCTTTTTAAAAGGGGTTTTGGAGGGGGGGAGGGTGGGAACCAAGAAACCACCACTAAGTTCTGCCATGGTCAAGAGTTCCCTAGTGGCTGTGACACAGCCAATGGCCACAAGCGCCTTTGAAGCATTCTGCTTGGAAGCCAGACTGCTGCCTTCCAAGGTCCTGGTAAAAGCTGTACAGGACAGATGGGCAACTGCATCCTGCAGCCTCGCTACAGTCTTGAGGGCAGTGAGGCAGGGTCAAAGCACATGGTTGTGGCCAAGCTAGGTGTCAGAAAATCCTCCATAGCTTGGCCTTAACCATGGCCATGGGAGGACTTGTACACAGCCTGGGAAATGGGGTGCACTGGTTGTACTGCATCCCCCCCAAAGTCTTAGGTTAAAGGGTAAGTCTTAGTGTGATCTGGCACCCTGCTGGGGTGCAAGATGACTTAGGCCACAGAATACATACTCAGGGCCAGAATACATATGATACACGGCCTATGCTGCATAAAAATTGCTACATGAGATGGCTTTCAGAATGGCAAAGGCAGCCAATGAGATGCTGGGAGCTGCATATTAACAAGACTACTGTTAATATGCTAGGCGTCGGGGTATTCCAAGGATAAACTCTAGCAAGTTGAACATGGACTTGGAAATGCGCATGCAACAGGCCCCAGGAGATCCTCCCGCAGGAGACCCCAGGGAAAGCTCTCAGGGTCTGCATGCAGGTGCAGGGGCCGTGGGGAGAGTACACGCAGAGAGGAGGAGCATGGGGATGTCACCTACCCGTCACTGTAAGCCCCATCATGGCGGGAGGCGCTGAGAATGTCCATCTCAATGAGGTTGTCCTGCAATGTCCCTAGGAATGGCTGCTTGCCTAGGTTTCTACGCACACATGGAGACATGAATGAAGCAATGAGTCATGCATCGATGAAGGGGGATAGTAGAGAAACACACAAAGTGGCTGTCTGGTGCAGCCGTGTGTGAGACCAGGGGACAGTTTCCAGGCGATGGGTCCGTGTGCAAGCCGCATGTGCAAGGGGTCTGCCTGGCACAGAGCATCCAGAGGGAGCATTCTCCATACAAACCTGAATGTCTGGCAGTTGTGTGCATCAAATCACAGCTCTCGCTGATGAGGACTGATCATAGATCAGGCACTGAGCTATATGTGTTACCTCCATTTATTTCAAATCTTCAAAATAGGCTATGAGAGGAAGGCAGTATTGTCCCCATCTTACAGGTGAGGAAACTGAGATGTGGAGAGGCAACAGGACTTGCCAAGGTCACCAGCTCGCAAGCTTCAAAGCAGGACTTTGAGCTCAGGTTGATCTGGTTCCAAAGCCTGAGCTTTCTCCCCTACTTGATGCTGCCCACATCAGCTTAAACAATAGCTGGAGACACTCATTTTGCTAGTCCAAAGGAAAAAGAAAGACAAGCATTTGGGGCCATTTTCTTCTTAAGCAATGGTTCTCAAACTTGAGTAAGCATCAGAATCACCTGGAGAGCTGTGCATTGCTGAGGCCCACCCCCAGAGGTTCGGAATCAGTCCTGGGGGTGGGGCCTGAGGATCTGTATTTCTCACAAGCCCCTAGGTTGACTCTGACGATATTTGGAGTGTCATGGTCCTTTAGCAGTGCAGGGACCTGGGAGATGACTGATGGCGAGGATGGAGCCCCACAGAAGACATGGGGGGAGTTCTTTTGTCCCCCTAAGTGCACTGAGGGCAGGGCAGCATTTTGTGACTTTACCTAATCTAACCCAGAATGAAGACAGATACAGTTGCCTTTTTTTTTAATCTCAACCATGCCTGCTAAGTGCCATCATTCACACTTGAGTCCCCTGCATCCTGTTTTCTGATATTTTCAGGACTGCTCTGCCTCACTTGAAAACCTGTAGTCAATTGTTTCTAACAAGCTGGTGGTGGCTTCAGCCTGTTGCGTGCACCCAAGGGAAGGACTGATTGCAGAAAGCTAACTTTTGGGTCCAGCCCTGCCAGGGACCTTCCTTCTGAGTTTGACCAGGTTTTGAGAATCAGAAAACCCAAATTCAAGTCCCTTTTCTGCTGCTTTCTTGTTGTGTGACTCTGGGTAAAAACCTTTAATGTTACTTCCTTCCTCTGTAAAATGGGGATAACAGTACTGAGCTCACAAGGTTGCTACAGGACTGAGACAGTGTTGGAAGAGTTTTTAAGGGCTAAACAAACATCACAGAGGAACTAATGCTAAATAAAATAGTTGCTCTCTACCCTGCGTCTCCCATACACTATTCACTGCTCTAGAACTTGGCAACTAGTACCTAATGTAGATCTCATTCCTCAAAACAACCCTGCCAAGTCAGTACTACCATCTTTTTTTGTAGCAAGCAAGGCTCAGAGAGGTAACTTTTCTAAGGTCCTATTGTACAGTAAGCAGGCGGCAAACTGGAATGGAACCTGGTTTTGTCAAAGACCAGAGCTCAGGCCCTCTGCTCATAACCCTGTGCTGCTGGCCAGACTCACAGACCATAACAAGGAGGGGCTGTAAGGACTATCTCAAAGCGCCATTGCAGTAATGTTCCCAGGGGCAGTGACAGCGCAACACTGTTTCGCAGCTGGGGCCACAGGACCTCCCCTTTGAGAGAATCCTGAAGGGGTCTGGGCCCAGCAGCCTGGGTGGCAGGCTGTTCTCCTCCCACAATACCTGGGAGGAACCGCAGGGGTGTGGAAGTCCCTCAGAGTGGCCTCCTTTCTGCCCACAGGCAGGTGGCCTCGTGGCACAGCAGGAGGCACACAGGCCCCAGCTCCATCCTTCACCAGCCTCGGGCAGGAGAGTCACTTCTCTGAGCATTCATAGAATGGGATAACCACTCTCCTTAGAGAACCTAAAGTATAATTTGGATCATGCCTCTTCTCTGCTCTCACCCCTCCAACAGCTTCACAAGAATAACATCACAGTCCTTACCAGGGCCCATAGGATCTTACAAGATCTGGCCCCCTGCTCCTCTCCAGACTCATTTTCTGTACTACACATACACTGGCCTCCTTGCTGTTTCTCCAACAATCTCAGCCTTTGCTTTCATTTGCCTAAACCACCTTCCCCCAAATATCCACATGGATCATTCCATCCCTCTCACCGTGACTACAAGAGCTCCCAGCCTACTCTTCCCAATCACCCTGGACCCCTTGCACTGTTTTACTTTTTCTTAGAGGACTAGACACACACACTCTCTGCCCCCATATATTTTTATCTGCTTATTATGTTTATTTCCTAATGCAATTTAAGTTCCATGAGGGCAGAAATCTTATCAGTCTTGTTCACTGCCCATGTGCCCAGATTCCAGAAGAGTGCCTGCTACGTGGTGGTAGGCACTCAGTAAATATTTGCCGAGTACTGTGAATGGTGGGCATACAAAGGGAAGTGCGCCTGGCACAGTGCAGGCACACAGTTGGTGTTTAATTGAGGGTGGCACAGGTGTGTTTTATTATTTTTTCCTCCATCCCCTGCCTTTCTGGGGGGAATGTTCAGTCTTTCGACAGTCCACATGTGCCAGCCCGAGCAAGCCCTTGACCGCCCCCGCCCAGAGGGCCCACAGCAGAGCTCCCGCTGCCTCTGGGGTGTGAGGCTGCTGAAGGGCAGGCTCTGAGAACACTCGAGGTCTGGCCTGCATCACGAGGCTAGGGCTCTGCTCTCAGAGAGTCGAATCTATACCTGAAAACCCATCAGAAACAAACAAACATACTCAGAGAAAAAAGACAGAGGATAAAGATCAAAATGTTAACAGTGGGGATTCCAGCATCTGGATCAAGAGTGATTTTTATTTTTACTTTTATAATTTAAAAAGAAACAGTTATTTAAAAGAGAGAGAGAACAGACATATCTATTAGGACAAGGGAAGAGGCAATGCAGCAGAACAAAGGGTTTCTAGAGTGATAGCGTGTAAGATTTCCTGGAAGATCTTCCACACTCACCTAACTCAGATATTAATCATTCAGATCACTCGGGAATCTGGGGGGACACGAGCACTTGCTGAAAATGCTGCCTGTTCAGAATGCTTCTACTGCCTTGAAATAACTTTATTCTCTACTTTTAAAACCTCGTTCTGGGTCAAATTATTAGGCCTCATTTGACTGATGAGAAAACGGAGGCCTAGAGAGACACGTGTCTTGCCCCCGACACACAGCAAGTCAGTGGCAGAGCTGAAACTAAGGCCCGGGTGTCCTGACTCCCAGTTCAAGGCTCCCTCCTAAATTTCCTGTTCCCCCCACCCCCAACACTCTGGGCTCCCAGTTCTTTTGAAAAATAAAAGTTATATGGATTTTCTATCGGGGATCCTAAGCCACTGAGCCCACTCTGGCTCAGAGTCCTGCGTGATTTCCAGCTCACTGCTGCTGAGAGCTCAGGTATGACACCAGAGTCATCTGAGCCTCACATTGGTGGGTGTTGTTAACTCATTTTACAGATGTGGAAACTGAGGCCCAGATAGGATAGTGACACCCAAGATCATACAACAATGCAAAGGTAGCGATGGGACTCAAACCCAGATCTCTCTGACCTCACAGCCCCAAGGGGCCCCTCAGGAAAGAATTACTGAGTGCGAGGGAGCTGCAGCCGGGTGCTGTGCTGCTCTTCAAGCTTTTCTTAGGGTGGGGAGGAGACTGACTCCCCTTGAAGCCTGACAGGATAGTCCCTGAGCTGCCTGACACAGGGCTTCCAGTTCCATCTTTGACCCAGGGAGGGCTGAGCTTCCCTCCCAACGGCACAACAAATGGCTTTGGGGAGGAAGTGGCCAGGAGTTCTTCGAGCTGCCCTGTTCAGTATCCCATCTTCCACAATAAGCCCACTGTCTTGGACCGTGTTTCTGTCCGCAAAGTCCTAGGACAGCCACCCAGTAGGTAGGAAAGGATCACATGCCACATTAGGTAGCTGAGATCCCCAGGGTATACAGGGCATCACAGCCTCAGCCAAGACCACGCTTAGAGTTAGTAATGGAGCTGGCATTTGAACAAATGGATGAACAGAGAAGCAAAAATGCACCAGGTCTTCCAGGCCACAGTGATCCTTCCAAAAGGCCAATACCATAAAGTCACTCTCCTATTTAAAAGATGTTGCTAGCTACTCATCCCCACTTCTACCAGCCCCAACTCCCATGCCCACAAGGAAAAGTGCAACCTTCTGTTCATGGAGATGACAGTATCTCCATGAGGGCCCCTGCACTCCCACTTTACCCAACTCTTAGTTATCTCTCCAAAATGCCAAGCCCTCTCCTGGCTCTGTGCCTTTGCACAACTGTCCTTCATCTCAGAATTCCTTTCTACCCTGCAAATTCCTACTAATGCATGCCCTGAGAAGCTACCTTTAATAATCAGGAAGGTGGCATTGGATAGTGGTTAGGGGCATGGGCTCTGGAGTCAGCTGGCCTGGGTATGGATCCTGGCCCTGCCACTTACTGGCTGTGGTTCCTTAGGCAAGTTACTTAACTTTTCTGTGCTTCAGATTCTTCATCTCTAGAGTGGGGATGATAATAAGACTACCCACCTGTGCAGAAAAGCGTTAAGGAGCAGTGCTGACTGCTCTTCTTTGAAAGGTCTGCTTGTGAGGTTGGCCCTGGGCTGGCGTCTGGGAACTTGGGTTTCAGGAGGGTTCCCACCATTAACTGATAAGAGGGGCTAACTCACTGTGCCTAAACTATTTGTACAAAAATATGGTTTATGCTGAATACCTGCTTTCCTTCTGGGTGTCTGGAATTCGGGTACTTGCCAGGCAGGCGGTACCTATGTGACCAGCCCCCAACAAAACCCCTGGGCACGGAGTCTCTAAGGAGCTTCCCTGGTTGGCAGCTCATTCGAGCCCCCAGTAAGGGCTCTGTGAGTGTTCGTTATGATTGTTACTTGATGCTCCTCTCTGCTCAGAGTACTCCCCAGTCAGAGCCTTATCCAGAAAGCCCTGTCTTCATTCATTCATTTACGGGTCTGCCGCCCTTACTAGACTATGAACTCCTTACATGGCAGTGGCTGTGTCTTATGCACGTCTGTGACTGAATCACCAAATGATGTGGACAACTGTCCATCCCACCTCCCTGCAGTGCTCAGGGGTTGGCCTGGCCCACCAGAAGGTACTGTGTGCCATTCTGGGAACCACACTAGGGCTGGATGGAGACCACCAGGATGGCCTCCCATCCCTGAGGGTGGGCAGGGCTGTTCCCCAAATTGAGCAAGACCACAAATGGGCCCTAGGCTCCCAAACCAGATCAGATGAGCTAGAGCTGAGGTCTGGCAGCCTTCTGCTCTGGCTTCCCCTTCATCCAACAGGAGCCTGACAGGTTATTAATCAGACAGTCCCTGTGAAATCAATTAAGTGTCTGATGCTGCAGAGTGTGAAAGAAGTGGATCAGGGTTTAGGGGACCCTGAAAGCATGTGTCCCATCAGAATGGACCACAGATGCACCTGTGAGGGTTAAAGCAACATTTTACCCCAGCTCGAGAGAGTGCAGGTAGGCCAGTCTCCTCCCTGGGGGACTCAGTTACCCTTGGGGAGTGTCAGAGGGACAGAGGGTTCAGAGAAAGGAGTGAGTTAACCAAGTCCTCTCTCTCCTTAGTCCTTCTGCTAGCCTTTCTTTTCCTGCCAGCATGCAATCTAACTCCCTCCTGGTCATTCTACCAGCTGTTATGGTATTCACTCAGCTATTTATTTTAGACCCTCCACAGAGACTCAGTTTGACAATTAGGGAAGGGCCTGTGACTGCTCCTCTGGCATCAGGAGGCTCCCCCAATCCGGTGGGGCTTGGCAAAAGCTGTTTAGGACAATGATCTCAAATAGGCCCTGCTCTCCTGGGCTTCTCGGCCTTTGCTCAGGCTGTGCCTCCCTCAGGCCCTCCCTTCCTCCCCAGCTCTACCTGGGGACTCCTGCTTGCTCTTCAACTCTCAGTCACCCAGCACCAGGTCCACTGGGAAGTCTTCCCTTTTCCCCACTGGCGTCTCAGCTAAGTATATTTATTCATTCATTTGTTCTATCATTCATTCATATCACCTGTGTGTTAATATTTATCAAGCACCCACCAGGTGGCAAGCCCTGTGTTGGGTGCTGGGGAGGCAATTAAAACACACATTCCCTGTGCTTACCTCCCCCATAGCACTTATCCTATGGCAAGAGTCTGTTCCCGTAAATGTCTTCCCCACTAGGCACACAGTAGGCATTCAGTGAATATTTACGGAACAACAATACTACATGTTGAGCAGTTGAATGTTTATTGTGTACTAAGATATTTTCAGACATTATTTTATGCAATTGCTACAACAACCCTATGAGGCAGTGTGGTGGATTAAAGGTAGCTGAACATTCTCAGCAGTTCTCCCTCTGAGAAGTGGGGTCTGTTGTCCCTCCCCTTGAAGCTGGCTGGCCAACAGAATATGGTGGAAGTGACGCTATGCCAGTTCCAAGCCAAGCCTTTAGGAAGATCAATGACTCCTGTCTCAGTGCCAGGGAGCCCTGAGCCAGAGTATGAAGCACAACTTCCTGCTGGGAAGACGGTGTGGAGAGGCCCTGAGATCACATTAGAGGGAGAGGGATCCCACTGAGCCCAGCTTTCCAGTTGTCTCCTCCAAGGTGTAGGGCATGTGAGTGAAGCCATCTTGAATCCTCAGACTAGCCCTGCTGACAGCTAAACACAGTGACCGACCCTAGTCGACAGCACGTGGAGCAGAAGAGTAGTCCAGCTGAGCTCTTCTTGGACTCCTGACTCACACTGTGAAGTATAATCACTTGGTGGGTTTTTAAGCCACTACATTTTGGAGTAGTTTGTTATGCAGCAACAGATAACCAGAGCAGGAAGTTACTAATATCTTCTCCCTTTTAAAGATGAAGAAATTTAAGGTCTAGGTCCACAGCTAGTGAGCACTGGGTGAGGGTTGGAGCATAAAGCGTGTTTGACCCTAAAACCTGTGCTTTGAACAACTCGCTACAGTGAATGGACCATCACTTATGCCCTCAGAACATCAGGGCCACACTTACTTCTCCAAAGTAGAGAAGAGGCACAACCTACCATTTCCTTTCAACTCCTCTGGTGAGTAGGGGCTCAAGAAATATTTTTTTAATGACTTTCTTCTTCACAGGGTTGATGTATATGAAAGCTGGAAGCAGACGTATATGAAAAAATGGGAAATAGCTTTTGATGCATGTATTTCAATGCCAGGCCCTGTACTGTGTGCTCACAGGATATTCCCTTTACTTCCTCCCAACCTCTTTGAGAGGCATGAATTCTGATCCCAATTTACAGATGGGGAAATCAAGGTTCAGGGATGTTAAGGAACTTGCCTGGCTAGTAAGTGTTAAAGCTAAGGTAGGAGTCCAGGTCCATCTGACTCTAAAGCCCATACTCTTCCCACCTCACCAAGCCGGTCAAAGTTACTTGTGATTCTATCTGCCAAACTTGACACTGATCCCCCTGAAACTGCACCCTGTTAGTTTTGTGCCATCAACTAGTTAAGGTCAGTATTAAGACCCAGAATTCTAATTGTGTTATCCACTGCATTAGGCACCTCTCCTAGTTTCAGGCCATCTTTAGATGTACAGAACTCTGGGTCACAGAGGAAGACTGCCTCAAACATTTCATCTGGATCTTCAAGAATAAGGAGGACTTTGCTAGATCAAGAAGAGAGGAGGGCAACTCCAGCAGAGAGTTGTGAAGAGCATGTGCAAACGCACAGAGGCATGAAAGGGATGACGATTTGGGGGAAGCCTGATGAATATACATATATGTACCCTCACATACACATATTGAATACTAAATATATATATAATTATTTTATACGTGTATGGATGTATATAAAATGGTATATGAGTCTATGCCAACATGTTAACAAAGGATACCATTTGGTGGCAGATATGGGCGATTTTCTTTTCTTGCTTATTTCCATTTTCTAACTGTTCTACAATGAACATTTATAGGAATAAAGTAGAAGGAAAAAAGAAAACAAAGTCCCATATGGTTTGAGCAATGGATGTGGGAGGAGAGAGGGTCAGAAAAGCAGGTGAGCACTGGCTGCTGAGGCAAAAGAAGTAAGCTGGGACCACCTTCGCATCTCAAATTAACCATCAGGGAAACATCCCTGCTGCTCATCCTCTATCTTCCTTTTCCTTGAAAAACCTGGAGAATTACCTACTTTGAGCCTAAGTGAGAAAAATGAACATCCAAGCAGAGGGAGTGGTTACCATGTTCCATGCAGAGAAGCAGGACCATCGATTGTTTGCTGGCTTCTTTCAGCCATGTGCAGTCATTGAATAAGCACATTGGACACAATGGAGATCTGATTAAGCTACTCTGAGTGGGATGACATACAATTATCCGGCACTGTCACTGATGAGAGCAAAGGAGGCCCGTAGGGAAAAGTCACACATGATTTTAAAGGATGTCAACAGAAACATATTAATTAAGAGACTGGGGGTGGGGCAAGTTGGATCATATGTCTGAGAAATTTGCTCTTGGGTAAGTGATTCTATAGGAGTAAAATGGCACAAAAAGATGTTGATTTTCTCTCACTGGACCCCAGAAGCTCAATGTATGAATATCATGGTTATGAGGCAGGCAGAGCAGATGGATCCACTTTCCATATAAATTAACTTCACTTCCATAAATGTGGTATGACTTTTGTCCTCTTCACAGATGAAGAACGGAAGTTTGAGAAAATAAAATCTATGTTTCCCACTACTTTAAGACATAGGGTAGAAGATTAAGAGGTTCCACTTGTGCCAGCCTGGGACACTTCATCTTCAGTTTAGAGAAGGTAGGGAAAGGCTACGCCCCCAAAGTCAATAGTGCTTATCTGAGAATGGTAGGATTACGGGTAAATCTAATTTTTGTCTTTACTTCTTTCTACATTTTCTCCAGTGAATTCATATGGTTTTTATAATCATAAAATAAATCATTTCCATTTTGGAAAAATAGTGGCTGAGCAGAGGGAAGGAGGATGGGCACAGAACTGACACTGACTGGAGTCCTTGAACTGAAGGAAGCATCTTACAAGGCTGGAAGAGGGAGAGCTGGAGAGGTCCAGGCCAGGGGAGACCCATAGAAGGTGGCTGTGGTTTAGGGAAATGGCACTGCACACGGTGTCAGGAAACCTGAGCTAAAATCTTAGCTGTATGTTGACTGCCTATGTGACCTGAGCTAGTCACCGACCTTCTCTGATTCTCAGCTTCTGAAACTCCCAAATGGAATCGCAATAATAATAGCCCCTTCATAAAGTTGTGAGGATTACATCAGATCACACGTTTGAAACCCCTTGCAGCCAAAAGCGGATGTATCAACGTGAGGGATTATTAGGCCTTTGGGTATAAAGGGGATAGGCCAGCAGGAGAGGAGGGGAGGGGAGAGCACCCATCACAGCTCAGGCAGGCCCCATGCCAGGCATAGGGTGACCAAATCATAGGAAAAGGTGGAGATGTGGGCCCAAATCAACACTGACTGGGAGCCTGCTGTATACCTGTGCCAGCCACCTTCACAACCATCAGCTCTCATCTACTTTCACAGCAGCCCTCTCTTGCCAGCAGCATCCCCATTGTGTAGACAAGGAAAGTGAGGCATAGAGGGCTTTAGCAACTCGACCAAGGTTATCCCTTTGGTAAGTGGCAGGCTAGCCCTGGACCTCAGGCTGTTTGATTCTCAAGCCCGTGTTCTTTCTGCCCTACGTCCATCCATCCATCCCACCGCCCGCCTCTCTGCAACCAGAGAACCGCATGTCTATGCGCTGTGCCCGGCACCCCAGCTTCCAGAGCCAGGGGAGGTGGTGGACACACAGAAGGGCCCCACCAGAGCCCTGGGGTCTCAGTCCGCCTGCCCGCCCGCCGCCTCTCGCGGCCTCAGCCCGGCCCGCCCGCCGACCCCGCACCTGGTCTCCAGGGGGATGTTGCTGTTGAGCAGCCAGTTGTCCTGGGCGTGGGCCTGCTCCTGGGCGCCGCCGGCAGGGGGCTCTCCGGAGAGCGAGTGGTCCGTCGGGGCCGGGCTGGGGTTGCTCCTCGGCGTGAAGTTGCCCCGGTTCAGGGAGTTAATGGAGGCCGCGTGGTGCTGGTTGGGGCTGTGGGCGTGCGAGAGCGGCGGCGGCGGCGTCCGGAGCCGCGAGTGGTTCTGCAGGCCGCCGGGGTGATCTAGGGCACAAACACGCGCGGTCAGCGGGCAGCGGGCGGGCACTGCGCGGTGGAGGCCCCGACGAGGACCGCACAGGAGGGAGCGAGACGGTCATGCGGCACTGACAAATCATACATATGAATGCCTTCCACAAATATTCAGTCAACAGGTATTTATCGAGCACCTACTATTCTAGGTGCTGGGGATGCAACAATGAACAAAACAGACAAAAATCCCTGTTCCCGTTGTGCTAAATTCTACTGAGAGACAATAAACAAGATTTAAAAAAAAGACTAGCTGCACCAACTTCACACTGTTTTGTGGATACTTTTAGGGCCGTGGTTTTCAAAGTGTGGTTCAGGACCAGCAGCTACAATGTCACCTGGAAATTTGTTAGAAATGAAAATTCTCAAGCCCTGCCCCAGGCTTACTGATTCACAAACACTTGAGTGGGCCCAGCAATCTGATTTCACAAACTCTCCAGGTGATTCTGATGGATGCTAAAATTTAAGAACCACTAATTATATATAATGGTACATAATAAATGAAACAAACAAGAGAAGTGAACTATATAGTTTACTGAGATGGTGATAAATCTGAGAACACATAAAGCCAGGAATATAGTCTGTATACGTGGCGGCAGTGGTGAAATTTTAGACCAGCAGGCCAGTGATGGCCTCAAGGAGAAGGTGCCTTTAAGTAAAAAGAATGAGTCATGCTGGTGTCTGGAGGAATTAAAAACCACCATTAACATTTTTTGAGCACTTACTATGTACCAGGCACTCTTCTGAGCCCTCTACATGTGTTAATTCAGCTAATCCTCACAACACACCACAGAGTAGGTACTGTTTTTATCCCCATTTTATAGATGAGGGAATTAAGATAAATATTTTATTTACTCCTTCAACTACTTACACCGATAGGTACTATTATGACCATATTTATAGATGAAAAACAGACTCAGAGCAGGTAAGTAAGGTGCCCAGGGGCACGTGGCTAAGTGGATGTTATTTACAAAGAAATAAATTTTCTAGTGATGCCACAAACGAGGCAAGTCCTGGAGGTAACTCTTAACGACCATCCACCTAAGCTATGCTCATGGGAGGCCTTGGCTTTGGAAGCTGAGGATGTTATGCGGGTGAAGAAGTCAGGAAACTGGATTCTGTCCTAGTTTCATTAACCACATGACTGTTGTTATGGACTGCATGTTTGTGTCTCCTCAAAATTCATATGCTGAGGCCCAACCTCCAACGTGATGGTCTTTGGGAGGTGATTAGGTTGAGATGAGGACATGAGGGTGGAGTCCTCACGATGGGATTAGTGCCATTATAAGAAGAGACAGGGGAGCAAGCTCTCTCTCTCCCTCCACGTGAAGAACAGCAAGAAGCTGGCTATCTACAAACCAGCAAGAGGGCCCTCACCAGATACTGAATCAGCTGGCACCTTGATCTTGGACTTCCCAGCCTCCAGAACTATGAGAAATAAATGCTTGCTGTTTAAGCTACCCAGTCTATGGTAGTTTGTTTTAGCAGCCCAAGCTAGGAAATTGGTACCAAAAAGTGTGGGGATGCTATAACAAATAAAAACTGAAAAAGTGGAAGCAGGCTTGGGACTGGGTAATGGGTAGAATCTGGAAGAGTTCTGAGGTGTATGCTAGAAAAAGCCTATATTGCCACAAAGGGACTGTTAAAGGTGATTCTGGTGAGAGCTCAGAAAGAAAAGAAGTGTAGAGAAAGCTTATGTCTTCTAAGAGAACACATAAATAATTATGTACAGAATGTTGGTAGAAATATAGTTATTAAGGGCAATTTTGATGAGGACTCAGACAGAAATGAGGATCATGTTATTGGACAATGGAGAAAAGGTGATCCTTGTTATAAAGTGGCAAAGAACTTGGCCGCACTGGCTTTGTGTTCTGGTGTTTTGTGGAAGGTAGAACTTGTGAATGATGAAACTGGATATTTAGCTGAGGAGACTTGTAAGCCAAGTGTTGAAGGAGTGGCTTGGTTCTTTTGACACTTAGAATAAAATGCGAGAAGAGAGAAATGAATTGAAGAAGGAATTGTTCAACAAAAAGAAACCATAACTCAAAGATCTGAAAAGTTCTCACCCTGTCCAAATTGCAAAAAATGAAAAAGTATGTACAGAAGAGAACAGCAAGAGTGGGGCCGACTTACCATGTGATAAAAAGGTTTATATGGGTGTGACCCATGGACCTAATCAGCCATCCCAGAAGGAACACTGCCAGTTTGAACCAAAGGCGATGGAGATGCAATGAAGGGCAGCTGTCAGACTTCTTAGATTGTACAGGACAGGATGATAAAGGTATTCAGCTGCTTGTGCTATTCTTCAAGAAAACAGAAGACTAGCCCCAAAGATGATTTGGAGATCATCAAGGCCACTGCCTTAGTTTCAAAAGGCCTAAGACTAAGACATCCGTGGATGTGTCACTTAAACTCTTTGAGCCTCAGTTTTCATTTCTGTCAAATGGGGGAAATAGTTTATTAAGGGAACCACAGAGCTATAGTGATATCAAATGAGGCAATCAATGGGAGGGCAATATTTCTGAGGTTCACAGTTTACCAAGTATCCCACTTCAATTGTTCCTCACAAGAATCCTGTATTTCAGAGAGGACGCTGAGAGTGAGTGAGTATAGGATCCAGATCAAGGTGGGGGTGACATTCCAAAGGCTGTGTTCTTGCTTGACTCAAAAGACAGCTTTCTGGAAACCATCAAGCACAGTCAACTGTGAGGCAATCACTGTTACGGCTATTTTTAGGGGAAGATGCATCACTCTCTGATTTTTGGCAACACAATCTTTTATGCCAATGAGTTACAAAGCAAATCTGGTGGGGGGGGGGGAGGGTAGGAGTAGAAGAGAAAAGAAACAGAAACCCATCTGAGTGCATCACTTCCTTATTATAAACCACTACCTGCAGGATAAAGCCCACATGGGGCCCAAGCCCTTCAGAATTTGATCCACGCCTGTCTTTCCAGCCTCATCTCTCATCAGCTCCCTCCCTGGACCCTGCACTCCAGCCATACCTTTCCCCCACAGGCCAAGAGATCTGCTGAGGCAGCACAGTGGCTGAAATCTCAACTCCAATGAAGACAGTCCCCAGGAGGGCCACAGAATGTGAATGGTACCCTCTGAAGATGTGCCATGCTGTGGTCCTGGACAGGAGAGAGCCAGCAGGGATGCCCCTTGATGGGAGGGGAGAGAACCTGGGAGCCAGGAGAACAGGCAGAGGGTCCCCCTCAGAGAGCAGAGAGCCTTGGACCAGGGAGAAGGCGAGACTATGCAGGGCCATTTGTTTTGTCCAGCTGTCCCCAGGCAGCACTTTAATGGAGACATTTAGAGCCTGGGACAGAAGCCAGCAGCAGAAGCAGCCTTCTGGTTTGATCAAGTGTCCTCCCTCTACCCTTGGCCTTTCAGGCTGCTGGCTGTAGTCCAGGACACCACAGCAACGAGAGGGACTGAACCACTACTGTCCAAAGGTTATCAGGAGGCCAGCAGAGAAGGGCGACCTCATCCTTGCTCCTGCCCCACACTAGGACTCAATCTCCTCATGGCATTTCCCCTAATTGATATTAATAGCTGCTGCCATGTATTGGAGCACTTCCTGTGTGTGCTTCATGGCCTTAACTTTTCCAATGCTCACAGCAACCCCTAGATGGCAGTATTATTATCATTCCCATTTCATAGATGAGGAAGCTGAGGCTTGAAAAACTAGGAAGCGGCCCTTACCAATCCAAAGCCTGAATTCTGTCCACTAAACCATCGTGCCTTTGTATAAAACACAGACGCCTCCTGCTTGACTGTTTTAGTCCATGGCCAAAGGCAGGGAAAAAACTCTCAATGCACATAGCAAGTGTCTGAGGTCTGGGTCAAGCCTGCAGACATCTGCTTTGTGACTAAGTGGAGATGCCAGGCTCTGGCTTGATAACCGCTTAGAAGCACTGCCAGGAGTCCTGAAATGATGAGATTTTAAGTACAGGACCGCTGGTCACAGATCTAAAAACTGGGATGAGGAATGTCCTGGTCCAAATCCTCTCTATTTTTTGAAGCTCAGCTCAAGTGCCACCCCCTCCAGAAAGCCTTCCTCCCCACAGTTCCTTTTTCCTCCATTGGCTGCTGACAGCAGGTCACCTGTACTGCCCACCTTTTCCTTCTCCCCAGAGCATGCATACTGATGTCCCCATCTTGCCTCTTCTAGCAGGTATAAAAATCGCTTTCCCCTCCATGCTGGTGACCACAGGTCCTAGAGCTGAGCAGATGTTCAGTATAGGTTTTTGAGTGAATGGCTTTGTGAGTGGCCTGGGCAGTCTGTCCAGAAGTGTAAGATGAGTGTGGAGGATATTTGTGTGCAAAAAATGATAGCAGACCACTTTGGGCTCTCTAGATCACTGGCCTGCAGAGCCCTTTACTACTTGCCTGGAGCCAGAGTTCCAGATGCTTTAGCTGGGTCCTTTGTTTCCCTTCCTTCATCCCTTCCATTCTGAAACCCCTAGGAAAGGGGACCTTGATGTTTCCTAGGTTCCTAAGGGAAGGCTCTGTGTTTGGGGGTTCAGTGATGGAAGCTCACTTACAATCCCCCAAAAGACACATAACCTTCCCAAGGAGCAAACGTTTCCTCTGGTCTGAATGGAGTCTCCCTTCTGCTCCTATGGCCAGGAGGGAAGACAGAGCAAAGAAGCTATAGAGGGGCCTTCTTTTCCCTCCTTCCGCCTCCCCAAATATACTCCCCTCTTTAGAGGGAAACTCAAAACCAATTTACTTACTCAGCACCCTGAGTGCCTGTTCTGTGCCAGTCTGGAAACAATACAACAGTGAACGAGACAGAGATGTCCTAAGAGAGGAACTCTCTTCTGGTTTCCACTCACTGGCTGGCTGGCCTCCAGTAACTTGCTTCACCTCCCTGGCCCTTGGTCTGTGTGCCTGTGAAAGGATGCGCACACTCCTATGTCATCACTTTCTGGAGGATGAAAAGCAATGGCTCTTGCTCAAGTGCCAAGTACACAGTGGGCTCCCACTGCACCCTGAGGGAAAGGGCCTGTGTGTCATTCATCTCCATATCCCCAGTAAATATTTACAGAATGTGGATGAGAGAACAGCAAATCAGGTAGGTGGGCTTCTTGCCTGCACAAGCAATTGATCCTGTCCTGCTACCTGGGAGTAAGGATTGGTACATCTGCAAAGCTGTGCTGTAAATTCCAATTTATACCCTGTTCTCACAGATACAGTATCTCTGAATCAGGCCCAAATACGAGTCATTTTTACTGTTATATTGCACACCTCTGGCAGTAAAGGCCACTTGCTTATCCAGCATTTTGCAAGCCTGGTTTTCCAGGAACTTGTTTTTGCTTCCTACAAGTTCTCAAATAGATTTTCAGTTGCTGGTTCCCTCCAACACCTCAGACATTTTTCATTTTATATGCACAAAAACACCAAAGCCTTTGGGCTGCATCTCCCTGAACCAAGATCATAGTGAGGCTTCCTCAGAGTGCTGGGCAGAGGAGTAGGTAATAGAAAGAGACTAGGTTTCGATGTCAGCCAGTCCTGGGTTCAAGTTTTGGCTCTGCCACTTATAAACTGTGTGACCTTTACCAAATTACTTAACTTCTCCAGAGCTTAAGTTTTCTTATCATTGAATGGAGATAATGCCCACCTTATAGGGTTGTTATGAGAAGTAAATGAGATAATAGGTGTAAGGTGCTTAGTACAGTGGTTGGAATACAGTAATGTTAAAAAATGGTAACTATTAATTCCATGATAAAGGCATGTTGAATGACTAAATTACAGTTGGCCCTCCATATCCGCGGGTTTTGCATCTGTGGATACGGAGGGCTGACTGTATTCATTGTACTCGGCCATTTTATATAAGGGTCTTGAGCATCCTCGGATTTTGGTATCTGCAGGGATTCCTGGAACCAATTTCCCGCGATACCAATACCAAGAGACGACTGTATAAATCGTCACCATGATGATCACTCTATAGCATTTACAGCAGGGTTCCAAAGCAAAAAACCTGGAGAGAGAAAGAGCAGGAAAACGTCTAGGAGAAATGTGGTCCTCGTTTATCACAGCTGAGTCCCACCCTGGACAACTTGCTGGCTTCCAGGAGCCCTGGTCTGAGGAGGGTGCCTGGAGCTCAACAGGCGGATCCAAAGTGATGAGAATGGCTGCAGCCCGATGCTTAGAACAAAGTGGACACGTGGGGTCTCCACGTCTTCAAAGATGAAGGCCCCTTTCTGCGTTTGATAAGCATCTCATAGCAAACTGGGGTGCCTCTCTGTCCCGGGTTCAAGGTGCACCCTGAGGAGAGGGTTCCTGAGGCTGTTCAACCAATCAGCAATATTCAACCACCCTCTGTTGTGTGCAGGGACTTGTTTTAAGATGAGGGTGAGCCCCAGCCTTGACAAATCGCCGGTGTCTGGGGACAGATGTTGAAGGAGGTACAGGGGCAGAGCTCAGGAATCTGGCAGATCCAGGCTCTGCCTCGGCTCTCTCTGTGACAAGCTACATGATTTGGGGCAAGTCAGTAAACTTCTCTGAGTCTCTAATTCCTCATCTATAAAATGAGTATATACTAGTAATGGTAATAAAAGGAAAAGGAGGAAGTAGGGCTACCACAGATTAAATACAGAGATCCACAGAGGAAACAAATATGGTCCCTGACTTTGAGCTGCCCACAGTCTGGTGAAAAAAAACAGACATACAAACAACTACTAGGTAAAATGGTAATTATAATAGTTAACATTCATTGACTATTTACTATGTGACTGGCCCTAAGTGCTTTACTTATTTAATCCTTATAACACCCCTTTAAAGGAGGTAGTATTATTACTCCCCATTTTGTAGATGAGGAAACTAAGGCACAGAAGGGCTAAGTAGTTTGCCCAAGATAACAAAACCATTAAGTGATGGAGTCGGAATTTGAACTCAGGCAGTCAGTCTGGCTCCAGAGCCCACACTGTTAACCTCTCTGCGTGTCATATATTAAGTGAGTTGAGACAGGAAAGGTGCTTATTCAACGCCTGTCACATAGTGAGCGCTCTACCAGCCCTGGCTACTGTAATCCTCCAGGCCCACTGGAGCTCCACGGAGCACAGACGCAGCTGCCAGACTGTTGGGTTGGGGAAGGTTTCATGAGAAGTGACATGTGACCTGTGTTTAAACAGCATTCTAGGCAGAGGACGATGCATGCCTGAGGGTTCAGAGCCTGAGAGAGAGAGGAAGGACCCCAGGGCCCTCGATAAGCAGTGGGATGGCTGTGAGGGGTGGTAGCAGGAGGCATGGTGGAGACACTGGGGGCAGGCCCCCAAGGTGGTTGCCTGGAGGTGCCAAGCAACAGAATGTGGCCTCGATCAAGAGGGTGCGAGGCCGCCCCTGATGGGCTTTGAGCAAGGGCGTGCCATGATCACACTACTGTCTGAGGAAGATTCCTGGTGGCCAAGTGGAGGATGAACCAGACAGAGGCCTGGCCCAGACTGGCTGCAGATGCCTGACTGCTAGAAAGATTCCAGTGGAGTACGTCGTTATTCTTTTATAAGAGCACATGCATGAGAAAAAGGCATAAACTTCCAGAGCTTTGGCTCAGGCAAAGAATTCGAATATGTCAACAGCTCTGTGATGTAAGGCCAGCACTGGCTCCAAGAAAGGGTGCCAGGCCGGGTGCCCACTTCCAACCCTGTAAAGTGGCTGATGGGCGCCCAATGGTCTCCTTGCTGCAGAGCTAACGATGACCCTGGCGTGCACTGCAGTCATTAATCGGGCCCTAAAGATTGCCAGATATGAAAGATGATGGTATTTAATTATCACAAAACACAAAAACTCCAGCTGCCTGAGAAGGCCAAAAGAAAGAGTTATTTGGCTTCTATTAAAATGCCATCGACTACCACTGACTCGGGATGGTGATGTAGCAGTGCTGAGAGCTTAGCTAATGAACCTTGGCCTACACGACCAATTTGGAGAGGCCGGAAAGCTGTTTGTCACCACAGTCGGAATCTGATGGCCTGATTTCCAGTCTCAGTTCTGCCTCCCTCAAGCTGTATAATCTCAATTTATTTAACCTGAGTTTTAGTTTCTTCACTTGTCAAATATATATATGAAAGCATCTTGCAAACTGTAAAGTCCCATGCAAGAGTCAGAGATAACCATCACCATTATTATTATTGCCTCAACCCAGAATGAATAAAACCAGTGAGGTCCAAAATGGCACCACCAGTCTGAGCACAAGGCCAGGGCGCCCATTCATGCCCTCCCTGAACAAACGCTTTCTGCTCATTTTCTCTGCTGTGCTGTTCATTCTATGTTAAGGCCAGTGTGTGGGGGATTCTAAATGGTACTAAGGCCTGAAACCCCAGAAGGACTGTGGAGCTTTCCGTGGCTACCCTTCTAGTCTTGACGGGGAGTAAAAAAGAGCACCCCAAAGTCACAATATGGCTGTCTCTGCTTTCTTGTTCATTTAGCCCGAACAGACCTCTGGGTGAACACTCAGACTATTAAAGTGCTTTGTATTTGAGAAACAGTAATGAGGTGACAGTCTTTAATGCAGAAGCCTCGTGGTATGGTGCGGTGGTTTTCAAATAAGAGTGTCCGGAAACGTGGAAGGGAGTGTTTTGTGGTTGTTACGATGATTGGGAAGCACAATGGGCATTTGGCAGGAAAGCCAGCTGCATGGAGTGCATGGGACCCAGTGATCCTTGGGGGCACGCAGTCCAGTCAGTGGGAGGATGGGTAAACAGCTAATAAAAGGTTTTATCCTCTGTTTGCCTCCTCCACCCCATCCCCAGTTCCAGATCACTCTCTGCCCTTGTCTGTCATAAGAGGCTGACCGCTAGGGAAGGCCTCACCTGGGCTCCCTTGCCCCCAGCTTCCAGATAGGTTTGGCTAATTGTTAGCACAGCAGGACATTGAGAGGTGGGAGGAGAGAGAGGTTGAGGTCACCCTGCTGCCCCCATCTTCTGCAGCCCTGCTTCAGAGCAGTGTCGAAGGCAGTAGCCACATCCCTGAAGGCTACAACAGTTTACAGACAGCATGGTCTGGGAAGCTTCTAGGAAGAACAAGAACTTGAACTGGGTAGTGAAGTGGAGACAGGATGGAGGTGTATAAAGGGGAGGGAGGGATATCCTAGGCAGGGGAGTTGGCATGAGCAAAGGCCTACAGGCTGAGAGATACAGACCCCTTAGGGCAGCAGGATGGTGTGGAGACCTGGGCACCTGGAGCAGAGATCTGGCGAGGGGGAGCAGAGGGAGTTAGGCTGGAGTCCACTTTCCAGAGCCTAGAGGGCAGGCCTGGGAGCACAGAGCCAGAGGGGCAGCCTTCAGGGTGTTCACAGGGTTCACCCCAACTTCTAGCCTTTTAAAGCCAAATGCTAGAGTAATCACAAGAATGAACCGGAATCCCCAGGCTTCATTAAAATGCACATAGGAATCCTCATCCAGAAATGAATGCTCTCCTAGGGTGGGAGTGGGGGCAAAGGGCACCCTGCTGCCTTTGACTAAACAGCTGAGGGAAGAGCACAGTGTCAGAGTCTCTGTCAGGGAGACGTGTGGTCAACATTGCTCTTTATTCCCAGATCATGGTAATTTACAGACAGGCTAAGCCAAGAGCATCAAAACCTATCTGGTCTAAGGGCATGTTTGAACAAGTTGGCTGGGCCACCAACTGAACTCGGAAGAACTCTCTCCCAAAATACATTTGCCCAAACTTCATTCTTGTGCTTGTCCCTGTCAGCCACTAATTGCTGTGTGACCTTGGGCAAGGCACTTAACCTATCTGAGCTCCAGTTTCCCCAATTGACAAACAGGAGGAGGATCTGGTGGGACTCCCCTCCAATTCTAAAATCAAGATTGTATCATTCTTGGCAGATGAACCTGGGGTATTTGTTAATGAACATCTGCTTGCAAAAGATTTGCACAGCAAGCTGTGTATCGGATTGTGCTGTGTGACTGGGCACCGAAGAAGGCAGAGAAGAGAAGAGAGAGAAACATGGCGCTTCTTTCCTCCCTCCCTCCCCTCCTGCTTCCCTGCTGTCATCCCTTTCACAAAGGTCACTCTCTACAGGCCTTGTGCTTGATACTGAGACACAGAGATGGATTAGCCCAAGTCCCTGCCTGTAAAATCACAACAGACTCCTTGGAAAAGGCCGGCTGTAGCCACAGGGAAAATCTTTTCTGGGTAAATGGCTTTTCCCCAAGTTAAAGCTGTGTCCACCTCAGGGCAGAACTTGTCCTGGGAAAGCTTTCTGCTTGTCAAGTAAGTTTTCCTTCCTTCCATGTCACATTCTTACCCTTTTCAAAAATGGTCTGACCCATAAACTGTTAGGTCAAGTCCCCTATCAGCAAGACACCATAGTTGGCAGGTAAGATAGGAATGTGTGTGTGAGTGTAGGGGGTGGAATTCAGTTCAACAGGACTCTGCAGTGTGTTGGAGCAGATAAAAAGCTCATGGAAATGTAGTAGGTTGCATTCATAGAGGCAAAGCACTAAGAACGAGGAAGGTGATGGACATGCTGTGCTGATCAGCTGCAGTGGGTCTCGAGGAGGGACACCTGGATTGTGGGTCATCCCAGTGTCATAGAGGCTGACCCTCTCTGGAGGTATCTGGAGCTAGTTAATGCTTTCCTTGGCTTCCTTGGATGGAGAAGGGTTTAGAAACTGTGCTCCTAGGGGGGTAGGCAAAGGACCAATGCCGTTAGCCTGGAAAGGAGATAGGTTAGTGGAAAGGGCTTAAAGAAAGAGTGGTGTCTAGGAGTCTAGCTGAAACACAGAAAATGCCTTATGATTAACTCTTCAAGTCTCCTCGCTTGCACCACACAATTCATAGCTAGGAAATTAAACACTCAATTACGTGGTGTCATAGAGAGTCCCAGATTGCAGAACTGTTCCCAGCTTTGCCATAAACTCACTTCATGGCTTTGGGAACGTCCCTTCCCCTCTCTGGGTCTCAATTTGTCTGGCTGAAAAATGAGGTTCCTTCATTTTATGGATGATCTCCTGTGGTTCCTTTCAGCCTTGGACAGTCTGATTCCTCATGGCTTCCCTCATTCCACTCAGGGAATTTCCTGGAAAGAAGATATTAGGCGGAACACTACTGCTGTCTTCAAACAGCTAAAGGGTGGAGGAAGGGGCAAATCTACTCCACGGGCCTTTAGGAGGAAGAATCAGGACCAAGGCCAGGTCCTGATTGGAGCAACCAGCAGTTTAACTAAAGAAACCCTTCTTCCTGCCAAGCTCTACAATGGGCTGCCTCCCAAAACAGTGAGCACCCTGTCAGTGAAGCAGAGGCTTAAACAGCTGGCCTCAGCCTCCTCCCTGAACTTCAAGCCTCTGCCACTCTAATGAAATATGTACGGAGTTAAACTTAATGCCTCCCTGTTCCCCAGCCCCCAATTCTGCTCCCTCTTGTGTGCTCCTGATCTCAGCATCACGGGTTGCTGCCAGAACCATCCACCCAATCAATCAAAGCAGACCTCTGGGAATCACCATTGCCACTTCCCTCTTTTTCAGGTTCAGTAACTTAATGATGATTACCAAGTCCTCCAGCTTTCACCTTCCAGATCTCTGTGGGACCCTCACCACTCCCCTTGTCACTACCTTAGCTCAGGCTCTCATCAGTGGACCTGGGCCATTACCAACACTGGTGTCCCAGCCCGCAGGCTCACCCCGCTCCAGTTCATTTGCCATCATTAGCTGGAGTGAGCTTCTTAAAAGAAAACAATCATGTCACTCCCCTGCTATAAAGCCTTCATTGGCTCCCCACTGCCCACAGGACAAGACTCCTCAATGTCTGGCCTGAGCCCATCAGTCCAGGGCAGCATCCACAGCTCTCCACTCCCCTCTTTAAAAAAGGTGCCAAGGTTAACAGGCTAATTATAAACCACTCATGAAACTGTCCACTGCTTGTCTCACATCCATGGCTTTGCACATGCTGGTTGTCTTCTGCATGGATGGCTTTCTTCACTTCTTTACCTGGTTAACTCAGATTAGAAGTTACCTTCTCCAGGAAGCCTTCTCTAAATGCCCCCCCCCCATACTCAGTTTGGGTCAGAGGCCCCTCTTCTGGGCTCTTCTAGCCCCTATGGCGCACTCTGAGTTATCATCATTTGTTTGCATATCCGTCTCTTCTACCAGACCGTACGCTCCAAGGGTAGAGGTCTTATCTTCATACATCACAGGCTATGAGGTTAAAAGCAGATCACGCTTCTCTCCGGGGTCCATGGAAGGCTCTTTCCCCCAGGTGAGCTCTTTCCCCAGGTGGGCTCTTTCCCCAGGTGTCTCTGTTCTCCAGGTGGGCTCTGTCTCCCCCAGGTGGGCTCTTTCCCCAGGTGGGCTCTGTCCCCCAGCTGTTGCCACTGATTCTCGAGGGGCATGGGATAATGTGGGCACTCTGGGCACCTGGATCTTTCTCTTTAAACTTGACCTGATGTTCTCCAAACTGCACATGTTAGACAGCTGATCATTGAAACTTTTTATATTTTTATCAACAGTTGAAGATGCCATGAAAAGGGAATCAAGATGTGAGTCTCAAGGTTCCCACGGGGAACGGCCTACTTTGTTGAAACAAAGGTCAGGGCAGTTTATCGGGTGGTTTTCCTAACTACTGCCCACCCCAACCATTGCATGGGCCCTGCAGGAGGCTAAATACCAGCACATGGAGATGTGAGCTCTCATCCATCATGTTCACATCCCTCCCTCCACTTTATATCCATCAGTCATTTTGAAGAAACTGCTTTCTCTTGGAAGAGACACTGACATCCCAAGATGAAAGGGACAGGTTGCTAGGACCCACAGAGCATTATTGCACGGTGGTTAAGAGCCACGGCTCAGGCTCAAGCTGCCTTGGGTTCGAATCCCACCTCTCCCACTTGTACACTGGCCATATTACAAATCTTTTCTGGACCCCAGTTTCATGCCATGAACCTCATTCAAAGAGCACAGCGGCCAGGAGGGTGAGTGCTGAGTCAGATGGAATTGAGTTTGAAAGCAGACTCCTCCACTTACTAGCTCTCTGGCTTCAGGGGGTTTTTAACCTCTGAAAGCCTTGACTTCTTCAAGTGTAAAATGGGGCTAGTAGCGCCATTTACTTCTTGGTGTTGCTTCAGGAATTTAGTGAGACAGTCCTTGGCACAGTAATGGGCAAATAGAAAGAAGTCAGTTGAGCTTAACTATTAAGTCACTCTCCCAGCTCCTTAGAATCTCATCTAATTACACTCCCCTAGGCTGTAGAATCTCCAAGGGTGGAGATATTATCTATCTTCCACCTAGTCCTTGGTCTTCCTGTACCTTCAGCTGTCCTCCCTGTAAAGGCTATTAAGCTGTCTGTAAATGTTTGTTGAATGAATATAAGGTAAGCCCTTGTCCGTTCAGGGTCTTTAGGTCTGAGCACCAGGAGGTTGTCAGGGAGGAAGAGAATGTTTATTGACACCTGACTATGAGCAGGGCTCTTGTGAACGTTTCCTCATTTCATCTTCAGAGCAACACTGTGGGGTAGGTCTTCATTTCCCCATTTTACAGAAAAGGAAACTGAGCCTCATAAACCTTCTCATGTCTATGTTTATGAAATTCTTCAAATTTTCTTTAATAATAGAATATCTCAGGCCCTAGCATTTGGGGCAACTTTATTAAATGTAAAATGTATCAGTGTTTTTAAATTGATTTAAAAACAAGAAACAAAACAAGAAACCTGCTTATGGCCTCACTGCTAGGAAATGATAAAGGCCAAGATCCCAGCACAGATCTCTCTGCTCTTTCTACTCTTGATGCCTCCTAGAGGCAAAAGCAGGAGAAAAATAAATTCTGAAGTACTTAAGCTAAGCGGGTGTACTTAGCCATTTATTAAATGCCAAAACCTCTCACACATTTTTACGGCAGAACAACAATCATATCAATAGTTATCTGGATGAGGTGTTTTGTGGACCACAAAAAGTTTTAATGTTCAATAACACACCATAAGGACAACCCAAAGAGGGAGGTGTTGCTATCCTCCTGTCACACCCGAGGAAACTGAGGCTCTGGACCACCCAGGCGGCAGAGACTCCAAGCCCAGTGCCTCCCCAGCCTCTGCAGGAGGTCTTGCGTGCAAACGCCTTCTACCTGGACCGAATAGCCCCCGTCCAGCAGTCACAAGGCAGCATGGAGCCCCTGCTCAAGGGATATTTACCCTCTTCCTCAGGCCACGAAAGGCCCCACTTAGGGGAACAGGCAGAATGCATCCAACTAATCATACAGATCAGAGAGATGCTTTTCATCATTTATGACATGAACACATGTGGGTTTTCCTTCTGATGCAAGCTCAGGAGATCTTAGGCAGGTATTCCATCCATCAATGTCCATAAACCAAGTCAAACTAGAAACAGGTAAAAGGAATTTGTCCTCCTGAAGTCCTCTGCAAAGTGTCCAGCTCAATCCCCAGGCCACAGAAATAAAATAATAGTACTAACAGTGGCCTCAAAGTACTGCAGGCTCGCTGGGCTACTAGGTACTCTGCTAAGCATCTTTAATGCACTTTTCCCCACTTCATCTCCCCAAGAGTCCTCTGAGCTGGGTGTAAGGGGCACACAGAGCAGTGTTTTAGGAGTGTGGGCTTCAGAGCCAGACAGCCTGGGATGAATCCTGGCTCCACCACTTCCCGGCAGTGTGGTCCTGCCCAAGTTACTTAGTTTCTTGTGCCCCACTTTCCTGTCTGGAGATAATATTCATGGGATGGTTGGGAGGATTCATGTAAAGTGCCAAGAGCATGCACAGCATCCAGCAAGTACTCACCAAATGCCAGTGATTATTATCTCTGTTGTACAGATGAGGAAACCGAGGCTCAGAGAGAGAATTTGCTCATGTTCCATAGTTACTAAGTGTCAAGACTGGAACTCAAGTCTAACTTCAACTCCCATGTTCTTAACGGCTATGGCATACTTTCCACTCAGCACCCTCCCATTCACTTGGCACACAGTAGGTGCTCCACAGATGGTATTATTACTATTATTATGATTATTTGTACTTAAGTGCTCCACTCCTCATCAATGCCCTCCCAAGATGACTGACTCCCAGCTCCTGCCCCTTCTCTTGCCCTGGCATCATGTGCAGCTTACAGAGCAAGTCCCTGCAGCAAGGGCACAGACAGCACCAACTTTATTTCAATGCAAAAAGTGTACAGTCTGTGGGCGCCACCTGGGCTCATTCCCCACGTTAATTCCTTTCTCTCAGCAGTGGAATATTTTATTTTTCCAATTTCAGAATCTACTTATGTTAAAAAAGAAAGAGGAATCCAATCAGCCCAGCTCAGGTTTGCGAAACAAATAATGCAGCCGGCATAGAACTTTAATCAAACAGTTATATTCATAACCACAGCAATCACTGCTCTGCCTAATTTATACAGCCCAGGGCCTCCTAAGAAAATGTCTCTTGACAATATAGGATGCAATGCAGAGGCTCCCTGACACAGCTTCAGGGGTGCAGATCTCCAGGCCTGCCATCTTGATGAATCTGAAGCAAATCTGGATTTGGAGGCACATCCCCCAGGAATTCCACCCACACTGAATGTCATACTACATTTTCTTTTTCTTTAAATAAGGAAATGGAAGGAATAAACTTTTGCCTGGCTGCTTCCTTTGTTTTCTGGAAGAAATAAAGCCAAGCTGCCTTCATGTCCTAGAGAGGACAAGTGCTTCAGAGTCTGGCTGACATGGGTTTGAATCTGGCTCTGTCACTCACTAGCTGTGTGACCTAGACAAGGTACTTAACCTCTCTGAGAGCATCTATAAAATGGAGATAAGTACACCTACTCACAGACTGAAAATTAAATGAGAGAACAGTGAGTTTCCTACTAGACTGTGAGCTTTGTATTCCCAATGCTTAGCACAAGTACTACTTTATTGTAAGTCTAATGTAAATGTTTATTGTTATGCCTACAATCCTAATGTCCATTGTTTACTGAGTGATTACTCTGTGCCAGGGACTGTGCTAAATTCTTTACATGCGTGATCTTATTTTATCCTAAAAACGCCCTGTAAAGCATGTATTATAATCCCCTTTCCAGCTCTGAGATTACTGAGGCTCTGAAAAGTTAGGAGACTTGTCCAGAATGATACACCTAGTAAGAGGAGGAGCCATGGGGAACCCCAAGATCACAGAGATATAGCCAGGATTCAAACCCAGGCCTGCCAACTCTACTTCTCTGTCCTGCCCCTTCTTCCACAGCACCCATCAAACTTCAGGCACAGCAGACAGCACATTCTCAAGGATAGTTATTTTCCCTTTCTTTCTCCTTGTGACCTCTCATGTTTTGGGGTTCCTTGGGGGCGACTCAGAAATCAGGGTAATACTTCAGGACATTTAGAGGGGCTGAACCATCATTTCCAGCCAACATCTGTTAACATTCGCAATGGGCTTGCTCTGGGTTAGTTACTGGACAGAGGCACTAGTACCCTTGCTGTGGCTTCCCAGATTTCTGGACTAGCTAGATGAAATCAAAGTGAGAAATCTAACTCTCCTGAATGACTTGGGGGCAGAGAAGGTGCCCACCCAGGTAGCCAGGTGAGTCTGATTTGGCCTGCTTATGCCCTGCCCATTATCTTCAGGTGGCAGGGGCAGGCCTGGGTCCTAGTTCCAGCCTTGCCATGATCTCGCTGGCACATGGTCCAGTCACCCCACCTCTCTGGATCTCACTTCCTTCCTGCATGACTGGAGAGTGTTAGACCTCATTCATTTGCTCAGCAAATATTTCTATCAGTTGTTTCCAAACTCTTCCCTCCTAGAATCCTATTAATAATTCCCTCTCAATTACTCTGTTTTAAAATATTTTGTTTCTCACACAAGCTATATTCATTAACTAATCATGAATTGTTTTCCCATCTTTTAATCAAACACATGTAAAGCCGATGATCAGACATTCTGATAGGGCCAAGAGAACTCAGTGAAAGGATCCTGAGCGCCTGGCCCATTGCCAACATGAAAGAGGCCCTGTGTTTACTAAACGAATGAATGAATGGATGAATGAATGGATGGATGAATGTTTGACACTAAGCAGAAGAGCACTAAATGGTAGGGAAATATGGAGTCAGAAAGACCCGGATCTAAATTCCAGCTCTACCATTGACAAGCTGTTTGATCTTGGGTAGGTGACTTAACTCTCTAAGGCTCATCTTTCCCATCTATGAAAGGAAGACAATTAGACATATCTTGCAGGACTGTTGTAAAGTTGAATAATAATAATAATAATAATAAGAAGAAGAAGAAGAAGAAGAAAAATAATAGCAGCTAGCACTTGTATAAGTGCATAGTATGTACCAGGCACTAGTCTAAATGCTTTACACATATTAACCCATCTTCATAATACCTCTCTGAGGTAGTTACTATTATTACTTCTGTTTTATAGATGGGAAAACCGAGGTATGAAAATGACATTATGTAATTTGTCCAAGGACAGACTTGCATGATGAAGACAGGACAAACCTAGGCGGACTGGCTCCAGAATCTGTCTTCTTAACCCTTCCACTCTACTGCCTGGGCAGGTCATGCAAAGTGCCCACCACATTGCATGGTAACTCCCATGCCTGCTAAGCAGAAGCCCTAAAGGCTGGCCAGTGCAGCCTTACTGCAGGCAAGAGCACGTTTTTTGGCTGGGCTTTTTACAATAATGGCAATTACTGATAGCACCCCTATATCTACATGATCTATCATGGCCCAGGAACCACAGTGGGGATTGAGTTTGAGGTGTTATTAGAGACTGGCTCTGCTGGTGACTGTACCACAAAGACCTTAGTGGATGGGAGGGAAAATGAAGCAAGTGCTGTCCATCTAGCCTCCATTTCTGAGGACATGCAAGATTCCTTCTGCTCAAGGTTGTTTCCTTCCATCATGCCTTTGCCTCCTTTTTAGTGTTTCTATGTGGCTTTTCCTTGCCTAGCATTTCTTCTGACAAAAGAAATTCTCTCTTTGTTTTGGGGAGCCCTATTCCCAGCCTATGAATTTGGATGGAACTGGCTTTAGGGTGGCCCGTGAGAGCACCCTCATACCTCTGGCCAGGGTGTATGAGTCAGCCAGAAACATGTGACCCTGGTCAGGCCAATCAGAGTCAATCTCCAGATTTTTCTGACACTAAGGGGAAAGAGGCACTCTTTTCTCTGGGTTTACAAAGCCAGTAGCATATAGGCCTGGAGGGGTCCCTTTGTCATCAGATGGGAATGCCTGCATGAGAGTGAGGCCAAAACATAGAGAAACAAAGTTAAGAGACAGAGAAAGAGATTCATGAAGACATTACTTGAATGCCTGGATCTAGTTGCATTGATGGGAAAATGACCCCCTGGACTTTTCAGTTATATCACTCATTGTATTTTATTCTTAAAAAAAAAACAGTTGGAGTTGGGTTTCCTTCCTTTACAGCTGGGAGTCCTGTCTAACCCATTCCCACTGCTTAGAATGCTCCACTACTATAAAGTATGACCATTTCTACCTCATAAGAAAATGTCCTGCAATGATCTGTGGATACTAAATAGTGAGAGAATGTCCATTTCCAGATGGCAGACTGTGACCCTTGTGGAAACGGGCACAGCTGCAGTGCTGAGCCTGGAGGCAGGGAGTGGCCGTCCACTGGGTCACTGTACTGCCGTTCGCCACCTTGTTCAAGTTCTTGTGCCCCCGCTGCATTACTCACGGACACTGTTAGTAATCACACTTACTCACATTGATTTCTTTCTTCTCCCCGAGGACGAACTACCTCATCCCTCCCTAATCTAATGACTGAAATTAGGCGAAAGCAGCCATCTGATACATGTTAGGCATCACCCCAGAAAGGAAGTCATCAAACAAGATATTACAAAAAAACCTTTTAAGGTCTCCATTCTCTTAACTGCCCATGCAAATCAGACAGAATAATTCCAAATGGAGAGGAATACGCTTGAGGCTGTGGCTGTTACTCTCGACCCTCCCTGTGCCGGGTCGCCCAGAGCACGTATCTCTGTGCTGGTGGGTTGTCCCTCATCTGCATATGCTGGGCCTCCTGCGTGCCAGGCACTGTGCCAGGTACTTGAAATATATGCTCTTTGGTCTGTGGTACAGCACTGTGAAGTTCTAGCACTTTATCCTCATTTCACAAATGAGGAAGGTTTGTGCAGGCTCAGAGAGGTGAAGGGATTAGCCTGAGGTTACCCAGTAAGTGGTGGATTCAAACCTTGGACTAGCTTGACTCTACAAGCACGGGCTCTTTCTACCTCTCCCCACTGCCGCCCCCCCACAACCCTGCCCCATTGACATTGTATGTTAAAGGGATCCAGTAAAGCTGGGAACAGCCAGTCCTGTGAATATGGGCATTTTTACAATGTGTTGAGTCCCATCTATAGCCTGGCATTACTTAGGCCTATAGAGGAATGGGGGAGATGCCTGTGTCTGTCCTCTCTGGATATCCCCAGATACTGTGACCCAGCAGATATCTCAGCTCCTAGAGATGAGGTCTGGGCAGGGAATGCCATGTCACAGTGACCATGTCCAATGACAAGTGAACTGTGCCCAAAAGAACTTCAGAAATAGATCTCTGTTCCTCCCTCTCTGGAACTCAAATGTGGCATTTAGGAATATTTCTAAATGTCAAAAGCTTCCATGAAGATAGAGTCTGACTGCCCCCTTCACACACACTTAAGGTCTGAGCTATAATTACAGACACCTCCTCTCTGATCCTCCGTGTTTGCCTTGTTTGAGCCCATCTGGGCAGCATAGGAGGGCTGTAACCAATATAGCCAGGCATTGCAGGCAGGCTCCTGGGGGAATCCTGCTCTCCCAGCAGACTGATGGGGAAGGCCTGGAAATGGAAGGCATAGGGCTAAGGCAAGAAGGGAGGTGTCAGTCCTGGGGAGCCTGGTGTCTGGGTGACAGCTCAAGGCAATTTTTGCTCTGGGCCCATCACTAGACTGAGATCACACACTGCCGACTTCACTCACGATCTCAGACTTTCTCTGAAGATCATGAGCTCTCCTCTAGGGCCCTGAAACTCACAGACCCTTTCCTTCTCTTACCCCAGAGTACAGAGTCTGGTCAGCCAACTCTTACTGGTACCTCCTGTGTACAGGCCGTGTGATGGGTACAGAGTGACGGAGGGAGGGGCATGGATATCATCCCTGTCATCAAGGCACTGAGTCTCCGCAGGGAGATAGTCTTGGAGACAGTGAACCTAACTGGATGCAGTATGGGGACTGCTGGTATCCAGGGTGTATATGGAGTGCGATGGGGCTGGAAGGAACTGAGATTCTTTTGCTGAATTGGGAGAGAGCCTAGGAAACGGCGATAAATGACAACCAGATGCCAATATGCAGCAAGCACTCTGCAGAACATTTCTATACCTGTTCTCAGAGGCACTCTCTGGAGGCCTTGAAGGATGGGTAGAATTAAACGATAGGGAAAATGTATAAAATATGCAGGGACAGCTTGAGCAAAGGCGGGCAGGCAGGAAATAAAGGGAGTGTGGTCTGTACCATTTAAAAGGCAATTAACCAAGTCCTGCCCTCATGATGTCTTTATGATGACAGCTCTCGTTACTTAACTCTTCCTGGGTTCTTGCCCAGTGCCTCCAACAAGGCTGACGGGTCTATACACTTCTTTAAATCTCTGTTTCTCCCCAGAGTCGACACAGTGCTCTGCTTGCAACAAAAACTGACTCAGCTGTTACCGACAAAATGAAGACCACATTCCCATACAATAAAAGAACACTGATTGGACTGACACAAGAGCAAGTACCATTTCTGAATAGCCTATCCAAAGGCACGTTTTAACATCAAAAAGAAAATCCTTTGTGTGGTGACACAAAGGCTAGAAGTAAATGAATGTGGCAGTGTGGGAATCCTGGTCCAATGGGTCAAATGTGTGATTATAGTTCAGCAAGTATCATAACCCCAAAGGCCTAGGACTTCAGATTTCAGGAGGTAAGTTAAACAAAATGCTCCTCAAGTACAAAATGCAAACAGCAGAACTAGGGAGGTTCAGTGGGGAGGTGGAAAAATCTCAGGACTGATGTCCGAAGGAAGTGAGGAAGGAGGGAGTACATAGAGTGCACAGTATAATGGCTGGCATAGAGCCAGCGCTCAAGGAGCCCTTGGCATCACCACCATTCTTATCGCTATTTCCTCAGTGGGGAGGCATCAGTTCAGCCAAGAATTCCTTTCTTAGACATTTTTTTTCCTTGAGCATCTATTATATGCCAGGCATTGAAGAAGCACAGAGGACACAATAACAAACAAGAATGGTTGGTCCCTGCTCTCAAATGGAAGACAGAGTAGTAAACAATTAAACACCATGGAGGCAGGCAGTATGATATGGTGAGAGCTGGTTTGTGTGACCACTGCAGTCATACAGGGCCCCACGCTCAGAGGGCCCAGCACATGGTTTGATGTGCTGTCACCATCTTGAAATTCTTAAAAATTTTTGAACAAGGGACCCTGTATTTTCATTTTGCCTGTCCTCATTGTAGCCTGTCCTGGACACAGGAAAGAGCTTTGCCATCCAATTTCCATTCTGCCCTTTCCCCACTGAGTAGTGACAATGTGGCCTGGGGAACTGATCTCCACTTAAGGTACCTGAGTGATGTAAGGGTGATCCCATCCCTGGGCCAATGAGCTGTTCAGGAATGAACATGTGACAAAGTTCTGGCCAGAAACTTGAGGGTGAGGTTTGCTGGAAGTTTCTGGAAAAATTCTTTGTTTTTAACACTGAGCAATGGGAAGCCAGTCTCTCTTACCCATTAAATGAACAAGAAGCAGCAAGTACTCTGCATTGGTCTAGCAGCCATCCTACAACTACAAGGGGAACCAGCCTAAGGATGATGGAGCAGAAACATGGAGAGAACCTGGGTCACTAGCGCAGCCAGGCCTGAAGCCCACCCTACCTCTGAGCTTCCTTTTATGTGACACAATATATATTCTAATACTTGGTGTTTCCTGTGAATTATAGCCTAAAGCATCTAAAATGACACTGGATCAACCAACTTTATTGCAAATCCTGATTCTGGCACTTACCAACAGTATGCCTTTGGGCAAGTCCCACTTTCTCTTCTCCACTGGAAAATGAGGGCAAGTAATCACATTTTATAAGACTGTAGTGAAGATCAAAGGAGGTAATGCTAGTGATGATGATGCTTGGACAGTGCCTGGCACATAGCAGGGGCTCCATCAGTGGTGGGTATTATTGTGATGATAATGTTGGACCTAGCAGATAGCTGTCTACCACTGTTTCCTGGTGATGACTTGGTTATGAGGCAAAACCCCAACTGTAAGTAAAAGCAGCAGAAATCTTTTTAAAAATCTTCTTTTTGCATAAATAGCAATTTATAACTATACTAATAAAATGTAAACAACTTGATAAGCAAATTCAATCACTCTGCTCATTATAGAGGCAGTTGGTGAGCTGCTCTCTCAGAAATCTGGACATTCCCTGATCACCCATCACAGTGGAGTTTCCCCCTTTACAGATGCTAATCACAAGGTTCATCTACACAGGTTAAGATGGCAAAGCTGTGATTTTGCAAAATTAAAAATAATTTCTTCCTCATTTCCACAGATATAAACTTTAGTTTCTAGTCTTATTTGAGTAACATTTCAAATCTTAATTCTAACTCTGTATTCTTTGTTCTCTGGAAAATTTCCAGCCTTTCCCTCTTTTTCCCCCAACAAAATAAAACAAAGCAAAAAGCACCAATTGAGATGTGAGTGATTTCAGCTTCAGAGCTGCAGTTTTGGTGTACCATAAATTCTAATTAATTGAAGATGGGTGATGCCCAAATTCTACCATCAGCATTTTAGCTATGTTTACTTACAAAGAAAGTGTGTGTTGGGGGAAGTGGAGAGGAATGGTTTTCTGTTGCCCACAACCTGGACCACTTTGTGACTGGAGAGCTCCAAGTGAGTCTTGGGAAATTCCAACTGGGGGCAGCCAGAGAGATGACTTTTATCCTTCCTTACAATGTATTAATCTTTGTGGGGAAGGAAAACGCAGGAGAGCTGGAGCCTGTTAGCAACTTGACCAACTCCTATGCAAGTGTGAGAGTTGCCTAAAGATGGCACCAGTTATGTTGGAAAGATGATGAGAATGCAGATGCTTTCAAACACTCTTCTGTCAGTTTGAAAACTGCTTCCATGTGGTTCTCACACACAGCCATCAGAGAAATGTTCCAGAAGGCCATTTCCCTGCCTAAAGCCCTTCCATGGCGTCTTGTTATCCTCAAGATAAAGTCCACATTCCTTAGCCTGGCGTTCAAGTTTCTTTAAGATCCAGTCCCTTTTACAGCCTCATTTGTCATCATATCCCTTATATTAAGGATCCTGTCCTAGCCACACTGAACCATTTGCAATTTCTCAAACAAGGCAATAAAAGAAAGGCAATCAACAACTCCAAGAAAAATGAAGGCATGTATAAGAAAAGAGGGATGGTTATAGTGTGCTACTTGGCTCAGGAGCAAACACTCAAAAACCAAACCAAAAAGCCCATATTTTACATAATCATAATTATGTAACCAATGACTACATATTTAACCAAACATGATTATAACAATTATGTTAGGGTTGTGGGGAGAGGGAAAGCAATAGAGTAGGTAGTGTAGGAGTTCTTCCATGGCAAGAAGTCAACAGATAACATCTAAAATTAATAAATGAAGAAATAACAATATATGCACATTATTTAGAAACATGGAGGTAACTAGCAGGGGAAACAGCTACAGAGATCAGAGCTGTTATCTGCTAGAGAGTGGGACCTGGGAGAGAGGAGGGCTGGGGCAAGGGACTGCTATTTTTTTATTACAGACATTTTACTAAAATTTAACTTTAAAATTTTTGTGTACATATTATTTTCATTTAAGAATAATTACAAATGAAAATTAAAAAAATAAGCCACAGCGACTTTAACACTAGGTTTGATGTTAATGTTACACTTTGAGAAAGGACATATTAAACAGAGCTGCAGGGTGGTATTTTACAGATCAAGATAACTTGCTTTCTAATGTGGTGAACACCAGTGATTAGGAGAATCATCTGGAATCCATCAGTGATATGAGCTTTTGAAGGCTTTGGAAATGCTGATTTACCTGGCTTTACAGATGATGATTTTCTAGGTTTGAGGGATAAAGATTAAAGTCTTTATGATACTGTACATTTTTGCTGCCTGTTATAAAGCATTGATATTCACCAAAATATGTTTTTCCTATAAACCATTCAAATTTTTTGTTTGCAGTGCACTAAAATTCAGTGAAGCTTTTAGTCCATGTGGGAGCCTGATGTTGGAATTCTTTCACATGGATTATTTTGCTGTATGCTTGGAGCTTGTTTCTGATGAATTATTTGCTTGTGTGCATTATGGCTACTAGCATAGAAATTGATTTAATGTTAAAGTAGTTTGCTAGCTGTTGTGTGCCATTTTTTTAACTGATATATTCACTTTGTCTACAGGTATTGCATAGGAATTTATTCCAGTTTGTTCTCAAAGAAAAGAACCAATGATGTATTACTTTTATATTAGAAAAAAGCAAACAAAATTTGTAAGGAGAGTAGCTGATTCTACTCCACTCCCTCTCCTCACTCTTCTAAAGATAATTAAGCAGGTATCGAGAAACATTAGAACATTGTAAGGTACAGGATGTAAACAGAGAGAAAGTTTATACAGATCAAAAATAATAAGTGATATTTTGAGAGAAGAAATGGGATTTGAACAGCAGCCAGTATGGGTCCAAGAGGTTTTTCTTTTAGAAACTTTTACCCAAAATATAGGAGGTATCAGTGTCTCCCAAGTGCTTGCCAGACTAGACATACATGACTGACATTCACACACTCCTGTGTTAAGGCAAAAGGCTCTGCAGTTTTAAGGCTGAGAAGACGTGTTTAAAGGTTTCTGCCAACTTCTGCCGTCAACGTCCTTCAAGTCAGGAACCATGTCAAAGCACAGAACCTGTCAGAGAGTTGGCACTCAATCAGGCTCAGCTCTCTCCTTCCGCCCCAGAAGGAAGAAAACAGTCCTGCTCTCTCTCTCTCTTTTAATTATACCTAATTCAAAGCAACCCTCACTGATAGCCAGAGCTTTCATTCCCAATGTCCTGACACCAGGAGGGGTGTGATGTCCCCAAGTCTGTCTTGCTGGGATCTCTGCAGCCTCTCCCAGGAAAGCACCAAACCTGCATCTCTCTACCCACTGGTTGCTGCCATCTAAAAACAGGTCCTGTAGTGGGACCACTGCTTTCTCTGAAGCCATCACCACCCACCCCCATACTGCCTCAGCAAGCAGACGGCTGGGGCCCTAGGACCATCTCCCTGCTTTGCAGCCCTCCAAATACACCAGCCCCTGGGTATTCTGGCTCTTTGTTTAGAGCCAGCCTTCCCTTCTGCTGAAGCTGTGTGCCTTGCAACAGTTTCCTGGAAGGAGATGGGAGGCCCAGGAAGAAATGAGATCTGCAGCAGAGGTTATCCCACCCACCTTGCTGGAAAGTTTCAAGAGGGCAACAACACGCTTGAAGAAAAGTGATTTTTTCCTAGCCTAGGAGGAAAAACACCACTCTGCTACTAATTCTAATGTAAGGACTCTCAACTACTAGGATATGTATGATAAAGCTAAAACAATTAAAATGGTGTGCAGATCGTTCAAAAATCTGCAAGGGGCCTGACAGAATAGATTCCACGGCCTTGACCTCTATCTCAGAACACGTGAGAACTCACTATGGAGTAAGGAGGGATAGAATGTGGGGGCTGCAGTGTGGGACTTGGAATCCACACAGGTTCAAATTCCAGCTCCCCTGTTTGCTGGCTGTGTGACTGTACATATTGCATAACTTTTTTGTGTGTGTGTGAGGAAGACCAGCCCTGAGCTAACATCCGTTGCCAATCCTCCTCTTTTTGCTGAGGAAGACTGGTCCTGGGCTAACATCATGCCCGTCTTCCTCTACTTTATATGGGACGCTGCCATGGCATGGCTGACAGGCAGCGCGTCTGTCCGTGCCCAGGATCCGAACCTGCAAATGCGGGTCTGCTGAAGCGGAGCGTGCGAATTTAACTGCTACGCCACGGGGCCAGCCCCTGCATAACTTTTTGAATCTCATTTTCTTCATAATTAATGGAAGCAAACCTAGTCTATAATTATGTGATAAATTGTTGTTGAAAGGATTAAATAAGAAAATATAAGAGAGATACTTAGCACAACAGGTTCCCAGGAGTGAGCAAGGACTGAGTGGAGTGGGCTTTGGGGTGAGGCCAATTGGATTTGAATCCAAGTTGGAAAGTCTCCGTCTCACTTCCCTCATCTGCAAAGTGGAGATAATGGCTACCTTTATGGACGTAAAGATCCCAGTACAGTGGTATTAGGCGCTTCCGACATTTGTGTGTCTGTGACTTGCAGAAAGAAAAATTCACCTGGCCGGAGATTGAGAGCAGAGTGAATCGTGCAGCTGGCGGTGGAGGCCTGGAGCACAGGGCCCATCCCGGTGGGGGCACCTGCAGTGCCTGCCTACATGTGCAGCCGCAGCAGGTCAGCAAGCACAGAAGAACCTCACCCTTAGAATGCTCATTACCCACGCCTCTGGCCCCCTTTGACAATAAATCTGGATGCCTCAAAGTCTGCCTGTAAATTCAGATCATTCCACCTTCCTGCCAAGATATCCAGACATTCATAGAGGGTAAACTCGGCTGTCAGTTGAGGTTGAAATAGGCAGGACAAAGAAACAGCAATCAAACTGCTTCCGTGTGCAGCAGGTAATTACAGAATCTGCTAAATTACAGTGATTAGGCATCGCCAAGGAGAAGTCAAAAGAAGTCTCCAGCAACGTTAGAGGTGGGAGGGGGAAAGTTTAATTAAACAGCTCCTTGCAACTGATTTAATCTCTCCCTTGGAAAAAAAGCAGGTTCAGAGAGACCAGAGGGAGAGAGGGCCAGGGAAGGGGATCCAGGGAAATCCTCCCACGATGGGGCTGTGAGGTCTTTAAATGGTTCTTGGGGAGTAAGTGATGAAATGGGAGACGGTGGCCTTTATTATGGAAATGTAAGACTTAAGTTGAGGATCAGGGCCCTTTGCGGAGGAGGTAAAGAGGGGACCCTGTTATAATTGTTGATAATATCCTGCTGGGGCTGATTTGCATCAATACAGCCAAGCCAAGCTTCAGGTGGCTGTAGACTTTCTCTTGAAGGAATTATTCTCGTGTCAAAAGTTCACTACCCCCAGGCTCTGTCATTTTGGTGCGACATGTTCCTTTCATGGCCACCAAACACTGAAAACAAAGGCTGCTCTGCCAGGAGCCCATTTTACCAGCAAAGGTTTCTTTGAAACCTAATTAAATTTAGATTCCGGACAGAACAAAACTCATTGCAATTGTGGGGTGGGGATGGGGTGAAGGACGGAAAGACTGAACAACGTAGACCAAGGCAGCTCTTGCCTCTGTTCAGGACTAATATTAATTTTACCATGAGAGCTTCACAGAGAGGGACAGGCTTCTGAGGACTAGAGAAGTGCCTGCTGAGCTGGTGTTCCTCAGGGGAAAATAGTTCTAGAAGGACTATCAGTGAGCATTTAATGCTCGTGACCTTGGACAGCTTACATGACTTTTCTAGGCCTCATTTTCCATATCGCTACAATGTGCACACTTGCTCTGGGTACCTTACATGGTGATAATATGATGGAATAATATTGAGATTATTAAATGTGACTGACTTAGAAAGGAAGAAAGAGAAACAGATCAATCTTCTCAAAGCTCTGATTCTGCCACTGTCTTACTCAGAAACTTTCTGTGATTCCCTCTGCTCCCTGAATACCGTCCCACTTCCCCCTAATTAGAGACTTAGCCGTAGTGTGATAAGAACAATGGACTAGGAGTCAGTCTTTGAACATAGACAGGTCCCTCTGCCTGAAACACCTTTCCTTCCTTCTCCATAAGGCTGTTACTCATCAATTAACTGTGTGTGATCTTGACAATGACTTAACCTCTCTGAGCCTTAGTTTGCTCATCTATAAAATAAGAAAAATGCAAAGCCTTGGTGCCGGGATCCTTGGGAAAATTAAATTCACCCACCTACATGAAGTGGCCACAGTGCTTGTTGAATGTGACAAAGGTCATACTCTAAAGATTACCAGGAAAAGGACAGGGAATCTTACCCAAAATATCTTGATTATAAACTTGAAGAACATCTCAGATATCTTAAAAAGTGAACAGTGTGGATAAGAGCCCTTTCTTCTGACTGTGGCAGTGATTAAAACCAGGCCTTTAGCAAAGAAAAATTCGACATACTCTAACCCTTCAGAGGCAGGAAGCTATCGTTAAAAGGTCATCTTTTCAGCCCAGACTTCATATGGTCCAGGGGAAGGGTTCCAAATGGTTATGCTTTCATTTTGCAGTGTTGCCAAGAGGATTTGAGAATCCACAGGGCCTCATCTGTTGTTCCTTAAGCAAACATCTAATGTAATTTGAAATTTCACTTCATCATTTTGATGGCCGCCAGCAACTCTCCCCGAGCCTGTTAACCCTCCCTTTTAGGGAGGTAAGGGCACTTTTTGAGCAGCCAAAAAGGTGCCAGCTCTACAGGATTCTCTCTGCCCACCAGTCATGAAGAAAATTACAAGACAGGTTGTGGAGAAATGCCCTGCCCATGATTTCCAATGTGGCTTGCAAGGTCTTTTTCTTCTCTCTTTGCACGCTTTCTCTCTTTTTCCAGAAGCCAGTATTTCTTCAAGTCACGCTACCTCTGAGCCCTAACAGCAGCCCCAACACATGTAAAAAAGAAAGGCTCTCCACAGCCTTGAGACTTTGCAATGTCTAAACCTAGAGAACAGGGCTGCTGATTTGTTAAGTTTAAGCCCTGAAAGGAGGCCTGGTTAGAGGTGAGTCAGCTGAGGCCAAGGGTTGTCCGACTCTAAAACACACAGCCTAAAGCACTGGTTTTCTCAGTTGTCAAATCTGAAAGATGTGCAGTAGAAAACAGGTTGTGGGTATTACATTTGCATCACAGCATCTGAAAAATAATTCAGTAAGTATTTGCTGGTCCACAATCCCATAAGGAAGGAAGGAAGGAAGGAAGGAAGGAAGGAAGGAGGGTTAGAAAGAAGGAAGGAAGGAAAAAGACATTTGCCAGTACGCACTGGCTTTTGGCACTGTCATCTTATTTAATCCTGACAAACATCCAGGGAAGGAGGTGTTATTAGTCCCATCACCAAGTATCTGGTTAAGTGACTGGCCCAGGGTCGGTATGCTGCTAAGGAGTAAAGCCACTGTGTGCAATGGTCAAGAGTATGGGTTCTGAAATCCGACCGATCAGGATTCCAGCCTAGGCTGGCTGTGAATTCCACTCCTTCCTAGCTGTGTGACCTTAGGCAGCTTAACAGAACCTCTGTGCTTTAGTTTCTTCGTTGAAAACTAGCAGTGATAATAGCCACATCTACCTTGTAGGGTTACAGCAGGAATACGTAGAATAATTCTTGTAAAGCACTTAGTAGGCTGCCAGGCACATAGAGAGTACTCAACCAGTGTTAGCCATTGCTGTCACAGGGGGCACCACCTATAAATTAGAAGCTTGAGTTGACCATGGAATAGGCCTTCTGACTGCGTCTGGGGCCAGAGGTTGCCCAGGGCTTCTCCTCTGGACAAGTGAGATTCAGTTCCTTCGTTTGTAAGAAGGAGATAATACTTCCCTTAAAGGGTTGAGGAGAAATAAAAGATGTTGTATAAAAAACTTCACACAGTACCTGGCACCCAGCTGGGGCTCAGTAAATGGCAGCAATTATTATTATAATACACGTGAAGGAGTTTGGGAAATTAAAACGCTGCATAAACTCAACATTTTATTATTAGTCTTACTAGATGGACTTCATAGGTCCTCAATTAAGGCATAATTAAAGATTAGCTGAGGTTACAAGGTTGGCTGCCCACATTTTCTTTCGTGGTTTGGTCTTCAGTGCTGCTTGTAACTTTTATTCAGGCCCCAGGCAAGACATAAAAATACACTCAAACACCCAAGCACATTAAATGCCAACGAGACTTTGCAACGTCTAAACCTAGAGAACGGGGCTGCTGATTTGTTAAGTTTAAATCTTAGAGGCATTAAGGGGGCCCAGGAAGTTGGCTCTGGGGCGGCCGTGCAAGGTAGCGTGGAGGGCAGGCAGACCCGAGCTGGAACCACGGTGCCCACCTGTAAGCCAAGGGTTTCACTCAGCCTGGCCGGACCTCAGTTTCTGTAGAGTGAAGGTGAGAATACTGCCTTTAGAGAAGAGAGAACATGTTGCTCCTGTAGGTGCTCCATAAACGTGAGCGCCCCTCTCCCCCTCTTTGCTTTCAGGGTCTTACAGTCGGCTTTCTGTTTACCAACCGCAGACGCACATTCAAAATACTCTCTTGGGGAAAGGGAAAGGGGACAAGTTTGGCTCACTCATCTCCTAGTGAAAGGATGCACTGGGAGTTAGACCTCCCTCTGTCCGTGTGAGTTACTCCTGGGAATTATCACACCCATCACCTAGGCAAGTACTCAGGGCAGTATGTTTGCCAAGGAGGGCAGCCCCAGTGTGGTCAAAGGGGTGGCTCCTCAGGATAAGTCCAGCTGCTGTAAATAAAGGCCACGAAAGGGGGGTTGAGGAGATGCTGTAGAGGGAGGTTCTGCAAGAAGACAAATTGGGGCCATAGTCATGACTCAGGGGCTTTGGTCCCGGCTCTGTTCATTCACATATCCATTTAATCATCTCCCACAAACCTACTGAATCTTAGAGGCAATTGAGTCGGACAAGCTCATTTTAAAAAGGGGAAACAAAGCTCCAAGACAAAGGCACAAGCAAAATCCACAAGAAGACCTCAACATTGTCCCTCATTGTTTTGCCATGTGGTCAGCAGAGGGTTCTTAGGAAAACTGGAGTCACGTGGGATCCGTCCCAGACTCTCTGTTTTGGGGAAGTCTCAACCCTTCTCCAGGCCTCAGTTTCTTCATCTTTTAGGGGTTAGACTGGAGGCTCCTTTCAATGCTCAAGTCTTTAGTCTCTGAGTCTATGGAATCCTGCTGTACGGCCGTTAGGAGTGCTTACATTTATCACACAGAGCCTTTCTCTCTTCCCGGAGTGAATTTAAAACAATTGCTTCACATCAGGTCAAATTTCACATACTTGGGGGATTCAGCCATCACCTAGAGCAAGCTCACCTGATCTGCTTTTATATGAGTTCATAAAGTAGGCGGTGGGAGATGTGTTAATAGTTTTCATGAGGTGCTATGGCCCAAGATCTGGAGATGATATGAATTATGCTTTGTGTTAAAGCCTTCTTTATCATCCTGGGAGGAAGCAACTAGACATACTATATGTGTTTTTTTGGAATAGAGGAACTTTTGATTGACTACTCAGGAGGGGGTTGTGTTTCATGGCCAACACTTATTTGGATCCTATTTCATTATTGCTGTACACTTTGTGAGTGAGGAAGTGTGCAACTTTTAAGAGTTTCTTGAACACTTAGAAAAAGGAAAGGGAAGAAGGGAGCTAAGCACCTAGTAAGTTCCAGGCACCTTCCACTTCTTGCACGACAATCCTATGAGACGGGTTATGGTACTCCGCCCATTTTACAGGTAAGGAAATAGGCTCAGAGAAATAAAATAATTGGTCTAAAACTAATCAGCCAAATAAAAGTCTGTTTAACTCTAAAGTTCCCATGGTTTGTTCAATTTTATCTGTGTACATGTATAAAAAAAAAAACCAGAAAAATGCTTCAAAGGGTTGGAAATGACCTGATGAAGTTGGGACAAACTATCCCATACACACACCTGAAGGTTCAAAGGAATTTCTGTATTCTAGCATAGTGTTATAACCCTGATTATAAGGATGATCCCAAGACCTGCAGAGAAGTGTAAGATGGGAACCGTTCATTTGACACAAATTCCAAAGAAATACATACTCTATTTTAAGAAAATCATTAACATATTTTTAAATTCCCAGGCTGGAAGTCAGAAGAGCTGGGTTCTAGTCTTGGTTCTACGACAGTTTGAGCAGGTCACCCAGCGTCCTTGAGCATTTCTTCCCCTTAAAATAATGGGGTTGTACAATGAGATCTCTGAGGCCCCTTTGAGTTAAAGCTCTGTGATTCCATCTGTAAAATTCACTTAATATAACAGCTCATTCCCCAGTGTGGGATAAATGAGGTGTTACCGGGCTGCCTTGTAAGTTTCATGCACACATTTCATCTCCTTCAACTAGAAGGTGAGTTCTTGGAGGGCTGGAATGTGTCTTATGTCTGGCACCCGGCACATGTCAATAACTGTTGAGTTGACTGTAAGAGTGAAAGAAGAAATGGATCTTATCATTCCTGGTGCAATATTAAAGGACATGGACTTAGGAATAAGAAAGACCTGAATTTTAATATAGCTTCACTCTGAGCCTCGTTTTCCAATTTTATAAAAATGGGAGCAATAACACCTACCTGGCAGGGTTGTTTTCGGCTTATTATTATCACCAAGTTAAGTGTGTTTATTGAAAGGAAGGCAAAAGAGAGAGAAGAAATAAAGATCTTAAAGGATGCAATTAGCTCCTTAATTGGTATCTTTATTAGGCTAGTGGCAGTTATGTGCTTGTACCTATGTTCACTCAATTAGCATTTTTGAGGAATTCATAAGTGCAGAGTACAATGCTAATTGCTGGAAAGAGACCATCAGAAAGAATATTTACCAAGAACCTAAATATACTATGTGCCCAGCATTTTTCTGCACCAGCTATGGGAGGTAAGAATTGCTCTTCCCACACTGAAGACAAGAATGTGATGCTCAGAGAGGTTAAATAACTTGCTGAAGGTTAAACAATCGGTAGAGACTAGTAGATGTGGCAAGATCAGAGGGTTTAATGAACTAGAGTGAAAATGCTGAGTGACTTGAGCATTTCAATGATCACTCTGGGCTCTTGCCAACCACAAGATAGACAAGGTGGGTGGAGAAGGAGGAGAGGCCACCTTGACTAATATTACCACACAGGTCAAAAGCAGGGTGGAGTTCATTTATAAGGGGGTGGGGGGTGAAAAGCTACCATAACTTTTCATTCAAATGCAAAAAAGAGGTTAATTAAGGGACTTAGAGAATGACTTTTAAAGAATCCTTCAAAAATGCCTCTGTTCTTATAAAAACATCAAATTATTTCTCATTATTGCAATTTTTAAAAATTGGGTTGGAAATGTGTCCTAGGCACCTGTGATGTTATTGTTCTCCTGCGGTTAGCTAACGCACAGAAGAGCCTCCTGGCACTGGGAAGGGCGGTGACTCCCGTTACATCTGAGCCCAGGGGCTCAGACAGCTGGGAAAAGAAGGGGGTTCTGGGGATCTGAGTATGTTTAGGGCATGGTTTCCAGTTTGCAGAATATAGAAGTAAGGAGGGATTGTGCTACAAATACCTGTTCCTCTCCATTTTTAATGCCAGGCAGTATTCCCTGGAGTGATTTTTTCTGAATACAAGTCCTGGGAGGATTTCCGAAGAGGGTTCCATGGTCAAAAAGGTTTGGGGAACAGTGCATATCATCTCCTCTCTTTAGAGAACCACAGGGCACATTATCAAGTTAATGCCTCTGAGAACTCCTGCGGTAAGGCATCTCCTTAATCTTAACATTTCACAAATTTATTTGTCCGTGGGAACCCTCTCTCAAGTAGCACCTGTTAGTATCCTGCAGCGATAGTTCTCTTTGGGATACTTTTAAAGATCATCCTTTCCCACTTGGGTTATTTCAACCGCCCCCAGGCTCACTTTTCTATAATCGGTCATCCCCTGATTATCAAGTGATCTTCCTAGTAGGAAATCTGCCATGTTTTATCCTTAAAAAACCTTCCATGGTTTCATGCTATCTACAGAGTCAAGTGTGAACTCTTAGCCTGACATTCAAGATTCTGCTTTAAATGACAATCCCAGGCTACTCCTTTCTAGCATTTGCCCTCTGGCCCCCTGACCATTCACCCTAGGTGCCTGACTTTTTTTTTCTTTTTAAACTTTTTATTTTGAAATAATTTTAGACACATCTAGAAGTTGCAAAAATAGTACAGAGTTCCTGTGGACCTTCCAGCCAGCATCTCCTGATGATAACATCCAGCCTTTTCTAAATGATACTCATCATTTCCTACCTTGGATCACCACTCACAATCATCTGTCTTTAGGGCCAAGTCCACGTCTGATTCATCTTTGCATCTCTCCCAGAACCTGGCATTAAGTATAGATCAATAAGGCATAGGCTCAGTGGTACCCAGACTTTTGCATTTCATAGTAAAGTTTAAAAAAAAAAGTCAAAAATAAAATCTACTCATCATTGCTTCATTGAAAAAGGGATATTTCAATAAATAGGGCAATGTTAGAATAAGATACAATCCTCACGAACAACTCCCTACAACACTCTGATTGTCTCTTGTTGCAAGCAGAACCCTTGAGAACAAGCACAGCAGACCATCATGTGGTAACCACTGTCTTAGCTAAAGGCATGGCAAAGGGAACCGAGGAGGGTCACCCTGGCTTTCCAGCACTTTGTCAGCTCTGTGGTGAGGGGTCTGGGGATTTCTGTAATAAATGCAGCTCTGACCAAGTTTGGAATATAAGTACCTACAGCATTGCCACACAACACTTTCCCTTGTGTTTATGGCAAAAACAGAAGTGTCTGGGGCTAATTAAGCACAGAAATTGCATTCAAAACCCAAAGTCCATTTGGAATTCCCAAGTCTCTCTTCTGGCGGTAACACCTTTTCCCAGTCTAGGTGGTAAACCCATTTCTGTGCTCATACATCTCTCATCCCGGGGCTGGATTCCACATGGCTGCCGTGACTTTCCACAAGCAGATAAGGATAAAGGAAATCACACATTTCCATGGCCTCCCCCCATTGCCTTTCTCCTTCTCTGCTACTTCAGCTGGAACGGAGATGAATTTTCCTGTAACGGTCTCCAGAGGAAACACTTCTCTCTCCACATACGGCTGAGCTTTTCACAGGGTTTAAGAAGCCAGAATGATCTTTCTCCAATGCAGGGCTGACTGTGTCAGGGTTCCTCGATGGTTCACTGCTGCCTAATGGAATTACGCTCAAACTTTTCAGCATGATCTTCTATGCCCTTCACAAAGCGGCCTCGAAGGCCTTTCTGGCTTCTCACTGGGGAGGAAGGAGTGTGGTATTAGCCATTTCATAACTTTGTCTTGCTCTTTCATCCCTTGGTATCTTTCATAGTGTTTTCTGTACCTGAAAAACCGTCTCTGCTCAGTCTGCTAGGAGAACTCACATGTATCCTGTAAGAATCAGCACAAGAGCAATCCTAGACTGCAGCCTCCCTGACCCCCAAAACAGAATTAATCTCTCTGTTTCCACAGCAGCCCGTTCTATTAGTAAAATGGGTTAATAACTACCTACCTCATGGAGTTGTAAGGTTTAAATGTAAATATACATATATCATTAGAACATTCCATAACACTTAACATTTATGTCAGTATAATTGTTGTTGCCGTTAAAAACACTTTTTTTTTAATCTGCTTGTGTATAAGCTAGACTGTGAGCTCATAGAGGGCAGGGGCTAACTCTTCTAAATCTCTTATCCCCAGTACTTAGCACAATGTCAGGTATATACTAGGAGTGAAAGAAATTAATTTCTAAGAAATTAATTTTCTTTTGACTCTAAAGTAACAACGCCTTCACCGGAAAATGTATAAAGAAGAGTACAAAGGAAAAAAACAAAAATGGATCACATCCACAACACCCAGTAACAACCACTGTTAACACTCCCTGGTCTACTTCCATCTAGTCTTTTCTAATACATACGTAAACATATACTTAGAAAATTAGGTTCATACTGTATATACAGTTTTCTCTCCAACTTTTTTACACTTAACATTATACTATAAGAGTTTTCCCATATCTTTAAATACCATTTGAAAACATGATTTTAATGGCTACCTAAAACTTCATCATATGGACAGAGATAATGTTATTTTACCGACTTTCTATTATTGGACATCTGAGTCATTTTCAGTTTTTCTGCTTTTGAAGATATTTCTTGAGTTGAATTGAAGCTCTGCCAAGGGGTAGACTGAGTCCCAGATTAAACAGAGGAAACCTCCCCACCCCCTTTAGGAGTGGTGGTCTGGTCTAGGAAAAGCAAAGGATGAATCCCTCTTTCCTGGAGCTGGTTTAAGTGTCTCTTGGAAGAACTAGCAGACATGCACGGACGAGCTCACTCAAGAGGCTCAGGGCTCACTGAGAGAGGGCTCAGACTGGTCAGTCTCTTCTCCCTCCCAGCCCCCCTCCGTTCTTGGTCCCATTAACATTCCTCCTGGGAGACGGCAGTTCCAAAGGACAAACAGGCATTGTTGGGACTCAAAGGCCCTGAGAATGGGCCCTGTAACCTGAGCCCCTCCAGCTTGGATATGGTTGGGCAGGTCACCCTGGGGACGCCCTGGTGACAGATGAAAGTGCATCTCAGAGCCCTGGATTGTGTTTCCAGGGCACAGGTGTGGGGGGATTATCTTTCTGACAAGCCAAGCACTTACCCCAATCTCTACAGCTGCTTTCTCTCCTCTCTCTGGTCCTAGGCCTACCAGAAATAGCACCCTCAAGCCATTCTCTGTTAAAGCCCAGAGCTGTCTTCACCTCAGCCCCTTTGCCTAAGAGTTACCAAAAGAACCTGACAAATTGCTTCACTTTGTCAAGTGGAAGAGTGAACAAACATCCTGTCCTCAGAGGACCTGGGCAGGCATGCCCCCTCAAGCCAGTGGAGCCATGCAGCTCTTCCTGGGAGCCCCAGTGTAGTGGGTACAAAGACCGTGAGCTCCTGCACCAGACCCATGTGGGCTTGCCACCTGACCCCTGGCAAATTTCTTGATCTCTGAGTCTTGGTTGCCTCACCTGTGAAATGGGAATAATGCTGGTGTCCCAGAACTGCTGTGATGATGAACTGAGACAAGAGACGTGAAAACATTTAGCACCACCTGTGCCTAGCACAGGTGCTCCTGTGGGAAAGAGTAGAGCTATGAAAGGGGTCAGGTGAGTTTGAGAAACAGAGAAAGTGGCACACTGCGGTCTGCAGGTGGGCCTACATGCAAAGGTCTAGGGACCTGCATAAAGCCTTGCCAGGCTGCCGGGGGAGGGTGGGGGTAGGAGTGTCCAAGGGTCTTGGCAACACCCATTGGGATGTGACTTGAAAGCAGCCCGGCCTCAAGGCTGGGGGGTAGGAAGGCAAGCCCTGGCAGGGCGCCAGCTGGGATCCCGCTAGAAGCAGGTGCTGGGGTGGGGCGGACATGGGAACACAGACCACTTGGCTCTTGGCACCCACCCCAATGTGTTGTACAATCCAGAACAGGCTCTCCCTGCAGCCCGAGGCTGCCCTGACTCATTCTCACCTCACAAAGCTGTCCCTGAAGTGGGCAGGGAGCTGACTCTGACAGAACACAGACTGCATTCTTTTTTTTCTTTTCTTTTTTTTTTGTAAGGAAGATTAGCCCTGAGCTAACAAACATCCATTGCCAATCCTCCTCTTTTTGCAGAGGAAGACTGGCCCTGGGCCAACATCCGTGCCCATCTTCTTCTACTTTATAAGGGACGCCGCCACGGCATGGCTTGACAAGTGGTGCTCCGGTCCACACCCGGGATCCGAACCTGCCAACCCCGTGCTGCCGTAGCAGAGCACACGAACCTAACCGCTACACCACCGGGCCGGCCCCACACAGCCTGCATTCTTGGCCTGTCATGAACCAGATTTTTTTGGTAAGATTCAACATTTTCTGAGCATCTACTATGTGCCAGGCACTGTGCTTGATGCTTTCATACACATGATCTCATTGGATCCCCAGGACAACCCTGTGAGGTAGTTATTCCCATCCCTGAGCAGCTGTGAGACTGGGGGTGACGGGGTCTCTTAAACATGGAAAGGTGTGGTGTTAGCTGTACTAAGGACAGCCCGGAGTAGCGTTATGGAGAGCCCGGGCTGATGGGCCAGCACTCCTCCAGTGCAAAGGCTCATGCCCCTCCCACTTCTCAGATCCCATCTTCGTCCACAAGTGAAACCCCGTGGGCAGCACACGCGGAGTTGATCCTCTAGGAGCCCATGAGCGAGAGGACTGACTCCTTCTTGTGTCTACCGTGAGCCAGGCTCCCCGCTCATCTTCTCACAAATACTTCCTAATTCCGTCCTGCCAGTGGTCCCCGTCCCCTGAGATGAGAATTATTATCCCTATTTTACAAAAGACAAAAATAAGACTCAGAGAGGGAGATAGATCATCCAACGCTATGTGGCTACAGATTGGAGGAGCAGTGATCTGAGGCCAGTTCTGGCTAACTGCAAAGCCCATGCCTTCCTCAAAACTGTGTCTTTCCAAGAGAATGCTTGTGCTCCAGCCTTCAAATACAGTGGGAGTTCTGACCAGACTTTTAAATCCAATGAAACTCTCCCCTGAAGAGTTGGCATATGATCTTGTGAGGTGTTTAGGACAGACTCTCTCTTCCCATCTTAGAGATCCACATCTGCTGCTGGCCCCAAAGAAAGGGAACTTAGCTAAAGACTCTTAACTAGTATGTACCTTTCAGACAACAAGCTCTCAGCTGCTCCCAGTCTGCAGGTGGCAACCCCCCAAGCTGGGGCAGGAGGCCCCAAAGGAAGGGGGTGATTTCACACCCCAACTTTTAGGCAAATTTTTAGTCCTGGAAGAGGCATGTTTTGAAGGACTTTGACTCTTGAAAGAAGTGAGACAGAAAAGGAAAGGAACCCTTAGTGTGGGGGTGAGGGGTTGGGAGCCAGTGTGAGTGAGCAGCAGACTCTTATCCCGAGAAATGCCAGGATTGGAAATGTTCAACCCAACCTGCAAATGAGCAGGAAGCAAGTCCAGCCCCTGTCTACCCTCCTCTGCCCCCTTTAATATATTACTTCCTCTGCTTCAGCAGGAGAAATACACATTCAGCAAACACACATCATTTAATTGCCTGCCATAAATTCTCACCTGTCCAGAAGAATGGTGATTTTCAAGGCATATTTGAAAACCATTTTTTTTTTCCTACTAGAGAAACATACCTAGATCTTTAGTGATATTGTAGATGACCTGTTTGAAAGTCTTGACAATCCAGGTGTCCTACTTTAATGTGCAAAAATACACAGTCAAGGATCTAGGTGCCAAAACCAGAATAAAGTAAGGGCAACAGATGGTAGTCAATGTTCGTAGTCTCTATCTCCTGTCCTGTACTTACAATGTTTCCATTTACTAAATATTCTATTTACCAAGTAGTTTAGTAATAACATCCTCTGTTTGCATCCAGATCGTGGGGAAATGCCTGGTGCACCCAGGTATGTATGATGCACTTGCCCAGCTGGAGAGCGTGCTACTGGGGACTGTGTTCTTAAGGCTCCCTTTGTGCAGCTTGCACACTTTCACGTGCCTTATCTCACAGAAGCCAAGTGACAGGCTGGAGAGGCCAGCAGAACAGGTGGGCTTATTCTTCCTTTAGAGATAAGGAAAGTGAGGGCTGAGGGGGTAGAGTGACTTCCCGGTGTCACATGGTTAATTGGGGCAGAGCTGGGATTAGAAGTGAAAACCTGCCTCGGATGAACTGGCTGACACTGCGGTGACTCAAATTAAAATGCTGAACCTTAAATGAAGCAGTTTGGGGTTCTTAATCCTGACTTGGGCAGAAAAAAACCAGCAACCTGATTCTGGCACACACTTTCCTGCCCATCCCTAGCTGTGTTTGCCAAAAGAAACAGGCCAGCAATGGAGTCTCCTTTGCCTGACACATGTCTGGGTACCCAGGCATTGAACAAACCAGCTTGCCCCATCTAAAGGAGCTACCTTGCTTTCAAATAACAAATTGAAGTTTCTTCTTATCCTAAGCGTCCTCCCAGCCCATCAGACCACCAGTAGCTTGAAGGGCTAGGCCTTAGACAGCTTGAAAAGGGCAGAAATCACAGCGCATCTTCATCACTCATTGGAAGGTCTGCAGGGCAGGGCTTTTGATGTCAGCTGGCTGCCCTTGGTCTGTCATTCCTGGTGCCCAAAAACAACACTTGCGAGACAGGTGTGGATATCAGAGCCCTCCTGTCGTCAGATTCAGTACTAATTGCAGCTCTGTTCATCGAACGCTCACTATTTGCTAGGTGCTGGGCTAAGAGCATTTCACGAAGTGTGTTGATTCCTCCCTCACCCTGCTAGGTTGGCATTATTATCCCCTGTTATACAGATGAAGTGACCGAGGCTCATGATGGATCACTAAGCTGCCTGGGTCACTCTGCAGTAAGTGGCAGAACTGGGATTTGAATCTAAGTCTATCTGACTTCAAAGCCTATCCCCCCTTTTACCAAAAACTTTTAATAAGAGGATAAAATCAACTTCTTTCCCATGTAATTTCTCTTCAGTTAAGAACTGTACTTTTAGATAAAAGCAAGACTAATTTGGGATAAACTTTTCTTCATGATCAAGTAAGACAAATATTCTCTACAGATCTCTATGTACTTGATGCACTCTGATGCCATCAATAAGACAATATTTACAGAGCACCCACTGTGTGTACAGGCTCCATGCACTCATTGACCACACACGTGTATGTGCTGGGCAACTCTGTGATAAATTTTGTCTATAAATAACTAAGCAGCTGAAGATCAGAGAGGGGAATCAAGTTGCCCAAGGCCACACAGCTTCAGGGCTCAGACTCAGAAACCAGGACTCCCTTGTCACAATAGAACCCTCCCAACCACAGAAAGCAGCAGCTGCTGTGTTTGATTGGATTGCGGTCTGGGTTCGAGGTGGGAAGTGGGAGGAGGGTGGCAGTGGAGCGTTTGGGAGCCTGGCCAAGGGTTGGAAAAGCAGGAGACGGAGAAGGTTTTATTCCCAAACACTGCCTCCCTAGCAAACTTTAAACAGAAAAGTTTGCCTTTACAATCTGGAGGAGTTTTTCATGTTTCAGCTCATGCCGAATTGTTTTATGCTTTCGCTATAAACCTCCGACAGGGAGGGTGCGGGGGCAAGGCTGGCCCAGCTTTAACTATGGCTGTGCCGCTGTAAAGCTCAGGTTACAAGGATCACTTCTGGTGCCAAGGCCGTTTAACAAGTATGAATGCACATAATTCGTTCCAGTTGTCCTGCCTCAGCACAGAAGGGCTATTTCTGGGTGGGGCTCTGCACACTCCCGCCAATGTGGTTCCCATTACCGGCTCCAGAGCCTTGCCGAAGTCCCCCTCCACGCCCAGGAAGGGCCAACTTTATCACAACTTCTGAACTATCCCTTCTCTGTGAAGGTTCAGAGGGTTTCTGTATTCCCAGTTCCCAAAGCGGGTGAGGGTGGACTTCCCTACAAAAAGGGCCCACATATGACCCATCCTGAGAAACCTTTCCAAAAACTCAGTCGCTATTTAATCTCTCTCCAACCCAAGTAAAGTTTCTCCCACTTTTTATTTTGAAAACTTTCGCCCCTACAGAAAAGTAGAAAGAATCATACAAAAACACCCATATACTCTCCACCTAAATCCGTCAATTGTTAGTGTGTTGCCACATTGCTCTCTCTCTCTCTACAAAATTTTTTTCTGACCATTTGAAAGAAAGCTGTAGACACTGGGACACTCACTTGACATCAGCCTGCCTCTCCTAAGGATAAGTACATTCTCCATACAACCACAATATCATGATCACAACTAAGAAAATGAACAACTATCCCATAGTATCACCTAACATACATACATACCATATTTAAAAATCTCCCCAATTCTTTCCAAAATGTCTTTTTATAGCCTCAAAAAAATTAGGATCCAATCAAGACTCAAGCGTTGCACCTGGCTGTTGTATTTTTTCAGTCTCTGAATCAGAGGAGGCTCCCACACTGCGACACACCTCCACTCCTTTTCTTCATGACAACGACCTCTCTGAAAAGTCCAGGCCCGCTGCGGGCAGACTGCCCTGCATCTTGGATGTGTCCTGATTGTGCTCTCATGACTAGACTTGGGGTCGATGTTCTTGTCAAGCACACCTCCTGTGTGATGGAATGTACTTCTTAATGCTTTGTATTAGTGACCACTAAGTTTGGTCACTTTTTAAGGTGGCGATTCTTGGTCTCCCCACTGTAAAGGAAGCTTTTCCCTTTGTAAGTAGTAAGTAATCTGTGACGCCAAGTCCCGTCTCCTAGAATCAGTGATCTACACTGTTTCTGCCCTCTCACTCCCATCCACCCTCCTCTGGTTTTAGCCTCCACACCCCGAAAACGCCCTTACAAGGTCATCAGAGGCCACATAGATGCCAAAGTCAGCGGGCACTTCTCACGTTTGCAGGCCTGGATGTTAGTGCTCAGAGCCCTCCTTGAGGGCCTAGCTCAGCGTTTGCACAGAGCAGGTGCTCAAGAAATCTCTGCAGACTCAGTGAGGGAATACAGATACTGAGAGAAAGTCAGGATTGGGAGTCAGAAGCCTGCCTTCAGATCCAGCTCTGCTCCTCTTCATGCAATGAAAGGGTTGATTTAAATCAGTGGTTTTCATACTTTGAAAAAATGTTTAATATTTGAAGTTCAATTCTGAATCTTTAAATAGGCTCTTACTCAGAAGCAAATGGAGGAAATTGATAAAAGGAAGCTGCTTGGTTGAAGCAGGTAGTGAAGGCCAAAGGATGTGCTCAATAGAGTGGGGGCTTGGCGAAGGGTCCGAGAGGTTCAAGAAGGAGGGAGGGGGTAAATTCTAGTGGGTCCTGACTGCCAGCCTAAAATGTTTGAACTGTAATCTGTTGTGTTAGGTTTCAGTAGTGAAAGGTGCAGTTGGGAAAATTAATCTGGTCACTGTGGATCTGATAAATCTGGGGAAGGAAACAAGCAAAGTTAGGAAAGCCCAGTGCGGAGTGGTGCCGGTGGAGGCAGCAAGTCAGGACCACCCCTTGTCCTCTCCTCCTCTGAAGTCCTTTGTCATACTAATGCTCTTTGAGTCTTTCTCTTCCATTACTCCAAGTGTTCTTCCTCCAGGAGGAGCAGCGCATCACTAGATGAAGAGCAGGGTTAGCACAGGGCGGGTGGGGGCAGAGGCCTCCTGTGCTCTGAGGGGCTCGGGCCATTTGCTGAGTGATTTGGTGACCTGAGAAGTCTGTCCATTGTCCAGGCTTTAAAGGGCCACTGCCCCTTACCATTAACCCAACTCAGGACAAAGGCCATCACCAGCTCAGACAAATAAGCTGCTTAGCCATACCTCATGCATCATCTTGTCACCCATGCAGGGGCCCAACAGGGGCGTCTTAAAAGAGCTAAGAGCTGGAGAGCAACTCAGCGATTTCCATTCAGGCGGAACCTGGCCAGGGGTCGGGGATTGCTGCCAAAACGTGCATGCAGCCTGCTCCTCAATGCAGGAGGGCAGATGCGGGGTGAGAGAAATCTCTGATCTGCTGGGGAGGGTCGCCGAGACCTTTGGCTTCCCTGAGGGTTGTCAAGAAAGGAGGACAATGGCTGTTAGAGGAGGGAAGGCGGCCTGGTTGGGTGAGAAGAGGTGGGGTTGAGGAGCCAGGCACACCTGGGATGCAAAATGCCACTTGCTATCTGTGTGCCCTTGGCCAAGTAGTTGCACAGTTCTGAGGCTCAGTTTAGTAAAACAATAACCAGAACCACAATGATAACGGTAACAGAAGTGTCCATTTATAAGACTTGATGATGACCAGTACTTTGCTCAGTACTTTGCATACATTATTTCATACTGAATTCTAACACCTATGAGGTAGGTATGATTATTATCCCTATTTTACACATGAGGAAAAATGGAAACTCAGAGGTTAAATCATTTGCTAAAGATCTCAGCGAATTATGGTGGAGCCAAAATTCAAACCTGTACTCTTAACTCTTCTGTTCTAGAGCCCACCAGCCATCCAGATGCAGTAGGGTGGAAAAGGGGAAGCGCCCACACAGCACCTGGCACCTGCAGGTGCTCCTTAACGGGATGTGCTCTTCTGCTACATGATCCAAAGATGTGTCAGGCCCTCCTGGGTGCCTGAGGCTGCACTGCCATCTTCCCCCATCTCAGTGAGCTCTGAGATCAGCGGAGTACAGAGCAGCACACCTGCCCTCGGGCCACACTGCTCACTCCATCCCCACCTGAAATCCTGGGAAAATCGAGTCTCCTAAAGAGCCTGCTCCCTGAGAGCGGGAAGGGGGTAGGGTAGAGATAGGCTCCTGCCACACTAGCTCTTTCTTCATAGAGAGGAAGGCAGCCTCCCTTCTACCACCGCCCCTGCTGCAGACCCCAGTGTTCCCTTCACTTGTCCTCCATGCACTTGGCTACACACGGAAGGCACAGATGACATCTGATCGGAGCTCACTGTCTAGCACAGGGCCCCACACAGAGCACACACCTGGAAAGTTGAGCTAAATGAATGAATGAATGAACGTCTGAGGAAATAAACACTTCAAGACCCCACAATTAGGCTGGGAGCATTTGGTTGCACACAAATAACATACAAGGTATGAACATCCAGGTTCCTCCTTAAACCAGAGTCCTGTCTTCATCTGCTCAGGCTGCCATAACAAAGTGCCATAGGCCAGGTGGCTGAAACAACAGACACTTATTTCTCATAGTTCTGGAGTCTGGCAACCCCAAGATCAAGGTTCCAGCATGGTTTGGTTTCTGGTGAGAGCTCTCTTCCTGGCTTGCTGATGGCCACCATCTTGCTGTGTCCTTATGTGGCAGAGAGAGAGTGAGAGAGAGTTCTGGTGTCTCTTCCTCTCTTATAAGGACAGTGGTTCTTCCAGATCAGGGCTCCACCTTTATGACCTCATATAACTTAAGCACCTCAACACAGTCACATGGCGGGGTGGTGGTTACGGCTTCAACATATGAATTTGGGGGGTAGGGGACACACAATTCAGTCCATAGCAACCCTGTGGATCCATGAAACTAAAGCTCCCTTCCAGGCAGAGCCTGAATGTGTAAACTTAACTGTGCTCCTCAGGAGTTACTCTCTTTCTCCAGGAGCGTCCCCTGAATCTCCCAGGTAGCATTAAACCTCCACAGCCCACATGCCCTAGTACACTCACCTACCTTGTTCCCCTCAGGGAGGTCTGCTTTCGGGCAGAGCTGTTCAGGTGTGTGTCTGTCTCTCCAACAGCCAACGGGCAAGCTGACTGCTTTCTATTCTCCATGGGCCCTGGCACACAGTAGGTCTTTAATAATAATTTGCTTCTGAATTGAATTGCTTCTGAAACAAGCTTCATTTCTTCCCATGTCACTCCAAATCAGAAAGACCTCCCCTGTTTTCACCCTAAATTAATGAGGTTTTTTTATTGTGTTCAGAAGCCTTTGCTCCCAATATCGCCAGACATTCTCCACAGGTCCTGTACTGGGTACCGGGAATGTTCCCTTCCTTTCAAGAACTGTATTTGTTTGCTGTGGCTACAGCTCCCTGGTGGGAGCACAAAAGTAAGCATCTAGAAAGTGCGGGAGGGCCTCTGTGCAGAAGGGCTTTGGCCGCCATGCTGAGGAGTGAGCCCTGAGGCTGCCAGCAGTGGGAAACAAGCGGAGGGACACCAGCAGGGGCTCTGTGATAGGGATCTGGGCTTTGGAAGGATCACCCCGGGACAGTGTGAGGATGGATTAAAGGGAGAGACGGGAGGCAGGGAGGCCAGTGAGGATGCTACTGCAGTGGTCCAGGGAGAGAAGAAAACGTTTTCACTAAGGGGAGCAGAATTCTGCAAAATTAGCAAGTAGGTAAGTATCTCAACTTCCATTTTTGCTCACTGTCAGGATGACAGCAGACAAGCGATCACAACTTCAATTTCGATCAGATAACCTCCTCACCAACTAAAAATATACTCCATTCTTTGCCAAAGATTCAAAGGGGAGACCAGTAAACACTGAGCACCCATTGTCATCTCAGTGTCTTAGGTGTTATCCCATCTCGCCTTCAAAACCACCCCAGACTGTGATTCTTATGCCCATTTTACAGACAGGCAACTGGTGAGAGAGGAGATCACATAGCTAGGGGGAGGGGAATTTGGTTCATTCACATCAGGTGTACATTCCTCCGGAGTCTCTGCTGTGGCAGCTGAAGAGAGGTCTCTGGAAGGGCAGAGATATGTGTGGTTGTTGTTAGCCTGTGCTGCAGCTTCCCGGAGTTATTTATAGAAATATGATCTGTTCAGGAGGGAGGGGCTGAAGCATAAATGAGTTTCCAGTCATTTTCCTCTCCTTTCAACTCTGAGGGGAAGGCCAGCTGACCAGAAGGAAAAGCCATCACAGCGTTTCATCTGGTACCAAATAACGTTCAGCCTCCGGGACCACGGGGAATGAAAGCCACGCAGAAGCTCCAGCAAGGACGGCTCCGGCTCCGCGTGAGAGGCCCCACGCTATGTTTGTTTAGCTGCCTTGGGCTCCCTCCGCCGCCCCCCGCCCCCCGCCCCCCATTCTCTGGAAATTACATAGGAGGGGGATTAAAGCCCAGAACTCCCAGACGGAGCCGTAAATTGTTGTACCTCCTCCAAGCCTGGAGTGGTGGAGCGGTGGGAGTGTAGGATCTACCTTCCTTCCAGAGGTGTCTGGCCCCAAACTTTCAGGTTTCAGAAGTGGAATAAGGAAACTAACATTCACTGGGCACCTATTATGTAGCAATCACCATGCTAGAAGCCTTGCCCATATTTTCTTATATACACAACAATTTTGTGAAGTACTATTAAAACCAACATCTATTTTACAGAGGAGGAAACTGAGACCCAGAGAGGTTAAGCAACTTGCCCATGGCCACACAGCTCAGCAAAGGATCTGTAGGCCTCCATAACCTATCTTTCCCTCCCATGGCTCCACATTGTGCCATTTCTGTTTTTCTTCTGGCTTCAGTTCTTTTAGGCCTTTTAAAGCAGAGGGAATGTTTTTTCAGTTGTTTAATCTGAAACACCTATATAAATAATGGCAGCTCAGAGGGAGAGGGAGGAGGGGGGAAGGGCCGGGGAGGGGAGGAAGAAGAGGAAGCCATATGATTTTCTGGTCCAAACTGGGACCCATTAACCGGTAATGGGGGATCCAGCTGAGCTCCAAGTACCCAGCTCAGACGTGATGACATGGACAGAGGGCAGGGGCTGTGAGGGGGAGGGTGGGAACAGATGGCTCAGAAAAGACCACACTTAGGAAAGAGAAGAAGGGTAGGTTCTGGGAGCAGCAAGAGATATTTATTATCAAGGTAAGCAGGCCATGGGGTGCAGCACTGAAAGCCTAGACAAGAGTACTAGAAAAACCCATGGGGCTATGCATCCTATGGGCACGGTTTTAGGTGTCCAGACGCTGTGGACAGACATTAAATCACACTGAATCGCGTGCAGGATAGCTTTCATTTTCTTTCAACCTTTTCGATGATGTCAAGGAGGAAGTCAGTTTGGTACTAGTGTATTTTTAACACCTAACACTTGCCAATGTCCCTGTTTAACAAAGAGAAGCAAATCTCTGCTCAGTGTCCTCGAGCAGGCATTATCTCCCTGGAATGTGATAAGTGGCTTTCACTGTATTTATTTTTACAGCTCCCTTCTATTTATGGCAAGTGAATTGCAGCAGTAATATACAATTTCCTTTTAAAATAAATGAATTCACTTAGGTAAAATAATTTGAAAAAGAAGGCAGTTTGAAGGAAAGTAAATAGCAGTGTAGGTGGGCACACCACACTGTCAGACTCTGATGGTTACACACCAGTGAACAAGGCTTGGGAAAGGTGGATGTAACCCAGCTCTCTCGCTGCCCAGACTAGAAAGTTGAGGAACCAGAGGACAAGGCCCTTGCAAGGTCACACTGCAGGTTGGAGGCCAGGCTGGCTTCAGAAGCCAGGTCTGCTGCCCCCAGGCATGTGCCTTTTCACAGAAGGGTTCCATGATAACTCAGCCGGGGTTGCCGTGCGGCTTCTCCAGGTGCGATTTATAACTGGAAAACTGAGCTTACATGGATGGCAGAGCCTCGTGGGTTGGATTGACCAACCGGAAGCAAATCCAAAACTTATTCAAAGCTGTGCAGCCAAAGGGGCAGCCCCGTGCCAGGCTGCTTCCCTCTCTCAGCATGCCTCCTCCAGCAGACAGTGTAGCGGTCTCACAATACTCCACATTCGGCCAACCTCACAGCACTGTGCTGTGGATCCAATGAGATGACATGGGCGAATGCACTCTGGGGATGCCAGGGCTACGCAAATGTTAGTTATGCTAATCTCCCAAACTCTCCTTGGCCTCCTTCCAGGCGCCTCTTCAACAATCCGGGCCCTGAAGTGTCAGGAGATGCTTTAAGATGTGTCCACAAGGGCCCCAGGGAGCAGGCCACTAACATTTCAATGGGGACACAAACCAGGTTTAGTTTCCAAATGGAAAAAGCCCAGACACATGTCTAATGTGCCTTCCTTGGGGGGGGGGTGGTCTAGGAATTCCTAGATCCAATCAAGCCATACACCAAAAATGTTATTTTTGTACCTTTTAATGCAACGGTATTTGGGAAAATTAGTGGAAAAGGAGCTGCAAAGAGTCCACAATTGTGTCACGTGAGTGACTAATTAGAGGGCCCTGGTTCTCCCAGGACGTTCAGTTATATTAATTCAAAATGTGACCTGTTTATTTTGCAAGGTCAGGAAGAAGCCTTACCTCCTAGAAAGCCAATGTGGCAATTAAATTAGAGCACCAGAGTCTGCCTGAGGTAGCGTATGAAAAAGGGCTTTGTAAACTGTACAGAAAACGTGACCCCTGTGTGGTTGTCCCACTGCCCCCAATTAGGGGGCGTAATCCTCTGCCCCTGGTGGGCGGCCACAGGTGAGGGCTTGTCTAGTTGAGGGAGGTACCTGATAAGGTCGAAAGGGCCCTGGAATGTTGACTCTGTATTTGGGCAAATCAATTCATCTCTATGAGTCTCTGTGGTTCCCTGTACTGTTCCTAGGACGGGTGGTTTTGTGCGTGTGTGGGGGGTGGGGGGCGTGGCAGAAAGGAAGAAGACTGAATATCAACTTGTTTTCAATTTTGATTTTAGAACCTACAGGTGCTTGGCAGAGAAGATACAGCCTCTGACAAGGTCTACCTCAAGGAACTTGCAGTTGAACGCAGAAATGAGACATGAGTGTAATCAGGTCCCCAGACTGTTAGGGAGGAGTCTGTAGAGAAGACAGCAGGGCATCGAACAAAGGGGGTCCACACACCTGAGGGGCTGTCAGGAAAGGGTCCTTAAGAACTCAGAGTTGCCGGGTTCTAGACTTTGGAGAATTGAGCACTCGGCCTCTTTCCTCCTGAATTCCCAGGCCTGAGAGCCAGCCGCCTGCTGGCAATGTCCTCCTGAGCTCCCACGTCTACAGCAGAGGGGGCTTGGCCTTTCCAAGTGGTCCTTGTGGGTAAACAACAAGCACTTCCATCAAGCTTCCCAGTTAGCGACTTGCACCTGTACCATGCCTTCTAGTTATCAAGTTACCTAGTTATCTCTATACCCGTGGGCAAATTACTAAACTGTTCTAAGCCTGGGTACCCCCATTTAAAAAAAGGCACAATTCAGGATCACTATCCATTAGCCACCATTCCCAAACCCCCAAACTCTAAGACTGAAAGTTTTATCAAAACTCTTTTGGTGGCAAGACCTGGCCTGAACTGACAGGAGGTTCAGAGTCTTTCTTCTCATCCCACTAGTGTAACTCTTCATACGTTTCACTGCAGAAAGATTGACGTGTTTGAGTACTGCGCACTCAGCACTCTAGGAATGTCAGGAAGAAGACAGTTTACGTGCTGCGTTCTCTTTCTTAAATCTGAAAAATTTTAAATTCTCAAATGCATCTGACTCCAGGAGTTTCATTTAGGGATTTTGACCCCATAAGTTAGACACCTATTATATAGTCTCTTTGCTTAGAATGCCCTTCACGCCTCATCTGTCTGGGAAACATCCACAAACATTTCAAATGTCATCATGAATGAATGAATGAAGAAGGAAACCAAGTTTTCTTGCTACTAGGAGTTAGGTATTTAACCTGTCTACACAGCTGGTATAAGAATTTATTCACCAACAATAATCTTTCCACGCAAGAGAGCTGAGAGGAGAGGTGAACAAAATTGCCTGAAAATGTCCCACGCCCCATGACCTTTACCCTGGGAACTCGGGAAACACACAGGCTCAGGTACCTGTAGTCGGCATATGGAACAACGGAAACAGGTTCCGTGAATTTCAGAGAAAGGAGACAGAAACCTCCCTGGACACTTCTCCTCAACAGTAGGAAAAAGGCACAATTTTGCATTCTGATTTCACAAACTGACTTAAAAGGACCCTGGCAGACTCCCCCAAGGGAATCTGGATAGCTTCTAAATTAAGTTGAAATTTATGTTTTGTTTTGTTTTAAGAAAACACTTTTGGAAGGAGCTCGCATACACAGCAGTGTTTCCCATTTAGAAAGAAAAATAAACTCTCTTCTACTGGATTGGAAGTCAAAACAAAATAATCCCAGCTGCTTAAGACCCCGAGAAAGTCAATGAAACTGCCAAACAATGGTGATGCTGACCAGTGGGACCAGCCTGAGAAATGTGGAAGGCGAGGCAGGAAGGGCCCAGGGGTAAAAAAAAAAAAAAAAAAAAAAAAAAAAAAAAGCCATGGATGGCCAGCATGCAGGGCTTGGCCATCATGAAGCAGCACTAAAATTTAGCGTCTAAGTCATCTGGTCTGACTCATCTTTGAAGCTCCCATGGGACTCACAGAAACACAACAAAAGATTCTACTCTATGGTATCAGACTTGGGGCTCAAATCTGGCTCCATCACTCAGAAGCTGTGTGACTTAGGGGAAGTTACTTAACCTCTCTTGCCTCAATGAGACTAGAAACGGTGATGTGACAGGATAGATATGAAGAGTCGACGCGCGTCAAGGAGATACAACACTTCTCACACAACAAGCGCATCATAAAGTTTTGCGAGGTGAATAATAGGAATCCAAGAACTTGGAATTCTTTAAAAATCAGCTTTTCTTTGGTGGAATTCTTCTTCTCCAGCCTCCTATTAAGGAGGAGACAGAAACAACAGGATCTGGTATTGGAAACAAAACAAAACAAATCGAAACAGGAAAAAAAAAAAGGAAGAAAATAGAGCCTCTGGAGTTTGGGTTTGGGTTTGAATCTTTGCCATGCCCCTTAAGAGGAGCTATGGGCTGGGTACTGGCCCTCGGTGGGCCTCAGTTACCTGAGCAGAGAAACGGAAGCTCAAATAAGATAATGCACGTAAACAAAAGACTTACACACAGGAGGTGCTCATTACATACAAATTCTCCCACTCACCCCTGCCTCACCTAGGCTTTGAGAAACTGACAGCTTTCTCTGAGCTATTTATTCCCTGACCCTCTTAAATATTATCCTCCAAGTTTTTAAAGCTCCTCACTTTAGAATTAGATTAGAACAATTCATGGAACATTTAATATTTATTCTGAAAAGTTTCCATGGGGTAGGGACAAAGATCTGCTTAATCCTAACCACTTCCTTAGCTTTTCAGCTGTGACTAGTTGATATTTTAGTGAAATTTTTCTTTATATATATCAGTGACTGCTGATGGTTATCCTCGGGGGCGGATTAGGATTTTGAGGACAGAAGGAGCTACTTCCCCTGTTTTCTTTTCCGCACGGACAATGAGCTTGTTCTGTAATGCCCCCCGCGTTCTCCTTGCACTTTACACAGGGATTTTAGCAGGCGGCTCTGAGGTGTCGTGGTCCTGGGATCGCAGCCTTGGGCTGGAGTTGACACAGCTGTGGGCAGAGGGCCTCTCGGGGAGCCACCGGCGAGCGCAGCCCGAGCTCCCGGGAAGGCTGGTTCCCAGAGGGTCAGCCCTCGCCTGCAGGGCGCTGAGTCAGGCTCCCACCAGAGGAAACCACTTCATTTTCACCCTTTAGGAGCCCGAGGGGCCGCCTTTGTCATTTAAAGTACATTCGGATTAAGTCTTAGGGGAAGCAGGCCTCTTCAGGAGCCAGAGCCATTGACCCGGTTAGGGTGGTCTCTAAAGCCTTAAATTGGCAGAAGGGAACGGGGATGTGGAGATAGGGAAGGGAGATAGGGAAGTTTATCACCTTTACCATTTTTTTTCCAACTTACCTTATTTTATTTTTTAAATTTAATTGAGGTCACATTTACAACATTATGTAAATTTCAGGTTTACATCATTATACATTCGGCTTCTGTATAGATTGCATTGTGTTCACCACCAAAAATCTAGTTTCCATCCACCACCATACAGATGTGCCCCTTTACCCCTTTCGTCCTCTCCCCACCCCATCCTCTCTGGTAACCACCAATCTGTTCTCCATATCTCTGTTTGTTTTTTATCTTCCACATATAAGTGAAATCATTCGGTATTTGTCTTTCTCGGTCTGACTTATTTGGCTGAGCATAATACCCTCAAAGTTCATCCATGAAACTCCATAGCAACCTTGTAAGGTTTTCCCCATTTCACAGACGGAGCAACGGACGATCTGAAAGGTTAGGTACTTTGCTGAGGGTCACACATCTGGGGCCCAGTTTCAGAAGGTTTGACTCTATGACTCCTATTCTCTTGGCTGCACTGTGGTCCTTACACAGTTTGTACTGCTTGCTCATTCATTCATTCACTCATTAAAATAACACCACGAACAGAGCATCTGTAAGGCCAGCACCAAATTGTTAAAAGTGGCTGTCTCTGGAGGGAGGACTACAAGAGAACTTCATTTTTCACCTTTCTGTGTTGTTTGAATGTTAACAAGCGTTGTTACTTTTATAGTTGACATAAACAATAAAGATAATCCCATTCAAAGAATTTCACATTTTTTTCTCATAAAAAAATCAAACAAAACCTTACAAACATTTGCTGGGCCCACTATGTAGCAGGGTCCACTCATCTTCACTCGCTAGTGCTGGGTCCATGTACTGGCAGGTCCTTTGGCTCATAGGAGACCCGTCAGTTTGGGGTTTCCGGGGACGGGAAGGTAGCAGGGAGACTCCAGCTGTGGAGTGAGACTCACTGGCTCTTTCATGACCCACCAACCCCAGAGCAGCAGACTACTAAGGACCCAAACTCTCCCTTCAGGCATGGGTCACATTCATCACCAACCTTTAGAGTGACACACTCAGGGCAAGCCCCAGAGAAGGAATCGAAGTGTCTCCAGGTCCCCCGGGGAGCAGGAGCACAGAGGGGCATCACTGAGCAGACAGCTGTAGGCCAAAGTTCCCCCATCTTCCCTGCACATCAATAATGCAATAATGCCCTCCATTTGCGGCAGAACTTGCAACAAAGTGATTGCTCTAGTTCAGTTAATTAGTAAAGGGAGAGATTAAGGACTTTAATCTCCTGCCTTCTCTTTTACCTGCAAGGCTTACTTACTCAGAAATAAACAAAGAATATCCCCATATATATGTGTATACATATATATATATATGTATATGTATTTATTTTTTCCCAAGTAAGCTTAAGAAGGCTGCTGGCTGGCACACCTCTGTCAGCACCACACGAGACTGATAAAATCAGAGTACCTTAGAGATTGCTTCATCATTGGCAAGATGGGGAAACTGAGGCCTGGAGAGGGACAGTGATTTGCCAAGGGCAAATAGCCAGTGAGCCACAGAGCTGGACCTGAAATGCAGGCTTCCTCCCCTTCAGTCCAGGGTTCCTGTTTCTGTGCATGGTTTGAAACACGGGCAGCTAAAAGGTGTAGAGGAGCAGTGACACTGAACCACCAAAAGGACAACACCCCCCTCAGGAGCACAGAGGGAAGAGACCCTGGAAGATGGTTTGGGTTTTGGTCACAGAGAATGCAGGGCCTAAGATCCTGTCAGAAGAGAACCATTGGGCCAAAAACCTCCTCTCTGATTTTCCAAGAGCAGAGGCTGGGAGAGGTCCTGGTTAGGGAAGGGAGGGGGGAGGGGAGGAAGTAAACCACCCTTCTTTGTCACTGGGGGGGGGGTGATGTCTGGAGGGCCTCAACTCACCTCAGGTGACTTTTACCATGTGGCCTTCCACACCCTTCCAGGCTTAATGCCTATTTACTGGCCAGGTTCCTAGGGGTACACAGCTGGGGGCAGGCTCTCCATCTCCCCACTTTAGGTTCCTTGTCCATGCTTTCCCTCTGCCCAGAATGTCCTTGGTTATTAATGCCTTTGGTTACTCTGCCTGGCACACCCTACTTATTCCTTCAGATCCAGTGAGCGCCTCCTCCAGGAAGCATTTCCTGATTCCCTTGGGCAGAGTGGAGGCTCCCCTCCTCAGTCACCCACACGCTACATTCCAAACTCTCTTATCACCTGGGGCTATAATGATCTACTCCCAAGAGAAAAGGAGTCTGACTTTTTGAGCATTACTAAGCACCAGGCAGTATTCTGGGAGCTTTCACATCAGGCTCTCTAACTCCTCTGGAAGGAGGGGGGTAGTGACGGCCATGACTGACATTTACTAAACTCCTCTCTATCGCAGGCACTGTGTTGAGTCCTCATCATGAGGGGAATCCTCTGTGGCCCACGTTATTTTTGCCTGAGGAAACAAGCTTGGAGAGGCAATGTGACTTGTCCCACAAACTCCCACAGCCATGAAGCTTACATTTAATACAAAGATGTCTGCAGAGCTCATGGGCCCTGCTTATATCTCTTTGAATCTCTGCCTCCTTCTCCAGAATCTGGCCTGGAATTTAGTGCCATAGAGGCACTTATAAAATAAATGTTTGCAAAATCAACACACAATCTGCAGTGTTATTTGTGGGGAGAGTCTCATTTCCTTTCCTCTTCTTCAAGAATCAGGACATCTTGGGGCCATTAGGGAGATTCCAGGTTACCTCAAGAATATCATCCCCCCTTTTGGAGTCTTGAATCCCCTCCATAGCATCCTTGCAAAGAAGTGGACTGGCTTCTGCTGGACACAAAGAGGGCAAGAGCTTTGGCCCATGTCACATAGCACCTGATCAGGGGCTAAAACCTGGATCTGCTGGCACCTGGTCAGCCTGGGGCTCTTCCACCATACCCTCACACCTCCTCTCCTTAAAAGAGTCGGGCAGTGCTTGGAAGAAAAGTGCTTATTATGGGCAGATCCAGGCTTAGGCCCAGTGGCTCTCTCTGCAGCCAGCATTCAGCCCTGCAGCTGCCTGGGACTTCAATTCCCTCTGTCTCAGGGCAATGTGAAAGTCGAGAACTTTCAAAGAGAGAGCTAGGCTCCAGGTAGCATCTGTTGTCTCAGTTTTCTCCTGGTTAACGGGGACACAATAATACCGGTCACTTAAGCAGGGTTGTGACAAGGAGCCAATAAAACAACAAATGGCAGTGGCTGGCACAGTCCCTGGCACACAGTAGGTGGACAATCGGTGCAGTTTTTGTTTTAACCTTTCTTTTCTTTTTTGTGTCGATCTTTGTCTCCGCATCTTTGCCTGTCTCGAGCTCTACCTGATGCTTCTGTCTCGTTGTGTCTGTCTGTGCATCTCTGTCCGTGCAGCTCTGTCTGTCCAACGTCTGTCACGGAGATGGGGACAGCAGCTCCCAACACCCGCACACCCCAGCGGCGCGGCCCGGCAGGAACGGGGCTGCCCGAGCCGTGGAGCCGCACCAGGCCCCCGACAACCCCGAGCCCCCCATGCACGAGGCCCCTCCGCCCCTGCAAGCGGCCCAAGCAGGCAGATTAATCATTATCGCCAACGAAAGGAAAAAAAAAAAACCCCAAAACCCACACAAGTTAAGAAGAGAGAGAGACTTACCGTTTGCAGCGACCCCCAGGCTGGCGGAGCCACTTTTAACTAAGAATGAATTAGGGACAAACTCTTCCTCAGAGTCTGAGTCCGGGGTTGGCTGGGCCACACCGTTGCCTAGCAACCGCCTCTGGCTCTCATTGGGCGGAGGGGAGGGGGGGCGGGGAGGGGGACTGCTCAATAGGGGTTGATGAAGCGGATGAACAATGCAAGGGAGCACCTGCGAACCACAAAGACAAACACAGACAGAAAAAAAATAATGAAAATTGGTTTTGAGGCACACGGGGAAGGGGAGGGAGCAAAAGAAAACACGCATCAACGCGGGGAGGGGGGCTCTCAACGCTGGACGATCTACTGCACACGTGGCCAGAGACCCAGCTGATGCCTCCGCAAAGTTGGTGCAAACTCCTCCTGAAGAGCGGGAGCCTTGGCCTCCGTGCAGAAGTCTGTACGGCTCGCAACGAGGGCACCTCCCAACAAACGGGAAGCCCTTCCTGCTTTGCCTGTTCTCCGAGAGAGGCCTGAAAACCTGGGGGCTAGACCTGACCCTCCTGTGTTATGTATTATGTGGCTGTCCCCCTCTGAACCTCAGTGGCCTCAGTGGTAAAATGAGCAGCCGCCTCGGGTGATCCCCAAGCCCCTGCAAGCTGGCCATTCTGTGATGTCATTGAAGTGAAATGATGTTCTTATTAGTGAGATTTTAATCCGACGTGCCTGGAACAGGCCCTGGGCCTCATAAAAGGTAGAGAGAGCTGGAGAGAATGATCCAGGGCCCCCCTCCACTCCTGGCATTCTAGGATTTCAACACCCTAATGTTTTACTTTTCCAAGAATCTAACATTTTAAGATTCTGAAATCCTGGCATTCTCTGCAAACTACCTGTGAGCAAGAACTTTAGCAATCTTTTTCACTTCTGTATCCCCAGAATCTAGCATAGTGCCTGGCACATAGTAGGCACTAAACAAATATTTGCTGAATAGATGAATTCCAGGGGTCTAACATACTAAGATCCTTAAGGTCTAATAGTCTCAGATCAAAAAAATCCTATAATTTGGGGACACTAACATTCTGTGAATTCCAAGAGGCGCTAAGTCAGAATGTTTGACTCCAAGTTTCTAACATGTCACAGCTCTCCGATTCTAAAATCCCAGCTTTCTATAGATCTGTGAGCACACTCCCAGCTCTTCAGAAGGAGAAGGTGATGGCCTGGGATAAGACCTTTGAGATCAATTTGCAGTCCTATCTGTGGCAGGCCTTTAGACATATGCAGTACATCGTCTACAAGAGAGGGGACACAAGCACAGACAATAAAAGTATACGGTACAAGGCAATGCATCCACTCGACAGCAAGGGCTGCTTCTTTTCTCCCACCTTGACTGATAGAAGGTTTAAACCATAATCAGATCCATCCAGCTTTTCAAAGAGACTGAACCTCAGGAAACATAGTGCAGCCCAGACATGCCATCACAAGATTCAGGAGGGCTCTAAAGAGGTGGCATAGAGAGCTGCTGATTGTTGGAAAAAAATCCAACTTTTTGTGGTCTGTCTACTAAGAGAAGCTCGCTCAGTTCACAGTCACCAAATCCTGCAGAATTTTGCAGGTTCCATGACATTATGTCAACCCCTGAGCCTAACCACATGTGACAGCATTTTATAGAGCTGCTGTATATGCCATTTGGCTGGTTCATATTAGAAATTCAGTGAGCGCAGGTGAGGCAGCAGGAATCAATGACCAAAGTACCATCTGGGGTGGCTTCTCCACTTGTGTTTTGGTTTAACTAAAAATCTGGGCTATGATTCACCTTAAAATTATCTAAACCAGTGTTTCCACGTCACCTTGTGGGAACCTTCCCTGACACCACTTACCAGCCAGCACTATAGGGGTGATCACTCCTTTCTCTGAACTGACCTCGTCTTTAGATCTGATATCACGTTTGCCCTGCTTTATTTGCAGTTATCTGTATCTGACTCCCACATAAAAGTATATGGCACATTCTTGGAGTACGGTGCCTTCTTGGAGTGGGCTTTGGAGTTCAACAGAATTGGGGTCTGCCTCACGACCTAGCCTCTTATTAGCTGTCTGATCTTGGGAAAATTACTTCCAGTTCCTTATTTGTAAGTTGGGCACCCCCACTCCCCCCATTTTATATAGTTGTTGTGAGGACTAAAGAGACTTGATCTGAGCACATAGTATCCACGAGCAAGTGGGGGCCCAGGGTCAGTGTTCACCAAATCTTTATTGAATTGAATGAAACTACCCCACAAAGAACCTCATTCATGATTCCCCTTCCCCTGTGGTCCCAGTTTTGGAAAGATATAGTCGACCAGGTTGCATTTATTAAGCAAATATATGTTCATTTCCTCATCTTTTATTAAGCAAAGACATCTTATAATCTCCAATTAGAGGTTCTGATGGGCTTGAGATAACCAGGACCATATCATGCTGAGTTGTTAGAATTTCAGAAAAAAGTTCAGAAACACGATATGTCGTTGCAGGGTGCTTGTTACAGCCTCTTCCTGAGTAAATCTGTCAAGTTTTATGAAATAAATAGTTCCAGAACTAAGCAAATTGTTCCATCACAAACTTCAGAGACCCTAGGCTGAGAAGAGCACGGTGCCTTCCCAGGCCTCACGCCTGTGTCTTTTCTCTTTCATCCCATCTCCAGGCCTCTCCTCAGGCCTCTGGGGTTGCTCTGAATATTCGTAACCTAACATTCAAAGCACCTAAGAAGGTGCTAGGCCCTGAGTAGGTGCACAATAACTCATGAGGTTTCTGTGATGTACAGGTATTATTGGAAACATGTTAATTCCCTTCTTCTTTTTGATCAGCAGCTTTTAATTTCAGTGGTCCCAAAGAAGGGTGCACAGAACCATCCCCTGGGGTACAAGAAAATATTGGAAAATATTTATTTTTTTGTTTTACCCTTTCGAATTTCTATCTTGTATATGTTTTATAAAGTATCCAAGACATTAGTGCTTGAAATACATGTAATGAACTGTGTTGCTGTACCAGTCTGGCATCGACAGGAGCAGGGTAGGGTTGTAGCAAGAATATGGGCGACGGAGCTGGACCACCTACAGTTAAATTCTAGTCCCACTACTTGCTAGCTTAGTGACCTTGGGTGAGTTACTTCACTCTTTGTGCCTCAATTTTCTCATCTTTATAATGGAGATAAAAAAATAAAAAAGAACACCTTCTTCACAGGGTTGCTCTGAGGATTAAGGGAGTCAAGACAAGTAACATGGAGAACAGTGTGCAGCCAGTAAACACCTCAAACCGTCAGATGTCTCTGGGCATAAACATGCATCTATAGGGGGCTGGCCCTGTGGCCCAGTGGTTGAAGTTCTATGCACTCTGCTTTGGCGGCCAGGGTTTGCAGGTTCAGATCCTGGGCATGGACCTACTCCATTCATCAGCCATGCTGTGGAGACATCCTACATACAGAAAGTAGAGGAAGATGGGCACAGATGTTAGCTCAGGGCTCATCTTCCTCAAACAAGAAAAAAAGAGAGAGGAAGACTGGCAGCAGATGTTAGCTCAGGGCAAATCTTCCCCACCAAAAAAAAAAAAAAAAGCATATGTAAAGTGAAGGGCATGAGCTTTATCTTTTTTATAAGAGCAGGAAATGATTGCAAGAGTATGGTGAATGCTGTTTCACTCCACAAACATTTGCTAGACACCCAAGGGCTGGGCTAGACGGTGAGGGGGGACAAATGTAAGAGACAAAGGCCCAGAGGAGCTGGTGGGTGGGGAGAGTGTCACCCGGGGTTCTAAGCAAGGCAGAGGTGGCACCTGTCAGAACAGAAGATGGCCCAGTGCAATGGGAAGGTGGGGGTGGGGGCTCATTTCAACTGGAGGAACTAAGAAAGGCCTTCTGGAGCATTCCAACGGGAAGAGATGAAGAGATGGGGGCGTGAGTCTTGCTGAGACACGCTTGCCTGCTCACATTTCCGCAAACTCACTGCTCTCACTTCTGCCCAAGTTTGCCAAGGTGCACAACTTCAGGGCACCATTTTCACTGAATCTATCTGAGTGGCACCCCCTGGAGCACAACTATAAAGTTTTGCCTCTGAGCTTTTGCACAGGCTGTTCCTTCTTTTCTTTTCCTCATCACTACCACCCTGTGTGTCTCACTAGCTCCCACTCAGTCTCAGGGCTTACCCTCATTATCACCTCCCTTAGGAAGGCTTCCCTGATGCCTCAAGCCTCGGTTTGGCACCCCTTCTGGGTGCTCCCACAGCTCCCGTACTTTCCTTGTTGCAACACTTCTGCACTGCAGTGTTTACTTGTCCGTGTCTACCCACCAGCCTGCGTGGCTTATCCATTACTGTATTCCCCAGTGCCTAGCACAGTGTCTGGCACATAGACGGCACTAGTAAATATTTGCTAAATGAAGAAAGGACAGAAGGCAGGTAGGAGGGAAGGAGTACTTTGATTATGGCACAACAAGTCTATGTAAAGAGAGTGGTGAGATATGAATCTCTGAGCAGTAGGTTTAGGCCTTGAACACTTGGAAATGGAAATCAGACCTTAAATGGGGAGTCACAGAAGTTTTTAAAACAGGAAGGTGACAAGACCTGGTTGTGCTTTAGAAGGATCTACTCTCTAAACTTAAGGCATCTGCTTAGCCACCCAGATCTCCTTTCTAGTTGGCTCAGCTCAGCCAGGATGCTGAAAGTCCTCACGACCTGGGCTTGCCTTCTGGGTGGGGCCCAGATGCCTGACGCCATGGGACTGTGGCACTGGGGTTTCGGGTGCCTTCTCATGTATCCTGATCATCAGCTGAAGAGAACCTCGTATTGTAGAATTTTCCACTGTGTCCATGGTAAAATGAGATGGGATGATTGGAGTGGACCTCCCTATACCTCACCCTAACAACCAAGGGGGCCAGTAAAAGGTGGAGGAGAGCCGCCCAAATTTCTTGGGAGGAGGTCTCTGTGAGCTTAGCTCTAGCTTATAGTAGACAGGGATGGGGGGAGAAAGCAACAAAGTGAGAGAGTGCAGACACCCACGTGCTTGGGGTGGGGGTCGGATGGGGAAGGAACAAACATTTGCAGAGCTCCTCCTGGAGGCCAGGAACTGGGCCAGGTGTTTTACAAGATCTTTCCTCACAATAACCCTATGCATAGGAAAATTCACCCCGATTTTCAAGGTCAAGAAATAGAGGTTTATAGAAATGAAGTAATTTGTCTGTGGCCACAGGATCTGGGTGAGAATCCATAAACACAATGCTGTTTCCACTGAGTGGTGTAAATTAGATTTATCAGCCCTGGTGTCGAGCAGAGAAAGGGAGATTCTTGTCCATCAACTGAAACACATCTAAGGTGGAAAGACCATAGACTTCCTGTTGTGTAAACCAGGGATCAAAGCCCAGGTTCACACTGGCTACAAGACCTTGGGTAAGTCACCTCACTTCTCTTGGTCTCAGTTTTCTCCTTTGAAAAATGGGGTGCTAATACCCACTGCAAAGAGTTCATGAGGGGATTGGTATTATGCTTGCAAGGAGCCCAGCAGTCTCATGGTGAGGGTTCAACCAACACTGATTCCCTCTACCATCCCCCAGCTTTCATAGTAAGAACAGGATGGTGTTGGGGAATATACAATGACAGATCCATAAGTCTGACAATGACACCTGTATCAATATGTATTGCTTGTTGATGTCCTAAAAAGAGGAAAAGCGTTAGGGAGGCAGCCATGATATATGAAAAGAACAAATGACAAGGGAATCCTGAGATCTGCAGAAAGAACAATTTCAGTTACTCACACCTTTGTGTGAACTGATGGTAGCTTCCCTTTGCATTTGAAATCTAATCTATTACTAGGGCAAGCTAGTTCTCAAGGAAGAGTCTTCTAGCATTCTGGATTCTGACTGTGTCTTTGGAATATGCCATGAGACTAAAGTGGGAAGGGCTAGCTGATGGACAAGTTTATTACTCTGTCAGAGAGAAGACCATTAACAAAATACACTTTTGGACCCTTTTCTCAGCAGTCCTCAGAAGTCCATCTAAACGCACCAACGGAATCTTATTGCCCTATCTTAAACCCCATCTAGGCTAAATCATGGCCAGCTTACACAGTGGGAAAGTGTGAGTCCCATCTGTAAAACCAGAGCACTAGCTGTGTGCTGCAGGGAGGGCACTTTATTCCCAGGCAGTTCCCTGGATGATTGGAAGAACTTCCTAATAACCTTTGAACTGGCAGACCTGCATTTCAGAAGCCTGTATGTAAATCACTCAGCACTGTGCCCAGTACACAGCAATTACTCAATAAATGATACCTAGAAATAACCAAAACAAAATCCTGAGACATACACAAGTACCTCATCTCAATGGAACCCTGAGCTGATGGATTCATCCTTCCTGTAAAGGTTGTGTTTCATCTCCTTAAGCTCCTTTCTAGAAATACTCCAGTCCTTCCACTTAAAACCAAACGCATTTCCTCTCTTCTCATGTGCCAACCTCATATCTATTTCTTCTTAACAGCACAGCCAGTTGTTTCACTGAATAAGTAAGGTCTTACTCAGTTCTGAGCAGAGGATGGGGCATTGAGGAACACTGGCATCTCCTGATATGAACGGTCTGCTGGAAGGCCAGGAGACCCACTGGAGTGGTAGCACGTCCTGTGTTTGACTCCAGTGAGTGACGTTCGTGTCTACTGTGTGAACAGCCCCGCCTGCCCTGCAAGAACCGTAGACTGCTCACTCTGTGTCCTGGCCTGGCTCAGGGTCTCAGCTCAGAAAAGGTTTGCAGAACTGGTTCCCATAGTTGTCTGAAATGGATTGAAATCCACCACCAGTATTTCAAAGTGCTAGAAATCTGAAGCTAGAGAGCTGGAGAACCATACATTCTGGTTTGTCAGTGACATCCCTGATTTACAGCTGTTATCCTGTATTAATTAATAATAATGCCCCATCTTTACTCTAAAAATGTCCTGATTTGGACAATTAATTGTATGGCCACCCCATTTTAGATTCAGTACCACATCAGAGGCTGTCGTCTGCTGCACTAGACTAGGGGTCAAGAGATCTGGGTGCAGGTCAACAGTGCATTGCAGGATCACAGGCAAGTCCCCTGACTTTTTTGGCCCTCACTTTCCTCATCGGGGAGTTGGACTAGAACACTCTAAGGTTCTTTTTGTGGTCCTATATTCTACAAGATAGGAGTAACAGTAGTCTACACCTCAAGGGGTTGTTGGAGGACTAAAGGAGACTATGGAAAAACACGGGGTAAAAATGATTTAAGTTACAATGGAAAGTCAGGTTCCTTCAGCATAGTAAATGCTCATACTCATAAAATGTTTATAGAATGAATGAATTTGTATAAATGTATAGGAAAAAAGACTGGCTGAAAAAATCTTTAACAATGGTTATTACTGATAGGGGCAATTTTAAATTTTTTAAATATGATTTTGTATCTTCAAATTTTTCTACAATGAGCACCTATAGTTCTTTTTATACTTTAAAAATTATTTTTTAAAACTTCAGGAGAAAATGAAATAACAAATGTGAAAACATCTAGCACCTAGTAGGTGGAAAATAAAAGTTTTAAATACAACAAGATTTTATGCACTGATATTGGTAGTATAATTTGGTATAAACTGATTTTTAAAATGTGAAAACGTTTTAATTGAGCAATTCCACTTCCAGAAATTTACTCAAGAACATACTTGTGACTTTTCAAAAGATTTACTTATAAGGATACCCATTATAACATCATTTGTAACAGTAAAAAGTAAAAAAATTTTTTAAATGTTAAAAAGGAAAAACATCCTTAGTGTTAAAAAGTGCCTAATTATGTAAATTAAGGCACATCAGTACAACGTTAATATGCAGACATTATAAGCCATGCTTGTAAAGAATGTTTAAGGAAATGAGAAAGAGGATGTAAAGAAAGCATGAAGAAAAACTATATAAAAAGTAACTCTGATGTTTGTTTAAGTGTGTGTACAATCTGTACAAAAATGTTAATACCCATTTCCTTGGGGCAGTAGAATTATTAATGAATTTTATTTTTTCTTTATATTTTTCTATATTTTCTAATTTTTTCAAGGAACAAATGTGATAAGATTTTAAAAAAGCAATAAGTTATTTCAAAGGGAAGAAAACACACACAGAAAGGCAGCACAGACAACAGTTTCTGCTTCGGGTCCCCAATGGGATGAGCTTGGCAGAACCATAGCCTCCCAGGTCCAAAGTCGCCTTATTTTCCAGCCTATTAAATCTTGTGGGTCTTACTCTCCGGGCTGGGTAGCTCCCACTAGGTCAACTCTCCTCTCCCCAACAGTGGTTATTTTCAGAAGCGGGTCTGGGGCCGTCTGTCTCTGTGACTTATGTTGGGAAAATGGTCTCTGGAAAACAGGACGCAGTAAATTTCTCAAGCTCAGCTCATTTGATCTCCAGTTCTCCCCCTCACAGGTTTCTCAGGGCCATGTTTTTTTTAGCATTCACCAGGAAAGGAGCTCTGCTTTCACCTGCCTGCCTGTGGGGAAGTCCAGTTCCTGGTGTGCCTTCCACCCTAACACGGAGAAGAGAGCATCTCAGATCTCTCTGGTCTTCACACAGGATGGCCTACCAGTTAGTCTGCTTGTTTGATACAGATATATCAAATATGGACATTCATTGATTTCTTTTGTAATAATAGCTTTATTGAGATATAATTCACATACCATACAAGTTACCCTTTTAAAGTATAACTCAATGGTTTTTAGTATATTTGCAGAGTAGTGCAACCATCGCCACAATCAATTTTAGAATATTTTCATCATCCCCAAAAGAAACCGTATACTCATTAGCAGTCATTCCCTATTTTGCTCCAACTGCCTGCAGCCCTGAACAATCAGTAATCTACTTTCTGTCCCTGTGGATTTACCTATTCTGGACACTTCATATAAATGGAATCATACAATATGTGCTCTTTTGTGACTGGCTTTCTTCACTTACTATAATGTTTTCAAGGTTCATCCATGTTGTAATGTGGATCAGGACTTCATTTCATTTTATTGCTGAACAATATGGCATTGTTTTGTTTATCCACACTTTGTTTATCCATTCATCAGTTGATGGAAACTTGGGTTGTTTCCACTTTTTGGCTATTCTGAATAATGCTGCTATAAACATTCATGTACAAATTTTTGGGTGGATGTGTGTTTTATTTCTCTTGAGTATATACCTAGGAATGGAATTGCTAGATCGTACGGTTACTGTTGAAGCTTTTGAGGAACTGCTGGATTGCTTTCTGGTGGCTGCACCATCTTTCATTCCCACCAGCAGTGTTTGAGAGTTCTGATTTCTCCACGTCCTTGCCAACACTTTTTATTATCTGACTTTTTGATTACAGCTGTTCTAGTGGGTGTGAAGTGGTATCTCATTGTGGTTTTGACTTGCATTTCCTAATGGCTAAGGATGTTGAGCATCTTCTCATGTGCTTTTTGGTCATTTGTATATCTGAGAGAAATGTCTACTCAGATCTTCATTTTAAAGTTGAGTTATTTGTCTTTTTATTATTAAGTGGTAGGCATTGATTCTTTCATCAAATATTTATGTTGTGCCTACCCTGTGCCACGTACTGTTCTAAGCATCCCTGATAGGTAAGGAAGACAAAGTCTTGCTCTCAGAAGCTGACATTCTAGTGGAGGAGAAAATCAATCAATAAGTAAGGAAATAGCCGTGTGGAACAAGATCAAGTGGTGATAGATACTATGAAGAAAAGTTAAGTACAATAAGAGGTTAAGGGTGATAGGATGGGTCTGCTGTTTTAAGTAAGGTGGTCAGGGAAGGCCTCTCTGAGGAGGCGACATTGAAGCAGAGATCTGAAGTAAGTGAAAGGGTAAGCCACACAAACATCTGGAGGAAGAGCTTTCCAGGCAGAGGGCCCAGCAACTGCAAAGTCCCTGCAGCAGAGGCAAGTTCACTTGAGGGACAGCAAGGAAGCTAGAATAGCCGGAGCATGAGGAGGAGAGCGCTAGGAAATGAGCTTGGAGTGGTTGCCAGGGGCCAGGTTACATTTTGTGCACATACTGCAAACTCAAGGTCACTATGCATATGTGTTCTTATTAGTGAGTTCCCTGAGGGCAGAGACTGGTCTTATTTATCTCCATATGTCCACCGCCCACACAGTGATTTCATATATGGTTAGCACCCAGGACATATTGGAATCTATTTTAACTTATTGAGCTACTAATAGAAGCAATACCTACATGTGAACAATATTTACTCTACAGTTTACAGAGGATTTTCACATCCGTGATCTGATTTGATCCTTGCCACCTCCAAGCGAGGTAATGACCATGACCCCATTTTACAGGGGTTCTGGGGCTAGGACAGGTGATGAGACTTGTGCAGGGACATACGACTGGTAAGAGGCTAAGTGGGACTCCAACCCAGGGGAGGGGCAGCAAGTAAGATCTGGATTTGAAACTGGTTATTGTGATTTGCGGCAGGTTGCTTCACTGTTTACAGCCCTGGGATCTTCAGGATCTGGGCCTACCTTCCAGGGGTCCTGGGAAGAGTAAATAAATAAGAGCATGCACGTCTGGGGCCTACCATGGGCCTGGCATACAGCAGGTGCTCAACTGTGGTAGCTCTCCTCACCTCCTTTTTTATTATCAACCCCAGCCGCACACCAGGCAGCCTCTCCATGTGAAGCGCTGACTGGGTGCTGGAGACACAGAGCTAAGACCAGCCCTTCCCCTCGAGGGGAGCCCGGGCTCATGCGTGAAGGAAACAGATACCCATTATTTAATGTGAGAGAGGCAGGGATGCGGGAGGAGGGGACAAGTGGTGAAGGAGATGTTAGGGGGTGAAAGGGGGGCGGGGAATGGGAGACCCACAGAACGCTAATTGTCAGCTACTACCCTGGGATTCTCGGAGGTTCTTTTAACCTTTCCCAGGGCTGCCTCCAAAAGGATTTCAGATGGTCCTTCCAGGCCTCTGGAGGCTCAACTCAGGCTGGACAGAGAGGCCACTTTCCATGGGATGTGGAGGAGAGGGAAGGCACAGGCAAGCTGGATTATCTCTGTCTGTCAAAATCTGCTGGCAAACGTGACTGAGGAGCCACTGAAATTTATGGCAGGCCTTGAACCATCTGTGGTCACAGAGTGCTCTGTTCAATGGGAAGACTCGAGTCTTGCACTTTTGCACTGAGATTTGGTTAAGAAAGTGCTTGCAAACAGCTCTTTTCAAAGTCATTTATTACTTCTGGGGTTTAAAATATATATATATTTTTATATACATATATACACATATATGTGTATATATGTATCTAATATATATTTCCCTCCCCCGACTCAATTTACACAGCTGCAAAATTCCAGGCCCCAAGAAAAATGGAAGAGTACAACCCAATTGCCAAGCCCCACTTCTACTCAGATACCAGGGGCTGGTGGAGGTATTTAGCACAGAGGAAAGAGGCAAGAGATAGGGAGCTATGGAGGAAAAAGGGCCAAGTTGCTGGAGGGCACCGATATTAATTGGGTACCTACTGTGTGTCCAGCATGGTAGAAGCTTTATATACGTCCTCTCAATCAATCCTTACCTGCCCTGCCAAGGTGTTAGGATCTCTCCAGCTGACAGATGCAAAATATGAGGCTCAAAGAGAGCCTGCTCAAGGTCACCCAGATAGTGGGTGCGAGGCTGGGCTCTGGACCTCGTTCAGTTGGACTCTAAGCCCACACTCGTCCCACTAAAATAATCTGAATGAAGAATGGTAATACACACAAGAATGTGCATTTGGAAATTCAAAGGTTTACTTCCCTGATCCCTCATCAGTTGTGGGAGGGGGATAACATTCACAGACGTGAAACAACTTGCTCAAAGCCAAAGCCAGTGAGTGTGGAGCTGGGGTTCAAACCCAGGCCACCTGAGCCCACAGCTAGAGTTCTTTCTAGAAACTCACTCTATCTTTCATGGAGTCTTAAAGGGGGAGCCAAAGATTAGCGTAATCAATGAACTGGAAAAGATTAAACAGGAAAGCAAAACATAAAAAATAAAACCAGAGTTGTATATCTCTTGTTTGTGCAGTTTTGTGGATATCTGTTAATCTCAACAAAATTTTTTTAAAATAACAGAAAGCCCTGTGGTGTGAATGTAAGCATACAGTGAGAGGTATTTTCCTTAAATAGTTTTCCCCCCAAAATGTCCCGATTCTAAATAGCTTTCCCTGAGCTTGCTCGCTGTACCAAAGCCTCCTGCTCCCATTAGATTTCTACAAAGATTTTTGAAACCGTTTTTTGGGAAAGCGCAAACAAAGTGAGGGCCAAGCTTTCCAGAAATTCCTTTACTCTCACTCCAGGAAATCTTGAAAAATCAAGGAGATTTTTCAGTCACGGGGAGCGTGGACAAGTGAAGAGATGGCTGCCCGGATCTGCCCCCAAGTGACCCGGTCACCCGCAGACTGTGAGTTTCCCCAGAGGAGATCCTCAAAGCCAGGGGCCCGTTAGGAGGTTTTAGGCAAAAATTAGAGGAAAAACAGGCTTGCTTTTTATCCTAAACTACACTCTGTAAGGAAAGGAGCCTTTGAGATGATAAGGGACAGGAATACACATTTACCAAACACCTTCTGTGTGTCGAACACTGTGCTAAGCACCTCACACATGCTTTCCAGCATAACCTTCACGGCAAGTACCGTTCACTCACTCAACAGATTGAAAACTCATTCACCACGCGTCAGGCTCTCTGCCAGGTGCTGGGATACGATGAGAAGCAGAGTCGTGTAGAGTTCCTGTCTGTAGTGGTTTAGTTTCCTAGGGCTGCCATAACCAAGTACCAAGAACCGGGTATCTTCAAACAATTTATTGTTTTAGAGTTCTGGAGGCTGGAAGTCCAAAATCAAGGTGTTGGCAGGGCCACGTTCCCTCTGAAACCTGTGGAGGATCATTCTTTGCCTCTTCCTAGCTTGTAGTGGTTTGCTGGCAATCTTTGGTGTTCTTTGGCTTGTAGTTGCATCACTCCAACCTCTGCCTTCATTGTCACATGGCATTCTCTCCCTGCATGTGCCTCTGTCTTCACATGGCTGTCTTCTTATAAGGACAGCAGTCATATTGGAATAGAGGCCCACTCTACTCCAGTACGACCTCACCTTGACTAATTATATCTGCAATGACCCAATTTCCAAATAACGTCACATTCTGAGGTCCTGGGGGTTAGGACTTGAACATACCTTTTTTTGTGGGGGGGACACCATTCACCCCATAACACTGTCCTTGTGGAGCTTACAATATAGAAAGCCCCCTTTTGCAGACGAATAAGTTGAGGCACAAAGAAGCCAAGTGACTTACTGAAAATGTATAGGTAGTAAATTACAAATCCAAGTCTGACTCCAGAGCCTTTATTCTGTCTTCCCTACCACCCTGTCTGGCCAGCATGGGGTTTCCTCAGCTGGTGGTCATTTATATGAAAGGAGATTTTGCATACATCATCCCATTTAGCCCTTGTGACACCTCTGTGAGGTAGGTACTATTGTTCCCATTTGACTGATAAAGAAAATGAGCTCTAGAAAGACTGAGGTCACTCAGTTCTCAAGAGGAAGAGTAGGACTGAACCTGAGTAGGTAGACTCTGTACCCAGGCTTTTCCTGCAGCCATGCCAAGATGACTGGCATTGTGGCTGGGGCTCGGACACTAGAAATGGAGCCAGAAATCAACACAACGAGCTAATGAAAAGGCCGTATCTTCAAGCATGCCTGGGAAGGCTGGTCACCCTGACTGAGGGCATTGGATTAGAAAAGGAATAAAAGTGTCGGCTGTTTTTGTTCTTTTAACCAAGAAGGCTCATCTGGAGAGTGAAGAGTGTGTATTTTGGAGTCTAAAGCCATTCAACATCTCAAGCCCAGGAGTTCAGATTTGGCCGTGCTCCTCGAATAGCAAAGTCTGATCCCTGCTGGCAAATGGGATTTCTTGCTTCCCGGAGGGGAAGGCACTGGGTGAGGCCTGAGTATAAATCTTCTTGGGTGTTTCTTGGGCAGAGACTGAGAGGCAGCATCCCCATGATTTTAGTGCCGGCACACATGGACTGCATTTGCCTCAGATTTCACGTGGTTGGGGAAATGAGGGAACAGAGAGGTGCCTGCAGGGTAGGAAACACATTTGAGATGTTCCTACATGCCAAGTCCACAGAGTCCAGCAGTCTGTGAGGCTGGGAGGGGTGGCTGGTTCTGTGTAATTTGTCACAGGTTCCGAGGCTACTCAGAGGAGGGGAACGCCACCCTCTGGGGAAGAAGGCCAAGCATCCTCCTGGAGGGACCTGCCCACCAGATCCTGCCCACTCATTTCTCAGAGATCCCACAGGGGACTCCAACCAGCACCCCAATGGAATTATGGAGGGGAATCAGATGGGGTCCTGCCCGCCTTTGAGAAGTTTCCTGTTTAGTAGGTGAGCACACCCAGAATAGGCAATTATCCCACAGTGCTCTGAGAGTGGGGAGCACAAAGAGCAGACCCTTAATTAATGAAGCCTTGGGGCCCAGTGGCACCTTCCTGCAGGAAGTGATGTTTAAGTGGAAGCCTAAAGGTGAACCAGGAGTTGGCTTGTGGGAGGCACTGTGGGGTGTGCATGTGTGTGAGGTGTGCATGTGTATGTACAGGGAGGACTGGTTTCAGTGTTCCAGGCAGGGAGAACTGCATGTGCAGAGGCCCAAGGTAGGGAACTACGAGTGTTAAGAATTGGGTATGCCTGGAGTGGAGGTAGGAGAAATGGCAAAGAGATGAGTGGGAGAGAGGCAGTGTTCAGATCTTATATAGGCCTCTAGTAGAATCCAGGGTCTGTCCTGACCCCCTGGGCTCTCGACCCAGCATTGGGTAGCAACTAGGCTGTGCCACCTGAATGAAGTCACCAAACATCTCTGGGTCTCTTTAGCTAAAAATTACCATGGTTACACAGGTTGCCTTCTAAGCTGTCTTAGAGCTCCAATAACGAAAACTAGCAAGATGGATTTATGCTATTCCACTTAATCCTCATATCAACTCTCTGAATTTCTCTTTGTTACCCCCATTTAGCAGAGGAGAGGAGAGAAATTCAAAGAAGGTCAAGTGACTACATTCTGTAAGTCTATGATATTCTGAAAGAAACTGCCCTCAGACTTTCTGCCTGAACAACTGAGTCTTTAGCTCTCGGAGGACTTTTACAGGAGAGAGAACGAGGCCTTGTTAGTTAAAAACAACAACAATGATAATAATAGCTACTGTTGATGGGAAACTTTCTCTTCGCCAGACACTGGACCAAGCTGTGCATAGACATGTATCCACTTTAATCCCCATGACAATCTTCTGAGGTAGGGATTTTTATGATCCCCATTAGAGATAAGGACACTCAGACTTACATTGGTCAATCAACTTGGCCACATGGTCGGCTAGGAAGAGGAGAGCCAAGAGGTGGCCCCAGGTGACTGACTCCAGCCACAGTCTCAGCTCCTAATCACTTCTCTGTGAAGCTTAAAAGGAGCTCTTCTCACCCTACCTGTAGGTTTACACATGGGGAAACTGAGGCCTGGAGAGGAGACAGAATGTGCCCAAAGTCCTACCATAAGGCAGCAATAGAGTTGGTTTTATGCCATTTACGTCAACAATAGTAACAGTAACGAGGGCACCCTTGTACAGTGGTTGGAACATGGAACCTTTTTAAAGGTTGGAACCCTTTTAATCCTTGCTTATGTGACAAATGTAAAATATCTTAAAGTCATTTTAATATTCATTACTTTATTAGTAAGTTTGCGCATCTTTCTAAATTTACCAGATATTTATATTTACCTATGAATTGCTATACATGTCTTTGTACATTTTTTCTTATTAGATTGCATATTTTTCCTATTTATTGATTGTAAACCTTTCTGTATGTTAAAGAAATTAATATATTTTATACAACGCAAATATTTGGCATTGCGTATGTTGTTTTTTCTCGTTATGCAGAAATGCTTAACTTGTATTTCTTTTTCTTTATGGTTTCTGGGTTCAATGAAGGTCAGCCAACTTCCTGAAATGCTTTCCTGTCGCCAGGTTTCCCCAGGTTCCCTCTGGGCCTGAGGGCCAGCACAGAAGCACATATAGACAAAACAGGGGCCTGAGCCCTCAGCTCCTCCCACAGGCACTCCAGAGACCCAGTGCACTTCATAGAGCCCTTTCTTCCCTTTCAAGTCCCTAGTCTCCCTCCATGGTGTATCAGGAGAAGGATACAATCCCTTTGGAAAATTTCTCTTGATTTTAGATACACTAGGAGCAATTCCCTTTTCTTCTGGGATCTTTGTCTTCCTGGAATGGAGACGCTGGGATGTTGGGGCAGACAAAATGTTATGAAAATCTGGAGTTTCCCAGGAAATTCTAATTTGGTTGTTTGTTGAAGGAATGAATTAAGATTTTTAGTCAAGAAACATCTCTAATAGTAAAGATTTTTAATTTTTCAGAAGGAAGAAAACTGACATTAATCAAACACATACTATATTGCAGACACTGAGCAAAGTGATTGTGTATCTTATTCTCATAAAAGTTTTATTGCTCTGTGGTCATAAGTAGGATCCTCCCTGTTTTCATAGGAGGGGGCCGTAGCTTGGGGAGACCACATGGGAACCTGCCACACTGTAAGTGGATAAAGGGACTTGCGCACAGTTCTCCTGACTCCTGGCATAGTGGTTAAGGGCTCCAGAGTCAATGAGAAGTTTATCTCGGCTCTTTGGGTTATTGACAATTTGATCTTAAGCAAATCACTTAACCTCTCTGAGCTCAGTTTCCTCAACTGTCAAATGAAGATAATTATCTTTCTTCATATGGGTTCTGGGAGGGTTACATAGGAAAATGAATATAAAACAGCTGGGTACTTTCATATTCTTAGTCTACTCTGTGGTGACCATAATATAACAACAGTGCTGTTCATGACACCTTTATTCATAAGAATCTGGAAATAATCCAAATGCCCATCAACAGGTGAACTGATAAATCAATTACAGTATATTAACACAAGCTCCACAGCAACTAAAAAAACTACTGGTCAGTGCAATAACATGGATGAATCTCACAGATTTTCACAGGTTCATTCATGTTAAGTGAAAGAAGCCAGATACAAGAGTATATACTGTATGACTGTTTCTATAAAATTCAAGAACAGGTAAAACTGAGGAATATTTATGGAAGTCACAATAGTGGTTGTCTCAGGGTGGGTGGGGCATGAGGGAGCCTTATGGGTTTGCTGAAAATATTTTCTATCTTGATTTGGGATATGGCTACAGAGATGACTACATTGTAAAATATCATTGAGCCATACACTTAAAGGTACTTAAACCCTTTAATATATGCATGTTATTTCTCAAAACAAATTCTCAGGGGGGACAAATAAAAATGCAAACTTGGAAAAATGATAAATGTGAAAGTACTCTAAATAATAAAAATAGCAGTTACTATTTATCACAGGCCAATTTCTGTACTGTAGACACTGTGTGAAGCGCTTTATATATCTATCTCATCTAAGCCTCACATAACTCTGAGAAATAGGTACTATTATCTACTTGATAGATGAGGAGGCTGATGGTAAGACAGGGTATGTTCTTTGCCTCAGGACACTCACTCCCACAGAGCCAAGTCTGTGTGTCTCCAAGACTTGTGCTCTCACCCCCTGACAACACAAGGGGCCCTCATGTAAGGTGTGGTAGTCAGCCTCCAATAAGGCCCCTGATGATCTTCACTTTCTGGTATCCATGCTCTTGTGGGTGTGATTCTCTCCCACATAGTAAAGTTGACCTGGGATATCAATAAGACATGTGGAAATATAGAATGTGACTTCCAAGGCCAGGTCCTAAAAGCCACTGTGGCTTTCTCCTTGTGTTTGCTTAGATCACTGGCGCTAGGGGAAAACCAGCTGCCATGTTGTGAGGACACTCCAGCAGCAACAGAGATGTCCATGTGGTGAGATACTGAGGTCTCCTTCCACAGCCAGCATCGGTTCGCCATCTTGGAAGCAGAACCTCCAGCCCCAGTCAAGTCTTCAGATGACTGTCACCCTGGCTGAGACACTAAACCAGATCACACAGCGAAGCCACTCATGAATTCCTGACCCACAGAAACTGTGTGAAATAATAACTGTTGTTGCTGTTGTTTTAAGCAGCTAAATTTTGGGGTAATTTGTTACAAAGCAACTGAAAACTGATATGTAAGAGAAGGGCCATTTGGATTAAATAGTGAGCAGCCCTCACAGATGACTTTAAATCTTAAAGGAATCACAAAGCCAATAAACAATCTCTTCCTGCCTGAGGGCTAAGATTCAGGTGACTGTTTCTCAATGTATAGCCTGGTTTTCGGTTGTTCCCCTGGCCTTCATGATTCCCTTTAACTTTTTATTTTTGTGTGATATCCACAGAGCTAAGGCCCAGACCCAAGACACTGCAGACTTTAGCTATATCCTCTTATCCTTAATCCTATAGGCCTGAATAATGTCGAATCTTACAAAAAGGAAATAAAAATTTGCAACTTGTATATTAATAAATTAGCCCAATTGGATTCCAGAGCATATCAACAGTTCAGCTGTGTTTGATGCCAACTCTCTTCATTAGAATGTTAACCATTAGTGTCAAGATTTGCTTGATTCTATGAACATTAACCAGAGGTTACATTTTGATCAGAACTTGGCATTTAAAGACTGTGGACGAATCACAGGGCATGGCAAAGCACCTAGAAATATTTTTGGCCCAGCCCTTTGGTCTCTAGGCAGATGTTTTAACTACGTTTGAATATATCTAGAGTTAGAGACCCACAGAATATCCTTTGGTAGCAATTTCTGCTTTCTACGTTTTGTTTAATCCTAATCATCAAATAAGTCCCTTTCCATCCCACACAAATTTCTCCTGCTTTCATTTCAGCTCCTTCTCTTTTGCTTTATCTTCTGAGAACACGAAGAACAAGTGTTAAGAACTCTCTTTAGAGAAACCTTCTGTATATTCAGAGAGTAATTAAATCGCAGTTCAGTCTTTTCATCTGCAGGTTAAACAGCTTTAGTTCCTCTGCGCTAACCTCAGAGGGGATTTTCCAGTCCTTCTGTCCCATGTAGGGCCCTCCCTCAATGCTCCCTCTCTTTTAAGCCACAGTGCTTAATGAATGCCGCCATGGCCTGGCGTAGAGGATAAAAATGATAGCTTCAGACTTCCACCTCCTTTATTGGATCACGGTATAACTTTAGAACTTATTTTCACAGTTCTAGACTCCCAGATATGTTAGAGGTATAAAAGCCATTTTGTCCAACCCCCTAATTTTATAGCTGAGGGAACCATGGCCCAAAGAGGCCTGCTCAAGGTCACTGAGTAACAGAGTGGCTGAGCCGAGTCTGGGACCCAGCTGTTCTGACTTCCCGTCAGGTGCCTTTCCAGTCTCTCCCACTCAGCTTGGGGTCACTTTGGTGTGTCCTCCCACCCGTGTGGAATCTCCACTCTCTTATTACCACTGACAACAGTAGAAACTTGCAGCCGGTATTGACGACAATCTCCACTGCAGCACCGTTTGTAATAGTGAAGACACGGAAACAACCTGGGCCCTATATTTCATGGAATATTCTGAAGTTGTTAAAAAGAATGAGGAAAATCTAAATGTGCTGCTAGGGAGTGATCTACAAGATATATTATTCAGTGAAAAAACAAACCATGAACATCTTGCAGAATGGCAAATCGAGTATATGATTCCACTTGCATTTGAAAGGGTATATACCTATATGATTCTGTTAGAAATTTCTAGAAAGATACATATAAAACTGTTAATGGCAGGATAGGGTTGATGGTAAAGACTTTTACTTTTCATTTATACCCTTTAGCACTATTTGAATTTTTAACCATGTAACTTTATTACTTTTATAATAAAAATAGTATAAATGTTTAAAATGTTAATGCTAAGAACTTTAATATTTTTACTTGCACACTTCTCTATTGCTTGACTTTTTCAACTACCATTTATTATTTGAATAATTAGAAAAAAGGATGTTAAAAATATATACACATTAAAATAATCCTCCACATCTTAATACTGTTTCCATAGCAATGCTTTTAAGACACAGGACACAGAGATGACAGTCTGAAGAGGTGAGATTAGTTTGTCACATGATGGTGGTTCCCTGGATGTGGCATAGGGTGTATGTGTGTGTGTGTGTGTGTGTGTGTGTGTGTGTTGGGTGCGGCTGGAGTTGTGTGGAGGTGATTTTTGGTTGTCACAATGACTAAGGAGGCTGCTACTGGTACGCAATACTCTGGAGCCAGGGATGCTAACAATGTCTTACCCAATATGCCAACGGAGCCCTGCTAAGAAACACTGGGGGAATATTTAAATGAAGAGTTTTTAAATGCCTCTTTTTATTCTCTCACTTAAACTTCACATCCTCTTTGAGGAAAAAAAAATATTCATTATTACCTCCTATTGACAGAGAGGAAACAACTGGAAGGTAGGTTACCTGAATATCTCAGAAAGGGAGAGTTCTCAGAGGAAGAAAGATGCAGATGGTGACAGGATTCTACCTAGCAACCAAGAGGCAAGGGTATTTGCTGAATGATTGTTCATATAAGCACTGTACCAGCCCGTTACATCTCTTACCACAGTCAATAGGGTGATATATCCCTATTTTGCAGATGAGTAAACTGAAGCCTTGAGATCAGACCACCAGCCCTAGGGCACTTGGCTAGTAAATAGCTTAGCTCAAACCTTGGTCTGCACACATCCAAAGCCCTTGCTCCTTGCACTTCCCCATGTGGCCTCCCTCACAGCCGTGCAAGGAGACCGGGAGGCACCTGGAAGCAATTTCTCCTCTGGTTTCCCCTAGGACCCAAGCTACCTGGTAGAGAATTCACGGTAGGAAATTAACCTCTGTCTGCAAGGGCCAATTATACAGTCTAGAATAAAAAGAGCAATGGAGGCCTGGACCCAGGCAAAACGCTGGCTCCCCCTCCCTCTGCCACTGTGTGTGGAGGCAGCTGGGAAGGAAAGGTTGGAGGGGGAGCTGGGCAGTGGAAATCCGGTTCTATTTTGAGAAAATAGTTGTGTTTGATTATCCAATAATAACAAGCTATAAAGCTGGGACAACTATGGATTTTCCCTAAATTTGAAAAATTGTGAGCCATTAACTTCTCACTCTTAAAGCAGATCTATTCAAAAGGAATTTAATTCCCTGTGCCTTGTGGTGAGCAGGAGTCAGAGTTACTGCAGACTTCTCTTGGGAAAAGAACGGGAATCCAGACCTGCAAAAATCTGCTGGAGAGAGAGACTGGGGAGAATATGCAGCTTCTAAGAGAATTTCTTCCACCATCCACTGACTCTGGCTTCTCTGCCATTGTGTCCTCTAATGCAGGCACAATGAATTTTTTCTTACCTCAGTATTTTATAGTTTGGCCAGTCCTCATTGATACTTTAAACACATCTCAGGTATCACTTCTTGCAGGAAGCCTTCCCTGACCACTCCAGACTGGTTTAGGGCCCTCCAAGTCCCCAAAGCTCCCTTCTCTCCTGTATCGATCTCACTTGTCACAGGACTCTTTCTCTGATTGGATTATGTGTTTCTTCAGGACAGAAAATATAGCTCACTCATCTCAGGATTCCCATGGCTTAAAACAGTGTGGGCACTCTGTAATGGCTCCGCCTTGTGGATTCATGGTGGTGGGTGAACTCATTTTTCCTGTCAAAGTTAGTGTCTGATGTGACCTTGAGCAAGGAACTGGACTTCATCAGGTAGATGAGAGAAAGGGCACTACAGAGAGAAGGAATAATATGAGCAAAAGCTTGGCAGTATGAAAAGATAAGAAATTAAGAAATGGATTGTGAGTAGAAAGTAGAACAAAGTGGCAAAAAACACAGCTTTTGAAATTAGTCTTGAGAGGAAATCCTAGCAACATCATTCACAGCTTATATGACCTGAGGCAATTTACTTAACCCTTGGCTTTTTCAACTTTAATGAGGTATATATAAAGGACTTATCACAGTGCCAGGCATTCAGTGAGTACTTAATAAATTGTGGTTTTAAATATTATTATTCTGAAAGGGGAGGTATTATTCCCTTGTGGGATGACCTGGGCCCTACTGCTTCTTAGAAATTGTTTGCTGAGATGTGCAGGATTTGATAACCAACCCAGGTTATTCTTATCCTTATTTATTCCTGTACTTCTTTCATTCACGCTATGATATGCATTGAGCAAGTACTATTGGCGAGTTGTTGCAAAATGCTATAATAGCCTCAGAGCAAGATGGATTCCTAGCCATCAAAAAGCTCAAAATCTTGGAGGGGAGATGAGGCATAGATACAAAGCTATGATCAAGGAAGAGTCAAAGGGGAGCTGAAGATAAGGTGCTAGGGGAGCCTAGAGGAAGAGTGAGCACTATAGATGGAGAAATCAGTTCATGGAAAGGGGGGAACTTGTGTCTCTCTAGTTGCTTTTAAGATTTTTCTCCTTATAATTGATTTTCAACAATTTTATTGTGATTTTCTTTGTGTTTATTCTTCTTTGGGTTTGTTGAACTTCTTGGGTCTGTGCGTTTAGAGTTTATATCAAATTTGATATAAACTCAGTCATTTCATCAAATGTCATCTCATTATTTTCTCTCATTCTTTGATCCTAAAAACTCCTAGTCATATGTTAAATGGACTCTAATTACATATTAAACCACTTGATATTGTCCCAGAGGTCACTGAGGTTTTGTTCATGTTTTCAGCCTTTTTTGTCTCCCTCTGCTTCAGTCTGGATAATTTTTATTTCTCTATTTTCAAGTTCATGAATGTTCCTCTGCACTGACTAATCTACTGCTAAACCCATCAGTGAAATTTCATTGCAGACATTATATTTTTCAATTCAAGAATTTCCATTTAGTTCCATTTCTCTATGGAAATCTTTCTATTTGCTCACTCATTGTGTTCATATTTTTCTTTAACTCCTTGAACATATTTATAGTAGCTATTTTAAAGTCCTTGTCTGCTAATTCCATCAGCTCTGTGATTTCTGTTTTTATTGACTAATTTTTCTCTTAGTTATGGGTCCCATATCTGCCTTCTTTGCATGTATGGTAATTTTTGATTGTACAGTGCACATGACGGATGCTAGGATGTAAGGAATCTGGATTTTTGTTGTCTTCCTTTAAAAAGTGTTGAGTTTTTGTTCAGGCAGGCAGTCAATTTAATTGCAGATTAGCTTGATCCTTTCAAGGCTTATTTTGGCTACAGTAGAATAAGTCTAAAGTTGTGTTTATTCTACAGCTAGATTAACTCTATTCCTGAAGCATGGCCTTTCTGGGGTCTCTACTGAAAGCCTGGGGTGTTCAACAAGGTCTCTCTACTCTGGATGGCTGGAATTTAACACCACTCAGCCTGTATGAGCGTCAGCATGTGGCCACTTGGTAGTTGTTTTATCTCTGGTAGCTGTTCTTTCCCCAATAGATATTCTTTGTCCAGCCTTATGGAGTCTTTCCTTGCAGATGTGAAGCTTAGTATTTGTCCAAAGACTCAAGAAGATCTCTACATAGATTTCTGGAGCCCTTTCTCACTAGCACTTTGTCTCACAAATTCCGGACTTGTTAGTTGCCCTAAACTCAGTAAGAAGGCTGTTTTTGTTTGACCTCTCCTTCCCTGAAGTTTCCTAAAGGTCCTCTAAGCTGAGAGCTGGGGCAACCACTGGCTCACATTGCTTGTTTCCTTTCTCATAGTTTTGTCCTGCCTTTTGTCCAATATCTGAAAACAGTAATTTCATATTTTTTTTCCCATCTTACAATTGTTTATGGTAGGATGGCTACTCCAATTCCAGTTACTCCATCATGGCCAAAAGTGAAAATGTGGAAAATGCGGAGTTAGAATAGTTTCTTGAAGAAAAGGTAGGATTTGGACATAAGGCAATGAATGCAGAGGCTCATTTCAGGCAGAAGAAACAGCATGAGTAGCAAATATTTATTGAGCCCCTGCTGTGTGTTATGCACTGGGGATTTTGTGATGAATAAGACAAATGGAGACTTGCCCTAATGGAGTTTACAGCTTGTTATGATCTGTGTTCATTTCAACCATTCTCTGGATGCCTGCTCTGTGCAAGACACTGTGCTGGTACAAGAAATTGGTGTTACAGAGAAGAATAAAACACAATTCCTGTCTTTAGGGAGTTCACAGTATTTGGGGGGAGAGAGATAAATAAAGAGGTACTTTCAACATAAAGTAGTGAGTGAGATGACAACGTTATGCCTAGGGCACTATGGGAGAAGAGAGGCAGACGTTTAGGCCTATTGTCCTTTATGATATATGCACTGTGTCTCCAGGAGTAAGAGTTAACTACGAGTTGAAGGGGCAGAGGGAGGCCTTCTAGACAATGGCAGCAAAGGCACAGAGACAGGTACCTACAGGAAACTGTATCTCAGTGTGGAAGTATGAAATGAGACTGGAGAGGCAGAAAAGACCTTGTGTGCCATGTTAAGAGTTTAGATTTTTATCCTGATGGCAATGAGGAGCCATGGAAAGCTTTTAAGCAGGGGAGTGATACCCTGAAAACTCGTATCCTTGACATCTCCCAGCTGGCAGGAAATGTACTGAATATTCAAGGGGGATTTATGGGACTGGGGAGGGCTATTAGAAGTTAACTCTCTTCCACCAGGAATTTGAAGACCTTTTCATAAGAGCCATTTGGATTCTTCAAAAATAGTACCAGACACTTACAAACAAATCCTATGGTGTTGAAATCTTGTCAACAGAGATACAGAAAAGCAGTAAATGCCACAGGTGAAGATGTGTTTCTTTAGGAAGGTGGTGGGTGGGAAGAATTATAAAATTTTAGAGCTATAATGGTTCTTGAAAATCCTTCTGTTCTTCACTTAATTTTATAATTATACTGGAGGCTGCTGAGACTCGGGGAGATGAGAAGCAGCAGGTAGCAAAAAGAGATTTTGGGCTTTGGAGTTAGGCTGACCTGAGTTTGAATCCTGGCTTGGCCATTACTAGCTGTGACCTTGGGCAAATCCCTTAATCTCTCTGAGTTTTCTTCATCTACAAATTGGAGAATAACAAAACCTACCTTGCTGGATTGAAGTGAGATATGTATGAGGTTAGTGGAGTGGTTCCACTGAGCTTGCTTATGTAGGGTCATCAACTCCTCACATGTTCATTTGCTCAACTGATTTACCTGGAGAGAAGAGAGCCCACAAGCAGGAAAGTTTCCTTGGGAGTAGCCTCAAAAAACTGGGGGGGGGGGGGATGATAGTGGATTAGATATTTGCAAATTCTTTGTCACTAGCCCCATCAGGAGGTGGGGTTTATTTTCTCCCTCCATGAATCTTGGCTGGTCCTGTGGCTACTTTAATGAATTGAATTAATCATTACAATGGATGTGGTGCTGTGCTAGTTCTGGGATTAGAGCTTAAAAGAACCAGCAACTTCTGCTTCCTTCCTATTGAATGTTTATTCTTGAGACCCAGCTATCATGAAAAGAAGTCCAAGCTAGCCAAGTGGAAAGACCACTTGGAGAGGCAGAGGTGCCAGCCTCGCAACTGACCCCATCAAGGCACCAGACATATGAATAAAGCCATCATGGATGTTCTGGCTCCAGCCACCATATGACTGCAGCCTTATGAGAGACCCTGAGGGGACTCACAGCACTGCCCAGTCAGCTCACAGAATTGTGAAAAATAATACATGGTTGTTATTTTATTTTTTGCTGAGGAAGATTTGCCCTGAGCTAACATCTGTTGCCAATCTTCCTCTTTTTGCTTGAGGAAGATTTGCCCTGAGCTAACGTCTATGCCAATCTTCCTCTATCTTGTATGTGGGTCACCACCACAGCATGGCCACTGATGAGTGGTGTAGGTCTGCACCTGGGAACTAAACCTGGGCCACTGAAGCAGAGAGCGCCAAACTTAACCACTAGGCCATGGGGCCAGCCCCCATGGTTATTTTAAGCCATTGTGTTGGGGTAGCTTGCTATACAGCAAAGGATACCTGGGAGAGATGGGGAGGTTAGCTCTCCTGTCTGAGCCCAGGGTCAGGTCTGGGCCTTATTGGGAAGCTGAAGGAGCTATTAGCTTCTGGACCCAAACAGTGCTGCTTTGGGGCCTCAGGACCAAGGCTCAGCACAGCATGGGGTGAGAGTCTTTCTTCCTCTTTCTCTAGGGAACAGAATGCTTGTGGTGCAGTGTAGACAGTGTGACAGTTTGAGGGTTTGCAGCTTTGGGACTCCTTAGGGCTAGCCACTTGGGCAGATTCAAGAATGGTGGTCTTGAGGATTCCAGCTGTAAGGGCAGGGGCAGGGTGCTACCTTCCCAGTGGCTTGTAGGCAGAGAGAATATTAACGGGGAGTGTGATGTAAAGGGACCAGAGCAGATTTCTTCTTAAGTACATGTGAGGCCACTGGAGTCTTCTAGAAGGCCCTGATCAAGACTTTGAGTGAGTTGGAGGTCTTGTACAAATCATTGAGGGGGAAATCCAGGAAATCTGGATTATTACCATCAATGAGACCATAGGCTGATGAAGTCTAGGGACATCCAGGTTTTGTATGTAAAGCTCCTCACATAATATTTGGTGAATGGTAAGAGCTCAATATACGACAGCCTGTATCATTGGGGAATTGGCCCTAATATCCGGGGTCATACAGCACATTAACGACAGAGCATGAGACCTGCTCCCTGCTGACTGCTTTGGGGTTATTTCAGAGGCAGCAGCAGTCACCCCTCAAAATGCAGAGCTCAGACTACTCTCTGGAGACTCAGGCAAATCCTGTCAGGCTCCAAAGTTTGCCTATGTAAGTCCTTGCTTTGGCACAGAAGATAATACCCTGATTTGGGTGGTTATGAATCCCTAGATATTAAAGCAAATGTCACCTTTCTCTGCTGGATGGTTTAACAGAGGAAGCTGGAAAAAGAGAATAACCATTACAGCTTTAATACTGATCAAAATATGTGCCATAGTTATAATTCAGGGGCTACCTGTAGACAAAGCGCTCAGCAGGGTGGCTGTAGGAGAAAGGAAGTTCCACTATCAGCTCTCCTTTTAATGGTGAGACGAGGAAAGGCCCTCAGCTTTAGCATCCACAGCTGGAGTTTATCCTTTGTTTCTTTCCTCCCGAAGTATAGTTTTGATGACTACGAGGATGCAGTGAAACTCTCCAGGCCCCCAGGTTGCAAGAGAAAGCTAAGTTCTAGGCTAAGTTCTGTTACGGGCTGAATGTTGGTGTCCTCTTCAAATTTCTATGTTGAAGCCTTAACTGTCAATGTGATGGTATTTGGAGGTGGGGCCTTTGAGAGGGAATTAGGTTTAGATTAGGTCATGAAGGTCTCACCCACATGATGGGATTAGTGACCTTCTAAGAAGAGGAAGACAGAGAGATCTCTCTCTCCATGCGCAGGGACCAAGGAAAGGCTGTGTGAGCATGCAGTGAGAAGGTGGCTATGTACAAGTCTTGAAGAAGGCCCTCGCCAAGAACTGAATCTGCTGGAACCTTGATCTTGGACTTCTAGCCTCCAGCACTGTGGGAAATAAATATCTGATGTTTAAGCCATCCAGTCTATGGTGTTTTGTTATAGCAGACCTAGCTAAGACAGCTTCTTTGCTCAAAGCTCAATGGAGCCCCACCAAGCCTCCATGGTATGGTAGGAAAGGCAATGAAAGATAGGAAACTGAACTAGAATTCTGGCTCAGCCAGTTTCAAGCTGGATGACACTGGGCAAGTTATTTAACCTCTCTGTGCTTCATTTTATTTATCTTTGAAATAAGACTAAGAACACATTCTGCGCCTATCTCACGTAGAACTTGTTAGGATCAAATGAGACCATGGATATAAAAGGACTTTAGAAACTAAAGGGGGCGTTTCTAGCCATGGCTAAGTGAGGAGGTTGGTAAATCCTTTACCCTCAAAAGGAACTATAAAGTTGGACAAAACTGACAAAAACAACCATTTCAACACTCTAGAAATTGACAAAAGGCATACAACAATCTTAGAAGTATTTATGCTTGAAACACCAATGAACTTTAGGTAAGAACAGTGGGACTCAGTGGTGTTATTGCCTTGGGCTGTTCCCATCCTCTGTAAGTCACTCAGCACAGGGCTTCTGCCAGGGTAAGGACATCATGAGGATTGGCAGCTCGGCTGCTGAGGTTGAAGGGGCTCAGTTGATTGGGAGCAGTGGGTGGTGCCACGGCCAGTGGCACTGTCAGTGGAAGTGATGATCCTCGGCAGTAGGCAAGTGGGGAGAGCCAGTGGCTCTACTAGCATGAGGTCATGGTTGGGGCAAGCATATTCTTGGCTGAGATATGAATGAACAGTGGAGATCAGAGAGAGTCCAAGCTTTCCACAGACTCCAGGCCAACCCTGAAGGTGTGGGCAGGCACAGAGGAGACGCAAAAGGACCCAGTAGAAGCAAAAGCCAGAATAGACTTAAAAATGATGTGAAACTTGAATGTGCTCCCGTCCCCACACACACCTCCACTGGCAGAACACCTGGCTTGATGTGTTTGAGCATAATCTCTGTTCAGTCATTGGTTGGTCACCAAGCTAAGCAGACAGAAGCTTAAAAGCAAGAATAAAAAAATAACTAAACAGAGACACCAGTGGTCATACAGTGGGAGAGAAAAATTTCACAGATTTTACCCAGGCATGTTCTAAACAAAGGAAAAAAGAGCAGTAATAACAATCGTCATGAGGGAAAATCAGATCTCAAAGTTGCTACAATATAGTAACTAAGATGTCCAGTTTTCAAAAATAATAACAGCAAAATTACAAGACATACAAAGAAACAGGAAAGTATGACCCATAATCAGGAACAAAAGCAGTAAATATAAACTGACTGAGAATGTCCCTAAATGTTGGAATTAGCAGATAAACATCGCAGAGCAGCTACTAACAAATGTTCACAGAACTAAAGGAAATTTTATGTCTAAGGAATTAAAGGAAAGTATAGCAAAAATGAATCAATCAATATAGAATCTCAATAAGGAGACAGAAACTCTAAAAAAGAACCAAAAGAAAATTCTAGAATTGAAGTACAATAACTAAAATTAAAATTCACTAAGGAGCTCAAGAGCAGACTCAAGATGGCAAAAGAAAAACTCAATAAACTTGAAGATAGATCAACAGAAATTATCTAGTCTGAAGAACAGGGAGATAAAAGTTTGAAGAAAAATGAACAGAATCTCAGAGACCTGTGGGATAACATTAAGCATACCAATAAATACACAATGAGGGCCCCAGAAGGAGCAGAGAAAGAGATAGGGGCAGAAAAAGGATTTGGAGAAGTAATGGCTAAAACTTCCCCAAACTGCATGAAAACCATTAACCTATACAACTAGGAAACTCAATGAACTCCTGCAGGATAAATGCAAAGAGATTCATACATGGACACATCATAGTCAAACTGCTAAAGACAAAGACAAAATCTTGAAAACAATAAGAGAAAAATGACTTATTTACAGGAGAGTAGCAATATAATTAATGGCTGACTTCTCATCTTAAACAACAGAAGCCAGAAGAGCTGAAAGAAAAATGACTGTGAACCAAGAATTTCACATCCAGCAAAACTATCCTTGAAAAGTGAAGGTAAAATAAAGACATTCCCAGATAAACAAAGATGGAGGGAATTCATTGCTAGGAGACTTGCCTTATGAAGTCTTTCAAGCTGAAAGGAAATGATACCAGGATGCACTCAAATCCACAGGAAGAAATGAAGAGCATCAGAAATGGAAAATATGTGAGTTAATATTAAAAAAAATCAATAAATACATGTTTTCGCATTTCTTCTCTTAACATCTTTTAAAAACGTAAGATTGTGTACAGCAATAATTGTAACACTGTATTTAGATTTATAACATATATCCATAGATATAGATATGATAACAACAATATAAAGAAGGGAGGAAGGAATAGAGTCATCTTGGAGCAAAGTTTCTAGATTTTACTGGAATTAAGTTAGTATTAATCTAAAGTAGATTATGATAATTTAAAATGCATATCATAATCCTTAGAGCAACCCCCAAAAACCTCTTAAAATATGATTTAAAAATCAACAAAGGAAATAAAATGCTAACTAAAAATCTTTAATTACCAGAAAGAAGGTAATAGAGTAGGAAGAGAGGAATAAAAAAGGCAAGGAACATAGAGAAAACAAATAGTAAAGTGGCAAATATAAATTGAATAATATCAATAATGACATTAAATATGAATGGTCTAAATGACCCAATCAAAAGGCAGCTACTGTTGGACCAGGTGAAAAAGCAATATCCAATTATATGCTGCCTGCAGGAGGCATACTTCAGATTGTAGGACACAAACAGGTTGAAAGAAAAAGAATGAGAAAGATATACCATAAAAACAGTCACCATAAGAGAACTGGAGTGGCTATTGTCATATCAGATAAAACAGATTCAGGATAAGAAACATTTCTAGAAACAAAGAGGGACATATTATAATAATAAAAGAGTCACTATATCAGGAAAATATGACAATTATAAATGAATATGTGCCTAACCACAAAGTCTCAAAATTCATGAATCAAAAACTGACAGAATTGAAAGAAAAAAAGACATAATTCAACAATAATGATTGGAGATTTTAATACCCCATTTTCAATAATTGATAGAAAAATGAGACAGAAAATCAGCAAGGATATAGAAGACTGGAAAAAAACCATAAACTGACTAAACCTATCAGACATCTGTAGAACCCTTGACCCGAGGACAGCAGAGCACACATTCTTTTCAGGCAAACCTGAAATATTCTCTAGGAGAGACCACATGCTAGGCCATAAGAGAAGCATCAAGAGACAGAAAAGGACTGAAATCATACGAGGTATGTCTTTACTACAACTGAATTATGTTAGAAATCAACAGCAAAAAGAAATATGGGGCCTCTTCATCCCTCTCCTGGTTTACAAAGCTGGGCCTGCAGTAGTCGGGTGGTGGATAGCTGCCCCTCTCCCGGAAAAGGAGGACTGTGTGAGGAAGTCAGAATGCTGTTCTCACTGATGCTCTTTTCCCTCCTTAACCACTACCTCTCTTTCCACATTCAACTAGAAGTTGCAACCCCAAGAAAACGGGTGGCACCATACCTCTTGGGAGACCTTTAAGTAGGCTGATGTTCAGAAACCATAAAAATGGAGCATTCATGCACATTCTAAACACTTATGGGACAGCTTCAAGGTACACAGATCTAAAAGTGGTGCTCCGAGCAACTCAGAAGTCCAATTCACACTCAGGGAAGAGCAGGGCAAGGTCACTTACTGAATTCCTAACCTGGGTCATGTAGTATACAAGGTGTTTTAGTACATTATCCCCCTGAGTCTTCACCAAAACTTTACAAGGTAGGCATGATTCTCATTTTACAGATGAGAGAACTGAGGCTCGGAGAGGTTAAGTAAGTTACTCAGAGCAACACAGGATGTGCAAGGCCTGGGATGTGAAGTCACCAAATTTAGCTACATGGCACAGGCCTTGAGTCCCACATTAGAGAGAAACTTTGCTATCCTTTGTTACAGAGACTAGAGTTGCAGAGAACTCAATACAAAGAAGCATGTAGAACATTGATTTTTTTTTTTAGAAACTTAATTATTGAATGATATTTGAATAATTTTACTTGATTGGAGCAATGAAATATTTTATGACAAAATTTCAATACAATGAGTAGAAAGGATGATGAGGGGAGTGGCAGGGGGGAATTTAGGAATTTATTATCCTCATTCCACCAATGAGAAAACCAGAGCTGAGAGACAGACCGTGGAAGTGACTTGCCAAGTGTGACAAAGCTAATTAGGGGCAAAGTGGGGTCTAGAGTCTGGGCCACGTGGAGCCCAGTGAGTATGGGAAGCAGCGGCTGCTTCGGGCATCAGCTCCCAATAACTGAAGAAATGCAAGCTGTGTGCAGGCAGTGGGCTCCTGACCCAAACTTAGGTCATCTGGCCACTGCTGGAGGGGTTCTGAAAGCTACCCACGTGGTGGGGAGTAACAGAGGCCCTCGCAGAGGGCAGAGGGACATTGAGTAGCCTGTGCATCCCCCATTCCCATTTAGGGGCAGATGGAAAGGGGGTGTCCCCATCCCAAATGAGCTGAAGTGTGTATGGACATGTGCAGGACACCCCTGCAGCTCACTCCTCCATCCACACACCTCACAATCCCTTTCCTTTCTTAAAGCAAGGCCATCATCCTTAAATCCTCTCCCTTGCTCAACCAAGTCCATTTACCCTGCCCGGAAAAGCAGCTAGAAGGTGGCTTTTTGTTGTGACTGTATACTGCACACTCTGCATGGTCCCATTTTTCTCCTGTTTTTCACTAGTTCCACCCCAGATCCAGTCCTGACTTGCTGTGTGGAGTTCTACCAGGCGTCACTCAGCAATGCTCCATGCCACTGGGTTTAAAACAGCAGGGGACTCAAGAGTGTTAGACTTGCAGCTCTTGTTCAGTGAATGGGATTTTTAGAGGCCCCGCAATCAGTCTTGCATACAGGGTGCTAAAAATTTTTATGGCTGGCTGGGATTCGTTGGAAGCGCCAAGCTGGAACGTGATGGAGTTCCCCATTAGAGAATGTCCCCAGGAAAGCAGGCTTGCATGGTTCCCTGGCACTCGGAGGTGTCAGAGAGCTGGTTTTATGGAAAGCAATTTCCTCAGTAAAGAAAAAATATGCTCCAGAGACAGAGCAATTTCAGCACAGGGGCTCTGCCACCCTGGGTTTAACGGGCTTCCTTAGCAGGCGGTCCCTGGTGACTGCAAAGACAAATAGGTTCTACCCATTCTGGCTGCCAGCAAACTTTGCTTCCCTTCCTTTCTTTAAAAACATACATTTTAAAAATAAAATAGTAGAAAGTTTGAAATAAAGAAAATGAGGTGTAATGACATCATCCACTCAATACCATTGTTAACATTTTGTTATATATACACATATATTTTTGACATAGTTTAGACATAGCTATGATACAGCTTTATAACTTTTAACGTTTTATGACAAACATTTTGAAGTCATGAAAATGGCTTTGTAGATCTCATTTTAAGTAACTTTATAATATTCCATTAGGTAGATACACCATAAAGTGGTAGTACTCTTTTCCATATTGTTGGATATGGAGGTGGTTTCTGATTTTTTTTATTATAAATAATGACACCATGAACATCTGGGAACATAAAGCTTTGCTCAGATTTCCAATGAAGTCCTTGGAATAGATTTCTAGAAGTAGAATTACTGGGTCAAGGGATGTCACATTTTAAGGTGTCCTGATACATACGGCCAACTTGCTTTCCATAGAGGTGGTATCAGCTTACACTTCCATTGACCTTCCATGAGAATGTCTATATGACCACACTCTTGCCAACACTGAGATCTTTAGTTTTTAATATGTCTACTAATTTGCAAAGTACAAAATGCCATCTCATTGTGTTTTAATTTGCATTTTTGGATTAGTGGTACGCTTGAACATGTTGCTCATTTGTGTATCATCTGTTTGCATTTCTTTTGTTCTACTGGAATCTTAGTGTTTTCCTGTTTACCATAGAGAGGATGGCCTACCATATTTGTTACAAAAATATTTTTTACCAATTTGTTATTCCTGGCAAACTTTTCAAGCAAAACCCAAAGCTGGACACACACGAGTTTCCAGTTACTCACGTTTAGCTGTACGATGATCACCCCAAGGATGTTCCAGGCCCCAGCTGTTGGCAGTGGGGGTTTGGTGTGTGAGCTTTGGTTAGGTATGAGGGGCACCCACGCTGGGTCCGAGTTCAGCTGCAGGCCCCCAACCAAGTATTGCATTCTTCCCACAAGCCTGATGCTGTGTGTGCCCAGATCTTGGGGAAGTGGAGACGAGTACGACATGGCCCCTTAATGAGCTCGCAGCCTACTTGGAAATAAAACAAGCGCACCCATAACTCGAGTCCAAGGCAGGGGTAATAAATGCCCTTTGTTGGGGTCTGGCTCTAGCACCTGGGATTCAGTCTCTCAAATTCTATAGAGCATGATGGTCAGTCCTTGAACCTAGGAATCCTGACTTGTAGGCCACAGGATCACACAATGTTGCTGTTGAGGGGAACTTAGTAATCACTTAGTTGAACACCCCTGTTTTATAGATGAGAAAACTGAGGATCGGAGTCTTGACTAAGGTCTTGGGGCAAGTTAATTGCAGGGCTGGTCTGAGATCCAAGTATCCTACTTCCCAATGTAGGCTTTTTCATGAGCACCTCCATTTCTTTATATACCATTCTTTCCTACCCTCCTCGCCCACCTGCCTGCCTGTATGTGATATCTTTGATGTGCTGAGCACTAGGACATGGAGTTAAAAATATGGTTCCTGCCCCAAGGGAACTCACAGTCAGTGGGCAGGGTATAAGTGATCAGAGGAGCTTAGAGTAAGCACTTTGGCCCCTGCTCAGAATGGCTTGGGGAGATAGGGGTAGAAGTCTTCATTTGGCTTACATTGTCCGGGGGAGTTTCCCCTGATGTGCCAGGTGACAGCAAAGCACGGGAAGGCCAAGCAAAGATCCCAGCAGAAATCTCCACTATGACACCTGGCCCACAGTGGTTTGGGAGAAAGAATACAAGCTCTAGAGTCAGGACCTGCCCCTGACTAGCTGTGGGACCTTGGATAATTTCCTTCACCTCTCTGGGGCCTTGTTTTCAGGTCTTTAGAAAGGGCCACAGAGTTGTCTGTGAGAAATAAATAAAGCACATGGTAGAATGTTTGACACACAGTAGGTGTGTTCCCTTCTTTATTAAGCTCATTCTCATTAAGGTCAATTAGAATAGTCTCTTTTTAAAAACTTCCCTGAATCTGGAACAAACAAATGTCAGCTAATACCTCATCTTCTGGCCCCTCCTTGGGAGAGTTCACCACAGATGGGCCCACCTGCAGGATCCGACTTGCCATGCTCCTTAGAGGGGGCTGCCTCAGCCCCCTGCCTGCTCCCTTCTGGCTGAGCACTGTTCTGATTCTAGCTCCCATGAGGTTGATGCCTGGGCCCCTGAATTATTCCCTGAATCCAATCACAGCACTGACTGTCCTTCCAGGAGCCGTCCTTCTGCAAACAAACCTCTTAAGTGGGATTGTCTGAGTCCCAGTTCCTAAACCTGTTTTGGCTTTGGTATGGTGATGGTTAATTTTATGTGTTAACTTGACTGGTTCATGGGGTGCCCAGATATTTAGCTAAACATTATTTCTGGGTGTGTTTGTGAAGGTATTTCCAGATGAGATTAGCATTTGAATTCATAGGCTGAGTAAAGCAGATGGCCCTCCCCAATCTAGGTGGGCATGCCTCAGCCAATCCCTTGAGAGCCTGAACAGAAAGAACAAAAGGTGGAGGAAGGGAGAATTCAGGCCCTCTGCCTGATCTGGAACATTGATCTTCTCCTGCCCTTAAAATGGGAATTATACCATTGGCCCTCCTGGTTCTCAGGCCTTTGGACTCAGACTGGAACTACACCACCAGCTTTCCTGGGTCTCCAGCTTGTAGACGGCAGATCACGGGACTTCTTAGCTTCCATAATTGCATGAGCCAATTCCTTATAATAAATCTCTTTATACACACACACACACACACACACACACATATATATATATATATATATATATATATCTCCTATTGGTTCTGTTTCTCTGGAGAACCTGACTAAAATAGTCCTATTTCTGGATGCCTGTTCTGATCACCTGACCAAGGCCCTCTTAGGCCAGTCCTGCCTTGTGTCGATGAGACCTTCTTCCAAGACTGACCTCCCTGAGGGCCTTGGCCTATGTGCCTAGTGTGGAATCAGGAGCCAGATCCTCTGCCCACACCCCTCTTCCTCCACCAGCTACTGGCCAGAATCCTGGCTGGGGTCTGCAGCCCCCCTGCTCAGCAGCCCCTGTCCAGCATCAGTGCCCAATGTCAACCCTTCTTCCCTGCCCTGACAGTTAGGAGAAACTTATGGCCAGAAATGAATATAATTTAGAGGAATATCACAACTGAAATCACCAGCAGTCACTAAGCACGCAGTGGAGCTGACAGTTTCCTCGGGAAGAGTACCCTGACTATTTCTTTTTTATTGCCTTTTCAAAAATCCAATGACTCCGACTGTCATTCTGATTCATGGAACCAAACTTTGACCAAAGTTTCTCTCTCAGTTTCCTTCCTTGAGACGAAACTCACTTCTCCTTGAGAGGGCCCCCCAGCTGATCTCCCACCTCCGTGCACCTCTGTATAAAAGTTGGCAGGCAGCAGCCAAGCGGCTGCCAGACCCTTCTGACAAACAGGAATCTAAGCCACCAGCCCTTAGAGGAGAATGGAGGAGCGAAGGCCCACAACACATGAATCCAGCAAAATGGGACCAGCTCCTCCGTCCTGGGGAACATGAAGCTGAATTCTACTAGCACAATTTCCAGACCTTTGACTCAGAGAGACCCAGAGAAGTCATTGTGATGGTTACCTCTATCTTTAACCCCTAGGCATTCAGCTTTCCCCTCATGGATCCCCTCTGTGCGTAGAATCCTTCCCCTGTGGTAAGAGGATGTTTTCAACCCAGGGCCCTAAAGAAGAGAGAGGACTGCCAGACCATTCCACCTACTCTCAAGATCCCTCCTGAAAAGCTCAAAATAAGGGAGGGTGGGTGCCGGTGCTTACTGCATACCAACTGTGTAACTGGCAATTCCCCATTTAATCCTTGTAATAACTCTGACCTGAGCAGAGTATTTACCCTTACTTCCAGAGGAGAAAATTGAGGCAGAGTTTTCCCACTGTCTGTCATAAAGTAGGTGCTTAATAAATGCTTATCAACCTAAACTTATCTCCAAACTCTTGAGAAATGATAAAGTTTTCTGAAAATGTGAAGATCTGTAACTCTTATGATCAATGCAGCCTGTTGTGCCGAAAGAGATATAGGAGGTATAAGACGGTGTTTACTGAGTTTTTGGCATATCCATACAGGAGAGGTGCTAACTATCCATCACATGTGCGCTCTCCCATCCAGAGTGGAGAATTGTGGCTGAAAGTGGCTGCTCAACCAAGGACTATGTTTCCCAGGTCCCCTTGCCTCTGGGTGGGACCATGGCACTGGATCTCACTTATGGAATTGAACATCTTTTTAGCCCAGATGGTTAAGAGGCAGGACTGCCTTCTTCAGCCTTTTTTCCTCTTTTGCAGATGACTCTGAAGCTCTAGGGGATGGAGGAGCCACAAGAGAGAAGGAGTCTGGGTCCCTAAACCACCCCCAGCATAAAGAAATGTTGCCTGCCGATCAGGAACACTGCATCAGACTGATACCTGGACAGATATATTTACTTAAGCCTCTGAAATTGTACAGTTTATTGTACTATAACCAGCGTTATCCTAACTAACATACTTGATGTGGTTTATCTTCTCATGCCTCTTTCAAAGTGGACCTTCAGGGCATGGGGGACATTCAGGGGGCACAGAGCTCTGATTGTTTCTCGTGTTCCTTCCCTATACCTTTCACCAAGAGCAGCCACATCAGACTGTCCCTCACCCCTTCCTGGCCTCCCTGCATTCCTCATGATGTCTACTGTGCTTTTTCATGCTGATAATATCCCACCTAACCTTCACCACACCCTCAAATGTTACCCCCTCAGGGAAGCTCTCCGGGACTCCCTCTCCCCAGGCAGAATTAATCACCCCATGTCTCTACGGTGTTTTTCAGACTTGTCCTGTTGTTATTTTTGTTTTGATGACCCCTTCCCCACCCACCCCTCCTCCACTGAGCTCTCTGGGACAGGCCCCAGGCCCAATGCCTTTCTACTTGACCCGTCAGTGCAGAACTGGCCCAGACACGGTGGGGAAGTGACTGGACTCTAGTGCTTCCTCTGGAGTGCCAACTTGGAGGGAATGGTGGAACTCCTGGAAGGCTGTGTGAGCAAGATTTCAAGTCCAAAACAGACTCACTGGGAAAGAGGGCTGTGATCAATTAGCGTTATCTGCCAAGGGCGCAGGAGGAGGTAGCTGCTATCCGCATGGCATGTGTCTGCCATTCCAGATTAAATGCATCTGGTCAATTACAGAGCAGGAAATACTTTGAAGGCTCCTCTCCTTAGTTCCAATCAAAGCCCAAGCCCTGATAGTGGCCCTAAGGGCCTATGTGATCCAGTACTCTGTGACTATCGTCCCTCTGGCCTCCTCACTGTCTACTCTCCCTGTGCTCGCTAAGGCCACAGGCCTCCTCGCTCTCACCCAAACTCGCAGGCTTTCTCCTACCTCAGTCTCTGCATTGGCCTGTCCTCTGCTGAGAAAATTCTTCTTCCCCATGAGTCACCCCTCACCGCCTTCAATTCTTTGCTCAAATGTTACCTCCTCAGTTACTTTTCTAACCACTCTATTTAAAATGGCAACCTCCCTCCCCGCTGACCTCCTCATCTGATATTCCTGGTGTCCTCCCTCCCACCTTTGTTTCCCTAGAGTCTGTTTTACTACCTCACATACTCTCTATGACAATCTAATTTTGTTTGTCTGTCCACGAGGGCAGGGTTTTGCTGTTTGTGTCCCCAGTGCCCAGCACAGTCCCTGGCATACAGTAGACAGTCCATAAATATCTGTTGAAAGAATTGACAGCAAAGAAGTGAACGAGTGTGGGACTGATGCTCTGTGACATTTCTACTCTCATGAAAAGCTGCCCTTTGCCTCAGCATCTAACTTAAATATTATCTACAGGATGCCTGAGCCCAGAGAACCTTATAAGCCATCGCCCAGTGACCGGTTCTCTCTTCCCTGCAGCTCACAGCAATGCCAGAGGAAGCCTCTATCTCCACGCTGGCGCTGACAGGGGGCTGGGGAGGCCTCTGGAACTTTGGGATCCATTTATCTATTAATTTATTATCTAATTAAGGCCCACAATGACAGTGCTATTTGTTCCAAAATGCCCTCAAACTAAACCAATACAGCATATGCGCATTCTAATCAATTAAAATGGTTCTCCTTAATGTCTGCCTTCAGAGCCAGTAACTGTTGTACTCCCAGGGCCAGGGCAGGGAGATGCCTTTTCACTTCATTAGGCCGCAAAGAGTCTAATTGCACAGTGGCCACCAGGGATCTTCTTCCTAGACAGTGAGAGGCAGCCATTTCAGGGTCCCGGGTGATGAGTGAGCAAGACTCTTTTCAGGGAGAACTGCCTATTGCTTGTCATTTGCAAACTGAGTTATAACTATACAGAAAGCGGGCTCTGGATGACAAGAGGATGGGCAAAGGTGGGCAAGAGAGCCTTAATGCAGCCTTGGCCAAATGCCACAACTTTTACAACCAGGAAGGCTAAGGGCAATGGATCTGCAGACAGCTCTCCCTGGGGTTAATGGACCCTTACTGGGCTTGAGCCTTACTCTGACATACTCGGTCATACTCTGACATACTCACACACATGTTGACATACTGACATACTCACATATATTCTGACATATAGACACAATGACATTCTCAGCCATACTCTGACATGCAGATACACTCAGCCATACTCTGACATATGGACATACTGACCTGCTTCCATACACTCTGACATATGGACATACCGACGTACTTGTACATACTCTGACATATTGGCACTCTGACATACTTATACATACTCTGACACACTCAGGCATACTCTGACACTGCACTTATCTCATTGCTCACTCTACAATAGTTGTGTGTGCTCCCAAAAAGATGGGAGCCCCTCCAGGACAGATTCATCCTTGTATCTCCAGGCCCTGGCAGAAGGACACAGAAACATTTGTTGAACTGAACGGAAACAAAAATACCTCATTAAGCTGTTGGGAGAAAATATATGTAAGAAGCTCAGCACATGGTAATGATGCTAATGATCACTAATACTCACTAAGTACTTCCTGCCTGCCAGGCACTAAGTACTTTACATATATTGACACATGGAATCCTTACAGCTTCCATGGGAGGTAGGTACTATTTTTGTCACTCCATTGTAGAGATGAGAATTGAGGCACAGCTGGGATTTGAGCCCTGGCAGTTGGGCTCCTGAGTCCAGGGTCTAAGCTACTACAATTGCAAACACTTTTGCTGCACTGAGTGGTGCCAGGAACCATTGTGATCAAACGATGCTCCACTGCCTGCATAGACACAAGGAATGCTAGTGGCCACCTCTTTCCATTTAATTTGTGGATCACCAACATATGGGGAAAAGCCATACTGCTGATCCTATAAGAAAAAAGCCATTTAGTGTGTGTGTGTGTGTGTGTGTATTCTAAGAGACATCTTTATTGTCCAACTCTCCCCTACAATGCAAAAATTTATTCAATTAAAACAACAGGTAATAAAAATTATACTGCATCTTTCTAGTAAGGTCTACTATGAGAAAGAACCAAAGAAAAGAGGGGAAAGAATTCCACAGTATTTGAGAGTCTGCTGTGTGTCTAGCACCATGCTTACAGCTGGAGATACCACAGTGAAAGAAAGAAGCACAGTTCCTGCCCTCGTGGAGCTTATAGTGTGGTGAGGAGACATACAATACACAGAAACACAACAAACAACCAAAAATGAAAGGATGTAAGTGCTATGATGGATGTAAATAAACAGGACAACTTGAAAGAGGATACCAAGGCATTAATTCAGATTAGATTGTCAGAAAAGGCCTCTCTGAGAAGATGACAATCAGGTTGAACCTAAAGAATGAAAGGGGCAAAGAATGCCAAAAGTAGATGGAAGAGCATTCCAAGAAGGGAACAGCATGCGTAAAGGCCAAAGGCAAGGGCAAGCTCAATATGTCCAAGGAATTGCAATCATGGCCAGGGCGGGACAAGCAGAATGAGAGGAAATGACCCAGATCAAATTGCAGACATTGGAGAGTCTCATAGGCTATGGTCAACACTCTGGATTTTGTTTCAGGAATGAAGGTAAGCCATAGAAGTGTTTTAAGTGGGGACATAATGATGCTCCAGTTTATATCTTTCAAAGATCTATTGTGCAGGAGACAGGAGTGGAAACAGGGAGAAGAGTAAACAGGATATCCCAGTAGTTCAGGTGAGAGACCATGGGGACTTGAATTAAGGTTATGAGTAGAGATAGAGAGAAAGATGCATTTGGGACACATTTTTTGGGGGTGGAACCAATAGGACTTGTTAGTGATTTGGACTTGGAAGATGAAAGAAAGGCAGTGATCAAAGATGACATAGCTTTCTCAAGTGGGCAAGTGAGTATATGGTTTCATTTACTGAGATGAGGGAGACTCTGGGGAGATCCAGGGGTTGGGGTCATGATTATGAGTTCTGTTTTAGTTATGTTAAGTTTGAGAGGCTAACTACACATCCAACTAGAGATGTCAACAGATAGTTGGAGTTACTAGTTTGGAGTTTAGGGGAGAGGTATGGGCTGAAGATATAAATTTGGTTGGTATTTAAAGCATGGAAATGGATGAGGTCACCTGGAGAGTCAAAGTAGGGACTGTTGGACTGTTAAATGACAGGAGAGATAATAAAATAGACAGTACTCACTATGCCCAGGAAAAACTAGCTAGATGAAATTTCATAGTTAATACCATGTGTGTGAGGAAGTCTTTGGGGAAAGTATTCAGCTGCCAGTCCCACAATGGGGTCACCAAAAGACCCCAAGGTGATTGAGAGGGGAGGTGAGATTGTGAACTGGTCAGGAGCATGGTTTGGAGTTGGACAGACCTGAGTTTGGATCCTTCCTTTCACATTCACTTGCCAAGTTACCTCCCTGAGCTTCAGATGCTTCACCTGTAAAGGAGTGATGATAAGACCTACCTCATAGAGTTGTCATGTGGGTAAAAGTGATGTTTGTAGGTGTGTACATGGTTCCTGGCACAGAGTAAATTCCTGTGGGAGCTATTATTACCATTAAGCTAGATCCACAGAGGTTGAGTGGCTAGAATGATGGAAAAGATCAATTTCTCTTTACTCTGAGCAGGGCAGACTACCCCTGGTAGACCAGTTGGCCCATTGTGGGCCCCACACACTCAGAAAGTCACAGACAAACAAGAGTGATCCAGACCCCATACCCTGTGAGGAAAGGCTGAAGGAACAGTCTGGATAAAAGAAGTTGAAGCTGGAGGAGGTGGAGTAGATGGGGAGTTCATCTCTGTTTTCACATCTCTGAAGGGCTTTACCAGGGATAAAGAATTGGACTTGTTTTGTGTGGTTCCAAACGGGGATCAGTGGGGTAGCTACAGTGAGACAACCACTACTGGATACCAGGAAGAATGTTCTAATATAAGGCAGAAGATCTGTTTCATATGCAAACTTTGGATTTTAAAAATGAGAGAAAGGTAAGAATATATATTTATATTTTCATAAAGAAATCCTGGATGGATACACAGAAAGTAAAAAGTGGTTACCTATGGGAAGAGGATAAAGGGTGATGGGAACTGGGTGGGAAGGAGGGAAAGGGATGGAAGTAAAATTTTAATTATATACTATTTTATCTTATTTGACTTTTGAATCATGTGAACATATTTCATATTCAAAAAATTACATTAGAAATATAATTGAAGCAAGCCTGCAAAAAAGCCGGCAGGCGGAGAAGAATATCCTGAGTCAGAGCTCTTCAGACAAAGCCCAGGCTGCCTGGGGGGCAGGACCGGCTTCGTCGGGTCGGGGCCTGTGTGGTGTACAGGGCCCCCAGCTCAGACAGTCCTCCAAGTGATTTAGTGCTCTGCTGCTGCTCTCTTAAAATTCTCAATAATCTTTAAACATGGAGCCCTGCATTTTCATTTTGTGCTGGGTTCCACAATTATATAGCAAGCCCTGCTCGGGGGAATGGTGGTCTTCATCCTGGGGGGACTGTGAGATGGGACTAGGAAACCGCTTGGCTGAATGCGTGGGACAGCTTCAAGCATGGGGTAGGGGAGGATGGATAGGTGACCTTGGGTAATCTTGAAATAAAGGAACCTTCCAATGCTAGGTGTTTCTTACACCAGCACCCCACAGCTAGGATGATAACATGTTCCAGTTGGCATGGATGGTTCTGGTTGGTGCCTGTTGTCTCACTGTAATCATTAACAGGGATTCCATTCACTCTGAGAAGTGTCCCAGTTTAGACAACAAATTATATGGCCACCCTAACTTAAGGCTTTCCTGCCAACTGTTGCCTACTGGTGTGGCGGGCCAAGGGACACCTCATTCACTTGGGTTGCTTAAGAATCAAGGCTGCTGCCTGGACCCCATCTGCTACCCCCAGATACAGGGAGCACAAGCGCCTGTGCACACACACACATGCCTGGCCTAGCTCGCCAGGAAGTTGATTATTTATAATGTGGCAGAAGATAGGTTTAAGATAAGGAAATGGAACACAGGCCTGATTGAAACAACGTGCTTATCTCTGTCTCCAGAGGAAAGAGTGGCCAGAGAGAGATTACTCGGAATATGTTTACTTGCTTCCCGGAGACCTTCCCCTCCCCTTATTTTCAGAATGAGTTTAATATGTGAAATGTGATTTGAGCAAGACAGGGAGTGAGGAATGGAGGTGATTCACTCCAACCAAGCTAATCCACATTTTCTTCATTGACTTTTTTCAGCCAGACGTTCAAATCAGCAGTCTTAGAATGTCAGGGCTGGCAGGATTTAGAGACGAGCCAGTGCAAACTCCTCATTTCACAGAGGGGAAAGCTGAGGCCCAGAGAGGGGAAGGAGCTTGCCCAGGGTCGTACAGCCTGGAACTCTGACTCCCACCACTACCCACATCACTTGAATTTCTTCTGGGGGACTCCCTATCCAGTGGCAGTAGCTGGGGAAGCAAAGTAGACTCTACAAAAAACATCCAGAGGCATTTTCTAGACTACCTACTTTCCCTGAACACTTCCATGTCTCTGTGAAAGCTACTGCCTCCGAGTACAATGCCTGTTGGTGCTGAAGACAGTAAATGCCTCGAAGGGTTAGACCCTTTGCTAGGACCCCAGAGCCTGGGGGAGGCAACAAGGCAGGAAGCACAGAATGAAGTTAGCTCAGGAGTCTGGCCACACTGACCTGAGCATCATCCCAAACCTTCATTCTCTCACTTCTTTGGGGACGGGGGAAGGAAAAAGGCTATATCAGTGGAGGTCAGAGTAGAACAGCCCACCCCCTCCAAAGCCCAACTCTTGTACCTCTAAAACCACGTAGGGTGCTCTTTCTCCACAACTAGCCAGAACAGCTGACTCTGCTGGGAAGGGTAGAATCGTCTTCCCTACATTTCAACTTCCTGTTCTAATGTCACCTCTTCCAGAAAGCCCTCAAAGAGGAAGTTCTCCCTTTACTTGTTTGTAAAGCGCTCTGCCCTGGCTTCTCATTTCTTTCTGATTTTGGTGAATATTTACTGATCACCGCCTATATACTATGTTCTGAATATGTACAGAATCTGTGCTAGGAGGTGAGAATGCAAAAGCAAATAAGATACTGTCATTATGCTCCAGTCCCCCGTCTTGGGAGAGGGGGATGGAGGGAGGTGGAAACATAGACAGCACACCATTACAACGTGGGGTTAGAAGGAAGTGCTAGAAGGTGAGGAAGGCCAAGGGAACACCCCCCTCAAACCAGGTTCAAGGCTCAAAAGAGAATTTTTAGGGGAAGTGAGACTTGAGCTGCATCATGAAAGGTGAGCCTGAAGTGGCTGCAGGGAAACAGAGGTGAAAGGTGAAGACATGTGGTAAGGCCTCCAGGCACCTGAGCACCTGGTGTTCTGTTGCCACTAGTACTTGTCTCAATGTCTTACCACCCTGCCAGCCTTTCAGCTTTGTGGAGACTGCATGACTCACTCATCTTTTCACACCCCCATATCCTCTATCCCTTTCTCAGAACTCATCACTTCTTTGTTGAACAGAATAGATCAACAATGGCCCTTCGGGTAAAACAAAGCTTCTTGTCTTCCAGGCACAGACAACATCAGGTTACCTTACTGATCCAGAAGATTCAAAGAGAACGCCCTTGCTAGAGAGTAGGGCAGCTGGGACCGGTCTCTCATGGAGCCTCAGCCACAAATTAATGCTACAGTAAGACTGACACCGAACTCTAACTTTGTAGGCATAAAAAGCGTTATTAGAAATTTCTTTCCAAATGTTGAGCTCATGTTGCTAATTTTGTTTTAATATTAACTATCACATTTGGCAATTATATTTCAATAATGAAAAGGTTATCTCTACTGTAAGATAAATAATGAGGAAGACTCATTGGCTTTAGCTTGATCGTTGGAATTTATGTGTCATTTAAGCTGTATTCTCAATTACAACCCAACAAACTGATTAAATATCAGCCAAGCATGAACAATAGCTGGCAGCTCTGATTCCTCCTCCCCAACCCACCTCTAGATGCTTTTAAACTTTGGAATATAAATGTGAATTTTTCCTGGCATGCAAAAGACAAAAAACTTGTATTTCTGACCCAGCTGTCTACTCTAACTGACAATGTTTGAACCACTTGGCCTCAAGATCAATGATCTAAGAAGAAAGGTGTTTCTGGTTGGGCAAAGGAATCGTGTGGCCAGAGGCCTCTTCCTCCCACACTGAACTGCTCAGTTAAATTCAACCAACATCAACTGAGCATCTACTCTATGCCAAGCCCCAAGCTAGACCTGAGTCCACAGAGATAATTCCATAGAAGAAGAAAAACAACTATTGCTGAGCACGTGCCTCACTCCTCTGAGCTCCCATGATACCCTCTGCAGCTGCATACCTCCACCAATTACAGATCGCACAGTGTTGAAACAACTTTTTCTGCTTCTATCCCCTTCAACATCCGGTGAGTGCCTCAAGGATAGAGGACGTGTCTTATTCATCTTTGCATCTCTGCTGGACCAGCCCAGAGCCTAGCATACAACAGAAACTCAATAGACGTTTGTTGAATTTTAATGAATCACTTGAAATTTTATATACATTATTGACTCTTCACAGCAACCCAGAAAGCAGTCTTTTCTTCCACACAGCTCTCATCCCACTGAACATGAGTGTGTCCAAATCTCTTCCCAAGAATAGAAGTATCTGAAGGCAGGAGCCACTTTGTGATTCACTTATGGACTTTCTGGAAAGTTTTGTTGAGTGAATGGTCATGTCTCCTCCAGTGCTTTCTCTTGTATCTAAGACTAGTGCCCTAGTGTTCAAGTTCCTCCAGGAGCAAACTCTGAAAAAGGATCCAGGTGTAAGGAGTATCTGAGACCAAAAGAAATACAGGCGCAGTCTCTGAGTTATCCCACCTGAGGAGTAAAGGAACTTGGGTATTTAGACACCAATGCCCATCAATCATTGGTAAGGGCTGCTCCCAGGGGGGTGTTAATTCCTTGTCACTTTTGACCTGCCCCAAGTGTGAGCAAAGCTGACTTCAGAGGCCGGAGAAAACCTCAGGGGGGAAAAAAAGTCCAGTTGGAAGTTGGGCTGGCTGCACCGCAATGGTCAGAGAGTGTGAATGGGGTACCCACTGAAATAGCTGCAGATGAGGAATTATGCTCATATGATGACATGGAACCTCCAGAGCATCCAAAGGCAAAGTGTGGGGTTTGGACATTCATCATATATCTGGAGGTGAGGGTAAGAGGACATCTGAGGCTCTCTATAGTACTAACATTCTAGAATGTCATGACTCCATGTGTCACTTTAGCTTTTAAAGGAAAAACCACCTTCAGAAGAAAATCCTTTCGTCTTTGGATTGAGCAAATAAAAGAGGCATGTGTGTGAGAGTAGGGTGGTGGGGGATACCTAGCTGGTTTGGCCCAATCATTCTTATACAAAAGCAGATCTACAGAGAAATTGAGATCTAGAGGGAAACTGAGGGGCACTGATGATGGTGAGATAACCCACAACGATGGGGAGATGGTGGGCTAGACTCCCAACATGAGGGAGGGCCAGTCCCCTTGTTGGCCTCCACCAAACCATCTGACGTTTTGTCAACTACCTATTTTGCATCAAGCACTGTGTTGTACTCTTTGTACACATTCATTTATATCATTTAATCTTCACAGCAACCATGGAAGATGTTGTAAAAATACAATTTTGCAGATGAAGAAACTGAGGCTCAGAGAGGCCCAAGAGTAACTGCAAACCCAAGGTGGGAATGTGAGTCTGTTCCTCATTCCGTGACCCCATGGTGCCCTTCTCTACAGCTGTTCATCACAGACCTTCAAAGGAGGTGCCACTGGGCTCAGCTATGCAGTAAACAGCCCCAGTGAAGGATCTTTGTGCTGATTTGTGATTAAAGGCAAACAAGATAATCAGCCCCAGGACTTGGGGGAGCCGTCCTCGCTCTCACGCATTCCTCCATTCACACGGCCCTGGAAACCTTTCAACACCGCAGTGGCTGCAGCAATCACTCTGCGGACTGCAGAGTAAAGGATCCTGTCTGGAAATGCAATTATTTCACAATAAAAGGTTTCTAAAAGACACACACAAAAAGATAAGATTTTGTTTTTTGGAAACTGATATTCTTAAAAAGGACAAAGATTAACTTTGATCAAAGTCTATAAAGCTTTGTAAAAAATGATGAAGATGATGAAGACAATGAAGAGGTTGGTAATGATGATGATGGATGAAGATGATGGTGATGATGATGATAGCAGCTACTACCATTTGCTGAGTGCCTATGTGGGTAGTTACTGTGTTGGGCACTTTACGTACATTATCTCTGCTTATCACAATAATTCTGTAAGATGAGGATTAGCAGCCCCATTTACCACACGAGAAACTGAAGCTCAGAGAAGTGAAGTAACCTGCCTGGGGTCACAACCGTAGGCACAGAAAGGGACTGATAGAGATTAGTACTTGGATTATTACTCCAAATTCTATGCCCGTAATCACTAACCTATCTGCTTCATTCATTTACTCCTCTCCCTGTTTATTTTATTTTAATTCATTCATCTATTCAGTAAATGTTTACTTAGTCCCAGGTATACCTAAGATAGCTGCTAGACCCTTGGAATCCCCAATTTGTCAAGAAAATGCCTCTATCTTTGCATTAGGGATAAATGAAAATGAGGCTGAATTACATTCAAATCAAGATTTATCACAGTGAATGCTCCCAAAAATAGCGTGAAAAGAACTATTAACGATTTTTTCAGCTCCTATAAGCTACCATCAGTGATCTGCTTCCCTGTTAATTAATGTGGCAGTAAAAAGCTGCTCAGTAATTGGTTGATAAGGAGAGGGTTGTCTTGCTTTTCCCTGAAGCCTGTGCTCTAAGCAGGGGGCCCAGTGGACCAGGATGAGTGGTTACCAGGAAGAGCTCTTGAAGGCTCATAGTGCTGGGCCAACATTTAGAGGACAAACATGGCTGGAGATTTGGGTAGCCTTACTGCACCACTATTCCCTGGAGTGGCTTCATGGGCAACGGTAGGCCTCATTCTCTGGCATCGACTGAGTGCCTCTGCCAGATACTTCATCTGCACAATGAAAGAAGCAATAAGCATTATTATAACAATTTTACAGTTTAGAGAAGTTAAACGACTTCTCTTGGTCATTCAGTTAGTAAGTGGGTGAATTACAATTTGACTGCATCTGTCTATGAGGTTTGTAAGTTTACCTAAGAGTTGCCATCAATAGAGATAACTTCCCCACCTCCTGTAGTGGGAAGGACAAAAATAATGAATGCCTTGGAGAAGGCCCAGAACAGGTCTGGCAGACAGGGCATCTGGGTTCTAGGTCCCATTCTATCACTGACTTGCACTGTGAACCAGCCTGTGACACCTCTGTTCTCTGTGCTGGAGGATCTTCACCTATAAAGAGAAGTGGTTGGTCTGTGGGATTTCTCAGGTCCTCAGACTTTTAAGACTCTGGTGTACAGATTGCTCACCTATTCCTTAACTCATGAGACAAGAAAAACCCCAGGAGAGAGAGAGGCAGGGTGGGTGGTCTATGCAGCTTAAACAGAAAACTTAAGATACTATAAAGTCACTCACATCCAAGAAAATGCATCTCTGGGGTAAATAGGTAACTCAAGGGAGAAGTCAGATTCAGTATCTAGAGAGCTAGTTTATACCCTAAAACCAGATCTATTTCCTTGTATCCTCTCATTTCCTGCCTAGATCATCCATGTCCATTTTTCTCCCCAGTACGAAGGTGAGCAGCTGGAGGACAAGGATCGCGTCATCTGCTTCTTTTGCATCCCCCATAGACTGTAGCACAGCCCTGGGCATGGAAAGGGACTGATAAATATTGTTGTTTGAATTGTTACGAAAAATAATGTTTCAGCATATGGCATCTTCATGTATTACCACAGAGGTCACCTTGAGCAATACTTAGAATACTATCGATTCTAAGGGAATACCCATTTTCTACAGATGGAAACCAGTGCTCGGAGAAGCCAAACAGCTTGGCCAAGGGCTGCACAACCAGGAAGCAGTGGAGCTGGGGCTGGCACTGGGCCTCTTGATTCCCAAGCTAATGCTCTTGTCACTAGCCCTTGACAGAGGCAGCAATTCCTCCCTAGGGAGAGGGATGAGGATGTTAGGAGCTGCCTCTCCTGAAGACAGCAACATGCCCCTGAAAACACTTGCCAGAGGCAGCATTTAGAGGATTGTCATGGAAGCTTTGGGAACTCTAGGAGGATATGAGGGTAAGGAAAAGTGAGGGGTAGATTCCTTGTACTTTTCTAGGTCAAAGAACTTCCACTTCTTGCCTTAGGGCTTGGTTATTTAAGTGCCTCTCTGTCCCTCTCATGAGCCTAAGAGCTCCCTGGTCCAGGTTCTGGGTCATATTCATGTGTATTTTCCCCACCAACACCCAGGAAGATCTGGCAAAAAATTGGAATCAATGAATAAATGGATGAATGAGTGATTCAGTCAATACAGTGACGGATATCTAGATGCTTTCAAACAGCAGGTATGGTCTCAGTCTCCAAGAACAGTTCTGTGCTTTTTAATGGATAATAATCATCAATATCTCCCCAGGTCTATGAAGTTTTGTAAACACTTCTGCAGGACAAGCATTATCATCTCAGTTTGGAAGGTCTGCCCCAGGTCACAGAGGCAATATAAGTAGCTGCCATTCATAGAGCTTGTGTCAAGCCCCTTGCTGGTAATAGCTCATTTAATCCTTGGCAACAACCCTGTGTGATAGGTATTATTATTACCCCATTCTTCAAGTGAGAAAACTGAGGTCCCAGAAGGTAACGTGCACAAGGTCACATGGGCAGTAACTTTATTTAAAGCCAAATTGATCTGACTCCCAAACCTGAGCATTTTCGACTTAGGGCTAAGCTGCTTGGATCAACAGTCCAGAAGCTTGGAGTTGGACACTCTAATGAGGCATCATCAGGCTGACAGCCCTCTCAGCTGAGTGGAGGCTAACTGGGAATTTTATAGGAGCAACAGAAACAAGCCCAATCTCTCCATTACACGAAACATGAGTCTGCACATGAGCTTCATGGCTAGCTGTGGGTCACATGTGTGCTGCTTCTGAGTGTATGTGTGTGGGAATGTGTGTGTCTACTTGTCTTCCCTGAGGCAGAAACACAAGGGACCCATTCAGGTCTCTTCTCTTAAATATTCCTAGATGTTGCAAGCCCTCCATTCCCTATATGTCAACAGAACAAGGTAACGGTGTTCTCCATCACAGTGTGTATGAGCAGGATTCAGGGCAGTGCCTGGCCAGGTGTGAACTGGAAGGCAAGTGTCCTAGGCTGAGAGGAATTACGGGTAGTGTATTTTAATTTATCTTGTTAATGAAAACTGGATGTATTTAAAGTGTAAACACGTGATTTGATATACATCTGCATAGTGAAATGATAGTCAAGCTATTTATATATCTCCTCACATAGTTACCAATGTGTGTGTGTGTGTGTGTGTGTGTGTGTGTGTGTGTGTGTCTGATAAGAGCACCTGAAATCTACTCTCTTGATTTTTAATTTGTTTAACATTCACTAAGTGTACTCTAGCAGCCCCGCCTGAACCTGGGTGTGAGCCCAGAGACAGTTAAAATGTAACGGTGACTATAGTAAAATCAACCTAAAGAGGCTGCCCCACCGACCAGACACTGTTACCTCAGGGAGGAAAAAGAGCAAATGTTTGCAGGTAGGATTAAAGGCAGAGCCCTTTCTGACAGTAACCAGGCAACAGGGAACTAATGATCATCACCCCAGGAAGGAAGGAAGGTTTATAAAGAGCACCACACACACAGTGCATAGGACTGTTTTCTACCAAAGAAATCTGGTAGAGCAAGGAATTGAGCAGTTAGGACATCTCCCAACCCTTCAGGATTGAACATAGTTCAGCCCTCCTGGAACCTCAGCAATGATATAAGAAGTGGTACTTTTAGTGCTTTTTTTGGATGCCTACTGTTGGTCAAGCCCTGTGGGTACTTTCTATGAATTATCTCACCTAATCCTCACAACAACCCAGCTTTACAGAGAAGGGAATTCAATGACCTGTTAGGTTGAGTCAACAGCTGAGCGGTCCGATCCCCAAACCCTACGGAGGGGCTGTGGACTTCCTTGACAAAATAGATTAATCAAGATGATTGTGCAGGAGAAGGGACAGAGCTTCTTGGGCTTGGATAAAAGAGCAGTGCAGAGGAAATTTCTTAGGAGCCTTCCACTCAAACATCCTTGTGCAGAGCCGGCCACTCTGTATAGATTCTGGTACCATTCTGTGTAGGAGTGTGTGTGTATGTGTGTGTGTGAGAGAGAGAGAGAGAGAGAGAGACAGACAGACAGACAGACAGACAGAGAGAGGAGGCTGGGGTGGCAGTGAGATCCGTGAGTCAGAATTCTGAGTGTTCTGATTCTGATTGGATGTTTCATCCTGAGGTCTCTTCCCTCTACTACCTTTCTTTTCCCTTTAATTTAACAGAGATATAGGAAGAAGAATTAAGACAGGAATTAAGCCCTTGTTCTCAAAGATGCACAAAGACAAAACTCCCAGGAGTGATACAAGAGGGCAAGTGGTGAGTTCAGAGGCAGAGAAGAGGTGAATGTGGACTATATAAGAGGCTCGAACTTGGAATGATTCAGAAATAAAAGTTCTAAAAGGGAACTTTGGGCAATTCAGGGGAAGAGGTTAGGGCAGATAATGCTTCTAACAGTAGGCTTGTGGTTTCCTTCTGCAAACCACAGAAGACTAGCAATTCTCCCCAAATTAAGGTAAGGCTCAGAGATCCAGGCAGTTACTAAGTTTCTGAGCTAATAGGGTCTTGGTGATCATGAATCTGATTTCTACCTAAATTTCCAAATGAGGCTGAGATCAGGGAATGTTGACTTTCCCTGAATCACATAGCTATTTTGTGACAGAGTTGAGATATGATGCTCCTCAAGTCAAAGTCTACTAGTATCTGGTTGAGATTTCATGGGTTAGGTGGCCACAGTGCCCAGATCCCACTAAAACACACCTTGAATCTTCCATGTCACTGTTCCTATAAAGACCTAGAAATCAGAATTCTCAGCCACATCTTCAGTTTCCTGAGTTGATGTTCCCACCTTCTCAACAGTTGCACATTTGTGCATTGGCATAATTTAGTTCTCCCTTTCCTCAGTCTTATTCCACACAGCCATCTCCTTTTAAAACTGTGCCTTCCATTTCCTTGCCATTTCTTTCTGACATTCTTTGAACCTTGACCATCTCAGGGCTTCCCACAGGAGGGCCCACCTCCTTTATGCATCCACTGAAAAGTATTTACCGAGGCAAGGCCACACGATCACCAGGCCTACCTGTTCACCTGGTGCCTGCTGGGCCCCAGGCACGTGTTAGGTACTTTACACAGACTGAGCCTCAGTTCAGCCTTATCACAGTCCTGCAGTGTAAGTACTACAAACCCATTTCACAGATTAGGAAACTGAAGCTCAGTTGGATCTACTTGCACAAAGATCATACAGCTAGCACCTGGAAGAGCCTCAGTTTGACCCCTGAGAAGCAGGAGAGTGTAGGGATGAAAGGTCTGTTAGAGCCCGGCTGTGTGGATTTGAACCCCAGCTCTGCCACTTAGCAGCTCTGTGACCCTGGGCAAGTTGCTTAACCTTTCTGTGCCTCAGGTTCCTCACTTGTGAAATGGGGATAGTGATAGGGTTGTTGTAAAGATTTAGAGAGAAAGTAAATATTTGTTGTAAGGATTTAGAGGGAAAATAAGTATAAAGCACTTAGAACATACTAAGAGCCCAATAAATATTAGTTGTTGCTGTTGCTACTATATCATCATCATTATTATTATATATCAGATTATCTAATTCTCAAGACTATACACTCTCCACTATCTAAGGTTTCTCAAACCTGTCTGAAGCATGCCTGTCTTAGGTCAAGTTCCCTGGGAAACAGACTCTGAGATGGAGATTTGCTGGCGGAGGTTTCTTGCTCTCAGGAACGTCTCCCATAAGGGAGTGAGGGAAGCAGGACTGGGCAGCGGAGAACTGGAACTGCAATGCAGTGGCAATGTCAGCTGCAGCCAGTCTCACTAAGAGCTTTGGAGGCGAGCTGGCCTGTCTTGAGTTGTATCATACTGGGCCAAGGAGGGCGGGCCTTTCCATAATCCTCACTCCCAACCCCCTTTCCCATGGAGGGGTCACTGGACACAGGCTGCCTCCAGGGTTAAGCTGGGTTGGGCAAGGCAGCTCCCTCAGGGGAAGACAATTCCCAGAGAAAGAAGTAGCCATGAGCCCTGAGCTGTGGATGCTCCTGGCATCTGGGGAGATGAGTGCTTCATCTTGGAGGCATCTGGGTGAGGCCCCACAGCATCCACTACAAGCCGGACAGCAGAAGGGTAAGTACCGGCTCCGCAAGGCAGGATTGGTGTTAGTGCTGTTGCATCCATACCCCCTGGGCGCTAGTTAATGTGCAGCTTTCTGAGTCCCACCTTAGAACTATTCTCAACCATAATCTTCACGTAGGGGGCCCAGGATTCCCCAAGTTTAACAAACAGCCCAGGTGGCATATGTGCACCCTAAAGTTTGAGAACCAGTGCCCTAAAGAGTCTTGAGAAATTGGCCTGAAGTGGTCAGCTGCTAGTTTGACATTTCATTAAATTCTCATATTTCATTGTAAGACAATTCACTCCAGTTTTGCATCCCCTTTCATGATATATTCATGTTTAATACAAAAATATCTTTCCCGCATACCTTCAGAAATACAGGTCATCATTATCTTCCCTGACAACCATTGCACAGACCCAAGGATACCCACATCCCAGTGTGAGAAGCCTGGCTGCCTCTCTTAGTATCTTCACTACCTGCTGGGGATACAAATATATGAAGACCAGCCTCTGCCCTCAAGGAGCTTGAAGTCTAGCCGCAAGGTAATAATGCACAAGGCACCTTCCAGTGCCTACGCCTGGCCCCGGCTAGATTCACTTGCTTCCAAACTGGTTTCCTGGGAGCCGATAACCAATGCTCTTATGGAGTTAGCAAACTTGTTTTGCCCAAGATTGCTACCTCCCTCCATCCTCAATCAATTTCTTTCTCTCTGAGGGCAGTGTATGGCTAGTTTTGTTTCTCCTCTGTACATGTTCTCTACTTTCTGGATCATTCAATTGTTCTCATCCAAATACAGCAATCTATTTCATCTGAGATGTTTGGCTATTTTGGAAACCCAAGAGCCCCTGTGCGAGCAGAAGGCCCAGGGGAACTAGTGATTTAGAACACCTCAAAACCAGGCCTCAACATTTCTCAGTCCTTTGCAGTTGGAATCTTAATTCAGAAAGTACTTCCAAAGACGGAGGGCAAAGGAAGCGGGGAGGACATAAAATGGGACAAGGGTGATTTGGTGTTTGGGATGAGTAGCTCTCTCCATCCAGATGGGCTCTTTTCCAGGAAGCCCTATTAATAACACTATTCATTTTGGTAACAGCTTTTATTTTGAGAAATCCACAAATCTTTTATGGGGAGAAATCATATCACCCAACAATGAACTTGATCTCCTGAACAGAGTAAAGTTAACAGCTGTTAAACAGCTGCATTACTCTAGTGAGGGAAAGGAAGATTTAGGGCCTTGGGAATTTAGGGAAAGGAAATGGGCAGAGCCCCACCCCCTTTAAGGGGAGGCAATCAGAATGCACCCTGGGGTTCAAAGCAAGATTCCAGCCTACTCTGCATTCAGCAATCAGGAGTGTAATCAGAGGAAGAAACTGGGAAGCCCAGAGAGTAATATGGGGGCCAGAGCTCACCTTTACTGAGCACTTTCTGTGCCAGGTACCGTGCTAAGCCCTTTACAAGCATTATTTAATAGACTCCCACGCCTACAAGATGATGTGGCTTCTAACATTACTCCCATTTTACATAAGTGGAAATTGAGCCTTAAAGAAGAGAAGGCACCTGCTCAGGCTTACCTGTCAAGTTCGTGGAGCCCAGGTTGGGTCCCGAAGTCCTTACTCTAAATCAGAAGTTCTCAGAAACCCTCTCTCACCTTGGCTGAGATGCTGCCTGTGGAACCACCTCGGCCTGAGGAATGGGAAGGTTGTGCCTCTTACAAAAAGCCCAAGAACAGGTTTAGCCGGGCCATTCTCCTTCAGGCAGGGAGGGGAGAGAATCCCATACTGGGTCTCAGCCTGTCCTTCTCAGGCTACTGGCCCTCAACCCTCTCCATGTCTTGGAACTTCCCCCAGAGGCACATTGAGCAGAGTGGAGCCATGTGCTGCTCAGGCCTGGCTCCCAGCAAATGATTTATGGGCCTCATATCCTTTTACCATCCCCAGGAAGGAGCGATTCTTCTTAGTTATTGCCTGGCTTGGCCGACTCTTGTCAAACAGCCTCGGCAGACCCCCTTAAACAACAGTAATTCTCCCAAGAGGAGGAAGCCACAGTGGCAGGTATCTGAACGAGATCCAGCACCCCCGAGAAGCCTCTCGGCCGGCCCTGGCAAAGGACACTGCTGGATATGGATGAGGGTAAAGGATGGAGAGAGACACAGGAGACAGAGGTGCAAAGGAGCGAGACAGAAAGAAAGTGAGAAGATATAGACAGACAAAGGAGACACAGGGGTCGATAAAGGACATTTATGTAGGTGACTGGTTATGTGATGAAAGCCTGCTCCTCCCACCACACTGTAGGGGCCATGTCTGGTTTTGCTCACTCTTGTATCCTTGGCACCCAGCACAGTGACTGACACACAGGAGATGCTCCTAAGTTCTTACTGAGTGAAATTAAAAACAGAGGTAAGAATACAGAGAACACAAGTCCTGGCACATAAGAGTTGCTCAGTAAATCCTTGTCGACTGACTACATCCATCCATCCATACAGACAGACGGTATCTTGGAGGGGAAGGGAGGGAACCCAGTTTCCAGGACAGGCGCCCAGTAGATTTACTAAGGAAAGAAAGTTTTGAGGGCGGAGGGCTAAGGGCCAAGGGCTGAGCCTGACTAAGGAGGGGCCCAGGCTAAGGCCTAGGCCTGGGGCCTCAAAGCCAGGGTGGAGAACCAGAGGGAAAGGAGCCTTCTGATGGGCACCAGGAAGCCAGCAGCAGGCATTCTGTCTCTGAAACAGAGGAGGAGGAGGGCATGAGTGGTCGAGTCAGGAGTTCATCACTGCTTTCTCAGAATCTAGCATGAATCCAAGCAGGTGATGGGCACTCACCAGATGTGTGCTGAGTGAATGAATGACAACAGGATTTGGGGATGAGAAGGTCAAGGTGAGGGGTTTAGAATGGCACCTGTGAAAGGACAGTGTGATTTGTGAGGTGGGCACAGAGGCTTAAAGGGGCACACTGGGCTGGACACACCCTGTCTTAAGACTTGGCACCTCTGGGCCAACGTGGGTGAATGTTGCTTCAACTTTCACTCTAGAGCAGTGATTCTGATTGTGACCCCAGGGAACATCTGGCCATGTTTGGGGACATTTTTGGCTGTCATGAGTGAGGAGGGCTGCCACTGTCCTCTAATGGGTAGAGCCATGGATTCTGGTAAATATCCTACAATGCACAAGACACACCCCACAATGAAGAATTATCAGCTCAAATGTGACAGTTGAGAAACCCTGCTCTGTAGCCTATGGGAACACTGCTGCCCCCACCCCCGATCCTGAATCTAGGGCGTAATTTTGAGGTATTTTAGTCACCATAATTAAAATCACTACCATCAATAAAGATTTATTGAGCTCTGACATGCAAAAACAGGTACCCGTCACCTTGAATTTTTTTCCCTTAAAACAGCTGACAGTGGTTTGAGACTCAGAGAAGACCATTGTGAACACAGTCCACGGCACAGCCCAGCTAGAGAGCTGAAGATTACACCAGTCACCACCATAGCACCCACAGGGGCCCCTCTGCTGGCAACTTCCCTTTATTCTTCTGGAATTTATAAACTCAGGAAGGGGTCGTAGGAGCATATGGTCTCACTGCCTCCTTTTACAACTGAAGAAGCTGAAGTTGCAAGAGAGAAATGACAAATGACTTGTTCAGAGTCACATGGCAAGTGAGTGGCAGAACCAGGCCTGGAACCCAGATGTCCAGACTGCCAGCCTGGAGCTCTTTCTATCAGGAAGAGCCTCTGGGGACTCCAGTTTCCAAAAAGTGCCTCCCACAATCCTGAGAAGTATGTGATGCATGTGAGTACTTTTTTGAAAGCCTTTCGAATGTTCGGGTAATCAGGCTCAGGGAGTAAGAGCTTGAGAAGGTTCTGGTGGAAGCCCTGTGGCTTTGGTGAGTAATTCACCTTAGGTGGAAAAGTAATTGCTTGAAGATGTCTTTACGCATTTGTGGGGGACCCAAAGACCCAAACAATAAGATGACTCCATAGATAATTAGGATATTTCCCCCTATTGTCTCAAGGAAAGGTGGTATGAGGAAATAACAAGATTAGCACCAAAAAAACAGGCATTAATATTTCTTCCTCACACCCCAGGCCCTCGGGACTTATTTTGATAACAAAAATGTGCTATTCATATGTCCAGGAAGAATATTCCAGTGACTAGCTCATTTGAAGTGAAAGTTAAAGCGCACAGGCTCAACCAGAGAGGTGGGGTAGGTTGATAAGTTACAGAGCAGCAAAATTCCCTCTGCCCACCCCTCATCCACCTGCTCATCTCTGAAGACTGTTCCTGCATCATCCACCCTCTAAAGTGTTTCTAACCGCGCCCCCCCACCCAAGGAAGAACTAACTATGCACCCCTTGATGACCCATACATACATCAATTCCAGCACCCTGAGATGTTAATGTACTTGTCTGTCTCCTCCTCTAGACTGTGAGATCTGTCCCAAGTGCCTGGCCCTGGGGTGGGCATATAGCAGGTGCTCAACACATATTTGTTGATTTGTTGAAGTATTTTAGGGAGAAGTGGTACCCTAGGGGGGAAGATACATACCCGAGGAGGAATGGGGTGTGTGTCGAGGATGGAGGACTAAATACTGTTTTGATGTTCAGATTCTACCAATGAGGAAGGATGCTTTGATTTCCTGATCCCCTACTATGCACAAGGTGCTTATGGTCACAAGCTTAGTGCTCCTGACAAGCCTGTAAGCAAAGTATTATTGTCCCCAGTTCACTGACAAGGAAATGAATACTTGAGAGCCAGGCTGATATGGTACCAAAGCATGAGCTTTCCTAGTTCACCAGGCTGCCTCTTGCTACATACACAATATCTTTCCTATGCTTCAATAAAATAAAATCCTGATGACTCCTACTTGAACTGGCAGGAACTTGTCACATGTGAGCTGCAGGTCATGATGTTTTCATATCTAACACAGACATTTAATAAAAGTAGCTGTTTTTGCTATCAGAGCACTAGAAGCTTATTCTTAAGTCTAAATAAAGAAATAAACAAATAAATAAACATTTGATTTGTGGACTTAAGATTTACGAAGTCAATTATCCGAAAAGTCCTACTAAGATACAAATAAACTACATTCTGCTAAGCAGTTAATGAATCGACTTTAGTTTTTAAATTCTCTGAAATCAGGTCTACCCCAGGAAATCTAGGATTTTGCCATAATCCTTAACAATAGGAGGCAACTTAGTATGATGGAAACAATATAGGAGGGAGAGAGAGAAGAGCAGGGCAGGGTCACATGCTGCCGCTTACTAGTGGATTTTCAGTTTTCTTATCTGTAAGATGGGGATAATAACACGCAGCTCTGCTGGGCCTGTTTTGAGGACACAGACGTGAAAGGAGTTTTGTAAATTGCAAAGCAACATAGAGGCATTAGCTATGATAGTCGTCGTAGAAATTTGGACATTTTATGCCTACTTGTGAGCACTTGATTTCAAAGAAGCTTTAATTTCGTATGGGGAAAAAGTTAAAAATAAAAACCGTCACCCAGAATAGAGTACAATGGGGGAACCACTTATGAATGTCAGTGTCTGAGTTCAGCGTCTTTCCTTTCCCACTGCCCGTCAGGGCTGAGAGACCTTGTAATTTGTAGCACCGTTAGTGCAACCCCAGATGCTATTCTTGTGCCTCCGGAAGGCGTAATCCTTGTTAACCTCCAGCCCTCAGAGCCACACGCTGGAGATCCCATGCTTGTTGTGGCTATAATTAGAGACATTTTTATCTCTCTAGAAGTTTCTTCAAAGAACAAAATGTTCTTAAGAAATTCCAAACCACCATGTAGAAAATACTGTGGAAGCTTAATTTAAAAAAAAAGTTAGGTCTACATAGGGCCCAAAAAGCATCCCCAAAATTGTTTTTCAGAAGACTGTTGCTGTGAGATGTTCATAGGCATTCCATCAAAAAGTTGGCTGTGGTCAAACAGGCCTGGAAAAGGCCTGGGCGACAAGGTTAATGCATGACTGGGGGGCTTGTCTGGGCGTATACTGTGCTGGTCTGCAGGGCGCATCTCTAAAGCAGTCCCTGCAGACGGAGGTTCCACACACATTTGGGAACCTTTATTCCTCAGGGCATCTGGGGGACTAGTTTTTCACAGAACAAACTTTCAGAACTTCTGCTCTAAAACTGGTTTTCACACTGTGCTCAGCAGAATTCCAAAGGCTTGTGGAGGAGGGTTCAGGAGCTACAGAGGGCTGGAGCTAAGGCCTCTGCTGTGGTGTGAATGTTTATGTCCCCCCCCTCCCCAGCTCAAATTCATATGTTGAAACCCTAATGCCCAACATGGTAGTAGTAGAAGGTGGGGCTTTTGGGGGGTGCTTAGGTCATGAGGGTGGAGCTTTCACAAATGCAATTAGTGCTCCTTTTAAAGAGACCCCACAGAGCTCCCTCACCCCTTCCATCATGTGAGGACACAACGAGAAGGCTCCAGCTATTAAGTAGGAAGAGGGCTCTCACCAGAACTTGATGTGCTCGTGCCTTGGTCTTGGACTTCCAGCCTCCAGAACTGTGAGCGATCAATGTTTGTTATCTATAAGCTACCCAGTTATGGTATTTTGTTATAGCAGCCTGAACAGACTAAGACAGCCCCCTTGTTCTTGCAGAGCAGTTCCCTTAAAACTCGAAAAATGACTGCTCTAGAACAGACGAGGACATGAGGCCTTCTCTAGGCCCATGCCTACATGTTAATCTTCAGACTACAACGTTGCTTCCCTGGTCTGAACCAAGGGGTCTAGAGCACAGAGTGACAAGATGAGGTTTGAATGCCAGTTCACTCCTTTCTTGACCTCAGACAAGGAACTTGGCCTCTCCCAACCTCTTCTCCTCAGCTGTACCATGGCAATGGTGCTCATCTTGCAGACTACACGCTGACATATAGCTGGCACATAGCAGAGGCTCTAGAAATGACACCCAGGACATCTAAAACATTCTTTTGTTGCTTTTATCTTTTACATGAAAAAACTTCTCAGCTCACCATCAGTTATAGCCTTTTGCATCCCACAGCTCTGTGTCACTCCGCAGTGCCCATGTTAGCTACGTGTGTCTCTATCCTGCTTTTGTAATTCTTCCTTAAAACATTTTTGTTCAAATTTTATATAGTGATACATATTCAGTGCAGATGATTTTAAAAATTCAGACAAGAAAAAAAAAGAAGAAAAATTTAAAAATCACCCACATTCCACCACTCAGGACTGTGCTGTTAATGTTTCTTTTCAATTTAAGCTTATCTGAGAAATGCTTGAGCAGCTTCCTGGGGTTATTCTTTGCTGTGTTGTCAAACTTACATTTATCAAAATCACACACCCTTCTTCCTTTTTTTTTTGTATTAGTTAATTTGCATACTTTTTATCTCCAAAATAATACTAATGTGTATTCACATATTTGAATTCAAGCAACCCAGAAGCAAGTGGAACACAAATGCAAGTTTTCCTTCACTCCTTCCCACCCCATCCCACTCATTTCCTGAGGAAACCACTTAAATGTTGTATTTACAGACATTTTCCTATTTATTTCCACATTACAGTAGTTGATGTTTAAAAACATAAAAGATAGCCTTACGTCTACTCTTTTATTTCTCAATCCTCTTGAATCATCTTTTCAAAGTGTCTGGCCTTAAAATTAAACCTAGTATTTTCTCTGAAGTTTCTGAAATCAACTTTCTTAAAAGTCTAGGGGCAGGGCTTCTCAACTTCAGTGTGTGTTGAACCAACCGGAGATCTCGTTAACCAGCAGATTCTGATTCAGGAGGTCTGGAGTGGGGCTTAGTGTCTGCATTTCTAACCAGCTCAAACTTGAGGAGCAAGGCCCCAGGGCGCATATCGGCCTGAGTCCTGCATTCTTCTCCTTGGCTTGCATGAACTCTAAGATGACCATTTTCTCCCAGATATCCCACACCCCTGCGTCATCAATGCATGGATTAAGAATTAAGCCCAACACACGAGTCCCTCCCAAGATTTGGTGACTGGTGGTATGGCGTTCCTGAGGATCTAGGTCCCACAGTAAGAGACAACTCAGTGTTCAGCCTTTTTGTGCAGGGAAGACACATCCAGAGGAGCAGAGACATAATAACCATAGTGCCAAACTCCAGAAAGGCGTGGCGTGAAGCCTTGACCAAACGGCATCCAAGGGGAGCAGAAGTGAGGAGGTCTTAACCTCAATGGGGGAGAGAACCCCAAAGAGGTACAGTGCAATTTAGATATCCAAATTTAGCTGAAGTGCTCAAGTGCTTTTTAGCAACTGAGTTGAGGTGGGGGATGGAGCATAAGGAATGGAGATGTGGGAGTTAGTGAAAGCATGCTGTCCCTGCTCTCGTGTCACCTGTTACTCTAGCCTCAGGTGTGGCCTTAAGGAGGCTCTTCAGCTGCTGCACATATAAGAGAGCTCTCAACAACACGGCCAGTTCTACCCACTGTGGTTCTTCAACGAGAACCCTGGCACTCATAGTGGCCCCAGCACTGAGGGGGGCGGGGGCAGTGCCTTAAGAATTAATCAGATGGTCAGGCTTCTCGTCAGTCCAGGAGGTCTAATGAGAATTTCCCTCTAGCCACCGCACTGTTAGAATTAAAGATTTGGGATTTATGCTTGGTTAGTGACAGTACAACAAGAACCTGGAAAACACATTCCTTACAGTTTCTACAGTTAAGCGCACCATATTTCATTTTGCTTCATTTTTTAAAACTATTGGCTACTAGAGAATAGCTTACTCCAAACCCTCTAGGAAAAACCCTTCCCTAATTGACCACCATGTCTCAAATTTTCTTTGCTGATCTGAGAGACTTTTCTCCACGATTTGTATATAAATATCATTCCTCCCAAATAACTGAAACCTGCCCAAGAGAACCCAGGGACACATATTTGCACAGTTTTCATTCAAATCCATCAGGATATCCAAAGCAAAGAAGGCAAGGGGCCAGGGCACTAATTTATATTTCTAATAAACGTTTTGTGAGTTAACCTGCATGAGATTCATCAGGAGGATTTAGTTCTTTCCTAATCAAATCAGAACAACAGTTCTAGAAAATGACACCTATGGTGGAACAAAGTAGAAGGGCTTGTGCTTGAGAACCAATGTTTGTCAGTCAGCCTCTAAGATGCCTCTACCTCTAAGATGCCTTCCTTTAACGGGGCATCTCCAAAGAAAACAACAGGGACATTTGGCCAGACCATCCCAACCAGAGGTCCTGCAAGCAGGCCCAAAGCTAGGCAAACGAGATCAGGGACCACCATCACCTGGGACCTCTGTTTTGCTCATCACTGTATTCCCAGCATCTAGCATAGGGCCTGTCTAGAGTAGGTACTGCATACATTTCCCTTGAATGAGTGAACGAATGGATACATGGATGAGAGAATGAATGATCACTTCTAAATCGGTATCTCCAGGACTCCTTAGTCAGCTCCAGGTGTTTAGTAATTATCTCTACTTAGCTGTCTCCCAGGTGCTTCGAATTCATCATATCTCAAATTCCAACTCATCAGGCACCACCCATATCCCTGCAAAATACTCCTTTGGGACTCTGGAATCCTGACGCCATGTCTGACTGTCTGAACTGTTCTTTCACCTTCTTCATCTACAAAACTCCCAATGCAAATGTTACCTCCTCTCAGATGCTTTCCCTGGACACTCCTCGCCTGCTCTTCCTCGCTGGCCTTTGTTATTTAAACATCGATTCGAGTCTGAGGTGATGTCTGTCAAAGGCTTTTTGTAAACTGAAAAGAGGAGGCTGAGCCCTCTCTGAGCTCCCTCTCAGCTGAGAAAAAGAAAACTCTTTTTGCTCTTTCATCTCATTTCCCTCTGCTGCTTTTCTAGCTGCAATAAAACAGAACCCTATTCAGGGGAGGCAGAGATGGCCAAGAGTTCTGGCCACTGACTACGGAGTCATAAGTTCCAATCCTGGCTTGTGTAGGAGTTGAACTTAGCAGTTAGGTTGCAGGAAGCCCAGCCTCACACGAAGAGAAGGAGCCAGGAAAGGGAAGAAGCTTTTGTGACTACTCTGCTTTCAGGTATCATCATGGGGAAGTAAGGTTTGAAACTTGTGACAGAGTCCACTGACTGCTCAAAGACCACCAGGATGACAGCTGGAGTCATAAAACAGGTGTGTTTACCTTGCTGAAACAAGGGAGAATGCACCCTAGGGTTACCCCGGGCTTGGGAGGGGGCTCTTATAGGATTTGGGCTCATGTTGGACGATTTTAAAGAGGAACCAGGGGAGCACAGACTAGTTCTGGAGTGGAGTTTCCAGAAGTAGAGACAATGAAATGAAAGCTTTTTTTTTTTTTTTTGTGAGGAAGACCAGCTCTGAGCTAATACCCATTGCCAATCCTCCTTTTTTTGCTGAGGAAGACTGGCCCTGGGCTAACATCCATGCCCATCTTCCTCCACTTTATATGGGACGCCGCCACGGCATGGCTGACAAGTGGTGCATCTGTCTGCGCCCGGGATCCGAACCTGCGAACCCAGGGCCGCCAAAGCAGAGCGCGCGAACTTAAGCCCTACACCACCAGGCTGGCCCCTGAAAGAGCATTTTTATTTAGAGGTGGGAGGATTTAAGCAGGGGTAGAGTTGGCAATAGGTAAAGAAGCAGCACTCACTCTGAGGAGGACAATGGCGGTCAGAAGAGGTGGATGTTGGGTCACTTTTGTGGTCACATACTGTCCATGTTTTTGCCCTGAACACGGTCACAGAGAGGTTTTGCCCGTGTCTTGCTCAGGGTATTGCTTCTGTCTGTTGGGAATGTTACAGTCTGGCTGTCAGCAGGGCTGTTTTTTACTTTCTCTGTCTTTTCTATGAAGCTGCTACGTATTTTATGTCAGGGGCTTATGTAATGTCAGGCACTGCATTAATCACCCTGTATGTCAATTCATTTGTCCTTCATAATGTAACTTTATGAGACACGTAGGCATTATAACTAGTTCACACATGAGAAAGGCTTAAAGGTGTTTGTAATATTTCCAGTCACAGAGACAAGGAAATGTCAGAGCCAGATTTTGAATTCAGGTCTGACCAACTCTAAATCCTGTGCGCTGACCTTCTACATTATACTGTCTCCACTGTACCACTACCTGTGTCTACTCCATTCATTCACTTGAATACTATTGAGCCCATGGTAGCCACTATGCTAGGCACTGGGGATATAGGTGCAAGACATGTCCTTTACCCTCGGAGGGCTGACAAAAGACTCTTGATTCCTGAGCTGCGCTGTCCAATATGGTTGCCATTAACCACATATGGTTACTTAAATTTAGATTTAGAATTAAATCAATTAAATAAAATGAAAAATTCATGTTCTCAATTGTACTAGCTACATTTCAAGTGCTGGGTAACCACATGTGGCTAATGACTACTGTATAGGACAGTGCACATACTCAACATTTCTATCCTTGCAGAAAGTTCTCTTGGACAGTGCAGTTCTAGAGGAAACGGGTGCCCTTATCCTTCCTTGAGTCTAGCTTAAAAAGTTGTACCTGCTTTTTAAGTCTTGATCCTTTCGCTCTATTTTCTAGCTAGGCAAAGAAACAACATGAAACCCTATCAAGAACCAAGGTGTTTTTGTGATTCCCAGTGTCTGTTCTGAGTGTTTGCTGAGTCACGCCCACTTGCCTTACAGACCCCCAAAGGGGTTTGGAGCTGTGATGACAGCAGACTGAATGCCACCCGACAGAGGACAAACCCCAGCCCTACATTTCCCGTCCATCAATAGAACTGTCAGCCTGGCTCAGATTTCAGAATCTTTATTGCTGAGGAAGCTGTGAGAAGCATAAAGAAGCCAGCCTGATTTTCAGGCTCTGGAGGCCAGAGGAGAAAACATTTTTTGACTTGTAAACTGAACGAATTTGGATGTGGAAGTCACAGGGAGTAAGTGTATCAGGTCCCTGGCAGAGTTCCTTCACGGAAAAGAACTCCTTTTACCAGCGGGTGGGCAGGACTCCCTCAGATGGGATGCAGGCACCCACACTTTCAGTTAAGCCATTTCTGTAAAAAGTCCACAGCCAGGTAGAGCAACCAGAACCTCTGTGCATCTTTACTCCCTTTGTTCTCCCCGCTAACCTCAATCGCCTATCCTGAGGACTGAGCGCAGGCCCAGTGTGAGGGAACAGAAAGATGGAGAAGACAAAATCTTTCTTTTTCTGGAGTGAAAAGTCTAGACATGGCCATCTGGGGCAAAGAGGTCATCTTGTGCTTGCCTGCCCATGGCCCCTTCAGAGCAGGCAGCTCACCCACGGTTTCTGCTGAGCAGAAGGCCTAGGCAGCCAAGTTGTATATCATGTGACTCTGCCCTGCCTGACTCCACCCACTTATCTTTGACCTTTCGCTTGACACGTGAAGATGGGCTCAGTCAATCAGATTCTTTCTCTTAGAAGTTGAAACTGGAAGCAGGAAATGCCCCACCAAGAATGAAGAAGAAGCCAAAATATGCAGAGTGCTGTTAGAGGGCAAGACGGTCAGGTAAAGACATATTACTTCCAGCCTGGATTCCAGAACCTCCAGCTAGCTCCAGTCCAGTCCAAACCAGGCTGGTTTGGCACCTGTTCTCGATTCCCACGTCAGCTGCTCTATCATTCCACGTATAACCATTCTGTCAACCCCATTCCTTGAGCTAGCTTAAATGTGTCTGGGTTCTTTGTGTAACCCAGTGGTGTTTTACCTCTGAAAGAAGTGTCACTCATTCTGTGACAGGAAATGGTTTAGATGAGTGATGTGGAGGTAAAAGGGGAATCACATTCCAAATGCCTATATGCCAGGCAGTGTCTGAAGTGCTCCCACATAAGAGATCAGACCAGTGCTCACAACAGCCCTGCCACTGGGTACAGTCACCATCCTATCTCATAGATGAGGAGCCAGGCTCTTGAGATCATTTCTCATTGTCCCCAACTTAGGTTGCCTGCTTATAAGAAGCTCTTCCTACTCCAGCTGCTCAGAGAAAGGAAATATTACAGGAAGTGAGGAGGAATTAAGGTTTCCTGGAGCAGCTGGAAGCTGGGAAGCGACTTTGACTTTCTGAGCCTCAGTGTCTTTTCCTGCAAAATGGGAACAGTTATATTAACCAAAAAGAGTTGTGTGGAACTGGTTACATAAGGAATGTAAAACACTGAGCATTATGCCAAACATACACAAAAGGTGCTCAATATCAGCCAGCCATACCCTCTCCTTCTTCTTCATCTACTGCCTTTGTCCAGCCTCCAGGAGCTGCCAGGCTCTGGCTTCCTGCCTCCTTCCAGCACCAACTCAGCAAACTTAGTCATGCTCTGGATCTAGTCCCAGTCTACTTGGCTGAGGCCTGCTGTGCACTGTGCACTTATTATTCCAGACACTCTGTGATTTACTTTTTTAGTGAGTTAATTGCAAAATCCATATGGAGTGGAGAGAAAACATCAACCCAAGCTTGCCATGAAAAGCAGGGGAACAGAGGAAGCTTTCCATCTCAGCCAGTGCAGCCTGGAGAGGCAGGGAGGGAGGAAGATGCTGCTGCACTTAGTGTGCAGAAGGCCAAATCTGCCAAGCTCAGTGGAAAGCACACAGTGTTCAGGGCCTAGTAATTCCCCCTTTGTTTTTTCTCTCATCCCTTTAGACAAAAATCTAAGTTTTAGAAACCACTATGGGTATAAAGTGTGGGTTGTTAAATCTCCTTGTGCATAAGAAGCACCTGGGAAGTTTATTTAAAATGCAGATTCCCAAGCATCTCTCTCAAGAGTTTCATCCAATAAGTCGGGAATGGGGCCCCAGAATTTACACCTTGTGTGTTCCTAATGTGGGTTATATGCAAGCCACAGTTGAGAAACAATGATGCAAAGGAAAGGGCAGTGGTCTGGAGTTAGAAGAACTTCAGATTGGTTGTTGGTTCTCCCTCTTACCAGCTATGTGTCCTTGGGCAAATCACTTGATCTCTCTGGCCTCAGTTTTCTTTTCTCTAAAGTAGGAATGGGAGTATCTACCTCACAGAACTGTGGAGAGAATAAGGTAACAGATATCAAAAGCCCTTAACACAACTCTTGGCACATTGATGGCATTCAAAAAATCAGAGAAACAATTTGCTTCTCTTTCCTGGAGAAGGTCCTCTTTAAAACTGGCCTGAGGCATCTTGGCTTCTGAATGTTAATACATTTCTGTATCTGTTTACAATCTGTAACTTCCAAAGAGGGGCCTTTGGGGGAAGCCAGCTCTTGTTTTGAAAGCATTTTGAAGATGAAAAGGTGTCAGATCCTCCAGAGACTTGGTTGGTGGAAGATAAAACAAATGTTTATTTTAATTTGATGAACTATAATTTATTAAAAGCTTTTGGAAAATGGAAGTACTATTTATGTTCCCACAAGGGACCCAACAGTTTTGAATAGTTTGTAGTTAATTCACCTGTTTGTTCAAGAAACATTTACTGAGCACCTGGCTGCCTGGCCGGACAAACGAGCACCAGCCCTCCAGGGACTCAGGGTCTGAACAACAACAGCATCTTGGTAGGGACCACAATGGGGGCTGTGGAAGCCCAGAGAGCAGTGACTTCCCTCAGCCTAAGGAACTGGGTCTCGGGAAGCTAATCAGCAGGGAATGACCATTTTGAAAGCACTGGGATTGAAACACAATTTAAAAAGCAATTCTGGTACCAATAGATGTGTAATTTGAGATCCCCGGGGGAAAGAGCTATTCTTGGCAGAGGTTGCCCCCACACCTTTAATTTCTTAGCACTCTGGAGGGGAGGGCAGACCCTCTCCTAAGCTTCAGGCCCTAACATCCAGTGTTTCGTGGACATCTTGATTTGGAGGTTCCACAGGCACTTCAGACTCAACAATGTCTGACGTTCGACTTATCTTTCTCCATAAACATGCTCCAGCATTTCCTCACTGCATACACACAGTTCCCTCAGTCAAAAATGGGGTCACAAACCTGTATCCATTTCCTCTCCCACAGCCCACTTTCTTTAGTCACCAAATTTTATCAGTTCTTCCACCTAAGTGCCTCTCAAATCTGTCCCATGACCACGACTCTGATTTTGGGTGCCACCATCTGTCTCTTACTTTCCTCCTGCCAGGAAGCCAGGGTGATCTTTCCAAAACACACAGAGTGTGGATCACATCTCTTTTGTAAAAGCTCTTCAATGGCTTTCCCTCCCCTACAGAATAAGGTTCAAATATCTACGGATGCTGCTCATCTAGACTCGCCTCTTACCACACAAGCCACCCCCAATACGCTTCAGCGGTCACACGGTACAAGCGCATATGAGCATGCCATGGCTTTTCCTGGCTAGACTGCCAGCCCCTCCACCTCCACTCTGGAAGATTCCAGTGACTGGCTCTCTCCTCTCAGAGCTTACATCACAACTCCTTTCTCCCTCTCCAACACACTCTTGTCTCCCCTCAGCTGTTAGGTCTATTTACTTGTCTCTTCCACTGGATGGAAACATCTCAAGAGCAGGTATTCAATCATGTTCATACTCCAGCCCTTTATATGCTAAGTTGTGTAGAGGCTTTTGGTGCTTATCAGTCTGGTTCTCTTCTGTTTCTGGGCACGTGGGAGGAGCACACTTCCCTGCTCCCTTGCAGTTAGGTGGGGGCATATGACTAAGTCAAGCCTATGGCCTGTGAGAAGCAGCCAAAAAGCCATTTGCAGATAGTGCAGCTACAAGACGGTGGAGCATCTATCAGCCCGGGTCCTTGAGAGACTGAGTGGAGAAACCCCTCTCCCCACAGCCCTGAAGCATGTTGGGTACATAACGTGAGAAATAAACTCTGTTAAGCCACTGAGATATTAGGGTTGTTTGTTACTGCAGCATAAATTAACCTATACTGATTACTATAGAAATATTATTTCTGTCTATAACCACTAAAACTGGGCCTGGAAATATCAGGTTCTCCACAAACATTTGATGAATGAATGAATCCAGGAACAGATGAATGAACAAAGAAGCCTAGGAAAAAGAACATGAACTCTGGAGTCAAAAGAAAATGGCCCATAATAACCACCCCCATGTCCCTCTTTCCCCCACACCAGTGGACCACTCTACTTTCTTTCCATTTGTCTCCAGAGGCAGGATTTAACATTTTGATTCCTTTCTCTGGAGTATCTCTGTACTGATGCCAGCCAAAACTACATGCAGATCCTGGCTTATGCCTCAGTGTCTGGAGGAAGGGCACTGGTGACATATTTTAGCCAGTTTTCCACCAATCCATAATCCCATTGTCTTTGAACTTCATGCTTCCAGGGTTACATCTGGACTTAGCCCTAAAGATGGGGATTCCTAAACTCCTTGAACCAAAGTCCCCTAATTCTAACACCCCTCCCCACCCCTGCCCCACACCCCAATCAAGTTAAAGAATGGCCTCTTTAGAACAAATATCTTTCTGCACGTGGGGAAAATACTCAGTAATTAGCCTTAAGTCTTTCAACACATTTCAGTTAAGCACAAAATCAGAGGCTGTGAGATTTGGATTGATTCTACATATTTTTGAAAATAAGCACAAACATAAAGAATGTCATTCCAAAGTAACAGGTTCCTGAAATTACTGCTTAGCAAGAAGGCCAGGGCACTAATACAAACATCTAGCAGGGAGCATCTAGTTCATCAGATTAGAAAGATCAGCGTGCTGGCAGTGCTGAGGATGGGGTGGGGCAGGAGGCCTGGAAGGCAGGGAGCCTGGGGAGGAGAGATGATAGGGCCCTGAACCAAAGGAGGTGGTGGAGAAATTGTCCTTGGCAATGCCTGGTTTGCCATCTACATGGGTTCTTCATTCTCTAGCTGTGTTATTCTTAAGTTAGCTTGTGAGTGCCAGGCCTGAAACTTGGAGAAAGCACTGGAAATGCAATGGGCTTGCAACAGATAGACCTAGGTTCATATCCTATCCACCACTTAGGAGCTCTAGGACTTTGGGCAAGTCCCCTGCCTTTGTGATTCTTAGTTTGCTCATGCACAAAGTAGGGACAAATATAGTAATCTCCTAGTGTTTTGAGAATTACACAAATTGCCATGTTAAAACAGAAAGCTTCTATCTGCAGCATGTCTGTCTGCATCCCCTAATCCCAAAGGCTTCATATCCCCAGGGCTTGATCCTACAGATGTACTCAGTAAGTGCGTGCTGAGGGAATGGATGAATAAGGTGCTCTAGGTTGGCTGGTTTGTTTTTAATATTGTTTTTATTGTAGAAAAATATACATAATATAAAATTTACCATTTTAACCATTTTAAAGTATACAGTTCAGTGGCATTTTGTACATTCCCAATGTGGTGCAACTATTACTATTATCTATTCTTTTTGAAGTTTTTTTTTGTGTGTGGGGAAGACCAGCCCTGAGTTAACATCTGTTGCCAATCCTCCCCTTTTCGCTGAGGAAGACTGGCCCTGGGCTAACATCCGTGCCCATCTTCCTCCACTTTATATGGGACGCCGCCACGGCATGGCTGACAGGCAGTGCGTCCGCGGGCGCCCGGGATCCGAACTCGCGAACCCCGGGCTGCCAAGCGCGGACTAAACCGCTGCGCCACCGGGTGGCCCCACTATTATCTATTCTAGAACATGTTCATCACCCCCCCAAAAAAGCCTCATACCTATTAAGCAGTTACTCCCCTTTTCACCTCCCATCAAGCATGTGCCAGGCTGTGACAGAGGCTGTGATCAAGGCACTTGAGCTAGAACCCGATATGGAATGTGGAATGGTGAGAGGTGAGGCCAATGTGGTCAGAAGGGGAGGGGTTGGGGGGGGGTCTTGGACTTAAGTCCGTGAATCAATGAATGGAGGCTCAGCCCTCCCTTCTCCCACCTAGTGCATCCTGGGTTTGCTCTTAGAAGGAGGGGGACTGGGAGATATGCCCACCTCCCCCATACTGACAAATCTACAGTGGGTAGGCCCTGGCCTGGCTGCCGATGGAGCTCCAGCTGCAGAGAAGCCCAACTCCGAGGCAGGCAGCCATGGACAGTTAATGAGTGATTTATTGGTGCTGCCGCAGAAGCAGCTTCCTGGGACCTGTTTCTAATTAACAACCACTAACTGGATAATACCTCTTTTTTTTTTCTTTAAGTGAAAAAAGGCCCCCAAAGCCTTTCTTCTCCATCTTAACAGGAGGAGAGACTTCGCCTTTGTCTGCTGTCTGAGTCTAAAATATAACAGGTATTTGGTGGAAATCCTCATCCACTCCCTCACTCATGCACAGACACACCATGCACTCCTGTCCATGTGCTCCCCACACCCTCTCACACATTTGTTCCTGCTGCAACATGACACTGACATCTTGTAGTCGTATTCACATGCTGTAGTGTGCATCTGTACTTTACACTTGAATCATGCATACACACGCATTCCTAAACCCCACCCCCCCAAAATCAGCATGCTTAGCCACATACTTGCACACAGCCACACACACACACGTTCTCACACACTCACACTCCCTGTTGTTACAGAGAAGGCCATGGGGCGCCCACACCGTCTCAGGCAGGAATCTTCTCTGCAGCATCCACATCTCCAGGGAAGGGGTTCACTCACTTAGAAGAGGCCTAAGGTTGGGTGCTCTGACCCAGCTCGCTCAGCTGTGAGCTGGTGTGTGCCAGGGAGAGGAATGTTGTTCACTGTCACATGGCATTGTCCCTGGACATCGCTGTCTTAACATGGCTGTCTTCTTAGAAGGATACCAGTCACACTGAGTTGGGGCCATGGAGGAATGACTCCTTGTTGGAGTAGCTGCATGGAGGAATGAATCTGCCAGCCAAGGAATGCTCGTGCTTGCCAGCAACCCACCAGAAACTAGGAAGAGGCAAGGAGGGATTCCCTTACAGGTTGCAGAGGGAAGATGGCCCTGTTGATACCTTGATCTTGGATTTCTAGCCTCTAGAAGTGGGAGGCAGTAAATTACCACCCAGTTTGTGGTACTCAGTTACAGCAGCCCTAGGAGACTATCATCCAATAACTATCAGTTCCATCCTCCTGCTTGCTTTCTGGGCCTCGGTCTAGTACTCTGAAACATGGGCTGATCATTCATCAGGATGCCATGAGAACCCACTTTAAGTTATACATTCTGCGGAATTTCATGTGCCAGGTCCTGATTATAGTAAGATAGAGAAATAAACCATGGTCATGCCTAGAGCTACATAGATCTATGAAAAGGATTCTAGACAAACACAAAATGAACCACTGAAAGAAAAATAATGTCTCCAGCCAAAGGACCAACTTAAACAGGTCTTTGAATTCCCTCTCAAAACCCATTAAACTACACTGAACCTCTGAAGGGGATGGCAAGATTAACCATCACTCCTACTTAAAAGTTTCACCCCAGCTTTTGAGTTGTAGATATTGAGTTTCATTAAGACATCGTTGTGGTGGAATACAAAGTTAATCAATAACGGGCAGCTCTTTTTCATATTAATTAGCCAACTGTGCAGGAATAAAAAATGGATCCAGCTCACCGTCCCTCTCTGGGGATGCCAGGGTGCTCACTCTGCAGGTGCTATGACAGCAGCGCCTTGGAACCACCACTCTGCCAGCACCTGGGCTCTGTGGCCTGTGACATTTTTGTGGTCCTGAAAACCCCCTGTCTGTGAACACACGTTGGATTTGTCACAGAGCTGTCATGCTCTTTGGACTAATGCCAGTCTCAACCACAGCCTGGCAAGCCATCTCTTTCATATGTACCACATCTCACAGAGGCCTGGGGCAGTGGGGAAAGCACGGGTTTGGAGTCAGGCAGATCAGTGTTTGAATCCAGCCTCTACCACTTATTAGATGGGTGGCCTTAGGGAAGTCACAACCTGTTTGAGCGTCTATTTCCTTGTCTGCCAAAAAATACCAATTTTGAAGAGATATTAAGAGGATGAAATGAGATTATGTATTTAAAGAGGCCCATATGGTACCTGACCTATAGTAAATATTCAATAAATAACTTTTATTTATTGAGTACATATTATTACATAAGTAATTATTTAATAGTACTTAATATATTATTACTTACTATTAAATAGGTAATTTTCATTCTTATTTTCCCAGGACACTGGGATTTATCATGGGCGCAGGTCACTGAAGGCCCTTGAAGCCAGCTGTCATCGTGGTCCAGTGGGTCTGTTCCCTTGTCTTTTGGTTTGGGATGAGACAGAGAAAAGCAGTCCCTCACAGCCAGGAGCTGGCCTGGCACTTGCAGCGAGGCACTGGGTTTCTCCCACTGAATACAAACAATTTCACACACCAACCTCAGACAGGCAGCTGTGACCATAATGGATCAAGACAAAGCCAAGGCCACTCTGCCATTGTGTCCGAACTCAAACAAAAACAAGAACATTGTCCAAACCACCAAATGACCAAGCTTCCCCCATCCTGGCTAATATGAGTGACTGCTGCTGCTTTTCCAATTATAACTTTAACCTCACTTCACTCTTCCTGACTCTACATAAGACTTATGAAGACACTCAGGTGCAGAATTACCCCTGCTTCCTGACAGTGTCCAATCCAGAGCAAAGCTCCACATCCTTGAACCCACCCCCAAATCACCTAACGTGGGGCCAAATCCGGCCCATTCTTTCTAACACCTTCACCGAGACACCCGAGGACTCCCCATGGTGTGATTCTCCCTCCTTGCAAAGAGCCAATAAACCCAACTTTGTTCAACCACAGGTGAGTTCCTCGTCGTCTTTGGCTGGAAGGCATTAAAGGGATTTTGATATTGCCTGCCCTAGCAGAGGGGCTGATTTGGGGTACAGGGAGTCTGGGACTTTTCCACACCTGACCACCAGGTAAAACTTTCTCCCCTAGCCTATTTTCTGTATCAAACAGCCATACTTGACCCACAGCCTCCAAGCTGCTTCTTTTGCCATTGAAACTCCTGAAAACTGTGTTCCAGGATTGGTAGGACTGAGAGGCCATCATAGCGGACCTTCTTCTTCCTGTGGTCCTGTCCTAGCTCTGCCTGGACGGGTGCTCAGAACTGCAGAGGGTCTTAGGAATCATTTTATTCAGTTGCCTAAGCAGGGCCAGATTTCATCTGCTGGTTGTCTTACTGCTGGCCACCCAGAGTCGTTCACAGCACTCACATAACACTCTGCAGGATACTGCCTCGGTATGTGCTGTCTTCTTTACACCCTGAGCCCCTGTGGCCGGAGACCATGCCTACTTCACCTCAGCATTCAGGCAGCACTATGCACTGCCTGGCACATGTTGCTGAATGGATGCATGCATGCACACAGCACCTGCTCAGTCATTTAGCCTCACAACTTCCCTTCCCCCAACCCCCAACTCATCAATACCACTGTAGACCAAGTAGCACTGCCCCACTGTGAGATCACCTAAATATATATTTCCTTTTCCTGAGTAAGATCCATCATTTCATTTTCTCTTCTCGTTCATTACCAGCACTAGTAGTGAGCTTTCTTTATCAAGCAATTGGTCAGTGCACTCCACTTCAGCGGCCCAGGTTTGGTTCCTGGGCTTGGACCTATACCACTTGTCAGTGGCCATGCTGTGGCGGCAACCAACATACAAAATAGAGGAAGATTGGTACAGATGTTAGCTCAGGGCGAATCTTTCTTAGCAAAAAAAAAAAGAGAGAGTTATCACATGAAAGATGAAGAGTAGACAAAGAACTATGTAGCTGTCCTGAGAAGTTTACACTGGTGGTCTGCTGGGGTAACTCTCTAGTTAAACAGCAAGGGACTATGAGAGGCTCTATGCAGATAAGAGTCAACATAGCAGGCCTGAGACTGCCATCCTTAGAAAGGTCTGCTTGCAAGGTTGGCTCTTGGCTGGCATCTGGGAACTTGGCTGGTAAATGGTTCCTTACTTGATATAACACTTTCTCTAAATGATATGAGTGGCTCACTGTGCCTAGACTGCATGTACAAATTACAAGGTTTAACCTACCTACCTGCTTTCCTTCCGAGAGTCTGGAATTTTGACACGTTTTAGGCACAGGGTGCCTATGTGACCAGCCCCCAATAAAATCTTTGGGCACGGGGTCTCCCTTGAGCTTCCCGGGTAGACAGCACTTTGCACGTGTTGTCACTGCGTGTTGCTGGAGGAATGAGCACACCCGGTGTGACTCTGCCAGGAGAGGACTCCTGGAAGTTCATGTCTGGTTTCCTCCAGATCTCGCCTTGTGCACCTTCCCCCTTTGCTGGTTTGTTTTGTATGCTTTTGTCATAATAAATCTTAGCTGTGAGTCCCACTGTTTGCAGAGCTGAGCCTTAAACATCCCCCAACATAGGCTCCAAGTTCAAAGGTCCAATGTCGGGGTTCAAAGTCAGAATGTGGGCTCAGGTGCTCTGGACTGGGGAGATGATGTGATAGTTTATGAAATGTCAGGTATTAAAGGGTGTTGTGAGCTATTACACACTCCCTAAATCTGAATCATAATGGCCAAGTGCCAGAGTAGACTCTTGAAGAGCTTATTAAATCTAGTTGAGGAAAAAATGACACAATATTTTCTCCACATAAAATGCATATTTTAGTACTACTAACTCTAGTGCTGAGGTAATAAATTATTGAAAGTTGTGGATGCAGGTAGAAAGAAAGGTAAATCCTTCGGGCTTAAGCAGTTTCTCTCTTTGTTTTGCTCAGTGAGGCTGCAGGGCGGGAGAGATGCCTGGAGGTGCCTCGCTTCTAATGCACTAACTTCTGACTTAGCCCACTTGGTTCCTGTTTGAAGAGCCTTCCTGGGCATTTTCACAGCCCACTTCACACCCACAATGGCTCCTCTCTCCCCCCTCTTCCATCCTTCCAAGCAGCAGGAACGGCAAACAATTTCCCTTTGTTTATACCACACTTTGAACCTGGTTTGTTCCATACGACCATTTCCTTTTTGGAGCACATTCAGGAGAGCAATTTGTTTTGTAGTTAAGACCCTACAAAACCAAACACAGCAAACTTATTTAGGAACCGGGCTGTTGAGTGGTAGTGGAAAGAAAAGTCCTCTCATTGTTTGGAACAGAAAGGGTTTGGTTATTTATGTGGAGGAAAGTTTCTTCCAGAACAGATAGCCTGGGCTGAGATCCTTCTCACAGAGCAGACTGGGAGAAACTGGCCTGAGGAAACCCAGGTCTGCTGGAGTCTTTGCACATTGGCCTTGGTAACTGAGGAGTCATCTTTGGTGGAAAGAGCCAGGTCCCCTAGCTGCCAGATACAGTGATGAACAATGGTGCACGATGTGGGGTCAGAGGGACCCGGGGTTGAATCCCATCCCCGCCACTCTCCAGCTGTGTGATCTCACAGCACTTCCAAACAATGATGAGACCCATATCTACCTCAAAGGTGGTTGCAAATACTAAAGAAAATGTGAAAACACTTTGTAAGTCACAAAGCTCTGTCAATTAATAATAATAACAGCAGCATACACTCATCTAGCACTTCCTATGTGCCAGGCACTATTCTAAGTGCTTTAACTCTCTGAGCTCATTTTATTCGTACAACCACACTATGAGCTAGGCAGAACTATCCCCATTTTGCAGGTGAAGAAACTGAGGCATGGAGAGATTAAGAAAGTTGCCTTATGTAACACAAGATAACACAGCTAATAAGTGGAAGAGCTGAGGTTTGAACCCAGGCAGTCCGGCTCCAGAGTCTGTGCTTACAAGTGTGAGTTACTAAGTGTTTTCTTGGATGGGCTGGTTTGGTACATTGGCACCTTTTTAACCCACAAAAGCATTCCTTCACTCAGATAGTTTTGCATTCTTGTCTCCATAAGGTAATATGGACAGGGGTAAGAGCTCTGCATGTAGATAGGCCCGTATTAGGGATCACCTTTGTGACCTCCTGGTTGGCAAGTTACTTAAGTTTTGGGGCCCATCTTAGTCAGCTTGGGCTGCTGAAACAAAATACCACATATAGTGGCTTACACAACAGCAATTTATTTTCTCGCAGTTCTGGAAGATGCCAGCCTGGTTGGGTTCTGGTGAGGGCTCTCTTCCTGGCTTGCAGATGGCTGCCTTCTCCCTGTGTGCTCACATGGATTTTCCTCAGTGCGTGTGCAGGGAGAGAGAGAGTAATCTCTCTCTCCTCTTCTTTTCATAAGGGCACTAATTCCACTATGAGGCCTCCACCCTCATGACCTCATCTAAACCTAATTACCTCCTAAAGGCCCCGTTTCCAAGTACTATCATATTAGCATCAGAGCTTCAACATATGAATTTAGAGAAGCCAAAGTCAAAGTCAGTCCATAGCAGGGCCCCAATTTCATCATTCATAAAATGGAAAAACAAACTCTACCTTCTAGGCTAATGATGAGAATTCAATGCAAAAAAATGCATGCACACTGTCTGGCTCATTATAAATGCATAACAAATACAAAGCATTATTCTTGTAATAATTCCCAGGTAGAGCTCATAAGTAAAAGGAAATAGAGGAAGAGGCAGGACGAGAGAAGCAGTTAACAGTGATATTGATCATAGTTTATGTACTTTTCAGATTCTGTTGGGTCACCATCTGCTGACCCTCAGCCAGGTGGTCCACCTCAGCTGCCACTGTGGCCAGTCACCTCTCATTGGACACATGGAATTCTGCCCAGGCCCATCAAATGCTTGTCCTTCCTTCCTCCCACAGATTGTTCTCTGTAAGGTCTGTCTGGGAACCTCCTGAGGAGGTGCACCAGCTGAGAGGCCAGGCCTGTCTCTTTGCAGCTTGTGAAGCACCGGTCAGCATGGTGACAGATCACCTTTCTTTGCTTCTCATTTTTCTTTGCCTTACTTCCCTTTTCCCTCACTCACTGCCCTGAGCTTGCACTTCCCAAACCAAGCATCAGTACTTAATACTTGCCTCAAGCTCTGTTTTCTAGGAAACCTAGACTAAGTCAATTTTATCAGTATAAGAGAGCAGGAATTATATATACGAGTGAACTCTTTATAAACAAATTCTGATAATTAGTTGGGCAGCCTCTGAAGGATCTTTAAAGTCAAAATTTAGCAGAGGCAGGAATTGAGATTGTCAATTATTCTGGCTCATGGTTAATTGTCCTGGGCAAATGCATAATGAATGTAGGTTCCAGCCAGACCCACAGCCTCACTCTGTTGAACGGCTTGCAATTCAAAGCTAAAGGCTATTCTAGTCTTCTCAAGGTCTAGGTCACCCTAGATGTCTGTCCTCACCTGAATCAGGGAAGCTATTTGCCACCTTTGATCTCTCTCTGCTTAAAACTTTTCTATGATTCCCTATCACTGTCAGGAGAAAGGCTGAACTCCTGTGCTGAAAGTTCAGAACCATCCTCCGCCATGATGCCCGGCTTTGCTCTCTGGCCTCATCCCCTCTTAACCCCACAGCCTTGGCCCTAACAAACCTCTTGCTGTTTCCTAAACAGTCCACATAGCCAGGAGTCCCACCCCAGTCCTCTGACTGCTAGTTTAATGGTCCTTTTCTTCACCATTGCTGCTCCCCACCATCAGAGAACCTGTTACTCTGGGAAGAGTTTGGGAGAGGGTCTTGTCCTCTCTAAGACCTCCTCCCTAAAAAGATACTGTGTGGGGTTTGCACTGAGCCTGGTTCCAGGGATCCTATGGGTAATCATTGCCACCCTCCCCACACTATGCTTCATGTATCAAATCCATGTGAACTCCCGGGAGCCCTTCCTCACGCTTTGCTCCACACGGTGCCCTCCAGCCAAAGTTAAAGGAAAGAAAGTCATTTCTATATTGTGGTCAATCTGCCTGGGTTGATTAGTGTGAAATTAAATTTGTGGTAAGGATCCATGCATTAGAGGGAGCTGCATTTCACTTGACATGCTAATTGCATGTTGTACCCATGTATATTTGCCCTGGGTGCCTCTCCAGCTGCCTTCGTCCTGAGTGGAGAGATTCAACTGGTTACATGAACCCAGCTGATGACTCCTGCAGCCCCCAATATCCTCCTAAGTTAGCTCTTCCTGTCTAGAGGTGCTTTTCCTGCTGTCCCCACAGCCCACAGCTGCTCTAGGGCTTATTAGTCACCCCAGTGGCCATTTACATAGGAGGAGCTGGGGGAGGGGAGAGGGAGAGATGGCCAGGTTCTACAAACCAGGGATTCCAGCTCTGCCATCGTATAAGCCATGTGACCTTGGGCAGGCAAGTCCATCTGATCCCAGAGCCCAGCTTCTTTCAAGTGAATCATGAGGCCCTGCCCAGATAAACACTCATTCTTAGTAAGGAAGCCCTAGAAATACTAGTTCAATAGTTTTTGGATAAGTCTATGACATCATGAGTCATGGAATCTTCAAGCTGAAGGGTCCTTGAAGGAAGGGAATTAACATTCACAAGGTCCTGCTATGTGCCAGGTACTGTCTTTAAAAATTTTTTTCTTTTTTACTGAACTCCATAGTAAGAGAAACATCATATGTGTTGATCTAATACAGGTGTAGTGTGTAAAGTATAACTAAAATAAAAATTCATAAAATAGAACTTACCTTACTGTGTGCCCTGTGTGCTATTCTGCTCCTCCCTATTCTATTTATTATTATTATTTTAAATGATGGTGCTGAGCTACAGCATTTGTTTCACGAGCAGTTTGGAAAATGTAGTTGTGGTTCTTCCATGTACACACTCGCCTTTCGTGCTTATTCCAACTTGAGGAGGCAGCAAGTACCCATCCCCATGTTGCAGGTGAAGAAACTGAGGCTCACCGAGACTCAGTCATTTGCACAAAATCACCCAATTCCCGAGTGGCTGAGCTGGGATTCCGAGTTTGACTCCAAAGCCCATTCTCCTTCCAGGTTATCTTGCTGCCTGAGACTCCAGTGACCCCATTTGGCTGATGGGGAAACTAATGCACAGAGAGGAGAAGTGACTTGCTCAAGGTCATACTGGGGCTGGTGACAGAGCCTAAAATTGAAACCAGATTCATGCCTGGACTCCATACACCCGGCACTGGAACTAGGCTCCAGTGGGCAGGAAGCTCTTTTCCCAGCATGGGTTATTTCCTTCCTTCCCTGAAATCATCTGAGTGAGATTAAGTTGAAACAGGTCAACAGCCATTCACCTTGGACAAAGCTTGGATTGCTGATGGGAAAAAATGCCTTGCAAATGTCATTTGGTGGGAAGTTTGTCATTGTGCACATCGTTGCTTCCACTGGAATTGGAAGTCATGTTGGCTCAAATTGAAAGCAAAACTCTGGTTTCCTGTATCTCTTGCCACACACAGCGGGCCCTAACCTAGTTTTAAGAATGCAATCTATCTTAATTTAGCATAGCTTTGAACCTCCCTGTCTTTCTTTTCCTCCTCCCTGTTCAGAAGCAGGGTGCTCTTGTGCTAGGATGGACTGCCCACTAGGGAGAGCAACAGAGCTCGCCAGTGGGGAGTGGCTTTGGGGTGCATTTAAACTGGGCCAGGACTTCTTCAAGTCCTCTTACAAAGAACTCACAAGAACAACGTTAGTGGCTGACAGGCACCAGCTCCCAGATCACAGGCAATTCCAGCAGAGGTGGTGCTATGGAGAGGAGGCCTCAGGTCAAACTTCACCAAGGCAGTTTGAGGCAACTGAGCAGAAGGAAGATCTGGAATTATGACCAAAGGGAGGCCAAGATTATAACAAAAAGAGATGGTGCCAAGAGTGTCCTGTGGGAGGCATGGCTAGGCTGGGAGGCGGAGTCGGGCAGCAAGGTCAGAAACCGAGATGACCAGCAGGATGGAGCACGGTATGAGGAACGGACAAGCGGTGTGCTTCATGACCAAGGCCATGGACTATGAGAAAGAGTGTGGGATGTGCCATGGGACGGGACAGTGGCTAAAGGACCCTGCAACTGGGCTGAGGCTGCTGTGAGGCCAGGAGAAGGATCAGATACAAGCCCTCTCCCCTTAGAGCACCTGGGAGCCCATTTGGGTCACAGAACCTGAGAGTACTGAGGTCTTCCTCACTGCTAACAAGGCCCTGGTCTGGAGCAGGGAGGAGGTAGCTCGTTTCCTTCACCAGGTACAGATCCCACCCTCACCGCCACCATGCCTCCTCCTGGCCTGAGCCCCCATCCTCTCTCCTGCATTACTCCTGGATTATAGCTTCCTATTTTAATGTAGCCCACTAGGGTCTACTCTCACAGCTTCCAGAACGATCCTGTCGAAGTATTAGTCAGACCTTGTCACTTCTCAGCTCAGAACCTTCCCTTGCAATGGCCTGCAAGCGCCCCTACCCCACATCATCTCTTTGACCTCCTCTCCTACTCCAGCCACACTGGCCTCCTTGCTGCTTTTCAAATGAACTAGGCATGTGCCTGCCTCAAGGCCCCCGTACCTGTCCTTCCTTCCGCCAGGATAGCTTTTCCTCCAGACATCCTCTCAGCTGGCTCCCTCGCCTACTACAAGGCTTTGCTCCAACGTCACCTTCTCTGTGAAGCCTTCTCTGGCTGCCATATTTAGAACTGCACCCCCCCCACCATATCCCAGCATTCCCTACCCCCTTGTCCATGATACTTCTCATCTTGAAACATGCTGTATAATTTAGTTTTTATACTTGTTTACCATCAGTCTCCTCACTAGAACGTAATCTCCACAAGAGTGGGCAGTTTGGTCTGTTTTGATCATTGCTGGAACTCCAGTTCCTAAAACAGTACCCAGTACATAGTAGGTGCTCAAGAACAGTGGTAAAATGATGTGTCCAGCTAGCTCTCCAGCTTCCCTCCCAGCACACTCTGCCCCCATACTCCCAGTTACACACCTGTGTTCCAGTCTCCTGGGACACAGCTTATCTTTGTCCATCTCCATGCCTTTGTGCATACGGAAGGCCCTTTCCTCCCCTTCTTTACCTGTTAAAGTCCTTTCCATCTCTCAAAGCCCAGGGACCAGAATTTCTTCATAAAACCTTCTCACATAACTGCTGGTTGGAATTTTTCTCTTAAACTTCTATAATCTCCACTTTAAAGGTCTTTTCTCTAGCATGTCATAATTTGAGAGTGGCCTGGTATGATCTCTAGGTCCTGATCAGTTCTAACAAGTTATGGATTCAGTTTCTTTTCTAGAAATTTCTAACATTGACAAAGAAGTTTATGTTCTGGATATAACTAGAACCATCTCCCAGGTTGTATATATTGTACGTGTTGAGCTAATAAAAACACGTTTCTGTAAAGCAGAACAAACTGTAGAGTGCAGTCGTCAAGAAAGATAATGAGCACTGGAGTGAGGCAGACATGAATTCAAACCTGGCTCTGCCATTTACTAGCTGTGCAACCTTTAGCAAGTCACCTAACCTCTCTGAATCTCAGTGTGCATGGCTAGAAAATGGGGAAAGGTTAAGAATCAGTGGGTTTCTTGTCTCTAAGTTCCCTCCAACTCCCAGATTCTCAGATGCTCTGACTCTGCTAGGCCCTTCCCAATCCTTTTTGGAAATGGGGGGCTTACAGCCCTCATTAAATGAACAGCTCTGTCCAGCAGGAGACTCTAATACCCTCCACATTCCGGGGAGGGAGCATGGGCCACTCACAAGGCAGAGGAGTAGTCAAACATGGGGGTCCAATCCCGACCCCAGCTGAGGGAGCCCGGCTTCCTGTCCTAGAAGATGGAGCCTCGTGTCCAATGCCTGCGTAGCTGCAGTTCTCTGGCCACTTAGGGAATTAATGATAGATATTCTTATAGATTTTTAAAACCAAGTCTCATGAGTATGGGGCAAGGGAGGGTAGAGGATAAACTGAGTTAAATTGGTAATGAGCTTCTTTTTCACTGTGCTTTGGAGATGTTCACCTAATCTACTGACTGAATAAGCAATTTGCCTGCCTAATTAGGTTAACCAATAATTTCCCTTTTGACACCCGGGCTGCTTGATAATTTGGGGGTAACTGTGATTCTGTTTCATTGTTTTTTTTCTGAGTGAATATCTCAACTTGCCGCTGGGTTTAAAGCACAGACTCAGTTCTGACTATTCCCCAGACCCTCCGTGCCTCTTCACGCCTCCCAGCCTTGGCTTGCCCGGCTGCATTTCCCGGGAGGGCCTCTCTCCGATCCCTGAGGCTCACTGAAATCCTGCGTGGCCTTCTAGCCCAGGTGCATAACGTGAGCGCAAGGAAGGAACGAGCCCTTGCAGCTTCAGGGCACAACAAATGGCTCCTTTTACTGTCATCCCACAGCTCTTTAAAAAATTAATATTTATAGCTGGCATGGATTAAGGACCAACACAGACCAGATACTTCACACATGGTGTAGGACAGGCTCCCAGTAATACTTCAAACAAGGAAAATGATATACTGTTTTTGTATATTTTTATTATTGTGGTAAAACATATATAACCTTTTTAACCATTTTTAAGTGTACAATTCAGTAGCATTAAGTGCATTCACATCGTTGTGCAACCATCACCACCATCCATCTCTAGAATCTTTTCATCGTCCCAAACTGAAACTCTGCACCCATGAAACACTAACTCCCCATTATCTGCTGCCCCAGGCCCTGGGAATCACTGGCATGTTATTTCGGAAATGAGGAAACTGAGGCTCAGGGAAGTGAGGTGAGGTTTCAGAGCTGGACACGGCCCGGCCAGGGTCTGGGGCCAGGTCTCCTCACTAGACTCTGGAGCCACCGTTCTTTCTCCTCCGCAACACTGCCTATCACACCTCCACTACAGACAGGGCCACGAAGTTGTCATATCTCCGCCTCCCTGGCCTTCATCTAGATTCTCCATTCTAGAACAATGCCTGGCACAGTGAAGGAGCTCAACATAATTACAGAACAAATTACGGAATGAATCTACAAAAGAGACACTGTCAGCCTGACCCAGTGGTTGGGAATGGAGCTCAAACTGTACCCTTTGCTTTCCAAAAAGCATTTATGGGATCCCAACTGTGTGCCTGGCCTGATGTCAGGTCCCGCTGGCCCCGCTCAGCAGGAGAGGCCCGAGGGCTGGCTCTGCCTGATGGCCCCTAGGAGAAAGATTTGTGTTTACATTACCCAGTCAATTCTGTATTTATTTTGGATATTAAGCAGTGACATAAAAGCTGCTGACATTAACCTTCAGGCGCAGAAATTGCCTTTAATGGACCCCATAAAAGTTATTATTGATGGCAGCCGCATGCAGCATCACCGTGACCTCAGCAAAAGCCTCCACTGCTATCAATACTGTTGACAATTACTATTGACGAATGCAAGGCTGGCCGTGGAGGCAGAGTTGATGTTCCTGCAGCTGGAAGTTGCTGGGGGCGATGCTTTGTGTTTCCCAGCTGGTAAGGAGCTCTGAGAGTTTGGCCACACATTTTTGGTGGCCTCAACCGAGAGTCTCACACTCTTGCTGACTCAAGTGGAGGCAGGCAAAGGGCTCAGACTACAGGATCAGAGAGACCTGAGTTCAGATCTGAGCTTTGCCGACCTGCTGACTTACCGGCTGTGTCATCCCTGGCTCGTCAGTTGTGCCTCAGTTTTTGGAGCCTCAGTTTTCCCATCTGGGAAGTGGGAATGCCACGGCATTGTCATGCAGATTAAAGGCAATCGTGCATGTGCAGCGGCTTGACACATGGTAAGCCCTCGGCATAGCTTCTCTCTACTCCTGACAAGTGGCTACACCGTGACGTGTGGGCTAACACTTCCAGTGGAATTGAGCCCTGTTCTCATGGTAAGATCCGTTCTCATCAAAGAAAAAGCAGAGAGCTGGGGCTGGGGGGATGAATGCAAGAGGAAAGGGGAGGGCAGAGGAGAAAGACGGGAGAGTGGGAGGGGCAGGAGCAGAGAGAGAGCTGGAAAAGAACCAAGACTCCTGTGTAGAGCCTGGCTCCAGCTCTACTGGACACACAGCCCTGTGCGCCCTTCGCCTCTCTGAGCCTCAGTCCTCAGCTGTAGATCGAGGAGATGATGTAACAAGAAGAGCGCTTCAACCTCAACAGTCGATAAAAGGCAGGCATCCCTACGGCTCATGCACCGTAGTGAGTCACCGTCTTTATTTAGATCCGAGTATCACAGAGCCTTTAATGTGACTTCCCAACCGGGAGCAAGTGGACAAGTGGGTGGGCACTGTGGGGTGTCTGGGTTTACGGAGCCCAGGGCTGGAAGGGATGCGGAGGCATAAGATTCACCTGCCCATCTCCTTTGCCTGCCCGTCTTCCCTTGTGAGGCCTGCGTGGAAATGGACAACCAGAAGGAGAGGGTGGCATGGCTGGGGGCAGCGGGCATCTCCCCATCCCTGTTGTCAAAGGCTGAAGCTTTTCAGGCTCGTTGACTATGTCATTATCACCCAGCAGAGGCTTAATTCAGCCGTAATTCAGCTCTCAGGGAATGTACAATAATGTGGGCGGTGTGCACCTCATTCTGTCATGGCTTTATGGAAAAATGATCATTTTTCACCTCGGCAAGAAGCCTTCAAAAGAACAAACAACTCAAGTATTCTGCTCCAGAGGAAATTCACTATCTCTAGAGCTACAAGAGTAAAGATTTTAGAGTCATACAGGCCTGAGTTCAAATTCCATCTTGCTAGCTGTGTGACCTATGCAGGTTTCTTAACCTCTCTGGGCTACAGTTTCCTTATTTTGTGCAGTGGGGATAATAAAACCTACCTCAAAGGGTTGGAGGGGGAGTAAATGAGATCCTATAACTAAAGCCCTTAGTACTGTGCTTGGGGTCTGATAATCAGCAGCAGTTATTAACTATTAATGTTGTTATCATTATCATCTCCCTCTTGTCCACTTTCATCTTTATGTAAACACCAAGAATCACAGAATTCTAGATCTAGAAGGGCCTGCAGGTCATTTAGCTCACTTAATCCTGAAAAGTGTTCATTAGAACACTGGTCTCATCAGACACTGAGAATAAATGGTTTTGTGGTTAGATCAATTGGGGAATGCTACAGATATCCCTCCTTGTGATTACCATTAGCATGCACTTAACATAATCAAGGCTCTGAGAAGTCCTGCAGTAAAGAAACTGGTTTGAATTTGTTTAACCCAGTGTTTCCTTCATTATTTGACTACAGAGCACAACCCCCTGCCTCCAATCTAAGAACTATTAACATTCTCCGAATACAGGAAATCCCAATTTTGTTTAAACTACTTATTTTACAGATGAAGAAACCAAGGTCCAGAGAAAGGATCCAACTTATCTAATGCCACACCCTGGGTCAGTGATGGAACTCAGGCTCCCTGCCTCCTAATCAGACACCATTCTGTTTGCACAGGCCTCACACCTCAGGTGGGCACTCTAGTTCAGTGCACGGTGGGGGCAGGGAGAGGAGAGGCTGCTGGCTCAGCATGGGCCTAGGTGGGAAGGTGGATGAGGGGGTGTGGATGGATCCCCACTGCACAGAGGGGGATCCCCCTCGGGTGCTGATGTCATTGGCCTCCTCACAGGGCTGGTTGGGGGTCAGGGAGGGTGACCCTGCCAAGCCAGTACTCAGGACCTGCTGCTCCCCCACCCCTCAGACAGGATCACAGGGTCCCCAGGAAAAACTCCAAGTTCTCTGGGCTGGGTGGTGGAACGGACATTTGGAACTCTGCTGCACTTGACTTTAAGGAGATAAATTTCCCCACATGATCCTGACCTTGCCTGGTCTCCTGCCTGATCCCAAATCTGGGATTATGTCCTTCATAACCAAGCTGGAGCACCCTTTTCCAAGACTAACCCGCCTAAGTCTTCACCTCTGACCTGGTCCTCACTCTGATCCCCTGGGGAATCCTGGGCAGGAATCACTAGGACCCTGCATTTGGAGCTAGAAACCAGTAGGGGGCACTGGTACCCAGCTTGGCTCTTCCAGTTCTCGTTCAGACTGCCCTCCCCATATCCCCTCTAGTGTGGAAGCACTAGCAGACCCCCTGAGTGGACTTCAGAGAAACAAAAGCCCTCCCCCAGGCAGAGGGGCTCTCCCTGGTTTCTGCCACTCTCCCTAAGTCTTCGCTGCCAGACCCCAGCAGGAGCCTCCTCAGGGCTGATCTGCATCCACAAAGCTGCCCAGAGACTGGGGGTCACAAAGCACCAGAGAAAGGGAGACTCCCCTCAGTTCACTGCAGGGCTGCATCTAACGCAGAGATCTGCCAACAAGGTCCCGAGTGTAAGGAGGAAAATGCTGAAACCAGGCTCCCTTCCCTCCACCATAAAAAGGAGGCGTGTGAACCAGTTGTCATCTTTCTCCCATAGCATCTCTCCAGCCTTGGAAGAAGGAGCTGCAGAGATGAGAGTGGAATAGAGTCCAGAGCCAGATTTCCCAAATCCGCAGATGAGATCATGGGACCGCTGGAGCAAAACCTCAAGTTTTAAGTTACCCTGACATGACAGTTTTTGTTTAGAAGCTATCCTCTGATCAACCTAAGATACTGGAGTAGGGCAGCACCTGGGGTGATTGCCCAGGATTGCTGAACACCTGGAGAGGCAGGAGGCTGCACGAGCAGGACTCAGGCAGGACCAGCACAGCTGATGTGAGAGAGGACAAGTGGTGGGGGACCGGTTACTACAGTTCCCTGACCCCTCTGCTCCCCCGCACATAGGCACCTTGTAAGCAGTCACCCCGCCCCTTAGGTGCCCCCCTAATCTGGAAGGAAAGAGCAGCGACCCACTCTCTGGCGTGTCACCAATGAGTGGGTATTTCATGTCACTGTGCAGGAGGTTCTGACTTTTGACCACTGAGAGCAAAGCAATTTTTCACCAACTTCAACAGAGCCCCAAGCGATGGAGCAGAAAATCAATATTGTAATTAAAACCCCCTGCCCAGCAACCCAGGTGCCTGGCACAGGCCAAGCAGGACACTCACCGGTCTCAGTGTTCTCGTGCTCGGTGTCGGTGAGCGTGAGGTTGGAGTTGGCCCGGCTGGACAGGCAGGAGCTGCGCCCCGACCGTGTGCTCCGGCCCCACAGCCGCATGGGGTGCTCAGGGGACAGCACGGTGTCAGCCTCCACATCGGCATCAGAGCTGGCCCCCATGGAGTAGCCACAGTGGGGGAGGCCAATGTCTGTCCGGTACAGCGTCCCATGAGCCGGCGTCACCTCCCCCAGCCCGAGCTCACGCAGGGTGAAGTTGGCTCCTGGGAGGAAATGCAGGTGAGCTTGGTTAGGGTGCTGAGGAGGGGTCTCCCCACCGGAAGCCTGGCCCCTTTCCCCAGGATTCACTGTTGTCCTGTGAGCTTGCTGTGGCATTTCATGCCCATGTGTTTCCTCTGCCTGGCCGGCTCCTTCTGCCCCTTCCCCCCCGGCCCAAATCCTCTACATCCTTTAAGAAAGGTCCAACTCAAAAGGTCCTTTGTGAAGTTTCCCCTAACCCTGCACCCTGTGCAGAAGTCATTGCTCCCTCTGAGAGCCATGGTCCCAGTCATCCTGCAGAGTGGAACTGTTTAACAGCCTGACTCCTCTGCTGGAGATGACCTCAACAAGGGCAGAGGCCATGCCTTGTTCATTCCTAACTCTGTGTGCCTAGCATGAAATCCGGTACTCAGCAGGGGCTCAATAAATGTCTCTTAAATTGAATGGAGGGTTTCAGGTCTCCTCTTGCAGTCCAGGGAGGGCTTGGCAGCCAAGAGCACTGCTGAGCAGGGCATAAGCATAGCTGATGAGATGCAAATGGCTCTCCTGGGAATGAAGCTCCCTTCTGGCCAGGTCAGAAAAACCTGGAGCATAAAAGTGAAGAAGAGAGGGACTGGCAGAGAAAAGTAGGCCTCGCACACAGAAATAGGGTTTGCCTTCTGCTTGCTCATGCCAGGTGGGGCGGTGACAGGAATCAGCAGACTTTGGAGTAACTCAGGGAGCCAAGCACACAGCTAAAGTTGGGCTGCTGAGAGGTCTCTCTAGGGCTCAGGAAGGCCTGGCAATGCCCAGTACTGAGGCCAGGGAAGACGTGGGTGAAGGCAGTTCATTCAGGGGTTAATATTTGAGTGACAAAGGGAATACTAACTTGCATGGAAAACAGTCTCCATGTTACTCCTGAATGTTCACTCAGTGTCTGTTCAGGGACAGCTGTTCTCATATTTCTAATCGTCCCCTGAGTGTTGTGGGGGATGAGGAAGAGGTGGCGGACAAAGGCACTAAGGGTCATATCCCAATTAAAGTGATCTGGGACTTACAATCAGGTAGCACCCACATTCAAACTCAAGCTGGCCCTGGGCCTTGACTGACATACAGCAGTGAGTAGGGCACAGTGCCTGATTTTATAGAGCTCACAGTCACGTGGGGGAGACACAACCAAAAATGTGGTTAACGGTTAAAATCTAAAGTGGAGAGCTCATGGAGAGTGTTCTGGGAGCACAGAGCGGAGGGTGGGATATTCGGTGGGAGCTCAGAGGAGAGGTTCGTGGATGAGAGTGAATGTGCAGAACAGCGGATCCACAAATGTGGATGCTTGAGCTTTGAAGGGTTCCTGCAACAAGGGCCAGGACAGCACAGGACAAGCCTGCAAAAGAAAGCAAGAAGGAACCACCAGAGAGGCAGGAGGGAAGCCAGCAGAGGTGGCCTCCTATGATAGTCGTTACATCACTCTTACCAAATAACCCCTGTGCCCCCAAGTGTGCTAGTCAGCTCTGTGTCCAGCATCTTGCACACCCAGCACAGAGGAGGTGCTCAGTAAAAGGCAGTTAACTAAACAGACACACTCTGGTGGTACTTTGGAGGATGGATGAAAGGAGAGGGAAGGTGGGAGGAGAGACCAACTGGGCTGCTGCTGAAATGCAAGCTGCTGAGGCTGAGCTGTGGCAGCGGGAGGAGGTGTGCCCAAGCCTGATATGCAGGTAGTACAGCCTTCATTTGAGGTCCAAGTCCTGAAATGGTTCCATACTGGTTGGTATATAACTGATGCCTGAGCCTCCTCACACCCTGCATCCCCAGCCTCTGCTCTGCCTATTCCAGTCCCCTCCCTACAAACACCCCCTCCTAGTTAAATATGGTGAATGTCAGCAGGCCTGGCACAGTGCATGGGCCTCTGGGCTCTGCTCAATTCTGATTGGCCAGGTCTAGCCCAGGTAGACATTTTGATTGGCCAGGGTCTGGGCCAGGGAGACATTCTGATTGGCTAGGGTCTGTGCCAGACCAGATGTAAAATATTTTGAACATCACTCCTTTGTGCCATATTCCAATCTGCCCTCCTCTCTTGCTTTCCTAAGTAGAAGAAAACTCCAAATTGGAGCCTAAATCCTCTCAATCTGCTTCCCACTGTCTCTGGACACCACACTCCTTGCCCACCCCATTTGCCTCCCTCTGATCTCCTTTCCTGCCCACCCCGCCAATATCCCTGCTCCGCTGGGCTGGCCCTCTCAAGGGAGGCTGGCCACACATTATGGAGAATGACTGCTACATTAAGTGAAAAATCAAATTTATTTGCAATAAACAGCCAGGCTGCATTGATTTCCATATGGCTTGCCCTGCATACCCTTTTAAGCGGCCAGACTCAGCATTAATATGTGTAAGCTGAGACATCCCGGGACCAGAGAGATGCAAGGCGAGGGCTGACTCTAAGGGCTCAGTGATCCTGTTGAGCCAAGCCGACCCTTCCAATGTGAGAGTTTAGAAGAGTTATTTCATCGAACATGAGAAGTCCTCAGGGTCTGTTTGCTTTAAGTCCTTTTGGCCTCTTTCCTGAGGAACCCAGAACACTGGTTGACATTCCACCTCACTCAACATCTAGCTGTGCAAACTTGGGCTGGGGACATCACCTGTTCTTATCTTTAAAATGGGGTGATAATGTATGACCTGCTACCCTCAAAGGACTTTTGAGGATCGAGGGAGGTAATGGGAGGGAGAGTACTTTGTAAACTAAAATGTTCCTGTCTGCCTGTCAGATGAGAATGCTTCTTATTTGTTATTTTTGAAGACAAGAAGGGGCTCCTTCTGGAGCCTCATGTGCTAGGGTGGCACCCAGTCCCAGCTGGGCCTGGCAGGGCTTGCTGAGTTCTATCAAGCATGGGCAGGATGGAGCTGGAGGAAACCTTTGTGACCATTGTGTCCCTTCCCTTCATTGAGACCCAGCGATGACAGTAGTAGGCAGCACTCATGAAGCATCTGCTCTGTGCCAGGTACTGTGTCAAGTGCTTTATTTACAGTCCTCGTTCATCCGCCTGACCACCCTACTATTAGCATCACCGCTATTCTGTTGACCAGGTGAAGAAGCTGAGGATAGTAAAACTGGCAGAGCCAGAATTCGAATCCAGATCTGTCTGATGCCAGAGTTTGGGTTCTTAACCACAAGCTGGGAAAGACCCTCATCTTTCAAGCCTGAGAGGCAGCCTTGCTAACAGGTCAGCTTTCACGTGGAGCCAGGTCCATGGGAGAGGCCAGGCAGGCTGTCAGCTCACATGGGAGCATGCGTGTGTGACCAGCTCCTCTCACTTCTGTGATCTTGGGCAAATGATTCAGCTTGGTGGTATTGTAAGGATTAAATAACAATGCCAAAATGTCTATAAATTACACAGCACAGTGCCTAGCTAACCCTGTCTGTGGAAGGGGAGTGGGCAGGGCAGAATCAGGGAGGGCTGCATGAACTGTCAGGGGTTGGTAGTGGCCCACCAGGCATCAAAGAGAGTTCATGGCTCTGCAGGCAGAAAACAGGAATCAATGAGGCGCCAGGGTAGAGAACATACATCACGGCAGGTGTGGGAGTAATGAGCAGCCGGTGGGGCTGGAGCATGGGTGGTGGGGTGTGGAGGGGCAGGGGATAAAACAGGGCGGGAAGACAAGGGAATTTGGGGAAAGCCCTTTTATGCCAGGTTAAGGAACTCAGGTTAAGGACAATGGGGAGTCATTCCCAGGCTTCACTCTGACTGCAGTGCGGAGAATAGTCAAAAGGGGGCAGCACCGGGTGAAGGGGGGTTGCGGTCAACCCTCCCAGAGAGATGATAGTGGCCTGAGCTGGGACAGAGGCAGAGAGGATGGAGAAGAGGGATGGATTTGAAAGGTATTCCCGAGTAGGATGGACAGGCTTTGGTGACTACTGTGCGTAGGAAGCGAAGGAGAGGGAGGCAGGTGCAAAGATAGTTTCCAAATTACTAAGTTATTAGATCTCGCCATCTCAGGAGCATCTTCCTCGCTAGGTCAGGACAATGCTTGACACAAAGAAGGTGGTAAGATGTGTTTGTGGAATGGATAAATATGTGAACAAATAACAAAACTAATGCATGTGATGGCAGCATGCTTACCACCTAACCACGTCCTCTCATTAGTTCTCACAATTCAATGCAGTGAGACTACTCATGCCCGTCCAACAGTTGAGGACTGGGGCCTAGAGGAGAGCCGGTGGCGGCTCTGAACGCACCCCCGGCAGTCTGACAGGGAGCCCAGCTCCCAACCACGTCATTACGCCAATGGTGTGAGTGAGCACAAAAATGAATGGACTAAGTATGAACTACGAGGCAGGCTTTGACCAGATCCAGGTGCCCAAACAGCAGAGACTTGGTGTTGCCGTGGCGCCCCGCTGGCGTTCCTGCTCACCTGTGCCCACGCCCGGGTGCACACCTGCACACACACCTGCCCCAAGCCCCGCCCCTCAGCCCGCCCTCACCTGCGCGGCAGAACTCTTCTTCGGCCTCCTGCGGCACCACGTCCTTGACGCGGCCGCCATAGGCGAGGCGGGCGTCCTGGTCATAGGCCTTCAGGGTCTCGCTGGAGCTGTAGGACTTCTGCGGGGCCTTGCCCTCCTCGCTGTCCGCCGACGAGCTGGTATAGCGGCGCTCGGCGTCTCGGCGCCGGGTCAGCGAGCGGTACGGCTTCCTCTCCTTCACGTCCATGGTCTCGGGCGCGCGCTCCTCCACATCCACGAACAGGGTCCTCGCCTCGCTCAGGGCCGAGTGGTCTGGAGCTGGGGAAACCAAAGAAAGGGCGTGAGCTCCGGCCCCAGGAGACAAAGGCAATACCGGATCCCTCCGGCCCTCGCTTCACCCTGCAACGCCGTGGACCAGCACCGCTCCACAACCACACAGCCGGAATAGCACAGGGGGCCCTGCACCCGGGGCCTCTAATGAGGAATCCTGTCTCTTTCTGCTACTCGCCTATCCACCAGGAAGATGCCTTCACCTCTCCTCCAGTGATGGGTATCAGGAAGCTGACAGCTAAGGCCAGAGGGTGCTGGTTTTCCTAATCCTGGAGACAGGAATCACGTGTTTGTTCCCAACACATCTCCCTCTGGGACACGGCCCGACACAGAACAGGGGCTCCTTAAGAATTCCTGAAAAGAATGACTATATTCAGGCACCTGGGTAAGCACTTTGCATATATTATCTCATTAAATCGTCACACATCCCCAGATGTTATTACTGTCGCCAACCTTTCTGGGAAATGAGTCGGGGTATGAACAACGAATCCACACTTATCATCAGCAGATAATTAAATAATTCCTTGCTTATTGCCTGTTTTCTTCCACTAATGTGTAAGCTCCATGAGAGCAGGGGCCTCACTCCTGATCAACAGCACCGGGGGCGCAGCCTGATGCTCCTACTATACATGTGTTTAACTAAGCAGCCAACCCATCCCCATCTGACAGATGAGAAAACTGAGGTTCAGAACCTCCTTAGAGGTCACTTAGGTGGTAAGTAACAAAGCCAGGATCTGAACCCAGGTCAGTTTTTCTATTCTATTATGCCCCCTTGAGTCTGCTCTCTCCCACTACACAAAGTGTCTTTACAGCAGGGCTGGCCCTGACTACATGCCTTTCAGAGAGCTCCCTCACCTCCAGACTCGGCCATCTCATCAGAGGACCATCAGCACCTGGGGAAGCCACAGCACATGCCCCAGACATCTGGGTGTTGCCGGGGTGTCTGATTGGTGAGACTCTCCTAATCTCCCTTTCTCTTCTTTTCTCCATCTTTTTGTGTGTGTGTGTGAGGAAGACCAGCCCTGAGATAACATCCACAGCCAATCCCTCCTCTTTTTTGCCGAGGAAGACTGGCCCTGGGCTAACATCCATGCCCATCTTCCTCTACTTTATATGGGACGCCGCTACGGCGTGACTGATGAGCAGTGCGTCGGTGGGTGCCTGGGATCCGAACCCGCGAACCCGGGCTGCCAAGCGCGGACTAAACCGCTGCACCACCGGGCGGCCCCTCTTTTCTCCATCTTGACCCTTTTCTCCTTACTGACACCCCAGGACTTTTCTAAGCTGTCACAGTACCCTTTTCCTCCTTCCAATGTCTTTCTTTGGCTCTGGGGTTGCATACGTAGCCCCCTACAAGAGCCAGGAGGTAAGTACAGGAGAAAAGCAGAATATCCTGCACAAAGTATGAGGAGAGCTCTTTTATTTTTCTTGAAACATGCAACCTTCTCGGTTATTTCTTTCATTGTTCCACTTTTCAGAGCAATGTGGGTATACAAAATATTCCACTGTGTCAATGTCCTATCAGAGAAACAATGGAGCAAGAGCTGTGATCAACAGTGCTGGCGCGGTCTCAGTGCTGGGGGCGGGGCCTTTGACAGGCGGGAGGTGGGCCTGTCCAGGGCAGTGGGCACTCAGTGGCTGCCAAAGCTGCGATGTAGGAGTGCAGGGTGTCTTGTGAATTTTTAAGACGAGTTGGAGATCTGGATTCAGATGTAAAATGTATGATTTTTAAACGCTATCCATTATTATTTTTTAAAATTTCAAAATATTTTGCAGGCCAAACAAAACACACTGATGGGTCAGTTTTGGTCTGAGGGCTATTGGTTTCCCAGTGTTGCGCTCGATCGTGGACATCTGAGGCATCCCTTTGGCCTGAGGATGCGGTCATCCCTCCCAAGATCTCAAAGGCTCTCTCCAGGGCAGGTCTTCGCTTGGCTCCATTGCAAAGTCTGTCTGTCTTGTTAAAGAGCACTCTAGACCCACTCAACCAGGTCCATATGTCCTAACCTGGAAGCCTGCGTCACTTTGCTCAGGAAGGGAATGTCTGGGGTTACCACACGGTGTCTTTGGGATTTATCATAGATCCCGAGTGTGTACAGTAGACTTCCCTCTAGGTAGTTCTCCATGATTTTAAAAAAATACAAACATCTGTGATTTTATTGGTGCCTTATAATAACCATGAAGCATATAAGACAACTATTTTCACCCCCATTTTGTAATGGGGCAACAGTGACCCAGAGCCATATAGTCTCCTGCCCAAGGCCACATGGCGAGTTAGTGGCAAAGCCAGCATGACTAGATGGACTACAGTGCCTTCGGGTTGTAACTAGACCCAGTCAAGATGGGTAAGTGACTCTTTTCTCAAAATATCAAGGGACCCAATTCTCAAAATATCTCTGGAAATTAGTGCTGGGACAAGGAGTGTGGCTTAGGATACACAGAAACCAAATCATCTTCTTGGGGCCCAAACTTGGGGCCCTGAGCTCTGCCCTCTTGACCCTTGGCCTCCTGACATTGGCTGATAAGATGATGGTCCTCTGAGTGCTCAAGGGGCAGGGTCACAGGGCAGGAAGACCCGTGATGATACCTTCTACTCTGTAAAGCCCTTTTGACTGCAGTCCGTAATTTGAGAAACTTCTTACCTTGTGACCTGACACACACATTTACATATGTGAGTGAGTGTGTTTATATGTATAAAATGGAAACAAGATTCACAAAGCCAAAGTTACTGCACGATGAGCAATGCTCTCTGATATTTTCTATTTCATTCTCTGTCACTGTTCAAAACAGGCTCATTATAACTCCCTAAACTACTATCACTACCTAAGACTGGCTTTTGACCCAAAGCACTGCTCTGGTCCAACTTGGATGAGGATTTACGGGGACTCCACCTTGCCTCTGTGCCCTCTGGCCATTCACCTCCAACCCATCCCCCCAAGCAACCATAATGATGGTGATGATAATAAGCATTCAAAATAATAAGCTGTTATTAATACTAGTCAGTAATAATTCATAATATTAATAATGGTATTAACAATAATAGCCAATATGCTGTTATTAGTAGCAGCTAATACTTATTGAGTGCTTACTTTTACTATTATATAAGATAACATTTTAATCCTCATTTCAATCCAGGGATTGCTTACTTTTACTATTATATAAGATAACATTTTAATCCTCATTTCAATCCAGGGATTTGGGAACCATGATGATCTGCAAATGATAGATGAGAAATTTTGAGGTTAAGTATCCTGACCAAGGTGACAGGCCTCTTGAGTGGTGGAGTCACAATTCTGACCCAGGCGATTTCATGTGGCACGTGGATATAACGGCCAGATGGTACTGCCTTTACAGGCTGGGCCAGGTGAATTTCCTAAACTCGGATTATGCCACTGCCCTGCTTATGCCCCTCTAGCCGCACTGTGGAGCCTTCTGGATGAATTCCATTTTCTTGGTCAAAATGGAAGGTTCTTCTCCATCTGGCCCATCTCACATATGGAATTAATTCTGTGGCCTCCCCACCTTCATGCTTGCTGATCCATCATAGCACATCCAGCTAACTATATGGTCTCTTTTCACGTCTGCCTCTCCCCTTGACTGCAGTACCTGGAAGGCAGGCCCGGCATCCATGGTGCCCATGAAATATCTGCTGAGTGAATGAATGAATAAAATTACTTGGCAGTTACTTCATTCCTTCTTAGCAATGTTAAGTAATATAAGATATTGGTAGTTCAATTTAGGCAAATATGTATTAGGTGCATCTAAGATTGAATTAAAGACATTACTTAGATGTATTCTTAAATTTCAAAGGCAGCCTGGGTGTCAAGTATGTGTCCACTAGTTAGTAGCTGTGTGACCTTGGGCAATTTATTTAACCTCTCTGTGCTTTAGTTTCCTCATCTGTAAAATAGTACCAACTTCCTAGTGTTGTTCTGAGTTAATAAGTTAATATATGTCCCTGGTACATATGGTCCCTGATACATAATGGGTGCTCAATATATGTTAGCCATTATTATCTTCAGGAAAAAACCTCATTTTATTCTTTAAAGGTACTTTAAAAGGCTTCAGCTAGGTGTCAGTTATAATTAGAGAAGGAACATTCCCTCAGAAACACGTGTTAATAAGGCTGAGATACATTTAGGCTCTTAAATTTGTGGATGACTACGTCCTCTCATCAGTGTCTGCCTGTTGACTGAGACAGTGGCTTTGAGGCAAAGGCTCAGTAACTATCAATTATTAAGAACACAGTCCCCAAACTCATGGCTTCCTGGTCACAAAGCAGAGGCAGGGAGAACATTTACCTTGTTCCCATTTCCTTTTTGTTTTTTTTCCACTTTAGGCTTAATAGAGTAATTCAGTAAATATTTACTTTTTTTGAACAGATGAGAGGTTGGTCATGGTTCACACTCAAATTGGCATTTAATAGAGAAAGAAGAGGTTGGGGTGAAAGAAGTGACAGTGGAGAAAAGCTCCCCTTGGAGCAAGGGTCTGTGGTACGGTGATGCTGGGACCTTGGCAGGAGGATGGACGAATGCTGGGGAAGGTGCAAAGCTCAGACCCTGCCACCCCATCCACGCCCTGGGGGACAGAAGCACGCAGCACACACTCATGCTTCAATATGCAGTCCCCTCCTTACCCTGCTGACCTCTGGGTTCCCCACGTCCCCCACCGACCCTTCCTAACTCTCCCTCTGTTTCCACTCACTGCCTGCAGAACAACCTGCCACCCCACGCCGTCTCTCCCTGACACACACCCTCTACTGCTTGCTGGAAATTTTCTCCAGGTAAGACCTGAGCACCACGAACGTGCCTTCAGAGAAGAGCTCCTTTCTGCAACCTGTTACAGACAAGTCTTGTGCTGGGCACTGGGCCCTGGGCCCCAGATACAAGCAGGACACCCGCCCTGCTGGGACAGCTCACCGACTCTTGGGGGTGTCAGCCCTAGGGACCACCAAAGGTAAGTGCTTTGATAAAGCAGGAACTGCAGTTTTATAAAAGTCTCCTTATGTTGACATGGGTGTCATTTTTGATCTGTCTGTGGGGAGGAAGAGTGGGCCCCGGACAAGAGCAGGGAAGAAACATGTACATCTCGAGCATTGTGCTCAGTGCTCTCCACATAGCCCACAAGAACCCTAGTTATTCCCCGTTTTAGAGAGCAGGCTAAAGGACCCAGTTGGTTGATCAAGTTCACACAGCCAGTACGTGACAGCACTGGGATCTGAACCCAGTGATTCTAAAATCCACATTTCTTTTTTCTTTTACATGGAGCTGGGCTTAGATGGATCTGGAAGTTTTGAGCAGGTGCGTGAATATGGGGAGGCCTGGAGACACATGGTGGTGACGGTGATCAGGTGTCATTTCAGATAGGATAGAGGCAATGATAATAACAACCATTAACTGAATACCTACTCATGTGCTGGGTGCTCTGTACATGTTATTTCTAATCCCTACAATAATTATGCAGGTCAGATATTATCCTCTTGTTTTATATTCTCTCTTATTTACTCATTTTGCAAATGAGATAACAAGCTCAACAAGATTAAGTGATTTGCTCTAGATCACATGGCTTCCAAATGTCAGGGGCTAGGTTTGAATCAGAAGAAAATGTTTAAACCTGAAGAAAAGTATTGCACACCTAGTACCACAGGTTAATTCATTTGATGAATAATTGTTAAGGACCCTTTCCTAAGTGCTGGGGAAGATGCTCGGAGGTAACACATGAGGCTCCCTTGTTCCCTCCCTCCTTCCCTCTCTGTCCTCTTCTCCCCTCTCCCCTCCTCTCCCAACACTGCCTTTCCACCTGCTGTTCCAAGCCTTGTGTGAGGCCTCAGTGGACGAGACAAATGGGCCTGCTTCTCCTTGGAGTCTCTAGATAGTGGGCGAGTCAGAAAGGGAGAGAGCCGGGGGTAGGACACCACAGGGGCCCCTAGCCTAGGCTGGGTGGGCCAAAGGTGGAGAGACGATCAGGGACCACTGCCCAGAGAAAGTGACATCTAAACCACGCCCAAAGAATGTCAAGTAAAAGGGAGCCAGGCTGGATGGTTTTGAGATATGGAGAGAAAAGAAGTCTAGATCTGTGGCTTTCCATTTTCTCTGACCCACAGTAAAAATACATTTATTTCACAGTCCAGTACACACATAAATCTACAAATGTCTAACTAAAACAAAAATTTCAAAAACAATGCCTAACCTTCGCTCAAGGGTAGAATCTGATATTTTCTACTAAAATAGAACTATAGGTGGGCAGTCAACCTAGAGTTTGAAAAGCACTGTTCTAGGTCACAGGGTGGATGAAAGTTGGAGGTGTGACAGCTCTGGGGACAGAGAGAAGCCCAGTTATTCCTGGGGCCCAGACTTCAGGGGGAGAAAAGGTTTATGATAAAATTTGAGAGGTGAGCAGTGAGCAGCCTGGTAGAAAAAAAAGGAATTTCCGCGAATGATGAGTGGACAGTAAAACGCAAACATGCATGTGGCAGAAAGCCTGAACCTGGAGATGCATGGAGTGGAGGAGTGTGTCCTGCAGCCGGTTTTCAGACACCCTGGCCTGCGGGACGAGGAGCTGGCCTGGAAGAATGACAAGGTTGTGGGGCTGGGGAGAGAAGGGATATCGGGGAAACAGAACTTTTGGTGTGCAGAGAGAAAATGAAAAAGTAGACTTGGGCCCTTCACTCAGGCTCCAGCGCTATTTACGAGGGGCAGTGGCCTGGAGTGCTGGCAGGGGGCCTCGAGCAGACACGCGGCGCTGCCGAGTAACCCCTGCCCCTGCCCAAGCCCTCGGGGACGCGGGGGCTGTTACCACCCCGGCTTTCCTCACAAGCTCAGAATCAGCCAGAGACGAACCAGGAAATTGACTGAATTCCTACTGGACTCAAGTTTTATAAGTTTTCCTTAACATAAGCACATGGTGATATTTTTAGTTCTTTGTGTGTCAAAAGGGCCCATAAATATTTCAGAGCTAAAATGTGTTCTACAAAATATAAGTCCTGGGCAGTATCTGTGTGTGGATGTGTGTATAAAATCATCATAAATTTTTACTTTCCTTAGTCCTTCAAAGTTTGGCCTTGCATATTCTTTGTTTTCAACTCCAATGTGATAGGAAGGTGAATGCCGGGGCTGGGCGGGGCAGGGGGGTGTCTATTTCTATGCCAGGTACTGTGTTGGGCTATGTATAAACCAGAGAAGTAGGCATCATTATCCCCACTTTACAGATGTGGAAACTGAGGCTCAGAATAGCCAAGTGATGCTCAAGTTCACACAATATGTCAAGACTGGAATCGGGGAGGTCTGGCTCCCAAGTCTCTGTTCTCTGTTGTGGCACCCAGAGCTCATTTCTCTGGCCCTGTCACTTTAGGGAATCTCTGGTCTCTTAAGACAGTGAGACAGTGATTATAATCGTGGCTAAGGGCAAGATCTTTACAAGCATTCCTCATTTAATCCTCACCATACCCTAAACCATCCTCATTTTATAGACGAAAAAGCCTGGGATTTAGAGAGGTTAAGTGCCTTGCCCAGAACACTACAGCAAGGAAGTGGCAGAGCCAGGATTCAAACCTGGGTCTGTATGACCCCAAGGCTCAAGCTTTTAATTATAACCTATACTGCTTCCCACCCAGGAAACCCCTTATTGTAATTTGCTTTTAAATGTTCTATTTGTTCTTTCACTTCTTTTTTTTTTTCCACAGTATGAATTCCTCTGATGAACCCAGTTAGCGCCTGACCTGGGCATGTGGGAGGAGTGTTTTTACAGCTGGTGCCCTGCACAGAAAGAGCACCGTGGGGCCAGGGAAAGGGCTTTCTTGGGAACATGGTGGAGTGTGGCCACGTGCCCAGGCTGGCTGAGGGGACATCCCTAATCAGTGGCTGGCCGGCAGGTGACAGATGGTGTTGCTGCCGACAGGAGCCACCTTGCCCTTTCATCGGAGGGCTTGGCACAGGCCAGGTATTGAAGGGCAGGCAGTTGCTGTACGGGTACTGCTCCTCTGAGCCCAAGCTGGGAGAGGTCCCAGCAGAGCTGCCCGACTCCTCTGAGGGCTGAGCATGCACAGGACAGAGACACAATCGGCCCTCAGCAAACAGGAGGTGTTAGGAAGGCTGTGTTCTCCAGATTTCTCCATCTACCTTCTTTCCCTCCCAAAGCTATTTACCAGCCAATGATTCTCCTTTACAAATGGTGGCATCTTAGAGTTCGAAAATGGGGTATTTATTGTCTTAGGATTGAAAGTACCCACAAAGGTCAGCTGGTTCATGCCCCATAGGATGTTTGAACCCCTTTGGTCCCATCCCCACCAAGTGGTGATGCCACTTCCAAAGCTGGGGACTTCACCACCTCCAGGGACAGCTCTGACTGTGCTTCCTGAATTGGAGCTGAAATCTGCCTCCTTTTAGCTTCCTTCCATAGGCCTCACCTCTTCAACCTGGGGTCTCAGGAAGTAGGTCTAATGCTTTGCCTGGCAATAGGTCTTCCAGACTGAAGACGGGCCAGCCTGTGTCCTTGAGTCTTCCTGTGAGACTGAACGTCTCTCCTGTGATTTTCAAGCCCTCACCTTCCTGGTGACCTTCCCCTGGGTTCATCCATCCTCGCTCCCTCTTTCCCATCTAACAAGGCTTTATAAGGTCCAGGGCAAGATCTGGGGATGAGGAGTTGGACCAGACACAGTCAGAGGGACAGACACATCTACAGGTGATTCCAGCATGGTGAACACAGAAGAGCAACTGACACACTCTGGGGACAGAGAGGGGACACCAGCTCAGGTGGGGTGGGCAGCAGAGGCCACCTGAAGGAGGTGACACCTGAGCTGTGGCTGAGAGGCTGAGCAGGAATTACCCAGGGACAGGGAGAGGAGGATGCTCACGTTTGTCCACATGCCTCTCACGGGGGGTTGGCTAGAATCACTGGAATCTCTTGGTGCAGTCTGAATGTCCCCCATGCACCCATCTCTCCTGCGCCTGACACCATGTTCCCATGGGCAGCTCAACCCCATGTGGCTTTCTCGGGAGCACACCCACCAGGGCCTTGGGCTGAGTCCGCTGGGACTCGGTTTCTTCGTGAACAACACCTTGACAAGTGGTCTCTTCTGCAGTTCAGCCCCCACGGAAAGGAACCTCTTTCCTTCTCCCTAGGAAACTCCTTCAAGGGCCAAGCCCCAAACCCAGGTTTTTAGAATGCCAATTCTCTGTAAGAAGTGTGCAAGGGCCCCAAACAGATTTCTGATTTTCTGTGGGCTTATTCTGGGACCACATTATGAGAGAATCATAGAGAGGGGAGAGGTCGTCGGGCTGATTAATCGCACGTCGCCTACTGTGTCCAAGGCTTAACCTGCAACTACCCGGGGCTCCTGCTTTAGGCCTCTGCTCTGTGAGGGGTGAGAGGGGAGAGCCGGAGGGGAAAACCAGAGCCACGGGGAGCAGGCATCAGTTTAAAGCTTCAGGAAACGGAGAGGCTCTTAGTTTTAACACTAACTCCCTCAATCCCACAAGAGCCGCCCAGATTTGTGAAGGTAGCAACTGCTTTTGCCCTCCCCTAGCTGCTCAGGGCTGTGTTGATAGAGGAGGGAGCTGAGGCTCAGCAAGTGCACAGCCAGGAGCCGTCAGCTTTGTCCTGTTTCCTTTCATGGCCTCGGTTTTCTCTTCTGCAACATGGGGTGGCATGGGGGCTCATGCATAATCCATGCCTGAGGACTGCCTTTATGTTCCCAAACACACACATGCACGTGCGTGTGTGCACGTACACATACAGAAATTTCAAGCACTTTGTCAAAGGCCAGGCATTCCGTAAGGTGCAATGATTGCAAAGCTCTTGAGCAGGTGCTCGGAGAGGTCTTTGCAGCAGACGAAGCTTGTGAGCGAAGGGGTGCCAGGAAGCGATGTCCAGCTGGAAGGCAAGAGAGAGAGAAGCGGCTTGGGCAGACTTTCACTTATATCTCCGCGTCCTCAAGCCTCAAAGGGGGGGAGAAAAAGACCTGTAACAATGGGGACACCCTAACTGCCTGAAGCTGCCGCCATTTCCAATAATTAAAGGCAGACTTAATAGATATTAGGGCCCTCTTTCCAGCAGCCGGGTGGTCAAGCGATTTTTATTTCAATAATTAGCTGCTGCAAGTCACACAGAACTGGAGACGGCTAAAGGCAGGGCCAGTTCGCATGGAACTAATTGTGCCCAGAGTTCTACACACCTAATCAAGCCTTGCACTGCTCCCATCCCTTTCATCCAGGCCTCAAAGGACTTCGCCATCGGTAATTAAGTCTCCTAAGTGCCGTAAAGAGAGGGCTTCTCCTTGGCAGGCCGAGTGAAGAGGAGGCTGCTGGGGTGGAGGTGGGGCCCTCAGCCCTGGCCCGAGAATGATCCCCGTAAGCCTTTGGCCTCTGTACATTCTGCTGAGACAGGATAACTGCAGACCTTGTGGCTTCACTGGCCGCCTCCTGTTGAGTCTGGCTCAACCTGCCCCAAACTGGAGACAGTCCAGACGGCCACCCAAAGCCTTTCTAAATTTCTCAACCTGGATGGTCTCTGGGTGATATATTTGTTCAACCCACCAGTTCAGGCAGGGGTAATTCAAATAGCACTCTCCTAGATTGTTCCAGTTAGAAGGGGACATACAGGATGTAGTCGCCCAAGCCCCATCTGACACTTGGATTCCTTCTATGAGCCCACATGGACACCAGCCAGCCTTTCTTTGCTTGATCTCTGATGAAGAGGCACTTACTCCTAACACATTTCATCCTCTGAGCTTGGCCTTAGACAGTTATTCTGATAGTGAGCTGGAATGTGCTTCATCCAGAGCCTTCCCGCAGGCCCTCACTCCGCCTTAGAGCCTCACAGACAAGCCTAATCCCTCTTTCCCAGAACAAGATCTGTCTTCCCCAGGCTCCAGGAAAACAGTAGAGCACTGTGGTAAAAAACACAAGCTTTACATCAAAAGCACAACCCAAAAAGGAAAAATTGATAAATTGGACCTCACCAAAATTCAAACTTGCACCCTGTGAAAGATTCTGTCAAGAGGATGAAAAGATAAGCTGCAGAGTGGGGGAAAATATCTGCCAACCACATATCCTACAAAGGTCTAGCATCTAGAGTATATAAAGAACTCTCAAAACTCAATAGTAAAAAAAAACCCCAAACAACCCAATTAGGAAATGGCCAATAGATATGACTGGATATTTCACTGCAGAGAATATACAGATGGCAATAAGCACATGAAAAGATGTTCAACTTCATTGGCCACCAGGGAAATGCAAACAAAAACCACAATATCACCACACACCCATCAGAAGAGTTAAAATAAAAAATAGTGATAACGCTAAATGCTGGCAAGGATGCAGAGGAACTGGGTCACCCACACATTTCTGGTAGGAATATAAAATAGTACAGCCTTTCTGGAAAACAGCTTGTCAGTTTCTTATGAAACTAAACATGCAATTACTATATAACCTAGCAATTGCACCCTTGGGCATTTACCCCTCAGAAATGAAAACTTATGTTAACACGAAAACCTGTATGCCAATGTTCATAGAAGCTTTACTCATAATAGCTAAAAACTGGAAACAGTCCAGATTTCCTTCAACAGGTGAGTGGTTAAATAAGTGGAATATCCTGGATACTAGTCAGTGATAAAAAGGAATGAACTAATGAATCTCTCGAGAATTATGTTGAGTGAAAAAAAATGCCGGTCGCAAAAGGTTACACATTATATGGTTCCATTTATATAACATTTTTGAAATGACAAGATTTTAGAAATGGAGCACCGACCAGTGGTTGCTGGGGTTAGGGTTGGGGTAGGCGTGGGAGGGAGGGAGGTGTGGCTATAAAAGGACAGTGTGAGGGGTACTTGTGGTGACGGAAATGTTCACTGTCTTGACAGGAATCACTACGCTACAGGTGATAAAATAGAAGTAAACACACATGCACACACACTCTCAAATAAGTACAACTATAACTGGGGAAATCTGAATAAAATGAGTGGATTGTATTAATGTCCATATCCTGGTTGTGGCATCCGCTCTCTTACTCTACTTTTGCAAAATGTTACTACTGGGAGACACAGGGTAAAGGGTACCCAGGATATCTCTGTACTATTTTTTATAATTGCATTGAACTACAATTATCTTAATAAAAATTTACATTAAAAACAGTTTTTTTTGAGTCAGGCATACCTGGGTTTGAACCTTGAACCTACTATGTACTTCCTGTGCAACTTTGCACAAAGAAACTACCCGAGCCTCAGTTTCCTCATCTGTAAAATGGGGATGGTATCTACCATCTTACAGGGTTGTCTTGAGGCTTAAATGGAAATGCTTAACTCTATGCTTGGCACATAAATAAGGGCTCAGTAAACAACAGGGGTAAATGTGACATTATTACCCAGGATAAATATTTCTGTGCCTTCTCCTGATTCAGTTCCCACCCACCTTGCCTCCATCCTGGTCATCCTTCTCTGAAAAAGTTCCTTTTGGTCAATGTCGCTCTTTAAAACACCAGGGTTGAAAATGGAAGGGTCTGATGTAGTCTCAATATCAGAAACTGCTCTAGCATCTTATGACTTCTAGCCATGATGCCACACTTCACATGCTGTTTTGGCCAATTGCTTGCCACTTATTTCCTGGACAATGTCTTTTTTCCCCCCAAGAAGGTAGCAAGCTGCTCAGATTCATATTCACCTACCAATCCTCACGCATCCACTATGTGCAGGCTCTTGTACTAATGCAAACACCCCCAGTGTGGCATCACGTGTCCATCACAAAATCCTCAGGGCAATGCGGGGATTTAGGTATGGTGGATTACTACAGGAATGACACCTCCCTCGTGTAGTCCCCATGCTGACTCTGGGTTGGCCATGTGAATTGCATTGGCCAAGGAGCCAAGGGGACATTATCAAATAGGAATCAGAGGCATGAAAAACCCTTGAGTTTTGGGCTTGCCTTCTCCGGCTACTTCTGGAAAACATCCATCCTGTAAAGAGGCCCAGGCTGGCCAACTTGTTGCTAGAGACACAGGGCTGAGCCAGCCAACCCCCTGTAGATTGTGGCCACATGAGTGAGCCTGGACGACACTGGCTGAACCCCCTAGCACCGCCCAGCCCACATTACTGACCCTCAGCAACAGGAACCAATAAGTGGTCATTGTATGCCACTACATTTTGCAGTGATATGTTACATAGAAAGGCCGATACAGTTATTATTATAACTTCCATGTTATAAATGAGGAAACCGAGGCTCAGATCATTAAAGTCCCTTAAAAAATAAGAGGAAATGTGAGGACAATAAAGGTCATCCCTAGTGTTTAAACAGTACTACAGAGCTCATAAATTTCTTCCACATTTTTGTGCGATTTAATGCACCATCCTGTGCCTCTCTTTTGGGGAACTTTTCAAAATAGTATTTATATTTATATTTAAGTAGTTGCTTAATTGTATGCTCTAAGCTCATGTCCATCTTGTTCAGCATTGAATCTCAAACTTTGAGCCTTGCAAATAGCAGGCACTTAATAGTGACTGACTGAATAACTGAACAAATACCTCTGAGCAGCTATGTCATGACCCTATATTACACAGAGAACTGATGTTCCGAGAGGTGAAGTGTCTTGTTTCAAAGTCACACAGCCAGTGAGAGGCAGGGCTTCCATGCCGCCCAGGTCTTTTGACGCAAAGTGCAAAGGTCTGCCTTAAATTCTCCGCGCATCCCGAGGGTGAGACAGACGAGGAAATGAATAACTACCCCACAGTTAGGAGGGAATGCTGCTGGATGAATTCCACATGTGTAAGGAATGCCAGTCCCCATGCTAAGAGGATGCTGATCAAACCAAGCTCCCAGCTGAAGCAGAACGTGCTGCAGTGTGAACCCCGGTGCCTGGGATCAGAGATGCCTGTTAGCACAAGTCTCTTGGGAACTTGTACCACCAGCCCCAAATCCCCACGGGGCACCCCAATCAAACACAAAACCACCCAGCAGACACAGGAAGGTGGAATAGCTCTGCCCTCGGCCCTGGGCCAGGCCACATGCTCCTTAGTGAGGGACCAGCCGATGTTAGCACCAAGCTCTTCCTTCTCCTGTTCCGGTGCCCCTTCCCTTCATCCTGTCCTTCCCTGTTGCTCACTACACAGAGGTGACATTAATGCCCTTAACCACTCTGCCCAGAACCCCAGAATCTAGCTGAGCGGGTTCTTTTTACCCTCCCAGCAGCCACCAGGAACAGATGATGGAGGCCACGCTCCTCCACAACCGCCAGCGCCACAGTGGGCTCACAGGAACTGAGCAGAGCCTCCCTCGGTAGCTGCAGCTGCCTCTATGCCTTCCAGGAGGGCCCTGAGCCTGTCCTCTCCGTCGGGAAGCTCTGGCCCTTGGCCCCTCTGCTGGCTAATGTTACACCCGGGTCATGCAATCTGGCTTCCCGGGCCAGACCCTCACTTTGTTCTCTCGATCATAGCCCTAAATTTGTTTTCATTAAGAAACTCTGCCTGTCACTCCATTAATTCTGCTTTTTTGGGTTGTTAAGCTCAGCCGTTAACTGTACCAATCTTTGAGGCCACTCCAGCCAGGAGAGGAAGTGGAGTGAGGCTGCTCGCTCCTCTCCAGGGCATGAACCCAGAGCGGTACAGTATCTAAGGCCCAGCCTGGCCTCTGCTGGCCAGCAACAACATGGATTTGTCTAGTATGTCGTTTCTAATGTAAAGCCCCTTCACTTGTCAAAAGTCACCAAGACACCAGAATGCTTGCAACAGGCAGAGTGCAGATCCTCACCATCTCCAGCTTCCAGATGAGGACAGTCCCTGTTACAGAGAAAGTAGCAGCTGGGAGCATCAACTCTGCAGCCGGTCAGCTAGGGTTCAAATCCCAGCTCCAGCACTCCCCAGCTATGTGCCTGGGCATGTGATTTAACCTCTCCATGCCTCATATCTGAAGTGGAGATAATAATTGTACTGACCAGATAGGGTTGTTGGGAGGATTGAATGAATTAGTATGAGTTAAAACTTAGAAGAGGCTTAGCACCTGACAATGATTATTTTTTTAATAAGATATTTCATTTTGGCCCAGATGCAGTTCTGGATTTCTCCACACCACTCACCCTATTGCAGGAGGACACAAATAGCCCTGTTTAGCATTATTTATTCATTCATTTAGTCACTGAGCAAATATTATTAGAAATGTACTATGTGCCCAGATCTGTGCTGGGATGCTAGGTGACAAGGGTTTGGTTGTTGTCTCAGAAGGACAGAAAGGGCACTGGTTTTGAACAGGAATGTTCCAGTTTGAATCTCAGCCCTGCTAGATATGAGCTAGGTATGCGCCACGGGCAGGCATTCTGGGCCTCATTTTCCTCATCTGTAAGACGGGGAGTTATTCATATCCCCACCTCTCCAGAGGACCCACACAGTTGTCAGTGGAATCCTCCCAGACCAGAGCCCGGCCCTCCTCCAGCTCTGGCCAGCAGGGAGGAACAGAGGGCAGTCCCTGAAGCAATGGCCTCGGGTCACTGTGCAGGCCTCTGCTTTCTGGGAAACCTGAACCCCCTTCAAAGAGAGGGTTTTAATTGGCTCAGGCTCTGTGCCCACTCCAAGGGAGCATCACAAAGCAGGGATTAGCCCCCAGGAGGGCCGGGCGCCATAGAGAGGCCAGATGGCTGGAAACTGGCTCGTTTATCTTGAACTTCCAAAACTGTGAGCCCTTCAGCCTGATGCAGGAAGGAGGAGCTGCTGCCTTTCCTTCTCTTCCCACCTCGTGAGTGCAAGAGAAGGGTGTTTAAATCAGAGCCTTGAGCTACGAAGTAAACGGGAAGGGCCTGCCGGATAATGTTCAGCGCCATCTAGATCAGGCTTAGACTTCACAGTCTATGACAAGCCACTGGATTTACCTCCTGGGGCTGCACTGAGAAAACATAATGTTTTGGCCTTTCCTGGACCCGGCACTTGACAGTTTACACAGCACTCCAATTGTGCTACCTCCGCTAGCCTCTACTGCCCTGAGAAGTAGGTTTTATATCCTCATTTCAACAGGAAAATGTGGCAGGCGGGCAGGAGGGTGACATCTTGGCTCAGGAGAGCTGACTAGGAGACCCGGCTTTGCCATCCTAGGCAAAAACGGTAATATACAAATGATGAATACAAACAGTGGCTCTCATTTACTGGGCACTGGCTGTGTGATACTTGTTTGCCAAATTGTTGCCATTTTATATAAACTGAGGCTCAGAGAGGGCCCTGAGTCACTCAACTTTTTAAGGGAGCTGAGATTCAGAGCCCCACAGGAGAGTCTCAGTTTTTTGAGCTATAACATGGAGGTGATAAAGATCAGTTATCTTCAGAGGCTGGCACTGTCACAGGAACAGGTGGATGTGGCTTTGAAAACCACGAAGCACCATATTCTTGTTGAGGAATGTAAGGCTCCAAGAGGTGAAGTGACGCGTCCAAGGTCAGCCGGCTGGCAAAGAGTAGAGCTGGGACTTGATCCCAATGTTCTGATGGCCAATGTCCCTTCCACTAGGCTGCAGCTGCTGGCCAAACCCCCTGCCTGTGCAGGATCAGGGCTACAGATCTGCAGGAGCATCAGGCTGATGATATTTCAATACTCGGCTATTTGAAAAATATAACACCAAGCAGTTGAGAATAAATGCCAAACAGCTAACTGGTTAGGAACACCACCTAGGGGCACAGAGATTTGTCAGCGTGACTTCCTGCTTAAATGCAATGTCCAGACGCTCATGCAGAAGAAAAGCAGGCTGCGAGCTGGCAACAGTAGCAAGTGAAGAGGACTGCACAGGTTAGAAAGCACTGCTCGAGTCTGAACTCACCCGTTCTGTATCACATCTCTTCAAAGGAGGACTTGTTATTCCTATTTTATTGATAAGAAGCCAAGGTCCAGAGAAGTGCAGGACTTGTCCAAGGTTGCACAGTTAATAAGTGCCTGAACTGGGATTTGAACCTAGAACTGTTTTACTCTAAAATCTCGACCCCATCCCTTGTCCATCTCTGCTGCCTGCACTACCTTTGCTGCTTGGGAGGGATGGGGTTACCCGTCCACTTCTGCCCATCATCCTTCCCTGAGTGCCTTGTTTGACCAAGTCCCTGTGCTGGGCCTGAGGATTCCCAGGTGGTTTTCTTCCATGGTCCTCTCCTGTAGGAGTGCACTGTCTAGTGGAGGAAACAGCTAGAAACAGATAATCCTCATCTGAGATCCTGCAGAAGGGCTGCCTCACCTGGCCTGGGGGCAGGAGAGGAGTCGGGCTGGTTTCTTGGGGCACCTGATGCTTTCAGGAGACTGGAGGATGCAATGGGAACCTGCCAGTCATGGAGAGAGGGGAGAAGGGGGAAGGAGTAGGGTATCAGCTTCCAGGGTCCCCAGCTCTACACCAACCAGGGCACTTAATTATTTTTTATCTAATTCACATATTGGGCCTCCATTTAGGATGTCATTTAAGCAATCAGATCCTTGGCCAAAAACAAGTTAGAAAACCACTGCATTAAGATATATTCTCAATTTGTTGGCCTGATTCTATAAAACATTGGCTTATCAGCCTGGATAACTTCACTCATCCATTCTTCCTGTTTTCTCATTTACGAAGTCTATTATAAATGGCTAATTTATTCCTTTACATATATCTATTGATTATCTGTTATGAGCCAGACACCATCCTAGGTGTTGGAGATATAGAAAAAATAAATCTCTCACCCTGTCTGCATTCTTCTACTCTGCTGAACCTTCTTCACAGCTTTCAAGGTGACTTTCCTAAGAAGCAAACAGTCTAGAAGACTATAATCTTGTCCCTGCTCACAACATTCAATGGCTCCGTATTGCCTAAAGCCTTCCTACTCCAAGTGTGGCTTTGAGCCACAGGCTAGTGCATCAGCATTATGTGGGAGCTTATTAGAAATGAGAATCTCAGGCTCCGCCTTAGATCCACTCAATCAGAATCTGCAATTAGAGCCCCAGGTGATTCCTATGACATTGGGGTCTGAGAAACATGAGGCTGTAGGATGTCACCAAGGCCCTTTGCATGCTGACACCTGTTGCTAACTGTCCTCTCCCATCTCCACCCTCTTTTCTCCAACATTGTATTCAACACGACTCTGGCCTGCCCACCTGTCTTCTCCCGCCTCCAAGCCCTTGTACACATGGGGCCCTCTACCTAGAATACCCTTGTCGTCCCCCCCTGCCCCCGGCTGCCAGCTACAATCCCTTCCTTTCTGGGAAGTCAGACTCAAACCCTCCAGGGACTTCTTCAGATCCCCTCTCCCCTCCTACCCATCGTGTGACTCTATTGCCCCATCATCCCATCACTTCCCTGGCCAGCCCAGTGTCTGTGTATCCACTAGAGAGCTCAATGCTCTGGAATTTGTGTCTGTCATTTAGGTGGGTGTCTGTCTCCTTCAAAAGATGATGAGGCCTTGAGTCAAGGGACAGTTCTTTTCCTTCTTTACATCATCCACCCCAATTCCTATGCTGCCAGTCACTGGAGATACAGACAGGGCTCGGTCTGCCTTGAAGAGCACCCAGTCAGGTGGGGCCGACTGGCTTTCAAAGTAATGAGCACAGGTACATGTCCTCGATACAGGTTTGTGGCAATGAATGGGATGTTTAGTGAGCTGAACCATTTTCGAGGCCGATGGTGCCAGGTGGCTTTGCTCTTTGGGCAAATGGTCACTGGCTCCCCCTCCTCATTGATCTTTCCCGACAGACCTTCTCATTGTCCCCTGGGGGAGAGTGCCTGGCTTCTGGACTGAGTTCTCAGGAGGCCGAGTCCTGCCTGAACCCAGCTCAGCTCACCATCTCGTGGCCCCTCTCTGCTTGGCCTCTGTCCTCAGAATGACTGAGCACAGGCCGCTACTTCTTATTCTATACATTAGTAGGCTCACTCCCTCACACGGCTACACTAGTGCTTGGAAGTGACATGCCTACAGCCAGCTAGGCCTGGAAGGGGACGATGCTTCGCTTCCTCATTTTGATGGAAAAGTAAGTAGTAGGTGGCCAACTCCCATCACTCCCATCCTGTGCACCAAGGGTCAAGTTAATGAATTAATTAATCCTCAGTGGGAGGCATGAGGACTAATTAATTAATTAAAGTAACATATTAATTAATATATCCAAGAAACATTTACTGAACACCTGCTTTGTGCCAGGCCATTGAGTTAGATATTTGGGATTCCAGGACAAATGACCTTTGGTCCCTGCCCTCAGCTGAGGTCATTTTCCCAATTCACAGGAGGTGGCTTGAGCTTCTGGAAAACTGGGATCTACAGTTTACTAGCCAAGGAAGTCACTTTCCCTCTCAGAGCCTCAGTTTCCTCATCTGTAATGTGGGGATTACAGTCCCCGCACTGTCTCACAAACTCAAGAGGCTCCAACAGAGTCACAAATCGAAGTGCTTTGTAAGTTGTAAAGCACTATACCACTTGGGCGATGGTTACCGAGGCAGGCACTGTTAGTGTCCAACCCAGGAACCATTCTCTGCCCCTTTTCCTGGGCTAACAGAAGCCCAGTTTTGTTTGGGAAAGCAACATGCTCAGCACTAGGCCATGAATCATGATTTGCTTAAGGCAATCAAGATAAACCTGTTTCCTCTTTGCCAGATACTCCATTTCCCAGCCTCCCTTGCAGTTAGTGGTAACCATGTGACCCAATTCGGACCAATAAGATGGAAAAGGAAGTTCATTGGCAGAGGGAGCTTTTGGGAGGGCTATGGCTGATACCACTCATCTTCTTCGTCTCGTCTTAAATGTGGTGGTAACGTGAGCTCTGGTGGCTATCTTGGGACCATGAAGTGACAAGTATGAGAACTAAAGGTTATCTTGTAAGGATAGTGGAGTGGACCCACTTTCTTTTTTCACTTCCCCCTTCCTGAGGCACCAACCCCACTCAAGGCCCCAGCCTCTCTCTCCTGCGTGGGGGCTACAGCCTCTAACTAGATGCTCTCTGATGATAAATCTGAGGGTCAAGTGGGCAGGCCCAGTGGCGCAGCGGTTTAGTTCGCGCTTGGCAGCCCAGGGTTCGCGGGTTCGGATTCCGGGTGCGTGCCGACACACAGCTTGTCAGCCATGCTGTGGTGGCGTCCCGTATAAAGTAGAGGAAGATGGGCACGGATGTTAGCCCAGGACCAGTCTTCCTCAGCAAAAAGAGGAGGATTGGCAACAGATGTTAGCTCAGGGCTGGTCTTCCTCACAAAAAAGAAAAAAAAAAATCTGAGGGTCAAGTTGCTAAGATGGAAAAATGGGGGGAGATGCTGATCCTGAAGACAGTTAGTGATGGTCCTGTGTGGAAAGTCTTTGGAGCAAAGAAGAGAAGGCTCAGCAAGAAGAGTGGGAATGACTTAGAGGTCAAAGAAAGCTGAGGGAGGGGTTGGAACTGCACCCCTTTGTCTCTGTTTCATAGGTGCAAATCTCATTTGCACAGTTGTCCCAATGACAGGGGTCATGCCTTCGCCTCTCAGAGCCTCCATTGCTTTCAACTCAATAAACACAAAATAATCATAGTGAACATGTGTGTGTCTACTGAATGAGGCACACTTCTTGCCTCATTTAGTTCTAACCACAGTCTTTATTTTACAGATGAGGAAACTGGAAGTGCAGAGAGGTGATGTGACTCACGAGGTCACATACTTGAGTCAACGTCAAGCCAAGCCAGGTCTTCTTCATGTTCTAGGCCTATGCTGTCCAGTATGGCAGCCCCTAGCTGCACGGAGCTAGCTAAATTTAAATTTCTAATTAAAATTAAACTCAGTTCCTCAGTTGCACTAGTCACATTTCAAGAATACAAAAGCCACATGTGGATAGTGGCTACTGGGCTGGGCAGTGCAGACGCAGAACATTTCCATCATGGCAGAAAGTTCTAATGGACAGCACTGGTCCAGAAGTTTGGGATCACCAGAGAATAATTAATCGAGTCCTGCCTGGAGAGCACAGGCCTATACAATGAACCAAGCATGGGGTCTGGAGTCAGACGGCCTGGGTGTTTGGACTGAGGAGAGAGAAATGAGGGGAGAGAATTTTCTCTGAGCGCCTGAGATGTGCTGGTCACTATTTTACATCTGCTAGCTCATTTACCCCTCACGCCAACTCTATGCCAGTATCATTTATTAATCCCATGTGACAGATGAAGCAAATGAAGCTCAGAAATGTGAAAAGACTTGTCCAAGGCCACACACCTAGGAAATGGTGTTGCTGGGATAGGGACCCAAATCTGACTCCAAATGCAGATCCATCTCTCAGGCCTTTCTCCTCTATGGTGCCAAGTTTGGAGGTATTTCTTCCCCTCCTTCTTTTCTGAAGGGAAGAGGTGGATCTTTTCAGTAAGGTAATTCCAGTAGGGGTGGGGGGCTTTGCCCACACAGGCCCTCCCTTCAGGGCAGCTCCGACTGTCTCCACGCCTGGGAGGCCAGGTCATAGGGCTTACTCATTCTTTACTGGGCTTCCCCTCCCAGGCTGAGCTGTTGCTATCAGAGGCCTCTGTAAATCAGGCCCCAGTCACCTCTGGAGACTCCAGACCAGGGGGGAGGAGCTCCTGCTGCAAGAAGATCAAGCTGCTCAGGCTCTCCCAGGGAGCTTGCAGAAGCTTCAAAGGCTGGGGGCTGATTTACGAGGCTGCCAGCGGCTCCAGGCTGTCCCAGATCAGCGCCTGCACCGAGCTGTGCATAAGTCCAGGGATGGGTCAAAGGATCTGAGGCCAGACCCAGCACTGGGCCAGATTGGTTCCTTCTCCCCTGCAAAATGGTTTGGAGTCAGCTATGCCTGGAAGGAGATGTGTCCATCTCCAGCTCTTGGATCAGCCTGGGCATTTTCAGCCCTGCCTGACAGGGGATGCGGAGTAGGGGTGAAGATGCAGGGTCAGGCCACTCTTGGAAATGGGGTCCAGGCTGCATTCAGGAAGCTCTGCCTATAGCTGGCCTTCAGTCCTCATGGCAGCCCTTCAAGGGAGGTAGGACTCTCTCCTTTTCCTAGGAGGAAATGGAGGCTCAGAGAGGTCAAGTCATGTGCCCAGGTGGTAAGTAGCAGGGCAGGACTGGAACCCGGGTCCAGCGCCAAAAACCCCCACTTCTTGCACTCTGCTTCCTTGAGCAGAACTCCATACTTAGCAAGTCTTTCTTGACCAACAAAGATACAGCTTACATCTTTAATAGAAAGTATACACTCCTTTACACTCTTCCAAGCTCTTTCATAAGCTCGAATGAGCGATGAGAGGAGGCTGTATTGTCCAGACCTATGAAGTTTATAAACAAGCTCCCTTGCTCGGGCCGACATGGGGGCCTGCAGCCTGCCAGGAGAGCCGTGGGCCTGGTGACCTCTTATGGTCTCTTCCAGGTTGAGGCCCCTACACTGATTAGCCTGCTCGTCCTACTGGGAGGGGAGCAAACTCCCCACTGCTCACTGAAGCCATAACATCCCAGTTATCAGCAATCATAGTGCTAGTTGCCATTTAAAGACACTCACCGAGCAGGAACCAGGACGCTCAGCTATCACAATTTCTCTCTAACCTGGCAAAGTATTTTTATCTGATTTGCAGAAGCTCAGAGGGGTTAATGCCCCACAGCTAATAAACAGCAGAGCTAGGGCTCAGCCTGGCTGTATTTGGTTCCACCCCCCCCACCCCCCATGCTCCCATTGCAGCATCTAGCCTCCAACAGTGGGCTAGCCTGGGGTAACCCAGTAAGGGTCTATAATGCACCATATGATTATCATCTCTTTCTCTGCCAGATGGTGACTCACTTCAGGGCAACAATGCACACAGTAGAGGTCACAAGTGTGGATTCTAGTGTCAGAGCCCGGGTCTGGATCCCAGTGCTGCTTCTTACCAGCTGTGTGACTTTCCACAAGTAACTTAACCTCTCTGGGTCTCTGTTTCCTATTCTGCAAAATGTAGATACTGCCTACCTACCTCAGGGACCTACTGTGAAGAGGATCATCCCTAAGAAGCATCTAGCACCATGCTGGCTCGTGGTAAGCAATCAACAAACGCTCACTGTCATGACTGCCCTGCTTCCCCTGGTATGCAGCACAGGACTGACACCGAGTCCACAGTCAATGAAGAAAGGCCAGTTGACTCAACAAAGAGATGAACTGGGATGATGTCTTGCCAAAGTGTTGGGTAAAACTGCTGGTGCTGTTGTTATGGGGAGAGATTTCCAGATGGAGCTCATCAACACGGATGGCCAGTCCAACAGCTCAGGACCCTAGGGAGCACCCCCTCCCCACTACAGTTTTGGGCTCCTTTGCCTCCAAGGCCCACCCAGCCCAGGAAAGTGCTACTTCTCTCCTCCCCTACTGTGCCTCAGACCTCCCCAGTGCTGTTTCTGCTGGACCACAAAGCAGCCGTCTGGAAGGCATCCGGGGCAGCCCTTCCTTGGGACATGCAACAGCCCTCCCCCGGCCCAAGGCTGGGGTGCCAGAAGGACAAACCCCGCCAAACATAGGGACCCACGGCCCAGTCAAGTCAACAGCTGGGCCGCTGGCTGACTTCCCCTCTGTTCCTTGGAATATTCTGGCAATGAGAAGACATAGTCTCAGCAACTTATAGAAATTTTCCCAGGATATCCCAGTCTCTAAGGGAACAATTTGCTCCTTTCTCACACATTTAAATCCCTTTTCTGGGAAGACGAATTCTTGTGTGGGTGTATGTACAGGCATGCACACACACTTTTAATTTGTTCCTGTGTATGATCAAGTAAAATTTCAGTGACAAATCTAATAATAGCAACGACTAATATTTGTTTAGTACATGCTAGGTAAAAAGTAGCTATTATATTCATCATCTTATATAGTCCTCACAACGATTCTTGAGATAGGGGCTCCATCGTGCCCATTTTACAGATGAGGAAACAGAGGTGGCTGACATGCGAAGGGCGGGCTGCTAGTCAGTGGCGCAGATCTGAAGACCCTGGTGCCCAGGAGCACTGTCCCTTCCCTGTGCCACCTCCTTCAACTGTGCTGAAGGAGTTAACCAGTTGGAGAGGTTTTCTTTCCTTGGGTATGATTTTTTTTTCTTTGGGCTTGTAAGGTCGACAAAGAGAGGTTCTTTTTCACTGCTGGAGTCCGTGACCCTGGAGGCTGAGAAAGGAACCTGAAGTTGCTCCTGCACTTTCTAACACGAACCACCCGCTGACTTTCTGGGGCAGCTCAGCCCCTGCCAGGTGCCCCTTCCTCTGGGCCCAGGGCCCGGGAACCAAGCCTCAAAGTTCAGCTTGTTTCCTCCAGCACAGACGTTTGGAAACTGAGATTTCCCACATTTTCACCACACAAAAGCCAGGTTGTATTTTTGTCCTCTTCAAAATATGCCAAAGGAACTTCTTCTTCCCCCTGAACTTTCTCCAGAAATAAATAGAAAAAGTGAACACCATTTTGCCTTGTAAGCTGAGAATAGAAAAATCAACACTCAGGGTGGCATTTCCAAGACGTTACAGAACAGTGAACATGCAGATCTGTCGCAACACCGTTTGGCAACCTCGGGGATGCAGGAGATGATATTTCTCACCCCCAAACTCCTCATCAGGCTTACACTCAAATGTTTCTTTTTCTTTAAAACCAGAATCCAAAACAGGTAAGAGGCCTTGATAAATGAATACCGCCTGGATTAGAATTCTGAGTTAACAGACCAACCACAAGCAAATAAAACATAAGTATATACAGATAATTTAGTGAAACAAAGAAGACAGTGGCCCAAGATAAACTAAATTGGAAGCATAAAGGTTGACCCCAAGGAGAGGAAGGGAAGAGTTTGTCCCGTAACTGGTGAACTAAGCATGATTGTAAGAAGCAGGGGTTATTTTCAACTCACGGAATCAGCTGTCTGCAGGACTGTCTGCCGTCCTGCTCTGGGCCGCCCAGACCCCTGTGTCTGCACCTTCAAAAGCCTCCACGTGGGTTTCCTGCGTCTCCCCCGCCCCATCTCCCGGCTCAGCGAGAATCATCTTTCACAAACACTGTTTGATCACATCACTCCCTGTTCTGCTTCTCTCACCAGGCTTCCCTTCTCCTCAAAGTCAAACACCTAGCTCAGCCCCTAGGACCCGTCCCCCAGCCCCTGGCTCCTGGCAGTCTCCTCCCCCACCTCTGCTCATCACTCCCCAGGAATTTGCTCCCAGCAAGGCACCTGGCTGTGTGCTGTCCTCCACGCAGCACAGCTGGAGAAATTCTGGGCAGGAAGCAGAGGGCTTTGCTACCTTTGCTACCATCTACTCCCAACTCCTCCCCTGGGAGGACCCACTGTAAAGGTAAGCTGGTGGAGAGTCACCTCAACTTATTCCCACCCCTCCAGGAATGAGGGGCTCACTCGCTCCTATAAGGAAGAGGAGCAGAAAAAGGACTGGGCTTGCAGACTAAAGTCTGCATCCATCCTCATCTCTCCCAGTCCCAGCTGTGTCATGCTGGGCAAGTGATGGGCCCTCCCTGGGGCTCAGATCCTCCATCGGCAAAATGCAGCTATCAAGTCCTACCTGATAGCCATCGAAAACATCATGAACATCATCTTCATCATCTCTGGACAATTTCAGTGTGAAAACAACATGGTGTTGTAACTAGAAAGATCTGGATTCTAATACCACCTCCAGAACTTGGGGACATGAGTGAATTTCTCTGAAATTCACTTTCCCCATCCTTAACGTGGGGATAAAAACTCCCTCAAAGGGTGACTGCCTGGATTAAATGAAATGATACATATGAAGATGGCTTTATAAGCTGTTTAATTAGTACAAATGTAAGTACTTCTGCTGAGCTAAAACCTGCCTCCTGGCAACTCACCCTGTGGCCACAGGTGGCTGAGACATCACACAGAGATGTTCTGATCTTGCCATCAGGACCTCTGAGACTTCCCTCCTCCTATCTGAGTGCCCTATCCCTCAGCCATTCCCGGGGGGCGGGGTGTCTCTGGTTTGCTTCTGGTACTACCTGAGTTCCTCTCCTGGCAGGGGATGCATATGAGAGAGTGCTGCTGGAATTTTCTTCAGTGGGATTCTAGCCCCAGTGCCTTTACACCAGCCCTTCTCTCCTTTGCAAGGCCCCCCTGCAGTCTCTTTGTGGAGCCTCCCATCCCACAGGTCATGCCCTTTGCCCTGTCATGCCCCACGCCATGAATTTAAGGTCTGTGGACACTTAGGTCAGAGACCTGGTGTCCTCTTTGCCTGTGTGACCCTGAACTAGCCATTTCCCCTCCCCTGGGCACTTGCTCCCTTTGGAGTAGAATGAGGAGGTGGACAATGTCATCATTGGACCTATCCATTGGAACTATTACATGCAGATTTTCACCAGTTGAATTTGACCTTGAACCCTCCCCTACTTTCCCCTTTAACTTTTCAGCAGAGCTTTTTAGGGATTATTTAGAAAGGGCTTGGACAAGAGTCCTTCATCGCTGACATCCTGTGCATCCACGTGCTCTTCACAGTAGATCCTTGGAGCTCTTTTTGTTATTCTTATGTCAAGCCCAAGCTGGCAATAACCCTGTTGCTTCCTACATACCTGACAGAGAACACATACAGCCCTGCTACTGCCACTTGGCTCTTGTCAACCTGTATTCTTGTGTCTGCCTAATGAACACCTGTACTGCAACCCTCAGGGGCATCTGTAGGGGTTTTAATGACTGCAGACATTTCTGGGTTTTATGCATTTGTGTAGCCATTTGCTGCCCCACATATAGCGAGAGAGTGTTCATAGCAGTTTTATAGCAGTAAAGGGCTGTCTGGTTGAACACTTTGTTATACCAGGGCTGTTTTTCATCTCCGTAGCAGTCTTGGCTTGGTACTCTCGGAGCAGGGGAGACTGCCACTTATATCCCCTTTCTGAGCACTAGTTTCCTGTCTCTAAAACGGGCATGAGGGTTTCTGTGAGCATCGAATGACATAACAGAACAGCATCTGGCACACAATAAACAGTTATTTTGCACTTTGACAACTTTGTCAAAGAGCTCACCCCTTTGCTCCCTGCCCCCTCGTACACATCACCGACACCTAGTGGTAGACCATGGTAACTGCAGGTGTGAGTACCGGAAGCTCCAGACCCTTTACGTGCCTGACCTCATTTAAGGGACTGCCGTGTGTACAAGCAATGCCGGGATCTGCCTCAGCTTTTCCAAGCACTTCCATTTTTATCATCTAATTTTATTCTCACCCCAAACTTTAAAAGTGAGTAGATGAGTAATAGGGACAAAGGGAGGATCAGAGCCAGTGGTGGAGCAGGGACAAGACCTGCCCTAGACAGAAAATTCCTCAAGGTCAAGGGATTTGTCTCATTTCCCACCACATCCCCTGTACCTATGACACTGCTTGGAATGCAGCAAGGGCTCAGAAAATATATGTAGAATATATGGCAATTTTAGGAAACCTCTGTCTATGCAAGTCCATTTTCAGTTTAGAAATCCACATGGTGAAGTGGCTTGCTCCAGGTGACACAGAGAAAGCACTGCATGCAGGCTGTGGCTGGGAAGAATATTTTGCTGGGAGAGGGTTGAAAAGTGGTGCAGGACTATGTAATGGACAGAGTGTTTCTATCCTCCAAAATTCACATGTTGAAGCCTAATTCCCAACATGATGGTATTAGGAGGTGGGGCCCTTGGGAGGTGGTTAGGTCAGGAGGGTGGAGCCCTCATGAATGAGATTAGTGCCCTTATAACAGAGACCCCACAGAGCTCCCTCACGCTGCCTGCCATGTGAGGATACAATGAAAAGAAGGCCGTGTAGGAACCAGGAAGGGGGCTCTCACCAGACACCGCATCTGCCTTTATCTTGGCCTTCCAGCTTCCAGAACTGAGAGAAATAAGTTTCTGTTGTTTACGAGCCACCCAGTCTGTGGTCCTCTGTTATAGAGGCCCGAGCTGAGAGGACAGACCATAAAGAAGACATAACTGCAGGAGGGCAGCCACCTGGGATGAGGGGTTGGACTGGGGGCCCTGCAGGGCTTCAAACGTAGTATCATACTCCCTTTCTTCAGCTAGCTGGTAGGGACATGAGAAGTTATCATTATTCTTTAAAACACATACATTTATTATAAATACTGCTCTTCACTATGAAAGAATATTATTTTGAAAAAATTTCATAATATTTTGCAAGAGACATAGGAGAAGCCGATGTCTGTAATGCAGTAGAGGGAACATGGAAAAGGCAGATTTGAAGAAGGTTTGCTGTGGATTTAGCGTCTCTTGAAACAGTTGAGAAATGTAAGTGGAAGTCTCGAGTTATTCTGAAATCATTTCTGTTTATTTTGACCTTGGCACCTCCAGGGCTGATACACAGGGTCACAGCTTTTCAACCCCTACATTGGCTTGACTTTGAAACCCACCAAGGCTGAGAGGCTCTTGATCCATGGAAGCAGAATTCGAGAAACAGCTGCATCCCAGAAGAGCTGAGTAATCCTGAACAGGTGCCTTCACTTCTCTGGGCTCCCTGTGTGACGTGGAGAAACTAGACTCTCTGCCTCACCTTTCTCTCAGGGCTGGTGTGGAGTAAATGAGAACATGCAAATGAAGGTGTTTTATAAACCAGAAAACCTGGTGTAACTGTAGGATGACTATTACCATAACTACTCCTGGCAGAAAAGTACTCTAAAAATGACATACAGTGTCCCCCAAATGTGAGGCATTTGTGTTATGACCGGGCAATAACTTTCAGCCAAGGTTTTCTGGAACAGAATCAAGTTCTCATACCACTCCAGCCAAAACAGGTGGAAAGAACACTTAGCAGCTGTCTTCTAGTTCCACAAGATTTATGACAAGAGGCCGAATAGCGCCATGGCTACAAACCAGACTCCAGGGCCAGACAGCGTGTGTTCGAATCCTAGCACCACCACTACCTAACTGGACAAAGTACGACCTTGGGCAAGATGCTTCACCTCTCCAAGACTCAGTCCATTCTCTTATGTGTAAAGTGGGGAAAATAACAGCTACCTCACAGAACTCTTATGAGGATTAAATGAGTTAGTATGTAAAGTGCTTGGAACAGTGCCCAGTACAGCCCAATATCAGTATGATATAGCCTCCATTTTCTGAGGGGGGGAAATTACATACAAGAAATAGGTGACAATTGCAGTCATCAATTGGGAAGCTGTGTTAGACACTTGGAAGGACTTCCTGGCAGGGCTGCATAGTGCTCATCATGGAATTTGGAGAATCCCCAGTTAGCGCCTTCTTGGCCAACTATGGGCTGGTGAGAGGGCGACCTTTTCAGAGAATCTGAGGCTCCAACACTTTTCAAAAATAAGCAACAGAACCCTGGGTCCAGGAGAAAGCAGAAGCTGAGCTAGGGAAAAGCTTCAAAAATGCTGACAAATGGTCCACAGCCTGGTCTCTGCAGTGGACCTGTAGTGAATCTGTGGGGTGTCGTGAGTTTTCGAGGAACACCACATGTGACACACTTGGTGCCTGGCCCACAGTAAGCACTATGGTTATTGTTACCTCTTTTTTCTCTTCATCTGTCCATCCACCCAAGTGATCATTCTGAAGCAGTACTGTCCAAAAGAAATTTCTATGATAATATACATGGTCTGTATCTGCACTGTCCATATGTCCAGCTGGTCACGTGTGGCTGCTGAGCACTGGAAATGTGACTGGTGTGACTGAGCAACTGAGGTTTCAATTTAATTTAACTTTCTTTTCAGGTGTTCTCATGGCTTTTTAAAAAATTATTTAATTTTAATTAATTTAAATAGCCACCTATGACCTGTGGCCACCATATTGGACAGCACATTATGTAGCCATGTCACTTCTTGGCTTAAAATCTTTCCAGGTCTCCAATCCCTTTGACATGCCTCCAAGGCTCAGCACAATCTCCAGATGAGGGATGCTCTCTGTGCACACCCTGCCCTGCAACCACTGTTCCACACTGTTACCTGCATACCCCAGCTTGTGCCTCTATCCTGCTCTGAATGCCCTTTCTGGCTTCTCTACCTAGTAAGCTCTTCAGGAAGCTTTCTCAGGCTATCCCCTCCCACCCACTCAGAGGTCAAGGGTACCACCTCTGGCTCCTTTAGCCTCCAGGGCTTCTCCTCACCCCAGCATTTAGCCAGCAGGGGTGTCCTTGACTGGTCACAGGTCTGTCCCCTTTCCTAGTTGCTCCCTGAGGGCTGATCAGGGCCATGTTGTAAGCATTTCTGTACCCGGTGCCCTGCACAAACCTTGGCTATGGCTGGTGCTCTGGGGTGCACAGAGCTCTATAGGACACAGTCCATCCTCGTGGTCCCACAGTGCTCCCCCTGTAGGAGGAAGCAGTGACTTCCACCAAGGTCCCTTCCACTTCCCAAGGCTGGTCCTCTGAGTATCACTTGCATACATCACCGTATTTCATCAGTCTGAAGACGCCAGCAATGCTAAGATGCATCATTGATTCAGTAATAGCCTTTTTGAGCAAAGAAAACAAAGAAAGCATGATGTGTAAATGACACATTGGTTGTAAGACACTGCTTTCAGAAATGTCAAAATGCAGAGAAAAAAAATTGCCTCAAGGAAAGTGAGGCAAACCATGAGTGGGCCTCTTGGGAGCTGCCCCTCTAGAGAACTGTTCAGTGGTGGCACATGAAGGACACCTTCCTCAGCTCCTCACTCTATCTTATTCCAGCTGCTCTCTGACTGGGCCCTTGGAACTGAAGGATTCACATATGTCCTATGGTTTTTTGAATGGATCTAATGGATATTTGAATAAAATTTGTTTTCTGACTAGAAACTACGTATAGAAATAATAACTATTGTACAAAATTCTTTTTCACCTCAGGGCCTTTGCATTAGCTGTTCCTCTTCCTAGAACACTCCTATCCCAGATTTTGTCTAGGTGCCTCTCCCTTATTTCTCAGGTCTTATTTAAATGGCCTCTACAGAGCCGCCTTCCCTCACCTTCTTGCCGAGGTTGGTCTCACCCTCCCTGCCTCCCCCCACCCAGTCAGTTTCTCTCCAGAATTAATGATCTCATTTTCTTCCCAGTGCTTATCAACATTTGGAATTAACTGTGTATTTGTTTATTCTCTGTCTCTTCCTAACAAGATTGTAGGCTTCTCAAAACCAAGGATTTTGTCTAGTAGATACTCCAGACATGTTTGTGAGCAACTGAAAATACAGAAAAGCATAAAGAAAATAATAAAAGCTCCCCATGTCTCCACTACTCAGAGAGAATCACAATAAACATCTAGTGCACAGCTATTCTTCCAGGCATTTTCTGCATGTGTGTGTGCTCACACATAGTCATTTGTTTTTTTAAGATACAACCTATTTATATTGCTTTGTAATCTGCTTTTTTGCCCTCCACTTACTATATCATGAATATTTTTCACATTCATATGCATAGCTGGCCATCCCTGTTTTTAATGGGGGCACACTATTTCCTCATGTGGAGTACCCCAGTTGATTAAATCAGCCTCTGCAGGTGGCACTTAGTTTGTTCCAGTCCCCCTGTCATGAGAAGCAGTGCTGCAAAGGAGCATCTTTGTACAAATACCTTTGCACGACTGTCTACTGATGTCCACTAAAGTGTTATTACTGGTCAAAGCATATGGACTTATTACTGGACTTTGGATAAATAGTGAGAATGGGGCCACTTTTCAGGTGAGGAATCCTGTGCACAAGAATCTTGCAAGGTTCAGAGGGGGTTGAGAAAGAGACAGGAGACAGGCCCGTCTCTGTCCCTTGGCCAAGTACTCTCTAGTTGGAGAGATTTAGAAAATCCCCCGGGAACCCAACACTCAGGGCCGAGCACCCCTGGAAAGTCCAAGCCCTCCCTGAGCAGCCTCCTGGAGCAAGTGGCTTAGCCATTATAGGTTTAGTTATTGCTGTCTTATGGTAGATGTTATTTTTTAAAAAATGAACTATCTTGAAAGATTGTATCTTGAAATACATAGATACATGCATGCACATGCCAGTAAGGTGCAATTTATAATTAAATTCTGTAATTATACCTGACTGAACTCACAGCTTAATACAGCACAGGTGTGGGCCACCAACTAACCTGAATTTCAGTTCAAAAGGGTGAAATCACTATTTTCTCCCTCTCGACATATTTAATAGCTACTGTAAAACCAATGAATATAATTTGGCTTCATTTTGAAACTCCCATTTCTGTCATTGCTTCCTTGTAGTTCATGTCACCTGTGTCCCCAGACAAATCCAGTCTGACATTGGGTGAAATCCTCCAGTCTGAAACCAGGGAACAAAGGCTATGTGAAAACTTCCAAAGGATGTGTGAAAAGACTGTGGTTCTAGTGTTCACACCATCAAATCTGATTCTCCCCGCCCCACCAAGCTCTGGCTTCAACTGCCTTTACTGCAGTCAGATATCTGACGGGTGCAGATCCTTCATATGTAAAAAGCATGTCACAGGCTATCATATATGTTCCATCCTTTGTTGCACCTGATTCTTACAACAGCCTTAGGAGGTTGGCCCACAAGGTTTATTGCAGTAACTATTATGTTACAGATGAGTCAACTGAGGCTCAGGGCAGGAAAGGGACATGTTCAAGTTCACACAGCAAACAGGAGGCTGAGTTGAGGCTAAATCTACATCTTCTGACTCCTAGTTCAGAGCCTTTTCCATGGTATCAGGGGAGAACTGGAGGGACCTGCCAAGTGGGCCAGGCTGGTAAGTGCCTATGTCTCTTCCTCTTCCTCTGGCCAGTTTCAACCTTATGGTGCTGACCTAAAGGAGGCCCCAAACATCACTTTGGCAAGTACTGATCTGAACCGGACAGGTAAGGGGCTGACTCTGGGCAGCAGTCTGCAGGAGCGAGCTAACCATGTAGCTGGGTGGCTGAGAGAACCAGCTCCAGGCTGGGCGGACTCCAGTCACTGTTAATAAGTTAATGGTGCTAGAAGACAGTCATTATGTTCTTTAATTGGCCTACTTAGGAAATCACAAAGCTGGCAACTTTTACTTTGAAATTTTACTTTTCCATGAAATCCCAAAATCTGAAAACCCCTGATTTATACAACCATGAACGAGAAGTTATATTGTCTTAAAAAAATTACCTAGATTCTAGTCACTGTGCTAATGTTTCACATGTGCTCTTTCTTCCAGCCTGAAGATAGTCATGGGAAATAAGAATTATTATCCTTCTGTAGACCAGGAAACTGAGGCCCAGAGAGGTTAAATAATTTGCCCCAAGTCAGACAGGTAGTAAGTGGCAAAGGCAGGATGCTAACCTGGGTCTGTCTAGCTCCAGAGTGTGGCGAGGAGGAGGGGGGGCGGAGGGGGAGGAGGGGAGGAGGGGGAGGGGGGAGGAGGGGGAGGAGGGGGAGGAGGAGGAGGAGGGGGAGGAAGAGGAGAGATTTCCTCAAGCATAACTGAGCAAAGATGCTCTTGTTCACTCACTCCTTCATTAAACCTTTGCTGAATATTACCAGGGAGGAAGCCAGCCTAATGGAAGGAAGGTGCTTGGGGATGGGCAATTCCAGGCTGGAGTCCTGGCTGTGATCCTTATCAGCTGGGTGACCAGCTGGCCACAGAACCTTTCGGATCTTGGCATCTCCAACTGTGATGTGATAATATAAAACCTCCCTAACGGCATTGCTGTGATGACTAGCTGCAATAACATGTGAGAAGAGGGCCCAGCAGTACCTGGCACATAGTGGGTGCTTGATGGACACCAGTCCCCTGCCTGTCCTGAAAATGAAAGCCACTGTGCAGGTCGCCAACACTTGGGGCTTAGGGTTGGAAGTGCTCTTTCACATCATCTGGCTCAACTATCCCACTTTACAGAAGGGAAAATCGAGGCTCATATAGAGATAGTGACTTGTCCAAGGTTATAGTGCAGGGCGATGGCAGAGATGCGACCAGAACTCACATCTCCTAACTTCCCCCCTTCTGCTTTTTCTGTGACAGCAGGTTAGTGACCTCTTGAATGCAGCAGCCAAGTTAGCTGTAATGTAAGTAGATTGGAGATAGATGAGAGAGCATTAATAATATGTTGTTGGGTAGCTTAAATGAAAACAATCACTTTTTGACCAAAGAGTAAATGTCTAAAATATACTTTCTTATTTATCAAACAAGTATATATCACTTACTCTGAGCCTGCCACATACTAGGCAAAGGCCTTAAGAAACATGAACCTATTTAATCATGACTACAATGAGGAAGTTTCTCTTGCTATCATCCCCATTTCACAGATGAGGAAGCTGAGGGACAGAGAGGTTAATTAATTTGCTCAGGAGCCTATAACTAGTAAATTGGCAGAGCTGGGTTTTGAACCTAAGTGCTCTGGCTCCAGAGCCCATGTCATCACCACTACACATGCTGCTTCTCACCTGGAATAATGAATTGCTTTCTACCGTGTACACAAGAGTGTACCTCTGCATTGGTTGAGAACAGTAATGATAAGCATAATCATAATAGTAATATCAGGAAAAGAAAACCAATATCAATAGACAATTCCCTCTGTAATTTTTGGGAAAACTCAATAGCACCTGCACAAGCTTCCAAAATTGCCATTCTCTTTCTCCCCACCCCACCTCCATTCTGCATGCCATTCCCTCCACCTGGAATACTTCTTCTTTGTCTGAATTCAAGCCTTGTTCTTCAAGACTCACCAGTTCTGGGACATTTTTCTGATGATGTCTCCTGTCATGGTGGGTCAGCGGTCACTGGGTCAGTGTTGATGGTGGGGTTTGACATTGAGCCCCATGAGCAGGATGATAAAGATGATTTGGTTTCAGGAACTTTCCCAGGGGCTCAGATCACTCTGCTCATCAGTGATGCCCAGGAGTAAGGTCAGCTGTTGGCTCACCGAGGTGTGGCTGTGTCTATTAATGCCCTAAATGCTACAAACATTTATGGAGTACCTTCTTGGTCCATGTTACTGCATTTAGTAAGCACTCCAAGCCTTTGGGGTAAATACCGTCACCCCTATTTGAGCAATGAGGACGCTGGCTCAGGAAAGTTGGATAACTTGTCCAAGGCCACAAGACCGACTGAGTGGTAGAGCTGGGGCCTGAAATCAGGTACCTAAATCCCCTGTGGGAGGGAAAGCTCTTTATGTAACCGTCATAGTAAATGTTGATTCCAACAAGAATCAGCAATAGATGCCAAACCGAGGGGGAAAGATTTGACAAGGAACAGGATATTTACAGAGTCTTGAAGTATCTCCCTACAAAGTACTTATTTATTACAAATGGAAAAATGGCAATGGGGGAACAGGAAACCATCTGTGATGGTTGGTTTTATGTGTGAACTTGGCTAGGCTATAGGCCCACTTATTCTTCCAACACTTGGAGGTGCTGTGAAAGTATTTTGTAGATGTGGCTAATGCTGCTATCAGCTGAGACGTTAAGTAAAGGAGGTTACCCTCAATAACGTGGGTGGGCCTCATCCAATCAGTTGAAGGCTTTAAGAGCAAAAACTGAGGTTTCATGGAGAAAGAAATTCTGCCTCAAGACTGCACATCAGCTCCTGCCTGAGTTTCCAACCCCCAGCCTGCCCTACAGATTTCAGACTTGCCAGCCCCACAATCGTGTGAGCCAATTCCTTAAATCTCTTTTATAGATATGTCATCATAACCAAGTGGTCAAAATTAACATCACCAATAAGGGGCAAAAGAGCATCATGTGCCTCCAAACATTATACCCTCAGAAGGACACAACATCGTGAGGTGGTATTAATTTTGTCATTGGAAAAAGATAAAAGTATTAGTTAAACAATAAAAAAAGATCTCTCCTCTGTCCTCCGGTGCTCCCAGGCTGGCAGTGGCACTGGCCACTGGACCTGGTAGCCTTCATGAACCTGGTCCAGAAATGGGCTCACGCTTGGTGAATGTGTTCAGACGAGGATCTGTTGTCTGCCTGTCCTCCCCTTCTCTCTGCCCGCCTCCCTCTTCCCTTCCCCTTACCCCCCACAAAGACACACAGACTTGCCAACACCCGTAGTTGGTAATTTCCTCTCTGCCACCCAGCGGGCCCAGGATAATTCCATCACCTCAGTCTGATGATGCCAGTGCCGCAGTGAGTCACTCTGCTCACATCTGTGGATTCCTGTCAGAGCTGGTTATCTATCAAAGGAGGGATGTTAACATTTACGGCAGTGAGCAGGGACCGTGACAGTGCAAGAAAGCCAGGCTCCAGCTACCTTTCCGAGCTGCAGGTGGTTTTTATGGAAGCAGAATATCACCACTTATTATTTATTTCACTTTTTATTTTTAAAATCTGATTAATATAGCTCGCCAATAAATTTGGCCAAGCGCAAGTATTTATGCAGTGCTCTTGGCAGGCTCGGTGCGACAGGGCTTAATTGCCGCGAGGGCAGAGGCAGCCACGTGAAGTGAGCTTCCTCCAGCCTGAATGTGAACCAGCCTCATTCCATGGGCTTTGGGGGCAGTGGTTCTTGTGGGGGACCCAGGGGATGAGCCCAGGAGGCCTTCTGGCAAAGAAGCAAGGAGTGCAGAAGACTGAGAACCCGAGAGGCCGGCTCTGCCATGCGGTGGAAGAGCTGGGGAGCCAGGCAGACAGGCCGAGGGTCAGAGCCCAGCCCAGCCCAGTGAGCTGGACAGGCTGGGCAACTCCGCTAAGCCTCTGTTTGCCCACATGTAAAATGGGCATGAAGCATTTCAAAGGACCGCTGAGAGGGTTTAATAAGAACACATTTGGAAAGGGCCACCCAGTGCCTTCCAAATAATAAAATAATAGGTCCTCAGATATCTTAAGTTTAATGTTTATAAGAGGGTGGCCTATGGAACAAAGCTTAGTTTTGAATCTTAGCTCTGCCACTTACTAGCTATGTGACTCTGGGCACATTGAACCTCCCTGTGCCTCAGTTCCCTCAGCTGTAAAATCGGGATGCCCACAGGGTTGTAGTAAGGATTAAATGAGATAATCCATACCTGGCACTCTGTCCATACCTAATATAGCTGCTATTATTATTGCTGTTGTTATTTCTTCCCTTACTTTCTGCCCACCTCCTTCCATGGTCTGGTTCTGAAGGACATTCCTGCTGGTGAATTCCCACCTACGCTTAGAGGCCTAGTTTAAATATCACCTCTTCTATCAAGTCTTCCCTGATCCCCTTTAGTAGAATAAGAACAACCCCCAAGTCTGCACTGACACACTGTGTACGTCTCCATCGTGACTGCTCTCACAGCCTGATGCCCACCCTGTTTGAAAGGAGACCCTCCCTCCTGCATCACTTTCAGGGTGGGACCAGGTTTTGTTCATTGCTGCCAACCTGCTACACAGCTGCCCAGCCCTTGTCAACTCACAGCACACAGAGCAGGTGGTAATATCAGTCTGACGTCACAGCCCCCTCCCTCACCACCCTGGAGCAGAGGGGATCGATGGCTGTGCCCCACTGTAACTCATTTGCAGCACACGGGGCACCCTGGGGGGGCAGCTCTGGCCTGGTGCCTAGAGTCCATGGCTCAGGGGTGCTGGCGAGAGAATGGAGATTTTCTTAGCAGCTGCCATCTCTCCCTGTCAACAGTTTGAGCAGGACCAGGTGACAATGCTGCCTAGGAGAGGAGAGGACTGTCTGTTTGCGGCTTCTGGATCCACAAGTTGAAGCAGCGACCACAGGCCCAGCCAGGTCTGTGGGATGTGCATTTCAGGGGATTTCCAAAGTTTAGGGCAAAAAAAGAGGTCGGCTTGTTCCACAGGCTCTCCATCTGGGCTGACGGGTGGGATGTGTCTACTTGGGAAGAGTGACACTGGATGCTGGGACAGGGTATCTGAGACAAGTCCTTTGTCAGTAAAGCACCTGACCCTGCTTTCCCAGACTGTTAAGCTGTGGCCATTTTCCTGGGCCCCGTGCATGATGGATCTCCCTTCCTCTTTCAGGGCTAATTCATTTACCAAAAGGGTATCAGCTCCATTCAACAGCCAGCGTTCCTGGAGCCTCCTCAATGTGCCAGGACCGATGCTGGGCACAGGGGACACAGAGATGGGTTAGACTGTGGCCTGCACTTGAGAGCTGACTCTCTAGTGGGGAAACTTCCATGGAAATCCAAATACAATATGGTGCCACACATGCAACAGGTGCCATATACACAAGGGAAACGGGTCATATAGAGAAAGAAGGGTGGGAGGGCAGGTCAAAAGTCCTCAGAGAGATGTGGCTGAAGCATGGCTTTGAAGGAATTTGCTGGGTGGAATCAGTGGGAGAAAAGCACTCCAGGCAGAGAGATCAGCACAGAGATACGGTGTTATAAAAAGTACTGTCTGTGTGGGGGACTCTAAGTTCATGGCGGGAGGGCAAGGTGTGAGCAGAGAGAGGCAGGGTGGGTGACGAGGCCACAGAAGTAGGCTGCAACCTGCCCCATCCCTTGTGTGGGGTGCAGAGGAGGTGGTCTTTTCTGCCCAACCGTGAACATGTTCTGCCATCAGCAGTACCATCTTTGAATACTTAAAGGGGACACACACACACGAGTAAACCTGTGTCTGTTAATTTGTATATACTTGTGTATAAATCATATGAACAATCAAATCCCAGAATGTGAGTGGTTGAGCTCAGAGATATAAGGAATTTCTTAGAAACCCAGGTAGAGTTCAGTATGGAGGGGGTTATGATTCCATAGGGGGCACAGGGAGAGCTGTGAACTGAGAAAAAGAAACCTGGTTTCAGTCTCTGTTCTAGTGATGCTGCATAGGGTTGGGCAGGTTGTTCACTGCTCAAGGACATACAGCTGATGGGGGTGATTTGGGGCTGGGCTCACCTGGGTTCACATAGTGGGGACGTGCACCACTTCCTAATTCACACAAGGGACTGCCTGGGCTCTGCTGGGTCAGGCCAGCTGTGGGGAAGCAGAGGTTCTTTCAAATGGAAGAGCTGGCTCAGATGACTTTCCAAGTCCCTTCCAGCACTAATATTACACACACGCACACTTAAGAAAGTTGACTTGGTTTCCTTGTTGACCAAGGAGGATCATTCCTATAGCATCATTTTCCAGTTTAGCCAGGCTGGACTCCCCACAGCTCTGCTTTCCTTCTCCAGGGATCTCACCAGGGTCCTCCTCTTCCTTCAAGGGCAGAGCCCTGCCTCCTCCAGGAACCTTCTGGACACCCTCACCCATCTCCCCACTCCCCACTCCCAGGTCACTTATTCTTCAAATGTCCTCCGAGCACCAACCAGCTTCCCTGATTCAGAGTAAGGTAAAGATCAGATCTCACTTCTGTCAAGTACCAGCTTGTCCTAGGAGGAAGAGGTGCCGAAATGGGAATTCTTACACCCTCGCTGGTTTCGGCAATTTTCATGCCTCTATTCAAAGTGAATGACCCTCTCAGATGGGAGCCTAGACGGACTGTGAAGGTAAATGAGACACACTGCCCAGCTGTACAAAGGCAAAGATGAAAATCTAGTCTTTGTTTTATTGACGCGCAAGTGAGAAAGCAGCCGGCTCTGGGGGTCCGAGTTGGCTGGGGGTGGGGGATACAGCTGGACTTCACTCGGGGAAGGGAGGCGGAAGGAGGAGGAAGAGAGGGAGGGCTGTCTTGGAGCAGATCCAAGACCCAGGCAGGAAAAGCTCGGAGAAGAAAATTCATATCCTGATTCTCTGAACTTCGTGGGACTCTGTCTGAGTTACTCCTCCACCCATCGGACTGGTGGTGAGAGAGAGAGAGAGAGAGAGAGAGAGTGTGTGTGTGTGTGTGTGTGTGTGTGAGTGAGAGAGAGAGAGAGAGAGAGAGAGAGAGAGAGAGAGAGAGTGTGTCTGTGTGTGTGTGTGTGTGAGAGAGAGAGAGAGAGAGAGGTGGGGGGGAGCTTCAGATTTCATGAAATCCATTTTAATCAACCTCTGCAATCCACAACACTCTGTAATTACAAGGCTCTTATGCTCAAGTACAAAAAAACTCACCGAGAAAGCAACATTAAGCTTGTGAGCGGAAACATGAAAATTCATGAAACGCACAATTAAGGATCCAATGACAATGTTAACTCTCCCCTTTGCCAGCCCAGGCACTGGGGATTACCAACAAAATGGGCAAATTTAACCCTGAGGCATCTGCCACCGACGTTGGGAATCCTGACCCCGCCTGCTCTCTCAGTGGGTTCCCATTTGCTGTTGCCAAAGGCTGTCCAGGGCCCATCTTTCAGAGTCCGAGCCCTAGGGGAGGGGAGAAAGACAGATCTAGCCTTAGAGGGGAGGAGCCAAAGAGTAGTATTTGAGAAATGACCCCAGTGCTTGCTGTTACCTGCAGAATCCCCGAAAGACAAGACCAGACACTGATGTTCTTTCCCACGAGCCAAGGGGATTCAAGAGGGGTGGGGGTTGTGGTCACCTCTCATCAGAGGGGCTCCAGCTCTAAAACTGTCCCTCCGCTCTTACCTCTAACCTCATAGTCCAGGGCCTCCTCAGTTCTATCTTCCAGGACCCCAACTCTGCCTCCACCTCAATCCTTGCTGCCAACCGTGTACTCCCAACCCACTCCGTTAAGCTGGCTTCCAGGCCAATCTCCCTCAGCATGCATTTAAGAAGTCCCCCTCCTCCTCTTTCAATGTCACGTGAAGGAAGCAGGGCAGGAAGTTGTAGCTGAAGTATGATCTTAACTATGTTACATAGAAAAAAAATAAACTCAGAAAGAGAGGAGGAAATTAACCAAATATCATGGGTTACTTTTGGATTTGGTGCCTGCAGGGCAGGCTATAGGAGGAGGAAGAGATTAACAGAGCTTTATACCTTTCTTACTTGTGAAATTTTCACAGAGTATAACTCACAGTCAGAAAAAAAATGAAATAAACTTTAAATGTCATCTCTGTTCAAAATCCTTCTGCAGTTCATTTTCTATATGACAAAATAGAAATCCGGAGGCTGGTGTTTTCAGCTTTCTAAGATCTGGTCCCCATCGCAGGGCTGGCTTCATGGATGTGTGATCTGTGTAGTCGCACAGGGACCTGCACTCAGAAGGACCCAGAACATTGGTGGAATGTTCTGCTATGGCTGTCTTGAAATTCTTAATAATTTTTTGACAAGGGGCCCCATATTTTTGTTTCGCACTGTATCCCACAAATGATGTAACTGGTCCTGCTCATCAGAGTGTCTGCATCAGGAAACAACACAGTTCTATTACTCAGAACAGAACAATTGCAACCAGCCCTGGGACTGCTGCGTCTGGTGAGGGTCTCTAAGGCTGCGGCCAGGACGGTTCGGAAACCAGGCCATGAGAATTAGGGACGTCCAGCCTGGGGATGTCAAGACGCAGGAGATACTTAGCAAAGGCTTACTGAGCCCTTTGAACTCTCTTCTAGGCTCTAGGAACACAGCTGTGAACAAAGCAGACAAAGTCCCTGCTCTAGCGAGCTTCAGTGCTAGTCAGGGGAGACAGATAAACAACCAACCAACTATCCACGTTGGGTGGCACTATGAAGAAAAATGAATCAGGATAAGGGAGACAGAGAGAGCTGAAGGAGGGGGGCACACTGATTTAGGACCCGAAAGGAAGTGAATAAGCACTTGGCTGATAGAACTGTGGAAGATGTGGACACATACACAGACAATTACAATACACTGTAGGGTTTGCCATGGAGAGACACGCCATGGAGAGAGCATAAATTAGGAGAAAGCTGTCCAGCCTGGGGTGGGCAGGGGAAAAGGATGGGGAGGGGCTGGAATTTAGTCAACTTTGAATCATCTCTATCTCTTTTCCCTAACCCTCAAACCAGCAGAAACCACATCCTATGGACTATACCTTAGTAATTTTCCTTCCGTTCCCACTACCATAGACCAGCTTGGGTCTTCATTTCCCCTGAATCATTGCAATAAACTCGATCTGGTCTTTTCCTCTCATGCCACACCCTCTCCTGGGTGACCGCATCTACTCTTGTGCCTTCAGCCTGAATCTTATTCTCCAGCCCTGACCTCTTTCTTAAACTCCCGATCTGAATATCTAACTGCCTTTGTTTCGGAGGATTCCAAGCATCCGAAAGAGGGTGAGGCTTTCCAACTTTCCAGCTGGCTTCACATGTTGTTCCCATCTGGGCATTCCAAGGTGCTAGCCCGGGACACCAGCACCTTGTGAGCAAGGTAAGGAAACCGAGGCACAGATGGGTGCAGAAGGCTGCCCAAGGCCCTTTTGTAGCAAAGCAAGACTCTGCTTTTTCTGCTGCACAGTCAGCCACCTCAGCTGTACCTCAGCGGCCAAGCTGCCCGCCTGCTTGTCCTGCTGTGTTATCTCCAAGGTTTGCTCTAACTCTGAGATTTCTCTCCTCTGAGGAGGCCCTGGATGGGCAGACAGGAGAAGCAGAATCTGGGGAGTTTTCTCCACCCTGGGGTCAGGATATCAGCTTGGCTTTTCCAGAAACTCAAATTCATCAGTGCCCCCATGGTAATGGGATCTGAAGACGGTTGGAAAGTTCACATGAGACTGAAGTACATGGCAGAATGTCAATATATTAATTGGCATTGAGAAACAAAACTGTCCATGTTAGTCTGACCAGAGCTTTCTACACAGGAGGCCAATATCATCCTCAGAAAGTTGTTGGGTGAGCATGGTAACTTACAAATGACATTTCTCACTTCTTCTGTGACACTCTGGGACAAGGGCTTAACATTCATTATATATCAATCCCCAATTATTATGCCTACTTCACAGATGGAGAAACTGAGACTCAGAGAGGCTAAGTAGCTTGTCCCAGCTCACACAGCTAGTAAGTAGTAGAGCTGGGATTCAAATTCAGCACCAAAGCCGGTTTACTTAACCACTGACAGATACTGAATAAACGGTATTGCCAAAGAATGACAAGGTTTTGTTTAAGTAAAGTTGATGTTTAACATAATACCTGTGACAGTGCTCTGAAATAGTATTAGGGACACACAGATGGGAAGGATTATTCTTGAAAATGCTCTCCCCCAAATGAATCTTTATAATCAGGGTTTTATGTTAAATGCACTGTATGAGAGTTGCTTTTCAAAGGATTCTTCCTGTAAAGCAAGTAAATGATTTCGTTTCTGAAAACGAATAATCAACCCTGATTTACCTACTGCATAGTAAATCTGCTGGAGTAAAAAATATATTGTCTGGGGCCAGGTAGACCTGAAGCTGCAATTCTAAATCCACATCACCTGTGTTGTCTTGGCTATCTGAGTCTCCTGGCCTCAGATTTCCTTATCTGTAAAGCAGAGGTGATAATATATACCTCATAGGACTTTTTAGGGGAAAAAAGAGGAAATGTGTCAAATGCTTAGTACGGATCCGCATATGATAAGTACAATTTTTATTTTTCAGGTGATGCACTTTATAACCCAGTTCAGCTACTCAAGTTACCTGTATCATTATCATCACCACCACCGCCACCATCATTATCATCTTCATCATTTTTGTTTGGTGATCCGATTTAGCTAGTTATTTTGCTACGACGATGATGTTGTTAACGCAGCTATTCAATTTGCTGTTGAATTCAACTCACACATTTCTAACAAAACCCTCACATTAAAGTTGACTTTGGCAGTAACCACACCCCTGCATCCTGACTGCACTGTGCCCACGGGGGCTTCTCCTTCACAAGTTCTCTCTTGACCTCAGAGCCAGCACACATGGGATGCGCTGCGAGGGAAACCAGTGTTCCTTTGTACCTGAGGGGCATACATCTTTCCTGCTTGGGCTAGGTGGGCAGGTGGCTAGTTTCTTAGAGTCCATGGGATGTCAAAGAACCCCAGTCTCTAGAAGAGGTTGCATTTAGATGCGATGAGCATGACTAGGACTTGTCTAATAGTGGCTTGGATGGGAAGAGCTGTCAAGGGCTTGGCTCTGAGCACCAGGTCAGGGCCAAACACAACCATGGCTTAGTCAAGGCTCTGCTTCCTCTACTGTTTCTGGAGAAGATGCTCAACCAAACTTTCCAGTGGCTCAAATGATGTTTAAGTCAATTAGTAAGCGTAGCTTTTTGCTCTTTCTCCCAGGAGAGCAGTGGCCACCTTCTCTAGCCATCTGTAGGTCAAAAACCACTCCAAAGGGTATGGTGAGGCAAGCCTACCTCTGCCTTGTCTTAGTTTTATGATCTTAGGTAAGTCATTTAACATTTCTAAGCTTCAGTTTCTTCATCTGTAAAATGGGAATACCTACCTCCCAAGGGTAAATGAGGGTCAGATGGGATAACTCATAATTAACTCTCAACAAGCATTAGTTCCCTTTCTCCTTTCTCTTCAGACACATCTTTGCAAGGAACATAGATAAAAAGCCCCAGGAGAGAAGAAGATTATGAAAGGAGTTGGTAAATGACAAAGGGAAGAGAAACATTTTTGGTGCATGTACTGTGTGTCAGGCACTGTGCTAGGCCCTTTACAGATACCACATTGTGCCATTCTCATAACGACTCTGGAGGAAAGATATTACCCGATCCTTTTTTTTTCAATTGTGGTAAAATACACATAACATAAAATTTACCATCATAACCATTTTTAAATGTACAGTTCAGTGGCATTAGGTACATTCACATTGCTGTGTAATGATCACCACCATCCCTTGACAGAGGTCTTTTCATCTTGCAAAACTGAAACTCCATACCCACTAAACAACAACTCCCCATTTCCTCCTCCCCTCAGCCCCTGGCAACCACTTTTAGTCTCTATGAGTTTGACTTCTCTAGGTACTTATATAAGTGAAATCATACAGTAATTGTCCTTCTGTGACTAGCCTTTTCACTTAGCATGATGTCCTCAAGGTTCATCCACATTGTAGCATGTGTCAGAAGTCTCTTCCTTTTTTAAGGCTGACTAATATTCCACTGTATGTATGTACCACATTTTGTCTATCTATTCATCAGTTGGTAGACACAGGTTTCTTCCACCTCTTGGCTATTGTGAATAATGCTGCTATGAACAGGGGCATACAAATATCTTTTCAAATCCATGCTTTCAATTCCTTTGGGCATATACCCAGAAGTGGAATTGCTGGATCATATGGTAATTCTATTTTTAAATTTTTTCCATATTGGCTGGCCATTTCACCTAATCCCTTTATAAAGATGATATATCTGAGGTTAAGAGACTAAGCAATAGGCACGAGGCCACACAGCTTAGAAAGTTGCAGTCAGATACCAATCTGGGTCCAACGTGCCCTCATTCCACAGAGTAGCAGTTCCCAAAACCTGGGCTCAGCCAGGAACATCAGAATCATTCAGTGTACTTGGCAAGCATGTAGATTCCTGGGCCCCCAGGTCTAGAAAAGTAGAATCACTAAGGATAGGGCCCAGGAGTCTGTATTTTCAAAACAACAAATAAAGAAACCCATGGTGTTTCTGGTGGGCAGCCAGGTTTGATAACCACTGTTTATTATTGTGATAATCCCCTTTGTTGTCCCTGTCTTCATTAAAGTCGTTCACATAACCATTCCTTACCCACATCAGCTTACCAATTTGTAAACATCTGCAAACAGTGGGAATGTCAGAGTTACCAGGAAATCTCAACCCTGGGTTTGTCTCTAGCAACTGCTGCCTTTCAAAGAACGACACATTTAGTATTCTAATCAACAAGGCATCAGCCTGGCGCCTGCCCAGGCCTTTCTGAGATTCCTGACTAACACTCATTAAGCAGCTCAAGCCAATGTGTTCCTAAGTAAGTGTGTGGAGAGGCAGGCCATTGGCATTTTAATCTCATTACTGCATTGAAGCCCTAAGACGCAGTAGCCACAGCAGCCTCTTGCTCCTATGGGGTGAAACTCTTCACACTCTGAGAGTGGCTACCCATCCCTCTGCCATCGCTCACCCATCCTTTCCAGCTATGCATCCTCTCCTAGGCCTGGGCCAAAAGGCTCTGGGAAACCAGAGCTTGATAACTTCCAGGGTGCTGGCTGCAGATAGCTGGATAACCAGCTCAGGTGACCAGGCTGTCTACATCCCAGAACAGATATTGAATTATCTACCCCAGCCGGACTTGTTGAGTTGGCACCAGGCCATAGGCACTGCTCCCTGAATTCAACTGTTGGTGGTCCCTCCCCCATCAATACTCTTGATAGAAGCCAGGCAAGGCTGTGGGGCCTTGGGAAAGAAGCATCCATAGGCAACCTTCCCAGCACAAAGCCTTCATTGTTAGAGGAGAAAGGCATGGGAGAAGCAGAGGGAGTGCTTATCTTTTGTCAACAGTGGACAGCTGAAAGGATTCCAGTGAAAAATGACCTTATAAACTAAAAGATAGGGGAATATGCAAACTATGTATCTATGACCACCTTCTTCCCTGGGACAGAAATAGCTGGGGCTTTCTTTGCAAATGTTCATAGACACACATACATTAACACGTACACACACTTATTATTCTGCTCAAAGTAAATCAAGAGGCAAATGTAGAACAGACTCATCCATCCATTCATCCAACCATTTATCCATCCATCAATCCATCATCCATCCATCCATCCATCCATCCACCTATCCCTCCATCCATCATCCATCCATCCACCCATCCAGTCACTTGTTTATTCAAACATTAACTTAGTGCTTACCATGGGCCATGAGCTGTACCAGGAGAAACAGCAATAATCTAGATTGGAGGTTTCTAACTGGGGGACATATCGTTATTGGGACAATGAAGGAACCTGTATGTTGGCTCACCATGCATTGTCTATAACTGAATCAATGTCTTGCACAACATAGGGCTGTTATGCTGAATACACAATGAGTTCAAACATTACAGAATTCACAGCAGCTTTCTGTCATTATATATCTTCTCAGCCAATGAAGTAAAAGCTCAGCTAAAAGTATAAATACTAACCACTGGGAGACTCAGACATGCTCTAGACAAACAAAAGTGCAGAATCATAATATGTGGTTTCATAAATGGAGAGGATCACAACCACAACCACAAAAACTAACTAAATAACTTACTATGTGTCAGGCATTATTCTAAGTGCTTTACTGATTAATCCCTACAACAAATCTGTGAGATAGACATTACCATCACCCCATTTTGCAGAAGATAAAACTGACCACGGAGAGCTTCCATAATTGGCTCACGGTCACACAGCAGTAAGGGTGGAGCTGGGACTTAAACTCAGAAAGTACAGCTGCTGAGTCAGTACTTTCAACTCCCCTTGTCATGGCAGGGGGCAGGGTCATTTTGTCCAAACACTCATTTTAAAGACAGGGAGACTGAGACTTAGAGAGGCCATGGGACATGCCCAAAGTGAGTCACACGTGAGTTCTTGAGGGAGCTGGGGTAAGAACTCAGCTTTCCTGTTTTCCAGTCTAGTTTCATTGTTGTTTAAATAGCCAGACTGGACTCCAAAGTTAAAGTCAGAATAACCTGGGTTTGGAGACAAAGGAAAGAGAGACCCTAAAGCTCAAGGTGAACAAAGCACCGCCTTCTTGTATAATGAGGCACACGGTTTTCTTTCCCAGGGCTGCTCCTTTGTCTAGGATTTCCTCGGGAGAAATTCCTGACACATGGGAAGGAAGACCCAGGTTGTGCAGAAGGCACTGGGGACTCAGGGCTCCCAGCTCAAGTAGCTTTATTTCAGGCCTAGAGGACCATTTGGTGGAGCAGCCCAGCTCTTCCCTGGCCTACGAGGACACCATTTCTCTCTAATTAGCATCGCACAGTCACACAGCCAGGAAACCCTAGGAATGAAGACCCTGTCTCTCTGAGCAAGTGGTGCCCAATTAAATACCAACGATCTGTCTCTGGCCCCTGACTGATGTGCCAGACTGAAACGCTGGCTCAGGAAGCCACTGTTTGTTGGATGACAGGTCTTTGGGGGGCAGCAGGTGGCAGTGGAAAGAGTTTGGAGTCTGACAATCCTGATAGGAATTCTCGAACCACTGGACCCACTGGCTGTGTGACCGTGGACAGATTTCCTAACTACTCTGGGCACCAGTTTCTGAATCTATAAAATGAGGATAATACCTTTCCTGTTTATGAGTGAACACATACAAAACACTTGGCACATTTTTGCTCTGAAAAATGAGACTATAAGAAAAGATCAGTGTTTTCCAAACCTTTTATCGTAGAAGAACCACTTTTTACTTCCCCTAAAGAAAATCTAAAGTAAAATTCTAATGTCTAAGGGAGGTAAAGGGTGGCTTCTGGGTTGTTGAGGGGTTGGGGGCTCAAGGTCCTGCCTATTTTCCCTCCCTTCCTCCCACAGGAGCCTTGAGGTTCCTTTTGACTAGGCGATCACTAGTCCCCTTTCAAGTGTAATTAAGAAAAATAAAGAAAAGAGAGAAGGGGGAAGGGAGGGAGGGAGGGAGAGAGGAAAAGCATAGTTTGTCTGTCACTAACTGGGAGGATATTTATACTTGTTGAACACTGTTACTAAGATGAACTCAGTCCCCATCCTCATGGGCTTACAGTCCAGCAGAGAAGTCAGAATAGGAAGAGGTGATTTAAAGGTGATTTACCAAGGGGGTTTCCATGGGAACACAAAGCAGGGCTCTGATTTAGTTTAGCCATCAGGGAAGTTGGGACCTGGACCATGGCAGAAGATGGCTGCTTGGACTAGCCGAGTGATGGCCGCACAAGAGAAAGAGATTGGAATCATAAGATTTTGGAGATGGCATGACTAGGATTCGGTGACTGATTGGACATGGAGCCACGACAGAGAGGGTGCTCTCAAGGATGACACCCAGGTTTCTGGCCTGTATGCCAGGTGTGAAGCTGAAAGTAGGGGGCATTAAGAACAGGATTCCACTAGCTCCATGAGCAGAATTACACAGGATCCAGTGTGCATTCCGTGCCCACTGCTCACACGACTGTCCATCCTTCCCCATCCGACAAAGGCAGGAGAGACTGACTGCCACCACACCCCGTAAAAATCATTAAATCCAGGAGAACTCTACATGGCCTACAAAAACATCAGGAGGCAGAAGCGATTCTGGAAAGTACAACAACTGCTTGCAGTAAATTAATAATAGATGTGCTGGACTCCCGCAGAAATATTTCCCCAGATGGAGCATTGAGCACTAATAACCGGCAACGGAACCGAGCCTCACCTCCCTCGGCCCCGACTATTGAAAATGAAGCATCATCATCCTGGCCCTTCCCGACGCCGGGGCTGGGTGGGGGGGGGGAAGGCAGACGTGCAGATGGCCTCACTGAGAAATATGAGGGCTGCGGTCTGCTGGGACACGCTGGGAAAGGGAGCTCAGATGATGGCCCTGGGAGGAAACCAGTGTAAGAAGCCAACAAATGAGGACTGATACAGGGTTTATGGGGTGCCAACCATGTGTCCAAGGACCGTGCCCAGAGTAACACTGAATCCTGGGTGCTATTAAGCTGGCGCTATTTCTAGGCCCATTTTACAGAGGAAGGTGCTGGGACACAGAAGGGTGAAGGCAACTTGTCTAAGGAACGAGCCAGGATGTGCTGGAGCTGGGACTCAAACTCAGGCGGTCTGGCTCCAGAGTTCGGGACCTTAAACCACTTTTCCTTTGCTGCCTTCTGTGGGCTTTTCCAAAACAGTCAAGAAAGGAGGGCAAGTAAAAGGACAGAGACCCTACATTTAGCTGCCAAAGGCACCCTTGCACAGCACCGTTGCTACATGTTTCCTGTCTCCAGCCTCTGCTGAGAACTCGGACTCTTCCCACTGGCAAACAGAGTAGCCGTCCCTTCACTTATTGCTGAGCGCTTGCTGGGGGCCAGACCCTGTGCTAGGCTCAGACTAGGCCTTGGATAATGCGCACAAAATCTCCCTCCTCTGGGAAGCTCTCCCTGTCCTCTCTCCGGCAGAGCCCATTTCTTCTTCCTCAGAGCTCCCAGTCAACCTTCAGGCCATTCTCTAGGACGGGATTTTCCCCCCATAATTCTGAAGAACAGAGGGATTTGAATAGACATGCAAAAAGAGGATCTGGGGCAAATAAGTTTGGGAAACATGAGGTTAGCATCACTGCAGGACTTCTCAGAGCCTTTAGTGTGTTAGTGGCAGTGAGATTTACCAGGAGCGATTCAGTGTACAGTACTTCTCTGATGGCTCAAAAGGAAACCCTCCTCTTTTTTTTTAACAACATTTTGTGGAGGTGAAGTATCATAAAACATGGTTTGGGACATTTTGCCCTAGAATAATAACTACTATGTCAAATTTGTGTTGGGTTTTGACCTGTCAGTCCAGAAGCATTTCTTGCCTGTGTGAATCTCGGGTGATGTTTCCTCTTCCCCCGGACACTCCTTGTCAGGGCTCAGAGGCCCTTCACCATCTGTCTCCCATCCACCTCTGCTGGATCCTCTCCTTCCCTCCCCACACATTCCCTACACTTTACATTGTATGTATTCCAGTTTCCCTTCCTTTAATCCTTAATCTCTTGGCTTCTACGAAACCTTTCCTGAGGCCCCCTCTAACTCTCCACCCCCAAGGTTGGACTAGATGCCCCTCCTGGGGGGGCCTGAGCTATTACGTCCTAAATGGTACGGGTTTCCCTGTGTGGGTGCGGGTGTGTCCTGAGTGAAGACACCCCGTGCATTTTGTGCTGTGGGTCATAGTCAAAAGAGCGGGAAAACCACTGATGTTATGTAACCTCCTAGTTAAGATGGTTCCAGGCCCTGTGTGAGGTTCATACTGAGCCTTTTAAAACCCACACAACATTCCCCCCTCTGCCTGGTAGGGACAGGGCTGCATCCTGCTCTTCTTGTACCTCAGAGGCTGGTAGTTCCCTGACCCCACAGGAGATTTCTGCCGACTGGACTCACAATTTTGTGACACAATAAAAGCACAAAGACAGAGCTGGTGCATGCTTTGCTGGATCTTATTCTCTCAATGTATTTTCTTCACAGTTTTCCAACTTCTACAACCATAAAACAGCTTTGGCATGACAGTCGTTGTAGACAAATGAAAACATGATTGAGTGCAGTGGTGTTTCCGGAGCTCTGGGAGAAGCAGATCAGGCAGAAGAGGCAGGGAGGAGGAGGGAGGGAGTCTGGGGAGCTGGACCCTGGCCCCTGCAGAGGTGGCGGGGCCTGTGACTCTACCCGTCTGTGGGTGGGAAACAATTGCTCCCCTTGGACCAAAAGCACAGGCTGCCTCCCAGAGATTAAGGTGCCAGACGGAGCCTGCTAATCCAAACGCACCATTCCACTGATTGGCAGCGGAAACGGGAGACACAGAATCAGCAGAAGGAGACCTGGAGTCTTCTTCCAGCTCTGCTTTCCTCCTAGCTCTGCTCCAAATTCCTCTTTTCTCTGGGTCTCAGATTCCTCATCTTAAAATGAGGTTAGATTAAATCAGTGGCTCTCAATTTTTTGGACTGTAACTCATGGTAAGAAATGCATTTGACATCTCCACTCAGTATAGATACACATATAGTACACACGGGTAACTGAAGTGTCACTTAACAATGCTGACCCTATCTGCTATGTTTTCTATTCATTTATAAATTCATTTTATAAACTTTTATTGAAGCATGATGTAAGTATAGTATGCATGTCATAAATGAAGAGTTTGATAAATTCTCACAAATCGAAAACACCCATGTAACCAGCCCCCAGATCAAAAGGCAGAGCAATACCTGTACCTTGAAGGGCCCCTCCTGTCCCCTCCCATTCACCAACCCCTCTCCCAGCGGTAAACACCATCCCAACTACTAATAGCATGGGTAGGTTTTGTCTGGTTTTGTACTTTATAGAAATGCAGTCACGAAGTTTCTTTGTGCCTGGCTTTTTCTTTCAACACTATGTTGGTGAGGGTCATTGACACTGCTGTGTGGGAGTCCTCTGTGTGGAGATACTGTGATCGATCCATTCCACTGCTGACAGCCAGGGTTCTGGTGGACACGTGGACACGTCTCACGGGTGTGCATCTAGGAGTGGAATTGCTGGTGTGCATGTGTTCAGCTTTAGGTGGTACTGCCAGCTTTCCAAAGTCATCATCACCACTGCACTTCAACCAGTGGTGTAGGAGAGTTCCAGGGGCTTCACATCTTGGCCAACACTGTTGTCTATCATTTTCATTCTAGCCGTTCTCATGTGTGTAGTGGTAGCTCATTGTGGGCTTAATTTGCAATTCTCTTATAACTGATAATGTTTTCATATGCTTATTGGCTATTTGGATATACTCATTTGTGAAGTGTCTATTTGAGCGTTTGCCCATTTTTCTGTTAGATTGTTTTTTTCCTTACTGATTTGTAGGAGTTTCCTCTTTTTTTCCTTACTATGTATATTTGGGCTATGAGACCTTTGTTGAATACATACAATGTAAATACCTTCATCCACTCTATGGGTTACTGGGTTACTCTGTTTCACTTTAATACATGAGGATCTTGAACCACCAAATTAATTTCATGACCTAATAATGGGTCACAATCCACAGTCTAAAAAACACTGCATTTCATGATTATGCAGACTTCTGCAGATCTGGATGCCCCTGAAGGGTCACCTCTGGCCAGTGGCATTCACAGTGGCAATAGCAGTACCCCTGTATGCACAGTCAGCAACTGTCTGGAGAACAAAGGCCATGATGTTAGCTATGTTTAATTTTCACATTAAAAAAAAAATCCTTGTTCCACACCTTAAATGACAACCCAGTTCCAAGTTCTCCTGAATTTAAGATTTGCCAGCCCATGACCCAGACTGAAAGAGGGGAGGATGGCCGAGGTGTAACTAGTCCTTTCAGCAGGGCTGGAGGGTGTGTTCACCCGCGTGGGCTCTTCATCCATCAAGGTGCCTGGGTCCTCAGGAGAATGGTCCTGTGGAATCTAAGACACCTCAGGAGGTTCCTTTCATGCAACGAGTCAAGATGACTTTCCCTAAACTCTGATGAACGCCATTAACCATGGGAGACGGGCACTTGCACATCCTGGGCGTTTTCTTAGTGTGAAGGATACATTCTACGCAGTGCCTTCCCAACTCCTCAGAGTAGCTCTGTCCATAGACTTTAAGTTCCAAGAAGGCAGGGACTGTAGCAGTCTTGTCAAAAATGTGGCTAAGTTCAGGGGCCAGCCCCATGGTGTAGTGGTTATACTTGGCGTGCTTCGCTTCAGCGACTCAGGTTCGCAGATTCAGATCCCGGGCGCAGACCTACGCCACTCATCAGTGACCCACATACAAAACAGAGGAAGACTGGCACAGATGTTAGCTCAGGGTGAATCTTCCTCAGCAAAAAAAAAAAAAAGTGGCCAAGGTCACAGAGCCACTTAGTTAAAGAATGAGGCTGACTGACCCCACAGCCTGTGTTTTCATTCATATGTTACACTCCTTCTAGGCAGCTAGTCACTGTGTAAAGAGGTGACTACTTCCTAGGAGCTCAAAGATCCTCACACACACACACACGAGCAGACACACACAGGTATGTGTGTGCATACACACAGACACGTATGTGCACTCACACACATGTGCTATTTGACTCAGCAATCCATGGGCTGGACTCTGCTGGGTCATTACACACCCTGATCATCTGAGTTTACCCTCTCTCCTGATTTCCAAAGTATTGATATAGCCCATAATACATGAGTAATACAAACATACATATATGTGCAGGGCACTTTACAGTTTATAAATCCCTTTCACACTTAGTCTCTCATCTGACCCTCACAACCAGCCTTCTGAACATATATACATATTTGATGATTCTCAAGGCCCCCCAGGTCTAGTGGGGGGTCTAAGAATCCTCCTTCTGGGGACACCGATCCTTATCATCCAGGACTGGGGCTGTGGCAGCAGCCAGAGATTGGCAGAATTTGTGCAGCCCCTCAGACACACCCTAAAAGTTTCCCTTTTAACTGTATATTCCATAGCAACCAATCCTTCCTTGTCTGATTCTAAGTAGAGCTTTAATTTCAAGAACTTTCCAGAGTTGGCTTGTATTTGCATGAGAGTTTATGGGACGTGGACTCTCCTATCCTATCCCTACAAAGCATGCCCACATCTTCCCTCTTCTCTTCTTATCGGAGTCTCTGCCACCTCCTGTCTTCTCCTCCAACTAAAGGTAACTGGCTCCACTGCTGCTGATTCCACTACCAGGGCCCACCATTTACTGGACACTTCCTGCATGCCGGGTGTATTATCCCAGCACATCTCATACAAATCCTTTGCCACATCTATTAATATCCCTATTTCACAAATGAGGAAGTAGATGCTCAGAGAGGAGAGGTGACAGCTTATGGCCACACAGTCAGCAAGTGACAGGACTGGGATTGGACCCAGGTCCCACTGATCCCCCTGTCCTGGCCCACACCAGTGCCTGTGACAGTGTGAAGCAGCAACTTCTTTATTCTGAGTCAGCAAATCAGTCCATATGGAGGTGGGTGGCATCCTAGGGACCATCTTGTCCTACTCTCCTTGTTTTCTCTGAGCTCAGAGAGATGAAAGGACTTTCCTGAGAGTGCAGCAAGAGCAGAACTGGGACTGAAACCCAGGTCTGGTCCTGGGGTTTATCTTCCCATGATTCTCATTGATCTCGTGAGACAAAGGACGCTGGTAGAGCTCTGTCTGGTGCCTCTTTTTAAGGAGACATTTACATTATTGGAAAGAAGGTGACCAGGGCAGGAACTGATCTAGAAACCAAATTATGAGGAGTTATTGGAGGAATAAAGAATAAGAAAAGATCTCAAGAAGGGACATAGTCTTTGTCTTCAACCATTTTTAGAATTGTCTAGTAAAGAAGAAAGAGGCTTGGCAAGATGTGAGGAGGAGTGGATTTCAAATTCAGATTATGGAAGAACTCTATTAAAATCCAAAAGTGGGGAGATATCAAGTTCCTCATCAGTCCTTGGAGGTTTCTAAGCATAGGCCAAATATCTATATGTCTACATCTATCTATCTATGATCTATCTATCTATCCATCCATCTATCTATGGAATAGCGCCTGCTTCTAAGACCCTTTTATCTCTAAGATTCTACAAGCTTTTGAAATGTACTAAAATCTTTTAGAGAAGGCAACCAGTAATCTTGTACTCCCTGCTCATTGTTCTTAGAGAAAAAAAAGTATTATAAAATAAGTGGAGATAAAGTCTACCTATTAACGCATATTTAAGAGGTAGAGGAACAAAGCACCCATAACATTAACTTAAATCATGAACACTCTCTGAAGTGTTAAAAAAAAAAATCAACTCACTTTTCTTTAAATCTTCTTAAAAGGGTCTAAGAATAGTCCTTCAAATAATCCTTGAAGTATGCAATTTTAATTTGGACACATGGTAATTTCAGTCTACCTGTTGAAAGAGACAAGAGAGAAATCAGTCATTTTTGACGAGGATGCTGTTCTGAGGAGCAGCGGAGAAGATTCAGGCAGCATGATGGGTGGGGCTGGGGTGGGGTGGACAGGAGCAGCAGCAGCAGCAGCTTTGGCCCCAGGCTGCAGACTGGTTTTTCAATACTTGGAGAGAAGGCAACTAAGGTAGAGATCACAGTGCCTGGTATATGGCAAATGATCAATAAATAGTTAATGAATGCATGAGTGAACGGACAGATGAATAAATGAGTGTGATTTATCATCAACCTTTGATGCAAGGAGTTACCCTATAGGCTCATCTCTTTGAATCTTAGGGAGAAACAGAATTTCCAGGCACTGGGCACATTAAAGAAAATAGCACAGAGAAAGGTTCATGGTGTAGTGGAGAGAGTGAGGGCTTGGAGCCAGACAGATCTGTGTTCAAATCCTGGCTCTACCTCTTATCAATGTGCAACCCTGGTCTATCTTATTTATTTATGTTTACTGTTGTTCTTAAATTGGATACTTAGTCCGTTCCTTAATTTTCAGCCCTACTTCTTTCCTCACACAGGCATTTAAGGTCATAAATTTCCCCTAAGTGCTTTCTTGGCTACATTCCACAGCTTTGATATTTAATATTTCTGTTCATTCATTTATAAGTATTTTATAATTTCTATTATCATTTCTTTTTTGACCCATGAGTTGGTCAGAGGTGTTTTTGTAAATATCTCTCAACATATATTTTTTTTTAACTCATCTTTCTGTTATTGATCTCTAGCTTAATTGTACTGTGGTGGGAGAATGTGATCTGTAGGATACTGATTCCTCAAAATTTCCTGAGATGTCTTTTATAGCCTAGTATGTAGTCAATCGTTGTGAATGTTCCATGTGTGCTTGGAAAGAACATGTATTCTTCTGTTTTTGGGTGTAATCTTGGGCTAGTTTTTTTTTTTTAACATCCCTGCACCTCCCTTTCCTTATCTGTAAAAGGGTACGTGAGCAATACATGTTAGTTCCCTCCTGTCATTTAGAATTACACTTACCAACATAGAGGTTGTGCAGACAAAAACAGAGAGTGCACGAGAGAGTCAGATGTGCTATTTCTTGCTTATAACAACATTAATAATAATATCCTACATTTGTAAAGCATTTGAAAGTTTCTAAATGATGACCACATCTGCCATTTGGTGTCTGACTCGCAACAAACTCGTGAGGTGTCACTCTGGCAGGTGGAGGTGAGGACCCACACAGAGAAGGGACATGCACCAGTTGATGTGGTTATTCACTCAGTTCTCCAAGCCAGAACCCCAGTATCCCTCCTTGAGCTCATTCCCCCTCCCTCCTCACACCTGCTCCCTTCAGTCTACCAACTGCCTCTCAAATCCATCCTTGTTATCCGCCTCAATACCTACTTCACTTCTTACCTGCTTTATTCCAACAGATTATTAAATTCCTACTGTTTTTCAAATACAACTACAAGAAGTAAATTCAGACAAGATCTTCTTGGCAGGCGTGATTCCCAAATGCGGCTGAGGGTTAAGTGTTGGGTGGTGGGTGCCAGAATATCAGAATCCTGAAGGGGAGAGTGATGTTTATGTCTATCAAATGGAGGCCTGGGTTTAGAAAGGTAGAGAAATACTGTGCAAACTGAGTTCAGATAGTCTTCATCTGACAAAGCCCTTCCCATGACCTCATCCCCATCCCACTCCAAGTTCTTTTTCTCCTTCTCAGAGAGAATTCCTGAAAGAGTCATCTCAACTACCACTCCCACGCCCTCCACAAATCACTGTGGTGTGGCTCCACCTCCAGAATGTTCTCTTTAAGATCATAATGAAGTTGTCACCGCAAATTCCAGAGACTTCTCAATCTGCAGTGGCCTCTATGGGTCATCTGCCAGCTGGATCACTCCCTCCTCTGGAAGCTCTTCTGCCTTGGCATCTACAGCACCAATCTCTCCAAATTTTCCTCCTTTTCCTCCAAGGACTTTCTCTGTCTCTTTTGCTCGTTCTTTTTTCTCTGCCTTATCCTTAAATGTGAAAGAGTAAAGAGCTTGCTCTTTTGTCCCTCCTTAAATTCTGTGGTTGAACTAGCATTTTCATAATCTAATTAGAATCATTTCAATAAAATAAGAACCATAAACCACCACTTATTAAGTGCATATTAAGTGCCAATCACTGTGCTAAGCATTACTTTATTTCACTTAATCTTCACAACCACCTGAGGTAGGTGTTATTAATATTCCTATTTTACACACGAGAAAGGAGAAGCTAAGAAAAGAAATGTAATTTGGCCAAGATCACTCAGCTCCTATGTGGCAGAGCTGGGAATCAAACCACACTCTGTCTAATTCAAAGCCTGTGCTCTCAGCTATGACACTTACTCATCCTACCCTCCCACACCCTGGTCTCTATGACTCGCCATTCTCCCAAAATGTCATCCATTTCATGCTTCCATTTTGCTTCCCTCTGAATGGAAGGCCTTTATCTGCACTGTGCACTGAGAAAATTCTAGTCATTGTTCAAGGCCCAGATCCAATGTCCCTCTTCCTATAAAGCTACCTGCAAGCCCAGCCAGTTTAATTGCTCCCATCTCCTTGCTGTGGCAGCTCCACAGCGATACCAAACCATCCATTCATCCATCTGACCACACATCCATCTGTCTACCCAAGAATTATACAAGTACAGCAGGAGATTGTTTATCCAGAAGTCTAGATACTAGAAACATCCAAACAAAGGAATTGTTCCAAAGGGTTTTGTATGCTCACACTTTGAAAAAAAGATAATCATACTTTTGTCAAAATTGAAGAAAATTTGGTGGAGGTCATGGGGGATGGGGAAGGAATGTGCTCTGGGAGGATTAGTGAATTCTGACTGGCTAGGGACAGCCATCCCTGTGATCTGGCCAGGGCAGCTTCCAAAGTTACCAAACCAGGTCTGTCCACTTTCCCTGACCCAATCCCCACATTTCTAAATTCTATCTATACATCAAGCCCGGCTCAAATACCTCTTCATCCTCGAAGTCTTCCCGATCCTCCTCCCGCAACAGGCACAAAGGAACCTGGGCCCCACCATGTGTCTGTGATGTCTCTGAGGGCACTCGACATTTTTATCATCCATGGCTCAGGCTGCAGTTCAGGAAGTACCTTGACATATTCGTTTCATGCTTTACCTCCCCTTCGGGTCTCCTTGGGGCTAGGGGTTGCATCCACTTCAGCTTTACGATGTTTTCAGAACCAAGCACAGTGCCTGGCACACAGATGGATGTTCATGAGGACTGACTGACAGAAACGGATGACACTGGCCTTGAATGAGGACGCCTTCCAAAAGTCACTCAAACGCAAGCACCTAGCAGTGTAGTGATACACATTTGTCGTTAGTGCCGTTGAGTTAATTCCGACACCCAGTGATCGTATTCATGGAGTTTTCATGGCCAACTTTTTCAGAAGTGGGTGGCCAGGTCCTTCTTATAATGCACATAGCAGGGGCTAAATAAATATAAAATCCTTCTATCTCTCTCCACCCCCCAGAATATAAGGATCAGAAAAGAGGACCTTGGGTCCACTGAGCTTGAGGTTTCTGAAGGCCTGTGTTCCATGGTTCACGAACCTGTTGGGGTGGTGGTTTTTCACATTCTCCAGGATGAAGCAGGCAGAGAAAGGCCATGTTTGGGGACATTCTAGTTTCCACAGTCTAGGATAGACAGGGCTTCAAGATCAGCTACTACAACCACCTGCTTTCACAGAGGGGAGCCGGAGAGGTTACACGACTCCACCCAAGTCACAGGGCAACAAGGCCCACGCAGCTTTTTCCCTGTCCCCTCCTAGACTTGCAAATAAAGCCTCTAGGAAACTGAGTGCTCTCTGAATGGCTAAAAATAAACTCCCAGAAACTTCATCTAGCTATATCACGGCTGTAATTTACAGCGTCTAGAACTTCAGCATGGTATAATTAGCAAATAGATTACAATAATTTATTTTTGGTTTAAAAGCTCGAATGAACATGACCTTCCAGTGGAATGGGAAAATAAGAGGCTGGGAGCCAGCCACATTCCTCTGGCCTCTTCCAATGCCACAATTTTACTGCTGGCTGGCATCCATCTACTGATGTCTGGTGGATGTGCCACAGAGAAAGGACTGCAGCTCTGAGCTCTGGGCTTCCTGGGAAGTAGGACTTCTGGACTATAACTCTCCAAAAGGGTCCATGCTCATCCTTCCAGTGACCAGGAAGATGTCCAAAATCACCCTTCCAATAAGCAGGGAAACCTGAAGGTAGGAAGAAATTTGTTGTGATGCCTTGGAGCAGACAGTACCAAAGAATGGGACCAAGAGAGACACTGTCATGCAGCTAAAAGAAGACTGGACTGGGGTCATAGGCGACCTGTTTTTGGGTTTTGTTCTACGTGTGCCATGAATAACAACCCCGTCAGGTCCCCTTTATAAAATGTTGATAAATAAGGAACTACCTCATAAGATTATTATGGGGATTAAATGAGAAAAATGTAGGAAAAGGGGTTTGTAAGTGAATGCTAGTGATTCTTTTTGAGTGAAGAAATTTCCAAAGTAGCTCTTTCTGATGAGGAACTTTTCTGACCAAAGCATTATAGAATATGGCAGCAGGGAGCTAGGGATGTGGCAGCAGAAAACCTGGAAAGTTGTCTTCTCGAATTTGCCTGTACAGAGTCCACGTGGAGGCAAGCCCATTCCTTGTTTGCAAGATCTCCTGGCAGAGCGTTCTGGAACTAACGAAACAGGGGTCTGGACTTGGGCAAGGAACAAGAACAACTTGTCTCCTCTCTCACGCATGCACCCAAACCAGCCAAACACCCCCAAGAATGCCCACTGACACGGGAGGTGGAGATGATGCCAGGCCATGTGCAAAACCAAAGCGATGCTTCCTCCATGTGAAGGCAGGGGAATGGGCATCGACTGAGCATCTACCACGTGCCAGGCTCAGCACTAGACCCTTTCACTTTGGAGCGACAATCCAAACCCCACAAGGTTACCCCCATGGTATTGTCACATCCTGCATTGCTCACACTGCGCACAGACGCCTCCTCCCTCCTCTCTGCCTCTCCAGTCGGTCCCTGAGCAGGAAGACCTGGACCTTCCTCTTCACTCTTTCAGTTCTTAGTGATCATTCTGGAAGAACCTCAGTGTTCTGATCTGTCGGGTTGGGAGGAGAACCCCAAACTTGCCTGCATCACCAGATTATTTTCAGACAAAAGAGGGTGGGTGTGAAAAACTTTGGAAACTGTACCAAACACTGTAGGATATGTCACTCTTGTTCAAGCCCCACAGAGCTTCCTACCGCCCTTCACTAAATATTCCATTTCTACTGTGTCCCCTGCCCACCTCACCGCCCGTACATTCCTGTCTGTTCCGCTTTTCCCTGAGCTCCTGCAAACCAGTCCTTTCAGGCATCATATTCAGGGAGCAAATGTCCTTGCCTCTGCTGGGAGTCACCGCCCCTCCTTGGGTCTCAGCGTCGACTTAGAGTCCCTTCCTGGGGAAAGCTTCTTCAGCCCCGCAGGCCAGGGCAGCCTCCTCTACTCCACATCCTTCAGGGCACTTGTAATTACGAACATATTTGAACGATTATTTGATTAATGTCTGTCTCCCCAACTGGAATAAGGCATGGCCCACTTTTGTCCCATTCACTGGGGTGTCCTCAGGGGATGTGTCGGGGGCCAGGCACACAGGGTCAGTTCATCTGTGTCTGTTTTGTTCAGTAACCCCAGCATCCAGAGCAGTGCATGGCACACAGCAAGTGCTCAATAAATGCTTGTGGGCAAATGCACACATTAGGTTTTTTCGAGGGGATGTATAGCAGGGGGTTAAAATGGACTCTGGAGCCAGAATATCCAGTCTGAGCCTGGCCACCCCACTCAGAGCTGTGTTACTCTGGGCAAGTGACTTCACTTCTCTGTGCCTCAGTTTCTTCATTTACCCAAAAAGCAATCGCAATTGTGCCCACCTGCTAGAGTTGTTGTGAGGATGAAATAACTGAATATATTTGAAGCTCTGGGAACATGGCCAGGCAGGTGGCTGGTACTACGTAAGTGTCGCTATTCTTCTTATTAAGATCACTCCTCACCCTCCCCGCCCAGTTCACATCCCTCCTCTTTTTCTGAAGCTGGTCCGGCTTGGTCCTCCTCCTGCGGTCTCCTGGCTCTCCCTGCCTTTCCCTGCACTGGGGGCCCTTCCATGCATCATTTGCTACTGTGGCTAAACTGTTTTCCAAGACAGTGACTTGTCATCCCTGAGAGACCACAACAGCCCAGAGGAAGGCCTATGGAGGCAAACCAGAGGGGGCCTCCGAAAAGGGAGGGGCTGGAGGATCCCGGTAAATGGAGGGGCATGCGGTGGGTGGTGGGGGCTCCTTGCTAAGCCTGCCTGAAGCCCCTTGGAGCTTCTGCCTCAAAATCTGTATCCGGGGGCAAAGCTTCCAGCCTTTAGTAGCCACGTCATGGGCTAAAAAATGCTTTTTTTTTTGGTGTGAAATAAATGGTTAGCCATTAAGATGTAAAATGCAGCTGCCACAGTCCATAGAACAACAGACAGGTTAATACTGTGCTTAAGAATGCTATTTCCTCATATTAACCCCAGAGCAACAGCAACCTATCCAGAGAGACTCTGAAGTGAACCGGAAACCTGCTGTTTTTTCCTTTAATAATATTCGATGTTTAAAGAATACTTGATGTTTGTTTCCAAGTAGAGCTCGCTGGCTTGCCTCCCTCCCCCCTTCCCTCCCTCCTTCCTCTTCTTCCTCCCTCCTCCTCTAAGAATATCCCGGCCTCAGTTTTCTCCGTGAAATCTGGGATATAAGCATGCAGATGCACATCTGGATTTCTGAACTGGCCTCCTGACTGGGTTACCTGACTTCCATTCCTCCTTTCCGTCTGCCACCTCCCTGCACCTCCCACTCAACCCATCCTACCTACATCGTGCCTCCCAGGGGACTTTAACTTCAAAAATGTTTACATTTTAAAAACGGTTTTAAGTTCTTCCCTGCAAGAGGAGAGCTTCAGTCCCGTGCACAGTGTAAGCAGCTGTGACTCGCCTCCTGGCAGGAGCGAGGGCTGGTTCCCAGCACTCAGCTGCCCAGAAGAAAGGCCAGGTGTGTTCAGTGTACAGGCTCCAGAGGGATGGGGCCTGTGCTGGAGCTCTGGCTGGCTCCACTCGACTGGCAGTGTGGGGAAGTGACTTCAGAGTCTGCCCTGAACGCCGGGCCATTTTGGTGGAAGCTGACACCCCAGCATTGTTCATGGAGTCCTGTGTGTGGAGGGTTATTTGCCAGGTGCTTGTCAGCATGGACGACTTAGTCCTGGGCGCCCCTCTGAGTGGTGTTCGTGTTGTGGGTAATACACGCCCCATCTGGGAGGCTTGGAGGGGGAAGAGGTGAAGGATACGATTCCGGCATCATTGGAAATTACTAGTGGATCCTCCCATGGGCAAGGCTCTCTCAGGCCTCAAGCATTTGTACCTGCTGTTTCCTTGTCTCTGTCACCTCATCTTCCCCTGAGGAATTCCTTCTTGTCCTCAAAGTCTCAGCACAAGGTCCCCTCCTCCCAAAAGGCCTCCCTCACTTCTGACTAGATCAGTGGTCCAACTTCTGTGCTTCCACAGCCCCTGTGCTTCCCTGCTGGCGTGATTCTCACCCAGTGAGCATCTCTGTGAATGCCTACCAGGGCCAGGTGCTTTGGGCACAAAGAAATAATCCATTCATGAATCAATCTATGCATCAATTCTCTGCCTTTCTCAAGAAAGAATTTAAGGCAACACAAAAATGAAAAACGCCCCCCGGGAAGCTTAGACTCTGGTGAACGGCAGACACACGAGCATTTTTAAAAATATTATGTGATAAGGGCTGAGATAATAAGACCTGGTTGAGGGCCTGGGTGGGGCTGGGGTGAGTCTTCTCTCCGATCTTCCCCAGGACCTAGCACAGAACCCAGCATGTGGGGATGCTCAGTGAGTATTTGTGGAGTGACAGGTGGGTTGGGAGGGAGGACCTGATGGGACTTGGAGATCACTGGTTTCAATGAGGAAAACCGAGGTCAGAGTGGAGAGACCATGTGACAGCCCCCCCCTGGTTAGCAGCAGTGTGAGAAACAGAACTCGAGACTCTGGGACTTCAGTGGGTAATTCTAAATCCCCCTGAACTGAAAAAGCAGGACAAGCCACTTCTCTTTGGGCCTCAGTGTTGTCACCCATAAAATGAGAAGGTTGGAGTAGACCATTATTGAAGGCTGTTCCAGCTTGTAAATCCCATGATTGACAACCAAGGGCTGAGGAGTGACCAGGCCACTGTTCATGGGATGTGGCCTTATCTGTCTCATTCTGACACAAATTCAAGGACCCAATAATAGACAGCAGCCTTTCATTTATTCAAAATATATGTACTAAATGTTAACTGTGTGCCCAGTGCTGACCTGGGCATGCCCACAGGGTACCCACAGACCCAGCACTTTTCCCTGGACCTGCTCCCCTTGTACAGGTCTCTGAAACCCTGGGCTGCCCCCAGCAGTCTGCTCTACATCTTGGAGTAAATCTCTCATCTCTTTGTACTCTCCATCTTCCTTCCTTCCTCCTCCCTTGTTTTCTCTCCTTCTTTCATATCTTCATTCATTTGTTCGTGCACTCAACCAATGCTCACTAAGTACCTATTATGTGCCCAGAACTGTGCTCTATGTGCTGCAGCTACAGAGGTGAAGAAGCCCCAGGAGCTGTCTTCTGCGACTCTGCGGGACCTTCTTCCTGGCACTGTTTTTAGAGCTGTGGATTTCATCAGCACTTATTGCCCTTCCATCCCTCCATGATTCTCTTCATGCTGTGTGTTTGCCTGGATTGGATCTAACCTCCTTCTAAGGTCTAGTCCAGCAGCCACCTACCCTGTGACACCTTCCCTGACCTTCCCCCCTCTGGGGTCCCACAGCCCCCTCCTTTCTACCAGAATTCCACTATATTGCATTGGTGGCTTTGTCTGTTGGCCCTGCTGCTCTGAATTCCATGAGGCCCGGGACAGTGCATTTTCATCATTGTATCCGTAGCAGCTTGCACTCAGCAAGTGTTCCAGAAAGCTTGGCTGAAAGGAACTGTGATCAAAACTTCCTGATGAGCACATTCTGACTAGTCCAGGCTCCGGGGGAAAGGGCGAATGGTACTCGTCCCACCACTCGTCCTACCAGCAAACCCAACACTATCCTGCTTTGCAGTGTCCCTCTGCTCTCAGAGGTTGTTCTCACTCACAAGGGACCCAGGGGCCCTGCTCCCTGCACCCTGGGCAGTTTGCACCTGTATCCTTGGATGCCCTGTCTAATCCCTCTCAGGACTTTCTGTGAATTTGCTGGGGAACGTGCATAATCCAAAGTAATAAAACTTACCTTTGAAACATTTCCACAAATAAAAAATACCTATAGAATCTTAAGCTTTTCTAGCTACACTAGACAATTTTGGTAAGGTTCTTTAAGGAAGAGAGGATCATTTTCCCTACAAAGTATATTCACACCAGCCAAAGCACAGGAGGGCGTAGACACCCCTTGGTATGAGACAGCCAGGATTTGAGCCTTGGCTCTACGAGCCAGCATGGCTGACCCTGACCTTGAGCCTCCAGCTAGATCAGGCTCCAGTCCTGCCCCACAATTCCCTTCTTGCTGCCAACCCTATCTGCCCCAAAGAGAAGAGGAATTGAACTGCGAGCTCGCTCATGCATTGACTCAATCATTTACAATTATTCACTCATTCATTCATGTTCATCTCCTTAAATTCTCATTTATTTACTCAAAATCGCACACTTATTCATTCATTCACTTATTCATTTATTTATTTCTTCATTTACTCATCATTAACTCACTCATTCATTCACCTTTTTCACTCATTCTTTCCTTCACTCACTCACATAACCATTCGCTCACCCAGTCCCTCACTCATCTACACTTGCTCCTCCCGATTCCCCAGCACAGCATCCTACCAGGAAGCAGCGCCTCCATCATGGCTGGGTCCATTAGTCCTCGGTCCCAGAACATTCTCTTCCATTTTGACATCCAGCTTGCCAAACTGTGCAGGCATGTGTCCTGGTGTGCAGAGGATATGCTTTCCACTCAGAAACAGATGTGCTTGTAATGACTGTTTTGACTTTCACCCTCTAATGCCAGAACATTCTTTCCACAAACTCCTCTAGCAGGCAGGAAGGCAACCACTCTGCATGAGGAGGGCGTGCAGTGCTTGGGGGTTTGGATTCCAGGACACAGGGGATTCCTAGCGGTGTGAGCTGCAGGGGACTTGGAGCGTCTCCCTACTCCAGGGCTTTGTAACCTGGGGTCCAGGGATGAGCTGGAGAGCGGGGAAGACTCTGTCAGTGAGGTTAAGGAGTGTGAAAAGGAGTGGACCATCTCAGGATTATGGAGTTGTGATCGGTTTGGGCTTGGATTACTGCAATGACAGGTGACAGGGTCAATGGAACATGTAGAGGTTTATTGGCATGTGGCCAGTGAGAAGTTGTTAGCAATATTATGGCAGAAGAGCAAAATCATAATTTACTGACCATCTGCCATGTGCCAGGTACTTCACATACTTTACACTAGCCGCCCCTCAATGATCAATCTCCCTATCTTTCTTATAGAAATAGAATCCCTTGAGTTGTAGCTGGTCACATGACCTCTTAGCCAAAGACTAGATTTCTAGATTCCCTTGCAGTGAGGTGTGTCCAGCTAAGTTCTGGCCAATGGGTGTAAGCAAAGGTGTTATATGCAGCTTCTTGGTTGTGCCCTCAGAAGGAAGTTGGATGCCCTCAACTTCCTCTTTCGCTACCTGCCAGCTAAAGCCCGCCTCTTTTAGTGAGTCCTCTCTGTCTTTGGGGTTGGGGGCATATCCCAGGTCACGGCAGAGCAACAAGACAAAGAAGCCTCAGTCCCTGCAGAACCTTGTGAAGCAGAACTTCTCTATCCCCCCAGCTGAGATTTTATGTGCAAGAGAAACAAGCATCTGTTATGCTTTGGCCACTGTTGTTTCGATCTCTGTTAAAGCAGCCAATACCAGAGGAATCTTCTGCATCATGTTTCCTTATGGAGAAACTTTGTTTAGAAGAACACTTGGCTTTTCTCGCTCCCTCACTTAATCTTCTCTTTCTTGTTTGAATAGTGTCCCCTCAAAATTCATGTCTGCTGGGAACCTCAGAATGTGACTTTATTTGGAACTGGGGTCTTTGCAGATGTACTTAAGTTAAAGATCTAGATGAGATCATAAGAGATGAGGGTGGACCCTAAATTCAGTGAGAGTATCCTTATAATAGATGGAAAAGGACACAATGAGAGACAAAAGAGAACACCATGTGACAACGGAGGGAGAGATGGGAGTGATGTAGGGACAAGCCAAGGAACACTAAGGAAGCTAGGGGAAAGGCACGGGACAGATTCTCCTTCAGGGCCTCCAGAAGGAACCAACCCTGCTGACACCTTGATTTCGGACATTTAGTCTCTAGAACTGTGAGAGAATAAACTTCCGTTGTTTTAGGTCACCAAGTTTGTGGCAATGTGTTGCAACAGACCTGGGAACCTAACACGTGCTCTGAGAAGAGTGACAACCGTTGGACGGGCAGGTTTGGAAGACGGAACTGGACCTGCCTCACCCTGAACACGCCCCCACCCCTGTACCCCCCAAATGGCCTACAGAAAGCAAAAGTCTCCTCTCTGTGGAATGGATAAGACTGTGTAATTCTAGGGTGAAGTGTTAGCAAGCCTCTCTGGCTGCAGATCTAAAGCTGCACTGTGTCCCTTCCATTGTAATTGCTGCCCTGTAGTGGTCACGATCACAGCCTCTGAAGCCAGGCCACCCAGCATTAAATCCTGATCTGCCATTTACTACTTGTGTGATTTGGGGCAAATCAATTAAACTTTCAGTGCCTTGGTGTCTTCATCTGTAAAATGGGGATAATAACAGTACCCACCTGCTAGAATTGTCAGGGGGATTAAATTAGTTATATTGTGAAGCGCTCAGAACAGAGGTTGACAAATGGTAAGTGCTAGGTAAGTGTTAGCGCTTAACGAGGAATGATAATGCTATACCAGGTTTGGTATTATCTGTCTGACTTCTCTATGTTCTCAATTAATTCCAGATTTAGGCCAGGAATGTAGGTATTATTTCCTGGCTCCTGTGGAATCCCAACACTTATTATATTTAATCTTCATTAGCAGACGAAGAAAAATCTCAGAGAGCTGAAATGGCAAACCCATAGTCACCCTTGAGTCTTCTCCTCCACCCCCTGGCTGCTCAGTCACCCGTCTGGTCTGGGTGGGCTTCTTGGGCTTCCGGGCTCTGGCTAGCAGGCCCTGGGTCTCCCCCTCCTAGCTCCAAGGTGGTGGGACAGAGCCCAGCAGGAACTCCCCATGCCAGCAGTTCTAGTTGGGCATTCAGTGCGCCGAGCCATGCAGCCTGGTCAAGTCACCACAGGCCAGTGTGAGGATTCCGTGGTCCGTGTCCACATAAGACCGGTTGACTCTTCAGCTCTGATGGGGCCATTTCTGCAGCCTGAGCTGTGCTCCAGGGAAGTTGCATTTGTAGGCACACCTGTGACCCCTCTGCCTGTGGGCTCTGAGACCACATCACGGGACAAAGCAGCATGTTTAGTCTGGACAACTGGCCTGCTTACCACACACCCAAGCCCCCGTCACTGGGAGATGGAATTCCCCTGGGCCCAGCTGCACAAGGCCAAGGGTGGGAGGGAAAGGGGAAGGGACATTTGCTGATCCCTTCCTGCAGGCCAGGCACCGTGCCAGGGGCTTCACATTTGCGGTTACATTTAATCCTCACGACAATCCTAGGCTCTAAACCCGTTTAACAGATGTAGAAACTGAGGCTCAAAGATCTGAATTCACTTGTCCAAGGCATGTAGCCAGGAGACGTCAGAGGCATCCACGTTTGCCTAACTTTTTCTTTGACACCACAGGAGAATCGGACATACCTTCTTCACTCTGAACAGGGAGGGTCTTTCGGTCCCGACCAGACCCAGAGGGAATGGAAACCCAGAGCAGGTTCTACTGGCTCCCACTCCTTGCAGGCTGCAGCCATGAAGCATCAGCAGCAGCAGCAGGGGTGCCGGCAGTGTTTGGATGGCCCTTTAGCCTCTATGGAGGGCTTCTACCTTTGTTATCTCCTCTGATGTAGGTCGAGATGGGCTCTGCTAGCGATCTCCTTGATCTCTCTGATCTCAGTGATGTCACTGAGAAAGGTTCTAGAGCAGGAAGCCGAGGCTGTTTCCTCCTCTGGGCCTCATCAGCTCCATTTCTGGGAACGCTGAGGGGATAGAGCATGCTCTGCTTTCTAAAAGGCTTTCATCAGCTCATTCAGCCCCATTCCTGAGGCCCACTCTGTGTGGCAGCCACTGTGCTAGGGGCAGGGCCTTCAGAGAGGAATCAAACAGTGTCTGCCCTCGAGAGGTTTATAGACAAGTGGGGATGACAGACCTGGAAGCATAAGAATGATGAAGAGGATGGTGGCTAACACTTACTGAGTATTTTCTATTGTTCTAAGTGATGGATGCTTATTATCTTATTTAATCTTCATTGTTTTCTTCATTTAACTCATGAGGAACTGAGGCACAGAGAGACTGGAGTTGCTAATAAGTGGCAGAAATGAGAATCAAACTCAGACATTCTAGTTCAATTTTGTAGGCAGACAGTGATTAATTTGCCCAGAATGGGTGGAGAAGTCAGTTACATCTTCACAGAGGAGTTTTTATCAGAACAAGGTTTTGAAGGATGTATAGGAGTTTGCCAGGCAGAAAACAGGTGAGAGTGGGTCAGGAAGTTCCATACAGAATCAAAGGGAGAAAAGCATGAACAATGGTTGAGAGGTGGTATAGAGTGGTGTAGTATGGTTAGAAACATAAAGTCAAGGAGTGGGGGGTGGGATATGATTTTGGAAATGAAGTTGCTGAAGGAAAAGGGGTGAGCTCTTGGAGATGCATGAATGCTGGGTAGAGAAGCTAGGACTCCCCACCCCCACCCCCAACAAACATGGGGTTGGTTTGTTTCAGGCAACAAGTAGCCTGGGAAGAGTAGTTCAGGCTGGCACAGCAGTTCACCAATGTCATCCAGGCCTCAGACTCCTTTTACCTCACAGCTCTGGCATCCTTAACATCTTCCTCCTGTTTGCAGCACGGCTGCTGCACCTCCAAACATATGTATCTATGTTCAAGGCAGGAAGAAGGGGGAAGGGTAAAGGGCAAAAGCCTAATCTTTGTGATAGGAGCTCGAACTTCACCTTCGTGGCCACTGGGGACCCATTGAAGGGTCAGAAGCAGGGCAGAGATGATAACAATAACGGCTAATGTATTGAGCACTATCGGCACTGGGGAATGTTCTAAGTGAGCACCTTATACATATCACTGCAGCTAATCCTCAAAGCAGCCTCAGGACACAGGTACTATCATTATCCCCATTTACAAATGAGGAGACACAGAGAGGTTAAGAAAATCACCCAAGGCTGCCCAGCCAGGAGTGGCAGAAACTAAGCGGTCTGGCTCCTGTAATCACCACATCCTCCTGCATTTAGAAAGCGCACTCTGACTGAAGAGGACGTGTGCGTGTGGAGGCAGGGAGTCCAGTTTAGAGTCTGTCTGAGCCCTCCAGGTGAAGGGGATGGAGCCTGCGCAAGGGTGGTGGCCATGGGTGGAGAAGAAGGGGGCAGGCGGGAGGGGAGGTGGTCAGGACACGGAGAGAGCCTTGGTGTGGGGCCCAGGAGGAGGGACGAGTGCAGGAGGACTTCAGCTCTGTCTGACTCTCCCCTCCCTCAGCCGGGCCCCTTCCGCATCCGCAGGGCCTGCAGGCCCGTGGCCAGCGTGCTGATGCGGCGCACACACAAGGACTCAGAAAAACGAGTCACACCACCGCGGCAGCTGAGCCTCTCTCGGGTCTGACTTGCACACGGACACCCACATCATCACTGTCGCTCTGTGTGCAGACTCTCACCCTGGACGGTGCCAAGGCCCGAAAAAGCATGAAGTGGTTTGCAGAGCTGGGGCTCTGGTTAGATCATTGTCTTGTGACTGGCAGATGGGAGCAGGGCGATGCTGACGTCTGATGCTGACGGGGCCTGAGTGGAGGGGGCAGAGCACCGACACTGGGGCTCAAAAGATCTGGGCTCCCATTCCAGCTGGACCTTTAATTCGCAGTGGCCTCAAGCCACCTCCTCAGCAAACACCTCCTGAGCACCTGCCATGTGCCGTGCCCTCGGTGGGGGGCTGGGATGCAGGGAAGAATCCAACCACCCTGATGTCAAGGAGCTCCCAGGCCCCACAATGCTGGGGGCCAGTGATGGGTGCTGGGATACAGGAAAGCACAGAGGGTTCAGAGAGCATGGGGTGGTGGTCCAGACAAGGGAGGAGACACTAAGCCAGCCTGGGAGGTCAGGGTGGGCTTCCCGGAGGAAGTGACTGTCAAGCCGCATTCCAAAAGAGAAGAGCTGACCAGGCACAGAGGAAGGAAGGGATTTCATTTATTGGGAATCAGTTGGGCTAAGGGGAGGGGAAGGAAGCAAGACACAAATCAGAGAGTGCCTGGGAGGACCCACTTGCTCTGTTGCATCAGCACACTCGCGGCTCCTGGTACCCTGGTGGCTGGTGGACAGGTCAGCTGACTGCTCCGGAAAGCAGAGCTCTGAGTGCTGGCAGTAGATTGATCAAATTGACACAATTCTTCCCCTTCCCGTCCCCACACCCCTTTGCAATGTGACTGTAGCTCCTATCTTCAGGAGGTGGCGACCGTTCCCCCATCTGTTAGATCTGGGCTGACCTTGTAACTTGCTCTGACCAATGGAATGGGGTGAAGCGGCGGTGCGTGAGTTCTGAGCGTGGGACTCAAGAAGCTTTGCTCATGTCTTCCTGCTCTCTCAGAGTTTTGCTCAGCCACCAGGTGACAAAGCCCAGGCTAGTCTACTGGATAACAGGAGGCACATGGCCCTGTCACCCCTTCCCTGTACCTCCACTGCCCCAGGTGACAGTCAGCCCTCAGCCCAGCCACCAGCTGACCTTGTGTGACCAGCTCAACCTCTAGCCTGAGACTTTCCTAGTTTTAAAACCGAACACCCCACATTCCAAGAACCTTTCATTCCCAGGCCAATGGGGATAGCTGGTCACCCTAAGCTGACCTCAGATGTATGCATGAGCCCAGCCAAGCTTCATGTAGATCAGCAGAACTGCCCACCTGACCCACAGACTAGGGAGCAATATAACCAGTTGTTGTAAAGCACCAAGTATTGGGTTGTTTGTCACACAGCAATAGATAACAGATACACTAGTACATTTGCGAGTGAAGTCCAGGCTGTCGGCCTCAGGGGCAGTTGGGAGCCAACTAGATTCTTCTGCTTGAGCATGGCATTGAGTGGGTCACGAAAGGGAAGGCACTGAAGCTCAGAGAGGTTACGTAACCTGCTCAGGATCACAGAGCCAGTGCGTGTTGGCAGCAGAACGCAGACCCAGGTCTCCCAACGCTTCGCCTTCTGTCATGCTGCCACTTTAATCAGCACGTTTGTGCTGCGGTAACTGAAGCTCCCCAGAGACTGTTAATTTAACAAATCTCTGCTCATGCTCAGGTTCTCTGAGATGGTTTTCTTTACAAGATCCAGCGTCAGGACGTGTAATGTGCTCCCTCCCACCGAAGGATGATGAGACCGACACTTAACCACAAGCCACCGCCGGTCCCACCGTGGTCAGAGACCAGGGCCAAGGCACACTTGTCAGGCAGCAAAAGACGTGTTCAGAACTTCCCGACACTCGGGTTGAAAGCCGCACAGGCTCTGAGCATGAACAAGGAGCCAGCAGACATTGATCTTAGCTCTAATTCTGACACAGACCAGCTGCATGACCTGGGGCAAGTTACTGCCTTCTCTGGCCGATTGGGCTCAGTTGATTATTTAAAACTTGAGCCAATTCACTATAAATTCTTTGAGGTCAGAACCATGGGGTGTTCAGCTTTGAATCCAGTATTCAATACAGTGCATTGTAGCTGCTCAATAAACATCTACAGATTGCGTACGCTAAAGCGGGCTGTCTCACGGAGAACTGAATTTGTGTTCCTTTTTTGCTGATGGAGCAAGAAAGCCATCTTGAGTAGAGCAGGGGACCTTGACATAAATTTGGAAGAAATGTAAGTTTTTTTCCCTACTCCAAGGAAGAATGGAACAGGACTTTGTTTCTGGAGTCTGAGCATCTTTGACCCTAAAGAGAGTTGGCTGGTTTTCTTGCATGCCCATGAGATCTTCCTGTCCAGCTGTCCTGAACACCCCTGAGATGGTGGGACTTTGGTAATTTGGGGAGGAGAATGGTGCTAAAGGGCCTAGTGGTCTCAGGAGTCTAGTAGGGGAACATCAAGGGCAAAATTTAGCACAAAGAAGACCCCTCTCCTTCCAAGGGTCTTGCAGGCTTGGGTAGGAAGCCGGGCAAGTAAGACTTCACTACACTGGGAGATCAGCCCTGGATAGACTGCCAGGGGCCAGTGACTGTCCATGAGCAAAGTGGTGGTAACTAGAGCAGTGCACTGAAGAAAACAGCTTTTCCATTCTTGGGATTATTCTGAGTTGAATTGTGTCCCCCCAGATTCCTATGTTGAAGTCATAACCCCCAGTACCTTAGAAGGTGACTTTATTTGGAAATAGGGTCATTGCAAATGTAATTAGTTAAGAGGAGGCCATACTGGAGTAGGGTGGGCCCTAATCCAACATGACCGATGTCCTCATAAAAAGGGGAAACTTGGAGACAGACACGCACGCACGAAGGATACTATGTGAAGATGAAGACAGAGACTAGGGTGCTGCTTCTACAAGCCAGGGAACACCAAAGACTGCCAGCAAACTGCCAGAAGCTAGGGGAGAAGCATGGAACAGATGCTCCTCACAGCCCTAGGGAGGAACCAGCCTTGCAGACACCTTGCTCTCCAACTTCTATCCTGCAGACAATAACTTTCTGTCACTTAAGCCACCCAGTTTGTGGTACTTTGTTATGGCAGCCCTAGCAAACTAATACAGGAGGGGGAGTCTGAGAGACCTTTTTTGTGGGTGGGGCAGGTTGTGTAAATGTCCTTGGTTCTAGGATAAGTTGGGGAAGGGGAAGCGGAGGAGGGCAACCATAAGAGAACAGTCTGGACTTGCGTCAATCCGCCTGTGAAGGCTCAAGTCAGTTTAAATTTGACTTGAGAAATAAGGACTGTGATATAATTCCCTGGGCTCCCCAGCATCATGATTCACACAGCACTTTTTCCTATTACATAATGAAAGCAAGCAGTGAGTTGGAAGCAATTACAAAGGTAATAGAGACCCTTTCCCATATTTTACAGGTGAGGATACGAAGACCTGAGAGGGGAAGTATTTTTGTGGGCAATTCACAAAGGGGTACAGCTGGGACCAGAACCCAGGCATCCACAAATGTCTTTCTCCAAATCTCGACATGCCTCACCCAGCTAACTTACGGAGCTGTGGCATTTGTGTGAAATGCAAAAGTCTCTGTGGCACAACTGTATATTTAGACATTCTCAAGAGGGAAGGTGGCTGGAAGGTGGATATTTTCATTTTCACAAAGTACTTAGGGACCCAGGATGAGTGAGGATTGTTTTTCAAGACTGAGTCTTCCCTGAGGTGAACCTAGCCAAGAAAAAGCTATAGAGCAGGGAACCACTGTTTAGTACCTAAACACAGCCTTTGATCTACAAAAAGATTGACCATAGGGTTCCTTTAAATGGAGACCCCCATAAGCAATGAAGTATGGTGTTTCAGAAATCATTGGCCACTGGGGGAAGGCTGGAGAAAGGAGGAGGAGGGTATGGGAACAGAGTCCCATTCTAGAGTTGGGAACCACATGGCATAGAAGGCGAATTTGCAGAGGAATGTAAACTAAAATAATTGTGCAAGCTAATGCGCAAAGAAGATTTGGCTTTCAAATATTCATTAACATAGCTAATGTTGATTGATGCTTTACATTTGTATAGTGTTTTTCACACTTCAAAGCACCTTTCCAACAATTCTCCACTAGCTCAAATTTCTCTCTAAGCTAGGGTGACCAGGTACTTTATCATCCAAAGCAGGTCACTTTTGAGGGTGAAAGGAAGCATTCTTAATAATTATGCTGGGTCAGCAGGTGTAAGCCAGGACTGTCCCAGGCAAATAGGGATGCATGATCAGTCCACTACAAGCCTCCAAAAGAGACTAGGGTAACCCAGAGACATCATCATTCATTCATTTACCCAAAACTTACCCCTCCCTGTCTACTTTATCTCTATCCATTCAATTGCTAAATTAAAATACAGATCCCTCTCAATTCTTCTCCAACCTCACTTCCCTCCACTCCAATCCATCAGCAAATCATGATAATGCTATCTGTGAGTTATTCCTCACTTGTCCATTTGTGTCTTTCTCCACTGATTTCACGCTAGTCTTAGGCATCATCACTTCTCACATGGGCAGCAACAAAAGCCTTCTCATCTGCCCCCCCCTTCCAAACTTGTCCTTCTTATAACCCAATATCCAAAAGGCAACAAGAGGAATTTTCCAAAAATGTAAATCTGATCATGCTTCTCCCTTGCTCAGAATCTTCTAGCAGCTCTCTACTATACTGAGAATAAAAAAGCTAAACTCCTTATCTTGGCCCTATGTCTTTGTTCAATAACTATTTGTTAACTGAATGAACACACAAAGTCAACAAGTATTTGCTGAGTATAGTTTATGAATTAGGCTTCTGCAAGGCATGTCTTCTAGCTTCCATGTGACCCATGTCACTGTTGGGAGGAAAAGTTCGTCCTGGTTCCTGACATTTATTTCCATGTGAAGGGAGCCCTATTAGTGTCTCTCCTGGACTCTCTCTGCCCCTTTATGCACAGGTAGTGGAGTGAGTTACATTGGTGGTAAACTGAGGAAGAATAAAGCCGGCATGCTCAGTTGAGCCCCACTCTTCTCCCTCTCGGCAGCTGGCAACATTTTTCGCTCCTCTTCCAGGGGTTGGCTCTTCCTTTGCCCCCCATCCAGCCCTGCCCATGACCAGGTGGGTCAGTGTGCCTAATCCTGGATCCAGTCATTATGTCAATTTGGCTCTCATACTCAGTTAAGTTGTTCATTATCAGTAATAAACATGATATTTTGACTTCCATCTGCCACCCTTTGTTTATTTCTCAATTTGTTCGGAACTTAGGTGGAACGAGGGGTGTTATTTATTGGGCTCCCTCAAAGACCTCCAACATCCCTTGAGAAACAGGAGAAACCAATTGCATAAAGCCTGGTATGGAGCCACTGGCAACCCAAGGGGATGACAATCTGGGATTCAAATGAAAGCTGTAACAGTGCAGTTGCCGGCTGAGCAAGGATCATGTGGGACTCAGAGAAAACTGAAGTACAAATTTAGCAGCAGCTTTTAGCCCAGAAGAATGTCTTCAGGAATGAATCACGAAGAGAATGTTATCATTTGTGCAAAGAGACAGAGGGTTATAAGGGAAAAGGTGGCTGAGATTCTCGTTTATGTTTATAAAAACAGATGGCCTTTTTGAAAAACAGCAAACCAAAACAAAAGCATCATTTATTCCAGGAGCTAAGAGATTTTACTATTGACATCTCATCAAAACCCATCGCTTATGCTTTTTAACCCCCTGGAGGATTCATAAATAGCACTTCTTAAAGCAAATAACAAAAGCAAAATGAGTTTTCATAAGGATGTGAGTTACATAAGATTATCTCTGTTCCTCCCCTCCTCCTGCCTCATCCTCCCTTTGTCTGTTTTTTGCCCCGGTGCTACTGAAAACCTTCAAAACTCTGCTGGGAGTGGCTGCCAAGAGGTGGCAAATGTGAAACCTCATTCACGATGCTCTCAGGGGAGAGATTTACTGATTCATTCCTCCCGTGTCTCAGATTCTACTACAGCAGGCAAAAGGCCGGATTGGAATTTGGATTTTGTTTCCTTACTATCTTTATTTTTCTTCAATCCATCCTTCCCTCAGTCTTCAGACCCTGATTTGAACATAAAAGATGGATGTCCATGCCTGTGTCTAGGGCTGGGCCAGCTGGATGTCTCGGTGTGCCTGTTCAGAGCCTTCCCACCCTTCTCCAGCCTGCCTGGTGCCCTGGGAGGCCACTCTTTAACCTGGATCAACTGGCTCCCTCTGGCTTCCTGCTAGGTTCAGCCAGTGGGGACCCTGGCAGGAGGTCCAGGTTGGGTGGGGGTGTTTATTCTCCTGGCAACCTCCCTGCTGGGCTGTGATTGGCAGGGGCTGTGTTCCTGTGGGAGGGCACAACTCTTTGGGGGCTTTGCTACAGCTACAATACAGCTACGCTCTCTCCAGGTTCCAGTACCTGCTCCCTCCCTCTGCCCCATCCCGCCTGTGAGTGGTGACTGTTCCCAGCTGTTGCTGGCCTCTGGGTTCTCCGCCAAACTTTATGGTTGCCCTTAATCCTGCCACACTTTAAGAATAGCCCCTTCACCATACTCCCTTAATTACCCCATCTAAAAATGCCATTTTGTTTCTTGCCAAGACCCTATTAATACACCACAGCTCTACATCAATATCTGTCTATCTTTATTTGACTCCAATCAAGCTCCATTTCTTTCTTGTCTTTCCTCATCAAACTTTTTAAACAAATGCCCCAGAAGGTTTCAGCTCAGAAGGGCTTTGCAGACTGTCCAACCTGATATTAACTAGTACTTATTTTCTGGAGGTTTGTTTGTTAAAATATAGCAAAAATCTATAAAAATGTTGAATTCTGATAACCCTGAAATTCTAATAATTCTAAAAAGCATCCCAAGGAACCCATGCATTTATATAAAGATGTTTCTAGGGGTGATATTAAAAATATTTAATGACTGATATGGGCACTCTCTAGTTGAAATGGGGCAGGCTGTATGACTGAATCATTCACCTGGCTGAATACCAGCGCTGGGTACTCATTGCAATACTGAGTAGGAGAGGGAAAAAAGTAGGAAACAACCTAAATGTCTGATAGCAGGAGAAACGTACAGAAACTCTGGTAGTCCATATGATGAAATACTATGCAGACCTACAAAATGATTCTGTAGATGAATGTTTAATGACGTGGATAGATGTATACTACATAGTGTTAAATGAAAAAGCAGACCACAAAATTCAATATGGAGTGCAGTCCTATTTTTAGAAATTAAAAAAAGGTGAAAGCGTGTGTGTGTGTTTACAAATCAGAGAGGTCGATGGTGTTTATTTCAATGTGGTCGGGTGATAGATACTTTTTATTTTCTTCCATTTGCTTATCTGTAGTTTCCAAATTTTCAAAAACAATAATTTTTTAGTGAGAAAATATAACAATAAATGTATTTTTTTTAAAAAGTCACCCAGCCCAGTTTTAGAGATGTGGTATCCAGGAGATATTCCTGAAATTTTGGTTTGGAGTCTCTGATTATAAACCATTTGCTGAATGCACTGCCCACAGGGCCACTCATTTAACTGATGGCTTCTGGTCTTATTAGAGGTGGTTCCCATTTCAAAACAGTGAGAAGCAGACCCTCAGGCTATCTTATTCTCTACACCGCCAACTCCAGCTCTGAGCAATGGCCACTGACTCTCCGGCAATAAAAAAGATGCGTCCCAAGCTGAGCCTGTTGCCCGAATCCTTGGCAGCCATGTTCAGATATTCTCTCTCCTGAACACTTAATATATTCTTAGCAGATTGACTACATGTTATTAATAACTATATAGGCTGTCAATCAGCCCCATCTTCTGCGAGAAACTTTCCAAGTCAGTCATATTAAAAACCCAATTAAAAAAACGATTTAAAAGGCATTCTTTCTCAACAGTACTCTTAATTATTTGACACCTAATTATTTACTCCTTCATTTTTACTCCGTCTCCTTCTCCAAAGGACTCAGAGAAGCTAATTAGCCAACATGAAGCGGCATGCATATTCATGTGTATGTGAAGACACGTTTCTATACATGTGTGTAGCTCTAGGATTTAGTATATAGTGATACAGACTATGCCAGCCCTAGGGGTCTAGTGGTGAAGATTCGGTGCTCTCACTGCTGCAGCCCAGGTTTGTCTCCCAGTCAAGGGACCACACCACCAGTTTGTTGGTTGTCATCCTGTGGCAGCTGTGTGTTGTTGTGATGCTGAAAGCTATGCCACCAGTATTTCAAATTTTAGGAGGGTCACCCACGGTGGATGGGCTGCAGTGGAGCTTCCAGACTAAGACAGAGTAGAAGAAGGACCTGACCACCCAAATGGCCATGAAAGCCCTGTGAACAGCAGTGGAACATTGTCTGACACAGCACCAGGAGCTGAGCGCTCTGCTGCACGCAGGGTGGCTGGGAGTTGGAATCAACTCGATGGCACTAACAACAACAAATACCTACTATACAGTACATGTTTAATAATAGTAATGTAGGACTTAGTACATATAAACACAATCACATTCATTTTATTCACCCAGGCAGGGAAGGCATGGGCGGAGGTATGCTGCCAGCATCAGTTTACAAGAATGGAGAAAGAAATGGGAGTTTGCTGAGGTTTGCACCGACATCACCTTTCACCTTGACCCTGCTACGGCCTCCACTACTGGATTCTCTGCTCTGGTTCTCACCCCTTCTCTGCTCACCCCCACACCCCTGCCAGACTCATCTTCATAATAAGCAGACATAATCACGCCGCCCACCTGCTCCAAACCCTCGAATGGCGGCCCACGGCCTAGAACAGTTGTTGTTAATTAACTGTTTAAATGCTATTTTTTTTAAGCAGTGGGACTTCCCCCCCAAAATGAAATTTATGTTGGCACTCAGTATGTAAACCGATAAAAGAAGAACTGCTCTAATTAAGACAAGGGTGAGGGGTTGCAGCCCCCTTGGGTTTCCATGGTTTCCAGAACTAGTGCACCCATAATCCTACACATAATTACTTTAGTCTGAGCTTCTCCACCAGACTATTTTTCTTTTCTTTTCTCCCTCCCCCTTCAGAGGTTCATTGAGCACCCATAGGTATTGCTCTAGGCTCAGGACATGGAATGGACAAAGCTTCCATTTCAGAGTGTTAGAGTCTAACGTGGAAGTCAGACAACAAACAAATACAGGACACATTAGGTGATGACAAATGTTATGGAGAAAAACAGAGGGGAATAAGGAGGAAAGAGATTGGTAGGAGGGGTCTGCTTCATGTATTTAGGTCAGGGAAGGCCTCTCTGATAAGGTGACATTGGGCAGAGACTGGAAGGAAGCAGGGCAGCAAACCCTGCGGGTATCTGGGGGATTAAATTCCAGCAAGGGCAAAGGGGCTGTGGCAGGAGTGCCTGGCAAGTCAGTGGGGCAGCAAGGAGGCTGGGGCAGCTGGACTGGGATGAGCGAGGGAGAGAGGGAGATGGGACGAGAGCTGTTGTGACAGATGTGTAGAGCCCCTTGGGACATTATACAGACTTTGGATTTTCCTCTGAGATGGGGAATCTTTGGAAGGTTTTGAGCAGAGGAGTGACAGGAACAGATTGGAGGGGAGTGGAGAGAAAGCAGAAGGACCAGGTAGGAGGCTCCTGTAATCATCCAGGTGAGAAATGACCAGGGTGAGGGTGTGAAGGTGATGGGAAGTGGTCCGATTCTTCTTAGACTGTTGAAGGTAGACTGACAATATTCACTGATGGATTGGATGTGGGATGTGGGGTACGAGAGAAAGAAAGGAAACAAAAAAAACTCTCAGGTGTTCAGACTGAGCAAAATGAGGGATGGAGCTGCCACAGGAAGAGCAGACTTGGCCACAGGGAGGGAGAAAATCAGGCTTGGGATGTTAGGTTTGAGGAGAACTACTGACTGTTAGGGTGGATATGTGAATTTGGAGTTCTGGGCAGAAGTCTGAGCTGGAGATACAAATCTAGGAGTCATCTACATATGGATAGGTTTACCATGAGACTGGATGAGATCTCCAAGGGAGTGTAGAGCAGAAAGAGAAGAGGTCCACGGACTGGGCCCTGGGGCACCCCAGCATCTAGAGGTTTGTGGTTCAGAGGGAGGAGTAAAAGATACAGAAGAAGTAGTGGGTAGTGAGGGGAGACAGAACCAGGAGAGCATGGAGACCCTGAGCACAAGTGGAGGAAGTGCTCAAGAAGGAGTATAATCAACCATGTAAAAATGGGTGAGTCATTTGAGGACTGAGCAATGACCACTGGATTTAGTGACATGGAAATGCTTGGGGACCTTGACAAGAACAATGTCATAAGGGACATGGAGAACATCCGACTGGAGTTCCTCAAGGGCAAATACCACCTCTCATTCATTTCTGTATCCCCCACGCTCACCTCCAGTGTCGAGCACAGTGCCTGGCACACAGCAGGCAGTGAGAAAGATCTGTTCATGGATGAGCCATTTCCCCCATGAAGCCACTAATCTTTTATATGTCCCTGTTCATGGACCCCTACAATTTCATAGAAAAGACCTGGTCCCTTCATAGCTGTATGTATCTGGACCAGGGGAAGGGGTTAGAAGAAGGTAAAAGGATATCAAATAGAAGAAAAGATCTTGTTTCCAAAGGGTCAGCTAGGCCTGCTCTTGTTTACACAAGACTCCATATTATTCCTACACAGTAAAGCTGGTAGGAGGAAGTCAGTGCCTTTGCTCACCTCTGTCTGGGAAAATGTTCCAATATTAACAACAACGACGACAATAATGATAAATTATACTTTGCACATTTTAGAAGGAGCTGTCATATGCATCACCTCACTTTTCCTCTTTGCCAACTACCTTAAAACTTTGCAAGTGCAGCTGGCCTTAGTAGTCCTCTTAAGGAAAATTTGTATTTAAATAGTGCGGCAAACTGTCTTAGATCAGAGGTCTGCAAACTGTGGCCAACGCCCGTTTGAGTAAATCAAGTTTTACTGGAACACAGCCATGCCCATGTGTTTGCATATCGTCTCTGGCTGCTTTTGTGCTACACAGCAGAGTCGAGTGGTTGCAACAGAGGCTGTGCAAAGTTAAAAATCTTTACTATCTAGCCCTTTATAGGAAAAGTTTGCCAACCCCTTTCTCAGACAAGCCAAACCAGGGGCCTCCAAAACAGGGTGCTCAAGACAATCCATTAGAACTTGGGAAGAAAATGTTTGAACATCTCTCTCTCTGTTTAATCTTAAGAAAGAAAGCATTAAACTTTCTTAATGTTTAGCACTATTGAGAGTGAATCATGGATATAAGAAATAAAGATGAAATGCTGAGGATGTATAGGCAAAACCCATTTACTGTTAAGGACAGATGATGAAAGAAGTTTGAAGACCAAGCAAGTGATACAATGGAGGGATTGGCATACAGTAGGTACTAGTAGAAGGTTTGGAATAATATTCATTAACCTTTACTGAATATCTAGCCAGTTTCAGGAGCAGTGCTAAGGGCTTTATATGCATTATCTCATTTAATTCACACAACCCTCCAATGAGCTCAGTATTATAACCCTGTCCCACTTTACAGATAAGAAAACTGAGGCTTAGCAGGATTAAGTGTCTCCTCCATGATCACACAGTGAGAAAACAGTAGCTTTGGGATCTGAATCAGGATCTCTCTGACACCAAAGGCTAAGGTCCGAGCTTGCAAATTGCTGTGCAGATTCAATGGTGCCATCATGTGTAAATATGTTTAGGTACAGGCTTACCATTAACCAAAGGAACACAGAAAGGGAAAACACTGATTTTGCCTTTCAAGCTTCACTACCACCGTTCTAAAAATGCACTTTGGCAAGAAAAGGAGAGGGATCACCAGAACTTCCCCCGTATTTATGACAGCAACCTATACTCACATGTGTCTAAATGTGGAGCTACCATAACAGGAATGTGGCCATAAGGTAGATAATCAAAGCCTGGAGTCAGACATGTGTTTCCTCCTAGGAACCTCATGGCACATACAAACTATTTATCCTAAAGACTGAAGAAGCACCACAGTGCAATGTCTAGAACACTAGCCGGGAAATCAGGCAGAACTGGATTTTGCTCTGATATGAACTAGCAGTGTTGCCTTGGTCAGGTTCTGTAATCTCTCTAAGCATCAGGTTTCATATTTGTCAAGTGAGAATAATAGTGCATGCTTCACAAGTTTGCAGGCCTGTAGGAGCACTTCATAAATAGTTGCGGTGGTTAGTCATGGCTATGCTTCATTTTGCTGTTGTTCTCAGTAATTTGTATTGTCCTAATACTTATGTAATAACGCAGTTAAAAATAAATAGGACTAATAGATAATCTGAATATGCCTATATCTATTAAAGAAATTGAATCAATACTTAATCACTTTCCAAAACAGAAAGCACCAGGTCCAGATGGGTTCACAGGTAAATTTGACAAAACATTTAAGGAAGAACTTATACCAATTCTCTACAATCTTTCAGAAGACAGAAAGCAGAAGGAATACTTCCTAACACATTCTATGAGGCCAGAATTAACCTAATGCCAAAACCAGACAAAGACATTACAAGAAAAGAAAACTACAGTTCAATATCACTCATGAACATAGATGTAAAAATCCTTACCAAAATATTAGCAAATTGAATCTAACAATATATAAAAAGAATCATACACTACAAGCAATGTAATGGTGAGAAACTTGAAGCTTTTCTGTTAAGATGAGAACAAGAATGCCCCCTCTCAGCACTGCTTTTCAATATCATACTGGAAGTCCTAGCTCATGCAATAAGACAAGAAAAGGTACAGATTGGGAAGGAAGAAATAAAATTGTTTTTGTCTGCAAATGACATGATTGTCTGCATTGAAAATTCAAAAGAAATGACACCAAAAAACTGTTGGAACTAACAAGCAATTACAACAAGGTTTCAGGATACAAGGTTAATATACAAAAGTCAATGGCTTTCCTATACACTAGCAATGAACAAGTGGAATTTGAAATTAAAAACACATTACCAGTTACATTTGCACCTCCAAAAAGGAAATACTTAGGTATAAATCTAACAAAATATGTACAAGATCTACATGAGAAAAACTACAAAACTCTGATGAAATATATCAAAGAAGAGCTAAATAAATGGAGAAATATTCCATATTCATGGATACAGAGACTCAATATTGTCAAGATGTCAGTTCTTTGCAACACGATCTATAGATTCAACACAACCCCAGTGAAAATACCAAGAAGTTATATTGTAGATATTGGCAAACTGATTCTAAAGTGGGGAGGCAAAAGACCCAGGATAGCTAATTCAAGATTGAAGAAGAACAAAGTTGGAGGACTGACACTACCCGGCTTCAAGACTTACCTTAAAGCTACAGTAATCAAGACAGTGTGGTATTGGCAAAAGAATAGACAAATAGATCAATAGAACAGAATAGAGAGCCCAGAAATGGACCCACATAAATATAGTCAACTGAGCTGTGATAACGGGATAAATGCAATATAATGGAGCAAATATAGTCTTTTCTCAAATGGTGCTGGAACAACCAGACATCCACATGCAAAACAGGGAATCTAGACAGACTCTACACCCTTTACAAGAATTAACTCAAAATGTATCATGGACCTCAACATAAAATGCAAAACTACAAAATTCCTAGAAGACAACATAGGAGAAAATCTAGGTGACCTTAGGTATGGTGATAACTTTTTAAATACAACACCAAAGGCATGATCCATGAAAGAAATAATTGATAAACTTGATTTCATTAAAATTAAAAACTTCTGTGAAATACAATGTTAAGAGAATGAGAAAGACAAGACACACTGGGAGAAAATATTCGCAAAAGACACATCTGATAAAGGACTATTATCCAAAATATACAAAAAAATTCTTAAAGCTCAAAAATAAGAAAGCAACTCGATTAAAAAATGGGCCAAATACCTGAACAGACATCTCACAAAGAAGATATACAGATGACAAGTTAACACACAAAAAGATGTTCAATATCGTATGTCATTAGGAAATTGTAAACAAGATATGAGGTCCCACTGCACATCTATTGGAATGGCCAATATCCGGAACACTGATAACACCAAATGCTGGCAAGGAGATGGAGCAACAGGAACTCTCATATATTGCTGATGGGAATGCAAGATGGTACAGCCACTTTGGAAGACAGGTTGAAGGTTTATTATAAAACTAAACATACTCTTACCACACAATCCAGCAATCATGCTCCTTGCTGTTTCCCCAAAGGAACTGAAAACTTATATCTACACAAAAGCCTACACAAGGATGTTTATAGAAACTTTCTTTATAATTGCCAAAATTTGGAATCAACCAAGGCATCCTTCAGTAGGTGAATGGGTAAACAAACTGTGGTACATGCAGACAATGGAATATTATTCAGCACCAAAAAAAAAAATGAGCTATCAAGCCATGAAAAGACATGAAGGAAAATTAAATGCATATTACTAAGTGAAAGAAGCCAATCTGAAAAGGCTAAATACTGTATGATTTCCACTGTATGACATTCTGGAAAAGACAAAACTATGGAGACAGTAAAAAAATCAGTGGTTGGAGGGAGGGAGGGACAAATAGGCAGAGCACAGAGGATTTTTAGGACAGTGAATTTATTGTGTATAATACAATATTGGTGGATAGGTATCATTATACATTTGTCAAAACCCATACAATGAACAACACCAAGAGTGATCCCTAATGTAAACTATGGACTTTAAGTGATAATGATGTGTGTGGGCTCATTCATTGTAACAAATGTACCACTATGGTGTAGGACATCCATAGTGGGGGAGGTGTGCATGTGTGGGGGCAGGGAGTATTTGGGAACTGTCTATACTTTCTCTAAGTTTTGCTGTGAACCTAAAACTTCTCTAAAATATAAAGTTTCTTAATTTAAAAAAGAAGAAATTAAATAAACAAGTAAATAAATCTCCACACTTCATACTCATTAGAACGGCTATTATCAAAACCAGAAAATAACAAATGTTGGCAGGGATGTAGAGAAATTAGAACCCTTTGTGCATTACTGATGGGAATGTAAAATGGTGCAGCCACTGTGGAAAACAGTATGCAGTTCCTCAAAAAACTAAAAATAGAATTACCATATGATCCAGCAATTCCACTTCTGTGTATATACCCAAAAGAATTGAAAGCAGGGACTTGAATAGATACTTGCACACCCATGTTCATAGTTGCATTATTCACCACAGCCAAAGGTGAAAGCAAGCCAAGTGTTTATCAACAGATTAATGGATAAATGAAATGTAGTATATACACACAGTGAAATATCATCCAGTCTTAAAAAAGAAGGAAATTCTGACTCATGATGCAACATGGATGAACCTTGAGTACATTATGCTTAAGTATAAGCCAGTCACAAAAGGACAAATACCATATGACTCTACTTAAATGCGGTACTTAGACTAGTCATATTCACAGAGACAGAAAGTAGAATGGTGGTTGCCAGGGGCTGAGGGGAGGGCAGAGGGGGAGTTACTGTTTAATGGGTGCAGAATTTCAATTTGGAAGATGAAAAGAGTTCTGTAGATGGATGGTGTTGATAGCTGCACAACGATGTGAATGTACTTAATACCAAAGATCTGTACACATAAAAATGGCTAAAATGGTGAATTTTATCTCAGGTATACTTTACCACAATTTTTAAAATTAAAAAAATAAATAAGACTCTCAATATCCCATTCTAAGATACAAATAACAAAGACAGCTTATGTCATATATTCTGGCCAAACCAATCTATAAATTTCTTTGAAATGAAAAAAATTATAGAGTCCTTTACTTCTTGGCCCATGACTTTGAAAAGTGACGGAATAGAAGTTTCTGGCCTCTGAGGCAGTGCCCAATAGGTTAATTGGGTACAATTAAATGGCCAGCCAATTTTCATATTGCATCATTAGCAACTGGCTTGGTGCCATTTGACTCTTGGTGCCAGAAGGAGAGAATCAATGTGGAATATTCCACAGAAAGCCTATTCACCATGAGTATTGGCATACACTCTTTGATTTTCACATGTTTGGACCACGTGAAAGTAAAGGCTGATATTTAATTACCCAAGGTTTGGAGTGCAATTGTCCACACTCATTGCCAAATTCTTTATTCTGATGGAATCATAAACCTTAGAAGTCCTTAGAAAAAGTGCACTGGCTTAGGGGAGAAAAAAAAAAAAAAGAACATTAATACTGCAGAGAATCTTTCTTTGTTCAAAATTCCTCCTGGTATAGTTTTACAAAATCTCCAGAAACAACCACCAACGAGGTAGAATTCACAACAATGACGATGATGGTGACGATAACAACACAGTTACAAGGTTTGAGAGCCTTTTGTGGGCCAGGGACTGAAGGTGGTACTTTACATGTGTAGAAGATTTAATTTCATTGTCCCAATAATCTTTCCAAGCAAATATTTCTTATCTCATTTTTAAAGATGAAGAAAACGAGCCTCAGAGAAATGAGGTGATGTGCCCAAGCTGACGTGGCAGAGCGAGGATTTGAATCCCGATCTCACTACCGGCAAAAACTATATTCTTTCTTCTATACAATATTGCCTTTATTAATACTCCCATGTCTTGGATGAGTTACTATCATCTTGCCAAGCCTCCTGCTTGTAGTTGGCTAAGCTAGTGATAGCCTCAGTTTCTAGGCTGGCAGTTGTGGCTCAGAGTGGAGGTCCTGGGTAACACAGAGGAGACAGCAACCTGAGGTACAGCTTGCCCTGAGCACCCTTCCACCGCTTGAAGCCATCTACGGAGCCTTGTAACAACAATCGCATCTACTTGTCAAGCAACTGGTATACCAGGCACTATACTGGAGGCTTCACATGCTTTATCTCTAATCTGCATAGCAATTCCATAAAGCAGTATATTATTCCCATTTTACAGATGAGGCTCAGAAAGGTAAATGACATGCCAAAGTGAAACAGCTAGTCGGTGGTGAACTTTCCTCTTCATATTGTAGTGCCTCATGGCAGGAACCCAGACCCAATCTGCACAACAGAGAAAAGCAGAGGGTGATGAAATTACAAACTAGGTTACTATCCATGAGACAGGCAATCTGAGAAAATTAAATACTGGAGGGTGGGGTGGGACAATGAGGGTAGACAGACTCTCACCATCTCAAATTTTTTAAAGAAATTGCCTAAGGTCATAGAACTATGCAAAAAATAGCACGGGCTGTTGTTCCCGGAATACATCACTTTGACTCTATACTTGAATGCACTGAGATGATCGATCCACCCGCATCCAGTGTGTATCATTAAGCACACAGCTCTAATTTATTGCATCTGAAACAGCCCTGTGGAGCCTGATGCTCCAGCCATTGGCTTCGGTGCAAGATTCTCTTCAGAGCACGTATTTACATTGCAGGTGATGTTATAGGAAGGATTTTGTTAACCAAACTCTCACAGGAGAGCAGCATATTTATATGAAATCTTTAAACATGTTTCTTAGCTCCATTGCCCCCACCCCTTCCTATCCTTCCCTCCTCTTCTTGTTCTGGATCTTAAACTTTTACACACACAGCTCTAAATGATCTGATAATGCACTTGGATTAACATACCCTGGCTCTTGAATTCCAGGACAATGACCTGAACCCCATCTATTAATTTGACGATAAGAGGGGTTCAAGATAGAGTAGTTACAATAATCCCTTCCACTGGGGATAAAGGGAAAGTACAAGACTGAGAATAGCTGCACATAGAAATAAAACACAGCCTCTTCCTATCTGTCAGGAGGACAAGGCAGCCATGTGGGCTGGCCACTTGCTCACATGGCGTCCATGACTCCTGCCCGGCCCGAGGATGGGTCCTTAATAATTAATGCTGGACCTGCTCAGCCAGAAAGTGCTTCCTAAATAACCTCTATCAATACTGGTTTGAATTAAGACCAAGTTCTAAATGCAATTGCTCTCAATTGATTGGCTTGGAGCACTTCCCCTTCCCTGCGCCTGCTCCCCAGGCAGGGCCCGGGTGGGACTATATGAGGGGAGGAATTCTGCCCAATTTGTTATGGACTGAATTGCAACCCCCTTCCCAAATACATATGTTGAAGTCCTAAGGCCCCATACCGCAGAACGTAACTGTATTTGGAGATAGAGTCTTTAAAGGGGTAATAAGATAAAATGAGGTCATATGAGTGTGCCCTAATACAGTATGACTGGTGTTCTAAGAAGAGATTGGGACACAGATGCACAGAAGAAAGACCTTGTGAAGACACTGGAAGAAGATAGCCATCTACAAGCCAAGGAGAGAGGCCCTTGGGAGAAACCAACCCTGTTGACACCTTAATCTCAGACTTTCAGCCTCTAGAATTGGAAGAAAATTAAATTCTATTGTTTAAGTCACCCAGTCTGTGGTACTTTGTCATGGCAGGCCTAGAAAACTATGAACAATCTACTCATCTGCAAAGAACAGTGTTTCAACATAGATTGTGAGGGATGGAAACTAACCATCATTTAGCATTGCTTACAGGCTGAACACTCACCCATGAGATCTCATGTAATCCCACAACTGCTGGGGACGCTCATACTTCCTAACGGTGAGTTCTCTGTATAAAGTGTTTCTGTGCACTTGCTTTTCCAATAAACTGCAATTTCTTGAATCAATTATAAGTAACTGTGAATCTCACTTGTTGTGGGAACTTAGGGAAACGACCAACTGGAGACTAAGAATTGAAGAGAAAAGTGGTGAGCCCAAGTGTGGGAATCTAAGAATCTGGTCAAAACTGCAACTTCTCCCCAGAAAAAGACATCTATGCGCACGAACCCAGAATGCTGAATTCTATTTCCAGGTTCACTTTGAAACTTACTCACAGACCCTGTAGGGAATCATGGACCCCAGCTTATAAACTCCTAGAACAGAGGGTTTCAGTGAAGTCTTGGTAGAGATGAGATGATGGAGGAGGAAGAAGAGAAAAGAGAGGAGGATAAGAGGGAGGAAAGAGGCGGGGAGGAAGGAGGAGGGAAGGATGGGAGAGAGGAGGACAGAGAAGGAAAGGAGGATGGAAGAGTGAGGAGAGGAGAATGAGGGAGGGGAAGAAGGAAGGGAAAAATAAAGGAGAAGAAGGGAGGAGAGCAGAATGGGAGTGGGGTGGAAAAGAGGAAAAAAAAGAGGAGCGAGGAGGGGAGGATGGGGGAGAGGAGGGAAAGAGGAGCATTAGAGGAGGCAGGAGGGAGAAGGCAAGAGATGGCTGGTCCAGGCCAGGGTAACGCAGGAGGATGGGGTGTGGAAGCTGGTAAATTCAAGTCCTAACCACAGAAAAGCAGTCAATACTTGGAAGGCCAGCTATGGGGTGATTTTAGCACATGAACTACCTGCAAGCATGCAAAATAAATATCTAAACGTCTCATTGAAATTGTGAAGGACAGATATCCTAAAGAGTTCCTAGTGTTCATGGAAATTGTTAGTAGGAAATCCACAGGTATTAAAATAGATGTAATTGGCATAGTTCCTTAGGTGGAATTTCCTTCCTGTTGAATTTTAGGGAACGCAAAAACACATGTAAGGGCTCTTGTATATTTCCTCCTGATCTTGTTCCTTTGACCCCTATTGCTACTTTCTCAAACCAAGCACCTACAAGGAGACAGAAGAATGAGTAGTGGATACATACAGTAAATCTCAATGGAGTATCAATTTTACTTATTAGCAAGTCATTTAAAATATTGTTTTATATGAATGTAAATATGGATATACTGTGGATTAGAATGCAAAAATTTTATATATTCATAATTTTTTGTCTTGGGTAAGTTACTTTAACTCTATTAGTCTCAATTCCCACACCTGTAAAAAGAATCCACGAAGAGCAACTGAGAAGTGATGTAACACATGTAAAGCCCCTGCATTAGTAGGTGATGGACAGACACCTGGTCCCCTTCCCTTCCTCCCTCGGCAGTTAACCCTCCTCTGAGATCCAGAGTTCTCCCCTTCTCCACCAGCTCACAAACATTTTCTCATAATTATAGGTCTATATTTCTGAATTTTAGGAAGCAGTGTGTATGTTTCCTAAGAGTAGGAACCATATCCTGTTCCTTTCTGACTCCCAGGCCCGAGCACCATGCTGGCACAGAGTAGGTGCTCATTCAGCAGTGGCAAATGAATCCATCAAACGTTTCTTTTTTTTTTTTTTAAACATTTATTTATTTATTTTCTTTTGTGAGGAAGACCAGCCCTGAGCTAACATCCACTGCTGATCCTCCTCTTTTTGCTGAGGAAGACCGGCCCTGGGCTAACATCGTGCCCATCTTCCTCTACGTTATATGGGACGCCGCCACGGCATGGCTGACAAGCAGTGCATCGGCGGGCGCCCGGGATCCGAACCCGCGAACCCTGGGCTGCCAAGCGCGAACTAAACCGCTGCGCCACCAGGTTTCTTTTTCAAACCCTCCTGTGATGCCGTGTGACAGCTCTTGCAATATTAATTAGCTCTCTTCTCCCTCCTAGAATAGGAGCCCCTGGAAGTTCTAAGATAAGTCTTACCCATCTTTTTATACCTGGGTAAGTAGTGCCTGTGTAAGAAATTGTAGGGCCTTGATAAATATTTGCAAAATGGATTTTACTGTGATTTGAAATAGAACCAAAGCTAATATCGACTGGGTTCCACAGTTGGCATGAATAATAGAAGAGAGAGGCCCGAGAGCATAATATCAGAAATTGCTTAGGCCCACCAGCTCTGCCAGGCCCAGACCTGTCTGGGCAGTCTCAGTTGCTGGTCCTGTTCCTGGTGTCAGGTCACAGAGCGTTCTGGGATCTCTAGGCCACTGGTGGTCAGAGGAAATGCATCAGCGGGCCGTCGGTCACTTACTGTGTCAGGTCACAGAGCGTTGTGGGATCTCTAGGCCACTGGTGCTCAGAGGAAATGCATCAGCGGGCCGTCGGTCACTTACTGTAATGGAGGCTGGCTTCTCCACATCTCGCAGGGTTTAGCTAGAGCCGATTTCCAATCTACTGAAATGGCGCCCCCTCTGGGCAGCCTTCTGGGGCCTTCAATGTGGGCAACATTGATCTCTCCTTTCTCTGTGCTGCTACCATAGCTTGAGAGAAAAAAAATCCCACAGCTTTATCGCCATTTCAAGATAGTAGACTGTTTGCATGTTTGTCTCAGTTGGTAGACACCACCAGGGCATTTAAAAAGATGCTCATGTTTTTCAGTTAGACAGGCACAAGCTCCCATCCCTGCCTCTTGCCAGTTACCAGTTAAAATGTCCTAGGTGCTGACTTTACCTACTGGGTCTCAGCTTCCTCATATGTAAATTGGGCATAAGAATGCCTGCCTCACAGTTGGCAAGAGGCTTACATGAGATAATGTAAACTGCTTAGCACAAGGCCTCGCCCATAGTGCGAGGTGCCTCAGAAACCGCAACCCTCTTTCTTTTTCCTCTTCTTGCCCTCTATGGAAGGGAGAGCCAAGTCTTACTTTTCTTTAGACTCTCAAGGACCTTATAGAGAGCCTGGCAAAGGGTAGATGCTCAGTATTTGCTTTTAGAATGAATGAATGAGGGAATGAATGTCAGACTTTATACAAAGCTATCCCCCATGCCTCTCCACCAAGCTAATACACACTGCCCCTCCAACCAGAACTAGTCTATGGTAGAATAAATGTGGAAGGAATCACATAAAAATGTAAATAATTCAAATAGGTGGTGCAATTCAAGGAGCGTGTTTTTCTTTTCCCCCAGGTTGCAAAGCAGGTTTAATTATAATTACAGTTTAAAAAAAGATTTTCAGTACTGTCTGCATCAGAGTGTCTCAGGCATAAAAGAAAAAGTTTTGGAGAACAATCCAGGGGAGATGGTTATTTTCCTACAAGGAGAGGGTGGCAACAACCTTTCTCGGTCATCAGCCCAGTTCCTTGCTCGTGACTCTTCCCAGCAAGGTCAGGGGTCAGGGATGTTACAGAAGGTACCAGGAGCCACACAAGCTCCTCTCAGATCTGCTTGCTCTCCTCACACCTCCCAGCTCCCAGGACCTGCTTGAGCAGTGAGGGGGCCAGACGTCCCAGACAGTGAGACTGCCTGCCTGCTTTCCCACCACAGACATCAGCGCCACCATTTCCTTCCGGGATGGGAGGACCTAGGAAAAGGCCCCATAACCAGAGGCTCCATTTCCTGAGCAGCCCCTCCCCGCCGTCATTTTACAGGCTCAGAACCTGGGCCTCAGAGGGTGAAGGCCCTGCCCAAGACCTCACGGCAGGGCAGGCTGGGGCTCAGGTCTCTGAGTGGGAACGCAGGAAACACTGCTGCCCCTCAGGACAGTTAGATTTTAGGGGTTTAAGGTGGTGGGATCTTTCCTGGACTTAGTCCCTGGTGTTGTCCTTTCACCTAGGTCCTAGGGTGCTATCTGGGGTGGTGCATGGAGCACTGGACTGAGAATCAGGACACAAGGGTTTGAGAACTGGCCGGCCCTACCCCGACTTGCTGTGAGACCCTGGTCAAGTCACTGTCTCCTCTCATCCTCAGTTTCCTCCTCTGTAAGTAAGGGTTGGGCTGGATGCTTCTGTGTGAAATTCTCCACAGATTTGTCTGACCCACAAGTGTCCACCACACCCAGCAGGGGGCCCTGCCATTCACCCAGCCGGACCCTGTGCAGGGACAGTTCCCTCATTCGTTCTCACAGTAGCTCTGGGAGACGGGTTCTCCTCTCCCTGCCTCACAGGAAAATGAAAGCTCAGAGAGCTTGGGCGAAATCAAACTGCCCAAGGCCACACAGCTGGAAAATGGCACCCCGGGGGAGTTTCAGGAGGGGTATAAAGGATGGGAGTGTTTGGAGCATGGGGGCAGCCCAGCCTGTGAGGCATCCAGAGGGGAACATGATTGGACAGCAGGGTACATGTCGCAGGCCTGGGCTGAGGGGAGGGAGCACCAATCTGAGGCCAACAGGCCTGCCCTCGAGTCCAGGCCCTGGTGCTCCTTAGCTGTGTGACACCTGGAGAAACCACTGTGTGTCTCTGAGCCTTGATCTGCCTCATCTGTAAAATAGGATATCAACCTCTCCTCGGCCATCTCATAGGCTTCTTGAAAAGATTAAATGAGAAAACAGATCTGAAAGCTGCTGCTTAAAATTCTCAAAAGCATGAGCCTCACTGCTGACTAGTTCTGTGGCCCCTTGAATCTCAGTTTCTCTGCCTGTGAAATCAGGATCCTCACCCCTGCCTTGTGTGTGGGGGGCGACAATGTCTGAGGAATCAGTCCCTGGCTGGTGCTCCAGCAACGTTAGCCACTGTTATCATGAACACGCACTGTAAAGGTCTATGTACAGGCTGGGAATTGTTCTCCACGTTTCCTGAGGGCTGTTTCCAGGGAGATGCTTTCTCTTCCTAACAGGGCCTCCTTCACACCTGTTCTTAGGTTTCTCACCCCACCATGCCACTCAGCAAGCAGAAAGCTCTAGAGGCTGGAAGGCTTTTTCTCTTTTTCTCCAGACCTGGGGATTTGTCTCTCCACTGTGACAGCCTGTCTTATCCACATTTCTAGAACCTTCCAACCAGTCTCATTGTGACAACCTTGTGGCAGTATCCTGGATCCTGGGAATGAATGTGCCACCACCCCCAGGGCCAGGTGATGTGTGTATGGGGTGTGTTCAACAGATGCCATGCCCAGGGGGATGGGTTTTCAGCAAAAAGCATAGGAGCTCTGAGTCTCTGATGCTCCCTGCCAATGGCAGGTCCTTCCCCAGTGCTTCTTTCCTGTGCCAGCTAGAAAACAGGGCTGGCACTGGTTCCTCTCAGAGGCAAAGGTGTGACTGAAAATGGGCTGGGTCTGTTCCCGACAACTCACCACAGTTTACTGAGAGCATGTTTGTGTCACATAGAATGTTCTGGGATTGTTTCCTCACAAGGCATCACACCCATTTGAGAGGGAGGAAAGTGAGACTCTGAGAGGGGAGGGAGGTATGAAGGGAAGGGAAAGGAAAAGCTAGGTAATGGTTCTCAGCCCCTGCCCGGCCGACCCCACGCAAAGAGAATCAGAACTTCTGAGGGTGGGGCCTGGGCATCAGCATTTTTCAAGAGCCACAGAGAACCCTCTGCCTAAGAGATGCCTTATTTGCATTTAACCCTCACTGGTATATCACCATGGGAGTACTAGTCCTGGGCTGGAGTTTGGTCCAAGTCCATCTGACCCCAGAGCCCAGGTTCAAACCACCACACTACACAGACTCCCAGAGAAACACCCAGAAATCCAGGTTCCACACTCTCCCTATGTGCCACAGCAAACCATCCCCCTCTAATCCCTGCACTTCCCACAATCTCCTGTGATTCCGTTTTCCCATTTGGCATCTTGTTTCGATGTTCAGGGCATAAAGGGCCAATAGCTTCCCCCAAGCTATTTCTCCTCTGAAGCAGTGAAATAGCCTAGCAATTTTGAAGCCATTTAAAATGCATTGTTTTGCTGGGGGACCCTGTGGGGGGAAACCAGTCTTTCTTTTCTCCTAAATCTTAGCACAGAATGTAGCAGGCTTTCAATCAGGATTTTTTCCCCAGAGTCTTGTGAGTCATTAGGCCAGAAGCCCTTCCACTGGCACCGTGCTCCGTGCGGCAGGACAGGAAACTGACACACCGTGGACCATGCAGGTCCCTGGGAGCACAGGCTCGGGGCTCACGGAGGCCTGAGTTCAAAGCTGGGCTCCACCACCTCCTGAGCTAGGCACTGAACTCGGTTCTCCTCCTCTGGAAAACAGCACCACCACCACCCAGCTGACAGGCATTCGGAGGATTAGGGGAGGGGATGACTGCAGAGGCCCGCACGGTGTTTACTTAAAAAATAGTGGCTGTTATTATTAAACACTGAGGATGATTATTACTCGACTGTTGCCCTAATCCTTGACTTCTGCAAGGCTAGGCCCTTCAATCAGGCCTGCGACATGTAGAGGAACCACTGAACAGAGAGGACAGGACTGGGTATTCTAAGAAACGCTTCTCTCTGGACGGCTTGGCCTCCAAAACACACGCTATGAGAACAAGCTTAGAAAGCAGAAAACACAAAATGTGCTGATGCCCAGGCCCCCCACCTGGTAGTTCTGGCTCCAGCGGCCCAGGTCTGGCCCAGGCAGGGGTGTTTGCTAAAGCTCCCCGGGGGGTTCCAGTGAGCAGCCAGGGTTGAGAACCTCTCCTCAGTTCTTCCTCCACTTTCCCCTTCTCAGAGTCTCGGTTTCCTCTCCTCTCAGTGGGTGATGGTCCATGAGGAGACAGTCTCCACTGTTCAGAGTGACAAAATGTGCTCTCAGGAAACTGGGGTTAGGTGGTGGGAACAGACCCAGCCCATCTGCCGTCACACTCGTGCCTCCCAGAGGAACCGCAACCAGCCCTGTGTCTAGCCCAGCTTCCATGCATTTGACTGCAAGGATTCACTGGGCACCAGACTCTGGGTCAGGCACTGAGCAGGATGTAGGGAAGCAGCGGGCAGAGTGGTACTGTCCTGCTCTCCAGGAGCTGCCATCCTGAGCAGGGGGTGGGGTGGAGCTTGGAGAAGGAGCACAGGGACCATGAAGAGGAAGAAACAGGGGCTGACCTGGTCTGGGAATAAGAGATTCCTCTGAGAAAGTGCCAGTGAACTGACACCTGAAGGATGACAAGGGGACAGAGTCTGGAGGAGTCCCTGACACTAGATAGGGCTTGGCTACTTAGAAGAACTGAAAGACAACCAGTGTGTGAGGAACAAAGAGAGACAGGGAAGAACGGGTCAGGATGAGAACAGAGAGGCAGGCAGGGGTCAGAGAGTCAGGAAACAAATATTCACAGAGAGGCAGAACAATATGGCCCTGGCAGCTGGGAGCACGGCCACTGGAGCCAGAGTGCCGGGGTTCAAATCCTGCGTCGGTCACATATAAGCTCCATGACATTAGGCTATGTACTTAATCTCTCTGTGCTTCAGTGTAGCCATCTCCAAACTGGAGATGATGACAGTGCTATCTACCTCCAGGAGTTTTTGTGAAGATTAAATTAAATTAGTTCATTCACATCAACCACTTAGGAGAGTGCCTGGAACACATTAGGTAGAATACAAACATTTGCTATTGCTATTATCATGTGCTGGGCATTGGTTCAGCCGCCTCATGTGCAAAATAGGAATAAGAATGTATCCAACTCAGAAGGCTATCGTGAAGATTAAATGAGAACGTACAGGTGCAATGCTTACACCACCACCTGATATGCAGTAAGCAGGCAATACAAGTTCACTGTCACCATTGTTTATCTTTAATCATTACCTATGTGGGACAGAGGGTACGGCACTTCTTGGAATAAATCTGCAAACAACCAGCAATCCAGAAGTGGGAGGGGGTCTCTCAGGGAAGCACCCCCTCATTGCAGGTATGCAAGCGCAAGACTGGACAGTGTCCTCAAGCAGGGTGGCTGGATGAGGGGCCCTTGCAGTCTAAGAATCTATGACTCTACCTGTCTCTACTCTCTATTTCTGCCCTTCTCTAAAAATGTTCACAAACATGTCCGGGAGGCTTTGCCCCAGACAGTAATCTTCTCCTGCCTGTTTTTCTGCTGTAGCAGAGACATCAAAGCCAGACATCTCCTGCGCCCCAGGAGCTGACAACGCCTGTAAAGAGCATGTCATTCAAGGGCATAAAGTGGTTCCCTAAGGTTGGCACCCCAGCTTTCTCTGCCTCCGCAGCATAAGGGACACCAGCAGCTCCACTGCATCAACCAAGGGCACAGCAAAGCTGTGGACCAACTTTCCAGGGAGGCACCTTTGAAGAGAAAGACTGAGATCCAACTCTGAATCCCCAGGGTCTCTAGAAGCATCCAGTCGCTCCTCTCTTCCTCTCTCCTTGGGTGCAGTTCATTGGCCCCCTCTAAAAATAGCAGTGGTTATTCAGGGAAATACACCATGCTCCATCTCTGGGGATGCCAGCACAGGCCTCTTTCAAAAATAGAACTTCAATCAGGTGCGCTTACTAATTCCTCATCTCTCCCACCAGTCCTAGAATGCTTTGGAAGGATCCGGAGACAGGGCAGCAGCTCCAGATGCTGGGAGAGCTAGAGCGGGGGTTCTCACTCACGTTTGTCTACTTCAAATCCCTTGTCTGTTGGTTTCCACTTAAAACAATAATTTTCCCTTGATTTCAAAAGTAAAATATTAATTCTAAGTGTTACGGAAAACACTGAAAGATATCTCACCGTCCAGAAATAATCACTGAATTGAGTCTATTCTTCCTCTCTCCTCTCCTCTCTATGTACCACACCGCACACACACACACGCACACACACACACACCCCACATGCACACTTCTTTATAGAATTGGGATAGTGCATTAAAATTTTTTTTTTTTGCTAAATATCACATCAAAGGAATTTTCCTATGTCATTAAATATTCACCTACAACACGATGTTTTAATCTGAGTATAGCACAGAGGTCAAGCACATAAGCTTTGCTTCAGAAAGATCTGTGTTCAAGTCCTGGCTCTGTCACAGGTTTTGTGGCCATGGGCAGCTACTTAAACTCTTTAAGCCTCTGTTTTCACATTTATGGAATGGGTCAATAATAGTACACATCTTTGGTTGTTCTGAAGATAAATTGTGGTACTTTCCTAATTACTGCTCAGTAAATACCTGTAATAATAACAATTAACAACAACAATAATAAACTATTGAACTATAATTAAGTTAATGATTCTCCTGTTGATAGATATTTAGCTTGTTTCTCAAGCCCACGTTCTCCTCCCACTCTGCCCATCTCTGGGAAGTTCTGGAATTCACAGAGAGGGCTATGATGGCAGTGCCCTGGACGGAGACCTTGCAGATTAGCAGCAGATTAGCTGGTGAATGGGGAGTGGCAGGTGCAGGCTGGCAAAGCCTCACACATGTGGTCTCCCACGGACACCTGTCTCTCACCTCCTCCACCAAGCCCCTCGGAGCGCTGGAACGACGCAACAGTGCTGGGCTCCCTCAGCAGACTCCCTCCTCTGGAGTGAGTCAGGGCCCCACCCTCCAGCCTACAGTGATGCCTGGACAAGGGGCCTCCTCCTCTGATTCTCAGCCAGATTCCATCCTGATCCTCTTTATTCTCCAAACCCAATTCCCTAGGAAGTTGAAACATGTTTTTTCCCTATTTGGATCCTTTCACTGTGCCTGGAGGGATTATAAACTGGGCCCTGATGAAGAAAACAAGGCTCAGAAAGGTTAGGTGACTTCTCCATAGCCACACAGCTAGTCATTAATCAGGCTTCAATTAGAAGCTTGTTATGGGCTGAACTGTTTCCCTCCAAAATTCATATGTTGAAGCTCTACCTCCCAATACCTCAGAATGTGACTGTATTTGGAGATAGGGCCTTTAAAGTGGTGATTAAGGTAAAATGAGGTCATGTCACTGGATTAGGATGGGCCCTAATCCAATATGTCCAGTGTCCTTGTAAGAAGAAGAGATTAGGAAAACACAAAGATAGGGACGAGCAAACGAGGACACAGTGAGAAGGCGGCCTTCTGTAAGTCAAATAGAGAGAGGCCTCAGAAGAAACCAAACCTGCCAGCATCTTGATCTTGGACTTGTAGCCTCCAGAATTGTGAGAAAATAAATTTCTGTTGTTTAAACCACTCTGTGGTATTTTATTACAGCAGCCCTGGAAAATTAATACTAAAGCTTAAAAACAAAATTCTTAACAGTTTATAAAGTAATTTCATATTTTTTGATTCTTCTGATTTTTACAGTGGCCTTGTGAGGTGGAAAGAATACTTTTATTCCCGTATGGTTGGAGGGAATCGACGGGAGGTTGTAGGTAAAGTTCTTGACCCAGAACCTGACAAGAGGAAGTAACTGTTAGTATCCTCACCTTCAAGCATCTGTACCTGCCATGGATTCTAAGGGGAAGACTTATAAAGAGTGGGTAGAAGCCACAGGGGAGACAAGTTTCAAACTCCATCTAAGGAGGGTCTGCCCAAGGGTGATGGGTCCCCCCAGGAGGGAGAGCTTCTGTCACATGACACAGGAGAGCAGAGGTATAGGATGCTCGCTGAGTACTAAGCTGCAGAGCAGGGGTTCTCACTGGGATCACCAGAGCAGCAGCAGCAGCACTGGGAGTTTGTCAGAAATGCAAATTCTGGTGCTTCACCCAGACCTACTGCATCAGAAATGGGGTGAGGCTCAGCAATCTGTGTTTTTTACAAGCCCTTCAGGGGATTCTGGTGCACAGTGAAGTGTGAGAACCAGTGGGCTGGAGGAGACTTAGGAACCAGACAGGCAGATTGGAAAGGACGAGATGACCTTTAACAGCCCTTAAGAGGCAGAGGCACTGAGATTCAGAAGGACAGTGACCTCTCCCTCTTCTCCCCTTGTCTTTCAGAGGCCACAGCCACACAACTAGAGTTGAAACAACTAGAGTTGACTTGTGTCCTGTGGCATCAGCAGACTCCCCATCCGTGATGTTGAAAGAAAGCCAGCTAGACTCTGGTTACAGCTATTGTCCCCCCAGAACATGCCATAGGTGCCACATCAGTGCTGAAAGAGGCCTTGGGGATTTAGCATCAGAGCAAATCTGGCCCAGAGATGGCAAGGGTCATCCAAGGTCACACATTTGAGTGATGTAGGCCAGGCCTTCCAGGCTTACTCCTCATCACTGTGTGGCCATAATGGTGCCCATGAGGGATGCAAGCATCCAGCAAAACCACTGGGGGCAACTTCTATTTTCATCCCACCTCTCTCTGGCTCAGCTGGCACACGGATGCCTTTCAATTCCAGTCTGATCATTCTTGACAGAATGTTTCAAAGTCAAGGCAGGGGCAGGAGAGGACAAAGCTGTTGCTCCAGGCACAAGCACAGCCTCTGAACTTGGTGCCTGTCAATGTAATTTCTATCCACACTGGAGGATTATTCCGCTTTGAAATACTTCTACCAGGGGGATTACAAGTGACTTATACTCTGGTCGCCTCAACACGCAGAGTGACCCAGGAGATGCTTGTCAGACCTGGTTTAATCAGTCCTAGTAGGAAGTATCCATGACAGAGAGGCTCTATTATGCTCCACATAGATTTCTGACCTTTTGGAATAAGGCCATGCTGCAGGAGGTCTGTAGAAAGGAGATTTCCTTCTAACTGGTGCAGCAGAGCCCATCACTAGGGCTCAAGAACGTGAGTAACTCCAGAAGCAGGACAATGGACAACATGGAGAATATGATCTTGGCTGGAAGATGGCAACTGGGAAGTTTGGACTTGGCTACTTGCTATCCTATAATCTTGTGGGTGGGGCCCAAAATTTGCATTTCTAATAACAATATTGATGCTGGTGGTCCAGGGACCACACTTTGAGAACCACAGGTAATAGTAACCTGCCTTGCCTTCCTCACGGGGTTCTAGTGATGGCTCATTTGGAAGACCTACGTGCCAGTACAGTTCTGCCATGTGGTGGGTAAGAGCCTTGGCCCATCACTTACCAACTCTGAGTCTCAGGTTTCCTATCTGTAAAATGGGAATAACAACTACTGTTTGTATTGCAGAGTGATGAGAATCAAAGAAAGAAACGAATAAGGCAAAAGAGTTGTAAAAATTGTACAGACAATTCAAATGTAAAGAGAAGCAAACATTTTTTTGGGCACCTCCATGAGTCAGAAGCTCTGTTAGATGTCAGGATATGAACTTGAATAAACCAGAATTCCCAACCTTAGAGAACCCAGGTGTGACTGGGGAAGACAGATAAATGGACCACTGGTATAGTCACTGCCCCAGCAGAGAAGCACAGTAAACTGAAGAAGGATGTAGAAGAGGTGGGGCAAGTGGCTTAAATTGGACTTTATCCTCAGGATAAAGGGAAACCCTTGTAGAGTGTTAAGGTGGAAAGTGACCTGATCTTATTTGTTTTATGGGAAGATCATTGTGGGCTGGGGAATGGATCACTGGGAGGGGCAAGGCTAGAGGCAGAGAGGCAGGGAGACAGCAAGGAGGCTGCTGCGGTGATCCAGAGTGAGATAATGGAGAGAAGTGGATGCATTTGAGAGAGTAGATGCACCGAACAAAGAAGGTGGCAGAACCAAGATGGTGCTGGGTTTCTGATTCACCGACTAAGAAGGGGAGGATTGGGGAAGTGGGTTGAGGTGGCGATAAGGAGCCAGTGCCTGGCTACGGCACTGCCATGAATAGACACCTTGTCCTGCGAGCCACTGCCACTCTGACTGCCAGGTCTCCCCCACTGAGAGGGGCTGTTCCCCGTCCTCCTTCCCCATGTCTCGGCATTACTGAGCTCTGCTGTTCTCTGCCACTGTGACGCACAGCTGTGTCCTTCCCGTCCATGGAGTCATCTCCAAAATGAAAAACAAAAGCAATCAGCAAGCATTTTTTTTTCCCCAATACAATGCCTGGGTGTGCAGATGATGTTTGTGAGTGTTGCAAAAATGATGGCAAGAAAATTGGGGCTCCTGCCAAAAAAAGGGAGGAAAAAAATCTATGTAAATACACTCAAGTGGTTCACACCCAGTTTGAGGCTTCCTAAACTGGGGCCTAATAAGGTTCTCTGTCCCTCTGCCCTCCAAGAGGTGGGGAGGTGCCTTGTAAGCCCCTGGCAGGTTGGGACAGCCCTCAGTGGTGGCCCCTGGAGGCTCAGGGAATCGCCATTCCAGTGGAACCGTTCTGGTATCTGCCATGAGCTTTGGGCATTAATGCAGGGCAGCTTTCTGGGTCTTTCTCTCACAGCTTAGCTCCCAGCCAACTGAGAGGAGGTGCTCACCGAGGTTCTAGGTGACTTTAAGAGCATCCCAGGCAGAACGGCGGTGGACTAGAGGAGGCCCATAATGATAAGCTGTCACTGTTGCTTTGTTCCAAGGAGACCTGACTGCATCCCACACTGTGCTCAGGGCTTTACAGCCTATTGTTTTATTTAATCCATCCTCACAACTGTCCTGAAAAGTGGGTATTATTCATCCCATTTTACAGAGCTAGAAAACAGAGGGAAAAGTTGATTATGATCTCACAGCTAGTAAACAGCAGCACTGGGATTCTAGCCTGGGTTGCTTCATTCAAAAGCCTATGATTGAGCTATATTCAAAAAGACACATAATAATAAGTGTTGGCAAAGATGTGGAGAAATTGGAACTTGCATACACTGCTGGTGGGAATGTAAAATGCTACAGGCACTTGAAAATAGTCCGGCAGTTCCCCCAAATGGTTAAGCGTGGAGTTATCATGTGATCCAGCAATTCCTCACCTGGATATATTTCCCAGAGGAATGAAAACATAGATACACACCAGAATTTGTATGTGAATGTTCATAGCAGGATTATTCGTAATAGTAAAAAAGTGGAAACAACCTAAATGTCCATCAACTGATGGGGGGCTAAATAAAATGTGGTATATCCATACAATGGAATATTATTTGGCAATAAAAAGAAGTGAAGTACTGATATGTGCTACAATATGCATGAATCTTGAAACCATTATGCTAAGTGAAAGAAGCTAGTTATGAAAGACTGCATATTGTATGATTCAATTTACATGAAATGTACAGAATAGGAAAATCCTTAGAGACAGAAAGTAGACTAGTGGTTGCCTAGGGCTGGGGGATTAGGGAGAAATCTAGAGTGACTGTATTGGGTATGGTTATTTTGGGGGGGGATGATGAAAATGTTCTGAAATTCATTGTGGTGATGGTTGCACAACTCTGTGAATATACTAAAAACCATTGAATCATACAGTTTAAATGGGTGAATTGTATATGAAATGTGAATTATATCTCAACAAAGATGTTATTTTTTAAAAGCCCATGATCGAATATTTAAAAAGAAAGCAAGAAGGAAAAAGAAAATAACCATGATCTTCCCTAGTGAAAGCATCTAGAATTATTGTTTTTTTCATTCATTCAATAAATCTTGAGCCCCTATTATGTGCTGTGCATGTATCTCTGGGAGCTTGTAAGTAGGAGATCCTAGTCTGGGTGGAGGAGACAGGATGTGGGCACAGAAAATCATGATTCACGGGAGAAGAAGCCACGAGAATTCAAACAGGAGGATACTATTTCACACTCACTGGGTTGACAAAAATTTAAAAGTCTGACATTACCACATTGCTAAAGATGCAGAGCCCCAGAGAGTCTGATATACTGCATGAGAGAGAATAAATAGGTATAATTTGGAAAGAAGTTTGGCAGTGTTTAGTAGAATTAAAGAGGCAGATGCCCTATGACCCAGCCATTCCATGTGCCCCTAGGGTATAATTTGGATAAACTCTTGCCCATGGCACAAGGGAACATGATGAAGAACATCCATGGCAGCATAGTTTACTCCAGAAGACTGGAAACAACCAAGTCCATCAGCAAGAGAAAGAGTAAATAAACTCTGCTACAGTCACACAATGGATGATACACAGTGGGTAAATTCCAACAAAATACAATAGTATTAAAATAGCATGCAAAGTATAGTAAAAAAAATAGTATACAAAGTTTCAAAACATACCAAACACTACTACCCATTACTTATGCATAAAAACAGGTGTGGGAATGATCAATACCAAATTCCTATAATGGTTGCTTCTTAGGAAGGAGAGGGATGAGATTGGGGGGCACAATGGGGTCTTCAATTGTATTATAATGTCTCTTTTTAGAAGTTACTTGCAATATCTTTCATTTTTTTCAATTGAAATTTGTATTGAGATAATTGTAGATCCACTTGCAGTTGTAAGAAAGAATACAGAGAGATCCCCTACACCCTCTGCCCAGTTTCCACATGGTAACATTCTGCAAAGGTATAACTATCACAACCAGGATGTTGATATCGATACAAGCCACCAATCTTATTCAGATTTCCCCAGTTGTACTTGTATTCATTCATGGATGCGTGTTGAGTTCTACACAATTTTACCAACTGTATAAGTGTGTGTATCCGCCATCACAGTCAAGATCCTGACAGAGAATCTCTTGTGTTGCTCTTTCATAACCCCACCTACTCCCCTCCACCCCTAGCCCTGTCCCTAAACCCTGTCAACTACTACCCTGAGCTCTGCTTTTAAATTTCTGTCATTTCGAAAATGTTATATCAATGGAATTATATAGTATGTAATCTTTTGGGATTGGCTTTTTTTTTTTTTTGCAGAGAGTAATTCCCTGGAGATACATCCAAGTTGTTGCAGGTATCAATAGTTCATCCCTTTTCACAGCTGAGTAGTATTCCACAGTATGAATGTACCAGAGTTTGTTTCATCATTCACTGTTTGGAGGACTTCTGGACTAATTCCAGTTTAGGGCTATTAGAATACCTATGTTTTTTGTTTGTTTGCTTTTTGCAGGGAAAGATTTGCTCTGAGCTAACATCTGTTGCCAATCTTCCTCTTTTTTTTTTCACCCCCAAAGCCCCAGTGAATGGTTGTATATCCTAGCTATCAGTGGTTCTGGTTCTTCTATGTGAGCTGCTGCCACAGCAATGGCCACTGAGAGACAGGTGGTGTGGTTCCGCGATCGGGAAACAAACCCAGGCTGCTGAAGCAGTGAGTGTTGAACTTTAACCACCAGGCCATCAGGGCTGGCTCAGAATACCTATAATGTTTTAATTCTTCAATTGGGTGGTGGGTATTTGGATTTTTACTGTACTATTTATTCTTTTTGATGCAAAGAATATTTCATGATTAATAAGAGGGAAGGAAGGAAGGAAGAGATACCACTAATGCTGGTCCAGCCTTGTGCAGCTCCTGTGCTGAAGAGAGGGCAGTGCAGAGTCTAGGGTGACAACTCAGGCCGAGGGTCCAGGCCCCTGTCAGGTCTGGTGTTCAGGCAGTGGGACCTGGGTGCCTACTTGCTTCAAGGTCCTAAGTCTCATGTGGGCACAAGGAAGCCTGTCCAAGTCCTTCAGCCTTGGGGGTGGGAGGCAAGTGTCTAAGGGGAATCCTCCATGTGGCTGCAGAGCCCTTTCCCCGGCCTGGGTGTGTGGGTGGGCTGCCCCCAAATGGGAAGGTCACAAAGAAGGCAGAAGAAAAGAATGTAGTGCTCAAGGCAGACAGAATGAAATCTGGCATCTCCTGAAGGCCCTTGAGAAAAATCCGGAATTGCAGCAAAGTGGCTGCCTGAACAGTACTGGAACAGAGAGTGCCGGTTGGAAGGAAACAGAAAACATGTGGAATTTTCCTCTGACTTGAGGTTAAAGCTGTTTGGGGCTTTCGTTTCCAGTGGGTGGATAAGGAGGCCCTGATCCTATCTGTTTCGGCCAGGTGCAGGCGAGACAGGTGTAGGCCTCCTTCCGGTGTGCCTCCCACACCCCTGCCTAGGTAGCTTTCACCTTCTTTGCCTAAATCCTCGCAAACACTGATTATGAATTTCTTAGTCTTGTGCCGAGCATGGGTCAGTGACAGACTCTCGGTACAGACATCCCCTGGGGGCTGCCTGGTGCTCAGACACCCTGCCCTCAAGAGGCCCCAGCCGGGACACCTGGAAATCCCCGCAAGTGCCCTGAGAACTGCGGTGTGCACTGGGCAGCCCCCAGGGCCCTGTGGCTCCCACTGGGGGAGGGAGGCAGGAGCAAGACATCTGGTCTCTGTCCTGTCGGAGTGGGCTGCTGCAGAGCTCACCTTCCAGGTAGGCCTGGGAGAACGAAGAGGATTTTGACAGGTGCAAAGTATCCAAAGGGCTCCCCACTCTGGGGGAGAGCATTTGTAAAGGCCCGGGGGCCGGAAGGACTGTGATCACAGCTACTACCCCTGCTGCTAATAATAAGGCCACAACTCGCGGTAACTGAGAGTGCTAGCTGAGGGCCAGGCACTGTGCTGAGAGCTTGCTGTGTATCATCTCCCTGGATCCTAACAGCAGCCACAACAAATGGTTGTCATGTCAGTTTTACACACGAAGTTATAGAGGCACAGGGTCATTAAAAAACTTGCTCTGTGACACACCTTGGAAGTAGGAAAGGTAGGATTTGAACCCAGAGCTTGAGCTCCTTGCTGATCAGGATAAACTCTTCTGAGAAAAGAGATGATGCAGGGCCTTCTGTGATACACTGAGAAGCCCGGGCTTTCTCTGGAGGGCAAGGGGAAGTCAGTGACTCACAGAGAGAGTGGCAAGCTGACCTCTGTGTTAGGGACACTACCCCGGAGGAAATTCCGAGTTCCCTCCTCATCTCTGAAGGCCCAGCTCCCTGCTTTTATTGCTTTTCTTGTGAGCCTCCTCCTTATTTTGCACGTTAACATCTCAGGGAACTAAGGTTAAGCTTGTTTTGGAGAATTAGGCAACACTCTTTCCATAACTGCAGCACCTGCTGAGGTTGCTAAACCAGCCCAGGAAGCCTGCTCTCTCCAGAGTGTTCCAGACCCACTAAACTCCACATCACCCACCTCTGCTCCATCTCCCCACTCTGATCCACTGGGCATGGCTGGATCAGAACCCACCAGTGGCCTCCAAGACAAGACGCGAGCACAGTGAAGCCTAAGGGCCAGGAGTTCTCTAAACCTGGATGCTGTCCTCCTTGAGGCTCCCTAGATGTTACCCACGGCTCTGGGTGCATGTGGCTGTCCAGGGCCCCTCTTCTGTCTCTGAGACACCCCTGCACAATGGAGGGGAGGACGTGGCATTTGTAGTCAGTGGTTTCTAGGTTCAAGACCTGGCTCTGCCACTTGCCACCTGTGTGCGCTACCGAAGGCTCCCTCCCTCCTTAGGCCTAGGTTGGGAAGAGGCTGGGCGAGAAGATATCAAAGGTTCCTCCAGCCTTGCGACTCCTGGAGAACCTACAGCACCCAGGCTGGGGGGACGCTCATCTCCGAGAGGATAACTGCCAGCACCACAATGGGTTGTTGCGAAGATCAACGGGAGAACATACAGGAAATACTGGCCAAGGGCAACGTGCTTTAAAAGCAAGAGATTATTTTATTATGTTATAACCTAGTTTCTCTCCAGTGTCCCCAACACCCTCATCTTCTTGTGTGTGTGTTTCCTTTGGTGGCGGGGAGAAGAGTGAGAGGGACGTCCGAGGCCGGAGGAGGAGGAGGGAGCTGCAGAGCATTTTTCCAGACCATGCCTGGATTTGCTAGGCCTGTGCCCTGACATGTTCTGAGCGGGGATAGCAAACGGCTCAGACACTGTTAATCGCCACAGATAACAGGCCTTGCGGGGAAACAGAGGGGTGTTGGAAAGGGGGCCCCTCTGCCTGGCTCGCGGAGCACAGCGGCTCTCCCCACTTTGCAGGCTTGGGTGCTACCACCTGCGTGTCAGAGATATGGAGGCAGCGACCCACCAGCCACATCTGGCTTGGACAGGCCCAGACAGGAGTCGGGAGGCAGCGGGGCTGGGAGCATGGCTCGACAGGGTCAGGAAGAGGGAGAGAGCCAGGTCCCTGCTGGAAAGAAAGGCTCTTATTGCGATTAGGAATTGAACCAGCCTCAGGTCTTGCCCCCAGGAAGACCCAGCAGAGTAGATCTGAGCCCCGGGGTTGGTAGTCAGGCGGGGTGAGCTGCTGCTAGCTCTGCCCCTGCAGTTTAGTCATCTGGACAAGGCCCTAACTTCTCTCAGCCTCAGTTTCCTCATCTATAAAATGGGGATGGTTATGATGATGATGCAAATAAGAGTTGAGTTGCTGTGAGGGTTAAGTGAGAGAATGCAGTAAAACACAACACATTATTTGATAACAATGTTAGTTATAATTATTAGGGGGGAGAAAGTTAATTAATCATTCAGTACACATGTATTGAGGCCTGTTATGTACCAGGCGTTATTCAGCAAATTCTCATCTGTGTGGGCCACACTGGCACTGGTGAGGATGTTGACAGAGGGAAAGATGGAGTAACAAAGAAGGGCCTTCAACCCTCCTTTCCCAACTCTCCATGCTGTCCTGCCCCTCTCCCCCCACAGGTTACCCCCTTCTGTTCACACCCCACCCACCTGGTCCTGGGTCAATGGTTTCCTCCCTAAATGACGGTACAGAGGCCAGGAGCTCGAGCTGAGCCCCCAAATTAACTAGCAACCCCTGGGAAAATCCCAAACTCTCCCTCCTGAAAAGACAATCACTAAGAAGCTTTAACTCCACCTGGATGTCACAGCTTCCCTAACATGAAATACTCCAAACAGTTGACTATTAATTGTGTCTCTGAAGGAAGAACAAGGAAATATTGTCTTTGATAACTCAAATGGGTCACCCATCCCTCTCATAGATAATTCCAGGAGCTCCGGGGACACTGCACACTCGTGTGGTCCCCTAGAGGGGAATTCTCCTGTTCACGGCCTGCAGCAAAGACTGAAAACAACTTTCTCGACAAGTCTCATCAGCTCTGGGCCCTCTCCTGAACGTGTGTGTTGGGCTGGATGGGGGCAGGGAACTCATACCTCACAACATTCATTGAGTACCTACTAAGTGCTAGGGGAGTTACATGTATGATTTCATTTAATCCTCAGAACCACCTTGTGAGGAGAGGTGTTATTATCCCATTTTACAGATAAGGAAACTGAGGCACAGATTAATTAATTTGTCCCAGGTCATACAGGTTGTTAAATGAGGGAGGCGGCATTTGAACTTAGGTGTATCTGGCTCCAGCACTACTGCTCATATATTGTATATCTGTTTATGTACTGTGGCTCTTTGGAGGATCACAAAGCATTGTAATAACCAAGATTTTTTTTCAACCCCAGCCCCCCAAGAACCAATTTTGCGCCCTTGGGGATGATAGTGCCTCTCTCGAGAATATATAAATTATACCAGTGGTTCTCCTTTAAGTGTCATCCCCAGAGTGGAAGACGGCAATGCTTACCCACAGCCCAAGACCAGGAAAGGAAAATCTGCTGGACCATTTCTTATCAAGTGGAGCATTCATGTTTTCTTTTGAGGGACTGGCGACTCGTGGGTTTTCGTTTCTAGATTTGCTATCTGTTCCTCATACTTTAGATTTATTTGCCACTTCCTATGGGAAGCCTGCCTAGATACCCCCACCTAAGGCTGGGTTAGCCCCCTTCCACCTCCAGTTTCATTCTGCCGAAGGAGTGAGCAGATTCTATGGTCATTGCCCATGTCAATGTCCTTGTACATAAGAGGAAGGACTGTGTCTTATCCATCTCTGCATCCCAAAGCCTAACATGGCCACAGCATGCAGCAGGTGCTCAGTAAATGTTTGTGGAAAGAATGAACTGATGGGCAAATGAACTTAAGATCGCCCATGCTGCCTCTGCTATACCTGGCTAATACTTTAGCAAGGACCATGTTGGGGATGGCTGGATCATAGCAATAGCATGTAGGCATGCCTTCAGAATGTGGTACCTTCTGGGCACCTTTCACAAACAAGACTTTTCATTTGACAACATCTATAGGTAATGTTTTTGGGTCAAGGCACCTGTGGGGCAGAGATGAGCACAGGATGAGATCTCAGAAGAGTGATGGTGATGACATGGAGAGATGGACTTGGCCTTTGGTGTGGAAACTGCCTCTCAGCTCTCTTGGCATACTTCATGGACCTTGGAGCAAAAATACAATAAACTGCCAATGAGTGATAACCAGGAACACCCTAGATGATGAAGTCCCATGTTCACACCAATGAAGGACAACAGTGACCACTTTAGACTTCTGTTTCCAGCAATATGGCTGTCTATGCATCCCAAGGAATTCCTCTAATGCAGGACATGGATAAAATACAAGATTAAACAAATAACCAAACAAATTTATTTTTAAATATAGAGTTGAGCTGTCAAGAAAGAGAAGGAAATCCTCAAAGGTCAAAATAACCACAAGACAGCATGAATCCATAGAGGTTCCCAAGATGTGGTGGGACAGTCCTGGGGATATCTGCCAGTCCTTGGTGGTCCAGGGCTTCTGGTTTTAAAAGGCCAATGAAAGAAGCAAAGTCAAGGTCCTTCAAAAGGTAGAAGCCAAACTGAGATCCCCATTTAAGGTTAGGACTCCAAAGTGAGACTTTTACAAGCTGGTGAAAGGGTGAATCAGAAAAAAACAACAAAATCCCACCCTGCAGAAGGAGACAGTAGGGTAACTTGACCCTGGGGCTGGGCAGAGAAGAAGCAAAAATAGAAAAAGTCTCCTCCAAGAATTCCAAATCACAAAATGGCCCTTACGTGAGTCTGGAACTTAACTACGTATCACCAAGTGGCCAGAGAAAACCCGAAGTCCAAGCTGAACATTTAATTTAAAGTGGCTCCAAGTTGGTGGTTCCTTCAGGCAGCTGGGAGAAGCAAACACAAATGCTTTCTGGAGCAATGAATTTTCAACCCAGGCCTCAAAGAAGACCCACAAAGTTTTAACAGTCACGAATCCACAATTTAACAAACCACAGAGCACATGAAGAAACAAGCTACCCTGAGCAAGAGACAGCAGAAGCGATAAACAAATGAATCAGATCTATGGGTCCCACAGGTACTGAAATGACCAGATTCAGAAAATGAAATAAATGTGTACGATATTTAAAGAAATAGATAAGGGTAGCAAAAGTATTAACAAAGAACAGACTATCAAAAAAGATCAAGCAAATTGGAAGATAAACAACTAAAACTAGAAATGAGAGCACTGATGTATGGGCTTCTCAAGACTGCTGTTCTAAATAGGGCTTACAGTATCAGAATGGACCTTGGCACCGGAATCAGAAAACTAAAATTACTGTGTGACTTGGGCCAATCACTGCCTGTCTCTGGGCCTCAGTTACTTCATTTGCAAATGAAAGTGTGGAACTAGATTACCTTGTAAGTTCAACTCTACAAACTAATATTCTATAATACAACAGATCACATCTATCGAGCACCTGTTTTTTGTGCTACCCCTGATTATCAGCATTTCACATGATTTTAAATCCTTGTATAGCCCATTGAGGTACGAGCTCTTATTATACCCATTTTACATGGTAGGAAACTGAAGCAGAGAGAGACTAAGTAACTTGTCCAGATTCCAGGGCTGGTAAGCCAGGCTTGAACTCCATTGGTCTGACTCCAGAGCCCCCTCTCTTCCTCTGTACTACATATCCTTCTAACATGCTTGGCTCTTAACATCTGGGATTCCAGCTCTAGGATCCTCTGACCCATCAGAAGTCCCCATAGCAAGGGACAGCTCAATGGCTGCACAGGCTGTTAACAGCAACCTGAATAGCCATTCCAGTGGGGTGGCAAGAACACCATGAAGTTAGTCATCAAATAACCAAATATTAAGTACATTCTATGAGCAAGTCCTGTGGTTATTTTAGACAAAAGCCCTATGACAGAGCAGTAAGCAGTGACAGATTGCTGGGGCTTGCCTTCTGAAGACCCAGGTTTGGAAAACTTTTCCTTCTGAAAGCCCATCTCCATGCCTTGGTTTCCTCATGTGTAAAATGGGGCTGATAACAGTACCTAATACCACTGGGTTGTTGTAAGGATTAAATAAGCTCATACAAGTCAGGCGTGCAGTGAGCGTGCCACGAATGGGAGTTCTTGCTGCTGTTGTTCTTGTGATTATTTTCAACCCAGTGGAAAGAAGTTGGGCTTTGCAGCAGACAACCTTGATTCCATTCCAGGCTCCCCCGCTTCCCAGCTGTGTGACTTCAAGTCGTTGACCCTCTCTGAGGCTCCAAGGCCCCATCTGTGAATCAGAAATAACAATGCTTTCTTCACCAGTAGTTGTGAGGGTTAAATGGACTGTGAAATGCCTCGAGCAGTGGCTGACATATAATAGGTACTCAACAAATATCTCTTCTCACCCCGGAGTGTTTTCTGCACACTCGGCTTTTCCACCATGGTTCGAATCCAAAGAGGCAAAGGATTCTGTGCTTATAGATGTTGACTTACTGTTCTTTTCCACAAAGGGAGCTTTTACAAAAGCAGTCAGGAGTGGAAGATGTCTTAATGCATCCATTTCACAGCAGGTAAGTCAAGGCAATACAGTGATAGAGGTCCACAGCCTTGGAAACAAGCCCTCGGGCCACAACCTCGGCTGCTTTGGCTCAACTGGCCACCGAGACGTGCAGCTGAAGATGCAATTAGCAACAGGAAGGAAGCACTGGGATGATGAGGATTTGGTCATTGAATCCACCAAAGATAGTGACGCTGACCTTCCCATTTGGAAGTAAACCAGGTATTTGGCTTGTGAATGACTCTGCAATCATTCTGTGCGCCCAAGACTCTGTAGCAGCACCCCCTAGTGGATGGGGGACAGGTAAATAAGGATCACATTAAAGGGGTCTCAGAAGGGCAGCAACATCTGCAGCAGTGGCCACGTCACCCTGCCAACCCTGACCCCGGCAGGAAGGGCAGAATTCCACACCTGCCTTCCCAAACCATAGGAGGCTGAGACCAGCAGTGGTTCCCTCGCAAAGATTCCATTTTTGAGCAAGTAGGGAACTCGGGTTTCAAACTCAGTCTGTTGCACCTTTTGAATTTCATCTTAGGTCACCTGCTCCTTCCTTTTCCTCCCTAAGACCATCCATGTGTTCACTCAGTCCAGGAACACTGGGTAAGCAGACAGTACACGCTGAAAGGTGGTGGCATGGTGGGGTGGTGGGCATTCCAGGTGCTCTGAGTGAAGACTGAATGTGCAAACTCTGGGAGAGAAAGGGAACCTCAGAGGATAGACAGATGGTCTGGGTATGGGTGGCTGTGGCTGCACTGCTTGGACTGCTGGATGTCACAAGTTGGAGCATGGCGCCCACCAGGACCAGGCTCAGCATTTTCTCCTCATGTGGAGGACAGCGTGGTGTTCCCAAACAGACCTGGCTTCAAACCCCAGCTCCACCATGTCCTAGGACATGTACGACACTGAGCAAGACAATTCTCTGTGTCTCAGTTTGATCACTGGAAAATGAGGATACTCCTATCTCAGAGAAACAGAAACATACAGGTTTTCATAATGAGGATAAGACATGCAATGTGCCCGGCACAGACACTAACCCAGAGTAAGAGTTCAATAAACATCCATTTATCCTTGTGTAACTGACATAATTGGCACCATATGTGAATAACAGAGTTTCAGCCTCAAAAGCCTTGTCTGCCTTACTCAGTATTTACTTAAGAACTAGGGTCTGCCATTTAGGATTTGTTCTTCAACCTGACCCTGAGAAAAATAATATATCTGTTCCAAGCCCTTTGACCTCCCAGGTTCCTGTCACCAAACAGGGTGGACAGTTTGGCAGGGCCTGACCACTCACTAGTCTCTGAGCCACTAATAACTCTAGTTAATAGTAACTCAAGGTTAATGTCTCAATGTGGCCATGTCTTCTATGAAAAGTAAGTGATACAAAAGTGGGGATTATTGATGGTCTGCTGTGTGCAGGGAAGCTGCCATGATAGACTCCAAAAGGGTGGGACGAAGAAGCATAATTGGTGTTCCTGGTCAATTTTCCAAGAGCTAAAAAGTGTATTTGGAAAGATACAGTAGAAACACATTTTAAAAAGAGCATTATGTAGCAGTAAACACTCTAGGTCAAACAAATGGTGCCAAGTCCATGTGGAGTAGGGGGAAAAGCAGTCATGGGTTTTGGAAGCAGAGTTGCATTTGAGTCCCAGTTCTGCCATGTACTAGCAAGGTATCGGCGGGGGGGTCTCAGGGTGGGGGTGGGCCTCAGTTTATTTATCTGTAAAATGGGGAAAATACCACCTCACTGCCGTGACGATTAGGTAACATGGTGAATGCCTGGCATGTAGTGAGTGCTCAGTTAGCTGTTAGTGTCTTTCCTCCTTCTTTTCCTCGTTTCCCCTTCTCTTCTAGATAGCTGACATTACTTTATTTGCTAGTGAATTGGAATTAGTAGTGGATGAATCTCATCTGTCTGTTGGTGACCATAGTCCTCTGTACATATAAATTTATACGCCATCAAATAGATCCTTGTGTAAAAACTTCCAGTGGCTTCTCACTTCTTAATCAAGAATAACAAAAAGTCCCAGCTCCTCCGCCTGGTGTCCCAAGCCTTCCACCAGTAAACCACAACCTCCCAACCACTCTTCTGCGGCAACGCTCAGCCTAGTGGTACTACCAGGGTACTGGGTGCAGAGGAGGGCTTAACTCAGCCCTGAGGATGGGAAGGATGGTAAGCAAAGCTTTCCAGAGGTGGTTACATCTAAACTGAATCTGAAAGCATGACAAGGATTTTGCCAAGTAGATCAAGGTGGGAGAGAGCATTCTGGGCCAAGAAAATATCCTGTGCAAAGACCTGGGGCCTCCCCAGGACAGCCAGACTTCATTCTAGGAGAATTTCTGTCCTCTCTCCACTAAGGCTGTCTTTACTTCCCTTCCTCTCTTTACTAGATACCCAGTCGACTTCTTCCCCACTCCCTGCTGAGCTCTGTAGAAAGGATTTACCCCTTTCAAAGTGTGGCCCAGGGACTCCTGAGGGTCCCTGAGACCCTTGCAGGAAGTCTGTGAGATCAAAACTATTTATAATAATACTATGCTGTTATTTGCCCTTGTCATCCTCTTTCTCTTATGAATATACAGTGGAATTTTCCAGATTGAAAGCAGAAGCAGATATATCTTGTATTAAGCCAAATATTCAAGAGATTTGCCAAAATGTAAAACAATGTCATCTCATACGTTTTTGTTTGTTTTGGAAAAGTAATTTTTCATAAAAATGTGTTATTTACGTTAACATAAGGGTTTGTTATCGTTATTTTAAATAATTCATAATGTTAACATTTTTTTCAGTGCTAATTACTAATATGACAAATTTTGATAGATATAATTCACATAAATAAAAACTCTTGGGGGTCTTTAATAATTTTGAAGAGTAAAAAAGCCAGAGAGTTTGAGAGCTGCTGCTTTAGGGTATACTGTGAAGAGGGTAGGGAGGGCAAAGTGCGTAACCGGCCTTGGGCAGCCTTCTCAAATGGCAATGTCTGCCCGTTACTGGGAAAAGAGCCCACAGGCAATCTATCCCTGGCTGGACCTTTCTGTCTTGCCCACCACTCACCCATCCCTCCCCGTGCTCCTCCTTCCTATGAAAACCCTCAGTGGCAGACCAGGCCCCCTCTCTCTTAGCTGTAACCTCTTCCCCAGGCTCAGGGAAGTGTGTGGTCAGGAGGCTTTGGCGTCAGAAAGTCAGGGACCAAACAAATGACTTGGTGTCTCTGATTTGCATTTCCTTGATGGCTAAAAATGTTGAACATCTTTTTATGTGCTTATTGACCATTTCTGTATTTTCTTTGGAGAAATATCTATTCAAACTCTTGGCCCATTTTTAAATTAGACTGTTTGTCCTATTATTGCCAATTTGTAAGAGTTCTTTATATGTTCTGGATACAAGTTCCTTATCGATGATCTATGATCTGTGATTTGCAATTTTTTCCCCTTTCATGTTTGTCTTTTCACTTTCTTCACGGTGTCCTTTGAAGCATGAAAGTTTTTAATTTTGATGATGTCCAACTAATGTATTTTATCTGCCTTCCCGCTTATGTATGTGCCAAACCATTGCCTAATCTAAGGTCACGAACATTTATGTGTGTGTTTGCTTCTAAGGATTTATGGTTTTAGCTCTAGAGTTAGGTCAGTGATTCATTTGGGGTTAATTTTTGTATACGGTATGGGGAAGGGGTCCAACTTCGTGCTTTTGCACGTGGATCTCCAGTTGTCCCAGCACCATTTGCTGAAGAGATGACTCAGTGTCTGAGCCTCAGTTACCTCATCTTTAAAATGAGCTTTAAAAGACCAGCTTGCGGGGTATTGTGGGCATTCAACGAGACAGAGAGAAAACAATGCCCTATGGGGGCCGTCCCTGGCACGCAGCAACAGACAGTTAATGCCTCTACCCGAAGAAATGGGCAATGGATTTGGAAGTGCTCTGAATCATGGTCATCATTACTACGACTGGACCACAGCTTTTCCATCTCTAGAGGTCTTTTAGCATCCATGGCCCCTCTGCTTGTCACAGAGCCTGTACCATCCTCAGGACACGGATTTGCAACCCCTCTCCCGGGAACCCCTTTTCTGAGTGGCCCTGATGATCTTGTTCTTCTCCCCTCCTCTCTTTTCTTTCTTATTTTGTACCTCGAGTTTCGCATTAAATGCTCTTAGTATTAATTAATTAATTTAAAATGGTTAACCCGCTCAAATCTTTTTTGGCAAGTTGGTGGGAAGGCATGGATGAACGAGTGAGTCAATCAATCAAAAGGCCCCTAATTTAAAGTCAGAAAAGTGAGGCCCCTGGAACTACATCGATTGCACAGGCCGCCCCACAGGTAGCACTCGTACACTTCCCACTCCCCCTCCCACTCTGGAGAGATCCTTTTAAATCACATCTCCCTCCTCCGTGGTGTTTGCAACACCTCCCAATTTAGTTTTCTCTCTGAATTTCATTAGTGTCCCATTTGCCTCTTCTTCCTGATCTCTGAGGCAGGCGTTAAGCAGGAGGAGACTGAGCTCGCAACAACGGCTCCCCGCTCCTGACCGGGGACATGCAGAGGAGGAGGAGTGGGGCCCTGGGCCGCAGTTCTGATGATGCTCTGTCCACTGGGCTTAGGCCAGCAGACAGTAACAGGACCCTGACTGCGTGCCAGGTGCTGGAGCTCAGAGATGAGGAGCTGTGCTTGCCCTGGAAACCCCCAGGCTCCCGGGCATGGATGGATGATGCCTGCACAATGTGCTCAGGGCCTTTGCCCTCCTGGGTAGGCAGAGTGAGTGAGAAAGAATGAGGGAGTGGGGGGGGGGGAGGCGCAATCCAGGAAGAGGGAATGGCGTGTGTAAGGGCAGGATGGTATGAACAGCAGAGCGTAACAAGTAATGATATGGAATCTGGTGTCCAGTTATTGGTTGTTCATTCGCTCATTCATTGTATATTAACTGAGGGCCTGCTACGTGCCAGGCAGTGTTCCAGGTGTAAGAACACCACAGGAACAACAGAGTAAGTCTCTGCTCTCATGGATCTTATGTTCTAATGGGGGAAGACAGGAAATAGTTAAACTTGCAGAGTAATATTTACTAGCAGGTGGAGGTAAATGCTATGTAGAAACGTTCAAACGAGAGACTGGATGGGAGGACTGATCCTTTTATAGAGTTGCGGGGGCAGGCCTCCAGCTCACCTCCTCCACGGCTGCCTCGCTCACACCACCAGCCTCCTGCCACTCCTTGAGCAGCAAGCACACTGGTGTTCAGGACACTTCAGCCCCTCCGGGCTTTGCTCACATGATGGTGACCTGGAGATCTGCCTGCTGCTGTCCCTCTGCCTGAAGCGCTTTCCCCAAGGCTGGAGAAAGGCTTCTACACCTTTGCTCTGAGGCAGGAGTGTGTTTATGGTTAAGGAGCAGCAGAGAGACCAATGGTGTGAGTGAGGGGTGCAAAGAGAGATGGGGTCAGAGAGGAAACAGCCAGCTCCTGTAAGTCCTGGCGGGTCATGGTGAGGCGTTTGGCTTTTGCTCTGTGTGAGATGGGGAGCCATGGGAGGGCTTTGAGCAGAGGAGTGATCTGATCTGACTGATGTTTTAACAGATGCCTTTGTGCCAGCCCCCGGGAGGGAAGGATGGCAGCAGAGCCCCATGAAGCCACTGCAATAATCCAGGTCTGAGATGGTGACTCAGACCAGTGTGGGGAGAGGGGAAGTGATCACACGTGCTGAGGAGGGGAGAAAAGTGATGAGGTCATTGTAAACATAGCACAGTGTGCAAGGGGAGGGAGGGAGGGGATGAGGCCAGAGAAAAAAAGGAGGAACATTCCAGGCAGAAGATGCCAAGTCTCAGATTCAACCCTATCCTGCCAGACTCAGACCCTGCTACCTATGTTTCTTCAGTTTCTTCCCTCTCTCCTTGAGTTCAACAAGCCTTGCTCTGGGCCCAGCCATCTGGGTGGCACCACCATGGGGATGAGCGACCCAGTCTCTGGGCTCCAAGAGGCTCCCTCTGTCAGAGCTGAAAGCTGTGTTCATATGTGACACCCGCAGGATGTTAGGGGAACCAAGGGGAGAAAAGCCCAGGATGGGGGGATTTAGAGGAGCAAGAGGAGACCACTTGGGTTTAGATGGAGTGGGGGACGAGATTCAATTTTTTATTTCAACTTTCATGTCATCATTACAAGTGAGCACGGAAGGGGTTGAACATTTCACCTTCAGCTTAGTTATCTCCCTTGCTGAGTGAACCTGTTTTCTCACCTTAAACAAGGAACTGTAAGAACTAACTCATGGGGTTGTAGGAGTTAAGTGAGAGGCATAAATCAAGAACTTGGCACAAGTGCCTCAATAAATGTGACTCCATTTTACCTGTCCCTCTATATGAAAAGCTAAAAATCTTAATAGATCCCCTCAGAGAACCATATATCTCTACTGCCGAGCATTTATCTTGGTTTGTAGTTATACATTCTTCGGGCTGAGAGCAGAGGCCACCTTCGTTTTTGTTTCTTGTTTTATCCCCAGAGCCTAGCATGGTGCTGGGCCTATTGTAAGTGTTCAATATGTTTTTATTGAATAGCTAAATAAATGATTGAATCAGAGGTTATGTACGATCTAGACTCCAGTGCTTTTTAGCTGAGAAACTTCAGACAAGATAGTTCATTTCTCTGAGCCTCGATTTCTGTACCTGTAAAATGGAAATAATAATATCTACTGTGGCAGAGGCGGCTACTGCTCATCAAATAGCCATGTCTTTCCCACATTTCCCAGAGCCCTAGAAATCAGGCAGGGCCATGTGACTAGTTCTGGCCCACAGGCTGTGTGTCACTTCTGGGCCAGAGCATTTAAGAGCCAGTGCTCAATCTTCCGGCCATCTCTTCCTCTGCTACAGAGACCCAGGCAGCCGTGTGTTCCAGGTGGTACACCTGAAATACAGCACAGCTTTCACCAGCCTGGCCCTGAGTCACTAGGTAGAGCAGAGACCTCCACCTACCTTGGTTCGACATGTAGCATGAGCAAGAAATAAACCTTTGCTGTGTTAAGCCACTGAGATTCTGGAGTTAATTTATTACTGCAGCAAAACTGAGCCTAAGAGGCCTAAAACTTCTACCTTGCAAGATTGTTCAGAGGATAAGAAGAAGTGCTTGGTTCATAGCAGGTTTTCAGTAAAGGGCTCGCTCCCTGGGCCCTGGCTCCTTCTTCTGCCTCTTCAGCCTTCCTCACTGTGACCCAGCCTCCATTACGATTCTACCTTTCTCTGTGCTGTTCCTTCTCTAGCTTGAAGCATCCTTCCACTTTTCCCACCCAACCCAGGTGTGTCCTATGTTTTCGTCAAGGCTCTTCTGCACAGTAATATGAAGAGCCGCCAGAGAGCCATTCTGGCCAGCTGGACCTGGCCTCCAGACCCCCTGGGCAGCTACCCACTCACCTCCTCCTGCTCCATTCTCAACTATGCCTTTGATCCCACTCCAGCTCAGCTTGAAATGTAACCAGTGAACTCTGGCCCCTGCCCCTGGTCTCCTGGGTCCTAGGATGACCCTGATCATCACTACTGCCTCTGTGGTCCTCGACCTGCATGGTGCTTCCTGGCTGCCAGCCCCCATCACATCCCAGCTGGATGCCTGGCCTTTGCCTGCCCTGCTCTCCCACCATGCTGGCTGTCAGCTTGGCTTCCAGCCCCACCAGTCCTCCTGCTGCATCTGCTCCCCAAGAAGGCTACCTCCACTCTGGCCTGACCTCCTCCACTTCTGCTGCTTAGTGGCAAAAGCCTTCAACCAAAAAGTATGCACATTTTCAGATTCCAAGATGGTATTTCTCATCAAGACCATAGGTTTGCAGTTGATGATGCAGAAAATCAGAGCAGACAAGGGGACTGACCTGGCTCCATGTCAGCACGTTCTGAAGGGTCAGCAGTGTCCGTGGGCCCTGCAGCCCTCTCTCCAGGGCCATCAGATCCTGGAGGACAGGTCGGGGTCCTTTCTGTGGAAGCAGAGAACACAGACCCAACTGAGCGACATGGAAGGATACCCCCCACTCTTTGTCACAGACCTCTCCCCAGCAGCGTGTGCAAACACACGCCAGTGGGGGGGTGGGGCTTGTTCCTGGTCCTACAGCAATGAAGAGAAGCAAGTGGGGTCCCAAACACCCTGAGAATCCCACACCAATGCACTTCCTCTGTGCAGCCTTCCTGGGGGGCTCTGGTGTGCCTTCCTCTGTTGTCACATCTCATCCTGTGCTGTGGGAGGAACAGGCTTGTCTGACAGCCATTGTTTTCATGCATTTCCTCAAGCTGACCAAACCCCTCCAGCATGGGGACTGCAGATCAGTCCTCTGTACAACTCAGGTGCCCAGCACAGGCTTGGAGCACAGTAGAAACTGAGTGTTTTGAGAAGGATGGACTAGGTGCTGTGATGGGGGCGGCAGGAAGGAGGTGAGGGGATGGAGCATGTGGCGAAGCACTGACCTCTGCAACAGCTCCATCATTGACTCACCAGCCAAATAAACACGTCCCTCAGCCTCTTTGAACCTTAGTGTCTTGCCCCGTAAAAGGACCGGTGTTCCCTGTGATACATCATATGGGAGTGTTGGGAGTCACCTGGGCAGCGTTCCTTATACAACCCCGAGTTCTGTCTCTGGCCCCGCTTGCCTACTGCCCTGCAAGTCTAGGAAATCACTTCCCCTCTTTGAGCCTCTGTTTCCTCATTTGAAAGAGGAAAACTCTGAACTGGGTGACATGTGATGTCTTTTCTGTCCCTAGACTTTTATGACAAGGAATTTGATTCATCTCTGCATCTCCAGTGCCTAAGGAGATATCTACACCCAATAAAGGTGAAATGAATAAAAGAAATCCTATCTCAAAAGAAGCATGAGGGGAGGTTCAAAGGCTTTAAGTCATTTGCCTTGGGTCACTGCAAGAGGAGGAATGGGGATTTGAACACGAGCCGTCACACACTCAAGGTCTGTATACATCCCCCTGCACCAACTACCACACTCACTCACTGAAAATACCACAAAATGCCTTTTTATATAAAAGACCCACTAGGTTAAAGAACAAAGTATGAAGGATACAGTTAGGCATCTGAGGTCAAAGGTCATTATTTGAGAAATTCCCTGAATACACGTTTGCCAAATATACCTAAAATCCAAGCTAAAGACATTACTATTATAAAGTGAGGAATTACTAGTCATTTCCATTAAAAACAAAATTCTCGTAAGTGTGAAATTTTACCAGCTTCATCTGCATTTCATGTGTCTTTACTGTAAATTCTCATTATTCTAAACAAACGAAAAACTGTATTAGGCAAGAACATTTGCCAGACTCTGCCCAAGGACAGGGTACCCCTCCGCTCCCCTCGGGGCAGGCGCCTGAACACCCCAGGGCAGAAGAGCTGATGGGCCGAACAGAATTAACAATATAAGGTTTGGAGGTAAAACTAGACAAGCCCTTATAAATCACCTATATTCACTAAAATAAAAAACAGGCAGTACACTACAGAGGATATGACTATCATTTTATGCATCTCAAATGAGCAATAACAGCTCTTGTGCCCTTCATTTCTATTTACCATGTCTTGTTCATTACAACTTTAGCCTCCAAAGTTTCAGAGAGGAGCGGGAAGTTGTTTGGCTGTAACAGTGGGCACGGAAGAGGCACTTTCTCCTGCGTGTGGGCCTCTTCCCACATGCCCAGTGCCTCATGGATTTTAGGACTCAGAACTGTTGCCTTTGCCCCCACGGGTCCTACTGGGGTCCTAGTCATAGCCAGTGACTTGGATAAAAGAATCAGGGTCTTTCTCAAACCCCTCTCCTTTGTCCAGGTCATAAAATTTCACTCTGCCCCCATAGCTTCAGGCCAAAGCTTGTGCTTCGGACCCTCATCTGTGCCTTGTGTGATCCGCCCCTCTGGAAGAAGCTGCGGAACTACAGCTTTACTCCTCTTCCACTTTCATCTTTGACCAGGCTTCAGTAAAAAATTCCACTCCTTTTCTTCTATGTGTTTATTTCCTTTCCAATGTGCATCCCTGAATTTTTCAAAGTCCTTCCAATAAGTGTCACAATAACTGTTAATGAAAGCAAAATACTCATGGGTTGACCAAAGGTTTTAGAAGTATTTATGTACTAGCATTTTCTGGAGGGGAAATCCAGTTAGGAAGGGAATATGGCCTTCATTCATTCACTCGCTCACTCACTCATTCATTCAGACACTGGTGTTAGATGTTGTACAGGATGCACTGATGACTCAGAAGCAAATCCTGCCCTCAGGAAGCTCACAGGCTGGCAGGGAAAATAAGATAACACGGCCACAAGTAACTGTAACGCTCGTATTATATGTGAGAGAGATACAGATAAAACCCAGTGAGAGGACAAAGGATGGAGAGATCACCTTGGCTGACAAATCAGGGAGCACTTATTGGACAATATATTGTTTCAGCTCAGGCTTGCACCAGAGACGGTGTTAGGTGGGGTGGCATGGGGACAGGACAGGGACACTGTATGAGGGTGTAAAGGCACAGGAGGGGAAAGCATGACAAAGAATGAGTGGTGGCTCAGTTTTCCAGAGGGTGGGAAGGGGTGAGGGAAGCAGGGAACATCACACCTGGCAGGTGATGTGGGCCCCAACAGGCAGGGCCCTGAAAGCCAGGCTAGAGAAGACGACCATTATTCAGTCAGTAATAGGGAGTCATTGAGGGCTTTTGAGCAGAGATAGGATATAATTGAAGATCTGCTGTAGGAAGATGAATTTGGCAAGGCTTGCACAGTATAAATTGGAAGGGGAGGTGTTTGGGGCAGGAAGCTCTTCATTGTGTGCCAGGCACTGGACAGGGTATTAGGTGCTGGTACATATGGGATCTCATTTAACCTTCTAAACAACCACAGGAGGCAAGCACTATCGTTCCAGACTTGCAGACAAGAAAATGAGGCTTTGGGGAATTTAAGCTGTTTGTCCCTAATCCCCCAGCTCGGAAGCAGTGGAGACAAGATCTGAACCCTATTCTTTCCTTTTCCAGGCGAGCCATAAAGCATGGTGTGACCCTGACCGTGACACCTGTACACCTGACACTCTTGTAAACCTTCTGCTCCCAGTGCACCTCCCCACCTGCTCAAGGATGGGTGGACATGTGATGATTTCCTGGGCTGCCTTTTGAGAGGCCTGGGTGGAATCAAGTGCAGAATGCCTTTGCTTCTGTTAGCTTTCCCCGTTGTGACCACAAATCAAGGAGATAAGACAGTGCCTCGAGTTGGGTTCCAAACAACACAGACTGCAGTCTCTTGCAGACAGTTTCAAAGGGAGCAGGAGACCACCCTCCTGCCTTGCAGGGAGGGCTTGCTTCTGTCTTTCCTTCCTCAGCTAAGCTGTGGTAACAGGAGCAGTAGACCCAGGAGCCCAGGGAAACATCTTCTGGATGCCCAAGAAACTGCTAGGGCCATGTAGAATGTCAGTAAAGAAACCGACATTTCTACGCTGGGGGCCGACTTCACCGTTTGGGAGGATCGCCCGGAGGAACCAATGCACTCGAGCTGGATCGTCACACCTGCAGCCAGATGATGATCATGAATCACTCCCATCAAGATGCCTGCTATTAAAACTTAGGTTTTTTTCCAAGGGGAAAAAAAAAAAAAAGATTTTCTCATTCTAAATACAGGACACGGTGATAACTCTGTGATTTACCTGACAATCAAGGGCGTGGGTTCTTCGAGGAAGCCAGGCGCAGCGGCAAGAGCAGGGGCTTTGGAAGCAAACGGAGTGGGTCTGAATCCCACCTTACCAGTTCCCAGCCGTGCAGACTTGGGCACAGCACCTGGCTCCCTAAGTTTCCTTATTATTATTAGGGAATGACACTGAGGGCTCAGAGAGACTGAGTGCCAGACCCTCGGTACGTACATAATAGCGTATAATAATAATTCTCGTCTTCCCACGTTCAGCCTTCTGGGCATTGCTCTCGTGGTGAAGTTGCTCTCCTCACAGAGCTACCAACCGAAGAAATGGATTTGTGGAGGAAAAGTGCGGAAACTGAAGCAAGTCGTTCATACTCTTGACCTTGCGCTCACTGCCAGCGTCTTCTAATTGTTTGTTGGCAGAGCTTTCTCATCCACCAGGCTGGGAACCCCTTGAGGATGTGACCACTGCACCTTCAGTTCCCACCACACAGCTGACCCTTTCCATGTTAGGGACCTTATTTTGAGATCCAAACAAACCAGAGTCTGCAGTTCTTCTGGGATTTTCTTTTCCCAGCCTGGTCTGAAGAGTGGCTTTTAAGCAACACCTTCAAGAACACATCTCATCCTCTGAAAACCATCTCATTATTATGTAATCATTAGCACAGAATACTTCACCTTGTTACTCTGCTAAGAGCTTTGGTTTCTAATCCAGGCCAATTATATGTGCCAACATATTCAATAACATCTTAATAATGCCAGACCTCCCAGGTCTCCAACAGAATCGGACCCGGTTGAGAGATCTGGGGTCTAACGGGATGTTGGAAGGGCACATGGCAGAGGGGAAAGAAATGAAGCATTAAAACTGGATTCAAATGCTGGCTTGTGCAGTTGGGATGACCCTGCATAGGACCTGGGGCTGGGCTAGATGCTCAGTAAAGGTTAATTCCCTTCTCTTCCCCTGACTCCAGAGAAAAGCAAAGCCATAAAACCCATTGCAAGTAAACAGGGAGAGAAGAGGATTCACCACATTCCTGGGTCCATTTAGAATATAGAATTTTTTAAAGCTTTTCTCCCTAAGGACTGAAGGAAGCAGGTTATTTCATTTTAATTATGGCAGCTGCAGCTGCTGCTGTGGACTCAAAGACCAATTTTCAGATTAAAAAAGAAGAAAACTACACACACACACACACTCACCAACAGAATCAACTACATACACAGAACGACGCTTCTTTCAGAGAGCATGTCAACAGGGTGGAAAAATCTGGAATGTCCTGCTTGAGACACTCAGATCCAGCTGGAAATCCCTGGGTGTATTGACCACTTTCCCTCCCACCTCGCCTCCTCTCTGCCCCCAATGTCCAACACAGCCCGTGAGCCACACAGTGTAATGGAATGTTTTGTGTTGAGCAGCTGCGCATTTTTAATGCACACAGGGGGCAATAAAGGCGGCAGATGGTTTTATGTAGTCTTCCTATGAATTTTTAACTGGGCGTCCTCATTCAAGAAGGCCTGAAAGAGTTTTTTCACAGATCCTCCATGGGTCCAGCGAACCAGCCCCAGACTTGTGGTGAGGAAGTCTGTTTGCGCCTGCGCGCAGGGAAGCTCGGTAGAGCTCGGTTGCCATTTTCTGGCTCACAGGCTGTATCCAGGTTTCCGCTCAGTATTCTCTCCTGTGGTTGTTCCTCTGTGTACTCATGAGTGTTATCAGTGTTAGACACGGCAAACGATGGCTCGTGAATCCTTTACAGGTGAGCTGCCCAAATCTGCACGTGCAGATTTGTCTTTGAAAGGACTGAGGATCCATGTTATGGCAGGGACATCTGTCAGAGAGAAGGTTGAGTGGAGAAGGTGGGCGCATCAGCGTAAAACTTCCTGGGAGTAAGACGAACGATACTGGGCTCGCACCAGAGGAAGATCACGTGCTTACAGGGATGCACAAGAATTCTGCCTGTAAGAAGTGGCATAAAAAGGAGCATGGGCAGGGGAGTAAACAGTTCTCAGGTAGCCACAAGTGCTGAAAAGCAACCTGAGGAAGTTTGTGGTATCTGTGGAAAGTCTTCTCAATTTTCTGAAACTTACTTTTACTTAGCCAATGATCACCTTTAAGCCCTTCGAGCATACCATCAAAAATTCTGGGATTTGCACATGCAGGAGAAACACAAACTCTAGTCCCCAACTCCCAGCGTGCTCCCAGACCTCTGGGCCTTTGCTCAGCTTCTTCCCCAGCAAAGCCTCCACCTCCTTCCACATCCACCAGTTCCTCCTCTTCCTTCAGGAGCCGATGAAGACACCATTATTTCCATGAAGCCATCTCTGTTGTACTGAACAAAACTAACTATATGCCCACACCAAAGAGTCACCAAGTCTAGTTGATTCTACCACTGAATCCTGGGGGTAACCTGATCTGTGCACATCTAGTCCTCTTTAACTCCTTCATCTTCAACCCATATTATTGTACTGCTAGTGCTATTCCTTAAATCAAAGTCTGATGCTACTGTCTGGCTTGAAACCCTTGTTGCCCCATTGTCTTGGGAACAAAATATAAACCCCTCCCTAGAGTAAGCAGTTCTCTTTACCATCTAGCCTGGCCACCTCTCCAGCCCCGTCCCTGGCCACTTTCATGTCAGACCCACTGTGCTCCAGGAAAACTGAGGTGTTTCTAATGCCTCACGGTCTCCCCATTGCCCTTTCCTTGGCCCAGGAGGCCCCTGTAGTGCTCACCCAAGAGTTTACCATGAAGCACCCCATCTTACTCTGGGGAATCATCTTCCTGCTCTGGGAACCACTTTTTCCACTGCTCCCATCATGTGGGCTGTGACAGTCATCAGTGCTGTTTGGCAACTCTTTCTGGCTCTGTGCCTTCCAGGCACACAGTGGGATCGCACACCCTGACAGGGCCATGTCACTAATTGTGGCCAGTGGGTTGTGAGCAGAAGTGTACCACCTCCAGGCAGAAGATTTAATTGCCAGTGCAGGACCCTCCAGAGCTCCCTTTCACTCTGGCACAATGATTGGCAGAGTTGGGATGGTTTGTCAGCCTGGGTTCCTGGGGGACTACAATGACTACCCCTCTCCCTCCTACTGCCCACGGTGGACATGAAGTATGAGAGAGAATGAACCCTTTGTTGTTTTAATCCATTACGATTTGGGGGTGATTTGTACGCAGCATTAATTAGCTGATCTAACAGATACACAGTCCTATGAGAATTGTCATATTCATAAAGGACCTTGCCTCCCTGGCCATGACTGATTGTTCCAGGGCTGCGCATTTTAAGAAGCTGGGTCAATCAAAGTTCTGGGCCCCCTGATTCCCCTTGGGGAAAGCAGAACCTGTTCAAAGATGAACCAGTTAGAATTCTCCTTGGGATTTTTGAAAACAGGAAGTGAAAAAGAACGTAGCCTCAAGTAGTGAAAATTGTAAGATGTAAAAACTTGAGAGCTATTAGTGGCCATGTGGGTGTTCTGGGTCGAATTGTGTCCTCCAAAAAAGATACTGGAGTCCTAACCCTCATCATCTCTGAATGGGAACTTATTTGGAGATAGGGTCTCTACAGAGGTAATCAAGTTAAAATGAGGTCATTGGGGTGGACCCTAATCCAATATGACTGGTGTCCTTATAAAAATGGTAAAATTTAGACACAGAGACAGATGTGCACACGGGGAGAATGCCATGTGAAGATTGGAGTTATGTTGCCATGAGGCAAGTAACTACCAGAAGCTACGAGAGAGGCCTGGGACAGATCCTTCCCTTCAGAGAGAGTGTGGCCCTGCCCACACCTTGATCTTGGACTTCAGCCTCCAGGGCTGTGAAACAAAAGTTTCTGTTGTTTAAGCCTTTCAGTTTGTGGTACTTCGTTACAGCAGTACTAGCAAACTAATACAGTGGAGAGAGCTGGTCTGCAGTGAGGGAAAGAAGCTCACAAGTATGAGAGAAGCAGACCAGAGTAGCGAAAAGAGACAGAAGAAATTGAAACAGAGCAGAATTAAAACCCTGATCCCAATTCCACCATATCTCTGCATTTTCTCTAGCTGGAAGATTCAATTCCCTGGACTCTATGAGGCAGTAGTAAAAGTCCCTCTGTTTTGAGTAAGTTAATTCTGAGGTTTTTGTCACTTTGAACCAACAGTACTAACACTCTCATTAACATTTAATAATTATCATTATCATTAAGGTTGAGAGGACGGCAATGCGAGTGCCTCCAACTAACGCTGAATTTACCAGATTGGTGACTGATGGACGAGCAAGCCCACTGCTTCCACATGCTGTCCAAACATGTCCCAGGAGGAGACAGGGTCCCCTCCTGTCTGGGTGCAGCAGCCTGCCTGCATTCACACAGTTTAATCCTCTTGGTGTTGTCTTTAATCCAGGAACAGCCAGAGTAAAATCTGAAAAGTATTTTCTTCTGCACAGTTATGCCTTTCTTCCCAATCCAAACACAACTGCAGCCCGGCCCCTTGAAATGCTCCAAAACAAAACAGGTCCAGCCCAAATCCCTCATCTTGTTTCATGTTATTTTCTTGGCTGCACAAACTTAGGGGCCTTTGTTCCTTCTGCTCTGCCCTTGGACTCTTCCTGTCCACATTCCCCTCTGTCTGAGCTCCTGCGCCAGCAGCGAGGGCTCCAAGCTAGCAGAGGAGAGAGGCAATCTGAAGGTAGGCAAGCTGGAAACAATTAACTGTCTCAGAAAAGAGCTGGAGGTCCCCTGAAGCAACTCACCAGCCCTCTGGAATAACCACTGCACACAGACCCTCACGGGCAGAATGTGGCTGGATAGAGGGCTGTGGGTTATGGGTGTGGCCTTGTAGAGTAGAAGATCATTGTGGAAGGTGTCCTTGAGCCTCTGGGGCTGCCACCACTGCAAGAATGAGCAGAACCATCCTACCTTGAAGATCCTACAAAAGAAGAGAGACACTGCTCTCCTCCAGAGAGCTGGGGGCAGCAATCATCCACATGAGCAAGATTTGATGATCACAGATATTACAGAGTTCACCACCCTCTCCCCAAAATGAGGGACACCAATTTTCCCTCATTTGTTCACTCCAAGAGATTATACAAGAATGTGATGCTTGTATTAGGCCGCCAGCTGTGTTGATAAGAGAAATTAGAAAAGAGCAGCAGGGTTCTAGAATGGGTGGGGGCCAACTCAGCCTTGAACAAAGAGGGTGGCGGGGGTGAGAGGACCAAATGGATGCTGTGCCTTCATTTGTCTATTTGCTCTCCAGCCCACTCCCCACACTTACTGCTCTGTTCGGTCTCACAGGGAACTGCAATGCTCAGGTTCCCTTGCTTACTGGCTTCTGGGCAGGTAGGTTTGGTGAATGGAAGACCGTGGCAGAAGATTGGAGGTGAGAAGAAGAGAGGAGCTAGGGTTTCTCTCCCTCTTTTGCTTGTCTTAGCATCTCTGGCAGCAGCCACATAACTTCAGTTGCTTCACGTCTTGACAGGCACCCTACATAGTGGTTCTAACTCCTGCTGGATTGTCCCAGCTTCTGGGCTCTAGAAACGTCACCTTCTCTCATTGTCCCTCCAGCCTCGGGGTGATAGTGGTTCCCTGTTGTTGATCTCTGGGCTGCCTCACCATATTCTATTCAGCTTCTTAGCTGTTTCATCAACTGTGTGACCAATTCCCTATATTAAGTTCCCTCTGTTGAAAGACCAACAGTGGTTTCTATTTTCCTGCCTAGACTCTGATGGACTGAGGTACTGAGAAAGAATCTGCAGGTGGAAGTGCCACTGCGCAGCCCTTGGTTCAGTGGAGGCACGAAGACGCGCAGTGCTTGGACTGGGTTGGGGATCCATTGCAGAACTGACTGTGCGGTCAAGCCCAAGAGAGAATAAGTGATAGACGGGACATCTGGGAGGTACCTGTAAGGTTGGGGAGGCAGCCCCAGAAGGAGGAGGGCAGGGACACATAGTCAGGTCTCTGCTTCGTTTTTGTTTTTATGAGTCTAGCCAGGTTGACTGTGACTTCTTGCCTTCAGTTGTAAACTAATGTGGGAAAGGCCAATTATTAATACAGCGGATGCGAAGGAGCTCACCTGTGAAACTTCAAAATCCTTTGGCAGGTTAGGGTGTCCTGAGTCTCTGTAGGGAAGCCAGATGGACCAAGAAAGACATCTCTCAGCAGATTTAGTGAGATGTTTAAGACTTAATGTGATATGGCTTGTTTGAGTCTTGTCTGTGTGAACACCTACTAGTGTAAAGGGTTAGCATCAGTCCTTCCAAACACAGAGGCGTGGGGGCAGCCACCCTTTATTGAGAGATAATGGGGACAGGAATAAAATAGAGGAACATTTTAGTGACTGCTGAGAGACAGAGCATCCTTGGTTACTAAGGAAGAATTTGGATGTGAAAAAGTGTCTATAATCAGACAGACACAGGCTGGGACCAAGAAAGAGACAAAGGAGGAAAGAGCCGACCAGAAATTGAGGGACAATGGCTTGCAAGCTCTCCATGTGAGCCAGCCCCTTGGGTGGTAGGTGAGTTTCCGAGCAGAGGTTAGCCTCCCACAGTCAGAGCAGGGGCTCTGGGATCCCTGATGCATTCGCTTTCTGCTTCTGCTCAGGCCCTTGTCACAGGTGGCCTTTTATTGACTGACCCAAGTGTCCCAGACCAATGTCTCCCGCAGGAACTGAAAGGACCACCAGGTGTGGAACAGCAAGGCTGTCTGTTAATGAACTGCCACAGGCCTCACCACCCTGGAAAATGCTATTGGTCCCAGAGAGGAAAGCTTCTCAGGTCTGGGACTTAGCACAGACATGGTCTTGACCTCAGCATCCCCACCCACCTCTCCCACCTCCTGTTCCCACCCACACAGACACACAGCTACCTTGGTGAAGCTGAAAATTTTTGTGCAGGGAGAAATCAAGTTGGAAAAGAGTCCTTTCCAGAGATGGGAAAACCAAGGAAATCTGGGAGTTACAAGTGTTTTCCCACTTTAATTTTTTCCAAATTTTGTTATAATGTCTCATGTTTTTTAATAAAACATTTCTTAGAACTGTTTCAGATTTCAGAAAAACTGAAAATATAGTACAGAGAATTCACATGGATCCCGCATCCAGTTTCTACCTCATTAACAAAAACCATAGTAATGTAAGATGTTATAATTAATGAACCAATATCAATACATTGTTATTAACTAAACTCCATAGTTTATTTAGATTTCCTTAGTTTTCACCTAATCTCTTTTTCTGTTTCAGGATCCCATGCAGGGTGTGACATTACATTCAGTCATCACGTGTCCTGAGGCTTGTCTTGGCTGACAGCTTCTCAGACTTTCCTTGTTTTTGATGACCTCGACAGTTAGGGGGAGAACGGGAAAAGTATTTTGTAGGGTGCTCCTCCACCCGAATTTGTCTCATGTTTTTCTCATGATAGACTGGGGTTATGGGTCATTGGGAGGAAGTGTCCCTTCTGATTTTAACCCTTTTGTGGTCATAAAGGCCATGCTGATAGCCCAACTATAGCTGTGGTGGATGTGCACTGTGGTCATCACAGCATCTACAGTCACTAGTATCCTCTCCCCTTGGGATACAAGAAAGCCCATACAGTCTGGCTACAACCAACCTCTCCAGCATGAAGTCCTGAATTTTCCTTCCTTTTCCTCTTGCCACACCAGACTTGCTTGCAATTTCCCAAACATGCCCAGACCCTTTCACATCTTCATGTCTATGCATTTGCTGTTTCCTCTACAACAATGCCGTCCTCCCCTTGGCTACCTAGAAACCTTCACTTAGAGGTCAAGGCTTAACACAAAAAAGCCTCTTCTTTGGAGCCTTCTGTGATCCACCACTCCAAACAGAATTAATCACCTTCTTCTCTGTGCTACATTGTCCATTCCTGTCCACTCCTGACCACCCTACTTACAATTGTGACAGCCTCCAACACTCCTGACTTCCTCCCCTATTTTTCTCCATAGTGCTCCTCAGCATCTCTCATGCTATCTATTTATTAACTTGTTTACTGTCGGTCTCCCCTCCCAGAATATAAGCTTCATGATACTGGTCTGTTGTGTTTATGGCTACATTGGGACAGTGCTTGATACATAGCAGGTGCTCAGTTAATACTGGCTGAATGAATGAAGGACATTGCTGGAGTCCTGCATACGCTTTTTACAGTGGTTTGGGTATATCTCTGTTTCTTCAGGTGGACCATGAACTTCCAGAGGAAGGACCAGATCCTATTTAACAAGAAAAGGCTTGATGGAGAAGCTGCATTTCAGCCATGCCTTGAAGACCATCTCAGGACATGCTAATCGTCATTAGCTAGTGTTCCTTCTTTCAGGACATCACCCACACTCTCTGGAGCAGCATCTCTGTGTGGCTGGGAGGGACATACAGAGTATTATGCAAGATCTTCTCCAGAAGCTTAGAATGTTAGAGCTTCTAAGCAAGGGTGAGGCCCTTCTCCTTCTCGAACTGGATTTTTGACCCCAAACACTGCTCCTCCTCTGTTGTTGGGTGGTCAGGATCATCCCCAGGAACTAACTTGGCAAGGCAGAAACAATAGCAGCTCAGGCACCCAAAGGCAGGGCTCCAGCCTCTGCCAGCGACTAGCGTGGAGACATGAACAACCTCTGAGCCTCAGCTCCCTCAGCAGAGAGTGGGAATAATATTACCTGCACCACAGCCAGCAGGTTGCAGTGAGGACCAGTGGAAAATGATGGGCAAGCACTTTACAATCTGTAAAGCCCACTCTAAAGCACTTTTGCTGTCACCACGAATGACTGACCCTGGCCTCATGTTTTCTGAGCCCTGTGACACTGCAGCAGCCATTGGCCCACTGCAATGCAGACAGGCAGAAGGTGGGGGGGATGGGTGCTACCAGGTAAAACTTTATAAACGAGACTCTGGGCCTTTGGACTAAGATCAAAATCAAGTGTTTACAGTAAAACACACACCTAAGCCAATCTATGCTTACGGCACAAAACTTTTGTCCTCTGGCTGCCTAGCAAGAGCCCTTGGGCTGAAGGCTGCACCTTTGAGACCACATTTATCTTGAGCCTGCCTTTGATGCTCTTTCAACCCACAAGACTCACTGGGGTGGGGGTGAGGTATGTGTCGCCTGGGGGAAACTCGCTGCCAAACCTTGGCCGGGGTTTTAGCTTGCTGATTATATGACTTCACATGAATGGAAATTAATTTTACTTTACAATTCTGCACAACGAAAAGGAAAGGAAATAAAGTAAAAAGGACATCAAACTGGAAAAATATTTGTAGCATGGAAAATAGAAGAGGGTTATATCCATTCAATAAAGATCTGGTGCAAACTGATGTGGGAAAAATTTAGGACACCAATAAATAAATTGAGGACAGACGTGGACATGTTGTACAAGAAATATATTAAGTGAAAACACACATGGAAAAAATGTTCAGTTTCTCTAGTAATCAAAGAAATACAAATTAGAGCAAAAAGTAAAATACCATTATACTTAAATTAATAACATTCTTTTCCCATAACACTTTGGAGCCAGTCATTTAAGATGACTTATTTACACCTTCTATATACCAGCCACAATGTCAGGCATACTGGATGAACAAAACGACACGATCCCTAGCTGCAGGAATCTTATTTCATCCAGGGCATCCACTTTCTAGCTGTGTGATCTTGGGCAAGTTATTTAACATCTCTGAGCCTTCCTTTTCCTTACCTGTAAAACAGGGATAATGATACTTCTCCCCAGGGCAGTTGTGACAATCACAAAGCTTCTTCACATATACAAACACTTTTGATTCACCCAGCTCTGAAACTTAAGCAAGGCAGGGAGCATTAGCCCTGAGCTTTAAGTGTGGAAACCAAAACTCAAAGAGGTAAAGTTACTTGCCCAAGGTCACACAGCCAAGGGCTCCAATCCAGTTCTTCAGGGTTCTAAATCATGCTTTCTGCAGAGACAGGAATGGGTAAAGGACCCTGAAGAGAGGCTGGTAGGGGACCACTTCAGGTGGTGCAGAGGCTGGCAGGAGGTAAGATGAGAGGGCTGGGTGTGGCCAAGCCTGCAAGCTAGGGCAGCTTCTTCAGGTGGAGAAGCCCTGTGCGGGGTGGTCCACACTCTGAGCCCCTCCTCCTACTCGCTCCTAATCCAAAGATGTGCTCGCTAACCCCACCTGCATTCAGCAATGACAGCGAGTGGGTTTCCCACTTCTTTGATAGATGATTAGAAAAGCAAGAGGCGGCAGCTGGCCTGTTTATTATCTGCTCCTACCAAGCACTCCGGAGTGATGGGCAGACGTAGTGAGGCAGGAGTTGCTGAATGCATCCCAAAACAATTCACTCTCCACACACTCGACAGCCATGGGCCCAGTGAATTGTGCTAACATTCAAGACACATTGTGTCTGGAACAGAGAGAGAATAAAAAGGAATTTCTCTGAGCGTGATTTGGAACTCTTATGGATGAGCAGTGTCTGGGAGAACAAAAGTGTCGTTCAGGCAGAACCTCAGCCAGCTGGGAGAAGAAGCCTAATCAGTGGTCTGGTTGGAGGTGGGAACCTGGACAGAAGGTCACCAGGAGGCCCGAGTGAGGTGCGGAGAGTGGGTGGTTAAGAGCTCTGTGCCCACGTTACTGCCTTACTTAAAACCGTCCATGGCGTCGCACAGCCAACAGGACGAAACTCCAGAAGCACAGAACAAGGCACTTCATGACCTGGTTTCTGTCTTCCCAGCAACCACCCTTGTCTCTAACCTCGCCAGGTATTTGTGGTTCCCCAGATGCGCAATGCAGTGCCACGTCTTGTACGTGCACAGTCGCGCTCCCTGGATCATCTCCCCTTTCCCCACCCTTCCCTTAAAAATTCCATTTCAGCTCCTCCAGAAGCCTCCAGCTGAGTCAGACACCACGCCTTTGGTTTCCCTTCATCTGCACTGTAATTTACTTATTTCTCTCTTTCCACCATTTCTTATCTAACTCTGCATCTCGAATCTAGCATGAAGCCTGATAGGTGTCAAATACTCATATATTGGATGGATGGAAGGTTGGATGGCTGGTTGGATGGATAAAACAAACATTTTACAAAGCTCATCTGTAACTGTATGGAAGATGGGAGTGGAAAGAGAGATATGAAGAGATAAGAGATAAGATAAGAAGATGTAAGAGATAAGAGGCGGGGAGACGGGAAGGATGTGGAGGATTCCAGTGATTTGGGTAGATGGACTTAATAGAACCTGGTAAGCTCATGGAGAGGAAAGGTCGAGGGGGATGGTGCAGGGAAGCAGACCCCTAGTTTCCAGATGGAGCACAGTGTGATGCATTTGGGCAAGATAGGGACCCAGGTGTATCATTTTATAATGCGGTGGGCAGTGAGTAGGGAAAGGATATGGTGGGTCTGGTTTTACCAGCAAGGAGACAGGCCTGTGGACTGGCAGAGCTCCAGTACATATTCCTTCCCAGCCTCCTCCAATGTGGTGGCCCTTCATGAATCGTTAGTGGGCAGGCCTTAGTTAAGATGGCCCGAAGACAGTGTTTACAGGATGAGAGCAAACAGAAGGCCTGACTCAGCACAGGGTCTGGGGGGCTTGCAATGAGCCGGCAGGAAGGAAAGGTCCTTTTCAATGTGGCTGCACTGAAGAGTCTGACAGCCCTGGATTCTTGGCCCTCATGGTGTCGCCAAGGGGAGCAGGGAGCCACCTGTGCAAGAGGACGGGTCCCAGGAGAGGCTGCTCAGTGTAGTGCAAGGAAAACGGACTTTGGAGGCAGGCAAAGTCTGCCTGGGTTCTAATCCTCAGTCTGCTACTGATGAGCAAAGTGGTCTTGGGCCCGTTTGCTTCTGTGAGCCTCAGTTTCCTCACCTGTAAAAGGAGGGCAAGAATTCCCACCTTTGATTGTAAATGTCAACTTAAGTCAGCTTGCACATGCCTGGTACTTGCTTCCCTTTAATCTTCTTTCCCTCTGGACGCCTCATTCATCATTTGAGCAGTGGGGAGAAAATTGCCATAAAGAAACCCATCGAGTACCCACTGGGCACTTGCTTTATGGTTGGCCCCGGGAACACTAGAGAAAAATCTACGAGAGGGTTTGGCCTTCTATGGGCTTAAATGAAACACCAAATGCTCTACACGTGCCATTCCCTGTACAGGCTGCACACCCTGTGTGGGTCCATCCTTCCTGGTTAGGTGACCTCGGGCAATTCACTGGAGGGCTCTGAGCTTGGTTTCTTCCCTGGTTCAAACTGGGCCTGTTAACCTCTGCACCCAGGGCTGTCCTCAGGCTGGGAGGAGATCACTTACAGGAAAGGGAATGAGGATGGCAAGCGCTCAGGAAATTTCCGTGTTCCTCTGCTTCCTTTACCTCTGCAGAGAGCGGCTTTCCCGGGCCAGCTCAGAGGCCCTTTTCTGCTTTCTCGTTTGAACGCTTAATGGGTTTCACCCTCTTACGTGACACCTGCTGGAAGTGTAATTGTACGCATAATTGCTACGTGGGAATGGAGGCAGCTCTATTTCCCAGTGCTGGTGCTTCCCTTAGGATAAGAAGCCACGTGCCCGTGAAGCTTTCCTGCATCCTTGCTGATGGAACTCCATGGTGGACTTTTCCTCTGGACCCAAAGCACCTGGTCCAGGAGGACTGGCGAGGCAAGGAGGAAACACCTGCTGAGGCATTCCGATTCCAGAGCCAAATATCTGGCATTGGGTTCAGGGAAGCCACGGGCCTTGTCATGATACTAAGAGGAGAAGACTGAAAACTCCACCAGAGTTGCCCTGACAAGCATTCTAATTAAATTCCAAAAGGCAGGTGGCCCTGCTGTAGAGTGGAAGTGAGAGACGTGGGGTTGAGATCTGGGATGGGGCTCCTGCCCTCCGCCCTCGTGTGGGGCCTGACACACGGTAGGTAGTCAAAAGAGGGAAGTGGGGACCTTAATAACAACACAGTGAAAAGAGTTAGCATTATCACTCATAATCTTGTTAATGAAGGACCACTCGGACTCAGGGCAGGAAAGTCTGGAAAGGCAGAGAGAAGGGAACAGAAAATGGGATCGGGGACAGGAAGGAGGAAATAGGCCTTAGCGCCGGCTTCTGTATAAATACAAATACATAAATGTATGAATACAAATAAATATATAGAGGCACAACTACGTATCAGGCTTCTCATGTTCAACAATTGATAATTGGCCTATGGTGTCGTGGACACTATGTTTTTTCCTCTTACTAACACTCCCCTCTCTGGACCCCCTCCCCATTCTCTTAGCTTTCACAGATTTATCTGCAGTCTCTGGATAAGAATTAGGACACTCATCTTTCTTATTTAAAAAATTTTTTTAGCTGAACTTGTTTGCCCATTTAGACCAATTCCTTTGACCCTCCCTGCCCGAGGTTCCAACTCTTCCCTCCCCACATTTCATACAAGACTTAGGAGGAAGCTGCGGCCACCCTGTAAGCCAGGGGCTAGTCTTCTGAAAGTGTCTGCGCTTCTGTTTTGGGTTGACTTGCCTCCTGGAAGAAGCATACTTAGGGTTCATGGTCCCAGCTCACAAGGTACTCATTCTGGGGCCGTGATTCGGCCTCTGATGCTGCCACCATACTTGCAGTACCCGACACCATCACGGAACAAAGGTTATGTGATAAATAGCAACAGAGCACATGGGTCTCTGGATCTTTACATCTCAGTCCTGTAGCACAAAAGGGAGGGGAAAATGCACATCGTTATTTGTGGAAATCTTCAGAAGCCTTTCCGAGACTTTCCAGGCCTCTAATCAGTCTCCTGAATACAATCTAAACTTCCCGTAATGTCTAAGGATTCTGCACAGCTATTCTGTCTACTCAGCTCTCGGACACTGACGTCCTTCGTGACTACTACCTCTGTAGGGTTATTTGCTCCTAAATGAAACAGCCCTGGTGTTTTGTGCCTTTGAAGTTTGTATGCTTATTCCTTCTCATGCTGTGGTCTCCTCGCTGGTGTCAGCATTCAGGTGACACTGTGTTCACCGTGGTGCCCATTCACCTTGTGCGACAGACACTGAGTTAGCCCTGGGGACACAACTCCACAACAGGACTTGGCTCACAGGACTCGAACTCCCTGGCCCCACCTCCAGCCCGTACCACAGACTGGCTCTCTCCACACCCACGCCCACCCGCTTCCAGTGTGCCTCTCCTGGCCACAGAGGCTACACAGCTGAAAACAACACTCTGACTCCCTTGTGGCTAGACCCAGGTTCTACCGAGCAAACGCACCCACGGGATCATAGAGGGCAGATGCTGTCACAGGTGGTGGTGGCTGTGCTCAGGTGAATCAGGGCTTCCCACAGCTTGGTGGCTGAAGTATTTATCTGGACAGCTGCAGTCTAGATTCTACTGTCTGGTTCTTAGAGTTTTGAGTTGCAAGGGGAGGGGGAGTGAGGGTGGGATTCCATTCCAACAGGCCTACGCAGTGTTTGGGTCCTTCTCTGGTTCTGTGGCATTCAAGCTTAGGTCCCTGGCGTTCTTGGAAAGTTTGCAAGCCACCTAGTATCCTGTATTAAATCCTTTTCTGTTTGAAGTAGCCAGAGTAGATTCTGTTGTCTGAAACTAAGAAGCTTGACTGAGACAACATCTGTCCTCCCCCAAACTGTAAGCTCCTTAACAGCAGGGATGCTCATGTGTCTTTTTATCTCCCCTGGGTCCAGACACACTCTGTGCCTTTAAGATATCTGTTGACTGGATGACCAAACTATAGAGGAGGAGGTGGATGGGCACCCTCAGAGGCCCCGCCCACCACTGCTAAATGCATTGCTGCCTTCGCTACTGCTTAGGAAATCAGATCACCTAGATTTTTAAGATCTTGTATAAAGTAAGAATAAACACATAGGTGGTGACGGGGCTTGAGAGGATTTCTTATCAGAAAAGTGAAAAAGCCTGCAGCGCACAAATTGAAATGTGTTTTGTCACCACAGGGACTTTTTTTTCAGTTTCCTGCCCGGCTGGCTCTCAGCAGAGTTCCAAACAGCGGAGGGAGATCCAGATAATCCAAGTTCTCTAACCAAATGCACTGTCAGGAACTCCTTTCAGACCCCTTCCTGTCCAGATGTACAAAGAGAATAGCAAAGGGAAATAAGTCCAGTGCTTCCTCACTACACTCACTAACCCGCTAAATCGCAGCAGTTCTGAATCATCAAACCTTCCATTTCTCATTAACTGCCCCTCATATGCAGCATTTTCAATTAAGCTGGGAGCACCGCTATACTAATTATGTTATGATATTAGTCCCTGCAGATTAATATGCAGCACAGTTTGGGAGTGCTGTCTGGATTGTATTCCTCTATCTACTTGAAAATAAGCATTTCCTTGAAAGCTGTCCTTGACTTGGGGACTCAAGGGAATGGGACCCCCAAATTAGGTGCTCTCAGATGTGTACTCTCTGCAGACATAGGACTAGTTGCCAAACATCGCAGGACCCTCTGGGTGGGGCACATTTTATATTTTTTCTGTATCCCCACATAGCCCTGTACTCAGAATAGGTGCTCAGTTAGCACTTTCTCATCAGACCAGTCTTGAAATGTCCTGCTAAAAAAAATCAAAATCAAAACTCTGCAATATGTCTGCTTTTTGTGGAAAACATGGCTCTGTTCTGTGGAAAATACAACCAGTCAAGGAAAAGGAAGTCCTTATTTGCTGCTACATGTTCTGAGTCAGACGCTTCCAAATACACTGGCTGATTAATCCTCCTAAGTACCCTGTGAGGCAGATATTACCATGCTCATTTTACAGATGAGAAAACTGAGGTTCAGGGAGGTCAATCACAGAGTGCAGGACCAACTGAGGAGGAGGCAGAGACCCGGATTCATTGGGGCTGGACTCCTTGAACCTAAGGCCCATGCTCTGTCTAGTACACCTGGCATTCATTAATTCCAGTATGATGGTGCCTTGATAAGGACTGGGCATCCCAGAGCAATATAAGACACATGTCCCTGTGCTCAAGAAGGGCAAGGGAGGAACAGTCAATTAATAATAATAATCACAATAATAATGCTAATCATCAGTGTTCACTCAGCACTTACTACAAGTGGGGCACTCTGCTGAGTTCGTTGTATATTGTATCCTCACCTTAGCCCTGTGGGCTAGGCCTTGTTATCCCCATCCCAGGAATGAGGAAACTGAGGCACGGGGTGCTCAGGTATAAAGATAGGAAGGGCTAAGGGCAGAGGTACCGTCCCACTTATCCTGACACCATGATGACTGTTTAAGGAGGTGGTGTTGCTGTCCTCATTTCACGATGACACTTAATCTCATTGCCAGAAAGGGGCAATTGTAGGCCTGAGTGGATCGAAAGCGGGTTAGGACATGAGCACATGATACGCAAACAGCAATAGCAAAGGGGTGCTAAGGAGGATCAGGGCTACAGGACATCAGAGTGAGAAATTCCCATGGGATGCAATGATTAGGAAGGCTTCTGGAAGGTGGAGGACTTGATGGGTGCAGAGAGGAGGCTTGGCAAGTCTTTCTAGGGGCAAATAATTGTAGGATCGCTGCCACATTAGCTGCACTCACATGCTGTGCTCCACAAGTAGACTGCGAGTTACTTAGGGACACGGATGTCTTATCATGCCTCTGTATCCCCCACAGTGCTGGGAACCAAATGCCACAGGGAAACCTTACATTTAGATCCTGGATCTGGCACTTTTTAGCAGAATGACTTTGGATAAGTCACTTCAGAGTTCTCCAGGCCTGTTTCCTCCTTTGCAAAGGTAACAACACCTGATCGTTGCAGTGATCAAATGAGCAATGTATGTGACATCATGCCATCAGCTGTCAAAGGCTCTACAACGCAAAGCAGAAAGCTAGTCAAAGCAGATGACTGGTGGGGAAGTGCTCTGGAGTCAGACTGCCTGAGATCCAGTTCTGGCTTTGTTGTTTCATAGTGTGGCCTTGAGTCAGATGCTCTCCGTGACTGTCATTGTCTTAGTTTTCTCACCTTTAAAATGGGGGCAATAATAGCGTCTACCTCTTAGGATTGATTTGAAGGTTAAGTGGGCTGCTGCATGTAGAACTTACCATTGTGCCCAGGAAGTGCTTAATCTGAGTCATCATTAGCAGTGTTACAGCAGTACTGCTGCAGATGTCCAAGAAGTAATATGTGGGTCTTCAGCACATCCATGACATGGACTCTACCCTAATTTTGCCCAGGCAATTTACAAGTCCATCCCTTTATTATAAGGGGTCTGAGCAAGAATGTGAAAGGCTACTGGTAACCACTGCTGGCAAAGCAAATCCATCACAGGCCACCTCCTCCAGAAAGCCCACCTGGACCACTCTATCTTACCATGACCACTTCCTTTGCTGAATTCCTTCGGAAACAGATTCAGAGAGATTAAGGAACTCATCCATGGTCAGGTAACTAGTAAATGGTAAACCAGGATTTAAACTCAGACCATCAGATCCCAAAGCTTGTCCACTATGCAAGCATATGCCTTAATCCTTGGAAAATTTCAGCATTAAATCGTCTTAACCTGGGGCCTTGTTAAAATAAATCATTCCATTAAAACCTTTCTCAATGTCCCCTTTGCATAGGATCTATTTTCTTTTGAGTTTTTCTACTTTTTCCTGAGTCAGTTTGAATAATTAACACTTTCCCAGTCTGTCTTATGGAGATTTTCAAACTTGTTAGAGGACAATAGTGCATTGTATTGTTACCATTGTAAATCATATCAGTTGCTTTATTTCCTTCCTCATGTAATAGTTGTCCTCATTTTAACATTAGAAATTTTCCAGCGCTATATCTATTTTGCAGCATACAGTACAATAAGAAGGGCACATGCACAAAATTATTATAAAAGGCTGGCCAAAGTGGGAGCCCCCTGGCTTAAAAATAAGTCACAGTGTATCTTTGGGAGAGAGCTCTTGGCAAGGAAAAATGCCATAAAAGGCCTGTTTGGATCTGAAAGGGGAGGCCTCCTGGGTTTAGACAAAGAAGAGTTATATTGTTCTATGTAAGAACACAGTGAATGACTCTGACAGAAGACTGCTGGAAGAGGGGTTTTGGGGAGACCCAAAAGGAGGAGGACAGGGAGTGCGGGCCAGGCACGAAGGTAGCCAACAGGGAAAAGTTGACCGGGAGACTTGGGGAGACCAGAGAGGGCCCTGGGCATGCTGTAGCTGTGGGGTGGGGCCTGGACTGTTTGCTTTGAACAGGAAGAGAATTGGTGACTCCAAAGCTGGAGGAGATCCCAGTGAGGAGACTGAGCTCACCCCTGAAATCACATGGATTTCACCAGCAGGCAGAAGGAAGAACATTTAATCAAGTTTTTTACTCTAAAATGAGGCTGCATCATACTAATTCACAGGGTCATTGGGATTAAACATCGTGACGCTTGTTAGAGGCCCAGCACGGTGCCTGCTCGCAGCAGACCATCATTAAACGTAATATCCACGTACGCAGAGGGTCGGAAGCATGCAAGATATGTGCTCATGTGAGTGAGTGAGTGTGGGTGGGGGGCAGGGGGATGGAGGTCGGGTAGGGGATGGAAGGTTCAACCACCAGCCTTCTAAAAATCCTTGCAGACAGAGTCTAAACTCAATCCCTGCTCAGCCCTGAGCCAGTGAGAAAACAGTCAGTGGGTGGCAGGACCCTGGAGTCATTCGTGAAAGGCAGAGGGTGGAACAAGGACTGTGAAATAACCCCCACCCGGCTGTCTGCAACCTGGGATTCACAGGGCCCCATCAGTGGCCCAGCTCATGGGGCGGCCGTCCCACATTTCATTCCTGATCCTTGCATTCGGGCCCCATCTCAATTAAAATCAGTTAGAAGTCAATTTCACAGTGGTTGGTTTTATAAGATCCCCGAAAAATGATAAGCCGGAAACAGGCAACCGCCTCTTTGGGGAGCAGGGGCCTTCCTCACTAGGGCCTCAGATGCTGTATTTATTTTGATTTGATTTTAATTTGGTAAATAATGTTTATTTAATTTTTTCTCTGCTTTCTAAACAATATATGTACAGGAGGGAAAACAGCTGTCATAGCCCTCACCAGACCTCAAACTAATGGTGCTTTTTCCCTTCATTGGCTGTGAGGCTTAAATAAATACATTTCCCAAAGCTGGTGAGCAATCGTTTCCAAATGTAGAAAACATCCAGGAAGGTGGGAAGGAGAAAAATCATCCACAGTCCCTCTGCCCAGAGCCGACCACTGTGAACAGTGTTTGTGTGTCTTTTCCCTTCCTGTGATTTTTCTCTAATTGTTTTACATGGCTGAAATCACACTGCGTGTGTGATATTTTATACCCTGCCTTCTGCACTTCCCAGTATACCATAAGTATTTCCCCATATCATTAAAAGCTCTGTAAACATCATTTTTAACGGCTACAAAATATTCCATTCTATGAATGAACCATAATTTACCTAACCAATTCCCTAAAGTGGAGCATTTGGTGGTTTCCCATTTTTCACTCTTATAAATAAAGCTGCAGGGAACACCCACACGTATAAATTTTTGTGTGCCTTTCAGATCATTTTCTTGACAGATTCCCAGAAGCAGAATTACTGGGTCATAGGATATAGACTTTTTTGAGGCTCTTGAATCTTATTGCCAAATTGCTTCTCTCACTAGCGGTCCCAACTTCCGCCCTCTGGCAGTGTGTAGGGCCCTCAGCGCATGCAGGCAGCCCTGTCTGGTGCATTTATTAAACCCTGTATCCTGGGAAGGGAAATCACCACTTGTCTGGGGCCTGGGGTATGGGGAGGGCTTTGATTTTTCTGTCTCCCCTTTGGTGGCCCCAGGAAGGGTCAGTGGACTTCCACCCCCCCTTGTCCCCTCCCCTTGTGTCTGGCTTCATTGCCTTTCATCTGGGGCATTGAGGGGCTGTGTGTGCTCCTTGTTCCCATCCAGGATCCATGACACAGTAGGAGGCCGGGGGTGGAGGGGGTATCTGTGATTCTGAAGTCATTTTTAGCACTTCTTGGCAATTTATCACATCAAGGTATCCTGTTTTCTCCTTTTTTTAAGTACCAGCATGTGCACGAGAAGGCTTTGCTGCACAAGTCGAATTGCTGTCCTCAAACACGTCCTCACACAGCGCATTTTGGGGTCTGTTTTGGATAGCATCGGAGAAACTCTCTTTCTGATTTGTGCCATAGAGGTCACTGGACATGCCCTGATCAGAGGGCAGTGCTGAATTTAAAGAAAAAACCAAACACTTCAAAGGGGAAACCGTGTGAGCCTTTCCACAAGCAGAATCGGAGAGCTCCAACCAAGCGCTGTGGGGGATATTTAATCACGAGAAAAACAGAAACACAAGAGGAGGGAGGGGTGCGAGAACAGAGCCGCTGGCATCCAGGGAGGACAAGCTCAGCGGGGCAGGAGGTTATGTGCTCACCAGGGAGAGGCGGGAAGAAAGGGGCTGAGCGCCTCCGGGGAGCTGGGCCTGTGAAAGGCGTTCCTATAAATGGTGGGACAACAGGAGAGCAGAGACTCCCGTTTTTCTGTTCATGACTGAGGCTTGGGGAAGTCACGTGTCCAGCCACGATCACACCGCTGGTAAGAGGCAGAGTGAGAATTCACTCGGGACCAGCAGGGCTGGGTCCAATGATGTCCTGCTGTAGTCTTTCTCAAACTTTCATGTGGATGAGCTTCAGCTGGGGGTCTTGTTAAATGCAGATTCTGATTCAGCAGGTCTGCAGAGTGGCCTGAGAGTCTGCATTTCCAACAAGCTCTCAAGTGATGCTGATGGTGCTGGTCCAGGGGTCACACTTGGAGGAACAAGGCTGTATCACGGGGGTTCCCAGATATTAGCAAGCATCAGATCACCTGGGGAGCCCCTCAAAACACAAATGGCTGGGCCCCACCTCTGGAGTTTGTGACTCAGTAGGTCTAGGATGTGAGAATTTGCATGTTGTCAAAGTCCCAGGTGATGCTGCTGCTGGTCTGGGGACCACCGTCTAAGAATCACTGCCCTACACTATCGCTCCATTGGGTGGGTGGGGAGCAGTTCTCAGCCTGCTCCAGTGCTGCTGTGGGGGCCTTTCTGTGTTTTGGAGGACACCGTAAGCCCTTGTTCTTGGAGGGTGTGCAAACAAGCCCTGAGACCCTCAGCTTCTGGCTGTGGCATTAAGAGGGACAGGTGTGTGTGTATGTGTGTGTGTGCACGCACACGTGTGTGTTGGGCATGTGTTGGGAGTAGTCTAACGAGTCTCCAAAGCCCTTGTAATTTCCCTCCAGAACCAGGCGGTGAGAGGAGAGGCCAGAGAGTTTCTGGAGCAGCTTGAAGACTCACCCATAAAAGCCCGCTTTGCAGTACATCAGTTATATTACGTTGTCGAACAGAGCTTCCTGCTTGTTGGGTCTTGGAGTTTAATAAAAAAATATATTATGACTCAGTCCAAACTTTACAAAAGTCCTTGGGGAGTCTGAAATGAATCATGTTAAGCTCCTGTTATAAAACAAACAGTCCTCTCTTTCAAAGCCTGTATCCGCAGCAGACTAGCAGTAGGGGTGAGGGAAAAGGGAGGACCAGGAAGGAGACTCAGAGCAAGGGGTGAAATCTTTGCCCAGGGCCTTTCTTAAATAACCAGAGACTTCTGGGCTGAAGGAAGGCAGAGCCCAGAGAGGCTGCCTGGGGAAAAAGGCTTCTTTAATAGTGGGCCAACTCGCTAAGAGCATATAGTACCTTGAGGAAGCAAGGCCTTGGAGGTCACCTCCTCCAGAAAGCCTTCCTAGATTTCTCCAGGCAGAAGTGCTCTCAACTGCATGGCCCTTTATCTTTGGCGCTGAGCACAAAAAAACCATTTCCTTATATGCCAGCTGTTTATGGCCATGACTGCCCTTCTATGGCACGAATCTTTCACACTCACAAAACAGAGGTACTCCTCGTCTCCAAAGCCTCCACCCTGCATGCTGTAGTCCCTGCGTGTTTGACTGACTGACCAACTTTATGAAGTTCCTCAGTCTCCATGTCTGTCTTCACACTGAAGATATGTTGTCAGACCCCAGGGTGCCCTAACAAAACCTAACCCAGTAGGTGGGTTGGTGGGCAAACATCAACAGGGCATTAACTGGCACCAAATACCTTTCTTTGTGTTGAGCCCTGGCTGGTGGCCTCCCTGGAGGCTGAGGGCAAGCACATGAACCATGGCTCCACCACTTACTGGCGGGGGACGCTGGGCAAGTCCCTTCACTTCTCTGTGCCTCAGTTTCTGCATGTGAAAATCAGAGATAATAACGGAACTGATATCATGGCATTGTTGAGAAGGTTAAATCAGGTGACACAGGAAAAGTACGTAGCACATAGTCCTTAAAAAAAAGCAAAGAAAGAAAAAGACAAAGACTAGGATCGAGTTAGTAGAACAGGAGACCTGAAATCCAAGAGAGAGCAAGTGCAAGAGGTTAAGTCCTTATATAATTTTAAGCCAAAATCTACAGATCGATCCATGGAAAGTATAAACGAGGGGCCGGATAAATGGACTACATTTACAGAGTGCTCCATAAATGTTCGCTGGTGCTAATTATTGTCAGACATTGTGAAGCACGTGAATGGTAGTTCATTGCATGCTTATAATAACCTTGTGAGAGGACTTTTATTTCTTAGATTCTACAGATGAGGAAACTGGGGCCCGTCCATGTGGGACTGGCAGAGTTGGCTCCCTATAGCATCAGGTAATGAAAAGACAAGTGAGCAAACTTTGGAAAATGATTTGGCATTATCTAGTAAGCTTGAAGGTACTAGGTTGTGGTCCAGCAATTCCACACCCGACAGATAGGCACACACCCAAGACATGGACAAGAATGTCTGTGGCAGCATCGTTTGTAATAGCCAAACACTGGAAACAACTGAAATCCCTCTCCACAGTAGAATGGATAATTTCTGGATCCTTGTACAATGGAATACCATACATCAACAAAAATGAACCAACTGGAACTACACACAATTTGAACGTATCTTAAAAAACATGGTGTTGAGTAAAGAAGGCCAGACACAAAAGAATACTTGTATAATTCCATTTGCATGAAGTACAAAGACAGGCAAAACTAAGTGATATTGTTTGGGTATGGACACTTAGATGAGAAAACAATAAAGGAAAGGAAGGATGAGATTCTCGCCAAAGGCAGGGTAGTGGCTGCTTCCAGGGTGGGGGTGAAGTGGGGAGTGAGGGGGTTGTGACTGGAGAGGGGCCTGAGAAAGCTTTGGGAGTGTTGTCAGCGTTTTACTTTTGCTCTGGGTGGTGGTGACGGGGGTGATCACTTCGTGATTATTTGCTGGGCGGTACATATGCACACTTTTCAGTATGAATACTGTGTTTCACAATAAAACATTCAAAAACTCCAAAACAAAACAAAGACAAGGCTTATCTTATGGTGGGGACTCGAGAATATCATGCCCAGAGTCTAAAGCTAAGACATTTAAGGACAGAACAGAACGGATTCAGCACACGAGAAGAACGTGCTGATTCCAGGTCTTGAGCAGTGACCCACACACTTGGTCTTCCCTTTCCACAGCAGAAAGCACTGTTCAACAGGTGCTGCTCACTGAGGACCAATGGGTACTGCTCACAGATCCCTGGTTGGGTGTTTACACTCATTATCACTAATCCTTACAACAGCACTCAGTGTAACCATCAATAATTTATTCTACAGCTATGGAAATATGTGCATGTTTCCACATCTCCTGGCCAGGAAGGGACAGAACCAGGATTGAGCCCATCTCTGTCCCAGGCCAATGCCTCTGGTGCTATTTCCGTGATACCACACAGCCTCCTCCTACCCACATACTTCAGGAACTTTTATCTATTTATTTATTTTTTTGGTGAGGAAGATTCGCCTAGGCTAACATCTGTGCCAATCTTCCTTTATTTCCTTTATTTTGTATGTGGGATGCCTCCACAGCATGGCGAATGAGTGGAGTAAGTCTGCTCCTGGGATCCGAACCCGTGAACCTGGGCCGCTGCAGCGGAGTGGATGGAACTTTAACCACTTGGCCACGGGGCCGGCCCCAACATTTTTTTTTTTAATCAAAAGACTGAACTAAGATGAGGGAATTTCCTGGACCCCCAGAGCATTCGAACATTGAAGAGGCTTAAGTTTCCATGCTCCTTCCTCCCGTTTTAGAGGGAAGGAAACTGAGCTGCAGAGCAGCCCGTACCCAGCAGAGCGGCCCGTACCTTTGGCTGGGTCTTCACGAGAGGGCACAGAAACCCCGTTCGCCCTGATGGCTCACACTCTGGCCCCGTATAAAGAAACGAGGCCGAACCTTCTGTCTTGTTGACAGAAGACCCTGAGATAACGGGTCTCTCCTGGAGCTTTGTGGTGGCCTTGTGGACTTCACTGTGCTTCTCTGAGGCGCAGACCCCTCCAAAGTGGAGGTACTATCACTCTAACTCAGAACTAGGTGAGGCTCTGTGCAAAGCTCCCAACAAGGTACCTGGCACGCGGCAGTTACTTAATAAATAAGTACTTGTCGATTGAGTTTTCACTGAATGGCCCAGGTGATTCAGGACTTAAAGCAGGGCTCCTGCAAACCTCTCCTTCCTGAGAGTTTGAACAGTTCTGAGAATTAGAACAGGCAAACCCCTCCCTTTGTGGTCAAGGACCACAGTGTTAGAGAATTCCCACCAGGGCCAGAGAGGGGTGTTTTGCTGGTCACCCGGGATAAATGTATGGAGATTCTTTCAGAAACATCCACCACACCTCAGGGAGGGCCTATTTTGGGTGTCTCAGTTGTACCTATAATCACATCCCTAAAGTCATTTTGCACTTCTTTCCAAGGATTCAGAAATAAAACTCCTGCCCAACAGAGGCAGTAAAAGGATTTTCAGAGAAAAAAAATCTTCAAATACTATTTTTAAAAACCCACACACAACTTTCTCCCTTCTCTTTTTCCATCTTCACTAGAGACCTTTGAGTTATGAAGTGCACTTAACACCATTAATTGCCATGGAAACTACAGCATCTTCTGCTGAATATGGTCAACTTTTTTTGCAGAGAATTTTTTTTTTTCCTTTTCAGCAGAGACTTGGAATAATGGACTGTTTTTGTTCCTTTTGTGGGAAGACAAGGTCCCCCTCCCCCTCCCCATTCCTTTTGATGTGGTACTAGGTCTCTATGACAGCAGAAGCTCGTTATCAGGTTTCCAGGAGGCTGAGAAAGAAGAATATCCTCTAAATTCCCATTTTCTGATGATGCTACCTGTGGCATCAGGGGTCCTCAACTATTTTTCAGCAATGATTTGCTCTCCACCAATTTTATTCAGCACCATTAACAACAGCCCTAGTGGCATGCAGTAATAATTATTAATAATTCTCATTTGCTTGAGTGCTTAGTATGAAAACAATAGCTTTTATCTAGTACTTACTATCTGCAGGGACTAGTCTAAGTGCACTAGGTGTATTATCTTACTTAATCTTCACAGGAACCATGCAGATATTAAGATTATCCCCATTTTACAGATGAGGAAACTAAGGCACAGAGAGATTAATCTGCCTGCCCATAGGCACAGAGCTAATAGGAAGACTAGCCAAGATCTGGACATGGGTCCCTCTAATTGGAAATCTAGTCTATGCATTTTCCACCATACTTCTGGTCTACCTTAGTATAACCTTCAGCCAGTAACTAAATCATTAATGAATTGACTGAACCATTAAGTATTTATTAAGCCCCTACTATGTGCCAAGCACACTGCTGGGTCCTATTTTAAATTCATCTACCCAGCAAACTCAGTCATCTGAAATTCTTCTGAGAAACAAGAATGATGCAAAAAAGCCTCCAAGCCACCCAAACATATCATAACATTCACACCCTTTATTTATTTGAGAAATACTCCTCCAACTTCTTTACTTTCTCTATATGCAATGTTAATAAGCTGGTCATCTAAAATCAGAAATCTGGGTTTGAATTCCAGATCTGTCACTCCCTAGCTATGTGGCCTTGGGTGATATAGCTAATTCCTGCAAGATGGTTTCTCATATTTAAAATAGAAGTAATCTCAGGAGGTGGTTTTGAAGATTAAATCAGAAAATGTATGTGAGGTGATTATTCCAGTAACAGATACCTCCTAGGAGCTGAATAACCTATTATTAGCAGTAGCTGTGGCATCATTCATTCATTACATAAACACCTACTATGAAGTGATGATTCCCAGCACACGGTCTATTTGTGTTCTCTACCTAATTTTCATCTACAAAAATGCCAGGAAGTCAGTTGTGAGACTAACGAGATAATCCATGTACAGGGCTAAGCAGGGTGTCAGGCACAGGGCAGGCACTCAATTGGTGTTGGTTCTGCCCATTGAAGGCTCTTCTCTGGCTACAGGGCCATTGTTTTGGTTTGTGCTGAACTTACCTGCCAAGGATGCAAGGTAGGAAGAGGCAGAGTTGGATTTTCAACACACATCTGGTGACTTTCAATCATGCACCTGGGAGTAATTAGTCTGGAGACATTTGTCCCAAGTGGGGAATAGAGTCACGCATTCCCAAGCCACCGAAGGCCAACCTGCTGTCCTACACTCCTTTTTGCATCTTTCAAGAGTTCTGCCATAACTTTCGCTCTACTAACTGAGGATGTCTGGTTTCCGGGCATTAAAGAAAGAAATGATCCTAGGAAATATTGCCTTCTATCAACCCAGCATTAGACACAATTCAATTTCTTAATGACATTTGTGATCATTATGCCATGCTTCTAATTGAAAATGAATAATTGAAATTCTAATTATTACAGGAGTCAATAGAAGGCAACTCTAGACAGCAACTTGCTAGGTAAAGACTTTAATTCTCAATCGCTTTTTAAACCCAATAGGTGTCTGACTATTCAATTATTTAATGAACATGCATTTCTTTGGGCTATATCCTGGCTATAGTTTAAAATAAAAGGACCCAGTAGTGGTTTTTTTGGAGAAGCTGTAAGTGTTGGGCTTCTGGTTCTGTCAAAATGGTGGACTGAATTTATGGGATCCCCCTTCCTACTACAACCACATAGAAATGTGGGACAAAATAAAATGGAAAAAAATTAAATAAGGAACATTTAACCAGAGCATTAAGTGAAAGAGCTGAAGGTGTAGTGGCCCAGAAATATATACGACACAAGTATAAACCTTAAGAGCTAGGGGCTGGGGTTTTAACATCCATGTGGGGGAAAGAATACATAGACCCAGGCCCCTGTGAGGCAGGCAGTTAGAACAGAGCCCTGAAACCTGTGCATAAGGTCAGGACCTTGGAAGGGTCTCCTCCCTCCACACATGGGATCTCTGCCCATCACTATGGAGGAGGCCAAGAAGCTTGCTTTGGCTCATGGCTTTGGATAGAAAAAAAAAATTATCCCATGATATAGAAAAACTCAAGCCTGTCCCACACACATACAAGTACGAAGTCCAAATTTACACCGCCTATGGGTTACTGGAATCCTGAACCAAGAAATTAATACAAAAACTGGCATGGGGCCAGTGAAACCTCTGTGGTGCTTGGTAGAATCAGGTACAAATTAGCTCTATAGGTTCAGTAAGGACACTTCCATAACCTTAAATGCAAAGAAATCCCATTGGAAAAAATAAAACAAAACAATAACAACAACAAAACCACATCACTTGAAAATGAGCTTACAAAAAAGAAATACAAATCACCCAAGAAAACACTTCACCAGCAGGCACAACAAGAAGGCTTAACATCTTTGGAATACTAAAATAATCTGATAGATTATAAATGTGTTTAAATGACTAAAAAGATAAATGAAGGGATACAAATCACATTAAAAGAACAAGACACAATAAAAAAATAAAGACAAGTTTGAAAAAGAATGAAATAAAACTTGAGAAATAAAAAAAAACATAGTCATTAAATTTCAGAGGCTGAATGAAACAGCAGATTAAGTACAGCTAAAGAGGATATGGTGAACTCAAAGACACGTTTGAGGAAATTTCCCATAATGTAGCACAGGGAGATAGATGGAAAATATAATAGATCTGTTAAAACAAAGGAGGATAGAATCAGAAGATCCAAAATACATCTCATGGAAATTTCAAAAGAAGAGGATGGATGGGGGAGAGGAAACATTTGAAGCAATAACAGCTGAGAATGTTTCAAAACTGATGAATGACATGAAACCATGGAATAGTAAAGGCAAAGAAAAAAACTATAAAAGCTCTGAGTGTTGGTTTCCTTTTTTCTCAGGGAAATCAATCTTTGGGAAGCTGAAGAATTAAGCAATATGAAGAGTCCATGGATTAAAGGAAGCACAAGCCTTGGCAATAATCCATGGAGAGAATGGTGCTCTGTCAAGCAATTCTACTCTCTACCATGTCAGCCAAAAAACCAGGGTAACTTCTACGTGCCATGAACCAAATAGAGTGAAGATTGCATTATTGGTCCTGACTCTTCACCCCTCACCTCATGCTCTTTGCCCTGAACTTTTCAGTACTTCTCACTAAAGGCAGAGTGAAGAATATGCTCCAGCCACCCTGCTAGTCCAAGGAGGATGAGAGACTCGTGAAACAGCCCTGGATCTAACCTGCAGATTGGAGCCAAACGCAGCTGAGTCCAGTTTAGATCCACCGACACCCAACTGACCCCCAGCCACACGAGCAGGAATAAATTGTTTTAAGCCAATGAATTTTTTGTGTGTGTCAGGAAGACTGGCTCTGAGCTAACATCTATTGCCAATCCTCCTCTTTTTGCTGAGGAAGATTAGCCCTGAGCTAACATCCGTGCCCATCTTCCTCTGTGTTGTATATGGGACGCCACCACAGCGTGGCTTGATGAGCAGTGAGTCGGTCTGCGCCTGGGATCCAACTCTGCGAACCCCGGGCCGCTGAAGCGGAGCATGCAAACTTAACCACTACGCCACCGGGCCAGCCCCAAGCCACTGAATCTTTGAGTGGCTTATTAATGCAGAATGATTTGGCAAGAGTTGCCTTATATTGTCTCAACAGACTTCACGATTCTGAGGTAGAATTGTTGCTCCCATTTTACAGTTAAGGAAACTCAAAGACTCCAAGAAGCAAGGAGTCATGCAACTTGCCCAGTGTCATTCAAGAGTGGGTTCAAGAAGTGAGGCTTCTTCTGTTTGTAAAGCTCGAACTTTTCACTTCCATACCAAACTGCTTCTCAACAAATGTTTGTTGGGTGAATGGATGAATGAACAGACAGATGAATAACAATCCATCTACTGCAGCCAGAAACGTCAGCGGCACTTACCCGATCTCACACTCGGGGCCTGACCACCTTCAGGCCAGGACAAACTCATCAATGTACCCGAAGAGGCTCATTTTCCTTTTATGAGGTGTCTGCTGCACAAAGAGCTTGCCCAGAAAATGAATCCCCTTCACGCCAGGAAAAGAAAATCCCTCCTTGGAGTGGAAAATAATCACAGCCTGTCAGACTCCTTGGCATGCTGATGATCTTCACGGTCCAGCAGATGGTGTCAAGGATGTGACCTCCGGAGGTTCACAACAGGCAGTCGACGGAAGCCTCATCTAAATGGATGACACGGAGTCCCACAGCTGATCCGTGTCTTAGAGCATGGTACTTAGCAGCTGCCGGAGCATGGCTTGACTGGTGTAGCTCCCCCTTTGGACCACTGGGATGCTAAATAATTAATTGCCTTGTTCTACTTGGGGTGGGAACAGACAGACCCTTCTGAGAGGTTACAGAGGATTCCCTGTTCAAGGAGCAGAGGATAAAGATGTTTAGACCTTTATCCCTCCCTGCGATTTGCCATCTCAAAATAAACAGAAATAAAATTGATGATAAAATTAAAATACTTGAGATTTGGATCCTGCTGTTGATTTCACAAAATACGTTAAAATTTCTGATGCAGTAGGAAAAAAAACAGACAAAGGATATGAACAGTCTATTCAGAGAAGAACAAATACAAACAGCTAATAAACATATGAAAAGATGTTTGGCCTCACCGATAATTGAAGAAATGCAGATTAAAACAACAGTGAAATACCATTTTTTTTTTGTATCAGGCTGATAAACATAGAAAAGCCTGATCATTTCCAGTGTCTGCCCATAGCAAGGGAGTTCTCTCATACACTGTTAATGGGAGGATACACTGGTGCGATACTTTGCAGGACAATTTGGCAATAACCGTCAAAATTTAACTATATACACTTTTTGGCCTATCAGTTCTATTATTAGGAATTTACTCTCCGATTATACCCATCCCCCAAAATATGCCAAGATAGGCATATAAGGAATTCACTAAAAAGTTATCTGTAATAGCAAAAACCTAGAAATACTTAAGCATCTCTGCGCAGAGGGCAAGGTTAACGATCTACGGTACATTGAAACAACGCAAGAAGGTGCAGCAGCTAACGAGAGGGATTTAATTCTGTAGAGACTGTCAGCGAAACATCTCCTGGATGTGTTGTCAAGGGAAAAACACAAGGTGCAGACAGTGGATAAGATGACTTCTTCGATGGCTCTAATTTTTTTTTTTCTGGAAGAGTAACAAGAAACTCTTTTACAGTGGTCATCTTTGGAGAGAGGCAACTAGGAATCTAAGATGAGTTATGTGTCTTGTTTTATCTTTCTATTCTCTGCACTTTTTGACCATGCACATCTACTTATTTTTTAAGTTAACAGGAATTATCTGGGCAGTGAGATTCAAGGCTATTTTTGTTTTCCTTACCCTCGCATACGTTAAAAATCTAATAAATGTTACAACTCACTATAATGTTATGTGTTAATTCTGAAGTATTCAAGTCCCAGGCAAGCGGAAGCAGCTGAGGCTGGGAGAGCCACCCACAGGAGTGGAAGCTGCCCTGTGTGCAGGGAAGGACACTGCAGAGGAGGTTGAATCCTCTGGCGGGGGCAGGGAGGTTCTGGAAAGCTGGAGTTGTCCTCCCCTGAGGGCAATCAGAAAAAGAAGAAACTGGGGCTTGAGAGGTGGAAAGGAGACAGTGGAGGTCAGGATAGAATAGACGCTTTCACAGGCAGCCTTGAAAGCCACGAAGAGGACAGAGGCAAAGTCTCGCAGTACTGGAAGGGCACAGTGTGCCTTCCAGGTGACAGGGAGAGGCAGGGGTCCCAGGAGGGCTGTGGGAAGAGCCCGTGAGAGGGTCCCCCTCGGTTGAGGAGCATGTGCAGCAGCCCCGAGGGTGACAGGGAAGCTCTGGAAGCCACTGCAGAGAGGTGGACATGGTGCAAATCCTCCCACAGTTAGGCAAGTTGAGGAGGAAAAATAAAGGTGCCTGTTAGTTTTCGACCTCAAGTGTCCAAGTTTGTTTTCCCCCTGGACTCTAAACTGAGAAGCACAGGCAAGCCCACTGTCTCCTTTACCACTCAGCATCCAGCACAGTTCCGGGCACACAGTAGGGCGTGTTTGTGGAATGAATGGGATGCTGACACCATCTACCTCTCATTTCCTGACACCTGGTTCACACCGATCCCTTCAAGCCTGCACCCAGGTATCCTTCAGAGCCCGCGTCTGCTGGCAGAAGTTATTTATACATGCAAAGAAGTTCAAAGAACTCCTCCTGGAAAGGCTGACCTATTTCACCAGTTAGGCAATATCTGAGCCATAAAGATTCATTTGACTCTATTAGATCAAATGTAAAAATAAAATTAAAATTAATTAAAAACTGCAACATACGACTCCTTATAAAACACCTTTGATGTGCATTCAGCGCATTGAATGGCTGCAGTTAGGCAACGAGGTTTCAGTTACCCCAGCCCTGGCGGAAAGAGATAACGTGGATAAAAGAAATCCACAGATAATCAAAATTAAAAACCCTTTGTTCTTTTTCTCCATTTCAACTTCATCCCTAACACACTCTTGTGAGGACCTATAAGGAATGCTCAGATTGGTTTAATCTTCTCTCCTGTCTCTTTTTCGATGGAGGTAGAGGTGTTGATAAAGTAAGGGAAAGAAGTGGCCTGCATTGAGAGCCTACAGTGTGTCAGGACAGGGCTGGGCTGGATATCCTTTGTTTGCCTCTGCCTCCTTTCTCCACCCTTTCCTGCACTGTTCTCTGCCTCAGGAGGCTGATCTTTCGGGGTGTTGTCAATGATACTCCTTTCCCTCTGACTTCTGGTTGGGTTTATCCAATGGGAGGCACCAGCCTCAGAGGGTGGGAGGAGAGAGAGGCTGGGGTATTTATTCCCCCAACTCCTCCCTGCTAGGCTGAGTTGGCAATGGCTTCTTTCTTCTTCCTAAGGCCAAGGCTCCTGTCCAGCATCCTCTCCTGCAGATACAGCTCTCTCTCAGTAACTACTCCCACCCTTTCTCGTTTATGCCGAGAGGTGGTAATGGTTCTCTGCTGATGCTAATCCTGGGGTGCTGCACCATCCCTGAAACCCTGACCTTCAGTAAACTTTCCTCAACTACCCCATCTGAGTGTGCCATCAGTTTCCTGCACTTCCCATGTCTTGTCTCACTTAGTGTCCTCATTTCCCAAAGGAGTAGAGAGCCTCAAAGAGGACAACTGATTGGCCTGTGTCACACCTCTAGGAATTGGCAGAACCAGAATCCCAAGTCTGGACAGCCTAACCCTAAAGCTTAGAGATCTGGCAACTTGATTATACCATTGAGGAACCAAAGCAAGCAGTGAGAACTTGCAAAATGGTGCCAACTGCAAAAGAACCATTTGAAAATTTTCATCTCAGAGTTGAAAGGATTAGAAAGTTGGGTCTTTAAGACTGTCCATGACAGGTTTGTCTGGATCTGGTGGGAATCCTGCCTTTCACTAATTACTTTGCCTCTTGGATTCCAACTCCTTAAGGTCTTGCTCCTGGACTCTGAGCCTCACACTGGCCCCCTTCAGATTTCATGACTTCCACTGGGCTTTCTGGGGATGGGGCTTGGGAGTGAGGCAGAAACTCAGTTAGGCACCTAACCAATCCTCTGTGTCTTCATTCATCCATCCATCTGGTCACTCCACAATTACTAAGGGACTGTTCTGTTCCAGGCCCTGTGGAGTTGCCAAGATGAGCAACACATGGCTGCACATCCAGACACACCAACAGGCGACTGTCATACACTGTGGAGAGATCTGTACAGGGTGTAATGTGAGCACAGCAGTGGGAACCTCACCTAGCCAGGATCAGTAGCAAAGCCTTCCTTCAGAAAGCAACCCCTGAGTTGCATTTTAAAGGATGAGTTGGAGTTAACGTGGTAGGGATATGGGAGGCAGGGCAGTGAGGGACAGTCCAGGCAGAGGAAGGAATCTGAGCAAAGGACGATGTGCAGAGAATGCCAGAAGTTCAGCATTTCTGAGAACAGGATGCATTCGGGTGGTAGGAGACAGGCTGGAAAGGCACACGAGGACCAGTCATGGCAGATCGTCTTCAGTGTACTAAGGAACTAGGCCTAAGTTATGAGACTAGGGCCAGGCTCTGGGCCAGCGCAGCAGCCTCAAGACCTGGATGTTGTCTCCAAAAGGGCTCTTATCCCTTCTTAAAGAACTTATTTAAAAAATTTCCAAACCTATTCAGAAGAGAATACGTTAATGAATCCCTATAACTCTTCACTCAGGATGCTGTTCCTTAGTCTCCTCCAGTTTCAGGTCAGGACTGGACCTAGGGCCTGAAACTCACCAGGTCTGCAGGTGAAAGGTCCTCAGCTAGAAGGAGGGGACAGCGGGAGGGGCCAAGGGCCAGCCAGCAGAACACCAGCCGGAGGTGCTGCTCCCTGAAACCTGACAGCAACAATGACAAGCAAACACTGATCCACTGGCTTCTGTTCACATGCACCTTGGAAGGGTGGAGGACAAGGAACACACAGCTAATGCAACAAAAGTAATAAACGGGAAAGAGTCAACACACGTCTTTGGCACATGGGCTGTCAGACCATCTGCCAGGCAGGCCGAACCTCCCCAAGTAGAGGCTTCTGGAGTAAAACAGAATACACAGGCTACCGAAGCAGGTCACGCAAAATCTCCACCTGACCCATCATCAAGGCCACTGCACGTGCTGTTCGGAAGGAAAATCTTCAAACTGAACTTGAGGCCAGAGAGTATCCCGACTCCACAAATGCTATCATTAAGAATCATCACAGATAATGTGGTTTTAATTAGAAGGGTTGAGATATTGGCAAATGTTCAAAAGGCTTGTCATCCGAGAATCCGTCAGCATCGTGGGTGCAAACATCCCGCATAATGTGAGGCTGCTCAGGTGGATGGGTTCCAGCCTTCTTCCTGCAAACACCTGGGAGGTGAGGGGGTCACTCGATTCAAGGTACAGACTGGGTGGATGGAAAATTTGGTGTTATTTCCCTTACATTAATGAGGAAGAGGAGAGAGGTTGGTGGCTTGTCATGTACCGAGGTGGAAAGGGTTTTAGAGTCAGACAAACAGGCTTCTCTATTAGGTGCCGACAGTGACACCTTGTGCAAGATGCATAACCTCTCTGGGCCTTGGTTTCCTCATGCATCAAATGCAGACAACTATACCTACAGCCCGCAGGGCTATGGAAAGGATTAAATGAATCAATGCACCTCAACACCAGTACAAGCGACCTGGTACGAACTGGTTGCTCAGAAAGCACTTCCTTCCTTCCATTGTCCTGCCTCTGCAAGTGAGTAGGCAGTGTGGCCTACATCCTAACCCAAGTCTTTGTGAAGCCAAAGGCTAACCCCCTTCGATAACTCCAGACCACCTCTCATCCTTCGCCGGCAAGGACCAGGACGGAGCTTTATTTCACAAGGGTTGAGTTTGCAGTAGACAAAATTGGCCTTGACTTGTAAAACACCAGTTTCCAAATGTGAGAAGTTTCCTGTCTGAATCTGTAAATCCTATCAGCCTCCTGCACCGGGGAATCTTTACTGGCAGTGACTCCATTAAATACCAATAGATGGCCGGGCTTCTGAGCACATCACATAATCCTTGTCTGCTAACGGAGCCAGGGGCTTAGGCAGATGCAGTCACTTCAACCAGGGAGGCTCAGGGAAAGCCGCTTGTCGTTTTTCAGCAAGTACCCCACCGTTGGCTCCCTGGATCCCTAGAATGATGGGTCTGTCATTTATTCACATGAGCTGCCCACTTCGCTGGGCAGGCAAATCATCTTCATGCTCATCTGACATGAAAGAAGCCCAAGATGAGCAGCCTGAAGCTGAGTTTCAGTCCTGGTTCCACGATCCACTAGCTATGTAGTCAGGGCTGGTTTCACCACTTCTCTGGTCCATTCCAAAATGCAATGATCAAACTTATTTGGTCCACAAATACAGACGATTTGCAGTGTACTAGGCCTTGTGCTCAGTACGGGGAAGGTAAGATTTATTCCCAAGCTTGGATGAGCTCATGGTTCTGAAAGGAGTTGGAGGCTGTTCCTAGGACAGAAGTAGGTATGTGATACTGAGGATATGACTTGGCCCAAAGGAGGGTTTGGTAAGTTATGTACCTGCCCAGACTATATTGCACAGCTTGGCTGAGGGGTGAATGAGGTAAAGGATGTAAACTATAGAGTACTATTCAAAAGTAAACCAGTATTCATTCATCTATCCACCCATACGTCTTTCATCCATCTATTTACCCAATTCAACAACAAATATTTAGTGAGTGTCTACTATGCACCAGGCACTAGGTATTGGACATATATCAGTGACCAGAATAGATGAAAATCCCTGCCTTCCTGGAACTTATATTCACATGAAATCCACCTATCCACCCATCCATGCTTCCATTCATCTAGCCCTATACCTATTAATTCAATCACAGGTAGCCATCAAACACCTACTCTGTACTCCCCACTGCACCAGGCACTAGGAAGGAATTAAAAGAGAAAACAAACAAGAACTGTCCTCGGTTGTCTCGCATCGTGGTTGCCTGCGATGGGTCAACACTGCATTGCTTGCAGGCAAGATCCCCTGGCTTCGTGCTGTCCCTTATGGCCACTTCTTAGACCCCCCAGTTAAACACCTCTGTGATGTACGAAATGGTTAAAAGTCAGATTAGTGAGACAGGCTCAGCGCTACCAATCAGAGGGCTGGGGGTGACTGGAGGGCAGTGGCTTTATGTGGAGTGTTGTGAATTTTCTGTAGACTGAACAAATATTGTGCCTCACACAAAGATCTACAACTGTTTCTCAAGTGAGAGTAGATTCTGTAACAAATAAAATATAATTTCAATGGGCGTCATTGATCCGATGGTAACTTTCCATCATTACGTAACATAAGGGACTGGACTAGGGTAAGGTGCGTGAGTCATCAAGGATGAAAAATTCAAGGAGGCACTCACTCTCTAGTGCCTACACTTGACTCTACACTTGCACAATCCTGATAGTCCTCCTTAAATTTTACTCCTGGTGCCTCACTTACATCTCAACCCCATCAGCAGTAGAACAGGAGCAGCCCTTTAATGAACACATTCTCTGTACCTGGCAAGGTGCTTAGCTTTTACAATACCTGGCAATTATCTCACTTAGCTTTTACAATAATCTTACAAAATAGATATTATTAACCCCATTTTATAGGAGAGTAAACTGAGGCTACAGAAAGTATATGATTGACTTAAGGTCACAGAACCATGAAACCTGTGGAATCCACATCTGCCTGTTTTCTGAACAGAGAACCCCTCGGGGCAGGAAATATGACTTGTCCTTGTTGGGGCCCAGCACGCAGTTGGGTGTCTCACACAGCAGAACACAATTGGATTGTGGAATCAGTGAATCACTATTTGCTTTAATTCAGCTCCCTTCTTCCTCCCCAGACAGCTCACCTCCTGGTGCCGGCTCAAGGCTCTCCAAGGCTGCCCCTCATTATCACCAAAGGGTCCCTCACTCCCTCCCTGGATCCCCTGCTCCCGGCACAGATGGGCCTGAGGCTCTTCTTGGGACCCAAGTCCAGAGATTGCCCAGTCCTCCCCTGAGCAGTTCCATTCCTTTCTCCAGAAGCTCCTTGATCAAAAGGACGACTGGGCTATGAAAATGATAATTTTTGAGCCTGGCTTTTCTACTTGGAAGCAGAGAAAAAGAGAAGGGAGAAAATGAAGCCACTTTGAGAGAGCAGCCAAGTCAGTGTGTAATCATCTGGGCTCTAAAGTGGCTGTAATTGAACAACAATTTGCCATGAGGCTCAGGAGCCGGTGTGCCTGTGTGCCTTGACCTAACAGGTGTGGGGAGGCAGGTGGCCTAGTGGGTAAGTTCTGACATGAGCCATGCAGACTGGACGTCGTGTATGGGAAATTCCTGGGGCAATACTTTCCCCTCTGCTGAAACCCAAGCCCAGCATCCTCCTGATCCGAGTCAGACCATAATGCAATAGCTGGCAATGGGCCTCTGCCAAGGAAGGAGCTTCCTCGGGATTCTCTGAGGTGACCTACCAGAGCTACCTTCATGATTCTGGGGTGGGGGAAGCTGTAGAATTCAGTCCCACAAACCTGCACCAAACCCTGTGCCAAGGGCTGTGGAATAATCATTAATTAGGCACCAACTCTGTTCCTGGCCTTGGGCTAAGGCTTGTTTCCATGTATGCTTTCATTCAGTGCTCACCAAGACCCCAAAAAGTACAGGGGGAATGGATATAGGTTTCTTCTTGAGGTGATGAAACTGTCCTCAAATTGATTGTGGTGATGGTTTCACAACTCTGTGAATCTACTGAAAGCCACTGAATTCTACTGAAAGCACACTGAATGGTGTGCTTTGTGAATTATATTTCAATAAAGCTGGTACAAAAAAAAAAACCCAACAAAGTATTGCTGAGAGGAAATTATTTGAATTCGTCTTTTCTAACTTGAGGTCTGAATCCTTCTTTGTTACTAAATAAAATGGAATTCTTGCTCTCAACTTTATTTTATAATAGGGAAGATAAGCCAAACACTCAAATTATTTAAAATGTAAGTTGGAAGAGGGTAAGTGCTCTATGGGCTATTTGAGCAGGAGCACAGAAGTGTGTCAGACCCAGCTCACACAGATCACGGGTTCTGGGTTTTCTAAGTTGTGCTGGGAGTGCAAACCTTCTGCTCCCGCGTCCCTGTGAGTACACGTCAGATCACATGTCCCGCTCTAAAACTGGGGACAAATCCTAATAATACAACCCTCACACAGATATAGTGCTTATGATACGCCAGATACTCTTCGACAGGCTTCAGATATAATGACTCATGTACTCCCTACCACAACCCCATGAGGTAGGTACTATCACCCATTTAGACTTGAAGGTCAGAGGAATGAAGTGACTTGCTCAAGGTCATACGGTGGGTGAGTGGCAGAGTTGGGATCCCAGCCCTGGTTTTCTGGCTCGAGTTAGCATTCACAGCCTCTATATTATGTGCCTAATGGGTTTTCTTGGGTCCTGTCTCATCCCCACTGGCTCTGCTCTGTGCCCTCCTTCCCTGAGATCTAAATTCCGTAAGGCTAGAGTTATCCTTGTGGTGAGTGGCCAAATTACAGAGTAGTAAGGAATATGGACTAAGAATAAAACACGATCCCTCAGAAAACAGCACAGCGGAGGGAAAGCAGAAGTGAGCCCAGAACCCAGGTTTCTAATGCTAGAACCGGAGACGGGATCAGGACGGCACCAGGCTGGCTGACATAGCAGGAGCTGGTGGCCTGGGTTCTGGACACAGCTCTGTCACTAAGTCCCAGTGTTCCTTGTTTCTCTCTGAGCTTCAGATTGGTCTTCTGTGAAATGAAGGGGTTGGAGAGGTGACCTTTAAGCTGCCTTTGCCCTAAAAGCCTAGGATTCTCTGTGTAAGGCCTGGTCCTCCACTCAATATGCTATCTCAGGGCTGCACTCTGGCCTTGTGTCCTGGATACACACTGTCCCTACCTGTGACCTTCGTGACGCTCAGCATCCTAGGAGGCCCCCTGGCCACACAGAGTTGGGGCTATGCTCCCCAGGGACCTTGAGAATGCCTGACTCTGTCTCCACTCTCACCCTGCCTACCCAGGAAATGCCCTCTTCTTCCTAAATATCACTATTTTCGTATCCACAGTGCCCAGCTCATAGTAGGTACCAAATCGTTAATGAATGAATGAATGAATGAATGAATGCATGTAATAAACCCTTATCACAAGGCTATAATGACTGTTTACTCATCTGTCCTCTTTATAGAGCTATGATTTCACCAGTGCCCAGGGTTTTTGTGCTAGGCTCTGTTCTGGACATATTCATGATAAAATAATGAGGACTAAATGTTCTAAAGGGAACAACAGAACAAAATACATGACTTCTGAGCTGACTCAGGAAATCTGGGGCCACATCAGTGGGAAGCTGCAGGACACACACAGCCAATCCGGACAAGCTGGGCCAGGGGAGACTGAAAATGCTGAGCACGTGACAAGGACCACAGGAGTTTGAGCTCCAGAACTGCCAACAGCACCTGGGGACGGCCCAGGATTGTTCATGCCCCCCTTGGCTGGGGTTCAGGCACAGAGGTGATTCAAACTGTACCCTTTCATGTCTGGCTGCCTCTGAAACTCTCTAGATCAGCACCGTCCAACAGAACTTCCTGCAGTGACAGAATGTTCTATAAGCCTATGCTGTCTGATATGGTGCTAGTCACGTGTATAATTAAACACTTGAAATGTGGTTTATGCAACCCAGGGGCTGAATTATTGGGTTTTATTTTAACTATTTTAAATTTAAATAGCCCAAATGGCTAGTGGCTCCCACATTGGACAGCACAGGTCTAGACCTCTAATACATACAGCACGTCTGAATAGACCCATACCTTACTTCAAGATCACATACCTCTGACTCCACGCCTTATACCAGGCCGGGCTTATGAGAACTGCCGGCTGCTATGTCAGCCAGCCTGGTGCCTTCCTGATCCCGTCTCTGGTTCTGGCATCAGAAACCTGGGCTCTGGGCTCACTTCTGCCTCTGACAAGCGATGGACCTGGGACAAGTTATTGGGATTCTGGGCCTCAACTTTCTCATCTCGCAACTTCACAGGGTCATTGAGAAGAAAAGGTGAAGATGTATGGCAATTATCTGGCACATATGGGTACTCCACAAGCATTGGTGCCCTCCCATGTTCCCCTCCCCCATCCAGCTCTGCACCCCTGCTCTTTACTATGATGGACCCCATTATCTGTTGGAATTCACATACTCTCAACCATCTGATGGTTCCTCCAGATTCCAACCCACCTTTTCCCTCTTGGTTTGGCTTGGGTCTCAGCCCCTAGCCCATCTTCAGCTCTACTTGAGCCCCACACCAGTGACCCCTGGAAACAGTTCTTCCTACTCTCCACTGGGTCTGGGGGTCAGCCTGGAAATATATACAGAGAGAGCCATGGGCACCATAGGACATGGCGGCTTACAAATTTTTCTGGATTGTTTTTTGCTTTAGGATGAGGGATGCTGTGGGTTTGGGGATGAAACAGTTTTAAAAGCACAGATCTTGACAAAACAAAGCCAGCGCCTTCCTCCTCCACAGCCTCTCAAATTTCTTCCCCGACCCCCAGAGAAAAATACTGGGGCAGGCCTCCGAATTCCTCCAAAGAAAGATGTTATGCTGCCAACATTTGGTTTCTTATAACCTCTGGATGGATGAAAGCAAGTCATGTGCGTGGTCCGTGGAGACTCCAAAGAGGCCTGTGGAGGAACATGAGATCACAGCCCAGCAAGGGTTTTCTTATATTTTGAGAAAAATAGCCTTCAGAATAGATTGCTTTTTCTCGAGGTAGAGGTGCTATGATGGAAGGAAAAACCCTCAGAGCTAGGTATCTGAAGTCACAAAGGTCTGTGAGTTACCATAAGCACCAGGCAGCAGGCTGGCATCTTCCTAGACACCATGGTCCCCGCTCTGCACTTGACTGGGGAAAGTCTTGGGAGGCACAGTCTTCTCACTTACAAAATGGGGCCCATAAGACACCAACCTCCCGGGGCTGCTGTGAGGGAGCACAGAGACGCTGGGGAGTTGTAAAGTGTCACGGAGCACACAGTCTATTGGCGGTTTCCCGTGTTCTTCCACGAGCTCTCTTCACGGAGACCAGCCGTTGATCTGACACTCCAATCTGGATGTTTCTTTGAAAATTACCAGATCCAATAAAAAACATCTGGCTTGGGGCAGGGAGCCCCTGAGGAAGTGGACGCCAGCCCCGACGATTAAATTACTACTACCCCTGGCTGGAACTGAAAACAAATTGTCAAAGTGCAAACTGCTCATTCTATCTACCTCCCCAATGCTTTGAAGATCGGTCTCTTTCTCACCCCCATTTCCTCACCACAGCAAGAAGAGATGCTTCGGAAACGAGACCTCAAGATGTAACTCTGTAAACAATTTAAAAAGGAATGTGTGACACAGCAAGTGGTAGAACTACTTGGAGAGGCAGCTCGGTGTATTAGTTTTACAGAGAGAGACACACACAGATTCAAATCCCAGCTAAGTCGTAGGCTGGCTGTGTGATCTTGGCCAAGTTACCTAACATCTCTGAGTCTTTGAAGTAGCTTAGCTGTCAAATGGGGATAATGATAACTATATGGAAGGGTATTTTTGAGGAATACATGGGATGATACGTAAAGGTGACTAATATAGAAGGTGCTTAATAAATATTCACTGAATTGAGTTGAACTGAATCAGTGCATACTATTCCTCGCCCCCCCAACAACTTTGGTGAAAGCTCAGCTTTTCGAGCTCTCCCTGAACCTCCCGCCCAGCACAGCATTCTTTTCCAATGGGCTCAGTGGCGAGAGGAAGATGGAAAGCATTTGGCCAGAACGCCGACCTCATTAACTCCCTCGTCTCTCCATCTGCTATCTATCGGGAGCCCATCGCACGGAGGCGGTGACCGACAACAGCCCTCCTGTTCGTTTCCCTTTGTCTCTGGGCCAGTACGGGACAGTGCAAAGCTCTTCACAACCGCGTGCCCCCATCAGGGCTCGGATCCCGCCTGTGATTGGCAGCTAGAGCAGCGGCTTTTCTGGGCTCAGGAAAAGGGAGCTGAAGTTCACAGCCGCCTGGGAGGCCGCAGCCGGGCCCAGCTGGCCTCATCTGTACGTCAAGAGAGTCTGAAAATCGGCAAACGACACCGCAAACACGGTGGAGTAAGGAGGTCACTGTTCGCAGCACAGGAATCTCCGATTTAAATGAGTTTCTTTATTCCCCAAGAGAGCTGGAAACATTACTTGATTTACAAAAGGGAAATCTGCAGTCTAGTTTTTCAGGAACAGGCAGTTTGCAGAAAGTAAGGTACCAGGAGTCCATGTAGACAGTAACTACTCAACAAATGTGAGCTGTTGTTATTACACCAAACGTATGCTGAGAACTTTATGCTTGTTGTTGGTAGGACACAGATTTGGCTCTGAGTTTCCTGGCAGCCAATGGGAAGCAGCAAACATGATCATTTTCACAATTCCCAGTGTCTATAAGTGTACGTACAATGCTGACCCAGGACGAGTGCGACCATTACTGGTACCGGAACCAGAGAGAAACATCTCGCACATATCACAGGGTGGATATTGCATAATGTGAAGAACAAGGTGTTCAGGAAACCCCTCCCAGGAAAATGCAGGGGCCAGCTTCCTCAAATTGACTATCACCCTTACTCATCAGTAGCTGACTGCTGAGAGGCCCCGCTACCCGTGTCCCTGAGACACCGTGGCGGCAGCTAAAACACGGCTGGAATGGCTGCTTCACATGCCAGGCCACCAGTGCCCAGCATCCATCTTTTGGCCTTCGTGTTTTGTCAGTAAGGGAATTAGAGTATTATTAATCAACCAATCAGTCAAATAAGCCTCATTACCATTAAAGAAGAGAAAGTAAGCTTTATTTATGCAATTATAAGGCATTTAAAAAACAAAGAGATTATTATTAATACTTGGGCCTGGCAATCTTCCCAGAGTGGTAAACTGACAAGGGCTTTGTTCTTGAAGAGGCAACATGGCAGTTACAGATTCCTGCCCCCTGCTCCAAGCTCCTGATGTGTGAGATGCCTCCTGAATATTCAGGAAGGTTCTGAGGTCCCCTCTGCCCTCAGTGCTGTTTGGGGAAAACAGCAGGGGTTTGGGAGCTAGGAGGCTGGCCTACTTTGCGACCCTGGCCAAAACAAACAACCTCTTTGGGCTATGGTTTCCCAGTAGTAGCATGTCAGCAACTGAACTCAAATGACCAGGTAGAGCTATTAAAATAGACTTGGTCCCCACCCCCATTTCAGACCAACTGAATCAGAATCTCCAAGGGTGGGGTCCAGGAAACGGTATGTTTAAAAAGTGCTCCAGGTGATTCTAGAAGGTAAGCGAGGATTGCCAAGCACGACCTGGTTGCTCTCTAGGTCCATTCTAGCTTTGGTCTTACCAACACTTGGGATTTCTTAGAGATTTCTGATCCAGGGTTCTCAAACACAATGTCTGCAGTGGGCCTACAGGTAAGCTAATGACTGAAGTGGACCAGGGATGGGGCAAAAGATGCTAAAGCGTCTTGAGACCAAGTATAACACCTGCCAGGTTATATCATTTTCGAGACGCGGTACAGGAAAATTCAAATAGCCAAATCCAGAGTATCTTGCCAGCCACACAGCCTACAGGCCCCAGTTTGAGACCCCTGATAAACAGACAGACCTCAGTCCCCTTTAGATGGCTGGCTCACCGGCCTGTGATGCACAAACCTGCACACTTGCTGGTGACACACACCATTTATTGTTTGACTTCACATTAGAAGCCCCAGGCATGGAGTGGACATTCAGTAAATGCTGCGTGGATGAATGAATGGGTGAACCAGTGAGTGTGGGTGAGGAATGCGTGGACTCCAGACACTCCTTGATTTTCAGTTTCACAATCTCTACTAAACGAGAGTTAGGGGTCTGGCCTACACTGTCCGACACAGTATCCACTGGCCACATTGGCTACTGAGCCCTTGAAATATGGCTAGTCCAAACTGACATGTGTTATCAGTGTAAAATACACAACGCATTTCAAAGAAGAGCACGAAAACAAGAATTTCAACTTTCATCAATAACTTTTTATATTAATTATATGTTGAAAAGATATAATATTTTGAACATATTGTGTTAAGTAAAATATATTATTAAAATTAATTTTACCTGTTTTTCATTTTTTTGAATGTGACTACTAGAAAATTTTAAATATTATATTCCTTTTGGAAAGTGCTGCTCTGAGCCATTTTGCTTTCGTTTGTTTCTCCATGTACGTATCCATGTCTTCCTTGCTTGTGATTTTTTTCAACATTTTTCTCCCACCAATAAACTCTATCCTCCTTCCTTCTCCTCTCCTCCTCGTCTTCTAGTAGGATGATAATACGAGAGATGTGGAGGGAGTGGGGATTCAGATAAAAAAACTAGTCTTTCTCTAGGGCTGAGAGGATATACTGCCTATTCCCATCTGCCACCCTCAGCCCAGGTGTTTCCTTATAAATGACCACAGCGACTATCTCAGGTCGCTCCCCTAAAGACTTCCTCTGTCTGGATGCTCTTCTCATTTCCCACTTACGGGACTTTCACTCATCCTTCAAGAACTAGGTCAAATGCTGCCTCCTCTGTGAAGCCCTCTGTGATCTCCCAGCTGGAGTCAGGAGCATCCCATTTACCCCTCCCAGCGCTCAGCTCATATTGCTGTTGTAACACTTCTCCCAGGAATGTTTGTGATCTTTTGACCAGTTGGTCTCCTTCATAAGACTTCTTGAGAGCAGGGCTCGTCTACTCTTCTCTGTGTTCCCAAGGCCTGACTCAAGATCTGACACATGCTCAGTAAATGCTGGATGAATGGATGGATCTTCCTCATCAAAGGGAAGTATCTTTATTCATTTCTTCATCCCCTCACAAATACTTACTGAGCACCCACATTGTATGAAGCACGCCAAGCACAATGTAGGCACGGGGAATACAGCACGGAGCAAAGCAGACAAAAACACCTGCCCTCAGGAGCTTCCTTGCCAGTGCTGGAAAGTACCTTGCATCATCCTGATGCCTGGATGTCCAATAAATATTCACGAATCTTGCTGCTGGAGAAGAGGAATGATGGGGGTGGGGTGGGAATAAGCTCCTGTGCCCCAGAGCCCATCCTTCTGAAAGGCACAGGCCCTCATATTTGCCACTGGTCTCACTAGAGACTTCCTTAACAGAGTCTTACAGCCCTCTGCTTCCGCTGTGTGCTCAGGACTTGAGGGGGTGCAGTCACGGTGTCACAGCAGGTGTTTATGGGTTCTGATGGAGATGGAGGAGGCTCTGAATTGACCAAAACACGGCTTTTACTTTTCTTACAGGCACAGCAGAAGTGACCAAGGAGACTGGTAAGACTTTCAGAATCATCTAGAAAGAGTAACTATAGAAAAAAATTGAAGCCATTGCATTCATTAAACAAAGGATCTCTGCCCTTCAGCACCACAGAGTTCTGTGGGGGAGAGACATGCAGTATGCGATACAAGCCAGAGGGGGCAACGGCTATCATCACTCCCAAGCAGGCATTTCCTCTGGATATTGGTCTCACGGGCGTCTCAAGCTCAGCCCACGCAGAACCAGCTCCTCGTTTTCTCTCCAACCTCGGAGAAGGACCCCACCATCTACCACCCTTGTCTTCTCACCATCCACATGTAGTCAAAAACTGAATCTTGTCAGTTCTGCTTCCTACCCGTCTCTCCATCCACACTGCCGGCACCAGTGTCCAGCCCACCACAATCACACACCTCGGCTATTGCAAAGCCTTCTCGCTGATCTCTGTGTGTCTACTCTTGACATGGTCCCCCACAGTCTCACCCCAATGTTCTGCAGAGGCCACTTACCCTGTTCAAATCCAAAGACGAATGTCCTAACATGAGAAGAATGGCAGAAATGCCTCATTGTGTAGCAGAATTAGTCCCAATTCTGAGAGTTGGAAGGATGAAGGTTGATGCTGGGTAAGCCATCTAGCATGATGGAGTATAGTGTAGGGAATAAGTTTTGGAGTCAGACACACTTGGCTTCAAATCTCAAATCTGTCACTTCCTTGCTTTGTGTCCTAGTACAAATTAACATCTTTGGTCCTTGGTTTCCTCATCTGTAAAAGCGGATAATCCTACTTAGCTTCATGGTATAGACTCTCTTGGCCTATATACTACATACCAAGAGAATAAATGATATAAGCCGTGTGTAGCACTCAGCCCAGCATCTGGCACATAATAAATTTTCAATAAATGGTAGTTAGCTAAAAAGATTATTTGCAGATAGTAGGTCTTTTTCTCTGTAGGAAATGGAAATGGAAAACTACCATTCATATAGAATCCTGGTCCTGCTCTAGATAAATCACTTCGTTATTGGAAAGTTCCAGATGCCTATATAAGCTTCTCTAAATTGATCATGTTTTTGACTGTGCTGAGATAATCTAACCTCATTCTAGTGTTACCAAGATGGAAGATCCTTTCTGTTCCTACCATGTGAGTGAGAGGTATCTCTAGTTTTTTTAGGCTCTGAGCTTCTTAACATCAATGTAAAGAAGGAAACAATCAGTTATAAAAGTCCCAGTGTTCAACGGAGTAAAACAGTGTTTAGGAAAAGCAGAAACCATTCAGGTATTGAGACCAGACAGAACTTTCTCTCCTCTGAACTCAAAGATAGAATTTGGGATAATAGGGGTCAGCAAAGTTTTCTCTAGAGGGCCGAGTTGTAAATATTTTAGGCTTTGTGGGCTGTATGATCTCTGTTCCAACTACTCGCCTCTGCCATGGCAGCACAAAGGCAGCTACATAGACAGTATGTAAATGAATGAGTATGACTGTGTTTCAATAAAACTTTATTTACAAAAAGAGGCAGCTGGCCCTCGCCCCTCTGGTGTAATGTAATGAACCACATTCCAGCTGTCTCACTTTGAACAAGTCTCTTCACCTCTTTGAACCTTAGTTTTCTACACCAAACGATGGGAGTTCCTGGCTTGAGTGAGAACTGAGATAAAATATAGTCAGTCCTCGTTTGTGGAATACGTATTTGAGAATTTCCCTAAAGTGTATTTGTATCCCCAAGTCAATACTTGTTGCACTCCGGTGCGCATTTGCAGACATGCTCAGAAGGGGGAAATCTGCGTTTCCTGACACGTGCGTCCCAGCTGAGGCTGAACAAGGGAACGCTGGGCTCCCATTTCAGCTCTCACACTGTAAACAAGTATCCTTGTCGCGGTCTATTTTGTACCACATTTTTCACATTTTTGTTGGTGATTTTGCTGTTTAAATGGCCCCGAGCACAGTGCTGAAGTGCTGTCTAGTGTTCCTAAGCAAGAAGGCCATGATGTGCCTGAGAAAATACATGCATCAGATAAGACTCGTTCGGGCGTGAGTTACAACACTGGTGGCCGTGAGTTCAATGCTAATGAATCAACAGCATATATTTTAGAAGGTGCTTTTAAACAGAAATACACACGAAAAAAGATTATGTATTGATCGGCTAATGAAAATGTTGGGAACAGAGGCTCGCAGGAACCTAACTATATTTCTCTAGGAGCAATGGTTCAGTATTCACTAGTTCAGTGTTCGCGGCTACTTTATAGAACACAGCTGCGGGGGATAATGAGAATCGCCTGTATGTGGACACGTCCAAGGTAGCAGCTAACAATAACGCTATTATAAAACTCTCAATTAATAACAATGCTGTGACTGAGCTATTATTACTAGTTAATTGCAATAGTCTTACCTCCTTATGCTGCAGTAATGCTATTACTAATTAACCATGTTAGTTTAACTCTATTTGTATTATTGAACAAGAGTGCTATATTGCTGTTAGTAAGTGGTTGTATCCAAAGTCAGCCAGAGATGTGTCCTTGACTTCTTTTTCCCTTGACTTCTTGAAGGCAAAATACCAAAAATAAAGCCTTCCTACTGACCATCTCCCAGGGGCTTCTGCAGACAGAAAGCAGAAATGAGTGCTCTCTGGAGCAGTGATGTGGGGCAAAGATCAAGCAGCTCCTTCCAGGAGGGGAACAAGGAGCTGCACCTGGTGGGGCCTTGAGGCTGGGCCCCTCCTGGAGAGGACAGGCCTCTTCAGGACCCTCACCTGCTCTGACGGCCGAGCGGACTCTGAAAAGCAGTGTCCCCACTCCTCGCGGCCCTAGTTAAAATGCCAGCCTAGTATTTATTTGTTTTCTCCCAGACAGATGCCAATTATGAGGGGTTGGGGAAAGAGACAATGGCCCAGATCTGATTGACAACGGCTGCTGAACAAGGGGCCTCTGTGGCATGTTTAATGAAAAGGCCACTGTGTTTTTATTGCATCTATTTGATTTTAGAGTGTCATTTATAAAAACAATTCAAACAGCAGGGTTAACTGCTTCTGGGCTTTCTCTTCTCCCTGCGGCTCTGTGGGTGTCCTCTCTCCCCACTTTCCTTCCTCCCTCTCCCCCCAGCAGGTTCCTTTCCAGACCTTCCTGGGCCTCAGAGAGAAGCAGAGGCCTGCACACAACCCCACCAGGCCACGATGCCCCAGTGGCTCCTGGATTTGTCTCCACAGCCCCCTTTCCCCTGTACCGCCATCCTTCAGGCCAGCATCGCCTCTTGCCTGGACACTGCAAGAGCCTCTGATGCTTGTTTCTCTCAGTTGTTCATGACCTAGCAGATTCCATCCCCACAAGAGGCTTTTGGAAGCGTGTAGGGCAGGTTTGGGTTGTTAGCAATAAGCCAGGGAGTGTAACTGGCACTTAGTGCCTGGGGCCGTGCACAAGACGGAAGGCGCAATCCAAAATGATCCCGCAAGTATTTTATTGCCTTTGCCACTTTGTAGCCAAAGGGATTTAGTTTCTAGTCCCACAATCCAATTACCAAACTGTATGGTATGTGAATTGTATCCAAATAAATCTGCTATATACATTTTGAAAATCTAATTACCATAGTTCCCTACTCAAAACTCTAAAAAGACTTGGTATCATTTGCATAGAATCACGGGGAAATTCCTCAAGTTCTAGGCCCTGATATCTCCCCAACTTATCTTTTCTTACTTCTTCCCACTGACCACTGTTCCCATCCCCAACCCAACACCCTCTTCACTTAAATCCCAGCTCTGCTTACTGTTCATATTCTCTCTATCTAGATCACCTTTCACCTCACCTCCTTCCCTGACAGATGCCTACTCATCCCTCAAGGTTCTCTTTAGGCATCATCTCCTCCAGGAAGCTCACCATGACTCCTCCCAGCCTCAGGCTGCCTCTCTGCTTTTTCCTTGTATAATTTGCATAATTTGCAGGGTAGTTGCCCTACTAGACACCCTAGGCAGGAAGCAGGCTGGATTCAGTGCGTAGCAGAGAGCTGAGTTTACAGAAGCAGCCAATCAGGAGGGAGAACAGCTCCCCTCCTCCCAAAGAGAAGCAGAACTGCCTCTTCCTGTTTTATGTACTCGGAGTTCGTGAGAGAATCTGTCTGAAGAAAATTCCACTGTCACAACGTTTTGGAAATGCTGTTCTAGGTCATTGAGTTTGTCTGATAGGGAAACTGAGGCCCTGAGACTCCTTCATGATGGAGTTAAGTCAGTCTGAGGATAATGGGCCTATAGGTAATTGTACACCTTTCTGGCCAATGAGGATCTGGAGTGAGAGAGTTGAAAGGGGAACGTTCCAACTGAACTCAACAGCCAGCTCCCCTGACCTGTCTGATAAAGCTCCTTCCCAAGAGGAGACATGTCTCGGAAGAGGCCACAGAATGTTAACTAGGAGGACAGGTTTATACTTACAGAGCCTTTCTCTTGTCTTTCTAGAGGACTTTAGAGAGGGAAAAGCCACTTGCTCCTCTGGGTTCTTGTGCCTGTGCATTTATTTGCACTTTTCACACCATCCCAGAATGTTCTGTTTACTGGTCCATTATCTGTAAGAGACCATGGCCTCTCTATGGGGGTGAGGGGGTGAACTGTACGCACATTTGTACCCCCAGGGACATTGTGGGTAGACAGCCTATGTTGGCTGAGCATACCTCCTTATCTTACAAAGGGGAAACCCAGGTCCAGCCTGCTGAGGGCCCTGCCCAAGGCGCCCAGCTGTTTAGTGGTGGAGTCGGGTGCAGCCCAAGTCTTCAGACTGCCACTGCTCACCCACAAGCCCTGGACTGGCTGGAGCGGCACCAACGTGGCTCCTCAGCACACAAGCTCCCGCTCCTTCCCTCCTGGGAGAAGAGGGAATGGTGGGGTGTGACCTGGCGTCACCTCATGCGGGAGAGCACCTTATAGTGAAGCCTTCTTGTTCTTTAAGTAACTAAATTCCCAACCCCAGGAAGGGAGAGATGGGGAAACAAACACATAGTTACTGCATTGAGCACCAACTGTGTACCAGAGACCTTGCTGGACACACACAAAGAGCTCATAGTCAAGTAACACAATAACACAGGTGATCTCATTTGGTTCCCATAACAACCCCAGGAGGGAGTGATTTCTGTCCCCATTTTCCAGATGACAAAATCAATGCCAAGAGGAAATGGCAAAATAGGGATTCTCAGACTCAAGTCTTCATGACTTCAAAGCCCGGGTGCTTTTTCCACCACCTACGTCCCCTGGTCTCCTAGACTGACTCCCTCCCTCCGGAGTTCCACTCCACAGCATCATAACAAGGCCCAACCTATGCAGTTCAGTTCCATGCAATAGTCATTCCCTGAGGGCTAACTGTATGTGACCCCCAGAGCCATGGGGACAGAGATGATTAAAGCACAGTCCCGTCCTCCCAAAGTTACAGGCCACTCAGGAGACAGGTGGAAGCCTTAATTTCAGCAGGAAGTGGTGCACGCTAGGGAGGAAGGCAAGGCAAAGATTTTTAGAAAGAAACTAGCATCTACTGAGTGCTTACTGTATGCCAGACATGTTCTGCAGGCTTTATATGTAATAGTTGTAACACCACCACGGGCATATTCTCTTGTAGTTATCCCCCAAATTACAGACCCAGGGACTGAGACTCAAAGCAGTTTTGTCGTCTGTCCATGGTCACACTGCTGTGGGGACAAAGGCATGGCCAGGTCAGCCCAAAGGCAAAGCCTTGGCCAGAGTCAACCACTGCATTATGCCAGAGGTTCGGAAAAGGCTTCCAGGGAGCGCGTAGCTTTCTGGCCACAAATAGTATCCCATTCTCGTTCTCCTAGGACTCCTTACAAATACAGAGGTAATTCATTGGAGATGTTTTCAAGTCCTCCCCTGACTCTGGTCCTCAGAAAAGCAACGTTTTTCTCCCAGGGTATCTCGGGCGTTGTCATGCCAGACCTGGGCCCAGCCCCTTCCCACTCCTTGGGACTCTTCCTTCTCTTTCTCACCCTGCAAAGTCCATCTCAATTACAGCCCCTTTGGAGTCCTCCCCGCGCCAGCACGGACAAATGATCACCTCTTCTCTAAACTCCTCTGGTAGGTCTCGGATCTGGGAGCTGGGGGAAGAAAAAGAGGACTTCCTTATGAACAGTCCAGTATTTACAAGGCATTGGACTGGGGGTTTTACAAATCATATCTTTTAATCTCACTTTGTCTTTAAACTCCTCACTGCATGAAGCAGGTGTTACTATGACACAGAAGAGAAAACGAGTCATATAGAAGTGCCATGACTTGATCAGCGTCACCCAGCTTGTGAGCACCAGAATGAGAATTAATGTGTCTGATCCTCAAGTCCACATTCTTAGTTTATTGTGCCTAGTGTGGGATCTGTCTCCTTCCGTGGATGTCCGTCCAGCCGTGAACAGACGGTGCCCTCCTTGAAGGCAGGGATAGAGTCATTGCTATACCTTCTGAGCCTTGTGTTGCATTCGGCATGCAGTAATTACTTACTAAAAGTTTATCAAATAAATGAATATTTTAAATGTTCCTATATCCTCGGTGTTCAGCAGAGTGCCCTATATACTGTAGGTATCTAATGAAGGATTTCTTTTATTTTCCAAAAATTGAGACAAATATTTTATTAACCGTTAAGCTTAGCATTAATGATTTTGCCCCCACATGTACACACATTACAAGATGGTGCTGTTCTTGCTAACATCTCATTGCTATTTCAACTTAATTGTTATAACCCTGGTTAATGCCAGGCCTAGGTCGAAAGTTAACCCAAGCCTCCTCCGCATTTCACTCTTGCCCCTTCTGTGCCGTGTAGACGACTTTGGAGACGCTTTACAGAGCAGCGTAATGTGTTGGAAATGGGATTCTTCCTGTATCACATTTGGAAGATTTCTAGGTTTCTAGGCCCTGCTCTTTCTCTAAGTGGCTTATTAATTTGCTCATTTCTAGTTAATCTCCCTATACCTTAGTTCTTCAAAAGAAAAGTACTCTCAGATTCCAACTGAAGCTCTGATGTTCTGTGAATCAGGCAAGAGGAACTCTGAGGTTCCAGTGAAGGATTTTGTTAAATAATGGAGATGAGTAAGCTTTCTTAATCACAACCCCAAATGTGGCAAGACATCTTGCAGCGCTATCCAACAGCCTGGTGGTCACCACTATCCCGAGAGCATGAAGAGCAAGCCTCCTCCTGGAAGGGAGAAATTCAAATTTTGATTCCCACATCACTACCTACAATATAAAGTATGATGAAGAATTAGTGATAGCTACCCACCTCAAAATATTAAGAACAAGCACCTTTCAGGTGCTATATAACAATTCTTTCTAGAAAGGAGCCTTTCTGCAGAAAGCTGTCTCACCACTGGAAGAGAAGCTTTAGAGAGATGCATCCAAGAAAAGAACTGACTCTTCAAACCGTTCCCATTTAAGTGCATCATTTAGAGTTAGAAACATAACCGGAGGAAGAGCTAAAAACGTGATACATATATTGACTCCTAATTGCAAGTGCAGCCTGGGAGGAGGTGGGAGAGGCGGGGTGTCAGAGAGCTAAGCCTTCACTTAACCCAGCAGGAAGGCAACAGATACTGTGTAAAGCTGATCCATCACTTTGAAACAGTTTAAGCAAATACTATTTAATGATGTGGAAGCAACCACCAGAAGAACTAGAAACAAAAGTTGTTAAATGTGGTTACCTCAGGGAGGGGCTCTGAGGTTGGGGAAGGGTTTTGCTTTTCATTATAAAACCTTCCGCATATTTGATTTTTGTAATCATTTGTAAGGATATCTTTGATTTTCAAAGATGAAGAAACCCAATTCTGCTCCCCAGGAAGACACCGTCCTTTGGGGAGATTGGAACTGTTCCTGTGTTTCTGTTCAGCTGCCTCTCAATCCTGTGGCTTTTGGTGAACAGGATGTGGTGCTAATGGAGAAGCGGCAGTGTGTTATAAATTCATGCCAAGGGGGTGGAGGGTGGGCACAGAACAATCTTTCTAGAAGTGGTGGTGAATGTTCAGGAGTGCTCCATGTTCTTTCAAAAAGTACATTTTCTGCAAACAGTGATAATATAAACAATCAATAATGAAGCTGGGAAAACAGCCAGGTACCATAGCTCATTTACAGGAAGAGTAATTGCCAGGTATCACATCTTTGCTAATTGCTTGGAGTAAGAGACCTGGGAAGGCATCTGTAAAGGAAACCCAATCCCAGGGATGATGTGAAAAGTTTAGATCCACATTATCCAGGTGTCTGTGTCCTAAGCTGCATGGTCATTCTCAGGCTGGCAGCCAGAGATGGCATGTAAAGAGTGGAATGGTGCTCAGCTGGACTTGGAACACAGGGTCTCTGGTTGTGGCCCTGGCAATGTTGGGCTGTGGACTCTGAACCGCTTACAGATGGCCTTGCACAGAGCAGGACAACCCTGGTTAAGTCATTCTCCTCTCGCAGCTTCAGTCTCTTTAGCTGTACACATGACTAAAAATCACTACCTCTAGAGTTGTTTTGAGGATTAAATGAGTTAATATAGCAAATGTACTAGAATTCTGCAACTTCCTAACTGATCTCTTAGCTTTACCTCCCCAGGTCACAACTCTCCAATAGCTTCCCATTTCCTAGTGCATCACGTCCCAACACAATACAAGCCACAAATGTGGGGCACATGTGTGATTTTAAATATTCTAGTAGCCACTCTTAAAAAAAGTAATAAGAAACAAGTGACATTAATTTTAATATATTGTATTTATTTTATTCATAAATATATTTTCTTTATCTAAAACAATTTTAACACATAATCAATATAGAAAAATTGTTAATGGGACATTTTACATTTTTTTTTCATACTAAGTCTCTGGAATCCAGTGTATTTCACACTGACGGTACATATCAATTTGGACTAGCCACATTTCAAATGCTCAATAGCCATACATGGCTGTTGGCTGCCATATTAGATAGTGCAGATCTAGATCTTCTTTCATCTTCTCCAACTGGCCACACACTCTCTGGCCTCTTCTCAGATGCTCTTCCCTCTACCTGCAATGTGCCCTCCACTACCCCTAATACACTTTGATGGGCTGACTTTCAAATCAGGTCACTTCCTTCTGGAAATTTCCCCTGGCCCCTTTAGCCTAGGGTAAGGGCCCCTCTGACATGTTCCCACAGCATCCTGTAGGGTCCCATTAAAACCATATTAAATGGATTGTAATGGCTTGGGTTTCTTGGACTTTAAGCTCCATATATATCTTGCTTATCACTAAACCTCCAAGGCCTAGGATGTACCTAGTATATAACAGACACCCTGTAAATGTAGGTAATTTTGCTTGCTAAAATGAAGCACCTTTCAGGCTCTGGACATGGATCCACTCAAGGATGGTTCTAAGAAGCAAAGAAAAATGAGCTTCCCCTCTCCACATACCCACCCAAGAGAGTCAGGCAGAATTCAGTTCAAATCCTGATTCCACCACTTAATAAATCTATGTCCTGGCCAAGTCCCTTTACCTCTCAGAGCCTCAGTTTCCCCATCTTTAAAATGGGGCTATCAATCCCTACCTTGCATAACTGCTGCACAGATTAAACATAAAAGTGGTCTAGAACAGCACCTGGCACATAGTAAGTGCTTAACATCCCATCAAATTGAAGATGCCATCAATTACAACTGCATCAGTCATAAGATACATCATTATTTTATGAGTCACTGAGAAAAGGGGAAAAAAATCACAACAATAATGTTGGTTAAACTATGACATCCCTGTGGCATGTACGATGCATCCCAATTTCAGAGATGTTAAAAAGTTATACTATGTGTGTCTTTAAATCAATGACATATGGCAAATGCTCCCCACTGGCCCCTGGAGGACTCTTAGATAGAAGATGCTGAGCTCTGATTTGTGCTGAATCTCATGGAGTCTTGAGACTTGGGCTTCCCTGGAAGGTGAGGAATGACTGTTTTCGGTCCTCACTATGGGCCAGCCACTTTCCTTACAATCAAAACGTTTTTATCTGGTATAGTCCTCATTTTTAAGAGGGAAAAATGGCAGCTCAAAGAGGTGAAGTTGCCCAGCTAGTATACGGCAGAGCCGGGACTGGAACCCGAGCCTGTGTCATGCAAAGCCCCTGCTGTCTCCAGCAAGCTAAGCCATTTCTGAAGGCCTGGGCTCCTGAGCCTGACAGGAGCTCCCACAGCCTTGTCAGCAGCATCCTCTTAATGCGCCATAAAGGCCCTAAACTCCTCAAAGCAGCTCAGAATCAGACCGTCAGGCACGAGCTTATTACATTTAATGCCAGGAACCAACCTTGCAAACAATCAGTTAGGGAGACCCCTGCAAAGATCTGAAGGGAGAGTGGAGCCTCGCTCTCCAGGGGCAGCGGGCTGGCAGGGCCAGAGGTTTGCCCATATCTGCTCGCTCCAACATCCAGTGGAAGGGAAGAAAGAACGCTGGCTTTCTCCCTCCACGGCATCAGCAAGCCTCAACATTCCCCAAGAACACCCACTTGTGGCCGGAGAGACGCTGAAGGGTCTGAGGGACTGAAATGGCCAGAGACGGTCAATGGGGGCGGGGAGGGGGTGTTAGAAAGAGGGGAAGCCACCTGAGGTCATAATACCTGAAACTTACAGGTCAAGTGTAAACATCTAGCTGGGTGGCAGGGGCTAAGGACAAAAAGAAAAAAAGGCAGAAGGTCCCCCGTTAGCCACGGGGACCGAATGTGCTCCCCAAACCGTGAGGGTCTTTCACAGGAGGCATCAGGCCTTTTGTTCCATCAGGTTTGCTGAGCCCCAGATGACAGATGCCGGTTCTGCAGATTTCAGATGCGGACGTTTTGCTTCTTTCATTCTCTTTCCTTAGAAAGTCCAGCCTCTTTCCACAGAGTCAACTAAATCAGGTCACTGATTTCCTCATCTGAGGAAGTCTGCACTTAATGAGAGTCTCTCAGGCCTTTTCTTTGTTTAAAGGAGCTCCCTCCATCCCCTTTCTATTTTTCCAGCTGAAATCTTTGGAAAACAGATAAGAGGGGAGCATGTCTGGCGAAGAGGAGGGGAGGGTTCACCAGGTCACTCCTCACTCCAGACCCCTCCCCTCGCCTCCTCTGCTGAAACCCTAGCACTGGGCAGAAGAGAGACTAAAAACCACTGAGCTGGCACTTCCAGCTCTGGCATTTGATGATTCTGCTATAAAGTAGGAAAAAAAAAAAAACCCTCTAATGATGTAATAGTGGCAGCCTGTAGTAGAAAGATGGTTTGGGGTCACTGAGGAAAGCAGTATCTTCATCTTAGTCCAACAACTAAGTGAAATGACCTTCCCCATGATTTGGCCTGGGTTCTGTTCAAGGTCCCAACATTCACTTTTCATGTGACCTTGGCCAGGATACTGCTCTCTGGGCCTCAGTTTCCTTGAGGGAGCTGGGAGAGCTCAGTGGCTTTTCACACTGTGCTCAGGGGGGTCCTAAGGTCTCCCCTCCCCACCTCCCACTTTATCCAGAACAGCCCTGTTTTCCTCTATTGTATACACTGTGGGTCCCTATAAAATTCCCTTTGAAGACAGGGTTTTGTGGCCAATAAAAGTTTGAAATCCACGAGACTGAATAATCTTGTCCATTGCTTCCAGCCCTGACATTCTCTCATTCTAAAAATCACCAAGTTACAATCTATTTGCGGGAACAAATAATACCCAAAGAAATCTCAAGGTGCTGGATATGTGTGAGCGGTGTGTTTGTGTGTGTTTTTTTAATCCTTCAACATTTTTTTTTTTTGACACCTCTGCTTCTCAGATACAAACCATATGCAAACATTTCACCTGGAAAGTTTGGCTGCTCTCATGTTATTTATGTGCAAAGTGCCTGCCAGCAAAGTGGGACAAGCCTGCAATGTGCTTTGCACTCTGCAGGTGGGGAAGACACCGCCGTCCCATGGCTTGCAAACAAGCAAACCAATTGAGAGACACACAGCTCTGCCAGGTGGGTACCCGCACCCTGGGCTTTCTCCTGCTGGCCTGCCTCCAGCCCCCAGGACTTCCCTGATTCCTGCCTGTTTCTCCAAGATGGAAAAAGGAAGATAGAAAATGCAGCCCAGCAACCATTTCAAGATGGTGATGTGATGCTAGAAAATCTGCATTGAAGGAGCTGTAGATTTGTCAAGTTTCCAAATGCTCGTTCGGTAAAACTTTCAGACCCAGGCCTATCCCAGTGTAGCAGCTACAGACCCAGCCTGAAGGCGGATAAGATTTGAGGCTGGGTCTCCCTGGACGACTGGTAATCCTTAGCATCCTGCACAGACAGGCCTTCTGGTCCAGCCTGAGACTCCAGCAGAGGGGAGCAAATGAGAGGAAAGCCAGACTATGAATAAATAAAAAATTATTTCTATTTCTCTTTGGATTGTGTGGGTTTTATTGGGGGGGGAGGGTAGAGCACATTTTGATTATATCTTCACTATGTCACCTAAAAATTAAGCAGATACATAGACTGGAAAGCTGAAAGAGGCCCTAGAAATCATCTAGTTCACCTGCCTCATTTAAGGATGGGAAAACTGAGACCCAGTGTGGGGAAGCTCCTTGCTGGGAATCATCCAGCTATTGGAGAAGAATTTAGTCTGGATCTCAGGCCACTGGCCATTTCATTCAGCTCCCATGGCTTGAGTCTCTTACTGTGGCCTTTATTTGGTCACAGCACACTGCACTAAGAGGGGACAGGAGCGCTGTGCACAGCACATGTGGGGACACGGTACCTGTGTGTAGGAGGAGTTTCAGGACTCCTGTGTATGGTTGCTCAGGTTGTGCCCTGCACAAGGGCACCCACCATGGAATGAACGGGACCTGCAACCTGGCTCACACGCTGTTTGCCCAGCAGTGTGCCCTGGTGCGGGGCTATGTCTGCCTGGAGGAAAGGCATCTTTTTCTAATTCTCACAGCAGGGCTGGCAGGGCTTCGGGGAGCAGGACGTTTCACAGGGGAGAGACCCAAGCAAGGCCCCAAGATGAGTTTACTGCGCAGGGAAAGGGAGAGCAGACAATCTGCGAGAGGGAGGATGTGCAAAGGGCCACTGTTAGGGATGTACCAGTTCACGCAGTTCTCTCCCAGCCTTGGTCCCAGGCAGCTGGAGGAGGACCAGGCCAGGAAAACCCCTCTCTGGACACCATCTTAGAGTGGAAGGTTACAGACCTTGCCCCTCAGGTCACTCCACCGCCCTGCTCCCATCACTCTGGTGACCTGACGGGAACCCTTGGAGGCCTCTGTCACTATTGTACTCCTTGCTGCTCTTTAGGGCACCCTCTGAGGTCTCTCTCCCTCCCTACCGGCCTTCTTTCCCTGCTCCCCCACTTTTCAAGGCAAGAGGAAGCCAGTCAAGACGAGGAAGGGAGAATGGGTCCAGCCGCTCTGCCTGCCTCACAGGGTCAGCTGGCTGCAGCCACTCCTCCCGTCCATCCCCCTAACTTCTGCAGCTTCAGGAAAGGGCTGAAGACACAGATTCTAAATTTAGGTATATCCCCCATCCTCCTGCCCAGCTAATATTAGCCCTTTTGTGGAATCCACTGACAGCATTATTCTCTTTTTTTGGCTGCGCTGGTGGGAATTCTTCTGCTTACAGTAAGGCAGGTTGAGCCAGCAAAAGACGGGGGACCACACTGAGCCAAACACAGTGAGAGCTCTGCTAACTGGGGCTGTGCCAGATGATTTATGGAGCTCCTTTCCAACACAAGATTTATGATGCTGTGAACAGGGAGGCTTGGGAAAAGGGGGTGGGGGGTGGTTCTGGTTAATTGAATTTGTCAGCTTCCAGATGGAGGGGGCACTAACATTTGTTGATAATTTACTTGGAGCCAGGGACACTATTAAGGATTTCAAACATGCAATTTCATTGGATCTTTACAACAGCCCTGTGGGGGGGGTAGAGTTGCTACCCCTATTTTACAGATGAGGGCGCTGAGGCTCAAAAAAGTGAAGGTCACTTACCCTATGACAGTCAATGGAAAGATGAGGTCTGAACCCAGGTCTTGGAGACTCCAAAGCATTGCCTTTTTAAATCATGCTGTCAGGTTTATTTGCTTCAACACTGGCAGAAAATCTTTTGAAAATGGTGTGGGTATGCTCCTTCTGTATGGTCCATAGTTAGGTCACAGCAAAGTGCTGACTTTGGAGCCAGAGGACTTGAACTCTGCGCCTGCCCCTGGAGAGACTGGTTAAGCCTTTTTGAGCCTTGGTTTTCCCATCTGGAAAATAGGGGTGCAGGTAATGGAACTCCAAAGGCACTTTTAGCCCTGACTCTTGGAGTCCATGTCACATTTCTCTGGGCAGGTCTTCTTTATTCTGATGGCCAGTTCTCACCATCCCAGCCCAGAAATGCAGCCTGAAAAGAGCACAGGAGACATGAGGTGGGGACAGAAGGCAAAAACATGCTACTGACCAGCAGGCCCCCAGAGCCACATTCCAGCCAAGATGTCAGCTCTTGTAACTCCTCTCTACCAAGTAAAAGAAAACATGAACAGCTAATTCTGCCTGAAGTTCTCTCTGTTTCCCATATGCACTCAAAGAAGAGAAAAGGAGAAAGCAGATTTGAGAGACAGCGTGAGTGACTGGTAATACACGAGGAGACGGTAGGTCTTGATTTCATTCGATTGTTTACTTTCCCATCTTGTTCCAACGAAGATTTAAGATAAAGGGATGTAGGAGCTGGTGATGCCTAAGAGGATGGCAATGCAATTCACCAAGGAAGGAGTCGAGTCAGTGAAGACAGCTGATCGTCTAGAAACAGAAAGTTATAAGCACTTGTCTCCACTGGGAAAATAAGACTGGCCAGACAAACTGACTCATACTGTCTGCTGGATTATTCTCTGGCACCTGCAGAAATGCACCCTTCAGGGCAGTTGGCCCCACTGCCAGCATTTTGATTATAGGCTTAGGACCAAAGACCGGGGCCTGCATGAGAGCTCCTGAGAATATCATGGGAGGATTCTCTTCCCAGACTCCAGATGCTGGAGGAGCTTTCCGACCAAGTAGAGTCAGAGGAAGTCCCCAAATCCTTGCCACTTCATCTTCATTGTATTTTATTGAAGTTAAACTGATACTGAAATTTCATTTCCAGAAACGTCTCCTGGACCATTTCTCTGAGGAAGGAGGCGAGCCCATTAGCTAGCTACTCAAGTGGCCCGTGGCAGTTTCTCAGGAATCTCAGAGCCAGCGGCTCTCAAGTGGTGCCGGGTATGTGTGTGCATGTGCACAAGTGACAGGCGGGCGCGGTGACACTGTCACCATCAGGAAATCACAAACAATAGGATTGCTTTCTGTGAGGTGAGGCAGGGCTTCTGAATCCACACAGAAACAAACAGAGCCTGAAAAGAAGTCGCAGAGGCAAGCCAATGTGGGCAGACCCAGACAAGCATAGACCCTGGTCCCGGGGACCAGGGACAGAGATGCACCCAACCCGCACATACGGGGCCCAGATACACGTTCTGAGTGGACACGTTCACACGTCTCCACTTGCAGAGTCCCCAGACGCAACTGTGGCTCAGCCCCCTCAGTGTCCTTAGACGGTGGCGTTAGAACCAGGGACGGTGGTCCCTCCGAGCTGGAAGTCCACCACTTTAGGGACTCCCTTGCTAGGCACCAGCTCCGGAGGTGGTGATGATCTCAGAGAACCCCTCCAAGTGCCAGTAGGTTCATCTTCACAGCTGTTTCCTAACCACCTTCTGCCCAGAAGACCTGGGAGTGAGTGCTCCAGGCAAAAGATGGACAACACAGACCTTAGGGAGCTTAACATCTTATGAGAGGAATAGCAGGCAAGATGGTGTTGAGGAGAGGGAAGCAGGCAGGGAGACGGAGTATCAGCTTCCTACTTCTGTACTGTGGGATTCCCAGAGCCCAGCAAGGTGGGGGCACCCAGCAGAGCTTCATAGACGAAGCACTTCATAGATGAATTAATTTATGGGTATTTCAGAACGACCTTCCTTGGTCTCTCTCTTGCCTCCCCATCGCCCAGAGTATCAAGTCTGCATTCCTTATAGCCTGCCCTATGGGGCCCTTCCTAACCAGGCCAGAATGCGTCTTCCCACCTCACACCCTTCCCCCATGTCTGCCCCTCACTCATTGCTCCTGTTCCATTCAACTTCTCCCCATTTCTCCAGGACTCCAGGGCCTTCCAGGTCTCAGAGCCTTTATGCACACTTTCCCTCTGCCAGGAATACCCTTTGCTTCCTTCTCTGTCTGGTGAACTCTTTCTCATCCTTCAAGATGCGCATCAAATATCTTCTGTACCTTTTGCTGCTCTTCCCCTCCCTCTCCTGCTTCCCCCAGTCAGAGTCAGTGCAGCCTCCACAGGGCTCCCAAAGACCTTCCCTCATCCCTTTGTGGCTGTCTGCCCACGGTGAGCAGCTCCAACAGGGGCCCTGTCTCAGTCATCCCAGAGCCTGGCATTTGGTGAGTGATGCTCACGGGAGACTCAGCAAGGCGGGTACCGTTGCTCCAGGGCCTGGTTCTGGGCTTTACTGAGTCCTCAGCTTGTCTCCTCCCCAGTTGGGTAGAAACAGAAGAGGCAGCGGATGCCAAGTATGGGAACCAGAGTGGAGATGGAAGTGAGACTGGGGCACAAATGGAGCTAAACCTGCTTCTCGGGCTGCTGCAATGAAGCATGCCCTCTCCCGGGACACATTTGAGGGTGTCATTCCCATCTCTCCACACCCTCGCCCCCTGGCATGTGGCTCCTGCAGCATCCTGTCCCACTTAACCTTCCCAAAGCTCTCTTCTCAGGAGGCCCCTGGGTATAAAACATCATTAAGGACACATCTCTCCCAGGTTAAACTTTCTAACTTCCCGATGCACAGGAGATACCGCTCTGCCATTCGGCTGGAGAATCTGGGGCAGTCATGCTGGGTCAATGGAAGCAGGGGCTGTGGGCCCTGCCTGCTCCCTTAGGGAAGCCCCAGATTGATTAATACCTGGTTGGCCCACTCAGCAAAATAAACACAGAAAATGAGATGATTTAAAATCTTTTTTTCTTCATCGATTTATTTATATTTCTAAAAGGTCACAGTCAATTCTTTTTTCAACTGGTCAGAAACCTGGAATGAGTAAAGGACTGAGAGGTGGAAGTAAATTCAACTGCAAAAGTATTTGAGTATCTTTACATGCCGAGCATGGCGTTAGGTTTTGCACATAGAGGGAAGAAGGCGATGTATGCCCAGCCCTCCAGGAGCCCCCTTGTTAGGGGTAAAGCAGAGCTTCCTTATTCACATTCAGATTCAAAGGCCATTCCTCAGCATCTCTGATATGCCTCAGGGGTGTCAAAGGGATCCTTACACTTCCTTCTCACTACAACCCCAAAAAGGAGGATTATGATTTCACAGATGAGGAAACTGAGACTCAGAGAGTTAAATGATTTGTCCAGGGTCAAGCAGACTGGGGCAGATTGGGATTTGAACCCAGGTCTATGTAGCTCCCCACATCAATGGTCTTACTTCTGTAACAGACTGGGCACGTCTTTAGTCTAGCTTGCAGCAGAGATTTTTGGAGAACTCTTATTTTATTTCATTGTCACAACAACCCTAGGAAGTAGGCATCAATGTCGCTATTTTGCCAACAAGTCAACTGAAAGTTACTGTTACCCACTCCAGCTTGGAAATCAGAGTCAGGACCAGAATTCAACATTTTTGAGTCTGACCTCCTAGTGAGCTAGGATGGCCCTTCTAGGGCCATGGAAGGGAAGACAAGTTCTGGGGGTAGGGGATGCTTGATGACAAGGCCCTAGGGGACCTGCAGTCCGTTCGAGGACAATTCTCTAATGTCTAGACCTGGACTTTGTTACAAAATCTTGTTTCAATTCTGCCTTTCTGGTACTCTTGGGCTGCTGGTTAGCAAAAGGTCCCAAGTCATTAAAACCTTTAATGTCCCAGGATAAAGTTCAGGCTCCTTCGAAAGCACACCAGCCCTTTAAGATCTGCCTCCCTGGGTCTCTCCAAATCATCTTTCAGTGCTGTTCTGTGAGCCCTTGTGAATGACTTTGTTCTCTGTTCTCACTGACCTCCTGGTCTGGTTGGGCCTGGATGGCCCTGTCCAACAAACCCGCCAGACAAATTTCTATGCATCCTTCAAGCTTCTGTGTGGACCGTATTTCCTCTGACACTGCCTGTCCCTGATCTCTCCTCCCTTCACATTTCTGTGGCCTCCTTTTATGCCCGTGTTATGACCATGATCACATTTGGTAGTAACTGTTTGTTTAGAGTCTGAGATTCCCCACCAGCCTGGGTGCTCCTCTGGGACTGGGACCAAAATGGATTCCTGTTTCTGTGACCTGACACTTCAATACAGGGCCTGGCACAAAAAATGAGCTTAACACGTAGTAGCTGAATGAATTAATGAAGTGACTGAAGGAATGAGTGAATGACCACAATTCAAAGCCTCTCTCCTTTAGAAATGTTCAGGGACTGAACGTCATCATTATCTGTGCTGCAATGTAGTGGAATTGCTACATTTCAGGTTGCAGTCTCAGACTTCTTTCTTGTTCTAAGCAATTTTAGCCAGGAACAGTCTTTCCTCATTTTTACATGCTAAAAAGAAACAAAAAGAGACATTCAACTCTTTTGTTAACTTGGATGTTGAGTTATTAATACTTGTGGACATTTTGATTTTCTAGGAGGACAAGGGTGGGTTCTAGGGGAGATAAGGGTGTAAGCACCGGTCTTGGTCAGCATGTGGTCAATCAGCCAATCTGTTAACCGTTTTGGAGGAGAAAGTTTCACTCCAGTGGAGTATTCATCTGGGCATTTGTGCTGAAATGTTTAAAACGGTAGAAAAGGCAGGAACCAGGTCTGTCTGGCCGCCCCAGATCCCCAGCACCGAGTGCCTCGTCTGGTGTAATGGCAGGAGATTCACCGTCCTCCTCATAGGGAAATTCTCAGACTTCAATCCCACGTCAAGGTTCTGGGTTCATAGATTAATCCGACACAAGTACATGACAAGGTGTAACTGCGAGCTTCAGTTACAGTTAAAAATCTTCATCATGACTTTTTAAAATTCTCAAAACAGGAGAGGCAAGATTAACACAAATCCTTCACAAAGTCTTGCAAAAAATAGAAGAGGCAGGAACCCCTCCCAACTCATTTTATGAGGCCAGCATTCCTACCCTGACACTAAAACCAGCCAAAGACATCACAAGAAAAGAAAATATCAGATCAATATCCCCTATGAACAGAGACACAAAAATCCTCAATAAAATATTATTGAACTGAATCCAACAATATATAGAAAGGATTATACAGGACAATCAAGTGGGGTTTTCCCCAGGAATGTAAGGTTGGTTCAACATACAAAAACCAACCAATGTAATATACCACATTGAGAGAATAAGGGGCAGAAAACTCACATTCCTGTCAATAGACTCAGAAAAGTATTTGACAAAATCCAACACCCTTTCATGACAAAAGCACTCAACGAACTATGAACGCAAAGAATCCTCAACTTGACAAAGGCTATCTGTGAAAACCCCACAGCTAACATCATACTTCATGATGAAAGACTGAAAGCTTTCCCCCTAAGATTAGAAACAAGACAAGGGGCTGTTCTCACCACTATTCAACATTGTGCTAGGGAGTCTAACCAGGGAAATTAGTCAAGAAAAAGAAAAAAAAAAAGCCATTCAGATTAGGGAAAGGAAGAAATAAAACTATCTCTACTCATAGATTACAAGATCTCGTATATAGAAAATCCTAATGAATCCACAAAAAACTATTAGAACAAATATATAAGTTCAGCAATGTTGCAGGATACAAGATCAGTGAACAAAAATCATTTGTTTTCTATACACTAGCAAGGAGAAATCCAGAAATGAAAACAAGAAAAAGATTCTATTTACAATAGCATCAAAAAGAAGAAAATATTTAGGAATAAATTTTAAAAAGAAGTACAAGACTTCTTTATATGTTAAATGTATAATATTGAATGTTTCAAAACACCATAGAAAGGGAAAGACATCCCATGTTCACAGATTGGAAGACTTAATATTGTTTAGATGATAATATTCCTGAATTGAGTTACAGATTCAATGCATTCTCTATCAAAATTCCAGCTGGACTTTTTTTTTAAATTGATAAGTGGATCCTAAACTTCATATACAAATCAAGAAACACAGAATACCCAAAACAGTCTTGAAAAAGATGAACAAAGCTGGAGGACCCACACTTCCCAGTTTCAAAACTTACTATGAAGCTACAGTAATGAAGACAGTGATACTAGCATCAGGAAAGACATATAGATAAATGGAGTAGAATTGAGGGTCCATAAATAAACCTTCACATTTTTGATCAATTGATTTTTGACAGGGGTACCAAGACAACTGAACAGGGAAAGAATAGCCTTTTCAACAAACGGTACTATAACAACTGAATATACACATGCAAAAAAATGAGGGTGGTCCCGCAACTCATACAAAACACAAAGATTAACTCAAAGTGGATCATGGACTTACATGTAAGAATTAATTCTATAGAACTCTTAGAAGAAAACATAGGAGTAAATCTTCATGACTTTAAATTAAGCAATGATTTCTTAGATGTAATACCAAAAGCACAAGTGACAAAAGAAAAAAATGGATAAATTGGACCTCGCCAAAATTAAAAACTTATGTTTCAAAGGGCATTATCAAGAAAGTGAAAAGACAACTCACAGAATGGGAGAAAATATTTGCAAATCATATATCGGGTAAGTGACTTGTAAACAGAATATATAAAGAACTCTTATAACTCAGCAATAAAAAGAAAAAGAACCCAGTTAAAAATGTGCAAGGACTTGAAAAGGCATTTCTTCAATGAAGATATAAAAATGGCCAATAAGCAAATGTAAAGATGCTGACCATCATTAGTCACTAGAGAAATACAAATCAAAGCCACAATGAGACACAACTTCAAATCCATAAGGATAATAGGGGATAATAAAAAGTGTTGGAAAGGATGTGAAAAAATTGGAAACATCATACATTGCTGGTAAAATGGTGCAGCTACTTTTGAAAATAGACTAGCAGTTCCTAAAATGTTAATTGTAGGGTTATCATATGATCTAGCAATATCACCCCTAGGTAAATACCAAAAAGAACTAAAAATATACATCCACAGAAAAACTTGTACATGAATGTTCATAGCAGCATTATTCATAATAGCTAAAATGTGGAAATAACCCAAATACCCATCAACTTATACATGGATAAACAAAATGTGGGGTGTCTGTGTGTGTATTAGCCATAAAAAGGAGTAAAGTACTGACACATGCTACAACGTGGATGAATCCTGACAACACTAAGTGCAAGAAATCAGATTCAAAGGCAAATATTATATGATTCTATATATATGAAATGTCCAGAATAGGCAAGTTCATAGAGAGAGAAAGTAGATTAGTGGCTGCCGGGGTTTGGGGGGAGGAGGGAATGGGGAGTGCCCTGCTAATGAGTATGGGGTTTCTTTCTTGGATAATGAAAGGTTCTAAAATTAGATAGTAGTGATGGTTGCACAACTCTGTGAACATACCAGAAAACATTGAATTGCACAACTGAAAAGGGTGAATTTTACAGCATGTGAATTATATCTCAATAATGCTGTTATAAAAAAAATACAAGAAAGAATCTATAGGGAATGTGGAAAAATGGAAACAGCTGACTTGCTAGAAGTGTTGAGATGGAAGGTGATTTTATTTTGTTCCTGTTATTGTTGTTTTAATGTTGTTTGTGCAATAAAATGTGATGAGAGGAAGAAAGAGACAAGCCCAATACAGAAGATGAGCACTAGTTTTGGAGTCCAGGACTCTGAGGTTGTCATCCCTCACTCTGCTAGTTACTTACTGTGTGTTCTTGAGTAGGTGGCTTCATCTCTCTGGGCCTCGATTTCCTTTTCTCAGGAGTGAGAATAATATCAATCTAATAGTGCTGCTGTGAGGATTCTAGGAGGCCTTACATACCCAGAGCAGATACCCATAGTGCTCTTTTCTTTCATCTTCATTTATTTATTCAAGCAATTATGGAGCATCTGTTACATATTGAAGATATAGATGAATTAAAATTAGACCTTGTTCTTAAATATCTTGGAGTTCAGAGAAGAAGACAGACACATAAATAACAAAAATAAGTTCATTGGGAAGGGTCATAGTAAAGAGATGCACAAACAGCTCACCGGACAAGCTATCTGCAGAGACCAAATACATTTGGGAACTTGTGCTTGGAGCCACTGGTGAAGGGACCAGACCAAGAGATGAAAACTAACAGAAAAAAGATAGAATCCATGGTCACAAATCACATTTGTTCTACAGCATGCTCTCACTTGTGTTATCACACACGATCCTCAGAGAATGCTGGCAAGAAAGGACTACCCTACCTCATAAATGAGAACACTAAGTCTTAGCGAGGACAGGAGAGTGTTCTGTTTTTATAAAGCCGGCTCATGGCACAGGACTCCTCTGCTTTGCCACAGCCATCTCTTTTTCTGAGCAATCCTGGCTACATCCCAGTAGGAAGGAGAATTGGGGGAGGAGAATGAAAAATCAGAAAATGAGCAGGATTTCTCTCCAAGTCAGGGCCGGTAAGAGCTACAGAGTATGTAACATGTCCCCCCTTGAGGCCCCCCGAGAAAGCATGCTGGATGGAGACCCCAGAACCCAATCAGCCCTAAATCATTCCACAGAAGATTTAATGCATTCCTTGAGGAAATATTCATGTTCCATAGGTCATCAATGCCTAGTATATACCTCCCTACTGATCTCACTAAGTTATGAGCTGGGGGTGAGGAAGGAAAACGTGATATCATTTATAGAGCACCTAAAAGCTGCTTCCCCAACAGTTGGCACTTGACGCATTACAGTAGCCACTCTCCACACTGACGCTGAGGTAACACTGAGGACCTGAGAGGTCAAGTGCCCTGTCCAAGGTCATACAGAAAATCTGTACCAGGGAGAGGAGTGAGGACTCAAATCAGCCTCTTTCTACTCACCATGAGGATTCTAACTTCCTCCCTGTGCAGAGAAGTCATGGTCTCGGGGGCAGAGGGCAGAATCAACAAACCGTAACAGCTCAGAAGCCTCACAGCATCAGAAGGCTGCGGGGCCCACGTCTGACATTTTTATAACACTGAAAAGTCACCAGCCCAAATCTTGAGGGGGAGGGGGAGGGACACTGGTTCTATTTTTGCATCCCCAAGGGCTTAGCTTCATATCTGGCACAGAATAGGAGCCTCAATATGTGTCTTTAGCAACAGCGTAACTGACCCTTGGCTTTGATGGAAGCGGCCCTCAGCTGAAAGGAAAAGACCTCCCTTTACCAAATGCATCTTCCTTGAAGGAGAAGGATGACAGATCAGAGCACAGGCATTCAGTGCAGAGACCCAGTGGGTCCCCCAGTGATGCTGCCAGGCTTTGGGCGGCTGGCCAGCTGGACTGACCGAAGTCTCATTTATCAAGAGGCGTAAGAAGCCCATTAGTTGGCCTCAGTGCAGCCCCATCCCATGGACCCTGACAGCAAGTTTGTGATCCCAAAGGCTCAATGGCGATTGAGTGCATCTCTGGAATGAAATGAAATGGATGGCTGGTGGGTCCAAGGGTCAGGCTCTCGCACTCTCTAACTACCCTGTTCAGGGAAGCAGAAGGGTCTCTAACCTGCCCAGTGGGGTGGGTGGCTCCCAGCACTCTGCAGTGATTTATAATGACCTATGGGATTAATAACTGAAGTCTGTAGAGTTCTCAGCCTGGAAAGACTCAATAAGGAGAACCCGGAATCATCAAGAGAACTCCAACAAATATCTTAAAGGTGGAGAAGGAAGAACAGAGACATTGGGAGCTAACAGACCTAAAATAATGCCCGGCCCTGTCTCTTGCAAGAACTCTTATCTTCAGAAAGTATCTTAACCTCTGTAAGCATCCATTTCTTCATCAGGTAAACAAGGATGCCATTTATTGTTGTTATGATGGCTAGAGAGGCTAATTGCATGGACAGGTTTGGCAGGTGACTGGTAACGTGAAACTGGGTGGCAAGGGATGTCTGAGGGGAGCTGATGGTTGAAATAAGAATAGAAGAGATGACCAGAAGGTGTGCAAAAAAAAAAAAAAAAAGACAGAGAGAGGAAAAGGAAATGAATCATGGGGAAAACTGCAGTGAGTAGGAAAACAAGTCAGAGCTCAAAAGGAATGTGGTCAGAGGGGATAATAAGGAAAAATATTAAAAAATCACATTTTCCGTTAGACATGTGAGGGAAATTGTCCAAGGTTTGCCAACTGCTCAATCTTGAAAGAACAATCATAACACTGGAGACTTATTACTACGCCATCAATAAATGTCTCCCACAGATGTAGAGGCCAAAGGTAGCAAATGGGTTCTTTCTCACGAGCCAATTCCAACTGATTGATAATGTTTATCTGGAGCACTGTATTTGAAAAAATCCTGAGATCTCATCTGAACACAGTGGTAAAGAGAGCTGTTTCGATTAGTGATGTCTGCCGTGGGATGGAAGGCAAGAATGTCACCCTGCATGCCATGTGTGGTGGATGCTGGGATGTGCTGCCCACATAAGCCCTTGGGGACCAAGGCTCTCATTCCTGCAGAGGTGGGGACTGTTGCTGGTGGCTGCTGACAGATCTCAGCGGAGTCCCTCTCCAGGAACCGACCTCAGCCCAAGAGAACTGTCTCACCTGGGGCAATAAGGCCAACTCCCCTCGACTCAACGCCGGGTTTCTGAAAGACCATCCCAGCTCCAGAGCTCCCTGTGGGATCAGATGATGTCTCTGTTGTGACTGCACCTCAGTTCAACTCCTCCCTTGATCCAGTCTTACTTCCCTTACTCCCCTGCAGGTGTTGATCCTGAGGGCAAGGCCAATAAACATTCTGCTCGTAGATCTCTGTCCTGGAGTCTGGTCCCAGGAACTCAACCTAATACATCACATATTGGCCATTCCTGCACAAGCTATACCTCTCGATGCCTGGCTAATAGCTTGTCATCTGTGTTTACTTACTCCTCAACAAAGACTCAATGTTAGCCAATGAGAACATGTAATCCATCAGCTTTCCATTTTTCCCCTGGGTGCAAGGAAACTCAAAGATAAGCTCACCATTCTTTCTTCTCTTGCCTATGTTAGAGGTAAGTTTCTGCTTGAGGCTTAGAGGCTCTCTAACCTAATGATGATAGATTGGCTCTATACCTCTCATTTTCAGTCACTCCTTCGTCCAGCCTCTAAGCCTAGGAGAGACGGCATTTGCCCCTGACTCACTTTTTGGAATCATTAGAGATTGAAGGTGTCACCAGGAGGAGGAACGATATACGCTAATGATTCTCACTGGCATGATTCTCTCAACTTATACGTATGCATTATTTTATAGACACAGCAACTCTTTCAAGTTATTATTACAGTCATGAGCCACGTAACAATGTTTTGGTCAATGATGGATCGCATATACGATGGTGGTCCCACAAGACTAGTATCAGATAGCCTAGGTGTGTGGTAGGCTATACCACCTAGCTTTGTGTAAGCACACTCTAGGATGTTCACACAATGACGAAATCACCTCGCGACGCATTTCTCAGAACGTATCCCTGTCGTTAAGTGACAAATGACTGTATTTCTTTTAAACAAAAGGTACAGAGAGGTTAAATGATTTCCTAACCAATTGCAGAACCTAGACGAGAATCTGGGTTTCTTACCTCCCAGTCATATAGATTCCAGCCACAGGCAGAAACCGCTTAGTTGGCCTCTGCTGCTTGCTCAGGGTCACTGTATGATTTCTAGAGAACACTGAAGCACTGGAATTAGCTCAGGGGACCCCCTCTAATCCCCCCTTTCTACTTTGGAAAAACCCTGGGAACTGTTCAAACCCCAGATCAAGCACTGAAGAGCACCATGGAATCCAGGAGATGATGTAGCAATTCAGTGCCAGAATCCCCTCTACAGCCCTGACAAGTGGCCATCTTGTTCCTGTTTGGACCATTCCCTTGACAGGGAGCTCACTACCTCACAAGGGCTGCTTATTCCATTGTCTCCTCTTCTATACAATTGTAATAATATTTAAAAAAGAAAGCTATGACATTTAAATGGGATAATGAATACGAAGCACACGGTGTAGTACCCAGCACAGAGTAGTACTCAGTGAATGGAAGATTTTTTTCTATTTCTGTTAGACATAGAACAAAAGGAGAAGAGAACTAGCTTGCAGGAAGAGCACCCTCAGTTCTCAATAATGCTTGGGAATTACTCAGTCCTGACACAGCCCTGAGACAGAGCTGGAGAAGGGCCGAGGTTTGGAGCGTGGGCTCTGCAGCCAGACCACCTGGGTTTGAGTTCAGGCTCTGCCATTTAGCTGTGTGACCTTGGAAAAATCACTCCATCACTCTGGGCCTCAATCTCCTCATCTGCAAGATGTAGGCACATGTAGATGTCAGTTGTCATTTCACCATCATTCCCATCTTACAGACAAGGAAACTGAGGCCAGAAGATTGAGCCATTTCCCCCAAGGTCAAATAGCTAATGAAGAGCAGAGCCTGGATATAAATCCTGGTCTGATTGTGTCCCAAATGCATGCGTTTTCCCTTATATAATATTATTTCTGCTATTCCTTTTGCCTTTTTTTTTTTTTTTAAGAAAAGGGGGAAGAAAAAAAACAAACACTCATAAGAAATTCTGCCAGAAAAGCTGGCACATCCTGCTCAGTTGAGAGAGCAGTTTGTTCGGAAAGGCACAGCTGAGCGAATCTTGGAACTGTGTCCCTGGGCAGGCAACACAGCATCCTACCTGCCCGCTAACGAGACACGCCAGGGGCTGGGAAAGACAGACCAACTCCTGCTCCCAGGTCTGTCGCCGCAGCAAAACCAGGGCTCTTGCTTTGGTGGCAGTGGAAAGGATAGACAAATCGCCAAGCCCCATACGGCCATGTGGGCTGGTGACTTTCAGGTGACTCTGCAGCCCGAGGATGGAGGAGGAAGCACAGCAAGCACTTTTGAAAAACAGCAGAACTGTTTTCGTTCCGTGCAGCAGGGGTGTGCAGGCTGGTCGCTGGTGTGATGAGCCTGTGTTAGGATGCAGCTGTTGTGGGGCAGTGCCTTCTGGCTCTGCACAAAGGAAGGCTTGCAAGCAGGAACGAAATCCAAAATACTAACCATTGATATGGCACAGACAGCAACCAATCAGAACAGACACAATGGCCAATGAGGGCAGATGTTGGCTGTAAACAAAAAGCACGACCCTGGGACTACATCCCAGCTGAACTCAGTCTTGTCAAAAAGGAAGCCCAATGTGCAAACAAGAAGAGGATGGGCAGATGAGGGCCTAGGAGCCAACAGAGAATTGACTACCTATCTCCAAAGGAGGTCCCAGAGAGGATGTCACTAAACCCCCAGGGCTCCGCAGAGCATGGTGTAAAAACCATTGCTGTGGGGAAAGAGTAAGTGCCTTCAAGGTCCAGCTTTAAGGCTCAGTATCGCCACGCCCTTCAGGGTACACAGGGACCAGCCTCTAGAAGTGCAAAGCCTTGAGTCCACCCAAAGTCATGTCCATGAAGGTTCTGATACGTCCCCATGTTGTCATTCTGCTTCCTTTTCTCTTGGCCGAGGAGTGTCCATTTGTGGCCTCCAAAAGCAGTTGTTCCTGCTCTGGCCTTTAGATGAGGCACCAGTGCTCCTCACTGGAGTCCCCGGACTCAGAACATAGCCTCACTCAAGCAAAGTGAGCCCTAGCTCCATCAGTAGTTGGAAACTTAATCCCAGCCAGGCAGCCCCCGGAGCCACTCTAAGCCCCCCTCTTTCCCAGCTCAAATCTGCCTCCCTGCTACTTAACTTTCCCTAAAAGCACATGCTCCTGGTACCCTTTGGACAAAGTCACAAGGGGTCAATTATCTTGTGGCAATGAAGCCAGAGTCCATTTCTTCATCTTGCATAAGATGAAGCTCCAGGTGATGAAACAAGTCATTGGTTCATGAGGTCTTGTGGGAAAGTACTAGAAGTGAAGGCCCTCCCTTGAGAACAATGCACCAAGACCTTTCCCCTTACCCAGCCTCATCCACCAATGAGTCTGTGGTAGCATACTTGCCAAACCCAAGAAATTTTCCCAGAAAACGCCACTGAAACACTTCACCACCGTTCTCCATGAAGCTCAAAAGACTGTGCCTCTGGATGTTGACTTTGTTCCCACTTGTGTCTTATAAATCAGGTCTACTCTCCACGAAAGACACCCTTTTCTTCTTAATTTTATTAGTGGTTCTTCATATTGTCTTTCATACATGGCTATGGCTTGCCAGCCTTCACAAGCTTCATCCCTTCTGGATGGAAAACTCACATAGCCCTAGATAAGCTGGCACTTGATCTGAGTGACAGCTTCATGGGAATTCACCAAAGGGGCCATGGGCATCAGCTGTGGCTGTGAGGTATGCTGGGACGTCTGGGGGAGGCAGGACATTGCAGTTGAGCACCAAGTTCTCGTGTCAGTCAGCCGGGGTCCCATTCCCAGCTCTGCCACTTACCAGCTGGGTAACCTGGATAAAAGTTACTCAGAACTCTTCAAGCCTCTGCTTTCTTTAGTGTAAAATGGTTATAATAACAGTATCTATCTCACAGAGTTATTTTAAAAATTATAACAAAGTATACATATAAGGCACTTAGCACTGTGCCTAGCATATAGTCAGAGATCGGTGAAGTTAGCCATTATTAATATTGTTAATAATTCAAACATTTATTCATCCATTGCTATAAACCCTGTACGCTGCTTGGGATGGGGGCTTCTAGTCTCCGCCCTCAAGAAGCTCACAGCGTGGTGGGAGAAGACCACAGAAGAACCAGCAATCAGGACGCAGTACGGTCAGTGCTTCATTAATGATTACTGTTAAAAGAACTATCACTACTAGGGGACAACCAGTTTTTGGTAGCCATTGTGTGTCACATGCTTTATGTAAGTCAAGAGCATAAGCTTTCTAGTCCAAACACCTGGGTTCAAAGTCCAGCATTTTCACTAAGAATTTATGTACTCGTGGGCATGTTAACTTCTCTGAAACTTAGTTATCTTACCTGGAAAATGAATATAAAAATTAGAAAAAATATACCTAGGATATTACCACTGTCCCTTGCACATAGCAGGTGCTTAATAAATAAATGTCTTTTAAAACAGTGACTAATGGTGTTTGGAGAACTGGTGCTAGATGGCTATTGTCCCCAGCCCTGGAGGGTCTGCTGAGTAGGTCTCAAGGTCAAGGCAGTATGTCCACCTGGGATGTGTGGAGGACTGTATTGTTCAGTGGGTTGTCTGGTTTGGAGCCAGTTCTGAGACAATGACTGGAGGCGTAGGGACCAGAGGCTGGCCACTCCAAAGGAGTTCCTGGCAAGAACCGGGCAGAATGTTCAAAATAGGGCAGGCCCGCCAGGACCAAGGCACAGAGAAATTGAGTAGGTTAGTGCAGTGAGAGCCCAAGCGAGGACTCCAATGCATGCCGGTTACATTCTACAAGGCATGAGTCCCCGACCTGGGACACTCCGCTGCCTGGAGCCAGCGGCTTCAATGTAGACCACAAACAGTGGCTGCCCCTCCCGCACTCTCAGCTCTGTGCCGGCTACCCCCATGCTGGGTTCCCCTGTGTTGAGTACCGTGGGGGTCAACGAGAATGACGCAGGCAGAACTCCACACCACATGAAGGGCATTACCTCTGAGAAGGAGCCGTATAAATAAGAACATACCAGGCCCAGAAATGAGCCAGTGCACAGAGAACAAAATTGCACAAACCCAGACCTGTTTACACGAATGAACATTCTTGTAGTACAGCCTGCTAAGCCTGCTGCTAAGCCTGCCTACCTTCCTGTTGCAGAGCACCTCTCTCTCGGCTCAGGAAAGATAATCGCTCTGGGAATGAGCTTCCTTAGGAGACCGGCAGAATGCTTTCAGTCTAGAGCGAAATCTACCTGTCAACACAGCTGCTCCTCCTCCCATATCAGACAAGGGGAAACCCAACCCATGCAGGAGAGGGTTTGCACACACAGTCCTGCTGGGTGTCGGGGGTTGTAAGTGACCCTTAGGGAAAGGAAGGAGCCCCGGATCTCTCAGCTGGGAGCACCTCCTAAACAAAGACCCTAAAGTTTCCTGCTGGGACAATGCGACATGCAGGGCACTCAGATTCCAGGCGGCTATCATCTGTCAGTCCCGACACCAGCCTTGTCTGTGTCGAGGTCCAAACAGAAAAATCAGACAAGCAACAGGGTGGGGGGGGGGGTGCTGGGGCTGGGGAGGCAGGAACAGGAGGAGAGGGCTTTGGAGAGACCAATATGAATAGCAGGAGTTTTTATCTGACCCCAAAAAACAGGGCAAGGGAGAGCTGTGTGATCCAAGCCAGGATGAAAGAATGGCTGGCCTCCCCTTGTAATCAAAGAGTTTAATGATGCTTATTAAAAGCCCATTTCTGGGTCCTGTTGAAAAATTATACCCATAAGTGTCTTCTTTCTTTCATAAGAAGTGCCTCCTAAAGATTAAACACACACACACACACGCTCCTCACAAACCCCACACCCCACACATGCACGCACACATTCCCCACAAATCCTGCACATCCCATACATCACACACACGTAGGTACATCTTCATCGAGGATGGCTACATCCACAACATACACACGTACTGTAAAACAGAAAAACCAGGCCCAGTACCTGAGGTTATTCAGAACCCTTTGAAATTCCAGACTTTGAGGGAGCCCAAGAGCTTCATGCTCAAGCAGCTGTCATCCCCACAAACAATCAGCACAGCCTCTAATCCACATCAGTCTCCGCGTCTTGCCTGAGGCCAGGCAACTCTGCAAAAGCAGAAGCTACTGGGATCATTAAGCTTTGGTGGAAAGCAACAGCCTTCAGAAGGTCACTGCAGAAGATGGGGGCTGGGTCCACCGGCCCACGGCGGAGTCTCTCTGAGGTGCTCAATCCCAACCACCTGGAGGAGGTGGCCCTGGACCCTGGGTCATGGCATGTTTTCCTCTGGTTATAAGTTTATCCAGAGCCCAAGGCTGCCTTCACTCTCAGGCAGAAAGGACATTGTTTTCTGTAATAATCAGTTAGACACAGGAAAGCACCCCTTGCAGGAAAGTATCCCTCCACCAGAGTGGGGGCCATCCTGGTGCTGATCACCCCAACATTCACTCCCTGCTAAGGGGCAGGGTACAAAAATGCCCATTTGGATACTAAAACCATCAGGTGGAACAGTTTGCTCTTATCAGAAACAAAAGCTTTGACGTCAGTAAATCTAGGTTTCAAGGTCAGCTCTAACCCTTACTCACGTATGACCTTGGCCAACTCTCTGAGCCATAGTTTTCTCCTCTGTGAAATGGCAATAACAACCTCCTTCCATCTTATGGAGTTTTAGTGAAGATCACAAAATGCCCTACAGACTGTCAACTCCAAAGCAGATGTTAGAAATTCTCACGATGAGACAGTGATGAGGAAATGGAGGAATTAATAAATTGGGCTGTGAGTACCTCAAGGGCAAAGCCTATGTTGCATTTATCTTATTATCCGCAGCGCCTGGCACAGAGGCTGCATTAAATATTTTGGGGGAAAACAGTTTGAAAGAATGAATGAATCCGTGAGTAAAATGGCTTGCTCACGGTCACAGAGCAGCTCACTGTGGGACTGGAACCCAGATCCCTTGTCCCCTTAATCCAGGGCTCTCTGTTCTAGATGCACCAAACAGTTGTGTCTGTTGAAGGGTCAGTGAGGGCCACAGTGTGGGCCAGGTTTTAATGAGCCCTGCCATTCCCAGGGAAAGATCCTGTATGGGCCAGGCAATGCCTAAGAGGCCTTCACAAACTCATCTGTTAAACTTTCTAACTCAACAAACAGAAACCACAAATGTAAATAAGACCCAAATAACTCATACCAACTCATCTCTTTTCCTGACTCGAATTGCACAAATCAGAAAAGTCACAAGATCGGGACAATGGCCCTGCAGAGATTGGATCACGGAGACGAAACGTATATCTGGTTTCAGGCTTGCTTTCAGCATTATCACTTACCTACTGACCGAGTGTCCGAGAGATCACTAGCCCTCTCTGATTGTCAGTTTTTCCATCTGCAAAACAAGAAGACAAGCACAATTAATCCCTTGAGACCACTGGACTGAAATGCATCACAGGTTTTATACCTAATATTTGTTACTGACTGCTTATGATCCCACGTAACTGGGGAAATCGCTAATGGTCAGGGCCTGGAAGGGAATTATTTCAAAAATGAAGTGTGATAATTAATAGTCATGTGTCAAGCAGGGTGCCGACGGTGCCCAACTCTTGGGACAGAAAATTCAGCCTTCCAATCATTTTGGCACTTATTTTTATTTTTCATAGACGTCGAAATGCAAAAGACCATTCAATACCAGGAGAGACAGAGCAAAGATAAATGCTACTACCTCAACATACTTTCAACCTTTTGGAGTATTTTCTAATTTTGTTCTCCTATGCATAGAGTTTACCATTTTGCAGAGCAGGGGCTCTGAAAATGTGCTCTGCTGAAAAGTACATGCAAAGCGTGATTTCCCCTCCCTGCGTCCTGTGTTATACCACGACTGTTGCCCGCGTTATTCACCCATTTTCATTCCCATGCCTTTTGTCAGTTTCCCCAAGACTTTTCAGCCCTGGGGGAGGTCTCTGGCGGGCACTGCGCACACCCAAGTGCAGTGGAGTAAGGACCATGCAACTTCAGAAGCACTCAGGCTGGTCTTTCCCCAAACTGGGTTCAATTACCTCATCTAGAAAATAAGGCAATGGGACTGGCCAATCTCAGAGATCACTCTTAACTGAAAAAGGCGAGGCTCAGGGAAAAGGAAGAAAACATATATTTGAGTCCCTACTATGTGACAGCTATCGAGCTGATAACATCTATGGATATTATGTCATGATCCTCACTGCCACCCTGGGAGATTTTAGGGGAGAGAAAACCACAACTCAGTGATGTTCAGCCACACAAACAAAGCCTGCGTAGCCATGTCGATACCACTTGCACAATTTTTTCCATATCGATGTCTCACCTCTATTACCATTTACTAATTTTTCCAAACCAATTCACATTTTTTACTTAACTTTATTTTTCACGGCTTTTAAAAAAAAGTTTCTGCAGCTCTTTATTTCTGCCCCTTCTTCTGTGAAATGCAGGGGCAACCTTTCAACTAAGATGGATTCTATAACTGCAAAATGGTTGTTAATTTAAAAGAATTTTTCATTGTGACCATTCTATGTAAAAATATCTAATATCCATGAAGCCATAGGTTTGAGGTGCTATTTATATATTTTTTCTAATACTCATTAAAATCAATAGCTTTTGAAATTTGAAATGCTCATCCACATACTACCTGACTCCCAGCGGAGGCCCCTACTTTACCTTGGGAAGGCTGGTCTAAGGTCTCTCACCGTGCTGCAGCCAGACCTTGGAAACTACGTCTGTCATATCTCAAAGCTGAAACAGCAAAAACCCCTAACGTTCATTGTATGTCAAGAAAGTTGCCTGAGGTCACATAGCTGTAACAGAAGGAACCTGGACTTGGCCCATTTGCCCACGTCTGACCCTGTGCTCTCTGAGTGTATTCAGTTTCCCCTCTGCCCCTGCTCAGACCCCAATCTGCAATTCTGTGGCACAGGGCCGCCAATTAAGTTCTGCTTCCAAATCAAGTCAGGCTCATCCTGTTCTGTTAGGTTGCCAGCTTTTCCATAAAGTGACTAGATCGTATCAATGCATATTAAAGTTCCCAAAAGGGCACTTTGGTAAGGAGCTGAATAATTTCTAAAACCAAGTTTAGAAAATGTAAAGTGCAAGTGATTCTTTATTCGAAGATCCAAGATAGTAACCAAGGAAATAGAAAAGGCTGATAACATAATACGCAGGAAGGCCATTGCCCTGCAAATGAGTATATAATCCCAGCTGAGTCAGGGGAGGTGGGAGAGAGCGGCAAAGTGACTGTACTGGACACTGATCGAAACTGTTGTTGGGTGTCTTTCTAGAGCTTTACGCTTCCATTTCCTGTCATCTGGTTTAAAATTAATTGGCATGAATTTTTTATGACCAGAGAGCAAACAGATTGAAAGGCCTGCAGAACTGGCTGAAGCTTGCTTTCTGTAGAGTTTCCCATTCCTCATGAATATGAGCTACAAAGCTGTGCAGACACAGGAAAACAAACATAACAGATTATTCAGTCTAGGTCCAATGACCCCTCTTCCATGAAGCCTTCTCTCACCCACCCAAGTCAGAATTAGGCACTCCCTCCCGTGGGTTCACTTTAACTACAGTCTCTGTTAAAATGCAGTTATTGTCTTCTTTTCTTTAAAGTATTATTTTTCTGACTATTTACCCGAATACATTAAATACAATAAAAACTTGCCTACCACTAGCAGTATGATTTTAGATAGACTTCCTTTTAAAGCTTCTTGTATAAATACCCACACACACAGACATTCACATACACACTCATCCAGATTCTTTACAAAATGGGATCATACCATACACACCAATTTTTACACACACTATTTTTTAAATGGTTACATAGATGTGCAATTAATCCCCTACTGATGGACACATAGGTTGTTTCCAATTTTTCACCGGTGTACTCTAATATTTTTGTACATATATCTTTGTGTGGGTATTTGATTATGCACTTAGACTATATTGCTTAACATTTAAAAAACATTTTAACTGTCCCCACAGGAGACTTGCACTGTCAGTTTCCACTGAAAACTGTATCACTTTCAGTTTCCGTCAGCAGTACCTAGGCGTGCCAGTTCCTCTTGCTCTCATCCGTTTTAGGCATTAGGGTGCTTTTTTATCTTTGTCAATGTGATAGGTAAATAGAGCCTAGTTAGTTTAATCCACATCTCTTGAATATCAGTTGAATATCTTTTTCTATGATTCTTGGCCATTTGTACTTCTTTTGAGAACTGCATGCTCACTGTCCTTTCCCCATTTCTTGGCTGGGGGTTAGTCTCTTTCTTGTTAGGTACATAAGAGTTTGCCATTTGTTTTTTTGCCTTGATTATTTTTTAGCTTTCTTCCAGCATGTTCAATCATAGTAAATGGCACTCCCATCTAGCCTTGACACCTCCCTGCACATCGCTATCCTGCAGCCGACCAGTCACCAAGTCCTATCCATCCTACTTCCTAAGGAGACCTTAAATCAGTTCATTTTTCTTCCTCTTCAGCATCATAACCCTCACCATGCCGCCGTCACCTCTCATCGGGACTCCTACAGTAGCCGCCCAGCTGGTGTCCCACATCCTCTACTCTAGTTCTCTCGCCATACAGAAGCTAGAGGGATTTTTGAAAAATGGAGATTGGATTATCCTCCCTGCCTAAAATCTTTTGACAGCTTCTTATCCCATTGAAGATCAAATCCAAAGTCCAGAATGTGTCCTTGTGCCTTAAAAGGCTGCCTTTAGGACTCAGTGTTTGCACTGTTTGGGGCTCACCCACTGCCCCTCAGGCTCTGTACTTAGCCACACTGGCTTCCTTTCTGGTCCTCACATGCGCCATACTTCTTCTCACCTCAAGGCCCTGGATGTGCTGTTCCCTCTGCCTGGAAAGATGTTTGCTCTCCTCTTTGCTGGCAAATCCAGACTCATCCTTGAGGCTTCTCAGCTTAACCACCATCTCCTCAGAGAAGCCCTGACCCTCCAGACTAAGTGAGCTTTATTTACTGGAGTCTTCCTTTGTAGCACATCTCATAACTCTAATGAAGTCCTGTTTGGCACGGTTTGTTAAATGAGTACCACACCACAACCTTTGTGAGAGGGACTCTCTTTCCGGCACTGTCCACTCAGACCTCAGCATGGTATCTCACACACAGTAGGCACTCAACAAATACTTACTGAATTAATTTTTTTTCTTAAATTTAAAAAAAAAGTCAAATAACCTGTCTATTCCAAGGACCAAGTGATTGACTCTAGGTTTTATGAATAAATTAATGTGAGTCTTCATACAGAAAGCAGACGAGATGAAAAACCAGGCCTGCTTTCAAAGCACAGTCTCTGGTTTAACGAAGCCTGATCACAAAGGATTGTCACAGCTGTTTCCATGTAAAACATTTGAAGCCTTGGCTTTGGCAACCATAGGATCACTGAGATGGAAGCATCCGGAAGGCAAAGTCCATGTCTTGTGCTTTTTTTCTAGTTCCATCCTCTCTTCTACACCCTGTGTTTTTCCCACATTCAAGAAATGTCTCTTAAATGCACTTAATTTCAAGTCAAATTATATAGTCATTATATCTAATCACTACCTTCTCTACTGTCTAACATTTTAAAATAAATTTGCATTATCTAGCATTATTGACTTGATGGTTTTCTCCTCTACAGATCAATACCTACACTTATGAGTATTTCCTCTTAGGTTATTTTCCTGAATTAAAAACAAAACAGCAGTGTTGTAGATCAGAGAGTCTCAGTTCTTCTGTAGCTTCATCTCTGCCCTGCTCCCTGGGTCTACCTTGTCCTCAACTCAGCATTCAGGGCACTGAATTTAGTGAAACTGTACTCCCTCTTCCTTTCCTATGGGGTCTCTGGGATGAAAGGTGGAGAGCAGGCCAGCGTGTAGAGCCACCACTTCCTTGGCTTAATTTGGACTCTTCTCAAGCTAATCATGGAGCACTATCTTGGGCATAATGGTCAGTTGCACGTAAGTTGTTGAGAGACTCACTTTGGTCAACTCTGGCCACTGACATACTTGGGCAGGGACTGAAAGGAGATCAGCAGATCAGGGATTTTTCTGGGGCCTATTAAGGAGGGCTCGGGCACTCAGCCATGCTAAGGTGGCTCAGGAGAAGAATAAAAGCTTGTCTCCTGCCCTGGAGGAGATTGGGTTTCCGTAGGAAAGACAAGACCAAGATGCTATAAATAGGCTTGGTCCTGCCTATGTCTGAAGCCTCATCCTGGCCACTCCTCTAGCTGCTGCTTCAAGATTCCTTTTCTTTGAATATCCCTCTATCTGCAATGTCCTTCTCTTTCTAAAGATCCAAGGAAGGGGGATTGGGCTATCTAGTGGCGCGCGATAAGTCTTTGTTAAATGTTGCTAAGAAGCATTGGCTCTGGAATCAAAGGGTCTGGCTTTGACCCCTGGCTCTATTACCTCGCTGCTGGGTGACATTGGGCAGCATATTTGACTTCCCTAAGCCTCTGTGTTTTCATCTGAAATGAGGGGATAGTGAAAAGGCCTACATCTTGGATTGATGCAGTGTTTATGTGCCCGTCACTTAGCAAAGGCTCAACAAATGTGGGTGAATATAATTATTATTGCTACTATTATAATTTTAGTTAACCATATAGCACTTAGTGTGTGCTAGGCATTGTCCTAAACACTTTACAAATATTAACGCATTTAACTCTCACAAACAATTCTGTGAAATAGAAACTATTATTTTCATCATTTTATAGACAGAAACTGAGGCACTAAGAGGCTAATAAAATTGCCCAAAGTCACACATAAATGGCAGAGCCAGGATTTTGAACCAAGGCAGTCTGGCCCAGAAGTCATGCTCTAAACCACTAGATTATTAAACATAATAACTATTATTTAAGGATTTATCACCATTCTTAGCTATTAAGGATGACTATTCATTCTTATTAATGATGGGTGCCTGTCCACTCATATAGGACCCCAGGCAGCTGGGGAGATTGGGATGGTGTTTGGGCTCGCAGGATGTTAGGGAGCCAGCCAAGCTCACTGAGGTTCAAAAGAGTCATCCAATTTCAGATGGGAACCAAGATCTAACCAGGAAACTGGGACAGAAGCCCAGTGCTGTGTGCTGGGCCAATACGGGGGGAATGGGAGTGGATAATGGGATGTCCACAGTCAGCCCTTGGTACTCTGTGGCTGGAAAAAGGGCACTGAGCTTCCAGGCCCCACCTACTAGGAGGGCTGAGGCTCTGCTGGGTTTCCCACTGTATCCAGACGGACGCTAGGCCTGAGTGGGTCAGGATCTGCAAAAGAAGGGCACCAGCAACTCACAAAGCAGGGCTGGGCAGGCGCAGGGTAACGCCTCCTTTCTGGAAGTCCCTGCTGCCCTGCTCACGAGGTCCCAGCGACCCTGGGCTCAGAGATGCTTCTTGAGCTCTGACTGTCTCGTCTTCAGATGTGGAAGCTGATCTCAGGAAACCGTTGACCCAAGCCAAGCTGGCCGTCTTGCCACCAGATGTCTGAGTGAGGAGGAGCTCTGCCCCGAGGACCGTGCTCTGTAATTTCCAGCTTCGTCATCGCTGGTGCATGGGTTTTTCTCCTGGACTTCTGCTGCTGATTAGGTCCTCAAATCATGCTCACATGAGCTTTCTTCTGGGTAATTCAGAGCTAAAGATTTTGTCCTTTCTCCCTCCCTCTTTGTCAGCTTTCATTTTTTGTGTGAGATTGGGGTGACGGGAGAAAATTGTGCTCTAGCCACGGGACCTCGGCCCAAACAACCTAACACCCCATCATGGCTTGGCAGGGTCTAGAGTGAAATCCTGATGCCTTAACTGGCCTCCAAAGACCAGCTGTGTCCTCCTCTGAGTGCCCCTATCCCTGCTGCCTCATCTGTAGGTGCCCCCCAGCTGGGGACACTCCGCACCAAGTTGCTTGCAGAGCAAGGTAGTTTTCTCTGTTGTGTGGCAGAGATAATGATGGTTTTTATTATTTGCCTAAAAACATGGAAAGTCCAAAAAAGATCCAAGATGTTGCATAATACCATCTCTTCTTTTCTATGAGAACTATATGACAGAGCCTTTTTACTGTTTAAAAACCAAGCAAGTCAACTCTCCTTGAAACATCCACTTGTCCACCCCGCAGATTCATGCTCATCCTTTCACTCAATGAGCAATCGCTGGCTGCTTACTGTGTGGCAGACTCAGAGTGGAAGTGGTAGCTGGGAGGACGGAAAGAGCCTGGGGCTGACCCATGTTCAAATCTCAACACTGACTCAGATAAGTTGTGTGACAGAGAGAAAGTCACTCAACCTCTCTGAGCCTCCGTTTCCTCATCCACAAAATGGAGATCCTTATTCCAACTTTCCAGGGCTGTTGTGAGCATTCTGTGGAAGAGCATTTCTCAAACACCTAGTCAGGGCCTGCAAGTCAGTCCTGAACAGCACTTATTGCTTTTATAATTTCTACTACTAATGATGGTCAATAAGACGTGTTCCCTATACTAAAAGGTATGAAGTGTCACAGGTAGTATGGGGGCCATCTGTGATCTACAGGGGGATCTTGCTAGGAAGGAGTTAATTCTACTGGATGGGACTGGGCAAGACAGGCTTCAAGCAAAACTGATGAGCACGGTCTTTGCAAAATGAAAAGGTCCATGGCAGGAAGTATGAAATGTGGACCCATTCTGAGAAGCGCGAGCAGAAAACAAAGTGGAACCTCTAAGGACATGGGACTACAAAGGATGCAGGGCTGGGTCCTGGGGGCCCCATGGGCCAGGTTCTAGCAAGGGGCTCATCCATTGAAGGGTTTTAAACCGGGCAATCATAGGGCCAGGTTTGTCCTTGAGATCAATCACTCTGGTTGCAGTGAGGATGGGCTGAGTGGGGTGAGGCTGGAAATGAGGCTGGAGCAAGGACAGCCACGGAGCCAAGGCTGGTCCAGGCCCAAGGGGAGGGTCCCTAACTTCATCCATGAGGCTGCTGGTCACCGCCTGCCCAGTTACCAAAAGCTGAGGGCCTGGCTGCTCCAGGGGTGCCCTGAGGAGGGTCCTCTTAACATCAGCTGTGAAATCATCCACCATCCACCCAAAAACAACCTGTTCCTTTCTGACTCGCCTGGAGCAGTGCATCCTCGGCTGCAGACCTTTCAATCCCCGTGCAGTCTCACAGCCCTTGCCTGGAGCTGCTGACAGGGTGACTGAGCTGCTTCCCAGCCTCTATCAGTCAAATTAATTCAATTCCATTATTTTTGTGTGTGGACCTGTGCTCAGTTTTGAGGGTAGTATGAGATTGTAACAGACAAGGCCATGGGCCCAAGAGGTTTACAGTCAAGGACACAGGTCTGCGATGTAACCCCAAGCTGAATGCTGGATGTGTTCAAGGGAGGACCAAGTGACAGTGCCGTCGGGACAAAAAAGACTAAGCTGTGGAGTCTCCTGGCAGCATCAGAAAAGCTTCATGGAAGAGGTGGCACTTGCCTGGACCTGGGAGACTAAGAAGGCATTTGACTGGCAAAGGGTGAGAAAAGGATTCAGGCTGGGGGAAGGCGTATGCAGAGAAAGTGGTTGCCTTCTGTAGCTGGAGCCCAGGGGAGGAAGAGGAGGTGATGGGAGGCAAAGGCAGGAGGGGGCTGAGGTCCTGCTGGGAGGGGCCTGATGTCACTTTCTACTTTCTTCCTTAAGGCACAGGAACTATGGTCACACCAGAAAGAGCAAAGCAGTGACTTTTATAAGCAGCACTGTGTGTCTGGCAATGTGCATTACATTAACTCTGCAAGAGGTCATTTAGTTTGGATTTTATAACCATCTTGGGATGTACATATTATCACCATCCCCATTTTACAACTGAAGAAACTAAGGCTCAGAGAGATTGCATGACCTGCCCAACGCTGCAGAGGCAGGAGTAGAGCCCAAATATCTGAATCAGAGCCCAGCGATCCTCCCTACACAACACCAGCTCCCTACATGATGGAGGCAGATGCTTAATATGCTTCAACAGCCAAAGAAAGAGAATTGTCATCACCTCCACCATCTTCATCATCATCATCATCACCACCATTGTCATGGACTCCAAATTTTATTTCATAAAGAAGGACATTTACCAGATGTGCCTCTTTATAACAAGACCTTGTAAGATTCCTGAGTGTACAGGTTTCATTAAACTCAACCACTACTGGTAACCGCCTATGGTCACTGCTTGCTTACAGTGTGTGAGGTGTTTCCACTCCATGTTTGTAATAACCTTCACAGCAGCCCTACAAAGCAGGTTTTACTTCCCCAACTTTATAGTGGAGGACATGGAGGCTCAGAGAGGCAAAGTGATTTGCCCTAATTAGGCAGAGCAGAAACTAGACGTACGTGTCTTGGTGTCTGGACCCACCTGTCAATCTCAAACTCAACATGTCAACAGCTCAATCTTTACCTCCAAAGGGTCCTCCTCTGTTGGTCCCCATCTCAGTAAGTGATGCCAGTCTCCACCAGCAGCACAAGCTAGAAACCTAGGCCACCCCTTGACACCTCTCCCCTCACCCCCATGTTAACCCATCATCAAATCCTGCTGGTTCTAACTCTCCCAATCCTGCCTCCACTACCCTGATCCAAGCCACAGTCATCTCTCACCTGAGCTTCTTCCGTGCCCTCCCTTCTGGTCTCCCTGCATCCAATGCTCGTAGGCAATGTGATCTTCCCCTGGCTCCAGGGCCCAGAGAGCCTGGCTCCTGCTGGTAGCTCTGCTTCCTTTCACCATATGCCCCGCCCCTTACACTTCCTCAAACAGCCCATTCTCTGTCTTGTTTCTGGGCATTTACACAGGCTGTTTCTTCCACCGCTACTCCCACCTTCACAGGCCCTTCCTTCAGATCTCAGTTCAAATGTCATTTCCTTTGGGAAGCCTTCCTAGACTCCCAGTCTAGATCAGCAGGTACACATCAGGACAGTTTTACACAACTGTGTGTAAAATATGGACAAGATGTCTGTAAAATATGGAAACACTTCCGTAACAGTTGCTACATAGTCACTGCCTGAGCCCCTGGATGCCTCCCACCATGATCTCGGCTCCTCCCTCAGACCCTCTGGCCCTCCCCACAATCCAGAGAATAAGGCATGGCAGGTGGAAGGCCCCAGGTGTGTGCTTGGGCATTATGGTAGAGGCCCATTCTGACTGGCCCGTGTACATGCAGTCAGGGTTGTTAAATATTTGGAACGTCACGTCTGCTCTCTATCCTGTATTTCTCACAGTTCATAGTTACATATTTGTTTGGGTGACTATTGAGTCACTAACTCTGGGAAGGCAGGGAGCACAAGAGTTAAGTTTACCATGTCGAGGCTCATTAAAGAAGACCTGAGTTATGTCATGAATTAAATGAATGGGGGAGTGCTGCTTCCTCCACCTTTCTGGCTATATCTGCTCAGCATTTCCAACTTTTTCAGGCACCAAGCAATGAAGACGCCAGGTTGTTGCAACCAAGCATCAAGGGGGACTTGGCAGCCGAGGAAGGTCTGCCTGTCCCACCAGGGTAAGGTCATAATCTCAACTACCTACAGATGCTTTGGAGAAGGGAGGAAGGCAGAGGCTTTCTGGGCTTGATGTTTTCCTACTCATTAGTCACTTTATCCATTTTATTAAAGAGCTCTCAGACCCATTCCTGGTCCTTATCAATCAGACAACAGCTTAGTCCAAAGAACCATCATCTTGCATGGTTGCTATTGCAAGACTCTCTCAGCAAGTTTCCCTGATTCACCTCTCACCTTCTCACCCTTCTCTGATTCTTCTTCTGCACCAAGCATGTGATCACATCTTTTTTTCTGTTAAAATTTTTCTGTGGCTTCTCACTATCCTCAAGATGCATTCAAACCCTCACTCTGGTTTATAAGGTCTTCATCTCTGGGCCCTGTAGATCCCTCTAACCTCTCCACCTGCTTCTCTCCTTATTCTCTTCTATTTCCTCCAACAACATGCACTTCTTCCTGCCTCAGGGCCTTTGCACATGCTGTCCTGATTTTCAGAACTTCCCCAGCTTATTTCCATCTATCTACTGGGGTTTAGCTTAAAAGGCATATACTTTGAAAGGCCTTTGGTGACTAATCCTGGTTGGTCAGCCCCTCCTATTATCCACTTCTCTTCTTTAGTTACACTCAGCATGCCTGAACTAGCTGTTCAATGTCTGTCTTGAATAGAGGCCCCATGTGGGCAGGGACTGTGTCATCTTGTCCACTGTATATCTAGCCCCATTGATCAGCCTGGTTCTTGACACAGAGGCTCAATCAATATTTGATGAAAGAATAATCAATATGATGAGGCTGTAAGCTTGGACTTTTCTCCTCAGTCTCCAGGGTCAAAGCTGAAATGTAAATTCCAACAGTTACTATAGAGATTTCAAGAATCAGCCAATTAATTTACCTCCCTTCTTCTGATGTGTGGAAGGGGCCTGAAAACTTAGCAGTACAGCTCCCTAAGCGACCAGACAGAACTCCTGGGAGAGAACTTGAACTGTTGAAAGAGAGAGAGAGAGAAGGAGAAAGAGAGAAAGAAAGACTAGAAAAGATGGAAGGAGGGGAGTAGAAGAATAGAAAATAAGCTCTTGGAAGGAAAATGCTGAGTAGGAATGTGCAAGAAAAGACTAATTGAAGATTCCCCTTCACAGGAAAAGGTAGCCCCCGGTAAGGCGAGAACTGGGTCATTCTCTTCCAGGACATGGGCACCAGACTGGATGGGGTTCCCATCCCGCCTCCGACCCTGACAAGTTGTTGCCTTCTCTACACCTCAGCCTCCTTCCCTGCAGAACAACAAGAAGCACCCAGGCCCCCCAGATCTGAGATTCCTGCACAAGGATCTGGAGGGAAGAACTGAACTAGAGAGGGTGGAAACTGAGAGAATGGAGACCTAGAGATCGGAGCACCACACGCTCTCCAACACAGGAGGCCTCAGGGGAGCCCAGACCCATAGCGGGCAGAGGGGGAGCCTCCCTCCCCTCTCCTCCCGCCCCATCCCAGGCTTCCCTGAGTCTTCAGCCACCAACAAACTGGGAAATGTTGGTCTGATGTAACTGAAGTCAGCCAGGCTGCACGGGGCCCAGGGAATTGCCTCTGAAGCTGCTACGGGTGTGGAAGCAGAGTGAGCTGGACGGACAGGCAGGAGGCGGGGCTGCTGCTGAAAGAGTGGCCCTGGGCCTGGTACTCATGGATCCTGGGGGCCAGGTGTTCAAGTGGCCTAGACATTATCTGATTCAAGAATCTTAGCCTTTTTCTCTCATGGACTCCTTTGGCAGTTTCCTGAAACTTACAGACCCTTTCTCAGAAAAATGTTTCCAAAATGCATAAAATAAATTCCATAGGATTAGAACAGAAACCAGTTATATTGAAATAGTTATCAAAATGTTAAAATGATAAATTTGTGATACAGTAATCTTTTATTTCTTTTTAAAGTCAAGATTTATAACGAGATCTAGTGGCAGGTCTAATAACTCTCACAACCTTGAAGTAGTAATGAGTGTAAATGACATTTTGAGGCATCTCCGACAACTATAATGGGATACAAAAATATCTGATTCCTCCTGGTAACAAAGTCCCAGAGACTTCTAATGCTGTTGTGGTTTATTGCCTATATTCACAATGGAAGAAAATGCTAACTTTCCAGTTATTTTTTCCCAGCGCCATGCTCACATTAAGAACCTCTGATTTGGGGCTGTATCTGACTTTACAGGGGAGGAAACTGGAGCCCCCCAAAAGGGGCAGAGCCTTGCACACAGCTACCTAGCAAGTTAGACTTAAAACCAAACCCTAGTACAAGCCTCCTGTTACCTCCCAGCCACGCTCTGCCCACTTTGCAGAGCCCTCTCCCAGGTGCACAATTCTCCAAACCCATTACACAGGACCATCAGTTCACTTCCCTGAGCCTTGGTTTCCTTATGTGTAAAATGGGAACAACCACACCCACCTCTGCAGACTGCTGGGAGGATAGGATGAGAAAATGAAGAGGGAAGGGACTTGTTACCTGGTCAGTGCTCTGTACTTGTATAGATCAGCAACATGTGAGTAGTTATCATATATTGCCTCATGGGAAACCAAAGGATATGAACTTTGGGTTTCCGTGAGGGGGCAGGTCCAGGGTGGCAAACTCAAATGCCTATAGGGGTAAGACAATAAGGAGGGGTAGGGACTGTGGCAAATTCAAGAGCTCATCCCCTTCTGAAAGGGGCAGCTGTTATTCAGTACCAGTGAACGATGCTATGCAGGAAAGTAGGCCTAGTATTGCCAAATCTGACTTTCTAAGAGATGGTAGAAATCTGCATTTTTGGCAAAATGTCCTGGTTTTTATATTAAATGTCTTGATCATTAAAACAGGATGTGAGCCCAAAAACATGTCTACAGGCTGTCGGTTTGCAGCTTCTGGGGTGTACAGGTAGGGGAGTTCCATGGCTTGGGGAAGGAGATGAAACAGATCAGTGTCTCCCATACAGGCCAAGGGGGTCCTCACCCCATCCCAGCCCTGGAGGTGAGATGGTGCCCGTGTAGGGTGGGTATTCTCACTAGGGCCACTGAGGCCCCCCAAACAGGGACAGCTGGTCCTAAAATTGCATTCCCCACCCCTTACTGCCATGAGGCTGCCTGTTTTATTAATAACCCTAGATCGTGCTCACAGCAAATCAAGGTAAACAGAGATGCTTCCAGGGTGGGTAATGCAGGCACTTCTAACAGATGAAGAAGCAGGCTTCCAAATATAAATAGGAAGATAAGATAAATAGACAGAGATTCAAGTCTGCTTCATGCTGATTTACAGGCTGTGTGCCATAGACTTGGAGAATCATGGATCATTTGGGCTGAAAAGGACCCCTGTTTGGAGGATGGGGATACAGGCCCAGTAAAGAAAAAAGATTGCCAGGGCCGCATTCATTGTGTGAATACTTTTGATTTCTCGTAGCATCAGTTTCTTCATCTGAAAACTCTAACAGAATCACTTAGTTTCCTGAGCGCATCGTATTCTCTCTGGCCCAATGCCGCTGTCCATGCTGTTCCTTCCTTCATCTGGCCATCTCCAACTTGACCTTCAAGATTAGCTCATGTCTGCCTTTGGGCATCTGTCCTGACTCCTTCCTCTGTGCCTCCATCAACCAGAGTACCTGGCACAGGATTGTCACTATTGGTGTATGTGTCTGCCCCTCCAGCCAGCTGCGAGCTCCGGAGGGCAGGGCCCTGCCTTATCCAGCTCTGTCTACTCAGAGCCCAGCACAGGGCCTGGCATGTGGGAGGTGCTCTGCAAACCTCCGCCGAATGAAGCAGTGAACAACGTACAGTGCAGGTCCCTCTTGCGGGGGCATACAGAGGGTGCAGATAAAGACTATTATGGGAGAGCTCACCAAACACCATCTTGATACCAAGTTAACATGCTAAATGGTCCCAAGTCTAAGATAAAATAATGACTTTGGCCTGTAATATCAAAGACCAGCCAAAACACGGGTGAGGAAAGCACATTGTTACTTTGATAATCTCTCTTGTGAATAGAAGAGGGAGGCAAATGAAGTAGTTATTGGATCCAACATGTGCCAGGCTCCACACTGGATACTTTCACCCACTGCCTCACTTAATTCCCAGGAGCTTCAGAAGTAGGTGATACCCCTACTTCCTAATTCACAGGTGTGGAATGAGGAAAGCGAGGTCCATCCACAGCAGGAAGGAGAGAAGGCAGGACTGAAGCCAGTTCACACAACTCGAGAGTTCTTCCCATTCTATCTGTTGCCACTGTAATTAACAATGGGCTTCCTTCATCCTGCCTGTCCTAACCATTGCTTAGCCCAGGCATGGAGAGCCAGCCGGTGGAGATTTGGATAAATTATTCCCCCTCACCCAGCCCTGATATCCCAGACCTGCCTCTGTCATAAGCCTGGGGGCTTAGGAGGAGGGGGTCATTGTGGGGTCTCTCTGGTGCTCTCTGGGAAAAGGAATAAAATACATTAGGCAGAAGAGAAGCCCAAAGCCCTCCCTTGCCCTCGCTACAGCCATGGAGTGGGTAAGAGGGAGAGGGTTCTGTTCAGCTTTCTTTAGATTTTGTTTTAAAGATATTATTTACATTTATGTAGTATCCCTAGAGAACTCTGCTTTCGAGAGTGCCTGCTTGGAGACAGAAGTCCTCAGGTTCACACATTTCTTCATCAGCCTACTAGTAACAACTAGAGTAGCAGTAAGACAGGACATGAAAGGGGGTCTGTGAATGTCACAGCTAACACGAATTGCTCAGCGCACACCGGCCACTTCCAGCTTCTAACTGGACAAGATCCCGTGTCCGACAACGATCGCTACATTGAATTCCCTTTAGTCATCATTGTTTGAGGCAGAGACTCAAAGCCTGAAGTCCCAAACCCACCTAACCTCTCTGACTCAGTTTCCATGCCTAGACCTCGCAGGGCTTCTGCGATGACAATTAAGTGCAGGGACGCGGGGCACGTAGCCAGCACAGTGCCCGGCATGTTGCATGCTGGTCTCCCTGGTCCCCACCAGTTTCACTTCAGAACTGTTGGGTGCTGAGCGGGAGGCAGCTGAGGCATGGAGGGAGCAAATACAGTGGATGCGCTATTTATTTCCTACAGTTTCGCCTCCATTGAACCTTGTTAATCCTATTTTGTCCACTGGGCTAATATTTTACAAGCCTACAATATATAGTTTTTTATGAGCCCATAAAAATTCTCAGAGTGAAATCAAATTCACCAGCCACCCTCTGGCTTGACGAGTAAAGCCCAGCACACGAGCCTACACTCCCAGGCTCTCCAGAATCAAACCAGCCAACCTCCCTTCCCAGCATGCACTCGGGGGCCTCCACTGGGGTGTATTCATCCTTCTCTATTTGTGTTCTGACCAATCCTGCCTTTGCATCTTTGCTCATGCTGTTCCTCTTCTGGAACAATCCAAACCCTTCCAATGACTGTTGCCCCCAGCCCCACCTGTGAGAAGCATTTCCCTGCAATTTAAGCCCCTGCTGCCTCTCTGTCTTCAGAATCCCCTGATGCTCAGAGAAGCAACCATTGTTTGTATTCTCTTCTCTTCTTCTCCCAGACTGTTTTGCTGGCTGCAGGGTTCTGAACAAGTCTCTGAACCTTTCAGGGTTACCACATACTCTCAAAAGAAGGAGACCTCTCACCAGTGCAGGGCCAGCGCAGACCCTCACCCTGCTGTCTTCACGTGAGAAATTCCTCCCCACACTTCAAAGCCCACGAGGGCGCTCTCCTCAGGACCCTTTTCTTGGTCCATAAGCTGGTCTTGATCTCTCCCACCTACAGCTCCCCACAGAACTCCATCTGAATCTTTCTCAGAGGACATATCACTTCCTACCATGCTGTCACTTATGTGGCTGGCTCCTCAACACGGTGAGCCCATGACAGCAGGAGCCATATCCTACTCACTGCCACCTCTCTGGCACCCAAGCACAGGGCTTGACATAGACTGAGATTTCAGTAAACATATGTCATATAATAATAATAACAGCAGAAAACATGTATATAACACTTACTATGTGCTAGGCCTTATTGTAAATGCTTTAATATACTAGCTTATTTAGTAAGTACTCTCATTTTTCAGATGAAGAAACTGATCACAGAGAGGTCAGCTACGACACCCAAGGTTGAGCAAGTGGCAGAGCTCCTGCTTGAATCCAGGCCATGTGCCTCCATCAACCATGATCTTAACCACTGAGCAACACCACCCCTGAATTCCTTCATCTTTATATCCCCAGTGCCTAGCAAAGAACCAGGCAGTCAGCAAGGGCTCAATTAGCAAATGCTCCCAACACCCCTTCATTGGAAGGCTGCCACCAGGCATGGTGAGACACAAGATGGGATGAGCACCTGGCAGAGGGGGTGCAATCCCTGCCAAGCCTACCACAAGCACATTCAGAAATGGGCTGTTTTCTCGATGAGATGCACCAGCCCCCACCCCACTTCTCTGCAAGGGCAAGCAAATTCAATCTTAGCAGTGAGCCTAGACTTAGAGGATGTGTGCTTTGTTACCATTGGGTCTGGCTGCTCACCTATTTCTACATTCCTTAAGGCTTTCACACACTCGATTTGTCACCTAGAAGACCCCATCCTTAGCCACTGTCAGAAATAACCAGTTTGTGCCGCTGGGATGGTCCCTGACCCAAAACTAGAAGGCAAGGAAGTAGACTCTACATCATACTTTTCTAACTTGAGTTATTTGTATAACTTTAAGCCCTCTCTTCACACACGCAATGTTAACCTTACCACAGATTACAAAATGGGGGGTTTTCTAGTGTTTTAAAATATGATTCCAAAGCCAAATAGAATTAATCCTCTGGCTTATTTATTCCAGACCTTGCGCAAAGGGGCCAGGGCTCCAGACAGACAAAGAAAACCCTGGCAGATGGTTCTGATGCTACTGGTCCAGGTCTCCCCATCCCAGTTCTTCACCGCAAAGCAGAGGAAATTCCATGCACCAGACCCTCTCTCCCTACCAAAATATATCCCATGTAATGCTTTCCAAAAGGATAATCCTTTGCTGAATGCTACACAGTCGTTTCCAATGTTTGCTGGTAATGGACACAAGGAAGCTAGCGAACTTGCCTCCACTCTAAACATTTACTAATAACTCTTGCACAGAAAGAGCTTCAGTCCTGCCGATTTCAAGGCTCTGGAAATCAGACTCCTAACAAATTTCCTTCGGCTTTGTCTCACATAATCCTGCTTCTGTCTGCTTCATGCACTTCTCCAAATGTGTTGGGTCCCAGTGGGCCATTGTCCTCCGTGAACGATGGCTTCAGGCTCGACAAATGGCCCTCCATCTATCATCGCGGAACTCCAGCAGCAACAACAGAGGCTCCTCTGTTCCCTCCATAAGCAGGCAGAGTGATGGCCCTGCCTTGGACCTGCCTCCCCCACTGTCTTGGGAAGGATACCAAGAATGCTGGGAGCTCTGGGAGGCGAGTAAAGGCTGAGCCACTTCCACTTTCAACGTGAAGACTTTCTGGTCCATGGAGACTCCACTTATGCTCTCTTCTCCCAGGTGGCCAGTCCCTGCGATCATCCATCCTCCACTCTACAGCCTGAGCTTTTCTTCCAGGCATGTCATCCATCTCCCTGTTAAGCTCTGAGAGTCTAATGAGATAATCATGCCAAATGTGTTTTACAAATACAGAATGGGCAGAGAAGTTAAGGGGACTTTGCAGTCAGGAAAACCTGGGTTCAAATCTGACTTGCCATTTTTAGACTGGGTGACCTTGCAAGAGCCATGTAACCTCTCTAAGCCTCAGTGTTCTCATCTGCAAAGTAGGAATAATAATGGCTGCCTCACAGTGTCACCACGAAGCTCAAGTGGATAATGAAGGTGATGGGTAAAAACCACTCAGCACAGTGCCGGGAAAACAGAAGGCACTTAATAAAGGGTACTACTATTTAAAAATTAACAGTATAATAATATTAATAAGAATTCTATATTTTCCCTAAACCTCTAGGAAAATGGATGGTGGAGAGAAATAAATCAACTTAACCTGTGGCTTTGGGTCCCCCTCCACAAAAGGGGCCGGAGTTTGAGTTTGAAAGGCCTGGCACTGCTGGCTCCAAGCCGCCCAGGACCCTCCTGGATCAAGCTCAGACTCTGGCTCTGCCACTTTCTGTGTGAACCTGGCTAAGTGATTTCACCTTTCTCAGCCTCAGGCCCTTCCTCTGCAAACTGGGTTAAATAAGATCTACCCACCTCTTAGGTCCATGATGAGTACTAGTGAGGGAACGCAGGGACAATGCTGGCCTTTAGTTTCTAACATATAGTAAGTGCCAAAGAAATTTTAGCTAGTCACATTAGTTTCTTATTCATTAGACACCTGACAGAAGTCCAGGGCATTGTGCTAGGTGCTGGAAAAGAGAAGAAGAAGATGGAGGAGGAAGAGGAGGGGAGGGAGGGGGAAGTGGAAGGTGGAGGGAGATGGGGAAGAAAAGGTGAATAAGACACGATCCTCCATATCCTTGTGGAGATCACAGACGAATACAGTGATTCTTAGCCTGGACTACACACTGCAGTCACTTAGGGAACTTTAAAAAATACTGCCGCCCAGGCTCCATGCCCGGACGATTCTGATTTAATTGGTCTGGGGTGAGGCCTGGGCATCAGTATTTTGCGGAGGCTCCCCAGGTGATTCTAATGTGGCCAGGGCCAAGAAAGACTGGCCTATTTGGGGGAAGATATGAACACATAGATGCTTTTAATAATATACGCTTAGGGCTCACACAGAGTTATGTACAAAAGGGTGCTGGGAACACACACAAAAACAAAGATAGTGCCTCATCATTTAAGCTGAGTAACAATGTGGGAGTAGGAGTTCACCAGAAGGAGGATCTGAGAGCAGGGGATTCTAAGCCTTTTCTGCAAAACCCCAAACAAAGGCAGAGCCACAGTGAGTCATCAGGCAGAACCCGGAGCAAACCAGGGCAACCAGGAAGGAAACGAGAAGAGTTGGACTATTTCCCAGGAGCAGAGCTCCTCAGGGACCCCAGCCCTGTACTCTGCGCCCCAGTCCTTGGCCAGGGCTGCTCCAAGTGCTTCACCACTCAGAGAGAGAGAGAGAGAAAGAGAGAGAGAGAGAGAGAGAGAGAGAGAGGGGGGAGAGACAGTATCCCACGTGGTCAGGCAGCCTCTGGAAAGTTCCTTCACTTCCCCATTAACAGCACCACATGCCTTGCAGAGAGGCCAAACACTTAGGGTGACTCAAAGGCTTGTTGGTTGGTTGGGGATGGCCTCCTGTCCATGGTGCTGAACAGTTCCTGTGCTGGAGAACCAGGCTGCTCAACCTGTGGTCTGCAGACAAGCAGCTTCAGTGTCACTAGAAATGCCAAATTGTGGGCCCCGCCCAGACCCACAGAATCAGAATCTGCCACGTATCAGGTCCCCAGGTGATTCGTGTGTACAGTAAAGTCTGGGGCCCCCTGCTCTAGGCCCGTGTTTTGAAGCTGTAGGGTGCATGCCGTTTATGAGTCAAGAAATTAATTTAGTGCATCAGAAATAGCATTTCTAACGAAAAGAATGAAATAGAACAGAAACAGGATGCAGAATAAAAAATGACAGAGTTCATCACAGGTAGTCAGAGCAAGTTTTGTTATTACATATGCACATGGGTACACTGAGCAGTATCTGAGAAGCATTTATCACCATAAATTGCATTTTACACAATGTCTGAAAGCCACTGCTTGTTCTTCCTAATCCTGGGACACTGGTGATTCTCACCCAACATTTCCCAGGATTCTGAGCCAAGTCAGGAAACAGTGGAGAAAAGTGGGTTACAGATCTGTAGAGAAAGAGAATGAGAGACTGAAACTGGGCCTGCTGAAGAGCTATATGCTGCGAGAACACTGGAGAAGGTAAAAAAAAATTACAAAAAAGCAAAGAGGGTCGGATTTGAGTGCTGTTGTCTACAGAGCTATTTTAAAGCGCTCTTGGTTTTCCTTTTTATTTCAACGAAGTTTCGTAAAATTTTATACCACCCGTCCTTAGAACAAGCATTGCAGTGAGTTTATATTTCTCAACGTGTGCAGCTGATTTTATGTTCTGGAGAACTCCCTCTCATTTCTGGTGGCTTGCTGCCACCCGCCCAGGGAAGCCGGTGGGGGCAAAGGGTGGGGAGCACCCTTGACTTAGAGTCCATGGCCCCTCCCCATAGGTGTCTCAGGTTTCCCACTGCTCACCATCAACCGAAACATTTCGAGGCACGATGCCAGAGAACTTTGGAAAGAAAGAAACGGAGGCCTCTTTAAAATGCACAGACACTTTGTTTTCTTCAAGGGGTGACAGGGAACAAAATGTCAAGAGTAGAAGTGACACCGTGATTTTTCTTCCTTTCAGAACCGGGCAATGGGAGTTATTAACCTCTTGACACGCGCCTGTTATTTCATTTATACAACGGTGTCCTGCATTCGATTTTGCCTGGGAAATTGGTGTGTAATGGAAGATGACAAAAACGACTTTTAAAATAATTTTCTCTCGGGCTAGTGGAGTTTATAAAACACTGAGTTCAATATTCCCACTTTGGGAAATTCTGCATGGAGGTCACAATGCGGGACAAAAAGTTTGTTAGCACCCGTGCATGCTTTCATCTTCAAGGAAGACACAACTGCACGGACCCAAACTTGTGCTTGTCCTGCAAAATGCTGGAATCAAGACTATCACCTCCTCTGTAATGAGCTGTGGTAAGGTCAACTTGAACAGTTTTAGTTTATTTTTAAAACAAGGAAATGACAAAGTAATATATATCTACAACCTGTAAAGACAAATCATTTTTGATGCTGACTGCGTACATTTGGGAGAATTTTAAGTCCCTCAAATCCTAAGTTAGTTGACATGACTCTTGATATGACAAGTGGAGTAGCTGACTCTTACTAGGATCTGCTATGTTCCTGGGCCTTCATATCTTTATATTATTTAATCCACTTGACAAACAAGGGGATGAGTTTTACAATCCCTGTTTTCAGAGATGGTAAAATGGAAGCTCAGAGAGGGTTAGTGACCTGCCCAAGGTGGCACGGCTCATCAGAGCAACACAACCAGAATCTGAACTCCAGCATGTCTGACACCAAAACGCCAACCAAGCTGACCAAGCGTCAACTTGTTCAGCTGCCTTTCTGCCTCAGTTTCAAAAGTCCCACTATTTCACAATAACCTTCTTTCCCACGGGCTTCTGGTTATTTTCCCAATTTGCTGCTTTCATCTCTCTGGGTCTTGCATCTGAGCCGGCTGGAATTCTGTCTGGCACTGAAGGAACTGTCCTGTGTGGGTGGCTAGTGACTCATAGAGAGACTAGCTGTGGAAGGGGACTGTCTTTCCACAGTGGCTCAAAATGAGACCTTTCCCCTCTATTCAGTCAATGGTTTCAAAAAAGAGTTGAATGGCATATACTTAAAGTGGGGAAATTTAAGAACATTTCAGCTTCGAGGCTGGATTTCCTCACACCACAATTTAAGCATTTCTGAAACTGGTTCATGCTCATAGAGAGAAGCCCCATCAAGAAATGACATTTAAAAAATCCTGATTGGAATACAGACAGTCAATCTAACACAATAATAATGTCTCCAGGGCCTACCATGCTCCTCACACCATGAAGACGGGGAATACGAAAAGGTACCAAGACATCCGCTTAGACCAGGGTATTTATTTATGGTATTTCTTACCATTTAAAAAAACTAGTATTTTTTACCAGTTAAAAAAAAATCCCATTTTAGAGATAAGGCAACTGAGGTTTAGAGATTAAGTAACTTGGCTAGAGTCACAGAAGAGTAAGCAGCAATATTGACATGCTTGCCTCCAAATCCCTTTTCCTCAACCAGGACATTACACTGATATTATGACAAATGCACTATACCTACTGATTCATGCACCTCCATTATCCCTTAGGGCAGAATGATTCATGAAACAAGAAAAAAGAAGAGATGGGCTCTTCCCACTCGCAGATTCCAGAAGGGTTGGCTCACCCTTCTGAATCCAGAGACCTAAACAGAACCTAGAGCTCATAAAGGAGGTGATTTAATGAACAGCCTCCCCTTTTCTTTTGGAGCAATAAACAAACAACTAAAATCTGAAATTGCGTAGATCCACATAAAATCTCCATCTTTGTGATTTAAAAAAAAGTTTAAATAATCTACAAGTTAATTTTGTTCCACTGAATGGACAATTCTGGACACACTGAAGGGACTTCTGGCAACATGCAGCCTGAGCTGGTCTTGTGTCTCTTGTGCTAAGGGGTAACAAACCCTTTTTCCTCTAACCAAGAGAGAGCGACAGGCGAGCAATACGAACGAACTAGATAGCTAATATGAGCAGGACACCACATCTCTGTGTCACAAAGGTGCAGGTGAGTACAGACATCTTGCCCAGTACTGACCACCACCTTCTCTACTATTCAGTAAAACAGTGGATGATCCCACGCTAAGCCAGCAGCCTTCTGAGCTGTCCTATCCTGAAGCTCCACCCCTGGTCCCTGAGTCCATGCCAGGTGATCACCCGACTGGGCACGCATTTGCCTAAGATATTCCTACCGAGCGGAGGCTCCCTCCGTAATTAATAGGCCCGCGGGGTCACTCAGTCCCTCTACGTGTTGCCCACCTACCTTCCTCTGCAATGGAGGGTCCCAGCAGAGCGGGAAGAACATCGCCAACATTCAGTGGGGCAGGTGGGCCCCAGAGCCCACTGGAAAAAGGCACAGACCACCAGCTCCCCTTCTTCCCCTCCTCCGCAGCCTCCTACCTCCGGTAAAATCGCAGGATTGCAACTGAATGCAAATTTTGCACTCAGTGTTTTCCTGTGGAGGTTTTGGTCACTGGCTTAGCCAAGATCCCTGGGCTGTGCGTGTCAGCTGCGTTTTCATCATGCCTCCATCACATGGAATAACTGATGTACAGCTGCATGATGCAAACCACCTAAATTGCGGGCAACAGCTCCTGTAGCAACAGACACAGAGTGTGGGGAGGGCTGCCTGGCTCTTGGCCTGGAGGAATTTTACTTTGGAATCAATCAAAATTGCAGTTGAGAAAGAAATAATAACTGTTATATATTTTTGAGCATACATGATGTGACAGGTGAGCTATTTCCAGTCCTCACAAGCAGCTCTTCAAGGTGACCATTGGTACCCCACTTCTCAGATGAGGAAACTAAGGCTCAGAAAAGCTGAGAAGCTTGTCCAGCGTCACACTGCCAGGAAATGGTAGAACCGGGTTTTAAACTCATGTTTGTTTATATCCAGAGTCCTGATTCTAGGCACATTGCAACTCTGCCTCCACGAAAGGGGAAACGATAGTTACTAAGGGCTTGCTCACTCCAGGCTGATCACGAGGGTAATGATAATAACGAAAATCGATAACATTTACCTACTGCTTACAATACTCCAGACACTGTTGAAATCCTCCCAACAGCCTTCACTTCAGAGACTAGGAGACTGAGGCTCAGAGAGGTTATACAACCTGCCCAAGGTCACACAGTGAAGGACTAAGAGTTTATGCAGGTGCCTCTGCATAAATGCTTCTCTTAGCATCCTCTTATCAATCTTGAGAAAAAGGTGGTAGCATCCCCAATTCATAGATGAGGAAAGTTGAGGCTCAGAGAAGTTAAGAGACTTGCTCAGAGACACCCAGCTAAGAGGCTGGAATCTTTTATCCTAGCAGTGATTACATTTCAGGAGTAGAAGGGGACCTGGCTGGAAGGTTAGCTCACCACTTGCTAGCTATACCACCTCAGACAAGTCCCTTGGCCTCTCTGGGCCTCAGTTTACCCCCGAGAACAGTGAGGGGCTTTAAGCAAGGGTCCCCTTCTGATCATCCAGCCTGGATGCACCAGGACCCCCAGTGCTGGAATGACCCACGTGAGATGTTCTCTCCGCTGAGAAAGGAAGAGAAGTGCTACTTTCAGACTCAACACATGTACCCCCCCCCACCCCGGCTGTTACATTTTCAGGCAAATAAACAGCCTCAAATGCTTCCCAAATTGCTGCTTAATGTTCTTCCTCAGAGCGTGATCTCGTTTATGGATCTGTGGAAAGGGTTTACGGCAATGCTGTTGATAGTGCGTGTCCCAGATGATTTATCCGAGAAGGTGATGTAAAAGAGCAGCAAGAAATCGCGGGAGGAGGAAGGGGGTTCACCAGCAGGCTCTTGCTGGTAAGGAAAGAGGCAGACATCGCTGGGAGGGAGCAGGCGACCTGTCTGAGCTCAAACAACTAGTCACGGGGCCGCCTTGGATGACTTTCTGTACAAGCAGGGAATGGCAAAAAATGGACAGTTTGGGACATGCTGAGGGAGCTGACAAATTCACAGGACCTGTTGCTGTCTCAAAGTCACAGAAAGACTGTGGGACTCTGAGTGCACAACGTGTCTCAGAGCTTTCCCCATCTTAGTGGCTAGTTTGGGGCAGCCAGGAGCTCGAGGTATTAAGAAGCCTGTGTATGGATTTCACATTAACAATGACCGTTTGGCCTGTCCCAGTGCATTGTGGGAATATCGGACTGCTTGGGAGGGAAGGGCAAAGGGCAGATGAAGATGTCCTGGGTCTTGGCCAAAATGTGACTGCGTGGGGCCTGGAAATCAATGTGAAATTAGCTTCATGTGGACCCTCTGGGATTGGGATAGATATAAACTACAGGCCACAGGCATGGCTCTTGGCGATTATACAGTTCAGCTGGCCTCGGCTATTTTTGCCATCCCTGTATCACCTCCCGCTACAACACCTCTCATGATTTAACTCCCACATCTCCGTGTCTTAGTGCCAGTTGTTCCCTCTGCCGGGACGGTTCTGCTTCCTGTGCTCTGCTGGTAAAGTCCTACCCTTCCTTTTGGCTTTTTCAAGTGTCACCTGCCTTGGGAGGCGTCCTTCCCCTGACCAGGGCTGGACTCAAGGATGTGCAACCCGTGCAGGAGCACGGGGCCTGTGCTCAGAAGAGCCCTATGCTTGGTTCAACGCTCTGTCACTGTCCTTCAATCCTCAGTCACTTTTGAACAAGAGGTTCTGCATTTTTCATCTGCACGGGGTCCCCCAGATTATGAGGCTGGACCTGCTCCACCCCTGGTGACTGAGACAGGTGCTCTCCCTCTGTGGTCTCACAGCACCTTGGATGCTCCTCAACAGTAAGACCCATCACTGCTCTCAGTTGGCCTGGATCTTTCCACCCTCTCTTATTGCCCAAAAGAGAGTACTTAAACAATTCAAAGAGATGCAAAAGATAAATAATCCAACACAACCACAACAAACAGCAATTTGGCATAAACTGGTAGTAGATGAGAAAGGAAAAAAGGAAAAGAAAGGCAGGTAACCGAAATTGAGCAGGAATGAGGTTAACTTTCTCAACAGGCAGACCTCAGATTTAGCCCCGTGGTCCCTATCAGTCTAGAAGGAAAATGAGACAGTGTTGTTCACATGATTCTGTGTTTATGAGATAAAAACAAGCTGACTTCTCGGGAGAGGCCCATTTATTCTTAACATCGAGAAGAGAGGAGATTTCTCTGAGAATGCTCACAAAAAGGACCTTGTAAACCAGAGGGGCTTTAATCGGGCATCTGCACCTCCTGAAACAGTTCACAAGATACAGAAGGTGTGTCTTGGGGTGAGCACTGTTTGGGGAGGAGGCTCCCTGGCTTGTGCGGGATTCTCAGATGGGCCCCTGACTCACAAAGGATTAAATTCACTGGGCTGTCATGACGGGGGAGCTCACAGTAGACACTCCTCACAACAAGCCTCAATCCAGCCTGAAGGAGTTTTTACAAAGCACAGTGCTACACAACAGGTCTTACCGATTTGGTACTGAGAACTTACTACGTGGAATTATTTGTGCGTGGGCCCATCTCCTTAAGGCAGTGGCCTTTTCCTTCTCACCTGTGGCCCCAGAGGGCCTAAGTCAGGGCTCAGCATACAATCAGCATCTAGTCAAAGAGGATGAGCAGCTGGATGGACAGCTGGATGGATGGACGGATGAATAAGTGAACCGAACCTCTAACAATCCATCTAGAGCTCCTTCCACTCCAGCATTGAATTCTTGCTCAGAAACACCGACCCACTCTCTGGCCGCATATCTGGTGATAATTCCCTAAGTCTGGGGATCCAGCAGCAAAGCGGGCCCCTCACCAGGCCCCTGAGCTTTCTAAGAAAGATGCCTTGCCCTCTAGGGCAAGGCTTCTCAGGGACTGTGATGGTTAATTTTATGTCAACTTGGCTAGGCTGTGGCGCCCAGTTGTTTGGTGAATACTAGTCTAGATGTTACTGTGAAGGCATTTCTTTTAGAATGATTAACATTTATAATCAGTTGACTTTAAGTAAAGCAGATTACCTTTCATAATGTGGGTGGGCCTCATCCAATCAGTTGAAGGCTTTAAGAGCAAAGGCTGAGGTTTCTCAAGGAAGAAGCAATTCTGCTTCAAGATTAAACAGAGAAATCCTGCCTGAGTTTCCAGCCTGCCTGACTTGCCCTGCAGATTCTGGAGTCAAGAAGATAACTTTAACTCTTACCTGAATCTCCGGCCTGCTGTCCTGCCCTACAGATTTCAGACTTGCCGGCCCCACAATTCCATGAGCCAATTCCTTAAACTCTTTCTATGTCTGTCTCTCTCTCATTCTCTTTGTCTCTCTCAGCCTATGTGTGTGTACACACACACACACACACACGTATATCCTATTGGTTCTATTCCTGTGGAGAACCCTGTATAGCGACTAAGAACTCTTGATTATTCTGAGTAGGTGACACTGCTACTTTTCTCCAGGGCCATCTCTATCAGGGTGCCTCAGAAGGGGACACACAGAGTATGAGAAAGGGAGTTTCAAGAACACAATGAGTGTGATGAACAAACTGCTTGGCCTTAGGGGCCAGGTGAAATGGAAGTCAGAAGGGGCCACTCTCGGGAGACAGGCCCGGGCTCTCTGTGCCTTTAGCTGCTCTCAGGGAAGGTCCTGGCAAATGCAAGCCGCCACATGGCCAGTGACGGGTTTTCTGGGGAGGAGGACACTGATTTGCTCTGGTGCCCCTCCCCCACCTACCAGTGTCTGTAGAAGTTGTTGAGATGGTCCAAAGTCTGCAGGCCAGGGGAGTGGGGGCCCAGCCACCCAACGTTTAACGACTCCCCAAGAGCAGCTAACATCTAGGGCCAGACACAGGCTAACTGAATCTCATCAAGGATACCATGAAGGAGGAATGACCACCTTCAGTTTACAGAGGAGGAAACTTAGAGAAGTGAAGTGGCGGGGATGGAACTGGGACTCCCAGCTGAACCGGAAGAACGTGAACATTTCTGTCTGCTTTGTCCTTTGATTGCTCATGTGATGCTCTGAACAGATGCCTGGCTGGTGTAATTCTGGCTCCCCAGTTACTAGCCGAGCATGGACAAGTAACCCTGTCTCCAAATAGCAGTGGCCTCTGTCCGAAGCCTGCCTTTCAGGATGTTGTAAGTATTAACTGAGATCATGCTGTCTAGTGCTTGCTAGGCACTCAGCTAGCAGAGGTGATTGTCGTTATGATTGTAATTCTCCCAGTCGAGGATAGGGAGGGTGCAGTGAGTCGCTCTCGTGTCTCTGAGAACACACCACACCCAAATGGCTCCACAACCGGCACCACCACCTCCTGTCGCTCCTGCTGTCCTCAAGGGAGCATGAGGCACCAGCTCCATCAGGGCATTTTCGCACCAGGGTGGGAGGGGCGGGGGAATGTGAAAATGAGGAGACAAAATCACTTTGTGAACTCATTAAACCTGCGCGCGCTACCGTCTCTGCATGTTTCTCCTGTTCCCGCTGCGGGTCGGGCGACTATTATTAACCACCGCCCTCAGAGAGGAAACGTGCGCCCGATCCCAGGAACATATTGTGGGGGGAGGAGAATTCCTGATATAGGGTAATCAACAAGTTTTTTAAAAAAAATCCCACCTCTCTGAAGTAGGACCTGGCTCAAAAACCGTCTTGGGCTCCCGATTGCCTGAAGAATGCAGTACAAGCTCCTAGAGCCATAGGCAGGGGCTTCATGACCAAGGCCCCCAGTCTCCTTCCGCTTGGCTTGCACTTCTCCTGTGATACATAATCCAGCCCAACCAGGTCACCCACAGTGAAGCCAGCGGCCTCTCCCACACTGTGCCTGCGCTCGCAGTCAGGGCTGCCTGAGGGCCTCCCATCCCTGCCCATCAGGGTCTGTCACTCCTCATGGCCATCCTCCAAGGCTTCTTTTTTGCCAAGCCAGTCCGGGCTCCCCAGGCCAAAGCCGGCCCCCTCGCCTGAAGTCCCATCGCCCTTGGCTCATTCGTCTTTCTCAGCACTTATTGTACCTTATGACAAACGGTCACTTCCTTGTATGGTTCTCATCCCTTCTTTCTGTCCTGCTCGCTGCCAGAATCACGTCGGATTCTCTCATAGCAGCCACACACCAGGCGTGGGGTTTATAAGCAACCCCTCTCCCACCAGAATCCCACCATCCTGACTGGGAGCCGGGAGGCCTGGCCTTCCATATTCAGTTCCTGTTCAACCGTGTCTCTTTCTCCCAGTCCCTGGAGCTCTTCCATGTTTGTGGCTATCTCCTTAGCCAGGCAGACACCTCCTTTTGGGAAGGGGCCAAGGCTTACTCATCTCTTTCCCCACGACCCTTACTATGTACCTAGTGGTAGGTATATAGTGAGTTTTGGGAAATATCTATAAACCATGGAAGAAATTAGGAAACAAACTAGTAAAAAAGAAGAAAAAATGGATTATAATCTCCTTAAGGGCAGGGGCCCCATCTGACTTAGTTTCCTCTCTTCCCTTTAATGCTCTGGCTGCAGCAGGTGCTCAATAAACGATATGGGTGGCCCTGCACTGACCTATTCTCAGGTCTTGATACTTAAAACACATTAATCTTCGTGAGCACTCAGACATTCTTCTTCCAGCCTGAGCAAAGTGAGGTTACATAAGTCAGCCAGAAGGTGAAGCAAAAAGACTATGTTGACAATTTTAAGTGCCACAGAAATAGATAATTTTAATGGATACAGTATTTCTACAGAAATAAAACACTATGATTGAGATAGAGGCCAAGGGTTTCACCACTGGATGATAGTGAAGTTTAATTTGAATCAATGAGGAAGGTCTACAAGTCAATTACCTTTTATTTCGCTCCTGTGCAGTAAATGAAAGTTTAGGACCAATAGCAAAAAGTACCTTGGAAAGGAACATTTTACCATTTATCAATTCATACATCACTATGACCACATCTATGTAAAACACTTTCATATTTATTAGCTCATTGAGTTTAAGTCAATCTTGATTTAAAGTTCATAGTGAGTTAAGCAAATCAGTGAGTTTAGTCCCATTATCATTCCCATTTTACAGCTGAGAAAACTGAGTGTTAGAGAATTTGTGCATCCTGCCCAAAGTGACTCATATATTTAGTAAGGGCAGAGACAGAATATAAAATGAACTTATTGACCCCCAAGCCCTTGACCTTTGCACAAAACCAGACCAACTTAAGGAACCAGCAGGAGAAGGGGTGGCAGTAAAAGCCAGCTTAGGGAAGGAATCTAAGCCCAGCCATCTGAATCCAGGGACCTCAGAGGCCTCTGTGTGTATCTCCAAGGAAGCAATTCTGCCACTGCCTTTTATTTATTTATTTGGTGAGGAAGCTTGGCCCTGAGCTAACATCTATGCCAATCTTCCTCTATTTTACATATGGGGTGCTGCCACAGCATGGCTTGACGAGCAGTGCATAGGTTTGCACCTGGGATCTGAACCCACAAACCCCGGCCACTGAAGTGGAGTACACGAACTTACCACTATGCCACCCAGCCAGCCCCACCACTGCCTTTTAGTGCCTGTGCCACTAAACTAGGAAAAGGCCTGAGAGCTAAAGGTTTTCAGGCTCTGCCCATGACCTGTGAAGGGAATGCTTCCAGGGCACAATCTAGGGAGTGAATGCTTCAGTGTGCTTAATGACAGCCCTGCCACCTGATCAACCCCCTCTGTCACCCTAAGGGACCCAGGGGTACATAAGCAAGGGGAAATTATTTGAAAAGCTTCCTTAGCAAGATGTCTCTTTCCCTTGTTTCTTGGAAACCAATCCCAACATCCAGCCAGAACTGCTGCAGTACCCCGCTCAGCAGTGATGGGAGAGACCTCCAGAGTGCCTTCTCTTGCAAAAGTGAGACTTTCATTCATTCATCAATATTTGCTAAGCACCTCCGATACCCCAACCTCAGTTGCAGGCAATGTAGAGCTTTTGGTTTGGTGGAGAGATGAAAATTAAGTAGTACACAGAAGACCTGGGGAGCTGGCAAACAAATGTCTTTGGGTAGGTAGACAGGAGTACTCATCTCTGTTAGGGGGGAAGGATGGCCAAGGAAGACTTCTTGGAGGAGGTGGCACTTGAGCGAAGACCTAGATAACTAGAAGAAGCCAGCCATGCAAAGATTGGGGGCAGAGCACTCTCAAAAGCAGGGGAAGTACAAAGCCTTGAGGCAGGAAAGTGTTGGTTTTTTCCAGTAACAGTAAGAAGGCCAGTGTGTCAGAGGCCAGGTTAGCAAGAGACAGGAGATGAGATCAGAAGTTGGCAGAGCAGGTAGAGTAGGCTGTGCAGGCCTCAGCAAGAGTTGGGTTTTTCTTCTGAGTGTTCTGGGAAGCCACAGGAAGGTTTTACAGGAGGGAGTGACAGGAGCTGATTTACATTTTTTAAAGATCTCTCCAGCTGCCTTGTAGGGAATGGATAGAAGGGCGAGCAGGGGGGCTGAGCAGAACCTGCTGAGTAAGAGATGAACATAGCTTGGGCTAAAATGGCAGAAATGGAAATAAAGGGAAGTGGAGAGATTCGGGTAACGGTGTGTTGTAAATGTTTAATGAGTGGCTCTCAGGGAATAAAAGCCCTGTTGGCCAATTTCCATGGTGTAAATACTCCCACCATGGCTGATTTCAATGTGACACCAATGAATGCAGAACTGGGAGGAGCTGTGCATGATTAACTCTCCAGCTGGTGGGAGCCAAAGCCAGCAAACCACTAGGTTCAGGGGTAGACTCAACAGGACTTGCCAAAGGACCGGCTGTGGCTGAGGGAAATGGAGGAAGGAATGGTGACTTCTAGGATTTGGGCTTGAGTGACTGGAAGAATGGAGAAGCCACTTCCCGAACCCCTGTCCTCTGTCCATTCCCTGTCCTCCCAAGTTCCTGAAAGGCAGGAGGCTATGGGGAAAGAGGACACCAGGCTCTGGGCTCCCTGGAAGCTGACCCCAGAACTAGTCCTTCCCATTTCCTCAGCACCCAGTGCTCAGCCTGGTGCACGGATGGAACTTAGTAAAGGACAAATGCAAGAACAAACGAGTGACCTCAACTTCCTCATCTGCAAAATGGAATGGTCATCCTAACACCCTCCAAGGGTGACTGTGAGACTCAAATGGGAAATAGTAATAACAGCTGCCAGAGTCAAGGGCTAAGGGTCCCACAGGCATTACATCATGATCCTCATATCAACTCTGCGACCTTCCACCGCCCCATTTGACAGAGGAAGAAATAAAGCTCGGCGTCAGTAAGTCATGTGTCCAAACCCATTCAGCTAATACGTGGCCGAGCCGAGATTCAAACAGCCCCAGACAGTCAGAATGACATTCCCAGCTGCCAGGGCCACCCAGCCAAGGGCTGCTCCATTACCACTTTCTCACCAGGAGCAGCAGATGTCACACAGGGTTGTGAGGACAGCAGCCACCCCTGCTTTGCCAAGTTCTGCAGGCAAAACAACATGAATAAAGTGAAACTCAGGCAAGTGCTAGGAACCAGATCTTTCCCTCTCCTGACCAGGAAGGAGGGGAAGAGAGGCCCCCCAGGAGCAGAAGAGCATTTGCTTGCAGTGTTGAGGATGAAAGATTCAGAGTGAGAGAAGGTGTAGGGCCTGAGGCCTGGCTGCTGTGTTGGAAAAAGCCCTAATTATGCTGTGCACGATGGCCAGTGTGTTCTCCTGGTGGAGACGGGCTGACCTGTCCCTGACTGATAAGTGCATTTTTTCGGGGCCCCTTTCCACGGCTAACATTTTTTTCCCAGGCTGATAGTTATGAGCCCAGGCCTCGGGGTCAGAGTCCCGAGTAGGGACTCTGCTCTTGCTACTCACAGACTGTGAGCAAATGGCTCCCAGAAGCTTCCTGCACTTCCACTTTCTCATCTGTAAAATGGGGGCACAACAGAGTCCTCCCCTCAGAGGGCTGTAGTGAGGACAGAGGGGGCTCTCAGGGTTGGTTTGGAGGAGAGCTGGGGTGCAAACCATATCGAGAGGCCCTCCCTTGCTCCCCAATATCTACTGCACGCAGTGTAACGAGACTGAGCAGGAGAAAAAAAGAGGAGGAAATAATCCCATCAACTCACTTCTAAATGTTACACAAATGTGACACATTAGTTCCCTCTCACCCTGGGAAGGCTTCAAATTGTCAGATGCCAAACAGGGAGCCTAATGGCCCTGGCAAATCACAGTGCTTCCTGCAACCAGCGGGCAGGGGGGCCTCCCAGGGGCCGAGGAGCTCAGCTGCCCACCTCTCACTCCCAGAAGGAGGGCCCAGCCAGCCTTCTCCTGTTCAATCCGCCACAAATGGAGGCTCCAGGCAGAATCCTCGTTTTGCCACACAATGGCTCTAGTTCCAGAAGCCACTGCTACTCGTGCGGAGAGGACACTTATTCTGAAATCATTGTTGCTGAGAAACTGGTCAGGTTTTGGTGCTCAGTGCACCTCAGCAAAATCCCAACCAGCCTGAGGAGAGGATGATTTGCATTATAACAGGATGCTTTGCTTTAACAATAATAGATGCCATTTACTAAGTCCTTACTCACTACCAGGCACAAATTCCATCCTCACACAACCTACAAAGTAGGTTTGATTATTATCCCCATTTTATAACTAAAGAAACAGTTCAGAGAGGTTAAGTAACTCAGCAGGATCAGCACAGCTAGTAAGTAGCAGAGCTGGAATGTGACCCAAGGCAGGCCAACCCAGAAGCCAAACCCTCAGCCTCCACTCCAGGCTGCCTTGCTAGTTCCTCTGGTACACGAGTGGTTTATTCCCAGGTCACAGGCTGGATTGTAAGGCTAGAAGCCCAGAATTTAACGTAGAGGGCTGAGGGCACAAATCAAACGGTTCAGATACCAGAAGGGAGGCCTGGCCTCAGTTTCCAGGAGACAACTGGAAGTGGTAGAGACCGTTGCATACAGTTGAGGCACGCCGTATCTCAGCTCCATGTGGCCAGGTGGAAGGGGGCGCCCCGCCACCATATCTTCTATCTCTTTTTTCAAAATAAGTCGAACAACCTGAACTTTCATGTAAAATCTCCAAAAAAACAATCGCCCAACATTACAGCATTGTGCAAGCCCACCAAAATCCAACTGGGGGCCAAACTGTGGCCATGGGGTAGCAGTTGGCAACTTCTGCTGTTGCTTTACAGTTTATAAATGCTCTTCATATCCATGGCCTCATTTTGCTTCAATACCCAATGCTGTTGTTCCCCCATTTAACAGATGGAGAAATTGAGACTAAAGCTTAGAAATTATTGAATTTTGGAGACCTTGAAGATACAGTCTGCCCCTCTTAGTTGTCCCAGTTAAGCATCCTACAACCTCAGCCTACATACCTCCTCCAGGGCCAGGGAGCTCACTCCTATGACAGCAACCTGAATCATTTTTAAACAGTTTGAATCTTGAGAAAGTCACCTGAAATTTACTTGCCCGTCCTACTCTGGAACTCTGTAGGTATGCCCAATTCCCCTTGCACGTGACAGGCTTTACCAACTACAGGCAGTGAGTATGGCAGTGGAACAAAGTGGGACTTTCACTGAACACCTCCAGGGCAGTAAGCCCAGCATTCAGTACTCAATATTCAGCATGAGTTTTCACTGAATCCTTAGAAGAACACAGCATAGTAGGCTTCCCTATCCCCATGCGCAATTGAGGCACAGAGAGGCTGAATTCCATCCCCAAGGTCAAAGTTGTTATACGATGGGGAAGGGATTCAAAATGAGGTCAGCCTGATTCCATGGCCACCATCCATCCATGCGTCCATCCATCCATCCATCATCTATCCATCCATCTGCCCATCCATCCATCCAACAAATATTTTTGGGAAACCTACTACATATCGGGCATCGCTCTGGACACAGAAGGAAACAGCTTTCCCTTCTACCATACCATTTCCCATCATCTCTTTTTTCAGGCTAAGACACCTGAGCTCTTTCATCTGATCTTTATGTGGCCAGTTTCCAGTCCTTTCTCCTTCCCTGACTTGTTGCTATGAACATGTGTCAACATCTCTATTACCGTCATTGCCCAGAATGGAAGGCAATCTTTGAACAGAGTCTGGACAAGCATGTGGCTGGGAGTGTCCCCTCCCTGCCTTGGGCTCTCTCCTTTTATTGATGGAGTCTATGCTCATATCAGCTTTTCTGGCAGCCTTCCCACAAGCAACTTTTCAACCAAAACCATGAAAATTGTTTTTACAGCTGCAGCTACTAAACCATGTCTGGTCTTGGGATACTGACTTTAAAGACCCAAGAAAAATGGACTACACCTGACATCTTTTCAGCCAATTCTATGTGCTAAGTGTGTTATAAACATTTTAAATTTTGTATTACTATTTCCATTTTGCAGCAAGAAAAGTGAGGCTCAGAGAGGCTACGTGACTTGCCCACGATTATCCAGCCAGTAAGTTGTGGGGCTCAGATATGAGCACATGGCTATCTGGCTCCAGGGTTTATGTCTTTCCCCAGTGGGTTTCACATTCATACCTGTTAAATTTTCTCCCCTTTGAACAGGACTATTGCTTTGGACTGCTGTCATTGATCCAATATCCTGGTGACTCTTTCCGCCTTTCTTAGCACAAACAATGATCCGTCTAAGTCAGCTATAGTTCCTAAGCATATCAACGCCCAGCGCAGCAAACACCATTGACTACCTAACTGGGCTTGTGGCAGTGAGTAAACAGAATGACAGCTCTAACAAATACAAGCACCAGAACCAAGGGGCAGATCCTAGCCACCTTCCAAGTAAAGAACTGCTACTAAACAAGGGAATGCCTTACAGTGTCAAATACAGTCCCCAGGACTCAGTTGGACTCCAGTGTAGGCCTGTCTTGAGGTCCACAACAATGTCTCTGAATGTGCTTGTCCCGGCTTGGGGCTGAGTCCTCTGACCTAGGCCAGGTGCCAGCGGAGGCCTCCACCTCCACAGCAAGAGATATGAAGAGTAATTATCACAACAGCCTCCAACCTGGAATCCCCGCCTCCAGGCTCCCGTCCCTGGCCCACTTTCCCTCCGTGCTCTGAGTTAACACAGGGTCCTGCTGACGGTCTTTCCCTGGCTGCCCGTCACCTTCAGGGTAAAAGTCTATCCTTACGCTGTGCTATCAGAGCACCCGCAGGAGCTGGCCCTGCCTTCTCCAACCTCCCAGGAAACAACCCGACTCTGTAGCTTAGCATTTTCCAAGGAACATTCGAAGGAACCCTTCTCTTAAAAGATGGTCTAAGTGTCCTGAGAGGTCAGTAAGTCTAGGAAATGTTGCAAACAATTTTACGATCTTGAAAAGTCACAATAAACATTAGCACGTTGCATACGGCTGAAAGTCCCAGCAGAAAAACATCTATTTAACTTTAAGCCTGGATTTCTTATTTGGCGACAGAATCCCTTATCTGAATAACATCCATTAAAGTCCCGAGGGAAAGAGGGAAAGAGTTTCTGATTATTTGGTCATGTCACCAACTTCCAGCTGTTTCTTTTATGCCTGTAGGGTACTCCATTATGCTGCACTCCCAACAAATACCTTATTTTTCTTTCACCACCTGTAAAGCTCTTATTCACACTTCAAAGCCTGGCTCAACTTACAACTTCTCTGAAAAATATTCCTGTAAATTCCAGGCTTGATTCTGTTCTTGCCTTGATGATAGCACCTATCACAGGACTTGTTACAATTCTGTCTCCCCGCGAAGACAGGAGCCAGGCCTGATTCTTCTCTAGAAACGCCAGTGTCTGGCATAGCTCCTGGAACAGTGGTCCACAGTCACTGTGTGATGGGATAGATGAGTCCGTGAATGAACGAGCAAGTGAACGAGTCCATATGCACGACAGGGATGTGGTTCAGCCTGGCTCGGCTGCAGAACTCTGCCAGGAATCCTGCAGCCATGACTGGGGGAAGCCCCCTCCCCTTGGCAAGGCGACATGATCTCAAGGCCATGGCTGCCACTCTCAAAGAGAGTCAATAGGTCACTTCAGGAAAATTCAAAATAGATGCCACCCTGTACATCACTTGGCATTGCTAGGAAACAGCTAGTTTGCTTTAAGGTAGGTTGACTAACATTGTAGAGAAGATACAAACTAAGAAACGGCTACATCTTCTCACCCAGCCATGAACACATTCCCGTCAATTTCTTACTCAGCTTAGGTGGAAAGGCAAAGTTTGAAGTCAGGATTAAAGACTTGTGCATGCTTCTCAGAGGACTCTAGAGAGCTTCTGAAGCATGGCAGTGACTCTGTAAGCACCGAGGCCACAGAGGGACATACTCAATTCCATCTTAGTCTGTCACTTAGGGCCTCTGTGCATCTTTGCCTAGGAGGAGCCTGGAGAAGACAGTCTGTGACAGATCCTCATCCAGAGGGAAAGAGGGAGCAGTAGGTCACTGCTGCCCTCTCCCTTGTCTCTCAGTTACAGAAACGCAGGCATTGGAATGACTCATTCTGCCTGGAATATTGGGAGAGGCTTCCTGGGGGTTTCAAAGGGTAAGTGGGAATCACTAGACTATTATGGTACGAGGTCTTACAGGCAGGAGACTGCTGGCTCCCTTTTCAGGGGTCTGTCTTGGGAACCACCTCCTTCGGGAAGCCCTCTTTGCTGACTCCCAGTCTAAACTCCTAGAGCAGTGTACGCTCATGGGGATTATCTCTGGCTCACAGATGAGGAACCTGAAGCTCAGAGTGGTCACACTACAAGTAACTGGCGGGCTAGGACTTGAACCTAAATCTGACTAACATCTGTGCTATGATGTCAGCGAAATCTCAACTAAACAGGAAACAAACGAACACAATTTTTTATCTTTGTATATTTCCCCCTCCTATATGGAAATGTGTCCTGAGGGGTGGAAGGGAAGCCTAGTTTGGTCCACAGAGCCCCACACATGTCATCATGGGATCTGTTTTCAGACCCTGCTTTAACCGGGTGCATTGCCCTGAGAAAATCCCTATCCTTCTCGGGGCCTCTAGCTTCTGATCCGCTAAATAGGGATAACAAGAGCCATCCTGTACACTTACTTCCCTGGGTATTGGATGATAAATGGGAAAAGAGCTTTAGAAAGCATAACATACGATGTGATACTCAGCACACAGTATGTGCTCAGAAAGAATTGCCTGGTTGAATGCTTGTAAACTATTACTGCAATGCACTGAGGAGCCCAGAGAGCCAGGATTGGGTTCCCACTTGGTTTCTACCACGCTGAGCAAATTACTTAATCTCTCTAAGCCTCATTACTTCCATCTGCAAAATGGGGATTATAATGCCTCCTTGATAATACTGCTATGAAGATATAATAAGTTAAGGTATGTAAAGATCCAGTCCCAGTAGGAACGCAACATATTTGAGTTTCTCTCCACCCTTCTGCCCTCTCTCTAGAACCACTGGAAGGCAGAAGCGGCCTGCTAGCCGCCTGTCACTCCTGCTGGCCAGCTGCCTGGGAGGCCCCCAGCTGCTGGGATTGGCTGGTACCCATGGCAGCACTTACTCAATCATGCCCAGCAGGATGAGACAAACTGTAATTTCCAAGGCTGAGCCCTAGCCCCACTCAGGGACACAGCATGAAGCCACTTTGAGAAATCCACATTCAAGGCACAGTCTCCCCAGGCCCCAGGGAAACGCAAGAGCTGAGGGAACATGGAGGTTACCAAGCTAATGGTTCCTCAATTAAAGCAACTGGCCTAAAGCCAGCAAAGCCAGCCTTTGCAAAGTTTAAGTTCTGTCAGTAACCTAGGGCGATTTTCACGCCTCACATCTGCGCAGCACCTTACAATTTACCAAAGGCCTCTGCAAACAGTATTCATTCAATAAATCCTTGCAGTGTACAGGGAGTGCAAGGCACTTTTTTAAAAACCTCATTTAATTGGTCAGGTCAGCCAGGAAGGAACAGGTGTGTACCAGATGTTATATGGGCACTGCACAGACCACTACTACCTCTTAAGAGAAACTGTCCCATCCGCAGCCAGCCATGTTTTGTACCATGTGACCGTGTCCCATTATGATCACAGCTGATTGGACCAGGGGTGGGCACCTGTCCCACGCAGGGTCCAACCTGCTGACCAGTAACCTGCTGTCGTCTCACTTCGATTCCTCCTTTGAGGACTGGGGACTGGATTTGAGGAATTGAGACTGGGTAGTTAGCAGAAGGGAGATAAACCGAGAGGAGTCACTAAGGGTTGCCAGGTTATTGAGAAGCCCAATAAGGGCTTTGTGGGACTAGAATCTATGAAAAAGCAAAGGAAATGTGTGAGCAGAGAGGACAAGAGAGGAGAAATGCAGAGAGAAATAGGGCCACTGAGAAACGCTGCGTGGAGGCCTGAGCTACTGGAGCTCCCCCTTTTTGGTTTCTGTGAGGCCCTGCTGCCTTGAGGTTTCTTGCTTTTGGACTCCCAAAAGATCCCTGCTCCCTCATAACAAGCCACCCTTTCCCTAGTTGGCGTAAGTGCGTCTCTGTTCCTTGCAGTCAATGACCCTGAGCAGGACAGTACAGAGTAGGTCCCGCCATCCTCACACTGCCAACCAAGGACCTGAGATACAGGGACGAATGACACTTGCTGGCTTCTCACAGCTAGATCAGGGTCTGTCCTGACTCAAGGCCAGCCAGGTCCTCAGAGCACAAGCTCTGTTGTCTCTCACTGTTGTATCTCACTGCTTTTCAGGCTGCAAGAAGCTGTGAAACTATCCACGGAGTCTCAGAGGAAAGAAGAGATGGTACTAGACAGACAGATACTGTGGGAATCTGTTTCTCATCTTTCTCTTCCACTAGAATGTGAGTGCTGAGAGGGTGGGGACAGTGTTATCTTGTTTACTGCTGTCTCCCCACAGTCGAGAAGAGGGCTTGCTGCAGCAAAGATGCTTAAAATTGTTTGCTGAATGAATGACTGAATCAATTAATCAGTCCCAGAACTTTCCGGCCATGATGAGAACCAGGGAGGTTTGCATATCCTTATCCACAGATAGCAATCAGTGCTGCTTCATTTGGGATTCCAGATTCTTCTGGGGAAAATTTTCACTTCCTTCTCCCTTAGGAATTGTTTGTGAAAAGCAGCTGCCATCAACTTGGGTTCAACTCCCGGTCAGCGCTGGGAGTAAGAGGCAGTAGAGGACCATCAAATCCTTGGAACGGGCTGGCCCTGACTGCCAGCCAGACAGCAGATGCAGGAATTCCCACCACAGCATCTCCAAGTGACCTCTGCCCCTGACCAAATCACTGTCAGGGAGCGAACGATGATGGCCTTTCCATTATAGGGCCACCCTGGGAGGAGGGAAGTTGACTTCAAACTAACTGTAACTTCTTTCCACTTGGCCCTGGCTCTAGGGCTCAGGGTCTTACACAAGCAGCCTAAACTATCATAAGTGGAGTATGGAATGGAAAATATTCCGGAAGGGGTACGGAGACATGAACTCCAAATCTGCTGGGTAACCTTGAGCCAGTCGCTTGACATACCTGAAACCAGAAGGTCTGAAGTCTTTGGCCAGACCTGGGTTCTCATCCCAGCTGAACCTTGGGCAAGTAGCTTTAGCTGAGCCTCAGTTTCCTCAACTCTAGGAGGAGAATAATACCATCCAGCCGAGAGTAACACCTGCCTTCTCAGAGTATTCAAATGCGCTGTTGCTTTAAGGCTAGCATGGAAGTCAGGTTTACTCTGGTGGTGGACTCAGTCCACTTTGGGGCCACAGGCCCCCAGGCTGAGGCTTAAAGTGGGAGATGATGGAACCCGGCTTACATCCCCTTCTCAAATCTCACACACAGCACGGTGACAGATCTGGGGTCAGAGTGCTGGGAAGATAACCTGGTTTTCCCCAGACTCCAACTCCAGGGCCAGGAGATAGGCAGGAGGCCAACAGGAGAGAGCTGGACGGGGCCGTCCTTGCCATCCCGTCCCACGACCCAGAGGAGAAAAGCATACAAGGCTCAATGGACATACGATGCGAGTGCCCACTCACCGGTTGGATGACACGGGACAAATCACACATGTTCTCCGAACCTCGGTGTCCTCATCTACAGTCCAGGCTAGGACACCTGGTCACTCTCCATCAAAGCATTGCTGAGGAGCTCAAACATGGTGACAGGTCAGAAAAGTCTCAGTCAACTAACAAGTGCTGTTAGAAAACTATCATCTGATCTTGCAGATCGGAAGCAGCTCCGTGCTCTCCTCCCCTATGGGAGCCGGAGACAAGTTCAGGGGCTCCTGTGCAGAGCTGCAAGGCTGGCACCCGCTCTGGTGCACTCTGCACGTCCCTGTCTGACTGGGATCTACAGAACACCCAACTACGGACTGCTTCTCACAACCCTGTGAAATGCACGTTATTATCCCCATTTTACAGATGAAGAAGCTGGGATCCAGGGTGACTGAGTAACCTGTCGGGTCACGTGGTTGTTGAGTGACAGGTGTAACCCCAGGGAAAGAGCCATGGGGAGGAAGAAGAGAAATAAAAGAGCAAGAGAGGGACAAAAATGGAAGGAAATCAATGTCAAAAAAGAAAGATGGAGGAGAAAAGGAGGGAGGGGGAGAAGGGGGAAGATAGATGGGGATGAAAGAGCAAAGAATGAGAATAGATCCCCCTCCCATGTTCAGGTCCAGAGCGGACACTGAGGGGAAGCTTCTCCCCCATACCTGGGTGTGGGATTCGAGGTGCACCCACCCCACCCTGGCCTGAGGAGGGGCTGCAGGCGGCAGCACAAGGAAGTGACAGGTCAGCAGAGCCATTCAGCTGAGCTACAAAAGCCTTCTGCCAGGGTGGTGAAAAAACATTAAAGGAGACTTCCTCGGGCTTTAGAAATTACTGAAATACAGCGGCCACGATGGAAGATGAAGTGTCCTACAAAGGGAGCTCCGAATGGAATCAATTTCCCTGGGCTGACTTTTATGTCCTATTATAAGAAATTGAAAAATTATTTCTGTGGGGATGTCGCTTTGCCAGTCCACCTCTCCAGAAGATATTGAGAAGGAAAATGGCTTCCCATAAAGGGGCACCGGGTCTTGTCCTCCATCACTGGAGTTGATCCTCCGTTCTGCGGCTCGGGACCCAGGGGAGGTGGGGTCAGGGAGAGTTTGAGGGGCTGTTCTGTTAGGGTTTGGGGGCTGGAGGGGACGGCAATGAAATGGAGACAAATGTGACAGCCCCAGGGACCACAGCTCCTGATGGCCAGACACACACGCCGCCTGGCTAGAACATGATACCCTTGAGGCTGACTAGACTGGGCCAGAGTGGAATGTCAGGATTCCCTGGCCAGGACGCCACATTGCAGAGAGGACTCCAGCAGCTGCTGCTAGACCACACGTGTTTGCGTCTGGGGTCACAGCATCAAAGGCCTGCCCACCCATTGTCCCGTCCCTCACACCCACGTGCCCATTGCCATGAACTTCTCACCTCTCCCTAAACATGGCAGGCTTTTCTTCCACACCTGGTGCCTTTGCTGGAGAGCTTCCCTCTGTCTGGAATGCTCTTTCCTGCAGGTCAGTGTAACAAACTCCCACTCATTCTTCAAGAGCCAGCTGAAATGTGCCCCCACAGGAAGTCATCCCTGACCTCCCTCCCGTGAACAGGGTTCGGTCTCTGTCACCTGGTATGGTTGCCCAAAGAATGGCTCCCCCAAAATGCCCATGTCCTAATCCCCAGGACCTATGACTATATTACCTCACATGGCAAAAGCGACTTTGCGGATGTGAATAAGTTAATGATCTTGAGATGGGAAGCTTATCCTGGATTTTCCAGGTGGGCCCAATGTCATCACACAGGTTCTTATAAGAGGGAGGCAGAAGGATCAGAGTTAGTAGCAGGAGATGTGAAGCAAGAGGCTGGAGTGATACAAGGAAGAGGCCAAAGACCATGGAATGCAGGAAGCCTCTAGAAGATGACAAAGGCGAGGAAACAGCTCCTCTTTTCAGAGCCTCTAGAAGGAACCAGCCCTGCCTGTCTGCACCTTGACTTTAGCCCAGTGAGACTAATTTTGAATTTCTGACCTCCAGAACTATAAGAGAATAAACATGTGTTGCTTTAAGCCACTCAATTTGTGACAATATTTTTTGCAGTAGCAACAGGAAACTGACACACCTGGGCAGGTTCATTCTCCCCGCTGGGCTCCCTTGGAACTCCATTCACACCGTAGCTCATGTGCCAGGCCTCTACTAAGTGCCACACATGTATGAACTCACTTAATCTTACCACACCCCTGCCAGGAAGGTACTATTATCCCCATTTTACAGATGAGGAAACTAAAGCCTAGAGAGATTAGGCAACTTGCCGAAAGAAAATCACACATGTAGTATGTGACAGAGCTGGAACTTGAACCCAGGACCTACTGTATGATAATTGTATGTTTAAGAGTCGGTCTGTTCCACCAGAGAGTGGGGTTATAGAGTAGATGCTGGATTGTCTCCAGGTCCCCAGTGCCTGGTCCAGGCCTGGCTTAAGCGAGCCTCCAACAACTGCAGAATGAGTAAACATCGTGATTGGGGCCTTCCTGATGCTATTTTTGTTCAGCGAACCCTGTTGTGTGAAGGATGTAGAAAATGCAATGGCTGCCCTTGGAAACTAAAACATCCAATCAAACTAGATTATCTGTAACAACAACATAAAGCACTTGACTGCACACTTTCTATGAGCTTTCCTTTTGGGTGGTCTGGTAAAGTGGAAGGAGTCTGGGATTTAGAGTCAAGAAAACTCTGGGTGACTTCCCACAAGTGTCTTCCCCTAAGCCTCGATTTCGTCATCTATAAAATGGATACAATAAAACCGCCGCCAGCAGAGGCACTGGCCAGGACAAACGAGGATCTGCAGACAAGAGCACTGGGCACATGTGACACGGCTCCTGTCCTCCAAGCCCGGCGACACAGCTGTGCAGCTCAGCGGGCGGGTGGTCTTCCTCCTGAACCACAGATGGGGAACGGGGACCCCAGGCTGACACAGCCTCCATTGTGACGGACAAGGCTGGCTAACCTAAGCACTATGGGGACTGACCAAGCGAGGTGCCACCAGAATGCAGCTGTGACAAAGGTCATCTTGGGCTGGGATGATGGGACAGTTTTGCGGAGAAGCCAGCCTGTGACTGTCAAAGATAGGGGCAACTTTGATGGACACTGAGGGGAGGAGGGCTTTGAGGGAGTGCACGTGGGCTGAGCAAAGGCCCGGAGGAGAGATGGCCCCAAGGCGGAGGGGGGACTCTGAGAACGTGGGAGCATGGGGTTTGCGGCAAAGGCCATAGGGTCCTGTAAGACTTCGGAGGTGGATTCCAGTGATTAAGAGGACGTGGAGAGGGAGGCAACAGGTGGGCACCCGGGAGAAGAGCAGGGCCAATCCCCGTGGAAATAAGGAGTTTCCAGGGCCTCCAGCAGTCTCTTGTCCTACTAGAGCTGAAAGTCCAAGGGGCTACCAGCCCTGGCTGCACAGAAGAATCGTCTGGGGAGTTCACAAAATCCTGGTGCCCAGGCTGCACTCCAGTCCAAATAACTCAAAGTCCCCAGGGGTGGGACCCAGGCATTCATATTTGTCAAAGTGCCCCAGGTGATGCCAAAGTGCAGACAAGGCTGAGAAGCACTGCTCTAGGCCTTCGATTCGGGGCCAGGATGCCAGCCCGCAGTCATCTGGATTCCAATTTGGCTAATTACCTTCAGCAGTTCCCAGCACTGTTCGGATGCACCCCTCCCCTGCCCATGCCCTGCAGCCCTGAGGCTTTGCCTGAACAGATACTTCACTTCCTGTCCTTGGCCTGAACTGGGCCTTTGCGGGGTGTTTGTGCAATTGTTTGAGGATAAGGTTCCAGCTGCCCCATTTCCCTGTGCCGGCTACACCGAATCTCTATGGTTTGAAGGCCATGCCCGGAGGCGGGCGCCCCAGCACATGATGGGGGCTGGGGAAGGGTGGGCTCCTGGGGCCTCTGACTCCCAGCTCACCTCAGGCATCCCTAAGGCTTCTCTCTGGCCGACCTCTGGCATGAGTGGCCCAAGAACAAGGGGGTAGGAATGGAATGGGGAGCTTCTTCCTCCTGGCCCTGGAGAAAGAAAGGAATGGCATTTACTTAGCACTCACTCTGTGCCCTGCATTGCACTAGTGCTTTATATGCACTCCAGCCCATTTGTCCTTATTATACCTGATGAAGCAGATACTTGAAGTCATCCTATTTACAAAGGAGAACACAGAGGCTCAAGGAGGTGAAGTGACTTAGCCTTAGGTTTCACAAATGGGAACCGGCTCTCATACCCGGGTCTGTTCACTCTGGAGCCTCAGCTTTAACCCTCAGGGTCTCAGTTTCCCACCTGTAAAATGAGAATCATAATATTTCCTCCTGCGCAGGGTTATTGGGAGCATTAAAAAAGTAACATGTTAACCTATAGAAAGCTGACAATAGAGTGTTTAGAATTTAGCTGATGCTTGATAAAGATGGCCCTGATTCACCTTTTAAAAAAGGACTCCATACTAGGGGGCCGGCCCCGTGGCATAGCGGTTAAGTTACTGTGCTCTGCTTTGGTGCCCCGGGGGTTCGCAGGCGTGGACCTACACACCGCTTATTAAGCCATGCTGTGGCAGGCGTCCCACATACAAAGTAAAGGAAGATGGGCACAGATGTTAGCCCAGGGCCAATCTTCCTCAGCAAAAAGAGGAGGATTGGCAACAGATGTTAGCTTAGGGCTAGTCTTCCTCACACACACACACACAAGACACTATACTAATATGTAGATGATTTGAAAAGGTAGTGTAGCCAAGTTGGAAAGAAAAAGAAAATGGATCGAGACCAGAGTATTCTTTTTCCCCATCTCCACTTTGATTCTTTCTTTTCCATGCTCTCTGAAAAACTAATGAGCTTGTTACCAATGCTAATTAGCTCTTGTCCTGGCACCCAATCAACAAGAAGATGTCTAAGGTCAGCCATCTGGGGTCCTGTGGGTGAAAGCTGAGAGAGAGAGGAGGCAGGGCTGCTGCCCCAGGCCAATGCTGGGGTCTGCCAGGCAGGCCTCCCCTCAATGGCTCAGAGACCATGTAAGTTCTTGGGCATCCCAGACACTGCCCAGCTGCATTCACAGAGAGGCTGCTTTTAGTGTTTATCCCTTTTGCTTGTCAATGTTTTCTTCCCATTTTAAGCCAGTCTCCCATCCGTGGGGCATCCCAGATCCCACAGTGAGGAAATGTATTACAAATGTTCCCAGGCCTAGGACAATGCTTGCACAGAATAAGCGCCTAATAAATATTCGTTGAAGGAATGCACATGTGAAAACTTACACTGCCTAAGTCTCTCAGTTTCCAGACAAAGTACCCCTGAGGTTTTCAGCCATTATTCACATGGGTGGCAATGGGGGCAACTGAGAGCATGAAGCTTCCATGAACCTGACACAGAGGAAGAAATGTCTCTTCCCCAAGGGCTGGGGGCGGTGGGGTCAGGAAACCAGGGAAGAGAGTGTGACCTGGGCATGCATTCCGCACTCCGGCCGAGAGGGAGGGGCTGAGGGTAGAGCCCGGGAATGAAAAGAATGGAGACCTGCAAGAAGCTCTCATACCTGCTCTGCTGCTCTGGCTAAGCTGGCTAGAACTGTGGAGCTTTCAGGAGCAGATTGCATAGGGGGGCTGCAGTTAGACATCCACAGACTGGGCCACCAAGTCCCTGGCCATTGTGGACCCTCACTGGAGTCTTCCAAAATGAAAATTCTCTTTGACCAACACTCAAGAGTGGAAAGCACTTTGAGGGTCTCAGAATCCTTCTCTACCTTCTCCCATCCCACCTTGGCCCTTCCTTTTGATTGTTCCAGGATGGCAATATTTCATTTTTCTAAAAAAAACCATCGGCCCAAGGCAGAAAGCAGAGGAGACAGCCTACCTTCCTAATGCTACCTGAATTTTCTACCTAAATTACCAAGACAAATATTTCGGGAAACTGCACTTGGCTGGAATGGTTGAGTAATTCATTTTGTTTACCATCTAAACACACTTGAGAGCTGAGATAGATTCATTCAAGTTGCCGCTGCTTAGTCGGATGCAATTCACAGTAGAAATCGCTGCCATCTGAAGCTTCCATAACTTCCAAAGGGTAATGGATTTTTTTCAGCCCATCTTTCTTCCCCGCTCATATTTGCTTGAGGATTCCAAATGGATTCTATTTACTGTAATTACTGTTCTAACTGCGGCTCACTTGCAATGCATCAGGTTAATGTTAACAAGATACCCAGCTGATGCTGGTAATGTGTATTCATTGTTCAAACTCCGTACCCACCCCCTTTGGTGGTGTCTCAATTCTATTTTCTGAACCCAAAGGGGAGGGAGCAAAGCCGAGTAACACGGATGTTTCTTTCTCTGTCTTGTTATTCTCTGATGCCATGGGCTTTTCTCTCAACGGACAGTCATTGTTCTTGGGTTTTCCTACGCCCGTATGTACATGGCGTTATTACAAATGTTACGCTTTGCTTAAATACTGATTTACATGTTCACCTTTTCAAATTTTTTCATTTATCAGTGTCCCTAAATTTTGTATTATTATTTGATTTTTAATGATAAGAATTAACATCAACAAAGGTCCTGACAATGTGCACGACACACTTCTCCTGTGCATCTCTATAATAAGAAGAGAAATAATGGCCCAGTGTATCAAGAGGCTTCATCTCTCAATTACTGGGTAGTTTTATACCCATGATTTGGATCTATGGAAAAAGCACACACTTCAGAGTGGGAAAGACTAAGTCTTCAAATTCTAGATGCATCACTTCTTAGCTATAAAAGTTTAGGTGAGCTTATCTCTCTGAACTTTAGTTTCTTCATCTGTAGAAGGACAAAATTAACACAAAATTAATCACATGTTTTTGGGAAGTTCCTTGCACATAGGAAGGGCTTAAATTATGTTATTATTATACCTTATCAATAATTCCAATCATGCAGCAAGATCTTAGGACCACTGCACACACAGGTATGATGGTATTTTAACAGGGTCGGTTTAGGACTTCCAAATGGACTTCCTGAGCTGGAAGGACCTTAGAGATGAAACCCTTACTGCTCAAAGTATGGTTCACAAACCAGCAACATCAGCATTATCTGGGAACTTATTGAAATGCAGACTCTTAGGTCCTTCTCCAAGGGAAAAAGTCTAATTATAACATAACTCCACGGAGTTGACAGAAAAAGAGATTGCCCCTCCAAAGTATGCTGAGCACCTAGTTATGATCTGAAGGAGATAAGAGAAGCCAAGAGGAGACATTTCTAAATAAAACCTCAAAGTCCATTCTGGCTTGTTCCATTATGCAAGCATCTGTAATCCCCCAGAGAACATTTACCCTCGTCCCAACAGTGATGATCATTAAGCATGATGAAAACAAATGCCATTTGTTGATTCAGGTAGATAAGAGTCTGAGACACACGGCTTTGATGTGAGTTGGGCAGCTGCCCTCCCCTCTGGGTAATCTCTCCTTTCCACTTAGGTTACCTCACCTGTAAGATGAGGATAACCACACCTACCTTCAGGGTGGTTTGAGAAATAAGGCAGACAGATGCTAAGGGCTTAGTGTGATGGCTGACACACCGTAGGCACTCAGTGATAGCCGCAGCAGCAGCCTTAGTAATAGTAACAACGTGTGTGTGTGGAGTGGGAAGTGGGGTTGGTCTTCTGCTGTCATTATTGCCACCTCTACAAAAGGAGCTACCGATACCTGTTCCCAAAGTTGAACTGTTAAAGTCAGTCACCTGTCATTAGGGGGAGGCAAAGGAGAACTGGAGTTGAAATTTAAAAATTTAGCTTCTCTTCCTGTCTCCTGGTAACTTTCTTGGGAAAGCCACTTAACCATTGACAATATCACTTTCCTCATCTATAAAATGGACATAATACCATTTCCCCTGACTGCCTCAGGGCTGGAGTGAAGAGCTCGGAACATAAAGCATCTGAAAGTGATCTGCAACCACACAACCGTACGATGCCAGCTGAACAAATGTAAGATCCCTGTGATCCCTGATTCCTCCTAGACCCCAACTCTGACCTCATGATTGTTCCGTGTTTTCTCTCATTCTTCTCTTTCTCTCCCTTTCCCACCAAACCACCTGCTTTGCAGAGGCCTCCGGTATGACACAGGTCCGCTGCAAGCTCCATCCTGGGTTTTACTCTCTCCCCCTTCAAACCAATTTGCTCATCACTGGGGATGAGTCTTTCTCAGAAACTGCACTTTCTCCTTCAAAATCAGAGGTGGATTATCAAGGGATGGGGGTGTGCTTTAGCCTCCATAAAACTCCATTAGTGCCCACCGCAGCCTGCTATGCACACGAAGCTTCCGGGCAGGTCCTCCAGTCCTCTTCCCCACCCCCAGCCCACCACAACGGTGCCTCTCCACTGGTCCTACAGAGAGATTCTAGAGCCTCCTTGTACCAAACTCTCATGGCTTCCTCTCCATTTTCTGAACAACCATTTAAGGGTCTCCTAATGCCTAGGTCTCAGGACAAAGAAACATGGCTGACTTGACTTATCTCTCGCCCATGACGAACTCAAAGATAATGAAAGAGACTGACATGACTGACAGACTTTAGGGCCAGGGTTCTCGTCCCCACTAGAGGAAGTGGAGGTGGTTTGGGAGCTGGCTTCAGGGCCGCCCCCAAGGAGGACCTCACTCTCATGACACTTCAGCATCACCCTATCTGCAGGTGGGGCCTGCCAACAGCCACACTTTCCAGACATCTGTGTGACCTTTGGCAAGTCACTTCTCTGCTCCTCAGCTCCTGGGCCCCTGGGCTTCTCTCAGCCTGTTTCCCTGTCTCTACAAAGAGGAACTTATCTCAGGGTTGGTTTGAGGTTTAAAGGAGGTAAACTATGTGAAAGCAGCTGGAAGAATGTGGCATGTATCAGATGTTTACTTATTGCTATTTCCCTCACTTCTCTTGATGAGACCTCAAGGGGCCCCATCTTCCCAGAGTACCTGCACAAAACCATTTTTCGAGCTTTTTGTACCCAACCATAGTGATCAGTATTTAACAGAGTCATTCATTTATGTAATATTTATTGAATCTCTCTCACGTTATGGTACAAGGCTACCTGCTAAGGATACAGTGGTGAGCAATAGCACCCTGGTCCCTGATCTCACTAAGATCTAACGACAATCACAAGTTGTCTCCCAAAGGACCCTTCCAACCCAGCAGAATCTCCTTAATTGGTATCTGGTATCAAAGCAGAGGGATCATGTGAGATGCCTTGGAGTCAGAATGAGGGGCAAACTAATAATTGCAGTTAAATTCTGGTTCTATCACTTGCCATCTATGTGACTGTGAAGGACTGAATGTTTATGCTCCCCCCCCCCATTTCATATGTTGAATTCCTAACTGCCAATGTGATGGTATTTGAAGATGGGGGCTTTGGGAGGTAATTAGGGTTAAATGGGGTCATGAGAGCGAGGCCCTCAACATGGGATTAGAGGTTTTACAAGAAAAGGAAGAGAGAGAGATCTCTATCTGCATGCACAAAGGAAATGCCATGTGAGGACCCAGTGAGAAGGTGGCAATCTACCAGCCAGGAAGAGAGTCCTCACCAGAAACCAAATTGGCTGGCACCTTGATCTTGGACTTCCCAGCCTCCAGAACTATCAGGAATAAATTTCTCTTAAGTAAGCCACCCATATGGTATTTTGTTATGGCAGCCCGAGCGAACTAATACACTGACCTCAGTTACTTATTTTCTGTATGCCTGGGTTTCCTCGCCCGGTAAACGGGGGAAATTACAACCCTATTTTACAAAGTTGAAGTGAAGATTAGGTGAAATACAAATATAAAATGCTTAGCCCAGAGTCTTGCTCAATAAATGGTAGTTATTATCCTCAGTGTGCCCACTTGGAAATGTAAATGACAGGATGACAGAGCCGGAAGGGATCTCGTCAGCCCCTCATCGTAGGGAGGAGATGAGGCTCAGAGGGGCATGGCTTGCCCAGGATCACACAGTGAGGGAGAATCTACACTGGGGTCCTCATTCCTGCTCCAGGTCCACTCCCCTCCACCACCTAGGGAACATCTCGTCCTCCCTTCCTCTTCACCATCTCGGCGTTGTGCTCATCCCTGACACTTAGCACACCCACTGGAAATTGTCACCTCTCTCACGTGGTGAGTGGCTCCCGTGTGAAGTTGCTAGGAGATGAGGATCCATCACTGAATTCCACACCTGGAAATTCTCTTAAATTAGGTTGTTGGAATTCTTCTCTTTGAAGAAAACCCAAATAGAAAAAAAAATTCTCACCCATGTTTGCCTTGAAAAAGGCTGTGGGAGGAGTCAGAGCTGTGCTAGAGTGTGAAGCACATTTATAAGAATAGCTGAACACTTTTCACTGGCTTTGCCCTTTATGGCTCACAAAGCACGTTTCCACAGATTGTTGATCTGAGTCTCCATAATCATTCATTCATTCATAAATACATATTTATCACCTTCTATGTACCAGGCACTGTTCCAGGTGCCAGGGGTTCTGCATTAAATAAGGCAGACAAAAACCTCTGCCTTCATGGGGTTTTTGCTCCAGCAGGGGAGACAGATAATATATAAGTAAATAAATAAATAACATGTTTTCAGATACTGGCAAGTGTTATGAAAAAAATAAAGCTGGAGAAGAGGAGAGAGAGTTGGGGGAATTGTTTTGAGTGGCCAGGAAAGCTTTTTCTGAGGTGCATTCTGGGCAGGGATTATTAGCATTGCTGAATGAATGGTTGGACCTTCATTTTATAGATATAGAAACACTCAGCAGGTGGATGGTGGGACCAAGAGCAGAATTCGTATTTTCATGTTCTTATTGTCCTTTCCAGCCTGTGACAATGCCAAGTCTCACGTGTGGATCCAGGAAGCCAGACCCAGGGACAAGGTGAAGTCAGTCTGCATGGAGATCAAGCTCCTGTGTCCCATCCAGTCACACCACCTGCTGTCACTGTGTGCTGGGTCCTGGGCTGGGCGCCGGGACCAAAGAGATGAAGCAGACGTGGTCCCTGCCCTCAGGGAGTTTCCAGGCTAGTGAGGAATATAAGACAAGTTCAGATACAACTGTGTCTCGCATTACAAAGCAGGTGTCTACCCCAGGCCCTTCAGAATGGGGCTGCCTCTCCACCACACGCTGAGAAAAAGCTCTCTGATCTCCTGGGCTTTCCTCTCCTTAACCAATAAACAGGAATTAGATGCTGACTCCAGCTTGATTATTGCTAGGGATCACCTGTGCTTGTCTTTACCACCCAGTTACCTCAAGTCCAACTTGCAGGCACCGCTACTGTTAACACCCTACTCCTGGCCATCATCTCTTGCCTGGAATACTGTAACAGCCTCCTAACTTCTGCTTCTGCCCTTGCCCTGACCATAACACCCCTTCAGTATGCTCTTAACCCAGCAGCCAGAGTGATCCTGTGAAAACATTGACCAGTCCTGGCATTCCTCTGCTCAGAACCCTCCCATGGTCCCCACTTCATTCCGAGTAAAAGCTAAATCCTTACCTTGGCCTACAAGACTCTAAGTGATCTGCCCCATCTTACTTCTAGGACCTTATTTCCTTCTTGCCGCTCTCCTCCTCACTTCCTTTCCCTGGCCATGCTCACCTTCTTGGTCTTCTTCCCATGCACCAGCTGGGCTCACCTCAGGGCCCTTGTATTTGCTGTTCTCTCTGGCAGGAATACTCTTCCTGCAGGCAATACTCTTCCTGCAGGCATTCACAAGACTTGCTCCCTTACCTCCTCTGAGTCTTTGTTCATATCTCACCCTATTTTAATGTGTAGCCTCCATCCCAACATTCCTTATTCCCTGCCTTTTCTCCCTGTCACCTATCACCTTCTCATATATGGTATAATTTACTCACCTATTTTGTTTACTGTCCGTCTTCCCTTACTTGAATGCAAACTCCATGAGGACAGACTTTTTTGTTAATTTGTTTAATCTATATCCCAACGGCCTGGGACAGTTCCAGGCAAATGGAAATATCTGTTGAGTAAATTTCAACATTCTGACAAATCACCTTCCCCATCCCAAACCTGTTTCTCCTCTGACATCCATTTTTTTTCTGTTAATGGCATGATCACCTACCTCATCACCCCTGGCTCGGTGCAATAGTTCAACAAGCCTTGATTGGAGCCGAGGAGGTGACAACCCTGTGCTGGTGCCACAGGTCAAAGGGAAATCTGGGAGACACTTCTAGCTCGTCTTTTTTCCCTACCCCTCAAATCCAAACTAAACCCAATAATAAATAATTCAGGGGCCGACCCTGTAGCCTAGTGGTTAAGTTTGACGCACTCTGCTTTGGCGGCCTGGGTTCAGTTTCCAGGTGTGGACCTACACCAGTCATCTGTGGCCATGCTGTGGCAGCGACCCACATAAAAAATAGAGGAAGACTGGCACACATATTAGTTCAGCGACAATCTTCCTCAAGCAAAAAGAGGAAGATTGGCAACAGATGTGAGCTCAGGGTGAAGCTTCCTCAGCAAAAAAAAAAAAAAAAAAAAAAAAAAACTAAACCTCAGCTGACACTGAATTCTGGAGATTCCTGCTCCTGAATATCTCCAGAATATGTCAATTTCTCACCCTCTTTCCCAGCCCTGCTGCTGCCGGATGAAGCAGGAGGCCAGCGGGAGCAGTGCTGAGAGGAGCCGAGACCCTGAGGGGTGGAAAGGAGAGTACGTGACAAGGAGTGACCTGACTGTCAGCAGGTTTTTGGTTTCAGCTGAATGCCCAACCGAAACACCATCACCAGTCACATGCACAAGGGTAAGACCACAACTCTCTAGGGCCACAGAGCCCCGACTCCCAAAGAACCAAGAGCGCCCCCCTCCCTCCTATCTCCTCTGCCCCAGTCATGCCCAGCCCCCACCCAATAGGCCTCATCTCTCCAAATGGGCTCCTCACACCACTGCCCGGGTGACATCTGTGGGAACAGAGAGAGCCACAGAGCGTGACTGCCTGCAGCTAATTGATTTGTGTGAGTTGCTGACAGAAGGATGTGCACAGCCCCTGTGGAAGATTAGGAGTGGGGCATTCCAGGCAGAGAGGGCTGGGTGAGTCAGAGGGGAGCGGGGACATCTGCCCCTTGCTCTCGGCTGGCCTGCTGGGTAGTCACCGCAGCCCCCAGTTGGGCCTCTGTGAATTTATTCCAAGAGGAAGTAAAGGAGAGAGAGGAGCTAGAGAGAGTTAGGCAGAGAGCAGGAGACAGAGACATAGAAAGAGACACACAACGAATTAAGTTTTTTTGAGCTTTTACTATGCACTGGGCCCAAGTTCTCTCTAAAGAAGTAGAAAATAAAAAGGCAATGTGAGAGAAAGAGAGGTGGACCAGAGAAAGAGGAGAGGACAGAAAAATGACAGAGAGACCAAGGCAGATGGGTCCCCATCCGGCCAGGCTGGCGATGTATGAGCAAGATCAGCTCCTAAACCTCGGGAAAACCTGTCTCTGAGTGAGGAGGTTAGTGAGGGGAGGGGACATGGAGCTCTATGGGCCCTAAATACTTTTACCTTGTGGGAGAGGAAAACAGGGATGAGCCGGCCCTAAGGCATGGAGGGGCAGTGCCCCTGCAGGCGGGTCCTCCCTGGACCAGATCATCTCTGACACGCCATGATCTTATGTTTTGGTTTCGGTTAGTTTGGTTTAAGTTTCTTTTCTTTGGGGGTATTCCTTCCCTTCAAATCTATCTGATAAAACAGATGGTACAGGGAAGGCTCCTGGTTGATGATTTGTAGAGAGGGAGTCTCCATTCTGATGGTCAAGCCTGGGAAGGGTTTCTGACCTAAGCAATCTTGTTTCTGGACTGCCTTTTAATGTGGTTATCGGGGGAAAAAATAGTCTTTGCCTTGAACCTGACTCTCTGCATTGCTGAGACTTCCTAAGCCTCATCTGTCACTGCACAAATGTGCCATCCTGGAGCTGTGACGATCGCTAATGCATCATGGTTTATAAATGAGTCTGACGTGCCGCCTGGTACATGAAAAACACTTATAATCAATCAGGTGAATCAGAAACACTGTAAAAATAGCTTATAGCTTATGTAGCTACTGCCAAGGAAAGCTACAAAGAAAATACTCGTGATTAACTGGGCAGAGATGTGCAATTACAATAAAAGAACAAGAGAAAAAGAGAGAGAAAAGGAGAGGGTAGTATAGTGCAGTGGTATACAGCAGAGGCTGGCAAACTCTGGCAGATCCAGCTAGCCAGTGTTCATAAATAAAGTTTTATTGGCACACAGCCACGCCCATTTGTTTACACATCATCTACCACTACTTTTCTCTACAAAGCAGAGATAAGCAATTGTGACTGAAACTGTGTGATACTGCAAAATCTGGAATATTTACCATCTGGGCCATTACAGTAGAAGTTTGCCAACCCTTGGGACACAACACAGATTCACCACTTTGTCTGCAGAGGCTAAATCCAGAGCCTGTTTGTTTTTTGTGTGACCTTGGTTTTTCCACTTACAAAATGGGTTTATAATAACTATCTTTCAGACTGAGAATTCAGTAAAAAAAATAAATAAAGTTACATAAAAACACTTTACACCCTGCCTGGCACAAAGGGAGCTCTCATTGAATGGCATCTTTGTGTTATTGACATTATTTTAGCAGATGCTGCTTCCAGGAAACAGAGAAATTCAGGGAAGGCAGAGCCGGTTGAAAAACTGTACCCAGTGAGCTGATAAATGAATTCCAGGGAATCTCGAAGGAAGGTGACAGAAATAAATATTTGGTGAGTGACACTCTCTGGCAAGTTCATATTCTTTCATCTCTGGTTTCAATAAGAATTTGGTGCCATTTAACAAGGGAGAATGTCGAGCGTCAGTGAGGTCACGCAAAGTCACACAAAGTCAAGGAATGTGAGCCCCACCCTGTCTGCTTCAAATAAATATATACATATTTATCTATCGTAAAATAAATAATGTGGTTGAAGGAGCTGGTGGTATTTTACTTAGAAAAAGAAGAGTTAGTGGTGACACAGTAGCTTGCCTCCAAACACTTAAGTGTTTCCATGTACAAAAGGTCCCTGATTTACGGTAGCTTCAGAGGACAAAACCAGGACCATCAATCTATCGCCTTTCTGATCACATGCTGCTGAAAAATTAAAGTTTCAAGGATACACAGTAATTCTCAAAGTGAAACGTGCAAGCCACAACAGCAGCAAAAACACACAAAACCAAACCAAAAGAATCTAAAGTCCAAAAGGTTTAAGTCTATCCTAAAGATAAGCCAACATGAAGAAAATAATATTCCACATGTGCAGAGTATTGGCGAGTTATGAAGAATTTCCATATATATGATTTTATGTGACCACAAAATCTCATGAGGTGATGATATTTATCAATACCGTATTGTATACTTATAATTTGCTAAGAGGACAGATCTTAAATTAAATCTTACCACACACATACATAAAATGGTGACTATATAAAGGTGATGGATATGTGAATTAGCTTAATTGTGGTGATCATTTCACAATGTGTAGATATATCAAAACATCAAGTTGTGTGTATACCTTATAAATATATAATTTTTATGTCAATGATATCTCAATAAAGCTGTTAAAAATAATTTATGATGTAAATATATAACAATATAAATAAGATTTAAAAATAAAAAAAGCCCACAGAAAGGTAATAAAAATTTTCATAAAAGTATAAAAAAATCATATGAGGAAGGTGAGACACATGTCATATCCTCCCATTTTACAGAGAAGGAAAACTGAGACCTAGAAAAGTAAAAGCGCCTGAGCCACAGTCACACGGCTAGCTGGCTATCATCAGAGCTTCGGCTCAGACCTCAGTTATCTGAGACAAGGACGATGAATCACGGGGCCTCGGCAAAACAAATGTACACAATTGAGTGTTTGTCAAGATGAGAAATGAAAATTACTCTGATCCTTTTAGCAGCCAGAGTCAAAAACTTGCAGGGAAAAAATAAGAAAGCATTTTCTATCCCGAGGGGTCTGATGGGCCCAAGTCCGGCAGAACCTCTTTCATATTCTTTAGATCTACGGCTTCGAAAGCCCACAGAGCACACCCAGGCAGGGGTGCAGGAGCCACTCGGGGGGCGGGTCTCATCAGTGGTCAGAGGCATCTGGCAAGTCGAGTGCAGGTGTGGGTGCCTGTCAGCAGTCTCTGCCTTGCATCTAGACACAGATCCAAGGAGAGGAAGAGAATGTCCCCTTGTGTGTTTAACCCCTCTGCAAGAGTATGGGGGAGTGGGTGTAAGGGGGCTCTGGAGTCCTGGATTCAAGTCTCCCTAATTAATTGATAACCTTAGGCAAGTGACCACCTTCTCCACCCTCGAGTTCTTCATCTACTAGAGGGATAATAGTCATACCTACCTCCCGGGTTGCTGTCTGGACCAAACAAGAGAATGCATGTGAACTGTGCGTCCAGTGCCCGGTGCAGAGTCAGCGTAGCATACGTGGTAGTTACCACCACCACCACCACCGCAATGCTGGCTGTATTACAACACAGCATAAAAAAAAGACTACTTCTGGGGCTGTTCGTGCTTCCGGTCTGACTCTCCTCACTATTTGACCAGAGTTAAGCCACAGCAGCCCTCTGAGCTTCAGTTTTCTCCCCTGTCAGGTGGAAATAATAAGCCCTGTAACATCTGTCTAGTGGGGTCATTAGGAGGAGCAGGCTCTGTAAACAGTAAAGTGGTGTTCACAAATGAGTCAAGGTCATTACCATCATCACTATTGTTAGTCCTGAATGATGGAGGTGGTGTTGTTTTGGGTAAGGAAATAATCTGCTGAACCATTCCTATCCACTTTCATATCTAATAGAACAGTGCCTTTTTTTTTTTTTGGTCCTTCATTTCATGATCTGGTGCTTGCTCTCAGCAACCATTTCCACACTATACATCCATAACAGATATTATAATACAATGGGAGATATCTTTTTTTTTGATGCCTACTGTATCCCACGAAGAGATTCTCTTTGTGTGACATCAGAAAGAGTTGTCCTCATTTTACAGACAAGAAAAAGCTGCCCCAGGTACCAGGCAGAGTACGCCCCCCTCTTTTGCCCCTGAACAAGCCAGAAGATAGAGCAGAAGAGGTGCTGGTTCCACATGGTGGGAGACGTTTTATCAAGTGACTGTGGGCAGCCCCCTTTAAAAGGTCCCACTAAACAAGGCAGTAACTAATAGATGCCTTGGCTGAGAGCTGCGGTCTCTTACCTAGAAGTTTCCAAAGAAATGGCATGCTCTCAAATGCTACACACTCTTTTAAGTGTCCCCAAAGATGTACATGTGGCAGATTTGGCTCAGGCTATTTCTCCCTCTGTTCTGAGGCCACTTTCAGCTCAGACATCAGCCTGACTTTAGGGATGGCTCTGTTGATAGAGAGGCGCAGGAGAAGCACATAAGCCTGGCAGGGGGTGGGGGCAATCCCAAGCCAGGCTCCAGGGTAGCTTGAGGTCATTCTAAATATCACCTGGAGATGTCCTTCACTCCTAACCTAGCATCTCAGCTCAATGCAACTATAGGGACCCACAGTTTTGCATACGGGTTTTTGTCAAGAGTTGAGTCAATCATTTTTGCTCTTGACTGCCCTGACCATAACCCACTGCCTTAGCAGTTCCTGATGCACATATAAGGGGGAAATCTTAAACAATTCAGCATAATCACAATGTGCTTTCCATGTACAGCAGGAACTAAATCATTCTAGAAACAATCGCTTTACACCAAGTTCTCCCATCCTTCCAAAAGAAAAAGGGAGAAAATAAGCATACTGATGAATTTTTTTGGGGTGGGAGTCAAACTTATGCCTTGGGTTGATAAACTCTAAATGATCTTGCCCACTTCTACTAACAACCACGGGAGTTTAATGTGTCCAAGTGTGGCGTGTGTTTATAGGTAAAGTGCTGTAAGACACACCACAGGAACGCTCAATTCCTGGAACATCAAAATGGCTCCTGTATCACTGTGCATTAGGTTAACTGAGAGATGGGAAGAGACTAAATGGAATGGAAATGCTTCCACTTTGAAATGTTAACACGGTAATTACCACACCCAGGGCCTGATTTACCGGGATCTGGGCTACCTTCAGAAATACCACTCCTTCCTAGCACTCCCATCCTACAGGCTGCAGGCTCTGGTAAAATCAGGCCTATAATCACAGCCGTCCTGCTGGATGAAGAATCCTCCAGAATGCCTTAGATTTATTAGTTCTTCATCCTCTTAGCAAACTGCACCTCCTCCCCACATGGGGTTGACAATTTCAGGAAATTAAATGATAAATATTTTAAAATGACCTTTAGCACAATGCCAGCTGTGTAAATGCCAGTATTACATTGTGTTGCTCAGGGGCCTGGAAAGCCATGATTATCGGGTAGCCTGTGAGGCGAAGGTCTCTCCCCAGGGAGCTCTGGGCCAGATGAGGCAGAGGCTACAGTGGGGCTGGGGATTCTCAGGGTAGGAAGCATGCCAATCACCCATGGGCTCAATGGAAAACGCTTACGTCACCACGTGGGGAAAGCAGGGTGAACAACTGTACACAGTATGATCACAAGAGTACCAAACTGTGCATTTGTAGGAAGCTGCATTCAAAAACTTGATGGGGTGGTGAGACTAGGCGTTCATGTCTTCCTTCCTTCTTTTCCTTCCTCCTTCACTCCATTCCCTTCCTCTCCCTCCCTCCTGTTCTTCCTTCCTTCCTTTATTTCCTTCCTTCCTTGCTTTCTTCCTACTTTCCTTCCCAACTTCCTCTCTCCCTCCTTTCCTCCCTTCATTCAATAAATACTAAGTGAGCATCCACTATGGGCCAGGCACCGTGCTAGGTATTGATGATAATGTAGTAAAAACAAAACAAAACATAACATCATCTTTCATTGTATTTTTGCATGCAGTCTTTTTTTAAATAATAAAAAGGCATATATTTCTTTTTTGGATAAAAATAAATGTATTGCTAAAAATAACTGGTTGTGAAACCCTGCAAGACAATAGGGGAAATAGGAATGCAGACTGGAGAGCTGATGCTCTCAGGACTTATTAGCAATTAGTTACGTGTGATCATGATTCTGTTTTTTTTTAATGTGAGAAAATCTTAATTTTCTAGAGATACACCCTGGAGCATCTACAGAAGAAATAATATGATGCCTGAGATTTTGACTCAAAGTAATCTAATAGCCAGGTACTGATAATTATTGAAGCTGGGTCATAAGTACATGGGCGGTTATTACACTGGCTTCTATTTTTATGTAAGTTTGAAATTTTCCATAATAAAAGCAAAACAAAAGCGAAAAATATCATATAAAGATAAATGGGACAAGGATGCTGGGAAGTGCTGAGGTCGCGGGGTTGGGGGTGGGGGTGGAGGAAAGCAGAATGGGTGCTTAGACAGAAAGGATTGCTGATCAGACTTAAAAAAATTTTTTTTACCTCCCTCTACTTCCTCATTTAGATAAAAATTATCATCATCATCAAAGTTTCTTCAAACACAAAAAAATCCCTCCTCTATTCAGGTTCCTCATTACAACCACGGCTCTTCCTCAGCTGGTCCCCACAGTACTTTGTGCAGTGTGATGGTAGTATTTATTCCACCATATTATGTTCATGTATGTATCTGTCTTCTCTGTCAACTCCAGGAGGGCAGAAGTTACATCTTCCCCGTCCTGAGTCCCTGGGCTCTGAGCTGGGCATACAGTGAATGCTTTGTTAAACTGATTTCAAAAAATCCTGGTGCAATTCTTAAGTCTTAAAATGTTTCCCCTAAAATTTTAATAACTTATGTCATAGGTCAGAAAAAAAGAACATGGACATGAAATGCAAAAGCTGATTGGCACTTCTTTCCACTGTATCAGCATGTTGATTCTGCCCACACAAGGAACCTCTCCCTTTTCAGCTGGAGTGGGAATTTGTCTGTGGTCAAGTTTGTAGTCAATGGAATTGCCAAGGAGCATGCGGGACTGTGCCACACCATCCACCCACCCTCAAAATCAAGGCAATAAAGTCGGTCTGAAAGTTGGCATTCGTGCCTGGAAAAGCCTCTTTAACTACCGAAGCAAATCCCAATTACAAGTCGAATGCCTCTGTTTGGGATTTGAGTGGCTAGATGGACTGCCAGATTTTTAGCCATCTGAAAGCCCATTCTCTTAAGACTTTAAGGGTAACTTTTATGAATGAACAGGCTATAAATGAGACCGTCTCATTATCTACTGAGATGTCATCTTAAAGTGAGGAAGGGAATTTCTTAAATTTAACCCTCTCATGCTTACGTTATAAATGTGTTGTAGGAATCTCAAACCCACCGTGTCCCAAAATAAACTAAGAACTGTCCCCAAGTGACCTCTTTCTCCTGTAAGCCTTACCTTGTTGAAGAATGGCAGCCACCCTCACCAGGCCTGCCCTGCCCAGTACCCCCTAGGCCTAGTGGTGCAGTAGACCAAGCTGCCACACATGCCACAGCCTGGTGACGTTACAGAGCTGCATGCGACTGTGCGTGTATGATGGCTGGCAATTATCATGCAACCTGCGACAATGTGGCAAAATGACCCTGGAGCCATTGATCCCAGAACCCAGATATCAGACCCAGATGATGTTTATGGCAATTATGCTGGGCTTTTGGAATAATATTGGTGAAGGTATAAGATGTGAGAGGCATAACATCAGTGCCACCACTGTGAGGGATCTGGGGAAGTTTGAGAAGCTGAACTTAATGATCGTTCCCCAGACTCGTCTGGGAACTTGATCTGAAAAGGGATCCTTGGTGTTTATTGCAGTAGAATGTAACTTGTGTCAGATTTATGGGTTTAGAGTGCTCATTTTTACCAAACTTCAAACCCAGTCCTCCGCTGGACCAGTTCCCATCCCCATCACAAGGTCAGAGCATCTTTTAAGTATGAGCCAAACCAGGCCATGGCCAGCTTCAAATCCTTCACTATATCCCATCTATTGAGCTACTACCTCTGGTTCCAGTACTTGTGTCCTCCCCTCGCCCCCTAGGCCTAGGGTGGTAACAGCTCCCCACTGTTGCCAGGTGCTGGAAACTTCACCGTCGCCTGATGGGACCCTGTCCTTCCCCACACCTTTATAAGTAGTCCACTCATTAAAACCTCTTCAGTCACCCTTTTGAATGTGCCATCTATTTCCTGTTGAGACTGACTGGCACAAATACCGAACTTTGAAAAAGAAGAATAAAGAAGGGGCAGTTGCTCCTCCAGATATAAGCTATGTTACTTAAACAATGGGTTCAGATGGGGAAATGAACAAATACGTCAACAGGAGAGGGTCAGAGGCCTTGCATATATGGGATTTGATATATGCTGGAAGTGGCAATTCAAATAATGGGGGGCAAAGACTAGATCATTCAATAAATGGCGTCATGAATTGCAGAAGTTGGAGCAAAAACAGATGTTTCTCAAGAGATCTTCTGGACCAGATCCCTGCATCTTGTTAGGAAAAAGGATTATTCCCATTTAGCGGATGAAGAAACTGAGGCCCAGGCTGATTGAATGGCTTGTCCATGTTCACCTAATAAGGAGCAAAGGTGTCACAATCAGTAGGACCTGGTCTCACCCATCTTTGAACTTGAAGATAAGACATGTAACTGCAGTTTTGCGCCACTTCCCCGGCATTCCAGTGTCAGGTGCGGAGGCTTGAACAAAATGAGTGCAGACAGCTGCTGCATGTCAGCAGAGGGGGAAATAATACCTGTTCATCAGGGAGCTAATTCTGCAAAGCACACCATCTAATAGGTACCGTATACACGTATACAGGATGCTCTAATCAGCGGGAAGGCACGAACTGCGGTCTATTCCTCATGGACCCAAAATATAATGGAGAAAAATTGAAGGTTTTACGACGCACAAAGCACTTTACTTGGAAGACTGACGCTTTTCCAGGCAAGGTGTTCATTTCCAGACTAAGTTCCCACACTTGCTCACATCCAATCCTGGGGAACAATGTGCACCGAACAAAGGAATGCCTGGGGCAGCTCCTCAATATTTATAGAGTCTGTGGGAGACAGGACAGTGCAGGGTTTAAGAGCACAGGTTTAGAAGCCAGGCAGACCTGGGTACAAGTCCTGCTCTGCTATTTCATAACGCTGTAACCCTGTGTAAGTCTCTTATCCTCTCCAAACCCGTTCTCCCACCAGTAAGAGAAGGGTAATTATATCCCACAGGAGTGCTGGGATATTAAACGAAATAATGGAGGTAAAGTGCCGGCACATACTTAGCAGTCAAGGAGCTTTAACCATTACTATGAGACTGACTTCCTTGTGTGGCCCATTGTCTTATTCTAAACATTCCCAGAGGAGGTTCTAAAAATGTTAGCAATGGCAGTACTGCAGGAACAAGCACATTGCCTCTCAGAATGCAGCCCTGACATGTTTTGTTGGGTTGCACAGTGTTTTTTTCTTTAAATCACATTAATTGACAATAAATTAAAATCACAACATTTCACATAAAAATCTGGATTTCTTTTTTCTCTTGGAACAATAAAAGGTGTGGTGACAAAATACCTGCATTCCCTTTTGGCCACAATGAGCTGGAGTTGAATGGCAGCTGCCCCCTTTAGAAGAGCCACCACAGGTTCTCCATTGCCACAGTCCCCACCCAGCCCAATTGCCTCCACCTGCCTGATCCCTGTAAGCATTTGAGTTTGGGACTCAATCTGATGTGAAGCTTTCCTCCCTCAACCTGAAGGTAGAAAAATGTGGATTTGGGAAATGTAACACTTTATCAGAAGACAGCTTATGATGTAATGACTACGGATTTTGGAATTTGACCTGAGTTTGACTTGTGGCTCTGACACTTCCCAGCTGTGTGGGCTTGGTACAGTTTGTCTCTGAAATCATCCCTGAAATTCATATTTCTTCATCTGAAAAATGCAGATCAAACATCTCCCAGGGTTGGTATGAGGATTAGATGAGACAGTGGGAACAAAGTGTCTAGCACAGTGTCTGGCACACAGGGGACTCTCAGTAAGATGTAATTATCATAGCAATTATTTTGGAAAAAATAGGGCTGGGAGACCAAGATTATGAATAAACTTTTGAAATCACTTCATGTTGTTTTACTAAACTATACTTATTAACAAGGCTATTTTATACATCCTATTTTTACATAACTTGCCCTATACATTTCACTTTCACATCCCAGTCTTTGCTAGCTAGAAACACTCAGGATCTCCCTCCCTCATCGGTTCAATGAGATGTCTGTGCCTTTGTTTGCTTACATGCAAGTAATACATACGTCAAAGGAATTTTTTCTGGATCTGGTCCTTCATCTTAATGAATTTGATGTTTTCCCCTGAAGACCATTGGCGCCCACCTTCCAAATTCCATTGTGTTCCCAGAGATGAAAGGTAACTTTACTGATTGAGACTGAAAAACACTTTGGAGGACCCTTGTTTTACCTAAGCGACATCACGGAGGAGGCATTTTTCAAACACCACCCATGAAAGAGAAACCTGTGTAATCTTAACTCTGGCCATGGAAATTCTATTCATTAAACACATATGTGTTCCATGTCTACATGTGCCAGATGCTGCACTTGCTGGGCACTGGGGATAAAGCAGAGAGTGACACAGGCATGGTCCCTGTGCCCACAGACCACACGCACTTGCCTGAGCACATCATAAGCTGGCCGCCTCCACCTCCACCTGCCCCGTGGGCCTGCCATGGACGACAAGGCCCTGGAGGTGCGGGGAAGAGTTCTCTCCATCTCTCTCCTCCTGCTCCCTCATCAACCTTATCTTTCCCTGCTCAAGTCTTTTTCTTCTAGTTATCTCCATCAAGAGTGATGTCAAGGGGCCGCCCGGGGCGCAGCGGTTTAGTTCGTGCTTGGCAGCCCGGGGTTCGCGAGTTCAGATCCCGAGTGCCTGCTGACGCACTGCCTGTCAGCCATGCCGTGGTGGCGTCCCAAATAAAAGTGGAGGAAGATGGGCACGGATGTTAGCCCAGGGCCAGTCTTCCTCAGCAAAAAGGGGAGGATTGGCAACAGATGTTAGCTCAGGGCTGGTCTTCCCCACACAAAAAAAGAGTGATGTCAAGAATCATATATACCGAACTAAAATCTTCACAGATGTGGAAAAGATATCATAAAAATATAAATCAGGCAAATTTACCGGTGGCCAATGAATTACTATATAATATTAGTAACAATGATGACAAAAATAACGAGCACTTATTCAATGTCTGCCACTTGCCAGGCACTGTACTATCTCATCTAATCCAGCAACAACTCCTCGAGGTAAGTACTATAATCCCAGTTTTACAGACAAGGAAACTGAGGCTCAGATCACAGCGAGGCCCGGTGTCACACAGCTGTAAATGCCCGAGGGAGGGCCTCACCCCAGGCCAGTCTGACTCACACGCCGGGGGCTCTATCTGCTATACTGGTTGTTCTCTATTTGCTTTAACAATCAGTCTCCGTAATTTATCGCTTTGTAAATTTCTTTTCTCAAGTGGATTTAATAGGAATACTCAAAATTACTCAGCTAGAGACATTTACTATACAATGAATACATTGCTTTTTCTTTAAAATTTAGTTGTTTCTAAGATAAAAACTAAACCTCTGGGAGACATGTTCCAAAATCTTCCTAAGGAGGTATTTAGCTGATAATCCACAATGGCTTTGATTGAGGGATAAATATGGGATTGCCACTTAGACTTTCGGGAAAATATATGTAATTACAAAGATTTAGCAAAGTATGAATAACAAATTGTTTTTTAACCCATGGCACTAAGAATAGCAGCATCAAGAGGCGTGGGCTGGGATGCTGAGCACCGTATCTGCCCCCAAATACCCGTTAGACTTGAGGTAAGTGCCTCTCTCATGCCAGCTTTCTTTCCAGAGAATTGGGAAAAGGTGTTTGCATGGCCTTTGATGAAGGAAAAAGCCAGCCCATTGGCCCTCCCTCCTTCTTAGGCCCATCACAGCCCCTAATGAGTTAGTCAGCCTCAGAGCTCCCAGCAGCAATTATATTATGAATGATTCCAGGTTCTTTTTATTGGGAGGGTTTTGAAATCATGAGATTTTTAAAGCAAACAAGGCCCTAGGTGTTTAAATCCTGTCTCATGGGAGGAAACTTTTGGAGGTGATGGATAAGTTTATGGCGTTGATAGTGATGATGCTTTCACGGGTATACACTTACCTCCAAACACATCAAGCTGTATACATTAAATGTCTACAGATGTCCAGCATATCTCAACAAAGCAGTTAAAAAATGTTAGAATTGTCGGGCCAGCCCCGGTGGCCTGGTGGTTAAGTTCAGCATGCTCCACTTCTGTGGCCCAGGTTCAGTTCCCAGGCACTGACCTACACCACTCTGTTAGCGGCCCTCTGTGCTGGTGGCCCACATACTAAAAAACAGGAAGATTGGCATGGATGTTAGCTCAGGGAAAAATCTTCCTTAGCAAAAAAAAAAGAAAGAAAGAAAAGTTAGAATTGATTATTTACTGGATGTGTAATAATGTACCAATGTGCTTCAATGTTCTCTGTCCTAAAGAAGATTTTGTTCAGCAGTGGTTGAGAGTTTTGACTGTTTTACTTCTTTCCTATGGCCAGTTTGAAAATCAACCCCAAGTGGTCCCCTAATAAAATATACTCTAAGCAGTTAAAAAAATTCCTGTCAGAGGCCAAGTTGGTGGTGTAGCGGTTAAGTTCGCACACTCCACTTTGGTGGCTTGGGTTTCACAGGTTTGGACCAATGCACCACTCATCAAGCCATGCTGTGGAGGCATCCCACATGTAAAGTAGAGGAAGATGGGCAAGGATGTTAGCCCAGGGCCAATCTTCCTCAAGCAAAAAAAAAAAAAAAAAAGAGGAAGATTGGCAACAGATGTTAGCTCAAGGCTAAACTTCCTCACCAAAAAAAGAGAAAGAAAATCCTGTCAGAGATAGAAGTCAAAATACCCTGAAGAGGCTGACCTCTGCTATCTTCTAACCAGGCTTCTCTAAATTCCATCATCTGTTCCAGAAGCATTTTTGCCAAGCTCTGGGCCAGATGCTGAGGACACAATGATGAACTGACAGCCATGGCTGCTGCCCTCTGGAACTTATACTCCAGTGGGGAGACTAGCATTAACAACTAATTACGGGGTTAGTGATTTACCAGAATAGCGACAAGTGCAGAGAGAAGTAGGAGGAGCTAAGAAAGCAAAAGAACGAGGGCAGCTCCACCAGATCTCGGGAGGGTGTGGGAAGGTCTGCGGAGGAAGTGACATTGGTGAAGCATGGGATGTTTGAGGAATATGAGAATGCCCAGTGTGGGTAGGGGGAAGCCTGTGGTGGGGATGGGGCTGGTGAGGCAGCAGGGACTGGGGCATATAAGGTTCATGCCCCCCAAAATGTGTTAAAGACTTTGAATTTTACGTTGAGATTGATGGAAAGCCACTGATGGGCTCTAGGCAGGGGAGTCCACTGTGAGAGGTCACCATAGCGGTGGAGCAGACAGTGAGTTGGAGGCAGCGGTGTGCGGGGGTCGGCTTGCACAGCTTAGAGAGTCATTATGCGCACCTCATCCCAATGCCACATTCAGTAACGTCGTGTTGGTAGCAGGAAATCAGCCATAGTAGGAATATTTACACCACAGAAATTGAAAAACACTTCAGATCAGGGCTCCCTTGCCTTAGAGAGCCAGTTGCTAAACATTTAACAATGCACCACTGACTGGTGAGGACAAGGAAGGTGGTGGAAAGACCAGTTAGGAACAGTAATCTAGGCAGCAGTGGAGGGTGGCTGGGACCAGGCTGGTGGCAGTGGGGATGAAGAAAAGGAAGTGTGTGTGTTTGTCTATCATTTGTGTAGGATGAAAGGGAGAGATTGGCTCTTATGTGTCGCAAATATTTCCTAAGCCCCTCCCATGTCCAGGCTGAGGACAGAGAAGAGAGAGGATGTTCTGCATGTCCTTAAAGAGAACAAAGCCAGGGGCCGCCCGGTGGCGCAGCGGTGTAGTCCGCGCTTGGCAGCCCGGGGTTCGCGAGTTCGGATCCTGGGCGCCCGCCGACGCACTGCCTGTCAGCCATGCCGTGGCGGCGTCCCATATAAAGTGGAGGAAGATGGGCACGATGTTAGCTCAGGGCCAGTCTTCCTCAGCAAAAAGGGGAGGATGGGCGACGGATGTTAGCTCAGGGCTGGTCTTCCCCACAAAAAAAAAAAAAAAAAAAAAGAGAACAAAGCCATGTCAGAGCTATTTTAGTTCATGGTAGGATATACCGACTTTCAGAATGCATTAAATTCCATAAGATACATTCAGGCAATAATAATAATAACAGCAGCAGCAGCTATACTACGTACTGAGTGCTCACTAAATGATAGGCACTATATATTTTTAATCCCTATTGTTACTCAATGGAGTAGATATTATCATTCCTGTTTTACAGATAGAAAATTGAGGCTTAAAAAGGTTGAGTCACTTTCCCCAAGCACTTACTGGTGTTGGGAGTACAGAAGAGGAAGACGGTACCATTTCTGGAGGAAGGTGACATTGAGCTCTGCTTTGAAGGTCGGGGAGAACTGGAACATGGGGAGACGGCAGGCAGAGGGAACAGAGAGAGACAAAGTAAGGAGCACAGGAGTGCATTCTGTAGCTGCAGCATGCTGTCTCTCTCAGAACCACTCAGCTCTACCTCTGAAGCACGAAAAGAGCCACAGACATGTAAACAAATGAGCATAGCTGTGCTCCAATAGAACTTTATTCATGGACACTAAAATTTAAATTTCATGTAATTTTCACGTCACAAATATTATTCTTCTTTTGATTTTTTTCACAACCATTTAAAATGTAAAAACTATCCTTAGCACATGGATCACACAAAAACAGGTGGTGTGCCAGATCTGGCCCTTGAGCTCTAGTTTGCAGATCTTGGTGTGGACCACTGCTGTCCAAGAGAGATACAAAGTGAGCTGCATCAGTAATCTAAAATTTCCTAGTAGCACATTTAAAAAAGTAAAAATAAACAGGTGAAATTAATTTCAATGAGATTTTTTTTTATTTAACTCCGTATATCTAAAATTTTATTATTTCAATATGTAATCAATATAAAAATTATTACTGGGAAATATTACATATTTTTTAAATTGGCACTAAGTCTTTGAAATCCAGTGTGTACACTTACAGAACATCTCCGTTTGGACTGGCCACATTCAAGTGCTTGAGAGCCACAGAAGGCTAGTGGATGTAGCATTAGACAGTGCAGGTCTAGACTCTCTAAATTACTAACTTGTTTAAACCTTGAAACAATCTGCACAACAGAGACTCATGTGCCCATCTTACAGACCGTCTCCCCTCAACTGCTCTGCCCCCAGCTTTGACACTGCAGCAGGATCTCCACAGACAACTCAGGGCAGCATTCCTACAGGTGCAGAGCTTTCCAGTAAGTTCTCCTTCTGGAGAACCCTTCTCAGGAACTGCCCTCTCCAGGTCACCTTCCTCACAAAGGCCCCAGCTGGTTAGGCTCCCACAGCCTCTCAGAGTAACTTGAGTACCATGGCATCCAGCCTCCTGCATGAGGGAGGTGCGTCAGAGGAACATGTTTCTTATGCATCTTCAACCCTACAGTTTGTAGGGGCTGGCGGAGAGGGAGAGACCTAAGTAGTGTAAGGAACCCACCAGCCCCTGGAGCTGTGCACATGCCCGGATTGAGGGGGTGCCCTGGGAAATGTAAATCCACTGTTCCTTCAAGCCTCTCATGATATGGTCATCTGTCTGCTTCAAGGGCAATCTAAGGGGTTTTCAAAGGTAATGTAACCTACAGGCAATTGTTACCTCTGGCCCTGACGTTACATGTTCATCTCACCCCCCTACTCCACAGTATTGTGCCTGGCCGTCAACTTCCCCATCTCCCCACATTCACTGTAAGCTCCTTGAGGACAGGGGATGTGTTCTATTCCCCCTGGCATCTCTAGGCCCAGTAAGAGTAGCTAACAGCTGAAATATACCTAAACACAGGAGAAATCCCATTCCAGTAAATGGTTGATGAATGAATGAATGAATGATACAAGTCACTACAGAAAAGCCCTATCATTCATTCCATAGCTCTGCCAGAAGGCACAGGACCACATATCAGTCAACGACTAGTCACCCACTCAGAGCTCTCATCTAAGACATATCAATATTTTCTTCTCCCTTGGGTCAGAAAATTATAATAATAAGTTAGGTGCATTTATATAGCTTGGGCGAAAAATCTACTACGAAAGGTAGAAATGACACTTCGGAATTATTCAAACCGGGGTTCACATCCTGATCCTGACCCAGATTGGTTGGATCACCTTAGACAAGCCTTTCCCTGGGCCTTGGGCCTTCATTTCCTTATCTGTAAAATCAGGAAATTGAGGTCTAACTAGCTTGGCAAAATCGGGAAGACAAAATGAACAAATCTATGTGCGAACAACTGCAAAGATATCCCTGCTCAATAAATGTTGTTTTCTTCTTTCTTTCCTTCTGACCTTAATATATGCAAGTTTTCTAGAAGTCCTGATGCTCCCATTGGAGGGTTCCTTTATAAGCAGCTACTTCCCATGAGTCAGCCAGAAAGAGGACATTTGCACAGTATGGTGCAAGATTATTTTTGTTCACTCCCTCCCTGCCTCCCTCCCCCTTTCTCTTTCTCTCCAGGAGAGTCTAAGAAAATGGTTCCTTAAACATCTATTCCTCCTGCCAGGAGTTAATGCATATCACACCTTCCCTGATACACATCTGTTATTGATTAGGTACAATGGAGGAATTGCCATTATTATGTCAATAGCTACTTGTGAAAAAAAATATATATATAATTATTTACCTGCTTATAATTTTCTAGGCTATATGAATTGGAGATTTGGAAATAACTTATTTATGCTAATCCAATGTGTCAACAGCCTGCTGAAATCACCTAAAATGGAGCAATTTTATCATCATTTTGATCCAAATTATTGGAAGAAAAGAAAAAGGAGAGAAACAGAATAAATGTGACATTCAAATGGCCTGCTTCGACCAAAAAAAAAAAATAAATAAAAAGAATAACTTCTTCCTTGAAGCTTTCAGAAAGCCACAATTTGGATGGTTATTGATCTTTCTTTTTGGGGGGCCTTTTATTTCTCAGGATCCAGACTTTCAAACCCTTTTTTGTGTGTCAGATTAATAGCAATAATAATAGAGAGAGTCTCTTGCTGTAACTAGATCTGACTAAAGCAGGTGGCGGCTGCTGTTTCTTTAGTCAAAAGAGAGCCAGCATGGTGTTGAGAGAGGCAGAGTCCTGCCATTTCTAGCTTGCTGTGTCCTGTGGGGGGAGGGAGGAAGTGCACCAAGGCCAGAGTCCCCCTCCTCCCCAAGACTGGGGGCTCCCGCGGGACGGGACTACTGCGCAGGTCTTGTCTCTGGTCCCCCAGCGTGGAGCCCCACCCAGAGCAGCCAAGAGCAGCCGCTCACCGTGCGTCCGACAGAGCAAGCCCTAGGAATGATGTCATAAATGTGACGAAAGAAGCCAGCAAGTGAAACCATCTAGTTTAGGAAGTGGCCCAGCGCCAAAAGCAGCAGTGTGATCTCGGGCAGGTCACTTGGCCTCTCTGAGCTTCAGTCTCCACCCACTAAGTGGATGCCTATAATATTATTTGTACCAGTAGTATTCTTATCAAGGAGCACGGTGCCAGGGGGTGGTTGAAAGGGAAAGAATTTTTAGAGTGTGTCAGACCTGCCTTCCAACCTCCATCCTAGTGGTTAAAGCACGGGATCTGGAGCCAATCTGGCTGTGTTCTAATCCCAGTTCTGCCATTCACTAGCTAAGGGCAAGATACTCAACCTTTCTTACCTGCCTTACTTTTCTCATCTGAAAAATGTAGGTCATAACAGCACCTACCCTACAGGGTTATTGTGAGGATTAAATCAGTTAATACACGGCAAGAGCTTAGAATAATGTCTGGCATATAAATATTAACTGCTATAATCCTCATCGTCATCATATTGGGCAAGTTAATTAGTCTAATTTCCCTAACTGCAAAATGGGAAGGACAACATCTGTGTCACGGAGATGTGAGGGGTCAATAAATTCAGGGGCAACAGGTACCTAGCACACAGGAAATGCCAAATAAATGTTAGTTTTTCCCCTCCTTCCTTTTCTGATTCCACTAACAAGCAAGCTTTGTCAAGAGGGCTACAGCATTTGTAAAGTATACAAGGCCATTCTTGTCTGCTTTTATTTCTTTGCAGAATTTCTTCCCCACCCTCTTTTCACTTAACAGTCTCAGGTCCCCAGACAACAAAAGAACAGGCCACATCCTAGCCGGAATGAAATCTTTTTTTTGATTGGGAACTGTCCCCATGGTGGGCAGGGCGAGGAGTCACTGGAAATGACACCACCAAATTACCAACCGGTCTCAGAGGTTTCCAAGAGATGTTTAAGAACCTGGGCAAGGGTTTGCAGCACTTAACCTGCCGAAGCCTCTTCAATGCAGCCTGTCACCCCCTGAGTTAAGTAGCAGATGAAATCAGCATGTATAATTTCTCATCTTCCAAGGTTCAGAGAGGAGCATTATGTTTCAGCCTGATGAACACTGCTTTCACTCTTTTTTTTCTTTTGCATTTTCCCCTCCCGAGGACCAGTGATAGGGTTCAAAGAAGCGGATAGGGACAGAGGTAAGCACATCAATAGAACAGGTGCTCAGCTTTAAGTGAAACACTCAAAGGACAGATAGTCAGGGGAAGAGATCTTCCTTTTCTCACACTCTGCCAGATTTAGCAATTCTCCAGCAGGCCTCCCTGAGGCCTGAGAGAGAGAAAGAATAGGGTAGGGAAACAATCAGCCTCTTAAACCCAGGGTCACAGTCATCCATTCATCCACCCATCCATCCATCTATCCATCCATTCAACAAGCTCTCTGCTCTCTACTGGGTTAAGTTGGACTCATCTGTAGACTTCAGCCTATTTCTTTCTAGAACCTTCTCTGATCTGACACCAGGTCAAATTCCTCCAAGATCTCACAGCTCTGAGTATATCTCATTTAAAGCACTGATCACAGTGGCAAATACAACATTTATTTATGTAATTATTAAATTAATAGCTGTCAGAGCTAGGTTCAAACCCAGGACTCTTTCCAAAGCCTGGGATCTTGCCAAGTAGAGCAGCCAGAGATCAGGCTTGGGGTCAAGAAACCCTGGGTCTCCAAATCACAAGCTGTGTGATGTTCCCTAAACAACTTCCTCACTCTGGGTCTGTTTCACCATTAGTAAGGGAAGGAGGCCAGACAGGATGACATTCAAATTCCTGCTGTGCTGCTTTGATTTTCAAGGATTCATCATCATGTAGAAGTGATGTGTGTAAGGAATGGACCCTGGGCGTGAAGCTCAGCAAATGACAGAGGCCCCTGAGCAAGGTTCCTGCTCACATCCCACTGTGGCCGTTCTATCCAGAGACAGGCCCACTAGGATGGAGGCCTGGGTACAGGCCTCTCTCTCCCCTCTTTTCCACTGACTTTGAATTTCATAGGCACCTCTGTGCCCAACACCAGGAGTTATCAGACTTAAGTGGAGATGGGGGCCACAGGCCTCCTCATCTCAAGATGTTGCAGCAGCAGAGCTCCTGAGGGATGCCTCTGCTCATTAACTATCGCCTCCATGATGTGAGGTATGAGCACCCCTGAAGTTCAGAAAAATTAAAAAATGGAAAATTTAATTAAAGCCTTCTCTGCCTAATTGCCTTCCTGTTGGCTTATGGGGTCCTTTGAAAAAAAGAAAACAAAACTCTTTACCCTCCTTGTCAGCCTGGAATTCATAAACTTGTGTCTCCTTCTAGCAGGAAGACAAGGCTGATGGTCCCTCTGCCTTCATAGGTTATTAGAAGAAAATATGGGAGACTATTTTTGTGACCTGCTGATGGCAAAGGACTTCTCAAAACTCCTACATGCACAAATTCTAAGCTGAAAAAGTAATGAATTTGATAATTCCAGAATTAAAGTGTTTGCCTAACAAAATTAATAGATGAATATAGTTTGGAAGAAGACACTTGTCTAAAAGTGACAAGGGATTAATATTTATAATACATGAGGAATTCCTTCCAGTGAACAAGAAAATGTCAGGAACCCTAACTGACAAATGAACAAAAGATATGGAGAAGAAATTCAATGTAGAGAAACACAAAAGGCCAACATGCTATGTAGATACTCAAACTCATTTATACTCAAATAAATAAAAACAAACAAAACCAGTAAGCGATGTCTGCACCCATCAGATTGGCAAAAATAAAAAGTTCTGCCCTAAGTGTCAGAAGCTATGAGAAGATATAGGAAATAGAAAGCTTCATGTCAGGGCGAGCGCAGATTGGGGCTGCCTTGGTGGAGAGCAATCTGGAACTTAGTCAAGTTACATACCCATGTGCTCTCTATCCCAGGTACACAGCCTGGAAACAATTCTTATACAGGTCTGTCAGGGGCATGGAGGAGATGTCCACTGTGGTGTTGTTTATAATAGTTAGAAACCATCCTGGTGAGCCCCTCTGGGGGGAATGCATATGTAAAATGCAGCGAATGCACACAGGGACTATTTTGCAACAGTTAGAAACAATGGACTAAACTGTATGCACAGCAACACGGATGGATCTTAAAAACGAAGTGCTAAAAGAAAAAGGGAGGAAACAGAATGAGGCCTATAGCACAATATCAATATAAATTTAAAACATTTGAACCACGACCATACCCATTTTAAAAGAACACACATACATGAAAGGCTTCACTTCAAACATGAGAGAGGGGAATAAGGGTGGGGAATGGGGATAAAAGGGAATCAATAGTTCAAAAAAGTGGGCTTTGCAAGCCATCATCCAACAATGTTGCTTCCAAACAGGAAGAGAATGATTAACTCAAGCTTCAGCACCTGAAGTCTAAAAGCGGCCACAGCATTGACATGCCTCCTTATTGGTGGCTGTTGCTCTGTCCTTTTCGCCCACCAGAGGCAGAGACTTATATTCTGCCTCTGGTAGAGTATAATAGCAGCATGGCCTGGCTTCCAGAAGCCAACAGCCCCAATGGGATGTATGGAGGCAGCTCCGGGGACCCAGGGGAATGTGACGGGCCTAAAAATCAGAAGGACCTGGTGTCATATCCTCCTCTGTCATATGGCAGCTGTGGGACTTGGCCAAATTATTGAGCCTTCTGGGAGCCTCAGTTTCCTCCTTGTGAGATGGGGTACTGGCCCCACTCCTGTTTGAATGATTGTAGAATTTTAACTGGACTACTCATGGAGCACCTGATCCATGGGCCAGCCCGGTCCATCGTAGGTACTCAATAAATGGTAGTTTCTCTTCTATCACCTGTAAGGTGTCCAATGTCCTCATGATTTCCTCCCCATTCCCCACCCCTAGCAAACCCTCCTCTTGAGAAAGATCTAGAACTCACTCTAACCACCATTATTACTGCTCTCTTTTATGCCAATCCTTGGTCTAAGTGATACAAAGACATGGTAAAATTGGTGGTCTCATCTCTACTCTGTAGGTAAGGAAACAGGGGCCTAGAGTAGTGAACTCACAGACTTATACAGACCGGACGATCAATTAACTGCTTTAAGAAAGCTCACTCAGGACGGAGGCTGAGTCAGAAGCAGCTTTCCCAGCACCAGGAGCTTCATCCAGTGTCATACACGTCTGTAGCCCATGAGGCCAGTCAGTTTTCCAGATCAAGCCTCTCTATGCGCTCTGCCTGGTTTACTTGTGGATCATTCTCCCTCTCAAAGGGAAGCTTCTTAGTGAGGGCAGAACGGCAACATAGACATTCTTTCATTCCACAAATGAGCACCTACTGTATACTAGTAGAGGCTGTTCCAGGCACTGGGATGTAGCAATGAACAAATGAGATGTCACCCTGGGTCTCATGGAGCCCTCATTCCAATGGGGGAGGACAGACCACAGACAAACACTGAACAGACTGGAATATAAGTGCCATGGAGAAAAATAAAACAGTCAGGGGTCGAGAACCAAAGGAGGGTAGGGATGGGAACTATTTTAGAAGTCAGGATTGAACCCTGACCAATTAAAGACAACAAGGGCAGGGCAGGTGGAGATGAAGGGGGGGGAGTGGCTAGATTTCCTAGCTGTTAATTGATTGAATTTAATAGCAAGTCTTGCAGGGAACAGTAGAAAGCCTCGCACAATATTCTTCCTCATCTCAAGAGTGCGCAGATAAAGCTCTACAATTTGCAAAATACTACTCCTATCCTCTAATCTGATCCAAACAAAAACCTCAAGACTCAGCAGTGGTCTCCATCGTACACATGCAGGAAAAGAGCTCAGAAAAGGGAAATGACATGCCCAGGATGGTCCAGCAACCAAGCACCAGAGGCAGGACTCCAAGCCCAGTCCCAAGACCCCTGCTCCAGCGCCTGTTCTAACAGATTGCACTGCCCGACTTGCTGATCAATAAAACAAGGTGGTTTGCTGGCCCCTTGGCACCAAGAGAAAGAATGTTAGGGATAATCATGTTGCATGACCACCTTATAGTTGCAAGGTGCTGTCATGGCACAAGTCCATTGAATGCTTTCAAGAAACGGGCCAGGGAAGAGGCAGGCTTGCTCTTGGTCACATGGCTGGAAGCGTCATTGGTTCAGTTCAAGGGCTCTGACGTGTAGAAAATATCACCGTTATCAACTTGGCACGGGCCTCACTGCCAAGACAAGAGAATAACAACTCCTTCAACACAGAGCTCACAGTGGCTGTGGGTTTTCCAAGACTCATTCACAGCCTCCTATGGGCTTTCTTGCCTCCTATTCTAGAAGGAGAAAATCTGCACAGAGTTTGCCCTTCGCAACAGCCCAGATCTCTTTGCTCCTCCTCTCCTAGCAACACCCCTCCCTGAGGTGTGCTTTCAGACAAGCTAGGGAACGTGGTCCCCAAATCTGCTGCGTTCCCGGAGAAAAGGCACAAAGGAAACCTGCGCTGTTGTTAATACGAGGATGGTTATTACCCGCGAAGGCAGAAACCTCCGGGGAATGCACACAGCAAATGCGACCACCACATCCCCAGCCCCCTGCAATTCTGAAGAAAAGAGACTTCGTTTTACCTCCCAAGCTCAGAGCTTCACTTTTGTCCTGATGACTGGAGCAAATGGTCCCCAAACAGCATTTAGAAAGTGTGCAGGGATGAGAGGCGGCCGTGAATGGCAGCTGCCATCAACTGGGGAGGAGCCCCGAGATGTCAGGGTTAGAACTTGGACTTGGAAATGAAAACAAATCCTTTGGGAGCCCGATCAGCAGGGCTCCTGCACTGCCTCTACCCCCTCGTATACAGATAAACTTCCTGGACTTTCACAAGGGTCACAAAAAGTTTGGTGTAGACAGATTGACTTTTGTGTCATTATCACAGCTTATGAAATATGGTTTGAGTGGTGATTTTATTTTTATTTTTTCCAATCTCAGTCTCGAAAGGTCAATCCGATACTTAACAGGTGGACATCCCAGGGTCTGTAATAAAGTCAGGACCCAGATGATGGGATTTGGATGGCTGGACCATTTTCTTCTGCAGTAAAATATAATAAGAGAATCTGCAAGAAGGGAAGGTTAAAATTCTATGTTGAGGGTGGTGGATAACTGGGCTGTGTCAGGACGGCAAAAGCACCTGCTCCTTTGGTAGAACCAGGCCTCTCCCTCTCCAGGTTTCCTACAGTAAATCAGCAAAGGTGTGGGGTAGGGAGATGGGGCCAAGCTCTCAGCTGCCAAGTACTCATGTAGGAAATCAGAAACCGATCTTTTTCTCAGAGCCGATAATGTAAGCAGAGATGACTATAATGGAATGAGGTAGAAATGAGTGTGAATTCTGGTCTGCACCCATTAGCTTTGAGAACTTGGACAAGTCATTTGACTTCTCTAAGCCTCAGTTTCCTCTGCTATAAAATGGGAACAAAATGCTTGTTTGGCAGGATACACAAGCTCATGGAGATATGGGGGCTTGACATGCAGTAAGTTCTCAGTGAACATCAGGTTCCACAGCACCCCCCTTCCTTTAGACAAATACACTGACAGCATCAGACCTGAGGGAGATGGACGCTGAGCCTTGTCAGTGTGGGTACAAGCTCACTCTGGCTAGGGCCTGCTTTCACAGCCTGGTGGGGAGTCAGTCATGCAGCCATAAAGTATATTAATGCAGGCATTTTCAAAGCACAGAGGGGAGAGGGCTAAGTGCTTGGGACAGGAAGTTTTTGCCTGCTTTGTTCATTAGGGAATATTATTTTTAATTATGAAAAAATACATGTATAACAAAATACATTGAATATATATAAGAAAAAGGTTTTTGACTTTTTTGTTCCCTACTGTATCTGCAGGGGTTAGAACAGTATCTGATATGCAGCAGATGCTCAATTAGCATCCATTGGATGCATGTATGTATAGATGGATGGATAGAGGTGGATGGATGGATGGGTGGCTGGGTGGGTGGCTGGTCAGGGGGCATTTCAGCGAGGAGGCGAAGAGGAAACATAAGGTAGACATATGAAGGAAAGAAGAAGGAGGGAGGGAGAGCAGGGGAGATTACCAACTACCTGCACTTTCTCCAGCAATACAAATTATCATTTTGAAAAACAAAAACCATTTTGTTAACCTAAAAGGTAGAATATGGTGATGTGGCTGATTCCTAAAATAGTTGTTTTATATAAAGGCTCAACTCATCATGGAGTTCAAAGTAACCTCCAAGAAACCATTAAGTTAAAAGGCCAAGATATTTATTTCAAAGCTCAAGGACCTGATTACTAGCGATTACTTTCAATTCCATGCATTCTCAGGCAGAGGAACGCAAGTATTCTAGGACATTTGGGGTGGAGGACTGTCCAAGGCTGAAGCATGGGGGCAGGTGGGAGAGAGGAGACAGGCAGGCAAACCAGGGACGGTATACCAGGAACAATCAATGCCTGTCCACCAAACTCAACAGGAGAGAGATGACAATTTCCATGAATTCAAGCCAGAGCCAAAGGTCATCTGATGATTTACCAAGATGAAATTTAGGGAAATGATGAGCACTCATTGAGGACCGAAATCTTCAAAGATTAATCTTTCCTCTCTGTGACCACATTGACCCCTCCAAATCACCTCCAACACATGTGGTTATTAATACATGATTAATAGTGACACCAGCAGAAAGTCCCCACGTGCACTTTTGCAGGGATTAGGGTGGGTGCTGGGGAGGACATCTTGTCCTTATGTGACAAAGTCACTTGTCACGTATATCTTTATACATAAATTTACATACACCCACACACCAGTGTAGAAACTGAATCTAAGGCAATAAACATTTTACATACTGTCTCCTATTATCTAAAACCATTATTTCAAATTATTGCATTTAACCCATTGAATGAACACAGTTACTGGAAAACCCATTTCCTTACTGTTGGAGATTTATTTCACCTTGTTTCCAACTTTTCACCCTTAGGTAGAAATCTTTGTTTTCTTACCTTCAATCATATCCTTAAAGTAAGAATTCAAACATGACATCACTGAGTCGAGGGTATAAGCTTTGTCAAAAAATCTTCCACAAGTGTTGGGATGAATTATTTTATATGAGGATGCTAGTTTTGCCACAGACTCCCTAATAGAAATTACTACTAAAATGTCCTTTTGGTAGTTTAATAGGAACAATGATGACAGGTTAATTTCTAAAATAGCTGCAGTATATAGAAAGGCACAATACTACAATAAAGTTTTAACAAACCCCAAGACTGCATTACAAAGAAGGTAAATGCAGTTGAAAGCCTGGGATAATTAGTAAACACACACACACTTCATGGGAATTCTGCTCTGGCTGCGTCTATGGGCACGCCTCGAACTCATTCTCCTTTCAAAGACTCTAAAGCCACTTTGCCCTTTTTTCTGGGCATTAGTCCCTGTGGAAATTCCATGAGAAAGGCTGGAAAGGAATGAGAGAGAGGGATTTCAAGTATTCCCTTTGTACAGCCTATAATAAGGATTATTCTAAATCTTTTGTCCAGCACATATAAGATACCATGGCAGTTAATGAATAAGTTAATTGGTTAAATCATTCTAGTGGGGCCCTCCAACTCATTCCCAGTAAACCTGTAATGTGTGTGTAAAAGATTAGGACTGCTTGCGAGAAAGGCAAGACGCCAGATGGCTGAAAGGAGCCTCACCAATATTTTAATTTTTTTTTCACAAAAGTGGTATGTTCTCATTAAAGAAAACTTGGAAAAAATTAAAAAGTAAAACAAAAATAATTACCCTATAGCTTCACAATCCATAGCCAATGGTTTGATAGGTTTTCAAGAAAATATACGTGAATTTTATAAAATCGAGATTAGACCTTACACAGATTTTTATCTTGCTTCTCCATTCAAGATTATACACTTTTCTAATTTAAAAAAAAAAACAAAATTCTTCCAAAACGTATTTAAGGCTAAAGATGATTACCTAGCATGGATGTATCATGAATGTTAAGTCATTCTCTTCATTAAATACTTCTGAAGTTTTCTTTGATTTTTGTTATTATTCTTTTATCCACTGAACATATATTTATTGCATGCTTGCTATGTGATATGAACTGGACCAACAAAACAGTCTTAGACCCCTATCCTCAAGAAGAAAAATATTGAGCAATGAACACACATATTTAATCAAAGCTGTGTAAACGCAATAAGAGAAGTTCCCTTTAAGCTGAGACAGAAAGGCTGGTGGGGGATGGCAGGGTCAGAATGGGACTAAGCGGGTCCCAGCAGAGGGAAACACGTGTAAAAGAGCTGGTGCCCTTGGCGGAAGGAAGTTCAGTATCTTGGAAGCGTGATGGGAGGGGAGGAAAGTCCCACCACTGGTCATTCTATGCTAAGTGCATTGAAAAGCCATTCACACTGTGAGAAACACAGGATGTGCTTTCACATTTTAAAAGAAAAGGTGTGTTAACACAGAGAACACCACGGGACTGGATTCCTTAGACCTGACAAGCCTCTAATTAGCAGCCAGTTTGCATTCAGATTTCACGGCTGGCCAGTCTACCAGTCTGCCCACCACAGGCCACCTGTACAGGACAGCAGGGCAGACACCCAACGGGAGAGCCCTGCCACTCTACAGAGACTTGCGGAACCTGTCCTTTCTCCTTGGGTGGGTTTCACCCATAAGGAGAGCTATGAGGGGGAAAGATACCAAGTATACTTAAAATGATAACAAGATGAAATATCTGGCTCTAGGTGTCCTCATCCAAGATTTATCACAGTTCTAAGATGGCCACTGGGCAACCTCGGCAGGAATAAGGTAGGTTCAGTCTCGATCCCATAGCTTTGCACGTGCTGCTCTGTTAAAATGCCCTTTCCCTGTCTTGGGTCTACAGGCTAACTCCTGCTTATCTTGCAATCTCAGTTCAAGTATTGCCTCCTCCTGGAAGTCTTCCCAAGTGGGGCTGAAATACCTTGTCAGTGGCACATTCCTCTACTCCAGCACTTGTCACAGTGCTTTCCTTGTCTGGCGAATGAGCTCCAGAGGGCTGGGCACAGGAAATCTGCTTAATAACTTTTTGATGAATGAATGAATGAACCATGGTGCCAACATCTCAAATTTAATTTTCATTAGAAGCTGGCCAAAGCACGCCTCCCTCTCCAAGGACGACAGTGATCCCCTAACTGCTAAGTGCTTGTCCTGCCTTTGCTGGGGCCATGTGTCCCCTCTGAGTGGCTCACACACAGCCCTGCCTCCTGTTCATCCATATCTGCTTTCAGCAGAGGATCTCTGCTTATTGTCTGTGCAGACCCTAGAGATGGTGTGGGAGGCTGAATAATGGCCCCCAAAGACATCAGATCCTACTCCCTGGAACCTGTAAATGTTACCTTACTTGGAAAAAAGGTCTTTGCAGATGTGATTAAGAATCTTAAAATGGGGACATTCTCCTGGATTATCTGAGTGGGTGCTAAATGCCATCACAAATGTCCTAATAAAGGAGAGGCAGAGGGAGGTTTGATATACACATGAGGAAAAGGTGACATGAAGATGGAGGCAAAGATTGGAGTGATGTGGCTACAATCCAAGGAATGCTGGTAACCACCAGAAGCTGGAGGAGGAATGGATTCTCCCCCAGAGCCTCCAGAGGGGGCACAGCACTGTTGAAACTTTAATTTCACCCCCATGGTACTGATTTTAGACTTCTGGCTTCCAGAACTGTGAGAGAATCAATTTCTGTTGCTGTAAGCCACCAAGTTTGTGGTAATTTGTTGTAGCTGCCACAGGAAGCCAATACATCTGAAGTGGATGGTCCTAGGGGTCAGGACACCTGGGGTGTCATCCCAGCTCTGAAACTCTCACAGCAGGTCTGTTTGGAACTGGGATTCTCACCCAGGCTTCATGCTGACTCACAGCTAACCCTGGGCAATTCTTTAGCTTCCTAGTCAGTAAGATGGGAGAGGAACAGTCACCAGCCAGCAGAGTGGCTGGGGAAGTGAGAGGGACATGTATGGACAAGCTCAGGCACAATGACAGGCACAGAGCAGTCACTCCTCATAGGTTACTTCTGCTCTCCTTTATTATTACGAAAAATAATAATCAGCACTGGCCGAGTCCTTAACTGTGTTCCAGGCATGAGCCAAGACTTCACTTGACAAGGAGGCACCAGCCAGCATTTCCAAGAGGGGAGGTGGGCACATTTCCATGAGCCCCTAAAAGAGAGGTGTTTTGAGCTCCCTAGAAAGTGCGGTGACAAAATGGGATTTACCAAAAAGGTACAATGTCCTGGACAGAAACACAAGGCCAAAGAAAAAAAATACAGCCCAATCACAAAATATAGAATTCTTTTCCTCTGCCAGGGCACCTCTCCCCACCCTTTCGTAACCGGCCCAGGATAATTGCCCAGTAAGTGTGTCTTTTCCGTAACACAGAGGTCAGACTCAAACACCAAACACAGCTGAACCTCTTTTCATTCTGTCATCTCTACTCTCCGTGCCTGCCTTGAGAATTGATTTTTCTGGACCCACTAGTGTAAAATGAAGGGAAAAAAGTAAATAAAAATAGAAAGCTTCCGGTATCGCCTGCAAACTTGGGGGTTAAAAGGATGACTATTCCTCCCTAAGTGCTAATGCTTTGCTCTCTTGTGGGAACTCACGCCCATGGCCTGGATCCTAAAGACGTGGAGAAAACCATTCCAAGCCCCAAAGCTGTCCTGTGCCTGCAGGCTGGAGGCGGAGCACTGGACCAGGAGGCCCCTGCCTGGTTCCTTCTCCTGGTCCCGGCTGAGGCCTCAGTCTTGATATGACATCAAGTCCTCCCACAGGGCAACTAGGAAGAACAAAAGTAGATGAACGAGAGCAAGGCACGTTCCATAACTGCCCAGCGAAGTGACTGGTGTGGGAGGAAGAATCCAGTCCTTTCCCTGCATTTCCAGTCCAGGCGCTGACCTTCGGGCACCCCTTGCTCTGAACCACTTCCTCGCCTCACCTTAAGTTCAGATTCAGCTTCCACCAACAAGGGAGGCAGAGAGCTTGGTGGTTAAAGCGTGGGTGCAGGCTCCAGATGGCCTGGGTTTGAATCCTAGTCCCACCACTGATGAACTGGGAGACCTCGGGAAAGGATCTCAACCTTCCCATCTATAAAATGGGGATAATAAAAGGAAGATAGGGAAAGTGTGGTTATAACTTAGTCCTCCTTTATCCCTCCTCCTGCATTCATTCCGGAAACATAGTGGTAAACCACAGTCTCTGTCCTCATGGAGGTTACTGGGCTGGTTAAGGGTGCACAACAACAAATGAGAAGATAAGCAAGATGGTGACAGCTGTGAGGAAATGCACGTGTGGATGAGAGAGTCAAAGGGGAAGGCCTTTATAAGAGAGGGTGCTAAACAGGTGCATCAGATAAGAAGGAGCCAGCCATTCTAGAATGAACCAGCAGCATATGGAAATTCTGCTAGATGGCAAAGGGCTAGAGGGGTTCAAAGAACAGAGTTGAGGCCAGAGTGCCTGGAACAGCGCAAGGAGGGTGAGAATGGCACAAGGAAGGTCAGAGAACTACTGCACAGGCCAGGGCATGTCTGAGTTGTTTAAATTTCATTTTAATTGTGACGAAAAACCTACTTCAAAGGCTTTTATGCAGCAGAGTGAGGTTGTCATATCTGTGTTGTCAAAAGATCACTCTGGCTGCTGTGTGGACACCGTACTAAAGTGGAAATGGGACCCCATTTGGAGGCTACTGCAGTGGTTCAGGGAGAGATGACAATGGTCAGGACCACGTGGCAACAGTTGGGATGGAGCAAGATGGATGGGCTCAAGGAGTACTGACAATACCCGGCATTTGTTTCAGCGCTGTCTGGCACTGTATAAAGCACTAAGCGTTCATAATCTCCTGCGATCCTCCTGCAGCCCTATGAGAGCAGTACTCTTATTATCTCCAGGTGAGATAATTGAGGACCAGAGAGGTTAGGTAACTAGTTAGGAAGTAGTAGAGGCAGGATCTGAATGGAGGCCATCAAGTTCCTGAGACCACACACCAGACTGCTCTTCCTCCAAGAGGCCTGGACAGAGGATGAGCTGAGGGTGGTGGTGGTGTTAGTGCCGATGACACTTTCGTAGGGACCCCGCCTGGTCTCTTTGCGCCATCCTCTCACCTTCAGGTACTATCTCAGATGATGCTCCACTGCCATTCATAGGGTTTTCATGACCAATTTTTTCAGAAGTGGGTGGCCATATCCTTCTTCCTAGTCTGTCTTAGTCTGGAAGCTCTGCCGAAAACTATCTGCCATGAGTGACTGGTGGCATAGCTTTCAGCATCACAGCAACACACAGCTGCCACAATATGACAACTGACAGACAGGTGGTGTGGTTCCCTGACTGGGAAACGAACCCGGGCTGCAGAAGGGAGAGCACCAAACCTTAACCACTAGACCACCAGGGTTGGCTGAGGGTGGTGAGGGATAGGAAAATCGAGACGGCTTCTAGGGTTTAGTCTTGAGCAACCGAGCAGATGATGGTGCTTTTACAGATAGGGATGAGTTGAGGAAGAGACGGCTTGTTGGGCAGGGTAGGGGCACTGGGAGTGGAGTTTCACTGAAGTTCAAGAGCTCTGTTTTGGACATGTTGAGGTCCAGCCACCTTCATTCGCTCCCCACAAAGCAGTCAGTGGTAGAGGGTGGTGTGGGAGCCAGGCTGGCGAGGCAAAGGGAACCGGGACAATTGTTCTCTGTCTGTGTGACCCTCCCTCCCCCAACACATACAGGTATGAGCCTCCCTGTGTCCTTTTATAAAAGAAGGTTGGATGGCAGACCTGTTCAGAAATGCAGAAAACCCTTAACAAGAAAAACAAAGCAAGATAGTCCAAACAAGTTTTTAAGTTTTCCCATAAATTATCAGCAGTTCTTGGGAGGGGCATGGGATTTTCCACATCAAGACAATGTGAAAAAAAAAAACGGGGAATGAGAGACAATCCAGGGCTGTGCTGTGTTTCCAAATCCTGGAGGCGGGAATCCACAGCTATGTCAGGGGCTGGGCAGCGTCATGGGAGGATCCCCGGCCTCGGAGGCCCACTTGCTGAGCCAGGTCTTGGGAACAAGGCCGATTCATCTATTTCACTGTTTACTTGGCTCTGTGGGAGTTAATAAATGCTAACAAAACAAAGGTTCTTGGTCACATCAGCTTGGGAAAAGCGGCTTAATAATGCTTCCTGCCTGCAGGACTTCTCAGAATCTTGAACCTGGGAATGTGCATTGTGACTCCCCAAGGAGAAGGAGGAAAATTCCCCAAATGTGTTTGATCACAGAATGCTTTTGTAACCAAGCGTCTCCCAGCACAAATGCTCCAGGGAAGAGATTTTAGGAAACGTTCATCTAGTCTCTTTCATTCTTTGTGCTGAGGAAGTTTCGCCCTGAGCTAACATCTGCTGCCAATTGTCCTCTTTTTGCTGAAGAAGATTCACCCAGAGCTAACATCCGTGGCAATCTTCCTCTGTTTATATGTGGGATGCCACCACAGCATGGCTGATGAGTGGTGTAGGTCCGCATCCAGGATCTGAACCCGTGAACTGGGGTCGCTAAAGCAGAGTTCCCGAACTTAACCACTAGGCCACGGGGCTGGCCCAAGTCTCTTTCATTGTTAATGGAAAGGCAGTGGACCCATTACTCAGAATTGAATGGTGAAGTTTCCTGAGGCTGCGCTTGGAAGCCTTGTAGGGAGTGCTGAATTTTAGAGGTTGTGTGGGAAGGCTGGAGGCTGTGTGACCTGGAGTGGGCTAAAGGACCATCCTGAATCTTGGTTTCTCAATTGTCTGTCGAGGATAAGAATAACACAGAACACAGAGTTCTATGAGAATTAAAGGAGATCACTATGCCAAGGCCCAGCTGCAGGGGACCAGCACACAGTAGGCCTCTCTGGATACGGAGATCTCCGGCAGGCTTCTCACTGCTCTGACTTTTCAGCACGTGATCTGTGCAGGGCAGAGAGTCTGCTGACCTCCCTGCTCCACCAGCTCCATCTTCCCTTGACAACAGTCCTCAGGTGGCCCAATTCCCTGCCATTATCAGGCTTCTCAAGTGGTCAGTCAGGGGGCAGCTAAGTCCAAACTGGAACTTCAAAACAAGCCCCCCTCGGGCATGCAGTAATTGTGGCCAATGATGCAATCATGCCTCACAGCTTAAATGGCCTGAAAAAAACTCCAGGAGGCAAGAGCCAGTGTGCACAGCTTTCTAAACACATCAGTTTCTGGAATGCTCCAGGGCTCCCTGTCTACTGCAGCCATGGCTTCTGCAGTGACTCAAATATGCAAGACGTAGCCTGCATTTCCAGAGCCCTCAACATTTGTTCACCACTTGGTCATTCATTCAACACATCTTGACTGATCCCCTCTCTGGACCAAACGCGGGGCAGGGCATTAGGATACAAAGGACCCTCCAGTCTAGTGGGGAAGGTAGATACGTGAGTTGGTAAGCACTAGGACAGAGCCAGGAACAAGCCATATGAGAACAGGAAGGATAAGGCTTCGGTTCATTCCAAACAGTGCCTTCAAAATCAGCTCACATTTAGGGAACATTTGGCATGTGCCAGAGAATGGGGTAGAAGATTTTTGCATAAATTATCTCAACTCAGACATATGATGCCATTTTCCAAGGAGAAAATAGAGAATCAGAGCGGTATAGCGAGTTGCTGAAGGCCACACAGCTCATTAGGGGAGGGTGGAGATTCCAATTTAAGTTTTCCGTCTGGACACCCTTCAGCAGGCAATTCCTGAGCCAGTTGAGCTGAGCGGACAGTGCTGGTGCCAGGGGGGTCTCTGAAGATTAGAGGAGATGGTCTCTGTGGACTTCTTTCTTTAACCTGGGGGCTTCCAACACATGCTCTTTTGTTTCTTCTGCCTCGTATTTCTTTCCTCTGCCTGGTGTAGGCTTTGCTTTTGGTGGGATAAAGGCCTCCTCCTTATGCACATGCCAGTCTCAGTCCAGAATTTAGTCAAAATGAGCAAACGTGGAGTTCCCAAAGAACCATTTACCAGCACCCACATTTCCCCACACCCTGAGAGATCAGCTTCAGTAACTCCACTGCCAGCTCCCTGAGAAGGTTTCCTGAAGGATGCTCCCCACAAGGCGGAATCCAAGGGATTCTGAGGTCCAGAGCACCTATAGGGATGGAGTCCACGTGCCTGAGCCCACAGTGGAGCTGGGGGCGGGGAGAGTGGGAGGGGTGCTACTGAGATTTCCTCTTGAGAGGAGGCTGGGAGCCTTTTTCCAAAGGCTCGGGGCTGGCTCCAGGCCTGAGAAATAAAACCACCCTTCTCTTGTGGGGAGAATCCTTAGAAGAATATTTATGAGACATTAAAACCACTGCCATCAACTCTTTAAAAAATTCCTGTACATGTAATTATGGGTCCAGGATGAGATTCCTGGATGTGGTGTAATTGCTTCCCTGAAGCTCACAAACCCCGGGGACTGAGAACAGGGACACTGCCTGCAGATCTGCCTCCTTGTCTCCTGGGTCTCCCTCTGCCCTACAGACTCCTCCCTTCATGGGCCTGCTGCTGCTCCTCCAAGTACCACCCCTGCCCTCTATCTGTTCTCCACCTCTCTCTGCCCTGCTCTGAGCCGGGAGGATGACCCAGTGGATGTACCACCCGGGTCTCCTTGCAGGCCAGCACCAGCACCTTGTTGGCTTCAGCCCATGGACAGCGTTAGCAGGAGATGGGAGGGCAGGAGGAGAGGCTGAGGAATTTCCTGCCTGCTCCCTCCCAGCTCTGGTGCTGCCCCCTCTACAACCCACAGCCTCACCCACAGCTTCACCCACAGCCTCTTCAGTGGAATCCCCACTTTCCTGGGGCTCCAGAAATACCACGTTCTGACCTCATCCCTTCAGATCTGGGGTGGTGTTTGGCTTCACCCACCTAGGTGGCCTCCACATCTCTTGGTTATTCTCTCAACTCTGCTTGTCCCACTTCTGCGAAATAGTTCCATCATTAAATCTCTTTATTTGAACCATCTGGGATGAATTCTGTTGGGAATCTGACAATAAGCAAATCGGGAAGAGAACTGCAATATTTCAGGCCCATGTCACAAAGTAGGTAAGGAATAAACTTGCTCAATCACCACCTCTTGATGTGTTCTGGCATTCTGTGCCATGTGTGGGCAATGGGGATGCAGGGGTGCTGGGCCACAGAGGGTGTCCCACAGATGGGAATGAGCAGTTGTTTCTGTTTCTCTCTCCTCTCTTCCTCTCCCTACCCCCCGTGTATATATATATGATTGCATCTTTTACCCTAGTCTAAAACAGAACACCACACTACTCACATCCTTGGTCAACAAAATACTAGAAAGAAGAATAGACAGTTTTCAATTCATCATTCATTCACCAGACCTGCCCTGGGAACCTTCTGTGTGTCAAGCCCTGCACAAGAAACCATGGCACAGAAATGAATGGCTACATAAAGCATGGTCCCTGCCCTTGAGCACTGCCAGACTATTGAACCTCATATGCCTATTGAGTGACCAAGGAAACCTTCTGCACTAGAATAAAGATAACTCGCCCCTAGTTCTTCTCTCCCCACAGGTTCATCTGGTAGGACACAGCCAGGCAGAAAGACACACAGACACACACACACACTGACACACACATCTGGCTTCAGCTGGATGACTGGGAATTCTTGCCCGCTGCCACAGCAATACGAATCTGCAGGGTTCTAAACCAGGCTTTGGAGTGATGAATAGGATGTGCACATAGCAGAGAGCCCCAGGGTACACAGTTTCTTCGCTTTCCTCAGTAGGACCTAGTCAGTGTTTCTGTGGTGAAAAGAGTTACAACATAATAGTAATAACATGAGGCTTTGCAGACATGCCTCATGGATCCATTCAACATTAGTCATGGAGCATCCGGTCTGTACCCAGCCTTGCGCTTGCTCCTTGGGCCGCAGAGCTTCCCCATTTGGAGTCCTTCCATCCAGTCAGGGGCACCCATTTCCTTGTTCTCTCCTCATTCCTGCCTCAGCTGACACCACCAGATTGTGAGCTCCTGGTCTGTGACCCAGGAGGCCTGCATTTCAGTCTCAGCCCACCACTGACTCACCTGCTCTATGAATGTGCACAAACCACTCTCTTTTCTGACCCTTGGATTCACCTGCACCATGTGGCATTTGAATGGATGGTTAGGAAGAACCCCTTAGTGAAAAACCACTGCACATCTCAAAGCCCGTTGTCACTGAGTGATAATTAGGGACAGTAAGAGAAAGCGGCCTGAAGACCGGGAGTGCAGCCCAAAGAGGTATTGGAGTGAATGGAGGGGAGTGCCAGGAGAGTGAATTAACCCCATCCAGGCCAGTGGCTTTCACCTTGGCTGCACACTGTAATCACCTGTGGAGTTTTTAGGAATCCTGATGCCCAGGCTGCTCCCAGAACCAACCAAATCAGAATCTCTGGGGTGCAACCCAGGGATCAGTATTTTTCCACAGCACTCTTTGTGGTTCAAATGTGCAGCCATGACTGAGAATCACTGACATCATTCACTGCTTACGTTTTGGGTAACTTCCACCAGATGGTCAATACTGTCCATTTAGAACATACATTTTTGATTCAGAGGGTGAGGGGTTTTCAATCATAGAAAATTCAACAAAGTTAGATTATTAAACAGTCTCTACTTACTTATGCCTCGTCTACAAAAACATAATCCCCTATTAAGAAGAGAGCATATATGGATTAACTTCTACAATCAAAAAATGTAATTAATAACCCAGTTAGAACAAGACTTTGAAGAGCTAATAATCCCTAAGTACAAATTATGTTCTCTCATTAAAATCTGTTACAAACTCTACTTATTTAACAAATAACTCCTTGTCTAACCATTTGCTTGACTTTATAGCTATACATGAATAATTTTTCCTGTTGTTTGGGATTACCCCCCTAGAGTTCTTCAAAGGTCCTATTCATGGCTTTCAGCCTGTTGCCTGCACTTGCCCTAACACCTCCCTCTTAGTATGTCAACACAGGCTCTAATTGTCCCTCCTCCCTCCGGGTCACCTCACACCCCAACCCAGTCAACCCCCACTTGCCATTTGGAAATTTGACTACCTGCTACGTCTCTATTAGATAGCACAGAACAATCCCACTCAAAGACAGCGTATTATGTCCTTTCATCTTTAGCTTGTTCCCAAATCACTTGCCCAAATTCTTCCCATTATAAAATGATGAAAAGAAGATACACTTTGGAATCAGATAGCTCTGGCCTAAAAATCTGACTCTAGGAATCCAGAAGAGGGCCCGTAAATGTGCAGTCGTCTAACAGCTGACTAAGATGACGCTAAGTGCAGTGCAGAAAAGGTGGTCTTTTCAATAAGTGTTATCCATGTAAAAAAATCAACCTTGAACCTCTATTTCACACTAGACAGAAAAGTCAATTCCAGATGGACTGTAGATCTAAAAGTAAAAGGCAAGACAATAAAACTTTTACAAGAAAACACAGAACATCTTCATGACCTTGAAGTAGGCAATGTTTTCTTAAACACAACATAAAATGTACTAACCATAAAGGAAAAAAATGATAAACTGAACTTCATCAAAATTAGGAACTTCTCTTTATCAAAGGGTACCATTAAGAGAGTAAAAATGTGAGCCACAGAATGAGAGAAGATATTGACGATATCTGACAAAGGACTTGTGCCAGAATATATAAAGAATTCCTACAAATAAATAAGAAAAAAGGCAGACAATCTCATTTTTAAAAAGTCTTGAACAGGCACTTCACAAAAGAGGATATTCAAATGTTCCACTAAACACATAAAAAGGTGCTCTACTTCATTAGATATTAGGGAAATGCAAATTAAGTCACAATGAGATACAACTATATAGCCACCAGAATGATTAAAATGAAAAAGGCAGTTGCTAGGAAATACGTAGAGCAATCAGAACTCTCATACACTTCGGGTGGGAGTATAAGCTGGTACTATCACTTTGGAAAACTGTCTGACAGTACCTACTAAGTAGAACATACATATATCCTGTAACCCAGAATCTCCAATCCTAGGACAAAATTAGTGCCAAAAGTCATGTAAAGAATACTCATCATTGAAGTACCATTTGTAATAGCCCCAAACTGGAAAATAACCAAATATCCACCAACAGGAGAGTGGATAAATACACGATGTCTACTCACACTAAAACTTACAGAGTGACGGAAATGAATGAACTAAAACTACGTGGAACAACATGGATAAATCTCACAAACATCATGCTGAGTAAAAGAAGCAGACACAAACGAGGATATGCTCTATGGCTCCATTTATGTTCAATTAGAAAACAGGCAGAACTAATCTATAGTAGTGTGGGTCAAGATTGCAGTTATTTTTGCAGGAACTGAGGGGAAATACAGAGACTGAGAGGAGGCAAGATGGGGACATCAGGAGGTGGGAATGTTCTGTTTCATGATGACGGTTTTGGTTATGTGGGTACCTTCAGTGTGAAAAATTCACTGAGCTATACATTCACAAGTGGTGTACTTTTTCTTATGTATATTATATGTCGCTAAAAAGTTTACACACACACACACAATTTGGCTGTTTTACCTTTAACTATGAGTGACCTTGGGCAAGGTGTTTTATCTAGCATTAAGTTTCCTCTTCTGTAAAAATTGGAATTAGAATGCCACCTACCTTGCAGGGTTGTTGCAAGGATCAAACTAAAAAAAAAAAAAGGACATACACATATACAGCACCTGGCACTCAGAGCATGCTCTCATAAACCAGTTCCCCTCCCTTCTCTACTGCAACTGTGTAATAGCTTCTTACAACCTGGGACCTAAAGGAACCATCTCTTTCCCTTTGGTACATTTAAAAATAAACTAGCAAAAAACAAAACAAGATTGCAACAGAAGATATTTTGAGTGTTGAAGGTGGCACAGGGCCTTTCACAGATAGGCTTGAAATGTTTGGAGAGTCTGTCCATGGATGAAGACAATCGCCACCTCCAGTGAGGTTAGAGCCAGGCATGCGTCACAGCAACAGGGCTATGAGTTAAACACATGGATGGACCCCAGCTCAGGGTTAATCCAGAAACCGTGACAGTGAGGACTGCACTAAGATGACAGAATAGTAGGACCCTGCCTGCCAATATGGCAGCCACACTTTTCTTTTCTTTTAACCACACATGGGCTGAGTTTTCAGGCAGCAAAATTCTTCACAGACAGAAAAAAGTCAAGGAAAAACCACTCTGTTTCCTTAAAATAAGTGCCAAGTCACAATGTGAGAAAGTGCAAGTTACAGAAAACATGAGATTCCCAGAAAATAAACTTGTGATTATCAGGAATTGGAAACCGACCACTGCTGCACCTTCATCCCCACCGCTCCAGACCCGGCTCCTTCTGTGGGAGGAGTCCTGACATGCATGTGGGCAGGGCCCCACCCAGGCTGCTGAGTGTGTTCCTCATTTCTTTCATTCACCCAGCAAACACTTACTGAGCATGGGTGGATGGTAGGCCAGCCTTGTGTTGCCTGGACACAGGGCACAAGGAAAAGAATGAGCCTGCACCTTGCCCTCAGGGAGCTTACAGGCTATGGAGGATTCCAAGAGGTAAATGGGAAATGACAATGCATGTTAAACTGCAGAGAAATGCAAGGGACTCAGAGACCAGAGAAGAGGACACCTTTCTAGAGCAGGGGACACGTGAGCTAAAGTTTAAAGGAGTTAGGACATTTAAGTTTAAAGGACATTCCCAAACAGATGGGACACTGGGAGCAAAACCCAAAAGTAAACAATTGCTGTTGGTGTTTCTGGAACTGAGAGTGGAGCAAGGAGTGCCAGGAAGGAAGCTGGAGAGGCTGGTAGCACCTGATCAAATGGGCCTCCTGTGGACTCTGTCCTGTAGGCCAGTGGTCCTCAGTCCCGGCTGCACATCAGAATCACTGAGCATCTTCCAAACCACACTGATGTCCAGGCTTCATGCCTACAGACGCTTGTTTAATGGATGTAGGCTTGGGCCCCATCGTCAGCGCTTCTCAGAAGCGCCCCAGGTGATCCTAGCATGCAGCCAGTGTTGAGAGGCATTGCTACAGTTCAGGGGTCTGCAAACTACAGGCCGGGGGCCAAATCCATTTCTTTCTGGCTTGAGAACTAAAAACGGTTTTTACAGATAAACATTTGTGATTGATTTCACTGTAGGGAACACTCACTCCAATGAAGCAAAATGTTACCCTCCCCTGCCAAAAAATGAAATTCCATTCTTCTCATCAGTAGACCCACATTACAAAAAAAGTATCCGATTATTATTATATTCTGAATTCCATCAATAAAAAATTTGTTTTCTCTCTTATTATAAGAGTACCCACATAATATCCTCAATTTTGCCTTTTGCACTGCAAAACCCAAACTATTTACTATCTGGCCTTTTCCAGAGAATGTTTGCTGATCCTGCTATGATTGATGAGGAGAGATGGAATGGTTTCCGGCAGGAGAATAACATGGTGGTTTTGTGTTAAAAGGAGGACTCTGGCAGCTGTGTGGGGCCAGTTTGAGAAGAGATTGGAGAAAGGGAGGCCAGGTGGGGCCGTGGTTTAGTTTTGGTTCAGGAGAATGTGGCATGACCCAGAGCAGTGGAGTTAAGGTGGTGAGGGCTAGCCTGGATCTCAGAGGTTGGAGGAGGAGGTGACATACGCAGGGCCTGGAGGCTGATGTTTGTGTGAGATGAGGACAAGAGGGAGGTCCAGGAGACGTCCTTGGGACCACAAAGACCTTATGGAGCGTCCAGCGCCACCACTTCCCTATCCTGGGGGGGGGGAGGGGAATGCTGAGGCTTGTCCCAGTCCACTTAGAAGGGGAAAACTGGAGCCCGTGTGCCTTCTACCCTTCTTCTGAAAGATGCCATTTGCTCTGTCACTCTTGAAGACAGTTCCCCTCCTGGTACATCTGTGTACAGACAAAAAAGCACAGACAACCAAATAGTGCCATGACATCCTTTGGCTCCCTGAATCCCAAGTACCACCCAGGATGGCAGGCAGGGTGAGTGTTCCTGTCCCCATTCTACAGACAGGAAGCTGGAGCCCAGAGAGCAGCTGGCCCATGTGGAGCCTCTGTATCCCCCTCAACGTGCTGACGTGTAACCAATGCCACGTATCTGGCCCCTACCTGTCCTCTGTGTCACAAAAGTCCCTCCAGGGAAGCTCCTGGAGGCCAGCACCTGTGACCTCACTCCCTGAGATCCTCGGCTCCAGTGCTGACTGGCCCTGGGTTCAAATCCTGGCCCTGCAGTGTCCTCACTGCTCTAAGCTTCAGTTCCTTCACCAGGGAAGTGGGGGTTGAGACTCTTGCATATACGGTTGTCGAGAGGCTTAAATAGGATCACACAGAGTGCTTAGTCCCATGTCCAGCACATGGTAAGTGCTCAGTAGTGCAGAGTATTTCAAGGGATGGTTCCCTCTCGGCAGTCTTAATTCCTACTTGCTTGAGTCTCGCTGGAGTGGACGTACGCCGAGAGGACGTATGTAGTTACCTGTGAACTCAGGAGCCAAAACGCTGGGGTCCGAAGCCCAGCTCTGCCACTGACTAGCCACTTGACCTTGAGTGAGTCATTTAAAAAACAGTTGCTACCTGAGAGCATAATCCTGAGAATTCAGTGAGTTAAAAGATGGAGGGCATTTGGAACAATGCCTGGCAATCGTGTTCTATAAGTGCGAGCTATTGTTACTGTTCTATAGTGATTTTTATTTTCCCTGGTAATTTCAACACTAGGCCATTACTGGGATTCAACAGAGCTTGTACCCACAGTCAGTCTGCTGGTGAGTTTCTTCACCCAGCATCTTCCGGGTCCTGCCTCAGTGCCTGGCCTGCGCTGGCCTTGAGAATGCCAAGCTGCATGAGGCTCCCCCGGCATGCCGGAGGTCCGCACGTCTTGGTGAACTACTGACAGTTGATTTATACAGCCCCACACAGGCAATTCTCATCTCTGTATAGGTTTATATAACAAAGTAGTAAATATTTATCACAGACAGCCACAGGCTCTTATCAATCCTGACCCTCAAAAATTTCTAAAACCGAAAGATTTTTCTTTTTTTAAATAACTCATTTGGTGACAAAACCTGACCTGAGGTGATGTGAAGATATTTATTGTCTTTATTTTTCCCACTTAGCGTGAACAGTTTGAAGCAGAAAAATCAATGGGTTTGATGATGGAGCACTGCCCCAGACCCCACCGAGGGTATTACGTAACATCCAGTATACGGACCCTAGGTTCTTTCTAAAGACTGAAAACACACCAAGCTCCAAAACACGTCTGACCCTCGGGGCTTCGGCTGATGGACTGTGGGCATGCATTTATGATTTCCGTGGGACAGCTGTATCACTCCGAGTGTTCCCTTCAACCAAAAGATACAGAAAACTGGTGTTTGCCCATAACCAAACGACTCTTTATTTCTCTTCGAAAAAGAAATCAATAGGGCGTGTTTTCAAGAGAGAACCAAGAAATAAAATTGGCTTTCCTCATTTTATGCAGTTGATAGTTCAAAAAACATTTACTTTATAACCAACACAGATAGAAAGATGGAAGTCTGAGGTCAAAGACAGCTCAGGCCTCCCACAGGAACACTGCAGGATGGGTGCAGAGTGGAGCAGGGTCTCTCAGAGTGGAAGCCTTACTCCTCTGTCTCACACCCCAAAATAACACCTTCCTTATGTTTTTTTTGCTCAATGGGAAATTCTGGGTAGACACAGAAGAATTTTGCTGTAGTGGGGCAGGGGAGAGGCATATTCTGAACTTGGAGGCAAAGGAAAAAGGCAAATGGAACAATAACTCCATAGGCTAATTGGGAGATACCCACTTTGTAAATTGCTAATAGCCTTGGGGCACTGAAGTGACAGGCTAAATTAGCAGGCAGGATGCTTGCTAGTGAAAGTGTCTCTTGGTAAAGGAAAGTCTCAGGAGGGAAACTCCTATGATGTTTCTGTATGTGCTCCCAGATAGCAAAGGTTTAAGGTAAGGAAATCAGGAAGTAGACAGTCAGCTCATGGGGTCCCCATTTCCCAAAGAGGTCTTTCTGGGCATTGTTCCCCCCTTCCCCCATCCCTGTGGCATATAGGGGTAAAAGTTACCACACTGGCAATGGGAAATGCAGGTCCTGATCTCTGCTGTCTACTTGCTGAGCAACTTGGGGCAGACGGCAGAGTCCTCCGGGTGTCACCTGCCAGGCTCGTGAAGTATGAGGCACAGATCTTTAAGCTCCTTCCTAATCAAACAGGTTTTGATTCTTGGGCTGCTTCAATTACCCAGCCTGCCCTTTCTTTCTCCCTTTTCTCTCCCCTTTCCCAAAGTGAAATATGGAATTCCCAGCCTTTTAACATTGAAAAGGGACAGAGTGATACACATATGGTTAGGGAGTGAAGAGACAACTAAGAATTTAGTGGGAAATCCATGTTGTCTCTATGGTTCTCCACCCAGTGTTATTTAGCGTGGGACCCTGACTTTATCCCTACTACCCCCCATCGCAGTGTCCCCACAACTCTCCTGTCCTTCCTCTCCCGCACCCTCCCATATCCTGACCTCTTTTCCTTGTAGCCATTTTTTTCTCATGGTTCTCTCCTCCTTCCATTCTGAATTCCAGCTACGACTGACTGAGTGCCTGCTATGTGCCAGGGAAGTACACTCACAGAGATTACTGGGTTTAGTCCTCCAAACAGCCTTGTGGAATAGACAGGTCATCCCTCTTTTAGAGAAGAGTAAGTTAAGGCCCAAAAATGAAGAAACTTGCCCAGAGTGACATGCCTGGCAGGCGGGGAAGGTGGTATTTAAACTCAGGTCCTGGAAATTTCCAAGGCCTCTCTTGGCCTCTATTTCCTCATCTGCACACCCAGCCAATACTACCTTCTTCACAGAATGCTTTTAAAGACAAAATGGGACATCAGAAAAGCTGTCTGTCAGTCCTCAGGGGCTGTAAGTGTCATTATCCCAAGAAGGAGTGAAAGCCCAGCTTCTGTTTCCCATTGTGGAGTCTTTGCATGGCAGGACCACGCCAGCTCTCTTGGCAGCTCCTCCATTTTAACAATGGCAAGTGAGATGGAAATGAAAGAAAGGCACTCTGAGGAAATGGGGGCTGGGGGAGAGCTTTCCCAAAGGAGCAGAGGTGGGAACTCCAAGATGAATATGGGAAAAGAGAGGAGCAGAGTCTCACTGCTGGACAGAAGGAGGAAAGGAATGTTCTAGAAGGTGGTGAAGCCAGGGGCATTCTGGACTTTGCCCAGGGGCAGTGGGGAGCCACGTTGGGGACTGAGGAGCAGATGTCCAGCACCTGGTCCCCAGGTGGGGAGAGGGAACAAGGTAAAGGGGGGCCTGAAGGAAGGGGGTGAGACTGAAGGAGGGAGGGGGCCCAGACAAGAGGGGAAGAAGCTGTTGAGGCCTGAACTTTGGCAGAATCCCTGGGCTTATTCTTTGAAAGGGAGAAAATAAGAACTGCAATCCCAGCTCCCCCCAACCTGGAGTGAAATCAGTACCTCACCCACAGAAACACCCACAGGCTCACTAAACCCTAGCTCTCCCCAAATTTGGCTTACGCTCTCTGACATGTTCAGGAACAGTCATGTCTGCTACTCTTGATGGTTCTCTCCAGAGCAAGAGCGAGCTCCCCAGTGCAACTGGAGCTAAGCATTTATAGAGCGCCTGGCTCTCCCGGAGGGAATTGTGAGCCCTCCAGGCATGAGGGTGGATGACACATCTGCCCCCCATCCCAGCAGCTCCCCAAGGTCAGATGCACAGTGGGAAAGGGCCAGCTTCAGGTCCTTCTCCTTCTGTCACATCCTAGCTGTACGGTTTTGAGTGAATCACTTTTTGAACCTCAGTTTCAGCATCTCTAATAGGGCTGGTGATGCCACCCACCCTGAGGATTTTTGTGAGAATTTAATGTGATAACCATCGCTTCATGAGCTATAAAACACCACATAAATATATTATTCTATTTACCATTAATACGTGATAACCAACGATTAGGGGTTGAATTGTGTCTCCCCCAAAATACGTTGACGTTCTAATCCCCGGAACCTGGGTTTGTAACTTTATTTGGAAATAGGATCTTTGCAGATGCAATTATGATGTAAGCTACGATGAGGTCAAACTGGAATAGGCCTTTAATCCGGTGTGACTGCTGTGCTTATAAGGGGAGGAGAAGAGACACAGGGACAGACACACAACAGAGAAGAATGCCATGGGAAGACACAGAGACGCACAGAGGGAAGACGGCCATGTGAGGACAGAGGCAGAGATTGGAGTTCCCAGCTGCAAGTCAAGGAACGCCAAGGATTGTCAGCAACTGTGGGAAGCTAGGAAAGAACCCTGCCAAAAACTTGATTTTGGACTTGTCGCCTCCAGAACTGTGAGAGAATAAATTTCTGTTGTTTTAAGGCTCTCAGTTTGGTACTTTGTTATGGCAGCCCTAGGAAACGAATATACCAACCACGCCACCATGTAGAAAGTGCCCTCACGGGAGAGTAAAGTGTGGCAGCACAGAGAAAGAAGCAAGTAATTCCTCCCCGACTGCTTGCATCTGTTGCCATCTCTCCCATCAGCCATTTGCCTTCCAATCCCACACTCAATCAGTTCTGACTTGTTGTCAGGAAGAACTCTCTGGAAATGAGCCTAACTGGTACTGATCACCATTTTCTAAAATTGATACATCACATACTGTTGAGGACCTACAATATCCCAAGGCCAGGCACTGAGGATACAGAGGTGAACCACCCAGACCCCCTTCCTGACTGCACGGAGTTTACAGTCCAGAAGGAGGACCCTTTGAACAAGAAACTACAAGTGAGAAACAGGTACTGGAGGGGAAGGGGCATGCACGGTGCTCTCAGGAGATGTAGCAAGAGGACAAAACATGACCCACTACGTCTGTCAGCAGCTCTGTGTTGACAAACTCACACAAGTTCTAAAAGGCTACAGGCATCAGATCACACCTCAGCTCAGGAACTTTCTATGACCCCCAGTGGCTACAGTATCAGGTCCCACCCTCTTAGGTTTTATTCCGAATTCTTCCCATCCCTCTGTAGACACTTATCACCCAAGTCTCTTTTACAAACACTTTATACCCACTTCAGCAAACAGAAAGGTGACACAGGCTTTGGGGAATCCTGAGTGAGCATCCCGGCTCTGCTGTATGCCCTTGAATATGCTGTATGCCTTCTAATATCATTAACATTTCTCAGAGGCCTGTTCTGGACTCTGTACTCAGGATACAGAGATTAATGACATACTTCTCCTTGCTCTCGAGCAGCTAAAATGCTAGTTAGAGCTCCTTGGTCTTGGTTTGCTCATCTGTAAAATGGAGGCATAATATTAGTCCTACCTTACTGCTGGTGTGAGGATTAGGTGCGTAACAAGTGTTGAGTGCTCAGCAGGTGTGTGATAAACACCAGATTCTCGTGCATTCAGTTTCCTGACTGTATCTTTGCTCAGACCTTCCCATGCCTATGTCCTTTCCTTTCATCGGGACTTCTCCATGGCTAATACAGTTTTAAGACTCAGATGAAATCCTGGTTCTTCTGCGAGCTTTACTTGACCAGCCTAACCAGCCCTCAGCATTCCGACCTCTACAGCTATATGCGTCTCAATACTCCCCCAGCTGTGTGGTCCCATTAGGCATCTTTTCCTTTGTTTGTGTTGTAACCCTGTCCCAGCTCCTTGCTTCTCCTCGTTCTTTGTATCATGCTTTCTAGCTAGTTCTTGTTCAAAGAGTATCTGTAGATTGATTTGCTGATTGCTTTATTATTGCAAGCCCCAGAAAAAAGGGGGAAAAGTCATACAAAAAAAACCCCAAGTATTGGGCCACTCAGGATCCAGCCCTGCCTAAAAGTTGAGACAAGGGGACCATCCTCAAGAGAAACCTTGTGATCCCCAGACCTGAATGGCCTTGTCACTTCTGCCTTCCTGGCTCCCAAAGCAGCCCAGCTGTTCACACTCTTGCAGGGGCCCCTTCTGCCCAGGGGCGGGGAAATGGCTGCCAAATTGCAGCCCTAATTGGGAGGCAGGCAGGGAATGGTCGGGGACATAATAGCCCATGTGGCCAAGCTAAAGCATCTGCCTCCCTCCCTTTGTGTGGTTCCCAGCCCATTAAAAGGCACAGTTTCCTCTGACCTTCAGGCATGGCGGCTGCTGGGTCCCCAACCCATCTTCCCAATCTGGTTCACACTCCGTGGAGCCGTCTAATCTCTCAGAGGCAGAGAAAGGAGAGCAGCTTGAATAACTTTGTGAGTCACCAGAGCCCAGAAGGACACACTCAAAGGAAAACTGCTCTCTGTGACCGTGGAGACCATAGTTGAGAGAGCCATCATCATTGACAGAGGAGACTCTGCCTCTCATTCCTTCTTTGCACAAGATTTTCCTGAGTGTTGTGCTAAAGGGGCTTCAGAGCCAAGTCAAGGGCACAGCAGTCTCAATAGGAAGTTTATATTTAGATGGCAGACCTATGGGGCACAGACAAGGAAGACACCAACTTTGGTTTGAGGGACTAGGGAAGGATTCAAAGGGCTGACATTCAGGGAAAAGCAGGAGCTGAGAAGGCAGAGGCCATTTGGCTAGCCATGGCTGGGGACATAAGATTCATGGTCACCTACCATGCACCAGGCAGAGTGCTCACTGATTCTTTACATGATTTTATTTCATTCTCGATATAACCCTTATAGGTATTATTGTTATTAACATCTCCATTTTGCAAATGACACTGAAGCCCAGGGAGCTGAGTAGCCCAGACAAGCTGAAAGCCATTGAGGGGCAGAATCAGGATTCTAATGCAGGTCTGAGCGACCCCAAAGCCTGCCCTCTCCATGATGTGCTCCATGGCTACTGGCTGACAGCACAGATGTTCCAGTCCTGCTTCTTCTCTAGACACTTTTCCTGAGTTAATCTGCTATTCTCAGATACGAGGCATCTGGATAATTCCTTTCCAGGCCAGACGTAGTTGTGACTCATGGCCAACGAGGAAGGACACCCCAGAAAGTAGATAAAGTGTTAAGAGTAAGTGGGGAGTGCAAACAGCTGGGCTGCTTTGGGAGCCAGGAAGGCAGAAGTGAGGAGACCATTCAGGTCTGGGGGTGGGTCACAGGACTTCTACTGAGGATTGCCCTCTTATCTCAGAATTTTTAGGGAGGCTGACTTCTGAGTGGTCCAGTACTTGGTGGGGGGGGCAGTATGTGATGTTTTTTCTCCCCTCCTCCGGGGCTTGCAAGCAATCAGCAGACCAATCTATAGATACTGTCAAAGGGAAGCTGCCTGGTGGAGAGTTAGAAGGAAAACAGTCTAGCATTTAAAAAGGCCAACTCTGTGCCACCACGCAAGGCCCATTTACATGTCGTTTTTTATTAAATCTCCATGACAACCTTGCACAGAAAGTATTATTGTTATCATTCCCACTGAAGAAAAATTAAAGCTCAGAGAGACTATTTTTTAAATTAATGAATTTACATATGGGTGTTTATTTACAATTACTCCAACCTGTGCAAGAAAAATTATAAGGAGTCCTGTGCAGACAGAAAGTATAAAATCTGAAATGTGGCCCAAAGTCACTGTAAGTTCTGTGCTTTTCTCTTTTTCCTGTGCTTTGCAGCACCCCACCATGTGTGGGGACACCCCACTCTAGGACACCCGGACCCTCACTTCCTCCTGCCTCCCCTGGGTTCAGAATAGGATTCAATATGCAAAGGTTCGATTTTCCTGTGACTTTTCAGAAGCAGCAGACAAGCGGGGGTGGGGTGTCTCACCTGGGTTGAGAGTTAGGTCAGGTGCCTTTGAAAGACAGCAATGTTCACCTAGTCCTTCCTCCCCTGAATGCAATCTGGACTTGAGGCCACCACCAGGCTTACAAATTGCGTGACCCTGGGCAGAACATTTAATCTCCTTGTAATTTTGTGTCTTCATCCACATCGTGAGAATATTAATAGCATTTGCTGCTGCTCACTGACAGAGCTCTTAAGGAGAGTGGGTGGGGAGAGGGATGTAAACACACTTTGTAAGCATAAACTGCTGTACAAATGTGAGGGCTTACTTTCATTCCTACCCAGGTAATGGCCCTCAAGAAAACAGACCCAAGAGGACCTAACCTTAAGTAGAACGTGCTCAGGGCTGATTGCAGAATTCATTCAACTGTATTCAATAGGTATATTTGAGTACCTGGCTTTGTGATGGAAGACAAAAGACAAACACTGAAAAGAATAAGGGCCACAGTGTGTTAAGTTCTAAAAGGGGGCCTACACGGGAGGCCGGTAAAGCAGACCTAGGATAGATAGAAAAGGAGCTACTGATGAGGGGACACTGGAACGAAGTCTTGAAGAATAAGTAGGATTTGGCCAAGGGGACACAGAGAAGGCATCCCTAGCAGAGGGAACAACATAGCAAAGACACAGAGGTCTGAGAAGGATGGTGTGAAGAGGAAAGTGTGGGAATCCAGTGGGGAGGAGTGAGCTTCACGGGTGCCATATGGGTCCAGCAAGCCTGGGTCCCATCCCTCTTTAGGAGGGAACAGGATTTATTCATCTGTGTGATGTCACTGCAACTGCCCTGTCTCACTTTTCACAGCCAGACACAGGCGACAGCCCCAAGTCTCACCAACCCAAAGGATTCCCAGCATTTCTTTTGCCATTTCTTACAATGATTTGCTAGCAATTTTCTGAAGTCAAACCAATCCACTGGGCACATGAGTTCCAACTGTTTTAGTGAGCAGAAATCTATTGGTTTCATATTCTTCCCCAGGGAGGGAGAATCGGCTGAAATGAGTCGTTGTCTCCCACATTTACATGGTTACTTTCATCTTGCTTGAAATGACTTATGGACAAGGATTAATCAGTGAGGAAGGCAGAGAAAAACTGTGATCTCTGCCACCATGGCGGAGGGGGAGGGACTGGGGGGGGTGGGAGGGCAATATTTTCTGCTTTGTCAGAACAATTAAAGACTTTGACTCTTTGAAATTTGAGAAGAGAACTTAAAGCTAGAAGAGGTCTTGGAAGTGATCTCATGCAACACCCTACCCAGTGCACGACTCCTTTGAAAACAACCTGGCCGACCAGCAGGCACCAAGACTTTGCTTGAATAACTTTTGTATATTAATTTGATAATTTGATGAATCTTACTTCTGGTGGAAACACACACACTGCACATCAAGAAAAAAGGGAAAACAGAGAGGAAAAATGTAGATTTTTGGAAACAGACTTAGAGTCAAATTTGGCTTCTCTACTTACACGGATTAAGCTACTACAACCTTAGGCAAGACATTCAAACTCTTGCGTTTCCTCCTCTGCAGAGAATGAGTTATAAAACCTTCCTTGCTGAGGTTGTTGTGAGGGTTAAGTGGACTAGTATATATAAAGTGCCCAGCAGAGTTGCCTGGCATGCAGCCGACACTCAATAAATGGTAATTATTATTATCTCATTAGCCCAAACTCCCACCCAAGGTAGAAATGCTTCTTTAAACAACCCTGACAAACTAGAGAGCTATCAGGTCTTTACTTGGATAAATATTTGTTGATTGATGTGGTAATCAGTTGGTTTAAACACCCAGGGACACACACACACACACACTCCATGATTCTTTCCCCACGTTCTCAGAGATGCCTTAGCAACAAGACCACATCCCTGTCCACTGTGTGGTACTTAATGGTTAAACTCTTCCCAGTGTGGAGCCAAACTCTAGGCACTACAACACTTCTCCAGTCCATGGTTTGCTTTCTTAACCAATTTTGTTTTTTTAACCACATAGACTCCTTTGAAGAACTCCCCAGAAAACTGCACATACATGGAACTAATTGCTTACAACTTCAGGGGTGTCTCAGACCTTGTGAAGTGCTTCATGTATGCCAGGCTAAGCACTGCTATTCTGGAACCTCACCAAACAAGGCTCTGCAAATGCAGACACTGCTCCTCTGGTTCCCCAAGCATCCCTCTCCTCCTCTCCTCCAGGCACTCTCCCTATAACTTCAGAAGAGGAAAGTGCTACTGGACCCTGCAATCAGCAGACCACAGTCCAAACTCCAGTTTCCCCATGTAGTTCATCATTAAGCCTCAGTTTCCTCATCTACAAGATGGGGATAATAACAGTACCCTCCTCAAAGGGCTGTTTTCAGGGTTGAAGGGGATAATGCATGTTGATGCTTAGCACAATGCCTGACACAGAGTAAACACACAATAGAAGTTGGCCATTATTTCTCCTACTATATCTGTTCCTTTGCCCTCCTCCTCTATAGACATTACAGCTTGTCATTGTTCCACTTAAGGGATGCTCCAGAACATACATTCAGCTCCAGAAGGACTCAAGACAGTCCTGAGTGTCATGCCCAGGGTGTCCGGCAGGGGGCGCTCTGCCCAAGTCAGACTTGGGACAGTGGCAAACGTGCCTGACTCACTCTAAAGGAGCTCTTGATGGGCATTTATATGGTCTTTGACTAATAAAAATGAGAAAAATTTGAATCACTGATTTAAAAATGCATTGGTTCAGTAGATTAAAAAACTTAATAAACAAAGGATCTTGGAGAAGTGAAAGAATAAAAGGGATCCATGGAGATAAAAAAATTGAGAATCCCAATGTCCTTTCCCTTTTTATTCCCCTTCCTCCTTTCCTCCCTCTCTTCCTTCCTGTAAGAAAACAAATATGTACTGAGTGGTTACCTGTGTCAGCCTTGTGCTAGGCTCTGGGAATACAGGATGAAGAAGCCCTGGTTTCTGCCCTCAAGGAGCTCACAGTCTAGTGGGGAGCAGGCTTGTAAAGAAGACACAGTGGGACGAGCCCCCCAACAAGGTAAATCCAGGTGCTGAGGATTTCTGATGTCCGAGTCTCAGACCCCACGTGGGACAAAAGGAATGGGGATATTCCCCAGAGAAGGTGACACCCAAATCAAGACCTTTTAACCATTTTTATTAGACATTTTTGCTGGTTATAAAAGTAACACATATTTATTGCAGGAGATTTAGAAAGCACAATGGTGCCAGAAGAAGAAAACATTAACCATTTCTCACCCCTAGAGGCAACCACTGACACATTCTGGAGCATTTCTCTATCTTTCAGTCAATGTATTTCACATATATGAGCTCATTACGTCTATACAATTTGTCCCCTTTTTACGGAACAGTGAAACATAGGCATTTTTCCATCAAGCTCAGTCCATAAGAGTGACCCTTGGATCTTCGATTTGAGGGACAGAGCCCCAGAGCCCAGATGCCAGGGCTGGCCCAGAGGAGAGAGGACAGGCTGGGTTTGGGTGAGCGAGTAGAGTCAGCAATTCCTGTAGAGCATCCCACACCCCACACCGTGGATGGTTGGAGAGCTGGGTGTGGCGCTCAGGAGACAGTCCAGGCCTAGAGGGTCCTCAGCACAAGGTGGTGGTTGACGCCATGGGATGGATGAGGTCCCTCAGGGAGGGTGTGCAGGGTGAGAAGAGAGATGACCAGGGTAAGGCCCCTGCCCTCTAGAAGCTCACAGTCTAGTTGCGTTCATGTGCAAGTCATTTACCCCCAGCTAGATTGTAAGCTCCTTGAGGGCAGTTACCACTTCACACACAGCAGTCCCTCGTCAACCACGGGGGGTAGGTTTCTGAAAACCCCTGGGGCAGGAGAAGTCAGGCTTGAGGAATTTAGGACCTTACTGGGGAAAAAATAGGGTTAGGGGAATGAAGTCCCAGTGAACTTACGAAATCATCATATTTTTACATTGACAGAAAGAAAACCAACAACGACAGCATATTCAAAACATCAAATATCAGTGACACAAATTATCAACGTACTCTTCAATTAACAACATACACTTTACAATTGATTTTCAATTAGCACCATCCCTTTAGTAGGGCTCTCCCCTTCACAGTTGTAACAATGGTCCTGTACATCCATTTTTTTCATTGCTGGAAAAAAGATACTTGCTAAGAGTCATTTTCTTCTGTATGTTTCTCCATGCAAATGTTCAATGCCTTTCAGTTTTTATGACTCTGAGCTACTGATTCCTATCTGTTGGTCCCACCTACAAGCACACACCCACATCCTACCAGACAGGAGTGGGTTACTGGAGTCTGATGGACCCCCGGCGACTCTTTTCTCTCCCCTGCTTCACTGCAAACACCTCTGCTCTAGTCTGCTCTCAATTTCACCTACTTCTCTCTCCCCAGTCTCTGGGCAGATTTCATCAATTACCCATGGGAATGACCTGATTCTCCATGGCTTCTGAAAGAACGTGCAAAAGTGAAGTTGTCAGTATTAGAACTTGGGGTCTTTTTTCCGTAGACCCTAGCGCATCCTGCACTTGCTAGCCCATAGTAGGTGCTCAAAGAATTCTTACTGAACTGAGCAATTTCCTAGCCCAAAGGAAAGGATGTGGATTTTTTAAATCTCTCCACTCAGTGCTCCAGATGAATATTAAACCTTGCACACAGCATAAATATTGAGATATTTGTAGGCACATTTAATTTTCCCTTCTGACAGGTCATGATGACAAGAAGGAACTAATAGATGCAATCTATCTGCATTCACGAAGGCAACTTTGAGTTCCACATGACATGCTGTCAATAGACTCAAAAAATATGGCCCTTTAGTGAAGGAATTCTCCATCTTTTCCAGCTCAGAGACCACTTGGATAAAGCAAAAGACCTACTAACCCATGATTCCCCCACGAACATTCATAACACAAAAGGCTACCATCACCTTGACGACATGAGAGGACTAGCACTGTTTTTGATGAGATACCAACAAAACAATATCTTTTAAATGGAATAATAATCAGTTACATTTACATAGCACTTGACAGTTTACAAAATGCTTTCATGTACATTTTTTAGATCTCATTTGTTCCTCACAGCTACTCTGTGAGGTGGTCAGAGGAGGCACTGATATCTCCATTTTGCAGATGAAGAAACTGAGGCATATCCTTAAGGAAAGGGGTCAAAAAGCGGGCAACTCACTAATTAAACTTAAGCCCCTCCCATTGTTGTTACCAGCTGGATTACAAATAAAAAACAAAACTGAATTGCAACGTTGTTCCACTGTCTTGTAACTGCCAGTGCCCAAGACACAGGCTCCCCCGAGTTTCCTCACTCCCCTCACCCCCACCTGCCTTCCCCTATCCTCTAGCCACTCCTGGCCATGAACTAAATAGCCTGGCCCATAGAGACATTTGCGTTCATGACTACAGGGAAAGGTAAGGAACACTTGTTCAGTACCAGCCAGAAACTGTGCTCAGCACTTCATATGCATGATCTAATTGTATCCCCACGACGGCCCTGTGAAGGATGCTCTGCTAGTCCCATCTTGTAGATGAGGAGGCTGTGTGAGGTTAGTTACATGCCCGACTCACAGGGCTTCCGGAGGAAGAACCTGGTCTGAAGTAAGTCTGCCCACCATTAGACTTTGTTTCTATTGTTTCCCACAGGTCCATGATTGGTAAGGAGCAGGACTAAAATTTAGACTTGGGTCATTTGATTCTAGATTCTTGGGTCATCTTTCTGACATACTCTGCTTCCAAAGAAGCAAAGCAAAAAGTGTGATGATAATAGATCCCTGGGAGCTTCTCACAGCCCTTGTCTCATTTAATCCTCTACTAAAAATTCACAATGATCACTCCTTTAGAGACACAGAAACCGAGGCTCAGTGAGTGCATTAGCTTGACCAAGGTCACGTGCCTAGGGAGTCGCAGAGCCAGGATTTGAACCCAGGTTCATTTCCTGGACAGCAGGCAGTCCTAAGGAAGCACCTCACCAGCCTGAGCCAGGGGTGCCACCTCCACCTCCCAGCTCAGCACTAACCAGGCTCACAGGACCTGACCCTCAGAGGAAAGGGCTACTCTGAGGGCGAAGCCTCCAGCAAAGGGTCCTCGTGTGGACTAAATCACCTGACATATGATCAAGCCCCAAAAAGCCCCAAATCCTTTGTGAGAAAAAAAATCTATATTTTAAAGAGTTCACTGGGACATTTTGGTTTCAAGGAAGTAGGGGTTGAGTACACTCACTCATTTCACAGGGGATCGTTAACCAGGTGAAGGGGAAAGAAAGACCAGTGAGCACCAAGCAAGAGAATGCAAGGTTCAGGTTTGACACATGGTTCCAGGAAGATGGAAAGCAAAGGTGCAGAGACCAGTGGTTGCCAGGGGCTGGGGAGGCGGAAGGGGAGTCACTGTGTGACGGGTCAGGGTTTCCTTTTGGGGTGATGCAAACGCCTTAGAATTCGATAGAGGTGATGGTTGCCCGACACTGTGAATGGACTCAATGTCACTGAATTGTACACCTTAGAATGGTTAATGGTGAATTGTATGTTCTGTAAATTTTACCTCAATTTAAAAAGGGGGAGAAATAAAGGAAAGTTGCATGGGCTGAGCAGAGAGTCAGTCAGATAGACGATGCCTCAGTGAGAGTGTGTTAGCTGAAGAGAGTCCTCTTGTAACCAAAGCTGTGGATGTGGACACTCTTTGCATAGTGAGTGCTTAGCCCAAGAGTTAGGTATGTGCACTGGTTCACTAAGTGTGTGAACGTGTGTAATTATACACTGGGCAGAGGGGACAGCCTTCAGAATTAAATTTTTACAGCTTGATTCTTTGGTTTTACAACATGTTAAACCTTCCCAATTTGCCAGCAGTAACAAATAATCATAGGAACAATGACAATAATAACGTTATTGTGATATGGCTATTATTAAATAATGGCAGGTAATATTTACTGAGAGACTGCCACAAGCCAGGCACCCTGATAAATGTCTCGCATGCATCACCTCTTTTAATGCTCATAATGACCCATGAGAAAGAAACTCTCTCCATTTCTCAGGTGAAGAAACTGACACTCACAAGGTTAAGTACTTGTCCAAGTTCACACAATAGTAATGATGGAGTCAGAATTTTTTTTTTTTTTTTTTTGCTGAGGAAGATTCACCCCGAGCTGACATCTGTGCCAATCTTCCTCTATTTTGTATGTGGCTCACCACCACAGAATGGCTGCCAATGAGTAGTGTAGGTCTGCACCTGGGATCCGAGCCCACAAACCCGGGCTGCCAAAGCGGAGCATGCCAAACTAAACCACTAGGCCATGGGGCTGGCCGCCTACAGAGCCAGAATTTTAATTAGGTCCATCTGACTGATGCCTGTGGTTTGAAGGGGGATGAAGAATATCCAATGTTCCCAACTAAGGAAAAAGTCTTGAAATGCAGGAAAGCAATTTTAAAAGACATAATCACATTAGCCAGAAATAACCACTATTAACACTCTAACATATTTACTTCTAATTGTTTTTGTAATTTATACAGTTAAAATAAAGCTACAGATGCAATCATGTATTCATTTTTTTCCCCTTATGTTGTACTATACACATTTTCCCACATCTCTACAAGTCCCCATATATATAATTTTGAATAGCTATATATATTCTGTCCCAGGGATGCCACAATTAACTTTTATCTTAATGTTGAGCTGTAAGTGCTTTCCAGTCATTTGTGAGCATAAATAATGTTGTGGTGAAAATTTTTGTCCATCCTTTTCTTCTGCATTTCTGGTTCTTTCCTAAGGATTTCTGGATTCTAGATGTGCACTGAATCTCATGTCCTCATCTGGAACCCTGGCTGGAAAAAGCATCATCTGTGGAGGTTTCTACAAATACATGCCCCTGGCTCCGTCCCAGAGCAAGGACCAGAATCTCCAGGGTGGGGTGAGGGCTCACTCCGGTGACCCTGGTCTTAACCACTGTGCCAAGACTGATGCCTCCCGCCCCCACTCCTGGCCTCACTGCACAGACATGCAGTCTTGACCCAAGAAAAGGTTCCCTTCCTTACTACTAACCCAAGCTGGTAGAGCCCGAGGCCTGTTGGCAATCCTCTAGCTTTGAACCTTCTTGCTCCATCTTTGTGATTTCTGCCACACCTTCAGGTTACCTGCCTTATTAACCTAATGTTTTTAATCAACTTACTCTTTGTTTCTTGAATGAATTTATTCAAAAAGGGAAAATGTATCACCTTATGGTAAGTTAAAAAACACCATCTCTTCATGGACAGAAGAAAAAGCTTAAGAAATAAATAAGATGAAAAGAAAAGGTAAATGCTGTGGCCTCCTTATCCAGACTCAGGCCTTAGTTAAAACGGGAGATTAGCAAGCATCACCGAGGGATTAAATATCTACCAGTAATACCATCAGATCTCTCCTGGACTAAATCACAAAGACTGAAAAGGAGCTGAAACAGGACTTTCTCACTATGTGATTCAATGGCATTTAATGTGCTGCTCAGGTAACACACCTACAACCGTTTGGTACCAGTCCTGGGTGGAAACACCGATCTAGTCCAGCCTTCTCCATTTACACACATATAAAAGAGGCTGAGAATTAAGTGACAGGCTTTTGTCACATTCAAGCCTGGCAGCGAAGCAGAACCAAGGATCCAGCTCTCCTGGCTCTGAAGAATTATTTGATCACTCTTTGAAAACTTTATTTTTTTAAAAATGTTGGGCGGTGGAGTATATAGGGAGAGAAATTTACTTTGATCTTTGCTTATAAGATCTCAAAATATGTTATGAGAGTAGATTTTTTTTTAAAAATTTCTTTAAAAATTCAATCGACAAGTAATTATTGACCATCTACTTCTGTGCCAGACCCTACTCTATGTGCTGGGCCTATAACAGAGAGCTTCTGGCCCCCACCTCCCGACCTCACAGTAAGTGTGGGCAATGTTCGGACTAGAAGTGGCACCTATGGATTAATCTTTCATTCAATTCATTACTCACAAACATGTGTGAGCATCTACTATGTGTTAATTTCCATAAATGGTTTTTCATGGGAGCACTAATGGTCTCTTCCAGACAGTTACTCTAATAACTATACTTACTGCTGAGATGCAAACATTTAAAAATATCACTCAAGTCAGTTATAGAAAACTGTTTTATAAAACTTATGCTGAACTTCTTAGTAAAGGATACCATTTCAAAAGCATTACACAGTTTAGAAACTATTACTAATAACAGCTATCATAAGTAAACAAATCATATAATTATTAACAATTAGCTAATATTTATTGGATCCTTATATGCTTGGCATTATGCTCAACACTTTTGCAGACACAGACTCATTTAATCCTCACAAGAATCCTGTAAAGGATTGTTATTATCTGTTAATACACAGACTTGGAAAGCTAGGCTTAAAGAGGTTAAATAACTTTCCCAAGATCACACAGCTAATCAGTAGTGAGACGTAGATACAAACCCAGATAGCTGGCTGAAAGTTTAAACTAAACCTTTCCGAATTCTAAAGGCAACTCTAGAGGAAAAATAAATGTTTATTGGAATTTTCTTCACTTTAGTTATACTCACAAAGAAAAGGGGAAATTTCAAAACTCCTCCAAAGTCTAACCTCTGGCTTTACCATTTATTAGTAGTTAAAAAATGGGTGACGACAGTGTTTCCCAAACTTTGAAGGGCACTAGAATCACCTGGAGGACTTGTGAAAACAGAGTGCTGGGCCCCGCCCCTGAGTTTCCCACTCAGTAGGTCTCGGGGGGGAAAGCCTGAGGACCTGCATTTCTAACAGGGTCTAAGGTGATGCTGATGTTGCTGGTCTGGAGACCACACTTGGAGGACCTCTGGTTTGGGGATCATGGGCTTTCGAATTAGACTTGGGTCCGAATCTTGATTTTTCCACTTGCTTCATCTGTGCCCTTGGGCAAGTCACAGAGGCTGAGCTCCTCATCTATGAAGGAGAATCTCACTATTGGATAAGGTCATTGTGAGGATTACATTAAATGACATTATGTGTATAATCTGCCATATACCTGGCACATAGTAGGTATTCAATACATTGGCTGTATTAATATCATTGATAAACAATTCACAAGAGAGAATGCACACTCACTTTTCCACGAAATGTCCAATTGGAAAGAGAGAGGAATGAAACTATTCTTTGGGGGATAGTGATATTTCATTCCAAATAATCATGCTAGTCTCTTCCGTGCATACTGATGTTAGAAAATGGTGGCCGATCAAAAAAAGGGAGATGTATGTGGTGGGAAACCCATCAAAGCTGAATGCCGGCAGCTTAAGAAGGGCCGCTCTTGCCCAGCACCCAGGGAATGCAGTGGTAGCATCACATCACGCAGAGGAACACGTGGATGGCTTGCAGGGAAAACCAGAGGTGCTGGATGACATCCGAGCTTTTTTGGAGCTCACCGCAGAATTAACAATTATAAAATCACAGTATAATTGTACAGGCTTTGTAAAGCACTCTGCTGTCGGATGGAATAAATGGGAGGTACTAAGTAGGCCTTTTTAGCTTCCTCTGCCCGGTTTACCAAGTGTTGTCTGTGGGGGATATTTCATGTGTGTGTTATTTGTTGTTGTTGGTTTTAAAATAAGCCATAAAGACACATCTTGTGAGCTTTTCTTCCAGAAAAGGCAGAATATATGAAGGGCTGGAAATGGGTCTTGGGGCTAAAATGAGTTGTGTGGTAGACTGGCAGGAGTACTGGGCACATCTGTGAGCTGTTTGGGAGTATTTGAAGCATTTAAAGGTGGATCCTGGTGTGACTGAGCACGACTTAAATCACCTGATGAGGGATGTATTTCTATGGCCATTTGTAAGTTCTTCAGCTAAAGAGAGTGAGGCACATTTGTGTGACCAGCGAAGAGAGATCAGGAGAGATGGAGGATGGCCAGCCGAGAGCCAGCGTGGCGAGTTATTTGCTTGGCTGATGAGCTGTCACTCTTGGAGTCTCAGGTTCCCACGGAGGAGGGTAGAAGAATGGCCCCTGGCCCCCTCATGGCCACCCCTCTCATTCAGGTCTTAGCTCAGAGGCTGCCTTCCTGACCACGCCATCTGTAGCAGACACTATGGGTCCCCTCAACTCACCTGCGGCTTCCAGGGACAGTTTCCACACCATAAAGGCTTCCCCCCTCAAGTCGGCCATGTGCATCTCTCTGCTGGAGACTCTCCGGCAGTGGAAACCCATGCGTGGGGCAGGGTGGAAGCACCTGGAAGTTAACATCCCCAGAAGCAATCCACAACTAGTGAGGAGCGTGCACTGGTAGACAGATACCCCAGCTTTCTTGCCTCCGATGGAACAATTGTTCACAAGTGCTACAGCCTCTCTCAGAGGACTCAGCCCATTGCCCACGGTGGTGACTCCATCACAAATGCACCCTCGATTAGCTTTCCCCCCTTCCTTGTCTCCCCTCTCTGCTTCCTCATCAAGCCTCTGGGAATCACCTCACAAATAAACTCTTACACCCAAGTCCTTTTCTCCACATCTGCTTTGGGGAGAACCCGAACTAAGACATGATCTCGGCCCCTACCTCTCCTCCAGTCTTCCCCGTCTACCATCCCGTCTAACCTCCTTTCTGACCACTCTCCAAACATCTTTGTTCTCTCTTCTTCCTTCTCCGCAAGGGCAGAGCCTGGGCCTGCTCCATCCCCACCACATAGAATGTGCCTGGCTGGTGCTCAACTACTGTTAATTGGCTAAATGAATAACTGTTTGCTGTTTGGAAATGACTTCCTCCTAGAACCATTTATATAAACAGGAATTATACTCTCACCTCTTGATATCAACTCTCTTTCTTCCCCAAAATACAGTCTTGTCCCAACATATATCTATGAACAGGCAAAGAGGTTTCATGGAATTCAGAGAGCTGTGTGACTTTGGGCAAGTTATTATTTCCCTTCTCTGATCTTCCTTGACACCGTCTCAAAACTGGGAATAGTACTGCCTGCCTGATGGGTTTATAGCAAAGGCTATGAGTTTGGAGATGCAAAGTGCCCGGTACATGGCAGGCATTTAATAAGTGTGAATTCCTTTCATTCCCTGGTTCTTTCTCTTCTCTCCAACCTCCCTAAGTCCTACATTCTAGAGAGAAGGGATTGTGTGAGTACCTCTCTCCATGCTGGGCCTGCCTCTGTCCCCTACCCCCTTGCTAACCATCCCTGTCCCTTTACACACACACACACACACACACACACACACACACACACACACACACGAGGATGGGGTCACTACACTGCACAGCCTGCACCCATGTTCTGCATGGTCTTCTACTTCCTGCATCCATGTAGTAAGCCCTTCTAGGCAGGTCCTGACCCTTCCATATAGGCCACTTAGCCATTTCACAGAAAGGGAAAGTGAGGCTCAGAGAGGGTAGGTGACTGCTCAAACCCTCAGCGCTAGTAGGACTCAGAGCCTGTCTGACTCCTAGGCCCTCCATCCTCTCCAGGACACACTACCTTCACTGGGCTCCTAGTGGACTCTGCAGACTGCAGCAGCTGTGACTGAGGAGTGCCCTAGGGGCCTGCTGAGGTTCGTGGCAACATATACCCCTGTGCTGAATGGCCCTCCTCTTGCTTTTGTTTAATGAATATTGATGCAATGCCCTGGGCACTGTCCTAGGCAAACCCGTTGAGGTAGGTTTTATTAGCCCATTTTACAGTTGAGGAAACTGAGGCTCTAAGAGGTTAAGCAATTTGCTCTCCATCACAGAGCAAATAAGTAGTAGATCCAGGAATCATATCTAGGTGTGTCTGACTGCAGTGCCTAAACTATCCTTACAGGGCACGTCCTTCCTGGGTCTGCTTCTCTAACATTCCCCTCCCTTCTCCCCTGCTCTTTATTGCTGCTTTCCCAGCACTTTCCTATAGCAGCTCCTTTCCCTCCCAGTTTTCTTCTCACCAAGGCTGGAAATAAGAGCAGTGTCCACTAGATTGCAAGCTCCCTGAGGGTTTCTTCGTCTCATCGCCAGGTACCGTTAAAGCTCAGGAAAAATATGTTCAATCGAAGTGATCAAGGCCCCAACAGGAGTTGATAAGAAGATGTTTTAGCTCCCTTCCAACTCTGGAAGGCTACTCCTCTGACGGTCCTATTTCAGCTCTGTCAGTGTATGAAGATAAGCATTTGCAGCAATTTAAACCACTGAGTAGCATTATCAAACACCAACAAATGCTCATCTTCAAGAGGGGATTCTACAACTATGGGAGCAGATGCCCCTGGACTCCAGCTTTGCAGGGGAGCCCAGAGGAGCAGCACCCATGTTTGGCTTCACCATGACACAACAGAGCTCCACTGTCTCAGCCTTCGTGCCAGTGGATGAGGCCCCATGACCGGACTGGGTTATGAAGAGGGACAGGTGGACTGCCATGGCCACCATGACTGCTCTGGAGCCCTCCTGAACGCCAGGAGAGGATGCAGCCTTCCCAGGTGTATTAGCAACTTAGCTGGGCAGTTAAATCCATGAGCATTCTTAAGAAGCATCCACAGTCACTGAAATCCTGCCCTACAAGGGTACCCACTGGGTGTGAGGCATCAGGCCTCAGGAGGGGCAAAGATATCTGGCTCCCTCTAGAGCACCAAGCTAGGTGACAGGCCCTCTGCTGTCTGGTCACCTAGGACAGCCTTAGTGACAGCCCTGGTAAGGAGCTCTGGGTTCACCAGTTAACAGGGCGATTGCCCTGATCTTGGAACACTCAGCTCTACTCCACATTCAGTAAGGGGGCTGAGAGTGGACTCTGGAGCCGGATTATCTCGGGTCAAGTCCTGGCTCTGCTACTTACTAGCCATGACCCTGGAAAAGTCACCTAAACTTTCTATGCCTTGGTTTCCTCAAATATGAGGGAGGAAAAATAGTCCTTACATCATAGTGTTGTAAGAAAATTAAATGAGTTATTTATAAACACTTAAAACAGTGCTGTTGCATAAGCCCTTTATAAGTATTTATCAAATAAAGAAATAACCAGCACATCTCCCAATAACTTCCTAGTACCTCTTGGAAAACATACCTAATTGTTATGTTTTCATACATGTACCCATTCATTCCTTCATTCTTCTCCTATGTGCTCCCACAATGTTCAGCCAGATCACAGCACTTATAACTCTGGATCATCGTGGTCTATCCATGAACATCTTTGTACCACAACCAGGCACTGGATCAGCACTAAGGATGCAACTCCAGACAATACTCAGTCCAGAAGAGATGGGGACACAGGTAAGGGTCACTACAATAACAGAGGCAAGGGGGTGGGGTGCTAGAGGCATCAGTGGTGGGCACCTTAGTGAAGTGCCAGTTATACTGTGTCTTAATGATGTTGTAATAATTATCAGCCATCTCATCTGTCTACAGCAAATAAAAACAATCTCTAGATGTCCACAAGGGCATGTTCATTCTCAAAGGGCTGTAACCAAACAACAGAAATGAGAAGCAGAGGAAGAAGGCACAGTAAAAACACACATTCCAAGCCCCTTGTGTTCCAAATCTGTTCCTATTTCACATAGGGTTCCCAACCTCCTGGCAACTATCCCCTGTTCCCAAGACCAGCCACCATGGGCTCACACTCCAGGCTACTTACAACTCCTTTGGCAACTCCCACCTTCCTGAGTAACTGGCCATGGATTCAGGTCACCCCCAGCCTTTCTGGCAAGAAGCTAGATCACTCTGCCTTTCTCTGCCTCACTGAGATTTCCATCCTGACACAGCAACTCCAGCTCCTCCCCCTGATTGGTCAGCGGACATCAGAGGGAAGGCACACGTGTTCCCATGAGACCTTCGAGGCCAGCCCCTAACAGCTGCCTCAGCTGGAGAGGGCTTTTTCACTCTAATTTGGAGATGATTCTAGCGCATGAAGCCTGCTTATTAAGAATGTTGGTTCAATATCCCAACCAAATGTAATGCATAAATTTTGTTTGGATCTAGCTGAGGAGAAAAAAAAGCCATGAAGACATTTTTTTGACAATTGGGGCAATATGAACATGGACTAGATGTTAGATGACAATCGTAAATTATTATTACTTTTCTTAGGTATAAACATCATTTCGTGGTTATGCAGAAGATGGATAAAGCATATATGGCAAATATTTTAAGAAAAAGAATAATTGATTCCTTGTGGCTCCATATAGAGCTTAATCATGCATCCTATGTTGAGAACTGAAAAAAAAAGAGGTAGAAAAAACTACAAGATACATATAATTTATCTCCATATTTCAAAGTTCAACTTGACGTTTCCCTCAAAGAGAAAAAAATCCCTCGGCCCTGCCCTGCACCCCACCCACCCAGGTACATATACATACATACACATGCTAACACACATGCACACACACACATATACACTCACTCGAAGGCATTTCCTTTGAGCTCAAAGCTCTAAGAGAAATCCCAGAAGAGCTGGGACAGTAAAGAGCTTGGAGTCTGCATTGGAGGACTTGGGTTCAACCCCAGCTACACAGGAGCTGGTGATCTGTAGAAGCCACTGAACTTTTCTGAGCCTCACTTTCCTGTCACCTGGGAGTATAACTATTCTGCCTCCCACTGCCAAAGGGATAGACCAAGGACCAGGAGAAAGAATGGCTGTGAAGATGCCATCTGTCTAAAGGTTCCTGGGTCAATCTTCTGGAATTGGGCCTGGCTACTGGAAACAGATGTAACTCTTTTAGCCCTACATGTTATGACCAAGGCAATAAAAAGATAACTGGCTCTTCGATTTTCTTTTAAACAGACATTCCCAAAGCAGTCTTATATAAATGGATCTGAAATACGTGGCAGAGACAAAGGGGCTGACTAGAGAGAAGGAACCCAACCAAAGGGTCCTGCCTGGGTCAGGGGCAAAGAATGCAAAAACCTTGGCCCGCTGCCTCCTAAGCTCCATGAGTCTAAGATTTGGGCAGAAAACCACATTCATTCAGAATCCATGAATTCTGATAATTTGGACATGGCCCCAGCTGACCCTGCCACTGTTCTATCTCTGAAATGCAGTCTGGCTTAGCAGGAGGCACCACGTGGAGCACAGGCAAGCATGCTGGCTGGGTGGCCGGGAGACCCGGTTCCACCTGACCCCACAGCTTTGTAACCTTGGACAAGGCACCTTCCTTCCCCAGTCTCAATGGTCATCACTGTAAAATGACAGTGTTGGATTAGAGGCTGTTCCTGTTTCATCCAATTCTAAGATTCTATGATTAGTCACTTCCTTTGGGAAGTCCTCCCAATCCTCAAAGAATGTTTGCTGAATGAAACTGGTATCTGTGGAATTAAAGCATGCTTAATCAACCACAGGGAACAAACTGTTTTAGAGCATGTTGGAAGCACTCATTTCTAAGCCCCAAGGAATTACAAAGCATTTCAGTTTTCACTCAGGTTGATTCATAGGAATTTTCACCTGTTTGCAGTTGGTTGGGGGTGGCTAAGATTCTACATACCAGAAAGTAATAATCTATCACTAGAGAGAGCAATTTGGGGCATTCACTACATGCCAGACTCTACGCTAAGAGTTTTATGTACTGAAGCAATGGTGTGATGTAGGTTCATCATCTCCACTTTCATATGGAAAAACTGCAGCTCAGAAAGGTTAAGTAACTTGCCTAAGGTGAGACAGCAAGTGGTAGAACTAGACGTCCAACTCCACTCACTGTGGGAGTATCTGAAGCTAACCCATCATCTTGTAAAGAAGCTCTGGTTGATGAGTATGATATTTATCTTTTGTTGTAGTGGACATTAACTTAAAAAAACTTTATTGAACTATAATTGATGTATATATTTATATACATATACAATACTGTATATGTTTAAAATGTATAACTTGATGAGTTTTGCTAGCAGTACACAACTGTGAAAGCATCACTACAATCAAGAGAGTGAACATATCCATCACCCCTGAAAGTTGCCCCATACCCTCTTCCACTCTCCCCTCTCCAGGCAACCACTGATCTGCTTTCTATCACAGTATACAACTTTGCATTTTGCAGAATTTTATATAAATGGAATCAGACAGCACAAATAGTCTTATTGTCTGTTCTTTCCTCCATTTGTCTGGTATAATTATTTTGAGATTCATCCATGTATTTAGGTTTATCAAGAATTCATTCCTTTTTATTGCCGAATAATATTCCATTGTATGGATATACCACAATTTGTTTACCTATTCACCTGTTGATGGACATTTGGGTCATTTACAGTCTTTGGCTATTACCAATAAAGCTGCTGTGAACATTCTTGTAGAGGTCTTTGTATGTAAATATGCTTTCATTTCTCTGGGGTAAGTACCTAGGAGTGGAATTGCTGGGTCACAAGATAGGTGCATGTTTAACTTTTTAAGAAGCTGCCAAACTGTTCTCCAAAATAGTATTAACATTTTATATTTCTGTTGTTCCACATCCTCGCCAAAACTCAGCATGATCAGTCTTTTCAATTTTAGGCATTCAGGTGGTTTGAAATCATATCTCTTTGTCGTCTGAATTTTCATTTCCCTAATGACTAGTGATGTCAAGCATCCTTTCATGTGCTTACTTAAAAAAAATCTTCATCTATGACATGAAACTTTGACAAAAATGACAGTGCTAGTTACCATTTATTAAACTGCTACCCTACTGTGTGATGGATATGATGCTGAGAGTTTTACATACATTGTAGCCTCTCACCCTCAAAGCAACCTAAAGAAGATGGTATTAACATTCAATTGTGGGGTTTTTTTGCTGAGGAAGATTCGCCCTGAGCTAACATCCATGCCAATCTTCCTCTACTTTGCATGTGGGATGCCGCCACAGAATGGCCGACAGGTAGTGTAGGTCCGTGCCCGGGATCCGAACCCACAAACCTGGGCTTCCAAAGCGGAGCACGCCAAACTCAATCACTATGCCTATGCCATGGGACCAGCCCCAACATCCAGTTTTATAGATGAGGAAACCGAGGCTCAGGGAGGTCAGGTAATTTGGCCCACATCACACAGTAAGTTAGGGGCAGTGCCAGGCTCTGTTCCCCCCTCTGCTTTACACCCTAGAGGGTATGTCTGCCACTAACACTGCTCTTGTGTAACACTTGCGTCCCAGGCACTGTCAGGACTTTGGAGCATAACCAGACAATGGCAAAAAAAAGACAGACACTACAGACAAATGCAACACTGACACTTTCTCCCCACTCACACCCTATTTGCTAGGAACATAGGACAGCTCAGCCGAGATACACTGTGGCTGAGTTCCTAGTCGATACATCTACAGTGTATAACATTAAAGGCAAAACGGATATCTGGAATGTAGTTAACAGAGAGCCTCAAATCTAAGGACTGGCATAAAAATGTCAATGTTTAGCACATTTATGTTGTGCTGAAGGAATCACTTAAAAGAACTTTATCTTTGTTCTTTAAAGGCAGGTGTATTTCAAGTTGTTGACTCTTATGTAAAGGTTGGAAATGTGTGTGGAGTTTCCTTAGCCCAGAGACTAAGTTCTAGCACGAAAGGCAAGGCTGTGTGCTGAAAGGAAAGCTGATCGGCTATGAGCAGGCCAGCCCGCCTCTCTGGACTTCAGTTTCTCACTCTAGGCTATCAGTGGCTCATGTGGGACTGCTCCCTAATACCCTTCTAGTGCTGGGATGCTGTTGTTTGTACTTAAAGATTTGCAGAAAACACCAAACATGAGAACAGTAATAAACACAACAATATAACCAGCAGAGCCTACCTACAGAGAAGACATTTCAACTCCGCATTTTGACTTTAAAACCTTGGCTTTGAACTGTGATGTTCATGTCTACAGAATTCCAAGTTCCATGTCTACAGAATTATGCAGTCCTTTGAAGAACAGTATTCACATCTCCTGCCATCCTGAATGATGTTCTTGACTTTTCTGCTAATACTCACAATGTGACATCATCTATATATAGTAACCTTGCACCATCAGAATAAATTCCATGCTCCCTAGTGGCCTTCCTTCTTCCTGAGGTCACCTCATCTTACCCCACTTCCCCCGTGGATGCACTTTTCCAGAGCTTCCATCCTTTTCTCATGCTCTCTCCTCTGCTTGGGGAGTCCTTCCATATTTCTCCACTTGGAGATCTCCTCAACTCTCAGAGCCCACTAAGAAGATCTCTTCTCTCTAAAGCCTTTCTCTGTTTGTCCCCAGGGAGATCTGGCCACCCCTTAACTGCACTTTCCCAGCTGGGGTGCTCGCTTCCAGGGAGACCCTTTTCCTACTGAATACCTCACACGGTGTTTGCATGAGCAGTGGCTTATCTGTTTCCTCCCACTCAACCAGCACTGCCCAATAGAGACAGAACATAAATATGATACATAATTATGGATAAGAAATAATAAGTAATATAAATATAACTAAAATATAAAGTTCTATTCTAGCCATATTTCAAAGACCCAATAGTGGCATGTGACTAATGGCTACCATATTGGAGAGAACAGATATGGGACGTTTTCATCATTGCAGAAACTTCTACTGAAAAGTATCAGTCCACAATATCTCTTTGGAGAAGTCTTCTCAGTGGTGGTAAATTTGCTTCTTTAAGGTGCAATTGATTTCCGTAAATAAGCATAAGACACTGGGACTGTAGCGTGGGATCACGGAGAACATCAGGGATACCGATACTATTGGCTGCAAGATGCCACTTCTATCTGATGAGTCTTAGTCAACCATATGGCTTATAAGCTGGCTTTGAAGGACAATGCTGGCTCTTGTGAGCCTCTCCAATCTATTCTCCCTTGTATCACTCCATCACTCAATACAACATCCTCTCCTTGAGGCCAACTGAAATAACTTGATTTCCCATTTTCCTATGTATCTGTATATGCTGTTCCCTCCACCTGGAATGTCCTCAACTGTTACCCTGCCTAACTCTGATCACGCTTCAGCACAGTTCAATCTTCACCTCCTCTGTGACACCTTCCCTGATTGCCTTCAAGCAGAGGTGGCTGATCCTCTTGTATGCCTCCCCCGTATATTCACACCCCTCTTCAATCACTCCTTCACATGGTTATGTCTTCCAACATACTGTGACCTCCTTGAAGCCAAGGGTTATCTCTTCCCCTGACTTGGCCCACCATCGTGCCTGGCAAATTGGACACTCTTGACAAATATTAATTGAGAGACTTTGTGAATGAATGACTGAATACCCAAATTCCCAAAGAGGAGGTGTCTAGCAATGGTGGCATCACCTGAATAAATGTGTGGCTTGTCCAGGTCCCACCTCTGAAGGAAGCCAAACTTATCAGATTGTTTATGTTCCAGGCCGTATTGATAATAGGCTTAGTTTATAAACATTTGAAGCAAAGGATGGAAAGAAGCCCATGGATGGCAGCTGAGCCATTCCCCTGCTTTCAGGACAAACTCACATCTAAAGCAGTCAAGGAGATACAAACCTACCTGGCTTTTAAAAAAATTCCAACCCCCCCCCTGGCAAGCCATGGCAATGTTGAATTAAGAACTGTGGGCACCTCCCTCTCTGTGCTGAGTCAGTGGCCTTTGTCTGCTCTGTGACTCACTCCACTGCTTATAAATCACCTGAGCAGTTGGGAACAAGGAAGCCGAGCTGCTCACGCCCGCAGGTGTGCATTCTGCTCCCTTCCTCCATGTCGGGAATGGCACCAACAGCAACCACAGCACAGGACGATGTGATCCTTCCTGACTCATTAGAAGGCAGCCGGGTCCATTGCTAGCTCGCTCCTGTGAGTCAGAGGTGGGTAGTGGGTGAGATGGTAAAATCAGATTGCAGTCAAGAAACTTGCATTCCAGACTTGACATGTGATACGAATTTTACAGTGGGTTCAAATCCCACTATATGGCCAGTTACCAGCGTGGGCCTGTTGCTGAACATTTCCGGCCTCATTTCCTCAGCTTGAAGTAAAGATAACACACACCTCCTGGGTTGGAGGTAAAGAGATTAGGTTCCCACACACAGTAGGAGTTCAAAACATGTTAGACACCATCCCTGTCTCCACCTCTTGGGCTGCTGTCCCATAAACTAACTGGCTTTGTGGGTCGAGGCAAGGCCCTATCTTCTCTGAGTCCTCATTTTCTCCAGCTACAAAGGTGAGCCAAATTATCCCCCAGTTCCCTTCCAATCCACGGTGTAAGGGTTTTGGGTGTAAGACTTCCTGTGTGGTATTGTGTGTGTGTGTGTGTGTGTGTGTGTGTACAGGTATGAGACAGAAGCACAGAGAGAGAAAATATGAGATAGAAATCTTTTTTTTAGTTGCCTTAATGGAATAAGACAGATTAAAATATTTTGATTCCAACCCACTGTGTTCCCTTTGTTCCATATATTATTTTAAAAGCTTATCTTCATCTTTTAGCTCTTTCAACAATGCAAATCCTTCTCACAATACAAGGTAAAGGTTTTCTCCCTCCTGATGAGTTAACGTACAAAAAAATGTTAAATCCTTATTCCTTATATTTAAATTCTTTGATGTTTCCAATAAAATAGGTTGGAACAGAAAACTGTTCCATTTATCTGAGTGACTAACCCTTCAGAAGTAGAAAGCAGGCTTGCAGCTTCCGGAGAGGGTCAGCCGTCCGTCCTGCCCAGCTTTCTGTCTTGATCACCTAAGACGGGAACAGTGATCCCACCCCTGTCCATTTATCAACCCATGAAGTCAGACTTGAAAAGTTTGAGTTCCCAACTCTTTGGAAACTTCCCAAAGAGTTTCTGAAGGAACCCTACTCTTAGGAGATGTTCTGCAAACATCTAAAAAAATAACTCTTGTGCTAGAAGTTTGGGAACTCTTAGGTGCTATTTATCTCACTTGGAGATTCATATTGGCATAGTAAAGGCTCTGAGAATTCCTGCAGTGCAAGAACACGTTTAACCTGTCCAATTCGGCATTTCTAAAACTTATTTGGACACAAACCAGTTTTTTTGTGAGCTTCTTCCTCGTGAGAAAAAAAGCTATTACACTCCTCCACACACCCACATACCACCCCCTCCACGACACAATCAATATGGAAAAAATGCTGGAAACCCAGTTCTAGGAGCCGGTATGGGGCAGAGGTAACAACATGCAGGAAAAGCCGGGTTCAGTCCTAATTCCATAAGCAGTGTAGCCGTAAGGATGTTACTGACCCTTCCAGAGCCTCAGCTCTGCCATAAGCGGAAACTGGGCTGACAGTGTCTACTTGCACAACGCTGTGTGTGTGTGTGTTAGGTGAGGTGAGGTGTGCACGAAAGGATCTGGCACACAGTGGGTATTTTTAAAATGTGACTCTCCCTCCTCTCTCTTCTTTGCAAAAATCACAAGCAGAGACATTTGAAAACACACTGGTCATTTTTTAAAATCCTCATAAAACTTTAAAGCAAATTATTTCACATAAGCAGCCGTCTTGGAATGTCATTCCATTACCTGGTCTGCAAGTTTTCATAAATAGAGTCATCCAGAAAAAAAATGGCAGGGCTGCTTTCCTACATATATATGTGAAGGAGACCTAGTATTTCATACAGCTCTGTGGAATTTAATACCAAGGAATTTGCCCGTGTCAAATATTACTTTATTTAACGGAATGTCATATCACTTGATAAAGTCATAAAGTGCATTCCTATCAAAATACAGCTGTTATTAACATTACTAACAACTGCTTTATCCCCGTGCATTTTATTGAAACCATAACGATGGGCACTTTTGAAATAAGTGTCCCTGGCTAATTTTCTGAGAGAGAAATCTCCCACAGAGAGTTCATATGATAATTCCACCAGGGTTTTCATACAAGGTAGAATGAGGAGTTTAAAATGCTTGAAAGAGAGTCATCTCGAGGTCACCAATAATTAAATAGGAGCTAAAGGAAGAGAATACAGAAAATGTGTAATCTTCCCTGGCTCTGAAATAAAAACAGATATCGGTGAGACAGAGCCTCTGTAAGGAGACGTGATCTCAATCGACAGCAGGATTCCTTTCAAGCCTGGATGTCTATTTCAAAATACCCATTAAAAGTCTATGATGGACTTTAATTATGAGAGGCAGAAGATAAGAGTCTAGTTCATTCCCTCCTGTTGTCCGGGGTGGTTTAGAGCTGCCAATCATCGCCCCCTTCAAAGAGGCCCAAGGTGCGGATCCCACTTTAAAGACGATGGCTGGACTGTGAGGGAGGGGCTCTGATCACACAGGTGGTGCTGAAGGAAGCATGTTAAAGTGCCTTGGGGCCTGCAAAGTGCGCTGGAGGGATCTCTTGCTAAAAGCAGTCACAATTTTCCCATTATTCCAATATATAGTGGTTGGACTAAGAAACTCCCTCATCCCTCCTTCTCATTTCTCAGCCTCTGAGGCCTGTCTTCCCACCTCCATTCACCTCTACACTGTTTGGGGATGATTTGATACGGTGCCCTGTAAGCTAACGGGTGGCATTGGCCTACACACGCACACACACACACACACACACAGAGGTGAAAGACAGCAGAGGAAGGAGCCCCTCTCAGTAGAAGCACCAGCTCTGGAATCAGAAAGACCTGAGTTTGAATTCTGACTCCTTCATTTCCTGGTGTGTGGTCTTAGGTAAGTAACTTAACTTCTCTGAGCCTCCATTTTCTGTCTGTAAAATGGAGACAAGAATACCTGCCACCAAAGTTTACTACGAGGCTCCTGGTTCATAAGAGGACACCAAATAATGTCATCCCCCATAGGAAAGCAAAAGCCTTGCAGTCAGTGTTTGTCTGCCTCCATTGTTTCCTTTATAACAACTCCCTCCGCCCCGAGAGAGAAACTTGCTGGAGAGGCCAGCTGAGAAAAAAAAATGTTAAATAATTCAGAAGCACTAACATCAAGTCTGATGTAAAAATAGTTACAAAACACCGCACTCTTCTTGTTTTCATTACGGCAACCTTGGCTGCCTGGTAGGAACAGGAGGAGCCAGGGTCTGGCCTGAGGCTGGGGCTGGGGCAGGGGACCCTCCTCAGGCTTCTGTTTTGGCTCTTCTAATTACTCTCCTTTGTACAAAGACAAGGTGGCATTTGCTTGTCACCTCTATATTCTAAACCAGCCTTCGGAGAGGCTGGTTTATTTTTGAATTGACGGTGTGCTTAGCTGGGCTATTGGAGCAGAAAGAATTCTCTACATCCTGCCTTCTAAAGGGGACCAACGGGTGAGCTCTCCAAGGATGCTGGGTCTGATCCCAAAGTTTAGGTTCAAAGTAGCAGGCTGGTAGGCTCCCTTGAGCCCAATCCCTCTAGGAGTCCCACGCCATTGGCCTGTGTCACTTAGGACTATGCTGTCCCTAAAAGCACATATTCCGGGAAGAAAACAGGAAGAATCCAAATCCAACTGGAGAGCTAACATTTATTAAGCATCTACCATGTGCCAGGCACCCTGCCAGATATCTATCTACATTGCTCTGACAGCCCTCATAACAAACCCCAAATTAGGTGACAGGTGAGGAAATTGAGGCTCAGGGAGGTTAAGGGACTTCCCCCCAAACTTCCACCAGAGCCAGGGCTCAGACTGAGATGGTCTGACTCCCCAGGCTGTGCTCTCCCCACCATACCCTCCATAAGAGCAGAGCATGTGGTATGAAAAGGCCTTCATGAAATATTCAGCTGCATTTGTAGCTCCTGTCACGTCCAAGCCAGATCCGAATGCTTACTCAGTGCATTTTTTCTTGCAAGGGAGCTGCATGGAAACAAATTTCGATTCATACTTAATAAGACAGGGAAACAGGGCCTGTCGTTGGCCTGCTCCAGGTATGAGGGTGAGTCTATGCACATGCCTGGAGAAGTAGGCACAGGGAGGGTTAACGGGAGGCTGGAACAAAACCTACTGCTTCCAAGAGCGAAGGGTCTCAGAGAGTCTCTTTGGCCCACTTTGCAGGAGAGCAGAGCCAGTGATCAGCAAGGGAGAGGAAGTCTGGGAGGGTACAGGAAAGGAGAGGAATAATAATGATGGCAATATTTCTCGTCCTTTCGGGAAACACGTTCTCATCCTTCAAGTTTGACCCAAACACTTATTTCTCTTTGAAGCTTTCCTTGCCTCCCTCAGTCAACCTGGGTGTGAGAGTTCTTCCTCAGATGTATCTACTTCCTGCTAGGCTCTCTGCTAGAAGCTTGATTAATGTTATTCCATTTCATCCTGAAAACAGGCATTGGTACTCCATATTAAAGAGGAAGGAACTAAGACTTGGAGGTTGGTTAATCTGCCAAAGGTCATACAAGCTAGCACAGCAGATCTCAACCAGGGACAGCCCCCACAACGGTGCCGGTGCTGAGAACACCTGCACTAGAGATGGCGCAGCCACGATTTAAACTGAGGTCAGCCTGACTCTTAAACTCATGGTGTCTAGTAATACTCTTAACTGTAGCATAAGAACTCGTAAGGACCTTGAGGTCTGAGTGGACTCTCCTGCCCTTCTGTCCCAAATGACACCTACTCCGGGGTGCAGCTCACTCAGCAAGCTCTTGTTGACTGATTAAACAATATACTTAATAACGGTGCCGAGGATCAAGATGAACAGCCCCACCAATGGGAGCCAGTCTTTCTATAACTGAGTCTTTAAAGAGGACAGTGAGTTCAACTTCCCACCCCGAGCTTCTCCTCAATACCCTGACAGCCCATGCTTGCACTCCTCCCATAACAGGGAGCTCACTCCATTCACAGGCAGTCTAGTGGGATGTTCTCCCTGATGCTGAACTGAAGCCAGCTCTCCAGTCAGCCCCAGCCTACCTCAGCCTCTGGAGCCCTTCAGGAAATACTGCTGGTTCACTCCTGAGAGACCAACCCCAAAGTCCTGGTCATGTTCTCCTGACTCCTGCAATGGCGAAGTAGAAGAACACAGGCTTGGAGCCAGAAAGATCCAGATTCAAATCCTGGCTCCCTCACTCATATAGTTGGTGATGGAGCATCACAGTCTGCCTGGCAGAGTTGCTACGTTCAGCACACAGTAGGGATCAAATGGCGTAACTATCACAGCTGGCAGGGTCTGTTCACGTGGACCTGGCTCCCCACTCTGGTGTGAGCTCTGTGACATCTGCTGGCCTTCCCCACATCACATTCTCTCTTTGGCCTCTGCCTGCCCATCTCTGGGGTCCACTTCTGAACAAGTGAATTTAATTCCATGATTATTAAGGGGATGGGAAGCTGAGACGGGTGACAACAACAAATCAAGAAATGACAACCACGAGAGTTACCATGGCAACACTTTAACTTGAAAAGTTCCAAGAATGCGCTACAAATTAGAGGCGCGCGCGCACACACACACACACACACACACACGCGCGCGCGCACACACACACACACACACACACACACATGCCTGAATATGGATGCCTTAGAAACCTGCTTGGGTGCCTGAGACTCCAGTGTACAATAAATTTCCACCCTATTTCCTACCTTCAGGGGCAGGTTATGAAGGGAAATTCTCCTTCTAGGAACCCAAATCAGTTCTCACTCTAAGGGGTCATTCATCAGTGCAGGCAGGTCTTGGGAAAGGCTAAACGTCTTCTATTAAAAGTGCTGGCTGAAAATTCAGAGACATTTGAAGATGGTGCATATCTTGCTCCTGCCACAAAGCAGACTGGGCAAGTCCCCCACCCTCCATTTCCCGTGAATAACTGTAAACCACTTCTCCTGGGGAGGGGGGTTTGCTTTCTGGTCAGTGGATGTGTGCAGGAACACTGGCTCCCTGACTCACTGCGGGGGAACCTTGGGACCCTCGGAGCCCCCTTTCTTCCTCTAGAAAATGGGAAAAAGAAGACCTCAGCTTGTGGTGAGGACTAACGAGGTGAGGTAGGCCAAATGTGGCACAAAATTCAATAAAGCTTAAGAGCCTCTTCTTGGAGACACTCTTCTAGGCACTGGGGTCACCTCAGTGAAGAAAAGACAAAGACGGCTGCGTGTGGAGATTCACAATAGTCACGAGAGACCAAACAGACAGACGAACAATAGCCAGACCACACAGGAAAACAGAACTCTGACCCCCAGACTCTGCAGCAACCAGCCCCAAGTGGTCAGAACTTGACCCATAACTTGCCAGCTTTCCTAATTTTTGCCCTCACAGCCACCTCAGGCCAAAGAGAGAGAGAGCCAAATATGCTTCCCAAACCAATCACGGAAGAACCTGCTTCTACTTAGCCCACCGCCAGCTTCCTCATGCCAACCACCTCCAATCAGAGCAGCCCTAAAGCCATCCCTGCCTTCACCATGAAGCTTTCCCACTTCCCTGCCTGCCTTTGAGTCTCACCAAAGGCAAGGGATGGTGGTTGACTCCCTCGTTATAGCAAGTTCTGAATAAATAGTTTCCGCTGGTTCTCATTTGGGTGGTCTTTATTTATTTCCATAGTCAATAAGCATAACAAAGAAGTAAATTATAGAGCATGTTCTGCCCTTGACCTTCCCCCTCCCCAGATTATTCTTAACACAGCAGCCAGGGTGATCTTGTTAAAAATCATAAAGCATAGTATTTAACACCATGAAAAGAAGAAAATATACAGCAGGGTAAGAGAGGTCTGGAACACTGGGGACAGAGAAGGGGAGTTACCGATGCAATAGGATTGTCAGAGTGGGCATTGTTGAGACAGTGATATCGGAGCAAAGACTTGGAGGTGGGCAGCTATCTATCTAGATGTCCAGGGGAAGAACATTCCAGGCAGAGAGAACAGTCCTGAGGCAGGTGTGGGCCTGATATGTTCCAACAAAGCCTGGGAGGTGAGGGACGAAGGGTAGGAGGTGAGGTCAGAGATGCAGGGGAGACCTGGTGAGGGAGGAGGGCTTTGTAGGTCTGTGAGGACTACGACCTTTACTCTGAGGCAAATGGGGAGCCATTAGAGTTTTGAACTGAGGAGTGGCATGTTCTGATCTATGTGTTAAGAGGATCACTCTGACCGCTGTGTTGTGAAAAACTGCAGGGGGTAAAGGCAGAAGCAGGGAGCCCAGTGAGGGAAGCTACTATAATTGCCCTGGCCAGAGAGGCTGGGGGTTTCAACCAGGGTGGGAGAAAGGCAGATGGTGAGAAGTGGTCAGGTTCTGGATACATTTTGATTATGAGCCTAAAGTTTGGGAGACACTATGTTAGCACCTTCCTTCTCCTTTTCCCCCTTTCCTTAAAAATATAGACACCTTCCCAGACCCAGGAAGCCAAACGTGGTCCAGGTCAAACCTAGTCTAGGTCAACCCTAATGACCATCTCAGCCAGTGTGATGCAGCTCAACGCACACGGGCCAGGAGCTAGGGTGCCAGTGGCGGGGAGTCTGCTCTGGGCCTCTCCAGTGAGACCCTGGTACTCCTGGTGAGTGACAACTCCCCTCATCAAATGGGAATGATGATGACTTCCCTGATCTAACTCCTATCAGACTGGAGGGAACTTAAACTTGACTCAATTCGCCCACAGGGCCATTTAGCAACACATATCAAAAGCCCTAAAAAGCTGCGTAATCTTTGACCTAGAAATTTCAAGTAAAGAAATTGGGCTGAAGGAAATGAGTAGGCAACTACATTAAAATGTTGATCTCAGCATAACTGACAGTGGTGAAGAACTGAAACAACAATAGGAAATTGGTTAAACAAATAATGATAGATCCTTATGGTGGAATACTACATAGCTATTTAAAGTCATGTTGGAGAGAAAACTGAATGGCATGGGGAAATGATCACGATATATTAAGGTGACAAGCAATGTGTGCAATCTGCTCCAAATGGGGGGGGGGGGGCGGGGGGGGAGAGAGTAGGATTGTACGTAGAAACAATGCCAGAGGCAAAACCAAATTGTTAGGAGGAACTATCCCTGCGTGGCAGGATTATGGTTGTTTTCATTTGTTCTCTAGGTTATTTTAGGTTTTCTAAAATTTCCATTGTTTACATGTTACTATTGGGGTAATAAGAAAAAAACATTAAATAACAATTTGATAAATGTTATAAAATTTTCAAAATAATACTTATCCTAATAATACAAATTCTACCTATTCCACAACGTGTCACGAGGCTTAATGAGTTTGAGGTTATGAAAGAAGCCTGGAGGATACCACATAATACCTGGAACTGGAATCTTTCTGGGGAATATGATAACGGCCACAATTTAGTATGTCTACTGTCACACTGCAGCTGCCATGACTGAAGCCACCACCATACTGACAGAGATGCACAGAACTGACTGACTCCATTCGCTCTATGACACTCCACGTCTGGTACTCCTGAACTTAGGGAGACAAGAAGGAGGAGAAAGCGGAAGCAGGAAGGAAGATCAACGTTGTAGAACCTGTGGGCCTTGAATCAGTAGCATCAGCATCTCCTGTGAGCTTGTTAGAAATGCAGAATCGCAGGTCCACCCTCCCACCGACTGAATCAGAACCTGCATTTTCACAAGTCCCCAGGAGGTGCCTATGCACATTAAGTTTAAAAAGCCCTCTCCAGAACACAACAGTTCTCTCAGTTTGGGGTGGGTTTGAGATGATCTCAAGTAGAAGGATTTCTCAAGCAAATATTAATTATCTAAAAGATGTGAAATCACCCAAACCATCCAGAAGTGCAGAGCCTCCAGGCCCTTGGGCAATGTCAAGTCTCCAGCACCAACCCTGGAGACTTATTACCATCCAGCAAGCCTTTTACAGGAAGTGGACAGAGATCGGGCATTCGCTCTTTGATCTGGGGAATCCTGAGTTCCCACTGGCTGGGTGGAGGATTGTGCACGAATGGTTAATAGGGCTCTGCCCAGAAGGGAACGTAAAGGAGCAAAACCAGGTCAAAGGAATATCATGGCATCTCCAGGCAAGGGCGAGGTCTTTTCCAGCTCTCCGAATATAACTGTGTTAGAATGAGGAGGGGACAGGCTGAGTGAGAAGGCCACTTTCCAGACCCAGACGCCCCAGTTTGCCAGAAGGCAGGGGGGTGGGGTGGGAAAGAAGCCTTGATTACTACATCTATATGCTATGGCTCAAATGTATTAGGTCACCCACCTCATACATAAATTACTCAATAGGGGATCCCTTTATGCTTCTTTGAAGAAATCAAAGAATGAACATTTAATAAGGTTCTACCCTATGCACCATTTCTCAATCCTGGCTACACCTTAGCGTCACCTGGGGAACTTTACAGAGCTCTGATGCTCTTGTAGGGCGCTCTGGGGTAGAATCAGGGCACTGGTCCTTGGGCGGAGCTCCCAGGTGATTCTAATACCCGACCAAGACTGGGATCCACTGGTTGGGCACTGTGTGGGAACTCAAAATCTAGCACCTGATAGCAGCTCAGAGAAGCAGATAGAGAATTATTATGACCAACCTGGTGCAGAGTGGCAAAGGGACAGAGCTGGAATTAGAACCATGATCTGCTGATCTAAATCTACAGGCACCTCCATTTTCAGAAGGCAGGGAGGCCCGAGTCCTCTCAGAGTCTGACCTGCAAAAACCTGGAACAGGCTCTTTTAGACCCAGCCCCCCTCCACACCTATGTTCATCACTAAACTGTGTTGACAGTTCAGTCAAGGCTCTGGAAGCAAGAATCAGAGGACCAGCAGCTGAGTGGGTGGGGAGATAACAGGAAAAACAGCAATGCCAAGAGCTGCCAGTCACGTAGCAGACACTGCCTGTTGGGCACTATACACATTACTTCAGGATTCCCACACCAACCCTATGAGATAAATACTTCTATTTTCCATTTTATGAATGAAAAAATGATGGAAGCTCAGAGAATCTAAGTAACTTACTTGAATTCATACAGTTACCAGGAGACAAAGCTGAGCATTCAACCCAAAATCCATTGGCATTTTCCATTGTCTTAAGTGGCCTTAGAAAGCACTTATCTGAAGTAAATGGGAGAACCATCCACAGTGGAGAAAAAGGAACTCCTGACTTAGCTGTCCCTCAATAAGTTACTTTTAAGGCTCTGGAAATAATGATGCTGATTCAATAGAGACAAGGACTCACAAAACTGTCACAAACGTTCTTTCCTGTAATCCTCCTAACAACCCTACCAAATAGTCGTTATTATCCCCATTTTATAGATAAGGAAACTAAGACATAGAGACAGGAAGTAACTTGCTCAAGGTCCCACAGAAACCAAGTGTTAGCATTGGGAGTTGGGGCTGTCCACAAACTCGGTGCCTCTTTCAAGCTGCCAAGAGGTGAAGTGTGGAAGGAGATCTTTCAAGGTGGCAAAAAGTGAGCTGGGCCAGAGTCCTAGATACTTCCCGGAAAGTGGTTCTAGGCCAAGCATCCTTCCCTCTGTCACTTGGCAGCTCACAGCTACTTTTTAGTTAGGTGAGTTTTTGTTATAATCATTCAACCTGCGAAAAAGGAATGTCCACTTTATTTGTTCCTTGAGAGGGACGGGTGCACAGCTGGGAACCGTTGAGGAGTTTACACAGCATTAGGATGAAGTGTGTCCCGGGGAAACCAGTAAACAAAGGAAAATGGTCCAGGCAGCAATATAGCTTTCGAGCCTGTTCCAGAGAAGGCAGAAGACTCGGCGCTGGCCAGACATGGGTCCAGGCCCAGCTTTGCCATTCACAAACCCCTGTGACAAGGGTCATGTCCTGCAACCACCAGAGGCCCCACTCCTTCATGTGGAAAGTGGGGATCCTGCCAATCTCAAGAGAGCATCCCGGGGAATAAATGAGCTTATGTTCTAGATGGTGACAAGCGCCAGGCCCGGAAGTCATTTGCGTCTTTATTCTCCTGCATGTGCCAGATGTTCTCCTGACATGAACACTTAATCCTCACAGCCACGTGATGTGAGATGGGATCTACTGCTGTCCCGATTTTATAGATGAGGACATTGAGGCACAGAGGGTTGCCCAAGGTCACACAGCGACGAGGTGAGGGTCAGGGTTTGAACTCAGTTCTTGCAGGCTGCAAGGCTGATGGTCTTCCCGTGCTCGTGCTGCTCAGTCTGAATCACCTCAGGGCGCATGTGGAACCTGGCTTTCACTGCCGCAAAGGGGAATTAAGGTGGGACATTAGGAAGTTGCGGCCTTGAAGGTAGACAAACACTGACTGGATAAGCCTGAAATTCCAAAACAGCCAGAAAGGGCAGATCAGGAGCAGCTGGGAGCCTCTGACCACACGGCACAGCAGAGCGCTCAGAGCCCAGTGCGGCATGCAGTTACCAATCTCTTTAGGTTAGTTCAGTTAAAAAATAAATAAAATGGTAAAACAAAATAAGACACAAGACTGAGAGGGAAAAGCTACAATGATTCTCTCAAACCCATCAAAAATTCTATAAATTCACAGGTTACTACCTTTAATACTTTGTCTATTTCTTTTCAGTCCTGCTTCAACAAATACCTGCTTTGAAAAATATATTTGGGATTTAATGGTATAGTGTTCAGGATTTTTTTTAAATATAAATTTTACAGTCGCATTTTCCCATGTCACAAAAACACGTTTTCAAAAAACATTTAATCTTTGTATAATATCCCACTGTTTGGGTCTGCCACACTTTACTTGTCCAATCCACTTGTACGTCTTTTTTTTTTTTGTGCTATTATAAATAACACTGCATTGAACATTTTTATTCTTACGTCTTTTCTGCCCATCTCTGATTATTTTCTTAGGCTAGATTCCTAGAATTAGAATACTGGACTAAAGGGAATAAGTGTTTCTAGGACTGCTGACAGTTATCGCCAAATTGCTTTCCTAAAAGGGTGCATTAATTTGCATTTCCACCAGCAGGAAAGGAGAGTACCTGCCTCCTGGCACCCTCTCCGGAATCCAACAGTGTCTTAGAAATAATCTTGGCTAACTAAGAGAAGTGAAAAATAGCAGCATGAATCTGCAAAGATAGGCGGTGTTTAAATAGCCTACCTCCAGTCATATCACCGGTATGTGGCTGAAACAGGATTTGAACTCAAGTCATTCCGCTCCAGGAGCTGGGTCCCTAACCACTACCCAAAGTACTCAGCCACAGCTTGGGTTAAGTAGTGGTTGTCACGTCAGCTATCGTTTTAAGCAATTTTACTTGACAGTGACACAAGGGCAGGGATCTTTGCATTAGTCTTTGATTATCCCAAGCCTCTAGACCAACACTGTCCGATAGAACTTTCTGCAATGATAGAAATGTTCTATATCTGCACTGTCTGATCTGGCTAGTGCAACTGAGGAAATGAATTATTAATTGTATTTAATTTTAATTAAATTTAATTTAAATTTTGACTAGTGATGACCGCACTGCACAACACAGCTCTAGAATATCTAGCACATCATCCAATAAATATTTATTAAGTGACAAACTCATGGAATCTCTTCATTCCACCTACCTCTACCATACTTCCTGCAAGGCACGAGTTTGCCTCTTCCACCCTCATCTCTGTGTCCATTTGTTCTCTCAAATGCGGGGTTAATGCTATTTATCTGCCATGTGGAGGTGATGTGAAGACCAGCTAATTAATGTTTGCAAAGAGCTGCATTGTTGACTGGTTCTCAGAATAATTGCACATTAATAAAACATTTAAACGACCAATTTTCATCCAGAGGCCAAAGCAGGGCTGGGTTTATTTAGTAAAAGCCTTGTTTCTCTGATTCACCCTAAACTGGATCCTTCCACTGTGGACCTCATCAATGCAAATTCCTTTCATTTGAAAGGTTCCACCAATCAGAAGATACTGAAATTTACCTTCGCAATAGTTTTGATGTCACCGTTTGATGAGTAAATTAATAATACAAACAAGACTGGGGAGGGTGGATATTTAACCAACTTGAACAAATTGCTTTTAAGCTCTTAAGCACTTTAATTGCTTGCATGATAATGATGCAAATTTTTAAATGTCTTGATTCACTCTCAAAGTAGGCCCAGGAAAGGGACCTCTAAAGGGAAAGACTGCTGAACACTCAGTTTTAATTACCTGGCACTCTAGAAAGTTACAAATTTGTCATTCTAGGAAAAACAAGGGTTTAGGAGCCAGAGAAGCCTACGATCAGATGATCAGATGCTAGTCCTACGTGTGTGACCCTGGGCAAATGGCTTGCCTGCCTGAGTCTCAGCTTCCTCATCTAGAACATGGGATAACAGCAGCTACTTGACACGGAGAAGGCACTCAGTACATGTTTGTTCTGCTCCTGCCCCATTCTTTCACCTCCTCCACAACCACCGGATGAGAGGATTCACTACATCCCTCTGCACTCTGTCTGCCAACATGAAGATGCCAATTCTCAAAACCCAAGAGGAAAGAATTGACACATCCCTTTGTAGCACCAATCTACAAATAAAAGACAGCTCTGCTTGACGTCTGGTGGTCATTCATGTTACTTTCTGAAATAATGTCAGAGTAGGAAGTAGCCTGAAACCTTGCTACTTGAAGTGTGGACCATGGACCAGCAGCAAGGCATCACCTGGGTGCTTGTCAGAAATGCAGATTCTTGGGCCCCACTCCAGACCTACTGAATCAGAACCTGCATTTTAACAAGATTCTTGGGTGATGTGTGTACGTATTAACGTTTGAGAAGCACTACCTTATAAAATATCAAATCCACTCTCCTCTCCCAACTTAATTTTATAGAGAGGGAAACTGACTTCAGGAATAAACCAGGGTTTTACCCGAAGCCATAACGTATTAGCTGCAACTCTTTTGCTTGACCTTCAAGGGGTTCAAAGACCAGACTTCTAGAAATCAACAATCATTCCACAGCAAGAAAACCATCTCCTTAAGAGAAAAACATTCTTAAAACCTAATGTTCTTGAGGATATAATGATTAATTGATTGCAGTTGATACTCTTTCCACTGTGGGCCCAAGCTACAGGGCTCCCCTGCGCAGAGCAAACGCAGGACTCTAGGGGACAGGGAGTAAGGGGCACCTCACACTGCCCTTGAGATCCTGCTACATTTCTGTCCTGTTTCCTTTTTGTTTTCCAAATGAAAGAAAAGCCCTGATTTGATGTTCAGAACATGACAAAGGACAAAAACATTCCCTCACCTTCCCTAGTGAAACTGGAGTTCTGTCAGTATCAAAGGCAGCATCGAAACAGTTGTCAGAATTCAGAGGAGGCCACCAGCAGAGCAGGTTTCCTCTTTGGCGACCACACCACGGAACAACCCTGGGGTGACCTCTCCATCGGATCTAAAGGAACTCCTGATGTCTCCTGCTGAGCATGGGGACACCTTGGAAATGGGAGCACTGAACTTCCCCCACTGGCTCCACTGAATTCTTTGTCTGATGGCGAGTCATCTAACCACGGGGAACAAATCTTTTCTGGGTCACAGAAATCTGACACGTGAAAGAGCTAGACTGACAAATCCACCCCTGCTTGAACCGTCCCATGCAAGGAGAGGACGAGATGCCCAGCTATGTCCGCTTTGGAAACAGTGTGTAGGCATGTTAACTTATTTTCTTGTTGTGCCCAGGGACCAAGAAGAGAGACAGTTGGGCTGATTTTCCCAGTAAAATGCCATGCAGCAGGTGGGGATAAACTTGCTGTCCGGCAGTCTCAACTGCTTCCTTTGTAAGATTTCCTAGGCGGCAGCCATTCTAAAGCCTCTGCACCAAAGAAAAAGGAAAAGGAGGGGAGAAGGGAATCCACCGGCTCAGCAAATGCTGAAGACACACACACTTCTCTGAGGACCTGTTTATCATACCATGGAGCCAGCCCCACCTACAATACAGAGGAACATATTTACATATTTCAACTCCATTGCAGGCTGAAGTGCTACAGAAAGTGATGATTCAAAGCCAGGCAGGGAAGAAAAATGTTCTTGGAAAAAGGATTTGCCTATCAGTTTAGCAGAACAGCTCAAAGTTATGCAAATCCCCTGCTTGAGGTTTGATTGTCACCCCTACCTCCCTCTACCATCTAGAATCCCAAGCCTGTAAGGGACTGCAAAGTAATCAGCCTTATCCTGGTTAAAAAGATGAAGTAGAAACCACAGTGGGCCCTACTGCTTCTCCCGTGTGACAGAAGTCTTAGCATGACATATGCCTTTGACCCTACAAGCCTACTTTCTAGGAACGTATCCTAAGGAAATACTAAAATTGCACAGTGTCCAAGGGTAGTTACTGCAGCTTTGTCATAATAATAAAAAAACTAAAAATAAACGAAAAGTCAAAATTTGGGTACATTTAAATAAATTATGCCATATAAAAACATCGGGGTAGGAACCGGCCCACGGTGTCATGGTTAAGTTTGCGCACTCCCCTTCAGTGGCCCAGGGTTTGCCAGTTTGGATCCTGGGCGCAGACCTATTCACTGCTCATCAAGCCATGCTGAGGCAGTGTCTCACATAGAAGAGCTACAACTCTACAACTATGATATGCAACTATGTACTGGGGCTTTGGGGAGAAAAAGGAAAAAAGAGGAAGATTGGCAACAGATGCTAGTACTGGGCCAATCTTCCTAAAAAAAAACAAAACAACATCGAGGTAGCCATTAAAAATGGTGCCACAGCAGGAAAGTTGTAACATGGAAAGATGTATCATTAAATGAAAATAAGCATTCAAAATATTATAACTGTGATTTCATTTTTTTCTACATTCATAAAGTCACAAGGTATAACCCAAAATGTGGTGAAATATTTTTTTTGCTTTTCACTATGTTATCTTACTTTGCTACAGGGAACATATATTATGTTGGTAATTATAATAAAGACAATAAAAGTTAGAAAAAAGAACTGAGACAAAGTAATAAACATATAACCCACAGAGGACTAAGCATCTACATTTATACTGTTTTATTAGAAGCTTTCCTTATGGGAAACTTATAAGCTCAGAGATCCATATATGCTTGGTGCCCTGTGAACTGAGGCCTGTGTTATCTTCAAAGTGGCCCCCATAGCAGTCTGTCAGTGCAAAGTGAAGATGGAGTGATTCAGCTTTCAGTTACAATAAGCCAGGCTGACGGACCATGTAAGAAGGCAGGTAAAAATCGGCCCCTTAGATCTGCAGCTGATGGTGACTCACCCTGCTAGGCTCTTGGAATCAAATCTGCAAGGAGGTGATCTAAATCCCATTGTTCTTTTGTTTTACTTTTTAGATTTATGGATGCTGGAGAATATATTGGGACAGGAACAGCTTGGGGTCCAGGCAGAGTAGTTGTTCATTAGAATCCTACAGGCGGCTGAGCACCCAGGTGAGGATCTGCACATGTGCTTATTCACTCTCATTGTCCTTCGACCTTGACAACAGTTAAAGAGTGTGAGTGGGCATCTCAAGTCCCTTGCTTGAGTTGCCCAACAATCTTTATCTTCAATTCCAAATCACCCCTTTCCCATGTTTGTAACTTTTGATATGGAAATATCAGGTTATATAACATGCCAATCTGCACGAGGATGTAATTCTGTCAGAAAAAAAGGACTCAATGAGGGAGAAATTCTAACAAAACTGGAAATGACTTTTCTAAGAAAAGAGAAGATATTTTTGTTGCAAGCATTTGAGCTGGTTTTAAATAGACTGTGGATGCAATGTTGCTAATTCTTTTGGGGCTGTTGATTTCCCTGCCCAACCCCCACCCAACAAATGCACAGTGTTGGAAAGGGATGAAGGAGGTGGATGGAAATGATCATCTATGTATGGCCTACAGTGTGTCAGAGGTTTTATGGAGGTTAATGCTTACAGTGTTGTAAACTAGGCAGTATCTTCCCATTTTACAGGCCAGAGAACTTAAGTTCCAAAGGCAACTTGCCTAAGGCCACATAGCCATGATTCCCACCCTGTAAGTTAGGGGGTTCAAGTCACCCCCCATCAACTTACTCCCACAGAACTGCAAAGGGTTGAGGAGATTGTACCACCTAGAGTCTGGTCTTTTGGAAGAGAGCCCCTGGAGATCCAAACTGCCCATTACTAAAATACCCAGTCTTCTACAGCAACACCTGCTCTGTGGGGAGCTCACTACCTCATATTCCAGATCATTCCATCTGATGTGGAACTGTCCTCTGATGTTTCTTCTTTAGGCCTAGCACTGGTTCTGCCCCCTGGGGCCCCACACTGCCCAAGGCTGACCCTTCTTCCCCCTCAGTCCATTAGGGTGTTTTTTTTTTTTTTTTTTGGCTTACTGCCCCAGTCTACCCCCATCCCCAAAGAGAGGCCCTGATGAGAATAGGATGCTGGTAGATGAATCAGAGAAATCTCTCTTGAAAACCGAACCTCTCCATCCCTGACAACTTCCCCACCCCAGAGGACGGTAAATTCACGTGCCCACCAGCACCCTGCCCCCTCTCACTTAAAGACACACACTGGGAATGAAACCTTCCCTGAATTAGCCCTCTAAAACTACATGAACATCTATGTCCTAAGGCTGGCCTGAAGACCCTGGGGGTGTTCAATTCCTCCAAAATTCACAAGGACCTACTGCACTCGAGGCACCGCAGAGAGGAGACACTCTTTCACCCCAGGAAATCAGCTCCGACTGGTCCATTTCCACTAGGTGGAAGGACTTGCCAACATCCCTGTCACCAGGGAGAACAGAATCTTTCTTATTCCCTTGTAACACCTACAAAGAGGGGAATCCCGCTTTGTGCGATGTCTGGCCTGGAGGCACACCTCCCCTCCCCAGCCACACACACACACACACACACACACACACACACACACACACACAACTTGCTTCCATCACCACCACCTGTGAAAACATCCCTCGTAACTTTGGCGAGGAGAGCTCCCGGGCAAAGCTGAGCTGCAGGGCCCCCGGAGCGCGCCGGGGGTCCCGAGGATGGGGGCCAGGCGGGGAGAGGGAAGGGAGGTGCGGCCGGGACCCCGCGCCGCGCCGCCCTCGGGGCTGGAACCTGGCAGGGAACTCGGCGGTCTCGGCTCGGGTTTCCCGCCCAGGCCCCGCCCACCCGGCGGCCCGGCTCGCGCGGACTGCGGCTCTGCCAGCCAAGGAGCCCAAAGCCGGGGGAACCCGGCCGACGCCGGCAGACAGCGCGAGGGGGCCTCGGCCAGCGCAGCTGACCCCGGACCCGGCGGGGCGGCCGGAGGCCTGCGGGGAGAAGGGCTGCGTCCGGCCAACGCCTAGGCAGGGGAGCGGGAATGCGCCGCCCCTGCGCGCCGGGAAACAGGTTGTCGCCGAGCCCCGTCCCTTCCCTGCGGCCGCCCAGCGGTGACCCGATTCCCGCCCTGCCCCGGGAGCGAAACCCAGCCCCTCCTGGGCTCCCTCCGCCTTCCCGGACCCCTCCGGAGCCCCTCAGGCAGCCGGGTTAAAGGCGCCTTCAGCAAGGTCAAGGCGCGGCCGGCCGGCACCTGGAGATTCTTCCCGGCCGAGCACGAGCTTTGCAATCGCATTGTTAAGGATCATGGCAGCGGCAGGAAATCAGAACGGCCCCACAGGTCTGGGAGAGGGAGGATTCATTTTACAGCGCGGAACACACTCAGACAGACCCGGGATTTCAGGGGGAGGGGATGCGGCGTTTCAGGACGATGGAATGTGGCAAAAACAAAACACTCCCCACCCAGGCACACCACCTCCCGCCTGCAGGGGGAGGGAGTTCAGGGCCACTATGCCCCAGACTTCAGCGTTCCGCACGACTCTGTCAGGTCTGGGGTGGCTTATCCCTCTACAGGCGAAAAACAAGATTTAAAAACTGTACTGCTGTGGTTTCTCTATCAAAGACCATCAACGCGCTACAGGCTGCGGCGGCGAAAGGAAGCAGCGAGATGAGAATTAACGCAACAGAAGCAAACTGCCCCCCTCGGCGGAGAAAAGCGAGGACGGAAGCCATACTCGGCACTCATCCCCATCCCATCCCCATTAGCGCCGGGCCAGCCCAGGAAACCAGGAATAGGTCCATAATGGTGGCCAACCCCGGCAGAGGCCAGCACTCTCCCTCCTAACCCCTCGCCAGAGTGGGCCTGGATGGCTGGGATGGTTGGCATCTCCAAGGGGGACCAGGCATTGCGGGCAGGTTCCTAAACACGTGAAGGGCACTGGGTGTGAAAGATGGGGAGGGGGCGCTCGGAGAGGCAGAGAAGAGAGGCTTTGGGGTTCCCCAGGACACAAAGTCAGTTTTCTAAAACAACATTCCCTAAAAGCCCTCCCAACACCCTCGAGGGGAGGGAGCATCGGGCTTTGAGGACTCAACGGACCCTGAGTTCTGACCGGCTTTTTCTCTCTGATCAATCCCGGATCTTCTGCCCAGTGCCTGCCTCCATAACCGTTTCTTTGCGGACAGCAGCATCAGCACCAAACGCCCGTCGCAGAAGTGGGCCCTGTGGTGCGAGGCGTCTCCTTGCCCTCTGGTCCCGCGGTGGGAGCGCCCCGGTACTTACATTCCCCCAGCAGGCAAACTTTCAGGCTTATCTTTCGCGAACAGGGTGCTCGCATCACGGTTCTGGGTAATCACTGAGGCAGTTTATGTAATTGCACGCAGATCTCTCTGCGTGCGCGGCCGCACAGCTCAGCACATGGGAACCCTCTCGCCCAGGCGCTCGAATCCCGAGCGAGCCCCGCCGCCGCCTTCCACGAAGCAGCAAGGCGATTTCGTGGGCTGGTCAAACACCAAGGCTGCACGCAGGATCCTGCAAAGCCCAGGCTGCCTCTCTGCGCCCCTTTCGCTGCATTGGCGGCTTAAGGGTAACTGCATCTCTACAAACCTTCTCGCCCGGGCTGGAGGGTGGGAGGGGGTTAGGGACCCGGTGGGGGATTGGCGCGGTCCTGAAGAGGGCTCCGCACCCAACTGAGTAATAATATCCTCGTCCACATGGACCAGGGTGCGTACACGGCCTTAAAGTCTCGCCCTGAAAGGGGAGCCAATTTCCAAAGTTAGAGACCACGCAGTTGAATTTCCAGTACTTTCCAACCTCGCCTGGGGGGAGGCGGGGAGCAGGGCAGAGAAGGGACGGGCTGCAGCCAGCGAAGCCTACCCTACCGCTCGCCAACGAGGACTCACCAGTTGAACCTCCCTTCGGCCCCAGTAGTTGGCTGTGTATTCCCTGGTTGTGTGAACACACAGCCACACTCCTCGATACCACCTTCCCGTCTGCTCCTCCAAAATAAAGACTGCATTTTTAAATCGCGAGGAAAATGACTAAGGAGCTCGGCGATCACATTTCAACCCGGAGCTCATTTGCCGAATCCGGGGGGGTGTTAGGAGTTACACACACACACACTCACACCCGGGTGCGCTCAGAGCGTCCACCCGGCGGCTGCAGCCTCAAGTCTCTCCGAGAGGAACGTCAACACCGCTGCAGGGCGGCGGGCGAGGAGAGGCGAGCACCGCGCGGGCTATAGAGGGCGCGGGGCTGAGGTCGCGTCTCCCGGTTCTCCGCTCCAACCGCGACGCGCGCGGGGCCGCTGCAGCCGGAGCTCGCCCCGCAGGACAGGCTGCAGCCGCCAGAGCCCGTCGCCGCCTCCCGGGCTCCTCTAGAGCCCGCCGGGGCCCTGGGGCGGGCGGGTCTGCAGAGGGGCTGCGGGCGCCGGGGCCGGGGCGGGTAAGGCGATCCCGGCGAGGCAGACGAACCTGGGGTGCGCCGCCTCCCTCCCACCCGCCGCCCTGAGTCCCGGGCCCGCGCCCACCTCCCTGCTTTCCCCTAGCCCTCTCTCCCAGGCTCCAGTCCGCGGTGGGCTCCCGGGGCTGCGGCGGCAGAAGCGCGGGGCTCCAGACTGGCTTGCCTCGCCGGCAACCCGCTCCCCAGCCTCCCTCCCCTCCTTCCCCGGTGCGGGCCGGGGGAGCAGGCGAGTGTCTCCCGGAACCCTGGGCATCCGCGCGAGCTACCCCGACCCTGCCACAAGGAGAGAGAGCGCAGAGGGGCGGGAGAGCCGGCGAGGAGCCGCCGCGGTCCCCAAGGCGCTTTTCTGTAGAGCGGATCACGCCGCCTTACCGTGGCTGCAGGCTGCCACCGCCAGGGAAGCGGGGAGGAGGGCTGCAGGGAGGAAAGGCGCCGCGCCGGTGGCTCCTCTCGCTCTCGGCGGCGCGGCTCCTCGGCTCCGCGAGCCCAAGCAGGGCGCCCTGGAAGGAGCAGGTCCTGGCTCTGCGCTCAGCTCCAGCGAGACCAACAATAGCTCCCGCAGGGAGCGGAGCCCCAGTGAGCCTCCAGCCGCGCGCGCACACCCGGCTCCCGCTCCCGGCCGCTCCCGGCCGGCGTCCCTGCCAGCACTGCTGCCCCACATGAAACAGCTGCAATCCCGAGGCTTCTGGGGGGTTGGGGCGGGTGTGTGCGCGAGCGTGTGTGTGTGTGTGTGTGTGTGTTTAATAGCTTCCCTCCTCTTCTTCCCCTCCCTGCCTGCTCGCCTGCCTGCCTCCGTCCCCCACCCTCGCTCCCTTACACACAGAGAGGGCGAGCAAGAGAGACACACACACACTCACACACACACGCACACGCACATGCAGGTTACATGAATGGGAGGCGAGAGCCAATCCGACGAGGCTGGCGAGCCGCGGCGCACAGGCGCTGGGAGCAGGGCAGCGCCACGGCGCGGGGGGGCGCCACGCAGGTGATGCGCGTCCTCCCGGGGCCACTCACTCACCCGCCTCTCGGCCACCCCAGTCTCTCTGTTCTCTCCAATGTCTTCCTCTCTCGCCTTCCCTCCTTTCTGTCAGCTTCTTTCTCCATCTTCTCTCCTTTTGATTTCCTTTTCTTTCTCGAATTCTCCGAGTTCTCTCAGTTCAGTATTCTACCCGGTCTCCTCTTTTCTTTTCCCGTCCTCGCTTTCTTTCTCGCCCCCTTTCTCAAACTTTCTCTTCCCTTATCCGGACTTTTCTCTACTTCCTCTCCTCTTGCCTTTTGTTCCCTTCCGCCTTCTCTCTGTAGTGTTGTCTGGTCTCCTCTCCCTCCCTGCTTCGCCTGTCCCCGGGTCTCTCTGGGGCCCATGGCCTCTCTCCTTCCCTCCCCCCCGATGTTGTTTCACACCCCCAACACTTTTCCAGGGAAGGTCCCTCTCGCGTTGCTGCTGCAGCACAGCCAGAGGTAATTAAGAGCTGAGAACTTGAGTTCCTTCCTCAGGAATGCAAGATGCCCAAAGAAAGGCTCTCCTTCAGACAACTTCCCCAAAACCATGGTAACAGCTACTGAGTCGTGATAACAATCATTTAAAAAATAACTGCAGTGAACGTGGTCCAAGAGATTTCTGTCCTTCGCCTGTTTGGTTCGTGATCGCCAGCACATTTCCAAGAGAAGGGCATTTTATACGAGGGGAGAGACAGCTTGGTGCAGTGGCAACTTAACAAGGGCTTTGGGGAGAGACTGGAGAAGTTCCCATCCCAGCCTTGCTGCATGTTAGCTGTTTGACTTAGTGCAAGCCATCACCCCTCACACAGCCTCAGATTTCTCACCTGTAAAACAGATAATTAGACCTACCTCTCCAGTTATGGTGAGGATTGAAAGAGAACAAAGAAACCACTGTGTATACAGGAAATGCTCAATTAATGCTCCTTTCCTTCCCTCCCATCCATTTTTTAAAGTCCCTTCATGATCTTCTACTACATTATATCTTTGTGATCTAAAATGCTTAATGAAGGAGGAAATGGGACAATGCTAATGTCATATCAACGTGAAACAAGGTCTAGGATATTTTAAAAACTCTGTTGTGTGGTCAGGAGACATCTGGCCAGTTGCCACCTGCTGATTATAGAGGCATCACAAGATTATAAACTTGGGGTGCTGGAATGCCCCCTCAACATCTCCTAACTGAGGCGTCTCGGAAAGGCAGGGATGGGGGTAGGGGTGGGTGGGAGGTTTCTATGTGCTCTGTCCAATCTATTTTTAAAACCTCATGATAACTGAACACTGACCAGTGACAAAGCCTCTGAGACTAACTAAAATGTCAAGTCTCTGACAAATGATAGCATTTATCAACTTTGTGTCCTCACACAGACATCAAATGCTGGGCATAAGCTGTGATTGGCAATCAGATTCAGTCCTTCGGCAAATATTTGTTGACCACCTACGCTGTGGTTGGCACTGTGATCGGCTCTGGACATCCTTTGGTGAGGTAAAAAGGCTCTGCCTTTGTGAGCGCACAGTGCGGTAGGCATGTCTGATGAGTGTGTGATAGGAAGATGAGCCATATACGCCTTGAGAAATGCCATTTGTTTAGTGGGCAAAATCTTTCAAAATGTGAGGTCCATGGCAGGGGAGATTATAAAGGAATCCTTGAGAGTGAAAATTTTGGAATCCACTGTTTATTATAGAATTTGACCTCATTTGACCAATGAGAAAACAGAGCCCCAAATGCTAAAAGTAATGGGAGGAAATATGAGAAATAAGATATTTTGCATAGACTCAAAGTATCCTTGATTAATTTCAAAGGGAAAAATAGTAACTTTACAGTTGAAAAACCTGGCCAACTCCATCTTAAACAAGTAATTAATAAGTCAGCATCACTGGAAATATGAGAAATAGACATCATGTACCTCCTGATGTGATGTGCTCAGAAGGACATAACATCACTTCTGTGATATTCCTGACAAAAATGAATAATCTGAATCTAATCATGAAGAAACATCAGACAAACCCAAATTGAGGACCACTCAATGAAAGAACTGTCATGTACTCTTCAAAAATACCAAAGTCATGAAAGACAAAGACTCCAGAAAAGTTCCAGATTAAAGGAACAGTTTAGTTGTCATGATAATAAATGCAACATGTGGTCCTGGATTGGGAAATTAATGGAGCAACTGGTAAAATTAAAATAAGGTCTGTAGATTAGATAACAGTAATGTGCCAATGTTAATTTCCTGATTTTTATAATTACTGTGGTTATGTAGGAGACTATCCTTGTTTTTAGGAAATACACAACTGAAGTATTTAGAGGTTAAAAAAGATGAAGAAAGCCCAATCCCAGCCTTCAAAGAGAGGCACAGTGTGGCGGGTTTCTGCCTAAGGGATAGGCAGAGTGTGAGCACAGAAGGATGGCCAACCAAATCCTTGCCAGTAAGGGAAGACTTCCTGTGGGAGGTGGTATTCAAGCTGAGTTTTGAAGGCAAGGAAGTTATCTAGACCGTGAATTGTGGGGAGATACTTTTTAAGTAGAGGTAACAGTATGAGGATGTGGACAAAAGCAGGAGGTACTCACTATAGCCGCAGAGTCGGTGGGTAAAGGGAGCCCCTGGAGTGGTCTAGAGCAGTAGGGAGGGTTGGATTTTGAAGGGGCCTGAAGGCAGCTAAGGGTCTCAAACATCCTGCTAGCTCAGGTACTGGGTTGGGGTGGGAGAGCAGAGAGTTATTAAAGGTTTTAAGTAGAGGAGGGCTGACTGTGATCTTAAGTGTATTTGAAAAAGATGATCTGGCAGCAATGTGGAGAAATGGGTAAAAGGTGTGGCTTGGGAAGACCAGAGCTGCTCAGTTAGGTCATTTAGGTAGACGAAGTGGATCATTTGGTAAACTAAGCCAATTGGAGTGAGGATGGAGAAGGGAGGAGAGATTGGAGAGAAATCAAGGATGTAAAGCAAACAGATTTTGGTGACTGATTGGATGGCGGTAGGTAGGGAGAAGTCCGTAGTGGCTCCTATTTCTTAAGCTTGGGTATCTGGGTGGAGGGTGGCGCTATTCACTTCAATGTCAAGAGAATTCAGGTGGAAGTGGAGGTTTTAGAGGGGAAAGTAAGGCCGGTTGTTACCATGTGGAATCTAACTCTATAGCTAGCTTGAGATTCTCCTGTATGGCTGCTCGGTGCCATAGGAAACATGCTGTAAAATGCAGCCTAAGACCCTCCAAATGACCTGCCTCATGTATTACCCAGAAAAAAAACAGTAGATTGGATATGGTAGCAGTACATTATTTGCAATATTGGGAAAAAACTGAAACAGCCTAAATGGTCAAGTCAGATAAGTAAATTAGGGGACAGTCTTCTTGGATATTATGCAGCCACTTTCTAAAGTTTTTCTTTTTTGCAGAACTTTTCCTGCCATGGAAAAATGCCAACATTATCATGTCAAATTTTTAAGAAGCAGACTTCAAAATTAAGTGCATAAAAATGGAGAAAAACATGAAAAAAAGCCAAATATTAACAATAGTTGCCTCTGGGTAATAGGATTATGAATAGTATGTATTTTCTTTAAGCTTTTTTTTTTTTTTTTTTTTTTTTATGTGAGGAAGACCAGCCCTGAGCTAACATCCATTGCTAATCTTCCTCTTTTTTTTTTTTTTTTTTTTGCTTGAGGAAGACTGGCCCTGGGCTAACATTGTGCCCATCTTCCTCTACTTTATATGGGACACTGCCACGGCGTGGCTGACAGGCAGTTTCTCAGCGGGTGCCCGGGATCCGAACCCGCGAACCCCGGGCTGCCAAGCGCAGACTAAACCGCTGCACCACCGGGCCAGCTCCTCTTTAAGCTTTTTTGATACATTCTAACTTTCTCACAATGAACATTCATTCCTTTCATAACAACAACAAAAAAGCTGCCATTAAAAAAAATACAAAAATGGCTATGACACTCCCCTTCCACTTTATCTCTTTTCAATCCACTCTTTCCATTTCTCCTGAAGACTCGCTACATATTAAGCTTTATCTTTGAGAGTGAAATAAGAGGGCATTTAAGAAATCAGGGGAAATTATCAGCTGGGCTGGAGAGGGGCAGGAGACATTCTTACGCAGGCAGCTCTGTTATTAGAGCTGTTGAAACTGTGTATGTTAAAGATGTTTGCATTGCCCTTATTGATTCTGTGATATGTTACAAGGAAAAGAAAACCTACAGTGGGCCAAGAAAATGTGAGTCTTTAAAGGGCAAGTTTTAATTAGGAAATGTATTTATTTGCAAAAACACTTCTCTTCAGAGTCCAGCAGTTACTGTAAAATTGTTTCAGAAAGCAGTATTTCAGGCAAGGAGGCAAGTAGGGGTAAGGGACAGTGCCTCACGCCTCTTGTCTGATACTACATCAAATACACAAGCTGGTTACAAAGGATGTGGACACCTGCTGCTAAGTGCCATCAAACGTTCATTATTAGAGGGCAAGGAAAGTGCTGGCCAGAGGATGGAATCAGTCTTTGGAAAAGTTGCTGTAAATGGCTCCCCGGTAAGGTTCCTTCAGCATCTGTGATTTTTCATCTCACAGAAGTGTTTACTATGTGGATGGGTTCCCCAACTAATAAGAATAATCCCTTACACAAGCATAGCCCTTCTACCTTTTCAAAGGTCCTCCACATCTGTTGATTCACTCAAGCCTTGCACCCACCCTGGCTGGGATCCTGTTACTTCCAGTTTGCAGGGGAGGAATGGGGACCCGGAGAGGCAGAGCAGTGGCTAGAACTAAAGAAAGCACAGGAGACATTCTTGGAAAGCCTTCCACGTGGCCCTGGAGCTTCCACGGTGTGTGATCTTATCAAATCCTCAAGATAGCTTGGGAGGGAGGGTGAGTAAACTGAGGCTTGTGTGGTTCTGGCTCAACAGAATCAGAATTGGAACCCAGGTCTCCAGAATTCCCAGGCCAGTGCCTTTCCCAACACAATCCCATTTTTAAAAGCCAAGAGGTGAGGCTAGATATTATTCTCTGGCAGGTTACTCAGTTTAACCTGTTAGCTGTCTTTCTGTGAGGGTTGTCGTTCTGTCTTGTGGGAATTAAAAGCTGGTATTTGAGGGTAAATGATGACATTTGAATCTGTCCGTCTGAGAAGAAGGGGGAAGCCTCTGCTTGGGTTCACATAAACTTTCTCTGTTAGAGAAATGGTTGGATCTTGTTTCTCTCTCCCGGTCCCCACTCCAATGCTCAGCAGAGTATTTGGCACTTAGAGGTTCTTAGTAAATATTCCATCACTGACTGAAGGAATGGATGCTAATAACAAAATAGTTAGCATGTATTGAGCATTGTGCCCAAGACTGAGTGAAGGGCATTGCCTCATTTAAATTTTAGAGCAACACCATGTGGTAGATATGATTATTACCCCTATTCCATAGATGAGAAAACCAAGACTTAAAGATGTTAAGGAATCTGTCCAAGCTCACATGACTAATAAATGGCAAAGCCAGATTCCAACTTGGATGGTTCTGAGTCCAGGCTCTTAGCCACCATACTATACTGGATGGATAGAGGGAGGGAAGGAGAGAGGGAATTAATGATGCTAGCAGTGAAGTGAGCTCTCCATGAACTACAGTGCATTTTATGGTATAGTTAGTCTTGTCTAGAGTAGGCAATCCCATTACTCTCCATGATTGCTCCCTGTTTCCTTCATCGCATGTGTCACAAGCTGCAATTATTTGTGTATGCATTTCACCTGTTTAAAATATCTGCCCAACTTGCAATATGAAGTTTCTTGAGTGCCTTGGTGACTGTTGTGATCTCTAGCACCTAGCACAGTGCCTGGCACAAAGTAGATGTTCAGGAAATATTTGTGAAATGAATGAATGAATGTGGGCTCCCATCTCTCTTAACTGTTGGAGGGTCTGTGAGTGTGTATACATGTGCACTTGTGAAAGATGGGTATTTTACATGAATTTGCTCCATCCACGCCAGCACTCTACTTTCTGCCTTTGAGGGCGTGTGGTTCGGGCAGTGGGGCTGAGATTCAGATGAGCACACAATGGTTCTGACTGTGCTCCCCCACTGACATTTGCTCCCAGATAGCAGGGAAAACACTGATCAGAAAATAGCAGCATCTGTCGTGGTCAAAGGTGACGAGCTGGCAAAATTCCACAGTGGAAGCATCCTCTCTAATTAGGTCAGCCCCACTTGCACAGCGGAGAGGCACTGTATCAGCTGACATCGCTTGCATCACATTTTCTTTTCGAGGGCTGGTGGCAATGGTCTCCTCAAAAGGAGCTCTCCTAAAGCTTTCCTCCTGCATGCTTAATGCCATGTGGATGCGTCAGCTAAGGCTTCCTGTCTTGCCAACTTTTGTCCTCTTTTCTTCTCATTTGCCTAACAGACTTTGCCACTCACATGGATTTGCCTTTTTTATGCAGGGTAGATCAAGTGGCAGATGCTGGCCTTCTACAAAGCTAAATCAGATCCATTTCCTCGTCTTGGATGTCTGCAGCCTTTATTAGAACTGCATATTAGTTCAGAGGGTCATGGCCATTGGTCCAGAGGAAATGAGGGATGTAACAAACAAAGCAACCAAAAAAGCAATCACAAAGGCCTCCACTAAATTACCAAAGCCTCTTATGGGTGATTCTAATGATTGTGATGCCAGACACTGACCTAATGCTTTACACATAGTCAGACATTTCATCCTTATAGCAGCCCCATAAAATAAATTCTATGACTACGCCCGAATCAGATTGTAATCTAGTATTTCTAGGCCTTAGCAGAATATGGGACAAAAGGAGTAGCATTAATGTTAATTCCCAAATAAGCACACACTATTCTGTTCTGCAAACTACTTTTTCCATTTAATAATATATCTTGGAAATACAGGCCTCCTCACTGTTTTTTATGGTTGCATATTATTTCATTATATGGATGTACCATATGAATTTAACCTCAGGGATCAAAGTGATTATGATATATTGATTTAAATAAATCTCAAGCAATTAATGTAAAATCAGGTACATAGTAGCAGCTCAAATGTTAAGTAGGGGCCAGCCCCATGGCCTAGTGGTTAAGTTTGCATGCTCCACTTCAATGGCCTGGGGTTCGCAGGTTCAGATCCTGGGTGCTGACCTACACACTGCTCATCAAGCCATGCTGTGGCAGCATCCCACATACAAAATAGAGGAAGGTTGGCACAGATGTTAGCTCAGGGCCAATTTTCCTCATCAAAAAGAAAAAAGTTAAATAAGTGAATTAAATTATATTATTGCTATCAAGTCTGTTGACTCCTAAAAAGAAGCAACCCAGAGGAGGTTGAAGTTTCAAATCAGTTGGGAAAGGATGAATATTTCAATTAACAGTGCTGTGGTAAATGGCAAATCATTTGGGGGGAGAAAAGTTACATCCCTGTCCCTTATGGTATCCCTTTAAAATTTTCACATGGAATATAAAAAATAAAAATGTGAAAATTCTAGAAGAAAACATAAGTGAAAATTTACATGATTTTGGAGGTGAAGAAAGAAGACCCTTTTAAGAGTGACGTGAAAAGGAAAAAAACTGTAAAGAAAATTGTCAAAAATGTGAGTATATAAAAATTTTGAAATGTTGGTATATTTATAAAACCAAGACAAAAATCAAAACAACAACGAAATGCTGGGGAAATGTTTGAAATATACACAAAAAGGGCTATTATCCTTAATATACAATAAAGTTTTACAAATGCATAAGAAAAAGATATCTCAATAGGAAAGTAGGCAAAGGATATAAAAAGCTAATTTACCAAAAAAGTCCAGAGCTAAACATATGATATATATTTAACTCATTCGTAACTCGAAGAAATGCAAGATATAATAATATTGAGAACTTTTTCTTTTTGTTTGTCAAATGATAAAAGTATAGGAGAAAAATAGCATACCCAGAAAATAGTTACTCTCCCTATATTGCCAATGGGTATATATTGGCACAGCCTTTCTGAAAGAGAATTTAGCAATATTTACCCAAAGTTTCCCATTATGTGGAGCTTTCAACCCAGGAATATATGTCTACTTTTAATGGAGTTAATTAAAAGAAAATAATCACAGATGGACCCAAAGAATTATGTAAAAGGGTTTTATCAGTGTTAGTAGTAATAGCGACAAATTGACAACAATCAAAGTGCCAACCAATTAGTAAATGATCAAATGTATTACCATAGGACATCATAGTGTGATGAACTATTATATAGTCATTACAGATCATGGTGTAGAAGAATATTTAGTGAACTTGGAAAGGATTCACGATAAATATTTTTGTGAACTTTCTTTAACTTATGGAAAGTTCCAAACAAATATAAAGTTTGGTGAATAGACTATACCCATCACCTAGTTTCAATGATTATTAATTCATGGCCTATCTTGTTTTATCTATATCCCTCTCTACTTCTTCCCTCCCCTGTTATTTTGAAGGAAATCCCAGGCACCATTTTGTTTTGTCCATAAATATTTCAGTGGATAGCTCTAAAATATATTAGCTTCTTAAAAAATAAGTACAATATATTATTACATTTTAAAATAATATTTTCTTAATGTCATCAACTGTCTAGTCACTGTTCAAACTGATGCAATTGTTTCATAAAATTTTTTTTCATTTTGTTTGCATCAGGATCCAAATAAATTTCATGCATTGCAATTGGTTGATATATCTTTTAAGTCTCTTTTGACCTATAGGTTTTCTGCCATCTTTTTTTCCCACCACTTTTACATTACTTGTTAAAGAAGCCAGATTGGTTGTCCTGTAGAGTTTTTCATTATCCGCATTTACTAACCACACCCTTCTGGCTTAACATATTCTTCTACACCTATATTTCCTGTAAACTGGCAGTTAGTTCTAGAAGCTAGACCCAATTCAGAGTTAATTCTTTTGGGCAAGATTGCTTTCTAGATGGCATTGTGTACTTCCACCTGTCTTTGTGATGTTAGCAGTCTTTGACGATCTTTGACTAGATTCTTCATTTCACTAGAGGTTGTAAACTGGTCATATTCTAATTCTATCATTCCTTCTTCACTTTTAACTGGAATACTTCTATAAAGAAAAACTTCTTCTCATGAACTATTTGCTTACCTGAAAAGGCAGGCTAAATGTTTAATTATTTTCTTTTCCTTATCAGGTTTCCAAAGAATGAGTTAGTTCCCTAGCATACTCTATAAGTAAGCATGAGTTTTTTTTTTTTTTTTTTTTTGGAGTCATTATAAACTCATGTATTTAAATATATTTGGTGTATTTTCATTGATTTCAGTTATTATTCCTATTGATGTTCAAATTGCCCCATCATTGGCCAGTGGGAGCATCTTCATATTGACTCCCAAGTCTTTAATAGACTCCTTTTTTCTGGAATAATAAGATGTTCCAGGCTCATCTTGTACCTTTCCTAAGCCAGACTTGAAATCATCCATTCTTCAGAGGACCTCTGGTCTTTTAGTGGGAAATGCGAGTTGCTCATTTCTACTGGGTTAGTAGTTTTTCTAGCCTTTTTAAATTGGCAGGTTTTGCAAATATATAACTTTTTAAAAAGGAAAATTCACTATAAGCTTATACCAATACTTTTAATTCAGTTTTTACTTAACTTCTTCAGTCTTCTATCTGTATCTCCCTTCTTCCATTACAAATAATAAATGATGCTATAGAAAAATATTTAATGATTTGGGAAAATAGTCATAATATCTATTTTAGTGGGAATTAATCATATGTGTATGTAAGTCATATATATATCAAAGATATGCCAGTTAGCAGTGATTATTTATTGGTGATGAAATTAAAGGCAATTTTTAGTTTCCCTTTTTTGCTTTTTAGTATTTACAGAATTTCCATAACAAACCCATTTTATTTTTGCCAGAAAAAATTTGCTAAAAAACAAAAATAAACCAGATGGTATAAATTATAGTATAGTAAACTGTCTGCCAATCTTACATGTGGGTAGAATAATGATATTATATTACATCTGTGGAGCGCTTCACCATTTACAATGCATTTTACAATCATTATCTTTCGTGATCATCACAGCAGCGCTGTGAAATGGACAGGGCAGGAATATTGTCTTACAGGATAAGAAAATTGAGTTTTAAAAGGATCACGTATGATGGACTCAAGGGTAGAACTCAGAGCTCCTGACTTCTTGGTCAGTGTTCTCTCCCCTGCATGTCGTCTGTCTCTAGATGATTGTTAGTGTGCTATTGTTTTACAGTAAGACAGGAAGACCCTGCGGTGTCCTGCCTGTTGCTTAGAATGTTACCTTTAGAACCCTCTTTTCTTAAGCATGAGACTTGGAGATTTATAAAAATGCCAATACCTATTTTTCAATTCAGTTTTGATTTTAATCAAAGTGATTCATTAACTTAATTTTAAAAGTCAAATATTCTACAAGGACTTTAATGCAAAAGAGCAATCCCCTGCCCTACAATTCACCACCCCACTCCACCTAATAGTCCTTCTCCCTAGAGGCAACCACTTCCAACCATTTGAGCTGTTTCTTCTGTTTTTTCTAAATTTTTATTTCCATATTACTACATAATCTGTTTCTACTGCAACTTCTGGAATTTTAATTACTAAATATTTTCAATATACTTTCTATTATTGAAGATGATAATTTAACTGCCTTTTTCCTCTTTACACAGACACTTCCCTTTTCCCCATCCTCTCAATGTACTTACATCATAATTTTTGGTTGAATGTAGAATTTCCATTATTATGATTGTGTGAAAATTATTCTCAGCTGAGCCCTGTAGTGTACTATGATGTACTTTCTTGTATTAATTTTTATTTTCTCTTGAGTTAATAATAGGCTTTTTTTTTTCATATTTGCTTAACATTTTAGGTACCTATCACTATTTCATTCCTGAAACTCTACCAAATTATAAATCTTATTCCAACACATTTCATTCTACCAAATAACGTGCCAATTTCTTTTCATTTCTTATATTTGCTTTCCTTTCCTTTTTTCTCATAGACATTTAATTTCCCTTTGTCTAAACTGTTCCATTGTGGACTGGTTGCTTTCTAGGCTTGCTGTGCAGCTCTTGGTCTAGGATCTCCCTCCACCATATTCCTGAAATTTTATTGGATCTCATTCCTACATTTGTATCTTTTATTTCCAGGATCCCACGTTTTCCTCCTTCTTTATTTACTCTTCACACTGAGAGCAAATGTATGGGAGGCAAAATTTTTGAGAACTGATTTGGCCAGATATAGCATTCTAGGTTGGAAATAAATTCCCTGTAATTTTAGGGACACTGATGGTTCCATTGTCCTCTTGCTTCCAGTGTTGCTGTTAAGAAGTCTGATACCATTTTGCCTCTTTATCCTATTTATGTGATCTTTTTTTCCCCCACTTCTCTGAAGATTTTTAGGATCTTCTCTTTTCTCCGTCATATAGTTCAGAACTATATGATGATTGGCATGGGTCTTCTTCCACTGCGCGGAGCTGTTCCTGGGTTCTTTTACTCTGGAAACTCTGAGAGATTTGTTTTAAATATCTCATTGCTCATTTCCTTGTTCTCTACTTCCAAAACTCCTTTTATTCAGATATTGAACTTCTTGGACTGTTTGTAATTGTTTAATCTTCTCTTCCTATTTTTCAGATTTTTGTCCTACTTTCTGGGAGATTTTCTCAGCCTTGTCTACCAACCCATCTGTTGACATTTTTATTTCTGCTGTCATAGTGTTAATTTTCAGGAGCCTGTTTTAGTTGTTTGAATGTTTCTCTTTAAACAGCCTCCAGTTCTTGTTTCCCATACATAATATCTTTCTTTATCTCTCTAAGGATATTACACAGCTTACATAATTTTCTACTGTTTCCTGCATCATCTCTATGCTCTTTGAGGTGTTAAAACAATTGTTCTTTTGTTTTTGTGTTTATTTTTCATTGAAAGGGCTTTGCTCAGATATTGGTGACCTCTGGCTACCCATGCCTATTCAACTAAAAGTGGACTGGAAATTTTAGGGCATCAAGCAAGACTTGTTGCCTGGTGGGCTACCCTGTAGGATGATCTGGCTAGGTCATTTCACTGGTGATTCCCCAACAGATCTGTATGTCTTTTCTCAGAGGCCACTCGGTTTCACCAGAAAGGAATTCCCAGTCTCTTCCTAGGGAGGACAAGACTAGCTGCTAAGGTTTTCTGGAAGCCCAATGTGGGAAGGGATTGGGAGATAGTCTCACCATTTCTATACAGATTTCATCTACTCCCCTTGTTCCTGTTTTCAGCGCAGTGTATCTACGCTTAGCTGTGCTGTTTTCCACAAGTCCAGAGTTTCTCAGGCTCATTCACTCTAGACAGTAGATCTCCAGTCATCTCCTTGTTTGAGGAGGGGGTAGGCACCCAGGAGAGCAGGACGGAGGAGAGAATCTTAAGATGTTTAACCAATCTTCCTGTTTTCAACCCCACCCAGATCCCTTGCTTTCAGAAGTGCCTTAAGCTCCTGATTTCTGAGCTTTCCTGGGCTCTGCAGTGAAAATCAGGCAGCTTCTGGGTTTTCACTACTGATAGCTGAGGTTTTGCTTTCTCAGGTTTGCCTAAGTCAATTACTTCTTGTCCATCTGCATCATAGATCCAAAATGCTATTGTCTCTTCTCCAGTTCTTTTTCTCTTTGTGTTTTTATACCTTTTTATCATTTCTCTGTCATTTTAACAGGTGTTGGGGAGGGAGGGGGGTAAAAGTATATGTTTAACCCTCCATCTATAGCAGAAGTCCACACCCTTCTTTAAGGCCAGCACTGTAAGAGGTATTCAGCAACTTCCACGGTTCTGAGCTCCTTCTCTGAGAAGCACTGTGGCTCTTCTCTTTACTACACCCTGGGCCGTAGGTGAATTTGGGAGCCTGAGTTTCCTCATCTTTCAAGACCAGGTAATAGCACCTGCCTTATTGGCTGCAGTGAGGATAACTGGGGCGCAATCTTGACTGTACTTTTAGTTTGTAATCCTTTGAAGAATATCAATAACTGCCAGCTATATTTTTAAATATTATGATTACTGGCAAGCTTGTTGGGGGTGGGAGGAAAGCTCACTGGGTTGTTGAGGGAGATGGTAATGCACAGGGAACTAGAGAAGTCTCTTTTACAAACGCTTTGGTGACAAGTTCTGGATTATAAAAAGTAAGAATAATGATGATGATAACTAGTATTTACTGAGAACGTATGTGTATCCATCACCATGCCTTACGTGTTATCTCAGTTAAACATCACAACCACCTTATAAATAGGTACCATTATTATCTTCATTTTAGAAATGAGCACATAGAAGTGTGGAGATGTGAAATCAGTTGGTCAATATCACACAATGAAGATCTAAGATCTAAGATCTCAGCTTAGAACCCACAATTTGTCTTAGAGCTGTTACTCAATACCGAGGCCAGAGCTGCTCAAACGTTAATGTGCTCACAGGTCACCTGGAGATCTTTTTTCAGGGTACTTTCAGATTCAGTACCTCTGGCGTAGGGCTGAGATTCTGCTTTCCTGCCAAGCTCCCAGGGGACCCTGATGCTGCTGGTCCAGGGACTGCACTTCGAGTAGTGAGGCCCCAGACTGTGGTCTCTCCACGACAGCTGCATCTTATGGAACCTAATCTCCTAGGGTAGAAAGGAGGCCGTATGAATGGTAGTGGTACCTGTTCTACTGTCTTCCTCCTCATGTGCACGAGCAGGACCACCAGATGCTCATTTTTCCCATCATGCACACTCCCCAGGAGTCCCTGGTGTGTCTCATATGTGCTCACAGTCCTCTCCACTGCTTTGGCTACAAGACGCTCACTTCTTTCCACCACCTTGATAGCATCCAAGGGTAGCCCCTCACCATTACCATTGCTTCTAGTGCCTTCTCTGAGCTTGCCAAGCCTGGAGTTCTTGCTCTAGGTGTCCCGAAACCCAGGACCCTCAAGGTGTGTAAAGGCACTGAGTTCCTCCTGCTAGCCCTCAGCAGAGCTGTGCCGTGTTCCTTGCAGAAATAGGGAGAAGCCCCTATTCCCACTCAGAGTCACCTGCACCCCAAGCAGCAGCACTGGAGCTCACAGTTTCTCTTGTGACGACATCTCTGTCAGCTGCCACCTGCAGGCTTCCTGACCCAGGGAAATAGAAATTCTGTTCCCCTATCCCTTTCTCCTGCATTAGCCTCTGCCCCCAGCCTTCCTAGAATTCACCACCCTGAAGCAAGTCAACTCAGGCCAACTTCCAACTCGAGTAGAAGGGGTGATGGTCCATTAACTCGCCAGACTCACCTAGCTATGCATGAATCTCAGCTTAGGCTCAGCTAGAACCACGCTCCATGTGTGACACAAGGCATAGGAAAGGTGATTTTAGAGAGGTGTCTCAAAGATTCAAACACATCATGGGGCCTAGGGAAAGCACTGGAATAAGTCTGGGATCTAAGGTCAGAGACCTCCTCTGTTCCTACTTAGCTGTGTGATCTTGGGTATTTCAGCAACCCTCTCTGATTTTTTTCCCAAACTATACAATAATGGAGGAGAGGCTCTAGATGATCTTTTAGCTGTACTTCAGTTCTGTCTGACCTTCTGTCATCTACTTATAGCACTTAGTGGTCTAGATAAGTCTATAATAATTATTCCTACGTACCAACTATCTGTTCTATGAATTGGAAATCAGAGCAGTGCTCAGTAGAGAGAGCTCAAAATGTAAAATCCAATGCCTTGGAGTTTACCCCTTATTAGCTCTGTGATCTTAGTCAATTCACTCTTCCTCTCTAATTCTCAGATTTCTCACTGTAAAGTGAAGGGGTTGGACCAAATGGGCTTACAGTAATGTGCAGAGGTTTCAAACCATAGGCTCTTGGGCTCCATTCAGTCCACAAGCATGTTTTGCTTGATCCAAATAACATTAAAAAAAACTTTGAATCCACTGCCAGCCTTTAAAAATTAGGAGATTTTACATAAAAATCTGGTTTCCTGGCTTTTCTTGAAAGACCAGAAAACTGGCAACATAGGTCACCACTCTTGGAGAGCCACCATTGGCCTGAAGGGCGCTGTGCCTCTGTCCTTCTAAAGGGGCATGCCCCCTCTGCACCGTCGCAGCCTCTCCCAGGCCCATAGCAGTCTTGGATATTATCTGCCCAAGTCCTGTAAGCGGTTGAGTTTGCGATCCCTGGGTAGTAGTTACACTGACTAGCCGGGCAATATCAGGTGAGTACTTATCCTTTCTAAGACGCAGTGTCCAAATTATAGAATGGGGATAATAAATGCTCACATTATTGCATTCACTGTATTAATGAGACAGAGCAGGGATCAGCAGACTTTTCTGTAAAGGACAAGAGAGTAAATATTTTTAGTTTTGCAGGACACAGAAGATCTCTGTTGCATATTCTTCTTGTATTTATTGTTCTTCCTCTACTTTTTTACAATCTTTTAAAAACACAAACATTCTTAGCTCTCAGGCTGTACAAAAACAGGCCCCGGGGGGGGACTGGGCCTGTGGGCCATAGTTTGCCCACCCCTGAAATAGAGTACGTGAAGCACTTACAAGAATGCCTGGCAGACAGCGAGTATCAATAAATGTACTTATTATTGCAATTTTAGGCTTCTCATTCTCTGACTCTGGGACATGTGTGGACTCCACATGCCCATCGCAAGTCCCCATGGCTGTTCTGATTCTATTCTGACAACGCAGAGGGGGCCAGTATTTTGTCTGTTGAGACATGTCTTTCTAAATAGAAAGCCCTGCATGGTATATAAAGAGCTCCAAAGCAGCATGACACATACAGCGCAACTGTGTCATCACCGTGAAATCAAAGCTATTGTTTAAGCCATTTGCGAAACCACATCCCCATTTCAGTTATTCTGTCTGAAACGTTACCAAACAATCACAGCTGGATGAAGAGTTGGAGGTCCTTTAAAATCTGATTATAGGTTCTCTGTTCTCATAGCTTCCTCCTTTGTTTTGGTCCTTTAACTCCCCTCCTCCCTATCCCCCAAACACCTTGTGCTGTATTATTTATTATTTAACTTGAATGCCAGGGATGCAGCTTGTGATGAAAGGCACTTGGAAAACTAAAATTGCATTGTGTTGTATGACCCTTGTGTGTGCAGCTTGGCATAATTAAAAAAGAGAGCCATGAAGCTGTTTTCTCATTCGAGGAATGTGATGGCTGAATCTAAAGAAATGTCAGTTATTTTTTGTGGAGTCCAAGGAACCCGAGGGGAGCGTGCATTTAAATAAAAGAGTCAAGCAGCACATTAAGAGATTGTCCAAGTGATACACTTACTTTCTTTCCCTTACTGGGAACAAAGTCATATACAGGACACAGTCAAGTTCCTAGAATGACTTTGACCTAAGTTTCCTTGATTTGGGTTCTATGCATCACATTTGGAGGAATTACCACTCTTACATTCATTTAGCAAACACTGCTTGTGCCCCTACTGTGTGCCAAACCATGTCTAAGTGTTAGCAATGAACAGATGAATAAATCACGGGCCCTGAAATCCAAGAATTTATGGTCTAGTGAGGAAGACAGATATGTTAAACACATAATTCCAAAATAAAGTATTAATTAGTGCTATAATGGCGAGAGCCAACACTTAATAATCACGTACAATGTGCCAGGCATTGTTTTAAGTGCTTTTAATATGATTTATATGATTTAATCCTCTCAACAATCCTGAGGGTTATACGCTGTTATGAATTTCCATTTTATAGATGGAGAAACTGAGGCCAGAGGCTATGTAATTCTTAATCCTTTAAGGCCACATAGCTAATGAGTGGTAGAGCTCTGATTCAAACCCAAAGAGGCTGATTTCAGGCTCTTGAAAGGCACTAAACAGCCTCTTAATAATGGGCTTGGATCATATTCTGAGAACACAGTACAGAAAAGCCCCTAATTCTGCCTGTAGGGGTCAGGGAACACACGAGACACCACGACATTCTTCTGAATGATGCCCTTTATAGGGAAGCTGGGTAGGACATTCTAGGCAGAGAAGAAGCACGTGCTTAGAGGATGATGTTTGTAACAGACCCCAAAAAGAGAATTTTCAAACCTGACTGTTAAACTTGACTCTTTTTTTTTTTTTTTTAAAAAAAAACAACACACATTGCTCATTCAATATTAGTCTTTCCTGCAGTTCTGGAAACTTCAAGAGGGCAGGTACCTGTCTTGTTGCCTACTGTATGCCTAATGCCTAGCACATGTTTAATAACTATATTTTGAGACAAATGAACAAATCTAGTCAAGGTTGAACAGTAAGATGAGGATTAAGCTAATATTATATCCACTATGGACAAGGGTTAATGGTCACTTTATTTTATTTTAACATATTAATATAATATATTAGCATTTTAAAATTCTCATTTCACACTACCTTTTTTTAGATATGCCCATGGTATTCTTAAAAGGCTTTAAAAGCACAGTATTGTCAAAACTCCCATTACTGTATATATCGGTAACTTTCCAAGCATACATCCGGAGCAATTATTCTGTGCACAGAATTCTAAGCATAATGCTGTACTTTACCCATGATAGCCGTTAATTAGATGAAATGAAATAGTTACAGTTGCATGCAGCACATTTTTAAGTGCAAACCCACGTGTGACAAGGCATGAACTTTCTTTTTTTCTCCTGTAGAAGAAAACCATGCCGATGGCCAATGTAGAAGTCTCCCAAACAGTCAGGCTTTCTTGGGGAAGCTGCAGGACTGTCTAAAGAAAAGAAATGTTTGACTTTGCCTGTCAGATCAGCAAAGATGTCTAAGGCTGCGGGTAAGAAGGAAAAAAGATGGGATCTATTTGCCAAGGACTCTGGGGTAGGGCTCCAGAAGGTTTGGCAATTTCATGATTTCCTTTTAAGATATCTTTGAAAGTAGTAAATTGAGAACAGCATCTGTCTGGCAGGTTACTCCAACTCTCATAGATATTGAAAGCACAGGCATGGGGTTGGGTGAGTTGAAGAAGAAATCTTTTCATCAGTTCTGTTTTTCTAACATTTCTATAAATCTGTGACTCTTTCTTGGTAACTTTTTTCCACCAATAAAAATTTTTGATTAGGAAATTATGTGGAAGAATGATGCAGATGTTTAAGTCAGGGTATTTGACTTTCCCCTGAAACAATTTCCCAAGATTGGGCCACAAACAGCTTTTTACCTATGACAATACATAGGAATGCATTATTATAATTCTCGTGCCTGTCGTGTAAGCAGTGAAATGTTGACATCCGGGAGCCGTGTCCATTTCTGCCTCCAGTGGACACTGCCCTCATAAATGGAGGCAGAAGTTTCCAGCACCTACCCAGCAAGTGGGCTTTCTCTGGATAACAGTTGCTCTTCGGGTTGTTAAATATATCCATGTAGGAAGAAACGAGGAGAGCTTCGAGTTAGCCTGACCTGAGTTCCACTTCTGGTTCTACTACTTAGTAGCCATGCATCTCTGGGCAAATCATGAGGCTGGCATAGAACGGTATTCCCTCCCCTCTCTGATGACATTTCCAAATCTGAGGGCAGGACAGAAATGACAGAAACAGTCACATGTTCCTTCAGAGATAAAACAAAACAAGCTGTGACCGGCCTAACCCTGGAACTGGAAAAAGGTTTATAGCTGGAAACAACATATTACTTGGCCCTGCCCTGAGCTCTGAGACAATATGAAACACGAGAATCCTTCTTTTTTTCATTCCACAAATATTTATTGTGTGTTTACAATGTTCCAGCCACTGTGCTGAGCACTGAGGAAACCACGGGAGCACATGCAGACATGGTCCCTTCGGAGCAGTTTGCAGATTACTAGATTCTTCCATTTACATTACCTCAGTGATGGGAAATAGGCATTGTTGATGACTCCGTATTGCAGATAAAGAAATTGAGGCCAAGAGCCAGGAAATCTGAGTTTCATGCAAAGAAATGGAGTCAAGAGTTACACTCAGTCTGGCTCTAAAGCCAGTGCTCTTTGCACTGTACCCGTGGCCTCCCCATTTCTGTACCAAAAACCAGCAATACAGGTGTCTGTTTAACACTGGGCAGTTAACAAAACACTTTTGCTTATTCGATTTCATTTGTTGTACAACAATTCTGTGATATAGGTGTTTTTATTATTAACATCTCCATATTCCGTTGATGAAATTGACCCAGAGAGGAATGGTGGCTCGTCCAAGATCACCCTCCTAGTTGGTGGCAGAACGGAGACTAGATTCCAAGACTTCCGATGCCAAGCTCTGTTGGCCGTATGTCGACTCCTAGTTTGAATATTTCTAAATGCAGAATTCTTGAGCCGTATCTTGACTGTTTTAGTTTATTTCCGTAACCTATGTAAATTATAATTAAATTCCTGCTAATAGGCCATTTTGTGGCAAAACCTCAATAATCAGTGAGCCGAGGCCTACAGGCTTGAAAGTTATTTATGGTTAACTCCGAGAGCTGCTATTTATTACTCAATCTATATGTGCTCCAGCAAACTGTTTACTCGTATATGCAAGCTGGCTGACTACACTTTTCTTTATTCCCTCTCAGCAAAAATGGAGAAACCGGCTTCTAGCATATGGAAGCACTTCTACACTGCTAGATTTTCTGATGAGGGTGGGGTGGGCTGATGGAAGCGTGATTTGCAACTATGTGTCAGAAGAAATACATATTTCTGAGTGAGACTGATTGCACTAGGTTCCACGTGGCAAAAGTTCTCTCCAGAAAAGAATTTTTCCCTCCACTTTACCCCTACTTCACATTTGTAAAAATAAGTGCTTTCTGAATCTACTTAACATTTTTGAGGACACAAAATCCAGAGAATCCAGGCTTTTTTAAAACACTAATGCTGATTCTCTCTGGCGGGCTCAGGTTTCTGTGGGCTGCTCCTAAACACAGCACAAACGGAGTTGAGAGCTTTCAAGTTCAGCAGCTCCATTTGTGACCACACTACAGTTGTTCTTTTTTAAGTAAATTAAATTACGAAGCGTGTAAGTATCATCTGAATAGATGGTACCTTTAAACGTAAATGTCCAACGCGATAATTTCATGAGTAAACCTATATATAATACATTATTCTATTCTCATACTAACAAAGGGTTTCTAAAGTGACAAAGGGCATGACAATATGAACTTTTTTTTTTTGGTGAAGAAGATTGGCCCTGAGATAATATCTGTGCCAATTTCCCTCTGTTTTGTATATGGGATGCCGCCACAGCATGGATGGTGAGAGGTGTAGGTCTGTGCCTGGGATCCAGACCTGAGCCCCCAAAGCAGAGCACGTGAACTTAGCCACTATGCCTCCAGGCCAGCCCCATCCCCACATATTTTTAATGACCTAAGAAATATCCATTTCTCTCCCTCAAACAATGCTTTTCCCTTGGTTTGGATTGACAATTTTTATGGCACTGGTCTAATGCATCAGGTACAGACCTCACAGCTGTACTTCCCCACCTAATTTGCTATTGAGAAACATATATAGGTATAAAGAAACCAGAGGCATCATCTGCATTACTTGGAAGGACTTGTGGGTTATTCTAAACCAGAGAGTTTGACTCTATTTCCCCTGCTTTGTCATTTTAACAATACCTTAAAAATAACTGAATCTGTGGCTCCCCTCCTGGGTTTCAAAGAGCCCTGCAGACATCCTCTCCTTGTTCCCGCTCACTTCCGTGGGATGTGTGCCATCCAGGGTTGCTATCATCACTGTTTTACAGATGAGAAAACTGAAGAGTAGAGACACGAGGTGACTTTTCTTAGGTTAGGCAGGGATATGAACTCAGCTCTCTCTGACTCTTCAGCAGACTTTCACCCCCTCACTGGAGGCCTGTGGGTATCCAGGGTGCTCTTCCCGGGGTTTGGAGGAAGGAGCACTGGACCAGGAGTCAAGGGACAGAGAAGTTTCCTCTGAATTGGCCGTGGGGCTTGAGGAGGTCAGAGGCCCCCTGGGAAGCCCAGGTCCCACATTTATAGAGCAAAGGGGCTGACCTAGGCACCACCATATGGTCCCCCCTGTTTCTGACACCCTGTGGGTCCTGCACTTTTGAGGCTTTATACCTCCAGGCAGTGCTATAAAAGGTCTTTCATTTTGATTTTTAAATTTTATTTACCACTTTTCAAGTATGTCATATAAGTCAAATTCATAAATACTTAAGGATTATAACAATATTTCTTAAAGCACTCAGAAGGAGGCAGGGATAGGACTTTTACTTAAATCTGACATTGCCATTGAAACGTTCACATTTATATCTTATTCCCCAATACGACTTAACTCCTTAAGGGTAGGGTTGATGGATCTGGCATGACTGTTCTCCCTCCCTGCTAACATCCCCACACCCCCGTTTTTTTGCCTTGGAGATTAGTACACTGCCTGGTGCCTAGTAGCTACTCAATAAAGAGCTGTAGTTTCACTGTGTTATTATTATATTCTTATATATTAATATTATTATTATATTAATTCTACCTAACACATAAAGCCAGAAGGTAAACATTAAAGAAGTATTCATAATTACTGCCTCCTATAATAAAGTAACTCGTTATGGTTACATATGGAATCAGTATTATCACATGTGCAAGCTCTCCTCAGCTAAGAATGCAGGCCACTTAAAACAGGGCCACCTTCCAGGAAGATGTGAAGAGCTTCCCATGTGCAGGGCACTGAACGCTGTGTATAAAGGCACTTCTGATTTCCTGGAATTTTACCTTTTTCAACAAGGCAAATCATTAAATGTGCAACGGGATGTGATTCTGCCTTTATACCTTTACGAGGTTTTTCATACATGTAAGTGTATCAATTTGAAGAAAACAAATCCTTTCTCAGGCTATGTCCTCTGATTTTGACCTGGGGAAATGAGGTCCCTGTAGCTTGGTGGCACACAAGAAGCTGTTGGGTAGACTGGCATACACATCACCCTTTGCTTTATAATGTGGGACCCAAAAGATGTCCTGTCAATCAATTCTTTTTCAAATCTCCATGCATGGAGTATCTGCTATGAATGAAGTATTGTATTATTCACAATAGCCATATGAGCTGACTCTTTTCCCCATCTTATAGTCCAGGAAACTAAGGCTCAAAGCCACGCTGCTAGAGCTAGCAGAGCAGTCAGATTCTTGTCTGTTGAGCTCCAAAGCCAATGTTCTTTCTGCCACCAGCAAGCTGCTGCTCAGGGCCCCCGATTTCTTCCTCTAAGGAGAATTCACTGGGTCCAGAGCTCCAAGCTAGAAACCATTGCCTCAAAATGACAGGGGAAAATCAAGTTGGTCAGATGTGACACAGAGCAAAGATCTAATTCAGAATCATTTAGTTTCATATCTGCCACCTGAGACCAGAGCCACATCCCCCCGCAGCCGGGACTCCATCGAGCGCGTGCACGGCTCCGCACACACAGACTCTCTCACACTCAGTTTTTAGGACCAGCACCGACGGAGGCCCTGCTGCCAAACAACTTCCCCGTTACTAACATTTAAAATCACACTTGGTACTTGACAGTAGAAACACCCAGGCCTACTTACTCAAAATTCCCATTCCCGGATTTTTCGCAGATCCCTGCTTGCCATTCTGCCCTGTGCCTGCATCTCCAGAACCACTGGGCACCTCTCAAAAGCAAAAGTTCAATTTGTTCTAATGAGGCAAGAGGTAGAAAGAGCCTCTTGAAGCCTTAGCTACCTGATAAAATTCACAGGGCTCATCTTTTGCCACGGCTTACACTCTATTTTTACATTAAAAACAGACAAACTCGAAAATGCTGAAAGTGAGTATCTGATCTTTGAATGAGAAGGCACTTCTAAGGATAATAAAGGAAGGAGTCACGGTGAAAGATATCAAGTAGATTGACTACATAAGACAAATTTCTGCTCGTTAAAAAATTCATTAAAAAATAAAAGGCAAATAACACTAAGGAAATATTTTTAATAGAAGTGATAAAGGCCTAATATCTTTAATAGAGATGGATCTTTTATGAATTGATGAGAAAAAAAATCAGTAGAAAAATGGACAAGGGGCATGAATGGATAATTCGTAGCAGAGTCAAGACAAACGGCTAATAAACATGAAAAAGTTTCATCTCACTAATAAGCAAAGAAAGGTAAATTAAGACAATATTAAAGGACTAGTTTTTGTATATCAATATATCAAAGATGAGAAAGAAAAATAAGTCCTAACACATGTAAGCGTGTGGGAAATATTTTTACTTCTTTCAATTTGATACACACATACTTGCCTCTCATTCTTGTTCAACTTCTCATTTCTTTGACTATAAAAAGTTTTTCAAATGTGATGTTCTTTGACTCATTAATTCCAATTCTAGCAAGCTATAGTAAGGAGACAAAGATGGGAATATATATTATGTCTGTTTATCAAAGCATTACTTACATTAACAAAAATTGGGGAGGAAGGAGGCCTAAATGCCTAAGAAAGAGGACTGGGTAAATAAATTATGGTATATATATCATTCTTCAGGCACAAAAATTGTTATGAACAGTTGTAATGACATTAGAAAATATTTGTAACATGCATATGCATACACATGCACACACATGCACATACACACAATGTAATCTCAACTACTTAAAATGTAACCTATACACATACACACACAAACGTGGAGGAAATTCACAAGTGTGCCACAGTGATTATTTCTGGGTGGAGGAAATATGGTATTGCAAGTGTTTTCTTTTTTACATTTTATATTTTCTATAAGGAATATGTATTGCTTTATAATCAGAAAAAACTCCAAAAAATGTTATTAACAAATCAGAAAAGAAAAAAAAGGCAGCCTGTGTTGGAGGTCCATCAAGAAAATCTAAACACAGATCCCAGTCTCCCAGAACTCCATACAGATCCCATCACACAGAGCAGGGGCTAAGTCAGACTCGGGAGAGCAGGGGCAGGGGTAAGAACCTTCTAGAAGTAAGCCTTAACCCAGAGCTGAAGTCAAGACAAGCCAGTCGGAGCACACCTGTTCATTGTCATCACATCATGGAAGTAGTAACATGCAAAATGCATTTTGATCCTTAAAAGTAGGGTACAATGCTAGGGAGACATTTGCTACCACGAAGGTGAAATGTTGTTAGTTACTATTTGACTCGATGAGTAGAAACAGTCTGTGCTAAAAAATTAGCACCATTACTTAATATAAAAATTATTTTAAAAATTATTAAAATTTTTTACTTAAAAGTAATACATGTACATCATGGAAAATTTAGAAAATACAGAAGAGTAGAGAGAAGAAAGAAAATTACAGTTCCACCATGCAAAGATAACCACAATTCAAATTTTGTTGTATTTCTACCCTTAAGAATGATATTTTTGGGGCCGCCCGGTGGTGCAGCAGTTAAGTTCGCGCTTGGCAGCCCGGGGTTCGCGGGTTCGGATCCCGGGTGCCTGCCGACACACTGCCTGTCAGCCACGCCGTGGCGGCGTCCCATATAAAGTAGAGGAAGATGGGCACGGATGTTAGCCCAGGGCCAGTCTTCCTCAGCAAAAAGAGGAGGATCGGCAGTGGATGTTAGCCCAGAGCTGGTCTTCCTCACAAAAAAAAAAAAAAAAAAGAATGATATTTTTATTTTTATTGATTTGTTTTGAGTCTTTCTTTCTCTTCACAATTGAGATCATAGTATATTTTGTTTCCTAAAGAAATAACTTCTAAATTAATAGATTGCCCCTTTAACTTTTGCACTGGAGGGAAGATCAATATAACTTAAGGGAATTGTAATTCACTGTGTTCAAAACAGAGAAAGAGAGACTGTACTGTATCCATGCCCACGATGGGAGAGGAGGCCCATACTAGAGATTCACAGAGATAGGACAGGATAAAACTGACCTCACAATTCCTCTAGGTGTCACCCCGTCTGTGACAGGACTCAGTGCTCAGAATCTCTAGGTTGGAGCACACGAAAAGGAAATTCGTCCCACACGACAAAATTGACAAGCAAATACCATTGCAAGTGAATCTGAAAATGTGTAACAGTGGTAATTTAACTCCCTAACTTTGATCAGTATATTTTAAAAGACTTTGGAACTTCTTTTTACTCTGCTTTTGGAAACTGAGGCTTCAGTTTCTGTATGTTCATGAACTCTTATCCTCAGGCCTGAAATGGGGCAGGAACTCTAACTGGTAGTTTGAGATTCTGAAGGCATTATATTGTATCCGTTTCTATGCCAATGAAAATAAGAATGAGGCCAATTGTGGTATTTATTTTTAAGAAATTTGTGGTTCTTGTTTGTACCATCACATAGTTTATAAGACTACCTCGGGTATATAATTGCCATGTGTCACAATCAGAGCCAGCCCAGTCCTGTCAGCCAGAGACATTTCACCCGCAAATTTCACTGCTCTCTGGCCAGGAGATTCTGTTACTGAAATAAGCAGTTGGGGATGGTGTTTGCAACACAGCTAAAGCCTTGAGAAATTTCTATACTTGAGTAAAATCCAAACAATATATTCAGTTATCTCCACCCATTACTTTAGACAACTGTAAGTGAATGAGTAAATGAAAGAAGGTGAGCCATGGCAAGCTTTCTTGAGGAGAAAACAGGGCCCAAGTATCAGAGAAATTATATTAAAAACAGATTTAGGTTTTGTTTGTTCTTTGATTTTTTTAAAATTATGGCTTTCAAATAATGAATGCTAATAACTGGTCCTGTTTGTTAAGTGCCTCTAGCTCTGTGTGAGTTATGATGACATTTCCTTCTCCGATAGCCATTGGTCATATCCCCCATTTCACAGATGGTGAAAGCAATCCATAGTGGAAAAAATGGAATTTGAACATAATGTTTTTGTTTCTTTGCTTTGGGCTTTGGATATCAATGCAGCCCTTCAACTTTATCTATCATGAAGTTACAAAGGGATCGTTTGGTCTTTGATAATAATTAGTTGAGATTTATTATTTATTTTTACAACCGCTCCCATAAGCGTTTTGAGCAATAGGACACTGTTGAAATGTATCATTTTCTTTACTCACTTTTGTAATGCTAACAGCTAGCATGCATCTGCAGCGATAGGTATTTGGCATGTGTTACTGCATTTGATCCTCACCACAACTCTAGTGAGAGAAAACAAACTAACAAAACTACTTTTCAAACAAGGAAACTGAAGCCCAGGATGATTAAAGTGACCTGCCTAAGACATACAGCCTATAAATGACATAACTGAAATTTGCATCTCCATCAGTCCAGGCACAATCTTCATCCACTCAACTATCTTTTCTGCTAATCAATAAGACATTCTCGTCAGAGAATCACAGGATTTAGAGCAGGGAGACATCTCAAAGAGGTCCTTATGATAAAGTATACAGACAAAGGAATGGGAAGCCCAGAAAGGTCAATAACTTGCCCTGGGTCACACAGCAGAAGAGTAGCAGAGCAGGCTAAAGACATTAATTTGGTGTCTTAAAAATAATTTTATTATCATCTGGTAAAGGATCTATAGTCACAAGTGGGAGTTTTGTTGGTAGTTTCTTGTCTATCAATCTTTGATCTTCTAGAAGTTGTAATTTGCTTGGCTTCTTACTCTTATTTATTCCTTCAAGTCAAAGACCTTCAGCGATAATGCAATGACAAATGCTTTGCAAAGAAGCTGGTGCCCTGGCTGGTCCTTCATACCCTTGTCCGAAGCTCAGAGCTGGGCAGACTCCCAGATGCCACTTAGGAGCACCAACCACCAAGTACCCCACTTCTACCAATGACAGAGGACTATTGAGCCCCTGAGACAAGGGGGGGGCTCCCATTCTCTCTCACATTTCAGACAGCTCTTGTCTTCTCTCCTGCACAATGCTGCTTCGACCTCCCAATTCCCCCAGGTGTCACCCCATCTGTGACAGGACTCAGCGCTCAGAATCTCTAGGGTGGAGCACACGAAAAGGAAAATTAGAAATAGGTCTAGACTTTAGAGTGCTCTCTCTAGCTCAGTCCTAAGCACTGCTGTTAATAACTGAAGTGTAACAAGCACATTTGGAACTTTGCGTGGCCCCGTCACTTCGTGCCCACTCGGGCATTTCCCCAAGTGAAGAAGTACAGCAATAAAGGGCAGCTTGACCTTTCTCTCCAGCCCCTTTGGCTTGCTTATGGACATCTCTGTTTCCCTTAGAGCTTGCTAGAATTGGCTAGAGAACAGTCCTTGACTCAAATAACTGAAAAATATACTTAACACCACATTGATTTTCCATATAATTTTATAAGCACAAACATTCTCTTTCATTTCCTGACAAACAACTATATTCCCCAAAGTGTCCAATAAAAATCGGTGATTTGTACATCACTACCTTTGTTCGTGGCTCTTGTTTGGAGTTAGTCACCAAGGCCAAGGTCTTCCTCCTGCCTCCTCCACCCTCTTCCACCTCCCTCCCCAAACAAGCCACCAAGCTGAGCCAGGAGGGGGTGCGGAATAGCTGGGTAGATCTTCCTGAGTCTGTGCAAAGCCCTTTACGGTAAAATGCATAATTTTCAAGCAATCCTCCCGGGAAAAAGGAAATGAAAGGTGTCGCACTAAACACTACCACGCTGCCTCCTCAACTCTTGTGACTGTGTGGACTACACATGTCCCCTCCCCACCCTCCAGCTCTGGCTGTGAGGGAGGACATGTCCCCCAGTGGATGTATGCAGCTGAGATGCGTGTTTCAATGACTGACAAATGTCTGAGGCCAAATGGGCACCCCGACCTCCAGTGGCAGGTATTACTCTAAGGTTGCATCATAAGACAAGCAATGACAAGAGTGAACATTGAAAGTGGGAAGTCACATTCCTAGGAATCTTTATGTTGCGTCCCTCCCTCTAGCCCTGGGAACATGGTATTCCTCTTTATGTGCCATTCCTAACTTCCAGGACAGCCTTTCCTCCCAACCACCCTCTCCTCTCTTTGAAACAGCGACCTGGGTTGAATGTGGCAGCAGAGAAACAAAGCGGAAGGTGTTGATTCTCACCCAGAAGTCCTTCTCCTCGCGGTCCTTTAGAAGCACAGTCCTCAGGAGTTAGGGCACTGGGGGTTGCCAATGGGACCTGAAATACCGGTTTGTCACAATCCTGAAGGAATCTGCTCCCAGGCCAAGAGGGGAGAAGGTGTCAGTCTCTCAAAACCCGCTCTGGCTCAGATTCTGAAGTGGAACAAAAAGAAGAAAAGAAAAGCATAGCTCAGCGATGGGCAGGCAGAGGAGTTAAGACGCTGGGCTCTTCCCAAGAAATGCTACAGCTCTTTCAGCCTAGATGGAGCCGGACCTCTGGGATGCTTGTGTCAGGAAGTGTGTGTTCTTGCTCAGTGTTTAGGTGCTTTTTTTTCCCCTCCTTCTTTCCCTGAGCCCTGGCACTGGGGAATGTGGAATGGCTCAACCTGTTGTAATCAAACATGTGAGTTGCTGCTTGTTGCAAAGATATTGCAGCAGCCTCTTCATTAAAGGAGGCTGTTCTTGGATGCTAAGAATTAATGTCCCTGTCTGCGGTTGCCTGCATGTGCTCCGGGCTGGGGGCGGAATGGGGTGCTGGGTAGGAGTATGGGGTGTAGGGCAAAGGGAACACTGGGCAGAAGGGGACTGGCTGTGCCTTGAAGCTCCCTGGAGCAGTGACACACAGTTCCCACCTGCTGGAGTCAGTGGGCTCCTGACGACCACCTTGGTGTCTAGTTCTCAGGAGATGTGGCAGGTGCTACAGGGGACTCCCAGCAAAGGTGTCCTCAATGCATAGTGGGCCCTAACCCTTAATCCCTCCCTCAGACCTTCAGCCTCAACTTGAATGCTGCCTCCTGGAATCTCAACTGGCCCTCTGAGTCTCAGGCTTTCTGATCATCGGCCCACTCAACGGGGTGGGGCAGTCCTGGGAGAAATAGGGAAGGCATTCATTCACTCATCTGTTGGCTCATTCATTCATTCCCATATGCATGTGCCCATGTATTCATTCATTCATTCCTTCCTACATTAATTCATGTATTAACTTTTTCATTCACTCTCATACATTCATCTATTTAGTATTCGTTCATCCATGTTTATATTTATTGACTCATTAATTCATACATTCAGTGACATAGTCATTCACTCATCTATTAACCCATTCATGCAATCATTACCCTCAATCAACGTGCATTCCTTCATTTATGCATATTTGCAGCAATCACTTTTTCTTATGTATGTTTGTCTTATATCCATCCATTCATTAATTCATTCAATCATTTCCAAATTCATTTATTCATAGGTATTTTGCCCATTAATTTATATGTCATTGATTTAACTCTTCATCCACTGAACGCAGGTCCTAAGTGCCTAGTACTTGCTTGGCACTGTGGGGGATGTGAGAGAACAAAGAATCAGGCACCCCTCTTGGCTGCAAAGAGTCTAGGACAGAAGACACGGCTGCAACAAAGAAGAAAGTGATGGATGCTATCAAAGAGGGGCTGAGGAATGTCAAGGAGAGATATTGTAGGGAGATTTGAGGGGCTTAGGGGGTGGGGGGCAGCTTGGAACATTGGAAAGAGCACTGGACTTGGCTTCAGTCTCACTGACTTGGCCTTGAGTCTTGCTCTGCTCTAGTTAATTAACTTCTCTGAAGCTCAGTTTTCCTACCTGTAAAATGGGGAGGAGGAATGTCTACCTCACCAGGTGGTTGGGAAGACTAAATGGATAATTGATGTCAAATGCCTCACAGATAAAAAAAGTGCCAGTAAGTGTTCATTTTCTTCCTCCTTCTCCTCTAAATGTCTTTTCCAAACTTTTTTCAGCAAGTTGAAGTAGACCTTCTCTGGGGGAGGGGGAGGGGACAATGGGAACTGAAGAGCAGTATTAGCATGCACAAGGAACTGGTCTGAGGGGCTGGTGGAGCCAGAAGTTAACCTCTGAAAGGTTTCTAGACCTTCCCTAGGGCCCCTGAGAAAGGCTGAGTGAAACTGTCAAATATTCTTTCAAATGTAAAACCCGCCAAGAGAATTGGCCCAAGGAATCTATTAATACAGGATTTTCACAAACCCTCTTCACTGGATGAAAGGGGATGTAGGACTTTATTAAGAACAGAGCCGGGGAGCAGTCGGATTGGTGGGGTGCTGTGTATATCTCTGTGGGTCTGTGGCCCCAGGGGGAGGGGAGGAGAGCCCACATTTCTTGAGCAACACGCTCTCTTGTCCAGACCTGTGTAGATGCTGCCTGTACCTTATCATGCTTGTTTCCTACAGCGGCCTCATCAGCCACGTATTATTACAAATGAGGAAACTGAGACGTTCAGCAGTTTGCTCAAGGTCACACAATTAATAAGTGGTAGAAGCAAAATTTAAATGCAGGTCTATCTGACTCTGAACTCCCTGCTTTTATCCACTGTAACATGTTCACCCATGAAGGTTTCCACACTCTGTGGATGTTTCTTCAAGGCCCATCTATGTAGTGATGGATGGACAACGGCTATTGTCCAAAGATTTCTTACTATCTTTTCTAACTGAAACTTGAAATGTGAATGGAAGTAGACCAAACCTTCAAGGGAATAAATGAGAATTTTTATTTTAGAGTCGTGTACAATACGTGTACACAGAATGTATTTTTTTCATTTTTATTTAAAAAATTTTTTAACAGTGAAGGCATAAAAATAGGACACGAAACACAAAATGGCTTCATGGTTCCCTCCAAGCGAGGGAGCCCAGGTCTGCAGCTGTCTCAGCAGGACTGGTTTCATAGCCCAGACTCGCAGGGAGAAGTGAAGAATGTGGCAGGTTCAGAGCTGCTATTCCAGATATGCGACCACAGGTATGGCAGGGGCACAGAGCAGTCAGAACCATGGGCCAGAATCAGGGAAGGGCCAGTGTCATGGGCTGAATTGCCACCCCCCAACCCTGAGTGCCTCAGAATGTGACTGTATTTGGAGACAGGGCATTTAAAGAGGTGATTAAGATAAAATGGGTCCTGATCCAATCTGACTGGTGTCCTTATAAGACGAGGAGATTAGGACACACAGGGAGACACCAGGGGTGCACCCAGGGGGATGACCATGTGAAGAGACAGCAAGAGGCAGCCAGCTGCAAGCCAAGGAGGAAGGCCTCAGAGGAATCCAGTCTTGATCTTGGACTTCTAACCTCCAGACTGCGAGAAAATAATCTGTTGTTCCAGCCACCCAGTCTGTGGTGTTTGTGATGGCGGCCACAGCAAACTAGTACAGCCGGGGAGCCTCCGTGTTGGTCTGGGTGGGTGGGTGGGTGGGGGAACTTGGGGAGATTAAGGATACTGGTTATTCACAATGAGCAGGGAAGTACTTCAGTATTTTCACAACGACTGCAACCACTCTGGGGCATGCCTCTCAATCCGCCCAGAGTACATAAATCAGGAGGAAGGCCTTAGATGGGGAGACCCTGATTATTGGTCAGAAGAGACATTCCATGTAGCCCCAGACCCAGGGCTGCACTGTGAGAGAGAGGGGTGTGAGGTAGAGCACTGGCCTCCCTCACAGGGTTCCCCAAAGTCTCAGGTTTCTCATGTGAAGGAAGTAGGAAGGGAAGACTTCCTGGCAGAGGTGGCGGATCGAGCACACGTCTGGTTTTATTCCCTTGCACTAAAACTACAGGAGGAGCTTTTTAAAAGGCATCATCTGATGAAGAATGTGCGAACGGGAGAGAGGAAAACAGCAGCATCTGAGCAGCTGGAAAGCAGGTGAGAAACAGACTGGAGGAAGTTAGACCTTGAGTCCACGGTGGGGAAAGCGGCCAGTCAGCTTGATTTCCGCCGCAGAACCTGCAAACCGCTCAGGGATTGGCAGCTCCGGGCACTTCTGGAACTGAGGGGAGGGGAGCAGTTACATCCCTAGACCCTCTCCCTTGCTTCATATTTCTAGGAGGTTGCCCCTGCCCACCTGGCAGAAACTGCAGATTTATTTTCTGGAGAGGGAGAGTGTTCAATGGAGTTTCTCTGGGCTGACAGGTACCAGGTATGGTTGAGGCAGGGCACAACCCTGAACACAAAGATGCAGAGTTGATATCTGCACACTGAAAGCCGGGACTGTCCCCACTGCTGGCTCCCAGCTCCAGGCTGTATTAGATTTCTATTGCTGCTATAATTACCAAACAACATAGGCTTATTATCCTACAGTTCTGGAGGTCAGAAGTTTGAAATCAGTTTCAGACTAAATTAAAATCAAGGTGGAGGTGGGCTGGGCTAAAATCAAGATGTACATAGGGCTGCTCCTTCTGGTGGCCCTAGGGGAGATTCTGTTTCCCTGCCTTCTCCGGCTTCTAGAGGCCGCCTGCATTCCTTGGCTCAAGGCCCTTTATGACTCTGGCCTCTTCTTCCATAGCCATATCTCCTATTTTGACTCTGAGCCTGTTGCCTCCTTCTTATAAGGACCATTATGATTACAGCGAGCCCCTTAGGTAATCCGGGTGAATTTCCCCATCTCAAGATCCTTAATGACATCTGCAAAGTCTCTTTGACATGTAAGTTAACATAGTCATAGGTTCTAGGGATTAGCACATGGACATCTTTGCAGGACCATTAATGTGGAAGAATCTCCTCTGGAGAACTGGACTTGTTTCAAGAAGAAAGAACTAAAGGAACTGACAACAGGGTTCCCAACACGTGGCACCACCAGCTCTCCTCACAGTGACACTCACATTGATAAGCCCCACCCCCATGCCCAGCCAGCTTGTCATCTCCGGTCCTTACATATTAGCAGACCCGAGACCCTCTAGTGTGAAAGACGGAACCAAAACAGAGAAAAGGGATGTGGGGGAGATGGAGTCCACACAGGGAGTAGAAAACAGGGAAAAGAAAAGCTTTCAGGAAAATTACACTCATTAGAAGGGTTGGAAGATAAAGTTTAGGAGATTTCCTGAGAAGTAGAGTAAAAACAAAAACAAAACTAAAACAAACAAACAAAACCAAGACAAAAAACCCCAAGGAAATAGAAAGTGTGAGAGAAAAGATAAGTAAATTGGAAGACAGATTTAGGAGATTCCATATTTAAATGATAGGAATTCCAGAAAGAGAAAACATAGAGTAAGGAAGTCATCAAGAAAATAATTCAAGAATGTTTCCCCAAATTAAAAGGCATGAGAATTGAGATTTAAGGGCTCCCAGAGTGCCTGGAACAACAGATGAAAGTACACTCCCCCGAGGCACATCAGTGTGAAATTTCACAACACTGGGGACAAAGAGAAGATCTCACCAGTTTCCAGAGAGAAGTAAGACCCAGACAAGGAATGAGGAATGTGCAAGTCTTTGGCTTGCTCAGCAGCAACACTGGAAACTAAAAGACAGTGGAGCAATGCCTTCCAACGTCTGAAGGAATTACTTCCAACTCAGAATTTCATGTGTGAGGGTGGGAAAAAGACATTTTAAGATATTCAAGGCTTCAAAACATGTTCCTTTTCATATACCTTGTCTCAGGAAGCTAGTGGAGAATGTTTTCCCCCCCAAACAAGGAAGCAAACCAGAAAAAGGAAAAGATGTGAAACCAGAAATAGGGGATCCAATAGAGGAGCGAGGAGAAAGGTGATCCCTTGAAGGCAGTGGTGTGCCAGGCATGGAGGACAACAGTCCAGACTAGAGAAGGTCAGAAGGTTGCAGGAGAGAGTCTGCATCCTGCTCTTAGCCCCACTTGGCCAGGGGGATGTAAGGAGCCTTCCTTCTACCAGTAGATGAGTAGAGTTAGTTTTGCTGCCCAAGATCCTGGAAACAGTTTCCCAGGGTGAGCCCGCACCCACATAGTCTCATTCTCTCAGCCTTTGTCCATTCTCCAGGCCCCTCTTGACTGATGTGCCTCAGTTTCCCTTCCAGTAGTCTAGGTCCCTGATGCCCTACACCCCACACATTTGCCTGGTACCCTGCCTCCTGCCCGGTTGTTGTCAATCTTTTCCCCAGGGAAGGGCTAGAGGCTGCTTCCTGGGCTCTCAGCCATGGCTGGGGTGCTCACCAGGGACTGTGATGTTGCTGCCTGGGGCTGGAGTTTCCACAGGCTCATTCACCTACTTGCCAGGGAACAACCCATCTGTCTGACACCCTTTGGCCAATGCACGCTGGACGGGCTCTCTCCACCCCTCAGGATTATCCTCCACAGAAGGGTCTCCCCCAGTCCCTATTCTGCATTGTCAGGCCTCTTCCTTCACCCATGACCAGGGTGCTGACAGGTGGGTGGGCAGGGAATAGCATAGCCCAGGATGTTTGATGCCAGAGCCTCTTGATGTAGAACACCACTGCCTTTTAGGATTGGTACCCTCTGTCTGCCAGCTCCTGGAGCTGAAGATGAGGCTAAATGGGCAAATGAAGAGACTCAGCCCATGGTTGCCTGGCTGCATCTTCATCTTTTACTCTCCTCCAAAAAAGCGCATTTGAACCCCAGAGAGTGAGAGTGACATTTGTTATGGGAGTAAACTTGAATCTACTCTAATTTTTAAAAGTAAATCATCAGCAAGCAGATGGTGTTATGAGCTATCATTAGTAAAAATTACTTACACATACTTCACTACAGACCACGACATACTATTTTAAGTAGTGGACGGTCACTGGTTTATTGGAAGGAGATCAAACACCCTTCCTCCTCTATTCCTCTATTCCGTGGTGTTCCCAGAAAGCCACCCATCACCAGGAGAAAGGGTGGGGGTTGTAGAGTGGAATTCAAAACTGCTAGAGGAAATCAGTTTCAAGGAACATTCATTGCACACCTGCCAGGCACCAGACGTTAAGTTGCAGGCTTTAAAATACTCCATCTGATGAAATCAGGGAGATGGTCACAGCAAGAATTATTGTTATGAATTATAGCCACCCATAAATGTACATCATGGACAAGTCCCTCGGTCACCCCTCTTTTTTGCACCTGTAAAATGGGGATGACATTTTCCAGCCCAGCCTACTCTGTGAAGTAAAGGACCTTATAACTCTGTGTGAACTCTAAAGTGCCTCACAAGTATTGCTGCTGAAATGATTCTTCCTCATGGAAGAGCACTTTACAGGTTTTAAAGCATTTCATATCCATTCCGGGGAGGTAGCCTGGAACTAGAACTTTCCCGGCATTTTTTGGCAATGCCATCAGAAAGGGGAAAGCGTGGTGCTGACCGAAAGTCATTGGCATTTGGAATCTATCAGGCATGACTCAAGTTTTTCCAGTGTGAATTTTCTCCTTTAAAAAGTGTCTACATCATGACAGTAAAGCATGAGTAGTATTGGTCTGTTCTCTTTGGCAGACCATGGGCTCCCTAACAAGAACTGTGCCTTACTCAGCTCGGTGTCCCCAGAGACTAATCTAGCATCTGGAAAAGAGGAAGAACTCAGGTATGTTCCTGAATGAATGAATGAATGGGTTCCCATTCATTCCCATACAGGAGATTGCCCTCGTGGCTAGGAAAGTGCTGTCACAAAGATCTGAGACTGGGCTGCCTTCCAATGTAACGAAAACAAGATAAGAAGTTCCCAGAAGGAAAACTGGAATTGTAAACTGGGAAGGGAATAGATTAAAATATATATGTAATTTTAAAATATGAACATATGTCGTATTTAATTAAGATCAACAATAAGCAAATGAGAAGCTGTGTCTATGTTGACATCTTAGCTCTTACCATAATTTTTGATTAACTTACATTTCCTCATTATGACTCTTGACACATTAAAGGAGCTTTTTAAAAGAAATCCTGAAAATTAACCTTGTAACACACAAACACAATTTTCCACTTTACTAAATTTAAATGATACCATTTTTACTCAACCAACTAAAGAGGAATCAGCTGCCATTAATTAAGTGCTCAACACGGAATGACCAATAGCAGGATCAACACAGACCCATGCTCTACACTGCTGGTCACTAAGGGGCGTTGTCTTTTGATTAAAATTAGTGACCATATAGCAAACAAATAGCAATATTTCACTAAGATCTAGAGGCTAAAAGTAACTGTGCTCTGGACTGTTGGTTAGAGGATGTAAAAAAAGAATCATACTTTTCTTCATAAAGGTAAAGCTTTTTTCTGGACTAGATTTTTTTCATCTGTTAAATTGCAATGCATATAATTTAACATTATGGGCAACGAGGAGTCTCTCATTTAACAAAAGTTATTGCGGAATCTGCTGGATTCTAGGGAAACAAAATTGGACAAAGTCTGACCTCAAGGTGCTCACAGTTTAATAGTGAAAACAAGCCTGGAAATCAGAGGAAAACAACGTAGTGTGATATGAAAAAAAGGAACAACAAAATGCTGAGAAGCTTAGGGGAGGAAGAGAGGAGTTCACTTTCTTAGATACAAGTTGTTGTAACTCATTCGAACCTGGTGTTTGATGGAAGTCATATCTAATTCCCATTGCAGCCAGAAATCTTTCCTAAATGAAAATTGGGATCATGTTGCTCTTAAAAATGCGTCAATGTTTAACGTCCATATCCCTGGTTAGACTCTCAGTCCAAGAGGACAGAGGCTGTGTTCTCTTTGCTCACCTCTCAATATTTCACGCTAATCACTCTCTTCCAAGCAAAGTAGGTGCTCAAATTTATTTGTTGAATAAATGAATGCAGCAGACACCTAGAGACACCCAAACATGACCATAAAGTTGCAAGATGGTCTCTTCCTTCTTTTTTTTAATCAGTGTTCTGCTAGTTATGGTTTGTAGAAGTTTCACCTGTAGGACAGGGTGGGAATGAGAGTATGAACGTTGGACCCCACAAGATCTGGGGTTCAGGTCCTGACTTCCCCTTTCACTAACTGTATGACCTTGAATGAGTTATTTAACCTCTCTCAATTTCAGTTTCCTCATCTATGGAGTGAGAATAATAATAGTAATTCCTGCTTAAAAGGGTAGCTATGAGGATTACAAATTGATGGAAAATGATCAGCAGACCTCCCTCAGGTGTTAAGTGTTCAGTAAATGTGGATATTATTCTTGTAATTCTCCTCCAAGTTAAAGAGAAATTCCAAAGCTTTCACCATTCCTCAAAACTTTGGGGTTTCCTCTTTGGGAATAGCATTCAGGGGGTCATTTCTAAGCCTCTCACAGGAAACTCCAGATCCGTTCCTCTTCTTCCATCACAACCTCAAGGAGAATTCACTGTCTCCCACTTGACCACGTGGCACGTTCTCCAGATTCGGCCCCTAATGACTCAGGATTATTTCCCAATTTCAACTGAAAAGGCCACAGACGTCCTCACTGGGAAGCCTAGAACCAATGTTGTTTCATTGACAACTTGGGAGTGGGGGACAGAAGGGAGTCCATTCTAGAAGGGACCTCTCCCTATCATTGGCTGAGAGGGCCTGCCCTTTTTAATTTAACCCTTTGCCAACTTTAGAAAAGCTAATTTTTTGTGTATTTATTATATGTTGTTTGTTTGGTCCTATAACAAAATTCTGCAGGGAAAAAGTAATGGCAGTGAAGGGTGTTGGAAGGTTGGAAGCATGGAGAAGATATATGTGACATTTGCTATTTGCTATTTGGATTTCAGGAATCAGATTTGGGAGAGTGGAGACACACAAAACACTAGGGGATAGAGCGAGGAATACTCATGTTTACTCTCCTTTGAAACACTGTCACCAGTGATCTTCATAGTCTGATTTTGTAGTTTTGAAGAAGCCTTGTAGTTAGACATGGTCTGTCTGTATGTGACATGCTGGAAAGGAGGCTGGAAGGGGCCCGGAAGCTGAAGCTCTAGCCCTGTGTCTGCCCTCCTGTGGTGTCGTCTTTGACCACAGGAGCTCCCCTTTTTATATGTCAGTAGAATTATAGTTGTAAAATAATGAGGTCCTTCATACCCACCTTTTTCATGATGAAGGACCCTCATTTCAATATTTTCCCCACAGGACCCTATATCTTGCAAAACTTTGACTACTTAAGCAAACAAGATTGGGAAGCTTATTAATGATGAGCTTCTGTAAAGTGTCTTGGAGGCAGGTAAATTGTCTGGGAGGCAAATTAGCCTTTGGAGGGCAATTCTGTCCCAACAGCAGAGATAATCCCCCAAATAATTCTAGTTTTACTAACTGCAATCATTTATTAGGAGCTTACTATGTGCTAAACACTCTATAACATTATGACTTAACCCGTACCACAAAGTAGGAGGAAGGTGCCATTAATTCTCCATTTTACAGATGAGGGAAGTGAGACTCAGGGAGGTTCAGTAGCTTGTCTAAGGTTAGACGCTTGTATGGGTCAGAGGAGGGGCTCAACTCAGGTCTGTCTGACCCCACAGTCCAAGCCCTTAACCACTAGACTCAAATACCTCTCAGTTCCAATAGAATAGTGTCACTTATGTAGGGCTTAAGCTCGAAAATCAAGAAATACGTGGAAAGCTGCATAGAATTATCATTGTCCCTGAAACTGCCCTAAAACCATAAATGTGGCAAGATGGTCACACTACAATTAGACCAAACATAGGAAAACATCACGCATCTCACCCCGGGTCTGCTCTGGAGCACAACTTGTTGGCAGAAGGGTAGACAGAACTACTGCCATATTTAAATCTTTTTATTATACATTAGTTTTCCTCTCCACTTTCTTTTTTTTCCTCCCTTTCTTTACTGAACAATTTTAGTTGAAATTGTGTATATTAGTTTCCTATTGCTGCTGTAACAAATTACCACAAGCTCAATGGCTTAAAACAACACAAGTTTATTATCTTACAATTCTGAAGATCAGAAATCCAAAATGGGTCTCTCTAGGCTAAAATCAGAGGTATTACATTTGGAAGCTCCAGGGGAGAATCCATTTCCTTGTTTTTCAGCTTCTGGAGGCTGCCCACATTCCTTGGCTTGTTGCTCCTTCCATCTTCAAGGCCAGTAAATTACATCACTCAGACCTGGGCTCCCATCTCCATCTCCCTCCCTGACTCTCCTGCCTCCTTCTTTCACTTGTGCTTACATCAGGCCCACCTGGACCGTCCAGGACAATGTTTCTGTCTCAAAACACTTAACCTAATCACATCTGCAATCTCTCCTTTGCTTTGTAGGGTAGCATATTCACAGGTCTGGGTATCAGGACATGGATATCTTTGGAGACACTTTTCTGCCTACCCCGCTGCTTAAGTCAAGTGCACACACACTAGGATGCCATGGTATCAAAAGTATGTGCCATGTAAAGTCTGAAAAGATCCCACAAGCTCATTGAGGGTAGGGTCCCAGGATATTTCATCAATGGATCCCCAGTACCCAACACAGTCTTTATAGTAGGTGCCCAATAAATGTTTGCTGCATCAATAAATGAATGAATGAACACAATGGAAACTTCCAGTGATGGTCTCCCTGATGCTCCTTTTTTCCTTGTTTTTTTTCTCTTTTGTTTGATATGAACTTTCTTTTATTTCTTTCAAGAAGTTTCAAAATGACAGAGAATAATATAACAAGTATGTGTTGATGTACCAACCAACATTGACTATTCACATTATGTTTTGTACATGCATTCTTTCTTTAGAAAACAGAATACTTCTTGTGTGATGTGTGTAAATCTTGCTGACCCATGAGCCATTTTGACTCTATCCTGCTCAGTTTTGGGTTGTTGTGTCACAGAAGTCAAAAAGGGACTCTCCCTGTCTTTATTTTTTGCTAAGACTGTGGAAAAGGGTGTCCAGTACTGCCAGTTCCAAAGTGAGGTGTGAGAGTCATAGAGGTGAATTGAGCAGACGTGGTGTTCACAGACCCCAGCCTTTAAAGGATTATAGTGGCCTAGGGAAATTTGGAGAGGATTTCTGGAGGGAGACTTCAGTGTGCTTTGAGCTTCAGATTGCCCTTCCCTCCACGTGCCTAGGGACAGGTCTTCCATGTGACCAACCAGAGAACTCCTTGTGTCTATGTGGAGCTTGGGGGACATGTTGCCCTGATGTCCAACTCATGCCTCATAAATCCAAAGGGCAAGAGATCATGGCTGGCTACTGCACAGACTGAGCAGCAAAGGAGCAAAGAGGGTGCTGGACCAAGGATGGTTGCCTTCCCAGAATTTCTCAGCACTGGGTGTGGGCTACCTGAGAAACAGCAGGCCCAGGCTGGATCCACAAGAGGGGCCAGGGGCAGGCAGAAGGAAGTTGGAAGTCACACCTATGGACTGGGGAAGTGACACCTAGGGACTGAGAAAGAGGTCATAAGTGATCAGCCAAGAGGAAGAGTCTTTGCCTGGGTTAAGAGAATTACAGGTGACCCTCCTCGGCACCAAGGTCTCAGAAGCAGTCAAGAATGTGCCCCACGAGAGAAGATTGGCCAAGCTGGGCTGCACCCTCACAGCCTGCAAGGGTACCAGTCAGGCAAGAACTACCTGTCCCTTCACTCTCCTCCCTTCCCCTGTTCCAACCCTGACAGAACCTTCCCATTACAGGAGGTCACCCCAAGCAGGCCCAACCCAGCGGGTGGAAGAAGCTTTCACTTCAAATGAACTTGAACATTATGACAGTTACATGGGCTCCTTATATTAATTACTGAACTAAGCCTTTTTTTTGGTGACAGAGTTGACTGAAGGCCTTTTTGTTGCCCAATGGTGACCTTAGATTTTACATGAGGGGAGAGACTAGCTCCAGCTCCACAGAGCTGGTTGAACAAAGCTGTCTTTGGATGACCCACAGGCATCCTGCTCAGACAACGGGACATGACGACTGTGTGTTCTGAGTCTCAGAAAGGAGCCTTCCTTCATCTCAAGTACTTGGCAGAGATGCTCCACACTATATCCCTTCAGGAGCCCCAGGAGTAATTTGAGTTTTCTAGGTTTTTTCCCTTGTAGTGTCTGCAGCTTAAGATACTGTTCCACTCTTAGTCTTTGGTCTTTGGTCTCACTGCCTTTGCTTTCATTCATCTGAAGGGGCATCAAAGCTGTGAGCATCGGGAGGGGTGGTGGGGCCTCGTCATGTAGGGAAATGGAGTTTTCCTGACTGGATCCTGGTGACTTTGGGGATGCCTTCAAAGCACCCATCATTCATGAGCTTTTAAACAGCAGTGTCTGGAACCTGCTGGAAAGCTGTCCTGATTGCCTTTTCAAATAAGCTGAAGATGAAAGGGCCCAAATACTTGAAGGAAAATAAAAGTGAGCTCACTGCCTTCCCCAGGGACAAGGGCTCTCTCTGAGGTGTGGTGGATGCACCCTTAGTTGGAGAAGTCAGGGGATCACAATGTACAAGACAAGGTTCTGAAGGGTTGAGCCTGATCCTTGAAAAGAATGAGGCCCAGCAAGGTTGTGACCAGATCAAGGCCACGTGGCTAGTAAGAGATAGAGCCTGTATTGAAGTCCAGGTCTGTCCGTTCCCTGCTGTCACAGGACTGGAAGGGAATTTCCAGGATAACAAAACCAATCCTTTCTTTGAGTGAGTGAGGAAACAGAGATTCAGAGAGACAAGTGCTTTCCCGAGGTTGCACAGTGAGTCATGGACAGGGTCTAGAAACCAGGTCTGCTGACCCGCAGGACAGTGCTCTTTCCACTCCTGTGTGCCAGGATGAAGCCACATCCCTCCTCAGAGGAGGTTGGGGAGCTCTGGCTCCGGAGTGGGAGTGGATTTTAATACTATATGCTCCTCTACTCCATCCCCTCCCATCTTGTGTGTTCGGACAGTACTATAGCAATAGATGTCTATATGGGCACCCTGACCATAATCCCATCCTCCACCTGCAGTCAGATTGTGTTCTCCCCCCCACCCCATCCTTCCTTTACATTGGCACTGGGTTTTACATTAAACAATCAACACTCCAATACAGGAGATAGGATAGGACGGTGAGAAGAGTGTGGACTTCACATCAGTGATAATACTCGCATAATAACAGCCAACACATACGTAGCACTTGCCATGTGGCAGGCACTGTTCTACGAGCTTTACATATAGAAACTCCTTTACGCCTCTAACAACTGTAGGAGGTAGGGACAGCGACTACCTCCCTTCTACAGATGAGGAAACTGAGGCTCAGAGAAATGCTGTGCTAGGTTACTGAGACAGCCACAGGGGAGACAAAGACTAATATGCTGGACTCCCAAATATTCCAGTCCAGTCCAATTCAGTCCAGCCCGGCCCTCACGACCATGCTCTGGGGCTTAAGAACAGGATCATATCCATTCGGGGAGCATACATTTTGCTTGTTTAATAATTGGCCTTAACTGTGTATAGCCAGGTTTTATTGCCACTTTGAGAAACTACTTCTAGGAGTTTCCTCAGTCAGCAAGAAACATCTCTCCTGAGAAGGCACAGGAAGAGTTCCTGGTTTCCAGTTCTGATTCTAGCCCTCTGGGACCTTTGGCAAGTTACTTGACCTCTCTGAGTCTCATTTTTCTCATTTGTGCAATGGAGACAATAAAAATAACACCCATTTCATAGGGCTGAGGTAAGGATCTGATAAAATGAGATGTAAAAAATGCCAGTTGTGCCATTGGTTACTCTAGTCTGCATGGTAGAAGGGAACTTATGGTCCCTCTGTCTCTCCACCCAATGCAGAAGCCCCCTTTCTAATCTTCCTGCCCAGTGTTGGTTTGACCTGTGCCTTTTTGTATGGAGTGATGGGGGCACTATGCTCGACTCAGGTTGATTGTGAGCAACCACTGGTCCAGCAGTGCTCAGCCCTTTTCAGTGACATGCATGGAAGATCCCCAGTGAGGTACGAGAAATAACAATGGTGATGGTGGCTGTAATAACAGTGATGACAACTAACATTTATTGAGTGACTGCTCTGTGCTATACACATACTAAGTGCATTGTCTCACTTAATCCTCCTGACAACCCCTAGGGTAGGAACTAATTTATGTCTATTTTTAAGGTGAGGAAACTGAAGCTCTAAGAGGTTAAGAAATTTGCTCAAAGCCCCAAGGTCAATACATGATAGAGACAGGATTGAAGCCCAGATCAACCGATTTCAGAGCTTACAACCTCAGTTCCCAGGATTTCAAACTACCTGCACACAGAGGCCAGATGGGTCATTTAGATGATGCCCCATGTGGGCAGGTATGACTGTGGTGAATTGTACACCTCTTGCCCAATTTAAATGGGGTGGTTGCTTGTCAGCCTCAGCTCACAGTGCCTGGGTGTGTGGGTGGGGGAATGCAAAGTCAGAATTGTCAAATCTTTCCTTTTTCCAACAAACCCCAAGAATTTAGATATTTTAATGTGATATATCATGATTTTAAGATGTTAACTTTTATCTCAAAATTTTTGAAATTGCTTGTGACCTGCCTAACTTCTAAGAGCCGTCACTGCCCTTTAAATGAACATTGAAGCTGGTTTCCTGAGGACTGTTACTCTGTCCCTTTCTCTCCCATTCAAGTTCTAATATTGTAATGGAGGTGAGAGAGGGGAACTTATTGCCCCAAAAGACCTGAATTTACTCTAATCGTCTGTTATGTGGACCTTGGTCCTGAAGTTGGACCTTTAGCCATTACTTATGACTGGTTGCAAGCCCTTGTGCTGGGGTTGAGGATGGGGGTGAGGGATGGATTGGGAAGGTGGGAGGTGGTGGCTAGCACACGGTAGCAGCTCTTCAGCTGAATATAAAGGAGGGAGGGGAGGAAGGGAAGCCTGGTGGTTTATATGATCCTAGCAGCCACCAGGGACCTGCCCCTCTCCCTGCTGCAGCCATGCCAAGCCAGGAGAGCAATCCAACCTTTTCTCCACAATCTCTAGGCAAAACAGATTTCACAACCTCCTGGAGGAGGACCATCTCTTGGCCCATGCCCAGCTTCCAGGCACTTTCCCAATTCTACTTGCTGAGCAGTTTAACCTCCTGCACTAATTAAAATAATTAGAAATGTGTTATTTATAGAATAACTTAAACCATTCCTTATTCCACAAAAAGAATTTGAGGGGTCTAAATTTGCACAGCAAGGGCCATATACCCAAAAACTTTCGCATCGTTTCATCCTTTAACTCTTCCAACATCTTCATTTTACACATGCAGAGACCTAGGGTCAGAGAGGTTGTGTGACTTGCCCAGGTCACTTAGTTAGTGCATGCCAGAGCTGGAAATTCTAAACTGGCCTCCTGACTTTGATTCTGATGCATTCTTTCTTGTGGTACTCCACTCTTATGGAGCAAGGAATCTTCATTCTGAAAAACGAGGAGGGTAACACAATGGCCACCCCCCTGCCACCTGCCTCTCCCCAGCACAATCAATAGCATCGGCAGCACGTCACAGCAGGAACAGAACAACAGACTCCTCTCACAGGGCCCCGTTCAAGGACTTCTTATCCAGCTCTCTGAAGGCAGGAATTACTATCAACAGAACGTCACTGAGGATAGACTCATACCCTGTACAAATTTTCAATCTTCTGCCCCACGTCTCATAAAAATTAGGTAATTGGCATTCCTGGGCTATCAAGGTTGATTGCTGGATCAGCTGATTTTACAGTTTCTTAATTTATGTTTTACATAATTTTTCCTATAATAATGATAAGACAGATTTTTGATATGCTTTAAGATATCAATATAAAGGATTTTTTTCTTTTGCTACTTAGATTTTATTTTGCCTCAACTTTCTTGGGTATCTACACAGTAAATTTTTGTTTTCTTTTCAAATTAAAAAATGTATATAAATCTCTCTGGTATTTACATTTTCATGATATATTCAAAATCCCCACTCCCTAGGGCTTCGTATAACCCATGTTACGGTAGAACTAGCTTAAGAAAAGGTGGATAAAACCAGATGTTGCTATGTGCTTGCTTATATATTGGTCTTTAACAAGTTTTTTAAAAGTATGCATAAATCATATGGGATGGCCTTTGACGGAGTTCTCAAGTAAGGCCTGGCCGGTAGTAGGCTTGGGATACTAGAGGTAACACAAAAACCTTAATATTTAATTCTAAATTGTTCCTATTTTACAGCTGTGCAAACTGAGGTCCATCAAAATTAAATGAATTGTTTCAGGTTACATAGCAAGCTGTCTTGACAAAAGTTGGCTAGAACTGTGAAACTGGGCTAGATGAGATTTGAGGGTCACTTCCCAGTATGGAGATGAACAGCATTCCTTTTAGACCACTGACTGCTCTCCTAAGGTGGGCTATGTGTCTCTGGCAATTTCCATCTTTGAACAGTAAGGGTCCTACCTTATGTAATCTCATTTTTGGGGGTTAAGAGTGGAGCAGGGTCTACATTTTAGCATTTTGGGAACTTGATTAGAAGTTGCAAGGTCTCTTTCAACATTTACCCCAGGAGTGTGTATGTCCCTTATGCAAATAAGACTCTTTGTCTGTTCTAAGTTCCCTGGTAAAAATATCTTATGAGGCAATCAGTCATTCAAACACTAGTATGTTTTAATCCTCTCTACAGAGAGAGCTTTTTGAGTCTAAGACTCTGCAAAAGGATAGAGGTGAGAGGTGGGAGAAAGTAATGTTCTGCTGTCTCATCTCCGTGCTATGAAATCCTAATTTTTCAAGCTCCCACTCAAATGTCATTTCTTCCGGAAAGCCTTCCTTGATATCTCTTGTTAGAAAGATCGCTCCCTTTTCCCTGCTCCAGTACATAATACCCTTTCTCATGTTCTAGCCCAGCACTTATCATAATCTCCTCCACACATTTAGTCAGTTATGAGCTCATCTTCTATTCCTCACATTCCCCTCTGGACTGGGGGCCCCTTGAGGGCAGGGGATACTTTTACCTTGTATTGTCTAGCTTAGAGAACGTAAGATTATCTTCTGATATTTTAAAGCCCCGAATTACTTAGAAGTCAGATGCAAGGTGGCTATGTTCAGTTTTGCACAGCCTTCTCTAGCTTCTTGGCCATCCCCCTGCAGTAAAGTTAGTACAACTTGGAAGGGAGCCTTCGATCTCCTCTCTACTCTCATAGTTGGTGCAGAACGAATGGTCCCCACCCGGTATGACCACCTGCCCACCTGCTCTGGTTTCAGATAATGCAGGGTGGATTCCCAGCTAGGGCACTTCCTAGCTTTATGACCTTGAGCAAGTTACATCATCTCTATTCAGTTTCCTTGTATAAAAATAGGCATAAGACTTGCCTCTTAGGGCTGTTATTCTGAGGATTGGAGATATTACATCTGCAGTACTTAACACAACGCTTTGCACAGAGTAATCTCAATAAATAGTTGTGATTTTTTTTCCAATAAGGTAAAGAACAAAAAGTGCTTAAGACAGTGTCTGGCATGTAGTAAGGGCTGTGAGGGCTGTGTGTAAGCTGTCATTTTTATTCTCGTTTTAGGAAAGCAGTGAAATGGAGTTAGAAGGAGCAAGAGCTTTGGAATCTGCTTTGGGTCAAATCCCTGCTCTGCTAATTGCTAGTTTAGGTATCTTGGGAAAATTACTTAATATTTCTAAGATCAGATTCCTCATCCCTGAAATGAAGGATAATGCTACCTTATAGAATTGTTGCAGTGATTTAGGGGAAAGAAAAGTATTTCAAAAGTTGTGGCGGATTGTATTTACCAAAGATGGTCACAATAATATCTCTCATCTGATGTGCTCTTCTAGAACGTTGTCACCCACCCCCCATCAGGAGCCAGATTCTAATTTCCCTCTCCTGAATCTGAGTGGGCTTGTGGGTCTCCTGTGATCAACAGAGCGCAGCAGTTGTGATGCTGGGGGGCTTCCTGGGCTAGGCCATAAAATGCGATGTGGCTTCCATCTGGCTAGTTGGTATTTGCCTCCGGAGCCCTGAGCCATCATGTGAGAAGTCTACCACGGGGTGAGGAGATACAGGTCACATGAAGGGGCCACATGTGAGTGTCCTGTCAGTGCTCCCAGCGGAGGCCCCAGCCAACATTCAGCATCAACTACATGGATATGGGGTGAGGATGCTTCCAGATGATTCCAGCCTTTGAGCCTTCCCAGCTGAGGCTTTCCAGCTTGACCTATAGAAACTGAGTTGTTCTAAGCTGTGAATTTGGGGATCATTTGTTACACAGCAAGAGCTGTTGGAACAGGATTCCAATTAAGTGCTAGTACATATTAAAGAATATGTGCGAGAAAGTGTCTAGAGAATGTATAAGAGAAAGTAATAAGAGAAAGTTACTAGAGTAATTATTAGAATTGTTACTATCTCCTAGAGGGGTGTCCACCCAACCCGCCACAGTGCGGTCACCAGAGGCCAGAACTCCTCCCCTCAGGCTTCTGCCCTGCCCACCAGCTTCTCAGCCAATGAGAACCCACCCTGTAAGCCTCTCCACGCCCCCTCCCCAAGGTTGTTGGGGCAAAAGAGATGGAGCAGGTCCCTGGAGTGGTTTCATTGGCCTCCTGAGTCACAAACAGCGGGAATGCGCAGGGCCCTTCTTCCTCGTGTGCGCACAGCTGTCTGCTCTGCTGGGGCAGCGAGCGCTCAGGCTGCTTTTGTGTAGGGCTGGCCGGCCTTGCCTGAGCGAGGACAGCCTCCTTCACCTCCTGTCGGCCACCGCCGGCACATGCTGACTGGGCAGAGGTCAGGTTCATCGGACACGTTGTTTGTTGCTGTTGAGCCAAGCCCTTCAGCTCTTAGAATTGGTTTAAGCTTGATTAACTCGTGAGGAAAAGGAAAATTTACATTTTAGGGAGTGGAGAATAAGATATTTAAGCCACTCTCAAAAATAAATGCTTTCCAGGGCCAGCCGGGTGGCGTGGCAGTGACGTTCCCAGGTTGTGCTTCAGCAGCCTGGGGTTCGCCAGTTTGGATCCTGGGTGAGGACCCACTTACTGCTCATCAAGCCATGCTGAGGCGGCGTCCCACGTAGAAGAGCTACAACTCTACAACTACAATACACAACTATGTACTGGGGCTTTGGGGAGAAAAAAGAAAAAGAGGAAGCTTGGCAACAGATGTTAGTGCAGGGCCAATCTTCCAAAAAAAAAAAAAAAGAATTTAAATAAATAAATGCCTGCTTTCCATCTTGCTGCTTTCAAAGCCAGGGGCACACTCTCAGTCTCTCTGGATGTGTCTCTCTCCCTTCTACTCCTTTTGCTCTAGGACTGGCTTTCTCTCCTCTCCTCCTTTCGCCATTATTCGCTCTTTTTCTTTCCCAAACTCTTCCAAATACCACCCTCTGTTCTGTCCATCCCTCTTCTGTCCTTCTCTCCATTCCTGTCTTGCTGTTTTTCTCTCCCTGCACGGCTCCTCCCAGCTTTGATATCTGTCACTTTTCCGCACCTTTGTTCCTGGATGGCAAAATGTGCAGCTATCTTTGAGGCTGACATCAGTGTGGTCCCCAAATGGTTACAGAGGGAAGCTGGGATTCTGGAACTTCTGCAGTAAACGTTGCTTAATTCTGAGCATCCTGGTGGACAATGTTCCCAGCAATGTGTTTCACAACTAAGGGGCCAAATCTACCTTGTCAGCAGAGGACCAGTGGAAGCTGCACTGTGGGGTTGATGGCCCATCCGTTAGGGTCCATCAGGATATCTCCCAGGCTGTCCTTTGGGGGACAGTGGCAGGGCAGTGGACAAGGAAGGGATTTGACGATGATTGATTAGGCCTCTCTCTGAAATCTGCGGAAAGAGCCCTGGACTTGGCAAAAAGATCTCGGGCCAGTCACTTTACCTCTCTGAGCCGGTTCCTCACCCAGAAAATGGGATAATGAGACTCATCTTGCCTTCCTCAGGGAGCTGTTATGAGGCTCTCGTGAGCTGACGAATGGGAAAGCATTTTGTAAAGTATAAAGTGATGCACAAATTTAAATGCTTTTTATTATTGTTGTTATCATGATCATAATTTTTATGTCCCACTAATGCTCATCTTACAACTCATCAGCATTAAGAAGAATAAACTCTAAGTGGAACGAAATCTTGTTTCTCCCTCGTGCATGAATTTTAGGGGTCCTTGTGAGAAATAAATATACTGTTTCAAGAGGCCTTTATCTAGCCCCCTGCTCTGCCCCACCCCTCTCCTTAAAGCCTGGCTGATCCTCCCCTACAAATGAGGCTGGAAAAGCCAGAGTTAGCCCTACTCGCCCCCTTTGCCCTACCCTTGTTCCCGGCATCCTGCCCCATTCTTGCATCTGCCCACTGTCGTGGAAGCCCAGCACTGGTCTTTGTTCCTGAGGCAGAGCAGCCGCTCTGAGGGTCACCCAGTGAGCCCCAGGACACAGCATGCATCCTTCGTAGGAATTCCTTGGGCCTTCCACTCCCCTAACCTGGCTTCCGGCCTCAGTCTCTTGGGCTCCCCCTGGTGGCAGGCCCTGGCCAGGCCCGCCTCACTGACCCTCCAGGAGGTCCTGGAAGCAATAAATCGCCCTTTTAGGAAGCTGTGGTTCCTCTGAACTGCAGATTTCTCCTTCTTTGCAGGCTGCTGAGACTAGTGACCCAAGGGGCCTCTAGGGGGAGCAAGGGCAGCTCAGGGGAGCAATAGTCATCTTACCACCTGTGCATGGCTTGGCAGCCGTTTTGTTGTTAAAACCAGTCGTCATAACCTTGTTCCAACCTGAGTCAGTGTTCTCACCAATCCTCAAACCTGGATCAGACCCATCACTCTTGGACATTGAGCAGGGGCTTACAAGGGGGCACAGGAAAAGGGCAGGAGGTGCATTCAGCTGAGAGTTTGGTTCTATTCACTTCTCGGGCCTCAGGTCTAGGGGTGACGCCAGCTTGTCCAGCCTCAGGCTGGATCTGACCTGATGCTCCATTCCTGACATGGCACATTGTCCATTCTTGCTCTTTTCTAGGCCCTTCATTCCCCTTTGAGTCCCAGGGGAGGCTTCCACTGATCTCCGATTCCCCACCCCACCTTGGCTCCCACACCTACTATACGAGGAGCTATCATTGTGCTTTACAGATGAGGACACTGAGGTCCGAGAAGTGAAATGACTTGTCTGAGGGCTCAGGGCTCTGGGAGTGGTGGAACCAGAAGGTGAACCAAGGCAGATGCTCATTCCATTACAACAAGCTGCCTCCTCTTTGGTTTTACAAAAATGATTAAGGCTTGGCCTCTGCCCTCAAGGAATTAGGGCCTAATGGAACAGACGGCACATAATCAAATACCTACCTCAAACCAAGGCAATAGTGAGGTAATGGAGATATTTACCCGTAGCTCTGAAAATACAGAAGAGCTAGTTATTAATTTGGCTAGAGGAGCTGGTGGTGATGATGGTGGTCGTGTGTGTGTGCGTGTTTCTGCCTATTCTCTAGTCTTAGATGAAAATTCGTGTTTTCTAGAAGAAACAGGCTCAGAGAAGGGAGTGACTTCTTTAGATCACTATGGTTCAGGAGCACCTGAAATTCCACAGGATCTGCTTCTCTAAGTGATCTTCTTACCTCTTGTACAGTAAGGATCCAACATTGATTGACTTCTTGCTATGTGGCAGGTTTGTGACGTGATAGAGAGTATTACCTGTGCTACCTCTCATTTCTCACAACTACTTGTGAGGCAGTCATGATTAATGCCATTTTACAGAAGATAAAACTGAGGCTCAGAAATGTAAATAACTTGCTCGAGGTCACACAGCCCAGAGACACTGGAGCCAACACCCGTGTTCAGGTCCCTCTCACTCCAAAGCCTGTTTTTTTCTTCTTCTTCTAAGTCTATTACAAGAATGTTTAAAATTTTAAAAAGGTTTAAGATGAATACGATACACACCCTTGTCCCTATTCCGCAGTTAGGACATGAAACAAGTCCTGTTTTATTCTTGCAGAACACCATACTGCCCTTCATAACACATAAAAAAGGGGATTTAATAAAGTAATTGAGCAATGTTGAACAGTTCTCAATGAAGCCTGCTTTTAGTGGCATTTTAAAATGAATTTTCTTTATAAATTGAAATAATGTCTTTGGATATTTCGGAGATGGCAGCAAGGGAAGTCTGCAATTCGCAGACCTGCTCGTCTGAGGAGTAATTTAATGCCATAGACATAGATCTCTATTTCTCTCTTTACCTTTAATCAATTTTAACAAGCCAGATGGTCATTGCAAATGGATCCTCCAGCAGCTCCCTTTTCTGCCTCTGTTGCTCTCGGGTATTTATTTAAATTTGGTTTCTGGCAACAATCTCATACCTTCCTGTTCTCTGCCATTCCCTGCCACCCTTCGGGCCACTCCATGATACTCTAACTGTATCTTCTCTAGTCCCCCAGTTGGAATAAACCTTTCCTTCTATGGTTCACAATCTCCCTCAGCACACGGTAACCCTGCTAAAGCACACACAGGCCTCACGTTAGTTATTTATGTACGTCATTTCCCCATTAGACCCAGCCTGGTTCATCTATGATCCATGTAACAGTAATTATCATAACTGCTAATGCCTTACCATTTCCAAGAACTGTCCCTAGTCATATTATTTAATACCTACAATATCTCTGAGGTAAGCATTTTTTATCGTATTCAATTTTACAGGTATGGCCATGGAGTCTCAGAGAGGTGATGCAACTTGCACAAAGTCACACAGCTTGTTGCAAGGTTTAGGGCAAATATAGTATTCCTGCCCTGTAACTAGACTATAGAAGATTCTATATATAATTAAAAAAAAACTGAGATTGGTTATAGTTTTCTTCAAACTCCCACCCATCAATTCCTTTAATCTATAAATATTTATTGAGCACCTGTAACGTGCAGGAATTATGCTGCGTTCTGGAGAAACAGCAGTGAATAAGAAAAAGAAGGTCTTTTTCTCATAGGATTTAGAGTGAAGTAGGGAGATAGTAAATAATCGTTTAAATAAATAAACAAAATTTGGTAGCTGAATAATGCCCCCACCCCCCAGATATCCACATCATAATCCCCAAAACCTGTGAAGGTTAATTTATGTGACAAAAGGGCAGATGTGATGAAGTTAACGACTTTGAGGTAGGGGATTAACCTGGATTATCTGGATGGACCCAATATAATAATGAGTTCTTAGAAAAGGGAGGCTGTAGGATCAAAGTCAGAGAAGGAGATGTGAGGATGGAAGCACAGGTCGGACTGATGGGATTGAAGATGGAAAGGGGCCACCAGCCAAGGAAAGAGGGCAGCATCTAGAAGCAGGGAAAGACAGGGAAATGGATCCTCCCTCAGAGCCTCCAGAAGGAACGCAGTCCTGCTGACCCGTTTTAGGCTTCTGACTTCCAGAACTAGAAGAGAATAAATCTATGTTGCTTTAAGCCACTAAAATTGTGGTCATGTTACAGCAGCAATAGAAAACTAATACACAAGGTAATGACAGGTTATGATCAAAGCCGTGAAAAAAAGAAACATTTTGACGAGATACCAACTGGGTCAGGACTCTCTGAGGAGAGGATGAGAGTGTCCCAGCCCAAGGAAGAGAATTCCAGGCAGAGGGAACAGCAGGTGCAAAGGCCCAGAGGAGGCGAAGTGACTAAGAACAAAGACAGGGCCAGTGTGGCCAGACTTCAGTGAAATGAGGTTGGAGAGTTAGGCCAGAGTCAGACCACACCAGGCCTTTTAGGCCATGGCAAGGGGTTTGGATTTTTGACTAAAAGAAATGGGAAGCTCTTGAAGGACTGTAAACAGAGGGAGAGGTAAATTGCCATTGCATTGTCTAAAGTTTCCAGCAGGATGAAGACCCTTTCTTGGGTCACAGGGAAAACACCCACCTTCCCGATTAACCCTCCTGTGCTCTCCCAGGCTCTTAGAACATGTCCACTATTCATTAGGAAGCACAGGGTTTTCTCTCTGCCAACCTGGACCCCCCGTTCTGTAGGCAGCAGGGCCCCCAGTGTAGACCATGGACAGTGGACATCACGGTAACCTTGGGTGAGATTTAGGACAGGGAGGGCTGATGTGCGACGTGGAGGGGAACCCAGTACTACTGAGCTTAGAAACGCTCCTGCCCAGGGGTGGAACTTAGCATTTGAAGTACGTTTAAATATGTTGCTTATTTTTTTGCTTCTGTCTCTAGACTGTGAGCTCTGTGTAGGCGGGGGCCATCGGTACTTTGATCCCTGTGTTTCCAGTGCTCTCTGTAGCAGGTGTAACAGGCACTTGTCGGAGGCACAGATGACTGCAGGGAAGGGGCGCTGGTTATGGAGCTCACTGTTGGTAGGAAGCAGAAACATGAAGAGGACGAATAAGCAGTAAAATGGGAACATCAAAGCAATCTGCCGTCGCCTCTGCTCACACGCTCGTTTTGAAAGTAGGAGTTTGTTCTAACGCAGTTTACAGTAGAGAATGATGTGAGCACCGAGCACCTTTCCCCAATGAAAACACGAAGTCCTTGCCCCAATCCCAGCTGAGCGGAGCCACGTAAGAATGCACAAATGCACACACGCACATGCGTCACCCCCAGCCCCCTTGGGTCACTGCCTGCAGTGTGAGCACAGCCGTCCACACCTGCGCTCCGACTCTGCTCTGTCCAGTTTCAGATGATCCTCCTTCACAATAGCCCATGGTTCTGATGCCCACTTCCACAAGCAAACTGCAGGTCTCTTTCAAGGTGAAGTGCTATATTTATTGTGGTGTTGATGCATTTAACCATTTAATATGTTTAACACTGTGCTACCATTTTTGTTAGAGTCTCATCTTTTTTTAAAAAACTGTGTCATAAGTGAAGTTTTTGTATGTTTGCCTTAACTCCGTTTCCCCCATAAATCCTGTGGTTTTTAGTGCATGATTCTGCATAGCACATGATTTTTTAGAACCCATATGTGGCATTACAGAAGAACTGACTGTACTTTCTTCTGTCTGCAACACCAGGAAAACAACAAAACACACACTGTGATGAGCGAGAAATGGAAGTCAGCCCTTCTGGTGTATAGGACAATCCTCTGAATTTTATTTATTCATTTTTCATCCATCTGTCCATTCCTTTATTTATTCTAAAAATATTGATCAAGTGCCTACTATGTGTCGGGTCCTGAGATGGACCCTGGTGATACGGCAGAGAATAAAATTAGGAAGTCTTGGGATTGGGAGAAAATAATAACATATGAATAAAAAATAATGAAAGTTGCAATGTACTGAATGTTTGTGTCCCCCCCAGATTCATATGTTGAAATTCTAACGCTCAATGTGATGGTATTAGGAGGTGGGGCCTTTGGGAGGTGATGAGGTCTTGAGGGTGGAGCCCCCATGAATGGGATTAGTGCCGTTGGAAAGGAGACCCCAGAGAGCTCCCTTCTCCCTCCCACCGTGTGATGACACAGTGAGAAGATGGCCGTCTATGAACCAGGAAGGAGGCTGTCACCAGAAACAGAATCTGTCAGCACCTTGATCTTGGACCTCCCAGCCTCCAGAACTATGAGAGAGAAATTTCAGCTGTTTGTAAGCTGCCAGGTCTATGGTACTTTGTTGTAGCAGCCTGAGCTAAGACGATAGTTAATCTTTATTATAGGCTTATTACGTTTCAGGCACTATGATCAGCACTGTAAGTACATCGTTTTATTCAGTCCTTTGAATACCTGGTGGTTATTGGTAGGTATTACCAATAACTGAGGTAGCCATTATTAGTCTTCCCATTTTCCGGATGAGGATACTGAGGCTTAACAATAAGTGGTGGAGCCAGCATTTACATCCAGGCAGCCTGACTTCAGGGCCTGCGCTCTTGAATAACATGTTGACATCTGTCTACCCTACCTCTGCTTGATTACCTCCAGTGGTGGGGAACGCACTGCCTCTCAAAGCAGCCTGTTCCATCTGTGGCAGTTTATTAAAGGGACAAACTGGAGTGAAAAAAATATGTTTTAACAGCTGGCGCTAGAGTTAATAGCAGAGGGAGAACTGAATTTGTTTAATATATTGGGAGGCCCCTTCCTTTGGGGTTGCAGAGGAAGATGAGGGACAATCTGAAAGGACATCAAGTTACACTGTTTTGCATAAGATTTTAATAGGAAATTGTGGGTTGGGGCAGAAGAGAGGAAGATGAAGAAGGAAGACAAGGGTCTGTGCAACCCGGGAGAGCACTAGTGCCCATGAGGAATGGGGGCCAGTGAGGAGGTTCTGTGGGTGGGGCAGCTACAGGCTTTCAAAGGCTGGGGAGGCAAATGGTCCCACTTACATCATTTGCTTTGCTGGAATGTAAACCCTTCGCACTTCCTAGACCTCCATATAGTCTGTGGCACAGCCGGGGGAAGATCAAAGCTAAAGTGCTGTGCCCTGGACTGGGCTGGAATGGAGCCGGTAGGAAATGCCCCAGCACATGCCCACTAAGGGATGGCCAATCACTCCTGGTCTTCCTCGGTCAGCCCAGGGAAGCTAGAGCCATTGTTGGGAATGGAGGAAGTCAGAACTGGCTGTGTAGTGAAGACCCAAGTTCTGGGGAACTTGCAGACATCTGGAAAGGGCTCCAGTGTAGATTAGGGGCATTCAGGTCCGTTTTTACATAATTTCAAAGAATTAGGGGACCTCAGACAGCCTCTGGGTTACAGTTGTTAGGAGCAAGGGCTCTCAAGTAGGGAAACCCAGGTTTGAATCCCAGTTTGGTCATTTAATGAGCGACCTTGAGCAATTTACTTAACCTGCCTGCACCTCAGCTTTCTTCATCTTCAACTTGAAGATGACCTTTCCAACCATGCGGGGTTATTTTGAAGAAAGAACGTATGTAAGACATTTAGCACAATGCTTGACATAATAATCAGTCAACAGTTATAACTAACTCCAACGGCACAGTGTAAACAGAATAAGCTTTCTTCTTGGTGGGATCAGGGTTCGACTACTTACTAGCTCTGTGTACCTGGGCATGTGACCAAACTTCTCTGGCTCTCAGTAAAATGGGGAAATTAAACCTACCTGGCAGGGCTGTGAGGATTAATGAGAGAATAGAACCTGCTTAGCACCCTGCGAGGCATACACAGGTGCCCGAAGATCAGGCCAAGGCAAATCCATATGGTGCCTTTTGTGAACTAGGCTTTAAAGAAAGGTGCCCCTTCCTTTGTGTGGCACAGCCCGTACAGGTTTCAGCCCCACTCACCGCCCTGGCCTGGGGGCCTTTGTGCAGTACACAACTGGCACATCCATAGGATGCAGCCTGCCAAAGATGGGCGGCTGTTATGACTGCACTAATTAGTATTCTTCTGCCTCGGACTTGTCCCCTTTGTTCTTGCTCAAGACCATTCCAGGTTTGGAAGAAAGCACCTAGGCCTCTTCTTAATTTTCTCTCTCCTGCTCCAGCTGCTCTCCTTGTGACCTGCTTTTTCCACCCCACTCCCCACTTTCCATTCTCTTCCCCTATCCTCCCTGCCCCCGCTCCAGGATCCTGGCCATCTCTACCTGTGCAGCTGGGTTGGAGACCACTCAGTTGGGAGGCTGGATCAATGACCTCACTCCAGCCTCGCAGGCCCGGCCTGGGTTCTGGAATAGCCTCGGCCGAGATAATCTAGAGCGTTAATTGCCAACAGCAGTCAGAAGGGAGCAGATGATCACTGCCCATAAAGGGTGAGAAACTTCAGTGGGGAGCTGGGCTGGCTGCAGAGCTGTCCACGGCTATTTTTAGTGCCCGGTCACAGAGGTGCCAGGAGAAGATGCCAAGAGGGAAGGCAGCCTGCCCGAGGCTGGGCTCCGTGAGACCTGCCTGCAACGTTCAACACCAGCCCATTGTGGTTTCTCTTCCTCCACCATGAGGGATCCAGATATTGCCGGTGGTGGCAGCCATCCCTCTGCTGGAAGCCAAAGTGAGCTGGGAGGGACAACAGTTGGTGGAGTCTGGGTGGAGTGTTTAAGCTGGTGTTTAACTCACTGGCAATATTAGCACCTGAGGACTCAGCTCTCATATCGTTCCCATTTTGCAGGTGAGGAAACTGGGCCTCAGAAGCAGGAAATGACTTCCTTCAGGCCATTCTACACTAAGTTCTCAGTGTAGCTGTCTTTGTCAGTGCTTCCTTAGAGCGTTTAGTTGTCTGAGTGGTAAAGGGGTGCAGCCAGAATCTCTGGCTCTGCCTCCCAGCTTCTCACTGCTGTGTGATCTTGGACAAGCTACCTGCCCTCTCTGAGCCCCAGTTTCTCGTCTGTAAAGTGGGGATAAGAAGAGTGCCAGTGCCTTGGGTTATTGAGAACTCAAGGAGAGAAAGCATGGAAGGTGCTTACAGGTGTGCCTGGCTGGTAGGAAGTGCTCAGTAAATGTTGGCTGTTGGTGGTGTTACAACTGTCGCCAGCCCATCTGCCGACACTTGACGTGCACCTGCCCAGTCCTCATAACGAATCAGCAAGGCATGATCAGCCTCATTTTTCAGACGAAGAAAACTGAGTCCCAGAGAGACGAACTGAATTCCTAAGGGCACACAGCTGGGAAGGGTCAGAGATGGGCTTGAAGCTCAGGGCTCTGCCCTCCCAGGTCCAAGATCTTTCTTCCATGTGGGTTGGAGCTTCTGAGCAGAGGGCGCAGGTGTCAAGAAGGGGACGAAGTGTGTGTGTGTCTGTGTAATGTGTTGGAAAGGTTGGTGAGAGGGAAGATGGAAAGAACCGTAACCTGGAGCTCAGGTTGGTAAAGACCCTTCCCCCACTCACGGCTTCCAGGGTGTCCCTGAGACAAATTATGAGAGAAGGCACTCCAGAGTAGTCCTGAGTGAACTTCCCCGGCCCCTACATGGGACAAGTCCCCGATCCTGCCCAGGCTCAGTGCCCGGTGAGGGGCTGTTAGCCCCGGGGCTCTCCCTTCACCGCTAGGTCTACCAGAGTCTGGGTGGTGCCCTGTAGTCTGAGGTCAGGGGTGTCTCCCTCAGCTCCACCCACTTTGCTCTGTCCCTGACCATTCTGCCTCTAAATACCTCTTAGATGTGCCCCTCTCTGCTCTAGCCCACTGCCACCACCCCCGCTTTAACCCCCCTTCCTTCAGCTGGGTCATCACCACAGCCTGCTACCTGGTCTCCCTGACACAGGCCTGGGCCCCACCCCCAGTCCACAAGGGCTGCCTGAGAGGGGGCGTCCTCAAGTGTGAATTTCATGGGGCCGCATCCCTCCTTATGTCCCTTCACCAGCTTCCCAGGGCCGCAGAGGTCCTCATCCTGAGCTTCTGGCTCTCCCCTCAGCCCCATCTGAGCCCCTTGCCTGCCCCCAATACCCCAGCGGTGCAGCCCAGCAGTTCCCAAAGGTGTGTCCCCAGAGAAGAGGCCTTTGGATTATTAACAGGTGTGTGTGGGGGGAGCATTCCATAGGGAAATGCTCAGTAGGTGTATTTGTTGTGGGACTTCTCAGAGCCTCTATATGATCACGTACGACACAAAAGCCCTCCAGTTGATCATTGGCAAGGCTTTCCTGAAAACAGCGTGAACCCTCAGTTGGTTCACGGTAGCTGACACTAATGCAGCGCTGACTGCATGCCAGGCACTGTTCTGTGGGCTTTGGTTATGTTAACTCATTTAATCCCTGCATCTCGGGGAGGCAGGTGCTATCATTACTCCCATTTTATAGATGAGGAAACTGAGGCCCAGAGAAGTTAAGTGACTTGCCTACATTCACCCAGCTCGTCAGCAGTGGAGCTGAGTTTCCAGCTCCTACATCCTCTGAAATCATCACTTATTGCCGCTAGACCAGGCTCAAACCTGAGGACTTCTTAGTACCTGGCATTGTGACAAGCACTCTAAATGCATTATTTCATTTAATCACCCCCCCACCCATGATTATTATCTTCCTCTTTGTTGTTAAGGAAGCAGAACTGAAGAGAGCGCATGTTGAGACAAGAGGTACCCGAGGGGGGACTTGAACCTGGGTCTTTCTGTGAACTGTGAATCTCTAGCCTGTCTGGCTCTGACCAGAACAAGAAATCCTTTTATTCAAGGGGCATCTCACAGGTTTGGTGCTCTGGAAAATATACACTGGGAAATGCCTCTCTTGCTACCTGAACATATTCCAGGGCCACCAAATTATATTATCTTATTTCCTGACACCAAGTCTTTGTGCTGCTCCCTCTGTCTGGTGCCCTCTTTATTCAGTCCCCCTGGCACCAAGGAAGAGCTAAAATAAGGTCATATCTCTGGTTTTTCCACACTTTTCCTTTCCAAGCAACTGTTCCCCTATCTGCTACCATTACACTCTTTGAAAAAATTGTGCAATGATGGTCTGTTACAGTCTAGATTCTTTCATTCATTCACTCTCTTTCCTTCCTTTCTTTTTGCATCCATTCACTCAATAAGTATTTACTGAGCAACTACTAAGTGCAGGGCATTGTTTTAGGTCCTAGGGACACAGCAGTCAACAGGACAGACACAAATTTAGGTCCTTCAGGAAACTTACATCATAGTGGGAGAAAAGAATAATTAACACCCTAAATCAACTATAGTTAGCATTTTTGAAGGGATAGGATAGGGAGGGCTGGGAGTGGGAAGGGACTGGCAATTTTACGGAGGGTGTTGTAGAAGGCCAACCTGAGACAGGGACCTTTGAGCAAAGACCTGGAGGAGGTGAGGGAGCTAGCCACTAAGATACCAGGAGAAGTTGCACAGGCAGATGGAGCGACGGGGTGCAAAGGCCTGTGGCAGGAGGCGTGCTCCTGGCCCAGGATGGACGCCCTTGTGGCTGCCATGGGGCGAGGCAGATACTCGAGAAAGGTTTGTTTATCCGGATCATATAAGGAAAGTTGAAGCCGTTCCAACAGTGCTGTCTCCAAACTTTTCATTAGCATTTTTAGAAGATGATACTTGATTGTGAACTAAAACACGTGTGGTCACTAAGCAGCTAAGCCGCACAGAGCAGTCTAAGGGTGCCACGAAAGCTCAGGACAGGGAGTTTGGGGTCTGCTCTGCCTTTGACCTTGGGCAATCCCCTCCCACCTTGGCCACTGTTTTGTCACCTGTATAAGGGACCAGAGGATGTCTCAGATCCCTTCCACTTCTGGCTGCCTACTGCTTCAGGAACCTCAGCTCCCTTTTCTGTGAAATGGGAGTTATAATCCCAGCCCTCATCCCTCTTTTTGTTGTTGTGTTAAATCAGGTTGGGGTGGGACTTTTTTAAAATAAATATGTGGAGTCCAAACTAGATAAAGGCTAGTTTTAATAGAAACTCTATCCTCATGTGGCAGTAATCAAATCTACCATTTCTGAACTTTGGATTATACCCTCCCATTAATTGAAACAGTGATGCTATGACGTGGGCACACCAGCACCATTTTACAGTTGAGGAAACTGTGCCTCAGAAAGGCTAATCCATGCGCCCAAGGGTACAGAGCTAGTGAAATGAGGACCCGGATTCCAATTCCAGAACATGTAAAAGCCTGTGCTGATGTCTCAGCTGCAGAGAGGCAAGACTGAGGCCGAGGCTAAGTTTACAGACAGGGACGAAACAGAGCCAAAGGCTACGTGAAACCAAATGAGAATTCCTAGCTCTTTCAATCGCTGCTAGCCAGGAGTAAGAGGTACCCAAAAGACGGAAAAGAGATAGAAGGGTAAAATGAACCGTAGGCCACGCCTGGGGAACCAGAACTGTGGACTAAGCTTTTGGGTTAACTGAGGATGAGGCATGGCATGGAGAAGCTACTGGTCAGTCCTGGCTGTGGCCACAAGTCTTAGGAGGTGGAGAGGGACATGCCTAGCCCCCTGCCAGGATCTCTATGGGTAGCAAAGGGCCAAGGGTGTCAGCTTTACCCGATGGTACCTTAAATATATTAAAATAACTCTCAAGGGCCCTGCACAACAAGAGAAAAGAATATAAAGGGGGAAATAAAAGAAAATCATTTCATATATATTAAAATAAATAAGAGGCCTAAACAAAACTATCTTTATTAATATTTCCACACTAGTGATAAGACAGATGGGTTGGAATTAGATGTGGAAAAATGTAATATTCTACAAAGGAAACTCTAGGGAGACTCAGGGAGTTATGAAGGTCATTTCTCATTAAAGGTGAACTTTTCTATTCTTTCCTTCTCTGCCTTTCTTCTTACTGAGCGTCTGCCAGAGCCAGCAATTCTCCACTCCTTTTGTGTACTGGAGACAGGCCGTGGCACCAAATGCCCCCTCAGCTAGTCAGAGCAGGGCTATTTTTAGCTCTCCCAAACTACTAATGGGATTGTTGTCCATTCTTGGGCAGTGCGTTTTTTATTGTGTGTTCAGCGGCTCTGGAGTAGAAGCGGCATATTAACTGCATCTCTTGGACACCTAGGACAGGGGAAAGTGGGTTTCCCTTGACTTGGGCCATAGGAAAAGCAGATTCCTGAATTTTGGAGGTAGCAGCCACCTTGGGAGAACTGTGGGCTTTGAGGTAGACCTGAAGTCTGTCACAAGACATAGGTGCCTTGGCTGTGAAATGTGCCTCATAATAAGGAGGTTGTGTTGCTGTCTGTGAAGTGTCTGTAATGGAGCCTGGAACACTCAAGGAAGAAACATTTGCTCAAGGGGTGGATGGATGAGATAATATTGGTATGGTTCCCACCAGAGCAAATATTTGTTGAATGCATGAGAGTGCATGTGAAGTCTTAGCAGAGGAGGTTATTGTTGGGGAGCATTATGGGTTGAATGGTGTCCCCCCTAAAAAGAAATGTTGGAGTCCTAACCCCTGTACCTCAGAACATGGCCTTATTTGGAGATAGGGTCTTTACAGAGGTAACCAAGGTAAAATGAAGTCATTAGGGTGGACCCTCATCCAAAAAGACTGGTGTCCTTACAAAAGGAGGAAATTTAGACAGAGACACGCAGGGAGAAGGCCAGGTGAAAAATGAAGGGAGAGATCAGAGTGATGTGTCTAAAACCCAAGGAGTGCCAGCGATCACCAGCAAACCGCCAGAAGCTGGGGGAGAGCACGGAACAGATTCTCCCTTAAGCCCTCGGAAGGAACCAGCCCTGCAGACACCTTGATTTTGGACTTCAGAACTGTGAGGCAATAAATTTCTATTGTTAAAGCTGCCCCGTCTGCGGTTGTTTGTTAGGGCAGCCCTAGGAAACTAACAGAGGGAACATTAGTGAAACAATATGCTGCGTAAATCCCTGGCTCTGGCCTGGCATAGAGTACACACTCAGTAAATGCTTCTAAAATGAATCTATGACATAACACAGAGGAAATACCTACACGGTATCAGGCATGTGGTAGGTACTTATTAATACCTGTTAAATGTATGAATGAACGAGGTTATACATGAAGCATGTATCCCAGAGCTTGGAAAATGGGCAGGTGGTTAGAGAGTATTTGCTGGTTGGATGGTCATGAGAGCTAATGTTTATATATCATTTATTATGAGCCAAGTGGTGCTCAGGTGATTGACATGTATGGAATCCTCACAACAACCCTATTATTTATCCCATTTTAAAGATGAGGAAACTGAGGCACAAAGAGGTTAAATAACTTTCCTGAATTCATCCAGCTGAATGGTAGAGTTAGCTTTAGGATCTGGTTTGCCTAGGGAAGGATGTCTATTCTTTTTTGTGTGTGTGTGAGGAAGACCAGCCCTGAGCTAACACCCGTTGCCAATCCTCCTCTTTTTGCTGAGGAAGACTGGCCCTGGGCTAATATCCATGCCCATCTTCCTCTACTTTATATGGGATGCTGCCACAGCATGGCTGACAAGCAGTGCGTCGGCAGTCGCCCGGGATCCGAACCTGCGAACACCGGGCTGCCAAGCGCGGACTAAACCGCTGCGCCCCCGGGCGGCCCCAAGGATCTCTGTTCTTAACCACGTTTGAAATAGTGTACGGGCATACCTCGCTTTATCACACTTCACTTTATTATCCTTCACAGACATTGTGTTTTTTAAAAATTGAAGGTTTGTGGCAACCCTGTGTCGAGCAAGTCTATCAGTGCCATTTTTCCAATAACATTTGTTTACTTCATGTCAAAATATCGACATTATTAACAGGAGTTTGGAAGAAGTTGATTCCAACCCTTGTGGATGACTTTGACGGGTTCAAGACTTCAGTGGAGGAAGTAACTGCAGATGTGGTGGCAACAGCAGGAGAACTGGAATTAGATGTGGAGCCTGAAGATGTGACTTATTGCTACAATCTCATGATAAAACTTTAACAGATGAGGAGTTGCTTCTTACGGATGAGCAAAGAAAGTGGTTTCTTGAGGTGGAATATACTCCTGGTGAAGATGCTGTGAAGACTGTTGAAATGACAACAAAGGATTTAGAATATTACCTCAACTTAGTTGATAAAGCAGTGGCGGAGTTTGAGAGGGTTGATTCCAATTTTGAAAGAAGTTCTACTGTAGGTAAGATGCTGTCAAACAACATCGCATGCTACATAGAAATTGTTTGTGAAAAGAAGTCAATCGATGCGGCAAACTTCATTATTGTCTGATTTTAAGAAATTGCCACAGCCACCCCAGCCTTTAGCAACCACCACCCTGATCAGTCAGCAGCCATCAACAATGAGGCAAGACCCTCCACCAGCAAAAGATTACGACTCACTGAAGGCTGAGATGATGGTTAGCACTTTTTAGCAATAAATATTTTTCAATTAAGGCGTGCACACTTAATACACTAAAGTATAGTATAAACATAAATTTACATATGCTGGGAAACCAAAAAAATTTATGTGACCTGATTTATTGCAATATTTGCTTTATTGCAGTGGTCTGGAACCCAACCCACCTATCTCCAAGGTATGCCTGTATGTGCAGAGCCTGGCACATAGTAGGCGCTCAGTTCCAAATCAGTAAGTGGATCAGGTACCTGGGCCAAGTAGAGGGTGCAGGGTCCCACCCCAGGGGGCCTTACAGTTGAGAGACGGCGCTGATGTTCCTTCCTCTCCCAAGTTCTCCCTGATGCAGACTCCATCTCCACAGACCTTTGGGGCTTCATCCTCCTTAGGGTCAGCATGGCAGCTGCCTTCTCTGAGTGGGGCGCTCAGATGTCAGTCCCCGCCCCCACTCCTGGTCCTTCTGCTGGGGTTAGAGGAAGCCAACTTGATGTTTGAGAGGGCAGCAGAGCAGAGAGGGCGTCAAAGCTTTACTCTGTCTGTCAGCAAGGTGGTTTGGCTATCAGAGCGCTGACTTGGTGCTTCCTGCCACCGGCCCGCTGGCTGTTCACACGCTTTTCCAGCCCATCCTGGGCTGCGCCAAGTACCAGGAATGGCAGTGATTTATGATGTCACAGGCCAGCGTCCTCCACCCTGACCACTGCTCTTGGCTATAGGTTTAATTATTTAAACAGATCTTACATTTTATGAGCATGTCCTCAGGCCTGGCAGAGGAAAGCCTTAGGAGAAAAAAATCTTTCTTGAAACACTGAACTGAAATATGCAAGGGCAGAGTTCAGGAAACATTCCAGACTCTTGAGTGTGAGCCTAGTGTTCAACGCCCCACCAAATTTGCCGCATTTTACCAGCCCCATCTCTTGTTGCTACCTTCCTCCTCAGCAAATAGCATGTTTCTGCCTTAGTGTAGAATAAAGCAGTTCTTTATCATCCTTGCAAATTCACAGTTTTGCTTCTGCTAGCCAGCGTATTTGTATGTGTGTGCACCATACACACACACACACTCTGCTCATAGGATCTTGCTATGCACCTGGTACTATGGTAAGGATGGGGATGCTGGGATGCATTAATGAACAACACACACACAAATTCCTGCCCCCATGGAGCTTCCATTCTATAACAAGAGACTTTCTTATTTCATCTCTTGGAGACCCTGTTCTTCCACGAGGGTCCAGCTAAAATGCTACTTCCTCTGTCTTCCCTGACCTTTCAGGTGAAATTAATCCATCACACGACACTCTGTAGTTGTCTATCAGAGCCCTTGCTCACTGTGCTATAACTGTTGGTGAACTTGATGCTCCCCTTTTAGACTGTGAACTCCTTGAAGGTCAGGATTGTTGAATTTTGTTTCTAACCTGGCACCCAGCAGAGTGCCTGGCACACAGTAGGTACCCATAACATGGATGACCATTCGAAGACTCCTCTGCTTCTTTCTGGCCAAGAGAATCTCCTGTGTATTCTCGCTACTTTGACATTTTTGGGTGCATTTTGTTACTCATTTGTTCATTCACTCACTCACTCCAATCATCCATTCATTCAACATATACTTATTGAGCACCACGATGTCTGAGACCCTGTTCTAGGTGCTGGGGATATGCTGATAAAGACAGAAAAGGTCGCTGTCCTTGGTGTGCTCACATTCTGGTCTTGGAGACAGGTAGCAGACTGCTGTTCTAGGGTTCTTTGGAAGTCAGCTTCTCAGATGGCTGTGAGCGGCCATCAGCCCTCAGGGCCACGGCACACCCAGGCTGGGCGTCGGGTGATCCACCCTAAACCTCTGGTTAAGAGGTGTCCGTGTGTCCCTGCCTGGCTCAGAGGACAAGACTGGAGAAAATGAATCTCACCAATCTCCCTCTTCCAAGCTCTCTACTTATGTGTAAATCGGGACACCAAAGTCCAAGGCTATTAAAATAATAATGCAAATAATCCATATTTTTCATCTTAAAAGCACTTCCGGAACATCCGATTAATCTTCCCAATACCCTTGTGCGTAGGTAAGTATAAGTTTTCGCTTATAAATGAAAAAAACTGAAACAGAAGGTGATTAAACCATTGGCCTGAGGCTGCAAAGAAAGCAAGGTGTTGAGCGGAGATTCGATTTATCACTCCTGAAAGCCAGCCCTGATGGTCTAGTGGTTAAGATTCAGTGCTCTCACTGCCGCCGCCACAGGCTGGTTTCCCCATCAGGGAACCATACCACCCGTCTGTCAGTTGTCAGATTGTGGCTGCTGCCTGTTGCTGTGCTGCTGAAAGCTATGCCACTGGGATTTCAAATACCAGTGGGTCACTCATGGGGGACAGGTTTCAGTGGAGCTTCCAGACTGAGACAGACTAGGAAGAAGGACCTGGCCACCCACTTCTGAAAAAGTTGGCCACGAAAACGCCATGAATAGCAATGGCGCATTGTCTGAGATAGTGCTGGAAGGTGAGAGGATGGCACAAAAAGGCTGAGCAGGATTCTACTCTGCTATACACAGGGTCACTAGGAGTCAGAGTCCATTTGACAGCACTAACAACAAAGTTATTCTGAACAACCGCAGACTCAAAGGCCCATGTCCCCTGGGCAGCTGCCAGGGAGTGAAGTCACTTTGCCTTGGCTGGGCAGCACAGCTTGGTGGTGAGGAGTCGGAACTTTGCAGGCACACAGACCTGGGTTTGGCTTCTGGGCCCGCCACTTAACAGTTGGGTGACCTTTGGGCAAGTGGTTCTGGCTCTCTGCGCTCCAGTTTCCCCATCCACAAAATGGAGATGATACCTTTATTGCAGGGTTAGGAGAGTGAAAATCAACGAGTTTACGCTTGTAGAGTGCTTAGCATGGTGCAGGATACCTTTTTCTTCAAGATACACTGAGACAGAAGCATGTGAAATGCGCATGGTGCTTAGAACTGCTCATAATCATCATCATCATCCAACATCTTTTTTGGCACTTGGTATATTCCAGACAGAAACTGTCTTAGCATAATTTCATTAAATGCTTGGTATCTTTTTATTATCAATTGGTTGCCACACCTAGGTCATGTCATTCATTTGATTTCTTTCTCCACAAACAAATGCCCAGCCTCTGCGCTGCATGCTGTGTGGGATACAGAGTTGCCTTGAATGTGGACCTTGTCCTCTGAGAGCTCCAGCCAGGAGCATCGGTTCCTGATTTTCTAGCTCAGTTAGAGTCATGAATGCCCTGAGTCTACACCCTCAGCTTCACCCAGGTGCTGGTTATTCAGAAGCCTTACTGTCACCAGCAGGGAGAATCGCCATTAGTCTTGCTAAAAATAGCTAACATTCTAGATATGCCTGGACAGTGCCAGGCACCTAACATGAATTCTTTTGTTTAATCCTCACAACAGTCCTAGGAGGCAAGAATGATTCTCACTCCACTTTTGTAGATGAGGAAACTGAGGCACAGAGAGGGAAGTAAATTTTGCAAGTTTCCATAGCCAAGTACCTATACGGTCAATCCTGAGTTTGGTATGGTTGAGAAGAGATTTGTGTCTGAAGAGAGAGTAGAGAGGAATAAATTAAAGCCAGATTCATAATCCAGCTCATAAAAACTTGCTGTGTGGACTCCAGGCTGTCACCAAGTCTTCTGTGCAACTTTAGTGGATCACCAAGTATATATAGGATCTCCGTTACTGGCCCAGACTGTGTTAGACACTGCATGTTACAAGAGCAGCAGAGGATTCCTTTTTTCTCAAAGACATATTGACACACAAGCATTGGACCTGGACAAGGTGTTGGAGCTGCTAATACTCATCTTTACCATCATCACTGCGATCCAACTTCTTTGGGGCACTTGGTATATTCCAGATATAAACGTGTTTGACACAGACTATTCCACTTAATCTGCACAAAATCTCTATGAAATAGGTATGATTTTCCCCATTCCAGAGATGAGAAAACTGAGGCATGCTAGAAAGCTCACAGAAATTAAGTAGCTTGCCTAAGGTTACAGAGCTAGCAAATATGAGAGCTGGGTTTGAACTTATGCAGGGTTGCGTACATAGGAGGGCTTGCCGCCACTCCTGTTAGGGTCCCGTTAGAGAGGCCTCCTGTCTTATTTCCTCCCTCAGCGCCCCAGCCAGCTTCCTCCTCCAGCTAGAATGAGAATTAATAGCTCTAATGTTGGAAAAGTCACTCCTTGGTTTACAGGCTTTTACAGGGCTGCCTTGGGAGGACACTTAACCTCTGTCTGCACCTCCATTTCCTCATCACTAACGTGTGCCTGCCTCCTGGGGGTGTGTCTGTATTATTAATGATGGTAAAGCGATCTGTGCACATTGCACTGAGATCCATGCGAAATGTAAAGTGCAATTAATCTTGAGAACCATTTGACAGGGCCACATGGAGCTGAAGGACACGGGGACCCCCTCCCCCATTGTGTAGGGCCTTGGCATAAATGCTATCACATCACTGTCACTTCTGATCCTCTCAGAAATCCTGCATGGTAGGCTGCATGGGAGATGGGTGAAAGAATATCAGGGTCACAGAGACCCATAGAACTGTGGGGCCAAGGAGAAATGTGTGGCACAGAATGGCTAATGATCACTGATATCATAGCTGTACCAATGTCCTAGCCTTTCTTGCAGTTAGATGTGTCCATGGGACCGAATCCCGCCAATGGAATGTGGGTGGAGGGGTGTGTGTCACTGCCAGGCTTGGCTCCTGGACACCTCCCACAAGTGGTCTTGTTCTTTTACTGCTAGGAGACTTAAAGGAGAGTGGAGCCACAAGACAGAGGGAGCCTGGGTCCCTGAATGACTGCTGAGTTCCCTTGCCAATTCAGAATGACCTATGATGTGGAAAATAAACTTTTACTATGTCAAGTCACTGAGATTTGGGGGTTTACCTGTTGCATTTACTAACATTATTTACCTAATAAATGATAAACATCATGTGACTTTTATAGCATTTATAGTTTTCTGGTCACTTTCATGTTTATTATAATTTGGAGGATCCTTGGGAGACCTTTATGGTTTCAGTATCACAAATAGTTGTGTGTTTCTGCAGAAAATTGTCTTCAACCTTATGGTTATCTTTTGAATTGAACATCTTTTCCTCTGGTATCCTGGCTGCTGGGAAGCTCACAGAAATTGTGACCCTGTGATCAGGACTGTATGACCTGCTATTTGGGTACCAACCTCACTACTGGTACCATTTTGCTTCCCCAGCGATTCACTTTCTCCAAGCCTCAGTTGTCCCATCTGTAAAATGGGGATAGACAGAGGGCCAGCTTGATTGGGTTGGGGTGAGGATTCCATCTGCCTGTATAACTCACACCCAGCTCTGCTCTAGAGTCATCTTCCAAAGCCTGAGTCCCAGAATGTGGAACGCAGAAGGAGGCTGAGAGATGATCACTCAGACCTTCCGTTCAGTGCTTCTCAAACTGCTAGAGACTGTCAGTGGTGTGCCAGGAGGTGAGCAGAGCCACAGAACAAATGTGGCACAATTCTGCTATAATGTGCAGAAACAAAACTTTGGAATTGTGATGTGGCATCTGTGTAAGCAACATGTTTTCTTTCCACGTTACCCAGTCTCAAGGTTCCCCCCACCCCGCAGAGACCCGAAAGTAGAGCATTTTTATATGTGCAAGTGAAAGAACAGTTTGACACTTGGCTGTGCTCAAAGTGCTACCATATGCACCCGCCTCCCCTGGCTGCCCGGGCCCCCAAACTGCCCCCCTGGGTTGCTCCTCAGGATGAAGGCTTTTGCTCTTACCCAATTGCCTGAGAGCAGCCTGTGCGTTCTCTTTTTGCACTGGCACATCTCTGCCTCTACATACTCCTGTATGTAGTGCCCACATCAGGAATTCCTCTCTGACTTTTATACAGGAAAAGCATGTCCTGTCCAGAGGAATGGCCGTCTGCTCTCCTGCATTGATAAGGAACCCCACGTAAACTATCAAATCACTCCTCCTGCCTGGGCAGCCAGGAAGCCCTGGTGGCAGGTTTTGCACCCATTTGTCTTCTCCTATGTCTTTTAAACAAATTGCTTTTCTTCTCTCTTCCCCTGTCCCTTTTCTTCTTATTTTTCTTAAGTTGATTGTGAATACTGCTTTTTGGTAACTTTCCTCAAATCCTTTCTAGAGTGAGGTAGTGTATAAATCAATTCAAGAAATTACATGATGCCCACAGGGTGAGGCTTGTAAAAATTCTAAGTGGGCCAGATTTTTTTTTTTTCTTTGTATCACTCCCTTCCCTTTCTCCACCCTTGTGTTCTCGCTGGTCATTGCACAGCTCTCCTTCTCCTCCCAGACGCCCCTCTGTAACCCTCCCACCTTCCTCCCTGCCTCTTCATCCTTCATTACCCTGATAAATAATCCTGGCAAAGCCACAAAGTGAAAGGAACTAGTAGCTTTGAGAAAGCAAAAAGACATTCAAAGCTTCTCTTTAATGTCAACCTCAACTTTTGGATACAGCAGAGGTGGTGCAGAGCAATTAGGCTGAGGAATTGCAGATGCGAGCTCCCTACCAGGTGATTTGCAGGGGAGGATGTCTCTGGCAGAGGGGAGGGGTGGAGAGGGCTGACAATGGAAACAGATGGGTTAATGCAGGGAAGGAGGTGGTCAGGTGTGTTGGCAGTGCTGAGGCTGGCTGAAGAGCTGGCATTACTAATTTTAAGTGGGTTGGGAAAACTAGGCTTTTTCTCCTGTGTGTTGGATTTTTTTTTTAATTGTAATATTGGAAAGTTGTGCTTAAAACAAGGCCACTGGAAACAGAGTCCAGGGAATTAAGCCTCCACCATCAAACATTAAAAATCACTTTGGACTTAAAAATCCATTTGCTGGCTTTAAATGCCTTCAATATATATGTTGAGAATCTCTCACCCTCTTTTGCTTTTTGTTTTTATTTTTTGGATGTCATGTCTCCTGCCTGCCTCCCAACTACAACTTCTCAAGTGTTTTTTTTAGGTAGCTGAATCCTGATTCATTCTGACCCAGTTCACTCACTGTCAGGTCATCTCTTTCTCAGTGGTTAGAGACCAAGTGTGGAAAATTAGGAGCCTGACATAATTGCTACAGGGGTAATTCTGCCAAGTCCTGTTGACCCCATCAGTTTGTAGGAAACGATTCTTCTCTGTTTGGGTTCCGGAGACAATGAAATGGGACACAGATCCCCCTCCACTCAGTGCATGTGGACTGACGCCCTATTACGTGCTGAGGGGAGTTGGCAGCATCCTTTTAGCTCAACCTCTTAGAGGAGAAAACTGGAGTCCAGAGAGGTCCAGACTCCCCCTAAGATCACAGAGCCCGCAAGAGGCACAGCTGGGCCCAGAATCCAGGCCTCCAGACTCTTTGGCTGCAGAGAGCCTGGGGAGTTTGAGCCTAGGAGGAGGCACATGAGAAATAATATTTATTGATCATTTACCATGTGTCAGGTGCTATATTAGGTGTTTTACTACTACTACTGTGATGACTACCGCCAATGTCAGCTACTCTGTGTTGGGTCCCTGCTCCTTGCTAGGCACTCTTCTAAGTACTCACACACATTTTGTCTAACCTTATGTAGCCCATGAGGCAAGTATTATTCCCATTTTTACAAATGAGCACTCAGCCCAGAACAGCTAAGTTACCCAAGGAAAAAGCTAGGAAATGTGGGAGCTGGGACGTGAACAAACCCCAGGCTCTCTGACTTGAAACCCATGTTCTTTCCTGAACCTCTATCCTTTTCCCCCAGTAAAAAGTTCTCATTCAACTAGTCAGGCCTTTGCAAAGTCCCATGGTATGTATTTACGATTCAGGGTGTGGGTAAGAAATGCCCCTTTCTGAGAGGTTTTCTTTTCCTTCCCTCTCTGCTGTGCTTCCTGCTCTTCTGATCAAGATGCACATACCTGGGGGGAGTAGGCATGGCAGAATGGAAAGAGCACATACATGTCAGCTCAATTCCTGCTACAATTCGACATGATATCAGGCAAGTTCCCTAACTTCTCTGAGCCTCACTTTCCTCATCTTTTAAAGTGGAAATAATAGAGTCTATGCTTGCAGGTCATGAATTTGCCTGACTCATAGGTGCTCAGGAGGTGATACTTCTCAGTTACGGTATCCCTTGCCACTTCGGATGGCCTTGCTCTCAGAGAGACTACTGACAGAGCTCAGAGTCCCTCAGAGGCCACAGGAAACCTGAGCTCCTATCCCTCCCCCTCCTGTGTGTGACCTTGGGCCTGAAAGTTCTGGGAGGGCAGGGCTGAGTGAGCATCTATGTGGGGCCATTCTGGGTCATGAGTCATTGCCAAGGTTGGGAACTGTTGGGTTCATCAGACTCATCACCCTGTACATGATTCCCACCCTCATTGCAGGGTGATGAGAAAGATTCTCACTTGTTCCACATGTGCTATGGAAGAGGAGAAGGAAAATATCCCCAGACCATGGCTTGGGAGGAGGAGGGGTTCCCAGAGGTGGATGCCAACAGCTTCCAGCAGACACTGAGGTAGAGCAGTGAATAAGAACCATGTGGTTTGGTGATGGAAGCGCTTCTGGGTGCATGTCTGAGTGCATGTGTGCGCATGCTTGCTTGATCTTGGTTGAGCTATTCCATTTATATGAAAGTTCTCTAGGTCTCTCAGAAGCTGGAGGCCTGGTCTGTTTTAACCTGCTCTGTTGGAGACACACACAGGTGTGGTTGCTCTAGTTACAAGACAGAGCATTGAGGTCTAGTGTAGTGGTTCTCAAACCTGGCTGTCATTAGAACCTGTGACCTTACAAAAGCCCTGCAGAGTCCCGGGCCCCACCTCTAGAGAGCTTGATAAAAGGCACTGGGTGGGGAATGAGGCATTGATTTGTATTTTTTTTTTTTGAGATTTAAGATCTTTCATTGATTTTTATTATGGGTGTCAAGTAGAATATAAATTTTAGTGTTCAAGAGGACTTAAAGATCATCTATTGTAATTCTCCAAATTTTTTTTTAATTTATATTTTAAAAGGCTTTCCCCGTATGCCCACTGGGTAGTCAGGCTAGGAGCCGTTGGTATGGTGGACAGGTTGTGGCGTAGGAACCAGACCTGGGTCTGAGCTCCTCTACTAAGGATTAACCAGGGACCAGTGGCTCTGACTATATCATCTCATTTGCTTCTCAAAGCCCTTCTTTGTGGCATGTATCAGCATCCGCCTCTCAGAGAGAAGGAAAAATGCTTAGAGAAGTTGTCCAGCTGGGCAGAGTCTCACCCTGATCCGTGCATTTCCCCATCACTGCCCCATCCGTGGACCCACGGACATATCCTGGCACTGACTACCCTGAAGAGCCAGGGTCAGGCACACCCCTCTAGGCAACAATGGTCATTTACTTAAAAAAGTAAATGACAATTGGCACATTTTCAGCCTGCAACAATAAAGAATAATTTCTCTTCCTTGTGCACAAGAGCTCCAATTATGATTTAATTCAATTCCGATTAACTATGCTTTGATGGCATTTCCATTACATAAAAAATAAATGTATTAGCCAAGCATAATGTGTTTTGACTATAGTTCTGATGCTAATAAGGAGGCTGTTTGGCGGCTATGATTCCGTACTTCATTCCACAGTTAAAAAGATGGAGAGGGAAAAAAAGGATGAGGAAATAACTCTGAGAAATCCCACGCAGAGGGGTGTCGTGATTTGGGGGTGGGGTGGGGGCTGTCAGCATATGCTTGGTATTCACAGGTTTGGTCACAGCTGCTGCTTGAGATGCTTCTGGATGTGAGTGTGGGCAGGTACCAATGGCTGTCCACCTCTTGGGGTGGACTCCTGGGGAGGGTTGGGGTGGGGGAGAGGAGTGAGATGGAGCTGACTGCACCCACCACATGAGGGAGTCAGCAGGCCCGTCCCCACTGCATTTGTGAAAGCAATGCCCCTCCCATCTCTGGGGCTCTTTCACAGGCCAAGTAACCTGCAGCCTATGCCTTAGCTCCTGGCCCCTGCTCACCTGGTTTCCAGCTGGACAGTGCTCTTCAGATGTCCAATGGCCCTCCCCAGTGTCCCTGGCACATCCGTGCAGTTACTACTGCCCTCTTTGGATTCCATGGCACCTGGGCATCCTTTTTTCCCTGAAGAAGGGGACAGACCTGGGTGAGCTTCGGTCCTGACACTGGCTTTACAGCCATTATTCTTTCAACAACTGCCTGAGGTAGGTTTTCATCCCTGTTTTATGGAAGAGGAAACTGTGCTGGATCTGGGCCTGTTTACCCTCAGATTCATTTCTTGAAACTTTCTCTCCTCTCATCTATTTGACAGGGGTTCTGATCTGGGCTGGCTAGCTTCCCCTGAGTTCAGCCAGTGAGGAGCATTGGCCCAAAGTGGGAGGATGGAGGCTGCAGCACTCTGTGGCACTGTCTTCCACCAGATAGGTCTGCCATGGTTCCAGCTTCCACAGGGAGACCCCAGCCCCAGGCTGTGGAAATATCATCCATGCCCTTGGACCTTGGGATGGGGTCTTCAGTTTCTTGCTGTGGCTAATCTTTGAGTTGCCTCATTACTCCTTGTTTGGCTTTTCAGCTCTTCATCTCCTGTGTATCCAATTCTTTATAATAAATTCCCTCTGTTTCAAATACTTGGAGCAGTTCCAGTTCCTCTGGATGAAACTGAAGCTGCAAGAGGTTAAGTCACCACCCAGAGTAACAGCCCCAACACCATACTGTGTTTCCTTGTAGGTTCTAAAAATGTATATACTAATTAAAGCTTCTCTTTAAATTCTTCCTGCTTTCCCTCCTTCCTTCCTCCCTTTCTTCCTTCTTTCATCTGTCTATCTATCTATCTATCTATCTGTCCATCTATCTATATCTGAATAGACAAAGCATAAATATGTCATACTGTACATATGGTTTGATCTACTGTTTATTACATTGTGAGAATTTTATTTTCTCACCTAATTTCAAAAATATATTTAAAGACTATTGAATATTTAGTTATAAGGATTACTCATTTATATAATCTGTTATTGACACTTAGATTCTGTGTACCTTTTCACTTACATAAATAATTACATGGAACTTCTATCTAAGGTGGCAAAATGAAGGCAGATGAACAATTGCTCTCCCCTGGTTCTTGACTAAATGAACAATAGATAATAAATATCTGCTCATCTTCCCTCCTCCACCAAATCATCAGTAGCACCAATAAGAAAAATGTCCCAACCTCATGCCATAAACTTTAAGGAAAGCTTCCGACTCTGCTGATGAGGTTCCTAGCCCAACCCCACAAGTCAAAGGCCAGATTGGGGAGAGGAGGTGACTGAGCAACGTGCTGAGGTTTCTCACTAATCACCCCCCATCTGGAGAGAGGTAGAGAAAGGATGTGGGCATGCTCTCCAGAGAAAAGCCTTATATCCCCTATCACCATCACCGAGATCTTAGGATTGAAGCCAGTGCAGGCAGTCTGACCTGGCTCACCATTTTGCTAGGATAGCATGTCCATACCGTGAAACATGTCAGGAAGCACTGCCTGAGATCACCAAAAAATGCCCAGCATTGCAATACCCCAGCTATCAATGTAGAGCTGGAAAAGGAAGAGCAGACATTAGATGTAATGGGAAGGGAGTCCAGAAAAATTTAATCGCACTGCATAGAAATAGAAAGTCTAGTCAGAACTGTCCAAGTTAAGCATGAGAAAGATGAAAAGAAACCATGTTATAGTCCCCACCCCACCTGGCAAAAATAGACAAACAGATAAAAGAAAGACTCTTGCTTGCAAAGACACGTGAAAAACCCAACCTGAAAGAAAACATATTCCAAGAAAAAAAGAAAACTTCCAATGTGTATTTTGCACTACAGAGGAGCTTAATAAGAATCTGAATCCAATGACACAAGGGCTCAACAGTGAGAAATTAGATGACAGTCCAACACAATGAGATTAAAAGAAAGTTCACAATGCTAAGAAAATTAAGACTCAAACTATAGTGTTACAGAAATCATAAATTATAAGCAAAAAGAACTAAATCAGACAGCTGAAATTAGTATTCTTGACACAGAGAAAAGGTTTACTCTAATAATGGTGAAAGCTGAGCAAAAGGACAGAGATTAAGGCAGCTGGAATAAGGTATTACATGAGAAGAAGGTAATACATGAGAAGGAGAAAGTTGATTCAAAAATAAGGATAATTGGTGTCTCTGCTGAGGAGAACTCACCAAGTGGAATAGAAAATACATTTCATACTGTTGTCTAAAGATTGATAAGACATATCATATTCCAGAAAAAAATGGAACAGAAAGATAAATGAGAGCATATCTTGTTACTACCAAACTTGAGGAATTAAGAAATAATGCTTTCGGCATCTAAACAGAGAAAAACAAGTCACTTTCAAGGAGGAAAATCAAGCTGACCCCAAAATTCTCCACAAAGATGTGCAGTGTCAGAAGGTAATAGAGCAATGCCCAAAAACTTCTGAGGGAATGACAAAGGGACTAACCATGATCTGACCAAAGTATTGTGGAAGTACGTATAAAGGCAAAAGGTAGACCTTCAAAAATGAAACATAGGGACTCAGCTTCCACAAACCCTTCCAGAGAAAGTACTCAGTTGAAATTTAGCCATAGATGGCAGGAAAAGAGAAGAAAAGCTAGTGCCACACTCAGGCAGAAGATGGTGGAGCAACATCTACAAGACCCAGGGGCAAAATATGACCCATGATTGTTATATTCAGCCAAATTGTCTGTTATACGTAAGTACAATAGAAAAGTACTGTATTTTCAAATTTTTAGGAACTCAGAGATCATTAACACAAGTCCTTTGTTAAAAAAAAGAAAGAAAGCTGGTTGATAACATTCAGCCACCATATGATGAACCAATACAGAGAACTGTAGAATGGAGATGGTTTGGCAAAATGACTATAGGTTAGCATTAAATCAATTTAAATAAAGCAAAGATAAAACAAAGACTAAACAACTACAGGAATTATAGTTACATAACAGAATTTAAATATTATAAATGCCAACAAAGTAAAATTACTAATACATCCAAAAAATTAGGAAATAAGGCAGGGGAGGAGAAAATATTAAGGTCCTAATTTTCTCATCTTTCATAGCAAAGGGTCAATCAATACTATCTAAAATGAGATCATGGAGTTAAAATACGTAACGACTCAAACTTCTTATGATATTTTCAGAATTTTTTGCTTAAAGGAGATTTCTTATTTTATTTACATATTTTTTATGGGTTGAATTGTGCCCCCCAAATAGATACATTGGAGTTCTAATCCCTAGTACCTCAGAATGTGGCCCTATTTCAACATAGGGTCTTAATCAAATTAAAATGAGGTCATTAAGGTGGGCCCCAATCCAATGTGACCGGTGTCCTTATAAAAAGGGGACAATATGGACACAGGGACATGCAGGCACAGGGAAGATAGCCACCTACAAGTCAGGGAATGAGTGAGACTACCAGAATCTAGGAAAGAGGCCTGGAACAGATCCTTCCCTTACACCTTTAGAGGGAGCCTGGCCCTGCTGACGCTCTGATCTTGGACCTCTGGTCTTCAGAACTGGGAGACGAGAAATTTCTGCTGTATGACCTAATCTGTGGTACTTTGTTACAGCAGCCCTGGGAAACTAATGCAATAGTTAAAGGTATTGTTTAACAAATTGACTCTCTTATAGTAAAGAGACATTTGTCTAAAGTTTAATAATCCCTGAGTTTTACTTCAATTTATATTTTTTTCTGTAAATTAAGTGAAATAAGTGGAAAGATTTGTTTTCCCCATAATAGTATTATATGAGACTATTTTATGAAATTATTTCCATCTAATCCAAACACTTACCAACCAATGCAATAACATTGAGCATTATTATTATTAAAATAGCAATGTGATGGACTAACAATGGCATCTCATTTTAATTTTCCTTTCTTTAATTACTAAAGAGGTTGAACATTTTTCACAAATCTAGAGGCTACTTGTATTTCTTGTTCTGTTCATGTTTTTAAAGTTATCAGTAATGCTTTATGTTTACTTATTTTAATTATTTTATTGAGGTCATATTGGCTTACAACATTGTTATAATTTCAGGTGTATATTACTATATATCAATTTCTGGATAGACTGCATCGTGTTCACTACCAATAGTCTAGTTTTTATCCATCACCATACATATGTGCCCCTTTACCCCTTTCACCACCCCTCCACCCCTGGTTCTCCTCTGGTAACCACTAATCTGTTCTCCTTATCCTTGTGTTTGTTTATCTTCCACATGTGAGTGAAATCACATGGTGTTTATCTTTCTCTGCCTGGCTTATTTTGCTTAGCATAATACCCTCAAGGTCCATCCATGTTGTTGCAAATGGCACAATTTTGTCTTTTTTATGGCTGCGTTCTATTCCATTGTATATATATACCACATCTTCTTTATCCATTCATCCATTGATGGGCACTTGGGTTGCTTCCACGTCTTGGCTATTGTGAATAATGCTGCAATGAACATAGGGATGCATAAACCTCTTTGAATTGTTGATTTCATCTTCTTTGGATAAATACGTAGTAGTGGATAGCTGGATCATATGCTATTTCTATTTTTAATTTTTTGAGAAATCTCCATACTGTTTTCCACAGTGGCTGCACCAGTTTGCATTCCCACCAGCAGTGTATGAGGGTTCCCTTTTCTCCACATCCTCTCCAACATTTGTTATTTCTTGTCTTGTTAATTATAGCCATTCTGACAGGTGTAAAGTGATATCTCATTGTAGTTTTGATTTGCATTTCCCAAATAATTAGTGATGTTAAAGATCTTTTCATGTGCCTGTTGGCCATCTCTATGTCTTCTTTGGAAAAATGTCTGTTCATATCTTCCACCCATTTTTTGATCAGCTTGTTTGTTTTTTGTTGTTGTTGTTTTCTTTACATATTTTGGAAATTAACCCCTTGTCAGATATATGATTTGCAAATATTTTCTCCCAGTTGGTGGGTTGTATTTTCATTTTGTTCATAGTTTCCTTTGCCTTGCAGAAGCTCTTTAGTCTGATGTAGTCCCATTTGTTTATTTTTTCTTTTGTTTCCCATGCCTGAGTAGACATGGAATTCGAAAAGATACTGCCAAGACTGATGTCAAAGAGTGCACTGCCTATATTTTCTTCTAGGGGTTTTATGGTTTCAGGTCTTACATTTAAATCTTTAATCCGTTTTGAGTGAATTTTTGTGTATGGTGTGAGATAATGGTGTACTTTCATTCTTTTGCATGTGGCTGTCCAGTTTTCCCAACACTACTTATTGAAGAGACTTTCCTTTCTCCATTGTATGTTCTTGGCTCCTTTGTTGAAGATTAGCTGTCCATAGATGTGTGGGTTTATTTCTGGGCTCTCGATTCTATTCCACTGATCTGTGTGTTTGTTTTTGTGCGGGTACCATGCTGTTTTGATTAATAGAGCTTTGTAGCACATTTTGAAGTCAGGGATAGTGAGGCCTCCAGCTTTGTTCTTTTTTCTAGGATTGCTTTGACTATTCAGGGTCTTTTGTTGTTCCATACAAATTTTAGGATCCTTTGTGCTATTTCCATGAAGAATGTCATTGGGATTCTGATTGGGATTGCATTGAATCTGTAAATCGCTTTAGGTAATATGGACATTTTAACTATGTTTATTCTTCTATGCCATGGACATGGAATATCTTTCCATTTCTTTATGTCTTCTTCAATTTCTTTCAATAATATTTTATAGTTTTCAGTGTATAGGTCTTTCACCTCCTTGGTTAAATTTCTTCCTAGTTATTTTATTCTTTTTGTTGCCCTTGTAAGTGGGGTTGTATTCTTGACTTCTTTTTTTGCTAGTTCATTATTAGTGTATAAAAATGCAACTGATTTTTGTAAGTTGATCTTTTACCCTGCAACTCTGCAGTAGTTGTTGATTATTTCTAATAGTTTTCTGGTGGATTCTTTAGGGTTTTCTATATATAGAATCATGTCATCTGCAAGCAATGAGAGTTTTACTTCTTCCTTTCCAATTTGGATCCCTTTTATTTCTTTTTTCTTGCCTAATTGCTCTGGCCAGAACTTCCAGCACTATGTTGAATAAGAGTGGTGAGAGTGGGGACACTTGCCTTGTTCCTGTTTTCAGAGGAATGGCTTTCAGTTTTTCACTGTTATGTGTGATGTTGGCTGTGGGTTTGTCATATGTGGCCTCTATTATGTTGAGATACTTTCCTTCTATACTCATTTTATTGAGAGTTTTAATCATAAATGGATGTTAGACCTTGTCAAATGCTTTCTCTGCATCTATTGAGATGATCATGTGATTTTTATTCTTCACTTTGTTAATGTGGTTTATCACATTGATTGATTTGCAGATGTTGAACCATCCTTGGATCCCTGGAATAAATCCCACTCGATCATGGTGTATGATCCTTTTAATGTATTGTTGTATTCAATTTCCTAATATTTCACTGAGGATTTTTGCATCTATGTTCATCAGTGATACTGGCCTGTAATTTTCCTTTCTTGTGTTGTCCTTGTCTGGTTTTGGTATCAGGGTAATGTTGGCCTCATAGAATGAGTTAGGAAGTGCCTGTCTTCTTCAATATTTTGGAATAGTTTGAGAAGGATACAGATTAAATCTTCTTTGAATGTTTGGTAGAATTCACCAGAGAAACTGTCTGGTCCTGGACTTTTGTTTTTTGGGTGGTTTTGGATTACCTTTTTGGTCTCTTTATTTGTGATCGGTCTATTCAGATTCTCTATTTCTTCTTGATTCAATTTTGGGAGGTTGTATGATTCTAAGAATTTATCCATTTCTTCTAGGTTATCCAACTTGTTGGCATATAGCTTTCCATAGTATTCTCTTATAATCCTTTCTATTTCTGTGATATCCATCGTAATTTCTTCTCTTTCATTTCTAATTTTATTTATTTGAGTCTTCTGTCTTTATTTCTTAGTGAGTCTGGCTAAGGGTTCATCAATTTTGTTTATCTTCTCAAAGAACCAGCTCTTAGGTTCATCGATCCTATTTTTTTTCAGTCTCTCTTTCATTTATTTCTGCTCTAATTTTTATTATGTCCCTTCTGCTAACTTTGGGCTTTGTTTGTTTTTCTTTTTCTAGATTTTTTAAAGTATAATTTATTTACTTGAGATTTTTCTTGTTTGTTGAGGTAACCCTGTATTGCTATAAATTTCCCTCTTAGTACCACTTTTGCTCCATCCCACAAGAGTTGGCATGTTGTGTTTTCACTTTCATTTGTCTCCAGGTATTTTTTGATTTCCCCATTGATGCAATGGTTATTCAGTAGCATATTGTTTAGTCTCCATATATTTGTGACTTTTTGCTTCCTTTCTTGTTTCTTGTACTATATACTTTTTAGTTACTTTCTTAGTGGTTGCCTGGAGATCACAATTAACATCTTAATTTATAACTATCTAGTCAGAATTAATGGCAACTTAGTTACAATAGTATATAAAAACATGGCCTCCATATATATTATCACAAATCACATATTTATATGTCTGTGGCCATCAACATAGATTTATAATTATTGCTTTATGTAGTTGTCTTTTAAATGATATAGGAAAAAAAGAGGAGTTACAAACCAAAAATATAATATTGGCTTTTATATTTACCAATGTTTTATATTTACTTTGCTATATTTACCTTTACCAGAGATCTTCATTTCTTCACATGTAGTTAAATTACTGTCTTGTGTCCTTTCATTTCAGACTGAAGGACTCCCTTTAGCATTTCTTTTTTTTTTTTTTTTTTTGTGGGGCAGACCAGCCCTGAGCTAACATCCGTCGCCAATCTTCCCCTTTTTGCTGAGGAAGACTGGCCCTGGGCTAACATCGTGCCCATCTTCCTCCACTTTATATGGGACGCCGCCACGGCATGGCTGACAGGCAGTGCGTCGGCGGGCGCCCGGGATCCGAACCGGCGAACCCCGGGCTGCCAAGCGCGGACTAAACCGCTGCGCCACCGGGCTGGCCCCCCCCTTTAGCATTTCTTTAGGGCAGGTCTATTAGTGATAAACTCTTTCAATTTTTGTCTGGGTATGTCTTAATTTATCCTTCATTTTTAAAGGCTACACAGAATTCTTCTTTGATAGTTTTTTCTTTCAGCACTTTGAATATGTAATTACACTGCCTTCTAGCTTCCATGATTTCTATGAGAAATCAGCTGTTAGTCTTATCGAAGATACCTGGCATGTGATGAATTGCTTTTCTCTTGGTGCTTTCAGGATTCTCTCTTCATGATTGGCTTTTGACAGTTTACTTGTAACGTCTGAGTGTGGATCTCTTTGAGTTTATCTGACTTGGGATTTGTTGAATTCTTGGATTTGTAGATTCATGTCTTTCATTGAATTTGGGACATTTTTGGCCATAGTTTCTTCCAATATTCTTTCTGACCATTTTTCTCTCTCCTGTCTTTTTGTGACTTCTATTATGCATATGTTGTTATGATTGATAGTGTCACACAGGTCTCTCAGGCTCTGTTCACTCTATTCATTTTTCTTCATTCTTTTTTCTTTCTTCTCCTCAGAATGAGTAATCTCAATTGACATATCTTCAAGCTCACTGATTCTTTCTTCTGCCTGTTGAAATCTGTGGTTGAACCCCACTAGTGGATTTTTCATTTTAGTTACTGTACTTTTGAACCCCAGAATTTCTCTTTGGTTTCTTTTTATAATTTCTGTCTCTTTATTGACATTTTTTCTATTTAGTGAGACATTGTTCTTTTTTTTTTTTTCAGTTCCTTGTCCATGGTTTCTTTTAGTGACATAAGCATATCTAAATAGCTGATTTAGTCTTTGTCCCCAGTAAGTAAAAAGTCTGGTCTTCTTCAGGGATAGTTTCTATTAATTGCTTTTTTTTTCTTTGTATGGGCCGTGCTTTCTTCTTTGTTTGTATGCCTCATAATTTTTGTTGAAAACTGGACATTTTGAACATATTATGTGGTAACTTGGGATATCAAATTTTCACTTTCCCCCAGAGTTTGTGTTGATGCCTGTTGCAGTTGCTGTTTTTTTAATGACTTTTGTGAACAAATTTTCTAAAACCTGTATTCTTTGTTATGCATGGGCACTGAAGTCTCTGTTCTGATAACTTAGTGGTGAGCTAGTGATTCAACAGAAATTGCCTTAAATGCTGAGGTTTAGCTGTTATTTCTTAATTAAGCATTTGCATGGTTGCTGTAAACTTTTGATTACTTTCCTTAGTTCTAATAAAGTTCATTCTTATAGTTTTTACCAATTTAGACACTGCTTTTTGTAGGGGAATGTGCTTTTAGAGTTCCCTACACTACATATTTGCTGATGTCACTGCTTGGGTAGCATCTTTTTAATGATTTTGTTTGTTAAATGAATGAATAATTACAATTATTTATGGAGCACCTACTATGTGTAAGAAACAGTGGTAAGTGCATTAATATATTATATTATTTAAACCTAGTGATAACCTTATAAGATAGGCATTAATATTATCATTTATATTTAAGTCTCTTAGGTCCAAAACATATGGCTGGCCTTGATAGCAGGGAAGAGAGGGCTTGAGGAAGTCACCCTTGGATACCTTGATTTCAGTTGCATAAGTGCCTCAAATTATGGTCAAGGAGGGTAAGAGCCAGACTTAAGTGTCATATTTCTCACACTGCTGGTGAAGGTGGCTGTCAGGACCCAGAGAGCTGACTACTTGCAGGGAGCCTTTGTGACAATTTTGTGCAATGTAAGGGACATAAGCTTCAAAATCTGATTAACCTGGGTGCTCATGACAGCTTCACTACCTCCTAGTTATTGTATCTTGACTGCTTTGAACTCCCATTTTCAGACCTTCAATATGGACTTAATAGTAAATGCCTTTTGGTGAGGAATTTCCTCACAATGGGCATGGCTCAACAAATTGGGAATTTCAGTTTGCTCTGGCTTAAGGAGGAAGAAGTTTATGTCTTGTAGAGACTATTATGATCTAGGCACTGTGTTGGCTTATTCAAGGTTCCAGCTTTTTATGCGCTATACTCCTAAGTCTATTACAGCCATGTATCACTTAATGATGGGGATACCTTCTTAGAAACGTGTTATGCAATTTTGTCATCATGGGAACATCACAGAGTGTACTGAAGGGCAAAAAAATTTGCCACCCCAAAATGTGTCTCTTTAACATGAGGATTATTTTAGGCTGATTATTTTTAAGACATTAAAGACTCAGAAAGTTTTTCTTGTTACCTCCCCCTTAGCTGCCTAAAAGAATTCAGATTAAAAAATCTGTCTCAGGAAGTGAGCTATCACCTTAGGATAACATGAACTAGGTGGTAGTCAGGGACGAACCTAGAAAAGCCCATTTGTTGGGCTCCCTTCTGTATTCTTCTGTTTCTATGCAGCCAAACATTTGTTTTCCAAATGTTTGCTCCTTTCCACCTACCTGTGAATTGCCTTCCTTCCTTTTGAAGTCCCTGACACTCGTCACACTCAAAATCTTTTGTCTTTATCTGAGGATGGTATTTATGGTGAGGGCTTTGACCATTTTGGCAAGTTACTTGATTTTCCTAAGTTTCTCCCATGTATACATATGATAAAACTTGTTTTTCTCTTGTTAATCTGTCTCATGTGAATTTAATTCTTAGACCAGCCACACGAAACCTAGAAGAGTAAGGAAAATTTCTTCCTCCCTTCAGTACTTAGAGAAATCTAGATGGTATAGCCTACTATACACTTAGGCTATGTGGTACTAATCTTACGGGACCAACACGAATTCGTGTATGCAGTCCATTGTTGACTGAAACGTCATTATGCAGTACATGATTGTACAGATTTGTCTGGTTTTGCAGGTCTAGTTGCTGGGCTTTATATTATCTGTGTTTTCCTCACTACTGTGCCTCTAGTCAAGTTATTCCTTTCACCTGAAACCCTGTTCTTTTTTTCCCAGCTACATTTGCTAAAATTTTATCAAGACTCATATTAAAGGCCACCGCTACTGGGAAGCCTGTTTTAGCTCTTCAACTGGAAGCAATCCAATCAGCCTCTGGGCTCCCACAGCACTTTGCCCAGAGCTTCATGCTTTCTCATACATTCTCACTCACTTGCATCCATATTGAAACTGAAGTCAGGTCTGCATATCTCAATACATTTAGGAAATGACTTTTCTATCCCTCCTCTCTTCCTTTGTTCTTCTTTCTTCACATTGGCATAGAAATATCTGTTTTCCATAGTAAATATTCAAATAGAAATATTAATTTGAAGGGATTGCTTGTCAGGTTCAAAAAAAGTTAGTTATATTTGGAATCTTAAACAACCCCACCCACACTCCCCCCATCCCCAAGGCTAACTTCTCTTGAAGGAAGCCTGAGGGGAGTCAAGTGGAACCTGTTGACTGAGAGGCAGGGATCTGCCCCCAGGAAAAGACGAATGGCACCTTGGACCAACTATTGTCAAAGCATTGCTATGGTGGAAAAACCATAGGCTTTGAAGTTAAGACAGCCTTAGATTCAAATTCTGACTTTTAACCTATGGTTTGGATTTCTTTGGGCAAGTTTCTTCACTTTTCTGAGCCTCAGGATTCTCATTGTAAAATTAGGTTCTTATATCCTGCTCATAGGATGATGATGAAGGCTAGGTGGGATGCATTAATGCTTGCTTCAAGAATTCATGAGTGAATAAATGAGTGAATGGTGTCCATCATCAAATGCTGGAGCCCTGTAGTTGGCCTAAAAATTCATTGACTTAGGCAATGGCTTACTAAGGGACACGATGGGAGCAGAAAGTCCCTGGGAGGAGTATTTTATCGTTGACATTGTTTAGGATTGCCAGAACATGGGACAATAAAAAACAGTCTAACTTTTAGTTTTATCATTGTTTTTATAATCTTCTACAGTGTACCCCCTTATTGCTTGTACCCCAATTGGACTGTTCCCCCCAACCCCCCAAATGCCCATAGAATCAGGGCTGCAAATATAGCCACTTTACTGGAGACGGGACTTGAGGATTATGGAGGTAGAAGACCCAGCCCTGGCTATCCCTCTGGGCCCATGATTGTAGATTCTGAGCTATTTCTGAAACTCCTTGCTTGTTCAATCTGAAAAGTAGTTTGCAATGGAAATTTCTCTCTCCTGAAATCCTTGTTAATCTAATTGCAATTGAAATGCATAAATGAAATGACAAAAGCTGCATTTTATCAGCAATTATAGCAATTTTCTTTTATTTACTGGAGTCTGACCTCTGCTGTATTGATGAATTGTACTTTTTCAAGGTCTATTTTGCCATCAGCAAAGTCAGGTTGTTTACAAAATGATTGGCATAAAATGTTGTTTTTCCCTCACCTGTTTTTTCCCCCCATACTTTAAAAAATGTGTCCCAGGTCTGAAAAATTGACTAGGAATTTATGGAGCCTGTACATCTCTATCTGAGTGTATATTTTCACATGGAACTTTGAAGCATCCAACAACAGTCTTTTTAACACCAAAATCTGAAAAACAAGCAGGATTTAGCATCTTGCACCTCTCTCTGAGTCCTTATAGATTTGATGTGTGAAATCTGCACCGATTATCTTTTCAATCCTCCATCTAACTGCTCTTTTCCAAGGTGACATTGTCAGGAAGTCACAGTGGGAAGGTTGAGATGAATGAAGGGCCTTCCCTCCCTCCCCATGTCCAGACAGTCACCAAGTCCTGCTGAACCCCCCTCCTCCCTTTCTCTCCATCTCTACTGCCGTCGCCCTTGTTCAGGCTTTTATCCACTCTCCCCTGGACCACTGCAATAGCCTCCAGACTGGTTTCTCTGCCTTCAGCCTTAAATGCCTTTCCCTCCTCCTTTTCCATCCTACACACAGATGCCAGAATGATCTTTCAGCATCACAAATCGAATGTGCCATTGCTCTGCTTAAACCCTCCAGCGATACCCCATTGCCTACAGGAAAGCATGTCACCTCTTTAGAATGGCCCACAGGACCTTAGGTGACTTGAATCTGAATCCCTCCATCTGTCCACATTGTGACCCACCTCCCCCTGCCCTGCCTCTCACCCTACACCCCATAGACCCAGAACTGGTGCTCGTTGTCTACACCATGTGGTAACTGCCCTCCTCCCCTTTGTTTATGCTGTTTCCTGTGCCTGAACAGCCTCTTTCCTCTTCACCTGACTAACTCTTACTCAAGCTTTACAATAATTTGTCTGTCACCTCCTCTGTGAAGCCTCCCTGACTACTCTAATTTGTATTATGGTCTTTTAATCAAAGTACTTATTGCTTTGCATTGAAATGATCAGTGTTCAATCTGTGCTTTCCTATCAGACTGTGGACAGGTTCCTTAAGGGTAGAAAATGTAATTTAGTTAGCTCTGTTATCTCTAGTGTCTAGCTCAGGTACCCACTTACACACTATCTGTTAAATTATGTTACCTAGTAGTTGCTCAGTAATTGTCAGTTTCCTTCTTTACTTTCCTCATTCCTCAGAGGACTGGTCTCCCCATATGTAAACTGTGTATGAAATTACTTGTCTTGCCAGTAGCTCCATGCATTACTTCTAAGGTCAAATGAGCTATTGGCTATAAATGTGCAATATAAACTTGAAAGCATTTCCTAGTGTTAATTTTGTCTATTATTGCTCCTCTTTGGAACCTCTATCTAACTCTTCAGTCATGCCCCCACCCCCATCAGCAACTCTGCTAGAGAAAAATATTTCAGATAGCAAACAGAAGCCCCCTGACAAACTAAACACCATAAACCAAACCAAAGCAGAACACTAGATGAAGTGGACCCTGACTAACCTAGGCTGTGAACTCATGTTAGGGTTTATTCAGTGCTTTCCCCTTTCCCCTGCTTTCCCCTTTCCCCTTCAAACCATGTAAATGTCCAGGCTGGAGATAGCTGCCCCTTCTTTGGTCTCCCATTTCACACTAGCTCTCAATTCCTTTTTCACAGACTGTCTTGTGTCTGAGCAAATGATAGTTAACATTGTTAATGATAGCTGATATTAGCATTAGCATTATGTGCCAAGGGCTAAACTGAATGGATTGACTCATTTAATTCTCCCCTGAATCCTGAGAGATGGATACTCTTATTATCATCATTTACAAATGAGGAGACTTTGGACTGGCTAAATCACTTGTTGAGAAGCTCCCCAGTTGCTGAGGTAGAAGGGAGTCCAGAAGCTTTACACTTGACCTTCACCCTCTACTGCTTCTCAAGGCTGTGTGTCTAGTTCTCCTGTTGGACTGTGGTCTCCTAGATGGCGAAGTCTTAGTCTGATGTACTCTTGTCCCTCCAGACTTCAAGGAAACATTGCTTTGAAGTGGAAATACTTCCATTGGAAGTATTACAGTGTCAGGGAATAAATTCTGTGGAGACAGAAGATCCAGATTAAAAATCCTGGCTTCATTGCTTTAAAAGTAAACCTCAGTTTCCACTTCTGGAAGATGGGAAGAAAAAAAATGACCTCATAGATCTATTGGGAAATTGAATAAGACATTATAAGTAGAAACACTTAGACAATGCCTGAGTCAGAGGGGATGCTTGGTGAGCACTATGAGCCTCGTGGAGCTTCATTTTTGCTGTTCATGAAAGTGTTTTTCCTATATACTATCATGTTAAAACTCAACATCAACTCTTTGCTGTGTATGTGTGCATGTGTGTGTGTGATTGCCATTCCCATTTTGTGAATGAGGAAACTGAGGCACAGAGAAAGGTTGTTTTGATGTCCTCTAAATAAGTGCCCTTGATTCTAGAAGCACGGTTACCCTGGCTCTTCTGGAATCACTTATCCTGGCCTTGGATCACTTAGGAATCTACTGCCATTGCCAGGCCTGCTCCAAGTCAACTTGGATGACTTTCACTCTATTTGCACTGTGCAGAGTCTGGCAAAATAATGCAAATGATTCTGTTGCATTCTTTTGTTTCCCAAAAGGCCCTCAACCAAGAATGTAAGATGTTGTGGCTAACCAGGGAGTTAGACCTTCAACCTGAAATCAGCCTAAGAGGAATCGCTTTGATTTCCTTTGTTTTTTTAATCCTGACAGTTGTACCTTAAAGGCTTTTGGTTGTGAGAATCCTACCTGTGCCATCCAGGACTGAACACCTGTGACAGAGACCTCCAGATGAGAATGAGGAAGAGCTGGTTCTTACCCTCAAGGAGGTCCTTCCCTGACAATTGTGGGAGACCAACATGTAAACCAGGATTCTAGAATAGTTATGTAGAATTCCCCAGGATGTACATTTGTATGTTCCTTTGGCTGGGAGTATCAGGAAGTGGATTTGTAGCTGGTCCTTGAAGGACCCGGGGTAGTTCACCAGCAGGAGAAAGTGGGAAAATGTGATTTTGGTGGAAAGATGTGAGGGCAAAATCACCCCATCACAAAGGTCTATGGCAAGGAATCAGCTCTCTTTTTTAGAAAGTGGTGATGTCAAATCTGCATTATATCTTGACTCTACAAAGCAACAGGTCGGCAAATGTTTCAAGTGTGGCCTCCTAGCTAGGAGAAAATGGTACCCATCAGTCCTGGTCCTTCCCTCTCCTGGGGACTTATTTCTATACTTGTCATCTTAGCTCTACCAAATATTTAAAGTATGAATAATGGGGGCCCATGGTAAGGAAATCAAGGTCTGCTATTTCTCTTCATTGAGATTAATGATTGTAATTTTCCCTATGGTGGGGCGGGGGGAGCAGGGAAAGTTGCATAAGAAGAATAATCTACTTCGTGAGGAGTGCAGGCCTCATACAAGGATTACCTTGACAATTACATCATTGCGCAGAGCTACATGGAGGAACTTGAAGCAGCAGAAATTACCCCGGGGGATGGTTGGCCTCATGGGCCAACTCAAGCCAGTCAAGTTTCTTTCTGGGATCCCAGATGACCTGTGCTTGGCCCAGTATGGCTTCTTTAAACCCAGTTCTGCAGCTGCTCCTGTGCCCTGCCCAGTGCCCTATGCACTCAACACATAATTGCCAATAAACTTGGCATGAAAACAAGACCTGAGAGGCAATAGAGCATAGCAGTTAAGAGCAAGGACTGTGGAGCCAGGTAGATGCAGGAACAAGTGGTGGCTGGCCACTTGCTAGCTGCGTGACCTTGGGTGAGCCTCAGTGGTCCTCATCTGTTGAATGAGGGTGTCAGGAGGTTATGTAAGGCATCCGGAGCATACTAGGAGCTCTGTAAATGTAGGGCCATTTCCTCCTTTTCTCTAAATATCTTGACCCTACCCCACATTCAGCTCTGAGGCTCCCAAGGGCACCTGGAGAAGTTGCCTATTGCAAATGTCCTGTTTGGAAAAAGCCCTGGGTAAATGGGACCCATGTCTTAGGAAGTCTGAAGACAAGATGTTGAGGGACATTTAGTATTTCTCCAGCTCTGAGTATGCTCCTTCTCCTAGAGACAGTGGCTACTCCCAGGGGATGGGATGGACTAAACTATGACTGACCAGCAGGAGATGGTGATAGGATCATCGTTAAGAATATCACCTCCGGTTCAAACCTGTGTGTTCAAATCCCATCCTTGTGACTCCCTCGCTTAACATCTTCAGGCAAGGGATTTTACTTTGCTAAGCCTCAGCCTTCTCATCTGTAGAATGGAGATAATAATAATACTTGCCTTAGGGGATGTTAGCTCGTTAACATACATCAAATTATTGAGTTCTTGGAACAGCGTCTGGTGCATAGGAAATACTATGTAATCTTTGTTATCAGCCTTGCCTTTTACTGATTCTTGCCCCAAGGTGGTTGTTGTTTTTTTAATTGACTGTATCAATATTTCATCATTCCCCCTTCTTGGGAGAAACGTCCATCTGTTTTTCTTTCCTCTTGCTCTCATCTTGGCCTATGTGCCTTGAAATGCCAGGGCAATGAAGGGAAGGTAATTCTGTGTATGTGAATATTGATCATTTGAGCTTATGATTATGCTTCCCTCTGCATCCATCCATTCCTTTGGTGTTGTGGGAGCCCTGCCACATTGCTGAGAAGTTGAAAAGGGAGATGAGAGGGGAGTCTACCTTTGACAAAAGAGGAAACCAAGGCAACCCTTAACCCCTCTGAGTCTCTGCTTTCACATCTGGAAACTAAGCAGTTTCAATTAGATGGTCTCCAAGGACTCTCTCAGCTCAACATTTCTGACACCAAGACAGCAGGAATTTAATTCATCTGATAGCAAAAAAGAGATTGAGGGCATGGGGCAAGATCTATTCCACAGAAGAATAATGCATTTCCCAAACCAATGGTATATTCATGGAGTTATTTTGAAAAAATTATCAGACAATTCCGTATCATCTTGTTTTAGCAAAAAAAAAAAAAAAAAAAAAAAAAGCCATGTAAGTCTGAGCATGACTATGATAATCTTCCTGACAATTAAATCCTAAAATGCATTGTTCAAGATTCTAGCATAAATGCTATTGCTAAATAATCTTTGGATATTTAGAAGAAGAGAGATTCTTCCATAGAAATAACAACAGTCCCATTAATTACATGGCATTTCATTATTTTAATTAATTTCTTCTTATTGTCTTCTTGCCCAGGGTGCAGTTGGAAGGGCACATCATTAATCCAGAGGAGCAGTCCTCCCTCGTTTCTGGTAGAGGGAGCAGGGGGACCTCTCCATCCTATGATTAATAGCAGTTTTGAATAATTTCAGGTTCCATTTTGCTAATAGAAAGTAAATTGTCCTTGGCAATGACTCCTATGAAGGTTAAAAAAAATCAGTCCTTGACAAGTGACACATGGGTGCCTGTCTTCTGGTTCTATCCCTATTAGGGAGACCTATTTCCTAACACCCGGCAATTGCAGGTCAAGTGGGCTTAAAGTCTCCTTCCCCAGTAAACCATCCCAGCAGGGCATCTGGAGGCAGTAGATAAACTTTGTAGGGGACCTCAGGTAGCTTTCTGAAGTGGTAACTCAGTTATTTCTGGCATAATGGAACCATGTTGGAAGGGGAAGCACTAGGACTCCAACTCAGGTTTTATTAATGACTTGCTGTGAGACTTTTCACTAAGCACTTAACTCCTCTGAACCTTACTGACCTCAACTGAAAAATGGGAAGAACAAGGTTTACCCTTTTTCCCTTGCAGAGTTGTTTTGAATATCACAAGATAATGATGTGAAAGTACTTTTTAAAGTTCTAAGATTTTATAGACAGATAATTAAGAGATAGTGATTAGCAGTCAACATAATATTGCTTAAAAAGTGGTATCCAGCAATAACTCTCTAAAATATTATGAATTCAATCTGGCTCTGTAAAGATATATAGAAAAAAATTTCCGTAAATTAAAGGCGACTAGAAGAGTGAAGACTGATTATATTTTGATCAATCAATCAAAAAGTAGTTATAAAGCACCTACTGTGTGTGCCTTGAGCAATTCTGCTAGGTTCTGTGAGGGAATGCAGAGTAGGAATAGAACTTGTCCTGTGCTTCTTCCTAGGGCTTTTGTGAGGGTTAAATGACCTCGGATATGACATATTATTTCCCTCCCTTTCTCCCTCCCTCTGCTCTTTGCTCCCTCCAACAGATGTTTATTGACACATGTGCACTGTGTGACCATTATCCCGGTAATGAAGACAGAGTGGTGTGCAAGACTGAAGATGTCCCTGGCCTTGGTGAGCTTAAATTCCAGTGGTGGTGATGGACACATATATTGTATCTGGTGGAGATAAATGCTCAGGAAAAGAAGTCAAGTGGGGTAAGGGGATGGGGAGTGTTGGGGGCTATTTTAGATAGGGTGGTCAGAGAAAGCCTCTTTGAGGAGATGCCAAGAGCAGAGACCCTGCAGAATGGAGGGAGTAAGCCACCTAAATATCTGAAGGTTGTTCTGAGCAGAGGGAATAGCAGAGCAGAGCCTTTGAAGGATGGAGAGCAGGGAGTGTCATCATCTGATTAGATTTTAGAAGGCCCACTCTGGCTGCTAGATGGACAGCAGACCGTGGGGTGACAGGAGAGCAGAACCAGGCAGAGTAGTGAGGAAGCTCTTGGCCAGGGACTGGAGAGAGAGCTGACGGTGGCTCCAGGGATGGAGGAGGTGAGAGGTGAGCAGTTTCAGGGCACACATTGAAGAGAGAACCAACAGGACTTGCTGATGGAGGATATGGGAAATGAGAGAATGAGAGAGATCAAGAACAGCTCCAATGTTTTGGGTCTGAGCCACTGGACTGAGAGAGTTTTCACTCAGCGACATGTGGGAGACTCTGGGAGGAGCATGTTTGTGGTCAGCGAGTAGGAATCATAAATTCATTTTTGAGATACTTGAATGGAGATGTCATACACCATTGGATATATGATCAGGAGAGCAATTGGGGCTAGAGGTACTGCATTCATCCAAGCATTTCCTAAACACTTGCAATGTGCCCTCTTGGTAGATCACCTTTGAGATCACCTTGTCTAATCACCATTTTATCCTTTAATGCTTGCTTAATAAAGAACAATGCCTTGCATTGGCAGTTAAGTGCCCAACACATGTTTCCCTTGGCCCTCCAACCTCATTGTTGAGAATGCAGAGACCAGAGTAGGGAGGTCCCTATGAACTAACCCCCTGGTGTACACTGGCCACTTTGCTGCTGCTTAGAGCCCTCAGAAGTCTAGAGAGGGCCAGAGCTCTTTGACAGTCTTGACTTTACATGCATCATCAGGAAATACTGATTATCCTGTTTATTCTGGTTTCTAATCATAACCTCCAGACTCAACTCAAGTACGGAGTCACAGATTGCACACCAGGGGCCCCCATCAGTCTCCCCGTGGTTTCCAGGCATCTCGCTGGGAGTGCAATGTGTTTTGCCTGAAGCTGTGGCCACGTGTCAAGAGCTCACATTTGGGGGAAATTAAGAAGTTGCAGCAGACAACTGCTGCTGATTCATTAGCTGACTGGAAGCTGTCACCAGGTCATTCTTCTAGACTGAGAGATATAAGGCGGCTTTAGAGGAAGGAAGAATGTCAGCCAGCTAAGCACCTATTTAGACAGCAGAGAACTCCATGTTGGCTGCATCTAGGCAAGCACAGCAGCCAGGGCAGTGGAGGAAGCCCCAAACTGAAGACAGGTGAATTTGCTATAGTCCTGCCACAAGTTTTGTCTAGCTGTGTTACTTTGGGTAAGTCATATTTCCTATCTCTTTCCTTATCTGTTCATGAAGAGGTTGACTTACAGGGTATCTAACGGTCCTTTCAGATCTAAAGTACAATGAGAGGCAGGCAGACTCTAAGTGGTAGAGGCAGAGGTGACTTTGCCATTATACTTTCCTCTGCTAGCTCTTTGTCTCACCTCCTAAGTGTTGGGGTTCCCCGGGTTGAGTCTTCTGCACGCTTCTCTTCTCTCTCTGCATACTCACAATGATGGGTGTGCACCTCCTGTGCCAAAGCATGAGCTGCTAATGCCAATGCCTCTAGGTCTGGAGCCAACACAGTGCTGGCCACCTCCATCCAACTGTTCACAGACTCCTTAATATCAAGATGCTCAAAACTGAACTCATCACCTTCCCTTCCAGAACTTTCTTTTCCTCTTGAGTTTTGTGCCTTCATTAATGACACTTAGTCTCCCAATTCGGAAACTGGAGGCCATCTTAGGTCTGCACCTCCTATCCAATCAGTCACTGTCAGTTCTGTTTTGTTGCTATCTATTCTATCCACCCCAGCTTTCCTATCCTCCTTGCCAGTGTCCTGGTTTAGCCTGACATCATCTGCCTCTCCTCTCGGCCTCTGGCTACCTTTAGTGGTGTTATTCTATCGCCAGGCCTGACTTGTTAATTTTTTGCTTGAAACCTCCAATGACTTCCTACCACCTGCTGAAAAAAAAAAAATCAGCACCTTGGGCAATTGATCAATGTTTGTTCAAAGAATCAATGTTTGCTCAAAAGATGAATGTTCAGTTTTTTTAAAATACCAGTAGGGACTGTTTACTGCATTGGGTTTAAAACTTTATTTTCATTATCTTATTTAATATTCATAGCAACCCTGTGTAGAAGATATTATTATCTCCACTTTATAGATGAGGAAGTTGAGATTAAAGAGATTAAGGAACTGCTTGAAGAACCCTACTGGTAAGTGGTAGGACTGGGAGTGAAATCTAGGTAGGAGCAGACATTGAAGGTCTGTCCTTCATCCTGCCCTGCTCCAGCATGCAGGAGCCTTCACAGGTGGTCTCAGCTTAGTTGTTCTACTTCCCGCTGCTCTCCTCATCTCCTCCTAACACATATCATTTGTCTATTTTTATTAGAGTACCTACTACAACTCAAATTCTCCATGGGCTTTCATACTGGAATGCCTTTGCCTTTGAGATTTTCCCTGTCTGGGATGCTATTTCCATCCAATAAGTTCCTACTTTTCTTGGAGGCTCCATTCTAAGAGCACATCTGTGAAAACTCTTCTCTGTACCCCAGGCAGAATCCATCATATTGTCTGTTCCATCAAAGCACTATACTTTGCCTCCTTCCATAGCATCTACTATGCTGTGATTTGAATGGAAGCTCACTATTAATACACCAGAAGATTCTGAGTTCTTTGATGGCAAAGACAGTATCTCTTTCCACTTTGTAGCACTTTCTATCAGTCCCCAATGCCTAAGTGAGCGCCTAATTCATAGGAACAGCTCAATAAATGCCTATTGAATTGAATGGAGCCCAAAGCCAAATATCATGATAGCACTAGATAGCATTGTTGGTAACGGCCATGTTAGGGAGAACAGTGATGTAATTTGAGTTATTATACTCCACAGTTTTATTGATCATTGGCTGTGCATCCTGCCCTGAGCTATGAATTTTGGAGGAAATTGAAGATGGAAAAGGCACAGTTATCATATTGGCTAACATTAATTGAACACTTACTACATTTCCAGCTGTGCTTTATGTGTAGTTTCTCATTTAATCTTCATGCCAAGCCTATGAGTTACAAATGGTTTCATTCCTATTTATAAGTGAGTAAGAGTGTCTAGTCTGATTGAGAAGACAGAATTCACATATTGAAACATAAATGATAATGCATATTTTAATACTATGAGATGCAGCAGAGGTACAGGAATGCATTGGACTAGAGATGCAGGACCTGGGCCCTAGACTCAGTTATGCTATTCATTTGCAGTGTGACTTAGAGACCTCAGTTTACTTCATCTGTGAAACTGACAAGAAGGTCAGACGGAGGTAATTGTCATGGGTCATAAAATCTCAAAAAGACTTGTGGCTTTCCATCACTACCATCTCTAATGTTTGCTGTGAATTTACAACTTCCAAAATAGTCATTACCTTGTGCTCTGTGTTGAATACTGTTCCCTCACTGCCCCCTTCAAATTCATGTCTCTCTAGAACTTGTGAATGTGACCCTATATGGACAGCGGGTCTTTGCAGGTGTAATCTTACTAAGATGAGGTCATACTGGATTAGGGTGGGCCCTATTCCAATGATTGGTGTCTTATAAGAAGAGGGGAATTCAGACACACAAAGAGGAGAACACCATGTGAAGATGGAGACAGAGGTCGGAGTGATACACTCTCAAGCTAAGGAACACCAAAGATTGCTGGCAACCATCAGAGGCTGGGAGAGAGGCACGGAACAGATTCTCCCCTGGAGCCTCCAGGAAAGAATCAATCCTGCTGACACCTTGATTTCTGACTTCTAGCCTCCAGAACTGTGAGAGGATAAATTTCATTGTTTTAAGCCCCCCAGTTTGTAGTACTTTGTTATGGCAGCCCTAGGAAACCAATGCACTATGGATGATGATGATGATTTTCATGACAATAATAGTAATAATACTAGCAATGATCTATAAAACTAGAATTGGATTTCTTTCTGTGGAAGTGTTACTACACAACCTTAAAATACCTGCATGCATTTTGACCAGTTTGTTTGGAGTGATCCGGCTAAAAATATAAGGCCATGTGCTTGACAGGGACTTAACTTGGCTGCCTTGAAAGTTCCTTAAAGAGATAGCCACCCTCCAGAAAAACCCCATGTGACTACTGCTTGGGAGAGGTATGTCAGGCATCTCAAGACACCTTGGACAGAGAAAACAAAACAAAGGTTAATAAGTGGCCAAATAGAAATGCCCAAGGGCAGGCGCTGGATCTGCAGGTTGATTTGTGAAGGAGCCACTTCTCACAAGGGCAACTCTATGCACCTGCCTTCCAGGTGAGCAGCAGCAGGGAGTAACTTATTTAAGTGTGGTTAACGATTCTTCAGCCTGTCCCTGGGGAGGCCAGCTAGTACTGCAGGAGAATCAAGTCTTAGGGATTACTTACTCTGTGCCATATACTTTGTGAAGAACATTACATCATCTCATTGAGTGCTGAGAACCACAGTCACCCATATCTTACAGGGGAGGAAATCAAGGTTTAGAAAATCCAGGCAAGTCCCCTGGGCACAAGACTAAACCTGGGACTTTGATTTTGGAGCCTGAATTGTTAACCATGACACTGCACTTGGTGAATCTTCCCCATTTTTCTGACCAGAGAGAATTGCCAAAAGCCGGTCAACGGGGTTCTTGGTTAAGGACCCGATTAACCACCCCATCCACACATCCCACTGTGTAGGATGAATGAACAGTTTCTTCTATCAAGTTCAAAGCAGTCTGTTCTAGCGAATTCAAAGTATGTCATCTGCCTCCTTTAGCACACTGCACCCTGGACTGCATTCTAGTTGGTTTTATACATAACCCAGAGGCCAGCTAAGGTTCGCGACCCTTTGACATTCAAATTAGGTTGGTTTGAATCCCATATATGGGCTGTGGGAGCCCCAAATCTTCTCCATCTGATGATTCTGAGTGTGTGTATATGTGAGTGAGAGAGAGAGAATGAGAACTACTGGGAGAGAGTATGAAAGAGACAGAGAGAGAGAGAGAAAGAGAGAATATGGTTTTCTTAGTCCCTTCTGCCTCCAAGGTCCTGCTTCTGCTCAGTAAATTCAGTTACTGGATCATCTCACCATTCCTTCGGTCTGCTCTGTTCTGTATTACTCCAGCTGGGGAACAGAACCTTTCCTTTGATTTTCCTTTAAACCACTGCTCACAGGCATTTGTGAATGCAGCAAACTGGCAGGCTGGAGGTGATGAAGGGGTTTATTTGGCCAGGTTGCTCTGCACCCTTCCCCTGGGGGTTTTCTGCCTTTCCAGCTCTCCTCTCTACCCATCCACCCCCCGACCCCACTTCTGGAAGGCCCACCTTGCCATGTCCAAAGACTCAATAATATGCTCTGTGAAACAATGGGCCATTTACTCCAGGGCTCTCATTTAGCAGAAATAAAAAATTGGCAGGGTCTTTAGAATTTTAGTTCATGCCTCCCCTGCCTACGTCAGTGATGGCAATGGAGCAGTTTAGGAATGAGATAATCCAGACAGAAATTAAATCAGGCCCCACCCCCTTAAAAAGCAAAAGTGGTTACTGTCCATTATACTGTAAATTACAGTAATTTTCTCCCTTCCTCTTGGTCACTTGTCTGATGACTCTGCCAGACCACGTGCATCCTGGGGGAAGGGACTGGGTGACACCATCCCTGTGTCCCTCTGAGGACCTACCATAGTGCCTGCCATAGGATAAGGGCCCAGAGAGAGCTGGTGAGGGCAGATTGCTTCTCTAGGTGGTCATTTTCTGGGGAGGTCACCTTCAGAGAATGTAATTTCTTGCCTTCGACTTTTAAATAATGGAAAGAAGAATGTATATACCTGCTAGAGTGTTAAATGAGGGAGTATTTCAGGGAACTCTCCCAGGATTACTATGGCTGACTCTTCTTATCTGTGCCTTCGCAGGCCCCTGCATCCTGGCTCCTTTGTTGGAAGCATTGCTAGATCAGGGCCCCTTATTTGGATCTGTGGGGATTCTTCATCCTGCAAGAGAACTCAGTCTCGGCAACCCCAGGCGGGCCTGAGTCAGGCACAGTAGGGACAGGGCAGACAGCTCCCTTGCTGGGAGGTCTCCATGTTAAGTGTCCAAGTAATTAACATTGCTCAGTGGAGGGGACATCTCTGTGATTAATCACAACTTGCAGAGAATTCAGAGACTGAAAAAGCAGCAATTCACTTATTTAGTGTGTATTATGTACTAGGCATCTATATTGAACCTTTATGTCTACCTCTAAATTAAAAAATAGTTTTTTGAGGCAATTACACATAAGACCTTTGCCTTTAAAAAACCTATTTAGAAAGTTTTACATAATATGGTCAGGGAAACCAAACTAATGAATCTTAGAAGTTTGTCTTAGAAGAAATTCTTCTTAGAAACCTGAAGTCTAGGGCTTCAAGAATAAGAATTTCTGAGTTCAGTCTTCAGTTCCCTTATGTTTGTGACATCCCCTTGAGACTGTACCTAGGAGCAGACCATTCACATAGTAGGTGTTAACTGAGTGATTAAATAGAAGAATAAATGAGACAAGACATTGAGATGCTGACGGGTAGAGTCTCCCTCCTCTCGCGTCAGCACTGACGCTCCGAGTGCACACACACAGACAGAGGGCCAGCCAGGCGTGTTTCAGAAACACTGTGCTCTTTTGTCCCAGAGCATCCGTGTCATCTAGAGTTGGATGGAATTTTTAATTGCTGATATATTTTTTTACCATACACAATACGCCTTATTTCTAAGATGTACAGATATGAAAGAAGCATTGTGTCAGTTTAATTGGTGGAGTTTTTTCCTTTATTAATGCACATATAATAGTGGGGAGTCTTCGGTGGCATGTCAGATTTGATGAAATATAGTATATGGAATCACTGTTAAATTCGATTTTTACTGATTGTTTTGTTGTTATCTAAGTAATGCTTTGTTCTATTTTGCTTGTTATTTCTGCCCTCTTAATTCTTTGTTGTCTCTGAGTTCTTTTTCATCTTGGATGAAGACAGAGGAGACGCAGTTGGGCTGCGGTATCTTTTGACTCGCATCAGTGGGCCCTGGTCAAAAGAAATTGGAGGACTTCTGCTCCAGACCAGAGAATCTGTTCCATCCCTTCTCATTCCTGTGCCTGTGTCAGACATCACTAATTGATTGCTGCACCCTTTCCTGTTGAGCTCAGATAAGAGCCCACAATCCTTCTCACTGCAGCCCATGGGGCAGTCACTACCAATTACCTGGGCTTGACATTCAAGATAAAACCTACTTGACATCACAAGCATTTTGGATCCTGTCCCTGGATCAAGCCAAACCACTGGATGGCTTTGAATTTGTGTTACATTTTCTTTGCATTTGGCAGCTATGTCCTAGGCTTTTATTGAGAAATGATACAAAAATTGCCTTATGAAACTGTTTTCTGCATTTTTGTGGGGAAGTTGTTAGTCATTATTCACTACATCATCTAGTGCACCTCATAAAATTTTTTTAAAGTATTAACTACTAGGAAATACTTAAATAGTTTCTATCTCTTGAGAAACGGCTCTATTTCTTTCTCTGATGATTAAGACTACGTGACTAACTAGGTCTCCCTTTTGCTGCCAAGAAGCTGAGAGCCACATCCAAGGGATCTTTACAGATTTACCTTTTATATTTGTGTTCTTCCTCCGGCCCCAATTTTTGACTTTAGCCTTTATATATGTCATGAATTCCTCTTTTTTATTTTATCATGCACTATGCTTTCATTCTTACTGTATAATGTATAGTCTTACTGTAAAGCTTTTGGTGAAGTATTGTGGGCCAAAGTGAAATGAAAAAAAAGAGTTAAGTTGGGTGGTTCAGTCTATCAGGCCAACAGGTGTTGAGAGAAGAGTGAGGTAGAAGTGGCCAAAGTTTTCGTGGAGGAAAACAGGCATGCTTGTAATGTGACGGAACCGCTAACCCTTCAGATCTGGGCGACTGTGGTAGGCGGCTTCTAAAACGGCCCTGAATGATCCTTGCCTCCTGGTCTTCACTCCCCTGTAATCCCCTCCCCTTTCTTGCAGCCTGTGAGAGACCCTGAGCCAGAGGACCCAGCTAAGCCACAAAAACGGTGAGATAATAGACTTTGTTGCTTCAAGCCCATAAGTTTTGCGGTCATTCTTTTGCGCAGTCGTAGACAACTAAAACAGGAACACTTCCTGGCTTATGTAGACCTCTCATTTGATTCATACATCAACACTAACAGCTAAGTGTTATCACTGGTCCCAGGGCATACAAAGGGAAACTGAAGCTCAGAGAGGAGCAATGTCATGGTTAAGCTCACCCAGATAGTGGAGTGGCAGAGAACGTGAAGTCACGTTGTGCAAGTACAGGCTCTTTGCTCTACAACTCTTGAGTTCTTCACTCAAGGGAGATATGAGCTCTGCCGTATGGCAACCAACTAGCTGGTGAAATTGATGGAACTTGACAGCTTTCACCTGTATTGTCATGCCGTTGATACAAGAACACATTTTATTGAATGTCTAGAGGCCCCCTCATTTGCTGGAGTTTTAGTCTTCATGTACAAAGTAGGTGGCGCAGTGAATATATTTAGTAATTATAATTTTATAACAAGCTTATATTGAGAATCTGTGTGCCAGTTACTTTTGCTTTTACACCTGTTGTCTCATTGAACTTATAGCATTTGAGCCTCACAGCTATCAATGAGGCAGATGGGAGGCTCACAGAGGTTGAAGGACTTGCCCAAGATCATCCAGCTAGAAAGTCACGGAGACAAAGTTTAAACCCAGCTCTATCCCATGCCACAGCCTGAGGTTTCTTTGCCACAAGCCAGCAGCCTTGATTGGGTTCCCTTTCTGTAGCTAGATTAATTCCAGGAAACTGGCAACTGTTGAAGTTGAGGGAAGTTTCCTTCTGAAGTTTTTGTTAGTGGAAAGAATGTCTTTTTGAAAACCCCTAAAACTCTAAAGAACAAATTCAAACACCTACTTATACCACTGTTAAAATTTAGAACTCAGCAGCCACAAAATTCCCCATTGTATTAAAGGACATATTCCTGTCCCCAAAGGAAAGAATAAAGCCATTTTGAAATTGGTATCAGCTTCATCTTTAACAGACCCTTCTCAAGGACTTTTACATGTAAACAAGATCGTTAAACACTTAATTTGACATTTATTACCTTTAAATATTCATAAGCCACTGAGTACCGGGAAACACCTACTGCACCGTTCAAGCCTGACTGAGTCTCTCAGAATATGATGTGCACGTGAATTACTTTCAGGAACTTCATGGTGTATCTTTCTCCTCTGAAACTTTAATGACGGCCACTAAGTCTATGAATTGTCTTGTTTGCAAACAAGGTTGTAAACCCAACAAAGCAACCTGTGTCTATTTCATTATACATGTGAGGAAAATTCTGCTTTCCTTCAAAGAAATTAGCAGGAAGACATGCACATTTTATCTTGATTTGTTCTCCCAGCCTTTTCCACTCTTCTTGGTTAAACCACCAACTCTGGAAGGCTGCCTCCTCTTCAGTCCTGATAATTGTGACCAAGATTTGGCATCAGTTCTAGGATGTGAAATGGGAAACTGACAGCCTGATAGCATGGAGAAGGGAAATGCATTTCTATTACACTGCAAACATTGTCCTATGTAGATGGGGAAAGAAACTTACCCTCAGATACACTGGTGAAACTCTGGCTGTGCCTTGTTTTCCCCTCTCGGATACCGAAGTTAAAAACATTACTCGGGCGTGAAGTCAGAGCAGTGAGGATCTGCCTAAGGAAGTGGAGGTCGTAGGGATGGGGCAGGTGAGAGAAGGAGTTCTATCGACACCCTTCATAATTCCTGTAGGGCAAAGTCTTGTGATATTGTTGATGCTGTAATGTCAGTATCAAATCTTTTTCATGTTGATAGTAATCATAATAATTATCATGTCCATTGTATAAGTAAGGAAACAGGCTCAGGGAGTTTGAGTGACTAGTTCAAAGTTGCACCGCTGGGCTATTCTTGGCTATTCTGACCCTAACTTTAGGACTCTTTCCACTACAAACGCCTAATTTTAAAAGTTCGACCCCTGACTCTGGGATTTCCCAACATCCCTTGAAGGAGCTAGAGATTGAGAGCATGAGTCAGAGAAGGCCAAGGGGAGATGTGCCCTCTGTCTTCAAGTAAAGGAATTAGGCCTGTTCTGTGTGGCTGTAGGTAACAGAGTTAGATCAATTGGTAGAAATTCAAGGAAGCAGATAAAAGGGAGAATTCTCTAATCATGTACCCAATAATGAATCAGGTGACAGTGATAGGTGGTGAGCTTCTTGTTCTGAAAATGTTCCAACAGAATCTGGCTGATCCTCTGACTGGGAGGCTGTGGCTGGGATTCCTGCACTGGGTGAGGAGTTGGACCAGAAGGAGCGCCGAGTCCGTGGGTGGTGTGCTTGATTGCTGAGTGCAGAGGTCTCTGTCACAGCTCAGCTTGATGCTCAATTAAGTGCGCGAATGTAAAACTAATGTAAAAACCTCAGGATTCCGCAGAGGGGCTGCAGGGGCTACAAATGTTTGATTTGAATTTTAAAAGTTTTATTTTTTTCTAATGAAACAGAAAAAAGACGTTGATATAGAGCCTAAATATATGAGAATTTAGTAAACGATTAAAGGTGGCACGTTTCCCCCCCGCCCCAAAAAGGGAGGATAAATTCTTCAATAAATATTTTGGGACAATGACTAGCCATTAGGACAAAAACATAAAGCTGGACTCCCTCCTTCATTCCTTACATGAGAATAAATTCAGGTTAATCAAAGATTTAAACCTTAAAAATAAATATTAGAAAATATGTGAGGATACACACACACACACACACACGCATACATGCACATAGCACATATGATAGATGAAGAGTGGATTTCCTTAGTCTATACAGAATTTTTTAATGGATACTTTGGAATTCTTGCATGTGTGTCATTGATCAGAGCAGTTGTAGCTCTATGTTTTTTTTGTTTTTAAAAGTCAGGCTTGTGCCTGTTGCTCATGTGAATTTGTTCGCCCCTCCAGCCCGGGGGAGCTGAAGAGAGTGAGGTGATCTATTCCCAGCATGGCTCAGGGCCTCTATTCCTGGCACTCTCCTGTGACAACAAAATGGACAGTTGGATAAAAAATAGAAACCACATTTCAAATGTTTTGTTTTGTGGTAATATTGAATTAGGAATAGTTTTATTGTTTATTATAACTTTTGGGGATTCCTTTTCTATTTTTTTATACTTATGTAAAAGAAATACAAGGTGTTGGAAGTCTTCAGTGACTCAACTTTGAAAATTTCCTTCTGCTCCTCTTTGGAGCTTTTGGATCAGATGATTTGAGGAGGGTCCTGAGATTGTAGGGCAAGCAATTAAAAAATGTGCCATTTGCAGTTACTGAGAGGTGCAAATAAGAGTATTCTTGAGACTGGCGAAACTATACAATGCAGAGAAGTAAAATGAATGCTGAGGTTGATATATGGTTGTAATTTCACAACCTCCTTGTTCTCATGGACTTTATAAGTCGATGTTACATCTTGAACTTAAATAAATTAAAGTTACACAGACTTTTGTTTTTCTTATTGGGGCTCCTGGTAAGATTTCATTGGGGGAAAAATGGTTTTCACTATTAAAATGTTTGAAAAATCAATGACTTTAACATGTGTGTTTTTTTTTTTTCTGGAAAAAGTCTCCTTTGATTATCATTGCTTTTCCTTTTCTCTTTTTGCCTTGGCTGCCAGGATGCTGAGAACTATATTTTCAACTGCAATAGTGCCCAGAGCTTAAGTGTTCTAGAATAATCGTTTTCCTTCTCTCCCCATCACTACTTAAATTCTTCCTGTTAAGAACATTTGATTTTCTACTATCTATAGATTGGTAGCCTTTTTTTAAAAACAAAACTGTTTCTTTTTTTTTTCTGGAGGCAGATGGGGTATTTTCATTCAACAAATATTTAATTTAACAAATACTTATTGCATCTCTGTTATATTTCAAGTACATTTCTAGGTACAGAGACATTAGATAACAAAGCAAATTCTCTGGCATCGTAGAGTCAACATTCTAATTGATAAAGGTAGACAATGAACATAAATGTTTAATGTGTTGGGAAATGATGAGAGCTATGGAGAAAAATGAATCAAGGTAAGGGGGCAGAGGGTGAGGGTTAGAGGAGGGGTTTCATTTTAGGTCACAGATGGCTTTTCTGAAAAAAAAAATGAGATTGGAACAGAGACTTGAATAAAGTGAGGGAGCAAGATATGGGCGAGGTATGGTGACATGTGAGGAAAAAGCCACCCAGTCGAAGAAAACAGCAAAGGGCATGAGGTTGGAACAAATCTGATGAATTCAAGTAAGAGCCAGAGGATAGAGGTGGCTGGAACAGACCTAGTGAGGGGTGGAGTAGTGGGAGATGTGGTTAGAGAGGTAATACGGAGGCTTGGACACCTTGTGCATACATCTACAAATTGAGAACTAGAGAGGTGATTGCATTTTCCCTCACACCGTTGGAAAATGACGGGATGGTGGACTGCCGACTGTATTCCCTCACACACTCGTTCACTTTTGCTGTCCACTCACTTCTGTGGACACTGTTGACCAGGGCAGGGCCAGAGTCTTTCTAAGGAGCTCAGAAACCACAGAAATCTTATTATTCCTTCCGTTCTGCCTGTTTTTATTCTCACTTGTCTATAGACACTGATGTCTTCAGCCTTTTGCCTGAGCCCTGTTAGCTCCTAAGCTAGTCCTGGTCAAGGGCTGACCCAGAAGTCGGGATTAACCTTGATACTTCAGGCTGAAATCTTGACTGCCAGAATGATGAAGATGATCCTGTTGACGACGATGATGATGTTGATGATGGTAGTGATGATAGCAGCACCTACCATTTATCGAGCCCTTACTCTGAGGGAGTCCTCACAATCTTGCAGGACAGCTAACATTCACAGTCTGTAAATGAGGAAACTGAGGCTCAGAGATGACAAATACTTCACCCTAGACCTCACATCTTAGAAGTGGTGAGCAGGTGTTTGAACCCAGATCTATCTGACTTCAGAGAAAGAGTTATTTCCACTAAAGAGTGCTTCTGGGTGGGAAATCCAGGCTCCCGTGTGGTCACTAGGAAGCAGCCCACCCCAAATGCATGCCTTCTGGCCTCAGCTCAAGGACAGGGCCTCTTTCACAGTTTCTGATTAATGCTCTAGCCACCTGTTAGGAGGTCACCTGAATGGTATTTTCCAGAATCCTGCCCAGGTCATGATGCCCTGTTCATCATCACCTGATAAACCCCTGAAGCAAGTCCTTCCTATACAATGTGGACAATTGTCACTTTTTGGACATCGGGCATCACTGATGATAGACATTTTGGCTGCTGTGCCTTAACCACCATGAATCAGGCCCAGCTTTTCCACATGGTTTTTTCAGTTTATATAATTTGAACTTCTGGTTACCTGCTTCAGGGGCCAATCCTTTAGCTAGTGATTTTCTTTAGCCTGAGTTCTAGACAGGCCCTGCCTGGCTTACCCTTCTTTCTGAGTCCCCCTGAGTTATGATCCTTTTCCTTGATGTGAGAATATATTCTACAAATGCAGAACTATTTTGAGCATTTTTGCCAGGATTTTATCCCCTATGTGCTCACTTTTTTTGGATATATTCCAAAACAATTTTTTTTTTCAGTATAATTTCTGGGGAGGAAGATAACTGTGTTTAAAACTTGATAGTTTAAGGGAAGATGGAAACTTTTTCAAGAATTAAGAAAATGCTTCATCATTTATTTCTTTGGCAGAATATCTACATTTGTTTCCCTTGAAATCCTTAGAAATTAAGAGCATACTGTATTCATTTTCAAATTACAGAAAATAAGGTGAAAAAAGAGTAAATAGAACAAAAGAAATACACACTTTTCTGAAAGCAAAGTTCTCTTAATCTGCTTGGTCACATGGATTCATTTATTTGCTTAAAGAAGGAATTGGCAAACTATTTGTAAAGGGCCAGATAGTAAATATTTTAGGCTTTGTGGCCATACAATCTCTCAGAACTACTCAGCTTTGCCATTGTAACACAAAAGCAGCTGTAGACAGTACACAACTGAATGGGTGTCAGTGTTCCAGCAAAACTTTATTTCTAAAGCAGGTGGTGAGATTTGGCCTATAAACTATAATTTGTTGACTCTTATTCTAATAAAAGAATACCTACTATGTGTCAGCTTATGCTAGCAACAAGATAGAAACAAAGATGGTCAGAACTGGAAGGACTCTTCCAGATCATCTATTCCAAGTCCTTCATTTTATCTATAAGGATTTGTTGGTTACTTAAGGTGACACAGCTTGTTAACAGCAGCAATGAGAAAATAAAGAAAATAACATTTCTTGGCTACCTCCCATGATAAAGATTGCTATTGTCCCTAATATCCATATTCCCTATCTTCCTTAGGAATGGAATCCCAGGTTTTAATCTGGATTCATGGCCACTGGAATTAAGACTCTATTTCCCAGCCTCCCTTGCCTTTGGGTGTAGCCATGTAACTGAGTTCCACTCAATGTTTGTGTGCTACTTGGAGAAAGTATCCTTAAAGAAAGGGAATGTGCCATTCTTTCTCCCTTTCTCTTTTCTGCTGGCTGGAATGTGGATGTGATGGCTGAAATTTGAGCAGCCATCTTGCACCATGGTGAAAGCATTGTGCTGAGAATGGTGAATCAATGAGAGATAAAGAGCTCAGGTGCCTGATGCTATGGAGCACCACGTCTGGACTGAGCTGCCCCCAGACTTCTTTTAATCAGCACTTTGAAGACGTTATTCCATTGCTTTCTGGCTTGGATTGCAACTGATGAGGTCTGTAGTCATTCTCATCTTTGTTCCTTTCTATGTAATGTGTCGTTTTCTTTCATTGCTCTTAAGATTGCCTTCATTGTGAATTTTTAGCAATTTGAGTGTGATGTGCATCAGTGTGATTTTCTTTGTATTTATACTTCTTGGGGTGTGTAAATTTGCAAAATTTTAAGCCATTATGGCCTCAAATTTTTTTTTTTGTCCCCCACTCCACTCCTGGTTTCTGGGACTTCAATTACATGTATGTTAGATTCTTTTATATAGTCCCATAGAACACTAAGGCTCTGTATTATTTTTCCAGCTTTTTTTCTCTCTGTGACTCAATTTGGATAGTTTTTTAGTCTTGTCTTCAAGGTCACTAATTGTTTTTTTCCTGCTGAATCTTTGGCTGGTAAGCCTATCTAGTAAATTTTCATTTCAGATATTGTAGTTTTCAGCTCTGGAAGTGTTATTTGTCTTTCTTTTTCACAGTTTCCATTTCTCTCTTTGTTATATTCAGATTTTTCCTGAAATCCTCAAATATAGTTGTGATAGATTTTAAAAAGCCTTTCTGTGCTAATTCCAAAATATCTGTAAATTCTGTATCTCTTTCTATTGATTTATTTTTCTCCCTAGTATATGGTTACATTTTCCTACTTGTTCACATGTCTAGTCATTTTTTTGGGATGTTGGATATTAAGCACACTATGTTTTTGAATGTCTAGATTTTGTTGTCTTCTTTTAAAGAGTATTGAATTTGACTTTGGCAAGTAGTTAATTTATTTATAGATTAGCTTGATCTTTTTGAGACTTTTTAAAAAGTTTTCTTAGGGCAAGTCAAGAGCTTTTACTCTAAGGATGGTTTAGCTCTTCTCCTAAGATGTGATCTTTCTGGAGTTTCTACTGAATATTTACAGTGTGTTCGATGAGGTGCAAACTCTGGGAGTTGTTCAACTTACAGCTTTCCCATAGTTATTCTCTTTCTGTTAGTTATTCTTTGCCTGGGCTCATGGAGTCTCATCTATGCACAGCTTAGTGTTAAGTCAAGAACTCAAGGGGATTCCTATATTGAGTTTTTGGAACTCTTTTTCTCTATAGTTCCTTCTTCTCTGGTACAGTAGTTTGCATTTCAGCTGCCTCAGTCTCCCTAAATATTCTATTTTTTCAAGACTGTTATTCTTTGCTTGGGTTTCCTTCCCTGTTCCAGGGAGAAGCCAACAGGTAGAAATCTGCAGCAATCATTAGTCTCACCTTCTTTGTTTCCCTTATCAAGGATCATAGTCATGCACCGCATTTTGCCTAATGTCTGAAAAAAGTTATTTCATATAGTTTGTTCAGTTTTCTAGTTGTTTATGGTAAGAAGGCTAGTCTAGTACCAGTAATTACATCATAGTTGGAAGTGAGATTATACTCATGTGTAAAAGAAAGAGAACAAGAAATGTCTACTTGTGTCTTGTGTAAACCAGTGTAATTTTCATTTTTTATGTTACTTGCAGCCAAACCCAATCTTAAATACTCCAGCATGCCAAGCACCAAGCTAGGTATTTCATATACATTATTTCATAGATCTCATTTTAGTATCATGAAAGTCCCATAAAGTAGTATTGTTATTGTTATTCCCATTTTACAGATGAAGAGAACTGAATCAGAAAGGAAAAGAAAGTGGAATTAAAGATTCTCCTTGAAATTCCACTGAGCAGTTAATAAGGGTCTCTATTTGAGTTATCACTGAGAGAATGATAGGTAAGTTGTCTAAAAGATATTGGAAAGATATAATTAGTTGATATTAATGAGTGATTGATATGGATAGAGAGGAAGAAGCTGTGATTCTTGATATCTAGTATAATAGCAGTATCCTGAATATACACAGGAAAGATTCAATGACAGTTTCTATGCTTACTAAGGCAGGAAAGAGACTGGTAGTACTGAATAAAGAAGTTCAAAACTTGAGGCAACATATGATGCTTTGCTTATGATATCATTAATTAAAAACTCACAATCTTGGGGCCAGCAGGGTGGTGTAGTGATTAAGTTTACGTGCTCTGCTTCAGCTGCCTGGGGTTTGCAGGTTCGGATCATGGGCATGGACCTACACGCTGCTTGTCAAGCCATGCTGTGCCAGGTGTCCCATATATAAAATAGAGGAAGATGGGTACAGATGTTAGCCCAGGGCCAATCTTCCTCAGCAAAAAAGAGGAGGACTGGCAACAGATGTTAGCTCAGGGCTAATCTTCCTCACAACACCCCCCCACCCCCGCACCAAAAAACACCCTCACAATCTTTAATTTTTTCCAGATATATAGTTAGAGTTTCACTTTTTGGGATTTCTGGCCACCAAAGAGGACTTCTGTAAATATGGGCACAGTGCAATCAGCACAGGGTATAGTGGCTTATTCCTGGACAAAACTTAATATACTGGGTGCCTCATGTGCCTCGCCCCAACATCCTCTAGGCCCAGCTTCTTACTCTAGTAACTTGCCTGATGACCAGTTTCATGCAGGCTTTGACAGCTTTGTGTAGGTACGACTGGACAGCACCTCACCTTGGGCCTCGTGCCATGTATCTTTCATTTCTTCCCTGGGATTCCTCAGACACCACAGTATAAAATACCTTACGGAACCTGCTCTACTCACGTATGTGCAATTAGGAAGTTCAGGGGAATTAACCTATGGAGCCTTCCTTGACTAATAAGGGAAAGGACCCAAAGGATAAATGCTTCTCTCTCTCATCCCTCAGGTTGTTGATTCTGAGTTGGATTTCATAAAGCTTCTGGAAAATTCCTGGTAGGACTGAGGACCAGTTGCTTTGGTGGTGACAAGTTCAATATCACATCCTCATTTTGGCTTTCTCTCTTTCTCCCTTCTCTTACATTTCTTTCCCTGGAATCACATTCCCAAACGTGAGCTACACACAAACCTATAAAGTGGAACAACTCACAGGGAGCAAGTTTGAGAGCATTGCAGGTCCACAATTTTTTGTCAGTCTCCTAGAGATGAAGGCACTATAGGGACTAGAAGGATAAAGACAGAAAGAGAAGTGAAAAATGAGAGAGATTTCCTTAAAGAAACAGGAGGTAATGTCATCAATTATATGAAATAATTGATCATGGAGTTAAGAGACAAGTGAGCTCTTCAAAGCTTCTCCTGTGACTGGTTGTCTAACAATCAACTTGACTTTATGAAGAGGAATTGGACAATTAAAAGCAATTTAATTTCCTCTTAAGATGGATGGTTAGAAAAGGGAGAAATTGGTATATATAAATCTGTTTATAGAGACTTGATTTCTTTGGATCTACAGGGTTAGGAGGCAATGGAGGCCAGCTGAACTGAACTCTTGATTGTTAAGTTGACTAAACAATGCTCTATAATAGCCTCTTAACTGAGCTCCCCATCTCCTGCCCTTTTACATTACCTGCAATCAATTCTACTCAACAGTAGCCAGAGAACTGTTCCCAAAGCTCACCAGCTGTAAGACCAGCCCTCCCCATCACAGACCGTCAGTGTCTCCCCATTGCTTATTTTAGCTTTCAAGGCCTTCTACTGTATGTTCCCAATTACACAAAATTTCAGTTAAATTAGACTACTACCATTCCTTGAATGCCCTCTGTACTTTCCTGCCCTCAGGCTATTTCCTTTGCCTGGAATATCCTCAGTTAACTATGTCTGTTGCCGTCATACCCATCATTTGAGTATGTCCCTCAAGTGCTACTTTCTTGAGGAAGCCTGAACACCCAACCAGAGGTGACGGCTCCCTGCTCAAAACCCCATGACATCTTATATTTTTCTCTTGAGGGCTTACTATAAGTTGCCTTGTATTAGAGCTATTTGTGAAAATGCCTGTATCACCTTAAGAATATTGAATGTTCTTTTCCATTCTTACGTGTTGAGTTAAATTATTAAATGAGTAGGTAACCAAAAGAGGTACTTGGAGAACTACAAAATAAGAATCCACATTCTTCTGACTTACATAGGGTTGGGTGAATGGGGAAGGAGGAGAGTAAGGTAAGGAGAATTCACCTTTATGGAGCATCTGCTATGTACCAGGTTCTTTCCATATTTAGCTCATTTTCTGAATCTTCACGACAATGTAGAAAACATGCAGTATTGTCCTCACTTTCCAGAAGCAGAACGTGAAGCTCAGAGTGGTTGAGTGAATTACCAAAGAGTGCAGCTAGTAAATGGTAGAGTCAGGATTTGAACCCAGATCTCTGTGACTCTAAAACCTTTGCTTATTCCATTATAAAAAGAGGGACATATAATTTATCATCCTAATTGGGATGCTTTTAAAACTGAAAGGGAGTACTATTAATAATTATACTGGGGCGAATGGAGTAAACCAAGACTGTCCTAGGCAAACTAGGTCCTATGGTCACCCTAATTATAAACCACCACTTCCTCTTGCCTCTTCAGTATAAACTGGTCTGAAGCAGAAAACTAAACTAAATCTCTTGCTGAAATCTTAATTTTCTCCAACAGGGTAACTTTTGAAGAAATAATGTGGTGTTATAGAAACCTTCCTTTACTGATAATTGGAAAGAAATCCATATTATCCAATAGAATAGATGAGGAATCACATATTCTCATGTTCTTTTAGGAAAGATGGGAACACTCCTTGTCCCTTTTTTTCTTCTCTAAAAGAGGTAGGTGTTGAACAAACCATCTACCAAGGCACAGTGGGATGAGCTCGCTGGAATCAGGCAGACTGGGCCCAAATGTAGGTTGACAATTTATAAAATAGATAATAATAATAATAGCAGCTATCTTTACAGAGCTCTTACTATGTACTAAGCCTTTTATATGTATTATCTCATCTGTTTTATATTATGTACTATCTCATTCATTCCTCACAATAACCCTGTAAATTGACTTCTCTTTTTATTCCCATTTTACAGATGAGAAAACTGAAGCAGAGGATGACTGAGTTACCTAAAGCCACTCAGCTATTTAAGAAGCTGAACCCAAATTGTTTGATTCCAGGACCCAGGCTCCTAAGTATTGAGCTATGTGTCCTCCCATAAGGAGTTCTAAACTCTTGGGGTTACTGGGAGGATTAAACAGTAGCTCATTTACAAAAGTGCCAAGCACAGTGCCTGGGAGTAGGTAGGTATCCAATAAATGGCGTATACTATCTGTAGTTTCAAGCCCAGCTACACCTTTAAAGGAAAACATGCTAAATACCTGTTAGTACCTCATGTATCTCTCTAATACCTCCTCTTTGATTCTAGTATAGAATTACAGAAGGTTAGAAATGGAAAGAAAATTCACCCCTTATCAAGCCAGTGCCAGGTCTTGGAGACAGAAAAACCCCAGCCTCCTTCCTTGTTGTTCATATTCTAACACAGAGGACCGACATCTAGGATATGCAAAATACTGCTCGATAAAACAAAGATAAGCCCAAGATGCCCCAGAATCATCTACTCCAGAAACATTTGACCCTTAATGTTCTAGGCCTTAGAGATATACAGATTTAAGAGGGGTTAGTTCGACTCAAGGCAAGTCAGAGACGTCATGGGGCCAAATAGCCCCTGCCAAGATGCCGCTGATGCCTGCTTTTGCCACTTCTGCATGAGCATCCCTCTTCTGGGGGCTTACTGCAGCATCTTACCCTCACCCATTTGCCTAATTTCTGGGCCAAGCTTTGCAAATGTGTGCTTTGCGACTGTGATCTGAACACGTCAGGGAGGGGAGTGACAGTTGACTTTCCTTGGAGGGTTTGGCATTTCACAAATAAGACATGTAAAAACCACATCACACCCTGTATGTTGGTGTCTGGCATGGCTCCCTTGTGGTAGCATTTCCATTATGGCTTCATGCCATTTCTTTTCAGCTTCCACACTGCTGTTGCCAGTACTCAAGAGGTAAGAAGAGCTTTTTGACTGGAGAACGTACAACACAGAAACTCCCCAAGAACACAACTGAGGGTGTGAGCGACTTTTCCAGAAACCAGTGAATGAATGTTGGAAAGAAGCTAAATAAACAGGTCTTTAATTTCCATTTCTGTAGAAATTGCCCTCGTGAACCTTTGTAACTTTAAGGAAGGTGTTTGTACTACTGTTGAGTGGTAGGGGAGGGAAACACATTTATTGAGCACAAACTACGTGCCCAACCCTGTGGGTAAAAAGGCTCAGCTCATGTAATATTTGTTGAAGGTCTAGACCAACGTGTTATGGGCTGAATTCTGTCTCCCTCAAATTCATATGTTGAAGTTCTAACCTCCAGCACCTCAGAATGTGACTGTATTTGGAGATAGGATCTTTAAAGAGGTGATTACATTACACTGAGGTCATTGCGTTGGGCCTTAATCTGATATGACTGATGTCCTTATAAAAAGATCTTAGGTCATGGTCACAGACAGAGGGAAGGCCATGGGAAGACAGGGAGAAGATGGCCATCAATAAGCAAGGAGAGAAACCAACCCTACGAATACTTTGATCTTGAACTTCCATCCTCCAGAACTACGGGGAAATAAATTTCTATTGTTTAAACTGCAGTCTGTGGTACTTTGTTGTGGCAGCCCTAGTAAACGAATACACTAGAGGTTGGCAGACTTTTTCTTAAAGGGTTAGATAGCAAATATTTTAGCTTTTTCAGGCAAAATGCTCAGTATTGCAAATGCTGTTGTAGAGCAAAAGCAGTCATAGACACTACGTAAACCAATGGACACAGCCGCATGCCAATAAAACCTTCTTTACAAAATCAGGCAGTGGCCCGATATGGCTATAAGCCATACTTTGCTGACCGCTGATCCATAATGACCAGGCTCTATGCTGGGTGAACGAAGTTTGACCCTGCCTGAAGGATTGCACAGTCTGATGAGGGATATGAACAATAAAACAACTCTACACAGGGTGGTTATTTCATGAGAGAGGGAAACTCAGGATGTCGAGGAGTGCAAAGGAGGGCTGTGTTGTCTAACCTGGAGGCAGCTGGGTAAGGACTGGGAAGGCTTCCTTGGAGGAGCTTAATGCCTGAACTATGTAAGGACTGAGAAACATTTTATTTGGTAATTTCTTTTTATTCTCTGAAATGAAATCATGGTCTTCCAGAGCTTGGGATAAGGTCTTGGGCCTGCAGGGCTGGAAGTTCCCCATGTGTAAGAAGAGCGTGGCAATGGTCTCCAGGGTACTTCTGGCTCAGTGGGGCAAGGACCCTGGGACTGTTGCCCTCCCAAGGTGGGGTTCCAGGCCCTTTCTTGAGCTTTCTTATTCTTCAGCCCACTGAGCTAAAACAATGGCCTTCACCCAAGGATGACAGCGCCTCCAACTGCTGCATTCCAAGGCTATGCTTCCTAGCTGGCTGGCTTACATCCAAAACACTAAGGACGCAGTTGGGAAGCCCCTGTGCTCACCAATGCCCAATGCCTAGAGACTGACCGTGGTTCACTCTTTCCAGGGCACTGCCGGGTCTCTCAGACAGTACTTCCCTCCACAGGAGGCCAGAGGGAGGAGGGGCCTTGGAGCTTGGGGGCTTCGGCTTCCTCATTTTGCAGATTGGGGGAAGGTAGCCCAGGGAAGGCGGTGGCTTGCCCAAACTTCACACAGTGACAGGCCAGGACAGAATTCAGACTTTCTGCCTCCTGGACTGAAGGCAGGGGAAGCTCCCTCAGGGCTCCCTGAGGGAGGCTCAGCTCTCACAAGAGATTACCCTTCCCGACAGCTTTCACCACTATATATGGGGCATCTGTTATTTTTTTTTTTTGGTTATCAAATCAATATGTATTAATTGCAGACTATCTGGAAAGTATAGAGGAGTGTCAGTAAAAAGGAACATTCATCTATGATCTCATTTTTCTGAAACAATCTCTATAAACATGTTGGCGCTTTTCTTTGTTTTGCTAATTTTTTAGAAAAACATAATTGAGTTCAGTTTTTTAATATAATTTTGGAATTTACTTTTTGTCCTTTAATATTATAATCGTCTTCCCATACCACTAAAAGTGCTAACTATCGAGCCAGCCCTGATGGCCTAGCAGTTAAGTTTGGGGCACTCCGCTTTCACGGCCCGGGTTCAGTTCTCGGGCACGGAACCACACTACTCATCTGTCAGCGGTCATGCTGTGGCGGCAGCTCACATAGAAGAACCAGAAGAACATACAACTAGACACTATGTACTGGGGCTTTGTGGGGGAAAAAGGAGGAAGATCGACAACAGATGTTAGTTTAGGGTGACTCTTCCCCTGCAAACAATAAAACCAAACAAAACAAGGAGACCATGCCAGGCTCCCTTTCAAAAAAAAAAAAGCCAACTATTATCTTCCCTTCCCTTCACTGAGTGTCAAGGTTGCCTACAAAGCTTTCTCTAGGCAACAAGCAATCTATGAGCCCTGGCTGGGGGGAAGAGGCCCTTGGAATGGGCACCAGGATCCCCTGCCATTAACTTGCTGATGAGCTGGTCTGGTCTCGCCCATTCACCAGCCCCCAGTTTCCACATTTTGATGAAGAGGGCTAGTCCAAACACTCTCGAAGGTGTCTTCCAGCTCCAGGATGCTGCCCTAGGTAAAGTACTCAGATAGATTTGCTGACAGGTAGTTAAGAAAATTTCCAAACTAGCTTTCCTCAAACACAATAGTATTTTGAATGCACCGGCTCTATCAGGTGTGCTTTGAACAATTAAAGAAGACAGATTGCCCCACAGGGGCAAACAGCTCAAAGTATAAATTAGATACCATTTTTCAAGTCATGCCACTGTTTAAAAATGTTTGGAAGGTGGGGAAGGTAGGAGGAGTGAATGTTGGGAAATTGGCCTCTGTTAGCAGAGCTGACAATTCTCTTTCTAACGCCCTGGCTGGCCCTTTCTCTCTTTTCTGGTTCTCAGGTCTCACCCTTGGCCTCTCCCTCTTCCTTTGGTAGAACTGAGAGTCAGTAAAAAGTTTCTCTCATACTCCTCTCCCCTGCAATGATTGGGGTGGTAGAGTTTGGATTTTACTCCAAAGCTAGAAGGGGGCTACTGAAGGGTTTGATTTACCTAAGGGTCTCACTGGCTTTGGAGGGGCACAGACCTGGGTTTGAATCTTGGCTCTAACACTTTTACTTGTCTGGCTTTGGGCAATTGCTCTGAGTCTCAGTTTCTTAATTTGTAAAATGGAGATGGTAATATCAAGCATGGCAGAATTGTTAGAGAATAAATTAAGAGAAGAAATTTTAAAAAAAGAAAATAAATTAAACAACATACATAACATAATTAGTACCATGTTTAGGAACACTATAGGGGGTTTTATAATGATTATGACAGTAGTGGGCTTGGTAAGCCTGTGTGAGTATATTATTTATGACTTAATTTTAAAGAATGTGATGCCTAAAATTCCCAGACATAATTCTCAAACATAAACTACCTCTGACCTCTAGCACGAACGTGTGCATTCTCTGTGTACAGAATGCATAGCAAATACAATTCCTTTATAATAATTCGATAATTTTTCCTTGAGCAATAACAGAATTTTAAAACCTTTCCCTGGGAGAGATTGTGATAAGAGCTTTAGGTTGATTACTTTTTATATCCCATGTCCTGTTTGGCTGATAAGCTCCCAATCTCTGCATTTCACATTGTTTTTATCTTCCTGGGCCGTACCCATCTTGTCACTGTCATCTTTTCAGTTGTCAGAATGAAATTGAGGGGAGACAGGGGGAGTGAGGCACTGCGAAGGGGTGGCTAAACCCCCAGGCGAGGGTAACAGGTCAGCGCTTCCTCAGAAATGGCTGTTCTGGACTCAGGAATTAAGCAGATAAAAGATGTGGGAATTAAGCAGATAATCTCCAGGAGACAGGTCTCTTACTAATCCGGTACTCAAAGGCAGGCTCTCACATTATGCTGAAGTTCCAGGCCTCCTCTTCCTCTGCCTTGGGCTAATGAAATCTGGATTTCGAGGATACCTGCTTCAGTTCAACATGCTCTCTAATCTCATTATCATTTCTTGGAAATCAAGGTGTTTTGAGAATTATAGACTTTAGAGTGGGAGGGGACCTCAGAAAACATCCAGTTCAGGGAGCCAAGGCTAAAGAAAGGAGAGGCGTCCCCAAGTCACTCACCAGGTTAGAGATGGCATCGCAGGGTGTTAGCACAGCTTCCCTCTGAGAGATTCACAGGACCCTCACTGCGGGGGGGCTGATCCTTGAATTATTTGTAATTGCAATGACATGTTTGTGCTCAAGCAGTCTATTTGTGAGCTTAGCCTAGTTCCTTCCATAGTGTGGGTTCAGTTCTCGAAAAATAGTTCCTTGAGCTTGTAAAGTCTTGATTTTATATGACCCCTCCAGGTGATGTCAGAGAGAGGGACCCAAACAATTTTGGAATCGTTATGCTAGGACCCCATTTGGGAAGCCTAGAAAACTGTTATATGTTTTGGAATGGAATGAAGCCCAGCCAGAACTCGCTCCTGATTGAGGATTGTGGTGAAGACTGGTTTGCTCAACATCCATTTCAATCTCCTTGGATCATGCCTTCTTATTATGTAGAGCCTAGAAAGCTAAACCCTCTATTTCCCAGATTGCAGTATGGCTGGGGTCTACATGGAATTTAGGTTTCTCCGTGAAGATACACCTGTGCAAGGTGGAACATTGTGCAGCTGGGCTTCCACTGTTTCTGCTGGTCAGGACAGTCATGGAGGCATTTGATTTTTGTGTGGCTAGGGCAGAGGTCCCTAGTGAGACAGCATGTTGTCATAGCAACGGGAGCGCCACTCTGGAGCCAGCACTGCAGGGGTAGCTTCCCACTCTGTCAGGCAGATTCCTGTCTCTCCTGCTTCCTGATAACAGCAGGGGCAGCAGCTCTCTGGACGCTCAGTTCTGCTGTGTGGCTTTAAGGGTTATTCCTGGAAGCTCAGCCTAGGGTTGGTGTCTTCAGCTTTCTTGGTAGTCCTATAAGCCAGGGGTCAGCAAACTTTCTCTGTAAGGCATCAGGTACTAAATATTTTAGGATTTGTGAACTATACAGTCTCTGTTGCAACTCTTCAGCTCTGCCATTGTACGATGAAAGCAGCCTTAGACAATACATAAATGGGTGTGACCATGTTCCAATAAAACTTTATTTGCAAAAGCAGGCAGTGGGCCAGCTTTGACCTGTGGGTTGTAGTGTGCTGACCCTTGCATAATATATCCCTTTCTGCTTAAACTAGCTAGAGTAAATTCTCCTTCCTACCTTTGAACCCTGACATGCTGAGATGTCCAAGTCTGAGAGTGAATGGAGTGTGAGAAAGGAGAGAAGGGAGTTCATGTCCCAAGTTTCTGGTTCAGAGGGCTAATAAGGAAGCATATCCTTAGCTAGTTGTAAATTTGGCAATAATCTCTTTTTTTATGCTGTGCTTTTCAGTTTAAGAAGTGCTTTCACATAAAATATCTCATTTGACTCTCACAATATCCTGTGAGAGACACGAAGGGGGTATATTTGGGAAATCTTAGAAACACTCAGACAGGTTGTAATTTTCTCAAGGCCACACAGCTTTTAAGGAGGGGAGAACTTGAAACTAGTTCTCCTGACTCCCAGTCCAGTGCTTCTTCCAGGGCTCCGTCATGGTCTCAGGAGCTTGGAACTGATGCTGGAGTAACCTTCAAAGAAGGTTCTAACAATGCACCATTGATAGAAATTCATCATTACATGGTAGAGTGATATTACTTAGTAACATATTTCATTAAGTCATATTTGGGTTAGACATCAAAAAAGGAAATCTTGTCTAAAATAGAAACAGACAAAATGAATGGGTAGACAGGCTACATGATATTATTTGCTCTTACTGTTTCCTAGCGGAGACAGCTGCTTGTTGAGGCCACAGCACATGTATAGACCAAATCAGCATCCGATATAGGAAGGGGTTCACTATTTCTAATCCCTGTGGTCTTCTTTGGCTAATCATTTTATTCCAGCAATAGGGGTGTGGGATGGGGCAGGAAATGTTTCTCTATACCATCCTTTCTCCTCCCCAGTCAAATTCTTCCAGGAATTGTGCTAAGAAACACATAGATAAACTGGAGCCACCCAGAGGATGGTGGCCAGGTTGGTGAGGGGCCTGGAAAAGAGTACAAAAGAAGGAAAACGAAGTTCCTCCTGGAGAAGAGAGCTCTAGGACTGGGTGTATCTATTATTGCCCCTCATAGGGTCAACCCTCAGATCTTCTCTTGAAACTTTAGACATTCTTTGTGTGTTGCTGTTTAGCAAATCATACTGTAATCTACAAATGTGCTTACTTATCTGTCTCTCCTGTTTTACCATGAGTTCCTTGAGGGACTCGGCTTTATTTAACCCTTAATCTCTAGCACAAGTATAATTCCTCAAATACTAGTATGAGACCTCAATAAATGTTTGTGGACTTTAATTTGAACATTGGATTGTTGGAAAGAGGGGGCACAGTGGTCTGTGTGACTCCAGGTGACAAAAATGAATCAGGGTAGATATGGAAAGGGACACTTATTGTGGCCTATTCAATCACTTTTTCCATCCATATTTACACATGGGTAATAATGCTACTTGTGAAGGGTAAATGAGATAATTTTGTAAAATAGTGTTGAGGAAAGAGGGTATAGACATTGTCTGGGGCATAGTAAGAACTCCAAGTTTTCTGTTATTGTTACTACTACAAAGTGGCCCTTTTAAATTCTGTGGTAAGTTTTCACGTATGCCATAGCTTTGATCTGAATGTTCCTTCCTCCCTCTTTCCCTTCTTTTCTCCTTCCCTCTCTTTCTTCTTTCAACTATCACTCTTCTTATCTTTCCACTCATCTATCCTTTTATCTATCCAACCACTGAATGTCCATCCACTCATCCTCTCATCTGCTCTTTCATCCATTCATACCTACAATTAATTAACTGCCTACTTAACCCACCCATTCATATTTAATTGGGTGGCTGTGATATAGTGAAAAGTGGCTTGGATGCAGTCACATTCAACCCTATCATTTGAATCCTTGGATGGTGTTGTCTGTAATAGAGAGTGGGGGACATTGATATTGGTGTTTTGTGTGGCTGAGAGGTGGACTGTGGTCCCTGTCTAAATGACTTTTCATGGGTACTTCTGAGTGCCATTGAGGTCTGTGGTCCCCATCAGGGCACTTGGGAAGCCACTCAAAGCAGCATTATCTGAGCTGCAATGTGCACATTTACAATTAGATGGTATTATCCATCACAGCAATATTTTATTTAAAGAGACCAATAAAGCAGATGGAGACTGCTGAAGATGTGACTATTTTAGCTGGCGTGTTTGTTCAGCAACTGGCACAATAAGAGAGGTGCAGAAGAGCGGATGAGATGGAAAACACCAATTATTTCAATTTTCTTGAAGAGAGGGATTGAGATCACAGTTTTGACCTTCACAAATCAGAAAATTACTGGATTCTAGGAAATTCAAGATGATCATGGGATCTCGGCAGAGCAGGAAAAACAAATAGGCTGTGGCTCTTATATTTGACTGCAGCTGAATTAATTGAAGTGAAATATGTAGAGGAAGAGGAGCAATCCTGATAATGTAGTAGAAAGACCATGGGTTTGGTGGTGTTCAGATCAAGGTTTGGATTCCAGCTCTTCTGTGTACTAGCTGTGCATCCTTGGGCCTGAGCTTCAATTTCCTTGTTGGTAGATGGGAGACAGTAACACCATTATATTACTCACTGAAGATTAAAATGAGATAATGTTGACAAAACAGCTGGCAGAATGTTATATACAGCTATACATATTGATTTCCTATTGATTCCAACATGTGTGCTGCTCAGGTGACACTTGGAATATTCTGTTATCTTCTGTACAAATGCTATGATAATTTAGCATGTGCTCTGAAGAGTGACCAGGACGATGACAGACTTGAATTTATGTCCTGTGTCCAGGTGAAAGGAGATGAAATATCTAATCTGAAGAGCAGAAATTTGGGGGAGACAATAGTGGGGCCTTCAAATACGGAATAGTGTTGAGGAAAGAGGGTATAGACTTACTGTGTATGTTCTCTAAGAAACTGATGAGTGAAAACTACAGGAAGATACATTTTAGCTCAAATATGGAAAAAGAAATAAACAAACAAAAACTTTCTACCCATGAGTCCAACCGAAGGGAAGGGGAAAGGCTGCTCAGAAGAGGAGATGAATGAGCTGGGTCTTGAAAGTGTGGGGTATCCTAGACAACCTGGGGTCATTGGTGGTGTGTGGGTGTCATCCCAGTGAGAGGAACATCAAATGGAGAGGCACGGTGGGGTGAAACAACATGCTGTATATGGGATCCATGCTCTGTTAGCAAACTCCAGAACTTGCATTCAGTGGAAATTGGGGCAAGTGGCAGAAAGTGACAGGTAGGCAGGGATCATGGGAGATTGAGTTTTTTCTGAGTTAATGGAATGTTTTCAGCTGGAGAATGATGTGATAAGATCTGCTTATCATAACACAAACGACAGTGACAAACAGGACAGCAACCACAGCCACTTCTAGCTCTACCATTCAGTGTGTGATCTTGAGCAAGTCATTTTAAGTCTCCAAGACACAGTGGTAAATGGAGCTGATAATCTTGCCTTGCTTTCTTCTTGGGTTTACCTGAAGACCCAATGTATCATCGATGTGGAAACATGAGAAAATTGCAAGTGCCCTGCCCAGTTACAGAGCTATTGTTTCACTGCTATTTTCCCTCATTCCTGATGAAGGTGAGGAGGATGACAATGGGTTGAGAATATGTCCTCCTTTGAGATCTTGGTTCCTTTTCTGCAGCTTTTTGGCCTTGACTGTCCTCAAACCACAGCAATGTCCTTCTCCAGCTCATTTTGTAGACCAAAATTTGTACTGGCCCTTTCCTTCCTCGTGGTCTCTGTCTATCTCTGCTGTGCAGCTGGGACTTGAGGTGCCTGTGCTGTGTAAACTGTGAAGTGCTGTCACACTTGAAGCTGCTGTACCCACATCTCCATTAGGACATCCATCTCGTGGTATCATAAAAGGAAGCCTGAGAAAGATCAAAAATACGCTATAGTTGCTAGCTCCCCCATCTATAAGTTGGGGATCAAATTCCTAACCCCCAAGACCATTGTAAGGATCAAATGAGATATAGTTAAATGCCTGGCATATAGTATGTTCAATAAAAAACAAAACAAACAAAAAATAAAAACTATGGAAAACTAATCATTTAATGGGCCATACATATGAACGTATTTATATATATTTTTTAATTATGTGTATATGTATTACATAGCCAGAGGCTTCTGTTTGAATTAGAAATGAAATCGAGAAAAAAGAAGCACTGGATAAGCCAGAGGTCAACATTTAGTGATCCTGGTGTTTCTTCAACACTGAGACAGGACCCAAATGTTGCATTAGCATGTGCTCCAGTCCACAGTGCTACCTGGTTTAGGCCAAGCCATAGAAGCCTTTTGGAGGCACAACCTCTGCAAAGGCCTAGAGGTGGGCCCTGAGACTGAGGGACATCAACACAGCCTCCAACAACAACAGGTCATGAGTTCTTGGTCAAGTTGTCAGCTTCTAATGGCTCCTAACAGCTCAGCCATCTTGTTAAGCTCTTGATTGCTTTATTTTCTTGCAAAGATGTTGTATTGCATCATCTCCACAATGGACTGGTGTGAAATTCAAGACCAGAGCCTGCCCCTACTCTCCTGGTGGCTGCATTCAGAGATGGACTTTGAGATTCCACTTTTCCATAGAAATGGCTCCTGATGTCTTTGGACGGGTCCTGCCAGAGGCAGAGGCCTGGCCCTGGTATCTACGATGAGGCTCTTTGAGCTCTGATTAAGAGTGGCTGCGGGGTGGGAATAGGGGTCACCCCTAGGAGGGCGATTGACTGCTTGCTTCCTCGAGGTGACTTTCAGGTCACCAACTTCAGCTTATAGAAATGAATTTGGGGGCATCTCCAACATCAGTCTATATAAATTCTTACCATTTTGGGGGTTATTTTCCCTTGCACAATTCTGATTTTGATAGAATTTATGAGTCACAGTGTTCGCTTCAATATTATATAGTAACAGTATTATATAGCAGAATGATTTTGGTAGTTAGACCAACACTAGAGTTTGATTCTGGAATCTACTCCTTATTAACTTATGATTCTGGGAAATTCTCTTAGCCTCTTTATGCCTCAGTTTCCACATCTTTAAAATGAGAATGATAGCACCACTTTCCAGAGCTTCCCACATACTCTCCCAAATACATTGAGTAAAGAGTATATTCATAGCATACAACCAAGTTTATTAAAACATTGCTTTCTCCGTCACTCCATTTCTCAACATCTTTCACACATCACAGTTTCCCCAGAAACTCTCTCCTTCTGGACACCAGTTGTGCCCAGGGGCTCTCATAAAAACGAGCCTGCGTGAGGTCTCTGGTCTCCCTTTCCTCCCATTCCTGCCTTCCCTGGCTTTCCTCAAAAAAGGAGGGCGCTGAGGGGAATGCTGAAAACTAGAGTCCTTCCACCTCAGGAGAGGGGAGGGTCACAAACACACCTCATGCAACTGGATGGAGAGTGGAGAGTCTGCTACCACAATCAAAAGCTAGGAACAAAGGGATGAGGTGAGCCACATTCCAAGAAAAATTGTCAACCCTGACCTCCTCCCCGACTCAACTTGAAAGCTGTTTAAGCAAACTACTAGGGAGGCAGAGGGAAATCCTTCAACTGCGAGTCATTAGCCTAGCCCATGAGCAGGTGAAAGAATCATCCATAAGGATCCTGGCTGTGAGGGGTTGTAGGGTGGACCGCATTCGGGGAGCTGGGAGAGGGGGGCAGGTTTGGAAGAGATTGGCCAAGGTGTGAGCTCCCTCCTTCATCAGAGAACTGAACACTAGAAAGATCTCCTGCCCCTGCCGGGCCCCCTGAACTCTCACATGTGCCCACAAGAGAACCAGTATTTGGATCCCAGCACGCAGCAGCCGCTGTGCTTAGCCCGAGAAGCTCAAAACAGAAATAATCACAATTGAATTCAGATAAGTAAGAGAAACTTTTTTTGTGCCATCTTCCATTCCCTAATTCCATTCCCAACTTGTCCTCCCTATCTCCAGGACAAGTTGCAAGGCTAGCACCTGTGGACAGGATGGGGGGAGCATTGAACAGAATATGAGATTGAAGTTGCAAACTAGGTGGGACATTTTTAGATCCAAAAGTGACCAGACTAGCATGGAATCTGCCAAAGATGTCATTCAGGGCTGGGAAAGGGAGATTTGATGACATGGTTGAAGGTGGTGATTAGAGAAAAAATAAAACCTGTTTTTGCCCTGCTGAGTTCAGACTGTTCAATAAGCCAGTATGTTTGATAAATTTTCTTTTATCCTTGATACAACAATATAGATGAAAATGTTCTTTAAACTGGAATGTACTCTACAAATATTAGTTATGATGAATAATCATTATAAATAGGAGTAGAGAAATAATGAGAGTTTTCTTGATTTCTCTCAATGTTATTTTAGATATTAAAAGCATAATTCCTGGTCTGGAATGAGACAGAATTAAACATTGTTTCAAAATATCTAGCACATGGCCACTGGGGAGCAGGGCAAGGAGGTGCTTTCTGAATCTGGCTCAGGGTTCTGGCAGGCAAGGGTGTCTAATTCCACATCTTCCCTCTGACGTCACTATTTCTTTGGACACCCAGGACCCCCTGACTCTTTCTCTTATTCTTTTCTCACAGCAGTAGCCCAATTTTGTAAATACGCTTCTGAAATGCTTTCATTATCAATCTTCTATCTCCACCTCTATTTACATAATAAAAACAACCCAATGAGTGTCAGATATTGTTTATGCCTCATGCCATTCACCCCTCACAGCAGCCCCGTGAGGTAGGTACTACATTATCCCCACTATCCAAATGAGAAGACAACCTCAGAGAGGGGAAATCACCTATCCAAGCTGCCATGGCTAGTGGGTGGCAGAGGGGACTCTTGACTTGAAAATCTCATCTCGGCCCAGTGGTTCCCTATGTGCATTCTCTCTGTTCCGATCCATCTTACACACTGCTGCCAGAGTGCTCCTTCCAAGTCTGGTGGTGTCCTTGTCCTGATTCAAACCCTTCAAGGGCTGTTTAATACCCTTCGACAAATTCCACTTCCTCAGCTTGGTGGTCAAGGCTGTCCATGAACTGACTCCAATCTCTTTCAGGCTCCATAGCTCTCAGAGCCCTGGACCACATGATAGCCTCTGAATACCCTGCTTTCTCCCCAACTTGTCCTTCTGCCTGGACACCTGATGGCCCTTCTCCAGGTGCTGGAGAAGTGCTGTCTAAGCACTGCCTGACCCACACAGTCCATTCCAGTTCTCTAGCTAGAGGCGGTTATGTGTGATGGCTAAAGCAGAGCCTCAGGAACCGATAGATCTGGGTTCTTAAGTGCAAATTCAGCCTGTTCCCAGCTAGATGAACTAGGACAATTTATTTAACCTCTGTGAGTTTTGGTTTCCTCATCTGTAAAGAACAGTAATGATGATATAGCGTATGTGAGGATTTACTCAGCTGATGCAGGCCAAGTACTCAACATGGCGCCTGGATCATGCTAAGCCCTTCACTCATTCCTTCAACCTTCAAGGAAGATTTTGCGTGCTGGGGCTATGCTAGGTTCTAGAGTTACAATGATGAACAAGCCAAGTCTATTCTCACTCTCATGCAGTTTACAGGTTAATTGGTGAGACAGACATTAACAAAACAACATAATTATTTGGGATGCTTTCTGAGAATGTTCTCTGAGATGTGGCTAGGTGGTATGCAGGCTACACTGTCTTTCATAATGTGAAACCCTGGGAGCTAAACATTACTATCCCAATTTTACAATTAAGGAAATTGAGGCCTGGAACAATTAAGAGATCATTTCAGGATTAGCCAGACAGTAAGGAATAGAGACAAGTTTGGAACCAGATTAGACTAACTTCAAACACTTTCTTTCTTTCATACCTACTTGCCTTGTGCTATTGATGGAAATATTGGCTACTCTGAAAGAGTCCTTCCAATCTCTAGCTCTTGAATGATTAGATGATTAAATGAGTAAATGAGTGATAAAGCATTAATTGGTAAAAAATATAAAAGAAGACCTCACAGGCTGGCAGAGGAGAGCCCCATTTTATCTTAAGTGGAGGAACCCAGTCAGTAGAGGCCCTTCGCAGACCCCTCAGGGGTTGGGGGCAGACTTAGGCCAGCCAGAACCTTAATATTCAGGAGTGTTAGTAAAGGTCTTCTGAATAAATGGACAAATATTTCAGTTTTTGTGAGTTGGCATCTAAGGAGTTAAAAATAAAGCATGGCTTTGTCCCCTCCCCACCATCTAGCCCCCGCCTAACCAAAGCAATACCACTAGTACCAATTGTATACTTGGGAGTCCCATGAAATATTTCTTTATAAACAAGGATTCTGTGCTTTAAAAAAAAATAGTTGATTTTTTTTTTTTGCTCTAAGGGATCAGCTGCCACATGATGGCTCAGGAAGATCCTCAGATCTCCCGAGCAGGGGAGAGAGGGGGTGGCTGACACCTGCTCTTTACCTCTGAAGCTACTATTCCTCTCCACAACCCAGAGCCTTCTTCCTCAGTTTCCAAAGAGCTTTCACACACATTGTCTCAGCTGATCCCAACAATGACTCCTGAGAAACACGCTGAAGTGGGGTCCTCTCCAATTTACAGACAAGGAAACAGGCTGGAACAGTTCATAGCCACAGTTGCAGAGCCTGGGCTCTGAGAGTTGTGCCAGTCCTTCGTGGGTCTGCCAGTCTTTGAGGTTACTTTCCACTAAGCAGATTCCACTTTTATATAAAGTTCTTAAGAAGAAACCCAAGCTGGCAATCTTGCCTGGTCTAGGCTGGGCAATGCCCTTCTTTCGGAGCATGTGTGTGAATTGGGGATGGGAACCCTGGAGGGAGAAGTGGGTCACCAGACTGTGGGGTTGAGGGGGCATTGCATTTCAGAAGAATAACCCCACATGTGCAAAAGTCCTTGCACTTCTGCCAAAGTGGCTTGGAGCGGGCAGGGAAGAGTCTAGCCCATTGGGAAATGTGGCTTCCCTTGGGAACTGTTTTATCCAGACAACTTGGCATTTGTTATGCCTACATTTCCATACGAACCCAGTCCACCAACTCTGTCTGAATAAAATGCAGATAGAATGTCATAGCAGAGAGAGCGCTGGATTGGAGTCAGGGATCCTGGTTTCTACCTTGCCTCCACCATTGAACACTCGGTAACATTCCTTCTCAGAGGCCTTTCTTCATTTGTAACTCTGATGACCTCTCTAATAGTCTATGACTCCAGCAGCCTCTTGCCTTCCTTCTTGCTTCTTTTGATTGTGATTCACAGACACAAGTCCATTGGATCAAAGATGTTTGAGCTAGCTATAAGCTGGCCTCTCCTGGTCCTTGGCTATGCAGGCTTGTGCCTGGACCTGAACTATCATATGTCATGGGGGATATTTATTCCTGATGCAGGCCCTTGGAAGGCCAGTTGAATACTTTCTTATGTCTAATGGACTCTTTCATTCCTGCTCCTGAGCTAAGGGGGAAGTCATGGGCCTCCCTGTCCAGAAGGGTAAGACCACACCTCATTGCCTCAGACCATTTCTTATAAGCGTGATCAAATCCAGCTACTGTAAGTCACCTGTACAGTCTCTCTCTTTTTTTTCTTCTGGGAACCTGGCCCTGAGTCAGACCAATGACTAACTTCAGGGACCAGATTCCTGCTGCTAGGAGGTTAATTAAAATTCCAGGGCCTGGGGTGGCTTTGTTTTCCTTGCTGAGTAGGAGGAGCAGGAGCTAAGCGCAATCAACCTAGCCCCCCTTCCATTCCTTCTCCAGGTCTCTCTGATCTGGAAGATAGGTTTAGATGAAGATAAAGGGATGGCAGGGAAAATGGGTGAAGTTAAGAGAGGGAGAGAGAAAATATAGACAAAGTGACCAATGCAGAGATGGTTGCCTCCTGCTCCGTTGGTGGAGTCCACCGTGGGGCAACATCACTTAGAAAATAACCTGGCCTTGAACAGCAAGAACTTGAAGACTGTTCATGTCATTTCACCCAGAAATTCCTCACCCTCAAATCTGGCCTAAGGACCTGCTCAGCAATGCAAATAGAGCTTTATGCACAAGCATGTTTTTCACAGGGCTGCTTATTATAATAATGAATATTGGAAATAATCTAAATGTCTGATCGGGGATTGGTTATGTAAATTACGACTCCCCTATACAGGATGGAACATTCTGGAGCAATTTAAAATGATGTTCATGAAGGCATTTTCATGGCATGGGTAAGTGCTTATGATGTAATGTGAAGAAAAATCAAGCAGAACAAATTTTAGAAAAAAATTATCAGTGATAAGATGTAAAGATAAAATATGCTTAAGAAATATCTTGGGAAGAATATGCCAACGTGATATCAGTGGTTGACTCTTGAGTGGGATGAAATTTGCTTGAGTTTTCCAATTTTTTCTAATGATCATGTAATTCTTTTATAATTAACCAAAGAGAGGATTAAATTAAAGAGAACTACAGTGCTATTTTCTCCCTGGAAATCAAGAATGCTCTGGACTGCTGTTGGCCCTTGGGTCTGTAAGATTGGCCTAAAGGCAGCAGGCTATTGGCACTATCAACAATCAAACCAGAAGAGTCCTATATTTAAAGGCCAGATAAAGATGGTATCAGTGGTAACGTTCCGAAAGCTACAGAATCATCTTCTCTAAGAAGCCTTCCCTGGTTCAAGTCAGGCACTTCTTCCTGTTCCCTGTTCCCTTAAATGACTGAATTGAGCTTTGCCATCTAAAGGATTTTGTGGAATATTAGGGATGGGAGAGATCTTAAAGATCATTTAGCTCATTCATTCATTCTTTCATTCATTCATTCTATACTTAGTGCCTAGTCTGGAGCCAGGTGCTCAGTAAGTATTTTCTGAAAGACTTCTAATTGATCCTGATTAGTGCCAATAAGGTAAATATTGTAACATTCTGGGAGTTGTTTACAAGCTTAGCTTTTGAGGCAAATTGCTCCCTTTGGGGCTGACTCACGCCCTGCTGGCTTTCCTGGACTTCCAAAGCATGCTCATCCCTGGTTACTTCCATGTTTTGCCCTGAAAGCCAGCTGTTACCCTGGCTTCCATAGGTCCCACTTTGCCTGCCAAACTCAGCTTCCTCCCCATGTTCCGGCCACACTGGTTCCTTCCTGGGCTGGTGCTTAGGTCCAGCCTCTCCAACTCTGCCCGTCTTCTGTGGCAGATACCTGGTCATGCTTTGCTGTGTCTTGGCAAGTGAAAGAAGATAGAGCTGTTTGAGCTTGGACCACCTGCAGGAGTGTGCGTCTTTCATCCCATCCTCCTTCTCTACCCCAGCATGGGCTGCCCCTTTCCCCTCACGTGGCTCTTATGGTCACTCCTCTCCAATGCATACATGAACCTCTGTCCTGAGCCTCGGTCCAACTTCCTGGCAGCAAGTTTCCCTGGAAAAAGTGGCCAAGGAAAGAGCAGAGAGAACTGGGAAGAGCTGGAGCTTGGAGTCAGGCAAACGAATGTGAATCCTTATCAGCTGTGAGACCTTAGGACAGGGACTGCCCTGCAGCCATGGTTTTTGCCTAGGGGCTTCCATTTACTCTCTTTTTGGTAACTGATATTCTGCACCCAATTATAATGTGTGGGTTTTTTTCCCCACACCACCAAGCGGTTTTCTGACACTAGCTCGGTGTCCTAAATTCAATTCAATTCTGACACTGTCTACCCAAAAATAGCATCAGATTCCACAAGATAGGGCTTTGTCCTACAAGACTGCCCTCCTCCAACTTCAGATGTCAGTTGCAAGTCCAGGTTGTCACCTGTGCTTCTGACTGGCTATAGATTGGAGGTTCCAACGACACCCTCCTTGGGTTTGATTAATTTGCTAGAGCAGCTCACAGCACTCAGAGAGTGCTGTAGTAAGTAATCTACTTACTAGATTACCGGTTTATTATAAAAGGATATAACTCAGGAACAGCCAGATGGAAGAGATGCATAGGGTAAGGTATGGGGAAAGGGTGCAGAGCTCCATGCTCTCTCTGAGTATGCCACTCTCCCCAAATCCCCACGTGTTCACCAACCCAGAAGCTCTCTGAACCCAGTCCTTTTGGTTTTTTATGGAGGCTTCATTAAATAGTCATGAGAGATTAAATTATTGGCCATTGGTGATTGAGTCAACCTCCAGCCCTCTCCCCTCCGGGATGTCAGGGGGATGTGACTGAAAGTTTCAACCCTCAAATCCCATGGTTGGTTCTCGCGGTGACCAGCCTCCATCCTAGGTTCAGTCTAAAAACCATCTCATTAGCATAACGAAAGACACTTTTATTGCTCCCATCACTTAGAAAATTCCAAGGGTTTTAGGAGCTCTCTGCCAGAAATGGAGATTAAGACCAGATATATATTTCTTATTATAAATCACCACATCACAGTAAAGGCCCTCTGACTTTCCCCTGGGGACCTGCCCTTTCCTGAACTGTTCATCCAGGGGGGAGCATGTCACTCAACCAGTCAGCACAGAGCCTTCCTCTGGCCACTGTGATGGGCTCAGGGAGGGGCACATGCCCACTCAGAGCCACTGAGAGGAAATGAGAATTTTGGTAATACTTTTTGAAATGAGAATCTCAGTTTTTCCTACGGGTCCTGAAACTAAGAGAATGCAGGAGCTGTAGCTGTTACTACTAAGAGGAAACTTAAGACTGAAGCCAGGACAGCAGAAGATGAACCTGAGAGATGGAGAGTCAAGGTCCAACAGGAAATGGATGGCTCAACTGAACTAGATAATATGAGGAAGGTTTAATAAAGGCACCACTGAAGAGGTGCAGGGTACCCAACTACCTAGGGCCAAAATACTGCAGGGACCCAGGGCCAGTAACAGTGGAGCTGTCACCAGCTCTAGATCCCAAGGATGTGGGAGGGAATATTTACCAGAGGCCATCTACTAGGAGAGGGTCATGTAGACAGGGCCACCTTGAGAGAAACAGTGAGGGACATTGGATTGAGGGATATAGCCAGCCTGGGGCGACCTTGCAGGGAGGGAACCAGGGGAATAAATACCCTGATCTCCCTTTGCTCCTTCCCTCCAAACTTCTGTTGGCATTTCCCACTGGCTGAACCCACTGGAAGCCAGAGGTTGTGGAAGCCTGTTGATGTGGTACAGACAGCTCGGGCTCCTGGGGCAGAGGGCAGGGAGAAGAAGCTTAGCAAGTGGATCTGGAGTGGCAAAAGGAAAGAATCTGGTACAGCCCTGAATCCAGTCCTATCCCTAGAGCACTCGGCTTATGTGAGCCAGTAAATTTCCTCCTTAAATAAGTCAGTTGGACCGGGCTTTCTGTCATTTACGTCCAGTAGAATCCTAATTAATACAGTGGTTTAAAGGAGCTTCAGTTTCTTCCTCTGCATTTTAAAATTTTCACTATTTATTTATTGTGGCAAAGTATCTATAACATAAAATGTGCCATTTTAACCATTTTTAAGTGTACAAGTCGGTGATATTAATTCCACTTGCAGTGTTGTGCAACCATCACCATCATCTGGTTCCAAAATTTTTTCATCATCCCAAACAGAAACTCTGTACCCATTAAGCAAAAATTCCCCATTGCCCCTTTCCTCAGCCACTAGTAACCTCTAATCTATCTTCTATCTCTGTGAATTTACTTATTCTAGATATTTCATATAAGTGGAATCATATAATGTCTTTCCTTTTGAGTCTGGCTTATTTTACTTAGCATACTGTTTTCAAGGTTCATCCACATTGCAACATGTATTAGAATTTCATTCCTTTTTATGGCTGAATAATATTCCTTATATGGATATAACACAATTTGTTTATTCATTCATCTGTTGTCAGATACTTGGGATATTTTCACCTTTTGGTTATCACAAATAATGCCACAATGAACTCTTCCTCTGTATCTTAAATGCCTACCATCAGAAGAGGAACTAAGGAGTAAAGGAGCTGATGGTAATAAAATGCATGGTGCTTTGTGGTGGGAGCTCACGAATGTAGTTAGAGCAACTGCCCTTGTGTGTCTGGGTACGCTGTCCACTCAGGGCCGTCTCTTCTAAGACTGGCTCCCACACAGCCCATGCAGAAGCAAAGGGAGCAAAAGGGAGAAGTCACTGATTTCTGGAGTGTGGAGACCTTCCAACTTAGGGTGTTTTTAAAAATACCAGAAGCCCATAGTAACCTAGCAATTAGACTGACACTGTCGCCAGCATTTGTTTAATGGTTGAGTGATCAGAAGTTTTCTTTCTTTTTTTTCCCCCTTCTCCTGTCAACTTTGGCTGATTAGAAAAGCATGTGAATCTTTCCTTACACATAATTTTCCAAGTCTGAAGTGAGAAATTGAACTGAACTCAATTACAGCAGCTGATTTAATGTACTTAATTGCACACAGGAGCTGGGAATTTGAAAGGTTCCTTGGAGGACATGGGTGAGCAAAGTGGACTTGGAATTATTGATGTCACATCCACCTGTGGGTGTGCACGTCATCTCGAGGGCACCCACACCACTCCCAAGCACACATATGTGTGTACACATCGATGAGATGCAGATGCTGTAAGATCACCTCCTTTGAGATGGTGCCACTTCCTCTGGTGGTTTGGCTTATGAATTTACAACTGCTTTAAAGTGCTAATTCAGAAACCTGCATGAGTTTTAAAAAATATGTCTACCCCCTGAGAAACTGCAACAAAATTAATGAAAAGAGGTCAAGCAAAGAGGAAAGCTGATTGGAGAGAAGAGTCTCTTCACCAAAGGTGAAACGATGAGCAGGACCCATTGAAACCATGCTATTCCTCAGCAGCAGTAAATAGCAGCATCATGGAGTCCATGAAAGCTACAGTGCACTGTAATCAATATGGCGGCCCCATCCCAGGGAGCTGATAAACTTCATAGTGATGATTGTTTACTGAGCACTTCCTGTGTGCTAGATGCTGTACCCCTGCTTTTCAAATGTTACCTTCAGACTTCAAAACAATCCTGCATGGAGAGTGGTGTTATTCCAGTTTTACCGATGAGGACATTGAGGTTTGGAGGGTACAAAGACTTGCTTGAGTGAGTGATTGCATAGGATTAGACATCAGGTCTGCGCCAAAGCCTGGGATTGTTGCATTATGTCCCAGTGTCACACCGGAACTCCAGAATCCAGAGCGCAGAGACTGCCAAGCAAGGCAAAAATACTCATCTCTTCCTCTTTCTTGTCCCCTCCCTGCCTTCTGCTCCTGTTTTGACTTTCCATACTTCTCATCCTTCATTTTCCCCTCTTTTTCATCTCCATCCTTCTGATGAACCATCCTCCATTTTTCTTTCTCCCTCCCCATTCTCATCAATTTTTGTTCAAGAACTGGCCATATGGTTGTCACTCTGAAAACAAAAAAGGGGCCCCAGGAAACAAAACTTTCCTTTGACATAATTGTGAGCTGCAAAGTTGGCAGGAGCCACTGAGGGTGAGTCATGAAACTCTGAAGGGCAGCAATGACCAACCTAAGACTGAAGGAGACCTTGGTCCACACCTGGGGCCTGGGGCCATGCCCCGATTCTCCAGCAGAGGCTGTAACTCACCAAAGGGGACAGAGAAATGTCTTTAATTTGGAGCCATGGGTGCTGCCCAAATCTAGGGGCTGTAGGGAGTCAAGCATCAGATGGAGAGAGGAGGGAGTTGAGTTGGTTTGGTGAACAAGGAGGAGAGCAGCCATAAGGAATCAGGGCGTGGAGCCAGGGAGACAATAGCAGTAAAGTCACGTCAAAGTCAGTCAGCAGGAGGGTGGTTCCAGGTGAGCCCGGGCTTGCTGCCAGCAACTAGTTCTGATGTGCCCAGCTCTCCCTGGCATGAGGTAGGGCAGGGCTGCGCCACGTCAATGCCTGGGAAAAGGGTAGCTGTTATCTGCTTTTTGGGCAGTACCACTGTTCCCTACTCTTAGCTTTTGTACATTTCAGACCTACTTTGGTGAGTCTGACCATGAGGTCATCAAGGCAAGAACTAATTACAAATATTATCCTATTTTTACAGATGATAAAACTGAGAGTCATGGGTATCAAGGATCTTGTTCAAGGTGGCAGAACTAGGTAGTGGAAAAGTTGGAATCAAATCTAGAAATTCTTCCCACTTGCGCAGGCTACTTGGTGCCCATTTGAAGGTCAGGTGGAGTGGTATTTGGAGACAGGCACAGACTTACCGTCAGCCAGATCCTGTCCTGAATCTTGACATCAAAACTTATTAGTTTTGTATGTATTTCCATTCTCCATGTTTTCTGCTGTACCAGACTCTCTCGTTCTGTCCTGTGGTCTGCTTTATACAAGCAAACATGACAGAATTCATGGAGGGGGAACTGCTCCATGGGGCTTGAATGCCTGGTCTCTGTTAGCCGCTCTGAGTATATGGAAGGCAGCCTGATGGCGTGGACCTCGTGGGAGGGAAGCCTGAACACTGCCTGGAAGAGCCTAATTATACCCCAAGAATAACTTACACCTGGCAGGATCTGGGCCTCCAATGATGCATATGTGTGGCAGAGAGCATTTTCCAAGTGAGAACTTGGACGCTGTAAAAACAAAATGGAATGATTAGGGAGGCGCTGGACCATGGGAGTGTTTTCCTTGAGCAAGTCTTTGAAACTTGCAGTGAAGCTGACCCTCTCTCCGGCACTGACAGCCTTTTTGGAACAGAGGAAACAAGCTAAGTTCTTTTTAATGTATATTAAATTGAGCCTGTCAACCTTGACAAAGTCCCTTTAAGTAGATGGTCACTAAGAGGACAGCCTGCCCGGAAGACACGCTGCTCGGGAGGCTGTGTAGATGGCACTCCCTCCCACAATTTAGGCTGAATAAAATCTTGCTCTTTCCCTCTCTCTCTTCTGTCCTTTCATCCTTCTTTAATGAAAGCTATCTATGAAAAGAGGATAATATTTGTAATTAGCCTATTAGTGACCGCACAGTTCAAAACCTATGCCAAGGACTTAATATGTGGTCTCTGATGTGATCCTCATAGCACTCCTGTGAAACGGGTTCTATTTTATCCTCATTTTACAGAAGAGGGAAGCAAGGCTCCGAGAGATGCTGTGTCGGTCAATAGCTTCTAATAGGTTAGTCTGACTTCTATGCTTACGCTCTCAATACCTTTGGATATTATTATCCTAACAAATCAAACTCTTTTCATTCACTATGTGCTCTTCCAGCCCTTGCCCATGTGAATGCAGAATCTTTACATAATTGGAATTTTAATTATTGTACAGCTAAAGGTACTCTTTTAAGGTGAATTTTCATATTTATCAAAGTAATGCATACGTATTTTAAAAAGCCAAATAGTGTAAAATACATGCCTTAGAAAACACCAATCCCTGGTCTTCCTTGGTCTCTTCTAACTGTTGCTCCTGACATTGATCTCCACATTGCTAAATACTAGGTTTACTTTGCTATTTGTTTTTTGGTAAGGAAGATTGTCCCTGAGCTAACATCTGTTGCCAGTCTTCCTCTTTTTGCTGAGAAAGGTTGTCCCTGAGCTAACATCAGTGCCAATCTTCCTCTATTTTGTATGTGGGATGCCACCACAGCATGGCTTGATGAGTGGTATGTAGGTCTGTGCCGGGGATCCGAACCTGTGAACTGCAGGCTGCCAAAGCGAAGCACACCGAACTTAACCACTATGCCACAGGGCTGGCCCCCTATTTCGCTATTTCTTGATTTTTCAGTTTTAGATATTGACTTCCTTGAGTGGTAGATGAGGACCAGCTCTCTCTCCCCTCTCTTCCCTTCCACAACACCAACATAATTATATCAGACTTTGATCCCTAAGTCATGAGGGCTTCTATTATGACTGTGGATATTGTGCAGAGTCAAGTTGTGTCTCCTTTCTTGTATTATACTTTTCGTTTTAAAAGGTAATAATTACCTTGCTTTTCCATTTGCATACTTTCCTCTAATCTATCTCTAATTTTCTCCACATGTTCCCACATCTCTGTCACTCACCTATCACTAATTTTTCTGTAAGCTCAAGCATATTAATTCCAGTTATTAATTTTTTCCCTAGAGGTTATTGCTTGGGAGCCATCTCTCCTCCTGTTCCAGTCTGAACTGGTTGCTTTCCAGGGTGGCCGCACAGCTGGTGTGTGGGGTCTTCTTTTGATCATCATCCTGGGAAGTGCTTTTGTGGCTCTCTTGTATGAATTTCTCACTTCCTGTAGCCCATGGCTTCCTATGTTGTGATTCACTTTTCAATTTACTTTGCTAAGAAAGGGCATATGAGATAAAATTTTGAGTCTTTGATTGTCTTATTGCTCACTTAAACTTATATGAGTTTGGCTGGGTATAAATTTCTAGTTTGAAAATGATTTTCTTTCAGAATATTGAAAGCAATTCTCCATTGTCATCCAAGTGGGAATTTGTCATCCAAGTTCTAGTCTTTGTATTGAGAAATCTGAGACTCATTTGATTCCAAGTTCTTTGTATGTGACCTTTTATTCTCTCTGGAAGCTTTAAGATATTCTCTTTATTCTCTGAGTTCAGAAATTTTGTGATGATGTGATTCAATGTAGGTCTTTTTGCATGCATTGCATTCAGAATGTGATGGATACTTTCAATTGGAGACACTTGTTCCTTACTTCTAGGAAATTTTCTTGTCTCACATTGATTTATGGTGGGAAGGTTCTCTAAAGTTTGACCTAATCTGTTTTATTCTACAGGGAAGAAAGGACATCGATTGTCTATTGAACAGCTACTATGTGTCAGTCATTGAAATAGAGACTTTACATGTGCTAGATATTTTATCCTCATAGAAAACCCTCAAGATAGCTGTTGGCATCAGTATCTTATTGGTGAGAATTCTGGGACTCAGAGCAATGGAACAATTTGTCCACAGACACCCAGCTATTAAACATCACATTTAGAATTCAATCCAAGTCTGGACAACTCAGTCCATTAAATGAGCAATTCCCCAACTGTGTTCCTGAGAACACCAATGTTTCACATGTTTCTGTAGTTTGATATGTTTAGGAAATGCTTGGATAAATATATGTCTCAGTGACAGGATTTCTCAGAGTTGTTGATATCCTAATCTGCATTGTGAGTCTCTAAGGAAGAGGTTATGTAGTACAGCATTCCCCAAAGTAGATGGATGTGATATTGAAGCTGTGACTTGAAAGGTAGGTAGAATTTGAGTAGGAGACATTAGATCTGGTTGCTGGCTAACTGGCCAAAGGGGCAATGGACTCTATGAGCCTGCCTATGATACTCTCCTCCATTCTACTCCTCCTTGTCTCACTCCCCCACCCTCACCTTGCTCACTTGGCACCAATCACAGTGCCTTTTTTCCCCCAGTTTCTTGATTACTCAACAGCCATACTGGCTGTCTTTCAAATCAATGGAAGCCTCTTTCTGCCTTGGAACTTTCCAATGCCCTGCTCCTCTGCCTGGAGTTCTCTTCACCTTCCTCATCTCGGTCCCGTCTCCTCATCCTTCAAAGCTCAGCCTAAAGGCAGTTTCCTCAAAGAAAACTTTCCAGAACATTCTGATTAGGGTCAGTCTCCCTACATTATGCTCTCGAAGTATATTGTACTTCTGTATCATATCAATAAAACATAAATCATTAGTACATGATATGCAACATATTAATTGCATTCATTTAATGATATTTTTGTTTGTTTATTTGTTTGCTGTCTGTCTTCTTTCTGTAGACTCTTAAGATCCTTCTGGGGTAGGGACATGTCTGTCTTGCTTATTACCACATGCCTAGAACCGAGAGTGGTACCTAATGTATGCTACGTGCTCAGTAAACATTTTGCTGAGTGATTGCATGAATGATCAAGTGGATGAATGAAAAAGGGTACTTCATTTGCCATCATCATTAATAATGATGCTAATTAATAACTTTTGCTTAAAATGGTAGTTCTTGTTAGAGTTCCAATAGCCCAATTCTTCTTCACAATAGGTCTCCAATGAGACAAGGAAATAATGTAAAACATAAAACCTCAAATGCGATGAATATTCCATGAAACAAAATCCTAATTAAAAAGAAATTCGTCTCTGTTTTGTGCATGAATTATTTTGCCAACAGGTATCTCAGCGTGAGACTGCCTCCACCCCAAAATACCCAGCCTCAAAAGCATATTCAAGCAGTTCTTCGCGAGTCCTGTAAATCAAGGTCTCATCATAGAGTCAAGAGAGCAAATGAATATTCTCTTTTAAAGATTGGGAAAGCAAATGCTTGCAATAAAAAAGTCAGGTTGGATATTTTTAAGGGCTAATTTTTCTCGCCTTGGCTGGCTAAGCAGGTACGCCTGACCCAGAGTCCTAGGCCAATGCTCCCCTCGTGTACGAAATTTGTTATTCCACTGAGATGGGATATTCTGGTAGCTGGGAAGACTAAGTAGCATAACATTCCCCAAAGCATCTAGCACAATGCCTGCCCATGCAATAAATGCTACCTCCCTTGTCCTTCCTATTCCCCATCTGGCCCCCTCTGCCCTTACTTCATTGATTGATTAACTAGCTCTTCCTCTGGGTACCTTCCCCCTAGACAGTAGACACTTTAAGGATGATAATAATCTCTTGTTCATCTCTGAATCCCCAGCCTTCCTACAATGTCTGACACACACAGGACACTCAATAAATATTTATTGATAAGGAGTGAATGATCCCATCAACAGCCCTGTAAAGTGAATGTGGGACTTTTCATTATCCCCCACTACACAGTGGAGGAAACTAAAGTTCAGATAATTCATGCCACTTACTTGCGTGAGGATCCAACTGATGATCCCCAACCCGTGCACACTCTTAATTAAGGATGATGGTCACAGCCCTGCATGACCTCCCCACTGCCTACCACTCCAGGATTTTCTCCTGCTGCTCTTCACCTCATTTTCTCTCCAGGGAAGCTGAATAGCACGTGGCTCTATCCCTATATTGACCAACTGAATAAATGCTGGATGAATGGATTTTGTGTGTCTGGGCCGTTGTTGGTTTTGTTCCCTCTAACCGGCAGGTCCTCCTTTTATTTACCTGTCAGTCCTCTGTTGAGGCAGATCCTCTTCCTGGAAGCCTTCAAGGATAGCCCTTCCCTGCCCTGGGGTAGGTCTCCCTGGCTCTATCACTTATCATCACACTTGCAACATTGTATGGTGATTGTTTACTGGTCTATCCCCAACTGGACTGTGAGCCCTTCTGGGGTAGAAGCAGGGCCCACTGAGGTTAACAGAAGACATGCTACAGAGTGGAGCTCAAATCTTTGTGAAGCACAATCAGGAACACCCTCGGGGACCCAGCCTGGCCCTCCTGGTCCAGTGCTCTCTCCCAGACACCACACCGCTCTGCACATTGCATAATATGAGCATCAGGAGAAAAAATAGATCAAATGGCAGCATAGACCCAAATTGGCAGGCATCCTCAAGATGCTGAGAGGCCGCCCATCTGCTCTCCTTGCGTTCTAAATCCACAGTTGTGCCCTCCATGCTGAGAGAGTTGGCAGCAGCTGGCCCCCTGCTGCGAGTGAAGAAAGAAACAATTTATTGCAAAGGGCTCTCTCTAAATCAATCTTCGAATCCACTCAGGCAGTCTGGGAGCAGAGGTAGCTCACAGGTGCTGTCCTGCCCACGCTGCTGCTGCCTCTGCATTCTAGCCACATTCCCCCAGAGTATCACCAGGGCTTGAGGAGGATGCCTGGTATTCATTTCTGGGAGCAATTTTAGGAATTCAAAGATTAGAACATTTGATTCCCTTCAAAACAGACTGGTGCAATGGCTGGGCTGTCCTAGGACTGCAGCCCCCATGGCTGGCATCTGGGTGATATTCATGGTGCTGGGTGATGGCTTCTGGCCAATGGGGTCTTTTATGGAAACTGGTTTCCATGCCTGATGCCTCCAAATATCAAATGATGTCTCTGGCAGCCACATTTGGGAACATCTCTTCTATGAAGATCACTTAACAATATTCTTATCCTCAGGGTTGGGAACTGTAGGCTGGATCATGATCCAGCACTCTGTAGGAAGTTAGCCTGAAGTCAGAGGTGGACATCAGCCCTGGTGGGTTAACATGGATCTTTTCTAGAGGTCAAACTTGCTCTACTTGGAGCCCAAGTTGAAGGTGTTGGCCCTCTGCAACCCTGAGTTACATACATGGTCTTGCCCTTGGAACAGCACTGGTTGAAATAATCAAGAGTAGTTAATCTATAGGCTCATCAGTGACCCACGATGTGGTCTGGTGCAAATAGATCAGCTAGGCCAATGACACTTACTGTCTTAGGAATGAGAACTAAGAAATCCCCAGGGAATGAGGCTGTGGTTGGTGAGAGCTGAAGCTGAAAGGTCAGATGGAGAGAGAGACTGGAGGGGTACTGATGGGCTACGTACAAGCTGAAGTTAGGTGGGAGCAAACAGTGAGTAAGCAGAAGCCCTTGTGTAGAGACATGTTGGTTGGGTGCATGGGAAGGGAGGAATGGGATAGATGTGTGGAGAAGGGAGGCATCCTGATTAGAGACACCACAGAGCCCTGTAAGGATGTCTGTTCCTTGAACCACAAAAGCCCTATTTATGCGTTTGCTCATTAAACAGGCGTACACTAAGCCCTGGGCTAACTGCTGGGGGTACAGGGATGATTGGGGTAAGGTCCTTGATCTCACTGTGCTCACAGTCCCGTAGGGGAGAGCGCTGTGTAAAGGGACAATGACAGCCCAACAATGGGTAGTAAAATGCATGAATGTAAAGGTAAAGTGGAAACAGAGGAAGGAGCTTCGAAGTTTGCTGTGGGAAGTCAAGGAAGGCCTTGCAGCCAGGTTGAGGAGGGGTGAGGACAAATTCTAGGCATTTGAAATGGATTGTGTAAAAGCCTGAGAGGGAGCACAGCATGTCTGGAGATCTATGAGAGGCTGGGAACTGCTGGAACATAAAGCTTGAATACTCACTCAAAGAAGAAAATGTAGGAGTAGGTAGTTACGATGAGAAGGTGAATAATACAATATTATCGGCAAATTAGCCTTCAGAAGCAAAAATCACAAAATTATGGAGATGGAAGGAAGGTCATTAATCCAACTGCTATATTTTACCAATGAGGAAACTGAGGCCCGGAGAAGGGAAGTCACCTTCATGGTGCTGTGAAGTTTTCTGGAATTGCCCAAGGAAGTAGGAACAGGGCTGGGACAAGATTGAACTCCTTCCGGCCTTGGTGCAAAGGGCAGGTAGCTGGAGTGACGTGATGCAGTGGCATTTCCATTTCATCCTAATGCTTTATGGAGGGATGAAAGATCCACCTCTTGCTCCTGACCAGAAGCCCTGAGAACCCAGTGCAGCAAACAGCGGCACAACACACGCTGACTCTGTAGATAAAGGCATAAATGAATGCTTGGTTCCAGTGCTCACTGACAACCTGGAATGCCCTCTTTGTCTCTCCAAATTCTGTCCTCCCTGCAGGATCTAGTTCAACTCCCTCCTCCTCTAGTAAACCTTCCGTGACCACCCAGCACCTGTAGTTTGCAAGTGCTCTCTCTTCTATGGCCTCTCAGGCTCAGACATTCATAGGACACTCACCTTCCCTGCCTATTGCTATGTGAGTTTCCTGCTCATCTGTGCAATTATTTCTCCAGCTGGAAGTTCCTGCACTGTGGAAAGCTACCTCTCATACCTTCCTGTCCCCTGCATCACCTAGTCACGTGCCTGACACAAGAAAACACTGACGGATTCTTTTAGACTTTACAAAATGATCTTTTCTGGCTTCCCTTGTACTCTTCCAAAGCTCACTGGACTTACCATATTGCCTAGTTTCTATTATTGCCTGCCAGAGTTTCCCCATTTTTTCTTAGATGGACTGATAATTTTAATATCTCTTTATATTAATATGGAACTTCATAGTTGACAAATATGCTGCCAGACATGTGGACACCAAAGGTCAGGAAAGTTAAGTGACCCATTAGGTTTTCGGGGTGATGCTGATTGAAGTGATGGATGAGTTCAAAGTCACACCTATGTGAAGCAAGGGCTAGCAGGAGGTGAAGGGGAACCACTAATTCTCCGATTAGGGGGAGTTTTGGGAGACGTGCAGGCTATAGAGACCACCCCTCTGCACTCAGAGTCCTCCTATAGGAAAGGATCAAAGTGGAATCAGTGATTAGGAATCTTTCACCTCTGGCAGTCTACCATAACGCAATAGTTGCTACGTGGGCTTCGCACTCATTGTCCAAATACTAAACTCTTATTTGGCCTATCTGGGGTATTTGTTTTGACAGATAATGAGATGCTTATTCCCATTCTCTGAAAAGTTCCAAAATATTGCTTTTAATTCCTTCTTCCCACATCATCTTCCTCTTAATTTATTGCATATTCAACCTCTGGCTCAATCACATTAATCACATGCCCAGTATATGCCAAAGGAGGTCACTCTGCTAGATCTATTTCATTGGACCCTCAGATCCACTTTCCACTCTTCTACATCCTGCCTGTACCCACAGGGGCCACCCCTCTAGGGACAGCATCCATGGGCTCCTTCCATCTCTGGTGTCTGACTGGGTTTAGCCAATGGGAAGCACTGGCAGGAGGGTGAAGGGTAGGAGGAGAGTGGAGGTCAGGGTATCTAGGCCTCTGGCTCCCGCCCTGTCGGGTCAATATGAGTTGACTGCAGCCCTCTAGTAAAGGCCACAGCTCCTGTCAGGGGCCGTCTCCACACAGTCACCTTTTCTGGTTTTGGAAACTCTCCCTTTAGGCCTAGGGGTGTCACAGATCTCTACTGTCACTAGTCATGTGGTTTACATTCTCCTTTGTGGTTTCCTTAAATCATGCCCAAATATTTGCAAGTACTCTCTTTCTTACTTTCACCTCAATTATCGATTGAGTGTGCTGTTTCTTGCTGGGACCTTACTAATAGTCATCATAAAAGTTTTCAAAAAATGGAATGATTCCACTCATATGAGATACCTAGAGTAGTCAAATATATAGAGACAGAAAGTAGAATGGTGGTTACCAGGTGCTGGAAGAAGGGGGAGTTATTGTTTAACGGGTTCAGAGTTTCTATTTGGGATGATAAAAAAAGGTCTGGAGATGGATGGTGGTGATGGTTACACAACAATGTGAATAGACTTAACGCCACTTAACCAAACACTTAAAAATAGTCAAAGTGGTAAATTTTATGTTATGTGTGTATTAGCACAATAAAAAAATAAGTAAATAGGGGGAAATAAAAGCTGATTGCTTATTAATGCTTAATAGGCTAGAGTCAAAACAATATCTTTTTTTTTTTTCTTTTTTAATATTCCAATGGAGGGAACAGGTTGAGTCAGCCCATTGACTGGGAACCTTTTATTTATTTGTTTATTTGGTGAGGAAGACCAGCCCTGAGCTAACATCTGTTGCCAATTCTCCTCTTTTTGCTGAGGAAGACTGGCCCTGGGCTAACATCCGTGCCCATCTTCCTCTACTTTATATGGGACACCGCCACAGCATGGCCAGACAAGTGGTGCACTGGCCCATGCCCGGGATCCGAACCTGCGAATCCCAGGCTGCCAAAGTGCGAACTTAACTGCTACACCACCAGGAAGGCCCCTGGGAACATTTTATTCCTGCCAAACAATTGAATCATGTTCAGGACGCTGCTTAATTTATTTAGACAAATAGATGTGTACTGATCATGCTCTGGAAAAAAAAAATGGTGCTGGGATACCATACCAACAGATAGAAGTCTCCTTTGGTCTTATCCTTAGTTTCAAGCCCAGCTCATCTCCACTTATTTCATGAAGATTTCTGGAATTGCTACAATATGCTCTTGTTGCTCTTCTCCTTCCTGTCTCTGAACTCCAGCAGCACTGTGCCTGCTATGTGGAAGTTAGCCCATTATTTTATTTCTGGTTCTGATCCTAGATGATTGTCTCTGAAAGATTCAGAGTTATTTGAGGATGAGGATCATGGCCTTCCTGCAGTAGTTCCCCACACACCTGGACTGATGCTGAATGGTACCCCACCCACACTTGGCAAAAGATTACAACCCGACATAGATGGTATTGTGCAATTTACATAATGAAGAGAACCACAAACCAGAATGTGTTTCTTTCTGGCTCTGATTTCTACTTGCAGGAAGACTAATTTTCTCAAACTTATACATAGCCCAGACTCTTGACAGCAGTTTGGCATCCAGGAAAAACGGGTGCCTTGGGTGCTTTCTCCCCCACTTTTTCCTTCAGTTTTCTGCAGTCTGAGCCAGAACTTTGTAGAAAAAGCTAAAATCTTCAAGGAACCATGAACTCCACTCCAGAAACCTCAGAGGTGGGCAGCGTCAACAGAGCTTCCGTTTTCACCAAAGAAGAGCCATCTGTTCTGCTGGGATTGTTCTTAGACTTGTTGCATCCTCCCAATTTCTCTTTTTCTCTCTTTTTGAGTGGTAAACTACATGACCTATTTATATCATGATCCTTGTGTTGTTTTAAGCAAAGCATTTTTAGTAGAAGAGGAAATTCGGTTTTATTCAGACTGTAACAAATGCTAGTAATTTCCAGTCCCATTCATAGGCATTGCTCAAATAGCCAGATATGTCAGAGACTTGGCCAGGGGCCCTTGACACCCCAAGATTCACCCTGTTCTCTAAATTGAAAGTCCTCAAATTAGAATGTGAAGATGAATTAGAATATTAGTGTGTTTGAGTTCTTAGTTCTTTTATTTATTATGATCTGTGCTTTTTTATTGGTTTGCACAAACTCTTTCTATATTAAAGATAATCTACCATATATCAAATTGATCATGTTTTAGTCTCTTAATTTCATTTGTGGAACTTACAGAAATTTTTCATCTGTATGTAGTCCTTATATATTAATATTTGTTCTGGCTGGGTATTCTGTTACATTGAATTGTTTTTTCTGTGAGTGAATATCATATTTAATACTAGTGAGTTAAATAGGCATTTTCACACATTTTCTGTGGGAACATAATTATGTAACTTTTCAGGAAAAGCAATTTGCCAATAGATTTCAAGAGCCTGAAACTCGTTCATATCCATTGACCCAATATTTCCCTATCTAGGGATCTATGCTAAGAAAATAGCAAGAAATGTAAAATATTTATGCTCTAAGATGCTCATGTTAGTGTTCATATTAGTATTAGTTCATTAGTATTATTAATAAGAGTGAAAAATTGGATATAATATCTGGAAATTAGAACTTGTAATAGATTAGTATGTAGCCATTAAATTTTAATTACAAAGAAAATTTCAAAGACCTAAGAAATGCTTATAATATAATTAGTGATGTGCTAGTAAATGTTTAACAGTAGGCTCTCTGAAAAAAATAAAACAAAACAGCCCGCTTTGTTTTTTTTTTTTTTTTTTTTTTGTGGGGAAGACCAGCCCTGAGCTAACATCCGTCGCCAATCCTCCCCTTTTTGCTGAGGAAGACTGGCCCTGGGCTAACATCGTGCCCATCTTCCTCCACTTTATATGGGACGCCGCCACGGCATGGCTGGCAGGCAGTGCGTCGGCAGGCGCCCGGGATCCGAACTCGCGAACCCCGGGCTGCCAAGCGCGGACTAAACCGCTGCGCCACCGGGCGGCCCCAAAACAGCCCGCTTTGTATTGTCTGCCAACTTCTCTGGTGTAAACATTCTCATTGTGGCTCATTTCAAGCCATCAATGTGATGTCACTGAATTCAGAGTTGGAAAGAGACGGGGGTTGGCTCTTGTGAACGAGTGTGAGCCAGTTGCAGCACACCACTGGATACAACGTTATGTGACAACAGGATGCAAAGGGTGTATGCAGCGTGATCTCAACAATGTAAATAATCTATTTAAAAGGAGGCTGGAGGAAGGGAGGTTACCTTTGGGTAGTGGAATCATGAGGGAGCCTTTCCCCCTGCATCTTAATATTTCTCTGAACTTCACAGAATGTTGGCAGAGGGTCTAAACTACTATCATAATCAGAAAAATCGACTGATGCTTGTTCTGCTCCCCTCCTCCCCCATCCATGCCTCATCATGGAACTTGCCTTCTTTTGTGACTCTAGTGACAGTGCTGCACTGGGGACTTTGCTGGGGTCAATCTTGAAGGCTTTTTCTGTCTTTCCAGAGCCTATTCTTTGCTTCACAATCTCTCGTCCCTATACCTGTTTCCTTTTCCGTCCTCCACAAAGAAGGTTTATTATTATTACTTATTACAATATGCAGAGGGATGAGAAAAATATACTTGGGTACCCCCAATATAGCTTATGTTTCTGTCACATGTGACAAATGTGTGCCTCCTGTCACACCAAGCTGATAAGAAATCTTTACTCTGGAAGGGTGAGTCCTTCCACCTCATTGTCAGATGAGGAGCGTGAGGCCAAGAAATCGATTTAAGGGCCCACAATGTGCTAGTGACTAGGAACCCAGATCTCCTGACTCCCAAACAGCTGCAGTGTCCATTGCAGCACTGCTGAAGGCAACGACCAATCTAGAACTTTCCATGTAGGAACTGGTAAGAGAAGGCAGTCTCTTCACATCCTGTCACTCTGTATTAAGATCCACATGGACATCCAACGCTGTCTCTGGGAACTTTGCTTCAGCTTGCAGGGAAGTGGGTCATTTCTGGGGAAACTGCAAGTCTTGCTATTCTCTGGAAAGCAGGCCCCTCCTTTCCTTTAACAAGAGTGTTTTTGGATGTGGCCAGTTACGCACTGAGGCGAGGGGATGGCAGGTGCTTGGGGGAATATTGAGAACCCAGACTTCAAAAGCTTCATTCCAAAAAGCAGCAACTCTCCAGGAAGTCAGTTAGCAATATAAGGAATCAAAAAGAAATATGCGTGAATAAAGGGAAAATGGTTTTTCTATATCTAGGGTACACCTGAAGGGGAGGCACATCACCTTTCTCCTTGGGCAACTCGGCCCCTTGGGATGGGACCTCAGTGGTCTTCTCCACTTTGGAATTCTGAAATACAGTATTGTTGCATGAATCTCCCATCCATTTTCTAGAACACGGCACTCCTTCCGTTTTCCCCATCTCAGAGAAGTGGGCACTAGTTGGAAACCTTGTCCTCACTCGTGCACTTGTCCTGACTTGCCCCGAACCTCCTCCCTGCTCAGCTGCAGTATCCTCCAATCCTTCACTACACACTGTCGACCTCACTCCTGGCCAGCTCCTGAGTCACTCCACTTGCCTCCATCTCCATCACCGCAAGCCACGTTGCTATCACCGGTTGCCTGGCTACTGCAGTAGCCTCCTACCTCGGCCATTCTGCGTCCACTCTGTCTCCCTTCCAGCCCATTCTACACATGGTACCAGTACCCAGGATTATCTTTTCAAAATGCCCCTAGGTTCATGTCATCCATATGATTACAACACATTTCTCCTAGAGCAAGATCAAAGTCCTCCACGTGGCTTATGTGGCTGAAGCACCTTCCCTCCCCGCCATCCCACTCTCATCCTGGCTTTCTGGGCTCTGGCCCCACTTTCAGTTCCTTGACTGTGCTGTGCTCTCTCCTTCTACAGGGCTTTTCTGGTCCATACCACAGCTCTTATGCTGCCATCCACAAGCCCTAAAAAGCCCACCTTCCCTGGTCCCCAGCTTAAGCATCATATCCTCAGGGAGTGTTTGCTGACTCCTCCAAACCTCCTCAGGGGACTGGGTCCATTGTCATATGCTCTCAGAGAACCATGCTCCTTTCCTTCAGAATATTTATTCTAATTTGCAGTTCCACATTTATTTGATTAAATCTACCTCTCGTTCTGACTATGGGCACCATGATAGCAGGGGCCACATCTCATTGTTCGCGATTATATTTCCAGCATCTACCACAGTACCTGGTAGTTGCTTATTAAATGAATGACTGAGTGAATGAGATAGGACTTCTTCTGTGGACTCTTCCAGGCTGCCCTTGTGTAGCTGGTAACTCCTGCCTCTGTGTTCACCTAGCACTTCTTCATATCCATCTATTGGTTTCTCCATCTGTAAAATGGGATAACCATATGTCACAGTGATGAATGGAAGGTGAATTATGATAATGGATCTGGAAATACCACAATGGCTATCTTATAGTGAGTGCTCAAAAAAATGCTTGTTTTCTTTAAAATCATAATTATTTCTTTCCATCATGAGCACTTTAAAGCAGCAGGCCTCACCTCATTCATCTCAATAGCCTTACAGGGAGGGCCTTGCATACAGTAGGTGGGCCCCATAAATTCCTCCATGTTTGAACGATAGGGCCAAGACATTAGCTTACGTTGTCCTTGGCTGCCTTTTCCAAGACTAAGTCCTTAATTACCCCATCCTTCCATGAAGCATCTTTTCTGATCATAAAACTCATGGCACTCTCTGGCTAATTCATTTTTGATCAACTGGATTGCTCTACACTTACATTCCTGGGTAATGTAGCCTCTGGAGTTTCCCTCAGCACCGGAAGGGAGTCTGGCTCATTTGAACAAATTGCTTAACATGTTAAATTAGATTCAACCGTCTTTAGGAAGAAAAATTAAAAAAGAAAAAGATGAATATCAATTGTCCTCATACCCACAATCTTCCAGAATTCCCTCTTTTACCATGGACAGCTCCCAAGGCATGTTTGCATTGTGACTGTGACTTGTGCTGAGTGGAAGGTTTAAAGAGTTTTCACCATCACCAGCCAACAATCCCTGGGAATGGACGGAATGCCTAGCACTGAGCTCACGGCGCTGTAGAAACATTTCTGGCCTTAAGATGCATACATTGCAGTTGGGGTGATTCATTCATTGATTGTTAACATCATTAATTGGTCTAGTTGTGCTTTTCCCTCTCATCCACCTCTATCCGTTGTGTACCTATTTATCCTCTAAAGCCCAGCTCAAATATCCCCTTCCTGAAGCTTCTCCATTCTTTCATAAAAAATTAATCACTCCTTTAATTGGGTTAAATCTGTATCTTGAACACACTTCTATTTTTATACTCAACACTGTGTTTCTCCCTTATTGGAGTGTGAGATACTTAAAGCTAGGGAAATAATTGTGTCCTCAGCACCCAGTATGGTGATTAGTATATAGCAGATGTTCAATAGATGCTTGCTGAACTGAATTGACAAGTTCATTCGGCCAACAAACATTTATTGCATGTACACTGTGCTAGCTGCTAAGGATGGCATCCAGATCTTACCCTCTAGGAGCCTGTGGGTATTTTGTGAAATGACAGATACATAGATAAAACGTAAAACCAAGTGTCATGAGTGGAATCACAGAGGTGTACGTGAAGTGCGTGGAAGCCCAGGGGCCCGGGTGGCTGACACACGCACAATGAATAGACTCATAACCACGAGGCAGTAAGTAAACACTCAGGGGCGAACCACTAATAATTTAGAGGAGACAAAAATCAGTGTGACTGGGATAATCAAGGCAAGGTTTAGCCTAATCCTTTCATATTTTGGGTGTGATCTGATTTATGATTTGGGTATGATTTAAGCAGTAGTTCCTCTCATCGTGACCATGCCAGTGCTGCAAGCTAAAATATACAATATTTATCCACAATAAAGAGACTGGATCCAGGCGGAGAGTGTGTGGAGCTTGGGGCAGTGGACTGCCAGCTGGCCTTGATCTGGCAACATGACTAGGGTCCCACTCAGGCTTGCCTTCTGACACCATTCGGCTGAGTTGTAGAGCTTGGACACTAAGGAATATATAACTAAAGAAACATAAAAGACTTCATTCTGGACTTAAGCTTTGAATGACACAAGCTGGTTTTGCAAGTTCCCACAGTGCAGTAAGGCACACATTCCACTCCGATTCGCCTTACTCTGCGAGCAGCCGCCGTGCTGGGAGGAGCGAGAACAAGAACAAGAGTGGCTCAGGCTCCTGGCCTCACGCCGGGAGAGCTGGTTGCATTCACCTTGGGCAGCAGGTGGCGGCTGGCACACTGTCCCTCACTAGGGAAAGGACTCTGAATAGGAATCCAGCAATGCGACTGTGGTGGGCTTGGTCAGTGGGGTCAGGCAGTCTCGTGGAGGTTCTGACACGCACTGTGTGCGGACTGCCATGCAGAGAGGACAAAAGTCTTCGGGACACCCCCTGGGCAAACCTACACATTCATGGAAGCTCCTTCTCTGTGAAGTGATGGTGTTAGAACTCTCTGAAGCAGTGTCACATAGTGGAAAAACCAAAGATGAGAAATCAGGAGGCATGGGTCCACACTCTGCCAACCTGATAATGTGGCAGAACCACGTGTGAGTTTCAAATGTTCCTTAGGCATCTTTAGCTTCAGGTCTGGACTAGAGGAAGGCACAGAAGCCTGTTGCTAGATTGCTTTGTCTAATCTGTGCCACGTTCAGGTCCCTCCTGACCTTAAAAATGTACCACTGTTGTATAGGAGAAAGTAAGTGGGGGAAATGACCCAGTTCTTTTCCTCCCAGAGCTAGTTCAGAGCCACTTAATCTACCCTGTCTGTGTTTCCTTTCTCCTTGGCTCTGTTATGGACCTTGGTAGGGCAATCCTGTGCACGTCTTCCCTGCAAGCTGCAGAGGAGGGAGCTCAGGCAATTGGAAAGAGAAGGCATGGCGGGGAAGACAGTCGTAGCTTCAGTCCAGTTCCTTTTATTATCTCTTTCCTTTCAAGTCCCACCTTGTTTCAAGAGGGCCACTTCAGGGCTCCTCCCCTGGAGGGGGAAGAGTCCTTGGCTTCCCCCAGCGCCTGGACTGTGTCACCAATGGGCTTGAAGCCCAGGCACAGAGAAGACTTGGAGGGAACACTGCAGGGCACAAAAGAGCATCAGCTGCCACCTCTTCCATGAAGCATTTACTCCTTTTTACTCTTTCATCTTCACAACATCCTAAAGAAGATAGCATCATCTTACAGATATGGAAATGGAGCAGGCAAGAAGTGAAGTTAGTTGCTGGGGTCACAGCTTTCCTAGAATCAGCTTGCTTGCTGTAAGGAAGATACCCAAAACAAGTCTTTGTGAATAAATGCACGTGAGGACCCAAAATGGAGCCACAAGCTGGCAGACGGAAAGGTGGCTTCAGGGAGAAGGCATTCTGGCTCTGCCTTCGTTTCTTTTTCGTGGAAACTTCCATGCTTTTTGCCCGTCTGCTCCAGTCTTCCCTCCTGCTAACTAGCCAGCCCTCTCCACTTCCCCAGTCCATGCCCAGAGGGGCCAGTGGGAGTGGGTTAGTCATTGCCATTTCCCCAGCTGGGCAGAGCTCAGTTGCTAGAATACCTCGCCGGGCTTTGAAAATAGTCGTTTTCATATTTGAAAAAAATCATCTTATTATGATCCACCGTAAAAAGTATAGTTTACATCATGAGTAGGTACACACACACACACACCCCATAAGGAAAAGTTATAAATTCATACAGACAACATACACAAACATGTAGCTATAAAAATATACACACACATATAAACATATATATGTTTGTTTTTGAAACATATATAACTGAAAAATATTTCATGAAACAATGCTATATTCAAAGTACTCTGATATTTTCCATTCCTTTCTAGCCCATTAGAAAAAGTACCCCTCGTTACCCTCCAAAGTGATTTCATAATCCACTAATGAGTTGAAACTCTCACCTTGAAAAACATGGATCTAAATGTTGGGGGGCCTCAGGGCACAGCCCTGGGCCCTCTTCTGTCCTCTCTCTCACCCTCTCCTTTGGTGAGACCATCCAGATTCATGATTTTAAATACCATATATACTGATGATTCCCAAACTTGCACCTCCAGCCTGGATCTGCCCCACGTTTTCACACTCATATATCCAATAGCCTATATGATGTCTGTACTTGGATGTCTAGTGGCATCTCAAATCAATCTCGGGGCCCTAACCCAAGCCCACTCTTTTTGTAGCTCTCTCCACCTCAGTAAATGGCAACTACAGTCTTCCAGATAGATGCCTAGGCTAAAGCACGAGGAGTTATCACTATCCAGACCACCCGCAGATACTCTTTGCTTCAAACTAAGTCTAGAAATCAACACTCCTCACCACCTCCACCACCACCATTCTTGTTCAAACATCCTCACCTCTCTCCTGGATCACTGCAACAGCCTCTTAACTGGTCTCTTGTTTTCACCTTGGACAGAGTGATCCTTCACAAATATGTCAGATCATGTCACTCCTCCACTCAAAACCTTCCAACAAATTCCCATCTTATACAGCCTGAAACCCAAAGCCTTTCCACAGCCTTCAGGGCCCGATATCATTGGACCAGATGACTCTCTGACCTCAGCCCTGGCTGCTGCCCCTCACTCCCTCTGCTCTTGCTATTACTCAGCCATGCCAGCCACACTCCTATCTCGGGCCCTTTGCTCTCACTGTTCCCACGGCCTGGACCTCTCCTTCTCCAATAATCCACATGGCTCACTGTATTAGTCAGGATTCTCCAGCAAACCAGAACCAATAGGATGTAAATATGTATAGAAAGAGATTTATTAGAAGGAATTGGCTCACGTGATTATGGAGGCTGACAAGTCCCAAGATCTGCAGCTGGCAAGCTGGAGACTTAGGGAAACTGTAGGTGTAGTTCTAGTCAGAAAGCCTGCAGGCTCAAGACCTAGGAAGAGCTGATGCTTCAGTTCGAGTTCGAAGGCAGGAAATAAAACAACGTCCCAGTTTGAAGGTGGCCAGACAGGAGGCGTTCTCTGTACTTGGGGAAGTTCTTTACTCAGCCTTTTGTTCTATTCAGGCCTTCAACCGATTGGATGAGGTCCACCCACACATTAGGGAGGGCAATCTGCTTTACTCAATCTACTGATTTAAATGTTAAACTCATCCAAAAACACCCTCACAGAGACACCCAGAATAATATTTGACCAAAAATCTCAGCACCTCGTGGCCCAGTCAAGTTGACACATAAAATTAACCGTCACACTCGCTCCTTCACCTCCTTGAGGTTTCTGCTCAAATGGGGCTTTATAAGAGAGACTTCCTCTAGCCATTCACATATAATGATCCTCCTTCCACTCTCATGTTCCTTCAGATCCCCTTACCTTGCTTTCTCTTTCTCCAAAGCACTTATTACTAACCTGACTTATTATATATTTATTATTTTTTATTTATTGCTATCTACCCCAAACTGTAAACTCCATGAGGGCAGGGACCTTGTTTTGTTTTCAGCCATCTTTCCAGTGTCCAGAACAATGCCTGGCATATAATAACTGCTCAATTAATATTTATTGAATTAATGAATGAGTCTCTAGCCAGCCATTGAAGAAGTCATTCTTGGGCTAGGTACTTGCCCTGGTTCAGCCAGTGGTCACCTCCTGTAAAGAACACCTGACTTGGGGCCGCCTGGTGGCGCAGCGGTTTAGTCCGCGCTTGGCAGCCCAGGGTTCGCAAGTTCGGATCCCCGGCGCCCGCCGACGCACTGCCTGTCAGCCATGCCGTGGCGGCGTCCCATATAAAGTGGAGGAAGATGGGCACGGATGTTAGCCCAGGGCCAGTCTTCCTCAGCAAAAAGGGGAAGATTGGCAACAGATGTTAGCTCAGGGCTGGTCTTCCCCACAAAAAAAAAAAAGAACACCTGACTTTGTTCCCTGACCTGGGGGCAGTGGGCATGACTGAGTCAGCTAGAAGGGGCCCCTGGGCATGGTAAGCCCACACATGTTGAATTGCAGGTATCATAAACTACATGTTTTCTTTCCTTGGTGTGGACTGTCAATAAAAGTTTTTGTCCTCTTTATAAAGTTCCATGAAAAATAAAGTTACAAGAGCCATAAGAAAGTTGAAGATGCCATTCAGAGAAGATGCTACTCAGAGTACCTTCAGAGAAGGGAGGGGTTGATTCTAGCTGGTGGAATAGAGAATCTTTGTAGAGAAAGTTTCTCTTAGCTGAACGCTGATAGAAGGATTCAGGACTGGGGATGGGGCTGAGCAGAAAGGGCATATCAGGCCGAGGAAAAAGTATACATACAGGCAAAGAATTGGGAGGGTGCATCTGTGTGCAAAAGAGAGTGAGTAGTTTTTCTCAGCATCTTGTAAGTACCAACTGAAGATTAATCATTGCCCTGGGTGTCAGATCACAGGTAAATTCAGGTGACATATAATTCAAGTCCCCAAGTTTCATTTTCCCATGAGGTGGTTTGCTGGCCTGCATTACCCAGATCACTGCTTCTCCTCCCCCCTCTAGTGGGCTCTGCCTCATGGCAGGCAAAACCTTAGAAATCCCCTGGCTGTCCTGTTGAGGACATTTGAGGTTCAACACTTACAGGTGAGATCGCAGTAACTCCAAGAAGTACTGGGAATTTACACTCTCAAAATGCTCATCTCCACTTTCTGAGTGTTTAATTAGTTGATTCTCACATCTTCAACTGCACGAGGGCACCTGGATAATCCTCATGACATCATTAGCGATTCCTACGGATCAGGAGCGGGAGGAGGGGTGGAAAGGGTAAGTATTTGAATGAACAATATTCAGCTCGTCAGAGTCATGATTTTCCTCTCAGTGTTCAATGATTTCAATGCTGCTCCCGATTGATTCAGACCCGCCAAAGAACTGTACTCTTTTTCACCCTCCTCTTCTTAAAAATTACCAACTTTTCATCATTTTAAGGACCTCTTGGAAGAAAGAAGAAAGATTAAAAGATGTTTTCAGCTTACAGTACTCTTTCTTTCTGTGTACTTTTTTCTTCCTGTCTATCTCTGTGTCTGTCCCTTTGTCTGTCTGTCTCTTCCTCTCTGTTCTTTGTCCACTCAATTTCTCTGAGAGGCAATGGTGTATATTGTATACGAATGAATACCTGAGAAAGAATGAGAATTTAGCATCTGGGCATCACCAGGCAAGTTGCTTAACCTTTCTGAACTTTAGTTTTTCTGAACATATAACGTGGAGTTGCCTGAGGATTGGGGAGGAAGGGTGGTGTCAAAAAAAGCAAGCAATTCTGCTTGGGATCAAAAGACCTAGGTTCTTCTGTGGGCCCTGTCTTACACCAACTCTGTGGCCCTGAGCAGGTTCTTAAAACTCCCTGCATCTCAAATTTCTAACTTGATAGAATGAAGAAAACACTAGGCTGTGGGGAGAAAGAGAGGCAATAGCCTGGCAGGGAGAGTCTGGCTTCGAGCTCAGGATGGTTGGGGATTGATTCCCACTAGTTACTAACTCTGTGGTCTTGGGTAAGTTACTTAGTAATAATAGATAATATTCACTGTGCATGTATCACGTGCCAGGCATTAGTCTAAACGTTTATTTGGAGTATCTCAATGAGTCTTCCTAATCTGATAAGGAGGGTGATATCATTTTCTCTATTTTGCATACAAGACAATGGAGGCTCTGAGAGGCTCAGGCAGTTGTTCAATGTCAAAGAGCAAAGACATGGCAGAGCAGGGAAGCAAGGCCAGCTCTTCTGACTCCAGAGTGCACTCTGCCAGCGATCTCTCGAGACTCCAGCCTTCATTTGGGCATCGCAAGTCCATGAGTAGAATTGCAGGTATAATAAGTACTAAGTGGTACTTACCTCTTGTGGCTATTTCAAGGAGTAAATGAGATGCTACATATAAGTGACTTCTCCCAGTGTCTCGTATAGTATGATGCAATTCTGTAGTAAATGTCAGCATGTGTATATATACCACCTTAAATATTTATTTTTGAAACATAATGGGGAAAAATATATCCATTATGTGTATGTGAATAAGTGGCTTGCGACCTTTTCTGTTCTATACAAGTCATTGTCATGATGACAATCTCTAACAACCCTTCTAGCTCTTAATTCAGACTTCGACGACTCATTTTCCCCAGGCTGTGTTAGCTCCAGTGAAACTTCCCAGACCACTTTACGCAGCGATGACAAATCGTTCCAGGGCTCTTTGTCTTCTGTATTAATTAGATGTGAGAAAACAGAGGGCTCCGTGAAAAGACATCTCTGTGGTCTCTTTCTCAACTCTGTACTTGCACCATACTTTGCAGCTGCACCACCCAAAACAGCCTGAAATAGGACAGTGTTCTATTCATCCTGTGTGCTGAGTCACAGATTAGTTATCCAAATTGCATCTCATGTTCCAAAAAGGAAAGATGCACCTTGAGAGGGAGGGGAGGTAAAAGGTCAATCAAGGGCTTTGAGTAGTTGGTGAAAAAGTCACAGATACGACTACAATGCCAAGCTTTACCCACTCACTCACTCACCAATCATTTATTAAGCCCTTACTCAGTGCTAGGAACTGGAGAAACAATGTTGGGAAATCTTGCTTCCTGCGGTGGAGGAGAAGGGAAAGGATTTCCCATCTATTGATTGCTCGCTTCGGGCTAGGCAATGCGCTAGGAGTTTTACATTTAATCCTTATAATAATCCCCTTGCGATAGGCATTATAATGCCCATTTTGAAGATAAGGGGCTTGAAGTTTAGATAATCCAAGGGGCTTGCCCAAGGATCACACAACCCAGATGTGGAGGGATTAGGACTGTTGGTTCTGCCACCATTTACCGTGCCTCTGCTTAGAGAACTCATGTCTAGTAGGGGAGATAGATCCAAACCATCAGTGTATGGAATGATAAGGTTTTGGAAGTTTAGTCCTGCAGTACACGTGGAATCCACAGCGAGATCTTCCCAGCATCTATTGTCAGATCCTCCATTCCCAGCCTTAGAGAGGAGGAGGATGGATCAAGTTCTCTGCAACCTGTGTTATCTCAATCCACGTGTGTCCATCTCTTCAACTGCTCGAGGAAATCTTGTCAGTCAGGAGGGTGGAACCACCGTGAATGCTGCCACAGGTGCTGCAAACTGGCAGGCCTGGCCTTCCTTGTGCAGATGGAGGGAGGAGTCTGTGCAGCCACGACATGGCTGGTATATTGTGGGACAGGCTTCCAGGACAGACTGCTCACAGTGTTGCTAAAGCATCGGTCTCACCACATTGCTCCTCTGCTCAAAATCCTTCGGTAATTCTCCCAGGCATAGAAAGGAGGCAAAGTCCTGAGCTGGGCTTTAAGGCTCCTCTGTGTGGCCCATGTTTGTAACATCCTTTACCACTTCACCACCTGCCCCTACAATTCCAGCCACGCCACACCCCTCTTCCTTTCAGACATTTTGCCTTTGCTCACCCAATTTTTCCACCATTTATAGCTTAACTCAAATGTCTACTTTTCCATGAAACCTTCTCAGATATTCCCAGGTGGAATGAATCACTCCCTCCTCTGCTTTCTTATAGTGCTTTGCTGACACTTCTGAAATAGCACACAGCACAGCCTGCCGTGGATTATACCTAGTCATGAATGTGTGTTCCTGAAGGAGACTTGGTCATCTTGGATTCCTCCTTGGGCCTTGGTATAGGGCCTCACTCACAGTGTGCTCAGTCACGGTTTGTGGAATTGCCTAGGAAGCTGTAAGGTGCACACAAGTGGCTCTGGTGTCTGTGCTGTCATTTGCCAGGGTGCTTTCAGAACCACTCCCCACCCTTCCCCTCCTCTGCCACACTTTCTAGGCACATTTGCAAGTCACATTTCCCAAGGTCCTTTCTCAGGTTCTGAGATCATATCTTATGGACAACAGGAAACCTAGATGCTAATTCTGGCTCTGCCACTAAGCATCTTTGGATAATTCACAAAATTTCCTTAGGCTTTACATCGCTCTTTAATAAAATGATGTTGCTGAATTGATGTTCTGTAAGAGCCTGAGCATCCATCCATCCATCCATCCACCCATCCGTCCTTCTTTTAGCCACATACTCACAAAAAATGTATTGAGCTCTTCCCTTCTGCCAGGCAATGGGGATACAGAGGTGGGTACAACACAATTCCTATACTCAATAAGCTCATCCTGGAGCAATGGAAGTACTTTTAGAAGGAGAGTGATGAGAGCAGACATGTTCTTTAGAAAATGTGATGGATAGCCTGCTGTGGGGCCAATGGGAGCCTATTTCCTGAGGGCAGAACAAGGGCAATGGATAGAAGCCAGAGGAATCCGGATTTCATCTTGAGATGACAGGGTGAATTTTCTAACAATTCGAGGAGCTGCACGCTGACATGATAAGGTAGTGATGTCCTGTCAGCAAGCACACCCAAGAAGGAGCTGGATGTTGCCCTCGCAGGTGACAGGGAACGTTTTCCAGCTTTGCGACGATAGACTAGATGGTTCCTAAGATGGATTTTTAATTCTAAGCTATGATAATTCTAAAAGTCAAGATTTCAAATTAGTGGTATTGAAACCCTTTTTAAAAAGCAGCATGACTTCACCTTTAAACAAAACTCCATGGAATCCCACTTTATAAAACAAGGAAAACGGAAGCAACTCTGGTTAACATGCAGGGCCCTCCTCTCCAGATCTTCCACTCAGTTCATGAGAAAATAAATGGAAAACTACAGCTTTTAAGAATCTAGGACCTTCAGCTTTCTTGTGGCTGAGCAGATCCGGGCTGTAAGGCCCTGCTGGCCCCAGCCCCTTCCTTCTTCCTCTCTCCATGTGCTTTAGCCTGCAAGTGCAGTCCCTTTCCCCACTGCCAGGACCCTCTCCATCCTTGGCCATGAGAGGTTCAGGATCCGACTTGACGCCATGAGACTTGCAGCTCCAGAACTGGCTCTGATTTTGCCATGCTCTGAAGTCGAGGCTTCTGCCAGCACCTGCCTCCTAGGATCTACCTGGAGTCCCTGCCAACGCACCAGAACACTTCTCCCCTCTCCTTCTCACCTCTCCCTTCTCTTCCCTGGGCCTGAGAAGCTCCATTTTTGGGCAGTAACTCACAGTTCTTGAGCATGCCCTCTGAGCCGGGCACAAGGAGTCAGGTGTTGATACCTGTACCTATGTTACAAATGAAGAAATGAAGCCCCCTAGAGGGCAAGTGACTTGCTCATGGTCACCCAGCTGAGAAGCTGCTGAGCTGAGATCATGACCAGCTTTGCATGGCCCTGGAGTCCACGTCCATTCCACACCCCGGGGTAATCCAGTCCCTCCCAGATCTGGGTCCTGCCTTGCTCTTCCTGGTTGTCTTTTCAGGTGCCAGGGCCTCTCACTGCTTGAAGACAAACTTCCGCCCGGTTTTCTAGACTCAGCTGCTTTTGAATTTTGCTTTGTCTTAATTTGTTTACATATGCTCACATTTATTAAGCTCTCACTTGTACTGGGAATGGTTTTAAACACTTTACATGTATTAACTTATTTAATCCTTTCAACAGACCTATGCAGTAGGCATACCTGTTATACCCATTTTACAGATGAGAAAGCCGAGGTCCAGTGAGGTTGAATAACACAGTCACACAACTATTAAATGGCACAGCCAATACAAATCTGGCTCTAGGGCCTGAATTCCTAATAACTAGATCTGTATACAAAGTTTTGCCTGGCCAACTTATGTCCTCTTCACCAGCAGCTGAGATGGTAAGACTCAATGATACAAGGACCCAATGGGGCTTAGTGACTGCTCTTCCCTGGAGGTGTCAAAATGGTAACTACTCTACATAGCTACTTTGACATGGGGACATTTGTTATTCAAGCTAATAAATTAACCAGTGTTGAGGGGTGTGTGTGTGTGTGTGTGTGTGGTGAGATGGGGAACTAGGATATCTCTGCATACATTACTTAGTAAGACAGCTTTTCCATTTCTACATAGCTGTATCAAAATGTCTTGTTTTGCTTCAGTGAATGGTTGAAGTTGTGGGTTGACAAGTAGGTTTCAACTCTTGTTCTAAATTTGGTCAATTTATTGCAGCTGTTTGGAACCATGAGTTGGGAAGGAGTCTGCAGTCACATTTGGTCTCAGCGGGAAAGAGTCATGATCTGTTAATAACGTCTGCCATGTGCAAGGTTGGTGAAGGTGATGAATGTGAGTTGTCTTCTGATAGCCATGGATTGAGTTCATATCCTGGCACTTTCTTACCTGTTTTATCCTCAATCAGTTAAGTGGGGGAAGGCCTATCCTTATCCTAAGATGTGATGAGCTTTGCCAGGATCTCTACCCACTTCATATCTGGATGGCTTCAATAGGAACATGATGCAAAAGTGTTGCTTGAATATATTTGTCTTAGCATTCCTTCCTAATTCAAATAGAGAATAGAAGTTTCCACTAACAGCTTGGAGAATCAGTAGAGATGATCTCTCTCTCTTCAGTTCTTGGGCACCTGGCTATGAGAGCTTTCCCAGCGACACTGTTCTGCATGCTATCTTGCTGGAAGTCATGGCAATAAAAACAGCAGCTCCACTGTTCTGGACTCAGTTTCCTCTTAGTGCTCTTGGGCCAGGCCCTGGCAGATTGTGAGATGTGCAATGTTCTTTGTCAGGTCTTTCCAAAGCTGTTTTTCTCTCATCTTTCTGGTGTTAACTCATATGACCCTATCTCAAAAAGGCTCTCCTTCAGGACCCTATCAAATATCTTTCTCAGCCATTCTTTGCATAGTATTCTATTTTATTTTCTTTGTATCTTGCTTCATTGACTTGACTTGTTTTTCTTATTGATTTGGTTACTGGTTAAGTGTCTGCTCCCTCTTGTTTGTAATGTAGGCCCCATTGTTTTTTTCTTATTCACCACTGTATCACCTACACCTCTGGAAAGTAAAACAAAAACCAAGATTGATGTTATAAATTCCATGCATGGTCTTCTCTGAGGTGAATGACAGCTGCGATATCAGTGTTTGCTGGTGGTTTTGACCTTCTGGATCATGCGAGACAATGTTCCCTTGTAGCAACCTGGATCTCTGAAGTTTCTTATAATCCAAATGCATCTCTACCCTTGAAGGTCTTTGCCTATGGTGACACCCACACGCCCTTCCAGCTAGCCTTCAGCCTGGGCCTTCCATCAGATCTGTCAGAGTCTGGGGACATCAGGTATCTGGTAGTTTCCATTCTGAGAGTGAATTGTAGCTTTTCACTCACACAAGTTTCTTGGGCCAAGCCCAAGGGTTTCATGCAGGCAGGAAGAGCCTGTGTGCCCAGTTTCTTCCACAGTGACCTTATTAATACAACTCCCTTGGTCCTATCCCTCCCATATCCCCTGCAAAATCTTTAGTGGCTCCCCATTGCCCACAGACCAAAATCTAAGGTCTTTAGACTAAGGCATTCAAGGCTTAAAATATCTCTGTCTCTTGTTCTCTTGACTCAAGTCAGGAATGGACCTTGGCTTGTTTTCTGAGCAGACCTTGTGCACATTCTCTCCACCTTTCCCAGGCATTACTCCTTGGGCAGTCTTCCTGGTCTCCCTTGTCTTTGGAACGGATGACTCTCCAATGGACCCCCTAGGACCCTGCATATTTCTGCATTGCTGCACACTGACATGTAATTTTGAAATATATTTTTAGATGTTATCCTAAATAACAAGCCTATACAATAACACTTTTTTAACCTGTTATCCTAAGTAATAAGCCTGGGGGTACGTACCATCTCTAATTTACCTTTGTATCCTTAGTGCACCTAGCACAGTGTCTCGCCCGGATTATAAAAGCAAGAAGAGAATCACTTCCTCACATTTGTGAATGAAGAAACAAAAGCTCAGAGTATAAGTGTCTTGCACAAATCCACATAGCTAGTTGCCAGGGGAATCAAGACTTGAACATCAATCTCTTATAATTAAATTAGAGACCACACCCTCAAATGTCAAACGGGACCAGGAAGACTACATAAGCACTAAAGCATATGAGTGAAATACACTCTGAACCAGGGAGACCTGTCTATCTAGGAGAGAAGCCACCACACATCTCCAGCTGTCAGTCATCAGGTGGGCATGTGGTCTAGCTCTGCCAGATATTCAGGTTCCGTGGAAAGTTGAAAATCTGATTTGTGCGTGACATCTCACAAAATTTTTAACGTTGCCAACTAATTCTAATTAAAAATACTGCATGGCCGAAGAACATCCCTTCTGTGAGCCAGATGAGGCCTCAGCCTGCCCTTTGGTGACCCATGTTGCTCTGGAGATGGTAGCGTGGATCAAGTGGTCCAGACTTGCAGAATGAGAGACAAGTTCCAGTTGCCTTTGTGGCCTAATTATTTAAAGCCACCGACACTGGGTTGATCTTGGGGCCCTCAGGTGAGTGGGATGCTCACCGTTGAGTTTCACTTGGATGCTTTGGAGTTGTGTTCCGTCCAAATGACAGTTTTCCTGGTCATTAAAACTGACCATGAACTCAAGTGATGGTCTGCAAATGGGCTCTGCTGTGGATAAATGCAAGTCAATACAAATTATGAAAGGGGCCCTGTGATGCATTGGCTGGCTGTCAAGAATGATTAAATACTGAAGAATTGTTGCAAGGGGGAGGTCTCCGAATGCCTGCCTCCTTGGAAGTGGAAGGCAATTAACTACTTAACAATTATCTACATGGAGTGGGGGTAGTGTCCAGGCCTAGAGAAAGTGATCAGCTCTGCCTTAACACAGGCTCCGAGAGCCAGGCAACGGGAGCTTTGACCACAGTGATTTGAGCATTCATTTATTATGACAAAATGAGCTGGTATTGATGTGGAGGGCCTAATGCCGGTATGAGCATATTCATAACAGACTGTTACATGCTCTGTCTAAGTGCTGGGGATGAAAGGATCACTGTCCTTTCAAATATAAAGGAAACAGCGTGTTTTAGATTTGCAAGGATTGTTCCCAGGTTATCACGACTGCATGCAAGTTGGAGATTGTGGAGTTAAGGGTGACAACAAGCAGTCAGCATGGGCTCACATCTTAATTCCACTCCCTACTGACCTTATAACCTTGGGTATGTTGCTGAACCCATTTTCAGTCTCAGATTTATCATCTTTAAAATGGGGATAATAATGTGTTCCTCTCAGGTTGGTTGGGAGATGACTTTGTAAATGTACTTTGCACAGTTTCTGGCACAAACTGGATGCTGAATGCATGTTTATTTCGCTTTCCTTCTCAATTTCCACAACACTTTATCTGAGTCACTTTTAGGACTTGGCTGGCTTTCTACCTGAATTTTGTGGTCACTGTCCATATATTTTCCCCGTTGGTTAATGAATTCTTTCAGAGCGGAGTTTTCTGCTGATTCATCTTAGTATCTTCCACCAAGCCTGCCCATGGTAGTTACCCAATAGCTGTTTGTGGCATCGATGGATTCACAGCTCAATGGCACATGGGCTGCAGAGGTCTCAGTCCACTGCACCAGTCAGCATCTTCCCTGCCAGCCACTGTGCTGAGCAGTCATTCTGTCACACCAGACCAGATGCCTCAGGACGAGCAGATGGACCTGCTGGTCCCGGTGCATGCAGGCTTTCCTAAATCATCGCTTGCTCCAAATACGGACTAATGGCTATTGAGCATGGAAGGAGAAGCTATAATTTCTGCAACTGAAGGTGGGAGGTAGACTCTAGGACCTTGAGTAGATGACTTCTGAGATGGGCCATGGAGATCAGGGAGATTTTTCTCGGTAGAAAATGAGGAAGAGCACCCTATGCAAAACAAAACAACAACAACAACAAAACCAGCCTGTGCAAAGGTATGGAGGTGTGAAAATATAGGACGTGTAGCTACAGGAGGAAGAAGACTTGAATTTGTTGAGTACCTACTATGTACAGGAGCTTTATATCTGTTATTGCATTCCATTCTCTCACTTGTCTTGCTAGGGAAGCATTGTCCTTCCTGTTTTAAGGGGAGGGGAAAAAAGTGATCAAATTTAGTAGTTTGTTCAGACCACATGGTGTGAAAGTGACAAGGCTGAAGTTTGAGCCCAGCCTTCTGGACGCTAATGTTCTACCTCCCATGGTGTATGGTCATGGCAGAGAGCAGTGGGCTAAGAGACTGGAATTCACTGGCAATTCCCCAATATACTATTGTCAACTGCAACCCAGAAGGTGAGCACAGTGTCCGCTTCTCTGAAACTGTATTCTTTTTCAGTTTTGAAAATTTCCCATGAGTTTGAAAAGTGATCCTCAAATCTCCAGAAAGAAGTAGGATTGGGCATGTGAGGAAAGAGACCTATCTTCATACACAGGGCTTGTTTCATTTTGCAAGTTGTAGCAAAATTGCTTGAGCTATTTTCATACTTGGATTTCAGACAACTTGCTGAGATCCATATTATCTGATTTAGGGTATTTTTGTGGAAAGCCTTTCTATTTTATCAGGTGCGTTTCATTCCACCACAGCCCAGGGGAATCGCCCCAGCGATGCCTCAGGAAACTGGCATTTCCACAGGCGGTGTTAGTCCAGGTGCAGGGGGGTCCTGATAGAGCATCTCTGGGGACTAATTTGGGAGGTCTCCTTCTCTCTGATGTAATCATCTTTTAGATCATGTGGGTCTCTGGGTTCCGATGGCAGATTGAGCTGTCACACTATCTTTTACCTAAGATAAGTGCCATCCTCAGTGTGACTTTATTAAACTGGACGTAGACATTTCTTTAAGTAAGGGTGTGTAAATAGACGGATACTCGGCAAACCATATAAAGTTAACCGAGGGGCTTCGACTTTGCAGTCAGACAACCTGGACTCGGAATCCTTCTTCTCCCCTTACTAGTTGTGTGACGACGGGGGAGCATTTTAACCACTGCACGCTTTTGTCTCCTCAACTAAAATATAGGAATAATATAGCTTTTCTCCTACGGTCGTTGTGAGAATTATACAAAATAGCATTTGTAAAGCTCTAAGTGCACTTCCTGAAATATACCTCCCTTACTCCCAAATCCCTGATTGGGAAAAAAGTTAAGTAATTTAAGTGTTATTTTTATACTAAAACAAAGACATGCTTTATGCAGTAGTTATCAAAATTTGCATGATATTTCAAGACGAATAAAGGGAACCTCAAAGAAACTTTAAGTCTGCAGCAGTTGCCTTGAAGTAAGCCTTCGGATCTCTAGAGGGAGAGTCAGTCTTGGCTGTTGTAGAGATTTGGTGGAAAATTCTAGTCAGCTCTGGTCGTCTTCCAACCCTGAAGGAAGAGTCTAGTTACTGGCCTTTGATGCTGTTTACACATTTAGGTGTCCTTTTCCTAGATAGAATCCCAAAATTGTCCCTGTGAATAGGTATTCAATCACTTCATTGAATCACAGAATTATGGAGAGCTCAAAGGGAGCTTTCATTATGCCAGGTGCATTTCACTCTTCCTGCCACTTGCCGTAATAGGTCTAGGTCAGTTCTGGAAATTGGTTTGCTGCTTGGCAGGAGACCCAGAGACAGGCATTTCCACAGGTGGTGATAGTTCAGGTGCAAGGTGGCTCATGGTTAAACTTCTTTAGGGACTAAAGATAGGACTGGAGATAATGGAATCTGCAACATTCTTGGTGAAAATGTTTGACTTTCCATAGGATTAATAATGGGGATCTTGAGCCGATTTCACATTGATGTTAAGGGGCAGGGGACCAACAGCTGACCTCTTGGTCACACAAATGTTTAAAACATTGGCTAAATGTAGGAGCTCAGGAGTCTATATCTGAGTTCATATTTTGGCTCTTCAGACTTTGGCAAGTCACTCAACTCCTCTACACCTCAATTTTCTCCTCTGCAGAGTAATGCCAATATTAGGAGTTGCCTCGTCTAGCCATGGTGAGGATGAAACAAGACAAGCATGTAAATCTCTCAGCATGGAGCTTGGTCCATGATAAGCACTCAGCAAATGGTAGCTTATACCTACCTCCCACCACTACTATTGACCACAATTAAACTTAGTGATAATGTACGGCTGATTGGGATCTTCCACATCTCCAACACGCTTTACCTATGTCTCCTTTATGAATCATGTTGCTTTCTTCCTTGAATTAGCAGTATTTGTGTCCATGTCTCTTCTCCTCTGAACCCTTGAGCTCAGTGCTCAGGTCATTTATCACTGTGCCCTTCTAGCATTCACCACAGAGCTATGTCTTGGTTTGAATCCCTTCATAAAGCCCTTTTGCTACCTACCTCCCCCACCCCCAAACAAAGAACACTCTGTAACGACGCCTTCTTTCTGTGGTCATCAGTTGTTCCCTAACTTAGTTGGAACCTGTAGACCCGAGAGCTGATGCTGATATAACTGACTCAATTACTGTTCCTTGAATTGAGGCAAACTACACTTTGAAATGTGAGTGACATCGACTTTAGCTCTGTATTTTATTAGGGTTGGTGGGTTTGTTTGTGTCTGGGCCATTCAGTCCTGACACCTGGACACTTTCACAAAGATCAAAACCACACCCAGATCATCCATGAATAGGCAGGGTGTTATGGCCACCTTTTCTGGGCATCCTGAGCCACAAGACATGCGCCAGATCTGAGCTCTGGCTTTTGTATCAGTGTCAGCCCTCAGAATTGCCAGTTCCTTCCTGTCCGAGGATCCCAGGGGACTGACACGCTGCTAGGACATCTTCAAAGCCCTTCTCTAATGTGAGAGTGGGCGGTGCGTGTCCCAAGGGAAACAAGACTCTTGATTCCCTTTTCTGTTCCAGGATCCTCCTTCTCTTCCTCTTGGGGCCTGGAGAAGGCAGGAGGGGTTCTAAACCCTGTGTTCTCTGTATAAAGCCCTTCACTTAGAGGAAAAAGAGCCTGCACCTCGACCTTTCTCTAGAACTAGGATGTCAGTCTCTGGTGGGACAGAGGCAGGTTGGCAGATGGTACTCGGTGATACATTGGTGCCCTGTAGTATTGTGAAAAGGACACAGATTTCAGAATTCAGCAGATCAAGATTCGAAGTCCTGCTCTGCCACTGACTAGTTTAGGCAAGCCACTTTAAGCTTGAATTTCCTTACTTGCTAAGTAGGGAAGATACCATCCGCCTCTTGGGATTGAGAGAATTTAATGAAATAACATATCAAAAGCACCTAGCAGTGCTTGCTTGGCACACAGGGACTATTCAGCATGAGTTATTCTCTTTTGACTTTGATTTTGTTTCTCTTACTCATTTGTTGAAGGATATATTAATGCTGAGACTGGATCGGAGGCCAGGGCAACTGAGTTCTGATGTGGGCAAAGCTATTAATTCCTGGTGCCCCCAGGAATGTGGTAACCTACCTTTCTAGATGCCAATTTTCTCATCTTTAAAAACAGATGTTAGTTAGGGGGTTTGTTCTAGAGAGTCTTGAAGTTCCCTTCTCGTTTTAGCATTCCGGACATAAAATAGACTTTCTTGAAGGAAAAACCACCAGGCTGCTAAGAGGTCTGAGACTCTACGTCTCCTCCATTCTGCAGATATTTGTTTGCCCTGTTACACCAGCCAGATTTCAGGTGTCTACACTGGTCATCCCTCCATTGCATAATCATTAACAAATCTGAATCAATTCAGAAATCTGCTAGCTAGGTATCTCCACACTTCAAAGAAAACTTCAAAATGGTAAAACTGAGTCTTCTGTCTTATGCAGAACAGAATTTTGATTATACCCAATTTCTAGCAGAGAATCTTCTAGAACTCTGTAGTTACTATGATCTCATTCCTTCAAATCAGGGATGAGTAGCACTCTCTTGCTTTGCATATTCTATTTGTACATTGTGTATACCAAGAAGTTGAATGTTTTAACAAGAACACAGGATTTGTTTTCTAAAGACCAATTCAAAATGTCCACTTGCATTATTTGTTGACCCTGGGACATTGGGCAAGTCACCAGCTCCTTGAGCCTTCACATCCTCACCTTTCTGAATCCATCTCTTAAGGCTACACAGAAGACTGTAGCACCACAATATATGTAAATGGGGCTTTATGAACAATTTTTGTACATGTGACTTTTTCCTCCTTTGAGCCTCCATTTCCTCATCTGGAAATGGGGTTGAGTAGGACATCCTCAGGGGAGGTATGAGCACAGAGCAGGTGCTCAGAGAATGGCAGCTTTTAATTAGCAGTACTGGTTCTCATCATAACCTCTCAAAATTGAAACAACATTAGAATTCCATTTTACACATAAGGAAGGGAAAGTGCTTTGTAAACATTATTTATTATAATGGATTATAATGGTACTTATTACTACAATTATTCTTTTTAAATGTTTGGGAACCAACCAGAGCTAGCTTATACACACTTTCTGTCCCTATTCTTCAACAATAGTACCCTGGAACTTAAGGTATTAAGCATGCTTATTAGCGATCAGCAATACACTGAAACCAATGAAAAGTCAGCAGAGGATCCACTTATAAGGGGGAAGGGGGGGCTGTCAGCGTCCACCACGGAGGATCCTTTTAGGCATGTGTGCTGCCCTCAGGGACTCCTGGCTGCTCATGAGCCCAATCCTTGTCAGTGTGGCTTTTTACGCTTCCTCCATAAAAAGTAGTATGTGACAAGCCTGCTGGGGCAGGAAACAGTTTTGTGCTAATGAGTTTGTGCTTCACTGACGCTTTCCCATTAAAATCATGTTAACTGTGCCCCCCTGTTAATCATCCCAAAATCAGTTTATTAATTAACTCATTTTGGGAAATCGCAATTTAGTCAGAGCTCTCCAGCTCATTAGCATGTTACCAGGACAGAGAAAATAGATGTCGTTGAAACCCCTCCTTAGATGTTTAGCTTATGAGGGCACAGAGTCTTCAGTCCTGTCGGTTTGTTCTTTCATTAATTCATTCGACAAAGAATTATTGAAAGTGTCCTATGTGCTTGACTCTACACTTGGTTTGGGGGTAACAGATGGAAGGCACAGCCGCTGCCTCAAGAGCAGCAGGGGGTTGGGGGAGTGAGACTTGTGAACTGGAAACCAGTGACAGGGTAGGAAAGAACACAGGGATCTGTTTGGGGTCTGGCACTTTTTAGACCTTTATTCTTTTTATTTTTTACCATTTTTTTAATTGATGTCTTAATAGTTTATAACACTGTGGGGTTTTAGTTGTACATTTTTGTTTGTCCATCACCTTGTGGATGTAACCCTTCACCCTTTGTGCCCCCCCACCCCCCTTCCCCTTGGTAACCACCAATCAGTTCTCTCTGTCCATGTGTTCACTTATATTCCATATATGAGTGAGTTCATGCAGTGTCTGTCCTTCTCTCTCTGGCTTATTTCACTTAACATAATACCCTCTAGGTCCTTCTATGTTGTTGCAAATGGGACAATTGTGTCTTTTCTTATGGCTGAGTAGTATTCCATTGTATGTATATACCACATCTTCTTTAACCAATCATCAGTCGAGGGACACTTGGGTTGCTTCCACTTCTTGGCTATAGTGAATAATGCTGCAATGAACATAGGCGTGCATACGCCTCTTGTGATGGTTGATTTCATGTCCATTGGGTAGATGCCCAAGAGTGGGATTGCTGGATCATACGGTATTTCTATTTTTAATTTTTTGAGGACTCTCCATACTGTTTTCCATAGAGGCTGCACCAGTTTGCATTCCCACCAGCAGTGAATGAGGGTCCCTATTTCTCCACAACCTCTCCAGCATTTGTTGTTATCTGTCTTTGTGATTATAGCCATTCTAACCGGTGTAAGGTGATATCTCAGTGTAGTTTTGATTTGCATTTCCCTGATGATTAGTGATGTTGAACATCTTTTCATGTGGCTAGTGGCCATCTGTATCTCTTCCTTGGAAAAATGTCTGTTCATATCCTCTGCCCATTTTTTGATCGGGTTGTTTGTTTTTTTGTTGCTCAGTTGTATGAGATCTTTATATATTACTGACATTAATCCCTTGTCGGACAAACGATTTGCAAATATTTTCTCCCAGATGGTGGGTTGTTTATTCATTTTGATCCTGGTTTCATTTGCCTTGTAGAAGCTCTTTAGTCTGATGAGGTCCCACTTGTTTATTTTTTCTTTTGTTTCCCTTGTCTGTGTAGACATGCAATCTGAAAGGATCCCTTTATGTCCAATCTCAATTAGTGTATTGCCTATATTTTCTTCCAGGAGTTTTCTAGTTTCAGGTCTCACTTTCAGGTCTTTGATCCATTTTGAATTGATTTTTGTATATGGCGATAGGAGATGGTCTACTTTCATTCTTTTGCATGTTGCTGTCCAATTTTCCCAGCACCATTTATTGAAGAGACTTCCCTCTCTCCATTGTATGTTCTTTGCTCCTTTGTCGAAGATTAGCTGTCCATAGGTGTGTGGTTTTATTTCTGGGCTTTCAATTCTGTTCCATTGATCTGTGTGTCTATTCTTGTACAAGTACCATGCTGTTTTGATTACTGTAGCTTTATAGTATATTTTGAAATCAGGGATTGTGATGTCTCCAGCTTTGTTCTTTTTTTTTCAGAATTGCTTTAGCTATTCGGGCTCTTTTGTTGCCCCATACGAATTTCAGTAGTTTTTGTTCTATTACCGTGAAGAATGACATTGGGATTCTGATTGGGATTGCATTGAATCTGTAGATTGCTTTAGGTAGAATGGACATTTAAACTATATTTATTCTTCCAATCCATGTGCATGGAATATTTTTCCATTTCTTTATGTCTTCCTCGATTTCTTCCAATAGTGTCTTATAGTTTTCATTGTATAGGTCTTTTACCTCCTTGGTTAAATTTATTCCCAGATATTTTATTCTCTTTGTTGCAATTGTAAGTGGGATTGTCTTTTTGAGTTCTCTTTCTGTTGTTTCATCGTTAGTGTATAGAAATGCAATTGATTTTTGTAAGTTGATTTTATACCCTGCCACTTTACTGTAGTTGTTGATTGTTTCTAGTAATTTTCCGATGGAATTTTTTGGGTTTTCTATGTATAAGATCATGTGGTCTGCAAATAGTGAGAGTTTCACTTCTTCATTGCCTATTTGGAGTCCTTTTATTCCTTTTTCTTGCCTAATTGCTCTGGCCAGAACTTCCAGTACTATGTTGAATAAGAGCAGTGAGAGTGGGCACCCTTGTCTTGTTCCTGTCCTCAAAGGAATGGCTTTCAGTTTTTCCCCATTGAGTAGGATGTTTGCTGTAGGTTTGTCATATATGGCCCTTATTATGTTGAGGTACTTTCCTTCTATACCCATTTTGTTGAGAGTTTTTATCATAAATGGATGCTGGATCTTGTCGAATGCCTTCTCTGCATCGATTGAGATGATCATGTGGTTTTTATTCTTCATTTTGTTAATGTGGTGTATCACGTTGATTGATTTGCAGATGTTGAACCATCCCTGTGTCCCTGGTATAAATCCCACTTGATCGTGGTGTATGATCTTTTTGATGTATTGCTGTATTCGGTTTGCCAATATTTTGTTGAGGATTTTTGCGTCTATGTTCATCAGTGATATTGGCCTGTAGTTTTCCTTCTTTGTATTGTCCTTGTCTGGCTTTGGTATCAGGATGATGCTGGCCTCATAGAATGTGTTGGGAAGTATTCCATCTTCCTCTATTTTTTGGAATAGTTTGAGAAGGATAGGTGCTAAATCTTCTTTGAATGTTTGATAAAATTCTCCAGGGAAGCCATGTGGTCCTGGGCTTTTATTTTTTGGGAGGTTTTTGATTACGGTTTCAATCTCTTTACTTGTGATTGGTCTGTTCAGATTCTCTATTTCTTCTTGATTCAGTTTTGGGAGGTTGTACGCTTCCAAGAATTTGTCCATTTCCTTTAGGTTGTCCAATTTGTTGGCGTAAAGTTTTTCATAGTATTCCCTAATAATCCCTTGTATTTCTGTGTGTCTGTTGTAATTTCTCCTCTTTCATTTCTAATTTTATTTATTTGAGTCTTCTCCCTTTTTTTCTTAGTGAGTCTGGCTAAGGGTTTGTCAATTTTATTTATCTTCTCAAAGAACCAGCTCTTTGTTTCATTGATCCTTTCTACTGTTTTTTTGGTTTCAATTTCATTTATTTCTGCTCTGATTTTTATTATTTCCCTCCTCCTGCTGATTCGGGGCTTTGTCTGTTCTTCTTTTTCCAATTCTGTTAGGTGCAATTTAAGGTTATTTATTTGGGATTTTTCTTGTTTGTTAAGGTGAGCTTGTATTGCTATGAATTTCCCTCTCAGGACTGCTTTTGCTGCATCCCATATGAGTTGGTATGGTGTATTTTCCTTTTCATTTGTCTCCAGATAGCTTTTGATTTCTCCTTTAATTTCATCAATGACCCATTAGTTGTTCAGTAGCATGTTGTTTAGTCTCCACATCTTTGTCCCTTTCCTAGTTTTTTCCTTGCAGTTGATTTCTAGTTTCACAGCATTATGATCAGAAAAGATGCTTGTAATGATTTCAATCTTCTTACATTTATAGAGGTTTGCCTTGTTTCCTAATATGTGGTCTATCCTTGAGAATGTTCCATGTGCACTTGAGAAGAATGTGTACTCTGCTTTTTTTGGGTGGAGTGCTCTGTATATATCTATTAAGTCCATTACGTCTAGTTTTTCATTTAAGTCCATTATTTCCTTATTGACTTTTTGTCTGGATGATCTATCTATTGATGTAAGGGGGGTGTTAAGATCCCCTACTATTATTGTGTTATTGTTAATATCTCCTTTAAGGTTTTTTAGCAGTTGTTTTATGTACTTTGGTGCTCCTGTGTTGGGTGCATAGATATTTATAAGTGTTATGTCTTCTTGGTGAAGTGTCCCTTTTATCCTTATATATTGCCCTTCTTTGTCTCTCATTACCTTTTTTATCTCGAAGTCTAGTTTGTATGATATAAGTATGGCTACTCCTGCTTTCTTTTGTTTGCCATTAGCTTGGAGTATTGTTTTCCATCCTTTTATTTTGAGTCTGTGTTTGTCTTTAGAGCTGAGATGTGTTTCCTGGAGGCAGCAGATTGTTGGATCTTGGTTTTTAATCCATCCTGCCACTCTGTGTCTTTTGATTGGAGAATTCAATCCATTTACATTTAGAGTGATTATTGATATATGAGGGTTTAATGTTGCTATTTTATTGTTCATCTTCTGGTTCTTTTGCATTTCCTTCATTTCTTGTCCCTTGTGTTTCAGACTGCAAATTCAATTTGGTCTTTCTGCATGCTCATTCTCTTGGTTTTCTCTTTATTTGTCATGTGTGGTTCTCTTCTGGTTATTTGTTTAGTGGTTACCGTGAGGTTTATATAAGCGATCTCCTGGATAAGAAAGTACATTTTCAGATGCCTCCTTTTTCCTGAGGCTGGGTCGATTCAATCCCTTACCTCTTCCCCTCCTTATTTGTTATCTCTTTATTCCAGATTGTGTCATGAATGTGTGTTTCCAGTGATGAGCTTGAATTAATTTTTGATGTTATCCAACTGTAGTTTGTTCTGGTTTAGTCTCCTTGCTGAAATCTTTGTATCCCCTTTCTCATTTTTTTTTCAGGCCTAAGGGCCTTCTTGAGCATTTCTTGTAGTGGGGGTCTTGTGGTGATGAACTCTCTTAGCTTTTGTTTATCAGGGAGAGTTATTATTTCTCCATCATATTTGAAGGATATTTTTGCTGGATAAAGTATTCTCGGCTGAAGGTTTTTGTCTTTCATGATTTTGAATATATCATTCCAGTCTCTCCTAGCCTGTAGAGTTTCTGTCGAGAAATCAGCTGAGAGCCTGATGGGGTTTCCTTTGTATGTTATTTTGTTTTTTTGTTTAGCTGCCTTCAATATTATTTCCTTGTCACGGGTATTTTTCAAGTTTGCTACTATGTGGCGAGATGATTTTTTATTCCTGTTTACATATTTAGGTGATCTATTGATTTCATTCACTGTTATTTCCCTCTCGTTCCCTAGGTTGGGGAAGTTCTCAGCTATTATTTCTGTGAACAAACTCTCTGCTCCTTTTTCTCTTTCTTCTCCTTCTGGAATACCTATTATCCTTATGTTGCTTTTCCTCATTGAGTCTGATATTTCTTGAAGAATTTCTTCATTTCTTTTTAGTCTTAGCTCTCTCTCCTCCTCTATCTGGAGCATTTCTGCGTGGCTATCCTCAATAGTGCTAATTCGTTCCTCCATATTGTCAGTTCTGCTCTTTAAAGGCTCCATTTTTTCCACTATCTCGTTGATTTTGTTTTTCATCTCCAATAATTCTGATTGGTTTTTCTTTATGGTTTCAATCTCTTTTGTGACAAAATCCCTGAATTCGTTGATTTGTTTCTGTGTGTTCTCTTGTATTTCGTTGAGTTTATTTATGATAGCTATTTTGAATTCTCTCTCATTCAGGTTATCAAATTCTGTGCCTTCAGGGTTGGTTTCTGGGTGTTTGTCATTTTCCTTTTAGTCTGTAGCCCTGACAAATTGTCGCAAGGATCCGACGGGGACGGCTTTATTTTTTCCCCTCGTGATAAAGTTGGTCCTGCAGTTTCCCCCTGCTGCCACTGGATGGAGATCGCGAGCGGTTTGCTCTGAGGTGGCTGCAGCCCCTGGAGGGATTATGCTGAAACGCCGGGTGTGTGGGGGGGAGGGGTCCTCTCTTTCTCCTGCTAGACCCGGAGGTTTCCTTTCTGGCTCTCTTAGGGTGTTTGCTACACCCCCTAAATAGTCCGTTGTCGCTTCCCAGTGGGGATCTTGCAATCCAGGTGAGAGCACCTGGATGGCGATAGTTTTCCCCGCTGTGGGCCGCCCCTCCCCCCTCTGTCTGAGAACCGCGCTGTCTTTTCCGATCAATTGGGGAGGGGGAGTACAACTTCTTACCTCTCCTCCCATCCTTTTGGGCTTCCTGCGCCTCCACTGTCCGATGTATGGCAGCAGGGGTTTCTTAGAAGTGCTTCGTAGTGTTTGATTGAGCTCTGTTGGAATGTGAATGATGTTTTCGTTGTGTCGTAGGGGGCAGAGATTCAAAGAGGGAATCTCACTCTGCCATGATGCTGACATCACTCCCTCTAGACCTTTATTCTTAAACTAGGCGTTGTCTCAGGAGCAGACTCTGCCTTTCAAAGTCAATTCCAATTCAGTGATAACTGGCTAAATGCATTTGTGCAGAATGCTCTGAGATTATCCAGCCCAACCTCTGTTTTTATAATATTGATAATTTTATTGATATTATGAGCTCACGTTAATTGCATGATTACTGTGTGCCAGGCACTGTCCTAAACACTGTTCATGTAATAACTCAATAACAAGGACTTTATAACTTACTTCATCGATAATAACAATTGAGTTAATAACTCATTTAATCTTCACTCTAATTCTATAAGGTAGGTAGTAAGAGTGTTCCCATTCACAGATGAGGAAACTGAGGCAGGCTGCACAGGTTTGAACACAGGCAGTTTGGCTCCAGTATCAGAGGAGGAAACGAGACTCAGGAAAGGAAGTGACTTGCCACATAGTGAATAGCAAGAACAGAGCTCAGGTCTCCCAGTGGCCAAATCTACATTCTTTCCACTGTGCCCTGCTAGCTGCTTCCAGGAATTTCTACCTCTGGATCGGGCCACTGCCTCCTGAGAGTTCCCTGTGAAACATAGTACAGACTCTGTGGGTCTTGGAGGTAGGATGCAGACCTCAATTGGACTCTATATCTCTAGTGTTTGGCATGTAATATGCACATAATTGCTATTTATGGATTGGCCATATGAATATGTAAATATTTAGCCATTTGGTAATACAAAGATTTCATTGTGGAGAAGCTGCAGCTTTCTACCTTCATGACCCTGGGTATATATGAATCTTTTCTAAGCCTCAGTTTTCTCATCTGCAAAATAAATCTGAAAATAACGTCCCAGGGGCATTGTGAGGTTAAATGAAATGAAATTGAAAGTGTCCCATGACTAGTAACTCACTAAGCCAATGTCAACAGAAGTCGCTCTGCTTATTAACTTCGCCATTTTTGAATGTCAGGATCGTCCTTACCAAGTGGCCTGAGGGGCCGCTGAGGCCAGTCAGCCTGAAAGGAGATGTTGGCCTCTCCTTTGGCTCACCGGGACTCTAAAGGGCAACACTGGCATTAGCGAGCTTGCCCGCAGATTCTGCAATTTCCCTGAACACCTTTGCCCAGAGTAGATCCAGCCGTCACCTGGCTGCCCATAGGCCATTAGAGCACACAGACCAGAGAGAAAACACGCTTAGCCCTCCACCTTGCTCCTCGGAAGCTTCTTGCTTGAACTCTTTCTTCATGAAGAGAAGAGATGATGCTGGGAGCTGACCAAGCCTTGGTCCTGGTTTGGGGAGGGGTGGCTTACACAGTCCTGCTGTCCTGCTCTCCCTTCAGCCTCCACCTCAGTCACCCTTTGTGCCTGTTAAACACCCATCTCAGTTTCCCTTCCCATGCATCTGTGGCTAACTTTTCTGCTATCATAAAAATTATCATCGATCACCAAAAAAAAAAAAAAAATCAGCAACCAGGGTGAAATGTACGGTATCTGGATAGCATAGAGATTAGGAGTGGGGGCTCTGGAAGTAGACAACCTGGGTTCACATCTCAGTCACCTACCAGTTAAGTGACTTTGGGCAAGTTGTGGAAACTCTCTGTGAGCTTGTTTTCTCATCTTAAAAGGGGAGTAAAAAAGTACCCACCTCTTAGAGATGCTGGAAGAGTAAATAAATGAATTTGTATAAAGAACTTCAGAACAATGTTTGGCACTAAGTAGGAACTCAGTACATAACATGTTAGCTACCATTGTTGTTAGTCTAAGTTCCCTGCTCTCACTTTGGTTGGCAAGGCTGCCTGAAAATTGTACCACCAAACGGAAACAAAGGTTCCTGGCACAGTAGCTGTAGGGCAGACTCCAAGCTTTCTCACATTGCATGTCCAGCCTGTGGGGCTGGTCTCCATCTGCTCTTTGCTGCTAAAACCAGTCTCCAGGCAAGGAAGGCCTGTGTGCATGGAGAGGTCATGATTGGTTATCAGTCTGAGGAGACGCTACACCATCAGGATGGGTGAGAGAGGAAAGCTTGATTGGATTCCGGGGAGTGAAACTAAGATTTAAAAAGTACCTTTAGAGATAAGAGGCAGGATCCACGTAAGTATAAATAAATACTAAATAAATATAATGGGGTTGCTTATTTTATTTAATGATTTGCTTGCGGAGCCTGAGGATATTTCCTGTGAGAGAGACGGGGAAAGACTCAACCTTTGCTGCCAACAGACATGGTCTGAAGGTAGGGAGTGGGAAGTGGCCCTAAGAAGTAGACAGAAGTTCAGGCCTCCTGAGTCTACAGCAGTAACTTTCAAAGTTTTTCTTCTGAGCAAAATTTTTTCCATATGCAACATTGTACACAGAAGACCAATACATGAAACACACAAGAGAGGGAGATGGGAGACAGCAGTCATCATGCTCAACTCTTCCCCTCTCCCCAGACAACAGAAACAGAAACTTCTTTGCAGTGACTCACCAGGAGCTTCCTCATTAGTAGAGAGTCTTGGAGTTCATCCTCCTGTGAAGGCTTACACAACAGGATGCCCAATGGCGCCCAAGCTTGAAAAGCTGTGAGGAGGTAGGACTGGCTGAAGGATTATCAATTGCCTATTAGGTCTTCTTCAGGCATTTCAAGGGAACTCAACCCTCATTCAGCAGGCCTCCTCTAAGTTTTGCGAATGAGACTGAGTCATCACTGCAAGGGGAGTCATTTTGTCTAAATTTTAGAACTCCTGAGTATTAGGAAGAACCACTCAAGCAACAAGATTTTCCGCGACCTGAAAGAAGCCTGAGAGATGATTTACTTCAATCCTCCTCACTCTTCTTATGATGAAATTGAGGCCCAGAGAGGAGGGGTAGCTTTAGGCCTGATCAGGTCTAGAACCGAACTAATGTCTCATTAATAGGAATAAATTATTCCTTCTGGATTGTGTCAGGCAAAGACAAAGAAGTTTTGGAGATTGCTGCTAAGGAGCTGGCAGGGAACAACGTTGGGCAAGCATCAGGTCCCCCGGGTTCTCTCAGCCATGGACGAACAGACTGTGGCACAGGCTTCTCCTCCCTGAAGAGAAACAGTGGGCCCCTTGACTCCCTCCCTGTCTCCTCCCTTTGCTGAATATTGTCTTTCAGTCTGGCCTTTCCTGCCACCTCATTGAATGAATCTCCCTCACCATCCCCCCTTAGCCTGCTTTATCTTCTTCTTAGCTTTTAGTGACCACTACCTGACAACACTGTATCCTGTCTGCTCCCTACTAAGCTATGAGCTGCATGAGAGCAGGCACTTGTCTTGCTTGTTTACTGCAGGAACCCCCCTTCTAGAAGCGATTTCTAGTTCCTAGAGAGAAGTAGAACCTAAAGAAGAGGAAAAACCCCCAAAAGTCACCTCTTAGACTTGACATTTTGGGGCCCTTCTGAAGTTGGAAGTGAGCTGCTGTGACTGTGGTCCCTAACTCAGTTATGTTTGCTGCTGCGGATTGAGAAAACCAAAGTACTGGAAGAGACTGTACAGTCTGGTCCATTGTCTTCACTGAAGTTCTAGGGTACCAGAGACCCAGCCTCCAAAGGCAGGGACCATGATGATTCATATACTGTGGCGCCCGCATCCAGCAAGGAGCTGTCCTCAATGGTGAGTCGGTGTTGACAGAGTGCACGGAGCTGAGAATTTTCCTTCATTTCTGGGCCTCCCTGCTCTGGCTCTGAATTTTCACCCTCTATTTCCAATCTCATTCTTCACCACCTCCACTTACCATGTACCCAATCATCTTAAACTACTCCCTCTTCCCATTTCTCCCAGTCCTGCCGATAATTCACATTTCATACCCATTTCCTCCATAAAGCTCCTGTCCCTACTTAGAAAGAATTTCTTTCTCTCCTGTTCCTACTTAGAAAGAATTTCTTTCTTCTCTCTTTTTTAAGCATTTGGTTTTTTGAGGGTGGAGACTCTTTGTCATTCATCACTTTATCCTCAATGCCTCACACAGTATCTGGAACCAAATAATGACAATAATGATGATGATAATAAGAGCAGCTATCATTTATTGAGCACTTACTCAACTTCGGATACTGTGCGAAGCATTTTACATGATTCATTTCATTTATACCCATGGGTTGGTGAATTACCATTCCCATTTCACAGATGATAAAAATGTTGATTAGCCAGTAGGACTCAGAACTCAAAAGTAATAATAATCACCCAACTAAATATTACCTGAATTAGAGGGGAGGGGTAAAGATGAAGCAGATTGACTTTTCCTTCTGCTCTGTGTGTGTGTTTCCCTTCATTTTTCCTTGAGCATCAAGAACAGAGACTCCTATTTCCTGGAGCCTATAGGCATGCATGTGTGTGGAAAGGGGCCGTGCCCAAACAAGGCACCAGGACACCCATCAGGCCTTTGGGGGCTGTTGAAATAAGGGCTTTCTGTGAGGCTCCCAGCAACCTTTTCTTGGAGGAATTCATGACTCAGCAGCATCCCCTCCTTCCTCAGACACAGGTGGCACATGGACTCTCAATCCCATTCCCCCCACAGCAATTATGGAAACCCATTAAAGTTGTAAATTAATATGCAGTTATGATTACGGCAAGTGCTCCAGGGAAATCCAAAAGGGCTTAAATGAGTGGCATTTTCCCATGCGCCCATCCCCAGACAAAGGGGACAAAATACTGCAGATGTGCTCTGGCCCCAGATAGCACAGGGGAGGCTGTCATAATCTCAGGGGATCAAGGGTGCTGACATCTGAGGTGTAGTGATAGGAATTCAACCTGACAATTATTTGCTATCTGGGTTTCCTAAGCTTCAGGGGGACATCACACCATTAAGGAGCTCACAATGTAGAGGAGATGGAAAAAAAACACCCCAAATGGCACTGCAATTAAAAGAAAATGTCATAAGTCTTCCCAAGTGGGATTCTTTGGAACCTAGTCAAAGGCTGGGGTTTCAGCCTATGAGGGAGAAAGTGGGGAAAGCCAGGGCCAGCTTTAGGGCCCCGCAGTTTTAGCTTGAGCTGTGCAGTACAAAGGGCAGAGTCAAGTCCCAGGGAGAAGATTACAGGGAGGCAGCTTCAGGCTCAACCCAAACAAGCAATATTATCATGGATCTCCGGCCTCCCGCCATACACGACAATAGCGTCCAGGTGCATCAAAGATTTAAGTCAAAAAAGGGAAGAAAGTTGGTAGAATATTTGTGTAACCTTGGGAGTTAGGGGAATCTTCCTAAATAAGACAGGAAATTTAGAAGCCTAAAGGGAAGAGATAAATATATTTGAATATATAAGCATTTAAAATTTGTCATGTCGAGGTACTATAAACAAAAGCCAAAACTCCAAACAAAGTGAAACGAATGATAGTCTGGGAAAATATTTGCAGTGCATATGAAATAAGGTTATAGGGACTGAGGTTAATGTGTCTGTATACAAAGTACATTCACAAATTGACAGTCAAGCAACTTAATTTAAAAAATGGGCACAGATTCTGCACAGGCAATTATGGAAGGGGGCATCTAATTGGTCAACAAGCATGTGAAAATGCTCGACCTGACTAGTAGCCGGGGAAATGGAAATTAAGGCAACAGTGAGATACCACTTATCACTCTCTAGATTGGCAAACACCGTAGACAGCAAAAAGGTCTATTTACACAGGTCATGCAGGGCAATGGGCAGTCTCATACACTGCTGGTGGGAGTATGATTTGGTCATTGATTTGGAAATTTACCTGATAATATCTTTTAAAATTAATATTACACATACTGTTTGACCATAGACTTGGAAATCCATCCTACACTTGAAAATATTGGTATGTAAGGATTTATTTATCACAAAGTTTTTTTGCAGCAAACAACACAAAACTTCAACCAAAGAAACCTGGAAACAATTTGTATACTCACTAATGTGGGAATAGTGAATAAATAGGAGTACCTTTACACTATGGAATATTGTGCAGTTATTATGTTATACAAGTTAGTTTTACAAATTTTGACCTGAGGCACTCTCACAAGTACTAAGTGAGGAAAGCAAGTGTAATGTATACATTATAATTTTGAGGGTAAAAACAAATAACAACAACACTATTTGTGCACATATGTATATTTTTATGGGCAAGGAGAAAGGTGTTGAAAAGGGAGTGCAGTGGGGGATAAATATTAGATTTTATTTATTCATTTTTAGTTAGAATGCACATAAATTACTTTCATAATTAAAAAAAATGAAATAATGGGAATACAAAAAGAGAACCACTATGAATGAATGAATAAATTACAATAGTTATCAACAGACCAAGGGACTGGGCCAGCCATTGCAGGAAGAATGCTGAAAGAGGTTAGTTGACTACATGTCTGTCGGGAGTCCTGTTCTGGGTAGTGGTTTAGTTCAAGACATTGAATTCCCCTGTAGCTCTAAGAATCTTTGGTTAGGTTAGAGGAAAACCAGGACAGTGTAGGATCCAGAAAAGCAATGAAGGGGAGACTTTTGAGGAGGGAGTGGCTCAGGTGGAGGCGATTCCACAGAGGTGGGGGGGCATGTGGGTGAGGCTACAGGCTGTCTTCTTCGATGAGTGGGGGGGGCTGGTGGCCTTTAGGGAGTAGCTTCTGAAGGTCTGTAGCAGCAGAAACTAGAGTACAGGGAACATAGGAGCGAGGGGGTGAAAGGGAAAGGGCGTAGTCCAGGGGGTCAGCAAGCTCTGGGCTAAAAGGGAGGTGAGAGTAGGGAGCAAGGCAGAGGGAAGATTTAAGCTTGGGTAGACCCGAGTGCGTTCATGGAAAGGGCACATCTGTGAGCAGATAATCTATTCAAGAGGTGGGCCAAGGGGCTGGGGGTGGGGTACCATGCACAGTGAGAGGGTGCTTGGGTCTGCTTGGGGGCAGAGCCCTTGCTCTCTAAAACAGGAGGGCAGGAAGAAGTCAAAACAAAGGACTCTGTTTTGGATGGTTATAATCTTTGGAGACAGGCAGATCCTGGTTTGGAACCCAGGTTACTCGCTCTGTGGTCTTCCCTGACTAAGCCTTAGTGACACTCATTAAATGGAGACACTTAATGCCTACTTCTCAGGCCTGTTGTGTCAGAAAAAAATATACATAGTGTCCGGCCCATGGATGGCACTGAATAAATGACAACTGCTGTTACTGTTTAAGAGGCACCACAGCATGGAGGTGCCATTTGGAGGCAGACAGACTCGGGTTGGAATCCAGACTTGGACACTTTCTAGCCAGTGGCCATGGAGATCCGAGGGAGGCTGGTTTCCTCATCTATGTTTCGGGCTGTGAATGTGCGGTTGTTGTGAGGTTCGGAGATAAGGTTTGGCAAGTACCATACTTAGAACAAAGAAGGTGCTTCATATATAGAAGCTGTTATTGTTTATTTTTCTCATCATCCCTTTCATGGGAGGTGAGGTCATGGGATGACAGTCTTTGCAACACATTAGGAACAATCTAAGAAATTAATAAACAGTTTTCCAAGTGGCAGAGAGACCCTGCTCAGTTAACATGGTGTGTCCTAGCTGCTCTTGGCTCCCTGGAATTCTGGGTGGGGGGAGGGAGACAAGAGGTGGGAAGTGAGAGGTGAAGGAGAGGGTAAGGCTAAGGCTGGTTGCTCCTTTTTGATCACCCACGTCCCTCTCTTTCTTAGTAACTAAATGTCTATTAGAGCATTTCTGTCTTGTAAAGATATCTGCACATCTGTGGGATTATATGGGACAAGCAGGAGACGGGGATCCAAGTGGACCTGCCATTTGATCACTTGCTAGCTGGATGATAATGAGCAATGGGTTTTATGAGCTTCAGATTCCTATCTGTAAGATGTCTAATAATTCCCATGTGGGGATTAAATACGCGTGAGTTGATACTGAGCCAGGCATAGAATAGATGTTCAGTAAATATGGTTTGTTTCCCTTGGCTGCTAATGAGGGCCCTTTTCTCATTCATCTCTGATTCTTCACAGCCTACCATGAGGCCTGGCCCAAAGAATGTACTTACAGAATAATTCATAAGTAAATGAATAAATGAATGAACAAATGAACCAATGATTGCTTGTACGGATAATGTCAAAATGGATGATCCCTGCAGATATTGGTCCATAGCACATAATAGTGCTGTGTGGTTCTGGTCTCAGGAAATATGGTACCTAAGAGACCTTTCTTCCTGCCATCAGAGACAGTGATAAATGATAAACTATTTTATGGCCAGCAGTAATTAGACAAGAGGGTTGTTGCAGTCTCTCTCTCTTTCAGCTCTCTGGGAACATTTATGGGGCTCAGAGGGCAGCCTTTTCCTACCGCCCTGCATCTGGTCTGGTTCCTGCATTCTTGGGCCTCACAGACCCAGTGCTGGGGGAGAAGGCCTGTCACTGCCTACCTCAGCAGATCCCGGGCCCACCAGAAGACTTGAGCAGGGTCCTGAGGCCCCAGACAGATAAGTAGGATTCATTGGCTGTGTGAGCTTTGCCAGTCCCGTCCTCTTTCTGGTTCTAAGTTCTCTCTTCTATAAAATGGGAAGTTTATATTAAATGACCTTTAAGGCTCTTTCCACTTTTAAAATCCTATGTCTACATCAATCTTTTTGAAGCAAGTGTTTAGCATGATTTTGTGTTCAGGAATACCCATGAGAAAGTGCCTGTGTGGGTTTTCTCGGGTTTTTTTCTGGAGCTCTCGGATGCTTACAGATGCTGCACTTACTTTAATAAGCTTAGTTGGTGATTATGACTGCACATGCCAGAGCTAACTCTAAAAGGAACCACAGTGGTCTTCTAGTCTAGAGCTTATGCTCCAATGTCCTATGCTCCAATGTCCTGCTGGCCATGTTTGGCCCATAGAAGAGTTTTGTTTGGCTGTCATCATTCTTAAATGTTTTAAAATCCCTTATTATCTTAACACACATCCTGACTGATTCTTATTGCCAATCTGCTCCTCAGGGCATTTGGGTTTGTGACTCTTGAAAGACAGGTCTTTCATTTTATACATGAGTCATGGACTCAGAAGGAGGGGAAGTGACTCGTCCAAGGCCCCTCAGCTGGGACTCCAACAAGAACTTCTGACTCTCAACCCCAAACTTCTTCCTCCACAGTAATCTAGAGATATGGCTCAGGGACAAGTGCAATGGGGATGGGCATGTCTTTGACGTCAGCTACCCTGGGGGGCGTCTGATAGTGGAGTCTTCCCTGAAGTAGGTTTTAATGGGAAGAATAGAAAATTAGAACAAAAGACATGTCTCAGATGGTATTGGCCTCAGTTTCATCATCTGTAAAAACCAGATGATCCTACTCTGCTCTCTACCTTGAAGAGTTTTGGGAGCTTTAAGTGAAGGAGCCTATAGATGCTCAGGATATAGGGGCTTTTTCCTGTGAACTGCCTGAATATGGCTGAGGGGTTGACTGGTCTGACCTTCCTAACCTCCCAAATTGTAGTAATCACATGCATCCTTGTGTTCGGAACCATGTCAAGGTGCGGAAGGTGAGGGATTTACATAAAAATGCACGTGAGCACCATGAGCTCTCTACCAAGGAAAGCCTTGGGAGTTCCAAGCCCTCAGAGCAACCTCAGTACCCACCCTCCCTTCTTGTGGCATCCCTGCCTTAGACAGCCTCATGCTAGGATGGACCACGGGCTTGACCCAATTTTCCTGTGTTTGCATAATGCAAAAAAGCATTTACTTTAACAGTCCTACCCTCCCTAGGCTGAGATGCGGTCTCCTCTCCTGAAAATAGCCAGCGCAGATGCATCCCATTTCTGACAACACATTCTCTCACCCAGCAGATGGGAATGATCATTTAAAAGCCCTGAGTGAAAGCTCAAGCTTCTGATTGATCTGATAATATTGTCTTGTTCCCATTTTAAGCTACCTGTTCTTTAAATTGCATATAAAAATACAGTCCATGCAATATTAATACACTAATGAATAATACACTAACAACTTGAAGCATGCCAACCCACCTAAGGATTTTTCATCTCCTGCATGTTTCATCAGAGACACTTGGTATATACTGAATCATCGTTAGGATGATAAAAATGATAATAATGATAAAATAAATATAGAGCAGTTTTACTATGGTGGGAAAAACATGAAAGGTAGTTCTCAATTATAAGTGAGAAATGGTGGCCTGTGATCCAGGTATGGGGATGCATCTGCTGCTGATGTATCACAGGTAAGGGTGGCTGCAGCTGTGTGCGAGTGTGCCCATAACAGAGCCTCACCTGTCTAGTGCTGTCACAGAAGGTGCTATTGCACAAAAATGGAATTCTTGACATCAGAAGTTAAGTGGTTTGAGGGAAAAGACAAGGACTTTGGAGACAGCTGGCCCTGGATTCAAATGCTGGGTCAGCCACTTAATTGCCCTGTGAACTCTTTCAGCCTTCTATTTCCTGTCTGGAAAATAGGATAACGACCACCCTGCAGGATTATGGTGAATATTAAGTAAGATCACGTATAAGAAAATGCCTGGACCGGGGCCTGACACCTGAGAGTCGTTTAGCAAACTGTTCCATCCCTCACAGCACAGTGGATGGTACCAGCACGGGCTGCATCAATGTTAGCTCCCTTTCACCTACACCTGAAGCTTGAACTGTGAGGCAGCTGGTTGAAAAATCCAGAAGCTTTTTTTGTCTTATCTGTAGATTTGAGAGTACATCTCAGACTACTGGGGTTTTGGGATCTCTGATCTCCAAACAGAGGGGTGTTATGGCACATCTGTATCCAAATGAGGATATTGAAGCATGGAAGGTCGCCAAATACTTGACCAAGAAGAGACCTACAAACATTCATGGAGCAAATTTCTATATTTACAAGAGTCTACAAGCCTTTATAGACTTTTTTCAAGCATGAAGTGGATTTAAAAAAAATCCATTATATTGGGAAAAGCATTTTAAATGGGATTTATTTTGTAAAGAGTTGTGGACTTTTTCTTAAAATAAAAAACGCATTTATTTATTCATTCATTCATCAGTGCTATACTGAGTTTTGACAGTGGGCTAGTCACCGTGCTGTAAACACTGGAGGTGCAAAGACATAATCCAAGGGGGACAACAGACCCATAAACTGTTGACTAGTTAAGCATAATGCAAAAATAAGGGACAAAATACTATCAGAATGACAGGTCAATTCTGACACCCGTGATCAAGGACTCCTTGAAGGAAGTGGTATTTAAGGTAAAGAAGGTAGGGAAGTGCATTTGGATTTATGGCATAGTGTTAGAATGGAGAAAAGTACACGGTTCTCCAAAGATTTTGGAGAACGGTAAGTGCTGCAGGGTGGTGGCAGGGTAGAGTATGGATGGGCTGTGTGTATGTGTGTGTATGAGGGTGCTGCCTGTGTGATTCTAATTCTAGTCCACTATCAGTGATCAACTGCTGAGGGTGTTCCAATGCACTTTGCAAAGCACTTACCCCTGCTGTCTCATTTGGTCATCATAACAACCCTGCAGGCTATGCATGGTCGTCTCCACTTGACCTTTGAAGAAACTGAGACTCAGAGAGGTAATGACCAGCCAGTGACCTACTTGGAATTCTATTCCGTCATTCTGCTTCAAAGGCTTGAAGTGTTTGAGCTCTTCCCAATTCTAAGGCATTGCTTTAGAGAGGACGCAGAAGAGAAGAAAACAAGATCTGGCACCCAGAAACTAGTTGCGAAGGTAAGATTTAGATGAGCACAGAAATTTTAAGCTTTTAGTCAAGATATGATCAGTCCCAACCCTGGAGGCAGGTGCCAAGTTCATGGCCAGGGTGACAGAGGAGGAGCTTTTTAAATTAACTCTTGAAATCTGGATAGGGCTTTGACAAGCTGGGAAGAGGAAAGGGCACAGCAGTCAAGGAGAAGAACAGGGGATGGAAAACACCCACCTGATTCAGGTTAGGGAACAAATAAAGACAAAGCTGATGTGAGCAGGGAACAGGAGTAGAAGAGACTGGAAAGGAGTTTTAAACTTGGCTCCAGGACACCAGGATTTTTGTGCCACTTCCTCTTCTGACTAAATGTGACACCATGTTTAAGCAGGACTTTGACCTTCTTTAGTTAATCCTTTTTTCCCCATCTGTCAAGAGCTGTCTGAGGAACTGTCATGAGGATAAATCTGATACTATGAAAAAAGCACTCAGAAGGCACTGGTGGGAAGGCACTCTGTCGGTCTGGGGGAATTGTGTCATAATGAGCAACAGCAACACGGCTCAGAGCAGTAGGTCAGCGGGGCAGGGGGAAAGGGAATGAACTTGACTCTCACACATCTGCCAGAGTGAATTCTCCATCAGGCAGTAGACATCTGGGCTTCTACCCACCCCAGCCCTGAAACTGAGCTCCTTCAACTGTCATCGATTAAGCCTCTATCAGTCTGGGGAGAGTTTCAGGCCACGTGATGTTAATAGACCACTTTTTGACCAAGTCAAAAAGTGGATATGCCACTATTTGTCCTGTGCAATGCAGGTGATGCCACTTTGTTTCCCTGGATCTCAGTTTCCCCATCTGTAAAACAAGGTAGTGGGAGTAGAGGTTCCCTAAGGTTATCTCCAGATGTAATATTCCATGACAATGGAAAATGACAATTCATCCAGGGTCACCTGTGCTTGGTCAACATTTCTCAAAACCATGGGATGCTAATATGTATCAAGAAAAAGTCAAAATAAAACAAAAAATAACAAAAAAAAGACAACAATAAGGAGGAGGGGCTCTGTGGTCAAATTGGGTTAAACAAAATTAGACAATGTTCTTTACTGAAAGCCTGTAGCAAGTTGAAGTGCATTGAGAATCTCCAGGAGGATGAGATATAGAACTTTTCCAAAATTTATCTGTCTACATAATCATTTTCTCCCAGAGTTAGTGTTCAGCAGATCGTGCTTGGGGAAATGTTACACTGGGCTTGGCCCAGTGAACTCAAATCCTTGGCAGTTCTTTCTGAGGCTCAAGACCAAGTGTGATGCAGTAGAGAGAGCCCTGGATTAGGTGTCTGGGACCTAGGGGTACCCATGTTTTAATTCCAGTTCTGTCCGCTTTCTTGAGGTGTGACTCTGGGCAAGTCATTGCCTCTCCTTCCCTCTGATTAAAATGAATTGAATGAAATGATCACTGAGGTCTCCTCTGGTTCTAATATTTTATGAATACACAATTTTCTATAGCTCATTCATTTACTCTTTCATTCACTCAGCAAACATGTAGAGCACAGGCTGTGTGCTATTATTGGAGATAAAGATTAAAAAAATAAGTCCAATACCTGCCCTGGAGGAAGTCCCAGACCAGTGGGAGAGAAAGACACATACACAGGCAGTAAGAGCCCAGTGTGATCAGTTCTTGTGTCCAAGTGTGGCTCAGAGAGGGCATCTCACCAGCCTGGGGGAGGGGATGGTTAGAGAGGCTTTGTGGAGGCAATGCTACTTGAAGGATCAATAGACATTAACCTGGTGGTAAAAGAAGCTCTGGATGAAAGACCATCATGGATAAAGGCATGAAGGGAAGAGTGAATGCAACACATTTTGGGAACCGTGTCAACAACAACATCAACAACAGCAACAGCAGGTGTGATATTTTGAGCAAATAATCTCAGGCCAGAGCTGAATGCTTTTCATTCATTAATCTCTAATTCTTACAACACTATAATGTATATATTATTGTAATTTTATAGTTGAGGCAACAACAGGCAATTCATTATGCTTTTTGGGGATTTTCCCCTGAATACAGTTAACTTTTAGCTAATCTCAAATGATCTATCCACATCATCTATCACTCATGTCACTTGCAGTCCAAGATTGATTTTTTCCTTTCATTTAAGTTACTTCTGGCTGCTTCTTACCAACTCCAGTGAGGACATGGAATGCAAACTCCTTTCAATATTAGCTTAGGCAAAATAATAGGACGCACAAGGATCATGATGCATTTTCAAATCAAAAATGAGTGATTTGCAGATTTTTCAAGCAACAATTCACCCCTCCATTGGTGTGGATCATTGTGATTAGGGTTTAATTAATTCCATTATCCTCCCTGAAGGAAAGGCTTGGACATTTTTGATATTAATGCATTAATTCATCAATCATTTATTGAAAACCTATCCCATGCAGACACTAAGATACTCTGGGAATTACCTCAAATCACCCATGATTCAGTGCAGGTGGTACCTCTTCCAGGAAGTCTTTCTGGCTCCAACCACCCAGCCCCAACCCATGCAAAAAGCTGAGTCAGGTGACTTTTTCTGTGCTCTCAAACTGCCCTGGACCTTGCTTGATCATAATACTGCACAACTGTCTGTTTGCTTATTTGTAATTTTTGGTTTGGTGTCTCGATTATAATGTCTGTGAAGGCAGGGATGGTGTGTGTTACGCTAATTGTTGGATTTTCGGTGCCTAGCACACTGCCTGGCTGCATAGCAAGTGTTCAACAAATTGTTTTTGATTGAATGGATGAACTTTCAGTTCTTTAATATTGAGACTATGTCTAACATTTTTAAAATCCCAAGTGCCTACCAAAGTGCCTGGACCATGGTAGGGGCCCTTTAGATTTTGCTGAATGAAATGAATGAATAGAAGATGAGAGGCATGCTCTCTATTCCCAGGAGCTTATAGTCTATCAGGGAGATAGATTACTTGTTGTTGACCAGCATCCATCCTTTTCGTTAGGCAAGAGAACATCATCTTTCCCTACTCATGGACTATGCTGTTTGGATGAGCTCCACCCCCAGCTACAGGGACAGAGAACTCATTCCAGGAATTGATTCGGGGTGGGCACCTGAGCCAATTCTTGCCAGAGAGAAAATATAAATCCTAGGCCTTGGGGGTGAGGGTGCTGGAGGGGACCCTGGCTTCCACTAGTATTGGAAGTAAGAATATGAAGCTTGGGGCTTCTGCAATCAACTGGCCACTATGAGGGAAGCAGGCTGAGAGAGGACCCAACCCAGAGGAAGGAGAGCGAAGACATTGCCCTAACCCATGCTACGGGCTAATATATTTCCCTTTATTGCTGACAATCGTGTGAGTTGACGTTATCAGTCATTTGTAACAGACAGTTCCAACTGGTAGAGGCGTGGGCCCATGACATTATAAAGGAAGAGGATTCTAGAGAAAATGCTGAGAAAATTCAGAGGAGCGCTCAGGAAACAGGTGGAAATGTTTAAATTGGGCCATCAATGCAGGTTATTGCTTCAGCTGAGAGTTCATGTAAGACAGGTAGAAATGTTGGAATCAGGCCTTGAAAGACAAACAGGATTTGCCCATCAACATAGGTGAAGCGCTTCCAGAAAAGGACACAGCAGCAGCAAATTTACGAGGCTCAAAGCACAGGGAACATTGGGAATAAATATTTGGCTAGATCCTGAGGTCCATCACAGGCAGTGGCAGGAGAGAAGCAAGGACAGGTGGGCAGGGGCTGGCTCACAGAAGGCCGTGAACACCAGTACTGCAGATGGGCTCCTCAGCAAATCTGAATTTCTCTTCCTGGGAGGTATGGCACAGAGTGGCACTGTCCTATTGAATGCCAGCAGGCTTGTGTGCTGGGACCCAGAAAGAATCCTCTGAGTCCGCCCCAGACATTTGGGATCAGAGGCAGAGCCTTTTTGATCACAGATTCCTGTCCCTATCTCTCTTGATGCCACATGCAAATTTCTGGCAGCCTCTTTGGAAGGAAAGGGAGGGAAGAGAGAACGGAGAGGTGCCCATGAAAAGACCCTTTTGAAGCCACACATCCCAAGACGAAAACTGCATCCCCAAGATACATCACCCAACAATGGGAGTGAACTGAGTGAAAGGACGAGGAGGAAAGAACCAGAAAAATCATGCTATGAAGATCCTTTTCACTTGTCAGGGCTGGAAAGAAGAATGGGGCTTGGGAAGAGACATTTCCACAGTGACAATCAGGGCGGTCTCTGGAATCCAGACCTCCTTGAGGCCGAGGACAGGTGTTCATCTCCCACCTGCTCTGCTGCCTGGGCTGAAGGGGGTCCTTTCCGGATGTTTCTCCTTCAGTGAGAACTTAAGCAAACAAGCCTTCTATGTAGGGCCAGCTTCAAGGGCATGTGATCTATTCAGCTGCACAGGGCCCCTTGTTTGCAAGAGCCCCAAGTTTGGTTCAATGATCTGCTGTCACTATCTTGAAACTAATATTTTTTGAACAAAAGTCCCTGCATTTTCATTTTGCACTGGGCCTTTCAAATTATATAGCCTATCCTGCTTCTATGTGTCTGAGAATACAGGAAAAAGTCTAAGGTCACTTAAATTCTAAGATTCAACTCCTCTCCTTTGGCCATTGTGGATGGCAGGAACTTGCTTTACCTGGTAGGTTCAGCACCTGCCCAATCTCTCCCTTTTTTCTCTTATTCTCCCTCCCTTAGAAAGTGCAGCCTCTACCTCTGTGAGTCTGAATCCTAACCCCCTCTAGGGAGTAGATAGAAATGGCACTTCCTCTAGCGTGCTCTTTCTGATTTTTCCTGTTAATTGTATTTCCTCTTTTTCTGTCATCTCACATTGAACTTTTGTCACTATTGTATTGTATTATGGTTACTTTTGCCATGTAAGATGGAACCAGTATAAGCTTTAGAGAGAAAGACCTAGATTCAGATGTGTGACTTTGACATCTCAAACTCTCAGAGTCTCGGATCTCCACTGGTAAATGGGAGGAAGAATTGCTTATCATCCAGGCTTACTGAAGATCGTGAGTGAGATACGACCAGGGGACCAGATCGTATCTCTAATTTGCCCAGGACAGCGCTGGTCTATGCCAATTATCCAGATGTAATTATTTGCAGTGCCCCTTTTAACTCCAAAGTGCTTTGATGTGGTTCTCGGTTTCACATTTACAAGTGCCCAGCAAGGCCTCTGACACATAGCACGTGCTCAAGACACGTTTGCTGAATTAGAGGCTTTTAAAAAAATTTTCCCCTCCCTTTGCTGTGTGTGTGAGCATTTTTGTATCTCTACCAAACCTTACAGATTTATGATTAATGACAAACTATGCAGAAGCTCAAAAAAACACGTGATGACAAAATCACCACTTTCACCACGCCTCTGACTTTCCAAGGGCTGTGATGAGGGCTTGCAGGCCATTTGCACAGCTTCAAGGGGGGAAGTGGAGTGCTCTGCTGCTCTTTTGTTTTATCTCCACACTAGCGCCCACAGGTGCTTGTCAGTCGGGCGCAGTGGCGACAGCGGGACTGTGGACTGCCTTTCTTTTTTTTCACCTTTATACATTTTTAACATGATGTTGAATGAAGCGATGCTGATGCAGGCCATGACTCCTCTGTCTCCTTTCAGAAGGAACTGGAGTCTGGGAAGGGAGCCCCTCTTTGTCCAGCTCTGAGCTACCCAGTGAGTATCTACTATGTGGCGGGCGCCGAGGCCAATCCTTTATATCAGCCACAGTGGGATTGGTGTCCCCTTGCAACTGTTTCTGAGGTAACTGGCTTCCTGGAATTTTGCTTCGGCTGGCACATTTCCCTCTTCTGCAGTCCAGGGAACATCTGAACTGTGGAGCAGGTGGCACAACCTGCCCAACTGTGGCCAGACATCTCAAGGCCCTGTTATAAAAGAGATGTATCAGGACACTTGGATAGCCAGGCATTTTGATCCCGCTATTTGGGCCACAACACTTTGCCCTTGCTCTTTTTTGTTTTTGTTTTGTTTTACTTTTCTTATTATTTTTTAAATAAAATTTGTATATATTTAAGGTATACAACGTAATGATTTGATTTACACATACATAGTGAAATGATTGCTACAATCACTCTAATTAACATATCTATCTCCTCACATAGTTATTAACATTATTATTTTTTGTGTGGTGAGAGCACCTGAAATCTACTTTCTTAGCAAATTTCCAGTATTCAGTAAGGTATTACTAACTATAGTCATTATGCTGTACATTTGATCTCTAGGCTTATTCATTGGATAGAACTGCAGCTTTGTACCCTTTGACCAACATCCCCCCATTTCCCCCACTTCCCTGCCCCTGGTAACCACAGTTCAACTCTCTGCTTCTATATATTTGACTTTTTTAGATTCCACATATAAGTGAGGTTGTGTAGTTTTGTTCTTTTTCTGTGTCTGGTTTATTACACTTAGCATAATGTTCTCCAGGTTCATCCATGTTGTTGCAAATTGTAGGATCTCCTTTTTATGAATAATGCTACAATGAACACGGGAGTACAGATATCTCTTGGAAGTACTGATTTCATTTCATTTGGGTATATATCCAGAGGAGAGATTGTTGGATCACATGGTAGTTCTTTTTTCAGTTTTTTGAGGAAACTTCATACTGTTTTCTATAGTGACTGTACCAATATACATTCCCACCAACAGTGCACAAGGGTTCCCGTTTCTCCACATCCTCACCAATACTTGTTATTTCTTGTTTTTTTGATAATAGCCATTGTAACAGGTGTGATATGATATTTCATCGTGGTTTGATTTGCATTTTCCTGATGATTAGTGATGTTGAACACCTTTTCATGTACCTGTTGGCCATCTGTATGTCTTCTTTAGAAAAATGTCTACTTAGGTCTTTTGCCCATTTTTAAATCAGGTCATTTGTTTTACTGCTATTGAGTTGTATAAATTCCTTGGATACCAACCCCTTATCAGATACATCATTTGCAAATATTTTCTCCCATTCCACAGGTTGCCTTTTCATTTTGTTGATGTTTCCTTTGCTGTACAGAAGCTTTTTAGTTTGATATATTCCCACTTATTTATTTTTGCTTCTGTTGTCTGAGATTTTGGTGTCACATCCAAAAAATCATTGCCTGGGCCAGTGTCAAGGAGCTTTTTCCCTATGATTTCTTCTAGTAGTTTTTTGGTTTCAGGTCTTATGTTTAAGCCCTCAATTCATTTTGAGTTGATTTTTGTGTATGGTGTGAGATAAGGGTCTAATTTCATTCTTTTGAATGTGGATGTCCAGTTTTCTCAGCACCATTTGTTGAAGAGCCTATCTGTTCTGCATTCTTGGCTCATGTAGTATGTAGCTGGGTTGGAATTATTGGATTAGAAATGCAATGGGAGCAATGTAGACATTAGTATGATCCTGAAATGTTTAACAGGTATTATACCTTATGAGAGTTAACTAAAAAATAAACAAATCTATTAGTTTTTTAATCTAGTTCATAATGAATATTATTGGTAAAAGGATCAAGTTGAAATCAAACTGATGGCTATCAAAACTGATTTATCCACAGGTTAAATTAGGTGCTTCTCCTTGTCACTCCCTTGAAACTTGGTGCTTATCTCTACCTTGCTGGTGGTCACACTGTTCTCCAACATCTGAGTTTATGTGTCTGTCTTGCCAACAACACTGGAAACTTACTAAAAGCAAAAACTCTCATTTCCATGTCTGTGTCTGGCAACAGCCCAGGTCAGAGCAGTATTTGTCCAAAATCTAGGACTTGTCTCAGCTAGGGGAGGTGAATGTGAAGCAGCTCATCCATCAGAACCTTCACCCCCATTTTGGAATTTGCTTTGTGTATGGAGGAAATAATACAGAGCCTTGTAAGTCATGGTAGGGACCTTTGTTGGATTGTACTTTGAATGAGTTGTGAGCCCTTGGAGGTTCTTGGATAGAGGAGAGACATGATCTGACATGCTTTAAAAGGATCACTCTGGCTGCTGAGTTGAGATAGATTGTTGGGGCAGAAGCACAGGAGACTGCTAGGAGGCTGTCAGTCATCTAGGTGAAATATTATGGTGGCTTGAACCAGGGCAGGAGTGGTAGAGCAGTGAGGAATGTTCTGTATTCTGAACACCAGGCTAATGGGATTGGTTAATGAAGCAGATGTGGGGTGTGAGGTAAAGAAAGAGGAGTCAAGGATGACTCCAGTGTCTGTGTCTTGAGTAACAGAAGGTTGGAGTTGCCTTTTACTGAGTCAGGTAGGAGTAGGGGTGGGAGTAGATTGGGAGTAATGTCCCCTCTAGGGTGGGAGAGAACAGCTGTTGCTGGGCTTGTACCCAGGCTCTCCCAGCTCCACATTCCTGCCTTTGGGAAACCTCAGTCCTGCTTCGGCTCCTGAGGTACCAGCTTCTGACCTCTGCCTCCTTCAACATCCCTTTACGTGCTGCTCTTTCCCGGGGATGTCCTCACGTCTGTCAGACGCAGCGGGAAGGAAAATCAGGTTCTACCCAATTAGCTCATCTTAAGTGGATTTCACTGTGCATTTAATTAAACCTGTTATAATCTTGAAGGGTATTTTGATACATGATACTTGATACAGAGTAATTAGACTACTGTAGGCATGAACATAAATATCTTTGGGCTGAGGTTTTAAACTGGCCTCTGCTGCTATGGGTTCATATGAGCTATCCTGCCAATAATTTCAAAGCCAATAATATTTACACACTTCATAGTTTGCAGCCTTCTCTGCTCTTCTGGCTGGTGGATCAATTGCAAGGTCACTGGCTATGCTTGTCTATGGCTTAGGGGAAGCATTCCTGATCCTATCACTCTCGGCTCAGGTGACTGGATGGCTCCTCACTGAGTATGGAAAGATGTCAAAACCCCTTGCATATGCATTCTTGCCCATATACAATTTAGTTACCCACTAAGTTTCCAGTATATACTCAGTCTGCAAAACTTTATTTCATGGGACACCTATATCTTATCTGCCTCTAAGCCTTTGTTTCAGTGGTTTTTTTCTACTTTAGAATTCTTTTGTCTTTTATTCTCTGTGAGAGTAGGCCAGGTTACAATGCAGTAACAGGTGACCCCGATATCTCAGTGGTTGACTATATAAAAGGATGTTTCCCCCTCACTCATCCTGTACAGCCATTGCAGGTCAGCAGCCGCTCGGCTCCATTGCCAGTTATCAGGGCAGAAGGGAAAAGAGAATGTGATGATCTTAGAGCTTCCACTCAGAAGTGGCACATTCACTTCCACTAACATTTCCTTGGCCAAATAAGTCACATGACCACACCTGCCATCAATGGAATGGGGAAGTATAATCCTCTCCCAGGCAGAAAGAGTGAACATTTATGAACAATACCACGATCTGGAGTTGCATTGTGGATCTTTCTAAGATGAACTCTCATTTCTACTCCCAAAGCAGTGATCACTCTGCACTTTCCATTAGAGTTTTGTAAGTTTGTGCTTTCTTCCTCTAAGCAACAGTGAGCAGCCGGAGGGCAGGCAGTGTTCTCTGTCACCTCTCACCTGTAACGCCTGGTACAGTGCTTTTGTCCCTTAGACACTCAACACAGGTTCTGTGAATTAAATGTTGCTTTTTCAACAAGTCACCAGCCAGGAGGCAGCATGATGAACACGGAAGCCTGAGAAAGCTAGAACTGCCTCCCTTAGAAAACCCACTGCTCTCTTCAGTCACGGTTTTATTGCCTTCAATCCTCAGGACAGCCTTGGGATGTCGGCACCATTTTTGCCCTCATTCTACCTGTGAGAACAGGGAGGCCCAGAGAAACACAGGCATGCTCACCATCACGGTGGACTAAATTATTGCCAGCTTAGTGCTATCTTTGAATTTAAAATTATATCTAAAAAGGTTACTGTTTCATGGCGAAAGTGATGAGCCCAAGTCTTCTGTGTAAGAGGAGAATGCCTTTGTAATACATATGCCCTCTGCCTTCCAGGGAGTGGGGACGGGGTAATCACCCAGTAACTCAGCAGGATTCAGACAGACTCAGAGACGCTTTCAAGGGAGCTTACCGAGATAGCAGGAAGAAGAATGATGGGAAACAGGATGAGGGTCTGAGCCAAGCCAGGGACAGTGGGGACAGAGGGGAAGGACAAGTCAGAAATGGTGTCAGAGGAGGCAGACTCAACTGTTGGAGTTCATTCACATTGTAAATGCTCACATTAGATTATTTTGTCAGGGAGAGCCAGAGAGAGGAAATGGATCCTATGGAGTGAGAGTGGAGAGGAGGAAGAAACTAGGAAGAGAAGGTAAGAATGGAAGGAACCAAAATATTTCTAGAGACATGTTAAAAAAGTAAGTTTTTTAAAGAAATAGTTATTAGGTCAATTCATTATTTAGTGCTATTAATTGCCAATACATGTGCTAAGTATTAGAGATACAGAGATGGAAAAGAACTACTTCTTGCCCTTGAAAAAGTCTTTAACCCAGAAGAGATTACTCCCAATACAAGGCAGAGTAATAACCAGCCCGTAGGAGGCACCAACCAAATACTTTAGGAGCACAGGGGGACGGGAAGGCAAGACCAGAGCAAAAGCTGCTGATCCTAGCAGTATTACTCTAGTCTAGGCGGCTTATTAACCAGATTGTCAATAATGTCATGGTAAATGTTTCTAATATTTTTTTAAAAGCCTCCAGGCATTTTATTGCCTTTGACCCTTCGTCTAATAAAGCTATCTGCCTACGCCAAGTGGTGTCAGCATGCCACTTAACATGAGCAGCCGAGTCCATTCCAAGCCCCATGGGGGGAAGGGGGCTGCTTCATGGAAAGCAATCCCTCCTCCCCTCGTGTCTGATCCAACTCACACTCCAGGGCAGTCTGAGCTGTGTCCTGGGTGTGCTGTGGTCCTAGTTCCATGCCAGACACCAACAAGTTGTTCCTACTGGGAGACCAAATACCACTGGCCAGGAGTGTGGGCTCTGGAGCCGGCCAGCATGTCTGGGTTCATGTCCTGGCTCCACCACTGAGCCTTAAGTCCGTGGTGAGCATCAGTGTTTTCATCTTTGAAATAGGAATTAGGAGCACCTGCTTTGCTGACGGCCTGTGGTTACTGTGAATGCCTTCACAGTTCCCTTCTACCAGCCCTGCCACCACCAGCAACCCCTAATACTTGCTGAAATCTTACTCTGTGCCAAGCACTGGGCTGGGTGCTTTTTGTGCAGGATCCCACTTAACCCTCACAAGCCCTGAGGTCATCTGTGTCTTTACCTCCATTGTGTAGATGAGGTCACTGTCTCTTGGGTACCTCAAGCAACCCGCCCAATCTCACATGGCGATTAAGTGGCTGAGGCAGGACTTGAACCTAGATTAACCATGCCACCAGATAAACCCTTTATAATCCCACTATACTCACACAGGAAGAAGAGAACTGGTGCCCAAGCCAGGCTATAAGAATTACTTAGGAAAGATACAGCACAAAACACACACACACACACACACACACACACACACACACACACAGACACACTCCCAGGCTGCATCCAGCAAATTCTGACTCAGTGCATCTGGGCTGGGGTCCAGCAAGATGTATATTTTTTTTAAACAAATGGCTCAGGTACTTTTGACAAAGCTGGCTCTTAGAACAACTTTTGGGACCTCAATATGACTCAGAGGATGTCTTGTTCAACTCTTCTCTGACACTTGAATCTGGTCTACATCCTCAGACTTTGCCATCTTCTCAGGAGGTCATCCCTCCATCCATGGACCTGTGCACCTTTGTGCAGGACATTGGTGACACACATACGTGCAAGAGGAAGGCATAGTTTTCAACTGGGAGGCGCTCATGGCTTAAGTTGTTTCTACGTCCACCAGAACTCTACCTCCTTCTGCTTCAGTGTGGTAGTTCCCGTGTGTGTTCTGTGTTCTGGAGGCCTATGGATGAATCTCTTACTGGCCTCCAGCCCTTCCTTGGTCCTCTCTTCTGTGGGTGCAGTAGGGGTGGGTTAGGGCTCACTGTCTCTCTTGAGCTCCCCGTCCCTGGCAGTTAGCTTGACTCGTACCTGTGGTTGCTCTAGTCTATCTTCCTGTTGCAGGTCCCCAAAATAAACATCACTGGTCACAGTGGGAACTATCTAGTCCTCACTCTCCATGGCTGAGGCAGGGGTTTGGACACTTGGAGATGATAAGGAGAGGGAAGTAGAGCCAAGCCAAGGGTTCCCTTGGAGAGTCATGATTGGGTTTTAGAGGGGCCCATCAACCCTTTAAATCATATACATATGCCTTATGTGCATTGTATACATGTGTTGGTGGCATCCATGACTGTCACTGGGTTTGTAAAGCATTTGTGGATCTCAAAAGCTCAAGAACTACTGCTACTCATTCTCTCAAAGGGGGTGAAACCCTGTCTGCAGAGAAGGACTTTCATTAGGCCTCACACATTCCCCCAATTTCTTACTAAAGAGTCTTATCTCATTTGATCTTTGCCACCATCCTGTGGAGTGGTTATTAACTCCACGTAATGATTCGAGACACTGCGATTTTGATAGGCAAAAGAACTTGGCCCTTGTCCCACAGCTACCAAGTGGCAAAAGCAGGGCCCACACCCAGGTCCAGCTGACGCCCAGCCCAGGGCTTAGGCCTTAGTCACTCAGGCTCAGCCACGGCCGTGGTCTCCTGCTGGCCGAAGACTGAGACCCCATTAACGTGGACGAAGCCATTCATTCCACTAGAGGAAATGAAAAGTTTCATTTACTTCCAAGAAAAATCAGGGAAGCAACCAGTTTAAATTAGCAATGAGAATTCAATACCACTTTCTGAGTACTTACTATATGCCAAGCGCTCATGTTTATTATTTCATTGAATTTTCATAAGAATCCTGAAAGTCTAGTCAAACTTTCTGTTCTCCAGATGAGGAAGATGAATCCCAGAGAGGCTGGATTAAGTTGCCAAGCTTCCGCCACTGATGGGCCAGGATCTGAACCCAGATTCATTGAAGTCTTCACAGTTTTATCTCTTTCTGCATCCACCCTCCGCCCCCTATGACTTATGGGAAGTAGCTGGCTATGGGCTAAGGCAGAGAGTTGAGGGAAGGGAATGGAAATAGCAGGCTAGTAAATCTCTCTGAACCTCAGTTTTCTCGTCTGTAGAATGGGAATAAATCACATGCGGAAGGGTGACTGTGAAGGTCAAATGAGATTATGCACTGGAGTGCCTGACATGCAGTAAGGCCTCACTGCATTTAACTGTTATTATCTGATGGAAGGAAAAGCACATGCTGCCAACAGCCGAGCTGTCTCCTCCCCAGCTCTCTGATGTTTACAACGACTTAGTGGAGCCCTGTGAGGCGGAACCAGCTTTATTAGAGAGTTTCTCTTTTTCATCCTGCTGGGAGATTTGAGGAGTTAAAAACCATTTTTCAAAATATGTTTTGACATTTAATTATACACATTCTCCTCTTTAGTTATAACTTCCCTTGTCATGTCTGCCACAAACAGAGGTTTTGATGTACTAAAGCAGAGCTCCCACCCCTCAGTGATCAGTTTCCTGCCTTTAACAATGACTCGTCTGAACATCGAGGTCCAAACACCCAGGTAACTTAATTATTTATCCTTCTCCTTCCCTTAACCAAGACGAATCATCAAATGACACATTGGCTTATCTAGGATTTTTTAAAATGTGACTTTAGAGTGTACACTGGAACCAATGACCCTTCTCTCAGACCACATTCAATTAATATGCAAATGAATTAGACCTTCTGGGTCAGCATTCAAGTTCAGAATCAAAGGAGTTGGGGAGAGGTTGGGGGAGGAGGAATTAACACGTGCTTAGAGGAGTAGTTCATACAGAATACAGGGTTTGGAATCAGATTAACCAGGATTTGAATCCTGGCTCTACGGTTCACTTGCTTTGTTACCATGGTCATGAGATTTATCCCACTTGAGCCTCCATTTCACCAACCTTAAAATGGGGATAATAATTTTCTGCCCCTCTCTGACCTCACAGGTTGTTACAACATTTGCTACATGGCTAGGTGCTCCCCACAGGAAAGCAGGAACTAAAGCCTCTGTCTTTTTCTTTCAGGGATCATCATTTTCCTCTGGTACAGACATTGCAAATTCAAAGGCCTACAGGTGCCAGGTAGACAATGCAAACGAGTCAAGTGGCCCAGCGTAGCATGAGGAACAATAGGGAGTGGTGGGGACTGTGGCAAACTGGAAAATGCAATCCCCATAGGGACAAAGATGGCTACAATGAGGCAGACCTGGGTTGTCACAACTCCTGATTTTTTAAGACAAGCCTGAAATCTTTATGTCACATCTCCCAACACTGTGCCTAAACAACATGTGTCCGTAGACTCCATTTGACTGGTGAGCATCCAGTGGACACCTTAGTCTAGCATGTTTAGGGAGTAGAGGTGTGGCTCACGTTTGTTTGGAATTAGTGTACCTTGCAGCCAGCCTCCTTCTGCACCTTCTTCAATTTTCTCTTTATTTCCAGAGATGCCCAATTCCTGTCTTTCCCAACCACCAAGAGAAAAGTAAAAACATCCTGTGACTTTATTATGCGAAGCAACTTAGCTCTCACGGTCCACTTAAAAGCAAGCTCTGAAATCTATGTGTGTCCATCTGAGAAGGTCTATTAGCAAGCTTTCCCAAACAAAAGATCTGTGTTCTGTGAGATGAAATCACAGGTTGGAGCAGGGAGAAGGGGTGGAGACCTCTCGAGGGAGGCCTTAGGACCAAATGGGATTCCGCTTCTAGCTCTACCACTAAGTAACTGTGTGGAATCATCACTGGAGATGTTTGTGTCTTAGAATTTTTGTTTCCATGGTAGGAATAATAATACATACCTTCCTCCCTCCCAGACACTTTAGGAGAGTAAAATGACAAAATCCAACAATTCAACAACCTTTTCTGAGTGCCTGCTCTAGACCAGACCCTATGCAAGGAGATAGAGACACTCAGATGAATGAAACAATCCATGTTTTCAAGGAATTCAGAGTCTAGTGAGCAAACACACATGTTAACAACCATTTGCTATAGAATAAGGTGACTGAACCAAGAGAAGAATATACCAGGACAATGGGAAGGAGGAGGAAGGAGCCTCCAAGTGGTCTTGGGGTAAAGAGGTCAGGAAGGGTTATACAAGAAAAATAATTTTTATTGGTTGGGTGAGAGAAAATAGTAAGTGTATTCTGATGTGGTAGAAAGATATTAGAATTTCATTTGGTTTGTTTACTCTTGTTAATTTATTAATTCATTCAACACATTTACTGACTTCCTGTGCTGGGAACATAAATCTCACTGTCTTACTTTAATCATGATTGCTAGATCACTTCATCAACTCCACAGGATGAGCTGCTATCTGTATTTTCAGCCCCTAGTTGGGGCCACTGAGTATTTGTTGAAAGTGAGCAGACAAATGACCACACATCTGATGGAGTCCTAAACATTAGAACTGGCTTCTAAAAGCCTTTGCAAAGATACATCTTTTGTTATTCTACTAATTTGGGTCTACTGCTTTCAAATGCACTGCGTGTGGGGAGAACAGGGATGTTTAGAATTCTCAAGTTCCTGGGGCTTTAAGAAGGCTTTTCCTATGTGGCTGGTTTACCATTTAGTTAATAAACTTCTGCCTAGGAAGGACTCAGGAGACGTGGGGTGGTGTGGAAGAGTGGCAGCCAGCATCGGCAGCCTTTTCTCCCCTGCTTCCTTTGACCAGTCTTGCTTCGGTGGCGGAAGGGGTGTCGGTGTTCATTTTGGCCCAGGGCCTCAGTATTGTGCTTTAGTAGACAATGGGGTGTGTCTGACTGCATTCTGGAGCCAGGTGGAGCTCCCAGGAAAGTGGAGCAGAACTGGCACAGGGCCAGGGAGGAGCAGAGAGGATGGTGAGGTGGAGGGCTGAGAGGAGAGCTGGGCAAGGTGTGACTAGCAGTGACTCAATCTGAGCTTCTGAACACCTAGAACCTTCTTGTGCCATGTTCAAGGCATGTTGGGTATAGCAACATGACTCTCTTTTGATCACAAAGCAAAGCCTCCATCCATCTATTTACCCACCTACCCACTCACTCCTCCCTTTGTCTACTGACCCATCCATTCATCCATTCAACCAATCTCTATTGGCAGGCTCGCTTCTAGCCACTGGGAGTACCGAGATGAATAGAGAGATACAGGCACACGAACAGGTAAATTTGGATATAATATACCGAAAGCGATAGAGAGATGTTGAGAAAACCCAGAGGAGGAAACAACTAATGTGGTCAGCAGGAGAAGGCTCCCCTGAGAAAATGCCAGTTGGGCTGTGCCTGGAAGAACAAATCTGAGACTACCAGGACACGAGATTGGGGAGACTTACATCGGGAGGTGTAAGGAGCCTCCTTACGTGGAAGGCATGGACGCAAAAAGGGTCTGGAATATTCTGGGAAGTGGGAGAAGTTGAGTGTGTGGCTGGAACGCAAGCTTGAGAAGTTTACACCACATTTTGCAAGGTTGGTTGATTTTTAGTTTGCTGAGTTTTCAAGAGCTGACCTTAGATGGTAGGAGCCTTGAAGACAACCGAATACATTTTAATATCAAAGGAGACTAGGTTAAATGCTACAGCTCTGTGCTCTCATACATATGTCTCCCTATTTGAAATGCCAGTTGCACATCATTCTTCTATCCATTGTTTTAAAAAACAAATGTTTATTGAGCAAGTACTCTGAGCCAATAAAGGCACAGAGAGGTTAGTTTTTCTGCATTCACCCAGCTTCCTTCATCACAGGAAGGAAGTGTCTCCTCACAGGTCACTTCTGCCCTTGTGTATCAGTGAGCAAAGCAAATGAAGACTCCCGTCCTTCATTTTTTTTTTTACTCACAATTACCTGTTCAAGATGGCTGTGCCCTCCCGACATGAAGTGCGATGAAGCCTGAGGTTATGTCTCTCTTATTCCATGATCAGTCTCAATACAGCACCTGGCACACAGTAGGACCATGATTTATTCTTCCTTTCCAATCTGCCTTCATGATTATGGTGTTAATTGACAGTTGGCATGTTTCATGTGGGCTAGTCTGGTGTCATTTTATTTATTTATTTTTTGGTGAGGAAGATTGGTTCTGAGCTAACATCTGTTGCCAATCTTCCTCTTTTTGCTTGAGGAAGATTGTCCCTGAGTTAACACCTGAGCCAATCTTTCCTCTATTTTGTATGTGGGTTGCTGCCACAGCATGACTTGATGAGTGGTGTAGGTCCATGCCCAGGATCCGAACCTGTGAACCTGGGCCACTGAAGCGGAGAGCGCTGAACTGAACCAGTACGCTGGCCCCTGGTGTCATTTTAGAGAGGTCATAATGCACTTGCACAGTCACGCAGTAGCCACAGTCATAAATGTGCCTCAGAAACAAATGGGCAAACAGAAAGTGTATCTTGCCAGGCTTCGTGGCTGCCGTGGTTACACGGGCAGAGGGACCCATGAGGAGAGGTTTCCTTTGCAGTGTTTATGACCAAGGTGAAGTGAGGCTCAGAGTTGGAAGAATTCAGGTTGCCTGCACAGCTAGTACTTTATGGTTCTTCCTTCACCCATTCATGGAGGAATTCACGTTGTATGATACTTGGTGTAAGTGGAAGGAGCATGGGCTCGGGGGATTGAATTCTCCTGTTACTAACCATGATGAATGTAGCTGGGTGAAGGTGGAAAAATCAACCTCTTCGCCTTTGCTTTCCCATCTATAAAATTGTGGAGGGTGGGGGTGTGCATCAACACTTAACTTGAGTGCAGATAGGAGCATGAAATGAAATAATATATGAAGAGCACCTGGCCCAGGGCAGCTAACCCAGCATCAGCCTGTAATAGACTGAAAATGAGAATTATCAATACCATGGCTCAGACCTTTTGAGAAGTTGTGTTAGGTTGTTTGGGCTCTGTAGAAAGAATCCAAGATTTAGAAGCAAGGGGCTTGAGTTCTAATCCTGGGTCTGTTATTTGTGAGCTGTGTGATAACACCTTAACTACTCAGCCTCTCTGGGCCTTGACTCTTCATCTGTTAAAAACAAAAGGTTGGTCCAATCATTTCTACTCATAACACTTCCTCAGCTCAGTGTCCTCCTCCCAATTCCCACCGCTAATGAATTAATCTAGCCTCTCTTGGGTAACAACTGCTGCTATTGATTAAATGTTTGTGACCCCTCCAAAATTCACATGTATTTGGAGGTAGGGCCTTTGGGAGGTGATTAGATCATGAAGGTAGAGCTCTCATTAATGAGATTAGTACTTTTATAAAAGAGACCCCAGAGAGCTTCCTTGCCCCTCCTTCTACCACGTGAGGACACAGGGAGAAGACGGCTGTCTATGAACCAGGAAGTGTGCTCTCACCAGATGCTGAATCGCTAGTGCCTTGATCTTGGTTGGGATTTCCAGCCTCCAGAACTGTGAGAAATAAATTTTGGTTGTTTATAAGCCACCCAGTCTATGGTCCTCTGTTATAGAAGCCCAAATGCACTAAGGCAACTGCCCAACCTCCACAGATAGTTCCTGTACAAATTAGAAAACAGTGATCCATCTGGGCAGACAAATTAGAAGGAGCTGACTTTCCTCTGGGCAGACCCAGCCCCATGCCAGAGGTGCTTGTGAGGGGACTGTGGGCATGATTCTGAGCCCCATTTTCTCCCTGCCAGGCACTCTAGCACGGTGTACAACCTGGCCTCCCATAGGCTACGGCCCTGGTCTCCTCACTGGCCTCCCAGCCTCCAGACACAGCTCTTCCACTTCAGTCCTTTCTCCACACCATTCCAGGAAGTCACTCTTGCACCAAACCTGACACAGTCACACTCTTTCCTATGTGACTCCTTACTGGTCGCTTATGGCTTCAGGGTAAAAACAAGCTGCTTGGCCAAGCTTCGACCATCACACTCTTCATCTCTCCACAGACCTCTACACGCATCATCCGTTTGTGGCTCCCTGAACACGCAGAGCTTTTCCTCGCTGCCGTGTCTCTGCATACGCAGGTCCCCCTGCTCAGAAGGCTGTCTGAAAGTTTCTTCTCTCCACCCCTCATCTCAGCTGATGCCCAGATACCCATTGAGACTCAGCTCAAGTGTCACCTCCAGTGATCTTTCAACCCACAAGACAGATCGGGGCCCTCCACTGAGCCTTGGCACAAAGCCAACTTTCATAATGAAGGGCCTCATGTTGTCCTGAGGAAACTGAGGCCCAGAGAGCTGACCCTTTGCTGACAAGAATGACAATATCTGCAGCAACAGCCATCACTTACTGAGAACTAACTGTGTGTCCAGCACTGACACCACTCTATGATGCAGGCATTATCATTTCCAGTTTACGGCTGAGAAGCTAGGATTACGAGTGACATCTTTTATCTAGTGCAGTGTTTCTCAAAGTGTGGTCCCCAGTCTTGCAGCATCAGCATCAGCTAGAAACTTGGGAGAAATGCAGAATCCCCAGCTGACCCCAGACCTATTGAATTAGAAATTCTGGTGGTAGACCCAGATATATGAGTTAAAAAGCCCTCCAGGTAATTCTGATGCATGCTAAAATTTGATTTATTGAACACCTTTTGTATGCAAGATCATTTACAAAGCACTGGCCTAATAGCCAGCTGGTAATGTGTGGAGCTAGGATTTAGAACCCTATGACTGACAGTTGAAAAAAATTATTAAGCTTGTGCTTTTACCGTCTATGCTGTGACACCCATGGGTTTTGCTCAAGGAGGCCTCTCCTGGCCACCCTATTTTAAATCACAGTTCCTTCCCTCCCCCCATCCACCACCAGCATTTCCCGTCTCTGCCCCTTTACTCCATAGCATTTCCCACCAGCTGGCATACTAGCCACTTCAAATATTTCTTTATTGCTTATCTTCCTCTTAGTCAGTTTGGGCTGCTATAACAAAATACCATAGTTTGGGTGGCTTAAACTAAAGAAATTAATTTTCTCACAGTTCCGGAGGCTGGAAGTCTGAGATCAGAGCGCCAGCGTGGTCCAGTTCTGGTGAAAGCCCTCCTCCTGGCTTGCAGATGGGTGTCTTCTTGCTTTGTCTTTACTTGGCAGAGAGAGAGAGAGAGAGCGAGCAAGCTCTCTGGCGTCTCTTCTCATGAGGGCACTAATCCCATCGTGACCTTGTCTAACTCTAATTACCTCTCAAAGGCCCCATCTCCAAATACCATTGGGGTTAGGGCTTCAACACATGAATTTGGGGGGGGACACAAACATTTAGTCCACAACAATCTCCTACTACCTGAAGGTAAGCCCTAGCTGGGCAGGGCTTTATCTGTTTATGCCATCTGTTAAATGCTGGATCCTCAGTGCCTAGAACATTGCCTTGCATGCAGTAGGTGCTCAGTAAATATTTGTGAACTAAGTGGTCCACAGTTGGTTGGTGACACAGAAAGGAGGCTCACTTGAGTCTAATTGCCCAACAGATATCCTATGTTCTCCCCCTCCTTGCCTTCATTTAGTGTTCTCCTGATTAGTCACTCTCTCCTTCTTGAAGGGTCATTTTCCAGAAACATTCCTTTACCAATCATCATGTGCAGGAAGACAGCCTTTCCCAACGAGCCCTGCAGAGTGGTTACCCCAGGCATGATTTAGCTAATTTACTCAGTGCTTTGTCTTAATGGTTCACCAAGTGGTGATTCTTTCAGTAATGACAGTAAATGCATTTGAAATGTAGATATCGACCCAGGCAACGCTGCATATACAGCTCATCAAATTTTCATGTTAAAATTAAAATCTGTTTTTGTGTGTGTGTGTGGGAAGGGAGAAGCCTAAGTGTTGATTCCAATTTGATCACTGTGGCAGACTTTTTTTCCACACGAAAGGAAAACGATTTAATCGTCCATCCTGCCCGTGGCTACTGCCACATAATGAGAGACGATAACCAGAGAGAGGGAGAGAAACCAGATTTGTTTAGGACATATCAAGTTCTACTCATACTGCTTAATTACATGCAGAAAATATGCATGGGATACTTTGCCCCACCACCCTTGGGCAACAGGAATGTCCTCATCATGCCATTATTTCTCTCAAATCAAATCTTCCCAGAACTCCTAGCTGTCTTGGTCACGATCAGAGGTCCTCCAGGGCCTGCAGTGTGGCCTTATAGTCATGGAGGCATCCCTGCTCCTCTGTTACCAGCCTGGTTACTCCCTCCCGACAGTCACCATAATCTGTAACTATTTTATTCATTCACTTTTTTCACTAGCTTATTTTCCATTGGTTTGTTGTCTACTCCTAGGAAAGCCGAGACTTATAAAAACATAGCTAGCCTCTCTTTCCTGGGTGGGAAAGAGGAATGATAACGTCAACTTATTTCTTACTAACTCACTTCGCCACACACACTGACCTGACTGAGTGCTGGCAATGACTCTGAGGCAGGAAATGGCGATTGCTACCTTGTAAATGAGGCCATTGAGGCCAGAGGAGTTAAAGAATATGACTTGTGCAAAACAGATCGTAAGTGAGGAGACCTCAGGTAACAACCAGGTCTGCCTAATTCCAAGGTGGACGTCAGTGGCAAAGCTTGCAGCCTCCAAAGCCAGCGGACTGGGTTCAAATTCCAGCTCTGTGACCTTGGGTGAGTTATAGAAGCTCTCTTTGTTTTAGTTTTCACGTCTGTGAAATGGTAATTATAATAACACCTACTTCATGGGGAGCGAAGATTGAAGAATTAAAAATAAAACAAACTTTGAATAATTTCTGGCACATGGTAGTCACTCAATACACTTTCGCTAGTGTTTCAACTTCACCATGCCAGTAATTCATAATTTCTCACATCTGAATACGTTTTTACAACAGTCTAACTTGGGATAGGTACTTCTCTCACACCTAACCTCAACATTCCCCCATTTTTCAGATGAGGAGACTAAGGACCAGAGATTTCCAGCCATTTGATCAAGGTCACAGAGCTAAGAAGCTGGCAGAGTTAGGACTAGGTCTTGGGCCCCTGGTTCCTCCTCCAGAATTTATGTGGACTCTATGCTTCCAGGTTGCATTTGTGGCCTTAAGGTGCCAAGCCTTCTCCAGTTCCTTAAAGGAACTGGCAAAACACATAAAATGTAGTGAGTCATTTCTCTGCCAAAACAATGTGGTAGAAGCTAAACCTTTATAAAGAGGGGCTGGTGGGCCAGTCAGAGTAGAGATCTGGGCACCCTGTAAACTTTTCCTGATGAGCAAGTGAGGGTCCTTCTGGTCCTGCCGGCATCTTCCCATCACAAGCCTCCTTTTATCCTTCACGGCAGGACCACAGCAGGTGGGCAGCAAGACTGGTGGCTGCCTGCATGGTGTGATGGGAAAAATTCTGCCTGAACCTCTTCCTCTTATCTAATATATCCAAGATAATCTTCCCAAACAGACTGCCAATTCCACCATTCCAGACACTTCTTTGGGATAAAGCATTGCCTCTCCATCATCTTGCCCATAAGGCAAGAGAAAGCTTACAGACTCACTTCTGAAATCTGTATCCCCCACCCCGGCTTTCCTCCAATCTACCCGCCAAACAAACATACAAAGTGAAAGGGAAGGAGCCTCATATTTTACCCTGGGCAGCATCTATCTTCCAGGGACAGGTAGTGTGTTTTGCATATATTATATCATTTAACCCTGTATCAACACTGCAATATAAGTAGTATTGTTTCTTTTTGATGCATATGGAAACAAACTCAGAAAGCTTAAAGAACTTGCCAGAGGTTACATAGCTAAAATTGAAACCCAGGCAGGCCCAGCTCTGAAGTCTTTGCTGCTTGAATGACACCAACATTTACAAGGTCATTAGCTCAGCAGCTTGGTGGGACCATGCAGGTTTCCATGCTGCCTCTTCTGCCTTATCAAGTGACTAAGGATGGTACAGTTGGAATCCCCTTTTGAAAACTTGAGTCTGCTTTCTTGGAGGGTGGGAGTCATGCTGAGGTTCTGGAAATCTGCTTTCCTGAAGTCGAGAATGCAAGAGGGCTTAAGCTGGAAGTCTTGACCTAGTTTGACTCCAACAGGGCACAGTTTGTTTCTGCCAAAACTCATGTCACGTGTGCATCACCGTCAACGATTCCGTACCACTCAGCCCTGAGGAAGATCTGGAGGAGCAATTCTTGTGGGTCCTCTCTTTTGAGTATAAAATAGTTAAGAAAAAAAATGTGTCAGTGGCCCTTCTGGCATCTAAAAGACTTCTGGGGGCTCTGCTCTGGCTTGACCCTGCACCAGTTCTGGGCTCTGTATTAGGGTTTCCTGTAGATGAGTAGGGTGCATGATCAGTAGCTCATTCCCATGAGAATATCACTTCTGCATCTTTGCTTTATCCAAAACCCAAATGCTTTATCTCACACTTCCCCCACACTATGGAGATGTCCAGCTTCTTAATACTCTGAGGCCCTTAATCCCTCCTTTCATTAGAGATTTTTCATTCTCTCTTTTTGTTCTTTTTAAACATTATATCTCTTTGCACTCTCATATTATGGTCGTGCAACTCAGCCCACCAAAGCCTTCAAGATGTATCTGAGTCCTGGTGTGTACTCTTGAGTTTTCTTTGTGTCCTACCTCTACTCAAAGTAACACACTGCAGAAATCTGAAGCCATCATAAAGTTCTGAAGAGTCTTCTCTTGTCTCCCCCATTCTACCCAACATAAAACCTCACAATAATGTAAATCCTGAAAATCTAGTCTTTAAGGAAAGGAAATTAACATGTAGTGAGCATCAAGCATGTGCCAGGCACCCACTTTCCCTTAGTTGTCTTAATTGTGCCTCAGAACAACCAAGAGAGGTAGGAATTTTCACACCCAATACATAGAGAACAAAATTGAGGCTCAGAGAGGTTAAATAATATGGCCAAACTCACACTCTTGAGGGTCAAAGTTAGGATTTTGATCTTCCTTTATCTAACTTTGAAGGCTCAGTCTTTCCAGTACAAAGTACTGGCTAACATTCAAGACCATCACACTCTTCTGACTGATTCTGCTGCCCGGAGGAGCCAAGTATTACAATATGCTGTTCTTTGTCACTTGTGACCAGGCTGAAAATTGGAGCAAGGGACACCAACTTTATGCCTCAGCAGTCACTCTATAAGGCAACAAGAAAAACACATACCCGTAAACAAAATTCAAAACAAACTATGACTTGTTAAAAAATATTTTGGAACCTACAACCAAAAAGCCATTTATTAGCAGTCCCAGCCACATTCACCAACTAGGTGGCCCTGTCATTTATCTGCTTGAACATCAAGCAGATCTACAACTATTATTTTAATTAATTAATTCAGCCCTTTATCCCTGGGGCGGGCCCTGGGAGACACCTGGCTTATTTTCACAGCCGTCCCTGATGCTCAGCTGTCAAGCCACATCATGGCTGGCACTCTGAGCTTCATGCAAGGCCAAGCACTTAATCTCTTTAACAGAGAACTGTCATCACTTTCTTTCACTCCAGCGCAGCCCCAGTCTATGTTGAGACATAATGTCTCATGCACCTGTCTCTCCTCTCCCATTCTAACAGCCACCATCTGGGTTCAGACATTTCTCAATTTCTCTCTGAATCATTATTCCTTCAATTCATTGAGTGCCTGCTCTGTGCCAGGCACCACACTATGTATTTCGTGTTCCTCTTCTCCCATCCACAAAACAACCATGCAACATAGTATTATCATCCTCTTAGTCCCCTAAAGGAAATGGAGTCTTAGAAAAGGGAAATGACGTGACCAAGATCCCTCAACTAGGAAGTCACAAAGCAAGGATTTGAACCAGGCTCTGTATTGACTTCAATAGTGATGCTCCCTCCACCCTTCTGCATTGCCTCCAGCCCTGCCTTTCATCTCTAACATCTGGGAATGAAAGACAGGTGCTAGCTAAGCTATATACCACATAAAAGGGTAAAATAGACTGTGGGCTCCCCAAAAACATGGCAGAGAGAGGGCCTAGAGGAGATAAGAAATGTCAAAAAAACTTTTGAGTAGTCTTCTGTGGGTATGCCAGGTAAATTCTCTCCACTGTCTTCTTTGTGGACTCCTCAGTAATTTCTGTATCGCTCCTGATATTTATGCACAGTGTGCTTATTTGGTGGTGGTGGTAGAGCAGGTGTTCAGGGATAAGAGGAGAAGGAAGAGGCAAGAGACATTTGGATTAGTCTTGGTTTTACAACAGAGGTTGATTTAAAAATAAATAGTAGATGAAAAAGAGTATTGGGGTAGTGTGGTCCCCAATACTTGGATGAGGAAGGAGGGCATTTCAAGTGAGGAAACAGCTTGTGCAAAAGTCCAGAGTGGTGATGGTGTCCATGCTCCCCAGCCACATGTGTTCCTGGGGTATGATGGTTTTCAGAGGGATGCTTTCTGTATAGAAGATGTTGAACTTATCTGCTCATTTTCCGGGCCAGGCTTCAATCCCAAGTCATAGCTTTAAAAAGTTCTGACTTTCACATTTTTTTCCTTGCTGTTGAGCATTAAGAAAATGAAAAAAAGAAGAAGAAAGAAAGAAAATCCAGCCATTTTACATTCATCGCTCCTTAGCTGCCCTGGGGGTGCCACCTCTAAGCTGAAACCTCCCATAATTGTTGGGGGCGCACTGGGCCTCCCAAGGACACCTTCATTTAGTGCCATTACAGCCTGGCTCTGGGTTCTTAAAGCTTGGTACCTGCCCTCTTTGCCTCTTGCTGCCAGAAGGAATTGCTCTTAAAAGCTATCCTTTATGCTACTAAATTGCTTCTCCCTAGTGCATCTTGCATCCAGGAAAGATGGTGGGCCTGTTAAATCTCTCATTCTCTGGGCTGTGGAAGCTGTTTGAAGCATGTATGCTGACTGTTCCCCAAAGCATGTCCGTAGAACGCTGGGCCCACGATGTGGTCTTCAAAATGTAAGTCCAGTGGTCAAATATTCATGGGAAACATGGCACGCTGTATCCCAGTCTTGGAGATTCCTAATTCATATTGGCAGATTAAAGGTATGGAGAAGTCCTGCAATAAGAAACCTCTTTAACTCAGTATTTCTTCAACTTCTTTGGTTATGGATCCCTACTTTTTGCATTCTCCTTACACCCTTTGAGAAGTGCTGCTCTTGATAATAACAACCCTTTCCAGGTGCACCGTATCCAATATTTTTCATTCTGTTAGAGCTGTAAGTGAGGAAGGCAGTATGATTCGTATAGTACAGGTGATGACACTGAAGGGCAGACACGGAAGTGACTTGTCCTAGAGAAAGCAGCTTGTAGGAGGCAGATGGAAGTCAGGGTTTCTGATTTGTAGGGTGGAGATCTTGTCCCCAAGCTGCATGGCTTTCTTGCTGAGGTCATTTGTACCCTTTTTCTAGCCATGTCTAGACTACACACACACACACAGACATAGACACAGACACACACACACACACACAGCAAAATGAGCTTTGTAAATAGTCAAGTTATTATTACTTAAAAAAAACTACAATGGAGTTGGTGGGGAAAACTAAGTAAAGAAATACATGTTTAGTGCATAGAAGGTGCTGAGAGCTTCACCTACATTACCTCATAAATCTTTGCAATAATCCCGAGAGGTAAGTATTATTATCCCCATTTTACAGAGGAGCACACTGAGACTCAGAGAAATTAGGTCACTTTCCCAGGGTCACACAATACTAAGATGCTCAGCTAAGCTTTACACGGACACTTAATTTCAAAAAGCATTCTCTGTCCTCTTACCCCACCACTTTTTCTAGTGAATGGCACCATTTCTGTTACCCTAGAGCCCAATAGAGAGAGCTAGACTTATCCAGATGCCTCTGAGGATTGATCCTATTTGTGTTCCAGCAGGTCATTTAGACAAAACTGGCTCAGTCTGGAGGTTCAGGAAGAATAAGAATATTGAGAATTAGTAACTCTATGCTCAAAGGAGATCAAAGGGAGTTTATGCTCAAATGGTTTGACAGTGTTTTGTCCCACCTGGAAAGTGTATTTGAGATTTTATTCCCCAAACCAAAAGAATTGTTAACGTTTTCTTAGGTAGGGAGCTGAGCAAAAATAACCGAGACAGGACCTGGAGATTCCTCAGGCTGAGATGCTGCTTGTATGGAAACTGTGGTGGGCAGGGAGGGGGTCACAGTTCTAATCAGGGCTGTGCACCTATAGAGTGTGTGATCTTGGCAAATCTCTTAAACCCCCTTAGCCTCAGTTTCTCACATATAAAGTAAAGGGGTGTGAGAAGACGCCCAGAGATGATAATGCCGATGGGGGATAAAGTCTCTGTCTGGAGCCAGAGGCACCAATTATCTAGTCTGGATTGCATTCTCTGGCCTAGTTAATCCTGGAAAGAGAGGTCATTTTAGGTCCACAGGACGGGAGAAGTTTTGGTGACCTTGACTTTCTGAAATGAAAATGAGATGGAGTGTCCTATACCTAATATCTTGCAGAGAGGACATTGGGAACTGCAGAGCAGAGGCCATAAGAGAACTCTGACCTGAGGACTTTGGGTGCTTCCTCCCACTGGTTACTTGGTTACCTGGGCTTGAGTCCCAGGCAGGGAACCTGTAGAGGGCTTGCTTGTTGTTTATCTATGTTGGGGGTGGTTGGTGTGGAAGTGCAGGGCCCCATCGCTTTGGACCCGGCCTCCTCTTCTCCAGCCAGGCTTGGTGAGGGACCTCAGGGATGGAGGGGGCAGTTGGTGATGCTAGAGAAGGAAGGAAGTAGAATGAGGCCCTGGGGCCTGCGAGGGGGAAAGGAAGGGAGCTGGTTGCCAACCTAGGCCTGGGAAAGGACCCTGAGCCTGAGCAGTAGAAAGTTCCAGAGCCTCCCACGATAAGATGTTGATTTAGACAATTTCTCAGCAACCTCCCAATTCACACATTACGTGTTGATTCCATTTCCCTGCCTTCCTCGAGCAGCTCCGCACACAAGCCTCTCAGATGAGCTCAGACTCCAGTGTGATTCACCCAGGAGCGTTGGGGCTGCCAGGCCTCAGACACCAGATTACAATCAGCTCCTTCCAGGCCCTGCACACGTGAGGCCTGCTCCAGAGGAAGCTCGTTGTCTCCTGGCCTGGTTGCCATGGGCAAACACAATGCACAGGTGCGGTTCTGGCCCCACGGAGACTAGCTGGGCACTGGATTCTGACGTCACCGGGGCCTCCCGGGGACTACTGACATTTCGATGGACAGAAACAAAGATCTCACGGTTCCCTCAACAGATGAAAAGGAGTGGGCCCCTGTCAGTACTCGGGAGAGAGACACAAAGGCAGCCACGCCTAGATTCTGAAGTGTGGGTGGACGGATGTCATCAAATACTTCAGTAGCATCAGCTGTCGGGACCCACCCTCAGGCCTCTGCTCCCCCGCTTCTTGCAAGGCTCGTGGTTTTCCCACCAGAGAATGTTGGCAAGGTCTTCCAGGATGGGGGCTGGAGGCTGGAAACAACGTCATCAATGTTGTCAAGGTGAAGCTAAAATATGTCACCTCCAGGGGACGGCCAGTCTGTGGGTCACAGCTAAGGATGTGGCTTGGAGGGTCAGGGTGCAGGCCCTGTGAAGGCAGGGACAAGCCTAGTAGAGTCCCTGACCCATAGTAGTCCATTAATAAATAGTTAAATGACTTTCTAGCATACAGAGGTGGTGAAATGAGAATTTTTTTTAATTGAAGTATAAATTGACACACAATATCCTATTAGTTTGAGGCATACATCATAGTGATTCAATATTTATATACACTACAAAATGATCACCATGGTAAATCCAGTTACTGCCTGCCACCATACAAAATTACAATACTATTGACTATATTCGCTATGCTGTACATTACACACCCATGACATTTTATAACTGGAAGTTTGCATCTCTTAATCCCCTTCGCCTATTTCACCTGTCCCCTCCCCTTCCCCACTCTGGTAAACACCAGTTTGTTTCCTGTGTCTATGGGTCTATTTCTGTTTTGCTTGTTCATTTTGTTTTTTTAGATTCCGCATATAAGTGAAATCATATGATATTTATCTTTCTCTGACTTATTTCATTTACCATAATACCCTCTAGGTCCACCCATGTTGTCATAAATGGCAAGACTTCAATCTTTTTCATGGCTGAGTAGTATTCCATAATATATATATTATACAACACATCTTTTTTATCCATTTATCTGTCAATAGACACTTAGGTTGCTTCCATATCTTGGCTATTGTAAATAATGCTGCAAAGAACACAGGGGTGCATATATCTCTTCAAATTAGTATTTTCATTTTCTTTGGATAAATACCCAGAAGTGGAATTGCTGGCTCATGTGGTAGCTCTATTTTTATTTTTTTGAGGAATCTCCATACTATTTTCCATAGTGGGGATTTACATTCGAAGTGGGGATTATTGAGTGAGTCTTAGAATGTGATTGGAGAATTTGGGATAGCAGAGATCTCTGGAATTTAGGTTTGGAGAGAGAAAGGGAGAATTAGGGGAGGAACTGAGCACCTACTCTGTGGGACAGACATTGTGGTTGGCATGTCACCCAAGTTACTTACCTTCAATCCTAGTCAGGACTTACTCTCCCTCTTTATGAGCTGAGGTGTGAGAGGCTAAGTGAATTGCCCAAAGATAAATCACTTGTAAGTGTCAAAGGTCGGATTCAAAGCCAGGTCCTCTGATTTATCTGTCTTCATACAGTTAGGCTGTTATTGTCCCCATTTTATAGAGAAGAAGGCTGAGGCTCCAAAAAGCAAACTCATAGCTAACAGAAGGCAGAGCAGGAACTAGAACTCAGAACCCTGGCCTCACAGCTTCACTCTTTCCAATCCCTTCATGGCCTGCCTGATGTTGTCCAATGACATAGGGGTCTCCCTCACTCCACGTGGCACTGAGTGTATTCAGCAGCTAGTCCTGTCCCCAGGGGGCTGGGACTCCTCCCATCCTGCAGTTCTCATCTTCTCCCTCATCTGTTCATTGAGAGCCAGGGAATCTCTTGCAGCCCCTTTGGGAAGAGCAGACATCTGGCGCACAGCTGGCTTGAGTACAGCTCATGCAACCCAAGGCGGAGAATGTGGGCTTCATATGTGTTTATTTTTCTTTTCTCTGCTGATAATAAAATTGGATAATGAGCCTGATGAATGAAGCCCTGCCAGAGGCTGGGCAGGAGTCCTGGGTCTACCACTTGCCTGAAGTGCTGAGCTGTGCCACTGGAGTGCCCTCTCTGGGTCCTGATGCTCCCAGCTGTAACATCGGGGTTGCACAAAATGACACCCAAGTTCTCCTAGCACTGACTTTCTAGAAATCTATTTAAAACAGGTCAGCACACTATACCAGAAGAGTCAAATACTCTTCCCCATATAGAAAACTCTAAAATTAAACATGCATAAAATATTTTGATGTTTAAATCAAACCTTGGCATTTTCTATTCCCTTTATTTTTTTATCCTTGTATGAATTTTTAAAAAGTAGTTTTCATTTTATGAGAAAAGTATATTTTCCCATAACAAGTGCACAGAATTTTAAACTCTTTGTTGTTCTCATGCATCTCTTTTCCTAAAACGTAATGAAAAACAACAAAAAAATGGGGTGGTTACAATGCTGTAAATATAAACACTTTCTGGGGTCCCTGTTTATCTACATCTTGTGGTAGTTAATTTTGTGTCAACTTGGTTAGCCTGTAGTGCCCAGTTGAGGGTCAAACACTAGTGTAGACGCTGCTGAGAAGATATTTTTTAGATGTGATTAACTTTTACAATTGGTTGACTTTAAGTAAAGCAGATTAACCTCCATAACGTGGGTGGGCCTCATCTAATAAGTTGAAGGTTTTAACAGCCAAGACTGAAGTTTCCTAGAGAAGAAGGAATTATGCCTCAAGCTTCAACATAGAAATTTGACCTATTTGTTGTTTGTCTGGAGAGTGCTGACTGATCTATATCTGCTAAGTTCAAAGATTTTTTTCATCAGAAATGTCATGAAATCCATTGTTCTTAGCCTTATTCTAGGAATGCTGTCTTCACTCTCTGGCTAAGATATGCCATGGTTATGAGTTTGGGACTCAAGTGACCTTAGCATGAATCTAGTCCCACTGATTACTAGTGTGGGGTCTGCTCTCCCTCTGGGCCTCAGTTCCCTCATCAATCAAGCAGGAGGTGGGGAGTGGGCCTGTGATGGTACCACCTTGCTCAGAGGTTGCTGGGAGGGTCAGATGAGATGATATGCTAAACCAACTGACACATAACATGAACTCGATAAAGAATAAACACTAATATGATGAGCATAAGTCTTCCTCCTCCTGCTTTCCTCCTCCTCCTCCTTCCATCATCATCATTGATTGAACTCAAACAACATTTATGGAGCACCGACAGGCTGCCAGGCCTTATGCTGGGGAGCTGGTGATGGGCGATGAAAGTCAAGGTCCTTCCCCTTCAGGAGCTCAGAGTTAACTGACAGGAGAAAGCTGCACGTGCTTCGTGAGCCACAAGACAAGATGGTATAAATCAAAGCTCTCCCAAGCTTTCAAGGCCCAACCGAAATCCTACCTCCTTCAAGAAACCTTTCCAGATCCCCTATTAGAAATTAATCTCCCGGCTCCCATGTCCCCAGGGCCTTTGGCTTGTACATTTCCTGCAGTTCTTACCACCATTTACCTTGTATTAGAGTGATTTATGCATATGTCAGCCTCTCCCACTAGAATGCGAGTTCCTGAGGACAGAAATATTTACGAAGGGCCTTTTGATGACTTTGACTATTGTGTGAAGGACGAACATAACAACTTCAACAATCTGCCTCCCATTTTAAGATGATTTTATGGCAAAATAATTAAAATTGAATATAATTTAAAAGATTATTTTCATTATCACCGCCATCATCTCTTTGTCGTGTCCATTTTATAGATGCCGTGCAGGAGGCAGAGAGCTTGCCACGGCCTGTGCAAGGTCACAGAACTAGTTAACAGCCAGGCTAAGCCCAGAACCTCGCCCGTTTGTGCTCAGCAGGCCAAGGCCGGCGCTCAACTGGTACGGCTCTGTTGCGTGTGCCCTCACCGAGTCATTCCACGTTCCTCTGCTCCCAAGCAGTTGGGCTTCCTTGTCATGAGTGTGGCTTAGTAAGTTCTCTCGCTGTTTAGACATAAAACAAAGCCAGATGAAACAAACTGCATATTTTAACTGCCATTCCAGACTAGTTTGACTCCTGCCCTGACAATTTTCGGGTTGGCAGAGGCTGGTCTCTAGAAATTTCCCCAACAAAACCATGTGGCTCCGGTTTGTGATTAGAGTTGGGCGTGATTGCACACTCTTCTTTCCAGCCTTCCTCCCTCGGACCTCTCAAGGCCTGTGACAACACTGAGAGATAGGCTCAATTATCTGCTATTGACAGATGAGGACCCTGAGGCTTGGAGAGTCGGGGTGAGTTCTGTGCTCAAGGCCACCCACAGCCAAGGTTCAAACCCATGACTGTTCTGATGCTAAAGACTTTCCATTATACCCACCCTGGATTCCTTCTCTAATTGGGAGGGACTGGGAAAGCAGGCGCTGACTCTCCTATCTCTAGCTGGCCAATTTTATTTGTAAGATGCTAATTGGAGAAGTGATTTTTCTGGGAGAATTAGTCAAAATCATTAGCTAATGACCGTGACTCAAAGAATCACTTTTGAGATTGGTACATACTAATAGAAGGCTGAGTACGTTTTTTTTTCTCTCTCCCTGCTTGGAATTTGAACATATTAATTCGCAAAATTCTCCACGGTAATTTTCTATTAGAACATTCCTTCCTGCAGCCATTCCTGACTAATGGGAGGACGGACTAAATCCCCGTATCCTCCTGCTCCCATGCCTTGACTTCTGCTGTGCTTTCCACTTGGAATGTCCTTTCTCCACACCTAGAACTAGGCTCCCTTCCCCACTTCAAGATCCCACTGGATTGGGCATTTAGACTGGCTGAACTGAATTGATGCAAACTGATACTTTGGCGAGACCGGCCTTCATGCAATGCACAGTAGGGAAAGAGTCAAAAGCAAAGGATAACTAATAACGGGAGGCCAGGTAGGAAAGCTGGTGAGGGAAAGGTTTGGTTAAGAAATTTGAACTCCCTTAGTTGGGCAGTGGGGAGCCATGGAGGTTTACAGGCAGAGGGGTGGGCCACATGATGTGACATGTTTTGAGAAGGTAAATCTGGTAGGAGAAAGTAAAAGTGTAAAGACTGCTTAATAGACTCTTCTTCTAATTACAAGGTGATGAGGGCCTGAGCCAGGGAAGTGGCTGTGGACTGGAGAGGAAGGACAGATGGGAGGTATTTTGGAATGGGATAAACTGGAGTTGTTTTTCAATGGAATCTCGATAAACTGTGGCACAGGACAGAAGAAAGGATATGGGCTTTGGAATGAGGCAGTCTGGGGTTCGATTCTCAGCTCAGCCACCTGCAGGTGTGTGACCTTGGGCAAGTCGTGTAAACTCACGAAGATTCAGTTTCTTTGTCTGTCAAAAGGTAATATGATTAACCACTCATAGACTTTTGTGAGAATCAACAGAAACAATAAACCCACAAAGCTAGTCACATCATAGGTGATCAGTTAGTGATCATCATTTGGGGGTTGGGGGAATCCTGGCTAAGACCTGAGATAGAAGTATTGCCCTTCTGCCACTTGTCAGCTGTTTGACCTTGGGCAAATAACTGAACCTAGGTGAATCTCGGTAAAATGGGGATAATAATGGCTCTCTCACAGATCTGTTGTAGTGAACATTAAATTAGATGTATGTGAAGAGAGAAATGTATGTGAAGTGGTTAGGCTGTGATGGGCACACGAGAAGCAAAGGTAAGTTGGTATTAGCTGAAACATCTTCTATTCCCACCCCCTTCTCTCCTTTCCTCTCATACTATAGAATCTACAAAAGCCAAATGCTCTCTTTCCCAGCCTCCTTTGCAGCTAGGAGTGGCCATTTGACAGAGTTCTGGCCAATAAGATAGAACACGCCTGCTGTGGGAATTCTGGGAACGCTTTTACTTCCACGATTAAAGGAAGAGACCCGGTCAGTGTGGCCCAACCACCTTCTGCTCCTGATTCCTGCCTTAAATTCAGATGTGATGCCTGAGGCTGGGACAGCTAACTCACAAAAATGAAGGAAAAGCCAAGAGAATCACAAAGATGCCAGCCAGCCCAACGTGGGGAGTTACTAGTCTACACCAATGCCAACAACCATCTATTTATGCAGCATTCTTGTCCTGTGAGGAAAACAAACCCTTATGTTTAAGTCACTGTGTTGGGGTTTCCTGTGTACTTCAGCTGATTGTAGGCCTACCTGATGTACGAGGTAATGGAAAGACAGCCCAAAAACTCACTGGGTGGTTTTGAGCAGCAACAGTCTAGCTAAAGGAAGCTATTCCATGTGCTTCATACAGGCTCTGTGTTTTCCTCCTTCTGGGCCTTTTCTTACAGGGATCTCCCTAATTGGAGCCTTCCCTCTCTGCTCTGCCCCTTCCACCCCCATCTCTGTGTGCACAAATCCTCCAAGGCTCACGTAGTGCCACCGCATCCACGAACCACCTCCATCCCTCCAAGTAGAACGAATCTCTCCTCTTTACATTTCTGTTTTAAGCACTTTAGGTATTAATTTTTAAATTATATTTTCAAATGACTATGTAGTTTGTTATTGGTGCTCATATCTTACCTTCTCTAGCAGAAACTAAGCTCCTTTACAGACATTATTTCTAAATGAGAATGTGCATGAAAAGTACATGATGCAATCTCACACAAAAAATTAAATATTATTATTATTTTCTATTTCCAATGTTTGGTCTATTCTTTCAACAAATATGTACTAAGAATCTCCTTAGTACAAATACGTACTAAGAACCTATGTGTATCATCAGGATTAATAGCATCTGCTCTGATGACAAACAGTTTAGGCTCCATAGGACAATTTACTTGGTGTCTTCATCTTTCAAATAGGAATAATGGTAGTAATAGAGGTATTATGGGGAATAACTGAGTTAATATACATGAAGTATACAGAATAGTGCCTGGCATGCAACAAACACTCAGGGATTATTATTAATATTATTATTATTATTTACCATGCCATCTATTCTCAAGGTATATACCTAACATATTTCCTATGATATAGTAGGACTTCAACAAATATTGAATGAATAACTTGTGAATAACTTGTGTATATGTACCTCTGAAATGTTTAAAAAACTACAAATGAAACTAATTTAAATTCATATACACTTAAGTATATTAATGCTCATGAATAATTCACATTAACAAATATGTGTTTTTAAATTGATTTTCTTTGGAGATTACATGGAGAATTTCACAACAGCTCTTGAAGTAATTGAAGAAGCACTGGCAAATACCACAAAGCCAGAAAGAGGAATGACTTAGGTCAATTAGGAAGTTCATTAGCTTTTAAATTTAACAACTGCTACACTCTCCCTGCTCTGGGTCAGCACCTGGGGAGGCTTCCGCCACCCGGGCCTCCAGTGGGAAAGTCATCCCTCTCCTCTGGCCCACAGGGACCCCCACAGTCTGAGCTCAACACACAGCATCAGCTTTGTCTTCAACCCCGTGCCGAGAGTCTGGACTCTATGATCAGAACCTGGGTTCCAATTCTCGCTCTGCTGCTTGCTAAGAGTGCAATCCCTCAAGGCCTTAGTCCACCAAGTATGAAATGGAGTCATAGGAGTATCCCTCATGCTGAGTTATTGTGAAGCTTAATTGAGTTAATCCAAGGAAAGTGCTTAGCATAGCACCGAGCACATGGCTCATGCCCAGTAGGTGTGAAACGTCTTATCCCCGTCACCTAACAGTCCCGCCACACTGCACAGCTCTCTGGGCTCCTTCCACACTCCACAAATTTGCACCTGCTTGTCACATGACAGAGTCCTGTTTCTTGTTCTTACCGGGTGAACTTCTACTGATATGTCAAGAATCACCATCAGTGGTACCCTAGTGATGTATGTGATGTGATGTGGTCATGCATTCTCAGAGTTTATAATCTTTTGAGGGAAACAAACAGGCAAACAATAGTGCTAACAACAACAACAGATAACCTTATGAGTGAACCACTTAAAGGCCCCTTTCCCAAGCACTCACAGATCCTACTAGTCTGGGATATTTGACATGTCTTTCTATTCATTTGATCTAAGTGACTACTAGCAAACAGCCTGGGTCTAGGAGAATCCCATTCCCTTAAATTGAGGTGGAATATCAGACAGTTGCTGAGGCTAGGAGGGGACTAATATTTGCCGAGTACCTACGATGCATTGGCACTAGATGAGTGCTTCATATGTCCTCATATTTAATCTTTACTACAACCCCGCGAGGTAGACAATGTTATTCATTTCACACAGGAGGCAACTGAGGCACGGAGAGGTCATACTACTTGCTTGCTTTATACAGCTACAAATATTGGCTCTGAGATTTGAATTCAGATCTCTCCGCTGACAATCTTGTGTTTCCCTCGGTTTTGTTGGAGAGGAGATTGAGCAATATAGGGTTATGGGAGTGGAGAGAAAATAAAGAGAGGAGTTAGTGCAGGCAGGAAAGCCAAATTTTCTACCATTGCCAATCTTATTAAGCGCTGATCCTGACTAAAATCCTGCCAGGTGTACATCAATAATAGAGAAAAATATTTCTGTGTAGGCTCGGTTTATTGGCAGAATGGGAATTACTGGGCCGGGATCACACAGAAGAAGTGTCTCAGTTGGAAGCCAAGAACTGCGATCATCTTATTCTTCTGAATTCTTACTGAATTACTCACGGTATGTTGGAAAGCCCGCTTAGACTCAGTCATTCCTAAATTAGAATCCGGATTCTAACACACAAGTTGTCAGACTTCACACAAGTGATTTGACCTCACAGAGCTTCAGTTCCCTCCTCTAAAAGTGAGATTATTGCTGATATTAGCTCAGAGGATGAGAATGAGAGACTGTTAAATGAAGTATAACTAGGGTGCATATATAATTTATCACTCAAACAGGGACACTGGGACAATAGGTGTAAACTGGGACCATCTTGAGCAAACTGGACTGTATGGCCACACCAGGTATGATCTGTAAGAAGTGTCTAGCGCAGTGGCTCACATCTAGTAAGCACCTGCATATGTTCTTCCCTGCTAGTATTTTAAGCACAATTCCAAAAGTAAGCTACATTGTACCGTTAAAATTTTCTGCACATGTTAGACTTGCAGGTAGAGATAGCTCAGCCAGGGTCCTATTAGTCATCAGTTACTCATACTCCTGAGTCTGACAGATCAGTGAGCATGTAGAGACTCATCAGAACAACATAAGAGGTTTCTTAGGGTGGTTAGGAGAAGACAACTTGAGAGGATTTGTTCAAAGGGAAGAGGAAGGAAGGTATGTGCTGTAATCTATTTAAAAACAAACAGAGAACATACCAACCTCAGATCAGAAGATGGGAGGGGGGATATAAAGGCACAAAAGGGAACAAGTTAGAACAGCCCATTTATTCACTGACATCTGCTAAGGAGTGAAGGTGGAATGGCCAAAATATTCCAGCAAGATGAGGCATCTTCAGCAACTGCTGAACAATGCTCTGCTGGAAATAGCAGGGGATGAAAGGAGAAATCCTAGGATTTTGTTCTTCCTGACAAACAGTGGATACTTAATAAATGTTAGTTTCTTTCCTTTCACTTCCTTTGTGGTAAGGATTTGTAAAATAATCTGAGAAACTGATTTATAGTTTACCCACTCCCTGTTAGCTGCTGGACCAAGTAAAAGTTGATGGTCACTAATGCCTGCCTGATCATCAATTTCTCTTCTCTCTTTTCCTCCATCCCTCCCTCCTTCCTTGTCCCCCACCCCTCCTTCTCTCCTTCCCTCTTTCCTTCCACAGCTATTGATTAAGCCAGGAACTGATATGATGGTGGATAGACAGGCAGGCTTGCATTTGTCAGGGAAGATAGACACTGAGCAGATAATTGACTCCAACTGTAGTAAGTACCCTGAGACCAGAGTCCGCTCCTCACCTCAGGTCCTTGATTTCTCATATATGTTTGACATGTCCATGTGGCTCTCCCCAAAGCCCCTCAAACACAACATGTCCAACACTCAACTCAGGATCTTCCCCCGTATCTCGCTTTTCTTCCTGCCTTCCCTGTCGGAGGTGATGGTATCACCAACTCCCAGGCCCTTGTCGTTTTGCTACACCACAGTGCCTGGTTCACTGGAGCAGAGTCTTGGGTAGAATGTGATTTGTGTTTTCCCAGAGACCTACAGAAGGCTCATGGGAGAGCGAGTGTTGAGGGGTGCAAATTCTGACCATAACTCTTGGGTTGCATTAGAGATGAATGTGTGTGTGTGTGTGTGTGTGTGTGTGTGTGTGTGTGTGTGGTGTGTGTGTGTGTAGGGATATGGTGGGAGTGGTGGTGGCAGGGGAGAAGGGATCCCCGAGTTGAGATAGCAATCACAGCTCTGTAAAGTTCATCATGGATTGAGAAATGTCTATCTCACCTTCCTGTCCACAGCCGCCCTCCCCATGACTTGTCATCTTCATCATCAATAACAAAAAAATCCCAAAATATGGTAGGAGAGCCCAAGTCTTTGTTTAACCTGCTTTATCAGAATAAGAGACTTATTTGCTAAGTGCTTCTGTGACAGGAAAGCAGCAGCTCCTGTGGCCCTCTCCATCCAGACACCCTCTGCCCCCATCCCTCCTTATCTCTCATCTATTTACCCATTTGAGTAATGGGAGGAAAAACCAGCTTCGTAATCAATCTCTTTTTCTCTGAGTGTTTGGAGTTAAAAATCATTTGCGTTTCAACAATGGGCCAGCAGTCCCTTATCCCATCCATCAATTTGAACGGTAAATTGGCTGCCCAGTTTCCATCTGATCTTTAATTGAATAACTGCATGTCATCAACACAAGTATGCAGTGGCCTGGAGCTTGTTTGGGTGTGGGGGGGGGGGCTTTGCTTCTTTACTAAAGTGTTTCCAATTTTAAATTTACATTATGTTCACATTGTGCATGTGTGTGTATGTATGTGTGTGCAGAGGGAGAGAGAGAGAGGTGACTGGGGTTGAAGAAGAGGTAGAAGTGAAGGGGTTGGGACTGCAGACACGACACCAGTAATTAAAATGGGAAAATAAAATTCTTTCACCTGGGGCCATAGGCAATGAATGTTCCTTGAAAAAAAAAAAAAAAGTGAAGCCCCTAATACTTAGAGATTTGCAACCGGATAATAATTTTGCAAAATGTGACTGACAGTTACCAGATTATCTCCTTAATCACACCTTTATTTCTATTAAGCAGGGCTTAAGCTCCCAGCAGGTTGCAAACATGTGTTAACGCTGAACATCCCATGGAAGAATCAAAGGGCTGTAGCGATTGGAGCTTTGTGGGGAGACTCTAGGAGTAGGAACATTCAGAAAGAGGGGCAGAAAAACCAGTATGGAGCAAATACAGCTTCAGTCTGCTTCGGCTTAAACAAATGCATCATCCCCCCACTAGAGCAGAATGTCAGGAGTTTGGGAAAAAGCTGATAGAAATGTAGGGGAAGGCATGCAAATCAGCAAACCCAGCAGAAATTTGTTTTTTGTGTTCTTTTTGTTTTTGTCTCAATGAAATGTTAGGATTCTTAGAGTTGGTTGTTTCAAAGGACTAATTCCCATAAGATACAATTAGCATTTATACAATATTTTATTGAGTGTTCTTTTCCTTTCAATTTAAATGTCTAACTCTTCTGTTCCCTTCTTCCTTCTTCTTTTTTGTTTTTTAAATTTCTTTCCAATCTCCAAATGTGTGGGTTATTTTCCATTGGCTCCTCCAGATCCACTCTTTTCTACCCTGATCTGTGCCCCAGAGAACAGCTACCCTTGCCCTCTGGCTTTGAGTTGTGTTTGGCCAATGGGAGGCCCCGGTGGCTGACTGGAGGGAGGGAGATGGTGGCTCCCCAGGTGGTGCCAGGTGGCCATCTTCTATATTTACTCTCTCGCTCCCAATTGCAGTCACCCGATAGTTCCCAAATGTTTTGATCTCAGGACACCTTTAGAGTTTTAAAAATTGTTGAGGACCCCCAAAGAACTTTTGTTTACCTATGTTTACCACATTAGAAATTAAAACTGAGAAATTCTCAAACACAAGAGCATACAAACATACATTTCATTAGCCATCAGAGCGATGACTCCATCACAAGTCATGTAGCCTCTGGAAAAGTCATTGTGCACTCATGATAGAATAAGATTGAAGAAGGCAAAACATGTCTTAGTATTACTGAAAAACAGTTTTGACCTTGTGGACCTCTAAAAGAGTCTCGGGGACTCCCACAGGTTTCCAGCTTTGAGAACCACTGTCCAAACTGCTCCTTCAGACTTGCTCTGGGATGCTCTCTATCCCTTGCTGGATGCCCTCACTCTGCACATACCCTCATAATTACTCCCTTTATTCAACTCTCCTCAGTCTCTCCATTTGGGTATGCCCTCTGTTTCCTGTTGAAACCCTGACTCATTACTACCTAGGGGATGGCTGGAATTTCGCCTTGGAGGAAGGGCTGGGGCCAGAAGTGGCTCAGGAATGCCAGCAGTGAAGAAAAACGTTCCTTCTGCCTGCACTGACCTTTTTCCTGTGAATATTGATTCATCTTTTAAATCGCATTAATCATTCCTTCTCCGATAAAAGGGAGTGTCTAGAATCAGAGAGATGACTTTTTCTTTTCCAGACCCAGGCCATAACATAAAAGATCTATTTCCTGTTAGAGGTGTAGACACAGTGGACCATCTCCAGAGGAAGACAAGTGAGACTCTGGAAACCAAGTTTATGAGGAAGAGATGAAGGCATAATGTCCTCTGAAGTAAAGAAGCCTCAGGGGAACTTGGCCATTTTCAGCTCTCTCTTCATGGTCTGCCTTTTTTTTTTTTTTTTTTTTTTGGTGAGGAAGACCAGCCCTGAGCTAACATCCATTGCTAATCCTCCTCTTTTTGCTGAGGAAGACTGGCCCTGGGCTAACATCCGTGCCCATCTTCCTCCACTTTATATGGGACGCCACCATGGCATGGCTGACAGGCAGTGCGTCGGCGGGTGCCCGGGATCCGAACTCGTGAACCCTGGGTTGCCAAGCGCGGACTAAACCGCTGCACCACCGGGCCGGCCCCTGCCCTTTCTTATTTCAGGGAAGAGTTTGTCATTCCTGCTTCTGGACTCCCACTGAATTTGGATCAGATCTCAATTGCCCCATATCACTTCATAGTGTCATTATTTGCATACTTCTTTTATCCCCTTCTAGGCTGCTAGCTCCTCAAGACAGCTTTAGTCACCAAGGTGGTCCCATCTTTGGTGTGCAATAAATGTTTATTGAGGGAAGGGGTAGAGATGGCACTCTTTCATAAGTGCCATTTTGTATCCCATAGTCAACTGGAGACAGTTCATGCTTACCTGCAAAGGCTTTTGTGTTTCAACAACTTTGTTGAGGTATAATTGATCTACAGAGAACTGCACATATTGAATGTGTACAACTTGATGAGCTTGGACAAATGCAAACATGATACCATTAGCACAATCAAGGACATATCCAATACCTTCCAAAGTTTACTTATGCTTATGTCTCTGTTTTGTTTATTTTTCTGTGGTAAGAACACTTAACATGAGATTTACCCTCTGAAATTTAACAAATTTTGAAGTGCAATAGTGTATTGTTAACTATAGGCACCATGTTGAACAACAGATCTCTAGAAATTACTCATCTAGCATAACTGAAACTTTATACTCAATGAACAATAACTCCCCATTTCTCCCACCCCCAGCCCCTGGCAACCACTATTGGATTCTCCGCTTCTATGAGTTTAACTATATTAGATACCTCATATAAGTGGAATCACACAGTGTTATTTTTATAAATCCCCCAGAAAGTCATTCAATGTGCCTGCAGAAACAGAAAGGGAAGTCCCAGAAATGTTTATGCAGGTGTTGTGATACCTTGGGGATAAACTGGATTTGAAATAAAAAAGCCTGAATTTTAACCCCAGCTCCACCACTGACCAGCCGAGCTGCCTTTCACAAGTCACTTCCTGTCTCTAAGCCTCAAGTCCTCAGAATGAATGGTTTGGACTAGAAGAGTGAATGCCAATCTGTGTCTGTGGTTCCTCGTCTCAGGGTGTCATCGCGAGGGATCTGGCAATCCACAAGGTACCAAACATTGTTGGCTGCCTAAAAAATTAGTATATCTGGCTCAGGTCTGAATTACGTTTTCACATATATGGAGATGTGATTATAATTGACAAAATACAAGACTCTGAAATCATTCCTGAAATTGTTGTATCTATTTTACCTTTTCTTATTCAATCAAGAGATAATAAAATTATCTGGTGTGGTGGGGTCCATAAAATCCTCTGACACTAGAAAGAAGCTCTTGTTCTTGGGAAAATTGAAAATCATTGAGCCTCAAGCCTTGGTTTTGCCTCTGAGGCCTGTGGATCTGATGCAAAGAGCAGGAACAGGGCAGTTTCTCTCGCCTGCAGTTATGAAGGGCTTTGCCAACCATAGCTATGAACACTGATGTAGGGAATATCCAAGCAAAAGCCAGTGAACATGTTTTCTCCTTTATTCCCTTCTCCACAGACAGTATCCATGACATAAACACAAGGCCTTACACTATGAGAAGAGTATGAAAATGTTGAAAGGGTGCAGAGACAATAAAATTATTTTTGAGGCAGACAAAACATTATTTGCTCTCACTTTCATCCATCCTAATCTATTATCATCACTCAAAAGTATTTTAGAAACTTCCTTCCTCTAATGGATGAGACAGATTTGAGGGAAAATTAAAGCTACTGAACAACATGTTTTGGGAGCCACTAAACAGATTAAAAGAAATTTGTTAACTTTCAGGGATATTTGCCAAAGCCCAATTCAGGAAATTCAGTGACAACTGAACGGGAATCGTCAACTCTTAGAACCAATGAACTAAAAAGCAGTGCTTTAAAAATTTTCAGTAATAATTTTTTCCATATTTTTCTACTTACTGAAATAACACATATCTATTGTAGAATTTGGAAGACACGGAAAGGCTCAGAAGACAAATATATAAACTACCATTAGTCTACACGCAGTATTTTATATGCTTGAGTATGTCTCTATATTTAGAAATTTAAAATTGTTTCATATTATTCATGTTTTTTGACAACTTGCTTTCTCTTAACATTTTTTATTGCATAATATTAGACACATGGAAAGGATGGTATATGTAGGGTAGGGTATATGTACGTTATAAAGCATGATAATAAAATGAACAACTGAGAAGCCACCACCCAACTTATAGATTCAAACGTCACCAATATGGTTGAACCTGTCTGTGGGCTCCTCCCCAATTCCCCCATGTGGTAATTATGCTCAATTTTTTGTTTATTATTCTCTTGCTTTAAAAATTATTTATATGCCACCTCTGTATGTATCCCTAAGCAATATTCTTTAATTTTTCTTATAAAATATTTTAATTTCTAATCATATATTAGTGGTTTTTATTATGCTTTTATTGAGATTATTTTTATTCAATTACACATTTATAAGATTCATCAAATTATTATGCACAGCTGTATGTTAAAATTTTCGTTGCTCTATAATACTCTATTTATGAGTAAACTGTACTTCTCTATTATCTTGTTGATGGACATTCAAGTTGTTTCAGGGTTTGGGGTTTTTTTTTGCTATTTCAAAAAACGGTGTCGGGGCCGGCCCGGTGGCTTAGTGGTCAAGTTCATGTGCTCTGCTTCGGCAGCCCGGGTTTCACAGGTTTGGATCCCAGGTGCAGACAGACGCACTGCTTGTCAGCCATGCTGTGGCGGCGTCCCATATAAAGCAGAGGAAGATGGGCATGGATGTTAGCCCGGGGCCAGTCTTCCTCACAAAAAACAAAAACAAAAACAAACTAGTGTTTGCAAAGATTAAAAATTCTTATTTAAAAAAAAAATGGTGTCATGAAAATAACTTTTATGTGTTTTCTGGTACATGTGTGTAGGAATTTTTCTAGGGTGCATGCCAGGAGTAGACCGGATCATAAATAACACTTAAGTCATTTTCCAAAGTAGTTGTATTCCATTACCAGAGTATAGACGTCTCTATGCCTTTACAACCTAGGCAATATTAGATATTTTCCGTGTGGTATTGCCCATAAATATCTCATTAGGGTTTCAGTTTGCATTTCCTTAAATACTTTTAAATGTTTATTGGATACGTGTTTCCTCCTCTGTAACATACCTGTTCAAGTCTTTTGTCCATTCGTTTATTGTTTTGACTGATCTTTTCTTACTGGCATGTAGCCAACATTACCGATTATTAGGAAAGGGAAATTATTTCACTGTTTTAGTATTTATGGCTGACATCTTAATTGTCCACCCAAAAGCTGTTTCTAACCCCTCTCCCATGCTGCCTCGTTTTATTGAAACTTCAAAGCCCATACTCACTTTCCCAGACTCCCTTGCAGTTCAGCGTGGCCGTGGGACTCATTTTGGGGCCATGTTGTGTAAGCATAAGTCTTCTATGGATGCATCTGAGAAAGTGTTTGCTTTCCAGATAAAATGATACAGATGCTGCAGTCACAACCCTGGGCCATCTTTGCTTAGTCCTGACTTGAATGCAGATGTGATGCTGGGAGCTGCAACAGCCATACAGTGGGCATGGTGGAAAGGCTAAGAGATTTGTGAAAATTCTGGCCTTGACAATTCTTACACTCATCTATCTCCAAATTTCTGGTTACATAATTTTAAAAAAATCCTGAGGTCTGGCCCTGTGGCCAAGTGGTTAGAGTTCTGCTTGCTTCACTTCAGCGGCCCAGGTTCATGGGTTCAGATCCCAGGCATGGACCTACTTCACTCATCAGCCATGCTATGGAGGCATCCCACATGCAAAACAGAGGAAGATTGGCACAGATGTTAGCTCAGAGTGGATCTTCCTCACCAAAAAAAAAAAAAAAAAAATCCTGATTTTCTTAAATACTGTAAATCTAATTTTCTGTGAATGAAAGTTGGATGCCATCCTGACTGATGATAGCTTCTTTTATCCTCTTAGTCCCCGAACTAGAGCCTCATGTCCAGCAGTGTCCCAAAAGGTAGTAAACAAGTTCCACAAGCAAGTTTATTCATTTAGAATACACATTTTTTTTTTTTTTGTGAGGAAGACCAGCCCTGAGCTAACATCCGTGCCCATCTTCCTCCACCTTATATGGGACGCCGCCACAGCATGGCTGACAAGTGGTGCATCTGTCTAAGCCCAGGATCCGAACCTGTGAACCCAGGGCCGCCAAAGGGGAGTGCGTGAACTTAACCGCTGTACCACCAGGCTGGCCCCAGAATACACATTTCTTAACAAGGCTAAAACTAGATCTAACCACTCCCTTCCTTTTCATCCTCTGTTGTACCACTCTGCTCTCCATGGATTTGGCTTCACCCACTTGACCCTTTATCATTTCCAGGAAAATACTACACTCTTCCCTACTCCATGGCCTTCAGGCATTCTATTTCATTCACCTGGATTCCCTTTCCTCCTACCTTTCCTTCCCATTCTAAATGAACCCAACCTGTTAGTATGTGTTTGTAAAGCACATGACAATGTCTCCCCAACTAGGCTTTGAGCTCCAGTAGAGTAGACTCCAAGTCAGTTTTGTTCTTAATATTATACTCAGCCTAGCCTAGCACAGCACACAAGAGAAAGTACTCAAAAATATTTCATTAGTTGAACAAGTGAATACCTTGTGTGCCAACCAAGTGCCAACCAAGAAGGCGATCCTTAGTGTCTCTTTCACATCCCAAGTCTCAGGTGCTTCATCTCTGAGATGGGCTGACAATCCACGCCTCTCAGTGCCGTTTGACTGAATGCGATCATCGTGTGCGTGTGCTTAGATAGGGGCTTGGAATGTGTTTCTGGTCATTTGCCTCTGATAAGGGGAATTTTTGTTTTCCAATTAGCAAATTTTCCTTCCACCTTATGTTTTTCACACTTTAAAAGTAATTCTTGGTGTGATTATTGTCAGTGATAATTATAATTCATTCTAACATGTGTTGAGCACTTGCTCAGATACTTTGTATGCCAAGTACTTTGTATACATTATTGTATTTATTTTTACGATGTAGCCTTTGTTATTATCCTTTTTTTTTATAGATGAGAAAACAGAGACTAAATGAGACAAAGTTCAAGCCTCTTGGGGCACTCGGCTGTTGCCCACGGACATGCACAATGAAATTGCGGTTGGTCAGAAGCTACCTAACCAGACAGTCTGCTATTTACAGGATATGTTCTCTGCACTTGCTTAATTTTGTTCTTTTCCTGAGAAAAAGGCAGAGCAGAACAACATGCGCTGAAGCCAGATTTTTTTTTAGAAAAGCACCTTCCAAAGACTGCTCTGAGGTCTGTACGGATTTTCACTCCAATCTTCTCTCCTCCTAGATCCACAGACTCTGAAATGAAAAGGGACACTCAAGCTGGTGACCCTAAGGCAGGATCCTCAACCAGAAAACAGTGACTGAGTCGGACTTCGTGCAGTATATGTTTGAGGTCCAGAAAGTAGATTAATCCACATTACAGAGATTCTGCTACGATAATTGAAAGCAAAAGGCATTTGTTTTAACCAGAGCTCCTCCTTTAGAACCTTGCATGCAGAAGGTGCTTAGTAAATGCTGGCTGAAATGCATCCTGTGAGTCTCATGGTACAGTGGGATTTTATTATAACGTTCAATGTAGTTTATTCTGAATACCACTCAATATTGCAGTCGAGGCTCTTCAAAATTTGTCCCAACCCAGCCTTCCAGTTTCTTCTCTTAACTTCCCACCCCTTGCACGTACTTCTAATCATCCTCCAGTACTGTTTCTTAGATGTGCCCTGATGTTTAGCACCTCTGTGCCTGTGCTTGTGCTATTTTTGCTTCCTGGAATTCCTGTACCCCAACCCCACTTCTTCAAAAAAAAAAAAAAAAAAAAACAGGCCAACTCATGCTGTAGGTCTCTGTTAGACTGGCTTTTTCTCCATTAAGCCTGTCCGAGGTAAGACACATCCACACCCAGGAGCTTCCAAATCTTCTAGATATAACCACAGCAACATTTTCCATTTTGTGGCACAGTGTGTCTGGTAGACTTTAGAGTTGCAAATATCTGGGCACAAATCCCAACTCTGCCACACAGAGGCATGCATCCTGGTGTGACTTGCCTAAATGTGAGCTTCCACTTCCTCTTTGGAAATGAGGGTGCTGTGACCGGCCTGTTAGGGCTGTTGTGGGAATAAGGAAGGGAACATTCAAAGTGACTAGCAACATTCAAAGTGACCAGCACAGTGTGGTTCATGGTCAGTAGCTGACTCATTCTGGTTATTCAGCTTCTCAGATCAAACATCATCTCCTGAGAAGGGCTCCTATCTAATATCCCACCTGTCCATGTCACCCCCTTCTTTAAGCTTCAGACCCAGGTTGTTCAAGTTCAAATTCCCACTCCACCACTTATCATTTGGGAAAGTTACTTAATTCCCTTCCCTCACTTTCTTCATATGTAAAATGGGGCTAATAGTAATAATGAACTCACAGGCATGTTCCAGGGATCATTTAGACCTTAGATTAGCTCCGGACACAGAATACATTCTAGCTATTACTATACTGGTCACTCCTCCATCCCCAGGGTCTACATTAGCGCCTGGCTCCAGGAGGTACTCATTTCATATTTGTTGAATGAATGGATGCATACTCTCTGGTTCTTTTCTCCTTTCCTTGCATTCTATCCCTGGTTCTTAGGATAGAATGAGGGCTCCTCTGGGGCTGGAAGAGGGTGCCATTGCGATGAGGTGCTCAGCTTCCAGCACAGGGTCTGGCACCAGACCTTAGTCAATTTCATGGAATAGAAGGGAAACTTTTCCACTGTGTATTCCTGCTGTGTTCTGCTGGAAGTCAGTTCATTAGCATCAGCTGGCAGAACAGTCAGCACTCCACCCACCACTCCGCAACCTCTTGCCACCACTTACTCAAGCTCACTTAACAGAGGGTGACCCAGGGATGGAAAGCCACTTCCTCTCTGGCATGACAAAGACTCAGACCATTGTCTCTCTTGACTGGGTACAAGATTTACCTTACTCCGTTGGCAGATTCATTTAGACGATGCCCTATTTGGCCGGCAGCAAGAGGACTCTTTTTCCTTTTTTGTGGGTCTAATCCCTTGAATCAATATTTGTTCCCACACCCCTCTGTTAACAGACAGAGACTGCTAAGCTAGTATAGCATCTTCAAAGCAAGAGGACAAATGTGAGCCATGGGGAGGGATCTGGGAAAGAGAAGGAAGGGCCCCTCCTGATGGCATCTCAACTGGGCAGGGGCTTTGCTTTCCAGTAAAACCAGTTATTTCCTTGGTGAATTCATTTAACTTCTTTGCAAGCTTACAAAAAGAGATGGTATAGGAGGAGTGGAGGGGCAGCCAATTAAAATTCAGTCCAACCAACAAAGAGAAGTAGGCCATGGCTGACTAACAGAGAGGCATTGACTGAAAGGAGCCCTGTCACTCAGAGTCCAATTGCTTGAATGTTCTTTTCTTCCAAAACAAGAGGACCTCCCAAAGCATGGAGTCATATTGTCCATGTCTGGGTTCAGGAAGTGTGCGTTTCTCTTGTGTGGAGCCCGTAGCACAATCCCTTTGGCTCACTCTCCATTCTCTCCCTTCATCTCTACAGGACACAGACTATTTTTGTCCATTCTTAATACCATCATCACTGGGTTTTCTTCCTATTGCCAGATGTCATATCTACACATAGCCTGCAGGCAGATTCTGAGTTGGCTACGACACAGATGCCATTTCATAATACATTCATTTTTCGTGCCAACACAACAGTCTTTCCCCAAGTCCTCTTCTGGCTGATCACTCTTTAGGTCAGATGAGAGGAGAGATGGGATATAGGGAGAGAAAGGGGGAGAGACAGGGGAAAAGGGAGAGAGGGAGAGAGACAGAGAGAGAGAGAGAGGGAGAGAGAGATAGGCAGAGAGAGTGAGAGAGACGGGGAGAGGGGGGGAGAGAGAGGGGAGAGAAGGGGAAAGAGGAGGAGAGAGGGGGAGAGAGGGGGAGAGATGGGGAGAGAGAGGGAGAGACAGACTGAGGAAGCCAAGGGAGGATGAGATTTGAAATTTTGGACTTTTAAACCAGGTATGATGATGGAAGGTCACTTGAGAGAATAGCATACCCTTTAACTGTGTGTCCTTGAAAATGGGTGTGAAAGGTGAATCATGAGAACCTCAATCAAAAAACTTGTAGAAGGACATTCTCTTAAAAGCTAAAAGTCATTAAAACTTCACTAATTTATCTTACTTTTTAGACATAACAGTTGACTAACATATAGTCCTTTCATTTTGTACACGATCTTTAATTTGGCTCTTTTCTTGTACAACTGAACACAAGTTGGCATGTTTCAGTCCAAAATGTGTCCAACTGAGGCCAGAGTTTACTTTTCAGGCAGGTTTAAAATTTGTTATCCTTGACTCTGTTTTATTAAGGTAATAAGATCTACTTCTACTTTTTGTAGCTGTCACTTAGCTATTATCATTAATATTATTCTCATCACAGATGAGGAAGGGGACACTGCCTTTGTCTGGGGGACAGAATTTCCATGTTCAGTGTTCATTTCATCAACTGAATGACAGTGGTGCATCAAGTAGCAACAGTGGTTGCTAAAAAATCAAATGTTACGTAGTCAAGAGCCATCTGTAGTAGGCAAAAACATGGGCTTTGTAAACAAAGGAGGGCTTGAATCCAGTTTCCTGGTTCTGAAACTCTTTCCATAGTTTCTGGGGTCCAAAAGATTCTGATATCTTTAAAGGTCAATGCTATAAATATCATCATCATAATCAGCTAAAGCCTGGTCATGGGAGGAATAAGGAGTCAGAATAAGAATAAGTCCTACTGTTAGCTAGCAGAGAAATTTATTTGCCCTGGAGGGGCCTGGCCAGTTTTAATACATGGCAACTCTTTTGTCTGTCAGCTATCCCAAAGCCACCCAAGCTGGGCCTCCATGCTTTTCAGTAGGGCGGGATGAATGTCATGGGCTTTGGAGTCTGAGAGACCTGGCCCAGATCTGGGTTCGCCGTCTTTTGCATTGACTCGGGTACATTAATTACACCCTCGGAAATTTAATTTCACCTATAAGATGGGGATAGTGCTGCCTACTTTTAACTCTTAGGAGAGTTGTGAGGTTTAAACAGATATATAAAAATTATTAGCACAATCTGACACATATGAACACTTTGACTAGTGGTTCTCAGCTGAGGGTGATTTTGTTGCCCAGGGGGATCTGACAATGTCTGAGGCATTATCGCAACAGTAGGACTGGGGGCAATAGATGCTACTGGCATCTATCGGTTGGATATCAGGGATGCTGCTAAGCATCCTACGATGCACAGGACAGCCCCCTATAATACGGAATTACCTGTCTTAAAAGGTCAATAGTGACAAGGCTGAGAAACTCTGGCTAGATAAATAATAGTCATTATGCATCAAGCATTTTCCTGTACATGTCTGATCTCTTTCAAGTGTACAGGTTCCAAAATGTGGATGCTGAATTTAAGGCTGATAATAACGACAACATCCACTCATTTACAAAGAGCTTTCATCTATACTATCTCATTTGACTTTCAAGAGAACTTGTTTATAAGTATTATTAATGCCATCTTCACTTTGCAGGTGGACAAACTGAAGCTCAGAGACCTCAGGTCACTCAGCTGGTAAACAGCACGCCCAGGTCTAGGCTGTTGGTCTGCTTTCAGATCTTGGGCACCATCCACGTGCTCAGCGCATGTTCAGAAGCTCAGCTGTGAATACTTTGAGTGATCTATTCATCTGTGACATGGGACAGATACTACTGATCAATGGGGAGCGATTACTTTGAGGATGACATGAAACGATAGTAGGCTCTCAAAACTCAGAGCTCTATCAACATCCCTGCTTCCTCTTGATGACTGGGCAACCAACAGTTTTCAACCCCTCATTTGTAAGCCAAGAGAGCCCTCAAGGCCAAGCCTGGACTCAAGTGCTGTGTCAGGTCCCCCAGCATAAGCCTGTGCACCAGCCTTATGCTCCCCAGGCTCCATGATCCACAGTCGCTCTGCTTGCTGAGTGATGCCACCTGTCAGGCACCACCCTGTGCTGGTCACCAAGACATTGCAGGAAACTTCAGTCCTTCTGGCGCCCAGGACCCCGGAGCTGATGCCTTGACAACTGTGTCTGCTCTCTCATTACCTATCGGGAGGGTCACCTCTCTGACAGACAGCTTTATTTAAAAAAATTTTTTAGTAGAAAAGACAGATTACTTTATAGTTCTGACATGTTCTACTTATTGTGACATGAAACAGTGTTCTTGTTTCTTTTGCTTGGGGACGTTTAACTGCTGACTTGGGCTCATTTGGTGTGTCACTATGATGTATTGGTTATATGGTCAGAACTTTCATAACCTTTACATATTCATTCATTCATTCATATCCATTTGTTCATTCACTCAACTATACATTTGAATATTTACTGTGAACCTGGTACTCTGCTAGGCATTTATTAGATTAAAAAATACGTTTATGGTCAGTCCTTGATCCTGAGGACGTCCCAGTCTGGTATGCATGCAACGGTATAAAGAAGATAAATTTTTAAAGTGGTAAGTGAAATAAAAGAGATGTGTGGTGTATCTACTAACGAAAGCTGTGGCAAGACGGAAACCAGCACTGGCAGTGGATCTGCAGAGCCAGGTGCCTGGTTCACTCTGGACAGTGAGAGGTAGGGCAGCAGCAGAGGCCGAAGACTGGATTTTGTGGGAATACATTGTAATCGGTGTGCAGGGGACGGAAGAGAAGCAAGCATCCACAATGAAATACGCTGATGATACTCTGTCCTGGAAGAAGGCCTGGATGCCAATCTTTTGGCCCCGAGTGACATTAACAGTCCTGACATACACTTGATGAATAATATCTCAAAGCCTCCGTGAAGTGTCTGAGTGCGTTAGCAGAGAGCTGTAGAAAAGGGATTTACTAACCCTGTCGGGGTGGGGTGGGGGCAGTGCCCTGAAGATGTGATGTTTGAATAGGGCATTAAGTGTTCAGAGAGGCTCACCACGTGGGGAAGGGAGGTGAGGGTGTTCTGGGCAGAGCAAAGGTGAAGGTGTCCTCTGAGAAGGATGGTGCGGTGGTTAGAGCAAAGCACAGGGGAGGGTGAGGCGAGCTGAAGTTCAAGGGCACACTGGGGACATTTGAATGACAGGCCATGGAGTCTGGACTCTCTCCGGTCAGACTTGTTGGGCTGTGGCTGATTTATGCAGGGGGCGGTCTGGTGGGATCTGCACTGCAGACCCGTCTCTGGGAGCAGTAGAGGACTGTGGGAGGATGGGCCGGGGGCTCAGAGACAGGAGGTCAACAGACAAGTCAGGCAGCTGCTGCAGCTCCTGAGAAAGATGGTGAAGCCCTCCCTCCAGTTTCACCCAGCCGGACAGCCCGGTGCCCTCTTGCGCAGGCTGTTACCCATTCTCCCATTCAGATGACCCAGCACATATTTAGAGAAGAAGAACAGGGAAAAGGCCAAGGATGAGTGAGTTTCTTAAGCAAAAATTTAAAAGACCAAACTAAGATGTGTTAAGTACTCCAGGGCCTAGTGGAATATGAAGTGAACATACTTTATGAAATAAATGCACAAAGACATCAGAAACAACGAAGTGTGAAGTAAGGGTGAGCGTCTAGTAAAGGGGGCACTGAAAAAGCTGTCACTTTTGCACAGTGCCACGTCTCTCTCATTCCTAGGCACGTGTGAAACATGGGGTCAGTGATTTGACTCACCCTCTCAGTAAAATTCGCAGCTCCCATTTATGGAGCACCTTCAGCATGCACAATGATCAGGTACCATGTATATTGTCTTGGTTCTTCTTAATAACAACTGCAAAGCAGGCTTTATCAGGCCTGAGGCTCAGAGTTTAGGGATTTTCCCAGGGTCACTGAGTAGTCAGAGCGGAATTGGGATTTTAACCCCAGTCTATCTATCTTTAAAGCCTTCTGCATTAGTGCTTCCCACTGAGTACAGCAGATCCATCAGTGCAGGATGAGAAATGCCTGCAGTTCTTAACATCACCTTCCTTTCTAGACTCTGATTCAGGGTCTTTAAAATACTAATGTGGGCAGAAAAATCCAAGATTTTGGGTGAGGAAGGAAATGGTGGGAAAGAGGAAAAAGAGAATAAAATGTCCACTTTCAACTTTTATTTTCGTCTTGTGTAAACTTGTTACGCCCTTTGGATCTATCTGAGATTTTTCTGCAGTAAAATGAAATAAATGAACTAAATCATATGCAAGATACGGTCTTAACATTCCTGGGATTCTATGCCCTGAGCTGAGCTCATTATATAGTGAAAAGCAACATCGTGAAATGTGTTGGTTTTGTTTTTTAAACTAATCTAAAGATAAAATATGAAATAACTGTGTTTGGTTTCAGAAGAGAATGGAAATATTATAAACCTTATAGGGTTCCCGGATTTAGCAAATAAAAGTTTAGGGTGTTCACTTAAATGAGAATTTAAAAAAAATGCATTTATTAAAGAATAAATATTTTGAAACCAAACCAAAACAACAACAATAAAAAGAATTTCAGGTAAGCAACAAATATTTCCTTAGTTTAAGTATGTCCCATGCAATATTTAGGGCATAGTTAAACTAAAAGTTTTGCCTTGTCTATCTGAACTTCTAATTGAACTGGGCGTCCTGAATTTTATCTGGCATCCTTAAAGCCTTGACAAAGTAAAAATAATGGTGTAGCTGATTAAAGTCAGAAGGGAAGGTGGAGGAGAATGTGGAGGAGTGGTTTCCTCATCTCCCAGAGTGGCAAACCAGTCGAAAGAGAGTTAAAGAAACAGAGGTTCAAGTTTAGCATTTGCGGTTAGAAATGTAACACCAGAAAAACTGAGCAGGAAAATATAGTAAAAACAATAAACCCCCAGGTGGGTGGGAGGACAGGAGGGAAGTAATACTAGGGTACCAAATTCTTCTTTTCAAGAAAGGAGCCCAAGAGACAGTCTGCGATGGCTGAATCATGAAGTAGAAGCATAAAGATATTACTTAGCTTTATGGTGGCAATTACCAAAGAACTCAAAATGAAACAGTTAAAAATGTTTTTTTCTGGGCAGTGGGGCTTGGAAAGTGGGTAAAGAGAGAGACAGTTTCTTTACATTTTATTCCACCCTCATTAGATTTTTAAATTTTATCTGTGTAAAATTAGATGAAAAATAAAATAATTACATTAATCATGATTATTGCCAACCATCATTCAGCAAATTATAAGATTTTTGCTCATGTATAATCTCGTGTTTTCAATCTAAGGCTTATTTCAATCTAAGGCTACATCATCTTCATTTGGGTGTAAAACTATGAATAATCAGATGCACGATTATCTGCTATTGCTTTGCCATGTGTGGTGAAAATATTTCCATGTTTTCTAGTAGAAAAGAAAAGATAAAAACCTGTAGATAAATAAACCTGGTTCATTTAATTTAAAACAAACATTTGAAGAGAGGCACTCTCCTAGCATGACTTTAATTGTGAATTACTATACGTTACCCTTAACACAGACTTGCAAAAGAATTCTGCTTTCCTAGGCGGAAATGAACATACTCATCACAGCTGAGGCTGGTGGATTTGCTTAGGGTTTGATTGATCTAACCTGGAAATACATGGATCTTCACTTGACACTTCCATTCATTTGGAAGGGAGGCACAAGAGTTCAGTCGGAATTATCAGAAAAAGTCAAGCATTAAGAAGTCACTTGATGTGGGGGCCTGATCGTTTTTGTGTGTCTGTGTGTGTGTGACACAGCATGACTAACAGACAGTTTGGACCATAAAAAAGTCATTGATTCCAGAGTGAAGTCCCACTAGGAGAACACTTGTTACGTACTATCAAGACACACAGCTGGAGCTTGTGATTCATGGCACTTCCACCCGAAACATTCCTAATGCACCCTGCAGCCCGCAAACCCCAAGTCATCTTACTTCTGACAGATCTTTCTAAGGGTTTAAAGGTCCTCTGCCAGCTTGCTGGATCTCCCAGGATGGAGATCAATAGCCAAACTTTATGCCCAGGCAGTACTGCAAAGAGACTTTGAAGAGAGACCCACATCAACCACCCCTCTGCCCAGCTCTTCTCACCACGCCCTGCCATGGAACCAAACCCTTCCTTCACAGCCTGGCACAAAGGCCACATCTTCCAGAAAGTCCTTCTGTCTCCCCCACCATCAAGAACTGATATCTCCTTCTGCAGTTATTTTTGAAGAGTAATAAGATGCTGATGGAGGCTTATGACCAGGTGAAGGAACTAAAAATTTGTAATAATATAATCTGTCTGTTGTGAAGGAAAAAGTCAGGACCCCTCTGGTTCCAGTGGAAAAGACTTAAGAATTATAAAAGTAGCAACAAAAACAGCAACAACATCTCCCACCACAATTTCTGCCATGTACTGAGTAGCTATTATGGGTATATTAGGGGTTTTACAATTTTCATCTTATTTAACTCTCACTACAAGATGGGACATTATTCTTCCTCATTTCAAGATGAGGAAAATAAAGCACAGAGAGGTTAAGTAACCGGCCCAGAATCACAGAGCAAAGAAGCTGCAAAGCCATAATTCAAACCCAAGTCAGTTTCAATGTGAAGCCCATCCTATAGACTAGCCTGTGGAATTGCTTCTCTGGGATTTACTAAGAAGGCTAAAGGAGGAACTGATACAAATAGAAGCAGCTTATGAATAAGCATTGACAAATATTGTGTGTAGTCTAAGTCAGCTATTTTAAATCACATGCCTAGAATTCTCTTCTAGAAGGTCATGCCTCCAACCAGAAATTTTAAGGCATACATGAATACGCACTGAATATGGTGTTCCAGCTCTACATGATGCCACGTTGCTGCACCATGACCAAGGACATAGAACAGAGGAAAGGGGGGCTGTCAGCAAACGAGGAGGCTGTGGGGTTATCAGCCCTGTGCAGCCTCTGAGCAGCAGTGAGCCTTGAGATGCAGCACTGCCTGCTGCTTTGACCATCCTGAGCCAAACAGCAAATGAAGCCATCAGACACCTTTGGCTGCCTGCTGCTGTGGGGACCCAGGGAGGCTGTGGCCACTTGAAAGGGCTTCTGATTGCAATAAGGGGTTTAAAGCATAAAATACCTTTTTTAAAAATTTACTTATTCTTTGCTGAGGAAGATTCACCCTGAGCTAACATCTGTTGCCAATCTTCTTTTTTGGTATGTGAACTGCCACCACAGCATGGCCGCTGACTGGATGAGTGGTGGAGGTCCGTGCCTGGGAACTGAACCTGGGCTGCCAAAGCAGAGCATACCAAACTTAACCACCAGGCCACCGGCGCTGGCCCATAAAACAACTTCTGGAGTACCTGACAGGCATTAGCTGTTCTATAGAGAAGCAGTTCCGTGGGCTAGTCTACAGCATGGGTTTCACATTGAAACTGACCTGGGTTTGAATTACAGCTTTGCAGCTTCTTTGTTCTGTGATTTGGGGCTAGTTGCTTAACTTCTCTGCATCTTGAAATGAGGAATAATAATGCCCCATCCAGTGATGAGAATAAATAAAATGAAAATTGTAAAACCCCTAATACACTTATAATAGGTATTTAATAAATGGTGGAAATTGTGGTGGTAGTTGCCGTTGCTATTTTTGTTGTTACTTTTATAATTCTTAAGCCTTTTCCACTGGAACCAGAGAGGCCCTGGATTTTTTTCTGAATCCAACTCAGACTTGCCAGGCCCCATGGCTGGTCTAGCAATAGTGGACAAGCTGCCCCTGGGTAGACCAGATGACAGTTCAAGATTAAGGTTTGCTATTGCAAGTGTGACTGCCCTGCTTCTTCTCTCTTGCTCAATTATTTTTTTTTTTCTTTTCTTTTCTTTTCCTTTTTTACTTCCTGTGGAATTCCTGGTCCCTGTTGCAAGGGCCTTTGTTTAATTGCTTTTCCTACCTTTACCTACGTCTTAACCCACCTCATTTCTTCCCTTCTCCCTCAACACAGAATATTCTGGACTGTGCCAAATACTGTAAGCACAGAAGATAAAAGACTGTATGCTAGGAACCTGACAACGTCACAGGGGAAAAAACTATGTATATAACTATAATACAAGATTGACTATGTCAAGTGTCATTCTTAAGGTGTTTATTCATTCAGGAAATATATATTTTTTAACTCCTTCTAATTCCCAAGCACTGTGCTTGGCACAGATAAAATTCCATGGGAACTTAAGAAGGGAGTAATTACTTCTGGCTAGCCACTGGCAGCCAAGAGGGAGATTTTGGGGAGAAGAGAAAATTTACCAAAGATAAATGTTAGGCTGTTGTAAAAAAGTCTATTCCTATATATGTAGTCCTACCCTGGACAATAAAATAGGAATTTCCACTAATACTTCTGCTCTTTCAGGAAAGCATCTTCCCTCCATTCCCTTATCAAATGTCACCCATGGACATAGGTACCATCACAACTCTCTGTCACACACATGCACACACACACACACACATCTACATCATCTCCCCTCTCTCTTCCCTGTATTTCTCCTGTGTCCTCTGATTTTCTCTTTTCTTTTCCTTCTTCCTTTTCTCCTCTGTTTAGCTCAATTCATTCTGGCAGCTGGTTTTCATGAGTGGGACGCGGCTCCAAATGCCCACTGACCTCAAAGTGTCCAGCAGTGATATTCTAACAGTGAAATATTAGCAGCAGCTTTAATGTTTAGTGTCAGGTGTGTGGTATGTAAATCATTGCTCCTCTGTCTCATGGAGCATTCCAGAGCCTCACTTTAGTCAGACCTCCGCTTCATTGCCGTCTCCTCAGACAGACTTTCCCCCAAACAGCCTGCTAGCCTCTCACCCCTGCCTCCATTTCCATCACAGCACTCGTAACTCATAAAGGGACTGACTTAGTGTGTGTCTCCCCCACGACACTGTCAGCTCCGCGGGGCCAGGGGCTTTGCCTTCACTACTCGACATCTGGCAGGTGTTCAATGAAAATGTCTTGATCAAATGGATAAGTATAGGCATTATAATTGTATAGACGAATGATATTTAATAACATGAAATTTGTCTTTCTATTAAGTGAAATAGTAGACACAAAACCATGTTATACCTTGATCTCAACTGCATAAAACATATGGCAGAGAAAAACCGTGGAAAGGAAGGATTCATGTTTACTGTTTATCTCTGATTCACCTTAGATTAACCTATATTAATCCGAATTTCCCCAATATCTTACAATGAGCATATATTTTTTAAAAAATTAGGCTCCTTTAAAAAATACTTAATTGCCGCTGGCTCCGTGCAAAGATTTTGTAGCTGGGACAGACTGAGGGGGTGTGAAAGTGACAGAGGGATCAGTGCAGTGGTTGGGAAAATAATCCAGATCTAGCTGACTCATTGCCCTAACCCATAGTTGACAATTCCTTTGATTGTCAATGACATGTTTAAAGTGAACGTTTTGATGACATAAGTGAAAATGAAGAAGTAGAATCAACAGGCTCAACACTGTTTTTAGTGCATTAGGACTGAAACATGAAAGAAAGTGAGGGTTTGGCAGAGCCCGTGTTTTGGTGGTGCCAAACCCCAACTGATCAAAAACGGCTTCAAGACGCTGATGAAACCTCAAACAGAGGTTGTACATAGGCCACTCATTCAGGCTTAATGCTTTGCAGCCCTGGGACACGCTGTGGTAGAGACAACTCCTTTGGCTGAGCTGATTGAGGGAGGCTCTGTGGAGAAGGGTTTTCTCCGCCCTCTCAGCTTTTTCACTGCTGCCACTGCTAGTGCGTCCTCCTCAGACTCAGCTCTCTCCTCCTGCGAGTACAGCTCCATTCAGTAGGGGTTTGAACAAATCTTGCTGTCTGAACTTGCATCCATTCATTCACCTGGTGTTTATGGGGTGCCACTATGTGCTAAGCACTGGACTGGACACAGGGAATACAGGCATGAACAAACAAAGTTCTTGCCCTTCTGAAGCTTACCTTATAGGAATGGGCCTGAAGTCTGGCCTCGAGTGCTTGCCACGCCACAGTCTTCTCTTACTGCTTTTGAAAATTTTCTGGTTTAGTCTTATCTTTACAACTGGATGGCTGCCTTGGTTTCCCAGTTAGCACCAGTTTCTGAAAAGGGCTAGAAGCAGCCTTGGCAAAGAACCTTGGTTATGACCCTGACTCCCTGCCTTGCTCCTGAGGAATCTGGACTTGCTGCTCCCCAAAGCCCTTGAGTCATCTACAGTTTGGCTATGAGCCCAATGGTTGACCAGACAACCACTCTGTTAGCTACTCATCCTAATAATAATACTAATAATAGCTATCCTTTATTGATCACTAATCATGTGCCAGCAATGTGCCAAGCTTTTTCTTTCATTGTCTTATTGAATATTCACAATATATGTGAGGTCTCTGCTTTCAGTATAGCCAAGTACACTCCTGCCAGATCCCACACTTCCACAGACAGCAACTGTAAACTGTGGACTAAATACAAAAACAAAAAATAAAACAATGACCCGAAGGCACGAGAGAGTGACAAAATAGCAGGCAGATTCTGGAGAGAAATCAAATTTTTGGATGAAGGGAGTAGCGTGTTTTTCATTTTTACAGCTTTTAACCTGAGGGTAGGCCAAATTGATGTTATGCAGAGTGGGTAAACCTATGATACAAAACCCAGAGCTTTTCCAGCATGAAGAACAAAAGAATAGAGATTCAGGGTAACCGCAGACACTGAAGAGTGAGAAAGGAATCCTGGAAAAGAGACAGTTAGAGCCAAATTCTGTTTATAATCTCTGTCCAAGTCTCTGGCTTACTCCTACATGTGTGGGGCAAACTGAAAGTAGCTTGTATCTAAAGCTTAAAGGACACACGTCTACTGCAAGTGTGAAAGTTTGCAGTGTGGGTCTAATCGAGTGTGACGGTTAGTCGTATGTGTCAACTTGGCTAACCTATAGTACGCAGTTATTCAATCAGACACTAATCTAGGTGGTGCTGAGAAGGTTTTTTTGTAGATATGGTTAACATCTACAATAGGCTGATTTTAAGTAAAGGAGGTTACCCTTGATAATGTGGGTGGGCTGCATCCAATCAGTTGAAGGCCTTAAGCACAAACACTGAGGTTTCCTGGAGAAGGAGGCATTCTGCCTCAAGACTGCACATCAACTCCTGCCTGAGCGTCCAGCCTTTAACCTGCCCTACAGATTTCTGACTTGCCAGCCCCACAATTGTGTGAGCCAATTCCCTAAAATAAATTTCTTTATCATAATAATAGGTATTGGTTTTGTTTCTCTGGAGGACTTTGCCTGCTAAACCAAGTTAATTGCCTGCAAAAACAAAAACATCAGCACTCTTCAGAACTATAACAGAATCTAGAGGCTCTACTACATTATTTCCACAATGTCCAGGATAAAATCCAAAATTACTTAATGTACCAAGAACCAGGAAATTGTAACCCAGTTGCAAAAGGAAAGACAACCAACTGAGACCAGCCTTAAGATTACCCAAGTGTTGGAATTAGCAGGCAAGGATTTTAAAGCAGCAGTTATAACTATGCTCAGTGAAGTAAAAGAAAATATGCTTGTGGTGGACAAAAACCTCAACAAAATCTCAACAAAGAAAGAAACCACCAAAAAGAACGAAATGGAAATTATCAAACTGAAAAATACAATATATGAAATACAAATTCATTGGATGGGCTTAACAGCAGAATGGAGATGACAGAGGAAAGAGTCTAGATATTATCCAAACTGAGAACAGAGAGGAAAAAAAATACTTAAAGAATGAAAGGAGACTCAAAGGATCTCCGAGAGAACAGCAAAAGGATGCCTTCTGCATGTCCAGAAGACGAAAGAAAGAATGGAGCAGAAAAATTATTTAAACATACGATGGCTGATGTGATGGTTAATTTTATGTGTCAACTTGAGAGGGCGGAAGGATGCCCAGATAACTGAGAGAGCATTATTTCTGGGTGTGTCTGTGAGGGTATTTCCAGGGGAGATTAGCATGTGAATTGGTTGACCTAGGAAAGATCATCCTCACCAATGTGGGTGGGCATCACCAATCTGCTGAGGGCTCGAATAAGGTGGAGGAAGGGAGAATTTGCTCTCTTTGCTTCAGCTGGGACATCCACCTTCTCCTGCCCTCACACATCAGCCCTCCTGGTTCTCCGGCCTTCAGATTTGGACAGGGACTCACACCCCCAGCTCCCTGATGATTCCCAGACTCGTATTGAATTGTACCAGCGGCTTCCCTGGTTCTCCAGCTTACAGACAGCATACCTGGGACTTCTCAGCCTCCACAATCATGTGGGCTGATTCCTATAATAAATCTCTTTTATATAGATCTCTGTATATCCTGTTGGTTCTGTTTCTCTGGAGAACGCTGACGGATACAGCTGAAATTTTCCAAACTTTGGGAAAGACATAAATTTACAGATTCAAGAATTCAGAGAGAACTCCAAGCAAGATAAAGAAAATCACATCTAGGGAAGTTATAGTCAAACTGCTGAAAACCAAAGATGAAGGGAAGCTTGAAAGCATCAAGAGGAAAACGACACATCACATACAGGGCAGTAACGATTCAGAATGTTGCTGACTTCTCATCAGTAACTATGGAGTCCGGAAAGGGAAATATCTTTAAACGGCTAAAAGAAAAACAATTAACCCAGAATAAGAATATCCACGGATGATTTCTTTCAAGAATAAAGCTGAAAGAAAATGAAACTAAAAATAAAACAAAACTAAGAGAATTTATTGTCAGAAGATCTGACTACACGAAATCATAAAGGAGGTGCTTCAGGTTGAAGGGAAATTATGCCCGATGGAAACTTGAGTCTTTGGGAAGGGATAGAAGGTATTAGAATTGTAAATATCTGTGTAAATACAACAGACTAGATTTTTCTCTTAAATTATTTAAAATATTTGGACTCTTTAAAGCAAAAATTATAACACTGTCTAATGGGGCTTACAATGGACGTAGTTGTAATGACACGCCACTGTAACACAAAGGAGGGTGAGAAGTGATAAATGGACCTGTGGGGTTGCAAGGTTTCTACCTTTTAGGACAAGTGAATAGTAAACTAGGAAACAGAAAACCAATCATATCAATGAATACAATAAATGTGCAGAGAGTAAACACTCCAATTAAAAATCAGAAATGGACAGAGTAGGTTAAAACAAGGCATATGCTGCCAAAAGAAATGCATCTTAAATGTAAAGACAGATTGAAATTTAAGTGGATGGAAAAAATAAACCATGAAAACAGTAAACATAAAAAGGCTGGACTAGTTGACTTACTATCAGACAAACTTCATCTTTTGCCAGTTATCAATTTATTGTTTCTCAGTCACAAATCCATCCTCCCTGGCCTGCTTTGTGGTACTATGGGTGGACCCTGCAAATATTTCTTGACCTTTGCTGCCTCTGTTCCATTTTGTCAGTAGAGGGCGCTGCAGGGTCATTGCAGGAGGAAAGGGCTTCTCTTCCTGATTGGTGTGCTTTTCTCCATCCTTCCTCCTGGGGTATGTGGAGTGTCAGTGGCACACTTTATCAGTTTCCTAGCAAGCTTACACCAGCACCCCACCTGGCATTCCAGTGATTCTTGCAGGAGCCTCATAGGCACCTTCCCAGTGAGTTTCAGAAACACCCCAGCAGGCGTCCGCCCAGAGAATTCAGTTGGTGCATCAGAAGGTGGCTTTCCAGCGAGCCTCAGTGATACCTCAGTAGGCAATTTCCTAGTGAATTTCCTCAGCGCCCTACTGTGCTCTTTCCAGCATGCCACCTCTGGTCTGTGGCACCTCAGTGAACTTCTCTGCCATCCCATGTGCCAAAGTCACACACTTTCCAACAAGGTCTGAATCTAGTGCTTAGGGCCCTTCTCAAAATGTGTTTCTTCCTTGGGCACTAACCCTCAGCCCCAGAGGCAATGGGTGCTCCCTATATCTGCTATTCTTAGGTTTTTTAGAGGCCTCTTTGCCCCTTAGTAATTAACCCCCTGCTACTAATTAGTAATTATTTTAAACTTGCCCTGTTCAAATTCTGTGTGATTTCTGGACCCTAATACAGATTTTGAGACAAAAAGCTTTATCAGGGATAAAGAAAAAACCCTTTATAATGATAAAAGGACACTCATGAAGAAGACATTTAAAATTGACAGAATTAAAGGGAGGAATAAGTAATTCCAGTCATTGCTGGAGACTTTAACATCCTCCCCTCAGCAACTAGAAAAAGAAAGTAAAGACTTAAATGTTCTGAACGCACTGTCATCGACTTGAACTAATTGATATTTATAGAACACTACAGTCTATAACTACAAAACACTCCTTCTTTCAAGGGCACGTGTTCATCAAGATAAGCCATGCGTTAAATCATCAATTTAAAAAAATTTATTGAGAAGGATTGAAATCACATAGAGCATGCTCCTGACCTGAATGGAATTAAAGTCAATTACAATACAATATCTAGGAATATCTCAAATATTTGATAATTATTCAATATATTTCTAAATAATACATGGATCAAAGAAGACATCATGAGGGAAATTAGAAAATATTTTGATATGAACGCTAATAAAAATACAACATATTAAAAATTTTAGGATGGAACAAAAGCAGTGTTTAGAGGGAATTGTTGATTTAAACGCTTGTATTAAAAAAGAATGCCTTAAAAAAAACAATGACCTTTGGTTTCACCTTAAGAAGCCACATACACACACACAAAAGCCAGCAAAGGAAATGCAAAGTAAGTAGAAAAAAAGGAAAAAATGAAAATAAGTGTGGAATTTAAGGAAATAGAAAATTCGTAAGCAATAAAGAAAATTATCAAAGCCCACAGGTGATTCTTTGAAAAGCCTGGGAAACTTAGTAAAACTCTAGCTAGACTGATCAAGGAAAAGAGAGAGAGAACACAAATTACCAATATCAGGCATAAATGAGGGATAAATATCACAGGTCCAACAGACATTTAAAGAATATTAAAAGAATCTTATAGATAACTTTATGCCACAAATTCAACAACCTAAGAATTCAACAAATTCATTTAAAAATACAACTTAGCAAAACTGACTCAAGAAAACAGAACATCTGAGTAGCCCTATATCTAACAATAAATTGAATTCATTATCAGATCCTCCCATGAAGAAAATTCTAGCCTGAGAAGTTTTTACTGGTGAATCCTATCAGATACCAAAGGAAGAAATAATATCCTATCAGACATGGAAGAAATAAATTAAACCAATTTTACATAAATTATTTCAGAAAATAAAGTAGAAGGGAAAAGTTCCTAAATTGTTTTGCATAATCATAATACCAAAATTTGACAAAACATTAAAATAATTAGACTAAACCTCACATGAATATAGATGCAAAAATACTTGAGAAAAGATTAGCAAATTGAATCAACAATATAAAAAAAGACAAAGGGGCCAGCCCTGTGGTATAGCGGTTGGGTTTGGCGTGCTCTGTTTCAGCAGCCCAGGTTCGCGGGTTTGGATCCCAGGTGTGGACATACACCACTCATTGGTGACTCACGTATAAAATGGACAAGATTGGCACAGATGTTAGCTCAGGGCTAATCTTCCTCAGCAAAATCGATCAATCAATCAATCAATCGTGACCAAGTAGGTTTTTTTCCATCATGCACCGTTGTTTTAACATTTAAAAATCAATTAATACTAATTGCTGTAATAACACAATATAGGAGAAAAAACATATGATCACTTTAATAGATGCAGAAAAGGAAATTTACAAATTTCAAAACTCATTCATGATTTAAAAAACAAAACCTCTTAGAAAACTAGGTATAGTTGATAATTTCTATAAACTGATGAAAGACTCCTGTAGAAATCCTACAGCAAACATCATACCTAATGGAGAAGAAATATTGGTAAGGAGCAAGCAAAAAAAGAAAAAAAAAAGATTGGAATAAAGTAAAATCATTTCTATTTGCAGATAATATAATCATTTATACAGAAAGTCCAAAGAAAACTACAATACATATATTAGACCTAATAAATGTATTTAGTAAGACAGTAGGGTACAATGTTAATATGCATAAATCACTTGTAGCTTTATATTCTAGCAGCCAATATGTAAAAGAATTCATTTACTGTAGTGTTTATAAAACACAAAATATTTTGGGATACACTTAACAAAATATGTGGAAAATCTATATTGAAAATTACAAAACATTGCTGAGAGAAATTAAAGTAGATCTAAATAAATGGAGGGATATGCTCAGTTTCTTAAGATATCAACTCATCTTAGATTGATCTATAGATTCAACATGATCTTGACTGAAATCCTAGGAAGACTTTTTTTTGGTGGAAATTTATGGGTTGATTCTAAAATTTATATGGAAATGCGAGGATGTCCAAAGCAGTCTTGAAAGAACATAGTTGGAAGGATAACATTATCTGATTTCAAAACTGACTATAAAGCTACAGCATCAAGATAATGTGGTCTTGATATAAAGATCAAGAAATAGATCAATGGAACATAATTGACAGATGGAAATAGACTCCCATTTATACAGTCATTTTATTTTTCAACAAAGGCATCAAATCAATCCAATAGGAAAAATAAATTTCTTTCCAATTTTTTTATTGTGGTAAAATACACATAACATTTACTATCTTAACCATTTTACAGTGATAGTTCAGTGGCATTAAGTACGTTCATATTGTTGTGCAACCATCACCACCATCCATGTCCAGAACTCTTTTCATCTTGCAAAATGGAAACTCTATACACATTAAACAATAACTCCTCCCTCTCTCTTCCCTCCAGTCCCTGGCAACCACCATTCTACTTTCTGTCTCTGTGAATTTGACTACTTTAAGTACATCACATAAGTGGAATCATGGAGTATTTACTTTTTTGTGACTGGCTTATTTCACTTAACATAATGTCCTCAAGGTTCATCCATGCTGTAGCATGTGTCAGAATTTCTTTTCTTTTTGAGGCTGAATAATATTCCATTGTGTGTATATACCACATTTTGCTTATCCATTCATCCATTGATGGACACTTAGGTTGCTTCTCCCTTTTAGTTCATAGCTGCTGCTATGAACATGGATATACAAATATTCCTTTGAGATCCTTTTGGGTATATATGCAGAAGTGCAATTGCTGGATTAAATGGTAATTCTATTTTTAATTTTTTGAAGAACAGCCATACCATCTCCCACAGTGGCTGCACTATTTAATATTCCCATCCATAGTGAACAAGCGTTCCAATTTGTCCACATCCTCACCAACACTTATTATTTTATGTTTTTTTGGTAGTATCCAGACAGAAACTTTTGTTTTTCAGTTGTGCCTATGGATAAGATTTATTACAGTGACACAGTAAAGGATACACAGCTGGACCATTAGAATAGTCTGGAGGAATCCACATGCAGGTTCCCTCCCTCATGTTCTCTCCCTCCCATGAGGGGACACACAGAGCACACTCCTCCCCCAGCAACGAAAATGCAGCAACATGTGTGGAATATTCTTGCCCAGGAAAGCCCATTAGAGACTTGATACCCAAGATTTTCATTCTGGGCTGGCCACTTAGGTGCCAGAAAGGAAACATTTTAAACTAATGTGTTGGAATAACTAAATATCTGTAAAAAAATCTCACCATGACCCTCCATCCCTACCTCTCACAATGCCCAGTTAATTCAAACGAATCATCTAACTCTCTCTGAGTAGTCAAGTGCATCCCCACTGGGAAGCTGAGGGGCAGAGTAAGGAAGTCACGCTGCAAGACAACACAAGTAAATGGCGATGTTAGACTTTGAGCCACATCTGCCCATCTTTTGCTGCGTTGTTTACTGATCTTCAAGTTCCATCCTTGAGTTCCAGCTAATCATCTTTTTCATCATGGAACCCCGAGGTCCCAGCAGCATCTCTACCCAGTAGACACCCCACAAATATGTGTTGAAGAGATAATTGAATGGTCTCTAGAAAAAATGCTGCCTATCTGAGGACAACCCTCACCAGTATGCAGCACACACCTAGTAGCCAGCCTGCCTCCTGGGCCTCCTCCCCTGTAAGAAGTTTGGTTTTTAAGCCTCATGTTTAGAGATCATAACAAAATTATGAGAGAGAGAGAAAAAGTGATCATTAAAAGCCTGTATATTGGACTAAAACAATTTCTACCAAGAGAACTAGTGACATATGAATTTAAAATAGAGTAAATAAACAATATTTTAGTTCAAGATCAACATCATTTTTCCTCTGATTTCATTTAGAGACAGTTTAAAATATTCAATTTGCTTATCTTTAACATTAAGGGGGGCCATTAAATTCTATCTAAGATGTATTACAATTAGTGGAGTGAGAGTGTTTGAAGGAGGCTGAATGGGACTGGAAGAGGAAATAGAGAAAAATGTGGAAGAGAGAGTAGGGAGAGAGGAAAGCACACGGAGGCAGAAAGACAGTAAGGGAAACTTCTCATTAAACAATGCACTGTCTCAGTTTTAAAGTATCTAGATGGCCTGGATTGGGTCCTGGTGAGTTTTGCCTCCCCTGTGGGTTGGGACCCCAATGCTCTTGGGGTGATCCTGCTTCCCAAGGATATGACATTCTGCTTTTAAAATCTAGCCTCAGGGTAGGAAAAAGCCTTTGCATAGCTGTGTAGTGGAGTGCCTGACATCTCTCAAAATAACATTGCCAAGTACTAAGGGAAACCCCAAAGGGAAAGAACAAGGAAAATAGGGGCACCAGAGCCACTGTGGTGTTAATAAAACACAGATTTCTGACTCTGCAAGAGCTAAGCATGGGCCCTGCAGGGCTGGTGCACAGGGACTCCCGCCTGGCTTCCTGCCTTCTCAGTTCCACGTCTGTCTCTTTATTGCCTCCACCACTTCATTTCTTGCCACCCACGTCTGCAAGAATCCTTGTCACCTCCCCAGTCGAGGCCCCCCAAACCCCTCTTCAGTTTCCATGGGTAACTTATACTCAGTTTCCTTTTCTCTTTCTGACATGAAGAAAATGACACTTCCACAGTCTTCAGCCACCTGTGTTGATGGACATAAGGACTTTATAGGAACTTGCTCAGCTGGATGCATTTTATGATTTGCTTGGGGTTCCTTCTCCATTCACATAATTTATCAGTCAAAGCTGAACACTTTTGAGAGCTAAATAGAGCCCTGTTAATAATTACATGGGGACAACAGGCATGCAGGGACTGTTCTGGGCTGGTCACCCTAGTCTTACACCCACAATAATGAGATACTCCAACCCAAAACTGTTGGATTATACTTTGTAATAAAAATTATCACACAAACAGTAACAACAAGTTTGTTTTCTTCTAGAGAGAAAGATAAACAGATAAACATAGGGAGAGACATATACACATGCAACTGTACAGGAGAGTGAGAGGGAGAAAGAAAATAGAGAGGGAGGAAGAGGGAGGATGAGGAAGAACAAAAGAGGAAGGTACTGTAGGTAACAGACCTATAGGTACTGCAGTGAAGGCTCAGGGCTTAGGTCTGTTTTTTGTTTTTATACCAGAGATACTTGTCTTTTGAAATGTTAATTGCCCTATTTCCTCAATTCTAAGAGGAACACTTTTTCATATTTTAATGATTCTGAAATCTGAATGTGTATTACAAGGGATGCCAGCAAGAACTTTCTAGCTCCTAGGAAGAGGAATAATTTGTGCCAGAGTTGTTATTGCCTGAACATGTATGAACTTGGCAGAGTATAGAAGGTAGATGTGTTCAGACCGACACCTCAGATGAGATATTTGCATTGGTAGCTCCACAGTTTGAATTTTACATTGAATTTAGATATATACTAATTGCTCAAAATGTCCCCAGAAAGGTTGTACTATGATGTCACACTGTAGCAAAAAGTTACACCATGCAGAGAATGATCTGCACATTCCCAGCAGTGCAATTAAAGGCAGTAGAAATCACCAAATATCTTTGAGTGATTTGTAGAATTTTCAAGTCTAATAGCAGTAGATGTTGACAAGTCATGCTTCAAGATCTACCACTTAGGTGCCTGTGGTCTATCTGTCAGAAGCTAAGTCTGACTTTTAAGAGAATCTCTTGAGATAATTAGTTCAATTAAGGGGGGGAAAAACCAGTTATGAATTTAACCACATAGCTAATGTAGACCAAACTGTGGTCTCCTTCCATTTGCCATGAAATCACACCATCATTTGCAAAGGTGTTAAAAAGGACAGGAGATGAAAACTAGGCTTGCCCCAGGACCCAATCCCTAACTGCTGATGGCCAAAGGATTCCAAAGAATCCCAAGTGATAAGAAGGTTTAGACTCAAATTTTGATGGTGACACTTAAAATAAGTGGTGTGTATATGGGTAGATAAAATAATACTATTGGTTAGGTTTTTTAAAGTTAATTTGCACATTTATTTCCACTCCCTCTATACCAATGACTGCCCCCAAACACTGTAATTAATGGTCCATTTCATAATTGACTCTGTCTTAAAGTTAAGGAAGTATACTTGCCAGCTCCACAACTGCCTAAATCCTGGTCTTTGGAGGCTCCATCACCAAATGCTAACTCAAGTTGCCTATGCTGCTGGGAATCATTAAAGACACAAGAGTAATAACTAGAACCCTATTATTTCCAGAACTGAAAGAAATCTGACCAAGAACCAGGTTTAACTCTGAGGTGAAACATTTCTATTCCTGATATTTGAATACATTTAAAAAATAGATACCAGTGGTTCAAGACGTCTGAACTATATAATGAGAAAAATATGAGCATCTGATTGCAATACCACTGCAGAATAATATATAATGATTTAATTTTGACAGCATTCCTGTCACATCATTACAGAAATTTAAAACATTAGGCCAAAGTGAATTACTCAGTGGCTATCAGAATATTTAACATTAAAGGTAAATGCCAGATGAGAAAAGATTTGTCTTTAATCCTAGTTAGTAAACTTTAGCCTTAAAGTGAAATGAAGCATTCATTGACTGTGCTTCTTAGACTATTTCTTTTAGATTTTAAGAGTCTCACATGGGAAAGTTAGAATCCATCAGACCACTCAAAAACCTGGGAAAAAAGACCAAAACACATCATCTAAAAGGGTAATCATTCTTGTGGTACTGACACTATTGTCTTTCTATTGTTTTTATAGAATATTTGCAGAAATATTTTCATTAAGACTATGGACGAGTCATTCTATCCAATTTGCCATAAAAGTAAAAGCTGATTTCAAATGAGGTCAACATATGATTTCCTTGTTACATAAATAGTTGTACTGAAACATTTGGTACCCTGTCCTATATTAATGTCAGTAACTGAACTGGATTAAACACTATCGTAGAGATGTAAATAATTTCCTACAGGTATGCTGAGGGACACAACAGAAATGTTCCTTGCCCCTTATTTCAGACAGTATTTTGGGATTTTAAGAAGAGGGCACTATGTTTTGCAAATGTAATTGAAATTCTAATTTTGTTTTTTATGATGTTAAAAAACGAAAAAGTCTTCAGTGTACCACTGTTCTCAACAATGGGCTGACAATCCAGAAGCGATTACATTGTACTTGGATGGGAAAAATAGAAATGGAATTGGCTCAGAACCAAAAGTGAAAACAGTAAGGCATTTGTGAATGTGGTGACGGGACTGTGGGAAGGGATGGAGGGATATGTTCACAGGTTGGTGGGAGGCATATACTGACTTATTTTCTGAACCAAAAATCAAAGCACAAGGTCTGAGACTCCAGATATAAGAGTGGGAACAAGGATAGAAAATTATGCCTGTCCCAGACAATCCAAAAATTGTTGCTCCAGGAGTGCATAAAGAGGTAGTGAAACATGACAAAGGTGTTAACGTAGGAGAAAGAAAACTACAAATGAAACCAATTATCGTAAAGTGAATTGTATTTTTCAAACCTGTTTCTGTTTTCCCCAAACTATTGCTGATAGCACAGGCAAAATGTGTGGATATTAAAAAATGTGTTATGTTAACTGTGCCTTCTGAGTGCATTATTATTCCCAATCTGCATTTACGCGTCAGGAAATATTTTGCGCTAAAAGCAAGAAACAACTTAGTCTCTAGAATGAACTCTTTTTCTTTACAGAAATGAAAGACAAGCTCCTTATCACACACCTCTGGGCACTGTGCCTCCCAGTAAACAAAACTCCAAATCAACATCCCTCAAAAAAAACAAAACAAAAAACCCAGAACAATTTCCCAGTCAATCATTCAAAAACAACCAAACATGCTATAAAGAAGAGGTCGGAATAGATAACATGTCTGAAAATATATTCCATTCTTCCATGGGAATGCAGCTCATGTGAAGGTCAGAAATCTTTTCAGGAGGTTTTGAAATATCTCATTTTAATGTCTACTCTTTGATTTTTTTTTTTCAATCTGGGGCAAATGCTGTATCTTGTCATCAACATTTCAAAAATACATCAAACCAAGCAGTTAACGGTAGCAAAGTTTCATCACTGAACATAAGGTACACTTCCAGTGTGAATAAATGATCACTCTTTGAAGAAGACAAAAAAGGAGTGATTATTAATTTTTCAGATATATTTGTCACTTTGTAACGGGATTCCTTTGAACATAAAAATTCTCTAGAGGATTTAAATTTCATACATGCTTCACAAACATTTGATTTATACACGACTCTTCAACAACACAATGATGGCCTAAAGGAAGTTTACCTCTAAAGCTGTATGGAGTACCTATATACCTAGGGGAGTATCCTAGCCACAGGCACTGGCAGAACTTTGAAGACTTTGTGGGGAGGTTAGAAGATCATGAATACAAAATGACCCAAGAACAATAAGTACTAATCAAGTCAAGCTCTTACTATAACTTCGCTTATGACCAAAGGTGGCAAACGAGAGGTAAAGAAGCATGTAACTCACCAACATAATCAGTTATTTGGGTAGAAGGACACTTGACAAATCCAAGTTTTATCAACGACCGATCTGTAAAGAGAAAGAGGAAGAGAGTGTTGTCTCTTTTGTGGAAGTGGAGACATTTGTGAGCAAGCAATATCGTTGACCACTTTCCGATAGAACTCTACTGCAAGGAAGACTTGGGTGTGGTATGGGAAGGAAAGGGAGAGTATATATTAGAACTGCCTTGCTTCTACTCCTTCAGCTACAACTCCATATGTCTATTGTACAGCTATCCCTTCTGGCGCACATATTGAGTCCAGTTCCAGCCCTCAGCAAGAAGTAACCAGCAAGGTTTTGATGAAAACCCTTCAGTGTACCATTAAATGCATTTTTGCTGGTCTTCCTAAAATGCAGATCTCATCAAGTTACTTTGCTTAAAATAGCTTCCCACTTTGAACCTCAAGGTGAAACTCCTTACCAGGGTTTAAAGTGTTCTTCAGGACCTGATTCCAGCCTCCTTCCTTCCTAATTTGCTGTCTCTTTCCCAGGTTTACTAACTCATTTACATCTCAAGAAAGTCACGTGATCACCCTCACCTATATGTCTTTGAGTATGAGGACCCTTCTGCCTTGAAAAACATGCCTCCCCAGTTCCTAAAACCTCCTACCAACCTGACCCCATTCATGCTCAGGACTCATTCAGTTATCATCTTCTCTGGAAAGCCTCTCCTCACCACCCAGGCTGATTCAGGTGCACGCCCACCATGTTCCTACAGCACCTTATTTCTGATTCTATCTTAGCTTTTAACATTTGGGTTGTGGCAATTTATCAAAGAATCTAGTCTTTATTGTTTTGCATTGTTATATATCTTATTGCTGTATTGTCAGTACCTAGTAGAGTTCCTGGCATATAAGAAGTGTTCAGTAAGTGTCTGATGCATAACTGTATAGACTGAGTGAATTAGCATGTGACGGAACAAGTGAAAAGTTTAGTCACCACTTATTGAGCACTTATATACCAGGCACTGAGTTAAATTCATTACAGACATTTGCTCTCTGCTCTTCTTGCATGGATTCTGTCTTCATATGGGGCAAATGACTTGTCTTGATTCTCTAAATCTATTCTGTTCTCAGGACTATTTCTTATTCAGCCTTCTTGCTTGGGTTCCTGGTGCCTAATTACCAAAAATTGTAGTTTGCCTGAGGAGATCTATCTTAGTAGACTTTCTTGAACTTGACTCTCAACTCACGTGACCTCAGGAGTCTGCCAGAACTCTTCTTGGTTTTCAATGAGGCTCTCAGCTCCTTTGTCATGATAAGAGCTTTGAAGCTATAAAAGGCTAATAGGCTATTTGGTTTAGTTTAGCCATTTGGTTTTGTTTAAGAGGTTGGCAAACTATAGCCCAGGGGCTAAATTCAGCCCCCTGCCTGTTTTGATAAATAAAGTTTTATTGGCACACAGCCATACCCATTGGTTTACATCTTGTCTATGGCTGCTTTTGTGCTGCAAGCACAGAGTTGAGTAGTTGGAACAGAGACAATATGACCTGCAAAGTATAATATATTTACTATCTGGCCCTTTACATTAAAAGTTTCTCAACTCCTGATCTAGATCACCTTGTCATCTAAAGATAGCAGCCCCCTCTACAGCGTTCCTGACAGGTGGTTATTCAGTCTTTTCACAGAAGAGAAGTTTTTAACTCTTGAAGAAGCTCACCTAATTATCTATTGGAAGATCAAACACAGAAAGATCTCCCTTATGTTAAATCTATATGCTACAAAGGCATAGGACAAGAAAAGAAGGAAAATCTAAAATTGCAACTTTCTTTGGTCACTTGTATATTTAAATTATAGACTTGTTTTCCTTTTCATTTTCTAGATTTTTTACATTTTTCTTTAATGAATGAACATTGTTTCTATAAATGGAAAAATTTAAAAATATGAATGCTTTTATCTATTTGTCCTAGATCTGTCTACTCATTTGAGCTCATTATGGAGGTGACAGAACCTTTTCCATGAAGTTCTCTGTAAAGGGAGGCTATAACTCAATACAAGGGAGAACAGAAACTGTGATAGCCCAAATAGGAATATCAGGAGAAACAGTTTTTGAATCGTGTTGGTGGCTTTAGTGGGTATAGAATAAGAAAACAATGAGGTTAAACAGACCATTGAGAGTTACCCTATGAAAAAGAGTCACGTGATAGTCTTCTTGTTGGATTTCCTGACTTTACTATGCTTTTCCCAGAATTCTTGACACCACCAAACCTCATAGCTGGAAGGGACTTTAAAGGTCTTTGTCGTCCCATGTCCAGTCCTTCAGATTCTTCTACATCCCCATCTCTTCAGATTCATACTGCACATCTCCAATGATGGGGCACTTACTTTCTCTAGAGGCAGCACATCCCACTCTTAGATTATACAAAATTCTTTGATCTCTTATGTTGAGATTGTTCTTCTAGCACCGTCCATTCCATTCCATTCTCTTTTCTTCATGGCACCTCTGGAGAAGTTTAAATCCCTGAGTTTCCTCCTCTTCCAGTTGAATATTCCAGTTCTTTCAGCTTTTCCTCATGTAGCACTATTTCTGGTTCCCTCACCTTCCTTTGTGCCTTCTCTGAATATACTTCAGTTGGCCCCTGTTTCAAGTGTGGTTTGCCCCCAGATGGAGTGGCACCATCATCTTTGTATTTTAGACTCTGTGTTTCTACTGAAGCACATGGGTCCAATGTAACATTAGCCTTGATTGTCACACCCTTGCTCACAGACCTTCAGTGAATGGATATGTGTAAGTTCCAGGTGTTCACATGGTTCTCAAAATCATAACTTTAGGTCACTTTACTATATTCTCTACAGGAAAGACCATAAATTCATGTGGTCGTTCTTTAATATTGGATATTTAGGTTGTTTCTATACTTCTCCTATATAAACAATGCCACAAAAAGATTGCTTTTCCCCCATAAATCTTTCTCATATTTAGAACTATTTTAAAGATTTTCTTCCTAGAAAATTATTCCTCATCAGAAATACTTTTTGCTTGAAAAATCATAAGATAATAGAGTATAAGCAAATTTTAGAGATCACTGAAACCAATCTCTCATTTTAAGTAAAGTCACTTGACTGAGACAGATAGCAACTTAACAAGAGGACTCATGCACTAGACTTCAAACTAAAGTATGTTTTTATTGCTTCCCTCTTCTACCTCCATCCCCCTCCAGAACTACTATCAATATCCATTTAACGAGCCACATAAAGTCCAGGTGAGTGACGTGTATACCTTACAAATGGACGCAGTGATTAATAAATAAACAAATCAAGAACCTCTACAAAACAATAAAATATCCAGCCAAGTACATATATTTTGAAAATATTTTCATTTCAATGATTTAGATTGCTATAGGCAACAATCAGAAGGGTGTGAATTTTTAGAATATAAAGATTTCTATATAGACGATAATTATTTACAGCTCATGGAATTGCTCACCTTTTTCAAGCTTGCTTATATGAGAAAGGTTTTTCCGTTGCAGACAGATATTTTTTAATATGCATAGGTTCTTGGATTATACACAGGATTTGCCTCAAAAGCCTTAAAAAGACTTCTCCAAGCACTATGCTACTTTCAAAATCCTAGAAACTGAAAATGCTTCCCCAGTGCCCCCTTGGAGCAAGACAGGTGCTATGTGCCAATGTGGCAAAGAATGTCCTCCAGTGCTATCTCTGATATGTCAACTTTGAAAATACTTTCCCTCATCTCTTTTTCTTCATTTCTTATTCTCCTTTTTGCACCCGCTAGCGGGTAAAATGATCAACACTTTTCCCTTGAGGTTTATGCATCATTTAATTAGTAGGTCTACCATTTTCTTGAGTGCTAGGTACCATGTTGGGGGCACTAAGAATACAGCTATGAACAGATGTATGTGGTCCATGCCCTCATGGGTCTCACTCTGTCAAGTCCCTTTGGTAGTTGCTGCATGTGATCACTATGATCTTCAAGTCTCTGATTCTGGCTTCACCTTCCTTATTGTGAGCAGACTGCTGAGAGAATGGATAATCTAATGAGAGGAAAGTAGCAGACTTCCACAGAGTAGACCCCTGGTAGCCACTTGGGATAAGAATACTCCCTTCCTTGCCACAGGTGCTTGGACTAAATGCTGCCATCTTCCTACTCAGAGTTCTTTTCCCAGAAGTTTGGAAGTCGGACCAAGATGATTAGTCTTTTTAGGTGGCTGGATTGTCATACGTCCATTTGGGAGCTGGACATGACCATGTCTTTTTTTGATGTGGACCAGAGACCAAAGAAAACCAGTCTCAGAGGGAGAATAATGAAGTGGCCATGTAAGGAGGAGCAGAGATGAGAGATGGAAAGAGTTCAGATAGCACTCTGAGCTTCATCTGCATTTTTGACCTTGTTTTTCATGAGGTAATTTTTTTTTCTCTTATAATAAATCCCACTTTTTTGCTTAAGCTACTTGAGGCTGGTTCTGTATCAAGTGGCCTATCTGATATGCTGGGGTGGGAAGGTGGGGAAGGAGGGGAAGGGTGCCACTTCGACAAATCCAGGTACAATGGTCCCACAGTGGGAGTGACTGGAGTTGCTGTGGAGACACTGCTGGCGGTAGTTATCAGATGAAGGGGGAGTTGTATGCCCAAACTTGACGTAAGTTAAAAGGAAACATGAAAATGAGAGATAATCAAAACTCAGGACTGACAGAATTTGGGATTGGCACAAAGAGCCTTCTTAATCAGAGAGAAAGAGAAAGAGCCTTGGAGATTTAAATTAAAAAATAGACGTGAGTTTTAGGTATAATCATTCAAGGTATAGGATTGAACACTGATCTTGCACTTGAAGTAATGAGATGGATTGTTTTAACAGGAAGTCCAAAATTTAAACATAAAAATCATCCCTGCCTCATTAAAATGGTCACGTAGAAAGGTGGGATTCTTATTCCCATAAAGCTGTGTAAACCAATTCCAGAATACTAGTTCAGATCACATGGTACACAACTAAAGAGTACGTGAGACAGACCTCAGCTGGCTTCACAATTACCAGCTGTGTGACGTCAGGAAAGTCACCAAATCTCTATAGGCCTTAAGTTCTTTCATCTGAAAAATAAGGTGGTGTGTGTGCAACTTAAAGGATTTCAGTGAGACTAAATGAGATACTGTAAGTAGCATAGAGCCTGGTATAAAATCTGCCACTTAATATATGTTGGTTTTCTTTCTTTTTGGCTTTTGACAATACACTTATGTTTTTGGTCAAGCCAAAAGGCATTTGGAATAAAGACTAGTAAATATGGACAAGGTGAGAAATCGTGTTTAAAACAAGGTGAGATTGTCTAACAAATATTTATTTAGCATCTAATGTTTGCTCCATCCAGTGCCAAACTATCAGCTAACGAGTCATATTAACTTCTCTCATATTAACTTTACTGAGCTTTGATTTTCTTAATCTTAATTGCCATTCCAAGTGTGAACACAACATTCAGTAGAACACAACTATTTCACAAAAACTAGGGCCAATGAATTCTTATTCCAATGCCATATGTCCTGAAATGACTAAACAAATGAATAAACAAGTCCTCCCCTAGCACACAGCGTTGTGATTGTCTGGCTACTTTCCTGAAGGTCTAGATGGACTCTAAGCTTTGTAAGATAAACTTACTGATCTGTGTCTGCCTGATTAAATTCCTGATTTTGAGCATACTGCCTGCTACAGAATAGGTTCTGTAGGAAGGAAGAAAAAAATAAAAGAAGGAGGGAATAAAGGAGGAAAAGAAGGAAGAAAGGAAGCAAAGAAGAAAGGAAGAAGGAAGAAATCTACAAAATAATGGGTGTGGGTCAACCAATCTTTAAAGTTTTTCTATCATGAGCACTCTAAGATTCTGTAAGTCTATTTCTAGAAGACGTATAGTGGCAGAGGACCTCTTGGACTTCTACCCTGATGCATCTACTGGGACAATGACACAGAGAGCCTAGTGCTTTTTATAACCCATCAGGCAAGAAACAAAACATTTCGCCAGGAAGCTAAACTCATACAGAAGTCCTGAGACTGAAGTGAGTTGAAGCAGAAAGAATAAGGAATCAACTGCAGAGGTCTGGCTCTACTTGGGAAGGCCAAGTTACATGACAGTACATGGGAGGAACCACCAGCCTAGTCTCAGAATGTAGAGAGGAAACGTTAAATATTAGGAGGTAAAATTTCAGATGAGAGAATGGATGAGTATGAATTGGCCAGCTGAAAAATAGGAGAAGGAAATTCCAGAGAGAGAGAACAACATATGCAAATACCTGGCGATTACAGGGAATATGGTATATTTGAGGGAGCTACAAGGAGTTCAGTATGGCTGTGCCATGGGCAAAGAGGGGAAAGGCAAGAGATGAGGCTTGTCTCAAGGTGCTTTGTAAACCACGCTAATGGGCGGTTTCTCTACTTTCTCTGTAGAGTGGCGGAAACCACTGAAGGAAGCCAGGAGATCAGTTAGAGGCTGCTGAAGTAGTTCAAGGGAGAAGTAATGGGGGCCGGCCCAGTGGTGTAGACGTTAAGTTCGTGTGCTCTGCTTTGGCGGCCCGGGGTTCGCAGGTTCAGATCCTGGGCGCAGACAGATGCACCGCTCATCAAGCTATGCTGTGGCGGCATCCCATATAAAGTAGAGGAAGATGGGAACGGATGTTAGCCCAGGGCCAGTCTTCCTCAGCAAAAAGGAGGAGGATTGGCAACGGATGTTAGCTCAGGGCTGGTCTTCCTCACAAAAAAAAAAAAAAAAAAAGAGAGAGAGAGAGAGAGAAAGAAGTAATGGTGGTCTGAACTAGAGTAATGACTATAGAAACAGAGAGAAGATTAAGAGATAATTAGGAGGTAAGAATTTTAAGTCTATCCCTGATTTACAGATGGTGCAAGTCATATTTTCTTGGGGGTTTGGATCCTTCATTACTGGACTGGGGTTACACTAAGTGCGTAACAAAAGAGTCATAATCATTACCTTGGTGTTAACATATTGTCATCACTTTTGAATGTTGATCAGGGTCTGGCCTTTAGCTATGGTGTGATATTAGCCAGATACCATATGTGGCCTGGGGGATATTCTTTATTTTTACCTTGTCAACACCCAAGGTCAGGGACTCCATCTGCTTCACTTCCTTGAAGCTATAAAACCATAGCACAACTAACGTAACACAATAGAGCAAAGAGTGACCCCAATTTTCCCATTGGTCTGAAGGCCCTGAGGTCAGCTCTTCTCAAGGCTCTCAGGGCTCAAGCTATAACGGAGTGGGGGACCTCTGCACTTTGGTACCACCTCTGCCACATGCATGCCACAGTTAAATGTGCAATTTTAAGAAACACAAAATTGAGCTCAGAAAGTGGTTGCTGAGGCTGTGGGTATTTGATCATGTTACTTGGGAATCTGTGGGTGATAGACACGCACAGTCTTTGATGCCAATCCAGTCTATATGAGCTTGCAGCCCCAGGGACATGGATTCCTGACTTTGCCCCAGTTCCTCAAGGTATGCATATATACCTTAATTATTTTTGTTCCTTGTCTATTCTTCCCTACTCTCAACAGAATGTAAACTCCATTGGAGGAGGGGTTTTTATCTGTTTTATTACTGTATCCCCAATAGGTACTCCCAGAGGGCTCCCCTAATGATGATCCTCATGGCAAATCACACTCAGAGCCCATTTTTTTGATTACCTCCATGTCGTCTGTTATTTATGGCTGTTTCAATGGGAAAAGCACAGATGACGTTGCCCACTCCTGTTGATTGCCAGTGTGGGGCAACATCTAAGTGCCCTATCTCTGAGATTCAGAGAGCCTTCCCAGGTCTCTTCAGTCCCCTGTCCTGGGTAAACTCTTGCTCTCTCTATGGAAGCTCCAGATGTTTCTTTATGGCCTCTCATCAGTCCCTTCCTACTTAATTCCCTGAAAAAGTCTTCTCTTAAAGAATCCTTTCTGTAAACAAAATAAAATTTGATAGGAATAAAGTATTGCCCTATGTGCTGTTTTATAGGAACAATATTAAATACTAAAAAGAGTACAAATATTTCATTTCCCCCTATTAAATGTGGCATTTTGAGGTAGTTTCTTACAATAATGGTGTTAGGGCCTAGTCTGTTACATAGAGAGGCCTTTTGATACAGTGGAAAGACAAACGCAGGCCCCAATCCAACCCCAGCTCCTTTGTTTCCATTAGCCTGCAGTGTGACTATGCCTTGGCCACAGAGTAATGCTACCTTGGCAACTGATTTTCTTCTTGCTTCTGTTTCATCATTGCAAGGAGGAGAATAATGCTATTTGAGCATGATAGCGGCTAATTCCATCCTCAGATCACAGGGAAGTAGAGGACTGAGAAAAAACAGTCACTGAATGCCTGCAGGGAGCCAGGCAGAGGACTAGGTGCTTCACACGTATGGTATGGTATTAATTTTTCATAACTCTGCAAGGCACATGTTCCCACTTTGTGGATGTATAACTCGAGGTGCAGAGATATCATGTAATTTGTCCATGTCACACAGGATTCGAGCTGGAAACTGAACCCAAGTCTCTCTGGCTCCAAAACCACTACTCTTTCCACCCCACCCCCATAACACTGCCCATTTTTACTTCTTCTCTGCCTTGTATTGTATTATTTTTGTGTATGGCTTTTTCAGCCTCCTTTGGAAGTGCAAATAATGTCTTCAGTCTTTTTTTCTCCTCGTTTTTTATCTTGTCCTCTAGTGCCTAGTGCAATATGAATGCTTAATACATGCTTCTTTTAAAACATATGTGAACATGCCTTGTTTTAATTATTAACTATTAACTCCATGCTTCAGACATGGGAATCAGACTTACTCATCTTGCATCTTTTCTGTTAGCTTTTTTGTGGCTATCTGTGCTGAGAACTGGTCTTGCAGATTTTGCCCTTGAAAAAAATGGAGGTCTATATTCTTTTAGTTATGAGAGTACACTAAAAATCCCCAAACTAATAATGCTTTGATTTTTTTTCTTACTTGCCTTTTTTGAACTTCTATTACTTATATAAAAATGGCAAACTGCCTTTTTTATTGCTTCAAATTACTTTTGTTAAAATACTTCTGTGCTGCCAAATTTCAACCTGAAGCCAACGCTCACATCCAAGTCACAAATGGGAATGAGGAATATGTTTGGGTCCTTTCTCCTATCCTCCTTTCTAGTGCCTCAGTCCAAATCTTCCTCCACGTTAAAACTATACTTCTGTTAACATTGAAAGACATTGAGACAAAAATATTTCTTTCTGATTATTGCATCTGGAAAGACTTTGACCCTGCCTCTATTTATATGGATTCCAATGGAAGCCGAAGAAAACAATAAAGACAAGCAAGACTGTGTTGCACTCTGCTGACATCCATGGCCCTGGTAAGATCAATGGCATTGGTCACAGTGCAATGCTTTGGTCACTTAAAGCTCCCCCCTCAAAACCGAAATAATCGTCAAGAAACAGAAATATGGACTAGAGGCAAAATGGCGACCTCAAGGAGATAATCAAGCTATCACAATAATGGATGGAGTTTTTTGACAGCATAAACAAAAAAAAATCTTATCTCATTATGGCTTATTCTTTTTATTCTATGCTGGCAGGGTACATGTGTGGGGAGTACCAATCGCTTGGAGGGTGCTACCTTTTCCAATTTTGGAAGGCAACAGGGGAACTATGGTTGAGTTCAAAGAAGGAAAATGGAGCACCTAGTCCTGCCTCTACTCTAGATTGTATGTCAAAAAAACATTAGATGTCCTTATTATCCCTTCACCCAGATCTTACCAGGAGATCTTACCAAGATTGCTAGGATGGTATCTGAGATGGGGCCTCAGGGAGGGGGTGGTGAATGTGTGGTTTCTTTAGGCACATACAAGAACCAAACATGGCTGCAGAAGGTGGCTGGAAAGGGATATATCTTGGCTATCCCTTCCTTAGAGACTACAACTAACAACATAATTTCACTGGCTCTTGATTTATTCATATATAAGAAAGACATGGGTATTGCTGTTATATGATAAATGAATTGGGACAGATGTTGGATGTGAAACTGCTTTGATAAGGCTATATTGATTTGGAGTAAAATTGCTAGGATTTGAATCCTAGTTCCACCATTTACCAGCTCCACCACTTACTAGTGTGGCCTTGGACATGTTACTTAACCTCTGTGTCTTGGTTTCCTTGCCTGTCAAATGGTTATGGAGTTGTTGTGAGAATTAAATGAGTTAATAGACATAAAACACTTAGAAGTCTATTTGGCATACAGTAAACATGTAGCACTATTAGCTTTATCATCGTGTAAGTCCAGGCCGGTTAAATAGCATATCCTAAGCTAGTAGTGCCAGTGATCCAGGGATATTCAAGACTTACGTGGGATAATAGAGAATTTTCTATGCTTATTAGAAACACGAGTTCCAAATTTATTTATTCTTTCAACAAACATATTTGTGAGCATCAAGTATGCCAGGCACTGAGTTAGATATTGAAGATACAGAGATATATGTGAAATAGTCTCTGTCCACAAGGAATTCTGAGTCTAGGGGGAGAGACAGATGGACAAACCAGAATTCTGATGGAATGGGGATTCCTGGCTATGGGAACATAGTGGGGAAAGCATCTAACTCAACCTGTTCAGGGTCTGGAAATGTTTCAAAGAAGAGATAAGGCTTGGGCAATGGCCTGAAGGAGTTTCTGGGCAGACAGTGTTCCAGGAAAGGGGAATTGCAGGTGCAAAGACCTAGAGGGGAGAAAAAGCACAGTGTGTACTTGTGTGTGTGTGTGTGAGAGAGAGAGAGAGAGAGAGAGAGAAGATGAAGAAGGAGAAGGAGGAGGAGGAGGAAGGAGAAAAGAGAGGGAAGAGGAAGGGAAAGAGACCCCCGGTAGTTGCCCCAGCTACTGAAGCCATGGTCTTTGAAGCTCTCATTCTGCTTCCCTTGACGTCCCTAAGACAAACCTCTGCACCCTCGTTTGTCATCTCTTCCCATCCTACTCTATATTGTCCACATGGAGCGTCATTGACCCTCCTGGCCCAGGGTCTTTGTATGCATGTCATACTCCCTGCCTACAACACTCTCCTTCCTCTCTACCGTTTCAGCTAGTTCATTTCTGCTCATCCTGCAGATGCCCCTTAGATATCACTTCCTTTTAGGAGTGGGAACCCTTCTTCTATGCTTCTCCTACCTATCCTAGCATTTGTCTTTGAGCTTTACTGCTCTGTCCTCAGCCCCCAGCATGGGACCTGGCACACAGTAGGTGCTTAGTGAATATTTGGTCAATGAATATACGGAAGGCGCAAGGGATTTTCCTCACAGACATCTTCTATTATTTCCCCTTCCTAACTGGCCTTTATGATGCTTTATGATCACCAAGCTTTATTCTCCTTGGTGCCACTTGTCTCGCCACTTGTCTTCTCTTTCCTGGATCACTGCCACAACCTGTTCATGTCTCCGGAGGCATCCCTCTATTGGATCCTGTAAGTCCCCACTTGGAATCATGCTGTGGCTTCCTGTTGCCTCAAATTAACATCCAGCACCCTTGGTTAGCAGTCAAAGCCTTTCCCATTGTATGACATAGGCCACCATGTCTGTACTATAAGACTCTGAGGTCTGCAAGGGCTTGTCCTAGATCTCTTGATGTCTAATGTCCAGCAGAGCATCTGGAACACAGTTTGTGTTCAGTAAATGTGTAAAGAATAAATCAGAGTCATATGAATCAAATGTAGAAAAATATAGTTTTGCGTATTTGAAAAATACAGGCTAAAAAGCCTTTGAACAGGGCGCTTAGTTTTAAGGGAAATGGCCCCAATAAGGAAACAGTTAAATTCAGCACAGCTGACTGCTTAATAATGCCATTCAAGGATATAAATGAAATCAACTTCTTCTGTCACATATACTAACAGGGCTGGTGAGCAGACGCTCAGGGAGGCTGTCTTCCACAGTTATAGAGAAAGCTCCAGCCACGGAAACCACCCACAACCAAACCCAAGGTATGCTGTATTCCTTACTGACCAGCTGGAATTCTGTGATTTTTTTCTTTGGGAGTATAACTTTTCTTCCTTTATTTCTTTCTCCTGCACTATGGTCTACCTTTCAATTTTTTTGCAAAGACATGATCTTGGCAAGTGACTTAACTTTTCTGAAAATCATTTTCTTCCTTTGAAAATTGTTGCCTTCTCAGGCTCTTCCTGTGACAAGTAATAGTGCCACTGTTATTAGAGGTAATAGTAGTGACAATATGAGCAGCTAACATTTCTCCATCGCACATTCTCTGCCAAGCACTGTGCTGAGTACTTCTGCTGAGCACTTTTATGTAGATTCTCATTGAAATTAAAGAGAGAACTCCATGCCCCTTCATTCTTAGCATGGTGCTCAGCATAGAATAAATTCTCAATAAATGTTAGTCTTTATTATAACTTTCTCATTTAATCCTAACAACTGTTTCCTGACATCAGTATTACTTTTATTTTTTTTTTCTGTGTTTTAACAGATGAGGAGTCTGAGGCTTTCAGGGGGTAATAATATTTAAGAGTGAACTTGGGATCCGTACTCGAGAAATCTGTCTCCCAAAGCCATCAACAGAACAGATATAACAGCACTTTGTGAGACGTAGGGCTCTACACATAGATTAGTTGTTATCAATACATACAGGAGGCCAACTAGGTAAGAGGTCAGAGCCTATAAAGAGACAGGGGAAGCACTTTAATAAAACGGGGACATGATTATCAAGTGAGAAATTTTGTCTTAAGTCAGAGGAATTTAGTGTGTGTGTGTGTGTGTGTGTGTGTGTGTCTAGAAGCATGTTTTTTGGAAGGTTTTTTTAAGGACCCAAAAGCCTAAATCTTTAGGATAGAAGGTAGCCAAGGGGGCTTCTGAAATCATTGACATCCCAGGTCACCAGGCTTTCTCTCTTTCGGGCTCATGAGGCTCCTTCAGAGAAAGGAGGTGGGAGGATACAAGCAAGGAAGGGTTTCCTCTCTGTGACCTCCATGGAATCCTTCAGGGTCCTGTGAGGCTCAGGAAGCAGGGATTCCGTCTCTTTTATAGATGCACCAATTGACATGCAAGAGACAAGAGAGCCGCCTGAAGCCTGCCTGTGTACTACTTTGGGGTTTCCGGCCAAAAGTTTCCTGACTTCAAGTATCGTACTCTTTCTTGAGCAAAGCACTTAAAAATTCCAACTCTCAGTAAACCAAAGGTCAACTCTATTACATCGGGCTCCTCCCTCCAATGTTTTCTGGGGACACAAGATCACTGCATAGGTACTCAGGTAATCCAGGTCAGTGCTGGCTCTGCAGTAACTTTCTCCCCAACCTCAGTCAAGCATCTCTTTGGCTCTGATTCCTCATCATGGAGGGCAGCTTGGGCCAGAAGATTGTGAATTCCAGCTTAAAAAGAACAAGATTCTACCGAGTTCAAAATAGGCTTTTAGACACATGTTGTTAGACATTAACACTTAGATTTTAACTTATAAAGATAAAGTTCAAATAGATTTCTTTTGGCTCAGTGCTGCTTCTCTTCCTTCTCTTTCTCCTCCTTGTAGTTCATCTTGTAGTTCCCTTGTAGTCATCTCTCTTCCAAAGGGTGTTAAGATGTTGATCCATCCAGCAATCTGACTTTGAATGGCTCTTGACTGCTTTCCCCCTGGTTAACCACTGGTCTCCTTAATAAGCAACAGGTCCTTGCTCTGTCCTGGAGGTGGGTGAGACTAGCTGTGAGATGGGGGCAGGCAGGCAGCGGCATGACAGAGGGCAGCAGCACTGTCTAGTCCCCTAGTACTGGACGAGTGTTAAAAGGGCTCCGTGACCATCTGCCTTATTTCGTTCACTCAGGGATTACTCAACTTGACAATCACTCTTGTAGAGCCCGGCACGTGCTTTCCCACCAAACTGAAGAGACACAAAAAAGCTTGGGCAACAGTCCAAAGCAGCGTTTATCATTTGCTGTATCAAGCCCAGTGGAATCCGTGCCCCCTGTGAAGCCAGACTGTGGTTTCCACATCATGTCGGTCGGGTACTTCCTCTCGGCTCGGGTGCACCATCTTTTCTACCTTCACCTCTGCCTGCCTGGGGTAGAGGCAAAACTGGTCCTGCAGCTGGGCTCAGAATTTCTGAGTGTTGCCTCTACATTTCTCTGAGTCAACTGAAGGGCTCTCAGTTGCTTCAGCAGAAGTAAAAAGGCCCGGAGAAGAGAGGCCCGTGTCTGCCGCACTGACCAGACCACACTTGGGATGTTGTGCATAGGCCTTGGCAGCCCATTGCACACACGGTGAGACCCATGATCTTCATTTTTAAAGAATCCTTCATTCCAGGGAATCAATTTTATATTTATAGGCATATTTAAAAGAGAGGCATGTCTGGCTGATGTTCAGTTGCACGCACGGTTTGCTGTATCCATTGTTCAGTTCAGTGCTTCAGGATGCCCTGGGTCTTCCTCCCCACCAATGTGGCTACCCCAACCCCTCCCCTGCTGCAGACCTCCCGTGAGGTACCGATTAAAGCCCTAGTGCCTGGGCCATCAGCGTGACCCTGCTCCAGCCCCTAGACCAATGTCTGTTCTCACTAGTCAGGCTTGGGTCATCTGATTTGCTATTATTTTTAATAATGCCACTCTTCTAATGAATGAGGACCGTTATAAACAAACACAAAAATAGTAATTAAGAAAGGGTTAGATAAAAGGAACAAACAGAAGCTCTTATATTTTCTTCTGGCCCTTTGGAGACCACTGATTGAGACCACTTTACTATCTTTTAAATCCAACCTCTTCCCTTCACTCCTCTCATAATCTTTGCTCAGGCATCATCATTTCTCACATGTAACAACCTTCTAGTTGGTTCTCCTGCCTCCAGTCCTTCTACCCTTAAACCTAATCTCCACACAAAAGCAAAAGACATATTACTACGAATGCACGCCGACCTGAGATTTCTCTGCTTAAAGCCCTCCAGTGGCCCCGGCACTAACTGAGGGTTCCCAGTGGAGCATCTGTTCCAGGGAAGTCAAAGGCATGCAGGAGTGAGGTTTTCCTTGCTCAAGTGACTTGGGGAACACCAGGTTATATGGATTTAGGTTTTTAATTTTTATTTTTTATTGCAGGACTCTTACAAGCTTTGAATGTGCTAGGAGAATTGTGAATCTTATGAAAGGACACAATGTACACCATTTCCTAAATTTTTTGGTAATGAAACTTCTTTTCCAGCACATTACTACTAATTGATATTAGTAGTATCAGAACAACATTTCATTGAGCACCCGTTTCGAAAACACTGGCCTTCAAAATAAAGGCCTAATGCCTCAGTGGGGATGTCAATGCCCTTCATCATTTGCCCCCTAAATACAAATCCAGCCTCATTTTTTTGGTGTTCTCTTCCCTCATGAACCCCCACTCCCATCCCTTACTTTAGCCCTGCGGTTCTCAAAGGGATACAGGGATCCCTCTAGGTTGCTAAGACCCTTTCAAGAGGTCCATGAGGTCAAATCTGTTATTTTCTTAATAACACTAGGATGTTATTTGCCTATTTTGCTCTCATTGTCCCATGGATATACACCGGAATTTTCCAGAGGCTGTGTGAGGTGTAAATTTTGCAACAGACTCAATGTAGTAGCAGGTATGATAATCCAGCTCTTTTTTATTAAGCCACATTAAAGAGATTTGAAAAAATGTAAAACAACTTACTTTCCTTTTGTTTTGGAAAATATTGTTACTTTTCACAAAATGTTATAATCTGGGTTTATTGTTATTTTAAATGACTAATAAATATTTTTAAATTTTCTTAGTTTTATCTTCATATACAGCAAATATTGTTGGATGCAACCCACATAAACAAAAGCTCTTTGGGGTTCTTAATAATTTTTAAGAGAATAGAGTCTTTTTTTAACTTTATTTAGGAATAATTGACAAATATAATTGTACATATTTAAAGCGTACACCATGAAGATCGGTATACATACACATTGTAGAATGATGACCAAGGTCATTAACACACCCGTCACCTCACATAGTTAACTCTTTTTTGTGTGTGGAGTGAGAATGGTTTAGATCTACTCTCAGCAGCTTTCCAGTAGACAATACTGCATTATTAACTATAGTCACCGTGCTGTACATTCAGATCTTCAGAACTTATTCTTATAACTGAAAATTTGTACCCTTTGACCTTCATCACCCCACTGCCCTTTCCCCCGAGGCCCTGGAAACCACTGTTCTATTCTGTTTCTATCAAGTTGGCTTTTTTTTTTTTAATTTCACATATAAGTGTCTTTCTCTTTCCAGCTTATTTCACTTAGCACAATGCTCTCCAGATTCATCCATGTTGTTGCAATGGCAGGGTTTCCTTCATTTTTTATGGCTGAATAATATTCTTTGGTATACATACCACATTTTCTTCATCTATTCATCCCTTGAAGGACTTTTCGATTGTTTCCATATCTTGGCTATTGTGAATAGTGCTGCAATGTCCATGAGTGTGCAGATATCTCTTTGAGATCCTGGTTTCAATTCCTTTGGGTATACACCCAGGAGTGGGATTACTAGATCATATGGTAGTTCAATTTTTAATTTTTTGAGGAACTGCCCTACTCTTTTCCATAATAGCTGTACTATTTTACATCCCCACCAACAGTGTATAAGGGTTCCCTTTGCTCCACATCGTCACCAACATTTGTTATCTCTTGTCTTTTTGATAATAGCCATCCTAACAGGTGTGAGGGGATATCTCACTGTGGTTCTGATTTGCATATTCCTGATGATTAGTGATGTTGAGCACTTTTTCATATATCTACTGGCCATTTGTATGTCTTTTTTGCAAAAATGTCTTTTAATTGCCCATTTTTAAATTGAATTGTTTGCCCGTTTTTTAATTGAATCAATCTCCCCAGCCCATTACTTTATTCCTCACTTCACAAACATTCTTAAACGATGCGTATCCCTCGTTTTGGAAGGCCTGGACTGCAACGCAAGGGACTCTGATTTTGAGACCCATCCTTGCCATTTCCTAGCTGTATCATCTTGGTAACAAGGATGTTGATAATAACTACTTCCTTTCATTAGGCACTATGTGCATGGAACTTTATATACATTATTCGTACTACTAACAATAGCCCAGAAGATTTCAACCAGGGGTAGCTTTGCTATACAAGGGATTTGGGGCAATTTCTGGAGACATTTTTGATTTTCACAACTTGGGGTGTGGTGCTGCTACTGGCATCTATTGTGTAGAGGCCAGGGATGCTGTCAAACATTCTACAATGCATAGGACAGCTGCCACAACAAAGAATTATCTGGCCCCAAGTATCTATAGTGCTGAGGCTGAGAAACCCTGCAATAATTCTGTGAGGTAGGTGCTACCCTCATTTTCCAGAGGAGAACCTGGAGGCTCAGAGAGGTTTAGTGACCTGCCCTGGGTGCACAGCTAGTAAGCAGTAGGCCAAGAACTAAACATAGGTTAGTCTTGGCTCCAAAACCCATGCTTTGTAGACGTGAAGTAGATGTTTGTAGACTACTATATCCTGCATGTCCACGTATCTGAATTCCTTTCCTAGACATGCAGAGCCCAGGCTTGGATCCTGGGGTTTGGAGCTAGCACAGCGGTGAGGGGCCTGCCTCATCAGGACAGAAAGACAGAGTCTAAGCTTGGGGTCACATCAGACTAAATAGACAGCTTTGCTGGAAGGTCAATCCAAGTAGGAGGTCACCAGGCATAAGCTGGAGTCTTTGGAATAGAACACAAGAGTTTGGGGTAGAGCATAAGAGACCCCACAGAGAGAATCTATGTGGACCTAGGAGTGAAAACATAAGGATTTTTGATAGTGTGAGTGAGGCCTTCTACCACAGGGGGAAGGCATCGTGTACAAGAGTACAAAGCAAATGAGACCTAGAACAAGTCACTTGCTATCTCCAAAATTCATTTTCCTTTTCTGTGCAACTAGGAGAGCTTCCCTACCTACATTATAAGGACCTACAGAGGGAATGGATTTGAAAGAGATCTGTGAATGACTGCTGTGATTTAGATCACATGTATTCTAATTATGATATTCAAAGGCTTTTTGTCTCCTCCTTCACAAATTATACCACATTCTTGGCTCCCTATTCTTAAGTTGGTGCTAGCTCTGTGTGTATAGAATGAAAGCAACATGAATTTGTTCCTATTTTCTCAATACACTGTCCCCAGTGGTCTGCAGTTTGCCTATTACTCCCCATCACCATCTCTGTTCCAGACTATCTTAACATTATTTGTCAATAAATCATTGCCTTTTCCTGTGTTTGAGCGCCCAAAGGCCATTGTATTTGGGTTCATCTTGAAAATCCAAATAATGTAAGCAGAAAGCATAAATAATAGATCAGCTTCTTATTCCCCGGGGGTCCCGGCAGGCCTGTTCACAAATATAGTTTCTCTCAGTCTCTGTCCAGTTCAATTTTAAGGTCTATGGGAGCAGTGTTTAGACCTGAATAGGAAAGCATTAATGGGGTAGATTCTTTTTCCTATCAATGATCTTCTTAAGTATCACGTGTGCAGAAGTGTAAGTGTGAGGATACATGCGTTCAGAAACGGATAGAATTTGCAAACATCAGAATTCTGGCTTTTTTCCTCTAGTTTTCAAGATGGGAGGAGGGAGAGGTGATGATAACCTTTGTAAAATTGCCATTTATACTTCAAAATAATAATAATAAAAAATCTTCATTAAAAAAGGAACAATTATCCTGCTGTGAATTTAACAAATCTTAGCCTCAGGCCTATTTCTCTGTATTAATTTGCTTTTATTTATTTATTTTTTCCTCTCATACTCTTTCATGTGGAAGCAAGGCAATCAATGAAGGCACTTAACACAATTCTTTCCTCCCCACTAAAAGTGAAAGCTAACATGTGTGAGTTCTTTTTCCCTAGATTTGCACAGAAAGTTTAGAAGCTACCATATATAACTACTGTGCCTGCAGCCTCTCTCCCTCTCAAACTATCTCATAATTATCAAGGTTAATTTCTTAAAATACATATCTTATACTCCCCAGCTGAAAAAGCTTCAACATCGCCACTGCCTGCATTAAGAGATAAAGGGTAAACTACTCATATAGCTTTCAAAACTATCAAATACAGATCTGTGGATTCTGGCCGAAGTAGGTTACCTGGGACCTGATATAACCTCCTGTCCAAAATAACTAAAAAGAAAACTGGACAAAATATATGAAACAACAGTTTTAAGACATTGGACATCAGGCAGTGCAAAAGAGTGATCCACGATAGAGGGGAAACAAATGAGTTAAGCCCTACGATTGCCCCAATTTATTGTCTGGAGGGAGTTTCCAGGCCATAGCACAGGGAGGGAGCCTAAGGCTCCAGACACTTATCAAGGGTCCTCAAGTCTTTATCTGAATACTGATCAGAACACGCATGTGAGGAAACTATCCAAGGACAGGGGAAGCACCACCCTCCAAAATTATAGGAAACAATCACCAGAGCTCACACATGTCTAGAAAGAGTTCTTGTTCCCACCAGCTAGAATAAAACTTTCTCATCATTAGCAGGTAGAGTATTTGGAAGAATTTTGCCTTGGTGGTGAGATAAAATTAGCACTAGACTAAAGCTCCTTCTGGTCCTGCTTGTTAGGCAAATTTAGAACAGATTATATTATTCTCAAGTAATTTAACTGCATCCTAGAATAAAGTTGAAGAGTATTTACAGGAATACAAAACATCTAGCACCCAACCAGATAAAATTCACAATAACTAGTAGCAGCCATAAAAAAATTAATAACCAAGTAAAGAGCAGAAAAATAGGACTGATAATGAGAGAAAAACCAATCAATTAAAACTAAGACATGATAGAAATGACAGAAATAGATAGAATTAGTATATAAGATATTAAAATAGTGATTGTAATTACATTCTGTATGTTCAAAAACTTAGAAGAAAGCATAAGAATGTTAAAGAAAGACATGGAAGATATAAAAAACTCAAATTTTTAGAGATGAATAAAACTATGTCTGAGATTTAAATACATACACACACACACACACACACACACACACACACACACACACAAACATGCTCTGGATGGAATAACAGAAAAAATAGGCTGTGCAGAAGAAAAAAAATTAATGAACTTGAAAACAGCAATAGAAACTGTCTAAAATTAAACACAAAGAGAAAGAAATACTGGAAATAACATCAACAAAGTATCAGTGAGCTGTGGAACAATTTCACGTGGCCTAATATATGTGTAACTAGAGTCCTTGAAAGGGAGCAGGGCAGAAAAAATATTTGAAGAAACAACAGCCAAAAGTTTTTCCAACTTTGATGAAAACTATAGACCATAGATACAAGAAGCTCAATGACCCTCAAACCAATTAACTTGCAGAAAACTCCATCAAGACATATCCTAATCAATTTGCTGAAAACCAAAGATAAAGAGATAATCTTAAAAGGAGCTGGGGCAGGACCATTACATACAAGTGAACACTGACACGAATGATCTCAGAGGAGAATGGAACGTCTTTAAAGTACTGAAAGAAAACATTCTCAACCTGGAATTCTATACCCAATGAGAATATCTTTCTAAAATGAACGCAAAATAAAAATTTTTTTTCAGATATAAGTGAGGTGAAACAATTTGTCATCAGTGGACTTACACTACAGGAAATGTTAAAGAAAGTCTTGCAGACAAAAGGAAAACTATACCAGAAGGAATTCTGCATCTATACAAAGCAATGAAGAGCACTGGAAAAGGTGCTCTGACTCCTTTTTTTTTTTCACTATTAAAATCCTTTAAAAAACAATTTAAAGTATAAAAATGAAGAAATAGATAAATAAATCATATGTAATGCTATATTATACTAGGTAAAGTGGTATATTACTTAAAGAAAGATTGTAACAACTTAAAGATGTATACTATAAACTCCAAAGCAATCACTAAAATAACAAAAAGAGTTATAACTAAGTAAACAAAAGAAATAAAATGGAATGTATTCAATTAATCCAAAAGAAGACAAAAAAAGAAGAAAAAGGAAATAAAAATAGATTAGACAGGTAGAATATAAATATCAAGTTACTAGATTTAAACCTAACCAGATCAATAATCACATTAAATTCTTAAATGTCAATTAAATGGTAGACATTATCAAACTGGTTAAAAAAGGGAGGCCCAACTATATGCTGCTGATAAGAAACTCACTTTAAATTTAGAAATACAAATATGTTACAACTTAAGGGATAGAAAAAAATGCCATGCTAATAATAACCAAAAGGATGCTGTAGTGAAAGTATAGTGCATATTAATAAAAGAAAAAGTAGATTATCAGAGGTAAAATATGACTTTATAATGATAAAATGGTCATTTCATCAAGAGGAGATGAGAATCCTAAATGTTTATGTACCTAAGAAATGGAGCTTCAAAATACATGAAGAAAAAAAACTGATGAAGAAAAAACTCAACACTCTGCTCTTCATAATTTATAGAAAAAGTAGAAAGAAAATAAGGATCTAGTAGATCAACCAACTATCAACCAATTTGACCTAAGTGACATTTGTAGACACATTACCTAACAATAGCAGGTATACATTTTTTTGAGTGTACATACAACTGTTTTCCAACACTAATCATATTCGGAACCATCTTACAAGTCTCAGTAAATTTAAGAGGATTCAAGTCACACCATGTATATTCTATGACTACAATGGAATTCAATTAGAAATCAATAACAAATACTTCTGGAAAATCCCCAAATATTTGGAAACTAAGTAATACACATCTAAATATCCCATGGGTTAAAGAATAAATCAAAAGGGACATCACAAATAGTTTGAACTGAATAAAAATGAATATAACATTAAAAATTTATGGGATGCAGCTAAAGCAGTACTTACAGGGAAATTTATAGCAGTCAACACCGATATTAGAAAAGTCCCAAACCAATGACTTTAGTTTCCGCCGTAGGATATAAAGCTATTCATAATCCAACTCTGCATACTTTTATAGTGACATCTCTCTCTACTATTGACCAATACTAGTCCAATACCAGTAACAGTTGTGACATCAATAGTAGTAACAGCTGCTGCCAATTTATTGAGAACTTACTACATGCCAGATATTTTTCTATACATTACCTCATTTAATATTCCAGTAAGTATCTTATGTATGGTCTCATTTATTCCTTACTACAATTCTCTGAGGCAGTATTATTATCTCCATTTTAATAAGGAGAATATTTTGTTTTGAGGAGATAATAGAACTTGTCCAAGGTCACATAATCACACTGCCATTAAAAAATTATTGAACGTCTACTACGGGGAAGGTACTCTAAGGCAGAGCCAGTGAGTTGCAGATTCAGGACTCAGATCTGCATGGCTTTAAAACCTATTCTCGTAGCCATCTTGCTTTGTTGCCATTTGTATACTCCTTGATTCTCCATAAACTTTCCCTTCCAGCTTTAGGGGCTCTATACAATGTTTGCAACATAGTTGGGATACAGGAATTGGAAAGGAACCTTCATAATTCATTGAATGATTATTCTATATCAGATTTTATGTTTGCCTTTCACATATATTATCACCTTTATTCTTCATCAGGACTGTGTGAACACAGTAGTGTTATGTGCATTCCAGCTTCCAAATATATTTGATTCTTTCTTCTTTTCTACATTTTCTCTACTAGCACCGTGGCCCAGGACACCAACATTTCTTGTCCAGACTACTGTTACATTTCATAATTGGTTTCCCAACCTTCCATTCTTGCCTCCTCAAAATCTGTTTTCCGCAAAGCAGTAATAATAATCTTTTAAATAATATTTTTAAAAATATACATCAGACCATGTATCATCTGTGCTTAGAAATCATCAAGTGCACTTAGATTAAAAGACAAACTAACTCCTTAATGTGGCAAATGAGGATCAGTATGATCTGGTCCCTGTCCCATCTTGTCAACGTCATCTCTTTCCACTTTGCTCTTGGCTACAACCAGCCTGGCCATACTGGGCTTTCAGTTCTTGGAATATACCAATCACTTTCCCTTCTGTAGCTTTCACACATGCTGTTCCTTTTACCTGGAGTGCATTCTTCTACTCTCACTTGGACAATTCTATTCATGCTTCATATTCCACCTTGTATATCATTTCCTGTCGTCTTTTTTGACCCTCTTCCAATATCATTTTGCCTCATTAACCCTGTCATAGCTTCCTGTTCTTTCGCTTTCTTGCTCTTATCACAATTTAGAATCACATATCTATTTGTGGCACTGAGATTCAGCAGAGATCTAGATTGTACACGAGTCAGTAGTCAATTCTCCATCTTAGTCTATTTTGCAGCAGTGTTTTACCCCCACTTTTCCATTTTTGAAACAATTTCTTCTGTTGGCTCCCATGGCACCACACTCTTACATTTTCCATCCTCCTCCACAGACAATGCTTCTCATTTCCCTTTGCTAGAGCCCCCTTCTCTTTCAGAATTCTAAATGTTGGCAGGCCTTGTGCTCAGTGCTCGACCATGATCTTGTCTCCATTTTCCATATCTCATCTTTATGCGAGGCTTTAAATCTCAATCATTCACTAATTACCACCTGCCTACTCAATATCTCTACTTGGACGTCAAACAGGCATCTCAGACAACATGACTGAAGCAGATTCTTCACACCCCAAAATACATAAAAAAGATCCTCTCAAGGCTTTCCCATCTGAGTAAATTTCTCCACTATCCATTCAATTGCTCAGACAAAAATATTTACAAGTCACTCCTGATTGCTCTCTTTTTCTCAGACCTAATTATTAACTATCAGTAAATACTGTTGACTTAGATTCCAAAACATATCTGAAATGTGGTCTTTCTAACCATCTCTACTGCAACAATCCTAGCCTAAGAGCCACCACTGTGCTCCAGCTAGATTTTGGCATTAGCCTGCTAACTAGTCTCTCAACCCACAGTCTTGCAGCCCCTCCCATGGTTTATCTTCTGTAAGAGCAGTCAGAGGGAGGGAACATTTAACAGTTTCTTAAAATCCTTTCTTAAAATCCTCTCATATCTTCCAATTGCAACCAGAATGAAATCCAAACTGTGGTGGTCTACATGGTCCCACATGTCTGGATCTGCCTATATCTCCCATCTCGTGTCCTTTCACTCTTCTCCTATTTACTGTTTCTGCCACAGTGGCTTTTCTGTTCCAAGAGCATGCCAAGCTCATTTCTATTTCAGGGCCTTTGATTATATCTTCCACTTGGAGTGCTTTCCTCCAAAATGTTTTTGTAGCTGACTCCTCATTATAAACTTTTTGAATATCATCTCCTCAGACAAGCCTTTCCTCCCCTTCTTTTGCTATAGTTCCTCCACTATCATCCTCCAGTATTATTTCCATCATAGAACTTCTCAGAATCTAATATTATAGCATTTTTATTTATCTATATATTTATTGCCCCTTTCCACCAAAATGGAAGTTTCTTGAAGACATGGACTGTCTCTGTTGCTCTGCTGCTTTAGACCTTAGAAAAGTACCTGGTTCATAATAGTCAAATATTTGTTCACTGACTATCTAGATTTTCTTTGCTGAAATTGTTTGTCTTGGCAGACCTCAATGATCTTCTAATCAGATACCAAAGATTTGAAAATAGTTTTTCATGCCAATGTATGTCCTTTTTCAAAGCTGACTTGAACAACTAAGTCCCAATTAAGGCAAAGAGTTCTGCTAGAAGGAAGAAATGCAATGACTCACCCATAATATGTATCTGTCTTGTCCCAAGCTGGAAAGCCCCTTTGAAATCTCAAAGGCCTCCCAGTGAAACTGAAGCATTATCTAGAGAAGGGAAAGTTGTGGGAACCAATTTCAGATTAGGAAGCTGAGATCAGCTTAGATTGGCATTGATTAGTTTTATTAAATCTTCAACTTGTTCAGAAATTTAAGCATTATTGCAACTTCTTTGTGATGGAGCTGAGGTTCTAGAAACTAGCTGGCAGTTTAACAGTGTGCTTGTATTTGCCTACTTACTACGTGTTAGATTCTTTACAAGGTTCTGGGAATGCAAAGAGAGAAAGACAGGGAAGGAGATGAATATACACACAATCAATCCCAGTGCATCATAATCAGCACTACAGCAGAAGAGTATAGAAGAGTGAGTGTCTAAATACTGAGGCGTCAGGAAGGATCTACACAGAAGGTGACACTGGGAGGTCAAGCAAAGTGTTCACCTGGCAGATCAGACAGGAAGGCATTCTATGCAAGGCTCAGTGAAGAGAGAGGAGCAAGGCTGTTTCCGGCAATAGCGAGCATTTTGGAGGGGCTAGATGGTAGGATGCTTGGGGGTGAATGGTAGAAAATGAGGCAGGCTAAGCCAGCCCACAGAAAACCTTGAATGGGCTAAGGCGTGTGGATATGATCTGAAAAATAATAAGCTGAGTCAAGATGGCCTTGAAGCTAAGACAGAGGGAAGGTGATGACCTATAGGGATTTGGAGTTGGGCTTGCTAAGTTTAGAGATAGGGTGGTGGATCCTTCATTCCTTTTTTTGCCCTAAAAATGTGCAGGCAGATGTAATGAAATAATGTTTAGCCCCATTCCCCCGGTAGGGTTGGGAAAATTCTGAAGTAGAAAAGACTAGTACTTGTGTTAGGTATGGAGTGTTAGAAGGAGAAGGAGAAGAAGGAGTGTTCCAGCAACTACTCTGGTTATACACGTACATACATGCACACACGCACAAACTCACATACACACATACGTGGCCATTTTCTTTTTACATGAATGCTCATAGCAACTTTAGTTGAAAGAGCCTCAAACTGGAAGCAACCCAAAGGTCCATCAATACATGAGTGGACAAACAAACCTGGCACAAATCTATAACAGAACGCCACTCACAAAAACTTAAAAAAAATGAATAGCTGATACATGCAAGAATAAATCTGAAAACAACCAGGCTGAGAGGGAGAAGCCAGCTTAAAAAACCAGCACGTACTATATGATTCCATCTATGACAAATTTAAAAATTCAAAATATTCCATAGTGAAAGAAAGTAGACTTATAACTGTGTGGGGTGTGGCCCTATTATTAACTTTACAAGAACTGCAAGAAAGAACAAGGTCCTATTATTATTCTCCTTTCATAGATATAAAGGAGTCTGCTTATGGTCCACTGATTTTCTGGGAGTCTTTCTCTGCCACCAGACGTTATGCTGTTTTTAACCTAAATATGATGTTAGTATTTTAAAAACATCATTACAATTTTTACTATCAACTATTTAAACAATAATAGCAAGAATTTTGTTGGTTTTCCGCTGTCCATGTCTGCAAATACCCCAATCTGGTAGCATATAAAAATCATCTAGAGGATTTATTAAAATAGAGATTCTTATTTCCTATCCTAGATAAGTAGTTCTTAGATGTTAGAAGTATTAGAAACATCTGGGAAACTTGGTAAAAATACGTAGGTAGGGTCTCTGTATTGTTTTATCATCGCTCCAGGTGATTCTGATAAGCACTGAAATTTGATAATCACCGTCCAAATAAATTAGGATGTCCTGGGTTGCAGCTTGATGTTTGTATTTTTCAAAGGTCTATTAGATGGTTCTTCAAACAATCCATGGAAGAAATTTTAGCAGCAGGATATAATCTAAATTCATCATTGTCTCACACAGAATCCTTCAAAGCCTGGCCCCAAACTACCTTTCCAGCCTTATCTGTCACTCTCTTCCGAACAGTATACATTCCTGCCAGCCTGAACTTCTCACAGTTCCTCATGATGTCATCCAATGGAACATCCACAAAGTAGAAGGCATTGTTCTTTCACAACTTCAGTCCTTTCCACACTTTTTCTCAAAATGCTCATCCCCTTTCTCTTTCTAGAGACTCATGTTTTTCAGGTGGAAGTCTGCTCAAATATCCTCCCCTCATCAAAGCCTTCTCTGATATCCTGGGCCCCCTCCTCTATGTTATCTTGGCATTTTAGGATCATCATTTTACTTTCTCTGTTGACATACTTCACTGCCTGCAAGTCAGAGAACCCAATGAAAATTGCATGGGCATTTGGATCACGTGGATCTGTGGAGATTCTCAGCTCTGACACTTAGTAGCTGTGTGAACTTGGTCAAATTATTTAACTTCTTTAAACCTCAGCTTCCTTCTGGGAAATTAAGATAATAATTGGATCTCTTCCACAGAGTTTTTATGAAGATTGAAGAGATAACAAATGCAAAGCATCTCCTATAGTGACTGGCATATAGTAAGCACTCCACATAGAGTAGCCATTATTGATGTTACACTGTAGTTACAGGATACTGTATTGTTCTTATTCACCTTCATATTTATAGCACATGGGAGGCACCAAAAGTTCTGCTAATGAATTTATCTTCCACATGACCTGAGCACATGCAAAGCTTTCTGTTCTAGGGAATTCCATTAGAGACAAAGTTTGCTAAACTACAAACCATGTTCCTGGCATGAGAAAGGTGCAATGCAGCATCTACACCACACACTTCAAATATATAAACACTGGGCCTTGTTGAAGGCTTGCCACACACACCAAATTGCAGTGCTTCGTGCCTACAAAGCTAGTAACCCAAGCATGGCTTGCACACCCCATGTGCACACACTACCTTCTCCAGAAATGTCCTGGAACAAGCAATTCTTGGCTTTGCAAGTTTGTGGCCATGGAAACAACCCTTACAGTCCTACACTCCATTCCAGAGAAACAGGGCAAGAAGTACTTCCACAAACAAACACAGAAGTTGGGTTGAAGGAGACAGTACACAATCTGGTGGGGTATTTTAACAATGAAGTCAAGACTAATTACGGAATCTCCAGCAGTCTTGACAGTAAAAAGAGTAAGCATTTTAGGCAAAGGGGAGGAGGAAATGGGCAAAGGTGCTACTTACTGATTTCTGGGGTCTGGATTCTATTTATCATTGGGCACTGCCAAAGTAGCAGTGAGAAAAAGCAATAAAATGGAACAATTCTCTCTCCAGGCATTTCAATTCCTTTTGGAGTTTTATTACCAAATGGCTGACACTCTGAATTTCTGCATGAATGATTCAGATATATTAAGGATTAGGAGTGGGAAGGAAGTAGAGTAACAGTCCTAATTGAGGTTCTCTGGTGATTAATTTTGCCCCTGCTTCAATCCATCCTCCACAAAGTCACTGGCAAAGTATTCCTAAAACTCTAATCAGATGAGTTTACTCCTGACTGAAGGCCTTCAATAGCAACCCACTGCTTACAGGATAAAATCCTGTCCCCTAAATGAGAAGATGAGTCCCTTCATGTCTGGCCCCAGGAGCTTCTGTTGCCTGATGTTCTCTTACATTTTAGTCTTATGAAAATATGGGCTTTTCTCAGAATGAAGAATGTGGTTTCCTGAAGCTCCATGCCTTTGCAAATATTCTCTATTTTTTTTTTATGAATGCCCTCCCTCACTTGACCTACTTAGCCAACTCCTATTCATTTTTTAAGATCCTGTGTCATGCTTTCTTTGATCACTCTTACCTTTCTCATATTTCCCTCCTCTATGAGTTGGCTGTCTGTTCTTATGTCACTGTTCCCAACACATACCTCCATCCTAATACTGTAATGCAATTAGATATTAACATCTTGTCTCCGTCATTAGACTGGGAACTCCTTGAGGGCGGGAGTATCGGTATTAGAGGGAGGACTTTCCATAATTCTGCCCACTTCAACCTCCAAAGTCCACCTTCACCCCGGATTAGCACTGTCATGTATGTGTGCTGATAGGGAAAGAGAGAAGGCCACTAACATTTTGAGTTGGGTAATGGAGAGAGTATTACAGAAAGTAATAGTTCGTGTGTACCAGACATCGTGGTGGGAACATGAAGCTGAATTAAACAGAGTACTTTCTCTTGAATTTTTACTTCTGGAATAGCTATCATATTTAATGAATTGTGAGAGCTTATTAAGTATGTTATCTCAGTTAGTTAAACCAAACAACCTTGGAAGATAGGTCCAATTGTTATGCAATTTTAGAAATGAGAATAAGAGAGCCCAATGGCTTTTCCAAGATTTCACACCTTGTAAGAGATCCAGAATTGGAACCAACTTCCAAGGTGAAGAACATTCTTCAAATAACTAAATCTACTATTTATTAAGCATCTGCTATTTTCCAGAAACTGTGTTAAGTTCCATACGTATATTATCACTAATTTATAATAAGCCATTGTGATGATCAGGATTACTTCCACTTTGTAGATAAGGAAACTGTGGCTCAGAGAGACAGAGTAATTTTTTCTAGGAACAGATGACAGGCAAGGAGCAGAATCAGTATCTGAACCTGGATCCAACTGACACCAAAACACCAATCTTTCTATATCCATGTTTGTTGAAGTTTTTACTTCATGGTCACCCAATTCCCTCGTAACATGCAAGAGCTCATAGAAATCCACACAGAAAGCCCCCTAGGAGAATGAAGGTTTAAGCAGTCTCTGCGAGATCATAATAAGGTGGAGGAAAAAGGTCATCCCACTGAAGAGGTAAATAAAGTGGTCTTGGAAATCTCTGTGCACGAATAGAAAGCATCTATTATTAAAAGCTATTTTAGCAAACAAGAACAGAAGAATCTATTTCTCTTCTTTCCTGTTTTCCAATTCTTGCACATCCATCAAGGAATCCATCTAATAGGCCCTTTGACAACAGCTGGGATAATGCAGACAACTTGGACACCTTCAGCATAGTGAATGACCAATATGGTGAAGACTCAAAACCACATACTTTGAGGGGAATTTGAAAGAGCATGGATATTTTAGGCAGGAGAATGAATGATTCAGCACATATAAGAGAGGACTCATTGAGTATTTGGAGGGTTTGCATCAAGTAGATGGAGCAAAACCAGGACAGAAACCCTGAGGAAGCTTAGATTACCTCCTAGGGCCACTATGTAGAAACAACCAAGAAACACATTTCTTCTCAACTGATATAAGAGAATTTCCTAAATTACATGGGGAGAGGTGGTGGGGTGTCCATCATGGGAGATGCTCCAATAAAGGTGGTATGACCACTTGGTGGGGATGTTGTAGAGTAAATTCAAGAATTGTTAAGGCTTTTAAAATTCCTGCCATTTCAGGCCCCTCTGATTCTGAAAGCTGCATTGAATTTAAATGAATAACACTAAAACCATATTTACCACAGGCATTACCATGCCTCTAGACATCTGAGGGGATGGATGTCATCTTTGCTGTTTAGATGGGAACATCTAGTTGGGAATAGAATCCAATCATACTAGGCTCCAAATGGACGAGCCACTGGGGTATAGCAAATCAGAGCCCCTTAGGGGAGAAGATGAGTCACAGATTACAATCATAGCCCGTGTCGTTACAGTCTCCTGGGTCCTGTGCTACACAGCATTGAAATAGGCTGAAAATATTATCTCCTTGGGGTGATAAAATATTCCTCGGTAAGCACGCAGATTCATTTTCCTAAAACAAATAAATCTCTTGTGCTTTTCTTCTAGATTTTCTGTCAACAGGGTGAGAACTTTGCCTGCCAAAAATCTGTCTAAAAAATAAGTGCATCATTTGAGAGAAACTGTACAAAGAGTAAACACATGGAAGGTCTCCTACCAGAGGTCGAACTAGGTTCAAAACATTTGCCTATTTTGATGGGAGTTGTAGAATCAGGGCTACCAAAATGTACATTTTTTTGTGTGTGTGAAGAATTGAGGGGTCTAAATTCCCAGCAACTTCCAATTTTTACTAAAGTCCTATAGTCAAGAACACAAATGGCTTTAGGTAATAAAGAAAAAACTATTGCCCAAAGTATAAATTCCATCTAATAACTCAAACCTCTATTGTTTTCCCCTTGAGTTTTAGCATGCTTAGACTGAGATTTGAATGCTAAACCTAGGCCAAACAGAACTTTGCTCCAAGAATTCCCAGTCCTGGCGACTTGGAGGTTGCTTTGAAAACACTTGTAATGGGAGCATTTTGCAGAGGTAACATGTATTGATTTATTCTTTGGAAAATTGTTCTTGAGTACTACCTCTGTGCCAAGTATTCTGCTGGGCATAAGAGTAGAGAAAACGAATAAGACATTGCTCCTTCCCTGAACAATCTCATAATTTAATGGTGGGGTAGACAGACTTACAAGTATGTAATGCAGTGTTCTGAGGTATTTATAAGGAATAATAGTGATGTAAAGGAAGTAATAACTGACTAGGCATTCTGTGTGTAGGGGAGTGCAGGCTGGTTGAAGCTTACAGGAGAAAGTTTTTCGAAAGAATTAATATGTAACCTGAGAGCTGAATGTGAGAGTTTCTCTTTTCCTATATAGGTAAAAGATGAAAGGGCATTCCAGAGGGAAGGAGGAGAATATGCAAAAGTGCCAAGTTATGAAAAAGGGTGGTATATTTAGGAAAACTTGAATTTGGCTAGTAGGGTACGGATAGAGTTGTACAGAAGATGCATCTGGGAGGTAGCAAAGAGTAGAGGGAGTATTAGTCTGTGCAAATGCAATCATCCTTTGTCTGTGGGGAGGCAAAAAGTTTTTGAAGAGGGAAGTGACAAGATCAGATTTTATGATTTATAAATGTGTGTGTCCATAATGTGGAGATTGGACTGGAGGGGAAAGAGACTGGAATCTGGAAGGACAATTAAAAGTTGATTAGAAAATTTATATGTTTGATTAAATCTAGTGGTGGTAAGCCTATGGGGAAATCTGAATTCTCATACACTATGGATGGAAATGTAAATTGGTACAATTTTTTAGAAGACAATTTCATAATATGTAGTGCTTACATTTCTAGAATTTTTCTTATAGATATATTCACACAATGCATAACAATATTTGCTATGAACAATTGTGAACAACCTGAATGTCCATCAATAGGAAACTGGCTAAATAAAGCAGCATGTGTTCATACAATGTAATAGGCTGAAATCAAAAAAATAATAAGCAGATACATACATATTGGTATAAAAAGTTGTCAAGGTATATCATTAAGGGAAAAAAGTGAGTTGAAGTACAGGTTATAGCTAGCTTGTTAGATTAGATATAGTAATTGGTAACGATTCTGTTATGAATAACTGGAAAAACTAAACCAAAATGAACAATATAGTCTGAAGGAAGTGGAGAGCCACAAAGTCATTGAAGAATTATAGGTCTAAGATTCAGGAAAATAAGAGAATCTGGAGAAATGAGCCCAATATGAAGAGTAGCTTTTCTACTAGAAGTGTCTTCTGGTTCTGGATAAGGTATCTAAGAAGCTGAGAAATTGTATATAGAGCTTCAACAAATTCCTAAAGCTAAGAGTGTGAAAAATGGAGTTTGGGATGCCCAAACTATGAGGTATGATTCTGATAAACACTTTTATTTCCAGTTGAGAAGTTAAAAGTCTATACGTAGGAGTAATGGCAAACCAGAAATACATTTCCCTCAAAGAGAATGAAGTCTAGCTTTAAAATATCTTAATGTCAAATTGGATGGACACAGGATAGCTACTGACACTAATAAATCTGCCCAAAGCCAATGTACATATTTTCTAGGGGAAAATACATTTTCCCAAATTTAAATTAAATCCACATTTTTTTTAATATAAAATGACCAGCATTCAGTTAAAAAAAAAAAAAAAAAAAACAAGGCATACGAGGAGACAAGAGACAGGACTGAAAATCAGTCGAAACAATACACAAAAGAAACAGGCCAATGGGGTATCCAGATAGTGGAGGTGTAAGGTAGAAATATTTAAAATAGATATGCTTAATTCATCCAAGAAAATAAAAAATAATACTAAGAATTTCAGCAGAAAATTGAAAATTCTATAAAGTAACCAAATGGAAATTCTAGTATAGAAACTAAAATTAACAACGTGGATGGATTTAATTACAGGTTAGAACAATTGAAGAGAATTAGTGAACTGGAAAATTGACAGAAAAATATAAGACAAAATGACATGGAGATATGAGTTATGAAAAATACAGAAAAGAGTGGAAGAGACCTTAAATGTCATCTAGATCACGTTGACTACGGTAGAGATTGGTGAGATGTTCACCAAAACTCTTTCTATTTCTTCCTGGGCACAAAGACCTGGACTACATTGTCCAGCCTCCCTTAAAGTTGAATAAAGTCATGTGACTGAGTTCCTGCCAATAGGATATAGGAGGAAGTGATTATTCCACTTCCAGGTGTGGCTTATAAAAGACATTTTTTGTAGTCCTCCTCTCTTCTCCTGTCTGGGATGTTGATGCCCAAGTGACTTTGAGCACAACATGTTGAAGATAGCTGAGGCTCTGTCATCCGAGGTTCATTTCTAAATGACTGCGTGGAGCAGAGTATTTCAATCCCTGCCTCTGAATGGGCTTTACATGAATGAGAAATAAATTGCTGTCGCTTTAAGATACTGAGTTCAGAGTTTCTCTCTTACAGTAGTTAGCATTAGCTTAACTAATATTCTCAGCCATTCCAAGAGCCTTTTTTTGCCACACCTCTACCAAGTCTACTTTCAGATTGGACACCTACGGCAAAGAGGAAGGCCCAAGTTTCCCAGACAGCTCATTCCTTCTGTTGAAAGATCTGTCACTTGAAACAATTTCTTCCTAATATTCCCTCTTTGTGAACTTACTCATTTGACTAATTTATTTATCTGAGGCCTCTTTCAGAGTCAACCCTTTAGATACTGAATCAAGCCCTCATAAAGAATTTCCATTTTGATACGTTTTTGAAAGAAGACTGGAAAACTAACATCGTCCAGCTGAACGACCTTAAGTAGATCTCTTTTCCTTGAACTTGGCCTCAGTCTGTGAAATGACTGCATTATATTAAAATGATCTCTATCGTCTCTTTTTGTTCAGAAAAGGTGAGATTGATTTCCACCAGTTAGCTCAGAAAAAAGAATACAGAACAGGACTTAAAAAGGCATAAAGTAAGTGTTCTATTACATATAATATAATGCAAATGTATATCCACATCCATATGTAGTTGAAATGAGAAGATTGAAGACTAGATTTACATCTATATGGAAAGAAAGACTATATTTCATACACTTACACGTTCACAAAATTCAAAATCCTCTTTAAGCGTCATTTAATCCAGTTCTTCCCTTACCCATCATCCCTTTTCAGCTTCTGAAACTTTAATTCCTTCTACCACAGCTCCATCAAGTGGATGTTCAGCTGCTGCTTGAATTCCTCTAGTGACAGGCAAGTCATTACATTCCAGGGAAGCAACGCAGTTTATTGCTGAGCAGCAGAATTTTGATAGTTAAATATTAAGAATTAAATTTAATGATGTCTGAAAATATTTTGACTATAGGATGACGTGTTCTTTTTTTTTCTTTCTTTCTTTTTGGTGAGGAAGACCAGCGCTCAGCTAACATCTGTTGCCAATCCTCCTCTTTTTTGCTGAGGAAGACTGGCCCTGGGCTAACATCCGTGCCCATCTTCCTCTACTTTATATGGGACGCCGCCACAGCATGGCTGACAAGCAGTGCGTCAGCAGGCGCCTGGGATCCGAACCTGCGAACCCGAGGCTGCCACAGCGCGGACTAAACTGCTGCACCACTGGGCCAGCCCCGAGGATTACATGTTCTTATGTGCACACACACACATATTAGCACAGTAGACACTATAGACATGTGAAGGGACAGGTAAACACAAATAGTGTATACTCACAAGTAGTGTAAAACATGCACACACGAAATTGTTCGTAGACATTGACATTTATGCATATCACATGGCATCACTTGCTCATCATTTTGACTGTGTCAGGATATGAGAACACTTTACTCACTCTTTTCAATGAGGATAAGGCCATTTCTTATGTCTTTAAGAGATGTAGAACAAGCCTTGATCTAATAGGTCTTGTACGAAGAGAGAAAGATAGTTTTCCACAGTACTGCCGCTTTTGTTATTGGCTGCTCCACTCTGACCCTCTGAACACAAGAGTTTCCCCTCAGTAGGCCACAGGACGACACATGGTGTGAGGAGACGATTCAGGTGGAATCTGGCATCTTGGGACAACCTGCTTTTTCTTATATTGTGCAATGAATTAAATCCATCCCCATCCCTTTTTCTGGAACACCGTCATATCATATCTGCATTATTCAGCATGTTTGGGGGTCAAGGGCTGTACCCTTACTACCTAAAGTGGCTAAATATCAAAATATTTACAGATCACTCTGGAGCTGACAAAGTACCTTATGATGCATTGGTTATTTAACTTTCATAACCACTGTCGAGTTAGGCAGGGCAGGGATCCTTATCTCAAACTCTAGTTAGGAAATCTGAGGGCCAGTGGAGTTAGTTCCATTCACCCTCTTCCTACGTAACTAACAACCTCTTGTTTTGTTTCAGATGGCAACGTGTCTAGTCTAAAATATGTGGCCTTCTGGGGCCGCCGGTGGCGCAGCGGTTTAGTCCGCGCTTTGGCAGCCCAAGATTGGCGGGTTGGATCCCGGGAGCCGGCGGACGCAATGCTTGTCAAGCCATGCCGCGGCGGCATCCCATATAAAGTAGAGGAAGACGGGCACGGATGTTAGCCCAGGGCCAGTCTTCCTCAGCAAAAAGAGGAGGATTGGCAGCGGATGTTAGCTCAGGGCGGGTCTTCCCCACCAAAAATAAAATAAATAAATAAATAAAATGTGTGGTCTTCTATAAATTTTTCCAACAGGGGTTGGCACGCTGCTCATTCTGGCCAATGAGGTACAGGTAGGAGTTCTCAGTGATGGTGCTCATTTCCTGAATAAAAAGACCAAGTTTGGCCATAAAAAGGACACTTCTTCCTTCTTTCTGTCTGGAAAGCAGGTGTGATGTCTGGCGACACTGCAGCTACCTTGTAACAACAGAAACCACAACTATAATAATCAGAGCTGACATACATTAGCCCTTACTCTAAGTGGATATTTCTAATCACTTTCTATAGACAAGCCCATTTAAATCTCATAACAATTATTACAAAAGACAGGAAGACTGAGGCATAGAAAGATGGAGTAACTTGTCCAAGGTTCCAGGGTTAACAAGTAATCAAGCAGGATTTGAACCCAGGTAGTTGGGTTCCAGGGGCCAAGCTGAGGATGGCAGAGCAGAAAGTGAGAAGAGTCTGGGTTCCCAATAGTGTTCCTGAGCACCCACGCCAGCCCCAGACGCGCACCCCTGGTCTGGTTACATCCCCAAACCAAATCTCTCGCTGTTTAAGCCGCTGTCACAAGGGGTTTTCTTGGAGCTGACTGCAATCCTGGCTGCCGTTTAGTTTGTGGTGATATACAGGAGAGAGCCCTGGGCCCGGTGCCAGATGAGCTTGGTTTGAGTTCAAGCTCTGCCAGGTCACTAGCTGTGGAGCACTGTGAAAGTCACTGCAGTTCCCTGGTCTCAGTTTCCTCATCTTTGAACAAAGAGAATTAAATGAGATTCCTTTCTAAGCCTTTCAAAGTCTGCTCTTCTGAGATTCTTCGTGTTTCTCACGGCAGTCATTTCATATTTTCTGATGTGTTAATTGCTACATCAAAGGATAGACAAGAAGCAGCACTTTCGATGTGCAAGTCCTCTACATTCAGAGGTAAGTGGCTCAGCTGTGTCTGAACCTGGCCCTGGTCCTTCAGCACCCTGCTGGTTGTTAGTTCATGAAAGTCACTTGAGAAATGCCATTAGAGACCAGCTTGCTGTATAGCCTTAATATCTCACCATTTCCCTTTATAACTATCCATCAAGCACATGAATTTCTATTCACTTCTGTCAAAAAGCCTTGCAAAGCCCCAGAACCAGCAGTAGCAGGAGTGAGCGAGAGCTAAGCTAAGAGGAGACAACTTCGCCAGGCCAACTACACATCATAACTTAAGTTTGCTCTTTCTCAGTCATTCCTCAGAGTTGTTGGAGTCACTATAAATCACCACTTTAGTTTCAGTGTAAGAAATTGTCTGTTTTAACAAAATGTCAACAAAATAGGACAAAACAACAAAAAGTTCCAATCGCATACCCAAGTAAGTTCTGGTGGTAACAGCGGAAGGACAGACACTAAAGCTCTCTTACTCTTCGGCTCTCGGGCCTTCTATTGCCTGATCATTAAGAGAAGACTGCGTGAACGCGGTGTTTTGATGGCCTTTAAGGACGTACAGAGCCAGGGGCTAATTGAGTACATTGAGCAGATCATCTTGTCTGGATGTTCTCGATCTTTGCTGCAAATTAGAATCACCCGGGGGCTTTTAAAAATTCTGAAGTCCAGGCTTCACCCTAAACCACTTAAATCAGAGTCTGTGTGAGTGGCACACAGACATGAGTATATTTAAAGTTTCCAGGTGGTTCCACGTACAGCCAAGATTGACAACCACTCATCTCAGCCAGATTCAGGTGAGAGGCAGAGGCTCGGCGAGGGGAAGCAGCTCGCCCAAAGTCTCACCTTCGTTTTCAGACTCAGGTCTGCTGATTCCTGTGGTCTTTGCTGTCTACCGTGTCAGAGCCACCTCATGCCCTGGGAATTCTGGTCCCAGACAACATTTACCACGCTGCCCATTCAAACGCCAGTGTGGAATTGTATTTGCAAAGGCATGAAAAAGAGCTTTGGCTCAGATGTTGTTTTGAGAATCAACCTGAAACTTTCCATGCCTACAAAAGTCTGTTGTGAAGACAGGCAGGCTAGGCAGCCCGGGGTCCGGGGAATGATCCCGTTCTACAGCATGGAGGGGCAGGGAGGGCTGGGAGATGGACAGGCAGAGGAAGGGAGAGGGAAGAAGCAAACTACATCTGCAGGGTACCTACTTCTTTGAGTGGGGCCGAGTGCTAAACACTTTACGTAGACGAGCTCATTTTTCAAACCCAGTCTATTTAGTTGGCATCAACAGAAATAGCAGTATTCTTAAAATATTTGAGTAACTCTGTTGAGATTGGTAAATAGTTGTTGCTCCCAGATAGTTGATTGTCGTCCCCCCTCCCTGCTATCCCATCTCCTGGCTGCTTCTTCTTTAGGACCCTCTTGATCTCTCTTTGGTTCAGCACCCAAATGATTAACATGTGGCACAAAGGAGACCGTTGGACCCTGCTCTGGTGCTAAGGTCCCAATGCCTTCTGGTTACACAGTAACTTGTGTTTCATGAATTGTTAAATCTTTTGATATCACCTCTGTTCACATCCTCCCCCTCCCACAGCAAGACAGAGCCATAACTTTACAGATGAAAAAGGAGATGCTCAGAGAGGGTGCAAGATTTGTCCAAGGTCACACAGCAAATATAGGGCAGTCACCCCAGCCACTCCCTGCATATGAGTCTTCAGTCAGTGGATTTGTTTGAAGGATGATGCCTGCAGGTATTCAACTGTGCATTTTAATTCTTCATCTCCTCTTTAAAGCCTTAGCATGAAAAAAGGAATACTAGAATGGCTTTACTATGTCTCTCACATACAAAATATACTAGGATGGCTGCAGTGAAGATCCAACGTTGCCCATGGAGTTTTTTTTAAACAAACAAAAAATGATTTGAGGGGAAAAGAATGATGATTTTAGGTCCAGCCTGGAAACTTCTCTCCAGGACTTGAGTTTGGAGTAAATCATGTAACTGTATTGCCTGTATCCACTAACGACTCCCCTTCCTCATTCCAGAATCTCCACCCAAGACTTCACAACACTGATCAACACTCTCAGGTACTGCCTGGGCCCGTGTCGGCACTACTCCGTAATGTGTGAGAAGCACTTAAACGCAAGGAGTGCTAAATAAGTACCATTTACTGCCCCTTTCCCACCACTTTTCCACAGCACAAATAAATCTGGAGATAATTTTTAATAGTGCAGAGCTGGGCTATTTATTCTGCATTGAACTCCACTTTCTTGTCCTCCTAAGACTAATAAAGAATGCTAATAGATTCTATAAATTGTAGTTTCATCAGTAAGAGAGAGAAAATGATCAAGAGTTCGTGCTCACGAGCCGAGCAAACGCTTGGATGCAAGAACATGGAGTTCAGGGGTCACCACGGCGGGCACTGCACTTGGCACAGAGAAGGCGCTCCGTGAAATGTTGCTAAATTCAACATTGAGAGTTTTCCAAGAAGAGTGAAGGGAGAAGTGTGACTGAACCTCTAATTTCTAGGCATGGATGCAGTGGCAATTTCAGTCTGTATTGTCATGTTTTTTCAGTAAGCTCCCCATATTCTAGGAGATTCACTCCTCTTTGTTATTTTAGAACAAATTAATTTTAAATCAGGGTATGATAAGGTGAAATCCAGTATTTGTGAAAGAAATATCTAAGTTGTTTTGTTTATAGATTCTCTATCATTGCTATCCCTCCACAATTTGCAGATACAAAATCACCCTTTTGTAAAGGAAGGAGAGGGTTCCACAGAGAACCTTTGAGTAGTGATGCAGTAAGATATTACAGCCAGGTTTTTCCAGGCAGACAGATCTAGATCCCAATTCCTGCCTGGCCATTTAGCGGGCATGTGACCTTGGACAGATCTCTTACCTCCAGAAGCGTTGATTTCATCATCTTTCACAGGGATCCTAACTCTGCCTGCCTTCATTCCCTGGGCTGCTGTGAGGACTAAAGTTAATGACGGGTGTAGCATTTTTGGACCCAGGACATATTAGGACTGGGACCCAACGTTTAGAGAAACATTGGTCTTCTTTCCCCTCATGGTTCGAAGTCTTGGCATATACCAAGAGATAGCGACAGAAATAATCGTATGATTTTGTAGCTTATATGTGTTATACCACAAAAAAAAGAGTTTGAAATTGTTAAAATAAGCTTTCCCATAAGAAAATTAAAGGGCCTACAACTAAATTGAACTATTAATGAGTGTTAATTTTATAATTACAATTACCTTCTCCTCCTTTTCCCCATTTAATTTACAATTATAAAATCATCCATATTTATACTTTTCTTGGAATATTGGGGCTTAATGGTATTTTTGTTTTTCTAAAAATTATTATAAAATTTGAGGCAAAACAAATAATTTAAATATACTCTAAGAAAAATGGACAATTATCCATTTTTCTTGATGAAATGGACAAATCAATACATGAACAACATAGCAAAGGAAAAGGGTAATATTATCAACCCCATTGGCTCACTATGAGTTATATGTGGTCATTTTTGCTTCAGAGACAAGGAAGGTGACCTTGTTACACAAGGTCAAGTCCCTTCTCTAAAACTACACAGTCGTAGTTGAAAAGTTGGTATAAACACAGCTGGTAGGACCATAGCTGGACATCTGAACCTACGAACTGGGCCAATGAGATTCTCTCTTTTAAGAACTTGGAGTTGGAGGATGTTGAGCACTGAAACAGCACCATTGAGTAAAGATGGCACCCAAGTTGGGACTTCATCAACCCAAAAGCTCGTGAAGGCTGGTATTCTAGGGACCAGAGGTTAAGAGTCTTATCTGAGGAGAGGGAGAATGAAGGAAAGGAGAGGAGAGATTTTCTATACCTGGGTTCCATGAAGTTCCTCTCTATCCATCAAAAACAAATAAACGACTTTTTAAACAAAGACCGAATGTGTTTCTGCTCTTTATAACTGAACTTCTCTAAGATGGGAACATTTACAACAGAAAAAAATATTGTGTTGAGATTGAATTAGAAAAAATATATATTCATGTATGTTCTTGGTTCAAAAGGTTGGAGAAAAATAACCTTTACACACACACACACACACACACACACACACACACGTAGATATACAGATATAGATAATCTACTTTCATGATGCATTTTAAGGAAACAGAAAAAGCCTGGGGTGGCAGTGGGAACTGAGCAGAGCATGGGACTTTTCATCCTCCAGCATGGAGGCGTGGATGCAGTGGCAATTGAGGACTTGAGTTTGGAGTAAGAGTAGGAAAGAGTATTAGCTAGAGCTACATTAGTGCCATTGACAAAGGCTCTGTATTTACAGTGAGAACTTGAGCAATTGAAAGCAGAAAAGAGAATTAGCTATAACTGGTATAAAACCTTAATGCCAAAGTGTGACCAGTGCACAGAGGTAGGAAGGAGATGTTCATAGGCAGGGATGAGAAAAAAGGATCGACACATAAAAAAGGATCAGAATAATACAAGGCTAATGAAAAAGACAAAAAAGACTAATGCCTTGGTTATTCCTGGGTAAGGACTTTTATAGGTCCTTAGGGAGAAAGCAGTGAAGTAAGGCCAGAGCCACGTTATATATTATTGGCGCCTTTTCATATATGTTATTGTTTATGTAGCTTTTAAATAAACTTTATGTAGTTCATTCCATGTATGATGGTAGTAATAATAGTTATTATTTATTGATATCTTGCTATATACCTGATGTTCTGCTAGGCATTACACATATCCTCATTTCCCTGCTCACATAACCCCAAACTTGCATAAGCTTCTTTCCCACATCCATCCTTCCAAGAGTGGAAGGTATGCACTGGCCGATGTATGTTACCTAGGCTCGAGGAGTGGCCACTGAGTCTCTTCCTGTGGGGGTGTGGATGAGGTTGGACATGTGGGTGGAGATGTCCCTGTGCATATGAACTGAGTCCCCTTGCGTCATGGATGGGAACAGACAGACTGGGCTGGGGGCTGGTTCTATACTGCCATGTTCCAGCATGGAACTTTGAAGAGTCTAAGATTTCTAAAGTAGAACCTAGATGTCTGGGTTTTCATGAAGTTAGATTTGTCAAAGGTAAAGAATAGAACATATTTAATGATTAACTTGATTTTTATAACTTAAGTATGTAGCCACAGGACATGTAGTCCTCCATGGAGGCCAGGCCTCTCCCGGGCCAGAAAATTCAGGGTCAGCTTTGGTGCTCAGTGCAGTGCCTGGCACATAATAGGCCCTCAAAAAACATATTTCAGGTTATTGGTAACTATTTTTAAGGCTTATGCCTGTGTAGGAGGGCTTCAAGTTACATACAACACAATGATTTAAAATGTTTTGGATGGGGTTTTGAAATACCCAGCAATTAGATTCTAGAATTAATCATCCAAACACAACAAATCTGAGTCCTTGAACAAGAAGAGCCCGGAATGATAACAGCTGGATAGAGGCTGTTGAAGGGGACAAGGCCTACAATATTCAGAGCTACTCTACTAGTTGGTAGCAATTAGCTGGGGAGAAGGCGGAGAGGATGGCCCTGAGAGGGGAGCAGCTGTTCCTGCAGCTGTTGACAAGAACACTGAGGCTGAATGTGAATTCAAGTTCATCTTCACGCGCTGCATTGTTTCAGCAGGAGAGAGGGTCAGCCATTTGGAAGTTCCACGGGAAGGATGATCAATTAGACATGCCCCTGACTGCTGAGCCCCTACAGCACATCCTACTCTGACAACATAGTCGCTGGAAGAACTTGGTCTCTGTAATAACAGAGAACTGGAATTCAACTTGTGCAAGAAAGAACAGGGAGGCATGGTGGAAAGCATTCAGCTGGAATTGGGAGACATGTACCCCGTTCACTGAATGTCTGCAGGTAAGTCATGTTATGTCTCTGAGCTGCATTGTCTCATTAAAAACACTAAAGCACTTGGCACCATATTCAACATTCAACCACCAGTGAGCATTCAACTAATGTGAGCAGCTGCTACTACCACTCTTGTTAATTTTTTCTCCAATGTAGGGTGGAGATGATAATATCCTTCCTGTCTACTTCAGGGATAGTTGGAAGGACAAATGGAGTAAGGGATGTGAAAGTGGTTTGAAAGCGGCAGATGCTGCCCAAACGTGAGGGGTTGTTAATATCACATATTCCAAAGGAATGATTGAAATGGCCCCCAAAGGCCTCCTTGACCCCTAGCATCTGGTGTTTAGAATTACTTATATAAACTTATTTCTTTGGTGTCTGGAATTCCTATATTTTTGCTGTTCAATAGAACTTTCTGTGATGATGGAAATCAATATCTGCAACTGTCTGTGCATCTAATACATGTGGCTAGCAACTACTATATTAAATACCACAACCTTATGTCAACCTATTCCTAAAGAAGAAATATACACTTTTAACACATTTCATTCACAATTGCTTGCTATGGGTAACACAACTTTGAGTTTAAACAATGTCAAGAGTTATAATGATAGTCATACGAACACCTTCATAATCTTGCTACACAGATGTAGAGGCTGACATCATGCAAAGCATATTCACAGCCTTCTGTTATCCCATTTTACGGAAGAGACATTAGAAGCTCAGAAAGATTAACATTGAGATGATGCAGTAATGTAAAGAATAACGATAGCAAGCTTTTTTGAGTGCTCACTGTGTAGGCCAGTAATTCTCTTATCCTTTTATAATCATTTTTCATTTGATTCTTACACTAAACCTAAGTATTGTTATTATTCCCATTTTGAGGAAACTGAGTCTAAACAACTTGCTTAAGATCACATGGCTAGGAAGCTGCAGACATACGAGTGTTACCTAGGATGTCTAATTGCTAATAGAAACTGCCCTACCTGAGTGGGTATCCTCTCCTCACTCTCAACCTGCTCCCTATTGGTTTCCTTCATTGATCTTACCACAGTTTAAAAGTATGAATGTTTTTGTTTGTTTTCCCTTTCCCTCCTCTTATAAAGTCCACAAAGGGCATAAACCATGTTTGTTTTATCCATCAAAATTATTTACTCCCATAGTAGGTGCTCAATAAATATCTGTTGCTGAATGATTAAGTGCCCAGTACATTCTGGCTACCATCATAATCATCACCCTCAATCATCTTTGCTAATATTGATGCTTTCTATACTGTGTTGTAATTTATTGGTTTATATATGTCTCTCCTCTCTGAGACAATGAAATCTTTGAGGTCAGAAATTCTGTCTTTTTTTATCTTGGTATACCTAACCTGGCACATAATACACCTTCACAAATATTAGCTGCACTGAATGGAAAGGGATTATACTTTCTGAGCAGGAGAATATGCAAAATTGAGACATGGAGTTAGTATGACCTCATGGAGGGAAGGGCATGAAGGAAATAGAGACTGGACGCAAACAGCAGATGCTGTTGGGAATGTGAGGGTAGGTTTGGGTAAGACCCCAGAGAAGCTGGAGAGGCAGGCAAGCAAGATGGCAGCCTCCTTAATTACAGTTATAGGGGCACCCTGGGCATGCCAGGGGGCAGACAGCTCAGGCAAATGCCCCAGAATTTGGGCGTGGATGAACCAGGCAAATGCCCCAGGAGTTAGGGATGGAGGGATTAGGCAAATGCTGCTCTAAAAGTCCCGTCTGAGATCCAGGAGGTAGGCTAAAAGAACTTTCATTTGGATGGGAAAATGTTGAAGTCAATTTTTAAGTAAATGAACATTCTTCTCAGTACCTTCTCTTAGGTGCTACTAGAACACAGCTTTTCCTCTCCCAGTTGTAATAAATGATGTCATTTGTTTAACATTTTTCCCTAATGGACACCTTCCCTGACTTTCTCAGGACCCAGTCTGTACACCTGGTCTGTGTTCTCAAAGCACTGTGTGCTTTGTCTTGTAGCATTGTTATAATTTTAATTGATTAATTGTGCAACTATTGGTTATATCTGTCTCCCTGATGGACTGTTAGCTCACAGTTACACTAGTCACTGTCTTATCCCCAGCATCTAGCATGGTGCCCAGAAATAATAGTAGTAGGTGCTTATTAGTTATTAATTACTTATTGAATTAAAAATGATCATAAGAGAGGAAGTGCTGTGGTTAAGTGCATGGTTTCCATTCTCTAGGGACGCCCATCGTCCAACCATCACTGAGGCCCTCCACATGGCAGGCACTGTGCTGGACGTCAATGAAGGTTTAATGGTGGGAATACACACAAATCACCCAGTGCAATCCCTGGCAGATCATAGACACCATGTGCATGTTAGTGGCTTTGCCTCCCTAACTCCATCTCTCTGAACTCTTTTCACTTAAGTTCTCAGGTATAAAGTATAAATAATGAATCATTATAAAACAAGGCAAAATATAATACATAAAATCAATCCAATAAACATCTGCATCTACACGTGCTAGGCACTTTAGGAAAGTTCCTGCCTCATGTCCAGGATGCTGGCACTCTGGAACATGATTTTCGGTAAGAGTCCTGTGAGAAGTCTAAGCATGCAAATTCCTGAGCCCCACCTCTAGGAATTCTGATTCTATGCACCTGTGATGCATTTAAGACTGCTGATCATCAAACCTTTGTGCAGCTCAGACTATTTCCCTCTTGTAATATTTCCTAAAAGGAAAAATAACTGGAAGATTCACTGGCAGAGGTGGAAACCAGCTTGTTGACTTTCTGCCAGCCCATCAGATATTAGGTAATAAGGTTGAGTTTTCCCCTAGGGCAGGGATCACAAACCTGGCTGATCAGAAGCATCACCTGAGAGGAACATTTTAAAGGCTAAGACTCCTGGTCCCCCCAGAAGGAAGTGGGTGTGGTGATACTGATCAACTAGATCAAGGAATTGCTGAATGATGAGCTATGAGGGTTTCGAGTTCATACCAGTCATTGTCCTCTCCAGGCCTCTGTGACATCCCATGATTGTGATGCACCTCCATGCGAGTTCAGCCCTGTATACAGTTCATGAGCAGGAACCTCAGGCCCATCAGATCCTGGGCTTGAATAAAACCTGGGCTATAGCTCAGGCAGCACAGGGCTTTCCCTCTCCTCTCTAGCACTTCCTGTTCCTCCTTGAACTGACTCTAAGACCCAACTCATTTATTTCCTAGATCCTTGCAACTCTTCTTAGGTCTTTCCTAGGTCCTTCCAACCTGGGCTGGAACCTGCTAGATCACATGCTGATTAGGAACAGAGATCTTTGTTGACATCTGGAGATCTGCTTAAGATCTGCTGTCATCCGCCTGGCCTCAACTACTACCTGCTGCTTAGATTGCTGCTCAGTCTGTGGCTCCCTCCTCCTCTTGCTGCCTCTGGCCCTCCCTTCTGATTAATCCTCCCTGCACATAGACAATTTTCTCAGTAACATCCTTCAGTGGGCACTCAGCACTCATCTGCCCAGCTCTGAGGCCTGTTCTGTGCTCACCCAGCACGACTTACACAGTTGCCAATACTGATTTTGCTAAATATAATACTATTCATTCCATGTTCATGTAAATCATTTTGCATGTTTAAGAAATTATTTTGTTTTATCATGTGTGTGTGTGTGTGTTTGGCAGGGAGGGGTCAAATTAATTATGAATCTTGCATCCCAACAATTATTCCTAAAACCAGCATCGTTTGCATCTTAAATAGTCTCCAGGAATTCAGAGTCTACCATAGTCACAAAATGATAAACTCAATAATAATTAGAATTATTTCCAGGCTGTTAAGTAATGCAGATATATTCAAACATTTTTAGTTGAGTTTATTATGTTCTAATAAAATGAAAGCACAACTAAAGGGCAATATTGGGTAGCAGCTGGTCCATTACCAACTCCACATTCTCTTTCGCTGTTTAGATACTGCCTAGGTGTTTATATAGGCTCACAAAAATTATTTCAAAAAGAAAAAAAGCACCCACGCCTCAAGCTTATAGACTCAAAAAACAAAAACACTATAGAACAAACCAAAACCAAAACCAAAAATCTCCTTTTTTCAATATATAGTCATACTTTGCTTAATGATGGGGATATGTTTTGAGAAATGCATCGTCGGGCAATTTCGTCGTTGTGTGAACATCATAGAGTGTACTTACACAAACCTAGATGGTATAGCCTACGACACACCTAGACTATATGGTACTAATCTTATGGGACCACCGTCATATATGCGTGTGTTATTTTCCGGTGCATGACTATACTTGATTTTTCAATGAGAATTTTTTACCACTCCTGACATAATAAACAATCCACTAAAAGTTTTCAAAGCTTTTTAATGCAAACTTTATTTTTCAATATCAATATGCTCTACTTTACAGATATCTGCCAACTCTGAGTTTTATTCAGTTCCACCTTACCCTAACTTATCTTATCCTATCCTATCCTGTTCCACCCTATCCTGTTTTATTTTTCCTGTACTATCCTATACTAGCATAGCCCATTTGATTCTCTGCAGTTTAATACAGCAACCACTGATTGGTCACCTGCTATGTGTCAGAAACTTCGGGAGATGAAGAGATGAACAGGTTGGAGATTTTGCTTTCAAACTTTTGGCTTCTTGTTGGGGAGGAACTATAAGAAGTACAGAAGTTACTATAAAATAGGGCAGACCTGTGATGCGAGAGACCAGGGTATCTTGGGAAAGACACATATGGCAAGAAAAAGAGACTGGTGCAGGGTCTGGCAGGGGCATGCTCTCAAATACGTCCATGGAATGCCCTGACACTGCATGTCACATCACAATGCCTCAGACAGGGAAAGGGCCAGTGCTGGGAAGATCACCAAACTGTTAAAGGGATAGGAGATCAAAGACAAAACTCCAAAACAAAAGCAACAGGCCTATTTGTTCAGTAACTCCTACATGAATGGTAAAAATTTCCTTCAAACGGGAAATAAACACAACAAAGCCAAAACCATCAGAGCACCATCAGACGAAGAGCTCCAGGTTTAGCAGGTGCTAGTTGCCTGGGGGGTCTGCCTCTCTCTCCCTGTCCCCTCAATTTCCTTGCCTCTCCACCAAGTCTTTTTCTCCTCCCTTCAAATTATTGCTCATCTGGTTAAATAATTTACTCTGTTATCTCTCATCCATTCGTAGGACGGATCACATCTAAAACCTATAAAATTCATGAGACCTATATGCTCTTCTTTAGGAATAGAAAAAATAATAATGATGACACCAATACAGCTACCCTTCCAGGAGCACCTCCCACGTGCCAGTCATTACACTTAGCCCTTCACATGTATTATTTCTAGTCCTTACAATAATAAGGTGAGATAGGGACTATTATTACCTCTAGATGAAAATGAGGTTAGGAGACAGTAAGAGACTGGCACAGAGTAAGACTGCATAAATAGTTGTTAAAGGAATGAATATATGACTAAACAAGTGAATGAATGGAGGCACCGTCCAAGGTCATTCTGCGGTAAGTAGTGGAGCATCATGTTGAACCACAAGGTATGGAAGCCGTTGCTCTTAACTAGCACCCTGTATAGAGGGCTTGGGCTTCGGAGGGTGGAAGGGTGGGGGGATAAGGGGACAATGGCTAGTGGGATCCCTGCTGCAAATAAGAACAGGGAGGCTGGAGAGCTGGCCTGGACTTGGGAGAGAGCCCAGGAGCTGCCAGATAGAAAGGCCTGAGGGCTTCCCTGAAACATTCCTTCCAGGAACTCATGTCAGCTTGAAGTGATTCTTTTCATTCTTCTCTTTTCTACATTACACACCTCTGGTCCCTTCCTTTTATCTCTCTGGCATAGTTTCCAGTTTCTTCTCGATCTTTGTAATCTTTCCTTGGCTGGACTCCATTTCTCTTGGGTTTCTCTAAAAGTGCATGAGTATTGTGATTCCAATTGCTGTTGATACTTCTTAGCCAGAGAGATTTGAATCAAAAGTTTGAAAAGTTTTAATTTTTTATTTATTTTTATTTCCAGTTTAAGGAAGAAAAGAAACTGCAGACCTATTTCAGGACATTATCCCAACTGGCAAAAACTCAACTCCAAACTAACACCCTGCTAAGATTACCAACAAGGAGGATGCCCATCCCGTGAAATGTGTGAAGGTCTGCGCTGGCCAGAGAGCTGTAGGAAGGGAACTGGGAAGGCTACGAATGCAGTTCGGGGTCACCAGCAAAGAAATGGGTCTACTTCCTCTAAGTAGAAAAATTGATAAGAGAATCTGAATTTTTACTCACCTCCCTGACATCAAGCAGAAACTCCCCCACAAGTCATCTTTACTCCCCACAATAGTCGTCAGAACACCTTGCACTATATCTATATATTTTTTCCTCCATCACAAACTCATTTGCACGTGTCAGCACTAATTTTCAAACGTGCCTCAAAGCAGTGAAAAATGAAACTTCAGATTGGTAGCAGCTTTCAAATAGCGTTCACCCACAGCTGGCTCTCAACTTTTACTTGTTATTAAAAAGGGGGAAGAGGCAAAATTGGTATTGTTTTTTATTGCTCTAATTAAGCCTTTAAAAGCTGCAACTGCACAGAAAAGAGAGAGGGAGGAGGAAGGGAAAACAACAACCAAACAAAGGTCCTACCTTAGAAATAAAAGTGCCAACTTAATAAAATTCGCAATGACAAACTCCACTGAAATCACTGCCTTCTCAAAGTCGTGGTCCTGATCTGTTTTTCTGAAAGAAGGGGGCAGGACTGTGGAAGAGAACTGATTACATTTGGGGAGGGAAATAGGGTCCTGAGGTGGAGATTAGTGCAGACTGGGAGGAAGGAAAGAAAGAAGACACCCTCTATGGAGGGCCAACCCCATTCCAGAACTCTTCCAGGAATTTTGTCTACATTGCCTCATTTAATCCTCATACTTTCTTCCTGGAGTCCATTTGAGGTCAACACCAAAGGAATAAATATAATAACTAAAATAAATAGTGTTCTGACTCAGTAACTTTATATACCTAAGCCCCTGTTTTACGGGTTTTATGTGACAAATATCATTTAATCCTCACAACCTTATGAGTGATGCACTATTTTTATACTTTTTTAACAAACAGGGTTACTGATAAAGAGGTTAAGAAAGGACTCAATATCACACGGCTTGGTAGAACAAAGATTTGGACCTAAGCAGTTTGACTCCAGGGCCCGCAGCCTGAACCACTGTACTAAGCTGTTAATAGGATGGGTCTCCTATTGAGAGAAGTACTTTCCAAAGGAGACAGTACTGGGAAAGGTACCAGCTCTCTACCGAGGCTGAAATCAGACTGGGTAGTGCCATAAGAACTACAGTAAAGATTCTGGGCTTTATTCTAAGATAAGCCATTAAAAGAGTTTTAAGCAGGGAAGTGACAAGGTCAAGTTTTATTTTCTGAAAGATTGACTTTGCAGGATGACAGATTGGAGTGAGACAGACAAGAAGTAGGGAGACTAGTAAGAAGCCTGTTGCACAAACCAGGTAGGAGATGATGGCAGGTTGAATAAGGGGTGTGGCAGGAGAATGGAGGGAAGCAGAGGAATCTGAGAGAGATATAGTAAGTAAAATACTAGGACCTGGTGGTGATTGACTGGATATATGTTCTTTTGAGGGGGTGGGGATAGTGAGGAAGAGGCTGGGGAAAATGTTGAGGATGTGATCAGAATATGAAGAGACAAAAAAAGAGCAAAAGGTTTAATCTTTGAAACTAGGATTTTGTAATTCTAGGGTATAGTTTTAATGTTCTTCTCCCTCTCACTCAAGAGAGAGCCACAGCAAATATCTGTACTTTCCAGGTAATGTCTTGTGTAATTCAAGAATTTGGTGCCATCAAAAGAAAAAGAATATGTTTTACCTGTTGGAATCACTTAGAGAATGGTAAGGTGGAACAGATAGGAGATGTGGTGTCAGGGAACTTGCTCCAACTGACAAAGGATCTAAAAAAACCTTGGTGAAGACTAAATGCTTTTCCCATGCGACCAGGAACGAAGTAAAGATGTCTACTCTCACCATTTCCATTCAACATTGTAATAGAGGTTCTAGCCTCTGCAATAAGGTAAGAAAAATAAATAAAAGGCATCCAGATTGAAAAGTACAAAGTTACACTGTCTTATTTGTAGCAGACATGATCATCTACATAGAATGTCTGTTGGAATCTACACAAAAAGTATTAAAACTAATAAATGAATTTAGTAAACCTTGAAAGATAAAAGTTCAAGATAAAAATCAAATGTATTTCTGTATATTAACAATTAATGATAAGAAATACAAATTAAAAATATTCCATTTTTAAAATAGCATCAAAAATATGAATGGCTTAAGGATAAGTCCAAGAAAAATTTGCAAGACCTATATACTGAAAACTATAAAATATTGCAGAAATTGAACACCTAAATAATTGGAGAGCCACACCATGTTTGTGGATTGGAGCACTCAATTATTAAGATGTCAATTCTTGCCAAATTGATCTATAGGTGAAACATAATTGCAATCAAAATCTCAGCAGGATTTTTCTGTAGAAATTGACAAGATAATTATAAAATCCATATGGAAATACATAATAGTCAAAACAACTTTGAAAAAGAACACAATTGGAGAAGTTACTCCACTCGATTTCAAGACTTATTATAAAGCAACAGAAATCAGTGCAATGAACACAGTGTGGTACTGGGATAAAGATATGCAAATAGAGCAATGAAACAGAATAGAGTCCAGAAATCAACTCACACTCATAAGGTCAATTGATTTTTGACAAAACTGCAAATGCAATTAAGTGGAGAAAGTATAGTCTTTTCAACAAATGATGCTGGAACTATTGTATAGACATATGCAAAAACAACAACAACAAAAAAAACGAAGTTTGTTCCATTCCTCACGTCATGTAAAAATTAACTCAAAATGGATCATAGATCTAAATGTAAGAGGCAACACATAAAAATTCTAAAAGTTTATTAGGAATACATATGTGTAGTCTATTATATTTAATTTATGCTTCAAAAAAGGAAAGTAATCTTTATGATTTTGGTTTAGGTAGAGAGTTCTTAAATTATCAAAAGCACAACTCACAAAATAAAAAATGATAATTGAACTTTATTAATGTTAAGAACTTCTGCTTTTCAATAGACACTTAAGAGAATAAAAAGAGAAGACAAAACTGGGAGAAAATATTTAGAATCATATATTTGGTAAAAGACTATACCCAGAATATATTTACAAAAAACTCTCAAAAGTCATAAGTAAACAAACACTCCAAATAAAAAAAGGACAAAAGATTTGAACATACTTTTCACTAAAAAGGATAAATGGATGGCAAATGAACACAGGAATAAATGCTCAACATCATTATTCATTAGATAAATGAAAATTAAAATCACAAGGAGGTATTGTGTCAGAATGTCTGAAATTTAAAAGACTAACCCTAGGAAATGTTGATGATAACGTGAATCAACTGGAGCTGGTGATAATATAAAATGGTACAAACACTTTAGAAAACAGTTTGGCAGTTCCAAAAAATATTAAATATACACCTACAATAAAAACCAGCCATTCTACTCCAGGATACTTACCAAAAGAAATAAGAACATAAATCCATACAAACACTTGTATATGAATGTTCATAGCACATTTATTTGTAATAGCCCCAAACTAAAAGCAACCCAAATATCCATCAACAAGTGAATGAACAAACAAATTGTGGTATATCCATACAATGGAATACTACTCACCAAGGAAAGAAAATTAACATTGCTACATGGATCAACATGGGTGAATTTCAAAATAATCATGCTGAGTGAAAGAAAATAGACAAAAAGAGTACAAACTAAGTGACTTCTTTTCCTAATCTACAGGGACTCAAAGCAGATCAACGGTTTCCTGGGATGGAGAAAGGGGAGGGAGGGGTGGGGGGCACAAGGAAACTTTTGGAGTGACGGATATGTACATTATCTTGATTGTAGTGATGGTTTCATGCAAGTTTACAGATGCCAAAATTTATCAAATTGTACACTTTAAATGTCGTTTATTATGATTATTCTTCAATAAAACTTTTTTAAAGCTTATCTGTGCACAATTAGAATTTATTTCATATTCTGAGAGTCTAAGTTTCTAAGAATGCCCTCTCAATCTGCATATATAACCCATAATCTGCATATGGAAAGTAGATTTCTTCTAAGATCCATTTCTGACCCCAGGGGCCTAGGAAAATGTGTAGCCATGGCTGGCAGATGGGGAGCCAATTAGTGCAGTAGCAATATTTGGCCAGCTGAATTTCTTGTCTTTTGAGGTGTTCCCCAGTTAAAGTGGTAACTGAACTAGTATTTGTCAACATTTCTGTCTTTGTGACCTCCCAGAATCACATTCTTCTGCTTCACTTGCAATGTGGAGGAGCTGCTCGCCCTGGTCCTAACTACCATTCAGAAGAATATGAAACCTTTATGTCTGAACCTCTTCTTGGGATACAGCAGTTGGCATGTAACTCTATTAAGACTTTTTCATGTAATTTTTTTGTTTCAAGTTTATATTTGTGAGTTTATAATTATGATAGTAATTATATATCTATATAATTCTTATTATACTATATATCTATATAGTTCTTATTGAGTTGTCCTAACTCCTTTACACATATTATCTCATTTAATCCTCAAAACAATCCTATATTATAGATTAAAAAAATGAAAGATTAAAAGACTATTTGCCCAAGGTAATACCATGTTATTTTTGGAACAGGGATTTAAACCCAGATCCAGCTGACTACGAAGCCAGTGATTCAAACCATTTTTCTACTGTGTCTCATTTATTAATTTTGTCTTTTTCTACAAAAAAAATTGAGACATCTTATTGTAAACACAATATAAACTAGTAAAACTTTCAGTTTAAATTATACCCTGGAGGAAGTATCTGTTTCTTCCCATGGACTAGAGGGCTGGGAACATCTGTTTTTTATCTTCTTCTTTTTTTAATCACATAAGATTTTTTTTTTGCCTTTTTGTCAAATTGCCAATCTATTGTATCCATAGTTTGAATCATTTTTATAAAACTTTCCCTACAACAAGATTATAAATTATAGATTATTTACTCACGTTTTCTTCTAGTAGTTATATTACTTCACTGTTTTAGATATGTAACTCATGTGGAATTTTTTCTTGTGTGTGGTGTGAGAATTGGATCTATTGTCATCTTTACTCAAATGGCTCTCCAGTTGCCTCAATACCATTTATCCCAAAGTCCATTCAGTGACTAGCCCTAACTGATGATAAAACATATATAAAGTTTCTATAGTTAAAACATGTTATCAGCACATGAATACATGAATATAAAAAACGGATGTAATAGAAAGTCCAGAAATAGACAAAACTACATGTAAAGCTCAAAGATGATATCTCTAATCTTTTTAATCTTTTATCACTCATTCCTAGTTTATAGTAGCTTATACTAAAGTTTGGTGAAATGTATATTTTAAGACAATCAGGCTTAGAGAACTTTGTTTACTGTTAAAAAGAAAATAAACTTTCTTATTTACAAACTTTCTAAGAAGAAAGGAGACTTAAAAGTTAAAAGCAGAAAGGTCACCACTTTGGCTTTAGACAGGTATTAGGTCATTCCTATTGTGTTTGTCAGGAAATCTTGGAGGCACTGACTTGTCTATTGCATCAGGAGCTCTGGAATATCAAGACAGGTCTGCAGGGATGAAAAAAATTTAGGATCTAATTTTCAGGCACCAGCGTGCCCAGAATTAAATCTCTCAAACCAAAAAAGGACACAATCATGCTCCCACGGCTGTCTGAGGAAGGACAAGAAGCACCCCCTTGAGCCAGGTTAGTCTCTCAGCACCGAGTAAGCATTGGGGTTAACGGCTGAGAGTGTGACACCAGGTGAAAACAGCCATAATAGCTACACTTAACTGAAATCTTACTGTGTTCCAGGCAGTGGTGCTAAGAGCTTTATATGTATTGCTTCATCTGTTTCTCTCAACAGCTCAGCAATGAACCTGTAGGTACTATTATATTTGCATTTTACAGATGATAAAACTGAGATACAAAAAGTTTAAGTAACTTGCCCAAGGTTAAACAGACAGAGGAGACAGAGCTGAGACTCAAGGCTGCATCCTTAACTTCTGTGCTGTAATAAGGCACCAGAGGAGCTCCCTGGTCATCCCTGGGAGACTTGGCGGATGTTTCCAGGCAGAGCTGTGAAGCCGAATGACCAAGCAGTCAGGGAACAATTCAAGATTGTCATCCTGATGTTGACCAGCTAAGGTTGGGTGTCGGGGAGTTGGGTTGTACTGGCACCACCAGCACGTATGAGCCCCTCTGGACCCACGGGGCTGGGGAGAGACTAACGGCGGGTGGTCCTTCCTCCTAATGATTCACATCACCATGTGTTAAGGGCAAGTCAGAATCAGACCTTGAGACAATGGGAGAAAGTAGGAGGCAGGGATGTTCAGAGTTAGAATTTTAGAAGGAAAAGTAAGAGGGGATTGCTGCAAATCACATCTTCATCTGGCCTTCCATAAGACCAAGTTTTCATTTATTCTTCACTTATTCACAGTTCAGCATATATTTGCTGAACATACTATTTACCAGGCACTGAGATATTAGTGCTTATTGCATAGTAATGATCTGCTTTCTTCTTTGGTCCCCCAGCAGCCTGGGAGTTCTTATTGAGCTGGGACTGTCACTTTTATCTTTTTATACTCAGGAGAGAACAAAGTGCCAGGCACATATTAGGTGAAGGAAGAATGACCTAGATTTAAATCCTGGATCTGTCACTTAATAGCTGTGAAATCTTGGCTAAGTACTTAACTTCTTTGGACCTTAGTTTCCCTGACTGTAAAATGAAGATTTTCCATCTTGTGAGCATGTAAAGATCAAGAGAAATAATGCCAGTAAAAGCACTTTATAAAATGCGAAGCGCCATAAAAATGTTACTCCTTGCCTCTTTAGTTTCCTCTTCCTTCTTCCCTCCCTCTCTCCCTGGTTCTTCTTACCTACCCTTGTCTTCTTCCTCATTGAGTCTCATACCCCCATTTTTGTTATGCAGTTAAATAGCACTTGTTTAAATTGCTCCCTTCTGAAGAAGTAGACCAAAAGCAAAACAAAAACAGGAGATAAACATACATTTCAAGGACAAAATTTACTTTGGAAGAGCAAGCAAGTGGGTCCCTCATAATTTTGCATCACTCTTTCAGCATCCCACTGCTTCTCTGTGAGACGGCTGGAGAACATTCTGTTCTTTGTGACTGTGCTCCGAAGACCGGGTTAAACCAATGCAGCAGATTCTGAAGGTTCATCCACAGAAGCTCTTAGAACCTCTTCACCTCCCACTCTGCAGCATTGTCCTTCAGAGGTTCACCAATCCCAGCGCTGGGGCACGTGTGGATAGGGCGCCTCTTCCCTCCAGGGCCACACAAGGCTCTTTCAGCCCAGCTCATATGGAGAACCTCAGGAAAGGGTTGTGACCTCACTGTTTCTAAGGAAGATGGCCTTGCAGAGCCATCCATGAGGAACTGGGCTTTCTGAATTTGGCCATCTGGTGCAACACCCCTTTTAGAACCCCCGGGCATTTTGCATAGCAACCCCAGAAGTAGGGCTGAGGTGGCAGGGAGTTGCTTACCTAAAGATAACTTCAGCCTGAAAGTCAAAAATAAGCACCTGACTCTACCATTTGTGAAAGTCATCCATGGATGTCTTCTAAAAATACACACTGGGGTGATTTCTCTAAACTATCCATGAGCGAGTCATACCTCTTCAATGGCTCCCCAGGGCCTATGGGTTCGGATGCACCTCAAATCCTTTTTGATTTGGTTTGAGCTTCTGTCACTGTACATCCTATAGTGTTACACCCTATAGCTTCCATCACTATACATCCTCTGCTAGAAATTCTCCATTATTCCTTTTGTTCTTCTGTGCCTACCATGTGCCACCTGCTGGGTAACCACACCTTGAAGAGTTCCAACAAATCCTTCAAGATCCAACTCAAACATCAAAGCTACTCTGACCCATCTCAGAAGAATGTGTTGTTGAGTGTTCCCACAACATTTTATCTGTGACTCTGCTATAAAACTCTCGTGGGCCTCTCTCCCATCAGGCCGACCTTGTTGAAGGCAGAGAACCTTATTCCTCATTATTTCCTAGTGTTTCACATATAAGAAACATTGGTCTCTGGGGTCTACTTTAAAGCTTCTTTGATCTCTCTCTACCCTCCCCACAGACCTCTTTCTCTACCCAATGGAGGGAGGATCGTCAACTAGGTTTGCCAAATTCCACTACTGCACTCCTTTCTCTCAATTTCTTTCTCCTCCGTACTCATCCCTTCTAACTATATGACTAAAAGCTGAGTATTCCATATGACTGGAGTGATAAAAAGACCTCTGGGCTGTATCAAGCATCTCTCATTCTCCTTTGCTTGCTCTTTTTTCTCAAACAGTGGTAGATATGGCTTTTTAGTCTCTCACTTTGGTTAGTGCAGATAATTGGGTCTGCACATTGCATGAAAATATAATAGGTTTAGGGTATGATTAGTTTCAAGGCGATTTAATTTTAACCAGTAGTACAGGATCCAAAAGCCCTCCATGTGGTCTGGCGTGGCTTACTAAATTCTGCATGTGGAATTTGAGGCCAAAGCTCCAGATGATACAAAAGAGTTACTTTGCCCTGTTTTGCCTTCACACATCTGTTTATTCCAGGAACCTTGAGATAGTGAAGGGTGGCTGGGCCAAGGCAAGATTTAGGTTTCCCGGCCAAACCATATTCTTGCTATCATATAAATGCTATTCCTGAAAAGCATCCCAAACACACCGCCCCAGAAGAGAAGGAAATAGGGGATCAAATTATCCTATTTTCTGGGCTGAGAGCCCTAATGTCATTTTCAACTCATCTTTTTCTTTTGCCTTCCATTCAATCAGCCCCTTAAGTCCTGTAAATTCTATCCTATTAATCCCTTTTATATCTCACCTCCCTTGTCTCATCCCCATCTCTACCGTTATTGGCATGTTTTGGATGCTCATCATCCTGCACACGGATTGCTGAGACAATCCCCTAACTGGACATGCTCAGTCTCTCCTCATGGGGTCCCAAAATGAGCTTCCTAAAGCACAAAGACAAGTTCTTGTCTTCTCCCTCCTTAAAAACTTTAGGGGCCTTGTGTTATTCATATCAGAATCCTTAGGCTTGTGACCAACAGACCAAATCCAGCTTGCAGAAATGTATTTTTTTAGCTTAACAATTAAACAAAGAAACAAATGAGCAAACAAACCTGGAATCAGTCTTCAAATTTGTGAGGTTGCTTATAAAGATCCATATTTTCAGATTTATGTGACAAATTAGATGATTTGAACACACCATGTTAGCATTCCCAAATGGCAATCATCAGCTGAAGGTAAGTTTGGGCTTTTTAGGGAATCAATGTGCTCTTGAAGTCATTGCAGTCCCTTCCCCACACAATGGATGTATAAATACCTACACTGGCAAATTTCCACATCCATGGCTGACTCCTATCAGTGAGATTGAAGCCTCTCTCTCAAGAATGAGATCCAGACTTCTCCATCTGGTGTTTGAGGACTTGACAACTGTGGTAGGCTGAATCATGTCCCCCAGATATGTCCAGGCCCTAATGCCCAGAACCTGTGAATGTATTACCTTACACAGCAAAAGGGACTTTGTAGTTGTGATTAAGTTAAAGAATCTTGAGATAGGGAGATTGTCCTGTATTCCGGGTGGGCCCAGTGTAATCCCAAGGATACTTATAAGAGGGAAGCAGGAGGAACAGAGATCAGACAGGAGATGTGATAGTGGAACAGAGATTGGACTCATAAAGCTATACCCCAAGGAATATGGCAGCCCATAGAAGCTGAAAGAGACAAGGAACAAATTCTTTCCTGGATCCTCTGGGAGGAACCCCTGCCTGTACTTTGATTTTAGCCTTGTAAGACTCACTTCAGACTTCCAGCCTCCAGAACTGTAGGAGGATAAATTTGTGTTAAGCCACTAAGTTTGTATTAAGTTGTTATAGCAGCAACAGGAAACTAATACTGTACTCTAACTTGCTCTTCCAAATTTATCTTCTAGGGTATCCCCCAGACAGATTTCTCACTCTCCTTCCAATGCTATATCATTTCCCGATTCTCAAACTTTGCTTGAATGTCTGCTTGGCTTGGTTGTTTCCCCATCTCTATGAGTCCAAATTCTTTTTTCTTTTTTTCTTCTTCCCAAAGCCGCAGTACATAGTTGTGAATCACAGTTGTAGAGTTGTAGCTCTTCTATGTGAGACACCGCCTCAGCATGGCTTGATGAGCGGTGAGTGGGTCTGCGCTCAGGATCCGAGCTGCCAAACCTTGGGCCACCAAAGCAGAACACGCAAACTTAACTGCTACGCCACCGGGCCAGCCCCTCCAAATTCTTCACAGCTCTCAAATGTCACCTCCTCTTGAATCTTGCTCCTTCTCAGTCTGTTGGATTTGACTTGCTATGAGTTGATTACTCCAACATACTCTCTTCTACTATTTTATCAAATGCTTACAAGGTGCCAGGCTCTGCGTTTGTGCTTTACATTTCATTATCTTACATAACTCTTTCAAGTAGAGGCCCCTGCATGTACATGCTCATGTGTGGACACTTCAGCCTATGTGCCCAAGCTTTACCATATCCTTTGGAAATCCCTGTCCCTTGACTGTCTTTCATATTGAGAGGGTCCACGCACCTGATATGCAGTCTTGACTCAGGAAGATAAACCAGAAGAGGACTGTGCAGGTCCTGGAAGAAGGCTTGGGACTGTGAGGGCAAGCAAGTTTGTGGTTCTGTATACACAGACCATGGACTAGAAGTTGGGCATGGGTTCTGGTTATGCACGTCCTCTTGGCCTCACAGAATCACCATTTGAGGAAGGGCATGGCCAGAGGCGGGCCAGTTTGGGACCCTCCAAAGTGCATAGCCTGGGGCAAAAGCCTCTCTTCTGTGGGTCTATGGGCAGTACTGACTTAAAAGTCTTGTGTCTATGACTTATCTCCTCAACTGGTGGATAAGCTCCATGAAGGTAAAGATGTAGTGTATTTTTTTCTTGTGTCTCTCCATGAGCCTGCCAAGGCTTGGCACGTGTGTTGAATTGGTTCTGACTGAACCAAAATCAGAGATGTGGGTAGAAGGGAGCTTGAATTTACTGCCTGCCTATTGTATGCTTATCACTAAGCTGAGTATTCTATACATATTCTCTTACTTGATCCTCAAGACCTTTGAGAAAGGTATGGAATTGAGATGCAAAAAGTACATTGCAGGTAGAATAAGTAATTTGGTCAAAGTCACATGACTAGTGAGTAGTAGACTAGGGATTTGAACTCACATCTGTCCAACTCCACCTGCCATGCTCCTTTATAAATGCACTAATTCATTTAACAGTGTTTTACTGAGGTCGCACGACGTGGCAGGTATTTTGCTGATTGCTGGAGATCTGATGGTGAGAAAATCAGATGCTGTCCATGACCTCATGGTGCTTACACTCTACTGAGACAGTAATGGCAACCAGAAATCACATTTCTGTGTGACGTTTGCTAATGGAAGAAGTAGACGGTATACAGTCCTTCCATGATGTTGCCTCAACTTGCTTAAGGTAGAACTTAAGATGGTATGACAAGCTGTGAGAAAGAGTGGTCTCCAGAGTAGGGAGGTCCCAGGACCTCTCAAACCATGTTACACTGGCCCATTTAGCCCCATTTATAGGACTACCCATGTTATAGAAACATACTAGCAGCACACTTTCCTGAGTAACCACAACCCTGCATTGTAGAGTTTGCTTCTTGTATTCTCAGAGTAGAATGGTCCCTATTAGAAAATTTGCAAATGTTTGGTAATGTGATAAAATTAAATTTATTAACCTACTGTGGCACTGAATTTGTTCTTTTGTTAGAAAAAATATGAAAATTACATTCAGCATGATATTTTGGAAGGATTCAAGAATAGTATTAACTACTCTAAACCTAATCTCAGTCAGGTAGGTTGGCATCAGCTTTTGCACTGTTGGTTTTTTTGTTTTAATTACACACAGAAGTGGAAAAATGTCAGGTAAGTTGTTCAGAGTCACATGGCAAATCAAGGGCCAAGGTGGATGTGGAGGTGGAAGTGAAGGGTTATAAACTCCTGACTACTGAGCATGGGTGTGTGTGTGCGCGTGTGCATACGTGTGTGTGTGTCTCATACATCCTCTCCACTCTTTCACTTAACATTTTACAAAGAAAGAAGAAAAGGCTTTCAGGATCTGCATATGGTGTGAGGAGTTAAGTTCAGTGCTGCCTTTAATTGAAAGCTCTGAGGGCAGAGCAGGGTAACAGCTGTAGCGCATGCCACTGCCCCGTCACGCTTGTGTCGCCATAATAGACAGGCTTATTATTTTTTAATTAGGAGCTTCAGTGTTTTGTTAAGCTGTAAATGTGTCAGGACCTGGGGATTTGCTTATACACTAAACCGTCTTGCATTTAATCTTTATGGAAACTTTTGGGAGACACAGGGTCAGCCTGCTAAAGGAGACTGTTATTGTGGAAAAACAATAGTTAACATTTACTAAGCGTTTACCAATTTCCAGGCATTAGTCTGTGTACTATTTGCTTCATTTATTCAACCAACCAACTGGTACACATTCCTTAAACTCCAACTATGGTCCAGGGACTGTGTTAGGCATTTTGGTGGATGGATAAGTGACGAATAAAACCCAACGAGACTCAGTCCTCTAGGACATTATAAAAACATAAAATATATGTTTATATAAGTGAAATGGAACACATTCTCTGATTAGTACAGTAAGGGAGGAACAGTTAGATATCTTCCTCCATGCACAGTCTCACTTCTCCCCAGAATTCCCCCATCTGGGTGGCAAGGCACCTCTATCCATCCATCCACTTGCCAGGGCACAAACATTGTGGTCATTCTTGATTTCTTCCTCTCTGCCCCCACTTGTAGTAAATCCATCACCAAGTGCTGCGTATTCGACCTCCAAAATATGCCTCAAAGTCATCTACTCTTCTCCTACTATCCCCCACCCCAACCTAAGCTTCTTGTCTGTACTTCCTTCAATGACCTCTCAACTGGTATTCCCAATACCACTCTTTTTTTTTTTTGTGGGGAAGACCAGCCCTGAGCTAACATCCGTTGCTAATCCTCCTCTTTTTGCTGAGGAAGACTGGCCCTGGGCTAACATCCGTGCCCATCTTCCTCCACTTTATATGGGATGCCGCCCCGGCATGGCTGACAGGCAGTGTGTCGGCGGGCACCCGGGATCCGAACCAGCGAACCCCGGGCTGCCAAGCGCGGACTAAACCGCTGCGCCACCGGGCCGGCTCCCCCCAATACCACTCTTGATCCTGCTAATACATTCTTTACACCTTAGCCAGTGTGATTTTGTTAAAACACAAGTCAGATTATGTCTGCTTTCTGCATAAGAACTTTTAGGGACACTCCATTGTACTCTTTAATGCACCCTAAGAGCCCCTGGCTTACCTGTCATTCTTAATCATTATTCCTCACAGCCACCAATGTTCTTTTGGTTCCTTCCACACACCTCAGGGCCTTCAAAGTGCTATTCCCTTTGCCTTCAATGCTTTTGCCACTGCTTGCTACTTGGATGGCTGCTGCATGTGCTTCGGATCTCAGCTAGAATGCTCTTTCTCCAGGGAGAGCTGCCCAGCTCCCAGGTTAAAAGTGGATCTCTATTACTCTCCTTCCTAGAGTGTTGTGTCTTTCTTTCATAGCATGTACTAAGTACTGTAATCACGTATGTTGTCATGTAATTTATTGTATGTTACATATTTACACCAGAATGTCAACTCCACAGAGCCTCAGTGCCTAGAACAGAGCTCGAGTCCTACTTGGCATTCCATAAGTATTTGTTGTAGGAATGAAAGAATTAATATAGGGAATGGAACCTCCGTACATTCAGAGGAAAGAAAGACTCCTTGTGCTAAAGTGACTAGGGGAATGCAGGAGAAAGTGGAATTTTAAGTTTGATCCTAAAGGATATAGTCAGATCAGAAATAGGGTGGGTCAGGAGATAGCGGGAGGGTATTCCAAACAGAACATAAGGATGTTTCTGAGGTTCAGCCTTGGCCCTATAACCAGCTGTGTGATCTTGATTCAATTACATGACCTCGCTCTGATTTCTTTTCTGTAAAGTATTAATGTAGAATATTTCTCCTTTCTGGACCCTTGTGAGAGTCCAGTTAGGGATGGAGTATGAAAATCTTTTGAAGATAACCAAATCATAAAGGACTTGAGAAGTATTTTTAATATTTGTATTTTAAGATTTAGATTGTGTACATATATTGACAACTTTGTCCAACCATGGGTGCCCCTCAAACCCCATAGTTTCCCTTGTTTAATTGTTTTTCCTGCCCTCTCCTGGGAAGCCATTTTTTGGTGACTGCCATGAAAATGTGTGGCCTGCCTCAGAGGAGTTCCATATTTTCTTCTCTGATGTGGTGATGCTGGCCTGGTTCTTTGCATCTGGTTCTAGGCATATTTTCCCTGTTTAAGATTATATTTCGCAAAACCAAAATAACCAGGCATACATAGAGATGATTGTGAGACTTGACCTAGACGCTAAGAGCTGGTAGCCTTGTGGGGCTTAAGAACAAGTAAGGAAAGGACCTTAGGGAAGAAACTCTAGCTTTTCATTGGTTTCTGGGCATCTGTGTTGGGGCAAAAGATGTATGAGGTGGGTTTGGGGGCTTAGGGAAGTGAGCTAATATTTACTCACATGCAGGATGTACTGGGAACTCCAACAGCCCTATAGGCTATGTATTTAATATCTTCAATATACCAGTCTATTCCAACCACTACTAAAAACTACCATATTTTTAGCATCTCTTTAGGGGCCAGACACTTTGCACATACTTCACTGGCAGTTTCTTATTTAATCCTCAAAGAAACTCTGTGATGAAAGTTATTTGACAGATATGGAGTCTTTTGAGGTGGTGATTCTCATACTTTAGTGTTTACCAGAAATACCTGGAGGGTTTGTTAAACTACAGATTGCTGGGCTCTACACCCAGAAGATTCTGGGGACTGGGGTGGGCCCAGTATTTCATTTTTAGCAAGTTCAGTAGGTCTGGAGTAGGACCTGTGTATTTGCATTTCTAACAAGTTCCCAGAGGATGCTGATGCTGCTTGGTGAGGGACTACCCTTTGAGAACCACTGTTTTAGGGGATCAGAGACTAGAGTTCATAGGTAGTACTCAGCCAAACTGGGAGTCAAATCTGGACTCATCTGAATCCAAAACTCATGCACTTTCCTGAAATATCATACTTGTTTATTTCACCAAAGGCTGGAGTGTGAATTCCATTAGAGAAATGAAGGGAGGAAAAAGGAAAGAAAGAAGAAGAAATGGAAGAGGGAATGAAATGAGACAAGAAGGCAGGGAAAAAGCCCCAGCTTGTTCAGCCACGGGGAGGTTCAAGAATTACCTTGATGTACCTGGCTCCCCACACCTTGTGACCCAGAAGCTGTTGAGCTCATGATGGAAAGACTGTTATACTTTTGATGTAATATATTATCAAAGTGATGAATGATTAGAAGGTGACAGGAGAGCCTTTCTCATGAAGATAGTTTCTGAATGAGACTCTATATTTTTCTTTGAACCTAAAGGTTGGTGGCTTCCCCAAGTGTCATGACCTTGCAAGTCACTTCACTTGTCTGGCAATTTTTAGGGGGGCAAAATATTGATAATAATACCCATCTAACAAGGGGGTGGCAAGGATCACAAATGCAAGCCATGGTGAATGGAAAACTGCTTGGCCGACATAGCCTGTGAGTGTTCAAATTGCTTTCTTCCCATTTAATAGCTGCGTGACTTTGGGAAGATCATTTAACTTCTATAAATCTCAATTTCTTCTTTGTCAAATTGGAATAATAAGAGTATATACAACATAAGATTTCTGTCAAAGTTAAATATGTTAATGCACATAAAAGGCTTGGCACAGTACCAGAACTATCTTGCCTTGATACACAGTAGATGTTCAGTGAAAATACTAAGGCATAAATGAAAGAAGAGAAAAATACACACACATTCTTAATCAGATTCACAATTTTTCTGGGAGATGACCCAGCCCAATGGCTCCCTGCATTGGACTTCAGGGGGACTGTTCCCTTCTTCCACTGGACTTGAAAGGGGGTTGTTCCCTGTCTCCTCTTTGGTTCTGCAAGAAGTTCCCACCCTACTCCAGTGGCACAGGTCACCTGAGAACGTGGATGTTACCCCATTGGGTTCCCCTTGTGGTTTCAGATAAATGGCTGGCCCTGGTAAACTAGATGGGGATGGCAGGCAAAGGTGACATTCAAGTATAGCTGGAAAAACACTTGTGCTCTCATTTAAGGAAGTCAAAGAGGGAACCACTTGTTCTGCATTGAAATTGTACAAGAAGGCATGGTGACCTGTGCTCTACATCGGGGAAAGAAAATAAGCAATTTACTTGCACATGGTTCATGGGAAAACAGCCTTGGGGGGAAATTACTTATGTATGGTTGTAAGACAAATTATACTATCAGCAAATGAGGTCAGAGGAGCAGGGAGAACCGAAGGTAAAAGGAGTGGCTGCCTGAGACAAGTTGCCTTAACTGTACATGAACCTTGGAACAGCTGATGACATTTTTTAAAGTGCTAGGTTAAAAATGTGTCACTTTTCTTGAAACCCCCGGAGCTAAACCTGGCATTTTATTTTGCATGTGTTTTATATTCATATATAGCAATTTTTGAAGTGTAAGAGTAAAAATAGCATAACTAGATATTTTATTAAGAAGCAGGAACTCCTGGAGACTTTTTAGCATTGCTGTGTATTACTGATCTGTTCTGTGGGTCTCAGATTGAAATGCCGAAGAGGGCCATGCAGGGAGTGTTAGTATCAGGGAGGTGAGAGGGAATGGGGAGGCCGTAGCGAAATAGAGCCTAGGACGCTGTTAGAAGGGGGAAGCTGCTTTTCAGCTCGAACCAGGGGAGGACATAGTGTTGACAGATCTTTTGGCTTTTCCAAGAGACACTAGAAATCTAAGATTTTGTGTGATATTGCCTTATTGTTTAAAATTGAATAAATTTAAAAACCTCTCTGAGTCGAGTAAAACTCACCTTTGGGTCAAATCTGGCCATCAGTAAGTGACATCTGGTTTACTCAGACCTTGCACCACCTACGGTAGGATTCCCAGGCCTACAATCTCTGTTAATTCCAATGGGCAGCCAGTACTTTCTCCATTAGAGGGCGCTACAGCCAGCCTAGCTCTTCTTAGGAAAAGAGTGAAGAGCACCGGTTTTAAAGTCAGATCTGGAATTGAGGCCTGGCTCTGCCACCTACTAGAATGTACGGCACTGGACAAGCCTCAGTTTTCTTATCTGGACCAGATGTTAATGATAGTAACTAGTTTATAAGGTTATTACAAGGATTAGATGAAATTATGTGTACACTGTGCTTAGCAGAATTCTAAGCACATAGCAGCACTCAATAAATATTAACTATTATTATTATTTCTACTGAAAAAAAAAATCCTGGCCCCTCTAACTTAATTTTCTCATTTGCCTCCTCCTCCATTTCTGCATTTACCCAACTCTTGACCACTCAAATTTGTCCTGTGTACGTATCCTTTGGCTCAAAGGTAGTTTGGCTTTTCAGGTTCCCACCCTCCACACTCTCTGTTAGGCATGAATTATATCCTCTTTTCTGATTATTCTTAATGAATGATCCTAGGCACTAGTTAAATTAAGAAGTGTAGGATAGGGGCCGCCCGGTGGCGCAGCGGTTTAGTCCACGCTTGGCAGCCCGGGGTTCGCGAGTTCGGATCCTGGGCGCCCGCCGACGCACTGCCTGTCAGCCATTCCGTGGCGGCGTCCCATATAAAGTAGAGGAAGATGGGCACGATGTTAGCTCAGGGCCAGTCTTCCTCAGCAAAAAGGGGAGGATTGGCAACAGATGTTAGCTCAGGGCTTGTCTTCCCCACAAAAAAAAAAAAAAAAAAAAAAGAAGTGTAGGATAATAGAATTTTCCATTCTAGGTGTTGTTAGGGTCTTTAATATATATCTGATTCAAACTTCTTGTCTAGAATTCCTCTACCTAAGGTCCTTTATAGAGTCATGGTTGTCTTGTTTGACTCCTCCTAGAGATGGGCCACTTACTACCCAACAAGGAACTTGTTTATTGGTTGGACAGCTTTGATTATTACAACATACTTTGTGATGCTGAACAAAAATCAGGTTTCCAATTTTTGTAACCATTGGCCCCCCTTTTCTTTCTCCTTGGAGTAAAATAAAATGTAGAGAAAAGAAAGAGTATAGTGGGATACGGGCATAGATGTCTAAAGTTCACTCTTTGAAATAGGTCACAATGAAAATCAGCATAAACTTTTGCCTCAGTTACTGAGGTGTTTTATTTCTGACTATGCAGGGTAATGCCATTATATTCGCATAAGAAATGCATATGTGAATTTGAAGCTAGTCTGCGTTAAAAAACCCTACTTTATAAAATGCATCGAATGATATCCACCAAGAATGTTCTTACTAAACTCCATCATTAATTATGTCTTTATGCAGAATAGCAATATAAATCGTTAGTGTAAGGTAGTTTATTACTTAATAAAAGTATGAAGTAGAAACCACACATCTATATCTATATATCTCCTACTGTTTGCCTTTGAGTGTAATGATATGGCTGAGCCCTCTTTTCAATAATATAAAAGCCAATGCTTACTGTATGCATGGAGGATCATCTGGTTGGTTCTTATCCCATGCTAAGCTTGTGAGCCACTTGCAAATATTAAGTTTTGATGAAAATATAAATCAGTATGAATTTGTATATACTTGGAAGATAGCACTTATGCTTATAAATTAAGCTTAATCAACATTTATTAAGCACCTTCTACATACCAAGTACTATTTTTACCTGTGGGAGTAAAATGTGAATAAAATGTAGTCCCTTTCCCCCAGGGTTTATGGTGTAAAGACACCTAAACTGATAATTTCAAGAGAATATGGGAAGTGGCATGATTGAAAGGCATGCACCAAGCATATGAGAGCAGAGAGATGAAAGTTCAGTGAAAACTCTGAATGAGACGATATCTCATATGAGCCTTGCAGGTTGAGTAAGAGCTAATAATGACATCCAAAGGTTACTGAGCACTAACTGTGTGCCAGGCAGTAATCTAAGTGCTTTTACGTGTCTTGGCTCATGAAATCTCCATTTAATGTTATGGAGCGTGTGTTATCGTCTCCTCATTTTGCAGATGACAGAATTACACTACAGAAAGGTTACATGGCTTAGCCAGGGTCAAACGACTAGCAAGTGGTAGAACCAGAATCTGAACTCCTGCAACTTGACAACAGAACTCATGGGAACCATGGTGCACTGCCTTTATTTTAGGCAAATGAAGACATATGGGAAGGTCATGCCTAGCAGAGGGAATAGCATGAGCAAAGGCATGGAAAGTGGGAGGTACAAGCAGGTGTCACTAGAACATAAAGTACCAGGCAGGAAGAGGCAGGCGATAATCTGGGGAGGTGAGGAGTGGAAGGGTCTTGAGAAGAGAATCTTCCACAGGCTGCAGTTTAGAAGACGGATCTAAGAATGGCAAGACTCCAGCAAGGAGCCTATTAGCAGGCATCTGTAATGGTCCAGAGGAAAGATGGTGGGGAGAAGGTGATAAGAGAGGAAACTCTCGAAATGACTGCATTGACTTTTCTGCCAGTGTGGTGTGATGACATCAAAGTCACGTTTAATCCAATGTTAGAGAAATAATGTGACATTTCTTGCAAATGCAAGTTTGTGGAACAAACATACCTGTTCCACTTTTTGCCATTTTTATACTAGTAAAAAGAGAAATTATTCATATACACTTTTATAAATTCTTTTTTCTTCATATGCTCATAAACTCTCTTACCACAAATTCTCTAACCAGGGGGTTTCAGGGGCCTAACTCCTGGATTAGAGAGGGAACAATGTGGTGATGAGTTTAGGCACCTGCAGAAAGCAAAGTGAGGCCTTAGGAGATGGCTTATGAAGGACTGGGTGTATCCTCAAGAAAATGATTGAACCTTGACTGGAGAAAGGGACATGTAACAGATTCATTTAAGTTCAACATGTATGAAGTAGGTCATGGTCACTGGGACAGAACATCTGGGGCATGAACTCTGACTTTGCTACACACCTGCTGAATGATCTTCAGTTCAGTTACTTCAACTCTCGGAAGCTCAGTCCCCTCTTCTATAAAGTGGGGATACTAAAATTACTAACTGCAGGGGCTGGCCCGGTGGCATAGTGGTTAAGTTCACACATTTGGTGGCCCAGTGTTCGCCAGTTTGGATCCTGGGCGTGGACCTACTCAGGGCTCATCAAGCCATGCTGAGGCGGCATCCCACATAGAAGAGCTACAACTCTACAGCTATGATATACAACTATGTACTGGGGGTTTGGGGAGAAAAAGAAAAAAGAGGAAGGTTGGTAAGAGACGTTAGTACAGGGCCAATCTTCCACACACACAAAAAAGAAAAGATTCGGCTGTGTTTAAAAAATATATACTAACAGCAAAGATAAAAGAAGTAAGAGAAGAAAAAAGATTTAAAAGTATATACAAAAGGAGGCAAGAGACTGTTTCTAAAGACAGCTCTAAGAGGAAACCCCAACTGGCTCATTTACTCCGCCCAACTCTAGACCCCCGGGTGTTTCCACGGCATGTGAAAAGCCAGCTGTGGTGCACTCTCCTGATGGAGAGGGGAAGCTGATTGCTGCAGGCAGCAGAGTGTAGTAGCTGTGAGTTTTTGATCCTATCTGTCTCTTACTAGCCAGGTAGCTGGGATAGTTTTCTATGCTTCAGTTTCCTCATCTGTAAAACAGACAATAATACAGTTGAGATCTTTCAATGAGATGCCCTCTGGAATGTTGGTTAGCCAAATTCTTGGCAGAAAATGGAAGCTCAACAGATGTTAATTTTCCTTTCTCTTTTCTTCACACCAGAAGGCCATGCTCTAGGTAGCAGGAATGAGTGGACATGGGCTGTGGGTCCAGAGCCTTGAGCTCAAGTCCCACATTTATTAGCTCATCTTAGGCAACATTTTAAATCCATTACATTCAGGTTCCTCTTTTATGGAATGGAGAAAGAAGACCAGCTCTGCCTTCTTCCCAGGTCACTGTGAGGATGAAATGGGATTCTAGTTTGTATAGCCTTTCCTTCAGAGGCTGCAAAGTGCTCCACTAAAAGTTAATTATTAGCATGTTCTTAATTACCAGAGATATATATGTGACTTGTGGATCTTTTTTCATTCTTTCTTCTTCCCTTTTCCAATCTCCCCCTAAATTTTTCTATGTCCCAACTGCATAATGCCTTTTCCAGAAACTTGAAACATTTATCAGTGTTCCCTTTGTGAAAAGAAAGAAGCTGGGATGACTCGAGGAGGGCATTTCCAGACCACTGAAGAAGCCATTGGATTGGGTCTCCGGCAGGCAGGAGTGGTTAGATTGGTGTTCAGCCTTATTAGGGTGGTTTACAGGATGGGTTTGGAATCAGAAATATTTAGGAGTAAACTCTGGTGCTCCACACTTACCAACTATGTGGCCAAGGGTAACCTGAGTCTTAGTTCTCTCACATATAAAGTAGGGATAATAATATTATTCCATGGCGTCATTGTAAGAGTGAGTTAGTTACAGATGATGCTTGGCATGTACTGAGCAGTCAATGCATGGGGGCTACTGTTATCAGTTTTTCTGGCTCTGGGTGCCCCACCCTCTGAGAAGCTCAAAGAAGAGCCAAGGAAACCACCCTCTAATTGCTGCTGGCCTTGCTGGAACTTGTAATATTTAAACTTTGCCTCTAATTCTGTGTTGAAATGTAAACACTGAAAGCTGTGTGGATTTTGTTGTTGTTGTCTTGGTAAAATGATATACATCTCTGAGAAGCTTTTAAAGCCTCAAGCCTCTCTTTCAGCCAAAGCCTGCCTCAACTTGAAATGATAAATTCCTTTATTCATTCACCTTGGCTTAATTGACGATAATGGCCACACTATTTTATATTTGCTTTTTGTCCCCTTCTCTGTATGCCCTGCTAGGTACTGCAGACATAGAATACTTTTAATATGCACTTCCCTTTCAGTTTTTATGCCCTGGTTTATTCTCCGCATACTGTAGGGCAAGGGTCTTGGAGCCACTGACGGGATGTATGAGACCTTGCGATATCATCTTCTTATCTTTTCTAGACCTTATTTTATTATCTGCAAATGAAGAGGGGGAACCAAATAGTTCCTAAGGTCCCAGTTCTGACATTTTAGAACTGAATTTGTCTTGCATTTGCTCATTCATTTATTCAATGAATAAGTATTGATTTCATCCCATGCATAGGTCTCCGTGGCAGTAATTAACTTGCTGCTGTGTAATTGTTTGTTTGCATCTCAGCACTGGGGATGTAGATGTACAACGACGTGGTCTCTGTCTTGAGGAGCTCACAGTCTTATAAAGGAGATGCAAGCAGACAATCACACTTTAGTAATCTAATTACTGCAATGGAGGCTTGTGTAAGTTTCAAAAAAGAGTATCAGAGTGGCTGTGGCCAGGGATGGGTCAGGGAGGGGCATGGTCATTGACAATCACTTAACTAAGCAAGTGAGGAGTTTAATTATTAATTCATAGTGCTCTTGCCCTCCAAAAGCTCACAGTCTAAGGCAGGAAACAGACACACAGACAAATGATCACAGTTCAGTATGTCAAGTTCTATAATAAAAGAATGAACAACATCATCTACACACAGAGGAAGAAGCAACTAGTTTGGCTCAGACTATTATCCCTTTGAGCTGTGAGACTGTAATATTCAAAATAAACCTGGGGAAACTAGCTACAGAAATATAGTTTAAAAATGATGACAAGAAACGTATCCCTTTATATATGATTATTTATCGAGTGTTTGTTGTATGCTAGACACTGTAACAGGCATAACTCAGTGGTACACAAGATACTCCCTCTAACTTAAGGTGTTGGGGGGAAACCAACACAAAATGAAACCTACCCTTGTCAAGAATTTAGAGCCGGAGAACCAGACTTGTTGCCCTAGCTTCTCCACTTATTAGCTGTGTAACAGAGAAAACGTGACCTCTCAACCTCATTTCTCTGGTGTGCAAAATGGGATAATATATATAAGGGAGAGTGGTGTAAGGGACAAGATTCAAATAAAATAAGGGTTGTGAAAGTGCTTTATGGGCTGCTAAGGACTCTATATGTTAGTGATTATCATAAGTGAAAAAGAGAGAATTGGTTGTGCTTAACCTGAGATGAGAGAAGGCAATGATTTCCACACATGGTGATTCCTCTATCCTGAGGGCCTCAAGGCCATGTATAGACTGATGATTCCTAATCTCTTTTGCCTGATTAGTCTTCTTTTCTAGGCTGCCAGTCAATAACAACTGCCTTTTAGACTTCTTCGCTTGGCCAAAATTAAATTCAACTTCTTCCCCTCCCTCCCCTCACTTCAGACTTTCTCCTGCTCCCATATTTCCTATCACAGTAAACAGTCCCCAAACCAGAACTCTCTCCTCTCTCAGCCCCACATCCACCGGTCTTCAAGTCCCACAGTTTTCAAGTTATCCCCATCCTTTATCCACCGCGTACTTCAGCCTCATTGTCTCACTTTGGGCTATTGCAATAGTTCCTTCAGTGATAGCCCTGCCCTGAGACTCCGGGCCCTTCCCCTCCACCCACCCATCCTACTGTTGCCAGAGTGACCTTTTCACAAGCATAATTGGACCAGATCACTCTTACTCTTAAAAAGCTTCAGTGATTCCTCACGGCCCATTGGATAATTCAAGCCATTAAGTAGAACCACACCATTCTCTGTGACCTGACCCCTGCCTCCCTTTCCAGTCTTAGTTTACCAATTCCTATTTACAAAGCTACTTATCTTGGACTACTTATTTCTCTCTGTGCCTTTGCTCCTGCTCTTCAGTGGCCTAAGACTCTCTTTCTTTTCTCTTTGCCTGCCAACCACTAATCTTTACATGAAGGTTCAACTCAAGTATTACTCCCAAGAAGGAATTCTTGTAACTCTTCTCTCACGTCCTTCCACTATATAAACAATACAGTGGTGTATACTTCTAACAGAGTCCTTGTCCCACTGCACTTCCATGTGTCTAAGCAGGGCCTAGCTCTTACTCATCTCCTTGCCCCAGCACATAGCCCAGGGGGGACACACAACCGCTTCTCAGCAATGTATGAACTGGCTTGCATGGCTCTTCTGGATGCTAAGGAGCCCCCTTCTTGGAGTCTATAGCTATATTTATGCATCTCTAGAAATACATTCTGATAAATATTTTCTACTAAAATAGCTGGTTTTTTCTTATACCTTCAAAATAACAGGGCCTTGGAATTTTGAAGGGGAATAGAAGAAGGGAAGGAAAAAAGAATGAGACAAGGAGGAAGGAAATGAAAAAGAGGAAAGAAAGAAAGAGAGAGAACTAAGGAGAAGGGAGAGCAGGAAGAAAGAGAACAAATTACCATGGAAACTAGTGAAAATAAAAATGGCTTTAACAGCTAGAAAAGTGTCTCAAGAACTCCTTGTAAAGAGGGAATGGTGTACTCTTCCTTTGATTACAAAGAAAACCATTTGAAAAGATGACTTTCACCTAGATCTAGTGCTTCTGATTTCCTTCTAATGCCATAATACTAATTTGTATTTATTCCAACATTTCCTAATTAATTCCTTAAGATGCCCTCCTGATGATGTCATCTTGCCCAATTGTGTAGCTGTGGGCTGTTCCGTTCATCCGGCCACAGGCAGTGGCATCACTGGGTGCCGATCTGCAAAAAGAAGAGCTGAGGGAGCATATGTTCCCTGTTTTGTAACTTTTAGAAAAGCTAGATGTTTTGTAAGCATAACTCAGATCTCATCAATCTAGGAGCAAAATAAGGATATGCTGATTTTGTTGTTATTTTTTTTTCTTTTGTTTGATCTCAAATTAACTATTGCAGTAGCCCAAAGTGAGATGATGAGTCTGAAGTACGCAGAGGATAAAGGATGGGGATAACTTGAAAATCTCATTAGTTTTATGGCCTCCTCCCCAGATGTCCCCCATGACTTCTGGAAGTTCCCAAATAGTGCCTCCCGTGTGTCCATAACCAAATGCAATCACAGCAGTGGGCCCTCTCCATTCATCTGTCCCCCTCTGGACCCCACTCATCTAGGTCCACTGTCTGTGGTTAGATTCTAGCTAAAGAATAGAGAACAATGAATAAAATCAGTTGTTATGATTCTGCTTGTATGTTTCTTGAGGAAGATCATCTTTTGTTAGCTTTTATCTTGACGGCTGGTGCCAGTGTAGGAACATGGCTGAAGTTGTAAAAACCAAGCCTACTTGTGGGACTTCTAGCACATTATTAGCTACTGATGGCACTGACAACTTCAAAAAAGGCAGAAAATACTTGTGGAAACAAAGGATGATTGGCCCCGACCACAGAAGTATAAAAGTAACACAGATTACTCACACTAAGCTAATTGCCATGCTATGGTGCAACATTAGTTTTAATTTTGTCACTTGTATAGACAGTTACAATTATGCTGGTCAGCTATTTACTTGTATTTCAAGGATAATGGATATATTTCTTGCTTTAGAATGAGTGCGATAAGTTGTTGTCTGAGAATTGCTGGCATTATTCTTAATTTGGTTCTTAGGCTTAACAACGACATTAAGAAACATGCTCACTGGCAGTACTGGAGAAATCTTTATCTCTGTTAATGTTAAAGTGTTTCAGACATTCTCACCTGTCTGAGATAGATTAGGGACTTCCCTGCCAAGGGCTGGACTGCGCTACTTCCAAACATCTCTGACATAGGCACTTCACGATTTTCTGAAAGTTATCTTTTTATCCATCCATCACTTACTGAACTCTCAACCAAGTTTAAGGACTTGTGCTTTTAATAGGGAACGAATATATGAACAGAGAAATCCCTGCCCTCAAGAAACTCACAGTCTACTGGTGGGAAATAGATATATAAACAGAATTAGACATATAGGGGGAGGGGTTAGCCAGGTAACTAGGTGAGAGAAGGAAGGTAGTCCAGGTAGAGAATTATAGTGCATGCACAGAGGTGTCAAAGCAAGAGAGTATGGCCCATTCTAGCTTAATAGCTGGACCCAGATTCTACATCATGGAGCTATAAGAGGTGAGTTTGGGGACATTTGCAAGGACCAGATGATGGAGACCCTTGTTTGACTTTGTGGCAGCCCTGAGAATGTGCCATCCAGTTCTCCCAGTTAGAGAGAAACTGATGCAAGGAATATTAGCTCAACTGACAGCTTCCAGCTGTCACACTCAGGCCTCATCTCACTCTCCCAGGGATGCTCCCAGCCAATGTCTGAGCATGGCGTGGGTACTAGAGCTGGCCATTCCCATCCAACACAGGACCCTTCTAAAGGGCAGTCTTTGCACTGGGGCTCTCCAGTTGGCCTGGCCATGACTTTCTCAAAGTTGCACTGCAGTCTTCAGCACTTCCTATTCAATCCTCCTTCCTTCCCTTTCCCATTCACAGGTGTCAGATCTGCACCACAGCCTGACGCTCTCCCCTCCCACACTATTTTCTTCTCCCCTACCCCTCATAGTCATTTCCCTCCACAAATCTCTTACACTTCTAATTCTGTCTTGGTGTCTGCTTCCTGGAGAAGCTGAACTGACACAGACTTAGTAAGGTGTTTGGATTTTGAACTGAAGTCAAGAGAAGTCACTGAAGGGTTTTGCACAAAGACATTGAATGATAAAACCTTTGTTATAGAAAGAATACTGTGGCTATAGTGTAAAGGGCCAATTTAGGAAGAGTGAAACTTGAAGCAGTGAGAAAAAAATGAGGATTTTAAATGGGGCAACAATAGAAGGCAGAGGGGGAAAAGGGTTAGAAGAGAGAGATTAGGAGGTACAAACAATAGGGTCTGATGACCATTGGTTCTCAACTGCAATAGAGAGGGAAAGTAAAAGATGATAGGGGCATCTAAATTGTTAAGTAGGGTCACATTCCCTTGAGGAATTCTTGGGAGGTGGTTTGCTATTGGATAATTTTCACATGAAATATAGAAAAGGTAAGTTGGCAGTTGCCTATGCTCCTTCTGCTATACTTCCACTCCAGGAAGATGGACTCTGTGGGCAAGGAGAGCACTGAAGAGGCCTCATAAAGCCTGGGCTAAAGTCTCAGGGAAACTGAGCCCTCTGCTTGGTAAGCAACACTCAGGGTTGGCAGAAAGAGATGTGCTCAAGGCAGTGGTAGCGGTGTCAGCCTGTCCAATGTAAGATATGTAAGGTTGTAGGAATCTGTAGTTTCCTAGGGCTGCCATAACAAAGACCGCAAATGAGGTGGCTTACAAAGACAGAAATGCAATGTCTCACAGTTCTAGAGGTCAGAGTCTGAGATCAAGGTGTTGGCAGGGCCATGCTCTCCCCACTGAAGACTCTAGGGAAGAATCTGATCCATACTTCTTCCTAGCTTCTGGCGGTTGCCCGCAGTCCTTAGCATTCCCTGACTTGCAGTTGGAAAACCCCAGTCTCCGCCTCTGTCATCACATAGTGTTCTCCCTGTGTGTCTTCACATCATCTTCCCTCTGTGTGTTTCACTCTGTATCTCTTCTCTTCTTATAAGGACACCAGGCATATCGCATTAAGGGCCCACTGGTATGACCTCTTCTTAATTAATTACATCAGCAAGGACCCTATTTCCAAATAAGGTCACATTCTGAGGTTCTGGAAGGACATGAATTTGGAGGGGATGTTATTCAACCCAGTTCAGAAGCCCCAAGTGGAAGCTTACCATGACTTTTAAGCCGTTCACTGTGCCACTCCAGCATTACCTTTATGGGATCGTGAAAACTACTTTTAACAAGCCTAACTAGATTTAACATCTGGTTCTAGTTACAATTTCTTCCTACATCATTAGTGCCAGCACCTGTGTCTTTGTGACCAGTCTGGGGCCCACACAAACATTTCCTTACAAGGCACAGGAAGGCCAGACTGCAGCAGCCTGAACAAGCCTACTACAGGTATCAGCTCAGATGTTGTAGGATCCTCCCTTTGTCCCTCTAGGATTTCTGTCAAGATTTCCATCACTTCTCTTCCCCTAACCTTGGTCATGGCCTAGGGGGTTGGAGAGTGTTAACTTAACCCTGAGATTTCCTTACTGCTGTTTGAACATTTATTTCCTCTCCCCGTTGTTAGAAACCATTGACCTTAGGTGATCAAGCATTGATATTGCTATATAACGGGAACCCTTGATAATTTAGAGAATACCTCTTCTTTTTCTCCCAACAAGCCTGAATATCAAGATTATTGTCTTATTATGACCTTGAAAGAATCTGCATTTGAAACTCAAAATTGAGCTGTGATCTCTCTGTTCTCAGCAGTATCAGTCCTTGAGGAAAACAGGCCCCACCACCTTCTCCTTTGTCTGCCTGTATTTAGGAGGCAGGCAAGGCAACTACTCACCTTCTCTGACTGCTCTGCAGCCTCCAGTAGCCAAAGGACTAATTTTTGATTACCAACCTAGAAGTGGAAGTTTGCTGGGGTATTTTAAGAAAGCTTTTGGTTTTCTTAATAAAAAATAGAGATATAGCTGGCACCTCCTCCCCCCTTCCTTCTCCTCCTCCTGGATTAAATGTGGATGGATGCTGAGTGCTGGAGCAGCCACCCTGGGATGAGGGAGGAGAAGCTAAGGTGATGTTACTACAGCAATGAACCAGCATCAAAAGCATCTCCCGCCAACGTTTTATGTTAGAAAAATCAACCGCTAAGCCTTAAGCCACAGAAAATTAGAAGTGCGGCAAATGAATTCCCAACAGTCTTCTTGCCAAAGCAGTAAATAAAACTGATGCAACTGATGAGGACTTCCAAGCAAAAAGATATGAAGAAAACTACCTTGGCATCACATCTTCAAAATATTACCCACATTCTTATCACTTAGAAATAGACATCTTAGCCAAGACCAGAACCTAAGATTTTGAAAATTTGATATGAATGTAACCGAGATATAGAAAAATGTAGATAGAATAGGACAGAACAAATAATTGTTAGGTAAAATTTGAAGTTTTGAGTTTCCAGAAGTGGAAAATTGCATTTACTTCTAGGGTAAACTTTTTTTTTGCTTTTTGCTTTAGGATAAATTATCAGAATAGATCAGGCTTAGCAGTGGGACTCCCCAGGGTAGGTATTATATAAAAAATATGAATTAAATAAAAAAATAGGCCCTTTAATAATGCCGATGAGAAGCAAATGCCCACCCCTTGTCTTGGGGCAGTATGAAGCTACCATAACCTGAAGGCACCTGTTGCACTGGGGATTATGAATTGTTTCCTTAAGCTAGAGCTGCGTGTAGAAGCTGCTAATTTTCTTTGTCCATTTCTCTTGTGGAATTCTTGCAGCAAATGAGGAGTAGAGAGGAGAAACAGAAGACCCTGGGCAGACCCAGAGAGGCTTGCGGTCTTGGCGTCAAAGTGTAGCACAGAGCTGAAGAAGGGGCTTCATGATACCCCTGGGCGGACCCTGGCACCCGTCTGACATAACTGGGAGGGCCATCTTCAGAAGCAACAGGAGAGCGCATTGGTGGCAGAGACCCAGGTGATGTGATAAGGAGTATCCGTGATAGCAGCAATAGAGAGGCTCCGTTAGCTGGCTTCCGGGAGAGGAAGATCATCATGGATGCCACTGGTTACTGTGGCAAGAAGGCTGGTTCATGAGCACAAGCCCGTAGAAGGCTTAAGGGCCTCCAGAAACATGGGACACTTTGCAGGGTAGATTGGAGTCTTGCAGTCACACCGCTAGAGTCTTTATAATTTGGAGTATTACTGTAGAGATGGTCTTGCTTTTTGTTGACCTGCTTTTGCAAGGGTATATATATTACAAAAATATTTAGAAAACATTAATGATATTTTAAAAATCGCTAATGGTGAATTACAATGATAGTTCCAATATTTTATGCCTCCTTATAAGCACACCCTTTGACCACATAACTTTGCATTTTCCTTTCTCTAGTTCAGCCACCAGCCAGCCATCTCTTAAATATAGAGTGGATGCAGCCAAGATCAGCGGAGTCATCTAGTCAATCCTAGATGTCCCCAGCACGTGATAGACAAACACTGTTGCATGCTACTAAGAGTTAAAGGTTCTTTGTTATGCAGCACTGTTATGGAAATTCATAACTAATACATCCTTTAAAGTGAGTGATGTTGGGAATATCACATGGTCTCTCTGAGTCTCAGTTTTGTATAAAATAGGCATAACAAGACTTGCCATACCAACGTTTTGAGTATTAAATGCGATAACCCAGCATGTAAGATGATTATTATTTCTTGGAAATGCTAAAGATTGAATATGTGAATTTTAGGATCTCATTATAAGATAGTCACATTCCAAAAAATATTTCTGCATCCCAAGGGCTGTTTGCACGTGGGCTGTCTTACAGTGCATTCCAAGCTTCAGGGGGTGACAGTATTAGAGATTCTCTCAGATGGAATTCTAAAGCAAACTGCGTGTGTGTAGAAGTGGCCATACAGATGGGTCAGGCAAAGAAGCCAGGAGGGGAATACAATGACGTTCAGTTCAGGAGGACTTTATGCAAAAGGTGGCAAAGTAGAGGAACAGCAGAAACGGCATGAACGTTGGAGATGTGGAGCACTGAGTCAACACCTGGGCTCCCTCATTTCCTAGCTTTGAGACTTCAGTAGATTGTCTAATCTCAGTGAGCCTTGGTTTTCTACCCAGTAAATGGGAATAAAAATAAGCACCTTGTAGAATTGTTGAGACCATTACAGGAAATGCACACATTTAGGTATCTGGGCCACAGTAGGTGCTCTTGCAACTGGATGTCAGAAACCTTGGTGTTTTTATGCAGGCATGGAGCACAAGACTTGGGGAGCAGGGAGCCAACTGACATTTCAGGTGCTGAGTCATTAGGGGGAATTTGGACGAAGAAAGTAGCAGAGAAGTTAGTCTTTTTTGTGTGTCAGTTTTAACGCATAGGGATTTTTTTCTTTTGCATTGCACTATATTTAGGAACAAGGTGGCCCAGAACAAAAGCTGGAATTTATTTTTAAATGTTCAGAACAATGAGATGACTGGTGTTCTATATATCAGCATCACATTGCCAGACATGAACATCTTACACTCAGTTATCAGCTTCTCATAAATCTCTGTTGTGATGTAGTAGTCGGACCCTGCCTTTAGTGACATTGCAGCTTTGACTCTAAATGCTAAATATGATCCTTTGCATTTGCATAGCACTCAATAACCTACAAAACTCTTTCTCAGATATTATTTCATTTTTGACCTTCTCAACAGCCCTATGGATCAACAATCCTTGTCCTCAATTTGAAGATGAGGAAATCGGCTTTGAGTGATTAAACGGCGCACCCAAAATCACAACATTAGTAGATGCTTATCTAACTTGCAAAGCTGGTAACAATGTGAGGCATTCAGTGTGACATTTTGTGTGCTGGGTGCTACACTTGGCTCACAACCTTCACCTTTTCTAAGCGGACACACAAAACCCTTCTGTGGCAAACCAAGTGGATACCTCCTCAGCAGTCACTGCCCCACCCTCCCGCCTTGCTCATGGAACCCATTTTTTCATATGTAAGTTGAGATGTGCTTAAGGTAGGAGGACTCCAATCCTAGCCCTAGAGGCTAACCTATGGGTAGTCCAAACTGATCATGACAACCCCATTCTCCTTTGCAAGTGACTGGTGTACAGATGGGCATGGGATCTAGTTTGGCCAAGGAAATGAAGGGGAAGTTTTCTGGAGGCTTCTGGAAAAGACCCCCTCCACTCCACCCGGTTAAATGAGAGTGAAAGATGCACCCAACCCCTTCTTTCCTGTTTTGGGCGTTGTTACATGAGGATCTGATATTTGGAGCCATGGCAACCATTTCAACATGAAAGGAAATCAAAACAAAGCAAGAGAAAATAGAGGCTGACCCAGAACCCTGATTTCCTTGAGCAGCTTGATTAATCAACCTGGAAAAGCATACTTTTGGATTTAAGTGAGTTAATTAAATGTGCTTATTGCTGAAGCCATGTTTAGTCACATATTCTCTCACTTGCTCTTGAAATCACTCTAGATGATACATCCTCACAAATAGGTATTGTGGCCACTGTTTCACAGTTGACAAAAGTGAGGAACAAAGAGTTTAAGTAGTCCAAGGCCACGAATGCAGACAGTTGCACATTTGGGATTTGAATGTTTGTGTGTCTGATGTTGAAATCTCTGATCTCCTAAAATATGCTACAGCGTTGCCTAGCTTCCTCACCCCACTGTCCCTCCTTTTTCCCATCAGTCCCTGCAATGGAGAAGCTGGAGGACAGAGAAGGGTCAAACGCAACGCGTGTGTCCCTGAAACATTAAAGGATGTTTCCTGGGGTGGAAGAGCAATACCTTAAGAGGGAGTGGGCCAGGAAATAAAATTGCCTACTTCACTCTTTGGCCTGGCAGTGGCCCTCTTTATTTTGTGCATCTCAATACTGGAGAAAGCAACCTGGAGAGATGGAAAGAGCAGAGGACTAGGAGGCAAAAATTTTGATTTCAAGTTCTGGCTGTACCATTTCGTAAAAGTGTCACTTTGGGCAAGTCCCTTGATCTCTCCGGTACTCAGTTTTTTCATCCATCAAATGAGAATAATAACCTCTGGCCTATTTCCTTCCGGGGTTATGGTAAAGATGACAAGAGAAAAGGCATGTGAAAATCTCTCTCCACTACAGAGGACAGAAGATTCTTCTTATTAGAGAAGATGTCCTCAGGGCAGACACAGTCTCATGACTTACTATAGAGACTAAGGATACCAATGGTCCTTAGCATGAGCATTACAGTAATGTTATTGCTTTTGATAAATTTATAATTCATAGGTTGTAAATTCAAACATTCTCCCCTCTGAATGCCATTATGAAGGTTAATGAATGAAATACATGATTTTCAAATCCCAACAGTTGGTGTTAATTGGAAGCAAACACACACCTTCAGGTTTGATCTCTTATAACAAGACAGTCAGATGACTTAAGCTCAAAGCAATTCATTAGTGCACTACTCAGAGCTCTCCGAAGATGGTAGACATTTCAAAGGCTTTGGATGTGTGTATATGCTCCCCCACTTTTCTTTGCAAAAATAGTAAACGAGAAGGAAAAAAGGGACCAAGGGAAATTTAAGAGAACTTGATGGAGAATTTTTAAACCTGAAAAGATTAAATCCATAGGATTTAATTAGAAATAATTCAAGAGTCTAATGGTTGCTGGCACTTGCTACTTATCCATGATGGAATATTTTGCAACCTTTAAAAAGCATGATCTGGAAGACTATTTAAAGGTACAGGACACAGGGTCAGGTGAAGAGAGAATGGTGAGTTATAACGTATAACCTGTATGATTCTGAAGTAATAAAATATGTCTCATACACACACACACACTCACATGTAGCTGGAATGAACTATACAATTTGGCTTCCTGACAAAGAGAGACCTTCCAATTCAAAGTTACACAGAGCTTTTCTTCAGCTAAAATTTTGGATTTGCCTTCATTTCTCCCAAAGTTATAGGATATGGACATAGTTTTCAAAGTATATTTTTATAATTGTCCCCATTTATTCCATGCATAGGTATGCAGGTGGTGTGCTAAGCATTTTATGTGTATTTCTCCCCATGTAATCCTTACAACAACACTATGAGGAAAGGACTATTACAGTCCTGTGTTGCAGAGGGGGAAACTGAGGCTCACGGAGAGTAAGGAAGCTGTCTCAAATCTCCCCACTGGTAAATGGGGGAGCCGGGAGTAGAAACCTGGCTAATTCCAGATTCAGCTCCCTAATCCATCAAAATTATGTCTTCTAGGGTAAGTATCCAATTTATGTATACATATGTATGAAATTAATTAAACTGCTTGGGAGAGTAGGGAGATCAAGAGGCTTTTCTTTTTGTTTTTTTTGTTTTTTTCTCTTATACTTGAAACAAAGAGCATTGATCCAAGAGCCCTAACTCCTGACTGTTCTCCTTCTCTTGCCTCTTCCTCACTTCTGTGGGTCCCCCTCATTAGTTTGAAACTCCCCATCTCCCATCAGGTGATTCTAGCGGCATCCTTACTAGCGGGCTCTCTGCTTTCAGCCTTGACCTCTTTCAATCTGTCCTTCAGAGCAACCTTTCAAGTATACAAATCCCATCGCTTCACGCCTCTGAATGAAACCCTGCCAGAGCTCGTCCTTCAGGAAAGTGCCCACAGACCTGGCCCTGCCCTGGGGGCTTCTCCAGCCTTCTGCCTGTTTCTTTCTCTTATACCACGGGTTTTCATATGGCAAGTCACAACTGTGATAAAATAATAAATTTCATGGGTCATAACCAATGTAAAAAAGAAACAGAATAAAAAATATCAGAGTGCATTGCAGGTAGTAAGGATAAGTACAGTTTCATTAAAAATTTGTCTTAATTTTGCATATTTTTACATACAAATCCTGAGTTTTGCTGCAACATCTGTTTCTTACATAGGTTGTTTTCAAAAATCTACGAGACTTCGTCACGTCACATTTCCCGTAGTGCTCCCAACACTGGAGGTAATGTCTCTCCTTGGATCTGTGCCTTTTGCTCTCCCCACCTCCAACTTATTCATTAAGCATGGTAGGTCTGGTGTCTAGGGACCACAATACTTTTAGGGGTTAACAAAAATGTTTTAATTGGAAGAAAAAATTAAAATTAAGATAAAAAGGCACATAACCCAGCCTGGATGATATTTGTCTTCCTACCAATGCAGACATAAAATATAATATGTAATTTTTTTTTACAGAGGAGACCCATGAAAGCAAAAGTGCCCAGGGGCCGTGACAAGTACAATGCCCCCCCCGGCTCTCCCTCCTCCTGTCGTGGCCCACGTGGAGAAGTTTCGCTTGTTCTTAAAAATCTTGCCCAAGTGTCATCTTCCCTGACAGCCCTTTTCCAGAATTTTAATTAATGCACGTATTTATTCATTTATGTATCTACTTATCTCTTTCAATGGCAATTTCAAATAGAGAGTAAAATAATCCTAGCTGAGAAATAAGAACATTTATTATGTGCCAAATACAGTGATAAGTGCTTTACCACCCTCATTCATTTTAGCCTCATACTATGGGGTAGACACTATTATTATCATCCTCATTTCATGTTTGAAAATATGAGGCTAAGAAAGATGGCAGTGTTCCTATTTATAAGTGGCAGAGTGAGGGCTTAAACCCAGGGCTGCTGTCTCTGGAGCCTGGAGTGGCTCTGATGGTGGTGGGGTAGAAGGGGGAACCCCCTTCACTGGCTTCATGCTTCGTGGAGAGATGTCCATTAGTGTAGCACTTTTGGATTTTTTTGTATACCCTACCCATGCCCCTGGATAGTAGAATGACCATGTGATGCCTAGCTCTGCCACTCTCCTCCTCCTCCTCTTGCTTCTGAATCCACCTGTCTGCAGAGAGCATGCTCTCTGGTCCTGTTCCCTACCATTAGAGAAGTGTGGGAGGCCTGCAGCTCTTCAGCACCTCTTTTGTATGTCTATTCTGAGATTCGTGAGGCTAACACACTAAACCACGTCTTCAACTTCTCGCTTGTTTATAAAGCTACCACTTCAGTTGGTCTGTCATCTTTTTCCACATTTGGGCACGGTGGAGCAGTGATAGTTGTTTGGGGCCCTTGAAATATGAACATGCTCCCAATCACAAGGCACGAAGACAACTCAGAAGAGGGAGTGAAGAACTGTCTTGAGATGGTTAGAACTGGCTTTTTGGAGAAGGAGGATTCTTAGTCTTTTTTAATATCAATCTGTATATACAAAATATGAGCACTGGTTTGAGAGCAAAAGATTTGAGTTCATCAGCGTATTGAGAGTGTATTGAGCTCTGAGTATACACTGATTAATTAAACAGACATCATTCTTAATGGTGGTAGTGAATCTACTCATTGAAAAAGATTATGCACTCTTATTCAGAGGGCTAACATTTTACATGGCTTATTTCCTTTAATCTTCACAGTATCTCTTTGAGGTAGATATCCTTTTTACAGATGGATAAAGTAAGATTCAGAGATGTTAAGTAGCCCTCCCAAGTCATCATAATTACTTGATGGTAAAAATGTTCATGTAATTGAGGATTCAACCAAGTTTGTCTGCCTCTAACGCCAATATCTTCACACTATTCATACAGTCCTTTCCCCCCATCACTGTGCCTTGTACTTAGGTTCTGTGAAGTTCTTATCTCTAGATATTATGATTATCTGTTTTTCTCTGTCTGTCTCCCCTATTAGAATGCAAGATTTCACGCATATGTGGAATATAAATGAACACACGGACAGAGAGAACTGGTTGGTGGTTACCAAGAGGAAGGGGGGTGGGGGGTGGGCACAAGGGGTGAAGGGATGCATCCACATGATGACGGACAAAAAATAGTGTACAGCTAAAACCCCACAATGTTATAAACTATTAAGACATCAATAAAAATGAAAAAAGAAAAAGAGAATGAAAGCTCAATGAAGGCAGGAACTGTGTCCTACTTTTTTGTTTTATCTTTCATTCTTAGCATATGCCATGTATTCAGTTGAAGTTTTCTTGAGTTTTGTTATTTGCTAGGCATGCCACACAGTGCGGCACATGCTTTGGTGAACAAGACAGACATCATTCCTATGCTATGGTGCTGATAGTTTATCAGAGGAAACAGAAAACTCACAAGTTAAAAAAAAATAATTACAAACTAATATAAGTGTTGTAAGATAAGGAACAGATAATAGGATAGGCTGAGTAGAGGGAGCATGGATAAGGAAGCCCTCACTGCAGATTCTAATCTAAGACTTGAAGAATGAGAGAGAGCCAAGTTCAGGGGACAAACATTTCAAGAGGAGGGAAAAGAATGGGTGAAGGACCTGATACTGGAAGGATCCTGACATATTCACAGTTAGGAGTTGAGAAGGGCGAGTGGCAGATGAGATTTACGTAGAGCCTTGGGGAGGACTTTGGATTTTAGTTCAAGGGCAGTAGGCAAGCACTGAAAAATGATAAACAAAGCAATGACCGAAGGGATGAAGAAATGAGGTTGGTGTCAAAATCGTCTTGAAGGTAAAATTGACAAAGCTTGCTCAGTTGAAAGGTGAGAGAGGGGTCAAGGATGACCTGAAGGAGGATTTCTATCTTAAGCAATTAGGTGGGTAGTGGTACCATTTACTGGGATGGGGAAGACTAGAGAGGCATAGGTTGGAGGAGAGTGTTGGGAAAGATAGTCGAATTAACTTAAGTTTGAGATGACTACCAAAAATCCAAGTGGAGATGTAAAAAACTGACAAACGGCCACAGCTTGTTTCTAGTTGGTTACATTCTTGTCATTTGCTGGTGAGTAGGTAATATACCCAGATACAGAATGAAATAAGTGGGCAATTCAAAGTAGCAAACATACATACCTTGAATGATATTAAAAAACAGTCAAATACTCGGTGCAAAAATATTCTTCTGTAGGTACAATACCTTTTTGCATAAGGTTGCTCCAGGCTTTTATCACCAATGTGAAAAATTGAATTTCACAAATTCCCAAATTCATACTTACGTACAGTGGTAATTAGTGATTAAACAGGTAGGTGAAGAAAGTATTTCAACCTTCTGCCTATATATATATATATATATATATATATATATATATATATATATATATATATAATATGTATTTTATAGATAGATAGATATATCCGAGGCAAGACACTTTTATTACCTGAATTAAGAATGGAATAATAGCTGTGACTTTCAAAGCTAACAGCTTTGCCTTCCCTGTCTGTCTTTATTACATCTTAAGATGCGAAGATGCATAAAGAAATTTCCTGGTTTGTTTTCTTTTCAAAGCTTAGTAAAGTAGATTTCCAGAAGGACTTAGGGGGATGTTACTTCCCTATTCTCGCAAGAGCCAGGATACATCTCTGTTAAAAGTTGGCTCAAGGCTATTTCTAGAAGATTTTCCTATATTGAAAAAATGCCATCAGTAATTAAAACAAAAGCAAATGTCTCATCCCCCACCCCTGTCCTACATTTATTTCAATTATTTTTCTAGAAATCTGGTTGGGATTGGAGCTGAGAGTAAAAGATTAAGATATAAGGTTTGCATCTTTAGGACACTGTCCTTTACTTCCTAACATGTACTCGTTTGGACAACAGTAACTAAGCAGCCTGAAAAAGGGCAAGGCCACCTTCTAGCTTCTAGCAGGGAATAAGACATATGCAAATGAACATTTACTCTCTTGCTAAGCAAACATGGTCAGTTATTACAATGGGCCAATGAGGGAACAGTAAAAAAATAACAATATGGAAAATAAACAGAATTTAAATGAGAAAAATATTAATCATAGAGCTAAATCCTTGTTCTGGGAATATTATTTGAGATCATGGAGGGTGACAAATGCCATGATATATTTCCAAATAAATTATGATGGTTTCCATTAGATTCTGTGAAGGGCACTAGAGACGATCTGTTGAAAACATTTTAGAAGGAAAATACCTTGCAACTGCTTTTGGTATGACATGGATATGTTTGGCCCTATAGGTAGAGTTATAAGATATATAACATAACTCAGAGAAAAACATACACCTTTAGAGCTGACTTTTTTCCAAGAAATTTCTATATTACTCTGATAAAATATTAATAGTAATGAGATAACGATTATTATGAGAACTAACTTAGAAATGCTCTAAAGAAAATAATTTTAAACACTTGCAGCTGGGAAACAAAATTCCTTCTCATCTCTTCTGAAATCTTGTAGATAAGGCTACTGTGTTTCCCAAATGCTCTGAAGGGACAGTTGACAAGGCTCCCTATTCCCAATGTTCTGATCCTTGTAAGGACTCAAGACCCCATGTGGCCTTGTGTGAAGAAGTCACCATTACCTGAGTGATGCATTTATACACAGTCATCTAACCCCGATACTGCCCTACTTAAATTCCTTTAATGGCTCTGCAGTGTCCCCAGGATGGAGTTCAAACTCCTTAGCAGACTTTACAGAGCCCTTCATCACTAGCTCCATCTACAGGCTCATCTTCCCCCTCCGCATGTACCCTACAGTCCACCTCGAGCTGTTCCCCACATACATCCTGATGCCTGTCATAGCTAGATGTTCCCTCAGTCTATAACACGATTTCCTCTTCAACGCCCCACACCCGGAAAGGTGTTCTTCACCTGGCTAACTCCTGCTTGTTCTTCCTTCTAGACTCAATCCAGGCATCACCTCTTCCAGAAAGCCTTTACCATTCCCGTCACTCTGGCATACACCCATAACACCCCACACTTACACCTGTCATTGCACCTCCATCATGTTATTAAAATTGTTTTTCATGCCTGTCTTCATTACTAGACTGAGAGCTCCTTGAATAAAGGGAAGATGCCTTCTCTCTTACGGCCAACACCCAGCATACTACCAGGCACAGAAGCATTCAATAATGTTTTTGTTTTGCTTTTGTTTGAACAAAATAATTCAGTACTAATTTCACTCTATTTTATCCCAAATCTCCTTGCTCATCACTTGCAGACATATCCCCAACACTTGCAAATAAGATTGTCATTTCAGGGGCAAAATCAATAGGCTTCTCTTAAGGAATGGGAAATTGGGAATAAGAAAGGAGGATGGCTTTGATTAGATTAAGTGGAGGGAACCCTAGGGAGCCAGGAATGCCAGCCAAGGTCTGTCACAATGTGAGAAAACATGTTAATTTCACATAGGGGGCCTCCCAGAGTTTCTGGAGAGGGAGTGGGCACGGTCAGCTGGGAAAACATAAACATCTTGTAACCCTCCTAAAGTTTCTGTTTCGATTTTGGCAGAATTGTAATTGACCACCCACATGGAAGAGATAAGGTAAAATCTTTTGAGTGCAAATTCCTGGAAAGCCTAATTCAAATGCAGTGAGGATGGGAGGGGCAGGCTTCAGGTGTGCACATATGTGTGTGCTCTCTGTTTTTTGAAACAAGCCTTCTAAAATCTGGCTAATAATGAAAATAATAAGTTCTAGTTTATAGGTAAACTCATTAAAGATTTCTGCAGGCAAATTCACCAAAAGGCAGACAGCCCTTGCTTTTAGCTCAAACGCATTCTTGAAGACTGTGACTTTAAAGCCAACCTGGCAAAGTTACTCTTCCTGTATATGAGCCATTGCCTTTGTCTTATTTGTTAAAGGAGGGTGAAGAAATGAAGGTTCCTGGTAAAGAGGAGAGCAGAGCAGTTTGAGTGTCCTGAGGTAGCCTCCTTGTTCGTAGTGCCTTTCGTTTCAGTTGGCTTTATGAAACATTCATTGTGCACCTACCAGGTGCCAAAGCAAGGTCCTGGAATTACAAAGGTGAGCATGACATTGCCTCCAAGACATTTACCATTCAGGAGGCCCATGTTCTGTGTAAATGTCTACTATATTAAAAAGCATCCTTTAAATGCCATTTTCTCAATGAAATCTTATAAGTCTCTGTTCCGCGTCCCCTCAGCACCCTGTGCATCCCCATATTCTGCCACTAAATGTTAGTGATTATTATTAGAGCCTGTCTCACACTATTCTTTTCTGGTTGGTTTTTGTGTATTCCTCCAGACTAGACTAGGAAATTCTTGGAAAAGGAGAGGTTAGGCTAGAAGCGGTTGGGAACATGGGCTCTGCCTCAGGACTACATGGGTTCAAATCCAAAGTCTGTATTTATTAGCTGAGTGATTTTAGGCAAGGTATAATCTCTGTGCCTCAGTTTCCTCACTTTTAAAATGGGATAATAATATTATCTTCCTCAAATGGTTGTGATGAGGATAAACAAATTGACATACATAAATGCTTTGAACAGTGCTTGGCAGGGAGTAAGCATTCAATAATATTAGCTATTAAAACTTATGCATACACAGAACCAAAATCCCCAGGCCTTGCGTGGTAACTGCACGTCTAAACTGTCAGTCCTTGCTTTTAGCTTAAGGTCTGATCTCTAGTTGATGTGTTTACAATAGTAGATGGTGTTTCCATCCACTCAATTGTCTAAGAGACAATGGGACCCATCCTTGAAAACATCTTCTCCCTTACCTCCCACATCCAGTTCAGCATCCATCTTCTCCATTCTAACTCCACAATATATCTTTAATCACATCCCGTCATCCCTACCACTCCTGGCTCTAGTTTAAGTCATCACTATTCCATTCCTGAACACATTGGTCATCTCCACATTGGTCTGCCTTCCTCTACTTTTTTGATACCGTCCAGTCTATTTCCTATGCAAAGTATGAGAGGTCTTTAAAAACATAAAACAGGTCAAATCACTCTCCAGCATAATACTTTTATTGGATTCTTAAGGTGAAAACCCAAATCCTTAATGTGGTTAAGGAACCAGAGCGTGATCTTGTCTCTCCCAGCAGCCCAACCTCAACTTGGGTCACCCCTGAGCCTGTCCCTAGTTCCTTGAAAGTGCCGGTCTCTCCTCTCAGGACCTTCCATCTGCTGTCCATTTGCCCAGAACACTATTCCTCCCACCCTTCCCATCTTGTAGGGCTCAGCTTACAAGTCACTCCCACAGAGATGACTTCCCTGACCCTCTCTCCTCCACTCTAAATGCTATCCTCTGCCATTATCCAGTCCTTTCCTGCATGTCAGCTGGTGTAATTTGTACAGATATACTTATTTGAGTGATTATTTGTTCACTTTTTATCTCTCCACCAGTTTGTAAGTTCCATGAGAATAGGTGCCCTGTCTGTTTTATCCATCACTTTATCCTCAATGCTCAGCAAAGTTCCTGGTGCTCAGTAAATAATTAGCAAACAAATGAATGCCTAATAAGTATTTATTTAATAAGTATATGAATTGCAACAAAGCACAAACTAGAAAAATCTGATTAACCTGCACTATAAAGAACACGAGGGCTCTGCTATGCTGTACTTATTTTCTTTTTTCTGCCCAATATGATTTGACTGCTGAAAGAGCTATATTACAAACCATCTGAATACAGAGAGAGGACCATTTTCATTCTGAGCAAATGAAAGGTATCTTTGATCTCACTCTCTGGAAGTTCATATAAAAAAAAACCCCATAAAACCCAAATCCTTTCCTGTAAAGGAACTCTTGGCAGTGGGCACTGTACATCAAGTCTGGTCTTGTTGTGATATGTGTGTGTGAATATGTGTAGAATCATTTCAAGCCCTCCAGAAACCATATTTCAAGAAGCCTGTGTTAAAACACTCATACAAAACTAATTCAGTCGATAATTATACATGGCAGTGACCTGGGGTGAGAAGGACAAGAAGTGAATTACATTTGTAGAGATGAGAACATTGAGACCCTGAACACGACTCGGTGAGAAATGAAAGTTACACAGACATATGGAGTTGAAGACTGATTAGAGACTCAGAGAAGGTTAGAAATGACAGGAATCTTCATGATTATCTTGTAGAGAATCAGAGAGAGAGTAACATGGGGCTTAGAAGACACACTTTAGAATCAAACAGACATGTGTTCAAATCATGGCTTTGCCACTAGAGCTTTGAGATCTTGGCCAAATTATAAAACCTTCCTTATTTGCAACTTGTTATCTAAAAGACAGAGACAACAATACTTTTCTTAAAGGATTTTTGTGTGAATATATAACATAAGGGAGCTAATATAATGCATATAGCATAGTGCCAGGCATATCTTGAGTTCTCAAAAAGGGACTCAGTAAGGGTTATTATTATCTTTTATTGTCTAAACCCATTATTTTATGGATAGCAAACACAGGACTCAAAGAGGAAACAATTTGCTAAAGGCCATGTAGCAAAGTAGAAATAAAGACACGACTGTTATGTATGATTAATAATTCCTTGTTTGATATTCCTCCCTCCCCCCTGCCCCTTCTCTCCTTTCCTCTCCTTCCCCACATCCATGTCATAGAAGGTATAACAACAGGTAGAGGACAATGGAAAAGTCACTCAAAGGACTTTTTGGTTCTGGCAATATGCACAGCAAAATATATAATTTCAGGAGCTTCCTGTTACTAGTACTCCCTGTTACAGCTCTTATATCATGCATGAGGTGAGTTTGAAATGGAGATAATTCTTTAGTTTCAAGAAGTAAAGTGGGAACTGAACACATAGTCTGAGAGAGCTGATGATGTAGCTGCCTGGAGTCAGGACAGGGGTGAAAATGGAGAGTCAGTTCCTGTAATATTTTATTATAACTTGAAGACATGAGTTGATATCTTGGTCCTGAACGAGACAGGCAGGTTTAACCAAGGCTTTTGTATAAATCCAGGGTCATCAAAGGATGGGATGGAAAAAGAACAATCTTCCTCCATCAGGGGGAAATGACAAAGATATTGTGGGCAAGTTCATGGTGTAGCTTATATCTAAGCTTATTCTATTTTAATCTTGGATCTGTGCTTCATGTGGATTTGAGGTTCAAATTTAAACAAGGGAGTCAACTTTACATCAGGAAACTCCAAGCTGAGAAATGAAGATAAGACTGGTTCTAGTTTAGTGATACTCCTTAACTGCCTAGTAGAAACAAATGCAAAAGCACCTCTGGAGAGAGACTCTTTCAATAACTGAGAACTTTGGTAATAGAACAATCTGATAAGAATGGCAAATTAAGTATGTTTAAATAATTACAAATATAAAGGACAAAGTTGAAACTGTAAGCCAACAATAAAAGAAACAGGCAGGTTTGATGAAGAACCAAGTAGAACTTCTAGACATAAAGACACTTTTGAAATGAAAGACTAGTGAAATAATAGGTTAAACAAAAGATTAGACACAGATAAGGAGGGAGTTAGTGAACTGAAATATATTTAAGGAAATTATCTGGAATATGGCACAGAGAGAAAAGAGATGGAAAATACAAAAGAGGCTAAGAAATATGGAAAATAGAATAAGAAGATCCAAAATATGTGTAATCGTAGTTTGGAAAGATAAATTAGAAGGAATGTGAGAAGGTGAGTAATGCAATATTCAAAGAAACCATTACCAAGAACTTATAAAAATGGACAAAAACCATAATCCCTCAGATTTAAAATCACAATGAATTTCACACAGAATAAGTAAAGTAAATCTAGACCTAGAACCATCATAGGAAGATTACAGAATACCAAAGCAGGGAAACCATTCAAATAGCATGAAGAAAAGACAGATGATCTAGAAAGAAATTATCACTGTTCTGACATCAGACTTCTCAAAGAGGTCAGGCAACAATGGAATAGTGCTTGAGAAAATAAAACTATCATCCTAGAATTCTATATTCAGCTAAAGTATCATTCCAGAATGAAGACAAATTAAGATTTTTAGATATATAAAAACAGAAGAAATTTACCACTTAAGAGATCTAGCTGAAAATACAATAGGATCTATTTCAGGAAGAGGAAAACTGAACCTACAACGAAGGCATGGGATGAATGAAGAAATGGTGAGTAAAGATTCTGGTTAACACACGGATAAATCTAAAACAAACATTGATTATATAAGCTGTGATAATAACATTTACTTTAGGGAGACTGAAAACAAGATGAAACTGAAACACTAAACAACAATAATAGGTGATACAGAAGTGGGTGACTTAGGTAAAGTGTTCTAAGGTCCTTGTGTTGCTAGAAAAGAGGGTGAAGATATTGATCAACTTTAAAAATGTAAAAGTAGCCAACAAAATAGTAGAAAGTAGGATGGATAAGTTCATAGAAAATTGAAGAATCAAAAAGAGTATAATAAAGAAAATTTGATCAATTTAACAGGAGATAAGAAAAAAGTTAAAAAATAGAAAGAGAAAGCATTTTAATCATAAAGTAGTAATAAGATGATAGAAATAAATCAAAATAAATCATTAATAATCACAATAAATAGTTTAAACGTGCCTTTTAGTTAGAGATGTATCTAAAACACAAGGACACAAAAAAATCTGAGATAAAGAGATGGAAAAAAGATATATGTGGAAAAAAGGCTAATCAAATAAAGTTGGTATAGATATAATAACATCAAATAAAGTAGACTTCAGGACAGAAAGCATTATTAGGAATAAAGTGGGTCATCATATAATGTATAAAAGAATAATTTCTCAAGGAGCTGTATTGATTTTAAATTTGTATGATTTATTTAGGTAGCCTTAAAATACATAAAACAAAAATTGAGAAAATTACAAAAAGAAATGGACAAGTCCACAGTCATAATTGATAGATTTTAAAACAATTATCTTGGTAATTACTGGATAAAAGATTAAAAAAATTATTAAAACCACAATAGTGATGAACATTAAGTTTGATCTAATGAATATACTAGAGAACATATATTCTTTTTGAGCACACCTGAAATATTTCAAAAAGTCGATCATATATTTAGGAAAAAAAGGCAAATAATATCTACCAATGGATCAATATCATTGAGTATATTCTCTTACTACAATGCAAAAAAAAGGGGGGGGTTGACAGTAGAGGACAATTAGAAATTCCCTCTTAGGCTGACAATTTAAAAACACTTCTAATTAACTGACGAGTCAAAGGAAAAATAGGTAGAAATCAGAATATATTTACAAATGGATGATAATGAAAATAATACTTCTTAAAGATTATGGTTCAGCTAATACAGTTTCAGAGGGAATTTATGGCCTTTACCTGCTTATATTGAAAAGAAGAAGGCTGAAAATTAGCTGAACATCCAATCTCGGTGATTAGGAAAACAAAAACAAAAACAAGAGAATAAACACATACATTAGAAAGAAAGGATAATAAAATGCATCAACAAAAATGTATGAAATAGGAAAAAAAGTAGAGAGGATTAAAATGCTCAAAGTTGGCTATTTGGAAAGCAACAAAATAAAGAAATATTGTGCACGATTGTTCAAGAAAACAAGAGAAGATACAAAGAAATAGATTAGGAATAAAAGGGAGATAAAATTATGGATATATCAGAAATTTTAAATCATAAGAGAACGCTCTTTTAGAATACTTTTTGCCAATAAATTTGAAAAATTAGACAAAGCAGTTTCCTAGAAAGTTATAACTTACTAAAACTGACTCAAGAAGGAATAGAAACCTGAATTAAGTGTTAATCGTTAAATAAATAGAATAAGTAGTTTAAAATGTGCAGTTTCCTCCTTCAGCCTGAATAACCCTAATTCAGTCATATGTTCTTCGTATACAGAATTTCAGAAATGCTACCATTCTGATTGCTTGGTCTTGGCACACTCCCCATGTCTTTTTTTGGGGGGGTGGGGGGATTATATAAACAGCACTTATTCTGTGCTAGACTCTCTTCCAGGTATTTGTGATTAAAAAAATATGCATCAGACATAGCCCCTGTCCTGGAGAGGCTCGCAGTCTAGAAGAAGTTCAGATAAATTCACCAATAGCGTAAGGAAGTTAAAAACATATAACAGTGTGAGGTCATTCCAGACACAAGGTGAGAATGGATATAGCCATTCTTGGTCTGCCAAAATGAAACGAAGTGTTGGAAGAGAAGGAGTCACACTTTATTTACTTTTTACTCATTTACTTAAGATTTTTAAGTGGGGTTTTGTTTGGAAATAATTTTAAACTTGCCAACAATTTGGAAGAACAGTAAAAGATTTCCTGAAAGGATTACATTAAATCTGAACCTATCAGTATGGAGGACTGAACCCAATTCTGCATAGATGTGGGGAGGGAGAACGGATCATCAGATTTCACCCCTCTGAAAAATGTGTCCCCAGATGTCTTCTCACCAGGATTGGGGAGGAGAAGGCAATCATCTCCCAACATTAGGAAAATTTATAGCCCCACGCTACCTCTTGAGTTTATACTTCTCTGGCTCTGACTATCCAGTTCCTCCTGATTTCAAAACTTTCTCAGCCCAACATGTTTCTAAAAAGTGTCCCATTGATTGTGACAGAACCTTAAATTTAGTGCCACATACAGTCAAACAAACAGAAAATGGCATTTCTCTCTAATTGCACTGGTTCTTAAATACATTTTCCAACAGGTCAATTCTGGAATTAGTTTGATTCACAAATGCTACTCTAGGAAAAATATATCCAAGGAGGTTATTTGTTAAAGGAGCTGGGCCACCAACCAGCCTTGGTCCAGAGGGAATGAAGCAGTCACAGAAACACTCTACTGCTTTGTTCTCCCCATTATGAGATCCCCTTGGGCCTCAAAACTAGGCAGGTCACCTTTCTTCCATTTCACTCTCACTCCCTTAGTGTATCCACGTTTGCTGTATATGTCTCAAACTTTGGGCTGGACCACAGAAAACCTATATTTCTTGCACATTTTTTCTCATTGCAAGCATTCTTATTTGAAAAGAAATGTTGTGGCAATTATTGATGGTAGAGATTTCTCTATGAAGAATATTTTATGATATAGAGGAAGTATTTGAATTAATACTGTTTAATTAATTAATTAATTAATCTGGCTGACTGTTGGTCACAGGAATGAGATAAGATGGAATAGAAGCTCATTAGTAGGTTTCAACCCCAACCTTTTTCCTATTCCTCATTTCCTTAATTTATACTTGATTTTCTTGGATTGGAGATGTTGGATCATCAGTACTCCATTATATGGCTAATCTTCCTAGGTGATTTTGAGTTTTTCTCTCCTTTCAAATTTCATGTCTGGCCTGAGCCCCTTTTGCCAATGGAAAGAAGGACCAGGCACCAACTCACCCCTAGATAATAACTTAACACTTCTCTCATTAACTTCTCTATACATCACCTTGTTCTTTCTTTTAAAATAGACGATATCAAGGCTTGGACTATTCAGGAACTTGAAGTGGTTTTCAACCATCGCTAAACATTAAGGTCATCCAGAGGTCATCCAAAAATCTCAATGCCCCAGCCATACCCTAGGTCAATTAAATCAGAATTTCTGGGGGTAGACACCAGGTATCAGTAATTGTTAAAACCACCTGGTAATGCCACAATACTACCATGCAGGCAAAATCAACAATTGCTTTTTAACTCAGTGCTTCTTAAACTCTAATGTGCATATAAATTACCTCGTTAAAATGCAGATTCTGATTCAGCTCATCTGAGGTGGGCCTGAGATTCTGTATCTATTGAGCTCAAAGGTGATGTTGATGTTTCTAGTCCACAGATAGACATTAAGTAGCAAGGTGCTCATGGAAGCTAAATCAGCCCTTGTCCTACCCGGTTCTCTTGCATGGAACACAGGATGTTGTCTATCTGAAGACTGGATATGTTCAGTAGCTAATAGTGGTGTAGGCAGGAGTATAGCAATGTCTCAGCTCCACCATCCTGCAGCTTCATGTGACCCCAGGGTCCCAATAGGTCCCACAAACTTCTAGGGTGGAGCTGATAGGGAAAGGGATTTCCTTCATTCCTCAGAGTCAGGGCAGGAAAGTGCCTACCCTTCCCTGTAATTCTCCCCACATGCAGGACCAGGTGCCTGCAGGAGGAGAAATTAAGGAGAGGGTATTTTTGAAATTTTAAGACAAGAAGACTGGCATCCAATGTGTTTACTGAAAAATAAGCCCTGTTGGCAGTGAGCCAGACTTGAGGACTCAGTGACTCCCTTTAAATCAATGTTTCATGGAAGCAGCACAGCTTTTTCCTGGGGGAGCAACCACAGAGACTATAAGGGTAGATCATGTTTGAGCAGAATGAGAAAAATCTGGCTGAATAGCAAGACCTCGGGTGAACTGGCTCAGCCTTCTTCCCAGAGAAGAAGTCCAGCATTCCAGCCTCCCTTTTGGTGAACATTCTAGTGAAAAATAATAAAAATAAAATACTTCTTTATGCTATTTACAGAAGTAAGCCAATTCTTTAAAACGAAAAGCATAACAATTCACAGGAGGCAGTTTTTATATCGTCTAACATCCTGCCTCTAGCAGACCTTGGGAAAAACAAATGAAGTTCATCTTTCATAAGTGCTTCCCGTAGTAGTCAATCATATAAGATGACCAAACAGCTCAGTAGGATATACAAGAATAAGCCTTGTATTTTCAAGCCAAAGCAGATCTGGGTATGAACCGTGGCTCTGGTCCTTATTCTCTGTGTGACTTTGGGCAAGTTTCTTTGACCTCTTTAAACCTCTGATTTGTCATCTGAAGAATGGGTCCTTGTGGGGATTAAAGGTTATCTATTCAAAATACCAGGTTCATATCAAAGGCTTAAGCAATGGTAGCTATTATATATATAGCTATTATATAAAATATATATATCATATTTTACCTTGCTTCTTGACACTTTATTTTCTGGTTGTTTTTAATTAATTAATCCCAGATGTAAAAGGATGTTAAAGATCAAATAGTACCTGTGAGCCATTTGAAAGGTTCTTGGGCTCTCTAAGACTCGGATTCTTCTGGGAAATGAAGTCTAAGTAGCGCAAATCTTGAGTATTTCACACTTAGAGAAAGAAAGGCACAGGGCCATGCATAGTAAGTGGTTGTTCTCTCCTGTGTCCTTCTCCTTCCATTCTGGGTGAGTTTGGGATAAGAAGCTCAAGCCTGGGACAATACTCAAGCAGTGTGACCCGGGACTGAGGACACTGTAGGTTCTGGCTGAGGGTGGGTGGCAAAGGAGAGTTCATACAAGGAGGAGTAAAGCATGGTCTCCAAGGAAACCAGAGCATGCTAACCCCTCCTCTGCATTTCCCCAGGGCAGGAAGAAGCTCGCTCCCTCTTTTGCAGGTCCTTGTGTGAGCTGTTTTACAAAGTACTTTTGGTTTTCCATAACAGGCTCCTCAACAGGTGAGTCATGTGATGTAATTATATCCATGAATTTGCCACTTCCTTATTCCCAGGTTGAATAGTTCATACTTGAGAACAGGTATGAAATGCAGTAGCTTTGGGTTTATCCTTCTTCCAAGGAAGTTACTTCTTCATCCTGAGAATCTCACAATTAAGATTATGAGGGTTTTGATCATTCAATTTAAACTTTAAACTGTGGCTTATTTTAAACCTGATGTATCATTAGTTTGCAGATTGGATCTAATTATTTTATAAGTTTAAAAAATGCTACTCTCTGACAAGAAATTAAAAACATTGGCTTCCATAAAATTTTAGCTTCAGAACAAATGTCTATTTTTATAGGACTTGAATTCAGACTTAGTCATCCCTAAAGAAAGTTCTATTTTACTCAAAGAAATAAAAGTTCAGAGAAGAAAGATGAGAAATTTAAAAATGAGTCCTTTGTGTTTTGTTATGCTTAGCCATACACTGGATGGCTGGAATTTTCCAGAGAGAAAGATATTAGCTTTAATGGGGTACCTACTATCCGCCCCATACAAATTTGTTTGTCTGGAAGTTAACGTTTATTATGTGCCAGGAATTATTCTAGACCATTTTCCTAATTTTTCCATTTACTTTTTTACCATATGTCAGGAAAGAAGGTACTAGTTACTCATCTATAGAAATAGATGAGGGAATTGATTGTCACAGACTTTCAATATATTCCTTAAGACTTACAGCTAATAAGTGGTTGAGCCAGAAATCAAGCCCAGATATGTCAGTCTGCTACAGTAAATAATACTGTGGTAAAAGATGGCCCCAAAATGTTAGTGGTTTACACAACAAAGGCTTTTCTCACTCTAATTCCCACTACAAGTTGGCTATGGCTCAGCTTCACAACCATGTCATTCTGTGCACAGTCTAGAAGGGCAGCCCTTACTTGTCTCTTGGCAGAGAGAGAAGACAGAGGATGGAGCCACGCAATGCTCTACTTCCACAGTCAGTTCTTAGGCTAGAGCAAGTCATGTGGCCAAGTCTGTATCACTGTGTAGGGGGATGAGATGGTGGAGTATACTTCTCCCAAAGGGGAGGCAGTGAACATTAGGAACAATAATGCCACCCACCACACCAAGTATAGCTCCAAATATAGCTCTTCCCACTCCGCCATATTGTATAGACGTTTGGTAAACTGTTGAGTGTTATACAAAAGATGTTATTCATATTATTGTTCACATATTTATGAAATCGTGTGTTTCAAATTTTGGTTTTGTCTCCAAAGACTGTTTATGTCAAAATTTATGTAAAAAGAAAATTTTATTATGGAGATGAATAAATCACTATTTGGATTCTAATTTCAGAAAGGTTATCTATCTAAATATGCCCAAAGGTATTTTGTAATATTCACCTTTACTGTGAAAATTGTGATCAGTCACAACTGCATAAGTCACTTGGGCCAAAGAAACCCAATTCAACACAACCTGACACTGGCATCATCCTTTCTGCCCTCTGACATATGTCCCAAATGTTCATGAGAATATGCATACAATACATTAGATTTCTGATTACGCATTTGGTATCCCAATTACCTTAATTTATGCTTGTGGAGAATGACTTGCTATTGGGAGAAAAGGGGCCACTGAAGAATTTCCTCTCATCAAAAAAAGAAATTCAGTAAATACAATAACATACTGTGCTAATTCAAGGAGGCTTAAAGCACTTCCAAAGTCAGGAACAACAGCCCAGTGAAGGCAAGAATATGGCCTTCCATTTTAGCTGCACCAGAATGGCCTTCCATTCTAGCTACACACACACACACACACACACACACACACACACACACACACACACACATTCATGTGCAAACATACCCTGAGTGAATGTGTTGAGCATCTCTTCATTTCCAATGGAAGGCACAGATACCAGTGGCTGTCTTAAAATGAAGATGGTTCAAAAACAATTTGGTAAGGGAACGAATATTTACTGAGATTTATGATGTAGCAGATATTTTGCCAGGGGCTTTGCATGGGTACTGAAGACAGACAGCTTATTTTATAATTCCATGCTTCAATTTCCCTACATATATTAATAATAATAACAACATTAAATTGCTTAACTTTTCTAAGTTGCAGTTTTCTCATCTTTAAAATAAAAATATTAATATTTAATTCAAGGGCTATTAAAAGATGTAAAGACATAAGATGCAGCAAAGTGCCTAACAGTTCCTAGGACAGAGAAGTCACCTGTAATGGCCAATTTTATGTGTCAATTTGGCTAGGCCCAGGTGCCAAGTTGTTCAATTGAAAACTAATCTGGGAATTGCTGTGAAGGTATTTTGTAGATATGATTAATATCTACAATCAGTTGATTTTAAGTAAGGTCAATTATCCTACATAATCTGGGTGGGCCTGATTCAACCAGTTGAAAAGCCTTAAGAACAGACCCAAAGCTTTCCTGAAAAATAAGAAATTCTGCCCATGACTAAAGCTTTAGCTCCTACCTGAGAGTTTCCAGTCTGCCTTTCCTAATGGCCTACATTATGGCCTATCCTATTTTGGACTTGCCTAGCCAACCACCACAATTGGGCCAGGTAATTCCTTGTAATAAATCTCTTTCTCTCTCGATAGATAGATAGAGGTATAGATGAATGAACAAATGAATAAATAGGCTTCTTCATGACTAGTGAGTTCTCTGTCAATGATGGATATAAAAGGAGGCTAGATGGGCATTTGAACATGCTGTAGAGGGGACTCACTTTGTAGTTGTGATTTACTCTGAGGATCTCTAAGTTTCTTTCCAAGTGGAGTTCTGGATCCATTTTCCAATTGTTCCCATTTGCATTCTGGGGTATGTGAGCTCAAAAGAAGGAAGAGAGATCCAATAACTAAGAATAAATACAAAACCATGGCCCAGAAATGTTAAGATTTTCCTAGAGAACACAAATGCTAGCTTATGCGGGGTATGTGAAGAGGGCTAAGCTCAGACTTCTCTTGGCAGTATGGTAGACCAGATCATTTCAAAGGTCCTACTTCAAAACTACGAGATAGGAGATAAAATATTCCATTCAAAGATATTGCTGAGTGTTCAGGAATTAAAGGGAAAACTCTAAGACCCCAGCAACTCTTCCCTAAATTGAGGAAATCAAAATATTAGTGTTGCAATTTCATCTGTACTGAAATCACAATACTGTTTAGGGCCAGAAGCAGGAGTGATAACTGCCAGAGACCTTGAAAGGAGATCAGAGTAATCTCAAGCAGAAACAAGTATAGTTCTTTGCTGGAATAAATGATCTCAATAAAGGCCTCCCGGATTTCCACAGATTAAGATCAATCAAATCTCGGCTTCCAAAGGTCACCAGAAACCTATAAAAATAATCCACTGAGAGTTTTCTCTCTGCTGGGAAAGTTACCCAGAGTGCAGCAGAGACAGGAGAAAATACGAAGAGAGACAAAGAGACATGGAAGACACAATGAATATATCTAATGTGCACAGTTGTAGTACCAGAAGGAAAGAATAAAGAAAATGGAGAAGAAACATTGGAAAAGAAAATGGCTGTGAATTTTCCAGGACAAATGAAAGATACAAATTCACAGATACAGGAAACATAAAATTTATCAAACTGGGTAAATAAAAAGAAACCCACACCTAGCCATAATGATGTAAAAATACACAACACTGAAGATTAAGATATCTTAAAGCAACTAAGGAAAAAAAGACAGATCACCTCTGGAGGAACATCAAACAGACTGATAGAAAAACGATGGAAGCCAAAATATGGTAGAATAGTAACTTTAAAAGGCTGAGAGGAAATAAATCTCAACCTAGACATATGTGCCCAGGAAAACTATCTCAGAATGAGGATAAAATAAAGACAGTTTTAGAGAAAGAAAAGCTGAGTTTACTAAAAGCTGGGCAACAGTCCTTAACTAAAGAAACTTCTAAAGTTGCAATTCAGTAGGGAAGAAAATGATCTTAGAGAGAAGGTGTAAGATATAAGAAGAAATGGAAACAAATAAATTTGTAAATATGTAGTTAAATCAACAGAAATATCATCTGTATAAAATAATGGTATTATTTAAGGGGTTATAAAGAACCAAACTAAAATAGTAGACAATAATAACATATAAATTGGGAGGGAGTGATCAAAGTTAAAATATTATGCAGTTCTTGTCTTGCTTAGGGATTAAAATATTAATGTTACACTGCATTAAGTTTGCATGATAGAAAGCAACTCCTTAAGTATATATATGTTCTGAAGCAGTTGGGGGGTGGAAGAAGTAGAATGGGAAAATATATAAATAAATAAACAAACTCCCTGAATCATAAAACAAAATAGGAAAAAAAAAAAGGAAATCTGAAAAGCAGGACAAGTAGAAAGCAAAACAATATGCTAAAACAACTCCAATTCCCAATCAACCCAAACAAGGTAAAAGATAGGAGTTATCAGACTTTTAGTTATATGTTGTTTATAAGAGACAAACATAAAACATTATGATGCAGAAAGGCTGAAAGTAAAAGAATAAAAATACACCTAATGAACATAAACCAAGAAAAATAAGATAGGTATATGACTTAAGGGGGAAAATATTATTGAGAACAGAGAAGTTTGTATAATGAAAAAAGACTCCACCAGGGATATAGAGCAATTCTAAACTCATATGCATATAATAAAATATAATATTATACATATATCTCAATAATTTTAAATATATAAGGCAAAATGTGGTAGAAATACATTGAGAAATTCCACCATCATTGAGAGAATTTAACATGCCTCTCTCAATTGTTGATAGGTCAAACAGAAACCCAACCCAAAATAGTAAAATTTAGAAGACCTAAACAACAGTTAAAAAGCTTGATTTATTATTTATTTTTTGGTAAGGAAGATTTGCCCTGAGCTAACATCTGTGCCAATCTTCCTCTATTTTTTACTATGTGGGCTGCCAGCACAGCATGGCTGCTAACAGAACAGTGTAGGTCCGTGCCTGGGAACCGAACCTGGGCCGCCAGAGCAGAACACACTGAACAGCAGAGTTGTTAACCACTACACCACTGGGGCTAGCCCTAAAAAGCTTGATTTAAAAGACATATATAAATTCTTCTATCAAGTCAATTAGTAAGTACACATTCTTCTCAAAAACTCATGAAACATTTACAAATCTGACCATACACTAATCTATATAAAACAAATCTCATTACCTTAAGAACAACTAATATCATACTGACCATGTTTTCTGATCTCAATGCAATTAAATTACAAGTCAATAAGGAGATATCTAAACATATAATCCCCATGCATTTGAAATTAAAAATAGAACACTTCTAAATAACTCATGAGACAAAGAAGATACAATGAAAATTTAAAATATGTATATTATATATATATTAAGAACTGACTAATAACTGAAATCCTACATATAAAATTTTGCAGGTTGCAGCTAAAGTGGTACTATAGGGAAAGTTTTAGCCTTAAATATTTACATTAGAAAAGAAGCCTTAACATTAACAAGCTAACTCTCTAACTCAGAAGGTAGAAAAAAATATAGAATAAATTAGAAAGTACAAAAATAGAGATAAGAAAGATAAGACCTAATGTTATAGAAAGAGAAAATGAGAAGGACAAAATTAGTTCTTGAAAAATCAATAAAATAGAACTATCAGTTTTGATCAAGAAAATTAGATAGTAAGCACCACTTAAAACACTGTGAATACATAGTTATAGATAAAGCATCCATACAATTTTATGATAATAACTATGCTAACTTCAGGGAGTAGACTTGGTTATTATTCCTATTTTGCAGATGAGAAGGCTAAGGCTAATTACACACTACTCCCCTATGGACCTTGTGACTTGCTCCAGGGCAAGCTGAGAATAAGTGAAGAGCCAAGTTCCAAACTCATTTTTAAATTCCCAATTTTTTGCCTATAAATAACAACCAACTCCTGAAACTATCCAGCCAAAACATATATGGTGTAACTAAAAGAAGTTGTAAGGAGGATCATAAAATAACTGTTGGAAATACCTGAGCTGACATGGAGAAAGAGAAAGCATGAAAAGATCGAAAAAATGCAACAGATCTGCCTCACTTTATCTCATTTCAATAACCTTCTGAATTTCAAAGTCAAAAGCCCTTTATAGTTATTCCTTGTCAAGTCCTCGGACACAGTCATCTACAAAACAACTCTTCTAATACTTTTCTCTCCAGTCTCTTTGCAGTCCACCTGGATTATGTTTGGTGTTTGAAATTCTTTAATTCACTATCTATGAAAACAAGGCCTTATCTGGAGGTAGACATAGCAGGTGACTTAGTGGGATGCTCCATCTAAAGCTCAGATACATTCCTAGTGGTCAGAGTGGCAGAAGGTACATTGGTCTTTAGCAGGTACAAAGATATACTGAAGGGAATAATGGAAATGGCTTTGGGAGTATTTAATAACCTAGTCCTTGCTGGGCAATAAGTCATCATGTGATTCCTGTGAGAAAAGCTAGACAGAGACTGTAGAGAAAACTATGAATAATATTATGGTCTTTTCTGAAGTTCTGGTTGGGAATTAACAGGAATTCAAGAGGTGCTGGTGAAGTGTGCCTGTACATATTGGTTAATTCTCTGACCATGCTTCTCTAGACTGGCAACAGAGGGAGGAGAGAAATGTTTGCTGAACAGTCCCTACGTGGAAGATTGTTACACCCTTGCATATAGTAATCCTACAGCAACCATGTGGGGCAAACTCTATTAACTCCATTTTATGGATGAGGAAAGGGGAGCTGGAGGTAGAATACCTTGCTCAAGGACTCACAGTTAGTAGAGTCAGAATTGTGATTTGATTTTGGCTTGAAAGGTCCTGTTCAGAAAATTGTGTGTCCATTACATCACAGAACACATCTAGAAATTGACATTACCTCTTCTCCCTCTTTCACATCAATTCCTTCTCCCAAGGTCCCAGTCTTGATCCTGGTCAAGGAAACTCCCAACCCTGATCAAACTCCCAGCCATTAAGGCTTTAAACCTTCTCCTTTCCCCCCGCATTCATGTCCCAAATTCTTTCTATTCTATCTCAGAAATATCTTTCATATTTGTCCTCTCCTTTTCATTCCCACTCTCATAACCCAGAGGTACATGAGCCTTCTTCTCGATTATAGTGATCCTGTCCTGATAGTCTTCCCATCAGTTTCAAATGTCCCCAGAAAAGCTGTCCTATATCCATCCATCTTTCCCACTGAGCCAGGGATTCTTTGTCATGCCAGGGGCATATCAGAATCACCTTGGGTTGGTTGTAGGGTAGATGTGTGTGTATTTGGGGGGGTATTTTCACAAATTACCTGGGCCATTCTTCTCTCAACCCATTGTTGAGATTCCCTAACAAGGGTTCTTTCTTCTCCCTCTGTTTCTACAGACAGAATTATTGTTGTAAGAAGCCTGTGATGCTGGTAAGAGTTCTTCATGTTCTTTGGATGTGCTTATGTGAATTAGTCTTGGAACTACTGCACTAAAGCATGAACTTCTTGAAGGAACATCTTCTATCTCTGATCTCTAGCACAGCACCTGACAATCATTAGATGCACAATAAGTATTTGTTTAAAAATGAGCAAACCGTTAACTCCTTTGAGGCAGGGACCATGTCATTTATCATGTGTACTTAGCCCATAGTTGGTGCTCAACACATGTTTTTTGAAATAGCAAATGAATGAATATACAGCATCATTTTTACTGACACATTCAGCTAAGTTTGGCAGTGTTGGGTTGGTTGCTTCTTTCTCTTATAATGTCTACAAGTAGGGTGACTGAGCCCATTACTATTGACAGTCAACCTAGAATTCCAAGATACAATAAGAACTTTCAAAGATAATAACGAGAACTGAAAGTTATTTTCTACATTCCAAAAAGCTAACAAATAACACATTTACTCATGCTAAGGTTAATTAAAATAAAAAATCGCTTTGCTTTTGGCTGGGATATATCAAATTAGTACGTGGTAACTAATTTTCGGCACATCATAAGTTCTGATTGGCTGATATATATCTTTGGTTAATAAAAATAATGCGACAATTAGTTACTGCTAAATAAATGCAGGTTATTTGATACATGAAATCTTTCAAACATGGTCTCTGTAGAAAGAAACACATTAAAAGGTCATCTTTCCCTCCCTCCTCTTACTAAGGGAGTAGGCATGCAAAACAGGTGAGGGGTCTAGGCCATCTCAACAACACTGAAATATATAATCGACCTTGGATTCTGAGAACTGGCTTTTAGTGTTTTCCCTCAGATTTTGCAAATGGAATTTTAATTAGTTTTCTCATTCTAAAACTCTGGGAGGCAAGTTGTCTTTGTTTCCTCCATTTCTGAGAGCTAACAGGGCCCAGAGAGGTTAGGGGACCTTATAGCAGTCATAGATAACAGAGCCAGAACTGGAACTCTCTCCTTTTGGTCCCAAATCAATCACTTAATTCACATGGATATTCTTTCTTCCTGATGTACTGAGAAGGAAAAAGCTCATGATGATTATTCAACTATTTATTCAATAAATATTTATTGTGCACATACTGTGTGCCATTTGGGCTAAGAGAACTCCAGCTGAGAGACTGGCAGATTATAAGAGGAGACAAGCAGGAAGACTAGAAGATGAATCCAAAGAATCTCAAAGGGAGACCTCTACCCACACTTACCCCTCTGGGTCACAGCTTTACCCTCCTCCCCCAAATTAATGGCTCTCCATTACAAGGTAGATTCAAATACTTTCAGTCTGATGTTTTAGGCATTCCATGATTGGGCCCTCCTACCCTTTCCTTCAACATTTCATGCCCCTTTATACTCCAGTCATAAGGGGTTTGTGACTTTGTCTTAGCACACCATCCACATGCTCATCAATGCCCATGTTCATGCTGTTCCCTCCAGTTAGAAAAGCTCAACACTCAACCTCCAACTATTGAAACCTACCCATTGTCAGGGAAATGCTTTTCTCTGCTTCTGTATCTGGAAAGCTGTTCATTTTAGTCCTCCTTGTACTTGAGTCACTTATAAACCTGTCTCTCCCACTAGACTAAGTGTCCTGAGGCAGGGTCAAGCCTCACTCACCTGTCAACCCCTACAAAGTCCGATCTTTAATACTGATGGCCTCCATAAATGCCACATGTTCACTCTGACTCTGTGCCAAGCACTGGTACCAAACACAATATATACTTTATGTTACTTAATTCTCACAGCAACCCACAGGGTAAGTGCTATAGTGCAGAAAATCCCAGTGTAGTCCTGTCTTAGGACCCTCCTTCTAGGATTCCAGACTTCAATATATACCCTCCTCAACAAAGGGAAATGAAGAGCAAAGCCCACTTAGATGGGGCTTTCCTCTTGCATCCAAGTTTTTTTTAAGTATTACTCACAAGAAGGTAGGAAAGTTCAGGGAGGGTCTTTGGGTATGTTGGGAAAAGCAGTCCATGCATACAGTCTTTCAACTCCCCCTCGACTGCATAAGAATGGGCGTTGGGCCTGGAACACTACTTACCAAGAGATAGAGTCCACAAGCCTGTGCTGGGCTTATTGCCTTGTGTGGGAATATCTTTCCCTGTTTCAGACTGTGTACTCCCATGTTTTTGTTAAGTTAATGTGTCCTTAGCCCTCAGGCACTCATGCCCCCAGCTTTCTGTATTTCAGATCCCACAGTCTGGGAGGTTGGGGTCTTTCTACTGGAGTATGAAGTAGAGTGTGTGCAGCCACATCTCCTATGTTGGCTGCAGAATGGATTTGCTGGCCATAAGGGAGCGATGCATTGCAAGAGGCTGGATTTTGTGCACTCTTTCTCTCATCTTGATGTGAGTAAACACTATATCATTTGAACCTGGTATGCCTGTTGACTGTTCTCAGTAACCTTGACTCGTGCTCTGGTCTCTTCCCTGGGTGGCACTTGTCTGCATTTTAACCTTGACTGCACTGCTTGGCCACCCAGAGAACGGTGAAACAGGGTATTTTCAGGAGATAGAGAGAACCTGGGCTCAAAAAGAGGTAGAGACTTGCGAGTTTGAAGTTGGATAGTGAATTCAAAGGACAGTATGTGAGAACATGGCCCATACACACCAAAGGAAACTTGGGAGTTCTCATAGAAGAATAAAAGGAAAATACTTATGTTTCCTCTGATAACTATCTATCTGTGATTATGATGGGCTCTGAATATATCTTTGATTGTGATGAAACTCTGAGGGTATCTGTGACTGTCAGAGATTGCTAAGTGGATTTATGATTTTTGATAGACTTCTAAATGCATCTGTTTCATCAGATAGTTTCTTTCCCTTATCCCAGTGATCTAAGTGTTACAGGAATGCAGACTAGCCTACTCCAGAGCAGTCATAGTGGCAAACATCTTGGAAGAATCCAACACTAGGCTTTTTGCAGGGCTACTGTGTACCCGGAGTGATAATAACTGATGTCTTTGTTATCTTTCAGATGTGAAATTATGTTGACAGGACAGGAATTATTCATGCCCAATGTCAGATTTGAAAACCGAGGCACAAATTAGTTGAGTGACTTGCTCCTGGTCCCCCAGCTCATCAGAGGGGGGCTAGAGTGCTATGGGCTGGATTCCCTGCTGAATGCATGTGGGTTTGGGAGTATACTCTTTCTAAACTCTATTCGTAGCAGAGGAAATGTGTTCAGTGTTCAATGCACAGTCTAGGCTTATAGCTAATGAGCAAACATGGTTATTTTTCCTCTTCTGTGTTTCATTCCGGAGCTTTCATACTACCAACATCTACTTTATTAGTTAAGAGTAAATTATTCAACTCTTAATTACCATATTATGAATGTTTAATTTTTGTTCTGATATTGTCAAAGAGAAAACGTGCCTTGGCATCAGTGGGCTCTGGTCCTGAAACGTGGTTCCACTTTCATTTCTGCAGCAAGAGCAACCACTTTCACAGCGGCCCTGAGAACATATACAGTCTTCCCCTAAGGATTTCCCAAAGCCACACTTTCCCCCTTACCTAAGAACTAGTGATTAAAGCAGGCGATTGTTAACTTCTGGCCTATCTAGGACAGTAATATTCTTAAAATAGTTTCCAGGGAAACAACAGGTCATTTCAAGAACTTTGTGTTTTTATTTATTTGGAATATATATAATAAAGTTTTCTTTTAATTAGGGTGGCAGGGCAGCTAAGAAGTTTTTTACTGCGAAACATAGATCTCCATTATCTATTGCCAATGATCATTTGTACCTGCATCATGTGTTTAAGCCCACAGTCCCTCCAGGCCTGCCGTCTACCCAGTGAGAACCCAGGAATCATCTTAGGGTCCCTCTTGCCCAGCTCTTTCTCTACATTTGAACAATGATGAGGTTCTCTTTATGCTGTCTTCAAAATCTTCTGCATCTGTCTCCTCCTCATCATTCCACTTCCATCTTCCTAGTTCTTGTTCTCGTCTCTTACGACCCAGACCGTTACACTAGCTTCACAGCAGGTTTTTCCTTTCTAGTAATCCCTCCATCTCATCTTCCACACGACCACCAAAGTGATCTAACACCTGACACTGACCATATTAATTCTCTTTTTAAAACCCTTCCATGACTTTGGATCCTTAAGCAGTACGTCTTGAATTTTTCAATGGAAAGGTCCATAATGACGGAGGGAAAAAAAGCATACCCCAGGAGCTAGGGTTTTGGTCTAGCTGGCCCACCACAAATGCAATGTTTCTTTGCAGTCTCTTATTTTGTCTTAAAAATTGCATCAAGAATTTTGCATCCCAACAATTACATGGCTTTTAATATAAAAATCATACATTTACCATCACCCACTAAAATCTTTGAGTAAATTGGCACTCTAAGAAGATACTCCAAATCTGTCCCCTGGTTTTGCAACCCCTCTAAAAGACCACCCCATATTCTCGGCTGTATGTTAATTTTAAAAACTCTATGAAACTATTCATATGTGATAGAATCTGAAAGACACAGCAATTTGTTGAGCCTCTACCAAATGCCTGGCACTGTTAGATCCTTTTCTTACAGGATCTCATTTGTTGTCTACCCACCCTCGGGTGATGGGAATGTTAAGCTTATTTTACAGATGAGGGAATTGAGGTTTAAATAGACCACGCACTTTGCATGGAAAAAGGACAGGAGGGAAATACAACAAATAGCTAACAGTGGTTATGGGTGATGTTGATTTTTGTATTTTATAATTTTTTCTCTTTCCAACCTCTCCACAATGACCATGAATTGTTCTTCCTAACAGAACTAATATAAACTATGTGAAAAGATTAAATGAGATAATCCATCTGAGAGTCCTTAGCATACTGCTTGGTACATCAATTTTATTTTCATTCCTTATTTATTTTTGTATCCATCACAGCAGGCAGCACCCACACTCCTAATAAAGAGCCAATAAACCCAGGTTCCACTCAATTGGATCAACAATTCAACCGAAGATTATTTTAATGTTATTTTTCCCTAATAATAAATACACAACTATAAATTACATGCACATGGGATAGCCTGGTTAAAATATGTCTCATTAAACTGAGTTTAAGGTTTTGATTATCCAGTCAAGGTATAATAATATCTCACATTTATTAAGGTTTTACTATGCAAAAGGTCCTATGCTTTGTACTTTAAAGATATGTCTTTTAGTCATATCAAAAATTTTATGAGATGGGCAACACTATTATCCCCTAGTCACAGAAAAGCGAATAACATGCCCAAGGTTACCTGAACAATAAGTGGAAGGGCTAAGATTCACACACAGTTTGGTCTGATTCCAAATTCCTCCTTTAAAATCCCCATGCCATGCTGCCGGTCTAAGTCTTGTTGCCAAAATTATTTCTAATTTTAAACAAGCTCCAAGTTATTGAGTGCCTGCTATGTATCAGACACTTTGATTCATCTTGTTTTCACCTTATAATAAAGTCTACATCACTGAGTCCTTTTACATATGAGAAAACAGGTTAAACAATTTGCCTGAAGTCAAACAGTAAAGGGCAGAGCTGGGATTTAAAACCAGTTCTGACCCCAGAGCCTTCTGGTTATTGCTGCCTCTGTTGTTTGTGCAGGGCCATAAAACCCCAGAATGTTCAACACACACACCAGATCCTTAAACACACTTGTAGTAGAATGCCAACCCAAATGTAAGCACCAGATTTGCCTCTAGCAAAATTCAGCTTCAACTCTGCATGCAGAGGCTTTCAGAGCCTATAAAAGAAGTGCTGCGCTTTCTCAGCAGCAGTTCATTTGTCTCCAGTCTCTGCGGTTCCCGTCCACTATGGAGGTTTATGGTCGCCCTGTCCACCTTGGGGAACTGCTGCCCGCTGAGCATGTCTGTTTCACTACAGTAGGCAAATGGACTCCGTGCAGAAGAAAACGCACTGATACTCTGCTCCACTATTGATATGCAACACATCCCTGACCCAGAAAATGGTCCTGAATCCCAGCTACAATTTATAGACCCTGGTTCCGCTGACTGAAACAGAAGATAAACAGGCCCTCAGGAAGTTATTTGTTGGGGACTTGACGGCTGGACGCAGATGCCTACAGTCCTGTCCAAGCTCATGAGCCCATGCAGGGAAGTTCTGTCTCCCAGGAAGCTGATGGGGCTACATCAGGGAGGTTGCTGGTTGAGAAGATTGGGTAGCAGCTAAAGGGGAGGGAGGGAGGACTCAGAAGTGGACAGATTCTAAGTGAGTAAATCAGGCTTTTATCTGCCTGTCCAGTGCCTTTTCTGTAGGGTTCTCCTGAGATAAGTAGTGTAGGCTCAGACCCACTCAGTCATTCCTGAGGCCATCTGGGCCAGGGCTGCTGGGAGGAAGGTGGGGAGGGGAGATGGGGATGGAAGAATGTGACCTTGGATTTATCTGGGTGGCCTAGACCTGCTTGTAAGGGAAAACCTGAGCTCACAGTGTGGCAGCAGTCCTGTGGCTGGGCTTCTGTCTCAGTTCCTAACTTTCACCTTACTTCCTTGGCTGAGAATAGAGCCCCACTCTGGGTGCAGGAATGCCCTGCTTGACTCACTAGCATTTTTCTTCTGGCACAGGTCCCCAAGAAGGTGATCTGGTCCAAGCCATACTGACCACTTAGTCAAGAGAGTGCTGCTCACCTGTCTACGGGTACACTGCTTGCTCAAGCTTCCCACTGCCATGTCCTACCGCAAATCCCTCACCCTATCCCAGATCTGGGTGTTTCTCAATCAGGTCCTGATTGCCTGTATTCCTTTGGGCACTCTTTTATATTGCTATTGCCTGTCTGTTTAATCTTTCCGTGTCTATCCCCTTCTTATCTTGTCTTCTATTTCCCACTGTACTGTTTCATGGAGGACTAAGTCTGCCTTGAAGTTGAGCCTACAGAGTGATAAAAATCTCCCAAGTAGAATCTTTGAGCATTAGGGGAAAAACAGACTTTTATGACATTTGAGTGTGGGTATTTATATCCAACTTGCAGTCAACAATTATTGCATGAGATCCTATTCTGTATTTTACTCTGTGTTAGGCAATGTGGAGATACAAAAGAAACATATAGAATTGATCCTTTTGTCCAGGAAAGAAAAGTATTACTCAAGGTGAATCAGCAATGCAAATCAGCAATAAGGTATCTACATTTTATGGAAAAAATCTTGGATCAAGAGTAACAAGGCTGAGTTCAAGTTCTGATTTTTCTATCATTATTTGTGTGATTTTCTGCAAATTACTTACTCTCCATAAGCCTCAGTTTCATCATCTATAAATATGGGTGGAATACGCCTTTCTCTTCTTGGGTTGTTATGAGGATCGAAGGAGATAATAATTGTAATAATTGCAATAATTATTTTAAAAAGAGCTATGTAAACTATGAATCCTATACAAATGTAATTTATGCATACTATCCTTCGTGTAATAGTAGACAACCAAAGTACAATTATGAGTAATATGTGCCATAAGTGTTCATGCAAGGAGGAAAACAGAATTAGATACGTTCATTCATTCATTCAATAAATATTTACTGAATACTTCCTAGGTATTCAATGCTCGGTACCAAGTCTCTTTTGTTAAGGAGCTTATTACAGAGAGAAAAGACCGTATTCATTGGGAGACAAATGTTATGGGAGGGAGGGTAACACCAGTGGGGTGAGGTGGTAGTACTATTTTATATAAGATAGTCATGGAAAGTCTCTTAATTGGTGATATTTGAGCAGAAATTGGAATGACGTGGGAGCAAGCCGCACAGATAATTGGGGGAAGAACATCCTAGGAAGAGCAAGGAGCAAATCTAAAGTCCTGAATGAGAGGGAGCTTGCATGTACAGAGTACAGCATGGAGGCCAGGATGGCTGGAGAGGGGGAAGAGAGACTCTCAGAAAGGGAGTGTGGAGCCAGGGCGTGGGGGACTGGTTCACATAAGACCTTGTGAGTGATGCTAAAAACTTTAGATTTCATGCTGAGTTGGATCAATATTGAGAGTCTCAAATAGCAGAGTGGCCAGATATGAATTGCATTTTAAATTGATTGGGTTGTAGATAGGTTATAGGGGACCAAGTCAGAAACAGATGATTCTGTTTTGAGCTAGGAGTGTGAGAGGTGGGTAGATTCTGGATATACCACACAGATCAAGCCAACAGAATTTGCCAATGATTAGATGTGACGTGTGAAAGAAAGAGGTGAGACAATTACGACTCCAGTGATTTTTGGCCTGAGACACTGAGAAAGGAGAAGATGGGAGCAGAGCAGATCTGGTGGTGATGCAGATGGAAATTAAGGGTGCAATTTGGGATATGGTAAATCTGAGATGATTTTATGATCCAAGTAGGAACATTGCACAAGCAGTTAGATTTATGGGTCTAGAGTTCAGAGGAGAGGGCCAGGCTGGAGATTTAAATTTGGGCTTCATCAGCTGTAGATGGCATTTAAAACCATGGGATTCCAGGACCCCATCTAAGGAGGGAATGTAGAGAAAGAAGAGGTTCTGGGCCTGAGCACCACGAGCTATAAAGGTTTGGGAAGTGAGGAAGGTCCAGGAAAGGAGAGGGATTATAAAAGGCCATCCAGAGGAAGTAAGGCTTGAGCTCAACTTCCTTGAATACTAAGTGCTGACACGGCTGCATAAATACTTGCACTGTGTCTCTGTGGGCAAGGGGCTTTATTTGCATTCCCTTAATCCTCACACAGAACTGGCAGGGAAGGCATTGCTGCCCTCATGCTACAGTGAGTGACCCATGGCTCAGCGAAGTTAAGTAACATGACTTGACCAAGCTTACCTACTGGGAAAGAGAAGAAACAGGATTTAAAATCAGGTCTATCTGACTGGGTAGAATTTGAAGAGTGAAAAGGGGAGCAAACAGTTACTGAGTACCAGGTGCCTGGCATTGTGACATTAATGCCTCAGGCATGATGGCTGCCATGTTTACATACAGGTCTCACTGAATCCTCATAACATACCGGTGAAGTCAAGAAGATAATCTCTGTTTTTCAAGTTGAGGAAATTGAGCCGCAGAAAGCTTAAGTAACTTGCCTGAGGCCTCACAGCTAGTGGAGCCAGGGTGGAAACTCAGGCTTCTGTGACTACCTGCTCCACTTTCTCTTTCTCCTCATCCTGAGGGCGGCAGAAAAAAAGGCACGGAAACGCAGTTCCAGGGGGTCTAGGCTAAGATATGCAAGATGGTCCAGCCAAACTATCTGAGAGCAGTCCACACTCCAGCGCTTCTTCCTGCCCTTTCCTCTGCTCACCCAAGGTGCCGACCCCTCCAGAAATCGGTCGGTACTGAACTGGCGCCCTGGCAGATGCAGGCAAGGCAGAAACACCTCATCTGCCGGGACCCTTTCATAGCTGATTTGTAATTGGGACATACACTCACAAAAGCACTCAGATTTGATGTCAACTAAATTATCTTGTACTCACAACCCAAATTAGAGAGTCAAGGCTCCTGGTTGGCATTGGAGGGATATGCTCCTTCCCATCATGATGAAAGACCTAGAGTTTCTGGTAAAGATGGGAAGCAAAGGGAAGTGACTCTGTGACTACTCTTTGTGGGCCTGCTACTGTGTGTGTATGCACGCATGCGCATGCACACTAGAATCACAATGAGAATAAAGAATCTCCATTTTAACAAATGATCCCCATTTTACAGGTGAAGAAATTAAACATCAAGAAACTCAGGTGAAGTACATTTCTCAAGTACATATAACTAGTAAGTGACAGAGTGAGCAAGGGGCTAGATTTAGGTGTGCCTGACCCGGAAGCCCATGCCCTAGAGCGACAATATAATTATTTTCATTTTATTTCTATTTCCTTATTTACTTTTCTCTGAATACTGAACAAAACAAAAGGAGAATAAAGAACTTGGGAGAGAGGATGCCCTTAGAATCTTTTGTGTGATGGGATCATTTTAGGAAGAATTGGAAAGAACTAGAAGGATCCTTAGAGTAGTGTTTCTGGAACTTTAATGTGCACACGAATCACCTGGGGGCCTTGTTCAAATGCAGATTCTGATTCTGTGCGCTGGGAAGCAGTCTGATTTTCTGCATTTCCAACCAGTTTCCAGGTGCCGCGGGTCTGTGGATCACACCTAGAGTAGCAAGGCCTTAGAACACCCGGTTCCGTGTTTCACAAACGTCCTTCATTCAAATACCACCTATAATATTGAGCCAATGTTATATTTAAAAAGACGCACTTTCTTTTACTTAAAAGTTATATCACTTCAATAAATGGAAAAGGAGTATTATCAAAGATAAAGATAAACACAAAAACAACAGATTATCTTACTCAGATACTGTTGCTTGAAGTTTCCGAGCCTGACATCTATTGTCTCTTTATTTAAAAAAATGTAAGAAAATGAGGAGGGTGCCTTCATAACAAACAGGTTTTGAAGACATACTAGCACCAAAGTTAACCTTTTTTCTTGATATAATTAGAAAGAATAAAAGAGAATTTAAAATGGGTTGAGAGTTTTTAACATCTAGATTCATCTGCACTCTCCCCAGGGCACTTGTCTCTTCCCAAGGAAGCACTGAGAAGTAAGTGTTGCCCTATGATGCGGGAGTGAGGGCCCAGCCTCCCAGTGTTTAATGACTCCCCAAGAGCAGCTAATGTCTATGGATGCCTGACATGGGCCGGACACAGGCTAATTGAATCTTGTCAAGGATACCAGGGAGGAGGAATGACCACCTCCAGTTTACAGACGAGGAAACTCAGAGAAGCGAAGTAGCCAGGATGGAACTGAAACTCCCGGCTGAATGGAAAGACCAGGAAAACTTGCAATCCCCACTTATCATCCACCTCTTTCAGGAGAGGCTGTCACTTGCCCAAAGGCACACAGCCACTTAATGGCAGGACCAATCTGTGATGCGGTTCTTTCAACTACATGCACTTATGTCAACCCTCCACGTGCTTTAACCGTACCTGTCCCCATTTCCCCCATTTTCATCCCTTCATGAGGCTTGAATAGGCATTCAGTGAGTCAAAACAAGCTAATTGCGTTCCTTAGTAAGTTGTCAACTGGTAGGGGAGGCAACACCCCATACTCTTCATCCCCCACAAAAGACCTCCTTACTTACTCTTAAGAATAATTTTGAACTTTCCAGGTGAAGACTGGATTTAGCCATTTCCAATTTCTTCATTTATTCTGTCATCCCAGGGGTTTTATTCCCTTTCGGTGCTAAGCTCTGGTCGGCAGGTCTCTTCCTGAAGTGCTGCCTTGTTTGCAGTCTCAGGTTTGTTCACATAGTTTGAGGTTCTTTTTTTCCCTATAAACATTCTTCATCAGGATTCCTCAGCCTGAGCCTGCAGACAACCACATCTTCTGCACAGAAGGCAGTGTGAGTAAGTGGGGATGATAAGTAAGGAGTTCAGTGTCAGGAGTCCTGGCTGGCAACTCAACTCTTGCAGAAGTGTGTGTGTGTGTGAGTGTGTGTGTGTCCCCTCAGGGGAGTCACAGCCTTTCTGATTCTTTCCCTCACTCCAGATTGGAACTAAGTGCCCTCTGGCCTCATCTAAGCCATTAGGAATTTGTGAGCATTTAGTCATCCTTTACTTCACATTTTAATATCATCTGTCATTTGTTGAGTACTTACTGTTTACCAGCACTTACTCATATCGCCTGCACAATTAATCCAGCAAGGATCCTAGAAGGTTTTACCTCCCCCATTCATATCAGGAAATTGAGGTTCCTGAAAGGTGATTTGATGAGGTAAGCCTGAGAAAACTCTGTGGAAACTAAAAGTCCATACAAACATAAAGTGGTGAATAAAGCATCTCTTTTCTTATTTTACAATCCAATTCATATTTACTCAGTGAAGACTGCACATTAAATCTTGGGCTATTAAGGTTTTATATGCTGGATGCAAGATAGACACGGCACATCCCTGCCCTCAAGAACCGTACAGTCCGGTCAGGGAACTAAACATCTGGGACTTCCTATGGTTTAATGCACAATACCACCCCACTATACAACAGGAGAAGGACAACCTTGGTTCTAGTTCCTGACCTGCTTGGTCCTACTAGTTATGAGACCTTGAGTAGGTTTGGGTTAGATTCCTAACTCTCAGATCCAAGTTTTCATGTCTGGGTAAAAGAGATAATAAAGTGTTCCCCTTGCAAGGTTATTGTGAAAATTAATTGTATGTGTAGATGTAATGTGATGTAATGTGAAAAACATGAGTTCTGGAATCAAAGAGAACTATGTTTAAATCCTGAACCCCCCAGTAACCTTGACTCTACGACCCTGGACAAGTTCCATCATCTCTCGGAGCCTCATATCACCCATGGGGATATTCTTATTTTCAGGGTGGTTGTAAAAATTAAAGAGTGTATACAAGCACCTGGCATAGTGCTGGCAGATACCAGGTACTAATCAAGGTTACTTTTCTTCCTAGCTACCTCCAAACCCATTTTCTTTTCCTTTCTTTGTGGGAGCCTAGGAGAGAAGTGAGCTCTTCTCAGTCATGCAGTGGTAGGCTCAGGGGGAGATAACAGAGAAGGACCTCGAAGGCCCCTTGTGTAGGCTTTGGATGAGTGGGGATAAGAAAGGAAGAATGTAAGGGAACAATATGAACAAAGGGTTAGAGGTGGAGAAACACAGTGCTGTCTAGAGAAACGGAGTCATTCAATGTTTGTCAAAATGGGGGTGTAGAGAGTCGAAGAGCAGTGAGCCCCTGGCTTTCTTGGGAAGGCCATTGTTCACGGTAAAGGTCAAAGGAAATCTTGATATATGGATACCTTAAGAACCTGCAGAAGCTCCCTATTTCCATCAGGATAAATCTCAGCTTCTCAACCTGGTCTTCAAGTCTTTCCAACTGTGACACCAAAAATGAGTAAGCTCCTATTTCCCAGGATGAGGCATGCATAAAAACTGTTCCTACAACAGGAGACATAGCCCCTGAAAGATAACTGGGCTTCAAACACCTAGAATTTAATGCACTGTTGAGAGCCAGGGCCTTGGCATCAGTGAGCACTGAGTTCCAGTCTTGGCTCTGACACTTTTTGACTTTGTGACCATGGGTGAGTTACGTAACTTCTTCAAGTCTTAATTTCCCCATATCAATAATTCTCCCTGTATGGCAATAAAATAGGATTTACCTCATGGGCTGGTTCTGAAGACTGAAAGAAATAATGCATAAAAGGTGCTTAGCTTAGTGCCTGACAATAGAGGAACGGCTAAATAAATGGTAGCTATTTCTATTTTCAGTAAAGCAAGGTGCTCATTTTACCAGGTCAAAGGAACCAAAATGATTTTCCTTCTAAGGCTACTCACAATAGCAGCGGCGGAAACAGGGAGGGCATGGTTGCTGGCCTCTGGGGCTGCCTCTGGGGCTGCCTCCTCCCAGTGATTCTACCTTCAAGAAGGCATTGAAGAAAGCAAAGGTCCTTAGAGATCTAGGGCTCATAAGGGATTTATAAAGTATCCATTGTGGTCCATGGCCCCATCTGTCCATTTGACAGATTGAGAAATTAAGGGCCTAAGAGAAGAAATTCATAGCCCCTACTAGTTACCAAACAAGTTGGCAGCAGAGTGAAACATAAAACCAGGTCTTCTGACCTCCAAACTTACACTTTTCTTTCATTATTATTATAAGTGGTGAACTTGCTGGAAACTGAACGTCATAATCTCAGATCTGGCCTCTCCTTTTTTCCCCACTTTCTTTTTTTCTTCCTCATTTTGAAAACAAAATGAAACAATAAAATACAAAGTTCTGTGTCTTGAGGCTTCACTTGATTTCATTAACAGTAGATACAAGGCATAAACAAACAGCGAGTTAAAAATAAACCTCTTGGTGTGGCTATAACATTTTTTATTTAGCTCCTTTTTTTTCCGTCCTATGAATGGAATAATGCCAACTCTGACTGCTGGATCAGACTCCTATTGCAATTGACATTACATCATCAATATGATGAGCTCTCTTATCCTGACTCTCTATCACCGTGTGAGTAAAGGCGTTATTAGCAGGGAGATATCTATTTATATATCTATATCTATCTATATCTAAAGATATAGATCTAAAAATATAAATAGATAGATAGATAACAAACAAAAGTGAGTTTCAGGATTGATTTGACTTTTTTCATTCATGTGCTTATTTATTTATTCAGCAAAAATGACTCAGTACTTACTCTGAGCCAAGTTCAATGCTGAGCACTGGAGAGCTAGAAGTAAATATGACTAGACCTCTGTCTCTAGGAACCTCCTAGTCTAGAGGGGAGACAGAGAGTTCCTAAACCATGTGTTGAGTTCTCTGACAGGGGAAGTCCAGGGGCCTGGGGGCACTGATGAAGATCACCCACCTGGCTTGGAGGGAGAGGGAGAGAGAGGGTGCCTAGAGGAGGTAGCTTATGAAGGCTCATGTATCCACTGCTCACCTTGTCAATACACGTGCTAAAATTGAAATTATACAGAGCTGAACTGATTAAGATGTTAAAAAAATTCTGGAGAGACATGGCACAGAATAATTTAGAAAGATATTAAGCTAGGTTTCTAGTCCTGGCTCTACCATCCATTACATGGCCTAAGACAAGTTAATTTGCTTCTCTGCAGCTAACTTTCTAATTTTGAGAGTCAAAGAGTTTTTCTAGATTTTAATTGCTGTATTACAGATGAGAAAACTGAAATTCAGGACATTGGGTAATTTACCAAGGTCAATGGTATATATAGTAAGTGGCAGAATCGGGACTCCAATGAGGTCTGCATGGCTTTGACTATACATATAACCACCATGCTAGTCTCCATGGCAGCATAACCTGGAACTTGTCAGAAGAGTTGGCATGAGCTGGGGTGGAGTAAGGCTGACTATTATTGCATTATCACTGTATGAACCATAGGTGTTATATTATTTCCTATAAAATCAGAGACATTGCATTTCACAACTCCAGAGGCAGCAGCTACCTCATAGCTATCAGAGATTTGCATATTTTTTAAAATAATTTTTTGGCAAATAATTAGAAGGGCACCATCTTCTAATTTGCACCAATTTACCACATTGGCCAATGGAGGGGCTAAGTATGCACTATTTTTTTTCCCTATATTAAGTACTTTTACTTAAGATAAGCTGTGAATGCATGCTATATCTGGAAGCCTTGTTGCACAAGGCTGTACTATACCAGGATTTCTTCCTCTCAGCTGGCCACAGCCAACTGGCCACTGATGACTGGCTGACTGAATGGAAGCCATAGTTTGGACGCCTACAATAAAAAATCAGTGGCACTCTATGCTGGACAGTGACTGGATGACTCATTCATGTTCCCTTTCTTGGTGAATTTGGACTCTGGGAGACAGGGTGGGAGGGAAAGAGAGGGTGAGAGAATGAGAGAGAGAGAGAGAGAGTGAGTGATTTTATTACCCAAGGTGGCAGAATCAATTAATTCAATGACATAAATGGGCCAAGTCACTATATTGGTGGCCATGGATGCCTTTGCTGAACAAGGCAAAGGGACTAGCTCAGATCTCTCTGAGAGAGGTTTCTCCCTCTTTGCATTGAATATCTTGGGATTCATGCTCTTCCTAAAACTCCTGCCTTTAAACTTCTCTCTGTTCTCCCATGTGGCTTCTTCCTCCCAATTTTTAGCCTAACGCTTGACGTTGAGAGCCCAGAGTCATCCTGATATCTCGTGCATAATCCAGCCTAGCCCTCCAAGCTAAAGCAGGCCACACAGAGTTTGAGTCAAATGTCTAAACTAAATGATTTCTTTGCCTGATTTTGTCCTGTCTATTCACATCTTTACTGAAGACTCAGAGAGGGAGAGAATAGAGTTTTCCAGGATTCTGTTTCCAAGACAAATGAGATGCCATCTCATCATCATTTTACTAATGATGAAACTGAGGCACAGAGGTTAGTTCACTTGTTAGAGTCACATTTGTAATTGGGTCTGTCTGCCTCCTCATCCCTTTGCTCCTTCTGCAGCACCACGCGGCCTCCCACTCTAGGTTGGCATGCTTCCTGATCTTAGCCCCTGACAAGGCACTAAGGAAGAAACAAATGTATGCCTTCTTGTTCCTTGAGGCTCCATTTCCACTAAGACTATCACTCTGTGGTGGCCTGAACAGGTCAATTTTTCCTTCCTGCCTTAGACCTCCCCGCCATAGTCAAAGTGCCTGACCAATTGTCCCTTTAGCAGGGTGGGGAACCACAAGAGGAGCCTGAGATGTTCCGCCTGGGCTCCCATCTTCTTACAAAGGGATGCTCAAGGCAGGGCTGCTTCTAGCCAACTAGTTACTAACTGTTGTCATGAAATAATTAATTAATTATTAATATAATTAATTAAAATTAATATAACTAATGTTGTAGATTCTTTTCAGTTTATAATCACTTTCACATATAGCATCTCAGAGATCAATTCATTCAGGCATTCAATAAGCATCTATTTTGAGTCAGGTCCCATATCAGTCACTGAGATTATAGGTATAATGAGACAGAGAAAACTTTTATTCTCTTCACAGCAGGCAAATGGTTTTCCTAGAGAGAAACCCACTATGTTGGGTTTTGCTTTGATCAGTCTGCTATAGCAGGAGGGTCCTGGGGAGATTAGATATCTTCTGTTCCCAAGGTTTTGGAGAAGTTGATGAAGCTGCTTGCATAAAACAAGAATATTGATCTGCTGAGGAAAAGGGAGAAGGCAAAGGGGAGGAGAATGGGAAAGCCAGGGGAGAGGTGAGGCCTGTGCACTGTAGGCTGGGCTGGAGGCCCCATGCCTCTGCAAATCTGAAATAAAATTGCTAAATTCACGTGGTGGCTAGAGTGGATAAATGTTTTTGTGGAAGCTGGTGTACGGGGTTGGTGAGTAGCCAAGTGGGGATAGCACTGATGGTGCAGGAGCTGGGGTTGGAGGAAGGGGGCTTCCTCAGGTTCAGTTTTCAAAGTGAAATGAAATTCAGGCCCTCAGGTAGCTCATGGCCCAGGAGATCCAGCAGATGTCTCCACATCTGATTCAGCAATGAGGCTCTAGAACAGAGGAGAGCAGAGCATGCAGAGAGAGCCCCTGGGAGGCCATGAAGTCTGTCTGGTGAACATGCAGGAGGAGGTGATAGTTAAGCTGCAACAAGGATGACTGGAAAGTCTCTGGGTAGACAAGGGGGAGGGCACTCCAGGGAGAAGAAATATCTTGTGCAAAGTTATCAAGACACGAGAGCGCAAAGATTCTGGGAGGATTCCTTGTGCCTGGAGAGTACGGTAGAAGGCAGGTGGGGAGAGAGTGGCTGGAGAGGTGGACAGGGTCCAGATATCAGGAGGGGACTTAAAGTTAGGTGGTGGGCTTCCACCAGGAGTTTTAAGGATGACAGTTCTAGAACTTCTAGGGAGGTGAACTCTTGCTCAGAGAATGTGAACAAGCTGATGATTTGGACTAAAGAAATCCAAAGTCCAGGTGAAGCAATGAGGCTTTAAGGTGAAATGGCCCAACTGCCTGGGTGGAAGTGGACAGGAGTCCCCTGCTACCCCCATCACTGGGCCTACTAAGGGCACTTACAGCTGGGGCAGGGGCCTGATGGGCAGACACTGTGGACTGCTATCAGAACCTGCTCCTCGGCCCAGTGCTTGTGTGTTGCTTACTCGGGGCAGGGAGGGTAGGATTGTCAATACTCCCTCTGACACCAGGGTTGCTATGGAGCAGATGCTGTCGCTGGTCAAGAGCTCTCTTCCTGGGCCAGAGAGATGACCTACTGTGTTCTCTCTCCCTTGGGCAACATGGAGCAAGAAGTCACCTCTTCCCTGCCCTCCAGCGTCTGTTCTCCGATTCACACATTTCTTTGGGAATATATTATGGACCATACTTGGTGACAAAGACTTTCACATCGATTAATTCATTTATTCTTCTCAACAACCCTGAATGGTTACTGGGAATTTCTTACAGCTATTATCTCTGCACTGATAGGTGTAGAATCTGAGGTGCTGAGAAGTTACGTGACTTGGTTCAGTAATGGGGCTAGAGAACGAGGGTTTGAACTTAGAAAAATCCAGTGTTTCACATTCCCTTATTAGTGCTGAACTAGCTTGGAGGCAAAGCAGTTCTGGGTCTAGAAAAGGAGATGAAAACACAGACTCTTACCCTCAAGAAGTGCACTGAGGGGAGCTAGGCATGCAGAGAACCCATTATAATGTACTATTTTAATCCTTGCAATTCCAGGAGTCAGGTACTATTACTATCCCCATTTTACATATAAGAAAACTGAGGCACAGAGAGGTTAAGTCACTGGCCTCAAGTCACACAGCTAAAAAAGTAAAAAGTAAGGGTGGAGGTGCTGGCCATTTGGCTCTAAGTGTGTGGTCTTGACCACAGCAATATGCTGTGCTCTGGCCTCAATTTGGTGACACGATATTACTCCCTACTCCATGAGCCTGCAGCCCCTCTGGGTTCCTCTATTGTAGTGGTTCTCAGCCAGGAGAGATTTTACCACCTGAGGACATTCGGCAATATTTGGAGACATTTTTGACTGTCATAGCTAGGGAGGGGGTTGCTATTGGCATTTAGTGAATAGAGGTCAGGGATGCTGCTATACATCCTACGATGCACAGGACAGTCCCCACAACAGAGAATTACTCATGCCAAATGTCAGCAGGGCTGATCTTGAGAAACCCTGCTCTACAAGAGTACCTATGAGGCTGCTCTAAGTGATGGCTTCTTGTCAGCCTTGCTGGAGAGTGAGCTCCCTGTGCCTAGGGCAGGGCTGGGCATGTAGTGAGGATCTGTAAATGTCTGTGCAATAACTGAAGATATGAATAAATGAATAAAATATGCAATTTGAGTTGACTGTATCATATAATTCTGGCAATTATTCATTCATTCATGCAGGGATTATTTTTTTTAATATCTGCAAAAATGAACGAGGCATCACTGTCCCTGAGCTCATAGTCCCGTGTTGGAGGCCACAGAGAAACTGGCATGGCTCTGAGTCCAAGCAGAAAGGAGAGGTGCATGAGATAGTGCGCCCAACGGATGCAGGAGGCTCCGCTCCCAGGCCTCTGTGAGAAGGGTCCCTTGCAAATAAGGCAGTGGTTTGAGAGCTATAGGGCATGCTTCAATTCTCACTTTGAATTTTTCAGATGTGTGAACTCAATTACCATTTGGAATAGGCTTTGAGGTGTAGTGATAATATGAAGCGTCTCCCTCCCCACTTCCCTGCTGCTCTAGTCCACGCTGGTTTCCCCAGATCCTCCTTATCCTGGATATTCAAGATTAGAGCTGGGGCACACAGACAAAAAGTACCAACTTGCAGACTAATTAGTTAAAGGCCTAGATAAATTACAATGCTATTTATTGCTCAATTATAGTAATTATTTCATCCATGTTTTTAGTACAATTATCTCCCCTTTCTCTGCGTGGTTGCTGATTCCTCCTGTAACTACTCTCTCTTCTTGTGTGTTGGTGTTTTTCTTTGTCACTGAATATCCTTTGGGGGAAATAGACAAGATATTCAATAATAAATAAATGCTGACCCACTTAACACTGAGTCTGAATGTGATTCAGTGGCCCTTTTCATTTCACATATGAGTAAACTGAGTCATTGAGGCAAAGTGACTTGCCCAAGGAACAGAGAATGTCATCAAGAGCCTTGCAATGGGGACTTGGGTTTTAGGGTACAGCTTACATTGAGATCTCAAAGCAGCTAATATTTATGAAGTACACATTTTATTTTTGCACAAAGTGTCTAATAAACAAACATCTGTGAAAAAATACCAAGAAATCTATCCCTTTGTTCAATATAGAATGACTTTAAGCTCTGAATCTCTGACGGTTGTTTTTCTGTCATACATCTGGCTGGCTCCCTTCAAGACACATGGAACATTGATGGGAGAGAACCACAGACGAGGAGAGCTTTCTTTCTCTTCTCCTATTCAGAATCAATTTTCATGTCTAAATTTAGAGAAATGACAGGTGACATGTGGCGGTTCCCTCCAGATTTCTTTTCCTAAAGAGGCAGACTGGCACAGGAGAAGAAAACAGGGCCTGGGGACGGGGACCTGAGGTTTCACCCTCGCGCCACTGCATCTGACATTGGGCGTGCTACCTAAATTCTCAGCGCTTCAGTTTCTTCATCCAAAAAAAATGCCCATGCCATTGCCAACCTGTATGGTTGTCGTTAGGGGTGAACGCGAGCACTCATGGCACAGTACATGCCATGAACATGCAGAGTGAGGGCTTGAGGCACACGACGGCCTCTTAGATGACCTTATGGGAATGGGCATTCAGCAATTCTTCGTTTCTAGAGCAAAATGGTCAATTGTGATTTCCAATCACTCCAGCTGAGAAAACATGGTGAAAACCAAGTTTATTCAAAGAAAGTGAGGCCAATATTGAAAAGTCACTTTGAATTGAGACCTCTGGTCTTAATATAAGTGAAATAATGATGCTATAATTACTTCTGCCAGTATGGTGCTCATCCTTGCCATAACTCATTTAACCCTCTCAACAAGTCCTCTGAAGTAGCTACTAATATCCTCGTATTAAAAACGCAGAAATTAAAGCTCAGAGACTTGAGGTGCGTAGCTCAGGGTCACAGAGCAGGGAAAGTGGGGGCCACAGTTAGAACTCGGCTCTTCTGACAATTCTATTCTGGAGCGTAGTGCCAAGAAGATCGTCATTTCTTCCGAATTTGGTGTCATCCTGTAGTCTACCCCACAAGCTGTCTTTATAAGAATAGAAATTCCACAAATAAGGGGTAAATTCCTTGTTTCCCAACAAGACATAAGATTCTTCCTCTGACACTCAGACAAAGGGAACCCAGGACTCACATTTGCTCTGCAGGGTGACAAATTGGAAGTGGACTTTGATTGAGGGGCACAGTCCCACCTAGTGTCCTCCCAGACAGTGCAGTGACAGCACAGCAGCACTCTGTGAGATGTATCTTTTTGTAAATAAGGTGAGGGTTTGAGATTTTTCACTTTGAGTGGAAATGAGAGAGGAAAGGGGCACGGTACCCCAAAACTAAGTATCACTTTCCTACCTTTCCTCTTATTATTAGTTGAGACCCCTTCGATTGCTACACTTTATTTTGCATGAATTAATGAATAAGTGGACACACACACACACACACACACACTTTTCTGGGGATTGAGTCACATACGACCAATACTAAAATTTTGTAGATTATGGAACTATAAGAAGCAGCAGGAAAAAATTACCCACTGGTCCAATACTCTTTCACACTTAGATGATGTTTATATTATGATTTAAAAGGAAGGGAAATAATATTTATTGTCCTTAGTAGCTTTAATATCTGTGATATTTTGCTTAATTCCTAGAGCAGTAATGAAAGGAGATGACATCTTCACTCTCACAGGTGTGAAAATTGAGGTTCACTCTCACAGGTGTGAAAATTGAGGTGCAGAGAGACAGGGCAACTTGTCAAGGTGATACCATTAATCAATGGCAAGGCTGGATTTGAACTCTGACTCCAACACTGACAATCTTAGCCACAACACTCCGCTGTCCCTCTCGGAGGTGGCTTTGAAGTCAGAGAAATCTGGGTTCAAATTCCCACCCAGTCTTACTCGCTGCATGAACTTGGGGAAATTATTTCATACCTCTTAGCCTCAGCTACTTTATCAGTTAATTAATGAGAGAATCTATTGCCTTAAAACAATTTCATAATAGATGCAGACTCTTTAAAACGGTTGGGAAAATACGCAATGTAAGTGACAGTATTTTGGAGGGGAGGATTGTTTTGTGGTTAATCACATTGTGGTTGGACTGAGGGAACCTGTCCGTGCCAGGCAAGTGAGCAGACTGGCAGATGGAACGGCATCAGAACAATTCACCCCAACTCGACCCCACCGACTCAGACCCTCCATGGTGCCAGCAAAGAAAGAGGAAGACCCTGGAAATGTAAAACATGAGGCAGCAAATGATGACAGCCTCAAACACAGGCACTGCCATGTGGTATGCGGATCAAAGTGATCTGCAAATAAACATGTGGGGAAAATTGGGCCCACAATCCCCGCCATTATGATTACAGTGCTACGTGCGCGGTGACTGCTCTTAATTACCACGTGCTGTTCATTTCGTATTCTGGAATTGGACTGAATAGACCACAAGATGTATTTCAAAAGACAGGCAATCTGTGGTGAGAAGAGAAACCTCCTTTATCTTTGTACAAAGAGGCCTGTATTTCACAAACGTGGTAAGAGCAGAATGATGAGTCTCCTGCGGTGGATTCTGATTAGAAAATAAACATGATTGTTTGCTGTGTAAGTGTGTATGAGAGAGAAGGGAGAATAAGTAAGAAGGGATATCCAACTTGGCTGATTCTTTTGTTTCTTTAAAGAATATTGAAGGGCTGTCCCACACTTGAAGCTCTGCACTTCTGACAGCTCTTTTCTAGATTTCTATTTGAAGGGAGATAAAGGGGGTCAAGAAGCTGATATTCTGTGAAGTGTTGGCAGTATGGTGGGCAACATTTCCCTAAAGGTGTGCTATGTCCTATGAGATGTTCTACGAGAACAGGCTTTTATGGTCATAAAAATTTGGAAAAGAAATGTATTATATTGCTCCACCAAAAGACTCACAATGCGTTGGTGCCTTTAGACCTTTGGAAGGACCTACAGCCACAAAGAAAAACCACTTATTTTATTTTGCTTTTTTCAATTTTTTACTTCCTAAATATATTTGGTCCAAACACATTTTTCTTTGGTGCAACTAACAAACTTTAGGCAAATGCTGGTGTACAGGATTCATATCACAGTCCCAAGAATCAGGATTGCTGGGGTTTGGTCTCAGCTTTGATACCAACTTGCTCTGTGATACTAGGCAAGGGATTCTTTGCCACAGTTTACTCATCTAGGAAATAAGGATAATCCTTTTGGCTCAACTTGCCACAGAGGGTTGCCCTGCACATAAAATGCTATCACTAAACACGTCATCACTTTCAAAAGTTAGAACTAATATACTAGTGCAATATGCTATTGTACTTCTTGATAATTGTATAATCAAGACAGCCTTTAGCAACAAAAGCAAAAATAAACAAGTGGGACTACATCCAACTGAAAAGCTTCTGCACAGCAAAGGAAAGCATCAACAAGATGAAAGGCAAACTACTAAATGGGAGAAAATATTTGCAAATCATATATCTGATAAGAGGCTAACATCCAAAATATATAAAGAATTCATACAACTCAATAGCAACAGAAACCAAACAATCTGATTAAAAAGTGAGCAGAGGATCTGAATAGACATTTTTCCAAAGAAGACATACAGATGGCCAACAGGTACGTGAAAAGATGCTCAATATCGCTAATTATCTGGAAAATGCAAATCAAAACTACAATGAGAGATCACCTCATACCTGTTAGAATGGCTATTATCAAAAAGGCAAGAAATTACAAGTGTTGGCAAGGATGTGGAGAAAAGGGAACTTTCCTGCACTGTTGGTAGAAATGTAAATTGGTGCAGCCACTATGGAGAACAGTATGGAGGTTCCTCAAAAAATTTAAAATGGGAGGCTGGCCCAGTGGTGTAGCAGTTAAGTTTGCGTACTCCGCTTTGGCGGCCCGGGGTTCGCAGGTTCAGATCCCTGGCGCCGGCAGACGCACCACTTGTTAAGCTCTGCTGTGCCAGTGTCCCATATAAAGTAGAGGAAGATGGGCACGGATGTTAGCACAGGGCCAATCTTCCCCAGCAAAAAGAGAGAATTGGCAACAGATATTAGCTCAGGGCTAATCTTCCTCACACACATACACACACACAAAATTTAAAGTGGAACTATCGTATGATCCAGCAATTCCACTTCTGGGTATTCATCCAAAGAAAACAAAAACATTAACTCAAAAGATATATGCACCCCCATGATCAGTGCAGTATTATCTACCATAGCCAAGGTATAAGAACAACCTAATCATCCATCAACAAATGAACAGAATGGAATATTATTCAGCCATAAGGAAGAATGAAATCTTGCCATTTGTGACAACATGGATGGACCTTGAGGGCATTATGCTAAGTGAAATAAGTCAGAGAAAGACATATACCATATGATCTTGCTTACATGTAGAATCTACAACAACAGAAAAAACAAGCTCATAGATACAGACAATAGATTGGTGGTTACCAGAGGTGGGGTTTGGAGGGTGGGTGAAATGGGTGAAGGGAATCAAAAGGTACAAGCTTCCAGTTGTAAAATAAATAAGTCACGGGGATGTAATGTACAGCATGGCAACTATAGTTAATAATACTGTAGATATTTGAAAATTGCTAAGAGAGTAGATCTTAAAAGTTCTCTTCACAAGGGAAAAAAGAACTCTAACCATGTGTGGTCATGGGTGTTAACTAGACTTATTGTGGTGATCATTTTGCAATATATACAAATATCAAATCATTATGTTGTACACCTGACACTAATATAATGTTATATGTCAATTATACCTCAATAATAAAAAAAGGAAAGCCTCTATTTTACTCATATGTGAAATGGTGATTCTTTTTCCATCACAGCAGAGTCTAGCTGACCCAGACTAATACAGTGGCATTCCTGTTCTAATCCCGTAGAGCTTTAGTGTCATCATCTATAAAATGTTGATGATTATTAGTTCATTGCAGGGTTGTTATAAAATAAAATAACACATAAAAAAGCCAAGTTTAAGCATAGTAGACTCACAAAAAATAATTGATTCACCTTCTAGTGACTAAGATTTAATATCAAATGTTATCTATAATGAGTTTATTTGAAATTATACCCTGAGGTTTTGGTAATACAACAATAATAAAAATAACAATAGTAAGAGTAAATATTATTATTATGTTGTATTTTCTATGTGATATGCCTTCCATGTTGGTACGATTTTTATCTGCTTAGAGAAGTTAAGTAAGTTGATCAAGATATAGAGTTGGGTAAAGGGAAGAACCAGACCTAGAATCCAGGCCTGTTAGAGTTAAACCCATGATCTTAACCTAACATACAACTTTACCCTGCTATACTTGAAAAGAAATTGCAATTTATTTCCCAATTTAAACATTTCCTATTTTCTCCTTTATTTGGCGGGCTGGGGCCTTGATGGGAATATTGGAGTTGCCCAGGAGGCACGAAGCCATACTGAGTACCTGTTCTCCTTTATGAATATTTATGATCCAAGGAGAAGTGACTCTGCTGGCAGTTCTAAGCCCTCATCATAAATCCTCATGCAGAGGCTGTTCTGGCCACAGACAGTTGCAGATTGGATCAGACAAGGAAAAAGTGAGCTTGGGGAAGGTTCTTTGAAGCTGCATAATCAGATTATGATAATTTCATCAAAACCCATTTCAAAAAGCTAACATTTATCATTAGTTTGTGTACCTCCTAATTATTTCATGAGAGTTATTCCAAGTAAGAATGATAAAAAAATTCTAGCTTGAGAGAGCTTTGTAATGCAGTGTGTACACAGCCAGATATATGGCCTTGGCATATGGGTCACATTTGCATTTGGGGCTTATTTGAGACAGTTTTCTGAAAATGTCAAAGGATATGACATATTTTAAAAGATTGATATTAGTAATGAACATTAATTTCTCTCAGCCATTTTCTATAGTAAAAAAAAAAATTGCCCCGAAATGGTAAGCAAGTACTTGCCAAGAATAACAACGAAAAATCACTCAAGGCACGCAAAGTTCAAAATACTTTCCTCAGGAGAATTCCATATACCAGAAGCCCTAAACAGTGAATCTTCCAGAAGGGAAGGTATTTGTCAACTTTTGCATTCTCATGTCTGAATCCCTTTTCCTGCTGTATCCTCTGTCTGGTTGGAGGCCCCACCTACCTCTCAGGGTCTCAAGCCACAATACTGAGAGTTATCCTTGACCCCACTCCTTCTTAACCAGCAGAAACCAGTCAATCACTGAGTCCTATAGTGGATGCTTAGCTCCCTTCTTACATGCTCTGCATCAGTTGAGGTTGCTACCATTTCCTCTGAACCAGTAGATTGTTTTTCACATTTTTAAATTGTTGCAAAACATCAAAAAATAGTAATATTCCATATGAAAATTATATGAAATTCAGATTTCACTGTCTATAAATAAAATGTTACTGGAACACAGCCATGTTCATTCATCTGTGTATTGTCTATGGCTGGGTTGTGCTACAATGGCAGAGCTGACCTTTGGATAGAGAACACGTGGGCCTGCTAAGTCTAAAATATTTACTATTGGCCCTTTACAGATACAGTTGGACGACCCCTTTTCAGAATCATTGCCATAGCCTCTTCACTGTTCTTGCTGCCTCTAGTCCGGTACCTTCCAATATATTCGCCCAATGATTGACCCTACATTCAGCTCTGATATTGTGGATCCCCTGTTTAAGATCCTTCAATAACTCCCCAGTCCACAGTGTAAAAAAAACTAAGATTCAAGGTACTTTATATTCTAGTGCCTGCTGGCTCCTCTGTCTTGTCTAAAGCATTCACTGCCTCCCGTTGATATTCCCGGCACTCCAAATACGTTCTCTCTTATTTCCTCTTTTGTCTGGACTGCTTCCCATCCTGATACCCATTTCCAAATGCACCTGACTATTGCCTACTTATCGTTAAGACTGACCTCAAGTGAGACCTCCTTCCGGAAGCCTTCCCTGACTCTCCTTCTTCTTTGGGTGCTCCAAGCACAGTGCTTCCTTTCCTTCCTTTTCCCATTCCCCTCTTTTCTTTCTCTTATTATAGCACATACCCTAATATGTTGTAATTATGGACACAATAGTTTCCCCTTATCAGCAGTTTTGTCTTCTGTGGTTTCAGTTACCTGTGGTCAACCACCGTCTGAAAACATTAAATAGAAAATTCCAGAAATAAACAATCCATAAGTTTGAAATTGTGCACCATTCTGAGTAGCGTAATGAAATCTCACTCTGTCCAGCTCGGTCCTGCCTAGGATGTGAATTACCCTTCTGTCCAGCGTATCCACACTGTACATGCTACCTTCCCGTTAGTCACTTAGTAGCCATCTCAGTTATCAGATTGACTGTCACGGTATCGCAGTGCTTGTGTTCAAGTAACCCTTATTTTACTCAACAATGGCCCCAAAGTGCAAGAATAGTGATGCTGGCAATTTGGATATGCCAAACAGAAGTCATAAAGTGCTTCCTTTAAGTGAAAAGTTGAAAGTTCTCGACTTAATAAGGAAAGGAAAAAAAAAATGTATGCTGAGGTTACTAAGGTCTACAGTAACTTTCATTACAGTATATTGTTATAATTATTCTATTTTATTATTAATTATTGTTAATGTTACTGTGTTTAATTTCATAAATTAAACTTTATCATAGGTATGTATGTATAGGAAAAAAAGTCATATATATAAGATTCAGGCATCTGCTGGGGGTCTTGAAACATATCCCCCATGGATAAAGGGGGACTGCTGTGTGTGTCTATGTCCTTGAGGACTCACGTCTTGTATTCTCTCACCCCAAACCCTAAACTGAATATCTGGATTATTGAGGTGCTCTGTGACTACTGATAAATAAGTAATGTTTTACTTCATTGATGAACTTCTACTTCAGTATTTCATTCAACTATTTCATCATCATACGGACTTTCTGTAATCATCCCCATTGGCCCATCCCAGGAACAGTCACAGTGCCTCTGGGAACAGACTACAGTCATGCGCGGCATAATGACCTTTTGGCCAATGATGGACTGCGTATACGATGGTGGTCCCATAAGATTAGTACCAAAGCCTAGGTGTGTAGTAGGCTATACCATCTAGGTTTGTGTAAGCACACTCTATGATGTTTGCACAATGATGAAATTGCCTAAGGACACATTTCTCAAAGTATCTCCTGTCCTTTAGTGATGCATGACTACATAAGGGATAAAGGATAGTACATAAGATAAGTCACACATTTCACCAATAAAAGTCTGCCCATAGAGACAGTTTCTCAGATTTTCAGTAAACATTGCATTTTCTCTAAATTTTAATTATACCAGTTCTTTTCTCTAAATAAACCACTTCTATTGAGCTAATTAGATAAAAGTTGAGTGCCAAGAATAACATTGATTCTTAATTGTATAATATTAATCAGCCAATAAAATTTAGTTTTTCTCTAGCTTAGTGTCTGAAAAAATTTTAAAACCAACAGAGTTTCAGAGCTCAGGTAACAGACTAAAATCATCTCTGGGACAATCAGTTCCAGTGTTCAGGTTCTGTAATTCCAAAAGAATTCTCTCATCTCCCTCCTTTCTTTCCAACCACCTTTGTCTCTTTTTCACTTTCTCTCTCTCTCCCTCCTACCCAGACTCATTTTTGACAAGTTAAGTGGTTTCTTTTCAGGCCTCGTAGTGTATATAATAGATTTTTTTGCCCAAATCTCATGTTGTAACAATAATCACAGTAAATCAGTTGGATGGCTATTTTACAAACCAGGGGGGACAGAAAAATGACCAGTTCAGTGTGTAGTGGCACCTGTAGCCCAGTTAGATTGGAGTTTACCTCTGAGCCATTTTCTAAGTTAAATGCCTGAATGCCTAACTCATTGATCTAATCCAGACAGAAATGGCTTACTTGCCCTCTGATTTTCAATCCAGAAAAGTTCATGAAATCTAAATCTCTGCTTCTGGGGATCCATTACCCAGGAAAATGAAAAACTGGAAGTATTTGGGGTCTCCCTTGGACGTGAACTTGCCTCCCCACCCTCACACATATGAAAATCTGTCCTAAGTAAATAATACAAATGAAGAATACACATACATGCAAAAAGATGTTCAATACAGTTTTATCTATACTAATGAAATATTGGAAGCCACCGAAATTGCTGTTTAAACAAATGGTGATATATCCACTTACTATAATATTGTGCAGCCACTAATCATTATATTGACTATACTATTATATGGAAAAATGCTTGTAATATGAAATGAAAGGAGCTGATGTCTAATATAAATAATTATACATTACATGTGTGAAAATACTTTGCAAAATTGATGTGATCCTTTGGTTTATGGGTGCATTTTCTGGTTTCATTGTCCAAATTTTCTGTACTATTTCTGTATTCCTTTACGATTAAAACTTAAAAAATGTCTTGTCAATGTGCCATGGACTTTGAGTCTCTCGCAGTTATTGTTAATATTAAGTTATTTGAGTAATATATTTGGAATGGAGAATGAAAGGAAGGGACAGAGAAAGGGTAGTGATTAAAAGGAAACAAAATAATGTTTGGGAAGGAAAACTCAAAGGGCTATACCAAAGTTATGTAGAAGTGAGTTGTAGGAAAAACTATTTATTATAGAATCTCAAGATTGGAAAAGACTTAAAGGTCACCTAATTCTACCTTCCACATCCTTTCTATCTCTGTTTGGAATCCTTGTCAAGTTCTGTGTTTGGTTACTTAAAAGCAATGCCACCATGGTGATAGAAGTCAGAAAAATAGTGACCTTTGGCAGAGGCTGATGATGGGTAAAAGCAGCAGGGAACCTCTAGGTGTCTACATGTTCTAGAACTTGAGCTCAGTGATGCTCCCTTTGTAAATTTATTGAGCTGTAGACTTAGGATTTGTGTGTTTTTCTGCATAAATGTAACACTTCAGTAAAATTTGTTTACATTAAAGTTCATCATAATGTGAAACTTTCAGAGAAAAGAGTGATTTAGAATTGGGTTTGTAAGCAAATTGGCTGCTGAAACCACGCTAAGAGAATCAACAGAGAAGTGTTTTTATATATACCTCTTAAATCATATATACAAGTTATGTAATACTTTGTATAATATATAATATTGTATGTGTGATATATAACAATTATTTACATAATAATTTATATAATTTTAAAATTAGTAACTTCACTAGTTCAAGCTTAAAAATCTCTCAGAGGTTTAGTTGTTTTAATAAATTATAATACATTAATGCCCAATTTGAGAGGCAATCATATTAAAGGTTATTTCAGCAAACTATACCTAGCTTTTTTGCCATGGGACCAATATATAATGATATGCTTGCAATCATTGCTGAAATATCCTGAATGAAATAAATAGCTTCTTAAAAGCTGGGGTTATAAACTCAAGTCTATAAAATAATCACAGGACTACATGCTATCTATCTACAGAGCACACACATGCACACAACACATGCAAACAATTTATGGATAAATATAGATTTTTTCATTAAATTATTCACTCTTATTCAGCAAACATCTATTAAATGGCTGCATGGGCCAAGTACGCTGCAAGACATGAGTCTACAGATATGAAAAGAAAGAGTTCCTATCCTGAAGGAACACACAGTCTCCTAGAAAACCAAAAATGCAAACAATTATTCCATTCTAGGCAGAATACCTAAGTCTGCCTGAGAAAATCAAGGAAGGCTTCACTTAGGTGATATCTTATACAGAAACTTGAAAGATGAATAAGAGTTTGCTGTGCTGGTTTCCAGGGCACTCTGCCTGTTGCATACTAGGTGTTAGAGAACGCAAGCAGAGGAAATGACACAGGCAAAGGCACAGAGGCATAAGAGAGCACTGATAATTTGGGGAGCTACCAGTGGTTTAGTTTTAAAAGAATATGAAGTATAAGTTGGAGGATGGGGAAATGGCAGAAGAAAAGGATAGAGAGCAAGGGTCAGCTTGCCAATGGCCTTGGTGATTTGAAAATAAGTTTAGAAATGAATCTACCATGGGATACCATTGAAGCTTTTTGAACAAGGTGATGACATGATTAGATGTTGTGTCATACATATTCTCACTGTGTGGTAGAGATATTGGAGAATCTGAAACCAAAATATATGAAAACAATCCACGTGAGAGATGATGAAGATCTGGAAATTGGATATGAAGAGGGAATGGATAGGATTTATCTGTATTTAGATAAGGAAAGTTGGGGAAATGTAGAAATCTAGCACTGCTTCTAGGTTTCTAGTTTGCAGTACAGATTAATTAACACAGGAGGACAGCAGGTTTGATAAGAAAGGGAAATGATGAATTCAATTTGAGGGAAAAGTTGAATTTAAGGTTCACACGGAGCATCCAGTTTGAAATATCAAGTGAACAATTAAAAAAGTATGTCTAGAATAAGGTGTGAAATCTAAGGTAAAGAGAAAGTTTCATCTTTATACTTAGGGTATCAGCCTCTAAGTAGCAGCTGAATACACGGTCTATGCACATTTGCCAAGGAAGTCATAGTGAGAAGAAAAGAGGGTAGAGAATGGAGCCCTGAAAGACAGTAATATTTGAAAAGTTGGAGAGGAGCAGGAGCCTGCAAAGGAAATGGAGAAAAATCATCCAGAGTGTTAGAAGGAAAGCTGGAAGAGTGGTGTCAGGGAATTTAAGACAGTAGAGAATGTCAAGAAGGAAGACATTGTCGAGAATGTCACTTAGGGCTGTCACATAAGACGAGGACTGCAAAGCATTCATTAGTTTTGGCAACAAGATGTTGTTCTAGATTTTTCCAGCAATGCCATCCCAATGTAGGTAGATGGCAATTTTTAATAGTTTGAGGGTTGCTAGAATGTAGACAATTCAGGACCCTCCCCTGTTATGGAAGGTGAAATAAAGAGAGGCAGCTAGTAGACGCCTAAGGAAAGAGATGAAGAAGTTGATGGTCAAGGAAGTGATGGAATGCTGATATTACCACACAGACTTAGGATTTGATGCGGGGTATTTAAGGCTTTGAATGTTATACTCTTTCAACTATTGTTGTTAAGTCAGTTAAAGTTTTAACAGGAAGTCGGGTTCAGATATATAAAGGAGAGTATCTTTACAATGGGCTCTCAGATGCCGACACCAGTCGCATAGTGGTTAAGACTGTTACCCTTGGAGCTCGACTGTCCCGGCTGACTCACAGCCGTGCCATGTACTAGCTGTATAACCTGGGATACGTTATTTAAGCTTCTTGGTGCCTTTTATCATTTTCAAAACGGGGATATAGTTATTGGAAGAATTAAATACATTGAAAAATATGGAGTACTTAAAACAGTGCCTGGCATATGATAAGTGCTAAAATGTGTTATTATTAGACAGAAAAATGAAAGAAACCCCTGGCAGAAAGCTTTATGAGTCAACAAATGGTATACATTTATTTAAGTCAAATTGAGAGAGGTATGTCCTACTCAAGGTGGGTCACTGGGAATAGGCAGGGAAAGAGGCTTGGTCCTAGTGATTGGCAGACTTTCCTGCAGACCTGGGCTGAGCACAGCTTGTCAGCAGATAACTCCTTCAGCTTTTTGTGCATTCTAGATTTCAGTTTCCTTTCTAGCCTCTTGAAGACCTAGAAGGTTTAGAATAAGAAAAGTGGACAACCCTGAATCAGTACTACTAAACTCCTAATGTGTATGCAAGATTTTATGGTTTAGTGTTTTAGGTTATATTGTCATGTGTGATCTTGAAAAACAACCCTAATATTTGTAGAACTATTGATACTAATGTCCTAATATCTGTTTATTTAGTAAATGATGGTGTGGGAATTAGAATCCAGGCACTCTTCCTTCGGAACACAGAGGTGGTGGCTGGAGGACTGAAATGCCTGATCAGTGAGTGAATTCTAGCCATTCATGACCCAGAAGGGCTACAGTCTAGATTTATACAGTCTAACTTAAAGTGGCATTGTGATACCTCTTACACATTTATCTCTAAGAGAATATAAGCCCCTCAAAGGCATGGTCTGTACCAATCGTCTTTTTCCCCCAGAACCTGGAAGTAAATATGTACCCAATAAATGCTTACTGACCTGAACTCAGTGGAGTGCCACCTACGTCCAGGGTATTACCAGGCAACGGTGTTATGGAACCCACAGATAGCCATCTAGTTCTGTGATGGTGAGAAGTACAAAATAACACCAGTGATGTTGCTTTTCTTGTTTTATGGTTGCATTTTTTTAAAAGAAGGAAAAATGTCTTGAGGGAGATTACAAAATATAGATCATTTTTTTCCCTTCAATTCAAAGAATTGTTCCATATTGAGCAAATGTTTATTTAGGCAGCTGCTGGGGGAAAAAAAGATCACAATTAGTACAGTAGAACTCATTTAGACTAATATCTGTAAAAGGGGCTGATCTGCTAAATGAACAGATGTTTCATGAGCTGAACCAAATGAGAGTGATGACTGAATCATAATGAAGCTCTGGATGCAGGAATAAACTTGTTAAACGAATATTGTATCCTGTTAAAGAACTGTGTGTGCTGGCAAGATAAAGAAGATTCTGTGGGGATCTAGAACAGAGGGCCCATTTGACTTACACCAAAATGGATTCCCCACCACTAAGGATAATGAGTTGTAAATTTGAAGGCAATGTTAGGTGGTTGAGATAAAGTTTTAATAGTGGATGAGGTTTGTCAGCTACCACTGATTAATTGCAGAACATCTACCAGGTTTCATGCAAGATGCATTGCAGGCACTGCCATCTTGAATCTGTACAATACTTGCACATTTAGGTATTTTTATTTTACAGATGAGAAAGCTGAGGTTCAGAGGTTAAATTGCCCTGGGTTATACAGCTAGTAGGAAGCGAACCTGGTTGGGGAACCAGTTCTATATGGCTACTAAGTCAAGCTGTTTGCACTGTAATTAGCTTCATCTCCCTCAAGGGAAAAGGGATGTGCTGAGCACATAAGCACAGTGTGAGGTAGGAAGAAGAGGGAGTGGGGTGGGGCACCTTGTGTCTGCCAGGACCCAACATAGGTAATACCTCAGCCCCACGTCTCAAGGTAAAGCTTCAACATCCTGGAGGAAATAACAATTCACTGTCAGAAATGGCATAGGACTGTCTCAGCACACAAGACAAGCCTTGTCCATTATGAAACATTAGTCACTGTTCTATTGGTTTCTCAGCAAACACTGCCAATTTATTCTTGTAGTGATAAATAAAAACAAAGAGAAGGCTGAGCCCAGTTTCGTCAAGAGATTTATTATTACCACAGCGAAGGAATCTGTGCCCCTGTACCGATTTGACCATCTTTCACCCATGCTTGAGCAACCACGGAGAGGGGGTAATGGCCTCAGGCTATTCACATACATTTAATGTAAATGTCTCCCGCACGTTTCTGGAGCTGTTAGCAAGGGCTGGGCAGTCACTTTCTAAGCATCTACATGGATTATGTCATTTAATTACTGCATTTAAATATCACAGTCTATGAAGTAGCGATTTATTCCCATTTCACAGAAGAGGAAAGAGATACTCAGTGGGTTGAGTAAAATTTATTTTCTTCTCTTGAAGAACTTACATTACAGAATGAGGAAAATTCTACAATTCAATATTATCTCATTGACGAGACCAGCCAGATGCCCACCATGCCTGAGGCAAGGTCAGCCTTTTCTCTTTTTTCCTCAGAATATTTTTACCCAAGGCACAGGCTAATTCAGGCTTTCAGACAAACCCTCCAAAATCTAGCCTCAGGCTCTTTGTCACGAGATGGTGTTCTGCTTTGGTGACTGTGTCCTCTCTTAGCCTTTCCCGTGCTTTGTGCCCAAATTCTAGAGCTGAGCGTTTGTCTGTCTTATTCTCTCATTCAATCCTCCTTCTAACAGATGAAGAAACTGAAGCTCAGATCACTTCATTAACTTGCCCAAGGTTGCTCAGCTACTAAGATGGTGCCTGGACAACACTGGCACTTATTAAATATTTGATGAATTAACATATTAATCTCCATATTCTCTGTGTGAATGCAGTGCCTAGCACATAGTGGGTGCTCAATATATATTTGCTTCCTGTGTGTATACCAATTATTTATGTAGTTTTTAAAATTTGGGTTTCAACACTAACTGCTTGAACGCAGCCGAAGTATATTAATCCTAAACGGATGGCATATTTCTCTGAGAGAAAAAGAAACACAGTTATTTAAAAATGGCCTCAAGTCTAATAGTTAATGTTCAAGCATGACTTATTTACCATCCAAAATATTTTTTCTAAGAAATATGTGATGCGACACAAGTCACATTAGCTCACTTAAATGTATGATGGAAATGACTTTGTAATTTGAAATAATAATTTACTTTATTTGATTTATAGTTCACCAAGACTCAGATAGAACTAGTATTTTCTCATGTATGTTCCTATAACTCACACATGTCCAAACATAGAGATGTGAAGAAAAAAAATAGAAAAAGCCCGCAGAAATATTTTTTTATTATTGTTGTTGTTGTTGTTATTTGTATTTCCATTATTTCATCATTTCTCACTTTATCCCCGCTCCCTTTGGTAGGGCGGGATATGTTTTAAGGTAAAGATTCAGTAGTAAGTCTTTGAGATAATGGCACGCATTTTGCAAAGTTTTATTTTTTAGAAAAATCAAAAGGAAAAAGCACACAACTTGGAGTCTGGAACACTCAAGTGTGAGACTCCGTAGACTTTCTTCTATTTTTTAAAATTCTGTTAAACACATGTTCACATACAAGGAATAATACCTGTGCAGCCAGTTAGGATCGCTATATAATTTGCAGGGCCCAATACAAAGTTAGGGCCCCTTGTTAGAAAATTATTAAGAATTTCATGATGGTGACAGTAGAACACAGTCCTTCTAAGTGTGGGCCCTGTGTGACTGCACACGTTGTGCTGCCTATGCAGCAGGCCCTGCAGCCGGTTATGAGAATTAACTGAGATTACGTGACATGCCTCACACGATGTCTGACTCAGTATAGGTATTTAACAAGTGTGAGTTTCTCTATGTCAGTTTTCAAGATGCTGTCCCAGAGCCCATCAAGTCTAATACATCCAGTCATTTCTGTCAGAAACGAGTTCTCTCCACCATGAGGACAAAGATGCTTCAAATGTAACCCATTTAACTCCCTCATTAGGGATGAAAGGAAAAAAAATAAGAGAAACAAACAAGCATCCAAGGCTTGAAGAACTGAACCGAGATGTGTCCCAAACGGTAGATTGTCCCATGTGGCCCTGTTTCCATTTGAAAGCTCACACTCTGAAATCACATGCTACCTGGAATTCCAGATGGTCGAATTAAGAAACCAAATGATCAAACAGAAGGTTCTGGTTCTTGACTGTGATAATCTTAGGCATGTCAGCGAGAGGGTGTGGAGTAGTATGCTTCCTAATGAAGGTGGAAAAAAACCCCCAGAACTGATTTGTCCCAGATGGCCACAGAAATGGGCTCCCCTGGCTTTTGTAGCTTCTCTCTTCACCTCCAAATTCAGCTATGGCATTCAAGGAGATGTTTGGTTCCTGTGAGGCTATAATCAAGGGGTTTTACAAAACCTTCTCCTTGTGGAATGTATATGACATCTGGAATTAAAGAGGTATTCTCTTTTAATCACTGTTCAATCTTCCTCAGGGATAAATGAGTACATGGGTAGCTTCCAGCTGCCCAAACTGATTTAGTTAAATAATGTAATCTATTTGTACACAAATGTGGAATAAATGTCACTGAAGTTCCTTAGTGTGCAGTTATAATGAGTTATCCCTTTCTCAAGGTGATTAGGAGTGTTTAGTTTGTTTCAAATGCATATCAAGGCTCATGATTGCCAATGAGCCAGGGACAACACAAATTAGCCTCCCACAGCTTCTGACCTCTGCAGCCACTGCAAAACCATTCCTTTGGGGGATAAGAGTCTCTTCTAATGGTAAATTTTGAGCTGATTTTTTTCACTCCCTTTAACGTGCAATGTTCCTATCCAGCCTCCACAGACCCAGGTCTCCTCAGAGCTAGTCAGGAAATGCAATAAGAATTATAATATTAACAGGACTTTAGCACTTATTTAGCTTACATATTATTTTACAAATGGGGAATCTAAGACCCAGAGAAGCTAAGTGCTTTGTCCAAGCCCAGACGATGATTTGGTATCAAATTTTAAACTAAAACCCTGGATTCTGACATCCATGTCCTTGCTTTTGCTCACACACACCCTTAGATTTAAACCTCTTAAGATGAGAAATTAGTGGGCGAGGGAGGCACTGTGCTATAGAAGTTAACTTGACCTCGAAAGATAGGGCAACCCAGTGCCATCTGGTGCCAAGTCAAATGTGCTCTGTATGACTTTTAGCAAGTTACTTCACAAGTGGGTGCCTCAGTTCACCCACCAGAAGAATGGGAATCTGACCTGCTTTCTAGGGGTTATCTATTCTATCATAGACATTTTACTAGCATTTACCTCTTTGAATATTTGTGATTCCTTGAGCTAATGTCTTCATTTCTTCTTCTCAAATACATCTTCCCAATAATACTTTCTAGTTTGCTAAATGACCACATTAAAAACAAAAACCCACAATACTAAAATGGTGAAAACTAAATGAAGAACGATTTCACATATTCTCTTCTCTAAAGAGATGAAACAGGCAAGAAGGGAGACACAGCAGAAACTATCAAGTCAACAAAATGAGATTGTGCCTTTTGCCGGTGAGTATCTGTCTTCCTGTCCTGGTCAGATGACTGTGGAAGAAGTAGTTCTATCACCTTGTGCAAAACTGATGCCTCTGCAGCTACCCCTGGCTTTTGAGAGAAAAAGTAATCATTGTGTGCTATTTGAATGTCTTCATAAAGATAATTTATGGCTTTGATACTGATCAGTCCAACGCGGTCTTAGAAGATCAACAGTGCCATGTTCATTAGTCCTGAATTGAATAGCTCTCACACTTTGGCCAGAAGATGGTAACTGTTTTTAATGATTTTTTGCCAGTTGGCATCAAAAGTGGATTCTACATCACTGGTAATTTCCTTACTTATCTAGGGCCTTTTCATTCCCTCATTCAACCATGAAGGTCAGAGAGCTGCGGTCTGCAAAGATGACGGCAACTGCATTCTCGGACTCTGGGATAAAGAGTATAACTCTCTAGCAGCTGGTGGGTAGTAGTTGTTTTTACTCTAGCCCTGTGGTGGTGGGGAGGTCCTGCATTTTCCCCATATGCCATTTGCAAAAGAACAGGGATAAACCTAGGTTCTAATCCCAGAAGTGCTACTTGCTTACTGGTTTTGAGTTTTGGGAAGTTACTCAATGTGGAAGATTGTTACTTTGATGGCCCCTAATACACCATGGCTCTCAGTATATATACACAGTGCTCTTGTGTAGTCTCCTTGAACCTGGGAAGCTTTAACGATAGATTGTTTCCACCATGATTTGCTTTAACCAACAGGACCTAGAGGAACTGACATTCCACCAGTTGAACTAAATCTTAAGAAGGCTTGAGAGCTTCCACTTTTGCACTCTGCAGGTAGACGGTTGTCAAGTAAGACGTCTGGCTCCCCTGAGACTGCCATGCTGTGCGGTGTGAGGAAGCCCAAACAACCAGGGGGCGCTCTACGGTTCCCCGCATGGAGGAGAATTAGTCTGTGGTTGATACACCAGCTGAGTTCCCAGCTGCTGGCCAGCACCAGATGCAGCCAAAATTGTGCCTTCCACTCACCTGGTTCCCCATCTGATGCAACATGAAGCAGAAGAGTGCTGGCTCAACCAACTGAATTGTAAAAAGTAATAAATTGTGTTATTTTAAGCCACTATATTTGGAATGGTTTTGTAAATAAAGTACATAACAGAAACAGCCAACCTCTTAAGTGTCTCTCTCTGAACCCCAGTTTTCCCACCTGGAAGAAGAGGTGTGGGACTAGAGAAAGTAAAAACCCACCAAACATGTATGGCATTCAAGCCCTCCTCTGTCTGACTTCAACCAATATTTCTAGCTTCCTCTTCTCTGATTGATCCCAGAAATGACACTTCAGCATTTTTTTGGCCACTTGGAATTCTCTGACATTTGGCCATTAGCGAGTCTTTGAATATCAGTACTGCTTGCAATAGCCCTGCTACTTCACAACTTTCACAACTTTGTTCTTCCTTTTCTCTTCCTGTTTCATTGCGATGAATACCTTTCCCTATCAGGTTGAATGCCACCTCCTCTCTGAAGCCATTCCCACTCACCCCTGCCCACCTGCCACCTACACCCTCTGCAAAGTCATTGCCTCTGGGCTCCTAGAAGTATTATATTAAGGCAGACTTCTTACCACAATGACGGCTGAGGATAAATTGCAAATTCCTTCAAGAACCAAATCAAAAGATGCTCATATGTCTCCTTGACCATCAGTGATCTTTTTGGTCTAACCTCGAGTTTTCTTGTCAAATGCATGATTATTAGCTTTAAAAAAATCAGATGATGTGATATATTGCACACATGCAATCTAGCATTTATTAAATGCTCAGTATGCACCAGGTATAGAAGTAAATGTTTTATTTATCTCTTTGAATTTTTACAATAACCCATATTAGGAAAGCACTAGTAATAGCTCCATTTTACAGATGAGGAAACTGAGTCTCAGAGTGTCTTTGCAAACTGCGGGGCTGCCACACTGGTGTGGGCTTGGCTAGGATTTCAACCCAGGCTGCCTGGTTCCAAAGACAAAGCGTTTTCCACTGCTGCTCAGAGTCCTTGTCTCTTTTATTTTGTGTCCCCAGCTGGGTTCAGAGTACCTCGTGCAAAGCAAGTACTCAATAAATATTTGTTGAATAAGGAAATGAGTGAACGTGTGAGGAGATGCATAATTCACTTCAAATGCATAAACAGAGTTTCAAATTATAATTTAGGTCAAGTAAAACTAGCTTACACATCACAAAATCACTGCTCAAACCAAAGTCTAGCTGCAGAGAGCCTCTCCCTATCACTTAGCTCTCAGAGGTGCTGAACTTCTCTTAGAGGACAGAGTAAACAGGAGTAAATGGGCTTACGTCATTCTCGAGGTGTCATAACACTTCGTCACAGTGTATACACCGACAGCCTCATTTGTGAACATGTGAGTAAAGTAAGAAGCACAAGAGGAAGTAAATTCACACTGAGTGAGGGGCTGTATGCCAGGCATGGGGCTAGACGGTACTAGGTATGTTATCTTATTTAATTGTCCAGTTTAGATAAAAGGTCTAGAGGGTATAAGCTATCATCCCCAGCTCACACAGCTGGTGAGCAAAAGAGGTGGAGAGTAGTTAAATGCAGGTCTGATTCCAAACTGGTGCCTCTTCCACTCCACCCTACTGCTTCTCATGGACCCTGTTCTTAGGAAGTCCATATGGCATATGTGCATAAAAATTACCAAATGCACAAGATGCCTTATAAGTAAATGCCACCTGAGAGTTACCAACATTTATTATTACAGAGGTTTGGGAGAGAGGAAGTCACTGTGTGTAAGTGTAGTCTGGGAAAGTTTCCTGGTTGAGGTGAGATTTGATATGGAATTTGAGAGAAATCAGGCTGTGAGGGATAGACTGGTGGATCAGAGGCTGGAGAGCATGCACAGTTTTAATTATTCTTTCCTTCATTCAATCACTTACAAAAGCCCGCTATGTGTAAAACACTGGGCTAGGTGTTATGCCTGACACATAATGAATAAGACTAGGCTGTTTCATGCCACCATGTCTGCCATTGTACATGCTGCTCCTTTTCCCTTGTTCTGCCATGTTCTCCCTGAGATTGTCCACCTGATGAATCCCTCATTACTCAAGATCCAGCCCAGGCATCTTCTTTTCTATGAAGGCATTTATTTAATGGTTATGTCTGTGGCTGGTTGAGCCAGATGATCTGGATTTGAAGCCTGGCTCTACTAGTGAGTAGATGGGTGAGTCGTGGACAACTATCTTTTCTGTGATCCAAACTCCTTGTATGTAAAATGAAGACACATACCTCATAATATTACGATGAGGATTAATTTAGTTAACATGCATAAAGAAATCAGCACAGCGCCTGACAGCTTTCTGGGTCAGGAAACATTATCTGGAATAATGATGGGGATGATGATAATGAAGGAGGAGGAGGAGGAAAATGAGGAGAAGTGAGAGAGGTAGGGGAAGGGGAGGGAGGAGAAGAAGGAGAGAGAGAAGAAGCTTTTCTGACAACTCTACACCCCCCAACAGAGTGGTTATACTGCCCTTGGCTCACCATTGTCCAAGGCATACACAACTTACAGGTCTGTCCTCCTACCTCCTCTCCACCCCCATCAGATAGTGAGCTTCTTAAGGGCAAAAACAATTATATGTACATCTGAATTTCTGCTGTTCAGCACCAACTAGCTTTCAACAAATGCTAAATAAAAGAATGCTGAATGAATTCATGAAGTCCCCATCAATGTATTATTGCCTATGGCAATAGGGAACAAATAGGGATCAATGGGGAACAAAGAACACAAATGGGCGCCAAGAAGATAGAATTTTTTAAATCTAATTCTGCTAGAGAAAGGGAAGTAAAAATTGTCAGAGAAATTGGGAGGAGGGAGCTAGTATCTGTTGAGCACCTGACATGTGCTAACCACTGTCTCGGAACAGATGCAAATAATAATTTTGTTAATTTCACATAGATTTCGTTAATTAATGCTTATTATGTGGCTGATGATCACAAAAGATAATGATAAATATAACAAAAATAAAAGTGGTTAATTTATTAATTGTCTGAACTGTACCCGGTAACTTGCTAGTTATCCACCATGTTTTGTCGTATTTGATTCTCAGAAGGGTTTTTTGTGGTAGGTAGGTCTCTTATACTCATTTTATAGAAGAGGAATGCAGGTCAGCAAAGCTCAATGACTTCATCAAAGTCATATAGCCAGGCAGGGGCGGAGCCAGTTCTAACTAAATGCAGATGCAAAGTTAACAGTCATCTCTATGAAGTGTGGCTACACCACTCTTAGATGACAGGTCCTATTGAATTACGTTGCAAAATAGCTGGTCAAATCTATCACCAAAAAGTCAAAATTGATCCAGTGTGTTGCTGAACTGATTTCCTGTTTTGTCCACCACTGGATTATTGAAATCTCATTTAAAGGAAAAATAAATGATACATGAGTGTTGAAACAGATCTGTAAAAACAGATATTATTCAATAGACAGCAAAGCAGTATCTGGTTTTCCTGGAAACAGTAGAAGGCAGCATATGAGGCAGCCATGCTGATGCACCTTGGAACCTCTAACTACAGACAGTAATTGACCAAAGGCCCTGGCTGCTGCTCTGATATCCATCGCTGTATTTGCACTAAGGCCATGCCTCCCCTGGGCTTCCCCAGGCTAAGAACTGAGCATGGCAGGGATATTAAGGTAGACTAGTTCCTGGGAGACAGGGTCTCCTCTGAACTGACTTTGGTTTGAGGGCTCTCCAGTGGCTTTGCTGGACTAGACTTAGAGTGCACGGAGATCCAGGATGTTTCCATTCAATCTTCTCTCCCTCTCTCCTTGGCTTGGGGTCACAGAATCGTCTTGTGATCTGCTGGCTCTCCCAGTCTTCCCTGGTCACCTCCATGTTTTCTGTCACTCAGGAATCTCCCCTAATAGAATCCTGTATGTTCAAACTGGTCTCGGGGTCTGCTTCTTGGCAGAGCCAGACTAACACGATGCAGAACATCTATGTCTCAGCAAACTACCTCACAGACCAGTTCAGTTCTGACAGTAATTTTTTTTTTTTTGTGAGGAAGGCCAGCCCTGAGCTAACATCCATTGCTAATCTTCCTCTTTTTGCTGAGGAAGACTGGCCCTGGGCTAACATCCGTGCCCATCTTCCTCTACTTTATATGGGACGCCGCCACAGCATGGCTGACAAGCAGTGCGTCGGTGGGCACCTGGGATCCGAACCGGCGAACCCCGGGCTGCCAAGCACGAACTAAACCGCTGCACCACTGGGCCGGCCCCAGTTCTGACAATAATTTTTATGCAAAATGAGAAAATACTCATAAAGCTTAGAAAACGATCACTTGTGTGGGCTATCAACTCTCTTAAAATAGTAAAAGAGATTTTAAAATTTATTAGGTGTTTTGCATACAGCATCTAGTTTATTCCTGACCACAACCCTATAGTATAACATTATCGTTTTCAATTATTATTATCCAGATGAGGATTCTGAAGCTCCAAAAACTTACAGAACATTCCCAAGGTTACGTAGTGATTTGTGATGAGCTAAGGCTCCAGTCAAGGTCTCATGATGCTCAGATTTTCACAGAATGCAATTTTCAAACACTAAAGCCTGAGTATATTCAGCATCAGCTGTTGCTCTTGTCGTTTAATCAGTTTCTTAGATTCGCTGTTTATAGTGCAGTAAAATACAATGTGGTCTAGAACTAGTTAAATGATTTCTAAGACAAGACACAGGCTTGTGCCTAGTACAGGCCTGGTAGTAAGTGTTCAACGGTGGTTAGTTGAATTAAATTGAAAATTGATACACATGGAAGACTTATGACATTTACTAAGAATCTAATAACCCAAGAGCTATGCAAATTTGAACGAATCTGTTTAGGCTTTCAAATTTAAAATATGTTTGTTTTTTAAAAGGAAAAATAGAGACACAAAAAATGAATAAACATGAGATGCTGGTAAATAGTGAAAACTGAGAACAGAAGGCTTTATAAACCTACAGTCTACAGACCTAACATTTGTACAGCATGCTGCAGCTTGCTGGGCACTTTCACACATACAATCTTTACAACAGCCCTGGGAGGGAGGCATGATCAACCTCCTCCTTGAGATGGGAAAAATGAGGTTCAGAGAAGAAAACAAAACCATGCAAATGTTATAGAAGCAAGCATTTCTGGCTAAAACTAAAGAGATTGACATGTATGCGTAGAGCGGGTAAAGTTATAGGGTCAGATGCCTACGTGCAAGCATTTGCCCGAGCAGATTTTCATGGTGGGAAGTGCCATTAAGGAGTGCATTTCTATGCTGGAAACAGGAAGGCAGGATTTGAGGATGCACGGCTTTGGGAAAACTGGTTGACAACACCCTTGGTAGAAAAATAGGTGTAGTAACAATTGCTGATCACTCTCAAATGGCCTTGTGACCAGAGATGCTCAATGACCCAGGGATGTGCAGATTGGATGAGGAAGAATGTGCCAAATGCCATGTGATGATTAGCCAAGAAATGAGTTTTTGAGCACAGGTAAGACCCCTTCCACTGAGGCCTTCAAGACTTTAAGGGTCAGCTTTTATAGTGGGATGGATTTCCTATGTGTGCACGTTTGGACAAGAGCCACTAAAATTTGTAGTTTTACTTTTAATATGACTCTTCTTCCCCCTTCTACAGACTAAGAAAATTCAGATTCAGGTTACACTGCTTTATTAGCTATTTGGGGAGGCACCTTGGTTATAGCAGTAGAGCCTTGGACTAGAAGTTAGACATCCTGCGCTCTAGTCCTAGCATTGCAACTAACCAGTTATGTAACCTTGAGCAAATCACTGCTGCTCCCTGATCCTCAAAGGAGAGGGTTAGACGGGAGCTCACACGCCTTCAGGAGCCATGTAAGCACAAGCTTTATGTGTCAGTAGGGAGTGATGGGGACTTTGTGAACTGGGGTGTATGGATGCTCAAACACAACATTTTTAAAACTCAGTATTGGAAAAAAAAATCTGCAGTCCAATTTTGGTTTGTGGCTCACCAATTTGTAACTTCTAGACTAAATGTTTGCTACTCTAAAATATGACTACTTCAAAGAAGGAAATTAACAACATTGATTTCCTTGAAAGGAAAACTAATAATAGTTGAACATTTACTACTGTATGGTGAATATTGTCTTCATATTAAATGATGTGGGGTTTTTTTCCCCTATTTTTCACTCTTGCTCCCTATAAAAGCAACTAGGATAAGTGTTCCATATGCAGTGAACTCAGGGTAGTAGAGATTATTCAGAAATAAGAGAACCAAAAAAAAAAAAAAACAAAAATCAAAGGAAAATCATGAGACTAGTGGGTTTAGAGCACAACTTTACCCTATGAACCAAAGAGATGGGGACCTGCAGGTGGAAAGGAACACCAGAAGGCCAATGATGGGAACTTAGATGCTTGTGAGAGGCTGAAAGGGAGCCCAGCCATAGAAATCCCAGAAAAGTTTCCAGGATGTTCCAGAGTGGATGCTACCAGTGATTGTCTTCCCAGGTTGTGCCCAGGAGACTGAATGGAAAGTCCTGGGTCCACTGTTGTACATGAGCAGTAGACTAGCAAAGGCTGAGGGTGGGGGTTAGTTAGATGGGCTTGGTGGCAGACTTAGAGAACTGTGACCCTAGTGGGGAAAGCTAGTCCTAATTCCTTAAATCTCCAGAGAAGGGGCACAGGAAGAGCAGAGGGAGCTGCAGTACTAAGAGGGCTGGTTGATTAGAGGAGGACTGATGCCAGAAAGAAGAGGATACCAAGTTGGAACACCTGCTGCTAGAAGCCATGGTGAGGCTCCAGCAGAAGCAGGAGCTGCCGGTACACGTGGCCCTGGCATAGTGTGGGCATTTGCTTATGGTGGCTACCTTAACAGATCTCATAGGGACTTCCCCTGATCTGAGAGAAGACCTTACATTAAGTCGATAAACACTGATTGAACCTTGATATGCCAGTCACTGGCATAGTTGTTAATAGCAAAAGTTGAATGTGTCGTGGTCCTGTGTATAGAGGCAAAGTGCACCAAGAGACATCTGAGAACAGAGAAGAGTGAAGAAGTTCACTAGGTGAACACCAAAAAGAGATGAAATTATATTATTCCTTACGGACAGGGGACTCGGAGGTTGGCCACACCAGAGGGTGAGCTGGGGATGGACCACTTGTATGTGAGAAGCAGAGAAGACAGGACAAGTGCATCCAGGAGGGCAAATAAAACCACTTCAGGCCTGTGACTGAGGGAATCCCTAAGGAAACGTGCAGGAAGATGCAAAAGATGCAATGAATATATCAAACCCCAAAGGGGCCTGATCCTCGTGTCAGAGAGGAGGAAGGAAGGAAACGCGGCTCTTTTCCTCTTGGACTAAATCGTCCTGTGAGGGCCTTTGTATTCCCTTAAACCAGAATCATGCCTGGAACAGAGTAGGTGCTCAATGAATATTGAATGACTGAGGAATTTCTATTCAAAATAAGGACATACTTTGTAACAGTAAAAAAAAATTCAAAGATAGGCTCAGATACCAAGGTAGGTATTGAGTACCCCAAACTCTAATTGCTTAAGGCTAGGTTGGGGTTGGCCTGCACGACCTCTTTATTTCCTTTGTGTGCTGAATTCTTAGAGGCTGGGGTTGGAGGTGGCAGGAAGAAGTAGAAGAGGGGCATGGGAAGCTGTGGGGACCACAGACTTCATTGCTTTTGCCACTTGGCCTGGGGCCAGACTTGCTAATTATCCAAGTGGATGGAGATGATGGAAGTAAGTGGGCTGTCTATACCAGCTGCTCCCAAACAGCCTGCAGGTATAGCCCAAGTGACAGTAAACAGTCTGTCAAAACATTCATCTCTACAGACACCCACCCTCCCACAGAGGCTAACGTACTGGCCTGAGACAAATTGAACACACCTGGCTCCAAAAATGCTTCCTGAGCAGAGCTAAACACCCAGCAGAATTTCCCTGAGGATAAGCACATATGTCTTGCTTTTTCTTCCATCAACTAAAAGAATGGTTTAGCCAAAAAAAACACAGCCCCACAAATGTCCTTAAGGAATGTCTCATTAATTCTCAGGACTCCTGAGCACACATCTTCCCGAGGAGTAGCGGGGAACCAAGAGAAGGCAGGACTGGTTCACAGATAAGAAATAGCAAATCTAAGAAGACTGATTAAGTGAGGAATCAAAAGTTTATTATAATTGGTATTTCTAAGTAGGCTGCCTAGTAATTGTTTAAAAAAAGCACAACGACATGCACAGATGAAGCTGCAAACCCCTTTTTAGGCAGAACAATGAGATATTAATATGTGTGGTCGTTGTAATAGAGTTTAATAAATTTTCTGGTTCAATAATCTTTGGGAAACTGTATTGCCAATTAAACAAATATCAGTTAAATAAGCACAAACAAATGAAAAATAAGGAGGCCAGAGAGAAAATATTCTACATGACCTTCACCATCTGGTCCCACTTGCTTTTCTCCCACACACATCTGGATTTTGGAATATGAATCCTGCCATGTTCTCTCCAGCTAGAATGCCTGTGCCCAGGGAATCCTGTCATATGAAGCCCTGATCCTTGGCTAGAGCTCACAGTCCTGTTCACAAGCCACCTTGCAGGTGAGGAATTTCCTGCTTCGCCCCAGAGTTACCTGCTTGCTTCTATTTGTTTCCATAGCACTCTGCTTTGGCATTTATTATGTATCTAGTTATTAGTTGTTTGTCTCCCCTGCTTGCCTGTGGATTTTTCTTGGGCAATGATTAATTTTGTGTGCCTCCAGTGTCTAGCACTGTGCTTGGCACATAGTAGGTTCTTCATAAATGTTTGAAGGAACTCCTATTCTCATAGCCATCCATTTTTTCTTTTATTTCAACTATTTAGCACTTAATGCCCACTATTCATTAAGTGTTGAAAGATAAAGACTCATGTTGTCTTCCCTATTGAATATGACCTGCCCCCCTTTTCTGTAAATTTCATCCATCAAACAAGATCCAGTTCAAGAGAAACCTCCAGAATCTCTTCCCTGGTCATGCCCATTGTTGTTATTCTCTTGTCATTGAAACTCTATAGTTCTCGCTTTATGCTCTATGCCATCCAACCTGTGCTTACCATCTCTTTGCTTTCATATGGAGGCACCTAAGAGGGATTAGAGAAAAATTACACATCTGAGGGTTTTAACATTAGATTTACTTGGGGTATTGAAAATTACATTTGAGCTTGTCTGGTGAATGCTATTAGTTTGCTCAGGCTGCCAAATAACAAATACTACAGACTAGGTGGCCTAAACTACAGAAATTTATTTCCTCACAGTTCTGAAAGCTAGAAATCCAAGATCAAGATGTCAGCAGGTTTGGTTTCTCTTGAGGCCTCTTTCCTTGCTTGCAGATGGCCTCCTTCTCACTGTGTATGCACATGGCCCTTCCTCTGAGCCCACAGCTCTGGTGTCTCTTTGTATGTTCCAATCTCCTCTTTGGTTAAGGACACCAGTCTATTTGGATTAGGGCCCACTCCAATGGCCTCATTTTAATTTAATTACCTCTTTAAAGGCCCTGTCTCCAAATATAGTCACATTCGGAGGTACTGGGGGTTAAGGCTTCAATATATGAATTTGGGAGGGGGGCACAATTTAGTCCACAACACAATTGATTTCTAGCTCAATGCTTAGGCCAATTAGATGGAAAGCTCAAGCTCCTTTACACTAGGGATCTTACATGCACTGCAGCCAGGGCCACCAGGGCAAAATACAGACTCTCCATGGCAAACTTGACACCTTTCATAGCCTCATCACGCCTCATGGCTAAGAAGAGCCTCGGGAGACACAGGCCTGTGGGAAAGGGAAGGAAGTGAGGATAGGGTCTCTAACCAACTGTATGGCAGAACCCTGGATAGGATGGAAATTCACCATCCACTGCTCAAATAGTGGGGTTGACTCAGGAGGGACTTGGGTCATTGCTTATACCCAAAGAGGACTGAAATGGTTGGTGAGATACTGTGTGCAGCAAGACTTCCATTCAGAGGACACCGCTGCATCCAGAGCAATCACTGCATCGGGAGGAAGCGATTATAAAATTCCACAAACATTTATTTACTCGCTGTTTTTTGAGCACAAGCAAACTGGAAAAAACACCTGTTCCAGACTTTGGGATATCTATTATTTGCAATTTCCTTTGCTCAGTTAGGACTGAGGATAGTGAGGACCAATGTGGGGAGGTACAAAGTTGAATTACACACGGTTCACAGGAGATAATTGTCCAGGAGAACAGATAAAGTATGTTCATAAATTAGATCAAATGACATAATCCCTGAAAGCCCTTTGTGAACTGGAGAGTGCTACATGAAGGTAAGTTTTTCTCATAAATCACCATATCACGGTACTCAGTGATGCTGGTAAGACAGAGACAAAGCGTAATGGGAGATCAGAAGATGACTTCATCCCTATTAGCATCTTGCACAGTGTTGGCCAGAGTAGACACAATAAATATACATTGACAGGTGCCACCAGGCCCAGGAAAGTCATTTTGTTCCCCCTCCTAAAAACAAAATCAAGCCTCTTCCTTCATGTTTCCCCTCTCTTCTTTCAGATGATACTCATAACATAATGCCAGCAGGATCATGAGGTAATACAAGAACTTGGGTCAAATCCCAGCTCTGCCACTTGCCAATTACGCCACAGAAGCATTCCTAGCCATAGTCCTGGGTTTAATTTCCTCAGCTGTGAGTGGAGTTAACATTTTCTACCTTATATCCTATTATGTGTTGATTAAGTGCAATCATTGTACGTATAGCACGGAGGACAGTTCTTTGTGCAAAGTAAATTATTCCTTCTGGTTTCCTCTCTCAGTTTCCAGGGCGTGTGATGTAGAACCCTTAGTGAGTTGCACAGTCATCTTCCTGTCTTCCCTCCCTCACAATGAATATAACTCTGTGAAATCAGGTAAAAGACAATAGTGAGGGGTGACAAAGTCAGAGAAAGGTGCAGCATCCATACACTTGCCTTGAGTTTACGGCATTTTGTGTGCATATGGGGCCAGGTGTCCTTGAGCACTGTCTACCACTTGAGCATGTCCTGTTCCCCCACAAGAACTGACCAACAATCTGGCTGCAGGGATTGTATTGAATAACATGTTATTATTATTGTCTTTGTTATTATTAGAATCATCCAATGATTTGCCTAGTGATAGCACAAAAAAAGGAAAATCAAATTCTGAGGATACTGGCTCAATAAACAACTTTAATATAACAACAAAAACAAACAATAACTAAAAATTATCCAGAAATATCCCTTTTAGCCCTCACTTCAAATTTATTAATTTTAATTATCTAGAGAAAGATACTGGCTTGAGGTATAGCTTGTAGTGCCAGGTTAATATTTCGGTTACTTGTCGCAAAGTTTAAGAAACGTATTGCATTGTATCAGAGGAAAAAGTTTAGATTATTGTTGTTTTAGTCATCTTATACTGTGTTGTTTAGAAATGGCAACTAAGGTTAAGAGCAAGGACTTCCCATGTAATGATTCTTGAGCCAGACTTTCTTCTTCCATTTACTCCTTCTTTTCTTCAACAAACACGCAGAGAAAGAGCTAGCAAAGAAGATTGAATAGATAGGTTTTGTTTAAAAGGCAGCTTTTCATTTATTCATTGATTTAGGTATTGCTATGGACCATACATTCTCTATGTACTAGTGAAACAACAGTAAACAAAGCAGTTATAATACACGCTTTTAAGCAGTTTATGGTCTACTGCATTCTAGAGGAGATGATAGACATTACACAAATGCAAACAATTTCTGCATATGAAAAAACAAAGGAAACAAGGAGAGTGATAGATAATCATGATGTATGTGTGTGTGTATGGATCTACTTAAATAAAGTGATCAGAGAAACCTCATTGAGGAAGCCACATTTAAGCCAAATTCTGAATGAAGCTTACTATAAGAAAGTCACACTCTTCACTTTCCAGGTGAAACTGGGAAGCCAAATTCTTTTAGATGATAGAATGTATACCATGCAGAAATTTCCAGATCAATTCTTCTTTAATTTTTACAAACTCTTTGCACTATAAACAGACTCAAGTCAAAAGTGAGTCAATCACCTGAGTTAATAAACTTCTGTTTCCAGTAAAATGACAGGTGAGATTTTCTGAAATCACTAAAAATACTAGACATTGGATTAATAATAACAAACATCTTTTTAGTTCATAGCCAAGCTCACTTGCACTCTCCCTCACTTACATGCAAAAAGAAATCTCCAGAGACCATAAATAGAGAGGGGAAAGACCATAGTGATAAATAAATGCTGAGTGGTTGGCTTGGGGGCATTTGCCAAGACCAGCTATCTGGAGTCTTGAGTTTTAATGGCTTTAAGACCCTGGAGGATGAAGAATTAGAACTAAGGAGTCCTACATATAGCTGAGAACCTCAAAGGCTATATTTATGTTAAAGGGTAGTTTGAGGGGGAAAATGCCTGCCAGCAAAGGAAAATCATAAGGAGAATTATTTGTTTATTAGCATTAGTTCTGGAGGTGGAGGAAAAATGTCTTAGTAAGAATTTGTATCTGCAGGTCACACCTCAAGCAGGTTTGGAGTTTGACACTACACTGTGTGGTTTGTGAAATCTCAAGTATAAAATGTATTAAAAGTAATCTTGGGGGGCCGGCCCGGTGGCACAGCGGTTTCGTCCGCGCTTGGCAGCCCGGGGTTCGCAGGTTCGGACCCCGGGCGCCTGCCGACACACTGCCTGTCAGCCATGCCGTGGCGGCGTCCCATATAAAGTAGAGGAAGATGGGCACGATGTTAGCCCAGGGCCAGTCTTCCTCAGCAAAAAGAGGAGGATTAGCAACGGATGTTAGCTCAGGGCTGGTCTTCCTCACCAAAAAAACAAAACAAACAAAAAAACAAAACAAAAAAAAAGTAATCTTGGGTTTATGCTGCCTTAGGGTTCCTGATGGTAGTATAAATGCAAATTCCCCTTAGAGAAACTAAGCCACCAAGACTGAGAAAAACACAAACAGCAGAATTTGATGCTAGAGACGACTTCATGTTTTGGGGATTATTATACAGAAAATAAGAATACTTATGAAGTTTAAAAATATAAAATATGGAGACAAAAACATGAGACTGGAATGTGATTATCAAAAGCGATTCAAAGTATTTGAAAAGCACCATATAGAACTCCCAAAAACAAACAAACAAACAAACAAAAATCACTGTTAAATGATTTTGAAAAAATACCCCCGCCCAAAAAAATGTCCTCCATATCTGGGTTAAAGAGCAGAGTAGAAATAGGCGAAGAGAGAATTAGTGAATTATAAGAGATGTCTGAAGAAATTCTACTGAATGCAGCACAAACAAAAACAAAGAGATGAAAAAGTAAAGAGGCATGGACAAAAGATTGAGAAGGACTAACATATATTTAACAGGAAACTCAGAGAAGAGCATAAGGAAAATTTCAGAGGCAATGTAATATTAAAGGTGAAAATGTTTTAGAACTAGTTAAAAATACATTCTCAGAGTCAGAAAACATAAAGATCCCAAGTCAATAAATAAAAATATATATCCAGATACCTCATGGAGAAAACAGAACACTAAAGACTAAGAGAAGATGTTAAGAGTAGTCGGAGAGGGAGAAAATAAAAGAGCACAGGAACAATTGGACTAGTAGCAGACTTCACAACAGCAATGAAAGCCAGAAGACAGGAGGATATCTCAGAATTGAGAGAAAATAGCTGTTAACCTAGAATTGTGTAATCCACAAAGATATCTTTAAAAAAAGAAAACTAAATAATGATTTTTTAAAAAAATAAACAATAACTGGTGTGACCACCAATACACTCTCACTAGAGAAACTAAAGAATGTACTCTAAATAGAAGGAGCTCAATCCTAGAGGAAACATTTGACATGCAAGACATAATGGTAAAACCTGTGTGCAAAATAAGTAAATATTAATTGTGTAAGATATTAAAATGTATAACTTTGTTAAAAAAGGATAAAACTAGAATACAAAACAATAATAACATGAGTGGCACGAAGTCTTTCTGGCATATCCAAAGGTCAATGTCCAGGTTAAATGCCGTCTAAAGTTTGTTCTGGAGGAAGGTAAAGAAATCTACTCCAAGAAAATGAAGGGAAAACCATTTAAAGGGTAGAAATAGGGTGTAAAACTGTCAGAACAGTAGAAGGAAATATGAAAGAAGATATTAAAGGAGAAAACAATGAATCATAAAAGAGCATAAAAATAAAAACAAAATAAATATATATAAATAAATCAAAATATATTAGTGATCACAATAAATGATAATAGTTAAAGTCACTAGTTAACTTAAACTGTCAGCATAAATTCACAAAAATGAAACCCAGCCACATGAAACTATTTATCAGAGGCACATGTAAAATATCAGGAAAAAGGAGTTATGTCAGTATCATGGCAACATAAGACATCTCTCCTTTTTGTTTCCCTTTTTAACAACTAACTAGGCATCTACCCATGAACAAAAGTACCTCTGTAAGAGTTGCAGGAACCAGCACCATGTGCCAAGGGTCCCAGGAGGATGCTCACTCACCTGTGTGTTGGATAATAGATAGAAAGACTGACCTTCGTACAAGCTGGGGAACCAGGAGGAGCTTGCAAAATGGCCACAGCCCCTCTCAGCCCCAGTTGGGAAAAACCAGGAGGGTGCTGACTTGACCAGACACCCACAGACAAGAGAGACTTTGTAGAAGTCCAGCTTTCCCAAGGAGAGAGTCCAGTACTTGAGAAAAAAAATACAAGTTTGGAGACGCTGGGGAAGGGGTAAAGAAACTTTGCCAGTGCTGCCCCACCCCAAGGCAGCATAGCACAGGGCTGAACTAGCCAGAGGCAACCTCTCCCTCCATGACTGGGGGAGGGGCAAGATTGGGAGAGAGGCAGACAAGAATATCCAAGGGCATTATAGGGACCCAGTTCCTGCTGACTGCAGCAGGACTCCAGCAGGAAGCCTTCTCGTAAGCTACTGGGAGAACTTCACCCAAGGATCCCCCCACCAGGCCCACAAACACCTCCAGTGCTCTGAGTGCTAAACCCACACCTCCCCCACTCTAAGGCTGGATCCTTGTATTCACTCCCACGTGTGGTAGTGAGAGCAAGCTGTGGTAAACAGAGAGTCCCCTCAGGAAACAGACCAGGATTTGTGGGCAAGGGAAAAACCACAAACTTGAGCTGTAGTGCCACCTCTAGAAGACAAAACAGAGATTTCCAGTAGCCAGCCTGGCGAGTTGTAAGAACCAGAGAAACATAAAAGCTTAACAATCCTGCCATGAGAGGGATCGAGAAGAGTGAAACAAGTGCATCCACACAAAGGCAGAGAAAATTCCAGATAATAGCACCAATAAACAGAATACCCCATATGAAGGCAAAGAGCAAATATTTAAGGATGTGTCTGCTACTTCAAATGCAAAAGCAGCAACACAAAAATACAAGGAAGGAACATGAAAAATCAAGGAAACATGTCGTCACCAAAAGATAACAACAGATCTCCAATATAGCCAATGTATTCTGAATATGGTAAAATTAAATTAGAAATTATTAATAAAAATATAACCAAGACCATTCAAAATTTATAAAGTTGGATCAAAAAGAAATAGAAATTTAAAAATTCTTAGAACTGAATGATAATGAAAATCTCATGGACCAAAACTTCTAAAATGCAGTTAAAGAATCATTTTGAAAAAAATTCATAGCCTTTGGTTCTTAAATTAGCACAGAAGAAAAGCTGGAAAGTAATGAGTTAAAGATGACATTTAAAATTAAAAAATAATAAAACAAAAAAGAATACAAATGATAATAAAGACCAAAATTAATGAAGTAGAAAACAAAATCAATGATTAACAAAGTCAAAATGTGGTTAGATTAATAAAATAGACAAACTTCTATGAAGCTTTATTATGGAAAAAGAAGGAAGGCATAGATAATAAATGGCATTAAAAATGTGACTTCATTAAAAATAGAGCAGAGATAAATAAGACAGAATATTGTAAAGAGTTCAAGTCTAAGGAACTGGAAAACTTTTTCAAGATAAAATGGAAAACGTAAACAGCCCTATTATTAAATACATACAGTAGTTTACTATCTACTCACCAACAAAACACCAGGCCTAGAAAATTTTTACATGTGAGTTCACTAAACATTTACAAATAATTCCAATATTAAACAAACTATTTTGGAGAATAGTAAAAGGGAACATTCCCCAGTTCATTTTATGGGGCTAGTATCTCCATTAATAATTCAACATGGAAAAGGAAATTAGAGATTGCAGCCCTTTAACAAATGCAAACAAAAGGAAAACAAAATTCATAAATAAGTTATTAACAAAATGAGTACAAAAATCCTTAATAAACAGATGTGACATCATGAGCAAGTTGTTTATCCCCATAAAGCGAGATTTTTTTCATATGAGAAAAATATATTAATACTGCTCACTTCATTAAAATATTAAGAAAGAAAATTCAATATATTAACCATTCATGATTTAATTTAGGAAATAGGAACAATATGAAACTTTCTTAACCCGATAAAGGATATCAGCTGAAAACCGAGAAACATCATACTTAATGGTCAAACATTAGAAGTATTCTCTTTAAACTAAAAAATGAGGTAAGGATGCCAGCAATCACAATTTGTTTAACAAAGCACAAGCCATTCTATCTAAAGCAGTAACAAAATAATTTTTAAAAATTAAAGTTAAAGAATTATAAAATAAGAAACAAAATTGTCATTATCTGCAGATGACATAATTTTTAGGGAAAATGAAAGAGCATCTACAAATTATTAGAATAACAGAGTAAGGATTTTGAATATAAGATCAATATATTAAAAAAAATTAGATTCCTATATACCAGCAACAGTTATAATACAGTAAAATACAATTAGTATCTTGTTACTATGCTTTCCTACTTACTATGACAAAAATATATATTCAGTACCTATATTTATATCTAACAAAAGATGTTCATAAACTGTGAAAATATTCTAAAATTTTATTAAGAATGTTAAAAGATGGCCTAAACAGATGGAGAAATATACTATATTAATGAATAGAAGGAATATTTATAGTATTGATTTCAATTCTCTCCCAGCTTTATCTATAAGTTCAATACAAGCCCTATAAAAATCTAAAAAAGCTTTTTCTGTGGACATTTGCAAAGAAAAGCCCCAAATTTATATGGCTGATAAGGCCAAGAATAGCTACGGCAATTCTGAAAAAGTAAGTCGCCTTACCCCACTATATCAAGACTTAAAATAAAATTAGAATAACTAAAAGAGTGTGGAATTGGTGCAGAAAAAAAACAAATAGACCAATGAAATAAAACAGTCCCCGGAGTCACACAAACTTGAAAACTTTATGTATGTCAGAAATGGCATACTACTATACATGAGTAAAGGATGGACAAGTCAGTGAATGTTTTTGGGCTAATGGGCCATGCATTTGGAAACAAGGAAATTAGATCACTATGTCATCCGCAGTATAAAAGTCAACTGCAGATAGATTAAAAGTCCAAATGCAAAAATTTTATACTTTTCAGGGAAAATGTAGGAGACTATCTTTTTCGACCTCAGAGGTTGAAAGATTTCTTAAACCAGGCACAAACTACATAAACAAGAAAGCAAGATTTGGTAAAAATTAACTACACTTAATAAAAATAAACCTTTATTGAAAGAGAACATTGAAAGCCATAAGGTAATTATCTAGAATGTAAAAAGGTTTAGGAAAACCAAATAATCAAGCAAATGAATAAAATGTGGAAAAAAAATATGAACAATCAGTTCTCAGAAGAAATGTGAAAGAAGAATGAAAAGATCTTAAGTCTCAATGGTAAACTGAAAGAGGCAAATTAAAACTTTGAGATATAATATTATGTCTATAAGATGCATCAAAATTAAAAAGTCTGACAACACCAAGTACTGGTGAAAATATGGTAACAAGAACTCATATACAGCAATTAACTCTGAGGTATGTACCCTGGCCTGAGGAACTCTCACTGGTTTACTCTAGGTCATACACAATAGTGTTCAACACTTCAATAAAGAGGGGCCAGCCCGGTGGCAAGGTGGTTCAGTTCATGCATTCTGCTCTGGAGCCCAGGATTCACCAGTTTGGATCCTGGGCGCAGACCTACTCACTGCCTATCAAGCCATGCAGAGGCGGCATCCCACGTAGAAGAACTAGAAGGACCTACAACTAGGACATACAACTATGTGCTGGGGCTTTGGGGAGGAAAAAGAAAAAGAGAAAGATTGGCAATAGATGTTAGCACAGGGACAATCTTCTTCTTCTTCAAAAAATTCACTCTTTAAAAACAAACAACAAACAGAACTTAAAACAAAAACACTAGAAAACGCCATAAACAACTTAAGTGTCCATTAAAAGAATAAACAAATCAATTATAGTATACTCATTCAGTGAAATACTACATAGGAATAAAATGACATAAAAATGGACTACAGCTGAAACCATCAATGTCAATGATTTTTACAAATGTTGATTGAAAAACAAGCTGCAATATAATATTATGTAATGAAACTATATGTATACACACACACAATTTTTTAGGAAAACCACAGAGGATCTATAAACAATTAGAATAAGAGAGTTAAGGTTTCTTGATATAAGATCAATGTGTAAAAACCAACCCCATTCTTATACACCAACAACAAAGAATTATAACACAAGGTACAATTTCCCAATAATTATGACAACGGGTAAAGTATCTACATATACACACATATGCAGTAATCATACTCAAATATGAACGGTATTGTCCACACCAAATACAGGATAATACTTTCCTTTGAAGGGGAGGGTAGGAAATGCCTTCAGGAGAGGAAAGAGAAGGCTTCGACTACACTGGTAATGTTTTATTCCTTAAAGGGAGTGGTGTTTGTTTTAGTATTCGTTATATAACTTTTTATATTTTTAACACTACATATACATTTTTTAAAAATCTGAAAAGATCTGAGCCCAGGTCTACATCTAAGGCAGGAGACAAGGAAAGCCAGTCTTTTAATTTCCCATTCAGGTTTCCATTCCAGCCCTGGTTCCCTAGGAGGCCAGGGGAGGAGGTAAAATGAGGAAAATAAGGTAAGCTCTGGAAGAGGAAGAAAAAATCAGGGGGTCCAAGTGTTCTCCTTTTGGGTTGCTGAGGTTTTTCCTCGTCAGTCGCATTTTTGTTCACATGACCCTTAACTTCCCTAGATTTTCATTCAGGAAATCTTCCCAGGATGGAAACCAACTTTCCTTCCCTTGAATTACCTTGGTTTTCTGTCATTCTTCATATGCTGTAACTTCCTCTCTAAGGTTACATTATTCGTGCACATGCCTTTTCTCCTCTACCTCGCTCCCTCAGCGTGCGGTCCGTACTCCATAAGCACAGTGTAGGGTGTGCTCAATCAGCAGCAGCTGAAAGAAGGGGACAGCACGGTGTAGAGGGAAGATCCAGGCTAGAGAGTCAGGTAGACTCAAATCACAGCTCCAGGCTCTGCCAGCTGTGTTGTCCTAGGGGCGTGGCTTCACCTCAGTGAGCCTCATTCCCTCAGTGGAGAAGTGGAAACAGTAACAGCTAAAATCTCAAGAGGTTGTGTTGTGAGGATTAAAAGTGCCAATTACAGTGCCTGACCCAGAGAGGCACCCAATAAGCCTCTGTTCCCTCACCCCTTCATTTTTTAGGTTTGAAAGATCTCAAAGTATCTCTAGTAGTGAGAGTTACATCAATGCCAACGTTACGGAAAATGCAGGTTTAATGGTAATCTCTCTACACAGTGAGCCTAATTGCTTTTGAACAAGCAGCCATTTAACTTGGACAGTAATGAGGGGTTATAGATCATGATTTAGTGCACTAAGCGTTCACACTTACCAGCCAGGTAGAACCCTGCCAAGGGCTGATGTTCAGGAACTGGTACAGTTCAGTCCTTAAAAGTTCCCCAGGATCCTAGCACATTCCTCTTGCCTCTGTTCCTCCACTGAAGAAATCAAACACACCCCTGGATCACAGGGCCAATCTCCTGCCTCTGCAATGTCATTCATTCTCAAAATAAGCCTTAATAGGAAAAATAAACACAACTCTCTACTATTCCTAACACACACAACAGCATTTTTCAAATCTGAAGGTTTTCCTGAGGTTTCACTGAGGACGTGAAATTGTTCTTTTCAATCAAACATTTCTGATTGAGGTAAACATGTCTTTCTTGCTAAAGAGTTTCTTCAGGACATCACCTGACGTGGGCAGTACATAATAATCAAATAGCACAAGCTTGCCCCTTCCTCCCAGGACAATTATCCAGTGATCTGAAGATGCAGTAAGGTCCTCCTTGAGTTTTCTCTCTCCCAGGCAAAACATGCCACAGAGAGTGGCCAGGTTACAAGGGTGAACACCCGAAGAGAAACTCAATCTCAGAAATCACATAGCCATAATCTATTAGATGAGAAAGTCACAGAGGTCCACCCAGGTATAAGGGAGGACCAGAGACTCCACTTCTTGAAATATTGGCAAGGTTCTGGAAGAGCTGGTGTTTGGCAAATGTAATCTGCCAGAGAAATAATGGACTATGGTTGAAGCACAGAATATGAGAGCTTGGGAAAAGGCCCGAGATGGGACTTCAGCTTCAGCTTGTTAGATTTTTGTTTTTGCTCCAATCTCCGTTTCCCATCAATTCATATCTGTCCCCATTCCCTTTCCCCAGCACTGGGTTTTCTGCCAAGGTATTAGAGGCAACCTGGAGAGACAAGTCTTTAACACACTGGGAATGTGCCACTATGTGCAAGTAATAAAATGCTTTAATATGTTAAACGTTACCAGTATGGAAGTAGGAATATTTATTGATAAAGGAGAATCAATAGAAATAGTGGATTGTATATGTGATGTGGAATTCAAAAGACAAAGGGTAGAGCCCTGACTCTGGGATCTTGAACAAGCTCTAAAATCTCTTTAAGACTTTGTTTCCTCATCTATAAAATTTACATAGTAACAAGAGGGAATTACTATAAAGGAAAAAAAAATATCTCGGGGCCGGCCCTGTGGTGTAGCAGTTAAATTTGGCACGCTCTGCTTCAGCAGCCTGGGTTTGCAGCTTCAGATCCCTGGCATGGTCCTACACCACTTGTCAGTCATGCTGTGGTGGCAACCCACATATAAAGTAGAGGAAGATTGGCACAGACGTTAGCTCAGGGCTAATCTTCCTCAGCAAAAAAAATAATAATAATAAAATAAAATAAAAAGAAAGAAAAGAAAAAAATCAGATGTGAAAAATGTGAACTATGGTTGGTGATTTGCATCTCAGATCAACCACAAGATTGTAACCTCCATGAGGGCAGGAATCTTATCTTTCTTTTTTATCCTGGGGTCCCCAGGACCTAGAACAATGCTCAGCTCTTAGAGGAGGTGCAAATACTTGTGAAATGAAGCATTGATTGGAATGTTTATTCAAATGTGTATAAGCCAAAAGGCCCAGTGGTTACATGTACTGGGGTGTGGGTGGGGGTCAGAGAGCATTTCTCCAGGAAATGATGACAGAATAGGTTACTAGAAGTGAATTAAGGTCAGAGAATCATCAAATTGGGCTCTCAGAAATTGTGTGGTTCAACTTTATATAATCTCACTTAAACAGAAACAAAAACATGAGGACCTGAAGTTCAGAGACGTGAGCTGATGAGCTTGGGGTCATAATAGATGGGAAATGGCAGAAGTAGGACTAGAACTCAGTTCTTCTCTTCCGCATGGTGTTTTTGTGTGTGTGTGCACGTGCGTTTGTAGGGTGGTACATTTTCTCTGTTCTACACTCCCACTGTAGTTATGATTCTGGATAGTGTTCATCCATATCTCATTCTAGAGATGCACTGATTTAGCCAGTCCATAATGTAAAGATAGAAATATAGTTTATCAAGAATCTTTGTAAGGTAGAACCACATTTATTGTTATATAAGAATCTTCTGATTTACATATGCAATGATCTTTTTGAATATTCATTGCCTTCTGCTACCTGAAAGCACTCCTCCAGCCCATCTGTGTTCCCTCCTTCAACACAGTCAGTGTTCTTATGGAGACTGCCTGCAGAGGACTGAGTGGAGCCGTAAGAAGGCCTTCATTTAAGAGAAAGACCCTATAGCGGATGTTAAAGAATGGTGTGTGGGGTTTTTTTGGTGAGGAAGATTAGCCCTGAGCTAATATCTGTTGCCAATCCTCCTCCTTTTGCTGATGAAGATCGGCCCTGGGCTAACATCTGTGCCCATCTTCCTCTACTTTATACGTGGGACGCCTGGCACAGCATGGCTGATAAGCGGTGTGTGGGTCCGTGCCCAGGATCTGAATCTTCAAATCCTGGCCGCCCAAGCAGAGCGTGTGAATTTAACCACTATTCCCCCCGGCCAGCCCCATTAAAGAATGGTTTTAAAGCCTATCAATGATTATCGGGGGCTTTATTCTCCGTTGTAATGAGGATTTAAAGAGCTGTGAGAAAGACTTACTAGAGGGGAAGTAGCTATTTGTCTTTTTTTTTTAAGAAATGAAAGATGACAGAGGTTGAGCACCTACAACAAATTTATGAGGCAGGTATTCTGAATTTCATCTAATAGACAGGAAACTAAACTCAGATTGTATTTCTACCAAACCAGGACTCCAGGCTCTGGCCATAGAAGGGGTTGTCAAGAGCTGCAGTTCTCAACCTTGGCTGTACATTGGAATGACCCAAAGGACTTAAAAAATACTGGGGTCTCACCCCCAGGAATGCTGATTTAATTGACTTAGGATAAGATCTGTGCACTGGGATTTTTAAAAGCTCTCCACGTGATTCTAATACGCCGTCAATGTTTAGAACTATTGGTCTAGACCAGGGATTCACAAACTTTTTCTGTAAAGGGTCAGAGATTAGACATTTTAGGCTTTGCAGACCATATAGTCTCTGTCCCAACTACTGAACTTTGCCACTGCAGCACGAAAGCAGCCACAGATAATATGTAAACAAATGAGCATTACTGTGTGCCAATAAAACTTTATTTACCAAAAACAGATTATAGTTTGTTGACCCCTGTCTAGACTCGAAAGCCATCAATCACAAATTGGAAGGGTGTACATTTAAAGCCAGGGGATGTTTTATGGAAGGAGGGTTGGGTTGGTTGGGGAGAACAATTAAAGCTGAAGTAATAATTCTCCTAAAAGCCAACTTCTAAAAACATGCATAATGTAAAATTCTGTGTGTTCCATTGGGAAATTCATTTCATATTTTAAGAAAAGTCCACTGTGGCTAATAAGATTTTTAAACACTGGTGCTACCTTCTGTTCAAATATTTTGTATAGATATGTAAACACACACCCACTTTTATAGCTGATATCTTGAGAGCATTTTACACAAAAGATTCATGGTCCACATCATATTTCTGCTCATGTATTTGGAGTAAATACTGGGGCGTGCGTGCTCATAATCTGTTATCATCATTTTTCAGACTGTTACCTTTGACAAAAAATCATATTTCAGGAGCAGCCAGGAGTTTTGCTTTCCTTGCTGAAAAGGGAAATGCTTTGATTTAAAAGTATAATTTTGGGTTTTCCCATTTCGCCTAGCAGTTGGCATATCCCTGGGCTTGCCAGAATTGGGCCATGGCCTCTCTTTCTTTCTGGTGGCAAAATTGCGACATTGCCTAATCTTTCCCTTGTTTAGTTTTAGACCCCAAGGTCCAGCCAGGCTGCTCAGGACAAGGGAAACATTAGGAGGGCTAGCACCAATGGAGGGAGGGCTGGATTTGTTGGGTTGCCACAGGGTCCTGCGAATGCAGGATGGTAGGGAGAGTGAGGCATGTATGCATTCACAGCCTCTCAGCTTTCCATCACCCTATGCCTAGATTTGTTGGGTTGCCACAGGGTCCTGTGAATGCAGGATGGTGGGGAGAGCGAGGCATGTATGCATTCACAGCCTCTCAGCTTTCCATCACCCTATGCCTAGATAGTCTGTCTATAGGACGTGGAGTCTCTGCCTCAATATTCTGTTCACTGCTTCTGTCACCTCCACTTCCAAGCTCTTCACCACTACATTATACTTTACCCCCAGGTCCTTGATGAAATTGGAATTGGGGTCTGGCTCTAAAATGCAGCCCTGTTGTCTAGGCCTGACAGTGATGATGATGATATTAATGGCTAATAGTACTAATGCTACCAGCCAATACTTTGAGAGCTTTCTATGTGCAGAACTTGGTCAAAGCATTTCATGTGTATTATTTTGGGCATTAACAAGATATAGCCCCTTGGGGCGAAAATACTGTAGTCTCTTCTTAAAGCACCTATATCCTGTTAATATATGTGATAAGTGTTCCCTGCACTCCTTACCACTGCCTGGAAACTTGCTTTGATATGATTCCTGTGGAATTCTCCTGTCACTACTTGTATACTTTATCTTGGACAATATCAATCAGATTAAACAATTTTGACCTTCGGTGAAGATGGGCATTCAATCCAGTTTCAAAACTCCCAGTTGGATACTAGAGACTACAAAATGCCACTCCTTCAGGGCATCCAGAGGTAATCAGACCTACTGATTACCAAGTTCAGCCTAGGCCTGGCTCCTTCTAGCTCCTTCATCAACTGGTATGAGGTCCTTAACATGGGTCATATCTGTGCCTATTTATCATGAGCATGGAGGACACCAAGATGAGAAAGAATCACTTATCACCCATGATGAGTTTAGAGTCTAACCTGGCAGACAGATGTGTAAGTACATCATCCTCATCACCAACACCACCGCCACTCCCAATGACAAGACCAGCACTGCCACCACCCTACCCTCACCACGACCACTGTTGCCACCACAACTGCCATTGCACGTCTACTCTTTTTCAAGCAGTAGGCAGTTTATCTACACTACACATGAATCTTACAACAACCCTCAAGATAAGTAATATAGGCTCCACTTTACAGATGAGGAAATTAGGGTTTGGAGCAGGAAGGTGATTTACTTAGGTCCACACGGCTAAAAAGGGTAGAGCTGGGATTTATTTCCGGCTCTGTTGGACTCCAATGCCCATGCTCTTTCCGTAATAATGATTAGCATCTAAGTACTTACTCTGTCCCACACACTATTCTAAGTACACGAATTAACTCATTTAATCCTAACACCAACCATGAAAAGCAGGTACTATTATTCTCCCAGACAGCAGGGCAAATAAAGGAAAGTGAAGCAGAGAATGATGAAGTCATTTGGCAAAGGTCATGGGGCTAGTATTTGGCTGGTTTCAGTGTGGCCATCACACTCCAGTGCCAGTGCTCCTAAGCTGATTCTGTACTGACTTTCAGACACCACTGGAAGGCTTGCCAACAATACCGTGTGACCTGTGCTAGATACGCAGGTGTTGATGAAGGGAGAGATCAGGTGACCTGCAGAGCCCAGAAGGCTCCACAGAGCAGAGTTGTTTGAGCTAACTTTCCCAGGGTACACAGAACTTTAACAAGTAGAGAAGCCCCTGATAGCATTGTAGTTTTTTGAACTGAAGAGAGACTGCCATTCCTGAAAAAAGGTGTTTACTTCCCCAGGGAGCTATCAGTTTGCCCAGCCTTAGATTTTACTTCTTGCATTCTGAGCAAGAGAATACTCTAAAAAAGCAATCTCTTTGTAATGCTTTTAAAACTGATAAAATATAGTTTTCATTTTACCATATTATGAAATTTATGTTTCATATTATCACTAAAAGTAGCATTGGGCCAGTTAGACATATTGTTTTAGAATCATAATTTGAATTTTGAGAATTAGTGCTGGAATTGAATCTCTATTTGAGTCAAACAAGATGCTTATGAAGTTAAAAAAATTACATTTATTATTGAAGTTAGTAAAGTGGATACTATTTTCCCAGAAGCTAGTCCCAAGACTCTGTCCAACTGAAGATGTTGATTTAGCCCTGATTACTGACTTGGTGGCTCTCAGATTCACAGGGCATGAGCCATAAGGGGGCCTTAGAGCTCCCTCACTAGGCAGCACAATGGAGCAGGTGAGCACAGAGATTCTGGATCCAGGTTATGTGATCTTGGCTAAACAATATGACTCCGACATCTGCCAATTAGGAATAGTAGAGCCATTATCTCATAGGGTTGAAATAAGTGGATGAACAGTGCTTTGAATTTCTTTTTTTAAGACATGGATACTGAGGCTCAGAGGAGCCAACTTCTGAAAGCCACCCAGTGAGCTGGTGGCAAGAAAGCACCGTAGCTCAGATACTTCAACTCCTGGCTCATCACTTTTGTACTGAGCAATTCCATCTGTTTATTTGGGAATAACAGGGGACACGAGGCTGATTGCAAAGCACAAGGCCAGAGCCTACATTCCAAGTTGAAGGTGACTAAGGTGGAGGAGTGGGATCAAAGTGTTCCTCTTTGGTGCACTCAAGCCTTCACAATGCCCAGTACTCTCCCAAGGACATTTTACTATCTCTGGTCCTATGATGGTTTCACACTGCAAAAGGTGTTGCCAAAGCTACAGTTATTATAGTTATTAAAATTTTATGAGCTTGTTATTCACCCTTAAACTCCTTAATATGAAGTGGTGCATTTTAAAAGCACAGCATATACCTAATTGATTCTGCTATAAAAAGGTTGCTGGACTCCTTGGGTTTCTCTCTTTGCTTCTGAGTCTACAATGCACTAATGGAGGCAATATAGATTTATGGTCTTAGAAGTGGTACAAGACAGTTTAGATTTTTCTTATTGGAGATTGCACAATTGTGTTAGTTTCAACAGACCTGTCTCCTGCTGTCATGAATGATGACCTTTGTTTAACCTCTGGATTTTTTTCCTGCAGATACATCATATAATGTCAAGTTCTTACTAAGGGACCCAACATTTATAATTCATGCAATGGTAACACACATTTGGACTCTGGCTCTTCAGACTCCCAACTTTCACCTATGGATGTTTTGCCAATGACTTTTACAAAATCTCTCTTTGTTTTGGAAAAGACTCCAAACCAAAAGTTGGAAAGCTTGTGCCCTAGCTGTGCATTACATTCTCAACCTCTATCCTCTGATCTGCAAATGGAAATAATAGCATTTGTCCTGCATGGCTCATACGGCTGTTGTTAGTGGTCACACAAAGATTAGAACTCAGATTCCTTTACTCTTGTTCCTATGATATTTAATGAAATGTTACTTAGAAATAGGTTCATGAAAGTGCTTTAAGAATGGCAGAGAAATATATAAGCAAAAGGGATTATCATTAATAACATTCACTGGGCATTTTACCTAATTTTCTTTTATATTACAAAATGATTGAAGCACAACTGAAGCTAAAATTACCTTATGTCTTCAAGTCAAAAAAAAAAAATGGTGATGACCATCCTTGTGAACTGAGCGAACATATTACATTTGTCTTAGGCCATAGGACGGGGCAGGGTGACCAGTGTTCTATAAAAGATGCGGCTATCAATACAATTTGAGTCTAGGTTGAAAGGTTGAACCTGTCTCTTTTCCAAAGGAGACTTCTATGCTTCTCTTCCTAGTTTCTTGCCCTGGAAGCAGGTAAAACTTGCATACCCAAATGGGACAGAATAAAGAAGTGGGAGTCCCCACCTCCCCATGGAACAATGTGATGAAAATATCTAAGTTGGTTTCTCAAATACTTGCACCACTTACGAAGCAAATATATCAATCATGATGCAAAGCATGGATATTCTTTCCTTTCCTCCTCCCGCAAATATTTACCAAGTGCCCCATTTTATGTCAAGTACTGTGTTGGGCACAAGTTTCCTGACTCAAAGTTCTCCCAGTTTAGTACAGGACACAGGCATGTAAACCCCCAATTATGTGATAAGTCTGTGCTATCAAAGGCAAGAACAAGGGCTGAAGAGTAAAGACAAGAGTCAATGATGCTTGGGTCGAGGAGGGGATTCTTCAATTGTCTTAAGAGATCCATAAGAACTAACCAGATGCAGGAGAGATGGGCAATGTATTTCCTATAGAGGGAAGAGAATGTCCAGAGGCAGCACGTTGCATAAAAACATGATACAAACTACAAATGGCAAGTTGTTTGGTGTTCTTGGAACCACAGGATTGGCCTAAGAGAGTGGTGAGTGATTACACTGCAGGAGTAGGTAGATGTCTTTGACAGTTGTCTGATGTTAAACTTTCTCACATAAGGTAGAAATTCAGTGCCCCATCTGATGTGGGCAGGTAGAATCTATTGATGGGAAAATTAATAACTGTAGAATTTAGTGGTCAAGCTACTTAATTTCTTAACTTATAAAATGGTGGTGATAATATTTCCCACATAGGGTGGTTTTGAGGCTTATGTCTTTGTCAAGTGCTGAACATGGAACAGTCACTGTCCAAAGTCAACCCCTCTACAGTGCTCTAGATGTCATCGCTTCTCATGATCTCAGGCTTTGCTCCTGAGATCATCCCCCTTCTCCTGAGTCAGTAGTGTCTCTTTCTCTTCCAGATAATTGCTATCAACACACCAAAATAAAAAACTGCTTTATAATTTCTTTGGCTTATAAAAAGATTCCTCCTTTCACTACATTCGCTTCCATCTATGGCTGACTTTACCCTCTCCTCATCTAACAGAATTTCTTGAAAGAGATGCCCATAGCTTCCATCTGCTCTTTGTCAACTCACATTTTCTATTCTAATTAGTCTTTCACCTCCACCATCTCCAGAGACTGTTCATAACAAGGTTACCAATCATCCCCGATGGTCACTTCTCAGTTCTTCTGTCCCTTTTCCTCTCAGTAGCGATTGACATGGCTGATTTCTCTCCCTATGGTGAAATATTTCCTTCTCTTCACTACCGTCACAATGTGTTGACTTTCCTCCTCTCTCTCTACCTCTCATGCTCAGTCTCCCTTGCTGTCTCTGAATGGTGGACTCCCCCAGCCCTTGTCCTTGGCCCTTTGTCTACATCTGTTCTCTCATTCAGTTCCATGGCTTTCAATGCCACAGACCAACACATCCACACCACCAGTCCCAATCCTCTCCCAGGACTCACTCAGCACTTAGAATAAGACAAACTTCTTACCATGGCTTATGAAAAGGTCAAGTTCCTATTTCACAGCCCTTGCTATGTTTTTTACTTTAACACATGGCACTCTCCCCTTTGCTCATGACACCCATATCACATTGTCTTTTTAATTTTTTTTTTTAATTTCTTGAACACACAACTTGCTCCCTCCTGCCATAGGGACTTTGTGTTAGACACTCCTTCTGACTGGGAGGTTTTTCTTCCAATATTCACATGGCTGTCTCTTTCCAGCCATTCCCATTCCAGCCTTCCATGAGTGCCTTACCTAAAGTAGTCCCAACACACTCATTTTCACATGACCTTATTCTGATTCTTCAGATAGCTGTTATCACTACCTGACCATTTCTCCTATTTTATCTTGACTGACTGACTGTCTTCCCTTCACTAGAATCTTAGCCCCATGAGAGTGGGGAACTTGTTTATCTTGGTAATTACTTTATCCCAGGTCTGAGGACACTGCCTGTCAATGGTAAATGCTCAACAAATATTTGTGAAAGGAATGAAGGAACAAATAAATGTTAGTTCTCTTCCCACAAACCCTGTAAGCAAAGCAAATTCATTTGAGTGAATGAATAAACAAGAATCACTATGTTCATCTTCTCTCAGAAGCCAGTGTTTGCAAAAATCCATCACATGCATTGTATTTGAATTGCTCCATATGGTCTTTACTTGGGTCACTGGCTTTACTTTGTCCTGAGTTTGTCCCACTGGCCAGTCATCTTAATTTCTTTGAAATATTTGACCTTGTTCCTTTCATCCAGAAGAAAACAGAAGCAGTAATTAGAAGCTGTCATTAACTATGGCTGCCCTTGAAGGGTTGGATGCCCCTTTCTAAATTCTGAGTGTCTAGAGTATTCTTCCCAGGTGGGGATTAACAGACTTTCTGAAGAAGTTATCTTGGAATATTCTGGCATGGAGGGCAAGCTTTTTATGTGCTTACACATGAAACATGGGGCAGGCATGCTGCTAGTGTGAAATGGAGGACTGAAGAAGGTTCAGGAGGAAGGGTTGCAGAAAGGAAAGTGAGAGACATACCTGGTTTCACATCCCAGCTTGGCTCTTCCTAGCTGTATGCTCTTGAACTAGTTGCCTTTATTTTGAGTTCTAATTTCTTTATCTGCAAAGTAGGCATAACAATATTTACTCCATAGGGTTGTTGTCCGGGCTAAGTTGAAATCAATATTTCATTTATCTTGTACCTATTTTCCAGCATCATGTCAGTGTTCACTGTTATTAATAACAACAGGGGCAACAGTAAAATTAACTCCCCATTCTAATGGCTGACTCATTCAAATGTTGATCATTTTCTATCAAGTTTTACATAGAATTTTTCAAAGTATGTTTAAAGATAAAGAGCAGAAAACTAAATGGTGACCAAGGGTCCATATTTAAAATATCTTGCTTAAAATGGCCCAAATATTTTGACTTCAATACCCTTATAACTACATGTAACACTGTAACGTTGCAGTAGGCCACAGCATGAGGTCCTGGCACTCACTCACAGGGGACATTGAAGCAATGGCTATCAAGCAAAAATGTTGTGTGGATGAGTCTTTATGTGCTGGAGTATTTCCTTGCAATTCAATCCAGTTAACAGTTTTTGACCAGATTCATTGTACTAGCATTCTACTGGCTACTTTTACAGAGATTCACAAGATACTGTATGAGGCAAGCATGACGATCACAGTCTGACAGATGATGGAACTGATGTTCAGAGTAGTTAGTAACTGGCCAAGAGTAAAGAGCCAATATTCGAATGAGAATCTGTCTAAAAGCAAGGTTGGTTGCCATAGTCTTTGCCTATTGTGTCTTTGTCTCAGCTGTAGTCACTTTATTCTTAGCCCAGAAATCAAGTCCTGCCTCTGTACTAGATCTACCAAGACCATCTCTCTGGTAATTTGGTCACTGGTAATTTGGAAGTGGGTTGGCACATAGAAACATGTTTGGTTACTGATCACCAGATGGTTACCATCGGTATCACCCTCTCACGTGACCTTTCCTCCTGCATAAAGTCATTCTACTTTTCCATCCATATTTTGCATAAATGCATCTAGGATCCCAAAGAAGTGTTTTCCATTCAAGGGCAAACATAAGTTGGTAAAATCATCAGTGGTTCCCAAAGACTTTTCCTTCTTGCTCATTAGTTGACCTCCCTTGCTCAGACCCCTTTATTTCAAGACCCTCAGTTGCCAGGCTACATTATTCCAAACCTAGCCATTTTACCCCATTTTAAGGACACAAAGCCTTCTATCAGAGCTTGGTCAAGTAAAATGTAAATTTAGAAAGTTCAGCTAGGGATCCTGATCCATCCCAGAGAGAGAACAGGATCACTGGGTTCACTGTTGCAGAACGTGCGGACAGCTGGGAGGTGCTGCTAGCCCTTTTCCAAATGGTTGAAATGAAAGAATCTCCAAGGCTAAAGAGGCACATTCCTGTCTTCTCTCTTTTTAGGTTTTTCAAGGATGTTGCGGAGAAAGTAGCAACAATACTTTAGAAGAATCCCATTTTCAGATATCATCCCCTTCTCTTTAATCACACTTAGAACTTAACTGACAGGTAGAAGGATGGAGATCTTGGGGAGCAAAAGGAGACAAGGCATGGACGGGAAGAAAGGCAGCTGTAAGAAAAGAATGAAAGAGGAATGTGGGAGAAGATAAGGTAAAGTCGGAGAAGGGAAGGGATGTAATATTTATTGAGCAACTTCAACGTACCAGGAATTGCTGTGGAGATTCTGCCCAACTCAGAACAATTTAGTGAGTAGACTTTATTATTCATCTTAAATATAAGAAACTGAGGTATACGCAGCAGACTTGGTGTACCTAAGTCACACTGCTAGCTAGGGAGAGTCTGGACACAAATTTACTTTTTCTCTTCTAACTCAGTTTATCCTCCTAAAACTTCATGACGTAAGTCCTTTTCTGCCCTTATCCAGAGAGAAGGGAACAGAAACTTTTAGTAAAAACAAGTTTGTAAAATACTGGCTTCAATTTAAACAGGTTTCTTTATTACAGGACTTTTCAGAAATTTTACTCTATTAATAGTGATTCTACAAGAAAAGTGTATAATAAATAACATCACCCTGTTGCACAAACTCTTTGTTCACGGATCTTCTGCTGCTTTTTTTTTTTGAGGAAGATTGGCCCTGCGCTAACATCTGTTGCCAATCTTCCTCTTTTTTTTTTTTTTTCCTTTTTTCTCCCTAAAGCCCCAGTACCTAGTTGTATATCCTAGTTGTAGGTCCTTCTACCTCTTCTATGTGGGTCAACACCTCAGCATGGCTTGATGAGTGGTAAGTAGGTCTGTGCCCAGGATCTGAACAAGTGAACCCCAGGCCCCCAAATAGGAATGTGCAAACCTAACCACTGTGCCACCGGGCTGGCCCCTTGGATCTGTTTTTTTATATTAATCATTTTGCAGGACTTTAGAAATATTCAGAGAAAAAGAGTATTTGTTTGGCTAGGACTAGACTAGTTCAAACCTCAAAGCTGACCCATGTTTATTATTTGACTTTAGGAAAAGCATTTAAACTCTGTGAGCTTCCTTTTTCTCATGTGTATAAGGAATATAATTTCTATTGTTCCGATCTTGTAGGTTATTACTAACAAAACATCAAGAAGAGCCTCCCTATTATTGCAGAGAGGAAGACTCCTCCTTCTCCCTCAGGTCCTTCAGGGAAGCTCTTCTATCCACCAAATAAAGCTTCTCAAGGGGGTGGCACACGAGGAGACAGCAGAACCCAAAGTTGAATAAATAATCATGACCCTGATTGCCCAGCTCTCTTGGTAATTCATTGCTAAGGTCTTGTTTATATAAACTCTGGGCCCATCTTACTTAGGACCCAAAGTCCAAATGAGCTGCCCCGATTGTGCTATGTTTCTACACTTATTTGTAAGCAGAGAATGCTATCAACATTTTAAGACTTTTATTGTGGTTAAGAACCGAGACTGTGTGGGTCTGAATCCAGCACAGCCATTTACTAGCTTTGTGACCTTAGGCAAGTGGTTTAGCTTCTTTGTGCCATAGTTTGCTCACTGGGTTAAGGTGAAAGGTAAATGATTTACTATGTGTAAAGCACTATTTTCCCACCAAAAGCCCTCTATTTTGCTTTTGGTTTTGTTTCCCTTTTGCCAAAGAAGATGAGTTCACAATTCAAATTGAAGATGGCAGCTGTAATGTCTGCCATATACTAGTGATTTTTCTACGGTAACATATTCTTGAAGAAAGTTGTGGGTTTTGCTAGAGAGTTGGCTGTAACATCACTTTCTTAGCAGTAGCTATTGAGGTGGGAATAGAAAGAAATCTTCCTTCTCTCTATTCTTGTGGCCTCTATTGATTCCTCTGGCTGCTCCACTTGGCTTAATCTACAACCCCAGTTACGTCTCTCAAGTCTCAACTTTGTCTTCTTCAGGAAAGTCTTCCTGTCCAACCTCAGGCCAAGTCAGGTGACCCCTGTGCTTCCACCACTTGACCACGTATTGCACTTATGTGATCGTATATCTTTCCCACCAGAAAGAGACCTTGTCTGCTTCCCTGGAAAGTCCACTGGGAGAAGAGACAGAGTCTATCTTGCTCACTACTGTGCCCCTAGCACATAGCACAGGCCCAACAAATGGTATAAATTAAAAAATAACCACAGATAAACAAAAAAGTAACTGCTCCAAGTTAGTTAGTGACAACTTATCTGACTTCGAAATCTATGTGCTTTCCACTAACTCCTGACAAAATTGTTAAATTATACAGGTATGCTTGCATCTCAACAATCAACTAACCTATTAACAAAGCCACACTCATTTACTGAATTCTATGATTATTCTTAGAAAGATTTTAAACTGTCTTTTTTTCTTAGGGGAAAAGTTAAGAAAACTTTCAGCTCAGTTCATTTGAACAAAACTGGTACTCTTAATATGAACCTGGCATTGTATTTATGCTTATTCCTGAGGAGCCTGCAATCAGATGGAAGAATGTGACACACTAATAGTTTTTGAACATTATAATGCTATAATAGAGGAAGACATGAAATCCATACCATTCATATGAAAACGCTAATGAAAAAGATTTTAAAAACTAAAAACTTTAAATAAATCACTATTGACAAGAAGAAATTGAAATATGAAACCAATGAATAATTCAGAAAAATATTCATGATGGTCCCTCTGGGGACCATTAACCAGCATTTAGTATTTAGTCATAATAAAGTCAGGCAATCTTACATATTTCAGATACGAATTAAAGTGAAAAAGAAAATGTTTGAGGGGAAAACAGATATTTTAAAGGGACATAACTTTCAGTCTTTGTATAATTAGTTTTCTGAGAAACTATCCTAAGTTTTAAAACAGAATCCCAAGTGTTCACTTGTGGCACCTGGTTTTAAATATAAGGCTTGTGCAATTGGATTCCACCTTTCTGTGGTTTATTAAACTCTGAAAGTATCTACTATGTAAGGATCCTTTAGCAGCTGAAGTCCTAACTAGGACTGGGGTGGGCAGGGGTTGCGTGAGGCTCCTGTGTTTTTTTCCATCATACAGACCTGAGGGACTCAGCCTTACTAAAAATTTTAAACTACAGGCATACCTCGTTTTATTGCACTTAGCAGATATTGTGTTTTTTACACAACTCTCCATCAGCAAAAAAGATTATGACTTGCTCAGATGATGGTTAGCATTTTTTAGCAGTACTGTATTTTTTAATTAAAGTATGTACTTTTTTTTGCAGACATAATGCTATTGCACACTTAAAAGACTACAGTAGAGTGTAAACATAACTTTTACAGGCACTGGGAAACCAAAAAGTTCCTGTGGTGTGCTTTATTGCGATATTTGCTTTGTTGCAGTGGTCTGGAACTGAACCTGCAATATCTCTGAGGTATGCTTGCATTCTATAACCTCATTCTCTCATGCTTTCAGATCTTTAAATAACTCTAAAAAGAATAATTCATAATTACATACTATATAATCCAAAGACCTTCCAACTCAGGCTTTCTAATATACCTGGGGTTATGATGACTTTTGAGTGACACAATAGAGCGGATTGAGTTCTGGCATCATAATCAATTCACCAAGTGATTTGGACAAGTTGTGCAAGCTCTATGACTAATGAGGCCCTTGTGAACCAAGGGCGGTGGTGGGAGCCATGACACAGGCTGCTATGAAGAGCGTATGAAAATTCAGGTAAAGTGTTAGCACATGGAAACTATTAAAAATGTTAGATTTTTTAAAATATATATATTCCTATTATTACTCTCATACTATTGCCGCTCTTCTTGATGGTTGTTTTGTGAATTGTGGTTCATTCAATTCATTCTGGCTGCTACAATCAAGCATTGAAGGCTATCATTTTACTGGCCTCTTTTTGGATGCTTTTTCTGAGTTCAGGGTGGAAGTTTTCATGCCCCACTTACCTCTAGGAGTAATAACATATTTCTAGAGCTTTTGATAGCAAAATTAATCATGTTAAAAGAGCTTATTTTAAATAAAATTTAAGCAAGCACTATTAATTGTTTAAATTTGATATTTTGTTAGAGCAAATGCTGTGGGTTGAGTAAAAATTCAAAGGTACAATTAGGTATCCTTAACTAGTTCTTGTATATTAAATTGTATATTAAATTAAATTGAATTGATTTTACAGTGAAAATATGTTATTTTTCTTCTTTCAACTCTCAGCTAAGCTTTCGGGAGAGTTTCACTTTTCACTTACCTATAATTTTAGTGTCAAAAATGCCTACTGATTTATTAGCTTCACCTATCACTATCTGCTTAAGAAATTGTGTGGGACTGTATTTTTTTCTCAGAATGTGGTTGGAGTAATTCTTAGATTTCAGCCCTAAACATAAGAACTTCTAATCCCTGGAACACTGCAGTATTCAAACAGACACAGAGTCCCTTTACATCATAAAGTGTTAAATGTAACAATGCTAAACAGAGCATTTACTCTTGAAGTTAATCCTCAAATGCATTTCTCTGAAGATACAAGTTTGACCTGATTTGGATAAATGACTTAAGGAAACAATATTTTATTGGCCTCAAGAGTCTGTGTCCAGTATGGCTGAGTAAGCCCTTACCAGATGTGACTGTTCATAACAGCATTATTTATAATAGGCAAAAAAGTAGAATCAATCCAAATATCAACTAGCGAATGGATAACAAATTGTGGCATATTCAAACAATGAGGTACTCTTCAGCATATAAAGGAACAAACTACAGATACATGTTTTGACATGAACGAACCTCAAAAGCTTTATGATAGTGAAAAATGTCGGATGAAACAGGCAACATATTCCATTTATAGAAAATACTCAGAAAAGGCAGGAGAGAGAAAACGTGGATGGAAGTTGCCTGGGGCCGAGAACGGGAATGGAGAGTGGCTGCAAGGGGGCAGGAGGGATCTTTTCGGGGTGAGAGACATGTTCTAAACCTACACTGTGGTGATGGTTTCATAAATCTGTAAATTTACTGCAAATCATTGAATTGTACATTTTAAAAGGTGAACTTTATGGCATGCAAATATCTCAAAAAAGTATTAAAACAAAGACAAATGGGAACTAATGAACTGAAAAACACAGTATCTGAAATAAAAAGGCCCTGGGCAGGCTTAACTTAAAAATGCATATGCCAGAGGAAAGGCTCAGTAAAAGTAATGTTAATCAACGCAAACTATATAACTTGAAGTGGAAAAATATTGAAAAATAACAATAAAGTCTTAGGGACCTATGAGCCAATACCAAAAGGTTTAACATAAGGTAATCAAAATCCAGAGGGAAAAGATTAAGGGAATTGTGCAGAAAATATATTAAAGGAAAATTTTCCAAATTTGTGAAAGAAAAATTTTTAAATTCTAAAACCCCAGCAAAAACCAAGCAGGAAAAGTACAACACAACCATGCCTACACACATCATAGTTATCCACCCATAAATTAAAGAAAAATCTTGAAAGCAGTCAGAAAAAATAATGAATTACATATAGGGGAACAACAACTTGAATAACATTTTACTTTAGAAAGCAGTGGGACAACATCTTTAATGTGCAGAAGGGGGAAAAAAATCATCATTAACAACAACCACAATAAAATCCTTTCCCAGAATTCTATATCCAGAAAAAATATTCTTCAAGAATGAAGACAAAATAAAGACATATTCAGATACTGGTCAACTCACACTACAAGAAAGTCTAGAAGAAATTCTTCAGTTTGAAGGGAAATGATATCAGATGGAAACTCAGATGATAGAAGCAAAGAATGAAGAGCATAATAAATGATATATAAGTGTATAAATGTAAAATACTATTTTTCTCTCATTTTCTTTAAAATACATGCAACTCAATGGCAAAACTACAACATTGTCTTGTGAGGTTTATAATATAAACAGATGTGATATATATGACAACTAATGTATGACAAATGGGAAGAACACTAAATGTATCTACATGGTCACAAGTTTTCTACATTTTATGTAAAGTGGTACAAATTATATTAAAGTAAACTGATAAAGTTAAGAGTGTATATTGCAATCCCTAGCATAATCATTAAAAATAAAGCAAAGGAGCAAATATAAAAAAGGCATAAATAAGTTAAAATAGAATTTTAAAATATTTACATAATCCAAAAGAAGGTAGGAAAGGAGGAACACAAGAAAAGCAGCAGTTGAGCAAAAAGAAAATAATTAATGTGATGCTAGAGCCAAATCTACCCACATCGTTATTATTTTAAATATTATTAGGCTTAACACTTCAGTTAGAAGTCGGACAACGTCATACTGTATGTATTGTGTACAAGTGATGCAGTTTAAACATAAAGATACAGGTAGGATGAAAGTAAGTGAATATCACACAAACAATGAGCATAAGAAGTCTGGAATTACTATATTATCATCAGGTAAAGTAGACTTCAAAATAAAGAGTATTACCAGACATAAAGTTGGCCACTTCACAATGATGAAAGAGTTAATTCACCAGGAAACCATAACAATTATAAGTGTTTATGCAACTAATAAAATAATTTCAAAACACATGAAACAAAATTAAAGGGAAAAATGAACAAATCTACAATATTTGGAGATTTTAACACTCATCTCTTAGCAATTGATATAACAATTAGATTAAAAAAGTAAAAACATGGAAAATGAAAGTAAAACTATCAACTCCCTTGAAGTAATTGATATTTATAGAACACTCTACTCCACATCTGCAGAATACACATTCTTTTCCAGCATCCATGATACATTCACCAAGATGGGCTATATTCTGAGCTATTTAATAAATCTCAATAATTTAAAATGTTTGAAACCATAAGTAGTAAGTTGTATGAACATAATGGAATTAAACTAGAAATCAATAAGGATAAGGTATCTATAGTGTCATATTTGAAAATTAAACAGCACACTTTTAATATTTAGATATATCTGGAAAATTTTTTTAAAGTCCATAGGTTGATGGATCAAAGAAGAAATCACAAAGAACATTAGAAAAAAGAATTGAAGCAAATAATAATAAAACACAACATTTCAAAAATGTGTGTGGTGCAACTAAAGCAATACTTTGAGGGAAATTTATGGCTTTAAATACTTACAGCAGAAAAGAAGAACAATCTGAAAGAAATAACTTAAGCTTCCAACTTAAGGAGCTAGAAAAGAGAGTGTAGCAAACCAAAATGAGTGGAAGAGCTTTTATAAGAGCTATAAATGAAATTCATAAAAATTCAGAAAACAGAAAAACAATAGAAACTAAAAATTGGTTCTTTAAAATCATTTACAGAACTGATGCTAGTTATACTGATCAAATAAATGAGACATAACATAAATTGCCAATATTAAGAATGACATTTAAAGGATAAGTTGTTTATGAATAACATTATTCCAGGAAATTACACAGCTTAGATGAAATGGAAATATTTCTTAAAAAGTAAAACTTACCAAAACTGACTCCAAATGAAACAAAAATCCATATAGCTCTATATCTATTAAACAAATTGAACTGGTATCCAAAACCTTTCCAGAAAGTAAACTCCAGGCTCTGGGAATTATATCAAAAATTTAAGTCTGAAATAATGCAAGTCTTTCACAAATTCTTGAGGAAGAAGAAAGTTATCCCAACTTATTTTGTGAGATCAGCATAATCCAAATGCTATAACTGGACAAAAAGACATCACAAAGAACAATATCTCATGAAAATAGCGTAAAAATCCTTAGCCAATTATTAGCAAATCAAATCTAATCATACCTTAAATTGACAACACATTATGACCAAAAAGGGTTTATCCCAGTAACGCAAGGTTTAACATTTACAAACCAATCAATGTAATTCACCGTATTAAAAGGATAAATGAAAAAAAAAGCCCTATCATCATTACAATAGATTCAGATAAACCATTTGATAAAATCCAACACCAATCTTTTTAGAAACTCTCAAACAAGGAATAAAATAAAACTTCCTCATTCCATATAAGGTATTTAGGAAAATCCTATAGCTAAATCATAATTGTTAAATATTGAACACTTTTACATTAAGATGAGTAACATGATAACGCTATCCCCTCCTGCTACTTCTATTCATAATTTTGCTGGAGGTGTTAGGCATTGCCATGAGGTAAGAAAAATAAACAAAAGGCCAAAAGACAGAAAAGAAGTAAAAACCATACTGACTCGTAGATAACCTGGTTGTTTATGTGGAAAATCCTAGAAAATTCACAAAACAACTACTGAAACTGATGAATGAACTTAGCAAGGTTGCAGGACACAAGATTAATATACAAAAATTAATTATAGTTTTGATAGTCTGACGTCAAGCAATTGGAAAATTAAAACAAATCTGTTTCTAACGTCATTAAAAGTACTTAGGAATAAATTTAACAAAAGAATCTGCAAGTCTCCTATACTGAAAACTATGAAATATCATGGAAAGAAATTAAATATATAAATAAATGGAGAAATATGCACAAGGTTCTGCACTCAATTTCAATGTGTGGGTTTTTTTCACATACTGACAAGCAATTCTGCAACACCAGCTGGGTGTCCTACAATTCAAATTTGGAAACTCTCTACCCAGAGATAGCATCAGATCCCATAGGTTAATGGCTTAGTCCTGCAAGACTCCCCCCACTCCCCAATTCAAAAACCGGCTGCAAGTCCAGGTTGTCACCTATGATTTTGACCAATGGGCTATAGATCAGAGGTTCCAATGAACTCCTCCTTGGGTTTAATTAACTTGCTAGAGAGGCTCAAGAACCCAGAGAAACATTTTACCTTCTAGGTTAACAGTTTATTATAAAAGGAACAGCTGGATAGAAGAGACATAGGACAAGGTATGAAGAAAGGGCATGAAGCATCCATGCTGTCTCTGAGCACGTCACTCTCACCAAATCTCCACATGTCTATCAACCCAGAAGCTCTCCAAACACGTCCTTTTGGGTTTTTATGTAAGCTTCATTACATAGGCATGATTGATTAAATCATTGGCGATTGATTCAATCTCTAGCCCCTCTCCCCTCCCTGGAGGTAGGCAGGAGGGTGGTGGGACTGAAAGTTTCAACCCTTTAATCACAGGGGTGGTTCTCCTGGCAACCAGCCCCCATCCTTAGGTGTTTTCCAAAAGTCATCTCGTTAACATAACAAGAGACACCTTTGTAGCTCTCATCACTTAGGAAATCCCTAGGGTTTTAGGAACTCTGGCCCGAAATAAGGACCAGATATATATTTCTTATTATAAATCACAAGGTTACAATACAATGTTCATGAATTAGAAGGCTCAATTTTGTTAAGTTCTCAATTCTGCCAAAATTCCTGGAGACTTTTTTTTTTTTAGGGGAAGTTACAGGTTGACAAACTAATTTTAAAATTTATATTAAAATGGAAAATACCTAGAATTTCCAAATCAATCTTGAAAAAGATGAACAAAGTTGGAGGACTCACACTACCCGATTTCAAGACTTACTATAAGGTTACAACAATCTAGACAGCGTGGTACTGGCACAGGGTTAGACATCTAACAAATAGAGTAAAGAATCCAGAATTAGAGCTACCCTTACCCCCTAATTGATTTAGGGGGAAAAAAACCACCATAGTGATCTATGGGAAAGAAAAATTTTTTTAACAAATAGTGCTGGAATCACAGTGTTTTGATATGGGAGATGAAATGAACCTACCTAACACCACACACAGAAATTAATTCAAGAGGAATCATAGACTAAATGTAAGAGGTAAACCTATAAAGCTTTTGGTAAAAAACATAGAGTATTTTCATTACTTAGGAGTAGGCTTTTTTTAGCTCCCTGAAAGCAATAACTATAAAAGAAAAATGATAAATTGGACTTCACCAAAATTAAAAACTTTTGCTCATCAGAAAAATACCATAAAGAAAATGAATAGCAAGCGACAGACAGGGAAAACTCCTTATAAAACAGACATTTAACAAAGAATAGTGACCAAAATATATAAAACCTCTTCTTTTAGGTATTTACCCAGGACAAATAAAAGTGCATATTAACAAAAAACTTGTACAAGAATATTTACAGCGGCTATATTCTTTATAGCTTAACACTGGCGATGCCCTGGTAACCTTCAATAGGAGAATGGATAAACAAACTGATATATTCATTTAATTGAATACTACTCACGAATCAAATTATTAATACATTCATCAACATGAATGAATCTCAAAAACATTCTGCTGAGTGAATGAAGCCTTACATAAAAGAGAACACACTATACGATTCCATCTATAAGAAATTCTAAAACAGAAGAAATTAATATGTGATGAAAAATTTAGAATATTGTTTGCCTCTGGGAGAGTGGGGTGATGGTAACATTTCATATCTTGGTAGGTGTTTGGGTGACCCAGGTGTATGCCCTTGTCAGTACTCAGTGAATGTACACTTAATAATTGTACATTTCATTGCTTGCAAATTTTACATTAAAAACTTAATAGATATTGAACTCTGGTTAGTGATATGCATCCTGAAGTATTTAGAGAGAAATGTGCTGATGTCTTTAATTAACTGTGAAATGCATTGACAGTCAGATGGCATAATGGACAGAGGGATAGATACATATATAGATCTGTAATAAAGCAAGCAAATAAAATATTAATGGTAGAATCTAGGTGGTAGGTTTATGAGTATTCACCATAACATTTTTTCAACAATGGTGTGTGTTTGAAAGTTTTTATTTAAAATTTTTGAAAAAAGAGGCTGGCCCGGTGGCATAGTGGTTAAGTTCACACACTCCTTTTGGCAGCCCGGGGTTCTCAGGTTTGGATCCCGGGCGCGGACAAGAGCACTGTGTGCCAAACCATGCTGTGGCAGCATCCCATATAAAGTAGAGGAAGATGGGCACAGATGTTAGCCCAGGGCCAGTCTTCCTCAGCAAAAAGAGGAGGATTAGCAATGGACGTCAGCTCAGGGCTAATCTTCCTCACACACAAAAAAAGAAAGAAAATTTTTGAAAAAAAAAACCCTCATTGGTCTTGTGAATCCTACAATTTTTAGTTCCAAACAGGACAATTAGTTCAAGTTTAGAAATATTTAGGAAAGAAATAACATTGAACATTGAAGGCAATTCTACGTGGTTTAGTCACTTTTACACTTTTACAGACAATTTTGAGTGTCATTCTGCTTCCTCTCCATCCTCATTTCATTGATACTCTGCAGCAATTGCCAAGACTCTCCAAATTCTACTCTATGCTGCTTTTCCTTTCTCCTACTTCACGCCATCCTTATTTCCTTTGCTGCCTCCTTTTCTTTTCCATCTCACTAAAACTACACTTTCCTCGAGGTTTTGCCGTTAGCGTTCCTCATTTGCTCTATTAATAGTTCTCAAAATTGGTCTTGGGACCACTTATATCGGAATCATCTCAGTTGCTTTTAAAAGTTCAGACTTACCGATCCACCAGGGAGCTCCTGAACTGGATTTTCCGCGAGCCGGACCCTGGAACCTACACAGTTAACAAATTCCACAGGTTGTTGGTGTGCACCCTGCCAACAGCTCCTGCTTTACAGGCTCCCCATGGTGTTCCCAGCATCATGCAGAGCTGCACCTGCTGTTTCCTTTGGACCATCCAAATTACTCTCTGCCTCTTTGTTTCCACTTTCATTCCTTTAGTTTGTTTCTTCGTTTTCATTTTTTACCATAAGTGTTTTTTACCACTAATCTTCATTTAGTGCTTTAATGGTGTCACGCCTCTTCATAGCTCCCGCTTGGTTGACTAAGACATGAATTAGAAACTCCTCATTTGAGATACCCCCTGACTGGCCAGAGTCTTTTCCTATACTATTACACATCTTAACTTTCCTCCCTTTTATCTTCTATATTTCAGAAACATTCAGCCACTTACTTTTCCTGGAAGTGCCTTGCACATTCGTGATTAGTTCCCAAAGGAGGAAGTTTGGTTTTATCCATTCAGAAGAGCTATAATTTTTCAGCTTGCAGTAACAAAATAGTTTATAACCATAAAACAATGTTATTATTAGGTTCTGCAGGAAATTTGACTTTATTATAAATCTAAAACTTTCTAATTTGTAACCCTCTTTTATACCTCAAATAATTGTTTTTAGTTAGTATAATTTTGAAATGAAGGGAACTTTCATATGAACAAAACGATAGTAGAACCACTTAATTATAAGGTCCGTGAGGCCCGGAGCAGTGTCTATATTGATCACCATTGCATCCTCAGCCATATCATAGTGCCTGGAACCCTACACGCTCTCCAAATGTGCTTTTCATAACAAATCCCCAATATGTTAAAATGCCTTCTATTACCAACATCACAGGAGTTTGTAGAAAATTTTATTAGATTGTGACATAAAGTTTTTGACATAAGGTCTTGTCATAGTATGTGCTCAATAAATATTAGTTCCTGTCTCTTTATAGCCAGAGGCAGACCTTAGTTTTCCATCAAGGCAATTAAATTTAGGAGTGGGATCAGGTGGAGGTGGCCTTTTCCAAATGTTAGGTGTGGAGAGAACGGGCACAAAAGCCTTCACACATTGTTTCCAGTGTTTCAATGTTACTGTTTCCTTTAACTTCTTTACATCAGTATAACAACCACCAGATCAATATCTTGCCCGAACAATTTTTGTTGAACAGTGAATGTGTCTGGAGGAAGACATACTCTCCTATTGCCCCTCAAGCTAGACTTTTGTCTATAACCAAACAAAGAATGTGTGTTAAGAACTTCCCTCTATGCCTAATTTCTACTATTCTTGGACTCCATGGAGATCAGGGATCAAGTAGTAATGTGGCAAGGAAAATGATGATGGAATAAAGATTGGCATTGATTCTACAGATGCCAGAAACCAAGAACATTCAGGCTTTCAATCAGGGCCTTTGTTTAAATGCACACAGTTTAAGAGATGCCTGTTAAATGCTCTTTGATAACTCTTGACTTTAACAAGCATGGTTTCTGTAAACCATCACCTGCCCATTGTTGGCAGGTTCAAAGTCCTGAGATTGGAGTTTTCATAGAACTGGAAGTAAGCAGAGTTTACTTCACCCCCCTAGTCTGCCTTGCTTCATCTTCAGTTCAATTCAGGTCCACAAACACTTACTAAACACCTCTGTGTCCAAAGCAATGGGCTGAATGTCAAGTATTCAAAGCAAGAGAAGTATCTACCATTAAGTGACTGGAGGAGCAAACTGTACAGGGCTAATCATGCCATGAAATACAGTGATAGGTGGAGGATGATGATGATAACTTTCATCTCTGAGATTCTTCCTATGTGGCAGATATTGTTCTACGTATTTGACAAAGATTAAACATATATCACATAGTCATCACGATACCGTACAGAAAATGTCATTAATTACCTCATTTCACAGATAGGGAAACTGAGGCATCAAGTTGTTAAGTGATGTGACTAAGCACACATAGCTAGTAAGTGCAGAGCTAGGATTTCAGCTCAGTCTGTCTCCAAAACCTGAAATGCTGAGGCAGCACAACATAAGAAGTCATTAACTCTAATTTAGGATACGTAGTAAAAGTTTTACAGTGAATGCGATCTTTGAGCAAGAATTTGGGGCATGCAGTGCTAGGATCTGGACCTATAGAGAGAACGATAGGTTCTATAGTTCTATAGGGGAAAGGGTATGAAAGGCAGCAGGACTGCCTGAGCAGTCATGGATGCACAAAAGCATATGGCATGTGTGCTGGATACTTTTTATTTGCTCCCTAGATTCAATCTCTATCCTTCTCTGCCCTTCTCTGTGCTCTGGGAAGATGATTTCTACATACCTTGTCACTTGGACTCTCTTGCCCTCTGGTTTCCAGTTGTGTTTGACCAATGGGAGGCACCAGCAAAGGGTGAGAAAATAAGAGTCGAGGATTTATTTTCCCTGCCTCTCCCTGCTGGGCCAGGGTTTGGCAGTGGCTGTGTTCCTCTCCCTCAGTCCACAACTTCTGACAGGCAGCCTCCTTCCCCCAGCTATAACTCCCTCCACATTCTCTATTCATTCGTCTATAACTTGCCCATTCACCAGTCCTCTTCAGTTACACTTTTGAGTGTGTCCTTCCTTCCCGCTGTACATTGTCTGACAGAGTATACTTAGGGAAGAGAGTATGGTCAGATATGCTCCTTGGAATGATAACTCTGGCCACCACAGTGTGGAGAATGGACTAGAGGCTGCCCAGCTCTGAGGCAGGGTGGAAGTTCATGCACCAAAATTGTCAAGGGAGAGAAACGGAGACTTGAACTAAAGCAGGAGTGGCGAGTGAGGTTAGAAGGAAGGGGAGGAGTCTTCATTCATGGGATCCTGTGATGGCCTGGATTTGGAAGTTGAGGAAGTAAGGGGAATTGGGAATGGCTTTGTTCAGCCTGGCTAGATGGGCTCAGAGCTGCAGAAGTTATGCTCTGGACCAGCCAACAGGAAGTCAGAAGAAAGGCTCTTGCAGCTGAGAGATCTTGGCCAAGAATGACACTTGATTTGCTCCATATTCTTCCTCTAGGGCATGGGGTGGTCCTGTCTTTACTCTGTCCTAGGATTCCTACAGAGTTTTGCAGTTTTCAGTGCTCTAACTTGTTACCACATCCTGAAAACAGCTCTGTGAAACAGGAAGGGCAGATATGAGCACACTCATCTCAGAACTGGAAAAAATTGTTCTGAAGTAGTAACATGACTGACTCATGACAATATAACCAATAAATCACAGTATCATGATGAGAACTAGGAGTTCCAAGGTTGTCCTTCTGTTGGCTCCAGGCTGCCTATTTCTTAAGGTTCTTAAGAATGTCCCAGGAATTAACGGATTAAGTTAAAGTGCAAGAGCTCCACTACAAAGGTGGGGAAATGCAATGGGAAGGTGCCATGTTCCACTTTCTGCACTGAGATGGCAGTCCTGTCTCCTTAAGAAACTCTCTCAAATGATGGTCAGGTCCTGAAAGGAGTTGAATTACAGAGAGCACTTAAGTCTCTGAATCTCAGTTCAGGAGAGGGAACTTTGAGAATACACAGCTAATAATAGTAATAATAAAAGTCAACCCACAGTATTAAGGGAGGTAACTCAGCTCTTAAGAATTTGCCATGACCCGTGAGTAAGAGAGAAAAGCCATTTGCTCTAAGATCCAAGAACTCAGTAAAAGAAGCAGTTATTCCCAAAAGGATATTCATTTTCTGAGGTAAAAAAACAGCTGCGTTAGAATCTTGTCTGTACTACTGTAACATATTAAAATTGGGAGTGAGGGGTGTGGCATTATTTTCCCCAAACAGTTCCATGGAATATATTCATTTATGGATGAAATAAGTGAAGCAAAAAACAATAGAGTGATGGGACAGAGAGATGCTAATAAACTTTCAGTGACAAAAGATTTCAGTGATCAAAAAATATGGAACCCTCCTAGAAGACAAGTTTGAAGAGGTTTCTGTAATGCAAGTCTTCCTAGAACTGTTACATGCTGACATCCACTGTATAGGGGCATAGTATACAGTGATTCCCAAACCTATTTGTTCCCGGACCCCTGTTTTATAGAATATAGTTTAAGAAATGCTAAATAGATAATCTTCTGGGTGCTAGTGGCCAATTTTTCAGTGCAGAATGGGAATAGAGGCGATATTTAATATTTGGTGAGCTGTTCTTTTGTGTCAGCAACGTGCTGGTGTACTTGCACACGTAATCATTATTTATTCTCACCAAAGCTCGTTAAAGTAGATATCATTGTCTCCAGTTTGCAGATGAGGACACTTGGGCTCTGGGTAACTAATTGGTACAAAGCCACACAGCTATTAAGCTGAAAGACCAGGAATGGAACGATGCTTTTCTGCAAAGCCCTTATTCTTTCTGGGACATCAGATTCATGGATCTTGTTACTTACACAGCACAACTGGAATGTTGATTCCTTCCTGTATAATTTTCTCAAAAATGTAAATGCCAGAACAGTTAACATGCCAGTTTTTCTCGCTCCTCTCCCCAGCCTCTAGTGTGCACTCAGCCCAGAGAAGATCAGGTAGAGAGACATCCTGTGGCCCCAACACTCTTTAGGACTTCCCTCTTACATGCCCATCTCTAGGCTGTGAGCTCTTTGAAAGCAGCGACCATGACATATCCTTCTTAGAGTCCTCATGTTAGTACAGTAGTTGGTGCTGTTTGCAAAATGAATGTCCAGATTTTGTAGGTCAAACCACAGGGTCAGATGTTCTTCTTTACATCCACCCAAACTACTTCTGCTGCTCTTGACAGATGAGTCTCATTTTGGTTTCATAAGAGTCCTAGAATGGTTGGTTACTCACTTCTTATGGTGACCACTTCCAGAGCAAAAGAGCTGTATTATTTCTATCCCAACAGTTCTGAATGAGAAACACACATGACTTCAGTTCAGTTCAGTTCAATTCAATTCAAACCCAAGTCCATCAAATATAATCCAATATAATTCAGTGCAATCCAATATCATCTTGTTTCTTATTTGAATCATGCCAGTCTGTAGGCTCCCTGAAAGCAAGAATTTTATCACTGCTGTCTCCCCGGCTCCTGGTACAATTCATGGCACTTAGTAAGCCTGCTGTTGTTGGATGAATGAGTAAATGCACGGATAAGTGAATAGACAATGTGCCTAGGTAAGGAGCATCACTGAAGTAAAGAAACAATCTTGATTCCATTCCTGGGTCTTCCAGTTACTAGCTGCATCACCTAGAGTGAGACGTTTAACTTCTGTGAGCCTCAGTTACTGTATCTGCACAATGGGGAGAAGGACACTACCTGCCTCAGAGAGTGGCTGCTTGGATTAAATGGGATAAGCAGGGAAAGTGCTCAGCATGATGCCTGGCACACAGAGATGAGCTATTGTCGTTGCTATGGATATTGTTAGAACTAATTATATTTGAATGGAAGAATAAGTGAATGAACAAATGAACAAATATTTGTTAAGTGCCTGGGTGTAGTGAAGTTGGCAGCTGTGGGCTTCGGGACTAACTCTGTCCCTTAACCGCTATGTGGCCTTGGGAAAATCACACGACCTCTCTGAACTGTTTCCTCATCTATAAATTATAAATTGGGACAACTATTAACTACATTTCAGGGTTGCTTCTAGGCTCAAGGAAATAATGTACGAGAAAGTGCACAATCAACAATAAAAATCTAGAGAGTCGTAAGGGACTGCTGTTATTTTCACATACCTGGCATATCCATTAATATGTCTGAGAGAGTTGACTGAAACACGGAAATAAAATCGAGCTTACTCACGTGGCTTGACGACAGATGTGGACAATCTTATAAGTTAAATTTGGAAGAGATAAAGACAAGCCTACTCTTTCCTGTTTGCGAGAGAGCTGACATTTTACATAGTTCAAAATATTGTGGCTGATGTCCACAGGAAATGAAATAATAATAATATGTGTGAAATAAAAGTTCTAGGGTTTTGTGTTGTTTCCTGGTTTTTGACTTGTGTAGGACAACTGGTTACCTGCAGGCCATCATCATCTCTTACTGCAGGTGCTCAGCTTAGGGTCCCAGGAAGAAACTGACATTGACTTTCAGGATGGTGCTTCCAAATCTGGATTTCTACTGAGCCATGAACGTCTAAACATGAAGCCCAATGACGAATGTGTTTGCACCATTTTCTAATATTACAACTAGGCAAGTGTGATTAAATTTGTACAGTACCTTGTATTCAATAGATGTTGAGCTAAAGTGTGATGATTTGATATTATCAAGGCTTGATTTTTTTATAAATACATGCATGCTACCTTGGGTTGCTTACTGTTCTTTTAATACAAATCTCTTATCTCCTCTCTTAGCTCCAATTTCCTCACTTACAAAATGGGCATAGTAATATTTAATTCCATGGTTATAGTGAAAATGAGATATTTATATTTATCTAGAACATATATAGCATCAGGATGCTTGACAAATATTAACTCACTTAATTTGCATAATAATCACTTAATTTGCATGACACCCTCACTCTATGGATGAGGAAACTGAGTTGCAGAGACTTAGTAACTTGCCTAAGTTCACAAACCCAGTAGGGGTAACACAACTAGCAAAGAGCTTGGTGAAGACTAGGCCAAGTGTAAGGGACTGTGTTGTTGCTGTGCCCATGGCTGACATCCTAAAGCCCCTCATTTCATGTGGTTAAATCCTCACCTTAGAACAATGAGAATGTAAGTACCATCTAAATGCAAGAGGAAACAACACATATTTATCTCAATTACAACATGTCTTGGATTAACTCAAACTCAGCAGCCCCTCAATTTGAAAGCTCCATGTGCGTTTGACTGGAGGAGCCACAGATGAACAGACCAGTTGTTTTTCTATTTGGTGCTGGCCATCTTAAAAGCCCCGCCTGCAGCAGGGACTCAGGAGGACAAGGTTCAGGGAGGTTAATAATGGTGACCAGTACATGCACTCATGTCTGTCTGGCTACAAACCTCATAGTCTTTCCATTAAGGCACAATAAATTATGAAAGCGGCCAAATGGGTCGTGAGAGGCTTTCAATTCCACAACACATGGGATTTCTACAATCCCCACTTGACAAATAGTGTGAACCTACTTATTCTAGACTTTGCTATTGAGGCCAAAGCTACAAAGATGAATAAGATACAGTCCTCCAGAGAAGACTTCTCAAGTTATGCTCTAGGTGGGGGGCAGAGATTGTCATCTCTGTCTTTCTAGGCCCTCCCCACTCTTTGTAGTGAAGCCATTTATGCAGCTGACTCAGCCAAGATAGCTCTGCACTGGAAGGAAGAACAGACTTCAGTGTTTCTAACAGGTGGGTTCTGGCATTAGTCTGGCTGCCCCAACCTCATTTTCTTGTGTCTGGAATGATCCTAAGCACTCGCACACCCAACAAGATAAACTATTCCACTTATCTTTATTTCTTCAACTTTCATTCAGCTTTCACTTCCTGAATGCATTCCAAGCCTCGGATGGAGCTAGAGGGAGGCTTGGCCAGAGCCCTTCTCGCACATGACCTGTGCCAATCACTTTTCCTCCTCACGGCTTTCTAGCTCAGGGCTATACGAATCTAGGTAAATCATGGAGACTGATGAAATTCCCACTTGACTGGACTACACATATCATCTTGTGTTTGTTTCCTATTGCTGCATAACAATTTACTACAAACCTGGGGGCTTAAAACAACACAAGTTTATTATCTCCAAGTTTCCACGAGTTAAGGATTCAGCACATTTTAGTTGGACCCTCTGCTCAGGTCTCATAGGCTAAAATCAAGGTGTTGGCCTGCTGCTCCCTCATCTAGAGGCTCTACACGTGAACATCTGCTTCCAAACTTACTCAGGTTGTTGGGAGAATTTATCCCCTTGCAGTTGTGGGACTGACATCCCCATTGTCTTGCTAGCTGCCTGCCAAGGACCACTCTCAGCCCCTAGAGGCCACTCTCAGGTCCTTGCCATATGAGCCCCTTCAACTCAGCAGAGGGAACCTCCTCATGTCAAATCCTTCTCATGGTTCCAATCTCTCTGACATCCCCTTCTGTGACCAGCCAGAGAAATCTCTGCTTTCAAAGGGCTCATGTGGTTAGGTCAGCCCTACCCAGGCGATCTCTCTATTTTAAGGCTGTCTGTGCCATGTAACATAACCTGATCATGAGAATAAAAGCCATCATATGTACAATACAGGAGATTATGCTGGGCAGGTACAGCAAGGGTCAGGAAATCATGGGGGACATCTTAGAAGTCTACCTGCCACACATCTCTCCCTCGAGATCCTGGCTGCCATGTCCCACCCTCCAGTTCAAACCCCTCAGAGAAAGATGCCAAACCTCATCAAGACCAAATTCATGATCCGTGCCACCCACCCTTGGAACCTGAGTTTTGGGCAGGTGGCTCCCATTAGGAAGTCAGCTTCCAGGGGCAGCTCAGTCCCTTTAACCTAGTGAGGATTGTTCCCAGCTTCCTGCACTTTCCTGCCCTTGCCACATGCCTCACGGCTGACCAGCTAATGCAATGACAGTTGGGTATATAGCCAGCTACATATGACAGCCAACGTGACAGACTACATGACTTATATAAATAAGGCCTTGATATACACAGTGGAGGGAGTCGTGGATTTTGTCTGGTAAAAGGGGAGCTGGGTGGGAGAAGTTTCGGCAGAGGGGTGACAGTTGTCATGGACTTGATATAGAATTAGAGTTATATTAGGGGACAGGAAGAACACGCCAGGGAAAAGTTAGAGAAGCCTAGCAGTGCAGGAAACAGGGATGCAGAGTTCATCTAGACTGAATAGAAAGAAGTGTCTGGATTTAAGACTAAGTGTGTGTGGGGGGGGAGGGGGGGTGAGTTAAGAAAGGGGCTTATACATCATATTCAGAATGGAATTTAACTTGGAAGTAAATAGAGTCATTGGTTCTCAAGTAGAGGATGACATGATTTAAAGTGTTTTGAGAATAATCATCTTAGGGACAGGGTGGGTTGATTTAAGATGGAACCATCTAGGAAGATGCTACAATAGGCCAATGGGAGGGCAGTGGTTGGGGGATTGGAGAAGAGAAGAGTGGTTTAGATGCTGATTTTGGAGGTAAAATTGAGACAAAACATGAAGGTTGTGTGTGTGGAGGCTTAGTCCATGCTGCTAACTGTACTTCACAATTTTATATGCCACAGTACAGAAATTATTTTATATTCTTCTGCAAACTTTGCATCTGTCTGTCTGCCTTCTTCGACGATCTATATGAACCTCCGCGCCTTCATCCTTCAGGTGTCAGAAACAATATTTCACCGAGATGGGCTCACTTCCACATGGATTCATATCAGGATGAACACTTTTCTCCCTTCAAGGACCCAGAATTACTACCCCTCCTCCCACTGCAAATATATCCCAGGATGCTTTACGCATCCTCTAATGTGTCACTGATTCCAAGTATCTTTCCAAGCTCTCTAATGGGGTCATTGTTTCAGAAGCATCTGCTCGTGATTTAGTGACATTTGCCTCATCCTGTGTCATAAAAATAACATCAATATCTATCAAAAAACCATGTGTAGGAAATCTAATCTCTGGTGATAGAAGTAAGAATGGTTACCCTTTAGGGGTTACTGACTGGAAGGGGACGGAAGGGAGCCTTGTGGGGTGTGGGAAATGTTCTCTATCTTCATCTGGTGGCGGTTCCATGGCTGTGTTTACTGTAGGAAAAGTCACTGAGCTGTGCCCTTAAGATCTGTGTGCATTACTCTACGTAAGTTATGCCTCAATAAAGACAAATGAAGAAAAGAAAGAATAACCATGTGTCATTCCTGAAACTTATCTGTAATTCTTAGAAGGTGGTTTTTATGATCTCTATTATTAAAAAATTGAGGTTCAAGTTTAAGTGACTTCCCCAAAGTCACATGGATAGCCAGAGGCAGTCAGGATACAAGCCCATGTCAGTCCACAGGCTGTGCTCTTTTAACTACAGGACTTGGGTTTTTCAAGACTCATTTCTGCTCTGGGTTTCTTTTTTCTCCCTGGAATACAGTGAAGTCTGGCTACATATGTGTCCCTCTAGTATGCACGTAAGACTTATTGTATTCTGATATGGTTGGCTTCTTGGGCCACAATGAGACCATAGTCCCTTGCACAGGAGTAAAGTATCATCTTTACATCAGATATCCAAGAGAAAAGCACCCTCTCAGACAGGAACCAGGAATCAGAGCAAGGGGCAAGATTGGCAAGAGTGGACGGCCCTGCCTCTCACTGAGCCTCTTAGGCTGAGCACTCCTGATGTAGAGGAGGATGGCCTCCACCCCTTGGGGTTGGGAAGACCCTGGTGTGGAAGCCATAATCTTCAAACGAGCATACTTCGGCTTATAAATGAAGTTATCCAGTTTATTTTCCCTCTGTATTCTTTTGGCAATGTTCGTCTCAGTGTGATAAAATTTCCTGCATCACATTTTTTTCAAAATATACAGATTCCTGAGCCTCACTTTGGAGGTACACAATCAGAATATCTGGAACCTGGACCGTTTTAATAGGTTCCCCCAGAAGTTTCTTCTAATACACACCATTGTGTAAAAGCCACAACCCTGGAGTTTAGGGCGATTTGAGACATGCCAACTTCAAATCAGCTCTACTCTGGGGATCTCTACAGACTCTACCTTAACAGGGAAGTAGCTCCCTCTGAGTTCAGAATGGAGAAGACCACGGTAAGAAAGCCCTGAGGGAAACAGTAGATGGTCTTTGAGACCAGACTCCTAAACTCATCACAGAGATCATTTGACTCACACCAAACTTGGGGATTCGGATTTTTTTTTTGGAAGATACATAATGTACAATCCTTCCTTTAAAAGGTTTAGTTTTTGGCAAACACAATGCCATGTAACCACAGACAATCAGGATATAGAACAATTTCTATCACCAACCAGCCCCTGCAGCCAAATTTCCCTTGCATCATTTTATAGCCTACCTCCATCCCCACCTCTAGTCTCTGGCAACCATTGATATGTTTCTGTCCATTTAGTTTTACATTTTCCAGAATGATGACATTCCATATAACTAAAATTATGTGGCCTTTTGAGTCTGGTCTATTTCACTTTCTCAGCATCATACATTTGCAAATACATAATCCATGTCACTGTGTGTTTCAGCAGTTCATTCTCTTTTATTGCTAAGTATTCCACTGTACTCCATTGTATGGATATACCACAGTTTGTGTGATGAGAGGGGGACTGCCCAGACTCAGGTGTGTTCAGGGCAGGAGGTGATGGTGTAAAGCAGTGGCAGGGTATGTGACTGAGAGCCCTCGGTTTGAATGTGACAGCATGACTCTGAACTGCCTCTCTGATATTACCCCCATGGCATCCTGAATGAAGACTAATCCTTTAGATGTGGACATCTATAACTAAGGATAAGTTGTATAAAAAGTGAATGCCAAGATATACTTGTAGATTTCCCTTTAATAATTATGATTATTTTTATTATTTCCATCCAAATCTGAGTTTGAGGATGCTGGGGAAGGAATATCTGAATGTCTGTCCTCTTTTTAACAAGTTGCCTTGTTACAGAATGGAGAGTGTGAAGAGCACTAAAACTAGTGGCAAGTCCAAGGGTCTGCTACTTTCCAGCTGTGGGAACTTGTTGAAGTCCCAGTTTACCTCATTCAACTCCTTACTGCTCTGCTTACCTTCCCTAGGTCTTAGAGATGCAGGTAAGGTAACAGATGTCAGACCCTGGGTAAACCCTGAATGTATTTATACATGTTAATTACTTTTTGAGGCAGTTGCACATGTGTTGTATCTTCACCACAAATCTGTGTGGCTCAAAGGTAGGATATTCCCCTTGGTGCTTCCAATAAAGGTGAGAACTCAACCTTCGAAGGAAAGGAAGGAAGAGAATCTATATAACAGCCAATTTAAATGCAGGTGGTTAAATTTGAGTCAGGTTGTAGTAAATATTTTCCTAAGTAACTTGAGGCATGAGAAGTGATCATTTTGATTCTGGTGAGTTTGGACAAGTTAAAATCTCTTAACTTCTTCTTTTGTTTAAAACTTTCATATTTGATATACACCCTAAAAACTTCCAAGTTAAATTGTTAATTATAAAGTAAAAGATAAATTCAAAACTAACTTACAGTGTAAGTATAAAATATCACTTTGTAATAATTAAACTTTACATACTGCATTCTTAATTTGGTTGAGTCAAATGCCCTGGTATGTTAAATATCAAATCATCTAGAATTCTGATGGGTTTGAAATAAAATTAGCCCTTTTAAAATTAAAGGTTAGACTGAGCACATGGGAGTCACTGTGCTCCTTGGTGAAACAAGAATAACCATCTGATTACTGTGAGGTTAGAATGCCATTCCATTTACAAAGTGGCTAGAAGAGGGCCTGGGACATTGATGGAGGGCCTACGACAGAGGGTTTACCTAGGATACGTCTGGGGGTCATAAACTTTGATAAAATAAGGTTCTTGCCTTCAATGGACTCATAGTCTAATGAATGTATTTGCGGTGGGATGGGGAGACAGATAAATGAAAGGATAATTCAACAAGATAATGTTCTGTATGATAGATGGAGACACAACGATATGAGAATATAGAAAACTGGGCACTGAACCTTGAGTTATTATTAAAGAAAATGATTTAGAAAAGCTCTTTTAGGAGTTAATAGTATATGGACTGCCTTTTGAAAATTAAGTAGCTCTTAGACAATCAACAACAAGAGGAATGATTTCTAGACAGACTGCCCGAGTTCAATACCTTTACTCCCCCACTCACTAAGAAACCTGGGCAAGTTAGTCTCTCTTCTCTGTGCCCCAGTTTCCTCAGAAAGTACCTCATAGTGTAGACACGAGGATTCAATGAGTTAATATTTATGAAACACCTGGCAAGTAGTACATAATATTTAAAATGCTTAAATAAATCAGCCAAGGGATCTGCATATGGTAGGATCTAGAGAAGAGAGAACAGAGTATTTGAAGGTGTTCTCAGATTCTTTTTGGCAGGAGGACAAGGTGTGGGGAGAGAAGCTGCAAGCTATGGGGGTGTCTGTCTATTGGTTAAATCATGGAGAGCCTTGTAGAACATTCTATGGGGGTTGGGGTTTACCTTGAGGGTACTAGCAGCAGTGAAAGGATTTTAAGTCAGGTAGTGATCCGGAAAGACCAGAATCAAGGAAACCAGTGAAGATTCTTTGTGATATTACAACTAATAAAAGCTGGTGGCTTGAACTAGAGAGGTGAAAAAGTATTAAGGAGATAGAATCAACCGATCTTCATGACAGGTTGCTAGGGGTTGAGAAAATTGGGAACTAAGTATGATTCTCAAGTCTCAGGGGCTGGAGGAGCCATTCACTAGAGACTAGACTGGAAGAGGAGGAGGAGAAGGAGCGGGCTGTGGCTAAGATAGGTGTTGCATATGGAACCTGGTCTGGTAGTCTGGGACACACAGGTGGTGACTGCTCACTCCAAGGCCTGAGTGAATGGAGTTCCTCTGGGTTCACCAAGAGCAGAGGAGAGGTGATGGGCCATGTGCTGTCTTTGATTTGGGTGTATGAAACTGAGAGTCAACATGCAAGTTGTGTCCTGGGGTTCTGGTTCAGAGAATAAGTCCAAAGCTGGATGGAGCTCAACTCAGAGCAACAATGTTAAACGGAGCCAAAGAAAAGGGGCACTAGAGAAAGGGAAAACCTAAGGGTCCCAGAGGGTCCAGGAAGCTGTCAGTGCAGCCCCATGAGGTTCTTTCTGATGAGTCACTGTGATTTGGGACATGAGTCTCAAGCAAAAACTAGCCAGCTACCTGCCCTGGATTAATTAGATCAGGGTCCGATACCTGAGCCAGTGACATACCGTCTGGAAACAAGGAGGTCATTACTGTCTGCATCCCAACCACCACCCCAACACAGCTTGGAAGGAAAAAATTCACTAAAAACATTTGATATTAAATAGTGGCATATGTATCCACTCATGTCCTCTCTTGGAAAGGATAAATGCAGAGCACCCATAGATAGAGCATTTTGAACCATGCTGAACTGTTCCATGAGTCTTGGGGCCCAGATTATCTTCCAGCAGTGAAAGAGATGACACCCTGTCCCACCCTATGTCCCCCTGTGTGCTTGCAATTAATCCCATTATTATCCACTTCTGTCAGAGGAAGAAACCGAGGCTCGACATGTAATATTGCTATAAAAATGACAACAAAAAAACCCAAACTGGTTCATTGAGTGGCTAGAACTCACAGGCTGAAGCTAAATTGGATATTTTTCCCTATTCCTCACTGCCTCGCCAATACTTTGATAAATATAATTCAATCAGCAGTCTATGACAAGTTCTATCAAAACGTCAAGAGTTTTACTAGTCAGAATGAAAATGCAGGATAAAAAACATATTTGTGAATTTTACTAAACCCCATACTGTTGGACTATAATTCCTACTATTCAACTAACCCAGACTCATGCATCTCTATTCTATTGTGCTAAAAACACAAAGCGATGGGAGGAATAATGTTTTCCTTTCTCTCTGCTCAAGCTTTGAGCTTAAAACCGGACATAGCAAGCAGCTTTTGGTTTGAAAGCCAGGGAATTTGATAGCTACCACACAGATGGATTTTGCTTCATCTAAAATCTTATTTCCCCAATTTAGAACAACTGGCTATCCTCTACACTAAAAGTTTATTTGCCTGTTTTTCCTTTTCCACAAAAACCACAAATCATAATAAACGGTTATTATTTTTTTTTATTGGAACCACAATAACTTGTAATCTCTGGTAAGAAAACGTGAAAGGAAGGCCAAACAGACAGAAATTGGTTCTTGCATTATCGTCTTTATCCTGCACTGAGGCTCTTGGGAGGTAAAAGTTGGCATTATCAAAGGCCTCCAAGGCATACCAGTTGCCCAGATGTACATCAAGGAACAAAGTGGAACCTTTCCAGAACAAACAATTATCAAATTACAGACCTGTCACTAGGGCTTCCTGGGAAGGGTCAACACCTTCCCTTGTTCCCGACAGACAAAGAATGTGTGACAGGCAGATCGATACTTCAGTTAACTAAACAGCTGGCTAATAACAGAACTGACAGCACACAAAGGTGAGTTTGAAGACAATGAAATAAAAGTGCCTTTTTAATGGACTTAAAAAAAAATTTTTTTTGCCTATTCAACTGCTCGGTGGGCCCTCCTTTTCCTTTTTCTTTCACTAGATGAAGCTGATGGTGATTCTAAACTCAAATTTAAAAGAAGACATAACTCCCAGCTAATGAGGTACACATGGGGTGTGATTCGTTATGAACAAAGGAGTGACCAGGGAGGAGAAGGAAGCCAGCTGATCTGTCGGCCTCCTGCGGATGATGGAGGAGGCCCAAATCGATTGTCATTAACTAATGACTCTTCTCCTTTTGTCAGGATGAATTGGTTCATCCAGTGTGTTTTCCAAGTGTGTCAGGTGAATTGCATTAAAAAGCGTAAACAGCACTCTTTTCCATACACTCTGTCGAAAATCTTAACAGCTTAATTGTTGTTTTGCTGATTAGAAAGTCAGCGCTGGGTAGTAATTAAGGGCCTGGTCTGGGGCTACTCAGATTTTAAGTTTCCTCCATCACCTCATAGTGCTGGGGCCTTGAGCAATTTATTTACCTTCTCTGTGTCTCAGTTTCCTTACCAGCAAAACAAGGATAACAACAGGGTTAGTGTGCAAATTAAATAGATAGATAGCTACATAGACAGATTGATAGATTTTAAAAAATAAAATTAAAAAGTCATGTAAAGTGCTAGGTATGGTGACTGGCACATAGTAAGACAGTAAATGTGCCACAATATAGTTTTTAATCTTCTTTCCTTCCTTTTCCCAGTACCATGGGAACAACATACAAATATACCTTCTGCATCTTTTCAATGTAAAATATCCAGATTCTCAAAACCCTCATTTAATCAGTGATATCAATAATTCTAGCACCTCTCCTCTACCTGTGCTTTACAGTTATGAAGCACTTTCCTACCCAACAGCATTTTTAATTGTCACAAAATTCTGCAAGGGAAATAGGTTTGGAATTTCTACTGTAGAAGGAGGACCTGAAGCTGAGAGAGCTTATGTAACTTAATGTACTCAGCCACAAGTTGTAGATCCAGTCTAGTAAACTAGGTAAAACATTCAGATTCTGTAATCAGATCTCAGTTTAAATCTGCTTCACCACTTCTTAGCTGTGTGATAACGGGCGACCTGATTAACTTCTCCGAGCTTCGATCTCCTTATCTGCACAGAGATACCAGTCTATACCTATCTCATAGGTTGTGGTGAAGAGTAACAGAGACTAAAGTGAAGCACTTACCAGAAAAGTTGGGACGTAGTAAGCAGTGAATGTTATTGCTTCCTATCCATTACTATTGTTATTATCATCATCCTCATTATTAGTGATTAGGTAAAGTGCTTAATAGGGGCACTATTTTTTAACATTATTGTTGTCACAAAACCTGGTATCTTTTCACTCTATTATCTCCCTTCCTCCTCCTCTTCCTTTTCTTCCTCCTTCATTTCCTCTGCTTCCTCCTTTGGCAACATATGACATGCAGTTAACATATAGAATATGTGAGCAATCGTCTTCTTGTTACAGATGAAAATTTTGACATTTTGGTCTATGTTATTTGGTCCCTTGTGCATCAGTCCCCTTGAATGTGACTCCATGTGGCTTCTGCTGACAAACTAGAGTTTCTCCATCTGCAAAGTAAACCACAGACACCAGACCAGCAACCACTGCCTCCCGACATGTCATCTCTCTGTTAGGTAGAAGAATCTAACACTTAAGGAACATCATCCCTCGTATTTAGTGAACCTCCGCTACATGCTAGACGCTGCTCCAGGAACGACGATTCAAACGGTAAACCAAACAAACGTTATACGTTTGATACGTGTATGGTGGGCCTTATAATTGGTGGCGAGACAGAGTTAATCAAACAGTATCCGATCACAGCAGGGAAAGGTCTAAGGGGAAGGTGACCTGGTGCCATGAAAATACTTATGAGACTCCTGTGGGTCCCCAGGGAGGTTTCTCTGAGATGTCTCATATGCATGGGCTCTGACAGATGAGTAGCAGTTTAGCAGGAAGGCTGCGAAGGCCCGGGGTTCGAGAGACACAGAGCAGTGAAGGAACTGCAAAGGTGTGGCATGGCGAGAGTGCAGAGTTGGAGCTGAGTCCTCTGTTGGCCATGATAGGACTTGGGTATTCATCCTTAAAGACACAGGACCCTGATGGAAGTCGTGAGCATGCGAGGACAGGAGGTGGGAGAAAGTAATAAGATTTGTGTTTTGAAAAGACCACTCTGGTGGCGAGGGGCAGGTAAGAGGAGGCTAGAAGTGAGTGCAGGGAGACGAATTAGAAAGCCATAGCCGTGAGCAGTCATTTCATCAATCTTCACAAAAATGTTGTGAGGTAGTTCTTACCATTGGAGTTTTATAAATGAGGAGCCCGCGTTTCAGAGGCATTAATTCATGTCCTCCAGGGGCTAGAACTGGTCATTGGCAGCTGGAAGAATAGGTTGTCGCAGACAGAGACCTGGGTTCAGATCCCGGGCACAGCCTATCTGGTCCCGCGTCTGGTCCGCACATCTCGGGATCAGCTTGCGTGTGGAAAGCGGGCTCCTCTCACCAGAAAGGAACACGGATAGAGCCAAGTCCCGCAGTCTTTCATGCGACACATACCCCACATAAATTCATGCACGCGAGATTTTACAAGAATAGGTACTTTTTTTAAAGAAAAGGACATAAGATTAAAACGGCTTGGAAGCAAAGCTGTTCCAGTCTAGGGGGGAGCAGGTCTGGGAGGTGCAGCCCTGCCACCCCACCAGAGTTGCTGAGAATGAACTCAGCTCGCTTTTCCGGTCCCCTGCCCTGCTTCTCTCCTAGACGTCCGCCTGCCTCCGCGCCCGTGCGCAGGCGGAACCCTCCGCTCGCAGAGCCCAACCTACCACCGCTGCGCCTGTCACGAACCTGGTGGACAGCTCCCTATCTTTTATCGCCGTCATCTCAATATTCTAGTCGTCCTGGAAACCTTTTTGGACCTGCCCTCCCCCACCTCCCACCACAAAACTAACTCTTCCCTCCCCGGGCACTCCTTCCTGTCTCAACTCTCTCCCACACTGCACTCTGAGCTTCTGGAAGGCAGGGACTTTAGTATCTGGATCTCTATCCCGGCAAATGTTTGAGAACAAACGAATGGAAGGGAGGGTGGAAGAGAGAAAGAAGAGGGGAAAGGTGGGGAGAAAGAAAGAAGGGAGGAAGGGAATAGACTTAAAGTGTAGCTTGTGGGGTATTGCTTAAAGGATGCCACAAAGTGTCCAGATAAAAAATACTGAGTTACAATCGAGTCCCTCTTGACTTAGTGAAGAGGGAAAGAACTGAAAGTCATCGTGGTGTGACGACCAGGTTGCTGTGTCTGGGAGGGGGGAGGAAAGATTCATGTGACAGGGATGGATAGATTCTGCTCGCGAAAGGAAGGAAATAGACGATATTCTGGGTGGCAGCCTGACAAATGCCATCCTTTCCTGCAGAAATGACGTTGTTTCTGAGGAGCACGCATCCATGACTGAGAAGGCTTAGGGGAGCGCTGTGGGCCTTGTGCTGGTCCGCACTTTGTCGTTGGTTTAGGGTATCAGAGACCGGCTGGGGCTAGGCTACCACAATCACAAATTAGGAATGTTCTTAGGGACCACTGAGTTACAAATACACATTTTGCAGAAGAGATCACTGAAAACCAGAGAAGTTAAATGCCTTGCTCAAGGTCTCACAGCCAGTTAGTAGCAGAAGCAGGTTGTATACTCTGTGCCCCAGTGTGCCTTCCCCTGCAATAAGACAGGACCCTGACACACACTCATTCATGGTTCATGGAAGCGTATTGGTATTTTTCATTACTTAGATATTTCAGTCTAAGAAACATAAAACTATTCAGTCAACACTGATTGTATGACTCTGTGTAAGGCACTGGATTATAGAGGCAGCTTGGTATATAAGCAAGAATACAAGCTTTGGAGCCAGATGGACTTTATTTTATCTTCCTGGCTTCTCTGCTGTCCCAGGTGACTTTGGGCAACTTATTTGAGCCTTGATGTCCTTTAAGAGCTCTGCCCCATCTCCCAAGTGTGTGTTTGGGGTGAAAGGATGGAGCTGGGGTGGGTCAAATTGATGTGACATTTAAAGGACAAAGCAAGACTTGAGGTCTCCAGGGCTGGGGTCTAGAACAGAGAATCTTCACATGAAATAGCGCGGAGGGGCAGGCTGGTGAGAAACATGTAGAAGAGTGAATAGCACACCCCTGAGGGACCTACGAGCAAGACAGGGGCCTGAGCCAGTCAAGGAAGAGCCAGTTCTGTTCCAGTAGCAGGCTCCACCTGAGCTGGGGGGCGGCTGTGAAATGGGGCATCTTGGGGCAGAGGAAGGGGGTCCTGAATGCTTATCTAGAGCAGCTGGAGTATCAAGACTTAAGATGCATCTAGAAGATCAATAGGAAGGTGTGTGTAAATAACTTATTAAGAATAAATTTTAGTGGATATGAATGTATACCCATAAAATCAAGTGTACAAAAAATGTCACATCGCTTAATTTTCTAAAATCAAATTAAACACAACTTTGAACATAACTTTAAACACAACTTTGATCTCACCAAGCTGATAGAAAATCCAATCTCAGTAAATGTTGGAGTTCGTGGCCCTCGGGGCTCGCAGAGTTCCCAGCAGTCTGACGCACAGTACAGCCCCTCAGGACTTTACTCCATGTCAGCCATGCTTAAAAAGGGGCCAGTGGCCCCATGACCTTTCTGATTTCAGGAATTCTGCTTCTTTTATATCACATAGGGCACCTGGGTCTTTGTGAAGGCTGGGAGTCCTCGTAGCCAGGGTCCAGGCTTCTTGGTCTCTCAGACTTGGCAAAGGTTCTGCTACCTTCAGTGGGTGGGGAACCCAATTGAAAGGCTGAGGGTTTCCCAGGATACCTAAGACTTGCAGACCCAGACCTCTGAGTCCTTCCTCTATGGCCTTCCAGAACCTTCTCTTCTCTCTGTCTCTCTAATTTTGTCTCTGACTCTGCCTTTCCTTTCACTCTCATTACAACACTAAAAGCCTTTTGATTCTTTGTCTGTCTAAACAATGATTATAATCACCTTAAATAAGGGGCTTTCATAAAAGCCAGGAAGAGCAGTTTCTTCTGGGGTGAGGGAGTTTTGGCCTCCTCCTTAGAAGGGGAACAGGACCAGAGAGAGACAGTTACTAACAGCCCCCATTCTTGTCCTCTGTCCATTTTCCCACTTCAGAGGAAACAAAACACAATCAATAGCTCAGTAAATTACCTTGACACAATACAGTGCCTGAGTTTCGAATGATTTACTTAACTTTTAATTGTGGTAAAATACACATGACAAACTTTACCATCTTAACCATTTTTAAGTGTACAGTTCAGTATTGTTAAGTATATTTACATTATTGTGCAACCAATCTCCAGAAATTTTTCATTTTGCAAAACGGAAACTCTTCACCCATTAAACAATTACCCATCGCCCTCTCCTCCCAGCCCCTGGCAGCCACCATGCTACTTGCTGTTTCTATGCATTTGATTACTCTAAGTGCCTCACATAAATGGAATCAGATATTTGTTTTTTTGTGACTGCTTTATTTTATTTAGCATAATGTCTTCAGGGTTCATCCATATTGTAGCATTTGTCAGAATTTCTGTCCTGTTTAAGGCTGAATAATATTCCATTTGTAGGTATATACCACATTGTGCTTATCCATTCACCCATCAATGGGCACTTGGGTCACTTCACCTTTTGGCTATTGTGAATAATGCTATGAACATGGGTGTGCTGAACAATTTAATTTTAACACATAGAGGAGAGTCAATTGAGGAGTATTTTTATCTTAACATAACTTTTGGAGACTCACATGCCAGAGTTCAGGTACTCTGTGAAACCCACGGGAGTGTGTCACGGGGTGACCCTTGAGGGATAGTGGCTGGAGAAGGGATTGAGGACATCAGTTACTGAGGCCCAGGGGTGTAGCTCAGAACACCTCCCTCCCAGGACCATTGGCAGGATTAAAGGAAGTAACTGAAAACAAGCACCAGGCACACAGTGGGTGCCCCACATCCTCACAATCCTCTTCCCTTCCCTTGAACTTGCCTGGGTCTGAGTGCAGATGGCTGAGTACACTGGACCTACATTTGCTTGCAGCGCATCAAGTATTCCGAAAACGATTAGACTGCAGATTGTGCCTTCTGTATACTCCAAACATTTAAAATACCATTAAACCTCTGCTTTCCCAGCTCGGTGGGTTCCTGCAACCTACAGCTCGCAAAATTTCAGTGTCTGTGGGGGTCCATAATGTACTCCAGGCCCAACGCGGAGCTGCACATGTCTCCACAAAGCGATTATGGGCAAGAACGCGGGGCGGCTCGCCTCTTATTCTGAGATGGCAATTTTGCGTGACATTTCTCTCTCCCCTTGATTATGTATTTTTGTTCCCTGTGATCATTTTTCATGGGGATGGAGGGGGTCTGTTAGAGTTCTATAATCTAGTGTATGTAGATTTTTGATTTTTAGATTTTTATCCTACAGGCATCTAGTGTAGCAGAAAAACATAAGCTGCCGTGTTGCAGAGCATGAAGAGGAGAGAGGGAAGAGAAAGGGCATTTGTTAGTAGACTCCATTTATGGAGCACCTCCTGTGTCCCAGAGCCTGGGCTGCGTCTTTACCTCCACGATCACTCAACTGTCAATGCCGCCTGAGGGTCAGCGAAGTCAAATGACTTGACTTAGTGTTAAGTAACACTAAGGAAGTGCTAGTGTCAGGACTGGAACCCCGCCCTCGCTGGATCGGGTCACTGCACAATTTTTATGCAGCCACTAAAAGCCAGGGGCTACCCAGATCCAGGAAATATACAGGTGGTCAGACAGGTGCCTAGAATTTGCATTCCAGCAAGACTATGCTTCTCTGTTGCCTATGACTCTATGTCCAGGCAGAAGTGACTTCCACAGCGTAAAGTGTTCTGAGAGCTTAAAGAAGGACATAATCACATCCTTTAGGCTGGTTAGAAAACTTTATAAACCTGAAGACTTTATAGGAGGGAGGGCATTCTAGGAGGAGATTGTTGCTTGATCAAAGCGAGAGAACCTCAAGTGAGATAACGGAGACTGAGGAGGGAGCTGGTTCTCATCAAGGCTACCGTGAGGACTGAGCCTCCTCTCAGCCTGTTGGCTGCATCTAGAAGAGATCTCGGTGTGGGCCTCTGTCTGGGCAGCTCTCAGGAATCAGGTTCAGCATCTTGCCCTGGCTGGCTGCTTTCCAGGTGCCATGTCATGTGACTGCCAGGGAGCAGGAATTCCAGATAGAGTAAAAATGAAATAGGGAAGGGAAGTGGCTGTTCCCGATAGATCCCTCAGAAGAGGTCCTGTTTGGCACTTCAGGCACGTCATCACGCCTAAACGTCGGGTGGCTCTCCTCTGTTTACGGGGTGAGTTCAGCCTCCTCAGCCTGGCATGGAGCTGCTTTCACAAGTACCCTCCCCGCCCGCCCCCACACGGGATGGAGGAGGGGCCCCGATGATCCGATCCTCTCAAACCTCCCAGCCTGGCTACAGCATCTTTCCTCCTCCTGCATCCACTTGCCTGTCTCCATCTGCACGGGGGGCATCCCTAATTCATTTCTTAAGAGGAACTCGAAATTCTCTTCCTTAGTAACACCTTCCTCCTCTCTGCCAGGCAGAGCTAGGCTGGCAGTTCCCTCCCAAATGCTCCCACCACATGTTGTTACAGTTACTTTTGTGAGGATTCTTAGAATATGCTACTGTAATTGTCTGTGTCCTAGTCTGTCTGCTCATGGGCGTTGTGTACCTCCAGGGCTTAGGAGGAGTTTATGGAACAAATGAATGAATGGATGAGGGAGCGGCTGAGTGAATGAGTGACTTTTCCATCCTCACAGCCTGATGCAAGGTCTGTGCCCGTGGCAAGTGAGCAGGGGAGTGAATGAGTGAGGTAAGAGTGGAGAAATGAATAAGAGAGTTAACAGTGGGACGGGGATTGGATCCCTGCTCTGACCAACCCCTGTGCCCACAGGTGGATGTGGGAAGTGACAGGCATAGGGACACTTTCCTGAGACAGCTGCTGTGAACCTGCCATAGAATTTAGTGAGTGACAGATGGTACTCAAGCAGCTTCTCGGGGGAAAAAAAAATCAATTGACCTAAAAAAACACCTAAAAGAGGATTAAAATCTTAAAAGACAGCATGTGCCTGAACAATTCTGTTGCTGTGGCTTTCAGCAGGTACGTGGTGGAAATCTCTGGTATATGTTTTTTCCCCCACTTTCCCTTTCATGTGGAACAACATTCTCCAAAGCAGTGTCCCTGTCCAGTAGTATATATCAGTCAGCCACATCCCTCCCCTTACCTGCACAGGTAAATCCCATCTCTGCATATTGCAGTGAATGGCACATTTCACTAACGGCAGCCTAGGGGAGCAGAGAAAGGCCACCCTGGCCTTTGCAGAGATCTGGGTGCAAATCCAAACTAGACCACTTAACATGTTGGGGAATCATGGGCCAATTTACTTAATATCTCCTTATCTATAAAAAACAAAACATCCCCAGCCATCAGTGTTGTGAGGACCAAATGCCTTTTAGTAAGTGATCCCTAGGTGAGTGGGGTAAAGGCAGCAGGGAATGCAATCTGGAGAAGCAGGATGTGAATTGCTGCCTTATAACTTTGGAAAGCTCTCATAACTTTTTAAAGAGTTTTCATATTTCTTATTTGTTCTCTCAAAGAGACCTGTGATACAGGCCCCTGGTGTGGGATTTTAAAGCATGAGCATAAACAATCTCAGATCTGGAATTGCTGCCACGCTGTTAATTCTCTAGGCATCACGTGTTCCTCTGTCTTCCTCTTTCATTTACTTCCTTGAATTTCTTTCATTCATTCATTCATTCGTTCAACTATTCCTTCATTCATCCAATGATTAATTAATGAGTGCATCGCTCAGTTATTTACTTGTTCTCTCCTTCATTTATTACACATATAGTGAATATTTTCTCTGGGCCAGGCACTGCAGTGGGCACATGAGAGACACACTCCCAGTCTTCACGGAGCTCACTCCCCATGGGATGATGAGACACCTGTGCACACACGTACACCCAATTATAAACACAGTGTCAGGTGCTATAACAGAAGCCTGAACAGGCAGTTATGGTGACAGGGAGGGATATGTGGTTAAATGTGGCCTGGAAGAAGCAAGGCGGGCTTCAAGAAGGAGGTGATAGCGAACTCCAATTTCATCTTCAGAGACCAGTACCAGTGATACACTTAGAAGAGCTCTTTGCTGGTGGCCTCCCTTAGTTATGTGATTATAAGGCAGGATATTCAGCATCCATTGCCCTGGGGAAAGATTGGAGTAGAAAATTTTATGGCCTTTGCCATAAATGGCTGGGTGCTGGGGACATGACATTTTAATTTGCAAAAGAGTTTCAGAGCCTTCAGAGGACAGAGGGAACAGGACCCTGTTTCAGATATTAAAAGTAGAAAAATCTTGGCCAAGATTTGCTAAGGAGAATTCCCCAGGAAACTGGGGAGTGTGGCTGGTGACCCTGGCTCCACACAGAGCACGGGGGTGGAGGAGAGTCCCAGATCCAGCACTGCCAGGGCTGAGGCGGGGAGCTCCTCAGGACTGAGTGACCTTGACTCAGTGTCTTATTTGTGCAAGCAATAGATGAGTATCAAGTGTGGACAACGAAAGCTGTAACCTTGGAGCTAGTTCCCCCATGGAACTAGCAGAGGTCCAGCAAATTGTACAGCCAGGGTCTATCCAGGAAAACTGAAACCATTCTAGTCTTAATATGGAGAATTTGTTATGCAGATGATGCAGCAGCTGAGAAGCCAAGTGGAGCACTGTGGGGTGACCTAGAGATTAGCAATAGCAGAAAAATCAAGGGAAGGAAAGTGGGAGTTGTTATCTGACGCAGGAGCCTGTGGCAGAGATGAAGGGGAAGAAACACTCTTCCGTTCCCCTTCTTCTAATCTCCCGCTAATTCCTCCCATTGGCTGAAGCCATTTAGAAGCCAGCAGATAGAGAGACCTGGAAACTCCTGCCTGCTGTAATCAGCCTCTCCACCTTGCCATTCAGAGCAGAGCAGGAGAAGGGTGAGAATGGGGCTGAAGGCAAACAGACCGAGGCTGGCTCACAAGGGCATCCTTGGGGCACTGGACAAGTTCAGGCTGCGCAGAGCCTGTCTTCCACAGAGATGCTATCTGGCAGCAAGAAGTGATGGCCGAAGGAGACTGACCAGACTCTGGCTCTCTCTCTTGGTTTTACTATATCCTAGTGTTCCTGGACAATCCTTTTGGGAGCTGTGGGATATCAGGGAAGAATTCAAGAGGGAGTGTCAGACTTTCTATCAAGAAGGCATTCAAGTGCTTGTTCAATTAATTGACAAAGTAAATTGTATTTGAATGTCGTTGAAACCCAAGTTGGGAATGAGATCATATAGATTAAATGATAATATAGTAATAATCATACCTACTAGTATTGAGTTCTTACCATGTGCCAAGCACTGTATTTAAACACTTTACATGAATTAGGTCACTTAATACTCACTACAACCCTGTGAGGGTATATATTATTACCCCATTTTACGTATAAGGAAACTGACGTTTAGTGACTTGTGGAAGGTCATATAACTAGTCATTATCAAAGATGGATTTCAATCTCAGTTCCCTTGGAATACAAAAAATTTGCTTTTAATCACTATGGTATATGGCTGCAAAGGAATCAAAGTGTGTCCTTCAAATCCGGTTAGAATGTGGCCTGTCTCTTTCCACTAGAAGGAGTGTAGTCACGTGCCACGTGCTGGAGAACAGACTGCACATCACTAATGCAATGTGACGTCCCAGAAATCAAGTATCAGGACCCCGATCAAAATATATTTGCACAATGTGTAGCAGCGATAGTCTTCTCAGCTTCTGGAATTGGGCAATCTGGCACAAGTCCTGCTCTCCCCGCTGCTGGAGAGAGAAGTATGGTCCCAGGGAATGGAACAGGGGAAATGGGCTGAAACCAACCAGAGGAGAATTTGAGCTGATTACCCTGCAAAATATGTCCGAGCTCTGAGCTGTCACACTACGAGAGTTCCCCCAGAGACGGTGCAGAAGAGAAGCCCCATTGCCTTTAGCTCCTCTGCATAAGTGCTGTGTAAACACAAAGTACCAGATGATGGTTATGACAGTGTCCCATCAGCTAAGGATTAGTGAGGGCTCTTGGGAGCTGCGAACCAGGGACCACTGTAGAAACAGATGGAGATGGTCCCTGGTAATAACCCCCAATGCAACACATGGCAATACCACACACATTATCTCCTTTGATCCTCTCAATGGTCCCGCAAAGGAGGCAGAACAGATATTACCTCTGTTTTCTAAATAAGGCAACTGAAGCCCAGAAAACAGAAATGATTCACTGAAAATCATATAGGCCATTGGTAGAAGAGCTGGGATTAGGACCCTAGTCTTGGGATACAAGTTTAGATCTTATTGCCTTGCACTAAATTGAGGAGATATGGTTATGTTTTAGTGTCTCTTTCATACCTATCTGGGTCTTGGGGAGTTGAAATGACAGACCACCAAACAATTCTTTAACACTTGTATGAGTATCCTAAACAGAAATAAAGTTTGCTGTGACAGCAATGTCTGATTTAGCTTCAGATAACAAGATTATCTCAGGGAAAGGCCACTTATCTGTAAGGCAGACCCATGCAACACCAGGAAGGGATCCATAGAATGTACAAAGTGGCTGGCCCCTCACTTACCATGAGCCATTCATTTATAGGCTCCAGGCCTTCCCAGCCTCTAAATATCACTTGTAGTGCAAAGGTGGATTCTTGAGAAACTGCAATCACCTTTGCATGCCCTTTCAGGCCTCTTTGGGCCATTTTGTGGTCCTGAGTCCTTTGAAAAGAGCTTCAATGGGAGGCTGTGAGCCTGTAAAGAAGGGCTTGCCAGCCTGGGGCAGGCAGAGAAGACTTTGGGAGGAGAAGCTGTTGCTTCAGCTGAGGTTTGTAGAATGTGTAGGAGATAATCAGAGATCGTGAGCATGGCTTAGTCCAACCTTGCCATTTCCAGATCTAATTCACTTCAATTCAGCAAACATTTATCAAACGTGTCTTTATCAACTTTCTTAGGAAACTGAGACCCAGAGAAGTCAAGATATTTTCACAATCACCCAATGTGTTCATGGCAGAGCTGGGTTGACAAGACAGGTCTCCTGACCCTCAGGGGAATACAATATGTCTGGCATATCTCCCCCACCCCTCCACACCACGGCCCCTCTCTCTTGGAGCAAAGTAACACTGAGGGGCCTTCATCCTTATTTTCCTTTTTGTTAATGCCAGTTGTGAAAATACCTGACACAGAGATGTGTCATATTTCATGTGCAGGTGGAATAATGACTAATGATCTACATTATAATCATTGAGACTTTGCCTAAAAATTAGCTGATTGAATTTGTCAGATCTGACTATGGTTTCATGAGCCACAGTGAAATCACAATTTCATTTGACATGCATGAATACCAAAACAGCTATTTAACCTCAGGCAAAGCTAACCTATCTCATCTTGATGCTGCAACAGGCTGGATCCTTCCACTTGGAACCCAGAGAGAGGAAATGCTGAGTCAGCGGTAGTGCTTCCAGTGTGGAGCATCTATTGTAACCAAGGGTTGCATGTCCTCTTGCATATGTCATCACATGTAACACTCACAAAACATGAGAATTGTTATATTTACTTTACGTGTGAGAAAGCTGGGGCAGAAAAATGTTGTTAAATAATTTGCTCAAGATTGTATGGCTAGTTAAGTACGGGAAGTACAATTCATACCAGATTTGTCTCATTCCAAACCTCGTGTTCTTTTCCCTACACTGGGCTGCCAGAGAAAGAAATCTTTGAAAGAAAAGAAATAAAAAAGCAGACTCTCAGATTTGGAAGGAGCTTTATGTCACAACTATATTGGGGGTGGTCTTGGGGCCTCATGGGTCCTCAACCCCAGGGGGTGTCAGAGAAAGAGAAGTTAGAGCTGAGCTGGAGTAGGGCTGAGAGCAGGGTACAAAGCAGGTCCAGGACCAGGCTCTGGTGTCCTGCTATCAAGGGTGGTGACTAAGGACAGTTCATGTAATCACTGTCATCCAACTCACAATGAAATACAATTTTACATCCCTTTAAATTGTAAAATTTAAGAAGTCTTTCAACATTATACTAAGTTGTGAAGAGGTTGTGGATCAACAAGCTCTCTTATTCTTTGCTGGTGAGAACGTAAATTGGCACAACCACTTTGGAAAACAATTTGGCATTACTTTGTAACATTGAATATTCACAATCTCTCTCCCAGATACATCCGAGAGAAACACTTGCACATGTATAACAGAAAACATGTTCAAGAAATGTTCACAGCACTACTGTCTATAGTAGCAAAAACTTAGTCATGACCCAAATGCCATCCTCAGATAAAGGATAGAAAAAGTATGGTATATTCAGATAATGGAACATTATACAAGAGTCAAGGCAAATAACCTATGGTTATACACTACAATATAGTATTTTAGCAATATCGTATTATATTGAAAAGCTATCCCCAAAGATTATATACTTCATGATACTCTTTTTATAAAATCAACTAAAACAACTACAAAAGACTTTATATGAGGGAAAACATGGGATTGATGAATGCAAGGTTCAGGATAGTGTTATCGTGGGTCGGGGGAGGTAGTGGGATGGATAGTTGAGGACCACACATGTCGATGTAGGTTTTATTCACTATGGTAGATTGCTGTAGTAATGGCCTTAAGATGTCCATGCCTCCCTGTGTCTGTACCCTTGGGTAGTCCTCTCCCACACTGACCATGGGCTTGGTAAATGACTTGCTTTGGACAATGTTGTAATAACAAAAAAGATGGAAGCTGACTTTGCAATATGCTTGCACATTGAGCTTGCCCTCTCTCTCTTATCCTGGGAACACTGCAACCACTGCCTTCTGAGTACACTTAAACTAGCCTGGTAGAGAAACATGGCCCAGACAGCCCTGTCACCCCAGCTGACAACCAGTGCTAACCAACAGTCAGCACCAACCTCCAGACGACTGTGAGTAAGGTTAACTTAGACCATCCAGCCAAACCTGCCCCAACCGCAAGAACCATCCAGGTGAGCTCAGTGAATTGCTGACCCACAGAATCATGAACTAAAATCATTGTTATTTTAAGGCACTGATGTTTGGGGTACTTTATTACAGTAGTCTCCCCTTATCTGTGGGGGATACATTCCAAGACCCCCAGTGGAAGCCTGAAACCACAGATAGTACCAAAGTCTATATATACTATGTTCTTTTCACTTAAAGGAAGCACTTACGGCTTCTCTTTGGCATATCCAAACTGCCAGCATCCCTCCTCTTGCACTTTAGGACCATTACTAGGTAAAATAGGTGTTACTCAAACACTAGCACTGTGATACTGTGACAGTTGATCTGATAACCAAGGTGGTTACTAAATGACTAATGGGTGGATAGTGAATACAGTGTAGATACACTGGACAAAAGGATGATTCATGTCTCGGGCAGGAAGAAGCAGGATGGCGTGAGATTTCATAATGCCACTCAGAACGGTGTGCAATTTAAAACTCATGAATTGTTTATTTCTGGAATTTTCTATTTAATATTTCCAGACTGCAAAACCAAAGACAAGGGGGGACTACTGTATATGGCAAACCCAACCAATTTAATTTTTTATGTAGGGTGGTGATTTATTTTATAACAAACAAACAAATGAGAACGTTATATGAGCCAATGATAAGAGCACATACTGGGAACCAAGGATGACAACTAATCCATATCTATGCACCTGAGGCTCATTTATAAACAAACAATACCAACAAAAACAAACCTCATCTCTTAGCTTGATAATTATATCAGCCTGCAAACCCATCTCCCCATCTCGAATTCTTTGTTCCTTGTAGCAGACTGCTCACTGATAACCCTTCCCCCAACCCTCAGTTCATTCTATGACTAAATCCTCCCTAATGAGCATAAGAGGAAGTGATGTGTGCTGATTCCAAGTCATCTTAATCAAGACTCCTGTCCTGGACTCCCTTCTTGTTCATTCCCACTGTCTGGAAATGGAAAGGGCCGGAAATGCTGAGACACCAATTCTGAGGATAGCACACCTGCCCTGCCCGCTTGGGTCCCTGGTGGCTTGTGAACTCAGAGCTTACTTTCTTTACTTAACTTGAATTGCTACATGAGAGGGAAATCAATTTATATCTTGTCTGAAACACTGTAATTTGTGCATCTCTGTTACAGAGCAATTCAGGTTTTGCTCTAATAAACTCTTCCATACCAATTCCAACAATAAGCTACAGTGATCTTCCTGATAAAAAAATTCTTTTAAAAATGGAAATGCTTTTATTGTTTTTCTTCATTGTAAAAACTCAAACAAAACAGAAATGTACAAAAAAGTATAAATCCTGAAGATATCAAGTGGTTTGGAATGTGTCATTCCGCAGGTTTTAATACGTGTAAAATTGCATGTGCTTATATTGATAAGATTGTACTCTTTATATTGTAGTATAACCTGTGTTGTTTATTTAATAATATATTATGGATATCTTTCCGTGTCAACAGAAGACCTATATAGTAGTCCATCCAATGGATGTACAGTATTATTTTGAAAGCCTCCTGTATGGCTGTTTTCATCTTTTCACTGTTTCATAAAAACTGTCAGGAACACTCTTACATTAATTTCTTTTTGTGCACTTATCCAAATTATTTCCTTAAGATATTTTTTAGGAGAGGAATTTCTGGGAGAGAGGATATTGAATACATATAAAACATACCTTATCTGTTGAAATATTTTAAAGAATCCCCATTTCTCTTAAGATAAAGTTTAGACCCAAATGGCCTGGCATACTCCAGCAGGGCTCTTCCTTACTAAGCTTACACTGGTCCTTCAAGCCCATATTTTAGCTAAATTGATTATAGTTTTCCATTAAAGGCATCAAGTTATTTCATAACTTTATCTATCTCATGTTACTTCTTAGGTCTTTAGTTATTTTATATTTATCTGTTCCATATGTGAGATACACACACACACACACACAGACATGCACACACACCTTCCATTGTAAGCTAACTTCTTTCTGTTCTTGAAGATCTAATTCCATGTCACCTATTCCAGGAAGCCATTTATTATAATTTCCCTCAGCTTGATCATATACCACCTCCTGTCTGCTTCTACAGCAATTCCACCTATTTTCACAGCACTTACCACATTCTGCTATGCTACTTATTGTGTTTACTTATTTTTTTTTCCTGTCTAGATTATGCTGTCCTGAAAGCAAAATGTGTTTGTCTTTGAATTCTCCTTCTCAGAATGATGACTGGAACCTAGTAGATATTCATGAGACTGCACATACACCTTGGTTTTCCCCAGGTATTCTGGGTGATGTTGTCACCAAGATTTATTCTAGACCCCTCTAAATAATATTTCAGTGCCCGTGAATATCCCTCTGGCCACAATTAATATTGTCTATGGCACTGGGGTAAGTCTATGATTGCATAAGCAAGCCATCAGGGATTCCATATAAGCAAAGGAAATGAGCAAGGTGGGAGTTGAAATCTTGGATTAAAGTTTGAAGGTCATCATCAACTTGGCCCTAGACCTCCTGGATATTCCTAGGAAAGCTGAAGATTCGTACTGTGTCAAAGGTTTGAATGAATAACTACTCTCCTAGGATGTGAGAATATCGTGTGTTGCTGGTGAAGAGGGGTTTGGTTAAAATCTAAGAGTGGCAGCAGGAGGTCTAGGGCATTCCTTAATGGTGGAGGACCAATTTCTATACTGTGGACCACCATTCCTCCTTCTACTTCCATGGCACAACAATTAAGCTAAAATAATGGGCCAGATTTAACATAAGTAAGATTACTCAGGTCACAGACTGTCAAGACCGGAAAGAACCTTTGAAAAATCACTAGATCATCTTCTAAATGAAGAAACTAAAGCCTAGTGACGAAGAGATTTGCCCAAGAAACGTAGTGAGTAAGCATAGAGACAGTTTTAGATACAAGGTATTTTCTCCTCCCAATCCTATGCCACTGTGCAGTACTTTCTAAGACAGAACACTTCGGCCTCTCCTTTTTCTTTTCCAAGACACTAAGTTAAATATATTCAAAATGCATCATACTGCTTCTTCTCTAATTATCATGACTAGAATGAAGAAGTGGTTCTGGGAAAGGGAGAATTTAGATTAAGTAAATGTTATACATATTGATAATATCAAAATATCATAAATACCAATGGATATTTCAAAGAAGTCAAATTCACTGAAACCTATTCACTTCTAAAATTCACTTCTAAAATAATTGTTGAAACTTTCTTTGATGATCCAGAAAGTTCAACAACAGTGGTTCAACGAATTTCTCAAGTGCTTATAATGTGCTGGCCGCTGTCCTAGGGTGTGTGGACACCAAAAGAAGCAACCTGAGACATTCCTGTTTCAAATTCCTCATGCTAAACAGTAACTAGCATTGAATCAATGAAGAAAAATCCTGACAATATGAATATTCTTGTTGTTATTATCTTAGATGCATTTATGATGGCTGTGTTAGAACCACTTGAATCATCTTGCTGAAGTGAATAAATTAGTAAATACCATTGTGTTGAGGAACCAACCAGAGTTCAGTCATTGACCTTGGACAAATCTTTTACCATCCTATGTTTCCATGGAAATGCCTATTATTGAATGTTAGAATTTATAGAACCTTTGGAGATCATCTAATCCACTACTCATATAACAGATGAAGAAACTAAGTCCCTACAACACTAATTTGTCCCAGATCCCAAGTGTTGTTTAGTATGAGAGCCATGAAGTGGTCCTAGGTCTTCTGAATGCTCACCAATTCCCTTTTTATCACATTGGACTAATTTCTCGGAGCAGACAGACTAGGATGGCCCTCATTAGCCCCTCTTCCTGGCATTCACGTCTTTGTGTAATCCTCTCTCCTTCACTGAACAAGACCTGTTAACTGCTTTTAACTAAGAGACTATAACACAGGTTATGGAATATCACTCCTTTGATTAAATTACATTATAGAAGACTCTCTTTCACTAGCAGATTCACTTGCAATTAGCCAAAAACCTGAGTGAGCTTGAAGCAGGTCTTCCCTAGTCCAGTCTCTAGATGACAATGCCGCCCAGTCAAAACCTTGATTTCAGCGTTATGGGTCCCTAAGCAGAGGACACAGCTGAGCTGTCCTGGAGTCCTGAACCACAGAAACTATGGGATATTAAATGTATCTTGTTTTAAGCTGTTAAAGTTGTGGCAATTTGTTATGCAGCATATAAACCACTAGATCTCCAATAGAAATATCTGGGATTTCAATAAATCAAGACACCAAAACTATGTAACATGACTGCAGTCATATATTAAAAACAAAACACAAAATTAAGTGGCCTTGGTATCCGCAGAACCTCAATTGAGATGGAAAAACGTGAGGTGTCCAACACAAGACATCTTAGACTGAGTGTTCTTTCTGAGGCTCTGTCTGCTGTTCTGAAGTCCTAACAATAACAGAGACTTTGTTCTGCCTGAAAGGTAACTGAAGCTCAACTCCTTCTTGCATATGAGGGAAGCATTTGTACATATAGAAAAAAGGCCAAATGTTAGAACATTCTGTCTGTTGCTAAGCATAGAGGTAGAAGTGAATATGGTTGATAAGGACTGAATTTTAATAACTTAAAAGAATTAAAACATTATTACCAATGTATCAGAAGGTTATTATAAGGATCATAAGGATATATGGCTTTTACCTGAATTAGGGCATTATATTAATCATAATAAAATCTATACCTCATTGGTGTCAGCCAAAATGTGGTCAAAGGTTGGACGTTTATGCTCCAAGGAGATATATGGCACCCTTCCATAACAAGGATGTCAACTAGGTTTCATCTTGTATGCCAGTTGTAATTGATTAGTATTGGCAGCTTGTATTGAATTAGGCTTCACAAGAAAGTATGCTGTAGTCAACCAGCAATGTCTACCATCAGCAAGGGAGGGTGAAGCAGCGGGATGCACGTCATCCCTGGGCAGTAGATAGGGTTGTGGACTTCATATTAAAATATATGTAGTCAATGGGCAAAAGATCTGAACAGACATTTCTCCAAAAATGATATACAGATGACCAACAGGCACATGAAAACATGTTCAACATCATTAACTATCAGGGAAATGCAAATCAAAACTACAACGAGGTATCTCCTCACTTCCATTAGAATGGCTATAATTAACAAGACAGGAAACAAGTGTTGGAGAGGATGTGGAGAGAAGGGAACTCTCATACACTGCTGGTGGGAGTGCAAACTGATGCAGCCATTATGGAAAACAGTATGGAGATTCCTCAAAATTTAAGACTAGAACTACCATACGATCCAGCTATTCCACTGCTGGGTATTATTCCAAAGAATATGAAAACACTAATGTGTAAAGATACACACACCCCTATGTTTATTGCAGCATTAGCCAAGACTTGGAACCAACGTAGATGCCCATCAAAGGACAAATGGATAAAGATGATGTGGTATGTATACACAATGGAATACTACTCAGCCATAAGAAACGATGAAATCTGGCCATTTGTGACAGCATGGATGGACCTTGATGGTATTATGCTAAGCGAAATAAATCAGAGGGAGAAAATAAAATACCGTAAGATCTCACTCATAAGTAGAAGACAAAAACAACAACAAACAATCACATAGAAATAGACATTGGATTGGTGGTTACCAAAGAGGAAGCAGGGAGGGAGGAGGGCAAAAGGGATGATTAAGCACATGGGTGTGGTGATGGATTTTAATTAGTCTTTGGGTGGTGAACATGATGTAATCTATACAGAAATTGAAATATAATGATGTACACCTGAAATTTATATAATGTTATAAACCAATGTTACCACTTAGTTTGAGTCCTGAAAACCATATTCATCCACTTGGTGATTTGGGGCATGTCACCCAACTTCTCTGAGCCTTAGCCTCTCCAAACAGTTATCATCTTAAATATTACTGAGAATTATTAAGATTTTCTACGTAAAAGTACCCCGAAGAGTGTTAGGCCTCTATAACATCTTTTTTTGAATAAGGAAAAGTCCTTATTCATAACTGTCGAAACTTGGAAGTAACCAAGATGGGCTCTAGCAGGTGAATGGATAAACTGTGATACATCTAAACAATAGAATATTACACAATGTTAAAAAGGAATGAGCTATCAAATCATAAAAGACAGGGATAAATATTAAATGCATGTAATTAAGTGCAAGGAGCCAGTCTGAAAAGGCTATATACTATATTCCAACTATATGACATTCGGGAAAAGACAAACTATGGAGACAATAGAAAGATCAGTGGTTGCTAGAAGTTAGAGGGGAAGGAGGGATGAGTAGGCAGGAAGAACACGGAAGTTTTTTTTACACAGTGAAAATATTCTGTATGATACTACAATGGTGGATACACGTCATTATAAATTTTCCCAAACTTACAGAATGTACAACACCATAGTGAACCTTCACGTAATAATCTATGGACTTTGGGTGATAACAATGTGTCAGTGTAGGTCCATTGTTTGTAACAAATGTGCCATTGTGGTACGGGATGTCAGTAGTGGCAGAGGTTGTGCATGTAGGGGGACAGAAGGTATACATGGGAACCTTTTGTACTTTTCATTCAATTTTGCTATGAACCTAAAATTGCTCAAAAAAATAAAGTTTATTAATATAAAAAGTCAAATTCCTTTGACTCTTTGGATAGAGTCAAGCAGGTGAGTGAAGAACTCAGGGATGAAAAGTAAAAGTAAATGGCATTAGAGATGAGTTGCAGATATCAGTGGACTATGGGGGGGAAAAACTTTAGTAACTAGATAGAGGTATGAGATCAGAAGAAAGTGGGAATATGAAAAACATAGAGATGAACATAGCAGGAGGAGATAGTCCAAGTGCCAGATGTCGGAAATGGGCTGTGGTTTGAATGGCTAAAGGACAAGGTAGAAGGTGCCACCTCTGAGTCTCTCTCTCTGTAGGAAAGCCATGAGATTCACATCACTTAGAACTGCATGTTAAAAAGCACCTGCTTTCAGAGTACCGCCATCTTAGTTCCACCAGCCGGATACCCACTTGTATAATCCCAAAGGCAACATGGAGAATGGTGTGATGTTCATTCCTGAAGCGATTAAAAGAACAGAGACATCTAGTTAAGGAGATGGATCAATAAGGAGGCAGACCAGGGCTCCCTCACCCCTGCTGAAAAGTAGGAAAACTCAGGGAGAGGTGTCCTCAGCTTCAAAAATGAGCATCCAACTCAGAAGTCTGAGTGTGAGCTGATGCTCAGGTCAGGACAAGGTCTAATGGCTGCCTTAGGGGCACAGATGGCAAACTACCCCTAGAGATGGAGGAACGATCTGCTTCTGCCTCGATACCACCTTTAGAGGGGGAAGAAAATCAGAAAGTGTTGTATAAGACTCTGCGATGCGAACACAGTGATAAACTGCTTGGTCCTTGCCCTCAGAAAATTAAGTCTCAGGGGGAGAGAGAGAGAGTTAACTAAGTATACTACACGTCACTCTATGCTAGGTGCTATATAGCAGAGAAATGAAAAATAGACTATGGTAACATAGAAAAGCATTTAATTTTGAAAAGTGTCAGGATCTGGCTATGCCATTTAGACTCACAGCAGAAATGAATTTTCCTGACTTCTAGGCTTTCCCTGCCAATCAAAAGAGTGGAATTTAACAATCTCATTGTCCAATGGATTCAAGTCTAAACTGTAACATTTATTAGCAAGTCATTTAACCTCTCTGAAACTCCTTTTTAAAAACTTTACAAATAAAATAGAACTAATGATAATATCTACTTATTAGTCATTTCCTAGCAAAGCAGTGTTGAGTCAAATCCTACTTAACAGTGTTGGTGTGAGGGTCACTTGGACCAACAGTTACAAATACACTTTGAAAATGGCAAAGTACTATAAAAATATAAAGTACTGACACCGTTTTTAAATTGTATTATTTAATATTCAACAAAACTAATTAGAATTTATGTTCCTTAAGGGCTAGAAGAGCACATTTTTATTTCTGCCATTTCTCCTTTCTAGAAAATATAATGCTAGTACTATGCTTTGAACATGGAGTCTTTTCAGCAAAAGTCTTGGGCTAAAGGATGACTTTCCATCCTTCTCTGAGAACAATGAGGGTTAACAGGTTGAGGACTGTTTTACAAACATGAGCTACTATGTCACATTTCAGGATACAGACACAATCTAATATTTCTGGTCAAGAGAGAAAAAAGTATTAAAGTTATCATATGCATAATTTATAATATATATTCATACATATATATATATATATATACACGGGTATATATATATATCCTAATGCCTTCTCCACAGTGCCATATAGCTGCTAAAATTGACACCAGCTACATTAAACTAGATATAGTCTCAGAGTGGAGCTTTTATAACTTTGTAGCTAGATAAAGCCATATCCTTTTAGTATGAATCTCTTATTTATTTTTGTGAACATTTTTCTCCATATTATATGCAGGAAACGTATTTCTTAATTTGCCAGTCAATTAAAATGTGCTTTGATAAAGAGTAAAAAAGATTCAGCACTGTCTCTGAGGACAAATGTGTGTTTCTTAATGTAACAGTCTATTTAAAATGTGGTTTGATTAACGTCTAATTCTCAGAAGGTGCATTTAAGGGAGAAACAGGCAGGGTTATCAGACTAGGAATTGTCAGAAAGGGTCGGTTCCTGTTTTATTTCAACCATCTATCTTTGTAGTTGGTAATGTTTTCATACCTTTACAACATTTTATAAATGAAGCCCTTTTGATATCCTTTCAAAAGATGCTTAATAAAGTAGAGAAACCAACATTTTTTTTCCACCAACTGTTCATAGCAACTGGAAATGGTTTGCAGAGAAAAGGAAAATCACTTCCCTTCAAACTTGCTCAGTAGGGATGAATGGTTAGATTCAATTTTTTCACAACTGTGTTTCATTTGAACACAAATCTCTCCCTTCCCCCACACCTGCCTTTCATAAATGTGAGCCACGGCTGATGCTACAAAGAGCAGCAAACCAAAGAAAGAACAGTGAGGCACTATTTTAGGTTGTAGGGAATATATTACAGAGAAAAGAGGCTGAATTCAGAATCTGAAAACCTGGAATCAAATTTCTACCTTCATGTAGTAATTGGGTCCTTTGGCAAGTTACTCAAGCACTAGAAGTTTAATAATCTTAATCATAATTTTTCTGTCTCTAAAATGGGGAATAATAAAATCTCCCCTTCTTGTTTTATATGCTTGTATGTAAAATTTAAAAAAGATCATTATCATCATCATTGTTAATGTTTGTGAGTGCTTCCTGTGAATCAAAAATAAGTGGAATATATGTAGTATGTATTAGGGATCCACTAATAATTACAACAGCCCTATAAGGTATGTCCTATCTGCATTTTGTGGTTGAGGAAGCAGAGTGTTAGGGAAGTTAATAGACTTGCCCAAGGTTACAAGTAAATAAATGATACAGCCAGAATTCAAATCCAAACAAATACTGAGTCTGTGCGGTTAACCACCTGCCCAGTTGGGTGAGCAGTGTGGGGCAGGTTGAAGAGAGACCAAAGAAAAGACCAGGAGACAGCGAACGAGACATATACGTTTATTAGAAGTTACTTACAGGGAGGTCCAGTGGCGGCTGACTGGACAGCAATGTGCACCTGCAACCCGCGGGTGGAGAGGGGGTTGTTTATATAGGCAGGGGACACAAACGATATATGTTTATCCAGAGGGGCTGTCCTTGGTATAACCAGTGTTCCCAGGAACAGTAGCTCACGTGGAGGTGCTGTGTCCCTTTAAGATGTGATGTTTTTTAAGTGAGATAAGTTAAGATCCAGGCTGGCGGGGCCCTGGATTGTTGCAAATCCCAGCATCTGGGCGTCCTGCCCTGAAGGGAGCCAGAAGACACATGGTTGCAATGGGCTCATGGGCTCTTGCTGAGCAAGCAAGGTGCAGGCCCTACACCACCATATGATACCACCTCCATGATCACGGATATACACACACTTAGGACATCATAAAACACTAAGCAAATGCATAGAGATTACTATTTTCAATTTAAGTAGGAGCTTAGAATGAGTTAAAATTCCTAGCAAAGTGTCTGCTACTTAGCAAATCTTGATAGATGGTGTCGGTCCTGATTTATGTCATATGTTAACACTTCACAAGAAAAGAGACCACTTTGCCACTCTTGGCCTTGTAAAGCTAGAGACAGGTATGTAGGACTATCTTCTCTATCCCTATTCTTCCTTTCCCCTTCCCACAACATGCAAATTATGCTGACTTATGCCTTGGGTTGGAACTAACCTAACGAAACCTCTCTAATTTATCTTACAAATATTTATTGAACATCTACTATGACTCAGTCCCCTATCCACTGTGTACATTCAGGCATGTAAGAACTCTCCAAAAAAAAGAAGATAAAATAGGCCAAAGCTATTATGAAGCTATAAGCTTAGAGTCTTATGGGAGTTCAGAGGAAGGGCCAGGAACTTCAAGGAAAGTGTTAGTTTTCTCTAGGAAGAGAAGATGGTAAGAATATTCTAGGTTGTGGACCCGCGCATGCAAAGGTAAGAAGGCCAAAGAGAGCAGGATATGTCTGAGCTGAGGGTGTATTTGATGGACTTGGATTCAGGCCATCAGGTGTGGGCCAGTGTGACTGGGGAGTGAGCAACACGGAGGGATATGATGGGAGAGGTAGGTAGCTACCCAGAGAATGCTGGGCTAAATAAGGCTGGGAAGAACAGGACACATAGCCCAAAATGCTAGCGCCCTTATCTGTTTACTGAAAGTGTCCTATTAAATACCATCAGGAGAAAACCTGATGTGACTCTGAAATAAGAATTACAAAGGGCCTATGGAATCTGCTGGTGTTTTGAAATTGCAGCACTGTCTCCAGCTTGTACTTGCCAATCGCCACTCAGGACCATGGTTGAAAGGTACTACCTTCCAATTCCGAGTACCTGAGAAATGTTTGCAGAATGGACATGGTTCAAGTCCCTTTGCTGATTGTAAAATACGCAGTTTTTTTTTTATCAAAGATGGAGCTCGGTCAGTGGTTTAGGTGGGATACAAGCATATGGTCTCAACTTTCATTTCAGTGATGATCCTGTCAAATCTCAAGCTGACATGCCTAAAACATCAGGCTAGGGCTTTAGATTAATGCTATGTTTCAGGGTCTGAAACTCTCCAGTTTGGGGAGGGAACCCCAGATAAACTTGGCTGGCAGAGATTTTAACAGCACATTCAGAGTCCAGCTTGCTCTAGCGTGGCAGCAATAGCTCAGCACTGCTAATAGGAGTAAGCAAATATAACTAGAAGCCACAGGCTGACAAGATATTTCAAGGTGGAGGGAGCTAATTTCAGCCTCACTCTTTTTCTCATAATCTCATAAGTATTCTACATTTTCAGGAAAGCCATTCCTTCAGAAGAAGGGAAGAAAGAAAGCATGTCCCAACCACTGTGCTGTGAATTATGCACAAATATCCCCGAGAAAGGTCTCATTTAATCCTCAGAGCTTGCTGAGGTGTTTTAATCCCATTTTACAGGTGAGATTATGAATTTCCCAGAGGCTGAGGGACTTGCTCATGTTCTCATGGTTAGCAGGTTACAGAGTAGGCCTCCAAATCCATGAGTCATACTACATCTTCACTCTTTTTTTTTTTTTTTTTTTTGTGGGGAAGACCAGCCCTGAGCTAACATCTGTTGCCAATCTTCCCCTTTTTGCTGAGGAAGACTGGCCCTGGGCTAACATCGTGCCCATCTTCCTCCACTTTTTTTTATATGGGACGCCGCCACGGCATGGCTGACAGGCAGTGACGTCAGCGGGCGCTCAGGATCCGAACTCGCAAACCCCGGGCTGCCAAGCACGGACTAAACCGCTACGCCACCGGGCGGGCCCACATCTTCACTCTTTTTATTGGTCAGCAAAACACTCAGATAGTTAGTGCCTTGACCTAATTGATCTTAAAGCTTCTTAAACCAATTCTCTGAGACGTGGCTTCAGATATGTTTGTTAGCCTCCTTAGCTTTTTATCATTTAAGTGTGAACAATTTTATTCAATGATAAGGTCTTGAGTAGTTTTTATGTGCCAAGTATCATGCTACATAATAGCGACACAAAGTTGGATGGGAACCAGTTTTGTCCCCACTTATATGTTTACTTAGTCAACATATACTGAGCATCTTCTCTGTGCCAGGCACTGAACTAGGTTCCAGGAGCCAATTACTTAACAAGACAGCTGGAACGGCTTCTAGTCCAATGAGGCTCATTCACTTTGGAGGCGGTAATTTTAAGCCTTCAGTTGACACATATGATTCTTCGTTTCTGGTTGAGGTGAGAGATTTTTACTGACCTATACATACTTATTCACCTGGGCCCTAATATCATATATTTGTAAGACCTCTATAATAAGATGAAAGATGAAGAAAGGAAACAGAATCTAGATTTGATCCTTTGCTCAAATATGTTTCAAAATCTTATCCATCGGAACAACTACTGCTCAAGAGTCATGCTTAAGAAAACACTTTCAAGAAGAATGTGCTTATCAATTTGAATCCTTAGGAGTTTCCTTTGAAGAAAGCCCATCTCAAAGTGGTGGTCAGTCTTTGAGCCTAGAATACTTTTATCCACTGTTTCTGCTAGAAGGTTTCTGATAATGTCATAGGACCAGGGCAATAAAGGGTTAACCCAACCAAACTAATAATAATTTTTTAAAAATCTAATGAAGCCAGCAGTGGCATAGAAACACAACATTTAATGCATCTATTTACAGAGTGAGATCCAATGTAAGAGTGGATAAGATAGCTCTTTACATAAAGAGACAACATGTTTATTTAATAGGCATATATAGTGGATGTCTTTTCTATGAAATCATACAGTATATTTTCTATTCAGACATTATACTTAGCTGGGTAGAAAAACAATTATGGGAAGGATTCTAATATATTTAGAGTAAATGGGTTCTGGGAAATTTGTCTAAGAGAAAAAGACAGAAGTGCAACTTACAAGTTACTTTCAAAGACTGATGATGAATTTCCTGGAGTCGTCTACCCACTATAAGCAATAATTTAAATTGTCGTCTTGGCTCTTTAGAATTACAGAGCCATTAAAAAAAAGTCCCTGGAGATGGGAGTGTTAACTGGGAAGGGTCACAAGGAAACTCTCTGGTGTAATGCAAATGTCCTGTATCTTGATAGGGCTGGAGGTTACATGGGTACATGCGTTAGTCAAAATGATTGGACTATGCATTTAGCTCTATGTAAACTACATTTCAATAACAATACAAATAAAAGGAAGGAATTTTCGCTTGTTTCTCAAGACCCTTGCTTGTACCTTATTTAGACCCGGTGTCTCACACTCTGTGGAGGTGACTCAAGGCAATTGAATATTAATTTATTGCTTACTCTAACAAAGTCTTGTGCTAAGACCATATCCTACTGTTGAGATGGCAGAATAGTGGGATTGTTGTGTGCATGTGTGTTTGTTAGCATTGTGTATATTCATGTGCATGTGTCCCATGCCTTCTTTGAGCCCCTTTCTTCATGTACAGAAAGGGAATAGTAACATTTGCTCTGTCTTACTCATAGATCTGTGGTTTGGTTCAGTGACACCACATATATGCAAGAGCTTCAAAAACTCTTAGCACTAATGAGCTGTCTGTGCCCAAATAATTTTTTGCTAATTCAAAAGAGTATGTGTGTGGGGGTATGTAAGTAGGGACGCAAGTGCCCCTGGATTGCCTATTAACTTTCCTCCCCTCAAAATCCTCAGGGTTCAAAGTGCTCTATTGTCTCCTGAGTGCATATCTACTGAGTTCTTACAATGTGCTATTTGCTGCAGAGACTCTGGAGATCTGGACCTCATTTTTTTCTGGGTTGGTTCCTTAGGGAACTAGGCTAAAGGCCAGCCCTACTGAGATGAACCATGTGACCATTTTCCTCTGACCCCAAGTGTATCTTCTGCACTAAGCATATGCATCCAATCTCAATGAGCTGGATGAGCTCCTCACCCATGGAGATTGAAAGAATAGCATTTGTCCTTCAAGGCTGATGTCAGTCTGCTAAAAGGGGTGGAGTGGATGTTTTTGAAGCAAATAAAGCACTAGGGGTCTTGCCCCAGTGCTCCAGAAGTGTGAGTTGCTAGGGTGTGGGAGTTGAGATTGGTATATTCTTTTCAGTGATCACTTTTCCTCCATGATGATTTTCTGTAAAAGGTTTGCTGTTGCATACCTTTACAGCAACCACAAGAGTTTCAGTTCAGGACTCGGGAATGTGGCGAACCCACTCTCGAGGGTCATTAAAAGAGAGTGAAGGAATGGTTGGAGATATGAAAGGGAGGCAACTCAGAGTAAGTGCAGAAGTGTGTGTGTGTGTGTGTGTGTGTGTGTTGTAATAATGACTTGGGAGAGGTAAAGGAAGCAGGATCATCTGTGAGCCAAGAAAGATCTGGTAAGACCTAGATACGAAGGACTAAGAACATAAGTTTTGACTTGAACGCCTCAGTAGCTGAGCTCAGAACACAACCCTGGTTTTCTGAAGTATGCCCCGCTACTTACTGATCACTCAGAACTTTCTCCATCTTAAGTGTTCATAGTTCCTAGGAGTTTGGGAACAATTGTAAGAAGAGCCATTCAAATGTTCTAGTCATAAAAACAGAAAGACATATCCATGTGGAGGAAAACCCAGAAACAGACGCCTCACCCAGTGCATAGTGTTCACCAGACACATGTGCAAGGCTATCCCAGAAACCGCAGGGGAGCAAACCCTGAACACTTTCAAGAGGTAGTAAATGAAAATTAATGGCACAGAAGCCATTATTCCTAATTTAGGATGCATAAACTATCATTAGTGCTATCTATATTGAGTGTTCTGTCATTACCGCTTTATTTTAGTAAACAGAAAGTCTTTTATAGGTTTTACTCCTCATCTCCTTCCCACTAAATCTTTATTTTTTCATAATGTCTTAAGTTCTCATAATATGAACCATCCTTCCCTGGCATTTTTCAGCTATTAACAATCTTAATAGTTTTATTGTATTATAAAAATATAAGTTCCTGTTTTTTATGATTACAGAAGTAAGAATTATGTATTGTGATGAATATGAAAGGAATGGCAGCTTACAACCTCCCTGGGCCTCAGTTTCTTTATCTTCAAAATCTGCTCATGCGAGGGAAGTTCTTAAAGCCTCTTCCCCCCAGCTTCCAGGTCTATTCACGTTTCTTACAGCTCTAAGCACAAGCAGACAACTTTAGGGACAAAGACTTCCAGTCCTTTCTTAGTAAGTTCTCAAGATCAAGTTTACATCGAGAAAGTGTGAAATCATTTGGAAAAATAATTGGTAGAAAAATAGAAAAAGCAGTCATATTTTCATGTTACTCTATTTAATTTATTTTTTTTCAATCAACTAGTTCTGAATTCCTCAGCAAGACATTCAAGACCTCTATGGCATTGTTCTCAGTTACCTTTCCAACTCTCCTCTGTCCACTCATCCTGCAACAGACAACTAACTTACTTATTCCCGTAATACACTGAGGATCGCCCCCACCATGTACTTGCTCATTCTTTTCTCCCATTCAGGAAAGCCCTTCCTCTATCTGCATATAGAAAGTGTACCTTCCTTCAGGGTCAGAGCTCAAATGCCCACTTTCTTGGATTGTTCTAATTAGAATCAGTCTTCCTTCTCTTTCATCCTCTAAGCATTTTATCTATTTTGGAAGCACAGACTATTAATGTTGAAATACTTACTCCATTCTTTTTTATATTAAAGTTAAAATATCATCTGATTTTTCTTATCCTTAGATTGAGAGCTCCTTGAGGGCAAAAGTTAGGTCTTGTTCATACTTACACTTCACATAAGTGCTTAGCAAAATGCTTTTATGATGGCCTAAAAAGAGTATCAGAGTCAGGGTCAGGAATTTTGGGTTCCAGTTTCAGGCCCTTTAACAACTAACTATGTGGCCATACACATATTATTTAAACTCTATTAACCTCAATTATCTTGTGTAAAATGGGGATAAAAACATCTACTCCAAATGGAGGATTAAATGCTAACGGGCTTTTAAAACTGTAAAATACTATATTACTTTAAGAATGAAAGTTATTAATGTTATTCTTGCAATTTTATCATTATCGTCGTCACTCAATGACTATTAAATGTGTCTTAAAGAATGAAAAAGCAAAAGTAAGTAGGTAATAAATGTCATACTTGAATTCAGTTGTAACAGAATGGAATGACTATGCACATTTATTTTCTCTCTCTCCCAAAACTATATTAAAATAAAATTAAAGGACTTTTTTAATAGTTAAAAAAGCAATGTTACAAAGAGAATAAAGAGGAGACAAGAGCAGACAAGGGATTTCTACAAACATTTTGAAATTTGGAAGTAGATGGAGAAGTAACAAATGGCATAGCTGAGCAGGAGTTGTAACAACTTCTAAACCTAGAAAGGGACATACCAAGGAGAATCCAATGGGTCCCGCCTAGAAGCCCAGGAAAAGCTTGTAGCTTGCAGCACCGAGGAAGGGGCCAGCGAAGAGAGGAATGAGAATAAGGGGGTTGTTAAAAGCTGTGTGCAAAGCAGTTATTCTTCCTCTCTCCTTCTGTTTTCTGTACTCCTGTGACCAGGGATTATGTCCCCTCTCTCTCCCTTCTCCCTCTGTCCCTCAATCCCTAGGAGACCACAGGTCTATACTCTAGGGAAATGAAACTTAGAGGCTCTGGACTCACTCTCACCAGGCACAGGGGAGGGTGGAGGTGAGGTGTGGGGCCAAACATATAGGGAGATGAAGTGAGAGGCTGTATTTTGAACTGCAGAGCCCCCAAGTTCCTTCCCTTTGCTGCTCCTAAGTGCAAGGACCAAGGTGTTGTCTCTCCAAAGCTGGAAGCTGGAGGATTGCTCTCTGGAAAAAGTAAAGGAGAAAACACAGGGATAAAACCTATAGAAAACAACATATGGAGGGTCTCCACTGGGAGGGGAGGGCTCTTTGCCGTCTCATTTCCCTAAAGTGAGGCCCAGGAGTCAAAGCCAACTCTTAGCCATTTCCCCTCCCCCACCCAGAGACTCTTCATACATTTCAGTGTCTCAGACAGACACAGGTGTGAATGAGCATCTGCGGAAGGAATGCCTTCGATATGAGGGGAAAGAGAGAGAGAGAGAGAATGAGTGAATGAATGGATTCTCAAAGAAACAGAAGCTGGAGAAAATTTCAAATTAGAGAGAGAAAAGATGGTAATGAATCCTTGAAACAAGAAAAGGATGTGATTTAAAAAGAAGTATAACTGGAGAAAAAGTTCTCAAAAATTAGTTATAACTGCTTAATTTGAAAAAAATGGATTTAAAGGAAATTTCAAAAAGTCTTCCAAAAATTGAACCAGAAAGCAAATTTGGAAAGTTAGCATAGGAAATAAGAGGAGACCTAACATCCAAAAAATAGGTATTTAACTAAGATTAGAGGTTTGTTTCCCTGAAACTAGCTGGGCACAGAGATAAACATTCCCTGTTCAGCTGACTGACTCAGACATCCACTGATTAAAAAAAATTCCAACTATAAATCAGCTCACCTAAAACTTGCCTACTCCTCCCTATAAAAGCATACTGCAAAGAAACCCTGCCGAGACCCTCTAATCTTCAAATCTGGGGTACTCTTCCTGTTGTTAAATTGTGAAACAAAAATCAATTTCCTTATTCTTTATTTTCTTTGTCAATGGAGAGAAATCAACTTGAAAGGAAAATAGAAGTTGTCACAAAAGCCAAGAATACAAGCCTCCAGACTCTGGGCCTGGGAGCCCATCTCAACAGGTGAAGAAACTCCCACATCAAGGTCACTGGGAATGAAGACAATATCCTAAGAAGCTTCCACAGAGAACAAACAGCAAGTCACCTCGGGGCATCAGGAGTCAGAATGGAATCAGACTTTCAACAGCAATAATGAACTCTAAAATTAACTGAGAAATGTTTTCAAACTGCTAAAGAAACACAATTTCTCACCGGGTTGTCTATCCTTAGACACATTTTCAACCAGATATAAGAATAAAATTAAAATGGATTCCTTATTAGGAAGTGATTTAATAGCTATAAGCATCCTCTAGTATTTAGAGAGTGCACTTCAGAAAAACTAAGAACTAAACAAAGGAGAATGAGAATGATTCAGGAAATGGGGAGCCTCCCCCAGGAGTAGGGTGCAGGAAGGCTTAGGATGACTGGACGACAATCAGTTCTACTGGAGCAGGAAAACAGCACCAAAAGAGAGGCCTCCACGTAAAAGAAGAAAACTATACATAATCTGATTTTTTAAAAATAAATTTGGTAATTGAAAACTCTGTTGAAGTATTTCTGAAAAATTGGTGAGATATTATATATATATAAAACATAAATAAAATTGTAATTTATTAAAATAATATATAAGAAATGAATTATAATATACAATTTGAAATGGCAATGAGCAATATTTACTTATACTAATTGTATTTTTATCAGACTTTTGACCTGATTAAAAAAAATTGTGACAAAACTATTTTTGGAGGATGAAAAAGGGGAAATGTATATACAAGAGAATCCAAACTTCATCTACTATAAAAGAAGTAAAAATGTCTAAAATGGATAAATCAAGAAATGGTAATATAAGCAATTTATTTAGACATATAGAGAATATCAATGAAAACAGACAGGCGAATGGTTCAAATATACGCATGAGTTCAAAAGTTGGGGGAGAGGTGAGGCAAGGCATAATATTTCTTTTTAATTTTAATCCTCTCAGTACTATTTAAATTCTTAAATCATGTCCACATGTCCATGTAGCAATTTTACGATAAAAATTAATTCAGAAAAAATTTTTAAAAAGTTCCATATTTGAGAAGCAAAAAAAATGTATTGCTGTAAAACTTTGTAATTAAACTAGGGTTTCCTTCAGCCTGTTCACACTACACGAGCCATGGGTTCTGTGCACAGAGGCAACGACTTCGTCGGCCATTGAGCATCTTGGGGTTTAAATAAATCTTCCACAGTTGGAACCTCTGTGCGGTGGGAAGTCAGTTGGTAAAGGTTATTGGAATGAAAAATCTGAAATTTCTAATTGTTGCTGTTCATCCTGGGAACACGCCCGAATAGTTTCTCCCTTTTAGATTAATATTTTGATTTTTGGAAAGTCAGAAGAAAATCAATTGCTCAAAATAATAATAATGTCATAAGTCAAAATTAAGCAACAGCTTGGAAGGAGTCCAAGAAAATGCTTGTCCATGCTTATCTTTGGGAGAGAAGATGGTAAAGGAAACTAACATTTACTGAGCGCTTATTATGTACCAGGCTCATTTATGCAACTCATTCTCTCTGCACAATAGCTTCGTAAGACAAATTACCACCCTCTTCTTAGAGATGAAGAAACCAAGCACCAGAGTGGTGAGTAACCTACCTAAGTTTGTTCAATGGTAAGTGGTGGGGCTAGTTTTGGTTCCTGGGTCGGTCTCATAGGAGGTCAAAGCACTCTCAATCTTCTCAGGACTATGTTTTTCCTCCCATCATCCTTTAATCCAGTACTCTCTAACTAGGGTCCAGTGGCCACAGTGGTGTTCCTCAGATGGGCTACTGATGTGCCGAGATACTGATGTCCTCAGTCCTCAGGGAGGTAGAGCCCACTCCCTTGGCTCAAAGTTTCTTTCATGTAAATATCATCATTGTCTATGGGCATCGTGATGTAGAAAAGGTTGGAAACACTGCTTTAAACAGAAGTAAATCTGCCCTCTTACACTTCAATTTTCAAGATATCTCTATTCAAACTTTTCAAAACCACTCTGAAAAAGCATTGTACTAGGCAGCTAACTCTTTTTTTTTTTTTTTTTTGTGAGGAAGACCAGCCCCGAGCTAACATACATTGCTAATCCTCCTCTTTTTGCTGAGGAAGACTGGCCCTGGGCTAACATCCGTGCCCATCTTCCTCCACTTTATATGGGACGCCGCCACAACATGGCTGACAAGCAGTGCGTCGGCCGGGGCCCGGGATCCAAACCCCCAAACCCGCGGACCCGCGAACCCCGGGCTGCCAAGCGCGGACTAAACCGCTGCGCCACCAGGCGGCCCCCTAGGCAGGTAACTCTTTATTGAAATAGAAAATTTTTATTTAATGGCCATATGTATCAACCATTTACATACCCTTATTTTTCAGACAAGGAAATGGGTCCAGACAAGTAAAATAACCTAACCTACAGAGGAAATGGCTCCTACCTCAGTTGGTCCTCACCGATCCTGGAAAGCAGGGAGGCAGGGATGCTTGTGGCTGTGTTCTGGTCTGCCCTACTATGGCTCTGACCAGATGGCATCGCAGTGGATGGTTGCTGGTTCATCTTTTCTCTTGGATAGAGAGCTCTAGGAGGAGAGGCACTGAATCTTATTTATCTTTGTGTGCCCAGCACTAGAACAGTGTCTGGTACACAGCAGGCACTCAGTATTTGTTAAATGAATGAACTGTCTAAATAAAAATTGTGTTCATAAGATCCTAGCTCAAGCTCTGTCTCCCTAGGGTGATAGCTATCTGACCTCAGACAGGTCATTTATATGGCAAATGGGCATAAAAGGTCTTAGGTGATTGTGAGGATTATATAGGATAACAACAAAAATGATAAAATACTAATAATAGCTAACATTTGGTGAGCATTTACTATGTGCCAGGCAAAGTTACAAATGTTTTGCAAGTATTCAGTTTAAAATACATTTTTAAGTTGTAAATAGTCTGCTTATGTGGTTGATGATTAGAGCTCATTGTCTAATGTATTTCCCACTACATTAGAGCTCAGTCTGGAACATATTTGCTTTCAATTTTTGGTACTCCTTTGGAAGCAGATGAAAAGGTGCAAATGACTTAGACCAAGACTAAGGGTTAGAGCTCTTTCCTGCCGCTCTGTGAAAACGACACTGGGGAACCAAGGAAGTGATGGGGATCACATTTCTTATAATGGCTAGCTCTATCTGCCTTAAGAAAGAGAGAAAATTAGTATTCTCCTAATAGACAGAATGTCACAGAAAAGTTCAACCTTCTTCATAATACTGTAATTAGTATTTCATATACTATAATTTTAGTCTTGATGAGATAAGCACTTTCTGAAGAAATTTCAATATCTGTATTGCTAGTGCTAGCAAAAAAAGCAATTTAAAATGACACATTTTAATACATAATAGCTGCCCCAACCTTTTGATGTAGCAGCATGAATATCAAATTCTCTAGGAGAGATTGAGGTTTGAGGTGCCTTCAAGGGGTTGGTGCCTTTATAATGAACGCGACATGTGTCTCTGATTGGAGCCAACCTCAGCCCCCTGGGTCTTTTGCTGATCAAGCTGGTGAGAAAGTTCCTTTGAGCTAGTCTTGTCGTAATTCAAGCAGATTCAACCATAGGACACGCTAGGAACCCAGCGGCATTGCTTGCAGGTAAGCAGGGGAAGAACACTAATAATTTTGAGTCATCTACCATTGCTAGACATTGTGTTTTACAAGCGTGTGTCATTAATCCTCATTTTATAGATGAGAAAACCGATGCTCAAAAAGATGGACTCACTACTGCACATGGAAGACCAGTAGGTATTTGAACCCAGGTCTACCCAATTAGAAAATCCACGTTCTGAATATTGCAATAGTCTACCTCCTTGAAACAGCTTGTTTATCAAAGAATTCCTTGCTGGGTGATCAGGTCCCCTAGCTACATACATTGGAAGTAAACCAGTGAAAGGAAAAAAAGTGGATACCAAAATTTTACAATGTATTTAAATAGCACTGATAGATATACATACTCCCCAAAAATATCCTAGCTGGTAAGATAGGTAGAGGTTGCAATAAAGAAATGCTATCGTTTGCCTTGTTATCTTTTCTGTGACCACTGGGTCAAGACTGCCTGCAGTTACCATGACAGAGGTAGTCGGTGATTACAAATGCTCATAAACATCCTCAGTGCATACCTTTTCTGAAAAGGGAAATACAATGACATTGCTTTGGCATTGAGCTATCTTTATGTGAGTTGTTATTTCAACTTTGATCATTTTCCAAACAGCTATAAGAGATGTACAGACTGAGGCATCTATTGGGAACTGCAGGTTGGGGGTAATTAAATTGGGTTCCCTCCACTTGGTTGATGCCCCTGACCAGTACTAATGGTTACCATCACTGCAGGGACAGCACAAATGTCACTACTATTATCACCGAGAGTATGAGGAGGAAGAAGAGAGACGCAAAGAGAAAGGAGAGGTGGAAGAAGGAGTAGGAAGGGAGTAAGACAAGGATATTTTCATGTTAGCTTCTATGTCTTCATTTATGTGACCCAGCAGGTAGCACAGTTGTTGGCAAATAATTGATCATCAGTAAAGAATTCTCAAATGCAAGGAATAATTTACGGATGAATGGATGGCTAAAAATTAAGAACTACCCACATGTCTTAGTCTCCTAGGGCTGCCACAACAAAATACCACAGACTGGGTTACTTAAAGAACAGAAATTTATTTTGTCACAGTCTGGAAGCTGGAAATCCAAGATCAAGGTGCTGGCAGGGTTGATTTCTCTGAGGCCACTCTCCTTGGCTTGCGGATGGCCATTTTCTTGCTATGTCCTCACATGGCCTTTTTCTCTATGCATGAACATCCCTGGTGTCTCTTCCTCTTCTTATAAGCACTCCAATTCTATTGGATTAGGGCCCCACCGTTATGACTTCATTTACTCTTAAAAGCCCTAACTCCAAATAAAGTCACATTGAGGTTTATAAATTGAACCTATGAATTTTGGGGGGACACAATATGACACCACTTAATTCAATTCTAGTTTAAATGTTATCTTTATCATGGCTTATTTTCACATTCTTACAGTTAGAATTAATGTCTCTCTTCTTTGGGAATCCCATAGCACATTACAAATATCTATGTTATGAGTTATAAAACTCATCCGCTTACCCATTTGGGGACATAGCAGAAACCTTCTGGGTGGTCTCTTTGCCTTTGGTCTTACTCATTCTGCATAGCTATTAAAGTGAACTTATCAAAATGCCCATAGAATAGTGTTGCTCCTCAGCTTTAAACTTTTCAATAAGTTTTTGAATATAAATACAACTCCCTGGGATGAGTTTAATTTATCTGCACAATCTGAGACCCTGCCTATGTAATGAAACTCATCTTCCAAATCTCTTACCATACATCACCCTCTGGCCACTCTACCACAGGAACCCTTGCTGTTTCAGTTGTCCTGACCTTGTTGTCCTTGTTTCCTGAGATCCCTGGTCCGGAGTTCTACCCACCTCACTGTAGTGACCCATGGCCATGCACATACACACACTCCTCTACTCTCTCCAGGGTTAAAAACATCCTGTGCCCCCTCCATTAAAACTCCTCTTGCTTTGCCTTTTGTTTTTTTAAATTTTACTCTTTTTCAAAGTGTGCCCTCGATGGAAATCATAGTAAAATGTATCTAGGAATAATCATACACATTAAAATACTGGCAGGGGCAGTTCCAGCTGATAATCAAGGAGGATCTCCTATCAGATTAAAATCATTAGATAATAAGTATAAACTCTGGTGAAAAAATACTAAGGCACATGAGAGCAACCAAAAGGAGACAGAAACAAGGGTGAATATTTATTCTTGAGCCATCTTTTATGTGTGTGTGTGTGTGTGTGTGTGTGTTTTTTTTGTCTAGAAGGCGGCCCCACTCAGCACCACAGCAGGTGGGTAAAACTTAGTTGTAAAACATGCAGTCTTGGTGGCTTGAAGGACCAGTGGAGAGAGGTTATTGTGATAACAGGAGTTAAAAAGTGAAGGAGGAAATCCAAGAAAGGAAAAAGCCAAAGAAAAGGAATGCTAAATTCTGTGTATAAGCTCTGCCCAAATTTCTGGCTGCCCACTGAACTAGGCAGGCATAAGGCAGATCTCCCTCCCAAATAGGGTAAAAGAAGCAAACAGAGATTTCCATTCATGCATTCCAGAGGAAAGCCAAAATTTAGAGTTTGAGGTCAGTCAAGGTAATTGTTGTTGAATAAATAAATTTATATATATACACACACGCACATATTTTGAAGGAACATAAACAAATCCAGAGTCTCTACACTGTATGAACCACAATGTTTGAAGCACAATACTTGGGGAAAAGGGGAAAGAAACTATTACCCAGAAAACAAGTATATCCTCTTCAAAATGAGGCTGAAAATAAAGACATGACAGATAAATAAAAACTGACAGGATTTGCCACCAGCAGACCTATACTAGAGGAAATGTTGGAGGGAGTTCTTCAAGTTCTTCTTCACTTCAATTTCTGAAGTGAAATTATGACAGATGTAAAACTCAGAAAGGAATAAAGAGCACTAGGAATGGTAAACATGTGGATAAATACAAAAGACTATATTCCCTCTAAAATACATATGACTTCAAAAAAAATGATGACATTGCTTTGTGGAGTTTATAACATACACAGATGTACTACATATGCCAACTCTAGCATAGGGGAAAAGGAGACGTTACATGGCTCTTACATAATGTGATACAATTTTAATTCTAAGTAGACTGTAATATGTTAAGGATGCATATTTTAATTCCTAGAACAACCACTAAAAAATAAAGAAGTATAGGTAATAAGTCAATAAATTAAAATGAAATTTTAATCAATTATTTGATTAAAACAGAAGACAGAAAAGAGAGACAAAGACAAAAAATAGGTGAGACAAATAGAAGACAAATAATAAAGTGGTAGACATAAGTCCAACTATATCAGCACCACGTTAAATTTAAATGGACTAAGAATTCTAAATAAAAGGCAGTGTTTGTCAGAATAGATTTAAAAAAGCAAGACACAATTCTATGCTGTCTAAAAGAGATTTACTTTAAATACAAAGACCCAGATAGAGTAAAACTAAATGGAACTTGGGTGATTATGTCAACGTAGGTTCATCAAATTGTAAAAAATGTACCATTCTAGTGGAGGCTGTTGGTAATGCAGGGGGGTGGGCTATGCAAGTGTAGGGCCAGGGGGTATATAGGAAATATTGTATCTTCCCCTCAATTCTGCTGAAACAGCTCTAAAAAAATAAATTCTTAAAAAAGAAAGCAAATGTAGACTAACACGCAGTGTGATGTTTCTGGATTGGATCCTGGAACAGAAAAAGGGCATTAGTTAAAAAAAAAAACAAATGAAAACAAAGTAAAATACAGAGTTCAGTTAATAGTAGTGTATCAATATCTGTTTCTTAGCTTTAATAAATTTACCATGATAATGTAAGATGTTAAGATTTGGTGAAACTGGGTGAGGAGTGTACAGGATCTCTCTATACTCACTTTGAAACTTTTCTGTAAATCTAAAATTATTTCAGATTAAAGTCTTATTGAAAAATAAAAAATAGACAAAAAGAGATAAACCAAGTGAATAGTAAGCATAAGAAGGGTGGATAGGCTATATTAATATCAGATAGGTTGGACTTCAAGACAGAGAGTGTTACCAAAGATAACATTTCATAATGATAAAGAGTCTTTTCATCAGGGAGACATAAAAATAATAGACGTGTATATGCCTAGTAACAGAACTTCAAAACTATTTAGGTATATGTGAGAAAAATAGACAAATCCAAAATCATAGTTGGAGATTTTAACACCCCCTCAGAGCAACTGAGAGAACTAGACAAAAAAAGTCAACAAACATCAGAAGATCTGAATAACACTATCAACCAGCTTGACTTAACTGACACTTATAGAACTCCACATCTAACAACTCAAGAACGCACATTCTCCTCAAGTGCACACGGCCTAGTAACTAAGACAGAACACACACTGTGACCTAGAACAAGCTCAATAAATTTATAAGGATTAAGTCACACAGTATACGTTGCCTCATCAAAACTGAATAAAATTAGAAACAAATAATAAGTAAGATATTTGGAAAAGCTCAATTATTTGGAAATCAAACAACACAGTTCTAAATAGTCCAAAAGTCAAAGAAAACAGTCACATAGGAAACTAGAAAATATTTCACGATGAATCATAATGAAAGCACATGAAGCACTTTTCTGGGCATGATATCCTCTTGGACAGGCCTGATCTCAGGCGCATGCTCGTGTTTTACGGAGGCGTCACAGCAAAGTGGTTATGACCGTGAACGCAGGAACCTGCTTGCCTGAGTCTGAATCCCAGTTCCATCAATCACTGGCTGTATTGTGCTTTGAGGCAGGTTATTTAACCTCTTTATGTCTCTGTTTTCTCAAAATAAAACGGAAACTCCATCCCAAAGCATTGCTGTGAGCATTAAATGGGTTAATATGAGTAGAATGCTTAGAATAAATACTTACCCAGTAAGTATTTAATAAAATTTAGCTGTTATTATTATTTGTCCTCACTGCAGCTTTAGCGCACATACAGGAGAGGAATTAGTGGTGTCTCAAGCACCTGGAGTAGTAGCTGGCACGTAACGGGCACTTGCTAAACATTTATCTACGAATGAATGAAATGTCATCTTTATTGAGTCCTTACCATGGCTTAGTATTGTCCTTATCAGTTTACATCTTACTTCACTGAATCCTCACAACATAGGAGGTGATTACCCTACAGTTCCCATTTTACAACTGGGCAGAGAGGTGCAGGGGCTTGTCCGAGGTCACACGGAACAAAGTGACAGACTGAGCATGACATTCAGCCCTTGAGACTTCAAATCCTACGCTTTCTTTGACTTATTTAATAAATGGGCCTAAGACCCTGACTCAAATTCTTACAATACTGAGAAGAAATCTTTTTTTTTTTTAATTTAAAACCTCAGCAAAATTTATGGTAATGCTGATAAGTCACCTCCTTCTGGTAGGTAGAGTGTCCTGGCTCAAATATCTCGGAGTCCACATGACATGGAAACCAAGAGGAACCTGTAAAAGTGACGCCTCAGAGTCCCCTCTGCCTGACAACACTCTGAATTAGGGTCAGCCTGTCGGGTGGCTTCCTCCCAAAGTCCCAAATCGGAAGCAGGAACAGCACCTCCATCCGTGATGAAGCTGATTTATAGACTCCTTTCTCAGCCAAATCCGAGAGAGAGGAAGAGTGAGAGAAATTTTCTCTTTTCCTTCCTACCACACTCTGGGTCAGAAAGGAGCAGTCTTTTCTTTTACCTCCTTTGTGTCATACCCTCCTCTGGTCACAGGTGGAAAGAATGTTCACTATGGTGAACTCCAGTTGGGTCCTCCACACTCAGCTTTTGCTATGTTCAAGAAAACCAAAAAAATTGGAAAATCTCCTCTCTCACAAAGCTTAGCATAATCCTATTTTACACTCTGAGGCTGAAATTTTGTCATTCTTTCTATTTTCCTCATTCTTTCTTTCAACATTCTTCTATCATAAGTCCTAAATTTTGACCAGGAAAGTAGATATCTCTCTTTTACTAAGGAAAACATCATGTATTCAGAAAACAAAAGAGCACAATACTACTACTAAAATATTTCTCCCAGTACAGAAGCTAGTTATTGTGCCAAGTGAATATAATAAAACATTATACATATGTATATTTAAGTTTCACAAAGAAAAGTCAAAATTGTAAATTAGAAAAAATCAGTAGGGGGCTGGCCTTGTGGTGTAGTGGTTAAGTTCATGTGCTCCACTTTGGCAGCCCGGGGTTCACAGGTTCAAATCCCAGGCTCAGACCTACACACTGTTCATCAAGCCATGCTGTGGCGGTGTCCCATAAACAAAATAGAGGAAAACTGGCACAGATGTTAGCTCAGGGAAATCTTCCTCACACACACACACAAAAAAACATCAGTAGCATTTTATACATCTTGAGTAATAATCAGCATTACAAAATTCACTTCTAATTATCATTCATTGATGCCTAGAAATATTTCAGGATCATCTACAATTATTTCAAGGCAATTATAAATGTACTTATTTATTTATTTTTTCTGGTGAGGAAGCTTGGCCCTGGACTAGCATCTGTTGCCAATCTTCCTCCTTTTGCTTGAGGAAGATTGTTGCTGAGCTAACATCTGTGCCAGTCTTTCTCTATTTTGTATGTGGGATGCCTCCACAGCATGGCTTGATGAGCAGTGCGTAGGTCTGTGCCTGAGATCCAAACCCTCAATCTCTGGGCTGCCAAAGTGAAGCGTGGGAACTTAACCACCGTGCCACTGGGCCAGCCCTTAATTTATGGCTTTTTTTGTAGGTTATTTGCATCCAACAGGACACCTTTGTGTGTGTGTGCATGAGTGTCCAGTCCTCTGTACAAATATTCAATGATTTTCTGGTTTTGCAAATCAGAATCTTTAAGTCATTTCATTTTCCTAAATTAGGATGTGGAGTTACTCAGGAATCATGTCCATTTAATTAGAAATTCTTGTTATTGGAAAAGTTTAAAAAAAATAAAAGTAATAAATTATAACTGCCCTTTAGTATGTGCTAGGTACTATGATATACACACATATATTTCTTTGCTCTGACAGCTGACAGAGCTCAGAAGCAACAATACCCTAGTGGAACTGAGGGAACCTGGCACCTAGATCCTGGTTTCTGCTATTATCCTCCAATAGAAGGAACCAGGGTTCCTTAGAGAGATGGCTGATCCTAGGACTGGGGTAGGAAACATACCAGACAAACCCAGAGCATCTTACATTGACAGAAAGTAAGGAAGTGCTCAAAAAGCAAATGAACCACACGCATGCAAGTGCACGCGCACACACACACAAACCCTGATGCTGAGCGTATGTGAAAGGGACAGAGAAGCCAACTGAAAGAGTTCCCAATGGCCAAACCTGGAAAATTTGAGCAACAAAATAAATAAAGTAGTGTTGGATTATAACCCTGAACATAAAATAAATATCCATGAGTACATATTGATATAAATAAATCATCGAATAATTGAATGAAAATAGGCAAATCTCCCATGCAGAAGAATCCCAAAAAATTTATGTAGCTATTCCTCCCTTAAAGAAGTGCAGCGTAATTCTCCACTTCTTAAGTGTGAACTACACATAGTGACTTTCTTTCAAAGAGTCAAGTATGGAAAGCAGGGAAGAATAATAGTTACAGAGTGAAACCTGGCAAATACTATGTCAGGTCGGGTGACCAGGACTAACGTCGATGGTGATAAGTCATACTGATAGCATGTACCCTTGATAAGATGTGATGAGAATGATACTTTACCTCTGATCTTCCTCCCTAAAACACATGAACTTAGTGAAATCATGAAAAGATAAATAAATAACACATCACACAAATCCCTCTTGAGGGACTTTCTACAAGATCCCTCACTGGTAATCCTCAACTGTCAAGGTTATCAACAACAAGGGGTCTGAGAAACTGTCACAACCAAGAGGGGCCTAAGAAGACATGCCTTCTATACGTAAGGTGGTATCCTGGATGGGATCCTGTGATAGTAAAAGAACATTAGAGAAAAACTGAGGAAATCTCAGTAAGAATGGACATCAGTTAAAAATAATGTGTCAAGATTGGTTCCTGGATTGTGACAAATATATCTTACATATTGATGTAAGATGTCAATAGTGGAGGAAACTGGGTGTGGAGGTATGGGGTATATGGGAAATCTCTGTGCCTCCTTCACAATAATTTTGTAAAAATAAAACTGTTCTAAAATATGAAGTTTATTAGTTTATTTAAAACATGCTCCTACTCTATTATTAAGTATACCATTCATATTTACAAGTTTAGACAAATATACATTCCTAGAATGTAGAATTCCATGCCCCACTCATTATTCATTTATTGAGAAGACATGCTGTAGGACAAAAGAACATCTGGGCCTGGGGATGAGGTCCATTTACTTGTTGGCCTCTTCTCTAGGGAATTGTGGCCCCACGAATCATTGAAATCACGTAGACATTGAGAGACATGCAAAAGTATGTTAGATTAGTCTCATTTGTCTTGTGACCCAGCACTGCCAAGAGAGCAGGGGCTGTGCCATGCGAGCCAGCATGGACTCATGTACCCAACAGGCTCCTCGCTTGGTGAGCCCCGTCCTCATGCATTTCTCTCCCGTTATCATATGTGTATACGGGTGCTTTGCCAGCATTTCACTACAGACCCGTCACTGGGAGGGCAGGAGCTGGGGCACGGATGTCAAAGCTTCTGCTACAGTTCTCCACATTTCAGTGTCATCATCAGCGTCCCGTTTCTGAACTCTACGACTTAATTTATGGACACTTGCTGTTGTTAACATTGATTCATCCTTTATGACTTTCCAATTAGTCTATAAGTATTTTACTCTAGAATTTGACTCTCTTGTTTTTCCCACAAAGTCGTCTTTTTTTCTTTTACAACAAACCCTATCAAAAGGCTTTAACTAAGTATAGGCAATATGTTTTATGGGGGATAAAGGGCAAAGTTAAAGAGTCAGGTACAATCAAATTAAGTAGATGCAGAGTCCAAAAATGGGATTTTGTTTATGATTAAATTAAGGATTGTATTCTAAGATCATCTGCTGGCTTTTAAGATATCCCATTTCCCCTAAATGTAGAAAACAAGCTGCCATGTCAAACTAGGATAAATATTATTTTTGCCTTGTTTTATTTTTGTTTTGGGGAATGGTACACACATGCAATACAATGCTGTTTTAAAAAAAATGCAACATTAATGTATGTTACTCAAATGAATGTTTCTACCTCATCTTGACAGGAACAAAGAGTTCATATACCAATACGTGAGTTAGCTCTTCCATGGAAAATTTTTGTATAATTTTTTTGCTAATAAAATTTGAGAAGTTGGTAAGCTTTCTTCCTTCTGTTTCTTATTTTTCCTGGTGATATATACTGACATTTACCTTTTATTTAGTGTTGTATGTAAGTATGAGAAATTACAGTGTAGAATGTCAGAGAAGACAGCAAAGGTTTAGAAAGAGACTGCGTTTGTCAGTGGCCCCGAGATGGGCTCTTAAACGCCTATGCCTCTTCTAACACTCACTTAGTACCTCAAGGATAGATTCTGGTCCAACTCTTAGATGTTTTCCCTACTCTTCAGATCTTATGTGTTGTGGGCTGAATTTTTTTCACAATATATCTGCCAAAATGGAAAGCAACAATACCACCCACTCTTACTTAAACACATGCAAATGTATTGCTCTTTTACTAAAATGACGCTTTGTATAATGGATTTATTCTGTTTGCCAGGAAAAGATGAGTTCCCAGTGCTTGCTTGTCTGCATTTTAGCCTCCCTAAACACTTCCTCTTCGGTGACTGCTGCCCACCTGTCAGGAACTCAGCTTCCAGAGTGCAGCCATAAATGGAACTCAAGGCTGATTGTCTGCCAGGTAGTGACATGCAGACCCACATCTTGACTCCAGGGACAAACGCTGGGTTTTGTTTTACCCTCTGTGGATCAAGTTTATAGTTTCTACAGATCTAGGATCTGGCACGGAAAACAGCCCCTGGCCACTCACTCACTGCTGAGTCTCAGGCATTTTTCTATAGGTTCCTCCAAACTCCAGCAAGCAACAGGTAGAGGTGGTTGGGTGTAAAGTGATGATCATCTGGACTTCAGAGGGCTGGGAAGCCTGGAGTTGGTTCCTGCCAGTACAACTCTGGCTGGTGGCACAAACAAGGACAGGAAGCAAATGGACTCAAAACTGATCACAAGCATCTCGGGAGTCCCCAGATACTATTTCACCACTCTCTTCTTTGTAAAAATCTTCTGCTGAGCTACTTGCCCCATTATTTATTTCTTGGGGCTAAGAACCATGTGCACACACAAGCGCATTGGGTGGGGAGGAGGAGAAAGAGAGAAGGAGGGAGGGAGAGATATAAAAGATATACAAAGAACTGAACATACTTGAAGTGCACAATTTGATGAGTTTGGACTTTGCAAACGCCCATGACACCATCATCACAATCAAGGTAATAGACATGCTCAATATCTCCCAGAATTTCCTTGTGTCCTTTTGTTTTGTTTTGTTTGTTTCTGGTAAGAACATCTAACATTAGTCACAAGTAAATCTTTCTTCATGGCAAAAATGTTCAGTATGTAGTTTTGATGTGCTAATATACATATTAATAATCCAAACTTAGTTGATCACCTACCATTTGTATTTTTTATTTAACTTAATATTAATGGAACATGTGACTAGACTAGCATCCTCTAGAGCACAGTTTGAGAAATGCCACCTTAAATCTCCTAACCGTCCATCTCTGTTCTGTGGAGATCTGTCCAACCATAAGTTGGTAGGCATCATGCTGAGGAAAGGAAGGAATTTATCCAGCTATTTCGAGGAGATGTTATAAAATATAGTGGCAGAATGACTTGCTTTGTTATAGATGCTTAACATTTTTGGAACCCTCCTGATTACTATTACTGTGTTTCACCTTCACAATGACCTGATGAAGAAGACAAAGAAGGTTTCTCTACTGCTTCGGCCACTAGCAACAACTATCATTTATTGAGCATTTATTATATGCTAGTACTGATATTAACTTGCTTTTGAAAATAACCTTCAATAATCACTATGATCCTCTATGCTAAGGAAGAAACAGAGGCTCAAAAAAATACAGTGATTTCTGCCCACATCCTTACTCCAGTAGAACAGTTGAAGATTTTGAGACTTAAGAAAGTCCTAGGACTTGTTCAAGGTCAAGGAATTGTACTCAATTAACACAAAAGAGTTCTTCTCTTTGACTTAGGCTCTAATCCTATTACTGAAAGCACACCTTATTATGTGATTTTTTCTTTACCCTCCACCCCTGAACCCATGAGGAGTCTAATGAAAGTACCGTTGATCCTTTCAACAGATTAAACATTGAATACAACTAAGGGCTATAAAGAATAAATCTCATGGTTAGAAAATAACTCCACTAGGATTCCAGTCAAAAATGGTGTCATAGAATGTGGTAGTCTAGGAGTTGGAAGACCCAGATTCTGGTCCTGGTTCTGCTGCATAATATGTGATACAACCTTAGTGTTCTCTTGTGCGCCATAGGAAGAATAACTCATGGGATGCTGATAAAATTTTAAAAGGGCATATTCCTAGCAAAGCATTAGTAATTGAGTGGAATTTGGAGATGTTGAGCTGCTGGAATTGTGTGGACACATCGATTTGGAGTGACTCAAATGTTTATATAGACAGGAGTTACACAAAAATTATTTGCCTACAGCTTCTGCTCGTCCAAGGGGTAGCCCTGTGTAAATAATATAATAAGTAGTATATATTATCCCAGCCTTGGGCAAGTCAGTCAAATGTTCTGGGAAGGTTTAGTTTCTTCTTTTATAAATAGAATTAAAAGTACCTACCAGTATTTTTAAATAAATTAAAGTACATATATAAACAAAAAAATAGAATATAAATTTCTCAAACTCTTCCTAATGCCCATCAAATTGTATATATTTCTCTTTTTCAACACCTACTGCAAAATAAACTTCAGACACAAATATACTTTGTTAGACAGTAACAATAAGGCTTGTAAACTCTAAACATCTGGACCAGTGGAGCTGGGAACCATTATAGCTGGCATCTGAACTTAGATCTGGCTGATACCAAAGTCCATGTTTTGTCCTTTCGCCTCACACTGCTTGATGAATAGTGGGTGAGGAGGAGATTCAAGCTCTTCTCCCTTCTCCTTCCCTTTAGTGAAACTTCCTCCCAATAGCTCTTTATCTGGCTGTGCCTCTGTATTTAGAAATATTCACTGGTGTATCTATGCACAGTCAAATCCTATGTGCTTGTGCCTTTCTAGAATGGACGGTGGGAGCCCTAAATACTAAATGATATCAAGGTGTCTCATCGGGGAACACAGGTGTTAAGGCAGCCCAACTAGTCTTTTGAGACCTTGACAACTGCCCTATAATTCAAACTTAAATACCTGCAGGAGCCTGGGAATTACATAGAATATGCAAATTAGAACTCCCATGAAAAATCGCACTGCCTTCCAATGTAATGATTTCATTACTGATGATAATAGCAATTGTATGTCTATAAGCTCCAGTCAAACCTTCCAGCACCTTGTAGAAACATGTGCCTTCTAGTCTGGAATGGGATGAAATCAAAGTAGACATAATACATGCTATTCCTCTCCTTTTCCCTTCTCTTCCTATATGAAGCTGGAAGAGACTGTAAATTTATTTCTGGGAATCAAAAGAATTTACTTTATGACTTTTGCTTTTGTCTAACTCTCCTTTTACCTGTTTATGTCTGCATGACACATGATATTAATAACAAGGGCAAAAAATTATAATCATCCCCAATGAAAGGCATACATTTACTGGCTTATCAGAGGTATTCCCTGGCGCAAGCCTTGGTGTCAGGATGCCGTGTGGTAAAGGCTTTGAAGCACTAGTTTTGATTTTCCCAGCATGCATCTTTCCCCTGGTCACACAGAGCTCTCTTGAAAGTCCACAGAAGGATGGAGAATACAGACAGAATTGCACACTGAGTGGATTAGGCTTCTATATTCAATTATTTTGTCCGAGTGAGGTGTATTTGGAGAGGAAGAGCAAAGCCTATCCTCACTCTAACACATCACTGCTTTTCCATGCAGAGCAATATCAGAATATCCTCTCTACGGCCTCTGCCCACCACTTATCCTGGAGGGGCACTGATGCTTAAATAATAGTTTATGTATTTATTTATCAAATAGGTATACCTCATGTACCCCTTGAAGTAAGTCTCAGCATTAAATAAGGAAATGCAGGTAAAGAGCTTACATCTGGTACCTTATTGGGCCCACTGCACAATAATTTCCTTTCATTGGATAGAAATATTGGCAGATGCTCCTTTAGCTCTAGTTTTATTGTTCTTCCAATTTAGAAGTATCTAGGATCCTCTAAGTGGTGCCAACCTGTGGGAAATAGAGTCAGGGCGTCCTGCATGTGCATTCTTGCAGTAAAGACACTGCCATGCCTGTGCAAGACTACAGCCAGCCCAGGAGCTGTGTTTACAGGAAACTCAGAGTTTTGTTTGATGGAAACAAGCAGTAATGAGATCTTTCAGAGAAAAGCAATATTAATACAGGGAGATCCTGATATAACATGATGTGAAATTGCTAACATAATAAAGCTATATGACATTTCTGCCTTGGTGTGAGTTCTGTCTGGGAGTTGACCTGTTAAGGAAAAGGACGCAGGTTAAGTGAATGACCGAGCCTTCCCCTCCATCTCAGAGTGGTTCAGTACAGAGGCTGGCAAAGTCCTCTCTGACCAAAGTTCCCTTATCAAATCCTGGCTCTATCCCTTATCAGCCAAGAGACTGCACAAGACAGGGGGAAATATTAGCTACAAACTCGGGATGTTGCATAGCTCATACACGAGAAGCAGTGGAGTAGAGTGGCTGAGAGTGCAGTTTCTGGAGACGAATTGTCAAGGTTCAAATTCTGGCTCTGCCACTTAGAAGCCATGTGACATAGGCAAGTCATTTAACTTCTCTCAGACTCAGTTTCCTCCTCTGTAAATCTGGGAGGAAAGATAGTAGTACTCAATCTTCAGGGTCGCTGTGAAGTTAATTCTGTAAAGCGCTTTGAACAGACTTTGGCATATTGCAAGTTGCTCAATAAATATTGGCAATTGTGTCTCAGATCTGTTAGACTCCTGCTACTCCTATATGCAAGAACAAAATTTGGTTTGCTAAATTGGGCATAATTCTTTTTGCATGTCCCAAATTTGAATATCTAATCAATGTATTGAAAATGTGAAGAAATGCTATTCCTATTATAACACTTAATTGTGGTTAGTTTTTCTGTACATGCTCTATTACAAGACTGTGGATTCCTTGAGAAGGGTGACTATATGGTTTTCTTCTATTTTCAGTGCCTACCATCACATTTGGCCTAGCAGGGAGTCCATAAAACTTGGTTGAAAAGTTGAGTAGGAAATTGACCAGGTAATTTAATGAATGAAACAAAGAATGCCTGGACGATCCAAACCATTTGCAATGTATTTTCCTTATGTCTCCACGTTTGTGTATCTTTCAGAACGAATTCATTCTGTACTGGGGGCTGATGACAAAAGGCGCTGTTATGAGAAGAGGCCTCCTCTTAAGCCAGACACGCCCTTTCTCATCACATCTGCTCCTGTTTATGTAAGCAAAAAAAAAAAAAGCGTTCATTATATTTTTATGAGCCTTGCGATTTATTCTGTTTTGTTGTCAGACCTTTGGGAATGCATTCTATAAACTTTATTGAGACAAGATATCTAGAGACGTTTGCATATGTCTGAGCTCAGCACAATATTACTTTTTAATGCACTTTTGACTTTGCAGGGAGAGGGTACAGTAAAAAATATAAAACAGCAGTAGTTGGGGATTTTTTATTACCTGCATTTTGCCTTCCTGGTTTGAAAACAAACAAGTGCCTCATTCAAATGAGATAAACTAATACGCATTAGTTTGGCACAGTTACAAATGGGATATTTCTGTTGTTGAGTCAGAAAGGGAGCTTTACGCCATGCCAACAGGTACAGGGTGCAGGGTGGATAACATTCTTGTCAGCTGAGATCAGTGCCAGCTCCCCGCCCCCTATATGTTAGGAGAGCAACCTTTTAGTGTCTGCAAACTGGGAGGATGATTGCAAATATAGACTCACAGGCTCAGAGATGGAGGGAACTTACTCCTGTCTTGGGGAGGAAACTTAGTACCAGGGAGGTTTAGGTACACACCAGGTCACATGTTCAATTTCCTTTTCACACAGTGTGAGAGGTAGTCAGGGCTGAAATTAAAACATGAAGCCCAAACCAGGGGGCCAGGGCCAGGAGCATGAAACAGGACAAGGGGTCAGATGTGGTCAAGCTCAAAGAAAATGCACTAAGATGATGACAAATTTGAGCAAAACCAGTGTGAGAGGCAAAGCCTGCGCGTTAGTCTGGGGTCAAGCAAGATAGGCCTTTACAAGGAAATATGACCTGGAGCAGTGAAACTAGGGGAAAAGTTGGTGAGGGGTAATTCTGAGGCACAGGGTCTGCTCAGGCCTGGGACTGGCCTCATAAACTCCCTTCTCTGTAAAGGCAGCTAAATAGCAGCTAAGAGAAGGCAGCTCGTAAAAACCCAGAGACTGGACTCCAACCCTGATCCGCTGTCGCCAGCCCTAAGCCTTTCTTCTTAAACCAGACCACTCCACCACGATGTTAGGAGGTATTTTTATACATGCTTTTTTTTTTTTTTCTTTGCTGGAAATTACCCGTAGGCATGCAGCTAATTGCAGGTTAACAAAATAAACTTTTCAAGAGAACTGACCCTTAGAAACAGCGTTTCAGGAAAGTTACAGCGGAATTTTCTTTAAGATTCCTCATCACAGACAAATCCTGGGCCTCAAAGAATCAAATGACCAATGTTCTGGGCTCAGGTAGCTTTACAGCAAAATGAAGGGAATTGAGACATTAAAACAAAGGCCGTTTAGGAATTTCAGGTAAAAGAGAAAAACGTCCTCAACACTAATTTTTATCTCTAAGTGTAAGGAACTTTAACATTTACAAAATGCTTTCTCATTCTTGACAACAGCCTTTGATAAGAACAAAGGAGGTTAATTGACTTACCTATGGTTACAGAGCTGGGAAGTGACACAGCCAGGATTTGAACCCAGGTCCCCTGCACTAATTTGGTGGCTTTTCCTTCCCATTGCATGGCCCTTAAGAACATTTGTGCTTATGCTAGTGGGGTATGGGAAATCTTGTTGTTCATAAAAAGAAATGGATGTGATCTTCCCTTACATTAGATGCAGAAGTTTATACCCCCATTTGAAAGTCATTACTCAAAAGTAGCAGAGACTATATGTGGTTTGTGGACATCAACCGCTAGCTCAGACCGCTGAAGGTGAAGGCAGGGTGGAGAGAAGAACAGAAATCACAGTGATGAAAATAGCCCTGGTTTTTGAATTAGACCATCAAGGTTAGTATTTGGGCTTCACTGATTATTAGCTGTATGTTTCATAGCTTTAACACTAGGAAGCCTTCCCTGACCTCCCCTTGCCCTCCTCCCTGCCCCTGCCATGGCTGGGTAAGGAGGTCCCTCCTTCTGCTCATACAGCATTCCATATTACTCTTGTCATGTGATTTATCACAGCACGAGAAAGTGAATTTCTTAAGGACAGGGCCTGGAAAGATTTGTTTTCGCATCACGAAGGTCTAGTCCAGAGTTTGATGTATCGTAGTGTGTTAGTCAGTGTTCTCCAGAGAAACAGAACCCATAGGATGTGTATGTATGTATCTCTCTCTCTATATGTATATACGTATGTATATACATGTATGTATATGTCTGTATATATACGTATGAATGAGAGAGGGAGACAGATTTATCTTAAGAAATTGGCTCCTGTGATTGTAGGGGCTGGCAAGTCCAAAATCTGCAGGGCAGGCTGGTAGGCTGGAGACCCAGGGAAGAGCTGATGTTCTAGTCTTGAGCTTGAAGGTGATCTGGAGGCAGAATTCCTTCTCTCTCCTGAGACCTCAGCTTTTTTCTCTTAAGGCCCTCGGCTGATTGAGTGAAGCCTACCCACCCCATGGATGGTAATCAGCTTTACTAAAAGTCTACTGATTTAAATGTTCATAACATCTGAAAAATACCTTCACAGAAGCATCTAGACTGGTGTCTGACCAAACATCTGGGCAACATAGCCTAGCCAAGTGGACATATAAAATTAACGATCACAGTAGGCTCTCAATAAGTATTGGCTTACATGCCAGATATCTTCTGTTTGCCAATCAATATCTATCTTCTGTCCTTTTCCACCCTACTGTCTGCCCCAGGAGGCTGTCCTGTATGGGCTACATTAACAGGGCTCTGTGCCCTCTGGCTTCCATTGGGTTCAGCCAGTAGGGAACCCCAAGAGGAAATCAGTAGGAGGGAAGAGAGTGAGGTCAGAATATTTATTTTTCTGCATTCCCCTGAGATGTCCTCTAGGACTGGCTATGCCTTGATCAAGAGTCACTGTACTTTTCAAGATGGGCTGCTTTACATGCCTATCTTTCATTTCACACCTAGTAACCTCTCCCTTGCCTAAGTCTTTCAGAAAAAGAATGATATCAGCTTCCGTTCCATTATCCCTGGGTTTCTACACTGTCCTTTGTGGTCCCCCTATATTTTGTTTATACTTTTATAATAAATATCCTTAAAAGTAAACCCTTTTGAAGTAATTAAAGTATGCATTTGTTTACTGATTGATACAGTTGACTGAATAAATTTTTGCTCTTATCCTGTCCTCAGCTATGGTTTCCTCATCTGTCAAATGGGAATAAAATGCTTTAAAACATAGGGTTATTAGAGGATTAAACCAAATTATATATGTATGTTTAGCACACACGGTAAGTGCCTCACATAAAATAAACATTTAATAAGTGTTCAATTATAATAGTAGTAATAATAGTAATAATAAGGATAGCTGATTTGATACGTTCATCCAACCTAACTACAAAGATATATGGTGAAATGAGAGTGACAGGCTTACTGAGGCCTTAAAATGCATCATTCCTTTATTCATTCATTTATCAAACATTTCCTGAGCATGCTATCAATACTAACTGCTGAGAATACAGGGGAAACAGGACAGATTCTGTCCACCCCTCTTACCATCACATTAGCCAAGGCCTCTGTCATCTCATCTTGACAATGCTAACACCCTCCTGACTTGTCTCCCTGCCTCCACTTTGCCAGCCCCCATGCCCCATCTGTCCTCCACATAACAGTCTTTCATAAACATAAATCAGATCACGTCCCTCCCTTGTTTAAAATGCCAAGATGGCTTCTCAATGATCTTGGAATTAGGACTACAGTCCTGGGGCCCTGCATGAGCTGGTCCCTGCCCACCTCCTTTCTTATCTTGAGACACTCTTTAACTTGCTGATCTAACAGCCACTCTGGCCCTACTTTGCTTCTCCCTCCACCTTACGTCATTCCTTATACTTGAGCACTTATTTTCCTCAATACATTTATTTCCTAATCCTCCCATCTAGTCAGAATCCCTGTCACAGCCTTATAAGTTTATTCTTTTTTCCAATGGAATTCTCTGCATTCATTGATTAATGTGTTTCCCCAACTAAATAGTAAGTCTTAGGATGACAGGGACACTGACTTTTTGCTCACCATCATATCCCCTTCACCACATACATGTTTGATGCCCAAGACCTGGTCCTGACCTCAGTAAAGCTCACCATTTTGTTCCAGTGGCCTGACTCCTGTGAGCAATGGGAAGAAGCAAGAACTTTGCTCTATTTCTGGCCTCTAAGTAGAAAGTCCTCACGGAATGAGTAGAACCTGAGACAATTGTGGGGATGCTAAAGGAATTTGACACCTAAAATTAGATCACATGAATTTAAACCCCATCCCTTCATCTTAAAGGCCAAGTCAGCAGCAGCAAGTAACTTAACTTTTCAGAACCTCAGATTTTATTTTTAAAATGAGAATAACAATTGCCACGTCACAGCTTTCTGGAGGATTGAAGGACATAAAATACTAAAAGCACCTAGTGCAGTGCCTGGCACAGAGAAGAAGTTCAATATCTTCTGTATTTTTACTTGTTATGATCACAATAATCACCTTACTCCATGGAATGAAAGGCCTGTGAAAATCTGTATAAAAATAAGTGGATGAGATTGTTGTATATGAGGCAACCACGCACTATCTATCTCAATGAAATGTCAAGAGCAAAACTTAAGAAGTTATGTAGTATGGTTAGAAACCAACTTTTTAGAAAATGTTCAGAGTCCTCTGGCATTAATTTAAGGAGTAAATTTATAATTAGAGTCAATAACTATTAGTGTAGAAATGTATATAGAGGGAGCATTGGAGTCAGAGCTGGAAGGAAAGGAGGCTATAAAAACAGTGAGTTATGGGAGTTCTAGGCCTTTGAGTTGGAGGAGTCCCAGTGATGTCAAGACCCACAGTGTCACCCACAGCAAGTGGTTAAAGAAGGCCTGGTGACAGGAGGACAATTTTATATGTGTGTAGTGTATACAAATATATGTATATATACACGTGCATATATATATACACAAACGTACATATATATACACATATTACATATATACATATAACATTTTCTGTTTGTTCCCTCCAAAGCCAGTATTCCTACAAATGAAAGCCATCATCTGAAGGATTTCAATCTGGTGGTGGCTCCCTGGACTTGGCAAAGATATTCAGGTGAGAAAGCAGCAGCACTGGGACCACCTGGTAGACACTAGGAGACACTGGTCTCTGACCCCTTCATCAAACTACAGTGGTAATCAGGTAATCTTTGCAGAATGGTTGACTATTTTATTACATTGAAAAATTGAGATGGGGCTTAGAGTGGGGTTTCTTCCATTAGACTGATGCTTTCATACACCTCATTGTGATAATGCATCCACATAGGAATCAAATATAAGTCCTAAATGATTGAAAATCATCCAAACACAATAGGTCTCAATAATACAAGGAAAATATATGATTAATTTTACATCCTGATATCCTGTTTTCATGCTTCTATGCTGTAATGATGCCCTCCCCAGCAGGGGACCCAATTATTGACACTGCCCTCAGTGTGGTGCCGGTCAAGGGCAGTCTGCCAGAGCGGGACAGGAAACCCAGGCCCACTTCTAACTAAAAGGCCACCTCCCTGGTCCCAGCATTGGGCCATATTTCTGCCATATTTTATTTAGTTTTGTACATTGCCTCAAATCCCTAGTGGACTGAGACAGAGAAAAAAACAATATTTATTATGTGACCTTGGGTTTTTCCCCTAATGTCTCATGGCCTTAGTGTACTTATCCGCAAAGGGGGGACAATAGTACATATCCCAGTGGGTTATATATTCATATCCCATCTTATTACAGAAATAATCCAGGAAATAGAGGCACTTGAGGGATGATAAAATGAGGCAAAGTGTGTAAACTGCCTATCAAAGTGTCTGGAATGAGATACGCAATCATTTGCTATTAATCCTCCCTCTTTGCTCACTTTTTTTTTCCTTTTCTAGTCAGACATAGAAAAATTAACTTCATCCCTTCATCTGTCCTCAGCTCCTTGCCTCTTTCATCTTCCTACTGAAACAAATGTATACAGAGCTGGGTGTTAGACCGGGGACATCAATGTAAAGAAGGAAGGTCCTTAACTTGAAGACACTTAGCCTAATGGAGAGAAACAAAAATATGCAAACAGTTATGTTTTGAGGTGTATTATCATAGGGTTATTACAAAGTACTACACAATCATAAGGAAGGCTTCACTGGGGGAGGGGACATGTTAGTTGGCCTGATGTCACTCTGCTCTGAGATAGTGTCGTCCAATGGCTGCATTTCAGTCTGGGGGCACCTGTATTTTTATGTTGGAGAAAGGACCCTTCTAAGGTTCGTTTGATTCCAGATACAAACCATCTTCTTAAAAGAGGACCAAATCTACCTACAAAGTAAATGTTTGGGACTTGTCTTCAGTTTGGTGACAGAAATACTTGAATGGCCCTCCAAGGAAAGCAGATTACGTGGCCCTGCAACTCTGTCTCTTGCCCAGCCAGGCTGCCAGGCCCGGCGGAGGAGCAGGCCTTGCTGGAAAGCTGCTCACCCTCCTCCCATCATTTCTCTCTTTTGTTATGTTCAGTGCTTTCTTTGCAATCATACAGGAAGTTAGCACTGTAGATACTGCAATCTGCAATATTTGAAAAAAAAGATCAGATCGCTGTTATTTATTGGAACTGCTCTTCCCTCCCATGTAAATCCTAGTGATATAATCTGGATAATGAAAGTTCTACTGCTTGCATTTCCACATCTATTCAAAAGAATTCTCATCAGCCACTGGCCTCTTTGGAAAAAAAAAAAAAAGGCTTATATTACATTCTAACATCTTTATTGACCCTCCCATTGAGTGGTTTGGAAACTTATAGTCAATAAGTCTGTATTTTGGCTTTGCTTTTTTTGTGCCTTTTGCAAGCAAAAGTCTTATCCAAGAATGTAGCTAAGTGCCATTTACACGGAAATGATCTACATCAATATCTGTGTCTATATCTGCCTCCGTTATACCCCTCTCTTCTGATAACAGCATCCTACTTAGAGACATGTTCCTTCATCATTGCATAGTGCACAGTCCTAGCAGGGGCAGGAACTCTCAGAACTCTGCCTCCTGGATATGAGTGTGAGCACGTGATCCAGCTGGGCCAATCACAAATCTTCCCCAGGAATTTTCAAGTTAGAAATCATGAAAAAGTCTTTTTCCTCGTGGTAATCTAACTGGGCTAGTTGTGAGCCCCAGGTGCTGTCTGCCTCTCAGTTGGCTGAGAGATGAACGCAAGCTGCACAGGAAAGGAGGGTGGAGATGGAGAGAGGAACTTGGAGTCCCAAACCCTGGCTCCTGCCATATTGGAGGCCTCTCTACGTTCCTGGTCTTCTTCCATTTGGTGATGGGAGCCAATCAATTCCCCCTTCTAAATACTCCAGCTTAAGTTGAATGTATGCAATTTGCAACCAAAATCCTCTGAAATACTTCCCTCTATCCTTCCTTCCTCTTCACAGGAGCAGTTGGTGGAGTGGGGTGGCATTGTTGAAAGTCCAGAATGAAAGGTAAAATATTACCTTAGAATTCTAGGACAAATCAGAGTAAAATCCTGAAATGGGAAGAGGTTTAAGGAAAAGATAGTGGGTTTTAGGGCTGCATTAGTTTGCTAGGGCTGCCATAACAAAGTACCACAAATTGACTTAAAACAATAGAAATTTGTTCTCTCACAGTTCTGGAGACCAAAAGTCCAAAATCAAGTTGTCAGCAGGGCCATAATCCCTCTGAAGGTTCTAGGGGAAAATCCTTCCTTGTCTCTTCCAGCTTCTGGTGGCTCCTGGTGTTCTTGGGCTTATGACAGCATAGCTCCAACCTTTGCCTCTGTCTTTATATGATCTTCTTCCCTCTGTGTCTTTCAGTGCCTTTTTTTTTTTTTTGACTTTTATAAGGAAAATCTCATTGGATTTCAGGCCCACCTTAGTCCAGAATGTCCTCATCTTGATCTTAATTTCATGTGCAAAGAACCTATTTCCAAATAAGGTCCCATTCTAAGGTCTCGAGTGGACGTGAATTTTTGAAGGACACTATCCAATGCACTACGAAAGTCAACCTGAACTGAGGTTGAAGCCTAGATCTTATAATAAAATGTTAACTGTGTAACTCTAGGCAAAATCATTTAAACTCTCTGAACTTCAATTTCTTTATCTACAAATGGATGTAATATTAACTATCTCTAAAGAATTTCTGTTAACATTAAGGAAAACATAGGAACCTTACCTTTCTTAGTGCCTAACACGTTGTTGGTACTTAAAAATTATAGTTCTACACTCCTTTCCTTTGTTAATGATTGCCACTGATTATATAAAAAAGAAGAATTAAACACATACTAAAAAGAGGCATAAGCAATCTACTGGGGGAGCTTCACTGAGGAGGATCAAGGAAGGCTTCATGGAAGAGGTGTCATGTTTAGCTGGAGCTTAAAAATGAATAATTTCATTAGGTGGAGAAGCTACAGAAGTGCAATTAAAGTACAATTCAGGAGAGGGCCTAGGCTGACATGGTCAAAGTAAAGTATAACCTTCTATGTTCAATTCACTCCACATGATTCCTCTAGGGGTAGACAGGTACCATACACTTTCTACATCAGTTTGATCATCAGTTTGATAATTGAGCTTGCATAAATTTCCGTATAAGAGCAATTTTAAGACTATACTCTATGATGAGAATCTGGAAAGTAGATATTCTATACTGTGCAAAAGGGTGGATTTTTATATTTTGAAAATGAGTGGGTGATAACGTTGACATTTTACAGTGAAGACTGAGAAACCAAAAATATGACTAACACTATGCCATTTGGAAAGTATGCTGAAATTTGCATGTTATTTGTCTCTTTCTCCAACTAGATAGCAAGTTCCTTGAAGACAGGGGCTGGTGCTGCTCATTGCAGTGTCCCTAGCACCTGGGCATAATAGATGCTGATAAAATATTTGGTGAATGAGCAAATGAAATTGCATCACATATTGTATCCCCTGTGAAAGATGAACCAACTTGTAATTCTGAGTCATTACTTGTATTAATTTTTTCCCCACAACTCTGCTAATGAAAGTCAAGAGGCCCAAAAGCTGGAAATACAGTCATTCCTCAGTATCAAAGGGGGATTGGTTCCAGGACCCCCACGGATACCAAAATCCTTGGATGCCCAAGTGCCTTGTATAAAATTTGCAGGTAACTTGCACACATCCTCTCATATACTTTAAATTATCTCTAGATTACTTATAATACCTAATACAATGTAAATGCTATATAAATAGCTGTTATACTGTATTGTGGAGGGAATAATGACAAAGAAAAAAGATCTGTACTTGTTCAGTACAGATGCAACCATCTTATGTCTTTAGATCCATGGTTGGTTGAATCTGTGGGTGCAGAACCGCAGATACGGAGGGCTGACTGTAAATTAGGATTAAATTGATCTTCCTGCTTTCACCTCTGCACCCTTCCCACCCGAGCTGACTACATACATAGTAGTCAGAGTGAGCCTTTTAAAATGTGAGTCAGCCCATATCACTCCTCTGCTCAGTCTCTCAAGTTGTCTATGGTGGATTAAAGATGACTATAAATTCTTGCTACTCCTCTCTTGAAAAGGTGGAGTCTAATTCTATTTCTCCCTCAATTGAATCTTTTCTGGTTTTAATAACTTACTTGACCAATAGAATGTGATATAAGTAACGTTCTGGGACTTCTGAGCCTAACTTATTTTTCTTCACACTTATCGCTACTGACACTTGATGTATGTATTTGTTTGTTGTCTATTCCCAGGGTTATATTATAAGTTTTATGAAGATACAGACTTAGTCTGACTGTTCATGGCTTTATTCCCAGGGTGGAGAACAGTGTCTGCGACATAGCGTGCACTCAATAAATATCTGTTGAATGAATGAATTGAATGGGACTTACAAAATTGGATTGTTAACACCACGGTGGTGACAAAGTAGTACTTTAAAAATGTTCCCCTTCCCTGGCAGGACATAGGCTGATCAACCTAATTCTTATTTCCTCTGGTTGAATTTCTATGATTTAACTTAATCTTCTATCCTTGCCCTTCAAACCTATGTGCTCTCGATTTAATCAGCGGGATCAGAGCTACTGCGCTTCTCTTTGACCTTCAGCCACTCACAGAAAAATGATTGACGGTTAATCATGTCTGAAGGGGATCTCTTCTCGTTTGCTTTTCTCTGTAGTAGGGATGAGCTAGGCTACCCACTAGAATAAAATAACTCACATTAATACATATTTTAAAACTTATTTCTCATAGTCTTTGTGTATGTGTTTTTGTTTCTCTCAGTTTTAAATAAGATGGCCGTCCTCATAACTTTATAAGGAAACAAGATACAATTGAAGTAAACAAGAAGAAGTAAATTAACACTGATTGAATGTCTACTATATGTTGGACTATATGCTTAGATTTTCACTTAAAAAATATCTAGCCCTTTGTTTTGGTCTCCCAGGACTTGGCTCATTTCTGAAATTTAAGTCTCTAGCACTTGCACAGCACACAGAATTGTAGACATGGGTCAACAGATGTCACTGTCAATATTAAACAGAAAATATTGTTAATATTTCAATGTTTGTTAGTGCAAATTATAATGATATGCCTCTTTTTCTCTTCGTGTGTAAATCAAGTAGCCTGGATACTTCATATTTCCAACAAATCAACTGACTCCCTAAAATGGAAACTCTATGAGGACAGGAGACTTTGCTTTGTCCATACTTTATCCCCTTTGCCAAGAATAGTGCCAGCTCCATAGTGGGTATGCAATAAAGGCTGTTGTTAAATGAACACTATGAATTTACTGGAGGGTCTGGCTATCATCGCTGGTCTAATAAAAGCATTCAAACTACTACACAACACATTTCTTTTTATCAAGAAAGAAACTTCTCCCCAATACCCTCAGATGTCTAACCCATTGATTAAACTCTACATGGCCTCACTTACCTAGGCTTGACACAAGTACCCCTATGTCCACTTCAAAGTCCATGCTTATTGTTCACAAGTTCCATTGCTCAATATGATTATCTCTCTTCTCCTGGACTATTAAATACGAAGATCACTTCCCAGAGACCACTGAGAGCTAATGAAGAAAAACAGTTCACTGAAACCTATTCAAAGAGGATTGCCTTATTCCCTCGGCTTCCTTCTCCCAACTTCTTAACTTTCTGCCTTCTTATTCAATACTACAGTTCTGATGTAATCTCCTGGTTTGATCTGATATGATCTTTGATTCGGTGCCACCCTCCCACCATGCATACCTATGCACAAACTCACAAGCAAATGTCATTGGATTCTCAGCTCTACATTCTTTCTTGCTACTAGTGGGAGCTGTAGCTCCTATAAAAGACTGTTTCTCCATTCATTTTCTTAGGAATATTTCTTGAGCAACTGCTATTGGTCAGGCACACTTGTAGGTACTGTGAGAAGGGTGGACCTTAGCCTTGGTCCCCTAGAAGTCTAACTACCTGAGCCAGCCTACTTTTTACATCACATATCAGTAACCTGGATTTCCTGCTGGGGCGAGTAATCAAACAGCAATAATCCATCCTCAAAGGGACAAAGATTTTTATGAAGTGTCCATTGTTTTTAAAAAAATGAAGTAGTAGTAGGTGTGAAGCACATGTGCAAAGCATGCGCTATTTTGCGAGAACAAATACTGTTAACATATAAATAGCTCATGCATTATAAATAATTACACCTTTTAGATAATACAAAGAAAAAACATGAGAAACAATATCAAATGTCTATAGTATGTTTGCTCAAGAAATTCTCCATCGTTAAGAGGATGAATATTTTAACTTTTATTTGCAACACTGTTTAGATTTCCTTAAACATCAGTGTTGGATCTCTTTAGGCTAATGTGTGATATGGAGGTGGGAGATGCATGGGTTAAGAGCATAAATCCATTATGGCTCAATAAGTCTTTATTTAGCACCTACTCAGTTGTTTGCTGTGTCAGGTACTAATATAGACTAAAGTGATTAAATAGGGTTCTCCTGGAGATAGTCATGAATAAAGAGGAGTAAATGGCATTACACAGGAACTAATATGGGACTACAGGATGAGGGGGCTGTTTTTCAGCTAGAACCTCAACCAAGAAGTTGTTCTTCTCACAAAAAGTGTACCTTGCTCACTGTATTGGGAAAGCACAGAAACCCAGTAAGGAAAAGTTGGCAGAGATGCTAAAAGGGCACAAAGTATTCAGATCAGGACAAAGAAAGAGAGAGAATTGTGATGCTAGGCAAACAAAGAGGAAGAAGATCCTTTTGCTAGTTATGAGTGGTTACTACTAGGTGCTTAGAGAATCTTAGAGGGACAGACCTTCATACACGTGAATTGATAAAGACTTGTAACTGAAGTCAACCTGAATGATCGCATCAACAGAGGTTGAGGACCGCCAAAGCACAAAGGCAGCTTCCTAGCATAGATCACGTCGCATTCTCGGACTACTTCCTGAATTTTTAGGTCACATTCTCAAATATTACCACTCTGACAATTCTTGGGCCTCATTGAGACTCTACTCTTTTGGCCCTATAATTTTCTAAACTATCCAACCTCCTTCGCATGTCCTTTCCTTCTTTAAACAGCTGATTCCTTCACTTGTTAATGTAGAGCTGTGGTTCTCTGTTTTTTATTGTGGGCCTCTCTTTGTAATTTGGGTTCCCTGCCAGACTGTCTTCCACATTTGCTTATGTCACCTACTTTGGGAATAGGCTGACATGGTCGCCAGAGTCTTTATTCTATGCTATTTTCGGTGAGAATGGAGGCTAGGCCTTCTTCTCTACTTACTTCTCTCCCTAAATAATTTCATTCGGTCCCATGTCTTTATATATCATCTATAATTTTGTGAATCTTAAATATATAACTGTATCCCAGATCTCCTTCACTTCCAGGCTTATATACCCAAGGCCTCTGGACCATCTTCATCTTAATATCTAGTAGTCACTTAGAACTCAGAATGTTAAAAAATGTGTTCAAAACAGAGCTTTGGACTCCTTCATACAAAATAATTGTTCCCCCAGTCTTTCCTTACAAGCAACATTGTCATTCAGTAGGTTGTTCAAACCAAAAACCAAAGGGTAACGCTTACTTATTCTCTTTCCTTCCTCTCCCTCCTCCACACCCATATTCAGTCCAATGTCAGGTCTTGTTGTCTCTGAAACTGACTCCCAGCCTATCCGCTTCTCTTTACCATCCATGACACTATTCTGGCCCAGGCCGTCTCCGTCTCTTGCCTGCATTCCTTACAGGCCTTTCTAACTTGTTTCCCTATTCCCGCTCTTGCTCTTGTTCCATCTACTATGTACCAAGTAGCTGATTTATTTTATTACAAACTAGCTAATATTTCAAAAACATACTTTTTATCTTATCACTGTGCTACGTAAAACCCTTCAAGGGCTTTTCTGTTGCCCTTTAGAATAAAATCCAAACTCCAAGCATGATTTACAGACCAACATCATCTGCCCTCGACCTACTGCCTACTGTGGTCACCTCTTCCCTTTGCTCACTATGGCCCATGTACACTGGCCTCCTTTCTGTTCATTCATTCATCCCACATATGACTGAGCAGCTCCTGAGTGCCAGACACTCTTCTTCAGCAGTTAACAAAAATGTCCCTGTCCATAGGAGCTTACATTTTAGTGAGGGGAACAGACAATAAACAAATATATATAGTGCTGCATGGGATAACTGTTACGGATTAACAATAAAGCAAGAGAAGAGAATAAAAAGTGATTGAGGCTACTATATTTTAGATTGAGTGGTATAGAGCAGAGATCTGAATGAAGAAAGGATGCGAGCCAAGAGACTTCTTATAGATGACTATTCAAGGCAGAGGGAACAGAAAGAGAAATGTTCTGAGATAGGAGCTTGCTTGTATTTTGAAGAACAACAAAGAAGCCAGTGTGGCTAGAAGAGAGAAAATAATAGAGATATCAATGTTCCAGGCCTGTTGTTCTCTGTAAGGACTTCAACTTTTACAGAGAGTGAGGTAGGAAGCCCCTGAAAGATTCTGAGCAGAGGAGCAACTGACTCACTCCGGTCTCTGGGAGATGGCGTGATGAGAGTGGAAGTGGTAGACGAGTAGGAAGACATTCTAAGTAGTTCAGGCGAGAAATGCTGGTGTCTTGGATGAGAGAGGAAGCAACGAAAGTGGAGAGAAGTACTGGATTTGGGAATGTGTTTTGAAGGTAGTACTAACAAAACTATGGGTTGGATGTGGGGGTGGGTAAAAATAGAGGGGTCAAGAATGATTCCAAATTTTTGGCCTGGCCAACTGGATGAATGGGTGATGAACCACAGGGGCCACAGTGTCCTGGTTTCTGATGTGAGTCTATAAACAAATCATTCATTCAACAAATAGTTATTGAATGCCTGTTATAAGCCTGGCATAATGCTGGGCATTGGATACACTATGATGATTCAAATTCTGTTCCTGTGCCCTGAGATGTACATAGTGGAACATGAAAGACAGATACATACAATGAATCAACATCTTCCAAGCACCCATTAGCTGAACACAATTCAAGGGAGTCATGACAGTAGTACCTCCAACCTCAGGTAGAAACACTGGAGTTATTTCCAACCTTTCTCTCACCAAATCCTTTTGTGTCCTATGGCAGTTTGCAATTTCATCTCTTCTTTTAATTTTCTATAACAGCTACAAATCAGGAATATTATTATTTAGTGACCACATAAATAGCATACCATTTCCCATTTAAGAATAATTCACCACTCAAATGTTAGTGCAATATTTTTATCAGGAATAGGAAACTGCAGGCTAAGAGCACATTGATCTAAATATCTACTCAGTTGCTAAAAGGAACACAAATAGATTCATAAGTAATGAAATGATTGACCTTATGCCACTAACAGTAAACACTTGCAAGTAGAGATTTCCCTGTAATTATTGTAATTAAGGACACCTTTCTGGGCCTATATTTTTTTGGATGTGTGGAAGTCACGTATGTGCCATGTACCCAGATCAATGGATATTCTCCAAGCTCCATTAACACAGCCTTTCTGAACTTCTTGTTCCAACAATAGCAGATATAGCCAACTTCTAAAAAAAGGGGACATTCTGTGCTTTTGAAATATGAGTGGTTATAAAAGACAGCAGGTGGCTGAAATTGGATGGAATGTTCAGATTTTAATTAAAGTATCAATGCAATTGCTAATGATATTAATATCAACCGTTTGTTGACGGAATAAATGACTGAGGCCAGTAAGAAAGTGGAGTAAGTTAACAGATTTTTTGAGACTATGTTAGATAACTCACTTAGAATTGTAATAATTTAAACTTCAGTCAGTCATCTTTTCCTTGAGCAAATGTTTCCCCTACTCCTAGGTAAGGTTATGTGACCCTCTAGGACACCCACACAACACTCTGTGCATACCTCTATTCTATGTCCTCCCCTTGCAGATGGAAATTGTGTGAAAATTGGGAGAGCACCCCTGAGCCTTCATGAGAACTTAATTCACGGAGTGAGTAGGCCAATTTTAAAGGTCTCTGGTGATCCTTTCAGTTACATAAAGATATAATAGTATTTGTCAGGAGCCTGCTATGTATCAGACGCGTTTAGGGCTATAAATAACATTACTTCATATAATCTGCATAACTGACCTCTAAGGTAGGTATCACCATTTTTTTTTTCACTAGAAAACTGAGGATCAGAAATGTGAAGCACCTTGTCCAAGGTCACATAGCTAAAATATGGTGTCACTAGTATTCAAACTTAGGCTTATATGTATTCAAAAACATTCAACGTTGGTCTTGAGCTCCTTGAGGCCAGAAAACAAGTTGAAGAGCTTGATACAAATTTTCTTCAGGGGTGGATGTACATAGCCTTAGAAATGGAGTCACTGATAAAATACTTTTTCTTTAGCCTACACAAGATGTCTTGTATTTGGCATTCTTGACAGATGGGGTTGGAGAGTTGCTTGTTATAGGGGGGTGGCTTTCTTGTGCGTTACAGGATATTTAGCACCATCACTAGCCCCTACTCATTGGATACCAGTAGCACCCCCTCAATTGCAATGGCCTAAATTGTCTCCAGACATCACTAAATGTCCTTTGCCCCACCTTGAGAACCTCTGGTCTACACATGAAATATAAATTCCGTCTCACCCTTCTTACAAGGACAGTGTGTGTGTGTTTGTGTGTGTGTGTGAAAGCGAGTGTACGTATGTGTGTGTTTGTTAGAAGACTCCCTCCAGTTTGACTATAATGAACTCCACCTGCAAGTGAAGTGAGAAAAAAGATTTAATGAGTTGCTAAAATGTTCTCAAGTTAATATTTAAGTCAAATGGGATCAGCGCTTTCTCAGAACAAAATGTGAAACCGAAAGGCAAAAACAAATCTTTGCAAAGGGGCTTCTAGGCTACATGAATCAGGCCCTGGAGTCCCACTCCACTAAACTTTACAGCACACATTTTCTTAATGGCAACTAGGGAAACTAGATACTAATATTGCCCCCGGTACACAAAATTCCAGATCTTTTAACAATGCAGAAAGGATCCATTGTGTGCTTCACACCAGTGTAAATTACACTATAAATATTCACTAAAACATAAGTCTGGAAACACATGCTCCTTTTACAGATGATGAGGTGGAAAGCAGTCAGAGGAACTGCTTGGATAAAGTCAGAGGGGCACGCTGTACCAAGGAGGAAGTGGTGATGGATCTTCTGAACTGATGTACGGGAGTGGGGAGTGCGGGAGTAAGAAGCTATATGTACTGAGTTTCTCTACATGAGATGTGTATGTAGTAGGCACTCAAGAAATGTTAATCACAGTCCTATTACATTTAAAGAAACCAGAGCACTCACTAGATAGCATTTAGTCCTGTCTACCTACATGTGCTAGGCAATGTTTTTTGGCTTATTACGTGCTTTATCTCATTTATCATTATCGTAACACCAAAAGTCAGTATAATATTTCTTATTTTACGGATGAAAAAAGCAAGGAAGAATGACTTGCCCAAGGCCATAAAAGTAATGAAAAGGGACCAAAATTTGAATGTAGTTCTTTGAACTCCAAAGTCAAAGTTCTTTCAGTTATATTACGGTATAGAGCATGTAAAATGTAATATACTCTATGGTAGTTCACAGTAGCTTAATTGACGTTCAAAAGAATTCTTTTTGGTGATATTATGATCTCTAATTACAGATTGGCAAACTGAGCCTTACTCCTACCCCAAAACCATTGCATTTTTTCCAGCGATATTATTAAACTTAAAACTAGAAGCAAAGAGAATATACAGCATTCCTAAGGCTCATGTTGCCTGGGTCACAGTGGCTGGATTCAAATCGTGGCCTCACCAGTTTGTAGCTGTGTGAACACATAAATGACTTGTCTGTACCTCATTTCCTTTATCTGAAAAGTGGGAGTAATAAAGGGCCAATCTCACAGTGTGAAAGTGAAAATTAAATGAGATGAGACATAGAAAGAGCTTAGAAGAGTGCATGATACCTAACAAAGACTAGATATATGTTATACACTTATTACTCTTCTTTCACAAACATTCATTGAAGATCTACTGTATGCAAGACATCAGGTTAGCTAGCCTGGGGAATTCAGCAAGTACTTACTGATCACCCACTATGTGCTAGGCACTATTTCCAGTGCTTGGGGTTTGTCAATGAACTAAATAGACAAACGTGAAGTCATTACTGTCTTCCTGAATCCCTTACAGTATCACTCATATACTGATATTGGAGTCTAGCCTGGCTAATCCTCAAGTTGGTTGTCACTGCCAAATCCCCTCCCTCACCCTTCCCCTTTATTGTTCTCTCATCCCTTCTAAGTGTGCCAGGTCTCCAAGGAAGGGCAAACACACAGACGGTATTAAACAAACACACACACACACACACACACGTTTAATATTTAATCTACACAGGTACTGAGTTAACATGCTCATGCATTATCTCATTTAATCCAATTAATCCTCATAACAGCCCTATGAAATACATTCTTTTATAATGGCCACTTAACATATGAGAAAAATGAGTCCCAGAGAGGTTAAGTAACTTGCCTGAAGTCATACAGCCAATGAATAACTAATCTGTCACTGGAAATAAGTCATCTGACTCCAGAGCCTTCCCCTGTGACCTTCTGGTATTTACTTTCTTGCTCTAGTCAGACACTCCTGTCAGTATTCCATCCGCATGCTCTTCTTGGGAAACAGTAATCCTTCAGGGAATGAAAATATAACTTTATCTTTTCAAAGGTAAGATAGCCCTCTTTGGAAGTGAAAGCTTGCTGCTCACCTAAGATCACCTAAGTCAAAGAGTCATAATTTGAATCCAGATTTAACATAAAATATTTCCACGTGTATTTTCCTCTCTGGTCTTTATTAGCAGCAGTGGGAGTTAGGGTCAGAAGGAAATTTTGGCGTGAGCTGTTCTTTTACAAATGATCCCCAAATGAAATCTTTTTCATGTTCTCTCTAAATGAGGTTAGACATCCAGACGTAGGGATATACCAGACATATTGAAGGAAAATGACATTTAACGTGTTCCACTAAGAAAACACATTGGCTACGGTGTACCAGGAGTGAGGATTTTTATAAATCCTGTAATTGTTATGGAACACATTTACATTAACAAATTTTTTTATTGAGGTATCAATAGTTTATAACATTGTGAAATTTCAGTTGTACATTATTATTTGTCCATCACCATATCTTAAATGTGTTCATTCATAAAATGTAAACATTTAAGATACATCACAAGTTTTATAACTTGTGAGTCTCAAAAATGCAAATTCCCAGAGGACTATCCATTAATGAGGAACCAGGCCAGGGGAGAATTATTAGTTTATTCAAAGTCACAGAGTAAGTTATAGAATTGGCACCAGAGAGGTATTGGGCTAAATGTTGGGAAGACATGGGAGGGCAAGTATGACATTTGGCTTCTTGAATTTGGGGAAAGTGAGAGATGAGAGAGAGAACTAGTGGCAGCAAGAAAGGTGGAGGCAGAAGAAAAGAGAAGAACCCATGTAGGTGAAGTATTAGGGAAAGTGAAAGAGAGGGAGAGAAAACGCTTGGGTGACTGCAAGATATGAGATAGTGAGAGAGGAGGAGAATGAGAAAAAAAAATCTGCAAGCCATGCCATTGGTTACACTGAATCTCATTTAATGTCTCTTACAGATGCTAGTAAAATTAGAATGGGTTTTGGTTTTGTTTGGTAGACTTCTGTTTCCTTTTCCTTTTAATAATATACTATGAGAATTAGCCTGAACCACATGGGACCACTAAGTTTATCAATGTTGTATTGATTGAATAAGTAACAAAGCCAAGGAAGTAATAGATGACCTAAACCTATGCAGTATCCATTCAATTCAGTACCTATTCAACAAGCGTTTCTTGAGCATGTACTCTGGGCTAGCCACTGTCTCTCAGAGTACAAAGATAGGATTCCTTCCCTGCCTTCAAGGCACTCATAGACTGATTTGAAAGAAAGAAAAGTACCGTTCACATTATAAGTCAGTGTGATAGTAGAAATATTAGAAGTATATAAAACATGTGGAGGTGGGACAATTACCTGTGGGTGATAGAAAAGGCTTCAGAGAAGTTGTGAGACTTCAGTCAAGTGTTAGACATTTGCCAGGCAAACAAGATAAACATTCACAAAAGAGCCTGAGCAAATGTCCAGAAGTATGAAATAGCATGAATTATTTTGGAACATTCTAGTGCATTCTTTCTTATTGGAGGATGCCCATTGAAATGACCTGTGTACACATTTCAAAATGGAGGCTCGAAGGGCCCATGGTGATCTACTGCATCAGGATATGAGTGTGTGTTTCGGAAGAGATCTTCCAAATGAATCTGATAAATACTCCTTTTTAAGAGCCAATTATTTGAGTTTTCCAGTAGAGAGAATATAAATTGTGGAGCAGGCACAAGAATCAAAAGTTATTGTAGAATAGCAAAATAAACACAGACATTAAATATAGAGATCCTTAAGCTTTTTTTCTGCTTTGAAATGATACAGTTATACAGTCCCATTTCCATGTGTATTATGTATCTTGTAGTAATTTCATCTAGAGCTTTAAAGCTTCTAATATAAAGAGATTCCACTGGTAAATAGAGTTTTACACTCTTTTCTATTTTATTAAGGACTGCAATAATATTCTCTGTGGAGTTCACAGCCTCATTTTAACCTAGAAATGGTGTAGCTGTTTGGAAGTGACAGCCAGGTATATGAATAACTCCCAAACAAGCCCACTAACCTAATTATTCTCTCTACCTATGAAACTTCTTTTTCCCTGCCTCTCCCTTTAGTACTAGTTGGATAATTAACCTTCAGCCTTGTATATTCTTTCAAGTGTGGTTCTCTAGGAAAATAAGAGTAAGGGACAAATTAACATGACAACTGTTTTCACATTATGTGAGACTGGCTTTAAGAACGTGCGGAGAGAGCGATAGGAACACATTTTCTATCCCGCTTGTTTGGGTGTTTGGCATTGTCAAGTTGACAATCTGGAGAAACTGAAAATAAGGCCCCTGGCTGATAGAGGTGACATCATTTTAATAAATATTAAATGTCATATGCAAAAAGTTGACAAGTCTAATTGAGTTTTCTCTGATATTAATAACATTAACTGACATGGAAAGTTTCTAAGCCTAATGAACATAGGCTGCTGTCCAAACCAGTTACCATCCAAATATATGCAAAGATGGACAGACTTAATTGTGCTTTATGAGCTGGGTGTTTGGATACTTGGAAAGAAGGTTCAGTTGAAAGGAAGACCTTGGAGCTTTGTGTATTGTAGTTTACTACTTACATGTCCTTCTCTGCAAACAGGTAATGAGTTCATAGACAGTAAGGATTGTGTCTTATTACACACCCTTGCAATCAGGGTCCTCAGGGCCTGCATCTGCTTGTCAAAGAGGAGGCCCTCAGGGAAGGTCTAATGAAAGAATAAATGGAAATAAATTCCTTATGGCATTCTCAGGGTTGGGAACTCCTTCATAGCTTACTTTTCTCCAAACACTCTGTTGACTATAGCTCCCTCCAGGGTGCAAACAATTTCATTCCTTTGTGTTTCCAGCAAACAGATGGGCTTTAAATAAAGGGTCTGGGCTGGACACCTTTTGCTTGCCCTTGTGGATTCACTTTATCCCTTTCCACTCTTCTCTCTGCCCTTTGTCGATAATGTCAAGTCTCCCTTGCTCTCCAGTTTCTCATTGGTTTGGCCAATGGATGCCCCAGCAAGAGATGAGAGGGTGAAGGGAAGAGAGTGAAGTTGTGGCACTTATTCCCAGGTTTCCTTCCTGTAAGGTCACCTCAGACAGGCTTTATCCCTCTGCCAACATCACTGACTGTCTAAGAAAGTCAGCTCTAGGGTCGGCCCCATGACATAGTGGTTAAGCTCAGCACATTCCGCTTTGGCGGCCCAGGTTCACGGATGCGGATCCCAGGCGCAGACCCACACCACTTGCTAACTATGCTGTGGTGGCATCCCCCATACAAAATAGAGGAAGATTGGCACAGATGTTAGCTCAGGACAAATCTTCCTCAGCAAAAAAAAGAAACCCTTAAAAAAACAAAAGGAAAGTGGGCTCTAGAGTTCTCTTCCCTTCCTGCTTTCAGTAACATTTCCCTCCTCCTTTCTTTAGGCTTAAGGACAGTGCATCTCACTGTCATTAGCCCTGGGTTGCTGTGCAGTCCTGCCCACACCATTTTAAATGATCTCCTTATTGAACCCACCTTGAATTATCTAATCTTAACATGACATTTGTTTCCTATTGGGAGTGTGACATACAATAAAGTGATCAGATCTGGTGGCTGAGGTGGGATGTGCATTGGAAGAAACAAGACTGTAACTGAAAGGCCAGGCAGGAGCTGTTACAGTTATTCCAGAAAGAGAGGCAAAGGGCTTACACTACGGCAGTGCTACTGGAGCCATTTGTTTCATTTCTTTCAAGCATATTGTCCCCTCCAGTCTGTGAGCAGCTCCTCACAAGCAAGAACTTTGTCTTCTGCATCTAATCCCACCCCATTTCCCTCCTCTCTGCAACTCCACTTCCTCCCACCCCACCCACCAAGATCAGGGCCTACTTGACACAGGCCTACCCAGGAGAATGATGAAACCTTACGATAAAGAAAATTTGGCTATAACAAGATTAATGATTCGCTTCCATCCTCTGAACCTGGCTTACCTTGGCCCTATCATCAACCTTGTAATAATAATACAACTCTGCGTCTTGTGAGGGGATTTAGGTTTGAGAAAAGAACAAAGGAATGGCTGAATATTGAGGACTGGGTGGAGGTAGTCGGACTTTCAAAAATGTAAATGAAACTGCATCAACCGGTAAAACAAGCACCTTAATGTTCTTATGAGAAGACTGTCTTTCTTTAATGGAGAGGTCAGGTGATTTATAGATTACAGTTTATTTTATCAGTGGCCACAACTTGGGGGAAAATAGCAGCTTTAACATAATCACTTCATAAGTCCCCTTCACTTTTTTAGTTTACAAAGTACCTGTTATATCCTTTCTCTTATTTGTTCCCAATTTTATGTTTGAGTTCTTCAAGAGAGGGACTAGGACTCAAACACAGATATTCTGACCCCCTACCTTTCTAGAACATCTGGAGGCCCCCTTTTCCAAATAACCTTGACCCTAAATATTATATTCTGTTGAACTAAATGGACAGACTTTAGAAATGGCTGCCCTTTTAAACTTAGTACTCAACAACAAAGCAGTCTGAACTAGCGGCATCATGAAGCCATTATGAGAAACAACACATTAGCATAACATCAATACCTCATTTTAAAAAGCTTGTATTTAATAGTCCTGCATTTAACAAGCTTCACTCACTTAAATTTAATCTTTTCCTTTTCCCGTTCTGGAAAGTGAGACGCTATCTTTGGCAGACTGAAAACAGTGTTCCTTGGCTGGGGTGGGAGACACTGAGACAGACACCAGAGTGATATAAATTCTCACCTGACAGCACAAGTCAGGTCCCACTGCAGAGAAGGAGCTTTCTCTGGGAAGTATGTACTCCATGTCTAGAAATCACTGGGCTTCTCTAGGGTATTTAGCACTTCAAAAGTAAGGACCACAAGTTTCAAGTAATACTGGTTGGTTTGTTTGTTGTTTTAGGACTATGAGGCTACAGATAGGACACGGCTGGGACCAAACACTTGCTTCATTGTGTGCAAACTGAGTGACTTCTCCGAGACTCAGCTCCCTGATTTCTAAAAAGAAAATAATAATGTACCTCTCGTAGGGATGCGTGAGGATTAAACAAAAGAACATTTCCAAGTTCTTAATTCAGTGCTCTGCCTGTGGTATATGCCCCAGCGTATACCTCTAAGTACCCCCGAAACGTGTCATACATCACACTCCTGCAAAATATGTGCAAGGTTCCATGGAGGTGGGTGAGTTGGGGGAACTCTTCCACCATTCCCTGTGAACACACAGGACCCTCCTTGCACCTGTTCCACCCCACTCTCTGCCTAGTTCTTGGCACTTAGCCTTGTCTTTTATTAACGAACACACATCTCCATTTAGAATATATTCTTGGGGTTTTGTTTCCCTGGAAGGGGCTCACAGAATTCTGTATGTCTATACTGTCCTTACCTCATAATATTCTCCAGTGTTCTCTGAGTGCTCAGAACTCAGGAAACGTGGGATAGTTCAATCATGGAGGGGAGATCGGGTTGCCACAGTGGGAGACTTCCAGATATGTATTTAATACCACCCTAGACATTGCTACTTTTTCTCCTTAGCCCAAAGGTAAATTTATGTTCTTTGGAGATGGTCTTAGCTCTACTGAATGTAATCGTTAACTGTGTGAGCCTAGTCTCATTTCTTAAACCACCTGGGACTCTGTTTCTTTATGTATAAGTGAGAGAAATAAAATCTACCCCCTGGTGTTGTGAAGATTTAACAAGTCGTTTATTCATATGATAAACTTGATTGCACCACTTTCATATGCCTGACTCTGAGCTCAATGATAGAAACACAAGGACGAGTGAGACCTGGTTCCTGCCCAGGAGAAGAGCAAAGTGTAGAGAGAAAGAGAGACAAAAAAGAGACTCTCAGGACCCTGCAACGGGTGTCGTGATGAAGGGAAGTATTGTGTATGGAGGCCCAACCCATCTAGGCCTGGGAAGGTCAGGGAATGCTTCCTGGAGGAAAAGTCACCTGAGATAACCCCTGAGCTGATGAATAGAACTTATTCTGGCACAGGGGGTACATGTTCTGAGGAGTCATTAAAGGGCTGTTTCAAGCAGAGGAAGGAGATTTTGTGTTCGTGTGGAGGTCGAAGAGTGTGGAAGTTCAGGAAAGCTGGAGAGTGGAGTTAGAGAAGTGTGGTGAGGAGGAGGGGGTGGGGGGGGCAGTTTTGCCCTCTCTGCCTGTCCCCACACCTGCGGCCTTGATTTAGACCCTTGTTTTCTCTTCTCAGGAGTTTGTGATTGCTTCTGAAGGTGTTCTGGTTTCTAAGCTTGACTTTTCCATACTTCTGTGAGAAGTGTTGTCATAAATCTGATTATGTGGTTCTGCTGTTAAAACCCTTTACTGATATTCTTTCATTTCAGGAGCTGAGCTGTTATGCTGTTCCTGGTAACACTGGTCCTGGGAAATGCTCTGGGATAGGGGGTGGGGTGGTGGTGAGGCAGTGAGCACAAAGAGATCCATGGTGGAACATGTCTGGGAAGCACCCTATTTTACTCCTTCCCTTTGGAATATGTATCAAGATCTTAGAAACTCTGAGAAGTCCTGAAGTAAAGAAACCTATTTTGGTTTAACCTAAAACTTCACAGTTTATCACTGAACTCTTTTTTCTTTTGTTTTCTGTTTTCCCCATATGATGCCCATCATCATGCACTGGCAGGAGTTGTTCACGGAGCCCAGTGTGGGAAATGCTGGTGTGTGGGATTGAGTACAAACTTCTGAGAAGGACATACATGTATGACTTGACTCCTTAATTCTTCAGCCTAATCTTCCACTTCTTTTTTCATCCTACCCCTAGTCCCATTGAATGACTTGAGGTTCCTCAAACTTATCAGTTGTTGTGAGGCTCCCAGGAGGGAGAGAACTCAGCTAAAAGGGAGAAGGACCCAGATGCAATGAGCTTGATTCAGGATCAAGACTGTAGTCTTTGGAGGGAGATAGAAGCCGTGAATGCAGCCTAATGGCTGACATTCAACACCATCCCTGTTCTGCCCCATGGACATGCATGGATTCTGGTGTCAGCCTGCCAACCAGGATTGAAATTCATGCACTGTCTGCATTTGCACAGTTATTTACCTCCTTAAGCCTACTTCCTCATCTTTAAAAGTGGGGTAACAATAATTCTTGCTGCAAGGGCTACTGAGAGGATTAAATATAAAATGCCTAGTATACTAGTTGGCACATGGTAAGCACTCAACTAATCTAGCTATTATTATTTATAAGTAATTTTACTAATTACTATTTATTATTACTAATTATTACTAAATACTAATTACTATTATTACTAATTAATTAAAAATAATGGGGCCGGCCCGGTGGCATAGTGGTTAAGTTCGTACACTCTGCTTTGGCGGCCTGGGGTTCACAGGTTCAGATCCCAGGTGCAGACCTATGTACCACTTATCAAGCCATGCTGTGGTGGCATCCCATATAAAGTAGAGGAAGATGGGCACAGATGTTAGCCCAGGGCCAATCTTCCTCAGCAAAAATGAGGAGGATTGGCAACAGATGTTAGCTCAGGGCTGATCTTCCTCACACACACAAAAATAAATAAGTAAAATAAAATAAAATAAAAATAATGCTAATAATAGCTAATATAAATATGGTGCCTATGATGTGCCAGGCACTGTTCTGAGCATTTCATGCATATTCATTCATTTAATCTTCACTACACCACTACAAAGTTGGTATCACTGTTATGTCCATTGTACAGACGAATGTGAAATTTTACAAGTCACACAACTAGTAAGTGGTGGAGCCAGGATTCGATCCTAGGAAGTTTGACTCCAACATCTATACGCTTAACTACTACCCTAAACTATAATAAGCAAAATAATAGCAGAGCTGTTTCACTAAAAGCTTTGTAAGTGGTCTGGGGGTACACAGAAGCCTCCCTGTTTCAGGTTCTTGCTTATAGAAGGGAACACAAAAGAAAGAGAACGGCTAACTCCCTCATTCCGCCAGATACCTCTTGCATGTTTGGACACCAGTGGCAACACTCAACAAAAGAATAGCAATGGCCAGTTAGGTCAGAATTGCTTAATGGCACATGGGAGTACAGCCTAGAAGTTTCTAGAAGTACCTGTAAGGGTTTTGTGGGAAACAGGAGGTTCTGTGCCAGCGGATTGGGACAAACACCGGTGGTACTTAAGCTACTACAATTACTGCAGCCCCATATGTACCCACGAGTCTGCAGTCTGGGCATGCTCCAGGTTCTGTGGACACCCTCCTGACTTGTCAGTGAGTCTCTCCTGGGTGGGTGCACTGCGAGATTACGCCCTGAGTGGATCCTTTCTCATATACCCTCGCATCATACTGCTTTCGGCCCTAACCATAAGGGCTGTACAATAAATGCAGTTTAAATTATATTGAAAAACCAAAGAAAAGTCCAAATGTATAACTATGAAATGTTCATCATAATTGGCCACCTGATATGGGGGCCCTTATTTGATCTTATAAAAAGCTGTCGGAATAAACATAATTTCCTTCCAAAATAATTCTATGCAGTTTGGAAGTGACACAAGCCAACTTGCAATGTATGAGCAGTTTGAAATTAATGTTCATCTTTCAGCCTTTTATTAAGTTGGCTAAAAACCAATCTAATTCTAAAATTTAAAAAAAATAAAATACCTCTCTTTCAAGCTAAGAGAAATGGTGAGATCATTGGCTCTTTTAGGAAGTGGCAAAAGCCAAGTTCTGGGCCTTTGAGGCTTGGGGACAAATGAAGTAACAACTCTATTTCAGACAGGTTTGATGCCTAAACATCATTGCTCCTACTAAGTTGGCTCTGATTTATGGCTTGGTGTTGGCTAGGAAAGCAGTCTGGGGCAGGGAAGAGCAGTATCCTGCAAATGGGATTTTGAATGCCACCTTCCTGCCATTCACCTCTTAGCAGTGGGGTGACTTTGTTCAAGTCAGCCAGCAGGAACTTTCCATGCCTCCACTATGTGCAGCCACCATGTTCTAGGCACTGTGGACACGGCAGTGAACAAAGCTGACTTCATCTAGTCCCTGCCCTGCTGGAGTTCACAGTCTAATATACTGTAAGCAAGCCAGTTGACCTCTCTAAGTCTCACTTCCCTTTACAGGAAAATGAGTATAACTCTCGTATTTGAGAGAGTGGAAGGACCTAGCATCCTGCACATCACACCATCTGTGAGCTCTGTTTCTATCTTCCTTTCCCACTCCCATTCTTCCACCCATTTGGCTCTATGTCTGGGGACCTGGTCTTTCCTCTCCAGTCTCACAAGGGCCTGGTTCATCTCCATGCTTGATGCACTTTGGTCATGCAAATCCTCATTTTCAATCCATCCATAGGCCTACGTTTCTCCTGATCCCAGTTTCTCCCTGGCACCTGCCTCCCCTCAGTGACCCAGTCTCCTCAACAAGCTATCATTTTCTGACTCACCCTGAGCCCCTGGCTTTTCTTCCAAGACAGGTCGCGGCTTCTCTCATCGACCTTACACCCATACTTTCCCTGAATTTCCTCCTCCACCTCCCCCCCGACAAGTCCTGACCCAAGGGCTGCCACAGAAAGAGTTTCCTCCTAAAAGCCTAAAGCTGAACAACTTTTTCATCTTCCTGCTTTTATTTGAGTCTGGGATGACTCACACCTCACTTCTACACTTGATTCTCAGAGGGACCTCAACTCCTCAAGGCACTTGGCTCTGAAGTTTTCAGACCATGGAAGCCAGAAGCACCTGTAGATATAAGTATTTAGTCCTGAATCATGAATGATGGGAATCCTAGGAAGCAATTAAGTGGTTAGTTAGGAAAACCACAGAGTAGCACTGAGGGCCCATGAAGTTATCTGAATCTGTGAAACTGCCCAGAAAATTTCAGAAGATAAAGGATTCCAGATTGAATGTGTGGTACTTAATGGCCTGTAGCCAGGGCAGGCTCTCCAAGTCCACAGCACACTTTGTAGGAAAAGGGGAGAACTGAGGCCTCTACGTTCAGTTATAAGAGTATAATTGACTTGTTAGCTCTCCACACTATGTTGACTCACTTATGCATTCACTGTCAACAAATACTTATTCAGTCTCTACTCTACTTGCTGTGACCTAAATAGGACTCTGGGCAGGCAGACCTAGTCTTGACCCTCGTGGAGTTTACATCCAAGTCAGAGAAACAGATAATATCCTCGTGAACAAACGCATACATAGGTAATATCAGTAAGTCTGGTAATAGAAGAGTGACCAAGAGATGCTATTTTAATTAGGATGGACAGGAAAACATTGGTTACTTACCTCCTGCCAGGTGCCTGGCATTAGGCTAGGTGAGGGTTTCTCAGTATCAACACTATTGACTTTTGGGGCTGGATAATTCTTTGTTGTGGGGGACTGTTCCATGCATTGTAGAATGTTTAGGAACACTCTGGATGTGAGTAGCCCTCCTCCCCACAGCTGTGGCAATCATAAATGTCTCCAGATGTTGACAAATGTCCCCTGAGTGCTGTGGATGCTAATGGGCTTTTGGCTAATGTTTTTTTCCATGTCACTCCAAACATGAAAGACCAAATGCAGAAAGATGATGCCCTTTCGGTTCAATCATTGTAATAATGAGATTCCATCATATCTGGTCCCAGGAGAGAACAATCTAAAAGCCTGAGTTATAATAACTCAGGTATAAAACACAGATATGGATCCCCCCACCCTGTTATCAGAAGGAAGTCAGAACAGAATAATGGATGACGACGGGTTTCTACAGGGAGAGGGAATGGGACTCCACTTACCGTGTGACTATTGGCAGGCACCGAGCCGTGCTGCTCCCCAGCTGCCTTATTTGCAAACGGGTCTTGTAAAGTCCTCCTCGCGGGTCACAAGTGCAGAAACCTTTGCTGTGCGGCTTCAACGAGCTGACATATGTACAGTACCTGGATCACAGCAGGCGCTCAATGAAAAGTAGCTTTTGTGTTGGTTGTTGTCATTTTGACTAGTAACTTGGGGTCTACATTTAAATCCATCCTCTAGTTTGAGCTCAGTCTGAGAGCTCTTGGGTTTCTAGATTAACAAAATAACGTTGTGTAGTTATTTTCATTTATACATTTGAAAAACGGTTTTCTCAACTAGCTTAAAATCTCCAATAATACTTAGAATCCCCAAGTTCTTGTGAAGAGGCCTCCATTTTTTGCCCACCTGTATGCACTGTGGATGCTAATGGCTTTTTGGAGTCTGTGGCTCAGGGAACACTACTGGCTCAGGTCATAGGCTGAGATGGGTAGATTCCAGCACAGTGAACAGAACTCAGGAGAGCTGTCTGAAGCTGTGGGCCCTCGGCCCAAGCAGAGCGGTGTGAAATGCAAGGGTAGCCTTGTGGAGCAGATCCCGGAATTAGCTCAGACAGCCCTGGGCTCAAATCCTAACACTGCTGCTTACTCTCCATGTTGCCTTGTGCAAGTCACTCTACTCCCAGGTCTCAGCGTCCTTGTCAGGAAAACAGGCACGATGATGATGACTCTGACCTCATGCTCTGGATGTGCTAAAATGCAATAGCTGATAGATTGGTGCTACTGGAATACTTTGTGCCATCATTAGCTGCTTTAGTGTCATTGAGAGTTTATAGCACAAAAGTGTTTTATAAACCAAAGCAGGAGCAAAGGGAAATGTTACAAAACACGGGAAACGATTTGTTGAATTCTGATGACTGTAACTCCATTCTGAGAATTCAGCTGACTCTCGAGAAGGGGCCTCCCAGAGGAGCAGTAGCCCAGCTGGCAGTAGGAATGTCACGTGTTTGATAAAATCACTCCTTACAGAGATCTCATAAATGGTAACAATTTCTAGGTTAGAATCCTAGAAGTGAAAAACCTCTAGTACCCTTAGACATTATCCATTCCTTTGATTTGCAAATGCTTTTAGCAGTGGAGCCTTTTCCCTGCAATGGAACTTTACTTGGAAGGTCCATATGTAAAACTGAGACTGAAATGAAGGATGGGAGGGTTGGGGAGGTGCCGATCAGGTGAAGAAAATAAGACCTGCTAAGTCAAACACAGGCTAAAATTTCCTTTAATTCTGGTAGACCACCTGCCTGCCATGCTCTTCACATGCATGGTTGTACATCTCAGAGGGGAATAGTCCTCACTAAAAGACTTGCAGGTAGCAAACACCACCACCATCATCCCTGCACAAGAATAGTAGATTGGAGAGAAACTTAAGTGGACTCCTTTTGCATGCCCCACTTAACTTCACCATACCTCATTTTGTAAACGGGAGTAAGCCTTCTCAATTTCCTTCTAGCAGTCTCTCCATGTACAAACGCCCCTCCCATTCACCAAGGCACTTGAGCTTTGAAAGACGGCAACGAATAATCTATTGAATTTCTTTTTCACACCCATCCCCTTCTACAACCATCTTTCCCCACTTAAAAATTTGTCTCGGAGACCCGCAAATGTTTTTCTCAGTCAAGTTCCCACAAAGAGTCCCTCAAACAAAGCCTAAGAATTTGCTAAAGCCATCACCCCACAAGTATCTCCTTTACTCTGAATTCTGAGTGCTGTTGCAAAATGTTTGCTGAATAAGTATGAATAAGATAATTACCTACTTCCATTTCTAAAAAGGCTTGATGGCAGGTGGAGTTAGTAAGACAGAGCTCTCACATTCTATAACAATTTTATAAATATTTTTTCTCCTGTTTAGATGGAATAAAAAATAATTTTCAGTTTCCAGATAAATGTTATCAAGAAGATGTCAACTCGCATGAGAATGTCTTATTTACTGTCCCGGTAGTAAATTTTTAAAATAGCCTATTCAAGCAAGAATCATGATCATGATCTCTTCTAAACTACAAATGTGATAGTCATGTTTTACCCCTACTTCGTGGTTCTCCATTGTCTACTGGTAACAGCCCCGACTCCCCATTTAATAAGTAAGGCCCTTCCAAATCTGACACCTCTACCTCCAGCCCTACCGCTGCTCTTTCTTCCTCCCACTCTATTCTTCATCCATACCAAAGGGCCTGCACCCTTACCAGGAAAGGCTTTCATGACCATGCACCCTGCAGGGCTCTCGTCACCCCTCATCTGCCTGGCAAGCTCTGATGCATCCTTCAAGCCTCATGCCAAACACCATCCCCTCTGTGAGGCTCCCTTTGATTCCTTCAGTCAGACCTTGACCTTCTTTCTCTATAAAATCACTGCATCATTTATACATCTTCATTTTGGCCAGAGTTTCATATAACATCAGGCTTGTCTGTTGTCTTTCTTATTTCTCCAACTAGGCTGTGAACTACAGAATGCAAGATCGTGTTTCTATTTATTTTGTGCCACCAGCCTTAGAATAGTATCTTGAATAAATAAGGCATCCATTAATTCTTCAAAGATGGGTGTAAGGAAGGATGGTAGGAAGGAAGGATAGAAGGAAGAGAGTCAGTTTTCCACAAGCTGTCCCAGGCCTCTGTGTCAGGCAGTGAGCTAAATGCATTAGAGATGATACTTTCTTCAGTCCTCACAAGAGTCCTGCAAGGTGTTAGTTATTACTCCTCATCTCAGATGAAGAAATGTATGCCCACATAGGTGGAGTACTTTGTCCATGGTCACCATTGGAAACTTCAGAGCTGGGATTAGAACCTAGATCTGTCTGGATCCAAGGAGTTATTTAGTTCTACTAATCCAACTTGCCTTTCAGATGCATTCTCCTTCTACAGGTTTCATCCCTCAGTCTCTATTTGATCAGAAATTGTTCTCTTGGAACCCTAAAACCAGCAAAATCATTCTCCTATAACTCTGTTAACGTTATAACTTGAATATTTTGGAGTGGAATTGAAAGATTAGAAGAAATAGGCTTTACTCTCTTCTTCATCTATTTAACAACAATAAGAGCTAATATTTATTGAATGCTATGATGGTTAGTTTTATTTGTCAACTTGGCTGGGCCACAGTACCCAGATAGTTGGTCAAACATTATTTTGGATGTTTCTGTGAAAGCGATTTTTTAGACGGTTAACTCTTAAATTGGTAGCCTTTGAGGAAAGCAGATTACTCTCCATTGTGGGTGGGCCACACCCAATCAGTTGAAGGCCTTAAAAGAAAAAGACTGATCTCCCCCAAGCAAAAAAGTATTCTGCCATTAGACTACCTGCAATTCTTCCCTGGGTCTCCAGTCTGTCAGTCTACTCTGAAAATTTTGGGCTGGCATTTCTACGATCATGTGAACAAATTCCTTAAAATCTCTCTCTCTACGTACACACATATATATATTTGCATGTATATACGCATACACACACACAGATATGTACATACACACACACACGTGTATATATATATATATATACACACACATTCTGTTGGTTCTATTTCTTTGGAGATCCCTGACTAATGCAAGCACTTACTAATTCCAGAAACTATGCTATGTTTTTTGTATCAGTACTGTTAGAACTCTAATGTGCATGTGAATCACTGGGATCTTGTTAAAATGAAGGTTCTGGTTCAGCCCATCTGGAGGGTGGGAGGAGCTTGAGATTCCTATTTCCTATAAGCTCCCAGATGAAGCTGCTGTTCAGGGAACCCCACTTTGTGTAGCATGGGTTTAGGGCACTGTCAGCAGGATCAAATGGCCTGAGCTCAGCTCTGACACTGTTAAGTTACCCTCTTCATGCTTCAGTATCCACATCTATAAAACTAAGATGACAGGAGTACCCACTGTATCTTACCTTATCACATGCAATGATAGGGTAAGTATAAAGCCCTCAGAACATTGTCTGGCATATTGTACACACACAATAAACAAAATATGTAATTATTTTCTATTGTTTTTGTGTTTAAAATAATCCAGTGGTTCTCAACAGAGAATTGAGGGTACAGGGGGGGTCATGATTTTGTCACTCAGGGGGACATTTTTGGTTGTCATGACTGAGTGGGTGGAGAATGCTATTAGCATATAGTGAGTAGAGGCCAGGGATGCTGCTATGCATCCTACCGTGCACAGAATATCCCCCACAACAAAGAATTATCTGGCTCAAAATATCAATAGTGCTGACATTGAGAAACGCTGCAATAACCCTATGGTAGGGATTATCATTCCCAGTTTTCAGATGAGGGCTCCGATATCCAGGGATATGGCTAAGTGCACACATTTACTAACACAGAACCATTTTGTGTGAAAATGCAGACCCAAAGTGGATGCTTTTGGAGCCTCCTGAGTCAATGTGTATGACAGCAACACACCTGAATCTTCATGTGGTTGGACTCCCTTTTAAACCTCTAGGGCTATAAACGAGCTTTGAGCCAGCATTGTTCTTGAATTTCAATCAGAAGTAGAGCCCGAGAGGAGTCCACTCCATCATGAACTATTCTTTGCAGATCCAATGGAGTCACACACCACTAGTGGAATTCAAATTCTCTCAGGCAAAGCCAGGGCAATTATTGATTTTTGATAAAATAAAAATCCATATGGATTAGGGTGTGGATTTCAATATGTTTCAAACCTTGCATGAATGAACAACAGGGGTTTATTATGATTATTATTTTCCAATCACAGCATGGCACATACAACACCTTCTGCAACCAACTTTGCTTTTCTCATTTGATTCTATAAATACTCCTAAACTGTCGCTACTCCGCTAAAAATGTCAGTTGGTTAGAAAATTTATAGAGATAAAAGCCAAAACTTCTCAGACTGATTCACTTAATTCAAACTAACCAGCCAACCAACCAAATAAATACAACCATAAATAAAAATCAACCTGTAACAAGATAAAACTCCATGAAATTTCTTTAGCATGATGAAGGAGGTTGGGCTTTTTGTTAAGGCAGGGCTGGCTCTACCACTAATTAACCATGTGACTTCCTCTGCAGAACTGAGCATTGGTTACATAAAATATAGATGCAAGAACTGCCACAGTAAACTGTGGGGGAAGAGCTTGAAAGAGAAGTGAGTATGCTAGAATATGTTTACTATATACGAATGGAAAACCTACCTTGTAGTTATGTTGTTCATGACGGCCCGGGGGACACTCTATTTACCAAAGTGAAAATGAATGCTCTGGTTATGGGGATACATATACTGTTGAAAAGCTCAATAATAGCTGTTCTCTGAAGACTTGGGTTGATGGTAATAGATGCAGTTACAGAACAGGACTTCCCAATAAGCATTGCAGTAATAAAAATCACAGAATAGCAGGGACCAGGTGGTAGCATTTAACTTCCAGAAGCAAAGGAAGTGTACTCACTGTAAGGGGAAGCAGGGTCAGAATGGCTGCCAGGGAAGCCACACCTGTAGAGACTTATGGAGGTGAATAATAAAGCACGACGTTTGTAGGGGTAAGATAAATGGGCAACCAACAAGACTGTTGCTTAATACATACGACCAAGAGATCAGGAATGGATAAGCAGAAAGCTGAGGTTAGCTGAAAAAATGAAAAGTCATGATGCCTTGCCAAGTTTCTAAATGTGCTCTAGTTCTTGGATCCAGACTCCATCAATGGAATGAGAGGTAGGATCCCCATGAGAAAATATCCTAAAGCACCACAGCAAATATATACAACAGTGACTCCCCAGCCCTTCCCCAAAGGAACCTGTAGCTATTTATTGGGTAACTTTAAACTGAGAAAAACAAATACCTAGATCTTTTAAAGAATGTTAGATACAGGGTCCAAGTTGATGCTGACATGTGGGGACACAAAGTGCTATCATGGCCCCTGTTAGAGCAGGCATATAGTGGAATCAAGTATAAAATGGGGTCCTGCTACAGGTTTATTTCACAGTGTGTGCATCTATCCTTTGATCATTTTTCTGGTTCCCAAAATATATAATTGAAAAGGACATCCTTAGAAGTTGGCAGAATACTCACAGTGATAGTGGACTTATAGAGTAGCAGCTACAGTAGTAGAAAAGACTACGGCAAGCTCCTGAAATTATTATACCTATCCCTACCCTGGCCAAGATAGTAAGTATAAAACAATATTGTAGATAACCTTGCCTGAGTCCAAATATCTGTAAGAGTTGTTGAAAGTAGCTGCTGTCTGATCAGGAAGATTCCTCCCTACAGTTAAAAGGAGCCATGGCCTGAGGCTTAAAAGCACATCAGATCAACCTCATCCTGTGAGTACCCTGCCAAATCAGGGCTCAACTTTGGTAATGATGGAATAAAGAATGGTGTGAAACCCTACGGATAACAACCATAAAATACTGGATACAACTTAAAAAAGATACACTGAGAAATATGCAAAAACAGACAGACTGGAGAGATTAATTTAGAAAAAAAATCAACTAGAAGGGGTAAGCATTGTGAATTTGTGACTTTCTGGCTCAAGGACACCATCTAACAAATGCAGTTTTAGATGTAGAAAACCATGGTAGGCAAAACTGTAGTTCAGAAATGGAAAAGTAGTTAGAAACTTAAAGAGAAAACTCTGGCAGAAAAAGAACCTCAGAAAGGGTGAGACCCAATTTCAATGCATAAACTGCCTAGATTGCTAGTTGGCAGCTAAACAATGCAGATGTGGAAGAAAACACAGGGGTGCCTGCAGTAAAGGAGAAAAGACCTGAAAGAAATCTACTGATGAAATATAAAGGTATGTGGAACCAGAAATATGAATTTGATGCTTTCCTTTCCTAAGTGTGCTCTCCAACCATGAGCATCTCAGGTGGCAGAAATCTGAAGCTGGACATTCTTGAAATATCAGAACACAGAGACCAAGGCTGGCAGAGCAGTCGGAAATTGTAGGGAATCTCTAGAAGCAAGGAAACTATAGAGAGAGTGAACACCATCTTTGCCCAAATCCTTGCCTGATCTCCAAATTTTTCAATCACAAGAAAGATATATAGGGGGCCAAACTAAAATATCAGCAGTGGGAGGCCATAAGAACTGACATCAGCAGCTGTATGTTCTGGGAATAATAAGTTTGCAATTTGAATCCAATCAAGTTAGCCACCTAATATAACCCCAATAATCCTCAGAAGAACATGACAAAATCATGAGCCAATAGTGTAATATCTACAATGTCCAGTTTTCAACCAAAAATTACTAAACAGGCAAAGAAACAGAAAATTATGACCCATGTTTAGAAAAAAAGAAAAAGGTAGTAAATAGAAACTGAATCTGATTTTGGCAGAAGTTGTCTTCAAAGTACACATTATGCATACATTTAAGGAATTAAAAGAAAATACATTGAAGGGATTGAAAGAAAATATGCTAAAATGAATGAACAGGTAGGAAATCTCAACAGCAAAATGTGAACTATTTAAAAAATGGAAAATCTAGAGCAGAAAAATGAAATAGCTGAAATAAATTATTCTCTAGATGGGCTTAACAATAGATTAGAGAAGGAAGAAAGAAGCAGTAAATCTGAAAGCATAACAAAAGAAATGACCAATCCAAAGAACAGGAGGAAAAGTTGGAAGAAAAAGAAACAGATTCTCAGAGACTTGTGAAACAATATGAAGTAATCTTACATATATTTAGTTGGAATCCTAAAAGGAGAGGAAAGAATGAAAATGTCTGAAATAAAAACAATTTGAAGAAATAATAGCTGAAAACTACCTTTAAAACTAGATTCCTAAATTTGGTTAAAAATACTAATTAATATTAATAATATTAAAATATATAATAATTAAGAAATCTCAATGAACCGCCAGTAGGATAAACACAAGAAAATCACCTTTAGACATATCAAAGTCAAAACGCTAAAAGATAACAACAAAAGAAAATCTTAAAGAACTCCCCTCAAAAAACCCCAATTCAAACCAAACAAAAAAACATGTTATACACAGAGAAAAATGATAAGAATAATGGCTGACTTCTTATAAGAAATTATGGAAGCTATAAGATATTGGAGGAATATTTCAAAATTTGGGATGGGTCAGTGTGGGCAAACAAAACCACAAAAACCTCTGTTAACTAAAAATTCTATACCTAGCAAACCTATCCTACAAAAATGAAGGTAAAGAAATTTTCAGACACACAAAAACTGAAATAATGTATTGGCAGCAGATGTACTATAAGAAATGCTAAAGTAAATTCTTAAGTCTGAGGGAAATGATACTAGATGGTAACTCAGATCAACTGAAAGGAATGAAGAACACCTGAAATTGTAAATATATGGGTAAACATTAAAATATTTTCTCTCTCTCTCTCTCTCACACACACACACAAAATCCCTCTTGCTGTTAGTTTCTTTAAAGTATATATGACTATTTAAAGAAAAAATAATTGCACTAAGAATGGAGGAGCTAACGGAAATACACTGAAGCAAGGTTCTTATATTTTAACTGAAGTAATTAAATATTAACTAATTAGATTGGTGTAAATTTAAGATTCATATGTAATCCCTAGAGTAAGTACTAAAATTATGAAAGAGAGATAGCTAGAAAGCCAATAGAAAAACTAACATGGAATACTAAAATATATTGAATTAATACAAGGCAGAAACGGGGAACAGATGAACAAACAAAAAATAGATTAGACAAATTAAAAAAAAGCAAAATTGCAGGCCTAATACAACCATATTAAACTTACATTGTGTGTAAATAGACTAAATCCTCCCTTCAAAAGGCAGAGATTGTCAGACGGGGTGAAAAAGCAAATAATCTACTATCTCATGTGTATAAGAGACAGACTTTAAATACAAAGGCACAAACAGACTGGAAGTAAAATAAGAAGATATATTATGCAAATAGTAAGCATAAGATGACCAGAATGACTACATTAGTATCAGACAAAATAGACTCCAAGTCAAAGAGTTTTACTAGTTTCAAAGTATTTTACAACCAGAAACACTTCATAACAATTAATACATCAGAAAAATGTAAAATTATAAATACAAAGGCATGTAAAACAGAACTTCAAAATGTATGACACCAGGGCTGGCCCAGTGGCGCAGCGGTTTAGTCCGCGCTTGGCAGCCTGGGGTTGGCTGGCCCGGATCCCGGGCGCCCGCCAATGCACCGCTTGTCAGCCATGCTGTGGCAGCGTCCCATATAAAGTAGAAGAAGATGGGCACGGATGTTAGCCCAGGGCCAGTCTTCCTCAGCAAAAAGAGGAAGATTAGAAACGGATGTTAGCTCAGGGCTGGACTTCCTCACCAAAAAAAAAAAAACCACCAAAAAACAAAAAATACAAAATGTATCACACCAAAACATATATAACTAAAGTGATGTTTGGAGTTTTTAACACTCCCTCTCAGTAATTGATAGAACAATCAGACAAAATCTATAAAATCAATCCCCTTAACCAAATGCATTTATAGAACACTCTACCAACATCTGCAGAATACACTTTCAAGTACACAGTGAACACCAATATAAACCATATTCCAGGCCATAAAACAATTATCGACAGATTTTGAAAGATTGAAATCTTACAGAGTGTGTCCTCTGGTCCCAACTGAACTAAATTAAAAATAAATGAATACAGAAAACATCTAGAAAATCCCCAAATCTGGAAATTACAAGTCATTTATTTGAAGGAGGAGACTGACTGTAAAGGGACACGAGGAAACACCATAGTTGTTGTGGTTAAATGACCAAATATATTTGTCAAAACTCATCAAATTGTACACCTAAAATTGGTGGATTCTACTGTATGTAAGCTACACCTTGATTTTAAAAAAATCAATATTGTGTCTTGGGTAAATGGCAGTGACTTGAAGGATGCAGTGCAGGGGTTGTAGTCCTTCTCCCCTTTCCCCCATTTAATTTAACCAACGCACAAAATCTAATGAAATCCTGGGAATGCAGCAGGCTACCACAAAGTTAACCAAGATTTAGCAGCATTTTGGCTGCCATGCAAATGTTTATCTTTACCGGAGAAACAAAGCCTTTGGTTCATGTTATGTAGCTACTGATCCTGTAAATCCTTTTTCCATACCTATCATAAAGGATGATCAGAGATAGTTCATATTCACATGACTAAAACAACAGTATACATTCACGATCTTCTCCTAGGGCTATGTTGATTCTCTGGCTTTCTAAAATAATATAGTTTGAAGAAACCAGGACCTTTTAGACATTCTAAGGAAAGTCACATTAGTCTGCTCTACTTGTGATGCTTTAAATGTATCTAATGAGAATGTACTCTGGATGCCTTAGTAAAAAGCATGTGCTCCAGAGGGAGGGAGGTAAAACCTACAAAGATTTAGGGCCTGATATATCAGTAAAGTTGTTAGGGATCTGTGTTTGTACATTGTTCCAAAGTACAAGTATCCCACTTGCTCCCACCGTTAAGAAAGAAGCCCAATGCTTGGTAGGCCTTTTTGTATTCTAAAGATTACACATTCTCCAATTGGGAATATTGTGTTAACTCATTTATTGGGTTATGCAGAAGGCTGCTGGTCTGAGTGGGACCCACAGCAAGAAAGGATTCTTCAAAAAGTGTAGCTGCATTTGAAATATCTGTGCTGCTTGTGACCATATAATTCAGCAAATTCTGTGGTACTAGAGGTATCTGTTGTGGAGAAAGATGCTATGTGAAGCCCCAAGAGGAGAGTTCCAGCACAGATTCTTATAGTTCTGAACAAGCCATGCCATCAGCAGCAGAGAGAACTACGCATCATTTGAAAAACAGCTGCTAGGATGCTTATGAACTCTGATAGAGACAGCGTCTGACTACAGAAGGTCCAGAGACCGTGCAGCCAGAACTGCCCATTATGATCTGGGTACTATTAGACTTCTTGGGTTGAAAAGCAATGGGACGAAGACCATCAAAGGTTTTGAATAGGTTTTGGTCTAAATGAGAGACTTTTTGGAGATGTTTAACAGGACAGTGAAGGAAGCCAAGGAAAAAACAAAGGGGAAAGAGCTGGAAATTGCAGAGATAGCCAAGGATATCTGCCACAAGGCGGTAGCAGCATCTCAGGTGCAAGCCAGACCTTGGCACAACCTGGATCTTCCAACCCACTTCCACAGCACGCCAGTCAGTCCAGCCTGGATTCTTCTGTGCTCTGGTTGTACTTCATCACTAAAAATCTATTTCCAGTCTGATTTACTGCATATAGAGGGTCTGCTCACAGGACTACTTCTATTCACTCAACCACACACACCAGGAAACTCTAAACAGGGTTTGTTGCGCCACATTGAACAGTTGAGAAAACTGAGGAAGAGAGAAGTGAGGTGACATGCGTAGTGTCACAGATGGTATGTTGTGGAGCCGGGACTCTCAGGTCTGTTGCTCAAACCAATGGATATTCAGGATGAGCTAGAAGGTATAACGGTAATAAGAAGAGAGCTATGAACTCAAGGGCAGATATTTTTGTATTTTGGGTTAGTGATGTTATTCCAAGGGCCTCCAACAATGCTAGTCATATGGTACGTACTCAATAAATATTCACTGAATTTGAGTTTATCTTCCATAATACCCTATTAGAGACACAGCATGATACTCTCTGCTGCCTTTGGTAGGTATGCCACCTAAGAACTTGGCACGAGATCTGGCTCCACGATCTGTGCATGCTAGGACCCTCCAGAGTCTTACATTTTTAATAATCTATAAAAAGGAAATAAATCCTACTATCCAGTGGAGTGTGGAGTTAACTGAAGATGTGAATGTGTTAGCATGCCATTGACACATGATAAAAATTACTTTCATTCTTTTCCCAATCCTTTTCTAGCCGCTTCTAGTCAGAACTGCCATGTGTAGGTATTCAGGTTGTACACATGACTCCAGGAGATGCCATTTACATTGCAGTGTTTAAATAGTCACCCTTGGAGTTGTTCAGGGAACAACTTTTATGGCTTTATATAGCAGTTGTGCATCTAGCCCAGTAACTGGATCATAATGAGAACATAGTAAGTAGTTTTCAAATGAACCATCCATCATTCAATGAATTAATGACATACGTATCAAGATAGATCTATTTTATCCTAAAATTTGACCCATTCCAGGAAGTTTCTAAATGTAACAAGTATTAGAGTCCATTAAACCAATCCTCAATCAAATAGATGCCCAAGCCTGTGCTAGGCATCAAAGAAAGGGAAAAACTGAGTTAAAAACATGGTTCACATTCACCACTCCATGGAAACTTCCACTGTGATGTCCACCAGGAACTTACGTGACACACACCCATTAACCACTTCTCTGTCCTGATTTTACTTGGCCTCTCAGCATCATTACATAGTCTTTGCTTATTAAAACCCATTTATTTTTCTCTTGAATTCTGTGGTTTTTCTCCTGCCTCAAAGATGACTCTTTCTCAGTTTCCTTTGCCAGCTCCTCCTTCTATGATGGATTCTAAATGTTGTGAGAGTCCCAGGCCCAGTCTTTGAATCTCTTACATCTACACTTCCTCCCTAAATCAGTAGTTCACAACATTGGCTGGCTGTTAAAAAATACAAGGAACTTTTAATAATACAGATGCTCAGGCTGCATCTGAGACCAATTACATCAGAACCTGTGAGGGTTACTGGAGCATCGGTATTTTTTTTTGAAAGCTCTCCAGGTGGTTCTCATGAGCAGTCAAGGTTGAGAACCGCTGGCTGAGTGATCCCATTCATTCGACAGCTTCAAACACCATCCATATGCTGTTGATTCCCAAGGTCATGATTCCAGCTCTGGGTCAGATTCATAACTCTGATTCCAGCACTGACATCTGTCCCTGACTCACTCCACACACTTCTGACTTGTTTCGGCTTTAGTACTTGCACCAGCTTTTCAACTCTGGTTGAGAACTCCTTAGACCCCACAGATTACCACCCAGAAGCTGGTTCAGCGTCTTATTGCCATTCACTTCTCTACAAGCATGTCCTAACTCCCACCAGGGAAGACATTAAGATAGGCTGTTAATATGATAGTAGGCTCACTTGTATTACATAGCTACCACATGACAGGTACTGTGCATGGGATTTTATGTATTTTATTTCATTTAATCCTCATGACAACGCTTTAAGGGAAGTATTATACAAAATCTTATAGAAAATCAAGTCTTAAAAAGATGAGCAAATTTTTCCAAAATCGCATGACCAGTAAGTGGAGGCACAAGGACCCAAACCCAGGCCAGTTTTCTCCAAAGTTTATGCATAATCATTAAGCACCCTACTGCCCGAGTCCCTTGACTTTCAGTCTAATGAACCACACTCTCCTCAGAACATAGTCATGTTTCTGATCATTATGTGACATAAAATCTTTGGAATTCTAGAAAGGTAGGTTTACATGGGGCTGGAGAGTTCTTAGAATTCAATTCTCTCATATTACAGATGAAGATATCAAGGTCTTGAGAGCTGAAGCTACTTTCTCAAGGTCAAACAATTAATTAGTGTCCAGGAAAGGATTTAAATTAGGTCTCCTATGAATCCAGCACTCTTCCCAGAACATAGTGTTGCCTCCCACTAAAATGGAGTGTTTCCAATAATTTGTTTTTCCCTTCAACTTAGTCAAGGACCCTTCATAAAACAGGCTATGTGTTGTTCAGCTGCATAAAATAATTGTTCATTACATTTGCTGCACTTTTTTTACCTTTAATTTAATTCAATTCAAATAGCCATTGCTCGCCAAGCTACTTTAACCACAGAGCCCTTATGAGGTTTATTTGTCGCTGAAGTCTTATTTTCTGAGGTAAATTAATGATGTGTTATTCCCAGAGACTTTATGGTGCTTATCACTATATTAACTCACATCAAAAAAATCACAGGGAGCTATTTTTCAAGCCCTGACAGAAACAGCCTAGAGAAATCCGAGTGAACTGGGGGCTTTGAAATATAAACGCACATATGGATCGCATATTTCTCATAAAGAAAATGTTTTCATTTCACATTAGGTAAAAGCTTTCTTTAAAAAGTTGTCACTTAGCATAGGGAAAGATTCATTCCTTCTCAGCCTGGTTTCCAAGATCAGAGGGACCAGTAGTTCCTTTGCAAACAAGAATTGTGAATTGTAGGTGGTGGTGTGGTGTGGAGGCAGAGAGAGTGCGGTTGGAATATCTGATCTTCTAATTACTAACTCTGCATTTTTAAGTATGTGATTTGAATTCTCAGTGCCTCAGTGCTTCATCTGTAAAATGGCCACGGAAATATTACATCAAAATTGAGAGGGTTAAGTGAAGTCATTAAGTCATTAAGGAATTAAGTGAAGTAAAATAGTCTCAGTGTTCCTGGATCATAAAAGAGTAGAATGAATGTCATTTCTCTTCCCTGAGAAGATTAAGTTTGTTCCTATCAGCTGAAAGAACTTCAGTAATTTTTCCAATCTACTCTAGGTCGGTTCCACCCTTTTTGTTTTATGTCATTCACTTACTCATTAAACCTCTCTTAATTGTGTGCCAGCCATGCCAAACACCATGCTCATCCTACCTTTTTCTAAGAGCTTGGAATCTAGTGTGGAAGACAGACCAGAAAATAGGAAATTCTATTGGAGCTCTGATGGGTAAGCACCAGGCACTGTATTGCCCCAAGGTCATCTCTAATTAGGTCTTATTGACAAAGATTCTCTGAAGAGTGTAACATCTAAGTTGAGCATTCAGAAACACTCCTCCGGCTCTGAGACAAGCTGTCCTACCCAACTGTTTCCTTTGGGGCTAGAACAGGTAGACAGGGCAATTCTTGTTGAAGCCAAAGGTAACAGTTAAGAGACATTGTTTATATTAGGCATTACAGTAGGTGCATTTGAGAAAGTTCTGTTGAAGTAAGACTCCAGATAAATAGCAGCAGCTAAGAAAGCAGAGAGGAGAGTCGAACCTCCTTATGGAGGATTGTGGGACAGGGGAATGGAGGCCATTAACTTTTTTTTTGTGAGGAAGATTAGCCCCAAGCTAACATCCACTGCCAATCCTCTTTTTGCTGAGGAAGATTGGCCCTGGGCTAACATTCGTGCCCATCTTCCTCTACTTTATATGGGACACCGCCACAGCATGGCTTGATAAGTAATGTGTCAGTCCGTGCTCGGGATCCAAACCTGCAAACCCTGGGCCACCGAAGAGGAGCATGCCAACTTCACCACTACACCACCAGGCCGGCCCCGTGGAGGCCATCAACTTTTATTTGGCAGCCAAGAAGTGTCAGGAACTCTGCTTGGCATTGTTTTCCTCTTTCTCCCTCTCTCTTTGCCTCTCTCACTCTCTCTCATTCTTGCTCTCATTCTCTTGCTCTCTCACTCTTGTTTTTTCCCTTTTGTTAAATTCAATCATCATCATAAATTATGAAGGCTGTTATCCTCATTTTACATTGGAGAAACTAAGTCCCAGAAAGTTCATGTTACCTTGCCCAGGGCCACACTAGTAAGTGGCCAAGGTAGGAATTTGGATTTACTCAGGCTAGCTGTGCAAGCTGTAGTCCCTCTGCCTGGACTGAGTCTGGCTGTCAGGGTCTCAGCTAAGCAGGTTGGGTTCAGGGCAGCAGGTCACAGAGCCCAGAACCACTCTGTCACATCAGGCAGGGATGCATAAACTAACAGTTTGTCCTGAGCATGCCACAAATCTCGGGAGCAACAAGACTAAATCATGACTCTGCCTTCTGTTCAGTGGTGGGAACTTCACAAGGTGTCAAGCAGGTCATCACTGGCTCAGGAGTGTTGAAGAGGCACTGCCGTGGGCCTGGTCTGACATCCAGGTCCCAACTGGACAACCTTATTCAAATTGGCAGCAACTCATCAGTAGTAAAGGGATTAAATGGGTGTTCTTTATTTAAAAGGGGAGGATAAAGTTGTTGACTGAGATATGTTGTAGATAATGAGAACTAGGGCCTGGAATAAAGAAAAAAAATGGAGTTGGGATGGAGAAAGTAGTGAACTGCTGAATCAGCTCTCTGGTAGAAAATGGAATTAAAGCATTTTCATACTTTTTCTGACAGAATGGATATTGAGGACTTCTTCTCTTTTTTCCACCTCTTATTCATCTAAAAGCTTCTCTTTAGAGACAATGAAATGGAAATGCAAACCACGGAATCCTGCCACAAACGCTTGTAAAGATGAAAAGTGAGAAGAGAGCAGTCGTCAATACTGAACTTGGTCCATAAGGATGAAAAAGTACCCTTCTCGCACTAGGAAGAAGGAGACATTTTCCAATCCCCTGTACCAGGGATGAACTCAAGATATCTTAGTTCCCCCATAAAATGGAAAGAGAGGGAAAGAAGGAAGAAGCACATTAATATTCATTGAGTATTAACCATGGGCCAGCAAGGTACCCAGTAATATACCAGGTTATATCATTGAATCTTTATAAAAGCCCTACTGGGTGTATGGTATTGTACACACTTTAATGAGAAGGACAATTAGGCAAAGAGGGGTTGTCCAAGATCACCCAGCTGATAAGTGGCAGACTTGGGATGCAGATCCAGGGAGGTCCAGCTCCAAAGTCCAGGTTCCTGTCACTGTGCCTCATCAGCAGGATGATGTCCCTTGCCTCTCTACCCTCACGGTGCATTGCAGGCAGATGAGCACTTAGGCAGTAGGTGACCTTCAGGTTTCTATCTAATCCACAGTCAGTAATTTTAATGTTGCTCCCTAATCTTAAAGAAGAAATTTAGAGAGAAAGGACAGTCCTGAAATGGACTCTGAGCTCCCTATGTTTGAAGCTGCCTCTATTTATGGAGTCAGCAATCTCTATATTTCTCTCAAAACCCAAATCTGAAGATGGCTGCTTGTTCCTCATCCATTCACGTATCTATTCACCCATCCATCTATCTGACAAATATTATGCATCCACTATGTGACTGGCCTCATCCTAAATAACAGGTAGATATTTCCTCTCTTGTGGAACCTCCTTATAAAGTAGGAGGATCAGATAAAAGCACACCCCACAGTATAACGGAGTGTAAAGTGATGCCTTGTATAATGGAAGACCATACAAGAGCTGTTTGAGCCCCAAAGAAGTGATACTCACACACAGTCTGGGAGTGTGATGGGGTGTTAGGGGAAGCTTCTCCAGAGTGCCATTATATTAGAGCTAAAAGGATGACTTGGAGGTGGCCTGGCACAAAAAGAGGTTGGTGGCAGTAGCATACACAGAAGTTAAGAAGGAAAGATGTGGTGGGTTAAGAGAACTATGAATGGGTGCTGTCTGGGTGGGGGGCGGATATAGACAAAGACAGGAGAGATGGACAGTAGATGGGTCAGGGAGGCCCCTGGGGCTTGGTCAGAGCCTTAATCATTCTACTGGCAATGAGGAGCCACTGAGGAATCTTGTTCAGGGAATGAGCTGATTAGATTTGTAGTTTAGGAAGTTCTTGCTAAGACAGGGCAAGATGAGAGACTCAGGAATGAGCTAAGACGTAGCCCAGTCTTTAAACAAAAATTCTAAGTGATGATTATTTATTTATGTATCTATTTACTATTTGTATTTATTTATATTCACGTATTTATTTCTTCATTCATTTAACATTTATGGACTGAGGTAGACATGGGGATACAATGTGAGTAAAAATAGGTGTGATTCCTGCCTACAAACAATGTACTTAGTTGAGAAACCAGAAATTATTTAAATAATCATATAAATAACATTACAGCTGTTACAAGAGCTTTGAAGGGGAGTATATGGTGCCATGAGAGGCTGCTAGAGAATAATTTGTCCTTTTCAACTTCCACGAGCAAGTGACCTGTGACCTGAGATTTGCAGGATCAGTGGCAATGAGCCGAGAGCCATGAGAAGAGAAGAGTGTTTCAGACAGGTTGACAATGTGCAAAATCCTTGTTTGGATGGAAGTGTGGCGAGAGTGGGGATGGCTGGAACCAAGGAGATGAAGGAATGGGGGGTCAAGAGCAGATGTCATTTGCCTTGGTCAATGGAATGTTAGCCAACATGATGTGAGCAGAGCTTTGACAAGCACGTGTGTGACTGGGCTTGCTTTCACTCTTACCCCCATGCCATGGCCAGGAGAACATGCCCACCATCGGAAGATAAGCCATACAGAGCCAAGCCAAATCACCCTGGTCATCCCAGCGAAGGCCATCCTCCATAAGGCAACAACCAGATGACCCTGAAACATGTGAGTAAGCCCAGCTGAGACCAAATGAACCAGCCAGCCAAATACAGCCTTTAATTGCCAATATTCGGTCTCATGTGAAATAAATGCTTATCATTTTAAGCTTCCGAGTTTTAGGGTGGTTTGTTACGTGTGCATATAGAGTGGAAGATGGAGGAGCAGAGAGGTGTGAAGAATGATTCTTAGGTCCCTGATTTATACATCTGGACAAATATTGGAGCCATTCTCTGAGATAGAACCAAGAATTAAACTGTAGAGTGAGATGTCCCTGTGAAGGAGATAGGGAAGGAGCACTTGAATCATGACGAGGAAGACCAGAGGGTGCTTTTCCATAAGGATGAGGATCACATTCTGAAGCAACAATTCAGCCAATTTGGATTGTACACAATTCTCAGGTCATTCTTTTGCTCTTGAGTCTAATTGATCTGGGTTCAAATTCAAACTCCAACACTCACTGCTTTTGTGTGACTATGGTGAGTTGATTAATCTTCCTGAATTTGTGCTTGAAAATAAAAACAATAATTTCTATTTGCAAAGTTTTCTGAGGATTACATAAGTGGCAGTTGAAGCATAAACCACATTGTCTGGCCTTTATTTCATACCCAAAGCATATTTGCTATTAAAATATAATTATACCAATCTTTGTTCAGGCTGTTCTCCATCTACTGGAATATTCTCTTTACCTCTCCAACTCATTTTTATGCTTTAAACTTGGCTCTAGGTACACCAAATCCTCGAAACTTTCCAAACTATTCTAACATTCCACTGACTCACTTTTCTGAATATCTGGATTTCTGAGTTCTTGTATACAGTCATCATACATTTATTGAATATCTACTGTGGGTTAATCACAAAGGGAAATAATTACAAGACACTGTTTTGTCCTACTCACAGGTGGCAAACAGCACATGATCTCATATTTTCATTTAAAAATGAGTATTTGAGCTGAGTGGGTCAAGATAGTGGCGTAGGCAGACTCTGAAGTCACCTCCCCCCACAGACACAGCAGATATACAAGGAATCTTGGAAAAATTATGCCCAGAGAGAACTGAAAACGGGATAAGAGGAACCCCTGCAACAAATGACAGGCCTATCTGAGGTGGAAGAAGCAGAAATTCCTTCTGGAGAGGAAAAAGCACCACCTCCACAACCCTCATGTTTCACAGCTGCCCCAGAGCAATCCACATGTATGCAGCCTTCCCTGGAGGAAGGCTGAGCAGGGAGCATTGCTGCTATTGGCATTTTTTGGACCCAGCACAACTGAGACCAGTGTCCTAATATCTGGCTTTGCTGGCTACTAACAACAATGGGGAATACCCCCAGAAAAGCTGGGACACAAAGAAATTAAAGCTGCTCTTGAAGGGCCCACGCACAAATTCACCTGTTCCAGAAAGCAACCTAAAATCACCAAGAGAAAGGCGCACAGTCCTTTGGTGAAAAGTGATTCACCTGATAGGCTCTGGGTACATCTCGGTGAGAGGGGAGACCTCCCAAGGGACTGGGACACTGGTGGCGGCCTTTGTTGTGACCTGGTGTGGGTGTGCTGACACAGACACTGGCAGATGCCATTAGAGTTCTCCCTGTGGCCTGCTAGCCCAGGGTCTGCCCCACCCTCTAGAGCACCAGTTTAATCCAGCTCAGCCAAGGAAAGCAGCTCACCCTAGGGACTGGGACACTGGTGGCGGCCTTTGTTGTGACCTGGTGTGGGCGTGCTGATACTGGCAGATGCCATCAGAGTTCTCCCTGTGGCCTGCTAGCACAGGATCTGCCCCACACTTTACAGCATGATTTAATCCAGCACAGACAAGGAAAGCAGCCTGCCCTAGGGAGTGGCCCCACCCAACAACAAGCACTCGGGTAACTTGTGGGCCAGCTTAAAAGAGCTGCCTGGATTCTCTGCAGCCTGGCAAGTGGATTCACCTCTGTGGGGCAGGGCAAGCCCAAGGAGTGGGTGGAGAGCGTGGGCTCCCCCCTTGGAGCAACTGGGTCCAATTTAGAGGGTCAGGGATGTGCCCACGGGGCAGGACTGTGTTGACTGTGTGTGAGGCTCTGTGGGCAGCAGGGCTTCTCAGCTGCAGAAAACTTGTGCTTCTCAAACAGCCACAAAGGGGATCAGCCCCACCTTCCAAAGACTGAATCAATTGGGTGCTCCTGTGTGTGGGGCCAGCCCCACCCAGCTGCAACTCTCTGAGAGCTGACAGGAGCCTAATAGGCTGGGGCTTCTAGCAATTGTAAGCCCCTAAGCCTAACAACCAGCCATGCTGGGGGCCTATCTGTTTAATAGGAAAACTGCAACAGAAATGTGCTACTAGACCTTGTAGTCAACTGTGCTGGGGCTTCTCACACCCAACAAAGAGATTGAAGGGCCTACAACAACCACACGCAGCTGAGCATTACAACCAGCCGGTCAGGGGGACAGCTCAGCCTCCTTGGGCACCTACGGCAAGAGTAACCCTGCCACAATAGAAGGACACAAGTAGCCCCCACAGGGGTCACTCCTGGAACATTTGGAACTAGTGACAAGAGGAAAGCACACTGCTGAGCCTCATAAGGCATCACCTACATAAGGTCACCTCTCCAAAGGAGACACAGCTGACCTACCTAATACATAGAAACAAGTACAGAGAAAAGGCAAAGGAATACTTCCCAAGTAAGGGAACAGGACAAAACCCCAGAAAAGGAACTAAATGAAACAGAAATGTGCAATCTACCTGACAATCTACTCTTCAAACAAAGAGTCATAAATATGTTCACTGATCTTGGGAGAAGAATGGATGAACTCAGTGGGCATGTCAACAAAGAAAATAAAGATATGAAAAAGAACCAATCAGAAATGAATACAATACTGGAAACGAAAAATTCACTAGAGAGACTTAAAAGCAGAGTAGAGGATACAGAAGAACGATGAACGAGCCCAATGAAACACTAGAAGAAATCACCCAAGCTGAACAGATAAAAGAAAAAAGAATTAAAAAGAATGAAGACAGTCTAAGGGGCCTCTGGGACAACATCAAGCACACTAACATCCATGTTATAGGGGTCCCAGAAGGAGAAGAGAGAGACAAAGGGGCATAGAATCTGTTTGAAGAGATAATAGCTGAAAACTTCCCTAACCTAAAGAAGGAAGCAGACATCCAGGTACAGGAAGCACTGAGAGCACCAAACAAGATAAACCCAAAGAGGCCCACACTGAGACACATCATAATTAAAATGTCCAGAATTAAAGATAAAGAGGGATCCTAAAAGCTTCAAGAGAAAGACAATTTACATGCAAAGGAAACCCCATAAGTCTATCAGCTGACTTCTCTGCAGAAACCTTACAGGCTAGAAGAGAGTGGCATGGCATATTTAAAGGGATAAAAGGAAAAAACCTACAGCCAAGAATACTCTACCCAGTAAGGTTATCATTCAGAATGGAAGGAGAGATAAAGAGTTTCCCAGACAAGCAAAAATTAAAGGAGTTTATCACCAAGAAACCAGTCCTACAGGAAATGCTAAAGGGACTTATTTAAGGGAGAAAGAAAAGACTACAAATATGAAAAAAATTATCTATTTCCACTACAAGAGGGTAAAGGATACCAATGCACAAAAAAAGCTAGATATGATATCAAAAACATAAAAAGTGGGAGGAGGGGAGTAAAAGAGTAGAGCTTTCAGATAAGGTCAAACTAAAGAGACCACTAACTCTACATAGACTATTATATATGTAGATTGTTATATATGAACCTCATGGTAATCACAAACCAGAAACCTATAATAAATACACAAAAAACTAAGCAAAAGGAACCCAAACAGAAAACCAAAGAAAGCTATCAAACCACAGGGGAAGAGAGCAAGAGAAGAAGACAGGAACAGAGAAGAACTACTAAAACACCCAGAATAAAAGTAAAAATATGGCAGTAAGTACATACATATCAATAGCTACTTTAAATTTCAATGGACTAAATGCTCCAGTCAAAAAGCATAGGGTGACCAATTGGATAAAAAAAACAAGACCCATACATATGCTGCAGGCAAGAGACACACTTAAGACCTAAAGACACTCACAAACTGAAAGTGAAGGGATGGAAAAAGATATTCCATGCAAATGACAATGAAGAGAAAGCTCGGGTAGCAATACTCATAACAGACAAAATAGACTTTAAAACAAAAACTCTAATGAGAGACAGAGAAGGGCACTACATAATGATCAAGGGAACAATCCAACAATAGGATATAAAACTTGTAAATACCTATGCACCCAACATAGAAACACCTAAGTATATAAAGCAATTATTAATAGACATAAAAGGAAAAATAGAAGGTAACACAATAATAGTTGTGAACTTTAACACTCCACTTCCACCAATGGATAGATCATCCAAACAGAAGATCAACAAGGAAACATTGGCCTTAAACAACACATTAGATCTGATGGACCTAGTAGATATGTACAGAACATTCCATCCCAAAACCGAACAATACACATTCTTTTCAAATGCACATGTAACATTCTCCAAGATTGATCACATATTAGACCACACAACAAGTCTCCATAAATTTAAGAAGATTGAAATAATACCAAGCATCTTTTCTGACCACAAATATATGAAACTAGAAATCAACTATAGGAAGAAAAATCAGAAAAGCCACATATATGTGGAGATTAAATAAAATGCTACTGAAGAGTGACTGGGTCAATGAAGAAATCAAAGGAGAAATCAAAAAATATCTGGAGACAAATGAAAATGAGAATACGACATGCCAGAATTTATGGGATACAGCAAAAGTAGTTCTGAGAGGGAAGTTTATAGCAATACAAACTTATCTCAACAAACAAGAAAAATCTCAAATAAACAATGTAACAGTGCACCTAAAGAAACTGGAAAAAGAAGAAACAAAGCCCCAAATCAGTAGAAGGAGGGAAATAATAAAAATCAGAGCAGAAATCAATGAAATGGAGACTAAAAAACAATAGGAAAACATCAATAAAATCAAGAGCTCGTTCTTTGAAAAGATAAACAAAATTGACAGACTTTTAGCTAGACTCACCAAGAAAAAAAGAGAGAAGGCTCAAATAAGTAAAATCAGAAATGCAAGAGGAGAAATTAGAACGGACACCTCAGAAATACAAAAGATTATAAGAGAATACTATCAAAAGCTATATGCCAATAAATTGGACAATCTGGAAGAAATGGATAAATTCTTAGAATCATGCAACCTTCCAAAACTGAATCAAGAAGAAACAGACAATTTGAATAGACCAATCACCAGTAAGGAGATTGAAACAGTAATAAAAAACCTGCCCCAAAATAAAAGTCCAGGACCAGATGGCTTCCCTGGTGAATTCTACCAAACATTCAAAGAAGACTTAATACCTATCCTTCTCAAACTCTTCCAAAAAATTGAAGAGGAGCAGAAACTTTCTAACTCATTCTATGAAGCTGACATTACGCTGATACCAAAACCAGACAAGGACAACACAAAAAAGGAAAATTACAGGCCAATATCACTGATGAACATCAATGCAAAAATCCTCAACAAAATACTAGCAAATTGAATACAATACATTAAAAGGATCATACACCATGATCAAGTGGGATTCATCCCAGGAATGCAGGGATGGTTCAACATGCACAAATCAGTCAATGTGACACACCACATTAATAAAATGAAGAATAAAAATCACATGATCATCTCAATAGACGCAGAGAAAGCATTTGACAAGATAAAAACTCTGAATAAAATAGGTATAGAAGGAAAGTATCTCAACATAATAAAGGCCATCTATGATAAACCCACAGCTAATATCATCCTCAATGGTGAAAAACTGGAAGCTATCCCTCTAAGAACAGGAACCAGACAAGGATGTCCACTTTCACCACTCCTATTTAACATAGTATTGGAAGTCCTGGCCAGAGCAATCAGAGAAGAAAAAGAAATAAAAGGGATCCTCATTGGAAAGGAAGAAGTAAAACTGTCACTATTTGCAGATGACATGATTTTATATATAGAAAACCCTAAAGAATCCCACAAGAAACTTCTAGAAATAATAAATGAATATGGTAAAGTTGCAGGGTAGAAAATCAACATACAAAAATCTGTTGCATTTCTATACACTAACAACGAAGTAGCAGAAAGAGAAATTAAGAATACAATCCCATTTGCAATTGCAACAAAAAGAAGAAAATACCTGGGAATAACTTAACCAAAGAGGTGAAAGATCTGTACACTGAAAACTATAAAACATTGTTGAAAGAAATTGAGGAAGACACAAAGAAATGGAAAGATATTCCGTGTTCCTGAACTGGAAGAATTAACATAGTTAAAATGTCCACGCTTCCTAAAGCAATTTATAGATTCAATGCAATCCCTATCAAAGTTCCAACAACATTTTTCACAGAAATAGAACAAAGAATCCTAAAATTTATATGGAACAACAAAAGACCCCAAATAGCTAAAGGAATACCGAGAAAAAAGAACAAAGCTGGAGGAATCACACTCCCTGATTTCAAAATATATTACAAAGCTATAGTAACCAAAACAGCATACTGGCCCCAAAACAGACACACAGATCAATGGAATAGGATCGAGAACCCAGAAATAAACCCACACGTCTATGGACAGCTAATTTTCGACAAGGGAGCCAAGAACATACAATGGAGAAAGGAAAGTCTCTTCAATAAATGGTGTTGGGAAAACTGGACAGCCACGTGCAAAAAAAATGAAAGTAGACCATTGTCTTACACCATACACAAAAATTAACTCAAAGTGGATTAAAGACTTGAATGTGAGACTTGAAACCATGAAACTTGTAGAAGAAAACAGGGAGTACACTCTTTGACATTGGTCTTAGCAACATATTTTCAAGTACCGTGTCTGACTGGGCAAGGGATACAACAGAAAAAATAAACAAATGGGACTACATCAAACTAAAAAGCTTCTGCACAGCAAAGGAAACCATCAACAAAACAAAAAGACAACCTAACAATTGAGAGAAGATAATTGCAAACCATATACCTGATAAGGGGTTAATCTCCAAAATATATAAAGAACTCATACATCTCAACAACAACAAAACTGACAACCCAATTAAAAAATGGGCAAAAGGCCTGAACATACATTTCTCCAAAGAAGATATACAGATGCCCAACAGGCACATGAAAAGATGCTCAACATCATTAATGATCAGAGAAATGCAAATCAAAACTACAATGAGATATCACCTCACGCCCACCAGAATGGCCATAATTAAGAAGACAGGAAACAAGTGTTGGAGAGGATGTGCAGAGAAGGGAACTCTCATACACTGCTGGTGGGAGTGCAGACTGGTGCAGCCACTATGCAAAACAGTATGGAGATTCCTCAAAGAATTAAGAATAGAACTACCATATGACCCAGCTATTCCACTGCTGGGTATTTATCCAAAGAACACGACAACACCAATATGTAAATATATATGCACCCATGTGTTCATTGCAGCATTGTTCACAATAGCCAAGACTTGAAAGCCACCTAAGTGCCCATCAAGGGACGAATGGATAAAGGAGATGTGATATATATACACAATGGAATACTACTCAGCCATAAGAAACGATGAAATCCAGCCATTTGTGACAACACGGATGGAACTTGAGGGTATTATGCTGAGCGAAATATGTCAGAGGGAGAAGGTCAAGAACTGTATGATGTCACTCATAAGTAGAAGATAAAAATAACAACAAACAAACACATAGAGACAGAGATTGGATTGGTGGTTACCAGAGGGGAAGGAGGCGGGAGGAGGGCAAAAGGGATGATTAGGCACATGGGTGTGGTGATGTAATTAGTATTTGGGTGGCAAACATGACGTTATCTATGCACAAATCAAAGTATAATGATGTACAGTTAAAATCTATACAATGTTATAAAACATTGCTGCTGCAATTAAAATAAATAAATAACCATTCCCCCCCAAAAAAATAAAATTAAATTAAAATCAAAATGAGTATTCATTTCACTTTGTAAGTTACAAATCACTGTGACGTGCATAATTTCACTTCACATTCACAGAAGCCCTGCAGAGAGGCAGGGCAAGTGTTAGCAGACTTGTGTCCCTTTCATAGACGAGCGTAAGCTAGTTGACCCTGCTCCTCACCCCTTTGTCACTTGTTAGGCAACTTCACTGTAAAGCGTACCAGATTTTATTTTATTTTGTCTTCCTCACTTGCATGGTGGCTTCTGAGCTCAGGGACATGGGTTACTTATCTCTATATCTCCAGAGTCCAGCTACATGCCCAGCAAAGGACAGGTACTTAATAAATATTTACTGCATGAACAAGCGTCAGAGATTTTGAGGGATTTGCTCAAATCCACATGATAAATCAACAGCAGACCTGGGGTTAGAATATAGTTTTTCTTTCTCCCAGTTCAGTGCTCCCTCCATTACAACATGCTGTCTTCTATTAATTTCGTGTTTCTGTGACTGATTTTATAAAGCAGATTAAAAATGTTTCAAAGAGACAGCCATATGTTAAGAGTATGGTATGTGTTCATAAAAAAACATGTCAACGAATGAAGGGAGGTGGAAGCCAGAGAAATAATATTTATTGAGTATCTACTATTCATTTGAAACATGTTATCTTATTTAATATTCGCAGCAACTTTATGAGATCAGCATTATACTTGTTTACAGATGAGAAAATGGAAGTTCATAGAGGTAAATTTGTGTAGGGTTACACAGCAGGTAACTTGTGGAGTTGACATTACAACCCAACTGGGTCTAATTCAGTGCCTGTTCACTTTTTACTCATGTTTTTTTGCTGAGGAAGATTCACCCTGAGCTAACATCCATTGCCAATCCTCCTCTTTTTATCACCTGAGGAAGATAAGCTCTGAGCTAACATCTGTGCCGATCTTCCTCCATTTTGTACGTGGGACACCACCACAGCATGGCTGGCGAGTGGAGTAGGTCCGCGCCTAGGATCCGAACCCACGAACTTGGGCTGCCAAAGCAGAGAGCATGGAACTTTAACCACTCAGCCACAGGGCTGGGCCCTCCTGTTCACTTTTTATTATAACCCACAGAAAAAAATGAATGTGTGGACAAACTGACAAATAAACGAACAGATGAATGCTGTATTTTTTGGACTGCCTTTCAGTTGAGAGGATGGGCCTAAATATGACAGCTTTTCAAATTCAGAGCCTGAGCCCCCTAACCCTCAGCCTGTAATTTTCACTCCAGTGGCTTTGTAAATAATGTGTTTTTTTTGTCATTTCATAAAATGACTCTGACTAGGAAGGGATTGATCATTTCCTAAGACTGTTTCGTAAGAAATGCCCTAAGCCACTCAGCGTCCCCTGTTGGTGCTTATTTCTCTGTGTTTTTGATAAAATATAATTGTCTTAAGTCTCTCAGGATTGATTAGATGGAATGTTCAAAAGGAAAGCTGTCTTATTACTGACCCTGCATCCTTTAGTTAATAAGTTTTTTTTTTCTAATTTTATTTCAAAGATGAAAGTTTCTTAATTAACCGTCAGAGGTTCTCTGAAGCTAAGTATATTAAAATCATATTATGCCTTCCTGAAGCTCTCCTTAGATTTTTTATTAAGCTAAGCTATTGGAAGTGAAGATATGAGGGTAATTGTATCTATATATAATAAAGAAAGATACACTTATGAGTTTTCTATTCTAATCAACATCACCGCCACACTGAAAAAGTCAATTATTTTGTAATATTTAAGAATGCTAATAAAAATGAATGTTATTTAGCTGAATCTTGTTAGCTCTGGAAATGAGAAACAAGAAAATCAGGATAGAAAAAAAAGAGATCACAGCTTAATTCCAAATGTAATTTAGTGAATGGGCATCAGAGCAACTCAATCTATTTCAACAGTTATTTATTGATCCCCTGCCATATGCCAATCTTCCTTGGTTCCGAGAGGTAGAAAAATTAAGACATTGACCCTGCCCTCAGTGAGCTCACAACTTTGTAGGAGAAATTGATTCTTTAATTATAACATAGGTGGGAAGGCACATGTGCTGTAGTCAAGACCTGTGCAAAGTAACGATGTGCTGTGAAGTTGGTTGTCTTTGTGTGTGGGGGGAAGCCCTGATCTGCCAATTTCTATGATGTCAATATTTCTATCACAGTCAATTTTCATGGTCCCAATTAAAAAGCCCCCAATCTAAAAATCAGCTTAAGAATTCTTGAATATTTAACAATCAGCTCTCATGAGCTTTATAAGCTGGCTCCAACACGCCTCTGGAAGCGTGGGGGAAGCATAGAGAAAATGGCAATGAATTGCACGTGGAATAGGGCTAGACCAGGATTCAGAGCAGAGGGAATTTGAGCTATGCCTTGAGGATGAGCATGATAGAAGGACAGAGAACGGGGAGGAAGAGGGTTCCATGAAGATGGATTGTCCTATGCAAATTTAGGAAGGCTGAGAATTCCTGGTGTGCTGGGGCGTGCGTGATCTGAATTGTTGAGGCTGGGGCTCTGAAAGCTGGGTGTTATACTGGAGCCGGACGGTGAAGAACCGTGAATGCTACACTGGGAGTTATAGTTCCTTTCTGTAGAATATGAGAGTCTCTGGAGAGGCTCACAAAGCCTATTTGAAGAAAAACTACTGAAATAGCCCAAGCGCAGATGGATTCTGCCAAATGGCCAGGCATTCTGCAAACACGGTTATATTCAAAATGACTGATTTCTTGGCTAAGTTTTACTGTTTTTCAAAGAATTTAGCTTATTTAGAAGCATGGACATAGGAAGGAGGAGAAAGTGAAGGAAAGAAAGATGGAGGTAAGAAATTGAAAAGCAGCCATTACAGATACCTAGGAGGATTAAAAAAAAAGTAATGGGTGTCTATTATAGAAAATATAAAAGATACAGGTATGAAGAAGAAGAAAATAAGAATTCTCTGTCATCTTTTCACCCATATGTAGTAGCTTTCATCATTTTTATATTCATCTTTCTAGTATTTTTACATTTGTATTTATTATGCACATATTTCTAAAATTGAAAATCAATTTATATTGTGCATATTTTATCAAAATTACTCAACAAAGCCCCAGGTGGGCATGTATTATTCTACACCCTCATTCCTAATGATTACATAGTATTTCATTGCATGGAGGTAACTTAATTTGTTTATCAAATCCACCATTTATGGACATTAAGGCTATTTGCAATTTTTTTTGCTATCCCAAATGGTGCTCTAATAAAAACTGCTTTTTATTCTTGGCACACATTCTGACAGAACACTTAAATAGATGTAAATATAAAATCTTTTTTTATATATTTTGATTTTGAAAAGCAAATTTTAGGGAAATAAAATAAAACACTACTTTGCAGTTATGTCACTAATCATTTCCTTGTCTTGAGCACTTCCCTACGCTTTGATAGAATTTATTCTTGAGTAGTCTTTTACATTTCACATACAAGACCAAGCTCTTACATGTATCAGGACTTACATAATCTTTCTGTGATGGCAGCTAAACACTGGTCTGCTGCTTACCTCTTCCTCTATGCCATACGTATAGCACAAAGTTTTATGTGACAAATATCTGGATAGTCAAATATCCTTCACATTAAATATCGCACTTGGTTTAGTCATTGGTCTCACAAGCATGAGGGGTTTGTCTTATAATAGCTGTATGCTTGCCACACTGGTTAGAGGTCTGTGACACAGGAAGTAACGGTTTACTTCTACTGATAGTCATTGGTTCCTTCAGGGGCATCATGGGAAATAGAGTTCACCCAACACGTTCTTATTGAGAGTTTACTGTGTGTCAGGCGTGGGTCTTGGGACACTGAAACTTTCATCTGAACAAAGCCATGGATAGTCTTGAACTTGACCCTTAGGTGTCTGGATTTTATCCTACAGCTTACATTAGTTATGAAAGGGTCTTCAACAGGAAAAACAGTATGTGAATCTAAGCACAAGAGAGAAAAACATCATCTCTTATGAATGACCACTGCTTGAACATTTGGGGAGAATTCTTTTCTTTTCTCCTAGTGACATACTGCATCACTGAAGTAATGCAACAAATCTGAGAAGTATTTGTCTACCTGCTATATACTGGACACCCCATGAGAAACAGAAGGGAAGCAAAATAAAATCACTGCCTTTACTGAAAGAAATGCATAGTGTCTTTGAGAGTAAAGTACATGGGCAAACAGTCACAAAACAACACAGTAAGTGCCATCATAGAAACACACAAAATAAAGAGACCTGAGAGAGCAGAACTGACTGACTGATGGGAGACATAGCAGGGAGTGGTCAAGAACTGCTCATGCAATGGTGATGCTCGGAGTGACTTCTAATGCATGAATGGAAACTATTTATGCAGACGGAAGGGAACGCATTTCAGAGACAGAAAACAATCTGTACAAAGGCAGGTAGACTTGAAATAGTATATGCATTTATCATGAAAAGCATTATATGTCATCCAAAGAGTAGATTTTAGCTGTAGATTTGAACCTGAGGAGTGATATTCATGGTCAGATCTGAACTGTAGACAAAAAACTTAGGACAGCACTGTGGAAGATCAGTTATAAGGTGACAAGACTCAAAATAAGAAAACTAGAAATCTAGCTGGAGAGAAAATGGTGGCCTGGATGAAGGTAATGGCAATGTGGGTAAAGCAGATGAGATATACGTGAGAGGTATTTAGGAGACGTAAATGGAGAGGGGTTGGAGACTGATAGATGCGGGGATGGTGAAAGAAGATCGTATATGGCTCCCAGATTTCTGGCTGGGGTGGTTTGGTGAAGGATGGAGGCAGTAAAGAGATTGAAAACAGCAGGTGAGTTCAGCTTTGGACCTAATGCTTTCGAGATATGGTGAGATACCCGAGTGAGAATATCCAGGTAGCAATGGCTTATATTGCTAAATTTTGCTGAAGATTACTGGGATACTGTGAATCGTGAGACAGTAAAAGTTTCACATTTTTTAATGTTCCATTTTTTTATCAAGATCACAGCTCGTGTCTTCTACCATGTACAAACCAGAGGCTAAAGGACTTTGCAGCTTCACAGTTGGAATCTATGCCTTTTGTTATCTGCAGCAGAGACCCATAGAGTATCTGGAGTGACTGCTGAGAGCTCAATGTATGACATCCTCTAATTAAAGATCACCACCAAGTTAGGGATCGCGGGAAGCAGGCAAGAGGTAAAGTGCCTTTATTATCAAACAGAAACCCACACCAGTTCTAGTAGCTATTCTGATTGAAGTGGTAGTATTTGTCATGATTGGCTTTCATTTTCCTTTGGAGAACTATGTTTTTTAGGAAAACATAAGTAGTTGTCTTTTTAGCTTGCACGTTTAGAGGAAATAGATTTACATGGCAAATTCATTCATTCATTCAACCAACTTTTACTGACTGCCTATTATTTAAGGTTCACCACTTTTCATTTGGGGAATCAGAGATGTACAGGATTTAGTGCTAAATAAGACATGGCCCTGCCTTTCCAGGAACACAAAGTAGTTGTTTTTCTCCCGTATTATTGTTGTAGCTATTGTGATTGTCATTAATCAATAAAGATAATGGTGATAATTTGCTTGTGGTTTTGGTGAGTAGATTATTGGTCTTCCTCATCCCCAGATAAGGTATACATACTGCTAGGCTAAATTGTCTATTTGATTCCCTTCAATCAGGAAGGAATGTGATGTAATGCAAGGGCTCCTCCCAACCATACCTAAGATTTTATGTGGGGGACATATTTTTATACAGATTCCCAGACTCAAGCTCTGGAAATTCTGACTCATTATGTCTGAGGTGTAAAATTGGCATTTTTTTTTAAATTTTTACAAGCTCCTCCAGGAAATTCTTAAGTACATGGTTTGCTAGGTGCACTTTGAGAAACCCTAGTGTATTGAACACAGCAACGACTATGAGGTCTAGCAAATCAGAACGCCGATTCCAATTTTATCAGTGGCAAGCAGTGGGACCTTGGGTAGATTTTTGTAAAATCTACTTAAACCTCAGATTATTCATCTCATAAAAATGACTTGATGGGACATTTTTGTAGGACTAAATGAAATTTTGTATGTAAAATATTTAATATTTAATCAATGCTTAATTTTAGGTTTTCTTCCTCCTTTCCCCTTTTACACTACAAATAGCAGTCTGTTTTGTGATTCTGATCTAGCACTTACCCTTTCCTCCTTTTATTTGAATGCCTTGCGTATCCCTTTTCTTTCTCACTGGACTCTGCCCTCCTTGAGTACAGGGATTTGTCTTCACTTCATTTCTATGTCCTCAAAACTTGCACACAGCAGGCATATACTCAAGTCTTTCCCCAGAAAGTCATCCTTACATCTTGGGACCTACTTTATGATGTTGTACCAAAATGATCATTAATTTGTTTGCAAGAGTTACACTTCCTAAAACTCAGTAATTCTTTGTCTTTTTATAGCACAACATATTTGGCAATGAATAGGATCACACATTCTTTAATTCCCTAATCAAGAGGAAATCCCTGATTCAAATCAAGGAATGATAGAATCAAATGCTTGTTTTGACAGTTCATACAGACTCATGGATTTGTTGGCCAATGACTTAGGTTATAGCCTGTAAGCTGGCAAATTCATTTATCATATCTAATTATGTTTATTACTTCAGGGAATACTTATTGAACTCACCCTGTGTGACAGACACTGTGTTGGTGCTGGGGATATACAATGAACAAAACAGTCCTTATGTTCAAGGAGCCCATGGGTTAGCAATGATGGCAAATCAATACATAGATAATGTCAACAGAATGTGGTACATACTCATCTAAAGGAACGTACAGGATAATTTGAGACTCCTGACCTCTGTAATTGGGAAAGAGAATGTTTCCTGAAGGTGATTTATACCCAAAATGAAAGCTGAAGAAGTAGAGAGTGGCAAGGTGAAGGAATGAAAATGTGTTCCAAGGAGAAGCAACAGCACGTATAACGACTAGGAGATGAAGGTTCTTCATGCTCCTGATAAGCTAGTGGCTCAGTCTGGTTGTGAGAGAAGACGTTGGAGTGATAAACATGGAACCTTATCATGGAGAGACTTATTTTGCTCAGGCTAAGGGATTAGCTTTGTCATGAGTATGAAGGGGAGCCACTAAAAAGTTTTAAGTACAGATGTGACATCATCATCATTGTAATTCTAAGTTCATGTTTTCTGCCCACCACGAATTTTGCCTTTAACTGAGGTTTTAAAAAAAAACTTTATTATTTACATATTTTGTTATGTATATATAAACATATATATATAATCTATATATTTTCCTAAGAAATTTGAGCTTAACTTTCATAATCACTTGTGAGTTGAATGTCTAATAAGAACTCATAACACTCAATAATTAAACATAATAAAAGTGTCATCTCAAAACAGAGGGTTTTTATTTTAATTTTTTAAGTAGCATATTATCTGTAAGATCACATTAGAAAATTCTAGTGTAAAATGGCTTCTAGCCTCACACAGCATATCCTACTTGCTCAATTTTATTGGTCAGGATAGGCTAGGTTATGCTACGGTAATAAACAAACCTCAACTCTCAATGGCTTTAAAGAAAACAAAAGAGTGTCCATTGTACAAGTCCATTGTGGGTAATCATCAATAGAATGGGCTTTGCTAATTCTAGTCCTTCAGGCACTCAGGGTAATGGAGAAGTCACCGTCTTGAAAGTTGCTAGCCAGTGAACCAGAAGGAAGAGAGAGCTCTGGAAAACTCTACAGTGCAACTCACAACACATTGTCCAGAGCTGTCCTCACACAAATATAAGGAAGCCAGAAAATTCAGGCTTATGTACCCTGAAGAGGAAGAGACCAAAAATATTTGACGAACAGCATTAATTACTATAACACTCAAAAAATAGCTATGAAACCTAGAAAAAACATAAAAGCGCATACTACCACCTAAATCCAAGAATGACCAACATCCTTTTGCTAGAATCTTTGAGATTTTACTACCTAGAAGGCCAATGGTAGTTCATTGTGAGGGAAACAAAATGGGTGACTGTTGTAATCAGGCTCATGAAGCTGAGAAGCTCTACCTGCCTGAAGTCATCTGAGGTCTCTCCATCACCCCCACGCTGTCTTCCCTTGGCACACAGCTCTAGGGTCTGTGGCAAATTAAAACTCAATAACTGTCCATCTATCTCAAGGATTCTTCTTTCTGGAGTGTCTAGAGTCCCCTTCCCCCCATTTTTCCATATATAATCGGAAGCCGCACTCAGTATAAACAACAGGGCAGAGAGTACTACGCTGAGTGAGGTACAAATCTTTATTTCTTTTGCCTCCAGCTGTTCTCCAATGAAACTAAATACCAGTAGCATTCACTGGACTCTCATCCCTTTGTCATGCCAGTAGAGTGCAGCCCTGGAATTTATAATGTAAAGGCAAACCTATGGCCTTGTGATTTCTGCCTGTTCTTACAGGAACAGTTTCTTCCAGCCAGCAAAACTGAAGAGGACCTTGAAGCGGAGAAATGGAAAGGTTATGGGAACATAGAGGTGGATCTAAATTCCAGCTCTACCACTTACTAGCTGTGTGGACTTGACAAAGTTAACTTCTAGTGCCTCAGTTTCCTCATATGTCAAATGACAATAATAACAGACCCATACCACGTGGTTGTGCGATAAAACCACCTTACATGTAAAATAGGTAGAAAGTGCCTGGCCAGGATAATCAGTGGTATTGTCACTTCACAAGCAGCCAGAGAGGGTGAGTTATGGCCTTTTCATATGGGAACTTTGGGTACAAAATAGAATTCTTCCTCTAAAACCACATTTCTTGGAATTCTAGAGAAGCCACATGCACATCCTTCTTAACCCTGGGTAGAGATTCAGGTGTTTGCTGCCCCCCGAACTTCATTCCAGTAAAAGCCATTTCTAGCTCATCCAGTAACAGCAGCTCAAAGACATGAAACCAGAAATGATAAAATAACAAAATAATGTAGTTTTTCATTTTCTGAAGGCTCAAAAGTTCAGGAAGCTAATTGTCAATGAGCATACACCAAGTACAGTGTACTACTTTAGATTTTTTCCCCTGTTAGACTATAAATTCCAGAAATGCGAATATCATGTCCATCTTATATCATCTGGACTGAGAATTGGGTCTGGCAAGAAATAGGTGTTCAATAAGTATTTGAATAAATGTTTTATTGAGTCATCTAGCCCCTCGCTGGGTACATGGCTGACCTGAAATAGGTGGTAACATTAAATTTTCTGAACCTCAGATTCCTTATCTGTAAAACAAAGGGGTAGGTCTCAAGGCTTGTGAACTCAAATGCTTTGAGTGGTCTGGTAATTTTAAAATAAGTGTGTGAGGCCTCTGATAGAACAGGAAGGAGTGGTGGGAGCTGCGGTAATTAGAGAGGTGCCTAGAGATTTATATACAACTGTTTTTTTTTTTTTTTTAACACTGAGCATACCAAAGAAAATCCATCCCCTGGAGAATTGACTCAGCCTACAGGCTGCTTGTTTGTGACCCCTGGTAGTAGTAATTCAAGTCCTTTCCTGCACAAACATTCTGTGGTTGTGTGAGGCAAGGTGCTCTTGGAGCATTGCTGCCTTTCCACAGCGTGACTGCTGCCAGCCTTGTTAATTCCTAATTTTTTTTTTATGAGATGCTTAAAAAGGTTTGTACGTAATTCCAGATGACTTTGTCACCATATTTATCAAGGATGCCTCTCTCATCAGTAACTGATTTTGAATTCCAGATAACACTATTTACGTCCCATCCTGGACATTAGGTCAAATGGCTGAATGGTTGCTTATTCACTTACATCCCAAACATCAGGCATCACTAGATTCAGAAATGAATTATCCCTGGTGGGGTCTTTTTGACACATGGCTCCAGGAACTCATCATTTAGATGTCAGTCATCCCCTCCTCTTGCCTCCGACGTCTCACAGGTTTCCTGACAACAATTAGGGGGACGAAAATCACTCATAATCACACTCACACCTGCCTTCCTTATTGGCTCACAGGCAATTGACTTCTCTCAACTCTTCTGTCACATAGCAGACCCCAGGTGTTACTTTTCCAAACTTCAATTATAGACACTCGATCTGACAGCTTTCCTGAAGTCATTATTCTGTCCTCTATTTTCTGATATTGATCCCAAATGTTTGGGTAAAAGTGTAAAAAAAAAAATTTAGTCCACCCTCCAGATGTTTAGGAATATCCAGATGTGTATTATATATAGGCATGCCTCTGGGTGATGGTTTGATTCTGTAAGCTTTGAGGTTATATTGAATCAGAATAGAAATTTTCTCCTGCCTGCCTCCCTGTGTGTGTCTAAAACTCTTTAGCGTATCAGCTAACAGGAAGGTCCGTCTACACCTGAGTCATCCTTCAGTCACTCCTGAGACTGGCAGAAGGTTTGAAATTTCTGTATTCTTTCTTCTTCCCCCACCGTTTCTGGAAGAGAACTGGAATAGCTTTGACATTTATTTTCCCACTGATATGACTCATGCAGCCAGTTCTCTTAGAAGGCAAAAACAGCTACTGTCAGTTTTATTTGAAACAACAATTTTCTTTCCCTGTTACGACAATAACAAGAACTACCACCACCAACTCCTGAATATCTAGACTGTGTTAGGCACTCAGCCAGTGCCTATAGACATCCTACGATATTTAATCTTAAAAAAATTAAGATGTTGGTTTTTAGTTTCCACTTTATAGATTAAAAGAGCCTAACCAGCCTCAAAGAACACTTTCCCAAGGTGACACATAAATGACACATAGGGAATTCAAATGCAGTTCTGCCTGATTCCAAATGAAAACATTAACAGGAGCTGTATGTGTCACGTTGCTATGGGCCAGACTTTGGCACGTGCTATTGCACTTAACCCTTGCAGTGAGCTGCAGATGGTTCTCCCCACCTTGTGGGTGAGGTATTATTCACCTGTTTTTTATTTTAGTTCCTTCCAAGTCTGTGTCTCTGAGTTTTTCTCAGTTTTCATACTTCTTTCTTAATTTCCCCCAATTAAACACTGGTTTTGTTAGTGTCTTGATACATTTTTTAAATTTAATGGGGTACTTAATGTATGCAACATATTGCTTAGGTTTACACGGATAGGTTAAAGAGATTACATTTCTTGGTGGTATTTACTTATTCTTCAGGTCTTTCTCTATTTAGCAATGCCTATAAAACTCTTCTTTTTGTGTGCAAGTGTCTCCTCTTCGAGGTTTCCACTACCCATTATCTTAACAAAACAGGGCGATAGAAAGAACAGGCCATTGGGAATCTGAATGCCAGCTCATCTCCTGGTTAGCTGTGTGATCTCAGAAAATTAACCTAGACTTTCTGAATTTTAGTTTGCTTCCTTGCAACGTGCACATATGGTACCTTCACACACACACACACACTAACACGCACACACACACACACAAGATGACTATGAGGGCTCAATTAGATCCTAGAGTGAAAATGCTGGTCATGTAGCAGTTGTTCAGGAGATGCCACTTCTCACCTAGACAACATCCCTGTGCACTCAGAGTGGATCTGGAGGACATCGATCCCATTGTAGAAACGTCTCTTGTTGTTCAGTCTCCATCCAAACACGGATGATTCAGTAAAGTGTCTGACCCAGTATCTGGAACTCAGCTCAGGTTAGATCCTCTTTTATTTCCTCTCTTTTTTCTAATTTTTGTAACTTGCATGTGATGCTTGAGACGTAGTAAGTATTCCAAAAACAGTGACTAAATAAACAAAATAACTAACACAGAAGCTGTGTCCTGTGTGTACTTAATCCTTACAGCCATCTGTAAGGTCGGAACTATTGTCTCCATTTCAGTAAGGAGGAAACTGAGGCCAGTGATTAATGCAAATCCCCAAGGCTAGACAGCTAATGGTTTCCAGAGGCATGGTTTTAGCCGTGCTTTTCTTGTCTTCTTCAAGTCCTCTGATCTTCCTAACATGTAAATATCTCTCTTCATTATAAACGTACCCCAACTGATTCTGTATTTAAAATTGATATTTTGTCATAAACTTTTGTATTAATTTACATTTTTAAAAATATTGCATTAAATATTACTTGCCTTGATTGCTGAGTTTTTTTGGCACCCCTTAAATTTGGCACCTGGTGAGTGAGACATTCACCTCACCCTAGTCCCGACTCTACACCATTTCTCCTGTCAATTGTCAACTCTCATGTCTTCAGGTACTGTTTCATTCATTCATTCACTCACTCACTCATTCATGCTTTAATTCAGAATACTGCACACAAAGCCATGTTTCTATATAGTCTGGGTTGTTGGTCTTCTTGTAACCTGGTTATAAATAAGTTTTGGCTGTTATGGATCCTGGGGCAGGTTCAAGAGCCCCCACTGGAATATTAATGAGTGGGAAATGGATGATTTTATGATTCCTGACCTTTCCGTTTTAATCCATTAGGAAGTATAGATTGGTTAGTAGTTAGCACAACTGGGCAAAAGCTGTCTAAGTGGAAAATTGATCCTGGTAAGTGCACGCATAGTGGTTCCACCCGTTAATGCTTTCTATTTTAGCATTTTGAACTTTTGCTCGCAGATACCTCAAGATGCCCCAGTGTGCCAAACTGAAGGTGCAGGAGACTTGGCATGAGCTGACAGAGGTGTCATTTGTTTTACATGTTAATTAAAAGGATAACTTAAAAGAAATGGCATAAAAATCAGAGGGTCAGCACCGGCTCTAGGAAGTAGCCCCAGGTGTCTCCTTACCCAGGTCAATGGGCCTGCTAACTGAGAAAGTTTTGCAAATACTTGCAAATACCATTGCAGGGCTTATTTTTTTTGGCTCCACAGAAATGCGCAGGCCTGGTTGCCTCTACTTCACTGTTGAGGGTACATCAGGTGGAGGGGACACACTGTGGTTTGGTAGAAAGGGCGTGGGAGACCTGAGTGCTTGACTCAATTCACTATCTTTGTCTGATTTTCATTTCCCCATTTGAAAAGTTAGAAGGTTGGATTAGGTGATCTTTAAAGACCAACCCTAGGATTCTCCGATCCCCGTGAGTTCCCACTCTAGCTCGTATATACCTCCTGGTCTGCCTTTGCACTAAATAAAGGTAGTAAACAGGTTTCATTTCAAGTAATAAATCCAAATACTTGGTAGGGTCTGACAGGAGCTCTCCATTGAGGGATTTCTGAAGCTGCATCTGGATCCCAGAAGGACAAGTTCCACAATGTCTCCGGAGTGGAGTGGAATTGGGGATGGGGTGACAGTGGTTCCCTGAGTGCATTGTAATTGCCTCCCTTGCACTAGATCAGGAGCTCATTGAAGTAGGAATTCTGTTCTTTCACCTTTACACTCCTGACGTCTAGCTCAGGGCCTTGGAAATCACAGATGTTCAATGAATGTTGGAGGATCCTGAAGGAATGAAAGAACACCACTCATGTAGCTCTAAGACTCTAAGTGTCTGGAGGAGGGAGGGTGTTGATTTTAATGCCCGCCTTCCCTTTCCCAGCACAACACTTAGCCTGCTGTGTTCTCAATGATAGTAGGCTGAATGTTTGGGTGAAAGGATGAATTCTATAGCAAAAAGAATATAAAGAAGGGGTAACAACATAGTTTCTGAAGTGCTTATGTTCAATCCAAAGCCTACTGTTTGCTAAGTGTTATCCTTGGACAGCTTGCTTCACTTTACTAAGCCACAATTTCTTCATCTATAAGATGGGGATAATAACAGTACCTAAATTATTGGTGGTGATAAGGAATGGATAATGTGGGAGTCCACAGTAAAGAGTCTGGCATATATCAAGAACTCAGTATATATTAGCTATATCATAATCATTAGTTTCTGCTTGACTATGAAAATGTATTACATACTATGCTGGAGCCAAGGATATTTCATGTTTTTATTTCATAGTACTTATAAGAAAATCAAGGTTATTTTGAGAAGGAAAAGACAAAAATATCCTCATTCTTCTGGGAAGTACTGGGATGTCGGGAAGGGAAGGTGCAAGAATGGAGGGAAATGGGATTCAACAACCCAGAGACTCCTAATTACCTCCCAAAGCCCTTCAGCCCCTAAGCCTTATAGATCTGTAAAGATTCCCTCTTTGCAGCCAAGTTGAAGGTGAGAGGCACTAAATTCCATTTCTTAGTCCTGGATCCAGGCGGGACTGTCTTCTCAAAGTTACATATGTTCTTAATTAAATGATTGTTTTCTTAAACTCTTTGTATACATCAAATTTTTAAGTGACCATAATCCAGGCAAAAGAAAATCACCAAAGATGTTGGATTATGGTCTGGTGGGATTGTGGACCCCTTTTGCATGATATGATCAGTATCTATGCACACTAAGTGGCATATATGACATATACATGAGATATTTGAAGGGTACCATATAAAACTGTTTGGACTAGTGCAGCAGTATGGCTAACATTAGAAGGAAAGGAAAATATCATGGCCTAGGTCATAAAGTTGACTAGTTGGCTAAGTTATTGTATATCAAAATGGCTAGCAGAAAATCTGAAATACAGTAGATAATCAGTATGTTACTCATCTCCTTTCACCCTGTATCTTATGACCATTATCAACACTGATAATACTCTTGTTCCTTATACTCAATTCAAGGAATTATTTTCACAACCTTCTTCATAACCATCTCACTCACTCCCTTCGATTGCTGAGAATGAGCTGAATTTTCTCCCCACTTACTGACAAACAACACACATTCAAAACATATCTATAGAATCTCTTCTATACATCAGGCACTTGGTAGGCTCTGTGAAGTACATAAAATGAATCAGATATCGGTCCTATTTCCAAAGGTTTTAGGGTCTAATTAGTCTAGTGTGGAGAGAGGGGTTAAGATCAACCTCGATCATTATAACACAGAGTAAAAAGCAATCCAGGATCCAGAGATTTGACTGTGAAAATATGAGTGAGAAGGAAAGGAGGAAGAAAGAAGGAAAAAAAAGAAAACTAAGATATACTTAGTAGCCACTATATACCAGGCCCTGCTCTAGCCACTTTACCTTGTTTATGCTATGTCTATACTTCACCTCTATCTATCGTCTGTATCTACATCATAAAATACATGTGCATCAGCAAGTTATTGTCATCTCTATTTTACAAATGAGGAAACTGAGGGTTGGAGGAGATAAGCAGTATGTCTAAAATATATTCTTAGAAAAAGGGAAAAAAATGACAGTAAAACTGTGTCTATGACTCATCTCTCCTTTGCTTCCCTGGCCTCCATATCCTTCTCCAGAACAATAACTTCCATTTATTAAATGTCAGGTCTGTGCTGGCCTCTTTATACATATTATATCACTTAATGATGACAAGAACACAGTGAAGGAGCTGTGATGGTCCTTCCCCCTTTCATAAATGAGAAAATAGAGACTCGGGGAATTTATATGAGGAACTTCAAAACAAGACTCCAAATTGAACCACCCCCTGTTACATCATGCTCTCTCTCCATAATCTAAAAATACACATGTGTAAAATATACATATATGTGTATAAAATACACACACATTCACATATGTATGATGATATTAATATCTATCATGTATTGAGCCCTCATTACGTGTTGGATTTTTTTTTTTTTCGTGAGGAAGATTGTCCCTGAGCTAACATCTATGCCAATCCTCTGCCACCTTGTACGTTGGATGCCGCCACAGCATGGCTTGATGAGAGGTGTGTAGGTCTCCCCCCAGATCCAAACCAGGGAACCCCGGGCCACCAATGCAGAGTGTGCAAACTTAACCACAACACCACAGGGCCAGCCCCATGTGTTGGATTTTAAGCCAAGCTCTTTGTACACCTGCTAAATTTTATCCACTTGAAAACCCCATGACAAAGGTGCTGTCATTTTTCCCATTGTATAGATGAGAAAACAGGTTCAGAGAAGTTTAAAAAAATTCACTGAAGGTCCCACAGTAGCTAAATGACTGAGCAAGGATGTCCATGTTGGCAGGCTGCCTTCAGAACCTTCGCTCTTAAGCAGTCGAGAGGAAAGGCCTGAAGAAAGGAGCTAGGTACCCTGCTGAGCTGTATTCCTCTTTGGAAGTGGAGTCAGAGAATTGCAAACTTCATGAGAAAGCTTGGCTTGGTTCTACCATTAATCCCCTCAAACCCTAGGTATAACTGCAGTGTATAAGTTTTGGTTCACAGTTAAAGAGCCTGAGTGCCTGCTTTGAATTCTCTTATCCGGTTTCTCTCTGTCTAAGGTCCACATTAGCATGAAGTTAGAAGAATGTCTCAGTTTCCCACCAGTCCTGTTAGCCCAGCCTGACACATTAAGCCCACATTTCTGAGAGTGACAGATAATGCCATTCTGTTTGTCTTGTGTAAGGCCCCATCACTGTCTCTGCTTAGGGAGACTTGCTCAATACACTGACAACCCCAATCAGGGAAATCCACTCTAGTGTGCAGCGCCAGAGTATTCAGGCAAAACGTTCTACCTGGAGATAAGGCCAGGGCTTCACATGGTGAAACTGGGGCGTGAGGAAGAGAACTCTGGGTACTTGATCCTTCTGCCTAGAAACGGTGAGGGTGAGATTTGCAGCCAGGAAGACTGGGCTGGGATTAAAGCTCTGTTCTACATATTACTAATTAGATGACCTTAGACAAGTTTCTTAAAATTTTTGAGCTTCAGTTCTCTGAACTATAAAATTATGATAATATTGAGCACATTATAAGGCTTAAAGGAGACAATTAATATATAGAAAGTGTCTAGCATATTTCCTGGCACAGAACAGATGATAAAATGTGATAGATATAATGATCATCTTCATCGTCATTATCATCCTCCTCTTCCTCCTTATTATTAATAACACAGGGTATAAGCCACAATTCTTACATGCCCCTTCAGAATATCAGGATCCATGACAGTTCGATAATTTGGTCAAAGACTTGTAGGTTGTGGAAAAGATCCTCTTTCTCAAGTTCAAATATTTGCTCATCTTGGAGGCAAAGGAGAGCTTGCTTTAGAGATTAACATGAGATCCAATTTTAAATTTCTCACGTTGGAACTGGGGATTCTAAATAATGACTTGGAGATTTGAATATCAACATTCCCTAGAGAGGAAGTAGCCAAATGGCATTCTCTATTGCTTTCAGCAAATCCAATTAGTTGAAAGCTCAATTTACACTGAATCACGGGAGGGGCTTGTGGAAAGAACATTGACTAGGAATAAAGAGAGCTATGATCTAGTCAAAATAACACTCATAATTAATATTTGCACTACTCTATCCAATTTAAAACACATTTCATAGTATTTGACCTTTACAACAACCCTATGGCACATGTTATTATTTTTCCAAGAATCCAGTGCCTCACTGAGTCCTGCTGACTGTATGCCTTAACTGTATCTGGGTTCCAGTCCTCCTTCTCCATAACCACAAATTCAGTCCTAGATCAAGCCTTATCACCTCTTATGTGGTGTATTTTGATAGCCTCCTCACTGGTCTTCCTTCTTTAGTTTCACATCCTCCATTTCATTTTCTATCCTTATGACAAATGGCTCTTTCTAAATCACAAACATGATCATTTCACTCCCCTGTATAAAACTTTTCAAATTCTATGCCTCCAAATTAATCATGGTATCTTTCCTTCCTTCCCTACTGCCTTCCTTTCCTCCTTTCTTCCTTCCCTCCCTCCTTTCCTTCCTTCCTTCCCTCATTCCTTCCCTCCCTCCCTCCAGTGTTATCTGTTGGGCAAATTCGGCCTCATAATTCTCCCATTAAAACAGCAATAAGCACAGCTGCTTCAGTAGAGGCAGAGGCGGAGAACCCAAGCAGCACTTGTTTGCTCCCCACTCTCTGTTTCATTGCTCCTTTCCTAACCCAAGTAGTCTATGGAACACAGTTTGAAATGTCACTGGCCTTTAGAATGAAGTTCATACTCCTTATTTGAGGAAAGAGTCCGCATTTGACCCACAAGTTTCTCAGTGAGGAATTAGCCCAAGTTACAAAGACAATCTGAAAGGTGGGCCTCCCATGGCACAAAGCTGAGCTGATACATTTCGGCTGGGGAGAGGGCAGAGCAAATGGAAAATGACGAATCACCCACCTTCCAACCTTATCTTTGATCCAATGGAAACTTTTGCAGTTACCTGAATGAAATATGCATACTTACATTTTAGAACTTTTGCACGAGTTGTTTTTCAACCCAGTGCCACAAATATCATGTCCTCTGCATAATCTCTGACTTCCCTGTCCTTCCTTTCGACTATCTATTTTATCTTGTACGTGCTTTTTTATACCAATCTCTGCTTAATTCTATAATACAACACACTATGTACTGATATTGCGTTTTTATGTCTGTCTCTACCTCTAGACTTTAAGAACAGAGAGCATGTCTTATTCATCTTTTGATCACTACCACAGGGGTTGGCACACAATAAGTGCTCCACCAATATTTGTTGAAGGTGAGGATTTGTTTCCCTAATAAACACAAGTGCAGGAGCATACAAACACTGGCTAATGGTGTGGCTGAGACTATAACTTGTAGGAGATGATTATTTGTTTTAGTAAAGGATTTGATTGACGAGCTGAATTAATAAACAACTCTTCTCAAAACAAAGCTATTGTATTATGAGAGGTGAGCCATTACCTCACCAATAAAATAAATTGACTAAATTTGCGGCTACAAACTAATTTTGGAACCTGTGTGGAATGAGAGGATGTGTATGAGGGGGAGGAAGAGAAAAGAAGAAACATATGGGCAGGATACAGGACTTTTTGGCAACTATAAACTGTGCCCTGAGTAATCTGAGTTTTTGACCAAGAAAATCAATGCATAGCAGCTGAAAGCTGATATATGGGTGATCACCATAGAAACAGCATGACTCCCAGGATAGGTCAAGACTTGACTGTATCCAAATCAGTCATATCTTAAGAAAGAGAACCAAGGAGAGGGGTCCCCTTACCATGGGGAGTATGAAGAGAAAATAAATTGACAGAGTGGTGCAACAATCCTCAAGGGAAGAGACACTGAATCCAGAAAGCATAAGCATTCCAGTTGCTAGACAGAGAAGTTCCATCAGACCTTATCTTAGCTTTATGAAAAATCCTTCGTGACAGTCTTCATTTTGTTTATGTCTTCCTTTTTCTTTTTATTCATTTATTTAACACACATATATATAAATAGTCAATAAAATTATGTGCTTTGGAGTCAAATAGACTCGTTTTCATGTCCCAATATTCTCCCTGACGAAAAATGAGACCTTGCGTGGAACTCTTCCCATAACACCTTAGGGCTTCCCATTATAGTGCACTACACCTGCCTTCAAACTGCCTGATGGCTGCAGCCTCCTCTGCCTGCAGCACCCAGCAGGGGGCTGGAGAATAATGCCCCCCAAACCATCTTCTGCAGACCTCACCCAACAACTTATGGAATGTGGTGTATAAACACCCCAAATCCCTTGCTCCTCTGATGGGATAACTCTCAGGTACATGTTCTACTGACTGCCTAGTTTTTCCAGAGGGATTAAGTTTCGGTGACACATCCAGTGGTCTCTGGCTGGATAATGCACCCTTTGTTGGCTGCTTTCCCTTTCCTGTCTTACTTCCTCACTTTCCCATGGATGTTCCCTGAGATCATATGCCAAACAAACTGCTTGTACCTGAATCCTACTTTCAGGGTTTGTTTCTGGGGGATTCAAACTAAGAATTGATCATCTCTATGAGTTTCATTTTCCTTTTCTGAAAATGCTGACCATGGTACCAAAATGTGAGATGTGGAGAGTATATAAGATGATACATGCAAAACGCTTAGCACAGTGCCTGGCACATGTGAATGTCGTGGACATGTTAGCTATAATTTGTATTATTGTTATTAAGAGCTCAGTATGTGCTAGATATGCTAGAGACCTTATTAGGTGCTGTAGAAAGAAAGGTGAACAAGAGGATGCTCATCTTTGTCCACATAGAACTTACAGTCTCATGGAAAGTATAAGTTAACTATTATGCCACATGATAAGTGCTATATCATAAGCATATTTCAAGCCACATGACAGGAGAGAAGTGTGTGGTCCTGTGGGAGCACATCCTAGAATTTAGCCTGGTATTGGAGCCTCAGACAACACTTCATAGGGAGTTGACATTTAAAGAATGATAGGAGTTGGCCAAAATGTGTGTGTGTGTGTGTGTGTGTGTGTGTGTGTGCATAGATATGGAGAAATACTATCATAGGTGGAGAAAATCATATCTCAAAAAACCTGCATATATGAGAGGAAAATGAAGGGAGGTAGAAAGGAGGCAGGGAGAGAGAGGGAAAGACTGTCCACAATTTCCTTTAAAGAAAATAAAAAATTCCCTTTAATCTGATCCCATATGCATCAAACAGCCACCACTTCAGTTCCCAAGGTTTTGGGGGTTTTTTGATACTGGGAAACCAGAACAGATGTCTGGTGAGCAAACATTGCTATTTAGTCACTGAAAGGAATATCTTTGCTGTTTAAGTGAATACACTGATAGGTATTCTGGTTTAATTTTAATTTGTGTCTTGTGAGTTAGGTTACACTCCAGCAAGTCCCTCAAGCTACGTCAACTCTGGGCCACTAACAAGACAGAGTTTATGGACCTGAAAGGCTGAGAATGCCACCTGAGGCTGGGCCTGTTCACAGGGGTGCTGCTCATGAGTGTTCCTGGTGGGCTCTCTTCTAAGGACAGACTCATCTTGACATTGTGCTTTCATTCTATGTCAGCATCCTCCCCCTGACCCCCATTCCAGATTTTAGATTTCTCTCTTCTGATGCCAGGAAATGCCCACCCTCAACAAGTTTATCAGCCAAGACCATTGATGAAAACCCACGCGATCTTCCTTTCTCAAGCCCTGGGCCCTGGAGAAGTTATAAATCAGACGGCTGTGGTGGGGGTGAATTAAACATTACATGGGCAGCTCTTTGAACTCATAGAAGAGAAAGTGCTCAATAAATGCATGTTATTATTATTGCTTCTGGCTGTAGACACTAGGGCATCTGAGACCCTTTATGTTTTAGAGGTTTTGTCTTTAGTGGTTGTAATGAAACTTATCTACTTGCAGGTATTACCCTGGTAGTCTGTCTTGCCTTTAATGTTGAGTAACTTCAAGAGCCAAGGACCACTGGAACCGCCACCACTCAGACAACATCAAAAAGACATACATTTTATTCTTAATTGGGTGGTATGGATTGTTTTTCTTTTTGGTATTACTGGAAAGGGGTATGAGCGGATTTTCCAGAATGGTGCAATAAAAATAAAATTTGATTGATTAATTCAATAACTATGGCTAGGAAGCATCTTGTGCAACAGTGTAGAGGAAATGTACAATGCCCTCAGACAGAGGCTGCATAACTCACATTTGTTTGAGAGAGAGACATCTGAGCTAGATGCTGGCTCCTCGGAGACTAGCTCACCCTCGGAAGTACAAGCCAGGTTGAATGGTTTATTTTCCTCAGGAGTTTCATCTAACGAGTTATAACTTTGTGACATCAGGGTTCAGGTGGTACAAATCATATTTGTAAAGCTATGTAGCAAGTCACCTCCACTTTTGCCATGATTCTATTGGCAGAAACACTTAGTCCCTGCCCGTGGATGGAATTCAGGGATTCCCAAGGAGAGGCCTGCCGAAGAGGTCATTGGTTCATTCTGCATGCTAGGGAATTTCAGTCAGACATCACGGAACTCATGACATTGTATGCAAAATTTTTATGTGCATGTGTTTCTGTGGAAAGCATGATACTAGTTCCTCCAAGATGTCTAGGAGTCCCAAAAAGGTTAAGAGCCACTGCAGTGGAGTATATACTTATGGACAGGTGGCACTGGAAGGTATATGATGTTTTTAATATGTATTTGTGAGCCTAAAACGACCATTTGATCTAAACTGCCATTTATCCCCTGGGGATATTGTCTAAAATTTGGACTGGATTTATAAAAGGTAGTAAAGTCTGATTTAAAGGGAGGTCTGTATGAACAAATCAGACGTGGTGTGGAGTCCTACTTATTCTTCAGGGCTCATTTCCAATGTAATTTCTTCAAATGTAATTTTACTATAACACCTTGCACCTATGTAATATGCATATATTTCTTTTAAATGCCCCCTTTCTGGTTAGGGTTGGAGCTCCTTGGGGCAGAAACTCAGTCTTTTTCAAGATTATACTCCTGGACCATAGTGTCAGGTAGACGCTGTAAATGTGTATGGATTGAATAAGCGGAAAGGGCTCCCAGTGTGATGGGAACTACATCAGCAGGGATTCTAGGAGTCAGTGTGGAGCTCTGTGTTAACCATGCAGCTTTACGTTGTGAGTGACAGCAACCCTGCTCGTTTAAGTCAAATTGGGAGACTTACTATTACAAATGGTGGGAAAGGAAGGAATGGGCTGGCTTCAGGAATGATTGGATACAGGGCTCTAACAGCATCAAGACCTTCTCATCATCTCTCTTTGCTTCTCTTTCTTCACTGGTTCAAGATGTTCTCAATGCGGAGAGATTTTTCTCCCTCCAGTAGTGAACACAGCTAACCTCCTTGATCGCTGTTTCATATTCATTACTTCCTCTAAATGGGCAACAACTTTTTCAGTAAGCAGACTAAATCATCTTTCTTTCATCTTACAAATGAGAAAACAAAACCAGAGGGGTCAACTAATCCTGATAATGTCACACAGCTAGAAAGCAGTGAAACAAGGAATGAAACCTTTCAAAATGTATTTGTAGACATGTGAAAGGTTGAGCTGCAGTATTACTTATACCCTTATTTAAATATTGTGGATCCATTGTCTGAGTGATAGTAAGCAAGTAACCATGCCTTTCTGAGCTTTGGTCTTCCTAGCTGATAAATAGAGGACAGAATAATATCAACTTCTCAGAATTGGTTGATACACACACACACACACACACACATACATGTATCACACAAAAGTACGTCATTTCACTTAATATGTTATTAATACATACTAATATTTTATGTATATAAAATGTATACATATATAGTGAATTGATATATTTGGAACTTCTGGCACATAGTAGATTGTCAATAAATATTGACAAATTCAAGTATATATCCCATCTAGCAAGCATACAAAACATGATTATGAAATGAACTTTATGGAAAACCCTTCCCACTGGTTTAATTTTTATTCACCAACATTTATTTTTTCTTCTCTCTAACATTTGCATCTACTTTTTTTGATGTATTTTATTGTACTGTATTTGTTATGCTATTCCAAATAAAAACACACATCCTTAGAATATCTTTCTATTCTTTAATTCACCTGAAAATGTTTATTGAGCACCTATTATAATAGGTGCCAGAGCTTGGAGGACACAACAGTAAAGAAGATAGATCACGTCCCTGGCCGTGTGGCGTTTACATTCCGTAGGAGAAACAGACTAGGAACTAGAAAATAAATAACTGTATAATAAGATTTCAGGTTGAAAAGATATGGACTGTGAAGGAAAAAGAAAGCAGCAGGGAGTAGATAATGAGGAGAAGGTAACATTTTAGGTAGTGGGGCCATCAGAGTAATCTTCTCGAAGAAGCTTCGATGTGAATAAAAACTTGAAGAAAAGAAGAACTGGATGATATGTTAGAAGAACGTTTACGGCAGAGGACATCACAAGGGCAAAGGATCTAGGGTAGGAGCCAGTTTTTCTTTCTCTAAGGCCTGCAAGAAAATTAGAGCAAGTGGGGGGAAGATGAAGTTGGAAAGGTGGCCGAGGTACAGGCCACGTGGAGGGCTTGCAGGCCGTGGTAAAGTGCACGGATGACCTTCTCACCACACTGGAAAGCCATGGGGTGGGCCTGAGCAACGAAGAGACTTGTATGATTTTCTGGGTCATGGACACATTGCAGGGGACAACAGTGGGAACAGAGACACCAATTTTGGGGTTATTGTGATTGAAAGAGGATGATGGTTTGAACAAGGAGTCCTGGAAGCAATGAGAATTGATCAGATTTGGAAAACACTTTGCAGGTATTAGCTGACAGGATTTGCTGATGGAAGGGAGGAGAGTGTAAAAGTTATTTAAATTTTAAAGAAAGAGACATTTAAAAATCTGTTTTCCAATAACAGCCAACATTTACTGAGCACTACATGTCATGCCCTGTGCTACCTGCTTTATACTCGTTATGTCCCTTAGTACCTGTCCCCCATTACAAAATATTTTGATTTTGTTTGGTTGGTTTTTCTAACTCCAGCTCTGTTTATGTAGAACTTGATCTCATGGGCTTTGTCCTTCATTTCCTGCACTGGGCTCAACACTTAAAACTAATGGCAGATCCAACTTTTAAAAACTTTAGTCCCCTGAGTTTCCCAGAGGAGCGCTTTCTTACACATTCACTCACTAGTTCTTTGTACCCCTATCCTCCAGATAATCACTCTGTCCTTCCAAGCCCTGGCCTGCCTGACTGTGCTGGCCCAGACCTCTGAGACAGGAGATCAGCCTCTCTATTCCCAGCTTTCCTATTCTTCAGCATTGTGAATTTATTTACATATTTTTTTGAATATTTATTATGCATGAAGGAACAGACACAGCAATTTGCACTGCACTGAAAAATTTAAAAACAAAAATTCTTGAATCAGATCTGAAATAGATGCTGTGAAAATAATAGAAGTTTCATTAAGTCCAGTTCTTGGAGAATCAGATTAACTCACTAACTGGTTTTCTGCACCTAAATGTTCATATAGTAACGTGACGTCCTCGTCGTGTTGATTGATACAGGCCAAGGTGAGTACCAGAACCCACATTTGCTTTAGCCATGACATGACTTTATGGTTAGTCTACAGGATGGCAGGCACTGAACATCCAGTGTAACATAAACAGCCATCTTCAAAATCAGTGAGATCAGTCTTTACCTGTGCTTAATACAGTTCTGACTCCTTAAAATCAAAGCTTTATTGTTTCATGTTTTGGTAATTTTCATGTAAATAATAAAACAAATAAATAACACCCTCGACTGGATTTTGGGTAGTGATTCATAATAAATACAATCAATGTAAACTGAAGGAAGAATTACGGATCACTGATAGTACTTGGATTGCTCCTGTCTTTTCTTCTACAGCATACTGTGTCTAAGAACTTGATTGATTTGATGACACATGCCTGAAGACCAGAGCTGAAAGTCTGTCAGCCACATCCATTAGGCTGCTGGACACAATGATGCTCTTGTGTACCAACCCACACACAGTGGACAGCATAATACTTGGGAGCCAGGCGAAGGCGGTGGTTCTGAAGTCAGCAAGGAAAGGAAATCTATGTATGACGTTTCATTGCTATGCCTATTTTGGAAAGGAATTCTGTCAGCTAAGTTGAGCTTTGGTTTGTTCCTGACACTATAACTCGTGTAAATTATCTGACCAGCTGAGACGTCAGTTCGCCCATTTCTAAAATCAATAGACTAGATCAGATGATCTCTCATGTTCTTTCAGGCCATGATTTCCTGGGAATCTAGTTGTTCTTAAAAGCATAATTTCAAAGATAGCACAGTGAAAGATAAATTGACGAACATTTGGGTCCAAATCAAATCTCTTTTATAATGAAGTCCCAAGTTAAAAAAAAGAAAAGACAATTAAAAGCACAAGTGAAAACTCATAAATTCTGCAATGCAAAGACATATGTGTTCACAGCTGGGCAGAGTAAAAACACCTCCTCCTTTAACTTCTAATCTTCTCAATCTAATAAAAGATAATCGAGTTTGGAAAGTTATAGAAGAAATAGAAAATCAGATCAGACTAAGAACTGAGTAAGAATCATAAGAAGCTCTTTAAAAACTCCCCAAAAGACATTAGATCCTGAGAGATTTAATGGTGATTTAATTTAAGCATTCAAGAAGTACATAAGTACATTCATCATAATATATTCTGGAGAGCAGAAGATGGAGAAACTATCCTATTCGTTCCACAAGGTAGATTTGATCCCGATCCCCAAAGGTGATAAGATAATATGTAAAAAAAAAAAAAAAAAGAAAAACAAAACAATCTAAACCATGAACTGTAAATTAACTACTTCAAAGTAGAGTTTAGCAATCTAATACTGCTGATTTAATAATCCAATAGGAATACACCCAGTTTCAATATAAGAAAATTGAATAATGCAATAGAAGTTTCTCAGTAGGCTAATAATAAAAAACAAAAGTAGATGATGGTTTTAACATCCTCTAAGTGAATTTGATGAAATTTAATAACATTTTCATTTTTCAAGTTGGAATAAAATAATTCTTCCTTAATATGATAAATATTCCTATTTTAAAACCTCAACTAAATGATTCTTTATTAGGGGCACCAGACACAGATCCTAAATTAGAAATAAAATAAGTTTGTCCACCCTGCCCACTATTGTTTAACATTATTTAAATAGGTCTAGTTGGTGCAATAAGGCAAACAAAGAAACAAAATTAATACACACATTAAAAAGAAAGAAAAAAGTGTCATAGATCCATAAGCCTTGTTTGCAATTCCGAAATCCAAAATTTTCTGAAAACTAAACATTTTGCATCACTCATTTGATGCAAAAATTTATTTGAACTGCTGTAAAGCCACTTAGTATGACTGTTTATACTGCTGCAAAAATATTAATATGTTTTTTGTTTGTTTTTTTGTGTGTGTGAGGAAGACCAGCCCTGAGCTAACATCCATTGCTAATCTTCCTCTTTTTGCTGAGGAAGACTGGCCCTGGGCTAACATCTGTGCCCATCTTCCTCTACTTTATATGGGACGCTGCCACAGCATGGCTGACAAGCAATGCATTGGCAGGCGCCTGGGATCCGAACCATCGAACTCTGGGCTGCCACGCACAAACTAAACCGCTGCACCACTGGGCCAGCCCCTTAATATGTTTGATTAGGTTTCTTCCCCAGACCCTGCTGAGGGTAATATGTAATATATGGAATGTGCATCATATTACCATTCAAAATTCTGAATTACAAGATATATCTGGCCCCAAGGATTTTAGATAAAATGTTGTGAATCTCTATTACATGCAGATAGCATGATTATATACCAAGGGCATTTTATAAATCAGATAATATTTGTTAGAATTAACTTACTATAAGTGGCTGTAGTCAACAAAATTAATGTTAAGATTGTTTATTATGCATCTGTCTACCCCCTATGTTGGTAACGTGCTTGAGGGCATGGATTACATTTTGTTCATTTTTCTATCACTTGTGGCCAGAATATTTCTTGGCATTGAAAAAGTAAACAGAAATATTATTTTAAAGAACAAGAGATGAATGTAGAAATAAGAAAATCATTATTATTAAGTTTTCCAATTTTTTATTTTAAAGTACAGATTTTATACAGTTCCAATCAATTTTCCAACAGGAATTTAAATTTTGTTTTGCTTTGTTTTAATTTCAAAACCCAAGAAAAGGTTGACAAAAATTTATCTGGAAAAGCAAAACAGGCAGAAATAACAAAGAACATTCTTTAAGAGACAAGCAAAGAAAAGAAAAACCAGGTTCATGCTGGGATCTTCCACTTCCTTTGAGTGATTTTGCATAAATTACTTACCTCTTCTAAATACCAATGTCCTGGTATCTAAAACAATAATAGTAGTAATAATAATAAAAGTAAATGAGGCTGCAAAGCTTTTGACAAACTTGTTGGCCAATTTTTTTTCCCTGTTTCCTGTTTTTCCTGTTTTTGCTTGCTTAATATCTCCTTTGGCCATTTTCTCCATGAAGGTGTTGATCTCTCTTTTGTAAATTGATTATAAATGTCATGTATGTCCTATGTGTTGAGTCACTGGTCTTTATATCCTATTATAGATTTGGGGTCTATTTTGAGGTGCCATCTTCTATTGCATTGATATTCACAATGTTTTCTTCCCCAATACTACAACACTTTTACATGGTAACTTTATATTTCAGTATATGGTTGAGTGAGCCAGAAGTGGAACTAAGTGAGGAACTGAGGAAGCAAGTTGCTTTTTAATACTGTTTAAGGTAATATTATTGTCATGGGTATCATTTTAAAAAAAAAATAGAAGCAGCAGATTAAAACAGTGTTCTGTTTAATCCTTACAGCAATCCCCTGAGGTAGGCATTGTTATTCCCATTTTATACATAAGAAATCTGGGGTACAAAGAGTCTAAGTACCCTGATTCTCATGGTTTGTAGCCAGAATTCATGTCAAGTCATTTCCTTACCTGGTCTGTTTTCCATCAGTTGTTAACAGGAATTGCTTAGACAAAATAATGCTGGCAAAACACCATGTATGAAGACTTACCTATAGAAAGCTGTTGATAGCTTTTCAACTATGAACTCAGGAACAAAGAGACTGAGGTTGCGCATTTGGAAAACCATCAGTGGAGAATGACCTCAAAGGAAGCAGGGATGGAGGAAGCCAGCCTGAGCTCAGAGGGCAGTGTTCATACAGACGAGGCAGGTCCTCTCCTCCTCTCCTTTTTTAATGCAAGTTCTCCATAACTGAACGGAACGGAACTCAGTTTTACTTCTTCCTGACTCAAATGCTAAGCAGAATCTCCAGAATTCAATATTGGCTTTAACTACTTACTGTGTTTCCCCTAAATGGGGGTGGGGTCTGCCGGAAAAAAGGAAGCTCTATTTCCTCAAAGAACCTGAATGGTTTAGAGAGGGCTCAGCAGTGGCACCTAGGACAAGCACTTAAGAAATCGTGGAGTGTCACTCTCTTCTCTACCTATTGATAGGTTAATCCACAGACTTGGATCCCTCCTCACCTAGGATGCCCCAGCAACCCACCTTGCAGTCTGCATGCAAATTTACTCTGCTTAGCACACAGTCTTTCCTTTCAGATAAAGGTCCTTGGTCTATTCCCAAGGCTTCTTGGTTACAGCCCCTCACTTTCACAGGTCCTTTTCCAGAGCAGCTATAACCGTCCCACCCTGTTTCTTCTAACCACTCTTCAGTTCCATTTAAGTAGAATTTACTGAGTAACTGTCATAGCCTAGCACTGTGCTAGGGCCCAGGAAGACAATGACAATTAAAAAAACTAAGACCCAGCTCTCAAGGGCCTCTCAGGTTACAGGGAGAAAAACATGCAGCACTGGATTGATCGTGTCCATCCTCACAAATATGGCCAGTGATTTTAATACATACAAGCTAGGAAGGTTTAAGCTTCACAGAGAAGCTGATTTTACAAAGGAATTTGAAAGAGGAATAGGAGTTTATCAGGGGGGCACAGGCATAGGATGTGCAAAGGCACAACAGGTGTAGAAAAAGAAAAGGAATGCACAAGGAACGAGTGTGAGGAGGAGCTGGAGGGGGGGTCTCCTGAAGGGTGTGGTACATGCTGAGTAATTTGCACTCGATTGCAAGGGCAATTGAGAGAAATTGAAGTTTTACACATAAGGACGATTACACAGATCCTTCTGCTTCAAGATCATCTCAAGACTGATATCACCCACAATCACGTCCCACAGATAAGATGGAGTTTCATTTGCTACAGGAATTTGTCCACTCCACACCTGGCTTAGCTGGATATAGCCTTTGGACACTGTCCCTTTAACTACCCAGCTTCCCTTGCAAGGCCAGACTCCGCAGCAGAAGTCTTTTCTTCATTTCCGCCTGCCTGCCCCATAATATTATCCAGTTCTGATGGGTTCTTACCACTAAAGTATAGTCCGTGGGCCACCAACACCTATATCCCCTGGGAGCTAGTTAAAATTTCAGAATCTCGGGCTCTACTTAAGACCTGCTAAGTAAGAATCTGAATTTTAACAAGATCCCCAGGGAGTCGTGTACACATTAAGGTAGACTTTAATGCACTAAGTAGGTTTCACTATGGAGCTTATTTGCACTGTGACAGAACTGCCATTTCTCATGAACCAGGCATTAACAGAGAGAAGGGCAGAGGTATGGAAGGAAACTGACATCCTTGAGGACCACGCCCAAGGTTAGTTAATGCCTGAAGTTAGAAACATCCCTTGTTATTTCATCTTACGGCAATCTTGCTAGGTGAGTAGTAGTATTCTCATCTCACAGGTAAAGTGAATCTCAGAGAGTCTAGAGCCACCCAGGCAGGATCATTTAATCTGTCCTCTTCCTCAGAACTCTTCACGAGCCCCAAGAAGAAGGAATCCACCATCTCTACTGTCCAAAAATCAAGACTGTAACCCAGAAGGAAAAGATGCTTGCCAATCCTTCAAAAAGCAACTCTCCATTCCTGCCAGCCTTGAATGGTCACCTCTCCATCCCAGCCAGGCAGTGTTCAGCTCAAACGCAAATGCTGTCTTAGAGGGTTAGAATTCTCTCAGGATCTCCCTTCACCTCCCATCTTGCCTTTTCCTCTTACATAAATACTGCAGGTAGATTTAACATCCCACATCTCATGCCTGCATTCCAGATTCTCAACCAGCAGTCGTATCTCAGAGAGAGAAATCAAATAGCTGAAAACCAGCTTGCCCTCAGAGAGGGAGGGAAAAGCAGATGGATTCGACATAACTGCCTACCAAAGTGTATTTATGAACATCATTGGAACAAATGTCTCCCCATAACTGCAGCCCTCACCTCCTAATGTCACATCATGGAGACACTGGAAAACAAATAGGACTTAAAACCTGATTTTCTATCAGCTGGTAATGGCATCACCCACCTCCAGCCTTCCTAGCTAGGCAGTATATGACTCAGCTTCCTTCTAACTTCTAAACCTCTTTGGGACTAAAAAGAAAAGAAAAGAAATAAAACAATATTTAAAAATACATTCATCTCATCAGCAGCTTATTTCTTAATGCATCAGGCAACTGATCAACACAGATGCCTTAAAAGGTGCTGAAATGAATTACCAGGGGCTCATATTCCTTGGAAATTGATCTGACAGAGGGAAAAATGCAATGAATTTGACTTTAAAATTCAAAGCTATTGTTTTCTTCAAGCCTTGATTTTCCGAGTTCCCTGGCTGTCCCCATCTTTACACTTTCCCTGAGCTCCCAGCTCAGATATTTCCTCTCTCTGTCCCCTTCTGTCCATTTCTGCTACCACCGGTCTTGTCCAGCACCCTCGTCCCTCCCTGTCTCATTTGGGATGTTGCACAAGCTTTCTGCTGGTCTCTCTGACCCCAAGCTCTTTTCTCCCCAATCTGCCTTCTGCTCTGTGTTATTATTGTTTGCATATGTGTCCTTTTTTTTCTTTTAGACTGTGAACCCCTTGGAATTAGGGACCAGTCATGTCCCTTTTACTTTTCTGCCTCCAGAAATTCATATAAAACATAGCACAGTGCTATGGAATGGAATTAAAACTACTATTCAAACAATGATTTAAAGAGAATGCTACAATGGCTGTTCCTTAAGCACCAAAAATGTGTCCTAGGAAACCCAGTACAGTGTCAGCCTCTTTTTTTGATGCAGACAGATTTTACAGACCATGATGGGAGATATCCTCCCCCTTGTCCTAGCTGCCCTTTCTTCTCTGGCAGCCAGGGCCCATCCAGAATATATAGTCATGGGGGGAAATCACACAGTTCTTTGCAGGTGAAATTCTATTAAAATGAATATCAAGCCTTAAACACGTAGCTAGGAGTCACACAAGCTCTGCCAGAGGGTGTGGGAAGGCTGGAGAGGTACCCATCCTGCCAGCCTGGTGAAGCAAAAAATCTATGGGCTGATTGATCATATATATTTAATTCAAATCTGCTTCATGAACTGCAGACATATTTATTTTGGGTGGTAAATTTCATGAATTCTAATATTATAGAATTGCAGTAATCTCTTCTCATCTTGGAGTTCTTATTAAATGCAATTCAGGTTTATGTCAGTTTACTTCTTTAGACTTTCCTGGAAAGCTCAAGAACTTTTGTTTCAACTTATGTATTATATCTTTGTCAATAATAACGTGTCTTATAATTTAATAAGAATGTGCCTGGAACTGTGGTAAGTGCATGCTATGGTCTGAAAGTTTGTCTCTCAAAATTCATGTGTTGAAATCCTAACCCCCAAAGGTGATGATATTAGTAGGTGGGGCCTTTAGGAGGTACATAAGTCATGAGGGTGGAGCCCTCATGGAAGTGATTAGTGCCCTTATAAAAAAGGCTCCAGAGAGATGCCTAGCCCCCTTCCGTCATGTGAGGACACAGTGAAAGGCTCTGGTTCTGAACCTGGAAATGGCCCTCACCTGAGCATGCTGGCACCGTGACCTTGGACCTCCCAGCCTCCAGAACCGGGAGAAATAAATTCCTGTTGTTTATAAGCTACTCAGTCTGTGGTATTTTGTTATAGTAGCCTGAATGGACTGAGACAGACATTAAAGTGTGTTTAATGTATAATCTCATTTAACTTCATACAAATTTAAAGATAGAGACAATAAAACCCCATGACAAAATACCCCATGGTAATTTCATATATATATTGACCTGTCACAGTTATACCAATCACGATTTCATATATATATATATATATGTATGTATATATATATATTGTGATTGGCAATCAGCTCTCATCCTCTGCCCAACCCCTATTTTCAGACAGACAAGGGGATTGAATAAACTTCTTATTTTCTGCAGGTGGAGGTGAAGTTGGGCAGTGAAATGTCAGTCAACTCTGTCTGGGAATCAGGGAGGGTAAAGATGGGTCCCTGAATCTCCAATATGCTCCTGGCCCAACAGCTGAGAGAAGACAGCCACATCTGACTATAGGAAATTCCAGTGAGTCACACGATACAGAATAGCCCCCATTAATATTTAAGCTGTAGTGGACTACTGCCACCAGAGGACGCCAAATCACAGGAAGGAGCTGGATGGATTTAGATTGCTCAGATGGACTCTTCAAACTAATGGCCAGCAGACTCTAAAGGCTCCTCAGTTATTTCATCAATGTAACTCCTTGTTTTACGTGATTGGACTTTTATGGCCCACTTACCCTGTTATGGCAGGGCTCACTGTATTATTATTCCCCTATTACAGATGAGAAAAGTGAGGTTCAGAAAAGTAAGCTTGCTCAAAGCCTTAATGGCAAGTGGTAGATCTAGAAAATGAACCATGCTTGTCATGGCAACCAGGACTCCTAATAATGAGTAGCTCTGAGCATGTCCTGTGGGTCTGACATTGTACTATGCACTTTGTATGCATTATGTCACTTTATCCTTACAACCACCCAAAGGAATTGAAGCAGTGTTTCCCCATTTTACAGATGATAAAACTGAGGCCACTTTGGTTAAGTAACTTGTACAAGAATTCACAGCTAGTAAATGTCAGAGACAGGACTCAAAGTTAGATCTCTATGACTCCAGAGCTATTGGGAAGTAATTGAGGGTTGTGTTAGATTAAAGAGTAAAAGAATTAATCTTGGAGCAGAACAAGAATGATGGCTCTTGTAAATAAGTGTTGAGAGAAAGAAAGGGAACTGAATGTAAACTTCCCCCCTTGTACCTTCAAGGGGAAGGAGGAGGGTAGTGGGAGTATAAAGGAGCTGACAGCACACACGTTGAGCCTGCATCTTGGGCACATAGGTGGGACCAGGGATGCTGACATAATCAACTCTGGGCCATAAAATCAGAAGGGCCCTGAATAGATATTCAGGTCCTCTAGATGGAGGACCAGACACAGAAAGACTACATTTCTCTTAGCATGCACCTGCCTACAACAAAGTAAAACAAATACACAAGCTGCAAGTTTCTCCTGGGGAAGAGATGGTACACAGAACTGAACTGTTCAATCTTCTTTTTTTAAACTGGAGATGTATAAAATGTCATTGACATTCTCATTATTGAGTGTGCCATGTTTATGATTATTGATTTTATTGAATATGAAAAGACATTTAAAGTGCTTTCTGAGGGTCACCACAACCTAAGCACTGTTTTTTCTTGTACTGACTTAAGATTGTGAAACTTCTTCAAACAAAAGAACGGCTACAGGTATTTCCTGAGACCTAACCCTGCAGTTAGGGACAGGCTGCTGCCCTCGCACCTATTTTGACCAAGAAACATGCCCCGAAGTGCTTTGAACGCTGTGTGGGTCTCCAGCAGCTTGCAGGGAGGCCAGGTCTTAAACACAGCTCTGGGGAGCTGGACCTGTGTCCTTGCTATGCCCTGTCAAGCTGCATCCATCGGATTAGGTTAAGAGTTAAGACGTTACACGATGTGACCAATTGGATCAGAAGCAATAACACAGCCTGTCAGCCAGTGCTTTCCTGACAATTCTGAGGTAAAGAGATTGCCTGCTAGAATGCTGAGGAGGAACGGGGTGCCTGGTGTGGCAGAGTGGGGGAAAAGTCTATTTGGTTCCTTATTTACAAAAGTGGTGCTTGGTGGGGAGAGAGTGGTAAATGAGTCTAATTTCCCTAGTCTTATTCTAGGGTTTTGCTTGCAAGCTACAGCACCATAAGCCTTTTCTTATAGGACAAGAGCTGCAAAAAATTGCGTGCGGCATTTCAGGAGCTGGATGGTCTCCCGGGAGCAAGCCCAGAGAGAAAGATTTGTGAGGCCTTCTGTTTCATAAGGGTGAGGAAGGGTCACCTCAGCCAACCCTGTGCTTAGACAAGGCCAGGAAATGCAATTGAAGGTGGAGGACTCCTGGCGCCAGATTGGAGGTGATTGAATCGTGGCTCCTGTTTGTGGGCATTGGGGCCACGGGGCGGGCCTCAGCTCGGTGCAGATGAATACACTGATGTTGGCAGACGGAAAGCACATGCAGCTCAGCTCTTGTCTGAACCACATAGATGCTGCCTGTGAATGTGTCTGCTAGGATGGACTGACTCACAGACACACCACCTTACGGAGATTCCAGTGGCAGAAAATGCAAACAAGGAGGGGATCTTCAGAGAGAGCACCTCACACTAAACAAACACCCAGACTGTGATAATCTCCAAATTTGCAAAGGGTCATTGCTGGAGAATTCCTAACCACTGGATGATTCCCCCAGAACTCTCTGCCCCTTTGCTCTAACTTGAAGCCTGCCTCACACACTGACCACAGACACAGGGGCACAGAGGCAAACTAAAGACTTGGTTTTGTTTGGGTGAATCCTCCTGGATTCTCCACCCTTGTTCAAGGTCAGATTCAAAGCAGTTTCTTTGAAGTTGCAGAGGCAATATAGTGTGGGCATTGGAAAATTGGGTTCTGGAGCCATATTACCTGAGTTTAAATCCTAGTTCCATAGCTTCCTAGTTGCATGACCTTGGGAAAGTTGTTTGAACTCTCTGTGCCTCAGTTTTCTCATCTGCAAGACAGGGGTGATATTAGTACCATTCTCATTTAAATGAGTTAATATGCATAAATAATGAACAGTGCCTGGTAGTTAAATGGGACGTGCTCCATAAATGTTAGATATTTCATTTCTGACCCTTGGCTCTGCCTCTTTTTTCTGCCTTTTTAAGGGAAGTCTTGCCTTCCAGACTTAGAGTTCATACTTGGTTTATATTCTTAACACCTTGCCATCTCTCAAGGACTTTGGTTTAGGGATCCATGGTTTGGCTACCCAGATAAAATTTCTCTCTCCCTAGCCAGCCTTTGGAGACCTAATTTCTGGCATTAGCCATCTAGTCAAGCCAGTTCCCTGAGTTCAGACATGGATTTCACCCCCCAGATCTCTGTGGTGGAGAATTCTTACCCAAGTCCATTAATTTGGAGACTTCTTGACATGATTCACATCTTGGCTCCTTCCTCCCACAAACTGGCTCATCTGATTCAAAAGATCAGCTTGGAGACTCCTCCTCAGCTGACTTTATTCCTAGGGAACATGGTAAGTGCTCAATAAGTATTTTTGACCAACTCCCCGGTCCCTTTTCTAGGCCTAGTCAACTGGTCATAACGGTTTTTAGCCTCTGTTTTATAAGAATATCATCAGGTCATTCATTTGCCCTCTGACTAGGGACAGTTTCCCCAGAAGGAGGAGTCACCTCCTGAACATTCTGGGCAAGTCACTGAGTTGGCATTTTCTTGAGTTTACCATGTGTCTCGGCGGGCCTGGGTGATCTATATAGGCTATCATATTGCAAGTCTCGACTCTTTGTTTGGTAAACCTGGGCAAATATACCCTCTTGCATGTGAGAACTGTTAATGAAGTGCTATAGAAAGAGGTTCTGGGGAACATGATCAACAATAACAAATATTATATCCACATGTGGGATTCACATATGGAAACTATGACCCTGAGCAGTGGTTCTGTACATCGTCCGGGTGGCAGAACACCTGGAAGTCAGAGAGCGCTATGATGGTTACACAGCCCCAGTATAAAAGATGTGGTTAATCCCAGCATCTTTACGAAGTATGACTTTTAGGAGCAGAAAATGTGACTAGATTACTGTGTATAAGTGCAGCAGAAAACCAGAGCAAGTTAATTCAAATTCATAAAAAAATACATCATGACCCAAGCATGATTGCCTATTTCTGAATCTTTCCATTAACATCATTTGCAACCTTCTCATTAATTTGGTCATTGGCAGGTGCACAGGGAAGGCCTAATAAGAGCAGGTCCCAAAGTTTCAAGAGTAAACTGGGGGAGGAAAGTTTTAAAATGAGAACATTTTATCCATTAGCTTATTTTTTCTATGAAAGGAAAAGTTCAGTATTATTTGACTTTCACAGAGAAATACTTTAGAAAAAGTGGGAAAACAGCAGTATTTGCTGCCTTAGATTACTCCAAGTCATTAGAAGTTCGGGTAGAGGGAAGGAGAGGGAGATTGGGACAACTTTCCCTCCAGGACTCGTTAACTCCCTGAATCATTTCTCGTTCTTGTGTTTCCCTGTTAGATCCCTCCAAAGTTGGGCCATTCTCTGATTATTTGTGGTAGATGAATCAAGAGTCTTATTGAAGTTGGCTTTCATTGGCTACTCTCAGACTCCGGACCTCTGAGTTGTAGAAAAGGACATTCCATTTTTCCTTCCATGCTCCCCCAAAGAATCCCAGAGTCTCTTCTTGAAGCTAGCTCTATAGAAAAGCCTGAGATGATCTACATCTCACTCCCTGAACCTTTCTCCTCTCAAGCATTTCCCTTTGGTACCTTCACAGGTGCCCCTCCCTTTCCTTAGGTTGTCCATTATGTTGCCCATTATAGCATAGAGTCACAGCTTGTCTTTTATTCTTTATGGTCCAAGTTTGCATTTTCCAATTCAATGGCAGACTTTCTGTTGGACTGGTCCAAATAGGTTTCAGTCATGTCCTCACACGTGAACCAAGGAAATTCTGCTATTCTGGTGTTCCTAAAGGACACTGCAGTGCATGAGGAATCAGCAATCAATTGTCTGATCAGACCAAAACCCAGCATCCCAAAGAATGGGAGTTCTTCTACAAGCACCTGACATTCCCACAGCCCCTTCCTGGGAAAGAGGTCAAAGACTATTTCTTCTACCTTGTCATGTTTAAGCCACGTAGATATGTTACCCTGGCCACAACTCTTTAGACCATATATTTGCACAACAGCTATTGCCTAACAGCTGTGTGCCAGACTAGATATAAGGAAGTCCAGGGACCTGGGAAATGTTTCACACAGGGACTCTTCCCACTAGGATGTCCTATAATGAATAGTGTCAAACCAACTCAATCCTTCCACACTGAGAGTATGGATGTGTGAAGCACTTCAGGATGGTACAGAAGCTGCAAGACAGACAGAAGCAGGGGCAACTGTAGTAGTGACAGTGAGGGGCAAGGCTCCTTTGTAACTCCTGAGTTACCAGTATGGAGGACGTCACAATCAGAGGCAGTTCTCAGCAGTTACAAAGGTATGGCAAAACAAAGTGGTCTGGGCTATACCTCTGGGTCACTATTATATGCTGATTGTCATCCTTCTTCATAAAGCCTGACTATGTTATTGCTCACATAGTTTTCTCTGTTTCCTTGCTTTTCCATGTGCTTTTAAAATAATTTCCCATCAGTTGATGTAACTTGACTAGCCCTCTCTTCTTTGCAACCTGAAAGGACATCACCATCACAGAGACATACCACACAGTCTCTTTTGGAAGTCTCTCTCTTAGACATATGCTGTGGTTGAAATCAAAGACTGAAATATGAAAAAGCACAGAATAGGCAATAATCCTCGTGAGTTTCTGTTAAAATATGATATTGTATTTTCATCCATGCCCTGCTAAATACTGATCACTCTAAGCTAAAAAGATAACAGACTATAAAACATTAACATACGAAAAAAGACAAATGAATGTTTTCTGATAACCAATGTGGGGACCACTCAGAACCCCAGAGTTGATATAAAGATTATTTTAAACTGAAGACATTTGAGATTCAACAGATGCAGATAGAAGCTGTCTTCTCGGAACTTGTCTTATCTGACTAAAAGCAGAAACTTCTGAGAAATGAGGACTGCCATAAATTCCCTCTTTGGGGTAGGTCTGCTCCCAGCAGAGAGACCAAGAATAAACCTACTATTAAATCCCCTCTCCTGGGGAGTTTTATGGCCTTGAAGAAGATGGAAAGACCATTCATACCTGTATAGACAAACATTTATCACAAACTTTCTTATCTCCCATTTGTTCTCCTAAAAAAACCCATTTGTCTTTCCGAAAGAAACCTACTGTTCTTCCCATTAGAGTTTTCTTTCCCCCTACTGAATTAGGTATAGAGATCTCAAAGTAAAACCACATCTTTGAATTACTCAACACTGAGCACTCCCATCTGTATGCTTATTGCATGTATAAATAATATTTTCCTCCTGTTAATCAGTCTTTTGTCAATCTAATTCACAAGGCCTGGGTACTAAACTTAAGAGGGCAGAGAAAAAGTTTTTTCTCCCATACACCAAGTTTACTTAAACATAGACATTTCCATGTTCAATTAGAATCTATTTCAGTCAACTTAGAGGAAATCTAATTTGTAAGAATTTTCTAAACGCTAGACTTTCCCTTGCATTTCAAATAAAGGCTCAGTCCTCTTCTTTGGACTTCTCCAAAAATTTTTTAAAAATGCATCACAAGGAAGAAAAACAATCCACTCAAGCCAAAGAGATCTGTACATATAATGCCAGTCACCTCTACCAACTGTGATGGACCCTACTGACAGAAATCTGTTGAGAGTGCCACTTTCTAACCCACAGGATTTTGCTCAAGACTAAAGAGAAAAAGAAAATAACACCATAGTTATTACTCTTCCCCACCAACGTGTTTCTGCAAACTGTAAAACACTTGGGTATAGAATAAGTATGAGAAATTTAATCATATATAAAATTTAATTAATCTCTATATATATTTTTACCTTAATTAGACATTTCCTTCAATGTCCAAGAAGAACATTGTGACTCAAGTTTTTTTGTGGAGCAGCAATACTGTTTATCCTGGGAATGAGAAAATACAGAAAGACACATAAACTCAGTGACTGCCTACTTTTAAATCTGGTGATTCACACTTTATAGAAGGGAATAGCGGATGGGAAAATGAACGAGAGTTCTTCATGGAAGTGGTACAAGACAGCTAACAGTGACAGTTTGCCTAAAAACCAAAAAATCAGTATTAGGTGGTTTTCTTGGATCTTTCTTCTCAAGATTTCTGGAAATGTCAGCTGGTTCTTTTGAAAACAAACTTGTATCCAATGCCTTCCTGGTGGGCAGGAACTATATCTTGGAAGGGAGAGGAAAGAGGTTTTTGTGTCAGAAATGCCTTGACCAAATGGTTTAATTGCTTAGAGTTTCATTTTCCTCATCTGTAAACGGAGGGCAATAATACCTTCCCCACAGGTCTGTGGTAAGGATTGAGTAGAAGAAGACACACAAAGCTCCCCCACAGAGCCTTACACATAGTAGGCCCTGCATACGTATTGGTGCTTCTTTCCACCACAGTCCCCTCCCCCAGCCCTTTGCTTCTCTTGTAATTACTTCCAACACCTTATCACAGTGCTGGCTCCATGGCATTTAACTGAAAAAAACATAAAATATCTCATTGACTTCAAAATAGCTGCTTTAAAAGTAGAAAAGAAAGAGATGACAGTCAGCTTCACATTTAATGATAAGAAAAGCTAAATGTATTGAATGTTTCCTATGTGCCAGGCCCTGTGCGGATAATTTTGCAACATTCGTCTCTTTAGCCCTCACAACAACCTTATAGAGACTGTGATAGTAGAAAACTGAGGCATGACGTTAAGCCTCTTTTTCGAGTGCACAGCTCCGAGGTGGTAGAGCTGGGATTTGGGACCATGCAGTCCCACCTCAGCTCTGCCCTGTTCCCCACCGCATCACTCTGGCTTTACCATACTCTGCACCACGGGCCTGTCATGTACTCCAAGTGATGTCACATGCTCTACTTGATTTTTCTCTTACCCTCCCTTCTCTCCTTCCCTCCTTTTCTTCTCTTTCTTCCTTAAACCTTTATTTTTAATCTGAACTCAGTGTTTTGTTTATTTTGTTCTTCTGCTTTGCTTTGACAGATAGGATGGAATATTGATCACTGTAGGATAATTGGGTTCATCTCTTGAGCTCAGCCTTTTACTAGCTGTGTCATTTCAGATGAGTCACTTAACTTCTTGGAACTTGGAGTTTTTTTCCCCCTGTAAAATGAATGCATTAGACAGGATGATACCAGAGGCCCTTTCCAGTCTACTAGTCCTGTGACTGGCTACGCTGGAGACAGTTTTAGATCACGCTATGTCAAAATCTTCATGGATACATAACAGCTGTGGACTCTAACATACTCACAAATTTGCTTGCCTTAGCTTCAGCTAAAATTCCAAATTTCTGGGAGGAGACATTTATATTTACATACGTTTTTTAAAGAGCTTACACGTGAGGACACTGAAGTTCAAAAGGTTAGGTAACTTACCCAAGGTCACACAGCAGTGGTAGAGCCTAAATTTGAATCCAAGCTTATCAGTCTCTAAATCTCATGTTCAACACAGTATCCCAGGCCTACCAGAAAGTACTGTACAGAAAAGTTAATTGACCCAAATTAGTCTCATTTCTGATATTAGACTCAAAATTTAGGGTGGTAATAATAATAGCTAGTATGCATTGTGAACTTATTAGGGGCAGCCAGTGATGTCAGAACTTTACATATGTTATCTCACTTAGCCTTCCCATCAAACCAATGCCAGGTACCATAATCATCATCTTTTGATAAATGAGGAAATTGAGACACTAGGACTAACATTACTTGCCCACAGAGCTGATAAGTAGAGAATCTAGGATTTGAACCAAGAGCAACAAAAAAATTGGTTCAGGTTACAATTTCTTATGCTCACTGGCCTGTGGCAGTTCTGATGCATTTTCAAGGTAATAAACTGCAGTTGTGACTACTGGAAGAGAAAGTTGGAGAAGGTGAGTGTGAGGGTGACCACAAAGACAGCCTTGTCATTCAGTAATTCACAGACTCCAATAAGGGAGAAGAGAAGGATTTGCCAGAGACTGTTGAGAACATGCCTCCTGAACTGTTTTCCCCATTAAAATCGCAAGCTGTTGTCATTCTGTCTGACAACAAGAAAAGAAATGACAAAGTGAATTTAGGGGACAATGTCTGTCAGTGAGGTGTGCTGTGTGCCCTTCACACTTAGGGAGTCAGGCCCACGTGCTGTCTACCCTTGGGTGGAGGGAAACTGAGCTCCAAGGAGAAAGCAGGTGAAACACACAGCCGATGAGGGAAAGAGCCCCATTTATTTAGCTGGGTCCAGACTGATCAAGAAAAATGCCTTCCAGATGCTCCCAAACACGGCGACATGATTAGGATGGAGAAAGCAGGCAAGTCTGTTTGGCTTCTGCGGGGGATTTGTTTGTATATTCTAATTGCATCATCATTTAGCTTTATTTCATCTGGAACCTGGCTGCCAAATGAGCGTATTGATTACCTGTCACGGATGCATATTTCTCAATTAAAAGCCATCAAGGCTTGTAAAATCTCAACCACGTCAAGACCTACGAGTGGATTTTAGGACGACTCTGAGTAGTCACGTTAGCCACTTTCTACTGAGCATCACCTACAAGGCTGGGACCTACCAACCAAGCCTGCTGGCTTATTTAAGCGTCACAACCCCCTTCGAAGTAGGTATTGTTGTCTTTCTATCTTTTAAATGAGAAAGCAGAGGCTCAGGAAGATTAAAAACCTTGCCCAAGGCTGCACAGTTAGTAAGTGGTGGAGTAAGGATTTGAATTCACCCATGTAACATTCAAATCCCACAAGGGTTTCTGCGGCACAGGCAGTAGAGGGCACTGGTTAAGAGCATGGGCTGTGATGCCACGCTGCTGGGCTTGAAGTCCCAGCTCTGTCACTTTACTAGCTCTGTGACCTTGAGTAAGTTTCTTAACGTCTCTGTGTCTCAGCCTCCTCATCTGTAGAGTTAGGGAAATAATAGCTCATGGAGTGGCTAGGATTAAATGAACACTATATATGCAGCATTTAGACTAGCGCCTGAGATAAGGAGTAACCATTATTTTTACATCCTCTAGATGCTGTGAAAAAGAAACTGTAAATCTTTGACCTTCAAAAACTTGCTGTAGGCACTTTGTACTTCCAAAAACTTTGCAACAATTCAATTTTCTTCACAGCAGCCTAGAGCTTGAGGTCAGACCACATCTCTCGCTTGCAGACGGAGATGTGAGGACCCACTGTGCCGAAATATTTCCAGTTCACGTGCTTCAAGATCCTCCTTATCACATTGGAAGACACTCCTAATAATGATATTTATTTTATTCACCACATGCTCTGGGTACCTTAGGTCTACTCCTCACAACCTCACAATTAGGTGCTATTATCCCCATTTCACAGATGAAGATGACATAGGTCATAAAATTGAGATGATTTGCCCCAGTTCATATAGCTGCTATGTAGCAAGCTTGAGATTTGAACCTAAATCTGAATGTCTCCTAAATTGGTGTGCTTGACTCCAAATCATGATTCTTAACCACTGAAGATTTCTTCTTGTCCCCCTGGTGAATTCTTATTCATCTGCTGAGATTCAACCCACATATCTGTCACCTTCCCTGATTTTAATCTGTGGGACACATATTTTTCAGCCCTTTCTACATTCTGCTCTACTCAGTGCTGTGTGAACAGGGACGAACACAGGCCTGGTCTCTGTGTGAAGCTTAAAGCAAAAGGGGGTGATATACAATTACACACTTGAAATGTCGGAAGAAGGAAGTGATGAAGATGATAGTATAGGGAAAATTGAGGACAACAGGCCAGTGGAAGGCACAGCGGCTCTCTGAGGAAATGACACTTAATCTGAGATGACAATGAGAAGGAGGCACCATATGAAGAGTGGGGGAGGCGTTCCTGGCAGAGGAGGAGTCCATGCACAGATCCTGAGCATGGGAACCAGAAGAAAGCATGTGTAGTGGGGGAGAACGAGGAAGAGGGTGGAGACAGGGGTAGGAATTAGTAGAATGGGCTGGGGCCACATCATTCAGGGGTCCAGTGGGCCACAGTGAGGTGTTGGGTTCTGAGTCCTACAGAGCCTCGTGCAACCCTTGTTGGTAGATGGTCATTTTCACATCACGTTGTCATTATAGGCTCATTTGTCTGTTTCCCCTCCAGACCAGGAGCTTCTTAGGAACTTAGGACAGTGTTCAGGACAAAGTGGACATTCGGCAAATTGAACGAATGAGTGAAGAAATTATATCTAATAACACTGCGATTCTTGTCAGAATCTTATTGAAAGATAGACATAATAAGGCTGGAGTGAAAAAAGAAATGAGTACTTCTGTTCCTGGCTAAGAATCAAATCAATCAGATATACTTACACATATATTTACATTTATGTGAAAATAGATAGGCATCATATATTAATAATATATTACCATTAGTAGCTTAGCACTGGGCTCAGTGCTTCGTATAAAACCTATTTACTTTTCATGACAATAAACATGAAGTACTTACTGTTAACCTCCATTCTAGAGACAAAACAACAACAACAAAAAACTAAGGCAGAGCTTAAATAAATTACTAAGGGTGAAAAAGATTGTACTTGCAGCACCAGAATTTGAACCCAGGGGTTTCATTCAAAGTCTGTGTACTTGGCAACCTCATAATACTTCTCTCAAAATAGTTATCTTTGGAATGTTTTAAAGTTTAAAAATATAAAATGTGAGATATAAAAGTAATAGTCGTTGAAAGGAAATGAGTAATAGTAAACAAAATAGAAACATTGAATTTTTAACAGTGAATGGTTAATAAAAATAAAATTTGACAGAATCTAATTAATAATGATTAGAACACAATAAAGAAAAAGAAAAATACTCAATGCATTAGTTCGGTGTTTTGCAGGTGCATTTGTTTTAATTTCCTTTATTTTCATTATGATGCATGTAAATTACACAAAAATCAGCAGGAAAAGGGAAGCAATGGGAGGGACAATTTTCTGGGAATGGCAGACCAATAAGCTGGGTAAACAAGCCAATATTTGTATTCTTTACACTTTTTCTATTCCTATTCCCATTAACTATGCCCGGAAGGCCTTCCTTCACCCCTGCTGTCTGAATAATTCCTATTTATTTTGCAAGACCCAGATCAAAGTCCTCTCAGTCTGGGAAGCCCTGTGCAGCCTTCTGGGTGCCCACCATACCACATTCACTTCCTTCTTTTATAAAGACGTTTATAAAACGTTACAGCATAATTTTTTCTGATCCATCCAATGCAGAAACCAAGTCCTACACTTAGTAGGTAGTTTATAAGTTATAAGTAGCTGTTGAGTAAACAAATAAAGTAATTATCCTGCTTAATCATTCTCTTTTCATGCACATGTTGCTAGGCAGTGAGCAAAGCGAACAGAAACACATATTTATTCAGATGTGCCAGACACTGAGCGGGACACATTGTTTGAATTACTACATGTAGTATTCATAACAGCATCGTTGACTATGTGTCTCTATCCCCATTTTATAGATGGAGAAATGGGCTCAAAGAAGACTGTTCATATTAGTGGGAATTAATTTAGCATTCCTGAGGGAGACAGGACATGTTATAGAAAACACAGAGTATTTGGGATTTGAGGAGAGAGAAAAAAATAACGGGAAATAATGCTAAGCAGCATTCAGAACAAGTTGGCAATGAAATCTGCTCGCATGGCCCTAGGTTGCTGTCTGAGGCAGTTCAGTGTGGCGGGGAAGAGCACGACCCCTGGAACCAGCCTGCCTTGGTTTGAATCCCAGCTCTATGACTGTTTATGTCCGTGACCTTGGACAAATCACCGGACCTTTTTGAGAGTCAGTTTACCCATCTGTAAAATGAGAATGATAATAACAGCATTTACCTCATAGGGATAACATGAGGATGAAACAGATAATCTATGTGATGATCTTAAACTCCTTGACACTTAGAAAGCATAAAATTGTGAACTATGTTCATTCAATGTTTTAATCAGTAACAAAGAAAATGACAAAGTTACATATTAAACGATCAGCATTGCCTTGTGGAACACAGACAAACTGGGGCCTGATCACAAAAGGGTGAGCAGAAAAGAGGGGGACTTTCCATATATTGAAGGAATGCTTGAATATGTTATTTATTGTGGAAAATAGAGTATTCTGGAATGACATGGCAGCTACTGGTCAGGCAACACTTCCTCTCCACAAGGCATAGTGCCAAGCTCTCATCAGCGTCACCACGTCAACCCTCACAACAGCACCACTGGGGGGTAGGGTCTCTTAAACATTTTTAAATTTATACTGTTCATTTTACACTGAGAAAAATGAAGGTGAGAGACTGATATGACTTGACCATGGTTACAAAAAACAAAGTAAGTACAAGAACTGAGATTCAAACCCAGATTTATCCTTTGCCAAAACTCGTGTCCATAGCCCCGTGCTGTGCCACCCACAGGTCCATGTCTCCTTTCTTAAGAGAGTTTGTCAGCTGCTACATTATCCTGATTATGAATAAGTTCCTCCAACAACCAAAGGCAGGGGAAGAGGGAGTTAATTTATTCTATATCGTTCCAGAGGACAGAATGAACATAGCTTATAAGAAAGAACTTTGGTTCAACATTAGAAAAGATCTTTAGCTATAATGAGGCACCTGTGGAATCAGGGAACTATCATTGGACTTACGAGTTAGAGAGGCATTGGATTTTTAACTCCATTTCTTACCAGCTAGGACAACGTATGTACTGACATTCCCTAAGCCTCAGTTTTCTCGTCTGTAAAGTTAATATAAGAATCTTTAATTCACTGGCTTGTTTGGAGAATAAGATAAGATTATATATGCAAATTGCTGATAGTAAACATGTGTTTGCTCCTTTTGTTTACCCCTTTTTTTTAAGCAATAAGAGCTGTTCAATAATGCAGTGGGAGGTGCTGATTCCCATCCTCGTCCCCTGTCAGTGGATGTGCACAAGCAAAGGGTGAACAGCCAAATGATAGGGCCCCAAAGTGCCAGCCCAAACCTCAACGGATAGAGGAACTTCAAGGACCCTACAACCCTAAGATCCTATGAAATTAGAAAGGATGGATAACGTGGCTAAAAACAGGATTCAAGATAACCTCAACGGTTTGATCAGGGTGTTAAAACTAAGGTGATGAAACTGAACAGGAGTAAGCATAAAAAAAAGATTTGCATTTAAATTAGAGATAAACAACAGCAATAACAGCAACACAGTCTTGCCTGTATAGAATGGGGGAGGTATGGTTTGGCCACGAAGCAAGTGAAAATACGCTGGAGTGTTTTGTCAATCACCAGCTTAATGTGTGATTCGATTTCTAAAACAAACAGCAACAAAAATAACCTTGACTAATCTAGGCCTTGTTGCATTTTAGAGATTCAGGATCTAGGCCAGCGACTATACCATGCACAGCCTGCCATATACAATTTATTGGGGGAAAATTTCCTTCTAAAGTCAGCATATATGTGAAAAATTTCATATAGCCAAAGCCAACTTTGAAAAATCCTTATTTTACACATAAGGTGCAGTATTCATGGTATGGGGCATATAACCCTATTCAATAGCTCTTTTGCACAATAGAATTTAAGCATTGCAGGGCTAAATTATGCCCAAAATAAAAGTCTTACCATTTTACCTTTTAAAAACTTAACAAATTCCTAATGGCGAATGGGAAATGGGTGGAGAATTATAGAGTGTTTCTGCTTATCTTCAGGATTTAGTCAATTTTTAAAAAATTATTAAGACTTTATAACGTATAAATCGATTGTCGTGCAGATTAAGTGAGATAATACATATCAATTTTAACTAAGCATTACATTTTAAAAGGAAAATTGACAAATCAAAGACCGGTGACCAGGACTGTGACAGATTAGAGACTATGCCATGAAGCAGGATTCAGCAAACTATGGCCTGTGGACAAAATATGGCCTGCAGTTTGTTTTTGTACACCTACAAGTGAAGAATGTTTTTGACATTATTAAAGGGTTGTAAAAAAGAAAAAAGAATGGGAAGAAGAATATGTGGCAGAGACCTTATGTGGTCTGCAAAGCCTAAAATATTTACTCTCTTGCCCTTCATAGAAAAAGTTTGCCAATCCTGGTCATAAAGGAATGCCATTGGGGAGCTGCCACTGCAAAGGAGAAGACCAAGCTCTCCCCTCTCTGGCTTTATGCCCATGCTCCTTAACAGGCCTCACAAGCCCCCTTCTCCATTGTCACCTTCTCCAGATCTCCAGTGTCATCTTCTGCTCTCGAAATACTACGTGGTTTGCATCCTCCACTCCTGGAGCACTATTTCACTCCTCTGGGTCTTTGCTGGCTGTGTCCCCAGTAAAATGCAGCCAGCCGTGACGTTTTCGCTTTCCCAAATGTCTTCACTGAGTTCTTCCCCTCTGTGCATGAGACTATACACACAGACTTCTTTCTTTTTAACTGACTCTATCTAATTCAATTCATCTGTTCCTTCATGGTCTCTCCTTCTAGAATCTAGAGTCTAGTTGGTAAACTCCTATAAAATAAAGAAGCAAGTTATTCTTCTGTCTCTTTAGCACCTAACACTGTGCCGAGAACCTGGTGGGCTCTTAGTAAATGTTTTCTAAACTGAGGTAAATACATTTAAATACTAGCATAAATGTCCACGCAGCAGGGACTGGACTGCTTTGGGATGCCTTCAGAAAGTGGAAATGAGACCAAGGAGGGAAAGATACAGTTAGTTAGTTAGGAACTGACTTGTCCAAATTTCATTTGGGATCCAGGAATAGACAAAGGAACAGATTTTATCATCAAGAAGACCTGACTTTGAATTCTAACAACATGTCTTAATTTCACTCTGAGCCTTTAAACGAGGGAATTCACCTTTAGAGCCAATTTTCTCATCTCTAGCCTGGAGATTTTAACACCTGTCCCACAGGGATGTTGGAAGACTAAAACCACATATGTTAGAAAGGCTGACACAACGTCCTACACGTAGCGGGTGATGAGTTCTTGTTTACTCCTTCCTAATTCCTCATGCCCTAAGGTTCCTCCCCAATGTCACATCTCTTCCCACTGCACCTGATAAAAAAAAGTGAATTTCCACCAAACTGCCTTAAACATTTCATCAAAGTTTCCCCTGACTTAATATACCACCTCTAGAAGATAAACGCTAGGGTTCTGTCAACAGAGGCAGGCTATGCATCGAGAGAAGACGGTTCATAGTAATTTTGTCAGCAAAATTGTAACAATAAAGGCCCAAACAACACTTCATCTCCCTGTCAGTTGTCTTGAAAGGCCAGATTACTTTTTCCTCAATCTTGGCACATCCAATTAAGGTAGACTTACAAGCCAAGCAGGTGTAAAGTGCAAGCTAGCACTTGTTCACATTAGCAATTATCAATGGAAAACTGCACGAATGCAAAGTCTTGGCACCACTGTTGCCCTGGCAACCATCAGCCTGCAGAGACACTGCGGACACTGACATGAAAGCTTGACATCTTTGCCCTGAAAAAAGATGGCTTCTCTTTCTCCATTTTCCCTGGTTACTTTTTGTGTTTGTCACTGTAGGCCCCAAAAGAAAACACTTCTTATCACCTGTTTGGCATTTGGGAATCTACCCAAGACTTAAATTGACAATTGCATGTCTTTGATGAATATGTACTGAGCACCTACTAAGTGCCAGGCACTGTGCAAAATAAGCCACTTTCAAGCTAGAAAAATAAACTCATTTGCATTTCTTTCTTTCCTTTCTTCCTTCTTCTTCCTTTCTTCCCTCATTCATTCATTCAACAAACATTATTCAGAGAATTGTGGGGCCAGGCACTGTGCTTGACACAGCTGATGTGGAGATAAATAAGAACCAGTTCTTGCCTTCAGGAAGTTCTCAGTCATATTGATAAACCATAAAAACACAAGAACCATAGGTACAGGCAAATGTGTCCATAAGAAACATTAGAACTAATGTCTTATAAGGGTGTTATGAGACCAAAATAAGCAAATTCTTCAAAGATTTGAAAAGACAGAAGTAGAATGTCAAAATAAAAATTCAAAGTATTGTTCTTATAATTCATATTGCTGGTTCATTCTCTTATCTATTCATTCATTTATTCATATAGGTATTTTTGGATGATGTAGGGTAAAAGAAACCCAATAAGGAATAATAAGTTTGGAAAAGAGAGAGAATAAGGAACAGAGAGAAAAAGGATGGTAAGGATAGGCTGGAGGAGGAATTAACATTTACTAAGCCCTAACTACAAACCAGACACTATATGTGATATAATTGGGCTTTTAAAACTTAGTAAGACAGTTTTATCCTTCTTCTTCTTCCTCTTTCTTTTCTTCCCCTTCTTCTTCTCCTTAATTCCACTTTACAGATTATCAGATGAGGAAATTCTTGTCTCAGAGAGGTTAACTCACTTGGAATTGAGGATGCCTACATTCAACCAAGTGTCTGACTTCAAAGCGTGTGCTCTTGTTACTATGCCATGAGAGAGAGAGAAAATGCAAACTTATGAAATGTGGACAGAAAGAAATGCACCAGAAGCATGGCACTTGAGGAACAGACAATAATAACTGGTGGCACTCAGGGGTATCTACTTCCTTTGGAAGGCCTTGATTTTGGAATGTTTAACCTCTAATTTAGCAGAATCTCTGACAACCGAAAAACGCCAATTGCCTCTTGACATTGTTTTTAGTTCCATGACTGTCATAGAAAGAGCTTTCAAAGAGACTTAAAAATAAAAGGAAAGGTAAAATCAGTGAAAGGAGAAGAATTATTTTAAAATAGGGCTGCATAGTACAGTTAGACATGTGATGCACTGAAGCCACTCACAGGGACAATGTGAAGGAAGCAAGGCAGGAACTGGCCCAATGCTTGTTTCATGGATGAGAAAACTGGGGCCGAGGAAGCTACGTGACGTGTCTAAGCCCACATGTCTCTTACTTTAAAACCAGCAGGCACTTCTCTTTCTACGTGTATTAGCAGAGAGGAATTTTCCAGTAAATTTCAATTTAAGAAAATGTGGTTGTGTACTATTGACAATGACTAGTTTAGGGCCAGAATTCATATTCTAGAATCTTGCTGCTCAAAGTACAGTCCACAGACTGGAAGCCCAGCATCATTCTGCAGACTCCCAGAACCTGCATTTTAACAAGATCTCCAGGTGATGTGTGTGGACACTGGTCTGAGGAGCCTGACATGAAATGGCATGTGTTATCAAAAGAAGATGGGCTTTGGGGCTAAGTTCACCTGGGTTTAAATCTCAGTACAAATATCTGAGCTGTGAGCATGACTTGGATGGTTAGGAAAGAAAGGGAAAAGCATTCAGGGAGACAGAGCAGCTTGGGCATAAGTGCACCGGTGTGACTGGACTCTGCATGTTCAAGGGACGGCAAGTGGCCAAACGTATGGCCTAACGTTCTTCCTGCGGTGCGAAGACAAGCTAGAAATAGGACTTCCGTGCCAGGATGAATATTCAACTGTTATTCTCTGGTGAATGGGACACAGTTAATAGCTAATACCACAACCACCCAAAACAATTATTTCTGTATACTATTTTATAGTTTAACTGTATACGACACATGGGTACTCAATAAATATTTGCTGACTGACTGAATCAACGTAAAACATTTTCATGTCCATCATCTCATTGGGTGTTTTCAACTCTTTGAGACGTGAAAAAGCAGGGATTGCTTTTTACATTTTTATTGCTGTCTTCCTCCATTTTATAGGAAACTGAAGTTCAGGTGGGAAAACTATTTGCATGAAATGATGCTGCTAGTAATTGCTGGATCCACGTCTTTGGCTTCATACTTTTGCCATTTGCAACTGAGCTTGTATCTTAAGAATTGAGTACACAAGAGAATGAAGGAATAAAAAGATGCACTAGTGTGTCATGGTAACCAGTCCTTTTCTTTGCATAAGTCCAAGGTGTGGATTTCCGTACCACCAATCCTGTATTTCCCAACAATGGAAGAGAGGCCTCTACTAATTGGAGCTAACAAGCTTCCCTTGTACACCTTGCTCTGCCATCATGGTGGGCACTGCATCTCCAGATAATCCAAGAACCAGCCTCCTTTCCCCAGTTCTGATTGATAGGTACCGTGTTCTGTTTCCACTCAAACAGAATTACATTTGTGGGACTTAAAATAAGTCAATCTATGGAAAGACTTAGCAAGAGAGGGGAAAAAATTAGTAAAGCAAACAACTTAGTGACCAAAGATTTAATAGATTTCGTATGAGGCCATATGTCATCTTTCTAAAGCCTATTTCAGCTTACTGATGACTGAAATTGCCTCTCTCACGTTAATAACTAGTGTATGAAAAGGAAGAATTCCCAGGATGAGAAATGGTTTTCTAGAAGACTGTGTGGTGTAATGAAAGACGTGGACTTGAGAATCAAACTAAAACAAATTCCTGTTCTGGCATTAATACCACTGCCACTCCTCACGAACTGACTAGCGAACCTTTACCGAACATTTACCGTGTGCCGGGGGGAGTGTTAAGTGCAAGCACAGGCACTGTTTCATTTAATCCTCACAACCACCGTGTGTTATCCCTACTTGGAAGCTGAAGATGTAGATCATAGGTTCAAGAGGTTTCAGGACTTGGTCCCGGCCACACAGTTGAACAGAAGCAGTATAGTTTCAAACGCTGTCCTGTCCATCTCTAGAGCTCACTCACTTTACCATTACATTATGTGCCCCCAAGTGACTCTGGTGACTTTGAACCAGTTATTTAAGCTCTCAAAGACATGGTTTCCCTAATTTAAAAACAGGAGGATAACACATACAAAGATCAGTAGCTAATGCATATGAAAGTGCTGGAAGAGTGCATGGCACACAGTGGGTACGCAATAAATATTAATATTTTCTTTCTTCTCCTCTTAAGAAGTCATAGACTGAAAAAAGAGCTGTCATCTAAACTTCAGCTCTGTAAGGCTTGCAATGGTTTTGATTACAAACAACATCATTTTTACTGAGCTAATCAACAGCATTTTGAGTTCCCAGACCAGCTTTGTAGGCAGCTCTGAAGGGACCCTGGGATCTGTTACAGAACACAGGAGCTCTCATTTATTTATTTAATTTTTCAGAGTGGGAGTTAATAGTGGCTTAATGCTTGAAAGGCTCTGTGGTGCCACACGCCTGATAAGTCACACCAAAAGCACTATTGACAGGCTTGGCAAGCAACTTCGATTTGGAGTGCCTCTGATGTTTACTCCTGGCTCTAGATTTGAGCAATCTGTGGCAAAGTTTTCAGCTTCTTCATGACTCTTTTCCCTTCAATTTGCTTCACTTTGGGAAAGAGAAGTAACACAAATGAGCCACTGCCAGGGCTTTTCATATTCAGCAATTAAATGGGAGGAACACCACCTATTTTCCAACTTTGCTGTGAGAAGCAAATAAGAAAAATGCTTTTGCATGCCTAACTCATTGTAGGTGGTAACTAGTTCTTAGTTCCCGCCTTCAAAGGTCTTAAATCACAAGAGGGCCATGAGCCAGTTCTTTCTATGCATCTAGAAAGGTTTAGCGAATGATCATTCCAAATAAAATGTGTATGTAAATGAATTTTTCAGGGAATGCTTTTCTGCTGTGCAGATGAGGAGTCCAAAGATAGCTTTTCTATTTGAAGATAAGAGCCAATAGATGAGATGATGGCCAGCTCATTTTCAGAAAGTTCATGAAAGAGCCTCATAAGGACCAGAATGAATAAACAGAATTCAAGGAGGAGAGGTTCAAGCAGTGAGAAACACTAAGCGTAGAGAAGAGGTATCAGGGATTTGTTTGCGATTGTTAAATAAATGTGCAGTTATTCTAAGCAGAAGCCCAAATGCGGAATGCAGCTCTCCACAGAAGACAGAAGAACAGACAACGGAGTCAAGGAAGCATGATCTTAGGGAATAAGGCAAAGTGAAAGAAGATGTTCTAAGTAATATAATTGTACTCTAACATAATTTAGTAGGAAAAGTCAAAGACTCCCATCCCTGAAATACAGCTGTGATCTAGGAAACAGACCTCATCAAAGAATTTTAAGATTTTTTTTTGTTGATCCCCAACTCTGGTGTTTTAGAACTCTATGACCTTTTAAGCACATTGAACCTCAGTTTATTTCTCACTTATTAAATGAAGATAATACATAATGTGACCCTTTATTTGGGACTTATTATGGTGATTTTTCAGGGTTTTTTTTTTTTAGAGGTGATGTCACTGAATTCTGCATAACAAATTTCTGAGATAGCTATTGCTATTTCTGTATTTCATATGAGAAAACTCAGGCTCAGACACTCAACCAAGTGACTTGCAAAGCTTCCCAGTTAGCAGGTGGCAGAACCTAGATGGGCAGCCCAGACTGTCCGACCCTAAAACTGCTCTTTTCAATGTGTGACACTCACCCCTTCAGAGAATATTGCTTAAGATAATGAACATGGAAGCGAGTGGTGTTGTGTCTAGCACATAACTGGCACTCCATCAATATTTGTTGAATTTGAGGCCAAAATGATATAGAACCTTCCATCTTGTATTATATACCACATATAATTCACTTTAAGGTGACATAATAGATGATTTGGCAAACATACTACAGACTATGAATGAAAAGTAGTCACTGTGAGAGACCGGACACTCTTCCTAAAGATGCTTCCCTTGTTCAAGGTACTTCTAATCTCTCCCTGGTGAATCATAACTGAAGTTTGAAACACAGACCAATCCGTACTTACATCAGAGTACATTTTTATTTTTGGAAGGAAGGTTGGAAGTTTGAAAGGGCCACTTTGGCCATTAAGGTGAATAATTAGGGGTGGCTGTGGAGTATGGGAGAGTTGAGGAAGGAGAGCCAAACCAGAAGACTATGAGACTGTTCCAGTGTCCCCAAAGAGGCTGTTTTTACATATGAGAGTTGTTCTTAAAATCAAATAGGTTCTACTCTTAAGAAGACATACAATGGCCTTTTGTATAGCAAAAAAAAAAGAGTTGGGATTGTGTATCAGAAAGATCTGGAGGACATCCCATCTCCACCTCCACGCTGAGCTATGCGAGCTTGCTTCCCTCTGAGCCAATTACTGTCAAGAGGGATAACAATTTCTTCCTTGTTGGATTTGTGTGGATGTTAAATGAGGTGACGTATATGAAACCACTCCTAACACAGCACCTACGTGGTAACAATTCAAATGCTGTCTGGGCCCTGACTGTTTTTTTAGGTTCCCTGATTCTTACTTGTAAAAACAACGGCTCTGAGGTTCTGACAGATGTTACGACCTTTCTACCACGCTGCTTCTTTTTGTGATATGATTCACTCGTCATTTTGGAACATAATTTAATTTTAAAAGTAAGATATTGTGAGCACTTGAGACCCAGCTGAAGTTATTCAATCAGAAAAAGGTCATGTTAACATATAAATATTGAGAAGAATGATAATTAGTCAGGGAAAATAGCAAAACACACTAAAAAGGCATGGAACAATTTTTAAATGTTAACATCCCAATTTAGTTATGTTTATACTACATTTAATAGTTTTACTTCAAGCCAGGTTTCTGGTGCAAAAAAGAAGGAAAGGATTTTACTTAGAAGCAATTCCAGAAACACACATACACATACTGTCATACATGTACATGGACACAAATGAGTGGCTGTGTTATTTGGGGATGTAGCTGTTACGAATGATTCTCACACTCCTCTATAAACTTTACACAATAAACTTCTAACAAGTCAGGAAAAAAAGCCCCTACAAAATACAGCATTGGGAAGAAAACAGGACCCCACAATAGGCTGTGTTTCATTTAGCAGTTGGCAAATCTCAGAGGTTCAGCGATCTGGTCTAGATGTTTGTATGAAGACCTTCAGTCTGACAAAGAAATTTTTGGAAAACAAGTCCAAAGCATAGGCTTTGCAATCCACAGACCAGGCTTTGAATCTATCTTTTATTGGCTGTGCAAGTGATTGAACCCCTCTGTGCCTCTGTTTCCTCATCTGCAAAATGGGAAGGAAATTAATGTGTGTATTAGGTGTTGCGTTGAATGAAAGAAGCCAGACGACAAATAGTACATACTGTGTCATTCCATTTAGACAAAACTCTACAAAGGACAAATCTAACCTAGAGTGACAGAAAAACAGATCAGTAGTTCCCTGGGGCCTGGTGTAGGGGATGAAGGGATTGACCAGGAAGAGTCACAAGAGAACTTCTGAGGTGATAGAAATGTTCTATGTCTTGATTGTGATGGTGGCTACTTACATAGGTTTACACGTTCATCAAAACTCAATGAACTGTACACTTAAAAGGAGTGCACTCTATTGTATGTAGATTATACCTCAATAACATTGATAAAAAAAATTAACACATTGGGGCAGCCCCAATGGCATAGTGGTTAAGTTCACGCACTCTGCTTCAGTGGCCCGGGGTTCGTGGGTTTGGATCCCAGCGTGGACCTACACACGGCTCATCAAGCCAAGCTGTGGGGTATCTCACATACAAAATAGAGGAAGACTGGCACAGATATTAGCTCAGGGCCAATCTTTCTCAAACAAAAAGAGGAAGATTGACAACAGATGTTAGCTCAGGGCCAATCTTCCTCGCAAAAACAAAAACAAAAACACGTGTTATAGGGTTGCTCAAATAAATAAAGCCTCAAGTATAACATGTGGCACATAGTAATTAATTATAAATGTTATTCCTCTGCTCCTATCTCCTTTTCTGAGGTGCCAGAAAAATACTTATTTCATCATGTGCATTGATTAATCCTTTTAAGCATCTGTGCTTAATGAGTAATATTCAGTTTAATGTTACATGATTTTTACATAACACATTTTTTAGTGTGCAAAACACTTCCACAACCATTATCTAAACTGATCTTCACCAAGACCCTGTGACTAAATTAAATGAAGATGCTCATACCAATTGGGCAAATAAGCAAACTCAGGCCCAGGGTACAGACTGGAGGAGATCCACACCTAGACCCTAACTCTTCCCAGTTCTTAGACACGGTGTTTCTTCTGCTTCTAGCCATGACAGACTAACTGGTACTAAACTTGTCCTCCCACTGAAAAATAAAAACTATGAAATGGAGAGAATATATGAGGACACTGTTTTCAGACACTAGAAAATAGGCAAGACAAGACTGTGGTCCTTGAGAGATGAGGTGAGCCAAACACTTGCTCCAGCTTTCTGCCAAGGTGCATTTTCTGGACTGCGGTACAGCAAAGCGGAACCCAAAAGACAGCGTGACTAAGAGGCAAAGAGCAGAACTGAAGTTGCTGATGTATTTGAGCAGATATTTGAGAGGCTCCTAGTATTCGAGAGGCTGAAGGAAACTGTGCAGGGGGTGAACCACAGAAGCGTGTGTGAGAGTTCCTCATGGGACTGTTCTCTGTTAGGCTGCGCCTGTGATCGAAACAAACACATCACGAGCCTAGCAGAGAGTTGCTACTGTAGGCTGAGAGCTAAACAGAAATACTAGTGGTTGCACGGGGCAAGGGATGCTCACGTTTTGTCCCATCTGGTGCCTGGACACTATTGAGCACCTCAGACATCCAGTTGAGACCCAAAATATGTAGAAGCAAGAAAAAATAAAGAGCAGAAATCAATGGAATTAAAAATAATAATAATAGAGAAATCACTTAAGCCAAAATTCAGCTCCTTGCCAACATTAATAAAATTGCTGAACACCTAGCAAGACTGATCAAGAAAAAAAGTTTTTTTAAAAAAAGAAGTCAATAAGCCAGTTTTATAGTCCCTGCTCTTCCCACTACCCTGTGTCTTATTAATGTGCATGGGGACCTGGAGGCAGGACCTTTGTTAACAGCTTATGACTTCCCAAGATATTTTCCCATGGACTAAAAGAGCCAAAATTAGAAAAAATACTAACAAGGCCATGTATTTCTATGGCATCATACATCTGAAAGCACACTCTTCTGCACCATCCCTTGTGGACCTCATAGCACTCCCTATAAAGAAGGAAGAGCAGATTTCCATGTAACAAAGACAATAGTGGAGGCTCAGAGATGCCAAGTCTCCTGCCCAAGTCCAAAAGGCTAAAAAAGAGACCAAGGCAGAGCAAGCACCAACATTTTAACTCCAGTCTGATTTTCATATCGAAAAAAAGTCGGAAGAGTCGTTAGTGCTGGGGACTTTTCCCCACCAGCTATCAATGATCATACTTGGCTCAGAATGATTCTGTTTCTTTGATGATACATAATGTGTTTATTATTAAGGGAAGGAAATTTCCATTATTTAAAAAAGTCAACATGTACCAACACATAAGGCTCTGTCTCAGCCAGATTTCATGTTCTTCTTCTCTTTGTCTTTTTAGTTTCAACTTAAATAGAAAATAGAAGTCAACTTTAGGGGTTGCTTAACAACTAAAATGAAATGTAAACATATATGAAACCCTAAAGAAAATTAAAATTCAATCTAAGTTCCTTTCTTTATTTCAATGAGCTCATTAGTCAACAAGAAATGAATGAATCTGTAACAAGGTAACATGAGTCACTAAGAAAATAACATATCGATCATTTTAATTAGCATACTTTTTGGTAATCTAAAATGGTTTCCTTTTCATTTCAAAAGAGTCCTTTCAGCTGCTTTTTAATTTTTGTTTTGAATTCAAGTGATAAGAGTCCTAATTAGTTTGTTTTTTAGTTTTAGTTTTTTTTTTTTTTTTTTTTCCTGCTTTAAAAGTGAGAGAAATGAGGAAGAGAGGATCATATTTCTGACCCAAGGTAGACCCTCAATAGAAAGGAGATTAGAACTTTTGGCTCCAGTTCTGAGGTAATCATTCCTGGAAGACTTTGGCACATCTAGAAGATCACTAATCCTTCATCATTTCTCATTCCTGCTTTCTCTCTCTTTTATTTCAAAACACTGATTGCTTGGGTTCAAATCATTACTGGCTGTCTGACCTTGGACAAATTACTTAACCTGTCTGGGCTTTAGTTTCCTCACCTGTAAAACAGGGCTGCTGTGAAGACTGAATGAGTTAATATATGTAAAGTGCTTAGAGGAGAGTGTGGCTCTATAAGCACTTGCTATTGGTATTATTATTATTACCCAATTTTACCCAGTTCCTCTCCAGTCCCTGATACCACCTTAATTCAGGGAGGCTTCTGGCAAAATCATTAAGACCCTGGGTTTTGGAATCAGAAAATTTAGATTTGAATTCTGGCCACACCACTTACCCACTGCATGATCTTTAGCAATTTACTCTATCTTTCTGAACTTCAGTTTCATTTTCTTTAAATTGAAGATAAAGTTTGTTTCTATCTTAGAGGGATGTTCTTCCACGTTGTCCAACCTATTTTCCCCCCAACTCCATACACCCTCATTCTATGCACTCATTCAGGCAGCCTCGACTCAACTCCAGAGTACAATACAGCAATTTCTCCCTTTTGCGAGTACTCATAGCCCCATCTCAGTGTATTTCTTCTCTTTTTATCTTGGGTTACAGTTGTTTATGAAGATAAAATACTTGTTTCCTGTTAGTCTGCAAGCTGCTTGAGGGAATGACTCAAGTCATATTATCCTCACTCAAGTCACTATTGCTGATTAAATTGAATTGGTTCTATAAGATATAGGCTACATGGAAGAGTCTACGAGTGCTGCCTTAGAAATAAGGTAACCATAAGGAATCCTGAAAATGAAGAGACACACCATAGCACCTTGTGTCAGGGTCACATATATCAGCCCCCCAACTCCTTATTCTGATCTAAATTGTACCCTATGGCAAAAACAACCTTCTTCAAACATTTCACTCAGTCACTGACTTTCAAGATCCTTTCTCATCACACTATCTTCTTTGTGTCCATTTCACATCCCCTCCTTCATTCGGAGATTATCCACATTATCATTAACCACTTTACCACTTAATCCTCATGACAGAATGAGACTAGACCATCGTGCCAACTCCAGGCAAGTCAAGTGCCACAAAGTGATCCACTGTGGCCCCCACCCACTGACTCCATCCACGGCATCACTGCTCTGAAGGTAGATTAAGAATCTGCTCCGGGGTAGCACACTGAATCTGTGCCCTCAAAAAAAAAGTTACAGAAGGAAGCAGACATTCACCCGTGGAATGGAAATCGAGAGCTGTGTGGTTCTGAATTCCTTTTAAATGAAACAAAGCCACATCTTCAAGTGTACCTTCATCCTTTTGTCCATCACACACAATAACTTATTCATCAAACATTTACTGAAGGTGTACTATGGGCTTAGACCTGTGCCAGGTGATGGTGAATAAGAGATGGACAAGGCGCTCTCAAGGCCCTCAGAAACTAGTAGAAATGACAAACAAAGAAATATTAAAATTCACTTAAGTGTTATATGAGAAGAAGTTACAACGGGCTGACTACAGCTCCATCAGGCCATGCCAGGAAAGGTTTCATAGAAGAGATGACATTTATCTTATGCTTTGGAGAGTGAGTAGATGATAAACCTATTTTATTTAATATACATTTATTGAGCAATTGCTATATACTGGCAATATGCAAAGTTTTGATCTACAAGCATTAACATGACACTATTTTAACCACCGAAAGAGCTCACAGCCTAGTAGCTGATTGTGTATGTTCCAGGAGAGGATTAGTTGTCAAGATGTGTGGGAACATGGTGTCTAGAGGAATGGTGAGTAATTCAGGTTTGCGGGGAATAGAGATAGTTGGAGATGAGGTTGGTACCTGATTCAAAGAGTTCTGTAAGCTATGCTAAGGGACTTAGAAAGGAATTTGGACATTAGCTTTTTAGAAAATGGACAACCATAAGGTTTTTTTTTAAAGTGGGAGTAAGATGAATACATATTGTCATCCACATTCCCAAATGAGAGGAGTGATCTAGAGTTACTTCTCCAAGTGGCGTTCATGAACCAGCAGCATCAGCATCAAGTGGAACTGCTTAGCAATGCAGAATCCCAGGCCCAGCTCAGAGCTACTGAATCGGGATGTCACATGAGCAAGATCCCCAGGGAGCATATGATTCACATACAAGTTAAAGTCTGAGAAGCATTTGCCTAGGGATTCAAGCAACTTACTCATGGCCACACAGCTGATCAATAATCAGACACAGCTTTCTTGACCTGCCACCCCATTGCTCTTTTCACTTCCATGTCCCTTCCTCAGGTATTTCTATGACCCTCTCACCATGCTTGGTGGAGTGGGACATTCTTGTTTCCAGTCACTCAATGCTTGAATAGAGCGATCAGGTCCCTCTGGAATGGACAGGCCTGAAGAGGAATCCCATCCTGGCCAAAAGAGTGTTTGGCAAAAATATTTAATGCAGCCACGCTCCACCACATCAGTGATTATTACAGTTTGAATTCAAGCTTTGTCCCAGCAGGTATTTTGTGCTAACAGAAAGTCTATCCTTAGAACAAATAATAGTAACAAAATTTTAGTTTTGATGGAAATTTCAATTATCCTGATGAGCAGACAGTTCTTTCAAAAAGAACAAGTCCAAGGTGCTGCATGTGGCAGGGGAACACAATGACAGTAGCAATGGGATGGCATGCAGCAGTGAGAGCGGAGTGACAGAGGGATCAATACAGGGGACAGGATGGCTTTGATGAGAGAGAGAATGTTTTTGGCTGAAGAAGGTGAGGCTGTCTTAGTAGTCTCTGGGTGCTTGAGAATGGTTGGGGACAGAGAATTTTAAAAAAGGTTGCCATGGACCATGTGTTATGATCCCTCTAAATGTTTAAGAGTTAAGTAAATATTGAAATTTTTGTTCAACATGAGCTTCTTTACACATGTTGACACTCCAGCACTGGATCAGGTATTTTGTTTTACACAGAACTTCAAGAAAAAAAAAATAACATTTCTCTTAAGGCTATTACTTGAACTTGTAGTTAGTTTGGAAGTATGCCCCTCTCCTCATGAACCATGCCCCCCAGTACCCATGTTCTCATACAGTTCTCTCCCTTTAAATCTAGGCTGGACCTATGACTTGTCCTTGACCAATAGGATCCAGGAGGAGTGATGCTCTGTGACTTCTAAGTCTAGAGTGTAAGAAGCCTTGTAGCTTCTGCCTGGATCTCTTGGAATGCTTGTCCTTATGAAGCTTCACACAATCTCCATTTAATCCTTACCACACCCCTATGAATTAGTGAATTAATTATGAAGTAGACCATGTCCTAGAAACCATGTTTACAATGAGGAACAGAACAAATAAGACTGCTGCCCTCAGAGAGCTCATGGTTGATTCCCTCCACACCATCTCGCCTAGGCATACTTTCTTTACTTTCCTGTTGTGTTGTCTTATCAAGGCTAGATAGAACCTTAAAAAGCCATACCTCAACTTGTGCACAGCCAGCAGGTACTCTCCCTAACCCTGGACTCTTCACCTTCCAGTCCCTTTAGCATGTCACTACCAAATTTATTACCTTAAAATACCATTAAATCTTGTCACTTTCCTGTCAAGAGACCAAAGTGATAGATCAGATGTATCAGTGATACATCACCTATCGTCTTCATAAGGAATAGGCAAAGTCAGAAGAGGTTCATTGACTAAGAGACACTGGAATGTCTTGAGGTTGTCACTGAGGTTAGAATAGTGGGAATCATTCAGCACAAGAATTAAAAGGTTGGGAGACAGAGAGTACAATGTCTGGATTTGATACAACAGAGTAGAAAAGTCCCTGTGGTGACCTGGTCCAGACAGACCCAGAGGCTAGCCAAGTAGTATGTAGCGGAAGTTGAGTAGAACCAAAATTATTGAAATTTGGAAAGTTTAGGAGGTGAGATAACAGGATGTTGTGTAGGTAATCCACAAAGACATAAGTCTTTATAAAAAATACCCTATATAATGACAAGACTTGGGGTGTAGTATAAAATTATGAGTCATGTACCAGGCATCTCTGATAAATGTGGGGAAATGACCAGGAAGACAGTGGATGACCCTGGAAGACACCCAAAATGGTAGAGTAGAATTAGCTTTGAAGGAGAGTGTAGAAGTAATGATTTAGGAGTTGCTCCAGAGAACTAGAAGAATTTAAACCTCTTTAACCCTAGGCCTGGCATGTTTATTTATTTGTTCCACAGTTTTTGTGAGCTCACTATGTGTATAGAACTGAACTGGGATGTGGGAGGAAAAAGCAGCCTTCACTTAGTGGTGTCCTTGGGAGGGACCTTCCTGAGGGGACACAACCGCCTCTTAGAATCAGACCCTAGGGCCGCCCGGTGGCGCAGCGGTTTAGTCCGGGCTTGGCAGCCCGGGGTTCGCGAGTTCGGGTCCCGGGCGCCCGCCGACGCACTGCCCGTCAGCCATGCCGTGGTGGCGTCCCATATAAAGTGGAGGAAGATGGGCACAGAGGTTAGCCCAGGGCCAGTCTTCCTCAGCAAAAAGGGGAGGATTGGCAACGGATGTTAGCTCAGGGCTGGTCTTCCCCACAAAAAAAAATAAATAGTTTAAAAAAAAAAAAAGAAAAAAAAAAAGAATCAGACCCTACAGAACAGTGCTAATAGTAAATAGACATTTTTTTTTTCCTCACCAAACAATTTTTCACTGCCACTTTCTTGATCACCCTTATGGGAATTCAATTTCACAATCACTGCTTACATGGAAAAAAATCAAGAAGCATTTAGGGAAAACAACGTAATTGCTATTATTGCCAAGACATTGATTCTTGGTATTTTTTGTAGCTAGTTGTTAAGGTGGCCACCTTGTGATTTTGCTTTGTCCTACCTCCTGTCAGTTTTGCTGACATTTGACTCGTCAATATTTTCACCCTCAGAAGGCAAATAAAAGAAAAGAAAGAGAGTGAAGCAACAGCATTCTTATGTGCTGCCTATCCCTTGGTATATTTCTTTCAGATCTCTTGTCTAATCAGTCTCCTAACCTGCCTGAAATTTCACGAATAGGAGTCACTGGGTGGGAGAGTTGAAACCCAGACCGTGGGGCCCAGCCCCAGAGATTCAGCTTCAGTAGGTCTGGGGTAAGGCCAAAGAATTTGCATTTCTAACAAGTTCCCAGGTGATATTGATGCTGCTGGTCCAGGAACCCCACTTTGAGAACCACTGATATATGGAATTCAGGGGATCTGGATTTGATTCCTAGAACAAACCTAATTATGTAGCTTTAGGCAAGGTACTTAAACTCTTTGACTCAGTTTCTTTACTGTAAAACGGAGCATAAACAATAACTTCCTCTGGAGATGGTTGCAATGAATAAGGGAATTAATGCATGTAAAATCTCTTTGTAAACCCAAAGGCTATAAAATATTAGTTTAAACTCCCTCCATTTTAAAGTGAGAAATCCAAGAGGAAAATTCAATTAATTTTTAATTGTGAATTACGTGCTAACTGAGAAGTGTGGGAAATGGGCACTGAAATTAGATCTCAATTTTCTGCCTATAATGATTTTTTTCCAAAATCCCTCAATAAACACAGACTGGCTGAACAAAGTAGGTCATGTGAAAATATTTGATTCTATTACTGCCTACCATTTATTTATTTACTGTTTATACTTCACCAATTGACTGAAGACTTCCACGTTTTCAATCACTAGGCGATTCTTCTTATGGAGACTCAAGATTCATATGGTCAACGGCCCTACTTTATTCAACTGCCAAGTCAAATATTTCACACATATCTGAAAATAATTTGAAAAATTCAAATTCTTGATTCCCTTCTCCACTTCCACATCTCGACATCCCCAGCTCACTAATACCATCCTCTTCTTAATTGTTCAAGCTGAACAATTTCCTTTCCCTCATCCCTCTCATTTATCCATTAATCAGCATGTGCCTGCCACCATCATATCTCCCATAAAATACTGAGATAGCTTCCCAAATGGAGTCCATACTTCTATTTGTTGTCCATAGAGCAGCCAGAGTTACCCGGAGTCATCTTTTAAAAGTGTGTTGGGTGATCCTCTCTTCTTTAACAATCTTCAAAACCTTCTTTAAGTTAGAATACAATCCACGCTCTTTCACATCGTCCTCAGGACCTGCCTACTCACCGACTCCTTGCTGTACAACTCAGCTCTCTTGCTCACCACATTCCTGTCATTCCGTCTTTGTCTTTCTGTTTATCTTAAAGAATTATTTTTGTACTGTTTTTTTGAAAGTATAACAATCGATAGGTACAAAAGAATACATATGACAAGTGTATAAGTTAAGTAATAAACACAAATGAACCCACCACGCTATTTAAGAAATAGAACCCTTACTCTAACTGTTCCTCCTCATCCAGATTGCTCATCCCCATACCACCACTTTCAGAAGTAAACATTTTTCCAAATTTTTGTTTATAATTCAATTGCTAGGAAAAGTTTTTTCCATATGTATGTATATAATATATGTCTGTTTGCTAGATTTTAAACTTCATAAAAATGGTATCATATGGTAAGTAATCTTCAGCAATTTGCTTTTTACCTTCAACATTTTGTTCCTAAAGTATATCCATTTTGCTGCAGTCACTATAACTCTCTCATTTCTTCTGCTAGGTAATATTCCATCGTGTGAGTATACTGCAACTTATTATACAACAGCTCATTTTCTTGTTGATGGACGTTTGGGTTGTTTCTATTTTGTTATTATGAACAATGCTGCTATAAATTTCTTTTTTTTTTTTGTACATATCTTCTGCTGCATGTAGGTGAGGATATATGCCTAGAATTAGAATTGCTGGATTATAAAGAATGCAAATGTTCTTTACACAGTGGTGTCAAATTGTTTTCCAAATGGTTGTACCAATGTACACTCCCATAGCAGTATATGAGTTGCCTTTGAATCCCATCTACTTCAACCTTTCGTATATCAGAATTCTTAATTTTTGCCACTTTTGTAGGTACAAATTAGTATCTCATTGTGGTCATAATTTATACTTCCCTGATTAATAGTAGGATTGAGCATCTTTTTTTATTGTGGAAAAAACATAAAACATAAAATCTACCTTCAACAAATTTTTAAGTGTACAGTACAGTATTGTTAATTACACATAATTGTCATAGAGCAGATCTCTAGAACTTTTTCATCTTGCATGACTGAAACTCTATACCCATTGAATAGCAACTCCCCATTTTCCTCTCCATCCAACATCTGGCACCACCATTCTGTTTTCTGCTTCTGTGAATTTGACTACTTTAGATAACTCATATAAGTGGAATCATGCAGTATTTGACCTTCTGTGACTTGTTATATCATTTAGCATAATGTCCTCAAGGTTCATCATGTTTTCACATATTGCAGGATTTCCTTCATTTGAAAGCCAAATAACATTCCACTGTATGTATATACCACATTTTCTCTATTGACTCATCCATTGATGGACATTTAGGTTGTTGCCACATCTTGGCTATTATAAGTAGTGCTGCAACAAACATGGCAATGCTAATATCTTTTGAAGATTCTGATTTCAATTCTTTTGGATAAATAACCAGACATAGAATTGCTAGATCATACATGGTAGTTCTATTTTTAATTTTTCAGGAAACTCCAAAGTTTTCCACAGCAGCTGCACGATTTTGCATTTCCATGAACAGTGTATAAAAGTTCCAATTTCTCCACATCCTTGACAATGCTTGTTGCCTTTTTCTTTATTTTTTGATAATAGTCATCCTGACAGGTGTGAGGAAATATTCCATTGTGATTCTGGTTTGCATTTTCCCAACGATCAGTGAAATTGAGCATCCTTTCATATACTTGTTGGCCATTGTATGTCTTTTTTGAAGAAATATTTATTCAAGTCCATAGGCCATTTTATAATTGGGTTATTAGTTCTTTTGCTACTGAATTGTAGGAACTCCTTATAGACTTTTGAAATTAACCCCTTATCAGATATATGGTTTGCAAATATTTTCTCCCATTGCATAGGTTGTCTTTTCATTCTGTTGGTTGGATATCCAGTTTTCTCAACACTGTTTGATAGTTGAAGAGACTATCCTTTCCCCATTGTGCAGTTTGGCATGATTGTTGAAGTTTATTTGATTGTATATATGTGAGTTTATTTCTGGGCTCTCTATTCTGTTCCATTGGTTTATATGTCTGTCTTTATGCCAATATCATACTGTTTTAATTACTGTAACCTTGTAATATGTTTTGAAGTCAGGAAGTGTGAGGTCTCCAGCTTTGCTTTTCTTTCCCAAGAGTGTTTTGGCTATTCAGGGTCCTTTGTGATGCAATATGAATTTTGTATTTTTTCTTGTTTCTCAAAAAAAAATGCCAATGGTATTTAGATACAGATTGCATTGAATCTGTAGATTACTTTGGGTAGTGTGGACATTTTAACAATATTAAGTCTTCCAATCTATGAACACAGGATGTATTTCCATTTATTTGTGTCTTCTTTAATTTCTTTCATCAATGTTTTATAGTTTTCAGTGTACATGTTTTTCACTCATTTATTACTAAGTATTTTATTGTTTTTGATGCTATTGTAAATGGGATCATTTTCCTTTTGGGATTGTTCATTTTTAGTGTATAGAAATGAAATTGATTTTTGTATGTTGATTTTGTACCCTGCAACTTTGCTTTCATCTTATTTTTGAATTCATTTATTAGTTCTAACAGTTTTTTTGTGGAAAATTTAGGATTTCCTATATATAAGATAATGTTATCTGCAACAAAGATAATTTCACTTCTTCTTTTCTGATTTGGATGCCTGTTATTTCTTTTTGTTGCCTAATTGCTCTGGTTCGGACTTTAAGTATTATGTTGAACAGAAGCAGTGAGAGTGGACATCCTGCTTTGTTGCTGATCCTAGAGAAAAAACTTTCAGTTTTTCACCATTGAGTTGATGTTAGCTGTGGGCTTTTCATACATGGACTTTATTATATTATTATTTCTGCTCTAATCTTCACCATTTCCTTCCTTCTGCTAACTGTGAGTTTAGTTTGTTCTTCTTTTTCTAGTTCCTTGAGGTGTAAAGTTAGGTTGTGTGAGATCTTGCTTCTTTTTTAATGTTGGCATTAACCACTATAAAGTTTCCTCTTAGTACTGCTTTTGCTGTATCACATAAGTTTTGTTTTGGTGTATTGTATTTTCATTTCATTTGTCTCTAGATATTTTCTAATTTTCCTTTTGATTTCTTCTTTGACCCATTGGTTTTTAAGTCTATATTGTTTAATTTGCACATATTTGTGAATTTTCCAGTTTGCCTTCTGTTATTGATTTCTAGTTTCATTCCATTGTGGTCAGAAAGGACATTCGGTATGATTTCAATCTTAAAAAAGTCTTTGTTAAGATGTATTTTGTGATCTAATATGTGATCTACCCAGAAGAATGTTCTGTGTGTGCTTGAGATGATGATATATTCTGTTGCTATTGGGTAGAATACCCTGTGTGTGTCTGTTAGGTCCATTTTGCCTATGATGTTGTTCAAGTCCTCTGCTTCCTTATTGATCTTCTGTCTCAGTGTTGTACCCATCATTGAAAGAGTAGTATTGAAATCTCCTATTATTAATGTGTTGCTGTCCAGTCTCCCTTCAGTTCTGTCAATGGTCGCTTCATATATTTGGGTGCTCTGATGTTGGGTGAATGTATATTTATAATTGTTATATCTTCCTGATGAATTGAACTTTTAATAATCATATGATGTCTTTCTTTGTCTCTTGTGATTATTTTTGACTTAAAGTCTGTTCTGTCTGACATCAGTATGGCCACTCCTGCTCTCTTTTAGTTACTATTTTATGGAATATCTTTTTCCATTTGTTAACTTTCAGTCATATGTGTTCTTTAATACAAAATGTGTCTCTTGTAGATAGCATACAGATAGGTCTTATTTTTTTTTTAACCCATTCAGCCATTCTACATCTTTTGATTGGGGAGTTTAATTTACTTATATTTAAAGTAATTACTGATAGGGAAGAACTTACTATTGCCATTTGGTTAATTATTTTCTGTCTGTATTACAGCTTTTTGTTCTTCTCTTCTTCTCTTGCTATCTTCCTTTGTGTTTTGTTAATTTTTTTTGTAGTGACATGCTTTAATTCCTTTCTCATTGTCTTTTGTGTATCTTCTATAGTTATTTTCTTTGTAGTCACCATGAGGCTTACATAAACCATCTTATAGCAATCTATTTTAAGTTTAAAACAGTTTAAATTGCATACAAAAACTCTACTTTTTATTGCTCCTCTCTCCACACTTTGTTATTGATGTCACAAATTACACCTTTTTATATCGTGTATTGTTAACATATTTTATAGTTATAGTTTATACTTTCATCTTGTAACTTCTATGCTTGAATTAAAATTGAATTATGTGCCATTACCAGATTATAGTATTCTGTATTTGTCTCTATATTTACCTTTACCAGTGAGCTTTATACCTTCAAATGCTTTTGTGGTGTTGTCTAGTAGCATTTCATTTCAACTTGAAGCACCCTCTGTAGCATTCTTGTAAGGTGGGTCTAGTACTGATGAACTTCTTTAGCTTTTGTTTTTCTGGGAAAGACTTTGTCTCTCCTTCATTTATGAGGGACAGTTTTCCCAGGTATAATACTCTCAGTTGGCAGGATTTTTTTCTCTTTCCGCACTTTTAATACATCATCCCACTTTCTTCTAGTCTGCAAGGTTTCTGCTGAGAAATCTGCTTATAGTCTTAGGGAGGCTCCATTGTACATGATGAATCATTTTTCTCTTTTTGCTTTAAAAATTATGTTTGCTTGACTTTTGACAATTTGATTATAATGTGTCTCAGTGTGGACTTCTTTACTTTCAGCTTAGTTGAAGTCCTTTGGGCCTCTTGAATCTGGATGGCTATTTCTTTCCCCAGGTTTGGAAAATTTTTGGCCACTATTTCTTCAAATAACTTTGCTGCCCCTTCTTTGTCTCTTCTCCTTCTATGACTCCCATAATGTGTATATTGGTCCATTTGACAGTGTGCTGTAAGTCTCTTAGGCTTTCTTCATTCTTTTTTCTTCTTTTTCTTTTCGTTTCTCTCACTGGATAATTTCAAATGACCTATCTTTGATTTTGCTGATTCTTTCTTCTGGTTGTTCAAGTCTGTGGTTGAGCAAAATTTTCAACTCAGTTATTGTTTTCTTTAGCTCCAAAATTTCTTTCTGGTTTCTCTTTATATTTTGTATCTCTTTGTTGATATTCTCATTTTGTTCATATATCATTTTCTTTATCTCACTGAGCATCTTTATGACAGTTATTTTGAATTTTTTGTCAGATAATCCATATACTTTTGTTTCTTCAGAGTTGGTTTCTAGAGGTTTATTTTTTTCCATTGATTGGGCCACATTTCCCTGTTTCTTCTTGTGCCTTGTAACTTTGCATTGGTATTCACACATTTGGAAAAACAGCCACCTCTTCCAGTCTCTACAGACTGGCTTCATACAGAGAAAACCCTTCACCAATCACCCAGCTGGATACTCTGGGGGCCTCTCAAATCTTTTCTTTGGGTTTATCTTCTCTGGATTGTGCTAAATTCCCAATTAGAGGAATTTGCCAGTTTCCTTTTTCAGGAGCTTATAATCTTTTGGTCCCTCTGGTGTCTGTCTTTACTATTGCAGATTCTCTGGAGCTGCCCCAAGCCACCGGCTCTTGTTTGCAGAGGACCCCAGGTTTCTAGAATATGCTGGGTCCTGTCAGCACTCTGAATCAGATGAAAGAGAAAGTAGGCCGCCTCCTAACAAAACAGAACATTGGGTGCACATGCCACTCTTCTCTTTCCTCCTTGAGGGAGAGGCTGCCAAGCTACATCAGCTTCTCTCTGTTGTGCTCTTGGTCCTCTGGACCATCAGCAGGCTGCCCATCCCTCTTTTGTTCTCCCAGGCATCTAGAGTATGCCAGGTCCCATCAGTGCTCCAAGACAGGCAAGACAGAAACTAATCCCACAGGCAGTTCCCCCAAATCTGGAACACTGGACAAATGCTTCGACACTTTCCCTCCCAAGGGAGATCCTGAAAGTGGGAGTTTTCTCCCACTTGTTCCATGCTGAATTTAGGGGAGGGACTATGGCAAGTGAATGCCATGAATTTTCCTACAGACTTTGATCCAGCTGGTTTCATGCTCACCCCAGGTGCAGGTTCCTCTTAACTGGTTTTCTGTATTTCTCACAAAGGAAATTGGCGCATCTATTGTTGTTGAATCAGTGTCTCTGTTGGAGGAAAGATGGCCTGGGGTTTCCTATTCTTTCATCTTACTGATGCCCAGGATTGAACTTCTTTTAATATGTTTATTCAGCCTTAACATTCCTACCTTAGCAAAACGCTTGTTTCTTTTTCCAATTCATTTACTATTTTGCAACCTCTATTTTCTCATCTAGTAAAAGCAGAAACACTTTTATTTTTCTCATAAGGATTCTATATGACTGAAATTTCTTTAAAACAATGGTTCCTGAACACCAATCCTTGGACAAGTGCCTAGTTAGCAGAGTCAGAATTGAGGGAAGATGGGAAAGGAGAAGGTGGTGAGATTCAAATTATCCACCACTCACAACTCAAATGTCAATCCAACTGGTCTGAAGGGGAGGTGAGGACTAATGTGACAAGAATTTATCTATATTTTAAATCCCCTATGTGATTTTCTTACACCCAGCAAAGTTTGAGTCTCACAGCTCTCTAAGGGTGCAAATTGTATTTAAGTTGGGGTTACTCTCAATACTGTTGAGAATGAAGAATTTACTGCAGTGCTTGTAGAAATCAGAGCAGAGAGAGTATTGAAGATGTGTTCCATTATAATGACCTTACATATTTCTGCACAGGGGATTTAAAAAATTCAAATCAATGAGAGATATTTTTATGAAATTGTAGGATCAACAAATATATAATTTGTATCTGTGCATTTTTTTATGAACATGAAATAATTGGCACCTAGCATAATTCCCAGCATGCAGTAGGTCCTCCAGAACTGTTAGCTGAGTTAATGAGTATGATATTAAAATGTGGGAGCAGTTGTCTGAGATTTACTGTCTAAGTGATATCACAGAAATTTATCAATCTATCCATTCTTTCAATCACAAATATTTCCTGAATGTCTTACATGTGCAAAGCCTTCTGTTGGCCTCTTTTTGGGAGGCAAATCCTGAAGGCATGGATCCAGCAGCTAATTAAGGAAGATAAGATGGGTGCCAAACAAAAAGCTGTACAAACTAGAAATAAATGCCTTGATAGAGGTTGGATAAAGACCTGTGGGAGTCTAGAGGAAGATAAGATTGCATCTGATGGTGGCTTAGGGAAAGCTTCCTATAGGAGACGGCATTGGAGGAGGGATTTGAAGATGAGGAATTTAGACAGAGGTGGAGGGTCAGAGGTCATTCCAGGATGAGGAGTGAGAATTAGCAAAAATGCATAAGTAACACATAGAGAAATAAGAAGGTAGATCTGACCAGACACACGTGATTCAAGATGAGCAGAGTTAATATCCTTGTAAGGTAGTTGCAAGGTGAGCAAGAATTTGGCTGGGGGGAGTATGCTAGTGTACTGACACGAAATAGATGGCCCCTCAACCTGGGAGATCTGTAGAGAGTTTAATGAAGACATAGTTTACAAAGGTGTGGCCAGAGAATAGAGCAGTACCCTGGGGCTCATAATACCTGAGAGCGATCACCATCCCCCACCCCACTCCAGGGACCTGAAAGGGCATGAGAGAGTGGTTTTCCAGAGCCAGAGAGAAAGTGTGAGACAGAGAATGAGAATCTGAGGTGTCCTTGTAGGAACAGAGGTGGGGAAATAAATGTCAAGCTTCATTCCCTTTCCTCCTCACAGTCTCCTGCTATGCTTTCCTTTGGCTGAAGCCAGAAGACATATGTGCATATTGATGCAGCCCATTCTTAGGGGTAGATAGTCATACGTTAACTTAAATGACCACAGTGTGGGAATATTGTCCCTACTTCTTATCATCTCGTTGTAAATGTATGCCCATTTCCTCCAGAATATTTCACAAAAATCCCCTCACTATTTATCATGCATTTTTGTCTTTTGCTCTTTAAACTACTTTTCAATCATAATTACTGTTATCACCAAAAATGACCATGCTTAAAATTAACTGGTGTGTTATTAGATGCTTTGTGTGTACTTGTGGCCCACTTTTCATTTGTTTGAAATCTCCTAGCACTTTCTAATGGCAACAAAGGGGAGGGAATACCCACCACTCAGCATCATAAGCATGAAGCACTTTAGATTATGGGATCATCATATGCATATAACAATGAACAGAATGTCCTCTGTATGTATGAGAGAAACCACAAAATATCTCTTGGGAATCAGCAAGAACACAGAATAATCTAAGCTCTCATTTGTATGTCAAATTAACTAGGCTGCTAATGATTTCTGATGAGGTAGGAGGATGTAGTCTCCACTGTGACTTTCATGAACTATTTTTTTTTAGGGCAAGTCATTTACTTTGAATGGGACTTTTAGTGGCTATGGTCTTAGTGAGCTCAGCTCCTTTTTTCTACCTCCTTTCAACGACAGATTTTGTTAAGGAGACCACCGAGGCATACAACCCAGGCTGGGTCAATCACATAATATCTCATCCCACAGCTACAGTGACCTTTAGGTCTGGGATTTTTTTTGGTTTTTTCGATGATGAAGAGTGGCTCTGAGCTAACATCTGTTGCCAATCTTCCTCTTTTTGCTTGAGGAAGATTGTCGCTGAGCTAACATCTGTGCCCATCTTCCTCCAGTTTGTATGTGGCATGCTACCACAGCATGACTTGATGAGTGGTGTAGGCCTGTGCCTGGGATCCGAACCCAACCCTGGGCCACTGAAGCAGAGTGTGCCGAACTTAACCACTGTGCCACTGGGCTGGCCCTTGGTCTGGGCATTTTTCATGCAAGAGCAGGCAGGGAAAAGCATATCAACTACTCTGCTTTGATTGTAAGGCTGTGAGAATGTGACTGCAGCTGCCCACCATGTTCCATGTTCCATGTGAATAGAGGAAGAAGCCTGAGAGGACAGAGCCAATGTCCAGAGAGGAGAAGAGAAAGGAGCCACCCTGGGGAGCTAGGCCTGGCTTCCCTGGAGTTTTTCCAGTTGGCTGCTTTCCTGCATCTCATCTTCAGGCTCTAGGAACCATCCAAGTCTCCTTCCTCTAAATCTCTTTCGCTTGACCTGTTTGGGGTTGAGTTTCTGCTACTTTCAATTGAAAGAGTCTGGCCTAATACTGCATGGACCCTACCAGGCCTGTGCCAACCTTTAGCATTTGCACTTACTATTCTCTTTGCTTGGGATGTTCTCTCCAGAACCTTCAATCTCGCTCCCTCACTTCCTTCAGGTCTGGACTCACCTTCTCAGTGAGGCTTCCCCTGGCCATTCTCTCTGAACTATGCTCAGCACTCTACCACCCTTCCCTTATCAATATCTACTACACCATGTGCTCTTGTTGATCATCTCTCTCCTCAACTAGAATGTCAGTAGGGATGTGACTCTTCTGTCCACTGCATATTCCCAGGGCCTACAAAAGGCATAGACATAGACAAAATAGATGAATAAATGCTTTTTAAATAAATAAATGAATATTAAACATCTTCTGTGTGCCAGACACTGTGATCAGAGCTTGACATGTGGAATTTTATGTAACTCATATTCTTTGAATTTTTTGATAAAGATGATATCACGGAAGCGACACATCATATTAACGTGTCCTCCTCATGAAGACTGTCACCTCCATGAGGGCAGGGACCGTTCTGCCTTTTCCAGCACTGATCCTCACTCCCTAATGTAGTACCTGGAAACTAAAATGTAAGGAAGTATACCTTGTATCTTAAATATAGGAACATGAGACATACCTTATATCTTGAACATGGCTGTGCTCCCCTTAAGTCATGAGTCTGTTATAACCTCATGGCAAACAATACAGCTGCCAAGCCTTCCCTTTTGGGGTTGGATACTGCACAGCTTTAAGAAAAACTGGTCACATATTCTTAGCCATTGCATTGGGCTGACTCCTCTTTCTTCCCGTCTTGTTCTTATTTCTTTTCTCCCCCATTCTTAAATCATATTATTGTGTCCTTGTAAGCCACCTTGAATCCTTTCTGGTACAAGGCGGAGAATAAGTTAATTAATTCACAGATTCATTTAATTCTCAGAGCAACTCAGTGAGGTAGGTATTAGTTCCTTCATTACATGGGAAAGGAAACTGAGCCTCAGAAATATTAAACAATTTGTCCAAGGTCATACTACTGCTAAGTGTCAGCATCAGGATTCAGATCCAGGACAATCTATCTCCATAGCAAGTGCTCCCCCACCTTCCTTAAGATCTGTAATGTCTCAGGGCTGCTTTGAGCTGAGAACTAGTGGCAACGATATTGGACAAGGAGCAGAATCCTGGGACTCATCTCCAGGCTTTTCTGTTTTTAGGCCGGTATGACCTTGGAGTGTTACATATTTTCTGAATCTTGATTTTCCCATTATTCAGTGGGAATGGTAACACATTTCCTTTCCACACTGTCAGAGTTCCATCTAGACCTCCAGTGAAGAAGGGGATTGGTCTGAGAGATAGTGATCAGAGTTCTAGAACAAAGACTCCAATTCAGAAACAGAAAGTCCTGTCCAGAGGATGGCACTTTTACACCCACTGTCAATAGATATGCACAATAAATGAAGTTGGAGAGTGATCACGAGCCATGTCTGCCATGATTTTAATTGCTTCCCATGCCAGGGGCTTAGAAAAACCAGTGCCTTATAAAGTTGGGAGGCTTTGGACATTAGGCAGACAATGAACTTTGGACTTAGAAATGCTTTGGGTAAAATCCCAACAGTCTGCTGTGCTCTGTGATTTTGACCTCCTCAACCTCTCTGAGTTTTACCTCTTCTATAAATCAAGAGATGCAGGAAAATCAGTCACAATACTTACTACCCATATATTCATATTTTGAATGCATTTGAAAACGGGCCTTTAAGAATGGCCCCATGCACATAATAGCTAGCCTTTTTTGGTCATGTGCTTTTTCTTCTTAAATTTCTTTTGCAAAGGTTGTATTCTTAGGACTTCTTGGGAATTAGCCAGGTTCTTGCAAAAACAAAGCTTCCTCAAGATGCTTAATTCTAGAAAGGTGTTACAAATATTCTCCCCCAAAACATGTAAGTCCCTGAGGGAGCTTATATGGGACTGAGGCCATGCTTGCATGCCCCACTTCATTCATTTATTCATTCAGTCATTTCATGAACTTGCTGAGAGTCTGCTCTGTGCCAGTTACCATGTCTGATGTGAAAAAAATAAAGTTTTGCTCTAGAGATGCTCTCATTAGAATAGAGGACAAAGTCAGGCTGACAAGAAACAGTGTTACTTGTGGCACAATGAAGGAGCAGAGAGCCCTTACAGGGCAAGAGAAGACCCAGTTTGACCCATGTAATCTGAGGCACCCTTTGATACCACAGTGCCTTCACACATGGGCCCAGTTCTGGCTTCCCAACTCTGGAAAGCATTTGGAGACTCTGACTGTGTGTGGGGTCTCTTGATCTTCCAGAGGCCTCCACCAGCGGGCTTTCCCACTCCCTTGTCATTGCCCTCAGAATGAAGCCATGTAATTCACCTGGGCTTTGTGCTTGGTCAATTTTTAATGGTCCTAATTGTCATCTGCTTCTCTGCAATAGTAAAGACTCTCCTATTTCATTTCCCTTCCAGAGGGAAAAGAATTCTGTCTTCATAGAATCATTACTGTCTCCACCTTTTGTTTAAAGGAGAAAAGAGACAGAGAAATTGTCTATGCCATGAGAGCCCTAGATACACCTGCTGTACTGTGTGCTAGTCTCGTGACTAGATTGCTAGAATCCTAGGTCTGCTCAAGTCCAGACATTCATTTTCAACACATAGAACCAGAGATCAGAAAAGGGGGAATTATCTAGTTGGGGTCTCCTGACTTCCACTTCCCACCACACCAGCCCACTTTCTGTGAAACTCCAGGGCTCAACACAACTGGTCTCCAATCACTGTGTCTGCTGTGGTCAGTGGTCTCCATCTTGCCCAGTTCACTCTTTTCTCCTTACTTTACTGATGATGTCGGGGATATCAGGCACTATTATAACTGCTTTATTCTGTTTCTTTTTGGATCACAAAGGTACCTTTGAGACTTGCTGGAATGATGCAATTGTAATCGAATAATTTAAAGGAACCACACCGAAGAGCCCAGTGATACCTCCTTGGACTAATCAATAAATTTGGTCACTCAAGAGAAGGCAGTGCATCATTCGCAGAACAGAGACATCATGGAACCTACAACTCCTTCCCACAAGATCTTAGCCTTAGATTCACAAGATCAAGTGCCAGCTGGGCAATCGCACTTTCCCTTTATTAAAAGTAGCACTATCCACCCATTTGACCAAAGCAAAAGCACTCTAGACACTTGACTTACTCCAATATTGAATTTATTTTCAAGTGTGGATAATATAATCTTTAATCACCTCTATTCTAATTGATGAGTATATGAATGTGCAAAAGGTATGTGGTATGCCCAAGTTTAGACAGAAGCTAAGAAGGAGAGTGAGGATGCAACCCCAAGCATTAGTCTATTTTCTTTGCCTATATCATGCAGAAAAAGAAAGGAGAGGGTTGAGTGGAATGGCAGCCTCCTTCTTTTAGCCACTCATTTACTTTCTCTGAACTTCAGATTATTTTTCTATTTAAAAAAAGATAGCATCTTCCCTATTTACACTAAAAATAAAGTCAGATTAAATAGAAGCAATGTTTTATACACTTTAAAAATAACTTTTTTCTATTAATTCTAAATGAACATCCATTTATTTTTCACTAGAAGAGAAAGGCAGGATCTAATATTTTAAATCAAACATTGAGTCTCAAAATGCTTACAGCTGGCACTTTGGGAACAAATTAGAGTGAGAATCGAAGATAAATGGAAAGCATTTACAAGCTACATGATCTGGAAAATGGGAAGAGAGTCAATTTTTAAAAAGAAAGGAAGAAACAATTGACTGAATAATTAGAAAACAGAAATGACACGTTGACGGCAGACGACAGAGAACAGGATGCTGGTGGATTCATTGGAGGATTATTTCTTATAACACAGCCTCAGTGGACAGATGTAAAGGGGAAGGGGGCAGACTGTTAAGAAAGGCAGCAGAGCCTCTGAATAGGAAAAACACAAACAAAACCAAAATCACATTATTTTGCATTGCAAATTCAGAGTCAACCGTGATTCCAGATACAGGATCAAACCGATGGTGGCTGAATGGACTTGCTGGGAATGAGGAAAACGATTGCTTCTGTCATGACTGACAAATCAAATGCAGCAGGAAATCCAGAGGACCCTTCCCTCTGGGCATGTTGCAGACCTCAGTTTCCGTTCAGACTCCTTCATGACTTTCTCCATGGCGTTTTCCTGAGTTGCCTTTTCTGATTCAGCGAGCCTGGAGTCAGGAGACCTGGATTTTACTCCCAGCTCTGCAACTAGCAATCTGTGTGACTGCAGGCAAATCATGGACTCCTCTGAGGCTTTGTGTTCATCTGTAGAGTGGTGTTTCCAGCACCTTCCTACTGATCTCTCAATGCTGTTTTGGGTTAAGTGGGAAGCAATAGGTATAATAGTTGCAAGCATGGATTCTACAGCAAGGCTGCCTGAGTTTGAATCACAGCTTCACCAACTGTGTAGCCCTGAGCAAGTGACATAAATTCTCTGGCCTCAGTTTCTTCATCTGTACATTGAGGATAACTAAAGCACCTATTTCAATGAGTTGTTATAGAGATTGACTGAGTTAATACAAGTAAATTGCTCAGAACAGTGCCTGATCCTTATTAAACACGTAAGCATGTTGATTATTATTGTCCACATGTGAAAGACATTTAAAGCTGTGTCAAACGTGAGATGGCTAGGAGAAAAAAAATGTTCCTCAGACCAGTGTTCTTGGATACGAGCCAGGATGAAGCCACACTGAGCTGCTGATATCAGCAGGTGATCAAGGAATGAATTCCAGACAGAGGAAGAGAGGAGAAAGACAGAACTGTGGAGAATATGACAGGGAAAAGAAAAAGTTACTTGGAAGATGTTAAATCAGAATTGGCACCGGCAGAATTATTTTTCTTCTAAAACCCAGCTCAGGTATCACTTTCTGAAGGAAACATTGTAAAGGAAAAAAAAGAAGAAAGAAAAAAAGAAAGAGAGGGGTTGGGCTGTGACATCAGACTGCCTGGTTAATATCCTTTGCTATATCATTTACAGGCTGTGTGGCCTTAGGCAAGTGACTTAACGTAACTCTGAGACTATTTATTCCTCCATGAGATGGGGATGATAAATGTTTAGCTCATAGGATTTCATAAGGAGGAAATGAAATTACTTAAAATATTTAGAATACTGTCAAGCGCTTATCACACAGCAACTGTCAGTAGATATTACTCCTGGCCCCTGAAATATGCTGAGTAGCATCCATGGTGTTGTACAAGTAAACTAGTAGTCCAGTACAACCAGCTAAAGAGAGTGGCGCTCAACGATATTAAGCAATTTGCTTGGAACCCGTCCACTGAGGAGAAGCAGAGCTAGGATTCTGATCCAACCCTTTCTGGTTCCCAAGGCTCATGCTCCGTTGCCTCTCAAATGAATCGTCAAGTGCAAATCACATCCATTCCACTGCACAGCACATCACTTAACACCCCAAAATAGAACTCTCGCATATATTAACGAAATGTAGCATTTTGCATACACCCAAGTTGTTATTTTAAAGCCAAATTTGAACAGATAATAAAAATTATAGTAACCCTGGTTTATTAAATGCTGGGTACTTTGCGTACATTACATTATCAGCATCATCATCATTATTATGTCATTGATTTCAATCTGTTATGCGTCTGACGCTGTTGTTAATGTTTTCTACCTGTGCGTCTCAAACTTTAAACTGAATCACCTGAAGATCTTGTTAAAATGCAGATTCTGATTCAGTAGGTTTGGGGACAGCCCGTGAGTCTATGGTTATAATCAGTGCTCAGCTGACACTGCTGTTTTGTAAACCTTATTGAGAGGAGCAAGATTTTATAAGATTTTCTTCTTCAGTCCTCACGTTAATGCTGTTACAAGAATTTTACAGGAACTATTATGCTCATTTTACTGAAGAGACTGATGCTCCAAGAGTTTATGTGTCCTGCCTCGGGGTACGGTGAATGGAAGACAGAACCAGAATTCAATCTGCCATCTCTCTGGGTCCAATGTCCCTTAACACCTTCCTTTAAATACATAGTAGAGTGTATAAAACCTGCTACATGATTTATCACTTTAAAATTCTCACATTTATTTTAGAAACAGAATGCCTTCCATTAGCCAAGTGTTCATGCATATTTTTTGAAAACCTAATTGGATAAAAAAGATGAAAATATTCATCCTTGCCCTCTATGAAAGCAGTCTAGTAGGAAGGCAAAGAAATAAACAAACACTTATAATATGAAGATAATCAGTGCTGGCAAGAGCATAAGAAACCAAGGACTTCAATACAATCTCATAGGAGTTTCAACTGGTACAGCCTTTCTGGTGGGTAATGTGGCTGTATATCAAAATTCAAAATATGTGAATGGATTTATAGAGTAATTTCATTTCTGAACATTTGTCCTAGAAAAAATAGACAAGTGAAGAAGATGTATATATAGGGATGTTCATTACCGTAATATTTAAGAGTAGTGAATAATTGAATGCAATCGAATAATTGAATTTGATATCCATTGAAACAGGTAAGTTATTGTGGACCCATACTATGGAATACTATAGGTCTGTTTAGAAAAATAGTCTAAATCTATATGAATTGACATGGATAATTATCTATAGTATATTTGTATGTGGGAAAAAAGGCATGTTACTGAACATGACACTTGGTAAGACTCCTTGTGCAATGAATGCTTATATAACTGGTAAAATCAGGATATACCGCGTGCTCTGTATACATGGTGTATGTCAGGGGGTGGGATAAATGTAGTAAAGGACTTCCCTTTCTCATATTCTCTGAATATGTAGTCATATTCAAGATTTTACCAAGTGGATATGCTGTTGTATAGTTGGCCATAACCACAAAGATATTGCCATTGTAGAACGAAACGTTCACTGTCAGAAACATCATAGCGGAGGATGCGCAGTGTCCCTGCGAGTGAGAGGCAGGAGCTCCTCTCTGCCTGACCAGGTTTGGGAACCCCCGCAGAGAGGTGACCTTCCAGCCAGAGCCAGAAGGTTAAGTAGGATTTCTTTAGACGGTGAAGAGAGGAAAAAGCACTCAAGATTGGAGGGACAAATTAGGCAAATCGCCGTGACTCAGGGACACCAAAATGAATAGATCCGGGTCCTATCTGCCCCCAAGGACCTCCCAACCAATGTGAGAAGACAATGCACATATGAGACAATTCGCGACTCAAAGCAAGACGATGTAAGCATTTAGGGGGTAATGAGGGTTTGGACAAGAACTTTTCTGGGTAAGAGGATTTAGTTCTTTCCACAGGGGTTCTCAATTTTTCCGCAGCCCCAACACATCTGAATGATAGGGCACATTTCACCATAATGGTGGCACAGAAGAGTTGCAATTCACAAGGAAATTGGGGGCTGGGTGCGTCAGTGTCGCTTTGATAATTCCTGGCACAGAAAGGCACTCTGGAGGGAATGCCTGAGGGACATTGAGTAACAAGGTTGGCTGAAAAAGCTCCTGGGTTTGTGGAGGTTTAGAGTACCTATGCTGAGTGAGAGCTTGGCATCAGGTTCCTCTCCAAGACTAGATCCCTTTCCAAGAGTGGTCATGAATAACGCATATGACACCCTCCTTTTGACTCCCTATATTGTCTGCCAATTTTATTCTAGTATGCAAATAATATTATAACACAAAAGTAATTTTAAAATGAAAATGTTAAAAAAATCACTCATCTTGCACCAATTTAACTTTATACACTTTGTATTAATTATCAAGTCTTTGTTCATAAGCATATACCTTTCTAACAGTAATAATAATACATGTATACTCTGTTCATAGTTTTTTATTACTTAGCATTATAGGTACAAATTTTCCCGTGTAAATAGATAGTCCATAACTGAAATTTTAATGACCGTATTATATTCCACAGAATTGATGTACCATAATTTATTTACCCAGTTGTCAGACATTGAAGCTGCAAATAGTAAGATGGTTTATATCTTCTTTTTATATTTTTGAAAAATTTATTTCTAGGGGCCAGCCCGGTGGCGTAGTGGTTGAATTTGCACGCGCTCTGCTTCTGCAGCCCGCGGTTCGCAGGTTCAGATATTGAGCAAGGACCTACACACCACTCATCAAGCCATGCTGTGGCAGCATCCCACCTACAAAATGGAGGAAGACTGGCACAGATGTTAGCTCAGGGCCAATCTTCCTCGCACACACACACAAAAATTTCTTTACAATAAATTCCCCAGAGATCAAGTTAAAGACTATGAATCATATTTTGTCTCTCAAAAAAGCCAAATTTCCATGACCACTCACCACATGTGTCTATGCAGTTTTATCACAATGTCACTAGTACTTGGTATTATTGCTTTTAAACAAAACGTTTCCTAATTAAAAAAAAAATGTAAAACTGAGACTTGCTATGGTGTGATTTTTAAGGTCTTCACGTGCAAGTGCTAGCGAATCTTTTACTCTGTGGTAGTGTAGAGGTTATGAGAACTCACTGGATGACAGGTCTCTGTAGGTTGTGTGCTTGGGCAAGTTGCTTAATTTACTAATGCTTCTGCTTCTTATCCATAGAATGGGGATAATAGTGTTATCTGGTTGGATTGTTATGAGGATTAAATGAGTTAATACATGTAAAACACCTAGAGTGGTGCCTGGTACACAATCATCACTCAATTTATGTTACATATTATTATTATTATTGTTATTGTCAGTAAGACAAATAGTGGTATTATACTGATGGGAGCAAAGGAGTAGGATTTCTATTTTTTGTTATATAATTGATAGTTCAAATCTTTGGGGATAGAAATATTTTCTCTAATTTATTTACATATATACTGTTTATATATTTACATATTACTGCTTTAATTATTATTAAGGGCACATAGCCACCTATTGATGTCTAATTTCAAGGAGGTCCTTCATCTCTCTCTGTCTCTATTTCTTCATGCACCAAATATGAGAACGGACATACCTTACAAGACTTTTGTGAGGATTTGAAATAATATACATAATTAAATGGAGAAAATTTAATCCTCTTAGAGGCTAATATGAGAATTATCTTAGGAAGAGGGTCTCCTTTGTTCAGAAATTGCCATAATAAGCCCACTTGAGGTAGGTTTTAACGCTTTAAAGAACGAAAAGAAATCATTCTTTTCATGAGATAAGGAAGAAATTTGCTCCTGAGAAGAAGTGAGAAGAGGAGAGTGATGGAGATGGGGGCAAAAAGATGGCAAAGGATTCAGAGTGACATCCTGTGTCACCTGGGGCACCCCAAATTCTCCTAAAGTTCCTATATTCACAACATATGTAGCATGAGTTCATTTTAAAGGAAGAACTAAGTTTGACATGAGAAAGCATGTAGAAAGTCCCAAGGAAACTCAGGTGCCCAGAGCTTAGTTAAAGGAGCATGAGGAGAGGGATGACACAGGATTAATGGGATTTTTCCCATTAAAACTTTGGCCATGCCAAAGTCATAGAATTAGGGAGATCTTAAGCTACAGGGTGCCCCCAATTAGCATGAGGATTATATGGCTATATGTGCCTGGTGCATAGTAATTAATTGCTCAATAAACTGTGGCATAATTTTTAAGAACATTTTTATTATGTTTTACAGTTGACTATGCATTTTCACATACATCATCTCATTTAATCTTATTTAATCTTCACAACAATTTTCTTTGGCATATTGGGGGAAATATTTTTCTCAATCTGTTGTTTTCCTTTTTATTTCAGTTATGATATTTTTTCATTGTGCATATATTTTAAAATTATATGTAATTGAATATGTCAATCTTTTCTTTGTGATTTTTTTCTATTGCTACAAACCTTAGAAAGCTGTCATTACTCCAAGAAACTGGTAAGCACGCAATTGTATCTTCCACTAGTCATCTGATGATTTTATTTTTTTGAAAAATTTGACTCTATGTGATATGTTCATGAAAGCAAATATATGTGGAAGACAGATTACATTTAGTGAACTTCTATGAAATTTTACAATAGCTAGGTGATTTACATGTCATATATATAAATACATTTATGTGTCAGATATATATATATATTTATCTCCATAACAACCTTGTGAGGTAGGTTTTATTGTACCCATCTTATGGAAAACGATGCCAACATTTACTGAGCCCTCACTTCCCACAAGGCTGTCTTTTAAGCACTTTGCAGTTCATCTTCCCAACAGCCCTATCACAGGGGTAATGTCATTATCCTCACTTCATATATGAGGAAACTAAGGTAAAGAGCAGTTAAGTCACTTGGTTGAGGTCACAGCCTTAGCAGAGGACACAGCAGAGTTTTATACCCTGCCAAATCTGATGCCAGAACTACTTGCTTAACCACAACCTAATACAGAAGACCCTGTAGCTCAGAGAGGTTGAGTCAGTTACACAGCTGTTAGGTGAGTCTTCTAATGGTACAGTCTAGGTTCTTTTTACAGCTATACTCTCTGCATCAGTCCCTCTCCCCTTCAGATTGAACAGTCAAGATGGCAATGCCATTAGCACACAGACATCCTGATAATTGCGCTCAACTTTTTGAGCTACGTACATAAACCAATCTATAAGGCAAGAGTGAGCAATATACTCAGAAAAGCAGGAGCTTCAGCAAGTGCCAATATGCTTCCCAGTGCTGTTTCCAGTGAGGGTTTTTGCGCCTGGTGAAAATTAAATGGCTATGTGACAAATTGACCATGAGATAAAGCAATTTCCAAGGGAATAGTAAGAGGAGAAAGAAAAATGATTAAGAAAATGAGACTAACTGGGTGAGACAAGATTAAAGGAGTTAACTGTGTATAGCTGAGCTCGGTGAACGCAGAAGGAGAACTGAAACACCCAGGCACAAGGAGGTCAACAGCTATTCTAAGAGGTGGGAGGGCAAGAATTGTTTTGTATTGTTTAGGGATCACCCCAGTTAAAGATCAAATTAATAGGAAAAGAAGCCAAATCACAAAATCACTAAACAGCATTTACATTACAACCAGGTCATATATAAAGCAAGACAACCAAGGGCAGGCTGGGAGAAATGAGAGTTCCTAAGAAAAACGGGAGTTTGCTGTGCTCTCTCTTTTAAAAGATGCTCAGTTCTGTCAAAAGGCAGACACAGCTTCCAAGAGGCCTCTGTTCTCTTCATGTGGGTCCAAACAGCCACTCTTCCACTATGTGCTCCCTTGATCACTGTGCTCAGGACACAATGTTCTTCATTTGGCCTCTTGACCATGCCTACGATATGCCTCCTTTAGGGCCTTCCCAACTCTGTTCCCTCTTCTCTGAATAATAGTCGTCATCGTTGTCATCATCATAGTCATCATCATTGTCATCAACATCATTAAGCCAGGTCCTCTTCTAACTCCTTCACCTCATTTATCTCCTACAACTCTATATGATAGATTTCATTATTGCTCCTTTTTACACATGTAGAAACGGAGGCACAGACAGTTTAATAGCTTGCTTTATTTCAGACAACTAGATTATTTTTCCTCCATTTCCTTTTCATCTTTTCAACTCTTATTTGTTCTTTCAGTCTCAGCTTTAAGATCACTTTGTTAAGGAAGACAATCCTGACCACCACACCCCAACTATTCAATACTCTCAAAGTAGCTTTGGCATAATTGTCACTGCAAACACATTTCTATTTGTTTGGTGTCTTTCTTTCCTTCAGGTGTCAGCTCCATGGGAGGAGAAAGTTATCGGTTAGGTGAAATGCCTGGCACATAATAGGTGCTTAATAAATATTTATTGAATGAATGAATGTGAATAAATGAATAATATCCAGAATAGAAAGGATGACCCTGCTCTCTTTTATGGTCAGATATGGCTTCTATACTTTAAAAAGAATATATATATATCAATAGGAATGTATTCAGAGGAAATTAATGGGTATCTTTGGATGGCTGTGAGGGTGGCAGCTCAAAGCTATGGCACATATGGAATAGTTGATGAATGAAGGCCATCTACCCTGGGGAAAACAGGTTATGGAGACACATAATTGTTTCAGATATCTAAAGGACTCTCTATGTGTTAGATAGATAATGTGATCAATTGCCTTGGTGCATTAAATAAGCTTACCAAAACCTAATGCTTTCCCACCCTACCTTTTTTTTTTTGGTGAGGAAGATTGGCTCTGAGCTAAGATCTGTCGCCAATCTTCCTCTTTTTGCTTGAGGAATATTGTCCCTGAGCTAACATCTGTGCCAATCTTCCTCTGTTTTGTATGTGGGATGCCACCACAGCATGGCTTGATGTCAACCCACGAACCCCAGGCCACCAAAGAGGAGTGTGTGAACTTAACCTCTATGGCACTGGGCCAGCCCCTCCCACTCCACCTTTTTTTTAAAAAAAGAATTGAAAAGAAAAAAAATTCCATAAACAAATAATTAACTTTCCTGGACCAAGTCTGTAGAATCTTACAAAGAAAAAAAATCTCCGGACAATTGGGGATGTGAATTTTACCTTGACTTTGAGGGACACCAACGTGGCAAAACACAAATCCACATTCCATAAAAACTGGAATATTTTTGAATGGTCAATATTCAACTAAACTGGAATTTATCAAAAATTCATATTTTCAATGGCCAATATTCAACTAAATTGGAATTCATCAAAAAACAGTTTCCAGGAGTTTTGCGATAGATGTCTTCTACACACTGATCATATTTGATTACCTGGTCTTTCAATTATTTGTGGAGCCCAAGGAGCAGCCTGGGGATATCTAAGAATCAGCAATTAGTTCAGTAGGTAGGTGCTCTATCTAGTGGAGCATGAATTATGAGGAGCTACTCATTTTAGCCTGCATTTTGTACAACAGCTACATTTACGTAAGGAGTACTAATTCCTTAGTCTTGCATTCAAGTCTTCAGATTCTTATTTTCAGTGCTCACACTATGCAAGAAACCCTTTGCTAAAGCCGGATTAATTGACCTTTCCCTAGATATCAAGTAGGTTCTCATCTCTCTTCCCATCTTTTCTTTGCCCTATGCTTACCTGAATACCCCCCGACCCTTAAGACATACTTAAGCCATACTTCCCCAGGGAGACTTTCCAGATTCTTCTGGCCGAGGGATCTCTCTAAATCCTTTGTAATATCCTCAAACTCACCTTAGCACTAAGTTAGATAAGGCCGTGCAATTTAACAATATATGGTATGTTTTGTCTCTCTGACAACGGTAGTTTTTAATTGAAGGCGGTTTATTTCTTTTATTTTCAATATCCAGAGGGTACTGTGCAAAAAGCAAATAATTATTGAATGAATCTATAGTGACTTTTACTGGGTTGACAGATGAAAGCATTTTTAAATACATTTTAAATACTTTATCATATTTTATTTATCAATATCCTAACTCATTCCAAAAAAGATTTGAGATAGACCATAAAAAAAGTCAAATACATGTTAAGGTTTTTGGAAAAGAAATAGACTTCAAGCCATGAAAAAGAGGAAACATCAGGATATGCCAGCCAGGTGGGTTAATATGGGGATGAACATTAAAATTGGTTCTGAGTCTCTTGGCAGCCAGGGAGACACGCAGATGATGCATTACATCATCTCTTACTATCTGATAAAATGTAGTAGACCAGTTCTTTATCATGTTCCTTATACTAAATGCTAATAGAATCTTATTTTCTGAGATGTTACATAAGGGGTCACTAGGTAAAACAATGTTTTCAACATATTTTACAACAAATGCATATGGATTTTTCTTCTGATGTTTAAGTGAACCTAGAATTGAGACTGCTTAGAGATATAAATACATAATGAGAGACTTAGAAAAGCTCCCTTACATATATATATATATATTTTTTTTTTAATTGGTCTTTTGAAATAGACAATTTAGGGAGTTTTTCAATATCTCCATCCTTTGTCATTGCTCTCTTCAACCTATGACTTATGAAGCTTAGCTATTGGGTCATTATCAACTATACTCTCCATTCTTATAACTTTATATTCATTTGACTTACAGTTATTGGTAATAATTAGACAATATCTATTCAGTGCTTTAGAGTTCACAGAATAGCTTACTATCCATACAGAATATGTTACTATCCATTATTAAATGTGACCCTCACAAGAACACTAAGTGTTGTTACTACCTCCATTTTTTATGTGTGAAAACTGACAGGGTAAGAGCTGGAGAACAGACACCTGAGTCCAGTCCGCATACATAATGTATACATTAACAAGACGGGGGTGGGGGGCGGGCTGAAGATCATGATGGCGCTTCCATTCTTTCCCAAGATAATCCATCTTGAAATAGCAGTGCCACCTAGTGGTTATTTTAGACACAAAAGGAATAAGGATGTTTCAAGATGGCCCTTGGAGAGTGCAATTAACATTTTATGCTATCCTGACATGCATTATTTGAGCTTAGAGCATTTCCTGCTAGTCGACAGATTCTGACCTTTCAATATGGAAAGTGCACCACGTCTACCCAGAGTTAGTCAAAGCTATTGATCCTGATAAATGATTGGACCTCAACCAGTGGTTCTCCTCCAGTTATTTAATGCTTCAGAAAGCCAGCAATGTAACCTGAAGAGGTCAAGTTTGTTTAGGAAGGACCATTGACAAGGTATCAGAAAGCAGCTGACTGGTATGTGCATGTGTCAGAGAAAAACACGACATGTTTTTCTGTATGTATCCTGAGAAAAGGGACACTGAAATATTGTCCCACAAATAAGATGGGGTCTGTGGATAGCAATAGTAGCTATTAACTAATGTGGTGCCTCACATTTTAAAGGTTTTAAGACCATCTGACATACATTATCTCATGGCTCTCCTATAAATGACAGGCAGTGCGTGTTTGTCTTTGTTGGTTCATGTCATTAGCTTTGTTTGGAATACTCTCTCCTGTCCATCTGCACACTGAAGAGTCAACCAGTGTGCCACCTTCTCCTTTAAGTTTTTACTGACACCTCCCCCCGCCCTTAGCTTATCACTTTGGACTGCTAGTTTTCTTTTTATCCAGGTCTCACCACACCTCACTGTTACTTCTAACACTTATTTTCTTGGTCTTATTTATATAATTTTTGCCTATATGTTGCATCCTCTACTAGATCAAAAGCCTTTGGGTATCTTAATCTCATTGGTTACTCTGAACAATATGCCCTATAACTGGCTCAGGGCCTATTATCATGAACCCCAGAGCCTCCCGGGTAGCTGACCCTTATTCTCTTTCTGTAGGTCAAAGTTTAGGAATGCATTTAGACCAGTATTGTCTGAGAAAGCTGAGAGTGATAAATGAGAACTATTTCCAAGACTGAGGGTAGAATGCTGTACTCTGTTCTGTTAGTCATGCTGTATATTGCACAGACCAAAATTTGATAAAGTGCACCTGGATGATAGGGGATGACCCCCAGCACAGATTTGCTCTGGTCTTAGATACATAAGGCTGATCTTGGGGTGCAGATGGGGCAGGACTGAACTTTCTATAGCTTTGATCTGATCTTCACTCACTTGCAACTATGAATCCCCCAAGTGAGGATTCTGAAATTCCAAAACTTGCACCTCTTCCTGTCCTGTATAACACTGCTGATTCCTCTACTATCTTTACTGCACTAACTTTTTCATATTTTAGATAATTCAAGCTTTATTGACCCAAGTGATGTCCAGACCTGTCATCCTATCATTCTGAGCTACTACTGTTAGCAGTGCCCATGTCCTTAGAATAATATTTGGTCCAGGGTATGAATCTCATATATGATTGTTGAATAAATGCAAGAATAAATGAATGAATAAATACATGAATTACCAAATGAATAGAGGAAGGAATGTATGCAAGAAGCACATGAGATGATACAACATTTTTATTTTCATTTACTCATTTATTCAATAGACATTCACGAGGTACTTCTGAAGAGCCAAACTCTGAAAGGTGTTGGGGGCATGTGTTTGGACACAAAAGTCAAGTGTAACAAAGTGGTATAAACAAATCTGACTAGGGTGGTGTGTTTCTCCTCCCACTTCACGGGACATAGCTCAGCACCCAATGAGTCTGACATCTGCCCATGCCTATACCAGGTAGTTGGAAGGTGGCTTGGGCAATAGAGAACTGTGACATTGAAAGCACAGAAAAACAAAGGAAAGACAGCAAGCAGCCATGGTACCACCACCAAGTTAAACACTTGACATTTTAGTATATAATTCCAAGAATATTAATAAAGCAGAAGCACATACATGCTAATGTTTATGGAGCTCTTAATATGTGCTGGGCATTAGGCAGTATTCCTCTTTGCAAATGTCATATTATTTAACTGCTCTCATAGATGCTGTACTGCACCTTTCAGAGCTCCCCTTCAGGACTGAAGGACAGATTTTCCAACTGCTGGGAAGGTTGTCTTGCTGGCAGTGCTCAGATGTCACCTCTCATCAAGTACTGCCTCAGCTGTAAAGAACTGCCTCCCAAACTCTCGCCTCCATTCCAAGGCCAGCCTGCATCCAATACTGACCCATATGGGGGAATGAAGGGCTGTCCCCACCCAACTTGGGATTCCGATGGACAGTCCCAGTTGCAGAGCTCCTCATGGGGGTGGTTTTGTTGTAACTTCTCCCTCTGCTCAAGCCAGTCACCATTTTTTCTCTGCAGGTGCTGGTCCTGAGAAGAGTCCTCAGTCAAGTTTCTTATGCTAACTTCTGTGTCAGTCAGCTTCCTGGGGGAACCTTCAACCTGCAACGACTACTTGAGAGCAGGTAACACTCTTACAACATATTTTAAATGACCACTTTACAGATAGTGAAACTGAAGTAGAAAGGTGTAAGCAAGTTGCTCTAGGTCTTGCTGAAAGGAAAGGGCTGAGCAGGATTCCAAGGTCATCTGACTGTTGAGATTCAGTAGTGTAACAAGCCAACTAAAGAGTCACTTGTTAGAAAAAGAACTGATTTTGGTATCTATGTTTCCTACTCAAGGAAGAAAAGGGAATTGTGTCTCTTCAGGTATGAGCTTCTCCCTCCCACCTTCTCCCACTTTCTCCCATCCAACAACCTCCTAGACAAACAGGGATTTTGTTTTGTAGCTTTAGCATTTCAGACTCAGCCAGGAAGACTGCATTGGGCAGTCTCAGACCTGAAGCGCACGGAGGCTAGTGCTTGGAGATGAGAGCCTACAAGAGGTCCCAACCTTGGAGAGTCAAATGCCCTGAGGCCGAGGAGGAGACTTCAAGCCCTTCATGTCAAGGATTTGCATCCTGTTTCCACAGAGCTCCTGGGAGCTGTGGCAGGACCTCCAGACAGTGGTGTATAGATGCAGCAGGGAGTCCACACTAAGAGTCATGGTTTTAGAAGCTGCAGCAAAATATCCTCATACTTAGTGTGTGGAAAACCGGCTTTGGAAAGAAAAAATGGGTTTGGATTGTGAATATCTCTAAAATGGTATAAGGAACCAATTCCTCCCCCAGATTATGGCAGCACATAAGCTTAAGTTTCCTGTAGCATCCCAAGGATGCCACCCACTAATGTCTGAGAATGAATTTAGCACCAGTCACGTAGGTGGATGCTGTTAATTTTATTCAGAGAAATACAAGACTGTAACATGTCCTATGCTTAAATGCTGTGGAATGAAATATAATTTCTTGTGGCGCAGCGGTTTAGTCCGCGCTTGGCAGCCCGGGGTTCGCGAGTTCGGATCCCGGGCGCCCGCCGACGCACTGCCTGTCAGCCATGCTGTGGCGCCGTCCCATATAAAGTAGAGGAAGATGGGCACGATGTTAGCCCAGGGCCAGTCTTCCTCAGCAAAAAGGGGAGGATTGGCAACGGACGTTAGCTCAGGGCTGGTCTTCCCCACAAAAAAAAAAAAAAAAAAAATAGATATACACAGCTAAAATAAATAATATATTACACTTTTAAATTGATTAGTTATCCTTTTATGTTGTCATTTTCAATGTCTGCATGGAAATCCATTATATGTGTTTTGATAATCTAACAATTGGTTTAATTAACGAATCTAACATCTCTCTTAACCATTAAAATTAATTTCAATTTTTCTTTTTACAACTAGCATTGTGGTAAATATCCTTGCACAATGTTTTTGTTCACTTCCAATATTATTTATTTAAGATCAACTTTTAAAAATGGAAATGCTGAGTCCTATAGAAAATGCACATTGTTAACGCTTTGATACACATTCCCTATTTACTCTACTGAAAGTTTGATCCCATTTAACACCCACCAGCCCATGTTCCCTTACTCTCATCAACAGATATTCTTCTTTAGCCGTTGCCAATTTTATGTGAAAAAACATGGCCTTTGATTATTCTCAGGTGTCAACATTCACTGCTTGCTTCAAACACTTTGAGTTTTACAAGATGCCCAGTGCAGACTCTCAGGGTAGATGTATATAAAAGGGCCACATTTGCAGAGATCCAGTGCTTTTTGTAAATTCTTTATTTTCCCTGCCAACTATGACTGTCTTGTCTAGGATTCCTCAGCTAGAACCGACAAGTTGGATGAAAATAATAAACAAAACTGGGTTAGATAATAGAACTCAGCCCCTCTCTCTCTCCAAATCAAAGCTGCCTTTCCTTGCATTATATCCTTAAAATACAAAGGCAACAAAAGACAACATCATAGGCATTGATCTTGGAGTGTGGACAGTTCAGAACAGCACAGAAAGGCATACATCAAACCCTCTCAGCCTCCAGGGATAGACTGTGACCTTTACAATAATTGCTATGTTTCGCCTCCAGGTCAACACCTCTGTTTTACCCAATAATTGTGGAGATGCAATGGAAACTTCTTTTTATTAATTTGTTCATTTATATATTTATTTAAGATGTTTGTACTGAGCACTTACTTTGTGTCAAGACTCTGTACCAAGTTCTTTATTTTCATAGTTATCTCTTTAAAACTCATGTAAAAAAATCAAGCTTTTGAATGTAATTTTAGTACCTGTATTATTTTCCTGGGAGCTGCTGTAACAAAGAACCACAAAGGCTTAAACTGCAAAAATTTATTGTCTCACAGTTCTGGATGGTAGAGGTCCAAGATCAAGGTGTTGGCAGGACTGGGTCCTTCCGAGGGCTGTGAGAATCTGTTCCAGGCCTCTCTCCCAGCTTCCAGTGGTTGGCTGGCCATCTTTGTCATCCCTCGGCTTGTGGAAGCATCACCCTGATATCTGCCTTCATCTTCATTTGGTGTTCTCCCTGTACTTTTGTCGGTGTCCACATGTCCCCCTTTTATAAGGACACCGGTCGTATTGGAGTAGGGCCCACCCTACTCCATTATGACCTCATCTTAACTAGTTACATTTACAATGACCATATTTCCAAATAAGGTCACATTATAAGGTACTGGGGGTCAGGACTTCAATATATGGATTTGTGGAGAGACAGAATTCAGCCCACAACAGTATCCCATTTACAGACATGACAGCTGAGGCTCAGAGCACACGATGTGTGTGAGGGACGAACATCGAGGATTAGCTCTATGTAGGCCACTGTTTCTGTACATGAGAGAACAGGAGATGAAGTCGTCACACTTCTATCACACCAGGAGATCCTGCGAGTTCAGAATGATAGACACCTGATAGAGCTGTGCGTGAGGCTGAGAAAGCAGGTAAGCACTAAAACGGCAGGGAGTTTTGAAGGCCAAATTGAGGCGTTTGGTATTAATTTTGGACAGAGTCATAAAAAGTTTATGAGCAAGTGAGTGAAATAATTAAAGTTATGTAACTAGTAGTTAAATATTGAATAAGGTCTATATTTCTCAGAAAAAAACAGTTTTATAGTCACTGCCTTATCTCCCTAATATTCATTATCATTATATTTTAGCTTATATTAGGGTCTAACTCCCTTGGTGACAAGTATCACAATTGAGGTGGTGGCAAAGCTAGGGGTAGAACCTAAGACTTCTGACTCCTGAGAAGTTTATCTTTCTTCTATACTTTATTGCAGCTCTCTGATTCTCTGACACCAACAGTGTCCAACAATTCAGTCCTGTTCGGACACTTCCGGGAGTTGGCATCTGGTTTAAGGGCTCAGTCACAGGTTTAAGGGCTCAGTCCCACAAGACTGCCCTCACTTCAGTCACCAGTCATGAGTTCTGGGTTCCCAGGCTACCTGCACTCCTGTCCAACTTGGCTACAAATTCAGGGGTTCTCACAACCCCCACTCAAATTAAATAATTTGCTAGAAATACCCACAGGACTCAAGAAAACACTTTAGTTATGTTTACTGGCTTATTATACAGGATACATCTCAGGAACAGCCACATGGAAGAGATGCATAGGGCAAGGAATGGGGAGGGAGTCCCATGGAGCTTCGATGTCCTCTCTGGACATGCCACCCTCCTAGCACCTTGATGTACTCAACGACCCGGATATTCTCCGAACTTCATTGTTCAAGTGTTTTTATGACCCAATCTCCAGCCCCTCTCCCCCACCAATGGTCAGAGAGGAGAAGGGGGCTGAGAATTCTCACTCTGTAATGTGTTTGGTCTTTCTGGTGACCAGCCAACATCCTGAAACTATCTGAGGGTCTCACCGTGAGTCACCTCATTAGCATCGACACAGGGATGTTCAAAAGACATTCCTAACACTCAGGAAATTCCAAGAGTTTTATTAGAATCTCTGTGCCAGGAACCAGAGACAAAGAGCAAAAACATATTTTGATTAAACCAAAGCAGCCCTAGAGTGATAGAGTATATATAATTTTTTTTTTTTTTTAAATCACAAGCATTTTCGCCACATGGTTATTCTTTGTCTCATCCATGTCTCCAAATTAAGAGAAAAAAAAGATTAGGAGTTCTTTAAAAGATGCAATGCCTATGGCTTATTAAATACCTATTACATGCCAGAAAATGCACAAAGTGTTGTGAATAACACTAATCTGATTATATGTTATGAAAATGTCGATTAGTAATTCTAGACCATTTGGTTTCCCAGATACCTTTTCCGGGGCTTCAGCCTTGGAGAAAAAAACAATCAGCTTAGATTTGTCCACCACTTAACAGTGTATATGTCATGACCTTTATCGCATTTGAACTCCTAGCCTGGCTAATCTCCCTCCTGGGGTCTAGACCTTATCTCTTTGCATCCACAGGACCTATTTGCCTTAGTTGGCTTAGTGGAACCTAGATTTGAATCCTTAGTGGTCTCAATATTTAAAAAAAAAAAGCAAATTAAAAAAAAATCTCTTTCTGTTCTCCAAGATATAGATGACTCCCATGGACCTCCCTCTGCCTGGGCCACTTGCCTTACTGAATTTTCTAGTGGTCATCCTCCTTCTCACCCAACCCCCAATATGTAGCCATACTCCCAGCCCAGCTTTGTTTTTGATAGCTACAGTAGTATTGTGAAACAGCAGTGACAGAGAGTGAACAAAATTCTGGAATGGTCCTTTTTATAATTAGAACCAATAAAACCATACTGGTCATGTGACCTGCAGCACATGGCCAAAGGCAGCCCAAAGGAACAAACTAACAATAGCCCCATGTGACAAATAGATGCTATAATTGATTGAATCACAGGGATCCTTGGCATAAACCATACCAATTCTGATAGGTTATTACCTGGCTCCTAGTGAGACAGATAATGGCAGTGCGATGCCAAAACACTTCATGATGGTGGGAAGTCTGACCTTCCAGACCAGCAGGAATACTTTCAGGGGGTGCTGGTGAACTGGGCCTTGAAGGAAACCAAAATCATGTCACATAAGGAATGATTAGCTTATAGGAAAGTCATGGGGGGAATCATTTCTACCTCAATTTATCAGAAAGGCTGTATGATGTAGTGGGTAGAAGTAAGAGAAGGAGACAGATAATTTTCTGTCCAAAGATGATCCTGGGTACATTGTTGGATGATGAGTTCCCGTCCTGGACACATTTAGGGAGAGATTGGAAGAACTTTTGAAAGAAATGTTATTGAGAAGATCCAAATAGGATGAGATTTTGGCCTTTATAACTTTGCATCTCCCTTTGATTTTTGAGATTCTGTCTTTCTGGGGTCCACACACCTCCAATCCCAGCCATTTATGCACATAAAAAACTATGAAAAAAAAAGCCACTAGGAGAATAGTACGTCTCTGAATTCCATATGACAAAGACAGGCTCATCCTTTTGATCCTGCTGTCTCCCTCTGGTCTCACTCAGCCCTGTGTCTCCAGGACAGTAGTTCCCAAAGAATGCTGAGTGTAGCTTGCTTGGAACATGTCCCGCACCAGACAGCTCTGATTCAGCTGAGGTACGAGATTCCTGCCTCCTTGCCCCATCAATCACCAGCTTCTCCATTATGGGAAAAAGTATACTAGAGAAATGAAAATGGAAAAACAAAGTGAAAACACAGAGGAGCACAAATTGTCCAACCATGATGGCTGGTAACATTTCAGCCTCTCTGGAAGGCCAGACATAAGCTGGCAGAGAGGACTTTTTGCTGGGAAGGGCAGTAATTACTTCACTAAGCTGCATTCAGGAGAGGAGATGAGCCTATTTTTAAGAGAATATGATAATTACCCAAACCACTCTTGTGAAAAAGAAAGCAGCACTATGAAATCCTCCAAAGTCAATGGTAGTCCATCCAGAATAATTCCAAGTTATCTCTGACACAATGAAAACCCTGTAGATAAAGAGAAACAAACAAATCCAGTACTCCCATGTGATTAATGACCTGAAATATGCCTGGCTGTTCCCACAGGCCCTGGTCCCACCAGCATCTCAATCAGAGACAACGTACTGACCTCTATAGTCTCTGTTGATTCAATTACAGTTCTGTCTACCCGGGAAAAGTATTGGACAGGTGAGCATTTCACCTCCTCATCACTTCCAATCTGGGTTTCCATAGAATTCCTTGATGAACTTATAGTTCAATAGAATTCATAACCAAATAACCAAGTGCTAACTCTGTGGCCTGTGCTAGGAATTATAGAGATGAATTAGACAGGATGTTTTCCTTCAAAAAGATCAAAGGGAAAGACATAGAGAGAATATTCTAATATAAAGTACTACATATTAAGCCTGTGCAGGATGATGTGCAAGCTTGAGGAAGATTACTGCCTCCGGTCTGGAGCTTCAGAAGAGATTTCCTGCTGAAGGATGAAGTGAACAGGAGTAGTTAACTCACAGATCCTCTTGGTCATTGAAACTTACACTGGTACTTCCTCTACTCGTCTATCGACATCAACTCTCCATGTCATCCTCTTCCCGGATGTTAACATTAACTATGTGAGTGTGTGTGTTGTATTGACAGATTTGACAGACGAGGAAACTAAGACTCAGTGACTTTCAGTGACTTTCCCATAACAATATTGGGGGCAGGACTTGAGTCCAGAACATCTGACAATAAATTTGGAGATTTACATCAAAACTGTCTATGGGCTATGCATTTGTTTGTATTTCATCTTCTTCTCAGAAATGATTGTTCTACTCTCCGCAATCTAAGGTCCTTCTTAACTACAAAGAAGGAAGCAGCTCTTCTATAAAAATGTCACAGGAAATGTGTTATACTAATTCCAGACCCCTTGCACGGATTAACAATGAATGACCCAACAATCAGCCCAAGCTATTCTGCTCTTCTGTGTCTCCATTTGTGAAGTGAGCATCATCACTGCCCAAGTTCCACTACTCAGCTATAGAGACCTCCAGTCCCTCTCCATTTCACATGGCTGTCTTAGTCATCTTTCATGTCTCTTTCCTCTTTTCCTTTGGAAAGAGTTAGCCATTGCTCCAGAGACCCAGTTCTTTCCCTGTCAGCCTTTACAATATTTTTCTATATCCTCCACTAGATGGGACTATGTCTGCCATATTCCCACTGTATCCCTAGCGGATAGCCCTGTGCCTGACATATGGATTTTTATAGTTTATTCAGCAGTTTTGTGTTGAGAAAAAAGTTATATGTTTTAAGGTAAAATTGCAGCACAGATGCAAACTTTTACATTTCTAATTCATTTAATATTAGCACAATTTATCTGGATGAGCACTCCATACGTTAGGATTAAAAAATCTCCTCCCTCTTTGCCTGGGACTCATATGCTATTTCCTCTGGCCTCTACACTGGCTTGTCTTTTCTATCTCTTCTGCTTTTATTCTTTGAACATTCTCTTTCCTATTTCCTCTTCTGATGCTGAGATGTGCCATCTCTGATAAATTCTGCCAATTACAAATAGTTATTCTACAATTTTCAGAGCATAACAGGTATTTTGGATGGCGATATTAAATGCACTCAGATAACAAAACCAGTCTTCCTTTCTTTCCCAAATCGGGCCTCTGAATGATGCTCTCACATAAAAGGGCCAACTTAGGAAAGACAGACACGCCCAGACTCTTCTTGCCATTTTAACTATTGAATTGTACCAGCCCAGCATCACAAAACCTTCCCTTGGGGATAAAAGCTTGGGCTTCAAACCAGGTGGATCTGGGGTCTAATCCTGGACCTACTGTGTCCTAGTTGTAGGATTTATTGAATCTCTCTGGGACTCAGTTTCTCACAATAATGTCAGTCCCACTATGATTGTTGTAGGTTAAAAATGAGAATATATATACAGAAAGCTTGACACGTGTACTCAAATGTTTGCTCTTAATTTCTCTCTGAATCTCTCTCTCTCATGCATACATTTACTCACTAACTCACATAGTTGTTTGGTGGGCAAAATTCCTGTGATAAATGGCAGTTATACATACAGGAGAATACCCATTCCTCCAGAGAGAGAGAGAGACTCTCAACACCGATAATGGCACTCAAAAAAAAACTATTCCAAGGGCATCCTCATCCAGGAACTCTGTGGCTCCTGCATCCTCAGTCGTTCCCCCGCCCAGTCATGGGGCAGACTTTGCTTATTCCACATTGCTGTGTGTGTCCTAATTCCACAATTTAATGATCCATCTCAGTGGCCCGGCCTTTCTTCCTTGAATGCTCCCCTGCTCCTCTGCCTTCTCCTTTGAGCTCCTGGTCACACTTTTTATATAACAGAATTACAGCTCAGGCTGACTCCTCAGTTCCCAGATTGCAGAGGTTACCCTTTTAATGGCAGTGAGTTCTTTCAAATTCCTGCTTATTTTTAGTTAGCAATGCCTGAAGCTGGCCTGCCACAGTATAACTTTCAGCTCGGAAGAAAGAAACAGGCCCAGGAAACAGAGAAGTAATAGGAATCCCATTTTCATGCAAATTGCCTCAATGACAAAGAAATGTACTGGAAGAGACTCGTTCCTGCATTCCTGAGAGGTGACACTGGCCTTTGAAAATGTCCAGCTCCACATTTAGAAGAGATGTAGATGAAACTGGCTCATTATACCATAGTTTCAGGCCCTCTAAACATACCAGTAACTCACCCCCGTCGCCTGTGTTTATGGCTCATTTCTGATATTTTGATTGGCAGGATGGGCCTTCAGCAACACTTTTATTTTTAAAAAAATGTCTGCCTTCAGAAAACCACACTCCTCAGCCTAGCACCCAAGACAATATGCTTTCAGTAAAAAGTACTGGTAGCTACTGTCCATCCGTCAGAATCTTCTCTTCCCACATTGCCATTGTGGTTGCTGCAGGCAGATACTACTTATGTGCCTGGTGCAGCGCTGAACACCACAAATATGATTTTATTGTTATCATTTAATTAATAATAGTTTTAAAGAATGAATACTAATTAAAACCTTATTAAATTAACCTATTTCATCATTTATTATCATAAAATAACTTTTAGTCACCACAAGCCTGCCAAGTACCTTAAATGTGCACCTGCCAAAGTCCCTAGTGGCTCAGGGCTCTTCCAAGATGGGTGAAGTCATCTCCGCAGTTCCTCCTGATTAGGTGACCCCTCCTGCCTCTCTCGCTGCCCCCCTCTGCTGCGAGACATCCTGAGGGTTGTGAGGATGAGGAGGGGAAGGACATCTCATGCTGACCTATTGCCTAGCTGTGCCAGCAAAGAACATACTAAGTGCTTTATACTTAGTCTTTTATTTAAATCTGAAATGACCTTATAAAAAAAGTATCACTAGTCCTGAGTACGGAGAAGAAAACTGAGACTCAGAGAATTTAGGGAAGTTGAAAAGCCACTGTCTTGGTTTGTATTCCCCGGAAGCAGGAAGACCTTTTACACCTGTGGAAGTGAAGTATCACTGTGGTCTACTGGGACCCACTGGAGCTCAATCCAACAGTGAAACTCTGGTTTTACTGGGTTGTCTCATTAGAGAGATAAGAAAGCTGGGCTGTCATTCACAAGCTTCTGTCAGTAATTGCTTAAGGGCTGCTCCCAGAGGTGTTAGTTTCTTGCCCCTTCCAGTCTGCCAAGGGGCTGGGCAGAGTGGTCCTTTCTCTGCTTCAGAGAAAAATCCTCGTTCAAAGAAATGCACATACAGACATCCAGAGATAGTGGCTGCCCACTGAAGTGATAGGGCCTAAGAGATATAAGGAAATGAGGGACCAACAAAATTTGCTACAGCCACCTAGCTTGTAAAGACCAGAAGAGGAATTCAAACCCAGGGTTATCTGGCTCCAAAGTGTAGAGTGATTCCACTATAGTGTACAATATCATATGCCTATAGCAAGAGCAGGATTAAATATAATTGGAAAGATGTTTGCAGTCTGTACTCAGGATCTACATCATGGATGTAGAACAGAGTATTAAATTGGCCAAATATTCAGTACACAATCTGAGGTCATAGCCTGGTAACAAAGGATGTGCCTTTTCCCCCTCAAACCACCATTCACTGCAGGAGAGAACAGATCATCTTGATGTCCTGATCAACATGCTGCCTCCATCCTGCCCCCAGGTCTTGCCTCTATGGAGCTAGCGAACCCTTGTGTCAGCTGGAAGAAAGAAGAGCCCCAAAATGACTAATGCTTGTAGCTTCCTAAGAATGTAGTCTCTCCAGAAGAGGACTTCTCTCATCCTCTGCACCATCACACCTCCCAGAGCTGCTGGAGGGAAGATTTGCCTCATAACTTCCATATTAAACAATTATCCACCTTCTTCTAGGAGACTGTCAGGACTACTGATGGTATCTATCTGCCCTTCATCCTTCTTTAGAAGATCTGCTATTGCCTGAACCCCTTCCCTCACCCCATCCCCTAGTGTTCTACAATCACCTAGGTCTTTCGTCGTGCATTCTGGAACCCACAATCGGCCAACAGCACACTCTTCTAATTCCTCAGGCTGCTCTCTCAAAGTTCTCATTCCTTTCACCTCTTGTCCTACCTTTCCAGCAACTATAACTGCTTTCCCTGCAGCTATTTTTAGTGTGGATCTATTTGCTTTTATTCCCCATGTCAGGAACTGGGTGTTAGCTGTCCATTCTTGCCATTCTTCCAAACATTTTCTTTTCCCTTCTTCCTCAAAAACCTTACTCCTTTGAAATTGATTCCATTAGACTATATCACACATTCCTCTTGCCTGTTGCTGTCAACTACCTGCCTCTTCATCAATCCCTTGCATTCACTGATGATTTTAACATCTGCTTTGCTGTTCTTATCCATCTTTATCACTGTCACCCTGTCACAGTGATTTCAAGATTCCTTTGGATGATCCATTCAACACTTAGTCCTCTCTGATCTTTGAAGTAGGCTCTAGTGATCTTTCCACAACCCATCTCAGACACCCACTTGTGCACTCATACCACTAGCCTTGTCAACACCAATAACTGGACCCTATCCCACAATTCTTTCACCACTTTCTCCATGTCCAGCTCACTTACATTTTTACTCCCATTCCAGTCTCTTTCATCTTCATTAAGATCTTCTATCTTCCTCCTTTTGTTTCCTATCCACTTCATTCCTTCTTTTTCTCACTTTCCTCCTTACCCAGCTTACGTCTCATGGTTCAGCACTATAACCACTTCTTTGTAACCATCGTTAGTTATTTTCCCTTTATCTTGCTTTCTTGGTGGAACACTAACCCTAGTTAAATCTAACTACACATCAACTCTGTTCCTGCACAATTAAACATTCTGAGATGCACACAGCTTTGTTGTCTGGTCTCACTTTAAAAGTATGGCCACAGGGGCCGGCCTGGTGGCATAGTGGTTAAGTTTGTGCACTCTGCTTCAGCAGCCCAGAGTTCATGTGTTCGGATTCCAGGCATGGACTTACACACCGCTCATGAAGCCATGCTGTGGCGCGACTCACATACAAAATAGAGGAAAAATTGTCATAGATGTTAGCTCAGTGACAATCTTCCTCAAGCAAAAAGAGGAAGATTGGCAACAGACGTTAGCTCAGGACCAATTTTCCCCATCCCCCAAAAAAGTATGACCACAAATCCCAATGGGTATTCCAGAATTCCTGGTTATCCTAATACCCTTCTTTAATGCATCTGTCTTCCCACTCTTTAGATGAATATTTTACATTTTTGCCTCTCTTCAAACCTACTTCTCCGCCTTCGCTTTCCTTACCTAACACTTGGCCTAGAAAATAGAGACAGTTTGACTGTCATGCATTAAGCCATCATGGACGCATTCATTCCACAAATATTTAGCTTACTTTGAGTCAATCATTGATCTAGGTAATGGGGATAGTGGTGAACAAATATGTGAAGGCCTCTCAGTCTTGGCACTTTCCTTCTATCACCATACCTACCACTGCCCACCCCACATTACTACCCAAATTCTGTTCTCCTCCTGTTGGAATGGATGGTCCCTTCTCTCATCTAAGGCCAACCCTCTACTTGAGGCCTGTATCCTAACCCATCTCACCTTCTCAGGGAATTTGCTCCTGCAATTATGCCCTGTGTTCCCTAGCATCAACTTCTACTTCTCTACTGGATCATTTCTAACAATTTACAAACATGCTCTAGTATCATCTATCTAAAAAATAAAACAAACCAACAAAAACTCTTTCATGACTGCACACTTTCCTCTAGTTATTATCTCATTTTTAAGTTCCCCTTCAAGCAACACTTCTTCAAAGAGTTGTTTATAAGCATTGTTTCCACTTTCTCACATTTTTTTCTCAGTCCATTCCAGTCTGTTTTCTCCCTTGTGATATATCATATCACCAGTGATCTCCAAGCTGCCAAATCTTATGGTCATTTCTCTGTCTTCCTATATTTTATAGCCTAAAGGTTAAGAGGGTAAGCTCTGGAGACAGACCTCCTGGGTTTAAGTCCCAGTGTTGCTATCTCACATGCTATTAACAGCCATGTGACCTTGGGAAAGTTATCTTTCAGTTTCTTGATTTCCTCATCTGAAAAGTGAGTATAACAATTGTAGATATCTCTTAGATTTGTCATGAGAATAAATGTGTAAATACATACAGTGTTTGAATTGTGTGCCAGATACAGAGTAAGTGCTCAATTAATGTTGGCTATTATGATGACGATAGTAATTACTACTACTGATACCACGGTAGTAGTGATATTAGAATTCTTACCTTACTTGACCACTAAGCACCATTTCAGACAATGGAGCATGCCCTTCTTGCACTTTCTAACCTTCCCCAGCTCCTCCTCTGTTTGACTTGCAAATAGAGAGCTCTAGGGACTGGCCCAGTGGTGTCGTGGTTGGGTTTGTGCACTCCGCTTTGGTGACCCAGGATTCACTGGTTCGAATCCTGGCTGTGGACCTATGCACCACTTATCAAGCCATGCTGTGGTGGCATCCCACATGCAAAATAGAGGAAAATTGGCACAGATATTAACTCAGGGCCAATCTTCCTCACAAAAAAAAAAAAAAAAGAGAGAGAGAGAGAGAGAGAGCTCTAGACTCAGTCTCAGGAATCCTATTCTTCTCTATCCACACTCTCTCCTTTGATGATCTCATGCAAGCCTATGGATTTAAATAATCTCTATATGATAACAGCTTCTAAATGGATTCTCTTCTGAGGACAACACTGATACACTAGAGGCTTACTTGATAGCTCCACTTGAAAGTCTAAGATGCATTTCAGACTTGACAGAATCACTAAAACCCTTGCATGTGCCCCCAGTTTCTTCCAAATCCTTAGTAAATGGCACAACCATCCATCTAGTTGATTAAACCAAAACTTGAGTTGTTCTTGATACCACACTTTTCGTTTTCTTCCATGTAATGGACTGGATGTTTGTGTCCCCTCAAAATTCATATGTTGAAGTCCTAATACCCAGTGTGATGGTATTTGGAGGAGGGGCCTCTGGGAGTTGTTTAGGGTTAGACGAAGTCATGAGGGTGGAGCCACCATGATGGGATCAATGTCCTTGTAAAAAGAGAAGGAGACGGGAGCTCTCTCTCTCTCTGCCATGTGAGGATACAGCAAGAAGGCATCTGTCTGCAGACCAGGAAGAGAGCTCTCACCAGATACAATCTGCTGGCACCTTAACGTTGGATTTCCCAGCTTCTGGAACTGTGAGAAATAAATGTTTGTTGTTTAAACCACCCAATTTATGGTATTTTGTTATAGCAGCCCCAGCCAATTGACACCATACTTCCAATTAATTCATTCTTTCAACCAATATTTGTTGAGCACCCACTGTGTGCTAGTCATTCTTCTAGCCACTACTGATACAGATATTAATAGAACAAAAAAATTCTTCCCCTCTTGGAGCTTACATACCTGTCTTTTGACTTCACCCTGAAAATAAATTCAAATCTGTTCCCTGTTCTCTATCTCCACACCAACTCTCAGCCACCATCCTCTTTCACTGGGACAGCTGCACTGGCCTCATTACTCTTCGCCTCACTTCCACACTTGCCCCTTTACGATCCAGTCTCTACACAGCAACAGAATGACCTTGTGAAAATCCTGCTTATATTGCTGCAGGGTCTTCCCATTTTGTTTGTAATACAATCTTATATCCTTACTTTGACTTATCTCTGTAACTTAATCAGCTCCATGACTCTGCTTTGCTCACTGGGCTCCAGGCATACTTGCCTTCTTTCCATTCTGCTTTAGAACTATTACATCAGATCCTAGTTTACATGTCACCTCTTCAAAGAGCCTTCCCTGGTCATCCAATATAAAGTAGCCCCCCGTCACTTTCTTAAGAGTTACTCTGGAATATTGTCAATGGTGTCTCTCCTAAAACCCCTTTGTATCTTTCTCAGAGCACTAAGTACTTTAAATCTTCTGTTTTCCTCATTTATGAGATTAATGTGCTAATATTTTCTCCCCAGACTTTAAGTTTGTTGAGGCCAATAGCAACAAAGTAATATTTATAAAAATAAGAAAAATGAAAGGTGGATAAGGAGATATGAAAATAAATTACTTTGGACTAGGGATCAGGAACTCATTGTTTGAATGTTAGTTTTGTACTAGCTACAAGGTATGGCCCTTGGGTACATCATATTCCTGGGACTCAGTTTCCTCATTTATAAAATTAGGTAGTTTAGAGACAGAGCCCCTTAGTGGCTATAGTATGAACATTAGAACTAGAAAGGCCTGGTTTTTGAACTCTGGCTCTGTCACCTACTGCATATATGACTTTGGAGAAACTTCTTAAACCTACCCTATCTATCCAAAAAGTTGTTGTGAGAATTAAATAAACTATGGGAAAACCTAGCCCTGAGCCCAGGGCATGTGGGCACTCTGGAAATGTAAGTTCTTTTTCTCTTTTCCTTTTTCTGCTATGAACTATAATAAACAGTGTTCCTTGAACTCAGCAAACCCTAAAGATGTATAGAATGGCTAAAGCATATGTAAACTGAGAGTACAGAAATTCATTTTTCTTCTGTCCTCATTTCCAGGCATAGTGAGGTACAAAGGACATTCCCAGCTTTGTTCAGTCCCAAGCTTGAATGTATTAAGCCAATTAAAAAAAAGAATAAAAAGAACCTCACCAGGTATGCACATACAGCAGGTACATAATATTTGCACTCAGAAGAAAGTGGTTTACACTAAACTTTGCAAAGCATGAACCAGTCCTCCTTCCCAGCCTAGGCTGTGGTCAGGGAAGGGCATCTGGACAGGGAGGATGCAGCGGGATCTCCAGGGGCCCTTCCTCTCCTGCAGTCCCCAGGCAGGACAGCACCTGGGCAACACTTGGTGCCTTGGGAGGCCTCTGATTCCTCAGGAAGCTTCATATATACACAGCTGCTCCGAGAGCCCTGCCTTGTCTCCTTGGCATTGTCTCCCTGGGGGGGAAAGGGAGCCTACATTTGCTGAGTCCCAACATCTGTCAGCCACACGCCTAGGTGCTGTATAAGCTTCACAACAAACCTTAGAGTAGGTAGCATTTTTGACATTTTACATTTGTTGAGTTTCTACCACGTGCCAAGCCCTCTGACAGGCATGTCTCATACTTCATCTCAATCTTCACAGCAATCCTGGGAGAAGACATAATTGTGCACTTTGTGCAGATGAGGGAATCAAGGGTTAGAGAGATTGGATAACTGTGGGAAATTCCCCATCCAGGGAGTGTAGAGTTGAGATGGAAAACGAGGACTATCTGACTCTGAGACCCAACACTTGAACCAGATTAATAAAGCCTGAAGAAATGACAGACCCCAGAAGAGAGTCTATGCTGTGTGCTCATATACACTCCCCTTAACTGATTTATTTTTCAAGTTATCTTAATGAAAGATTTTATGGTTTCTTGATATGCCACAAGCTTTTTCTCCATAAAGCCTTAATTCCCATTATTCATTACACTGAACTGCCCTTTTCTTTTATTCCCAAATGTACGTATTGCACCGCATCCTGTGAAGGCCCAGAGGGAGAGTGGTGGGCAGTATCTCTTGATGTGTAAGAGGCTAGGCTTTTAGGTCAGATAACCAGAAAGAGTTTGGAGAATTAAATGAGATAATGTACGTAAAGTGCCTGGTACATGGCAGCCTTCAAAAAGTCCGTTATTATTGTTGTTGTTATTAGTAATAGTATTATTTACTTCATTTCCATCTCCCCTTAGAAACAGTCTTTCATCTGTATAACTGAGCTTTCCCACCTCTGGCATTCTAAAGAAATTTGGCTGGACTTCTCTGACACTCAGCATTTTCTGTCTCATTTATAATTATTTCTTCTTCTCTCTTATTTTCTAAAAAACTGTATATTCCTTGAGGATGGGACCTGGCTCATCTATTTTCTCCTTCTTTATATACAGAACATGACTGTGTACATAGTGTAACACCAGGACACATTTGTGGAAGGAAAGGAAGAAGAAAGGAAGGAAGGATGGAAGGAAGGAAGGAGAGAAGATACATGAAAAAATAAAATAAAAACAAGAGAAGAAAGGATAGAAGGATGCAGAACACAAAGGCTGAATATGTTAGAGAGTTATGCCTAAATCCAATGGGCTTTAGTAAATAAAAAGAATAATACCAAGAATAATTATAATTTAAATCACTACACAAGCAATAATAACAGCATACATTTGTGAATACCTATCTTGTGCCAGGCACATTCTAAGTGCTTTCCCTGTATTATCTAGGTAATTATTTTTTTTTGCTGAAGAAGATTAGCACTGAGCTAACATCTGTGCCCATCTTCCTCTATTTTTTATATGGGACGCCACCACAGCATGGTTCAATGAGTGGTGCATACGTCTGTGCCCAGGATCCGAACCTGCAAACCCCGGGCCGCTGAAGTGGAGCATGGGAACTTAACCACTACACCACTGGGCTGGCCCCTTATCTCAGGTAGGTATTATTTTTATCTAGACTTTGTGGATGAGGAAATGGAGGGATAAGAGCTTCAGTACCATATCCAGGATCCCATAGTTAGTCAGTAGATCATTCTGACTCCAGAGCCCAGCTCTGTCCCTAGGTTCTTTTTTTTCCTTTCTTTCTTTTTTTTTTTGCTGAGGAAGATTCGCCCTGAACTAACATCTGGGCCCATCTTCCTCTATTTTGTCTGTGGGTCACTGCCACAGCATGGCTGCTGATGAATGGTGTAAGTCCGCACCTGGGAACTGAACCCGGCAGCTCAAGCAGAGCGCACCAAACTTAACCACTAGGCCACAGGCTGGACCCTGTTTCTTCTTTTTTTTAACTGTTTGGCAAGCTTTTTCAAATTTATCATTTCTCATAATATTCACAACAATCCTATGAGTTTGCTATTATTATTCCCACTTACTAATGTTGGGTGACTTACCCACAGTCCCACGGCTGGTCAGCTGTTCAAACATGACTCATACTGGATCCCCTGATCACTGTGGCAGTGGACTTTCTCCACTTGCTCATACAGGGAAGAACATGCTCAGTGTGTGGAGGTGTGGCAAAGGTGCTATGAAGCCATTAGCCTTCGTCTGAGTGATCAGGGCATTCAATTACTATCTATGTCATAACACCAATCATGGAGTCTCAGTTATTTATTTATCTCGGTTACTTTTTTTTAAGACTTTACTTTTTTTAGAGCAGTTTTAGGTTCACAGCATAATTGAGCAGAAGGTACAGATTTCCCATATACTCCCTGCCCCCACACATGCATAGATCCTTCCATTATCAACATCCCCACCAGACTGGTGCATTTGTTACAACTGATAACCTGATGTGTTACAATATGATGAACACATCATAAAAACCCATAGTTTACATTAGGGAATTGTACATCCTTTGGGTTTAAACAAATGTGTAATGACATGTATACATCATTATATTATCATACAGGGTAGTTTCACTGCCCTGAAAGTCCTCTGTGTTCTGCCTGTTCATCCCTTCTGCCCATTCACAACCTTGGTTACTCTTTTTATTTGTCCATTTCCCCTAGGAAATTAGAGTTCCTTGGGGATAAGGACAGGTGCCTCATTCAGTTCTGCACTTCCACTTAACAGTACACGGCTTCGTTCAGGACCCCACAGATATTTGAGTAAATGAAGAAGTGGAGTTTCTAAGGCACGCACCTCTGTCCTGGATTAGGATGCTCACATTGCCGTGAAGAAGGCAACATCTTTGTTGGACTTTGAAGGAGAAAGATAATGGGAGCCTGAAAAGGAGGATTTTACAGCCCAATGCTATGAATTTTTTTATGCCTCCCAAATAATTTCATGTGGACCTCTATTTCACTGATATTATCTGTCAATCAATCAATCTATGTATCTACCTCTAATGATAGAATGATATATATATTTATATATGTAAATTGACATATAAATCATATTTTCACATATCTCTATAAGTCCTGAGAACTCTTTGGCTAGTTACAGTGGAGCAACAGGCAGAAATGATAGAAAATGTCCTCGGCTACTCACACTGTTGGTCCTGAATGATGAGCCAGCTGGGACCATGAGTCGGTCAATTTCTCCCCGTGAGAGGGGCTGTACCTGACTTCAGCTTCTGATGGAACTGACAACTTCCAACTTTCTACTGACTCCCAAGGTTCCAAGTTGTTTGGCAGCTGATTTTACCAGCAAATTCTGAAAACAGCTGGCACCTAAACCCAGACTGATTCCAGTACTCTGATTGTCCCTCTCCCACTGGCAAGGTTGATCTCCCACTTGTCATTTAAGAAGGAATAGCCACAGGCAGTCATGGCTTTCCATAGAAATGCAAACTCCCTTCATGTCTAGTAGAATATCCTGGCTCCAAACAGCTCCATATGAGAACAAATTGAAAATAGAGGGAGACTTGTGCTGTGGTAGGCTGAATAATGGTCCCCCAAAGATATCCGTACTCTGAACCCTGGAATCTGGAAATACATTACCTTATACGGCAAATGGGACTCTGTAGGTATGAATAAAGTTACAGACTTTGAAGATAAGGAGGTTATCATGGATTATCTCTCTGGGTCCAATCTAATCACATGAGTCCTTAAAAGCCCAGAACTTTTCTTGGCTGTGGTCAGAGAGAAATTTGACAAAGGATGAAGGGTAAGATAATTTCAACATGGGATGAATTCAATTCATTGCTGGCGTTGAAGATGGAGAAAGGGGACCATAAGTTACAGAACGTGGGCAGCCACTAGGAGCTAGAAAAGATAAAGAAACAGATTCTACCTATAGCCTCCAGCAAGGAACACAACTCTGCTATCACCTTAATTTTAGCGCAGTGAGACCTGTGCCAGACTTCTGACCTACTGAACTGTGAGATCACAAATTTGTCTTGTTTAAACCATCAACTCTGTGATATCTGGTTATGGCAGAAAGAGGAAACTTAACACAAATGGTTTCTTCTTTCTGACCCCTGCCTTACAAATTTTCCCATAACCCATATCCTGTTATGTGGGGTTCATCCCAAGGCTTGATGAACAAGAGGTGGTCATCAGGTAAGTATCCACCTTGAACGACAGTTGGCTCAACTAAAAGTTACTATTAAACACTTAAAAAAGTAGTTATTTGTGACTTTGTATGCAAATTAGTACAAGTCTGTTGGGCAATGCATCTAGGTTCCCACTACATTTTCTCCCAGTATACACCCACACCAAAAAAATCGCATTCCATCACACTAGACTATCACAGGATTGAAAGAGAAGCACATGCCGGACTTAGTGCCAGAAAAGCAGTAACTGGTTATTGGACAGTGTGAGTGATTCAGGCAGGAGGAGAGTGTGTTCAGGGCTGTGTCACTGCAAGCTGCTATGAACCAAGTAGAGAAGGGACAGTGTCAAGACCAAGCTGAAAACAGGGTTTTGCTTTGGTGACAAGGTAGAAGAAACGAAGTAATGAGAGTAGACATTTAGGAAGTCATCCTCAGAGTCACCCCACTGTCCAGATGGAGCTGTCTTGGTCTTGGTGGGGTCTCTCTAATCCAGTGCTATCTTGAGAATATAAATTGTGCTTTTCTGTGCTGCCACTCCAAGACTCTGAAGGCCAACAGTCCACATCTACTATCAACAGTCACCAAGTTCTTGTTTCACAAAATGAAAAATGGAACCTATTCTGGGCCACTCTTAGGGTTTTAGAAATTGTATTTATACAGCTGGCGAGCATGCAGTTAACATGTGAGAATCAATCAGTTCTCATACCTTGTCAGAGTTGGGCCATGAGTTATGAAGAGAATACTGGCTCACATTTTCTCTCTACTTTCTCTGTAAATCAGTTCCACGCTTAGACATACGTAAACTTTTCCTCCTTTGAGTGTGCCTGTAAAATATATTTGTCATGACACAGTGAAAGAAGGATGGTCTTGGAGCCAAAATGCCTGTTCAAATTCTAGAATTGCTACTCACTAGTTAAGTACCCTTAATCAAATTACTCAATCTCTCTTAGCCTTAGTTTCCTCATCTGAAAGATGGGGATAATTACGTAACAAACTGGTTGTTAAGAGGATCAATATGAAGATTAAATGAAAAAATTGTGAAAAGTGCCTAATATTCTTGGCTCATAGTAGGAAGCCAATAACTCTGAATTGATATTATTTTTACTATTACTTACAAGTAGCAGCAAAACATAGACTGAAACAAGAAGCCTTAATCTCTTGCTTTAAATTGGAGTTGAGCATTCCTTTCTTTTCCCTCCCTTCCTTCTTTACTCCCTCCTGTCACCTCTCTCTGTCTGTCTGTCTGTCTGTCTTTCTCGCTTCAAGGCCAAGTTTTAAAGAAACCAGTGGACTTCGATTGTTATGACAATTGTAGCATCATCAAAAGTAATCTACTAAACTAGACATTGTGAAGAATGAACTGAAGCAGAAGAAGACTGGAGGCAAGGAGACTCATTAAGAGGCTATGATTATCACTGGAATTTCCTAACATGGATGATGGTTCTTTGATCTAACTAGTCTTCAGGGCTAGAAACCTTAGAGTCATGAGTCATCCTCACCTTAATCCCTTCTCCCGCCGCACCCATATAAGCATTTACTGAGTCCTGACGATCTAACATCCTAAATGTCCCCCAGTCTATTCCCTCACCTCCATCTCATTGACCCTGTGCATCTCTCACAGGGACCTCGGTAACAGCCTCCTAATTGTCTTCTGCTGCCTGTCTCACCTGCTACCATCCAGTTTATGCACTGTAGCCAGTGTGATCTTTAGGAAAGGAAAACAATCAGGCCCCTCCTCCATTTTAACCCCCCCCTTTTTTTTATTGTTTGATGGTTTTATGTTTGGAGGTTCAGAAAAAAAATAATTGTTAGCCATTTGACATTTAAACATCTTTACGTTGTCATACTTGTGTAATACTGACTACTGGATTAATTAAAACATTTCTGCCAAAAAGTCTGTCATGTGACATTTAAGGATAACAGTGGGAGGAGGTAGGGAAGGGAAGTGGAGGTGGAGGTTGAGTGAAAGAGCTAAATCCTCAACTACCATAACAGATGTCAATAGACAATGTCTTAAATTGGTAAATCAAGAAATAGCTGAATGAGCAAATTATTTAAACACAGAGATAAATAATAGATAAAACAGTTGAAAGTGACGACTACTCAAGAGCAGCATGGTTAAGAGATGCAGCAGGGGTTCAACTGTATCCCAAATAAGTCTTTTAGAATACTTTTGTTTTGTTTAGCTTTTTTTTTTATTGACATATAATTGATATACAACATTCTGTTAGTTTAGGTGTGCAACATGATAATTTGACATATGTATATATTACAAAATGATCACCACCATAAGTTTAGTTAACATCCGTTACCTCACAGTTACAATTTTTTTTCTTGTGTTAAGAACTTTTAAGATTTACTCTCTTAGCAACTTTCAAATATACAATACAGTATTGTTAACTAGAGTCACCTTTCTGTATATTAGATCCCTGGAACTTACTTATCTTATAACTAAAAGTTTGTACCCTTTGACTTCCTTCACCCATTTCACCCTGCCCCTACTCCCACCTTTTTTAAACGATTGGCTTTGGAATTAAGGACAAACTCTGTAACCTGGCATATGAAGCTCTTCATGATAGACCTTTCATATCTCTGTAGTCCTATCTCACACTTTGCCATGAACCATTTACTCTCACACTTGCTGTTCTGAAGTTCTCACTATTCACCTTAAATCCTAGGTTCATGCCAACCTTTGCACATGCCTATCCCTTCTGCCTAGAATTTGCCTACTGCACTCCCTCTGCTACCTCACTCTTTCTTTGGTGAAGACCTACCTCCTTTGCAACTCCTCTCCCAGGTCCTCTATGTTCCCTTAGCATCTGGTACATCCCTCCATTAACTGAATTACATCTCAGTACACGCACATACAAGTCCAGAGGGCGGAAATAGTCTTTGACATTTAAATAGCTTGATTTCTTCATCTGTTAAATTGAGATAATAACAATGTCTACTTCCTAGAGCTGTTGGGAGGATTACAGGAAACATACATTAAGTACTTAGAATAGTGACTAACATTAGTAAAAATTGTATGTTTATTATATGGCCTCTGGTCCCCTAAATTCCAGCACAGGAGTGACCTAAAGTTTGTGTCCAAGCTTCTTATCCCAACTGAAATATATTTCCTCACCTGCCCTCACCAAGTCTAAATATTCTCCAAACTCAAGTCTCAGTTTTAATGACTCACCTCTCTTCCATGAAGACTCCCCTAATCTCATCAGGAAGATCTTTCTCCCTTCTCTATGCTTCAGAAACACTTCATTCCTGTCTTTCTCTCCCTTATTTTGAGCCCCAAATTGAAGTTATATCTAAAAGTCCCATTTCCCTATGAAAATTTACATTCTGTTAAAAAGAAACTACAGGTATAAAATGGAGTCACTTGTGCTAAACTCCACATCAGCAAACCAAGACTTAATACTCAACCTAATGGTAGTTTTAGCCTTTCCCAGGAATGTAATCTTAACTAGTTGGTCTGGAATTTCCTAGCCAGGACTAGTGAGGTAATCCACCTGATAGACCTCTGCCTTCCCCCAAAGGAAGGTGACATTGCCTGAAACAGTCCTTTCTTTTCTTTATGACTTCCTTGTCCCACCCCCTTTCTGCCTTTAAACCTTTCCTTTTCTACAGCCCTTTGGCGCTCCTTTCTACTTGCTAGATGGGATGCTGCCTGATTCATGCATTGTTGAATAAAGCCAATTAGATCTTCAAATTTGCTTAAATGAATTTTATTTATTTATTTTCTGAGGAAGATTTGCCCCTGAGCTAACATTTATGCCAACTTCCTCTATTTTGTATGTGGGACACCACCACCGCATGGCCGGTGAGTGAAGTAGGTCGATGCCAGGATCTGAACCCATGAACCTGGGCCGCTAAAGTGGAATATGCAGAACTTTAATCACTCGATGACAGGGCTGGGCCCTGAATTTTATTTTTTAACAGCTTCCTAGGGCAGATCCTGATGGGCATCTGCCTCCTTGCCCAAGTACACAGTGCAGAGTCAGGCATGGTCAGAGCTTTGGGAACCTTTGTGGATAAAGGACTGCATAGACAAGCGTCTTAGTGTGCTCAGGCCGCTGTAACAAAAATATCATACGCTGGTGGCTTATAAACAACAGAAATTTATTTCTCACAGTTCTGGAGGCTGGGAAGTCCAAGATCAAGGTGCTGGCAGATTTGGCATTTGGTGAGAGCCTGCTTCCTAGTTCATAGACAGCTATCTTTTTGCAGTATCCTTTCATGGCAGAAGGGGCTAGGGAACTTTCTGGGGTATCTTTCATAAGGGCACTAATCCCATTTATGAGGGCTCCACCCTTAGGACCTAATCACCTCCCACAATGCCCACCTCCAAATAGCCTCATGTTGGGGACTGGGCTTCAACATACGAATTTTGGGAGGACACATTCAGTCTATAGGAACAGGTTTCCCTCTCTCCTGTTTTCTCTTGAATGTTTGCAATGTTGAGGGCCTGTGGCCATGAACACCAAGGAGACACAATGGCTCAGTGAATAGATCTTCCTTATAGCCAGTGTCCAGGGTTTCATTTCCCTGCTTTGCAACCTAGAGATAATAGGAGTCACTGAGTCCAAAACCATTCACTGGTAGGGTGTGGAAGCTAAGGGATCTGAAGAATGCTTTAAGAAGAAAGTGTTTCTGAAAGCAGGAAAGGAAAAAAAAAGAACTGAAATCAGGGGCCAGGCTGGTGGCATAGGGGTTAAGTTTGAGGGCTCCGCTTCTGTGGCCTGGGGTTCACAGGTTAGGATTCCAGGCGCGGACCTACACACGGCTCATCAAGCCATGCTGTGGCAGGCATTCCACGTATAAAGTAGAGGAAGATGGGCACGGATGTTAGCCCAGGGCCAGTCTTCTTCAGCAAAAAAAAAAAAAAAAAAAAAAACCTGAAATCAATAAGACTTGAACTCCCATTGGCAACAGCAAAAAAGAAACTCACCCCTTGCATGCATGGTTGAAGGGCCAGAGGTAGAGGGGCCAGGAAAAGCTGACGACATTTCCTTTTGGAAGGTGATGGAACTGTGGGGTGTGTTGGGGCGAGAGGAATGGAGACAATTCCCAGAGTAGCAAAGACTCAGATTTTTGAAAATAATATTGTCACCAGCTAATTGCCCTGAGGAACTCAGGGGTGGGTTTGGAAGCATTTAACTCTTTTTCCAAGTTGCTTTTTTTCTTTTGTTATGTTAAGAAGATTCAACCACCAACCACCCTAAACCAGACCAAGCCTCACCGCAAAAGCTATGCCCACGACCTTTGCCTTACCTCTAATGCTAAGATCTCTCCAGGAGGAGCTTAGGCCTCATTACTGCAACCTATAGTGTATGTGGAAGCATGTTTTCCATCTGAGCCTGCACAAGCTAGTACCTGTCTCTCCTATTTGAACATTCGTTCCCCACTCGAAATAAAAATTCCTGCTTCCCTTTGATCGAGGACGCCATGACTTTGGAAACGGTCTCCTATTTGCTGCAAATATACTTTACTTTGTGAGACAACTTCCACTGGTGTAGAGTCTTATTTAACTCGCCAGGAGGTGAACCCACTTTGGTTTCGGTAACACCACCCCTATCCCTCATCCAGTCTTCTTCCTTGTTACCATCCTACCACCACCATCTTGCACTTGCATAGCTTGTTACACTTGAATAAAAAGTGCTTTTCTAGTCACTATCTCATTTGCACTGAAGGGTAGCAGAATACACCACCCCAAAACATGCCTCTGGCAAATGGATTATTTTGAGAAACTAGACACAGGAGAAGCTCTGAAAACAGAGTAGAAGTTACCCTTTTACAAGGGATATTTACATTAGAAAGGGGGCCTGTACGAGGAAAAGAGCTATTACCAGAGGTAACTTTTTCACCTGAGAGACTTATCTGTTTGGCAGGGCAACATTTGTTTACCAAACGTTACTTCTCACCTTCCCCTGAATTGCCTTCCCCCCTCATCCTTCTCCTTAGCCCAGGATGGTCCATAAGCCTCAATCATCTGGCTGCCTTTCAGTCTCATTTCCGTGGGGCTCCCACACATATGTGCCTACATAATTAAAATCGTTTTTTTTCTTTTCTCCTGTTAGCCTGTCTTTTTATTATGGGGTGGGGAGGTGGGGTCTCAGTCAAAAAGTTAGAAGGGCAGAGGAAAAATTACTTTTCCTCCCCTATAGTATATAGTTAAAAATCCTGGAAAATAAATACAATGATCCCTATTTTATAGATTAGAAAATGGTGCTCAGAATTGTCAAAATTCTAGTGATTGGTAGAGCTGGGTCTCTTCACCTGAGGGGGACGGATGGGTCGGATTCTGGCAGCCAGAGATGCCCCCTTGCAACTCCATTTTGATGTAGTGTCTATTTATTTTTCCGGGTTCTATTTCTGGCCTTTTCTCCTCTGAGGAAGTCACTGATCCCATTCTCATTACAGAGTTCTTTAGAGCAACAGGCTGGTGAGCGAATGAGCCCTTGAAGCCATGGTTTGCATGACTCTCTACACCTAGCAAACTCTGATTCAACGGTAATCATTGTGGCATCTTTATGTTTCCTGATTTCCACCCAAATGCTCAACAAATGAGTAACCAGTGTCTTAATGCTGTCTTGATTTTTAAATCTCCCTTTCAATTTGCCAAGTGGAAACTTTTTAAACCAACCAACTAATATTATTACAATCTTAATTTTTTCCCCTCAGAAAAGAGAGCAGAGAGGGATGGAAAGGTAAATGGGGAAATTGCTAAATCATCCAGGTTTTATTAAGCAGCCAGTATACTAATCCTGAGGATTACTCATGTATCTACTAACAGCCTCTGTGCGTGAGACTGTGTAGGAAGATTTGAATAAATGCTGGGAGAAGCGAATGCACACGCATCAACAAGGTAGCCCCCGACTTCTTACAAATTCCACAACACTAAATAATCCTTTATGTAAGAAGACAGGAGTATGAGAATGAAAGATCGCTTTTAAATTTAAATTAATTTAAACCTCCCAAATTAAGCACATTCTAGAATGTATCTCCCCCATTCCCCTAATTTTAACACTTGGCTATAGCCATGTTCAGAATATTGGCTTATAAAATGATGTGAGGCAGTTGGAAGTAAATTGTGGTACTTACCAGCTTGATATAGCAAGGGCCTACCAGATTGCTCCCTCCCCCCGTTTTTCCTTCCTTTCTTTCTTTCCTTCCTTCCTTCCTTTCTTCCTTTATCCTTGCTTCCATCCTTCCCTGACTCCTTCCCTCTTTATATACATTTTTATTGAACACTGTGTTGGTTTACTAGGACTGCCATAACAGAATACCACAGTATTTATTTACTGGTATTTATTAACTTACATGATAGAAATTTATTTTCATACAGTTTTGGAGACTAGAAGTCCAAGATCAAGGTGTCAGCAGGTTCAGTTTCTTTTGAGACTTCTCTCCTTGGCTAGCAGATGGTCACCTTCATGCTATGTCCTCCCATGCTCCTTTGTTCTGTGAGCATGCATCCCTGGTGTCTTTTTGTATGTCCTAATCTCCTCTTCTTATAAGGACACAATTTATATTGGATTAGGGCCACTTTGGCATCATTTTAACTTAATCACATCTCTACACCTTCTGACCTACCGGGAATTAGGGTTTCAACATATTAATTTCGGTGGCGGGACACAATCCAGTCCATAACAAGCACCTAGAAAGAGAGTTCACAATTTGCAGGCTCACATAATGTTCTTTCTTTTTGCTTCTCTTACTCTTTTACTCCCCTCTCCAGTTTCCTAAATTCCTCTCAAAAGCTTTTCAGATGTGAAACCTTCCCAGAAAGCTTTTCAGTGTTCCTTGTATTATAGCTCTTATCGCACTTGTTTTTGTTACCTAGTGCCTGGGGTACATAGTCAAATACATTTGAATGAATGATTCCTAATAACCACAACCATAATCTCACCTTCTGCCATCACCATTGCTGTTATTATACACACTACTGTAACTAGTACTATTTCTACTTCTCTCCCTCTGTTTCCTCCTCCTCCCCTTCCTCCTATGATGAGAACACCTCTGAGGGATGTTGTCAGAGTACAACAGAGTAATAGGTGCAAAACATCTAGTACTGCCAGCATACTGTAGTCAAAAACATTAGTACCTTCCCTATCAAATGAAAGAAAAAAAATCAGGAGACGATTGGTCACCTTCCTTTTTCTCATTTCTCCTTTGGCTTGGACTTCTTTGGTTTAAGAAAGGATTATTTACTGTGGCTTCTAGTCCCCATGGGAGGGTTTGGCCCGCTCAGAGCTGCTAAGCTATTTTCGAGAGTCCTGCCCCTTTTCCTTATCCAGACCTCTCCAGGACAATTACCAGCTGCATTCAGAAGCACAGCGGCACATTCCACTGGCTGGCGAGCTCAGGCACTTGTGACCCTGGAGGGCTTGATTAATTTGGCAAGGACTTGGCCACCCCACCGCAAACCTCAGAGCTGTGGTCTTTTCATCCCCCCTTATTATCTACCTCCTTGCCGCTGGAGCCTGGGCCCAGTCAGAGCTTTTGTGCTTTAATGGACCTGTCTGCATGGGAAGGTGAGGCTGTTTTCAAAGGAATCAAAACTGGTCATGCTCCCTAGTGAGTATTTAAACCAGGAAGGGAGAAAAGAAAGGCTGAATGTAATTTCCTTCCTTCCTTCATTCCTTCCTTCCTGGCTGCCTGTCTGACTGCCTTTCTACCCATTCTCCCTCCCTCCATCTTTTTCTTTTTTTCCCCACTGTTTCTCTTTATCTTCCCCTCCCCCTCTTTCCTTCCTTTCCTCTTCTTCCTACTGCTTTTCATTCCTATTTCCCCAATCTTTCTTTTTTCTTTCATTATAATAGGTGTCTAAAGTTGAAGTTAATGGAAATATTCCAAGACATGTATCATATATGACTCCAAACTGAAACAAAGTGGGGTTTCTATAATTGTTCATATTTATATTTGCATATATATGAGAAGCTGAATCAGCAGAAAGTAGCAACTTAAGTCCTTCTGATGAACAGAGTTTAGAATTTCCCCTAATTATATATTTTCTCTTTCTTTTTTTAAATTATAATATATTTGTTTGATTGCTTCTTCATCTGTCCGCCTCAGTCACACGAGGGCAGAGCTCACATTACCTCAATTGACGTATTATTATTATTATGTATTGAATTAATGAAATTCCTACTACAGATCCACCCTTGCTTTCCAGGAACGAACTCCTATTGTCTGTGGTGTATTAGTCTATAATAAACTGTGGAATTCTCTTTGCTTTTACTTTACTTGTTTTATTTTACTTTTGTTTTGCATTAGTATACAAGAGAAAGATTAGTTCACAGTTTTCTCTATTTGTTTTGGTATCAGTGTAGGGCTTGTTAAACAAAGATTTGAAAGGTTTTTTTTTTTTTTTGCTCTGGAACATTTTTCAAATTACTGAAATTGCTGTTCCTTAAAAGTTTGAGTCAATTCATTTGGCCCCGACATTTTTCAGAACTATAATTAGTGGTGTGCTGGTAGTAAATGTTTAATAAGTGGTTCTTCAGGGGGAAAAAAATTTCCTGATTTGTAGCATTTGCTGATTTCCATAGTGTAAATATTCCCACCAACATTGATTTCAAATTTATTAACATAATGTCATTGAACTTGGAGATGGGAAAAAATGGGCACAAATGTCTTTCACAAACTGGTGCTAGCCAGCTCTAGCTCACGGCTGGTTATAGATCTTTGATAACTTTCTCGATTTCTCAACTGCTTAGGTTGTTTGTCCTTTATGGAGTCAATTTTGATAACATATTTTCTTAGAAAATCATTCATTTTATCCAGATGTTTAAATGTGTTGTTTAGTCTTGCGAAGTACTTTTTTAGGATTCTTTTTATTTCCTTAATATCTCTGATATCCCCTGTTGGGGCTCAGGGCAGGCCGCTCCAAGTATCCTACAGTGGCATATTGGTTATTTGGAATTAAAGTTACTTGAGAAGCAAAAAGGGCATTCTGACCCTCCTGTCTCTGTTCCCCCTGGAAGCAGGAAACAAAGCCCCCCTGTGAAAGGTGCTCTCCCTGCCTCCTTATCACCGGAGCTGGGAGATTCAGGACCTAGAAGACTTCATAAATGAATCTTGTTAATTTGCTACATCAAGCCTAAACTCTGCTTAAATTCCTCACTAATTATGTACCTCAAATCTAAGTTTCTTTGTCCTGTCATTACTGACAAATTTATTGTTTCTCTGTGTAAAATATATATATATATACTGCCTGCTTCGTTCACTCTCCCAACATCGCTTCTCTATGATCTCCATTATGTATTAAGTACATAAGTATTAAACTGGGTTTTCCTCCTGTTACTCTGGTCTTGTGTCAATTTTATTGCCGGTCCAGCCATAAGAACATAAGAAAAGAATAAAGGGGATTTTCCCGGCCCCGACACCCCTCATCCTTTCCATTTCAAATGTTGTATATTTGTACTACTTTCTTTCTTTGTATTCATGAGGTTCACTGGAGTTTCTGTAATTTGGGATTGTTTGCTATTCAAAGAAATCAATTCTTAAATTTACTTATCAGTTGTATTGTTTTTCTGTTTTCTGATATATATTTTCTGTCTGTCTTTATTAATTTCTTATTTTCTAATTTATCTGAATTTGTTTTTATAAAGTACCAGGCATTGAGAGTATAGAATAAATAAATGGCATTTATTATTATTATTATGTAAATACACTTACCCAATAAAATATCATTTAATGTATACTGGTTTCAGATATTATGCTAGGTATTTTTTAAAATTTTAAATTGAATTCATTAACTATAGAACGTACTCGATGCTTTTTATAATACAATCAAAGCTTGCATTTCTGCAATCTCATCAGTGTTGTTGGAAAATACCACTTAGATAGTTTCCTTGTTTCATCCATGCCAGTGGCCCTTCCTTCCACCCTCGGCTGCCTTGTCTCCCAACTGAGTCTCTTGTGGTTTCCCACTCCCATGTCCCTAACCTACGTTCTCATTCAAGTTCAGATTCCCTCTCACCACCCTTCTGTCTGTGATTACAGGTTGCCTCCCCGTCACCCTGTGGGACAGAAAATGTAATTTCCTTATGGTCATGGCCTGTGCTACCTGTGATGGCTTTTATTAAGACTAAGCCAAGTGGCTTAGTTTCTGGGATGCAGAAACTCCAGCTAAAATTTAGATTTGTCAAAGAGCTGCACTTTCTGAAGAAGTTTGAGGAATTGGGTCAATGGCTCTTAGAACACATAGACAATGAAGGGATTTGCATTATGCATTTGATGTTTGCTCAACTTGCTTTTTGAGCATCACATATGAAGGGCAACTTTGGGTCAGCTGAGAATAGGTGGATTGGTGGTAGCTGGTTAATATGGTACACTGTTCAGAGTAGTATAAGTATGGAGTCCAAGTAAAAAGTGATTAAGGCAGAAGAAAAAGGAGGAATGAAAGGATTTTGGTTGAGTTCTTACTATGTATCAGACACTACTTATTAATTCATTGAGTCCTTTGAATGTTCCTACAAAGCAGGTATTACTTTAAAATGGAGGCTCAAGGGGGGCCGGCCAGGTGGCATAGTGGTTAAGTTCACTCTGCTTCAGTGGCCTGGGGTTCGCGGGTTCAGATCCCAGGCGTGGGCCTATGCACCGCTCATCAAGCCATGCTGCAGTGGAATCCCACATATAAAATAGAGGAAGATGGGCTCAGATGTTAGCTCAGGGCCAATCTTCCTCAGCAAAAAAGAAAAAAAAATTAGAGGCTCAAAAAAGTGAAATATCTTGCCTAAAGCCATACAGCTAGAAACTGAGGGAGGCAGGACTCAAAATCTAACTCACTCCAGGATTTATACACTTTCAACGAGCTCTGCTGCCCTTTTTCGCTCAGTATAGTGCTAGGTAATTTGTATTTTAACTCTCTTTGCCATGGAGCGTCCGTACTGTGAGTTCTAAGAACATCCTGATTTGTTTAATACTCAGAATGTTTGGGAATAAATTTGAACCTGAATAAGTGTCATTCCATGACTCCTGGCTCAGTACATGACAGTGATAATAGTCCTTTTGTCTGTGTTCCCTCTACTATTATCATTAGAATTGTCAATAGATGTCATTTAGAAACTGCCCCCCCCAAATTTAGCTTTTGTAACTTTAGCCACTATGGCTCCCTCGGTTGAAGATTTTATTCAAGCACCCCACACCCACCTCAAAGACTCTGCTGTTATTCTACCAGTGCTCAGGGTTATGGTTCCCCAAGCTCTCTTAAGGCCTTGAATTGTGCCCTAATTCTAACTCTTTGGTAACCACCCACATCCTCAGTTGTATGCTCAGCTGACTCCCACAGCTCCCAGTCAGGGCACCTAAATCCTCCGAGGAAGTATCCAGGAGAACTTACTGCTTCTCCTTCAGTTTTATAACTTTTTTTCCCCAATGGGCCAACAAACAAACAAATGAATAACCAAAGGAAAAAAGAAAAAGAAAATAAGGAAGGAAGTAGAAGGAAGGTAGGAAGGAGGGAAGGAAGGGAGTAACTTAGTTGTTTGGGGGGTCACTAGCACAAATCTCCTAGAGCCTCTCCCCTTCTATCTTGGGACCTGATTTTATAATTCTACCATCATTCCTTATAGAATTAGATCAAATAAATGCTGTCATACTTCTCCTGGATTTCAAAACAAAGTAGAACCTACAGTCCCTGCTTTCAGTGAGCTTTCACAGATGAAAGCTATGGAAGTTACTTTTGGATGCCGCTCAGCACTGAAGTCTCACCCCTTAAAAAAAACAGGCTGTGATCAGTGGATCAAGCTCTGATTTCACTTCACCTGGAAGGCATATTTATACTATGTGGCCCAGCCCTCGGCATAGTTGATTAGACCCAGTGGTCACTTACAAGTGAGGGAGAAAGGACACATTTGTGTTTTGTGGTGTAGAGAGAACTTAATTATAAAACTGAGCTATGACAGTTTCTTGCCACATGGACTGCAGAGAGCAGAGAAAGGTGACCTGCAGAGAGAGAGGATAATGGATAGACATACATGCAGACAAACCCAGAAGTATATGTCCTAAGGGCTCCTCATAAATGTGCTCGGGGCCTTTCTTGAGGCTCTGTTACATGCTTGCCCCTGGCTTCCATGAGGAACCTCACTCTACTTTTATTAGGTTCCATTAACTAGGTTCTTCTTTCCAGCAGTTCTTGTTGTCTGAGCAGCTGCACCCCATTATCTGAGAGGCAGCATGGCACACTGATGATATGACCAGCTCTCCATAGCACCAGAATTCCTGGAATTGAATCCTAGCTCCAGCACTTAGCAGCTGTGATAGGCTGAATAATGGCTCCCAACTATACCCAGATGCGAATCCCTGGAACCTGTGTTACCTTACATAGCAAAAGGGACTATCAGATGTGATTAAGTTAAGGATCTTGAGATGGGGAGATTAGTCTGGATTATCCAGGTGGGCCCTAAAGGTAATCATAAATGTCCTTATGTGAAGGGAACAGAGGGAGATTTGACACAGAAGAGGAAATAGGAGGTGTGATGTTGGAAGCAAGAGGTTAGAGTGACGCAAGGAGGGGGTCATGAGCCAAGGCATGCAGGCAGCCTCCAGAAGCCAGAAATGGCAAGGAAACAGATTCTCGTCTTGAGTCTCCAGAAGGAACTAGCACTGCCGGCACCTTGATTTAAGCCTGCAGAAACCAACTGCAGCCTCCGACCTCCAGAACTATGACATAATAAATTGGTGTTGTTTTGTAGCAATTTGTCACAGCAACAATAGGCTAGTAATATGGTTGCTTTGTGACCTTGGGCAAGCTTCCTAACCACTCTGTGCTTCAGTTTTACCATCTGTAATGTGGGGAAAATGCATGTTTATCAGGTGGTTGTGAGAATGATATGTGCTTTTATGTTGTCTGCCATGTAGCAGATACTCAATAAGCATTTGATCGTTTGATGCTTGAATTCAATACAGTTTTAGTCATACAGTTAGTTAGTAGAGTCAGAACTTTACAGAAGTTGTTCTGACTCCAAATCTACTACAAGCAAATTAGAGAAAAACTATCAATTAACAGATCGAATGTGATGTGATCCAACATTTCTTAGGCTTTCCTATAAAAGTGATCACTGAGGGGCCAGTCCCATGGCCTAGTGGTTAAGTTCAGCACACTCCACTCTGGCGGCCCAGGTTCAGTTCCCGAGAGCAGACCTACACCACTTATCGGTGGCCCTGCTGTGGCAGCGGCCCACATACAAAATAGACGAAGATTGGCAACAGATGTTAGCTCAGGGCAAATCTTCCTCAAGCAAAAAGAGGAAGATCAGCAACAGATGTTAGCTCAGGGTGAATCTTCCTCAGCCAAAAGAAAAATAAAGTGATCACTGAATAAGTAAAATGCTGTTTTCTGTCACCTTATCCATGGTTTTAAAAAAAGCTAGTTTTATATTCTGGGAATCAAATTTCAATTATTTCTCTGCTGAAAGAGATGTAAATAGCTCTTCCAAAATTTTCTCAATTCCTACTTCATTAGTACATCATTATTTCTAGCTCTCACATTCCACATTTTAAATCGCCTAACAGGTAATCTTTCTAAAGACTTTTATATTTCTCTGTTTAACTTACTTTGCCTCACATTTAGGACATCAATTTAACTGAACAAATTTTTACTAAGTACCTACTATGTGTAGGCATCATCTTATATGCTTATAGAAAGCAACCCAATTATTTGCATATCCATTCATCCATCCATCGTTCTACCCATCCAACTATCTACTTAGCAGGCAAACATCTGTGGGCCACTAATCTGGGCTATATATACAGGTGTTAGGCCCTGGTGCAGAGGCGAACTTGTAGTTTCTGCCCGTAGAGGGCTTGAAGTGGAGTTTTGGAGCCAGATACATGGTCAGAACCTTCAGAGAGATGTGGCAAGGACAGTGATTGGGGTTGGTCCAGAAAGTAAAAGGGAGGGAAGTGGAGGAGTGGCTACATCAGACTGAAAGTGGGGATTGTAAGGAAGACTTCACAGAAGAAATGTGGGGCTGAGGATGTGAGGTGTAGGGAGGAGGAGGTCAGAAAGAAAAGAGACTTAAATAAAAGCTTTAGAAACATTAAAAGGAAAAGATGATATAGATAGATTAGACATGGTATTTGATAACATATAGTCAAAGTAAATTTCTTTGCTACTCCCAGACAAGAGTGTAGACTGGCATTTGGTTGTCTGATGGAAATAATTTAGAATAACATACCAGGATGCCATATATCAAGGCAGGCAGCTTTATGCAATCTGATGCATGCATTCTGACATTTTTTTCCTCTTTTTTCCCCTGAAACATTACTGACAGTCACTGCTATAGTCCAGCACTCTTGAAGTTGACATATACTGAGTGACAGATTCAAGATAAGAATAAAATACATTTGAATGTGCTGATAAAGGAAAAATGGGAAAAGGATGAAATTACGGAGATATAAAGGTGTACCTTTAAAGCTCTTAGGAGGACAAATTGTTAATCAGGAATAGAACTGTGCAGAGGCTTGATAAGTTTGAATGCAGAAACCTTTCTGGGATGGAAACTCTTTCTAGTGTGTAGTGGTTTTATGAGAAGTCTAATGAGATCCATTTGAAAGTGCTGGCTCCATTTGGTATGAAGGAGAATTGTCAAGAGATTTTCAGATGTCTGAATGAGCAGTAATAAGACCAACAGGGCCGAGCTGGGGGTGGAGTGGATGCCTGACCCTGACTGAACCAGTGAGAGGATCTCTCCTTAGAAAAGGTAAGGGGGGACCCAAAGGGGAGGCCCATTCAAAGCACACAAGTTGCCCAGCTTGCTCATCCTAGCATCCTGGAATCCCAGTCCTTTGATGACTGCTGATGTGGGTCTATTTGAAAAATGTTCCCTCCATCACTCTGTGGAGCAGCTTGCAAACTGCAGTTTGCTAAAAATGGAAACCACAGTTGCCCTCATACTTTGAATGGTATCAACACAGATTTCCATGGAACATACAGGTACCCAGACTTCTCCAGAAAGATACTTCAAAAAATTTTTTGATATAAGGCTAAGATCATTTTCCTTGTCCCTGTTGGGGCTGAGGGCAGGCCATCCCAAAATATCCCACATTGACATATTGATTATTTTGAATTAAAGTTTCCTGAGAAGCAAAAGGGCATTCTGACCCTCCTGTCTCTGCTCCCCCTGAAAGAAGGAAATAAATCTTCCCCGTGAAAGGTGCTCTCCCTGCGTCCTTATCACTGGAGCTGGGGAATTCAAGGCCAAGAACCCTATATAAACAGACCTTGCAAATTTACTCACTCAAACCTAAACTCTGCTTAAATTCCTCACTAATTATGTACCTCAAACCTAAGTTTATTTGTCCCGTCATTCCTGACAAATTTATTTCTTTATATATATAGCCTGTTTTGTTCACTCTCCCAGAATCATTTCTCTATGATCTCCAGTATGTATGTATTAAACTGGGTTTTCTTCCTATTAATCTGGTCTTGTGTCAATTTTATTATTAGTCCAGCCATAAGAACACAAGAAGGGTAGAAATGGGGAATTCCCCCCTCCTTGACACCCTACAACTGCCTTTCCATGTCCTTTACCACCTTCAGAATTTATCAGCCAAATGACGCGTTCCTGAGAGACAAATCCTGCAGGTATCTAGGGGGACAATATATATTATGATAAACACTGTGGTATAATAAGAAATATATTTGGTCTTTGTCCTAGGTTCCTGGCACAGAGCAACTGAAATACTTGGGAATTTCCTAAGTGGTAGGAGTGTCTTATTCATAAGGAGCCTTTTTGGAGCACACTTGGATTTATGCTAACGAGGTGACTTAGGGTGGGGTCTCTAGATAGCCTCAAGATGGGGGCTGGTCACCAGAAAAAACAAACACGATCAGAGAGTATGGACTCTCAACTCCATCCTCCAGGGAGGTGGGGTGGCTTATAAAAACTCTTGAACAAGGATGTTCGGAGAGCTTCCAGGTTGGTGACCTCATTGAGGTGCCATAAGGGTGGTGTGCCTGGAGAGGGCATGGAAGCCCCCCGCCTTCTACCTTGCCTTATGCATCTCTTCCATTTGGCTATCTCTGAGGTATATTGCAATCCTGGTATACCATTGAAGACCATGAGCCTCAAAGAGTAAGAAGTATAGGACAACCTACCATCACCCCAGGAATATATTGATTACGTCCCAGTTGCTTTGGGACATTTATATATATAAGTGGGGCATATAAATGTGGGCATATATATAAAATCTATACATATATACATTTTTTATCACATCATATGATGACATACTATCTCAGTTTTAGTGGATTTTTTATCTTTGATAAATATTTTGTGATTATTATTATTTAATTATTTATAGTTTATAGGGTTGTTCATAACCATTATTTTGAATGATTTTCACCATATCCTCTCCCACACACATGCATTAATTGCTAATTGAGATTTTTTTTTTGGCTCGATTTTAGATGAGAAAATAGAGTTCAAAAAATGTAATTGACTTTACCAAAGTTATGCATTTGAAAGGGCTGGGGTCCAAATTTGCATTTGGAATTTCTTTTTCTCAACCAAGGCCCTTCCTCTTAGATCATCTATTTTCTCCTGGATCATTTATTATCCATATTTACAATCTACTGTAGGGATATGACTTAAATAGAGTTGCTATAATGGACTTAATGAATATGTACATTAAGAGAAGTTCAAAACAGAGTCTTACCTGACCAAAACAAGTAAAGATTCAGGGCCAGGATGCTGTACTGGTTAAGGGCCCTTGGCAAAGAGTCAGGTAGACTGGAATTACATCTTAGCTCCTTCGCCCACTAGGTACTTAAACTTAAGTAAGATTCTTAACTTCTCTGAACTTTGGTTTCCTCACCAATAAAATAGTATTAATAGATATAACCTGCAGGAGTCCTACAAGAATTAAATTATATCGTGTAGGTGAAGCATTTATGATGCTGCTGGGTACAAGAGAGTTCCCATTATTTTTCAGCAATAATTCCCATATTATGATTATACTGGGAAGTGATATGGAAAACATGACCATGAAATAGTCTTTGAATGTACCAGGAAAGCAAACAGAATTTGTACATGTATGATAATAACAATACCTATCATTTATTAAGTGTGAGCATTTTAATATACTATCGTATTTAATCCTCACAATTATTTGATTTACAATAAATGAGTTATTTTCCCCATTTCATAGGTTAGAAAATTGAAAAATGAAGAGATTAAATAATTTTTCTAAGGTCTGTGACAGGAAAAGAAAAATATCAGTTGAACTGGAAAATGAAGATGAATGCATATTGTTGATCTTTCCAAAAATATTTTCATCATACCTAAGGATCTCTAGTAGGATAAGGTCTTAATCCAAAGAAATAAGTTATTAATGATGGTGTTTATAGCTTTTAAAGGATTGTGGGAAAGAAATACGGAGGGGGGCATGAGGAATATGCCTGAAATGTTCATTCTTTTATTCATTCATTCGTCATATTACTTAATTGCCTGTTATGCGCAGATCCCATGTTTTCTATCTTGTTTAGAGTATTAAACCTTGTTCTTTTTTTCCCCCAAACTATTTATTTTAAGTAATTTCAATTGTAAAAAAAAAAGTTACAAAACAATACAATGAACATTTATATTCTTTTCATCTAGACTCACCCATTTCACCCATTGTTAACCTTTGCCACATTTGTTTTTTCTATCTGTGTGTGTGTGTGTGTGTGTGTGTGTGTGTGTACATACACATACACCCATAATACATTTCTTTCTTTTTTTTTTTTTTTTTTTGGCTTAACCACTTTAGAGTTAATTGCAGATATCAGGAAACTTTACCTCTAAATACTTCAGCATGTATTTCCTTGGAATGAGAGGGCTCTAACATAACTACCACACAATGATCACGCTCAGGAAATTTAACATCAATTTAATTTCATTTTTCTAGTGTACCCTCAATACTTAAATTTCTCCAATTGTCTCAGTAATGTTATTTATAGCTTTCTTTCCTTCCTTCTTTTTTTTTTTTGTGTGTGTGAGGAAGACTAGCCCTGAGCTAACCTCCATTGCCAATCCTCCTCTTTTTTGCTGAAGAAGCTTGGCCCTGGGCTAACATCTGTGCCCATCTTCCTCTCCTTTATATGGGACGCCGCCACAGCATGGCTGACAGCGGTGCATTAGTCTGCGCCTGGGATCTGAACCTGCGAACCCCAGGCCGCTGAAATGGAGCAGGTACTTAACCGCTATGCCACTGGGCTGGCCCCTATAGCTTTATTTCTAATTCAAGATTTAATTAAGAATTATATTGGATTTAGTCATCATGTCTCTTTAATCTCTTTAAATGTCAAAGTCAACCAAGATTTTTTTTTAACTTTTAAAGACATTGATATTTTCTAAGAGTCCAGGTCATTTATTTTGCAGACTATCCCTTAATATGATTTGCTTGATTATTTTCTCATGATTGGATTCAGGTTAAACATTATTTTGCCTGAAAACTACATAGATGATAATGTGTCCTCAGTGCGTCACATTGAGAAACTCATGATGCCAACTTGTTAAATCTCTCTATCTGTGAGGGCGAACTTGGAATTCTGAAGGGGCAAATCCAGCCCCAGTTACCTGTGCTGTCTCTCCTCGCAGCACATATTTTGAAGTCCTGCAGTAGCAATCAGAAAGTAAGCAAAACGAAAAAGTAAGCTCTGCGTCCATTCAACTGAAATTCATTCTGTATATTCAATCATTCATTCATGAATGAATGGCTCCTCTATGAAATGGTGAAAATCATTTTTCATAAATTAAGGACTTTTATATGCAAGACTGGAGATTATATCCACGTGGGAGTTTTGACTTATTACTCAATTATAGTATTCCCAAAGTAGGTTGAGGGGACATCTTTGAAAATTAAAAACACTAAATTTAGGATAAATAAGAGGAAATCTCACTCTTCTACAGCAGCTACAATCTTGTAAAGTACATTACTTTAATTGAGTGATTATGGACCAAGTTTCTGACTTTTTCAGGCTGAGGTGAATTATTTTAAAATGAAAGGAATAAATAAATGATTTCTAAGTTCTCTTCCCTTTTGACATTCAGTTTTTGGCTAAATTTGTCAACATTTTAAGATGTAGTTTAGATACATTCCTTGGAGATAAATTTATAAAGGATTATTAAAGGAAAGTAGGATGTTTGGAATTTTCCCTAATGTCTTAATTAGACATCACAGAAGAATCACCACAGCAGGCTCAATGGTACCACTTACCCTGACCTGCTGCTTTTCACTTCACAATCTGTTGTGGATCATTATGGCTTTCCAACACCTGACTCATTTCCCCATATATGGTTGCACTTTATCCTTCTTTTTATTACTTCACCAACTTGTTCTTTGGCTTTTGATCCCTACTATGTTTCAAATTTGCTCTTTGACTTTGCTGCTGTTGGCTGATACAGTTAAATATTTCACCTGATCAGGCTGTCCCAGGATCGTACAGAATCTCAGAAGTGGGGCTGCTGATAGTTTTGCTTGGCTGTAGAGTGGGGCCCAGACAACAAGACCAGTCTGGTCTAACATGCCAATCTGTATATTTTTAATCTCAATCTTAATACAGATTGAGATCCAGACACATTGACCTTTTCAATTCTAGCATCACATTCCATGTGATTTGTTTCTACTTCATAGTATATCTGTGACAAAACTGCAAGTGGAAGCAACACAAATGTTGCTCAGAAAAAAAAAGGAGATAGACTGATTAATTTAAATTATACTGGATTTGAGAATAGGACATATTTTCTGAATGTGTTTAACTGATGAGACTTATTCACTTACTAATTCATGATTTTATAAGCATTATAATAAGAAGAACAGATTCTGGAGCTTGACTGCTTAGGTTTGAATCCCATCTCTGCCACTTACCAGCAGGGTAGATCATTTAACATCTGTGTGCCTCAGTTTCCTTATGTACAAAAATGGGAATAATAATGGTAGTTACCTCAAAGGATTGATGAGGATTAATCAGTTAATGTATATGAAACCTTTTAGAACACTGGCACAGAGTAAGTGCTACATACATGTTAGCTATTTATTATTAATTGATAGTTATTGGTCTCCTATTACATGTCTAACTTAATATAAGAAATCCCCTACACATTCTTAAAGTCAAAGAATAATTCAAAGTAATATTTGATATCCAGTAGTTAGCAGAGGATATGAGGAATTTGATAATTATCCATGGGGTTTCTTCCTTTCATAAACATCATCACCATCATCATCTTCATGACTAAACTTACTGACTGTTTGCTCTGTGCCTAGAACTCTTGGATGTCTTTCATGATTTGCCTTAGTTTCCATTTTACAGAAAGGTTAACTATTTGCCAAAGGTCATATAACTTGAAAATGGTAAAGCAGGATCCAACTCAGGCAGTCTGACTCCAATATTCCAAGCTCTTAAGAGCATTGGATATCTCCAAACTCTATTGAGATGTGGCATGTAGTGTCTCCATTCAGCACACACACACATTTACAGAGAACATGGTACATATTCAGTGGGCAGAGATGGATCAGACTCCTGCCGTCGGATGGCTCCCGCCATCAAGGAGATCGGAATTTCACGGTGAAGATACAAAAATGAAAACGACAAAGTATAGAGTGTGCTATGATGGTGATATTCACAGGGCAAGCTCGAGGACCAGAGTTGCAATCTGAGGGAGGGTCAAGAAGGCATGTGAAAGGAAGAGTTGCTTCAGCAGTGTCAAGGATGAAGAGCTAGCAGGTAAGTAGGTGTGGAGGGGCACTTGAGGCAGAAAGACAACATGTGAGAAAAGATTTGATGCATGTGGTGAACTACGGGACTTTGTGGCTGGAGAAGATTCAATGAGGGTCTCGGAGACGTGGACTAGAGATGAAAACAGGGGCTTGACCAGGAAACTTCTGTCTGCTAATGTGAGCAGTTTGACATTTAACAAGAAGACTTGAGGAATCTTTGAAAACATTTCACCAGGAAGAAAACAGGATCAAATTTGCCAGGCAAAGATCACTTCACAAAAATTATTAAGGAGTATTTTTATCACATCTTCAAATTAATGGCATATTTTATTGAAATCTGTCTCTATTAAGCTCCTCTTGTTTTTGTGGATTTACACTAATGAATTTCAGCAGGTAGTATAATTAACACTACTTACTGCTAATACCTACTACCTCCTAATTCTTTAACTTTATAGCATGCTTTCAACTCCATTATCCATCATGACTCTTAACTGCCTCGTTGTTATTATTATGCCCAATTTGCAGATGAGGAAACTGACGCTGAGCAGTATTAGCCTTTACCTACTTGCCTCAGAATCACAACCCTGGGAAGAAATCTGAACACGGGAGCCTTAGATGGATACTACACAAACATCCTCTGTCTCCCTGTGGAGCACTGCATGGGACCCCCTCCCATGAATTCTCAATGCAGCTTGGGCATCCGTCTATGGTGCCAGGTTAGTTCCGACTCATCTTCCTATCTTAGTCCATCCATGCTACTACAATGAACCACCACAGACTGGGTGTCTTAAACACCAAACATTTATTTCTCACAGCTCTGGAGGCTGGGAAGTCCAAGATCTAGGTGCTGGCAGATTCAGTGTCTGGTGAGAGCCTGCTTCCTGGTGCATAAACAGCCGTCTTCTCCCTGTGTTCTCACATGGCAAAAGGGTTGAGGGAGCTCTCTGGGGTCTCTTTTATCAGGGCACTAATTCCATCCATGAGGACTCCACTCTAATGACACAATCACCTCCCAAGGGCCCCAACTTCAAATACCATCACACTGGGGATTAGGTTTCAAGATATAAATTTTGAGGGTGACAAACATTCAGTCCATAATATTATCCAATGGCCATTCTCCTGTCTTCCTGGATAACAAACTTTGATTGTGTCCTGGCCGCAGGTGTGGCCAGTGACATGTAGAGAGAATCCTTCCAGTGACCCTTTGGGAATGATTTTTCTCTTACAAGAGAGAGAATAGAGTGAAATGATGGTCCCTTTTCTTCCCCCCTATTTTGTATGCTCTTGTGTGGAAATGTCATATTTGGAGCTGGGTAGCTATCTTGTGAGCATTAAGAGATCTTCTGAGGACAAAAGCCACCATGTGAAGATGGTGGAAGGGAAGGATGCAGAGTCCAGGTCTCTATGGTGGATGCTGGGATGTGCTGCCCAGATCTCACTTCAGGAGCCAAAGACAATAACCCCTGCTGCTGGGAGGGCCTCTGACAGGTGGCCCTCAACCTTCAGTCCCTTTGAGGATTGTCTTAGCTGCACAGAGTTACCTTGCCTAAGGCTGCATCCCTTTCCTAGTGTGGCCAATATCCCACCACTGATGGGCTTACAGGCTACAAAATCCCAGCCTTCTCATCCCAATCTGCAGAACTCTTCCTAGGGGTCAGCAGAGGTTGTCCTTGAGCGTTCAAGGCAGCTTGATTTCTCCCTCTGCCCAGTGCTGCCTCTTTCTCTTCCCTTCTACAATGTTGGCCCCCAAAAAGACCTCTCTAATAATATCTTGCAAGCTAAAACCAATCTCAGAGTCTGTTTCTGGCGGAACTCAACCTGCAATAGCCCCTAATGGCTATTTTGGGCTTCTGAAATAACCATGGACCGCCTATATTTTGTTAAGCTAGAAATAAACACATGGTTTAAACTATGATTAGTTGGTATTGATCACTAATCATTGATACAATGCTTTGTACCTATCCATCTATCTATCAGTCTTTCTGGCTAGATGATAATGTCTTCAAAAGTGTTCATTGTGTTTTATTCATCACTGTGTCCCTTTCCAAGTTCATGACAGTAAATGGAACTTAATAGGCACTCAATAAATGTATGGTAAATGAACAAACAAAACTTATACCTATTTTAATGCCTGATATTCATGGCCATGTTCTAGTACAGTGAACTATTCCTGTAGACCTAAATTTTGTACAGTCACTTATCTAAATCATATTTTTTCAGGAAGTGCACTAAGCAAACTGAAGAAGATCACACGCCATACCTAATTTTTCAAACAGTGGGATCAACCCCAAATTGAAAGTTGGCATTTAGATCTTTAAAAAAAGGAATTCTACTGCTGGTATGAGATGACATATTTCATTATACTGGGGATCTTAATTAAAGGTAAATCTACATTGAGCTTTATTCTCTAAAACCTAGTTCCCTGAGAACAATGTTCATGAACTTTGTGCGTGTGTGTGCATAGCCTCAAAGGCAAAACAAAACAAAATACACAAAAAAGCAATAAAAAAAAAAATCCTGGGTAAAATCCCATCTCTGCCACTTATTAGAGTACAATCTTGAGCATATTGCTTAAACTTTTGAGACTCAGTTCTTTTATCTAAAATGGGCAAAATCAAATGCTATAAGAATGCTTCTAGTTTCTTAGAAAGCTATAATTCAGGCATTCATTCCTCAGATTTTTTTGTGCTCCTCTCTGTTTAAGGATCCACATGCTAAATGTGGTCTGGGCTATTTGACCAGCACGTGGATTTCCATTTGCGTTTTTACAGTCTGCCTCTGTTAGTTCATGAGGACTGTAATCATTGCATTGGCCGCCTGGACTGAGAGCTGGATTTAACACTTAGTTCTTCTTGTTAGAATATTTTCTTTCTCCTTCATAGGTATTCTGTTCCATTTCTTTCATATTAGCTGTACTGTATAACTATGTTTTACTGCAAATGAGGTCTCTTGGGAAGCAGGCAGCTGTTTACATTTTTATGTAAAATTTAATGTAAGTAATGTTTTAAAAAATCCCTACCATTTATTGATTGTCTTCTAGGAGCAAGGTACTTCATCTTCACAGCAATCCTACAAAGTAAGGAATTATTTGTCCATTTTGCAGATGGAGAAAGTAAGGCTTGAACAATCCAGTAATGTGCCTAAGGCAACTCGGTTAAATGAGTGGTGAGTCAAGATTCAAAGGCACAACTCCGTGACCCCAAGGTTGTATTGTTTCCTCTACACCACAGGGCCAATAGAAAGATAGACAAAAAACAATTTCTGAGCACATAGAGAACTGTTTGTAATTCCTCACCAAAGATAAGCTAGAAATAACTATTTTTATGAGAATCAAGGCTTGCAAGAAGCTTATTAACACAGTGATACATTCTAAAAAATCTTCTAACGTAAATAGAAGAGCGATGGGGAATGTTTATTTTGCAACTACATTTTTCCTTAAGAAATCATTCATCCCAGTGACCTTTTTAAATAACAACTGCCAAATAAGTATTAATTGATAATTTAAATTTAGAGAAAACTTGGATGATTAGACATCAAAAGACTTGCCTTGTTTTATTCTTTTAGAAGAATCAGAGCTTGGGATGAGATCCAGAAGTATATAACTTATTTTTCCCCAATTTATTACTCAGATGACATCTCAACCACATGCAGGGCATTTTAAAACCAAATAAAATGATCCATGTGGTCATTGCTATAACACATAGTTGTTTTCATTTTTTTCTTGCATTTCCTTTGAGCCTCTCTCAGTGTGGGGCTGTGGAAATTTTATATTTGAAATATTTTTAAGAATAGCATACTGCCAGGAACATAGGATCTTAAAAAATATGATCTGATGAAAAAACACCAAACTTCAGCTTTTGTTCCTAAGAATACAATGTAATCCAGCTTTATTTGATAAAGAATCATTCACACAGACTGGGGCCTCTAGTTACAGCTCATAATGACACAAAGAAATATTGAATATGAGGAGAAAGATATATTTTCCAAAGAGATATTAAAGAGATGAAATAAGCTGAAAGATCAGGGAATGAGGGGTTTTAGAGGGGAAAGATGAAGGAGGAGAGTTTGCAGCTTGTAGAGAGAGAAGAATATCACAGTAGGCTTTTTTTTTTTAATAACACTTTTTCAACTAAAAAAGGGACATTATGTCCACTAATATCCAATGTGTGTGTGTGTGTGTGTGTGTGTGTGTGTGTGTATGTTTAGAACTTACTAGTTGCTGGGCCCTACACTGTGCTATAGATATGTACTATTAATCCCTTTTTACTGATGAGGAAACTGAGGCACAAAGAGGTTAAGTGACTCTCACAGGAGTTCCAGAGATGATAAGTGATGGGCACAGGCTTTGAGCCATGGTAATCTGGCTTCAGAGTCTGGGATCCTAAACATATACTTGTCTACCATTCATGGAACCATACCTGGAATTCTTGAATGTGGTAGGAAGTTAAACTGGTTTATGGATACCTGCTAGATTCTTTTCATATAGTGTTTTTAATTCCTATCACAGCTCTGAGAAGTAGCTAGTATCATCCGTGTTTGGTACATGAAGGAGAGAGCCAGAGAGCTTGACCATTTTGTGCAAGGTCACACAAATAGTAAATTAGGGAGATGTAATTCAAACTCAGATCTGATTCCAAAGTTTACACCATAAGCGTGTTACCTTTCCTCAGCTCTCTGATTATCTATCATCTTTATGATAGAGTGGTAAAGACAAGAAGCTGGGGGAGGTTTAAACACATGTGTCTCTATAAACAAAAGAGAGAGACAAAAATAAGAAGAACATAAAAGGAGGGTCAATTCAGTTAAACAGCCAATCTCTGAGGACACAATATTGGCAAAACATTGTGCTTGGTGCTTAGTAAATAAGTCTTCTCACAGAGAAATTGTGGGGCCAGTAGGTATCATAGATGAGTACATAATGACTACAGAACTGTAGATAGGAACAAGGAGTGGTGTCAGAAGCCCAAGGAGATTAAGGCTCTCGTGTAGAGCCACATAGCAAATGAGTCTTGGGGTTCAAATCCATCTTGACTCCAGCGCTAGAGCTGGAAGCCATTTTTCTCTGTTAGGTATATTCCAGGATCTCACTCCAGGCTTAGAAGACCTAAAGACAGGCTCCTTACAGTACCCTAGGTTGAGAGAAATGTAACTAATATACACAGAAGATCACCGTTGGAATCAGAAAGCTGATTTCATTCCCGTCATTCATTCATTCGATATGCATTGAACTCCTTCTAGGTACCAAATACTGTTCCAGGAGTTAGGGGCACAATGGCAAACTAAGTCTTGTTACGCTTAAACCACGGTGGAAGAGTAAAAAATAAACAAATAAGTATGCGATACATGAGGCAGAGATGAATGCGTTGAAGAAAAATAAGTTAGGATATTATGTTTGAAAGTAACAGGGACAGGGAGCTTTCTTAGGAAACAAAGAAGAGATGACAGCTGAGGAGACACCTGAATGAAGGAAAGCCACCTGCAATTAGAATGCCAGAGGAAGAACATTCGGGAAAGCCTAAGTCGCTGAGGCCGCGGGGGGCCAGGTGTGTGGGCGCCGCAGCAAGGACGAGGTAGAGGAGGGATGAGTGACGGAGAGAAGAGCAGGAGGAAGGATCCAGAGGTGGGGGAGGGGATGAACCTGAAGGTCCTGTGGGCCGTGGGTGAGGAGTTCAGAATTTATTTCTAGTGTGAGCCGTAGGGCATTTTGACCAGGAGAGTAACGTGATCTGAGTTAAATTTTAAAGACTTCACTTTGGCTAAGCAGGAACTTGTCAGGAGGCTGTGCCGCTGTTTAGGCAAAGGTTGACAGGTGGCTTGGACCAGGGTGATAGCAGCAGACATAGAGAGAAGTTTGAGAAATAGAACGTTCTTGAGATCAGGAATTTTGCACTGGGGTAATTAACAAATTCTCTCCTTGGAGCCAAGCTACATAGGAAACAAAATCATAATCGGAGACCATGTCTAAGTGTACTATGAACAACTACTGTGATAGGATTCGAAACTCCTATGACCGGAACCCTATTTCCTGAAGACAAACTTGATGAGCCGAGAGATAATCAACAAGGTGGCTTTGTGGGCTTGGATTTGAATGAGGGAGTCAGATGAGTTGGCTGCTGACTAGCTCCAGGGAACACAGCCGGCTTCAGCATTCTCACAATAAAGATGGTCTTGACAAGGGGTCAGAAATACTTAAAGTTCTGGGTCCATAATTGTGTGCATCCATCTCCACAGCAGGAATCATTCTGCCTTTGATATCACTGCTCAGACTGGCGCAGAATGTTTGCTACTTAAAATGTTCATTCTTCTGCATTCCCAGAGCTAACCATCTCCCATTTTTGTTGAGATTTATTATATGATTGTAGAGTATGGCCTAAAATGTACTCATTATTATCTAGGTAGGCAAAAGAATGTAGCTACTATTTTTCCTATAACTGATCAAAATATTCTCCTCCTCCTTCTCAATGATATGGCATCTTGGTGCAGGGGAAGCACATGGAACCTCATGGCAGCAGCAAGAACAGTTCTACCTGGGCTAGTATCCTCACTAGTTTCTTGAAAGTATGGTTGGTGTGGATGGGTGAATGGGTCAGTCTACCTATCTGCCAAAATGAATCCAAGAGCAAAGCCTTTCTGGGGCTGGCCTGGTGGCATAGTGGTTGCTTGCAAGCTCCACTTCGGCAGCCCAGGATTTGCAGGTTCGGATCCCAGGTGCGGACCCATGCACTGCTCATCAAGCCATGCTGCGGCAGCATCCCATATACAAAATAGAGGAAGATGGGCACAGATGCTAGCTCAGGGCTAATATTCCTCAGCAAAAAGAGGAAGATTGGCAATGGAAGTTCACTCAGGGCCAATCTTCCTCACCAAAAAAAAAAAAAGAGCAAAGTCTTTTTGATGCCCCAATTAAGATCAACCCATTGTCCTTTGTGCTTCTACAAAACCACATATCAGAACTTGCTTTCTTCCTTGTGTGTCTGTAGTCAGCCAGTGATATTTGTGTTTGTATCTCCTGTGCCCAGAAAGGTCTCTGGCTCTTAGTTGGAACCTATTAAACACTCAATGTCCATGTGGAAAGAAAGACAAAGAAGGAAAGAGATAAGGAAAAAAATATAGAAAGTAATGATAAAGGAGGGGGAGAGAAAGGGAGGGAGAAAGAGGCAGAAATGGAGGAAGAGAGAGAAGAAAGTAGAGGGAGAGGAAAAACAGGCAGACTATAGGATTGTTAGTCAAGATGGCTATGTGCACATTATGAGATCCCTAAGCATTTGGTCTGAGAGTAAAATGAAGGCAAACATGGGCTCTACAAAGCAGGTTTGAGAAGTTATCAGACCTGGAACACTCCCAGATCACCTCTCTGGTTTTCCCACTTAAGCCAAGACTTGCTGGGCATCCTCTGCAAAAAACAGAGAGAGAGTGAAGCTGAACTAAATGTGTTTTGTTCTATTACTGTTATTTTCAAGAGAGATGAGTCAAAATACCTGCTATCCACATCCAAGACCAGTTATCAGCCCCTGCAGTTTCTGGAAGGGCTGTCTGACCTCCTGGATTGCGATCTGGGTGCTTGGCACACACTCTGATGAGGAGACTCCCTTCCTGACCTTTGGATTCATGGGCCAGGAGACACAAGCACTGAGTAATTCAGAAGCCAGGCGCCACCTGACAGGGACTTAAATAGGAGCTTCTAAAGTCAGAGGCTATGGCAGGCCTGTGACTAGAAGAAAAATGAAATATGTAGACAAAGAGAGATGGTGCTTATTTGTTTGGTTTATAGAAAAAAATATTACTTTGTGGTACTAGAGCTGCTTCTGTGCCATTTCTGCCTCATCTCTTCTGCTACCCTTCCTTCCTCCCACTAGCTACTCCTGGAGTTAACTTCAATCAGATAATAATACTGACAATAATGACACTGTCAGCCACAGCAGCAACAGTCAGGAATAGGAACCCTACCCGTCAAGGATCAAGTACTAAATACATTCTATAGATCAGCGAATGCAATCTCAACATTATTTTTCAAGATGGGCTTTATTATATCCATTTTATAGGAGAAAAAGCAAACTTGGAGAAGCAACTTGTTCAAGGTCACATAGTAAGTAGAAGTATTGGGTTCAATCCCCCATGGGCTCCCATTCCCCTAGAGTAAGTTCCTGACTCCCTACCATCGTTCTTCATGAACGCCTCTGTGGACTCTCCCATCTTATCTCCAACCGCTTCCTTCCTTGCTCACTATGCTCTGATTATGCCAGTCAGTGGCATCTGACTATTCATTCACGCCTTGCTCATAAGTGTCTTGGGGGCCTTTGTACTTGCTGGTTTCCTTGCCTAGAATATCTGTCTTCAGTCCTTTACATGGCTGGATCCTTCTATTCAGAATTCTGCTTAAATATCATCTCCTAAGACAAGCCTTCTTGGCCACTCAATCTGAATTAATTCATGACATTCTGCCACACCCCTCTCCCAACCCCAATGGCAGATACTACCATCAGAGCCTGTGTTTTAAAACCATATTTCAAAAGTTACACTAGATCATGAGTTTTGTATAATCACTTGGTAAGTAGAAGAAACAGACATTATTCCATTTTACTGATGAGAAAAGTGAGGCTAAAGAGGGAGGTCTTGGCAATAAATGTAGAAAATTAATAGGTATAGATCCACTGGTATGGGCCCAACACCATACCGGGCACTTCCATATCACTATTGCAGAATTTGCTCTCTCTAGCAGAGTCTCAGACCTAGGTTTTCAATTCCATGTCCAGTAATCATTCCACCCCATCTTCTTCTAACATCATGACATATCATAATTATACAAAATTTTAAGTTTTTCAAAATATCAAGCATCTTAGTTGGCCTATACACAGTCAGTAAATGAAGAAATCTTATGATTACACACACACACACATATATATATATATATATATATATATATATATATATATATGGTGTAGATGAATCAAAGGTTGGGTTGAGAGTGACAGAACAGCAGAAAGGAAAATAAAGATAAAAAGTCTATTTTATTTTTGTGTTGTCTTGTTAGTTTCTCGGAGAGTTCTCCGTTGACTTGATTTTAATTAAGCTTTCCTTAAGCCTAAGAGTTCTGGGAAGCTAAGTGAGTGTGGCTGCCAGGTGGGGATAGGCCAAGAACTCCCAGATCTAATTTTTAAAATTCTTCTTCATAGCAAACATCCATTACACAGATTCTGTTGACAAATGACCTGGATCCAGCTGAGGAGTATTGGTTGTTCATTTGTGTTTGGTGTTGACAAAAGAGTCTATGCTACTGGGAACGCTAAATTGCCACCTGGCCCCTGGGTCGGGAAGGCAGCATGACAGGAAGGAGAGAGGGCTGGTCTGGGTGTTACAGACGTCAAGTGAGCTACCAACAACCTGTGTGACCCTGAGGATGCTAGTGCACTTTTCTCTATTTCACTTTTGTCATTTGTAGAGTAAATTGAGTAGACCGTGTTACAGACACAAAGCCCCTTCTAGAATTAGACATCTATACTTTCTGGGTTTTATTTAAAGTAGGCAAAAAGCTTTATACTCTCTTTAAATAAAGCAAAATAAAAGTCATATTGGTTGTGAGCACACTGCTCTTCCTCCTGGCGGGAATAGCATCCCGCCCTTATTTGTCTAGCTAATTTCTACTCAAGACTCACCTCCAAGATCTCCTCTCTCAGAAAGCTTTTCTGGACTGCTTCAGGGTGCTCGGGTTAGTTCCATCTTTGTGCTCAGTCTTCTCTTGTATGTCTCATCCTAGACTGTCAATAGACTGAGGTCAGGGACTATGTCCTTTGTTATGTCTGTTATCCTGGTGCATTGTATAGAATCACCTACGTAGCAGAGGGACAATAAATGCGTGTGGATAAATAAAGCTCGGAATAAGTGAATGCTAGATAGGAACAACAAGGAATAGAAACAGAGAATGTCTTACACTTTTATATGCTTTAACTTTTACACATTGTGAAATAGGTTTCTTGTTTTGTTGTTGTTTTCTTTTTTGGTCCCTTTTACAGATGAGAACATGGTGGATCAGAGACATTGTAAGTCATGCAAAATCAAAGATCACATCCTGGGTTATTGGCAAAGTCTGCTGACAGCTCCGGTCATCTGGGGCAGGATCTCTTTCCCGACACCAGGCCACAGGCCATCTGCAGTAGTTCTCAGCTTACTGGGCTTAACAAGAATGTACTGGGTACGTAACCGCAGAGTGGAATGTCATCTGTCTCACAAGGGGGGACAAAGGAGGTACTGGGAGAGCTTCAGTCTGACTGGAGAGCTGGGAAGATCAGAGTCTACTTGAGAGGATGATGAAAATGCCTGAAAACTTAAGCAATCACTCAAGCCAGGAATGTGAGGGCCGCCACCAGGCAGCACATGGCTGAGTGCCTAATGTATGGTGTAGGCACACGAGCACCCTTCTCATTTTACAAATGCTTCCCAACATAGCTGGTGCAGGGACGTGCATGTAGAGGGCATTTGCAACGCCCTGCAACTAAGAGCTGGCGATGAGGAAGATCTTATGAAAAAAATATGCAAAAGAAAAAGAAAAAAATGTTCTTTCCCCTTCGGAATGAAGTTCTAGGCATGAGAAGCAAAGTAAGAGATTATGTAAATCAAAATACAAAAATCAAATATTGGCCTGATGCTACATGTGAAATAATTGTATTTATTCATTAAAATAATTTGTTATTGTGCTTATTGACCCATCTAAGATTTATGAGGCACTGGACCACCTAATCATTCAATCAGTCATTTATTCTGTCTGTTATTATTTCAACCCACGTTATTGAACATCTATGATTTGTGGTCTTGGCAAAGGCTAGGGATTTCTCCATGCATAAGACATACTCTATTCTGGGGGAAGACCAGCAAAACCATGATTTAATAAGCACATATTAGATGTTCTTTGCTGTGCTAAGCATTTCATCCACAGTATTTCATTTAAAAAAATCACAATACCCCCATGAGGCAAGTTTTGTCATACCGTTTTTAGAGATGGGGAAACTGGGACTTAGAGAGTTAGTGCGTTGCCTAACTAACGGTTGGTGAATGGTAGAGTCAGCCTGGAAATCCAGGTCCCTTAGACTGCAAGTCCTTATGCCAAACGAGTGGTTATATGCCAAGCAACTGCAATCCTGTTTAACTACAGATTCCAATTCAGTTTATCTGATATAGTGCCTAAGATTCTACTTTTCTAACAAGCTACCAGGTGATGCCTACGCTTCTGGTCTGTTGACCACACTTTGAGCAGCAAGGGTGCAGAGGATCTGCCTGTCCAGTCAGAACCCATTTCTCTCTCTTCCTTCCTAAGCAGGACCTAAATTTCACTCCCATCTCCCCTCTGCCCAATACAACTCATGTGACTTAGGAGAATCTGACTCTTTCTCCAGCTACAGACTGCATTTTGAACACTCTCCTGCTCTGTCTAATTTGGTAGCCACTAGCTATTTAAATTAATTAAAATAAAACCTTCATTTTCTCAATTGCACCTGCAGGCTTCAAGTACATAACACTACATGTGGCCAGTGTCTGCTGTATTGGCCAGTGAAGAATAGAATGTTTCCTCATTGCAGAAAGTTCTATTGGACAGTGCTGACAGTCTAGATCAACCATGGTAATTCCACCCCCATTGTTTCAGAATCCTGTTTTTTAAGAGGATGACATCCCCTGGCAACTGCTGTTGGCCCACGTGTGCTATAGTTCAGCTAAATTGGCTCAACCTAGTTGAAGGATAGGACTATAATCCTTGGTTAGGGGAGAGATTTCCTCGCTCCTTCTGTGTGTGCTAAATTCAACAAGGAAATGTGTGTCCTAGTTTCTGCTGGCAATCTCTGCGGCTTTCAATGGAAGGAGAGGAAAACAGGAGCTCTGATGGACCTTTACTAGGGGCCTTCCTTACCTTCTGCTTCTGGTTACATGAGAAAATGAATTTCCTTATTGTTTAAACCATTTTGAGTCTGGTTTCTGTTACTTAAAGCTAAAAGATAGACCTCTGAAATGTAAGTATTTATAAGTCAATGGTGGAGGTGCAGGGCTAAAGATAAAACAAGACAAAAAAGGTGCAGTTATTGCTCTCAAGTGCTGCTGACTTTCATGTGAAAGACACCTCATGCAGGAAAAAAACCTGTACCCAGAAGCTTCTGGAAGACAGGAGAAAATTGGTGGCACGGGTGCGTGGAGTAGAAAAAGCCTCTTCTCTCTGAGTGAAAACCTGGGAAGGCTTCCTAGAGGAGGTGATATGTCAATAGGATGTTGGAATAAATAGATTTTGAGGCAAAGGTATGAGTGAGGGCATTTCAGAAGAGGAAACGACATGAGAAAAGGTGAAAAGGTGGGAAAGGGATTTTATGAAAATGACAAAGCCCTGACCACTATGCTTGAGATTATAGAATATATTAAACTAAGATAGAGTCAGGCTGCCTTGCTGATTAATGCATGAATCTTGGTGTAAAAGCCTCCTTAACATTTGTTTAGCATTTTACAGCATTCAAAATATGTGAAGTATGTTTTTGTTTTGAAATATTGCAATAATGCAGAGAAATGAGGCCTGGGTGGGTAATATGGCCAAGACCACGGATTAATAAATGGCAGCTCTAAACCTTGAACCCACACATCTCCTGGTGCCTGAACTTACTGCTTTGTGGCCACAAAACGTGCTGTGGTCTGAGAGTGACCTTACTTCATTAACCAGGGACAATCTCACTCAATGTTCACTTTTTAAAAGGGCCCCGGGATGGGCAACAAATTATTTGGTCACCTACTATCCCTGCAGACATGACTTGGATGAGTTCCTCCCAGCATCTAAGAGTGGTGGAGAGGTCAGCCTGGCCTAGAGACCCAGGCCCAAACTCCAGGGAGCAGTTCCCGGCTATTTCCCACCAAGTCCATGGGCCAGAAAAGTTTTCACATCAGGATGTGAAAATGGTTTTATTCTCGCAGCCAATGGTTTACTTCATCAGTCAGTAAAGGTTTCTGAGGAGGGGATTCACTGGATCTAAACTCTATGACTTCTTTCAGATTGTTCAGAAAAAAACTGTGTTTATATATATGTGTGTGAGCATGTGTGTGTGTGGTGTATGGAGAGAGAGTGACAGAGAAATATGTTTAGAGCAGATAGGTCAATATGTTAATGATTGGTGAAACTAGGTTAAAAAACAGTACTATTTTTTTCAACTCTTTTTGTAAATTTAAATATTTCCAAAATCCAAAAAAGAAAAAAGAAACCACCAAAAATGTACTGTGGATAAAATTACTTGAGGTTGGGCAATAAAGATAGCAGAGCCCACCCATTCTAATTGGGGGCAGTTAGAAGCTAAGGAGACTGCCCTTTCTACTCACAGCCTGGTGGACTTGCGTGCCCATCACATCAGTAAGGTGTCTGACCCACAAGAGCTGCCCAAGTATCGCCAGTTCCTTTTAAGGGTTTGCCTGGTCCCTTTGACTCCAGCTGGCTGCTAAAGCATTGTGCGCAGCCATCTCCACTTTGCAGGCTTGAATCCAATTCTCCACTTTCTCAACCTGCTGCCCCTAACGTATACAACATTGGAACTCATTTTGTCTGACTCCAAAGCCCGTTGCATACCACTAGATTAGGCTTTCTGATAAGGACACACTGGCCAGAATTATATCTAAGCCTGGGTCACCACTTGGAAAAAAAAAAAGTGCTAAGTGGTGGACACATAATACAGATCCCAGTGTTGGAGAAGTCTGGGAGGAGAATTAGGTTTGCTGCGCTCTGAGAGCAAAGTCAGTGCCAGAAGCTCGACTCTGAAGTCCCTAATTCCAGACCAGGTTGCAGCATATGGAAACTGGGGTAAGAGTCAGGGAGCCATAAAGGACAATCATGTAGGTTTGGAGCCTCAAATAAAGTCAATTTTTGCTCACAAACAAGGAGCAGGACTGAACCTTCTTTTGGTTGGGGATGGGTGAGGAGTGAAAGGGTTCAGGGCCACCATGGTCCTAGCAGAGGAATGTAGGGGAGGGGGAAGGGAAGGGGGAGACTAGATGATGCTGGCTGTGTGGAGCATAGAAACCATCCTAAATGAAGAAGTCAGCTTTATTAGCAAAGAACATTTGGGTTGAGATTCTTCAGTCCTTCCTCTTGGATTCCATTATGAGAGAATGGAACACAGAGTAACACAGAAAAGGAACAGCCAACCTATCTAAATGTTAATGACAATAATTACTGGCCTGGAGAAAATCTTAGTTCAACTGAAATATTTCACAAATATCACTGTGAGGATTTGTGTGGGGTTAGCAGATTTCCTAGCAGTGAAGGGCCTTTATCAGGGCTAGCATGACTTCCAGAAGAGAATTAACACTCCATGAGCTGACTGGGGAGTCAGTAGCATGGGACTGTCTAAACATGGTGGCAAAGGAGAGAAGAAGGTATGTACCCTACCGGGAAGGTCACGGTGGCAAAGGCTGAAATAGGTGAGGCTGGGTAACTACGTGCATTGTGATTAACCCAGACTACGTCTTTGACTTTCATTAGCCCATCTCCCATTTATAGGGCAAGGCTCACTCAGCTGAAAAACTGTCACCTTACTCGGAATGCTTTTACTGATGGGAAAAAGGTTAGAGTGCAGAGAAGAGGAAATATGGGGACTGTAGGGAAGGAGACAGGTCCACAGCAAACCAGCCTGGGACTAAAAAAGTACCCTGGGATCTAGTGAGAGAGATTTTGTAGGAGATCCCTACAATAAAGATTCTCAAAATGTGATATCTGGACTAGCAGCATCAGCATCATCTGGAAACTTGTTAGAAATGCATATTCTCAGGCCCTGTTCCAAGACCTACTGAATCATAAACTCCGAGTGTGAGGCCCAGCCGTCTGTAGTTTAATGAGCCCTCCAGGTGATTTTGTTGCATCCTAAAGAAAGAGAACCATGGGTTACACTCAACTTCTCCTAAGTTCCTACAAGGGGCCAGAGGTGGTGCCAGAACCCAAGGTTCAGAGAGGTCCAAAGAGGACACAGGGACTAACAAAAAATGGCTCTTGCTCAGAAGGACCTGGTAGAAAGAGACAGGTGAACGAGAAAGGAAAAGGCAAACATGACATAAACAAACACTGAACAGAACGTGATGCGCATGCTCCTCCAGCAGAAGGGCAATTTGGAGAAGATCTCACGGAGGGGTGGTTGATTTGAAGCTGGATCAACCCTGCGCAGAGTTGCAAAAGGTGGCGTTCAATGTGGCAGAGACTGCTCTTCTGTACGTATTTTCTTCTTTTTAAACAGAAAACCTGCCCCCTCTCACTTTTTTTTTCTAGGCAGCAATGTATCAGAGGAAAAGACTAGATTACGTTTCCCAGCCACCTTACATCCAGGGATAGCCGATGAGATATAAGGGTGAGTTGTTAGGTAGAACATTGGGGAAGGCATCTTAAGTGGATGCCGTGAGATAGTACCTAGATTTTTCTTTGCCTCTCTTGCTTCTATTTCTGCCTGAAATGTGGATGTGATGACTGAACCTCCACCAGCCACTCTGTGTCCTTGCGGATAGAAGCTGCTTGCTAAGAACTGTGGATAGAAAGTTAGAAAAGTTGGTGTTCTTGGAAAATTTGTGAGGCCAAAAACGATCTCTAGGCTGTCCATTACTGGGACTTTTTTTTTTTTAATGTGAGAGAATAAACACTTACATTTTTAAGCCACTGCAATTGGGTCTCTGTTCCTATCAAAGACAGTTCCTGACTCACGTAGTCTAGAAGTCATTCTGAACTGAGAGAAGGGTGGAAGCAAATGCACATAGTTGTGACTGTGTGTGCCATGCTTGGAGAATGGCTGTGCGCTCAGGACACCTGGAGAGTGAGGTGTGGAGAACAACGCAGAGGGAGGAGGTGAAGCAGAGGGAGCCTTCTGGGGCTGGTGGGAGGAGACAACAGGGGGAGTTCATTTAGAAAGTTGGAAGGTTCTCAGTATCCTAGTGTGTCTTTTTCTACAGGCACCTTAAACTCAAAGGGCCTCGAAGTGACTATGTCACCCACCATCATCTTCCTTTCCAAGTCTGTGATATGGTGCCACCATTCACCCAATTCCACAAACCAGAACATGAGTGGCATGCAAGATCCTTCTCCTTGCCCCAAAGCCCATAAGTCACCAGATCTCACCTTGTCATCTCCTAAAACTTGTCCACACTCCCTCTTTACTCACTTCTGTCACCAGCACCCAATCCCCACTTCATCCTCTCCAGTTAAAGTGCTGTGACACCTTCTTATTTCACCTTCTTGTTTACACATGGAAGGCTTCTTTTCCAGGCCCCACACCGTAACCAAACTGACATTTAAAAAGGCAAAATTGATCTCAGCAGTTTCTTGCTTAAACCCTTCCATTCCAAAGAATTCCCTGCCTTGCGGTGATGTTCTGTGGGATTCAAATAGATGTTGAGAGGGGAAGAAAGAAATATTTGTATGTTTTAGAGATTTCTGGAAAATGCTGGAATTCAACTAAGTTAAGCAGCTTCCTTACTTTTCAGCAGTTTTCATAAGCTGATGTGCAACACGAACCTCCAAACAATAATGAATTTTTCAAAGTTGTTTGTGTTTGGAGCCTGTCCTAGAGGAGCGTCTTGTGAGAAGTGGGAGTTGCCATCCAACAACATGAAGGCCAAGCTCCTTCGCCTGGCCTCTTGGTTAGGTCTCTGCTGTCTCACCCCTACTGGCATTGCCAAGCTCTCTTCCCACCACGATCCTAATCCTGCAGCCACCTCTAGCTATGTCATTGCCTACTCGGCATTCCTGAAAACACCATTCACCGTTGTGCTTTGATTCTGCTGTCCCTCTGCTTGAAATGTTCTTCCCCTGTCTGTCTGTTGAAACTCTCCCCTTCAAAGGCCAAGCCCAGAGTTACTTCCTCTCTGAAAACTTCCTAGATCCATTTCCCACAGGTCAAAGCATAATTTTTTAGCTCCCTTCTTTACCCTCAAATTTCTGTGCATGTCTTTACCAGAGAACTACCACAGTATAGGAGAGTTAAGTACAGACTAGTATGTTTGCTTCTACGACTAGGCTGGGGACATCTTGAAGCTGAGGAATGCACATTCTCTCTCTCCCTCCCTCCCTCCCTACTTACTTACCTACGTACTTATTTACTTATCTATTTATCTATCCATCCATCCACAATGATGAGTATACAAAGTACTCAAAACAAACATTTTGAATAAAAAAAGTGGTGTACATGTTAACCTAGCAAAAACCAATTTGTGTTACAAATTCAGTTTAGGGTAGAATTGCACACAGGTGCAATCGCTCTAAATTAGTATATTTTTTCAAAATTATCAGACCAACGCTTTAGGCAAATAGTAAAGAAAAACAGTTTTTATGGAGTCCAAATGCATCACCTTATCCTTTCTCCAACATCCCCATCCCAATACTCAACTGTTCACTTAGCAATGTGCTCACTCTAGAAGTCACACCCCTTGAGGACAGGAACCGTAACTTGCTCAAGTTTGTACTTCATTGCCCATCACCATGTCTGGGACTAGCAGGCACTCATATAATGTTGTTCTCTGGTCCTCCAGCCTTAATCTGACTTTCCTTTCTAAGCTAGGCTTATAAAATACCTTGTCCAGAGTCCCTTTCGCTATCACAGTCCAAATTCCCACTTTCTGAAGATGCTTCACACTCCCCAACCTCTTTAATCTATGTTGAGATTCCACCTTTGCAGTCTGATCAGGAAAACAGGAAGGTATTGGTAAAGACTCTGCTATGGACTGAATGTTTGTGTTCCCCCCAAATTCATATGTTGAAGCCTCAAGTCCCAGTGTGGTGGTATTTGGAGACAGGGCCTTTGGGAGGTAATAAGGTTTAGAGGAAGTCATGAGGGTGGAGCCCCCATGCTGGGATTAGAGCCCTTAGAAAAAGAGGAAAAGGCACGTAATCTCTCTGTGCATATAAACACCAAGGAAAGTCCACGTGAGGACATATCCAGGAAGAGCGCCCTCACCGAGAACCTGACCATGCCTGCATCCTGCTCTTGGACGTCCAGCCCCTGAACCATGAGAAATACGTGTTTGTTGTTTAAACCACCCAGTCTATGGTGAGTTGTTATAGCAACCCAGAGCCGGACTAGAACAGACTTTGATGTGCATACCTATTGTAACCAGCTAATCAGGACACACAAATCACCTACTTTAGTGTTACACCTTCCACCTTTTCAGAAAGGCCATCCCGAAGCTGTACTGGGTAGCTGAGTAAGTAGTATCCAAGGTTCAAAGACTAGGAAGTAGGGAAGAAAGAGGTGGAATTAGTAAGTGGCATACAATTATTTAATGTGTTATGTCTGTAAAAATACATGCAAAATTGTTATTCTCCCATCTGGACTATAGATGTAACCATATGGGGACTTTTTTTTCTTCTCACTCTCCTTTTCGAGCCCTCTTAGTTTGTGCCATATTCTGCTTTATAATCACTCATCAAACACTTTTAAGCCCCTACTCTGCCCAGGCCCCATGTAGGATCAACTGTGGCTCCTTGCTTTTTAGAATGAGTTGAATTGAAATGAATGTTACTAACCTCTCCTATGCCTTTTCTTATTCATGAAAATAGCCTGAAAACTAATTCAACGATAGTCTAACTTCTACCCATCCTTGAACGCCCTGCTAAAATTATGCTGCCACCCCAAAGCTTGCCCTTACATTCAAAGCCGTGATCAATCTCTTCTTGCCTTATTCTCTCACTGCATTTTATGTTTATGCATCTTAAGAACATATCAGAGCACCTCTGTATCGTTGCCTTGTCTACTGTTACTTTGGATGCTTCGCGTGCTCCAAATCATACCCCCCAGCCCATTGCTGTGGCCCACTGGCACTCAGGGGTGAGCCAGCAGTGCCCTGTCCATCTACACTGGACATCTTTCACTTTCTCCCGGGGGCTCTTCTGGTGCCCACAGCACTCAAGCATACATACCGTTGAAGCACGAGGGTGTTATTATGCTATAGGTGACCCTAAGCCGTTCGGGGAATAGAGGTTGGTGGCTGGAGGCTCCCTTCCTCTGCCTTTCAGACCCATAATTCTGAGATACGGTCTATATCACTTCTCAGAGGGTCATAGTGGATTTGAGCTCCAGTTGCCCACAGGGCAACCAGCTTCATAACACACACTCATATTAGCTTTTGCTCCCTCCCTCTTTCACCCTTCCCGCGTTCTACCCCTATTCTCTCGGTCACCACAAAATTAGCTACCTACATGTAAGCCCTTTCTCACGCCCTGCATTTATGATGGTGGTGGTGGGGAGAGGGGTACCCAGTCCAAAACTCTTATCCATCTCATCCATCAGGCTGTCAGCTCCTAGAGGGAAGAAATCAAATTTCCATAATTTATACATCCCCAGCTCCAAGAACCAGGTCAGGAACTGATTAGGTGCTCAAAAATATCAGTTGAACTTATTGAATAAAAACTGTGAAGTCTATCATGGCAGAGACAGTGTTGTTAATTAGTTTATTTGTTTAACAAATATTTATTTGTGTGTCTTACATATGCCAGGCACTGATCTGGTGGCTATGGGCAGAGGTAACAAACTAAGTTCCAGCCCTCATGGAGATTGCATCCTAGTAATAGGAGAAAACACACCAATAAATATGCAGTATATGCAATGGTAAAAAATACTGTGGGGTAAAATAAGTCAGGGAAGGGGCAGCCAGTTAAGGGGAAAGATGCAATTTTATATGAAGTGGTTAGAGAAGGCCATACTGGGGGATTTCATTAGAGATCTGAAGCCAAGGTAGGAGTAGATCATATGAAGAGCAGGGAACTCAGAGCCATGAGGCAGAGGTAGCCCAAGGGGACCAGTGTCTGCTGAAGCAGAATGAACAGGGAAAGGTGAGGAGGAGTGAGGTATGTTGGTGCCAGAGCAGAGGGCCTCAGAGGCCTTTGAAAGGCATTTGGCTTTTACTGTAAGTGAAATAGACAAACACTGGAGAAATTTGGACAGAGGATTGCCATGATTAAATATCCATTTTAAGGAATTATTATATTGCGTTGAGAATAGACAGGAGGCAAGGTGGGAAGCAGGGAGCCAGGCGAAGAGACTCTTCCATTGATCAAGGCAAAAGAAGATATTGGCTTGATCCAGAGTAGTAGAGGTAAAGTTTGGGGAGGAGTGGATATATTTTGTAGATAGAAATACTGAGATTGGCTGAATCAAAGATGACTCCTAAGATTTTGCTTGAGCTCCTGGAAGGATAGAGTTGAAATTTTCTAAGAGAAGATATGTCAGACAGCCAAGCAGTGGTGTTAAATAAGCAGTTGGATTCACAAGTCTGGAGTTCAGAGGACAGACCTGACTTAGAGATATAAAACCACAAGTGCTGCAGATAATACTTAAAGCCATGTAACTCGATGATGTTAGCTAGGGATAGAAACCATGTATAGAAAGTAGAAGAAATCTGAGAAATGAGCCCTAAAACATTCAAACTTTTTGAGATCTAGGGGATGATGATGAGCTAGCAAATAAGGAAACAATTGAAGAAGAGAGGAGAGAATGGTGTCCTAAGAAGATAAGTGAAGGAAATGTTCCAAAAAAACAGAGAGTAATGACCTGTGTCAAATGCTGCTGATAGATCAAGTAAGGTGAGGACCAAGGATTGACCTCTGGGTTTGTCAACATTGCAGTCATCGATGACACTGGTAGGACCTATTTTGATGGAAAAGTGAAGGTGGATATCTAATTGAAATGAGTCAAGAGTGAACGAGAAGAGGGGAATTGGTGACCACATCTTACTCATCTCTTCCTTGGAGTTATGGCGTGTTGTATGTAATGAATTATATGGATTATGACTTGTGTGTGACCCATAAATTCACCTTAGAGATGAGGGGCTGATATCTAAAAGATAGCACATTTTCCTCCATTATTTTCTGAACTGTAAAATAATCAGGAACTTAAAAGCAATATTTTTCTCTCCATATCAATAACCATTAATTTGGTGCCCATTATATTTTTTAACACAACCCTGTAATGAAAGTACTATTTGTATCTTCATGTTTTAGATGAGGAAACTAAGACACGAAAGCTAAAGTCATTTGGCCAAGGTCACATGGCCAATAAGTATCATCACCTTCTAAGGAAAGGATGAGCATGTGCGAGAAATCAGGGTTTCTGTTTCTTGCTCCCATGGGGCTGCAGTTTCATCTTCACCAGCTTTCCTCTGAGAGTGGGTTTAGGAGTGGGAGAGCCTTCATTAGAGAGCAGGGAATTCTCTGAGCAGATCCCTGCAGAGATGAAAACCTTGACTATTGCTGCAAAATGAAAGACAGTGGGTGCTCCTGCATTTGCCTTTCCTGGGTTTCTTGTAGGTAGGCAAATAATTTCTTTCTGTCTTTCATCTGCACTTTTCTTTTAAAAGATGGAAAAGAAAGCTTACTTTAAGTAGAAAAAAGAAGTGCTATCTCTTTTACAAAGAATCTGTGTATATACATAACGTTTCATGGTAAGGTAAATAAAGCAGCAAAGAGGAGAATACTGAGGAAATGCAAAACATCTTCTGAATTTGAATTCAACATTTTCTGTCCCAGGAGATAATTTTTCTTTCCTTCTCCATTCCCTATTATTAAACATTGTGCTGTGTATTATTTGCTTTTTCACTAGCTCCGTATCATCATATGATAATAAATAATAAAATGGATATCTCAGACATGTCCTGATCACATAGGATGGGATAAAACTTGGAGTCAGGCAATTGGATTGAACTTCCAGCTCAACCATTGCTCCCGTATCTTGGTGGCTTTTCTTTGGCCTATTGTAATGAGCTACTTCTACAAAGTCAAATTAGCATAAAGAAGATAGTGTGTGCTATTCTGTCTCCTTATTACTCATTTGCATTATCTCAGCTCTCATTTTTTTTCTTCTGAGCTGCTGAAATAATCTCTGAATCATTTTCCCCACATCCACTCTTGTCCTCCTTCAATCCATTTTCTACACTGTAGCCCAAGAGAATTTATAAAACACAAAACTTGCTCATGTTACTCTTCTGATGTAAAGACTTTAAAGGTAGTTCTCCATTGCACTTAAAGAACAGATTTTTTAAACTACTCATATTTCTGCTCCGCCTATCTCAGCGCCTAATCTTATACCACTCTTTCTGTCTTCTCTTTAGGACTCTGTCGACACTGGCCATGTTGCTTTTTCTGACTTCTCATACTGTTCCATCTGCCTGGAAAGCTCCCTGACTCATCCTTCATCCACTAATTAGTTGTTACTCATCTTTTAGAGCTCAAATCCAATTCACTTCCATGGGGCAATACTCTTTCATTTGCCGCAACTATCTCCAGGATAGCCCATGCCCTCTGTTATATGTTCTCATAGACCCTGCACTTCTTTGTAGGCCTTATAAAAACTGAAATTACACTTAGTTATGTAGTAATTTATCTGATGGCTATAATCCCTGACAGAAAGCAATCTTTCTAAGTTAAAAACTGTCATTCCCTATCACTTAGCTCCATGCCTGGTATTCAGTCAGCATTCAATAAGTATTTGTTGAATATATGAATTTAAACCTCTCATTTTACACATCCGTGAAATGGGAAGTGACTTCTACCTTTCTACCTTGCAGGGGACTTGTGGGGCCTGGACATGCCACATATCCTGTCGAGGTGCATGCTCAGCTCACAGTGATGCCTCTTTCTACTCTGGAAATTGTCCCCCTTGTCTCTTGACGAAATAGGTTTTCATGGAGGTACATTTTTAGTAGCCATTTGTGTCCACAGCTGGGTGGACCTAAACTGGGCCAACAGGAGCCTTCAACAACAGCAGCAACAAAAAGCAAAACTACTAAAATTAGAGAGGAAAAGAATGGACATTTTCCAGAATTTGAAGCAAGTAGCAGAGAAAGTTGATATGCAGAAAAATAAAACAATGGCACAGATGTGCAGAGAGAAGCTGAGAGAGAATGAGAAAGAAAAGTCCCCGGGTTCATTATGACTTTCCCCTCTTCTGTTTCTGCTTCCTTTGTGAGGCTTGGCTGCCTGCCTGCCCTTGAGCCGATTCCACGGGATAGTTCTGCACCCTTTATGATAAGTTATCCCTTTCCTTGCATAAGCCAGCTCCTCTGTGTCTATTGTTTGAAAGCACAGGATTCTAACTAAAAGAATATTTAAAAATATTGATAGAACATAGCAGGTACTCTATAAATGACAATGGATGTAATTATGCTTACCTCAAATGCCATTGCTCAAATGACACTTGTACTGGGTGACATTTACTGAATATCTCCTACTTTACTGGTACAAGGGCTTTTTAATATAATATCTCAAATTTTTGTAAAATCCCTGTAAAGTGGACTGCTAGATGCTTTTCATATTGCATTAGAATTTGTTCTATATGTACATAGGTAACGTGGCAATGGAAGAGCCTCTGCCATTATTTTTTATCACTGACACCTTGAACAGCTTTACCGTAGGTAAACATGGCAATGGGAGAGCCCCCACCACTATTTTTTATCATTGGCACCTTGAACATCTCCTAGTATGTTAATGTGCATGAAGTACACGTTTGTTGAGTGAATAACTGAATGGCCTTGTGTAAGCTTCTAAATCTCTCTGAGCCATTGTTCCCTTACTTTTATTTATTTATTTATTTTTTGTGAGGAAGACCAGCCCTGAGCTAACATCCGTCGCCAATCCTCCTCTTTTTGCTGAGGAAGACTGGCCCTGGGCTAACATCCGTGCCCATCTTCCTCTACTTTATATGGGACGCCGCCACGGCATGGCTGACAAGTAGTGTGACGGCAGGGGCCTGGGATCCGAACCGGCGAACTCCGGGCTGCCAAGCGCGGACTAAACCGCTGTGCCACCGGGCGGGCCCCATTCCCTTACTTTTAAATAGGGATTTATACCTGTCCCAGGATTGGGGTGAAAATCAGATGACGGATGTGAAAGTCATCTGAAAACATTGAAAGAAAGTATCACCTCTGTTAGCACTCTTAGTACTTTGGCAGGAAAGGTGCCACCAACCCCATCTTACAATTGAGAACCCTGAGGGTAGAGAGGTCAAATGGCACGTCCAAAGTTAGCAAGTGTTAAATATCAAACGGCTTATTAAAAAAAAAAAAAAAAACCTCTCTATCTTCCAAATTTAAATATATCAAGTATGGTTTAGGCAAAATAGATCTGAAGGGGAATTTATTTTAGAAGAGGGAAAGATGTCTGTTAGTAAAAGCAGAATGTGTTCAATCTGTGATGTTGGGATAAACAGATAAAATCAAATGGAAGAGGATCCAACAGAATGAGGTGAGCAACAACAGAGAGGAATTCAATCACCAAGGCAGAGCTGCATGAGTACCACTCCTAGATCCTTCAGTTATAGGGCTCTATCTCATCATGACGTTATCATAAGACAGGCCACTGAGCACCATGTGGTCTCTCTATGTCTACCTTGAGGAAATGTCTGGAAAGAAACTGGGATGAATTTTACACACAGGACAAATGATGCTATGATGGAGACGGGGTGGACGTGAGTTGCTGAGCCTGTGATATGGAGAATATTCTTGCTCTGAAGACCTATTCAGTGGCCCACTAATGTGTTTTTAGTTAGAGTAAAGTGCATTGTTTGGTACTTGGGGCCTCATCTCTTCTACCTGGTGGGCTTCTGTTGGTTAATGTTTTTTTCTTCTTGAATATGAATATCTCAAATTTAACATGACAAATACACATTTCTTGGTCATCACTACCCCCACCAAAACCAAATGAAAACCTATCCCCTCTGTAGTTTTCCCCACGTCAGAAACTGATCTTCTTATCTTTCTAGTAACTAAAACCAACGTTCTCCTTGATCTTTCTATTTCTTTCACACCCTCAGTCAATGCATCAGCAAATCCTGTTGGCCTAATCTTTAAAATTTGACCTCTTGTCAATAATCCACTATTAACACCCTGACCCAAGCCAACATCATCTTTTTGGCTGGAGGCAATAGCCCCCTCCTAGTCTTCTGGCTTCTTCCCTTGCCTCCCTTTAGTTTATTCAAAATATAGCAGCTAGGTTGATCTTAAAAAGTTTATCTTAAAAAGTTTAGAGGAAACTCCTTCTCCAATAGTTTTTCATCTCATTTAGAGAAGATGCCAAAATTTATTACAATGGTTTATAAGACATGACACAATCTACTCAAACACAGCCTATACATATATATTGGAATAATATTTTAGATCTCTATTGATTAACTTGAAAGGATATCTTTAACATAGTTATTTTTATTTAAAATAGATTACTAAAACAGCATGGAATTGTAAATTAGCACTGTACTCTATTTGATAAAGTTGTGTCACACAGGGTTAGGGGTCAAAAGCCATTATACAAATATACTGGAGTTGAATAATTAAGTAGATGGACGGAAGAAAGGGGAGTCAGGTTTCTCACTGTTAGAGTGGAAAGCAACAAATAAGCAAGGGGAGGAAGCTATGAGGATCTACGTGGTGATGAATTAGAGTTGGAGACATTGGTATGAAGTCACGTTTAGTTTAACATAGATAATATAGACAGTTATGTATAGAAATATTTATAGATATGTTTATATACATGGGTTATTGTACACATATATATCTCCTTGCTCTGTTAGCTGGGAAGGCCTGGAAGCAATGACACCCCAGTAGCAACAAGCACACCTACTGCTCAGATCTTGGTTTATAATATCATTCTCCAGAAAGAGGAACCAGGGCTCATTGGAGAAATGACTAATCCTAGGATTGGGGCTAGAAATATACAAAATATGCCTGGAGCATCTTGTAGTGTCAGAAAGTAAGGAAGTGCTGAAACACACACACACACGCGCGCGCGCATACACACACACTGATGGAGATATGTCAAAAGGACACAAGAGCCACTGAAAGAGTTCTCAGGGGCCACAGCTAGAACAATCTGAGCAACAAAATAAAAATTAAGCAGTATTAGATATATGAAGTAAATATCCATAAGCTCATACTAATATGAGGAAGAAAACCCAAATCTCCTGTGCAGAATTCCAAATAATTTATGTGGACGCTCCACCCTCAACAAGGTGGAGCATAACTTCCCACTTAATCATGTGGGCTATGCATACAACTTCCTTCCAAAGAACACAGTATGGAGAGGAGGGGAGGAAGAGTGACTTTACAGCAGAGAGACTCAACAAATACTATTCCAACCAGGTGATCAAATTGAACATCAACAGCATGAGTCATGTTGATAGTGTGTCCTCTGGATATGATGTGATGAAAATGGCATCCGTGGTCTTCGTCCTCACAACCCATATCCCCAGTCTAATCATGAGAAAACATTAGACAAACCTCAACTGAGGAACATTCCGCAAAATATCTTACAGAACTCCTCAAAACTATCAAAAGTTTCCCAAGTCTGAGAAACTGTCATAGCCAAGAGGAGCCTAAAGAGACATGATGAGTAAACATAATGTATCCTGGATGGCATTCTGGAGTAGAAAAGGGACACTAGGTAAACAAACAAACAAAAAAAACCCCACACTAAGGCTACCTGAATAAAGTAGGGAATTTAGTTAATAACAATCTATCGATACTGGTTCATTATTGTGACAAATGTACCATACTAAGATTTTAATAGTAGGGGAAACTAGGGATGGAGTATATAGGAATTCTCTGTACTAGCTTCATAATTTTTCTATAAATCTAAAACTATTCTAAAATAACAAACGTTATTTTAAAAAACATGCAAATATGGTCCTATTTACATAAAATTATATATAACAGTTTATATGTATGTAGATATCTCAAATGATGTTCTTGAAAATATTAACAATTATATGATTTGGCAAAGTGTTTTCCTTAAATTATTTGTTATTCTGTTTTAATTATTTTAAAAATGTATTAAAATACATTTTGTTAAAAATCTATTCAAATACATTTTGTTAAAAATCTATTCTTTCTATCTACCTACCTGTCTATTAAATTCTTGGAGACATCCTAACACTTTATTCCTAAAGTGTATTTTTCTTTATTATTAAAAAGAACCAGCCCCTTCTTTCCTTGCAGAAAGGTGTATTGGCATCCCCAGCAAGGAGTGTTCTTTGTCTAACAGCACCAGCTTTAATATTTTCTTTCCACTGGGACAGTTTTTAACAGTTTGAGAGAGCTAATCAAAGTAATTGTTGAATTTTGATGACCAGAGCTTCACATACCAAGCATTTTCTTCCAAACTGGGTTATTTAGAGTCCAATGAAGCTGGGAATAAATATATAAAGCTAAGTAATTTCGGAAGATTGGAGGATTTTCAGAAAATGTCTTTCACTTGGAAGCATGAAATTACATGCACTACAGCAGAATGAAATCAAATCAATCAGCAGCTTGGAATCTCCCAAGCTCTATAATCAGCAGGAGTTCAGAAGCCTCTCACTGGGAAGGAAGTTGAGGTTTGGTGCAAAAGTACCCGGCACCGGAATGCAAAGCAACTGAGCCCTTGTCCCCTGGGAGATCCAGATTTAGTAGCTGATGAGAGGCATGGGCAGGAGAATACAGGTTGATCAGAGGAAAGGTGGAAAAGCCGGAGTGATTGCCCCAATGCCCAACTCTCCTATACTTTCCTGCCAAAATTGTTCAATGGCTCCTCATTTCCTTTTGGATAAAGTCCAAACTCCCTAGAGTGAAATATAGTTTTCTTGATCATCTCATCCTTACCTCCCTCTTGAGCCTATTTTCATCACTTCTCCCATTATACCCAAGTTCAGCCTTATCAGCCAGATCCTTCTTCTGGTGAATTTCTGAATGACCAAGCTCTCTAGGGCTTCTGCTTTTGCACCAGCATGCCCAGAACACTCAGAATGCCCGGCCCTTGCCTCATCACCTGACAAATTTTGGGATTTCACCTCCTGCAAAGCGATCTCCCCAGTGCCTTCATTCTAAGATAGGCACCTGGATCCGTGCTCCCACACCACGTTGCCCCAGATCTAGTATAGCACATGCTATAGCCAGTTTCCTGATCTCTCCACACGACTGTGGACCTTTTGAAAATCCTCTACCCTCTGTCAGGGTATCTTGAGCATGTAACAGAATCCAGCATTTAGTAGGTACGCAAACGCTCCCTGTGGAATGATGAACGGACAAATAAATGTGGCAGTTTACAGAAAAGTATTAAAATTAGGAACAGGAAACTTAGTTTAAAAAAAAAAGACACAGAGTGAGAATTTCAAACATTTAGGAAACTTCACTGAAAGGCATCTATAAAAGCACCGAACAAGGCAGCCTGAAATGAATACAAAACCTAACTCGAAAGGAAAAGCAAGAGATGTTTCTAAAATGAACCTATTACAAATGCCAGCTTTTCTAATGTCTTTCTTATGATTTGCAAAAATTGTCCCCAAGACATCAGGGAAGAAATGGCGGCAGAGGACATTCACAAACACTGTAAATCAGCTCGAGTCTCCCATAATCAGGTGGTTATCTAAGAGAATGTCTCTTGGAGTGCATCAGTAATTAGGGAGCTAATGGAAAATTACCAACCAACAAAATCTATGACCGTTCCGAGGACAATGGAATCACAGGCTGAGAGTACCACAGGTTTATTAAGAACAAATCATGCCCGAACACTTTGATAGCTTTTTTGATAGTGGCTGCCCGATTCCTGCCACACTTGCTCCATTGGCTTTACATTGCCTTTCTAAATCAATTTAAAATGCCTTCTTTTGAGCTGACCTTCAAGGCTCTCCAATACTCAGTTTATTACTTTTCTTTTCTCTCCTCTCTCCCTAGTTCTCCCATTGGTTCCCTTTCCCTTCTTGGCTATCTCCCCACCGCCCCAGGCTCTTTGTCTTTGATCACCGGCCCTGACTTTGTGCAGACTCTCATGTAACTGTGACTTCACACATGCTAACTTGCTCTACCCAGAAAAAGCCTGTCCCCTCTCTAGGCTACATAGTGAAGTTCCACACATCCCTCAAAGCCTATCTCTGATGGCACCTTCTTCAGGAACCAATATCATCCAGGCCAGCTTCCAACGTCATAGTTAATCTCTCACTCCTTGTAGTCTTTTGTACATCATCCATTGCTAAATTATCATGAACATATTTTTATTTTATACTTGTATCTTTCTTGTAATAAGCTATGAACACAGTCACCAGAATGAGAATTCCACTACGGCAGGGATTTTTGTCTGTTGTGTTCTCTGATGTTGCCCAAGCACCAAGAACACATACCCCACAACACACACACACACACACACACACACGTACACGCACACACCTCTTGATAAATGAATAAGTTCCTCTATAGTAAGACTGTGTCTTACATCACATCATAAGACATGGCTTAACATAAAACAGCTGCTCAATAAGTGACTGTTTCACTGATACCGTGGTGTAGAATGGAAGGGGACAAAAATGAATAAACTGATTCAGTTCTCTGAAAGGCATCCACCAACTCTTCTTATAATATACTCCCTATCCCACAAAACTTGCATTTCAATATCATTGTTCCTAGGAAATATTTCTGGACACACTTAATTTCTCTCATTTGTCCATTCATTGATTTACTAAACAAAATGAAAATAAAAGTAGCTGACAGTTATTGAGAGCTATGTACCCAAATACCAAGACTATCTGAATAGTTAATTTAATCTTCATAATCAAAACTTTGAGGTAGGTAAGTTTTCTTATTAAACTTTTCATTTTTATATAGTTGTAGATTCACATTAAGTTGTAAGAAGTAATTCTGAGAGATCCCTGTATCCTTCATCCAGTTTTCCCTTATGTTAGCATCTTGCAAACATAAGTAAGATCTGGTAAGACCATGTCACAACCGGATATTGACATTGATACAGTCAAGATACAGAAAACGACCAACACCATGGGGATCCCTCAGATTGCCGTTTTATAGCCACACCCATTTACTTCCTGTCCCCAATCCTTTCTTAGCCATTGGAAAAGACTAATACTAGTCTGTTCTCCATTTCTGTCATTATTCTTTTCAAGAATGCAGTATAAATGGAATCATACATTATGTAACCTCCTGTGATTGTTTATTTTCTCTTGGCATAATTCTCCAGTAGTTCATGCAGGTTGTGGCATGTATCAGTAGTTTGTTCCTTTTAATTACTGAGTAGTGTTTCAAGGTATGGATGTACCGTAGTCTGTTTAACCATTTACCCTTCAAAGGACATCTGCGTTGTTTCCCATTTTTGGCTATTAGGAATAAAGCTGCTACAAACATTTATAGATAGGATTTTGTATTAACAAAAGTTTTCATTTCTCTGGGATAAATACTCAGGAGTCCAATTGCTGGGTCATATGATAGATGCAGGTTTAGTTTTTTAAAGAATTACCCAGTTGTTTTCCAGAGTGACTATGTTTTCCATTCCCAGTAGCAATGTAGGAGTGATCCAGTTTCTCCACATGCTCTCCAGCATTTGGTGTCATCATTATTTTTTTATTTTAGTCATTCTGATAGGTGTGTAGTGATATCTCATTATGGTTTAATTTGCATTTCCCTAACAACTAATGATTTTGAACATCTTTTTATGTGCTTATATGCTATCTCTTCAGTGAACTGTTTCTTCATGTATTTTTCCCATTTTCTAATTGGATTGTTTGTATTATAACCGTTAAGTTTTTAGAGTTCTTTATATTAGTTCTAGATGGCAGCCCCTTCTTGCATATGTGGTTTGCAACTATTTTCCCTCACTACGTACCATGACTTTTCATCCTTTAATAAGATCATTTGCAGAGAAAAAATTTTGAATTTTTATTAAATCTAATTTATCAATTTCGTTTCTTTTACGGATCATGTTGTGATGGCAAATCTAGAAACTACCTTGACTAGCCCTAGATCTCAGAGATTTTCTTCTGCTATTTTTTCTAAAAGCTTTACGGTTTTGTTTTTCACATTTAGGTCCATGATCCATTTTGAATTCATTTTTGTATATGGTGTGAGACTTAGGTCAAAGTTCTGTAAATAGAAAGGAAAACACTGGAACTTCAAGAATAAAGAAAGAATACTGTAAGCAAAAATATGGGTAAATACAATAGGCTTTCCTTCTTCTCCTGAGCTTTCTAAATTATGTTCGAGGGATGAAGCAAAAAGTTATAACACCTCTGATGTGGTCCTAAGTGTATGTAGTGGAAATACATAAGAGGATCGTAGTATAAGTGAGGGAGGAAAAGAGACTTATAGAGAGATAAGGTTTCTATACTTCATTTCAATTACTAAAATGACAACACTAGTATAGTGTTATGTCTGCCTTGCCTGCTTTTGTGTTTCTTTCTTCCTCTCTCTCTCCCTATGTATCTATCTATCTGTCTGTCTGTCTATCTATCTATCTATCTATCTATCTATCTATCTATCTATCTATCATTAAAAAGGAGGCAGTAGGCCCCAAATGGAGTCATTTGTCCCCCATGACAGCAAACCAAGACTTAATTGCAGTTTCAACTCCTCCCAGAAACATGATCAATCTGAAACAGTCAATCTGAAATTTCCTGATTAACACTAGTGAGGTAATTTGTATGATAAAACCCCTGCTATTTCCTTTCCCCCAAAATAAGATGACCTGCCTTGAAACAATCCTTTCTTTTCTTTTACTAATAACTTCCTTGCTCCACCCTCATTCCTATAAAAACCTTCTATTTTGTACAACTCCTTGGAGTCTCTCTCTGCTTGCTAGATGAGATGCTGCCTGACTCATGAATTGCTTAATAAAGCCAAGTAGATCTTCAAACTTACTCAGTTGAATTTTGTGTTTTTTTTAACACTATCATCTATCATGTAATACCGAGAGCAACTTCAAAACTGACAAATTCTCTTTGTTTTCCTTTATCTGAGTGTGTCTTGATTTCCCTTTCATTTCTGAAGGATATTTTTGAAGAGTAGAGGATTCTGGATTGAAAGTTCTTTTCTTTCAGCATTTGAAAAATATTATGCCACTTCTTTCTGGCTTCTTTGGTTTTTGATGAGAAATCCTCTGTCATCTGAATTTTTTTTTTTTTCTGTATGTAAGACAACATTTTTCTCTGCATGCTTTCAAGATTTTTTCTGTATCTTTAGTTTTCAGAAATTTAATTATGACATGTCTTGGCATAAATTTCTTTGAGTTTATCTTGTTTGAGTTTCACTCAGTTTCTTGAGTCTATAGGTTTACGTCTCTTGCCAAATTTGAGAAATTTTCAGCTGATATTTTTTCAAGTGACTTTTCGTACCTGCCTCCTTTCTTTCCAGGACTCTCATGACATGAATGTTAGATATTTCTTGCAGTTTTAAATGTTCTGGAGCTCTGTTCAATTTTCTCTAATCTATCTACCCTCTATTATATAATTTTTGTTCTATCTTCCTATTTACTGATTCTTTCCTCTGTCCACTCTATTCTGCTGCTGAGACCACCCACTGAGCTTTTTATTTTAGTTATTGTATTTTTCAGTTCTAAAACTTCCATTTGGTTCTTTTTCATGTCTTCTATTTCTTTGCTGAGGCTTTCTACTTTTTACATTTGTTTTAAGTGTATTCAGAATTGCTCTTTGAAGCGTTTTTATTATGGCTGCTTGAAAATCTTTGTCAGATAATTCTAACATATCTGTTATCTTGGTGTTAGCATCTGTTGATTGCCATTTTTCATTCAGTTTTGAGATCTTCTTGGCTTATGATATGATAAGTGATTTTTGATTGAAACTTGATATTTTTGTGTCATGTTGTGACTCTAGATCTTATTTAAACCTTCTGCTATATCTGGCTTTTTCTGACACTGCTCCAGCAGGGGAAGGGGGAACGGACCCCTTGTTACTGCTAGGTAGAGGAAGAAGCCAGATTCCCTACTCAGCCCACATTGTCACTTGAGGCAGGAATGGGATTCTACCTTAGCACGTGGTCTTCATGGACACCGTGGTGGGTTGTGGGTGGCCTTGTAACTACTGGGAGATAGTGAAAGTCCTGACTTTTCACAAGTCTTCTTCTCTCTTTCTCTCTGTCACACACACACACACACACACACACACACACACACACACACACACCAGCAAAGAGTGGGGATATCTTGTTACTTCCAAGTGGGAATGGGAGTCCAGGACCCCCTCATGGCCTCAACTAATACTATGTGGGGGTTAGGAGGGTTTTTTATTGGCTAGTGGGGATGAAAGTCCCAGCTTCCTATTTGGCATTCTTTAATACAACTCCAGGAGGGGTGTTGGTGCACCTCATTACAGCCCCATAAAGATAAAATCTAGACTCCCCACTTGGCCTTTGCTGGCATGGGTCACTATTTTTGCTGTGGCCTTTGTCTGTAGTAGAAAAGTTATTGTCTAAAAGTGTTCTCTCTTTCTAGGCTTCCCCTTTCCTGGTCCTTTGCCAAGAGAGTGCAGTCTTTTGTTGCCTTTTTTAATGTATAATTGTTATCATTTTCAGGTTGCCAGCTTCTTCAGTTCCAAGTCTTGACATATAAGACAAAAGTCACCGCCATATTGTTTCTTGGGTCAAGGTACATAGGAAGTCTATCTTCTTTCAGATTCTTCTTATGTTTGTGTTACATATAATGTCCAGGGTTTTCAGTTGTACTTAGTAGGAAGACTCGGGTGAATTATGTCTACTCCATCTTCCCAGAAGCAAAAGTTCCCCTGAGGTAGGAGCTATTATAGTTATTTTTATTATTATTAATCTCATTTTACAGATGAGGAAACTGAGGTATAGAGAGGTTAAATATCTTTATTGGTATTTATAAGCTATCCAGGGTTGTCCAGGGGTCTATTCTTCGACTAACACTTGCAATGCTGGCTCTTCTAGAAATTGGCCCTACATCTCAGATTCTGATTGGTTTTTCAATTCTTCCATTAGGAATGGCATTCCATAGGAACTCCTGATAACTAGCTCATCTTTGACAATCTTTATTCCCCATGGACTAAAAACTGGCAACTGGATCTCCCATAACTGCTTATGTTCCAGTTCCAAGCCAGACAGGTTACCCAGAATCTCCCATTGACTCTACCATGTTGAAGATCAAGATGGGGCTTCCTTGGGGATGGGGGTGTTGGCCTAGCTCAGGCCCCTGTTTGACAAGTTCTTTGTACATAAGCATTAGGCCTGCCGGCCCCACTATACTTCCCCATGAGTGCCTCACCTTGGACTCCACTTGATCCTCCCTCATTCTCTTGCTCCCAAACTCCTGCAAATGGAGGCCCAGGGAACTGCAGAGCTGAGCACAATGCAGTAAACATCTTTATACCATCCATTTCAAACTATTTATTGTTGTTGGTTTTTTAATAGAATCATAGACTATCAGTGCTGGAAGTAAACCCTTTTCATTTTACGAAGAGAAAGCTAATGTTGGTGGGGTTAGGGGTGGGCATCTCATTCCACAAAGTGACGTACCCAAGATCACCCAAGAAGTTAGTTGTAACCATAACTAGAAACTAGGCTTCCTGATGCCCAAGAGCCTTTGATTTTGCAATGTGGTCTCATTAAGCAGACTATTTCATCTTGTTCTCAATCCCTTATATACACTCAGCTTAAAGAACTCCCACCACAAAGAAAGAATATTATAATGTCACTTTTGTGCAGTTATGTTAATACCATTTCTTCTAAAGTGATTTTGTTTTTTCACACGTCAGTGTAATATAGTAATCAAGACCACAGGATGAAATTACAAAGCTCTGAGTTCAAAGACCAGCTCTCTCACTCATGTCAGTTAACCTCTGAATTACAGTTTCCTCACCAAATCAGTGGGAAGGATGACAGCACCTACTAATGGGTGGGTTGTAAGACTTAAATGACACATTCTAAAATATTTAGCATAACATCTGCAACTTATCAGCTATTAAATATAAAGATGCTAGTAGGAATATTCTCATGTATATATTTTATTCTAACCTTTAAATTATGAAGAAGCTTGAGAAAATAAATTTCTCTCCATATTACAGATAAGAAAACACATATATTACACTTTATGACACTTTACAAGTGTATATGGAGGCTTTACACATGCTTGTCCTTAGTTACTATCCAAAACCTCCATATGGTCAGTTGTATTATTCCCATTTTAAGGATGTCGATAACAAGTGAAATGATAAGGCTAGTTAGTGACCACTGGAATGTAAACTCCATGAAGACAAGGCCTTTGAATGTTTTTTATATACATTACATAGAACACCACCTAGCATGTAGTAAGCACTAAAAAATGTTTACTGAATAAAAGAAGAAAATATTAAAATTATTCTCTAACAATATTCAGCATTATGTGAATACAAAGATCTGTCACTGCCTGTGATCTGCCATCATTGTTTTTTCTCTAACAGTTTTCTCCTAGTGATGTTGCATATTACTGAGGGATTCCTTTATGCAAAGGGAATGCCTATAATTTCTAATTTGCTCTAATAAAATTTTGGCCTTTAACAGGTGCATGACAACTGTACTATACTGTGTGGTGAATCCCAATTATGTATAAGACAGATGCCTGCCCTTTCCCATAAAACTCACAGCTTTGTGAACTTTCACTGTTAAGTCGCATTTCAGATTCATAAGTGGACGATTTTACTAAGAGTTTGTGTGTGTCTGTTTAAATCACTCAGTGAGTTACATACTACTTAGACTTCTGAGTTGGAGTACATAGCAAAATAGATACATATTCAAATATATTTAACACTATTTTAAAACTCTGTAATGTGGTGATCATCAAACAAGGAAGCAAAGAACAATAATAAAGCTTGGATTTTGTCATTTTGTAAAGAATGCCAAATGTAAGCCATTTATTAGCCAGAAAGCCAATTCTTTAAGATAGAGCTCAGTGTAAAGATCATTCAACCCTATGATGATCTACATTCAGGATTGAGTCCTGGCTCTACCATCATCATTGATTGTGCGATCTTGAGCAGGTTTCTTAGCTTGTCTTTCTTTGTTCATATGAAAATTTAGAATGATGATGATGATGATAAATACTAACTAGCAGACCCATGGTGATTACTATGCCAGGCAATGCTCTAAGCACTTTTATGTAGGAACTTTCTTACTATTTGCAACAACCCTCTGAAGTAGCACTGTTTCCTCCCCAATTTACAGATGTCTGCCTCACAGGTAGAAATAAATGATTAAATATATACGGAGAAGGCTATGCAGTCAGTGAGGTGCTATACATTATTAGCTATAATAGCTTCTTTGTACCATCATTTATATGGGCTATGCCAATTTTTATACAAAATCATACAGACAGACCTGGTTTAAGTTCAGGTGCCACCGCTTACTATCTTTTGACCTTATACAATACACTTAAACTTTCCAAGTCACAGATTTCTCATCTGTAAAATGGCCATGATATAGTACCTACTCATAAGACTCTTTTGAGGATTTACAGAGATAATGCATAATGCCTGGCATATTTGGTCAGTAATTGTTATAATGATGTTAAATTATGTAGTTATATATATAGTTATAATGAATATAATATATATGTAACATAACATTATATAGGTATAATGATGATAGAATAATGGAATGCATTCATTGAGAAAGAAGAGTGGAATATTTGAAATGGTGATAATTCCTTAAATTACTTGAATGATCTGAGGCTATTTCAATGCAAGGCAGTTTCTGTGTACATATCCTACTGCCCTTAACTACAGTGATACTAAATGACTAAAATGCATCCTACATTTAATTCTTCTAGCCCAAGTCCAGTCAGCTCTGCTTTACTTTATTTTCCATTAGATCCCTGAAGCCTAGCAAGGTTAAGTGTTCTGTTAGTGTAATACATGTGAATCTATATACAGTATAAGTTTCTAAATTCCAAGACAGCTTAACTATTTACTAGAAATGCCTGCAAATAAAGAAATTAGCAAATACTCAATGCACTGATGACCCAATTTTATACACAGGGGATTTGTTCAAAGTATTTATAGAAAGTAACTACATCTTCAACATAAAAAAAAAGCAATGTAATAATTTTTAAGTAGAGGGAAAAACTAGAGATATTGAATCTATCTCCTTTTGGAGGTCTTGCATGAGTCTTAAAACAGAACTCATCATCTTTCTCCCCAAACTCACCTATCTTTCTGTATTTTGAACCTCAATAAATGATTCCCATGGACACAACCAGGAATGTTGGTGCCATATTTGATCCCTACCTCTATCTCACGCCACATTTTTAAGCAGTCACCACGTGCCTCCTCCTCTCAGACACATTTACTTCTCTCCGTTCTCTCCACTATGTTCCTTGTCTTGGCCTTCACTGTTTCTCATCTGTACTGTTGCAGCAGCATCTTAATTGAGTATTACCACTTCCAGTCCACTTAACATCCCATAACTAAAGGGATCTTTCAAAAAAAGTCAGTCTTACCAAGTCATTCCCCTTAAAACTCTTCAGTGATACTACTGCCCCTACAATAATGTCAAACGCATTAATATGGTCCGTAATCTGCCCCTTGTCTGCATCTCAAACCATCTGAAATCTCTTTCTTTGCCTCACTTCCTTCCTCCTTAAAATTCTAGCCTTCATATGAGTGTCCTTCAATTCTTCAAAAATGCCAATGCTCCCTTTCCTCCTCTGAATGTTTGAACTTGGTCTTCATTCTGCCTGGGGCAGTGTTCTCCTCATCTTCCTTCACTTAGATAATTCCTACCCAACCTTAAAGTGTCGGTTTAGCCATCACTCTTCAGGAAGCCTTCCTCAAATCTTCAGCCAGAGTATGTGGTGGCTCCCTTATTGCCTCCAGAGCACTCATTGTCCACCCCATCATAGCACTTGACTCACTGAACCATAGTTCCCTTTCTTTTCTGTATTCCCTACTAGACACAGTCCTTTGAGGACAGGTTCTGTGCCTCATTTATTTATTATTGCCTCCACAGAACCCCTCTCAGAACAAGGCACAGATTAGAAGCTCAACACAGATTTGATAACTGCATGCATGTATGAATGAATAAATTCAGAAAGGATTCATGAATAAAAATAAAGCTGTGTAAAGAGGTACAGTGGGGAGCAAGTTCAGATAAAGTGGTCAGGGAAGAAAATTGTAAGGAGGTGTCATTTGTGCAAAGCACTCAAAGAAGGGAAAAGTGAGTCATGTAGATATCTGGGGATAGTCTTCCCGGCAGAGAGGATTAGGCAGAGCTTTTGAGGTTTGAGAGAACAAGAGGCAGGCTGGTATAACTGGAGAGCACTGAACAGAGAGGAGAATGGTAGAGGTCAGGGTTAGCTCATGCAGCAATTTGTAAGCCAAGATATGAACTTGGATTTTATTCTGAGTGCACAGAAAGCAATTGAAGGGTTTTAAGTAGAGAAAGTCAAGATGGAACCTAATATTTATTTCCTGAATATGCATCATAACAAAGCACACTGGAAAACAATTCTGAGATTTCTAAGTGAATGTATTTGAAATAAATGCTGTTCACAAAGACTAAAGATATAAAGTCACAGATTGTTTTACAGATAGATAATTTAATCCAAGGGAGTCTGATTATTTTACCAAAAATCATACAGCAAATATATGGCTAGTAGAGATGAGAAGCCCTATCTGGTTTACGTTTTTATAGATGAAGATGTACATATGTTACTTGAGACCATATATATGAGCTCCTAAATGGTCATCATAGAAATGAAAAGTACCTTGAGATAGCACTGAGCTTTCTCACATTTTAAAGATCTGTTTCTCTGCTAGTTTCCAACTAGACTATATGGATTTTCAAGGTAAGTACATAGCTGCACTCGTTCTTTCTATATTATATAGCACGTGCCACAGAGACTGATATATCACAGAGCATCAACAATGAAGGTCAAAGTGCATTGAATGTGTGGTTCACTTGCTCTAAATTCTTCTTAAAATGATCCAAGAATCACTCATTTATTTATGAAGTATTTCTGAGACCCTATTTTCTGCAAGACACCATGCTGGGTGCTGGCATGACAAAGATGAATATGACATGGCATCTGTCCTCAAGAAACCTGCATCTTAGCTAGGATGACTGACATGGAGCAGGGGTCATCATTTGGCACAATGAGAGAAGGGTCATAATGAAACCAACGTGATTTACCAAAACAATTACAGCAATACTTTATATTTGCTGTCCACTTACTGTGTAAGTGCTATAAATGCCTAATGTGCATGATCTCATTTAATCCTCTTAACAATTCTCTTAAGATCCTATGGGTCATAAAACTTATCCCTCCCGTTAAATTTTTCACATGAGGAAACTGACTACAGAGGTTCTGTAGCTTGCTCAAGGTCAATCAGTGGTCAGTGGTAAAGCCGAGAGTTAAGTGCTGGCAGTTTGACTTCAGAAGCTGTACTTTCAACCAGTCACATCATTTTGAGACATTGCTTATTTTTAATTCTCATAGGAAATCTATGAAACAGATTTCTTTAAAATCACCATTTCGTAGGCAAAGAAACTGGCTCAAAGGGGTTGAGGAATTTTTCAAGTTTACTCTCAAGCCCAAGGTAGACTCCAAGTCCTTTGATTCTAAGTCCCCCCTTATTTCCACTAGAATATAATCATCTGGACACCTTTTTGCATCTCAGAGAGCCGGACGAACATATTATTCTGATCTGACTGGTGTAGGGGTGGAGGTGAGGGACTTCATTAAGGAGGTGATACATCTCAAATAGGACCACCCGCCTTATTTTAAAATGTCACTGAAGTAGGATATTTGTCACTGTGAAATAGCAAGCTGTTTCCAGATAAACACTACTTCAGGAGAATGCAAATTAAGCTCTTCATTTAAGCTACTATATTCTGGATAGTACATACCAACTGATTTGAGCATTCTTTCTCCATCATTGCCAGGCTCAACAAAAATGTCCTCAGACTCTCTTGGAAGCAGACTTTCCTGACATTTACCTGGGAATCTAACTAAATGTTGAATAAATATAATTCTAACTGAAATAGGCAAGGAGAATTTCAATAAACTCACTGCAGTATTTTAGCGATAAAAATAACAATAACAACATTATTATTAACTACCTGCTCATTACCATCATATTCATTTTATAAATGTTAAAAACTCTAATCCTCATAACAACCTAGGAGATATGTACCCCCATTTGCATAGGAGGATATTGAGGATTTGAGATGTTAGATCACAGAGATAAGAAATGACCAAGGTGGGAAATGAACTCAGGTCCATATAACACCAAAGTTATTGTGCTCTCTACACTGTTTCCTATCCCATGCTGAGCTGACAGAGCAGAGCATTCCACCACTTTGGACAAAGTTATGGTTGGGTAATGTATTAACTAGATATCTGATATGGAGTCATGGAGTCTTGGGTTGGACTTATAAATTTAGCTCCATATTCCTGTGTTAAAAAGATATATTAGAGGTCAGCTACTCCAATCCCCAGTGAGCATAGAGATGCAGTCTCTCCCATTGACCCTAGCCCATCAAAGTTTTGGGACTCAGTAGTTGAACCTAGAAATGGCTTCATTAATGTCCCAATTTACAAATTCATCAAAGTGTAGGTAGATGGGCTGGCTGCTGGAAGTTCCCACCAATAGACATGTTGGAAATATTTGCTGTCATTCAGATCTACCAGATATTTGACAATGGCCCACTTTCTCTAAGTTCTTTCAATTATTTGATAGGCTCAAAGTGAACCCTCAATTAGATGAGGTGTGCTTGAACTCCGGGCCCTGAACTTCTTTTAACAAAGGCAGGGCCTCTTCTCTCCCTAGGGCAGTTTATGGATGCAGCAGCAGCATTCAGGATTTACTTTGAATGTTCTATATTTACAGTCGCATGCTCATTTACAATGCGAGTCACCCAAAAATGCTATGTGGAATGTCCAATATTCAGGAAATAGCTGAGACTCCTGTATCTTCATATAAGATTAGTTCTCTTCCTTCAAGCAAATTACAATAGGACCTAACTCATAGAAGATTAAATAAAATGAGTTAAGTAAAGCATTTGGAATAAATCCCGGAATATAATTTTTCCCAAAATAATACAATTCACACTTTCAACACATATTTTTACTGAGCATTTACCTTGTACAATATGCTATGGTAAGTTCTAGATATGCTTTACGATTTTTACAAACACAGTTATCATTTGTTGAGAAAATATATGTCAAGCTCTATTTTAGGCAATTAATACATAATCTCACGTCACCCGCACAATAACAACTCTAGACTCTAATTCCTCATTAGAAATTAGTAACCTGAAGTTCAGTTATGTGAAATCACTTTCCCAGGATCGCAGAGTGATTCCTCCATGTGAACATCATAAGTCAGTCTCTGGTCCAGAAAAAGGCCGTCCATGTGCAGTTAGTTACTGAGTATGCTGCATGTTCACTCAGCCTCCACCCTAAATTCCTTCTCTTGGGAGAGTTTAAAAAGCTAAGCCAAAAACTACATCTCTTAGATTTCTTTATCTGTAGCTTTTTGTGTGTAAAGTGGTATTAGATGTATTTGCTGAGATCTGAAGGCAGAATTGAGACAGAGGTATTTTCCTTCTGTATTCTGACTGCATCTGTGCAGGCACATTGTGGGAAGATGACATTTCTCTGCAGCAGCACCCCAGACCCAGCTTCCTGGGTGGCTGGGAGAAGCAATGACAGCAGTGGTGGCAGATGTTCCTTGACCTGATTTCTCATTCCCCGGTGTGCAGATATGGGTTTACCTTGTCCATACTTTGGGTGTCTGTGATGGGGGCAGCAGTGGTGGCGGGTTTGGGGCGTGGGACAGCTGCAGAGGGAGCCCAGAGGTGGTAGCTTCCTTATGCATTAGTTGTATTATTTGGGAGTCTTTCTCGGAGACCCGGGTCAAACTCCATTCCTTCAACCTATGGAATGAATTGGTAAGCCCGAGTCCCTATATTAAATCCATTCTTGTTCAAAATATCTAGAATGCACCTGTTTTTTGTACTGAATCTTGAGTGATACATTGAATAATGGTCTCTAGCTGTTAAAACATGTTTGCCTGAGAACTCATCTTGCAATTCTCTTGCAATGTCAGTGGGAGGTGTTATCAAAATCTTACCCCAATCTCCCACAGCACAAATGTGAACTCTGGGAGGGATGGGGACAAATCTATGGTAAGAATCCCACTACCATTGAACACATTAATCAATGAGCAAATGAACAAATAAAAGCTGCCTCATCAACACTGCATTTATGTTATTTCTGGCTTCTTCAGCACTCTTTTTCCCTTTAATTAAACATGGAAGAAGCTCCTGCTTTTTGAACACCTATTATATACCAGAAATAAGGATAGGAAGTTTGATAAACCATTGCCAGCCTTCATAAGGACTTCATAAGATAAATATAAATATCTTATTTATTTGTTTTTTCCGTTGAAGAAACTCAGGTTCAGAGAGGTAAGGCTGGCTGACTCCCAATCAACCCACTTCCTTTCTAATGCATGCTTTCTGGTCCTGGAGCTTTTCCTTCGCCTTTCACCTTAGAAAGGCTTTGAAAGTTCCACCAGGGAAAAATGCACTTGAAAGCAGAAGACCTGGTGTAAGGTCAGCTCCGAGACTCCCCAGCAGTAGAATCTGGGGCAAGTCACTCCCATATTCTTAACCTCAGTTTCCTTATCAGTAAAATGGACATGTTAGCATCTGCCTTGACTATTGCACAGGGTTCCTGGATCACTCCACAGCTCTTTCAGCAACTACTAGAATGCTGGAAAGATTTTAAAATATATGCACTGTCTAAGAGTAAACACTTAGACTAGTCATTTACCTTGTCTATTTTCTCATCTAAAAAAATGGGTACGACATAACCAGCTCCCACATTGTTGTGAAGCTTAAAGAGGATTCCATAACTGAAAAGCTCAGCACAGTGCTGCTGCATGGTAAATACCTAATAATTTTAGCTTTTATTATTTTTTATTATAAATAACACAATTGCAAGTTTATCTGGGAAATTTTATCCAAGGGGCTCCCTCTACAACACTGTTCAAAAGCTCAAGAGTATTTTAAAAGAAAAAAAAAGCTGTTAACTTTAGCAGTGCCCTAAGAGTAGTTCACCTGCTGCAGAGGAGAGGCGGAGAGGAGAGTCATAGTCTGAGGGGAGAGACGATGCCTTCTGCCAACTGGCCCTGTGCTCCGTTTGGAAGGCTGCATCCTCCCTGTGTACCTGGCTCTGAGTGGGACGAGTGGATTTCCCATCCTTTGGTTACTGCCAATGACTTAGGCCAGAGGAACAGATGTGAAGGGCAGCCCCTCATGAGAGGAGTCTGATCAGATGCAAACCTTTCCTGGGACCCTTCCTTTCATGTCAGGCCTCACTGGTAAGCAGGAGAATGGATGAGAAACAGCAGCCATATGCCAGAACCCATGGCAGGGACTCAGTAATTACAAATGCATCAAAGCTTACTTTGTGTTTGCTTGCTTCTTTTAAGCCAGAAGGTATTCCAAAGTCTATACAGAATCATAGTAAAACCCATGCCTAAATGGGCATGAAATAATCCCCGAATGGGTACTCAGGGAAAAATGTGTTATTGACTAACCTAAGAACTTATCTGAGGGCCATTAATTTATTTCCAATGGGAAGGCTTTTGAGGTAGCACTCAGCATAGAACTCATTTTTTCCGTGCCAACATCTCTACCATCAACTAAACTAACTGCAAAGAAACAGCTCTATTCCAGGAAAAGGTAGCAGGCACGTTGTGGAGCTCATAGTAGAGAGGGATCCTCCCTGAGTCCTAGCACTGCACAAACATAGAAACAAATAAGCTACAGCAGCAGCTAGCATTACAGAAATACAATCACCAAGGATCTCACATTTCAAGTCTGAAACTTGAGCAATTGCAGATAGAGAAATTGGGAATTTTTTTTGCAATTAGTTTATCAACACTGGTAAAGAAAGTCCAGTGAAAGGCAACGTAAGATATAGAAAATGGTCAGTGATTTGTTTTTGAATCAGTGCAACAAAAGAAGTTTCTGAGCTGAAACAAGACAGGAACATTTCCCTTAGATGCTCCAGGCTATGGAATTCACCAATTCCTTTGTGAAGAGGAAATGGAGACACAAATCACACAGTGTCTGGCAGTGTTTTTTCTTTTCATGTATGTGCATGCACACATGCTGAATTTGCTGTAAAATGCATCTAGTCATCTGGTGACATTATCCAGACATTATTGCCAGGCCTTTGGAGACTCTACAGAGTTGTAACATAAAATAATTCCCTCCAGATTCCATGAACCAGTTCTACCCAAAGGGCAATTTAGAATCAGCATTCTTATGCCCAGAGTGTAAGACCTTGTAGGACTAGCTTTTAAATAAAGCTTATTTCCTGTTTGGGTCTTACATAGGTTACAGGAATTTTCTGACATTTAACTTTCCTTTGGTTCCTAGCTTCTTAAAGTTCTGTATACTTTCCAGAGGCACTGTCTAAAGCCCCCTAGAAAGCATGAAACCATTTTTTAAAATCAATTTGTCATCTATTAAGTATATCCACAATCCTGGGTGCTTTGAAAGGAACCCTGAACTTAGTCACTCCAAAAAGCAAAGTTTGTCCTTAAGAAATTCCTTGAGAGAATGGGCTAGTTAAGCCCAGCCTCAGCTCCCTGCTGCCCTCTGTTGATTTGGGAAGTGGAAAGTGGAGCACAGCTGGGTGATATAAGGGTCCAGCATTGCTTATGGAGACAAAGTGGGTAGGAAAAGAACATGATATCCTGCTCCAAGGAGAGCCCTGTTGGGGATGAAGGAGGAAATAGGGAATTTACACTTACTGAGAGACTACTTTTATGTCAGGCTATCCTAGTTAAACATTCCACCTCATGCAATTCTCAAAACAGCACTGGAGCTACGTATTTTTATTTTTATTTGACACAAGAAGAGGCTGGTACTCAAAGTGTAGAGTAACTTGAGCCTGGGTAACCTAGAGCCTACATCACACAGGCTGCAAGAAGCAGAATAAGGATTTAAGCTGACCTGGATTACAGCATTCCTTCACCACTACGTCCTCCCAGCTCTAAAGTCACATTTGATCCTTCTGTTTCTTATTCTCCCTCTCCAGTCAGCAACTCTAACAACTAAGAGAGTTGACTGACTTAAGGTCTCTCCCACTAAGCTCTCAGGATTGCTTTATCTAGATTTTCTTCTCCATTCTCACTAACAGTAGCTCACTGACCAGATCCTGGACAAGTTGAGTCATCTTTTGACTGTTCTTCCCACTGCTGGTCTTTCCCTAACATCCACTCTCTGTGGTGCTGCAAGATTAATCTTCCTAAGTCAACTTGATCATGTCGCTCCGTAAATAATAATTTAAAAACCAGTGGTTCTTTGTTGCTTTTTCAATTATTATTATACTCCATACCCTGGCATATAAAGTCGTCTATAATGTGGCACAACATATGCTCCAAGTCTAATCTCCAGCCAAGAGCTTACGTTAAACTAGATATCACTCAAATAAGAGTTGTACACTCCCTAAATGATCCTAGCACTTGAATTTCACTCATAGTATTATCTCCATAGGGCTTACTTTCCCCCTATCTTCACCTATTCAAATACTACTACTCCTTTGAGGTCCACCTCAAATGCTACTTTTAAGTCATTCTGGATACTTTCAACCAAATAATACTTTGCTTTTATGGATCGATTTTCCTCTGGGTTTGATGGTGAAAAGAAAAAAAAAATTATTGGCAACTGTGTGCTAAACATATATTATCAGCTTTGCATATTTTATCTCATTTAATCTTCTCCGTAAACTTAACAGGTTTAGTAATACTCTTTCTACCTTCTACAGATGAGGAAACTGGCTCTCAGAGACACTGAGTTTGCCCAATTTCCTAACGCTAATAGGTGGTGGTGTGGGAATAAAATCCAGGTGAATCTAATTTCAAGTATGCAATCTTTTCTCTATTCCACATGTATTTACTAGAAGACAAATAGCTTAATCTGTCTCACAGATATGCTTAGTTTGACCTGTATAGTCCTGATAGATACATAGATAGATAGACAGACAGACAGATATAGATAGATATAATTACTTCTCAATGTGGAAAAGATCACATAAAAATCTGGATTTTTAGCTTCTCTTGAAAAAAATCAGAAAATATAGACACTTTGGGTCTGCATTCCCCCATGATACCAGTTGGTTTAATATACATATTGATAACTTTCTTTATATGGGTAAATATCCTCCAATTTGCTATGGTCTCCTCTCTACCCACTCTGTGCTGTACTATTCTGATGCCTGCACATTTGTTAGAGTTTCCTATAAGAGTTTATATTCAGGATCTCTCATTCCGTTTTTTATTCTTCACCAGTACCTGGCACAGTTCCTTCAGCAGGGAACAGTGAGGAATTCAAAAAAGCAGCAACATTTAAAAGCACAAATTTTAGTTTCAGAGATACTGGAGTTTGAGCTTCAGATTTATTCCTAAATGTTGGACAGATTGCTTAAAACTCCTTTGTCTTAGTTTCCTCCCAGAGTTAGTGTGTGAATTAGATAATGCCTGCAAAGTGGTTAGTGATGTGACAGGCACACAGTAAGTGCTCAATAAATATTAACTCTTATGATGATCGCTATTATTTCTAAAGTTTAAGCAAATTGAAGTTCTCTTCCATAAGTGTTAATAGAAGTAGCAAAATGAGAAAAAAAATAACCATTAATGCTCTGCCCTCTTATTGAATGGATCACACAGTGCAATCTTATTCTTTCCTTTTCCTCATTTTTCACAGGAGAAAAAAGTCAATCAGAATCTGCTAGAGCAGAGAAAAGCAAATCACTTTGGCACCTGAACAACAAAGCAATGTTAGTTTATTTTCTTTGTAAAAAGTCATCTGTTCGCAAACCTCTTTTATGAAATACCTGTCATAGTCCATTTTATTGAACGTTACTCACTCCGCACTTTTTTTGGCCTCAAGGTCATTCCATTATCAGTCCCTACATCACCTTCAGTATTGGAAATGGACTGAGGGAGATGGAAAGGAAAACAGACACACAAATACATAACACACTCACCAGACGGACGGCTTAGATAATAAAGGAGGTTTCAACCCATGGCAGGCGGAACTCGGATCTGTCCCTACTTCAGAAGAAACCAGCTCCAGTGACACTTACTGACAGATCCGCAAAGACAGCGGACTATCGAAGGTGCCTGAAGCCAGGAGTAGCTTTCAGTCTGATCACTGGGTCTTACATGAGATAACCCAGATATGTTTCATGTGTTGTTTCTTTTTTTAAAAAACACATTTGTTTCATTTCTTTTCAAAAAAGAAAACAAACAACAACAACAAAAATACTCAAATACCTCTCCCCACCCTGAAGAGCACCTCAAGATCCCCAGCACACTGTCCAAGATTGCTGCCATTTTTTGCTTCACTTGGCTAAGGTCTTAATGTGGCTGGCCTGATGAACCAATTTCTTATGTAGTACTTTGATCATCACGTGGAGTTGTCTAAATATAAATCTGGAGATAAATGGGTTTTATAGTTTGCCCCTATTTCTGCACACTTCCCTTTCCCTCTTGCCAAACAATGAGGAAGCTTCCTTTCAAAGCATGCTCAAAGATCTGCAAGCGTGTTACAGATAAAAATCTCTCTTTCTGGACCTCAAGATGAAGGAAACAGAGTCAGCCAGCCTTCTGTGTTGTAGGCATCGGGCTTATATCATACCTACATTCTCTTACTGAATTTGTAAAAGTCCTGTGATGTACCAATTATGATGACAGTGACCACACCAATGACAGTAATGATGGTGATGGTGATGGTGGCAATGGACATTTTATAAATTAGGAGATTAGAGTTTATAAGGAATAAATAACTGTGGTCAAGATCTTGCAGATAGTAAGGGTTTGCCCAGCATTTAAATCCAGGCCTTTCTCACATTCCTAATGTTGTCCAGCCTTCTCTCCACTCCCCTGTCCAGCCACTTCCCAGGACTCGCCAATTAGAGCTTCTGCATGACCACTGGTCTCATATCCTTTGTGCTTTTCCATTTCTGCCTATCAAGCATCCCTGTTGGCTGAGCTTTTACAACAATAGCTTTTTTTTTTTTTTTTTTACTAGTTTAGGGCCTGGCACAAAAAGGGAATTGATGTATGTAGGTAGAATTCAATTAAATTCAGGGAAGAGATTGACTTTCCAAGCCCTTTGACTCCGTACATGCATGAATGGATTGTGCTCCAGGCTGCACAAACAGAGCCAGGTTACGGAGGCAGAATCTGCATCTTAAGTTCCCAGTGAAGTCTAGGACCTATAGGAATGATATTCTGAAAGAGCAAATGATAAATAAAGGCCGAATAAGACGGATGTGTGTTTAGTCAATCCTTCCTTTTGAAATTATCTCATAATAACTTGATACCACACTTCTGAATGAGTGGAACACATGTCCTCAGTTATAGAGAAGCCAGAAATATCATTTTTCACATTGAAGATGTGTATTTATTGTTAAAAATAGGAGTGACCATAATAGACCACTGATCCCTCCCTCTAATTAGTGTCAAAAAGAAGGCTTTAGACTAACCACTCTACAATGAAAAGCCTTACTGTGGGTAGGTATCTTCCAACATTTAATAGCCTTGAGTAATAATCCTAATAGCAAATCAACTCCCTTAGTTACCAAGGAGTATATTTTACAGTAAAGATGTCCAAGAAAGAGAACTTTTTCTGTTCAATCACCAGCCCTGTTATGGATGGAGAGAAGGCATATGCCAGTTCTCTCATCACACGAAGATGAAACTGGAGTCTTTTTAAAAACAAAACTGCTTGGGTGAGCCTGCAATGTTTATTTTTACTTAGATAATAGTACAGCTTATTCATTCAATATCTTTAACCTTCATCTACTTTGCCCTGATTTGGTTGTTAAAAATGCTAGAGTAACCCAGAGTAATACCATTTTTTAAAAAATGTCCAGCAATTCTCAGCTGGATCCTGAGACTTTAACAGGCACTTAGCAGGTTATCTCCAGCCAGCAGCTAATGACACTGAGACTAATAATTCTTTCATTTAAGTAGCACTTTAAAGTTTGCGAATTATTTACATACTCATTATGTAACTGGATTCTTACCAGAATTTATTTGGCAAGGTAAGTCATGTTATTTTTCTCTTTTAAAAGATGAGGAAATTGGTATTCAGAAGGGTTAAGTGCTCTACTGAAGCATATGCTACAAAAAGGAGTTCATGGTGTATTTTCTAAAGTAGCTTTACAACTAAATAAGAATGACTTCCGATTCTTTAGCTCAGATGTCTCTCCTGAGATTGAGATCTTATCAATTGTCTCTCATCTGGACATGTCACAATTTCTTCCCATTGAACCTGTCCAAAGATGAACTTGTCACTCCCTAAACCTGTTCCTGCTCTTGGGTGCCCAGTTTCAGTGAAAAATACCTCCCAACATCAAGAGAACTAAGTCACCATCTCCTCTTTATGCTTCTCACCACTTTAATGTCCAATCAACCATCAAATTCAGTCAATTTTATATTCCAAATGTCTTTAGAATCTGTTCACCTCCTTCCTTCTCTAGTTCACATCATAATTTTCTCTTACTTGGACTAATACAATTATCTTCCAACTGGTTCCTTACCTTCAACCATGTTGCAATTTCCAAATGCCTTATAAATAAATTCTAAACATTTTGTTCTGAGTTTCTTCCTTCATAAAATTGAAATAATTGTATCTATCTCTCAAGGTTGTTGTAGGAAAATAATTAGATTATGGATGTAAAAGTGAATGGTATTTTAGTCTTTACTTGAATAAAGGCAAGGAATGCATGGACCACGTGGATAACTGACATCCTCCAACTCAGATGGTATTGTGTCCATTTTAAATGGGGGGGAACTGAGATTCAGAACAGTGATGAGATCTGCCTATGGTAAGTTGATAAGTGATACTCTGGAGATTTTTCCACATAATCAACCCCAAAACTGTGATCTCTTCTGTATAATATCCTGGACTCAATCCTGCAGGGACTTGGGAAGAAGGGCTGGTTTGGGGTAAGCTGACTACTCGGGAGAAGATTTGATGCATATTTTCCAGGCACGCACTAATTCCTTCCTCTTGATAGTGCCTTCTCTAAACCTAGGGTAGTAGGACTGAGCCAAAGCTGTGCGGAGAATGGGATGCTTGACTTACTCAATGGAACTAATGAAAATGGTACCTCAGGGAAGTGACATTAGCCCCATCATTAGTATAGATGGGTCATTCTGCCTTGAGCCATGTGTTTGTGAGTTGCTGACTGACTTTTCCCTTGTGTTTCTCATCGTTTTTTGACTAATGAGCTAATTGGGAACATTTTCTTGTCACAGCAATGGCGGAGGTATAAGAGGAGAAACCCAACTACTCAAGTGTATTTCAAGTCTTTGATCAATTCATGTCTACTAACAACCCCATTGGCCAAAGCATGTCACATGAAAGAGTCCAACATTAAGGAGCAGAGAAGTGCACTGTGTCCACGGAGTTGGTCAAAACAGCTAAGTCACATGGCAAAGAATGTCGACACAGGAAGGGGTAAAGAATTGAGGGTCATAGTGCAACTTAACACATGGTAGTTTTTAGTTTGAGGCTATTAAAAATAGTGCTACCAGAAACATTTTTACACATGTCTTTTGATGAATATATGTATGTACTTTTGTTGAGTATATACCTAGGAGTAGAACTGCTAAATCATAGGGTATGCAAATATCTAGCTTTAGTAGATATTGACAAATAGTCTTACAAAGTTTACAAAATTGGTTTAGCAAAATACACTCTGACCAGCACTGTATAATATTTTCAATTGTTCTATATCTTTGTTAACACTTGGTATTATTTGTTTTATTCATTTTAGCCATTTGAGTAATTAATAATAATAGTGCATTCTGGCTTTAATTTGCATTTCTCTAATGACTAATAATGTTAAGCATCTTTTCTAAAGTAACTATTCCTTTCTTTTTCTATTGAATTGTTTATATTTTTTCTTAGTGATGTATGAGAAAAGTCTATATATTTTGGGTAAGTCCTTTTTAGATCTATGTATTGCAAATAACTTCTCACACTCTGTGGCTCCTCACTCTCTTAGGAATCAAAGTTCTTAATCCAAATACAGTCCAAGTTATCAATGTTTCCCTTATATTTAATATGTTTTACACTCTGTTCAAAAATGTTTTGGCTACTCCATGATTATGAAGATTCTCCCTTATTTTTGTTTTCTAGCTGCTTTTTGTTTTCATTATTGGTTTACCACTCACATTTAGATCTACAATCCATCTAGAGGTGCAATTTATGTGGTGAGGGGTAGGGGTCATGATTCTTTTTTCTATGTGTATATTTTACAACAGTATTGAACACTACTGAAAGTACCATTCTTATCCCACAGTACTGTAATGTCATTTTTGTCATAAATCGAATGATTTTAAATGTGTGGATCTAATTCAGAGCTTGTTATTCTGCTTTATTGACCTATTTTGTCTATCCTTACCATAATATCACACTTTCTTAATTACCCTAGCTTTATAGTAAATTGTCATATATACTATTGTAAGAAGTCCATAAGCTTTGTTTTGTTTTTTTTTTTTTGGATATTCTTTGATCTTTTTGAAACACAGAGTTGATCGCATTGAACATGATTAAACATTTAAATGATTATCCATCGCACTTTGGATAGAGACTGAAATTCTTACAAGAGCCTATAAACCCCTGTTTGTACTGATCCCATTGACTTCTCAAACCTTATCTTGCCCCATGTTTATCCTTGACCTTTGTTGCCAGACACTTGGCTTTTGGAATCTTCTAGCATCAATGCTTCTTCCTGCCACAGTTCCTTTGCACACACTGTCTCCTTGCTGTGGAAAGTTTTCCTGCTCTCCCCCTTGCCTATTGATCCTTCAGCTGTCAGTCCAGTTGTTACTTCATCAAAAAGCCTTTCCAGGCCCAACCAGTCTGGCTCATATTCCTCTGTTAATATTTTCATAGCTGAATGGACCTCTCCTTGCCACTGGTGAGTGACTTGTATAGGTGATTATTTGGCTAATGTCTGTCTTCCTCCTTGACTTCAGGTCAACAATCATGTCTATTTTGTTCATTATTTTACACCCGGAACCTAGCACAGTTACTGGTATATAGTAAGTACTCAATAAATATTTTGCTGAATTAAGGAATTAAATGAAGTGAAACTGTGTAGTACACTGAAAGCAGTATGAAATGGTGTAGCAAAATAGCACAGCCTTTTGTTGTTTGACAGATATGAGTTTAAAACTAGGTAAGACTATTACCAGTGATATGACCCTGGGCAAGTATCCTGAGTACTCTTTCTGTACTTCAATATTCCTATCTATAATGTGGAACAAATACTTATTTTCTAGAACCTGGCACATAGTGAGTAGTAAGTCAAAGACAATTTTTAGAAAACAGAGCTCAAGCTATGTCATTGGCCTCCTGACTTCTGGTTCAGGGTTCTGTCTCCACACCACTCTAATGATTATTCACATCAGGTTCTCTTAATTGATAGAGGGCCAAGGAGACATTCTTCACTGAGTGAACCAGGGGGTTTCCACATGCAGGCACTCCCATTTAGGGGAAATAGGTCACTAGGTTTATGTTCACATCCATTTCTGTTGTATCACTTTTTTTTTTTTAAAACTGAAGCATGAAAGAATGACCTTCCTAGAGGACGGAATCATCTTGAACTAGAGAAGGTTCAAATTCTGTTTCATTAGATTTTGGCTATTAGTGAGAATAGGGGCTAAACCAAAAGTGAGAAAGAAACAATGGTGAGGGGAATCTTTATAAGGAATTGGTACCAAGTTTATATCCTGTATTTGTTTCTATGCAGTAATCAGTAGGACACAGATTAAAATATGAAGAATTTATGGACTGTCTTTAGAAGCAGCAAGGAGATTCTTGCCCTTGAAGAGCTATTCTTGGGTTAACAGAAGCAAAAGAATAAAGTGGATGGTGACAACATTTAATCAGATTGTCAGACTGTGACAACCCACAGACTGTGAGCCTTGGGTGGAAGGCAACACAGCCCTGGAAGGCACCAGTGCAGCTTCCTGAACATAACTTGCACAATAATATCACTTTCAGACACAAAAGTTGACTCCACTCCACTGTTACACCATTTGGTCTTCAAGTGTGTAAAAGTGACACAAGGGTAAGCAATGTTTGTCATCTTGCATCCTTACAGGTTCTGGAAATCATCTCTGAGCTGGGATAACTTTATGAATACCTTTGTAGTACATGAATACTTTTCTTGATTTGATTTTCTGTGGGTATTGTGTGGCAAAAGTCCATGTAAGTGAACCAGTTTGTGAAATGTCATAGTGATGATTATATTCTATAGTGACAGAATAATCTGTCTTGTGTGAGAACCTCTCACCAGATACAGCCTCATTCATCTTCTCTGTAGAAAGTTCATGAGCTTCTGTTTCAGAGGGAACTGTATGCAAATCCTGACTTCTCTACCAAAGATAGAGATGTAAAGATTGCCCTGGGCCTGGGGTGTTGTTCTGTGAATACTAGAGCCATGGCTGAAATCCTGGTCTGCAAGCTACTAGTTCAATGCACTTAGTAGACCATACTGCTAGTAATTAAAATCTGAAAACTGTAAGAATAGGACCAGAGAATCTATGGGAGACAGCATTGGTTAAACTCTGGCTCGAATCAGATTGCCTAGATTTGAATCTTGACTCCATCGCTTATCCGTTCTGTGGCCTTAGGCCTTTTTTGTAGCATATCTGTGCCCAGTTTCCTCAACTATAACTATAAATCTATAAATCTATATCTCTCTATCTCTCTATCTCCCTATCTCCCTATCTATCTACATCTTACTAGCTAAACTGCTTGGGACAGTGATGAACCAAGAGTAAGTGCTCCATTCATACACAGCATACATAACTATTCTACTGTATTACAGATGACAATGGCATAGATGTCCCCAAATCCTCCATCTTGCTGGGTCAACTTGTTCCATTATATTTAAAATAAAATGACTTTAAAAATAAGTAAAATGCCTTGCAAAACTTAAACTTTAGTGATAGAAGTCCTAACAGTGGGTATCTCTTGTGGGTTACTGATTGAGAAATGGCAAGAGAGAGCCTTCCAGTTGCTGAAAATGTTCTGTATCCTAATCTGGGTGATGATTGTATGAGTATATACATATATAAAAACTCATCAAATTGTATACTTAAGAAGTGTGCACTTGACTGTGCATATGTTATACATCAAGAAAAAGAAAATTAAAATTCCTTGAAGCTCCATCTCTACAGTGGGAAATGCAAACTTCCCCACTCGGTTGACCTCATAATTCTCAGGAAACTCATGTTTCTCTAGTGACCTCTTACTTAATATTTATGCTGCTGTCGACATCCCTGACTGTCCCAACTGTCCCTTCTAGATAGTATTGATATCTCTCCACACAATGTTTTTATTGACTCAACAAGTAGAAACAACATTTCCTTATTTTCCCAAAGCAGTGCTCATGAATGTTGGGGGCTAACAACAGAGAATTATGATGATTATAATCCATTACAACATATAACTTAAAATGGAATACAGGTCTTCCCCAACTTATGATGGGATTATGTCCCAATAAACCCATTGTACGTTGAAAATCTTGTAAGTCAAAAATGCATTGAATACACCTAACCTAGCAAACATCATAGCTTGGTCTAGCCTACCTTAACCATGCTCAGAACACTCAGATTAGCCTACAGTTGGGCAAAATCATCTAACACAACGCCTATTTTATAATAAAGTGTTGAAGATCTCATGTTATTTGTTGAATACTGTACTGAAAGTGAAAAACAAAATGTTTATATGGGCGCAGAATGGTTGTAAGTCTATTGTTGTTCACCCTCGTGATCACGTGGCTGACCGCGAGCTGCAGCTGACTGCCACCGCCCACAATCATGAGAGAGTATCGTATCGCATGTCACTAGCCCGGGAAAAGATCAAAATTCAAAATGTGAAGTGAGATTTCTACTGAATGCATGTCGCTTTCACACCACCGTAAAGTCAAAAAATCCTAAGTCAAACCATCATTATGTTGGGGACCTTTTGTACTAATGTTCCTGTTTGTAAAGTCCCTTGTGCACACCTGTCCCTGGGCAATTCATACCACTTTCTCCTTTGGCTTCAATCTTATCACCATGCTTCATTCTTTCCATCTAAATCGCACTTTTCTTTCCGTTTCCTAGAACCCCTCACCTTTGTGTGGCCTGACTGCAGAACTGACAGCTAGTCTTTACCTTCAATGTAATTTAACCATCTTTGTTTTCCTCTAATAGGCTGACAAAGAGTCTCTTTTTGACCAAACCGTAGTCAGGATCTTCTGAGTACTCTTCCCACCTAAACCTCAACTTTTGGACTTTTGGATCAGTCTTTACATCACCCAATTTAGCCAGAATCCCCCATTCTCGGTATCTATCATTCTTGATATCTGATCAGGTTCCTCATCCCACAGGTAACATCTGATAACTCAAGACTGCCTTCAGCAAGAATCCTGTCAGGTCGGTTTAGCCAGAAATCCCCCTTTACTCTTAATGTTTCCTCGTATTAATTTTCTATCCTCCAACCTCCCCACGCTACTCCTTGGCAATAAATCACCCACTTTTCCTTGTTGTGTTGGAATTGAGCCAATCTTTCTACAATACTTAAAAATGCCATTGCTCTAGTCTCTATCTATTGCAATTGTCCTGAATAAAGTCTGCTTTACCATTTTAATGCAACAGAATAATTTTTTGTTTAACAAGGCCATGTGTTTAAATGCTGTTTATCCCCAAAACAGCCTATCAGGGTTTTTTTTCAGAAAAACATCAGATATATATATTTAGAAAAAAATCAATTATCCCTATGCTTTCAGAATGTTATTAGAATTGTGCTACATTTTAGGGAACAATTCTATACTCACAGTCTACAATGATATTAATGATATACAACTCCAAACAAACTCCTATGATCAATTTAAATATATACTATATATGGCAAAGATTTATAGACTATATAGACTACATATGTGCTATGTAGTGTGTGCATATGTATATATGCACACACACAATAGCATATATGCATCATATATATATATATACACCACATTTTCCTGATTTAAAGATAACCATTTTTCACATTTTAAGGTATCTGAAATGGGAATATGCTTCATAATTTTTGTGCAAAAGGAAAATGCAGCCATTAGGCAGAGGAGTGTGTGGCAACATTCTTGTCTTTGCCTGTGTGCACATCACACATGAATAATATTCATATTATTGTTATCTGAGTTGGATTAATTTGATTGTTAACATCACAGAGTTAAATTTTGACTTAAATTCGGATATCTAATTGTCATTTAAAATGTCTTCAAAAAGATTATGTAGTACTAGAAAGTTCCATTGAAATGAAAAGTTATTGTGTATGTCAAAGATTGTCTATCACACAGAAGGCACTGCAATTAGAGTCAGTAGAAACTGTCAAATTTCTGGGAATAGATAATGGTATTTTCAACCCTAGGAGAGGTTAGTGTGACCAATTTATGCATCATGAAGGACTACCACTCAGGAATATAACATCCATCTGTCAAAAGCCTTTGGCTGACTTGCAAACGGAGCTGTTTCACTTCCGATAATATGTAATCCAGTTACAGAAATTTCAAAATGCCAAGTTCATTCAAATGTGGAAAAACCCAGGTATTTTTTTTTTATTTGACTCAAAATTATTATATCAGTCTGAAATATGACAAAATGGTCTGGATGACAAGCAGAAGTTACAGGAAGCAGAATGTTGTCACTGTGATATGCACACTAGTTGATGGCTTAAAGTGATTCATGCATAAAACTTTTTAGGCTTAATGAAAAGAAGGTTTTGACTAAAATTTTGATGGTCATACTAAATAAGAGTATTGTTCATAATCGTGTAAATGAATGTATACTACTGCTGATCCATTTTATAAGAATTGTGTTTATTTTATATATGTGTTTATTCAATGCTTTTCCCTATCCCTCTCCTCTAAGCTGTAGTTAAATTGAGGGTGCATTTTATAATTACTGGCATCTTAGAATTAAACAAATGAAGTTTTCCATATTAATGTTGAATACATGTGAAATTAATGGGTAGGTTGATGAATGGGTAGATGGGAGGGAGGAAGAGAGGGAAGAGTGCAAAGCTCCTCTTTTGTCACTATAGTTTTGATCAGGACCTCTTTAATCAATCATAGCTCTATTGAAATATTCCATATTATCAGCTATTTCAATCAAATCCCTCAGATACTGATTATCTACGCTGTGTTCTATAGACTGAATGTCCGTGTCCCCTCAAAATTCACCTTGGATTTTTGATTTGTTGAAATCTAATCCTCAAAGTACTGTATTTGGAGGTGGGGCCTTTGGGAGATGATGAAGTCTTGAGAGGAGAGCCCTCGTGAATGGGATTAGTGCCCTGTAAAGGAGACCTCAGAGAGTTCCTGCTCCCTTCCGCCCTGTGAGGACACAGGAAGAGTCTCATAGATGGCACCCAGGAAGTGGGCTCTCCTCAGACACTGAATCTGCCTATGCCTTGATCTTAGACTTCTCCTCTAGAACTGTGAGAATTAAAACAGACTGAGAACTGTGATAAAAAGCGTTGGAATACAAACAATGTGGGATACATTGCACTGGCCCATTAGGAACATACACTGCCTACCTCTGGATTACTGGGCAGAAATCCAAGTAGAGAATGTCTATAGAGAAGAGATTCACTGCTGGCCATTAAGGTAAAGCCTCTAGGGTGAAATTATTACTCGAGACTTTGGAAACGAAAGAAGGAACAAAAAGGTTATGGAAAATGTACACTAAGTACTTTTAACATGCGCAGATTGGGAGGCAACCATCACTGTGGTTGGAATGATTTAAACAGACAATATTAGTAATTTCTTTCAGTGTAATTAATCTGGGTCTATGCTTTTGTTATTCCTGGGCTTGTCCATAATAATAATAATAGCTGCATTTATTAAATGCCAATAAATCTTTTAACTGGCAAAATGACCTTATGAATATTTAGTGTAGTTATACCCATTTTATTGATACGGACACTAAGACACACTAAGTCAGCCAGAGTCATTCAGTCAGTGGATAATAGAGCTATTATACATAGTCTTCACCCCTTGTCTGCATTTTTTTCCAAGATCCTAGAGCAGCAGTTCTCAAACTTTGTGGTCACAGGATGCTTTTACATTCTTAAAAATTATTGAGGACTCCAAAAAGCTTCTGTTTATGTGGGCTATATCTATTGATACTATGTTAGAAATTAAAACTGAGAATTTTAAAATTTATTCATTAATATATTTTAAATTAATAATAAGCCTATTATGTCCACATGAATAATGACATTTTATGAAAAATAACTATGTTTTATAAAACAAAACAAAAAACTCAATAGAATGGTCTTGTTTAACATCTTTGAATCTTTTTTTTTAATATCTAACAATATAAGACAGTTGAGTTCTCATACCTGCTTCTGCATTCAATCTGTTTTGATATGTTATTTTCATTGAACCATATGAAGAAAATCCAGCCTCACAAATACATGTAGTTGGGAAATAGAAGAATGTTTTAATAGCTTTTTCAGATAATTGATACGGCACCAAAACTTGACAAGTGGAGTTTTTTTAAAGGTTATTTGCAGTGTGGCATCTGAAAGCATGTCGATGAACTTTTTGCATTATGTTAAAATCTACTGGTCTGTTTTGCACTTTGATGAATCTTTGACCCAAGCATGATTTTATATTTTGCATTAGGCATTTAGAAAAATTTTGATTCATTGATTTACACAGATCTTCCAAATGTCGACACATTTCATCATACAGTATCAAAAAATTGCATTTGCTAGTATCACCCTGACGTCAACAGAAAAGTCTTTTAGCATTGGAAGCTGTCAAGTCTGTGGTAGTGAATACAAGTTTCCTGAATTCTAACTCTTACCTGGAAGCTTGGATTTTATCGTTGGCAATAAATGCTGTCAGTTGTTTTCACTGAAGTGACTAGTTCACTTTCTTTATTTTCAAGAAAATGTCTACCAAATACCCAAGTCTAAATAGCCATAATTTTGTTTGCCAACTGTTCTTTCAAGTAAAAATGACATCCCTTAAAAAAGGGGCTAGTTCAGCTCATAACTCAATCAAATCAGTGCTTTCATTGTTCAGTCCACCATCATACTCAATATGCAATGGGACCGCTTACGTGAGTATCCATTTCTTCATACAGAATAGTAAAAAAGATGTGTTCTCTAGGTTCAGGATTTAATAAAATTAATAATTTTTACTACTTCATCAAGGATATTTCTAAGTAAAATTGGCTTAAAAAAAAAAACAACTGAAAGTGGTGCTGAAGAATGCAACGACAATTGTACAGTTTGGTGCCATCGCCTTGCTTCACGCTCAAGGTCAGTAATTTTAAGCACCATTGATTTTGCACCATCAGTACAAATGTCAACACAGTTTAAAAGGCAAATGATTTCTTAGTACTACATTATTTCTTAGTACTCAGTAGTGTTGTGAAAAGTCTTGACCTCATGAATTCCTTGAAGGTCACAGGGACATCCACGGGTCTATGGACCACACTTTGAGATGTGCTAACTTAGCATAAAGGACAACACATCCTGTATACCTCTGTTTACAAATGTATGCTTAAAAATGTTTTAAAAACCTTAAAGGAAAAGAAACCAATAAATGATTTTTAAATGATCATTAAATGGCAAAAGTATGAATCAGAAGACAACTAATATATTATATTAATCAACATTAATTAAAAGTAAGTTTTATGAGAAAAAATACTTCAAAGATTTAAAGCAAGAGAGACTAGTTATGCTATCCTAAAAGATAGCACATTTATAATTTAAGTTGCTTCTCTTTTTATCTATAAACCAAACTATAATTTGAATCTATCAATATAGAATTCATGTCTGATAGATAATTTTAAATAGTTCAGAAAACAGTGGGACAAGATGAAGTATTTCTGGGAGTTAAAGGAATTAGTTTCTGTGACATATAAATAATAAATGACATTAAGAATGTTCACAGTAGTTGTTTACTGCTTTCTATATATTATACAGTTGAATCCTGCGGCGTCCTTGTGACTGAACCCCAGTGGAGAGAGCTGGTGTGAGGCATCCGCGCTCTGTCCAGAGTAAGGAAGTTATGGGCCAAAATCCACTGGTCTCCCTGACTCGAAGCTTAACCCTGAAACACAGGAAAGTCATACATATGATGCCTTCTTCAAACTTTACGTTTCAGAGCTGGAAGATAAAAGATGCAGCAACAATGACAACACAGAAAAACTGCTTAAAATCTTTCTTGAAATACTCTGAGCCAGCTCTCCCTCGCAATAAAAGGATGAAGTTGAGTATTCCACATCTAGTTAGCAATCTGAAGAAAGCGAATTAGCACCTTCTTTCTGAGGTGTTAAAAGCCAAGCACAGTTGATTCCTCATTCTTCCGAGGCTTGGAGGTCTGATATGGAGAGGTCAGTGACGGTAAATTGCGAGATGCCTGGTGCAGGGCATCGCACACGGCGCCATGATGGGAAACTAACGTTTCTCCAATAAACGGAAGGAGGAAAACTGAAGCAGATCAAACGCCAATGGTAGGCAGTCTTCCCATCAGCTTGTGAATTCCTTTTGGGCAGGAGTGCTATATAATTCATTCTGAATTTCCCTCAAAGCAGAATGCTCAGACACATGGAAGGCATTCAATATATGTTTGTTTATTTTTAACAAAATTGAATGGGAATTGAAGTTTAACGTTATAAGAAAAGATAACTCGTATTTCAGTGTTAATATTTTCTAAACCTTGTTGTAATCATGTTTCAAGCTGTTAGTAATTAGTAAGTGCTCAAAAAACTATTTACTGTGAAATTAGTAAAATTATTCACTCAAACAGCATCTGATGTCATAGTTGCCTCTTAGAGTTTTTCATCAGTGTGCTAAGCTATGCATCTATGTTTGCAGTTTGTAAGAAACATCTGTCCCTAAAAGCTTTTTAAATTCTCTCCTCACACCAGAGATAATGTATATTTCAAGGTTATGTTAGTTAGTATACACACACAAACACACACATATATTTATATATGTGTATGTGTGTATGGGTATGTGTGTGTATACACACATATATGATGCATTATATATAAAATTTTTCAGCACAAAAGCACCCATGTGGCACCTCCCCTCTAACATATACACCAGTATAAAGTCATTACCCAAAACTAAACATAAACTTCTAAAAATTTAAAGCCATAATTTATGCTTCCGTGTTTCCTTGGTTATCCTGGTCTAGAGTCACCAGGCAACTCACAGAGCCACAAGGAATTATTGCCATTGAATTGGCAGCAGTCACCTGAAATGTGGCAGAGTGATGACAAGGGAATGCATGTCTTCTATAATTCCTGTTTAACAAACATAAACTTTCATATTAATTGAATATATTAAACAAGACACTTAGGGCATTAGTTCACAAACTTGATTCTTACCTCCTCTAATTACCTAGTTCAAGAGATTCTCCCCACCCCCACAAATGTTTCATAAGCTTGATCAAACAGCAATTTTTCCACAACATCATTGGAGATGGTGTTTACTCTGAAAACAACCTCCTGCATGTGTATCCTGGAGTGCCCCCGGGAGGCCTCTGAGCAGCCTACTCCCATGCTCTGCTCTGTGACCTGTGTGCTTCTCCTCAGAGGCACCTCACAGCCTAGGCCTCATGGGCAGCAGATTAGTAGACTGGCCTACTGAGATTTCTTAGTTAAACTAATGGTTTATTTACCTAATACATGGAAAGATCACCTATTTATCAAGCTGGTAGACTCTGGAGACACACAGATATGAATTTAAATCCCAGTTCAACCATTTCCAGCTTTTTGGATCATAGGCATACTACTAAACTGCTCTAAACATCATTTTTCTCATCTGAAAAATGACTATAACAGTAATATCTATTTTGAATCTCTGTTTTGAAGATTAAATTAGATATAAAAAGCGCTCAATGTAGTATGTGATACAAAGTCAGTGCTCAATGCTAGTTGCTGTGTTAGCCAGGCTAGGCTAGGCTAGGCTGTGGAAACACATTACCTCTGTAATCTCAGAGGCTTTGCCCAGCAAAGGGTTGTTTCTCAGTCACAGTACAACTGATGTGAGTTTAGAGGCTCGTCTTCTCAGCAATTCTCTGAGTGGTAACTCAGGCACCCTGGCTGCTCCCATCCTGTCAGGATACCATCTCTATCGTGCCTTCCAAGGTCACCACAGAAAGTAAAAAGAGGGATGAAGAATTGTATGAGATTTTTCTAAGACCTGATCTGGAAGTTATTTTAATCTATCTTACCCACATCCTATCTGCCAGATGTCATATAGCCACATGCAAGGGAAGCTGGGAAATGTAGTCTTCCTGTGTGTGCTCCACATGCAAGTCATGCTGGGAAATGTAATCTTCTTGTGTGTGTGCCTGGAATGAGGCCATATGGTAAACCAGTGTTTATGGCAGGATTTTTCCTGCCATAGTTAACTGATATCATTATTCTTAGTTATACTACATCAATATTATATTTTATTTTTCAACCAAATGAAGTGATTATAGTAAAATCTTGCAATAATGTGTCACACATAGTGAAAATCCAGACATAAGTCAATTGTCCATTCACTCACATTCTTAGCAGCTGGCTAATGCTGGTCATTCCAATAACTTCACAATATTGCAGCCCTTTATTTTACGGAATTAAAATTTTTGGACCCAAGTTATAATACTATGGCTTGGTTTTACTGTGTTTAAAATGTCTTTTTGAAGGTACTAAGAGTTCCCACGAAGTGTAGTCAAATTTGTCCTTCTTATAAAAGAGTCACTAAAAGTGATTATTCATGAACCTTAACTGGGTATAGAAACTACATCATAGTGAATCAATTTGTGATGGTATACAAATAATTAGAATGATATGAAGCAAAAAATCTGGAATTCACATTCTGATTCTACCTTTTGTTAACTTTATAACTCAAGGTCTGTGTCTCAGTTTCCTCATCTATCATTTAGATCTTCACAAAATGTAAAAATAAGGCAAAGAGTGCTAACAGTTATCATCTTGTCTAGTACCAAGAAATGCATATCTGTAACTGTGGGCCCTCCAGGACCTAGTCAACTGATGCCATCTTATCAACAGAGAAATTAGAGTTGTCTTTCAGGGGTCAGCTCAGTGGCATAGGGGTTAACTTTGTGAGTTCCACTTCGGCAGCCCGGGGTTCACAGGTTCGGATCCTGGGCGTGGACCTACTTACCACTCATCAAGCTATGCTGAGGCAGCGTCCCGTATAGAAGAGCTACAACTCTACAACTATGATACACAACTATGTACTGGGGCTTTGGAGAGAAAAAAAAGGAAAAAGAAGAAGATTGGCAACAGATGTTAGTGCACGGCCAAGCTTCCTCAAAAAAAAAAAAAAAAAGAATTGTCTTTCAGGAACTGAGAGTACCCCCTTGTCCAGTTTAGGCCAGTTGAGGCCACCAACCCATCAACTGGGCCTGCACAAATGCTCGATAAGTGACCTTTTTGACATCAAGGACCTAAAAACTCAACTCTCAGATCATACTAACACCACCATCTTGTGAACTTGCATCCTCTGAAGAGGAATGAAGCTTGACTATGTTTGTGCAGATCATCAATTGCCTCACTTCTCCTTACCCCTCTAATCATCTATTTCCACACTTCAGACCCCCCTGTCCTTCATCCCATAAATTGTGCCCCAAGCCCTGGATCTGGGAGACAGATCTGAGAGCATATGCCCCTGTCTCCTTGCAGACTGATCTAGCAATAAAGCTGATTTCTTTTCTTAAAAGCTGATGCCATAATAATTGACTTTTCTATGAGCATCAGGCAAGAGAACCCCAATTTTGTGGGGTGACATACCTATTGTCATATTTAATTATCAGAACAACCCCATTAAATTACAATTACAATTTCTATTCCTATTTTATGTAAAGGAAGCTAATGTTGAATAATTTGCCCAAGGTCACACAGGATTCAAATCCAGATCTGTATAACTCCAAAGTCCAGAATCCATCATTCTGCTTCTTGAAGAGCTCTGTTGTTTTTAAAATCAGCGGCACTGTTGTTATTGCTATGGCTATTATTATACCACCAAGCTTGGCTTTTTCCATTTTGTCTTAGAAAGACTTTCTTTTTCAGTCATTTAAAGCAGGTTTTGCCATAAACCACTTGGAAAATGAAAAGGCAGATAACTCAAGACAATGATACAGTTTAGAGAATCAGCAAAACTATAGAGAACATTTAATTTGCAATTCAAATGGCACTTCTGGTGCTACATATGTGAGATACTAATAAATACCAAGAGCAGCTACATTCCTGCCTTGACTCCTCTCGTCTTCAGCTTCCGGTAGACCAACATTCAAAGCCAGGGCCTCTTCATTAGAATGCTAAGTAGGTTTATACTTTTTCCTTTACTCTATAAATTTGTTTTCTGAAAGCCCCAGTTTTCAGTCACACTTTTTTAATATTCTTCACCAACATTTTTCCTTCATGTAACACTCATTGTATTGAGAGAGAAAGAGAATGTGTTACATGAAAGCTCTCTTTGTTTTAGAAGTCTGACTCTGTGACATTCTATATCAACACATTTTTCTCCTCTATGATATGAAAATAGTTTTGAAGGAGAGAGAATGAAGGAGAATGAGAGATGAGAAAAAGAGAGAGGCTTATTTCAAAGTGCTCTGACCTTACCCCTGAATCTTATCAATTCATCACTGTGGTTTGCCTCACCCTTGGTGACATGCTACAGGGCATCAGACTACCCTGAAATCCCAATGTTGAATATTTCTGGGGGTGAAAATAGTATAATATATTTCATAGGCTGGTAAGATATTAAAAGGCTGAACTCTGACATTCTTGATAAAGATCATTATATAAAATACTAATGGAATCAAGCAAATACAATTTCTTTGACAATGATTTTACTGAAGACCGGGTACTTGTATGTGATATCAGATCCTTAATGAAAGACCACATTTAGAAATTTCACTAGTCTAGGAACAAAAAGGAGGAGAGAAGTAGTTTAAGAAAGTCGTTTACATGCTGAAAATCTGAGGCTTTCATAGTTAATGAAAGTGTACTTTACATAATAGCACAGGTGAGTGGGAATCTCAGTGTGTCTAGTTCTCAGGTGATTCAACTGGGACTCAGAGCAGTTAAGTGCCTCCTTGGTGAGGGAACAGGATTTGTACTCCCCCAGACCCCACACCTCTTCCACCTGACTCTACCCCATCATTTTGCTCCCAGAGCAGGCAGAGCCAATCATGTTGCTGTGATAACCTCAGTTGCATTTCTCCATCTTGAAAAGTTATTTCTCATTAATATTACTAAGATTTTCAGCTTCCCTATTCTCCCTCTTTATCACTCAACAATCCTTAAATGTAAATATGTGTACAGATACATATATAAACTTTTGTCTGGCCGAGTCTTTACGTAATAAGCTACTGTGTATGCTTTCATTTAGGAAAAAATGAGGGAGAGGAGAATCTTATGGCTTTAAAAAAAGTTGGAAAGCAATGATATAGATGATCTATCATCCCTTATTTTATTAAAATCTACTCAAAAGGAAGGAAAGCAGCATTTATGGAACACATTCCATGTGCAAGCACTGTGCTCGGTACTTCAGAGACATCTATTGTTTCATCTTAACAACAGTCCTGTAAGGTAAGTACTATTATGCCCATCTTTGTAAACAAGCAAACTGCGAATTGTGCACGTAAGCGATATTTACATGGTGGGGCTGGGATTGAAACCCAGTGTGCCTGATTCTTTCCAGAACATTGCACCATCTCTTCTTTCTTATATTTTTAGCTAATAACACTTCTGGGATTAATGAGCTCCTTAACTTTATTACCTACTAGGTGAAGCAGCACATCCAGTTAACTACCCTCAATTCACCCCTTTCCAGCTTCATTTAAAAATGTTTTTGAAGTAACAAGGTAGTATTCACTCCATCTATTTACTTCATGCCTTTATAAATGCCAACTGGTAAATTTCTGCAGTACCTTGATTGGATCCTGAAAGAAAACTTGGTGCTTAGAATAGTCTTTGAAGAATAAATGGAATTTGTGTTTCTATTAGATGAATCCTGATTTCCTGGGCTAATATCGTCTAGTCTTGATAATCTATGGTTCTAGCAAACAACAAAAAGCTATAAATTCGATCAATAAATGTCATGAGTTTCAGCGGAATGTCCTGGTTTAGGGTACTTTAGAAACAGGATATTGTGAACAGCACAGTGAACTAATTATTTCTGTTTTTTTTAATGAATGAACTTTATGTCTGTAATTTCCCTGTTTTTATTAAACAGACAGATTGCATTTCACAATTTTTGTTGCACCCAGTGGTCGCCTACAGAGCTGTGGAACACAGTAAAGGCGAGCCGAGGACTTGCTGCTAAAAAAGAAACACGGGAGGTATCCCTGGTTACCAGTTGGTTTTATAACAGTGTACCAAGAGGTGGGAAGAAGGGAGAAAGAACTGACATTAATTTGGCACCTACTGCAGACCGAGTCCAAGAAGTTTTCCAAAGTTATGTCTTTTAATCCTCACAACACTTGTGTTGGACATTTTTATTCCCATTTTACAGACAGGTTCACTGTGGTTTAGCGATGTGTTCAAGATCACCCATTTTGTAAATATACTCAGTCCCAAAGTCAAGAGAACCTATGTCCTTGAACCAGAGCTCCTCAAATGTGTCCTTGAAAGCATTCTCATGTTTGAGAGGCACAGATGTCTACACTGAGGGTCTAGGGCCACAGCCCAAAGAGGCAAACTCCAAATTCAAAATACCTTCAGTCTTGGATATTATAAAAATTTGCATTATTTTCCACAATATAGCCATGTTTACTATAAACAAAATGTTTTAAATTACTTTTTCTCAATAGACTCCACAAAAATAGTCACCTTGCTTTCTCATGGATTCTTAAACCTGCCTTCCATAGGCAGCCTTCTGCTGTGGTTCTTCACTCTTCTCTATAACGCAGTTACTCCCACCAACAACAGGCTCTTTCTGGTGGCTTTGGTTCCAGTGGCTTCTGGTTGTTGTTCTTACAATGTACGATGTCACCTGAGAATTCTTCAGTATCAGCTTCCATCTCAACTTGTCAGCATTCCCCAGGTTCCAGCTTAAGCGGCATCACGGCTGCCTCTGTTCTATCACAACCATTCCGTCCCTTATTTCTCTTATTAGAAGTCCCTAAGTCAGAGGCAACTTCAGGGACTTAGCATTAGGTCAAACTTATATCTTGTAAAACTCTCGACTGGAACTATATTCTTCTTCTTAAGAACAACCACAACTACTGTAGTTTTTAGGTCACTAAGCATATTGCAGGCATTTTCATGTGTAATCCTCACAGCAACTCTATAAATGTTATCATTCTCTCCATTTTCAGATTAGACATCAAAACAAAAACAAAAGCTGTCACTTAGAAAGGTTTGCAACTTCCCAAGGTCACAGGCTAGTAAGCAGAAAAGCCAGTAAGAAATACACACACACACACACACACACACACACACACAACTATTGGGTCTACATCCTGATTTCCTGGCCTGATATCCATTGCTCTTGCCAATATCCACAGGTATGGAAGGAATTCTGAGCTTGAACTCCAAGCTAACAGCTGGGCTTTCTCCTATCCCTATTTACTTCTCCCCACCTCCCCTTCCTTCCCTACAACCCAGCCCTCCAGGAAACACAGTTAGATCTCTTCAGTCTCAGAGCCTACCAATGCTTTTGAATTCTGAGTTCTGTTTGCATGGAAATCATTGGATGTGATGGTATTACCTAGCAGGAGCCTCTATCAGATATCAATACAGAAGGTTCTCAACTCTTTTTAGAAGAATTCTCAATATCTATCACTCATTTAGTCATTCATTAATTCAGCACACATTTATGGAGCACTTACAATATACTATACTGTACTAGTACCACAATATTCTACTTCCATCTTTGTGCTGCCCCAGTGGATGTCCCTAGGTACCCACTTCTACCTTGCTTCCAGTAATCAGTCTTCAGTCCTACAAGGAATGTTGGAAAGCTTTGACTTTTATCTCCCAAAACATACTTTGCCCACTACTTAATTAGAAGTAAGAATATTGTCAACAATATTGCCCTCATTGGCATCATTCAAAATATAATAAAAATTATAATAAAAAATGTACACTGAATCTATTTCAAATTTAAGTGATGTTACACAAATTAGGGTAAGGCAGATATTAATCACATTTTACAGATGACAACACTTAACTTTAAAGAGGCTCTGCAATTTCATGTTGAAACAAAGTCTCTAGTCCAATTCCAGTATTTTTCCCTTGCACCAAGTTGTCTTTCTATTATAAAAAGCATTTAAGCCATCTTTCCTCAAAAAGCACATGAAATGTATCAAATATATATGATACACACTAAAATAGCAATAAAAATAATTAGTGAAGAAGGTAATAAAAATGTTCTAAAAATAAACAGATACCATTACTGTAATTGGTTATTAAATTTTGTTCTAAGCTTCCTAGCAGCCAAGATAAACACAATTTGGATTTTATGGAAATATATATATATTTAAGTCATTTAAGAACCACTGATGTTTCTAAAAGATATCAGATAAAATTTGAGAAATGATATTCCAGGAACCTATTAGCAGTAAGTTATATTTCCCAAGCTGTGGTCCCAGTCTAATTTGAATGAGACACTTGGGTGGGGCTTCCATTCGGAGCCCCAGTGAGAGGTGGGGAACAGTTCCCCATGCAGGGGAACAGCTCACCCTCAGCTTTGGATGGATTAGAATATACCAGACAAAGCACTAGAGTATAGCATCTAGAATTCAACTCAGAAGGGCTTAAGTCAAGAGAATTGAATTAGGAGGCAATTTTCATAGAAATAGTAGAGGTTAAATGGAACAATCAAGAATGTTGAGGTGTCCAGGGAAGGTGAGGTGACAGTCAGGATATTTTCTCACAACTGTGTCTGAGAGGACAAGTCGAGGAGGGAGGGTTCCTGGGACCTGTGAGAGCCAGAGCCCTGGACGGGAGATTACAACCAGCAGTTGTAATCACAGAGGGTGAAGCTATAGCTGAAAACCAGGTCTCATTTCAGGAAGAAGGGGAGAAAAATACTTTAACCTCTCTCTCCCTTTACTAATCCATCTCCTGTGGTTGCCTCCCATCAGCCAATGCCTATCAGAGATCAGAGAGCAAAGAACCTCTGAAGATGTCAGGAGGGCCAGCCTTCAGGTCATGACTGAAAATTGATGGAGGAAGGTGGTGAGAGAGAATAACCACCATACCTGCATTTGAATCTTGGCTCCTCACTCACCATGTGAAATTAGGAAAATTACTTCAGCTATCTTATTCTTACTCTCTACAATGGGTTACTGTGAAACATAGAAGGATTTAACATTAAAATTAAGTGATTAGAACATAATGGATGTCCTATAAACATTTGCCAAATATAAACCTGAATTAAAATGATCATGCCTTATGGCAGTGAGATAAGAGAATTGGGTTGGCAGCTTTGCAGACAAGGTGAGGACCATGAGCAAAGGCTTGGTTTCCTAAAGAGCTAAGCCAAATCGATTTATGCTCATTAGCAGCTAAATAATGGCTTCAGATGTAAAGATCTATCAAGCCTCAACTGCAATGAAGCCTTGAGTGGTCATCTAGTCAGAATCCAAAACAACACCAAGGGTTTTGAAAAATAATAAGTTACATACTTAACCTTTGGTACTGAGAAGCTGAAGAAGATACATATGATCTCTCACCTTGAACTCACATGACATATATCATCTATGTCCTCAAGTGGCATTGCTTACTGACTCATGTCAGAAGGAAATGAATACAGGTTGGGGGTGGATCTTTCTTGGGGAGGCTACCTTTTCTGGAAATGGTCACTAGTACAAGTGGGTAGGTCACACTGTGCCAGAGTATACAGAGAGTCACCTGACCCAAACTGAGTTAATTTGACTTATCTTTTCCTAAAAGGAGAGACTGAATGTTCTAGAAGCTGAGTAAGGCATGTTTATTGAAGTGTGTGAGAGAGAACAGTCCAGAAATTCCTGCTATTGAGACTCTTGCACAACTTTCCACTCCTGAGTCTTAGGTTGTTCAACTCCTAAATGATACAAGATATTTCAATACCCTTCCAATAAATTCTTAAAAAAAAATTAAAGTAGGTATTGTTTTTATTTCCAGCAAGTAAAAGAACTTTAGCTAATATGATCTCTTCTATTCTCATTTACACCAGCGTTTCTCCCTCAGCACTGCTGATATGTTGGACCATTCTTTGTTGTGGCAACTGCGCTGTTCATTGTAGGAGGTTTAGCAGCATCCTTGGCCTCTACCCACTAGATGCCAATGACAATCAAAAATGTCTCCAAGAAAGTGACAAATGTCCCTGAGGCTGGGGGGGAACACAAGTGCCCCCTATTGAGAATCACTATTTAGATTAAGAAGAAGCTACAAGTAGGCAAGAAATATTACTTATTTTTGCGTAGCATTTTGGCATAGCAAGGTCTTTAGTTAAAAACCACATTTTAAAGTTGGGCAAACAGGTTTAAATTCTAGCTCTACTACTTACAATGTGACCTTGGGTAAATTATTTAACGTCTCTGAGTCTTTAATTCCTCACTTTTAAATGAAGATAACAATATAACCCCCCCTAATAATCATGAGGATAATAGGGTTGTGTACGTATGCAAAGAGCCAAACACATAGTAGGGACTTAACTAGAGCTTGAGCAGGCTCCCCTTCCTCAGCACCAATCACAGTGTGTTCCACTTAGAAAGAATTCAATCACCTTTCTTACATGAATAAATGATTTAAGAGCCAGCAGCTGTGTATGTCCATACATATATGGTAATTTCCAACAGTTCTGTTTGCTTATAATGAAATTTAAATTAAATAAGAGAGACAAAACTTCTGTTTGTTCACAAATATCAGGGCAATTAATAATGATGGGAAACAAATATCCTGGCATTTAATAGTGAATTTAGCGAAATATTATATTTTCCCTGTTTGCCATATGTGGACATGGTCTTCTAGGCAAACACAAAGTTGCATGCAAATTACTTACGCGCAGAGTTCCTAAAATAACAAAGTCATGATCTCCCCAGTGCCTGAGCATCTCCCAGCTAGTCAGCTGGGTATAGTGACCCATTTAGGCTCCTCGGCTATTAGAGTTTCTACCAAAGTGTTCCCCTGAAACAGACTTTTTCAGTTTCCCCAAGAAATATTTTAGATCCAAAAAGGATCCTAAGGAATAATTCTGGTGGGGAGATATTTGGCGTGTTACTAGGGTGAATTTAAGTTAAACTTTGCAACAGGAAAGTCCAGGGGGAGGAAGTTTGCTAGGCTGCTGGCCTGATAAAGTAAGCAGAAACTCTCCTAACTCTTTTCTCCCTCCCTTTTTCTTGAACCTTTTGAGAAGAGAGGAGAACTATGATTGATAATATGAAAAGAAGGGAAAAGAATCACAACCCCAATCATCTATTCATCCAGCATTCACTATGCACCTGCTTTATGCTGATTATTCATTGGCTGTTGGGAGTAGAATAATCCTAGACTACAGTTCTTAAATCCCAGAATTACATTATTATTTAACAAATACTGCATGAGTTTCTCTGCTGTCAGATATGTCTCCCTCACTAGATTTTAGAACCCTCAGAGTAAAGAAGTGGTCTGATTTATCATCGTATCCCTAAATCCTAGCACAGTGTTGTGCACATATTAAGGATTCAATAATTTGTTTAAATAAATGAATACCTATCTGTTACTATTCCTGGAATATTTATTTTTAAGCACTTGCATACTAGGTAAACATTAGGTAATTTAACTTAATGCCACAAATATATATTGTCTGTCCATTACCCCTTTCTGTGTGCCATGAGATGGGAAACAAAGATGAATTTAAGAATTACCTTGACCTCAAGCTGCACTGCTATGAACAAAAGACTCTAGGAAGAAAGTGCAGGCAACAAAAAGCCTTTCTGAAATCTTAGGGCTCCTGCGAAGGTTCAAAATCACGGAATGGCCATTTTAATTATCCAAGGAGCTGGGACCCAATATGGCTGGTTCTGCAGTATGACAGCATCTCTTAATTTGGGACAAAGCTCTCTGTGATATCATTAGCCAAACTGGGGGAGATTGCCGCATGACATTCATTGTCCATTTCCAATATTGGGGCCAACGATTATATCTTACATTTAAAAGCCATGAGGGAGAGGTATGGCTCATCTCCACAAATATCAGCATAGTCAAAAGAAGTTGCATTTTTTGACTTAGCCCTTTGGGATAACTACTAGCTTTAAAGATAGTCTGCAAACCGCTCTGAACAGCTCTTTGTGAGAGCTGGGCTTGGCAAGGTGTTTTGCTCATATAGACGGAGGTGCCATCTTCCCGTTCCCTCTCATTTTCATTTCACAGGCCCCTTTCTGATCTGATAGGGGAAGCAGACATGATTTCTGAGCCAGGTTCCTTTTTCCCATAACCCGGAGAAGCATGTAATCTTTGTATTTAAGCAAAACAAGACATTATATATGTCCTCCCTCGAGCTCTCCCACCCACACTCTGCAAATGTAATTGCTGGCTCCTCCCCTCTTTGTAGGGTACATTTATTCATTAAATACATTTAATAAGGAACCTTTCCACTAAATAATTTATTTATTCAATCCAGCTTGTGTGCCAGCCCTTGTACTAAGCATTAAACCTCAAAGAATGGAGGTGCAGGTGGAGGGAGCATGGTGGGACAGGATCTGTGAAGAGAGCAACAAGTAAGAAAGAGGAATGGGTGTGCAGAGCACAGGATTATTCTGATTTTGGGGAGCGTGGAGAAGAAGTGGTGAGCAATGGGACTAGAGGTATAAGCTGGGAGCTGATCTTCAAGCAGTGAAGGCCATGTTAAGAAGTTTGGATTTTGTATTGAATAAAATCAAGTCATCCAAAGTTGAAATGAAAGCTAAGTGTTTTGAAATGATTAATATCACTAGAAAGTTGCACTATGGAATATGGTAGCCAGCCACATGTGCCTATTAAGCACTTAAAATGTGGCTAGTCCGAATTGAGATTTGTTGTAAATGTGAAATATACACTGGATTTCAAAGACTTAAGTACAAAGGAATACATAAAAGAATATAAAATATATGACTGTTAACATTATATATGATAATATTTTCATATAGTGGGTGAAATAAATGATATATTATTCATAGCACCTTTTTTTTTTTTTTGGTTTTTATACTTTTTTATGTGGCTACTAGAAAATTTAAAATTACTTATGTGGCCCATATTATATTTCTCACAGTATCTTTCAAAAACTCCTGATCTAGATGAGAGATGACACTGGTCTAGAGAGAGCAAAAGACGTGAGGATGAAGTAGAGAGAGTAGATTATTTTATGTTTATTTACCATAGTGAACTTTAAACTAGGATTCAAACATACTTGGGTGACGAAAAAAATGTTTAAGAGGCACTGAGGTACACAGATGTTTTTGTCACAACTTTCCTGTAGACTTTTCCTAAACCCCAACTACCTAAGCAAAGTCCTGGGGTTAAGGGAGACATCGGCAAAGTTCTCTTACTGTACTTTTCCTTGAAAAAACACCTGTTTCCACTAAAGAAATGGGGGCCTCTCACCCAGCCCAGCCTCCCTAGGGTGCATTGCTCCAGCAGGAAAAAAACCTCAGGGCCACCAAACAAAGGACAACACAAAGGATCGGTGAAGAGTTGCAGAAGTGAAGGCTAGAGCCCAGGTAATAAATTCTTTGACAGTGGGGTTGCCTATTTTTTGCCCTCAATGACATTGAAGGTGACCTGATAAAGGTAACAACTGATGTACCATTAAAAATAATTTTTGGTGAAAGATCTCACTATGATCTTTGGGATATTATTCATAAGGAGATAAAAAACCAGGAAAGTTGCTATAACAAAATCTGTCCATTCCCATTCACTTATATATGTGAAAAACTTTTCTCAGTGCTCATATTAAAAAAAAAAAGTAGAAAAGGAAGAATAAAATTGATGTTGAATTCTGTTTCATTCAATCCTTAACTAATATTCATCCATGGATACATGCAGCAATTGAAAAAAAATCATTTCTCTGATTGAGATGCATTTTCAACAAAATTTAGCTTTTATCTCTAATAATTATTTGCTAACGTTAAAAATATATATATGTGGTTTTGATCAATGTATGAATAATAATTGTAATAATGACTCAAACTGGAAAAAAAATTAACACTTAGAATTTTATGTCCCAGGAAATGGGAATAATCTAATTTACATACATATTTTTGTTTCAGAGAAGTTTGATAGGTTGATCAATAAAAGACTTTCAAGCATAACAAATATATTACATTAGGATGAAATTATGTGGGGGAAGTAGATTGGAAATACAAGTCCAAGGAATAAAAGTAACAAAGCAAGATTTCTCATTGTTAAAGAAGAGCTTGTTCATGTATTTTTAAAATGGATGATGGTGGGTATTAAAATCACCCTAGTATTTAGATTCCATTGAATACATTTAGAAGAGTGATGTAACAGTTTTACATTTAAATGTTAGTTTTTACAATGTGCTGTAAATTACATCCTCTGCAACTATTTACATTTATGATGAAAAATTGTAGATGTCAACTAAAAAAATGTGTGAGGGGATATATAGTTATTTTTCTTAATTCTCCCATAAGGTGTGTGAACCAAATGGTTTGAAGACCACTGATTTAGACGATAGAGTCACAGAGGGCTTGGTGACCTGTTCAAGATCTGGGGTGGAGGAGAAGGACTCTTGGGTATGGCTGTGCATGCCCCAGGAGATGAAGCCTAGTTTAGTTACAAAGCCATGTTGGCATTTTCTCCAGTGCAATTCTTCACTCTGAGGAACAGTGCTATGCGTCCCTGGCCTCCAGGCACTAAATGCCAGTAGCAATCCCTTTTCCTCGTGACATCCCAAAGTGCCTATGCATTTCCAAGCAGTGCCTTACAAGGACACCCTTGCCCTGGCTGAGACCCACTAGAGGAAGTATTATCATTCCTGTTTCAGCAGATGAACCACAGAGGCCTTAAAGAAAGAGTTTGCCACCATTGTTGGCTCCAACTTGGTTTGCCAGGGGGTCTGTCAGGAACCAGCACATCACTTTGTCACACCAAAACTGTGATATGACATGAGAGAGACAGCTCCATGTTTCCATCCAGAAAATAGTGGAATTTCGCTCTTGAAAGGGACTTGGAGTTCAGACTATCATTTTATTTGCACCCCAGGAAGCACACCTGCTCCACCCATCAATATTTGATGGCTATTGAAGAGGGGACAGAGCTGACATGCTGTCAGCATTTATCAAGTAAAGAACAAGAAGCAAGCTTGAACTTGCACCGGAGTTGCCCATGGGGAGTCTGGGTAATTGGGAGATTGCCCTCTTCATGGAGACCAGCATTTGATGTAAGCAGCCTGCAGGGGGTGAGGGAGGTCTATGGGTGTGCAGGGGAGGTGGGAAGATGGGGAGAGGGTGACTCCAGGTGCTATAAAATCTGGCACAGGGAGAACATGTCTAAAATAACAGCTTCTGTGATTTCTGTCTCCAACTTCAGCAGTGAAAGCTAATTTTATGTTAGGATGAATAAGTAGATTTCCGGCCCCTTCCCTGGGTTACTTTCCTGATCCCCTATCCACCTGAAAATGGTTTAGGGGTCCTTCTCCTGTACTTTCAGATAACCCTCTGATTCCTTCTGTAATTGTACTTTTTACATTCTTGCTGTGCTGCCAGTCAGATGGGATAAAAGAGAAAGAATGAGAAAAAGATGGTGTTCTCTAAGGTCAGAGGTAGAGGCTGGAATAGAATTCAAAGCTTCTGACTCTTCCATGTGGTTTTTCTCTGTGGCTTTCTCTGTGCTCATGTTCTGTCGTTTTGGCTATTTCTTGACACATGTCCAGTCTTCACCTACAATTTGTATGTGCTTGTAGTGAATAGTTATTCAATGGAGTATTTTGAAATCAAAGAGTTTGGGTAATGAAGTCTTTGTTGGGGCTCAGGGCTCTCTAAAGATGGCATGTAAAGAAGGGACACATGAAGCCAGCAACCAACATTCACATTACACAAACTATGTGCCAGGCAAACCCTGCGCTAGACACAAGATGTCAACCAAGGAAATCTGCAAGCTGTTGAGACGGAAGCTGTGACAGGGAAAAACAATATATTAAAGTGCTTTACAGAATAACACATCCAGAAATACCTGCAAATGTAGGAGAAACTTAGCATAAAACTGTGAAGAGGCTTCAAGAATCAAAGAACTGTATGTGTTCTGAAAATGAAGTAGCCTTAATGGTTATTGTATGAAATGTTTAAGAAGTATGCCCAGCTCATGCCTCCTCCTTGGGAAGGGCCTCCACGGTTCCACTCACGGCACGTTTGTGTCTAGTGAGTTTAGGCTACCACGTCACACCTTCGTGAGCATCCGTTCCAAGCTAAGTCAGTCAGATTCTTTCCCTCCTCAGTATTGGAATCAAATGACAAAAACTGTGAACAAAAGATTCTAGGAACTGGGGACATAAGGCCACAGCAGATTCAGAGGTTATGGCCAATGTCTGTCACTGGCAACTAAGTGGAGGGAAGCAGTCTGCAGAGGGAAGGGGCAAACAAAGCAGAGACAGAGAGTGGGAGAGATGAGAGACAAGTGGCCCCAGACACACCCATAGAGAAGTTCACGATGTGAGATACAGCTGTGCTGCCTGATTTTGGGGTCTGCAAGCTTCCCCTGTACTTTTCAAATAAATCTCTTTTCCTTGAGATTATTTGAGTGAGTTTTTGTTTTTTTCATCTCATAGGATCCCTAGCTAAGACAGTCCTGTCACTCAAATCCCTTATTTTCAGAAGGGAAGCAGTCCCAGAAAAGAAAAATGATTTATTTAAATTCTAATTAATGAGAGAGTCAGGCCAGGCATACAGATCTGAATTTCCTATGCTACAGGCTGGATTTCTGAGCAAAGGAGCAATCAGCTTCAAAAAAGTTTAATGATGTCAATTCTCCTGATTCCCCAGTCCAGACCGCTGTAATCTAAGATTCTGAACTGATGCTCAGTCACCAAGTTATTGAAAAAAACTGGATATGTCTATATTTTCACTTACTTTAGAATTTGGCATGTACTCCCTATTTCTACAGATTAAAGATTATTGCTTTTAGTCATAGGCCACCTCATGGTTTAGAGTATAAAGACTATTTATCCATCTGTAAGTGCTCCCTTTAATTCTTGGGCCAATATCTGACCTATTAGGAACCCAGCTCCATGATGATCTGACCCATGAGTCCTTCTCTCTCACTTCTCACCGGGGCTTCTTTTGCCTGCATTTTAACCATTCTGTGACATGTGCCCCAAACTGAAGCAGGGCTCTGAATTGCCCTCTGCAGAAATAGTAGGAGCCTCTATCCTAACTGGAGCTCTCACTGTCTAAACACCCAAGTCTGCTCTGGCATCTGCACTCCCTGCAATTGTCCTTGCTCAGACCAGGGCCTTCCTGGCCTCTGAGCAAACCTTTGGTCAAATACTATCACTTCTCTGTGGGGCTTTTAATCTCCTCTCGGCCTTTCTTCCTTAGTTATTCTGGGTCCTGTGTGTGTTGATCATCTCAGTTGAAACTACTTTCACTCTAGCACCTTCAAAGTTCTTGCATCCCTGTCATTCTGCCACTCCTCATCCATAACATCCCAACCTCAGAGGGTGCCATCATCCACCTTCTCCATGCCTACATATCTGCAGCTGAGTCTAGTGTTCAGATGAGCACCAATGCACACTGAAGGTCTCCAATCTCAGCTGAGTCCTTGGCAATGCCCCTCAGTCCTTTTCCTTGTGCTTATCAACATGTATTTTCATTCCAATCTGGTTTAACTCAGACCCAGAAAAAGACTTGAGCCTCCTACTTCATTTGGGATACCTGCGGACCTCATAGCCTGTTTACTTCCATTCCCTACTAATCTCTTACTCCTACCATACTATCTATATCCAAACTTTGTGATATCTCTTCCAAGCCCAGAGAGAAAGTAATTCTTCTTCTATACAAGGATAGCTCATTCATCTGGGTTCCCTCTTACTCACTAGGTGAAGACCACTATATTTCAATTATTCCCCAGCTCTACGGTGGTTTTAGCCTCTCTTTTCCTACTGACTCACTTGCCTGAGCCTATAACAAAGTCAAGTGTCTTGTAGCTGGTCTCAATCTATTCCTGAGAGAATAAAGCCCAATGCCCTAAGGCATCAATTATATCTAATGAACTAATTTTGCTCCTATGCATCTAGATTGAAACTGTGCTTCCTAGGTTACTCATGACCAAAACCTCATCAATAGATGACTCGCCAAGAAAAAAGCCTTTATTTGTAGCATTGCCAATTCCCATTATAAAAATGCTCCCATCATGACTGATTGGAGCTCCCAGTGTAATGTCACTGAACTTGGAGCTGGGAGGGGATATGTAATACCACAGTATTATAGTATTTCCACCACACAGATATAGGAGATGTAAATAATCTCAAGATCATAGATAGTAGCAAGATGGAGTAAAATAATTAGAAAGTGATAAGAGTTGAGTATTTATTACCTCTATTTTTAAATGATTTATTTTAAGTTTATATAATTTAATTTTTAATAGTGGCTACACAACAAGCAGCTTGTAAAATCCTAAAAAATGTAATAGTCTGTTCTCACAAGCCAGTACTAGCAGCTCTAGTGCACCGTTGAGTACCCCCTTCTTGAAATCTGATGCTTCTACGCATTCTGTAATTCTACCTTGTCTGAAGTCTCCTCATATCTATCTAATGACGTCTTTTCTGTTCTCTGTCAGCTCTTTCTCTTCTATTTAGGAAAATTGTTACCAAATTTTCCAATACCAAATTTTACCAAATGCCAGTTTTGGTGTTGCCAAAACTTCTGCACTCAGTCAGCTGCTCTTCTCACATTGTACACACTCTTTGAGACCACTTCTATGTTCCTATTTCAATTTGGTTAACAATACCATCATCCACCCAGACAACTAAGACACACCACTGCAAATCATCCTGGAATCCTTCTTATTCTTTCATATCCCCAAATCACATCTCACTTACTTTACATCCTAAATATATCATGTACCCTCTCCTCTTCCTCATTCCTTTGACTATTGTTCTAATATAGGTCCTTATCTTACTAATACAGTTTCCAAGTGGATCCAGCTTTCCTATTCTTACCTATCCTTCTCAGCAGCTACCATGGTTATTTAGTAAAATTCATATGTTATTATGATAGTCTTTGGTTAAATCCTTTCAATGGCTCCCCATTTCCCAGTGGATAACTATATTGCAACATAAATTCATTCTTTATTTGGCCTCTGCTTGACCTCACCAGTCTCATCTTTTACCACTTCCTGCTTTATTTACTTTTCATGCTCCACCAATATCAAACTGCTAAGAATTGCCTCCGTAACCAGCCCTTGCACCTGTCTATGATTTAACTCAAGCTATACCTCTTTGTTGGAATAACTTGTCCCTTATCAGCCTTCATCTGACCATCTCTGTACCCAACTCTTAAGTCTAAGATTAGATATGACATCTCTTTTAGGCAGGCATTCCTAATCCTCTGTAATGGTTGAAGTATCTGGGGCAGCCATGAAAATGAGCCATTCACATCTGCTCTGGGGAGCTTGCTTGACTGATGGCCCCAGCTTCTGCCCCTTTGGATTCACTGGTGCACTCCTGTCAAGGTCATGCTCTGTGTAGGTTGCTCCCAGCCAATGACAGAGCACATCTAGTTTACCAAGGCAGGTCCATTTTAAGAAGAAGCAGGACTACCCACTGAGGATTCCCAATGGCCCTGGCCAAACTTTTTTGGAATTATGATGCAGTCTGAGATGCTACCTACCTCAAGTCTCCTTCCTTCCCTCTCCTTACATAGGTATCAGAACTGCATCCTGATCTGAAGGCTTATCCCAGTCTTCTCCTGCCTCCTCCCATGATAAATCTCTTTCATGTTTAATGACATCTTGATACCCTGATTTTCTGAGGATTCTAACTGTATTTTAGTATTCTCTGTGTGTATATGTATGTGTGTGTGTGTGTGTGTGTGTGTGTGTGTGTATACACATATATATATATCCCCAATGAGACTGTGCAATCTAAAAGGCAGGAGTTCTGGTATTCATCTTTATATTAAAGCATCTAGACACATCCTAGTTGATCAGTAACTGTGCATTGAATGAACAAATTTTATGAAAATTTCCACTCTGCAAAAAAAATAGGTGCTATGTGATTCTCAGAGTAATTTACTGTGCTAGAGTTTTTCAGAGCATGAAAATATGTGATATGTCAGAAGTATGGCAATTTCATAAAAGGTATTAAACCACTATATCACCATTTCAACTTAATTTCAGTGTATAAAATAAATTTAGCTCTGAATTTGGAAGCAGTCAATATAAAAAGAGTGACAAGATATTTTTCACAGGTCTGTGTCTTAAAGAAAGTAACTTATTTCTTCTAAAATTGATCTTGAATAAATGCTAGTTAGAATTAACCCAAGGAATGTTGGGGAAGGATAAATGAAAATAGAAAACACTCTCACTCAGGGACTCCAGAAATACACACTAATTTAGAAAGCAGCATGCAGCCTAGGGAAATCTCCCTCCATAATTTCAAGTCTACCTGTTTCCTTTTACATATTACCAGAGAATATACATTGTGTGCTTGTGTTCCAGGAATTATTTGAAACATGAAGATGGGTAGCATATGCCTACACACTTTGTGAAGATTCTCAAGAGTCTTTGAAATAAAATGTGATAAAACAACTTGATCATTTTTTGTGATCTCACAGTTCCATTCTATTTTTTTTAATACCTAAACATCTTCAAGGACATGTACTTAAAATACATTCTTACAAACTGAAAGCCAAGTGGATTAACTGTTTATTTGCTCATGAAAGGATGGGCCTCTGAATAAAAGAAAGGAAGAAAAATCTTTGGCATATTTGTATTATTCAATAGATCTTAAATTTGACAAATCCATGTATTGCTGCTACTGCTATTCTTTTGGCTTTTTTTCTAATTATTGAGCTGTAGAAGAGAAGAGAGAGATTCTTGAAAGTTTATATTCCTCCATGCATGAGACTATAGAATATTAAGCCTAAAGGCAATTCTGAGGTCATATAGCTCATTAAAAAGTATAAAAAGGTCCAGAAAAATTGTTACTTGCTCAAGGACACTTAGCAAGTTCATGATAGAGGTAGGGTTTTAACGTATTAGTTGATTGACTGCTTGATTCATTCATCCATTTATGTTATGTAAACATCTGTGGACCACTGGTCATGTCCCAGGTGTTTTGTTAATCATGGGAATGTGGAGGCTACAGCAACATCCGAGCTCTCAAGAAGTCCACAGTCCAGTGATGGACAGAACATAGATGTATAAAGAATTGCTGTACAATGACAGAAGTGAATAAGCTAGTGCAAGAATTAAGTCCTTTTGGGGACACCCAGAGGGGAACAACTTACTCTTTTAGGAGACTTTAGGAAATACATTTCTTTGTACTTAGTGTTTTCTCTGACCTTTGCCCTTTTTCTTTCTAGTGAGACTCTTCTCCAGAAAGCCTTCTGGTTCTCCAGTTAGGCCCGTCCTCCTCGAGGATACTCCAGGAGCAGAATCTTTCCTGACTCCTCATGAAAAATAATGGGCTTTCCTGTCCCATCCTATCCTAGGTTTAGAAGAGTTTGGGTATGCCTCCCACTGGAGTAAAATGGGTGTTCTCAGACCATGAGCAATTCTGAAGACAAGAAAGAAGCATCCAGAATTATTTACAATATCCGCTCCAACATTTATACACATCTCAATTTTAATAAATTTTTTTTTTGGTGGGAGAGTGGGGACTGATTTAAGAAGGTACTTTTGCTTGGGTCACTTGTAGATAATTTTAAGAAAACTAGACCCTAGAAATGTCTTTGACAAAAGATAAAAGAGGCTATGATTTACACAAGTCAAAAATTCCAATCAATAACACCACTAATAGCTTTGCTTTATGTTCTTTACTAAGGTCAGGGTTGGCTGTGACCAAAGGGCCAGTATTTGCTTGACGGATAAAGCTCCTTATGCAGACACCTGTGGAATTTGTTATATTCGAGATCCCCAGCACTGAGTAGCTAGTCTTTCATTGTGCTAGAGGCATTTGCCACTCTATCTTCCTCCTCTTTGCACTTCACTGAATATCTTGGTGTTCCCTAAATGTGCTGGGCTATTTCTCACTTTTGGAGTGAAACATTTTATTTTCTCTTCCTGAAATACCCTTTGCTTCTTTTTATTCTCTGTAACAACTACTCATCTGTAGCTCACACATCTCTTGGTAAACTCTTACAAGTCTTCAGGCCTTACCCCTGTGCTCACATCTTTAGAAACTCTAATCAAACTGCATGAAAATTGCCCATTTACCGTGTCTCCTCGACCAGCTGTGTCAAATGCAAAGATAATACATGGCATGTCTGCAGTTTAAAATTTTCGATAGCCACATTAAGAAAGGAAAAAGAAACAGATAGGACTAAGTTAAGTCCTAATATATCTTATTTAACCAGTATTATCATTTCAACATGTAATCAAGGTAAAATTATTCGAGATAATGTTCACCCATTTTTTTTGTTCAAAGTCTTTGAAATTTAGTGTGTATTTTACATACACAGCACATCTCAATTTGCACTAGCAACATTTCAATTGCTCAATATGCTCCCATCTTGGACAGCGCAGTTCTAGATCCTAAGCTACTTGAGAAGAACTCTCTTTTTTTAGGTTGTTATGCCTCAGGACCTAATACAATTTATCACAGGATTATTGGAATAGAAGGAGGCATTGTTTAACATGCTGTTAATAGTTCTGGATCCAGACGGACCAGAGAAACTGCTTTGCCACTTACTGTTTTTCTAACCTTAGGCAAGTTCCTTAATCTTTCTACACATTCTAAATTTAACCTTTCTTTATCAATAGAACCACCTATAGCATAGATCCTATTGTGGTGATTAAAGACAAAATGTTTATAAAATATCACGGAAGGACTCATGACATGTTATGATTATTGACTGCTCAATTTATATTACTCAATTGAATAATTTGAAATTTTGTGTTATTTTTCCAATTTTTACTTCAGCATTTGAAAATTAAATTAGTTATTAAATTAATAATTAAATGCATTATATGAGTCTATATAAATTGAGAAAAATAGCCATCTGTCATCACATTAGGAGAACATGCTTAGACAAATTTTCACCAGATTTAAGCATAGTTTTGGTTTGGTGTGGCTTATAGGACAGCTATAAGATATACCTAAAGTTCACTTTTGGTTTCCCGAAAATGAGGGCTCCTTATAAAAGGCATTCCTCATAAAAGGACGTAAAAGGAATTCTCCATAAACAGCACTCATATTCCACAACTGAAACTGAGATATAGTGCTAGACCGTGTTACTGCTGGTCTGGACAGAGAGGACACACGTAATATACATTTATGGAGACAGAAAAAATAACCATTTCAAATAAGAGCTGCATAAAAGAAGTTACAAAGTCAAATGCTATAAATTACTACATGTTTGGTTTGCCCTGAATCTTTCTCACTTAGGCAACTCTGCAGGGCTGTTCTGGAGTCAGTAGGAGCCAGAGTTATTTCCTTAGTACCTGTTAGTCTTTTGAATTAATGAATAAACACACACACACATACACACACACACTAACACTACAGCTATTTGTTAAGCATCCACTACATGGCAGACACTGTGTCAGGTGCTTAATTCGTTACCTTTTAATCTCACAAGCCTTGCATGGAAAGTATGCTTATATTAATCTACAGAAGAGAAATTTAAATCAGAGAGATAAAGTAATTCTTCCAGTTTACACTGATAAGCTGATAAGAAGCAGAACTGTAATTTGAATCCAGACCTTCTGAATGAAGCCTAGAATACTTTCCACTCTGTAGCACTATTCCTTCATTTCTAAAGTTCAGTAATTTTGATAACACATAATATCTATTGTGAAGAGTTAGAGTGAGGTTAGCATGTCATGCCTGGCAAAAATGGGACAAGTATATGTCTACTCCTTCTCCCCTTTCATTTTGAAGATGAGAGAACTAGCCACAGAGGGGTTACTTAACTTGCGTGGAGTCACACAGCTATTTGTGGGCTGTGCCTTCTGACCCTTTCCCTGACCACACCAAGTACGCAAGATGGTAAAATAGAATCTCCCAGGATGACTTAGCAGATTTTTGAAAGCAGTCAGGCAGACAAGTCTGCCTGAGCAACTTTGGGCAATGCAGGGCTCCACACATTCTCTACGGAGGGCACTTGAGCAGAGGACTGCAAATGCAGGCAGGAGGGCCCCATGCCAGAATCATTTTTCAAAAGGCCAACATGGAATTTCACCACCTAATAACTTCAATCTGTAGCATGATTACAGTGCATGTAGTATTTGTGCTTGGAAAATATCAGTCTAAAAAGAAATGGATTTTAAGAGGCTCATCATGTTGAAGAGGGATTAGACTTATATCGTGTGTAACATAATTGAAAAACAAAACAAAACAAAATCGGATCAGGGAAAGAGTGGGTTTTTAAAAGAAGGTAAATTGGAATGCAGTATAAAACCTTTTATAACCATTTAGTTATATAGTGTCCCTCTATAGAGTGTTTTGCCCATCACCTTTCCTTGGAAAATTGTCCCCCTCCCCACCCCTGCATAACCATGATGAGCATAGGAACAGTCCTCATTCGATTCCGTGTCTGATTGGGTACCTGATCCTCTTTGGCACAACCAGTACCTTTAACTGACATTCTAAATGGAAGCAGAATGGCCTTGGTGATTGAGTCTGAAAGTGTAAAATTTAGGAACACACATTTTCTAATATGTAAAGAAATTAAATCTGCAGCATAAGAAAATACTTGAACCAGTTATCAGGAAAAAAATTAAATGAGAAAATGGTGATGTCGACTGAGCCCCTGCTCCAGCCCCCATAGTGTGGTTGCTCCATAAGAATCTTCACTGTTCTAACAGTTCCCTTCTTTGTCCAAGCTGGATTGAGTTGGATTTCTTCCTCTGTCAACCAGAGAGTTCTAGTTACAGGAAGTGAACATTTCTATTACGAAATTAAAGGAAGAAGAAAAAGAAGGAAATAGACAGGGAGACACAATTCCTATATTTGGTTCCTGCTATAAGGCAGGCATGGCTTTATGGCCTGAAGACCCAAGATACATGACTCATTAGAGATCCTGGGGAAAATATCCCATAAAGCTGAAGTATAAGATCAGAGTCCTTGAGATCTACCTCCATATACCATGCACACAAACACAAGCACACAATTATACACATAATTGTGAATTATATATTTAATTTTGATCCTTTTCAAGCATTGACTCTTATTTGAGATAGATGCTACTTTTCCCGAGATGGAGTCTAATATCCTGATTTTGCAGATAGAGAGACTGAGGCTTCGATAGACCAGGCATGATACCCAAAGTCACAGAATTGTTGGTGGCAGAGCAAGGGCTTAAACTCAGTTCCTTTGAGCCCTCAGACGAAGTTCTCTCCTGCTCCTCTTTGAGTCAGCAGCTCCCAGACATCATTTAAGCGGAAATTGAATGGGTCTCTGGCAGGAGTGTGGGCGAGGGGATTTATTCTGGGTGTGAGAGTTGGAACTGAATGACAGGTGGCCCCACTTCCCAATCTATATCTGTAGGAGACACTGAGCCCCTGACTCTGTACTGAAATCTACAATGGAATTCGGTTCCCTGCTGCAAATTTTGAACAGTAATTGGTAGTATAGTCAGGAAGCATAACAATGAAAGGCATTTAAACCTCCTGTTGTTAAGAATCTTTAGGTCAATAGCAGCATTTTAAAATCAATTTGAGGGTTTGCTGGAAGATACAGAAGAGAAACTACAATCAACTAATCAGGTTAGATAACCCTAGTCATGTTAATAGCTACCTAAAGCTTGACATCAATCCCTTACATTGATTCTCACTTACAGTTTAAAAAAAAGGGGGGAAAAATTATGAAGGACAGGCATAATACATAATCTCACTGAAGCATCAAATTAGTATAAATAATGATTAAGAATAATTGCTGCTGTTATTGGAGAACACGTTGAAAATGAGGTTTCCAAGATATCTGCTGACAATGAGGAGAGGCTTTGGCAGTTTCGGAATTCAGAGGAGGGAAAGATTAATTGGTGTTGCAGAAGTACACCTGTGATAGGGAAACAGGCGTGCACAGAGCTAGAGAGAAGGTCAGATTTGTCCTTGCCAGCGAGGAGCCACTTCCTCATCAGTGCTGGGAGGACTGGCGCCACCTAGTGCTTGGCACTGTGCTAGGCATGGCAGGGGATACAAAGATGAGACTCCCAAAGTTCAAAGACCGTGCGATGATAAGTACAAAGCTGGATTGAAGTCAAAATCCTGTGTTTGCCTCCTACCTCCACCAGTTATAAGCTCTGAATCTTTGTATTCACTTCTCTGAATCTTAGTTTCCTCACCCGTGCAAAGGAATAATAATGCCTGTTCCCAGAGTTGAGAACCAAGGAAGAAAGTCTTGTGTATGATGTTCCCAGCAAATGGCACGTAAAACTTAGCTTCTTTGCTGAGGAAAAGTGACTTGCTTAGAGCCAAATAACTAGTAAATAGAGGAGCCAGGTTTCAAACCCATCTTATCCTGATACTAGAGTCCGAGTCCCTAAACTAGGCATACTTCACGGCCTTAGCAATTACAAATATAATCCAGGGGCTCCAGAGAGAGTGTGGACGATGGACACTTTTGCTATACCCTCACTCCCACACATGTACATGCAGGCAACGTGAGTATTTATTTATTAAAAAAATTTTTTTTGGTGAAGATCGGCCGAGCTAACGTCTGTTGCCAATCTTCCTTCCTTTTTCCTTTTTTCTCCCCAATGTCCCAGTAGATAGCTGTGTCATTGTTGTACATCCTTCTACTTTCTCTATGTGGGACGCCACCTCAGCATGGCCTGATGAGGGGCAGGTAGGTTGGTGCCCAGGATCCGAACTGGCGAACCCGGGGCCGCTGAAGCAGAGCACACAAACTTAACCACTACACCACCGGGCCGACCCTCGAGTTTTTAAACTACAGATACCATGAGATTAACTGAGTAAAATTTACTGAGTGATAAAATTTTAGCCAAAAAGCAATAAAGCAAATGAGCTGTCCAGAAGAATGTCACAGACAAATATATGGCATTCATCTAGTTATTTTAAACACTGCCAAATAGCTGGGTCCCATCATGAAACTATAAGCCATGTGAGGACAGGAATGCTTGGTTTTGCTTACCTCTGTATTTCCTATACCTGGTACTGGTAGTCCTCAGTACAAACTTACTGAATGAATGAATTAAAGAAGGAATGAACAAACATTCCTTTAAGATTTTCATAAAACCCTGGGTTGATTACAACATAGCAACTTAACCTGCCTTTTCTTAAAGATGAGAACTCCGAGGGCTATAGAGGTTATTTGATTTGCTCATGAAAATGTCAGAGCTTAGGAAAAACGACATTCCTCTGACCCATAATTGAGAATATTTAGTTCCATGTACACGTTTGTTGGCTCACAGAAGAGGAAGATAGTGTAGGGGCTACTTCACAAGAGAAGCCATGAGAAAGCTGCAGACTCCAGCCTTGAATATGCAGGTTCCTTTTTGATATTTTCCTTGCTGGTTTTGATTGATGGAGATGAAAACTATTCTGGATCTTTCCGGAGTCCTCTGTCCAAGTCTATTCTGACTGACATGCTACAGAATTGCTGATTAGTATGTGAAGGCATGTTCAATGAAGGTCAGTTAAGTCTAAGAAACAATTCGGTTTACAGTCTTTTTCATTTCTGGTTAGGCTGAGGCTGCTCTGCTGATATGTGGGTTTTTGCAAACATACAAACCAACTCTCAAATCTGCTTCAGGGTTTTTAGTGGAAATAGCAATTGCATGCCCATTAATTCTTTCAAATGTTTATTTGTTCATTCACACATTCTTTCAAACACTCAATCATTCACTCATTCAGACATTTATCCATTCAAGTCTTAACTCATTCTTCCATTCATTATTGCAAATATTTGCTCAGTGACCTGGAAATGTATGAAACACTGACCTAGATGTGCAAGTTTGTCTGAAGTGAAATGATTTACACTGTATTTCCAATAGTTTATTAGATATCCTGAATGTACATTAAATGCAGTATGTCTAAAACAGTATCTTCACATTTCAAACTTGCTTTTTATTCCTTTGCTCCTTATTTCAGTTATTGACACTCGGTCTACCCCTCCATTTGTAACGATATAAAAGCCTTGGTGTTATTTATTTTTCATTTTTCATTTTCTTCCCCAGTCTTCATACAATTAATATTCTGCTGACTCTACCATCTAAATGTTTTATAAGCTTATTTCAAATACCACTTCTCTCGTTGCACTTCTTGACTCCAGCCATTGACATGATTTCTCAAGCACTGAGGAGCACCTGCTCCTGTATGACTGGAGGGACGTAGTGGAAGTGCCTGCACGTCAGATGTGTAGCATTCCTGCCCTCATGAATTTTAAGAACGAGATCATCATTTAATCTCTAAGACAAACAAATTAACTAACAAGCAATGTCACAAAGTTGAATTTATTGCCTACTGAAGTAAGATGGAGTTTTCTGGGCAGGCACAGTCTTTCTGAACAGACTGGGAGGAGTATGGATTTCGGAGACTGGCCAACTTTACAGAGGCCTGAAAGGGCTGAGGTAAGCTGGGGAAGCATCCCTGCCTGGGTGAGACTTGGTTTGCTGGCACTTGGAGTGCGTTCAATGGACTGAGTCCTTTCCCAGCTGGTTAACTTTCAGACATCAGGGACTTGCAAAGAATCTTCGCTGAGGTGCATTGTCTTTGGTTAAACAGATTTAAAACTGGTTCTGGTAATTCCAAGGCTACAAAGCTGCCATTTGTTGATTAAGCATGTTATAAGTTGTTTCAGGTGACTACAATGTTTACAAAATCATCAGTCTTTTCCTATGTATATGGGAGTTATTTTTAATTCTTATGAGCCATCCTTCAATAGCCTCCTACTCCTATTTAAAGCAAAAACCAAAGTCCTCACAGCAGTTTATAGGATTCTACACAGTCTGATCCCATCCATTCCACAGCCCATTAACCTCTTTGACCTTCTCCTACTATTCTCCCCTTTGCTGATTACACTTCAGTTACCCTGTTCTTCTTGTAGTCCACGTCCCCACCTCAAGGACTTGCAGCTCCCCTTGCCTGGAAGGTTATTCCCCCCAATATCAGCATGGCTCAATTCTCACATCCTCAGCTCTTTGCTTAAAACACCTGCACCTTAGTGAGACCTGCCCCAACTACTTCTCCCCACCCTCACCATTCAACGTTGCAACCCTACTCCTCCCCTCTCCTTGATGTATTTTTATCTATAGTATGTCATCATCTGACATTATACACACACACACACACATTGTTTTATACTTATTGATTTATTTTCTGTCTCCTTACACCAGAATGTAAAGTTCATGAGGGGCAGGAGTTTTTGTTAAACTAGTAGTTTCCTATCTTCTAGAATAATACCTGGTACGTAGAAGGACTTTATAAATATTTACTGACTCAATTTCTCACATGCTAAGAGCCTCCCATGTGGTTTCCCCACCTTCAACTGCCCTTTGACACTTTCACAACATCTATTCTTCATATTGTTATCAGTGTCATTGCCTAAGAAATGAATCAGCTGCCTTAAATCTTATTTGTAAAGGAAAGGGGGGAGAGATGTGGGAGAAAGCAAAAGAGCAAGAAAAATTAATAAGGAAAATGGAAATCTGATGGTTAAAAAAAATCTCTGCTTACAGCAATTCAGTTTTCCCATGGCTCTTAGGATTAATCCCAAATTCCTTAGCATGACTTGCAATGTGCCTCAACTAGTATTTCTCCCTTCATCTCTCTTTCTCCTTGTGTTCATTGCTCTTCTCTCTTTGTAAATTCTCTAAACATGTCATGTAGTTGTGTGCCTTTATGGCTTCATTGATGTGGTTAGTCTTGCTGTGATATCCCTTCTCAATCTTGAGGCTGCACTGAATGAATACTTCAAGTTTCAACTTAAAAGGTACCAATTCTGTGGGGATTCACCAGATTCCTCCAGTCTATTTCATCTCTTCCTCCTTCTCCTCACTGCTCTAGTTGGGGAATTTAACGTATGGTAGTAGAATCTGACCCCCCACCAAGCTCTGAACTGAGGGTGAAATCACATCATCACCTAGTCATCATCACATTCCCATCTGAAGAGGAGCTCTAGTTCCCAGCAGAGCACCTGGCAAACATGATGCTCTGTAAAGCTTTCTTGAATAAATGGCTAACTTCATAGGAACTCGGATTTAAAGACAAAACTAGTATATATGCTAAATAATAGCTCATGAGAATCAGGGTTTTCTATGTACTGGGCATTTTGCAGGTCTCAACTCATTTAGTCTTTCCATTACGCCTATGAAATATTACCATCTCTTTTTACAACAAAGGGAACTGAGGCACAGAGAAATCAAATAACACACTCAAGCACACTGCTTTTAAGTTGCAAAGTGGGGATTGAAACCCACACAATTTGTTCCCACAGTATGCACTCCAAACCATTCTACTACACAGCTTTCCACCCACTGGAGCCCCAAAGACGTGTGCAAAGCCTGACTTGGCTATTCACTGCATGTGTGACTGGGGGCAGGCTATTTACTCTTACCGAAATCTAGTTTTTGCATTGGTGATGTAAAAATAACACTATGTAATTTGTAGGGTTGCTGCAATAACTCAAATCAATAACGGACATGAAGCTTCCATCTCTTTCCAGGGTGGGTTGCATGGCAGTAATAAAGAAGCTGAGTTATTGGCTAGGTTTACACTTGCCTTGATAACGTACGGCCTGTTAAAGTAATGCAGCCCCAAGTTGATAGTCTTATAGAGTTTCTAAAATCCACCCCATTTTCCTTCAATTCAAGTCAGCAGAACAGACTTAATGCTTTCCTCCATGAAAATTCTGCAGAAGAATAAGATGAGTCAACACCCTCTGGTTGGACCTCAGTGTGGGAGGTCTGTGCCGAATTCCATGCCAATGCCTGTTCATGTATGTTAAGTGGCTCCCTGAACTAGGAAGTGCTAACGCCTCTTGGGGAATAAACCAGCAATGAATTTATGATTCCTTTGAAAGAGAGGACAATAAGCAAAAGTTGGCCAGGTGGGAGACAGGGAAGAGTGAATGAGATGAAAAGTATTTCATTCATCCATCATTAAGAACTAATAATAATGCCTTACATTTTTATAACACTTGTAGTTTATTAATCATTTTATGTGGGTGCAAACCCTTCTTTCCAACCCTGGTCAGGGTCAACATAATTATGGTAACTTAAAGACAAAGAGGCTAAAAATCCAAGAAATGACATATTAGCAGAAATTAGTTAGCAAAAGACTCCAAAACAACACCAAAGTCTTCAAGTCTTAGGGTCCCTTTTACTACATCTCACTGCTATCCCAAATACAAAATGGTAGAGGGGAAATAAATGTTATTATTAGAACATCTGGCACTAGAATTCTCTTTAGGATTAAGTTATCTTGGGAAAAAATATCTTGATTAAAAAAATAACTTGGAGAAGATGAGGGTCTGTGGGGAACCATGAACCAAGGAGAAGTTTAAGAGACCCAATAAGGAAGATACTTGCCTCCACTCATTCCTCTTGGTTTTTGTCATTTGCTTAGTTTAGCAGCTGTACATGGAAAAAGAAAAAGGAGTATTTTATATGGTCACAAGCAGACCGATAGCTATAGAGATGTAAACCTGAATCTGACTGCTTTCGATGATTTTTGCAAATTTATCTTCCCTCGTCAATGAAATCTGCTTTTATGTTTTATTTTTTTGTAAAGAAAAACAACTCAAAATACACAGATGTCCCTGGAAAAGCGGAATGCAGCCAGATGGTCCAGGTAAAATAAAGACATGAAGAAGAGATGAGTCTGTCCAGGCTTGGATGGAGCGCCCCTGAAATAGATTTGTCAGTGTTCTCACGGACAGTAAGGGCCATAAGCTGTCCCTAACTTAATTTCACTTCCTGCTGTTTATACTAGAATGGAGTTACAGTGTAAATGTCTGTTTTCATTATAATCTTGGTCATAAGGAGTCTCTTAGCCCAGAACTCCCAATCATAAGTAGTGTTTCAGAAACAGTCCTGGATCTGGTGTCAAGAGATGTGGGTTTAAATCCTGCCTCTTCCACCTGTGTGAACTTGGATGATTCACTTCACTCTACAAGCCTCGGCTGTCATATCTATAATAATTTGGGGGTTTCAGCTAGAATTCAGATGTTTGTAAGTGAAAAACTGGAGTTATTAGTCTGCTAGGAGTTTACTTCATTAAGTTGATCAGCAGGAAAGTTTCTTAACTTCCTCCAAATCTACTCTTTTTGGAATGAGAAAGAGCAGGAGAAAGAGTGTTAAAAAACTGTGTATCCCAGATTGGTGGTCCAGCCTCAGAATCTTCTAGGATCCTGTTAGAAATCCAAATCCTCAGGCCCCACCTCAGACCTACCCAATTGTGACTTCTGTGGGTGGAGATCCACACCTGTGTTTTATCAAGCCCTCCACGTGATTCTGAGACACACTGAGTGTGAGAACCACGGTCCTGGGAACAGGGTGAGATGAGGAAGATAGTTGGTGCTATCTCTGAGTTTGGTTTCCCTGCCCGCTCCCTTGGCCTCACGCCTGAAGCCTAGAATAGAGAGTTGTGGGCAGACACTGGAGGGAGTTTATCCAGGGTTTATCATCCAATGCTCCCTAACTATGAATCAAAGAATGTTATGCCCACCTTTCATGTTTTATAAATATGCATTCAATTGTGCCATAAAGCAAAGCAACGCAAGAGTTCACAACACTGCTTTGGTTTCTGACTACTCATGCTCACCTGGAGATTCTTACATGCCTATCCTAGGGAACTTCACTTTCTCCATCCTCAACCCTGAAACTTACATGTATATTCTACACACTCTGTAATGTGCCCATATATTCTTTCCATTTCATAGTCACCACCACCTCTCAGGATGCTAGAACCTGCCAGTCAAGCTCCATCCCAGTGGATCATCCAGATACCTGTAGGCTTTCCTAAATTCTCCAGAAGCAATGCAATTCTGGCTTGGGTGAATTTTAGGAGTGTACTCTTTACCTGCAAGTGTGATTTGGCAATACCTGTCTGCTTTCTAAGGGACAGAGCACATTTGTTTTCTGCACATTTGTTCAGGTTGGCCATGTAGTTAGTTATCACAAATAGTCCCAAACACACTGGGCTATCAGTTTCATATGCCATCTATAACAGGTCATTTGTGTCAAATCTAGTCTTACTTGACTGCATTTCTTTTCTGGATGGAAGCTGCTGATAAGAGTAAAACGGCCCAAAATCTACCTAAAGAAAACCAAAAGTAAGGCTCAAACTTGACACTCATGTAACCTAAATAGGAAGCAACTCTCAGAAATCAAAATCATATATTATACCAATCTCACTGAGGACTGATGCTGGATTTGGCATTTCAGAAAGGGAAAGTGTAAAAAGAAAGAAAACTGATATTATAAATGATCAATCTACACTGTTTATTGTTTCTGTATACTGTGCTATCATTTCCAAGCAATATTTTACAATCAAAATGTACATCACCAAATGGAAGCAATTTTCCCTGAGTCATGCAGCGTGGCCAGTTGGTTACTGAGAGGAGCAATGGCAATGCCTGGCCTTATTTTCCCAGGACCCAGGTCTGTGAGGTGGGTGCTGTAATCACCCACCCTGTTTTACAGAAGAGGACATCAGGACTCAGACAGATAACTTGCCGAACGCTACAAATCACTAAGTGGAGTGTGTTAGTAGCTTCAGGTCTCTGAAGACAAGGGGATTTAGAACTAGTTCTCCATGCTGTGATTGATACAGGAACCTGGGATGAGTTTAGGAAACCCACCCTCTAAGCTTTCTTCCAGTTCTTGCTTTTTTGTTCACCCCACACATATGACTGGGCTTCCTCCTTGACCTCCTACTTCTGTACTAATTCCTTTCTTTAGGATCAGAGTCCTTCATTTAGGTTTGGCCTCCTTCCCTGGAGCTCACAGTCCCCAGTCCTCAACTTCAAACTGACAGCTACAGATCAGATGCTGCCACTTAGAGCAATGCAATTTTAAGAAAATGGCCTACACCTCAGATCAGACTCCCCTGGATGTGAAACTTGTCCAGACAAAACACAAGTCACCAAATCCCTCAGGATGCAGACTGGTTCCTTCGGCCTCTGCCCACCAAGTCATGCAATGGACCCTTTCTTCAAGACTGAGGATGTCACAGGTTTCCCTCTGAAGCCGAGCCAAGATTCAGCTCAAATAGCATGATTTTCTGTGACCAGTGCTGTTGCCCAAAGAAAGAGATTTCTGTTTCTTCTCCTGACATTTTCTTTTTTAAAATACAGGAATACAACAGAATATGAAAGGTATAGAGATAAATTAAAAGGCAGAAAAAGTGACCAAAAATTCAGATCCCAAAGAACTGTCACTTGCAACATTGCTCTTACCTTTTAATGAAAGAAAAGATCAAGTGTTCCAACTACCTCTTCACGCCTTCAGAAAAAGCAGCTTCTGCCAAGAGAATGATTAATGGCTGTTACTTACTTGCCTCTAATGATTCAGTTTCAGGCTCATCATAAGCATTTTTAGTCACTGGCTTATTTCTTAGCACTACCAGTTTCGAAACTCAATCTAATGTTTCGTCAAACACTGGGTGGAATGGTACCTGTATTGTCCTAGATAGTAAAAGATCTTTGTCTTTGTTCATATTGTGCCCCAAACTGTGTCTCTTCCTCATTTTGAGACTTAAAATGAAGATGAAGTTGAACAGGCAAACAGGTGCCAGGTTACGAGAGCTTTGCAAGCCATAATATGAAGTCTCACATATATCCTCTGTGTGATTACCAAAGAGATTTACTGAGAAGTTTTAAGCAGTGAAGCACTTTTGAAAAAATATGATGACAACTGTGTAGGATGGGGCTGTAGGGAGCAGAAATAGAGGCTGTGAGGCCAGTTAGAAAGCTGGCAAATATTCCAGGCCGGAGATGATGAGATTTATACTACAATGGTGGTGGTAGGGTTGACATTGGGCAATGTATTAAAATAAGCACTCAGTAAATATTCGTGGAAAGAAGAGGAAGAGGAAGCAAAGAAGAAAGGAAGGAAAGAAAGAAGGAAGAATAAAAGGATTGAAGGAAGGAAAGAAGGAGGGAGGGAGGGAAGGTAGGAAGGAAGAAAGGAAGAAAAGAAGCAAGGAAAGAAAGAAGAGGGAGCTGAAAGAGCTGAAACCTCTTGAAATTCTCCCAGGTAGCAAAACCACATAGACCATATATAATCTTTAAAAATCACATTCTACAGCAGCAATTCTCAGCCAAATGGCATATTAGAATCATTTGAGTAACCCAAAAAACCTTGATGCCATGACTATATTCCAAACTAAATCACAACATCCAGAGGTAGACCCTGGGCCTCAGTATTTTCTAAATGCACCCCAATTATTCTAATGTGCAGTAGGGGCTGAAAATCAGTGCTCTGTAGGCTGCCTCTGAAATCAATCTATGCCTAATAATTGGTTGCCATGGAAATTTATCCACCAGCTGGGTGAGGGTTGCTCAATCTCCAGGTTACTTTCAAAACTAAAAATAACTGATATTTTTCAATCATTGGGATAATAAAATCCTTTTATGATCCACAGGGACATTAAAAGTATTGCAATAGGATCCACTCTTCCTCTATATATACCGATTAAGGTCTGCTCAGTGGATACTTCAATTGGGCTCTAGTTCTAGCTATACACTAAACAGCAGCAGAAAAGCCACTAGACATTTGCTTCTCACTTGCTGGATGGAGTCACCTCTAAGGATGCATCCATTTGTTACTTAGTTATGAGTCAGTCATGGTACAGTGGAGGGAATGGGGAAAAGAGGCTTATCAGGCTTCAGTTTGTGTACTGTCTCTACCATTTATTAGCTGTTGTAACACTGGGCAAATCACTTAACCTGCAGTAGATTCAGTTTCCTTATCTGTCCAATAGGGATATTAATATCCCAATCAAAATCTTTTTTCAAAGATAGAATGAGGCAAGATGTGTTACTTTGTAAATTTCAACTATCATGTCATATAATATCTATAACAATAATAATAGCTGTTTCTTCTCTCTGTTGACATCAACGAAGATGATAGAGAATTTTAAGATTAAAGGTAATTTATGCAATATCTTTCCTCCAGTGTACCAGGTTCCTAAATATCAACATCCAATGTGGGCTTTCTTGTCTGTCAAATCATAGTCTTTAACAATAATTTGGGTTGCCAAAATCCATGATGTGTTACATTTTCCTCGGGATTGCAGGCAATTTTCAGTCTGAGTCTTGCTAGGGAGTAAATGCCCTGATAATAAGGTTAAGTCACACAAAAATCCTCCTCATTAACAAATTGTACAGTCTATCTACCGGGGTTTGGTGACCGAAATGGCTGGAATCCTTATGTCCTTGTAGGGAGCATAACTAAACCATGAAATCACTGTCATTTGCTAAATACCTCCTACACATGATCCCTGCAATTGACAAGTGCACCTCAGTGTTGGTACAGATGCTCTGTTACCTAAAAAGCCAACTTGAAGAGAGAAAAAAAGAGCAAAACAATTCATTTTCGATCTAATTAAAGTCATTATAAACAGCCTCCTGGTGCTTAACCTTTTTTCCTCCCAAATCCCAATCTTTCAGCTGAATGCTCAGATCTGGGGCTTCATTGATGTTTTTCTTAATTGCCTTTCCATCACTAATAGGATTCACTTCATTATTACCTCTGCCAAAAGCTGCCTCCAACTTTCAGCCCCCATGCTGAGCCATTTACATGCCTATTTATAATGCATATTTTCACTAAATGCTGAAGTCACACCACCTCAAAGTTTAGGAGGCTAAATTGGAAAACACTGACTTAAATTGCATTTTCTTACCTGTCTATGAACTCTCTCTCCAAACTCCTCCTTCTCTGTCCATTTGTCCCCTCATTCTCTCCTTCCTGGATTCCTTCCTCCCCTTCTTGCCCCCTCTCCTTACCCTGTTGTTTCCCATGCCCATCCTCACAATATCCTCACAGAGCCATATTACTATTTCAACCACGTCTATGACCACCTCACCACTATCCTTATTGAGCAGCTACTTTACCATCTGCTTTTGTTTAACCCCAACAAAAATCTGTGAACTAGATTTAATGATCCCAAGTTAAAGATGAGGAAATTGAAGGTCAAGAGAGAAAATATGATGATGAAGAACACCCAGTTTACCTATAATCAAGGTGGGATTTGAACCCAGTCCTTAACCACTAAAAAGAACTGAATGAGACCACAGAAATCACATGGCTTGTCATAGATGGAGAACCACCCAGAAAGGGGCAGTGCTTGTTCAGGTTCTCTCAGTGAGTCAGTGGAGGAAGGGCAGCAGGAAGCCAGACCTACAAACTCTCAGTGCCTAGTTCTTTCCATCTCTCTTTCCCCCAATCTCCTGGAGCAGCACATGAAGTAAGAATTATCACAGTCTAGCAGAAGAGAATGAGTTGCAGGGCGAATAGGTGAAGGATGGGGATAGATTCTTACCTGGTGCTGGAAGGGGGCTGCCAGGGCTAGGTGGGGCCGTGGTAAGTTTTGTTGGTTTGTTGGTACGAGGCTTTGGGGCTTATGGTCTAATGAATTCTATTTTCCCTGTGAAGAGGGAGGGCTTCTGTTGCGTGTGAACAGAGAGGTGTTGGGGTAGGAGTTTAGAAGAGAACATGGAAATGTTTTTGGAAAATTGGAGACACCTGAGCACTTTAGGTTATTTTTTTTTATCCTAGACAAATGTCAACATTTTGTTGATATCGAAACAGTAACATTGAGGGATATTTCTCAGACAGCAAGAGCAAGCCCGATCTCCAGGCCAAGGCATGCAAGGTATAAGGGGTTGGGGTAGTGACCTGTGGAGCTGAATCTGATGAAGGGAGGGCCAACCCCACAGAGGCAGGCGTAGGGGAGACAGCAGACCCCAGAGAGGCTAGGTGCTGGAGAAGAGTCCTCAGAGGCCACCTTGAACTCCGCTCCCGAGCAGGTGCTTTGGGCTCAGGCAGTTGCTGGGGGCTGCACCTGCTCTGGTGGGCTTTCAGGAGGGGCTCCTACCAAAGCTTAACTGGTCATGTGAGTGTGCATGTGTAAGCGTGTGTGCTAGAAGTACAGACGTCGAGAGAGGTGTATTGACATAGCCTCTGCCTTCTAAGAGTTTACAACTAAACTAGAGAAATAAGTAAGGTGAACACTGAAATAATGAATAAGATATTGTCAAAAAAATTTTTTAAATGCAATAGAAGGAAAAAGGCTAAGTAAATTACGGTCCAGCTCCTGGAACAGATATTACGAAGACTTCAGAAATGGAGATTATGCAAATGTTTATTGAATGCCGATTATGTGCAAGATTCTGCTTGTTACTGGTTAAATAATACTAAACAAAATATGGTGCTGGCTTACAAGTAATTTTAATCAAATATGAAATGTGTTATCGTGAGGTAAACACTGGAAGCAATGAGAGCATAAAGAGAGGAAACTAACCCATTCTCACTCCCTTGATAAAGTAACATTTAAGCTGAAACTTGGAGGGTAAATCAAAATCAGGCAGGAGGGTCATTCTCTACTTGGCTTCCCTGTCCCTGTTCATTTTCTGTCCTTTTCTGGCCTGCTGCTCGGTGCCCCAGTGGATGACATCTGCAGAATGTAGTACTGGTGCTTCTTTGCCCTTGGAAAGAAGCTTGGCCAATGGGAAACGCTTTACTTTTCTTTTAATGATTCATCTTAGGATAGTCCAAGTGTCTTTATTTATTCACAATGATGTACTTCTGTCAGGTTTCAACTTCAAATTAAGGCATCCTTGCTTGTACTTGAAATGTTCCACAATAGTTTAATAGCTCATTTTTCTAAAGAGTTAAGAGAAGTCAAAGTTTCTACTAAATTCCTCTTTATCACCTGTGGTTTCTGTTCTAATCACCTGATGTTGTTCATTATTTCCCTTAGCATTGAAATATGTTACTATGTCAACACTCTCCTGCTCTGAAATTTAGTCCTGGACAAAGAAGGTAGAGGAATCCCAGAAGAAGCCACTTTTCCATGCCCAGATTCTAATAATGAGGATGGTAATCAGTTTGCAACCTCTTGCTTTTATGCCACGGTAAGAGATTTCATGAAGGATTAATTCATTCAAGACCACAAAAGGGGTGTATCTACTTTTCTTATCCATAACTAATTAGGGAAGGACAAAAGGGGTTTTGAGGGGGAGAACAGGGTGTTGAGGAAGAGCAAGGAATCAGCAAGTCTGTAGAAGAACAGGATGCCATCGTTTCAACACACCACTGCTTCTTTGTGATGCTATCTGCTGTCCAATTCCCTCGCCAGTGTGGGTTGACGGGACTAAGGGCAGCATGTGAAAGCAAGATTAGAGTTTTGGATGGAAGTCACATTCAAAAGGGCTAATCTCAAAATCTTTCAACCAACCACATGTGACAAAATATGGAAGAGTTCTTCTGAAACCAAGGGCCCTGGGCAGGAAGGAGACTAATGAGGAAGTTTAATGGTATAGAAATATGTATCCATCCATTTATTCATCTGGCAACAATTTACTGAGTACAATTCAAGTGCCATATACTGTGCTAGGTTCAGAGGAGAGGGATAAAGTCTCCCTGCCTCTTATTAGGTATCTTTTCTGTCCGGCTACTGTAATGACACACAACAGCAGAGGAGGGAAGGCCTTTCTTTTTTCCCAACTGAATGAGTATATTCTTCTTTTCTCCCTTCCTTCATTTGTTTATCAGTTCAATAACTATTTGAACACATGGTAATGTGCAAGGCACTGTGGTCAGCATGGCCCTCAAGGAAACTTACAACCTAGTAGATCTATACATTTTTGTGTCCAGGATATGCTACAAGGCCTTGCTTTTAGTAGGTGCTCAAAAAATCTCTGTCAATAGTGTTGGTGACAAGAATGATGATGTAGCCATCAGAATTTTTTTTTTCAATATTTTGCACATTTAAAAAAATTATTTGATGTGAACCTCAAGTAGCTATTAATTACCTATTTTAATATAAGGGCACTAATTTCTGCAGAAGGTTAGTCTAAGAAAGTGCCAAGTGATTTCTTAGTAATTGTTTTTTCATAAATAAGTTGATTACTAAATTTTTTCAAGAAAAAAAAGGAAAAAAGCTGAGTATTTTGAATAATTCCTGATACAAGATTGGCAAGAAAATTAGATGGTAACTTAGATGCTGCTTAATAAAAAATACGATTTTCACAAAGTGCAGCTTTTCTTCATATTCAATCTGAAAGCTCCTTTATGAAGGACCTTGAAGATGAGTTTATGGAAGGAATGCGAGAGTTAATATTCAAAAGCATAGGTTCAAGGCTGGCATATCAACTGCTACCTTTGGATTAAATACTCTGAGTGACCACTTCTTCATTCAAACACTGGAGGTATGTCCTTGTTTGTTCCACTGTTCAGGGTTGTTGGATGAACCAAGAGGAGATAATAGGCATGAAATGCATTAAGACCTATATTATGGTTAGGATTTTCATTATTGAGCTTCTGTAATAATACACACTAGAAAAGGCAGGAAAGATGTTGCTCTGTCTGATATTTCCTGCTCTGATTTAGGACCATACTGAAAATAATCCATACCTGGTCAGGGTATGAGGCCACTATTTGAAATTCCTCCATTATAGATCTTGAAAGTGGTTCCATCTTTGAGAGTCCTTCTACTCGATTTTAAATACTCTCGGTTGGTTACCCTAGGTGATGAAAAGAGAAGGGACTCGACCCACCTGCCATTGAGTCCAGTTCTTCCACTTATCAGCTATGAGGCCATGGAATGACTGCTTAGCTCTTCTGGGCATAGACTCCTTGGCATGGAAAACAACTACCTGGAATGGTGACTGGAAATATGACTTACACACAAAAAATATATTTCCAAATCCCCCAGGGTAATGAGGCAAGAAAAATAAAAGATGCTTCTCTCTTCCAACTCCTTTAGGAAGGAGGAGCTTTGTTAGGGGCGATGACCCCTAAGAAAGATGTAACAAAACGAAAAGAGGTAGACAGAGGTGAGCTATGACTGTGTTACCTCGGCTTAGCTTCTTAATCTCTCTGAAATAAGTAAACACAGATAATTAAAATCACTGCATGCTCACTGAATTTGGGGCATGCTGCTACAGACTTTTTGAGTAGCTTCCTCAATATCCACTTCCATTTTTTTCCTTGCCAACAAACGCCTAATTAAGTTCAGGGTGGCCATATGCCCAGCTTAAACACCAAATTCTCCAGCCTCCTTTGCAATTTGTAACACAATTCTTAATGATGAGATATAAATGAAAGTCACTGCTTGGAGCTTTGGAGAATAGTTTTCAAATGCAGACAGACTCAGCTGGCATTCACTCTTTGCTTTCCGATCTTCTCTTCTTCTTGTCTGGAACATGGAGGCAATGAGGGAGACGGAACAGCCGTATCACAACCCCAGTGCTTCTTGTTGCAGGAGAAAATTAAAATTGCCATTGGTTAAACCACAGTGGCTGAACTTCCGTTACATAAAACTAAATGAATATCATGAGTGATATAAGGACTCTATGAAATAATCAAGTTCTTCTGCAGCATCTGACACATAGTGTAAGACCCTCATTAATTGTTACTTCCCTTCTTTTTTCTTGCCAGGATAGAAACACACACAAGGACTCAGGATAGAAGCTTTGTTCAGGAGGAAGTGCTCTGCAATTATCTTGATTATGAATAGAGCAGTAACCAATTAGGGTGCAAAGCCAGGAGATGACAAATGGAGGTCTCGACATCAGGAGGCCCCTCCTCTTTGTAAATGAGGAAACTGAGACTTGGCAAGGATAAGTAACTGCCTCAGGTTGAGATGGTGTCAAAATAGTCATCACCAAAGATTTAACCCTCAGGCTGTCAGATTCTGATGACTATATGCCCTTTTCATTGTGTCCTTCAGCAGGGGTATAGGCAATGTCCCAGAAAAGAATTTGTGATTTGACTCTCATTATATACTTTAGGTTTCTTTAGGGCTTTCATTTTTCCAAGAAATATAGGGGAAAAAAAGAGAGAGAATATTTTTCTTCTTCACATCATGTCTCTTCTGAGAGTTTCCAGGCACACAGGGAAATAGGCTCACAGTTTTCAAAGACTGAAGGGTTAGATGCGGATACTTTCTGCCGGCCATCAGTCCCCATGGTTGTGCAGGCAGCCAAGGACCTGAAGATGAGCATGTAGAGTGGTCACCTAGGAAGTGGACTGCAGCCTGGGCTCTCAAGGTGGACCACTGGGACCACTTGTGCTCAAAAATATAGCTTCCTCTCTTTTTTCACCAGCTGTTTGATTACCCTTGGGTAAGTTACTTAACCTCTCTGAGCCTCATTTCTCTCAAGTGTAAAATGGATAAAATACTTAATTCATAAAAGTGATGTAAAAAGTAAACAAATTCAATTAAAATGCTCAGTTTAGTGCCTACCACATAGTAGGAATGCAATAAACCATAGCATTTATTAGCATTACTTTTAGCCTTTACTTTTCCAGTCTACCATAAGAAGTAGAAACAGGTTTACTATCAAAAAGATATAACCATGCAGGAGAAAATCAAAACTTGTGTCCACATGTTTATGGAAAAAGAAAGCTGTTGAAAACTAAGCATCTCAGCTGTTTCTGAGTTTTCTCATTAACATTTGTTTACTCTTTTTGATTCCTTTTGTTTTCTGTTAGCTGACAAGTGGTAGCAGGTGCCAAAGTTTAAGGAAAAATATGGGGAAAAAATTTTAAACAGGATTATCTATTCATTAACTCTTTTTCTCCCTGAACATTTTGTAGGGGTGTGAATGAGAAGAATGTAACTCAGGAAACCAATCATCTCGTGCAGAAGAGTCCCGTGTTGGGCTTCTAGAGGGCTGGGCTGACTATGCCCAGTGGAGGCAGCTGGAGAGCTTCCCAATGGGACCTGAGGTTACGGGTTTTAACAAACTGGGCTGGGCACAGGGTGACCAGTTGTCCCAGTTTGCCTGGACCTTTTCTGTTTTTAGCACTGAAAGTGCCACATCCTGGGACACCCCTTAGTACTGGAAAACCATGATGTTTGGTCACAAGAGTGAGAATTAGCTTCAGCAGCAGGTGAAATAGCAAACCTAACTAGACATGCAAATCTACAGTAGACATTCAACTGTCATCCTCCACCCTCCACCTTGTGTCTTTATCAACTGCTAAAGGAACTAAACACAATCACCCAGCAGACAATCCTACCTGGTCAGACAGAGAAAAATGATAAAAGTGCAGCAGCTGTTTCTCTTCTGCTGCCTCTTACTTTGTGTTCTTTGCTTGTTTGTTTGTTTATATGCAGAATGTATTTATGGGTGTATTCTTGTCTCCGTAAGCTGAATGGTTGACCTGTACTATGGCAGTGGCAGCAGTAGGGCAGCACAGACTCTGAACAAAGATTCAATTGATGTGGTTACCCATTGTGCCAAGTCCAAAGTAGGTATAGGACATTCAAAGACTGTCTACATGGATCCAATAAATGAGATGACAAACAAAAAAACATTTGTTCTAGAAAATGCAATCTGGTACATTAGAGAGAGCCTAGAAAGTAAGACTTTTTTTGAACAGCCACTCTTTTGAGTACTTAGAATGTGCCATGCATTTAACTGTGGCCTCGTTTAGTCCTTCAACAACCCTGTGAGGGAGTACAGACGGGAAAGACTGAGGCTCAGGACAAGCCTGTGGACGGAAGATGTGGTTTTCACTTTGCATTGTGCTAAAAACTTGGTGAGTCACCTTGGATATGTCTTTTATCCACATCATGCCTCGTAATATTTATTTTTAAAATAGGTCCTCCTCATTTTCCAGGGTAAGTTTCAGGATTTGATAAGAGAATAAACCTGAAATTACTTTGTAAAATGCTATCCAGATATAATCACGTTTCCCCTTACACACACACACAAACACAGCCATACAGACACATAAGCACTAACACACCTAATAAATTTGGGAATTTTTTTTTTTGTGAGGAAGACCAGCCCTGAGCTAACATCCGCTGTCAATCCTCCTCTTTTTGCTGAGGAAGACTGGCCCTGGGCTAACATCTGTACCCATATTCCTCTACTTTGTATGGGACGCTGCTACAGCATGGCTTGACAAGCGGCACATAGGTCTGCGCCCAGGATCCAAACCTGCAAACCCCGGGCCACCAAAGCGGAGCACGCAAACTTAACTGCTATGCCACCAGGCCGGCCCTGGGAAGTTTTTAAAATCTTTTCAACAACAGCAACCAGGAAATGAATTGGGAATGGGGATGAAGGCTTTATCTTGCCACCCTCTCTTCAAGCCACACCAAAGAAACACACAATGTAAATACAGAGTGCTGGGCCTTCCAGGTGCAGCTTCCCTCGATGTCCTTTCTGGTTAGAAACTCCATACTCCATCCCTGCTCTAAGCCACAGTCACATCTATACGTCTCAATTTTTGACTTTTTGCCTATCTATTGGAAATAGAGACACAACTAAAATACTCTTGCTTAGAATACTGATTAAATTCCAACTATTCACAAATGTTAACTAGGATGTTGTTATCTAAAGAAGAGAAATGGTTAAAGTTATAATTTGTATCTTGATATCTTGTGAGATTTTGTTCTTAATCTTTTCAATTCCACACAGCCATCTTGTAGTGATTTTCTTTTTCACAATGGGTAAATAGCTTGTTTTAATACTTGACAATATCTCATTTCTGTTGTATGTGATGAGGTTTTTGTATATCAGAGCAAACCAAAGGATGGTAACTTCTAGGCAATTTGGCATTTGAGGAGATGCTTCCATTCTTGATTTTAAATGTTTTGCATTTAAAACAAACTGAAATGCTTTTTGATATAAACCTATACCAGCAAGTATTATATTCATGTCTACTTCAAATGAAAAAGAATCTGCAAAGTCCTAACTTATTTACATTAAATGCAAAATACTAGATTTAAAATATACTTGTTTTCAAAAAGACCATCAGAATTCCCCAGCATCCCTTTAGCAATAGACTTAACATTTTGCCAATGACAAAACAAACCCAAATTATTGAAGATTTGATGATGTTGAAAACTAAGATCCCAGGAGGTCTGAGGAATTTTGAGTTAGATACACATTTTTTCTTATCTTTTTAAGTCTTGAGATACACACCCAAAAATCACAAGTCTATCTTATTCTAAAAATTCCCTAATATCTTCGCCGCATCACTGAATAGAAATAAGTGAGAGTCAAACTACTCCAGAGACAATCATTGGAAGGAAGCATGGTTGTTTCTTCACAAGTGTTTACCAAGTCAAGAAGGGCTTAGAAAAGCACAAAGTACACATGCTTTAACTACAGCTCTCCCCTACATCTAGAATGGATTGTTCCCTTGGACCTACTCTCACTGCACCTCCCCTCAAGACTTCATAATTTAGAATCTTGCATCAGGGACTCATAGACTCCCATGGTTGAAAGGGACCTTAAAAGTCATCTAGTTCAATTTCATTTTCAGAGATTCCATTCCTTCTATAGCCTATGGGTCACATAGTCCTCTGGCTGGTAATTAAGGACCTTCTATGAATGAGATATTCATCACCATCAGGGCAGCCTCGTTCTTTGGATGGTTATCACCCAGGGCATTCTCTATCATGCTAGCTGTCATTTGTTCTTTTCTAGATTCCTTTCTTCCTCCTTTACTTCTTCCTCTCCTTTTCCTCATCTCTATCCTCCTTTCCTTTCCTTTCCCCCCTCTCTTTCCAAAAATAATAACTAAGCACCCACCATGTGCCAAGAATGATGTGCTAAAATCTGGGAAGTCATAGCTAGGTATGAAGATATTTCCAAACCAGTACTCATAAAGCTTCCCTATCTTATGTTTAAAAACTGTTTCTAGTTGCTATTTGTATGGAACGGCCACAGGATAATCAAATCCTTCCCAGACAGGATTTTTTTCTCAATAAACAACTGGCTAATTAAATTATGAATAGTTATTTAACAAAATGCCATGACTCTGTTAAAAAGACTAAGGGGTTTTTCCTTATAGAAACTCTCCCTCACTTAGCAAGTAGCTTCAAGTATTATATTTGAGTGGTGGCCTCTATCTTTGACACTGTTCAATGCTTTACTGTCACATATAATGTTACACCAAAATATAAGGGCAGGGATACGTTCCTACTTTGTTCCTAATATGCCGCCCAACAACTTAGACATTGCCTGGTCAATGGTAGGTTCCCAATAAATATTTTTTGGTGAATGTCCTGGTACTGACAGCAAATCACAATGTACCAATGTATCTGAAGGATGAATTGCTACAAATAGAATGGCTGGGTTAAAGGATAAATAATATTGGGATTTTGAAAGTTATTGTCCAACTGCTTCCATATAGATAGCACTAACTTAACTACCACCAACAACGTATGAGACTGTTCTTTCAACATAGCTTTAGAAACATAGTGTTTTAAAATTTCAGTAGTTTTGTGAATCTGATAGAAAATATATGTGTGTATGTGTGTGCATATATACATATAAAACAACTATGAATTACCACTTTATAGTCACTATATGAGTAAAAATTTAAAAATTGTATGATGTGAATGTGAGAAAAATGGCTCCTAGGTTATGCAAGAAAAAGTGCAATCTGCTAGAAAAAGTTGCAGGCATTTTAGAGAGCAAAATTGTATAACTTTTTGAAATTGAGTGTGTATATACCCTAAGACTACTATTTGCTATGTCAGTAATTGGTTTTGGAATAGCTTGTGATTCGATCCTGGCCGAAAAGGCCTGAAAGAAAATCTGCTGAGAAGTATCTAGAAATAATTTCCTTTCTTTAAGAAGGGACTTACAGAAAGGATACTTCTGCCAATGCTGGCCTGTCTTGAAGAGATTCTTGGATAGACATTGTGAGATCACGAGGAGTGCTATCCTACTTTGGCAGAGCAGAAATGTGGGAGGGTCTTCGAGGACACGGCCCAGCCTCGGAACTACCCTACATCTAGAGTAATGTGATGTGAGACAATCAATGTCTTTATTGGTTAAACTATTGCTGTTGCTGGTTTTTTCATTCATGTGGCCAAAGAATCCAAAATGACAGAGGACTCATTTAGTTTATGTCCGTTTTCTAGGTGTTTAAATTGAGGTTTTTTTTCATGGGATATGCCTAAATTTACACAGCTGGAATTAAGTCCAGGAACAAAGAGGTTTGCTGATATCAGGTAGAGTTTGCAAGCTGAATAAGTGGACAGATGCCATGATTATCAATTCTGAACCTGGCCATGATGTTTCTATTGCTTCCATGTTTGGTCCACCATGCTGGATAGGCTCGATAAGATGACCCAGGAGAGAGGACTGAGAGTTGCAGTCAAATGATCTAGATTTGCATCCCAACTCTTCTCCCTGCTGGCTGTATGATTTGGGGTAAGTCACTGAATCCCTTTGAGGTTCAGTTTACTCTTGTATACCATGGAGGTAACGAAGTTTCTCTCAATGCCTTTAAAGTTGTTGAGAGACCCAACCATTTTACAGCTGAGATCATGTGGGACACATGACATGCAAACTACAAAGTGTTATACTCCATCGAGAGGCAGCTCTACTGTTAATTTTTTGCCCTTGAGAACTAAGGTAAATCATTTAAACTCCCTAAGCCCAAGTGTTCTCATAATGACTGGGGAGATTTAGAGTAAAACGGATATTGTCTAGGTTTTGGGGGGGTCAGTTGATTTTTATAGTATATATATATTTTCTGCTAGCTTTCTACACTGAGTATGAATTATTTTTGCAATCATAAAGAAACTATAAGTATTATGGAAAATAATTAGCAAAGCTTTTCCCAGCACAGGTGATTTGTGCTCCCATTTCGGTGGCCCCGTGTGTTCAGGCTTGATAAGGAAATTGTTTCTCCAAAGGGCACTTTCATTTATATATTGCATGGATCTATGTGAAAGGCAAGAGTTACCCTTTAACACGAGTCTGTTTGTACACACTTTGGTTTTAGCAGCCAGCAGCCCAGAGCCATGAACAATTGAGGAAAAAGATGAAAGATTTCTCTGCGAAGGCATATTTTATAACTACTTACATATGTACAATGATTTATCTGTTCAAAAGCAATTTCACATCTATTAACTTGTGTTATAGTTACCATTATTTTCTAATGTAGTTAGGGCCGGTATTATTATGGTTGCTTTTGTTCTTATTGTGGATGTTTTTCTCAGGAAACAAAGTTTCGAAAAAAATTTAGTTGTCCAAAATCACAAAGCTGTGAAAAGGTAAAGCATGATCTCAAACTCAGGTTTGTTTCTTCTAAGTGAAGTGAACTGTTCACTAAAATAGTAATGAGAAAAATAGCTAACACTTATTGGGCCCCTAATATACTCTCCGTATATTGTCTAACTGAAACCACATCAGAAGCCAATCAGGAGGTACTGTTATTGCCATTTTGTACTTGATGAAAGAAACTAAACTTGAGAAAGTGAGGAGATTTGCTCAAGATCAGACACTAAATGGTGTAAAGTCGGATCTGAACAAGGGTCTATCTGGCAGCAGATGCTTTTATATTCTTGTGCTCTTTGCACCCAGACTAAATGACCATACAGCTATCTCACTGTAAAATAATCAGCTCATCTTCCTTTTCTCTCTTCATTTCAGCATGTCTCTCTGCTCTTCTGAGTCCTTTCTGTAATAACTGTTGCATTAAGGTATTTTCAGTTTTGTTCCCAGACAGATATCCAGTCCCCAGACGACAGTATACTAAGACAAAGAACTTTGAGCATACTGGTGTGGCCTAGGTTAAAGATCATGTTCTGTTGCTTATTGTCTCCCCAAAAATCACTTGAGAAAGTCAATTAAATATTCTAAGTCCTAGTTTCCTAGCACAAAATAGGTGGATCAGCACATTTTCTTCCCATATCATAGATTTACAATGAGGACAAAAGTAGCTGACAAATGCTTATCTCTGTAAACAGTAATTTTTTTTGTGAAAAAGTCTATTTCATTCATTTACACTGATAATATTTCATTTATAAATTTATTATAGTAATAATGCTAAATATTCCTATTCAGGGCACTGAGCTTAGTTGATTTACATATATTGTCTTCTGTACAACAACACTGAGAGGTAAATAAAATATTACCTACTTTGCATATGAGGAAATTGAGGCTTGAATTGTTTCAATAATTTGCCCAAGGTCATACATTTGCCAATAAAATACTTTCCTTCTCTGTGAAAATTTAATTTATATTAACGAATGGCACAGACTAACTCCATAGAGAGAGAAAAAAATAAGGCAACAAATGGTATTCACCCTGCATAATGTCAGAGAAACATGTGATTTAATTATAGTGCTGTGACACCAGGCCAGCATGGTGCTTCTCTCTGATATGGGAGGGAGATAAATACAACTAGTCTCTGAATCCAAGACTGGACAACTTGACCAAGCTGAGGAATTAGTTACTTGCTGGGGGCATCAACAAAGGATTTTCTTCACTGCTGCTCAATATTTTGTATCCAATATTCATTCATTATCTCAGATGCAAGCCACAAATGTTTACACTGTTTATTCACTAATTCATCTGCATAGGAAATCTGTCCTCTAGGAGGGTCTTTTAAAGGACAGACTATTAATTTTAATCATAGCATTAATATAATTCGGATTTTGTTTCTTTTCACATGTCACTCATTCATTCATTTATTGAATAAATATTTATTGAACATCAATTACATTTAAAATGCTTGCTTCAAAGACGTGAATAATGATATGGAGCACTAAGGGGTAGTTTATAGACAAGGATTAGTGAGCCCCTCCTTTTTTTCCCCCACCTGGTGTTCAGGAATTAAAAATCACCTCATCAGAGACTCATGAGGAAATATAGAATGCCAACAACCCCAGCTTCTGAACACAGGTCCTGAATCTTATCATTGTAGCTGTGAAATCAGTGCTTTGTGATCAGTGGTTCCCAACTCACTGGTCCATGAACCAGTGACTACTGGGCAATGTATTAATATTATAAATTTCTGTTCTACATTCACATCAAAAGATTTTAAATCAGTAAGGCTGAAGTGGGACCCAAAAATCTTTATTTTTTCATCGTAGGTAATCCCGATGCACAGTTTAGGTTCCATTGACTATATCGATATATATTACTTCTTGAGAAAACGATAAAAGTTTTGGATCTTCCTTCATTAATGTATATGCACCTGTATAAAATATAAACTTTACATATAATTTCATAGGGTTCACAGAGTCCCCATAGCCTACGTATGTATCCTTTGGTGGCTGTAGACAAGGTTAAGAATTCCTGATCTAGACACATTCCCTCATTCTGCAGCCTTTGAAAGGCAGCCTAGGCTCAGGGTAGACAACAATAATGTCTGAGCAAAGGAGGGAAACTGAGGCCAGGAGAAGTCAAGACTCATCCTGTGTAACTCAGTAATTGTATACTGGGAATAGAGAAAAAGGATTTCTTTACATTCTCTCATTATGAAGAAAGATTCATCAGACTGACCAAAAAAGGTATCGGCCATATTCGGTTAAGGTGATCATGTTGAAGGAAGTTTTAAAAAAAAGATGCAGCAGGATTTAAAGAAGGGCAGGCTGAAAACTAGCTGGATGTTGGGGAGCATGGTTTATGAATACTCCTGTCTGGCTGTTCTAAACTGGAAGATTTGGGATTTCAGCAAGGAGAGAGGATGCAGATGTTAATTAAGCATTGGTGAATGTTCGATATAGTGGAATGAGGTTATAGGGAGGAATACCAGCTGACTTTGTATCGGTTACATTGTCTCAGTTTTAGTTTTAGATCAGAGAAATACAGAGTGAAAGAAAAAAAGCATGTCCCTTGCATAATGATTTAAGACCTGAAATATGACAAGTATGAGAATTACAGATTTGGGCAACTGAACCGATAGGCCTCTGCTCTGACGTCAAGTTTAAATGCCCCTTCCTTCCACGTATGTACACACACATAAACAGAGCAAGAGAGAAGCATTGGAAAAGGAGAATGTTTCTGTGATGACTGACAAATTCAGTAAAATAAATCCTGAGAGCGAGTGAGTTTGTAAATAATCATACTGAGACAGTGGGTGTTATTGGTAGACGCTTCCAAGGCACTCTAGTTTAGATAAAACTTGACTTTAGTAGCTAGTTTTCAAACTCTTGTCCATGGAGACTTAAAGGTTCAGAGAAAGTATATTGGAAGGAGCTGGGGCTAGGGGGACGGAGTGTCCAGGGGCAGGGAGGACACCCTTGTCCCAGAGAACAGTTTTGCCTTATTTTGTTATAAATATTGAGATTTGGGATAACATTTTGTTTGGAAAAAAAAGCTCTGCTACTTTTTCAAGTATGGGAATCATTGCTTAAAAGTAATACTTGATTTCCCAAAATGTCCTTAATCAAGTGATGTTCAAAATGCCCTATGCAAATCTGATATAAATCTCTAAGTCATTTCTGATTTCTTGAGAAAACCTGAATATCCCACCTATGTAATCCGGATGGGGCACCACTACAATCTAGAGTCAAAGTTTGTAGATAAACACAAGTGTGCCCTATCATACAACTTCCATATGTTGCTGAATACAGTGTCATGTTCGTCAAAGCCCATTCTGGAGGAAAGTATCTCCGGAGACTTTCTAATAGTGCAGAAAGTGACCAAAACTTTTCAAGCGATGGCCTCTCTTCAAGCAACTTGTCATAATGGAAATATTAGGCTGGAATCAGACCGACTTAGTTTCTAATCACAGCTCTACCGTGAGCTAGCTCTTATGATCTTGGTCAAGGCAGTTTAGTCTGTGAGCTTCATTTTTTCTAATCTGCATAATAAAGATAATAGCCTCATTTTGTAAAGTGGATGTGAGAATTAAGTGAATGAGCACAGGTAACTGGTGCTCAATATATAATCTAGAGGCCTCTTGAAAACCTCGTAGAGAAGTAAGGAAGGTGGATAAAGATCTCTAATGTGACAACTTACTTTGAGAACCCCACCTGGCCAGCTTGGATGGCAGGAGGACACCAACCCAATGGTCAGACGAGTGACTTCTAAATTCCTCTCTGGGTCTCACAACCAAGCATTCATGGGTTTGAGGACAATGTTCACCAGGCCTCTGGTCTTTGTAAACCCTGAGAAACATTTGCTTAGTAAGTAGAGATATTTCCCCCCAAAGAGAATGGATTCATACATGATCCAATTAAAGAAATTAGTTTAAAAAATTCTAAAAGTACAAAAGGAAATTTTCTGCATTCTCTATACAATGCTCTTTACCCAAATGACATCAGAATACATACCAATAAGGATTCTAAGAACAAGTTGGGATTCAAAGGAGACCTGGATACATGGTGGAAGCCCCAGGGAGGCACAAGTGTAAGCTAATCACCGTGATGGGGACTTCTATAATTACCCTGCTATTTCATTTTCTTTTTTTTTTTTTTTTTTTTGGTGAGGAAGACCAGCCCTGAGCTAACATCCATTGCCAATCTTCCTCTTTTTGCTGAGGAAGACTGGCCCTGGGCTAACGGTCGTGCCCATCTTCCTCTACTTTATATGGGACACCGCCACGGCATGGCTGACGAGCAGTGCATCGTCAGGCGCCCGGGATCTGAACTCGCGAACTCCCGGCTGCCAAGCGTGAACTAAACCGCTGGGCCACCGGGCGGCCCCCTACACTGCTATTTCATTTTCATGAACACATTTTGCAACAGCAACTGAGTTTAAAAAAAAAAAAAATTCTGGTAGAGGGCAACAATTACCAGGGCTCTCTTACTGGAATAATACTAGAGAATTGCACATGAATTTTAATGGTTTGAGAATTCCAAGGTGGCATTCTTGCAAAAAATAGTTTTTAGTTTTCTGCTTTGGTCCTCTTTTGACAATCGTCTACCCCTGTCCAAAACTGTCCACCATAAGTTCTCTAGCAAAGAAAAATAATGTCATTTTTTGCTTTTCATGGAAGTCAGTACTTCCCCGTCATAAAACTGATTGTACAGTAATTTTAGTGCCTTTTAATTTTCTGAATCATCCTATGTACTTCAGGCACCATGAGGGGCACTGTATTTTATTATTCACCATTGTTGCTCTATCGTCTTGTGCTGTTTATCTTCGAATGTTAGCCATTCCCGTGGGTGTGCAGCGGTATTCATTGTGGTTTTTACTTGCACTTCCCTGATGAGTCATGATGCTGAGCACCATTTTATTTGCTTACTGGCCATTTGGATATCCTGTTTGCGTCTGTTCAAGCCTTTTGTCCACTTTTCTATTAGTAGGTAGAAAATGTATGCATTTTCTTATTGACTTGGCAGGAATTCCCAATATAGTCTGGATAAAAGTTCATATATCTGAAACAAATATACTTTTCTACTCATTTTTTTAAATTTTTTTGAGGAAGATTGGCCCTGCGCTAACATCTGTTGCCAATCTTCCTCACTTTTTCTTTTTTCTCCCCAAAGCCCCAGTACATCATTGTGCATCATAGTTGTGGAGTTGTAGCTCTTCTATATGGGCTGCCACCTCAGCATGACTTGATGAGCGGTGAGTAGGTCCGCCCCCAGGATCCAAACTGGCAAACCCTGGGCCACCAAAGCGGAATGCACGAACTTAACCACTATGCCACCAGGCTGGCTCTACTCACTCATTTTTTAAATAATCTGTTAAGTGAAAAATTACTTATTGCATATCTAACATGTTCCAAGGACAATGCTAGTTTGAAGGATTAATAGGGTCATTTTATAAATTGTTTATATATGTTTACAGGAAAAGAACATTAGTGAATTTTATGATGATAAATGGCTAACTGCAAAGAAGTATGGTAGTTTCCTACCTCTGAATAACCTATAATCTCTCACCTAGACATTCTGAATATCAAAATTATTTTATAGTGTGTCTTTTGCAGGTGGACTATTCTTCGTCATTATAAGTATCAGGAATTTCTTTGAATGTTAAGTAGCTCTAAAGTTATAAGTTGGAAATACGTCTATTAATGTATTTATTGGGGGATATATATGCTCTGGGAGTAGTTAATAATAAACTCTTCCAAAATAAAATTTGTGATGAGCAAGATGGTTTATTCATTAAGTAACTTTTATCATTCAAGTGATCTCTATTATTAAAGAAATTCCAAAGCTTCTTGTTCCACAAATTTCATTTAGTACCACAGATTCATTTTTTTAGGTATAAATAATTTTTGACTTATCTTGTAAAAGTAGATGAGGTTTAGTTTCGTAGTTTGACAAACTAACCATATGAAGTTTATGTGGGTATCACATTAGTGGAGATGAATGAATGATAAGACATAAATCAGTTTCCTTCCAGATGAAAGAGGGATATCTAGCAGTAGTATTAGAAGTCAAAGCCTCTTTCACTGAATTAATTAATAACCTATTCATTTAGTTAGTCAATCAATAAGTCATTCAATCAGTCCATCAACAATATTTATTAGCTCAAATCTGTGAAGGGGCCCATACTGTGCACTGAGTGGGCACAGAAGATGGAGTCCCTCCTCTCCAAGTCCATATACAGTCATGTCTCCCTTAGCCACGGGGATAGGTTCCGAGAAATGTGTCATTAGGAGATTTCATAGCTGTGCGAACATCATTACCTAAACCTAGATGGTATAGCCTACTATACATCTAGGCTATATGGTATCATAATAGTATTTGTCTTTCTCCATCTTACTTATTTCTCTTAGCATGATACCCTCAAGATCAATCCATGTTGTTGCAAATGGCAAGATTTCATCTTTTTTATGGCTGAGCAACATTTCATTGTGTGTGTGTATATATATATATACCACATCTTCTTTATCCATTCATCCATCAGTGGGCAATTACGTTGTTTCCAGGTCTTGGCTATTGTGAATAATGCTGCACTGAACATAGGACTGCATATATCTTTTCAAATTAGTGTTTTTGGCTTCTTTGGATAAATACTCGGAAGTAGAATTGCAGGATCATATGGTGGTTTTATTTTTAATTTTTGAGGAATCTCCATACTGTTTTCCATAGTGTCTGCACCAACTTACCTTCCCACCAGCAGTGTACAGTGTATGAGAGTTCCCTTCTCTCCACATCCTCTTCAACAGTTGTTTTTTCTTGCCTTTTTAATAATAACCATTCTGACAGGTGTGAGATGATATCTTATTGTAGTTTTGATTTGCATTTCCCTAATAATTAGTGATGTTGAACATCTTTTCATGTGACTGTTGACCACCTGTATATCCTCTTTGAAACAATGTCCATATCCTATCCCCTTTTTTTGATCAGGTTGTTTGTTTTTTGTCATTGAGTTGTATGAGTTCTCTTCATATTTTGGATATTAACCTCTTATCGGATACATGCTTTGCAAATATCTTCTCCCATTTGGTAGGTTGTCTTTTCATTTTGTTGATGGTTTCCTTTTTACTTTGATGTAGTCCCATTTGTTTATTTTTTCTTTTGCTTCCCTCGCCTGGGGAGACATATTCAAAAAGATACTGCTAAGATCAATGTCAAAAAGTGCACTGCCTATGTTTTCTTCTAGGAGTTTTATGATTTCAGGTCTTACATTCAAATCTTAATCCATTTTGAGTTAATTTTTGTGTGTGGTGCAAGACAGTGGTCTACTTTCATTCTTTTGCATGTGGCTATCCAGTTTTCCCAACATCATTTATTGAAAAGACTTCCCTTTCTCTATTTTATTGTTCTTGACTCCTGTGTCAAAAATTAGCTGTCCATAGATGTGTGGGTTTATTTCTGGGCTTTCAATTCTGTTCCATTGATCTGTTTGTCTGTTTTTCTTCCAGAACCACACTGTTTTGATTCCTAGGGCTTTGCAGTATATTTTGAAATCAGAAAGTGTGATACCTCCAGCTTTGTTCTTTTTTCTCAGGATTGCTTTGGCTATTTGGGGGTCTTTTGTTGTTCCATATAAATTTTAGGATTATTTGTTCTTTTTCTGTGAAAAATATTGTTGGGATTTTGATATGGATTCCATTGAATCTGTAGACTGCTTTAGGTAGTATGGACATTTTAACTATGTTAAATCTTCCAATCCATGAGCATGGAATATCTTTCCATTTCTTTGCGCTTTCTTCGATTTCTTTCAACAATGTCCTATAGTTTTCAGTGTATAGGTCTTTCACCTCCTTGGTTAAATTTATTCCCAGTTATTTTATTCTTTTTGTTGAGATTGTAAATGGAATTGTATTCTTGATTTCTCTTTCTGCTAGTTCATTGTTAGTGTATAGAAACTCAACTGATTTTTGATGTTGATTTTGTACCCTATAACCTTACTTTTATTATTTCTCATAGATTTTGGTGGATTCTTTAGGGTTTTCTATATATAAAATGTCATCTATAAAAAGTGACAGTTTTTCTTCTTCCTTTCCAATTTGATACTTTTTATTTCTTTTTCTTGCCTATTTGCTCTGCCCAGTACTTCCAATACTATATTGAATAAAAGTAGCACAAATGGGCATCCTTGCCTTATTTCTATTCTTAGATGGATAGCTGTCAGTTTTTCACCATTGAGTGTGATGTTAGCTGTGGGTTTGTTGTATACGGTGTTTATTATGTTGAAGTACTTCCCTTCTATACCTGTTTTATTCAGAGCATTTCTCATAAATGGATGTTGACTGTTACCCAAGATTTTTCTGCATCTATTGGGATGATCATGTGATTTTTATTCTTCATCTTGTTAATGTGGTGTATCACACTGATCAATTTGCAGATGTTGAACCATACTTTCATCCCTAGAATAAATCCCATTTGATTGTGGTGTATGCTCCTTATAATGTATTGTTGTATTCAATTTGCTAATGTTTCGTTGAGGATTTTTGCATCTATGTTCATCAGTGATATTGGCCTGTAATTTTCTTGTTTTATGTTGTCCTTGTATTGTTTTGGTATCAGGGTAATGTGTTAGGAAGTGTCTCCTCCTTTTCAATTTTTTTGAAGAGTTTGAATCTTCTTTGAATGTTTGGTAGAATTCACCAGAGAAGCCATCTGGTCCCGTACTTCTGTTTTTTGGGGAGTGTTTTGATTACTGTTTCAGTCTCTTTACTTGTGATTGGTCTTTTTAGATTTTCTATTTCTTTTTGGTTCAGTTTTGGGAGGTTGTATAATTCTAAGAATTTATCCATTTCTTCTAGGTTATCCAATTAGTTGGTGCCCATTGTAATTTTTCCTCTTTCATTTCTAATTTATTTGAGCCTTCTCTTTTTTTTTTCTTAATGAATCTAGCTAAGGGTTTGTCAATTTTGTTTACCTTTTCAAAGAACCAGCTCTTGGTTTCACTGATCTTTTCTACTGTCTTTTTAGTCTCTGTTTCATTTATTAATTTCCTTTCTTCTACTGACTTTGAGCTTCATTTGTTCTTCTTTTTCTAGTTCTTTTAGGTGTAGTGTTAAATTGTTTGAAATTTTTCATGTTTCTTGAGGCAGGCCTGTTTTGCTATATGCTTTCCTCTTACCACTACTTTTACTGCATCCCATAGGTTTTGGTACATTGTGTTTTCATTTTCATTTGTCTCCAGGTATTTTTTGATTTCTCCTTTGATTTCCTTGTTGATACAATAGTTGTTCAGCAGCACAATGATTAGTCTCCACATACTTGTGATTTTTCTAGTTTTCTTCTTGTAGTTGATTTCGAGTTTCATACCATTCTGGTAGTAAAAGATGCTTGATATGATTAATACTTGTTTTGCTTCCCAACATATGGTCCATCTTGGAGAATGTTCTATGTGCACTTGAGAAAAATGTGTATTTTATCTTTTGTTTTCTGGTTGCTCTATATTTCCACTGCTACTTTTTCTTGGATTTGCACCTGCCATTTCAGTTTGGTGGTTTTTTTGTGATGTGTTTCTCAGTTTCCTCTTTTTTATGTTTCATGAATCTGCTCTGAATTTTTGTTCTGTGATTTCCATGAGGTTTGTATAAAAGATCTCATATATGAATTAGTCCTTTCTCTGCTGATAGCATCTTATCTTTATTTACCTATGCAGGTCCTGTCCTTTTCCTCTTCCCCTTCTATGTTTTGTTGTAAGAAATTATCCCTTTTTGCATCATGAGTTTATTACCAAATTGAAGTGGTTATAATTATTTTTAATGCTTTCTTTCCCTTTAAACTTTACATTATAATTAAGAGATTTCTAACCTATTTTGATATAGTGTTGCAATTTTCTGATTTTATCTGTCTATTTATCACCTTTTCTAAAGCTTTGTATACCTTCGCCTTCACATTTCAGGTAGGAGAGCTCTTTTCAAGATTTCTTGTAAGGCAGGTCTAGTGGTGATAAAATCCCTCAGCTTCTGTTTGTTTGGGAAAACCTTTATTTCTCCTATATATTTGAAAGATAACTCTGCTAGATAGAATATTCTTGGCTGACAGCTTTTATCTTTCAATATTTTGAATATACCATTCCACTCTCTCCTGGCCTGTAGAGTTGTTGCTGAGAAAACTGCTGATAACCTAGCAGGGATTTTCTTGTAGGCCTTTGATTTTTTTCTTCCTTAATATTCTTTCTCTGTCATTGACTTTTGACAGTTTTAATATAATGTGTCTTGTACAAGATTTTTTTGCATTGAGATAATTAGGTGTTCTATTAGCTTCATATATTTATATATCCAGTTCCTTCCCCAGGTTTGGGAAGTTCTCAGCTATCATTTCTTTAAGTAAGCTCTCTGTTCCCTTCTCTCACTCTTCTCCTTCTAGGATACCCATTATCCTTATGTTGCATTTCCTAATTGAGTAGAATATTTCTCATAGAATTTCTTCATTTTTTAAAAATCTTAGTTTCTTCTCCTCTTCCACCTGAATCATTTCTAGATTTCTATCTTCAAGTTCACTAATTCTCTCTTCCGTATGGTCTGTTCTATTTCCAATGCTTTCTACTTTATTCTTCATCTCATTTATTGAGTTCATCAGCTCCAGAATTTCTGTTTGGTTCTTTTGTAGTGTTTCAATCTCTTTGCTAAAGTGTCTCTTATGTTCATTAATTTTATTCCTGAGCTCACTGAATAGTCTTTCTGAGTTTTCTTATAGCTTGTTGAATTTCTTCATGATCACTATTTTGCATTCTTTATCAGTTAGATTGCAATCTTCTATAATTTCAAGTTTGGTTTCTGAAAAATTGTCATTTTCTTTTCGTGGTACCACATTACCATATTTTTTTAAGGTGTTTGAGGAGTTGCTCCTCTGCTGGTGCATTTGTAGTAATGAACACCTTTCTTATTTAAGTAAGACTTTGTTTACTTTGATTCTGACCTACCTCTGGTTGGATTTGAGATCCTGCATTTTCCACTCTCTGCTGTCTCTGCCAGAGGTGTTGTCAGTGCCCTTGTTGTGATCCTTGTGCCTCCAAGGTTACCAGTGCCTTGCTGCTTCTAGTGTCACTGTGTTTGCGGGCTTTGCCACTGGGGTCACCAGGCTAGTGAACACCTCTGCTGCTTCTAGGGTTGCCTGGGCTGTGGGTTTCCCTGCTGCAGTGGGGGGGGGGGGGTAGGAGCCAGTGTTATGAGTGTCTCTGCCATGTCCAGGGCTGTTGGGTCTGCAGGCACTGCTGCCATGGGGGGGGGCTGGGTTTGTTGATGCTGCTGCAACTGGGGGTGTCCAGGGTTGTGAGCTCCATTGTTGCTGTTACTGGGCTCTCCACAGCCCCAGGCATTGCTGCCACAAAGGGGCCACTGTCACATATTCTGCCTCTGCTGCTGCTCCTAGGTTTTCTGGGGGTTCTGGCTTTGCAGGTGTCACCACCACTGCTAATTAGGCCAAGGTCAAAGATGTCACTGCCACAGGGGGAAGGGTACCTGTGTTGTGGGTGCTGCTGTGATTCCTGGAGCTTCATGTGACAGGTGCCAATGGTACTGCTGGAGGAGAAGGAGGGGCTGGGTTGCAAGTATTGATGCAGTTCCTGGAGCCTCTGGTCATAGGCCCTGCCGCCACTGCCAGAGGCCCCAGGGTCTTGAATTCAGCCCCCACTGCTGGAAGGGCTGGGGTCAGAGGCACTGCCATTGGGGAGGTGGAGGAGGCTGGGTCATAGGTGCTGCTGTGGTTCCCGGAGCCTCTGATTGTGGGCACCATTGCAGTTCTTGAACCCTCTGGTTTTGGGAGTCACCGCTGCTGCTCTCCTGGGTCCATTGTCTCCACAAGGTCCAGTTTACCCACTTTTGGTTGCATAGATTTATAGATCTCTCAGGCATTCTCATGTGTTATGCAGAGGATCCTTTGTTGGTCTATACACGTCCTACTGGTTGTAACTTAGAGGAGACAGACAAAGGGGGCATCTCACTCCACCGTGATGCTGATTTCAATCCTGTAACATTTCTACATTATAAACTTTAATTTTTTTAACTTTTTGACTGTTTTGTAATAACAGCATAAAACACAAACACACTTTATAGGTGTAAAAATTATTCTCTTTCTTTATATTGTTATTCTATAAGCTTTTTTATTTAAAAAATTTTATTATTTTTTTAACTTTTTTGTTAAAAACTAGTACACAAATACACACATTAGCCTAGGCCTATATGAGCCAGAATCATCAATATCACAATTCCACTTCCACATTTTGTTTCACTGAAGGTCTTCAGGGGCAATAACATGCATGGTGCTGTGATGTACTGTGATAACAATGCCTTCTTCTGGAATACCTCCTGAAGGACCTGAAGGTTTATTTACACCAGCATCACCACAAACATGTAAGTGATGCATTGTGCTACAATATTACAGTGGCTATGATGTCAATAAGTGATAGGAATTTTTTAGCTCCAGTATGGGACCATCATATGTGTGGTCCATCATTGACCAAAATATTGTTATGCAGTGCCTGACTGCAGTCTAGCATTAGAGATATGCAATGTAACTGAAATTAAATGTAGAAAAGCATACGTCATGAGTGGTTTATAGATAAAGGGCTATGGCCATTTAAAGAAGAATTCAAACTCATGGGAAGATGGTGTCTTTGAATGGAGCTATGGAGGATTCAGACATGAAGACAGGCAGTCTATACCTAAACTGTTTGATATGATTGCCTTAGCCACCTGTAAATATTTACATTTAAGTTAATTAAAATAAGAGAAAATTAAAAATTTAGTTCCTCACATAAACTAGTTTTGTTTCTAGTGCTCAATCAATAGCTTGTGGCTATCATATTTAGTGGCACAGATAGAGAAGATGTCCTTTATCCCAGAATATTTCATTGAACAGAGCTGATCTAATTAGAAGTGCATGAACAAAACTCAAGTATAAGAAACTGGGTAGTATATCTGTGGAAGAGCAAATGCCTCAGCTTATTTAGGTAACTTGGAGGTATGTGACTGGAAGCAACCTTGGAAAAAATTTGGAATCAAACCATGGAGACATTTGAATCTGGGTCTTATTTTTCCTTTTTTTTAAAAAAGTAAAGAAATGGTCAGAAACATACATTAACGATGTTGGCATGATAGCAATCAAGAGTGGCTTATAGAGAGAAGAGAGAGTTGTTCCACATCTGAACTAGACCAATGATAGTAGAAATACTGGGAAAAAAGGCCTTATGAGACCATCCTCATTCATTCAACAAATATTTATTGAATATAGTCTCTAGGTCAGCAATTTTCTAGACAAGAGATATAGCAATAAACAAAAGAGACAAAAATTCTTTCTTCATGCAGGTTACATCTTAATGGGATGAGCCAACTAGACTTTAAATTCTTTCATTAATTCCATGTACGTATTACAACAAACCTGGCAGGTGGGTATACTGGCTCTCATTTTGTAGACGAGATTAATTACCACAGGTTCCAAACCTACATAATAGCTATAATAACAAAGTAATAATGTATGCTTATATCTCTATTATGTATTTGTAAGTTTGATTGACGCTGTTCTAAGGGTTTTACTAATCTCACCGGATATCCATGTAATATCCGTAACAAGCTTATGAAGAAGAGATTAGCATCCCATTTCTTTTAACAGGTGAGAAGACTAAGGTTTTACATTTTTATAGAATTGATTTGAGTCCAACCTCACAGAGTAACTAAGCAATAGACCAGTATTTGAACTCAGGCCATCTGAGTCCAGATGCCACCTCTAACGTGGAATGCAATGCACATACATCTCTTTGGTTCCAAAGCTCACGCTCGTACTTAGAGAGGAGAAATCATATTATTTGGTGACTTGACTGGCTGTGGGATGTGAGTGGAAAAAAAAGAATTAGACTCCTAGATATTGGTGCCATTCATTTAGGATGTACCTTAACTTGACCCTGACTTCACATTTTCTCCTGAATAAACCCTGAGTTCACATTATCACTGCTCTGACCACATTAGTGTAACCACAAAGGTCTGGTGCCTTCCATGTGAATTAATCCTAAATTAGAGGACAGAGGAGGAGCAAAAGTAAAAACTCATACCAAAGACGGTGTAAATGAATGGAATTTGGGGAAGAATGTCCCTGTGACTGCACTGATTGGAATGGGAATTTTCACTAACACATGCAGATGATCACAGCAGCTCAGGGCTCCTCTACCTTCCACTATTAAGTCTGGAATTTAACACTCTTCAACTTGCAGTCAAAAAAACCCCACTTCCTTGAGGGAGCTGCTTGGTAATTTGTCTCTTTGGTGAATGAGCAACATTGCTAATCAAGGGCAAGTGGCTCAAATTCAGGACCCTTCACTCTGACTTTCAGGCTTCCTAAGAGTGGGAGCTGATGATGGATGGGCACGAGAACATTTGCTCAGCTAAGTCCCTGCTGTTCGTGGTCCAGCCCTTTGTTATTTCTTACAAGCTGATACATTTCCCAAGCCTGAAGTCTCTGAGTTAGTCTCTGTCTCCCTTTTCTTCTCTTTTAAGCCACACTTTATCAAACTCCATCCACTTAACACCCTAAAGAGACTCAATCCCCTCTCACCAGCCTCACTCCCTCACCCTTAGTCCATTCCTTCATCATTTTTTTTTTTTTGCCTTAATTGCTCCAAAGGCCTCCTTGTCTGGTCTCCAATTCTGCTTTCTCCTGCTACCTTGCAATCCATTCTCCACATTGCTCCTGATTAGTCTTTTTTCAAAATGCCGATACAATCATGTAAATCCCTTGATTAAAAACCTTTATTAGTTCCAGTTGATCTTTGATGTTGTCCAAGTTTCCTCATGTGGTTCCCAAGGACCTCGTGACTTGATCCTTTCATCATCAGCTGTCACTCCCCTCTCTCTGTGGCCTTTCTGTAACTCTGAGCCAGCTCTTCTTCACTAAAACATATCATGTTAGTTCACACCGCACGCCTTTGAAAACAATGATGCAAATTAAAATTGCTACTCTGTGTACGCTATTCCTACTTTGAACCTCAGGAAACACCTAACTGAGACTCTTTGGAACCAAAACCAAGCCTTGACTTCCTGAAAGACACTCTCAGCCAGACCAAGGCAGGGGCTTTTGAAGTAACATTTCAGACATATCTCTGAACCCAAGACATGAGATGGAGCTACTTGCTACCAGGGCACTTTTGTTGATTAAGAGCTTACAGGTTGCTCATGTCCTTATTTCTTGATACTAATGATCTGCCTGTTCTGACCACGCTGGGCTGACAACATATTTAATAGGGTCTGCGGGCCAGGCATCCTCCCCTCCTTGCTCTCCTCTGAGGAAGGCTCCATGTGCCACTGTGAAAGTGGAGTCTCCGACAGTGATGGCAAATATCAAGTCCTTTAGGGGCTATGACAGGGTCACACGGTACTGGAAAGCAGGGGCAGCATGACAATAGACATGGAGCCAATTCTCTCCTCTTCTATGGGTTCATGCACTTTCCTCTTATACCATTAGAGGAAAAGGAGCAGAAAGACCGAACATGGCCAAGTAAAAGCAATGTGGCAAGGGAAAAGGGGGACTGGCTTCTCAGACTGGGTTTAATGGGACTTTAACAAAGGGGGTGGGATAGGAGAAGAGTCCATAAGCAGTTGTAAAACTGAGCTAATACAGGGGGTGCAGTACAATCAAACCAATGGACACAGGGGACTTTTACCGATGTCCAGAGTGAGACACTTCAGGTCAAAATGTAATACCCCTGAAAAAGTTTTTCATCACTTGATTTTGGATGTGTTGGAAACTGCAGAACCATTGCATAAGGCTTTATAGCACAACTTTAGATGTACCATTTACAAAGTTGGAATTTTCTGGAGTCTACTGCCTCCTGACTGTCTGTATCCTTTTGCCCAAAGAAAATGAAGGATGGATGGGTGACCATTTTCTCCTTTTGGTCTCAGTAGTCTCATCCCTGATTTTTTGGAGATAAGAAGAATATTGAATATTCTACACTCCTTTCTTCCTCCCCAGAGGCTAACCAGAGAGAAGTCCTCTTCCCTAGGATGGCTACTCTTCATCAAACAAAAATTACCTCCCCAGAGGTGAAAGTGTGGAGGAGACTGCGAGGCTGTCCATTTGTTCTTCATGTGGATGCCCAGATGCCACTTTATATCACCACCCAATTTAAGAAGAGTCAGCAATATTGACTAGAGGACATTTTTTTCCCTTTCAGTTGAACCACTTGTTGGATTTGGGTCTGGGAGTAAGGAGAGAGGAGAACAGAATTGCTCTACATGCTAGAGGGAAGAAAGAAGTTGGAGCTTTGGGTCAACGAGGGGGAAAGAGGAATGAACAGGGAAGAGAGGGAGGGAGCCGGCAAGAAGAAACTTTGGGTGGAGGAATGTGATTCCTTTCCAGGAATTCCCCAAACTTTGGAGACTCTATTAGCTCACAAGGTGTTTGGCATGTGTAGATTCTTTGTGGAAATCAGTGAATACATTATGCTTTGTGTGGATTGATGCTGAGCAAAATGCAAACAACTGGGGGCTGTCCCGGTGGCATAGTGGTCAAGTTCGCGTGCTCCGCTTTGGCGGCCCAGGGTTCACGGGTTCAGATCCTGGCATGGACCTACACACCGCTCATCAAGCCATGCTGTGGCAGCATCCCACATACTAAAAATGAAGGAAGATTGGCACGGATTTTTAGCTCAGGGACAATCTTCCTCAAGCAAAAAGATTGGAAGATTGGCAACAGATGTTAGCTCAGGGACAATCTTTCTCACCAAAAGAAAAAAAATGCAAACAACTTAAATGGGCAAAAACCTTGGGGGGAAAGAGAAGCATAAAGATGGAAGCTCCTAGGATGAACAGAAGTTGTGGGGAGAGTTTGGGTTTTCCTAGGCCTAGTGGTTGATGGTATCTGAGAAAAGTCTACCTAGATCTTTAATGCGCTAATGTCCCCTAGCTGACATTTGGGCAACATCAGTTATTTCCACATCCTCAAGCTTGGTGTGGTCCAAGCCACATCCAGAGGATAGAAAAGGATTTCAGGCCAATGTTCTAGCCTGGCCTGAAGACCAGATTGTGACATGCAAGTGCCACTGTCATTTGTCATCGCTTATAACAACTCTAAGAAGACTAGCAGTAAGAAATAGCCATTGAGTCTTAATCACATAGCTCTTGAGACATATAAGAATTAGCGCATCTTTGCCATTCTGACTTTTCAAGGATGTATAACAGAGTAAGAAGTGGGCACACAAAGTCGAATGAGAGACTGCATTTAGATCTAAAATAAGCAATTAGAACGTGGAGTTCTCCCATATGGAAAGGCAGTGTGGTATAATGGAAAGAGCCTAAGCATCAGATGATGTATCAGCCCACCCTCTTCTCTTCCCTCCTCTTTTCCCCCCTCTCACCTACTTTATTGACATAACTGTATATTTCAATCTTCTTCCACTGTTGTCATTAAAATTGCCGGTTTCGGGCAATTTGTTGTGGGACTAGCCATGGGACTGGATAAATCACTTTCCCTTTCTTGCCTCAGATTTCTCATCTATGAAATGAGGTGTTGGGACAGATGATTTCAAAGATCGCTTCTAGCCTTATGACGTTGAGTGAGGATTTCTATTCCTCAAAATCCACTCCCTTTAGAGCTTTGGCTTTTGAGGATCCATGTAGGAGAGAATGTTTAACTGCACATTCAGAATGTCACAGGTTTGAACTTCTCATCTGTAGCTTTCAGTTTTGTTCAAATGGCCAAAAGAGAAATACTGTGGTGGATTTATACATTAGTGACTAATGTGACATTAAACACTCAAGATGCAACACCATGTCAGACATAATGACTAAACATTCATTAGACAGAATTATCTCAAAATTAAACCAGTAAAAATGTTCAAAATGCTTTAATTTGTGACTGATCTTAACCACAAATTGTTACAAAATATTGTTCAGTTTTCAGCTTGGTGGAACAATGCCTAAGTCCTTTCTCTCACAAGGACTTTTTTATCCAGTATTATTAAACAGCTGTATCCACAATCCAAAGTGAGTAGACCTTTTCTTGGTGAAGAGGAGAACTTGCAACGAACTACTCTCTCCTTCACACGAGTTTGCTCATCAAAACCCCTCTTTCTTTGATCTTGAATTTGGGGACTTCAGCACGAAACTGAGTAATATGACCTTTATGACATAATGGAATTCTTGTCAATCCATGATACTTTCTAGGATGGAAGTACAAAGGGGAAGAGCATTTATTAATCATTCAGTATGTGCCCAACACAACTTCTGGCCCCCAGGCATTCACTGAAAGCTCGTTATAGGAATGAATGAATAAACACATGATAAAGCCACACTGCAGGTCTTCTCCACTTGGTGCCCAACGCAGTCCTTCAGGACAGTGACCTCAGCACTCACACTATAGGACACACAGGTGCCCAAGGTCCCCGAGCTGGTAAGTGGTGGAGCAAGAATTTGAATGGATACAAAGCTTAGTTTTGAGGGAGAAATATGGAATTTAGAGATGCTTTCTCATGACATAGATATTATATGATTGGATTTGTTTTTACTCTACTGGGACATTATACACCTACAGATGATATGACTGAATGTAAAGAATGCAGGGTTTGGGATTAGAGAGAGAGTTTCCTATCTTTGCCATTTAGTGTATAACTTTGGGGAAGTTCATTAACACCAAAACTCAGTTTCCTTGTCTACAAAATAAGGGTCATATTCCTAGAAGGGTCATTCTAAGGTGTGAATATGTGCAGAGTATCCCCATGTACCAATGCCTCCTGGTGTCAACGGATGGCAGCTGTTACTATACTGTAGGTGCTCACTAAATATTTCATGAATGGTAGACTCGATTATACAAACATTTAAGCAGTTTACTACCATTTCAACTTCTAAAAAGTGAAATAACACATATAATCTTTTGAAACTTCTAATGAGCAAGTGAAAAGTGAAAATTGTGACACTAAACAATCACTACTGTAAGAGAGGTCATTAGTGTGAGCTGCCTGGAGTTTCACTGAGTTGACTTCTAATTTTGCTTGGGACAAACGTCTTAGCAATGTGTAATCAGTCAAAACCGCTAAAAGAAAACAGATTTTGCCTGAGCTATATTAGTCCATACTTTCCTTACTGCTGAAGTAAAGTTATTGGCGACAGCTCTAAAGATCTACACACACTCTGTAGCTCCCAGGTGATTTTCGTTTTGTGCTTAGCAGTCACAAACTGAATAACATAACTCGCACACCTTCTTGGTTTCTGTATCAGCAGCTCTTTCAATTACACACTCTGATGTCCTAGGCCTGCCTGAATGACTGGGTGTTGTTGATAATGGGGTTTTCCCTGCTTACCTTGCAAGAATGGAAAGCTGTTTTGGTTTGATTTTTGTATGCAACGTAGCTAGATCACCCCCAGTCTTTCTTTACACACATAAACACTCAAGTAAGATTGGTTGATGGTGTTGCCGATCCAAATGTTGTAATTGGTATGAACGTGTAGACTTTGATTATATTTAAAAGTAGATAAAAATCAAATTTAAAATCTCTTTTGCCTGATGCTTGAGAAAGACAGATGCTGGGGGAGGTGAGGGAAACAGCACGTTTATGGAGAGGATAATGTCTAAAGACGAAAGTCCTGGGTTCAAATTTTGGCTAAGCAAGCCATCATCATCTTCCTTGTCATCAACAAAACAACAGTTATAACAACAATAACGACAACAACAAACAAAATACTAGCTATCTGCTTTGTACCTGGTCCTATATTAGCCATTTTAATTGTCTTCTACCACTTGAACTTTACAACAATATTAAGAGTAATTTTTTTAAGTCAAAAATTGAGTTCCAGGTGATTGTATTGGGACCCAGGTTTCTCTAGTAAGAAATGACAGAACCAGGATTCATACATGCGTGGTCTGATTCCAATTTCATGCTCTTTTTACTATGCGACTCTACGTCCCCACTCGTATCCTACACATGTGATCATGTATAGGTCACATAAACTCTCTAAATCTCTGTTCCTGCATTTATATAGTTGTTATTATTAACCAGGTCACATGATTATTTCAGGATCATCTATAATAATACATAAAGATATGCATTATCTGCTGCAGTAGGTTATGTAATTAAAGATTGGACTATTTTTACCCCTTGCAAGAGATACTATACTCCTATCATTTTAATAGTGACAGTATCTGCCACCTCCTCTCCCTTGTGTCCAGGGACACTGCCTGCAAGATTGAAGACCTGGTGTCTACAAAAGGGTACAGAAAAGTTTTGCCTCCAGTGTTCCATTACTTCCTCCCTTTTACTTAATACACTCAGCAGATTGGTGCTGCCCAATGGTAGATATCTGAGGAGGGGAAAACCCTCACTTTCAAGACTGCCATGGATGAAACCCTCACTTTCAACACTGGAGGCTAAGTTGTGTGTTTGTCCTCATTTATGCCAACCTCCTCAACAGGGGTATCTCTGTACAGAAGTAGCTCTAGAACATGGGTTGGAAGTAGGAGGGGAAGAGTCAGTTTAAGAAAGGTGGGCTGAAACTCATCAGGACATCTGAATCAGATAAAGAATATTCCTACTGCATATACTCTATTTCTCAGTGCTGCAATCTACTTTTCTGCTTTGCAGCTGCTCCCTGTTAAGCCCTGACCGTAGAGGGTGCTAGAAGGAGACTACAAGGTTGGAGGAGGAAGAAGAGAGTTGCTCTTCTCTATTCCCATGGGTTTCCTGCCTGTTTCTTGCTGGTGCACACACTGCAGGTACGCTTCTTCACATCATCAGCAGAAGTGCTTTCTGAAGGTAGGAGCTAAATCCAGTTTGTAGCTTTTTCAACCCTTGCAGCAAACCCTTGCAGCTTAGTCACGCCCCCTTAGCATTAGCTGACCAGAACCCTTTCCTCAGGGGTTAGAGCCCCAGCCTCACAGCGCCCCTCCTTTGAGCTCAGAGACATCAGCACCAGCAGAGCAGGGCTCCCTCCTCAGAAGTGTGAATTTCAGCTCCTTAGTGTCCCTTCTCCAAGCTTCTAAGTGTTAAGAATTCCGACCTCTTTCCTTCCCTTTCTGTAGTCGCTATCTCCATGACACCTTAGTGTCCTTCCTTTGTCTTTTCAGCTATCTCATTAACAATTTTATACCTAGTTAATAGTGCTTTTATATCAAGTACTTTCTGCTCAAATAAATAGTGTGGGTTCTGCCTCCTGCCTGCCCATGTGTATATACCCTCCCACATGCCCTTTTAGTCAGATAGCAGGACTGATGGGTATAACATTTGGCAGGAGGGAAATGAAAACCCAAACCTCAGGTGTCCGGAAAGGTTATGAGCCTTTGTCTGGGAAGTGGCACAGGACTGTCATTTACTGTGAAGCTACTATGTGCAAGCACTGTGCTAAGCATTTCATATACATTATTTCTAAATCCTCATAACCAAAGTGCCAACCTCATACTCCTAAATCACTTTATAAATGAGGTTTGAAGAGGCTAAATAACTTGCTCAAGGTTACACCAGTGGCAGAGTGGGGTCTAAATCTAGGTTTGAGTGATGCCATAGTCTAGACTCAATTAAGAAGGATAAAGGGAAACTTCTAAGTTTCATTCTATTTTGTTGGATCCAATTCCCACAAGGAGAGAGGGAGTTGGCCAAAACCTATTTTTTAGGAGTGAAGCTTGGTCATGTATACATCAGGCCGTTTGCTCAGAAATATAAACACAATGGATAAGGTCCTAGGGTGAAAGCAAGGAATTCTAATGAGCTTGCTATTACTATTCATTCCCTCGATAGGAATTGGTCATATCATAAGACACACTGATTACCCAACTCCACACCACTTACTAACATAACTCCCTAGAGAAAAGAGGAATATGAAAGTTTTTGAGAGGTGTGTATGTGCAGAAAGTCTACCTACTCCTGACTGTCATGTGACCAGCAATTATGTCCCTGGAACTTCTAAGGGTCTTGCGTTTCTTGTTTTCCAACTTTATTGAGATATAATCAACAAGTTTAAGGTGTACAATGTGTTGATTTGATACACTTAAATATTACAAAATGATTAACACCATAGAATACCCCCATCATGTCATATAATCAGCATTTCTTTTATTGTGGTAAGAACATTTAAGATCTATTCTCTTAGCAACTTTCAAGTATATAATACTGTATATTAACTATAGTCACCATGCTGCTCATTAGATCCCTAGAATTTATTAATCTTATATACGAAAGTTTTTACTCTTTGATCATCTCCCCATTTCCCCCACTCCCAGCTCCTGGTAACCACCGTTCTAGTCTCCGTTACTATGAGTTCAGGTTTTTCAGATTCCACATATAAGTGATATCATACAGTATTTGTCTTTCTCTGTCTGACTTATGTGACATTGTAGCTGGGCGCTGGCATTTAATAAGAGGTTAGTACAAGAACATTTAAGACAAGACAGCACAACTTGTACAAAACATATACATATGAAATAAGAGCTGTGTTCTAGGAACTGTTGTAAGTCTAGACAATGGGAAGAAGGTGGGAAGGGTGTGAAATAAGCCCAAAGAGGTAGAAAGGGACTTAATCCTGATGCAATATTAAGATTTTTGCTCTCTTTTATAAGCCCATAGGAGTGCAGAGTATGCTAATCTTTTTTTTTAAAGCTTTTTATTTTGAACTAATTCTCAACTTACACAAAACTTGCAAAAATAGTACCAAGAGTTTTGTTACTTTCCTCTCCCCACTTCTAGTAATGTTAACATTTTACGCAACCATAGTACAATTATCGAGTGGTAAATTAATATGAGTATAATATTATTAATTAAACTACAGACCTTATTCAAAACTCACTCGTTTTTCCACTGTCATTTTTTTCTGTTCCAGGATGCTATCCAGGATATCACATTGCATTTAGCTATCTTTCCTTACTAAAGGATTTGATCTGGCAAAGTGGAGCAAGGAGAAATACAAGTAGTATCTAGATTGATATTATACTCTAAGGGGAATTTTGTTGTTTTGTGCCTTCTCAGTGTAATGATAACTGTATCTTACGATGACTTGAGCTGTGCTATTAGCCCAACAGTTGAGGCCTATTAAAAGACCACAAGCGATTGCAGGAAATATTATTTATTTCCCTTAGTCTGTGATAGTCTCTAAGTCTTTCATTGTTTTTCGTAATCTTGACACTTTCGTAAAGTACTGATCTGTTATTTTGTAGAATGACCTTCAATTTGAGTTTGTTTGATGTTTTCCAGTGATTGAAGTGAGGTTGTGAATTGTTGTCAAAAATGATGTGTTCCTCTCAATGCATCATATTAAGGGGTTCATAATGTTGTTATATCTTATTGCTCGTGATGTTAACTTCGTTCACCTGGTTAATCTGGAGTATTCTGGATTTCTCCACTGTCAAGTTACTATCTTTTCCTTTGTAGTTGGTAAGTATCATGGGGGAGATACTTCGGGATGATGCAAATCCTATTTCTATTCAAACTTTAATCCATGAATTTTAGCATCCATTAGTAGATTTTGTCTGCCACATCTATTACTGCGGTGTTTGCCTAATGCTGATTTTCTATTTTCTTCTTTCCTTCAGCATGTATCAATTAGAATTTCTCTTGTGAGGAAGAGCTGAGCAGGACATCAATGTTGTCTTACAAAAGAATAATATCTTACAAGAGTAGCATATCAGATGCTGGACTGGAAGTAGTGAGGCTGGAAGTGTGTAACTTAGTGACTAACTGTGGAGAAAGGGAGAGAGAAAGCAAGACAAGAAGCCTTCTGATCTGTGTGGCTGTTGCTGTGGTAACTGAGATGGAGAGCCCAGTAAAAGGGGCAGGTCTAGAGAAGTGCACTCTGATCTTTAAGATGCAGACTCATTCAAAGCTCTATACCCTTTTGATCTTCTCCATAAATTACCTCCCCAACTAAAAAAGGGGAATCAAAATATCTGTTGTAGCTATCTCCACAAACTGACCAAACGAAATTGGAGATGAGTAAGTGGTTTAAAGTACCGAATCCATATAGGTGCAAGGTTTGCTGTCATTTTTATCCTGCAAACTCTCCAAGTGCACAGGGTAAAATACAAACACATGCAGACAAGACCCTTCATGATCTGCCTCTTGCCCAACCTTGCGGCCTCCTCTCCAGTCCCGCCTTGCCATTTCAGATCCTGTCCTCAAGCCATTTCAAACAACTGACAGCTCCTTGAGGTGCTGCGACATTTTACACTTCATGCTTTCACAAACAAAGCTTGCTCTTTTGATCCCGCCTCCTCCCATCCCTCCCTACCCCCAACATAACCACATCTTCTGGTTGAATCCTACCCATTCTTTCAGATCCATGCATGTGTCTCCTTCTCTAAAGCTCTCCTGAACCCCTCAGGCAACTATGAATAGAATTTGTATATACTTCTGTTATTGTATTAAATACATTGCATTACAATTATTGGTTTATACTTTCATACAATTTAATAACAAGGTTAATATTAGGGTAGGTGTAATACCTATTAGTTGCTTGTTATATGTCAGCACTTTAATTGCGTTATTTTATATCTGTCTCCCGTGAGGGGATTACTATTTTTACCCAATCTATAGAGTAGGAAATGAGCTTACAGATCAGAGGCAAACTGCCTAAGGCTACTCAGTTGGCAAGTGGTGTCCCAGGTTGTCTGCCTACCAAGGTCATGTACCAAACCACTGTCCTCTCCTACCCTTTCTCAGGTCCTTGAACTTCTGAGGACACGGACAGTCTCTCTCTCTCTCTCTCTTTTTTTTTTTTTTTTTTGCTGAGGAAGATTAGCCCTGAGCTAACATCTGGACCCATCTTCCTCTACTTTATACGTGGGTCGCCACCACAGCGTGGCTGACAAGCAGTGTAGACCCATGCCCAGAATCTGAACCTGCGAACCGGGGCCACCGAAGCATAACGCACAGAACTTAACCACTACTCCACGGGCCGGCCCCCAGACAGTCGTTTTTAGCTTTCTCTTCAGTTTACTGTGTAAACTGGAGAGGTGACAAGTAATGGATGAGACCAGTATCTCTTAGCTTGGCTTGTTGAGAGTGGAGCATGTAGAGGAGGACACAGGCCTTGCACTGCTCACTTACCCCGCGGCTCCTCGCCTCTCACCAGTGTCTCAAGCAGCCATACGATGGTCGTTAAGAAAAGATGCAGGGCGTGTGTGCTTACAGTCCCTCAATCCGCTTTTTCCATGTGCTGTCTTCAAGTCTATTCTGTCTGGATTTGTTTAGTGCACACAGCTGAGCTGGGCACATGCGTAGGAAAGGCTTATGATGAGAGTGAGCGAGGCATTGGAGGCCAGGAGCTTTGCGAAGGCTCCGCCCTGCAGAATCAGAGCTGTTGTTTCCCAGCCTTCCCCCTCCCCCACAATTTGCACGGGCTCTAATTGTGATCAATTTGGAAGTTCCGGTTGCATCTGCAGGGATAAAATATGTACAGCTGTGGGAGTAATAAAACTGAAAACTCACTATGCGTGGGGGGAAAAGCCTTCACGGATTTCCAGTGAGTACTTAAGATGAAAATGTTGCCTTTTCTGTCAAGTAGCGTTGCAGTTTCCCAGGGTGCGGTCTTCTCTGCTCGTGGGCATGGAGACCGGGGTATTTTCATACATACCTCTCCCCGCAGTTGTACTCGGGTTACGACACAGAAGTGGGCCTTCACCCACAGGTTTGTAATGGGCCTCAACTGTTGGGCTAGTAGCACATCTCAAGTTATTGTAAGACACAATTACCAGGGGACTGAAAAGGCACAAAACAACAAAATTCTTCTTAGAGTGTAGGCTCAATCTAGATACTACTTCTATTTTTCCTCCCCCCACTGTGCCAGATCAGTGCTTTGTACCTGGTATATATTTTTAAGTACTGCTTGGTTGAAGGATCCCCCAAACCATGAAAAATGTGAGAAATCAGAGAGGGGGGAGGAAGGGACAGGATATGTATTTAGCCCTTACTATTTGCTGAACAATGTGCTTGAAATGTATTTACTTTATAACACTTCAACTTCACAAAAACCTAAAGTATCTATTCATTCCCATTTTATCAAGAGTGGGGACTCTGGGGCTTAGACAAACCACCCTGTAAAGCTTTGAGAATCTTCACTCCCTGCTAAACCAAGGTCAGGAAGCAGGCAGCTCCCCCACCACTGTGGCCACACCTAGGGAACAGCTCAGAGCCCTCATTAGGAGCTCTGGAGTTGGATCACCTGGGCCTGATTCCACCATTTACTCACTGTATGGCTTTGGGCAAGTTAACTAATCTTTTTGGGCCTCAGTTTCCCCATCAGGAAAACTAGATTAATAATAATATTCATTTCATAGGGTTTTTGTGAGGATAAAATAAAATTAAAATGAAGCCCTTAGAGTAGTGTCTGCACATAGCTAGTGCATTATGATAATAATAACCATGCTGTATTCAAGCAAGCATTATAATCAACATACTGATACACATTATGTCAAATTCATACAGCAGCCATCAGGTAGTTCAAATGGCTTGTTCAAGCTACGAAGCTAGTAAATGAGGACGCTAAAGTTAAAATGTATCCCCTTTAATTTCTGTATAGCATTTTGTTTTATGATCAACAATTATATTAACTTTTAAATTCATTTTAATAGTCTGTTTTCCCACTGGACTGCAAGCACATGAGAATAGTGACTGTATTTGTTTAATTCATGATTATTTCCCAGCACCAAAAACAGTACCTGGAACAAATTATTCTTAATAGTAAATGAATGAATGAAATAGATGGAAACATACAACGTGTGGGTCATAGGGCCACAGAGAGGGAATCCAGAGGGCTAGGATTATTCTCAAATCCACCACTGTTCATCTGAGTGAGGCTAAACGAGTCACTCTATTCTCTGGCTATTTATTTAGTTTTCTTGTCTCCAAAATAAGAGGGCTTGACTAGTTAGTCTCTGAATTTGTGAGTACCACTTTATCTGTACTCAACATCCAAATTGCTTTGGTTCATTTCAAAAAAAAGGCTATAAAGCCTTTGTGTGGCCATTGACTACTGCATGAAATGATCCATACTTTTCATCACTGCTCATCCTTGTGTTATAAATAATATAAGTCTTAGACAAGCCCACACCCCACTTCCTGTGGACCACCCACCTATCTCTTCTTCTCTTTATAGTGCGTTCATCTTCAGGTCGTGGGTGTTTCCTCTTCTTCCTCCTCGATCTTCATTATCTTCATCATCGGAGAAACTAATATTCAAAGAAGACTCCTTATATGCCAAGCACTCTACCAAATATTTTATAAATGTAATCTAATTTGATCCTCTTGTCAAACCATAGGGAAGGTATTATCATGAACTCCATCTTACAGAAGAGGTAACTTAAGCTTAGAAAGTTTTAGGGACTTGTCTAATGTCATACAGCAAGTAAGTGGTGAAGTAAGCACTGAGACCCAGATCCGCCTGACTGCAGCCTCTGCTCTTCACTGCTACTCATGTGGCCTTTCCATACAAGATACTGGAAATTTCAAGAGTAGAAATGAAATGCAAGTGAAACATGAATTAAAATGTGCTTCTTGTGCAAGTCCTTCTTTACAACAGAGAGAAAAGTTTATACTGGTGCTAAAATAATTAAATATATGTGTTCTGTTACTTATGCTGTATGCCATTGTACCATTTCTTAGTGAGGAGCTCAGGAAGGTAAATGGCATATGTCGTCAACAATTCCATTAGCTCCTATTAAGAACTTCTATAACCCACCCTTTTGTAAAGGTCCATAAGTGCTAAGCAACAGGCTAAATCTACTAGGATAATCAGAACATGAAATTATTTTTAATGACTAAGATGGTCCTTTCAATCCTCTGAAAGATTTTTTGTAATGTGTAATTAAGTAAATAAAGTACAATATTTTCCTAATGCCTATATCATCACTTTTCCGTATTGTATCAGAATTAATGTTTGCTAAGAGCAAATAGGAGTAAAATTAAATATTTTCCAATAGAAACAATAACCGAGTGCTTGTATAACAGAATTGCTTGTTTAGACCAAGTAGACTAGTGTTTTATTATATCTCAGAGATTCCAGTTCTGCCATTCATTCTGCATTTGTTCCCAAAACAATAATTAAGGATATATATTCAGCTAAATGGAAGAACCAAGGAAATCTGACTGCTTTTGTATGTCAGAAATCTAAATATAACTCACTACAACTTTCAACAATCTCTCAACAAGCCATGCTTTCTCACATCTCCAAGACTTTGAACCCTGTACTGAGTATAGGTGGGAGGATCTTTGAAGAAAGATTTCTCCACCTGACAAATTCTTATTCTCCATTAAAAACTAAACAAATAGGGGGCCGGCCCGGTGACGCAGCGGTTTCGTCCGTGCTTGGCAGCCCGGGGTTCACGGGTTTGGATCCCGGGCGCCCGCCGACGCACTGCCTGTCAGCCATGCCGTGGCCGCGTCCCATATAAAGTAGAGGAAGATGGGCACGATGTTAGCCCAGGGCCAGTCTTCCTCAGCAAAAAGTGGAGGATTGGCGACGGATGTTAGCTCAGGGCTGGTCTTCCTCACCAAAAAAAAAAAAAAAAAAAAAAAAAAACTAAACAAATAGAACAAAACACACATGGCTGAAAGAGATCATATGTTATTTCTTTTGTTCTCTTCTGAGAGCTGTTCCTCCATCTGTGTTCAAAATAACTTCCTCATTCCTCTGTGTTGGAGATCTCAAACTGTCAGCACGAGTGGGGATTTGACCAGTAAACACATTAAATGTTAAAAAAAAATTAAGCCAAGGTTTTAAAGTGGAGAGATTTTATGTAAAAAAATCTAGATTTCCATTTCTCTTGAAAACACAGAGAAGGAAAATATCTGACGGTAATGAGTTAGCCCCCCTGAATGAACAGTCACCTGTGGCTGAGAAGCAAGTGTCCACTTCAGAGGAGAAAGGCTCTCCAGTGCGCCACGGGCTCACCTCACTCATTTTGTATTTACTGTGGCCTAGGTAAGCATTTGAGTATAAGACTCCTGCTCTATGGCAGCTCTTACTGCTCCAAAGAAGTGACATTGTCATTTTCTCCCTCTCTTTGCCATGAAAGAACTATGCATTTTTCCCTCTGAACACTAATTTTACACTTATTATATACCAGATTCTATTTTTAACAGTTTATCTACATTAGCTCATTTAATGCTCACAACTACTTAATGAGCAAGGGACTTTCATTATCTCTACCAATCTGGTAAGAAAAATGAGCACAGAGAGCTTAAGTAATTTTGTCCGAGGTCATACAGTTATTATGTCTTAGAATCAGAATTTATCTTTACATTCCAGTATCTAGCACGTGGCCTGTGCTAGTAAGTACTCAATAATAGCAATGACATAATTTCAACTGAAGTGTTAATATGATCGACGTTAGATGTCAAAATGTCTAAGAGACAAACCATCATGTGTAAAGTTTACAAAAAAAGACGAAAAACCTGTTGAATGTTTTTACTTTCTTGGAAAACAAAAAAGGAGAGTGTGGAAGAGAGAGTTGGATTGGTATTGGACATTTGGTGTGAGGGGGTGGCGTGCCATCTCCTTCACCTCAAGCCTGGAGAATAAGGGAAAGAGAAAAGGACTCTAAGACCTTGCTGTGTGTATGCCTGGTTGGGGATGATGCCCTCCTGGTTCTCATGGGGTTGGAACCTGGTGGACTCTCCGCTTCAGATACACAAGAGTACTGCTGCACTGGGTTCATCCTGCAAATCCAAAACTGATCAGGTCAAAGGATGTGCAAGTGTTTCCTGTAGTCCAGATGTGGGCCATAGAAGGGGGAATGCTGAAGCAAGAGCTGTTTTGAGGTCTAATAAGGTCACATAGAGGGCAGAAGAGACTTCAGCCCCCAGACACTGCACCTGAGCCTGGCCTATTAGTGCTAAGTTAAAAAGCCCCAAATGACCATCGGGAGCAGGAACGCTTTTGCCTGAGTCAAATTAACTGCAGGAGCAAAATCCTCAGTAATGGGAATCCCTGAACACTCACAGAAGTATCCATGAGAGAAAGAATCACTTGTAAATGGTCTGCGAGTCTGAAGAGAATATGGCCAATTTAAGAAATCAGGAGCTGAAGTCAGACTCCTTTCCATCACCCTTGATAGTCAGCAACCAGCTAGCAAGCTGTGGTGGTGACATCAAGAAGCCAGCAATGCCGCTACTTCCAATTGCAGGCTTCTTCCAGCTACAGTAGGTTTAAGATAAGATTTAATGCTGAATTAAGTGTGAATTTTGTTAAAAATCTTGGACACTGTGTTTGTAACCTGAAATGACTTTATGATTTTCTAATATCTGATTGTGAGCAGAAGAGTCATGAGACCTGCTGACTTCTCACCTAGCAATGGGAGAAAAGATAATTCCCACTGAAAAACTTTTATAAGGATGATGGGAAATGCAAATAAATCTGTGTTTTGATTGTTATGAATCAGCTTCTTCCATACAGAGGTTACAAAATTGATGATGAGGATGAGGATGATAATTTGATTATTCCAGGAGAGATAGCTTAGCATAATGATTAAGGACAGGGTTTTGGAGACAGACTAACGAGCTCAGATTCCTTTTCTTTTATTTACTGTGTGTCATTGGGCAGGATACAGAACACCTCTGAGTCATAGTTTCCTGTTCTGTAAAATGGTTTTGTTTATAAATAACTTTAAATATTATATAGAGGATTAAAGGAGATAATGCATATAAAGCACTTGATATAGGGCTTGGAATTTAAGTGTTCAATAATAGAAGCTGGCTAGCTGTTGTGGTTGATTCCTGAACAGGTGGACCAAGTCTGGACACTAAGAGCGCTACATACCTGTCATCTCTCTAGAAACTCTCAGCTTGGTCTCGGCCCTGGCTTCATCCTCCACTGAGCACGTATTTTGTTTTTATTTCTCATCTGATGTGTTTGTCTTAGTCAACTTGGGCTGGCAAAACAAAATGCCACAGACTGGGTGGTTCAAACAACAGAAATTTATTTTCTCACAGTTCTGGAGGCTGGAAGTCTCAGAACAAGGTCTGGCAGGGTTGGGTTCTGGTAAGAGCCCTCTTCCTGGCTTGCAGACAGCAGCATTGTCCTCACGTGGGTGAATGTGTAGAGAGAGATTTCTTCTTCTTATAAAGCCACCAATTCTATTGAATTAAGGCCCCATCCTTATGATCCATCCTTTAAGGCCCCATCCTTTAAGCTTAATTACCTCCTAAAGGCCCTGTCTCCAAATACAGTCACACTGGGGGTTAGGGCTTCAACATATGAATTTTGGGACGACACAGTTCAGTCCACAGCAGTGTTCAAAGAGGGATTCAGTGAGGATACAGATATGAAGGATAATCACAGTCCTCGAGGTGGTCACAGTCTTCTAGCAGTGAGATAGATTCAAGAAAGGTGATTCTATTTTCTGATGTGATTCCACATGCAAAGTTTTTGTGGGTGGATTCTGAACAACTGCTATGTTAGGGATGTCATCCAGATATTGAAGCCTGTTAACTCTAATTTTCAGCAATAAAGTTTATCAGTCATAGGTCAATAGTGGCTGTGCACACAGTTTTGTCACACACATACTGCTATTGAACTTTCTAAAAAGGAACCTTAGAGACAGGTGTTATAATTATCTTCCTTTTACAAACAAGGTAACTGATGCTGGGAGGTTGGGAATTTGTTTTAGGTTACTAACAGTAAGTGGTAGAGTTCTCAACCTCCAAACTTTAAAAGTATAAGTTCTTCTACCTAGGCCAATGGGAATAACAACAGATTGTGAACCATGCTTTGTGGAAGACTAATTAAAGGCTGGTATGAATGTGAGAGGGGAGTCAGAGATGAGGGCTTAAGGGATTTGCTTCTTGAGCCAATGTTTGAATGAAGAAAGTATTGAAAGATAAATATTATTTTTAATGCTCATACAATTTCTGCTCAAATTATAAATAAGCATTTGGTCAATGAAATAAGATACAGCTGTTAACTTCTTAAAATTAAATCAAAATCATAGAATGCATTTTGATACGCTGCAACTTTCCCTACCTTTCCACAAAAAACACTTTCTTGATCTATGTTTGTTTTGTCAAAAATGTACCCTGAAAAGCAATTTAATGAACCAAAGATTCCTGTAGAGGAATCTATATTTCCTCTATATTTGAGGTAAGGAGGGATTCTCATTTTGAAAGGAAGGTATTGACCCCTAAAAAACGTAAAGGAAAATCATCAAAATGTTTTAGTCCAAGTAGGAAAAGATGACAGCAAAACCAGCAAGCATTTATCAAGCATTTATAATGTTCTAGGTGCTAGGTGAGTATCTAAAACACATGTATTTTCCCACTTAAACTTGGAACAACTCAATGGGGGATTATTCTTATCTTGTAGACTGGACCCTGGGGTTTAATGAGATAGAGTAAATTAGCCATGTGGGGAGTGGTGCCAGGATTCCACCTTGGACAATGAGATTCTTGAGCCTGCCCTCTTCAACTCTGCAGTGTCCTGGCTCCAGGACTGTGCTGCAAATGCACTGAGAGGAAGACAGTTGTCTGAAATCTCAGTTACATTCTGTTGTCTGTAAGAGGCAGAAGGAACCTTAGAGCTCACCTCATTGCAGGTTCTGTAGATGGGCTATTGGGGCCTGGGTCACACAGGTGAATTGCTAAAGAACTAATACTTAAAGTTAGTGACAAAGGCAGACATGGCATAAAACAGCCTGATTAGTTGAGTTCTTATTATATGTCAGACATTGATCTAAGGATTTTACAAGTATCATTTCACTTATTCCTTAAAATGACCCTACTAGACAAGTAGTATTATTCCCATTCTTCAGATAAGGAAATTGAGGCACAGAAGGGAAATAAAGAAAGTTTCCCAAGTTAACCCAGCAAGGAAGTGGAAGGACTGGGCTGTGAACCTCCATCTGCTGAACTGGACCCCAGTTCCTCTAACTTTCAGGTACAACCACCCCTTGTGACCTGGAAGATCAGCCACTCTACTTTGTTAGGTGATCTACCCAAGACATCATATTACAATTAATTATAATAGCTCATAAGTGTTTATGGATGTACAGTATAAAACATGTTTTTCATTTTATCATTTCATTTGACATTCAAAATAAACTTATGGACTATAAAATGAATAATAATAATTAGCATCATATTCAAGTTCATTATTATTTTTATCCTATGAAAGAGATATTCTGGTCCTGAATATATATGAGAACTTAAGACTAACAGAGGTTATAAGTGGCCCAAAGTCACATATCTAATTATTATTTAGTATAGTATAGTTTTATTCCATATGTCCATCCAACAAACATTTGTTATGAACCTACTATTAAATAAAAAAAGATATGAGATAGCTTGGAGATACATGAAAAACGAGACAAAAGTAAAGTAAATGAGGAAACAGAAGCAACATAAAAATAAAGAGGAACCAGGACAAAACCCAGCACTCAATATACATTCATTAAATTATAAGCAACTTTAGTGGAGATTTGCAGAAAAGAGTTAACATAGCAGGCCTGAGACTGAATCCTTAGATAGGACTGCTTGCGAAGATTGGCCCTTGGCTGGCTTCTGGGAACTTGGATGTCAGGAGGTTCTCAGACAGATAGGAGGGGCTCACTGTGCCTAAACTGTTTGTATAAAAAATGTAGTTTATGCTAAACACTTGCTTTCCTTCTAGGCATCTGGAATTTGGTGACATGCTAGATAGAGAGTGCCTACACGACCAGCCCCCAGTCAAAACTTTGAGCACTTAATCTTTGAGGAACTTCCTTGATAGACAACATTTCATGCTTGTCACAACTCATTGCTGGAGCAATTGAGTGTGTCCTGTATGACTCCATTGAGAGAGGACACTTAGAAGCTTGCATCTGGTTTCCCCAGACTTCACTCCATGCACCTTTTCCCTTTGCTAATTGTGTTTTGTATCCTTCCTCTGTAATTAATTATAGCCAAATAATAATAACTATTATTATTACAGCTATTATTTGTAGTGTGGCTACTCTATACCAGGCACTGTGTAAAACATCACATATATCATTTCATGTATTCCCCACAACAATCCTATGTCAGAATTAGTATTCTCATTTTTCATTTTAGGAAGAGAAAATTAAGTCTCAGAATGGACCAGGGTTAAATTTGCCCGAGGCCTATACTTTCAGCTAGCCACTGGGAACCATTGATATTTTCTATTCTGTTCAGACCAAGATATGAGAGAAATTTCTTCCATGGATCTCTACAAAAGAGACACTGATATTGCAAACTCTCTTTGATGATATCTCTGCAGTCAACTCAGCAGCAAGCTTCATATGACTCTTGCTCATAATATCCTTCCGTGCGGTCAAGGCAAAGCAATCCGCTCCAGCCAGAGCTCTCAGGTTGGAAGAGGGGGAACGTGAACTCAGCTCTCCTAAATCCAAATCCTCTACCACTGCCTTCTCGTTTATAAACACTCCTGCATAAGAGGGGCTCAAACCTCCTAGTGTGGTCTAGATTAGTTCTGCACAATAATCTTTGAAAGATACTTGTTCTTAAAGGAAAATACTACGGGCGGAAAAGAAGGAATGAAAATCACATTTTGTTTCAGGATTTAGGAAAACACTTGAAATGCAAATGCCTTCCGAGGAGTCCTTTCTCCAATCTGAGAAAGCTGGAAGTGCAGAGGTAGCATCTTTCTGGTTGTGCTTCATTGTGCTGATGTCCCTCTTGTCTCTCACCCATGTCAGGGGAGCATCACAAATGAACAACTTAAGACAAATAGAACATCCTACTTTTTGTAGGATGTTTCCAGAGGCCTCCTCTTACCTTCACTTGGAACCCTCATCCTTGCTCCCTGTCCCACCAGCTGTCTGGATTTTGTGTCCCTGCCACCTCCCCCAATCCATTGACCTTGTAAATATGATTGTCACAGGGGACCCCTTTCTCCTTGGGTCTTCAAAATAGTTTATCCTGTTGTAAACAAAACAACCAGAAAAAAATTAAGTATACTTTAAGTTTGGAAACCCGGGGCAGTTTTCTTGCCCTGATAATTATTTATTAGTTACCTTCAGTGGTAGCTCTTGACCCTTGATGTTTTTTTCATAACTTTTTCAACTCAAAATACTTCCTCTCCTTTTTTACTTACATCTGTGGCCCTTTGTCTCACACAAATGACTGTCCTGTTGCCATTAGGTATTTTATCTATAATGCTTGTCAGTTTCCTGCAGCCTGGGAAGTTCTCAGGCCAACATGCTTTAGGAGCTGGTGGTTAGGGACTTGGCTGTTACACTACTGACCATTATCTTACACTTTACAACCCTGTGGAAAAATCTGTTAGGATTAATGAAAGTTTCCTTAGGGCTCAATTTAAGCCTTCCTCAGCATTTGAATAGAAGCTTCTGACTCAAGGCCTGTCAATGGGCTAAGAAGTGTCAGTTGTATATATTGTCCCCTAGTTATGATACTTATCAAAAGGTTGCACCTTAATAGCACTTAGATTCTCAGAGAGAATAGGGAATTTTTAAAAGATCAGATAACAATTTTGAGTGAGGAAAATCAAATTTCTTTTGGTCTTTTAAACATTTTTTGCCTTAATAACTTGGGGCTACGTCCAATCAGCTGATGTACAACTCCTGACTCTAGAGACCTACAGGATTAATATTTTGGTTGTATCTATACAAAGCACAAAGCTTATGCAAACACCAGGGAGTGCATTATGTGCCTGAAATTTACTGGCAGAAGGTTCAGTGCAATGCAGGGTCCCAGTACTTCTGCTTCTGACCATCCCGTAGGGAAGTGTGCCTGGGCCAAGTGTAGTAGGATGCAGAATAAGGTGGGTGATCCTTTCTTATGAGTATCAGTGCCCTTGCAAGCACAGGAAAAGCAGCTTGTGTTTGGGCAACAAACGGTCTGCATTTGAGTGCCAGCTCTTTGGAGAAGTTTTAGACCAACACTGGCAACGCCAACTACCAGCACCTGGTGACTTTGTGGGAAGGTGTGATTTGCATAGTCCCTCCCAGGGGGCATAGTGGACTTTGCCAGACAATGCCAGGAGGGGGCACCTGGGCCAGCAGCAGATAGTTATGTTGTCTTTCCACCCTCAGCAACTACACGAGATCTAAATGGACAACTGGCTTGCTGGCCAGTGATTCACAGAAGGAATCAGTGATCTATGGTAAAAGGCCCAACTTAGGTAGATATCTCCCAACACTTAAAAGACTTTAATATTTCATATCCTATTCAGAAAAGTAACTGATTCAACTGCCTGCTGTGCATTTCACAACCTTTTATTTTGTAGGCACAATAGGACATCCTATTTTTAAGTTAATCATTCTATGAATACGCAGAATGGCCTGGGTGCGGGGTGCTTAGTCATACCTGATTTAAAGATCTTAGATGTTCAAAGCACATCGTTCATTGAATGACTAACTGAATAAACAAATACTATACTGAAATTGTTTTGACAATGATGAAGATTTGAATTGTCTGGATTCTCAGTTGTCTATTTGCCTGAACACTGGAGTTGATCCAACACTAAATGTTGAAAAAGACCTTAATTGTCTTTACTTCATCCATGGATTCCACTTCATAATCTGCAATTAGATTTAGGAAGTCTATGGGCCATGACTTTCTCAGGTCCTCCTCTTTCATAAGAGGATGTGAATCCTGCATCCAGTTCAGATGGCTATTAAAGCATCTGCACTCATCCAAGAACATATAATAGATGTGTGCAGGTAGTTATTTGGAAAATATAACTTCAAATATACTGCCTGTCAATATTTACCAAAAGCTTGATTACAGGAAATGGTGCTTGTGGAGGACAGCCTGAATATTATAGGACACTAAAGTCCATTCTTGGGTTATTCCAAAGTAGAGAATATGTATAGCAAGGATTGTCCCACCTTATCTTCCAGCAGATTTGTATCTAGTAAACTGTGACTTAGTTTAATGCCATCAATACTTAGTGACAAAGAGTATAAAAATACCTATTCAACTAATCAGAATATCCACCATAGGAATATCGTTGAAAACATTGCTCATCACATCATACACTGGCCTGAATTTTCTCTGGCCGCCCATAAGGGGAGTATAGTGAGGTTGCTCCTGAGTATCTGCTCTGTCTTTATTTTAAGGGCACTGGGGATTTCGTGGTTCCCTCTGCATCAGCTGCTAGGAAGCTTACAATCAAACGTGTGGCCCAATTCTTTCCACACAGGACTTAAAGAGCAGAACATTTTATGTATCAGTATTATACACACCTTCTTATTTTCATCTCAATCCTCATTCTCTCTCTTTTCTTCCCTGTTTCTCTATATGTATATTTTATATTGCTGTATATTTTTAGGAAAGCTGCCTTAAATGATGACTGGAACAGGACATAGAATAAATATTATACAGTCTGTTTACTATTAACAATTGTGCTTGAGTAAAGTCAACATCAGCAGTCTTGATCCAGGCCCCTTAGAGTAATCAGCTCACGCACACCCACGTGACTGAGTCCCGAGCAAGAGGCAGCCCCCGAGTTCCCTAAGACATTGCTAAGGGAATTGACCGCCATAAAGGTGTTTGGCTCCCAAGATACTCCAGTGAGTATTCGTATTTCTGACTAAATTGCTCTTTTAAATCACTCCTGCAGGAAGCCTTTTTTAACTACCACATCCCACCTTCCTACCACAGATAAAGTTAAATTTCCTTTGGGCTAACTGTCTCCTTTGCCTACAAGCTCTAGACTGCATTTAAATGGTTACTGTACTCTGTGTATATGTTTATCTCCTCCTGGACTATGAGCTCCCTTGGATTTGTCTTACTCTTTTTATATCCACACAGCCTGGAATATGAAAGCCATTCCATAAATAATATTTGGAATAAAAATCAATTAAATTGGCAGGCAAAATAAAAGTCATGGAAAGATTCAAAATCAGAAAGGCTATTTCTAATATCCTATTATAAAGTAAATCAATTCAATTGGATTAATGAAAACTTGTCTACAGTCTAACCATTTTGCTAGGTAGGGAGATACAAGCATTTTTAATCAGTGTAGCTGTTATAGTAGAGTCCCCAAATGTGTCCACCATCTAGTCTGATGGGACAGATGTTTAGAATTTAATGGATTAGGATGTGGGTTCTACACACTCAAATATTAACTTAGAGGCGGTGTGAAGTAGAGGTTAAGCTCGGGTTTGATCTCTGCCTTCACTCCTCGTAATCTCTTTGCCTTGAGAAAAGCTCTCTGATCTTCAGTTTCTCAGATATGAAACACAGCCCTACTACCTGCCTCATGGGGTTATGAGGATCAAAAGACCTCATGTTTGTAAAGGCCTCAACCCAATGCAGAGCACTCAACAAAAGCTCCATAAATGCTAGCAATTATTTTACCTACTCCATGCAAAGCACCTCTCTAGGCACTGGGATAAAAAAATAAGGGGACATGCCCCCTTGTCCTTGAAGAAATTAGTTTAGTGGTGGAAATTGCATCAGTAGGTTTTCAATAAATCATGGTAAATGACTAACAGAAATGTGGACATAGTAGGAATGCAGAAAAGTGGCATTTGGTCCCTTATCTCTACACAGCTCTTTACACTTTAATAATAGCAGGATAAGAATTTGGGTCATTTAAGGATGTCTTCCTCTCTATAATCCTGATGTGACAATGAGGTTACCATCAATCTAGAACAATGATTTTAAAAAGTTATCAGAGAGCTCCTAATATTAAAAGCCTTTATTTGGATATAGGAAAGAAAATGTTTGAAAGAGATGATAAACCAATAAAGCCATGTTTTCTCCCCAAAGTTCCAGACTAGAAACCCTTTTAGGTTGGGATAAGGGAAGAGAGTTGAAGAGGACACATGATAGATGTGCAGTGGGTCTGTCTTTCAGCCTCGTCCATTGTGGGCTGAAGGGCAGATGAAGAGGGAGGGGTGCAGAAGTGTGAGAGAATTTCCCTTTGAAGTTTGGGGGATTAGAGAGTAGAGGCGAGGTGGGTCTTCTTTAGCCTGATCTGTACCTCTGATAGGCGAATGTCAACGAAGGGTGTTAGGGTGATATGAGTCACTGATATGAGCCTGGATTTTTTTTCTGAAGCAAGCGAGTGACTGACTGATACAGGAGAGATTGAGATTGAAATTCATGGCAAGCTAAACCCAGAGAATGCATATCAAAAAGACACGGTGTGACTAGTCCCCACTGGGGTTCAGGTGAGGGCACCATGTCATCTCCACAAGGGGTCGGTGCCAGGGAGCCTCATGAGTACCTGAAGGCTTCCCAGTACTAGTTGCACAGCTCCTCACACTGAGTGTGCAGCGGACTGCATTGGGAGTGGAAGACCAGTATGAGACCAAGGCAGATGAGGTTCCGGGACAGAGGCGTGCTCCTCCACAGCACTGTGCCAGCAGCAGAGCAAGCCCTCCAGAGCTTGCAATCAATCCCAGGGGGAGCAGGAGGGAGACTCTCCTAAGAGGAGGCTAAACAGAATGTGATTGAATGATACACCTGATAGACTAAGAAATCACTGCATTACACTGTGTTCGTCTGAAAGTGACCAGATTTAGTTTCTGTATCAGGCTTGGACAGCTCGGAATCAAATACTGCAATGCACTATAGGAAAAGAGAGTTACATTTCACCTTAAATGAATCTGCGTTTGTGAAATTTGTGCCTGTTACTTAGCATTTACCTTTTATGTGATTTTCTGGGAGGTTAAAGCCAACGCGAAAAATAAAAAGCACAATATGGTCCATGCAGGCCTCAAACATGCCTGTCTCGTTCACCATGGTGTCTCAGCGCCACACACAGGGTCCAACGCAACACACAGTGGCTGCTGACTCACTTATATATTTGCGATGTATAATTGTTGAAGTGACTAATAGTTATGAAGATGATTCAAATAAAACCCCCTATGTAAAGGAACTCTGCTTTTGCCACTCTAGGCTTTTTTAAAACAAATTCACCAGGCTGTGGTTCCCAATCTTGACACGCACAGAATAGATTACGTTCATAGGTCGAGATACTTCCATGTCCACGCCCTGGTAATCCATGCACAACTCCTGGGCTGCTAGCTATATCATTAACAGTTACTTCCATGCATATTGGAACACAGAGACAGAGGGTGGAGAAGTGTAGGTGAAAACCTTTCTGCCCTTTAAAATATGAACAGATAATCTTTCAGAAACTCTGGAATTATCCACAACTGCCTTAAATTACCAATTAGTTGTGAAAAAACTCCCCACGTGTGTTTGCAGGGAGCCTCTGCTCCAGCCTGCAACTTCCCTTGAGGTCACGGTTGCTTCTTCATTCAGTTTTGTATCTGCAGGGCCCAGGAGACTCGGGTATAGAGGAGAGATTCAGGAAACATTTAATTCGAGTGTATCTACAACATCAGAGCCTTTGGGAATTTTTTTTCAAATTAAAAAAAAAAAATCTGTTCTTCGGAAATTCTATGCCCAGAATGTGTGAGTGCTAACATAATTGAAAAGTTTGCCAGAAGGACTGGCAGAGAATGTGTATTATAACAGACTTGTCTGTCACAGTACAGTATTACATATTTATATGCATATAAATTTACAAGCATCTACTTCGTATGACACATCTTATTTTGCATTTTTGTGCATACTACTAAACTTGGGGCCAATAAAATGTCATTAAATGCTTTATTTTGTCAAGAATTATTTTTCAGTTCTTTCAATAATTATAATACTTATAATATTCAACATCATAAAAACCCTGAAAGATGACAATAACTGTCCTAACATGGATGAGGACGTTGAGATTCATAGAAATTAAGTAACTTTCTCAAGGCATCATCTGAGAAGACACTATTCTGGGAATTGTTGGATAATCAGTTGTAAAAACTGTTTAAAGTCTAGCCAAAGAAACTTTAAACTGAAGATGGTAACAAATATTTCTCTGTCGTGGATGGCATTATTAAGAGTCACTAATCATACTAAAACTATATGTATATTGGTCAGACTGCTAAAATACAAAGTTCTGCATAGAAGAAAGTCAAAATAATTTGGAGAACAATTGAAAAATACTGGAATGAATTGATTTGAAAAAGAGGATTTAGATTTTACTTAAGCTAGAAAAGCCAAATCCACCTATCACATAAGCAAATCCCCATCCATTAAAGTCACCCCTGTAATCACGGCTTTTTGCAACAGGAATACATGGGTGCACACTATGTCAAAGGAGAGCAGTATCATATGTTCAAGTGAGTTTGCCTTTTTCTCTGAGCAGAAACTGCCTTCTATGTGCTTATCACTTTTCTGTGCCTTTGACACCGCATAAAATATTTGGTTAATAGTTCCTTTACAATCTGTTAGGTTCCTCTCTTAACCAGCTGCACTATAGTATAGCCAACTTTCTGCCAAAACGAAAATATTTTTGACACATTCATGATGATTGGCACCCAACACAACACTTTTCTGGCTTATCTGCCACTGCTGTGTGCCCCCGTGGTCCACCATGTTTTAACTCTAGCACATCACTTGACACACTATATCATAAACATCTAGTTGTATATGTTTCTCTACTGAATTGTAAATTCATTGATGGCAGAGACTCTATCAAAAGAGCTTTTTAAGGTTCCTGGCACATGGTAGGTGTTCAAGTATATATTGATCAAGTCAATGAACAACAGAAATAACACGAAGTACTTGATATTGAGTGAGAAAATGATATTACAGGGCCTTGGAAAGCCAGTCCACAAAAATTTCATCAACAGGTAATACTGATAGACAGGAGGCATAAATTACAGTCAGTATCGGGATTCACCTCAGAGTTGCCCCACCTTTACCCCCTCCACCTGCTCCCCAATATCTCTGCTCCAGAAGATGGAGGGTGGGGTAGGCAGAACAGCCACCCCACAAAGAAATATCTGTGAGTATTTTATGTTACATGGCAAAAGGAACTTTGCAAATGTAATTAAGGTTATGATGTACCTTAAAATAGGGAGAATACCCTTCATTATCCAAGTGGGCCCAACTCAATCACATGAACCTTATAAACTGAAAACTTTCTCAGACTGGGAGCAAGAGACACGCACCAGAAGGGAACGCCAGAGAGATTTCAAGTGTGAAAAGGATTAGACATACAATTGCTGGCTCTGACATATAGAGGCCCATATACAAAGACCAGAGAGAAGTCTCTAGAAGCTAAGAGCAACTCCCAGCTGACAGCACGGAAACAGAGACCTCAGTCCTTTACCTGCAAGGAATTAGATTCTGCCAACAGCCTGCATGATGCTGGAAGCAGATTCTCCCCCAAAGTCTCCAGATAAGAGCCCAGCCTGGCCAACACCTTGATTTAGGCCTTCTGAGATCCAGAACAGAGGAACCACCTAAGCTGAGCCCTCCCAGATTCCTCATCCAAGAAAATTATGAGATAAGTTTGTGTAGTTTTAAGCCACTAAGTGTGCAGTAATTTGTTATTGTAGCAATGGAAAACTAATACAGAGGAGTCCAAAAGTGATTCCCACTAAGAAAGGTATAGGAACCTATAGCATAGTCACATCCAAGCAGGAGAGGGGTTTGAGTCCACAAAAGGAGAAAAACATTCACTCTGAAGAGGTTGCATTCACTCCTGTCTTAGACAGCAAGTCTTCCTGAGTGGATACAATTTCCTTCTCCCTACAGTAGGGAAACTAATAGACTAAAAAGACCTTTAAGGTTCTTAGGAACGGAATTGTCCGGTAGCCTTTAACAGGTGCTTTTAAAGAGTTCTGCATGTCAGAAGTTTTGGGTCTGAGCAACACCTATCTTGGGCTCACCTAGCACTTTCCTCTGGCTGTAGCTTTTTCATGGATTCACTGATTCATCAAATCATGCATTGGTACTTTCTTTTATCTGTTTACCATGAGTGCCAGGCACTATGCTTAATGAGGGAAATACAGGATAAATGAAAAGTAGTCCTAACTCTCAAGAAGCTTAAAGCCGAGAGAGAGAGAGAGAGAGAGATAATAAACACATATAAATAGATAATCCTCACATACAGTAAACTGGTCACTTCACCAGTGAAGGCTTGCCCCATGCTTGGTACCTGTAATTTGTTTTTAACTCAACTTATCCCCTGACATTCAATTCTGTACTTAAATAGTCATCGAAATTGCCACTTCTCTCTCATTTTATGTTTACCATTGAAATACAAGATCCACTCAAACAGGACACCTGTATTCTGTCCCCACTCTCTGAAGAGCATTGCTGTTTTGGTCTTCCAACTTTGGGTCTCAGGAGCCTACATTGTCATCCATACCATAAAATGTGCCCTCAAAATTTCCCACCCTAATCTCTGGGACTGTGAATATCATGAGATATTACACCTTGATTATGTTATCATTAAGTGGAAAAAGGGATTTTGCAGATGAAAGTAAGGTTAATAATCAGTAGACTTTGAGTTAATCATAAACAGATTATTCAGGTGGGTCTAATCTAATCACGTAAAAGCAGAAAGTTCCTTCTCCAGCTGGTGGCAGAAGGTGAAGTTGGAGATACTGAAAGTGTGAGAAATTTGCTTTTGAAGGCAGAAATGTGCCTTTGCTGATTTGAAAATGGAGCAGGCTATGTGAGAAGGAATACTGATGGCCCCTACTCTCTATGTTAAGAATAAGCAGAGAGTGACCCTGGCTGACAGCCAACAGGGAAACAAGGACCTCAGTCCTACAACCACAAGGAACTGAATTCTGCCAACAAACCTTTATGAGCTTGGAAAAGAACCTTGAGTTTCATGTGGGAACACAGCCCAGCCAATGCCTTGATTTCAGTCTTGTGATACCATGAGCAGAGAACTCAGGTGAGCCTCCTCAAGCTTCTATTCCACAGAACAGTGAGATAATGAATGGGTGCTGTGTGAAGCTACTAAGTTTGTGCTAATTTATTATGCAGTAATAGAAAACAAATGCATTGCCATAATAAAAAAAAGTCTGAAAGGGACATTTGTTTCCTTTGTTATTTATCCAGTGAAATATTATTAAACAGTTAAGTGGGGGAATAAACTTGTTCTCTCCCTTTGTGGACAAGATTGTGAAAATCCAGAGTGTCTACAGTGTGCTCTTGGTTGCAGGTGTTATATGGCCCCTGCTGTGTGAAAACAAATGAGACTGGTGGCCTCCAGCCCAACCATATAGGCCCAACCATGTAGTTCATGCCATGCACTAGGTTATCCCCAATCTCTTTGTTATCCGTAAGCTTTTAGAAATCTTTTGGTAAATGTTACTGCCTTTCTGAGCCATTGTGGTGTAAAAAGAGAAGGTCTCATCTCCATATTTATCCAAACTAGAGTGCCAAGGCCACTTTTTTGGAATTCGTGATTCCCTCAGGGGAACAATTGGGTTTGCAATATTCCACCTTGAAAGTTCTGGAACATTCTAAATAGGGATTGTTATTTCTTTAAGTATGGTGACTTCTAATGTTTGTTAAAGGTACTTTTCCTGAATAGTATCTATTAGATTAAATGATATTGAATTACTTCTATTCAATCATTTTAAACTTAAAAAAAGTAGTTTCATATGCTTCAACTTAATTTTAAAAAAAGGTTATTTATGAAGGGGTTTAATTTTTTAAAAAAAAAACTAGCCATAATGATTGAAAAGTTCTATGGAATGAGTTACATGTAGGTGGTTAAATAGCTCATATGTGTTCAGGAAATACAAATGGTATCTCACATCATTAGGGTAGTTGATAACAATATTTGACATTCATTCATGCATTTATTCAGTCAATCCATCATTTATTCATTCAAGACAGTCACCAGGCATTTATTAAGAACTGACAAGATGCCACAAGTAATCCCAGGTGCTGATGATACATAGGTGAAAACTAGAGTGTATACTCTCAGAATCTAGTAACAGAGACATACAATTGTCATAGGGTGTTACAAGCTCTATGAAGAGAATAAGCATAGATTCTGGTTGAGTAAGAGAGGCATCCATCTGAGGCTAGGGGTGAGGAGGGACTTACGTGAGGAAGTAACATATTATCTACAAATCACAGGATGGGTAGACATTAACCAAGCAGACAGGTGGAGAAAAGTTACTTTGGAGAGAAAGGATAACAAGCCCCATGACAAGAGAGTGAGACGGCATGGTGTACTGGGGGAAATGAAAGAGCATTGAGTTAGATCTTGGGTTGCAAAAGTGTCAAGGCTAAAGAAAAGTCTGGAGGTAGATAGAGATTAACTCAACAGAGCAACATTGGGGCCTTACTAGGGAGTTTGGTCTTTACTTTCTGCTGCTTAATAATTTTTGGTCTTTTGAGGCTTAATAATTTCAAAACTAATGAAATATCATGAGTGCCTTTACCATCTCCTAGACAACCTTTGTTTGAGCCAGACAAATTCATCTTCTTAACCTCACAACCCAGAGCAGCTCCCTCCTGACAACCCCATTTTTCCTAGCTGTTCTGGCTATCTGACACTAGGGAATCAGACCACGGTCAGAATCATCAGACAAGGAGCTCAGCTCAGACGTACTATGGTGGCATGGAAATTTAGTGATAAACATTCCAGCTGGGCTCTACTGCCACTCTGACCAATAGGTAGGGTGACCAATCATCCTGGTTGCCCAGGACTGTTCCAGTTTTAGCACTGAAAGTTCCATGTCCCAAGAAACAACTTCCCATGATGCAAAAGGCCACAGTATTCAGAGTGGGTGCAAAACGCCAGGGAAAAAGTACAAAACTCATATGGTGGCATAAAAAAAGGGGGGGCTGAAAGCAATACATTTGTTATTGTCAAATGGAGATGGAACAGATTATGTCTTTCACAGTTGCTGTTGCTCATTTTTCCCCTGACCACTGATGTCAGCAGCCATGATTTGCAGTTCACATTGTTTCAATGCTCTGAGTACGTGACTGAAGTGTGTAACGTAAGTGCATTGTAATCATGAGTGTGAATGGTCCATCTCTGACTTTGTCTGTAGAATTACTGTTGTGCTTTGTATCGAGATAGTGCTGGTTTAATTTTTAACATTGTGGCCACGTTTTCTAAGAGGTCATGTAATGAAAAGAAAAATGAAAATGATGACAACACAAATGCCAACGTGACTCTGATACCAAAAAAGGAAATTAAATAACTGTGTTTTTTTCATGACTGATAGGACACATACAACTGGATTAGGGAGGAAAATGATCCAAACAAAGCATACTGCACAATATACAGAAAGGAATATATACATGATATACACAACATACAAGAAGTTGGAATTTGGGCACAGTAGGGAAAGAGATGTGGATTTGTGAGACTGAATCTCACAAGTTAGGGATGAACCAGGCAAGTACATCTAAAATAATCAAGCTTTTTTTTTTTTTTTTTTTCAATTTCCCAAAAAGACATCAATGCTTAGGAGAAAATAACAGCTGTTGAATTAGCTTGGGAATACCACGAGAATGAACACACATTATGTCGTTGTTCCCTTGATTGCTCTATGAAACTTAGTAAAGTTACATTTCCTGATTCAGAGATTGCAACTAACTCATCCAATGGCACCAAAAGGGGAAATTTTGATAACAGATGAGTTGGCCCCTTCCAGAGCAGAGCTGTTTCTGTGAGATCTTGCCAATGATCACGGCTTCTACTGAGTATGGCGAGTGACACATTGAATCAGAGCAACAAAATGAAGTTCCCCCTATCTCAGAAGTACTTTGATTTGAAAAATATCATTTCAAATTATTTTCCTGATTTGTATGAAAATTTTAATGACACTGCAGAAAACATAAAACAAGAGTCTTGATATCTTGTCCAAATACAAACTAGACTTTGCTCCTCAATCTGCATGTTCAAAAAACAGTGCAAATGTAAATTCTGGCAGATTCCCTTCAGTCTATATAGACTTCTTACCAAAGAAAACAACAAGGTCTGCTAAATGTCCTTCACTCCTGTGTCCACTGATAAGAAGGGGTATGATTTGTTTGCCCGTGAAATGGAGACTTTCATAATGCAAGCTTATGATCGCTTCTCAGTTTCCTCAAGATATGCAGGAGCACTGAATGAATTGTGACTTTATAGAAATGGAGGGAAATACTCTCTTTAGACATTTGTCTACAAGATGGCTATCACTGTTGCCTGCCATAGGAAAGATGTTAAAATGTTTGTCTGCCATTATTTTCAAAGTTTGGGACAGGAAGAATATCCTTCTCTCATACAGAAATACATTAAGGATAGAAATGGATAAAGGATTGTAGTAAAACAGAAATATATATACTGTTTCTCCAAAGCTGTGTGATGATCTTTGAAGAGGTGATAAGAGCTTAGAAAAAATCAACTGATTGTACCTGAGTTGTTGGACATCATATTTAGGCTACAACAAAAACTCATATGGTAAAAAAAAAAAAAAAGACTCATATTTTAGAAATAAGACTGCTTCAGAAATAAAAACAAACAAAATCCCCAGAAAAGGGCAGCCAAGTTAAACAGATGTTTCTCAATTTCTTTACTAAAACTATAACTTATTTGGAATTTAACTTCACTTTCAGAAGTTCATATTACCTTTGTACCTAAAACTGTTTTCACTGAGAAAGAGAGATTTAACTTAGGATGCTATCCAATGTACTTTGGAGTGTTTAAAAAGGGTGTATATTTTTAGATATGCATAGCCTATATGATGAATGTATGGATGCAAAGGACCTGACTGATAAACAAATGGTGCATCAAAACACATCTAGAGATACAAAATGGATGGATACTTTTGGGGAGCGTGAAACTAGTTGTTACAAATCCAAAAGTCTACTGTTGCTAGTAAGGAAAATCCTAAATATTCCATGCTCAAATTTTTTTTTTTTTTTTCCTAGAGGATATTTAGTTTGATATCATCACAATGGAATGATACCAGATATCACTGTAACATGGGCCTGATAGGAGCAGAGCTGAATGTCAAAGTGAATTTTCTTTGATTGTATTCAGTTTTACCACTACATTAAATGAAAGACAGATGTATTAAAGGGTGCAGTTCTACTCGTGATATCTACTTCATAAGACTTTTTAAACTGTTTTCTTTTTAAGAAATCTTACACCTGTGTACATTTATGTAATTTAAGAATACACAATAATGTAGACTACAAAATTTAAAATTCCAATACAGAGTTAAAGAGAGTTTAAAAAACTGGCTGTAATAAGAGCACGCAAAAAAACATAAAAATATTATATCTTTCTCATACATATTATTTGGTTAATTAATTATACTATTACTACTAATTGTCACTGTTATAGTCCTACAGCTGTTTTGTTTAAACAATAGCATTTATGTAACAGAAAAGTAAATATACAGAATAATATATAATTTCAAATAAATACTTCATTTTTTGATATATATGTTAAAGTAATAATACTCATGTAGATAGTTATTTGTAGTATTATTATTTATTTTGGGGTCTGGTATGACTGTGTCCTGTGTTGGCTCTCTAAAAAGGAGGTCATCCTACAGAAAAGTCATCTGTGCAGCATTTTAAACATAAAGATCCCCAGGCCCCACACCTAGAGTTATAGATCAGGAATAAAGCTAGAAATTTATATTGTAAAAAGCACGCAAGAAATTCTAATGTTTTGCCTGGTTTGGGAACCACCGTGGTGGGCTGCTAGAGGTGGGAGAATTCTTAGAATTTTGTCTCACATTCAAGAAGTTTTGTATCCAAACCCACCAAATCACGGCACTATACATAAAATATGAAAATCTTTTTGGTTTACATATGACTCTGATCTCAGTGTCAGAGGGTTCTGCCTTTATCTTCGTCTTCCTGGTGACAAAGAAGCTTGGTGTGATGAAATTATATGAGGATGGCAGCGAGGAAGATGGGGAGCCTAGCAGCAGGAACATAGGCGGCCAGCTACCTGTGTGCGTATCGTGGTTCTACCATTCCTTAGCAGCAGGTCTTGAGCAAGTGAAATTTTGTAGGCAACCTGTTTTCCTCAACTATAAGAAAGAGTTGAGAAAATAGGTAACTACAGATTACACTCAAAGGGTTTCACACTGCCTGGAACTTAAAAAATATTCCCTAAGTGTAAACTAAAGAAAGAAAAGGATAATTTGAATTCTTTCTCTTCAGTGTATAGACCCCAGTCTCCAGATGGAAAACCAATGATGAGTAGAATTAGGAATTACATTTTTTAGTGGGAAAATGCCTAGATCTGGGATATATGTGTAGGAAAATGGAAAATACAGCCATTGAATGGCTCCACATTTCTCACATCTTGTTTGACCTTGAGCCAACTGAGCCCTGGTTTCAATCACTTTACACTGGAATTTTAATATCTACTTCACCTGACTCCTTTGAATCAAAAGAATGGAATATTTGAAAAGGGTCCTAATAAATATTAAAACACTAGGTAAATAGGAGAGATTATTATCTGCTTCTTTTGTGAGTTCAAAACTATTGCTTGTAAATGTAGCACGGACATACATGCATTGGAAATAAAATATGTTACAAAGTAATAAATCTGGGCTGAAAAGGAAGTTTTTCCGGAGATTGGATAGTTTTATGAGTTTGTTTTATTTTTCTTATACAATATTTGAGCTTAGAAGAGAGGACTAAAAGTAGGGATTCTTGTATTATAGATGTGCTTGATGGAGTCTGATGTAAAAAGAAAGAAAGAATTCTGTCAACCTCCTGAAATCTCTGATTTTTTGCATTCACATTGTAATCCTTGTTTTCCTTCTGTGTTTGATTGATAATGTACATTATACCTGGCACCTCAATAAATATTCCATGCTGGCTGAACATTAATGAATCGAGATTGTGAACAGGAACTTGAATTACAGAACCATCATCTAAGCTCATTCAAATTTCTAAACTTGACAGCAAATGCTCACAACTGGGTAAGCAGGGAAACAGTCCAAATTTCACACTACTAGAAAGATAATTAGACTGAAAATCAGCATTTCAGGATATTTCTCTGGAACCTTTGCAGATCCTGTAGTTCCGGAGGTCATGGAAGAGATATGGGATAGCAGTAATTGGCTTTTTATAAGGGTTGGCAGCTTTATTTGAACAATATAATCAAAATGCCTACTATTGTCATTAAGAAGCATTTTTTGACATAAAGTTCATGTTTTCTCACTAGGAAATCCACTAAGGGCCTTAGTCAAATCCTAGCTGTGAATCCAGTTGTGGCATGGCAGAAAGAGCACAGTCATGTTAGAGAAATACAAATTCCTCTCCTAGCTCTCTGACGTTTATTATATGAGTGATCTTGGGCTAAACCTCTCTATACCTCAGTTTTCTCATCTGCAAAATGGAGCATAATCCCCTAGAGAATTGTTCCAGGTGTTAAATGAGTTACTAGAGGTGAAAAGTATTTGTTTTATACTGTTGTGCTATGCTAAAGAAAATCACTTTCTTTTGGAAAATAAGATTCTTCCAGAAGCCAATCACACTTGGTTGAAATGAAATCCAGGAAATCATACGCCTGTTAATTTCTGTAATTGGTGGATGTTGATGAAGAGGAAGTTCTACCTCTGTGATATCACTTACTGCATTCTGCATCAGAGAAATTGCTACCATTTTTTCAAAGTAAATACTCATGTGTGTGTGTACACTACATTTGTACATTTCACTATAAGCCTACAAGATGTATGTAGTAAAGCCAGAATTTAAATTCAAGTCTGTTTGGACTTCTTGTTAAAATGATGACATGAAGTCATTTTTACTCTATTCTCCTCCATTGAAACCCTCCAAGAACATCACAAGGAGAGAATATAGAGGAAAATCTAGCAAGACTATTTTCAATGAAACAAGGAAATGATAAAACGTCAAATCACAAACTTAAAAAGCATAACTTGTCAAATGTCTCAAAATTTGGGCCAGTATGAGAGGACTTCAGCCCTGGAGCAGACCTTCTCAGATCTTGAATGAGATATAGATTTTTATACAAATAGGCACAGTCCTGAAATGCCATCCAACAATCATCTGATGAAAGTGGTGAGCTCCAGGGACATGAACGGCCCACAAAAAAAGACAAAGTGTCTGTAGATTCCAAATCCCATCTCCTAGAATGTCAGGGAGGTGGGGCTAAAGGAGAAAGGACATCAGTGAGCCTTTTGTTCTGGACAATCTGGCCTCCTAGATGAGGGAACTGGGAAGGGGAGGCACAACCATCCTAAACAGGCAGTTCTTCAAGTTGGATCGGGAGTTGGTTTATGAGATGAATGCTTGCATATTGCACAGTTTGTTGTTGCTTTCGAGTCACTGCTAGCCTATGGGACTCCTCCTGGTAGAGAAGTGCAGTTATAAACACTGGGATTCTCCAGAATTGAGGAGCATTGATGTGTATCTGAGAAACTGATGGCTTCACTCTCTGTCCTCTCACTACTACATGATGAGCTTCTTGAGGGCAGAGAAAGAGTCCCCAGGACTAGAGCCCTGCCCAGGATATAACTGGTGTTTAATATGCATTTGTTGAACTAAACCAAAGGGAAATGAACTCTTCCATTTTAACTGAGAATCCTTAATGATGAAACTGTGAATTGGCAGTGATGACATATATATATATATTTTAAGGCTTAGTACTTAGCATTTTCCTGGTCCATGGACTTCATGAATTAAATGACAGAAAGAGGACACTTTGAAAATGCTTGGACACTGCTCTACTCTGATTTCATATTAACTTGGTCTGATCCTTTCACACTGTCATAAGAATGCCTTTTTTCTCCCTCCTTATTTAAATGATTTTTATTACCAGGAATGCAAACCAAGTTAGTGGTCTTTGATCATCAACTGCTTGTCCAGAGTCATGAAAATGACCAGAGCACATATGCACTAGTTTGTGAGACAGATTTGTGGGAGGAGGGAGAGTGCTTACTCTGTGCCGACATCATCTCATTAATTCCTCAAAATAACCTTGTATCATAGGGCTTATTTTCTCCATCTTACTAACTGAGAAATTTAGATGCAAACTGGCTTGTTTAAGGTCACCTAGTTAGTAAATGGCAGGGTTGAGACTTTACCTTCAGTCACTGAATTGAAAGCCTGGATCCTCCGTGGGTTCCTGCTCCTCATGGTGAGGTATTTAAAAAGGATAGGTACCCTTGAATTAATTAGAATGTGTCATCAAGTCAGGAAATAAATATGAAATTACCAATTATGTTTAATCCTCATGAATTATTTCCCAAAGGAGAGCATAAGTCATAAAATCATTTTAAAGCAGAGATCAATGAAATAGCACATCAAAAAAGAAATATTCTCCTGAGATTTTAAGTTACAATCACATTAACATTCTCACATGGAAAGGAATCAGTGCATCATAAATAGAAGAAATAATAAAAAGGATAACAATGATATCTATCTAAGATGTAAAGAATTACGCAGTATCCATAAATAATGAAATTGCTTAACAAATCTTTATATCTAATTATCTTTCCGCATTGTCTTTAACTTTCATTTCTGAGCTATAGTTCATGGAATATAAAAACATTGGACTTCATCAAAAAGATATCTTAAAACAAGCACCAATATCCTCCCTCTATCTGGAATCCCAAATGTCACAACTAACCTAAGAAAGAACTACACTAATACTGAAGAGATTTCTCTAAACATAGTCATTGAATCACCCCACAAAGTAAACACTGCATTATGACATGTAGTATTTTTACCTAAAGTTTAAACTCCAACCACGATAGTGACAAGATGGATAGAAAGGACATTTCAGCACAACTGTAGATAGGCACCACTCCCTCTCTCCAAATATTCAGCCTAATAATCATTTTTATTATGTAATCAGACATTCTAGACCCAGGAATTTTAGAAATTTCTTTCTTATTCACAGCCAATTTAATCTGACCTTTGATAAGACTGAATGAGCTGTATTAACAATATATATATATATTTTTTTTGAGAAAGATTGGCCCTGAGCTAACATCTGTTGTCAAATTTTCCTCTTTTTCTCCCCAAAGCCCCATGTACATAGTTGTATATCCTAGTTGTAGGTCCTTCTAGTTCTTCTATGTGGGACACCACCTCAGCATGGCTTCATGAGTGGTGAGTGGGTCCGCACCCAGGATCCAAACTGGGGAACCCCGGCTCACCAAAGCAGAACATACGAACTTAACCACTATGCCACCAGGCCGGCCCCAATATAACAATATTAAACAAAACTAAAAATTAACCAGAAGCAAAGAGACCTGAAGTTTTTTTTAGACTGTGTGTCTTTTCTGTTGATAAATAGTTTGTTCCCATATGCCACTATTAATCATCCATTCTTCACTTAGCAAATATCTATTGAATGTCTACCACATACCAAGTACTGGAGGAACAATAAAAACACAACAATCAAGTTACTTGCCTTCATTGAGCCGACAGTTGTAGTGGGTAATTTTCAAATACTGATTTTTCTCCTGGTGATTTCCCCGTTTTTCTGCCCCATCCCCAATTCAAGTGTTTAGCACATTTTGGATTTATTACCCCTGCAGAGGCATATAACCAGGTCACAAGAAGAAAGGGATATTTGTGCCTTTCCAAACTCCTAAAGGCTAGAGGAGAATGGAAAGGCCCCCTTCTCACCAGCTCAGGTACTCACCAGTAGAGGTACTACTGTGGAATCTGGCAGGTCAGCTCAATCTCTTGCCCAGAGCTTCATAGCAGCCTCCCTGGCTAGTATCCCTGCTTTCCCTGTTGCCCTAAAGTCCCTTCTCCGTACAGCAACTCAGTAATAATTGTAAAATGTAAGCCATATCATGCCATACCTTTGTTCAAACCCCTCTGATTTCTTCTCATCTCTCAGAGTAAAATCCAAAGAACTTGCTGTGGTTTAAAGGCTCTCTCTGAACTTTCCCTCTTCTCTCCTCTGAGCTCATATATGTTCCTTTGTTGTCTCCTGGTTACTGAAAGAAGGTTACAAGATGACAAGCCATTGTCAGAAAGAAGTAAAGGTCAAGGAGGCAATACTTTCCTCCCGTGGCCATATTCTATAGAATGTATTGTTGTTCAGTGGTTGATACACAACCTTAAATACACAGGCAAGAAAGAAGACAGGAGAATCTTCTTAGCTTTTCCTGATTCTAATCTGTGAATATTGTCTCTGACAGACAAGTCAAAGGAAACTGAACTTTTAGGATGAGAATTTAATTCTTTGATTTGGAGATTAAAGTTGAGGCTCTGTATAGATTATTCTCAACCCACATTTGTTATATGGCATTTGTGAAATGTGCTTTTCTTTTGAGTCTTAAGTAAGAAAAGATAGTCATAGTGTTAATACTTGCCCTGTGATGTTGTTTTCCAGCTGCTGTCCAAGACACCCTAACATATATTTACTGATGCCCACTCTACATTAGGTAGAGAAATCTACACTGGACATAAAAAGATAAATAAGATGAAACCTCCACCTCTAAAGGGTACACACATTCTAGTGGCAGTGACAGAGCCTGTGGCGTCACCCCTGCCTTTTATTTATAAAGTGCTGTGAAAATACCACAGCCTAAATATTAAACTTAAACCTGTGTATTCTTAGTTAAGCTACTTGAACTTTCTTACTTTAGTTTCATCACCCACAAAGGCTATTGTGAGGATTTCATGATCAACTTACTTAAATATCCTAGTTTAGTGGTGGTGCATAGTGGGTACTTAAGAGAGGTAACTATTATTCAAATGCATGAGAAGTGGTTCATGGTATCGCGATGACTTCAGATTTCTATGTGCAGCCAGCCTATACATGGATAATGGTATTTTCCAATTAATTCAGAAGCAAACAATCAATTTGGAAGCAAACCAAAGTTGGGATGGGAGTTTTGTCAATGGTGGGAATCAGGAAGTGAACAGAAAGGATATACATAAATGTAAATTCTGGATCAAATTCTGTGTTTCTTTGGCCTGACTTTATTTTCATCCTTTAAGAGACCCAGCTTCCTCATAACCATTTAGGTCAGTCAGTAAATCAATCAGTCTTGGCCATTATGACAGAGCCAAGTGTAAAGTCAACCATTTTGAAATCTAACCTCTCTCTGCATACACATATGATACAGGTGACAGTTCTTTCTGCTTCTACCCACTTGTTCTTGAACATTATTCAGAAATATCCTTTGGTAAGAAGGGGAAGAAATCTAAAATTATCTGCATAGCTGCCATGTGTTCAACACGTGCTAAATACCTTTTTCATGGTCCCCAAACAACTCTGTATTATACCATGTTTACATCTGGGGATTCAGGACAAAGAGGTGGAGTACATTGCCACAGGGTCACAGAGGTAGTAAGGGCAAGACCCAGGATGGGAGGACAAGTGTTCTTTCTTCACAGAAAATTGTCATTTCTCACATCCAGCAGACCTCAAGTCCATTGTCCTACAGGAGAGCCAACACAGTTCCCTTGATTCTTATTACCTGCTCTTGAGGAAAATACCTGACTTACTTACAACTTAGTTTCTGGAGTGAGCATCCCAGCAAGAAGCAACACTGGGAATTAGGACTGGCCCTTGGTCTCCAAGCTGTAGCACCTCTCAGTGAAAAACACAGTAACACCCTGGTGTCCAGATAAGACTTCAGTGATTTACGAGGGTGACAGTCAGTTCCAAGACTGGGGGATAAGAGTCAGGTTATCCACATCTGCCAGGCTGAAGACCTCACACGTACTTTCACAACATAAAACACTGGGTTGAGCAATTTAAATGGCTTTTCTTCCCGTAGGACTTCATGGAGCTTTTAATATGCTAAAGTGCATATCATGAACTTTCTTTTTCTTTTTGGTGTGAAGAGATTAGTGTTTCACTGAAGATACTTGAAAAGCAACCATAATAATAATTTTTAAAAGTAAAGTAACAAAATAAACTCTAGTTAAGGCTTCCTTATTCATTATATATTATATATAATATATTATGATGATATATAATTTATTACTATATAATAACATATAAGTATATAATCATTATAAAATAACTATATAATAACTACCATATAATAACTATATAATAACTAATATACTAAAGTAAATAATATAGTTTATATATATGCTAAACTAAAGCAGAATTTGCCACCCCAAATGAATCTTCTTGGCTTGATTATTTGGGACAATTATTTGTGTATTTAATTAATTTTAAAATAATTAATAATTATTAAAATTATATATTATTTATATATTAATCATTGATACTTATTTAATAATAAAAATAAGTAAAATAAAATATTTATATATTAAATAATTAATATAATTTATAATTATAATATTGATAATTATATTAATTATTTTATAATTAAATATTATTTTATTTACTTTTAATTTTTTTAGAACAAAGGCTCAGGAAGAAACTTTGACCTTCCCTCTAACTGCCTAAAATTATTTAAGATAGAAGATCTATTCCAGGAAGGATCTATCACCATAGACAACTATAGTATAATATGAACTAGATGTGGTAGACAGGGAGGAACCTAGCAAGACTCCTTTGATCAAAGCCCTCTCCATGACTCATTGTCTCTGCATGTCATGACAAATATTTGTTTACTAACATTTGATTTTCCGTCTCCATGTGAATTGCCTTACTTCCCCTTGAAGGTCCAAACCACTAACCCCTACATTCTTTTTTGTCTTTAGCTGAAGATGGCATTTAAGATGGTAGCTTTGGCCATTTTGGTGAGCTATTCAGTTTTCCTGGGCTTCTTCCATGTATACATGTTATTAAACTTAGTTTGATTTTTCTCCCGTTATTCTGTCTCATGTCATCTTAATTCTTAGACCAGAAGAACCTAAAGGGGTAGAGAAAAATTTCTCCCTCGCCTACAGTTTCAAGAGTCAATATAAAGAGGAGAACAGCAATAGCAATAACAGTTACTTATTACACCTTAGCTACTTGCCAAGAATTGTGTTAATTTCTCATCTTCATGAAAATACTTCAAGTTAGGTGGTATAAAATACTAAGAAAGAATATAATTGATAAGAATACAGACTCTGAAGCTGGACCCATGAATTTAAATTCCAACTCTCTATGTAACCTTGTACAAGGTCCTAGTCTATCTATGCTTTTTTGTCATCCATAAAGATTTTGTCATCCATAAAGTCAGTATAATAATGCTTACAAGTATTATACACTATTCATCCTATTTTGAGAAGAAACCGACACTTAGAGTGATATTACCATTAAATGGAGAACAGTGAGGCAGCTGTCCTTCAGGAAAAGCCCAGATCCTGGAGCCAGAAGACCTTGACTGGCACTCCAGCATTGCCAGTCACTAGCTACATGGCCTTGGGTCAGCCATTTCTCTTGTCTAAGTTTCCCTTACAGGTATAATGGGGCTGATACTACCCTCCCTGACTGTGCCATTGTATGAATTAGATGAGATAACGAATTGGAAAGCATCCAGCCTGAGGCATGGTACACCAACACTCGGTAAATGTTTTTCAGAATCTAAATGTTCACTTTGTAACATTCTCTCGCCATTAAACTCCAATCAAGAAAATACTGTTTTAAGATAACAGTGACAGAAAACTGAGTCAGCAAATGATTGTGTAAGTCAAACATATGGATTTTTTTTCCTTTTTCTTTCTTTCTTTTTTTCTAGGAGACACAATCCTCTCTGAAACTGCAAATGCAATAGCCACCCTGTGGAGCCTTTGTAAGAGAATTTCATTTTATTTGTCTCCTAGGTAATTTACATTGGATGAAACTTGCATGCATGTTTTTCCGCATCTTACTTTCCCCATACTCTGCCCAACACATACTTCTTTGACCAGCATTGCTTCTACTGCTCAATATACTTTTAATTTCTGTACTGATTTGATTTAAAATTATTTTAGTCTCTAGAGACCTGAGGGCATTTTTCAGTATAAAATAAAAATTAAATGGAGCTCACTTACTCTGAAATACCTCCGCTGGTTTCAAACTCTACCTCTGACCATTTAAAAATTTGCAACCTGAACATGGAAGAGAAAAAAATCCCCTAGTCAGCTCCTCATCCAGACATCATTAATGTTTGCTGTGATGTCTGAGTACTCCTGTCGATTGTGGGTGCTTACCTCATGCTCAGACATTCACCTTTTGGTGTCTTCACCTGATCACACCTTGCATCTCTCATAGTTCACTCTACTTTTTCACAAACATTTATTTACCATCTGTCATTTGCTATGCACTCTTGATATCCCAGTGGTGGGTAATAGGGATAAGTATTCACTTAGACCTACCAATATGTCTTCAGATAACTTCTGTACAATTGGCATTAGCTATGATAGGAGCGCACTGCTAGAACACAGTGGACAGAGCAATTTATGGTACCTTCAGACTTGGGGAAGGCTTTGCAATGGAATTAAGTCTTGATAAGTGAGCATGGGTTTTCCATGAAGAAAATAGCTTGAAGATACAGAATTCCAGGCAGAGGAAATAGCGTGATCAGAGGCATGCACGTGGGAATGACAGCACAACTGGAAAAAAAAAAAAGGTGCATAGGAGAGGAGCACAAAGGAAAAGAAAAACATAAATTGCCTCAGACTAATAAAACCAGAGTAGTGTCCGTATGAGAGAGAAGCAAAGGGATTTCCTGTATATAGGGAAAAGTATCCATCGTTTTTTAAAAATGAGTGAATAGTTTACTTTTGTTCAGTTTTATTGAGAAATAATTGACATACATCACTGTATAAGTTTTATGTATACAGCATAATGATTTGATTTACGTATATTGTGAAATGATTATCACACTAGTTTCAGCTAACACGCATCTTTTTTTTTTTTTCCCCTTTCTTAGCACAAGTGAGTAAAGGCAGATTTCAGTTCAGCAGGATTAGGAAATAAATTCTTGGTAAAGTTTGAAAATTAGTGAGCTTTACATATTTAGATCAGAGGGGGTTATGGTTTATTTTGACAGTGAAAATTATTTTTCATTATTTTAAACCTCCCATTCTCCTCTGAACTTTTAAGATAAAGTCTAAGAGCTTTAGTAGAGCCTACAAAGCCCTCTGTAGCCTGCTACCATTTTACCTCTCCAGCCTTGCCTCTGGCTCTGGCCAGGATGCCCCATACCCCAGCTCCACTCAGTCCTCATTTCTCTCATCTGAGTGCCATTGCTTGGGCTTTTGCCACTCTCTGGAACTCTGTCTCCCTAACTCCAAATTTACCTGCCTTGATAACTCTTGATTATCCTTCAAGTTTTGGCTCAAGTATTGCCTCCTTTGAGAATCCTCCAGTAAACACTGCTCTCTATCTCTCTGCTTTAGAAAACCAGGGTGGAGACCCTCTTCTGGGTTCCTACAGCATTCTATGCTTCTCTCAACCAGAACAGCCAGTTAATTGGGTTATTGAAGGTATTTGTTATAAAGCAGGGTGTGAGCTTTATTCATCCTCTAACTTGTTTATTCATCCATTTATTATTCATCAAAAATATGTTGGGGACTTCTTAAGCTAGCATTGTGAAAAAGACACAAATTTTTGCCTTCACAGAGCTTACAGTCTAGTGTGAGAAATGAATAGACAATTGCAATAAAGTCTGGTTAAGTGCTATGATGGCAGAAGCACAGGATGCTTAAGGAAGCACATGGGGAGGGCACTTAACTTGGACCAAGATGGAGGAAAACAGAGAGAAAGTGAAGAGGGATTTAGGAAAACTTTTTGAAAGAAGTATTTTCTAAACAGAGACTTTATTCATTCAACAAATGTTTATTGAGCACTTACCATATGCCAGGTACAATTGAGAGAGATCAGAAAACAAAAGACAAAGATCCATGCCCTGAAGAGCTTAGATTTTTTGTGCAGGGAAACAGGAAAGAAATAATCATTACAAATCATTGAATTATACAGTATGTCAGAACATGACGTGTGCTATGCATAAGAGAAAAAAAATGTAGGAGCAAGTTAAGAGGGATTTGGAGTCGGGGAGTGCTGGGTAGTTGTTGGAGAGGCCTACAGGATCAGTGACCCTTGATGAAGTGAGGCATTTGGGAGTGACATATTCTAACCACTAGACCATCAGGGAGTGTCAAGTCAAGTGTTTGTAATGACAGGGGGTACAGGGCACATGGTGGAGTCTGAGGCACAGAGGCTCTCATTAAAGGTCATAGGACATTGAAGTTAAAGGAGGAATATATCAATCAGGATCAAGCAGGAAACAAATGACATACATCAGGATTATTTAAGGATGGTTTGATACAAGAGATATGGGTGTAAAGGTATGGGAAGGGTGTAAGGAAATCACAAGGGATAAGGAAGTGCCCAGGGTGAAAAACTGGAACTCCATTATCACCCGGCACTGAGGGATGAGGGAAGTAACCAGACCACAAAGAGGAAAGGGCGGTAGGAAGAGGACGCCCTAACAGGAACTGTGATTAAGGAATCAGCCAGCCTTCAGCAACCTCACAGGCAGCAGTCAACAACCTCACAGAATTACCACTCTGAACCCACTCTCCTTCCTTCTTTTGATGTCTGGTTGCTTCTCCCCATTGATGGAATCCAACTGGAAGCCAAAGACCATGGAAATAGATGGGGAATGGACTCAGAGGGAAAAATGGAAGATATCCATACAAGGAAATGCTGAGGAGTTTATTCTTGTGAGTGAGAGGCTCATATGTCATTAATGTGCTTAAAAACAGGTGTTTAGTCAAACGAATGAAAAAAGAAGAGGATTTGATATGTGGTTATAGAGAAGATTAACAATACCTACTGTTGGTGGAGCAGATTGTTGAAGTAGAACCGAGTAGGGAGTAATAAACATTTGCCACGATTGTCCATGATTCAGTGTCTGGGACACAAAACCACTATTACAACCCTGCTTAGAACAGTGCTGCAAAATATTGCTTATTTGTTTTTTGCATTTGTGTTTAATTGCCAGTGTTATGTTGGTGGTTGAAACCCTTCCATATCTGGCTCTTGTTCATCATTAAAAGGACCCTCTTCTTCATCAGCAGGAGAGTGGAATTCAGGTAACGTACTAACACTCAGCAACAAATGGTGATGTGATCTGGAGGAAATTAGCCCGCACGCCAAGAAAAAATTAAAGATATAGAAAATTCAGAAGGAAGAAAGAATGGGCTTCTTTGCATTGGTTTGACGGCCTTCTCACAATCCATATTTCATTTGTAACTGATAGCATTCATATGTATTTGAAAAATCAGATTATATCAGGATGTCTTTGTGGAATCAGAACGGTGATGCAGCTGGCAACAAATGTACTTTGACAGGACACGGATGAATCTTCTTTCCCTGACCCTGGTTTATGACAATGAATAAAGCCAAGAAAATGAAACTGACAAAGCAAAATGTCAGAGTAAGAACAGGGCGCAAAGCTGTTTTATTTTGTTTGAATGCTATGAAAATGGGATGCTCATTGATTTTATGGTCAGATTTACTGGTCTGATTTCCTTGACTTAGCTCTTTCTTTGCCATGTCATCTTGCCTTCTATTAAAGAAGCTGTATCAAAGCTGCCCATCTAGAAAATAGCCAACATTCTAATTCCATTGCTAAGGCTGAGTGGAGAGTTTGCATAATTTATGAGACATTTTAGTGACTAGAAATAAGACTCAGTGTGTGCCTGTCCTTTATCTGTCAAATGGGTACAGTGTCATGAAGGAACCATCTCCTCTGGATCTCTCTTTCTCTCTGAACTTTTCTCCCTGTGGGAAAGCTCATCGGGGTAAAATGGGTTGGAAGTCTGGGGAGCATCTTTTCCATGGTTTGAACTGGAGGGAGTTCCAGAGAGTGATGAGTAATAAGTGGACACTTGTTTCCAACTGACCACTGGTGCCAGGGGCTGTAGCTGAGAGGCACAGTTGAAAACCGGAAAGGAAAAGACTGAGAAGTAATAGCTATGAAGAAATCATCAGCAAGCAGAAATCAATCAGCAAGCAGATTGGAAATGGTGAATGGGCGGTAGCTGATGAGGGAAAAGAACAGTCAAGTCTTAGTCGATAGAGGTGGGAATAGAAAAACGGTGCAAGTAAAGTTTTACTTTGGCCCTTAAATTTCTGACTTTAGAGGAGTGTCAGTGGCTGCTATTTGGAGCACATTATGAACAGATGTTTTCCTGTGGATTTTTAGAATGGGATTTTGAAGGGCTGTGGACCAGAGTAAAAGGACTGATGTAGTGTGAAATTGGAGTTGTAAGTGATTAACAAAATGGAAAGTTTCTGCCCTGTAACTGGTAAATGACCTTGCAAGAGTCTATATTCCACGGTGATATGCAAATATTAACAGTTTACAAGTAGTTAAGCATATCAGATAGACTTCCCATATAAACCACACAAATTCGATTTCATGCAGGAACGTATAAGGTGGCCTAGCATTACTAATATTGCTATTTACCACCTAACTATTGCTACTTTCCTTCTCAAGAATCCATTTTATGTAGCCAAACTACTATAGGGAATTGCACCCCATATCCTAACATTTGACTATGTAGAGCAGTGGCATTTCTCTAAAAGGTGAAGGAGTTTCTTCAGAGGCTGACAATTTACAATTAGAGCATTCATGGTGTGGAGGGAGTTGTAAAGCCATCTAATCCTATTACTCATCTGCTGCTTAAATGTCTTCTATAGCAGTGGATTTTTAATGGAATTGTACCAAGGAATAGAGACAATAAGTATTTACATTAAAAAAGTATTTACTGAGAATCTACCTTGGGCTAAGCACTGTGCTAGGAATACAGGGGAAAATAAGACAGATATCATACCTGCCTTCGTGGAACTTGCAACGGAAGAACACAAATAATTAAAAGGTAACCCAATAGAGAAATGCATTGATTTCAGAGAATCACAAGGACTATGAAAAAATAAAGTCGATTGAATTACAGTTAAAATTAAGTCTCTAAAAATGTTTGCAAAACCCTCAGACATTCTTACCCACAGCAAGAGTGCAAACATAATTAATGATATTGGAGCATGTGAATCTCCCATTAAAGCTGAATATAATGCTCCAGATGAAAACAGAATTGCATAAGGGAGCACCTCTGTCCTTAGTTTATACGGGCAAAGTGATGACTCTGAAGCTGGATGGAGGAGGGAACTAGATATCCATTCATTTGTCACATATTCATTGAGTGCCTTCTATGTGCCAGGCACTGCAGGAAAATTAGTCCACGGGACAGAGGCTTTTCGGTGTTCACCATGGTATCCTTTTGAACAGTGCCTGGCCCAGGGTAGGTGCTGTATTAGTCAGAGTTCTCCAGAAAAACAGAACCAATAGGAGATTTGTTAGATAGACAGATATAGATATAGATATATGTGTATATTATATGAATTGCCTCAGGTAGTTATGGAGCCTGAGAAGTCCCATGGCCTACCATCTAAAAGCTGGAGAACCAGAAAAGCCAGTGGTGTAATTCAGTCCAAGTCCAAAAGCCTGATAACTAGGAGCACCAATGTCCGAGGGCAGGAGAAAATGGATGTCTCAGCTCAAACAGAGAGAAAATTCACCCTTCCTCCACCTTTTTGTTCTATTCAGGCCCTCAGAGGATTGGTTGATGCCCACCCACATTGGCAAAGGCAATCTTCTTTACTCATTGTACTGATTCAAATGTTAATGTCTCCCAGACACATTCACACAGACACACCCAGAAATAATATTTTACCAGCTATCTAGGTATCCCTTAGCCCAGTGAAGTTGACACATAAAATTAACCATCATAGGTGCTTACTATATTAATTAAATGAATAAATACAATACACTGGGAAATCAACAATAAATAAGTTTATTACTTTACTATAGCAAATCTAGGAGACAGAAGATTTTCAATCTTTACAGATGAGGAAATTGAGCATTAAAAAGCTAAAATAGTTGGTTAAGATTGCATAGTTAATGAGAGGGCAGATCTGCCTGACTCTATTGTATATACTTACATATCTAAGCATGAAAATAGATTTTGGAGAAGCAAGTTTCTAATACAAACCAAGACATTGCACTCCTCAGCTTAATTCTTTTTTTCAATGATTTCCTGTAGCTTTGAAATTTAGGTCCATAAACATTAGATCTAACATGGACTCATCCAGGATCTGGTCCCTGCCTAAATCTAGTCTCCTTTCTAAACATTCATATCAACCTCTTCTCTTGAAATTCCTTCAGTCTATCACATAAATCTCTTTGCCCTGAGAGTATCACATTTCTTACCACTTCCATGCTTTTCTACATACTATTCCTCTGCATGGAATGTCCTTCACTCCTTCTTTTGCTTTTAAAATTCCTGCTAATCCTCCAAAACCTAGCTCAAGAGCCACTTTCTACAGCAAGCCTTCTCCGTACCCGAAGAGAGCATGAGACATTCCTCCTCTATGATCCTATAACTCTCTACACATCCCTCTACCATGCAACTTAAACAATTCTCAAATTGTTCCTTGTCCTGATCTATCTGCCAACAAGACTTTGAACTCTTAGAAGACTGGATCTATATTTTATTTCATTCCTGTATTTTCCTCACATAGCAAAGTGTATGGTATGGCAGGCATTCAATTAATATTTAATTGAGTAGAGGAGGAATCAACAGATGAATCCTGGAATGAATAACCAAGACTGTGGTGCCTGTGAGGATGAAACACTTAGAATGACTAAGGTATTAGGAGGTAGTTAAAAAGATCAGGCATCAGCCAGTTATCAGAACTAAGGGATACACAAAGGAAGGGAGAAGCCCGCCAGGAGCAAAGGTCAGGTGCTTTTGAGTTCCCATGCTATAATACAATCTTTTTAAATCCCAGGTGCCAAGTGGGAGGCTATGGTGAGGATGGGTGGAGAGATTATTTGTATTTGGCAGGTTGGAAATCAGTTGACCCAGCTCTGAAGGGGAGAAGGGATTGAGAATTGGCCATGATAAAATTGTGACTTATGTAGGCTTTTTTCACTCCTCTCCCAGGTTCTCTTGAAACCCTGCACTCTTTTGAAGAGGTTTTACTACAAGCTGAATTGCTTAAAGCTACACTCAGAGACTGTTCCACTGTCACTGGAATGAATTACCCCTTCACGAATTTGGTACCCAGAGAACATCTCTTTCTCTTTGGAGCTCTTCTGGATATTGATTTTGACTCAGACTTATCTTACCAAAATAAAACAGAAAGCTCCCAATCAATTTTTGTTTTAGTTGGAAGCAATATAGCTTTTCAAAGTAGATTTTTTTTTTCCAGTGGTGCAAAATACAAAAGGTGAGAAAGGCCTAAGATTGAGAATTTCAATCCTTTTGAATTTCATCACTTTGTTTATATATCCATCTTTCCCCAGTCCTTAAGCAGTATTGTTCTCTTTCTCCTGTTCTGCTATGTGCAGCCATGCTTTGCTCCTAGCAGGTGCCCCCCAAATAGTAGTCAAACAGAGTTAAAATGATGACAGCCATAACCATGTAGTGGAAGCAAGTTAGAGATAATTAAGAAAGGTATAAGTCTATTTTCCTTAATTTACTTCAAAGGCTGGCAGATTTAGACCATAAACTCTGAAGCCCAACTCCCTAGGTTCAGATTCTGGCTCTTCCATTTACCAGCTATGTGATCTTGGACAAGATACTTACCTCTCTGTGACTCAGTGACCTTGTCTGTAAGATGGAACTCGTACTCATAATGTTCTTGTGAGAATTAAATGAATTAATATATATCAGGTAATGGAAGAGGGTCATTACATATTAAGATCAATGTAAATGCAAGGTATTTGTACATTATGGAACCCCTCCCAACTTTTCTGTGAATTTTCTTCCCTGGAAATAATGTTTAAAATGGGAATGTGGATTATCTTATTTACGTATTAATTTGTTTGTTTGTTTATAAACTTCCCTTTGTAGAGCTACCGTGTTACCCACTAGCCTTTATTAAAAAATGGCACATTCTCTTTGCTGAAATAACAAATGGATTATGCACAAGGAAGTCCTATAAAATAGTGACGACTCAAAGACTGTAAGTGACCAAAGACGTAATCAATTTAAAGCAATTTGAATTTAAAATAGGTTTGGATTAGGAAAATTTAAACTAGCAAAGTGTGGACTATTCATGCACCTTTCTTCTACTTCATTCCACATTGAATTATCAGCAAAGAAACTCAGCCATTGTAGGGTAGAGGGGAAGACCAAGGTCTTGAAATTTATGTAAACCTGGCCTTGAATTCTTGCTCTGTAACTTTGTATGAACATGGGCATAACATGAAATTTCTCTGAGCCTAGTTTTCCTCATTTATAATTATAATAAATTCATAATAGTAATATGATTCATTATAATTTAAGGAATGATTTTTAGGCTCACAGACTATACACACACACATACATGCACACTACATACATATATTCATACATGAACATATTTAGACACTTGTATGAATCTACACACCATCATTACAAGTTAATCATTACTATTTCAGTTTTATAGATGCTTTCACCAACATTCAAACATGTTAAGCAATTTGCCAAACTCACATAGCTAAGAATTGACAGATCTAGGATCTGGACCTAAATGTTTCTGGCTGTGAATCCATGATCGCTTGTTTTATTATGCTGCCTCTTGTTAGAGAGCTGACTTGAGGATTAAATGCAGTAACATATAACATATCTAGTATGAGGTCCAGCATACGGTAGATTCCCAACTAATATTAGTTACTTTACAATTCTTAAAATTACTAGAATTCTTTGTAAATGTGATGAAGATGACATTAATGATAACAGAAACTAATATTTATTATTTACCATCTATGAAGCACTATACTTATATGTTTTGCACTTGTTAACTCATCCAATCACCACAATCCAAGGACAGGAGCATTGTTATTATTATCACCATTTTCAAGATTAAAAAAAGAGAGAAGATGGGCCAGCCCTGGTGTCCTAGTGGTTAACTTCAGTGCACTCCGCTTTGGTGGCCTGGGTTCAGTTCCCAGGTGTGGACCTACACCACTCTTCTGTCAGTGGCCATCCCTGGCCACAGCTCACATACAAAAAATAGAGGAAGATTGGCAACAAATGTTAGCTCAGGGGGAATCTTTCTCAGCAAAAAAGAGGACGATGGATAGATGATAGCTCAGGGCAATCTTAGCACAAAAAAAAAAAAAAAAAAAAAGAGAGAGAGAGAGAGAGAAGAATGAGGTGCAGGTGAGGGAGGGTTAGAACGTTTCCAGTATCATCCAAGACTTAAATCCAGGACTGTGTGATTCATCCACATCTAGCAACCATCTTGCCTGTAAGTGTTTCAACAAAAAAAATCCCTTGTCAAATTTCTGACTTATTTTAAGCTCTGTATAGAGAGCTAAGTACCCAAATACTAAACTGAATGAGAAATAGATCTCATCCTTGAGTTAACAGTCTAGAAGGTCACACAGACCTCTCAAGCAGAGATGGTGAAACTGCAGACCAAAAAATATTAAACGGATCCCCCAAATATATCCATCTAGCATGTGTTCTTGCTAGACAATCTGGGGCTTTTTCTAAACCATCAAGCTGCTCTCCCTCTATAATATTCTGCGCAAATTGGTATGAAGATTCTCCTTGTCCCATACATACCATTTAAAACATTTAATTGAAGCTCTTCCCTCTGCAGTTTGTATATGAATGTTAATGTAACAGATTTTGCTCCTTCTAGTCCCCTTAGAGTCCTCACCACAGAGAAAAGATATAAATACACTTTCCAACATTGCTGAGGTAGCCCCACAATACTAGTCACTCTGTCTCATTCTGGTGGCTGTATATTTGCTAAATGGCACGATGTTGGCACTCTTCTTAGATCTGCAAACTTAGAAAAGTCACTTATCCTCCCTACGAAAGCCCCAGTTTCACAAAACAGAAAGTACAATATCTATCTCAGGAGTGTTTTGAAGACTATATGTACTAATGGAAGGAAAAATTCCCACATGGAGTTTCAGGCTCAAGTGATTTGGATAGTAAAAGTGTAGATTAATTTAACTGAATATATAAATTTTAATTCAGGAAATAGTTATATAGAGTACCAACATGTACCAGGATCTGCAAATAAATACACCAAAAGAGATTATACTTGTTCTAAATTAATTTGTTGTGTGCAGAAAATAAAATTAAATATATTTAAATAGTTTTATTTATGCTTTACTTAGAAAGTTACATCACATTTTTTCAGGAAGGAATATCAGGTATGGGCTGTGTCAGCGGGGGTCCTGGCAGGAAGAACATGGTGCCCTCAAACTGTACAGTTTAAGGAGAGTTGGAGGAAAGGACTATTTACTAGTTTTAAGGAAAGCAACCAGGGACAGTGCAGTGTACCAAGGCGAGAAAGTCTGAGGGGTCTTCACTATTCATGAAGAGACAAGTAGAGGGAGCACAACTGGACCCTGGAGGGGTGGCTGGGGGGGGTTGTCTGATATATGTGTGTCCTCAGTAGAGGGATGTAGGGGACCATGATGATGCGACCTCACTCTGTGTCTGCCCTCTCACCTTCTTCCAATGTCCTCCATTGACTGAGCCCGACCTGAAACCAACCCAACTTCTCCTAAGGGAGAAGTATAGAGGTCAGTATTCTGGGAACCAGAGCAGAATGGAGAAAGGCAGACAGTGATAGTGGATCTGGAGGGGCAAATGAAAGATAATCAGGACAGAAGAGAAGGTTCAGCAACAGAAATAAGGAGATAACCATAAAGCCTTGGAATATATGTGAAAGGAAGGGGATGTTTAAAATGTTATAGGGACACAGACAAAGGCAATCTAAATATGTGTTCCTCAAGATTATCTTCTGCTCTGTGTTCACGGTTTCATTTCCTTGAGGCTCTTTGGGCTCATGACTTCTGAAACATTGAAAGAGCCCTGGACTACAGTAAGAATGTCTTCATATCTGGTCCTGGGTCTCTTCAGACGCCTATAATTCAAAGATCCAAAGACTAACTTGCTGTCCCAACCTAAATGGCCCCATGTGATGTTTGGGAAGTTCCTTACTTTTTCTGGAACTCAGGCGAGGTCATCTATAAAATAACTGAGCTGAACACGTTGATCTCTAAGACAGATTCAACTTCTAGGCTACTATACTGAAATGTATGGCTTGGATAGCTGCAGGGCAGGACTAGAAAGGGTCTAATCATAAGGCAAACATGATTACATTTGCTCAAGGGGGTTAATGTTAGATAGAGGTGGTAAAAAGTGAAGCTGTTCCTATTGCTATCTTTAATACATGCCTGGTGATTTTAAGTGATTGAAACTTTGTACGGAGTCATCCACACAGATACTTTCTAATGATAATAACACAATTAAAAATCATTGACATCCTCCATTTAGACACCTTTCTACAATTAACATATTGCTGGTGTGAGTTTCCCTATATAGCTCTTCTCTGGCCACCTTTCAATCCACGTGGAAGACAACTGGAATTAAGTCTGCAATTAAATTTTTACAAGAGACTGCATCCAATGCTTTGGTGAAGTCAGCAGCTCTTTAACACAGTCTCGATTATGCTGTCCCCTAACAGAAGGTTAGTATATCCCACAAGGCTCTCATGTGATCTTTTGCAGACATGCTCGTGGCTTTCGGTCTAAACACAATTTCGTTGAGTGTTCTCAAAGCGTCAGGCAGTGGGACATCTGCTTTTACCCTCTTGTACTTACTGATTCTTCAGAACAGCTCAGTGAGGAACGAGATGCGTTTTCTCATTTATAGACGAGCACAACGAGTCCTTCTTTCTTTTGCACGTTCTGTCCTTCCTGCCCAGAGAAGCTCTTTTCTCCAGTTTCTTTGGCTGATCAGCTCCTTACTCATCTTTCAAAATTTAACATGTGTTACCATCTTAAGATACAGAGGATAGGCATGCGGAATAGTGCATAAGAGTGAGATTTGGAGCTAAGTCGCTTGAGTGTGAATGTGAACTCTCCTATTTACTAGCTATGTGATTGTGGTCACATAGCTTAACATCTCTGCTGAATGGGGAAATTTGGAATATATACTGCATTTATCATTATCCTTTGTGCACAGATGTGTTATTTCTGAAAAATGCTTCTAAAGAGAGGTGAAATGCCCTTTGTTCTCCATTAGTCCTTCCTGCTGGCTGGGATGAGGAAGTAATGGATGGAGCTACAGCCACCATGTCACATACTGAAGTAGCTTGGGATGTAAGACCACACACTGTAGAAAACAAAATGGAAGGTGTCCAGGTCCTTGTTATTGTGTACAACCTACCCATGGACATCTATGCAAATGAGAGAGAAAACAAAAAAAAAGCCTACTATATTTAAGCCACTTTTTTTTTCTTGGTGAAGAAGATTGGCCCTGAGCTAACGTCTGTGCCAATCCTCTTCTATTTTGTATGTGGGATGCCACCACAGCATGGCTTGATAGCAGTGTGTAGGTCCACACCCGGGATCTGAACCTGCAAACCCCAGGCCACCAAAGTGGAGTGTGCGAACTTAACCACTATGCCACCGGGCCAGCCCCTTAAGTCACTTTTATTCAGGATTTTCTGTCATTCGCAGTTAAATCTATTCATATGACTAAGAACAAAGGAAGGGAATCAAGGCTGAAAGTGCAGCCAGGAATAAGAAATGTGCATTTTTTAGGGTCATTTATGCTGGCTTATTGAAGATCAGAAACAAATTCAGATCTATTGATGAAGCACATGCATGCCAGTCTTAGCATTGTCTAGAAGGCCCAGAATTCTGGGATGCTCATTTTCCTATCCAGCATCTCTTTTCTTCAGAGAAGACTTAGCTGATTCCACCCCATTCCTGAGAAGACAAGGTTCTCTACAATTGGGGATTAATTTCTGTGTTTGTATCCGCCTTTTCTCCCAGACAGCAAACACTGTGGTCACAGGGTGCCCTGTCTGTCTTCATTTTGGTGACTACCGAGCAGTCTGCAAAATGTCTGGCTCGTGGAAAACACTAAATAATATTTGTTTCCATATCCACGTATCTTTTGGGAAACTTTCTTTTTTTAAATCTCATATTCAAATTAAACACAATCATCAAAAATATGTTTAAATGAACGAATAAAAGAAAATGTGCTTGATACTCTACTATGAGTGGTGGGAACATTTTCTCATTTAATCCTCGTGACAACTCTGAGGTGAATATCATAATTTTACAAATAAAAGCACCTGAATCATGAGACTAACAAGTAACTGACACTGGACTGAACCATGGGTCTGTCAGTCTCATGCATTATGTTATTACTCTCTAATTCTCCAGAAGGTTCAGAGGATGAGAAACCCCAAGAAGCTACAAAATGCCCCCCGTCTTCCCATCCCCTACACACAGTCTTGGCAGCACAGTGTCTTCTCCCCAGAAGAATCAGACCAAGGGGCATCCTCAGAATCAGAGCTAAAGTGGATTCTGTAATCAAAGCTTTGAGTATATTTGATATAATATGCTATAGAAATTCTAATTTGTATACATATATATTAAAATTAGAATAATAAAAAAATGCATATGTAACACAAATATGTACATATATACACACAAACATATAATTTTTTTCAAGAGATAGCATACCCTTCCCTAGTAGCTATATTTAGCGTATTACAGAGCAGATGGGAACAAAGGACAGTGAAGAGATTAACTGGCTACTTCCCCACACCAGAAATAAAAGCATGCAGTCCTCTTATGGCAAGGGAGTGGATTCTTCTTTTTTTAGCATCAGTTCACCAAAAGATGCTGGACTGGGTTCAGGTTTCTTGGTTTCTTGATCCAAATGGCATTTATCTTTCCCTTTGTCTCATGAGACAGGATAGTGCTGTGATCTAATGGAGTTACATCATGTGGATTCCAGTCAAGTTCCACCACTTACTGGCCCTCATGACCACGGGAAGGTTATTTAAAATTTGGACTTTAATTTTCTCTTCTGTGCAAATGGGGATAATAAGAGCACATAACTCTCAGAGTTATTCTGAGGATTAAATTGGATAATGCAGATAAAGGTCTTGGATCTTCATGGGTTGTTTAAATATACCGCCCTCCCCACATGTTTACTTCCCTATTTCCAAAGACAGTCAGAAACCAAGAAGTGCCATAATGTAGGCTGGGCAGGCAAATGTAGATCATTTCCAGGACTTTAGTAGAAGCGATATACACAGTATCTAGGAAAGCACCTGGTGCATTGTGTGTGCTTTCTCTCCCATTTTCATGAGAAAATAATTCCTAGAATGTAGCCTGGAAGCAATTAGCTAATGAGGAATGCAGGCTGTGAGAAGGTGGGTTTCAGCCAATCCTGAGCATGACAAGGACTATGTCACCAGGGTTAGAAAGTCTCCAAATCTTCTAAGACTGTGGAGTGAAGCTTTCAAAAATGGTGTCCCCTGCCTCCTACAACCTTGGTAAAATCTGCTATTGGGTTTGTATTTTGTCTGTGGAAGGGGGTATTGAGAGGGTAGATAAAGCTGATTCCATATCCTTGACTATGTTTCTCTCAGGGCTGTTGGCTGACCCCCAGCCAAGCCTGCAGGTATCCCCTGAGTCCCATTGAGTTTCAGGGCTTCTCTCAATAAAGAAGGTGTGCACACACTCATCTGCACATCGACACATCCATACATGCTTGGACTCTTTGACTAGGGAAAGTGGTGTTTTCCTCACTCTGCTCTAATCATTTTTTTCTGAAGTTTTCCCAGTTAATAAGAATCCAATGTCTGGCTATGGAATTAGACATAGCTGTACTGAGATCTCATCCCTGTCGCATCTTAACTGTGTGATGACGGTCACTTAGCCCTGTGAGCTTCTGCATGTGTGGAATGGTGGTATTGATCTTTATGTCTATCACGAAATTGTAATGACAAGGAAGTAAAATGGAAAAGACTGAGGTCATAAACTAGAGATATTATGCAAATATTAATCATAAATATAATTATTCGAATTCTACCCATCCTTTGGGGCCTAGCTCAAAAACTCTGCTCTTTTGAAGCCTTCTTTGATGACTCCAAGTAACAATGACTGGCCCTTCTTGGAACTCCTACTGAATAATATACACTTTGTACCAACTGACTTGTTCTCTAAGTATTTTCCGTCCATTATTTTGTCCTCCCTAAGCTGTACCTACTCTCATTTTAGGTAGAAAATGTGTCATTTCTGACTCAGTCGAGTTCTCCCCAATGTCTAAGCAATGCTTAGTTCTCTTAGGAATTCAATAAGTATGTAGTTGACAGAGTTTAAGATTTAAATTGATTTTGCAGCCCAACCTCTTAGCACAGCGTGCAAAGACTAGGATACCTGTGTAGGTGTATTATTCACCATTCTCATAGCCAGCATTCCAGTTGCAGCTAAGGAGTTACCAACTCCTGGATACAATGCCCTTCCGCCAGTTGCCTTGGCCCATGCTATTCGTTTTATCAGAAAGATTCTTCCTATCTTTTCCACTTATAAACTCTAACTCTTCTTTCAAGGCTCATAAGAAATCTTATTTTCTTTTGCTGATCCTCCTCAGGCAGCATCAGTTGCTACCAGGGCATGTCATCAGTGTCCACGCTGATGTCCCCATCAATTAAAACAATTTATACATCACAATACAGTTATTTCATGTTCATCTTCATTTCTTAACTCTGACCTTCTCAAGGACAGAAACCACTGTTTTTTAATTTTTTTTTTCTATTTAGCACATCACATAGCTTGTACTCAATTATATTTGTTAAACTGGATTGATTTGATTTTCCATTTTGGACTTTAAAAAAATCTGGGATGAACATTTTGCACCAATGGGTTAGCATTTGGATACCGACATCTTATTCTTTCTGACTGCTAAATGTCTGTCACTTTCTCAAATTTAGGCTAACATCTGGCTTATCTTTAGGCTGATTTATCAGATTGCTTCCCCACCAGATGTGTGGCAAGCAGCTGGCAGACCCTATCAGTTTGACTGCTCCTGGTTCCATCTAAACCTGTCACTTCAGGTGCCTTTAGGACTACAAATATTAAATTTGATCCTGCTTGAGAATCTCAGAGCATGGTCAGAACTATTAAACTCACTGTAAATCTGAGAAATGCTAAAACTCTTATTTTTTATTTACATATGGACACAGTTGACTTCTTCCAGAATTGAGCTAATAAAAAAGATAAATGCACAATCTTGAATCAGAAAGACCTTGGTTCTGGCTTTTATTAAGTTTTTGACTTTGGGCAAGTCACTTAATCCACTGAGCTACAGTTCTTCCCTCTGTAAAATGGGGGATAAGATAGACGTAAGGATTACGTGATGATGTTTATAAAGTTCTTAGCATAGTACTCAGCACATAATAAAATCTCAAAAAATGATAACTCTTATTATGGCAATGATTCACCGTAACATTCTCTCAAGGCTACTATGTCCTAGGCTTGTGTTAGGAATTGACATAGACCTATGAAAGCAGAGAAGACTAAAGGGATTCTTGTCCTCAAGGACTTGAGTCATGTTGGAGCAATAGTAAGATAAGTTTACAAATATATAGCAGGGTGAGTTGAGAGCAACACTGGAGATATACAGAGGGTGGAGGAGCACAGAGGACAGAGAAATAATCCAACCTAATGAGTTAAGGAAAAGTCCCTGGATAATGAGGCAGTTTGAGGGACAGGAGAGTGCCCACACAATCTGAGTAACTTTGACCTCTTCAGATATCCTCCACTCCCTCAATGGGAGTCAAAAGGGCCCCTAGCCATGGGGAGTGAGTACGCCCCATCTCCGACAAGGGTCAAGAAAGACCCCAGCCACACACTCTTCAGGCTCACTAACACTCACAGCCCTGCTGCCACTACAGATCTGAATCTAACAGAACTCACCTCCTGTTGCATTCTATCACTAATTTTGTCCTTCAGTGCGAGAAGTCTTGGATTCATAGGTCACCCTCATCTCCTATGTTTTTATCTCCATGAAGCTGAATCTCTTACTCCATTCTCTTTTTCACCTTTAAATACTTCACTAAACTCTCTGAAATTCACGTTCTATCATCAGTAAAATCTCCTATATCCTCAAACTCTTCTCTGAATGTGTTTTTCAACTTTTTGCTCTTACAGAAAACTAGCTGTCCCCCACCCGCCAAGGCCTCTGATTCCCATCCAGCCCTTGCAGTTGGTGATCTTTTAAGTCTCATCCGGGCCTTGTACCACTGGGCTGAGAGCTGGGGTCAGTGTCTTCCTGCTTCTCATTGGCATTTCCAGACCATTCTCACACCTTACTCTAGTGGTGTGCTGGAGCTGGCTTAAACCTGTCTGTGAAAGCTGATTGTGCACATTTCTCCCAACTCTGTGTTTGGTAATATACTTTAAGTAGCTTGGAGGCACCATGATGCAATTTACATCATGGAAATTGACATGCACTACAAATCAGGATTATTTTGTTTTGTTCTCCTCAGAGCTGGTTGTTACACATTTATGGGCACATTGCTGCCATACTCCTTGAAAACCCCCAGCTTTGGATCCTACCACCCTTCATTCCTTGTTCATTGTCATTCTATCCAATATTACTCTGTCTTAGCACTTGGATATTTTAATATATAAGTGGATAGATAATATTTCTAATATTCTGATCACCTCTCAGCTGTATGACCTCCATCCTCTCTTCCAAAGATACTGTCCTCCACTCTATCTTAGCCACTTTGTACCTAGATCTCCATAAATTTTATTTTCCATACCTGCAAATTCATGCATCTGCTTTCTGGCACCATTTCCTAATCTCCCAGCTTACTTCCTCTAGTACTCCCAATGCCAATAATTGTTTCACTTCACCAGGACCTCCTATCCCTTTATCTAACCACTTCGTCTCTGTCCCTTGCCCATTTGACGTCCTATATTCCTTCCTTACACAGATTAAATTCCGTGGCCAACATGCTAATCACTTCTTTGCATACAAGCTTGACTTCCTGACTCCTCTCATTGTTTGCAGAATTCACTTGGCAAAACCCTTGTTAAATCCAACTCTGGACTTATTCTGTGCCTATACCTAGCCACTGACTGTGGCTAGAGAAAAAAATACACAACCAGACTGAATAATCTCTCTTTAAATTATGATTATGGACTTCAGGTTAGCTCATATGATTGCCAGACATTCTGATGCATCCTTAATCCACTTGTTTTCCCACAATCCTTGCAATTCTTCTCTCTCCTATATCAACATCTTGTTTGTATTTCTTCCGTAATGAAACAAAAAAACTTTTGTAACTCATCTTCACCTTACAGCTCCCATTTTAGTTCTTAGCTCCCTTTACATTTAATTTTCTTCAAAGAATTACCTGTACTTATCTCTGGCACTTTCCCTCAGTTATAAACTAGTCCAAACAGACTCCTATCCTCACCATGCTGCCAAAACTGCTTAAATAAAGACTACCTATGACATACTTGCCAAATCCAATGGTCAATTTTCAGTTCTTTTATATTTCATGAATTATCAGCATCATATCACCACCTCATCCATAATAATGCCATGAATTCTCATATTTCCTCCTACCTTATTTTTGCTCCTTTTCAGTTCCCGTTCCTAGATAATCCACTTCTGTCTGACCTCATAAGACTTGAGTACCTCAGGGCTTAGTCTTTGGTCTTCTTTCGTCTCTAGGTTCTCACTTTCTTGATGATCTTCTCTAGGCTCATGTCTTTAAACACCATCCATATGGCAATGACTCTCTACTTTATTGTTTCAGCTTAGAACCCTCTCCTGAACTCTAATCTCATATCCAACCACCCACACAACACCTGCACTGATATTTGATAGACATCTCTAAGCTAACACGCTGCAAACTGAACTCCTGCTCTTGATTGGGGAAATTACTCAGGACAAAAAATTCAATTTACCCTCGTTGCTCTGTTTCATTCACACCCTACTGCCATTCCATCATGCGGTTCTGCAGCCTTGATCTCCAAATATATCCAGAACTTGATAACCTTTCTCACCCCCACCAGACTCATTTTCATTTCTTGCCTGACTACTCCAGTAGCCCCTCCTTGATCTTCCTGCTTCCACCCTTGCCTCTTTGCAGCCTCTTCTTAAATTAGCAGCCAGAATTATACTTTTAAAGCATAGATCATATCTTGACACAACTTTCCAGTGGCTTCCAAAGTAGAAGAAAGGTTCCTTGCTTTGGCAGATAAGTACCTTCTCAATTTGCCCTCATTCATCAATCTGATTTCACATTTACTGTGCTCCCTTTAATTCACTGGGGACTCCTTGCTTACTAGAACATATTGAGCACAAATCCAACTTGGAAACTTTACGGTAGCTCTTCTCTCTGCCTGGAACAGTCTTCCACTGGTCCTCTGCATCTTCCAAGCTACCTTCTCCACCTCCTGAAGGTCTGTGCTTAAATGTCAGTTTCCCAGTGAGACCTACCCAGACTACTTACAGTTACTACCCACCCCTCCCCCTAACCCCGCCTCAGGCACCTGCATTGCCCACATGCAGCTCTCTCTCTCTCTTTTATCATGGCACTTATAATGTTCTATTATGCTAGATAATTTCCTTATTGATTATGTTTGTTGTCTGTGTCCCCCTGACACAATATAATCTCCAAAAGGACAGGGCATTTTTTTATGTTTTTTTTTTTAACTTCTAATTTGTGTCTGACATATTCCAAATGTCTTCTGGAAAGTGTTTGGCATATGGTAGACTCAAAAATATTTTCTGAATGAATAAATACCTTAGACAAAAATTTTAAAAATGTACAAGTGTTATCAGAGAAAGCTATCTCTTTCTTTTAATTCCAATACTTTTTCAGGTCTTCAAATACTTTATTATTTAGTGATTTCATTGCCTGTTTTTATGCCATTAAAAAAACCCATGTTAGAAGCTGCATCTCGGATTTTTTTTTATTTGTCTAAATTTTTGTTAAATTTTCTGTTATCTCATAATGAAAATATTTTTCAAAAAATACTGCCATCATATATTGGACACTAGCAACTTCCAATTATGCATTAGAAAAACAAATTTCACTGGAAATCAGTTTATTTAGTTGCAAATTGAGCATAATATCAACTTAAATTTATTTTTCTTTTAAGAATTAAACAAAATAAAAGAAAAAATTGTGGCATAAATTAGGTATTTAGGATATGGTAGAATTTAGTAAATAAACATTAAATATTAGGTGAAAGAATGAATAGATGAATAAATTATTTTGCCAATATAACTAAAATATGCCTTTTTAATGAAACTTTATGGGAATTTCTTTGGAAATAAATTAAATATTAAAAATAAATTTTATTAAAGTTATTTTATTTTGCATTTTGAATAAAGTAAAAGCCAGTTATTTCTCACTATGCTTATACCATGTAAGCTGTATATTTACGTTATTAGGTAACAACATCTTAGTGAAATATGAAAAATTTGATTCAGGTTTATGACAGAAGACATCCAGTTTGGTAGACACAAAAGAAGAACTACGTATGTGTTCTACAGTTGGATGTTACATCGATTTATCCATACAAAATAGGTGTGACTGATATGGGAGATGAATGAGAACCAGATATTTACTGCGTGGTTTTAATTTAATCAGTGTTTCCTTCTATAGCCCCAATGATTTTCTTTTTCTTCTCCTTAACGCACGTCATAAAATGTGAATTCTATAGTGCTGTAGAAAATTGAACTATATGACATTGACTAGTAGAAATAATAGTTTTGAGAGAGTTAGATGACATTGCTAAATGCACACTCCTCTCCCCAAATTTAAGCATGTAGACCTTGACTCTATAATGTTGAAGTGATAGATAATTACCTACAAGGTCAAACTGGGCTATTCTTTACTATCAGCCCATCTAATGTATTGGGTCCCATCTCAAGCCTTCATCATAAGGTTAGGATCTGAAAATTGACTCCCACGTTGCTTCTTCATGAGTTTGACACAAGAGATGTTTCAGTCACTTTTATATCACATTCACTTATACTATTCAGGTTCATCCTGGTCCACAGATCTTTTCATTATAAAGTCTAGAGCCACTGGCAGACAACAACGTATAAACGTGGAAGATTTCCATAAAATACGAATGAAGCAGAGAGTCTGAAATAGTGATGAAGCATGGCCCATCATCAAAAAAGACTTTGAATGATCTAATACTTGCCCAGAAGACTCAATTTGGAGCAACCCAAAGCAAAGAAAGGCACTCTATCTTTGTTTCTTAGTGTTATCGTGTATAAAAAGGCTATAATAATACATATGTTACTATTGGAAGCAGAGGACAGGAGGTGTAAAATAGTTTAGAAAAACATCTGTTATATACAAATATAAAGAGCACAATTATAGCAATAATACAAAGCAGGTATTTTTTTGTTGCAGCTCTATGATTGTTTTTTTACCATAGAAGATTAAAAAATTAAATTATTTTAACATTCCTAACTTGAAAGATATGGTAGTATAGTGAAGAAAACAATGAATTTGCAGCCAGACTAACCTGTTTAGAATCCTTCTCTCAACACTTCCTACCTATGTGACCTTGTGCATGTGGCTTACCTCTTTATGCCTCATTTTCCTTTTTAACAAGATTATGTAGCATATAAATAAGTACATTTGTATCAATCTCTGTGCAGTTGTGAGGGTAAATGACAAAACGCATGCAAATGCGCCCCGCGTGTGATAAGTGCTCTGTAAGTGCTACTCATCTTCCTTTGTTGGGGAAGCAGCTTAAGCTCGGTATAAGAGACATATTTCATAGTCATCAATTCTGTTTACATGAATCTGCCTAGTAGGGATTACAATAGTGTGGCATTTTATAATCTATAACCAATTTTGGATACTAGAATAATAATAAATACTCACTGAGAACTTACTCTAAGCCAGGCACTCTTCAAAGTACTTTACATGTTAAAACTCATTTAATTCTCACACCACCACCATAGGCAGATTATATTATGATTTCCATCTTACGAATGAAGAAAATGAGGCACAGAGAGCACGTGGAACTTTCCCAAGCTAAGAAGCAACATAGCCAGGATGTAAACCCATGCAGTTAACCTCTGGAACCCATGCTCTTAAAACCTACACTGCCCCGTCTCTCTTAGCTCAGCAAGTACAAGGAGCAAAGGGCAAAGAGAGAGCAAGACCCAAACTTTTAAGGATGCTGGATGCTGCAAGGCTTTCCTGCTCTGGCGAACATGATTTTGGCATCTTTAATGTGGTACAAATCTAACATAGGGGATCCATAATGGTGGCAAAGAGGAAAATGGCAGCATGGCTGGGGTTTGACACCGGTCGGGGGAATATTAGCATATGATCCTGCGTTCCTGGTACATGTGCAGCAACAGGAGCTTCTCCTCTATCTTACATTCTAGGTTTACCCTTTCCACAGGTTCCCCTTGCTTTGTAAGCATCCAAGGGCTCCCTATTGCCTTCCAGCTGAAACCTGAACTTCTGTTTTTCCAGCCTTGGTATAATTGACAAATAAAACTGTATAAAATGTGATGATTTGATATACATATACATTGTGAAATATTTACCACAATGAAGTTAATTAACACATCTATCACCTCACATAGTTACCTTGTGTGTGTGTGATGAGAATGCTTAAGATCTACTCTCTTAGCAAATTTCAATAGACAAAATAGTGTTCTTAACTATAGTCATCATGCTGTACATTAGATCCTCAGAACTTATTCATCTTATAACTGAAGTTTGTATCCTCTGACCAATGTCTTTCCATTTCCCCCACCTCCAGCCCCTGACAACCACCATTCTACTCTGTTTCTATAAGTTATATATATATATATTTTTTCAGATTCTACATTTAAGTGACACCATACATTATATTCTTTTCTCTCACTGGCTTATTTCACTTAGCATAATGCTCTCCAGTTTAATCCATGTTGTCACAAATGACAGAATTTCCCGCTTTTTTATGGCTGAGTAATATTCCTTTATATATATATATCACATTTTCTTTATCCATTCATCTGTCGAGGCACACTTAGGTTGTTTCCAGATCTTGGCTTTTGAGTTTAGATATCTCTTCGAGATAGTGATTTCATTTTGGATATATACCCAAGTGGAATTGCTTGATCCAATGGTAGTTCTATTTTTAATTTTTTGAGGAACCTCTACTGTTTTCCATATGGCTGCATCAACTTACATTCTCACCAACAGTGTACAAGGGTGTCCTTATCTCCACATCCTTGCCAACACTTGTTATCTCTTCCTTTTTGATAACAGCCACCCTAGCAGGTATGAGGTGATATCTCATTGTGGTTTTATGAAGCCTAAACTCCTTAGTAAGCCAGTGTAGGCTATGCCCTGGAACAGTCTGTGTCATCAATCTCATTCACTACACCCCCTCTATTTCCTCACACACACACAATTTAGTCACCACGGGGCCAGTGATGGTCCCTAAACACTGATGACACTTCATATAGCTACACCTTGCTGCTATAAAACCACTTGGTGTAGAAGGGACCTTGGTGAACTCCTACTTATTCCTCAATGGGCATTCAAATATCACCTACTCCATGAAGGTTTCCCAGCTCTTCCCAGAAAAAATAATTCCTCTCTGTTCCCCTACACTGGGGTATCTTTATTCCAACTGCTGCATGGATCGTTGTAATTAATTGCTTTAATGACTGTCTCTCTCGGTAGTATACGAGTTTCTCCAGAGGAAGAACCATGTCTCATGCATCTAAATATCTCTACTCACTACCTGATAATTTTCTTGGTACATAATCAATTCTCAATAAATGCTTACCAAGTGGAATGGTATTAATTATATCATAAACACATCCAGAGGGAACATCATACATTCTTCATAATTTTCTGAATAGCAAGCAGTGAAGATGTTGAAGAAATCACAAAAGAAAACAGTGCACTGGAGTAAGTTTCTAAAGACAAATACTTTGGAGTGATTAGAACATAAGGTGGGCTTTGTGGGCCTTAGAAAAACAGGCTTGAAATGCACCTCCACTGAGTTAGTAACTGTGAGAGCTTGGGCTTGATATATAATTTTTCTCCTTACTTTTTTCAGCTGAAAAGTGAGCATAATAATACCTAACTCAGGATTGAGTGGGGGTGAGGGGTTATATGATAATGAACTGTCAAATGTTTAATATAGATCCTGGTCCCCACTAAGAGCTTTATTCAATAATTTCACATATTGCCTCCTCTCCAAAAACATTAACAACAGAAGATTAGTGATGGGATATAGAATCTCATTGTATATATGGTATAATGGGAAAAAGCATCTGTTTTAGTGTTGGCTGGTCTGCTCCTTGCCAGTGGTGTGACTCTGGACACACAGATTTGGAGAAAGGCAATCAGTCATATTAAAATGTAGAATGAGGCAGAGCTGCAGCAGCCGCAGCCATTCCCGGGATAATTAGTAAAGATGGCACCCAATGCCTTGAAGAGCTTGTGGAAAAAAGCAAAGACTCCTGCGCTTGCAACTTGCAAGATCTTTGACCAATGCCTAAGCAGATACTTTGTGTAAATAATAATAAGGGTTCAATATGACATCCCAGCTTGAACTGAGGTGAAGCAAGAACAAACAGGGAATACAAAGAAAGGATCAGAGGCTCTTGGGCCTCCCCAAGAATAGGAGGAGTGAAGTAGAAGATTGAAGAGGGGTTGCCCTTTACATTATATATGAAAAAAAATGCTTTCATCAGGTCCTTACATGAGGAAGAATATAAAGCAGACTGAAATCCACTCTTCTTCTTCCATTAGGATTTACAATAAAAATCTCTTTTAAATATCCTTCCCTAAGTCTCCAAGATTGGGCTGTGTATATCTCCTATGGGCACTCTAGTGCCTTCTCTATTTCATTAGTTCATTCAATCACTTTTTTATGTATCATTTATTCATCAATAAATAAATACTTGTTTGTGCATCTCTGTTGTATCAGGCACTGCTCCTAGGCAGTGGGGACACACCAGTGAAAAAAACAAACAAGGTCCCTATCTTCATGACCCTTCATTCAAGCGGAAGAGAAACACCATGAACGAATCAACAAAGCAATAAACAAGAGAGATACAGATTGTGCTGAGTGCTGTGAAGGAAACTCACTGGTGGGGGGGAGGGAAGCTTTCTGAGGTGGCTGACTTCAGATAGAATAATCAGGGAAGGCTTCCATGAGGAGACGCCAAGCGAGCTGAGATCTGAAGGATGAGAACAAGCTCGCCATTTGCAAAGCTAGAAGAACCTTCTTGATGGTGGACAGCAAGGGCAAAGGGCTGAGTGGGAAAGGGCTGAGTGCATTTGAGACACAGAGAGAAGGTCGGCTTAGTGAAAACATATCGATTGAAGGTCATAGTTGAAACTGGCTTCCCTCACTTCTCTCTAGAGCTGCATCCATTCTAATTTGTCTCCCTGCTTCCATCCTTACCCCTATGGTCTCCACCAGCAGCCAGTCAACCGTATTACATTAGCCTCCCACTATCAGCCCTGCAGTGGTTTCTGCTCACATTGAGAACTCAAAGTCCTTGTCGTGGCCTATAAGGCAATGTCTATTATATCCATGGCACATTTTCTGGCCACATTTCTGCATTTTTCCCTTTGTATATCCAAGTCCAGTCACACTATCTTCTAACTGTTCCTCAGGTATTCCACGAATGCTCCTGTCTCAGGAACTTTGCATTTCCAAATATCCATATAGCCAGCTCCTTCACTACAGGTCTCGTCTCAAGTCACCTTCTTGAAGGCCCCCCCTTGATCACCCTCCTCCTCCACTCCCTATTCCCGTACTTTACTTCATTTTTCTTTCTACAAGGTATAAAGACCCAGCATTCTATTATATACTTAATTGCTTATTTGTCTGTTGTGTCTTCTCCATGATAACTGTAAACAACATGAAGACAGATAATGTTTCTGTTTTATTCATCCTTGATGGTAATCAATATGTATTGGATGCATGTGTGATACATTAATAAAACTTGTTTCTAATTTGGTAGGCTATGTGTCACATGCCAACAGAGTGTGGTGGGACTTCAGAGGAGGGAATGTGTTACTCAGACGGGGAGTTGAGAAAGACTTCAGAGGAGAGGTGACATATGAGTCAGGTCTCTAAAAATGAGAAGTCATTCACAAAGTTTGGCAGAGCAGAAAGAAAAGGAAGAAAAAAAGCAACTTGATTAGTGGACACAGCATGTGTGAAGGCACAAGATGGGTCACTAATGGGAATGGTCAGATGCTCAGAGTGGCTAGAGCATGGGGAATACAGAGTCCATGAGAAGCATGAGGAGTGGCAAGAGAAAAGCAAGTTGGGGTTGGATAATGGTGTGTTTAGTCACCTTAGTAGGAAAATTATGCTTTATCCTCTGGGTACCAGGGTGCTGGTTACATAACATTCATAATATGATTCCTCACTAAGAAAACCATGAGACAAACACCTGTTAGATTACCAGGAAAGCTAATGGGGAATTGTCTTCTGTTTTCATAGGTCTGTGTCATTGGCATGTATTTGCAAATGTTGCTATAGTGCAGGTCCTCATTCCCATCATTACCCAATATTTCTACAGCTTATCAGGTCAGAGATTATGGACTTGGTCTAGAGCTTCTGTGGTCCTCTGTTCTTTATCAGACACCAAGCCGTTTTCATAAATTCTCCATGCAGGAGGAAGAGCCACACACAATATCTCCCTTCCTTTCATCATCTTCAGTCATGCACACACATGCTGCCCTGCTCTTTCACTACCCCACTGCAACACAGTGGAATAAATACATAATGAGGGTATGCAAAGTCTGTCTACTTCTCTGGTGAGCACAACTAAAATACTGCCATCTCTCCTCCATTATTATTATCTTTTCCATGTGTTTGCTTGACTGCCAAGGAAGGGAATAACAGAAGTGAGACCCACAGCTGGTACTTTGATATCTAATCAGCCTTCATAATTCTGCCCACCCAAATCCTACAGATGTTCTAGAAAGATGTAGATGGGATACTGGAAAATTTCTTAAATTACAATAATAATAGTAAAGGAAAATAAAAAGAAAAATAAGACTGACAGATTTTAGGCTTGGAAATTAGAGTTTACAGTTCTTTTAAAAGCAAATTTAGCACTAACTTAGTCAGAATAAAGATAGAATAACATTACATTTATGTAGTCCTTTAGTATTTTTTCTAAGATCATCTACATCTGCCCTGGGCAATATGGTGTAGTAGTTAATAACATGCATATCGGAATAAGCCAAACACAGACGGATTTGAGATTTGGTTTTACCACTTACTAGCTGTGTGACCTTGAACAAATACCTGAAGCTCTCTCAACTTCCACTCCCTCATCTGTAAAATGAGGATAATAATAGAAATACCTACCTCATAGAATCAATTTAAGGGTTAAACAAGACAATGTATCTCATGTAGTGCTTGTAATGTGTGATCAACCCAACCTTTTCTCCATTCTCTCCAGTCTCCTCATCGAGGGTTCTGCCTGGTGTCATAGCAATAATGGGCCCTCGGTCTCTATGTTACTGAACTGCCCTCCAGACCACTCAGGCATGTGATATGGGAATTTTGATGGGAGAAGTAAAGGAGTGTATAAAAACCATTTTTCTCTCTCCTCCACTTTCTTGTGGTACCTTGAGTAGTAACACTTGGGAGCTTCATTTGAGAACTGACGTGCCTTCTATCTAGAATTCTCTTCAACCCTGGACAAGGAAAAGAGACCTAGGTCGTCATGTGATGATTCTACACTCAGGCTTTAAGGAGATAAAAGGAAAATGGATTTCTTTCAGTCCACGTCAGCAGGTATCACAAACATACAGGGATTACGGAAGAAGAATTAGTCAAGAATGGCAGATGAATTTGGCAAGAAGCCTTTGCATTGCATCTCTGGAGCCAATGACTGGCAGTTGTACAAGTCAAGCACAGGGTTGAGAACCACATCACTTGCACCAGATTTACTTTTCATACATGCTCCTGCCACGTGGTCGTCCAGCCAGGTTTGATTACTTCATTTATCCAGCCAACAAACATGTATTGTGCACCTGATACATGTTCGTCCTAAGGATAAAGAAATTTGAAAAACTCAATCATTGCCCTCAACACACTTGGTCTTTGGGAAAAAAGCAGACATAAAAGCAATTTTAATAAGGGAAGTACACGGCATCATGGGAACACAGAGGAATAAGGAGGAACAATTCCAGTGACAGGGAGTATGCTGTTTTATGGAGGTAGAACTCACTTGCCACATCTAGAATCTCAACTTCATGACAAAGTAGGATTGTTCCTTGTTTACACTAAGGCCATCTTGACCCTGTGACAATGAAGATATGCAGTGATCAAAAGTGATGGAACCTGTTGGGCTAGAAAGGTGGGAGGGAGGGATGCTGTAGCTTCTAGCCCTCTTCATCTCACGGAAACTCCTCTGTCCACCAGGCAGTTACCCTCTCATCTCTAAACAACCATGTAAAGGTGGAAGCTAAAACTAATTAGCATACAATAGCTTTCCTCCTTGCTCTTTTAAAATCTAAACTGAATGCTCATGAGGGGGCCTGTTCTAAGGCAGCTAATAAGAGAGCCATGGTATTAACTGCAACTGCAATCACTAGCACATGTCATCATTATGTGTCTCTGTATTAACTGGGTTTATTTTTATTGAAAAAACATGAAGCTGGGCCTATGCAGTGTGTGTGCGTGTGTGCGTGTGCGTGTGTGTACAAGGTAGAACAGAAAACACCATCAGCAATGCAGAGAGTTCTTATTACTGTCATTCATTTGCGTGGATTTTATTATAGGGTCACTAACATCAGTTGCATGCCTTCTATGAGCCGGGCACTTAGACACTGAATATGTGGAAAAAACAAAACAAAAAAACACAGTCCCTGGCCTCTAGAAAATAAGTGACAGGATATCAAACTACAAACAGATAACTGTAAGGTAAGCGTGGGCTCTGAGAGAACACAAGGGAGGAAGATTTGGGAAGCAGGCAGGGCTAGACTAGTATCAGTAGGTACACAGGAATTAATGCAAGTTAATTAATGTTAAAAAGGCAGAGGCTTGGGTGATTAAGCCTCCAGAGAGGGGAAACTGCTAAGGCAAAGGCATGGAATTATGAAGTAGTGTGGTGAGAGCGCTTGAAGCCCTTCGCTATTAGCAAAGGGTCAAGTATGAGCCAGGAAGTGGCAGAAATGGGGGCTGGAAAGACAGGCTTGGCAGTCTTCATTTCACTTTAGCCTCACAATAACCCTGTGAGCTAGGAAACGTTCTTTTTAAAAAATGAGGAAAGTAAGGTCAGAAGAAAGAAGTGACTTGACTTATATTTCACCTGTTAAATGGCGACGCTAGAATTTGGATCCACTTCTGCCTGACTCTAAATCCCTTCCTCTTCCACACCTCATGCTGCCTGGATAGAATAACCAATGCAACTCTGAAATGTGAGGTTTTATATCATGATAGTGAAGCAAAGATATCGAGGTTTTTACCTAAACAAAAATGTAATGATTCTTTGCTTCAATACTGAGTGTCATAATTAAAGAAATACTTCATATTTCTGCACAGAATTTTCCTAATTCTTGAAATGGCTCTGAGAGGATTTAGTGGGTCTTTTCCGTAGTAACATAAAATCAAATATTATAACATCTCCCAGAATTTATTTCACTTGTACTTCTGCCTCTTTTGAGAACCTAGGGTAATTTAAAATAATAAAGACACCAGAAACTAAGGACAGTATATCCCTGATCAGCCATGATAGTGGTAAACACGGCAAAGCCTGACCCAGAGAGGGAAATTTTACATTTGAAATATGTTTCAAGGAATCAAAATTCTGTATTATATATTCTAGGAAATGTTGCTCTAGATCAGTCTCTTGTTTTACTTTCCTGTCAATCAATCTGAAGCTTATGAAATTTACAAAATAAAGTCCACTCAACCTCATCTTTATTACGAATACTGCTAAACACTGATATATTTTTTAAAAGCTTATTAATGAAGACCCAATATCTTATTTGATTCAGTAGTACTCACTATTTTTGGATTTATTTTCTTCCTTCTACCCTTAGATCATTGAATTTTAGAATTAAAATTCACTGAGTTGAATGGATAAATAAATGATTAAATCAGTGAATGAGTGAATTAAATCTCTCAAAATTTATTTCCAGTGTGAATTCTCCCCTTAGTCCACCTATTAAACTCTCATTCATCAAGACACTCTTCACGTGTCACTTCTTGACGCTTTCTTTCATTCTTGCCAAGGCACGGAGCCACTCTGTGCTCTTAGCATTGTTTTAAACAGTATTTCTACTGTGTCACAATTGTTTGTTAACATGTCACCCCCATAGATTATGAGCTACCATCTAGCAGGTCCTCTATAAAGCCAAGCTGAAAGCTCCTGATAATGTAGCCCCCCTCGCTCGTGTTGACACTGCCTTTGAAGGTGCGGAGGGAGTGCAGGTTATCCACAGTCATCCTTGTGTTCTTGTTATTTCTGCCTCTCTCCCGCACCTATGACAGGAATAAAGAGAAGAACTGCAGGTCCTGAAAGACCACATCCACACGTTGTTACTGCCTCTGTCAATGCCCCCCACCTCCAGACATGCTGCTCCTAGGAAATCTCATCAGGTCTCTAAGTGGCAAACATATCACCCTGTGATGATGGCTCTCACATTTATAGCTCCAGCCACAGTCCCTTCTGCAAATTCCAGTCATACCAACCCTCAAATTGACATTTGCACTAGAATGCTAATAAACATCTGAAACTTAAGCAATAGCAAATGTCACCAGGATAAGAATGGCTCCTCGTTTTTTTAAGTGAGAGTTGAAAATGCAAACCCCCCACCCCTGTGTCAATGTCAGATAAGGAATGCAGTTTCATTAAGTGGGGTTCAGGGAAAGATAAAAGGGAGTTGTAAGACTGTGGCAAACTGGAGAGCATATGCTTCATTTGAAGGGCGAAGCCACTACCCAACTTCAGCTGATTGTTGCCACGTGGGAATGTGGCTCAGTAATGACACATCTTCTAATTTTCAAGAGATGCTAAGAAACACTGAAGACAGGCCAGAAAGAGAGAGAATGGGAGAGAATAGAAAAAAGAAAAAAAAAGAAAACATATCTGGAGATCTCTAGGCTCTGGATAAAACTGGTATGCAATCTCAGGCCTACAGGACAAATTAGCAGAGCATAATAAAATTTCAAAAACGTTTCTAATTCTATGTATTTGAGAGTGGCCTGAGAGGAGAAAAGGTTTAATAGTAGTAAAGATAAAGTTGGTTAGATTCCTGATTCAGATTCAGCTGACATTTATTGAGAGTTGATATATGCCATGTAACATGATAAACTCTTTTATTAATATATTAATATTTAAATTTTCATCAAAGTAATACATGCACATAACTAAAGAGTTAAACTGTTCTGCAAGACTTATTATGGCATACAGCAGCGCTCTGAATCCCGCTTCCTCCTGTTTCATGTTCCACAGAGGCAAACACACTTTAACTTTACCTCCATATCTCTAAATTACATCGTTATATTGCTATTTATTGATTTTTGGCTTCTGGCATTATTTCTTTACTCCCAACTGTGGAAGATGAGGATGTCATTCTCACACATATCCCACTACCACCTGAATATAGACACGCACACTACCCGTTGCCTGCATCCATCCAACATAGTTTTATCCCAAGTATTGTTAGTTTAATATTCAGTGTCATTGCATTTGTTTGGCTATGTGAAATTGATTCACTGCGTGGTCATGTAGTGTACTATATTTTTCTTTCTTACCAAACTCTGTTTTGCCTGAAGCTAATAAAATTTATGTCTTTCTATTTAGTTTTCTAGGCAAGTCTTTTTAATTCAACTTCAAACTCTCCCCTAGTTGTCTACATTTCCTCTCAGTATATTCAAATGCATCAGGATTTTCTGTTTCAATGTCTTGAGGACATTTCCCCAAGACACTTTTCACCTTCTTCAAACACACTTGTTGCTGTTGCTCTCTATCTTTAGTGGATAGCTGCCATTCCGGAATCTCTCATCACTTTCCAGCTATTACTTTCTTTCCTCCTTCCCACTTTCCTTTTCCATCCTTCTCCCTTCCCCCTTCGCCCTTCTCTTTCCTTGAAATGGATCGTGCAATTTCAGAATCCCATTTCTCCTCTTTCTTGGGTTACTCCTTGTTTTGGCGGGACATCTACTCCAGGAGCTTCCTGGGAAACAGTGTTTGAGGAGGTAAAGTGTTTGATTCCTAACACGTATGTGTATAAAAATATCTTTATTTTACCCACAACATTGAAAATTTGGGATATACATAGAATTCCAAATCAGTAATAGTTTTCCCTCAGAATTCTGAAAGTGTTGCTGTTGAGAAATCCACGCAAAATCATTTGTATTTCTGTATTTTCATGTCATCTATTTCCACTCCTCCCCTGGAATACTCTCTTTCCCAGTGTTCTGAAACACTATAATGGAGAACTTTGATATAGGTCAAATTCATCCTTTATGCTGGTCCATTAACAGAGACATTTGATCAGGAAAAGCATGTCCTTCAACACTAGGACATTCTCTCTTACATGATTTCCTCTCTTTCTGATTCCATTTCTGGACATCATTTTAATCTGGTTTTGGACCTCCTAGACAAATCTTCCCTCTTCCTTTCTCCTTTGTATTTTTGTTGTACTCTCTGTGAACTTTTTCTTTCTATATCTTCCAACTCTTCCACTGAGTTTTTCATAGTTTTAATTTCTCAGACTCTTTTTTGATCCTAATTGTTGTTCTTCTGCACTTCCCATAGAACTTGTTTTTTTTTTTTTTTTGTGAGGAAGACCAGCCCTGAGCTAACATCCGTTGCTAATCCTCCTCTTTTTGCTGAGGAAGACTGGCCCTGGGCTAACACCTGTGCCCATCTTCCTCTACTTTATATGGGACGCTGCCACGGCATGGCTGAAGAGCAGTGCGTCGGTGGGTAGCCGGGATCCGAACCTGCGAAATCCGGGCTGCCAAGTGCGGACTAAACCGCTGCGCCACCGGGCGGCCCCTCCATAGAACTTTTTGATATGATGGAAATGTTCTACAATATGTGCTACTCAATACAGTAGCCACAAAATGTGTAATTTTATTTCATTTTACTTAATTTAAATTTAAATAGCTATTTGTGACTAAGACTACCATGTTAGACAGGGCAGTCTATATTGTGTCTTATATCCATCAGAAATATTAACGATAGATTCTTTTGAACTTTTCATTTTCCTGCAGTCTGTTTTTCCAATTGGCTTGTTTTGGTCTGTCTTCCATATGAGAAGATTTTTTCATCTGTTTAGTGACTCAACATCAATATCTTTAGATGGTTCTCTAGCTCTAGTACATTTAGCTGAGAAAAAAATTCCATGATTCAGCCTGGAAGTATAGGCTAGCTATCTGGATTTTGAGAATCAAGTAGGAGAGGAGGGCTGGATTTCAATTCTATTTTGTTATGCAAAGTTTCACTAGCTTTCATATTTTCAGTACGATGTCAACATTCCCAAACAGAGACACACTTTGCTTTATCGGATCTAAAGAAATCACCTAATCTTCTGTTTTGATGGGAAAGAAAAGAAAGGACCAGTGTTGCTCAGTCATATAATCTGGAGGATGGGATATGGGGATCGAGCCAGTTCTTAAAGAGGCTTTCAATCAATCCTATTCTTCCTGCCTTCCTCTACTCCCACTTTCAGAAGTTCCTTTTGCTGCAAATTCTTGAGTGCTTTGGGATCTCTGGTACAACGAGGTCGCTTTTCAGTTTTCACATTGATGTCTTAGGATTCAGTTTTCTCATGTCAGCTAAATCAATTTCTATTCACCTTCTGTTTTCCAGCTTTTAATTTTTTTCTTTCTACTCCCCTGTTTTCTTTTTCCTCGTATATTTATGCTTCTTTTTAGTTTTGACACCTTTTACTATCATTTCAGTTGGCTTTTAAAAGTGAGAAGAATGAATTATTTTTTCAATATTCCACCTTTAACTAGGACATCCTAGACTCTTTGAACACCTTATTCCAGTCATTTCTCTCAATCAACTGTAGATTACTATTATAATCCCAATTAAGCTCCTTAAGCTGAAGCTCAAAAACACGAGCAATTTGACCAAAACCCATGGAGCTAACTCTCATTCATTTGCATCATGGTTTCCGCCCACTCACCTGGCAGAGAAGGTCACACAAGAGAGTAACAATGCCAGATATATCATTGCTGACATGTCAATTTGGCAATATGATTCTTTTTTAATATTGTGTTCAAGATGCTGCCAAAATTATCATTGGTATTACTAGACTCTGAGGGTGATTCCACTAGGATGGGCAGTCTTCACTGGACGCTTCTAGACATGCCACTGAGCTCCTGCATGGACCCTTCCTCCATAACCTACAGGCAACGTAACATTGAGACCAAGAGGGTTCTTTGCTTTTTATTACTATTATTTGTTTGATTCTGTTAGTCAGGCCTGTGATTTTGTTCTCTTACCCCACTTTGCTGACAGTCTTGTGGGAGGAAGTGAAAACAGTGTGAGTGACATGTTTATTTATGTACCTCGTCTAAGACGACACCGTGACAAGCAGCAGGGATGTATTTTTTCAAGCAGACATTCTGCGTCGCTTGTCAGCTCCTTATTATGAGGTGGTTGAGTTTACTGCATTTTTAGTTATATTTGAACGCCTAATAATCCCACAGCACATTAACTATAATTTGTGAATTATATCCATCTTCTAAGAGTGCATCCGTTTATATCTCTTAGTAAAACGATTCATGTGAATCTGCCTACATCAGAAGGCTTCCGAGACTTTATTACCAGGCAGACGATTATACCCATCATCATTTGGCTTTTTTAAGCTCCTCTGGAAATATCTTACCATATCTTTTACTCCTTTCTATCTCAACACTTTGGCCCTCTGGGACAGCCCTTGCGACTTCTTCTCAAAATCATGGCAGTCTAGCTGTCACCTCAGATTCTGCATGTCTAAAACTAAGCTCATTATCTATACCCCTCTTGACCCTCTGCTCAAACTTGTTTCTCCTGGGATTTCTCCCTCCATTAATGGAGCCTCCACCCTTCCTGTTACCTTGGGTAGAAATCTTTGTGTCATCTTCAGCTCCATCTCTATAACACGCAACAGTGAATCATTACCGGATCCCGTCAGCTCTACCTGGAAATAGATCCCATGCTTGTCTCCTGCCCAGCCAAAGCACAGCGTCTTTTATTGCTAGATTCTCCTTTCTGATCTCTTTGTCCCTAGCTTGACTTTTGCTATGTTACTAACATAAAGGGCAGTTCATTACTGAACAGTTGGGAAAAATACAAAGAAAAAAGTAGAAAAGTAAAAGCAAACATTATCCCTATATCTATTACCAAAGATAATCACTGTTGTAATTTTGAAATATTGATGTATTTTGTTGTGAAATAAACCAGAAGCCTTAGAGTCATAAAGACCAAGACTCAACTCTTGATTCTGTATACTACTAGCTGTGTTGTCTTAAAGTACTTAATCTCTCTAGGCCATAGAAAAGGGCCTATTGGTACCATTATACAGATGGGAAAATGGAGGTGAGACAAGTAAATGTTTTTCCTAATGTCACTCAACAGATTCAAGTTGGAATTGGCAATCATTATCTGTTTGACACCAAAGCCCATACTCCTGATTGGCATGTTATACCAATTCTTTAGTTGTCCTCTCTTAAAAGAAACTGGTGTAGATGCACTATGTAGAGCCGCTCGTGGATATCACTTCTCACTGTAACACTCTACCCAATGAGCGTGAAGACTGTTGTGTTAACACACTGTTTTAGTTTCCTAGGGCTGCCATAACAAATTACCACAAACTGGGTGGCTTAAAGCAACAGAAATTTATTCTTTTACAGTTCTGGAAGCTAGACATCCAAAAAGATTTTGGCAAAGCCATGCTTCCTCTGAATGCTCTAGGGAAGTATCTTTCTTTGCCTCTTCTTAGCTTTTAGTGGTTGCCAGAAACCCTTGGCAATCCTTATCTTGTTCTTCCAATCTCTACTTGTTGTCACAAGACCCTCTTCCCTGTGTGTCTCTGTGCCTTTTTATGGCCTTCTCATAAAGACACAAGTTATTGGATTTAGGGCCCATCCTTACCCAGTATGAACTCATTTTTGCTTGATTTTATCTTCAAAGACCTATTTTCAAGTAAGATCATATTCACAGGCACTGAGGGTTAGGAGTTGAATCTACCTTTCTTGTGATAGTAGGTACCGGTTAAAGGTGCTGATATATATCTCCTCATACAGATTAATGCTTCCACTGTTACTGATTCATTTGGCAAGATCAAGTTTCCAGGCAATGGAATGTTATCCCTATAACATTTCTATTAAATAATAGAACAAATACTAGTATGATATTATTGCTGTCAATTAATAGGCATTGGCAATAGACAGGCTTTTTTTCTAGTTTCTCATAGAAACATTCACTGACTAACCCTGATATTATTCACAATAGACATGTAGCCAAAGATTGCAATGATAGAAATAGAAAGTTGGGAAGATACACAAAAAGGGAAAGGATGTTACATAAGTATTCAATTTATCAAAGCCAATCTACTGGAATTTTAATTTTAATATATTTACTATTCACATAATATACCAGTGAAAGATGTATATTTTCTTTAAGGTTTCTTATAGTGTTTTTACCCCCACACATTTTATTTTTAACAAAAAAACAAGCATTTGTTATGGCTGGGTATCAAATTAGGGTGGTTTGCCCAGTATTTTACCTTGTATCTGACAACCTTGGTTTAAAATATTTATAATAAATGGCAATTTATAAACATATGCACTAAGTTTATGTTTTCATAATGGCACACATATACATACAGCAATTTCAACAATTCTTTCTGATACGGATGTTCAACACTTGTGGTTGACCACACTGACTATCTAATTCCACACATTTCAGATCAGCATCATGATCTTGCTTCCCTCTCCATGACTGCAGTTGCCTAGAGAACTCATCACCCCCACCCCTACAGCTTCACCTGTGTTTTCCTGCCTTCCTGCCTTTGCTCAATCTTTGCCACGCCTTTTCTCTGCCTAGCAAATTATATGTACTTTTAGAGCAGAGACAAAAATCATACTTCTCCCATGAAGATTTTCATGAGAATTTGCCACTCAATTTCTCTTTTACTAGATGATTCTATTTATACATATATTAAAAGGTTATTTTATTCTGCCTTAGTCACAAAGGACGCATTGCAGGATTTGTAAATCTCTACAGTGCCTAGGATAGAGCTCAGCACACAATTATTTCCCCTTCACTCCCACTCAAGAGAAAGTTCTCGTTTTGTTGGTTAATAAAAACACAAACTGGGCCACGGTTAGGGGTGAAGGTGGGGTGGTGGGGTTGAATGCCTACCATGTTCTAGGCAGAGTGCAAGATACCAGGGCTACAGGAAGATGATTAAGACAATGTCTCTGATCTCAGGGAGATCACAGTCATGTGTCAGACAGCCAAGGTAACTGACACAACAGAATATAATGAGGGCTCAAATGCCTGCACACATGGTTTTTGTGGGAATCAGATGAGAGGGACACCTACAGCAGCCTGAGACAAGCCCACTGCAAGAAAGTCTTGAACAATAGCTGAGACAGTGAGCCTGGGACAAGGGAGAGAGAGTGGGTAAAGGGCATCCCAAGCTTAGGAAATAGAATGAACTAAAGACAGAGAGGCAAGATAGATCGCAGAGTGTTTAAAAGATGGCAAGCACATTGCACAAGAGACATGGTGACTTGATAGTTCTGTTCTATCAAATACAACAGAAGTACAGAAATGATTACATGCTCGGATTCTCATTTACTTCTAGGGTGTGTGTATGTCTGTGCGTGTGCTCAGGGAAGTACGTGATATGATACTGCATTTAAAGTAAAAGTTCTCAGGAGAGTGGTAGGGCAAAAATTTCATTATAGATTTTGTTTTTTAACCATCGAAAAGTCTAACAGAAAGATTTCTGTCAGGCATCTGCCACCTCTTGCAACTTTTTGGAATGGTTACAAAAATGCATATCCAAGTCATAAAGATTTAACAAAATATTCTCCTGCCATTTATAGTAATGCTACCAAATGACAAGTTCAAATTACTTGTTGTGATTACTCTTCATCTGGACAAAACACATGTTGTAACGTATTCACAAGATGCAATTACATCGACTGCAATGACATAGAATAACACCAGAAAAAAGCTAATCACACACAATACACATAATGTTTAGATTTTTCCCAAACACATCTTTTTTTTTGTATTGCAATCTGTTCACCATTTGGACTAATCACTAACTTTTTTTGCAATGTTCAAAGTATCAGCTGAGTTAGACAAGTGCCAAAAAAAAAGGTAACAGAATGAATGATAATGTATACTCCCTGTTCTCAAATTTAGATGATATTTAAGGGAGATAACGGTCTTATCATGTTCACCAGGGATATTGTTGGAATACTTGTACATTTTGATTTTGTGATGATCATAGAGGGAAAATCCTACTGCAAAGAGAAAAAATATATGTTTTCAAAGATCTTCTTCATGCAGTCTTAGCAACTCTACCCTGGGTACTTTAAGAAATGATATAATAGTTTTCTGTGTAAATAAAGGAACATGGCAAACCACATTTAAAACAGCCTGTATACATGGGCACTTTTGTTTCCTCTACTTGGTCTTCCTAAGTCTTCCTTTTCTCCTCATTTTACTCTCTCTTTAAAGATATATCCTGTAGCTTTAATTTCCAATCTCTATTTCTAAACTGTACCTCTTTTCTCACCACTATGCCTACGTATTTGGCCACTAAATAGATCTTTCCTGTATGTCCTCGAAATCACTATGTGCAATTTAGAATTCATCACCTGCCCTCATTTCTCCACTTCTCCCACCTCAAAACTTGCTCTTTTATTGGTGTTCTCAATCTCAATTAATTGCATTATTCTCCAAACTAGAAACTTCTGAGTAAAAGTCGAATCATCACTTTCTCTCCTTCCAATACCTAATAGGACACTAAATATTGGTAATGGTATCTGATAAATGTATCTCATGTTTATTATCTTTTTCCGGTTTCTATTTTTTATTGTCTTAACTCAGGTGCTCATCATATTTTATCAGGGCATTGTAAAATGAAATACATGCTTAAATGAAGTCATTATCCCATTTACATACTTTCCTTCTTCTTTAGTGGCATAATTATCAACTGTATTCTGGAGTTAGAAAACTAATGATTGTATTAGACACTTCCTCCTTTCATCCCTCATGTCTAATCTGTGAGCATGGTAACTCTTAAATATCCTTAATATCTGTTCATGTCTTTCAATCTCATTTCTACTGCCCTAGTTCAAGTCCTCATCATTCATTACATGAATTATTGCAATTGAATACTAACTGTTCTTCCTATCTTTACTCACAAACTCTCCTTCCATCTTTCTAAAGTTAGAAATGGAATTATGTAGCAACTCTGCTCAAATTTTTTACAATGAAGCTAAACAATTAAGAACTGTGGACTTTCAAAAGTTTAAGAAATTACAACCTAGTAGAAATGAGCAGGGACTCTGCATCAGAATTTTTCAAAAGCTCCACGAGTGACTTCTGTTGCTAATCACGACAGAGCAATTGATACTGGACTAATCCTCTCACCAGACATAACTATAAAACTGGACATACTGTACCCAGAAGCCTCTTTTCAGCCATTGGACTACAGGCAACTCAGGACTGTGTGTACTTGGGGAAGGGAAATACCTGAGACAAGACACTTGATCATCCCAACGTTCTGCCTGGAGACACATCCATGAGCATAATGCAGGGTGGTAGAGCCCAAATAGAGGAGGGTGGTCTTACGGAGTTAAGAAGCAATAATTGGAATTTGGGGCTCCTGAGGCAGCTGGAATTTCAAAACAGAGTACCAGAGTAAAGGGAGGTACACAGAGAATCAACACTAAAAATAAGGATAGGGTATCTTTACATCTTTCGCTGAATACCATAAAATTGAAGTACATAATATCTGAAATGAAAAATCCACAAGATGGCCTTAATGTTAGATTGGACACTTCAAAAGAAAAGATAAATAAACTTGAAGGTATGGCAATTCTAGAGACCAAAGCATAGAAAGTAAAAAGGCTAGGGGGAAAAATAGATTCTCAGTCATCAGTTTGAAAATATCCAGCAGTCAAAATTTGTAATGAGAGTACCAGAAGAGAGTGAGAGGCAGGAGAATTAAAGAAATAATGAAAACATATTTTACCTAATTTGATGAAATATATTATCAGATCCAAGAAGCTCAACAAATCTCTATGCAAGAAAAATACAAAGAAAACCACACACAGGTGTATCAGAGCTAAATTGCTGAAAATCAGTGGTAAAGAGAAGTAGTAAGAAGAAAACAGATAACACACACATGAACAACAATAAGCAAAACCACTGACATCTCATCAGAAAAAGAGAGAAATGCTGCGAAAAAAAATCAATCTAGAATTGCAATATCAGTAAAAATATCCTTAAAGAGTAAAACATTACAATTTTTTCAAGCAAACAAAAGTTGAAGAATTCACAGACCTGCCCTATAAGCAATATTAAAGGAAATTCTTGAAACTAAAGAAAAGCAATACCAGGTGAAACCTCAGATCTACACTTAAGAATAAAGATCACCGAAAATGGTACACATACGGCTGATGGAGACATCATTATGTGGTGCATGATTGTAATAATAATTTATAGTAGTACTATCAAATGAACAAAAACAACTTAGAAATTAATTTACCAAGAGATGTGCAAACTTTACATCACAAACTACAAAGTCCTGAGAAGAGAAAATTTAAAAGATCTAAATATACAGTGAGTATGTTATCTTTATGGATTGCATTAAGATTATTATGATGATGTCAATTATTTATAATTTGATCTATATCAATATCTGCCTAAGTCTTTATCTATCTATGTAATATCAATCAAAATCTCAGCAGGCATTCTTGTAGAAATTAACAATGGAGTCTAAAATGTATATGCAAAGAACCTAGAATAACAAAGAAAATATTTTTAAAATGTTTAAAAAAAAGGGAAAAAGTTGGAAGACTAATAAATCTGACTTCGGAACTCATTATTGTAATCAAGACAATGAGGCATTGGCAGAAAGAGATATGAATCAATCAATAGAACAAAATAAATAGACCAATGTTTATACAGGTGATTAATTTCCTACAAGGTCACCAAATCAAATCAATGAGGTAAGAAAAACCTTTTCAACAAATGATGCTGGTGCTGGAACAACGGGGCATCCGTAGAAGGTGGAGGGGGATAACCTTGAGTTTACCTCACAGCATGTGCAAAAAATATTTTGAGATTATTCATACATCTAAACACAAAAGGCGAAGATCTAGAAAAATACATGGGAGAATATCTCTGTGACCTAGGGATGTGCAAATTTTTTTTAGATTAAAACATAAAAAACCACTAACCACTAAAAAGATAAATTTGTAAATTAGATTTTATAAAAATTAAAAATTTTGCTTGTGATTAAGTTACTGTAAAGGAAATCAATAGGTAAGTCATAGACTGGGAAAATTTTCACAGAACATATTTTATAAAGGACTGCTATCTATAATTTATAAAGAACTCCTACAACTAAGTTATAAAGACAACGAACTCACTTAAAAATGGACAAAACATTTGTACAGATCAATAAGAAAGACATAGAAATGGCCACAAAACACATGAAAAAGTACAAAACATCATCAATCTTCAGGGAAATGCAAATTAAAACCAAAATGAGATACCACTACATACCTGTTAGAGTGGTAAATATTTTTAAAGTAAAGCAACACTAAATGTTCATGAAACATGTTTCTGGTTTGCTGGTGAAAGTGTAAAAGTTACACCAGTTTGGAAAAAATACCTAGCCCTGTGTCCCCAAAGCACCAACCCTAAGCATTTATCCAAAAGAAATAAAGACATTTACTGAGGCAAATATGAGCTCATTGAAACTTCTATACAAGGCAAATGAACTCTGCTACAACTCTTAAAATGCATTGTTTAATGACACTCCTATGAGTAAGACTTTGGCATCATGGCTATAGATGCATCTTATTCGAGTGATTTTCCTGAATGGGTTTATCTAATTATCCAATCACTATGCCTGTTTAATTAGAATTTGGCAAGTGCTAAGAAATTAGGCACTCCTTTACAGATGCCTGACTTCTAATATATAATGCTCTGTAATACACATAGGTGGCTCGAAGAAACATTATTAATTCCAAAAGAGCTAGTCACTTGTCTCCTATTTCCAAGTAAGAGTGGGTACCACAACAAGGAATAGGATGCTAATGCATCTGCAGAGAAGTGGGGATATTAGCCACCGTGTATAGAAATATCGTAAAATATCTTCCTGTGGCTACACGTGCGCGCGCGCGCACACAAACACACACACACACACACACACACACACACACACACACACACACACACTTGAGAGGTCTATTGGTTGTTTTCCCAAAATCCATTCTACTCCAAATGTTTTGACCCAGGCTGTCATAGTAAGCCCAATCTCCTTTCCTTGGAAAAAGTATATTACTCCTAAGAAAGAGATGCAGGAAGAGGCATCCATATGTGACATCTGGACATGCAGAAATGATCTTTCTACAGTGAACATGAAATTCACACTCAATAGGCAGAAAGGAGAGGTGGGAAGAACCTTGCGTCTTGAAGGCACTGTTGCACTACTAACCGTGTTAAGATTAACATTCCTCCTATCCCTGGCCTTGCAGTAGGTGAGGTGATGAATTTCCTTATCTTGTAAGCTTGTTTGAGTCAGATTTTTAAGTTACTTGTAACTGAAGGCATCCTAAGAGATGCACAAACACAAAAAGACAATGGTCTAAACATTAGCTACCTTCTAAATTTGGTGGCAATTTGCAAGCTAGCCAGGTAGCTGAGCCATCCTTTATCTGATCATTACTTTTCTTTTCATATTATTGAAAGGCGAAAGTGGTGCAATAAAAAAGGGCAGGGATTTTTGAGTTACAAAAATCTGCCACAGACTTCTTTGTGTGACCTTGGAAAATAATCTTGCTGAGTTTTGGCTGTTCATTTTGGAAACTTTGGATCCTCTATACAGATTAATGGCATAATACATGTAAGGCATTTACACAAGGTCTGGCAAAGAATAGGGGCTTGAAATGAATTGGCTGTTATTAACACGGGCAAAAATCATCTCAACGTTCAGGCAGCTGACTCATAAATGGGCTTCAAATACACACCATATTTATAAACTTGGGTCAATCTGTACATTTTTGTGGGCAGGAATAGAATACTTAATGGAGTAGATGGGGTGAGAAATAGATACTAAACCAAGCAAAGTGGAATTAAATAATAAAAATAGCAACAACCACCATCTTCCATGTATTGAGTGTCTGAGCTATGTATTAGCGCTAATCTCACTTTACAGATGAGAAAACTAAGGCCTCCAGTAGCCATAGAGATTAGCCAAGATCACATAGCAGTAAGTGGCAGAATTATCACTCATCCCAAGGCGCTCGGGCTTCACATTCCTTGTTTAAAATCTAATCTAGGTTGCTAGTCGTGTGTGTGTGTGTGTGTGTGTGTCTGTGTGTGTGTGTGTTTATCTGAGGCTCACCCTCGTCAGAACGCTCGGCAATGAAAAACTTTCTCAACTTTCTTTGTATAATCATTCAAAATCCTTCTTCCACAAGGATAACTTAGGCAAATAAAATAAACACAGCAGAAAAGGCTTTCTATCTGATCTCAGATGACTAGAAATACTCAGCAGGTAGCCATTAAGGTTATACGATTCCAGAACAACCTCTACTGATACCTAAAAATACTGAAATAAAGGTTACGCCTTTTCTTTCAAGCTGTGTGTGTGTGTGTGTGTGTGCGTGTGTGCACATGGGTTTTCTTGCACGCACACAGGCATGAATGCATTCATTATCCAAAACAAAATTGCAAGAGTGGCAATCTTTTCAGATCGTATGTGGAGTTTATTGGTCACATTTCTATTGCCATAAAAACTGCGGCACATCATATGATCACATTTTATGAGTGTATGTCAGTTAACGAGAGAGCAGAAAGACCTTCAGTTACAGCACACACTGGAGACGTGCAGTTGAGTGTTAAGGAGGGATTGTAACCAAGCTCTACAGTCTGGCAGTGTAGATTCTTTCACTAAAGAACTCTTTTGCTCAGCTGTTGGTGAGTTGAGAGTCTTCTAATCACAAAGATATCCTAATATAGGCGCAAAGGGCTTATTTTTCTTCAATTTTTCCTAAGGGAGAAAAAAAATGAACTCCCGTGGACCCTTTTAATCAGTGGGGTCAAATCAGACCTATTGTAAAAGTGGCTTCGAGCCTTCATTATTTTTAAAATGCATGCCAGAGAAGAAACTTGAAGCTTCCAATAATCAGAGCTCGTTATAGATTTTCCCTAGCAAATTTTCACCAGGGAAGGATGGTCGGAGAGCTTTCTTTGTAAAGTGTGCCATCGAGGGTCATGATACAGGATTAAATGGGGAGATTTCACTTTCTTAAATACATCATCTGCTTTAACTCCTGGTTGTCGTAAAATTGAAACAAACTTCCTTCTTCTCTGATTTCAGAAAACAGAGTCCACTAATTCCCTGGTCCATTATGCTCTAGAAATTTGAGTGGAGTGTATTTCTTGGACTGGAAAAACTCATTCATTAATTTATTCATTCGTAAGAACCAGTTAGGAATCAAACATACAGTTGTTTAGTCCACTTACTATAAATAGGAAAGAGAAAATTTTAGAGAGTTGAAAAGGGGCTTGCTTCTGGGTCAGTGACAGGATGTGAGTTGCAATACTTTCATATTGGGCACATTCATTCTGTTCTTCCTAAGAGTTGAAATACTCAGCAGGTAACCATTAAGGTAGCTACTATTATAGAACACTTCTATTGATACCTAAAAATATTCAAATGAAAGTTACTCCTTTTCTCTCAAGCTGTGTGTGTCTGTGTGTGTATGCACCTGCACTTGGGTTTCCTTGCACTGACACACACATGAATGCATTCATTACTCAAAACAAAGTAAACAAAGTACTTCAAATGAAGTAAACATTTGAAGAGGGAGCCAAAAAATGATCTCTCTATTAAAGGAGATAATGTCTGTAGCAGAGCAGAGAACTGTGACTTTTAATATGTTCTATCTTGGCATCCCTCCCTGTCTTACTTCTTTCCATCTACTCCTCCTATCCCTCTTTATTGCTATTTCTCTCTTCTGCCTTGGTTTTAGGCTCTGGGTGTACTCAAATTGAAAAAAAGAACATCTTCCCCTCTAATCCCTGAAAAGAGAAGCCCAGAAGCCCCTGGCTTCTCTGGCGTGCCCCAGAACTGTTCGGGAACTATTCCCATTATGGTTTCAAGTGGATGGATCTGGTGAGAAAGGATAAAATATGGAGCCTTATTCATCTGACTGACTAGGTCAACTCAGAACCAGGTCCTGTGCTAGAAACTGAAGGCACAGGGAACAATTAGACATGGCCCCAGCCCCAACAAGCTCACAGCCTAAAGAAGGACATAGCAATTATTTCCCTAGTGGTCACTACATGCCAGGCTTTATTCTAAGTACTTTATATACATTAAAATCACTTATTCATGGTGTCAGTCTAAGAGTTAATGACCACCATCCCCATTTATAGAGAAAACATGTAGGAGAGAAAACAGAGATATGCAGAGTTTAAACAACTCCTAAGGTCACAACATTAGTAGGCAAGGCAGTTGACACGTAAACCTAGGGACTCTGGCTCCGGGTCTGTGCTCTCAGCCACTAGAATTCCATATCACCTCTTAGTATGTGAAAACATAGATTGTATCTTGCAACTGTCTTTCACCAAAACAAACAAACAGTGTAAATCCTCTCTCTCTACTCACCACACTTAACTTTGTTTTTCTTTTTCAAAGCCCCTTTCCCCCACTTTGCTGAGGGGGTTTTATTATGTAGCTCAATTTATCCTCTTAACTAATTGCTTTCCCTCTTCTCCTTGATCAGGTTGGCTTATTCCTTGAGTTGGCACCACTAAAGTCCTGGGACCTTTCTGGAAGAGATAACCTGGCCAGAAAGAGCGGGGAGAAGAAAGAAGCTGACTGTGTTCTTTTTATAGAGCTGGGAAGGAAGAGAGGCTGAGACACCTCTATTTGCACCTCTGCTAACTATATCTATATACAAAACCTTTGACAATGTAAAATGGGCAAGAGACACCTTCCATTGGCCCTGTTACTTAGCACCGGAGAAGCAGTAGCTATTTCCATTATTTACATCCTTCTAGTCCAGTAGCTGGCTTAGCTCAGCTATTTTACTTTCTTACCTGAAGCTCAAATGGCTATTTACACTTAAGCTTTCCAGAAGGTGTTTCTGGCATATAAGTGCCATGCTCTAGCTTCCTATCTGAGTAACTGTAATATGAACATCATGACTTTCCTTCTTCCTTTGCTACTTTCCATTTGTCTTCTAAAGAAGCAACAGTCATGAGCATTTAGCTCCCAGGAAATGGCATGTAGGTCTTTCTATTAATACTCATGCTGAGAATTTTGCTTTTGAGGTTCCCTTTGACATTTTAAGGCACTTCTAAGAAGTTAGAGAGATTTGTGGTTTAGTGGAAAAAGCTTGGTTGCCTCTAGCTTTTAGGAACTTAATGATTTAGTGAAGGTGCAGGGCAGGGTTGAAATGTGAGTATGACTAGACGATTGGAAGATCTCTGTCATCCTGTGGGTAGAAGTTCAGGGAATTATGGAAACACGGAGTGTTGGCTCCTGACCAGGATATGGGGACAGGAAGTGGGAGTAGTGTACAGATTGCAGAAGGAAATATGTATGCAAATGTTCCAAGGCTGAGTTTCTCAAAGTGTGGATGGTGGACCACTTACGGCAAAGTCACCCAGGAATGCTTGTGAAAAATCCTAATTGTTTGGGCCCACCTCACACTTAGAAGGTATAGGTACATAGGAGGTGGGGCTCAGGAATTTACATTTTACTCAATTTCCCCAGGAGATTTTTCTATATAATAAAGTTGGGGATGATGAGTAAGACGAGAAAGAAACAGAAGGAAGTAAAAGAAATTCAGTTCTAATTGAAGCTAGGGCATCGGTGTGCTAAGAACATCTTATTTAATCAGCACCATATTGCTATGACGTAATTACACTCATCCTCACCTTTGATGAGAAGTCACAGGGAGACTGAGAAACTTGCCAAAGTTGACAAAGTTTACCAGTGGTAGAGGTAGAATTTACGCTTGGGCAGTCTGACACCGGTGCTTGTTTTTCTAACCACTATAATAAACTGCCTCTTAGAGGTAGATACATATAATTCAACTTAACACATTGTTATTGACTAACCGTCATGGTTAAAAACACTAGGAGTTATTTCTTTTTTAGGGGGAGAGGGAGGTAAAAAAAATACCAATAAAGCAAAATCTAGACATATAATCCAGTGTAGTAACTGATATGTACAAAAGAAGCTTCAATACGATGATAAGCAATGTGCTTTATAATAAAAATTAACGATCCAGTGAAAGGATTTCACTTTACTTTTTAATTTTAGAACATTAGTACTAATAAGATAGGTTGAGGTTCTAGTTTCATAAAATAAGAAATAGAGAAGTGATGCAAATCCCCTCATTACTGATACCTGAGGCACAATGTGGTGGTAAATCCGTTGGGCATTGAATGAGGTGCTTTGGGTTCAAACCTGGCATCATTTAACTATGGCGAATTGGGCCAAGTCACTTGACATCCTTAAACCTCCATTTTCTCACTGGTAAAATGAAAAGGAAATAACAATTCCTATCTTCCTAGCTCATAGGACTGTTTTAAGTATCAACATGTGTTAATGCAAATAAAGGCAACAATAACAACAACCTTTATAAACTGTAGTGTGCAATCCATAGGGATGGTGTTACTAGACGGCAAACTCCTTGAGAATAAGGACTAAGACTCAAACAACATTTTACCCAGCACAATGTTTAACGCTTACAAGATATTTAGTATTTGCTATGTAAATAAGATTAATTATCCGAGTTGCTTTGTTTTAATAGATATGTAAATAATCGAACGTGTAAGGAATAAATTACATATATAAACTTTTATTTTTATGAAGTGTCCCTTATCCACCTTCAAAGAAAATCTACAGAGCTATTTAAATGGAGAAAGTTAGTGTTTGCTTTTTTACTGTGAAAATGAAAATTGCTTTGCTTTTTCAATTTTTCTATATATTGTACATTAATTTAGAAAACAACTACAAACCTTATCTTGAAGCCCATCTCCCCAGTTCCATAAAATATCTGAACTTTTGGCCCTACTTTAGATTGATCTTCTTTAACTCTGCATGATATACATGCCCTCAAATGTGGATATTTAATAATAGTAACAAAGAAAGGGAAAACAATTCTAAAAAAAAAAAAAAAAAGCTAAAGGGGCGACAAGAAACTGTTCACAAGATTTGTATTCAATTTAAGTGCACATATACATACTTTGTTGTTTTATTATAATTTGAAGTTTTCTCAAGATATTTTCCTGCTTCACAAAGGAAAGCCAAGTGATCTGACAAAGAAATATAATCAGATGTGTGTGCCCTACAGAAATGTTTAAAAGGTAGGTCTTGGTTTGAGTGCAAAGGTTCAGGACCAGAAGACATAAGAATGGATACATGGCTCATCTCTTCCAGGGATTCCTCAAGGGTCCTTGACCAGTCACTTCTCTCTGTCTTTTAATTGGCCAGTCTACAAAATCCCAGACATTGGGGGAAGAGGCTAAGGAGCTGAGGTCCTTTGAAGCTCTAGCTTACTAGAATTATCTCCAGAATATGTATATATATATGTATATATATATATATATACACGCACAAATATATCCCCCCAACTTGGCACATTTCTCTAAAGGGAAGACCAAAGACCTGAGCATTATAGAAGAAAGAACAGCATGGGGTTTGAAGACTCTCATGTCTGCTCATTAATTTATTTGTTATTCAACAAATGCTCACTGAGGTTGCTGCTGTCTGCTGAGAATATAACAGGAGGTAAGTCTGTAAGTGGACACACACATAATGTGACAATGTCAGACAATGACAGTATGATGTGAGCCACAATACTATGGCAGCAAGCACTGGGTCTTTTGCAAGCAAAGAAATGAACCCAGTCTGAGTGGTCAGAAAAGGCTTTAAAGAGGAAACAATGATTAAATCAAATTCTAAGGAATGGGTAAAAGTAAGCAAGCAAAGTTAGACTAATCAGATTTCAAATCCTGATTTCACCATTTACTGGCCTTGGGCAACAGACTCATGTTCTCTGAGCCTGGGATCTTCCTTTGTAAAAGAGTGACGGTACTACTGCTTCACTTGGTTTGCGGGAAACCACAGAAGGTAGATTTAAAGCACTCATAGCAGTGTCTCACATACACTAAGAGTGTAATAAATGTTGACTCCCCATTTAAAAGAGTGAGCATAAGGGAACACAAGTTCTTTCTTGGTTAAGATATTTATCATTGTTGTCCTTGTGAACAGGAAACAGGATCATGGGTAAATAGGGCACAATGCCTTTTCTTTTCTCTTTCTCCTTTGTTTCCTCAGATCAACCTTTCTTGAGGTTGAAGCATCAAAGGAAGTTTCTTAAAACAAGGTCAGATACTATTCTAAACACTTCACATATTTTGTTATTTAATTCTTGTAAAAACTTTGCCTTATGAGGTAGGTACTACTGTTATCCCAACTTTCCATTTGAAGAAAATGAGACACAGAGAATTTAAGAAATTGTTTAAGATGATGCAGGCATCAAGTGATCAAATTGGGATTCAAATTTAGGTTGCCTGGCTCCAGAGTCTGTTCCCTTAATCACTGCACACCATACACATCTATGATATAATGTTTTCACTATATATTATAATAACTCACAAATGATCTCTAGAATGAAACAGAATTCCAAGAACAGAACCCTGGGAGCACCAGGGAGTTGAAGTGTCTATGAAAGGAGAAAAGCCCATAGGAGACTGAGCAGATCTAAAAGAATGTGTTATCTTGCATAAAGGAAACTGTTGGTAGCCTAGGCACTACCTATTGCATCTTCTTGCTTCCCAACAGGACACCGAAGATGTTCAGGTATCCACTCTGCCCTTCTCACATGATGTAGGGAAAACTGAATCCATCCCCAGCTTCAGAAATAAATTCCAATTATTCTAAATCATTCCAAATTGGCAGAGGCATTTCTCTGTATACTCTTATTGGTCCAGAAACCTAGGCTGGCCCCATGAAACCTAAGGGAAGGACTTATATTGCACAAATTGGTAATGTCCCACTGGATGTGACCAAGGAAACATGTTGCCCCAGTTGTGGTTGGTAGCCATCTTGTGACTATAATGAGCCACCCTGAAGACAAAGTTAACAATGAAAAGGACAGAACAACAAGAAGCCAGGGGAGTGGAGCTAGACACCTGACACCTGATGGACTTGCCCCTGGTTGTGTTCCTACCTCTATACTTATAATCTGAGAATTACATGACAAAAAAATCATTCAGTCACTTTGAATTAAGTTTTCTGTTACTTGAAGCAAAAAATAATAATAATTGTAGTTGATATATCTTTCGAGGCAATGCAGGAAAGAGTTTTAAAGAGGAATGTTCAACACTACTAGATGTTTCAGAGAGAGGAATTTACAGTTTTGAAAAGTCTCTTGATATAGATGTAAACTTCCGATCTCTAAATCTTTTGACCGATCAGCCCATGGTGAATCTAGAAAATCTCTAACGTATATCATTGTATGCTCAGAGAATTGAGGGAAGAGATGTGGGGTTAGGAATGGAAGAACCAAGAAAACTTCGTCATTCAGCTCCTTGAAAATTTATTCAATTATGTGGATTCATGCCTGCAAACAATGTCGCACATTTATATGTAGTCAGTCTTGTTTACTGCACCGTCCCCCCCCCCCAAAAAAAAGGACTGTCTCTGAGGAACCCGTGTAATAAAGCTAGAAGGATTCTGTAATTAACCCTAGAGTAATTATCTTCACACCAAGTAAACCTCTCTGGAGTTGGCATGTGGCTTAGCTGCCAAGAATCGTGTTATAATAAGGTTGAAGGGAGCAATTTCTAACATTTTGCCCATGGTGTATAAACCTTTAATGGAGCCAAATGCCAGTCATCTACAGAGCTATACAGAGAAGATCAAGGTAAGTGAAAACCTCCAAAGCTCTATTTTAAACACCAATTTCCATCTTTAGACTAACCTGACTATTATCAATATATCATCCAGCTGCATCATAAAATCAAAGAAGCTGAGAAATTGAAGAGATCTAAGAGGTCATGAAGACCAGCCCGCTTCCCAATGTGAGGTTCCTTTCAACACACCCTTGACAGCAACTGAATTATTTCTACTTAAATTCTTTCTGGGAACCAATGGTTGGAAATCAGGAACACAAGCTTGGAGCCAAACAGACGTGGGTTAATGGTCATCTCTGACATTTATTATTTGTAACCTAAAACAAAGCTGAGCATATTGCCCCTTTTTAGATGGTTAAGACATGATTTTATCCCACAACACTGTTTTGATAGAATACCTTGTTTTGATAAAAAGAATATTAGTTTTCTTTCTTTTCCCTTTTGTTGTCAGACCTTTGGAGTTTTTATAAAATTCTACCAGATAGGAATCTGTAATTGGCCTCCCTGAAACACCTTCCCACTGCTCCTCATGTCTTCTTCCCGGGACTTCACAGAATATGGCTGTTCTCTGGAGATATCTTCCTCTCCTCCAGGGGGAGATATTACTTGAACCCTGGAGGCAAGACCTTTGACTTAAAATCAGCGTGAGACTACAACTCTTCTAAGAAAACTCTTCCTAAGATTGTTTCATTATCTCCACTTGATGTAGTAGAAAAGTCAGTGATCTTTGGCAAGAGATTTAACTTTTCTGAGCTTTAGCATTGAATTCTCCAATGAGAGAGTTGGATTAAGATATTTTATGATTGTAGTTTATAAAAAAATTTTTTTCTTGTCATATAAATTCTAAACTCTTTATTCATTGAGCATCTTTGCCTGTATACTCAGAAGTCTATTAATGTTTCATAAATATGGCTACCTGAACTAAATGCAATGTGTGCTCACTGAAAGTAAGATCATAATACATAACAGTCTATCATCTGAGTGCTGTACATCTATTAGAATAGGTAACAGGTTGTGTTAATTGGCTGAGTGGTTATCACATGACCTATTCATTTTGTTTTTATTTTACAAAAATATCTAGATTTTCCCCCACTTAAGTCATGAGTTGAAATTGAAGCTTTACAGCTTTATGAACCAAGATATGCTGTTTAACTTCTAGAGCCCTAGTTTTCCATCTATAAAATTGGAATAATACCTATATAAAGAATTGTTGGGAAGATTAAATGAGGTGATATACACAAAGTGCCTTATATCCAGCATATACTAGGAGTATAACAAGTATTATTTAACTTATGCTTCTCAATTCCCCTTTTCATTCCTAACCATTCAAGTCGGGGTACAAAAGAGTGATGCAATGGTAGATACTTGGTGGCTTAAGAGAGGAAGAGACCAAGATTACTAAAGACCTACCATATCACCTTCTTTGGCAATAACTGCATCGTGGTGTCTAGCATCTGCTGACAGCAGTCCTCACATTAGAATAGGGATTCTCCATAGCAACAGGTAAATAGAAAACATTGGTACATTATAACACAACCATTAGTATATGAGAAGCAAAATGAGGGTACACCACGTGTGCACACATGCAGGCGCACACAAATGCACACAAGCATCTCACTCCAAATCCTGACAGCATTTGTGTCAGTGAGTGTGTAAAACAGAACCTGACTCATTTGTTGCTCACCTGCTTCCAAAGGGAACCGAAAGTGTTCTGCTTCAAGATGATGGCTTATGGCTTTAATCCCAGATTTTTCATAACAAAGTTGTAAGGATGGAAAGGTTTGGATGCTTTCCAGTCTTTGTGGCTAATGAAAAAGTTCATCCATGTTAACCATCCTTTTGTTACTGGTTGTACTCCGCTAATAAACTCCGTCTAAAATAGCCAGCCTGACAAAATAACTCTCCTGTGGAGAAGGTTCTTTTTCCATTTTTCCTATTTAATTAGCTACACTTTACGTAGGGTGATTGGGGGAACTAGGAACATTATTTAAAGCTCTAGGGAAGGCCAGACTTTGACCTATTACAACAAACCAAATCAAATCAAGTGAATGAATTTTAACTGAACAGACCATATTCTGTTAAATGTACCTTGACTGGTAGAGAATGTATGGAGTGAGTTTTAAATGGCATTTTAATGATCCTGGGGAGCAAAACACTCATTTGAGCTTAAAATTTGTTCATCCACTGATTCAACAACTATTTATTGAGTAGCTACTATTCTGGGCAATTTAGCTCACTGGAATACTATGGATGTTTCAGTTAGAAAACTTAGATTTCTATTTTCACCACTTTCTAGAAGTGCTCTTTTGTAATCCACTTAAAGCTAATTCCTGTAAAATGGAGATAATAATGTTGATTTCGGAGGGTTAATTATGATAATAAGAGATAATATGGCAAATAATAGGGGCTCAATACATGGAGATTGTGTTGTTGTTGATGTTAAAATTACTGAAAATACTCTGGAGTTTTCCTAAAGGAAATTTGCTTTGAAGTTCGAGTTCCTAAGTAAACATAAATAAACTAAATGCTACCAGGAGTTAATTTTGAAGAAATTCATGGACCTTGAATGTGCTGTGCATGCTTAATCCCAGATAAATGATTTTTCACTGTTGTTTAGGGATTAACTAAAATACCAAGATACTTTGTTAAAAGTGTAAAGTCAATTCCTTAATATTCAATTCATAGAAAACATATTCTTCTAGCACAGCAAAAACCAGTGTCATAGCTCCTCACCCACCCTACATCCCAAGCAATCACTGACGTATAAATTGAGGAGGTTAAAAAATACCAGTATCTCCCATTTTATTTTTATAAACCTATCAAAATGAAATAAGGAATTAGGGCAAAGCTTAGTAAATTATATCAACATGAGAGTATCTGTGTTGTCATTAAAACAATAATTTTCAAGATGATGTAGAAAAGCAGCTTCTTTAAAATTAAAAAAATACAATGCACCTTCTGGTGGACACTACTCAGTATCCATTTCTGCTTTGGTACTTTATCTGATTTTGTTCTGCTATTGTCCTGCCTTCTCTTGGAGGCAACCATCTTCTGGGATGATTTGCTTGATTTAGGGGTATCCCATTCTCATTGCCAGTGATTGGTTTAGGCATAGGTGTATGACACAGTTCTAGTCAAAGAGCTATAATGGAAATCTGATGGGGGCTTTTATGGAAAATAGTCTTGCTCTTAAGAAAGCTGCAAGAGGAAGTGGGCTCTACCTGCTTCCTCAGCTCACCGTCTTACCTGTGTGTGATGTCTGTAAGATGGTGGCCATCTTTCAATCAGATGAGCATCGCAGTTTGAAGAGATGGAAAACACCTGAGACCTTGACCTCTATAACCACTTTTGTTCTTTTTTTTTAACTTTTTGGTAAAAGTACTTTTATAATTCTATTAGCTTTTTATCTCATATAAACTAACATTAAACAAGCCTACTCTGTATCTGGACTTCCCGACAGAGATAACTGTCCTTACAGCATAAGTCAGTTTGAGGTGGAGTTGCTGTTTCTTTTAGCCGAAAGCATTCTCACTAAGACTGTGACTTTTTTTTTTTTCTGGTGAGGAAGATTAGCCCTGAGCTAACATCTGTTGTCAATCCTCCACTTTTTGCTGAAGAAGATTGGCCCTGGGCTAACATCTGTGCCCATCTTCCTCTACTTTATATGTGGGATGCCTGCTACAGCATGGCTTGATAAGTGGTACGTAGATCTATACCCAGGATCCGAGCCTGAGAATCCTGGGCCACCAAAGAGGAGCATGTGAACTTAACCACTACGACACCAGGCTGGCTCCAAGACTGTCACTTTTTAAAACATGGATACATATCCACAGTGATTGGAAAAAAATACACATATACAATAAAACATAGTTCATTTAAAAAATTGTTAAAATATTTTTATACTGTTATATCATCTCTTCAAAGAAAAAGAAAAAAAGTAGCAGAGCTACACTAGATATGGATGAAAATGCTCTGTTAATGGCTCAAGATTTCTGTTCTACATGTGTCTATTTCACGTGTTCTCAGGCTGACTATTTATTAAGTGGATCCAAAAAAAAAAAAAAAGAGCAGTTGAACTTAGCTAAAGAAATGTCACATAGGACAAAAAAGTAAATATCTGAACTTCTATCTTCCTGTAATATGTATGGTGAAATCCAAAATGGCTCCTTCAAAGTAAGCATAGAATGTCTTGGAGAGGATAAAACAGAAAAGGTAGAAATGCAGCTTCTTGGGTCAACTCACAGTTCAGGTGACCCCATTTCAGACACTTTTTCATTCTAATATGTACCCTATTTCTGGCTTCAGCTGGGCCACATTTCCTTCTGGATCTCAAGACCTCTTTTAAGATCGGGTGGTTGTTCACAGAATTCATTTCCTTGTGGTTGTAGGCCTGGGGTCCCCATTTTCTTGCTGGCTGTCAGCTGGGTATTGTTTTCAGCTCCTAGAGGCTGCCCGCAGGTCCTTGCCACACGGATTTCTCACAACATGGCATCTTACTTCTTCAAAGCCAGCGGGAGACTCTCGTGCTGCAGTCTGCTAAAACAGAGTCTTACATAACATAAGGCAATCATGGAAATGAACGACGACCCTATTGGCTGGAAGCAAGTCGCAGGTTCTACTTGCACTCCAGGAGGGGGGATTATGAAAGGGTGGACTCATTGGGGGTTATAACAAGCTATATCTACCAGTGACCCTATACTCCTGGTGCCCCCTGCCCACCGCCTACACTACTACCACGCAAGTCCTTTACAGTGGCAACCAGTGCTCAGAGGCTCTACTTGCCAGGTAGTGGCGGTAAGAGCACTTAGTCAGACAAACCTGGATTCAAAGTCACAGTTCTCTTTCCTATTAAGTCCCTCATCTGTAAAATGTAAACTATTTTAGGTCAAAGTTTTCACAGGAGTGTTATAAAAATTAAACTAGATAATAAAAGAGAAAAATGTTAATACAGTCCTTGACTGTAGGAACACGAAGTGGGAAAATATTAAAAGTAAAAGGCTGCAATTTTTGTGTGTTTACTTTGAACCAGGAGCTCTGAAGAAACAAACACATTTGAGCATGCTACGTCCTTCCTTACAACCCTTCAAAGCTCCTGTTGATCTTCGTAGGAATCCTATCACAGCCCACCGGCTTCTGCACGATGGGGTCCTGGCTGACTCGTCTCTGGCCATACTCTTCCTTGGCTTGTGCTTTCTTTCAGTCTCTAAAAGGCTGCTCTTCTCATCTTGGCCATTTGCAGGAGCTCATCCCTCTCCCTAGCTCTCTCCTTTGCCTTTTGACTTGTATAGTTGTGTTTATTTTTCTAACTACAACATATAGGTATCATTAATCTCTATTTACAGAAGTGGCTATGAGAACTGAGTTTGCCTACGAATACATGCAATTAGAAAGGGTAACATAGGATTTGAATCCTGGGCTGCCTGAACCTAAACCCTTTCCTCTTTTCTGTCCAGATTGTTACCCTAAATATGAGGCCCAAACTACACTTGTTTTCTGTATTAACTTTTCTGTGAAATATTTAGGGCAGCATGAGTGAGTCTTAACATTTCAAATCTATGAGTGTAACTCGCCTTCTCACCTCCAATTCCCCCACAGAAACCTGCTCCAATAGAAATGAATTAAATCAACCTGGACTAAACAAGGGCCTTTTTAGCCACCATCCAAGAGCTGATTATGCCTTTAGAAGTGTTCTATAATAAAAATATATTAGGGAGATAAATTTTTTCTGAGAATTTACATAATCTTTTCCTGTGTGAGTGGAAGGGGAAAGGTGATGAGGATGTTGATACTTTCTTCAAAAGATTAAACCAGATAATACATATATATCACTCAGAATAGTGCTTGACACACAGAAATTGCTTAATAAATTGTACTAATAATCTTACTCATTTAAAGAAGTCCTTTTTTGTCCATTCTGATGACATAATAATGATAACACTTTAAATTTGTCTCAGATACTTTGGCGTCAGAGTGCCTGGGTGAGAATTCTGGCATCTTTACTTATCACCTGGGTGGCCATGGGCAAGTTCCTTAACCTTTCTGTGCCCTAATTTCCTCATCTCTAAAGAAGGGATGCCAGCCCTGGTGGCCTAGCGGTTAAGATTCAGTGCTCTCACTGCCACAATCCAGGTTCATGTCCTGATGAGGGAACCACACCACCCATCGGTCAACTGTTATACTGCACATTGCTGTGATGCTGAAAACTATGCCACTGGTCTTTCAAGTAACAGCAGGATATGGTGGACAGGTTTCAGCAGAGCTTCCAGACTAAGATAAATTAGGAAGAAGGACCTGGCCACTTACTTCTGAAAAAATTGCATATGAAAACCCTATGAACAGCAGTGGAACATTGTCTGATACAGCACTGGAAGGTGAGAAGATGGGGCAAAAAGACCAGCCAGGGTTCTACTCTGCTGTACAGTCTCTAGGAGTTGGAATTGACTCAGTGGCACCACCACCAGCAACGAGGGGATAGTAATAGTAGCTTCCTCACAGAGTTGTAATGAGGATTAAGAGAGCACTTGGAGAGCACTTATGATAATGCTGGATGCAAAGTAAGTTCTGTGTGTTTGACAAATAAAATATTTATTGGCAACAAATTATGAAGCAAGATAATGTGATAAAACAAGGAGACGGTTTTCAGCCAGATTATGACCAAACCCTTAAGGAGTTTAGAATCATGTTGGGGGAAATGATGTGTACAAGACAACAATTATAGCAAAAAATATAAATGGCTAAGTCCCGGACAAGTAAGTAATAGGCATTTTTATGTTGCTTAAAGTTTACAAAGAACATTTTGCATGTTATCTCAGTTAATTCTCTTGACATTTCTGAGAGTTACATACACTGTTATTATTATTTTGTTAAAGAAACTCAATTTGGAAGATGGTAGGTGCTCAATCATTAAAGACTGTAACTAGTTGAACTGCATCCTGACCTCTGATTTTAAATTGTAATTCATTCATTCATTCACTTATTCATCCACCCATTTATTCATTAAAACTTATTTGTGCCTCACTTGCACTTCACATAGTAGCCAATTGCCTGAAATACTTAGTGTGATTCCCAACACCAGGGATACTGCCAAAATCAGCACTCCTGAGAATGATTACAGGTCTCAGAGGGGGAAAGAAGAATATTTACCTGGAGTTTGTAGTAATAGGCAACTGAGTTGAGCAGGGACCAGGCCCCCTTTTTTTAGAAGGGCCCCGGTTATTTATACTAACATTCTTCCCCTTTCCCGCTCTGAGCCATCTCGGCTAAAATGCAATGGAAATACTGAGACAGGAGAGCGTGTTCCAGCTGGAGGAAGAGAAGACTACCCGACTGCCACCTGAAACAGGGGAAGGGTGAGAGAACATCTGTGAGTGTCCCCTCCAGGTCACGCTGGATGTGAGTAAACACACCCAGCTCACATAAAGATGCTGGAGAAGCCTCAAAGAAATGTGGCCCAGATGTGGCAACCTCTCTTTGTAACTTATCCAGAACACTCTCATTTGCTCTCAGGCATGTTAATATCATTATTATTACTATTACTATTGTCATAAAGTTACAGTAGATATTACATTAACTGGAGGGGAAAAATCACCAGGAGAAAAGTAATTGTTGATTTTCTGTTAAATGTACTTCCGTACTTTTTGTATATGTATTTTAACTAAACAGCAAATAACTTCCTTTAACTTAACTTGCCTTTTGCATTTATTATATCATGAATATCTCCTCCTGCCAAATCATAATGCATACTCAGCACTACATTTATGGTTGTGTCATAGTCCATGGAATGGAAAGTGTGTGTAATGAATTCTCCACGGAGGGCATTTTTTACTGGTTCTTTGATTCTCCTGTTTGGCTCTGTCCTCCATCCCTCCCTTTCTCCCATTCTTCCTTCCTCTCTCCTTCTTTCTCTCTCTTCAACAGATCTGATTGATTGCCTTTCCAGTGCCAAGCTTACAGACAGATGAACTAGAAATCCTTGAAGAGGGTGGAGTGAAAAGGGCAAGAGCCCCAGAAGCTGACAGATCATCTGAGTCACAGCTCTCGCACTCACACCTTGTGAGGGGAGGCCTACGTTTCTCTTTCTCATAACTGACACACTCTTTTGAATTAACTAACTTGTCTTTCTTTGACATTCGTCTCCAGAATAGGACTTTTAATTTAACTCTCCAACCCCACATGCAAGACCTCCCAGCAGTCCCTCTCATCCCTCCCATCCTGCCCTCCCACTTTCTTTCCTGCATTTTCTTATTTTGCTTCTCCCTTGTTCACATCCTTTCTCTCTTGTCCTGCATAGATTTGCTTCAAGTAACATTTTTTATTCTCTGTGAGGGAATCCCTGGATTGCATCAGGAAGATTTTTTTGAGTCTATAACTAGTTGAACTCTGTATCTGCTCTTTTGAGTAAAGCAATTCAAACTTTTGAAATTGAATGTCGCTTTCATCCAAAATATATGGTTTATCATAATCTTGGAGGCAATCATATACCCTCCATTTCCCTCTTCTTCACCAGTTAGTAGTCCTCCAGTTTCATCCAACATATCACCTTGATGTAGCAAAGAGGCTAAACAACATGGCGATTATCAGAACTATGATAGAATATATGTAGATACATGTATATCCCAGGACAATATACAATATGTGATGCATATGCCAGGGATTTTGTTCTGTTTTGAAGCAGTATAAAACCAACCTAATTTTGTCATGACCAGAACTTTAAAAACACGGGAAGGATTATAGTACCACAACCATCTCAGATTTTGTATCCACCATTTTACCGTTCTACATCTTGCAGAATGGCTAGCTCTCCTTGAGCCTCTAAATCCCATCTTATTTCTTTTGATTGTTGGTACACTTTCCCCTTTCATATATACATTTAGAAAAAAAGAACAAAAATAGAATGATTGACAAAATTAGTGAGGAGAACCAACTAATTAGATAGGAAGCCAAAAGATTGGTCTGTAGTCACAGATGCATCCCTAGCCCATCTGTATTCTGAAGGAATTCCTTTATACTCACCTGGGGCTCTATTTCTTTCTCATCTGTGCATTACGAGGTATATACCTTCCATAAGCAGGGAGGCGAGTGTAGGATTTATAAGGGGGGGGTGGAAAATTGCTAGGTATTATAATACTGATTCACAGTTTTGCTACAAGCCTGATTAAAATCAAAGGAAAATTCTCATTGCTGGAGAAAAATAAAAGGAATTAAGGAGAAGCAGCAAAACTGAAGCCAACTGTTCCAATTTGTCATTTGTCAACTTTCCAGGGGATATATATATATATATATACACATATTTTAATAGCAAGATTCACGGCCTTTTAACCGTTAAGATATCATAATTATAAACATGGACTGCTCAGATAGACCCCAGAGGTTAACAAATTCTAAGTGATTATCATTAGACATTTCCTGTGCATTCATAGCGCATCAAGTGTAGTGTAGTATAGAACGAAGAACTCTCCCTACCTTCAAAGAGCTTACAGACATCGCCAGACTGTTCATGGATTTATCGCTTAAGATTTTTCTATACTAAAACGGTTCTTTTTATTTTAATCGAGAGGAAGATTGATCCTAAGGCCACATGTTACGGCAGAATAAACTTCATCTTTGGAATCAAGCCTCTCTAAAACCACATTTCAGAAGAACTCATTAACTGTATAACTTTAATTCATCTGAACTTCACTTGCAGGATTATTATGTCAATTATATAATATACTAATATACAAATGTGTATGTGTGTGTATATAAACACACGCACACACATATATATAATCAATTTTATGAGAAATATATGTGAAAGTGCCCAGCAGAGTGATGGGCACATGGGCACTCAATAAATACTAGTTTTCCTTTTCTTCAACTATGAATTGTTTCCAATGGTGGTACATCAGATATCACAATAGGCTGCTGAGAAATGTCTCATGTTTTTGGAGACAGCATGATTCAAGGAAAGAGCAAGGATTTGGAGCCACATACATGTGTTTGAATTTTGGTTTCTTGCTGCTAAATGGCAATGAAAGAGTTGAATTTTCTATGTCTGACTCCAAAGCTATGCCTCTCTCACTATTCCACACTTCCAAGAATAAAATGTTAAACTAATTCCAAAGCCACCCCAGAGAATATGGAAAAGGCTTGGTGGTTCCTGGGCAAGGTGGTGAAGCTCTGGCCATCCTCTTGCTTAGTTGGAATTTAGTGGGTTCAGATAATAGCTACATGGTGTTCCCAGTGGTCAGTTTGCTTATTATCAATTTCCATCTAGTTTCTCTCCACACTATTCAGGTATTGGTTTGCAGAGTGGCTCACAGTTCTCTGGAGGGTGTAAAATTGAGAATGTTCTTCCTTTGGGGATTAGTGAATCAATTATCCTTAAAAGTGATAGCTTTTTCCTAAGAAAAGCCCTTCCTAGATTTGACCATTTACACTGGAATGAGTCATCTGCCTTTCTGGAAGGCATGGGACTTTAACCAGTTTTAATGAATGCATCCATAGGTAAGGCTGCTCTCTGCCCCTAATTTGTCTGATATTCTTTTTAGAGTCAATTCTCTCTCTCTTTTCCTTATTACACATAATACCTTTTGGCTGGTATATTTTTGAAACAATATGCTATTTGTCTTATGAGAAAGAAAACAGTATAGGGAGGCATGTTTTATGATAAAAACATCCCACTTTCCACAGTGCACATGGGATTGGCTGGGCCTCCCCAACCCATATGGGAAAGGGGGATGGGAGGACAACCTAACAAATCATTTATCTTCTTCTTGGGAGGCAGGAAGCTTCAGAGAGAAAAGTACTATACCCTTCAGCTCACATGAATGAAATTTCCAAGTTAGACTTTGTTTCTCCTTATCCCTGGGTCTCTTTGGGCAAGACAGTTACCCCTCTGCACCTGACTTTCCCCATCAGTAAAATCAGGTAATACATGATAAAATGCAGTGGCTAGCATAGGATAGGCACTCACAGACTGTCAGGTTTCTAACCTGTTATGTCTTTATTTAAGGTTCATGAAGGACCAGCATCATGAATAACACTCACCATTTTTTGTTTTTTTTAGAAAACAAACCTTACAATGATTTCTGTGTAAAATTGCTTTATAGGAAGTTTCTTTGAAAATATGTATTTATTTTGAGTTGATTCTGCATTGGATATGTGGGATAAAGAAGAGTAGCAGAATTAAAATATTGTGACTGTTTATATGATTATGTTTTTAACAAAAAGGACAACAGACAGGTTGACCAGAATCCATGCCCTTCCTATTGTGTTTCATGATTTCTATGTTTCTGAGCTTTGGTTTCCTCATTCATGAAAGGAGTAAAATAATACTTGCTTTGCTTATGTCTTAAGATTACTACTTGGTATAATACATGGGAAGATATTTTTAAGGTGTAATATGCTATTCATATATTCAAATAAATGGTATCAATGCTCTATATTTATATTTGAACATTACCTATCATTTTGTTTATAATCATATAATTATTTCAGTAATCTTAATATTTTATTATTTTATATACAATTCTTTTATTTTTATATGAGAATGGTTCAATTTAATGAGGAAAACCTCTTCTTTTTTAGAACTTAAACATAATTAAAGGGAAAATATTTGTGTATTCCTATTTATCCCTGAAGACTTAAATATCAAAGAAAAAGAAGAATGAGGTGTATGGAAAAAAAGTAATATCTTGGAAAATATTTAGTAATATCTTAAATTTCTTAGAGCTTGCTGTCTTCCCATTTTCTTCACTATTCAGCACCCTTTCATAGGCAGATTCAATAAATTAAAATAGCCAAAACATTGAGCTTTACAAATGATTTCTTTTAATTTTTAAATTCATCTTTCTAATGAGTAGGAGTTGAACAGGTGAAATGATTAAAAAGACCTCGGTTCTTTAATCTAAAATGATGTTGATATTGACTGGATTTTCATTGGTTTGAACATTTTCATTACCAGCCATCACTGGTCATGTTCAAAAACATCGTATCCTTTTGTTACTGAACCAGGTTTGTTTTTGCCCATCGCCCGGAAAGCCAAACAGTGAGATGACGAGATTGCAGCAGAGAGAGGGTTGAATCACAAGGCAGCCAAGAGAGTAAAATGGGACAAGTCTCAAATCCACCTCCCTGATAATGGTGACTCAGGGATATTTATGGGGTGGGGGCAAGGTGGTCTGAAATCTGGAGATAGGTGATTGGAGGTGAGGTAATTGATGATCTACACAAGTGTAGTCAGACTTCATGTGTCTTCATAGGATGCATGTTCACAAAATGGCAGTGTTAGCATGACCTGAGGGTGGAGTTTTTAGCCTCTTGACATCAAAAGGTCGCTTATCAGACATCTGTGAGGGCCCAGTTGATGGGTTGGTGGTCTCCGCCAGCCTGAAGTGGACAAGGGGTTCTAATTCCTGAAAACAGCTCAAACACCCATTACCATGGTGACCCACGCTCCAGGGGGATGCTATCTATAGGAACCTAGTGGAAGTTAGATAGCATACTGCCTAAACAGCACAGTTCACAATGGGTGGGTAAACAGCTAAAAGCTATAACCAGTAATTGCAAAAAGGAAAAAAAAAAACTTTAGTTCCCAGCTACTTAATCATCAATGGCTAACTGTTTGCCAGTTTCACTTCACTGCTCACAACACTAGTCAGACCAATTTGATGGTCCCAGTTCTCAGACACTGACGAGGACACTAACGCTCGAAGGGGTGAAGTTACTAGTAGGTAGTAGAACCGAGATAAGAATCTAGACTTGACCGATACTCTCTCATTGTAGCCGGACAGACTCATAAACTGGAAGAGTCAATCTTTGCCTTCGATCAGTATATGGGCTAGTACTTAAACTGGCAAAATGCAGGTGATCATGGATCCACTTATGACTTCACATCCGGACCTCTCATTGCTAGCTTCAATAAGTGAAGTTCTCAATAGTGAACAAACAAATACAGGATCTAGTAGCTATTGTGACATTTTAGAGTCTAGGACTTCAACAAGATTTAAAAAAAAAAAGTCTTTCCAGCTATTCATTAATTAACGAAATTTATGAGTTAGGAATAACACATTATATATTGCAAACACATTCTTTGCAGCAATGGTAATTAACAGTGGTTCTCAAAAGTCCCCAATCACTAGCATAAGCATCCGCTAGGCTCTTTTTAGAAATGCAAATTGCTGACCTCCTTCCCAGACCTCCCAGACCTTCCAGAATCCCAGAGATTCTGGAGGTGGGGCCCAGCAATCTGTCCTCCAGGTGATTCTAATGCTTGCAAATTTTGGGCTCCAAAGATCTATAGTTTACAATAGTGATTATGTACTGGGACCATACCACAACGCTCACCTGGAGATCAATTTATTAAACAAGTATTCTGAGTCCTTGTCATTGACATATCATCATATGTAGCAAGACATACAGGGGGCATAGGAAATATCCACAGGAATAAGACAAAGTTCTGACAAAAAAAAATGCTTGAAATACGATTGGGGAGATAAGGTTAATATGCAGGAAGAATGACCCCAAACCCACATGAATTTAGTAAAAATATATTTTATAATCCTTAATATCACATTAAGAACATGACACAAATGTCCAGAGAAAGGAGGTACAAATATACGGGACACCATTATCAGACAAGTCTTTCCAAAAGAGGAAAACAAATGGGATTAGAAACAGATAAATGTGGAGTTACATCCTAGGCCTGCCATTAGTAGCCAAGTGACACTGAATAAGTTAAATATCCTCCTTACTTCTCAGGTTCCTCATATAACACAAGGAATTATATAGTGAGGACAAGGAGGATGTGGATGGTGATGAACATGATGAATGACAAAAATATCATTTCATGCTATTTTGGGATTTAATGATATAAGATGCACAAAATGTTTTAAAGGAGCCTGACATAAAGATTGTGCTCAATGCATTCAAATTTCTTTCACCTCCTTTGTAGCATAATTACTTCTACTTATTCTGCAATTATTCCTGGCCATGAACTGTTGAAAGGACTTTTCTTACATCATCTCAAGCAATCCTCACAATCTCCATGAGGTTAGAGTTGAGTTGTCCATGAAAGAAAGGAAGGAAGATAAGGAAGAGAATGAAGGAAGGAAGCAAGAGAAGGAAGGAAGGAAGGAAAGGAAGGGCAGGAGGGAAAGGAAGGAAGGAAAGAAGGAAGAGAAGAAAGAATGGTCCAAGCAAAGATGGTTTTACGTGTGTAATAACATTATCATGTCGGTAATCCCTAATGTCCCTTCTGGCTCTTGCCAATGGCCGGTTCCTTTATCTGTAGAACTCAGCATAATACCCAGAATATAACAAGCTTTCAGTGTATATCTGCATAAGTAAAAGACATACAACTGGATAAATAAAAAATTCTTTTGATATTATTGCACCTGATTTGTTAGGATAGGAAAGAAGACATACTTAAGGAAGAGTGTACAACAGCATGCTAATGATCTGCAAGAAGAGTTTGCGAATAAGTGATGATTAAGTTAATTCTTGTGAAGCACAGCAAACCACACCTGAAAAGTACTGAGCCGTCAGTGCAGGCAAACCATTAGGAGCAGTCCATGCTTCAACAAGCCATATTTGGAAAAGTAACGATGAGGGCAATGAGAACAGGGATATTAATAATATTTTATAGAATTGTATAGTTTTCAAAACAATTTTCTACATCCTATTTCATTTAATCCCTATGTCTACCCTATGAGATAAACAGAGATATGTCCCCTGTTTAAATGAGAATTGTGAAGGTTGAAAAGCTTTCATTCTCTATAATGGTGAAAGGAGGGCTCCAATCCCACTTGCAGCCCTGTGATCTGTCTTTTATGGTCTGCCTTCCCCCCGCCTTTAAGTTACTTGACCACTGTGCATGCATCCTTCTTCCTTCTTATTTCTGACTCTGTCCTGGAGGCTTTGTCAACTGCTTGTTAGGGCCTAGCTTCACTCTGCTGCTATCCCCTATTTCACCACACCTTAACCCCGTGAAACAGCAATGAGCACAAAAGACTACTCATTTTATCCTTTGCTCTTCTGCTAGGGTGAAGGGGTTAGAGAGGAAAGGGATGGAGAAAGAAAGAGGCGATCCTTAGGTAATGAGAAGCAGGTAGTTGAGAGGAAGTGGAGACATGTGATCCTGCAGAAATCTTTTGCAGATTTCTCCATTTTGCTGAGTGTCGTTTCTATTTCTTCCTGTGGACAAATTTATCTAAATGTTCATAAAAATATCGTTAAGTGAGAACATTGTTTTCCTCTCATTAAAAGACTTTTTCCTAATATTGTTTTCTTTATGAAAAGGATGTCGATAATAACAGCACAACTTCATAGTTATAGTCCTTTAGATCTCATTTGATCTTTAATACACGAAAACAAACCAAGATTCAGAGCGAAGGAATGACTTCTTCAAGGTCACTTAGCTTAGAAGAGAGCACAGCTGGATCCTGAAGCCCCATATTCTTCCCATTATCATATCCTGAACTTGGCACATACGAAGCCTGCTATTATAATAACTTTAGACCAAATTATTCTATCTTCAGATAGGCATGATTTATATAAATCACACATAAAATTGCCACAAGGCAAGTCCTGCCATTTCAAATTCAGTCCAACAGGTGAGACAAACATGTGATTTTACACCACGGAACAACCAATTTCCCACCATGAATGAAGTTGACATCAATTTCAAAGCAACAAAAGCAGGGAGGAAACAAATCAGGTGAGCCCGCCTGTTTACAAAGTGAGAATTGGAACCACAACCCACGTCTGCACGCTGCTTTTGTGTCAGAAGACACTGGTTTGCAGCATTTCTTCACGCTTGCTTTCAATTATGAACTGATAATGACTACTACTTGGAAACAGTGTTTTATTTTCAAGGGTATTTGCCTCAAAGATCTACTCAGGTTCTCCAAGAGTCTTGTTAATAAGAAACATCCCCTGCTGCATCTTCAGGGAGGCAGGATGATGTCATGAAATGGGCTTTGGAGTTGGGCAGAACTGGTTTCAAGTTCCAGCTCTGACACATTTTAGCTTTGTTACTTTGGACAAATTGTAGAAAATGGACATAATAACGCCAGCTCTGTAGAGTTTCATGGGACGTTCAAACAAAAACTTTTCTTCCAGTGCTTGCAATTATATTAAAAAGTTCAATAAATAATATTTGTTTTTATGCTTTACACATTTACTCTGTGACCCTACCTCATAAAAGGTGCTTAGTAAATATTTGTACAATTGCAGGAATTCAGCTTTTGACTTAAATGATGTAAGTCAAATACAAACCTTGGTTATCTATATCAAGCCCTGGTGTTGGACTGAAAGACTGAAATGGTGGGTCCAGACTGATGATGGAGGGATCTCTCATGGCTGACTTTCATCAGTGTTGTTGAGTGCTCTGGCTGATCTTTACAGCTTTATGATCCTGGGGGAGGTACTCAGTATTTGTTTTGCCATCTGTAAGATGGGGATAAGATAGCAGGACATGGTCTTTCTACCATACAAGATTTTGATGAAGATGAATTCAGATATTACATGTGAGAATGTTTGTAAACCATAAAGTGCTATTCTGATATAGAGAAGCGTCATTGTGACTGTCACGTCTTGTTCTAATGGTAGATGGGATTTGTGCATCATGGGTCAGATGTTTGGTCAGGAATGTGGATTTCAAAACAACATTTTTGCAGCTTAGAAAAGGCAGGATAAATCAGAATGCTTGAGATCATCCACAAGATTATTTGAATGTTTTTTTGGTTATTGTTGTTATTTGATTGTTGGTTTCTTCCCCCCTGGAAGTTAAGTGACTGTGTTAACTCCCCAAGTTTATATTATTTTCTTCATTCTGGTTCAGGAATGACACAGTGAGAAAAAATCCCATTCTCACTATATTTCTGACATGTTTAAACATAAGCATATTTTGGGCCAACTTTTCTTTTCCAGTTTGGCCCTGTCTCTTGCCTTATGGAAGGGGAAAAATACTTGGGGGTCTTGTTTTCATGTTTGTCATTTTGTTCGTATGTTGGAATTTGTCTCTCAACTGAATGGAAGGAAAAGGTCCTGAACGAGTGTCCCTGTGATTAATCATATTTCCATTAATGCACAACCAAGTTCAGTTCATTTCTAAAATTATATAGTGAGTATCTCCTCTGCCTCACACTATGCTAGTAGATAGAGAGGACAAGGCACGGTTCCCTACATTCAAGGAGTTCAGTCTGGGAGATGAGTGCTGATTTACAATTCAATGTGAAGATTCCTTTGATACAAATACACACAGCAGGACAGGAGAGTTCAGAAGAAGGCCACTTAGACTGAGGAGGCAAAACAACCAAGGAAGTCTTCCTGAAGGATGCTACAGTCTTAAGTAAAATCATGTGTCACCTAAGGACGGGGACACGGTCTGAGAAATGCAGCGTTAGGTGATTTTGTCATGGTGCAGACATCATAGATTGTACTTACACAAACCTAGATGGTATAGCCTACTACTCACCTAGGCTATAAGGTACTAATCTTACGGGACCACCATTAACTAAAGTGCTGTTATGCAACGCATGACTATATTAGAAAATTTATAAATAAACAAGACAAACTCTCAAAACGAGTAGCTAGTTGTATTCCAGAAAACAATATTCTAGAAAACAATTACATTTTTATCTTTTCCATTGTGTTATACTTGATTGACTTAATACTAATTTCCTTTCATTTGTTTCAAGGGCGAAAAGTAATTATTTACCAGCTGATATACTAGAAAATCTCAGGAGGAAAAACTCAGAGTTAGATTTTGTAAAATAGCTGATTATATAGTCTTAAAACTGTTAACAGAGGATTGGCGATGTTGTTTCACCTTCCAACTAAGAACAACTGGAATGTTTCACTGTATTTAAAAACAAACATGTCCTTAAGACACCATCCTACAGGTGGCATCTTTCTCAGGTAGCACAGGCCACATGCCCAGTGAAAACATTGACGTGGTCTACTGCACTACTCCACTAACAGTTTCTTGAAGTTACACATTTTTCTCTTATCTTGGGAAAAAAAATTCAACTCTCTAATTTATAATTTAAGCAGTTTTGTTAGATCAGAAGGAAAGAAAGAATGAACAGAAGCAAAGAGTGCAAAAAGCTTTAATATTTGAGTGATGGTACCATATCTGGAGCGGCCTTTCTCACTGCCGCTGTACAGCACAGGCAGCAAGAAGAAACCAGAGAGAGATTTGCTCAAGGTTGTTCAATGTGAGTCAGAAAAGATTGGGTATTTGAATGCAAGGCAGAGCTGACATCTTTCTCCCTAAAAAAGGTATTTTTTGTATGTGATTGGTTTCAATCCCAAAAAGTAAACACAATCACATTTCATACATTTCAAGCAGCAAACAAGGCGTAGCTGCTTTTTTTAAGGGAGGGGTGTTGGGAGGCTTCAGGGGGAGATACATTTACTACACAACAAAAATATAAACATGTTAGTCAGCGGGAGAGTAGGGGAGATTGGTATGGCCTTCTTGGAACAAATATTGAGCGTAAGAAGATAGGACTGGGTGGAGGTAGAGATGGGCAGAGACTGAGGAAGCAGGAATGCTGTAGCAGGAACTGCTACTGCTTCCTGCACCTTCCTAAGCTCCTTTGCACTTACCACCTCTGCAGGCCTTCCAGCTCCTCCTCACCTTCCCTAACCATCCCAAGTAAATCCCATCTCTACTCCTCACATCTAGTCCCTATGCAAGGCAATATGACCTCTTAGTTAAGAGCTCAGTATGTAGAGTTAAATAGCACTGCATTCAAATCCAAAAGCTATTTGCTACCAGCTTAGGGGCTCTTGGCAAGCTAATTCATCTCTCTGAGCCTCAGGCTTTCCAGACTGAAAAAAAATGGGAATAATAGTGTCTGTTGCAGGGGTGGTTGTGGAATTAAATGAAAGAATCCACGTGTTCAATGCACTGCCTGACAATGATGAATAAACAGTAGAAAATGTTATCATTTTCATGGCATATATTGCATATATCGTTTTCATTTGCTTGTCTTCACTTAAAGAATGTTGGCTTTCTAGAACAGGCTATAAGTAAAACATGAGGTTACTTTGAAGCCTATCCAATAGGCTTTGTTACTAACTTCCTGTTCCTTCTCATTAAAGAATTTCGTGATAATCCTGAACCACCTGTGGTTGTGGGAGTAAATCTACTCTGTCCAGGAATGACATTCCATTCCTTTGTAACCCACTTTTCTTTTGCCCCTCTTATGTATCCTAGAATGTTTGATTCTAGAGGACCTTGTTCCTAAACTCACACATTTTTCTGTTTTTATACACTGTTAGCCCTTAACTATTGTGAAGTCCTTTGTGGTGCTTTCTGTGTGGTTTGGTTCACGCTATGGGTTCAGCATTTTTCAGTAATGGCAAAGGGTTATAAACCCCTTTGGTAGGAAGGAGTTTGATTTGAAAATGGAACTCTCTGTTGGATAGCACCATGGCACTCCCTGTATAAGATCATTTAGCTTTCCTGGGGAGATGTAACTCAGAACATTGTGATTTACTGTTTAATATTCAACATCATTTTGGTTGTCCAATTCCTTCTGGAGAGAGGTAGAGCTATGCTCTCCTGATTCCCAAGCAAGCAAGTTTCACCTCTGCTGCAATAGGAGACTAAGGGCAAATTTTAGAGGAAGAGTGAACAAAATCAAGCCTAATGCCATAGTGAGGGGACCTGAAGATCAAACTGAAATTTTTTAGAGGTTGAATATAAGGAATAACATTTGAGCAGATTATAAGGAAATGTAGGGTTGAATCAGATGGCTGTGGTAGAGAGAAAGGAGAGTTAGAATGTAAAGCATTAAAGCAGACACAGGTAAGAAAGAACACAAAATAAGGTAAAGGCTGACAGATGAGACTGACTGGTGGTTAGAATGCTGAGGTCCTAAGAAAATTCAAGATCTGAAAGGCTAGGGAGTTGGGGGCAGTGAATAAGCTCTCCGAGAGGTCACAACTGCAGGTCATCACTGATGCCAGGTGTGGTTTGGGAAGCGCTAGAGAGAAGTGGCGGTTGTTATCATGAGGAGCTCCCAGATCTCCAAGGCCCAGAGACTGTACTGGAGCCATTTAGGGAGAACCCACTTTTCTTGTGTATCCCAGAACTTTGCTTCTTACTCGAGGACCTTATTCCTAGTCTCACACATTTCTTTGTCTACCTCCCCACTCTTTCCACCCAACTCAATCCTAGAAGAGCTGGTATAGAGAAGATAATGGTTCAACAGAGCCAAGAATTCAAGGGACTTAATTTGGTTATATAAGGATAATAGAATTGAGGAAAGGGGATTGTGAGATACAAGCTGGAAATTGTACGCCTCTGAAGTTTTTACATGAAAATGAAAGTGTAGTTGGGAAGGTTTCCTGGGTAGTAAAGGGAATGGGGAGGTCTCCGAGGCTTGAAATGAATCAAGTGTGAGTTGGTGAGCATCCCTTTGGGGGACTGTGTGGGAGGTGGTGTCTATTTGGGAAAATCACATATCAATAAAAAAAGAATGAGCAAAATGCACATTTATTGGACACATGAACATGTTCATTGCTTTACACATATTAGCTCATGAAATCCATACAACATCTCTATGAGACTCATATTATTATATCCATTTTACAGAAAAGAAAACTGGGTTACAGGGAAGTTAGAGACTTGCCCAGGTCATATACTCCTTGAGGGGCAGAAACAGGTTTTAAACCTAAGACTTTGCTAATTCCAAGCCATACACTTCTCATTGAGCTCCCATATTGAGCTTTTGTTAGCATATTTTATGTATGTCAGTGGAGGATGACAGTAGAGAAAAACAGACTGAACGGGCCAGGAGAAAGGGACTTAGATTTAAGGAGAAATTGATGGGAAAGGCACACACCCACCAGGGCTCTCTGAGTGAACTGAGATGAGTGAGCGACTCATATTATTGGAAGGTGGAGACGTCTGTAGATAGACCTAAGTATTTTGGATTTCCAAAGAGACATATGGTGAAAAGTTAATTTTGTGCCACATGAATTTTTTTACCCCAGGTAGACCCTAGAAACTTGGTTAGGGTGTTGAATAAATGATCCTGGATAAACTAAAATTTTGCTGGGTCAGGGAATAGAGAATGTCATATATCAGTGGATTGAAATAGAGTTGTCTCTTTTCTAAATGTACATATAATAAATACTCATGTATTTATTTATACTGAATAGTTATGCCACTCAGTGAAATTTGTCCTTATTATATTAGCATACTGATTTTTTTTCCCAAATCTAAGAAGCCATTGATAGAGAAATACAACATTATTTTATGTACCATTTAAAAAGAAAAAAAGTTTCCAATTATAACTACAAGGTGCCATTAATTGTAGGACACATGCTGATTTCAGAGATGTTAAAATGGGAATACTTCTGCATCCTAGAATCAACCAATTGCTGTATTTTCTTCCCATCTAATTTCTATGCATAAATTGAGGTCATGCCCCAATACAGATAATTTTGAATAGTGCTTTTTCACTTGCCTCCACATTTTCTATTGGAATTGAAAATTTTTCAAAATCACAGTTTTAACAACCACATAATACTCCATCATGTGGTTATGCCATTATTTACTTAACAAGCCCTGTATCATTGGGTAGCAGGTTTTTCCCAGTGTTTCATTATTATAAATACTGTCACAGTAAAAATGTTTAAACATAAATGTTAGTACATTTCCTTAAAAGAGATTCTGTCAAACTGAATTAGTAGATCAATAGGCATAAATATTTTTAAAACCTTACCTATATATTTTCCAATTGCTTCAAAGAAAAGGTCATTTAGTTAAAGTAGAAAAGCAATTTTAAAATCAGAGAAAATAAGACCAAGAAACCAGTACTTAAAGGCTCCTTGCAGAATATAGATTCTACCAGAGAAGCCAGCACTCACTGGATTTACACCTTCTTCTGGCCCTGTCCAATCCATTCTTATTTCCTTTGATCCAGAATCTATTTCAGAGCTGTTTCTAGATTGTTTCTACTTAGCTGACTGAAGAGGATACCATGCCATCTGTTCTGCAAAATGGATAGGAAGAGTTGCAGCCTTTTCTCTGACCAGTGGACAAATTCCTGGGTGACAATCCTAGTCTAGCTATGATTTTGCACAATCTCACCTTTACTTGACAATTTCCAGCCAGCCCAAAGATATTGTCTATGTATTTTCTGTCCATGTAGGCACTGCCACATTTTGCTGACCAATTTGAGGCCAACAGAACAAAATAGTAACTGCTTTACCCATCTGTACTGTTTGGTTAATTGAACTCAGCCCTTTATGGGGCTCTGACCAAGGAGGACAGTAGGGTAGGACCTGAGCACACTGTGAAGCCAGATTGCTTAAATTTAGGTTCACCCCAGGATTGTTGGCTAGAATATGTGGGTGTTAAGTGCAGTTCTCCAAATGGCTTACCTCATTCAGCCTTGTTTTTCAGTCCAATCAGTCCAGTAAAAATGTGATTGATCTAGAAAAGGGGAAATATAGGAGTAGAATGAGTAGGACATAAAGTTGAAAGTAAGGTGTAATATAAAGCATTCAGATAAATTCAATTCTTTCAGTACAAATAGCAGAATCCCACTCCATGATTCAGGAAAAGAACAAAAATGCAATAAGAGGAGATAATGTTCCTATCAAGTGACTCCAACACCACCTGTAGAATTTAGACCCATGTTGAGTCTAGCCTTCAGAAATGACCTGGCAAAATGAAACAAGAGTGATTTTAGAGTCATTTCATCTAATTTCAATTTTCTGAATTCAAAGAGCCACAGCAGAATCCTGCCTCATTAGCTCAGGGGGGTGTCTGGCAAATGAATTCAGTCTAATTACAAATGCCTCTGAGACAGCAAGCGCAACATATGTATGTTCTTCCATGAGTTGACTTCTCCAAAGTTGATAACCAACTTTTTCTCCACATGTTGATAATCAAGTTTAATTCATACTGGTATGGAAGTGAGGAGTGTAACCCTAAATCTGTAATCATATACTGGGGCATGAGCATTTTCCTCAGCATGAAAGAATACCGAAAACATTCTGATGCAATAGAATTTATATATTTTAAAAAACTGTAGTAGACAAGACTTCTCTTTGATTATGTTTATCATCCTTTCAAAGAAATGCATAATTAATCACGATTGATATGCTTTGTTATTATTCTTTATGAAAGGATTAAGAACACAAGTAATTTCAGCAGAAACTCTAAGATTCTAGAAGTCTACATCTTCAAATTATTTTAACTATTATGACTTAAGAGCATGACTGTTTTATTTTAATATCCCAACAATGTCAGACATTAATAAACAAATTCACATTCACAAAGGTCAAAGTGAAAAGTCTTTTCATTTATTTATGTTTAAATTATCAGTGTAAACATTTTTACTCAAACACATTTCTGTCTTCGGTATCATTGTTCTTCCATGCTTTACGGAACATTTCAAGACATTTTATGCGTTACTAGTTATATGACATATGAAATGGTAGTATTAGAAATCAATCTTGATTAAGATCATGTGAGAAGACAAATTGGCACAGCAACTTCCACTAGAAAAAGAAAAAAACGTTCTTGGATTTGTAAAGGACACCATGCTAGTTATAATCCATCTAGGTTTGCATCTTACCAATATCCCCAATGTAAGAATCCTAACTAAAAATGCTGATCACTGATCAACATGTTATATGTTGAGTCCTGAACTTATTAAACTCATCATCTAATTTCCCTTCCAGGTTTCAACTCACATTTACATGTAATCACCAAGCAAACTTAAACACATCATTTTAAAATTATTCAGCACAACCAGTAATCATTTTCTGATACTCTTGTTCCTGTTTCACTTAAACTAGGGCTCAAGTATGTGCTTTTGGAGATGTCCTCAGAATGCCCTGCACATAATTCTATTACAGCATTTTTCATATAAAACGATGGTTGATGGTTTACTATGTTTTTCTTCCCCACCATACTTCTGTGTGTGAAGGAGGTGAACACATCTTAATCACTGATAAGACAAAAATGATTAACATGTGTGTTCACAACTTTCCTGTCCTTTCCTCAAAAAAGCCATGGGACTTTATCCACTTAGGTTACTCCTCATCTTCTCTATCCCACTTCCTCTTCATTTAAACATAGTTCTTTCATTTTCAGATCAGTTCCTGGACTTCTGTGATGCAGAATTGGGAAAACTTATAGAGGACATAGACCTAGAGAGTTGGAAGGAAAGGAGATGGGGTTAGGAAGGACGGGGACAAGAGAGCTGATTCTCAGGAGAAAAACAGAGAGAAGAGGAAATGCATTAAGGCGGATAATACACAGCATGGGGATAGTGCAGTGAATCTAGGGGTCAGCAGCATCAGAAGGTCAGGAATGGGTAAATTAGAGAGGGGGAGAGGGAGAGGAGGAAAGAGAGCCAGTTAGTTAGTTAGTTGATTAGTTTCCGTATTACTCAGTAAGAGACCCTAGGGATAAGAAAGTGATGCTAAAGAACAGGATAGAAGAGAATTTTAAGAAGTTTAGGGACCATGTCCTCAAATCTGCTTCATTGGCCTTTGAGAGAGATGAATAATGACTGAAGTCTCTTTGGGCATTAATTGACTTCTTTAAGAGCAAAACAGCCTGGACCGAACCAATGGGCCTTTATGTTTAATAGCATTACAATCACTCATGCACGCTGATTGTCCTGCACAGGGTCTGGTACAGATTGTATTTCTGATAAGAGTTCATTGAATGAAAAGAATGTCTGAATAAGTAAAATTTTGTATGGTTAATTTGTCCACTAGGGAAGGAGTTAAAAGACGAGAATTTAACATATATGTAAAGATTTGACACTCCATCATGTATACACAGTGACCTCATTCATCTTTCTTTAATCAAGGATAAAAACTATGCTAAAAAAGATAATCAGAGGAACAAAATATAGGTCTTATACCAGAATGGAAGCAGAAACAAAGAATGAAATATCAAGATTCAAGTTAGACACAATGAAAGTTTCATTTATTTAATAAAAATTAAGTTGGAGGCCAATTGTCAGGTACTGAGGGTTACTAGAGACTGTGTTCTGAGGAGGCTTGTAAGTTGGTGGGTGAGAGAAAGAAACATGAAGAGCAATCCCACTCTTCTCAATAGAGGGAAGTCCAGCTCTATGGAGTTGCAGGAGGAAGAGCCTTCTATGGGTCAAGACTACCTTCATAGATCTTATACTTCAAGGACGAGCAGTAGCTCACCAGTCAGAGAGGAAGGCATGTCTAGCAGAGAAAACTGCATACACAGGAGCTTGGGGGAGTGAATAGGCATGCCATATTTGAAAATTTCAAGAAGACTATATGTTTAGAAAATGTGGTGCTTTTAACGGGGTAGGGGGAGTGCTTGGGATGGTAGAGGATGAGGACAGAGGTTAGGTTCAGATGAGGAATGCCATGAATAAGTGAATGGCATGATTAATTAAGAAAGAATTTTTCCTGAAAATAAGAGGGAGATAAGATATACACACACACTTATTTGTTTGCTTGTTTATCTTAAGGTAAAGGATAGCTAGCCAGCCCTGGTGGTCTAGGGGTTAAGATTTTGTGCTCTCATTGCCTTAACCTGGGTTCATTTCCCAGTCAGGGAACCAAACCACCTTGTCTGCTGGTTGTCATACTGTGGCAGCTGAGTGTGGCTATGATGCTGAAAGCTATGCCACTGGTATTTCAAACACCAGCAGGGTCACACATGTGGACATAATAGCATCCGAAAGAGAGAGGGTGGCACAAAAGACTGGGCAGGGTTCTGCTCTGCTGTGCACAGGGTCACTAGAAGTGAGAATCGACTCGATGGCACTAACAACAAAGAAGATATCTGTGGAAAGATGAGTCTACAGCAGGCAAACCTGGTGAAAATAAGTCCAGTGTGGGTGCTGTGCAATAGTCCATGTGAAAGATGGCAAGGGCACTAGGGGAGAGGTAGGATTTGAAGGACATTTTTGGATTCAGGATTGACAGGATGTGGTGACTAATTGGATGTGAAGGGTGAGGTCAAGGGAGAAACTGAGGCAGATACAGAGGTTTGTGGTTTCCGAGACTGGGTAGATGACGGTTGCTCCGTTAACCAAGATAGGATATGCAGGAAGAGTAGTCCTGGCAGGAAAGACAATACGTTCAGTCTTGGACATGTTTCATTTGAAGTATTTGTAAGACATCTGGGGCTTTTAGCCATAAACCATGTTTCTCGCAGTAAGAAGATGACCTGGGCTTATTGATATAGATGAGCATCAGCCTCACGGACATAAGACAAGGAAAGAAAGCCAACATGAAAATCCTGGTCAGGGGTGGGAGGGTGGAACAGAGTTTAAGAGAAAGGGAAAACAATTGCTGGGGAGAGAATCCTAGAAATAAGAGGAAAGCAAGATACCGTGGGAATCTGGGGGTCTGAATTTAAGAGAAAAGAAGTTCAAGAAAAGTGAAGGCTTTGTCCTCCATAAAAAATTAGAGCATGAAAGAGAGTTTAGGATTTGGATTTAGAAGACTTCAGTTTCCTCCATCTGAAGATTTTCAAGGGATATTAATAAGCTCCACACTAAAAGAATGTGTGAGAATATTAAAATGATATTCTCAACAGTAACAAAGTGAAAGTGCTTCTAAATTATAAATTATTATATAAATATTTGCCCTAAAACTATGCATTTTGAGTTAACAGAAGTGTGTTTTCCTTCCTTCTTTCCTTCCTTCCTATGGCATTTGGGTACCATAAGCATTTATTGAGCATACACTTTAATGAGCGCTGCTGGAAATGAGAGAATCATATTCAAGTCTAGGTGAGTTTGGTTCCAAATTCCAGAGGAAAGATATCAATTAATTCTCACTCCAGGAACTGGACACAGTTTCCAGGAGAAGGTGACAGTGAAGTTGGAAAGACGAGTGGGGTTTTAGTTTACAAAGAAAATGTGCTGTGAACATAGCAGATTCTCAGTTAAAGTCTATGCAATGAAAGTCATTTTCAATAAGACTGCATTTTTACCAGGCAAATGTAATCCCCAGAATTTCTATATTCTTGCTTTAAGATTTAAAACAGCTGCTTTGGACATGCACATTCTTTGTTCTATGAGCTTTGTACATAAATGATGACCCAAATCAATGAAAGATTTAATCCAAACCGATGCAAATGCAAATGCCCTAGTTTCACACAGCTGCAGTGGTTATTTCTGTACATCTGGGAAACAGCTGTCGAGCCTCATCTTTACACTGGTTTTTGTTTAACTTCAAATGAGTGGCAAGACTAAAAGGAATGTAGGTGATTAGAAGGTGGTAAACATTTCAGAAATACACAGGAGTTTCTGAGCATTTTTTCTACGAGAGCTTCTAAATAGCCTTCCTCTTATAGAGCTGGCGTGATGGAATGTTCTCATGGATTACCTTTCCTCATCCAAGCTCTGAGGGCACCTAGCCTGGCTGGAGAGTATGGCTTGTTTAATCACTCCAGAAGCACTCTCCTTCAGTGATTACACAGAACAAGTAATGGGATAGTCATTTTCAAGGCCAGGTATAAGTGATTATTCACCGGGATGTAGAGGTTATGATAGGATAGTCCAAAGCTGATGCTGACAGTCAGAGGCAAGATGCAGGGCTTGACCCTTTGCTCCAAGAAGCTGTGGAGATTGTGCATCTGAGCCAAACAGCTGATGAGAAGTCTTCTCCTTGGGATTCATACCACAACAATAGGCTAATGGATTTACGCCATAAAGGCGTTGACCTTTCTGGGCAGGAACATTTTCTCACAGGAGAGAAAAAGGCGCAATACACCCCTGTGTGCTACAGTTTTGACAGTGACTGACAGCATGGGCTGGCCCCAGTCTCCAGGAAGCGTACACATAAGCTTTTGCATTGTTACCCTTTGATTAACTTCTGACATACTTTGCAATATAAAACTCTTACAGGGAAATTGCTCTGTAATGCTGGCTGTAACATCTAGAAACTTTGCCAATGAGACCAAAAATATACCCCAAAGCAGCTTGGCCTGAAATAATGTGTGTGTGTGTGTGTGTGTGTGTGTGTGCGCGCGCGCGCGCATGCACAAGCATGGGTGTGTGTATGCATGCATGTGTGTAACGAGGACACATTTTGGCCTTTACATCTTCTGCCTCATAATGCTATTCAAGCGCAGTATTTAGAAAAAGCTTCTCACATGTTATAGGCATATTGCACATGGAGAGACTTAAGCAAGGCCAAGATGAAAATAAATAATGCATGAAGTCAGAGGCCTGAAGCAAATGTTAACTAATTTCAAAATGGGTCAAAATCACAACAATTAAGTCTCTGACATGTGAAGTCATTTTTTTCTCCCTAAAATATTAACCAACTTGCTTCACTTCTTCTAGATTGATTTGTAGAGCATGAAAGGTCATTTTGGAGGCAGAGGGGGAATTTGGCTTCTACAAGCCATCCATAATGAGAGCCAATAAATTAGGTAAAGCTCCTGTTTACCTAAGCTGAAATATTGATGTCCAAGCCCACATAGAATGCAAATCTCTACATTAATCATTTTTCTCCAGTCGGGAAATTCAGACCATGGTAACACATGCTTTGATAGACCTATACATCATAGTTACAGCAACATTAGACAGTGCCTCCGTGACAGAATACAAATATATTGCATTGGATTTCCTTCATTTTCCCCAGCCTTACTTTTATTTGTGTCTGCAAACTCTGCTCTGGGTGTGTGAAGTTTTGACGTGGGTTTGGGTGATATTTTCAGCTCAGGAAATAACGGAAGATTGGTAACTAATTTTTTTTGTTGGTTACCTGCCAAACAAATCTAGAGGAGGCTCACATCTAGTTCCTTCAGCATAGCTCTTTGATGAGTAAGTTCCCTGAGTCCTGTCTTCCCCCACTCACATAGTAATATCATCTTTGTTTCTCGAAGCATGATCCATGAACCTCCTGAATCCGATCATCTGGATGCTCACTGAGAAATGCAATTTCCTAGGCCCAATACTAGATATACTCAGATTCCCCTAGTGGGGCCAGGGAATCTTCATTTCTGTGGGATTGCCAGTTATTTATTATGCACACTATTATTTGATAACTGCTGTAGGCAGCTACCACTTTAGTCTCCTAAAGACCACTCTAATCTTGCCACTTTTTTACTCAAAGCCATCCCATACCTAAATATATTCCAAAGCTCTACCGGATTTTATGCTTAGCCCTCTTTTTCTACTTATCTAGAGGCCCTATTCAAGCAATCACATCCATTGTTAAGATTGTTATTCTCTCTATTTGCAGAAGACTCCCAAACCACAATTTCCAACAATGATGATTACCTGAGCATCAGATTCATATATGAAAATGCCTGTTGGCCCTCTCCTCTTGGCACTTTAAAGTCAACATGTCCCTAACTGAACTATTTCTCTCTCCATGCCACCACCTGTCCAGACAGAAATCCTGGTATTCCCATTGATCTTTCTGTCTCCTTTTTATTTCCATCAAGTAAATCATCAAATAAATCATCTGTGTCATCTCTCCATAGTCTCCACCGCAGCCCTTCCTCTTCTTTCTTTGTAGTTCAGCCCAAAGTTCAGGCCTTTATCACCTCTGACCTGTGCCACAGTAATAGAACTCTAACTATTCTTCCTGTCTTTTGCCTTGAACTAAAGTCAGTCTTCCACGCGGTTGCTGAGTAGTCTTTCTAAAAATAAATCTAATTCAGTCACCTGTTTCTTTAAAACTAGACCTCCTTGTGCAGGATAAAGTCTAGGTTTCCTGACATGATACACCTGCTCTTTTCCAGCCTGCCCATACTCAATTTCCAACAGTCCTACACTGTTAATACAACAGTTTGTGGTAACCTCATAGAAACCACACTGTCTCAGAAATCCGCCTGTTAGCTTCTGTTTTCCTTCTTCCTGGAATGCCCTTTCCTCCTCGTTTATTTGCACTTAGAAATTTATTACTCAATAATGATAATAATCGCTATAAATGCTATTTTATAATATTACCTAACATGGATGAGTACTTACTCTATGTTAAACATTAAGTTAAGGATTCCTTTTGATTCACAAGGATCAAAATGTGGACGCTACCATTAGCAGTCTTTTAAAAAAATTTATTGAGGTCATACTGGCTTATAACATTTTGTAAATTTCAGGTGTACATTATTATATTTCAGCTACTATATAGAATGCCTCGTGTTCACCATCAATGGTCTAGTTTTTATCCGTCACCATACACATGTGTTCCTTTACCCCTTTCACCGTATCCCCACCCCCTTCTCCTCTGGTAACCATTAATCTGTTCTCCTTATCTACATGTTCATTTCTTTATCTTCCACATACGCGTGAAATCATTTGGTATTTGTCCTTCTCTGTCCGACGTATTTCACTTAGCATAATACCTTCAAGGTCCATCCATGTTGTCGCAAAAGGCACAATTTTGTCTTTTTATGGCTGAGTAGTATTCCATTGTGTGTATATATATAGCACATCTTCTTTATCCACTCATCCATTCATGGGCACTTGGGTTGCTTCCATGTCTTGCTATTGTGAATAATGCTGCAATGAACATACAGGTGCATATATATTTTTGAATTATTGATTTCATGTTCTTTGGATAAATACCCAGTAGTGGAATAGCTGGATCACATGGTATTTCTATTTTTAGTTTTTGAGAAATATCCATACTGTTTTCCATAGTGGCTGCACCAGTTTGCATTCCCATCAGTGGTGTATGAGGGTTCCCTTTTCTCCACATCCTCTCCAACACTTGTTATTTCTTGTCTTCTTAATTATAGCCATTCTGACAGGTGTGAGGTGATATCATAGTTTTGATTTGCATTTCCCTAATAATTAGTGACGTTGAACATCTTTTCAAGTGCCTGTTGGCCATATGTGTTTCTTCTTTGGAAAATATCTGTTCATATCCTCTGCCCATTTTTTGATTGGGTTGTTTATTTTTTTGTTGTTGAGTTGTATGAGTTCTTTATATATTTTGGAAAGTAACTGCTTGTTGGATATATGATTTGCAAATATTTTCTCCCAGTTGGTGGGTTGTCTTTTCATTTTGTTGATGGTTTCATTTGCTTTGCAGAAGCTTTTTAATTTGATGTAGTCCGATTTGTTTATTTTGTTTGTTTGTTTGTTTCCCTTGCCTGAGAAGACATGGTATTTGAAAAGATACTGCTAAGACAGATGTCAAAGAGTGTACTGCCTATATTTTCTTCTAAGAGTTTTATGGTTTCAGGTCTTACATTCAAGTCTTTAATCCATTTTGAGTTGATCTTTGTGTATGGTTTAAGATAATGGTCTACTTTCATTCTTTTGCATGTGGCTGTCCAGTTTTCCCAACACCACTTATTGAAGAGACTTTGCTTTCTCCATTGTATGTTCTTGGCTCTTTTGTCGAAGATTAGCTGTCCGTAGATGTGTGGTTTTATTTCTGGGTTCTCACTTCTGCTCTATTGATCTGTATGTCTATTTTTCTGACAGTACCATGCCGTTTTGATTACTATAGCTTTGTAGTATATTTTGAAGTCAGGGAGTGTGATACCTCCAATTTTATTCTTTTTTCTCAGAATTGTTTTAGCTATTTGGGGTCATTTGTTGTTCCTTATAAATTTTAGGATTCTTTCTTCTATTTTTGTGAAGAATGTCATTGGAATTCTGATTGGGATTGCATTTAATCCCATCAGCAGTCTTTTTAACAAACCTTGTTTAGGTCATTGTTTTCTCAAGATTTTCCTTAATCTCTAGTCCAGTTTATTTCTTCTCTTATTACACCAACACTCCTTGTGCTTATTTCAAATAAAATGTTTAGCCTAATATATTGAAATGATATGTTTTTATTCTCCTCTGTCTCTTAATCACTAAATTACTTGCTTCACAATGACAGAGCATATGTCTTATTTGGCTCCATTTTCAAAGCATGTAGCCCCAAATCTGGCACATTAGAGACTGCTCAGTCAACATTTCCTTGACTCAACAGATCTGATTCATGGTCAGGGAGAATATCACTGTGAGTGGCTCTTCTCAGCATATTTAATGGGAGAATAGTTGATCTAAGGACTTGAACTTTGAGGGTAGAGGCAGAGCCATGCTCATGTTTATAGCCCCCTGTAGTGACTAGTACTGCATCTTTTATATGATCAGTGCTCATAAGTGTTGGTAGAAATTTAACTGCTACTATCTGAATTTCAGGAATATTAAAGTGGTGTTCAGCTCTGCTAAATTTTAGAAATACAGAGTACACAGAGTCACTGTTCAAAGCAAAATCATGAGGCACGCTAGCCGTATTTAAGCAGCATGATGTCAGAATGGATATTCATTAGACTTAATAGATTTGTGTGTGTCAGACAGAGAGAATAAATGTAAGAACTTATGTTAAAGTACAAAGAGGAAAAAGAAATGGATCCCTGTGGTGAGAGAAGGGCAAATGGCATCTTGTAGGGAGACAGAAACCTCAAGAATTAAGGGGCACCATGGCATGCATTCTTTTACACTAGATGTTTAAAAACTGTTCAACAATCAGCATATTTTTTACTATATCTGAACATGATTACTAGAATAATTTAATAACAATGAACCACTGTTCCTCTTTTTGAGTGCATACTCTAGCCCAGGTGTTGTACATAGCTCAATAGACCTGCTAAGTATGCATTTTCTCCCATTTTATAGATAAGGAAGTTGAGGCTCAGAAGGGTTCAGTAACTTTCTCAAGGTCATGCTATAATATATTTGCATATAGTGTTCTGTGTACTTATTCATTTAACAAGAACACATTGAACAATAACTGTGCCAGACATTGTACTAGGAGCTAAACATATAAGGATAAATAAGAACTTAAGGGAATTCACATTGTTGTGGTAGACTCATAGAAATAACATATAAGATACAAAGTGGTGGCTTGCATGAGAGATTTAACCTGTGGGGACAATGATGCGGGCTATGGTAACCTGTGAAATAGGTATGTGATTCAGCTTGAGGTGAAAAGGCATGTAAGACATAGTGGAACACTTGCCAACAAGCCACAAAAATTCTGACTTTATGATGGAAGAACTGTATTTCAGATGGAGGGAATGGCTCATGCCATTGATCCAGAAGTTGGCCCCAGCCCATCTTTCTCATTTCTGCTTTCACCAGAAAGTATGTGAGAAACTAATGGCAGATGATCTTGATCTTTCCCTCTCAAAGTGGACATCTTGAAAGATATGTTCAGCAGACCACTTGGCTTACAACACTGTTACTCCAAGGTGCTCAGTGAAAATGAAGATGTTTGTATGTCATGGAGAGGTGCTAAAAATTTGTCCTACATAGAAGCAAATGGTGCCCTTCAGTGATTGTGCAGGGTACAACCTGTGCACTGCCAATGACTGTCCTGTTCCAGGTATCATTCTGGCTCCTTGACATATCTGATTTATTCCTCACAATGATTCTACAAATTGATTTGCTTGCCTTCATTGTACAGATAAGGAGACATAACCCAGGAGTTTAAATGACTGTCCAAAAATGATACACAGCAAATAAAAGAGCCAGGATCTGAATTAAGATTTCTATGGCACCATAGTCCTTGCTCTGTCTGCTAGGAAATTAGAAACAAGGAAAAATCCTGCCTCACTCCTTTGATGAGTTCTCCTTCAGCATCACAGAAGGGCACTTTCTTCTCCCAGTCCAGTCCTCATGGGGGACAAGATGACCTGCTACTTCTACATCAGCTTCTCCAAGTGTGCCAGCCCCATTTCTCTCCACCTTTCTGCCCCTTCCTGATTCGACTCTCTTTTACTCTCACTTCCTGCACAATCCAGCTAGAAAAAGATCATTCCTTTTGACTACATATGCTAGTACGTTTCTTCTTATTACGCTTGCCGCCTTGTGTCTCTTAAACTGTCCCGATGTTAATCTAGGTCATAGAAGACCAATAGAAATCCCCTATTAATGCATTATTTCTTAAGTACCATATGTTACCAGGTTTACAAGAGCTCAAGCAGAGCCACTAATGGGAACTATAAGCTCAGAGTAATGAAATAAATAGGAGAGATGTTGCCCACAAGTGCGAGTTTCCTTTGAACACCCTTTTGTCTTACTTTCAGGATTGTGGGGCTGTTAAGCCTAATTTTATGAGCAGTGTCATGTTGTAAAACTTGTCTGTCTTTACTGTATCCTCAGCCATGAGGTCTCCCCCACCCCTCCCTTTTTTTTTTTTTTTTTTTTTTGTGGGGAAGACCAGCCCTGAGCTAACATCTGTTGCCACTCCTCCCCTTTTTGCTGAGGAAGACTGGCCCTGTGCTAACATCCATGCCCATCTTCCTCTACTTTATATGGGACGCCGCCACAGCACGGCTGACAGGCAGTGCATCGGCGGGTGCCCGGGATCCAAACTCGCGAACCCTGGGTTGCCAAGCACGAACTAAACCGCTGCGCCACCGGGCGGCACCCCCACCCCTCCCTTTTCACTTTAGTCTAATTCCGGATGTGGGTTGAAATCCCAGAAGTGGTAGGTTTCTGCTCTGAGCACACTGTGCATTAATCTGCTACACACCAAAGTCCATTAATTTTGAATAGTGCTATCAATTATACTACATGACAGGGAGATAACTATGTTATCACCTTTGCAGAAGTGTCTTTCTTAGGAAATCTATATAGCCTCATCAAGACTCTAATGCTGATGGATAACTCTCCTCAAAAATCACTATTTGATTGCATTTTTCTTTCATGGGATTTTAAAAATGCAAGCAAATAGAAAACTTCTGAGGCTTGTATCACTTATCCACAGAGACAAGGAATGAGCTTACTATTATTATTCTGATAAAAATAAGATTGCTCCTGTATAATCTGGGCCTTTAAATATAGCTACCTTGCAAGTGTGAAAGTGAACAGAAAGACAATGTTAGCACCTGTACTTGGTCTTGTGAGTTTTCCCAGATTTATCTATTAGATGACACTGTGAAGTCACTCTTCTTGTTTTTCCCCCCATTTGGCTCTGTCTCATTCTCCCATTCTCTGTCTAGACCCCCCATATTGGCAAACTGGCCAGTCCTTCCTGGCCCTTATTCACCACAACTTCTGGTTTGTATTCTTCCCTCAAAAACGCCAATGTAAAGGAACAAATTCACCTTTGTGCTAAGCTGTAGGCCTCTTAAGTGATCTCTCTTAGATCAGGCATGAGGAAATATTAGGAAGCAGCTCAAAACCCTTCCCTGGCTTCCCAACCCACTCCAAATAAAATAGAATCTCTTTGCCATCCAAACCTCCTCATTGATTCAGGCAGTAGGTATATGTTGGGAGCCCACTCTGTGCCAGCCACTCTTCTGGATTATGGTTGAAAGATGGAACCTCCCTCATACTTAATAAAAGAGAAAGTAAACAGCAAGGAGCAAATACTTGCACGATACAACTGCAGGTAGTGAAGGAGGATATAGAAGCTAAAGCAGCATAAAGGTAGGGTGATGGGAAATGGAAAGGAAGGGCAGGGGTGCCAGAGAAAAACAAGATAGGAAGGACCTCTGCGGACGTGATGTTGGAGCAGAGATCTGAATGAATATCTGAGGAAAGCTTTCCAGAGTGTGCACATGTCCAGTGCTCGGGATCTGAGGCTGGAATGCATTTGGCAATCTCAGGGGAGAGAATGAGGCACAAGTGCTTAGAGCAGAGTAAGTGAGGGTAGCATTGGACAGGGGCTAGATCAGGCAGGACCTGGAGTAAAGGGAAATGGGGATGGCTTTGAGCTGCTCCTAATCCAGCTCCAGGCCTGAGGACAGAGAGAGCAAGTGGTTCCTTCACTCCCTAAAGTGACTCACCATGAGTTGCAACTTTACAAAGGAATGATTCTACTAGCAGGTCAATAAAAATCGATTTCTTTTTTTTTTTTTGGTGTGGAAGATTGGCCCTATGCTAACATCTGTTGCCAATCTTCCTCTGTTTTGTATTTGGGATGCCACCACAGCATGGTTTGATGAGTGGTGTAGGTCTGTGCCCAGGATCCGAATCTGCAAACCTCAGGCTGCTGAAGCAGAGCACGTGAATTTAACCACTATGCCACCAGGCCAGCCCCTAAAAAGGAGTTTTCTGTCTTCTGAACATCTCTTTTAGTTATGGCAGTGCTATCATTCAGACTCCTAATGACCCTGTGTACATCAGAGTGGAATCCTGCTCAGTCTTTTTGTGCCATCCTCTCACCATCTGGCACCATATCAGACAATGCTCCACTGCTATTCATGTGGTTTTCACAGTCAGTTTTGTCAGAAGTGGGTGGCCCGGTCCTTCTTCCTAGTCTGTCTTTGTGTGGAAGCTCCACTGAAACCTGTCCACAGTGGGTGATCCTGCTGGTATTTGAAATCCCAGTGGCATAGCTTTCAACACTGTAGCAACAGGCAGCTGCCACAGTATGACAACCAACAGATGGGTGGTGTGGTTCCCTGACCAGAAAGCAACCCAGGCCATGGCAGTGAGAGCACCAAATCTTAACCACTAGACCACTTGGCCAATATCTCTTTAGGCTGAGGCAAATAAAATTTATATTTTGGGAGAATATTTAGTGCTATTAGACTATACTTACAACTTTTTCTTTCCTGATAAAGGCAGAGAACACCAGAGGGTAGTTGGTCCCATTTTCATCTTAGAAATAATATATATTTGTGTGTGTATAATATTTATATATAATACTTATTTTATATTATATACTTATATAATTCATAAAATATATGTATGAAAATGTCAGAAAATTATACACTATAATATTAAGAATGATTTTACAGATGGTGGAGTTATGGATGATTTTATTCTACTTTTTATTATTTTTAATTTATTTTCCAAATTTTTCACAATAAATATGCATGACTTTCATTATTAAAAAGATTCAAAACTGAAAGCCTTTTTAAAAATTGTTCTAATTTGCAGGTCTTTAGGAAAATATGGAGGGAGATGCATTATTTAGAATTGTTAGTCATTCGTGTGTGAATCATGGAGCTACTGCTAATTAACAGTAAGATGTTGGACATGTTGCTTAACTTCTTTGAGTGTCATTTGATAATGTGTAAAATAATGCCTGCATGTTAGAATCATTATAAGAAGGAAATTAAAAGGATTTAATGCATAAATTTACAGAAATATCTAATTATACTATTTTAGGGTCGGAGATGATACCTATATTTACATAAAATCTATCAGAGTTTAATATGGAGTAGTCTTAGACAAATAATAAAAAACTTTTGATTGGAAACTCGAATGCACTCTCTGTTGATATGTAATCATAGAATAGTTAAATCATTGGCTGGAAATTGACCTTGAAACATCTACTCTATCATCAATTCAAGTCTGTCTTTCCTTCCCATCAGTGCGTGTCCAACTTTTCTCTGCATGCCTTTAACAACAGGCCCCTCATTCATGTAGCAGTAACTCTACCACAGTACAACAGGACTCACTATTAGTATTTTTTTGTCTTAAGCCAAAATCCACTTCTCTACTCCTTTCACTCTTCATCCCGCTCCTTTCTTCAGGATCTAAAGTAAAGGGGACTAATCCATCATTCACGTGGTAAGCCTTTCAGTATTTAATAACAGTTATCATCTCTCCTCTCCACTTATCCAGATTTTTGTCCTGATTTTTTTCAACTAATACTCAGAAAATGAAGTTACAAGACCTCTCACCTTCTCCTGGAATGTATCTACTATATACTTATGAAATTGTGAAATCTAAACCTGAACACGAATTCCAACCCAGTTTGATTAGCACAGAACAAAGGACTCCAGCTGCCTGACTATTTTAACTCATCTAAGATCAGGTAGCACTTTAGGAGTCCTGTCACTAGTTGTCTTAAATGAACTTCCAGCATGGTAGTATACCGGAAGGGTGTCGGTCTTGGAACTCACAGACGGAGCATCAGGGATAGTGATTGGCACAAAATAAGTATTCAACAAACGATGGCTGCTATTAAAATTATCACTATAATTATTTTGGAACCCTTAAAATATTTTACATTTGCAGCCACTAAGCCATATCTTCCTGATCCTGTCCAGACGCATTTGGTTTTTCAGATCTCTGGGTAGAACATTCATCTTTGCTAAACTGCATTTTGTGAGAATTAAATTGTCATATCATTGTAGCCTGTTAAAATCTCTTTGGACCATGATTCAGTCGGAGAACTGTATATACTCTCCCTCCCAGATTCCCGTTCCCCTTGCATGGGGTGAGCTGTCTACTGTATCTTCAGCAAAGCCCCAGATAAAGGTGTTGACTGCAGTGGATTCAAAGGCAGAGGCATATGTGCTGTGCATCTTCCAATGTGAGGAGGGAAAGCGATGCTTTTAGTAGCACACACCTATGCCTTTTTAAAAATGGCAGACTGAACTATTTTTCATCATTTAATTTTAACCTTCTGGGTCACTACATTTACCCGAAGTGCCTTTGAAGTTATGGGATCTAAAGTCATTTGAAAATTGTCATTAGCTGTCATTTCTTAAAAGGTAAACTGAATCACAATTCAAATTTGGAAACTTCTTGATATATTTGAGCAGTATAATTAATGAAAATCAGTTAATCCTTTAAAATTTACTCTGTTCTAGGCCCTAAGCCAGGGCCTAAAGAACTTCGCAGTCTAGTGAAACACACAGATATATAAATACATCACTCCTATGTATGTTGTCAAGGGCCAGTTATAACAGAGGCATTCACAGGTGTTTCTAAAGCATCACAACCACATTGCTAGCCACATACTTATAAAGGTTTTAGAGCTGGAAAGTACTTTATATATTATCAAATCTAATCTCCTTATTATACCAAGGAGAAAACTGGCTCAGAGGGGGGAAGCAACTTACCCAAGTTCACACAGCTAACTGGTAGACCAGAACTCAGATGTCTATCTACCAATCTAACATTGCTTCTCCTATCTTCCCCCTGACATTGTACTCCCACCAACAAACGCATGCACTTATTTATGTATAGTAATTGAATATCCTATCTAAGAGTTATATTTCTGAAGATGGATTCTCATAATCTAAGGTCAAAGATACAGATGCAGAATATATAGAAAATGTGTATCCTACTGAGTCTTTATCTGAGAAAATACTGACAGAATTAATGCACATGCTCATGCACAATTAAATTCCTTTAAATTCCAATATTAGGTTGTCATTATTTGTTTGTTTCTTCTCTTCGGTGAAGTGTAGGGAAATGCAATGGCAATACCTTGCTGAGGATTCAGGCTTGTTACTTTTTAATGAATTCATTCCACAAATATTTCTTGGTTTCCTGCTATATGAAATGTCCTTTGTAAGATAAAATATGAAGTAGCTATGGTAGCAGCCCTTAAGGAAGTCCACGTTTCTTGGGGGTACTCTGCTCTTTGGGTTACAAAGAACTTAATGAAATGTATCATAGAGCCTAATTAAATGGAAACATTCTAGATTCTCACTATTACCAAGAACACACAGGCTACTGTTACTGTTCTAGGGTGTCTGATGCACCATATATTAGAAATGAACTAAATATTTACTGGATCTTACTAACTGAAAATAATTGAGTTATCTGATTTAAGTGACATTTTCTCATTTGGTTCTCCCAACTATTCTGAGGGTTGATATTTTAATTACCTCCTAGTTATTATAGCTGAAAACTCGAGGTTTATAGCTACTGACTAACTTGTCTCAGGTCACACATCAAGTAAATGGAGGAGCTAGAATTTGAATGCAAGTCTCCATGACTGCAAAGCCTATGCTCTTTCTGTAGTACTTTTGGAATGTTCTGCAGTCCAAGTGTGGTGAGGGCCATGGGTATCACTAGTCCTGGGACACGTGGGTAAGAGGAGCTTGAAAGGAGTCAGTCCATCACTGAACTCAATGATTTGCCTTTGACTGAGGTGAAACTTAGACTATAAAAAACACATTTTTCTATAAATTGAAATATAAATATGTATACACCCACACCCATATATATACATGCATATTCTTCAAGTATCATTAAATGCAAAATTCTGCACTTAATCTGTGAAGCTCTACACTTGGTCTTTTTAATTCACTATTACTGTTAATGAGAATTATTTTTCACTTACCTTTGTGAAGATTCCCTTTCTGTATTTACAATAGGGGTAGTTACATGCAAAGAAGTTTACTGTAAATTTCTATTATATTTTTTTCCATTGTGGGTGGTTTTGGCGATGAGTTTATCTCCCGTTAAGCATATTTCTTCTTGACTGTGCCAAACTGCCGTAGCTACTTGGTCTGACCAATGGTGCAACACTTGCCAGAAGTTTCCCCAGGGAAATTAGGCAGCTCTAAGCAGTTCCAGATCTTTTAGCCCCCAAATTTCCTCAAAACAACCTGGACCATTCCCAGATCCTTCAGTTCCACCTCACTGCTCCCTGGACAAGTGGTGTAAGGTTTCTGAAGGACCTTGATCCACCGTAATTTGAAATCACCACAGGTAACAGAAGGAAAAGCTGAAAGGGTGTTATTCTCAAGCAGGACAGATCCTCTGGAAACCGACACGGGCCCAGTATGGAGGGCCTCATCTCTCTGTTTGTCTTACTGGATGGCTTCTTCCCTCGACAGGGTGGGGGGTTCTACTGAGAAGTGGTAGCCCCCTGGCTTTCTGTTGGAAGAGGTCAGAAATGAAAAATCAATCCTTCTTGCATTTACTTTCTCAGAAGTAAATTTGCAATGCAGACAGGAGACTGAAATGGTAAGGACTTGGTTAATTATGCAGTGGGGATAAAATAATAAATAGGATAAACGGAGTTCTTCACTCGCAAAGCCTGCTGTTAGTCACAGATAGAGGTCATTTCAATAAAGTGGGATAGATATGAGAAAAGGAAGTATGAGGGGGAGCGGAGAAGGGGCACCAGACTCACAGGTCTGGGCAAAGTTCTTCTTCTTCTTCTTCTTTTTTTTTTTTTTTTGGTGAGGAAGATTGGCCCTGGGCTAATGTCTGTGCTCATCTTCCTCTATTTTACGTGTGGGATGCCGCCACAGCATGGCTTGATGAGTGGTGCGTAGGTCTGATCCCAGGATCTGAACTGCAAACCCTGGGCTGCCAAAGCAGAGAGCGCAAACTTTACCACTACACCATTGGGCCGGCCCCAAAGTTCTAACTTTTGATTCTTATGTCTACTCATCTTCAGAGATTACACAGGATTTTCAATCTAACAGGCACTTATATAACACCTGCTATACTTATACCATGCACTCTTATAAGTGCTTTTTAATCATTAAGTAATTTAATCTTCATATTAACTCTATGAGATAGATATTACCATCATTAGCCCCATTTAATGGACAAGGAAACTGAGGCACAGGTAGTTTGAGTAACTTGCCCAAAGGCACACAACTAGGAAGTGGCAGAGCTGAGATTTGAATCCAGGCTAAAACTGGCATCTTTCAGTATATCCCTTACAAGGAAAAGATCCTATGAACTGGTCTGCAGGGGTGGCGTGGAAAGGGAAGAATATGTCATATTCTGCAGTGCTGGGAAAGTACAGGAGGGAGGAGTGATATTCATTCCACAGCCTTCGCTCGGAAGAAAAGGAGGACACCAAGAAACTGCTGGGGCCAGAAATATGGCCTGGGCAGGGCAGTAGAAAGGCCTGCACGAGGTTCCTGCCAGGATACCGTGACAGTCTATTCATATTTCACTTTCAGGCTAACCCAGGCCCATTGTAGACCTTTGTAAGTTCCAATCTCTAAAGAAGGGAACATGTAAAGAATCTTTGCCCTTCTTAAAAGCAGTTTTTGCAGACAGCAGTCGCTCTTGCCACACTTCTCTTCTACATGCAGAGAAAGATTGATGACGAAGACCCCTTTCCTGACAGGCAAGTCTAAAACTGCCCTCTCACTGCCAGCCTTTCAGAAGGAATGAGAGAGCAGCTGGTCAGACCAGGGAGAGGATATCCTTTTTGTAGCTACCATCCATAATCCAAAAATAACTGGACCTCCCAATAGCCAGAAAACTCTAAGAACACAGAATGGGAAAGAGAAAATGCATCAATTTCATGAACTAGAAAACATAAAAAATGCAGACAGGGCTCATGCTCTCAGAGCAAACTATGGCACTAATATGAAATCCCCATGGCCCTCCAATCACCAAATGGTACCCACAGCAGACTCTTTTTCAAATATTTGTCTTTGCCTTCCTTCTTCTTTGCCTTTATTGCCCAGCAAACATAAATGTGTCACATACCAGTTTGACCTTGAAAAAGTGTCTCACATTCTGAGTCTCAGTTTCCTTATCTGTAAAATGTGGGGGACCAATTGGCACCACTAGCTCTGTTGTTCACTGAAGGGTGCATTTAACCCTGTTTCATCGAGAGCACCAAAATAGGATTCCCTTTTTTATTAACAAAAGCAGCTTCTGAGTCCTGGCCCATCTCCCTTAGTAGCTTTGTGATCTTGCATATGTCATTTAACCCAGTTGAACCCCCACTGGCATCCGTAAAAATGAGTGTAAAGAAGTGAAAGCATTTATCATTCTGATGACCAGAATTTCCATTAGGAAGGGAACTGTGCTTAATGGAAAAAACACCTCGATAAGCTCTGGGGTTTGCTGATTGGCACCACGGCTTCCGAGAAGAGGGACAAGATGCTCTGCGTGGGACAACTAAACTTGAAATAGAGGAGAGAAAAGAAGTGAGGAGAGGAGATGGGGAGCAGTGGCAATAGAGGATGGTGAGTCACTACAGTCAACCGGGGTTAAGGATTCATGAAACTCCACAGCGGTGAGGTAGCTGAAGGGCATCGTTAGAGCAAGGTTTCTTAATATTCCATTTTTAAGTTGTTTGCACTGCGTGAGATAAACCCGTCTCTGTTTTACACTACATCTTAAGAACAGTCCAATTGACTCAGACGTATTTATTAGGAGTGTTGATTTTAGAGAAATTGAAGAGCCCGAGTTCTAAGGGTAAGTCGACAAAGGTGACCTAGTACAGAGCAGGTGTCCAGACACTTAGATGGCTATGGAAACAGAACTTTGAATCTGTTGAGGGAAGCACTGGATGGCCAAAGGCCCGGTAGGTGGTGAGGAGAGCTAAACTCAATGTTACCTGGATTTGAGAGGGCAGGAGGATCCCGGCTGAGAGCCGGGTTAACCAAGGATAATCATAGTAACTTGGTGGGTAAATGACTTAACCTCTGCATCACATTACCCGGCCTTTAGTAGATGCCCTCCCTCCCTCATTCTCTCCCTCCATTCTTTGCATCCTGTTGGTATTATATCCAACCTTTCATAAAAATGCTCTAGTCTTACTTTGGAGTGCCTATTTCTGGAGTGCATATTGGGTTGTAGTTCAGCCCGCCTCACTCCAAAGGGGAAATATTAGCTTGTCTGTTCCAACCGCAGTATCTTGCAATCTCCACAATGTACTTTATTTTTCCCTTCTAAGCCATATCATCCCAATGAGTATGCATCTGCATAAAAGTGATTCATTATCACCTTTCATTTTTACCATCAACTGTCTTATTGTTCATTATCATCCAGAGGCTGCTTTCTCATTTTTGTCCTTGAATCCACAATTTTTATTTCCTCTGTAGACTACTTTTCACATCTCCTTTTACAGTTTCTGTGTTCCTCCATAACCATCCCTCTGTGTTCCGTGATCAAGCTGAGTGGCAGTCACTAAATTATTGGGTATTCTCTGCAGCTTTCCAGCATCGATGATTTTTGGCTACATAATCTGCTCGCTCTTTTCAGGGAGCCATATATTGGGGAGGATATATGGGTATTAGAGCTCACAAAGCTCAAAATGCGAGGGAGCTTACTCAGACTAGGGTCTCTGGCTGATTTAGAGATCAACTTCCTGTTTATTTTCAACTACTATCTGTGCTGACGTTTTTCTTTCAATCCTCTTTGTCTTTCTGTCTCTATTTCCATACGATCATGTTGATGAACCTCCTGCGCCACCGCAATGCTGTTCCTCCATCTTTAACGTCATTCTTCACTGTCAATACCTGGATTTAAAGTCCTCTGCAGCCCTCTCCTTTTTTTTTAAATAAACTTATTTGGTTAGTTCCCACTACACACAAAAACAATCTCAGGTACCTTGGAATTTCTTACAGACTCTTCCATGAAACATTCACCCTGGCCATACAGCATCTCCCTCTGGTCTTCGCTTTTTTTTTTTTTTTTTTTTCCTCTGAATGAAAGTAGCAGAGAATTGATTCATCCTAGTCCTCAGTTCAGGAACACTATCAATTATCATCATTGGTTCTTGAAGAGCTCCTCGTTTATTTTATATACTTGTGTATTTTCTCTTTTCAAAATGCCTTATTCTCATTTGTTTGCACGTGTTCATACAGCCATTTCTACTGTAATGCTTGCTTTGCCATCATGAATTTGTTCCAGCGCAGTTGATATAGAGAACTATTTGAGCATAATGCAAATTTTGCGTTATGTTTAATCCCATCCAGGAGAAAAACTAGGTGAATGCAGAGACCTGCACTCTGCTGATTGGAGCCCCACAGGAACACACACGCACACACACACATACATATGCACACACGCTCCTCAAGCATCTACCAGCTACCTCAATTGACCATGTGTGTTATGAGCCATCCACATCCACATCTACATTACCACTTTCCGTCTAATCTCAGATAAGCCTCATTCCACCACCTCCCGATAATTCACAACCCTACCTATGCCCATTTTCACACACAAAAAAACTTCTGGTCTTTTTCAAGGTAAATGTTGTAGTATGTGTGTATTTTAGTGTGTATGTTTTTAACCATTTAATGCGTATAATTGTGCTACAGTTTTTGTTAGATTCTGATCTCTTTAATGTCACTGACAAAGATTTAGTGTTGTCACTACACCCATTTTCCTCACAAGCACTATATATTTTATTGTAAAACTGTGTACAGCAAGCTTATTTTTAGGAAAGAATATATTGTATTATGAAAAACTGACTGTATTGTTGTTTGGCGCACATGTATATTTAATCTACGAAAACGAAATTATGTTATAAATGTCATTCTGCTTCCTTAAATTTTCTTCATTGTTCTATTTTCAGATGCCTCAGTGTTGCTAGGTATGGTTTCTAATTACTGCACATCACTCCTCCACATCTTACCCATCCACTCTTCCGTGGGTGGGCACTCAACCAAGTTGTTTTCAAATTTTTGCTACCACAAATGACATTAAAATAAACCACCTTGTAAAAACCCCATTATAGATCTGCACATCACTTTCTTTGGACTGTAAACCCAGAAGTAGAATCACTGGGTCATAGAATGAGCAAACTCATTTTTCCTGAAGATTACGTTTGCTCACAAGAACTCATACACTAGTCTACCATCCCCACAACAATGCATACACACACTCACATCTCTACCTGGCACTGAGATTCACAGCATTCTAATCTTTTCCTGATTATCATACATTCCCTTCTGCAATTTCTTGATAGTCTTCAGATCCAGTTTCAGAACACTTGCGATTCTTTTGACTATGCCTTACTCCTGAGACTCAATCCGCAGCGGTAGCCCTTCAACTCCGGTATTCCCATTCCTTCCTCCGTGATCCGCACCCATCCCATGGTTACAGTGATTTTGCCACCATCTTCTACTTTCTCAATACATGTTGCACTGGTTCTATCAGGCCCCAGCTGCCTGTCTGCTAGTTCAGTACAGACTCTCACATCTAATTCCCCCATTTTCATTCATTCATTCCTCAGTAAGCAAAATTTGAATGCTAGCATGTGCCTACATGCTGTTCAGGCCTGTCTCACATCCCATCTCTTCTATGAAGCATTCTCTGACTACCTCATCTAAAGTGGAAATAATTCCCTTCTTCCACAAAACCTGACATACATTGATTACTTCTTTTTGCCTTTTTTTTTGTTAATATTTGTTTATATATCTCTTTTATTAAAGGAATCCTAAGCTACTTGATGCTAAGGTATTTGTCTTATCTTGATTTTTCCCACATTTAGTAGGATCTTAAAAACTCTCTCTTGAGTGATAGATTAAATGAGAAAAAAAAAAAAACCCTGAATAAATCAAATGTTATTTTGCATCAAGTGCTCTTAAGTAATCAAAGTTTGTAATGCCCAATATGTTAGTCAGAATTTAAAACTCTATTAATTTAGAACAAAAAAATGAGATAATTTTTAATTAAAAAAACTGTCTTAAAACCAATTCACAAAGGAGATTGCTTGATTATTTGTTGGCTTTTTTTTCTTTGAGAAGGATGTTTTATTAATTAGCCTATCTGGTCTGTAACCCCTCTATAGTTATCATACTGCATATGGGTAATGCTAGAATCTGCTAAAAGGAAATATAAATGATAATGAATTCAGCAGCTAACTCTCACATCATTCTCAAGTGAATTCCAGTTGACTCAGTTCATCCCTTCTTGTTCCATGATCCCTTAAATGATTTTTATTAAATATTAACATAGGAGTTAGGAGGGTTTATGATTCTGTATAATTTGTGAAGGAATATATGCTACTCTAAGAGTGTGTATGTAAGGGAGTGTAAATACAGTGCCCAACCATCCCAGTTTGCCAGGATTGTTCTGGTTTCAGCATTAAAAGTCCTGCATCTCAGGAATTACTGTTGTTCTGGGCAAATTAAGATGGTTGGTCATCTTAGGTGTAAACCCTCTTCACTTATTTGTAGGTATTCAAGATCTTCTATAATCTAACACTGACCTTTTCTATCTTATTTTTAGGAACACTTCCTGCAGTCTACTTCTAGAAGAACTGAATTATAGCCTGCTCTTTACACATGCACTGATTTCCTTGCCTGACATGTTACAAGTCTAAATTCTACCTATTTGTCAGGGGCTAGTCAAAATGTTCTTTCTTCTACCACCTGCCTTTCTACCCATATGTCCTCCCTCTCTGAATATGGCTTTTGATGTTGATCCATTTCTGCCTTGAATTACAGTGTCTTACATGTGTCCTATCACTTTGTCCCACAGAAGGAACCGATATTAAATATATGACTGCAAAATGTAGTTCAGACTCTGCTCATAGTATATAAATATCACTTATCTTATATATGATTAATTAAATGTCCTTAATTCCTTATAATCTTTTAACATCAATTATTCATCCTATTAATCAGTTTTGTTTTCCAATATTTAATGCATGACAATTCCATTCAATAATCATAATTATTGTATTTGTCCTATTTAACTTTCTTATATATAATTGAGGGAGAGAATATGGTACAACACAATGAGTATATGCACTGAAGGCATTCATACATGAGTTTAAATTCTACTTCTTCCTTTTACTGCCTTGGACAAGTCATCTAAACACATTGAGATTCAGTTTCTTCATCTTTGAAATGGACATAAAACACCTTTCCTATAAACATATTATACAACTTAAAATTAATGCATATCAGGTATCAGCAAACTTTTCTGCAAAGGGACTAAATAGTAAATATTTTTGACTGTGGGCCATACTGCCTGTCAAAACTACTCCATAGCCATTGTAGTGTAAAAATAGCCATAGACAATAAGTAAATGATGGAGGTGGCAACATTCCAATAAATTTTATTTACAAAAACAGACAGTGAGGCACATTCTGATGTACATTAAGCAGTTAATAAGTGGGAACCAGTACTGTCATGAGCTAATCTGTCTTTCCTTACTGAGCATTTTGATTTTGTGGTCTTAATTCCAATTAAACTCAAACTGATCCCAACATTTGCCAATAACATTTTGTAGGTTTAATTTTTGTTTTTTCCATAACTTCTTTCATATAAGCAATGCAGGGAAATTATATGACCCAGTCTACTGAATCTATTTCTGATAGGGATAGGATGCTGAAGATTCAGGTGTTGAGAATTTTAACCCCTGATTCCCCCTTTTCTTGCTCAACTATAGTCACTGATGCCCCCCATCTTACAACTTCTATCTTACCCAGTATCTAAAATAACCATGATCTAGTCATGAAGCATGTTACGAACTCTGAGAGGATTTGGAATTAACTAGCCACCATAAGCTTGGTGCCCTGGGATGAAGCTTGCGTATCTGAGTCTCTCAAGGCCAACCTTTCTCTCAAATACACTAATTTCCCCAAAATTCAATGTTTTGTGCTCTGATTATCTCTATAGCTTGCCAGAGAACTTCACTGATCCCTATAATCCAGTTGATGTCAATTTTGGCTGCAAGTTAGAATGACCTGCAAAGGTTTGAAAAAGGAATTTTTCCTAGACCAGCCTAAAAAGCAGTGACAACAACAACAACAAAAAAGATAAATTAGACTTTAGCAAAATATAAAACTTCTCTCATTGAATGATGTCATGAAGAAAAGGAATTATCAAGCCACTGAGTGAGAGAAAAGGTTTCACAAAACGTATATCTAACAATGGACTAGTAGCCAGGATATGTAGAAAAACAAACAAAAAACATTCTTACAACTTAATGGGAGAAAAATAAGAACCCGATAAAAGGTGAGGAAACAATTTAACAGTCACTTCACAAAAGAAGATATATAAATGGTCAATAAGTGTACGAAAAAGTGGTTAATATCATCTGTCATCACGATGAGATGCCAATATATATCTGCCAGAATGACTATAGTTATAAAGATTGATGGCACCAAATTTTGGTGAGGTTGTGGAACAACTTGAATTCCCTCATAAATTACTGGTGGAAATGCATAATGGTACAATCATCACCAAGAAAAAAGTTCAGGCAGTTTCTTATAAAACTAAACAAAACTTGCCCAATGGCCTGATGATTCTACTCCTAGGAAAATGAAAATGTATGTTCACAAAAGAAATTGTGTAAGAAACCATAGTAGGTTTACTTATAATAGCTAAAAACTGGAAGAAGCCCAAGTGCCCATGAAAAGGAGAATGTGTAAATAAATTGCAGTATATTTATGTAATATACTACTACTCAGGAATAAAAAGAAAAAAAAATACTGTTAGAGGCATTAGCCTGGATCAACTTCAAAAATATTAAGCAAAGTGAACAATGCCTTACGTGAAAGAGTACATAGTATGTGATTCCACTTGAATGAAATTCTCAAAAAGGCAACAGATAATCTGTGGTGGGAAAAACCTCAGAATGATGACTGCCTCTGCGGAGCAGGGCAAGGGACTGACTGGGAAAGGGCATGAGGAGACTTTCTGGAGTCGTGGTAATATTCTATATCTTGACAGAAGTTTGGGTTATAGTGGTATATGCATCTGTTGAAACTCATCAAATGGACACCTAAGATATGCATATTTCATTGTATGTAAATTTTACATCCAAAGAAAAAAGTTAAAAATAATACTGTATTTTTGTTCATGACATGCAAGCTGGCATATTTAGTGGAAAGTGTCTAATATCTGCAATTTACTTTAAAATATACCAAAACCAGAATGGATTACTGGATGGATAGAGGGATGGATATAGAGACAGATATTTAATAAAGCAAGTATAGCAAACTTTTAAATGTAGAATCTAGATGGGAAATATATGGATGCTCAATGTAAAATTCTTTCAATTTTGCTGTATGTATGCTTAAATCTTTTTTGTAATAAAATGACTTCACCCCAGAGATTGTGTTTTAACTGGTTTAGGAGTAGGATCTAGACATTGTTTTGCAAAAGCTTTTCAGGTTATTCCGATGAATAGTAGTCAGATTCAGAAACCAAGGCACCATTTTTCCAACTCCATGCTAGGGATTATGGACCATTTCCTGCATACATTCACTCAGAGGTTAGAATTCTTCTCTTAATTTGACAAACGTTTTGCAAACACAAAGCTGCCATGCCGCTGACTTTGAGCCTTACCGCTGCACGTGGACCGTACACCCTGCACATCCACAGCATTACACCTCTTCCTTGCTGGCCCTGGTATGAATCAATCCCAGATAAACCCAGCCCACTGATTTCACCTTAGGAACCACCACCATCACTGAATTCTCCCTTGCCTTTTTTCCCATCATAACTTCTTATCTCCTGCTTGTTGCAGTGTGTCTGAGTAATTTGTGCTTGAGTTACAGAAGGCAAAATTAAGGCAGCAGGTCATAAGATCGGATGAGAATATATTACAGGTAATGTCTTATTTGACTGTGTCTAAGTTTTTCCTCACAGAAAATGCATTTTCTTATCTGATGAGAGATTAAAAATGATCACCTTTCCTTATCATCACCAAGATAAGTTTTTGGTTAATATATTATGTTATTCCAGATACATGCAGGCATATTTCATTATGTGGCATGGAAGGCAAAACAAGAGACCCCCAATTAATTGTTTGTAGGTAAAAGCTGGGTAATAATCCTCTTTTAAAAGACAAACAAACAAAGAAAAGAAGGCTGAGTGTTTAGCAGAAATATATATGCACTCCTGCACTAAACTGGTTTCTCCGCTGGAACTTGACTGTGAGCTCTTCTTGTGTAGGGATCATGTTCCACTTGCCTTTGAGTTTTCCATTGTCGACACAGTCCTGGCATGTGGGAGGTTCTCAATCAGTAATTGAGGCTAATGTGAAGGTAATTCAACCAGAAATTCCTGCGTTCTTACAACACGATTAGCTCACACACATCTGCGTGCCCATAAGCATTCTATAATTCCAAGGTTAATTCATACAGACAATTTATACGATACTTACTAACATTGCTGTTTAAAATGAAGACAACTGAAACTTACAGAGGTAAAATAGCTTGCCGAATGTGCCACACCCAGGAAGTGGCAAAGCCAATATTGTAGTCCAGGTCTAACTCTGAAGACCACACTCTTTTTACACCATCATTCTACTTCCCACAGAGCTCAGCAGAAACAAGAAACTGTGAACCCATTCCTCACATGTCACAGTATCGGTGAGGATTCCTTCCTTTCTCTCAAAAGCTTGAACAGAGTTCATTACCACCATTGTAGAGTACATAATGTTTCCAAAAAAATTTTCCTCTTTTTTATTTGTCTGACAAGCAAAGAGGAGGCACTCTGCTTTACCCTCTTTAAATCATGATATGATTCTGATGTTTGAGTGGAAGGAATATGTCACAGATATTGCTCATCATTTTCCTTCAAAGGAAGGATCTGTGCAAGGTGCACTGCTGAGTTGTATAAATCATGCACCCACCGTTGCTGCCATATTTAGTCTGATGAGGGAGAGAAAGAAACTGCTGGCAAACAATCAGAACTGATGGCCTTTTTTCTCTGACATGTCAGCCTGCTTGTACTGCCAACTGTCATGGTATCATTTATGTTTGTTACCAACACTGGGTTAAGCAAGAATCAGGTACAGAAAAGGAATTTTGCCAGATGAATTACTTCAGAAAGATGTAAATACTTTCTTGGGACCACTTATGAATTTTACTGCTATACTTGCAGGTTACCTTATCCAGTCCTGTTTTGACAGTAGTAGAGGTACCATAAAGCTTATAGCTTTCCTAGACCTTCGTGTATATCAACAATCAGTGTTTTCAAATACATGTAGTAACTAGTAGCCTAGTAGGTTTTCTCCATACATGACATTCTAAATCATACCTCAGGGAGAGAGAAGAAAAAGGGATGCATAGAGCTTGTAAGCTCTCTCTCTGTTTCCCTTTCTCCCAGTAAGAGGAGGAAATTCTGGTGGAAAGGACTAAAACTTACAGAGCAGAAGCTTGGAACTCTTACTCTTCACCTGGTGTGACTGATAAAGTCATAGATTTGGTTCCTCCAGAAGCCAACCTTGAAACTAGTTAATTTGGGAAGTCACTCCAAGTGAGAGAATTGAGACAAAGAAGGGAAGCAAACCAATGAATGGTATATTAATAGGCAGGTTACCACTGTGGGCAACTGGGCCTCACTCATACTGGGGACTCCTGGAAAAGTAGAGCATGCTTAGGAGTGGTTCCAACTGAGGGGCAAGGAAGCTGACTACTTGCCATCAACCCCTGTTAATCTTGGTGGAGACCTGCTCCAAAGAACCATGTCCTTAAAACCCCAGCTTAATTTGCAACAGGTAGAACATGTGCCCACGGCCAGAGAAAGCTCTTGGGGAAAGAGATGCAGTGCCCACAGTAATAAGTTTTTGTCATGCATAGCAAAGGTGAGTGCTGGGGATGTGTGCACACCACCAGCAGTGCCTGCTACAGATAAATACCACTTAGTGGGGACGAAAATGGTGGCAAAAGAAAAGAAAGCCAATTTTAGTTTAAGTAAAGGAAGCAGAATAATGCATACTTAATTATTTTGTTTGAATAGATTTGTAAATTTTTAATAGCCTCTCTAAAGCCACCATAAATTCTTATATTATGAGGCAGAGGAGAAAAATGAAAGTATTCATTTGTTCAAAGGTTCTGCTTCTTATTTATAAGAAAAAAGTTATCATGAGGCATCACCATGTTTTGACCCCCCCAAAAAATCCTGTCAAATTAATATCGATTGGGTTTTGCTGCCAAAGGTATTAAATTTGAGATAAGTAGGATTTTGTTACCTTAGTATTATTTGATTTCTACCATAAAATATTTCTCATCAAATCCATATGGACAGGAAGAAATCATCAGTTGGGACTTTTAGTTTATAAAATACTCATAGTCCCAAATTTCTTATTAAAATTTTAATAACTGTATTGAAATTATGGCTAATAAATAAAATTTTAGTAAAATCATAGCTAGCTCTCTAAAGACTTCCCTTTACTCATAAATATTTTTTATAATCAATAATTTCCTTAGATGAAGACACTGAAGAGTTAATAAGTATGTGCTTTACACAAAGCTATTGGATATAACAATCAAGATTCAAAAATGTCTCTACAACCAGAAATTAAACTGAAACACATAGGATTTAATTTATCAGGGATAATTGCAACATCGAGCATTTAGGCTGTAAAATAGTAATAGTATGGGTAGAAAGTGGAAGGCAACATAGTCTATGCAACTGTTTTCACCTAAAAGAGCACAGAGTGTCTGGGCTCACCTTCCTCCTCTCTAGGTAGGAACGACACTAATTACCTTGGCCAGTTATAAGGATTGATATGATGCATATGCCTGGCACATAGTAGGGAATTTAAAATGATATATTAGTTCATTCAATCACCATATATTTGAGTATTTACTACATGAGAGGCACTAGGCTGGGTACTGAGAATGGATATAATTTGTCTTCTCAAAGCCTAGAGTTGAGTGAGAAATTTGACAGAGACATATGGTCCAGTTGGGATGATACAGGATATCAAAGAAAATCAGAGGAAGATATCTAATCTGAAGTTGAGGAATGAACTATCCTCAAGAAGACTGCTCAACAAATGTGACATCTAAACAGAGACCTGAAGGATGTATAGGAGTCAACCAGGTTAATAAGTGGTACAGGGCAGGGCATTGTTTGGGAGAAAAGTTGTTCCAGGCAAAAAAGTGAGCCTATAGTAAGAGTGAGAGGTGAGGGGAGCCTATTATAATTGTATATTGGCTGGATCATGAGGTGCAGACAAGGGTTGGGGGAGGGTTGAAGAGCTAGGAGGACTGGTGAGAGATGAAGCTAGACAGGAAACATGAGTCGGATCTTTCAGGAGCTTCTAGATCATGTTGAAGCATGTAGATATCATAAGAGACCAATGAGGAACTATTTAAACAGTTGAATTAGAAAGTTACATGATCATATTGAAAAGGCAGCAGAGAAGAGCTAGAATATCAATCACGAGTCTGCTTATTGATCGAGCTGAGAGACAGTAGTGGCTTTGAAGAGTGGTAGAAGGCTAGAAAAATGTTGAAGGATTCCAGAGGTTTTTAGAATATATGTTTGATAGCAATTTATGGTAGACTTAAAAGGGAAGACAGGGAGAAATCAGAGTCAATGATGACATCAAGGTTTCTGCCTTGAGCCTCTGGATAGATGCTATTCATAATTATTAAGAAATGTCATAAGAAAAAGATTAAGGTTTTAATTGGTTATATAGAAATCTTGGACTTAGAACAAGAATTTCTATTGCCAGTAACAAAACTGAGTGTCCATTGTTCAATGAAATCTTTGAACATATGAATACTTTATAAAGTGTTGCTAAAATTTAATGCCCATTAGAAAGATCCCAAATAACTGTTTACTTTCATGGTTTTTAGGAATTCAAGACAGCAATCTAATCAAGATTCCCTCTCTACACCTCCTCAGTTAGAATTAACATCTTCCTCCCTCACAGGATAGTACACTATACTGCAGTGTTTCTGCCTCTACTATAACACTTACCATAGTTTACCTTATTTCAAAGGCATCAAAGTTGATTCTCTCTCCCACAGTTAATGTTGTGCCTAAGGTCTTGGATTCTGAAGTCAGATTCCTTGTTATTCGAATCCCAGGCAAAAACTCTCTGAGTAACCTTATATAGGTCACTTAACTTTTCATTACCTCAGATTCTATGTCTACCAAATAAGAATAGTTCTGGAACTGACCTCATGGGATTGACAAGAGGATTAATGGGTAATATCTGTAAGGGACATAGGATGATGTTATCTATTATTATCATGAGCTCTTAGAGGGGACATACTTTGCCACTTGTAATCCACTGTTCCCCACAATGCTTAGAACTGTGTTTTATATTTTGTGAGCGTTTAACACATGATTGTTAAATGGATTTCATTTTATTAATGATTCTATTTCTTCTCAAATATAAATGGTTGGAAATTTTGAAAAACTCAAACTGTGTTTCTCTTTAAAGGCCTAACTAGTCCTTATAGTTAACAAACAGTAGAATGGCCCTGCTCCAGGTCAGCAAGCACCTAAGGCACTCAAGTGTTTAAGTACCTTGGGCAAAGATTGGCCTAAATGAACCATAAAGTACCTGACACCATGATCAGTGATAGGTCTTTATTTGAAGTTAACCTTGTCAATAAACTAGATTTCTTCTCCTTACAATAGTTAAACCAAATAATTAATGATCTATAAACCAACTCCAACAGATATCACCATTTAGAGAAAATAGTTATTGGAAGGATGAAACATTTTATGGAGTGAAATATAAATAATTTTATATAATAATTATTACTATTATAAATAATTGATTTGTTTCTGTAAGGTTTGATTGTAATACATTGGTTTTTCTTAAGAATCACATATTGGTAATGGAAATTCAGAATATGAGAGACCAAATATCCAAGTTTGCACAATCATGTTGAATCAGACAGAATTGAAAATCTTGGTCTCTTTGAATTATTTTTCCTTATTTAAAAAGTTGTGACCCTTTGAGGAAGCCCAGTGACGCAGCGGTTAGGTTTGCACATTCTGCTTTGGCGACCCAGGGTTCACTGATTCAAATCCTGGCCTCAGACCTACTCACCTCTCATCAAGCCATGCTGAGATGGCGTCCTATACAGAACAGCTACAACTCTACAGCTATGATATACAACTATGTACTGGGGCCTTGGGGAGAAAAAAGAAAAAAAGAGGAAGATTGGCAACAGATGTTAGCGCAGGGCCAATCTTCCTCAAAAAAAATGGTGATAAAAAAAAACGTTGTGACACTTAGGTGCAACAGGCTTGGTAGGCAGTCTGTGATAGTAGTTAAGAGCATATTTTGGAGTTTCTGGAGTCAGACTTCCTGGGTTCAATCTATTCTTCCTGGAGAATCTATTTCCTAGCCACATGTATCCAACCCAGTTTATGCAGCTGTCAGCAGTCTATCAACCACTCATGCCCACTGAGCCCCACTTGCTCAAAGGAGAGAGTCAACTACCATGAGGCCATGGCTCTTCCCCTTCTAACACTTTCGTAATCTCTGCCTCCCAGAAGGGAAATCCAGACTTCAGCCAGGTGCCAGCATGCGTGCCATGCAGGAGCCCAGCAGTTCTGGTATCCAGGCTGGAACTGAGAAGACCCATGAAGTCTCTGTCTCTCCCACCACTTTGGGGCCTACATGAAGCATCATGCCAGGAAGTGAGGGATCTGGTTCCCCCAGAGTCTGCCAGGAGTACAAGGGAGTTAACATCCTGTGGGCTAACTGGGATCAACCAGAGAAGGGAAGACAAGAAGGAGCCATCTCCTTCCTTTCCTCCTCTCCCAGGCATGGTGGATCCATGAGTTCTCTCTGAAGGCTGTCCAGAATGACTGAGCTGCTGGCTGGATCTTGTCAAGCTGTGGTCAGCCTGATAATGCACCACTTCATGTTTTCTTTCCTTGCCTCGCCACCCATCATACCATTCTTGTTGCCCTGGGATTGAATGTTGCACAAAAGCCTTAGCTTGTAAACATTCCTTTAGTTTGTAGAGAACTCAAACTAAGATACTGTGTGATCTTGGACAAAGCACTTAATCTTTCTGGGTCTTTGTTTATTGATCTATAAAATGGAGATAATAGTACAAACGGTATCATAGAGTTTGGGGGATAATACATGCAAAGCACTTAGAATCACTTGTGGCTCATAGCATGCACTTATTAATATTAGCTATTTTATTGCCTGTATAATTTATATTATACTCATGGATCGATTGATTTAGCTCAAGACTGATCTCATAATCCTCCTGCGACTATGGTTCTCAAATAGTTTCAGTTCCTTACCATTTTCACAATTAAGCACAAACTCTTTGATGTGACAGTAATTACAATCTGGTAACAATTTAATTCTCCAGTGTCATATCACTGACCTCCTTCATAGACAATGAGGTATCCCTCATTCTCTGACACACCAGGATAATAATCATAATAATAATAATTACAACTAATATTTATTGGGTACTTCTTATAAGCCAAGTGAAGCACTATTCTAAATATTTAATGTGTTATGTTCTTTTCTGCTCTAGCCCCTTGAAGGGCAATTAAACAGAGAAAAAGCAAGAGTTCTCACAATGCCCCTAGAACCCTACAAGAACCAGACCCCTTCTGAGCCCTCTGACCCCTCTCTGCAGATTGAGTCTTGCTCATTCCATCTCAGGTACTCTGGTCCTCACTCCACTCCTCTGACACTGTGGATACTCCCTCAGGCAGGGCCTGGGCTCTAGCTGACCGCCTTGCTCATGTTCCTCTGAGCCAGATATCCACATGGCCAGCCCCCTCACCTACTCCAAATTTTACTCCAACCTCAACTTCTGAATAAGGTTCTCCCAGACCACGCCATTTAATTTGCAATCCCCATTGCCCACTGCCCCGGGCTGCTGAGCCCTCTCCTCGGCTCTCCTTTCCTTTTCTCAATAGCACTCATTTTTTTTCTTGCATTTTACATCATTAACTACTTGACAATCTTACTGTTTATTGTCTGTCTTCCCCTGTCAGATCGTAAGCTCCACAAAGTAAGGAGTGTTGTTTTGTTCAATGAGGTTTCTCAAGTGCCTCAACCAATATTGGCACCTAGTGGGTGCTTAATAGTTGCATTGAATGAAATAATGCATTAATCCCCCCAGCCTATAAGGCAAGTGAGCACTCTCTGTGCTTTATGGAGGTGGAAACTGGGTGACAGAAAGACTCTGTAACTAGCCCTGGTTGCACAGCTCACTTGTAGTGGAGACAGGACGCAAACCCCAGCAGTCTAGCTCTGGAAGTTGTGTCCTTCAATTCTACATTACATTGAATTATAATATATATATACAAGGGCATTATATGGCATATGGCGTGCCTTTTTTCATGCTTTGTCATGTTTCCACGTCTGGTTCTTTCACTAGATTTTAGTTCCTCAAAGGCAAGTTACCGTGTCTCTTTTCTTAGTGTACCACCCCAGAACCTAGCGCAGTGACCTGCTGGCTTCTAGAGCCGTGAACGTTCAATGTTTGTTGAATTGAATAGCAAGTTACAACTCAGGAAATCTGACAGAGGAGAAAGAAAGGGGGCTTTGAAATTCAGTCAGACAGGAGTCAGAATCATATTACGGATGTTTACCAGTTATATGCTATTCAAAGTACTGCTTATCCTCTCTGAGCCTCGCCTTCCTCATCTATATCATGTGACTGAGATGACTTTCTATGAAGACTAGGCACATTAGATAAGGTTAATTTATTGTGGTGATTTTCATGTCAAGTAAGTAGAATACTTGTTCCATTTGTCTCCAGCTTCTAAAGCAGGGGCTGGGGAACTTTTTCTGTAAAGGGCCAGAGAGCAAGTGCTTTAGGCTTTGCATACCATCAAATCTCTGTTGCAACTATTCATTCTGTGTCGCAATGTGAAAGTAGCCGTAGACAATACGTGAATGAATGGGTGTGGCTGTGTTCCAAAAAGACTCTTACAAACACGGCACATGCTGGATTTGGCCTGTGGGCCATAATTTGCCAACTCTGTGTCCTAAAGCATAATACTCGGGTCACTAGCTGAAAGAAATTCTAATCTAAAGTCACTGCATTAAACATTTTATGTTGTTTCTTTGTCATTTATCCCTGGACACTGATCATTTGATTTTTCATTATAAATGCTAACAATAGAATTAGAGGAATCATGATCATGTTTACAAAAATTTTGTATATTCAAAATGTGCATCCATTTCAGCCTGTATGTGGTGCTGGGCAGCATTTCAAGATGTTGACTTGTATAGCACGAAGGTTCATATCCAGTCTTTTAAGACATCCTCAAGTGGGCAAGATGCTGGCTTTTGGAACTGAACCAGACCAGCCTGCCTCTCCTGCTTGTGTTCCTGTGTGCTGCTACCTGCCCGCCTTGTCCATACCCTGAATTTGGAGCCTGTTTCCAATACTCCGTTTCTCCCATCTTCACCCACTCAGTACCATTGTTCCCAAGATCTTGTTACTGACCTCAGCTCCACTGTTCTCTAGTCCTTGAGCCCAGGATATCTCAAGGCCTTCTTCACAAATATCTGCCCCCTGGCCAGTATATTTATTCACTTAGCAAATTTATTCACCACCGCTCCTGGACTGAGAATCCCTCTTGATCCCCATTCCTTTCAAGGTAACTGAACCCCTTAGTCCTTATATATATATAAGGCTCCAAGGGTTTTGGTTGTAGCCATATTCTCAAAACTTAGCATAGTGTATTGTTTTATAACTCCAAAATAAATAACCATGCCCCATCACATACCTTGCTAATTCACATTTCTCTGCCTTTGCACATGCTGTTCCCTCTTCCCTCTTCTTTTCCTTCTTCTGATATTTGGCAAAATTCTACTAATCCTTCAAAACCTGGCATAGGCTTTATCCTTCCCTGACTTTCAACATGAAGATCCCTCCCCCCGAACCAATATCACCTCTGCACCTTGCACAGCTATCTATTATTGCATGTTATACCTTTTACTGTAATATACTTGTGTACAATTCAGTTTCCTTTGCTAGATACATTAAATGCAACGAGTGTATCTTATCCAGTTGTGCATCCTGAAAGACCGAATATACACGTGGACAACAGCCAGACCTCTGACCCACAACCTCTTCAGCAACTAGCTCAGGAAGCCAAACCATAACTTTTACAACAATTGGCCCCAAATAGTCAGGGCTTGGTCAATGACTGCCAACTTGCTTTATCTTCACTTCCACCTTGGAGCAATCAGAGAAAGCCAAATACGTTCCGCAAACCAATCACATAGGATACCCTGCTTCTATTTGGTTCGCCTCTGACTTCCTCATGCCAACAACCTCCAATCGGAGCAGACCTGAAGCTTATCCTTTTTTAAATTATAAAACTCGCCTGCCTGCCCTTGAGTTTCTGCTAAATACAAGTGATGGTGGCTGACTCCCTTCTATAGCAAGTTCTGACTGTATAAGTCACTAAACAAGCTCTGCTCATCCTAACTCAGGTGATCTTCCTCTACTTCCACAATCCTTAGCACCAAGTGTTAGTAATGCCGAAGGACTGTGTTTGACCTGCCTACCCTGAGGGGGAACGCATCGGGATGGGCAGTCTGGCTAAGTCTGGAAGAGTTCCAGGGGGAAGCCCCTACCTACAACTTTCAGTGAACCTAACTAAGGGGACCAGCAGGATGTCACAAGTCCAGCAGTATGTCTCATGAGCTATAGAGGAGCAGTGGGCCCATGGAAAAACAGGAAGACATGAAGAAAAAACAAGGAAGAGGAAGTATAGGAGAGCAAGGAAATTAAGGAGCAAATCCTAAAGACCCCTGTGTTTATGCTACAATCACCTGTCCCTCTGATCTACAAGGATATATCAACTTATATAAAGAGCCTAGAGTGGGCCAGACTCAACGTTTTGTGAATAAAATAAAATAACAGATAACCCCTCAAACATTGACAGGATATGCAAATGTGTGCACAGACTCATCTGGCTCCCTTTCCCTTTACTCTGTAAAACAAAGCAATTCCACTTTAAGTTCTCTATAATATATTTTATAAGACAATACCAAGGAAGCTTAATCTATTTCACACATGGAAGGACAACAGAGAAGACTTATCCCGGCATGAGGGACGAGGTGTATCTCCAAGAGCATTAGGCCCGGCCATCAGTGTACACTGGTACACCTCTGATACCTGAAATTAATCCCACAGCAGTGGAAAAGCTTAGTCATGCAGGCTGCACTTCCTGCTGAAAGCAAAACCGACAGACTTAACACACGTGTGGGAGGCTGCCTTGGAACCTTAAGGATTATTTTCTCTGTCTGCCATAACAATGCCATAATAGTATTGTCTCTCTCGTTCATTGCATTAAAGGACCTTAACATTTTCCCTCATTTCTAGTGTATAATTGGATATCAATTGTATCTATTTTGGCAGTATACCATATTAGTTTAGGGAATGAGCTTTGGAGCTGAAAAATCTGATTCAAATCCTAATTCTTACCCTAAAATGAAGGGCAGGTTACTTAACCTAGCAAGCCTTCAGGTTCCTGATCCATATAATGACATATCAACATCTATCTCTTGGGGATATTGTGAAGATAAAATTAGATAATGTGTGAAAAATATTTAGTGTGGCATTTGATAAATAATAGCTATACTTATTTTATTACAAATATTCTATACATATATCACTACATATATATGAGTATGTACACATATATACTAGGTATGCATACCATATATTTTAATGCTCATATTATAATATTAAGTTTCTTCAAACTTATGAGGGTTCTGTCTCAAGATTTTCATGAATCCTGAAGGGTGCCTATACAGCATAAATAATCTATGTAATGTAGTAACTTGACTCATTACTGTGTGTACAGCAATACATTTTAAGACCATGGAAACTATTAAGTGATAAGGATGTCGTGTGGGCAGTTGAGCTCACTTATTAGCAAAGTAACAGTCCTGCGCACCAACTTTAGCACAAACAATTCACATTTCTGCATTGGAAATTAAATCTATTACTGTTCTTTATCTATATCCATGAAGGTCACTATCAAATACTCAAACCTGTGATCACTGGATCCATGGACACTAATGACTCACTGTCTATTTTATATGGCATGCATCCTTGCCTTCTCCTCCCTTTCCAGAAAGTTCTAACAGCTTGACTAAAGTCTCTACAACTGCCCTCTCAGAACTACTTCAGATGTCACCTCTACCACAGAGATGTTTCTTCATTCACTCAGTGTTATTATAGCCCCTGGTTGTCCCTATGCAGTAGAATGAATCATAGACTATTATATTTTGTCCTTTATTCTCTCTCACCTAATAGACTGTGAGTTCCCTGAGGGCAAGGGAACATGTTTATGTGTCTTTGTAGCAATAACACTTAGCATAGTGAGAGTATCTGTTTCATTCATTTATTCAGCAAAAGCTCATTAAATGTCTACAATGTACCAGGTGCCATGTTAGGCACTTGGGTTTCACCAGTGAATAAGGAAGACATGGACCCTGCATCCTCCTGTCTAGCCAGGAAGACAAGCACTGAACAGGTAATTGCAGGCATGACGAGTGGTAGTGAAAGAGGAGTCTGAGGTTGAAGGGAAGGAAAAGCTGAGTGGCTAGGTGATGTCAGGGAGGAGGGCTCCAGGCAGAGGGATAGAACTGCGGGAAGCCTGAGGCAGAATCAATCAGTATGGTCTGAGTCAAGGACTGAGCTCCAGTATGGCTAGAGTGTAGGAAGCCAAGGGGTCGGTGCTGTGGAATAGATCTGGAGAGGTGGCATGTGTTCAGGTTCTTCAGGGCCGTTTGGGTTATTTTGTGTAATCTCAAGTGTTATGAGAAGGCATTCAATGGTTTTCAACAAAGGCGTGACAGGATCAGATATGTAGGTTGAAAGGATGTCTGGGTGTTATATGGATTGGACCCGAGGAAAAAAGGTCTGTTGGGACACCAATAAGGAAAGCTATTATATAATCCACGTGAGCCGTAGAGGTGGCTCAGATTAGGAGTGTGTCAGAGAGGATGGAAAGGAGCAGCCAGCCTCCAGAGATAATTAAGGGGCAAACGAACTTCTGTGTTCATTTGACACGAAGAGAGTGTGAGGGATAGGAAGGATTCAAGGATGAAACTTGGCTTTTAATTTGACAAATTCCACACTGATACCAGAATTATTCTTTATGCCCGGGTCAGATCTTGGCATTTCTATGATTACAACTCTCTAATGGCTCCCCTTTGCTTTGAGGATAAAGTCCAGCTTCTTAGCACAGAGGGTGAACCACAACCTGGACCCAACCTCAGTTCTATATTTCGACCTTTTATTTCACCAATGCCTAATTCCATGTAGTTCTCTCAACATGCTACACTGCTGTCTTGCATATCTTCTATGTTTTTCCCCCTTTCTTGATTTATATTTTTCATATATAATTCTTGAAAATTCCCCAAATCCTTCAAATCAGGTATCATGGTTGTAAAGCCTAGAAAACCTTTTGCTAGCTTATTCCTCTCTCTCTGTTCCTTTCTTACTTTAAATAAGTTTACTTTTATACTTATCACACTCCATTGTAATATTGTGGGTTGTTACTGCTGTTTATATATTTTTAGCATAAATACTTCACTATTTTAATCTCGGGAGATCTGTAAATTTACTTTATTCCCTCCAGGCCTAGATGAAATTGGATGTTAGCATATAGAACGCTGAAAATAGAAAATTGTAGGATATTTTTCCTTTTAGTTTAGAGAGCCAACCTTTAAGAATTAATTGCAAAAACAGAGAGAGAGATTTTCTTGCAAAATTCTGAAGTAATCAACCTTAGAAACAGAAAGAAGAAAAGGAAAATCAGATGAAAATGTATTTAGTGCTGGCCACTCTGCTAGATTTCATTATTCAAGTTATCTCATTTTATCTTTAGAATGACCCTGTAAAGTGGTTTCAGTAGTTCTGTGCAATACTCCATCTCTACCTTTTCAAAACTCTAGGGATAAATTTAGGAACCTTCACAGCAGAACTCACAAGAAACTAAAACACATTGCTCACTCTTCTCCCCAGTGCAGGCCCCAAATGACTTCTTCCTTGTTCTATATTCTACATTATAGCGAATGACATCATTAAGCTGGAAGTTGATTTACGCTGGGTGAAGGGGAAACCTTGTCACAGATAAATCAGATTGCTGTTTTGTCACAATAAACATCTCATCTTTCATTGTAAAGACTCTAAATTCTTCTCAAAGTATCAGGCAAATGCACACAATAATACTATACAAAAGGACAACAAGAAGAATCTTGGAATTCTTTCCATACAAAAGAAGAGTACTTCTTTGGAGCTAGTTCTTAATGACCCTCACTTACATTGTGATGAATCCAAACCTCCCTGGAGTAATATATATTTGTAATGTCTTGCATTTTTGTTTACTTTGTGGACTTGGGGAAGTAGTACACTATGATAGAAAGTACATGGATGTTAAGGCTGACTTCTTTTGTTTGTCACTTCTGGAAAATGACCTAACCTCAGGCACCCATTTTTTCATATGATTGAGAAACTTAATTGAGTTTAGGAATATCAAACTCTAGCATAGTATATGGCACACAATAAATATTTTTATTTATTTTATACTGGATTATTTGGAGTCTGGACCTAAAAAGATACACTCTTGAAAAGTACACATATGATAACTAAATAATAATTTTAAAAAAGACAATTGCTAATTCTCACTACATTTTGGATGCATTGGCTGCTAAACTGTGGCATTAACCTTTCACTAAGCTTGCTAGATTTGTGGGAAAATACCATCAGTAGCAGAGGCCATACCAACAGTAAATGACTTCTTGCACTGTGGATAGCCTAGCTCAGTTTAGCCCATATTCTATTAAGAAGTGTTTTTCTTTTATTTCCTTTTTTGTCCCCCTAAGTAAGCTTTTATGGAAAATTAGTAGATGGAGAATATGACCAATAAAATCAGTTTAGGTATAAAGGCTCTATAGTGTCACACTCTCTATTTGAAGAAAATAAAAGTGCCAAGGATAATTATATGACATTTATACACCTTTCACTTCAAAATATATGAGAAGTCTCTATGGGAACATTAAAGGAATATGGTAATTCACCTCTAAAGAACAAAAGAAAAACCCTAACAAGAGGACAATGGCCTTCAGGCTAGTGATAAGTACAGTTAACAGTGACTTTAATGTCAACAAGCTGACAAAGTTTTTTTTCTTTCTAGTTGGTTGCAAGCTGAATTATCTCTACGCTGATAATTTTCAAATTTATAATTTCAGTCAAACAGCTTTCCTTAGGTTCCAAACTCATTTCCTGTCTTCTTCAAAACTCTGCTTGGGTGTCACATAGCACTGACGAAAGTTGAATTCAGCACCTTTCCCTTAAAGCCTCCTTCATCTCTATTTCATTTAAAGTTATCACCAAGCCAAACCCTGTCACTGCCACTTCATTTCCTCCAACCCAGCCATCCACGTCCAATCACTACTCAAACCCAGTTGATTCCTCTCCCTGAATATTCTCACATTGATCCACTTCGTCCAACACCATTGCTGCTGCAGTAGTCTGACCCACCTCCTCCCACCTCCGTTAATGAAATAGTCTCTAACTCGGTCTGACTTCTCAATTCATTCCATTCTATTCTTCATGTTTGAGCCAATTATCTTTCTAGAGAGTAAATGTAAATCTGACCATGTCATCCCCCTCTTTAAATTCCCTTCAGATGCTCAAAAGAGAAAAAAAAATTAATTTTTTAAAAATTAAAAAAAAAAATTGTGTGCTTTTTTTCTCCTCAAAGCCCCAGTAGATAGTTGGATGTCATAGTTGTCAATCCTTCCAGTTGCTTTATGTGGGACGCTGCCTCAGCATGGCTTGACAAGCAGTGCATCAGTCCACGCCCAGGATCCGAACCAGCAAACCCTGGGTGGCAGAAGTGGAACGCACAAACTTCACCACTACGCCATGGGGCCGGCCCCCAGAAAAAAACATGTTTAAGTCTTCAACATGGACACATAATCTTTCCTCTGACAACCTTTTTAAACTCAGTTCTCTCTCCTATCATCATAGTGATTTCCTTGAACTGCCATATTAATTTTCTATTCCAGCCTTCTCACACACGATTCCTTCTGCCTGAAGTACTCTTTGCAATCCCTAAACCACTATCCATCATTAATACTCACGTTTCAACTTAAAGACTACTTTCGAGGGAAGCTTTCTTTGGTGTCATCTATGCCCAAACAGATTAAATGCCCTTCTTTGGTAGTTTCATAGAAATATAGTATTTCTCATAACATAAACAGAATTCATAATTTTTGGGGGGGATTAATTGTTTATCTTTACTAGAGTACAAATTCCCTGAAGGCAGGGGAATGCATGCTATGTTTACCTCAGGGCCTAGCACAGTAACTGGAATGCAAAATACTTAATGTGTTAAATGTACAAACGTGTATGCAGTCTGAAATGTAGTGTCCTACTTCTCTGAGAAATTGAAATACTCGGAAGAGAATTTCTGCCTTCCCCAACACCATCCCTAAAAACCGACATGAATCTGTGCCCTTATATTCAGGCTTTCCTCAGCTGAGTGCTGGAACATTCACTCAAGGACACCACCCAGGCCTTCTTCTCTCTTTCTCCTTTACTATTCATTTTACCTGGCTATTGGATTTCTCCCAAAGCAAATAAATATGTTATTATTTCTCTCGTCCCAAACAAGTGAACAAAAATCTTCCCTTGATTACACTTACTACTCTACTTACTGGCGCAATTCTTCCCTTCTAACTAAACACAATTCTTGGAAGGAGTCGCCTCTATTTGCTATCTCTAATTGCCTTCTCTATTTTCTATTAAACAGTCTCCAGTCAGATTTTCATCCCTGTCATTTTATTGAAATATCTCTTGTCAAGGTCACGGATGGCCTCCCTGATGCTAAATTCAATGCTTAGTTGTTAGTCATCCTGGTCTACCTTGCCCAGTATTTGGCAATTTATTATTCCCTCCTCCTCGAGTGATTTTCGCTTCTGGTTGTCTTCTTACCCTTCTGACTACTCCTTCTTAGTTCCTTTTGTTGACTCTTCTGCATCTACCTGAACTCTAAAAGTTGGTATGCCTCATGGCTCACTCCTCAGACTTGTCCACAAAGTTGTAAAGTGTTTTATGTCAACAATTCCCAAAATTATATTTTCAGCCCCAACCTCTTTTCTGAAATCCCAACTTGTATAGCCACTGCTGACTCAATATTTCCAACAGAATACCTAAAAGTCATTTCAATCTGAACGTGTCCAAACGAGAGCTCCTAATCTCTGTAAATATATGGTCCACACATAGTCTTCTCCATTTCAAGTAATGGAAAATTGATTCCTCCAGGTGCTCAGGCCAAAACTTTGGAATCATCCTTCATGTCTCCTTTTCTCCACAGACCAGAAATGCCTTGGATTTCATCTTCAAAATATATCCAGAATCTTACTACTTCTCACTGCTGCTACTGCTAGCATCCTTGCTCAAGCCATCACCATCTGTTACCTGGATAATTGCCTTGATTCCAAACTGGTCTCCCTGCTTCCGCCTTTGTCCGGATACAATTTAGTCTCCACACAGCAACCAGAATAATTTAAAGTGTTAAGTTAGATCATATCATACTTCTCACCAAAATAAAACTCCATTGTCTTACTACAACCTTCAAGGCCATAGTATCTTGTTCTTGATTACCTCTGACCTCCTCACCTATTACTCTCCCCTCTCTCACTCTGCTTTAGGAACACTGGCCTAATCTTTTATTATTTAATTTTTTCAAATTTATTTAAACAACACAACTAACATATGGATTACATTTCATAAAAATTAGGGAAATACAACAAAAACAAAATCTCTCTTGACCAATAGCATGATCACTTTGCTATGTGCCAGTCTGTTTATTACTTGTTTCAGAATGCATCCTGTTGGTCTATCCCTTTACACAGGGTATGGAAATAAGTATTCTCCATTTTAATAATTCAAAGTTATGCTCAAATTCTGTCATTTGTAAATATAAAACATCCAATCAACTAGAGGCACACCATCCATTTTGGTGGAGTTCCTAGTGAGATGCCCCTGGCTATTTGTCAGATTTGAAGTTTCTTATTACCTACAAAGCAGGCAACCCTGGTCACTCCCCACTCTACTATCCTTATTTAGAGCAATTCTACACACTGGAGCAAAGTAATTGATTGGGACAATTACTAGCCAGCCTTCACACCTGCTCCCTCATAACAGTCAACCAACCAACTAAACAGCAAATAAATAGAAATAAACCCACTTTTCTCCTGAAAACTAAAACTATTGTTTCTTAAGTATCTTGGTAATGGTAACAAAACCAATTCTACTTGTATGAGATGGATAATTTCACACAGAGGAAGGTATAAAGAATTGCTTTTGCCTCAAGTATCTGATTACTTAAAACATTTATTTTTGGTTTGATTGTCTGTGTGTGCTTTCCTTCTTTCTGGTGTGAAGTGAGGCAAAATTGCCTTATTTTTCCATTTAACTTTCATTAGCCTTACCATCAAGAATAGAATAACTCATTCTTTTTTCTCGAGTTGATGTGAAAACCGTCCTCCTTAACCCATCCCATCACATAAACTACACAAGATAGCGGCCAACACACTTGATGTTTCTATTTGATCCATGAATTTTTATTTTTTTAAATAGCACTTCCCCATTTTACATTTTTATTATTGTTGTTGTTTAGGAATGTGTTGAAAGAGGGTTTTAGAACTTTTTTCTCAGAATTATGCAGTTTTTTCTGTTTTATTTTAGAGGTAGAAGTGTAAGACTAATTTAAAATGTAATATTCAAATCATATTTAAAGGTATACTTGTGTATATAGAGTTTTATACAGTTTCTCCCTGCATGATACAATGAAACAAATTTTCATCAGGTTTCTTTCTTGGGTCAGTGCACAGTTCCCTCCACACCCCATCCTAATCTGAGACTGACCTTTTTCAGTGTCAACGTCATTAAAGGACCACTAGAAAATAGGATACTTGGTGAAATGCTGAGTTAATATTTATTAGTTTTCAGTTTGTCTGAATAGCAACTGACAGCATTGTGCTCCAACGGCTCCTTGAGGGACAAGGGAGATAGTGAGGAATGGTTTCTGGCCACAGAACTGGAGATGATCCCATTTCTTATTCATCATGTATTCTCTCTGCATCATTCATTTATTTAAAGTTATTTAACACATATCATGTGCCAGGCATTGTTCTAAACACTGGAGATACGGAAACGAACAGGGCAATGTTTCCGACTTCACGGAACTCGTGTGCCTGAAGCTTAAGATAATGAATGGAAGTGCTTATCACAGGTCTGGCACGTGGTTAAGGATACAAAAGTTTTTACAAAATTACTGATGAAGAAACAAAAGCTCAACAAGATCAAGTGTAACACCCAAGGTTACCAGATAACTAACCAAATAACTAATACATAAATGGCACGTTTTTGGAGTTATGCTATGTGGTTCCAATTCTAGACTTACCATATGCTGGTTTTGTGTCTTCAGACAATTTATTAAAACACGCAGTGCCTTAGTTTGCTTATTGGCACAATGACAAAAATGACGGTACCTAGAATTGTGGTGGGAAATAAATGAACTAATCTGTGTAAAACCGTATGGTACCTGACATGTGGTAAGGGCTCAATACATGTAAATTATTTTTATATCTATATGTCACATTATCTCATTCAGTAATAATCCATACTATTTTCAATAATATACCTTTAATGCAGGGAAGCAAGCCTACAAAACAACATACCTTTTTTAATAAAAAACTGGAGAGAATTTTCAGACCATTTTAAGAAAATAGATGAAACATTAGTTTATTGAGTTGCTTTGATGAGTTAATAATTTGTGTTGTGTAGAATTAGGGGAGTGTGCTACACATTCCAAGCTGTTAATTTTGTGTGTGTCTGGTAAAATATACATAAAATTTATCATTTTAACCATTTTTAGGTGTGCAGTTCAGTGGCATTAAGTACATTCATATCGTTGTGCAACCTTCACCACTATTCACTTCCAGAACTTTCTTATCTTCCCAAATTGAAACTCCCAAATATTAAACAATAACTTTCCATTTCCCCCTCCTTCTAGATCCTGGCAACCAGCACTCTCTTTTCTGTCTCTATGAATTTGATCACTCTAGGTAAGTAAGAGTGCATGAATGGAAATCACACAATATTTGTCCTTTCAGTGACTGGCTTATTTCACTTAATATAATGTCTTCAAGGTTAGTCCATGTTGACTCATGTGTCAGAATTTCATTCCTTTGTTGAGACTGAATAATATTTCATTGTATGTGTGTGTATATATGTATACACACATATATACATACATACATTATATATATATGCTATGTTGAAGAATGCATCAAAAAAAGTTTCAGAACTTTTTTCTGAAAATTATGCAGTTTTCTCTGAGTTTTATTTTAGAGGTAGAAGTGTAACACTAACTTAAAATTTAATATTCAAATCACATTTAGAGGTATACTTGCATATATAGAGTTTTATATAATATCTCCCTTCATAATACAGCAAAGTCATATTTTCAGTGCATTTTAGGTCAGTGCACAATTATCCCCACACCCCATCCTAAAGTGATGCTGGCCCATTTTGGTGTTGATATCAATGAAGGACCATCAGAAAATAGGAAACTTGGGGAAACTTATGGGCATGGTATGAAAACATATATATATATATATAATTCAGTATAATATATATATATAAATCAAATCACTGCTTTCAATTTCTTTGCATATATACCCAGTAGTCAAATTACTTAATCATATGCTAATTCTATGTATAATTTTTTGAGAAACTACCATATTATTTTCCACAGTGGCGGCATCATATTCCATTCCTACCAGTAATGCACAAATGTCCCAGTTTCTTCACATCCTCACCAACATTTGTTATTTCCTGTTTTGTTTTATTTTTTTATGACAGCCTTCTTGGGGTGAAGTGGTTTTGATTTGCATTTCCTTAATGGTTAGTGATATTGAACATCTTTTCATGTGTTTGTTGGTATCTGTATATCTTCTTTGGAGAAATGTCTATTCAAGTCCTTTGCTCATTCTTAAGTTTAAGTCAATTATGGAATAAATGTTTTCATGAATGAATGAAATTGTTTCCTCTACATCTTAGCTTGAATGAAAGAAAGGAAAATAACTTGTTTCCTTTTAAGGCAGATAAAATGAAGCTCGATGGATTTGGTGGGAGCCTGAATATAATCACATATGAAAAGGTTTCACTTCATTTTCTACCGAGCTTTGCTGATTATCCATTATGTTTCAATTCCCAAATTATATCCACATATCCCATTGATCATGCCCATTACCTATAGTCTTCTGTGCAAATAATGCTTGATTAAAGATAGTAAATATATGCTGGTGCTATTTCCCACTTAAGAAATGGATTGTTTAGGACACTGTCAATTTCCTCTCCTGGGGTAATGTAGCTTGAATATTACTTCATTGGATCTTCATCTTATGGCTGCACAAAAGACATTTAACAAATCTCATCTTTTCCTAAAACAATTTAAATGTATTGACTATTTTCCTTCATCAAAACAACCACATACATTACTCAGACATCACCCTATCTCATTCATAATCAAATGCACATGGGGCCTCCTACAAACTACAGATCTGAGTACAGTAACAGAGCACCTTCCCCCATCAGTAAAGACGACCGGCAGGTGTTGATACAAACAGCTTGCACTCGAGTGCTACATGGTATGACAGATCAGGCATCTCTCATCTCAATTCCTACCTCTTCCACTTACTACATGCCTGCCAGGCAGGGGATTTAACCTTTTCAAGTCTCAATTTCCTTTTCTACAAAATGCAGATTTTGATGCTTACTTCATAGTATTGTTATGAGGAGTAAATGACAGATTTGAACGTGCGCAACAGGGTCTGGCACACAAGAGTGCACGATAAAAGTTAGTTACCATCTCTGAAACCTTATTACAAAAGTTAGCATGTGTCTCCTGGTACCAGAGAAAACAATGCAGACCCAGCTTGTACATATTCTAGTGAGAAGACTACAGGACTTCACAGGAAAATACTTTGTGCTCTCTGTGATTAGTAATGAGTGACTCAAAGCAAAAAGTGACAGGCCCAGTGGAGACCAGACATCATAGGGCAGAATCTTTGTGATGTACATGAAGAGGGCATGGATAGAGTTCCTATAGCCTCGCTAGTTAAAGGTTATCACTAGGTTGACAGCACTTCCTAATTTGTCCAGAAAATCTCAGTTTACACATGCTCTGCTCATAGCAACACTTTTTACTCTCAAAAATATCCTAGCTATCTCAAGAAATTAGAAAAGAAGAGCAAAATAAACCCAAAGTAAACAGAAGGAACAAAATAGTAAAAAAAAAAAAAAAAGCAATATCAATGAAATTGAAAATAGGAAAACAATAGAGAAAATCAAAAGATTTTTCTTTGAAAAAAATCAATGAAATTGATAAACCTCTATAAGACTGAAAGAGAAGAGAGAAGACACAAATCACTAGTATCTGGAATGAAACAGGGGTGCATTACAGATTCTGCAGCCACTATGAAAAACTGTATGCTCATAAATTAAATTTACAAAAAATTGACCAATTTCTCAAAACACAAACTATCAAAACTTAACCAAATTCAAATAGATAATCTTCCCATAATTGTTCTATGACAATTAAAGAAACTGAATTTGTAATTAAAAAGCATCCCCCACCAAAAAAAAAAATCTCCAGACCCAAATAGCATCAATGAAACATTTTACCAATCATTTAAAAAAGAATTAGTAATAATTTCACTTAATCTCTTGCAGAAGATGGAAGAGGAAAAACACTTCTTAACTAATTTATGAGGCCACTGCTACCTTGACCAAAACCAGAAAAAGACAGTATGAAAAAATAAAGCTCCAGAACAGTATCTTTCATGAACTTAGATGCAAAATTCCTTAACAAAATATTAGCCAATCAAGTCCAACAATGTATAAAAATAATTATACACCACAGCCAATAGAGATTTATTCCAGGTATGCAAGGTTCATACAACATTCAAAAATCAATGAGCGGTAACCCACCATATCAATAGGTTAAAGAAGAAAAATTGTATGGTTATATCAATTGACAAAGAAAATACATTTGACAAAATCCAACACCCATTTATTATAAAAATTCTATGCAAACTAAGAATAGAGGAGAATTTCCTAAACTTGATAAAAAGCATCCACAAAAAAATCTACAGCTAATATTACAGTTAATGTTGAAAGACTGAAAGCTTTTCCTCTGAGACTGGGAATAAGGCAAGGATATTCACTCTCACCACTCTTATTTTACATAGTATTGGAAATTCTACCATGCGCAATAAGGCAAGAAAAATAAATAAAAGGCATACAGATTGGAAAGGAAGAAATAAAATGATCCCTGTTTGAAGATGACAATTGTCTACACAGAAAAACCCAAGGAATTTACAAAAACATTCGAATAATAATTAGTGAGTTCAGCAAGGTTTCAGGATATAAGATCAACACAGACACACAAAAAATGTTTCATTTCTATATACTAAAAATGAACATGTGGAAACTGAAATCAGAATGCAACACCATATACAATCACTCCAAAGAAAATTGAATATAATCTTAATGAAACACGTACAGGATCTGCATGCTGAAAATCACAAAACACTGATGAAAGGCATCAGGGAAGAAACATGCCGTATTCATGAATTGCAAAACTTGACATAGTAAAGATGCTAATTCTCTCCAAATTATCTATAGATTTAATGCAATTCCTACCCAGAGGTCAGTATGTTTTGGGTTGTTTTTTGTTTTCTTGTAGATATAGGCAGCTTATTCTAAATTCATATGGAAAGACACAGGCCCTAAATTACCTAAAATAACCTTCAAAAAGAAGAATAAAGTGGGAATCATTCTACCAGATATTAAGGCCTAATATATTGCTACAATTATTAAAACAATGTGGTTATGGAGGAGGGATAGACACATATATCAGTGTAACAGAATAGAAAATAAAGAAAGAGAGACAAAAACATGCCCAACTCTTTTTTGACGAAGATGCAAAAACAATTCAATAGAGGAAGGACAGCCTTTTTAGAAAATGTTGCTGGGGGAATTGGACACCCATCAGCAAAAAAAACCAAACTTCAACTTGTATCATATCTTAATGCAAAAATTAACTCAACATGGATCATGGACTTAAATATAAAACATGAAACCGTAAAATTTTTAGAAAAAAATAGGGGAAATTTTTTTGTATCTAGGAATAGGCAAAGAGTTTTTAGACTTGACACCAAAAGGGAAAACTGACAAATTGGACCTCATCAAAAATAAAAACGTTTGCTCTGTTAAAAGGATGAAAAGAAAAGACAGATTGGATAAAAAATTTTTGAAATCACTTATGTGACAGAGGACTCATACGTAGAACATCAAAACCCAATGGTAAAAAAAATAAATAAATCCAATTAGAAAATGTACAAAAGACATGAGCAGACATTTCACTGAAGAGAATATACAGATGACAAATAAGCACATGAAAAGATGTTCCATATCATTAGCCACTAGGGAAAAGCCAATTAAAACCATGACGAGATACCACTATGTACCTATCTGCATGACTAAAATAAAAAATAGTAATAGTAACAAATACTGGAAAGGATGTGGAGAAACTGGAGAGAATATGAAATGGTATAACCACTTTGGAAAACAGTTTGAAAGTTTCTTATAAAACTAAACATGCAACTACCATAAGACCCCGCAAAAGCACTTCTGGACATTTTCCCAAAATAATGGAAAACTTTTGTTCACACAAAGACCTACACAGGAATGTTCAGAGCAGCTTTATTTTTAATAGCCACCACCTGGAAACACTCAGCTGTCCTTCAAGGGGTGAATGGTTAAGCAACCCATAGTACATCCATACCATGGAACACTACTCAGCAATAAAAAAAACCCGACAATTAATACATGATACAACTTGGAAGAATTTCCAGGGAATTATGCTGAGTGAAAAAAAAAAGTAATCCCAAAGGTTACATACTGTATGATTCCATTTACACGGTATGCTTGAAACGGACAAAATTTTAGAAATGGATAACACCTTAGTGGTTGACAGGGACCAGGGATGAAGCGGTAGTGTGGAGTAGGGGAGTGGGTGTGTCTATAAATGGCAACACGAGGGATCTTTGTGATGATGAAACTGTATCTAGACTGTAGTCAATGTTGTGGTTGTGATATTTTACTGTATTTTTGCAAGATAATATAGGAAATTATAACAATAGATAAGGGGAAATAGGTAAGGGAAATAGGTAGTTATCGCTCTATGATTTGTTACAACTGCATATGAATCTACAATCATCTCAAAATTAAGATTTTAATTAAAAAAGACAGTTTATTGGTATGGTTGATAAATTATGAGCACCCTAGTTCTCACCAGGAGGAAATCTAGGAATGTCAGAATCTTCTGGGTCCTTTATAAATCATTGTTAAAAATGTATGACTAGTAATGGCAGCTAAAGTTTACTGAGCACTTGCCACATGCTAATTCTATATTTCCAACACCTTGTATCCTGCCTTCCAGTACGGAAGACAGTATGCTAGATTGACAGTGATTCTTATCATTGAGAACTGGTTTTCAATCAGTATTATTGTCCTCTTCATGAATTTCCAAGGTAAAAGGACTCGCTTGATCATCATTAGCTAGCTTTCCAGATGTATAGACTTAATAGAATACCTGAATAACAGAGTCAAGATTTTAATGTTACAAAAAGGCAAGAACAAGTGAACAATTCCTCTTTATCATCTGTCTTAAGGAATTTTCCTTCCACCCCAGCAAGCCGCCAGTTGTACTCATATAGATTATTTTTCCCTTAGCAACAGAATAAGTGCCTCTTACATTCTTCAGTGTATCAGTAACAGAAAGTTATATTAAGTAGCTATAGATTGTGGGGGACTGTGACAGGTACCTCATCAACACCTAGCATAGTGATTCATATATAGTAGATTCTCAATTAATACATGAGTATACAAATTTATGAATGAATTAATAGCCTTGTGACAAAAGTGCCCCAAAGCCAAGTATCCAGCTACATTTTTTTTTTCTGACATAATTCCAAGAAATTCTGAAGAAAAAAGAAGTTAACTTTTACAATGCAGAATGATGGTAGGATGGGGCGGAGACTCTGGTATTTCATCCTTTCGCATCTTGCCAATTCACTCCCATTGCAAGCAGACATATAAATCACCCAGTTCCTCATTTCCCCTTCTAGTTCATCAGGAGGATGCATCTTCATTTGAAAAGCAATTTGCAGTTCTTAAAGGATAATTCTGTAAGTGCAGGATGATGTTTCATTCCAAAAACAACAACAACAACAAAATTGGATTTCGGATGGCCTTTAGCAATCCACAAAGCAGCCTCTAAGGACCCCTTGGAGTTGTGGTATCTAAGTCTAAAGAGGAAACGGGAGAAATTCAAATTGAGATTCCAGAAGTTAAAAGTGTCTGCTGGGCTTTTTCTCTATGACTTCTAATGTTCTTTCCAAAAGGTTTAGTATTCTGCCACCATGGATACGCAGTCTTTCTAACAGCACTGTACTAGGAGTCTGGGTGGAGGTAAACAAGAATAATATAAATATCTACCCTCAAGAAGCCAAGTCTGGTGTAGGTGAAGATGGGGATCTGATATTTTTCAAGTATTTACTATATACCTGGGCTTTGGCATATGTTTGCATATATCTTATGTGATTTTCAAAACAACCCCATGATGCAGTCATGTTACCCTCTTTTTTAGAAAATAGGTTTTCAACAGATGCAAGACAACTTTATTACTGCCGAACTAGTTAAAGCCACCATCGTCGCCCTTCTTGTCCACTCAAATAGCTTCCTAATGGGTCCCATTTTTATTTTTGCCTCTTTCCAACTATTCTATGTGCTTGGAAGCCCTGGTAAGCTTTTAATAATGTAAATGAGACCACACTACTCCCCTGCTTCAAATGCTTCAGTGATTTCTCTTTTCACAGAGACTGAACTCCCAACTCTTTGTCAGTGGCCTACAGTATAGCGCTGTGATGGGGTCCTTGTCTCTCTCTTCAGTCTCATCTCTTCCCCCACCCAGCCCTCTGTTCCTTACACTGTGCTCATGCTGGTCTTTTAGCTCCTCACACTAGCAAACTCATCCTAGCCTTAGCACCTTTGTACATACGTTGTCTTTGCTTTGAGCTCTCCCCAGTCTAGCCCCCTCCCTACTCATCCCAACTTGTCAATTCACCATTCTGTGGTACTGGCTTAAATGGTCCCCCCCCCAGGGAAGTCTTTTCTGATCATCTTGTCTCAAGTAGAGCCCTCCTGGTATACTTCAGTATAACATGCTTCTTTCATAGTACGTTCCACAATTTAAAAGAGTTATTTGTGTATTTACTTCTACTAGACTATAGATTTTTGATGGCAGAATCCAGGTTGCTTTGGTTCACTGTGACATTCCAGGAATCTAGAAGCACCTTGCCCATGGTAGGCACTCAATATTTATTTGTTTAATAAATGAATACGCTAGTTTGGAGGGCTCCTTAAATTAGCTGCCAGCACTAGAAAAGCCTCCAGAGCCTCAATGGCAAATACCATCACCATAGCTAATTTTTATCAAACCTCCATTTCTGATACTACGCTGTTATCTATACATATTTCTTCTCTCAGAAGAACTCTATGAGGAGTATATTACCCCTTTTCCTTGATGATAAAACAAAGACTTATAAAGGTTAAGTAAATTATCTCATCTTACCCAATTAGTAAGTAGTTGAGGATGGATTCAATATAAGTTTTAGTTTTAAATTAGTACTTTTCCATCTCCAATCATTGGTGGTTTTCTGATACTTCTGTGCATCAGTTCTTCTTCTTTTGTCCCTCTGATCCTTCTCCACTCTGTGTCCTGGGAGGCTCACCTCCATCGATGAGATTTCCCCGGTTCCTTTGATCCTCTTGCTCCTGCTTTCCCATTGGCTGAACCCAATGGGAAACACTTGGTGGCAGGAGGACAGGTCAGGGCAATTATTCCCATCCCTGCTGCTCTGGTCAGTTTTCACTGGGTGGTCTTCTAGGGCTGCAGAGGTCACCGGTTTCTGGGAATACCCTTTCCTCCTCTGCCCCTTCAGGCATAAGTGTGGCGATGGCTTGCCATCACTGTTCTCCTCGGGGTGCTTCGTTGCCCCTTGTTGGTCCCCTTAGCCCTGCTCACCTGTCTGTAAATAGCTTCGTCATTGAAATCTCTTCCACTAACAGATGGGGCATCTGTTTCTATCTGAGACCTGATGATTCCTAATAATCAGACCACTTTTCATCTTTCATTTCAAGAATATTGAAAACAAAAAGAATAGTCTCCTAGAGTTTCCACTCAAAAATTTTCTCCCTGATGATAATGACAATGAAGATAATATTTAATAAGCTTTCACACTTTTATTGTGTAGCAAGCCTTGTGGCAAGGACTTTATAACTTTTCTTTAATTAAATCTTCATAAGTACTCTCTGAGACAGGTCTTCTTATCCTGATTTTACATATGAGGTAATAGTCACAGAGAGGTCATATTATTTACTTGAAAAGTTGCAAGTGGTGGACCCAAGGCTTGAAACTGGCCAGGCTGACCCAAATTCTGGTCCTCTTTATCAACACCATATTTGCATTGCCTTCATAATGATTGCACTCAGGACAAAGGAGTTTGAATCAAGAACTCCAGGAGATTTCTGAAGTGTAGCACAAAACAGCTCACCACAATCTCAGTACTTTGCAGGTTCATGTTATCTCTCAAAAATTCCTGCAAATATAACTTTCTAGTTCATGATACATATTGATTTGTTTTCATATTAATTATTTATACTTAAATATTTCAGTAAAATTGAAAATTTCAGGAAAATTTACCAAGTCCTTCCTATAGCTTACTGTATCACCTGACATAATGCCCCTCATATTCAAAAAGGCCAGATTCACGTGAGACAATTTCTGATAAGATTCTTTTGGTAGCTTTAAATACTAGAACCTTGTTACTTCTTGTGTTTGTTGGTTTCGTTGTTTGTTTGTTTGGGTTGTAACAAATATTTCATTAAATGAGAGGCTATTTCAAATATTCATCACATGGTCTAACTTTAAGGTACAGGAATGAATTATTTTATACCTTACATCTTTGCAGAAAGCAATTTCCCAATTCCATGGGGGAATAATCACTCTTAATCCTTATTGATCAGCTAGATTTAATAATACCTCCATTTCCTAATTTGATCTCCATAAAAATCTTTGAGAAATGACCTCCATTTTACTACTGAGGGCCTGAAGCACAGAGAGAGATGACTTAGTCAAAGTCACATTGCTTGTTAGGAGAAAAACAAAACTGGACCCCAGGCCTCTTGAAAACTAGCCGAGATTTTTGTGTTGGGTCTTGCTGCTGGTTACTGGCACAAAATAGGCACGAATCACCTGGAGACAGATCCTATTGCCTAAATATTGCTAACAAGAGAGGAATGAGCTCCCATTAAATGAACGTGGTCTTTGCTAAACCCCAAGCTTTTGAAACCACATGAGTGCTTTTGGGGTGAATCATGGGCTGCCAGACCCACAAGACTTTTCTGGACAAATTGCAGTGACTCTGAGGTGGCCATTGTTCAAGAAACTTGTCCATCTACCCAGACAGCACATTTGGGAAAAGTTGCTTTCCTTCGCTTCCTTTTAAATCTGCCATTTCAAGCAATTAATCGCCTGTGGAGTCCTTGAGTTCCCAGGAGAGCCTCAAAGCGCTCCTACTACATTCCAAATCTCCCCAATTAAACCCATTTTCAAATCAAATGACTCATTTTATAATTATTTAATCTAGGTAATTTAAAGATTGTCTTATTTACTTCCAGATAAGATTTGCGGTAGTTTCTTGTAAAAGCACAGAGGAAAGAAGCCAAAGACATTTGACATAATGAAATAATAATAATACTTGCTAATATTTATTGAATGCTTATCATGTGCCAGACATTCTGCTGACCCTTTACACACATTATAACATTTGTTCTAATCCATGAGGCAGATGATATTTACATATGAGAAAGTGAGACTTAAAAAACTGAACTATTTTGCCCATACAAATAAAATATGGTGGAACTGGAATTGAAGCCCAGGGTTGTCTCACTTCCTACTCCTTATTTTATAAGCACTATGATATATGTACTTTTTTTTTTCTCTGAAAACCCTCTCCCCAGTCCATACCTTCCAAAGAAAAACAAGGTAAGATAGGACAGTAGAGAGCAGTGAGATTACATATTAAAAATCTGGCTGGGGAAAATTTTAGTCCCTGAACATATAACTTAGCTGCAAATTTCAAAGCAGGTAGGACAAAGGGAAAACCCAGTACAGAAAGGTCCAGGGAAATGGTGACTGATTTAGAAATCAGTTCTTCCTGATTTTGAATTCTAGCTCAGCCACCGACTAGTTGTGTGATTTCAGGTGGGTTACTTCTATTCTCTGCATCTTTTGAGTCATCTCAGAAATAGAGATAATGAAACTACTTTGTATTACTGAAAAGTTTAGAGATCGTATATGCAAGGGAACTGGCACAGTGCCTGACATATAGCAGAGACTTAATTAAGCTAACAGTAATTAGCCCATTGTAATGTTTATTCCTCAGAATAATCCCCCAGTTTAGGACCCATAACCTGCTTTTTACAGAAGAGAAACCTGAGGCTTCCAAACAAAGGGTTAATAATTTGGTTAAGGTCATGCAGAGCTGGGAAGAAAACATATATATATCAACTCCTGAGTCAATGTATTTTTCCCACCATACATTGTTTTAATTGTCTAATCAAAGGGATAGACCTGTTTATCAGAAAAGACAGACTTTGCCTGGTGTGGAGCCCTGAGAAGCATTGGCTGCAAGGGTCATTGCAGCACTCAGCAAAGTAACAAGCAATGTCCTGGATAACAGTTTTACAAAAAAGTGAAGGCCTTCCTATATCACTCTGTCTTAAATCACAGGCCCATAGTAAAACCCAAGGGTATAGTGCAAAATGAAGTTACTCAAGGCAATTTTGTGGAGATGGAGAGGATGATGTGACCAGACAAGCAACCTTCTCGTGGTCTGACTTTATACGAGGGCAAAGCTGGGAGCTTCTTGAGGAATAAATTGTTATAAAATATCCACTCTCAGTACAATTTTTTAGTTAGACTTTTGACTAGAGTATGGCAAACAGTGGATAGTTTTGATACACATTTCTTTAAAATTTCAAGACAATGAATAGTTTACAGAGACTTTATGATGGAGATTGGGCTATTTATGTGGCATATGGCACATATTTGTCCAGGAATTTGGAGAAATACAAAGAGAAACTTCTTCAGACTTTGGGAGAAGGAAATGGCCTCAAAGCATGTCCTATCCACCGTGACCTATACATGATAGTGCTATTGGCTATTTCACGATTACCAATTAGCCTCAACCAAATATTAACAATGGAATTAACTCCTCCTTAATCAGGGGACCCTATATATAGTTTAGCCCTTGCTCACTTAGCTTGAGAGTGTGTTGCTTCCTTAACCTTTATTTTTCATTTCCACACATTGGAGAAAATACTAGAACCCCCTTAGATGGACATGGTGAAAATCAAATAGATAGATAACTCATACGAAGTTCTTTGCAAAATGCAAAATGTTGTACAGAAGTGAGTTATATTAAGTCATTACACATTTTCTAAATGACACATTTTGGAAATTTTAACTGTCATTCAGAAAATGCATTATTACCTTAATATAAGGAAGCCACTAATCTTTCATAGGATTGTTATGAATATTAAATGAGATGGAGTATTTTAAATGTCTAGTTTGTGATTGGTGTTAACAAATATTGGTTCCAGTTTCCCATATGGTTTATATGATATACTTGGGCTGTGATATTTCACCACTTATCACAGAACAGAACAGTGGTAAAATATCAAATCTTGAGTATATAATATAAACCTATGAAAGACCAGTGGCTTTCTTTTCCTGGTAGGAGGGTGTATAACATTCCCAGGACTGAGCAGCTGGCATTCTCAGACAAGTCTTTAAAGAGATGGTATATTAATTCAGACTGCTTTGTGCCCTAGTATTCTTTTTGTTCACTCATTGATAAGACCACTTTCTCATATTTGTAGTATGAAAAGGTATGGGTGGAAGGGATCCAGGTCCCTCTCCTGGAAGGTATACATGTGGCATGTCCATCAGAGGCCTATGGTCCCAGTATATCTTTTCATGAGGATAAAGATAGATTCAAGAATCCATGTCTTTTATTCTTGGTAAATCTTGTTTTGTAAGCGTCTTGAATAAAGCCTATTCCTCAGCCCATGCTGCAATGTGTTGTGGAATTTATCCTGACCACCAATGCCAACCAGGTGGTGACTACAAAGTCACCCACCTAGCTCCACGAGGTGTTAGACAAATGGTAATTGCTCAGTGGCGATTGGTGGCTGAACTAAACAGATTAAACTATATTTAAAAAAATATGCAAGAGTTTCTTAAATGATAATGATATGATAGGGTGAATACTATATTTGATAAAACAGAATCCAAGAAGCAGGTCCCTAAAATAGCATTATGGAGCTACTAGAATAATGTTTCTTCAGCCTTCCACCTCACTAATTAGTAAATAAGGCCAAAGACCAGGAAACTATCCTTGGGGATGAATTAAACACTATGAACACAAAGCAGAAATTTTAAAGTGGGTCATAATATTCTCAAAATTGGCAGAAATGAATGTTCTTATATCGAGAAGCATAAAAAAGAGGATGATGTAAGACATATCAGATGAAATTATGTTAAAATGTAAACTGGATCAATAATACCAATTTTATTACACACAGCATAGATATTAAATTTATTAATAAATATTTGGAAACATTTGGTCAATTGAATACACATTTGAAGCTATTAAATATAGTAATTATAAAATGTAACATTATAATGGTTAATGATAATAATCAGGAAATGTATATCTAAGCAGTATTGAGGATGAAATATTTTTTAAAAATCCTTTGGTTTCTGAACACCTACATGTTAGATAATTAGACAGATTTTTCACAATATTGCTGACTTCACAGAAAAAAAGCAAGAAAAGTCTCCAAGCTCCAGAAACAGAGAGAAAGAAAAAAGAAGTTGTAAGAGAAGGAAAATGAGGAGGAGGAGCAAGAGCTGAAAGCAATGGAGTAAAGCAAATTAGGCAGCATAGGCTGCCCTGGTTCATAGGTCAGTACCAGAACATTAGAGCTTTTGCGAATAAATGCCATGCTGGAAGTGAAAGACTAGGCCCCGGAGCCTTTTAAGACGGCAGTGGGAAAAGAGGTATAAATCTACATCTTACCCCCACTCCCACATAAGTCGAGACCCATAAAAGTCTTACTTTTACTAAAATAATATTCTAGGAGGGAAAATCTATTGTGGGTAATACAGGGAGCCAAAAGGTGTCTGCAATTTCTTAGTGCTAAGTAGAAAATAACCATTACAACACCCACATTCGCAGTGTCCTCTGAGAGTTTGCATCTATAGAACTAACTATCATGTGTCTTGGAGTAGGATTTATAACAGCTCCATGGTCTAAGAAAGACCAAGTGGGGAAATTAAATGGCGGGGTTTCTGGGGAGTTATAATTTGTGCATAGTAGCAAAAATTAATGCAAATTCTCTTTGAAGGAAAGAAATCTCATTTGAGGACCTTCAGGATTTATACATATGGGGTTCAATCAAAGATGAGCTCAAAATATTAAATTACCAAACACCTGAGAAAATAAAGAGCCTTTGTAAACAACTATGAATGGAAACACTAAGCAATATGTTTGGACCCTGAGAAATAGCAGATATAGAAAATAAAATAACTACTGATAAAATATTTAAACATACGAAATATGAATTGAAAAGAAAGAGACAGTAGATGTCTAAAATAGGCTAATTTATAAAAGAAGCAAATTGAGCTTAAATTCAATTATATAAATTGAATTTAAAAATACTGAGGGGATTAAACAGTGGATTAAACACCACTGAAGAGAATGTCAACAAACTGAAAAGTAAATAAGAAAAAATAAAGAATGCAGTTCAAGGAGTCAGAGAGATGAAAAATAAATTTTACAAGTCATTATGGGGGATATAGCATAGAATAAAAAGCTACACATAGGCTGGCATTCTAGAAGAAGACAATAGGAAAAAAACACAGGAGAAGGAATATTCATTGAATCAAAACCTGAAAATATTCTAAATTTATTAAAAGACACAAATTATTAGATTCAGTAAACACACTATCTCAGAGTATGCTAAAACAAATCCACAGATTAAAAAAAAAGTTATACATCAGAATAAAACTGTAGACCACTAATGACAAATAAGTTAGAGTAAAAAGAGAGAGAAGACACATTGTCTAAATGGAAGACAACTGGAGTGAGAGTAGACTCCACAGCAACGATGGAAATCAGAAGACAGTGGAGCGGTGTGTTGAAAATGGTGAGAGATAAAGGTATTACATAAGAATTGAACACTCAGCAAAAACTATATTTAAGGAAAAGGGAAAAATAAAAATATTTTCAGATTCAACCAACATTATTTCACTAAAGAAATTTCTGAAATGATGGACTTAGGGAAGAATTAAAGTAATTCCAAAAGGAAGGGCTTTGATAAAAAAGGAATAAGCAGAAAAAAGCTGGAAAAAAAACCCATGGAAGTAAAATCTAAGCATTATTATTAAACATTTTAATAATGATGATAATAATAAACACTATTATGTCTAAATTATAGAGTTAATAAAAAGCAGACCAAGAAAATACTAAAACATTTTACAGCAACAACACGGGGCCTATGTAGAGAAAATTAAAAACTTATTAAAATTGGGAGGGAGGGATAAGAGGCATGATAAAACTTTTGAGGATGATGGATATGGTCATTATTTCGGTGTGGTAGTGGTTGCATGGTGTATACATATGTCAAAATCTATGAAATTGCACACTTTAGATATAGGTAATTTATTATATATCAATTGTACCTCACTAGAGACATAAAGGTAGACTACAAAATATCTAAATAAATGGATAGGCGTGCCATATTCTTGGAGAAAGGCTCAGGAATTTAAAGATATCAGTTCTCTACAAATTAATCAATGGATATTATACAATCTCAATCGAAATCCAAATAGATTTTATTTGGCAATTGTCAACGTGATAAAAACAATTTTGTGTGAAAGAGCAGAGGGCCTAGAATGACCTGCACACCTCTGAAGCAAAATAAGATAGATGGATATTCTCTATCACATATCAAGACTTATTATGAAACCTTAAAAACTGATACATGGATTGATTGCTAGAGGCATTGACATAGGAATAGAGAAAGAGGTAATAAAACATAATAGACAAGTCAGAAAATAAATGCATGAATATATGGGAAATTTTATATATAGAAGAAATGACAGGGTAGATATTTGGGGAAAGAATACATTGTTTAGTAAATGCATTAATAGCACAAGTGAAATTGGTTAATACGAAAAAAATTAATTCCTACCACACATCATACAGACAAGTAATTCCAGATAGATTACAAAATTAAAATGTGAAAAGCAAAATTTTAATATCATTAAAGAAAATGTAGGTGAATATCTTTTCCTCCATCTTGTAGAAAAGTACTTATTAAGATAACACACACAAACCATGATTTAAAAAGCAAAAAAATGGATAAATTCGACTATATTAAAATTAAGAATTTGTGTTCTAAAGTTACTGCAAAGAGAGTAAAAACGCATGTCTCAAACTAGAAGATATGTGCAACACATTTATAGACAAGAGATCAACACCCAAAACATATAAAATACTACTAGCGCTGTAAGAAAAAGATAAGCAAACCAATAGAAGAATGGGCAAAAGATGTGAGCAGACATTTTACAGAATAAGAAACTAGAATGAACACTACAGATATGAGAAGTATTCACCTTCATTAATCAAAAGGAATAGGAAAATTAATACCATCTCATTCTCACCAGGCTGGTAATTATTCAGTGTGTCTGATAATATTCAGCACTGACAAGATTATAGAGCGGCAGTAACTTATATTATGCTGGCAGAGGTATACTTGGTACAACTATTTTAGAAAAGTTTGCCATTATCATGTAAATTTGAAGCTTCACATATACCATACAGAATGGATAATAAATGAACTATAGTCATATGCTTCAACATGTATAAATCTCATAAAGCTAATGCTGGATGAAAAAAACAAGCGGAGAAAAACATACCCAGTGTGACACATTTATAGAAAGTTTCCTAAAGATACATACAAATGTGGTAAATCTAAAATGGAAGGTAAAGGGGCCACCCCGGTGGGGTAGTGGTTAAGTCCATGCACTCCGCTTTGGCGACCCAGAGTTCGCAGGTTTGGATCCTGGGCGCGGATCTACTCTCTGCTCATCAAGCCACACTACAGTGGCGTCCTACATACAAAATAGAGGAAGATTGGCAGTGGATGTTAGCTCAGGGCCAATCTTCCTCACCAAACATAGATAAGTAAATAAATAAATATATAAATAATAAAATAGAAGGTAAATAAAAGATAATTCAGAAGTAAAGTTCAATAGTACTGTTAATGTTCTATTTACTAAAGTATGTGATAAACAGAAAAGACATATGAAATATCTTTAACATGAAAAGAATTTAAAACCTTATAGTTCCAAATTATTTGGGTAATAAGAATGTAAGTATGCATGAAAGCTTGCTTGTAGACAAAGATTGGAAGGAACAATGCAAAATGAGTTGTAGCATGATGAAGAGGTAACTGTTGATATAAATACATGCTCACACTTACTTTGTGTGTGTGTATATTATAAAGCTTCCTTGGTTGTCCCTGATATTTATTAGATTAAAAATGTGATCAGGGAAGTCAATGTTCAAAATGATTTCTAATTATTTATATCCTATGAGTGAAAACTAAGTTATGTTTAAGAGTATTTTATATTATTCTATACCTTGTTTAAAAATTTAAAAATAATAATAGCCTGCTGCAAGCCAAACTGATAACTATAATAGAAAGATAACTCTTACTAAGATTTGGAACCTATTAGCTTTCAATGGCATTTCTAGCAATAATTATTCATTTAAATATTATAGCATTTGTTCAACTTCAATGCATGGATGACTACCTGAAATTCCCAAGAATCTAAACAAAGGTATTTCATTAAAGATCCTTTCTTGAATTAACTCTCAAGATTATCCTGTTTATTGGGGTTTTATTCCTTGGTATGAATGAGAAATAATTTTACTGCACAATTTTCACCAGTTGGAAGGTCAGACTCAGTCGCATTTGTGTAAAGTCATTTATAATACAGCACACACGACAGATAAAGCTAACTCTCTTTCAGTAAGTGGTGTATTGATTTTGCAACTGTGATGCATATTGTACTATTTAGAGAAAACGTCTGTTCCAGTATCTGCCTGTTCCTTGCGAATATGTGTCCACAAACTAAATGGTAAGGTGAGAACTCCTCTAATTTGTTTACATTATGTGGTATTTACCCAGGAGTATGGCAACTGTTTGAGGCAGAAAAGAAGTCCACATGACATTGAACAATTTCTTTCTTTATTAAAAGAAGGTGTGTATGTGTGTGTGTGTGTGTGTGTGCGTGCATGCGTACACACATTCACATACAGAGGGAAAGGGGAAAAAGAGAGACTGAGAGTGAGTACCTACTACAGCCAGGCACTGTGCTGTGCGAGTCACTGCCAATACAAAATCTAATAAAGGGTAGCCCCTACATTATAAAATGAGAGTATAATAAAGTGGACTGTCAAGTTCAATGTCATTAGAATACTGCTGTAATGTAGATCTGTAAACGGTGCAGGAAGAGCTCCAGGAGGAAGACCAAACTTTGTAGTGAAAGCATGAGTCGATAAAAGGATGAACCTTAAGGGAGGCTGCTGAAAGGATAGAGGGGAAAATACATTCAAAGCAAACTATGTACGACACTGAAGTCTGAAAGAGGAAGACACATTTAGAGAAATATACAACGTTCACTGAGTTTGGAGCAGGGATACATAACATGCAGGCAATGAGACTAGAGAGGCAGGAAGGGACAGGATCAAAAATAGCCCTGAAATCAGGGGAAGTTTTGAGTAAAGGAATAGTGTATTCATTTTTTATTTTAAACGTGTTTTTCTGGCAAGATTAAACAGGTCTCTCATTCAAGAGGACCATAAAATGTATGAGACTATCCAAAAATCACTGCAAATATGAACGCTAATATATGTATGTTATTACAGATGCCTAAAGGTGAAAGAGTGACATAAAAACAAAGGAATCTCAGAATCTCTTTAAGGAAATAGTCACCAGATATTGAGAGTCTAGGAATCTGGGTGTAGGGTATAATACGCTGTCCCTCCTGTATATAATAACTACCATCACCATTTATCATGTGTTGCCTATGTACTAGGCACTCTGCTAAATATTTTATATTCATTATTTTGTGTAACCTTTCCAACAATTCTAAGAGTAGGTTTTTTGAATTCCATTTTAGAGATGAGAAATCTCAGAACTAAAGGTGCTAAATAACCCACCTCAAGTCATACTATTAGTAAGTGGAACCATGTCTTACTTCAAAGCCTGACCATTTGACTGCAAAAAGGACATGAAACGCACAACACTGGTCTAAAGTTGAGGAGATCACCTGTCTGTTTTATGCCGAGTGACCTTAGACCCAAGATGACATAGAAACACTACTGCTAGGATGAAATTAAGCCAGAGAATGAAATCAGACAAGCTAAAGATCAAGAAGAAATGACTACTTCGGGGAAGGAGGAAGCTGCAAAGAGCTATATAGCCTGCCCTCCTTGCCTCCTGCCTAAGGTCAGCTACTGACTCATACAGGCAATGAATGGAGGGCTTTCTGAGAGAGTATGAGCATTAACAATGACTCCAGCAAAAGTGGCAATAATAACCTGCTTGTTGGACACATACGATGCCCCAGGGTCTGTGTCATGCCCTTTACACACAAGCTAATTGATGCACAAAGAAGTAACATGACTTGCCACTGGTTACCTAACTCCAAAGCTCATTCTCTTAGGCAGAACTGCCTTCCACATCTGACTGAATATAGGAAATATCTGAATGAACATGTAGAGTTGGTGTTTAAATTGACCTATCAATTTACTGTAACAACTTCTTTGCCTTGATTATGGACTTCTGCCTTACAGAGTAATCCAGAGGATGGAATGGAGGGGGTTTGACTTTCAACTAGTCATAGTTTAGTTGAAGAGTTAGATAAGGGTACACATAATCGCTTCAAGGATAAATGTGATGTTTTCAAGTTACAAAATTCTCATGTGGTTTGGGGTGTAGGAGGTATTCAGAAAAGGCTTATAACTAAATTGATGTTAATGTATTTTCCCCAGGTGCCCTAAGGTATGCAGATGAGCTGAGCTATATGAAACTCATTGCACAAAAATTTAAATTCACAAAATAGATACAAGAAGGAGGACTTATTCCAAGAGAAAAAGCAATTTTAGCACAGCACAAGGATTTCTTTAGCTAACAAATTCCCCCCTAGTGTATTTCAATTAGGTTTCCATTTACAAAAGGAAAAAAAATCAATTTGCAGGCAAGTTTGCAGTGACACATCTATTGTATAAAGCAAAATACAGTAGTATCACTTTTTAGACATTCAAATAAACTCCTGGGCAGAAAACACTTTGAAAACCACACACTGAAGTAATGCATCCTGGTAGATACACACGGAGAATCCTTTAAGTCTCCAGTTGGTTCAACAGATGACAAACTCACCAGTACTGAGAGTTCAGTGAATGCCAGCAAAATTCCCAGATTAATTCCCACTGATGAACTCCTTCGTTTCTAACATATTTTTTTCCTCTGCTATTATCTGGAAACAAGTTGACACTGGCTTCTTACACATAGGACTTATCTAGACTTCCAGCTGTTTGGCTGATAAGGAGATTACCAAATAAACTTCTAACTCAGCCAGATGGTAGGCGGCCATGTTTGACTTGAAATATTTTCAGCTCTTTGAATTAACAAAGAGCTGAAAATTTTAAGGATAAGAACTTTCCCCTCCCTGCTTTTCAGGGTAGTGTTTATTCAGAGGGGATAAACTTTTCAGACTTCTGATTGGCATCCCCACATAAAGCAGCATCTGATCAACTGCATGGAGAACGCACAATTTCTTGAAAGTATAAACAGTAACTATGGATGCAAAAAAATTGTTTTTTATCCTTGTAAGGATGAGTAAACTGGAAAAGATTTTCACATAAACAAAATCTCTTACATAAATGTTCCTTCCCTGAAAACCTTTAGCAATAAGATAATGGCCAGCATGTTGGAGATGGTTAATATAAGTCACTCTAAATAACCTCTTAAATTCCAAAGGGATACAGGGAGAGAGCACAGCACTTAGAGTAAAATAAAAAGATTCGTGTTTTTGAGCCTTGGGTTCTCCCAGGGACTACCTGCATGACCTCGGGCCTCTCTTTAACCTCTCACAGACTCCCTTTCCCCATATGCAAAATAGGATCCAAAGTATCTACCTTCCATGGCATACAATCCATGAAGTATTAGCTACTATGTAGTTTTGTGGTCATTTATATAGCATCTCTTCTCACTCAATTCTTTTACAGAACAACTGTCTGTTCTATGAGCATCCCTGCAAATATTTCCTCCGTTTTCAGGGATTTTTAGCAATTACAAATCAAATGCTAACTACTACAAATCAGCCAAATGGAACCAACATTAACAGGTAGTTCACTGCTCTGTGCCAAGTACTGTCTTAATTACTCAGAAGACGAGCACGACAATGTTTAAGAATGTTTTAGTTTACTTACGAGATATGGTAGACTGATTAAAAAAATGGGCTCAATTTTTCACATTTCCCTGTAGCCATGATGTTTGTAATGTGACCTTGTAGCTCCTTCTATCAAGAGATAGAGTATATTTCCCCAACTCATTTATCTGGGCTGAACTTATGAGCTACTCATTAACAGAATGTGATGGAAATGATGGTCTGCCAGTTCTGAGCTTAGGCCTCAAGAGACCTTGAATATTTCTACTCTCTTTGAGCCCTACCACTGCCATGAGAATAAGTTTGGACTAGCCTACTGGAGGATAAGACACCACGTGGAGGAGAGCCCACTTGAAATAGCCAAGCCCTTTTTAGATTAGCTATAGCCATTTGAGAGTCCAAACTAGATCAGCATAGCCCCCTACTCAACTCACCATTGATTGCAGATGCATGAGTGAGCTCAGCTGATTCCAGGAAAAATTTGATCCATAGACTTATGAGCAATATGTGTCACAAAACTCAAGGAGATTAGAGTTTGGAAAAACCATAAGGCTAACAAATTAATTGATGACGTCAGAGCAATGGCTCATGCAATGGAGGCAAAATATAAACTGCAATGGGCCGCAGAGGAGGGAGAGGCCATTGGCATCCAGGAGACTCAGGGGAGCTTTTTCAATGTGATCCCATTAGGACTGAGCCTGGAAGGATGGAAAATGTTGGGAAATGTGGCAGGTTTCCAAACTTAAGGATATTTTCTGACATGCTAGAACATTTGTACTATTTGGAAAAGGGTGGTTTGAAGATTTGTAAGCAGATTTGCATTTTAGAAAGAATACCCTGGTGACGATGTGGAGGCTACATTGTGAGAGAGAAGGAAGAAGGAAGGAGGTCTACTGAAGCCTATTCTAATAATCAGTCATCTAAAAGAAAACGAGGATCACACTAAGAGAAATAGTCAATGGGGATAAAGAGAAAGAGATGAGTTTGAGAAATATCAGGAAGTAGAATCTATGGATGGAATTGTTTCTTTTGTTTGCAGTGCAGAAGCACCAAGCAGAAAGGCAGCATATTGCATTACTGATAATTCTCTTACTCCAACTGCTTCTTAGAAACCCACTGTGTCATTTTGATGGAAAGATTTAGCCCCTGAACTTCTAAAGAATGTTGGCTTTTGAAAAGAAGAGAACATGGGATCCCTGTAGATCCTGATGATTGGGTTTAGGTCTGTTTTGTAGCTTCCATTTAGACTCTTTGTAGATAAAATCAGGGGAGCTGCCAGAAGCTGCACATACCCAAAGATGGCTTCCTGAGACATTGCTTGATTCTGGGTCCAAAGTTATAGCAATTTCTGGGGACACACATGCCGTCCCGAAATCAGTGGCAAGAGTGACCATTTACTTTATCTTTTGTCATTTTACCTTTCTTTTTTCCCCATTAAGCTCTAACTGAGCCTTGTTTCAGAGTAGTGGACTGTGAAAGTGAGCTAAGAAGATTAAAGTTCTCCATGAAGAAGGTATGAAATATGACTCTGACAATTTGATGCTGATCGTTTGTGATGTGTGAAATTAAATCCTTATCCAATGTGCCTAGACAATGCAATTAGTCTTGGGTATCTATATTAGGAAACATTTCTTGTTAAATCAATGCAGGAGCTCAGCTCAAAAATAGACTACTCTGGGAAAAAAATGTTTTTAAATGTCAGTCATTCAGTGCCCCAGGTTTCCAATTAAAAAAAAAGGATGATGACAAAGCAGAAAAGAAAGCTAAATGATTTGCCTGTTAAATGATATACACTCTAATTATCTGTTCATACCATTCATGCATTTGTATATCCATCTTTCCACATATATTTGTTGAGACGTACTATGTATGAGATACTTGTGTTGTAGATAGTGATGAACAAAACAGATCCAGCCCCTGCTTCATAGTGTTTACAATCCCCAGAAGAGTGAAAAGGCAGACACTAAACAAATACAAATAATTGCATAATTTAAAATTGTAGCAAATACTATGTAGAAGCAACACAAATAGCCAACTTGAAAACAAGAACTTTGTCTATCTTTGTCACAATTGTATGTGCCACGCACTGCCCCAAGATCTTGACATATAGCAATTTATTTAATCCTTACTTACAAGGTAAGTACTATTATTACTCCCATTTGGTTGATGAGAAAGATGAGACAAGGAGAGGTAAGTAGTTTCCTCAAGATTATCCATCTATTAACTGGCTAACTCAGTAGTAGAAACCAGGCAGTTCGACTTATGGAGGACATGCTCTTAGCCACTGTGCTTTCTGTCTATGCCCACAGAGAAGAGCTAATCTCAACCTAGTAACATGATCCTCTTCCCTATTACAACACATCTCAATCATCCTTCATGATCCGGCTTATAAGCCTTCTGTGACACCGTCATCAAATTGCACAGAGAAAGTAGACCCTTCTGCATGTTCTTAATTAAATACAAGAGGAATAGGGCAGTGGGGTTATGAGCATACACTCTTATGCCAGCCTACCTGACTCTGACACTTACTGGGTGCAAAAGCTTGGGCAAGGTACTTAACGTCTCTGTGCCTCCATTACACATCCTTCCTGGCACCACTAACTAGACCACTGGTAGATCGCCACCATTCTGGAACAATTGGGAACTTAGAAAGGAAAGCCACAACCATATTGCAATGGTTTGGTATGCTCAAAGCTATACCCTCAAGCCTAGAATGATGCCCAAAATACAGTAGGTGCTCAATAAATATTGTTGACTGAATGAATGAAATCCTTTCATAATCTTTGCCAGCCTACTTATCTACTCTAAACTTTCCAGCATCATTGGATGAGTTGATATTCTCTTAATTCACTCTACAGTTTCTTATATCCACACCATTGTATTATTCTCTCTACCCATAATAAAGTATCAGAATACAATCTCTTATCTAAAACCTATGCAGTCAGATGTACGGTAGAACTGGTTGGCTGGAGAGGTGTTTTATAAAGATAAACCAATGCAACTGCCTATTATATAATGCCCTCAGTAGGGCCTGGGCCATCCTGTAATCAAAATATATTTATATTTCTGGAGCTAAACATATAAATATTCACACTAAAAGAGATTAATGAAGGCTCTAGCACATCAGTTCATTTTAGGTTTTGCTACAATTTGAGCTACAAAAACCTTTTGACTTTCAGAGTGTTGGTCTTTGAATTTCAGAGAAAAAACTGTGGGCATGTAGTCTCCTTACCCCATGATCTCTTTGGGTCTTAATTTCACCCATATCTCAAGGGTCAGACCTGACAGGAAGTTCATCCTGTTTCTTGCAGCTGAAGTTAACCTCCCCGTCTCCTACTCCCACCAGCCGCCATTCCTCTAGCAGTGTGATGACATTTTCAGCATTGTGCCTGATTTAGATGCACATATACTTATTCTCCTTTCTAAATGGAAAGATCTTTGAAGGTCAGGAAAGTGCCTTATTCATACTTTATCCTTTGCACTAACACAGAGATTATCCTTATCATGAGTAGGGCTTAACTGAACATAAAGGATGGCTACAATCTGGAGAGAAAAAGAGTAGGATATTCCTGAAAAGGTGAGAACTAGAGGGTGAGAAGGCAATACCCTATACTGATTGAACACTGCATGAGAAATCTAACTCAAAACTAAAAAGCCTAAATCAGGAAACTGAGAATTAAAGAGGTTTAGTGACTTCCAGTTAAAGAGTGGAAGCATTACAATTCAAACTGAATACTGCTTGACTTTAAACTCCATGTTTTACCCATTCTATTCTGCACCCAGAAAAGATAGTACGGTCTAAGAGAAGTTGCAGAATCTGAATGAATCTTGAAAGCAATTTGTAAATCTCATGCAATTACAGACATGACTCTGGAAGAGGAGTCAAACAAGGAAACCTTATTTCCCTTGGATGCAGTTGGCAACTTCAGGACTAAATATGTCCTCTCACAAGGTTAGGAGTGTTGGGGGGGTATTTATCACCTTTATTTTCTCAAAGAAACTAAGGAGAGTGGAGACAATATTTAGAAGGAGTCACCAGGTACAACAAGATTGCAAACTTAATTGTAATGCTGATCCCCTCTGTGCCATCTTATTAAGCAGCCAGGAAAATCCTTTATCACAAAAGATTTCCAAGGATGTGACCTTTTCCTTCTCTCCATTTCTATTTCACTTAAATTATCACCCTGAAGATTTCAAAGGAACATTCTCAGCAGTCTGATAGATTGGAGCCCCTCTCTAACTAAAGGAAACATTGATTGCATAAGGAGAAAAAATATCAGAGACATCCCCTGTAGGTCTTTGTGTAACTTTGTACTCATGTGAGACTTTTTTTATTATTTGGTATCACTTTGAAAATGACAACATAGCAATAAAATAATTTCTGGAATAATGTCTTGTGGTATGATTATAATCAGGAAGGCAATTGTGAAGATGGCATTGTAAGTCTCCATTTCCACTCTCTCCAATAGCTTGGCTCAGGAAATGTACCCAGGGCACAAAGGAGGAAGTGATTTGTTCTTTAAGTGAAACAGAAAATTCAACCTGAGCTGCTGTGAAAATTAAGGCTGATTGTTGCTCTCTGTTTAGATTTGTGACTAAACTCTTGCAAACAGGATCAGCATGTCCTGAAACTTTTAGATTTCTTTTACATACATATATCTATAAATGTATGCATGTAGGCATTTTTAATGTCATGTAGGACAGGTAATATAGTTGGCGTTTTAATGTTTCTTTTAGCTTTGAAAGGTTAGATTGACTCAAGATATATTTCCACCAGAGCTTCTCCGTTGCCTTTCAGTAAAATGTAAATTGCTTAACACAGCGGCAATGCCGTGTACTCTGCTCTACCTACCTCTCTAGCCCCTAGTCCCCTCTTACCAGATACTTTAAAATACTATTCTTTCCTAAAGTGTGATATTCTCCCTCCTACTGCAGTGGGTTTGTACCTTTTCTCCCTCCTGTCTTCAATGCTTTTCTCGATCTCCCCATGTGCTCTGAATCTCAGAAGCTTCCGCAATCCTTCTGCATGAACACCAGCCTGGGCACACGTTTCCAGGCTGAGGTCGCTGCTGCACATCTCTGCATTTTCCCCTTGCTAGCCCTGCTCACACCTAGGATTACTTTGTTCCTGATTGTCTTTCCCACTGAACTACAAGTTCTAGGAGGATAGGGAGAGGTTCGGTTTGTGAAACTTATATTCTTAGCGTTTAGCACAGTGTCTGATGTCTACTAAAATCTCAATAAATATTTGTTGAAAAAAAATAATGGATGCAAGAAATCAATGTGTCCAGTGAAAGTCAGGATTGAAAAATGCTTGGTCATTTTAAATGAACAACTTTTCAATTGCTTATTTCCAAAACTCCAAGGTAAAGCAAATGGGCAATTTCTCATCTCTTTGATTTTAATTTTGAGCACCTGTGGGGCATATGCGTAGATGCTCAGCTGGTGTTGCTTAAATATATGGGGCAGTGAAGCTGAGTGGGAAGTGCTGGACTTTAGAGCAGGTTCATCTAACTGAATTCCTGAGCTCATCACTTAGTATCTCAATGACTTTATCACTCAGATTCCTTCCTTATAAAATAAAGTTGGCAACAGTTAACAATAAGTTAAATGTCAATAGATCTGTCTTCTGCTTTTTAAACTTCATTTTAAAGAATTAAGAAGATAGACAAAAAATTGATGCTATAGTATTGATACTTTGTTGCCATTCAATAACTGTAGCTTTTATTATTATTATGCTATGTCAAGCAAGACATACAAAACTGAATTAAATAAGATGTAATACTTAGCCTCAAGAATCTCCTAATCTAATCCAGGTCATGAAACTGATAAGTAAAGAAGAGATTACAGAGAGATTTGTGAAGAACACTTTTGAGGTTCACACTGAAAATGAAAATTCTTTTGAGAGCACATGACTTCTGTCAGGATGGAAAGGGATCACAACAGTGTTAGAATCTTAATTTTATCAGGAACTGTGAGTTCTTGGGAAAACTCTTTAGCTTCTATGAAAATCAATTTCCTTAGCTGAAAATATGAGGCATGGCACCAGCTACTCCGTAGGCCTATAATATGGCAAAAATGCAACAAGGCATGTGAGGGCATCTAGCAGAAATGCATGGATATTCTGGCACCTGTCATATGCCAGGTGGCCTGAGATTTATATTCATGGTCTGTAATATGATTGAAGCTTAAAAGAGTTTTGCATGAACAAAAATAAAACCTGAATGTGTGAAAGAGCTTTTAAATTTGGGCTTGAAGGAAGAGGGGATTTAGATAGGTGAGTTATAGAGCAGGATGGGGGTCGTAACATATTCCAGATGAGGACAGGTTGTGAGTAAAGGGGCAGAGGCAGGAAACCACAAGGCATGGTGAGAGGGTGGTAAAGTGACTTGACCAAGGTCACACAGCTAGTCAGTGGCAGATCGAGGTCCTTTCTATTTTATAACAAGATTCCAGAGTTAAGGCTATAGATGATGTGTGAGATGGCCTAAGTTTCAGGAAGATTATTTTGGTGGTTATTTGCAAGGAAGCCTGGAAATTGGAGCCCCTGCTGTGTCCCAGGTACTGAGCTAGGACACCAGACACATGCATATAAGTCATTCTTACAGAAAGTTATGGTGCTGTCACATGAGTGAAGCAATAGAATACTTTAGGTATTGGTGGAGGGAAGAAGACAATAATACTATTGATAATTACAGCAAACAATCATACAGTGTTTCCTGTTAGAACTCACCAAAATTTGACCTGTAAATAATGGCAATTTCATATAGTTGAAGCCAATATATTCCAGAAATTATTCTGTATGCTTTAAAAAAAACATTCATTAAATTCTCACAGTAGCCCCATCAGATTGGCACTATTATTATTTTAATTTAGTGGTAAAGAAACTGAGAGACATTTCAAAAGACAGTTTGGGCTACTTAATCAGAGCTCAAGAGAGAGGTGCATTCTAGAGATAAAATTGAGAATGTCATTAATGTCAACATAGGGGTTGAAGCATGGGGATAGACGGGATTTCAATGGGTTTAAAATAGAGCATGGAGAGCATGAATTTAGAAATGTGTGCAAAAGGTCATCAATACTGCATGGGATATGCTTATACTAAAAAATTACCCAATGTTTACCTGAAGTTTAAATATGTTCTATATTTTATTTTGCTAAGTCTGCAAATCCTCCCTATGTGAGTAAACAGCAATTTATCACTTGCCTAAAAATGTAGAATCATCCATGTGATGGGCAACCTACCCAAGACTTTCAGATATTCATTTGCTCTCAGAAGGTCTGGATTTTACCTCTGCCTCTGCCCCTTTCTATGCCACATTTTTAGTACTTTTCATCATGCATGTTTTGAAAATATTTTTGTAAGAGAAAAGATATTAATGAGCTCATATATACACAATATACTTCATACTTGGAAGCATAGTGAGATGATAAAATCTGCTTTGCTTCTGGGCCAACTAATTTTTCGTCTTTTCACAATAACATTATATGCATCAGACGTGGTGGCATTTATATATTTGGGAGGGGGAGATTTGTCATATAAGCTGGCAGATGTGGCTGCTGAAAGACCTCAGCCTCCCAATTCTTCCTTGCTAGGTCTACAATGGAAAAAAAAATCATTCTTTTATTTATCCTACATTTACTCTACATTTATTCCGTTCTGGACCTCCACAAAGCACCAGGGAGTCAGAGACAGGCAAACAAAAGCCCTCAGGAGCTAACAATCTATTGCGGATACAGGTAAGCCTTATAGAGTTGCAGGAGAATCAATTAAAATAATAAATATGTTTTTATAAAGTGGAAGAGATTACACAAATGTAATTCTTTGGTAATTTTCAATAACCTCCTAAATGATTTTTCCTTTCCCCAATTTCTCCTTATCCTTCTTTGTGTACCGAACAAACTTCTATGGGTAGATGCATCCAGGTTACCCTTGTAATTAAAAAATCTGTGATGGTTCCTCACTACCCATAAAATTCAAACTTTGTAATGTGACAGCAAAAGTCACTCACAAACTAATCTTTTCTTTTCAAACTCATCTGCTACCATGCCTTTGCACTAGTTGCTGCTCCTCCCTGCCCGTCCACCCCAATGAGCTTGTTTTCACCCTTTAAGGCCCATTCCAGTTGTCTCCTATCCTGTGAATCCCTTTCTCAGTCCTCAGAAGGAATTGATTCTCCTGTACTTCTCTTTCCACGTACCATGCTATTGCATTTTATACAGCATTATAATAATTTCTTTGTGTATCTTTCCTCCTGATTACTTCAAGAGTACAGTATAAATGTAGCACATAGTTTATTTATTTTAACACCCCAGGGACTAACATGGAGGCTGGTTCAAAAAATTTCTCAATTAATGTTTGTTGAATTTAATATATTTATGCATACTTACTGCATAAAACTCCAAATAGGTAGGCAAATTATACTTAATAAATGCTAAACATATATGTGTACAAGTATCTGTAAATATTTTATAAGCATATGTCATATACATACTAATATAATATAAAATACTTCTGGTAATTATATGCTGAATTGCATGTATGAATATATCTTAATCATCCCCATTGTCACAGCTAACATTTATTGACCATTTACCATACCCTTTCTTTGTGCTTCACATGAATTCTCATTTCATTGTCACAACAGTAACCCTGAGTTAGATTCTGTCATTATCCTATGTCTGAAAGAGGGAAAACTAAACTTAAAGTGGTGAAGTAAATTGCCCGTGGTTATATACTTATTGAGTGGGAGAGTTGAATTTCAAATCTAGATCTATCGGACTCTAAAGCCTGTCTTCCTTCTAGTAACAGTCTGTGGCTAGATTCATACACACAGAGATGCAGACAGATGAGTAGATAGAGAGAGCAAGCTATAGAGAAACATATGTACACATGTCATATATAATCATTATAGGAATGTACACACATATACCATAAACTCTTACCTATCGAATGTGACATATTGTGAGTATATACAATTATATGAAATACATATTATAAATGTTATAGAATAAACATCTCTTTCTACTTTCAAAGTGTATGCTCTGTTCACAGACTAGCATTTTCTTATAATAAAATAAACTTCGGATGAATCAGTTGAGCAAATATGTACATGCATCGTCCAATATGAGTATATTTTTACATACGCATACATTTATTTGTCTTTTTAAGGACCACAAATAGAGGATATAAGACAGATTCTTCAGGTTAGGAAATCTATAGCAACTCTCCCTCAGTATGCTTGCTAGCAACAGCTGCCATCCCCATGTGGTGGAGAGGTGTGGACCACCATCAGTAAGTGTTAATTTGTCAGTCTAGTTGGGACAAGGATACTATTATAAAGCTTTGTTCTCTGAAAAACGATACAATCACAGCTGGAAATCAGGCACTTGCTTTCATCACAAAAACAAGGATTTACAACAAAAATATCTTTGTGTTTTTGCTGCTCTTTCCTTTTTCCCTCAACCTGTGAGCCATTTGCATTTATGCCTATTCTTCCAGATATGCTCACCTAGCAAGGAGCATTTGCTAACATGGCACTGTCCACCCTACAATCTCCCTGCCCTCTTTGCCCCCAAGAAAATCTTTGACAGTTCCTGGATCCCTCAAGCAAGCAAAAAAGCACTACTGTCCTTTCTGACAAGGGTTTTGAAGTTCGAAGAACGTGGAATGTAATCAGGGTTTTGCTATTTGCTGTTGGGTGACCCGGGCAAGTTTCTTAATCCCTGTAATCCTCAGTTTTTCCATGTCTAAAATAGAAGTCATAGCACTTACGTGATAGACTGTTGATGAAGATTAAGTGAGAATGTCTATATCTGAATGATGCAATGAGTATAAGTGTTCCAGAGAAACCAGGACAATGAAAGGAAATAATTAAACCAGCAACAGTGAAGATATTGGAAGGAACTATCAATAGTCAGAAGATTCTAACAAACTGCAGGACACTGGAGCATGGGTGAGTCTGTTGGTGAATAAAGCAGACCAAGGAGAAGAACAGAGTACCGAGGAGTGGGCATCTGTGGAGGAGAGAGTAGTTTTCCTGGAAGAGCTCAGAAAGGCAGTTGTAAAACATGTCTAAACAGCAGTAGTCCAAATCACAGTTAGAAATCCAAAAAGGTTTCAAGAAGATGAAAGGAATGGATTTCAAGCAATAGACAGAAGGACTAAAGAGCTAGAAGTTACCAATAACGGTAAATTTGGCAAATGTTCCTTCTCTCACTAAAAAATAAGACAATTAAAAACTCCTATAATATAATGACATATATAATACTATCTATTATTGATATACTCCCAATCAATATTATATATTATATATAAACTCCTATACTATAATAATATATAATATAATAATAAGACCAAAATTTATGCAATGTTTACTATGTGTCAGGTAGCATGCTAAGTCCTGTGCATACATCTCATTTAATTCTCACAATGCTACATATTTGGTGCTGCTTTCATGCATATTTAACAGATGAAGAAGCCGAAGCATTGAGAGCCGAGCTGCCCAAGGACACAGAGTTAGCATCAGACTTAGGATAAGAATCCGTGTAATCCACCTCAGAACCCACAATCTTTATCCCAGGATCATATTCCTTCCATGAAGGGTATGATTGGCTTCTACATATAAAGCTGATACAATATGGCATGATTTTTGCTATTGGTGGAGGGTAATAAAAGATAAACCTTTGACCTGGATGGAAGGAACTTTTCAAGTGACACAGGTGGAGTGATAGTTGACTCAAAAACAAGAAAATAAGATCAAATCACCAACACTTGGCTTGGCAGTGAGGGACATTTATGTTGTCAAAATAATAAATGTTTATTGGATTTTATTTTAATGTCAATCTAAAAATGCAAAATAGAAAATGTGAATATGTTTACCAAAATACAGATGTCTTCAGCCTTGGTGGTATGAAAGAGAAGGAGTCATCCCAGAAGATGGGAATGAGAAGGTGAGAAGGAGGGAGAAGGCACATAACATGGTGGGGGGGGGAGTTCATGAGAAACTGTCTAAAGTAGATGAAACAAGAAAAAAGGTCAATTTTTCTATTTAAGTGAATACAATTGATATGTTGAAACTTTATAAAAATTAGGCTGGGGTAATGGAGTTATGGAAGTTTAGCTAATCTTTTCATAGAAGAAATCAATAGATGTATTAAATTGATTAAATCAAGAAAAACATGTATAATCGTACTATTTAGACTTAGAATGGTAATTATCAGAAGTACTGATTAAGTTGTTAAAAATATGGGAAGTAGGACAGGGTCAGGGAGAGTACAGAGAGCACTGGGACCAGAGAACTCTTACCGTCCTGTCTAAGCTTCACACAATACGTGTGTGAAGTGTATACACACTCATACATATATACAAATGTGTAATTATGTATTACATATATATACAGCATCCATTAATTATTCAAGCAAAAACTTAAGGGGGAAATCATTAAAAGAGATAATCTATGAAAGCTTTTGCCCATACGTTTCTTCATTCAAACATCCTGATATTATGATGAGGAAAGCATTAATTTTGTCCCATATTGGAAATAAGAAAAATGAAGCTGAGGTGGATAAGAAAACAAAGAGCCTAAATTTGAACCCAAGGATGTCTGACTCTACACCCGTACTGTTAACCACTACACTAGATATTACAGATTCTTGATTTCCTCTGTTCTTTGCCTCATTTATTTTCTATACCATTTTGGCATCCTGAAGCTGACTCCTTGCCTGGCATCATACCTAAATATTTATTAGTCCTTCGTTCAACTGGGTTTTCTGATAAGGATTCTGGCAAGAGTCTAGTTCCAAGATACCCACATAAACCCTTATTTACAGTCACCATTGAATGTCTATTAATTTAAAAGCACACACAAATCATCACTGGGATATTTAATAAGCATGTTAATATTTCCAGAATCCCACACCCATTCCCACAATTGTCCTCCCTGATCTTTGCCATCTCACTGAATGCACTACCAACTACTCAGTTACTCAAGCAAAACAGTACAAATTAATCCTTATTTTTTCCTTTCCTTTATAATCTATAATAGTACACCAGCTGGCCCTGTCTACTGCCAAAACAAATCCCAAATTGGTCCACTTCTCTCCATTTTCACTATGACTCTAGTTCAAACCACCCACCGTCTTTGATTATTGTAATATTTCCTAGAATCTATTCTGAGTCTCCGTGCTTTCAATCTTGCCCTCCCCCAATCAATTCTCAAACAGCACACAATCTTTTGAAAACTTAGAGCGTGTTCCTTTTCTTCTTAAAATGTTTCAATCACACTTTAAAATAAAACAAATTCAAATAAACTCTCTATGTTGGCCTTAATGAATAAGGCCCCCTATCTCCTTAACCTCCTCTCACAACAGTCTTCTACTCTCTATATTTGACAACATTGGCCTTGATGTTTCCATAACACTCCAAGTTTGTTCCCACCTGGCTGGCCTTTCTTAGAATTTTCTTCCTGTAGATCTTTATGTGGCTGGCTGTTTCTTTAATTCAGGTCTTGTTTAAAATGTACCTTCTTGGGGCTGGCCCCGGTGGTGCAACGGTTTAGTTCGCACTTTGGCAGCCCGGGGTTCGTAGGTTCGGATCATTGTCAGCCACGCCGTGGCGGCGTCCCATATAAAGTAGAGGAAGATGGGCATGGGTGTTGGCCCAGGGCCAGTCTTCCTCAGCAAAAAGAGGAGGATTGGCAATGGATGTTAGCTCAGGGCTGGTCTTCTTCACACATACACAAAAAAGTACCTTCTCAGAGAGGCTTCCCCTGACTACTCCATCTCAAGTAACCACTCTCCATCACTATCGTATCATCCTTTTTTTATTTTACCATAGAATTTATCTGTAAATGATATTTTTATCATTTATATGCTTATTTTCCTCCTCTGTTTTCTTGATTGTGATATCTAAGAATGCATGACCTTGTCTGTCTTGTTTAAGAAGAATCTAGAACAGTTCGTTCATAATCCCCAGAACCTAGAGCAATGTCTCTATAAATGTGTTTCATATGAAGACCTCTGAATATTTGTTGAATAAATTAATAAATAAACTACTCACAGGCAGTGGAATTATGGATGTGATTTCTTAACAACCAGGCAAATCAGCATCACCATAGAAAATCAACATCACCATCACCATCATCATCTTTCTTGCTTTCCTCAAGAGCTATCTGCAGCTGCTGCCCAACAAACTATCCTTCTCCCTGTAACAGCAGCCAGGGGTGATAGTCCCTCAAGAAACTGGACATTCCCTGTAAGGTAATAACATCTGTGGATGAAAATAATCATCATCAAAGACTGCAAATCCTGCCTAGGAGCTGACCTTGATTTACAAGTGCATTAAAGGAATTCACAAGTGTGTCACCAATTCAAGCTGGGTCTGTTTCTCTGTGAAGCTTTCTTTTCTTTCTTTCTTTTTTTTTTCCTTTCTCTTTCTCTTTTCCTCTCTCCCTCTCCTCCTTCCTTCTTTTCCTTTTCTTTCTCTCTTTATTTTTTCCTTTGTTGTGACTGCAATGTATTCTCATAGGTAATACCCATGATTCCATTTTAGCAGCATGAGTATTTCTTCTCCAAGTGAGAACAGCATCACCAGATTCACTTTGCCAAGAGAGATATTCGAAACCTAAGATGCTGAGAGCTACTATCCTTTGCAAGATGGGGGTTTGCCGGCCATCTTTCATAGTTTGGTTCAAATCCTTGTTCCTCTCCTTCCTCCTTGTGCGGTCTTAAGTGAATAAATATACTTTGGTTTCTCAGTTTCCACATCTGCAAAATGGAATATTAATACCTCAAACTATTCTTGAGAGAGTTAGATATGAAAATACTATCCACTATAGTGCTAGGCATGGCATCCTATGTACATTTCATACAACCCTCGCAATAGCTCCATGTGTACCCCATGTGATGGATATTACCATCCATTGCATGAATCAGGCAGTGGAGGGACAGTTCTAAACAACAGAATCTGAACTTGAACTCAGGGCTTTTTGAGTGATTCTTCAGTTCATGTTCTTTATGCTATTCCACTTTGCAGAGGGGGCATCTGGGTGGAATCCAATGTGCTGCCTCCTTCTTCTAAACCCCAAGCTGAGCTCTGTCCCTGGTAAGCGATGGATTGACTATTCAGAATCCCATAGTCACGGCCTGTAGATAGTGAAGTTAATTCAGAAAACACAAAATACTGCCACTATTGTTCTCATAACTGAAGACAAGAAGTCAATTGGAGGGGCGCACCTCCAATGCGACTAGATGGCCTAGTCGTTAAGTTCACCTGCTCCACTTTGATGGCCCGGGGTTAGCAGGTTCAGATCCTAGGCGCGGACTGATGCACTGCTTGTCAGCCATGCTGTGGCGGTGTCCCATATAAATTGGTGGAAGATGGGTACAGATGTTATCCCAGGGCCAATCTTCCTCAGCAAAAGGAGGAGGATTGGCAACGGATGTTAACTCAGGGCTAGTCTTCCTCACACACACACAAAACAGTCAATTGGAAAGTAGTAGCTTTGACACAGATCATCTCAGTTATGGCAAATTATGTATTGATATATTTTATTTACTTTATGTGAAATTCCCATTTTTAATGAAAGGACTCTCCCTATGGGCATAATATTTTTATCTGTAGTCAAACAACACAGAAGAAAGAAAATACATGGGAAGATTCAGGCTCTAAATTGTGTTAGGAGGTTCCAGAGCCATCCACAAATCCTCCTCCTTTCCCCTCTTCCCCAGTCAGTCTCAAAAGTTTCTACTTCTTTGATCTAAACCTCTCCAGAATCCATGCCCTTCTTCTCACACCCACAGGAATCGTTTTGTCCTTCAAATAAACTTTAACTACTATGTAACTCCTGTTTGCCTCTCACTGGAGCCTCTTCAGTCCATTTACCATTGAAGCACAAGCAATTTTTCTGAAAGGCAAATCTGACCATATCACTCCTCTGCTTGCAAGCCTTCAAGTGCTGAAATGGTCCAGTTGCTGAAATGATGTAAAGCAGATCTCTTAGAATGGCAAAAGAAGACCCCAGGTTTTGTCCCCAGCTTACATTTTTCTGCCTACCTCACACCTCTACCCTTAACATACAACACTCCAGCAGCATCCAACTCTGCGTAGTTCCCGGGACACGTGAGATGGTTTCACATCTTCATGACTTGGCACATACTCCAATTTGCCTGGAACACTTAGTTCACCTTGCTCAGTTTTGCATACTATTATTAATCTTTTGCCATCTTAAATGCCACTCATTTAAATTTCCCAGGAGAATTCATTGATACTTTCTTTATGTGACTATCTCACTTCGTATATATCTTCGATATAGCACTTACAGTACTTCATAGTGATTGTTTGCTTCCACAATTATTGCTCCAAGAAGAGTAAACTCTTTGAGGCAGAGATCATGTCTTATGTATGTTTGTACCTCTGACAGCTAGGGCAGGGTCAAGCACAAAGTAGATCTCACCAGTAAATACTTTGGGCATGAATAAATATTTAAGGATAGGAGATCGTTTCCAGACTACAGTCAAACCATTTATTAACTGTGTATAATATACCAGGCCCTGGGCTAAACCTTGGGGATATGACTATCAACCAGCCAGCCATAATCTCAAATTTCACTGAGCTTAAAAGATAAAACTCTCGCCTTCAGAGTCACTCATTAGATGAGAGTTTAGGAGAATTTATAGAAGTAACAGATCAGAAGCAGATATATAACCAAACAAATATGATCCTGCGTTACAATGTTCTCCTCTGCCTATTAAGTAGTACAGGCACCTTATAAACAACCTACCTATCCGTTGCCCTTTGAGAGATCCTGGAGTGGCTGGAAAAGCTCTATTTCTTGACCTGAGTGGTGGTTACAAGGATGCTCACCTTGTGATAATTCATTAAGTTGTACGTTTGGGTTATTGTTTTTCTATATCTGTAATATATTTTAACCTAAAAATGTTTTTTAAAAAAGACAGAGGAAAAGCAAAAACAAACAAAAATCCCCAAACACTGAGTGGTTAATCACTTTAAATATTTCAGAGAGGACAAATTGTATGAGAAATAAAACAGAAGCCAAAACATAAAAGCAAACAAACTTAGGGAGATACTTCCAATCATTTTCATGTCTTGGGGCACAAAACATTTCTGAGGCAAATAGACAAGACTGTGATCTGAAGTTCCAGTTACTTCAGGCTTCCCAGTGCTCAAGGATGGAGGGTCAATATCTTAGGCCCCGGTGAGCTATTGGTGGCACAGCAATTGAAAGTTGTTTCTTCATGAGATCAAGGGTCGTGCAAGACATGAAGCCCAAGATGCAGGCTGTGGGTGACTTTCGCTACCAATTTTGTGACTTTTCTTTTTCTGTAGGGGCAAATGAAGAAATAAATCTTTCATTTAGAAGTACAGGGCTCATCCTTCTGCTGTGCACTCAAAACACAGCCTCATTTCCATTTCAAACTGTTTCTTTCTCCCTAGAATGTGCCCAGTCTGATCTTCCAACATTCTTGAACTTCTTATCACTTAAACAATTTAGCAGCAGAAATAAAGTCAGATTCTGGGATGGTAGCTAGTAAGGGACTAATATCGAAAAGAAAGCCTGCAGAGAGGGAGAGTTTAAAGAAACATCAACAGATGGGGCACATGTGTGAAAGGGTTCAGAGTTGATGAGCCTTGGGGAATAGATGAAGTTTTTAGAGAAAAAAAATAAGAGAAAGAGAGAAAGAGAGAGCGAGGAGAGAAAGAATGTAAAGACCGCTCCTCTGTGGCTATAGGGATGTTGATAGGTCAGCTCTAGAGAAGAATACTGACTTGTGGTTCAAATATCAGCTTTTCCATTAGCTGTTTCTATTACCTTGGAAAAATCACTCAATATTTCTGATGTTTGGTTTCTTTCTGAAGACTGGATATAGGTATAGTATTTCATTATATTATTGTTGATATTAAAAGTAAAGGTATATGTTCAGTGCTTAAATCAGTGTGCTTAAGACACATTGATTTCTTTCACTTCCTTTCTTTTCTTCTGCACAAATTTACAAGAACTTAACTTATAGTAACTGCTCAAGGAGTGTTGTATAAATAATGAGATGAGCGAGGGAATAAAAAGATGAATTTACATATGTGGTAGTCCAAGAGTATAATCTTATTAAGGCTATTCAGGTCATTTAACGGAGTGAGAGAGGGATGGAAAACCTAATGCATAGATGTCTTCCTTTTTCAGCCCTGTACAAAGTACAGGACAAAGGACAAATATCTCTCTCCTATAACAGTTTATATCAACTGTATTCTGTGATCTATCCCTGGGGCTAAAGCTCCATCGAGTGATTGGCATTTGATTGAGATTACCTCTTTTATCTCATGGATAAGGAAACTGAAGGTTAGGGACATGTTATGGGGCCTATATGATGAGTTTGTGGCAGAAACAGTATTGGATCCGAAGACCACTCTCCTTCAAGTGTGGAGCATTTTTTTTACCATACCAATGAATGAAGTCAAACTGGGATGAAGTATCTCTTCCTGAAAATGTCAGAATCAATAGCATTACATAGTTTTAGATCTGAAGGAACCTGAGAAGTCATCTAGAGTTCTAGGCAAATTTCCAACCCTGACTGCCTGCTAGAACCAGCTGGGTAACTTTCAATAAGATACTTATACTCAAGTCATAAACCCCATACTACAATAATTGAATTAGGCTCTCTGAGGGTAGGTCTTTGGCATAGGTATTTTTAATAGATCCCTAAGTGATATTTTTTTTAATCTTTTTAAATGAACATTTCAACTACACACAAAAGTCGAGAAAATAGTACAATGTATCATTTCATGTAGCTTCAACAGTTGTTGACATTTTACCAGTCTTGCTTTGTCTATCATTACCACACTTGAAAAAAAATATTTTCCTCAACTATTTTAAAGAAAATCCAAGAAATAAAATAATTTATCCATAAATATTTCAGTACAAATCTCTAACTGACAAGGAACTTTTCAGATATAATCATCATGCTATGCACCATCTCCCAAACTAACAATAGTGACCAGGTGATTCTAATGTGCAACTGAGTTTAAGATAAACAAGTGCAGTCTAATGCTTCTGTTTTATAGATGAGGAGACTGAGGCCCAGAGAAGCCAAGTGATGTGCTGTAGAGGATACATCTAAAACTAGTATCCAGGTCTCCTCACTCATACTAAAGAAATGATAGCAACTCAGAAAAAAAAAGTGTACCCAGTCATCTAAAAAAGATTTTAAAAGTTAGACAATTAGCTTCTGAAAAATCAAAAGCCAACAATGAAGAGAACAGGGTATCGAGAATATCCTAACGAAGGCCATGGCAAGGAAAATGGCAATGACGGGAATGTAATAAGAGGCATATCAGGACAGGGCAGTAAGGTGTAAATGACAAGACTTCTATCTGAACCCTGCCTCTGCCGCAAACCATGTCATCTGACAATATTTACTTAACTGCTCTGAGCCTCAGTTTCCTCTTCTGCGAAATAGAGATGATAATACTTGGCTTCGTCTGGTGTTGTGAAGACAGCATGTGATTAGTGGCACATGGTACACACTTAATAAAAGTTCAGATGTCTGCTCTGGCTCCAAGAAGGGCAGGGTACGTAGTGGAGAATCTCGGTGTTCGTGGAATAACTGCCAGTCCCTTTTTTTACCACCACCTAATAAGTTGCCCATCTATTACTCCCAGAATAAAATAGAAAATCAGAAAATAGAATACTTGTCAGAAGTATTATCTTGTAATGAATCTTTGATCTAAAATTCAGCTAGGAAGAACAACGATGGTACATCGGAGAAGATGGAGAATTGAGGCTTTCTTTGTCATGGAGCCAGGAACTGAGGCAAAATTCAGATTTCAAAAGAGAAAGAATGTTGCAGAATTACAAGGTGAGAAAATAAATCACATATGTTACTAATGACTATGTACTAGCACAAATACTTCAATGCTGGTGTGGATTTAGCCACTAAATGCAACTCTGCTTATTGGAGTCTTTAGAGTCAGTCCTGGCTTTATCACCAGTTTGTTTATTACCAGAAGTAATGTTATTGGAAAAATTACACACTCTCTACAAATTTCAGTTTTTTCACGTATAAAATTGGGACAGTATATATCTATCACATAGGAATTTCTAAAATTTTAAAAGTATCACACATATTAAATGCTTAACACTGTACTTTCTCTTTAATTCAGTAATCAATAACTATCATCGTTCTTTAGAAAGAATTTAGGGACATGGTGACTTATAACTCTTCTTCCTGACAGAAGCCACGGTGGAATGGAAATATCATGGAACTGGGATCCCAGAGTCTTGGCTCTGCCATTCGCTTGCCTGTGTGACAATGGTAGCATCACTTTACTTCTAACACAGCTTCAGCACCTCTCAAGAAGGAATGATCATTTTTCCTTGCCTACCTCACTAAACAACAGAGAGAACAGCTGTAAAGTGCAATTCAAACATAGGTATGATCAACAATACAACATATGCATATTAGATGATTTAGAAATATAGAGTTAGAAGGAAATTTTAAAATCATTTTTCACACCCTTCACCTAGAGGGCTCATCCTTCTCCTCTTTTCATATTTTAAGGCTCACTCAGGACAAGATGTTACTTTTCCTAGAAGTCTTCCTTGGCCACTCTTTTCCCCTGTTCACCATACTTAACATCTGCTAGGTTCTATTAGGGGTTTCTCCTTTATTATTCCATAATACTCTGTGTAAATCAATATTAATACACCTATGACAGGGCATAATAATGAATTTGTTTTGGAACTGGCCCCGTGGTGAAGTGGTTAAGTTTGGTGCATTCTGCTTCAGGGGCTGGGGTTCACAGGTTCGGATTCTGGGCACAGACCTACACAACTTACCAGCCACACAGTGGTGGCGACCCACATATAAAAAAAATAGAGGGAGAATGGCGCAGATGTTAGCTTAGGGCCAATCTTCCCCAAGCAAAACAAAAGAGGAGGATTGGCAACAGATGTTAGCTCAAGACTAATCTTTCTCAGCAAAAATAAATTAACCCGTTTATATGTCTGTCTCCTCCAACAGTGTATGAGCTCTTTAGCAATTATAATATGGAGACATGACAACATGTAGTGTTTAACAACCCAAGCTATGTGGCCAGACTGTCTAGGTTCAATTCCTGGCTCCATCATCTTTAGCAAGATACGACTTAAACTTTTTATACCTCAGTTTTCTCATCTGAAAATGGGGGGTAATAACAGTACCTACCTCATAGTGTTGTTGTGAGGATTTGCTGGCTTAATAATGCATATAAAGCACTCGAAACACTGGCTGAAATATAGTAGACTGCTCAGTGAAGGTTAACTGCTAGTATAACTTAAATACTAAATATCCAGGTGTCCTCAGAGCCCAGAGCCCATCAAAGGACCTTGTATATTGAAAAAAGAACTGGGGAAATGTTGATTCCTTCTCCCCCAAAAATGAAGTCTCTTTAGAACAAGTATGAAGGAAAAAACAAACTTCTCCAAGTTACAGATGAGCTTAAGACCAGATATCAAAAGAATGTGAGGAAAGAAGAAAAATCTCCCCTGCACCACCAAGGGAAAAATGTGTTTCCCCAACACCAAGAAAAAACCAGCTTCATTCATATGTAGCATGGTGCTAGGAAAAAACAATGGTCATGGAGTTGAGTTAGAAGACCTTAGGTGAGTACTTAGACACTCTGAGATTTGAAGTTTGCACTGTGAAAAAGAAGAGAAATTCTACCTTCCACACAGAGTAGTTTTTAGGACCTGAGAAAATAGAAATGAATTGCTTTCACTTCTACTAGAATACTGTAGACTCTTAGCAGTAGCTATTATTGGTAATGATATGATGACGACGAAGATTGGATGCTATGGATGGAATTCAGAAGACACAGTAGATAGTTTCTCTCCCTTTGGCCATTTTTCCATGAAATAAGGGAGACTGGACTTGCTCTTTAGAGGGAACTGGCAAAACCTAGCAAAACATCAAACTGAGAGCTGTGAAATAACGTATCAGCCATATGAAGGCTGGCAGCATACTACCAGCCTGATTGTAGGGAAAATAAAGGAGAGAGACGCTATACACACTCAGTTTAAATTAGCTTGATTTTCAGATACAGCATCAAACTTTGTTTTCATCATAGAACAAGGATGAAGTATTGGATTTTGATTATTTCTTGAGGCAGTCACAGGACTCAAACTCAAAAAAAGAGTCCCATTTTTCTCTTTAAAAACATAAGTATTAAATACATTTCAAGAAATAGAACTTTTTCTTTCAGTTAATAGGGTCATATGAAGACACAGAACTTTCCAAGATTAAAGGAAAAAAGGTTGAGAGGACTTGACAGTGAATTAGTATTAAATTGGCTAGGTATTTTCTCAGAAGGCTGATACAGTTATTACAGGCAATGTTTCAATAACACTGATGAACAAGATGGACTGGATTTAAAACAAAATATAGCCTTAGTCTAAGAAGAACCAATAGATTATAGGACAGAATCAATTACCAATTTCTGTCATAGTCTTCATGGATTTGATTCCTTGTATTTGACAGTCTCCTTAAAATGAGCATTATTTTACAGTGTGTCCTCATCCAGCAAGTCTTTTGGAAGTGAAATTTTTATTATACTCAGGCAGCAGAATGAAATATAATACTCGGGTATTGAAACATACATAAGTAAGGCAGTTTCCACCCACTTCGAGGTCTCCTTCCTCTAATAAATCGCGCACACCCCTAGTATGGATGGCCAGGACAAGATATGCAAAATTATCAGAAATACTTTATAAAATTCTTAGCAGATGAAGCAACCCTGAATTATTCAAGGGGAGTCAATCACTGTGTTCTCAGGGGTTTGCTAAGACATAAATACAAATGAACAGGCTTTATTCAATTAATAAATTAATTAATAAAGAATATTACTAGAAAAAATGATTTCCACAAAGAGAATATGGCATTCGCTAAAAATGTATGGGAAAAATTTAGACTTATCAAATTTGATCCCAAAGATCGTACATGGTGGAAATAATGTCCACAGAGAAAACTCACAATGGTGGATGAGAACATTAGTAAGATTGGATAGAGATGAGAAAACAGAAAAAAATAATTGATCCCATTGGAAATAGCATAAATAATGTTGGGCTGTGTTATGAATTAATTTCTGAGTTACAGTGATTGGACTAATTCCATTTAATAGAAACATAGATAAATCCCCATGTACATGGAAAGAATCATCCCACACACACCCTCTGAAAATATTTAAATAAAATATCTATACTTGAGGAGGCCACTCTAAATTTTGTAATTCCTGTAGCAAACTTCTTAAACTGGCAGATCTGGTCTTTAGATGTAGCACATGTTCAGCACAGTGTTTAAGAAAAATTAAAACCCCCGAAGCAAGAGTAATCATTTAAAAATCAGGAGTTTTCATGTAAAAGACTAGGCTTGGAATCTAGTCCTTTCTTGAAACATTTGTTCTGGAACTTCTGAGGTTTTATTTCCACAAGCAACAATTGGCTGATGTAGAGCATTGTCAAAGCTTTTTAGGTAGAGCATGCACCTGACAGGTATAACTCAGCTGTGCAACTCACCTGGCCTCTGTAAGCATTTGTGTTTATGAACTCTAATCTAAGCCCTGGAGAGACCAGGGCACAGGAGACATCCTGATCCAGTCCATGAAACCTCTTCCTTTCACAAGAGATTGGCTATGTGAGCTTGGCAAGATATGCACATTTTCAGATATCCAGTTTCCTGGTCTGCAACTTAATCTATGGCATTATTAGGAGGATCAAAAGACCTACTGTATGAAAATATCAGGCATATTGCCTGGCTTGTAATAGATGCTTGTGAAACAGTAGCCATGATAATGACTGTTAACTGAGAAACTGTGTCTACTAATAGTTCTCTTATGTTTAAGTGGAGAAAGAGAAACAAATACACCTAACTTGGGGAAAGTGGAAAAAGGTTGCTGTGCTGTGGTACATCTGTGATGCCGATGGGAGAGATGGTTATGAAATATTACCACCTGATCAGTCAGGGCCCTGATCTCAGGGATTGGCACATTGGGAGCATCACTGTACAGGGGGACTTGACCATGGGGAAGGTGCAGGATAAAACGCCAGTTGCCTGCATTTGTCCTCATTGAAACTATTCGATGTCTCCAGAGAGACATTTCATTATAAAAGCTGAGGTAGCTCAGCAACTACTAAAAACCACATCACACTTGGCTGTCCCCTTTTTAGTTTGTAAAGTGCTTCACATACTGTGTAAGGATGTGACTTACTAAAAAGAACCTCTGATTCTCAAGAATTCCCTAATGCTAATGGTGAGCCAAGTCCTTGCAATAATCATCGCTTATAGGTTGGAACTTCATGACCCGATTTTATTTTAAGAAAGAATCAAAATTATAAAAGATAGAATTTTTAACCAGAGCTGTAAGTCAAGTTTAAGGGTTGGGATTTGCAAACTTTATTATGATAGTGGAACTTTAGAGTTCTGATTTATAACATAAATCATTTATATCTCAAGTGCAAAATAAGCTTGGCAAAATCAAATCCCTTTATTTCGGATTTATTGCATGATTTGTAAACCTGTCTTTCTGTTTATATATATTTTTTCCAATGCAATGCACGTAAATTTTGGATGTTTCAGGATTTTCATGTATGTTTTATAATCAATCGTGTACTTTCAAAAAAGTATGACTAGCTCTGATCCCTAAAGAATGCTTATAAATCCTAGTCTAGTTCTTCCATTTAACAGGAAAAGATTTATATGTGATAAGTATATTCTGTAGTCTGGTTTGGTAGAAGTATGACTTTATAAATAAAAACAAGAACACTTCTTTAACCTTCTTCTGCTTATAGGTCTGAATGCTGCCTGGGAGAATGACACACCCATCCAGAAGGAGCCACCTCTTTAGAAAACCCAAATGTCCCCCTTCCTTAGCTAATAATACTTTGTTTCTCTGGGAAACTGCAAGAGAAAGAAATAATTGCCCTACTATTTGCAATTACTTTATAGGATAGTGCAGCCAAAAGTGCAGTAGACAGGCAGTTGTTATGAGAACTGGGTTCAAATTATAGTTCTGTCTTTTATTAGCTGGTTGGTTCTCCCTAAGACACTGCCTCTTTCTTATCTTCATCTGTAAGTCGAGAGAGCTGGACTGTTGCATTTCTGAGGACCCTTCAGGATTAATCATGCATGAATCAACGATGCTACCATCTGTGCCAGATTCTGGCAATGACTAGTACCTTCTAGAGTTGCTCTAGTTGTCTGATTCTATTGATGTTCCTCAGTAACAAGAACCATGCATTTTATTTCCTTTGAAATATATTTTGTACATATTCTACACAAAGCAATCAGCCATTTATTGCTATACAGTCAGCCAGACAGCAGCTATTCATCCATTCTCTCATTCATACCTGCTCTCATGCATCCCCCTGGCCAGTCATTCATTCAATAAAGATTAATTGAATACTCACCACATATACGGATGTCAGTAAGGCTTTCTTGGGAGGTATTGTGTAAGATATAAACTTAAACGAGATATATTTCTTGTTCTTAGAGAACACAGGGAAAGCTGTGTGGTTTCCTGGTAGAGGTTTTGGGGTTAGATTATATCTGGGTTCAAAATCCAGCTCAGCCCCAGTCCTGTTAAGGTAAGATGGCACTAACAATATCTGATATTACTTGTATCTAAATCCTTCTCATAAAAAGGCTTCCCTCTCCTTCCAGACAGCTACCTCTATGGTACAAGTCACCAGTCTCCTTTCTCTGCATTACTACCATGGTCTCCCGGCTGCTACGTGTGACAACAATCTGATTTAGCTTTTTGGCACAAAGGATCCTGTATCTTGGCTCTCCTTCTCATAAGACCTTGAATTTTGAAATATTATATCAAACTTGCATTTATCAGTGGATGAGAGGGAATGAAATTTAGAGAAAATTTTCATGTCAATCATTTTTCTAGGGACCTTATGTACATTATCTCACTATATCCCAACAATAATCTTTCATAGTGGATATTATTATCCCCATTTGATGGATGTGAAAAGTAACATTCAGAAAGGTCAGGACATTTTCTCATGGCTACAGATTAGATACAGACTTCCCACTATCTTCTGGCTCCAAAGTCCAGGCTTGCTCTAAAATAATTCATTTCCTGGACTTTATTGATTAAAAACTAGGAAGAACTGCTAACCTGTAATTCTGGTACAAATGTGACAACCAATATTTTCTAATGTAAAACATTTCCAGAATTTTTTTATTTTAGAGACATGCCTAATTTATGCAAGACTTTTTGAAGTAATGATGGTAGCTTAAAGGTCTCCAATTATTAGCTTTTTATAACCCCAGACACCAATGAATCTGAGACTATGAACCATGCTATATGTCTCACTATGATTATCTTTGGTCAAAGCTTAAATCCATTTATGACGCAATGGCTTTACCTGCCAAAGTGAACTACCATCCACCACACACATATGATGCTTTGTATATGCAATTAATTCAGTAATTCTTCACAAATGCCTTATGTGGTCAGTACTGGTTCCCCTATTTAGTGATGAGAAGATTAATATTCAGAAATTAAGTAAATTTGCCAGGCCACCCTGCTAGTAAATTTTAGAGCTAGTGTGGTAGAATATCATACAGGTAGATGTCCTCCTGTACTAAATCCCCACTCTGACTTTTAAGGGCCACTATAATCTGAGATTCCTTGGCCTTTCTCTTCTCACTGTTCTCCGACAGGAAATAGCCTCCTCACTATAATGGGTCACACCACAACTTGTTCCCAACTCTCTCTGTGTTGTGGTTCACTTATTTCTCCATCTAGAATTTTACCCTGATAACAACAAGAAACCATTATACTTTTTCTGAGAACTTACTACATGGAGCAATTTACATGCATTATTGTATCTAAGGCTCATAACAGCCCTTTCTGTCAAGCATTATTATCCCCATTTGTCAAATGAGGAAACTGAAGAAATTGAGAGAGGTTTAATAATTTGCCCAAAGTAAAAAGAGTTCAGAACCGGGGTTTGATTCCAGGTCTGTCTGAATTTATACGCCATTATCTTAAAAATCCTCCTATTGTCTCATAAGGGAAAGCCCAAATCTGAGTCAAAAAGTGGGTGTAACAGAAATAGTGCTGTCTTATACTAGCATGCATTCTCGGTGGAAGTGATGTATCCCCCAAGGAGGCAACAATTGATTTTCGGGAGAGTCAAAAAAATCATATACATTACAATGGTTCCTTCCAACCGGCCCCAAGTCTATAAACAGATACATCAGAGGTATTGAAATGTCATGGTGTGGGTAGGGATTTTTAGAAAAAATAATGCCTAAAAAGACTCCCGGGGGAAGAATGATAATGGAAAAAAAGATTGAGAAACACTGTATTAGGCAAATGTGAGTTCATATTTTAGCTGCAAAATAATTTATTCTAGGGCTCCTCGTACAAAGAATATTAAACAGTAAAATGAGCCCTGTGTCAGCATTGGTTTCAAAAAAGGTGCTTAAATTTTGTCATCAGACTGATTATTATAACGATCTTTGCTAAAAGCCAAAGGCATAACATTGAAATATTTCTCAGGAAAGAGGATTTTGTGGGTGACTATGTGAATAGAGCCATATGGAAATAGCCAGCTCTGGTGGTCTAGTGGTTAAGATTTGGTGACTGCTGTGGCCCAGGTTCATTTCCTGGTCAAGGAACCATGCTACCTTTCTGTCATGACTGTGTATTGCTGTGATGCTGAAAGCTATGCTACTGGTATTTCAAATACCAGCAGTGTCAACCATGGTGGACAGGTTTCAGCAGAGCTTCCAGACTAAGATTAACTGGGAAGAAGGACCTGGCCACCCGCTTCCGAAAAAATTGGCCATGAAAACCCTATGAATAGCAGGGGAGCATCGTCTGAGATAGTACTTGAAGGTGAGAGGATGGTGCAAAAAGACTGGGCAGGGTTCTGCTCTGCTGTACACAGTGTTGCTAGGAGTCAGAATCAACTCGACAACACTACCAACAAATAAGAATATGCTCCAGGCAGGTTGTTTTCTGGTAATGTAACTTAATTCAAGCACAGAAGAGTACATAGAAGAAGGGGTGAATTACATGCCCCTTGGCTACTTTAATCACATATTTGTTGTCAGTCAATCAGGATTTGAGCAAAAAGAGAGTTCAAATTGCTATCCGGTGAGATATCTGGATTCGGATACCTGTCTTCCTAATCATGCATTTTAAGAGAGGGAGGGTACTCTAGTGTATGTCTGAGACCACTGACACATTTAATAAATAGATATAAAACTTCTGCGATAGTGTGCCAACAACCCTCTGCCCCCCCCACCCCATTAGAAACACAAAGACAGAGGGGATACAGTCTCTGTGGTCCAGAAGCTCATGGTTTAGCTGACTACTTCTGGAACACTAGTGATGAAGCTTCATATGTCCCATTCTATCTGCTCCCAAAGTGCTTCCCACGCCTAACCTCTCCTCTTGTGAATTCCTTTCCATCTTTAAGGGACTTAATTTAAAAATCATCTCCGTAGGAAAGCATTGCCTGACTCCCTCCAACCAAGTTTAAAGTCCCCTATGATTCTGCTCGTGACACACATCCCATTTGTATTTATTTGTTCACCATGAAATTCTTTGATGGTCTATAGGCTATAAGGACAGAACTCATTCTTTTTCACCTTGGAATCAGTATAGTAACTGACTTACTATAGGAATTAAAGAATCATTTGCTGATCGTGCCATTGATTGGTTGACAGCAAAGTAGAGTCAATTCAATGAGCATTTTTTGCACATTATCCATGCATCAAACACTGTGTTAGGCACTCCAGAGACAAGGCAATAGAAGATTAATGTTTTGTTTCCAAAGACTTTATGCATTGTTTAGAATTAGAGGGAGATACAAAGAAGAGAAAGAATCTCTTTCTCAGAAAGTGGACGATTTGTATAATAATTCATAATTTAAAAAATGCTATAATGGCCAGTATCACATCTGGGTCAAATAATAAGCTGTTACATAGTGCAATTAATGACTACTTATTTCCATTTTACAAATGAACACTCTGAGGCTGAATGAGGACAAATGTCCTGCCCATGATCACACGGTGCAGGCAGCACGCAAGATCTAAGCCGAGGCCTTCCAGCTCCGTGATTCATGCAGGAAGAGCCTTGACTCAAAGTCAAAGAGTGAAGGCTACTGTGCAGCTAAGAGTGTTTTTGAACCTGGAGGGAAAGTGTATCTATCACTGGATTTGTGGAGTTTTCCTGCATGAAAGACATTCATTTTAAATGTGTCTTAGGGTGTCAACAGGTACTATATAATTGATCAACTGTTTTGGGAGTGAAGTGGCTAAACATCATCCCAAAGGAAGGCTTAGCATCAGAGAATTATCGTGCTTTGGCTCCTTTTGACAAGGGGTATAAATCAGCAAGTGGATGCGCCCGTCTTGCTTGGGGAAATTGCAGGTTTATAAATAAAAACACTAATCCGGGCTGCTGCTGACCAGCCTTTGCTTCCAGTTCACGATTTAAGTTCCTCACCCATCAGCCCTGGGGAACTTTCCCATTGCCAGGTGTTGAATATCTTTTATTCTTTTAAATACAACTTTAATATCTATTTAAAAACAGCAACAACAAAACAAAAACTCACAAGTGCGCACTCATTTAGAACATTTGGAAAATACGGAAAAATAAAAGAAAAATTTAAAAGTCTTTCATAATCTTGCTACCCAGAGATAAGATCCATTAGAATATTTTAGAATCCATTTTAGATCCATTTTAGAATATTTCTTTCAGTCTATTTCTTCTACATGTATTTTTTTGACAACTGAGATAAAGGAATGCCTAACTTTGTATCTTGCTTTTTATTAACTTAATTATAGATAATATCATTTTCACTTGCTGTTATAAACTCCTTTCCAATAAAATGCACTGGCTTTACATTCCATAATGTGAGAAATCACTGTTCAACCCATTTTCTATTTGGAAAATTTATTGATATTTTCTTCTCATTTTTCACTCTTTTAATTAATATAGTGATGTGTGTCATAGCGTCCAGAGCTCCTTTCCTTTTGTTCTAGATTTATTTCCTGGATTCTTTCAATAAACACATATGGAACATCTATCACAAACAAGGATACACCAGGCATTAGAGATCCAATGAGAAGTAAAATGCCATGTTCATGTTCATGTTCATATGAAGCTTACATTCTGTGGTGGACATCAACCAATGAACAGCCTCTAGTATAAAAGTGTCACAATAGAAATGCAGAGGATTTTTCAGGAGTGGAAAGAGGGGCGACTAACTCAGAAGTGAAGGTAATGATAAGGCTTCCTGGAGTGAGTGGCATCGAAGGATAAAAAGAACTGAAGCAAACAGGGAAAGGAAGGCTAGTTGGACAGCTGGAATGGTGTGCGCACCGCTCCTTTGGGGATCTGAAAGAAGTTTATTATGTCTGGAACCTAAAATTCAAGGTGAGAAATGAGAGTGATGAGGTCAAGGAATTAACAAGTGCAGGGTCATAAGGGTGAGTTAAAGATTTTTTATGGAGACATTGACCTTCACCCTGAGGGCAATGTGGAAGTGAGGTGTTTTAGGCCAGAAAGGAGTACTGTGAGATTTCTGTAAGGTAAGACCCCAGAAACTGAATTACTGGGAGAAAGATGATGCTTTTCAGCTCTTGCAGTACATTGAAAAAACATTTTCCAAAAGGAAATGCTTCCCTTCCATTGGCATCATATGAGGAAGCCCATTTATTGTTGGTTGTAACAATATCTCCCACTTGTTGGAACCTATTTATGTTCTACAAACTGCTCTAGGTGGTACTTTACATGCATTTACGTAGTGAAGACTTACAATAATCATTTTGGATTGAGGGTATTACTCCCATTTAACAGAATTTCCTAAGGTTACAAAGAAAGAATGATTTTCTTACAGGCATAGAAGAAATAAATGGCTGGACTGAGAGTCAAACCTGAATAAGCCTGGGTCTTAGGGTCCACCCTCTCTCTTAATATGCTTCAATACCTCCCAGCTCATTTTAAATACACATAATCCCCGTGGAATATGATGCCAACACCACTATGTTGATTAGGTTTTATTTACATGAAGTAAGAACTTCTTAGAATTTTCTGGAATTTGACTTTTCTTAGGGAAGCCATTTATTAAGAAGGAAGAGCAGCCAAAGTTAGATGATGGGAGACAGGTTTAGTTACAGGTAGGTGGTTTATTTACACAATACTCTTTATCTCCCCTGTTATCGCTACAGAACAATCTGTCTACCCCAGATTCATGTTAGCAGTAGATCAGATGCTGTGGTCCTGAAGAGTTCCTGACCTTAGGACATAATAAAAGTAAATAACCTAAGTTTAGAAGGAGGCTTCCTTCTCAATGACATTAAGTTGGAATAAGAGAGAGACTTTTGTCTCTGCAGGCCTTTCTCTGGCTACATATATACATATATATACAGTCATGCCTCTTAATGAAGGGTGTACATTCTGAGAAATACATTGTGAGGCAATTTTGTCATTGTGCAAACATCATAGAACATAGATGGTATAGCCTACTACAGGTACTAATGGTACTAATGGTACTAATCTTATGGGACCACTTTTGTGTATGTAGTCTGTCATTGACTGAAATGTCATCTTGTGGCACATGAGTGTTATATGACTATGTGAATTATTCCATGCTTGTAGGCTTCCTGCATCACAATTGGTGCTTCCTATCATGGCTAACTCTCACTCAAGAGAGAGACTGGGGAAGTCTTAAAGAGTGAAACCAACCATGGCTTTAATATTTGCAAATAATTCCTTTCTTCCAATCTTACTGCAGTTATGTGCATTAAACTCAGTCTACTGAGGATTCAGAAATAGATTCCATATAGAAGATTGAAAGGTCTTGAACAACGTATAGGAACATTGCCAAAGGAAGATATTGAAATGAAGCAATGATATAAATCTATTGAGTGAAGCAAGAATGATTCTCCCTTTTACCAGCTATGCAAACTTTGGTAACTTAGCCTCTTCAAATGTCATTCTCCTTTGTCCAATGATGACAATAATACCTCCTGTGATTGTGACAATACCTACTGTGAGTGAATGACATAATGTTTCGAATATATCTAGCACTATATCTGAGATGTGAAAAGGAAATTCCCTCTTAACAAAAATGAAAGATTATCAAAAAAAAAGATTTAAAATTACTGAAATATATTTAATTATGTCTCTTAGCTATTTATCAAATTTTCAATTATTTATCCAGTTACTGAAAATATAGCTTTACATTTTATTTCATGGAATTGAGAAAACCATCCTGATGGAATAGCGTGAAAAAAACAAAACAACTACAACTATATTTGCTAGCGTCCAAAGGCCTGAACTGGGATCCTGCTCTACCACTGTGGGATTTTATAAAAGTCATACATTCTGTTAGACTCAGTTCTCTTATCTTTAACTTGGGTACCTTAGGATTTGTCATAGCCTTCACAAGACCTTTATAATCATTAACTGGCACTTTCCAGGTAGATTGTTTTGTGATGTAGTATCCCCTTTGAGGTCTTTTCTGAATACACTGGGAGTCCAGTGTGGGAGAGGGAAGGGACATGGCTATATCCGTAGTGCTAAGAAGAGAAGGAAAGAGGTCAGGAAGCAGGGTAACCTTCCCTGGGCCATAGGAGACAAGCAATCCTTTGGGCTGACAATTCAGAATCAGGCCCCAAGGTTGATTTCTGCTCCCCTTGGAGTACACTGACAATGGCCACAGATGGAGTTCATGGACCAAAAGGCAGCTCACAGAGGCATGGAGGTGACCGTGTGTACTCAGAGCATGGCTGGCTGTGAGGCACCAGGCTTCCTCCTGAGATGGTGACCCACAATAGCCACCACAGCTGCAGACTTCACAGAACGTTAGCTTTGGAAGTCACTTTTGAGGTCACATAACCCATCTCTCTCCTTGCCACACTTCAGAGGCTGGCTCCAGAGTGACCATCTTTAAGCTCAGAAGAACACCTGCCACCATCCCCTCTTAGGTAGTAGCTCTTCAGCCCTTCAGGTGAGACCTCCCAGGACGGGTATATGACTTTGACCAAATGTGCTGAATGAATGTGCCTTTTGCTGGACCTTACTTCTTTATCAACTCTTTTCATCTCATTCTGATTTTCACCTGCAGGCTTGATGATTCCTGCTGTTTTAGCCTCTGACTATACTCTTCTCTCATCTATGATATATATTGAGTTTCTATAGTTTTCAAAACTACTATGTCAATATCAGTGCTGAAAACTAGAATATACCAACCCCTATGTGTCACATAGGATACAACATGCATGAGGCAACAGAAGCCCCCAAAATTAAGGGAAATATCTTATTAATGCTCTGGACATAAAACACAGGTGCTATATTTTCCTATTAAAATAATTGAAGAGAACATGGTTATGTCTGGTTGAGCCTCTTTACAGAGACATTTCCTTGGTATATGCATTATTATTGATAGTTACTCTCTCCTCCACTCTTCCTTAGAAACCTGGGGATGAAGAAGAGATTTAACTTATACAAATAATGGCAAAAGTTTTCAACTAGTTGAACCATTTTTGAATATGTTATTATAGTTCATAACTACATCTACTATTACACAATCAAATGAATGTCAGAACTTTTGGTACCATTGTGGCAGACATCAGCAAACTATGGTGTGTGGGCCAAATTTAGCTTGCCACCCGTTTGTGTGTGTGTGAGGAAGACTAGCCCTGAGCTAACATCGTTGCCAATCCTCCTCTTTTTTGCTGAGGAAGACTGGCCCTGGGCTAACATCCGTGCCCATCTTCCTCTGCTTTATATGGGACACCCCCACAATATGGCTGACAAGCAGTGCGTTGGCGGGCGCCCGGGATCCGAACCTGTGAACCCCGGGCTGCCAAAAAGTGAACTAACCTGCTGCACCACCGGGCAGGCCCCTTGCCACCTGTTTTTATAAACAAAATTTTGTTGGAACACAGCCAATGCTCATTTATTTACATATTGTATATGGCATCTTTTGCACTACAATGGCAGAGTTGAGTAATTGCTATAAAGACCACATGGCTCAGAAAGCCAAATTATCTGAGCTTTTACAGACAAAGTTTGCCAAGCCCTGCATTATGTTAAAGAGAATATATAGGATCCAAACTATGGCAGTGCTTCCAACTATGACCTGTTAATACACCTGTTTCCTGTTAAGTTTCTGAGACTTTAGGAGCTCAATATGTTTATTCAAAACAATGTGAGAACTTGTTTGCTCTAGGTAACTAACTTACTATAACCCTTTTACCTAATTTAACAATTTACAAAGACATGGAATACAATTAAACAAAAAACAAAACATGCTCAGCTCTAAAACAGAACTGAATCATTGATCATCCAGAGAAGATATCAAGGTCATCATGATGACGGTAGATTTCCACTGTCTTGCTCACACGTGGAAGGGCCTAGCTATATGATATAGACAGATAGTATGGAATAACCTTGGTTACACCAACATGACCCTTGAAAGTGGTTCATCTATAATTTGGAATTGTGGTCCTACAAATATTTATCTAATTAAGTTTAAATTATTTGGTTATTTCTCATGTGACTGAGTTCCTCAAGAAGAGGGACTATATTTTGTCTTTGTTTTGGTTTTATTTTCAGTTGCCTCAACATCTAGCACAGTGTCTGACACCTAGTAGATCCTCAGTTAATGTTTATTGACTTGAACTGAATAAGTAGTATTTACCGATTATAATTGACACTACTCAATGGCTAGCCTCACAGACCTAGAGGATGGAAAAGCTAACTAATCCTTTATCAACATTTCCTCAACTAGATGGGCCATGTGACACAATTTAGTTAATGACCCATAAGTAATATTAGTTGGGGAGTTTCTGGGAATCTTCTATTTATCTGTTTACAGGGATAGGTGCAGCTGGAAGTGTCCCTTCTTGCCTTCAGCAAAGAAATGATGCCTGTTTCTGGGGAAGCTAGCTTGTGAACTTGAGACAGTTGGCTGATATGCTGTGAATAGTGGAGTAGAAAGACAAAAGGAACCTGGGCCTCTAAGGGAGGCCCTGAACCAGACCCAGACTCCCTATATTCAGATTTCTTGTTGTATTAGAAAAATAAATCCCTGTTTGTTCAAGCCTTTGTTAACTTGAATATCTATTACTTTCAACCAAAATATAATTGTTTCAAATACCTTAGTGGAAGATCATCAGTTATGAAATCAAGTAGATTTACAACTCTCAAAAACGATTTCTGTTAGAAATCTGGGGTGGTCAGTGACAAAGCTAGTTGTCATTAACCAGGAAAGCCTTTTTCTCCAGGGCATCTTTTTTAAAAAATCATATTTTATTTTATTTTTTCCAGCTTTATTAAGGAATAATTGACAAATATAATGGTGTATATGTAGAGCATACAATGTGAAGATTTGATATATGTTGTGAAATGATTACTACAATCAAGTTAATTAGTACATCCATCACCTCACATAGATAACTTTTTCCTTTCCTTTTTTTTTGTATGTGTGGTGAGAATGCTTAAGATCTACTCTCAGTAAATTTCAAATATACAATACAGTATTATTAACTGCAGTTGCAGTGCTGTACATTATATACTTAGAACTTATTCATCTTATAACTGAAAATTTATACCCCGTGGCCAACATCTTGAAGGAAGATAATGAAGAAGAGAAATAAGATTTTTCATCATCTACTACATTCTAGAGACTCTACTTAGGCCTCGGTATTTGTACACTTATTAAATCTACACAACGACACTCTGAGGTGGCATCATTAGCTCATATTCTAGATGAAGAACTTAAGTTCAGAGAGGTCAAGAATTTGTTGAAAGCTATATGCTTAGAAAGCAACAAAGGTGCAATTCAAAACAAATTCTCTACGACTTGAAAATCCATATTGTTTTCAAAATATCATGCTGTTTTTCAAAGAAATGAGCCTTTGTTCATTTCTAGATTGTCCATAAACTATTAGAGAAGCAAACCCAAATAAAACATTCTCTGGAAAGAAAAATCAACGCCTTCTCCAGAAATCAGATATTGGCTTCTCAAACCAGGACCCTCAAACTTCAACCATTGAACCTCCCAGATTTGACTGATATTAAATAAAAGCATTTTTTGTTTGTTTGTTTTCTGACAGGAATCTTATAATCCAGGGAGTCATCAGGACAAATAAAATATCACCAAACCTTGATATAAAATAGAATATAGAGGATAGAAAGCTTTGTGTTTCGTGTCTGCTTGTCATATACAAAGAGAGCAAAACTATCAATTGTGCTAACTTCAAATTCAGCTATGATGCTGCTATGAATTGAATTATGTCTCCCCCAAATTCATATGATGAAGCTCTAACTCCTAATGTGATGGCATTTGGAGACGGAGCCTTTGGGAGATAATTAGGTTTCGATGAGGTCCTGAAGATGAGGTCCTCATGATGGGATCAGTGCCTTTATAAGAGACACCAGAGATTGCTCTCTCCTCACTATGTGAGGACATAGCAAGAAGGCAGCCATCTGCAAGCCAGGAAGAGGGCTTTCACCAGAAACTGACCATGTTGGTACCTTGATCTTGGACTTCTAATTTCCAGAACTGTGAGAAAATAAATTTCTATTATCTAAGCCATCCAGTCCATGGTGTTTTGTTATGGCAGCTGGAATCGACTATGACAGATCTTCTATGAGATTGGCAAATACATCTCTTCTACTTCCCCTTTTTAACAAATAGAACAGAGGAAAAGTAAACAGAATCACAACATCCATTCTCACCCCGCCTACACCCATCTTTGGAAGGCCTATTTTGAACCCATGTTTCAAAGGGTGATTTAGAAAAAGAAAGCAAACCAAACAAAGCATCATGGATATATTGACTAGTACAACCTTTCCCCAGAAGCAAAACACATTTTCCTGGTGTCTGTTTATTGTCACCTTTATCTCCTCACTTCAGCTTGTCAGCAAGTGGTGTACCAGGATTTATCTTGTAGCGTCTCAGAGCTTTAGTAGTGTTGTCATTCACCAGCAGCTCTGGATTCCCCTCAGCAATAGAGGAGGAAATCTCTTTTAATTGCAAAATATATCATGTTTAACCTCCACTAAAAGAAAGACGGTGGAGGAAAAGAATAAAAAGAAAAGTCTTTTCATTTTATAAGTCAAAACCCAGTATTTATGTTGGAAGTTGGATATAGTTATTTTCTCCAATGTCTGTATCTTTCCTTTAAGTTTGTAAAGAACAAACAGACAAAAGGTGGTTGAACTGTAATTAACAAAGGGTGACGAAACAATCTTAAGCCTTCAAAAGGATAATATTGGGATACTTCCGGTTGCTAGTTGTATTTGGTGTTAAGGGATAATAATTAAAACTCAACTGAATTTTCTTTATAGGAAAGAAAGAATTTCTAAGAGTAAGATTTTAAACCCTAGAATCCCATCTCCAATATGGTCAGGTAGATATGATTGTTACCCCCATCTTAGAAATAATTAAAGAGAAGCCGAAGAAGTTTGTGTTATTTGGCTGTGGTCATATCCCCAGCACCTGATGTGTTCAGGCTACCAAAGACTTTGGGCTCCAATTCTAGTGCTCTTTCCAATTTACTATGTTGCCTGGTGGTTTTGCTGCTGGTGGTAGTAGCAGCAGGATAATGACAAACAGACATGGTTTTAGCCCCTACACTACATAGAGGTTCTCTATTAGACCCTATGGGTATAAAGAAGGCATGAGGAAAGTTCTGTCTAAGCACATCCAATACATATTTAGTAAAAATAAAAGAGCTTGACTCTGACTCAGTCAAATATTATTTTTGAACATCTAATTTGGCAAACTCAGTTTGATCTTAGAGCCGTTCATGTTGAATGGAAACATCTCAGGATTGGAAAGAGTCCTAAAAGTGATATTTCTCAAGTACTCATCTAGTATCTGCATGCTCTCCATCAAGTATTCATTGTAGCCTCCACTTAAAAATCTTTAGGGACAGAGAACTCCCTCTGCTTATTTAATCTTTGGTCAGCTCTGACTGGTTTTTTTTTTTTCTTAATGTGTGTTCTGCAGTCATTGTCTGGAATCACATAGTGGTCCCATTAATTACTAATTGTGTTATTTGAGGTAAAGTTACTTGACCTCTCATGTTTTGGTTTTCTCATTGGTGAGATGGAAATAATAATAGTACTTAACTTATAGTATTGTTTTGTGGATTAAATTGTTAAATATATGAATAGCACTTAGAACAGTGTGCTATATAATAAGTTCTCAATAAAGGCTAATACAAACACACATATATACATAAACATATATAAGCTTTACTATAATAGTAATGTAATAAAGTTTGGCTATTAGTAGCAGTAATAATAATGCTTGTAGTAGTGATGACAGATTTCTCTCACTGTAGTTATAATCCTGGTTGTTGTCAGTTCCACTCTACTGGACTTATACAGAACAAGTTCATTTGACAGTTTTTCTAATATATGATACCAGAAGATAGCCTTTCTCCTATGGGAGGCAAGTGCCACCTTGTCCAAATCACTTTCCTGATGTTAAAACCCAACTTAGTCTCAATACTGGAATGAGAACCAAACACTGGCTCTTAGTTCAGGATTCCTCCCTGCACACCTGGTCTCTCGAAATTTAAAAATTGTACCTTGCTCAATTGTTCTCAGAGCATAAAATCAAATTTCTTCCTGAGTACTTCCCCAAATTGCAATTAAAATGAACCTATTTTGTAGCACTAGAACCCAAATTTGGTGCTTTCTTCATATCATGAGACTTTTTCATTTAAACCTATGAATGTTCATTTCATAGAGGCCCAAAGGGAAAAAAAAATGACTCTAGTATTAAACATTATATGCCACACTTTTCTATAATCTGGATGACTAGGTAAACTTACTGAATTTACTACTAATGCCATGTTAACCTGAGTATACATTGAAGTTTTTTTTTCCCTTGTGAACAAGGCAAACTAATGACAACACTGTCACACAATCTGAGTGCAACGAGGACATCTAATTATTCTTCTCGTAGCCATAAATAAACAGAATACTTGGCACCAATTGAAAAATAGGGGGGATTTCCATTTTGCAGAGATCAGCCCCTCCTGAGATATCTCCTTGCACCAAATTGCCATCCATGAACGGCATGTGAGATGCTCCTCGTACAAGATGCATCATATATGTCAACCTCCATGTGCACAGGGACTTGGACGTCTTGCTCATTGCCATATTTCCGGGAGCTAGAGCAGTAGTTGGCACATGATAGGTGGATCAATAAGTACATATTCAATGAATGGAGAAACGAATGCCAGTTCACAGATCTCTCTTCTCATAGATCTCTTTTCTCTCTAGGTGTTTTACCTTCCAATCTGAACTGACCTCTCAGGTGATTTTTAATTTGCCCTATAACCCTTTATAAAACTTACTCTCACAGTTTTCATTCACAATGAGATAGAAAGGAATGATAACGGTTTATTACACGTATTTGATGATCTAACAATCATTTCTGACTTAACATAATGAGTGCAAAGATGGATGAGACTATGTATTATTTCACCATTCTGTACTTCTCTATATAGATTTCCTCTTTTGTTGTTTGCACAATCTGCCCTAGTCAAACTAAACTTGTTTCAGCTTCTAGAATATGTTATACTCTCTCTCATTTCCATGACTTTGGGTACCCTTAGACAGCTCTTCTCTTCTTCTGTCTTCTACCTTTAAAAGGGAGTCTTACCTGATACGTCTCAAACAGGTCAGGTGTTCCTCCCTGTATGTTTAAGTACTTAACCCACTTTATTAAGTGCCTGGCTTTTTCTTTCTACAGGTCTGTCTTTAATGAAGTACATGCTTTCTTGTGTTTTGTTTTGTTTTTGTGTTTGTGCTATATTTATGCCAACACAAAAGAGTGCCCTTTGTTGTATAACAGCTCTCATTGTAGGGGCTGAGCTTCATTTACTCCTTTGACATTTTAAAGAGTTATGAGCAAAAGGGAAGCTAGAAAGACTCTTCTTTTTTGTTATTTCTAAATATTGGTGGGTGTGTGTATGTTGGTGGGAAAGGGCACTTTCAAATATTGTGTTTATTTTTAAATTTTTAATTGGCATGGAATTGCATTGTCTTTTAAATTTTAATCTAGACTTCTGTGAGAAAGAATGTTGTCTACCCAGTTTAGACTGCAAAAGCCCACACAGTTTGACCCCCAAAAAAACCAAACTAGGATTCTTTATTCAATTTTGTTTTGTGGCCTATTATATAAAAACAAAGTGACCCTCATACCTTGAAACCATGAACTCAGCCACCCTTTAATATGATTCCCTTCACTGCCTTGTATATATAGGCAGGAAAGGCAAAATGTCCTAATACAAAGTTAAATTCCCCTCAGCCTGGATGTCAGCAGAAGCCCCTAAAATTTCTGAAGAGTAAATCAATGTTCTCTAAGATTAAAGCTTTGAAGCACCATAAATCCTATATAGAGTGATAACTAAGACTGCACCCACATCTGTGGACAGAATAAGGCCCCAATGCCCATAGTATAGCTCTCTTGTTCTAAAAGAGATAACAGGCTATTACTTCAATGGTTTGAAAACATTGTTATGCTTTCATGCAACTTCTTGGATATTATCAATCTGCTTCTCAAGGATACCAACCTACCCGTCAAGCAGTGCGCACAACACAGTCATCTACCCTCACGTAACCTTCAATGCCAGTCTTGCTTTAACTTCTATCTTTGCACCTTTTCTGAATCTCCAGAATCATTACATCCCCTGTGGTGGGTACTTGGAAGGAGACTTAGTTTGATCTCCAGGAGAAACAGAATCTGAGATGGATATTTGTGTGCAGGAAGTTTATTGGAGAGTGATTAATACCTGTGGGCGAGCAAAGGAAGTAGGAGAGAGCTGAAAGAGGAGTTGAATTGTGATGTAGTTTACTCAAGGCCTCATTCCACCCCATGGTGAATTCTGGAATTGGAACGGTCCTTCAGAGTTGTTCCACCTTGAGGCAGATGGATGGACTTTAACTGACTCTTTGGCCAGTCGTGAATGTGGGCCGTTCCCTGTGAGTGGGTGTGATCTGAGCCAAAGCAGCTCTCTTCGGCAGAAGGCAATTTCCAAAGAGGGATTCAGTTGAGAGCCATCAGCTACCACTGGGAGGATGAGTGCCTCCATCATGAAGGGAGGATGTGGGCACCACAGCAGCACACCACAGCACCCACCAGAGCGAGCATCAAATAATTATGGTATAAATGAATAAATGTGTGCTGGTATTGTGCCAGAGTTGAAAGAGACAGAACTAACGAATTTACTTCATGCCTTCACAGTCATTTTGGGGATACTGTTGCTTTATCCCATATGCAAAAAAAAAAAAAAAAATCGAACATACTTTAAACCACCACCAGAAGATGATCTACGATTTTACAAATCTTTCTAAGATAGGTTGTCTAAACAAATATTGTATTTTCAACCAAAACTAAAATCCAAGAAAGAACAATATAATCTTCGTAAAATTTTGGGGCAGGACAAGCACCTCTTTAAGATGAAGAGAAATATGCTGCAGATATTGGCAACTTTTTTCTAGACTCATGGCAAAGAAACTGCCTCCTTGTCCAGTTCCTCATCAACAATCTGAAAATTCCCTCCTGGTCATTCCCAAGGTTGTTATCCCAACTCTACTTGATCACTTCCGGCTGGGACTAGTTCACCACCTCCTAACTGGCCTCACGGTTTCTTATACAGGGTCCCACCCCCCACCTACAAGGCATCCTTCACATTGTATCCAGGGTGATCTACCATCCAAATCCAAATTTGTCACACCCCTACTTAAAACACTGCATTACTTTCCTAAAATCCTTGCCCCGGCAATCAAAATTTCTTAGGCAGCTCCTTTCTGCTTGTCCAAACATTTTCCCTATAAGTTCCTCACATGCATAATCCACACACTACATTCTATCTGTCCTGAAAGTGTTCATTCATTTAACAATTACATATTGTTACATATGTATGTTGCACTGTTAGGGATATGGGGAATAGTAAATATGATAAAGAAATATACAAAAGGGCTTTCAGGGCTTCCTTTTTTTCTTCTGCCTGGAATGCCCTTTCTCTCTGAATGAGGTAAACATATCTACATTCCTCAGAAAAGCAGCTGAGATAGCATACTCTATAAGTCTTCCTTTTTTAAAAATCTCATCTGCCATCCATCAACCAAGATAAGTGATTCCTCCCCTTTCTTGGGCCATTGCCTTCCATGCGTCCATGTCTCTACAGGACACTACATATTGCAGCTTTTTTTAAATTTGTAAATATTTTATTACGTAACATATCACAAATAAATAATATGTGTTCTCTATAGGATATATATGTGTATGCATATACTTAGGTGTGCATATGTGTGTGCATGTGCATTCTAAAGCATTATCATAGAATAAAAAGCTATAAACCCACAATCATACTTAAAAACTAGAATGTTACCACTATTACTACATCTGCCTATGCTTCTTCTCTGGCCTCTTTTTTCATTCTACCACTATCTTGAAATTGTGTTTACAATCTTCTTCATCTTGTTTTTGCAGTAAATATATGTGCTTTTATTCTTGAGCAATACACCATTTACTTTGCATTAATTTTGAGATTTGAACTTGTAATATAATAGCATGATGTGTAATTACTCAGTAGTGAAAATGAATAAACTTTACATATAAAACCATGGATAAATTCTAGCAACAAAATGTTGAATGAAAAAGCAAGCAGTAACATACCACATATAGTATCCATTTTTATTGCAATCTGTTTTAGTCATTTATACATGTATATCTTCCCACTAGACTATTAGTTCTTTGAGGGCAAATTCATTTTAAACTCATCTTTGTAATCTTTATATTTCCCCAGAACCTAGCATGGTGCTCAACACATCAGATGTAGTCAATACATATTTGCTGAATTGAGTTGGACTCATCAATCCATGTCCATTCTGATTTCTGATCATCACTTGGATTCTGGGCTATCTGACATCTCCTATTTTGACTTGGCTCCTGACTTCAGTCTCCTTCCAAATCTGATATTGCTCCCTGTAATATACTCTGGTATACCACCTATAGCCTTCTCTGTGTCTGACTTCAGACTGGTCCTATTTATAGTTTTGCTACTTCAGTGGTAGGACCAGCAGATAGAAGAAATCTCTGATCAATCTTTCCTGTGAAGTACAGAACTCTTATCTGTTTGTTCTACTAATAATGTGGGATGTAAAAAACTATTATCACAAATAATTATAGTTCTGAAGAATTACATTTACTCAACATTAATGACCTATGCATTCAAATCTTTCATTCCTAAAGTATCAGTCCTCTCAACAACAGGAATGGCAATGCATTTCTCTTTGGAAACTGCTTAGAATGTACCACCTTTCCAAATTATTCATAAGTTCCTGGAATAGTTCCATTGTATTGGAAGGGAACATGAAATTCATCACTCCAACAACTCACCAAGGGTAAGAATTGTTTCTAAAGCACCACCATCATATATAGTTTCTCAGTTTCAACTTGAATTCATCCAAGGACACATAGCTCACTATGTCAAAGGTAATCTTTCCATTATTGAATGGTTCCAACTGACCGAAATTCTTACTTTCGTTCAAGCAAAATATTATTGCCCTGCATTTTCCACTCCTATGTCTAAATTTTTTTTATTATGCATAAAGCAATGCAGTATAAAGAAAACAATGAAGACTTGGAAGGTGGACTTTTGTTTGAATCCCTGCTCCATGTGTGGCCTTAGCCAACCCTCTTGAAAACCCACATTCTTAGTTTTCTCATCTATAAGTGAATACAAAACACCTAGCCAAGAACATGCCTTACATACACTGCGTCCTCAATGAATGTTAATCTATTTTAATATAAATTTCACACTCTTTCTTTCAAAAATAATATTAAACTGTGGTCATTTCTGTGGTCACTTATGCTGTGGTCACTTCTGCCCACTATCCTTGTCTCCTTCTCAGTCATCTACCTAATAACTAATAGTGTTAAAAGAGGTCCCTGCAGTCACAACACTTCACAACACCTCCACTCCTCCACCTGGGCCAGAGCCTCCTCTACCACAGGAGTCCAGGAAACAAAGCAGGAGGAAACTGCAATGATGCATGAAGTGTGCAGGACTGTGAAGTAGAAGATAGAGTTAAAATCCAGAATGTGCCCTTTACTGGCTGTGTGTCCTAACATGAGTCATTTCACCCCTCAGCTTCCCTTTCTTCATCTGTATAATAGAGATAACAACACCTCCATTTCATGTCTATTCTGAGGGTTAAATGAGAAAGCTCTGTAAAACAGTGCTTAGAAGTCTCCTAGCTACCTAGTAGAGGCTCAGAAAATGGTATTTATTCTTATTTGGTACACTGGCACTGTGTTCTCATCTGCCTGGGATACAAATAAGTTAACTTTCATTCTTATTATTCAAATTAATTACAGCTCCCATCTGCCCAGAGGACCACTTCCACCATCATATTCACACCTTAAATTTTCCAGAAACGAGGGGCTTTATGAATTCCAATGGGGCTCGTCCTACTTCCACACTGTGGAAGGATGACTAAGGAATCAGAGAAGTTCGTCATCAGGACATCATTTTTTGCCATGAGTGTTTTTGTTTCTGCCACTTCAGGGTGTAAACCACATGAAGTAAAGTACGCCCTCTCTGTTTGCCTGGGTCTCTTTCCACTGCTGAGAAGATGGGGAAGTAACCTCTCAGGACGTTGTCAGGGAGAAAAGGATGCCACTCCCCTCAGGGATATGCTCAGCTGTGGTTACCCCTCATCACCTCATGACTGGACACAAGATCAGTTCCTACATAAATAGCTTGACCTCTCTGAGACTCGGTTTCCATAAAATGGAGACTGTTAAATTATGTGATCTTTTGGGTCTTTTTCATATTGATCACTTACTGATTTTGCACAGAAAATACTACAGAACTCCACGTTGATATGAAAAAGAAGCAATTAGGTCACACAGCTGACACCCTGCAATTCCAGAATTCAGCTTCTCCATGATTTTGATGGTATCAATGACAATATTTATTGTGACAAATCTGATGTTGCTACCATTATAAAGCTGTTTATGACATAATATTTATTCCTTTTTCCGGCTCTGGGGAATTCTACCTCCCTGATAGATTAGAAACTGCTAGAAACAATGACCTCATCTTATTCAATTTTGTTCACTCAGAGACTAGGATAGTACTTAGTCCCCTGTTTCTTTAACCATAAAATGGTGATAGTCATAATAAAAATAATAGTAATAACATAGGCCTTCCTCACAGGATGGTTATAAAGAGCAAATGAGATAAAACATATAAAAGTATTATATAAATTACAGATATATATTGTTACTTATATCCTAGATATACTAGTTATACATATGTTAAACTAGCAAAATATTCCCTTTTAACATTTTAGATTATAAACTCCTGGAGAACAAGGATTAGTTTTTATCCCTTCAGCATCTGGTATACCAGATACCATAAACATAATTGCTGCTTAATAAAATATATTAATTGATAATGATTAAATATGTATATTAAAATGATATTACCCTGGTTTCACCTGAATATCAAGAAAAGTTGGGCTTTTGATATCAGTAAAAGGAGGTTGGAAAAAAGTCACAATTTTATAAGTAACCATGTCTTAAAAATGCCTAAGTGGGGCTGGCCCGTTGGCATAGTGGTTAAGTTCGCGTGCTCCACTTTGGTGGCCCAGGGTTCGTAGGTTCGGATCCCAGGCACGGACAGACTCATCGCTTGTCAAGCCATACTGTGGAGGCGTCCCATATAAAACTTGTCAAGCCATGCTGTGGCGGCGTCCCACATAAAACAGAGGAAGATGGGCACAGATGTTAGCCCAGGGCTAGTCTTCCTCAGCAAAAAAGAGGATGATTGGTAATGGATGTTAGCTCTGGGCTAGTCATCCTCACACACACACACACACACACACACACAGACACACACACACACACAAAGTCTAAGTAATTTAAAAAAGAAAAGCATGTCATTGAAATCTTTTATGAAAATAGCTATCAGTCTAGAAGATTAGCAATAATAACCATAATTTCCTTTTATGTATATGTATTTATTTGTATTTACTGAGGCTGTTTAATTCTCATAGGAAACTTTGGTATCTATTTTTTACAAACAACCAAGTGAGAATCTGAGATGTTAAGGACCCTGCCCAGGTTCCCACAATAAATGAGGGACCAAATTTGGATGTAGCAATCCAGCTCCTTGGACATGTTAAAATCATACTGAGGAAAAAGAAGCATCATGGATTAATTTTTTTCTAATATCAAAGATGAGTTCTTTTTCATCCTTAATCTACAACATGTTTTTTATTCAATATATGCATTCTGTTGCCAAGTTTTATGGGTTTTCCTTGTATGAGCTTAGGAACCGTGCCTTTTTTATGCTTTTATTTCCATTGTCTAGATTAGTCCTCTGTATACACAGGACATTTGATCTTTTTTAATGAATGAAATGATAAAATGTGTGCCCTTCACGTACTCCTTGGCTGCACTCCTGTCCTTTCTCTCACACCACGGCCCTCATTTTGAATTCCTCCACACATCTTGCCTTCTATGCCATCATACTTATGTAGTCCTGCTAAGTTCTCCACTTATTCTTCCAGATTTCACTGTGTGATTGGAAAATCCTTTTGTTGACTCCAATCCCCAAAAGACTCTTTTTCTCTTTAGTCAAGCTCCTCCTAAAATTCCATTTACTCTCTCTCTACCTGGCTACATCTCAAAGCCCAGATAAATCCTGACTCTTTCATAAATTCTCCTCAAATTCAAAGCCAGGGGTCATCCCTCTTCCACCTCTACACTCTCACAGAACTAGACCCGATATTTCTGACACTTAATACTTTTTATATCTGCATTTATATCTGTATCTCCATTTGTATCCCATGACATTTGGAGCCAGATAATTCTTTAACTCTTTGTCGCGGGGGAAGGACTGTTCTGTGCATTGGTGGATGTTTAATGATATGCTTTGCTTCTATTTACTAGATGCCAATAGCACACCCCCAGTTGTGACAACCAAAAACATCTCCAGAAATTGCCAAATGTCCCCTGGGGAAAGAAATCTCCCCCTCTCCCCATATTGAGAACCTCTGATTTAAGTCTATATCCATGTCCATATTCATATCTACATTTGGGTCGAAGAATAACATTGAGTGATTGATCTTCATTGATGTTAAGCACTAGGCAAAATAGCACATGTAATCTGTTCTAATTTTCATGATGATCCTGAGAGGTATTATTAACACCAATTTAGACATGTGCAAAGTACAGCTCAGAGAGATAAATAGCTCACAACAAAATACACTGCAACATGCGCACATTTCCTTGTACCATGTAACCTGACAGTTTAAGAAGGGCAGAACTCCTGTTGCTCTCTCCTTTCACCTCCTGTAGGGCCAATCATGTAGCAGTTGCATAATAATAATAATAGTTGGTGAGTCAAAGGCAACATTCTTAGACTTATCGTATGAGCTGTACACACTCCCTGGGCTTCACATTTTCTGGATTTGCATACCTATGAATTGCCTACCTATTCCTTAACCCTGGTATATTTATATTAGGTATGTAAATTAGGTATAATTGCATTACTTAAGTGCATTATTTAATAAGATAATTCTATTAATCTTTCTGTCTGTCTGCAAGTTTTGGCATCATAGTGTAATAAAAAATGCATGAGCTTTCAGAATCAAAAAGATGTTAAATTTAACTTCTGACTCCATGCCTAACCGGCTATGTGGCATTCACTTCAAAAACTAAACATTTCTGTGGTCTTTGCAAAGAATATGGAGATGAAAACCACAATCTTGACTATCTAGAGATTTATACTCTAGTAAAGGGGAATAGAATGTGAAAAGAAATTCATTCAAATACAGAGATATAACCTTAAAAGTACGTACAAAGTACAGAATGGCACAGAAGAGAGAAGATTTAACTCTATCAGGGAAGGATAGTGGAAAATTCCAGAAGAGTCAGCACTAAGGGTGGGTGATAAGGGATAGACAGAGCCAAAAGACAAGCACCTTCAACTTCCCGAGTCTCGGTTTCATTGTTTGTAACATAAAGATAATTATATCTGCTTCAGGGTCTTTATAAGTGCTAAATGAGATAGGAATATACCATGTTTATCACAGTGTTGGACAGGTGATAGACACATGATTAAGTGTCGCCTCCTTTCCAATTCCTTTAAAGGACAAGGGCTGTGTCATTAATAATTTTTTATACATTACCTATTATAAGGCCACAGGAGAATAAGAGGATGAGGGATTTTCATAGATTACAAAGAGAGTTGACTTATTCCCTTCCTCAGATACTCAAAGAAAATTTTTAAATTCTTTGTACATTGTAAATTCTCCAAGGAAGATGAGCAGGTTCTACATTCCATTTCAAAATGTTGTGCAGATATTTTTATCAGAAAAAAAGGCATTTTCCTCACAAGGCTTCCATGACCTTCTTCTTTTTCTCCCCCAAAAAAGCAAAGAATATACAACCTGAACATTCTACTGGGTTTGCTTTCTGTTCCACTCGGTGACAGCAAATACAAGAACAGAATAGAAAACCCTGAAAAGTAAGATCAAATCCCAAGTGCTTTACACATCTCTCAGAGCCTCTGTGGAGGATTCTAAAGATTGACTCTTCAGTTATTCAAACGGCTGCACCCACTGCCCTCTGAGAGCCCCAGACTCGGACCATATTCGGCATCTTTATCCCCGAATGTCCCTTGTCATCAGGATAAGTCTTTATTTCTCTTTGTAAAGTGACAGCAGAGATCTGGGAAGATGAAGAATCTTTCCCCACTGAGCTTCAAATAACTCACTTCTAAAGCACTTCCATAATTCTCACTGTGGCCATGAGGTTGTGAAGTCTCATTATCTCTGACCTTGGTCTTTCTCAGCTCCCACGACCCATGAGAAAAAAGGTCAGTGGCTGACATTCTTTCATTTAACCAGCATTTACTGAGCACTTGCCTGGTGCCAGGTATGGTGCCGGGCTGTAGAGATTTATCAAGGATTTATCCACTCAATAAATAACAGGATAAATATGATCCGGTAGTATTCATTTTAATAGTCTTATTCTCTTCTTTTTGGAAGGTGGTTCACATAGTGAAAACATATTTAGCAAACTTTATATTATGTTAGGCATCTCTACCACTCCAACTCTTAAGGAGTCTCTGGATCTCATAATATGAAATCCAGAGCAACTCTCTAACATGGCTCCAGTCTTGACATGCAGGGATATCTTGAGCTAAAGTTCAGTATGAGATCATTTCTGTCATTAGTGAAAAGATCTGTCTACAGTTTATTGTATTTAGCTTACATTAAAAAAGAAGAAAATAGGGGCCGGCTCGGTGGCATAGTGGTTAAGTTTGCGCGCTCCACTTCCTTGGCCCTGGGTTTCACAGGTTCAGATCCTGGGCGTGGCCCGACGCACTGCTTGTCAGCCATGCTGTGGCAGCATCCCATATAAAGTAGAGGAGGATGAGCATGGATGTTAGCCCAGGGCCAGTCTTCCTCAGCAAAAAGAGGAGAATTGGCGACAGATGTTAGCTCAGGGCTGGTCTTCCTCACACACACACACACACACACACACACACACACACACACACACAAAGCAGAAAATACCCACTTGACATGCGAATGAACCAAATATTTCATGATTAGTGGAGACTGCAACTGACCTTGCAAATTACACTCTTCACGTCTCACAGGGAGTTTATTTTACAAGAGTGTTCAATGGCTTTTCTTAGATTTGATGTGAATACACACAAACATAAACAAGAAGTTACACACTTTATATCCATCTTTTCCTCTTTACATAGCACTGAATCAGTAGTGAGTACAGTATGGTGACTGAGGAAATTCACTGGATTAGTTGGCTAGAAAGGGCCGGCTATTCAACTTGGGAGATTCAGAAGAGTTAAGGAATAAACTTGAGCTTGACTTGAGATATCAGCATCTACAGTATGAAATACAAGGTGTCAGATGATGGCAGCTGGGGACATGTGAAATTTGGCCAAGCTGTAGAACCAGGATATCCTGAGGTAATATCTGGAAAACAGAAAGCAGGGCCCAGCCTCCAGGGAAGGGGTTTGCAGGACCAAGGTGAGGGTGCCAGACCCATAGCAGCAGGGTTTTGGTACCAGAGTCCTTTCTCAGGGTCTGAAGACAAAACCTGAGGCCCTGACAGGAGCCAGTCTCGAGGCACAATCATACCTGGGAGTGGACAGAAAATTGCCATGTCCTAGGCTCTGGAAAGTGCCTGATTCTGCTCTTAAACATGCACAGGAGTGTCTGGTGTGCATCCACAGACTATATAAATGGCATGCTTTATTGGAGAGAATCACTTCTTCTTCTTCTACCGGGCCAGATTCTCAGAGGGTCAGGGATGAGTCAGGGCAGAAACAGCAGAGTGTGTGTTGCTATTGGGGCTGGGTGGAGCTGACATATATTATCAGTGTTTTATAGATGAGAGAAAGGAGGCTTAGAAAAATTGTGGAACTTTCTGAGTTCATGTAACAAGTGGTCCAGACACTATTCTGAGTTTATAAACTTGCCTGCTATGCAATTTTGCCTCTCACTTGTGCATACATATGTGCAATTATTATGTAGGTATACCTACCCTGGCACACAGCATACACTCCTTAAATGATGGTATAGTGAATCAATTTTGATATAATTTTGAATTTAGCCTGTGTGGAATAAAGGTAGCTATTCATTCATTCATTCAATAGGTAGCTATTGAGTGCCAACTATATGCCTGCACCACACTGGTCTTTGGGTATACAGCAGAAAACAAGGCAGAAAACGTACCTGCTCTCACAGAACTTACATTTGTGTGTGGAGAGGAAGTAATAATCAAGATTCAAATAGTTTAACAGTATAATTTCAAATAATATGCATGCTTTGAAGACAATAAAATACAGTAGTGTGATAAGAATTTTGCCTCTATATCTACATAGTCAATTATGACTAAATACAGATAAATAAAACATCAAGGGGACTAACTCTGCCTTCAAGATATAATGATATATCTACCATTTATTTTTCTTACCCTAATCACATTTTCTGGTTTGGCTGCTATATCACCTTCTCTTTCTGTTGATCCTAAAAATATTCAAGTTATTTGACGAAAATGTATCAATAACATTTAATTTTCATCAGCAATATATTTGAAAGATCTATAATAGCTAAAATGAACAAGTGGAGAAAGAGCAGTAGGATAAGCTTTGGGGTCCAGGCCAAACTTTCCCCTTCAGAGCATTAGGTTATCCAACGCCAACGTATGCTTTGTGTATAGTCGGTGCTCAATAAAAATTCCTTTCCGCTGCACCAAAAGAATAGTGAAAAATAGTACATTATTCTCCTGGATATATCCATGGCTCTTGACCTTGTGTTATGCACAGATTAGGTTCCAAAATACGTCAAAACTTTAAGTTCACAGATTTCTTTATCAGCCCCTTGCACGTATCAATTTAAGATCAACATGACCTAGGAATCACTAGAAGGTTATCGCAAGTAAAGATGAGCAGCTTATTGAAAGCAGAAATTTGATTTATAGAAAAGGGAATCTTTTTGCAATATTCTAATTTCTCTTCTTCTAATGAATGAAAGAATAGACAAATTCAACCTTTAATTCTAGCTTGGAAACTCATGTTGATAAGTTATTAATGTCACCAAGCCTCGCTTCTTTTACTTGTGAAAATAAAAAGGGATGCCTAATTGCTTTGAGGTTCAAAAGTAATTACATACTCATGTATACTCACATATATAAAATATACAGCACAATGCTTGGTACACAGTATACATTCAATAAACATTTGCTTCTTCTGCAAGGAGTTCTGGCTTTAATTTCACACAAGTCACAAAGTGAAACTATAAAGATAAAAATAAAGAATATAAAATTTGAAAATATGTAATTTGCTGAAAGTACAAGAACCATTAATTGTCAGTGATGGTTCTCATTAAACTAGCAGCATATGTTGCTATTATAAGGATGTTTGTCATGAGCTCTTGAGAGGTCTATTAACAATGAAATCCTATTATTCCAGATGTTTCACATCCATGTAATACACCCACAATAATTAATTTCATATGGGCTAAATTCATAAATCTAGAAAACTAGAAAGACACGTTACTCACCACAGAAGGCATCTTGTATTCTATTTATAATCAGCCTGAAATGCTAAAAGATACCATTAATTACAGGGAAACCCACTATCATTTTTCATTATCTCTAGAATGGACTTTGAATTTTAAAATAATCCTTTACCATTATAAACGCAGCATCTGAACAAACAAAGGGAAGAAAAAAGTAGCTGCCACAGCTGCTGCCATAGTCACTGCCACTCCTCCTAATGGCATTATTGTTACTGCTTGCTGCTGCCTCCCCCAGCTGGCATTGGCCCCGGTTCCACCTTATGCCAGGAACTGTAGGAGGTGGGTTACATGGATCATGACTTATCTTCACAAAATCTCAGTTAGTTTTCTCATTTTATAAAGTCTTCCCTTTATAGAGGATAAAGGTTCAAAGAAGTTAAATAACTGATCCAAGGTCACTGCTCCTCAATATTAGAGATAAGATTTGAACTCAAATCTCCAACACCAAAACCTGCTCTCTTCCCACATTACCAAGCTGCCTCTCCACAGCAATAATAAAAGCTTTCATTTATTGTATGCCTGACCCCACCTGTCAGATAGTCTGAGATGGAGAATGATAGAAAGGGGCCTCTCCAACATAGAACCTGAAGGTCAACTACTGCAACTTCCACTCAGTGCCGTAATCCCCTTCACCTAAGGCTTAACAGATAACTCAATGGTCAGTCAGCACTCATTAAACCCTGCACCTCTTGAAAGCAGAGATCCACTTCTCTTATATTCCTGGCACCTGTCACACACTCTGGTATATACAGAGTCAATGTTTACTAAATGGCTATTTATCACATGGCTGGAGAGCATGCAAATTTGGGCTATAGAAGGATAGTAACTCAACAGGTGAGATTTCAAGTTTATGGTATTGAGGATTAACCATGGGTGAAGACGGCAATCAGAAGAAATCATTTATTGCTTTCAAACTGGAGATGGAACCTGCTACAACAGCAACCGAATCGCGTAAATAATAGCTATGTTAACAGTTAATATTTGCTGAGAACAAGCTATGTGCCCGTCACGATACTAAGAAGTTTGAATGCTCATAACAACTGTATGAGAGAGATATTCTTATTATCCCTGGGCACAAAGAATTTAAATAGGAAAGATCACACAGCTAGTAAGATGTGGAGTCAGGATTCAACAGCAGCCATCTGGCCCCAGAGCCTGCTCATCACCACTACACTACATGCCACCTGTGAATTCAAGCTAAACTAATGGGATACTGTGGAATTGGGAGTTATCTATTTGTAGCTTGCTTATTAAATGTTCTTATACCACGGAAAAATTAGCTGGAGAACTAAGCTGTCTGTGCCTGATTGTAGGAGTCAGGAAAAGTCAGGGGGAAAAAGACACCATTGGAGAAACTGGAGAGGCTGGATGCTACACACCACACTGCTAGAACGTCTGACACACACTGTCACCTTTCATCTTCACTTGAACTATGGTTGGTGGCAGTGTGATGTTCAGAGCTTTGGCTTTCAAGTCAAAGAGAGCTGAATGCAAGTCCAGTTCTGATGCTTTTAATTGTGGGGCCTGGGCTCATCTATTACCTTCAAATCCTTCACGTGTGAAAGGTACATAGTTATAACACCTACATCAAAGGACATTGGAAAAGTTAAACAGGATAATACATGTAAACTATTAGTACAATTCCTAGAATATGCTTACATGTGCATATAAATATTATCGATCATATCTGTATCCTTTTACAGATGAGACATCAGAGGGTCTGTGATATCAACTAGATGCTCAGTCAAGTTTGTGGAATGAAGGAACGCATGAATGAATAAACAAATGATTGGAGAGAAAGCCACAGGTGTTGAAGAAATCTCTCCTCTTTTTTATCTCCAAGCAGTGGCAGCAAATACGGAACACCTATTCTTTCAGTAGCTTCAGAGAAACAGTCATTTGCACATGTTACAAAGCCTCCCAGGTCCTGTGTCCAGTGCTAGTCCTGATCACTTGTATGCTCTGGGCAGATCTGCCCTCTCCTCCGCCTCCAGCCAGGGCCAAGGAATGTTGAAAGTGGCAGGAATCTATTTCTCTCAACTTTATGTGATACAAAAGAAAGTGAAATGAAGACAAAGAACCCAAGCGTCCATTTTCCATCTCTACTTTCAGGTTTAGAACATTTTGCCGTGAGAGTGCTTCTAGTAACTACTGCCATTATGACATTTGTTCTTATGACTTTATAAGTCACAAAGACTTTTTGTGTATATTCTCTGGTATGATTCTCACTATCATTCTGTTGGTTAAGTTGATGGGGTGTCAGTATCTTTCTTTCATGATGTGGAAACTGATACTTGAAGCTTTTGCAAGAATTGACTCAAATCATATAAACACAAGAGGCAGAGGAAGAATCTCATTCTTTCTCTTACAACCTTCCACAGCTTCCTACCGGTCTCAGAATGAAATCTGAACTTCTTTCCATGACCACCTGTATGATCTCACTCCTGCTAACTAGTCTAACCACATTTCAGGCCACTGCCCTGCCTCGCTCATCGTGCTCCCACATAATGGGCTTTCCTTTAAAGGAAGAAAGCACCTCAGCTCTTTCCTGTCTCAGGTCCCACATAAGGTCTGAGGCCACAGTGGTAACCGATTGGCAGAGTCCTAGGCAGAACACATCTGGATGTACAGGAGGCAGTGGGGCACAGACTCCACGCAGAAGTTCTGGAGAGTTCTGCTCTGGAATTCTAGTGAGGCCTCTTTAGATCCCAAACGTGGGATCATTGAGGAGTACTAAGCAGATTATCTAGGAAGTTAGCATGAGACAAATAAAATTCGATGGTAATTTCATTTGAAAATTGTAATGCAAAGACCTAGGGAGGACAACATTATTCAGGACTTAATGTGTGATGTCTTCTTAACTTTATAAATGAATTACCTTAGAGAGCAATAGAGTTGACGAGATAAAAATAACTTGCCCAAGGATGCATAGTTTCTAAGTGGCAAGTTTGTGTTTAAACCCAAGTGTGTTAGATTCTACTACACATGCCATTTGTCCTCTAAAAGGATGACTTGATGCTACATTACCAGGATTACTGTACTAGAGAAATTTTAATTTCTTCACTAAGGACAAGATGGTTCAAGACATGGGAATGGTGCTAAACATGAAGGGGGAGTTAGCTGGCCCTGAGACTGGGAAACACAGCTTGGAGGACTGAGAGAAGGGGGTGCTTGATAGAGAATGATTTTAGATACACATTATTTGTAAGATAAAATTATGGAAAAATAGTATTTGAATCAAATTGTGCATTTCCACTAGTTTTAATTTATTATGAATTAATAAAAGATATTTAATAAAAGCTTTACCTATCTTCAATTCTACTATTTCAGTTGTTGAAAACAAACAGTACAATTAAATTATACCTTAAAGACTTGTCTTCCAAAGATGATTTACAATGGATTTTTTCAGGGTTTTATGCTAACAAAATCTACTCCCTGTGATATGTGTGTGAATAAAACATTCTGAAAAACAATGTGGAATAGACAATGTCTGGACTACAGAATCAAAAAGCCTGGGTTGAGTCTGACCTTATATGTTTGCTAAGTATTCTTAGAACATTTCAGAATCTACTTCTTGTTTTACTCATCTGCAAAACTGATGAAATTGTAATATCTATTTGCAGGACTACTGTTAAAATAAAAAGAAATAGCACACATCTAAATATTTTCTATTAAATGTTTTAATCCAGCACGTCTATGCATATGACAAAAGGAATAAATGAGTGAATAAGCCCATGCAAACTTTGAGATCATTTTGAATAATCTTACCAATGCATGCTTCATTGATGGTGTTTTTATTTTAGAGGTAATTCACTACCCACATTAATTCTAATTATGCTTCATATTGCTCTGCAAGAATAAAGGATCACTATTGTTTACTGATAACGGTCTTTTAAAATTATTAGAAAACAATGTAAAAATGATTAAAAAAAACTATGCTCACAAAAACTGTCACCTGATCGCATCAAGTTTCTGTGCTTATTTAACCTGGTTTAGTAGAAAATGGTAGGGTTCAAATCACAAAACCTTCCATTTTACACTTTTATTGTAAAAAAAAATTCCCTTTTGCCTCATTCTTTTCTTTTTAGGACTACCTCAAACTCTCATTTTCTTCATAAATGCATTTGGAAATGTGAAGCCTTTTTTCACACGCTACCTGATTTTTAAGATTTCATAAAATCACTTAAAATCCTTATTAGCTCTGGGTATTAGTTAGTCCATTCCATACAACACAACATTTTCTCTTAACCCTGTTGTGTGAAATACTAGAGAAAAAAAAAAGGCAATGCTTGCATAAAGCTAATATCTGTTCTTTGCCATGACGCCCAGGGACACCGCAGAGTCCACAATTACCTGAACACAAGATTCTCATGTCAAAGAGCTACAAGTAGTTTATGTTCATCCCAGTGTCAGGATATACTTCGTGGAGGGGAAAGGTGCAACCCAACCTAATTGAGAAAGGAGGTGAGAAAAAATATTCAAGAAAAACTTAGGCAAACTTACAAATATGGATGACACATTTTCCATTTAATGATCTCGATATTTTCCTGTTCTCATTTTTCTCTTTCTGGGGCCATTTGATTACTATCTATGCACCAAGACTACCCCAGGACCTGGAACAATCCTAAGTAGAATAGGTTACATTTGCAAAGCATTAGTTGGGTTGGGATAGCTCAACATCAGATCAAAGATTCTTTGACCCATATCTTAAAAGACTCAGTTCATAACTGGCTCTATCCTATGTGAATAAACTACCCATCTCCCTAGTTTCCCCAAGATTGAAACTAAATCAGTCTTGTGAATAAATTCCTTCTGTGATGTTATGCCCTAACTTTGATAACTGCTCACCTGATCTCAAGTTCTACTCATTCACCTAATAATCTCTTATTGAATATCTGTATTGCCAGAATAATTATTAGGCATTCTGATACGGAGATAAATGAAAATAGCCATGGTGCTTGTGCTCTAGTTGGGAGAAACACGTGTTTACCATCCAGGTTTAAATAGAGCATGCTCTCTGGAAGTATAGAGAAGGAAGCAAGTAAGGCTGGCTCAGGAAGTCAGGAATGACTTCTCAGGCAACAGAAACTTGGGTTATGCCTTGAAAGGAGGAGCCAGATTTTGATGCGTCTCAAAGGAAAAGCAGAGTAAATAGCACGTATAAAAGCAGTGGAAAACAGAAGTGAGCCTGGAGTACAGGTTGCCTTCAAGTACTGGGATGGGATGATGGCAGGACCATAACAAAAGATCTCTCTAGGGAGATAGATTGGGACAAGATTGCTAAGAGTTTTTAATGCCATGCAAGAGTTTGGTGTTAAAACTGCAGGTTGATGGTTCCAGCAAGCAGTACATCAGGATTACCCGGGAAATGTATTCAATACAAATTCCTGGTCTCTTCACAGATGCTGAACCAGTATTCCTGGGGTATGCCCAGCACCTTCGTTTTTAAGGAGCTCCCTGGTGATACTAATCTGTGGCTGGATTTTAGGCCCACTGGGGTAGGCAATGTTGTACCCCTAACCTAGTTCTGGCAAGGCAGAAGTCTTGGATTATTCTCTTTAGTTCCTGCCAGGGAATGACATTCTGCCTCTGAACACCAGCCACAAAGACACTAAAGTGCTCTCCATTGAAGTTGCTCTCCAAAGCCACACAGGTTTTTAGGGAACAAGTGGAAAGCATAATCCCGTACTCCTGAAATCCAGTCCATATTTTCACCTATTCCTTTTCCCTTTGCCTTGTGTAGATGGTACGAGCAAAATATGGTCTGCCAAGGAGGAGAGTCATCAAATTGTTTTAATGTGTATAGGGGAATATTATCCCAGAGATAAGATGGGTCAATAACAGGCACCCTAAAATACCTTCCTTCATAGTATATTTCTCTTTGTAATATCACTGTTTATCTTTTTGTCCTTTTTCACTGAGAGTTGAAAGTCCCTTGAGGGTACAAATGTTTTATTTATAATCTTTATATATCACTATATAACACAGAGCCCAACCTGCAGTAGATAGTAAGGAAATGCTTATTGATTACGTGAATAAACTAGTTCCAATAATTCTAATCACTTATAATGCTGTTTAATAGTTAGTTTTCCATCACTTATCTGCCTACCCCATCCCCACCCAGACTGTGAGATCCTCAAGGGAAGGGACCGTATCTCATACTTTTCTGCAACCCTAGCATCTGGCCCAGAGTCTGAGATGAAGTAGGCACTTAATACATGCATGTTGAATAAATTAATGACATGCAAAGAGCTTTTCATTCATGTTTAAATTCAGAGTTGAATCAAGCTGTAGGTTCTTTCTTGTTGAATTCTTCCCTCCTCAGCCTAGAGAGACTGTGTGCAGAAACAAGATTTTAAACGCTGGCAGACTTCTTTCCTCATGACCTTTCCTCAAACTGAGAAGTTGAGGTTTTCATAAGCTAGGCTTGTCCCATGAGATTCCCGAAAAGGTCTAGGTGGGGCATCAAGTGAACGTGTGGGTGTCTTCACAGAGAGATGTATGGGGCAAGAAGAGGCAGGGAGTGACACAGATGTCATTATGAACACAGAAGTCCCTGGGGCTAAAGCAGGCAAACTCATCTCCAGCACCTCCGGCGTGGGTTATTTCAAACAGTGTTGACAGCCTCAGCCATCTGTGAACAATTCAGTCATGCCTAACTTCTCTGACCTTTTTAAGTGCCAGGTACTCCTTTGACCATATCTGTCAAACTTTGGCAGCATCTTGACTCAGGGTAAGCAAATGGCTGCTTTCAAAGAATCTAATCACATCCATGTAACAACAGCCTCATCTATTCAAACACAGTACCCCAGCTCCAGGGGAATTTTTTTTTCATCATTGTACAGAGACTAGAAGGGTGGTATTAGGGTGGTTGGATGGAATTGTGAGGGAGGAACAAATAAAGAATAGCCAGGGAGACCTAGTTAAAAGAACCTAAGTATATGGGGGCATTTTTCTGCCCGGAGCACAGAATTTTATGCATAATAAGGTGAATGCCTTATTTTGTAAGTTTTTAAGACCAAACACTTTGTGCCTGAGAAATGCTCCTCATTCATTCATACATCCATGAAATATTAAGTACTATATAGATGCTACAACAAATAAGAGAGCAAGACATGTCTCTAGAATTTAGATTATTATAGTCCAATGCGCGAGTGATTGTGATAAGGACCGACCACTGTAATAGCTAAGATAATATGGGACAGCATAGGACGACAATCAGCTAATGCTTCATGGTGTGGCAGGAGTCAGGGTTGGGGTCAGTACTCGGAGAATGCTGCCAAGAGGAAATGGTCTCTCTCCTAAAACACGAAGAACAGGTGGACATTTTACAGTTGGAGAAATATTTCAGGCAAAGGAATCAGAATACACAAAAGTCTAGAGTTTTGAGAGCCCACAGTCTTCTTTGAACTGAAAATAGTTCACTCTGGCTAGAACAATGAATGTGAAGTATATCCGTGGGAGGGAGGAGACAGGTAAGGGAGGATGGAAAAGAGAGAGGTGGGACTGGAGCCAGTGACGAAGGGACCTGCACTGCATGTGAGGGAGTATGAACTTTATCCTGGGAGCACTTGGAAGCTATGGAAGGGCTTTAGCCAATTGAGTGATGTGATCAGATTTGAGCTTTAGAGAGAATGTCCTGACAGCTGTGGAAGAAAGATGACAAACAAGAGGTTTAGGGACAAGTGTCAGTAGTCCAAGTGAGAGACAATGGCTTCAGTGAGGGTGAGGACAGAGGAGATGAACAGAACTGGTGTATTTGACTTATATTCAGGCAGTAGAAAAGATAGGACTGAATGATTTGGTGTAGAAGGCAAATGAGAGAAAACAAGGATGGTTCCTGGGATAATGGCTTGATCTTCCTTTGTCCTACGAAGATTGGTTGGGTCAGCACAGGAAGTGTCCCACTCACTCCTAGACAAGGGCTCCATGTTCTAGTGGGGAGAGATCAGAAGTTAGTGTCCAAAGTACACTTGAAATATACCCACATATTAATTTTAGATATTTTTTATATGGCAAGGTGAGGGTGAAGAAAATTGTCAATTTTGCAATTATTTTTCTGACTTTAAAAGGTCTCAAGAAGAAAAATTACTTCAATTTATTATTTGGGAATTAACGATATTGGTTAAGGAGAGCTATTCACTCTAAGTGAACAAAACTTATTTTTGCAAACATCATTATCATGGATGAATAGGTGAGAGATACATCTCCCTTTTAGGGAGATAAGTCCTAAAAACAATCTCTTCTTGGGATGTGTTTCCTCTTATGGGAGCTCTACATGCTTAGGAGGGATAAGAAACACAATTTGCAGCCTTCATAATTTTACCAAGTTTTTGTTGTTCTCTTTCTTTTTTGTTTTCTTAGCACAGAGACAGACAGTGTAAACATTAAACTTATCCTGGTTAAAACTGAGGTATAATTTTTTTTAAAAGACTAAAGTAACTTTACAAAGCTGTGAATTTGACCCTGACCACCATCACCTGTGCTTTTGAGCGAAGTCAGTTTCATTGCTGGATGCTCTTCATTTTTTGAAACACGAGTACTACACGTTGCAGTGTGCATCGGATGAAACAAAGTATATGAAGACACTTTCAACTATAATCATAATTTATAGTGTTCTCATTACCCATTGTGAATAGAGGTCAGAATCAGTACATTTGAAAGGCAAAATGAAGGACCCAGAATTTGTATGTGAACACAGGAATTTAGGTAAGACGCACAGTATTTCTTTTCTCCTCCAAAAGAGGAAGTTTGCACATTGGCTGCATGGTCCTAAGTACACCAAGGTCATCAGCTTGGGAAGAGCAGCAGTAAGAAACTTTAGAAAGCCTCTGTTTTCGTGCAGAGTATTTCGCTGTAAAAACACAGTACAAGCTATCTTAAGAAAAGCTTTTTCAAATGTGTTTCAAGTCTCCTAAATTTCCTGCATATAAATGTTGAATACCTCCAAACTGTCAATCAATCTTGTTTTTCAGTTAACTTAGAATAAAATGATAATGAACTTGCATTTAGTCGGAGCCTTAGACAGAATGAGAGTAATTAGACTTGGAAAAGACCTATTAGGACATCCGATTTCATCTCGGCCCAGAGAGGACTGTTTCTCCCGAGAGTTCACTATTACTGCATCCTGACTAGTTTTAAAAGTCTCAAGGGAAGAAACATTTACTCTGTTCTTGGAGGGTTATTTAATTACAGGCTTAAGAGGAAGGAACGCCCACCTAGAAATCAGGAAGCACGGATTTGGTTTGATTTTGTCATTTATTAGTTTGTGACTTTGAGCCCGACACCTAGGCTATCTAAGCCTCAATTTACAAAACGGTGTCAAACTTGGATTGTGCTGAGAATCAAGACAGAAAACACGGGAAACTGACAGATACAGAGCTTGGAATATCACAGTCACTTGATAAATAAAATTTCTCTCCTTGACAACCCTCCTTGCCAACCACTCCCTCACCTGCTCCTCCCTCACTCCCTCCTTCCCCCAACACTGTTCCTGAGGTACGTATACTTTCTGGATTTGTGGGGGAGGATGTTGCTGCTTTTCTTCTTTCTAGGTCTCCATGTGATTCAGTTTCCTAGTGCTACCATACCAGACTACCAAAAACTGGGATACTTAACAGAAATTTATTCTCTCACAGTTCTGGAGGCTAGAAGTCTGAGATCAAGCAGGGCCATACTCCCTCTGAAAACTCCAGGGAGAATACTTCCTTGCTTCTTCCTAGTTTCTGGTGGCTCCCAGCAATCCTCTGCATTCTTTGTCTTGTAGCTGGTTCCCCCCTGTCTCTGCCTCGGTCTTCACATGGCCTTTATCCCTGTGTGTGTGTCTTTGTATGTCCTCTGCTTTCCTGATAAGGACATCAGTCATTAGATTTACGGTTCATCCTAATCCAAAATGACCTCATCTTAATTAATTATATCTGCAAAGATCCTATTTGCAAATAAGGCCCCCTTATGAGGTTTCAAGTGGACGCAAATTTTGGGGGGACACTATTCAACCCACTACACATTTTATCAAGTGTATCCTCAGCCAACTCCTCAACAGAGAAGCTTCTTCCATTTTAAGATGCACTGCAGACTCTAACAAGTCATAACCCTGATGGTGGTGACTTGGTTAATAATCAAACTTTCTCTTTCCACTCAGCTTTCGGTATTTTCCCCAATATTTTCTCATTAGTTTCATCAAAGAAAATTATGACCACTCTGACTCAGTTGTACTTTTGTTTCTCTGAAGATCCTGCATGCTGGGAGAGAGAATAAAGGAAAGATGAGAGATTTCTATTAAAAGATAGAGAGGAGGGCCTGAGGCTGTGAACAGTAGAAATGTGCTAAGTTCCTCTGTACCATTCTATAAGCTTCGGAATGAGAAGAGTTAATATGAGTCCTTGTTCCATCCTGTGGTTCTGCTGAGTGACATAAGCAAGTTATTCAATCTTTCTCACCATTGCCACCTCCCCCTTTAAATGTAAACTGGAGGAAAAAATAGCAAGTGTCTTGCCCAGTACTCAAGGTTGTTAGGAAGGCAGTATGACATGACAAATGAGAAAGTAATTTTGAAGGTTAAGTGATATAAGTCAATTATTTTGAAGACTGTTACTGCTGCCCCACTAGATTGTAAATGACTTGAGTACCATGTCTTTCTCATGCTTCTCCTTCCTTCTTTATCCCTTTCTACAGAGCATTCCACTACTGCCTATAATAAAGCTCTACCTATTTTGGGAGCTCAATTTATGTGAAATTGAATTGAATGACTAACTTTCTAAATTCTGGCTTTAATTAACTCTGTTAACGCATATGTATAGGAATATTTTTTCTACAAGTTTTGGAATTCTTTCCCAGTTATTAACTCATTTCTTTATTCTTTTTTTTTTAAATTTCTTTTTATATATGCTGAATGTCCTTTTATCCTTTTCCAAAATGAATACTCAAAATCATTATTTATTTGCAATGAAAACTGCACTAAATAAATTGCTTTCTGTTGAGTTTCTTATAAAACAAATGTGAGAGATAACTTTTGTAGGAAAAAATGTGAGAAATAAGTATTGTATATAAAGCTCTTGCTATGTAACGATAAACCTAAAATACCCCACTAGTCCAGTTCCCACCTTTCCTCCCAATCTCAATAAAAGCTACATTGATATTTCAATCCATTCATTTGGTGGGATCCACAAGGTCATAAGTTAATACACATAAAAACAGAGAAAGGTAATATAACAACCAGAAAAAGACAAATGCTAATTTTCTCATTGTTTGTTAGCATGAAATATCATGATAGGATTAATACTTTTCAACATTTAATTCATACGGATGAATATATTCATGAGCATGTGATTTTGTTATTCTCGAATGAGTCAGTCAAGGTGACATGGTAATTTATTCTAGACAGTATGAGGACTGCACCTCACTTTGGCTGTTATTGTTTGATTTGACAACAGCTGGACCTAGCTCTGGACCTATGCTCTTATTTTTTGTTTTGTTTTGTTTTTTCCTTTGAGCGAACTAAACAATTCATTTATTTGTGATAATCTAAGCTCCCCCCGCCCTCTCCTCTTCCTTTTAACCATTCATTAAATCGGATACAATCTTGGGCCTGTGCATGGAATAGGGTTCTTTGAAAATTTTCATATGGGTTGATTTATTTCTTTATTTTTAATTAAGAACACACATGGGCATTTTCTTTCAGGTACACCTTAACGGAGGTTACTATCATTTATTAGAAAAAGGAGGTTACATGTATTGGTTCTGCTGTTTATTGGCATCTAACTTAATCTCTCTATACTAGTTTTTTCATCGGTAAATGGGGAATAATACCAACTTCATATGGCTCTTAGGAGGATTAAAAAGAAGTTGAGTATTACAGAGGCCAACAGATGTCAATTGAGATGCTTCTTCCACTTAACAGCTGTTGACTCCTGGGAAGTCCATTCACCTCTGAGCCTCATTTTCTTATATTTAAAGTGAAAAATAACAGTACCCACTTCACAGGTGGGAAGATTCAATAGGATAACAAAGAAGATACTTCAATGTCTTCTAAGAATAAAAAATTATTTAAATACTAGGTGAAACATTAAATACTGGGTGAAACATTGAAAAACGTGAATTCAATTCTTCAATCAGGTCTATTTCTTATCTTTGCAGGTGTGTGGGGGGATGGAATTATACTTCCTACCCTAATATTATCTGCTACACTAAAAATTTTAAACTTGTAGATGAAACTGCTCTGATGCTATCTAAATAAAACTATCTTTAAGAAGTAGCATTTTTAAAAAAATATTCTTGAAAGCAAATACACAGAAATTTCATTTCAATGGAAATGTTAAATTTGAAACAATATTCTATTATCTCTGCGGCCACTAGCAGTTTTTGTAGTAAAGGAGGCAACAGTAGAATAGAACCAGGAAAAAAAAAGATGAATACACAAAGACAATAGAGAAACCCAGAGTTATAAATGTGATATAAAGTCATAATGAAAGGGCTAGGTTGCTGGTAATACTAACTCAGCTAATACATCCCATGTTGATTTCTCAGGTTCATTGCCATTAGGGTGTAACTACAGATTACAAAACATTTTGCCCAGAATTCATTTCCTGTAGACTCCTTCAAAACATCTATGAAGATCCTATCTACTGAGGGAAACTGTATAACTGTGTGAATATGTGGGCCCGGGAGCTTTATGCACATGGGGACCAGATTCGATGCCTTGACTGATCCCAGACCATTCAATTTGTGACCCACACGGAGGTGTGAAAAGTAACTGGATACAAAATTGCTAAATAGACTTCAATTCAGATTAACTAAGAGCTTGGAAAAAGAAAAATGGCTAAAAAAATTATGTAATTAGTCAGCTCTCCTAAGGAGACATGTAATTATAGTAATCATAAATCATTTTTCTCTCATAACCATAAATAGAGAACAAAGAGAAACTGACAGACCCTCTTTACCAGTTTTCTCTCTGGTGAGAAAATATTTTTTGACACGGTAACTGTCACACATGATTGTCAGTTGGGGCAGACTCAGGGAAAGAAAGCTATTTTGTTTTAATTTCTGGAAAAGTCAGTTTTCAGTAATTGTCATGAACGTTTTTTGTTAAGCATGAACTTTTCACACTTCTGATAGTTCCCGGGGTGCCTCTGAGGACGGGGGAGGAAGAAAAAGAAACACCTTTGAACTTTGGTATAACCTGTATTCTAAGCCTAAAAATGAGATGTTTGGGGTACAGGTTTTGACAAAGTCAGGTTCTGTCACTTTTTTTCCCCTCTACTGTGGGAATCTGGAAAAAAAAAAATGAAACAAAAACAAATCATTGATAGAACTGGCTTCACTTCATGCTAACCCACTTTTCAATTCCATTACAAAAAAGGGGGAATTTTAGAAACTTAGTCTATAAATATGCTTGTCTATAGATAGAGTTACTTATAAAAAGATGCTTCATATCTGGGAAAATTTGGGTTTTTAAAGACATCTACAAAATTGTATTTTTTGACATTTTTCTCCCAAATATTTTCAGGTTACTTACACTGATATTATAATTTGAATAACTGCATAAAGATCCAGGGTCCTCTATTTCACAGCCTTGACAACATAACCAAAAGAGTAATAAAAAGGAATATAATTTGACACGGCACATCTTTCTTAAACAGAAATATTTGAAATACATTATCGCGCTAAAGCTGATGGGAAGATTCTTTTTGTTTTTGTTTTTGTTTGGCTTGTGTTTTTTGCTTTAACAAAAAAAAAATGAAAGGAAAGAAGGAGAAAACATTCTTTGTCTGACATGCAAAATATTTTTGACAACGAGGGCACCATCTTGAGAGAGTATTTTTTTAATGGCTTTACTCAATGCAAAACCATTAAATTACTCTGGAAATTCAACCTATAAATTATTATGGAAAATGTTTCACTTTGGCTTATAATAGCAAAGCTGCACGTATTACTGCTTTAATGTTAGAAAGAGAATGTGGCAAAGAGGAAATAAGAATCCACACCTTTTCCAGTTAGTGTGAAGGAGCCCAGGCTTGGTGTGGGAAACCAGACAGTCCTACCTGGCTGTCTCGCATTTCCCCTCTTTGGGCTTTTAACTGGCCAGGTAGAACATTAAGGGAAGACCAAGCCTCTACCCCTGGTATCTGGATAGAAACCAGACAGGATCATTTCTTGCCTCCTCCCTCTCCATCAACCCAGGATACGGTCACATTAACTGGGCTGCACAAAGTGATCAGGCAAAACGAAGCCCTAATATTTACTTTTCCGGGACCTCCCCCAGGACTTGTGTACTGCAAGTGCTGCTGATGTGAAGACTACAGTCCTGTGTTCAGGCCAGTGTGGCAGATCCAGGGGAGTCCAGAGTGGAGGCAGGGAGAAGGTGTGAGCTGACCAGAAGTCACGGTCACTCCTCGGAGGTCTGCAGCCCATGGAAGCTGATGGAAGGTGGGTGGGCCAAAGGATGCACCTTAAATCAGGTTTCCCAAAGAAGATTTGAACACACAGATTCTTGGGCAAATGCTATATTTAGGAAGCCCTCCTAGGAGAAACCAGTAAGGCAGTAGAGGAAGCACCAAACGGGAGGGAAAGAAGTCAAGCAAAAGTAGGATTTCAGGCAAAGTTCCACAGAGCATGTAAATTGTAAGCTTTTAAAACTTCATATTTTCCTGATGCCTCAACGTTCCCACAAACAGGCTGTGTGCTCTCCTGTTCTATCCTCCTCTGAGTGTGCCCTAGTGACACACACACACACCAATAAACTCCCCTCACACCTTTTGTTGGTGTACACCACCCTGACCCCCAGTAAAGGTGCTTGCCCACAGTCCTCATTCTCTCTCAGCTCCCCACCTGCTTGGTGGAAGCTGCCTCCTCTGTTCTCCTCCCATATGGCCCCCAGCGTGGCATGCCCTAGCTCCATCTTCTAGGACTTGTGCCTGTAACAAATCTCTTTCAATTTCATACACCTTTCCCTGGTGTGATTTTTTGTCCACACCTGATTGATCATAAAATATATATATATATATATATATATATATATATATTTTAAGTAACATAATTACTCCTTACAACATATAACGTTTCAGCCAATCCCACATAGAAATTCTAGAGTATAAATTATGTACTAACCCAGTGCTGAGGTGAGTGATGGGTTTTCCTACTCCTGCAATTCTCAATCTTTAGCTGTGGGCCACCCAGGCCACTCCCAGGCCCTTCCAGCTCTGTGCCTGGTGGCAAAGAGTCTCTAGTCCTCCAAGGGCTATTTTTAATAGAAGAGCTGCCGATGTTGGCCACAGTTTGATCTAACCAAAAAGAGGTCAAACAATGAGGTGCACCTGCCCAGGTTTCAGTGGTAAATGCCAGCCTGCAAGGCAAGCAGTAAGTGGACCAGGGCCACCTTTCCAGAAGCCAGTGGGTTCCTCATCCAGGGACCCCGAGGTTCCCCTCTGTTATGATTTCACATGAGCCCCACGCCTTTTCCCTCCTGTTGTTTATGCCTTCCCCCGTTTTCTTTTTTTCCAGATAGAAATGGACCCAGCTCCAGGTGATGACCCACGATAGTGTTTTCTGGGAAAGCTTTTGCTTTTCCCAATACAAGAGACAGATGCTTATGGCTCCATCTAACCCCTGTGCCCATTCTTCCTGTTTTGAAATTGTGCTCAGCCACCCTGCAACCATGAGCCCAGGGCCACAAGAGATTCAGAAATACTGACAGTAACATTATTTGAGGACTTAACAAAAGCCAACAGGTGTCAACCTCCTCTCTTCTTAATGTTTGTTTAATTTTGTGATAACCAGCCCTGGTGGTCTAGTGGTTAAGATTCGGGGTTCTCACTGCCATGGCCCGGGATTCATTTCCCTGTCAGGGAAACACATTCCCTGTCTGCCAGCTGTCCTACTGTGGTGGTTGCATTTTGCCATGATGCTGAAAGCTATGCCACTGGTATTTCTAACACCAGCACAGTCATCAACTGTGGGCGTGTTCCAGCGGAGCTTCCAGACTCAGAGAGACGAGGAAGAAGGACCTGCCCACCCACTTCCAAAAAAGTTGGCCATGAAAACCCTATGAAGAGCAGCAGAGCATTGTCTGATATAGTACCTGAATGTGAGAGGATGGCGCAAAAACACCGGGCAGGGTTCCGTTCTGCTGTCCACATGGTCGCTAGGAGTCGGAATTGCCTCTACCCCAGTAACAACAACAAAGTGAACATTTGGAGCTGAAAGCTTCCTAAGATAAACCTATCGATGTTGTGTTAGGGAAAAGAACAGGGGGAGAGGGGATCAATTTGAGAGACTCAGCATTTGTTTTCCTAGAGAGAATCCCTTAGAATTACCTGAAATCACTTTTTAATTTACCCTATTAGATGACTTTTAACCTGGATTAGAATTTCTTAGTTTCTTTTGTTGTTGTTTTAATTTTTTTCCTAACAAAATATTTGGTGGCGGGTTGTGAGGAAAACCAGATCAGGTATTGCATTAGTTTCCTATTGCTGCTGTAACAAATTGCCATATACTTAGTGGCTTAAACAATACAAATGTATTATTTTGCACTTCCCGAGGCCAGACTCTGAAAAGGGTCTCACAGGGCTAAAATCAAGGTGTCAGAAGAACTGTGTTCCTTCTGAAGACTTTAAAGAGAATCTGTTTCCTTGCTTTTTCTAGTTTCTGGAGGTGCCTGCATTCCTTGGCTCAGGGCTTCTTCCTCCATCTCCAGTGCAGCATCTTCAAATCCTTCTCTCTCTCTTCCTCTCTCCCTTTCTTTGACCTCTGCTTCCATCATCATATCTCTTTTCCTGTCTCTGAATCTCCTGTCTCCCTCTTTCCTTTACAAAGACCTTCATCCTTATAATCTTCCCATCTCAAGATCCTTAACTTAATCACATCTGAAAAGTACTTTCTCAAGGTGAGGTCACATATTCACAGATTCTGAGGATTAAGATGCGGACATCTCTGGGGAGCCATTATCTACCACAAGTATACACAACATTTAAAAGCACATTTCTTTTCTCTACAGTAGTAGAAATAGTTTTAGGTGAGCTATATTTAGTATTCCATCACACATGTATTTTATCATTTGAAGGAATTTAATGAACTTTTTACATCTTTTCATAAGTTTGTCCTAAGGTTTGAAGAATTTTTAGTACAATGACATCACATCTACATTGGGATTAAATTCTAAATTCATAAATAAAGTGAAAATACTGCATAATCAAAATTAGTCTTGAAAATAGTTTAATTTATTTTGCTTTTTCTTGTATTTTGGCTGCAGTTCCTGCCCCCTCCACTGCCCCAACACAGTGACAGCCAAGGCCTGGGAGAGTAATGGGATAAATCAAGAGATTCTATTACTCCTTCTGTTTTATGTGCACATTTGTTGGGTTTTTTGAGCATTCGACATGATTTTGCATAAGTTAAAGGTGCATATAATGGAATTCCACTCTTATCTATAGAATATGTAATTTGCATTCAGCATACTGAGTGTGAGTCCTCATCCTGCCACTTATTATCTATAAAATTTAGAATATTGAAACTATCTTACAATCCAGCTATTCCACTGCCCGAGTATTTATCCAAAGAACATGAAAACATGAATGCATAAAGATATATGCACATCTATGCTCATTGCAGCTTTATTCACAATAGCCAAGACTTGGAAGCAACCTAGGTGCCCACCAAGGGACAACAGGATAAAGAAGATGTGGTATATATACACAATGGAATACTGCTCAGCCATAAAAAAGGATGAAATCTGGCCATTTGTGTCAATATGGATGGACCTTGAGAGTATCATGCTAAGTGAAATAACTAAGAAGGAGAAAGTCAAATGCTGTACGATGTCACTCAAAAATAGAAGATAACAACAACAACAACCAAACACATAGAGACAGAGGTGGGATTGGTGGTTACCAGAGGGGAGGGGTAGAGGGAGGAGAGTGAAAGGGATCATTAGGCACATGTGAGTGGTGATGCATTGTACTTAGTCTTTGGGTGGTAAACATGATGTAATCTACACAGAAATCAAAATATAATGATGTACACCTGAAATTTATATAATGTTACAAACTGATGTTGCCACAATAAAAAAATAAAAATAATTAAATTATTGATAAAAAAATAGAGAGAACAGTCCTATCACATGGATCGTTCATGCTACCATATTATAGACACAGCCACCTCCTTCCCTGTCCCCACCCCCCAACGCTTGGCAACAACTAATATTTTCTGCATCTGTATAATTTTGTCATTTATAGAATGCCATATAAATAGAATTATACAGTACAAAATATTACATTATTGAAAATATATATACATATACTAATAGTTTATTGAGAAATAATTTGCATACGATAAAATTCACCCATTTTAACTATACAATTAAATGACACTTTAGTAAATTCAGTTTTGCAACCATCAGCATAATCTAATTTCAGAACATTTTCATTACTCAAAAACAATCCCTTTGCACTTTACAGCCACTCTTGTTCCCATCCTCAGCCTCAGGCAACCACTAATCTACTTTCAATCTTTACACATCTGACATGTTTGGACCTTTCATATAAATGGAATTGTGCAGTGTGTGTCTAGCTTCTTTCACTTACCATAGATATTTTTGAGGTTCACCCATGTTTTAGCACATATCACTATTTCCTTTTTCTTGATGAATAACATCCCATTGTATGATACAACCCATCTTGTTTCTCGATTTACCTGTTGATGGGCATTTGGGTTGTTTTCAGTTTTGGTTATTATCAATGACACTTCTAATGAACATTCACATACAAGTGTTTGTGTGTACATATGTTTGAATTGCTCTTGGACATATTTCTAGGAGTGGAATTACAGGGTCATAAAATACATTTATGTTTAACTCTTTTAAGACACTGCCAAAGGATTCCAAAGCAGCTACATCATTTACCTTCCTACCAGCAATGTAAGAAGGTACAATTTCTCCACATCCTCGTCAACACTTGTTACTATCTGACTTTTTGATTATAGCCATCCTAGTGGGTAAGTGCTATCTTATTGTCGTTTTGATTTGCATTATCCTGAAGATTAATGATGTTGAGATCTTTTCATACGCTTATGAGCCATTTGTTTATCTTCTTTGGTGAAAATGCCTACTCAAATCTTTTGTCTATTTTTTAATTTGGTACTTGTAAACTTTTAATAAAACAACACATAAATTGCAGACTCATCTGAGCAAATGATAGGATCTAATATTAATCTTACTGCCAAAGATATAGTGCCTGGTTTTTAGCATGAGACTTGGGTACCTGAACCCTGATTAAATTGAAATCACCCCCTTATATTCCAGTCTTGTTCAGTTTTCATGTCCTTTGAATTCGCTAATTCTCTGGTTCCTTTATATTACTGGAGCACTCCTCAGATTTGTTTAACTGGGACCTTGAAAACTTTTATAGCATTTCAGCGACATGTCTAGTGTCATTCTTAGTGACAGACAGATAGATGATCCAGAAACAGAACACCCCCGCCTGTGTAACTTCAATCACTTCAGGGTGGAGAGATTGTATCTGTTCCTAATCACTAGGAAAGGGCTCTTCAGGTTTTAACACCTCCCAGAATTATGTTTGCATTATCTTCCCCTCTTTAGCCACTGTGCTTTGGGCTGCCATGCTGCTCTCACAGATTCTTTTTCCTCCCCCACAAGGGAAGGTCGTGCCTTGACCATAAGAACTGGAAGAAAGAAAGTACAGTTAGGGGTCACAGAAGAAATTATACTCTGTTTAGGGGATCAGGCACAGCTTTATGGGTTTCACAGAGTTTGAGAAGGGGTCTGAAGACTAAATATTGTGCATTCCCACAGGCTTCACTCAAGCTCTCAGACCCTCCTCTACACTTCATAAAAGGCACCATAGGAAATGGCCTCTTTTGCTTCACCTCCATCACAGATTAAGGAATAAACCATCTTCCACGACCCAATTCACATCTTGTATCTCAAATTGCTCCCATTTGTCCAGTATTTGATCTTATTATTTGTGGTTCTGGTTCATATTAACTTAGATAAGAGGCAGTATATCATAGTGTTCAGGAGCATGGACTCTGGTCCCAGACCACCTATGACCAATCTTTCTGTGCCTCAGTTTCTCCATCTATAAAATGGGGATAATAATAGCCCTGATTTCATAGGTTTGTATCAAAGAGTATGAATTAATACACACAATGTAGCAGAACGGTGCACATAATTAGAAGTGTGTAAATGTTAAGCCATTCTTCTCATTATGGATCTTCAAACCTAATGCCTGATACTGTTTTCCTGACAATAAATTTTGCTTCTTCTCTGTCAATGAGAATTTCTGCCATTAGCGGAATTGCCCCTGGCTATGATGAATACATAGCCTATTAAATATCACCTCCCCCTGAGAATACAAAAGGATATATCATGTAGTTGTTAACTGGAGAAGGGAGGCTTTGAAATCAACAGACTTGTATCTTTGCAAAATATTATTGCTTTTTTTTTAACCATGAACAATTAACTTAACCTCTCCTTAGGTTTATGCCTTATAGGGTAGTTGTGACTATGAAGAGATGTCTCATTTAAAGTATGCACATAGCATTGTGCTCAAAACAAGTTATCTATTACCATCATCACCACCACCACCACTTTGATGCAACTCCCAATATAAGAAGCAGAGATGGCACACCCTGGTCCCACAGGACTCCAAACATAAAGGACAACAACAAATATAGAAGTTCAGTCATACAGGAGAAAGGAACTAAATGAGGAAAAGAATAAAGGTGGTGAAAGGGCCAAAGGTATCTATTGATCCAATTTGATAAGTCCAGTTTGGCTGGACATTTGACTATAGAAATGTGTCAAATAAACCCTAGTACTATTTTAACTGGGAAGTAAAAAAATGGGATTTATGCTTTAGGAATATAAACTTTGGAGTAAATCAAAGGATGGCATTTTGAGGGGAGGCAAGGGACTAAGATGTAGACACCAGTTAGAAACAACTATTAGAGGAGACAGACAGGACATAACTATAGCCTGCATTATGTGGTTGGCTGTGAATATGGGAAACAAGGAGATATATGTCCCCATATGAGCAATATTGCAGGTGAAATATGACTTGAACTAAGAATGAATATTTGTGCCATAGAGAAAGAAAAAGCAAACATGACTGTGACTTTTTGAGCACAGTTAAATCAAAGAGTTATTTTGAATAGATAGGTTATACATGAGGTTTCTAGGCATAAACAAAAGAACATAGACTTTGAATCTGCCATTTGTTGGTTGCATAAGTTGCTTAAAACCTCTAGACTTCAAATTCCTTGCATGTCAAGTGGGAACAATAACAAGTGCCTTGCCAGGTAATTGTAGAAACTAAATTGAGGGGGAAAAAGCATATTTAGGTACAGCACCTACTACACAACTTGAAACAAAGAAGAAGTACAATTAATGGTAACTATTTAGAACTTCATCGTTGTCATGATAATTATTGTACAATTTGAATTTAAGGAGTATCCAAAATACAAGTGTTGAGCATAGATAGTAGTAGAGTGGGTTTGGGGAAGCAGGAGACAGATTTGGCCTAGAATTGCAGATCTGCAGTCAATGGTATAAAGACTCAATAGCTGATGAGCCCTTCTCCAGTCATGCAGGAAGGAAGTATGGCACAGCAGTTTGGAAGGAAGGCTCTGGAATCAGACATCTGGGTTAGAATCTAGTATTTCCATTTATTAACTGTTGACTTTGAGCAAGTTACACAACCTCTTCACTTCTGTTTCTTCCTCAGGTAAATGCAATCAATGACAGGACCTAACTCATAGGATTGTTGCATGAATTAAATGCAATTATATATGTGAAACATTTAGAATAGTGCCTGACCCTCATTAAATGCTCAATAAGAGTATGTTATTATTATCATTAGTTAATTGTCAAATATTTATTGGGATTATCTTTATATAAGCAGTTGATAGAGAAAATCTGATGAAGACTGATCTTTACCATGCTTAGGGATAAAAAGGAACTTGCAAAGGAGCACAAAGAAACAATCTACTAGGCAGATCTGAGCTGTGTAACAAAGTCTTGTGGGAGAGTGACCCTCACAAAGTAGGGAGTGTTGTTTTGATTAAATATTTCGATGAGATCAAAGACTGATGATTCTCTATAAGACATACATGGTAGGCTAAATGATGACCCTTCAAAGATGTCTATGTGCTAATCTCTGGAACCTGTAAAAGTGCTACCTTACATGGTAAAAAGGACTTTGCAAATGTGAATTAACTAAGTATCTTGAGATGGGAAGATTATCCTGGATGACCTCTGTGAGCTCAATGTAATCACAGGGTCCTTATAAGAGAGAGTCAAGAGGGTTGAAATCAGAGAAGAAGATAATGTGACAAGGGAAGCAAAGGGAGAAGAGGCAATGTAATGTGGAGCCCTGAGTCAAGGAATGCAGGCAGTTTCTAGAAGCTGGACAAGGTAAGGAAACAGATTCTCCCCTAGAGCCTCCAAAAGGAACCAATCCTGCCAACACCATGACTTTAGCCCAGTGAGACTCATTTTGGACTTCTGACCTCCATAAGTGTAAGATAATAAACTTTTGCTGTTCTAAGCCACCAAACTCAAGGTAATTTGTTATAGCATCAATAGAAAACTAGTACAACATGCTTATTATGAGATCACTAATGATTTTATAAAGAGTAGTTTTAGAAAAGTGATGATTGCAAAAGCCAAGAGACAAAGAATGAAGAAGTGAGTGGTATAATGCTGCAATGAATGGATAAAGAAGATGCAGTATATACATGCAATGGAATACTACTCAGCCGTAAAAAAGACAAAATTGTGCCATTTGTGGCAACATGCATGGACCTTGAGAGTATTATGCTAAGCAAAATAAGTCAGATAAAGAAAGACAGATACAACATGATTTCACTCAGATGTGGAAGATAAACAAATACATAGACACAGAGAATAGATTGGTAGTTACCAGAGGAGAAGGGGGTGGGAGAGGGTGAAAGGGGTAAAGGGGCACATGTGTGGTGACAGATGGAAACTAGACTTTGATGGTGAACATGATGCAGTCTATACAGAAGCTGAAATATAATAATGTACACCCAAAATTTACACAGTGTGATAAACCAATGTGACCTCAATAAGATAATTAAAGATAAAATAAAATTAAAAATGAGTTTGTATATGAAGGAAAGAAGTGGAGGAGTCAGTCAGAGATCATTAGTGATGTCATTCCTCTTACGAGCCCCTAATTTAATTCAATGTACTATTCTTGTGTCCTGCTCTATGCAAAGTGTTCAGTTACAAAGATGTATGAGATGATTTTTCCCTCAGGAAATTTAGTCTAGTAGGGGAGTGATTAAAGTGTAAAACTTAAGTGATGAATCTGTTCAGATCGTCATAAAAAAATACAAAAGAGAAAAGACATGGTTCATTTTGATTAGGAAAAGGAGAGGCTTGGAAAAGACTTCACAATAAAATATCCTATAATTTGTGACTTAACTGAAGAGTAGACATACCCCAGAGAAAGATCTGAAAGCACAGAACCACAGACTTTAGAAACAAATGAGTTGTGAAAAGCATAAGGACATTGGGGGATTGGCAAGTTACTTGGCATAAGTGGAAATTAGAGTGCATTAAAGGTAAGTGCTAAAATTAGGATAATACACTTTGAACTGAATTGAGAACTTCCCAAATTTATTTCTGACAAATCTACTGCTCTCCGTCTCCACTCATACCATGTTATTCCAAGCACCATTACCACTTATAACAATCCTTCAGTAGTCTCCATTCCTTGCTGCATTCCATCCACATGGGCACTATATTTCTTCCTTTTTTCATTGAACACTCCTAAATCTTTCTTCTTTATGGCTTTTGTCCTTGCTATTTCTTCTGCTTGGAACATCTAGCCCCATGATGCCCACAAGGCTTACCCTTCTTATTAGTCAGGTCTCACTTTACTACAGTGGTCTTCCTTGGCTACCTTGGATATGGTGCTTAGACACTCCATATTGTACCACCATGTTTTATTCTAATCTTTTCATTCATTACTGTCTGAAATTATCTTGTCCATTTATTTACTTAATTGCCTATACCATCTCACTCCCAAATCTTGCAAAGGTCTAAGCTTCTTCAATGTGCATGATATTAGTCGTGTCCATTGTTCTAATTCTAATGTCTGGAACAGTGCATGAGACATATTAGGCACTCAGGGCATATTTACTGAATGAATTATGGGGCCCTTGCCATGCAACATGGTATACATGTCACAGGTTCAAATTTTATCTCAATCACTTACTATATGGGCTACCTTAGGGAAGTTACTTAATATCTTTGAGTCTCATTTTCTTGATATGTATAGTGGGAATTTTCATACCTACATTGTAGAGCTGTTGTGAGGAGCAGCAATTATGCAGGCAAATTTTCTAACATAGTAACTGATTTATAGTCAGCTCTTGATAATATAGGTCATTATTATTATTATTGTCACTAGTATTATGATTATTCTCGTTAGGTATTGGAGGATATTCATAGGAGAAAGCTATGGTGTGACTAAATTTTCAAAAATAAGAGAGTCAGTAAATGAGAGAATGAATTAGAGGGAGAGGTGTCATTCAGAAATGAAAATAATTCTACAGGTGCATTTTGACGAGACAACTACTGTGATCCTGGAATTATTTTTGATCTATTAACTTCTTGTGGAAATTTCAGGACTAAGAGAGACATTCGGTTCAGATAGCTGGACAGTATTTTTAGATTGCTGACGGCCATTGTTATGAACAAGGAAGAGAGTTCACACCCCCCCAAAATCTTAAAATGATGTTTGCCATAATACAGAATTCGCTGAAATGACACACAATGAAATAGACTGGCAAATATAAAGAAAATGAATCTGGTATAATAAATGGTTACTAAAGTTGACGGTTTCTTGAAAACGTTAAGTAAATACAAAGTGTGTGAATGTCATTCCAAAGAGAATTATGGAGAATCAATTTTTCTATTTACTAAAGAAGCTGTGATAATATTAATAATATGTTGCTTGAATTTACTGAACTAAACAGCTTCTACAGTATTATAAAAAGTAGTAGTATGAACGTAGCATATCAACAAAAGTCTTGTTTTCCTCATATTCATTTGATTTTATGCCTTAATTGATTTGGAGGTGCCTATCTTGGAGAGAGAGTAGGTACACAAGTTTCAATCTTCAAAATAAAAAGACAAGTTTCCCTCAATTTAAGTAAAATCAGTATCTTAAAAAATATTAATTTACCAGATTTATATATTTGAGAGGTTGCCAAAGAAGTTTGGCTTTAAAAAATGACTCATTACCACATTTCTGTTCATTAAGAATTTGATTCTAAAACACAGAGTTCAGATCAAGGCAGATGTTACTCTTACTTGATGTTGGTTGGAAACCAATTTAATAATTGTATTCAGTTTGAGGAGTCATATTTAAAGAGGGTTCTATATTATTAAAGAGAGTTACTAATCACCTGGAGAGCATTCAGAGGAAGGCAAGAGCACAATAATAGTAACTTTGAAACCATGTCATAAGAACTAAAATAAGGAACTATGGATGTTTAATATAAAGCAAGAAAGACATAGATGTAGTAGAGTTTACTGGGGTTCAGGGGCTGATGTGGTTGTTGGTCTTTTTGATAGTAGCAGTCTCCAAATGTTTGAATGATTGTCCTGTGAAAGGAATCATGTGTAATTCACACAGTTTTAGAGGACAGAATTAGGATGGTGGGCAGAAACCTCATATATATGGGTCAACATATGGATAGACATTGCAAAAACTAGGCCCATACAAAGTTGAAGGGGCACTCATGTGAGGTCTTGTACTAGAAACAAGAGGCCATCATGTCAAGTTTGTGATGGACAATGACATTGTGAGAATGCGGTGGAGAAGGTCATCTACCACAGCTGCTATATTCCTTCCTAATACTAAAATTTGTCAATGCACAAAAAACATAGGGTGTAACTCCATGGGCAGCAACCTGATTCTCTGGTTCTTATTGTGGGTGGAGGCTAAGAAAACATCAATGGCAGTTTTCAGCATGGAGTTCAAAAGGTCTGGAGCCCTGGCAGCCTTGGTAGAGTAATCAGTCTACCCAGTTGACTCTTAGGAAGGACACATGAGATGTGACCTTCTTTTTTTTTTTAATCAGCTGCACTCTAATCATGCCTTGTAAGATCTGAAAAGAAAGGGATTTAACATAATATAAGCCATATTAAACCTTCCTGGAAAAAGAAAGAAGACAGGCAAACAGGTCACTTGGACGGCTGGATGGTGGAAATAGAACAGTCAGCAAAGGAGGAAACAAACCAGGCTGGAAAGATAAGCATTCTAAATAATGTTCTGAAAAAAGAAGGAAACATACTAAGAGTTTAGTTTAGAAAATAGATATTTTAGGTACTTCTTAAACAATGACATTTTAGTTGACATTTTAGGTGACAATAGAAGTGCTTACATTTACAGGGTTCTTTTAGTCTGAGCAGAAAAGAAGACAACTAGAAAAATTAAAAAATAATAAAGTAACTACATTCAGTAGATGTGGGGGAAATAAGTTTTAGTGTCAATAGAAATAACAAGACAGAGTTTGGATCATAAAATTCTTGCAAATTTCTGTTTTTCTGGTAAATTCATAATGTTCATTTATGCTGTCGCCATTACCAACAAGTGAGTTTGATGGGCATCAACTTTACTTTCATAGGGCCTTGTGTTTACGTCTGTAATATCTTATTTCACACTGTAGAACAATTAACTTGTTTTTTATCTCTCTTATTCACTAAACTGAAAAATCTATTTGGATTAAGAGTGCTTTCTTTGCCTCTGAATCTCTGATCCCAAGCTCTACCTGTAACACACACAATACTTAACAGATACTTGGTCTAAATCAAATCCCTAAATTCTCCCTATGCCACTATTCAAATGCCTGAAATTAAACTACAAATTTACAATTCATATTTTAGCTGCTATCTGTTGATGTCTAGGGGAAAAAAAGGCAAATTCTTCTGGTAATTTGCACATATAATTTTCCATTGTAATAGTAGCCATTGTTGATTGAAGATCTACTATGTGACAGGTGTCTCTCTCTCTATATTACATTGAATTCTCACAAAAAATCATCACAGTATGTACTAATTGGCAGATAAGAAAAATGAATATGTTGAAAAATTAAGTAATTTGTCTAAGGTCACTCGTCTGTAAGTGGCAACTGACTTCATTTCTCTCTGACTCCAAAGACATGAGTGTTCAAATGAGCCACAATTTTTAAAAAATGCTTTAATAATTTATTTAAAAAAAATCAAATGTACAGAAAAGTTACAAGTACAGTACACAGAATTCCCATATCCTTAAAACTAGTTTCCCCAAGTGTTAACTTTCATTGCATTTGTTCTGTCATTCACCCTCTTCTGCTCCTCTCCTCTCCTTTCGGCTCCTCTCCTCGCCTCTGCATTCTCTCCCTCTGTGTGTGTGTGTATACACATACACATATATGCTTATACATATACATAAATACATATATATGTGTATGTGTGTGTATATATATGTGTGTATATATATATATACACTCATTATTATCAGTCTTTTTCTGAACCATTTGAGAGTGAGCTACCAAAAATCTCTAATGGCTACCCCTTCTACCTAGAAAAAAATCTAATATCTTTATCACGGCAATAAGGTTCTACAAGAATTATCCATAGACTGCTGCTCTAACCATTCTTCCTTTTCCTAAATCCACTCCTGCCACACGGGCATCCCTTCTGTTCCTCCCACCTCAGGGTCCACTGTATTTGCAATTCCACCTGCCTGGAATATTCCTCCCCTAAATACTCATGAGACTAACTCCTGTACTTCATTCTGGTTTCTTCCCTGACCACCTATACTAGTCAGGGTTCTCCAGAGAAACAGAACTATTCTCTCTCTCTCGCTCTCTCTCTCTCTGTCTGTCTGGTTCTGTCTCGCTATATATTTATAATAATTCTCTCTCTCTTTCTATCATTTATCTATCTATCTGTCTAGAGAGATTTATTAGAAGGAATTGACTCACGCAACTGTGGAGACTGAAAAGTCCCAAAATCTGCAGTCAGCAGGCAGAGGACCCAGGAAAACCACTGATATAGTTCCAGTCTGAGTATGAAGGCCTGCCAAGCAGGAGAGCTGATAAGTTCTCGTCCAAGTCTGAGTCCGAAGGCAGGAGAAGACTGATGTGTCAGCTTGCAGACAGACAGAGAGCCAATTCTCCTTTACTCTATCACTTTTGTTCTATTCAGGCCTCTAATACATTGGACGAGGCCCAGCCACATTGAGTAGCTTTACTCTGTCTATCAATTCAAATCTTAATCTCATCCAGAAACACCTCACAAACACATCCAGAATGATGTTTAACCAAATATCTGGGCACTTCATGACCAAGTCAAGTTGGTACATAAAATTAACCATCGTACCACTTTATCTAAAATAGCAGCCCACTATTTTTCTTCATATCATTTTGTTGCTTTCTGCCCTTACGTTATGTATCTTGATTATTTATTTATTGCCTATCATTCCTGTTGAAAATCTGGGCTCACTGAGAGCCAGGCATTGTTTTTCTGGAATACCACTGTATTCCCAGGGCCTAGAACAAGACCTGAAACACAGCTGGTGCTCATTAAATATTTGTTGAATTTAAAAAAGGAATGAATGAATGGATGAATGAGTTTAGTGTATTGATGATTATAGCCCACATTAAATTGTGCAAAATTTTAGGTTACCTGTGTCTTTCACCCAGGAATTTTTTTATTACTCCAGGGCCTGCTATAGTGCCTCCTATATGAATATGTATTGGAGTATAATAATGAATAAATAAATGAGTGAGAAAGAAACAGTGGACAGCCAGTCCTACAGTCCTCGATTACTGATTCTCTTTCCAGTGCTCTTTCTGGCAGTCCACACATCTGTATTCCTTACCTATTTAGCCATTATACCATGACTATTTTTAAGGCTGGCCAAAATTTGATTTGCAAAATTGATGTGCTACTAAAACAAATGCTAGGTCAAACTTTTCTTTCCTGCAAAGCTATCAAATCTCTTTCTATGTAGGGAAACTCACTTTGAGGACAGTTTAAAAAATAGCAATAATAGCTTGAAACACTTATAAATAGCTAAATAGTGCTTTTATGTAACTGCCTTTTAAATAAGCAATAAAAATAATGTTCATAGCATTTGGTTTTCAGTGATGACAATGAGGAATGAAAACCAAACACCTGTGAGCTCAGGTTCCATTAAGGTGTGTGTTTGTTTCCAGTGAGTGTTTGAAATATCCTACAAGGGAGAGAGAACAGACACAGGGAGCTTGGAAACCAGTCTTGGATTTTTGATCTGCTGCTCTCTTCACTCTTGGGCAAATTGCCTGATGTCTTTGCATGTGTGCTACAAATGACGAAGTTTTCTCTGAGCTTCAGTTTCCCCATTTATAAAAATAGTGACATATCTCCAACTTCAAAAGTTTATAATGAGGACAAAATTAGAGGTTGTGTGCACAGTGCACAAAGCCCACAATAAATATTGTACTATTACTTCTTTCCCCTCTGTTTCTCCAGGACACAGTAAAATGGCAAGAGTGTTACAAGTTACTACACACAATATGTAAATAAAAATGGGGCATGGATTTCCATTTGTAATGCTCTCAAGAATTCTCAACCTCTATGTAAAACAGATAAAAGAAATGATGAAAGTGAATAGTAAACTCAGATTTCCTCTGCTGCACCCCACCATCTCCCCTCTAGCGCCATGTATTGTTTATCTAGTTAACAAAGTAGTCTTTACTCAAACTGATTTCTCATTCTTCATCACTCATACTGTTAGTCAACAATTCCTGCCCATTTTATCCTAGAAACGTCTCTGCAGTTCATTCCCCTCTTCCTAAACCTGCACTGCTTCTTACCCAATTTAGCATTTCAGTACTTCTTAGTTACTAGGTTGGCCTTCCCACTTCTAATCTTAACTCTTCCAATCCAATTGCTTTAAAACTGCCAATGCTTTCCAAAATCTGATTGTACTGCTCCTGCACCAATGGATTCTTCTTAACTACAGGATAAATTAAAAAAAAAAAAAAAAAAACTTTAACCTATCCTTTAAGCTCCAGTCTTAACCTACCCATGCAGTCCCATTTCCCATCACACCTCTCTAAGTTCCATATACTGTACTCCAATCATAACTGATTTCTCTGAACCTGCTCTGTGCTCTCATCTGCCCTGCACCTCCATTTTTGCATATGTTGCTCCCTGACCAGTCAGTTGAAAGTAGCCCTTCAGACACTCTATCACATCACTCTGTTTTATTTCCTTTATAACATCTATCTCCAACTGATATTTTCTTTTTTATTTGTTTATGTATCATCCCCTTCTGCCATAATATAAATCCACTAAGAACAGCTATCCTGCATTCTTTAGTGTTGCACTTCTGGCATCTACAAAATTACCTGGAAAATATTAAGTGCTTAAAATTGTGCATTTCATAAATGAATGAATAATTATCTAATTATCTTTACTTTGTCTATTATTGGTCAACTAATATCCATCTTTTAATTCTGACCATAATAGACTATAGAAGGATGCGACAGAAATTACTGGTTCTCACCAATATCCATGTCTTCTTCCAGGCCACATTGCTAAACTACATTGCCCAGCCTCCTTTGCAGTTAGACATGGTCATGTGACTATATTCTGGCCAATATAATGGGAACAGAAGTGATATTGACCACTTCTGGGTCTGTCCTAACCCATATAAATTTCCCATACAGAATCTTCACTCTTATTCTTCATTTGGTGGGTGAATGGAGATGAGTCTGATCTGCATAAGGGTGGACCTACAAGACAGAAACAGCCTGGTACCTTGAAGGACTGGTTACAGCAGAGCCTCTGTCCCCATTCAGCTCCCACATTGGACTGTGATTTGAGTCATAGGCTTTTATTTCATTAAGTTATTGGAGTTTAAGGAATTATTTGTAATAGCACTTAGCCTATCTTGACCAACACAGATAATTTAGTGAAAGCATGTGACTCTCTCCATCCTCAACTAAACTGTGAATTTCTTAAGGCCAAGGGTCATGGATAATTCAATTGTACATCCTCAGCTCCTACTACAATCATGGATACATATGGTGTGCCAGGAAAGGATGAATAATTGCAATGATATACTTTTCCAAATTCTCTCTAAAATATGATTCACTCTCAAATGACAGCAAAAGTCTCCTGTCCTGTACCAGTTTTTCCTTAATTAAATTGAAATAAAAAGGACATTTAAAGTATCTGTGTTATGTAATGGAGAAAGAACAGCATGTGGGCCCAGATAGACCCACTGTCAAAGACCAGTTCTCCCACTAACTTTGTGACCTTGGGCAAGTTATTTTACCTCTGTGCATCTCAATTTCTTCATCCAGAGATGGGAATAATAATTATTGTGAGAATTAGAGATAATGTTCATAAATCATATAGAGTGCCTGACAAATATGCTAGTCCCAAAAATAGTATTGATGATGATTATTTTCATAATTACAAGGCAAAAATACATACTTCTCCAAGGAAATTTGGAAGAAATCAAAGAAGTCTTCCTTGGTAGAATACTTGAGAAGGTAGTTAGTACTGATAAAATTTTTTGCATCAGAGGAGAGGTGCACCATTTCTCTGAGGTTTTGGTCATGGTCTAATGCTTACGGGGAATTAGGCAGCACATGCCTTGGTGGAAGGAAGCTGAAAGCAACTCAAAAGCAGTGCACGCACCCCTGGGCTTTGCTGAGAGCTTAGGCCATTTGTGAGCAGCAGTGACTGCAACCACTGTGAACATGACAGACAGAAAACCAGAGATTTGAGGATTTTAAGAACTGAATAATAACAATAGGAATTCCCCAGTCATTCTTCAAAATTCTGTGGTATTGCATTTATGAGTGGATATTTTTCAGGAAAATAACAGCAAATCCAGCCATTGGTGGTAAGAATTCAAACTGAAGTTTTCTCCAGAGAGATTTATTTAGAATAAGACTTTGAATCATTTAAAAGCAAACCAGGTAAATCCTCATGTATTTTCCCCCAGAAAATCATCCCATTTGCAAGGGGAAGATCAGATGATATACAACAGCCAATGTTGACTTACTGAAGATGTTATCAAGTCCCCTGTCTTTCCCCATAATGATATGAGAAGATACATATTATGCTACTGAGTCTTCAAAGGAGGTAGAAAAATTACAATACATAATTTTAACCTGGGTAGAAAATTTGAAGCTAGCATGAAATTGGTTTTAATGAACTATTAGAACCCATGTCCTGGCTCTCAGGAAAGTATGAAGATTGGTTCCTAGGCTGGAGTGTGAGCTTTTAATATTAATACAGACCCAGAGAAATCCAAGATCAAAAAATAATAGTTACAACAATACTAACAGCTCCATCATTGCCTGCCCATCGTGGATAACTTCTCAGTTTAAAAAGCAGTTTCACTGACATTACTTAGTTCATTCCCCCAAGAGGGACACTGCTAGGCATCACGAGAATTTCATAGAATCAATGTCATGTTCATCAAAGAACTGAGGGTGTGGAGTCTAAAGAAACAGGAGAGGGTAGTGAACAGAGACCATCTTTCTGGTTTGTTTTCTACCTGGTAGATGCTTTCACCATCAGAGAGCAAAGCATTGAAAGAGTGGAATCCAGAGTAAAGGGACATAAGGCTACTTTGAAGTCCCAGCCCATGTCTAGTCTTGTGAATCAGGATAGAAGTGAGAGGGGTTTGATTTGGGAACATTATACATGATTCAGCACTACTTCAAGAACCTTAGTTTCAGAAAATTGATGTACTGGAAAATACAACTTAGTGTAGGATTAGCCTGATTTTATCGATAAGAAAAGTGAATATCAGAGAAATTAATGGCTTGATTAAGAATTCAAAAAGGGAAAGTGACAAATTAGGGATAAGAGACCTAGTCAGGAGATCTGTACCATCTTGTTCCACAAGGGAACCTCTTTAATCTTGCGAGGTGGGGGCAGTACAAGCGTGATAAGTCTTCATCTCTCATAGCACAGGTCAGGAAATAACATCTAAAATTCACAACTCAAGAATTAGCAGTATAATTTTTTCATTTGGCGATGTGGAATTAGTGACCGCAAGAAATTATAAGAGAAATTAATAGAGTGAAAGTGGTCCCTTCTAAGCAGTAAGACTAAGTACGGGGAGACACTTTTAAAAATTATTTAAATTTAAAAAAATTTTTTTTAAATGAATAAAACTTAGGGGCCGGCCCAGTGGCATAATGGTTAAGATTGCATGCTCTGCTTCGGCTGCCCGACGTTTGCACGGTTGGATCCTGGCTGCAGACCTACGCACCACTAATCAAGCCATGCTGTGACAGGCATTCCACATATAAAGTAGAGGAAGATGGGCATGGATATTAGCCCAGGGTCAATCTTCCTCAGCAAAAAGAGGAGGATTGGCAACAGATGTTAGCTCAGGGCTAATCTTCCTCACCAATAAATAAATAAATAAATAAAATTTAAATCACAATTCATTAGAAGGAGCCCTGGGCACAGTGTCCTTTAATAGCTCCAACGCTTTCCAAGATGCCTTTAGGAACATTATGTAAGCTCTCCGAAACTCCCATTAAAAAAAAAAAATCTGTATAACAGGTTGAATAATGTATTTATCTATATAATAGGTATGATTGTTTTTTACCCTCCCTATCAAATAGGGTAGAGCTTTACTGAAAAAAATTTATGCGTGGGACATAAACTTCCGTTGGCATTATAAGGCACTTGAGATAAAGTCACATCTCTACTAATACACTTACGATTATTAGAAAATGTGATACAAAACTGAAAATGGTTAATAATGAGGGTAAAGATCTACATCTATTGTAAAAGCTAGACTTGAAAGGCATCTTCTCTGCTGACTTCAAAAGGCACTAGAAAGGATGATAGATTGTTGAGTCTCAGCTACCCATGGCCATTGTGACCTACAGTTCTTCTAACTGCTTTGAAAAGCAAAAGATACATGCATTTCATTGAATTTTTACCTTAAGGACTTGTGATGAAGGCTATGCCCTAAGTATTCTGGTCAAGGTGAAGAAAATGGCATCAATATATAACGCTTTTGGATTCATATCCCAAGATTAAATATTGGCAGTGCGACCCTGCGTAGAAGGCTTGGATGGAAAAAGGATATAAATTCCTGGAAGAATCTCTCTGTGGCCTTAGAGAGTAATAGCTTGGCCTTCAGTGACATGAAGAGTTTTATATTCACTTCAGTTAAAATGACACCTTGTACATTTACAGGTAAAAGACTTCATCATACTAATGGCCCTAAGGGAAGTCATGGAATTACTAAAACCTTTTTTTCAGAGTAACTGCTAAAAAAGACCCTTTATTAAGATAGGGACTTGACATTTTAAAATTTCCAGCATTGCCTTTGCTGTAAACTAGAATCACCTAGGTGATAAATCGATGATATGCAACCTGAACAAATGCACTAATACTCTGCTGGGCGCATGTTTTTCTCTCCATTTCTGCTTCTGGTTTGCACAATTCCAACCCATGTTCAACTTAATTGGCAGAGTCATCCTTCTCAAATAAATATTTGACCCTGTCTCTCAACTGTCTCAATCCTTTAGCTGGAGTTATGCAGCTCAAAGGATGAATTTAAGATTCTTAGCAAGTTATATAAGATCTTCCATGACCCGATTCTTCTCCAACTCCAACACACTAACATTGTGTGTAACCACTTTTAATGTGTCAGGCACTGAGCTAAGTCCTTTATGTGAATTACACCTTTAAACCTCAATACAATCTTGTGTGAGAAGTACTACTATTACCCATATTTTATAGGTGAGGAAACAGGTTCAGCGAGAGTAGTTTTACCAAAGTTACACTGTTGGTAAGTGGTAAAACCAGGAGTTCAAGGTATTTTCTGGAGTCACTCCTGTTTCGCTTAGTATGGTTATGAAACTCCAATCTGTAGTATTGTTTTCTCTCCATTTAGGAGTTTCCTCATTTATACTGGGAGCACAGTGCACTGTCTTCTAAATAGAGCTGTTGTAACTGAGTGTTTTTATTCCAGGACAAAGCAACTAAATCATTCCTATTTTTGTGGGTAATTTTAAAAAAGGAAGAAACCAGAAAATTTGAAATAGGAATATGAGGCAAAATTATGACAGAGTAGGAGTGGGATTTAAACGAAGTCTTAGGAAAGATAAAGAAAGTAACTTAAAATTTAACCTGTATCTTTGAACAACACTCCTGAATTCTCTAGGCTGGAGAGAACCAAGGTGGAGAAAGAGAGAGAGATTCTGACATTTTTCTAGCAAGTGACAAGTAAGGGACGGTAACTGAGTATCAATTATTCACTTATTATTGTTACTGAAAGACTTTCAAATGTTTATTATAATCTTCATTTGGTATGCTGCTGTTATTCATTTACTTTAACAAACATAGAAAACTTATTCATAAGGACCTCTATATCTTCACATATCACAATGGTCTCCCTTTAGTCTAGTTTTTCCCAGCTGGAAATCATCCAACTGTGGAGGTTTTAAGAAACACAACCATTAAGATTTGGTGGTGGGGGTGGGGGTGGTCTGCTATATCTGTTGCTTCTAAAGACATGATGATTTTTATAACACTAGCTTTGTTTGTGCTGCTGCCTCACCTTGGGCATATACTTGTTTCTGTTCTTCTCTTCTCTAACTCCTCCTTGTCCTGGGAGGTTAACTTAGGTGTGATCAGACCTTGTCTCCCATGGCCCCACGCATTCTGGGTCAGAGTTTCCTTCTGCACCACCACGTGCTTGCATCTATTATGGCACTTCCACATTGGACAGAAATTGTCTGTCTTCCAGTGTGCGAAACATGTCTTTGTCAGTGAAAGTCAGTGTGACATAATAAGTAAGAATGTTGACTCTCAAACCAGTCCAGCTATGTTCAAATCCTGGCTCTATCTTTTACTATCTGAGAGGCCTTGTGCAAATTGCTCAATTTCCCTGTGCCTCAGTGTCCTTCTCAATAAACAGAATAATCAAAGTAACTACTTCATAGATTGGTTGTGTCAATTCATGTGGTGATCACTCAGTAACTGGCACATAGAATGTTCTCAGTGTTAATGAGCTAACCAGTTTGACTACATACGACAGACGACTCCCATTAGCCAGTATGACTTCATTCCTTTAGATCTTATTTTCTCCATGGGGGAAAAAGATTTTAAAATGAGGGTCTATTATTTCTAAAAGAGTGGAGAATACTTCTGTTCAAGGAAAAAATGAAGTGCAGAGTATTTTATCTGGACCTCTCAGAGCACTTACCACTTTCCACCTTGTAATACAGTTTTCTGATGTTCCCGTTTAATATCTTCCTTGAACAAACTGGGCCCATATCTTCATTTGTATCTCACCATTATTAGTGCCTAATATGTTGCCTGATGCATAGTAGAAACTCAAATATTTGCTCAATGAAAATACATAACTAAATCTGTAAGGAATCAAAAGAACCAGTAAGTCTGATACTATACAGGGTTAACTCGAACTGTTCTTCTTCAAATTGGGTTCTGTGACCATGAATCACTGTTACTATCCTCAGAAGGAAGAAACCTTATAATTATAAAATATAACTTCATAAATTTCTATTACAATTCCAGACACTATAAAAATCAAAATATATTCTCACCCTCTAAAATCTTAATTTAACAGAACAGTTAAGCACTCAGTGAGTATTTATAGACTTCATTGCCTTATGGTGGAGACTTGGTGGTAAATATTCAGGATTAGACATTTGCTTTCAAGGAACTTACAAGTGTTTGATGTCATTCTTATCTTTTAAGCACATTTTAAATATATTTTTACGATCCATCAAAAGAGCCTTATTCTAATAGCAAGTGATATATTCTGCTTGCTGTATACGATATATTCCACGCAATATATCCCACAGAGAAGAGCTAACTTTCTTTTTTTTCAGTTCACTAAATATCAGAAACCTTACATTTAATCAGATATTTGAAAAAAAATGTACTGATGTGCTTGGGCATAAAATTAAAAGAATTTAAACCCACCCAAACTTCTAATTAGATCTAATATTTTCTTACTCCATTTAGCAAACCAGAGAACTCATTGCTTGAAATAAAAGTTTATTCTCCTTTTAATAATAATGACCATTTATTTATGTAAGTTAGCTTTTAAACTTGTGAAGCTCCTAAAAACCACCTGGACTCAGCCAGAAGAACTCTGTTAAGTCTCTATTTCTAAGCGTGCACTCTCTTTCTCTGGACTGTGCTTTCTTTTACTTTAGGTCCTTGCTTTCCTCACTTGCTCATCCACAAATGGCTTTGAAAAATGAAGGGCCAAATTGGCAATAGCATTTTACACTCAAGCCTTTAGTCTTCACAATGCCTTTGAAAATGCTATCCCATCTGCCTGCAAACCATCTCCTCCTATACTTTGATTGGCTGCCTGGAAAATTCTACTCCCTTCTAAGACACAGTTCTAAAGGTCCATTCTGGAGAATGTCTCTGGCATCTCTACACCAAGATCAAGTTAGTCCTCTACATCACCAGACATCATTATGACATTTCAAATATTGAATCAAGCTTCTCATACATTGTCTCATTTCATTTGCACAGAAGTCCTATGAAGTATGCACTATTACAATCACAAGTTTATGTTTAAATAAATGGTAGCTAAGAAAGGTTAGTTCACTACGCAGAAGAGCTGGGATTCATATCTAGGTCTTCATGACTTCAAACCTTGAGCTCATAGCCAAGAACCTATCTAAAATGTTATTAAAACAAACTAATTCAATGTTCTATAATTATCTATCTCATGCTCATTCTACAGCTAGGTACTGAGGTCCATGAGGAAATGGACCTATCATTATATTAGTGCCTAGAACCTAATGGGAATTTAATGAGTATTTGCTGGATGGATTGATGAGTTGGTGGATGGAGAGAGAGGGATGAAAGGAAGAATAGGCAGATTGGAAGACAGACAATGATTGAAAAAATGACCAAAATAAATATAAAGATCTAATATCTGCAGATTGGCTTTTGGTCTGACCTGGAGATAAGATTGAATTCTTGGGTCTGCTTCCGCATCCTCTGCCCTGGCTTGTTCTGTTTGTACAACCACTCATGAATGGTAACATACCCTGATTGTTTTCACCTACTGTTAATACATACTAACTTTCATCTCTGGGAATGTTTATTGGAAGTATTGTTGACATTTGAGTAGTGCTTTAATTTCTCATACATTCTTCTAGGTGATGCATGTAACATTTTGTGAGGTAGTATTTCACAAAAAGCAGGTTTGTATCCCATAGAGTAGGTGACCAATAAATGCTTATTATGTGAATAAATGAATCAATCAAAAATGAATGCTTGAAGGAATCAATCAATTAATCACCTAATCAAAGCTTGAGTGTAGAAATTGTGGATTAAGTTACTAGCTCATGTTTATTTCACACTGTGGTTTACTTCACACTATGAATAATATAATCCTCATAATAGCCATGAAAGATACATGTTTTCATTCCCATCTCAGACATGTGTTAACAAAGGCTCAGAGAGGTTAAGTTTGATGAATTAAGAAGCCAAGCACCTATGGAGTGGCAGAGCTCAGACTCAAACCATGTCACTCTGGCTTTTCATTTCCTACTCTTTTCTTTGTATGTGGATTGTAGAATGCCTTTGAAAGTTATATAAATTTGGTTTGCAATGTTTAAACCAATAATGCCCACTGCCCTAATGACATTGACACTTACTGGTCAGATATATTACTGGAATTACCAGTCCTCATCCCCCAAAAAAACTAAAACTATGAGAAAAGGTAAATACTCAATTATATATATCACGCTCCATCAAATTGGCCTCAGTTGCCTTCTGAGGAGCTCTGGTGAAATAGAGCCAAGTGTTTCCCCTAAATAACTCAGTGCAATCCATCATCTGCTCCTTGCCTCCCACCGCCTTTTCCATACATAGAAAGATAATCATGTATTTATGTAGGGCCTTTTATAGCTCAACATATTTTTCTAAAGATGATTCACTCTGAAGAAGCTTTCTTGTGATTACTGACTTGGTGTGTTCTCCAAAACTAAAACTGCACCTGGAGTACGTACATTTCCCCAGGACAACTCTATACATCTGCTTTATCCCAAACTGAGAACTCATTGATTTCACTTTTTTCTTTTAGTAGCTTTACTTTTTCTTTAGTAGCTTTCTTTTTCCAGCTTTACTGAAGAGTAATTGACAAATAAAAATTGTATATATTTAAGGTGTACTATGTGATGTTTGATATATGTATACATTGTGAAATTATTACCTCAATTAAACTAATTAACATATCCATCACCTCACATAGTTATCGTTTGGGTTTTTTGTGGTAAGAACACTTAAGATCTACCCTTTTAGCACATTTCAAATATACAGTATTATTAACTATAGTCACCATGCTGTAAACTAGATCTCCAGAACTTATTAATCCTAACAACTGAAACTTTGTACCTTTTAACCAACATCTCCCCATTGCCCCTGACCCCTAGCCCCTGTCAACCACCATTCTATTCTCTGCTTTTTTGAGTTGGACTTTTTTAGATTCCATATATAAGTGATATCACAGTATTTGTCTTTCTGTGTTGGGCTTATTTCCCTTAGCATAATGTCCTTCAGGCTCATCCATGTTGTCACGAATGGCAGGATTTCATTCTATTTTAAAGAAATATTCCATTGTGTATACCACATTTTCTTTATGCATTCATCCATCAACAGACACTTAGGCTGTTTCCATATCTTGGCTATTGTGAGTAATGCTGTAATGAACATGGGGATGCAGATACCTCTTCAAGGTACTGATTTTATTTCCTTTGGAAATATACCCAGAAATGGGATTGCTGAATCATACAGTAGCTCTATTTTTAATGTTTTGAGGAACTGTTTTCTATAATGGCTGTACCAATTTACATTCCCACCAACAGCGTGCAAGTGTTGCCTTTTCTTCATATCCTCACCAACACTTGTTATCTTTTTTCTTTTTGAAATAGCCATTCTAACAGTTGTGAGGTGATATCTTATGGTAGTTTAATTCGCATTTCTCTGATGATTAGTAGTGTTGAGCACCTTTCATATACCTGTTGACTATGTGTATGTCTTCTTTGGAGAAATGTCAATTCAAGTCCTTTGCCCATTTCTTAATCAGGTTATTTGAGTTGTTTTTGTTATTGAGTTGTTGAGTCCCTTATATATTTTGGATATTAAACCTCTATTAGATGTATAGCCTGCAAATATTTTCTCCTATTCCATGGGTTGTCTCTTCAATCTGTTGATTGTTTCCTTTGCTGTGAGAACACATTGGTTTTAGAACCATGTTAAACTCAAAGGGTTAGGAAAAAAAAAGAACCTAATGGAGTCTGCCTCAAAGATAATAATTGAGATCTTTAAAGAAAACTTAACGGTTCTAAATTATTTATTTTCTTATGAAAAACTTCTAATTCACTACTCATAAGAAAAGCTTTTAGATCACTTACAATGTTAGACTATATATGAAATAGAATTGTTGCAATGAAGCAGTTTTAAAGGTGAGAAATCAGAGATTATTACAAAGAGGAAAATATATGGACTAAGTGTTTATGATAAGTTAATCACTGTAGTTGAACATTTACATTAGAATGAACTTTCTGGCAGTTAAGTTAACGAAAGAAGACACTTGGAGGTTCATAGCGTTCACTGATAAAAGAAAATAGGATGATCATCAGGAGAGGCAACTTCTCCCTAGGCCCTGCACTAGGAGGATTTTACCTTGAGCAGAGCCAAAAATGAAATGGGGGAGCATGGGCTCTGGATCACACAGCCCTGAATGGGGCCTTCGCTATGCATAAAGTTGGATAGGTTCTTTAACCCTTCTAAGATTTACCTCGGTAAAAATAATTTATGTTTAATTTATGTTTTAATTAATTCAAAAGAATGTATGTAATACATTTGTAAGGAGAAAGAGCAATAACAAAATAAATCCATATATGCCCACTTTTAGAAACAAAATATGACCAACAACTTTGGAGACCCCTCGATGTGTCTCCCAGGACCCATCTCCTTCTCTCCACCCACCCTCAGAAATAACCAAGCTCCTGAATTTTTAGAGTTGCCATTCCCTTATGGTCCTTTAGAGTTTTCCCTTATGTCTGTGTATCCCTAAACAAGAGATTGTTTAATTGTTCTTGTTTTGGAAATTCATAGACATGTAATCATACTGAATGAATTTTTCTGCAAATTGCTTTTTTCACCCAACCTTTATGTTTGAGATTCATCCCTTTGGATCCATTTAGATATAGTTCAGTGATTTTCATTAGTGTATATTACTGTGTTATATAACTATAATAAGATCATTTATTTCACCATTTTACTGCAAAAACGATTTGGGTTTTTTCCTTCAGTTTTGTTTTGTTTTGCTGTTACAAACAATGTTTCTATGAGTACTCCCATCTATGTTTCCTGAGTGTGCAAGAGTGTTTCTAGCGTAATTTCTTAGGAAGGCTATTGCTAGGTCAAAAGTATGTAGAGCCTATCATCCGCAGTCTGGTGTGATGGACATCAGGTGCTCATATCGGATTTATCACAATCCTTGATTAATGAAACACTCCTAAAAGAAGGTACATGCAAGCATCCATATTTTTTACTTTCTTGGTTAATTCCAAATTGTTTTCCAGAATGGCAATGATAATTTACATTTTTACCAACAGATTCTGTTGCTCCACATTCCAGACAACAGTTGGATATTTTAATTTCTTCAAATCTGATGGATAGGACATTATGTTATCTTATTGTCATGGTAATGTGAATCCACCTTTTTTCTGGTGAAGTTGAGCATATTTCTATATGATTATTGCCTAGTCAGATTTCTTAACTTGATCTTTAAAGCTCAGTGAAATATTTCACATGTTTGTTAAAATGATGAAAATAGATACACACATCAAAATACCCAGCAAAAGTCCTGGTACAGAGCTGGTATTTAAAACATGTCAATAACCATCCTTAGTCCCCACCCTCCACACAAATAACTACTTAATGAAATAAGAAATAACATCTTCCTTTTAGGTTTTTAAAACTTACTAAATTTTATTCAAATAAATGCTTCTTTAGCGGATGTATTCACACACACACACACACACACACACACACATATTTACCCAATTCACTGAAGGCAATTCTGTAAGAAGCTAAAATTAAATTGTCCTATTATGTTCATGTTTTCCTTCCAATTTAGTAAAGAGAAAGAGCTTAATATTAAATAAATGAAAACTTGGCAAATGAGGAAATTATTCCAAAAAGAAGTGTGTCAGAAACTGTAGCAGTTTGTTTCTTTGTTCCTCCATTCTTTTAGCAATCCTCATCCAGACAGCTGTGAGACCAAACCGCAACTGGGGTGTACTCTAAACTGGAGTAAGTGTGGCGAAAGTCCAATTTTATGTAGATTTCAAAAGTCACAAATATTTGTACGGTAGTAAACTCATATATTTTAGTAAAGAAACATTAACAATGTTGTACAACTTCCTGTATTCTGTGGGTATAGCAACATCTTTTTTTTTTTTTTTTTTGTGGGGAAGACCAGCCCTGAGCTAACATCCATCACCAATCCTCCCCTTTTTGCTGAGGAAGAATGGTCCTGGGCTAACATCCGTGCCCATCTTCCTCTACTTTATATGGGACGCCACCACGGCGTGGCTGACAGGCAGTGCGTCGGCGGGTGCCCGGGATCCGAACTCGCGAACCCTGGGCTGCCAAGCGCGAACTAAACCGCTGCGCCACCGGGCAGCCCCCTAGCAACATCCTTCTTTAATGGTTAACGTGCATAAAATAAGCTCCCAGGAAATCAGCAGGGACTCTTTTAATAGTTCCCAAAGTTTTGGAGGGATTCCAAGTGCAACTTAGACATTTTTAGAGATATGAAACTAAATGTAAAAAGTGGGGATGATAACACCTTCTTTGAAGGATTATTTCTAAGATTAGAGAGTATGTATATAAATTGGCCACAAGATAGTAGACACTCAATAATAATTAGCAATAATTTATTCAACAATATTTTTTTAATTCAGCAAATATTTATTGAGGGCCTGATATGTGATGGGCACTGTTCTAGGCACTGGGATATATGTATTGTAAGAGAAAAAATAATAAAACACGTAAAACAAACTAAAGGAGAATCCATCTATAGTGCTGTTGTATCTATCAGATTTCTCTTAAATCCTCCAACAGATATGCTGAATCAAATATTGGTATGATGCTCTAGTTATCATAAAATAGACATTATCAAAATAGACCTTTCCTTTTCATTTCTTTTCACTGACTACATATTTGAGGCTGGTAAATCTTTGTTGTGAGGGCTGTCCTGTGCATCGCGTGTTTAGTGGTATCCCCGGCATCTGTCCGCTACACACCAATGGCAGCCCCCCTGCCATGTTGTGACAACCAAAAAACGTCACCAGACATTGACAAATTTCTCTGAGGGGCAAAATCACCCCCAGTTGAGAATCACCAGGTTAGAAGAAATAAAAGTTAAAAGAACAGGGGGCTAGGATAAAAATGATCTGGGACTGAAACCTGGCCTTGTCCACTATTTCTGCATTATTTAACCAGGGACAGAATTTAGAAAACAAAACATGTAGTAACAGGGCCATCCTAGTGGGATTTCTCAGAAATTTTAGATGTTTCACTATGTTCCTGAAGCAAGATCTGGGCTTTCAAGCACCAGAGCAAAAGTAACATAGAATAAGTGAAAATCCCAGTTCCCAGCATTAGCTTGTCTACAGCTCACAGTCAAGTAACATGAATGCTAGATATCTTATGTGGTTAGTAGGCTCACTAACTCTGTTCTCTAAAGCTCAGTTTCCTCATCTATAAAAGGAGGGGTGATTACTTACGTCCCAAAGTTAGGTTGAATATCCAGCTGAGGATTTCCACTAGTCCATATACTTATTTGTCATCCTTTAACACACAATATTATAATTAATTGCTTGTTTGTATTCCCCTCTAAAGTGTAAACAGAGACAATGTCTTACTAATCACTGCATCACAAATTCCGAACCTAGGATCTGACATGTAGTAGACAAGTGATAAACATTTGTCAAGGGAATGACTTATTTGGTGAATCTATGTTTTCAAATTTGTTTGTTCATTTTCCTACCTTCCTTTCCTTTCCTCTCATTTTTTCTTAAAATTCTACTAGCAATATAACCAGAGCCACAATGACAGAGAGGTTATATAAGTAGCTGCAATTTCTAAGCATTTTATGGGCATCCACACTAAATAAAATCCTTCCTATAGGTGCTCACCAACGAATGGGATCCACAGAGATTTTTATCTGAATATTAGGAAGTTTATTTCAAATGAAACTATTTCTGGGAAAGGAAACACTCAGTTTGGTCATTTGAAAATTGTATCCAATTATATCTAATTCACAGGATTGTTGTGCCAATAAAATGAGTTCCTTTTTAAAAAAATCTCTAAAAAATGCAAAGGATGTATTTTGCTTAAATTTTTAATTAAGTGCAAATGACCCATATAAATCTTTTCTCAATAATTTGGTCCAGGGAATCATGAAATCTTCCTCTGGCATCTCACTGAGAGCATAATACCCCCTTCAGAACATTCTTGGTAGGTGGTCATTTAATTTCTATCATCAACAATCCTTACGTCAGGTCGAGGAAATCTAAGGTCAGTGAGGGGAGTAGCAGGGGTATCCCGTGACCGACTCTGACCTTCCCATTATTGTTCTTAGCTTGTTGTAATATAAAAATTTAGAAAGATCCAGGCTTCTAAATGAGATGAGCTCAACATAGACATAGGGGATTAGGAGAGGGCTTGGAACTGGGAATGAGAGGAACTTGTTGGAAACCCAGCACTGCTCCTTATTAGCTATGATTCTGAACAGACAGTGCAACTCTCTGAACCTCAGTCTCCTCATCTGTAAAATGGGGATGATAATATATTTGTTGCTGGTGTGGGATGAAGCTAATATAAATGAAAATTCAAAGTGATTAGAAAGTTGAGAGAAGAAAGTCCGTCACAGAAAACAAATGAATCAAAAAGAAATATTTGAAAGTACTCTGACTTGAGGTAGCTTATCTCATCTGTTGGCTTGTTTTGTTTTGAGAAATATTTCTTCAGGATAGGAAGAATGACTGCAAGGTTGACTCAATTCCTATACTTCTGTTTACAAGAGAGAAGAGGAGAAGAGAAGAGAGAAGAGATTACAGGCTGATACCAAGTCTCACAGCTGAGCAAACAATCTGGAGAAGGAAGAGCTTCTCCTTGCAGGAAAGAAAAAAAATATATATCTCCTAAAAATAATTTTACCTATCTTGAGATAATTACAACCGTGGAGAATTAGAAGCATTAGAAGAGCACATAACCGTACACAACCTCCAGAGTATGATTCATCTCTAGCTCAACCCATCTTTCTCCTAGTATGCCTGGTTAATTACAAACTTTCCCATCCAAAGAAAACCATTGAGAACTTAACAAAAGTAGAGGCATGGGGGATTCTTTCCATTATTTTCTTTTTCAAAAGTAGAATATTTTTGGAAGAGGGTCTCTGTCTTTCAAATCTCTAAAGAAAAGTGAACAGGTTGGTGGTTTTCAGTTACTTAATCAAATTTATGAATCATTTAAGAGACAGTGTGCTCTATGGAAATAGGGATTTCTAGCCTCAGTTTTGCCATTAAAAAAAATCACCCAGGGAAGACATTTAGTCCTCTATTAGTGGATTGAATAGTGTTCCCCAAAATTCATGTATATCCAGAACCTCAGAATGTGATCTTATTTGGAAACAAGGTCTTTGCTGATGTAATTGGCTAAGGTTCTTGAGATGAAGTCACCCTGAATTCAGAGTGGGCCCTAAGTCCAGTGGCTGGTATCCCACTAAGAAGAGGAAGGGGCACAGAGAGACATAGAGAGGAGAAAGCCATATGATTACAGAGGCAGAAACTGGAGTGATGCACCTAGAAGTCAAGGAACACGAAAGATTGTTGGCAACCAGCAGAAGTTAGGAGAGAGGCATGGGACAGGTTCTCTCTCAGAGCCTCCACAGGAATGAACCTTGCCAACACCCTGATTTCAGGCTACTGCATCCTGAACTGTGAGAGAATAAATTTTTGTTGTTTTAAGGCACCAAGTTTGTGTTAGTTTGTAAGAGAAGCCCCGGAGGAGACTAATGTGCTTTCCCTGTACTTTTATTGCTCCATTTGTGATATGCAGGGATAGAGCTAGGCATTTATCTAATATTAGTTCTTTAACTATACAGTGTTTGGGCTGGTAACAATGGTAAAAAGACACAGACACATATGTATCAGGAATTGAGCCATGGAAACAGAAACTAAAAAACAGCCTGAAAGTATTATGATGGTTGACAATACAAGGTGTTTGTTATGGGAAAACATAGCAACATGGGGAGGTGGATGGAGGTGGGGTCCTGGGGCAGACAAGGAAAGCTTCCAGAGACAGAGAACAGGGCTGGGTATTGGGAAAGAGGAGAGAAAGTCAGCCTGGTGAGCGAGAGCCACATGGAATAAAGACTTTACACAGTTTGAAATTTCATAGGAATTAAGTGATGGGAATGAGAATGCTGGGAGATGAGACTAGAAAGGTAGGCAGGGTCAGATCATGAGTGAAACATTGAAGAGTCTAAATTTTTCCTGAAAGAGTGTGTTTCAGTTTCCTCATCTGTCAAATGTGTAGATTGGACAAAGTCTTAATTTTTCCTCCAGCTTTGGGGTTCTGAGAATCTAAGAATATTGAAATCCTTGAAAGTTGTAACTTTGGCTCTGACACTGGGATAAATAAGCAACAGATCTGTTCAGTTGCTCAGCAGTAATCATCATGTAAGCGAGTGATAATGAAAAGCATATGGAGTTAAGTCGTTGATTAACCAAAGTGAAAGTGCATTGCTGTGAAGTTCTGTACCAAAAATATTAATTTAAGGAAACCAAGACCTCCATTCTATCCCGACACCTCAGTTCACATCTTAGTGAAAGATACACTTGGCAATGGATCATCCACAAAGAAGCAGGTTTCGTTTCTGTTTATGGACGTACATCAGGCTTCGATCACATTCCGACAGGACAGCATGCAAGTACTGACCATGTGATCAATTTGAAGTGAAGGATTTAAAAGACCATTAAGGTAACAAGAGGTGAAATCTAATCCGCTCCTCACAACTCCCAACACACACATTATGTGGGAGAAATGTCTTCAGCTGGTCATTTTGGACTGTCTTCATCAAGCTCATATTTTGGTGTTGTAAAGAAAGGTATTATAAAGCTTACCGTAGTGTAGACAAGTCTTTGGAACTGAAAAACCTGAGTTCTGATCCAGGCCCTCCCATTTATTAGTAGGTTTTCTTGAAGAAAGTATTTAACCTCTCTCAACATCAGTTTCTCAGCTATAAAATGGGAATAATACCTACCACATTGGACAGTGAGCATGAGGATTTATAAAATTACATATCTCATCCATCTACTGCAGTAATATTTAACACATTTTAAATGTTCAATAAATGTTACCTTTTTAATTAGCCTCATCAATTAGGTCTAATGGAAAGTCTAATGCAACATTTTAAAAATCCCTGGATCTTGGATAATTTTTTATAAAATATATTAAAGAAAATATTTTAAGGTCCCGAGTACACTCTTGGACCACACCATACACGGAAATGATTCAATTTATACTAGCTTCTATGGAGACCTGTACAAAATTATTTATAATTTATTTCTACACAGCAGCAAATGAGGGTCATGTTGGAATTTTTCCAGTAATTTGGAGCTTTATAAAACATCAGACCTGCTAATAATGTAACCAATTGCAACTAATAGTACATTTCCATCTGAAAAGGGCTGACCTTCCATGGTTCAGAATAATTCATGAAAATTTCACATCAGCAGTCAGTTACATGACACTGAGGGCTTTTTTGAATGGCAGCTTATAAGGTGTAGTGCAGAACACTGGTCTTTTAATCAGACAGAATTGGTTTCCAACTCTAACTCTGCCATAACTTATTGGAAGAGTAAGTTAACCTGTTTGGTAATGTGAGAGTAATAATGACCGTTTCATACAGTTAATATGGTCATCACATGAGATAATACACGTGGCAACACCAAGTTAAATGACTTAGACATGGGAAGTAACAGAGTAATCATTGTTTCAGATGGTCCATACACATACGCATTCCACCTTCAATCTTCTAGTGGACATAGGCTTGTATATTTAAATAGATAGAGATACATAAAGAGCAATAAATTTGGATACCGCATTTTTCAACTATTCACACAGTCAAAATGCCTAGCACAATTGCTTATTCTTGGCTTCCCATTTTATTGCATAGATCTGGACAGTTTTTTCTAACGTTATATTCTCTACAGGGTAGAGTACTCTGTTGATGGTAAATAGTAAACAAGACACTGCACACCTATGCTATTTATATGTCTAAAAATATCTTATGACTCCTCAAATCAACTAGTCAAACAGCATGCACAATCTATAGTGGCATATGTTAAGTTACCATGTATAGCCTGAAGCTCAGAACAGTTTTTTCTCCTCTTGGCAAAGCAGCACTTTATTTATTTTTACCACCCATCTGCAATTTATCTGGGTTTTGTAAATCCCACACAAAACTAAACACCAAGTATCTATTGCACAGCAACAATGTCCTATTGGTGTTAAACACATACACACACACACACACATCTTAACATGTCCTTGAAAAATTGACATAGTAGCATTGCTTCTCTGGGAAAAACCTATAGCACTTTATATGATTTATATGGAATGGATAGGATTATATAAAACACATGTTGCTTTCTTCCTTATCCATACGTTATAAAGAAATCCATACGTTATTGCAGTTGCCCCAGGATTTTGCCTCAGCTCCACTCAGCCTTGTCATTAAAAATCAGGAGGCCACAGACAAAATGTAATCTCTCAGACATAGGAGTCCGAATTCTAGACCCAAAACATTTACTTATTACTTCAGTACAGGTGTAATGTGACAATGAATGGTACTCTCTCTCATGAATGGCACTCTTTCTCAGTCAGAGAAAATCCCCCTCATCTTTGTTACATTTATGGCCCCCAAATCTCCATTTACTAGAAAGAAGTAACGATTGATAAAGACAGTCCTCAGAAGGTAATTTTTTTAAAGTAACTTAAGAAAAAGATAGATAATGTTCAGACCCAAATTTAGTATACTATTATAAAAAAGAGCATAGGATTTGACATTCATCACACACTGGGCTTAGTTCTTACCCCTATCCAGGTAGAGTAAGTTGGGCATATTCTATAAAGTCTGACTCAGATCCTTATTTGGGAAAATGGGTATAATGATACTCTAAAGGTAGATTATGACAGTGACCTTGAATGAGTGCAGAGTCTTTCCCTCTTTCCCTTGAGCTTCGCTGGAACAATCCTAAACTTAACTGTAGCAATTACTAGGAGAGTGGAAGGAACACTGAGCTCAGGACAGGAAGATCCAGGTAACAATTTTTTTCCTTATCATTTAACGCTTATCTGACCTGAACAGTTTAACCTCTCTGACCTGTAGATTAGGCATTACAATAATGAAAAAATAATATCTGGCATAGATACCTCAGTGGCTTATTGAAACTGAATTAGAAACTAGATATCAAAGTACTTTGTAAACTATGGAAAAGCATTTAAAGAAAATAGCTTGGAGGGATTTCCAGACTGTTTTGTTAAATTAAAAAAAAAAGGCAAGGTACTGGGAAGAATGTTAAAGACAATCATATTTTAAACAAATAATGACAACAACCATATATATGTGTAGATTGTGTGTGTTATATATATGTATATATCTGTGTGAATATATCAGCATGAATAAATATCATCAACATTGCTTACATGAGCCACTAAATATTGGAGTGGTGGAGAAAGAAGAAACGAAGGCAGTGGATTGGCAAACAAACCAATAAATGTACAAAAATATTTTAAGAAAATAAAGAAAAGAACAAAGATGCCTACATCCAAGATAAATATGTGTGCGATATAATCTATGTAACTTTACAGTGTATAAATATTCACGTGCACGTTATACACATCGAGTGAACTATATAAGGGTGATCAGCAAAACATTAATGTTAAGCATCTGAGAGTAAAGCATAGTGGAGAAAGATGTTTCTACTTTGTTCCTAAACATGGCTTGGATTGTTTCATTTTTGTTCAATGAGCACACATTATTTATAAAATCTAAAATAACACATATTTTCATTGTGAAAAACAAACAAAATCACTAAATAAATTCCAAGGGGAATATTATCCATGACACCAGGCATTCTTGAGCCATGTGCAGCCATTTCCCCTCCTTTTCCCGTTGCAGACATTACTAGTTGATCATGGCATCCTTTAATATCAAGGCTAGACACAGCCTCATAATTCTTCAAACAATGCAACAGGTGCCACTAGTAAATGATGAGAGATAATCATAGTAGATGAAATCACTTTGCCATCAAGGCATCGATTTACTTCCTTAAAGGTATAGCCCTGGATTTCCATTCTGCATCTGCATTGCATTAGCAAATTTTAGCCAAGTTTTTACAAAATAAATGAATATTATATAAAGATAATAATTATAATTTGAAAATTTTTATAAGATTACAAAATAGTGGTATTAGAGAATGATTAAATAACAGAAAAATTAATTTTTCTCATATGTCAATGATTCTATCAGGGAAAAAGGTCAAGGACAGTAAAAGGGTATTTTAAACTTCCAAAGTAGAGAGAAAGATTGGACACATATCTCAAAATTGTATGGCCATGCTCCCATTACTACAGAAGAAACCATAGGGTATTCACTTATTGGCAAAATGGATTAAGACTTCAGCAAGATAATATAAAGACAGATTTCCATCCTAGCTTTTTCCTTTAAATTCATGGTGATTTTCTGGAAAAAAAACTTTACCTCAGACTCATTTTCCTCATCTGTGGGATGGAACTAGAGCAATCCCTCACCATCTTGCAAAGACTGAATACACATGAAATTGCTCTGCTAACAACTAAGCAGGATACAGATATGAATAATTGTGACATTAGAGGGCTATTACAGCATATTATTTACATGAGAAAAATGAAACGCTAGTTATGATAAAACTTAGTAAAGCAGTAGGTGATGTTCCAGAGAAAAAAATAGTTTCTGTGTTGATAAATTATTGACTTTTGTTACTTTAGGATAAGCATCCCCTAATTCTTTAAAATCATACTTGATTATGGATGATGGCAATTGCCTCTTGTAACTGCAATGAACGCTTGTTGTGTTAAATTGTGTGTTGGGGGTGTAGTGATCTTTAAATCCTTGTTTTATCACAATCCTTTTGAGGAAAAATTCAACCTTCTCGAGCTTTCTATTACTATTTGTAAAATGGAAAAACATTAAGAGGCATGGCATAAAATGACTAACAATTCAATCTGTTTAAGTAGTTTAGAAACTAATTTCATTATAGCTCCTTAGATTCTTTTCCATCAGTAAACATTGTCTGGTCTGCCACTGTATACAAATCTTGTGCTAAGTATTGCAGAGAACACTATGGCAGGACAAGACACCCAAAAGAGGTTGAATTTGAGGTAGTCTGTAAATGTCTCTATAAAGATAAATTCCGTTGTGGGGGCTCAGATTTTAGTTCTAACACAGATTCATGAAGTAGTTATCTTTAACTAAGAACTGTGCTAGAAATTTAGGAAACAACCCCCCCCATCCCCCTGATAAGGAAGATGCACAGATCTGTAGGAAGACATATGCTATTAGGACTAACAAGATGCTATTATAGAAAGAATCGCAGGGTCATTGGGGGAATAGAGAAGAATCCTCTCCCCCACAACACTCATGCACCATCCCTATTTATCCAGATAGAAACAGCTTCTTGAAGGAGGTGATCCTTGAGCTGTGTCCTAAAGGAGAAGGCTGCTGAATACAGGGAAACTGAGACCAAGAATGAAGAGGTGAGTCAATGGAAAGGCAAGAGGAAAAATAAACACTTGTTCAGCTCAAATTTTGAGGCCAGTGCTCTACTAACCCCCTGTAAATACAGTAGCTTACATAAATGTTGATCATTCCAGTGAGATATATACTATTTTGTTCCCCTGTTATTTTATTTTCCTTTTTTTATGCACGAGTCTATAGAGGCTCAAAGCATTAAATGGTGATGTTGGGATTGGAACTCAATTTCATTTTAATCACTCTTTCCTCTATTTTTCTTGATATTAACATTTCCTTCTCTGACTCAGCTCCTTCCTTCTTCTTCCAGACACAGAATAAGAAACAAGGATCAAAATCTTAACTCTTTTTCTAGCATTAAGGATGGAATTATAATTTTTCATACTTATTTCCCTGTTTCTTTTTAAGAACCAAAAAGAACACTTACGTAAGGATTAGTCATGCCTGAGGAAAAAAATAATGAAATGTTGACAACTGACCATTCCTTATCAGGTCCAGGCCTAGCCTGTCCTCCTTCTTTCAGAAAACATTACTGAGAGGATGAAATATTATCAAACATCCAATCAGAATATCATGTGGTATGAGGGAAAACAAGGAAATATTCCCAGTAGATTTAATCAGTGATACAATGGAGATTTGTACAAAGTGCTGAGGAAAGGACTCTATGTGAATGCTGGAGACGGCATGATGGAGAAGGTTATATTTAAGATGGGTTTTGAGGGGTAAGAAGGCATTTTTCTAAGTTGAGGAGGGACTAGAACACATTCTAGGTAGAGCGAGCCTCATAAATAACAGAACTGCAGTGAGTGAGTTGGGTGTTTTGAGTGAGTAAGGAGCGATCTGTCGTCGGAGTTTAGAGTATGTGGCAACATATGTAATAGCAGACAAAGTCGCAGCAGGATTGCATACACCCTGAATGTTAAGTTAGGGGGAGTTGGATTTTGTCCTGCAGCCTTTGGGGACTTGGGAGGGTTTTAAGCAAAATAGTGCAGGACCAGACCTGTATTGGGGTGAATGGGATGGGAGGGAGGTCAGAGGTCAGTTAGGAAGATAATTCAATGGAACAGTAACAAAAGCTTTGAGGCTATAGGGATGGAGAGGGAAAAAGAGATAACAGGATTATTTCACTCAGAAAGGTTAGCGTGATCCTGATCCTGAAAGGCTTACAGTCTAATTGGGAGGTGAGACAAATGTTTATAGGAATGTCTATACTGCTAGGTAGCATCTAATCGTTTTCTCCCTGGTATTACGGAAGTTGAGAAGGAGATTACCTCACAGACTATTCAGAAAGATATTACTAGGGCCTCATTTCTCCTCTAGCACAGCGTATCAGTATCAGTAACAGGAGGTACTGGCCCCCAAAGGAACAAAATCACTTAAAGGACCTTCACAGAGGATAGCTGTACTTCTCTCTCTGTCTTTGTTCTCTCTAAGTGCGTGTGCGCACACACACAAACACACACACACACTTCACATTGCCTCTATAGCTGTTTCAGCATTGTCTAAAAAGCACGTGTGCTTCATATCTTGATTCAGCCCTTAAAAGTCTAAAGACCAAGGGCAAGTTAAGCAGTGTTTCTGAGACTTCACTTTTCCTCATTGGTAAAATGGGATAATAATCCCTATCAAGACTGCAGTGAGGATTTAAATAAACCATTTATTTGATAACGTCTGGCACAACCTAACAGATGGTAGGTGCTCAGTATGTTTTTGGTTTTGTTTTTGTTTTCTTTCACTTTCTTGGAGGAAATCTTACAGATTTTTGGTCACCAATACCAAGGAAATAAATTTTTTTCTATGTACGACAGAAAGAGAGAGAAATATGGATGTTGTGTTCAGTATTCTTACCCTGCATAAATAGCTCTGACAGTTACTGAGTTCCTCCTAGTCTGTGTCTCCAAGACTGTGCTTAATCTTGGAGACACAGGAACTGCTAAGAAATGGGTCCCTTCCTCAAACAACTGACAATGAACTGAAAGCAAATAAGTAATTTGGTTTATAAACCAAAATAGAATAGAAATTCAGAATAAGAATTTCTTACAAAATCTTACAAATTTCTTACAAAATCTCCACTGGGTATACAACATCCATTATATATCCAGAAAACTTGTTGCGAGAGGACACTTAAGTAGTGAATGAATTTAGACTAAATATTTGATGCGGTTCAGCACCACTGAGAAATTCAGCTTGTGTGGAAGAAGTATTTTCAGACCAGAGAGCATGAATAAATTCCACTAACCGCAAGTAAAAGCTGCATTTGATAAACAGGAAGGTATTATGATCAGAAAGACAGTTACTATTTTTCCAACTTAATTTTGTTTCTTATTCTTTGTCTTTTCCCAGGATTAAGACTGACTCTTTTTCCCACTTAGCTTTGATGTATGTGTGTAGGGGCTGCAGATTCTATAAAAATAATATTTTCAATAATATATGCTTTCTCAGATAGACAGAACTCTCTCAGTAAAATATATATGAGAACATTCCTTCCAGCCACCAGTTATGATTCATTTATTACCCGGTTGGCCAGGGTTCCTGGGAAAAGAGAATGGTCATTTCTCTCAACATCGACTCTCACAAATCTCCAACTTTTATCATTTCGCTAGTTATAATGCCAATCAGAACTTATAAAATATTTTCTCTTCCCCCTTCCACTCCTCCTACCCCCCAAGTTTCTTCTCACTTCATCTACTATCCTGACTCAGTAGTTATTTTCTAGTATTAAAGGTAGAACAAATTTTGCTTGGGAAATTTGAAGTAAAATCCTTAGATGGGGTTGAATGTTGATGCTTACTTACAGCTACTATCAAGTCTTCTCAAGTAATTTTATTTTGATATGACAGACATAATTCCAAAGGATTTTAAGAACATTCAGATTTTCAACTGCCCTTATATACTGACACAGTAAAATTAAGAATTTCACTGTGAGCCTTGCATTCTGCCATAAATAATAAGCATGCAGTCAACACAGGACAGAGAAGAAGAAAAGAAAGCCTTGGAAGTGGTCTGTAGTACTTTCTAACGCCATAGTATGATTCTTCATGCTATCCCAAACTGAATCTAGGAAATTTTAAGATAAGAATCACGAATCAGACAACATGAATTAGGAATCACACAATAAGTCCATTTGTTTTAATTTATCTAGAATTAGAATTAATGACAGAGGTGAAAAAATACATGGGTAGGGAGTTGGTAGGAAAAATATCTCTACTCTGGCTTTAGAAAGACACCATTCAGCAATTATAGTAATCAGAAGTATGCTAACTATAGTTTAAGAATAAATGTAAATGGTTCTTCTGGGATCGATATTTTGAATGACGCTATCACTTTGGATTAACAGTATTACTATCATGAAAAAGGTTAGTTTCAAGTAGGGAAGAAGCCCGTCTTCTGATTGAGAAATGTTAGGAATTTTTTTTCTCCTTAATATTAAGTATGTTCTTTTTTTTATCAGATTCTTTTCTAAACCAACCTTCTGGAATATTTATAGAAGCCTCAAAGAAAATATGAAAAAAAAAATAAAATTCTATAAGCATAAAGGTGGAAAGGGACTTTTTAGTGCAATCCTTTGTTTTACAGATAAGGGGAGTGAGAGTCACAGAAATGAGGTAACTTTATAAGGCCATGCAGCTAGTTGGTGGTAAAACCAGAATAGAAATGGACCTAATTCCCTTACTTCAAAAAGATATTGGAGGCTTAGAATGCTCCTATGTCTATGCATCGACCTGCTCTTGTGCCATAAATAACACATCCTCCCCTTTTCTCCATCACCACAATAAACCGCATTCACTGAAAAATAAAAGTAAGGAAGCTAAATTAAAAGTCAAATATTCCTGTTACTTTTTGATGCCCAGTTTTACTTAACTCATTCCCCAGGTGAAAGATTAGGGAAAAAAATGTATCTTTATAGTTAACATAAAACAGTTGTTTGAAATCTGAATTCACCCCAAAATATGACGTTTCCAAAACAGGTTTTACATGTCACTGAAAAAACAAGCCTCTAAGGAGACTTTGCCAATAGACATCTTTTTCTTATTTTTCTTTCTCCCCTAAACTTTACGGTTTGTATAAATTATTTCTAAGATGGTCTTATAAGAAACATTTTAGTAGAATCTGAACCCATGGAGACGGAATGTTTTTAATCTCATAAAAAGATTTTTCCATTGAACTTGGGTTTTTTTGTTTGTTTTTAGTGAGTGGTTATGTGATGTATTAGCTTTTTTTCCTCTTGGACCTTTGGAAGGGGAGGCTGGTGAGTTTGACAAAGTGCCTATACCAAAGAACAGCTGGGGACACTATTTATGTCATGAATGCCCAACATGGAACAAAGTAGACTCCTTAATCAGAATGTACTCTCTACAAAATTATAAAGTAGTTTAGGTTCCTGCCTCTATAACTCTGGAAAATATCATCTACTCCCATAGTGTTCACTTCTACCTATACATGGATGACTCCATAGGCACAATGCCAGGATATCCTACTAGACATTCATACCCAAGGTTCCTCAAATCCAATGTGTCCAAATGCACATTATCTTTCTCCCAATTTTCCTTCTAGTACTCATATAATTTCTATGTAGTGTAACCCTATCGGAAGTTCTGGAAATCAACAAGCTGTTTATATCTATTCTCCTTCGTTCCAACTACCACTACCTTAGAGTAAGACTTCCTTGATCCTTATCTGGACTAATATACAGATTCTTCAACTGCTCTGCTGCCTACCACCTATCTTTTCCCTTCTGGTACTGATGTAAGAATATTTCTAAAATATAAATCTGTTCACAATCTACTGAGTTTATGATCATTCAATGGCTTCCCATCTGCAGTTGAATTCCCAAAGAATGTCTCATAAAATACTAGTCATTGCTCCATGATAAACAAAAGCAAACTCAAAACAAAGTAGATTTCCAATGTCCAGTAAGTTGGAGAACACTGTGGATTTATCTCTCTTTTAAAAACTGGTACGTCAAAAGCTTTGAAAAAATGAGTCATACAGAAGCCTGCTTAACTCTGGTACACATTTCTTACTACCAGGTCTACATATGGCCTCTTCTCTTGTTGCCTCACAATTATGTTTTTGACAACATACTATACCTTACTGCATATTTATTGTTTGGTCTTTCTAAAAGCTCATGAGAAAAAATATAGTATGGCTGAAAGCAGGGACTATATTTTCTGTATCTCTTTATCCCCATGACCTATATTGTCTGGTGCACAGTTGATTCTCAATACATATGTGATGACAGAATGGGTGGATGGATGAATGGATGATAAACTGATTGGTAAGTAGGCAGCCATCTTGTTTTACCCTAGATAATGAGGCAGAAAAGCTCTACAGACTCAAGTTTGTTTAGTGGAACAGTCCATGTAGAGAGAAAATAGCAAGTGTCTAAGGCTTTCTGTTTTCATTCCTTCCCTAAGAGAATGCTGACTGTTCACACCTGAGGTTTCTAGTAATGAAGGGCCTCATAACCCATGAGGAGGTCATACTTAGAGCCCTTCCTTTGGAGAAAAAGAGGGAGATCACAATTCAGCTTTTATTTAAAAATCTTTTCTCTCTGGAGAGCTTGCCTCTTCTCTTTCTCCTTCCTCCTTCTTTCTTTCTCCTTTCTCTTTCTTCTTTTTCTTCTCCTTCTCCTTCTTCTTCTTTGCACAGAAGTGAATTCGTCATTTGAGAAAACTTCATATTGTGCAGTATTCTATATAATTTCTTAATCTCAAGAGATTTTTTTATTTTCATTTTTTCATATAGCTGTTTGAGTCTTTTAAGCTTATTTATCCCTTGTGGAATAAAAATGCCAAATTGGTCAGTGAAAATCTGCAGAACAGTCCTTAATTGAATGAGGGCTCTGAAGTCTGGGCAAGGGTATTCAAAATTCCTCTTTATAACACTCATTTGATAAGTTGGTCTCTTATATTAACTAATATAATAGAGCCTGGGTATTGAGATCGACTCTTACATAAATAAGCTGCTTTTTCCTATTGTTCTCACTTATTATAATACAGTCATGCACCACATAACAACACTTTGGTCAATGAAGGACAGCATATATGACAGTGGTTCCATAAAATTAGCACCATATAGCCTAGGTGTGTAGTAGGCTATACCATCTAGGTTTGTGTAAGTGCACTCTATGATGTTCACACAATAATGAAATTGCCTAACAACGCGCTTCTAAGAACGTATTCCCATTGGTAAGAGATGCATGATTATATTCACCTTGTAAAGCTTTACGGAATAGAACATACATTAGATGCCATAGGAAATAACATTGTTTGACTGCTAATGTATTTGTGATAGTATCCCCTAAGGCTTCAGTGAGACCACATGGAGAATTTTGAAATTGTCTCCAGATAAGTAAATGATGCTTTGGATGAGCAGGAGATAAGACATTAGAGAAGCTGCAAACATTGATGAAAAACAAATGTTAACTGAAATAAATATGCTGCCAAAGTCTAGAACAGTGGAATAGCTAAACTGGGTCAGAATGGAGCCTGGATTGGCTATTATATGTATATTTACTAAGCACTGGCACTAAAAGGAGGACTGATTAAGTTTCATAAGAGAACTGTGATATGATTATTAAGTGAGGACTTTTTCAATACATGATCAATAGTGACCTAACATGCTTGTGATGATTAGAGCATAAAATACTCCTTGAGAACTGGAGAGAAGCCTGTCACGTTTTTTTTTTTTTTTTAAGTAAATTAGTATTTGGCACAGTAGATATTTTTATAAAAGAAGACTAATCTTAGAGGAAAAATATTAATCATTTTCACCCATGATTCAATGATTCTTTTGTTTCCCTTGTATTCAGAGTTACAAATTTAGAATTGAAAGGGATAATAATAATATTTATATTGCAAAATTATTTATGTTTGCAGAATATTTACAGTTCACAAAGCAATTGCATTGTGCACACCAAACACCGCAGGGCAGGTGACATTGCCAGCATTTCAGACAAGAAGATCCCCGAGGTAGTAATTTTCCGAATGGCCCAACTCAATGTAGGAATTTCCTTTTAAATAATAACTACTGCCACTATATTTTACTCTCCACTCTGCATCATACATTGCTTTAGTACTTCATAGATATTTCTATTCCTTGCTACAATCTTATACAGTAGGGATTATGACTCTGCCTCATCCATCCCCAAACTCAAAGTGATTAAGTGACTTTCACAAGGTCACACAATTAGTACATTCCAGTCTTGCTAAAAGTTCGTGTTCTACTTTATAACCAAGATGTCTACATTTTTACACTGAGAGTCTGTCATCCAGCCTCTACTTATACGCTTCCAGGCTTAGGGAACTTTCTGTGTACCTAGTCTGATTTATTATCAGATATTCTAATCAATAGTTTCTTTATTTTTAATTAAAATTTCAGATCCTTGTTAGATTCAGTGATTAGTTCCAGACTTCCTCTTCCATAGACAGCCTTTAATTCTATGAGGAGAATTGAAGAACTCCAATATTAAATACAGTAAATAAGAATGCAATTGTTTTGGTTTGCATTGTGGGACTTGAACCAGGCCATAATGCATCATGGCCCTCACCCACTGGCTCTTCAGTCAGAGATATGTGATAGCAATGTCATTCTTGGTCTGAAAACTCTAGCAAGTTCAACACTACACATTGCTCTCATACTTGGTATACTTGTATGTAATTTATGAAAAGCTATTCAGGCCTTCAAGATTGCAAGTGATTTTATTAGGTCATTTCATCAGATATCCCATCTGATACTTGAGAACTCTCTAGAAATGCCTTACAAGTGAATGTAAGTATCTACACCATAGACTGTAACGTACCCACAGGGATGGGAAACCCAATGCTGCTTATCCTCTGTTGGATTGAGAAGAGAGGGAATTAGCCCACTTAATACACATACTAAAACCATATGGCATTGATTTTCTTATTTCATAGGCGAGGGAGTTGAAACAAATTGATGCGAGTTGCACATCCCCAGTACGTTTTGTGCAAGTATTTGAATCTAGATCTAACTGGCTCTTTCTTGTACATCACATTATCTAACACAACAAAACACAAGCAAATCATTTAGCTGATTTAGCTGAGGGAAGGCTTTTGTTTTTTAAGACGTTGTTTTTGCTTTTTATCTATATACTGGTGAGATGAAATGAATCATTCGCTGAATAATGCCTGAGTGTCTCCAGAGAACTCTGAATGTTTGACTGATAAAATTAAGACATAATGGATGGGTTTAGAAAATGAAAAGCCTTCTTAAGGAGAATGAACAGTTCCCAAGCTAGAACAAGACTTGATTCATTGGTATTAGCTAAACTAAAGAAGAAAAAATATATGTCAAGAGAAAATAGCAATGGCAGCTCAGAAAAAGGCAGAGAGAGCAAAACCGATGTTAGCATGCATATGTGGACAGTGTCCAAGGAAAGAAAAATTGAATCGGGATGATGGGAATATTGTCTCAGGGAAACTCAGTGCTCCTCTGCAGTCCAATCCCCTCGTGTTATATATGTCCCTTCCTAGGAAGAGGATTACTACTAGGAGTGGTCAAGTTTGAGGACATTGGTTTGACCTGATTTTCTAGGAAATACAGCCTTAGTGGACCTCATTTAAGAATAAGTCTTTACCAGGGTGTGTGTTTCTTCTATGCTTCCTTGAAATAGTTTTCTTTGCACAAAGCTAGCAAGACAATCATAGGTACAGGGGCTGCTGATTCTACATGGATGGGCACCAAAGCCAACTATCTTAGGCTTTAGGACAATCTCCTTCACTGTGGATAGAATGTCCAAAATTGGCCGTACTTTGAAGCAATACGATCTAAGATTTGATGTGGGTTTAACGAAAACAACAGAAGAGGCTACTCAGCCTGCTATGATGCTAGGTTCTAGACTGCCTTTAGCCTATTATATTAACTAGGGTAGGCTAGATTATGGTGACAAATAGACCTATAGGTGTTAGCTCAACATAGTAGAAGTTTATTTGTTGCTCATGTTACAGTAAAGACTAGTTCCAGTTGGATAGGAGTAAGTGGTGGTAGTGTCTGTGTATGGATGTGTGTTGGGATTAGGGGGTCTTCTCTACACAAGTCATTCCCAAACCAAGACTTTGGCAGCTCTGACATCTTCAGTTCATAGCTCCCAAGTGTGCCCTTGTGACCGTCTCCTTCCCCAAGTTGAAAAGAGGAAAAATCATAGAGGAACATGTGGAAAGGTTTTGTGATCATGCCTATAAGTGGCACATATCACTTCCACTCATACTCCATTAGCTACAACTCAGTCACATGACCAATCTAACTGCAAACGACACTGGAAAATGTAGTCTGGCTGTGTTCCCAGGAAGAAGAGGAGAAAGAATTTTGCCAACGCCATTAACTGCCAACTTAAGCAAAAAGATTTCTACTTGTAAAGCAGCTAAAATCACAGTAAGACTATATTGGGGTTCAGTACACCATCTTCTCAGTTACCCCTAAAGCATTTCTTTTCTGTTTGTGTGTGTGTGTGTGTGTGTGTGTGTGTGTGTGTGTGTGTGGTGTTCCAGCATTTTTTTCCCTTTTTCTCTTGGTTCTTTCCTCTCTAATAAAACTTATTGGAAGAGACATAGGTTTTGGAGTGGGATAACATGGGATTGAAGGCCAGCTCTTCTACTTTCCAGCTCTATGGCCTCATCAAGTTTTAGTTCCCTCGTCAGCAAAATGAGGATAATAATATCTAGGCTGCTAGAAGGCCAGTCTGGGATGGACTCTGTTCGGGAGATTCTGTTTTGGCCACCTCAGCTCATGTTAGAACGATCCTGTCACTAGAAATATGGGAAATAATATATCTTTGGGTTTGCTTGAAAAGAGTCACTTGAAATTTCCAACACCTTTTGTTTTTTCTTTCATCAGCTTTCATGAGATATACTTTGCATACAATACCATTCACCGATTTTGTGTGCAATTTGATAAATTTTGACAAATATATATCATAGTGTAATGGCAGTCATAATATAAAATATTTACGTGTATTTCCAACACCCTATTCCTTTCCTCATGCCCCTTTGCAATCAATATTTTTCTCCTTCCCCTCTGGTCTGGTCTCTCACAACCATAGATCTGATTTCTGTCACTATGGCTTTTCCTTATCTAGAATTTCATGTAAATGGAATCACAAAGTTTATTTTCACGTCTCGCCTCTTTCATGTAGCATAATGCTTTTGAGATTTATCTATGCTTTGTACGTATCAGAGTTGATCCCTTTTCATTGCTGAATAGTATTCTATTGTATAGATATATAAAATTTGTTTACAAATTCTATTCACAAGTTGATGAACATTTGTATTGTTTTCATTTTTGGCTAATAAGAATACATCCGCCATGAACATTTGAAGATAAGTCTTTAAGTGTACCTATGCTTTAATTCTGGGTAAATACTTAGGAGTAGGACTGCAAGATCAGTCTTGCTTTGTTTTGATGCTCACTAATTTATATGTGTTTGCTAATCTAACTTCTATTATAATTCCTCATTTGGGAGGAAAATGCTTTGCATAAAAGGAAATGAATTTTGATTACTGAAATGAGGTAAATTCCTATTTAATATCTTGGCTGCTTCATATAATAATTTTTCAAGCTTAGTCAATGTGAAATTGACAGAGGAATAGCAATATAATAGCTATGTTTGGCTAAGTTTCTTCCCTGTATTAAGCCCTGAGCTAGGGTCATAACAATTGCAACAAGTATTTAAGCCTCCATAATTCTGCCACTGAGATGTATTTATGTCATTTTTTTTTAATGTAGAAACTAAGAAATAGAGATGATTGGATTTGCCCAAGGTTACCTGTTAGGAAGAGTGCATACTGGAATTGAAACCCAAATCTACCTGACTTCCAATCCCGTACACTTCCATTTTGTGTTAGCACATTCAGGCAGCCAAAACAGAATACCATGGATTGGGTGGCTTATCAGCAATAGAAATTTATTTCTCACAGCTCTGGAGGCCAGGAAGTCCAAGATCAAGGCGTCAACAGATTTGGTTTCTGGTGAGCTCCCACTTCCTGGTTCATAGACAGCCTTCTTTTCACCATGTCCTCACATGGCGGAAAGGGGCAAGGGGGTCTCTCTAGGGCCTCTTTTGTAAGGGCACTAATCATCTCCCAAAGGTCCTACCTCCAAATACCCTCACATTGAGGATTAATTTCAATATATGAATTTCAAGAGGACATATTCAGTCCACAGCAACATTGATATGTGTTTTTGAGTCTGCAAAGCTAAGGAAAACTTTCTGGCAATGGAGATCCACTTATGGTTCTGTCTGTGAGAATAATCACCTGGGCCCCTGGTGGGTCTTCTCTTCTTAACAGGCATCTTTCTATCTATGACAGATCATGCAGGTCAAGTATTGTCCAGAATTACTTTCTGTATTACATAAAGTCCATTTGGACCTTTGAAAGTTATTTTCATAGGATCCTTTCTCAATACAAAATTAAAAAGTGGATATAGTTGATGTTTTAAATAAATATCATTATAGTAGTCCTGGGCATTAGAGAAGTTTCCTAAAAATTAATCACCACCTCAACAAGAGATTCTCTTACAGTGAACAAACTCATTAACATAAAAACCAAGCCCTAAAAATTCTCCTAGCATTTCTTCCCTTCCCAGTAGATGTAACAAGTCAAGCTGACTCTAGAACATCTAGCTTCAGCAGCATTCAAAAGCTAGGTAATGACAAAAGGAGAATAATGGGAGTACTGTACCTCCTTTAAAGTGCCTTATTTTTATAAACAACATTGAAACATCTTAGCTATTTCATCTATGCCTTGCATAGGAGCCAAGAATAGTGTTTTGCTCATAAAAAGTTCTCAGATAAGTACTTATTCTAGAGTACGAGGTCAACTTGTCATTTCCTCTTCCATTAATTTGAATGACACCATCCCAGAATTATGCAATTATTTTCTGTCATAAGAACTTCGTTTCAACAATGGTTGAGGGAGAGATACTCACAGATGTAATCTCAAATAGTGTCATCATATAATTTAATAAACTATTTTTTAAATTCCATTAAGTTATTCAATTCATGATTTTTACTAAGTAGGGTGGGTGGTCTAAGGAAGCAAGATTAGATTCCTTCGAGTGAGGCAATAGTTGGGGGATCTTGTAATTGCCTCACTATTTAATGAACCAACATTTTTTCCTCTTCCTCCCTGTTCTTTTCCTTCTGGTAAAGCTTATCAGAGGAGACACAGTCTTGGGAGTAGAATGATCTGGGGTTGCAGGCCAACTCTTTCACTTTGTAGCTACATGATTTCTTCAAGTTTTAGTTTCCTCATCAGTCAAATAAGGATAGTGATATTTACTTAAAAGGCAGTTGTGAGAATTAAGTGGCTGCTTATGCCATTCACCTAGGTAGCAAATATAATAGAACAAGTTTAGGTGGAGAATGTAAACTCACTCCTGTGATGAGCTCAGGTGGCTGTGGGACACTGATAAAACACTTAAAAGATGGTGCATTTGTAAGGCAGAGCTGAATGGCCAGATCAGAGGTATAGAGATGTGAAAGCCATCGGGTGTGGACGACTGTTGAAATGTGGGTAAAGATAGGTCGTCCAAGGAGAGGATGTAGAATCGCAGGACGGGGTGGATGGGGCAGGGACCGTGGGGACATCAGCACATCAGGAGTGGGCAGCAGTGTCTCAAAGGCAATGTAGACTCCTCCTTCCTTCCACAGAGGAAATGCATAGCCATGGTCTCCTGCATTTTTGTGAGCCGGAGTTGCTGCTCTGTGCTATTTTTATGAGGCTTTTGTTTAGTTGATTAAAAAAAAATCCTTGAAAAGAGCGTGGGGGAACACCATGGGAAACCTATAATTGCCTAAACATCCAAGTTTTCTAAGATGTTGGTGGCAGCTGGTGGAGCAGTCTTTTCTTCTGCTATCCAATTTAGAGGGAAACGTTGCCAAAAATCTCTCACTGGCAGAGGGACCGACCTGGATGCTTTCCTTCTCGGAGAGACAGCTTTGGGGGCAAAGTGAGAAAGAGAGCACCCGGCCTGTCTGACAATAAAGTCTGCATCCCTGGCTTGATGCAGCTTCTCTCAGGGCCCCATTCAACAAATACCCTCCTCATCCAGCACCTCTCATACAATGCACGTGGCTGGGCAATTAGGACAAAAATATAAGTGAGAAGCCGTCTTTGCCAACAGAAATTCTACAATCTGGTGCAAGATACAGCCATGCCAATTTATGAAGACAAACACAAAAAAGAAAGCCTCATATCATGCCCAGTCCAAATTTCTTTTTATTTTCTTGAACTGGAGGGGAACCTTTCACTCTGTACCTTCTCTCTGTTTCGGGTAATGTTTTGTTTTCATCTATATTGTGAGAAAGGTATGATCCACTCCATTTTAAAGACAAGTGAATTAAGGCAAAGAGACTTTAATCTGTTGAGGATCACGAAGTCAACAACCGGTAAAGGTAACGCGTCAGCTGGTTCTATTTGACTGCAGAGCACAGTTCTTGTCTGATACCTTGTGGTCACATTGCAGTTATCAATGCAGAAAATCCATCATGAAATTAGAAATGGGAATACACCGTTCACCTCTTACACTCAAGACAGAGAGAGAGTGGGGAGAGAGAAGGGAAGAAGGCAAGGAGCGAAGGATAAAAGAGACAGTGAGTACAAGATCGAAGGAAAGAATGAGAATAAGGAAGGGAAGGAAGGAAAAGGAACTAAGACGATGATGCTTTTCTGAGCTAAGGACAAACATCCCTTCCCAGCCAATAATATTTTTAAGAGTTACCTCTTCAGCCTCCAGAAGGTGAAAGAAGATCATTACTCAGTAGGACTTCTTCAAAGGATGAGTAAATGCTGCATAGTTAATAATGTCAAAAATCATTCCCAGAAATAAGAAAAGCAGGAGAAATAAAATAAAGTTCAAATAGAAAATAGAACGAAAGATAAAAATCAGGTTGTGTTAGTATTATTGACAGAGGGCTCTGAAACAAAAGCAGAAGAATGTTATAGATGTGTAGGCTGTGAAATGAAGGGGGCTGTTTCTGTGGAATGCATATGTGTGATATGAATGTAGGTGTATATGGACCTAATAGTTTGCCAACCCCACTTCTATCTCAGGATCTGCAAAATGTGGTAAAAAATGTGGAACTTAGATTTAGAAACCTTCACGTGGGCCTGGCCCTCACCTATTACCCAATTATTTGGGAAAATAATTTATTTTATGTGAACCTCACGTTCCTCAACCTTAAAACTGAAAAAGCTTATCTGCCATATGTATAAAGATTGTTGTGTTCATCTATCTTAAATAAAGTTAATTGAGGTAGTAGTGGCATAATGATCAAGAACATGGGCTTTGGGGGCCGCCCGGTGACACAGCGGTTCAGTCCGCGCTTGGCAGCCCAGGGTTCGCGGGTTCGGATCCCGGGCGCCCGCGGACGCACTGCCTGTCAGCCACGCCGTGGCGGCGTCCCATATAAAGTAGAGGAAGATGGGCACGGATGTTAGCCCAGGGCCAGTCTTCCTCAGCAGAAAGAGGAGGATTGGCGACGGATGTTAGCTCAGGGCTGGTCTTCCTCACAAAAAAAAAAAAAAAAAGAACATGGGCTTTGGGTAAGTGCTCAGGTTTGAATTCAGGCCCTGCTGTTTAACAGTCTAGAAGCTATTTCACTTCTCTAAGCATCATTCCCTCATCTTTAAAATGGGGATAATAATACCCAACTCATGAGGAGGTCATGGGGATTGTTTGAGATAATTCACATCATACGCCCTGCATGGTACCTGGTAAGGAGCAAGTTCTTAATACACGCTATTTGATGGTTGTAATGATGATGGTGATGTTGCTGACAGAGACAATGACAATGATAATGATGATGGCACCTGAGGTGGTGAAGATGAAATATCCTCTGGGAAGTCTTCCCTGACCGTTTCTTCAACCCTGGAGATAGGAATGCCTTCCTCTATAACACTATACGATTTTGAATGTACTTCCGCTATAGATCTTATTTACACAATCCTGTCGTCACTGAATTTCCTGTCTGTCTTTCCTGCTAATCTATGAGCATCCTGAGGTTCCACCTTAGTCTTTTCTATTCCCTCATTACCTTGGGCACAGTAGACTCTCAAAGAATACGTGTTGAAGGGCCGAATCACTGGGGATAATACTCTGGAGAGCACACAGTAAACTGTGAAGCTGTTTTGGAATGCTCACTAGTATCAGTTTAGTGGTTTGTATAGGTTTTCCTCCTGTTCAATGATTCTTCCAAATAATTAGCACTCTGTGTTTTGGGAAGGTATCCAATATCACCACAACCTGTGACTGAAAACAACTCTTCTTTGTTTGGTATGAAGGCAAAGCAGGAAGAAATTGACTTGGAGCTGGAGGTACTCACTACAACACAAGAGAAGAAAAATTCGAACGATACACATCTTGCTGGTGAAAGTGCAGTCATAGAAGAGCGTCATTAGCATCTCCTAGGATCTTATCAGAAAAGCAAAATCTCAGGTCCCGCACAGACCTACTAAATCAGAATCCGCATTTTAACGAAACCCTTAAGTGACTCCTGCACATACTGAATTTGAGAAGCCCTGTTCTGAAACCTTTGGCATACTCAATGAAGCAGGAAGCCAGCTCTCTTTTTCTGGACTTTCTTTAGGAAAAGGCACGTGGTAAAGAAGAAGGAAACAAGTGTTTACAGACCAGCTACTGTGTACTGACCTTAGAATAGGTGTTTTGATATGTGTTGTACTTTAATCCTCCCAGCACTTTTGTAAAGTTTGTGTTGTTTTCATTCCTAGAGAGGATGAATCACGTAGCCAAGTTCACACTGTGAGCAAGTGGCAAAGTTCGAATTTAACGTGATGATTCTACTTCAAAGCCGGATTCTACAGGATGCCTGGAGCAGTCTCATCAAGCCCTAATTTGGTAAACTTGCTCTCAAGTCTCCAAAACTCCCTCCAGCCGCATTATAGAGACAACTTCACCTCCGTCTATCTGAAGCCATAGAACAGCACTTGCTTAAATTCCAGATTTCGAATTTGGGCAGAAATGGTTTCAAATTCCAGCTTCCCTTATTTGCTGTGCAACTCCGGGCATTACCTAACATGCATACCTCAACACCTACACCAAAGAACTGCTTCCAAGACTTCATATCTTGTGCATAAGGCACCTGGCACAGTCCCTGATGTATACTAATTACTCAACAAATGCTAGGTGCTCCTCCAATTAAATTATTTATTTCTAAACACACTACTTAATATATATATATAACAACACCCCTCAAAAAGTCTTAAAGTATTGCTTACTCCTATGTTCTTCTAGTCAACTGTTACTTGTTTAATATACTTGGATATTTCATAAGGGCCTCAAACCAGATATATCTAATTCCAAACTCATTATTTTCCCCCACCGTCTTCCAATGCAGCTTGAGCTGTCATGTCAAATATTATACTGTATTGCAATTAATTTTTACTCTCACTGGACTATGACCTCACTAATATCAAGGGCTGCACACTATTCATCTTTTGAATCCCCAGCCCCTAGCACAGTGCCTTACACGTTGAAAATATTAAATAATTTTATATGATATTTGCCTAGACATGCTCAGACTTTAGTGAGATCAGAGAAACACCATTTTTAGTTGTCCCACAGGGAAATGCCATATTTACTTTAGATCTTGAATTTAGTAACTTTACAAACTATTCTGTTTGGGAGAGTAGACTATACACGCCAGAGTCTAGATTTATTATTAAAATAGTACTATATTCATAAAATTCTTTTTTATTTTAAGACTCAGAAAGAAAATTCCCACTTGTGAAATATCACTAGTTTGCCAGGTCATAGATAAATAAAAAAGATCCACTGTGATTCTGGCTTTTTGGTATGAAGAAGAGCTGATACAAGGCATAGGAGAAGCTGCTATTATGTTAACTGAAATATCAACTCTTTTGCAACTAAGTCCTATTCAATGATTATTTGACAAGGATTACATTTTCCCCATCTCTGTTGCCATTAGTGGGTTAACAATATAAAAAATGTCAAGGGTATGTTTGGCCAGTCTCTCAGTAAAGCTTAAGTTGTAAACCTTGTGGAGCTGGACCTCTGCTCCAAGTCCATGATAGCCTAGAATCTTCTATTTCACACAGAGGTGATACATAAAATGTGCGAAGGTTCAACATAGTTTGATAGTGAATGGAAATGAAGTCTTTTTGGACTACAGTGTTCAGAGAGGACCTCTTATTAACTACGTGCCTCAACATTTATTGGTTTGTATTTTCTAAGATCTGGAAACATTCATAAACATTCACGGGCCTCAGTTCAACAGTCCGAGGGTTTGAATCCCAGATCAAATATTTTCAAATTGTGTGAAGTTAAAAAATTAATTAACTTTGCTTAACCCCATTTTTTAATCTGTAAAACTGAAATAAGAACCTAACTTTCAGGGCTATTGTGAAGGTTAAAAGGTTAAAACGAGGTAGCATGCATAGCAGGTAGGAGGTGGTCATAAATGGTAGCTGTTCTTTTTTTCAAAGTGAATGTCTAGATTCTAGTTAAATTTGATACACTATAAAATAACATCAACGTACAGCATAAGTTCACATTGTGAGGCTCTATTTTTGTCTCTCTCTTGGAGATATATATATATATATATATATATATAAAGATTTTTCTATAATTAGGTGACTTATTTCCCTCTGAGAGTTAGGTTTGTAAAGGCTATACATAAAGCTTTGGATTAGCAAAAGTTGCCTTAAGGGAAAGAATTCCACCCAAATTAAATCAGGAAAGTAGAACTTGGAAATCTAATAAAATTAGATCTTAAAATTAGAGTAAAGCTTCTAAGATGATGATGATGGTGGTGGTGGTAATAATCATCATTTATTGAATACCTATTATGTGCTAGGCTCTGTAGTGGGTGTTAGCTACACATTATCTGTAAGTTTTGAAAATGCCTACAAAGGAGACATTATTACCATCCCTGTTCTACAGAAACCGAAGCTCAGGTAGTTTAAGTGACTTGCTTGGACTTAAACAACTAACTGGCAGAAGAGGGACTTGAATTCAGATATTCTCTGACTCCGTAACCAGTAGACGTAATAGACTAACACTCTACTGGAAGAAAAGTGACAAAAGTATTCTGCCAAGAAACTACTAAAAGGAAATCCAAAGATTAAAAAAAAAAATGCCAGCAAATCTCCAGCATTAATCAGAGGAGATGTCAGTGCCCTGACTAGCTGGCACAAGAATTCTGGTCACTTTGTAAGCCTAGCCCTGTGTAGATCTGGCTGTAGCTGGCTGACAAGAATTTTTCAGATTATCAAAAATAAACTTGGTTACTGTGACTCAAATATTCATGAACTTAATTATCCCTGGATACACTTACCAAGTTCCTGGATCTACAAAGTCGAATCTACCCTCTAAATGGTGTTGCCCCCATCAGGCCTGTATGTACCGAGCCCACTGATCATTAAGTCCATGTCAGAACACGTAGCCAATCTTCTGCCATGACATTACTATCTTTTTATGAAATAACATCTTAAAACAAAATGGCTTTTAAGTGGGCATTTTAAAACAGATTTCTTGTCATTTGGTATATGGGTAAAGTATCCAAAATAATTGTCTAACCACAGAAAGTATCCATATTCCCTTTTCATTTGCTTATTGTCTTTTTCTTTTTCCCTCTAGTCAATAAAAGTAAAAGAAATGTTTGCCAAACCACAAATATCATTGGCATAAAAATTAAGTGGATTCTTTTAACCATTCCTGTATGCCAGTATTTTATGGGCACACTTGGAGAAAACACAGCCACTTCTCCAGAAGGTGACTCAACTCCCAAATGCCAATGCCATCTACCTCCTGACAGGCTCTACTAAGCAGCTGCCACCAAAGAGAGATCAGCCCTTGGGTGTCGAAACTGGTTGCCAGTCTATTTGTTCATTGAAATTAAGTGCCACAGTGTTATGAGGATGGATCTGTCAAGACCCATATGCAGATCCTGGCCCAATTACCAAGTGGCAGGTGGCACCTGGATGGTGACAGAGGAGTGACTCAACGTGTCACACGCAGCACAACTTAATGATTGCTTTGAGGGAACTCAAAAAGGAGTTGAAAAGCAACAGAACAAATTAGCCAGCCAGGGCTTTAGCCTGGTGGAGTTTGATGTTATTCTCTCTGCTCTACTCCTGCCCATTAGTTTAATAAAAGCTAATTAAGTTAATTATTTAATAAACATATTTTCTTTTTAACGAAATCCATTGCTGATCAAATTAGATAATGGATGTGAAGGCAGTTTGAAAGGCATAATGCACAATACACGCTGTGAGTCTTAAGCTTTGGATGAGGCTTTTCTCCGGGATTGGACAGGTGCCTCTTGACAATCTTCATCAACATATAGGCTATTTTCTGCAGATGGTCCTGGAATCTTGGCAAGACAATCGCATAAAAGTTAATGGTTAGTTATCCTGGACTTATGCATCAGACTCCTCTGTAGTGAAAAGAGCCAGAGTTCTAGCAGGAGCTGAGTTTGACCTAAGCAAATTCAATCACCTCTTTCTCTGAACCTTAAATTTCTCACTTGCGTTATGGACACAAATGTCTATCTCACACAATTATAGAAGAAACCACACTTAAGCCTGGTATTTAAGAATTGCTCGGTATGTGCTACTTTCCTCCCCATTTCCCAAACCCTACCCTATTCCACGAACGTTCTAAGCCTTTAGATAATTTCAGGCTGGTGGCATGGGAGCAGTAATCAAGGTCATAGCTGTTAAAGCTCAGAAACCTCCAGTTTCAACTTTTCAGGGTGTCCATAATGTCCAAATCTTCCCTCATTTACCCCTTTCATAAAAATAATTCCTGACATGCAAATTATCAAGATAAATATGAGGTTTCTACTGATTTATCAGTATAAAGCCTACTAAAGTACACCTGTTTTAGCATCCATGTATTTTATGCAGGTCTTGTCTTCTTTCTGTCTACATTTCAAGAAAAAGAAAGACATCAATGAGCTTTGTTTTCTCCTTAGCATCTTGCGTATATTAGGCTTTTGAAGGAAGGATTAAGATAGAAAATATTGCACTTATAAATGGGGAGGACCGTGCTTTATATTTAAGCTATAGTTTTATTCTTAACCTTTTCGTACCAACCATAATTCATCTTCTTGGAGAAAAGAGCTAAAGGATGGGTTTGATTGTAATTTTGCTATTTATCTACTGAGATCATGGACATGATTCTTCAACCCATATTGAAATATCAATATTGTCATATTAAGTTAGCCATAACAGTCTAAAACTCATATATTTTAATTGCTCCTTAATAAAAACAGAGTATAACAGTAAGTTCTTTTTTAGAATACTTCTGCATTTTCCTAGAAAATGAGCTCCTTGAAAGCACCATCTCCAGTACAAAGTCACTCCCTGGCACATATTACAAATTAATTACCATAATAATAAGCTAATTAACAGGTGAATGAATTATTTAGCTTACAAATTGACTAGCTCTTTCTTTTAAAGAAAAAGCAACCTTTTTCAAAAATAAGTCAGATACTTGGTTTAAATTAAAATATATACTATGGACTTTGGAAGGAGAAAGCCCTTAACTTCAAATCCACTTGAGATAGCTAGGTGGGTGGACAGATAAGTTATAGATAGATAGATAGACAGGTAACGGAGGAGAGGTTTTCACTCACAATAGAATGCTGAGTGCCAATGGGTAAATGTAGATGGAATGCTGGAGTTAGAAAATCATCATTTTACACCCATTATGGAAACAAAATGCATCAGGCAAGAATCATGAAGGGATGCTAAATCTAGGGGAAAATTCTGATGAGGAGCAGGATATTTTCATGGTCTTAAGCAATCTCCCTATAGACTGCTTATTAGTTGCAAGAGAAGAAAACAGTAATTACACAGTGAGGGAAATTTGACAACACTTTGACTAAGTGATCAAAATTACTTTCACCAATGAGAAGAAGGGCATTGTATGCCTCCAGATGTGATATTCTGAGAAGGACAAAACATTAAATTAAATCCATTTGACTATATATTGCAGACAAGTAATTAATAACATGGACTTTTTTGAATCAACCTGCCTTATGGAGGATAAGGTCAGGGCAGGATGGAAATGCCAAGTGTCCCAATTCTTTGTAAGACTTCATGAGTTGGTAATATTCTTGTCTGCCTAGAATCTTATATCACACTCTCAGAACATGATTACTTTTAGTTCTCTTTCTTCTCTAAGAGTTGAAACTTATGTCTCTCCAATCTCAAAACTCATGCTTCTTCCCTGACACCATGCTGCTTCACACAGCATGTCTCCCCTCAGAACCACTTTTGAGCCTAGGTACATGGTCTACATGGCAGATGTTCTGCCAGTTCAGACCAGAGCCCTTCTAGAATCAGTAGACCACCTGGGCCCTGGTTATCTGAAGGAAGGAATCCAGGCCAAGCTCAGATGATATGATTGAGGAAATTTTGGAGTCTGGATCACACTATTGCACCTTAAAAACTAGATGCATTTTATATAAAACTACATAATAAAATCTATGGCTGCAACTTGAAAATATAGTCTTTGGTTCTTTCTGGTATATAATAGGAGCAAATTGTTCAATAGGATAAGCAGAGGAGAATTTTTTTGTTTGTTTCTCATTTTTTGCTCCTATTTTGGGAATACCAAATAGAATTATTGTAAGTCACTCAGGCATGAAACAAATGACTGAACTAAAATTGTGAAATGACTTCAATTAAAAGAATAACAAAGCCAGTGTACTCCTGCTGGGCCCTAGTCTACTATAAGAATCACTCTGCAGTTTAATGTTTAGCATTCAGACCCTCAGTCAGGTGACATATATGAAGTCTATCAAGAACTTGATCTCATAATAATGTCTACCTTTTCTGTATAATATAGAATGTCTAAAATGGAAGCCACCAAAAATATGGCCATTTCTTTAGTTTACAGAGGAAGGACTGGAATTAGAGAAATTACTAGTCTAGCTAGAACAGGTAGCCAATCTTCTGATTTTAATTTCACAGCTCTGTCCATTATACAACCCAAAATGGATTGTTATACCTATGACAAATCTAACTCTATAAGGAAACACAGATACAAAAGAGGGAAACAATACCTATCTGCTTATCTTAGGTTGATTTGACTGAGTATCATGAGAGTTAAGGCCAGGTAACGGATGAGTTGCTTTTTCTCCTGTACTTATCATGCTGTCTAGCAATGAGTTGACATTCAATACATGTTTGTTGAATGAAGCATTAGTGAATGCAATGTTGTCATCCCACCAAGCACCTACTATGTACTTATTATGTGTTAGGCACTGCAATGGGTGCTACATGATTTCTAAAACCCAGTCTCATTCAAGGAGTTCACAGTCTACTTGGGAAAACATGCAAGTAAGCAGACAATTGCAATACTACATAATGCCTTCAACTGTGAATACGTGAGCTGGAGATGTTATGAACCTTTAAAATAGACAAACTAAAAAGAAACAGTCTTCAGGGCTGGCCCGGTGGTGTAGTGGTTAAGTTGGTGCGCTCTGCTTCGGTGGCCCGGGGTTCACAAGTTCGGATCCCAGGCACAGACAGATGCACTGCTCATCAAGCCATGCTGTGGTGGCGTCCCATATAAAGTAGAGGAAGATGGGCACAGATGTTAGCCCAGGGCCGGTCTTCCTCAGCAAAAAAAGAGGAGGATTGACAACGGATGTTAGCTCAGGGCTAATCTTCCTCACAATAAAAAAGGAAAGAAAGAAACAGTCCTAAATGTATTGCAATACAACTAGAATCCAGTTTGAGAGGCGTAATGAATTTCTATCATATGTTATTTTTTTTAAATTGAAACTACAGGGCTATAGCACACTCCTGTGCATAGGGACGAGGTAACCCTTGAAGCGAATGGATATTCCTATTGTCAGTCATCCTAGGAAAAGCTCTGTGGCAGAAAATGAGCATTCAGAAGGGAAGTGTTATGGGTTGAATTGCATCCCCCATAAAATTCATACGTTAAAATCTTAATGCCTACTACCTCAGAGTGTGACTGTATTTGGAGACAGGGCTTTTAAGGAGGTAATTAAGGTTGAATGAAGTCATGGGGTGGACCCAAATCCAATACAACTGGTATTCTTATAAGAAAAGGAGAATAGGACGTAGACTGCGGGATGACCAATTGAGGACATAGCAAGAAAGTGGCCATCTGGAACCCAAGGAGAGAACACCTTGATCTTGGCCTTCTAGCCTCAAGAACTGTAAGAAATTGAACTTCTCTTGTTTAAGCCACCCTGTCTGTGATATTTTATTATGGCAGCCCTAACAAGCTAATAAAGAAGAGTTTAGTCTAAGATAAAGAAAAGTCACCTCCTTCTGGGACTAGCAGTTAGTTTGACCTGCACTCTGAGGTACTAGGATGTCTAGGACACTTGTAGAAAAAGGTGGTAAACAGGGCCCATCCCCAAGAGGCAGGTCATATGTGAGGCAGATAATTACTTTTGGTTTTTTATGTCAATTATATCTCAATAAAGATGGGGGGAAAAAAGTGAGGGAGAAATCTGGGTGGGGAAGGGACCCCCAAGATGAGTCTTGCCTTGGGCTGAGGTCATAAGTTATTTTCTACATGGTACTTCTTTTCTATTGTGGTCAGATCATCAGAAAAATATAATTAAAATGATAACCTGATCTTTGGTTTTTTGGGGTGCCCTGCATCCTTTAATTGTGTCCATTGCATTACATTCTCATGAAGGAGAGGCATTGGAGGGAGCAGAGTCAGAGCAGCAAACCTGAGTGACTTGTTCTAAGCACATGTGAAGCCCAGCTGCATCTCTTAGAAATAACTGGGGAATACCTTGGAGGGGGAAGGGCCTAATTTCTAGTAGGCTATACGGTCTTCTTAAATCTGAATTAAAATATATTATTTTCTATGAAAATTTAGAAGTGTGCAGTTGACATAAGGAAAATGAGAGACATAAGATATTTTAAGTGTCCAAAAAGAATTAGATTTGGAAAGATGACAATGCGTTTGGTATTCACAATGCTGCAGTAAGGTGACAGTGAGACATGTAGATGGTGAAGTTTGGAAAGTCTCCCTTTTCATCTCTATAGTGTTTTACAATTTGAAACTCCTTACATATGTTTTAAAATTATTTGCCTCAAATTCTCTTTGAAAATAGGTATAGTGCTTCTCAAGTCAACTTTTTGATACAGTATCACCTTTAAATGAACAGAGCTTTTACCATCTCTGTTTAATGGATAAACCACAAACTGATCTTTCTCAAGGTCACACAGTGAAAGAGGAAGGACTCACAGTCTAGTGCTCATTTCACAAAGTCAAAGTGTTCCCTCTAAGAAAAGCCCCTGGCATCAAGAAAATTTTAGTTCATTTCAGGAAATAAGACACAGTCTAATATCATATTCTACAACACAGATTCAAAAAGCTAATTTTGTTTTTCTTAGTAGTGATAACTGTTCCATCACCCATTAAAGAATCATTTTAGTAAAGTTTAGATGTAGTGCTTCCCAGTGTAACTTTCTTTTTAAAAACAGACTTAATTTTAGAATAGTTCTAGATTTACAGAAAATTTACAAAGATAGTGGAGTGTTCCCATATACCCAACATTCAGTTCCCCCTATAATTAAAATTTTACAATAGTATGGTACATTTCTTACAACTAATGAATCAATATTTATACATGAATATTAAATAAAATCTAGATTTTATTCAGTGTTTCTTAGTTTTTACTTAATGTCCCTTTTCTGATCCAGGAGCCCATCCAGGATACCACATTACATTTAGTTGTCCTGTCTCCTTAGGTTCCGCTTGGCTGTGCCAATTTCTCAGACTTTCCTCATTTTTGATGACCTTGACAGTTTTAAGGCGTACTATCAGGTATTTTATAGAATGTCCTTTGATTTGGATTTTTCTACTGTTTTTCTAAGCTAAACATGGATTATGGGTTTTAGGTACATGCTTATCAAAATGACTTATTACCGTTGATGTTGATCTTGATCACCTGGCTGAGGGAGTGTCTGCCCCTCCACTACAGGATGGCTCTCCCCTCCATGCCCCTTCCACATGGTGCTCTTTGGAAGGAAGTGCTATGTGCAGGCTACAGTTCAGGGATGAGGAACTGTGTACCATTTCCTTGAGCCCAGAGCATGCACATAAATTAATTGGAATTCTTCTGCATGGGAGATTTGTGTAATTTTCTTTTTATTCCGAAATATTAATATAATGAATTTTTTCACATGTATTTAGAAAATACAAGAAATATAATTATCATATATGATCACAAAATATTCCTTTTTATCTAATAGTGGAGAAAAATGACCTTTCAGGAATAGACTCACCAGTTTCTTCTGTTGCAGATTTTGTTATGAAACACCAGATTGTGTTATTTTTCTACTTAAAATCTCTTCTTATCATCATCAGGATAGAGCCAAATACCTTTGGCCATAATAAGAGCTTAAAAGTTTCTCTATAATCTAACTTGTTCTTCTGTCTTCCTCCCATGCTGTTCCATGATTCCCATGCCTTACAGTGTTGTTGTGGAAAGTAGAAATAATTTATGCAAAATACCCACCATACAATAGGTACTGAACAAAAGACAATAATTCTTAAATATTAAAAAAAGAAGAAAAACACATTTTTCTATCTTTTCTGACATATAGGTGAGAATAAAATTCACTCACCAATTGAAATAGAGAAGCAGGAGGTTCAGAAAATGAGAGGAAAGAAAGTTATTTTATAATATTGATAATTTATAGTTTTTGTAGTTGTATATAGTATAAGGAGCACCATCTTTTTCTTACAAAAGTAATAGCAGTAAAATGCTGAATATAGTATGGTCCATATTCCCAGGGAATTTAAAATTTGTTATATCTTGTTTTCTTATAACTAACCAAATATATGATCTAGTATAAGATCAGAAACCTTATGATTGTGGAGTTACTTCCAATCATTAAAACCATGGTTAGAATACATCACTTTAATATTTACTGAGCACTTTTCTGTAGGGCAGGCCATGTACCAGGATGAATACAAGGAGAATACAAGGATGGGTGGACAATACCCCTGACTTGGAAAGGTTCATCAGTCAATATGAATTATAGACCTATAAGTAATTATGGTAAAATGAGACAGGCGCAAAAATAGCAGAAGTCCTGTCTGAGAGAATAGGAAGGGAGCTTCACAGAGTAGGTGTGCCCTAAGGAATAGGTGACATGGGAGTTAGCTAAGTTTTTGGAGGAAAGGAAGATATTCTAAACATGCTGAATTGCTTTCATGTGCAGATGTGTACAAGACAGAAATCACAGCTTATCCCCAATGCCACCACTCTCTTCTTTGTGTAGTTTTAGCCCCAGAGCTGGGATAATTTTTTGGCATTTGACTAGCTCTGCTACTTTTCAAGCCCATCTCAGGATATATTCATGCTCTCCTTAAATAAAATATAGTTTAGTAGAATAGGAAAATATTTTCTATAAAAATATCATTCCACCAAGAAAGCATACTCAATAATGGGCTAAGCATTTCAGCTCTTTTAGTTGAATTTTTCTGTTCAGATTTCATAATATACAGGTGACTATTAAAGCAATAACAATTATGGTCAGTTAATAGCATTCCCTCCCCCTATTTCCTAGGCAAGGCAATTTATTTTCAAATGCATAAGCTGCAAATGGAGAGTTATTATTATGGTAATGGACTAAAATGCAAAACAAATGTGGTCGTGACACTTGGAAAAACTTTCCCACAATGCTACCAACCAAAGATTTTCACCTTTATGGATATTAAAAAAGATATGCTCCTTTATCAACATGCCCAGCCATTTGTTCCACATATATTTCCCAGTGCTTCCTGTGTGCTAGGCATTGTAATACAAGGATGGAAATGCATGGTAGCTGACTTCAACACTGGTTGAGAGAAGAAATGTAAACACTCTATCATGGGGCCATTTTTTAACCAGGGTTCTGCACAGAGGGCAAGAGATGCTCAGGGGGCCCATCTACGTTTGCCTAATGATGTCACGGAAGGTCCCAGAGGATGTGATAGCTGAGGCTGAAAGGATGAGTAGGAATTTTTCAGATTAACAAGTGGGGAGAGGGCAACCCAGGCAAAGGGAACAGCACCTGCAAAGTCAGAGAGCACAGAGGTGTTTGAGCGTGTGTGTGGAGGTGGGGATGTGGAGGAGGGAAGTGAACTGAAAGTGAAGGTGGAGAAAAACGGGCAGAGTTTCAAGTTCTGAGGTTGCAAAGTCACAGCGGTAAATAACGTTTCTTTTAGAAAGAGGGTTCTTTGAAAACATCATCATCCACTGCCATATTTCTATTACATATCTTCAGTTTTAACCTATCTCATGCATTACTCACCTCAGTATAATTAAGAGGCAGATTCCCCCTTCTGGTTATCCCCCAAGACTGTAAGTATTATAAGGGTAAAGATGGTTTCTCCCTCTAGTGCTCAGTACACCATGCGGTTCATAATCTGTACTCACGGAATATTTGTAGATCGAATGAATAAAAGGAAAATTGATTACTGACCTAATATCATTACAGGTCTGATAAATATTAGCTGCATAACCTTGGGAAAGTGACAACATCTCTGTGTCATTTTCAGCTGTAAAATGTTCTAACCTCCTCATGATACTGTCAGGACTAAATGGGATAGTTTATGTGAGAGTCTTAATACAGATGCCTAGCCTATAAAACACGTTTGATGTGTGATACATGTTAGTTCCCGTCCCTTTGTTCTTTTACTCTCTTACTCTCATTCATGAATCCTAAATATCCTATTAAACAGTAGAACTAAGGAAGCAATCAAAACAGCGATCAAATCCACTTTGCAACCTTGATACTCCCTTATGGTTCAGCCACACTGGTTTATCCTTCTCCAACATTTGACTACTGAACATCCAGTAAAAATAGTTTAAACTCACTATGAACTTCTTAAATGACAAACTTCAAACCTTAACATTCAGGTCTTGAGTTCCAAAATTCTACTTAGAATGCTTTTTTAAAAAATTATGGATGTTCTCCTAATTGCCTAATCTATTCACCTCCTCTCTCGTCAGAACTCTTAACAAGAATTTCTTTCTCTTGTCTTTATTTTCATGGCACTTTATCCCCTGGGTCTCTTTCTAGCTCTTGAGAAACCGGAAGCTTAGTGTTCTTTCCTCTTCCGTCTGTGCCTTAAATTTAGACATTTCTTAAAGTAGCAGCCGTTTTCCTCCCTTGTCTTCTCATAATTCTACATAGTCTTGGTTTCCCAGCTTTTTTCCTGTCCCTCAATAGTCACTGATAACTAGCCTGGGCCTTTCATCATGACTAGCACCGCCTGCCCAGCTGCCAATAGAACATCTCTACACAGGTGCCGGAAAATTCTCCTAAATCACTGTGGCTAACACAGATCCCCTTCCTGTCCTCCTTTTCCAACTTGGTCTTTCTCTGGTATCCATAAGAAATGACGTTATCTTTCTCTTTGAAATTTTAATCATTTTCTACTTCCAAAAATTTTTCAATTTCCATTAACCATCACTCTACAATTCCTGGAATTTTAACTTCATTTACACTATAGTAGAAACTCTTCCACATCCTTACGCTAAAGTCCACTGCCTAATTCTAGCCTCATCACCTCTCTCAGTTAATGGCAGCGGTTCCCTTGGTGTCTCCAATTTCTGTCTCCTCCAGCTCATGTGGCATTCTACAGCCACAGCGGAGTGCAGATCTGGTCACGCCATCCCCCAGTTGGGCCAGTTGTAATTGTTCCTATTATTACAAAAAAAAAAAAACCCAAGGCATTTCGGCCCTGCAGCCAAATCTGTGACATACCTCAGGCGACTTTCTAAAAGCAGAGAATGAGAAGGCATACCTTCTCCTCCATCTTTTTCCCCTTCAAATATTTGAGTCATATACAACTTACTACCATTCCCATGTGGTATCCCATCTTCTGACTTGCCCTGTGCTGTCTCTTCTACCTGGAATGCCACTAGCCTCAGTCTGCTACAGTTCTATCATTTACCATGGCTCAAATTCTATCTCTTCAAGCTTGGTCTGGTGCCTTGAGTGATATTTCTAACATCCAAAACAGAAAACAAATTCTCTTTTCCTAACTCTGAAAAGACAGTCTCCCTCATAAGTGTGTATTATACCCATGCACAGAAATAATTTAGAGTGATGGTTATCTTTCATCCAGTCTGTTATTTTAGTCTTCCACATTATCATCGACATTAGAGTGGGACCGTTGCCTTTAGGTATAAGATTAGCTAGAAGGTTTATTACTCTAAATTAGAGCTTCTGATGAGATTCTAAATTCTCCTATATAATTATTGCCAGCAAGAAATGATCCAGCACCATACATTTAATTGCAGGGGTTTTTTGGGGGGGAGAGTTGGATGGGGAGGTTGATTCATTGAAGTGAATCAGGTAAACAGCATTTAGTGTCAGGGGATTTAAAGGTTCATCTGTTTCTATTTATTCCTGTAACTTAAAGAGCCCAATTAAATATAATGGGTTAAAGTATTAAAAATCTGTTTGATTATCACTACTTACTCTGTGAGACACTGATTAAAGCTTAGGGAAAAGACAATTCTATTCATAGAGCTGAGATGAGGAAAAAGATCAGAAATGGTTTACAGGCACTTTTCACCTTATATTCTTCAAGGCCTTTAATGAGGGAAAAATATGGAAAATTTGAAAATCTGCTCTTCAAAGCCTAGCTTTCTAAGAAGAAGATGCAGCAACAATGCTGTTACTTTTGAGGGTGTGACAACATATACTTCCAGTTGCCAGAAATATGCCTGATACCAGCTTGCCCCATCTATGCCCCCTGAGAGATTATCTCCTACAAAAAAAAAAAAAAAAAACACACTGTCATTTCTTTTCCTTTTCCCCCTAGCATAACTGAGTTGTGCCATTTCATATCACTTTAAGCAATAAAATCTTCGGTGGAATTAGTTTCACCAAGATGTCTGTGGAGTGACAAAATAGTATATTGGAAAGAACACTGAACATGCAGTAACAGTGAGATGTTCTCAAGAGTTAATTGTACCTCCTTCTTTCCATCCTTCCTTCATTCAAGAAATGTTTTATAAGCTAGCTATGGGGTCTTGGCCAAGTTAATTAACCACACTAAGATTCAGTTTCCTCTCTGTGTAATATAGATATAATCATTATGGCTTGACTCACAGAGTTGTTGTGAGGATCGAATAAAATTATTGAAGTGAAATCACTTGTACACTTGAAAACACAATGTAAACCCACACATTTTGATACTGAGAGAATAGTGAGATGGGGAAGCCTCAAAAAAAAGTCTTCAAATACTCTCTTGACTGTGCACTGCTTCACACTGTTCCACCCAGTGAGCAGTTACTATGTGGCGTAGGCACCCAACAGCCACAGGAATGCACAGAAGTATGATGTCATGATTCTTCTCCTAAGGAAACAGGAGGGGAGAAAGAGAATTGTTTACCCAGGGAAATAGCAATACAAGACAGCATAAGCCAAAAGTCAAATGATCAATGCAGGCAGTGATATATGAGTTCAGAGGGAGGATAATGTGGGGAAAGCTGCAATACTGCCTTCCTGGGCTTTCACGTTACTGTAAGGGACACAATCTCTATAGGGCACTCATGGGGAGGTTGACACAGCCAGCGGTTGACTTGGCCTGGCTGCTATTCCTGAGAAGTGCCCCGAGGGTAAGATACAGGACATAATTATAGAAGAGAAGGCTCTGGACTTATGGGGTGCTGGAAAACAGTTCTCTAAGAGGGTAGACTCAGAAGGAGACTGTTTCCCTCACATATACAGTACTCATTACTCCTCTCTATCCTAAGTCACTCTTTGTCACCTTCCCCTCTTCATCCTCCTTCTTCCCACATTGGCATTTCTATGCTCTCATGTACTCCCTGGCCTGTGGTAGAAGAGCAGCGTCATGCTGAAACAAAACAGAAGTACTTGTGGGTTCTAGAGTAAGTCCTAGCTTACTCTACTGCTTATCCTTCTAAACTTACAACAACATGCTGAGTAATCCCCTTACACCCCTTGTGCCTCTGTTTCCTCTGCATAAGGAGAATAACAATTACCTGGCTAAAAAGCAGGCAGTGCTTCTAGAAGAGCTGCTTAACAAATTGACATACTTCCTCAGTTTATAATAAGTACTCAAGAAATACCTCAATAAATATTACTAATTATTGTTGACTGTAGCACCCAGACCCTACTTGAGGGCAAGGAGATTATCCTAAAAGGCCTTACAATAACATTCTTTTTAATATAAAACTATAGTGCAACCTTCCCCTTACTTCACTTCGAAATTTGTACTTTGTATAAAAGACCCAAAGCTGGCCAGAATCTTTCACACTTTTTAAACAAAATCAATAGCAAGTCTATTCATGAAATTGCATAATAAGACGATTTCTAGATTACTAAGAGTTTCATTATGATTATTTTAGCGGACAAAGAAAGGAGATATAGTTTGATTTGGTGGATACAGAGCAGTGAGCTACTTTTTTAAATGATGTTTTTCTAATAAAAGCTTTTTCTTTCTCCCTTAGCTGCTAGGAAACTCAGAGCCAAACTGAACTCTCAAACCCACCAACTTCATTCATTCTTATCAAATTTCCAGCTTCCTTTTCCTGGAACAATTTTACAGACTCTATTGAAAATTACTCTATATAAGTTGCCTCACACACTAGCCTTCCCCCTTAATATACTTAAGGAGATTCAGGAGATTCCCCTGAGAGAGTTGTTTGTTCCTCCCCATCCATAGTTGGCCTTGTACATTGGAAAGTCCATTTTTATGACTGAGAAGCAGTATGCTGTAATTGTAGAAACAGTACAAGCAGCTAATCAGTCCAAATCCAAATAATATGTATATATGCAAAAGAGGCATTGTTTGCATGGAAACAGATGGTTCTGGAATGATTTAAACTGAATATCATTTAGCCATTTAAACTACGACTTTTACCATTTGACTCACCTTACCACATGCTTCTCTAGCTCACTGTAGTAGTCCACAGTGTTGAAACTACAGATCTATATCAGAATTTACTTATATTTGTAACCGGTGCGTTGAGAGAAAGCATCATCATTTAAAAGTGCACGTACTGGTCCATCTCACCTTACGAATCATGGTATGGCAGCTAAGTTAAGGATTTTGAAGTCACCTTCCATTTCCTCCTGGGCAAATTACTTAAACTTGCTGTTATTTCTCCTTAAGTCAGTTTTAGCATTTGTGAAATGGACTTTGGCATCCGATTAGCCTGCAATCACATCCTGGCTCAAGCACGATTGCTGCGAGGTTTGGGAGATGTAGTCCTTTTAAACATGTTTCCCAAATTCTTTGACACTGCTTCTATCAAATGATGGGAGTCTATGTCTGTCTCCTTGAATCTGGGCTCTTTGACTGCTTGACAAATAGGATACGGTGGAAGTGATACTGCGCCAATTTCTGGCTCAGGCTTCATCAAAGTGATAGTCTCCATTTTTCTGTCTTTTGGGATGCTCACTCATAGAACCTAGGTATCATGCTCTGAAGAATCCCAACCAGCCCTTGGAGAGGCCCGTATGGAGAGAAACATGGCCCACATCCCTGGCCATGCGACTGGACCATGTGGGAAGCAGATCCTCCCAGCCCCAGTCGAACCACCTCGCCTGATGTCTACTGGAGCCCAACCAAGCCCTAATATATTTGTGAGCAAACAAATGATTGTTGTCTTAAGCTACTAGGTTGGGGTGGTTTGCTATACAGCAACAGAGTAGAACGGTAGAATACGGTCTTATTTATTTGTAGAAAGAGCTACCACGAGGTTGTTGGCCAACATCCAAAGAGTTTCTATGCCTTATATGAATGTTATAAAATTATTTTGTTTAAACTTGAGCCAATTCAAAAATTTGTGAACTCTAAACAGCTTTCCTATTTGTTTTCATTAATAAGATAAATTATAATAGTTATTGTTAAATAACTATACTGTGCACTAAATGGGCACATTATAGGTTTTTAAATTTTATATCATAATAGTCATATTAATATATTATTTTTATATTGTATCTGAGAAGCTAGAGAGTTTGAAGTCATTTGGGTGTTCTATGTTTCTTTCACATGTTTCTCCTCTCTTCAAACTATGAATTTCTCAATGGTAACAAATCCAACTGACATTTCTCTGGACATGTCCCATTTCGGATGAAGTGTTCAGGATACAAAGGTGTTCAAAAGTGTTTTCTGAGTGAATTTTCATTTAAAAGTCCTAATTTTAATACAAGTTCTCCCAAGACTATTTTAATATCTGTCTCCCATCCCCTTCAAGTATTTGTGAGAGAATGGATTGTTTCAGGAACAGCCAAGTTTAATAGTTTTATTATAGTCTGACTAGGTTTCCACTAGAAAATAATCTGTCATTATTTGAATAATTTATATTAAGTGTAGGGTAATTCGTGTACAGATAGTTGGGTTTTGTTAGTTTGTTTGTCTTTTTTTACTTGCTTCTAACCATCAAAAAGACCAGCATCCACTTTGCCATGAGGTTTGGTTTAGGTCTGGGTTCAGGTATAATATGGAAGCTAGGCATATGCAGACCAAGAAATATCAACCATAGAAGGGAGTTAGAAATAATCTTCTAAAAACTATTCTTCCATTTAAAAAATAATTTTAAAGCTTAGGAAACTAAAGCTTTGTTCTTAGCATACTGCCTGGAACTTGGCAGAAATTTAATAGAAATTCTTTGAATTAATGAAATAGCCAGAACTGAACCCTAACTAAGTTTAGTAAACATTACAACATACCTTTGCACCACCATTTTAGATATGAACATGGCACTATTTCTGCTTTATTTATACCTTACAGTTTTCATTAAAAATTAACAAAATCTTTCAAGTCATTTTCAATAAAGCCAATAAAATGTTAAAAGGGAAAGAGAAACTATGAGATGAAAAGGGAGAAGTCAAACATACTAATTTTAGGGGTTAATATCTTAATGAGATTAACAATCACATTTGATATTTTTTTGTCCTTTTGTCTATTTTCTTTAACCGAGTATGCACTATGTCAACATTGCGTATCCTCGTTCTTACGTACATCACTGCATAGCAAACATTTTGCCATACTACTAAAATTGCTCAATAAGACATCAATTTTGATGGCTTTATAAGCGAAAGTACTTTAGGACTAAGCCAAGGCATGCAAATTTCCCTGAGCCTTACTTTCCTCATGGGCCACCTGGGACAATTAATATCTACCTATTAATATCTACTTTGAAGGGTAGCCATAAGTATTAACTGAGATTGTGCATAGGAGTGAAGTGTCCAACTCAATAACTAACTCATTGCTAAAGACTTGATGTTTGTGTCCCCCTCCAAATTCACTTTTGTTGAATAAATGAATCTTTTGTAGATTTCTAAGTCACTCTGAAATCTGATTTATGTTATTCTGTTCCACAGCATACCCTTAATTTAAAAAAAAAAAAAAGTAAACTTAATACAGTCTCTATAGGAAATCATTTTACGAATTCCATATAAGCAGAGATTGGATAAGTTTACCATCCTATTGTCTTTCTGGGGCTCCATTTTCTTGCTTGTGAAACTTGGCAGGCAGAAGACAGGGGTACCTGCTTCATAGACTAAACCAAAGTCACTCAAGTGCCAGGGTAAGCCTCAGTGTGGATAGCTTGCTTGTCCATGCATGTCGTACTCTGAATATTGTCTTCTCTTCTAGCCGCTGCTTTATTTTTCATAGTAACAGTCTCTCTGGTTTTCTCACACATCCAAAAACCAGTGCATATGGACTCCACTCTCACTTTCTTTTCTGGGTCAAGTTTTTTCAATTTTATTTTCCCAACCATTCTCTGTTTACCAACTACCTAACGCCTAATTGGAATGAAACTGAAGTGGGGATTATTAGCCTTGGTTCTTACAACTGGCTCACTCTCCTACCAATATGCCCAGAGCACTTTCTAAGGTTGCTGATGCTTCACAGAAGACTCGACAGTTACTCTAGTTAGAAGCAACTGTCGATTCATTCAGAGTTTCTCACTCTCATTTCGATGCCTGCTAAAAACAAAAAGAAAAAAATCACTGAAAACAAGCTTGTGGTAACGACTTGACTTCTTGTATTGTTATATAATAGAAAGGGCCCGACTGAATACAACTACGATTTATTACTAGCATATAAGGGGACATGCATGTGTTAAATGTTTTACATAATTCTCTCTCTAAATTCTCTCAGCACATCTGCAGGATAGGTATATTTTCCCATTTTATTTATAAGGAAAGAATCCGATAGGTGAAGTAACTTATCCGAAGACACAGTCCTGCTAAGTGTCAGGGATAGAATCAAAATCCACATATGTTTTCCTAGAGTCTGTTCTCTTTGACAGTCTGAGGTTTTGTGTGTGTGTGTGCATGTGTGTGTGGGTGAGGAAGCATTGTTGCCAATCCTCCTCTTTTTGCTGAGGAAGACTGCCCCTGGGCTAACTTCTGTGCCCATCTTCTTCTACCTTATGTGGGACGCTGCCACAACATGGCAGACAAGCAGTGAGTCAGTCCACACCTGGGATCTGAACCCATAAACTCTGGGCCAGCAAAGCATAGTGAGCGAATTTAACTGCTATGCCACTGAGCCAGCTCTGACGGTATAAGGTTTTAAGGACAATATGGTTTAAGGAGAAACCTGAGTCCAACTCCAGGCTCTGCTGTTGCATACCTGTGGGCACTGGGCCAATGCAATCAATTTAATTCATTTTAGTTCAGTTCTACTTTTACTAAACACCTGCTTCATATAAGACTTGTGTAAGGTACCACTAGAAATAAAAGTGGAAAAGGAAATGGTGTTAGTTCTTGAACTGAGAACCCAGTAGAGGAGATCAGAGATATACACAAAGACCTTCACTACAATACAAGATCTGACAGGTCCTATAAAATAGGCATAGACAATTGGTGAGATAAATAGAAGAGAAAGAGAGCAGTTTTGACTGGGAGGATCAGGAGGAAAGAGAATTTGAGCAAGGTACTCAACAAAAGGCAGTTTACCTTAAGAGCCAGAGCCTTGAATTAGAGAGGCCTGGATTCAAATCCTAGCTCCATCAGCAAAAACAAAACCATGATGACGATTAGCAAAGTGCTTGACCTCCGGCAGCTGTGGTTTCTTCATTTCCAAAAAGGGATGATAATATTTCTACCTAATAAGAGGGTTCTATGGTTGTGAGAAGCAGATATACTAGATAGCATATATCAAAGCCCCTAGCACACTTCCTGGAGCTCAATAAGATTAAAAATAAGCACTCAGTAAAGCACTCAACAAAGATTAAAATTTAAAACAAGTATTTTTAATAAATAGCACGTAGGATGGGAGGATAGGACTTAAGTCTCCAGGGACAAGATGAATAAATACAGAAGGCGAGACAACATGCAAAGAATATGTTTGTGAAATAGAATGTAACTGACAGTAGGATGTAAGCTGATTTGAAAGGGAGGGGTTATAATCCTGAGTGTCAGGTTAATGGTGTGACAATAATCCAAGTGAAGAGTGACAAAGCAGGCCTGATATGGGACAGCATACCTAGGCTGCAGAAACAAGGCTGGAGGAGGGCTGGTGAAAGGGGGACTGGCAGAGCGTGGCAACTATGGAGCTGTGGTCTGGAAAGGGATGAGTTAAATGTAGTCTATTTATGCTTTTTCTACCTGTATAACAGAGAGCATGAAGGTTTAAAAAAAAATCTTCAGTTTGGGGCAAGGTAAACTTTAATTGATGAGTGTGGAGTTAGAATAAGATGTTAACCACATTAACAACCACTAGAACAATCTAACAGCAGAGTGAATGTCCACACTGTTCTAACTTCTATACTTACATTTCCTTATAGAATTATCTCAGCATGCTCTGAGGTGGAAATTATTATCAATCTCATTTTCCAAATGAGAAAATTGAGGTTTAGGGGATTTTATTAACCTGTCCAAAGTCATAAAGCTGCTTCGTGGACAAGCAAGAATTCTAACCTGGGTCTAATCTCAACACTCATGATTTTATCTACTACACAATACCGCCTCCAAAACAATCAATCTGTTGTAACCAGCTTAATGAATGATGGTGAGAAACAAACTAGATAGCAATATATAGTGATGCCTTCAATAAATTGTAAATTACTTTAAAAATGTTAGCTATTGTTTTACTAGTGGTAGTTTTGCTAATAATAGGGATTAATCTCTACTAACAGCCCACATTTTCCATCTAATCCATTTGTTGAATCATTTATTCAACAACTGAGTCCTAAAATAGTCATCACTTGGCTTTGTGAGGACACGAAGTAGGAGAGAAGCACTTGTGAAGCTGTGGATCATAAAACAAGAGAAGATCATAGAAGAGGAGAGGCTTGATCTCCCCACATAAGTACGAAACTATGGCATCACCCTGGTTATAGGTCTGTCTTCTAATATACCAGGCATTAGACTAGGTTTACACATCAGATGACACACTTACAAAGACCATGGTCAGTCTCCCTTAACCTGAGAGAACCAGAAATTCTGCTTTTCTAAAGGGTCCTTTAGCAACTCTTTTAATCATTCAGAATTTCTCCCTAGGTAGATATAGACATAGATTTATAAAGTTGTAGATATATATCTGGCACAGAAAGGAGTTCATGCACAAATGAACCAAACCAAACACAGATAAATGTTCAATGTAGACTTCAAATAGAAACGAAGTTGCCTTTGAGAAAACAATAAACAAACTAAATATTGTCAGTGACTCAAATGAACCTCTAGTTCGTTTACCTACAATTATTTAGCAAGAATTAACTGAATGTTTACTGTTTCAGATATTGTGCTAAGTTCTTTACATATAACATGACAAATTCTAACAAAACCTGGCCAAGCTGAATATTATCTCAGTTTTACAGATGAGGAGACAGGTTCTGTAGACTTTTTCAAAATCACATAGAGTAAGTGTTAGAAGGGGATTTAAATCTGGAACTAGTTGATTTCCACTCCAGACCTAAATACTGATAATAGAAAATCAACCGGACACATCTTTATTTTCAAATGAAACACAGTCTCATTGAAGAGTGAGATTGGTAAACAGATATATTACAATGAAATAGAAGATGGAACAATTGAGCTTACTTGGGTATGACTTGGAGAAGACTACACAAAAGCTCGGTTGTGAAGGTGTAGTAGGATTTTGTCAGACAAAAGAAGGAAGTAGAATGTATCTCAGACAAAAATAACAGAGGTGCCAAAGCATGCTGACACTAAAGGGTGTGCATTGACAACATGGAGAATTCCATTTTGTCTCCAGTATGGGATAAGTGGAGATAGAGAGCAGGAGAGGGGCTAAACCACAAATAGGCTGGAATGCCAAACTAAAGGTTTTGAAATCTGTCTTGGTGATGAGTAGGGGAAAATAAGAAGTTTGAAGTATATGAATCCAAAGTTCTTAAACTGTATGTCTATAAAAAGAGGCACAGCTTATAAAGTAGACAGGCTTATAGAAAATACAGAAATATGTTGATTCTCCATTTTTGTTTCCAAGACTGACACAAGTAAAAGTAAAGCCATCACACAAAAATGCATTAATAAAAATGTCACTACCTATCTGAACAATTAGGGCAAGGAAGGAAAAAGATATTTTTAGTTTCTGACTATACTAGAATAGGTATGAAATACATTGGTTTTCTAGTCTCACAACTTTATAAAGCCACAGAAATTACCACTTTTATCTACTCCATCAAATGTGATGCACTTTCAATGCTCGAACTATGGCCAAGAACTTGGTCTCTTTCCAAGTTAACAAAATGAACTAATGGATTTGAACTCATAGTGTGTATCTGTCTTAGGAAAGCTTCCAAGGTGAAGTGATCTTCATTAAAAAGAAAACTATGAAAACTAAACATAGAAAAAACAAAATATGTAAGCAGTAATCTAAGAGGTACTTATTATTGACAATGGTTTGTATATAGATGCAGCATTCTTGGGGTAGCTCCTGGAATATATTCAATGACAAAAAACAAATTGTGTGTCCTCTGGCTTGAAAGAGCTCTCGTTCACATTGCAGTATTATCAAGAGTACTAATAGGATCGGAAGTGTGTGTAGTATGTCCTTGGAAGATATCTGTTAATTCAGTGACTTTCAGTTGAAAGCATGGAGGTGGGCAAACGAAAAACAAAAAAATCAAAGAATAAATCTGAGAAGTTAGAAGAAACTAGAGAAACAGCGCTTAGTAATTTTAAACAAACAATAATTTTCCTTGATGGAAATACTGTGTAGAGTAGAACACTTTAATTTGTTTTTGCCACATGTGCTTTATCTGTGTTGCATGTGTGTAATATACATGCTTTTTGTGAACCACTTGACAGTAAGTTGAGAATATTTTCATTTATTTTTAAGTATAATGGTACTAATTTTTATTTTTTGTTATTTTTTTTAATTTTCATTTTTACTGATATCTTAATAGTTTATAACATTGTGGGGTTTTAGCTGTACATTATTTTTTGTCCATCACCATGTGGATGCATCCCTTCACCCCTTGTGTCCACCCCTCACCCCCCTTCCCTTTGGTAACCACCAACCAGTTCTCTCTGTCCATGTAGAATACCTTAATTTTTAAGTTAGTAACCAACATGCAAGAAAAGTAAAATATTGATTTTAGTGTTTAATACCATAACACAATCGATCCACAATCCATAGAAAAATGTTTACTGTCTCTATATAGTTATTATTTCTCTTTTCCATATCAAATTCCCTTCTCTTTTTTAAAAAACATAAAGCATTAATAATTAATACATTCGAGAGTCCTCTCCCTGGCATAAAGTCCTATCTTTAATGCCATCCAATCTAAGTGAGAAAAAGAGAATGTGTCTGGGTTAGAAGAATTAGAGTGTTGATGAGGAATGGATCAGCAATTCCTGTCACCCTTTCCATAAGCTGATACTGCTCGACCTTTGGAAATAACATCTTAATGTCATGGATTCTGGTGCTCAAGCTGTTCATGATTAAAACACATCTTAACTATCCAAGTGTGTTTTCACCAAGTACACTAAGTTAGGCAATAACAGGGACACTCATTAACCATCCTAGGACCTCTGGTATGAAAACAGCTCCCAGTCTATCTCATATTGGAGAAGTGTCAGTTTTCTTTTCTTGTGGATCTCCTTTCTCAAACACACCTTCCTTCCTTCCTCTGCCTTAATTAGTATTTACTGATTTGCTAAAATTAAAAGAAGCTATGGCATCTCTGAAAAATAGATATTTATAAGATTCTTACCCCTCTTTTCATTGCCACTTTGCTGGATATAACACTGGGCTTCTGTTCCGTTTCTTTTTGTATGTTGACAATGATAACAGCAACCAGGTATTGAGTGCTTACCAGGAGCCAGATGTTAAGAGCTTTTGTATATCCATTTAATCCGCACAGCAGTTCTCTGGGGTGCTATGATCATTATCATTTAACAGTTGGGGAAGTAGATAAAGAAGGTATGAGTAACTGTCCCATGATTCCACAGCTATTCCTGATAGGCTGGGATTAAAATCAGGATCATCAGACATCAATGTCTTCTCTTAACAAACGATTCCCAAATTTCTGTTTCACTGAACATTGATTCCTTGGGTTGCTCCACAGTAAATACCTAATCTGAGATCAAACAAGTTCTAGAAACACTGAATATTATATTTTTAACTTAGAGATTCAAAATGCAAATTAGGACATTCAAAGTTCTATAAAGTCATGCAGTCAAGAGACCTATTTAACTCTGACTAGCAATAAAATTCCAAAATTTGTTTAATCATGGAACCTCTTTTGTTTCCTGTATAACATATAATAAATCACCCTCTTTAGAAAATACTGTCATACTTTCTTCTTTTGAGTCAATAATTATGAGCCTGTTTGGGTTCCTGTCTTCCATTTTTATATTACACATGGGACTTGCTTAGCCACTCTACCTTCTGAAGCCCATTTTAATGAAAGCGGTGCCACTGTCTTCTCACAAGAAAACTTCTCTTCATTGGATGTATGAATGAAATTGTAACTAAAAAAGAATCTCTTCCTGGACCTCTCCCTTTCCTTCAATATCTTCCCTCCATCCTCTATCTTGGGCTTAACTAAAGCTGACTGGAGCTTGAGGATGTAGCCAAGGCATGGTCTGCACCAAGAGGCCTTCCAGAAACACATTACCCTTCAAACAGTGTGAGAATCTCATCTCTTATCTCCATGGTTCTATGGTATATAGTTTTGAACGTTGCATATCTCTGAATGTTATATTCGGCTCTCAAGTACTCCAATACTGCTATGAAGAAATCGATGCAATGATACAAGGAGCATGGCATCACAAAATTCATAGACTTCCAAGATACAGTGAGTTCAACATAAGTTCTACACTCACAAACAAATTCACTACTCTGGAAGATCAAACCCCTCTATTTCTTGAAAAGGATATTTACAAATTTAAATTCAAACTTTTAACATTGTCCTTTAAGATCCTTGAAAATATGGACTCTACTGTTGTGGCCTTACTTAGATCTGTTAATTCCTTCTTTTCCTATCTCAAGAGTCTTTCTTTTCATTCTTTTTCTAAATACGCCAGAAGAATATTGGAAAGAGCATAGATTCTAGGGACAGGCGAATACCACTTAGTAGCAAACAGTACCAAGTTAGTTTGCTATCTTGGGCCTCATTTTCCTCATCTGTAACCTAAACAAAGGAATGATGTCTATACCTCTTGTTATGTATTGGAATCACCTGGCACCTAATCAGTGCTTAATCAATGTTAGTTTTCCTTTCAATGCTAAAACTTATTCACGTCCTTCCTACTATCTGAACCACAATTTTCCAAGACCTCTTTTAGAAATTTAAGGGTGTTATGAGCTTGTCTATAAAGCTTGCCAGGAAATCAGCATGAAACAGCAGAAAAAACATAGGATTTGCGATCAGACAAACCTAGACCCAACCTCTGCCCTCTCCCTCTCCATTTCTTAACTATATGACTGTAAGCAAGTTATTTAACCTCTCAAAAGTTCAGATTCTTTATCTCTAAAGTGGAGGGCATGACACCCACCACATAAGGTCACTTCAGGCGTTAAGTGAAATAGCAAGCAAAGAAATATCCAGTATTGTGCTAATGTTAATCTCTATCATTTCTTACAGCATTTAACAATAGCATCGTTTCTTAACAAGAGTAGAGATCAGATAAGAAAATGTTTCTTCAGGTTAACGCTAGAAATTAAACTAAGGGAAATTTACAGAGGTGACCCAGAAGTTGATGAGATTTACCAGAAATGACTTTAGCTCTGCCTTGTGGGTGTGGGCAGTGTCAGAGTCAAGGCATTAAAGAGCTTGCAAACAGAAACAGACAAAACATTCCAGGTTTCCAGGGTTCATGCAACCCAACCATCAAACTCATATTCCCAGAGCAAGGCTGCTCATCCCCACTGAGCTTGGCAGAGGAACAGAGAATTTCTGAGATATCCAAGCCATAGACTTAGAGTCTGAAGCCTGGAATTAAATCAATGATATTTAGCCCTTCTTCTTTGTACTGAAACTATATACTTGCACTGAAGATGAGATTATCGAGATGTCTGGTTTGTTCCAAATTCCAAAATGGATTTCTGGGAAAAAATTGATTTCAGGGACATGGACAGAACCTTCTCATTCAATGACCTGGTTACTGCAACTGATGCATCAGCTCTTCTCCTTGATGCTAAGTCCTCACTTCTTCAATCCCTCCAGCACATACCATGCCAGATTCACCTTCTTCATTCTCCTTTATTAGGACATGCAAGAACTGATTTACATCAGATCAGTACTGGTGGATCTAGATTCCAAAATGCCATATAATGGCTCCAATCATTTTACTAGCGTATCTCCTAATCCCCAAACTTCCTCAGTTACCTCAGCATTCAGAAAGACTGAAAGTTGCTCCACTTCTAATGCATTTCCATTCTAAAAATAATAAAAGAGCTTACAGATACTGTGAACAACTACTGAGTAAACGCAACTTAGGCACAATCTCTGTATCATTTATTATTTTCCAATACCTCACTTTTTTTAGTAGCTTCATTGAGTTACAATTAACATATCATACAATTCACCCCTTTAAAGTGTGCAGTTAGTATATTCACAGAGTTGTGAAACCATCACCATCACCAATTTTAGAACATTTACATCATCCCCCCCCAAAAAAACCAAAACAACTCATGCCTATTATGTGGTCTTTTATAACTGGCTTCTTTCATTTAGCATAACATTTTCAAGGTACATCTACACCATATCATGTATCCCTACTACATTCTTTTTGTTGCCAAATAATATCCCATTGTATGCATATACTACATTTTATTTATCTGTTCATTAGTTGATGAACATGTAAGTTGTTTCTGCTTTTTGGATATAATGAATAATGTGTAAAAGTTTTTGAGGGGACATACCTTTTTATTTCTCTTGGGCATATACTCTGGAGTTTAACTGCCTGGTATCTTTATGTTAACATTTTGAGGAACTGCAAAATTACTTTTGAATTGTCTTTTACAAGCCAATACCTCATTTTAAGTAGGAAAATAAAGTTATTTTTGTGATCTCAATTAATTATATTTCCTATTATTATTACGTAAAAATGACTCAGAGGGATCAAGTGACAACAAAGTCATAGTGAGAAAAAAAGTCCAATGTTAGAATCCACTCTTTGGCTTCTGGTTCTATATTCTTCCCCCTGTACCTTTCTGCACAAGGCACAGTGCACTATATGATGTTGTGGCTTATATCATTTCACTTCATCCTTGTTCCGGCCCCCATCTAAACTATTTGAGTAAAAGGAATCAGTCTGATATACAAAGCAATTTGTAGGAGAAAGGACAGATGGGGAATTTCCAAGTTATGAATCAGTAAACAAGTGGTTTTTCTCCAATCTCTCAAGGAAAAACAAAACAAAACTTCTGAGATATAGTGAATAAAAGCCAAATTAGTAAGTCTTTGTGATCAGTTGAAATACCTGTGGTGAGTCTTATGGTGAGTCTTGTGGTGAGTCTTATGAATAGTCAAGGTCAGGTGCAATTGATATCAAGCTTCAGTATGCATGAATACAACCCAGAATTGCTTGTTAGAATTGTACATCTCTGGGACCTATCTCACACACCTCCAGAGATTCTGACTGAGTGTGTGTGGCGTGGGGCCAGGGAAAGTGAGCCTTAAACTTGTACACAAAGGAGAGCCTAAAGCAGGAGGTCTATAGACAATATTTTAGTAACACTGGTACAGTGGACTGAGCTTTGAAATTAATTGGGCAAAAGTTTAGTCCCGCCTAACTCACTGGCTGAGCAATGCTGAGCAATTCCCTAGTGTCAGTGTGTTCTTCTATTATAAGGGGCTAAAGACAGGCCCTTCACAGTGCTTCCATGAAGATGCAATGATAAAACTCTTCCCACAGATGAAAGGATCTGGCTCTAGCTAATGTTGGCTTCCTCCCGGCTTCCCTAAACCAGTCATAAGGGACTGGTAAACATAATGGCTGTACAACTGATGCAAAATGAATGTTGCTTTGTTTTACCCTCTCTTCCTGAGCCCAACACTTCCCTCCTCCAATTATGTGCCCATTGTTAGCATCCTGCCTCAACCCATGAGAAATTTGAAAACACTCTCATTTGGGTGAACCAGTTGCAGCTGCAAACACGATGCAGCAACAAGGTACTATATATGCCCAATGTTGATTAGCATCACTGCAACTCATTATTCTGATCAGCCAGAAGCAATTTACAATCATCTTTAAGCAAACGCACATCATTTTCATAATTGACTTGCAGGCGCTTTGACACAACAATTTGTTGTAGCTGTCAATCACTGTCAGAGGACAGAGGAGAAGGAAGCCCTCCAGGAGAAAAAAGCAATAGTACAGAGGCTGTCCACAGTGGGCGGTGAACAGGGTGGCTATGCATTCTTTTCCATGTTGCTATTTTGCAGGACTTAGGACAGAATTTCTTCCAGATGGAGAAAAGGCCCAGAGAGAAAGTGGAACTCAGTGATGCTATTGCCTTGTTAAAAGAAGCCTGGAGTGAGACTGACAGGTTTGAGCCATAACTAAGCCCTCTCTGAACCTTTGTTTTTAAATTTTTTGCCCCTTCTGTAATTGTTCTCATCATTGCTAGCTCTAGTGAAAAAAGCTGGTTTGCAAATTCATTCTTTCTCTCAAAATATTATAGATTTTTGGGTGACCCCAAAGATATTGTACAGCATCTACAGAGATAAGATAGATGAAAACAGATATTTCCATCTTTTCTGAAACAAATAGGAGTAAGAATATTTACTTAACATTTGCATACTTAATAAAATATTTAAATAATCATGAATGAGAGCATTATCTAATTTTTGTATCCACAATACCTAAGAAAGTGAGGAGTACAAGAACTAAAGTAAGTGGCCTTGAAAAAAATCAAACAAAAACAAAACAAAATCAAAATAGCAAACAATTGTTATTCAATGTTAGTTGCCAAATTTATTAGTTTCTTGATAAAATGAAATCAGCAACATTTTCATGCATATTATAAGAGACAATGAAAACTACTTTGAAAAGTGCAGAATTGGAAATATAGTACAACGTATAAAAAGCAGGAGTCTTAATGACCAAGCTGGATTGGATTCTAGTTCTGCCAAAAATAAGCAGTGATGATTAAATCACACATTAATGCATATGATGTGCAATATGATGCATATGATGCATAAGACCCTATGCATATAATGTGAAGATAGGGTTCTTTGTATGCAGTGGGTGCTCAAAGCACTATTTGTTATATTAATTAAACATCAATACAAATATAAAGGAATATCTTCCTTTTGTTATCTACAAGGTAAAATCCTGTAATACCAGAGCTATTTGAAAGAAATGACTTGAATGAACTATTCAATGCATCTGTGTTTTCAGTCATGTAATTTGAGTTGAAAAATATTTGCTGAATAATTTTTGAGTACTACCCTGTGGTAGGCCCATGTAAGTACTGCACAATACTGGCACAACTGCTGAAATGGCCACAGCACATCTGGAAGGGTGCATTTCACATGAGTTTGCAAGAAAGTGAATCAAGGATGTTTAGAATGCATTGGGCTACATGGGCGAGCCTCAGTGTAAGAGCATTTAAAGTTGGTAATGATCCAAGCTGAACCATTTTCACATTTTCTCCTTTACTTGGATTATAAGCACTGAAAGGTGGCTTAATTTTCTATACAGCAAAGTCATTAACCGTGTTTCTACAGAGACCCTACAGCTGGCCAGGTACTACGCTAGATTATGGTTCCATGAGGGCAGAAAGCATCATTCTTCATTCCTGTCATTTACCCTGAGGATCATGTGCAATGGCTTTGCACGTAAGAAGTCCTCAATAACTATTTGTGAATGTGTGAAAAAAAATCAACATTCTAAAACTTAGAGCACTGCATAAATTGTACTTGCACATCCTTGACTTGCATGTTTTGATTCTTATTCATCACAGATTAATGTATTGCTTCTTTTTACAAATGTTTCTGTATCTCTTATTATCTGGTAAAGGCCAAGAGGATAAGAGCTTCATTTACTTCCCTCTCTCTTCCTCAGAATCCAGCTCAATGATAGGTGATAAAAAATTTGTATTCTTTTGTTGATAATCTGTCATTTCCTTCTGGTACATTTTTAGAGTTTCCTAAATACCCTGAATATTTTGATTTTCACTGTGAAGTGAGCATGTGCTTGTTTAACACTATTTGAAATATTGGGATCTTTCAATCTGTAGACTCATATCTTTCATAAGTTCTGGAAACTTCTTAGAATCAATATTTCTTCAAATATTGATTCTGTTTCATTTTTTTCTATCCTTTCTTTTTGTAACTCCGAATAGATAGATGAAGAAATTCTGGATGTGTCCTCCATAGTGCCTAAGTTTTCTTCCATACTTTCCATTTTTGTCTTTGTACTGCTACTGGAAGAATCCTTAACTCAATCTTTCAGACCATTAATTCACTACTTAGCTGAATCAAGTCCACTTTTCAGTCACCTATTATTTTATAGCTGTGACATTTTTCATTTCCAAGATCTCTGTTTTTATTCTATAACTACATATTTTTTATGTCTATTTTTGTTATAGAGGTATCTTCATTATATATTTGATTATACTAAATATAGGTATTCCTGCCATTTGTATTTTGGATCTTGTCACATTTACCTCCTCTGAATTTCATAGTATCATTTTTTTGGTATATTCAACCCTTTCCTTTCTCCTTTTATTCTCTCAATTAAGGATGCTCAAGTTTTTCTATCTTGAAAAATAAATCTCCTTCAACCGCACTCTTCATCCAACCTGAATCTCTCCCTTTTATAGCCAAAGTCATTGAGCAAATTTCCTGTATTTATAGTCTATGTTTTCTCACCCCTCATTCATTTCAATCTGGTTTCTGCCCCATTATCAATTACCTAATAATGGTAAATAGAATGATTTTGTTGTTGTTATTTTATTTGGCTTCCTTGCACACTAATCACTGACAACTCTCTTTTCTTAGCTTCCCTGACACTACTGCTGGTTTTTCTGCTACACCTCTGGATTCCCCCTTTCAGTCTTATTTGCATGCTCATATTCATTTACTCAGCCACCATAGGTTAGGACTTCTCAGGGTTTTGTCCTCTTCTCGCTCCCTAATTTTGTCCTATAGTATCTAAATTATGCACCTGGATTTGATGACTTCCCACATACAGATGAATTCTGAGGTTTTACCTCTAACCCAGAACTCTCCTCTTAGCTCTAGTCCTCTGTCTGGAACTGCCTTCTTACCATCTCACTTAGATATTTCAAAAGCCCTTCAAACTCAACAATGTCTAAAACTCAACATCTGATCTCCTCTAAAACTGAGGCTGTTCTAGTGATTCCTACTCAGCACAATCATCCCTTTGGCTCAGCCAACCAGATACTTAAAGACATTTTTTGACACCTTCCTTTCTCTCACCCCTCCAAATCCAATCCATCAGCAATACCTATCAGCTTTACTTCTAAATACCTCTCAAATCTATCATTTTTTCTCTATATTTTCCATCTTTTATCTCATTTAGGCTGTCATCATTTCTCACCTGGACAGTTGCACTAAGTTACTAATTAACACCCTTCTACTTTGTCCTCTTCCAGTCTATTCTCCACATTTTAGCCGGAGAGATCTTTTCAAGATACAAACCATATCATTCCTTCATTTAAACACAAGGCTTTCCTTGTTCTGTGGATATAAACCAAAGTCCTCAATATGATTCACAAGGTCCTCTGGTTTGGCCCTAGCTACTCTTAGCCTTGTTCGACACCATGATCTCACTTGCCTTCTGAACTCTTGCCGCACTAGCCTTCTCATAGTCTTTAGACTGTGTCCTGTTCCTTTCTGCTATCACATCTTTGCACATCTTTTCTCTGCCTGAAATTGTATTCCCAGTCCTCCATATCTAGTTAATACCTACAATCCATTATATCTCTGCTTAAATACGATTTGTGTAGGCTAACCTTCTCTCACTCCTAGACTGCAAGGAGCCCCTGTTACACACTCTCATACTACAGCAGTCCTTCTCCACATGGCGATTCCCACAGTTTAAATTGTACATTTGTTTTGTGTAATTAATTGATTGATGACTACCTACACATCTAGACTATGAACTGCTTGCACAGATTCTACTTTGGCTAAGTTTTTGAGTAATTGAAAGGTACTCGAAAATATTTTTTAACAAATGAGGGAAAATGTTTGAGATATTTGATGGGCTCAATGTTAGCTGTAATGCTTGATTCCCTTATAGTTTCTGTCTGTTGTCACAAATTATTTTTAGTTTGGGATAGATGAAAAGATATTTTAGGATCTCTACACATATCAGCAGAAAAGAGATGACACATTAAAATTAAGCACAGTCATAAGCTACATAACAACATTTAGGTCAACAATGGACCTTATATACGGTGGTGGTCCCATAAGATTAGTATCATATGGTCTAGGTGTGTAGTAGGTTATACCATCTAGGTTTGTGTAAGTACACTTTATGATGTTTGCACAATGACAAAATAACCTAATAATGCATTTCTCAGAACATGTCTCCATCATTAAGATACGCATGTCTGTAATTGGAAGAATGTTTAATAAGAAATGATCTGCCGAGGTGTGAGATAGGTACAGGGAAATCACAAAAGATGCTGGAGTGCCTCCCAGCTAGTAACAGCAGTGAGAATAAATGAGGGGGAGGGAGGTCACTCTTATTCCTCCCTTCAGTCTCCTGCCTGTCCTCCTCTTTGGCTAAACCCACCCAACAGCCAGAAGAAAAGAGAATCTGTTGTTATAGTTTGTACAGATCAGCTTCCAAAAAAAAGGTAGAGAATGGATCCAAAGAAACAAACAAAAATATCCAGCACATTATGTAAAGTTGATTACCCCTAGAAGAACAGAGTCATTCATTTATTTACTTGTTCATTCATTTTTAATTATTTCTTTAGTGAAAGGCTGAAGTTGCCTTCTGTCTATTCTTTAATAGTTGATGTTTTCCTTTGTGTACTCAGGTTTCCAGAAGCACATGTGAAAAATGGAAAAAATATTAAGGAATCTACCCACCCAAACCCTTCAGAGTAGGCATGGCCACAGTCACTAAGACAACTGTCTGGCCTTGTTTTCTGCATTGTTCCATGTTCATTACGGAGTTGGATGATTCAGATGTTTCTTTGTAATCACCTGTGTGTCAGAGAACTCTTCCTCTCCTCATTTCAGCAGTGGAGAGATGTCCAAAGAGAGGAGGAGGAGGAGGAGGAGGATTTTTTTTTCTCCTCTCTTCTCCACTCTCCTATTTTAGATAAAACTGTTTTTCTCCCAAGTAACAGATGTTTTCTAAAATATGTCTATGCTTGGTCTTTTAATCCAAATGACATTGGAACAAACTGCATAGGTACTATCCTCTCATATTCTCTCTGGAAATTTATAAAGGAAAATAGGTAATGCAAACCAAAGAAACTTAATATAACACTTCATTTTCTTTAAAGGCCAAATGTCTCGCAACCAGCTTCAGATTAAGTTCATAAATGTTCCCCATGACCATACTATAAACTTAATTTTTAAAAAATTGGCAATAAAATTAATATACATTTCCTCATACATGAGTGTTGGCTGGAATTGTGCCCCATTGATACTGATCTTCATAAAATGAATAGAAGAAAAATCCAATTAAGAATTTTGAAGATAGAATTAATCTTGGATGTCCCCTCATCTAGCTACACATCCAGTGTTGGCTTCTCTTCTTTAATCCATCCAGTCTCAATACTTGTCATGATGGCAAAGGTACTACACCCTGAGGCAGCTCATTACAACCTGGGACATCTCCCACTCTGTGTTCTTTCTTCCCTTCTTTATCCAAAAATCTATCTGATCCAGAATGATACAGCCACAGTTTATTAAGTAATTACTGTGGGTTGGGGCCTATGGTAAGTGCTTTACAAATGTTACCTTGTTTAACCCTCACAACACCCCATTAAGTAGGTGTGGTAGATTAATGACCATATTTAATGACCAATCCCTATGACCACACCCTTTTGCAATTTGACTTTTCTGCCCCTCTCATCCAGGCATGGAGACATTTTCCTGAGCTTCTTAAATCTGGACGAATCTCCTGTCTTACTTCGAGAAATAGAATGTAGTGGAAGTTAAACTGCATGTTTTGTCTCCTTGGTTTCAAAAGTCCTGAAAGATCTTCCTTTGCTCTCTTAGAATGCTGAGGCCATGAAATAGGGAAGCCAATTGAGACTTATTGGAGAATCAGAGAAGATCCCAGGCACCTCACCAGAGAGCTAGCACCAATTATTAGACACATGCATGTGTCCATTTCAGACCTTCCAGCCTAGCTGATGCTCTGGTCAAATGTAGCCATCAGGGAAAGCCCAGGCAAAACCAGCAGAGGGATTGCACAGTTTACCACAGAATTGAGAGAAATAACAAAGGATTGTTGTTTTAAGCCACCAACTTTTGAAGTGGTTTTTACATAATAAAGACTAATTCAATAAGTATTATAATTGTGCGTATTTTATGAATGAGTCAGGGAAATATTTAGTATATTGTCCAAAATAGCATATACATTACATGGTGGAGCTAGAATTTGACTTCAGGCCCTTCTGAATCTAAATCCCATACTTGAAGATGCAATGATACACTACCTCACTAAATCTGTTTCATATTTTTCTATAATTTACTTTAAATTATTTGAAGGTGGCAACCATGTTATCCAAAGTCCTTTCTTTCCAGACTAGGTATCTCATTTTTTTTTTAATTTTCTTCATGTAACAATGCTTTTCAGTCTTATCTGCCTTGTATTCATTCCCACTTGAAGACCTAACAACTTATCCTCTTCTGTCCAAATGGGAGATGCCAGAACTAAATTCTAAGTGGAGCCAGACTACAACAGAAGAGAGTAGTGTTTGCCAAACTTTGCTCTACAGGGCTCTTGAGCTAAGAATGGTTTTTACATTTTTAAATAGTTGAAAAGAATATTTCATGAAACTTATATGATATTAAAATTTCAGCATCTATAAAAAAGGTTTTTTGAAACATAGTCACTCATTTGTTTCCATATTACCTGTAGCAGCTTTCCCACTACAACAGCAGAATTGAATAGTTGTGACAGAGAAGACCTCATGGCCCACAAAGCTAAGAATATTTACTCTCCAGCTCTTTTCAGAAAAGTTCACTGAGCCTTGAAATAGGCAACTATAACCTTCTTCACTTTGGCTGCTCCATTTTCTCATTTCATCCTTACTTATATAATTTTATGGCTAGTAATGTCACTCTTTTAAATGATATTACACCAAGTAAAACTGCCGTCTCACTCATTTTCCTAAAGCCACATCTCTTCCATTTCTTTCATTGATCTTTTGAAGGAAAATGCATGTTATTACATTTAGTCCTATAAAATTTCATTTTATGAGATTCAGACCCATCATTTCCGTCTTTAAATATCTCGTTGGATATTTACTCTGTCCTCCAACATGTTCAAACTTTCCCCAGACTGGTCTTATCCATAAACTTAAAAAACATGATTGCAATGTCTTTGATGAAGTGATTGAATAAATGTGGAGCAGAAGAGAGCCATGTAACACAACACTAGAAATTCCTCTCCAGTTTGGATCTCCATCCCTTAATTAAAATATTCTTGTCAGTAATCCCCGTATTTTGACCAAATTTTGTTCCCAAGGTCATCATTCAATAATGCACTCATTTATTCAGTACTTGTATATTGAATCCCTACTATGTCCTGTGCTTGGTGCTGGGGAGACAATGGTGAAGAGAGCACACAAGGATCCTGCCCACTAGAACTTTCAGCCTAGTTAGTTTAGTAAGCAAGCAATCATTCTCAAAATATGTGATAACAAGCTGTAATGATTGTTATGAACAAAATGCCTTGAATTATTAGAGTGTGTTACCACATATGTATACAATTCATTGCTAAAATACCCCTTATCTCCTTAAACAATGTTTTTGATAACACTTTGGAAAAAGGCTCTGAGGTTAGGCTAACGTGATTTGCTCTTCTTGGTAGATCAGTGCTGGTGCCTGGCAATCAGTTTCCCTGAAATATGACTGTGAACTTCAATGTGTTTACAAATCACTTGGGGGATCTTGTTAAAACGTAGATTCTGGTTGAGTAGGTCTGGGTTGGAGTCTGAAATTCAGCATCGCTAACAAGCTCTGAAGAATGGCATGCCGCTGCTCTACCCACCTCGCTCCAAATAACAAGGCCTTACTAGATGCTCACACCCCAGATCTGTAATGATCAGTTCCTGTTTTAAAAGGGCATGTCATTTTAGAGAGGCATTCCAGGAGTTTTTGAGCAGAGAAAGCCAAGTAACCTAGTGGAAACCACAGCTCTGGAGTCAGACAGATGTGAATTTATACACAGACCTGCACCTTGACAGTGGTGTGAGCTCATCCTGTGTCCTCACTTCATTGTACCTCAATTTCCTCGTCAGTGAAAAAGAAAATAATAGTTTGCTGCGGGGTTATTGAGAAGAATAACCCCAAAACACAGTAGACTTGAAATAAATGGTAGCTTTCATTGTGTTTATTAAAAGAGGAACATGAACAGAGCTGTGCTTTGAGAAAGTTAATCAGACAGCAAGATGCAGTTGGATTTTGAATGGGGAGAGAATGAGGGTACTTGGCTAGATAAGATGTTGCTTCAGTTCAACCAAAATTTAAAAAGCATATACTGTGTATTAAGAATTGTGCTAAATGCTGGGGATATAAAGCTGAATCAGGCACAGTTTTAAAGGGTGGGAAGACGTATTAGCACACAGCCATTAGACTCAGAAACATTTTATGAACCTGGATCCACTGATTCATTTGACAAATACCAGGGAAGTAGCAGTTGTGATGAGGAGATGGAAATAGGTTTGTTATGTATATTACAGTGGTTAATGTTATAGGATAGGTCATTATTATAATAAAGAGAAAAGTGTTAATGATAATTCTGAGGCCTCAAGACCTGAGGATGGAGGTTTCATTAACAGAAATAAGCAATGGTGGCTTAGTGATTAAGTTTGTGCACTCTGCTTTGACGGCCTGGGATTCATGGGTTTGGATGCCTGATGTGGACCTACACACCACTCATCTAGCCACGCTGTGGCAGTGTCTCACATACAAAATAGAGGAGGATGGGCACAGATGTTAGCTCAGGGACAATCTTCCTCAAGCAAAAGGAGGAAGATTGACAACAGATGTTAACTCAGGGACAATCTTCCTTACCAAAAAAAAAAAGAGAGAAAGAAAGAAATAGGCAATGTGAAAGAAAAATCAGGTAAGGAGAGGATAAAATTGAGTTTCCTTTTGCACAAATTGAGTTGAGGAGATGTTGGGTCATCTCAGCATAGATGAATTCATAGACATTTTGAAATAGAATCACCACGGGTAGTAATATGTGTAATTGGAACTCATTTACAGAATTCAGGGAGAGCTAACATGCACTTTGTGGTTATTTTTGTAACAATATAATTTAGAGCAAATGTTTGTGTATCTGCTGTGCATTTGCAGATATAGAGAAAGGCGTGTATGTTCATGTTTACTGTTTATCCTACATCAGCAGTTTAAAAAAATTACTACGCTGTTTCTAGTCTATTAATGACAGTCTGAATTTGGAAGGCTTGATAAGTTGTTTACAAGGAGGTTCAGAAGGAGAAATCAGTGCATGTTTGCAGAATATTGTGAAAACATTTTTCTCAGGATGTGTCGCTGCAAATGGCAATTAGTCAATGTAGGGAAACTAATATATCTTTAGACATTAAGTTACACCAAAACAAGCATCCAGACCAACGCAGTTAAGCTGTTGAGAGAATAAATGAAATTATGTTGATATATAAAAAGTTTCACACAATTCATATTTGTTACCCATGAATTTTCATTAGTTCCCAGAATAAGCCAAAAGGGAAGCTTTCATATTTATATTTTATGGACAAGTTTAGTGAGTAATGGGGAAATGAAGGACTTAGAGAGTCATAGAGAAAAAGGATGAACGAGTGCCTGAAAAGTTTTATATCAATGCCTGCTGTAAGCTAGGCACTGTGCTAGGAACCTTCACATTTGCTTTTTTATTTTTCCCTCACAATAATCCTGTGCATTGAGGATGATGTCATTCATGTCAACTTGCAGATGAGACAATGCAGTAACAAAGAATTAAAATAATTTGATCAAGAGCATGCAGATGCTATGTGGAGCATTTGTAGGTTGCCTTCATGGCAACCACTTCTCCCTTTCCCTTTCACAACAGCTACAATTTCTGTTTAGGGATCAATGTGGTTTCAGGGAAACTGAACTCATTCTTGGCTCCATAGGTAAAACGTGTGAATGAAACTAAGCCCATCAGGATATTGTATTACCCACAGGGTTTGATTTAGGAATGGGCACACCATCTAAGCTCCTCCAACAAGAGAATCTAAGAACTTGGACTGAGAACACTGAGGCAAATGTCACTCTTAACCATGATAGAAGTCGCCTAGACCAACCCCCTTTCGCTAGAGATAGGCTATTAAACTGAAAGAAAGAAAGCACTTGTCCAAGATGGCATAGCTGATTCAAGACCAAGTCAAGCCTAGAGTTCAGGATTCTGCATGCCCAGCCTAGTGATCCTTCCATTGCTACAAGCTGACTTTCCAAGGTCACACAGTAATTAAGGTAAAGGTCTGAGATCTCTAGAATACTTAGAATGTATCATTTCTAAAAGAGCTGTGGTTAAATACAAACTGTTTTAAATATTCAGGGAGACAAACAGCAAAAGAGAAAAAATACCCCACGGAATAAATGTTTTCACTCTTATTAGGAAATGCATTTGACCATTTTGAAAACTTTTTGAAGCTGGATGCTTTGACTTGTACACTTCTTCGTATCCCTCATTGTGCCAAGCTCCACACTTGTCATATTAGGTATTCAAATAATTCTTTGTTTAATATCTGTCTTCCCTGCTAGGTTATATATTGTGACAGCGGGGACCATGACTGCCTACTTCAAACCTGCATTTCCAGTGCCTTTCAGTGTTTGATGCATGCTAGATTCTAAATAAACATGTGTTAATGATATTAAATATTGCCACCCTCTGTGCTTGCACCCAGAATTCAAGGGCAACTTACCATATAGCCATATAACTTGGCCATTTACAGTCTATCTAGAACAGCACTGTCCAAAAGAAATACAACATAAGTCACAAATGTGAGGCATGCATGCAATTTTAAATGTTTTAGTAGTCATATTAAAAAGTAAATAAAAATAAACCAGCAGAGTTAGTTTTTATTTAACCCAATATACCCTAAATATTGTCATTTAACATATAATCAATAAAAATAATAATGAAACACTTTATGTTCTTTTTTGGTGTACTAAGTTTTCAAACTTGGTATATATCTCATTCTTACAACCCATCTTAATTCAGAAGAGCCACATTTCAAGTGTTTAGTAGCCACAAATTGATATATATGGACATATATCAGACAGCTCAGATTTAGACATAATCTATGTCTATAACGTTGTATAAAAATAATGCTCTAAGAGCTAAATTGTGATAGGATTTTTGTGTGGAAAACAGTCAGAAATTTATATTAAAAATTCACAGGACCATTACTATATATATAAAATTACTAGTGTTTCTTTAAAGTTTCCAAAAGTAGTCCTTGTCATACCAAAAGCTGTGCCTTTATAATGTCCAAACATTAAGATGTTAGTATTGTCACAGAACAAGCATCTAGTTAGCATTCAATATTATAGTCTTTCCAGTTTTTTTTTTTTTAATCATGTAATCCTAACTCAAGAAGACTATTTCATGGCCTAAGTGAGTCTAGTTAGGAATTGTCTTAATTAATTATCTTACATAAATTTAAATGGCCTGTGAGAAAACGTCTACATATAATTTCTAACAGTGGGTTTGAGGATTCATAATAAATCCTTTTTAACCTATTTTAGAAAGCCAGCTGATTAGTGTATAACTTAGCACCATAGCATAAATCAAATTTCTGTTAGCTTCTAGTCACTCAATACCCATGTACTGAAGATGTCAGGTAACATGTCATTGCTAGGAATGCAGAGATGAGTAATTATTCCTTGCTCTCAAGTAGATCACAATCTAGTAGAGTAAATGGCCAGATGGATTTCTGAAGTGAAATGTTTTTGACTGAAGTTAGCATAGGGCACACTGGAGACACACGGGAGGCAGTGGTAATTGTATCTGATGGTGGGAAGAAGGTAGGAAAGAATTCTCCTGGAGAAGAGCTTAAAATGACTCTGAGAAGTGACTGGAGAGCCACTAGGACCTAGAGAAGTAAGTTCACTCTATTCTACTGCTGGGAGCTGTACTGCAGGATTGCAAAGAGGGAAGTGGGCAGCCTTGGCCTGGTGGGGGCAGCAACACAGGAAACCATGCTGCAAAAGGCACAGAGGGAAGCACTGGGCTTGGGGGAGACTCAGCCAAATGCAAAAGGCCAAAGTTGCTACAATTTACATATTTCCATTTTGAGGCTCCCCCCAATGCTTTTAACCCATATGGTTTTGATAATTATTTTTAAATGGAAATTCAGAGAGCAGCAGGCAATAAGTATTTGAAATAGGACTTCATATTGTGAGGCTCTGTGGGACACTTGGCAAGTTTTATTTCCTCCTCCCAATAAACCAGAGGGGAAAGTTGGCATTTCTAACTCTAATTGTAGGAGTTCCACTCTCTTTCACTCTGACCATCCATTCTTAAATAGGTAGAAAAGAGGGCTAGCTGCTCACTCCCTCTTCCATGATTCCCCCCACCCACACAAAAAATAAACACTTGTTAGAGGTGGAGTTGGCCCGTATGTAAACAAGCACAGGGCATCGCAATACAGGGCCCCTGGGGAGCACCCTCTGAGTGTGGCTTTCCCCAAAAGAAAAAATGTGTATTACATAGCACAGTGCCTGGCTAATTGTCCCAAGTCAATTACTGTAGTGATTTCCAAACACTGATCCACAAAGAAGTTTTCACAAATCTGCAGAAAATAAATTTTAGAATAACGTAGTGTGTTTGTGTGATTGAGGTTGCCAACTATACTTTCTTGGAAAGGCTGTGTTTTTGCTCTAGATGTATGTCGGTGCTACTTTTTTAGTAAAATGCCTTCTTTATATTAAATGAGATTTCTAATAGATAATAGCTATTTTTTAAACATTGTTACTTTCTAAAATATAATGTTGGAAACCCTATAATAAATCTCTATTTAAAAAAATAATTACTTTTCTCATCTGTGAAATCTAAAGAAAATAGCACTGGTACAGCAAAGAAACTGGGCTTGAGAATCAACTCTGTTAAAAACAAAATTCAAATGAGTAAATTTTAAAGATCTTATTGGTTTTATTCAACAATTTATGAATCAGGCAGCATCCAATCAGAAAGAAAGGAGCTCCAAGAAGCTGTACAAAATGAAAGACTTATAGGCAGAAGGGAACAGGAACAAGGATGTTATACTAGTCAAAAAGTTGGTAATTGCGAGGTTCCTCTCCTTCAGGGGACAGCAGGGATCTATAGGCATATGGCTTTAGTGCTGATCAAGTGATTTCTGATTGACTGGTTTAAGATTCCAGTTCTGGGGGACCTGAGACGGTAATTAAGTCTCGGTTTGGTGACATGGGGCTTAGCATGAACCACTCCATTTTGGGCCTGTTGTCTTGTTTTTAACAAACCAACATAGCATTACATCATTGTTTGACCAATTACTAAGTGAAAACTTTGGGCAAATTACTTAGCTTCTCTGAGCCTTGGTTTTTTGTTTCAAGTTGTAGCAATTGACACTTATTTAATAGGGTCAATGTGAAAATTAAATAATATCACATACATAAAATGCTTCAGAATTAATTTTCCTTCCTCCCTTGCCTTTTCTACCTGCTTAATGACTGTATCCTATAAGGATCAGACAGGATCTGAAAATTTGGCTTAACAGCGTCCTAAACTCTCCCATATACACCACCTTCTCCATAAACAGACAAAATAAGTTAGACCCCACTTGACCTCTGTATTCATAGAACAACTAATTTTAATGGTTTTAGCGCTGGTTACACTCTAATGAATTACTGTTTATGTATCTTGCACATTGTCTGTGATTGCATTCTCTGTGACTTCAGCACAGAGGACTGTGCCTGTGTCACAACAGCTGGCGTCTCAATAACTAAATGGTACAGGAAGAAGGAACACAAGGATTTATTCCAGTTATATGGCCATTTCCTTCTTCATTGCAGAGAAGGTTCAAAACTGAACATCCAGCTTGGTCACGCTATAATTCTGACTGAATACAAACACATATAAGGACCATATAGGAAATAGTGTGAACTCTACTTGAAGAAAAGTGAGGGTCTCTCCAAGTCAGTGGCAGTGAAAGTAAAGGAAAAGGAAAAAGCTGAAGAAATACTGAGGATATAGAAAAAAGAGAGTTCTTGCTAAAACATCATCTTGTAAGCACATTAGTAGCAGCTGGGAATTCCTTAGACTAGGATTAAATTGTTTCTTCTGCCTCACCCTGAGATTACTGTTAGTTTTTTTCTCCTACTGGCATTGTGGGAAAAGTGACAGCTGATTAGACGGAAGATGAGTCACTTAAAAAAAATCTTGCTTTAGGTAAATGAATAAATCGAGAAAATTCAAGATAAATGATCATAGAATTGCTCTTCCAAGACATTAGATAATAGTCACACAAGGAACAGTAATTAGAATCAATACAAGGTTTTAAAAGAGGGTTAGAAAGACCTAAATAATTAGGACAATTAATGGCATTGTCTAAAAAGAACCTCAAAAGGTCAACTAATTAATTGATCTTAATGTGCACAATAATGAATAAAGCCCCAGATTGCAAATATATTGAATTAAGTGCAGGCAATCTGCAAAAGTGTGTTATTCAGCCATCTACCTGAAAGCCACCCACACAGCATAAATTGACATTAGTTCAAGCAGTTAATGAAAAAAAAAAAAAAGAACAAACCCAAACAAAGCAAATTGCCTATAACGTGAAAATAGAAACTTTAGGTGGCTACTAAGCAAAGAACATTTAAATCATTTTATAAAATAGTCTGACCCAATTCCCACTAAATGTACATGTATTAACAAACCCAAAGTTTGGGGTAAGGAGAAGAAGAGGAGAAGGTAATGTTCAGAACTTTGCACTATGACTTTGAATCCTAGTTCTGGCTCTTATCAGCTGACTTACTTTGGACAAATAATTTAATTTCTTTAACTCTCCATTTTCTGAACTGTAAAATAGAGATGATGATGTCTACAAGTTTGTTTCGATAATATACAGAGATACACATGAAAATATCTGACTTTGTTTTTTGTACCTATTAAGTCTTATTAAATATCCTCTTTCTTTCTGTCTACAAGGTAGTCAGATGTAGTAGGAAAGCATAGACTTTGAAACCAGAGAACCCTACCCTGCCATGTGTTATAACTTTACTTCTCTCAGCTTCAGTCTATTTATTAGTAAAATGTAAATAATATCAATCATACAGTGTTGTTATAAAGACGGAGTTCATAAGTGTTTAGCAAATATTTTTATGTATCCTCTTTGTTTGATCTTTATTCCTTTTTCTCTCTAAGGAAAGACTAAAGAATTCTCATTTGCAGCATCCTAAGCCACAGTCAACTTGCTTTTTTGCCCTGTCCAATGCTATAATGAAAAAGGACTTTTCCTACAGCATCAAACCTCCCTTGGTATGTAGACATGTCAGCTTTACCCATCATTCTCTTCTATTCTGAGAGATGAATGTATTTCAAGCAATCTGCAGCTTAACTCATGTGAAAATAATAGAGTGCCAGCAGGATTGTTTTAATGGACTTGGTGTGGATAGACTGCCTGTTCAATAAATCCAGCAAAATCTTAGAGCATGTTTTACAGCCAAGAAGGATGATGAGCTTGGAGCTTGCCCCCTCACCCCTACCCTTTGTTCCACAGTGCTCTCACATAATAGGCTCATGTATCAAGGCCGAAATTTACATTATTTTCTCATGCATAACCACCTAAATAATCACAATGGCATGATGACTCATTTGAGAAAAAAACCATTTTTTAAAAATTTCGCCTTTCAGATGGTAATGATAACAGTGGGTTGATGATGTTGACAATGATATGATGTCAGTAGGTGGGGTGGGAGTGGTGGTGTCAGTAACGATGGTAATACTGGTAATGGTAGTAGTGGTGGTTGTAGGGATTCTTGGTGTGGGAGAAGATACACATCACTGGTTTGTAGTATTTACTAATTTTCATGGGGATAAATACCCATACCACGGTCTATTTTGAGCTACTAATGTGATATTAGTGATGCAGAGTTGAGAAGAGATGCTAACAGTTCATATTTCATGAGCTGTTGTGAGCAAGTTTCAGCATACCACTAGAGGTAATGGTAGTACCAGCATTAGGAGTACTAGTAGTCACGGTACTAATAGTGGTACTAGTAGTGGTCATGGTAGTGATGGTAGTGGTGAGAGTGATGGTGGTTTTGGTGTTTATGGAGGTCTGGTGGTGATGCTGGATGTGATGGTGGTAGTAGTGTGCATGATGGTGGAGCTGGTGGTAATGGTGGTAACAGCAGTAGTGGAGACGATGCTGATGGGAGTGATGGTGGAGATAGTAGTGGTGGTGATGACAGTGGTATTAATGATAGTGGTGGTGGTAGCAGTGATGGTGGCATTGGTGGTGATTATGGAGGTGATAGTTACCACTTTTGCATAAAGTTTTATAATATACAGAGTACTTTTACTTGAATTACTTCATTTAACACTGTGAATACTATTTGGTTAATAATACTTTTAATTCTTTCTATAGACTAGCAAACTGAACCTCAAGAGGCAGTAAAGCTTAGTGATTAGAACAAGGCCTCAGAGACAGGTAGCTCTGCTTTAGAATTCTAGCTCTGCTGCTTCTTAGCTGTAAAATCTTACACTGTTGCCTTTTCTTTTGAGGCCAATTACATCATCTTTACAATGGTGAAACTAACATATTTCATTCAGAATTGTCATGAGAATATTAAGATATTGCAAGTATTTTTAAGTTGTCATAAGATTTTAAGAGATAATATAAGTAAAATGATACAACTCTTCTGTAATAACAGGAAAATAAATTTTCACTTTGTAGGGATCATGGTTTCTGTTAAATAGCTTTTTAGTTATTTATTATTCCTGTATTGTTTTGTTTTTGCCTAGAGTACCTTGATGAGTATTCAGCAGATGGGTCTTTGATCCTAAGGACCGAGGAGAGTACATTTGTTTTGTATACTAGAAGGAGAAGAATTTAGCTCTCCTCAAATAATCCTTGGGAAAGATTGCTAGGAGAGAGAAGAGGGGAAGAGAGAAGAATCACCAAAATGGAGACAGGCTGGAATTAGGTGAGAACAGTATAGTAGGTTGAATAATGGCCACTCAAAAATATCTGGTCTGAATCCCTAGAACCTATAAATGCTATCTTAACATGAAAAGAAGGGTCTTTGCAGATATGATTAAGTTAAGGATCTCAATGTGGGAAGATTATCTTGGATTATCTGGGTGGGTCCTAATGTCATCACAAGTGTCCTTGTAAGAGAGAGACAGAGGGAGATTAGACACAGATGAGGAGAACGTAATATAAAAATGGAAGTAGAGATTGGGGTGATGTGGCCATAAGCAAAGGAATGTCAGTAGCCACCAGAAGCTGGGAAAAGCAAGGAATGGACTCCCCTTAGAACTAACTGAGGGAATGTGGCCCTGTCGACACCTTGATTTTGGCACAGTGACACTGAATTAGGATTTGTAGACTCTAGAACCCTGAGATAATAAACATCTGTTGTTTTAAGCCACTAAGTTTGTGGTATTTTGTTACAACAGCCACAGGAAACTAATGCAAACGGTGACACTCTTTGGTGTTTCACAAAAAGATTTTAGAAATAAGATGTTTAATATGGATTTTAACTTTGCATTGCTTCACCATTAATTCCATTTAAGCATTCCCCTCCCTCAGAAAAAACAAAAACAAAAATAAAAACACTTCAACAAAGTCAACTGCACCTACAAATGTTTTACTCAAGTGGATTTGTGTTTCTGTTTTATACTCAGAGGAACACTAAATTGCCTAAGGCAAGGCATAGCCTCACAGAGATGGTATATGGGAATAGGAGCACAGGAAGCAGAGAGGCCAGGAAGATGAAAGAACAGAGAATTTGAAGAAACTTCAGGAGAGAGTACTTGGTTTTCCACAGTCAATGAAATTGGAGGAAGTTCAAATCAATAATAACTTGGGTGGTGGGGTCACAGAGAAAGAAGGCTCCTAAAGGTACATGAGCTACATTGGTTGTTATTATTATTGTTGTTGTTTGTCTGAGTCACCTCAGGCTGCCATAATAAGATAGCATTGACTGGGTAGTTTCAACAACAGACATTTATTTCTCACAGTCTTGAAGGGGAAGAAGTCCAAGACTAAGGTGCTGGCAGATTTGATTCTTGCTAAGGGTTTTCTTCTTGGCTTTCAGATGACCACCTTCTCGCTCTGCCCACGTACGACAGAGAGGAAGCGCTGGAGCCTTTTCCTTTTTTCACAGGTGTGCTAATCTCATCATGAGGGCTCCAACCTCATGACCTCTTCTAAACCTAATTACCTCTCGACGGCCCCACATCCTACTACCATCATATCGGGATGGTTCCAGTCTTCTTATATACTCAGAATACTCTAGAGACAAGTATTTGTGCCCACTATACATAACCTGGGTAATCCACTGGTGCCCTCTACTGGGAGTGTCTGGAGAATGAGGAAAAGAAGCCTGCTGACTGAGTGAAAGCCAAGGAGCATTCACAGGTCCTCAGGAGAGTATGAACCCCAGACACCAATAATTACGGATTCTAGTCAGTTTTCGAAATTCAAGTGAGCTGACTTCCTGATGACTCTCACAGAAGGCAGCCGTCACATTAAGAGGAAACTGGAACTGCAATCCCTCATTTTCTTTTCATTTTCATGAAAAAAGTTAGCATAATGGGAATTGATAAGAGAGCTAAATCACTGAAATATGAAAATCACAGAATTAGCATTTATCCAAATTCCTCAGCTGAGTCTATCATGGAAAGAGGTTGTTTTAATCACATCAAGTCACTGCTTCGTGACTGTGGAGTTTCTTATGAGCTAAAATGCCCCTTATTCATATAGGCAAAATTAATGGCTCGACAAAAGAATTAGATTAGTGAAGCAAAGGGCCTTTGAAGATCTCCAGGAAAGACATCCTCAACATTTTTAAGTTGTCATCCCATGAAACAGAAACTTCAGTGCTAAATTCTTTGGATTTAGTCAAACGATCACCTCCTTCAGTTTTCTGTTCTCAGACTCAAAATTTTGCTGTTAAAATGGTAGTTTTGTTTAAGGGCTGGCGCATTTTGCATGGCCACTGCCCTCTCTCCCAGAAAACTTTATGAAAGATAAATGAGGCCCAATGGCTTTGTAAGATCACTTTAAATTAAGTGAATTATATCCATGGTCCTTATCTTCAAAGGCTGCTGTCACTGTGGGTTTGGCTTTGTCACTGACATCCAGAAGTTATCTGTCAGAAGTTAGTCTGCTCTGTTTAAGAGTTATTTCATTCTAATGCTCAGTTGTGTATGTGAAAATATATCATCTTCCTAAAAAAATCCTTATTGCACTAACTAGCTGTTTTATTCCCTACTGTTTGTTGACTGCTCAGCAGTTTTTGAATTATCATGTAAATTCTCTTGGTCTCATAGAAAATTACTTGTTCACTCTGATACGAGGAATAAAAGCTTGGATAGTCAAGATGGTGAAAGCTTTGAGTAGTCTTTATGAAATATTAGTTTGGCAGAACTGAAGGAGCAATTTCAGTGTGCAAGATTCAGGCTTCTATAGTAACAGCTCTGCCATGATTAATACATGCCGGGGCAGGTCAGAACATGAGAACATAGCAGACTTCTGTAATCTCTTTCCGTCATACTGTGCTACAGACATTCCAGCTCCTTCCTCATCAGCAGACTCAGTCATGCAACTAAAAAATTGTAGATGTGCTTTATCTCAACTTACTCTATTTCACTCAATACTGTATTTAGAAATTACTGGTGCTCTGCTATGTATCTTTTACCCTTCTTTGCCCCCTAAACTCCATAATCCCATATTATTTATAATTATTCTCTAAGGTTAACTTTTAAGTTCTAAATGTATATCTGCATATAAAGTATGTACAATCAATTGTTATTCATAGATTTCATATATGTAAATTTGCCTACTTCCAAAATTTATTTGTAACCTCAAAATCAATATTTGTGGGCTTTCACAATCCTTCATGTATATGTGCGAAATGGTAAACATTTTAAGTTGTATAATATGCAAGTTCCCAGTTAAGGTTGAACAAGAAGATGGTCTGCCTTCTTGTTTTAGCTCTTACGCTGTAAACATCCATTTCCCAGTATATTTAGTGCCATGTTTTTTGCACTTTTGTGCCTTTTCTTTCTTTTTTGGTGAGGAAGATTAACCCTGAGCTAATATCCGTTGCCAATCTTCCTCCTTTGCGGCTTCAGGAACATTAGCCCTGAGCTAACATCTGTGCCGATCCTTCTCTATTTTGTATGTGGGTCGCTGCCACAACATGGCTTGACAAGTGATGTAGGCCCACACGCAATATTCGAACCTGTGAACCCAAGCCGCCGGAGCAGAGCACACTGGATTTAACCACTATGCCACTGGGCTGGCACCCACTTTTGTGCTTTTTTTGTTGGTGACTTTACTGTCTAAATGGGCCCTAAGTGTAGTGCTGAAGTGCTGTCTAGTGTTCCTAAGTGCAAGAAGGCTCTGATGTGCCTTATGAAGAAAATAGATGTAATAGAGAAGCTTCATTCAGGCATAAGTGATACTGCTATTGGCCACGAGGTCAACATTAATGAATCAATAATGTATATTAAGTAAAATATCTTTAAACAGAAACACACATAAAACAAGGTTATGTATTGCTCGACTGACAAAAAATGTGATGTGAGGCTCGCGGGAACCTAACCTTGTATTTCCTTTAGGATAATGGTTCAGGATCCACTAATTCAGTGTCCATGGCTACTTTACAGAACATAACTACCAGAAATAAAGTGAATCGACTGTATTTATTTACAGTGGGAAATTCATCAGTTCCTAAAATATAGGTATTAGAGTGGAATGAGGAGGAAACTGACTTGAAAGTGACGAAGTGCATATTTTAGCTCTAGGCTCATAATTGACCTAATAATTTGCCTGCTCTGGGATTCAGCCACCATTTCCATCAAAAAACATAACAAAACAGAAAGAAGAAAATACTTACACATAAAAAGAAAAGAAATAGAGATTTATTTCTAATGATCATCTTCCCTTCCTTCTGCTCTTACTTTCTCCTCTAGTGTGGAGAACTCTGTTTAAATTTGATTGGATCTGTTGTCAATAAATCATTACTAATTGGATGTGATAATATTATTTTGGTTGTTTTCATGTAAAGAGGATTTATTTTTCAGAGATACATACTTAAATGTTTACAGATAAATTGTTATGATGTTTAAGATTTGCTTCAAAATAATGCTAAATGGGTGGGGGAGAAAATGACTCTTTACCTGAAGCTGGATGATGCACACATGGGGTTCATTATTCCCTTATATCTATTTTGAAATTTTCCATAATAACAAGTTGCAGAGATAAGGAATAAGGTAAGAGGTACCATTTGTCTGTGCCAAAACCCAGGCTTGGAATTTTATATAAGCTATTTCATTCAACTCCTACAATAATTTTGTGTAGAAGATATTTTTTTTCTTAATTTAGAGCACAAGTAACTAAGAAAATAATATCCTAGTTAATTACTAATAGTAACTATATTTTAAACATTTTGTTTTCATTCTTTTATTTTTTTGTATAATTCATTACATATATAACTTGTAACAATAATAAATGAATGTGTTTTCCATTTCAAATTTTTGAAATTTTCCTTGTAATCTAGTATGTTGTATAAGCATTTAAAATATATATATTCAGGATTCCCTAATCTTTTGTTCCTACTGATCAACAGTCCCAACTCACATTTCTAGAGTTAGTATTTGGAAGGGCAAATGACCAAGATAAATTTTTTTCAAGTGTTCTAAAATTCAGATCTAGATATAGAAGACATAAATAGTCGAGAATGTAACAATGACTTTCTTTCTGAAACAAATTTCACCATTATTAAATTTAGAATCATAGTATATTAGAGTTTGAAGTGGTCTTATATATCCAATCTTCTTATATTTCAAGAAAATGAATCCCGGAGAAACAGAGTAGCTGAAAGTGGAGACCAGGCCTCTTAATTTCCAGACACAATCTCCTTCTATTACCTCACATAGATTTATTTACGCTGTACTGAAAAATGTAGCAGGAGTTCCAGGCAACTTGAAAGAAAGAGGAAATAAATATTCATAAACACGCACATGAACACAGGCACACTACACACACAAACACAGATTAATATAAGACATTTAAATTAACTAAAATATTTAACTTGACTAAAATTTTCCTTACCTTAAACCCAGAATAGGCATAGGTCAGCTGGAGATGATTTTATCTAAATCGGTTTGCAAATCCATAATTAAATCCATGCACACTGGCAGCTACACAAAAATATCACCCTGTGGTGTTACACTTGGTTAAGGATTAATTAGATTAAAAGCTTCTAAGACTAATTCACTGAGATAAGAAATGATAATTTGGGATTCTACAAAATAGAATTCTTACCATATTGCTTTTCTAAAGAAAGTTTTATCTCTCTTTAGCCAAATGTAAAAGTATCTTTCAGCCTAAAATATCTACTGAGGAAAGAAAAAAATAAAACTCTATTCAGAGTAAATATCTAATTAACACAGAAAAATATTCTATCATGCAATTAAAATATTAAATATGAATAACATAAGTTAGAGGCATACCATGACAGATGCTGTGAGTCAACATAACACCCCTGGCTATTTTTCCAAAACTCCATCATCATTTGCTAACTTAGATGAATATTTCTTTTCACAGAAAAAATAAAACCAAAACCAAAGCAAAGCCATAACAAAAACAAAAACATCTCAAAAACCATGTTTCCTTGCAATAAAGTGAACTCCTTTTAAAAATTACTGTGTTAGCCAATCATAAACTGCACTGTACTTCAGCCTTTAGAGTTTGCATATACTGCTCTGTTCTTAAGTTACAAGAGCTTCAAAAACAGGGCAAAGATAAGGAGTGCCAGCATGGTTCTGGCATAGTAATAACACTCAACAGAAAGTTAAAAAGAAAATTATATGTAGAGGTTTAATATGTGATAAAGGCAACATTTAAAATCAATCAGGAAAGAATAGAATTCTCAATATATGGATTTATGAATATTTTTTAAAAAATTGAGAGTCAAATTTCATACCATACAAAATAATAAATTTTAGATAAAAAATATATATGTAAAAAGTAAAGCCCCCAAATACTTTAGAATATATAGAAATTATATTTCTATTATATTGAGGATAAGGAGATCAGTTATTAAGATTATTTCAAAGGAAGAAACAAAAAATAAAAGAAAATATTGATTGATCTGACTGCTTTTTTCACATTCACAATTTCTATGAATAAAACTGAGATTCAAACAATGAAAAAATTTCATTACACATAGCAATCGAAATTTTGTTTTTCTTTGGTGAGGAAGACAGGCCCTGAGCTAACATCTGTGCCAATCTTCCTTCGTGTTGTATGTGGGATGCTGCCACAGCATGGCTGATGAACTGTGTGTATGTCCACGCCCAGGATCTGAACCCACAAATCCCGGGCTGCTGAAGCGGAGCTCACGAACTTAACCACTATGCCACCAGGCCAGCCCCAACAATCAAATTTTTGAGGTGAATAACAGATGAAAAGTTCCTAAAAATCATAGAAAATCTTTATATTCCATAGAAATATGAGCAAAGGTGTGGAACAGCAATATATAAAAGAAGAATTATTTTATTGGTGGCCAATAAACATCAAACAATGTATCAACTTGATAAGTAATCAAAATGGTATAGATTAAAGCAAATATGATTTTCATTATAAAATTGCAAAGATAAAAAATATGTAGAGAATGTTAAAGGGAATATCACCTATTAAACATTCTCATAGCCAGTGGAAGTTCAAATTGGTCCAAGCTTTCTGGAGAGACTGTTGTCAAAATATATGAAAAATACAACCTACAGCAATTTCTTTCTGGGAAAGTTTTTTTGAAGAAAATAATCCAAATTGTAATACAGCAAACACTAACTTACTTCTAACATTCTTACTTTGTGTCATACACCATTCCTGGCACTTTTTCTACATTAACTCATTTAATCATTTCCACAAGTCTGTGAGGTAGGTCCTAGTGTTACTACCCCATTTTACAGATAAGGAAATGGAGACACAGACAGTATAAGAAACCAGATCCCGGTATGCTCTTCCTTTTCCCTTTATTTCTTTCTATTTCTAGCCCCAATTTTCTTACTGTTCTAATTATCCACAGGGAGGATATTCAGCTATATTCATAAACAACTTTGTATAATTTTAGAAAAATACATAGGTACATGTATGTGTATGTATAGATGTCTGTGCATATATATTATTTACAAATATACATTATGTATGTATGTATGTGTATGTGTGTGTGTTTATTTAAATTTTATATGAGGAGAGTTTACAGTTGGAGAGAGAGATTAATGTATGCAGGACATTTTCTACCATATGTATATATACCAATTGTTTGAATATCTTTGGTTTTCACAACATTCTTATAACCAAGGAAACTGAAGTGCAGACTAGTTGTAAAAAGTTGTACAACTTTCCGACTCCTACACCTACATTTGTTGTTTTTTTCTCCTAGATAGTTGTATGCTGGAGCCAGCTAGTACCAACTTGTGAGAGTCAGTTAGGTTTTTAAAATTTGTGAGCCATTATTTAATGTTGACATATAAATTTAGAATTAAATATGGTGATAAGTACTCAAAACTCATCATTTCATAATAATTTTACTACAATTTACTATCATCTATGCTCTGGAGGTTATTTACATCTATTGTATCTGTTCAGTGGAAATAGTTCACAATAGTGTCCCACTGTGACTCTTTTCCTAACTCTGAGTTCAATAATGTTGCGGTGGTAGCTTGAAAATCAGTGGGAGTATTTTCACCAAAGACATGAGCAAAGTCTGCAAATCAAGGTGTGATTTATTGTTTTGCTGTTTGTGCAGAGTGAAGAAAATGTTAATAAAGCAGATTAAATTTAAAACTGTATCATGTCTGTAGCCTTTACATTATGAAGAACACAAATAAATGGAGGAAATATTGTTCCAGTATTTGAAATTGATTACTAAATTTGCAAAGAAGTTGCTAACTGTTACTAATAAATGAGTGAAATTCCTATATAGGTCTTCATTGGTTCACTTTTTCATTACTCATTAACATATGCAAAATATCAACTAACGAAGATAGAACTATACTCATTTGTCAATTGACACTACAGATTGTCTACAGATATGAGTGTGGCAAATATCAAAGAAAGCCTTCTGTGAAAATCAATGGCTATATGGAATGTACAATAAATAGCATTGTATACTAAACTATTATTTGTAAATTGTGTGTTTCACATAACAGTAAAATTTATAATAAACATCTATATTTTTTCTGTAGTAAACTAGCTATTAAATATTTACGAGCATACCACTGCCTACACTTCACTGAAAATTGAGTCCTACATTTGTACTTTCTTCATTCTTTAAATATATTTTGAAGCATTTAAATTTATTTAAGTACGAGTCACTCTTGCAGTTAATTTGAAAACTATGGAACAGCACAAGTGAAATAAAAATGATCTATAATATTTCATTATTTGGGTTGTTTCCTTTCATATACAAATTACTTCAAAATTAAGATACACTGTGAATGGTGTTTTGAATATCAACAGTATATCATGGGCAGTTCCCTATGTTATAAAATATTCCTTTAAAATATGCTTTAATGGGGGACTACTTTTCCATTATATAGATTTATTCATAATTTATTTGACCAATTCCAAATCCCTATTTTTGAACAGGTGACCTATATATTGTAAATGTAAAACTTATGGCAACATTTATAATCTCTCTTATTAACCAAAAACATGACCATTCAGGTCAGAGATGTTTGAAATCCATATATAAAGACTTGATGGTTGTTCAAAATCACAATAATTACCACCTATTTTATGAGCTTAACTGCTTTGTTGTTGCAGTATTTTGTATTTTATCTTGTAGTTTTTGCACTTGTGATTCATTTTTAGTCTTTTCTCACGTAAAACCACCAAAAGACAATTCATCTTAGTTTGGCACAACTGACCTTCTTCATTATTAGCACGGTGCAACTGTTGGCATTTCTGATTCTCAGAACTTGAGACGGAGTACCCAGAGCTTCTCATCTGGACACGAGGCTTATAAAAGTGCATGCTAAAGCGTCACCATAAATCTCACCTACAGATTGCTAGATGTGAAAAAACTAAATGTATAACTAGGGATAAGAAGATCAGCTGAAACAATCAAGAACAAAAACAGAATACGGCTCACTTCTTTTCACACAGTGGTGACTTCTTGGACTGAGATTCAGGAACCACAATTACATTATTAGACACTTAAAGCTTCTCAGGGGCTTCCCTCGACCAGCAATGCCTGTCTCATCCACCACCATTTTCTTGGAAAATCTTGCTTATTCTTCAAGTGTCAACTAAGCTTCATCTTTTCTAGGAAGACATGCCCAGTCCTCCCCTACACACACCTAAACACACACACACTGGGGACTCTCTTGTCTTCCATACAACTTTTTCATAACCCCCTGTTATGGGTTTAATCATGCCCCCCAAAAGATATGTTCAAGTCTTAATGCCCGGTATCTGTGAATGTGACTTCATTTGGAAATAGAGCCTTTGCAGATGTAATCAAGTTCAGATGAAGGCATACCGATTAGAATAGACCCTAATCCAATACCTAGTGTTCACATAAAATGGGAGAAAAATGGACACAGACAGACACACAGGGAGATCACTACATGATGACAGAGGAAGAGATAGGCCAATGAGCACCAAGGACTACTGGCAACTCCTAGAAGCTGGAAAGAGGCAAGGAACAATTCTCCCTTAGAGCCTTCAAAGGGACGATGGCCTTGACTACACCTTGACTTCAAATTTCCAGCTTCCAGAACTGTAAGAAAATAAATTCCTGCTGTTTTAAGTCATGTTGTTTGTGGTACATTGATAAGGCAGCCCCAAGAAACTAATACACCCCCTAACACTTTCTTCATTCATTCATTCATTCAGCAAGTTGTACTAAATGCTGACTATATGATAGGTGATATACTTGCTTGCTTTTCTCTTAAGTCCTCTACTAATCAATACAGCCCTTCGGGAGAGGAACTTTATCATTACACTCTCCAGGGCCTACACAATTATACACACAGAAGAGGTTGCTAATAAATAATTGTTGATTAAATGATTAAATGCCACTCTTGATCTTTCATAGTGAGCTTCTTTTTTTAAGGTTGCTTTTATCTCCTAGTGAAGAGTGATATTCAAAGAGAATTGAGGGCTGAGAAAAAAAGGGAGCAGTTTTTTAATGACAATCATGAAACTATCTAAAGAAAACAACAGAATATGTGCATTTTAAACAAATAGATCTTAGGTTTTTTTGGTTGTTCTCATCAACTATGCAAATAAAATGCCATTTCTCTTTGATTGTCTGAATGTTCTTTGCTTCATCAACATAAAACAGATAAATGGACTTTCACTGAACTTGAAGGATATGTTTGGGAAGGCCTGAAAAACACTGTAGCATAACAGATCAACTCTGAAGTTACAGAGCTGGAGTTTGCATTTCTGTTTAGCCAGTCCTTAGGTATAACCTTAAGGAAATATTCAATCTCTCAAGGCCTGTAGTTCCTATCTATAAAATGGGATTGATATGTATACCTTACATATGAAGTCCACGTGAAGATTTAAAGAGATACTGTGTGTTTAACACAGTGTCCTAGATATGGTAAATGCTCAATAAATTTGATTTATTTCTATTGTATTACTCTCATTATTAATACAACTTCTATAACAGTTATGGTTACAAAATCTTGGTACAAGTCCTTTAGAAATTCTTATTAACTCAGTAGGATCAAATATATAAGATCTTAGAAAAGGCATGAGATCACCCATTTATTAATATCTACTAGGCATGTGGCAATTTCAAAAAATAAAGACCAAAGGAAAAATTGCTTTTGCCTTCAAGAAGCAGTCAATCTAGTTAAGCATCTTGATCACCATGCAAAGACTGGGTTAATGTGAAGTTTCTAGTAGCACTGAAGCACAGCATGACAACGAAGGGTTGTCCCTGTGGATTCATAGATGAATCAGAAAGAACTGCCTATAAATAACTCAGGGCTGTACAGAGAGAGAGAGAGATACAATTGCAGGATTCACTGACTCCCTATTTTCCGTGGAAAACTATTAAAACTCCTTAGCCAAGCACACAAAATGCTTTCTGTTCTCACTTCAGCTTATTGGCATACATGGAATTATACCTCCCATATTATACTTCACTTTTTATTGGTTCTGCTTTCCCTCTGTTTCCTTTTCCTCTTTTGCTTCTTTCCTTGGATGGATTCTGTTATAAAGTTTCCTTTTTTTTCTCTCTTGGGTCAGAAACTATAAATTTGATTTCTATTCTCTTTGAGTTTAACTTTTAAGTGTATAACTGTATAAATGTGACAGAGAGTATAAGATCCCAGAATAAATGTTGCTGTTTTACAGACAGTATTAACAATCAGCCCCCAAATTTTTATCTTTCCTGAAAAAATTTTTAAACTTTGTTACTTTCCTATTGCAATACTTTTCATAAGTAAATATTTTTAATTCCACTGTGTTTAAATGCATATCAATGAGCTGGATGAATGTAGTCATAATTGGCATAACAGGTTTTCCTCATTTGCTTTTTCTTGTTTATTACTCCAGAGAAGGAAATGTCATTAACCCACCCTACATTTAACAGACAGATTCAAATCTCTGTTTCTGCCTCTCTTTGTTGGCGTCCTTCCTTTGTTTCCACTGTAACATTCCTTTACCATGAATTTAAAATTAACCTACTCTCTTCTCCTTGCTTCAGTCCTGTGTGAATTCGCAGAAGGCAGTCGTTCCCATACCAACAGTCCTTGACTTGTAGTGGATGGGCACCTAGGGATCTGTTGGATGGAAGGAAATTCTCCCGGGGAGTGAGCCCTGGGGCTTCCTATTTTTAGGCTAGTGATTCTTTAAATATGTCATGACTGAATAAGTAATTAGTTAGCACAAACTTGAATTTTACCTCACATTAAATATTTATGGGTTTCCGTTAACCTGGTCTGAATTGATGGAGACAGACTTGAGGAGACTACCTCCAACACCACCCCCATCTCATTTCACTGCTGTTGTTAATTTCTCTTTTGAAAATGCAGTTCTGATCCCAATACTTACCCACTCCCACACCTCTCCTGGTTCCCTGTCACTGACAGAACCAGATGCTTAAAGCACACTCTATCATCCCCAACCTCCCCAGCAAGTGGAGGTCATCGAAATTCTGTGTAGGAAAATAGAAGATATGAAACTTTTTAATGAGTCGTCAAGAGAAGAGCCTATGCACTTTTTTCCCCTCGCATCTATATACAATCTATAAAATAATTCTAGAAACACAGAAGTTGTATTGATTCTAAATATCTCATTTCTCTCTCCTGTCTCTATTACCACTTTCACTGTCTTAATTCAGGACCTCACTATATCTCATTTGGGCTATTTCATGACGATTCTAACTCACTTACCTGAATCTTACCGCTCTAGCTTTAGTCCATCTCTCACTCTACAGCCAGTGGGATCTTTTTAGCAGAATAACTGATCATGTCCTTCCCCTCCTTATCCCAACTGTTAGTCTGTCTAAGACCTGGCACTTACCTATGGCTCCAGCCCTTGCACTGCTCCTTCTCCACTCTCATACTCCTGCTATGCCAAATCCCATCAGCCAGTTTGAGTGACTTCACTGCTCCTTCATGTGTATAGAATGGTCTCCTCTGCTTGTTCATCAGGAAAACTCCTATTTATTGTTCAAAATCCTGCTCTAATCATTACCTCAGCTTTGAAGTTTTCATAACTGCCTCTGTCAAGATTGAATTAATTATCCCTTCCTCTGAACTATTTCTACATCCTGAATGTAATTTTCCCTCTACCCATATCTCACAGGAACTCATGGCATTAGGGGTTTTAGTAATTATTAGTCTAATTTTTCCATTTTATAACTCTTTAAGGCAAGAGTTTCTGCCATATACCACGAGTTGTAATGGGGAGATGTCATAACTAGACAGACACGATAGGCTAGTTATTGCTTTATGCATCTTTGTTACTCTGAGGCAGAGAAAGCACCAAGATATGTTTGCTAAGTGAACAAATGGATAAACCATCTTAATAAATGGGTATGAAATCAACTGTGAAGAGAATACAATCTCATTTTTTTAAAAACCAATTTAATTATTTGTTATTGGACTTGACCAATATTTTCAGAAGCTGAATGGCCAAGGATGTCAATGCTGTCTCCAAATCAAACTCCTAAAGGCGAGACAATCACCCATTTGAAGATTGTAATGTGCTCTCAGAGATGAAAGGCAGACAGGCAGACATGCCTCAGGGTATCATAGCCTTCCTACACGGAGCTCTCCAGAAGTGAGTTCACATAATTCTACAGACTATATTACAGCCACGTCTAGACTTGCCTTGAATAGGTCTGATAATAGCAAATCCCTCACCTCCCATCACAAGTTGTTCTATTAACAATTGTAAATTTTTTTAGCAACTGAGAAAAAATACTGTGTGGTGTGTATATAGAATTTCAGCAACAACTTGCTGTCTTGCTTTTATTGACAAAATTCAGACTATTCTTTAAAAATAAAGTGGTTCTCCAATATTCTACATGAAAGGAAAAAGATATTTCTTCTGTTTCTGATAGAAAAATAAGACTTTGGAGGAACTAGAGTTCATCCAGTCCAACATCACTGTTTTACAGATGGGATATTGAAGTCCAGGGAAGAAATCAGTCTATCCAGGGTGAGCTGGCTGTTTAGTGGACAAACCAGGACTAGAAGATCTCCCCAATCTCCCAGACCCCTTTTCCACTGTACCATCTGCTCTAAGAGCTTTATCCGGGAAAAATTTCATCTAGTTTTTTTTCTCTCCTATCTTTTATAGTCTCAATATTTTAAAAAAATACATAAATTATTTTATAATTGCTTTTGTGACAAAATAAAATTCAATACTGTTAGCGCATTCACCACATTTCCCCTGTCTCCTACCACCTTTCCCCTCCAGCCTGACCAGGCTCACTGGGATCACCAATTTAGCCCTTTCATTACCCTGAGAAGAGTGATTCTCTTTTTGCCTGGTTCCTGGAGGACTTTGTGATGTGGATTTACACAATGGATTTGGAAGGGCAAACTCTGAGAAGCAGAGGAGGAAAGATATTTAGGGACTATGATTACACTAATCTACAAGAAACCCGAGGGAGGGGAGGGGTAGAGGCTATGAGATGCCTTTTGACTGAGAGAAGAGAAACTTGTAGTTGGTGGAGGGTGGGGATAGAGAGATGTCAAGCAAGGCTCCAGATGGTGATGAGTGCAAGAGCTTTAAAAAGGAGGAGACATCTGGGATTATGGCTTAAAGCTCCTATATGATCTAATAAAGAGTGAAACTATGTTTTTCTTGTTTTTACTATTGTTAGACCTGTTTGAACTGTTTCAATGAATGTGGCCTTGCTGTAAAAACTTATGACCTTATTTGGGCTAAAGTAGATATACAACTTAAAATTCTTGCACAAGTAGGTTTAAATGCATTTAAGAAAATTAGGTTCTAAACCAGCATTTGTCAAACTATGGCCCCATTTTGGATGACCCACGATCTAAGAATGGATTTGTACATTTTTATAATGGTTATAAAAACAACAAAGAATAACTGGCAGGCAAATTCTATAATATTTACTCTCTGGCCCTTTATAGAAAATGTTTGCTGACTCCTGTTCTAGACAAAGGGGAAAGAAACCTCTTTTAAATTCTTCTAAATATTCAGATTTCAAGCTACTCTTAAAAAAGAGACGGAACATAGCCAGATGTAGGAGTTGGGACGTGAGGGGACAACCTGGGATTATATCTGAAGTGAGGCAATCAGTAGTGGTTAGAGCTGGGAAGCCAGGCCAGGGCTCAGCTAGGAGACAGGAACGCAGAGATTATGAGGACCTGTGACCGCTCTTGAGAGGCTTACAGGTAAGGGGAGAAGATTCAACATGGAATGTTTCATTAGTTTTGGAGATATTTCTTGAACAAGGGTCATGGTAAGATTCTGTTAATATTAGTATAAGGATCATCAATGATTTGGAGTTAGTACCAGCCCTGGTGGTCTAGTGGTTAAGATTCGGTGGTCTTATCGCCATGGCCTGGGTTCATTTCCCGGTCATGGAAACAGGGAGCTCACACAGAGAATTAAATTAACCACTAGGATACACAATCATGCACTTGCAGCTTTAAAAAATAAAGAAAAGAAAAAGATTTGAAGTTAAAGATAATATCTTTGAACAAGTCACATGACTTCCACAAACATCAGTTTCTTCATAAACAGAAATAAAATTGATACCTTTTTATAATATTATTGTGAGAATTAAATTAGGTAACATATTGAGTAACTTTTCATATTATTTGGCACAGATGAAGTGATTAGAAATTATTAAATTTTAGACATTTAATTTTTGTGTGACTTTTTAAAAAATCTCTGGTTCTTATAACTGGGTTGATGAGCAATCGACATCTTTCAGACACCTCAGTAAGACAGTTGAGAAGCAAATGCTGAGCTATTTTAATCTACAGGAGATGTGGGACACTTAGTTTTCTCCCAAGGTAGGTTCAGATGACCAGATGGAAAAGAAGGGCAATCACCGTCCACCTATTCCTTTCCGACGGAAAACAACAAGACTCCTTCAATCCTTGCCTGACAGCTTGACTCCTTCTCAATATGTCACCTTCAAATAATTACCCAATTGACACGCTTGATTCCGACACTGAATCATAGAATTATCCACCTAGAAATGAACCCCAGTGGTATTTCTTTAAATTCCTTTATGGCCAATCACTGTGCCACTCATATGTGATTTATTATGCCTAGAGAATAGATGTTATGGTTATTCTGGCATTTGGCCAGGAAGGGAGAGTACACTTCCTAACAGGAACCAGGGACAATATTAATTATAATAAGTAATTATTCCTTCCATTATCATCAGTGTAAGTAGTGAAAGGATATGTATATAATTGTTTCAAACATCTTGCTCGTCATTCCTTACTCACAGCTGCACCCCCAGTGTTAATTAGTACCTAAACTGAAGGGAATCCTCCAAAGGACAAGAGGTCGGTATGGGGTAAATATGTCTTTGGTGTTTAATACTTGGTTAAACAAGTAAACAAACAAACAAAACACAGACAACACAACAAATACGGAACTGAAAGATTAATAGTTTGCTTTAAAGGTTTTATCAAAAACCTCCCTCTGGGGGCCGCCTGGTGGCGCAGCGGCTTAGTTCGCGCTTGGCAGCCCAGGGTTCGCGGGTTCGGATCCCGGGCGCCCGCCGATGCACTGCCTGTCAGCCACGCCGTGGCGGCGTCCCATATAAAGTGGAGAAAGATGGGCACGGATGTTAGCCCAGGGCCAGTCTTCCTTAGCAAAAAGAGGAGGATTGGCGACGGATGTTAGCTCAGGGTCGGTCTTCCTCACAAAAAAAAAAAACCTCCCTCTGCCCTTCAAAAGTCTAGGTATCAGAAGTAGGGGGTCACTTAGAAATTTCCTTTTTAACGAATGACTAAATGAATCTTACACCAGCATGTGGGAAAGATGGTTTGGATATCTTGGCATCATTTTATTATTAATACCTATATTTGAAGAAGAGCTGAAGCGGGATTTGTTACGCCAAACTCCGACAGCATAACATCATTTATATAGGTAGGTATGGGTAAGTAAGTGAGTTAATGTTGCAGTATTTTTAAAAGCGAGCAAGAAGATAACTGGCTGTTGTCAATGATCAATTGTATCAAAAGGTCCAAGCTTTGCAAATTTCCACACAAGCTACTCCATGAAGTTCTCCACCTAACCTAAATAAGATCATTCCGGCAACCAACTGTGGGACTGAGAACTTCAGTTCCAAGCTCAGAGATATGTTTCCCTTACCCCAGAGTGTCACGAAATTAGAAATGTCACAACCCTTGGGGGCACATGAAAAATGCATATTATTTCACATCTGTTTTTCACTTGATCCCAGTGGACCTGATATTTCTCCAAATTGCTATGTAGAAAAACCAATTTAATTTGATTGAGATATGAACAGAAACTTACAAGCAAAGTAGGATACTTGCTTTAAGGTTAAAATGGGAAACTTTGCTTTGTATTATTATTGCTGAAAAATGCTTCCAGGAGTACTGTTCTTTTTTAAAAACTTATTTTCTGTACTTGTACTGATGCAGCTCTGACTCATCTCTTTAAGATCTAGTCCAAGAAGCATTCCAAGATTGTATCGCAAAAATATACTTTTCCCCTTTTATGAAAACCCAGGGCAGGTATAATCTGTAAAGATAAATCATGGAAAGGTGAGAGTTTAGAAGTGGATAAACTGAGTTGAAGGCACAACTCTGTTTCTTAATAGCTGTGTGACCTTGGTTAAGTTTAACCCCTCTGAGACTCAATTTCCTCAGATGCACAATCGGAATAATGAGTGGTCATGAAGATTAAATAAAATGAGGGATATAAACACATTAGTAAATATAAATGTCTAAGTAGACTCTAAGAAACGCTAATTCTATTCATTTTAGAATACAAATTGATAATTCTAAGCCACTGAATTAAGCCTCAGATGGTGGAAAAGATGACTGCTCTTGGCCCTTTTTTGTTTGATAACAATGTGATTCCGTTTTTATAAACATTTCCTATATATTAGTACTCTTCACATATCCTAAAGTTTGAGAATCTGAAAAGCATGGTTTACTATCAGGACATCAAAAATCACTCCAAATGCAGGGAACGCAAAGCATACCGGGACTATGTTGAAGGGAGATGTTGGCCTCCTAAAGGAAGATGGGATATATCCCAATCCACTAACCCTCTGATCAACTCCACATTCTGCCCGTCTCCCCAGGGAGAGGCATCAGATTAGATTTAGCACAATCCATTCTGCAGAAGGGCTGTGTGCACGTTGATAAGCACGCTGAGCTGCAGGAGAGCATTGTCTGAGGCTTTTCCCTAGAGCTCTGGCTATTTATTTCACTTCTACCCCAACTGAGCAAAGACATTTACTAAATTTCGCTTGATGCTGTCACAGTATCCCTTTGAAAAGCACCCTTTACAGCAGGCTGAAAAGGCTGGCAAAGGAGGAAGCCTTGTGACTAGCTCACAGGGCTGCACTGGCATGTGTGGGACTTCTTGGGGAAAATTATCCCTTCACCGGGCAATTAAAATCCATCTGGTTATTCTGCCAGGTGAAGAATTCACTGAATTCAGTGCCAGCCACTCTCAGGTGCGGATGTCTCAAATTTCCTTTGAATGAGATGTTGGGCACGTTCATCCCACAATGATATGTCCCTTCTGAAATGTAGTTAAAAATACAGACTAGGATAAGAGGGTCATACAATCACAGAATAGTTTAGCAGGGGTTCTTCCCTGTTTTTGTACTGTGAACCTCTTTGACCATCTGGTAAAGCCCATGGACTCCTTTCTCATAATAATACTTTAAGTGCATAAGATAAATACATAGGATTGGAAAGAAGTAATTATATTGAAATAAAGTATAAATATTTATACTTTATTGTATTTATTTATACATTATAAAATGTCTTAAAAATAAGTTCAAGCAGCAGATCTGATAGCTAGTGCAATATCAAAATAGTGGTGAGCATAAATGATATCTCAAGACGTGTGCAACATTTTTAATATGGTACAAATTTATTAACTATTTCTATTGGGGATAAAGTCAGAGAAATAGCTAACGCTAATGAATTTATCACCCACACTTATAAATCAAGGACATGCTTAAACTTCGATTAGAGATTAGTGAATTTCTCCATTCATGTCCATGGTTCTCATCCACTAATGGGAAAAGCTTTGGTCTCACAGTGAAAAAATCTGAGTTGGCAATCTAGTGCTGCCACATTCTAAATGTATGATCCAGGCAAGTCTTTTTAGTAACTATGAGTCATAATTTCCTCAACTTTATTTACAGAGAGTTGAGTGAAAACTGAATGACATAATAATAACGCCACCTCTAGTAATAATGATGGCTACTATTTATTGAGCACTGACCATGTGTCAGGCACTGTGCTAGTTGCTTTACAGACATTAACTCAGGTGGTATAGGAGGGAATTCTTTGTGTTATTCAAAATTGTACACAAATATATACACAAAGTTCCGAAAGGAGACTGGAAACTTTAGAAAATCCATTTTAACCTAGACTTAGCATGGGGAAAATTTTAAGTCTGAAGAAATTCCTCCCTGACTGTTATATTGTTATTATTTTAGTAGGGGAAGAAACTACTCCAAACCCCTCACTTTGCCGGGTGTCACTCTGAGGAATGAAGGGATTCCCCACCAAAAGCATGCCCCATTGAGACTCTCAGGCTCTGGCCTATACTGCTCCTTCCCCAAGTTCTTCTCTCAGTAGAGTTTTATGGTGATGATGGTTGGGATAACCAACAAAATATCCAACCACATAGGCACAGACTAGTCAGGAAGAACTCCTGACCATTCAGAAAGGATGTCAGTAGTAAGCAAAGGGCTTAATACCTTCAAGAAATCATTCCAATGATATTACAAAGTTTTAAAGCATGGAAAAAGAAGGAAATACCCCACATTATTTCAATGAAGCAAGCACACATTGATTATATATGATTGGCTTAAGGGATTTAATTCCAGAAATATAGATATGCATCAATATTAGGAAATATATTATAGTTTACCATAAGTACAACTTAATAGACACTGTAAAATAAGAATAAAAATTATATGGGCATTTCTCTCAATGCTGAAAAGGAATTTGAAAGGGTTTTCCTTGAAAAATAAATAAGAAATATAAATATTTCACTGACATTATAAAGCATATCTATCTCAAATTCAAAGAACATAATACTTAAAAGAAAAACATTAAATGAATAATCCTAAGAGTCAAACAATGATATCTATAATCACAATTACTATTTAGTATTTTTGGAAATATCAGCCACAAACTAGAGAACTGAAAAGAGCTGTACTATAAAATTTGGAAGGAGCTAATAATAAATATGATTGTATACTTGGAAACTCAGAGAATGATCTGCAAAAACTGTTACCAATAATAAAGAATTTTTGTAAGGTTCTAGTCACAAAATTTTTTATACATAAAATAATGGCTTTCATATATGCAAACAACATCCAGTTAAAGGATGTAATAAAAGAAAAAAACTCCATTCAAAACAGCAATAAAATAAAGTACTTAGGAATAAATCTAACAAGAAATGTCAAGATCTATACAAAGAGAAATTTTAAATGCTCCTGCGGTACCCAAAGATGATTAGAAAAGATAAAAAGGCATAGGAAGAGAGAGTTTGGATGGAAAGATTCAATATCATAGTAATGCCTGCTCTTCCTAAATTACTGCATCAATTCATCATGAGACAAATTGTATACAACCCAACTTTATCCTTAGGTAGGAAGTAAATAAGCTGATTAAAAATTTTATATGAAAAAAGAAACAAGCAAGAATCACTTGGAAAACTGAAAATATAGATTGGTGTTTGGGTATGTAATGCTACCAAATATTGAAACACATTCTATAGTCTCTGTAAATAAAGCTGGATGACACAAGCAAATAGAAAGTCAATGACTCAGATTAGAAACTCTAGAAATAGACTCAAATATGTATTCGAGTCTAGTGTATGATAAAGATAGCATTGGAAATAAGTAAAGAAAAGATGATTTAGTGAAAAGGTCTACAACTTAACAGACACTGGAGGGATATTGGTCAGATCTATGCCTCACTCATAATACCAGATCAAATGCCAAAAGGATCAAACATTTAATTTTTTTTTTTTTTTTTTGGTGAGGAAGATTAGCCCTGAGCTAACATCTGTCACCAATCCTCCTCTTTTTGCTGAGGAAGATTGGCCCTGGGCTAACATCCATGCCCATCTTACTCCACTTTATATGTGGGATGCTTGCCACAGCGTGGCTTGATAAGCAGGGTGTAGGTCCACACCTGGGATCCAAACCTGTGAACCGCAGGCCGCCAAAGTGGAACACGCAAACTTAACCATTGCATCACCAGCCGGCCCCTAAAATACTTTTTTGAGAGTGAAATCATAAGAGTGTTGATAGAAAACTTGAGATTTTTTAAAATAAGATCAGGTTGGAAAAGTCATTTATATGATTAATGAAAGACTCAGAAGCCACTAAAACAATGTTTAATTCAACTACACAACTGCATGGCAAAAATCACTATAAGCAAAATAAATAAATGAGTAGGAAAACATTTTTAAATCATCACAGAAAAAAACAGAAAATTGTCTTCAGTAAGCCTTCAATATATATCTTCAGCAAAGAAATAAGCAAAATACCAGTCAATACAAAAATGGAAAGAGGATAATAAGGAAAGAGTTTACACAAAAGAAAATGCAAATGATTCCTAAACATATGGAAAGATGTTCAGTCTCATTCAAAAATTTAAAAAAATTAAATTAAACTACACTGACACACCATTTTTAACCTATCCAATTGCCAACAATAAAAGAATTTTGATAATTCACACTGTTAAGGAACATATAAGGAATCAGGCATTTATATTCCTGGGGAGAGTAAAATATACATAATCTCTATAGAGAACAATTTGGTAATATTTAGGAAAAAAACACATTACTTACATGTAAATGAAATGACTGATATATAAAGTTATACACTGCAGTAAGATTTATAATATAAAAATATTGGAAAAAGCCCAAATGCATTCATCAATAGAAGGCTGGTTAAATAAATTATGGTACTTACCTATAATATGTCTGTTCTATGGTTTAGAGTTCTTAGATATAGGTCAAATATTTTTACATATCTTCTAATTTTTGCACATTTGATTAAGAAATAAATCTCCAATATTTATGAGGTTAATTAAATGATCAGTAATATATAAAACTCATACACAGTTAAATATATTCTATTTAGTAAAATAGGTGGCCCATGTTTAATATAACAGATTGTAGACAATTGCAAACTCAACTTTAAAAAAAATGCAATCTTATAGATTGTAACTATTCACTTATTATCTGTCACTGTCAGCATTTCTATATTATCAGATGAGAGTTTTCATCTCGTCAGAAGTCTGTATGGTCACTGACTGCAGGGGACTCATGGAAACCATTCTAAGATGAATTTTAAAGAAACATACATGAGCATCATAGTCATTTATTTGTTTATAGAGTTATTTATAGAGTAAGTAGTAGGTAGGTAAGTGGGTAGTTTTAGAAAAATGGAGGTGGATGGACAGATTGAAGGATAGATGCATAGATAGACAGACTGTTAGGGACTGAATGTTTGCATATCCCCAAAATTCATATGTTGGGATCCTAACCCAAAAATATGATGGTATTAGGAAGTGGGTCCTTTGAGATGTGATTAGGTCATGAGGGTGGAGTCCCCAGGAATAGGATTAGTATCCTTATAATGGAGACCTAGAGAGCTGTCTCACTCCTTCCATCTATAACCCAGGAATCGACTCTGACCACATACTGAACTGGCTGGGATCTCGATCTTGTCCTTCCCAGCCCCCAGAACTGGGAAAAACAGATGTTTGTTGTTGAAGCCGTCCAGTCTCTGGTATTCTGTTATAGCAGGCTGAACAGACTAAGGCAGACAAATAGATAGATAGGTAGGTAGACAGATAGATAGTCTCTAATTAGTTCCGCTTCTACATTGTTGTCACCTCTAACCACAGGCATATGTATACACACACACACTCCTGCTTCCCCTTCAGACCCTGACACCATCCTTTTAGTCAGAGTCTTCCTATAATACAGAATGAAGGAGGTTAAGTCAGAGTGATACTTTCCCCAAAACAGTATTGTTCCAAAAGTGGACACTAAAATCAATTTAGTGGGTCATAAACAATATTTTATTTAAATAGAATAAAACAGAAGAGAAAAGAGAACATAGACATGCATAATATAAACATAAATATAAATCTTGTTTCATGGCAACCTTGCTTCAGTTTTAATTATAATTTCATCTATGTATGGATTGGGTTTTGACAAAATATATTTCTTAAAGTGGGGCAAGATAAAAAGTCAAAAATATGTGAAAATTATTGTCAGATTTTAGGCACCACAAAACAGATGGGAGGATTTAATTTCAGATCTAGATAAGAAAGCGTTTTGCAAGGCTTTGCAAATTACATCATGGCCATAGCAATTAATACTACCCTGAATTTACTAAATGTTTTTACATTCATCTTTCAATTGATCTTCTAAACCATTCCTTTTATGCAGATGAGGCAACTAAGATTTAGTACAATTGAGTGTCTTTTCCAAGTTCATTCAGCTGAGAAGCTATGAAGAAGAATTGAGAATCAGGCCCAGGCTCCATACTACACCTTCTTGATTGACAGATATGGCAAGCCAATTTATTCCTTTATTTATTCACTCATTTAATAAATGTTTATTGCATAGTCACTGGGCTCCAGGCATAGTGCTGAATGTAAGGAATAAACTGATGCAAAATAGACATGGCCCCTGCTTTAATGGGGCTCACAGTCTAACATCCATGAGCCTGGCAAGTGGCAAAATGCAATTGGACCTCAGTGAAGTTCAACTTCTCCCTGAATGATCTCACTGATACTTGAGAAGAATTATAGATGCAGATATAAAAGAGGGGTTCGTCATTACACAGAAGCGTGTTTGAATCCTCACTTCTTTTTCCACCTGGCATGCCTTTGACATTGGTCAAGTTACTTCTCAACCTCAGCTTCCTCATCCTAAAATGGAGACCATAACACCTAAATTTCAGGGTTGTTGGAAGGATTAGAAATAATACAGCAAAAATGCAGGATCCTATATTTGACACCTCACAGCCATTATTTTTAGCTATTACTGTCAGTGAATCCAAACAATTTCTGGAGAATACTTGCTTAAAACATAAGGACTTAGAGAACCTTACATAAATGTTAACAGTGATAGATACGAAGACTCCCTAATAAGTGCCTGTCAAGTCTCTTGAATGTGTAAATGCCAATTTGTAGTCCTTGGCAAATATAAATACAAAAGCTGTCTACTAATAATGTGTTTAATGAAGACAATAAACACACAACACAGGACAAGGAAAACTGAGAACTCAACGTCCCCATCAGTGCCAAAGCAGTTCATTTGCTCCATCCACAGAAGTCAGTAAAGCCAAGCTTGCTTTCTACTGAAAATTCTCTTGTTTCAGTAGTAACTGGTCCTGCTCAAGGCATCCATGCTTAAAATATTCCTCCCAGGAAACTGATGAATCACGACTGCCAAAGCTTAAGCTATTTGGCAACAGTCTTTTTGAAGTTTCCTATAAACATTTACCCTGACCTTTGATACCTTTCCATTCTTTAGAGTTTGGCATCCCCAGGGTAAAGATGGCAAATTATGTGGAATTAGGTGGTGGTTAGAGGATGTAGCTTCACTGAAAAGAGAGAGTTTTCACTTGTCAGTAATAAAAATTATATGAATTTGTCTAGGGCAAAAACCTACAGTTACTTTGGGAAAGGTTTATGTAAGGTCTGACATTTCAAAATGAAGCATCAAATATTCTTGGCTGCCTAATTTTTGCAAGCTGGGACACTTGAGCTTTTGAAAGGGTAAAGAAAAAAGGAAGAACGTTTAAAGAGGCTCTTTTTCCCCATCTATTCTGTCAACCCAGTGCAGACTGAAAAGGGTTCCCTGAGCAAAGGCTTTCCATGAGGTTAAAGTAAAGGACTTAAGAAAGCAAAGAGAAAAGGTTATTTTATCCATGTTAAACAGACTAACCTTGAGAGAAAAGTAAATGGTTCACTGTGGGGGAAGACTTGGATTCTTCCAGTCTACTTTGCTGCAAGAATTAATTTACTAGATGATATACAAATGGACTCAAAATTACATTTCATGCATATTCATTTGTTCTCCTGTGCTCTCTATCCCCTAAACGTGCCATCCCAGACTAAACCATTAACTTCCTTCCAAGACTAAGGAATATTTAGGAATCCAGGCTTCTGACTTACTGATAGTTCAGTAACAAACATGGTTAAGTGTGTGATTCCACGCCAAAGGTTTCACGTTCCCAGAATCCGAACCTAACTCTAAGCTAGAGCCTTCCTTCTCTCTTCTCTGCAGAATCTGACTTCCCTTAGTACAGAAGGCTCCCTCACCACCAGATCTAACCCTATGTGGTCCGAAGACCCTTCCCAGATCCAACCCATTCAAAGGAAAAAATAACAATGTAGACATTGCAAAAGGGCAAACTGGCACATAATACATCACAAATATAGTAGTAGAGCAGCTTTTTTTTTAAGGAAAGAGACATTCTCTGGTAATATATCTAAAAGCTTTGTTTGCAGGGGGAGTATAAATAAAATGATTATGCAAAGGTAGGGCTGATTATTTGTAGTCATTGGCTTTTGCACTGTTAGTTAACTATCCATCATCTCTGGGAAAGAACACAAAATTCAAAAAGAAGAAGACCAAGTGAGCTGCCACCAGGGTCTCCCTGACCTAATAGCAACTTTTTACTAAGGGAAAAATTCCTGTACCTTGACAACTTCAAGACTTTTTGATTCGTAAGAGAAAGGAATTCTTCACACACACCCCTCATCCTGCCACACCAAGTTGCACCCCTGCCACCTTTGTGTATCATTTGGTTCTCAGAGGTGGGATGGATTTCAGACCTTCATTCTTGGTCTCAGACAAAGGAAGGATGAAATGACTCCAGAATATAACTTACAGAATCTCAGTAAAAGATTTCCTTACAGGGTTCAGGGTTGCTATTTTGAATTTAAGGCATACCCCAGACTTCCATAAACTATGCCTGACATGAGGAATCTCAATCAAGTGATTAGTTCTAAGAAGTCTGTCCTATACCATATTGATCCCTTAGTACATGAGGGTGACCACAGTTGCATCTTATATAACATGAGATAATATTTAAGTTGAAGATTTTAAGTGAGTCTTGGTGGAATAGAAAGGGGAAAAATTTATTTTTAAATCAAAGAAGAAGAAAATACCAGTTGGGGGGAAAATTATTCTTAGGGAAAAGAACATTTACTTAAAAGGCTTCCACCATTCGAACCAAGGTGGTAGGATACTATTAGACTGAACCTTTAAAATTGCCAATACTTGAATGTTTTTGACCTACAAAAATGGCAGTTTATTATGGTCCAACCTACTAGTGATCTCAGTGACAAACTATAGTGTGTTTCATTGGAATCAAGTGAAAATCATTAGTTTGAAGCTCCATGAGCAAAGATATCTCTTCCATTTTCCTCTCTGCTGCCCTTAAGGAGTTCCTATGCCTGGCATATGGTAAGTGCTTAATAAATGTTGGTTGCATGAATAAATGATCTGAAAATAAAGTGTTTTTGGAGCATTGGGATATCCTAAATATGTACATTTGGAGCCTGAATGTGTTTTGATTTTTTGTTTTCTGTTAATTTTTGAAACTTCTTTGTCTATTTTGATCAACTCATTGTTTTTTTATTTTTTATTTCACTCCTGTGAGGTCACCCATTGAACATGACCTATACATAACTGTTGTCTAGACGTGAACCAGGATGCACTTTGCCCTTTCAACCCCTTCCATCTTGCAGAACCAAATCATTATTTTGCTGTTACACTTGCAATTGCCATTCAATAAAGCTTCCAGTGGACCCCTTTTCACCTTTGCCAGATTTCTAGTTTCTTGTTTGAATGTCCTTCATTTTTTCAAATTGTCCTTTGGCTGTATTCAATACTTAAGTGACTATTACTTTGCAATGCACGCACTGTAACCCCAATTTTCCATTCGTTGGAGTTTATTTTCTGAGGAAAATTGCACTTCATTACAGATCTATTCATCTGTGAGTCTGGGGGAATTTAGTATTATTCCAATCTTAAATGGGTCACCTTTTTTTTTTCTTTTGCTTGAGTAGGGAATGTGAAAATAAGTTTGGATTCTTTTGTGGTTGATTTGGCAAGGATACTTAATCAGAACTATTAGGGCCACGGCAATTCCTCAATGCCAAGATATTACTTATGTAATGTAAACAAAAGGGCCATACTTGAAAATTCCAGTGCAATATAAACTCACAGGAGGTAAAAATCATATGTGATTCAAAGAACTCCTAGCTGCGCCTAACAACACAAACTGACTCAATATGCTAGTCCCTCACTTCCCACAACAAAGGTGCTTTGAAAAAAATAGCTTGTAGATTACATTTTTACCGAATCAGTTTGGTGTCATAGAAGACAAATAGCTAAAAATTAAAGAATGAACGTAAGTAGCATTTTAGAGTTTATGATGGGCTTTAATATATGTCTTTGGATTCTCATTAAAAAGAAAACTGTGAAGCAGATAAATCAAATGGCAATACGTCCACATAACACAGCCAGGTTAGGCTATATGACTCGCCCAAGTTCACACAATAAGTTTCAGAGCTCAGTTATTAATCCCAGATTTTGTCCTAAAATTCAATGTTTTTTTCTCTGTTTCAGGTTGCAGGCATCTATAGTTTAACATTTGATTTCAGATATCAGGCTGGTTTTGACGCAGTGTTCTTTTACCTGGGTGTCTCTCCTACAGTTTTGGTTATATTTCCTACAAATTATCCCTAGATGATCTACATCAAGATCTGAACTAGTGATTGGCATAATTCTCTGTCTCTTTGAGATTTTAGTTTTATAAAAGGGGCTCCCATGGAGTTTTAGTCAAAGGGAAAAAGACTGCCTCTATTTCTGATGAGTAACTCTCAAAGGGCAAAGCCTTTTAGGAGACCCTGGCTTATTTCTCCGAAATTCTAATGAAGATCATCTACTTTAGCATAGATCTATAATGGGGAGTCTTCTACTCTATTATTTATTTTTTAATCTGAACATCTTTAGCTGGACCTGAGTATGGCTTGAGTGCTTCATAAATTCAAACTTAAAACTGATAATTAATAGCAAAATCTATAGACTAAATTTAGAGTAAATTTATCACTTCTCAATGTTTAACACGGCATGCAAAGTTCTCTGTGATCTGGCCATTGCCTGTATTTCCAACTTGGTTATGTTTTCATTGCCTCTGCTGTCCTCAGGTCTCCCTGAAAGCAAGGGGGAAAGAATAAGGCTTGAGCCACAGTGGTCTTAACCAGGTTTCCAAACACTTACTCAGATAATATGAACAGGCACAAACCTCAACAAAGTTGAATTTATCAATCTCCTTTTTCAAAGTCCATCTCAAGTATCACCTCTTTTAGGTAGCAACCCTACCATTTCCTGGGGAAGATGAGTTACTCCCTTTACGTGTTGCTTAGGAGTTCAGTTTGGCTTATCACACTTATTGTGAGCACCTACAATGCTCTGGTCACTATATTTGGTGCTTGCACTTTGCTCATGTGTTTATTGTAACATGTTTTTCAGACGTCTAATATTTTCTCACCTCCCTGCCTCCATAGCTAAACTGTGAGTTAATTGAAAACAGACCCCATGTCTTACTACCTAGATATTCCACCACAAGTGCCCATGATAGTTCCCAGCACCAAGCATCCCACATGTTGACTACAGTAGAAATCAAGGTGAAAAAGACAAAGGGTCTTATGCCATCCAAGTACTCATAATCTAGTTATGGAAGTGGAGAAGAAAATTTTCAAGCATCAAACACCAGGGGAAGTCTTTGATATAGGTAAACATGATTGTAAGAAATTCCCACCCCAGTTATGAAGCAGGGTGTCTTGTCTCAGTAGAGATCAATTAACATCAGGGTTTCTAGTCTGAGAGCATTGTAAATGGACTGATTGAGAAGTTGATTGCTTATGAGACCCATTAACGTTATTTCAGATAAAGTTAAATGTCCAGATCCACGTGGAAGGGATGGAACCTGACCCAGTTGGGGATCAATGCAGAGGAAAGGCACGTGGACAAGAAAAAGCAGCACAAGGCAAACTGGAAATGCTGCATCTTTTCCCAGTGCCAGGGTCCCAATAATGAACAAGGAGCTTAAAACAAGGGGCAGGCAGATGTTAGAAACATTCTCCATCCCTACTTCCCACATACAGAAACAGCTGGGGAAAAGCAAAAAGGTCCGGGATTTTACAGTGAAAAGGAACTGGTATGTCCCAAATTCTTTATTTTTAGTACTGGCCTCAGGATCTCCTGAAGGAGGGAGTGGCTTGAGTCATAGGCACAAAGACAAGGCAAATTAGAGGAGGTTAAAAGCTGTTTGTCACTGTGCTACTGGTCCTCAGACCCCTCCCCATTCACTGGTAGTGTACCTGAAATTTCCACAAATTCATTTTTTTTTTTTTTAACAAGAACGCTGGTAGTTCCTCTTAGCATGCAAATATTCATAGGGAATAGTGTCACAGGAAGACGTAAAGAGTAGGATGCAAGAGGTGTAATAAATTTAAGAAATAATCTCATCCCGAAACTCATTTTAGACATGGAAAAACTGAGAATTGAAGAGTGAAGTAGAATTGTCCAAGGCGTAGAGGTTCTGACATTAGGGCGACTGAAATGGATTTATTACAACCAAACAACAGGCACTGTGTTGGGCAAGGTCATAGTTGTTATCTCATTTAATTCTCAGCATGACTCTGCAAGTAGGGTTTTGTATCTTCATTTTACAAATGAGAAAGGTGAGATTCAGGAGTATTAATCAGTTTTCTTCTGATAACACAGTTAGTGAGTGACAGGAGATCCAGGATTCACACTCTAGCCCGGGTGAAAGCAAAGCCAATAGCATGAATCTACTTAACCAAGAGTTTTGCAGAGACAGCAAAAGCATAATTTAGGTCAGGTCCTTTCCAAAACTCCTAAATGACAATCTATATGAGTTAAATATAAGCAAAATTTCATCATCCAATTTTTAAACATATTTTTTCTATTCCTAAAGTGGATTTCTTTCTCTTCCAAGAAAGTTTACTTCCATATTTTGTGTTGAGGTTTCAACTGTATCTAGCAAGGGCTCTGGCCATCATAATAAAATCTACTTCTCCACTGGCTCAGAATGCTGTGCACTGAGTGGAAAAGCAGTAAAAGAAGCATCTCCCCCTCAGGTACCTTCAAATCCATTGTCCTGCCCCCCTCATTCATGGACCAAAGAGAGGTTTGTCAAAAATATGGAGGCTACCAAGAATACTTGCTATTTCTATCTTCTTCTATATAACTCTTTTTTTCCCCTGATGCTTAACATAATTTGCAATCTTTGGACTGACTTATCTGCCCATTACTGAAACTCAGCCACTTGTGGTATAAAATGGATCAGGTCCGACAGGAGAGCGTCCAAAAAGCATAGCCAGATAGCAGCATAGATATCTGCAGGTTGAGAAGGACCTATAAAGTGAACAGAAACTAGCATTTTTTAGGACACACTGTGTCATGTAGTTTACACAATAAATTTAGCTTATTCGTAATCAACAACTCTATCAGGAAGATCATTTTTTACTGGGCTCTTACTATGTACCAAGAACTATTATAAATGCTAAATAGGCATTGACTTGTTTAACTTTAAATAGTACTAAAAGCTTCAACAACAACAACAATGACAATTAGGGCAGCAATCTTCAAGATTGTCCAAATTCCAAAGTCATTTAGCTTATAGTTGCAACACAGAACATTTTTTTTCCGTGAACTTTGTTTCTGAGCACAAGCACACTTCAAAATCCTGTTTAACTAGAGTATTGGGTTTTATATTATCTGGAATTAATGTTAGGCTGGATTATCTTCCAAAAGACAAAAGGCAAGAGTTGTTAGTGGTAGCCACAAGGAATCATAGAAGGTGAACATTATAAGGAGCTTTAATGTTATTTATTCCAACAGCGCTCCTCCTCCTGCTTTGCAGATGGGGAGGCTGAAACTCTGAGAAGAAAAGTGATGTAGCTCAAGCCACATAGTTAGTTAATGGCAAAGTCAGTGTTCAAATTCAGTCCTCTTATTTCCCATTCCCACAGTCCTTCCACAATAATGCAACCTACAGTCTCCTGGGATGTAGAAACATTGCCTTTGTCAATTACAGGAAAAAAAAACAAATCAGAAACCCAAGCATGCAAAATCTATGAAGTTTTAAGAGACCCTATTTTACTATACAAAGTGCTACTTTGATATGACCAAACTATTTAATGACAGCATCCTGAGTGACAGACTCTACAATGTTTCCCTGTTGCTTATAGCAAAATGTCAAAATTCCTTATTATGTCTTAGAAAGCCCTTAATATCTGACGCTTGCTTACCTCTCAGCCTTTGCTCTTCATCTCAAAATAAATATTCTGGTCTCAAAATTATTCAACCCAACCTCCATCTGCCCTTCTTCTTACATTTTCTTCTCCTCCTCAATACATACACACTGAACACAGAAATCACAATTTTACATCCAAATGATTTATATTGTCTTATTTCTTTAAATATATTTGGATATTTATAATTTATATTGTCTTTGAACATATGTTTACTATAAAATATATTTATTATATATTAATTTATATATAAATATATATTTATATTCTTATAAAGAAATATATATATATATTTTAAATATATGTATTGTAGATATCCTAGTATCCTCCATAAGACCTGTTTTAGAATAGTACACATAAATGTTTATCTAGTGAACCAATGAATTTGGCATTATGACAAACAATCCACAAAACTTAGATTCTTTCACCCAACTACAATTTCCAGTCCCATGATGTAGCATCTTGTCTCTACATAGAAATTCCTTCTCCCTGATGGACACTGGAAAAAGTTCCCAAAGTTAGTGATACACATAATACAAAAGAATCTCAATATTCTTTCAATTTCTTCCTATCCTTAATGATACTAAAGTGTCAGGAAATATATGCATCAGTCCCAAAGTAAATGAAGGTTTCTGAGAAATATCTATTTCTTGGGAGTACTCACTGTTCATTTTTTATATAAGCAAAGGAAAACTGCAGTTCGTGCCACTAAAATTCAAAGTGCTACACACATTTGCAGAGTGAAACCCAGGAAGATTCAGAGAGAATCTAATCTAGTGCAGTGCGAGCAGTAGACAATGTCATTTCCAACAAATTAATTTAATTGGTTCTACAACAGCAAGAGGAAGTAGCTGTGTGCATTTAGATGTTCCCTTGGGAGCAGAGCTGAAAGCAGCTCAGAGAATACACAGGAAATCTACTGTAGATCAAATATTCTTACAGAACTCAGTCCTCACTGTGTTACTTAATTGCAATACAATTTTACATCCAAATGACTTGTGCTGTTTTATTACTTCTTTTAAAAAAATACTTGCAAAATGTGTTTAATTAAATACACTCTTTTATAACATATTAGGAGAATTCATGTTAATTGAACAAAATTTCAACTGACTAATATGATCAAAAATTTTTACTGTCATAATTTGGAACTGCCAGATAAATTTATCTAAACCACAGCAATTTTTGCAATTTAAAGGATATGGAAGAGTTTGAGAGGTTACATAATCCTGAAAGCTCCTGAATGCAGTGAGAACTGTTTTCATTTTACTTATCAGTATTTTTCAATATTTTCTATAAATGAGCCTATGTTACCTTAGAAATAAGAAAAGCACTTATTATTTTCAGATGTTATAAGTGCTTTGAAAGAAGAAAGTTTGAACCAGCCCTGATGGCTAATGGTTCAAGTTCAGCACACTCCAGTTTGGCATCACGGGTTCGGTTCCCAGGCGCGGAACCACACCACTCATCTGTCATTAGTCACGCTGTGGCGGTGGCTCACATAGGAGAACTAGGAGGACTTACAACTAGAATATACAACTAGGTACTGGGGCGTTGGGGAGGGGGGAAAGAAAAGAGAGAGGAAGATTGGCAACAGATGTTAGCTCAGAGTGAATCCTTCCCTGCAAAAAAAGAATTGAAGCTTTAAAAAAAAATAAAAGGGGAAAGTGTAAGGGACATCAGAAGCAAGGAGACAACTGTCAGATGTAATCAGTAAAGGCTTTAAGAATGTGCACCACCAGCTAGAACTCCAGATGGAGGGAAGAATATTCCAAGTAGAAGCAATAGTGTTAGCAAACATCCAATGTTATAAATGTGAGTAAATTAATGAAGAAAGTTGTGAATAGTAATTATCTGTTTCAATAAAAGCAAATAGTCTAAGCATAATTGAGAGAGTGATGTAAAAAAATGCTTTAAAAATTTGAATATCTTTAAAGTAGGCATTCTTCTTTCTACTTTCATATACCCTAGTGAACCTGAAGTAACCTGAGAGGGAGGTAATATTTTGTCTATTTTTCGGATAAATAAATGAGTAATTAGAGGTTATAATGATTTATTCTCTCATTCATTCAAAACTCTTTATTGGGAACCTACACTATGTCAGGCAGTGTTCTGAGTGCTGAAGATTCAGAAAAAAAACCCAAAACTAATAGTCCCTGCCTTTATGGGAGAGTCCCTGTCTTTATGGGAGAGAGTTTCAGAAACGGGATCTAAGAATTTGCATTTCTACCCAGTTTCCAGGTTGTATATTCTCCATCAGAATCCTCACTTTAAAAAGATTCCCAGGTGGTCCATATTCACATTAAAGGATGTAAAGCACCACTCTAGCATAAAACAGCTACCTGCATCTTACAAACTCATATAATGTATGCTTTTGAATGGCAAAATTTATGAAGGAAATCCAACTTCTCTTCCAAAGGCAGTCTATAATTTTGTGTGTGTGTGTGAGAGGAAGATTAGCCCTCAGCTAACATCCGCTGACAATCCTCCACTTTCTACTGAGGAAGATTGGCCCTGGGCTAACATCTATGCCCATCTTCCTCTATTTTATATGGGATGCTGCCACAACATGGCTTGACAAGTAGTATGCTGGTCTTTGCCTGGGATCTGAACCTGTGAACCCCTGGGCTGCCGAAGTGGAGCACCCAAACTTAACTGCTACACCACCAGGCTGGCCCCCAGTCTACAATTCTTTATTAGGACATGCATATTAATAAAAAAAGGTGTTGCAGAAATACATAGATACTGATTCATTGATAATCATATAACAAAATACAATTCAAAAGAGATTTAAATTAATGACTATAATCTCTATTAAAATAAACTTTTCCGGGTTTTATTTATTTTTCTATCCATCTGAGATAGACTTAGAAGAGAGGAAAGTGGTTTATTAAACAAGTTCACTAACTCTAAAAATCTCTTCATAAAATTGTCAAAGCTGACACTTAGTATTACAATAATGTCTGGAGGAGGATAAATTTTGGATGCAAGGAACTCTTTATACTCAAATAGTGGCAATTTAAGATTTACATCAATTCAACTTGTTATTTTATAAAAAGGAATAAAATATTAGGCAATCTCCAATGTTCATATTATGATAAATGTTCACAAGCCAGACAAAAGATTTACACCTTCTAATAGGTATTCCATTCCCAATTTGCTAAAACGAATTACAAAATCCCTAATGGCAGCTCATCTTTTAGGCGCGTTGTTTAATGGTATATTTCTAGCACTTTGCACTTTAGTTTTATCCTTTTCCTTCGTAACTGAACACACAGTTGATTGGACTTTAGTCCAATGAGTGCCTGATAGAGGCTAAAGTTGAGGCAAACCTGATGATCTTCATCTTGCCTTAATTGTGTTGAATTTATGAAACCCATGCTTCTCCTCACCAGTCTCGGTAATTTCATTTTTATCTGTTCCATCCATTTGTGTAAAGTAATAAAGGCAAAGTGAATAAAATATTAAAATATTTCCACAATGGATATTGCTTTACAAGCGGAGGCGGTGATGCATATAAACTGAACTGCTGGGTTGTAGCATGGATTGAAGGGTCCTTCCTGAACTGATGTAGTCTGAAGTTGATACAAAAAAATAGTTTAGCGGTCTTGATATATAATGCATGAAAATGCAGGATGTACAAAATTTGAATGAACAAAACTCAGTAACTGTCCACAGCTTAATTTGTTTCAACAAATCAGTGTTGAGGGTCCATTTTCCAACTAATTTGTATCAAGGCACTATGTTGAGTAATAAGATGCACCCTGATCCTCAATAGATAGCATTCTGGGGAGAAAAAAATTGAGCATAGTCACAAGTGATTGTATAACATTCATACATTTGAAAGAAATCTGAAAGGCATCTACAAGGAGGTAACAATTTTAAGACCTTGGATTTCAATAGGTAGAAATAAGGAAGTACACGCATTTCAAACAAACAAAATATAATGCACAATAATTTAAAAGTAGAAAAACACAATGTGCTGAGATAAAATACAATGTAGATAAATTGTCAACTATAAGATTATTATAGCTAACAAAATTAAACACATTTTATTGTCATTCCCTCTTATAGGAATCACTGCATTTAATCTTCACAACCACCGTTAGGGATAAGTATTTTACCTTCTCCAGTTTACAGATAGGGAAACTGTAGCTGCGGAAAGTACAATAACTTGCCCAAGGCCACACAGCTAGTATGTGGGCAGGAGGAACTGGACCATTGTCTGTGTTACTGGAAAGTCTACATTTTCCCATATCCTTACTAAACAACAGTCATGGTATTTGTACCAGGAAGTAGTAGGAAATAAGGCTAGAAAGATTAATTCCCAGTTTTGAAATTCCCCGATTTTTCTGAGTTACTTATATAAATGACATTGCAAGACTTACATTAAGACATCACCATCTCTATCCTTCCTGACTCCATCCTATACCCCCCACTGTTTCCTTTGTCTATGGTGTTTTCCTAGTGTAGTTTATGTGTCAAATATATGATTCTTCCAAACCATTCTGGGGGTATAAACAGTTTCATTTATGTCCATATCTTTGACATGGCTAGGCTAGGCATCATGTAGCCTAGATTAGATAGTCACTCAATAAACAAATGAATGGAATCTGAAGAGGAATGAAATCATCCTTTTGAAATACTGTCATTACTTTTATAAAGATTACTCCCAAGTGGAAAAATACTGACTTGATGTTAAAAGAAACCTGCATTCTAGGACACCACATCTCTATCTGTTAACAATTATATTTTCTGAGAAGCAACATAATATGGTGATCATCAACTACGCATTTATGAGTAGGAGTTGCAAATTCAGTATGAAATAACCAGAAAACAAACAGTCTAAATTCTCATTTGAAAAATCAATTCCCAGTTGTCTTTTACAATTCACATTGGAACATAAAGTTTGAAGATTATATAGAAAATCAAAACAAAACATACAACCATTTATGATCAGGAGGCAAAATTAGCAAGTAACTACCATTCATCAAAGTGATTTACCTACTTTATTAGTCCTGAGGTGGTTAACATCACAGACATTCTGACAATTTCTATTCTTTGTGGCTAGAAACATAAGTATCTATGGTTGCTTTGACGAGGAACTATGAATAGCTTCATTTTTTCTCCTTTAGGATTTCACACAAACTCTCTCTGCAGCCTTCATGTTATTGGACCACATTTTAGAGAATGTTGTGTTATAATCATGGCTATTTGGTGTTCTGAGAACTAATTACCTTGGCTAGAACCTAGAATACATCTTTTCACTAAACTCTTCTGCAAGTGAAGATTGTCTGAGCCAGGTCTATTTACCAGAGAGAAAACAGTAGCACCTACAGTTGGGCCACTCTGGCATGCCTTCTGTGAGAAAGCAACTATGTAGTTAACTACTTTACTGTGAAGCCAGCAACACAAAAGCAAGTGAAGCTAATGTGGCTCAATAATTTGGAAGCAGAGAGTCAAGTGATCCACTCCTCTCCTGTCTCCACTGAATTCACAGGCATCTCTAAACCTGATTCGCTTTGCAGCATTTTTATTTATTCATTTCTTACAACAAACTATGAAGGTATGCACTATTATTGTCTTCACTTTACATAAAAAAACTGAAGCATAGGGAGTGTAAGGAATTGGTTCATACAACATAGCTAGGACATAGTGGCACTGGAATCCCAGCTCAAGCAGTATGACACTATAGGTAACATCTTAGACACCTTACCTACTGCTTCTCCTATGTGTACTACAACTACCACTAGCACCATCTCTCCCACTACTACTACCACCATCACTATTGACTGCGCTAGCTACCCTTTAAATGAGCATTTCTTACATGTCAAGAATTGTGTTAAGGATTTTACTAACATTCATTTATTAATCCTCTGAGAAGGCATTATTATCCCCATTTTGCAGATAAAACAGAGGCTCAGGGAGGTTGAATAATCAAGATTATGGAGCTAATAAGTGCATGTGGCCAAGGGTCAAATTCTGATTCCAAAGACTGACTCTTAGTATCTAGATGAGCCCTTCTCTGCTTTCTCTCAGTAGTTCTTAACCAAGGACAGTAACAATCCCTAGAGAGCATTTAGAAACGTGGGGAGCATTTTGTGAAGTATTTGGGAGTATTATCCCAAAGCGTTGAAAGCAGGGAGGATAAACATCCTTCAATGTGCTGGAATATGCTTCAAAATGAAAGAAGAATTGTCCCACCTCCAAAATGTCAATAGTGCCTGATTTAAGAAACACTATATTATCATTTCTTTTCCCATCTCAGAGGTGTTTCTCATGTTGTACAATAGCTAAAGTATTTCCACACAGCTCTTGCTATCTTTCATACCTAAAAGGGCTCGGGGAAATGGTGAAGGTCCTTTAAGATGGGGTCACACATGCACACAGTAGTGACTTCTTTCAGGTCCTAAGGCAGTTCTCATTTATGTTCCTCTAAGAATAGGAATCATTTATAATTTTAAATAGCAAATGAGAGCAGCTGGCTTGTAAATAAAGAGACTCAGCCCCTTTGATTCCCTTAGAGTAATGCAAATTAAATCTGATAACTGCCTAAATCAAATATTCAGTGAGAGAGATATGAGATTGTTATGGCAGATGATGCCGGAATTATTTGCTGTTCTTGTCGATGGTGGTGGTGGTGGTGATGGTGGTTCATTTGTTCACCTACAGATATTCTAATTGGCAATCTATTTGTCCATCTGTCCCTATTGTAGCCACCCGAAGTGTTCAAACAAAATAACAGCTTGACTCTTTGACTACATTCCTTTTAATTTTATAGGGTTTTTTTTCCCCACAATGACAGGTGGTATGATTCTCTCAGATACTATTACCAAATGCTAATGGGCAATGGTTTGGGAAGGAGAGCAATGTCATGGTGACAACTAAGAGGCCAGTACCTGATGGTGGATTGGTCTTTGTTTTCAAAGGATAATTTAGCTACCTCATAAGGTGAGAATATGCTTAAATCTCTTGATATTGGTTATTGCTATAAGCCAAAGTCTGAGTATGCTTTACTTTTGCTTGAAAAAATAGAAAGAAAAAGAAAAAAATGACAGTACTTTGCCACAGGATAACTTATAGAGAGGCTCTCTTTCAGTTACCATGTCAATCAACCTCAGGGCACTGCAGCAAATTCTCACCAGAGGTCATTCTCAGAATAGTCCTGCGAGGTGAAAGTAGCCATTTCACAGATGAAGAAAACGAGGCTCAGAAAGTTAAATGTCTCTCCAAGATCACAGAGCTAGTGACTGTCCACGCATGGATTCTAACCCAAGACAATCTATTTCTAAGGCCCACGTTTACCTCTATAGGCCACACTGAGTTACCAAGTTCAGCAAGCACAGGAGTGGTAAGGACATCTTATATCCTACAGATTGTCTAAGTCTTGTCAGCAAACATTCATGACCGTGTTTATTTGTGCTTCGTAACACTGTCAGAAAGTATCTAGAGAATAAAGAATTACTTTTTTTCAGAGGAGGACAGTGAGGATGAGACAAGAAGGGAATTTTCCAGTGTTACAGAGCCAATAAGTGATAGAGCCATGCATAGAGAATGAGGAACTGACATCAAATGATGCTTTCCAGTACAACAGATACCACCTCTTTGAGAGATAAAGCTGATGATTGCAGCCTCGAACAAGCATTTGCTTTTATAAATCAGACTATTTTCTCCAACCAAAGAACGAAAAGGTTTTATTGAGCGTAGCAAGTCTTGTGAATATCTACAAAATGTCAATTGTAATTCATCAATAAGCTTTTCAACAGATGTGGTGGATATAGCTGAAGTGACATCTTTCGGTCAATCAAAATTTACCCCCAAGAAAACCACTTAAATGCTTAAGACATTAGCTTTCTCATCTGCAAAAGATAATACAGATTATATAGCATTTTTGTTCACAACACAATGTTAGGAATTAAAAATAATTATAAAATATTTGATGAATTTTAAGTGATCATATTTATATGACTTATTTAGACTCTTACTTTTGTTTTCTGCCAAAACTTTTTAAATAGTAGACTAGCAAGTAAGTTGCATACCAACCCACACACAATTTGGTAGTGATCCTCTTTATAGAATATATAAATACCCAATCCCAGTTTGATATTAAAATACATGATTGAAGTTATAATTAACAACATTTGAATGAGTGTTTTTAAATTTTAGTTTGTTATTAACTAACTTGTGAGAGGAGACTTCACCAGTGTATGAGAAAATCTTGCTCCAAATTTGGTTTTCCCTTGAGAAATCAAAGCCAGAATGCAAATATTACTATGTTTTGGCTCAAAAGTTACAATAAATAGAATGGTAATTTTGCATCAGTCAAAATTACCCATTGAGAATAATTTTTTGATTTCTTTAGCATGCCTTTTTAAGAAAGAAAAATGGTTGAGATAATTCTACTTGGAATTCTCCACTTCATCTTTGAGTGGGTTTTAAATGGGGGAATAAGTTCTTTGGGGGTAAACACCCTGATTCTAAGATAACAGCTTTGGGGAGAGAGGTAGTAAGAAGCCGTTCCTTCTTGGATAGGAGAAGTGGGGAGAGACACTACAAATAAACCCTGAGTTTTGAATACAGAGCTGCTGCTTTAGTAGGCATTGTGTACATCCTGTCAGGAAGAAAACCCGAGAAAGCCTCCAGCACTTTCGGAAATTGGAGCAAGGAAACTATGCAATTAGCCTAGGACCCGGAGAAACCAAGAGAAAGTGTATGAGTCTTGTAAAAATCCTTTTCCCCAGGGAGAAGGAAAATAGTGGGTGAGAGGTCTGTAGTTTCCTTTTGTTCTATTTGATAGTATATGAGTCTTTTCAAGAGCTTAATACTACAGAGTGCTGAAGTCTTCTGTAAGGGAGCAAACAGGACTTCTAAAAGGTTATAAATTATCTAGTTAGCCCACAGAGGTCATTCTGCAGGAAATTCAATGAATCACAAAACAATAAATAATCAGCATGGACGAGACCCATACCAATTTTTACCTACTCCAGAGGGTGAGTGATTGACCAACCCAGGTTCACTTTTATTGTCACAGCACTGAGGTGAGAGGTGAGGAGGGGCATACGTGGAATAGGAGATTATAGGATTTCTGTGTCAAGAATAGTGCACTCAATTCGGATTAAAGTCCACACACACAAAAATGAGATTCAATTTTAATTATTTTTTTAAAGCTTCCATGCACGGTTGTGTATCCTAGTTGTTAGTTTTTAGTTCTCTAAGTGAGCCGCCACCACAGTATGACAACTGACAGACGGGTGGTGTGGTTCCATGACCGGGAAATGCACCCCAGCCATGATGGTGAGATCGCCGAATCTAAACAACTAGACCACCAGAGCTGGCTCATCAACTTTAATTTTAAGAGCATCTACTTATGGAACAAGTGCCCTGTATCAGGAGATTTATATGTAGCTTATCACCGCCTTCTGAGCTAGGCATCATTCTCCCCATTTTGTAAATGAGAAAACTGAGGCCCAGAAATGTCAAGGAACTTGTTCAAGGATGCACAGCTAGTAAGTGGCAAGGCAGAGTTTTATGAAAACTGGACTTCACAGCCTAAGTTACTGATCCCCATGCAACACTGAGTCAAGGAGAAGGCGGCCAGCTCTTCGGAAGAAATGATAGTGCGAATGTTGATATTTTTAATGAAGGAAGCCTAAAGTTTCCCTGCCTAAAATGGTTTACCACTAGCCTAATTAGAACTCTCCAGATCTGTCCTATTAAGGTAGTTCCCAGCGCCCCTATGGTTACCGAGTACTTGAAATATGGCTCATCCAGAGACGCAGCAAGAATAAAATGCACATCAGATTCTGAAAATTTACTATGAAAAAAGAATGCATGTTAATAATTTTTATATTGTTTATATGTTGAAATGCTAATATTGTGGATATATTTATTAAGTTAAAATAAATTATTAGAATTAATTTTACCTTTTTTTTTTTTTTTTTACTTTTTTAAAATGCAGCTACTAGAAAATGTAATCTTTCATACATGGGTCGCCTTATTGAATAGTACTGGACCAGACTTTGAAAGAATAGAGATGATAAGATACTTTTTGCCTTTGAAAGCCTTGCCTTTTTTTCATAAGAGGAAAAAGACTCCAGGATATGGCTGTTGCTGAGCTTCTGTTTTAAAAATGAGAGCTTTCTTTGCAGCCTGAACCATGCTGAGGTGGTCACCATGGGCATTGAGGTTGGAAAAAAAACTAGTTATAATTCCACTCCCCCTTTCCTTATCTAAGAATCCTTTAAAAAAGTTAGTTGTCATCTCTGTGCCTTAGTATTTCATTTGAAAAATGAGAATAATAATTTCAACCCCAAATTACTGTTATAGAAATTAATGAGATAATCCATATAAATTGCCGAGCTCAGGGACTGGTTGCTGATAAATGCTCAATAAATGTAAATTTTCTTCCTCTGTTCCTCTTCTCCTCTTTCTGTGTCTGTCACTAAAGGACACCAGGCCAGTCTCCCTAATAAGGCTATCTTTTTTATTGCACCATGGATGATTCTTTTCTCACCTCAAATTTTCTCCTAAAACTCCTCACCCAGAAAATGATAAGAGTATTGCTTTTTTAAAGGTCAGCAGCTTGGGGTTGAATTTGTATCAAAGATGAAAAACACCTCAAAGTAAATTCAACTTGTAAATATTTACTTGTTTATATAAACTCTGCTTTTCAAAATGCTAAAATTTTATGAGCAAACCAAGTTATGCATGGCACTTTTTGTTTTTAAAATAGCACAAGCCTTAAAAAAATCAGTATTGTTTTTGTATTCATTTCTCCCTTAATTTTCTTCATTGAAGCATCTTCCACAGTTTCCTCAACTTTAGGATTTGAAGAACTTTCTATTTCTAAATGGGTTCTAAAAGGTCTATGACTATTCCTTCTGGTAATGATCTTGATTCTTAACTAAATGTTCACCCATACAATCATTCATTCATTCACTTGATAAATATTTATTGGATTCCTGTTATATGCCAAGAACTTCCAGAAGTGAAGAGGATGTAGTGTCTAATAAGTCAGATTCAGTCCCTGTACTCTCAGAGCTTACGTATTAGAGAGACACACATGTTGTGTATGTAACAAGAACAATAGACAATGAGCGAAAAGACACAGGGAACTGAGAGAATATAAAAACGGGAATTGACCTTAGGGCCAGGGAGGTAACTCCTAAAGTAGTAATGTTTAAAGCAAGACTATTGCAAGGAGCAGGAGTTAGTAGGGCAGATATTATCTGAAACCACATCCACGGCTCCATACTCCAAAAACTTTGCCTACCGTTGCTGTACCTTTAAAAATAAAATAAAATTGGACATTCCGAGAAGTCACTCTTGGCCATGACAGATTACTCTGAAAACCAGGGTTATATGGAACATTCATATGCAATTAATTTCTTAAAACTGCATCCAGGATAATGCTACACTTGAATAGCATCTTGCAGAAGTTATGGTCCCAATCTTTTTAAAATGAGGTGGATTATCTTTGAATATTAAGTAAATATTGGAGTATTCTCAGAAGGGATATAAAATAAGCTTTCAGTGACCTGTTAAAATTACTCTCTAAATGGAATTAGAAGCATTATTCAATATTTTATTAAATGAGTTAATTCAATGAGATTCTACATGTAGGGAAAAAAAAATCTGAGACGAATTCTTCCAAAGATCACCTCATCAAAAACATCAGAGAGGAGCTATAGACAGTATATCAATATAAAATTGTAGAACTTTTAAAATACATATTCAGTTGAAACTTATTGAATATCTACTTTATGCTGGGCACTTCTATCCCAGATTATTTTATTAGATCCTCTTGTTCTCAAACCACTCTCTAAAGTAGGAATTTTCCCCCCATTGTAAACATAAAAGAACTGAGGTTTATAGGACAGAAATGACTGGTCAAGCTCACAGAGCAAATAAAACAGTAGGAAATGTACATGTCAGCATGTAATTTCTGACTCTCTCAGCACAACTAACATTGACTAGGTTAGCAATGACTGGATGTAGAAAGAACTGTAAGTGGCCTAGGTTGTGTTGGGATTTGGAATAGAATCCCAGATGCCATTCACTACAGTGAGGAGCCGTCCTTCACCAAGTCACCCTGCACTCTAAAACTGCTCCTTGAAAACTGCCTCTAGAGACCTAAGGACACCTGCCTTAGAAGAAAGAACACAGTTTTGGAAAACACATGATCAAATATGGTCTCTTTGCCTCAAGTCCTGGCATTTCCTCACTCACGCCCCTCAGGAATAACTGTAAATTGCATGCAAATCTGATTTTGTGCCAACCACCTATTTTAAAACTGTATCTAAGGATAAATCAAACCCCCTTTATCATCCTTCTATCTTTCTCCCCTACCCCCCGCCACAGACCCACAGACACACATAGACATATACATCTTTGCTTGGCCAGCTCACACTCATCCACTACATCTCAGCTTTAACACCACTTCCTCCAGGAGATCTGTTCTATCCTCCCAAGTAAGAACTAAATTCCTGTCCTATGCACTCCTTGAGGTTCTTTTATTTAGCCTTTATAACCTTATATCTTAATTGTATGTTTACTGGCCTGTCTTCCCCACTGCACTGTAACATATAAACAGCGATGGGTCCTGGTTTTGTGGGGCCTCAAGTATATATAAATTGTGGAGAGGACTCTTTAATAAAAATAATTCAAAATTATAAACAGAAAATTAAGTGCACATGTGAATATTTATTTAGAATGAGAAAATAAATCACAACAAATTAGAAATTTTAAAAGTCGATAAGTATTACAAACATCCCATACACAGAAAAATAATATTATAGTTTTACTAATGAATAGCCTAACGTGCCTCTATTTATTTTTCTATAGACAAACTTCTGGGTCTGACCATTTCAAACCTAGCATTTCCTCCACCATCCTCATCCTTCTAGTGTCAGGACCAGTGGACAATTTTATATTGTGTAGCAGTTTATGGACATGCACCTTCAGATCAGGGAGCCCAGCGAGTAGGCACAGTGGGCAATAGGATTTCTAGATATCATTTCTAACCTGGGGGGGGCTAGTCCTAAATTAATATACTCAGCAGTGACTATGAACCACATACATCTATCCTACTAAATCCAAATCATACATATGTAAAAGTATGTACATATGTATGTATGTATGTATCTAACTATCTATCCATTTCCTCAATACCAATTTCCCTTAGCTGGATCTCTAAAATGCTACTGGCAACTCCAATGCTATGGTTCCCAAGAAAAAGTGTGTGGTAGGAAAGCTGGAGTAAAAAGGGACACAAGTTCTTATCAATACGTTTAAAATATATTAATTTTGCAAATCCTACAAAATATACGACCATATGAACACATTGCCAGAGCCAGGGCTTTGGAGGGGCCTGGGCATATGCTTAAACTCTGTATTAGCTTACAATAAATCTACTTTGGGATATGAAAAAACAAGGATGTGTCTTCTTTCACTTTTGAATCCTTTATTCCCAGTTCTGTGCCTGACATACAGTAGGCCCTCAAAACATGTTTATCAAAAGAATGATTTACATTCAGTCATATTAGTTTTTAGTCACATCTTCATAATCCATGAATTGTTTTGTGAAATAATTTAAAATAAAACAGTGGAGAAAAAGCAGCCCACATTATTAATGATTCTATGTCCAGCTTAAAAAACGACAAACTTCATCTGGTGGTATGCATGTCATCTGCATATTATTGTCATAAATCTCGTAATTCTACACCTGTGTACTCTTAAGTTACTGCTTTCTTCTCTATGATTAAGAAACAGCAGAGAACTTAGTTTTTGAAATACTTTTTCACAAAGAATTTATTCAGAGGCATGAGACAAACGGTCATGAAGGGTAAATTAAGTTGAAGGGACCCATACCTACCGATAAGAGAATGGATAAACAAACTGTGACATATCCATACAATGCAATAACTACTCCAGAAATAAAAAGGAGTAAACTACTGATGGACGCTACAATACAGATGAATCTTCAGATAATTATGCCCAGCAAAATAAGCCAGACAACATGCTATAGGAGTCTATTTATATAAAATTACAGAAAATGCAAACAAACCTATGACAGAAAGATGATGATGAGTTGTGAGGAGGGGTCCTGTGGGGTTGGGGGGAGAAGAGATGACAAAGGGACAACAGGGAACTTTTGGGAGTGATGGATGTGTTCATTATCTTGATTGTAGTGATGGTTTCATGAGTATATACACATGTCAAAACTATCAAATTGCATACTTTAAATCTGTGCAGTTTATTGTTTATCAATTAGACATCAATAAAGGTGTTAAAAAAATCAAAGGAGGGGGCCAGCCCAGTGGCCTAGTGGTTAAGTTTGCATGTTCCACTTCGGCTGTCAGGGGTTCACAGGGTCGGATCCTGGGTGCGGATCTATGTACCTCTTATGAAGCCATGCTGTGACAGGTGTCCCACATATAAATTAGAGGAAGATGGGCACGGATGCTAGGCCAAAGCCAACCTTCCTCAGAAAAAGGAGGATTGGCAGTGGATGTTAGCTTAGGGCTAATCTTCCTCACTAAAAAAAAAAAAAAAAAATCAAAGGAGCATATATTTATTGTTGTGTTACCAAAATAAAAGAAATTAATAAGCATTACATAGCACAGGCCCTTGAGAGGGTAGACCCAGATATGTCCCAGATGTGTCCTCGTTTGCCCAGATTAGTATGTCTGCTTATAAAAATCCTTACAGTACTACACCAACTCCTGAGCCTCCTCAAAGATTTATAAAGGGTAATATTTAGTAGAACATCCTTATCAGCATTTCTAAAGAATCCCTATTTCTAGAGTGTGCTCAAGGCCAAGAGGGATTTGAGAAAGCAAATAATAGCCTAGGTAATGAAAGAGCAATCCTTATTCTAAAACAAATGCACTGCATTCTGAGACAAATGGATGGGATAAAGTCCCATTGTATTAGATCAGCCTTTTCATACATACGACACAAGGTCATTTTAAGTGAAGGAGTACTTAATTTTTTAGAAGAAGGCCAAACTTATTATTGGATTAGTCTTAAGGACATTCTAACTACTTATTAAATACCACAATATTTGCACTGGAAACCTTTGAAAAATTGACTTCACTTCTCAAGGTCTGGAGAGGGCTTTTATGTAAGTAACTTATGCCAGAAAATGGGGTCTCCTCTGCCTTATTTTTACTCCGTGTGGAATGTTTGTTGAGTTAATATATGAAGAGATGTTAGTAAATAAGAAACAATATTAAAATGACTCCAGCTTTGTTTCTTTTATTTTAATTAATTTTCTTTTGAAAAAATGTATAAATAAAATTTCAGGATGACAGGAGATAGTCATGACCAAGAAAAAGTCAAATTGCATACCCTAACAGCAACTGCTTTCTCTTGTTTAATGTTACATTAATCACAGGTGACTGGCAAGACAGGCAAGAATCTTTACATTTTATTTTAAAAATAAAAGTCACTCATAAATTTACTACATTTTCATAGTCTTCAATATTTTTTAAAAAATAAATTAAGAATTGAAAGTCCTCCTTCAGTCTCTCCTGCTCAATGCTCCTGATCTAGCAACAGTCTGGTGCTTCTGCACCTTGATATTTTTTTGCATATACCAACAGGTTTAGACACTGGAGTGTTTCAATTCTTACGCCACCTTGACTTCTTACTGTTCCCCAACACACTGTGTGCTTTCAAGGCTCATTCTGAGCCTTTGCTTAAACAGTAGTTTCTTCCACTTCTTGTGACATTGTGTTTGTTTCCACTGACAAATTATCTCTTCCTATGTATTTTCTGACCCTTCCTTTGTAGATTTAATTACTTCCCCTAAAAATAGGTGTAATAGCTCTTAGCACATATTGCTTCCCTTTCCCTTTAAACACACATGCCTTTTAATGAAAAAACATTATTGTATAATAGGTATTTACATATTTTCCTCTTCCCAACTAGACTGTGAGGTTCATGTTGGACTAAAGATGATTTGCAATTGTGACGAATTTCCAGGAGTTAGGCAGATCTAGGTTTGAATGTGATGCTGGCCTAAATCAAGGTTGACATGAGGGAAACCATGTTGTTACTTAGAATAACCTCTGACTAACTCACCCAAGCTGTATATGTTTTACCATGCATGAAGCCTAGAAGATAAATAGCTTGGAAATATTACCCTCGGGGAAATAATCCTGGCTGACATATGTACCTCGCAATAGTGATAGATGAAAACTGTTCTTTTGAGTTTCTTAGGACCATGATGACCTCCTCAGAGGAGAATATCTGTGCTGGCATCCATCATCGATGACAACTGAAAGACCTGCTGTGGCGTCTCCAGTCACCGATGCCAGATGATCAATGTTCCTGAGCCCCTCCTTCATAACCCACTAGTCCCTATATAACCGCCTCAAGATTATGTGCTTGTTTAAGATGGACTTTGGGACGTGAGTCTGACATCTTCTGATTTTACTGGCTGATTGAATAAACCCATTTTTCAACTACTGACTTGTTTGCAATTGGTTGGCATCAGGGTTGTGGCGAACAGAATGAGCCCTTGCTCGGTTACAAATATTGTCTCTAAAACTTCTAGGAATCTGGTTTTGGACAAGTTACTTAATCTTTTAGTGTCACCTTGGTTTTTTCACATATGAAGTGGAAATCATGATACCTGGTTTGCTGGGATATGGTAAAGGAGATATCACGAAACAGTGTAGGGAAGGCATGCCTGGTATATAATACATGTTCAGTAAATGATAACTAATGTTTTTGATGCTGCTTCATTGCTGTTATTGCTTTCACAGTGACAGCTGATACCCAGGAAATCAAAATGTGTTTTTGAAGAGCTTTCAGTTACTCCTCAGGTGGTAACTCCTTGCAGATTTCTCCTTGCAGAAGAATATTACGGAGATCACAGAACAATATTCCTCAAAGCAAACTGACCCTCGTAAACATATTGACTTGATCTGACAGACCTTGCTATAGTGCAAATGAAGAGAATTGCAGCCAGAATAAGCCATCTGGGGTCTTCTGAGGCATCAAGCCCATAGGAGATAATGAAAACATACATCACCCATAACCTTTTAGGCCAACCGGGCTATTGAACATAACAGGAGCATAATAGCTTTCCTGATGTGTCAGAAATTCTCCACTCCTGCCTCCAGGTAGTTCATCAAATTGCTCCATGCTTATTGCTTCAATCTGCATTCAGCTTTAATATGCCCTCTATGCCTGAATCCTTTCTCTCAAAACCTTCAAGGCCCCAGGAAATTGCTGTGCCCAAATGCCATACTCACTAAGTGACAAAGACCCCGAAAGATGAAAATCAAGCCTGCTACACGATAGAAATAAAAAGGAGATAAGTCATGTTAAAAATAAACAGTTTCAAAGATTTCATGAAAAAAAGTCAATGCAATTTGCAACTTCATTTGTTCTGGTGACAAGCCGATAAAATGTTGGTGGTAAAAATGCATCAGAAAATTTGACACAAATTGAAAGTGACTACACATTCCATTATCCCAAACTCCCTTGGTAATGGAAAATGATTGCTAAAGACAGTTTCTAATATGTCTTAGAAGCATGAGCTTGTCTATGGGAAATAATACCCTCGATTATCGGGAAAGATAAGCATTCCAAAGGAGGTGAGGACTGCTGAGATTCTGTGATCCAAGCCTCACTATTTCGATTACTGGCTATGCAGACAATTTCATTAAGAGGTACTGAAATATACAAAGAAAGCTGTTATCGATGGAACACATTTAAAAATTTGGGTGTAGAAATGACTCTTTGGGCAATGAGTCACTAACTGAAAAATCATGTGGTCAGTCTATAATTAAAGCTTGCCAAGATATTTATTTCAATTTTTCTACAAGTGTTTACATATATTTAAATGACATTCTACTCATGGAAAACAGTTATTTAAAAGAAACTTTAAAAATATGACACATCAAATTGAATTTTCTCTACAAACTTTTCAAATAAAAGTATAATCAGAATCGGGCCCATGGTCTTTTGAATTAGCTTCTTTTTTTATATAGTGCAGCTTTGAAACATTAGCATGTTGTGTCTTACGCAAAGAATGGTAATACAATCAAAGAACCTAGATTCTTAAGAGTTAGACAAGGTACAAGGATACTAAATGTTTATGCTAATACTTACAATAACATCAAGTGAGAGTCCTTATTTCCTTTATTTTACAGGGAAAATTCATCTCAGAGAAATTAAGGGCACTTCCCAAGGCCACCCAAATAATAAGTGATAAAGGTGAGATTTGAATTTAAGTGTACTTCACCTGAAAGACTTGACTATTCTATGCTATCTCTTCCAACAGATTCTGATACTGTATTTTATTCAATTCTGAATATATCTACTTTATAGCATCCTGCATAATCATATAGTAATTCAGAACCATCTTCAGAGTCATCAATATAAAAAATTCACTCAATTAATTCATTCAAAAGCATTTACTAAAAACTTACTAGTTCCTAAGTGTAATGCTTAGTGGACATTCATCAATGGCTCTAAAAAACAACAGTAATAGTCAGAGCAATTTCAATTGCAAGTAGGAGAAACCCAACCCAAGCTAACTTGAGCAGCACAAAAAGATTTATTGACAGGATATCGGAGAGATGTTCCCACAGGTGAGGGAAGGGCTGCAGGAGCCAGAACAGCTTTGGGGCTCTAAGAGATTGGACTTGGGCTTTCTCTCACCATGACTTTCTCTCTCCATCTCTCACTTCCACTTCTACTAGGGAAGTGCCTTCATTTACTCAGGCTCCCCCATGTGATGATAGACATGGCCCCTACAGCTGAGAAACCACATCGCTACAGTCTGAAGGAAGAGAAAGCTCCCTATAGCTCAGCATGTAAAAACACCAGGGAAGGCTTCTAATTGGCCAGCTAGGTTCACATGAGCACCCTGAACCAATCACTGGCCAGGGTGATGGAACATTTTGATTATCCAGGCTTGGGTTACATGCTCACCTCTATGGTCTGGAGGATGAGGCCAGGGGAGTCTTATAAACAAAAGATTAGGAAAGCATATTGAGTCATCAGAACTAGCGGGTATCAGATATACTAGCTAACATTTATTGAACATGTCTACATGACAGGCATCATTCTGAACATATTACATTTATTATATCATTTAATCTTCACAAATAATCATATGAAATAGGTTATATTTTTATCTGCAATAAAGATTAACAAATAAAGGCTTAGAGGAATTGAATAAATTACTCAAGGAGCCAGTAACTGGGAAGGGCTGGATTGAACATAATGTATGTCTGTCTGGTCCAGCTCTTTCAACCGTTCTATGCAACTTCCAGATTTGGGACCATTTTTCTTTTGTTACTCATTACTACACAAGACGTGATTGGTAGGTCTTGGATGTCCTCCTTTACGAATATTTTAGTTTGTTAATGTCTTTAAAATACAGTGTTTAGAAGCAAACTGCATGTATCATACGTATCTGTAAAACAGGAACATGAGTAGGAATATCACACTCATAATTTGGATCTTTGTTATTTTAGTGAAGCCACCGAGGTAATTTAAAACAAATAGGAACATCAACGTGAGTAATCCTGTTTATACATTTTGGCAAATACAATGTTTCAAACATTTTCCTATAACTTGCTGCCAAAGTAGATGTTTGCCTCTTTTTGAAATTAAACACTTGACAGTTTCTATGCTGATTTTTGTATGTATTCATTCCTGGGTTGAATTTCTTTTTCTTATACTTGTTCACCAATCCCACCAGCAAATGCTATGCTGCGACATCTCCCTTTCATTCATTGTATTAGATGTTATCAAACTACTTATGGCTTTAGAGGCTATACATCATTTATCTGATTTGGTTGTTGTTGTTTAATGTTTGTTTCTCCATCAGAAGATAAACTTTCTGAGTGCAGGGACTGTGTCTACTTTATTTACCATTGAACCCTCAGTGGCTAGCTAAGTGTTTGGTAGGATAGTCAACCCATAGGTAATCTTGAATGAATAAATGGATGAATCTACTGATATTTCAATACATAAAGCACACATTTCACCCAATTCAAAATCAAATTTTGTTGTTGTTGCTGTTGTTTGTTTTATTTTTAAGGCTAAGATAAAATCTCATAGCAGGATGAATTTGATGTTTTCTACTTCTAGCTCCTGTGTCAGGCAGAAACGTGTTGAAATCTGTTCACACCACCCTGCCTTTGCCCACAGCATTTCCTTGGCTTACATTGCCCAACTTCTGCTTTTCTACAGGATAACCTCCTGGCCTCCATTCTAGAATTTTACTATCAACACATCATCAGTAAATCTATTTTGACCTTCCCATGGTAGTTTCTTCTCCATTCACGTTTCTATGTTGCAATTCTATTATTGCCCTTCTCATCTTTCACTGTTATTGTATGCTTAAATGCTTGCACCTTGGAGAATGGATTGTCTCTAAATCTGTCTTCGTATTTATGAAAACTAATAGAATACTTGGAACATAGTGCTATAATCATGTTCATGAATATTATGATCAGTAGAACCTTATTTCTCATGGAATTTATCTAAAAACTCTTACCAGCTGGTCTTACCACAGAATCACATTCTGAGGATGGCAATGACTTCGATGCTGATAAAGTTTAGTTGCTTGAAAGCTGAAAACACACAACTCCTGAGAAAAAGCCAGTTTACTGAAGCAAAGGCACAATTTTACAAGAATGGTAAGGATTTTTGGTGGAGGGAGAATTTTAAAGCAATGAAAAAGGAGTGAAAACTCAAGATAGGAGTATATATTTTTCAATATTGTGCAAATGTTCCCAACCAGAACTTGTATTCTGGGTGTGAATTTCCCTGGCAGATAAATTGCTCTCTTATATTTTAGTTCTATCTTTTCCATTTTCTCTCCCAGATTTTCAACACCATCCATGCTTCCCTCTGCCGGTTCAGGCTCTTATTTGACATTTAGCGCATAACATTAATTCCATGGCAAACTGACTTTGTAAAACAGAAAATGTAAGAGGAGATGCATTTTACTAATGAAAGACCACATTAAGATGAATAACAAAATAATCTATAAAAACAATGACTCCTGCTTGGGGAGACAGCTGGGGCTCTGGAATCACACTGACTAGGGTTCAAATTCTGATTGTCATTTATTGGTTGTGAAAATTGTTTAAAGTTTATTAACTCTCTGAGCTCCAGTTTCCTCCTCTGTATGACAGAATAATACCTATGTCATATAGTGATTGGGAAGAAAAAATGAAATAACTATACAGAGTGTCTGGCAAGTAAGTGCTCATTTAGTGTGTACTGAATTCAGCTGAATTAAAAGAAAATTGTATGGCCTTACACATTTATCTCATTCCATTCAAGTAATATCCCATTTAAAAATTTTAGGGAACTTAAATTTAAATAAGTGAATTAGCTTGTCCAAGGTTTCCAAGTTAATAACTGGTACAATCAGGATTAGAATGCAGAAAAAACAAAGGAAAAGGAATTTAAAAGGACATATTATAACAACTAAGCAAGTCAGAAAGACTCTTGAGACTACAGACAATATTATAATAAGACATATAAGGATAAAATTTATTTATTTTTTGTTTTCTGTAAAGAGTGATTAACAATAAATAAAAATTTTCCAAGTAATGAATTATGCTTGATTTCAAGCAGAGAAGGACCAACTCTTATCTGCGTAATCACCTCTATTAAAACAAATACATGGTTTTGCTCAAGTGACATCATCACTGATACAGCAGTTTGAGGATCTGAGAGCTATTGCTTACTGTGTGCAAGGTGTTCATGCATCTTTTTGGAACATCAGTGTGCATTTTTGGGAGGAGAAACTTGGAGCTTTGTGAATAAACCTAGATTTAGAGAAAAATAATATTTAAAAAGATGATAGATTAATGAGACATTGGCTTCAGGATTTCACTCTACTCAAGCAGCCTTTACCGAACACTCATTAGCAATCTGAAGTTTTCAGGGCAGTTGAAACTTTATTCTGGAAAATTAAGCCCACCTGCAGCAGGAACTTATTGGAGAAGGATTAACAGAAGCCTGTGCAGATGGGAACTCTTTCCCTCCCCCTCTTTTTTGCAGTAAGGGAAGCCTGACCATTTTTCAAGGAAGCTGCTCTGGGCGAACCCTAAGGGCCTGTCTTCCTGCTGCGTGTACCCAGCCAAGGGAGTTGAGTAGGAGGTGGTAAAAATGGAGAAGATGAAAAACTTAACCACTGCAGGCCTGCTTTCACTCTGGCCAAGCATGGAGCATCTAGTCAACAACAGTCAGAACACACAGGCCCTCTTGTCAGCACCATGATCACCCGATCAAGCACAGGTCAAGTACAGACCAAGCACCCCTGAGTATACTCAGCAGCAGGGAAGACCTGAGACAGAGTCAGCTCACATTGTCAAAGCAGGAAAGGCTTTTCCTGTTCTGGGGCATGCAGGGGTGTTTATCTAAGGAAGCAGGTACTGAGATCTTGGGACCCAGTAATAATCATCTCATGGATTTACAGATTTGATCTGGAAAGGTTTGGGGGATTACCTGCTCACTTTGCCTCCTGTACTCATGGGGTGACCTTTGTGAGTGTCCAAGTTAGAGTTTCCAGATGATCAGGAACACAAGCACATCTCAGGATCTTTGATACATATTGCTGCCTCTCAGAACAAAATAAAACAAATGCCATTTGAGACAAGTTGTTCATTCCCAATCACCTATACTTTTCAGGACCTCGTATAATAAAGCCAAACCAGTTTTAAAGAGCCAACTCAACACTTGTGTGGACAAGTGGGCTACCCAGGAAAATGCAGGATCTCCAGAGACCGTGCTCTTAGTGGCTCTTCTAATCTAGGGATAATATACTTTATTATTAAAGAGTAAAAGACAACACATGAAAAGTATCTAGCTAATAGGGCAGGGTCTGACACATTGTTGGCATTTAATAATAATAATAGAATACACAGGACATTCTTTTTGCAACAGTATTAGTTCCTTTGCCCATTTCTGTACCTTGTCCTTTCTGTCCAGGCTGAGAGGACTCTGCTACACCTTTCAAATGCAACTGAGACAGAACAGGGACAGGACTCTGCCCTTCACCCTTAACCACCTCCCAACCCAGCTATTTTTGACGTCAAGATAAGCAACCTTCCAACCTCAATACTTCCCCAAGCTGTCGACCCGACGAACTCCCGCATGTGCACAAAGCCTCGAGATGACCACTATGCGTCCTTCTTGGGGTGGCGGTAATGAGCAACACCGCCATGTTGGACCCTCTGGGCAGGCGCACAGACCGAAACCCCGACGGGGCGTGTGAAGAGGACACCACCAGGAAGAGAGAAGCAGAACGCCTCCGGAAGAGGAGAATCATGACGCCAGTCCACTCCCTTCATCCCACAGAAGACTCAGGAGACTCCCTTCGGGGAGCCGGCCGGAGAGCCACCTCTGTGCTGTCTCCCTTGTGCTCGACAAGAAGCCCCAATAAAACCTTGTCTGAGACTTTGGTTGGGTCTCTTGTCTATTTCTATTACACAGAGAGCCTAAGAGCCTAGGGTCGCTATCGTAACTATTGCCAGCGTGTCATTGATTCAGTCCCTTCCCAGACGTTTGGATTCTAGAGACCCACCTTCCAGGGGTGTCCTTCACCTCTACTATCGGCTCGTCTTCCCCTTGCCCGGGCTTTTCCCTTTCTATGTGGATGCATGTACATATCTCTCTGCATTTCATTTTCAAACTCTGTGGCCCTTTAAGTTTAGGAACCTGAAGATCCTCAAACAGAAATCATTACCATTAATATGTGGTAATGATTTGACCATCAAATATGCTCACTTTTAATTAAAGCCTAAAGCCTCACAAGCTCTAAAAATATGTGTTGCAAAATAGGAAATGAGTATATTATCAAGACTGACAAATGGAAAAAAAATTCTGCAACTGAAAAAAAAAAAGTTACCAAAATTTTTGTTGGAAGGAATGTTTTTACTGAAAGCCTGAATTATAGTCCTGGCTTTTCCACTTTCTAGTTAAGAGGCAGATGGGGCAGAGCAGGCCAGTTCATTTCTCCCAGGTGATATTCCCTCCCCTGTGAAATTAGGTTAATAAATGTCCCCCTCTTGGGCTTAAGGTAAGAGATTATTGATGAAGATATACCAATGACAAACATTCACATTTATGGACATTTCCAATTTGCCAGCATGTTAAGCACTTTGCATGATACTCCATTTAGGACTCAATACCCCATGTGAGAGAGAATATTTATGTCCCCATTTTATATAGGGGAAACTGAGGCACAGATGTGATGCTATATATACGAATTACCTTTTAACAAAAGAATGTCCTGGAATACCCTTTATTATTTATTTTAAATAAATATATGTCACTGAACACAAGATTTGCAAAGAGCCATGGTTGCAAATGAAGCTGTCATCCTGTGCCTACCCCTTCTTTTCACTGCCACTTTGCAGATGAACTGTCTACACTTGCAGACTCACTTGTTTGTGACTCTTTTCCCTCCTTACTCTCCTGCAGTTTTCATCTCCTCCCCACGACTCTCCAAAGGCAGAATGATAAGGGAAATAATGTTTCCATTAAAACAATAAGGGGGCCAGAAATTGCATCATTTCTTAATTAATTGGAAGCTGCCTCTCTCTTCTCTCCTAATCACATGCTTCTCTTTCATTTCCTGCTTGTGATGAGAATCTACACTCTTAAATGGAATCAATATAAAATTTGAGTTGGATGTTATCAACTTCCATCTGGGAGGGAAATGACATTAGTTCACTACACCAACTCAAACAAGAACTTCAAGGTTAGGAGGTTAACTTAGCTTATTCTCGATTTACTCCACACATCTTTATTGAGTAATGCTAAGTACTGGGCATAAATCAGTCAATAAGGGAGATGTGCTTTCTGTTCTTGTGGGGTCACATTAGCAGAGGAGACAGACTTTGTATCATTTAAGGATGCGGATGGAAAGTGTGTGTCTGTGCATTGTTTCACTTGATAGTAGTGAGATAGCAGTAGTTGTGGTTGTTATAGTAATAACTCACATTTACTGATGCTTACTATAGCCCAGCATTGTTCTACACACCTTTCAGGTATGAACTCCTTTAACAACTGGTCTAAATTACAATACTGGTCATATCACTTTCCTATGTCAGTGGTTCTTTGCAGATCCACATTAATGGGTACACGAGCTGGGCATATAAAGGACATTAGAATATCATAGAGCATTAAAACATTACTGGAAATAAAACTTGATGGGGAAAACCGTATTTACCAGAACTCTTTTCAGGGAGAAGATAGACAGTGGTTGGAAAAAATAGTTTATATAGCTGCTGGGCATGGAGGGTGAGAATCCTTGGTGGGGATATTTGAGTCACAAGAGTTACTCTCTAAAGTGCTTTCAAGAGAAGATGGGTCCTGTTAACTTCCACCTTTGTTTGTCTTTGTCAGATGGGTGGACATAATGCAAACAAAAATGGGTTGTTCTCCATAACTGACGAAAGACAGCATTGCCATTAATGATCCCCGCCAGTCCCTTATGCAATCCTCAAAGCTTCCTCTAAACATATGTTGGAGAGAACTCAAAAACTATGATTCAAACAAACACAATTTATCATCCCCCTAAATAATTTCCATTTTTTAGACATGCCCTTAACTTCAGAATTATGTCAAATAATTTCCTAGTTTACAAATCCTTCCTATCCTGGCATCTAACTCTCTTTCTATCCTTACCTGCTACCATTCTGCCTGTGTCTGCATGCATGCCTCCACTGTTGTCTCTCCAATTCTTTTTCTAAATATTTGCTTATCTGACTTCTCTATCAAGTATGAGTTCCAGAAATGCAGTAATTTGTCTTATTCATCTTTGTACTCCATTGCTAGTGTCCTGAATAATGCATATAGCTATAATAAATATTTGCTAAATAATTATTTTCCGCTGAAGGAAAAATCCTAGTAACTTATTTAGTAAGCCACACTACTACATCCAAGAAAACTGTATGCACAGATCAGACATCCAATAAATATTTGTTGCATGTCTATATGATCATCTGATCCCTTGTTCCTCTAAATAATTTTCATTTCCTCTAACAAGAACAAAATCATTTTCTTTTACTTTCTTTGGATAGTCTTTTTGCTTTCAGAAATCGTTTAGTTTTTCAAAACTCTGAAGTGTGTTCAAAAATGTGTTATTTATAGATTAATTGGCAAAACCATATAAATGCAATGACAGCAGCTCAATTTCTGGGTGCAGTCTTGTTTGGTTCATCACAATTTGACAAGTTGGCATGCTTGAGGTTAATGAGAAAATTCATTTTAACTGACATACGAGGCATTTAGGAGAGCAACAGTCACACTAATAAGGAATTGCATGTTACACAGGCTGCATAGTCTTTGCAATTTTTTCTCAAAAACAATACAATGAACGGTTTGCTTTGCTGAACTCTAGACAAGAAGAGAAAGAAAGGGCACTACCCAGGACTTCTAAAGAGAAACGGAATATCTTAATAACTTCAGGCAGGTGGTAGAAGTTCAAGGTGACAGCCCCAGTGGGCAAACATAGACCTTACCCCCTCAGTGGTGTGGAAGCATACAACAGAATTGAGTCATTTCTCTACATTACTCTGAAAATAATTGTTTACAGTCATACCAGGAACATGTCACTAGTCCTCATAAATATCCTTTTAAAATAAACTGACAACTCTGAATATAGAGAAGCAACCTTTTCCCCAAAGGCAGGTAGTAGAGACCCGAATAGCCTTAAAGTTTTGCAATGGGAAGGAAAAATTCCACAATCATTTCTAAATAAGTATTTCTTGGCACCTACTGTACGACAAGCACAGTACAAGATGCCAGGGAAACAACAGTGAATGGCAGGTATACTGTTACTGCCCTCAACGAGCAGATAGTCTAGTAGGAAGAGCTTGCAATTCCGGTAGGTTCAAGGTTAACCCATTCCTGGTGAGAAATTTTGCAGATCAGACAACAGCAAGTGACTGTTGTAAAGAAGACACAAATCTAGTTCTTTCTGAGTACACTGAACTCCTAACGAGTTCGATGAAGATCTTTGTGTTAACGTGGGTTGTTCCATAAGAAGCAGAAGAACAGAGCCAGCTTCTATTTTACGCACAAGGTCTAGTCATTTTCCTAATTTGGCAAGAGCTTTAATATAAATCCAACTTGTGCTTGTCATTAATGGTCTTGCTTACCACTTCTACCACCCGTGTGTGGACATACTTGGCAAAAAAAAAAAAAAAAAAAACCTGTCCTTGTAAAGGGCTTTGAGATCATTATATTTAAGTATTTAAGCATTAAGCAGTAATAATATCCAGTATTTGTATTGAGAGTCGGTTTACAATTTGCTTCCAAAGTGCATTATCTTAGTGGCTCTCAGCGCTGGCCATGCCTCAGAATTAACTGTACAGGTTGTTAAAATTGCCAATACCTAAACTCCAGACCAGCGTATTCTGATTCAGTATGTCAAGGATGGGAATTTTTTTTTTTTTTTAGGAATGGCTATTTTTTTGTGTGTGTGAGATGTGTGATTTTTTTCTTTTTTTTCTCGGAAGATTGGCCCTGAGCTAACATCTGTTGCCAATCTTCCTCCTTTTTTGCTTTTTTCTCCCCAAAGCCCCAGTAGATAGTTGTATGTCATAGTTGTGCATCCTTCTAGTTGCCCTATGTGGGACGCCGCCTCAGCATGGCTTGATGAGTGGAGTGTCAGTCCGCGCCCAGGATACGAACCCACAAACCCCAGGCTGTTGAAGCAGAGCAGGCGAACTTAACCACTAGGCCACCAGACCGCCCCCAGGATGGGATTTTTAAGCAGCTTCATGGATGATTTTGAATTGCAGTCAGGACTGAGAAGCATGGTTTTATGGAATTTGATTTTCCACGGTGTCCAAGGGGAACAGGCTTTACTAATACTCCCTTCACTCCTTTGTGTTTAGAATGTGTTTCCTGAGGCACCTCCTAGGGAAAGCCTTCCCTAACCACATCCCCCTCTCACCCACCACCACCCAGGCAGATCGAGATCACAAACAAGCACCTTCAACATACCTCTGATTTGTCATCCTATTGCACTGGGACTTGTTACTGTTGTTGCTGATTTGGCGCTCTCTCCTACTTGCTTGTGAGCTCCTTAAGGGCTTGGACTTATTCTCTGTTCACCCTTGTCTCTTAAGAATGCATTCCATTACTTGGACATGCTAGGATTAAAATTAATAATGACAGTAATAACACATTGTGCGCACTGTGTGCCAGGCATTGTCTCCAGCACTATATATGCATCAATTGATTTAATCTCCATGACAACTAGGTGAGGTAGGTACATACTGTTGTTAGCCTCATTTTACAGAGAAGGAAACTGGGGCGTAAAGAAGGTGAGTGACCTCACGTCACACTGTTGTTTAATGGGGGTGTTAATAGGACGTCCATATCACAGGATGAAGAAAATTATTTTCATTTTAAAGATGAGAAAATTGAAACTCCTTCAATCACATCTGTCCTTTTAAGTGTGGACCATTTACACTGTGGTTTAGCTACTTGCTCTTTATTACAGTAATATCTGGAGTTGGGGGGGATTCTTTGGGTTCAGTGTATCCTGTGTGTGATAGCTGTTCTACATTGTGTTATCATCTCTGTTAAAGCGGGGAGGCAGAAGATACAGCTGAACTGCCACACTGTATGTGCTTCCAGTTGAAAATGGATGATGTTAACGAGCAGTGCCAGCCATCTGTTGACATACTGATTTGCCAGTGAAAAAAATGGAGTGCATTTGTTCACATTTCCAGATTATTTAAAAATAAGGAGCAATGGGAGTTATTAAGTTGGGCAATCTGAGTTCTAAGTAGCATTTATACACTTTTTTTTTCCTGGATGCCTTCTTTAAAATTAAATTTTTAATAACCTCTAAGCCTTGCAGCCTTGAGGGAATAATTTCTTTCACAGTAGTTCAAAGGTTTAATTTCACAGTAAAGCTTTTGAAATATGGTATTATCCCTTTTGTTCTAGAAAATTACTGTTTAAAAAAATCATATTTCAAAGTAATGATTGTAATGACAAAAAGATATGAGACCCAACTTCAAAAGGGAAAAATGATAACCTCGCCTGTGATGTCCTCCAATGAGCCTTTCCCTTGTGGATTCTAATTTGTAACAGTTTGAGAATTTTTCGGAATTGCGCAGTGTCTGCCCAGTAATACAGTCCGGGCTGTGGTCTAGGAGTGAGGGGAGGAGTTGATATACACATGATGGAAGCCAGTAACTTTCTTATATAACTAAAATGTAATATATATTCGGTCCTGCTGTGTGTGTGTGTTTTCTGTAATGCTAGTTCTAAACAATGTTATCTTTGGAGATCTAACCATTTTCTTGGACATTAAAGTCAAGTGTGAAGTTGTGGATAAGACAGTGGGGATTGTCAAGTGTAGCAGAGCCGGACAGGGAAAGGGGAAGAGAACCACCTAATTAATACAGAGCACACAGCATGTGCTGGATACATTACATATTCTGGGCTTTATGTATGTTTTATCTGTTTTAATCTTCATAGTAGCTCTCTGAGATAAATACTCTTAGCCCCATTTTACTGATGTTAAGGCCTCATTCTACAAGAGACGATACTCACCTGGTCTGATATACTTTAAGAATCAAAAGCCATGCTGCAACTTCCATTTGGAGCTCCCCTGGCCTATTTATTACTTTTTAAGAATACTTAAAGGAATTTGTTAAATTGCAAATGAAATGGATTGAAGAAGAAAGCCTAATGGAATGAGAACTATATATGCAGGGTAGAATTAGAGCCATATATATTTAGGAGAAAAAAATACTCAGCTACTAAAGGATAAAAATGAATGGGAGTGTTATGTAGCAGTCAGGGACACTGGATGAGATCTCAAGATGCATGCATGTCATTTCCAAGGCTGTAAAATCTTGGACAAATCACTAAAACTCTCTTAGGCTCAATTTCTGCATCTGCAAAATGGGTGCAAAAAGATGTGAAAGGTTACCCTCAGGTGATAAAAAGAAAAAGGATGTGAAAAAGCTTTCAGAACTATCAACTCTCAGGCTAAATACACCCATAGCCATTCACCCTGTGGCTCTGCATGTGTATATATGTGATCATTGACTTTCAGGTCTTTCTAACACAATATTTATCATACTTCATTGCAATGATCTATTTAGATATTTTCCCCACAAACATACTCTAAGATCTTTAGTACAGAGATTATATTTTTTTCATTAGTGTATTTATCACATGTTATATACTCAGCCACCTGTTTGTGAAATTTAATACTACATTCCTATTTGTGCATTCATACATTCATTCAATTAGCATGCATATCTACTAAGTGCAAGCTAATTATTGAAATGGGGTCAATTTAATCTAGGAGCTTTCATGAAATAACATCTTGAATGACTTATGGGAATGAGGGTCATGATCCTAATATAAACTTTATTCCTGCTATTCCCTCTGTGCCCTTTAAACTTCGATAAATATTATAATAAGAGCTAACTTTTATTCAATGCATAATATTCGCCATGCTCTATGACAAGTACTCTCCATACATTATCTCACTAAAATCTCCCAATAAATAAAAAAAAGTACTATCATTATAAATATTTAGGAAAATGAAGCTTGGAGAGGTTAAGTAATTTGTTCAAGGCCATAATAGATATTGAGGACAAGATGCAAAACTCAGCCTCTCTGATTCATCCATTCAACAAATCTTTATTAAATTCTTACTATGTGTCAGATGCTATGCTACACAGTGCTCATATTTGTGGACTTACTGCCTAGCAGTAAAAGAAAGACTTAAAGCATACACATACTTGATTAATTGATTAATCAATTATATTTCTTACAAGTTTTCTTTAGATGTTTAAACTGGTAGCTACAGAATCTAAGCTCAAAATATTCTTATTATATTCTAAACATACAGAGAAATATTCTCCTTTCTCATAGGTACCTTATGGAGATGGGGAGGGTGGTGAACTGTCATTCTCTTCATGTTCATGGACTCATTTACCATAACTAATCTCCTGCTCAGTTCTGATATTTTCATCCAACAATTTAGATTCTCGTGTTTACATTCAGTTTTAAATGCCAGAGGACTATAGTGCATCAGCTGAAAAAAATGTGGTCGTTGGAAATGTATTCTCTCAAGTAGCCAAATGGCCCTGAGGTTGGTCTCCAACTACTTGTCAGGAATGAATGTCTTTGCTGGTGCAAGAACTAGGTCACCTAGATTGATATATTTCAACCTTGTAGCACCCTAACTTAGTTTGTTACATAATTCCTTGCCTGTGGACCAAGAGGCCCTGTTTGATAAATTTAAACATGAGTGGAAAAAAATTTCTGTGACCCATATTAGAAGAATGGGTGGCTGTGGTATGATAAAAATATATATATATATATTTATTTGGTTTTTGTCCTTGGTTCCTGGCAGAGTTATTAAAATCCTTGGAATTTCCTGTGTGAGGAGTCTTTTATTATTCATAACAAGCCCCCTTTGACCCTTTTTGAGTTTATGCTAATGAGGTGACTCTTGGTGGGCCCATAGATAGCTTCAAGATGGGGGTAGTTACAGAGGAACAAATCACATGATTAAAGGGTTAGAACTATCAGCTCCATCGCACCCCAACCTCTGGGGAAGAAGAGGGGCTAGAGATTGAATTCAATCACCAACGGCCAATGATTTAATCAATCCTGCCTATGTAATGAAACTTCCATAAAAACTCTGAAACAATGAGGTTTGAGGGAACCTCCAGGTTGATGAACATATGAGTGTGCTGGGTGAGTGGTGTGCCCAGAGAGGGGGCACAGAATGTCTGTGCACCACAACCCACCACTGCCTCACTGCCATAGCTCACCCTATGCATCTCTTCCATTTGGCTGGTCTGATTTGTATCCTTTATAAAAATCTGTAACTGTAAGTATAGTACTTTCCTGAGTTCTGTGAGTCATTCTAGAAAATTATCCAACCAGAGGGATGGTGGTGGGAACCCCTGAATTTGTAGTCAGCCAGGCAGAGTATAGGTAGCCTGGGGGCCCCATTTGCTGCTGACCTCTGAGGTAGAGGTAGTCTTGTGGGACTGAAACCTTAATCTGTGGTGTCTGCACAAACTCTGGGTAGTGTCAGAATTAAATCAAATTGTAGGACACCCAGTTAGTGTTAGAGAATGGGAGAACTGGTTGGTGTTGGAATGATACATTTGAGTTTGGAAAAAAACACACAGTGGTACTAGTTGAACTTGTATTTTCCAAAGGGCCATGACCTGACAAATTCTAATTCTGCCATTGAGAATTTGTGTGACCTTGGACAAGTTACTTAATTTATTGAAGCTTGTTTCCCCATCCATAAAACTGAAACATTCATAACAGGATTATTAAAAAATTAAATTAGTTACTGTAAATATATACTTTTTATCAATAGCTGACACCTAGTACGTGTTTAGTCATTTTTAATTTCACCCTCTCCTCTTCTTTTCCTTTCCCTCAATTTAAGTGCTAAAACAGACTACTTAGTAACAGCCCAGAAATCTAGTATGGTTCTAATTATACGTATTATACTTCAAAAATTCCAGTTATTTCTCTGACAATTGATGGCTCTCAGAATGTCTTGAACATCCACAAGTAGAATAAACAAAATAAAAATGTTATGTAAATTGCAAATTTCATATCTATTTTTCTGATTTTCTGGATGAGCATATTGCCCAAGGAATGAAGAGGCTCGGCTGATGTCACAGGTCTGTTTAGTGGCTGTGACAGCCTGTGGTCTTAATCTGTGACTCAGCTGGCCTATTTCTCCTGGCACAGTTTATAGCCCAGGGTAAGACCATGTGTCAGACCATGCCGCAGTTTGAGGTTAGAAAATATAGTCACCGCTTTAGACTATATGGCAATTAAAATGCAGAAGATAGTGCCAAAAACCGTACTGAATTCATTAACATTTATGACATCTTAGCTTTGGGATTTTTTTTCCAGGCAAGAGCCAGGAAGGAAGAGTTAGAACATTTGCTTCTATTAGGAGGTAGAGATACCTTTAAGGTTTAACCACTATAGTTCTAACAAAACCAGCTTCTCTGATAAGGCCGACCAGCCAGCTGCTGCGTGTTTTGCAATTTTCAATACACAGTTGTGCTTTCACACTTCAATAATTCATTTTCTAGCACTTAGAATCCAGAAACCTGCTTTTACTGATGTAGCTAAAATGCAAGAACAGAGTTTAATAACAAACATCTCCACTTATCTCATCTCATTCCCCAGTAAATTGTGTTGGAAAACATGTGTAAATAGTACCAAGCAAACAGGGCATTTACCGTCTCCTTTAGAGTGTGTTCTATTTGAATTCTAGATTTAGTGACTTTTATAGAAGATAACCACTTTCCATAACAAAAATGCAAAACTTTCTAAAATGAAAATCCTAATTCTCTCATTGAATCACAGCATCTTCAGACTTAAATTCAAATAGAACTAACATATATGAACCATCAAATTTGTCGTTGTAGTATTCTGAATGGTTTCAGCCTCTGTATGATGGATATTATCACTCTCATTTTATAGACAAGGTACCTTAGACTAGTATGGGTTAAATTATTTTCCTGAGGTTGGAGTTGAAATAGAGCTTAGAGAAATCCAAATAGGCTTTCATGCTTCCCATCATGAGGGATTAATTACTAACTTTACTCTTTAGGAAATAAGTATGAAGGTTAAAATTATCACTACACATTCCAGAAGTTACTTCCACTACCAGAAGACACAGTCTTAGGACATAGCCACAGTACATATTTCACATACGTTCTCATGTTCAAATATTGAGCAATGACTGGAACAAAATAACCCTCTAAAGAGGTCTTCTTTCCAATGATCTTAAATATATAAGAAAAATAAAACAAGTATCTGAGAACGTATCAGGTGTTCTTCAAGTCCATGGGTGCCATACCATCATCACAGATATTTTGTTTTTCAAAGAATTGAAGATGACTTACTGAGTAATTTATTTAATGATATTTAGATACCATAAGCGACAATGATAATTCAGTTTGATTGGCTGCCAACGTAGCTCTAAAGTAATCCAGATGGAGCTACTGCTGAGTGAAGAAATTAAGACCATCATCTATGTAAGCTTGAACTCTGAAGGCCACCAATATTTAACAGGGCTATGACAAACACTTCATCAATGTGTCCCCAATGATTTAAAGGTGATGTTAAGGTGCAAGGGCTATCTTATGAATATCAAGAATGTTATTCATGATGCAGCCTTTGCAAATGATGACTTACTTGGTTAATGCAAATAACAATTGCAATAATAACAGCTAACAATTATTAAGCTCCCTCTTTGTGCTAGACACTGATAGCTAACTTGCATATTTTACCTCCAGATCTCATATAAACGTTGGCAAGCTCTTTTGTAGCCTCACAATTTCACAGATAAGGAAACTAGAGCTCAGAAAAGTGAAGTAGCTTTTAAGTAACATTGGCAAGGTCTGTCATTCTCACAATTTCACAGATGAGAAAACTAGAGCTCAGAAAAGTCAAGACACTCAGCTAGTAAGGACCTGAGCTAGGACTCATACCCAAGTGTTTTGACACCAAAGGCAGGGCTTCATTCCTTACTGCCACTTTTGAATACGTGAGATCAGAGCAAACTTCAGCATGATAAAGGATTGCCATTCATCCTTAACCAACCAGAGCTCTTCATTGGATGTTCAACAGATTAAAAACCTAAAATATGGACTGTGGCATCAATGGCAATCTGACCACGAAAGTTTCATGCTCCCATTTCATGGTGTAGAGTTGTTAGCCAGACACACACTATATTTCTTGGCCCCCTTGAATGTAGGTAGAACAGTGTCTCTGAGTTCTGACCAAGTAACATGGATGGAAGAGATGTACAACACTTCCAGGCATGGTCTGTAAAAATCTCCTGAGTGATGCTTCATTGTTTCTCTTTTCTTCATGCTAGCTGGCTGTCAAAATCTGGGCTGATCAGAGAAGCCAAATGTTGAAGGGGCCAATCTCTATCAGCTAGATCCCTCAAGCACAGTAACCCTCTATTTCCTCCTTCTGCTGATTGGTCTCTAGGTGAAGGAGAAATAACTTCTATTGTATCAAACCACTGAGACTTGGAAGTTTCTCTCTTAGAGTAGTTAGTGATAACTAATACAGATTATGGGATATGCATAATATTTCCAGTAATGTGGTCAACTGGATCTACGCAGTTCAAATCAACCTGGAAGAGCAAAATATTATGACAGCATTAATTCCATTTCTCTTTTAGAAAATAATTTTAAACTTTGGTCAACAGTCTAAAGACAGGAGAAGCATTACCTTGGAATGCTGAATGGCTATACATTTGGCTACTGCTTCACAGAACCATTAATTAGAAAGCCTCTAGTTTTTAACCACAACTTAAGGACAAAAAGCAGAAGTAGAGTCTGTTTTGGGGATTGGAAATGAAGTAAAATGTCAAAAGGAAATGACATTATGTCATAATGAGACTATGTTGTCTTCAGCAACAAAAAAACAGGCAGATTTTGAGTAAGACCTGAGAAGTCAAAGTTAACTATACAGTTGAGTCTCTGTCTGTCTCTGCCTCTGCTTCTTTGTATCTCTCTTTTCTCTTTCTCTCTCTCACCATCTTGAATACAGATTAAACACATTAACCTTGATAAGAATAATACCTACAATCTATTGTGAACCTTTTGCTACATAATTTACATATTATTATCACAGTAACACTCAAAATAGCATTATAAAGTAAGCATTATCCTAGCCATTCTATAATTAGGGAAACGGACTCAGAAAGATTACACAAAACGGCCATGGTCACATCGCAGATACAAATGGGAAATGGGACAGGTCTCCCTAGTTATCTTCCTCCACCCACAACACTTCAGGCTTCCATCTCCAAAAACCTGATGACTCTACTCTCAGTATTTTCACCTGTGACTGTCTAACTGGCAAAACTAATAATGTTTATCAAACTGCCCATTGATTAGCCACTCTGCAGAATTTGACTTGGCTGGCCAATCCCTCTATTGGCTTGCACAACACCACCACATTCTTGTTCTCTACCTAACTGTAGCTAATCCTGGGCTTCCTTCATTCTGTCCTGCCCTAAAAGACTTGATCCACTGCTCTACTTTCTGGGAAAGTTTCAGTTTTTCAGTTCCCCAGACAGTTTCTCAACACTTGGAATATTTTTCCCCCAGTGGAGTGTCGTCATTGAATTTATGTTCGGGGCTCATATATTCTTAGAGAATGCATTCTATTCTTTATGTAAGTCTGTATTTTATGTCACACACTTATGCAAAGGACATGTTCTGTATAAATCTTACAAATGAAAATGTGAATGTGAACATGCAAATCTGGTAACAACTGCGAATTGAGATATAAACAGAGGAGTCAAACACATGAAACATTTCTTCAAGGCAGGAAAAATAGATCAAGGGAGACAGAAAAAGATTTGCTTCAGTGCTTGGGACCTTGTTTTCTGACAAACTCAAGAAATACAAACAACAATATTGACTTTGTAAGGTCAAAGTTACTGAGTTTTAAACAAAATGACTGCAGTGGAAGGAATATTGTTTGATGTGCATCAAAAAAGGAAAAACATATCCTTCAGAAAAAAGCTGGAGCTTGTCAGTCATTAGCATTTTAATCCTTAGACATGTAAAAGTATTTATTATGGAAAAGGATTCTCCAGGGTTATAGGAAAAGGCAACTAGCATTTATCAAGAGCCTACAATGTTTCAGGAATTTTACTAGATTAATTTATTTAATCATCACAAAATCCCTTTGAGGAGAACTATATGTATTTTGCTTTTGTTTTTTCATTTTAAAGCTCAGAAAGTTTTGGCTGAGGAGTTAGGTGATCTGCCCAAAGTCTTAAAGTTGATGAAAGGCAGGGCCGTGATTTGAAATTAAGTCTACCTAATATGGTCAAACATTATTTCAAATAAAATCAGTCTTCAACATTTAGCCTTCAAGGGCTGTATTTATGAAACTGATCATCTGCAATTTTATAGGATACAACCTCACAATCCTGCTGATGGACACTATAAATGCCTAGATTTAAGATGTGTTGACTTTGTCATTCTTCCCTGTGATATTCCTATTCCCAAACCAAACTCTGAAAACTTCTCCATCCCTGGATCCTCTATTACTAAATAATTTAGTTTTTACCATTAATTTGCATCCAAATGATTTATGATTTCCAATGGCATCATATAACCTTCAAAATAATGAGAGTAGAGAGTAGGATTAGAACATGGCAGGTGGGGTCGGACTGCCTGGGTGAAAACCCTGGCTTAGTCACTTGCTCTGTGACCTTGAACAAGTTACTGCATCTTTTGGTGCTACAGTTTCAAGACCTGTAAAATGGGGATAATCATAGTTCCTAACTCATAGAGCTGTTGTGAGAATCTAATAACCATATAAGCTATATGTTTATAAGCAACATTAGCCCACTTACAGTAGGTGTTCAGCAAAGGTTAATTATTCTTATTACCTCTTCCAGCCTTTTCCATTACCTTCTCTATGCACAAACAGTATACCCCTGACCTACAAAATTACTTACGGATCACTGCAGACTCTGAGTTCTATGACACCTCTATGCCTTTGCACGAGTTGTTTCCTCTGCCTTAAAAATTCTCTCTGCACTTTGGAGGCCTTGGCAGGCTTACTTTTCCATGAGAACCAAGATCTGTCCTCGCCTCATCTAGGAGGATTTCCTTGATTGTTCTTGGCATGATTAATTGCTCTAACTCCCACAGTTTCCAGGTACTCCTCTATTAGAATATTTGCAATTATTAAAAATGCTCAATTACACATTTATTTTCACTCCTAAGCAAAGATTTTTAAGATGGCAAGGACAAAATCATATTAATTTCTATACCTTCAACAAGTAGTGTCCTCATGGTGGACGCCCAATAAACAAATTTATGTTGAATGAATGAACGAATGAAGGGGAATGGCAATTTATTTAAAACAATGTACGTGCTGTTTTCACGCTAAATGGGATCTTCACTATTATGTTTTGTTGGGGATTCTTGCAAAAGATCTGCTTTTCATGTGATACAATATGATTAATTATTTTAATATGTTAGCAATTAACCCTTTGGATATGGTCTGGATCCTATTCTATAACCAAGCATGCTATAATGGGTTTTCAGGATATTTGAAACAGAGTTGTGAAAAGTAAGTCACATTTTTTTGTGAAGAATAAAATTCTTATTTTTGAGGATGAAGGGTGAAAGGGAAAGAAAAAAAGCCAAAAGCTTCTTTATTAAGTGTCACATCTGCTCTCTGGCCCTTTCACATTGACCCTCTCATTTCTCATTCAATTTTTAGGTAAGGTTAGGTTGCAGCCAAAGTAACTATATCACAAAGTAATAGGAATGTTTTCCAAGTTTCGTTTTTGCAATATTTTGCAAATGTTATGCTAGTGTCTTTGTGTGTATACTTTTGTGTGTTAAGTCAGGTTTTCTGAGGTGTAATTTACATACTGTAAAATTCCTATATGCTTTCTATCACTGTCCCCCATAAATAGGGTGACCATACATCTCAGTTCGTCTAGTGTTTCAGGTAGGTCTCCCTGAGCAGCAGACTTGGAAATGGATGATGGACATCAGAGCGAAGGATGTTGATTAGAGAGTACACTGGTGATTCACACTGGTGGAAGCCAGGGGAAAGGAGCAGCACTAGGCAGAAGGAAAGCAGGGGCTGCAAAGCAGTCTCAGTGCAGGCCACAGCCAATCCTGAGGGGAGCTTTGAAGCTGGGATGACCCTACAGAGTTGTCCTGAGTTGAGTTGAAGGGGTTGATCCCTTATACACCCTGCCTACCAACACACACACACACACACACACACACACACACACACACACACGGGGCTGGTCACTGGGATAAGAGCTGCTCTGAAAAAGGGATGTGACATTAGGTAAGTTGACTCTCCTCAGCTGATCCATCTCCCTTAAGGGGGATATGAGCAGCATATCACAGTATCCACCATGCCTGATTGTTCCTGGTTTATGCCTGTTTTCCCAATGTAATTATTGATGCTGCTCCCTTTAACACTCAAAATTATCCTAATTTGAGCCACAAATTATATTATTGCCCTATCCTTAAATCATGTTCCCTGGCCATTATAGACCTGGCGAAAGTTGAGGAGAGGTTAGACAGGAAGAGGAAAAAGTATGAAGGATAGTCCAACATGAGAGGAAGGAAAGGCTGAAATCTAGCCGCTTTTAATCATGGGGAAGGATAGGCAAGAAAAGAGACACCGAAAGGTTGAAGAGGAGTGTGTCCTCACTTTCTCCCTCTCAGTGTGGCATCTAGGGGAGCAGAGAGTAATAGAAATGTCCAGAGAGATATGGGGTCTGGGGATGCCTGAGAATATCAGAGAGCTACTTCCATAGGTATCTTGTAGCCTCAAACCTCTAGGCTTCAAGTGTCTAGAAGAAGCTCTGTGTGTGGCATCCTAGAGATGGCACAGAATTACAGCATGAAGCAACAGCAATGTGGGATGTAGCTAGACAGGTGGGCTGTGGCAGCTCTATTGGATCCCACAGCATGGAGTGAGGTGTGCAGAAAGATGGGAATCTTTGCATTCTCTGACATAGGGATACCAGAATGCTAATAGACATATGAAGATCCCCAGTGGGAGCAAGGGGACTTCATAGGCTCTCACTCCACTAGCATTTGTTATCACACTGAGGGAGTAGACCAGTTAAACCACTCTGCAGAAGAGACCAAGGAGGATGCAGAAAATATAGTGGAGTCCAAGATCTCTTTTTCCCTGCCCCACCAAAGGCAATATTAAATGTATCTCACTATTTACACACCATTATTGTGAGACAATGACTCTTCCTATTCCTGTTGGCTGGATATTCTTCCATGTCGGATGGAGCTCTGTTACTGTAATATTCCTGTACTCTATCCACACCCTCACTTACACCTATTGTGGCTTAACTGAACCGAGTATGGAAGGAGAAATTGGTTCGTGTAGCAGAGCCCTTCCCTCCTTCTTTTGGCAGTGAGCTACTTGCTGGCCACATTCATGGCCAGACCAGAGTCTCTCTGTGAGTCAGTCAGTCCATCTCTGTTCAATATTAGAAAGATCACTTGCCCATAGATATTAGTCACATTCTTAAAAATCCACTTCATCAGTAGTAAAAGCGATACCATGTTTCGATGATTCCGAGACTCATATCCTTTTCATATTTTAACATTTGTGAAATTGGGGTGTATCTTGCAACCAATAACATTTGATGGTTACTGTGACTAGGTGGCAGTCATGACAGGGGTGATTGCCTACACACTTGCTAATATTAAAGGTGCCAGTATCAAAATTTGCAGAATGGATATCAGAAACGTTGGAGAAAATCCTGAAGATTGTTTCTAAGCCTGAGGAACCAAATAATGAGGAGTTAGATCAGATATGTTTAGAAACATTCTTGAAGCAGGGATCAAATTTAGGCTAGTTTCACTTCACCGAAAAGCCGGAGCTTAAAAGTCCAGCACCAACAGCTTCCATAATGTTTTTAATAGACTAAAAATGCAGCATCACCAAGACTTCTGATAGGACATAGGACAACACTGTGCAGAAAAAGCTAAGAAATTGACCCATGTGAGTGAAAAAAAATCAATCTCTGAATACAGAGAAGCTTTAGGAAAACCTTCAGCAGTTTATTTGGTTCACATTTTCCTTTTTATGTTTGCATAATACTGATGCATGACAAAAATATAAGAACAATTAAGTCTGAATTTCTTTCGATAAGTATAAAAAAGAAATTATAAGAACGCATATTGTCAAACGAATTAGCAGTGTTTTTATCTTTCTAAAATATATAAAATAATGGTGTGTCATAACAATGGTGCATTTCCTTGGATTCAAAGAAATGTGGTGTTTTGGTAATTTCATTTACTCCTTTGCTTTTTTTCTCCTTTGGTTCAAACGTTGAGGGGTGAAGAATGATACTGTTTATAGAATTCTTTCAAACACTTCAATGCCATTCTTGAGGTGGAAAAGAGGGAGATAGAACTCTTTAGACTGAACTTTTATACAAAAGTGAAAGTGACTGTTTTAAATGAAAGGAGACTGTTTAAACCTGAAGAAACTCAGGTATGTCCAATTAACAAACTTAAGCTGTCATACTACCCAATAGTTTCACGAGGTTCACAAAAGAAACATTAGATTAGTTATAAGAAATGGAGAAGCTATGCTTAATTCATGAATTTTAATCATATTCAGTAAATATACCACCTGGTTACACCAACAATGGTTGGAGATAAGGACAAAGCAACTTAAAGTTGTTGAGTAACCTGCCCAAGATCACACAGGTTGTGCGATGAAGCTAAGGGTTGAACCCAGGTCATTCCATTCCAAAGACCTTTCTCTTCCCAACATACCATACTATCCTTCCTTTCTACACATTGTGCTATTATTGTGTGGAGTTTAACTCTGTCTCAACGTGACAATCTTTACTTTGGGGCTACCTGAAGTAGGTAGCGTCAGGGAAAGGACCAATGAAACCAAAATGTCCTGGAAGGCATTTATTTTTGGATTCAATAATTTAAACTTTTAGGGTATAAGTGAATATATACATCTGAAACTATGAAGAGAAAGTAAAAAGGGAAGGTCCCTCAATGCACTCTTGAAATAAATCCGTGGTTAACAAGGCTCAGGTTTGAAACTAATGAATATTTAATTAAATGTTTGACTTCATCAAGGAGACTTAGTAAATTACTGTCAAAAGTGCTCTGCCTATTAACATCCTTTCCAGCTCATGAATGTACCTAGAGCTAAAGTGCAGACAAGATGATCAAGATCAAGGATGTTGAGCTGTCAAGGTCTTTAGAGATCACCTCATCTGGTACTTTCCAACATGTGTTCTGCTCAACACAGTTCCCAGATACTGTCTAAGAACAGGGATCCTTTTATCAAATGAGCTGACGGGGTAATCACCTGGGAGATTCACGTGGCCCATCAGGCTACAAAAGACTCCAAAAAAATCCTACAATTAAAAAACAAAAATATGAAATCTACTTAACTCCCAGCTTTTCTTAAAACTGATTTGGCTATTTAAAAATGGTCTTTGTGTATTTTATTAGGTGGCTCTTGTAATACATTTTGAAAAATGCTGATTTAATATAAATAACACATCATTTTTGGTCATTTTAAGGGGAAAGAAGCCCAAAAAGGTTGAGTAACCTAGCCCAGACTATCTAAGGAACTGATAGAGCCGCTGGATCCACTGACCCAGCCGCATGGTTTTTCCGATTACAGAGACCTCAGAACCAACGTTTGAGCAGGCTTCTCATGTGAACCGTCAGATTTAATAGTCTTTAGCAAGCCCACAGGTTTCATATTTTTCTTTCTTGTTTTAACATATACCTGAGGGACTGGGTTCCTTTTCTACAATTCTGCAAAGCCTCAGCTTCATTTCATTTGAACATTTAATCAAATCTTGCTTCGTAGCCCTCCCCTACTCATTCCCTAGAGCTGCTAATTGCTTTATATACATCTCTACCTGGAATATTCTTAATTGTGAGAGGGTTTGAACGGATACGGGGGGTTAAATTTGATTTACAAAAATCTCTTAAGTGGTCTTCATTGCCTTCAGTGGAAAGTATCCTTATTTCTTTTCTGTTTGAAGAGGTGTTAATTAAATACTTTCAGTTAATTTAAAATTAACAGTGGATATAATTTGATGTCTCCCTATTGAATCGGCAAGTTCTAAGTGAAAACTCTCTGGTCAGGAAGATTCCTCTTTTAGGTGTGGTCAATCTAAGTGAATAGACGATTTCTGAGAATGAATCATCTGCTCTCCTATAATTATATTTTGTGGAAAGGAAATTTCCAAACAGAACCCAGTCCACTTTGAAATGGAAAGAGAACAGGCTATCTAGATCTATGGAACCTATCCACAAGTCCAATAGGGCCACTGGCTTTCAGGGAGCATGTCATCTGAGAGCACATCTGACAGTTGCACAAAATGGTAACAGCTAGAAATCCTTGGAGATCGTTATCCCATTCCCTCACTGTGAAGGCAAGAAGACTGAAACCTATAGAGGAGAGTGATGAGCCCAGGATCACCCAGTATATTAGCACCCATGTTTGAAATCTGAACAGTTGCCCTTACATTACATCCCACAAAGACTTTTATAAGTGTCACAAACTTGTGGCTCACCCATTTTTAGTTGTAACAGTCTTATGGAGGCAACAATCATTGCAGCACTATGAATTTCAAAGTGTGGCATACCAAACTCTTCTTGCTTCTGTTTTCCTGATGTATTTAGTTTTCTACTGTTGCATAACACATTACCACAAGCCTCACAGCTTAAAACAATACACAGTTATTATTTCACCGCTGCTGTGGGTCAGGAGTCCAGGCTCAGCTCTTCTGCATCCTCTGCACAAGGTCTCACAAAACTGCACTCAAGATGTCAGCCAGGCAATCTTCCTTTCTGGAGCTTAGGGTCCCATTCCAAGCTCACATAGTTGTTGACAGAATTCGATTTCTTGACATTATATGGCTGTGGTCTCCATTTTCTTGCTGGCCATCAACTCTTGGTATGTAGAAGTTGTTCACAGTTCCTTGCCATATGGCCCTCTCACAATATGGCAGTTTACTTCTTCAAGGCCAGTAGGAAAACCTTTCCCATACCTCTTTTAAGTGTTCACCTGATTAGGTCAGGACCACCCAGGATAATCTCCCTTTTGATTAACGCAAAGTCAACTGATTAGATACCTTAATTACAACTGCAAAATCCTTTCATTTTTGCCATATAACATAACCAGATCACGAAGTGACATCCATTATGTTCATAGGTCCTACTGCATTCAAGGGGAGGGAATTACCTGTTCATTAGGCAGGTGGGAATCTTGGGACTCAATCTCAGAATTCTATTTACTGTACCAGACTAGCTTCATTTCCTTCCAGAGGCAGATTTATGAAGAAGTTTATGCTGCTTAAATTTTAGGTATTTTCACTTGCGTGGGCTACTATGAAAGCTGGAAACGGCTGGGAGTTACAGAGTGTTCTAGGCACATAGAAAAAAAAGTAAGTTTTGATAAGGAAGTATTTTCATTTAAGCATTTCTATATAAGCATTTCTGATTCAGGGAGAAAGGGACCTAAATTTCCAAGGATCCAGTTAATTTGTTGTGATTTATTTTTTCCTTCTAAATAAATATGCACTGTCTTACCTAATTGCGTACGTGTTTTCCTGCAAGAGGGCTCCTCCACTTTTGTAAGCTTCATGTCTCAAAACACATGGCCCTGCCACTGCCTCCTGACACTCACCAGGATTTTGAGACAAATTCCTGGAATTACAGGCTGTCTTAGAGCTCACCAGGATTTGTCAAGTTGACAGTTTTTACATAAGCTGTTTCCACCCCATAGAAGCCCTAGGGTCTCTTTTCTGCTTGGCTGTCTCCTATCATCTTCAAGAACCAAAAAATGGGGTCTCACCTCTCCTGGTTTGGGGGCCCCACTCCAGTGCTTATCTCTGTCGTACCACACAGTCTTTGATCTACCTTTCCTTTTCTATCCTGTCTCTCCATCGCCACCATTTCAACCTTCACTCTCCACCTCACCCAAGTCTGCCCTTGAGGAGGGAAGAGTAGGTTTCCCTTCCTAATTCCTCAGTGCTTAGTCCACACTAGGCGCATAACCATTATTTTTTTAAATAAATAAAGAATGATTGGAATGAATGGATAAATTTCAAATAGAGAGAAAGAAGTTGATGGCATTGGTTTTGATGGCAAAACTCATTTAATTTTGTTCAAAATTAAGTTTCTCTTTTATACTATTGCTTAAATGATTACTTTTTTACATTAATGTTTTTGTTCTCAGAACCATAAAATGCAAGGGCCCTGGGCCTAGTGCATGTTAGAATAAGGTAAACCTGGGCTTGGATTCTAGCTGGGAGGGCTTGGGAAAATGACGGGTTCTGTCTGAGACTTGGTTTCCTCATCTGTAAAATAGACTTAATTTCAATCTCAGTGTTGTTATGAGGACTGAGTGAGATGATATATATGAAAGTGTCTAGTAGATTGCCTGGTAGATAGTTGGTGTCCAGTAAATACTCAAATTAAACAAAATCAAAACAATGACAACAAAAAACAAACAAACAAGTAAAACCCATCCTAGGCACCAGGTAGAACAATTAAAATTACTTCCATTGTATAGCTGAGGCTCAGAGACTTTAAGTATTGGAGAAGAAACGATGTGAGTGGATGAACTTAAACAAACTACTTAATCTCTCTGAGCCTCGATTTCCCCATCAGAAAAGCAAGGATAGAAATTGATAATGCTTAGATTACTGTGAGGATAAACTGAAATAGCATGTGCAAGAGTGGCTGGACAGTACATAGCACAGAGTGAAAAAACAAGAAAAGAAAAGGAAGCAAAAACAAAAAGGCAAAGGAGAAAAAGGGAAGAAAACTACTCTGGGAATCAGAAAAGTAATTTTTTTTCCATTTTGCGATTGCAAAATGTGAGGCTTGGAATACACAAATATCATGTCCAGCATCACCCAGTTTGATGCTAACAAAATGGAACTGGATTCAATTCTCCTTGCATCAAGTCTAGGCTGTTTCTACTGCCCAACTCATCAGTGGCTCCTCACCAAATGCATATCCCGTGAGGCATTATTCCTAGCTGCCCTACAGAGAGTATGTCAGTGTTATGAGCGAATCTGTATTCTAGGCACACAGAGTAACTTGGTTCACAAATCCCATATTGGAATTCCAGATTGAGGGGATGCTAGGTTGTGTAGAGAGGCCCGTAGGTCACTACCAGCCAGTAATTGACTTTTAAAATATTCCCCTGTAGAGAAAGGAATTCAATTTAATAAAGATAGTCGGAAAAAATAAAGACTATGGCATGGTAACCAAGAGGTCAAATTCTGAAGTCAGACTGGCAAGGCTATGAGTCTGAGTCTACCACCACCTTGGGCAAATCAAGTAAATTTCTTTTCTGTAAAATGGAGATAATAATTTCTACCTCTTGAGATTGTTGTGCAGATTAAATGACATAATACGTGTAAAGTTCTCAGGACAGTGTCTGGAATAGCTCTCCATTAATGTTAACTACAGAGGAGCCCCAGCACACCTGTGTAAAGGCTCCATCCCTATGCAACCTCATACAGGTGCTCCCGGGATTGTGGAATACTCTACCTCGGCCCGCACCTAAAATGGACTAGAATTTGTATTGCAGCATTGCATTTATAAACAATTCTGTTGGAATTATTTGCTTATTTGTCACAAGTGTACAGTTTGATAAATTTTTACAATTAAACACACACATGTAATGAGCACCCAAATCAAGACCCAGAACATTACTAGCACCCCAGACACCCCTTGTGTTCCCTTCCGGTAACTATTCCACCCTCCTCCAGGAGAAGCTTTGATCCTGAATTCCAACAACATCAACTAGGTTTGCTTGCTTTGAATTTAATATAAAATGGATTCTTACAGCGTGTACTCTATGTTATCTAGATCACACGTTCAAAAATGAGGACTTCTAGTAGAAAAAAATGAAAATGCTTTTTCCTTTTTTTTTTTTTTTTGCCAAGAATCACTCAAAAGGCAATGTGAATAAAACCAGTGATCTTTTACTCATATAAACTACCATTCGCTTCAGGCAATGAGAGTTTGTAAGGTTGGGCTACAATAACACTTTGTTCATGGGAAGAGCACCTAGGGTCTTAGATGAGAGGGGATAAAGACTAGACTGTCTCTCTACTTTGCCTATCCTTGGTATATACCGACTGTGGGTTGTCTCATAGAATCCTTGCAGGGAAATAATGCACAGAGGAATCTTAGTAGCGTAGAAGATGGGCCGTGCAGGCAGCATGAAAAGTTAGATTCCAAGACCATCCATCAAGCTGCACAGGGCTTGGACCAGTCTTAGGTACTATCTCAGGCAAATGAAAACTGTACGTAAAATCTGCCCCAAAGGCTGAAACTTTTAATTTGGATTTCCTCCTTAAGTGCTTGGGTTATCTTCCATTAAAAAAATTATAACAACAACAAAAATATTACGTGGAAACACCATATATATATGGTGTATATATATATACACACGAACATTTAAGTAAACACACAGAACACATTCCTGTCCCCAAAACACCCAAACGTGCCATTGTTAATAGTTTAGAGTAGTGCCGTCCAGTAGAACAACATGTCACCTAAGAAGTTTCAAATGTTTTAGTAGTCACATTAAAACAAGTAAAAAGAAAAATGTGAATTTATTTTTAATAATATATTTTATTTAACCCAATATATTTGAAATATTTCAATCTGTAATCAACAAGAAAATTAATGAGAATATTTTACATTCTTTTTTTGTATACGTCTTGTTTTTGTATACAAGTCTTTATATAAAAGTTTTGTACACTAAGTCTTCCAAATCAGGTGTTTATTCACACTTAAAGCATATCTTATTTTAGACTAGCCACAATTAAGTGCTCAGTAGCCACAGGTGGCTAATAGCTACCATATTGGACAATAAGAATAATTTTAAAAGAAAGTATTAAAAATTGAGTTTAAAGCTAGTTACATCATTTTAAGAACACCTTGCATATTACCTGTTTTATTATAGAATAATTTTAAGTTTACAGAGAAGTTGGAAAGATAGTATAGTTTCTGTATACCCTGCACCCAGCCTCCCCTACTGTTAACATCTTATATTAATATGGCACATTTGTCACAATCAATGAACCAATATTGATTCACTTGAATTAACTAAACTCCACACTTTATTCAGAGTTTATTAGTTTTTCTTAATGTGCTTTTCCTGTTCTAGAATTCCATTCACGATACCATGTTACATTTAGTTGTCATGTCTCCTTAGGCTCCTCTGGGCTGTGACAGTTTCCCAGATTGTCCATTGTGACCTTGACAGTTTTGAAGACTACTAGTCAGGTATTTTATAGAATGTTCCTCGATTTAGGTTTGCATGAGGTTTTTCTGTGCTTATGGGTTTGGGGCAGGAAGACCCCCACAAGTGAAGTGCCATTCTCAGCAAATATCAAGGGTACATGTGATCAACACGTGACTTATCACTGATGATGTCAACCTTAATCAACTACCTAAAGGGGTATTTGCCAGGATCCTCCACTGTAAAGGTATTTTTCCTCCTTTTGATACTATACTCTTTGAAAGCAAGTCACTAAGCATAGTCCATAATTAGGGAGTAGAGAGGCAAGTATTTACATTAATTATTTGAAAGTCCTGTATGGGAGATTCAACTCTTCTCCCCTATTTATTTTTTATTCTCTTATTTACTTAAATCAGTGTGGGCTTTATTTTGTACTTGGGGGTACAAGTCAATATTACATTATTTATTTTGTTAGTCACATTGTTCCAGCTTGACATTAGAGGCTCTTTCAGCTGGTTTCTGTGTCCTTTTGGCATATACTCATCATTTTGAGTTTGAGCAATTCCTTAGTTTCTGGCATTACAAGATGCTCCAGGTTTATCTTGTATATTCCATGACCCAGCTCTAAAATCAGCCATTTATCCAAGAAGTTTTGGTATGTTCTTTTGGAGAATGGTATTTGAAACTGAGATCTGGGCACTGGATCATATTATCTTTTGATGGAAGAGTTCTGCCATCTTCTATAAATGTATAGACTATTGTACAATTTGATGAATTCAATATTTCAGGTTAAGCTTTCTGACTTGCATCTTTCAAACCAATCTCTCAATCCCACAGCAGCTGTGGGCTGAGAAAGACTAGCTTTACGTTAGTCTTTCACACTGAACCTCCCGTTGTTCAAATGAAGACTGCCAGATGTTCTCATGTGTGCCTTAACACCTGACTGAAGACCTTCTCTGAAGCAATGAGAAGAATTGATAGAGAATTGAAAATGGAGAGCCTTCTGGGGAACATTTCCCGTTAAAACATCATTTCATGGATTTATCTATCCTTGTGGATTGGCTATTTGTTAGAATGTTTTGCTTGAACTCGAAAAGAACTAGCTCTGGAGACCTGCACAACCATAAAGCAGCAACAACCACAACCACAGTTTATTCGGTGCCACTTCTCAGGCACGGGGCTAATTAATATGCACTATGATCTCATTTAATCCTTAAAACAGCGCCAGGCATGGGTGTTCTTTGCTATCACTATTATTTCCACTTTACAGTTGAGGAAACTGAACGTGAAAGTCCCAGAAAATGCAATCAACATAAACAGCTGGAAATTCAACCACAACTCATCCATGTAAAGACTTATGAAGAGAGGGTGTGCTCATTGGGAAATTCTCTAAGTCATGTGGTAGAATAAGAAAATTTACATTTACTTTGCAATTCAATTTTTTATATAGATACTGATATAAATATGCAGATTTGGTTCGTAATAGAACTGTACCAAAAGATTTCCACTAATAAATGAATATTTCCCGTGGTATGCTTCTCTTTTCAATTTTAGTTTAGAAAGCAGCACTGCAGAATGGGAACCAGAGGGATCTTGATTCAAGTCCTGACTCTGCCATTTGTTAATGATTTCAAGAAAGTTTCTTAAATGTCCTGTGCCTCAGTTTCCTCACTGGAAAAATGAAAATAATAGAGGCTTGTTACGGAGACTAAATGAGATAGCACACGCAAAGGACCGGACCCACAGTTAATCCCACTATTTTGCAATGATATGTCTGACCACAACATGATAACCCGCAGTGTATAATGACAGAGCACACAGCACAGATTGTTGAGTTAAAAGTGGCTTAGATGCACGATGTCACGTGATTCTCACTGAAATCCTTTGAGGTGTGTATTACTGTTATAGTTAACAAGTAATGAGAAAAAGACATAGAGATGCAAAGAAGTTTATCAGAGACAGTGTGGGGAAAGTCAGAATTTGAACCCGGTATTGTCTTAAGCCATGGCATGCATTTTAATCCGTCCGCTATACTAATTTCCATTGCGAGCTCCACACACAACAGGAAAAATTCTGACCTGTTCACACTGTATCCTTACTGTTCTGCTTAATGCATAATGATGCACATTAGGTTCAATAAATAACTGATGGATGAGGGAATGAGAACTAATTTTATTTTTCTCTCTCTGGGACTAAATAAAATTTAGCCAAATTAGGAATTCCTTAATCCTGATGCCCAGCTTTATTCCCTTTTCTTCCTTGCCTGCAAAAATGATTTTGTAACAAGCCTGAAACACTCATTGCTCATTCTTTTGTGTGAAAATTGCATAAGCAGTCTCCAGATCCATCCAACTTATAATAAAAACGGTAAATGACAAGTCTATTATTAAAGTTTTGATTCGTACTGTTAGCCAAGGTCCAAAGAGGGTTTTTGTTCCACAGTTTTGAAAAACCAAAGAGGCAAATTTCATGTAGGTTTCTATGCATTTGCCACAGATGAATGACTGACACTTCAGATTGTCAAAATGTCGAATTCCTTCAAAGACTTCCAAACAAGATGGAATAGGGGTGACTGCTTTTCATGGTTCCAGAGAGACTGCTAATTTTGAAGTTTAACTTCTCCTTTGCCAAATTAATTTAAGTTTGGCATTCCTGCTTTCTCCTCTCTCTACCGTTAGCGCTGAGAAACAATGCTTGGGTTAGATTAGAGATGCTGTTCTTGAACCAATGTGCGTTGTGCGCACATGTAGCGTAGTGGCCTACTGAATTCATTGTCCTTAATCAAGACAATGAATCGCCATTCTAATCACTTTTAATCTGTGTGGCTTTGGGGATGATCTTGGATTCCACTCACGTTTTCAAATAAAGAGGTGTGGATGTAACCCACGAGTGGTACGGCATGCTTCCGCTGTGTGAAAGTACAGCTTATTTGGTTTCCATTAAGAACCACCACAGCAGGCCATGGCATTTTATATCTGGTCCACATTCTGATTTGAGGAAAATCATGAACATTCTCTTTTGATTACATGAGTCCTCATCACCACTAGGCTTTGGAATGAGATTTGCATCCAGGTGGGGAAGGGCATGTGTAGAGAAAAGACAAATGGGCTTTGAAATCAGACAGGCTTGGTTTTAAGTCACTGCTCTGCCACTTACTAGCTTGTATGCCATTGTGGGCCAATTTGTTTTAATGGCTACGGAGAAAGTCTCTAACCCCACCAACACTTTTTCAAATGAATGCTAATTGGTTTCACTGGCAATCCTGCAGAGAATATTTGGAACATTTGTTGCAATTCCATTACTATGTTTAAAAAAATGTGTGTTGCTAGTCCTCTCCCTTCACTGCTGCCAGTCATGTTGCTAAAATACAAATCACGCCACTGCCCCTCTAACAGGGCTCTACACTGTTTTAAGAATATAGTCCGAGGCCCTGAGCAGACTAGGGGAAAAGCCTTGTGCCCCACCATGGTGGTCTCCTACCATTGCCTGCCTCAATATCTATTTTTCAGCTCTTTCAAACCTCTGTGCTTTACACAATTGATAATCCTCGACATATGTATGTACTTTTGAAATAATCACCAATATTAAGATAATGAATATATCCATCACCCCAAAATTTCCCTTTTAATCCCACTCTCCTGCCCACTTCCCAGTCCCCAGGTAACAACTGATGCATTTTCTGTTGCTATCAATTAGTTTGCACTTTCTGGAATTTTATATAAACAGAAATCAAACAGTATGAACTCTTTTTTTAATCTGGCTTCTTTATCTCAGAATAATTATTATGAGATTCTTGTGTATTTCTGCCTGTGTCAGTGTTCATTCCCCTTTATTGCCTTTTGTTGAATGATTCTTTTGTATGGCTGTGGCATAGTTGATAAGTCCTTTCACCTGTTGATGGATATTTGGGTTGTTTCCAGTTGTGGGTTGTTACAAACAATGTTACTATGAACATTCATCCATAAATCTTTGTATAGTTATATACTTTCATTTTTCTTGGGTAAATACCTAAGAATGTCATGGCTGTGTCAATGGGAGGTGGGTTTAACTTTTTAAGAAATTATCAAAATGTTTTCCCAAGGGTTTGTACCATTTTACACGCCTACCAGCAATATATGAGATTTCCAATTGCTCCACATTCTTGCCAACAAATGGTGTTGTCATTCTTTTTAATTTTAGACATTCTAATAGGTGTGTAGTAGCATGTTTTGTGGTTTTAATTTATATTTCTCTAATAATTAATGACAAATGCTTATTTACCATCCACATCTGTTCTTTGGTGAAGTGTTTGTAAAAATCTTTTGCCTATGTATTATTGGTTTGTTTGACTTATAATGACATTTGAGAGGTCTTTATATATTCTAGAATAAAATCTGTTATCAGATATTTGATTTGCAAGTACTTTTTCCAAGTCTGTGGCTTTTTAAATATTCTCTTAGCAGTGTTTTTCAAAGAGCAAAAGTATTTAATTATAATGTTCTATTCATGAATAATTTCTTTTACAGATCTTGCTTTCAGTGTCCTATCTAAGAAACCATTGCCTAACCAAAGGCCACAATGATTTTTTCCTATGTTTTCTTCTAGAACTTTTATAGTTTTACACTGTAAATTTAGATCTATGATCCATTTTGTTAATTTTTGTATACAGTGAGTAGTATGGATCCAAGTTCACCTTTTTGCATATGAATACTTGACTGTTCCAAAACCATTCGTTGAAAGGTGATCTTTTCTCCACTGAATTGCTTTTGTCAAAAATCAATTGTTTATAAATATATGGATCTATTTCTATGGATCTCTATTCTGTTCCATATGTCTGATTGATCCACATGTCTATCTTTATGCCACTACCATACTGTCTTGTTCCTGTAGCATTATAATAAATCTTGAAGTCAGGCAGTATAATTCCTCCAACTTTATACTTATTTTTCAATGTTGTTTTGGCTGTTCTAGGTACTTTGTATTGCCATATGAATTTTAGAATCAGCTCGTCAATTTTTATCAAAAATTTGATGGGAATTTTACTGGAACTGTATTGAATCTATAGACAAATTTGGGACAAATTAAAATCTTAATATTGAGTCTTATAATTCATGAACAAGTTTATCTCTCCACTTATTTAGGTGTTTAAAATCTTCCAGCAATGTTTTTTTGTTTGTTTTCAGAATACAAGTTTTATACATCTTCTGTCAGGTTTATTCCTAATCATTTCACATTTATAATACTATTTTAAATGGCATGTTGAAAATTAAATTTCAATTTCCAGTTGTATCCTGCAACTTTGCTAAGCTTACCTAGATCTAATAGCTTTATTTGTAGCTTCTCTGCAAAAAAGGATTTTTTGGATTATCTACATAGACAATCACGTCATCTGCAAATAATGACAGTTTTAATTTTTCCATTCCAATGTGGGTATCTTTTCTCTCTTTCCCTTTTTCTTTTTTCACTTCTCAATGCACACACTAGATCCTTCAGCCACGTGTTACATACAAGTGGGGAGGGCAGACATTCCTGCCTTGCTCCTGACCTGCAGGGGAAACATTCAGTCTTTCACTATTCTCTGTCCCTTAACAGGTTGAGGAAGTTCCTTTCTAGTCTAGGTATAATACAAGCTTTTATCAGGAATATATGTTAGAGTTTTTAAAATACTTTTTCTGCCTCTATTGAGGTGATAATGTGATTTACTGTTAAGCCAACCTTGCACTCCTGTAATAAATCTCAATTGTATATCATATATTATCTATATTATATATTGTTGGATTACATTTGCTAAAATTTTGTTAAGAATTTTTGCATCTATATTCATGAGGAATATTAGTCTGTAGTAATGTTTTTGTCTGGTTTAGGTATTAAGGTAATGCTGGCCTCAAAAAACTAGTTGAGAAACATAGCTGTTCAATTTTCTGTAAGAATTTGTATAGAATTGATATTATTTCTCCTTTAAATGTTTGGTGGAATTTACAAGTAAAGCCCTTGTAGGGGAGGAATAATATTCTTCTACCCTGTAGGTTCTTCTGGCTGGTCTAAGAATTAAATTGACATAAGACAGAATAACAGGAGAAAATCAAACAAAGTATAATAACATCTATACATGGGAGAAACCCAGGAAATCTGAGTTACTCGCCAAAATGGCAGAAGCCACCACCTTAAATAACATCTTCAGCTAAAGGCAAAGAAGGATGTTGGGGATAGTGGTTTGGGACTTCAAAAGGGGGGAAGGCAATTCACATGGAGATGGAAAAGCAAATGTTTAGTAAACAAATGTTGAACTTGCCTTGCAAAGACAATGAGAGATAGAGAGGACTTTGATTAAATGGCCTTTAACAGGTTCCTCCCTGTCTATCACACCTAGTTTATATCATACTATAGTTATCTTATGGTATTAGCTCCTTCCTGGAACAGACCTTCTATCTTAAATCCTTTTAGGCAGTTAGGGGGAAGGTCAAAGTTTCTCTCTGAGTCTTTTGTTTTTAAAAATAATCAAGCCAAAGAGACACATTTTGGGGTGGCCAATTCTGATCCCCCACACACTCTTGAACTGGAAATTTCTTTGCGGGAAGGTTATTAACTACAAATTCAATTTCCTTAACAATTATAATGTCTCTTAATTTATCTATTTCTTCACACGTGAGAGTGTTAGTTTCCTAGGACTGCTGTAACAAATGGCCCCACAAACTGGGTGGCATAAAACAACAAAAATTTATTTTCTCACATTTCTGGTGGCCTGAGGTCTGAAATCAACGTTTCAGCAGAGCCAAAATCCCTCTGAGAGCTCTAGATAGAACCCCGCTTGCCTCTTCCAGCTTCTTGTGGCTCCTTGGCTTGTGGCAGCATAACCCCAATCTCTGCCTCAGTCTTCACACAGCTCTCATCTCTGTGTGTCTCTGTGTGTGAATCTCTCTCTCTTTTCTCTTATAAAGACATCAGTCACTGGATTTAGGGTCTGCTCTAAGTTCATGAAGATTTCATCTTGAGATCCTTAAATAATTACATCTGCAAAGACTCTAATTTGGGGAACACCCTTTAACCCACCACAGTGAGCTTTGGTATTTTGTGTCTTTCAAGAGATTTGACCATTGCATCTAAGTTGTCAGATTTATTGGTATGAAGTTGTTCATAATGTTCACTCTCACATCTTGATATCAGTCATGTAATATCTCTTTTTATTTTAGATCAATCTGGTTAGAGGTTTATCAATTTTATTGACCTTTTTGAAGAAGAAGCTTTTGGCTTTATTGATTTTCTCTATTGTTTTTCTGTCTTCTACCTCACTGAGGGAGATTATTGACTCTTCATTATTTCCCATCTTTTGCTTACCTTGCATTTAATTTACTCCTCTTTTATTAGTTTCTTAAAGTGGAAGCTGAGGTCATTATTTTGAATTTTCTTATTTTCTAAAATAAGGCATTCAGTGCTATAAAGTTTCCTCTAAGTTCTGTCTTAGCTAAATCCCACAAATTTTGGTATGTTGTATTTTCATTTTCATCTGGTTCAAAATACTTCCTAACTTCCCTCTTGATCTCTTCTTTGGGCCAAAGGTTATTTAGAAGTGTGTTACTTAGTTTTCAAAATTCGGAGATTTTTCCAGATATCTTTTGTTATTGATTTCTAATTTAATTTCATTATGGTCACAGAAGATATATGTGTGAGATGAATTATTTTAAATTTATTGAAACATATGTTAAGGCTGAAATATGGTCTATCTTGCTCAATGTTCTATGTGTACTTGAAAAGAATGTATATTCTGCTCCAGTTGAGTGGAGTAGTGTAAAGGTGTTAATCGGGCCACGTTAGTTTTTAGTGTTGTTCAAATCATCTATAATCTTACTGATTTTCTATGACTTGTACTACTTGTTTTAAGAGGGAGGTGTTGAAATTTCTAATTACAATTATAGATTTATTGATTTCTACTTGCAGTTCTGAAAGATTTTGCTTTATATATTTTGAAGCTCTGTTATTAGGTGCATGATGGTTTAGGATTGTTACTTCCGCTTTTTGAACTGACTCCTCTAAAATTATGAAATGACCCTCTTTATTCCGGGTAATATTCCTTGCCTGAAATCTACATTGTATGATATATTTACTGCAGTTTTCTTTTGCTTAGAGTTAGTATAATATACTTTTCCCTTTTTTTTTTTTTACTTTTATCCTATTTGTATCTCTATATTTAATGTATGTTACTTGTAGATGATTTATGGTTTTTTGGGTTATTTTTGGTGAGGAAGACCAGCCCTGAGCTAATATCAATTGCCAATCCTCCTCCTTTTTGCTGAGGAAGACTGGCCCTGAGCTAACATCCGTGCCCATTTTCCTCTATTTTATATGGGATGCCCCCACAGGGCTGCCAAGCAGTGTACTGGCCAGCACCCGGGATCTGAACCCGCAAACCCTGGACTGCCAAAGAATTAACTAAACTGCTGCACCACCAGGCCAGCCCCTGATTTATGGTTTTTATCCAATCTCACAATCTCTGACTTTTAATGGGGGTGTTTAGTCCATTTATATTTAATGATATTATTGATAAAGTTGGCTTCAAATCTACATCACGCTTTTTTTTAAACTATTTATCCCATATATTCTTTGCAGACTTTTTCCTCTTATTATGCCTTCTCTTGGATTTACTATTTTCTTAAATTGCTTTTTACTTTCTTTTTTAGCTATACTTGTTTTGTTATTTTGGTAGTTGCTTTAGAGTTTATAGTATACATTTTTGACTAATTACAGTCTACCTTCAAATGCTATGATAACACTTCAGGTATAGTATTAGAACTTTACAATAATATATTCCCATTTCTTCCTCTGGCCTTTGCTATTATTGTCATACATTTTACTTCTATGTATGTCATCAAATTCACTGTACATTGTTAATATTTTTCTTTAAACAATTAATTATCTTTTAAATATATTTAAAAATAGGACCCTTATTTTCAATATTTACCCAGGTAGTTACCATTTCTGGTGTTTTGCAGTTCTTTTTGTGGGTGCGTGTGTGTATTAACAGTTTTTGATCCTTCAGTGTAAATACTGTACCCACACATTAACTATATGAAACTTGTCTTTCTGTGTCATGACTTAAAGATTTTTTTAATGGATTTATTGAAATATAATTTTCATATGATACAATTCACCCATTTAAAGTATATAATCAGTGATGTTTAAAATATTCACAAAGTAGTGAAACCATCACCACAATCAAATTTTATAAACCTTTTAGTACCAAAAATATAAAAATAAACTTTGTATTCATTATCGGTCACTATTTCCTCCCAGTTCTCTTCTTACCTACTCCTAGGCAAACTCTAATCTACTTTCCATCTCTGTATATTTGTCTATTCTGGATCTTTCATGTAAATGGAATCACGGTCATTATTGGTCTTTTATGGTCTTTTTTAACTGGCTTATTTTACTTAGCATACTATTTTCAAGTTTCCTCCATGTTGTAGCATGTATCAGTACTTGATTCCTTTTTATTGCTGTATAATATTCCAAGGAATGAATATACCATATTTTGTTTCCCCTTTCATCAGTCTATGGAAATATTAGTTGTTTCCACTTTTTGACCATTTTGAGTACTGCTAAAATGAACATTTGTGTACAGAGTTCAGTATGGAGACATGTTTTGAATTTTCTTGGGTATGTAACTAGGAGTGAAATTGCTAGGAGTCATATAATCATATATTTAACATTTTGAAGACCTGTCAAAGTGTTTTCCAAAGTGGCTATACCATTCTTCATCCCTATCAGCAGTGTATTAGACTTCCAATTTGTATATATTCTCCCCAACACTTGTTATTATCCTTAATTTTTATTATAGTCATACTCGTGGGTGTGAAGTAACATCACATTGTGGTTTTGATTTGCATTTCCCTAATGGATAATGTACACTTTATCATGTGCTTATTGATCAATTGTATACTGTCTTTGGAGAAATGTCTATTCAGATTCGTTACCCATTTTTATTGGGTTATCTTTTTATTATTGAGCTATAATAGTCATTTATAAATTCTGAATACAAGTTACTTATCAGATATATGATTTGCAAATATTTTCTCTCATTCAGTGAGTTTTCTTTTCACTTAATTGACAATATTGTCTACAGTACAAAAGTCTTTAATTTTGTGAAGTTTGATTTATCTATTTCTCCTTTTGTCACTTATACTTTTGGTGTCATATCTAAGAAGACTTTGCTTAGCAAACAATTTACACCAGCTACTGGTCTAAGTCCTGGGATATGTCTATAATTGGAAAAGACGTGGTGCCTGCTTTCATGGAGATTAAGTTTAGTGGAAGAGAAAGGCATTTATTCAAATAAACACACAAATATACAACTGCAAACGAGTTATTGCTGGAAAGGGAAAAACAGAGCTATGAGGAACTATAACAGGGGACCAGATGTGTGTGTGTGCACGCACGTGCACCTGTATTTTAGAAGGAGGTTGTCAACGAAGTGTTTTCTGGTGAAGCAATATTTTAATTGAGAACTGTAAGACCTAAAAGAAAAAAGAACAGTGGAGAAAATTTTCTGTGCAGAAATGACCTGGGCATGTATGTCACCTAGAGGAACTGAAAATGAACAGTACTAAGTTGCAGAGAGAGCAGGGGTGCATCAGTTAAGGCTGCAGAAGTAAGCAGGGGTAATAGCATGCAAACTTGTAGATCATATTAATGACTTTAATATTTTCCCTAAAAGCAATAGGGAGTGATTAGAGGACTAATCACTTTGGCTGCAGAATGGAAACAGATGTTGGAGGGAATAAGTGGCAGTGAGGAGACTAGTTAGGAGGCAAGTGTAATCATTCAGGCAAGAGAGGATGGTGGCATGGAGTATGGTAATAGCAGTGGAGGTGACGAAAAGTAAAGAAACTGGAGAGACCTTTACTTTGAAAAAGTAATAGAGCTTCGCCTTAGATAGGATATTGGGATGTAGCACAAGTGATTGATTGCTACCTTTGTCCTAGAAAGAAGAAGGTGTCCTCTGAATCTTGAGTCTTAAATTTACCCATCTGGTTCCTAAACATTTAGTCATCCCTCAATAAGATTGTGTACTTGACCATCTTGTTTTGTTCTACTTCCAGATATGAGCTCATTTACTTCTGATTTCTAGTCTTTTCTTCTCTATGCAGATTCTATATTACCTTTCAGACACAATACTTGAAACAGGTCCTCAAGTACTAATGTTGCATCCAATTCTCTGCTAAATTCTGTGAATTTACCTCCTTAGATTATTTTTCTTCTGGCAGCCAATGGCATAACCTGTACAATCAAGTTCTGTCTTCTAGAACTTTACCAGGTACTAGACTATGTGGGTGACATTCTTACAGGCAATACCCTAGAATGTGGAGGAGGCAAGGGGAATTTTCCTCCCTGACCTTTGAAAACTAGTCTCAAGTAGACATCAGCAAGGCCTATAACCGGCATGTAATCTTAACAGCTCTAGAACTGTGATGCTTCCGCAATAGGAGTATCTTCGAGTTTACAATACCTCGTCATCCTCCATTTCACAGGTTGAATCACCCATTCACCACGCCCTCTACAGAACACAATAAAATATTTAACGTCTCTTTCAGATATAAAAATCAATGAACTTCTTCCTAATGTTGAAACTTTAGGGAATATGGTATATAATCACTCTCTCCTATAATTCCCCATATTATAGCTCCAAAGTTTGCAGTGCATATCCCTGTAATTTATTCTATATGTAATTACATTTACATAATACTTACATGGTTTTTATTTACATAATATCTAAGGTGATGATTCATTTTTCAGAAACATTTTAGATGTCCCCAAACAGGATACACTAGAGCTATATTTATTTCTTACATGAATGCTAGAGAAAAAAAATAAGTATGTCCATATATACTAGCTTGACATAGTTAGGCAAGTAGATAGAAATTTGGGGATTGATATTCACATAGATGTAAGTAGAATGAAAAAGAGTAGAAAAGCCATATATGTCAGAGTGACAAATCATTGCTTCCATGTAACATCAAGATAAAAGTATATTACATCCCAAATAACAATCAACATGAAAGCACTCCATAATGATAATGAAAATCAAATACATGGATTTTCCCTTCGAGTTGCAGATATTCCACCCCACGTGTGTGTGAAACCCAGTGGGTTTCAATGCATAATGAGAAGATTTAAGGCTTTACAGCCAAATACATCTGGGTTTGAATCTTAGCTCTGCAACTTCCAGCTGAATCATCTCAGACAAGTTATTTAGTCCCTTCGAGTCTAATTTTCCCATCAAAGTTCAGATTATAATACGTACTTCAGAGTGCTGCTATAGGATTTAAAAAGTAAGTAACAAACCAAAGTATGCTTGGTATATGCTAGGAGATCAGGAAATGTTAGTTTCATTCTTCCCTCTCAGTTCTTTTCTTTACAGAATTTTGTGTATCTTCATAGTGGTTTGCCCATTGGTAGGTAGGCCATGTAATTAAAATTATTTTATGGATGAAGCTAATATCCAAAGAATTTCTTTAATATAGAGGTTTTCAAACTTCAGTGAATATCAGAATCCCTCTGAGGGCTTGTTAATCCATAAATTGCTGGGCCCCACCACCAGAGTTTTTGATTCAGGCAGTCTGGGTAAGTCTAAGAATTTGTGTTTCTAAAAAGTTATGATGACACTGCTGGTTGGGAACCACATTTTGACAACAGCTGTTGTAATACACATGCAACCACCAAAACGATATGATTGGCAAAAGGGGAGGGAAGGCCACATTTCCCACAACCATATTTGCTGTCCTAAACTTTAAAATGTATTCTGCAAAGCGTCATCATGATCCAATAGCTGGGAGTCAGCACATCCAGACTTGTCTGTCTCTCAGTGTGTGATCTTGGGCATGTCACTTCACTATTTTTGGCTTGAGTTTCTCCATCCTAAAATTTAAAGGACTAGATTAGGTTAGTGTTTTTTAGATTGTGTTCCCTAAGCACTGGGGGGTTTTCAGAGCAAACTCAGGGATGGCATTGGTGGGAGAGTTGAACAGACCAGAATCTGAGCCTTTCCCATTCCCAAATAAATCAGCTTTCCTTGTATAACTTTTATATATAGTGTAGTTCCACATAAGAGACCAAACCAAATCAAACAAAACAAATCCAAAAAACAATCCAGTCTGAAAAAATCTTTGGGCTAGGTGATATCCATGGTCACTTTTACCATAGCGTTCTCAGATATTGAACTCCATATATAGAACATTCTGTACTTACAATGATAATCAATAGTGATAACAGCCTGAGGCTCTGCAAATCTTCAAACTTTGAGCTATCTTCAGTGCATTTTTAGTGATAAGGTTTTTTCTATTCCAATTATTTGAAAGCGGATAAGCCATTTTTATTCCCTGTGATGACTCTATTAATCTATATCTATATACATCACTGTGATTAATAGTCTAAACAATTTCATAAGACAGTCAACATTTTTGAGTGCCTTCTCTCTGCTACCCAGTATTCTAAGAGCTTGAAATGTATTATCTCGTTCAATCCTCAGAAAAACCCTTTTAGGTAATATCATTGTTTCCACCTGCAAATGAAGCAGCTGTAGCGAAAAGAGATTAATTTACCTGCTCATGAGTCACAGCCAGTGAAAGATGAGGTGAGATGTGATCTTAAGTCTACTTCTCTCTAAAGTTTATGCTCTATTTATACTATAAAAAGATTCAAATGATCAGGTAGTTATCAAACAGGATAATCAAAATAGAGCTCTTTGTTTGATACCAAAAAAAAAAAGATTTAAAGGAAAAGACAAAGATACTAAATCCCAATGTGAGAGGAGATAGCCTTCCTCCAACAGAGGCCTTTCATCCAGGGAGTAGGACAAAAGAGTGTTTAAATGGTTTGCCCAGAATCATGGAGGCAGTCATATGCACTCTGAAACATTATTATTTTATTTTATTATTTATTTGATTTTTCAAATGTGAGCTTGGTCGAAAGGCTTTAGGCTAAGTTAATGAAATTAAAACATACAAAAGCATATGTTAAGTAAATGCCATGGTCAAAAGTAGTAACAAGTGTGGGTGCGGTGGTGAGTATGATATGAAAAACAAAGGCATCATCAAACAGAAATCCACTGTAGTGCCACCTCCTCGACCAGAAAGACTAATAACCTCATGGGTTATCATGGGTATTGACTCCAAAGGTGCTTCATTTTTAACCTCCTAATTCCATGTGAATAAAGCTTAATGAAGCAGATTAGACCCATGGTCCATAATCTAAAGAGACCTAGACAATGATTTTCTACAAACTCTGAGCGGATCAGTAGTCAGGGGACTCGTTCCAACCCAAAGATATTCATCCCTCTTCTTAATAATTGTTTAAGCAATTCAGACAATAAACAAGGAGCTACTCCAAATCAGCCTGATGATGAGACTGTTGTAGTCAGAAAATCATACGATATCACTCTTGAAGTGGTGGTAACTTGCATCATAAATTGGGATTTTAAGGCAGATTCTGTTGTTCTTCCTCAGGACATTGGCTAACTAGGCACCCACCCCCACTCCAGCCTGCTCATCTAAATTCTTCAGCTTTATGCATTACTTATTCTCTGCAAGTCTTTGTGAAGGTTGAAGAGAAGGGATTACTGCAAAATTTATTTAAATAAAAGGCATGAATTATCATACTGTTTTTATAAACAAACCAACCAATGGGAATCACCTTGGCCTCAATTTTTTCCTCAACTGAAATTAATGTCATTTCATTGACACAAAACATTACATTTTAAAATTTTTCTCATGACCTAATAAATTGGAAATCCCAATAAAAAATAAACACTAAGAATATACATAGAAACAGGAGATAAATATGACCAATATGAGATAAATCATTTAGCTATTATAAAATCTTTGTATTTTGACAACTAAATGTCATAAACAACCTATTTTTCTAGCATTTTCAGCCAACAAGCAGAGAATTGTCTAATATTGATAAGAATCGTAGTACACTAATAGATAATGATAATCCATTCATAGGTTCTTCTAATCCTGGTGTTAATTTACTGATTCACTGATGCACCTGGCATGAAATTCTGATTGTTTTGTTTTCCCTTCCCATGTTTCTCCCAGTCTCTTCGTCAAAACCACCATCCATAAAGGCAAATGATATTTCATTTTACCAACATACTACAGTTGTGTGTCTATTCTCCAGAGTGGACAGTACAGCTATTTCCAAATATCGTGTACTTCGCAGGTCACACATCTTTACAACTTTGACTAGTACCTGATTTCCACTTCACAAAAATTTGTATCCCACCATCTTCAAAAATACATGTAAAGACTGTGAGTATTCGGTTTAATTTGTGGTTTTAACCCCTACATTTTCACATTCAAGAGAAACATCTGTCCTACTAATCATTGTTACTTTCATTTCAACAGACAATGCATTTAAATACTGATTAGAAAAAGATGCTGTGAGCTTCCACTGCATATCAAACAGAAGAACAATGAATACCCAGATTACATTAGAAGGACTGTGACTAAAGACATTTAGACAGAATATGTGTTGATAGGGTAATTATTAGGTGGAGTAAATTGCAATGTAGAGGCGTTAACAAGCATTTGTATAAATAGTTTCTTTTCCACAAAAGATATCTTGTAGTAGAGAAGAAAATGGTCCCTTACTTCTAGTAATTTCTAAAATCAATTGCCTCAAGTTCTACTGTAAGAATGTTTTTAAAGTTTCACTCTGAAGTGCATTATATGCATTTAATTTCGAGTGGGTTCTCTTTGGTACTGGAAGCCATACCTGACGTGGTGGTTTCTTCTTCGCCTTGTGCAGGGAGAATCGATGGATTGATCCTGTGAGACAGCTACCTGGGGTGATCTAAAATGAGAAAGGCATTTTGAAATTAGGAAAAGAATCCTGCAAACTTCAATAACGATGGCCTCATAATAGGATGTTTTTCAGTCAATCAACAATATTTACAGTACATGCACCATGTACTGAGCCCAGTTTTATGCGGGCATAGAAGTGCAAAAGAGAGAGTGAAAAGAACCTAGTTTGATGCCTCTAAATATTTGTGAAATGAATAGAAGAGCAAGTAAAGATGGAAAAAAATTAATCCTTTCTCTGGATTGATTAATAAAGTACTTGTGAAGGAAAAATATCACATGAGAAAGATCTATTAATTAGAGTATATAAAATACACAAATCTGAATTATATAAAATTTCTACAAATTTTGGATGTAGATGAGATAAAAGTAAAATTTAAATGGGATTAGAGACAAGGCTTCCCAGAAGATAGATTACTTCTGGAGAACCTACTGAAACCACCTGGGTCACAAACCCTAAACCCTAATTCTAGAGAGCAGATGGTCCCTGGAAGAAAAAGGAATACAGTAACATTGATTACACACACACACACACACACACACACACACACACACACGTACACATACATATATACACATATGTGTGTGTATTTATATGTAATTTAACATTAATGATGTGATATTATGTGTGTTAGTTTAAGATATAAACCTCAGTTACCCTAATCAAAAACCACATTCCGTGGTATTCACTCAGCATTATATCAGAAAGACTGTGGGAGAGAACTAGAAGCACCTACAGGGCTTCTTTTATGCATCTCTCCATCATCACGTGCTCCTTTGGTAATTAACCTGATGAATGTCAAAAATGAATTTGTGTTGGTGAAATTAGGGTCTTATTAATTAGCATGACGGCTATTAGAAGTAGGCTCACCATGGTGTGATTGGAGGTATTTAGATATGTGGATTTGCTCACATACTTTATTAAGACTCTCCTCTCGTGTCACAATCACGATATAAGAATTGAGTGAACAATTCTTAACTATATCCTTAACTATATCCCATAAATTATATCCTCAAGGACAGTGGCCACAGCTTGATCCTAAAGCGATCTATGCTTAGCCTAAGGTGTAGGAGAATTTGTGATTGCTTGATAATAACTACAAGAGCTACCTCTGTTCACATCCACCTCAAGTGAACTGTTCATACTGGGTGGTTGTCAGAAAAACTACAAGTTCCACACGACTTTACTGAGATTACAATATAGATTACATAAACTCTTCTGTGTTTGATTGCCAATGAATGTCTGTATTTAATAAATTTCTGTGAGTAGGGCAGAATCTGGTTTGACTTGTTTTTATTACATAAAGGAAATGAAATTTCTAAGATCTTATTGTGCTAGATGTATGGGTTTAAGAAACTTATTCAGGAAATCGTTTTTATCTGGCAAAATTCTCCTATTCTAATACTGCTATTTCCACAGCAACTGTGACTAAGTTAATGGACACCATTTATAGTAGTGTCAAACCCAAGTCTTCTAGTGCTCTCAACTTCTTTTTACCATTACCTATGGTTAGGTACAAGACAATTCACCAACCATGACAGTCAAACCAAAATATGGGTGAAAAAGGAAAAGAGTGAAAAAAAGGAAAGGAAAGATCAATGAGATAGATGGACATCCCCACAAACTTCCAAATTTTCAGTAAAATAGATGAAACTCCCAACTGATGTGATGGGTATATTAGGTGGAAATCAGTAACAGGAATTCATTTCGGATGGGACTGACACAGTGTGGGAGAGTGTAAGCTCCCTAGAATAAGCATACATCTTAAGGAGGGCTTTTAAATTTCATGGGCTATGAAATCCAGAGAAATGTTTAAGAAAATTTCATAGAGGTGAAAGACCCCATCCAAAATAAAAAATACACAAAAGTAGTATTATTCATGCAATATAACACTTTAATATGAATCTCAGTGTGGTAGATATGACAAACCCCTCCGCCAAAGATGTCCACATCCTAATCTCTAGAACCTGCGAATCTCCCCATACATGGCAAAAGAGACTTTGTAGATGTGATTAACTAAGGATCATGAGATGGAGATATTATCCTGGATTATCCGGGTGGACTCAAATGTAATCGTAAGGGTCCTTATAAGTGACAGAGGCAAGAGGAACAGAGAGAGAGAGATTTGAAGATGCTGTGCTGCTGGCTTTGAAGGTGACGTAAGGACCATGAGCAGAGGATGTAGTTGGCCTCAAGAAATTAGAAAAGGCAAGGAAATGGATTCCCCCTAAGCGTCCAGAAGAAATACAGTCTTGCAAATACTTTGATTTTAGCTTAGTAAGACCTCCAGAACTGCAACATACTAAATATGTTGTTTTACGTCACCAAATTTGTCATAATTTGTTACAGCAACAGTAAGAAACTAACAGACTCTGATCAGTAAATCTCAACTAACAAGGAGTCAGATCCACAAGTTTTCAAGACACGGCCAAATAGTAAGAAAACAACCAATCAGATTGCTAAGACATGGGATGGAAGGGAGGATCACAACCACTGAACTGTACACTTTAAAATGATGAATTTTATGTTATGTGATGTTTTACGTTATGTGAATTATATCTCAATAAAAATCAATCCCATGCTAAATAAAGATTATACAACAACCAAGTTTTGCTTTAACCTACTGTTTGTTTTAATGTAACACTAATATACTTTCCTATTTTTCCAAAAACATGATGATGATGATGATGGTATTGATGATGATGATTTTGATGAGGACAACATTCAGGCTGCGTATTGTCCAGCCTGATTAAGTTCCTTTAAGGGTCTGTTACTACCCTAAACAAATATAATAAATAAATAAAACAAATATCCATCATTCATTGACTTGATTCTGATCAAGTCAATTCTGATCTTTGCCTACCTAGCATTAATCCTTACATCTTTTTTAACCATCTCCTTTCTTAGTGATTTGTACTCAACTTAACCTCAGCCCAGGATTCTTTTCATCAACTACCCTGAATGCTGGTTTCACCTTCTGTTCTAGAGTGACTCTCTGACCTGCCTTCCAGGAGGGATCCAGTGCCTGGACTTTGTCTTTCTCTACACTGAGATTTGGCTGGCCAGTCCACTCCCAAATTCAGAGAAGGACTTTGACAGTATCTTTCTCTGCATTGTCATCACCAGAGTATTGAGCATCATTAGAAAAAAAAAAAAAATCAAGAAGGAAGGAGGTTGGTCAACTTAGTGGAAGGAAGGGAGGTTTTTTTACAGTGTAGCCTTGAAGAGAATAAGGAGCTTGGTCCATATGATGGGGCGATGGGAGCTCAGATGTAGAGAGCGAGCTAATGGAAATGGTCCAGAAAATCCAGCTAGACTCTGTTATATCTTGCAGCCAAGAGTATCGTTCTATATATTAGAGAAGATGGGAGAAAAATAAAACATGTTCGAGCTTAGCAGTTTCTTGTTTAACAATACTAAATGCAGTATATCAATAAATATTCCCTCAAGCATCCATGAAGAGGAGGAAACACAATGAAACAAGGACGTTTGAATATGTGTTAGGATCAGCTATAAAGATTTTTTTTTGGCTCACTTTTTTTTTTTTTAAGGAAGATTGGCCCTGCGCTAACATCTGTTGCCACTCTTCCTCTTTTTTCCTTTTTCTCCCCAAAGCCCCAGTACATAGTTGTGTATCATAATAGTAGAGTTGTAGCTCTTCTATATGGGAGGCCGCCTCAGCATGGGTTGGTGAGGGGTGATTAGGTCCGCGCCCAGGATCCCAACCAGCGAACCCTCTGCCACCGAAGCAGAACACAGAAACTTAACCGCTATGCCACCGGGCTGGCCCCAGCTGTAATGATTTTTATCAAGCTTACTCCTTCGATTCACATTTATGATGACAAGGGCAACAGAAAGCCTAGGCAGATATTTCAAATTCTATGAAGTATTATATTTACGTTTAAGCTGACATTTAATGACTGCAATGGGACAAGCATTGTGATAATCACCTTCTGTATATCATATGATTATCATAACCAATCCAAAAAGCTGGTATTACCTTTTCTATTTTATAAATGAAGAAACTAAAGATCAAAGAAATTAAATAACTTTACCCATTGACAAACCTTGATATCACATTGAGCTTTATGTCTGTTTCGCTATAAACTTGTGCTTTAAACTTCTTTGAGATTTAATCTCATTTATTTAATACAAATAGTGTGTTGGACCTAATAAAGTTATAATTACAGCTTAAAAAAGTCACATGGTTCTTTTTTTCTTTTTCTTTTTTTTTTTTAAGGCAGACTATGAGATTTACAAGGCAAAATATCTTGTAATAATTGTTACTGTATTTACTGCCTTTTCCTTTCATTTGAAGACATACACCCCAGAGAAAATGGCTGAATTTTCTCATGGAAAAGCCTCTTGCATTCTTTCAGAATTTTGCTACTATTGCGAAAAGGACTGCCCTAATTTCAAAGGACATATGAGAGAACTAATGGCAAGTCGCTAATGGAAACTTCTGTCAGGCACTTGGTAAGTGATCAAGACTTAAAATATATTGCAAAGTGTCATTCTGGAAAAGTGAATTATCTGGTATTATACAAAGCCATGCTGAATATTTCAGGTTGACTGCAGACTAGTAAAGTGATGCAAGACATTAAGAAAACACATCAGGTTCAGAGATCTATAATTAATCTTGTCAGCGGATGTGGCAGGACAGATTCCTATTTAAACTTGCATCTTGATGAGACTCTTCCCTCATTTACTGTATCAGGACAGAGCACACTGGGGACTCACGGGATCTAAACCCATTACCGTGGTTTTGTAGTTAAGTCATGCTCATTGCATGTCCTGCCTTGTGCCGGGTGGCATTAAATATTTAACTAACTGTGACCATGACGTTGTTGAGAAAGCAGCAGCTCTTAGTGTATTTTTTATACACACTGTTGATGAACAAATATAAAGTTAAAAAGTCTGTGTCCAAGGCTAGTGGTAGAATAAATGGTCAGAGGACAACACAATCTGTGTTTAGTTTCTGTAATTGAATTACATTGCAAAGCTTTCTAAGTATATGTATGCATCATATTCCACAGTATCTAGAGCGAAATGTGAAGTATCATAAGCAATAAGTCTATCATTAAATTTTAATGTGCAAGCACGACTTGGATAAGAAAGCATGCTTCTAATCCTTGAAACAATACTAGCGAAGGTAAATTATTTTGAAACCTGAGAGATGAATTAAATTATCTTCTAGTAACATTTAAAACAGAGGAAATAACTGTAGATTGAGGAAAATGGAGACCTCCTCAGTCAACAAATGGGTGAATTGTGGAGTTTTATTTTGATCAGACTTATTCTATGTTATTTAATTTGCCTCTAGAAAAAAAAATTGAAAGGAAAAAGAATGAAGGAATGAAGTTAATTTTTAGTTTTGCTGATAAGGTATTTGTCATAGTTCTTATTTTAGAAGCTTGTTATTAACCATAATACAGCAGCATGCCATGTTAGGTTGTAATATGACATACATTTTATCCATTTATATAATTAATAGCACAATAAGGTTAATGGAAAATGAGAAGTGCTTCTTTTATTAGAATAACAGAAATGACACCAAGAAGAGTCATTTGTTTTCTATCTCGTTCTCAAATTCCTAAATGTAAGAATTTGTAATCTTCATGGTGTCAGAAAAGTGGGATATGATCTATTCTGCAATATGCACTAGAATAGTGCATAGTAAAACAGAAAAAAAACACATATCATTAACAGGCAAAAATCTAGGATTTACTGGATCCAGTTAGAGTGATTCTTTAAACCATTTCCATTTAATTTAAGTCACAAAGTATTAATTTTCTTCATACTATATTGATACATAACACTATATTATATACTCATCTATTTGTTAATTATGTGTCTTCACTACTAGAATGAAAGTTTCGTGGTGGCCAAAATTTTTGTCTCTGTCTTTTAATCTTCTTATACGAGGACTTTTGAAGATTCTTCACTTTGATGGTCATGAGAAGTGGCCAAAGACCGTTCCATGCCTTCCATGCAAACAACAGGCAGTAACTGCTTTTCTCTCTGTGCATCAATCCAGGTCCTCTCACGGGTCTCTGACTCCATGGAGAGTAAAGGAACAAATAAGCACTTATCATAAAGGTTAGAGAAGTTTTCACAGATTAGCCACGTGCACAATTCTGTGTTTTTTCCCATGCAAAATTACTCTCGGATCTGTTTCTTTCTCTACCATCATCTCTTTGCAATGTTCTGTCCACTGGCTAACTTACACCCGAGTCAGGCCAAATTTCTTCCAGTTCCCACAATATGTCAAATGCCTCACTCATCTCTGGTCCTTTGCACATACACTCCATCTGTCTGGAATAGTCTTTTCCTTCAATTGCCGCTGTTCAGCTGGTTAGCTTTTACTCATCCTTAAGATCAGTCTAGGTGTCACTTATTTTGAGAAATGTTCCCTGATTCTCTGTTATGGTGTCCTTGTTATGTGATCTCATGTTATTGTGGATTTTCTCCAATACAACGTTTACTAATCCCACCACCACCCCAAATGTAATTGCTTTAAAGCTTGACTATTTCAATAGAGCAGAAGCTCACTGAAAGTAGAGCCCATGACATGTTTGTTCATCATGTCTTCAAATATTTATTAGATCTCTAATATGAATATATTATATGTATATGTATAATGGTAAGAAATTTGGATTTTATCCAGTGATAAATGGGAATATCACTCTTTCATAGAAAAATATTATCACTAATATTCTATAACAAACGAGAAAATGTCAAATTCTCTTCAAAATACTTTGTTTATAAAGAAAAGTATTTTGAAAACCTTGAACAAATTCCATGTAATACACTTATGGGATTATATATCCCAGGTTCTGGCACGTGAGAGGCCAGGTTTTGGTTGTCTAGAGAACTCAGATACGCAGTTCAGCCCTGCGCTGACCACACGGGATTCATAGGCTGAGCGGATGCTGCAGGTTTTCATGACACTGGCTCTATGGTATGAGTGAAAGAGTCTGTTACAGATTTTCACTATCAGGAGACAAGATATGCACCATGGTTAGAATAATCTGCAGTGTTATCAGCACGACTGTAACATGTATTTGCTATATTGTAATAATGACTCAATATTCTTCCAAGCGATTACAGTCAGCCCTCCGTATCCACGGGTTTTGCATCCGCGGATTCAACTGACAGCAGATTGAATTTCGGTTGGTTGAATCCATGGATGCAATACTGGTGGATGTGGAGGGCCAAATGTATTCACTGTACTACGCCACTTTGTATAAGGGACTTGAGCATCCACGGGGGTTCCTGGAACCAATCCGCCATGGATACCCAGGGACGACGGTACTCTTATCTTCTCACAGTGACTTATTCAATCGTTCCATGAAACACCCCTCCACCATCACTACCACTTTGTTTTTACTTATCAGAATTTATATACCTTTCTGTGGTTCTCAGCAGCCTCTTTTCTTCCTATCAGGTGCTGCCCTCTAACTGTAAGCTCAGCAGCATCCTCTTGTGTGAGAAACATCTGAGGGATAAACGTGCACTTGTGTCACATATCACACCTCAGGTACAAGGGATGCTAGTCCCTGTAATGCCTGGGGAGATCTAAATCTCATTGTCACACAATTAAATTGTGACAGAGATTACTTCTAAGGTGATAGGTGACCACAGGTACAATATGGGGCATGTAAGCTGATACATATGGATTACGGTATGGAGGCCAGGAGCATGAGCCAAGGTTTTCTGTTTTGATGATCACTAATTGGGTCCATGTTTTGACCCTTTATGTCACTTTTATATGTGACTAGTCTCTGAAAGCACAGGATTCTGATCAGTGACAATCAATCCATCAGCTGTGATGAGCTTCTTTGATGAGGAAGGCATCCTGCTGGTCTCTGAGGCAGACACCAATGTGGGAGGCACCACACTTTTGAATTCCTACAAAGTGCCAGGTGCTGTGAGTCGCTTTTTGACGTGCGTTATTGAGACAAGCCTGAGAGGTAGGTATCATTAGCCTAGTTTTACACACGTGGAAATTGAAGTACAAGTTAAGTCACAGAGAAACCAGGGAAGGCATCTGGAATTTGAACCCAGTTATGTCTGAGTTCAAAGTCCAGGCAGCTAAGGGATCAATAGGGCCGCTAAAGCTATAATTAAGGATCAGAGTCCACCCTTTCTGTATTGAGATTTGCTAGGGGCACCCTCAAAGAGTTGATGAAAGTGATAGATGCTCTTTCTGGGAAATAAAGATACTCATTTTTGCACATTCTTTTAGAGAATTCATGGACTCTGAAATCCATCCACAGATACCTGTAGATGTCTCAGAATAAAGACAATCTACAGGGAAGAAACCCAGTCTTATTAACCTTTGCTTTCCCCTTGGTGCACAGGATCCCTGCCAGGCACAGAATTGGTGATAAAGATTATTGAATAGAATGAATGAATTAAAAAAGTCCTTCTCCACTCTTCATTGCTAACTCAAATTATGCCACTGTGAGTGTTTGGCTTACTTATATATCATTGTATCTTGTGTTCTAATATTTATTGAACGTCTACTAAATGCCAGGTCTTCATTCAACAGTCTGTAAGCATTATTTAATTTAATCGTCACCATGGTCTTCAATTATAAAAAGATCTTATATTCAGGCACTAGAACAGTGCCTGACACAGTGTGGGCAAAATATAAGTGATAGAAAAAATGCGATATGTGTGTTCAGTAATGCTAACATTTATTAAATGCTTGTTATGTTCAATGAACATATCCAAATGCTTACATATATTGTCCAAGCTTCATTCTTGCAACTCTATGAGGCAAGTATTCATACTAATTTTCTTTTACTCAAGGTACAATTGAAATTTAGAGCAAATGAAAGGTCTTGCCTAAGGTCAAAAAGCTCTTAAGGAACAGAGGCAAGATTTGAATCTGGGGCTTTCTGACCTTAAATCTCCTGGAAAGTGAGACACAGAGTGAAAGTAACTTGCCTGGAATCACACAGCTACTATGTGACAAAGCAGGGACATTAAGCTCATTGTCCTTTCCACTGCATCATTTTAATTCCACATTCCATCATTTAATACCACAAAACTGGCAGACATCACTTTCCTGTTAGCCCTGGTTTATAATCTATTGGCACTAACTAGCTGTGGTGTCTGAAGGTCATGGGATAGCAAAGAAAAGTTAGAGACTAATTTGTCTCACAAGACTTGGGAGTCTCATTGATCTTATGATGCTCTCAGTGTTTTGGGAATAGGATGATCAGATAGGTTATAAACGCTTAAACCTGACCTAAAGCTTATTTCCCATATCTTTTCCTAACTATATCACTTTAGTCTATGTGTGCTTTTTCCAGGAACCAGCATCCATACATCAAATACTAGGTGATATACATCCCACTTAACAAATAAAGGTAAATGAAGACATACAGTATAAAGTATGGGTTACAATCACGGGTTTTAAAGTCAGAAAGACATGGATTTAAATCTTGTCTCCCTTCATTGATAGTTGTGGGACCTTCAACAAGATATCTATATAATCTAAATCTCAGTTTTACCCTCAGTAAAATAGAGATAATAAGATACATGTCTCAGAGGGTTATGGACATTAACATAAGATAATATAGAGAACGCACTTGGGATAGGCCCTGCTTATAAAAAGTGCTTAATAAAAGTCAACTTTATCAAACACACATCTTGTATTTTCCTTAGATGTACACTTCACTTACAAAGTACCATTTCAGTTCTATCCAGCCGTCCATCTAAATCACTGGCTCATTTAATCCTCACCAGCCACCCTACAATAATTGATTATTATCCCCATTTAATGAAAGAGGAAACCAAAGCTCAGAAAGATTAAGTAACTTACAAAAAAATCACACATTTAGCAAAATTTACCTTTCTTAAATTACATCTTTTCCTATCTTTGTCTATCTGTGGTACTATAATCATAAAGGAAAAATAGACAATTCCAATAAAAATAGAATACAAAATATGCACAATGACCTCTATTCTGAGGCTATAAAAGCTTTGATAGCAGGCTTTATACGAGGAATGTAAGCTCAAAAAGACGCACCTACCCATGAGAACAAAGAAGAAACGCTACTAGCATAGACACATTAAGAACAAAAATCTATATACCACATCTTCTTTATCCAATCATCAGTCGAGGGACACTTGGGTTGCTTCCACTTCTTGGTTATAGTGAGTAATGCTGCAATGAACATAGGGGTGCATACGCCTCTTGGGATGGTTGATTTCATGTCTCTTGGGTAGATGCCCAATAGGGATTGCTGGATCATAAGGTATTTCTATTTTGAATTTTTTGAGGAATCTCCATACTGTTTTCCATAGAGGCTGCACCAGTTTGCATTCCCACCAGCAGTGAATTAGGGTTCCCATTTCTCAGCCATAAAAAAAGACAGAATTGTCTCCTTTGCAACAACATGGATGGACCTAGAGGGTATTATGTTAAGTGAAATAAGCCAGAGAGAGAGGGACAAACACCATATGATTTCACTCAAATGTGGAATATAAACTAACACAGGGACAGAGAGATCTGGTTGGTCGTTACCAGGGGGAAGGGGAGTGGGGGATGGGCACAAGAGGTGAAGGGATGCATCCACATGGTGACAGACAAATAATAATTTACAACTAAAACCCCACGATGTTATATACTATTAAGACATCAGTAAAAATTAAAAATAAAAAAACTTAAAAATCTGTTTCCGTTAAAATGTGTATCCAGTGTTCAACCCAATTATTGTTATGCAATCCCATATTAAAAACCCTTCAGCATTATGACTTTAAATCTATTGTACTTCTTTATTCTTTAACATTTAAAGCAACATTTTGGGATAAAACCAGTTACACAGGAAAGAATTAGGAATTAGAAAGATGTAAGTTGTATCAAACAGCTCCCTCCCCCCCCGCCAAAAAAAATCTCTGACTCAGTGAAAAGCAAAGGACATGAGACAGAGTAATATAATGGAAAGGTAAAGAAACTTAGTTCAAATCCTGGTGACCTTGGTCAATTAATTCCCTTAATCTCTCAGAGACTCATTTTTTTTTGTCATCTGTAAAATGGAAATAAAAATAAAACAAGGATTCTTACTACTGTCATATTTTTGTGACAAAGAGGCATCCAGTACACTATAAATGGCATAAGAGCTGTGAAGACATGGCTTTGTCCTCTAAGCCTCTAAGCGAAAAGGCTGCCACAGAAGCATGCATTTTAGGTTATCGCAAGTCCCTGCAAGTAGTAAGTACAAAATAAATACTTGTTGATTGGTTTAATAAAGCACTTTGGAAACAATTTACAGAATAATAAGTGTGTACACAGATTTGGATCTTAAAAGCTCGAAGTCTATTATGTATGTGGCTCCTGCCTTGCAATGAATTGATCTTTCACCATCCTGCAGCCCCAGGTCCAATGCTTCCTTCATTTAACTGTTTTCAGCCAAATGCCTTCTTCTGTGTAAGGTGATGAGGAGGGACCGTTAACGGTCAATTTGTGCAGTTTGGTGACAGCCGGAATTTTCAAAGGAAATTCAGTGAGCTTATTAACATTTATGAGAAAGTAACACAAATGAATTTTATGGAAAATTAGAGGAGTTTGATCAGCATTATAAATCACATTTTTGTGATTTTTCTCAGTGTTTTTCCACTTTGGTGCAAATATGACTTAGAAGGTCGTTGTCTTTCATCATGTGACATATAAAAATCATTATTGACTATTACTACCTTTATGAATTTATCAAATTATTAGCTTTAAGTTCTAATTGCAATTTTTAAAAGTAGGACTCAAGTATAGAGAATAGAAAAAATAGCTTCATGAATTATGTTGCTGTTTACATTTCTACTGACAAGTCTAATCATTTGTTTAAATACAAAATCCTGTTCTTATTGAACAAGTTAGGGCTAAGAAACTCAAATAACGGTTCCTTATGATTCCACATTATTGTGCCATCTGTCACTAAAGTACACAAATTATCTGCTTCACTCACTTCCTGTATTCAATGTCCGCCAGCTTCCCGAAGCTGCATTCAAATGTTTCTAAAATATTCATACTCCTCTCCATTACCACTGCTGCTGTCCTGGTGAAGAAACTCATCATCTGGACAGCAATCCTAGGTTCCTACTCACTCTCCCATCTGCTTTCAGCCTCTTTCCCTCCTGACCTTCCATGAATCACATGATCAGTGATTAACAAATACTCACCCTGGGCATTCGCCTCGTGGCTAGTTGATACAATTCAGGTTGGCCCTTTTGTGGCCCCTCGGTATAGGCTGGCACTAAGTCTCAAGATCGTGCAGTTCTGCAGGTAACCATTGAGCCTGACGAAGCTTCAGCGTCTGAAGCTTCACCCCAGCTGAGGCAGCTACACCCCCACTCCATCCTCAGAAGTGGTATGGAATATCTGCAGTCTAACTTCCGTAACACCACCAGTTGTCTTTTTGAAAATATCTGCCTCTGTTGCATGGCTCATTAACGATGCTCTTCCACCGTATAATGTAGCATGCAACCATGTGGCAGCAAATATATATTTTCATCTCCTATCACATGCATCACTCTGTAGTTTTGCACATGCTGCCCCATGTCTATAGAATGATCTTTCATCTATCCCCTGCCTAGAAAACACCTAATCATCCTTCAAAGCCCACTCGAAAGGACACCTCCTATCTGAATCCTTCATTAATGCAACTCACCCGCTTCCTAACATGAAACGTTGACTGTTCTATCCTCAGTACTCACATGGCACTTTGATTTTAAGAATTTCTCTCATCCCAGAGTCTCATGCTATATTTGAGTTGTATATGTATATCCCTGTCTCTCTGACAAGGTTGCAAATTTCCTGATGATAGGCATCATGATATTACTCATTTCTATATCTCCAGTGCACACCATATTGCTTGCCACATAAGTAGGACACAATAAAAGGTCTTGTTTGAGTTCTTGAGTCCTTATTTAAAAGATGCCCTTCAGCTGAAATGACACAAATGGAAGAGATGTTGGAGTTGGGAGTGATAGAGGGCAAAGAGAGAGAAAAATAGGACTTGGTGTCCTGTCTTAAATTAATAATGTTAAGGTCAAAGTTCTGAAGCAAGATACCATTCATGTGGAACAAGCATTTCATGTAGTTTCTAGATATATTAAGAAGCAAGAGAAGGAAACTATAATTTATTAAGCACTTAGTGTATGCCAGTCAGCATACTAAGCACTCTAATATTTAATCTATACAACCTTGTGAGTTATATATAATTCCCATGGTATTGGTGAAAAAACTGATACTCGGTGAGATGATAATGTGATAGCTGTTAATATTAGAGCTAAGATTTCAACCCAAGTGTGTGCCACTTGAGAGTTAAACTTTTGCCCCTTTAAATGCTTATTTCAGAGACCCCTACATGATAGGAGCCAGACGGGTGTTGATAGTAATGGTAGTAAGAATGACAATGCCTAACCTGTACTGAGCACTTGTGTGTCAGGTATGGGGCTGAGCATGGGGGCACAGAGGGGACTTAGACACACCTTCCTCTCAAAGGCTTTAAAATGTATTTGAATCAAATGGAATTCAACCTAAAGCTTAGTGTATCCAACCTTAAGTAATTCTGGGGTTTTTCAAACAAACAGAAAGTGCTTACCATATTTGGCTTTATTTTGCTTCTGCGACTATATAAGGAGGGAAAAGAGTCTCTTTATCAAACAGAGTGGAGGCAAGAGGCTCTCTTCCATGCCAGGAGAGTGACTTCGATAATTACCAAAAGAGCCTGAGACATCCAGCTCCTTCCAATTAACTTCTGTTACCGAGCGCTGTTGACTGCTTGCCTGACAGCCACACGCAGATGGGGCGAGAGGAGTGTGCACAAGATTTCTTTGCATTTCATAGTTCACAGATTAAAGGCAGTGTCAAGAGCAAGTCAGAGTTGAGGAATTGATTTATTTGGCACTGAGTATATGGGGAAGGGCCGCTTCTGAGTCATTACAAATAAGGCTGAGGCGCTTTCGTATTATGTTCGACCTCTTGGTACACAAATCAAACAATTTTTTTCCTTTCAGATACATTTGCTCTGGGAGTTTCACTGCCAGAAAACACGGCTGGATCCAGCTTTTTAAATCCCAGAACTTACAGCCTTAGTGGTAGCTGTTATAAGCACTCTGGCCCTAGCTCAAACGCTTGCTGAGAGCTGCTGATGGAGAGTGGGAACAGGCAGCTGCTAGACAGGTTAGAGAAGATTCTGGAGAACCTGATCTAGGCCAAAGAGAAAGCAGTCCAGATTGTCAGACCCAGAGAGACATCATAATAACACACTAATCATAATAATAATTATGCCATAATAGCAACCACTCAAACAGCATCCACATGTGTTGGGCCTTTCTAGGGGGAGGGGTGTGTGTGTGTGTGTGTGTGTGTGTGTGTGTGTGTATGTGATAAACAGATTGTGCAAATGTCCTATACCTCTTCAAAATGTCTCCCTGGGTTAGCATCCATTGATGATTCTTTCTGATCCAGTCTTTACCATAACAGTGCAAAATATTAATTTTCCAACTCATACACTTCCTCCACATTAAATGGGCCCTTGCCATTTTACTGCCAACAAGATCCCTCCCTTCTCCTCCATTGATTATTAGATATGGCCAAATTAATTCCTGTTTTTTCAATGGTTTATATTCTTTATTGCACTTAATTATTTTTTTTTGTTCAAATTATTCCATATTTGACCAGTGGAAGCCCTGTCATACTACTTCCCGTGTTCTTGTGACATGCCTAAATCATTTTTTGGAGCACCTCTTGGTTTTCTAGTATGGTAAGATGTTTCAGGCCCATCTCGTACCTACCCTGTCCAGTGCTGGAATTGGTCACTTCTCTGAGGGTCTGTGTGTTATGATAGAGAGCATGGTGTGAGCATGGTGTTAGATATCAACATCTGGGAATTGGGTTTACTTATTGCTGTTGGGGCTTGTTTAATTCTTGGCCCTTTCAGCAGACAGAGCTAGGAAACATATGTATGCATATATACACAAAAATATACACACACACACAAATGCATATCTAAATGTACAATGCACAGATACAGTCATACACACACACGCACGTGTATATATAATATTAGAAATCATGAATTCACACTGATACCTCAAATTCCAATCTCCAAAGGAATTTTTGTTTGTTTTTTGCTTTTTTTCATATTTGGATTATACTTCAATCACAGTGAAAACTCTATCTTCCTTTAATATCAACATATTTATTCATTGACTCAATCCTATAATATATGTAAAATGGTTTCAGAATTACTTTGCCCATACTACCACCAAAAAAAAAAAAAAGAAAGAAAGAAAAAGAAAACCCAAATCTATTAACAAGAGTTCAGTGTTCGTTGGTATTTCTTCCTCCTACTCACACTGCCTGTGACTGACAGTACGTAATCAACTACTACGAAATGTTACCCTGGATTAATCCTTCCCTCCTTTCCCTTCAGTTTAGTTTTAGCTTTTCCCCTCCATCTTATTAATCTTATTTTGTGAAAATGTAGAACATTAACATGCTTTCAGAGATCAAAACTATACAAAAGATATACTAAAAAGATTGTCATTTCCTCCTGTATCCCTTTCACTCATTTTCCGCCTTTATCCCTTATAGATAACAAATTACCATTGTTTCCTGGTTTATATTTCTTGTGTTTCTTTTTGAACTTAAAAAAGATACATTTATGTTTTCTTATTTTCAATTCTTTCTTATGCAAAAGGTAGCATGCCATACATGCTTTTATGCATTTTATTTTTTGTACTTATGCTATCTCCTGGAAATCACTCCTCAGTTCAGAGGTCTTCCTCATTGCGTAGTACTCAATAGTGTATATATACCATAGTTTATTTAACAAATCCTCTCTGGTTAGAGATTTGAGTAGTTTTCAGTATTTTGCAAATATAAACAATGATGTAATAAATAAATTTTTGCTTATGCAATTTTACATTCTTGGTGGTACATCATTAAGGTAAATTCCTAGAAGTGAGTGTTCTGGGTTAAATGGTAAGTGCGCAGGTACAACCTCCATAAGGGTTATATTATTTTGCATTCTCATCAGCAATGTATGAGGGTGCCTATTTCCCCACAGCTTCATCAACAGACTATATTGTCAAGTTTTTCAATTTTTGACAGTCTATTGCATGATAAATAGTTCCTTGGTCTAGTATTAATTTTCATTTCTCTTATCATGAGTGAAGTTGAGCATCTTTTCATATATTTAAGGTCCACTTTTATTTCTCTTTTTGTGAATTGTCTGTTAATGCCTTTTGCCCAATTTTCTATAGGGCAAATTTTCTCTTCATTTCAATTTTTAAAATTCTTTAAAAATTAGGGATATTAGTCTTCTCTCTCTGATATGCACTGTAATTTTCACTCCCAACTGGTCATTTTTCTTTCCAATTTTTGCTATTCAACAATTGTGTTTTATTTTTATGTAGTCAAATTTATCAATTTTTAAAATTGCATACGGGTTTTTTCTCATAGTTAAAAACATTTTTCTTATACTTATTTTTATGGAAGAATTCACCCATGTTTTCTTTTTCTTCTACTACTTGTATTTTTTATAGTGAGAACTCCCTCGTTACTCTGGATTGTCTATAGCTGTGGTTTCCAAAGAGTTCTACAGAATCTTATGGCTCCACACAAGTGATTCTGGGGAACTGAAAATGACTAATTTAAAACATATTTTGTCAGTTAAAATTTTCAATTAATAATAACATCTACATAAACATGACAAATAAAATTTTTAACACATTGAAGATCATTAATATACTAAAATTTGCTGTCAAGCAAAACCATTTTGGTAAAACTATCACAATGCAGTTTCTCCTTCCATATGGGAACATACATTGAACCTCGGGGAATGTATTATTGATTAGCAAGGTTGTAGTCCTTCCCTGATTTATTTTTAAATTCAGGCCTATGCATGTCGGCTAAAAACAAAACAAGCAAAGCCCCTATGAACGATACATCAAATGGGCCATGCTTAATTAAAACTATGCAAAGCTCCTGTACATCTGCTTGGTGTACGGCTTCATAAACTGCAACAGTAAGGTATGCGCAATAGCAAATAAACACTTAAAACAATATAGTGTGAGATGTTAGAGTACTGGTCTTTGTGGAACTCAATGTGAGTTTTAAGTCCTTCTTGTCTTACTCTTATATTAACTCATTTCAAAAATCATTCATTAAAAACCTATTATGTGTCAGGCACTGTATCAGGTCTCAGATATAAAGCAATGGACAAAGTCGTCATGATCCTTGCCACTTCAGACACTTTTTTTTTTTTTGCTGAGGAAGATTCGCCCTGAGCTAACATCTGTTACCAATCTCCCTCTTTTTGCTGAGGAAGATCTGCCCTGGGCTAACATCTATTGCCAATCTTCCTCTATTTTGTATATGGGACGCCGCTACAGCATAGTCACTGATGAGTGGTGTAGTTCCACGCCTGGGAGCCGAACCTGGGCTGCTGAAACAGAGCGTGCTGAACTAAACCACTAGGCCACGGAGGCTAGCCCTTCAGAAACTTTTAATTTATAAAAGTTAATTTATATGTCCAGTCACGACATATTAAACAATTAATTATAATAAGAAATGATGAGAGTTATGACAGAAGTATTAGATGTCATAGGATTGTATAAGAGAAGATATGGCCCTTGAGGTACGGAAGCTCTCTGTGAGAAAATATTGGTTAAACTAAGACCTGAAAAAATGAGTATGACTAAGTAAAATGCCGCTTACCTTGTGTTTTTACATTGGGGGTTGTGTTCAACATATGAAAGGAGGATTCATTCTACTGTTGGCGAATCACATGTTTAAAGGATAGAAATCCAGGCTCCATAAGGTAACAGACATTTATATGTCTTTTCTGGAAAAATATCTATTAAGATCCTCTGACAATTTTTTAATTGGACTATTTGTTTTTTTGCTATTGAGTTATATGTGTTCCTTATATATTTTGGATATTAAGCTCTTATCTGATATATATGGTTTGCAAATATTTTTTCCCATTCTGTTAAGTTGTCTTTTCATTTTGTTCACTGTTTCTTTTGTTGTGCAGAAGCTTTTCAGTTTAATGTATCCTACTTGTTTATTTTTGCTTCTGTTGCCTGTGATTTTCGTGTCATATCCAAAAAAGTCATGCGAAGACCAATATCAAGGAGCTTTTCCCCTATGTTTTCTTCTAGGAGTTTTACAATTACAGATCTTACATTTAAGGTTTTAATCCATTTTGAGTTCATTTTTGTGGGTGGTATAAGATGGGGGTCCAATTTCATTCTTTTGCAAGTGAATATTGATTTATTGAAAAGATTATCTTTTCTCCATTGAGTATTCTTAGCTCCCTTGTCAAACATTAGTGGACTCTGTATGTAAGGGTTTATTTCTGGGCTCTCTATTCTATTCCATTGGTCTATGTGTCTGTTTTTATGCCAGTACCATACTGTTTTGAATATTACAGTTTTGTAGAATAGTCTGAAATCAGAAAGTGTGATGCCTCTAGCTTTGTTCTTCTTTCTCAAGATTGCTTTGGCTATTCAGGTTCTTTTGTGGTTCCATACAACTTTTAGAATTGTTTTTTTCTATTTCTTTGAAAAATGCCATTGGAATTTTGACAAGGATTGCATTGAATCTACAAAAGGCTTTGGGTAGTCTGGACATTTTAACAATATTAATTCTTCTGATCCACAAGCATGAGATATCTTTCCATTTATGTGCATCTTCCTCGAATTCTTTCATCAGTGTCTTAGAGTTTTCAGTATGCAGATCTTTCACCTTTTTGGTTAAATTTATTCCTAAGTATTTTACTGTTCTTGATACTATTTTAAATGGGATTGTTTTATTTATTTCTCTTTCAGATATTTTGTTGTTAGCGTATAGAAAGGTGTATCAAATCAACACATTGTACACCTTAATTTACACAATGTTATATCTCAATAAAAATGAGAAAATTAATAAAAGACAAAAACAGACAGAACTGTATAATTCTGAAGGGCTCTATATCAACCTCCACCCTTCATCACCGTCACCCACTCCTACATCTGGCTAACTTATTGTCTTGAGACTTGTACTGCTTAAGACTCGATCCAGGCATTGCCTTTAACAGGACATCTTCCCTGTTCACCTGCCCTCTCCGTGCCTATCCTTTGTGTTCTTGTAGTATCCTATGTATCTCTCTCTTTACTGTAGCATTTATCATGCTCACTCTCTCTGTTTTTCTTCCCCTACCACTAGATGCACAGGTTCTCCAGGTCAGAACCAAGCCTTATTTATTCAGCACAGTTGCTACCAGTTTTAAATCTACATATATTAAATAAATGAAGAGTTGCCAAGATAAAAGAGGAAAACATATTGTAGGTGAGGACAGCATGTTACAAAAGGAGGATAAAGTGTGAAAGAGTGGTTTGGGGATACAGAAAACCATCATGGAAGCTCTGGAGAGAAAAGAAAATGGAGGTCAGAATCGTAGAGACTTGAATTTCCTGGTACTAAGTGTAGACTTTATTTTACAGGCAATGGCAAACCAATGTAAGCTCTGTGGCAGGCTGATAACAGTCCCAAAAGACACGTGGAACATGTAAATGTTACCTTATAAGACAAAGAGCTTTTGCAGATATGATTAAGTTATGGATCTTGAGATAGAGAGATTATCCTGGATTATCTAGGCCGGCCCTACACGCAATCACATGTATCCTTATAAGGAGGAAGCAGAGGGAGACTTGATACACACAGAAGAGAAGGTGATGTGAAGACAGAGCAGAGAAGATTTGAAGATGCTGGCCTAGAAAATTGGAGTGATGTGTCCACAAGCCGAGGGATAGTAGCAGCTCCCAGAAGTTGGAAGAGGCAAAGCACAGATCCTCCTATAGAGTCTCAGGAGGGACTGTGGTCCTGCCAACACCATTAATTCAGCCCAGTGACACTGATTTAGGACTTCTGGGCTCCAGAACTGTGAGAGAATACATTTCTGTAGTTGTACGCCACCAAGTTCATGCTAATTTGTTACAGAAGCTACAGGAAACTAACACAGATTCAACAGGAAAGAGGTAGAAAATTATTTATTTGTAACAGGAGAATTCTGTCAGTAGTGAGGAAGGAAGCCTGGAGAGGGAACTGCAGGAGCAGGGCAGGAAGCCAAGTGGGAGATGATTATATTAATGCAGGTGAGTCATCAACAGACCCTAAAATAATGTGGCAGCATTGGGAATGGTGAAAAGGGAATGAAAATTCAATTGTAAAATATCCCAAGCTTCATTCTTGATTTATGTGGTAAAGAAAATTTTGCAAATTCTAAATGGTGGTAAATAAAAGTTTTATTGTCTTATCATGGTTATAAAAACATCTAAAACACATATCTTTTAATCTTTGTAAATAGGATAATAATTGCGACAATACTATGGACTAGGCTGCATCAGAATTAAACTTTCTGCCAGAAGGGAAAGCAAGGGCATTGCCTACATACAGAAACAATCCCGATCTCTTTGGATTATAGAAAACCAGGGCTAGAAGAGAACTGAGAGAGTCTGATTTGGCCTCTACAGTCCTTTCTCCAGCATTCTAGATAATTGGTCACTTGACTCCTGCCTGTCTGACAAGCAACTCACTGTCACACAGGCACCAGACAGCCCACACGTGCAGCTCTGCCTGTTACGCACTCATATAACAAATATTTATCAAATGCCTGCCCTATAGGTATTGGGTGATTTCTAGTCCTAGAGATTCAGCAGTCCATAAGAAAGATTCATGGAGCTTCCATTCTAGCAGGAGATAGATAATAACCAAGGAACCAAATACATAAATGAAATAAATAATAATCAGATACTGATAATTCGTACTAGGAAGAAGATAAAATACAGTAATAAGATATTGGATATTAAAATTCTGTGGTCAGAGAAGGCATCTCTAATGAAGCAACATCTGAGTTGAGCCCTGAATGACAGGTAGGAGCCGGCTATGCCACAGTCTGGGCCTCAGCACTCCAGGCAGAGGTAAGAGAAGTGCAAACACCTGAGGCTTGGAATGAGCTTGGTGTGTTTGGGGGACAGACAGAGGCCAGCACTGCTGCCACACAAGGAATGGTAGACTATCTGAAAGTTACCATTCTGTGTTGCCCCAGAACAGACAACTCAGAACATGGGTAGAGTGGCTGGTGCTAGAATGAGAAAAGCACTGGTTAGGAATTCAGTGACCTGAGTTTTAATTCTTGCCCTTCACTTGACCAAGGGTGTGCTCTAAGATTTTTCTTTGCCTCTCTAGATTTCCATCATCTGATATTTCTGATAATCACACTAGATCACAGATTTTCAAACTGTACTCCATGGGGCCCACTCAGGGGCCCAGCTGATGGGGCTAGGAATTCACCACCAGCTTCACCCAGAGTAGCCCTGGGCCTGTTGTTTGCATTTTCAAAACAATTTTATTTAAACAAATGATTCTTTAGGTCAAGAAAATTTATAAACCATTAGCCAAAATCATCTATTTAATTATTTCAAACTTCAGAATCCAGTGATTCTAAGTTATACAAAAGGTAATTTTGACTCAATAGACTGGAAAAAAATGCAATCTAAATATGAAATGGATTGCCTTGTGAAGCAATAAGCTCCCCATCATGGGAGTTTTGCAAAAACAAAAGCAAACTGAACAAACTAAAAAATCTTACATTTAAGAAATGCTGGGTTACACAAATTTAAATCATTCCCTTGCTGCAAACATTTTCAGAGCCCTTAATGAATAATGTTCCTTATGAATTTCCCTGAGAAAAATGCAGTGTGCATAATAGCCCAGACTTCCTTAGGACCTTTGTTTTATGGAGCATAAGATTAGTGTCCCGTGGAACCCTTTAGTAAAACCGTTTCCTCTTTACTCTGAGATACTAGGATACGATGCCTTTATTATAACCTCTAAGAGAAATAGAGTCATCTCTATTCTGATCACAGCTATATTTGCAATGTTTTGTATACTGCTGGGAAGGCAATATTCTGTTAATAAACAGTTACTTAATGGCTGACTGAATGAGTGGGAGACAGAAAATCTAACTTTGTTCCTGAGGAGAGTAGAGCACTGCAGCTGCTCTCCGATGTCACCAAAATTACAACAAAACCAGTGACAAAGTCAAATACCCATTATTCTGACAATACAACCATAAGCTTCTTCCCCCAAATTCTAGTTTCTTTCAGGCTCCCACCTTTTCTTACAAGCATCATTCATTTTTTTGACAATATTGTTTGAATATCTCATGTTCCAGATACTCTAGAAGCTTTGAGGAAGCAATGTTGAGTTTACAGTCTAAGGGGAGACATAGATAGTAATCAGATAAATATGTAATTTCAAATTTGATATGTACTATGAAGAAAATATACAGATAGCTATGATCTGATGTAGGGTTGAGAACCCTGGAATAGTTCTTTGAGAAATAACGTGAGATTTGACATCTGAAGATGAATAGGGGTTAACTACATACAGCAGGTGGAGGAGAGTGGTTAACAGCAAAAGAGAAGCATGAACAAGATCCTGAGGTGGAGATGAGCAGGAGTAAAAGGGATGAAGACATGATCAGAGAGTCTAGAATAAATTGAAACAGTTATTTCTGATGTTGGGGAGCTGGGCAGTCCATTCAGGCTTTGTGACATATTAAGGCATTTTGCTTTTTTTTTCCCCTAAAAATAATGGGAAGCAATAAAAGAGGTGAGAAAAGGAGCATAACATTTTACCTTTTGGTGTTTTTTGGAAGAAAACTTCACTATGGCTACAGAGTGCATACAAGATTGGAAGATGAAATACAATGATTAGGCTTCACCAGGGGTGACAGCAGTGTGGACAGACAAAAGATATCCCTGAGACATTTAGCAACTAAAATTTATACTATGTGGTACTATAGCACATGTGGCATATATGCGGAACAGAATGACTTCTAAGTTTTGGACCCGTGGCATTGTGCTAATGGTGGTGCTGTTGAAAGGAAGCTAAGGAAAGAACCCAGTTTGCAAGGGAAAGAATATAAGCTCAATTTTGGACTTGTTGAGCTTGTAGTTTGCTTGAGATATCCAATCAGAAATGTTGAAAATAAGACTGAAGCTCAGAAGAGAGGTCTATACTAAAGACATAAAATTACAAATTTCAAGAATTAAAATAGTACCTAAATCCTCAGGCATTAATAAGACCATTTTGAGACAGAAAATATAGCAAGAAAAAGGAACGATGATATACTTTGAAGGATAGAAATAAGAAAATAATATTTATTGAGCATTTTCTATGTCTCAAGCAATTGAGTTACTGCCTTAAGCAATTGAATTACTTCTTTTAAAAGAACATTTTGATGAAGTTAATAGTATTATCAGCATTACAACAGAGAGGCTATCTGTGCTGACTTACTGGTAGCATGAGTTGCAGACAGGATTTGAACCTGAACAGGCTAGCTTCAGAGCCTAAACTCATGACCATGAGGTTCTAGTGTGGGCCAACAAAGAGGCGCAGGAAAAGAGCAGGAGAGGAGGAAGAAAGCCAGAAGCAAGGGCTAGCACAAAAGCTAAGAGAAGAAAGTTTCAAAAATGCAGGCATCAGGCTGAAGGCTGAGGGCAGTAAAATAAATAAGGTATAAAAATTGCTGACTGAATTTAGCAATATGGTGATCAGTGGAGATCCCTCTTGATGGAGGGATGGAAGCAGAAGCCACTATGAGGTGGTGAGATAAAAGATTAGGAGAGAGGGAGAAAAGGAAAATGAAGACACACACTTCTCTGAGAATCTTGGTTATAAGGGAGGAAGGTGAATAAGGCAGTGACTGGTGGGAGAATAGAAGCCAAGAATTGTTTTGTTTTATTCTGTTTAAGGAATAAAGAGTGTTGGGCATATTCTGATGATAATGGGAAAGATGCAGTGGCAAGAAAGAGATTGAAGACACAGGAAAGGTTAATCAGTACTGGTAATCAATGTTGTGAGATTCAAGAGATGGAAGGAAAGATCAGGATACAGCACAATGGAAAGCTAGATGAGATGTGGAGGCAGAACACTAATGTAACTGGCAGAAATGTGGAGAATGAGGGAGCAGGTACTGGTCAGAGCATAAATTGGGAAAATGAAAAGTGAAGGTGAAGGTGCTTGATGGCTCTTTTGTTTGTTTTTGAAGGGGGGGGTGTGGGAGTCAGCATTATCTATTTAGTGCAAGAGAAGAACTTAGTTGGTGGGGGAGGACTCAGAAATCTATAGGCCATGGAGACGGTTTGAAGTAGTAACTGCAAGGAATGCAAGAGGAAGTAAACCAGAGTAAGAGAGAAAGATTGCTGGGTAGTGCTGTGAGTCAGCTGATCATGACCTTAGAACATTTATGGTGGTGCCAGTTGTCCTTTGTGTGACTTGCTTTAGAAATGTTACGCTGCCCAAGTCCGTGTGCTAAGAATTCCAATATTTGCTTAGGGAGTGGAAGATAGAGTCAGGAAAATAGAGTTTTAAATAGCAATTATATGCATGTGGGGAGGATTCATATAAAAAAAATATCCAGAGGATGGAGATTTTTTTTTTAATTTATTTTTGTTCTTAAGTGTTTGGTCCCACAAACTTGCAATGCTTTTAATCATGCCACGTGTGTCTGTTTCCACATAGACACAATCTGTTCTCCACCCCTCTCCATTCTTCCTTCCTTCTCTCCTCCCTTTTTTCCTCCCCCTTTCCTTTCCTTCCTCCCTTCTTCCTTCCCTCCTTTCTCTTTTTCTTTTCTTCCCTCCTTTCCTTTTCCTCCTCCTTTCTTCTCCTAACCTCTCCTTCTTCTCTCCATACTTATAAAGCAGGAATTTTTAACTCTGGCTATAAACCAAAGTTACCTGGGAAGTTTCAAAAAATATCTATCTTTGGGTTACATCACAGTTGAAATTAATTCAGAATATCTAGGTTTAGGGCCAGGGCATCGATATTGCCTTTGTTAAATGAACAAATATCATTTTGAACCAAAATCCATTAGAAACGGTTTCTCCTATAGACTTTAATGACATACATTAATATGATAACATGCATAGAAACAGCAAAATCCAAAATAAATGAAAGAAAAAAGAAAATGAAACAAAACAGATGCTCCTCTGCCCTTTGTCCTGCATCCTTAGCTAGACCAATAGCTCACTGTGATTACCAGTCATCCCAATCAACAGTGTCCCTAGATGTACCTCCATGAACTCTGGTAGAGCCTGGGGAAGATTAGAGGCTGCCTTTTTGGGTGGAATGATGTGTTGGGAGAAGTAAGAAGACCAGGATGCTCTCTCTACTTCTTTCCTCAATGTGAAACTTGAAGCAAGTGACCTCACTCCTTGGAGTTTCTGTTTGCTCATTTATAAGATGGACTGTTAGCATATTCCCAATCAAAGATCTAAAGAGAGAGCATGTCGCCTGTACCTGAAGACATACCAACTTCATATTTGTACCATAATAGAAATTTACCAAATGCCTTTGACATTCAAACTGCCTGGTACAATGGCAGCACATGGTAAGTAGCGTTGAAGGATCTAAAATGACTATGGCTTTAGTAAATGGTTTGTGAATAACTTCATGCCTTCTTTAAAACACAGAAGCTGGTTATGTAAATACAAGTCCTCAGATAGACAATTTTAGGATACTTGTGGTAAGAGTTCTCACCCCTTCCTTGCCTCAATCACCAGAAAAGATCATTGTATCCACAGTAAAATGAAATTAACCACTAACCATTGGTTCATTCCTGGGAGATGGATAAACCAAATGTTTGGTAGTTTGGACGTTCTCAATCAACTACATGTACGTGTTATCTGAGAGCAAAGAGATTTCACTTTATTTGGGATAAATCCTAGCAGTTAACTTATATTTGAGACATTGATTATTTCTCCTTAGAAATTTTTATTCATTTTCAGAAGACATCTTGGTTCAAGATCGGCTAACATTTTACAATTCGAGCTAAAAGACTGCTGGCTTCGGAATGCAATTCTAAGCTCTCAGCTTAACCATGGGGCTTTCATTCTTTGCCAGACTGGAGTGACCACAGAGCCGCTGGGCGAGCCTTCTGAAATCCTTTTCTGGATTACTATCACATTTTCCAAACAGCAGGAGCCTGGTTGTATGACCAAGTCTTCTCAGCTTTCATGGGGCTCCATGACTCCTTTGTTTATAAAAGAGAAAGAAAGTCTGGGTAGAAATTAACTTATCTATTTGGTATACCGGCCTCTGTTAAACAGGAAACTATTTGGGGATTATCAAACACCTACAGTGTTTCCCTTAGCCAGCTCTGTCTTCTATAAGAATAAACTAAGTATATCACTGCATTCTTTTATTTATCCATTCTTTAAGACATTTAGTGTGCCAAGTACTTTGCTAGATATCAGGTGTATAAGGAAGGATCCCAGAATGAAACAAATGGCAGGATAGTGGGATGAAATCAGATTTTCATAATTTAAAGAGGGTTTAATAGATTACTTACAAAGGTTTGGACAGGGTAGAGGAAAACTCAAGGGCTAGCATATATTCCTCCCCACTTCACCCTGGGGCTAGTAAGAAAGGAGCTGTTACAATTTCCAGGATTGAAGAAATAAGAAAAGAAGAGAGCACCGCCCACTCCATTCACTCTCCATCTGTCCCCTCCCCCCACACCTCCTGCCAGGACTTCTCATTGGTTGAATCTAAGAAGAACCTAGAAGGCAAGACATTCTCTTGGTATAGACCTTCAGGTCAGCCTCTCTGGCAGAATGCCTATTAGAGCTGGTTAGAGAGTAGATGTAGAGGGGCAAAGAGAAGATAATTAGCACAGTGGGAGTACAAGATGATTTGAAGGTATATTTATACTCTGATTTTCATCTAAAACATAACCACAAGCAAAGTCACTGATGAAGTAGAAGTCTGAATTTTTCTGCTTATACACCTGCCAAAAAAATAAAAACTAAAAGTGAATTAAGTTCAGTCAACATGAAATAGTGCTCCTTTCTTAAATTGTTAAGCTGTATTCCTTCTCAGAGGCAGTGCATTGTAATGGAAAGAACAATAGCTTTGTTGTTGGATAAATCTGGTTCAAATATTCACTTTGCCATCTATTATCTACTTAGCCCTGGGTAAATTATTTAAACTTTCCAAACCTTAGTTTCTTCACCTGTAAAAATGGGATTAGATACATCTATCTAGTACTATGCATGACACATGGTAATAGCTTAGAAAAAGATATCTTTCATAATGTTTAATGATATTACAACTATCAAATATCAATCCTAAATTATCAGCGGTTCTGTGTTTCATCTAATAGGTAGGTGTCTGTTGCAGGAAAGGAAATATTTGGGAAACAGTATCCCTGAGCCTATTACTTATTGACTTGAAAATTATTTGTTTTCTATTATCAGTTAGCTTTGACCCTCCATCAGAAGCATAGTGCTAACAGCTCTGTGAATCACAGGCTGTAACTGCCTTTTACCAATGATTGAACTGAAGTTCAGAGAAGTTAAGGAAGTTTCTTATGATCATATCATTTGTAAGTCAGGTAATTCTGTGTGGCCCCGAAGTCTATATTCTATTAAAATACATTATGTGACCTATCATGGCCTGGAACCCTATTATACAGAAGCCATGTTTGCATGTGGAAGGGAGAGATGACAACAGTCAAAAAAATCATGAGGTGTGAAGGAAAATACATTTTAAAAAGGGCAATGCCTTCTTGTGGGTGGGTATGCAAGATGACAGAGAGTCAGGAAAATAAATGAAAATCAGATCAGAAATTATTGACTAATTAGACAATGTTATCCTAGGAAAGAGAAGATTAAGAATGATGCCGCAAATATATTCATTTATTGAAGAACTGACACGAAGAACAAAGAGAATAAAAACTAAAATGTAACGAGCCATCATATAAGAAATATCCTGTTTGCTGGAGGTGAACACTAAGAGGGTGAAAATTAGCTAATGAAAATTTCATTGCTAATGAAAATTAGCAATGTTGTTGTGCTAAATCTTTTATGAAGAGGAAAGTGGCCTAGAAGTCCCCTAAAATGTTCTCTGAACTCTCAAGTTCAATCTTTCTCTGCAATTTGAAACCAAACTTAAGTCATGTGTAAATCAAGCATAGATTATTTAGTGACTATTATGTGTTGCCTTAACCTGGGATCTTTTTAGTGCACTCAGAGCAGAACCTACTCAAAATAGTTCAGTCCCAAAGGGAAATTGATTGGACGATATTTCATGGGGCAGGATTTACATAGCCTGGAATCAGGAACTGGAAAACGGGGGCTCAGGTTGCTCCTCTGTTCATCATCTCTGCTTCTCTGCAAGCGTTTCATCCATTTTCTCTCTCTCTCTGCACCCGCTGCCTTCACTTTGGCATGTGCACGTCCACCATAGCTCCGGCTTCACGTGGCTCCTCTGTTCAATTCATCAGACACAGATTGGAGTCTCAATTAGCAGAAAAGAGAATCTGGCAGGCTCAAATCATTTCAGGTACTTCCTCCAGCCCCACTGTCTCCTGGGAGATGGTGTCATTGAATTGCAGACCAGAGGACTATGGACACAGACTGTCTAAGATGGGGCCACAAACAGATCCTATCAGAAAGGGTAGAGCAAAAAGGAAAAGATTGTGGAGAAAAGAAATGGAGTGTAGCATGTATAGGCATAGATATATGTGAACAACATGGAGATTGTTTCAAAAGGCAGTATAGTGCTCCGAATTTACTCCAGAATCTCAATATTCCTATTCAAATTCTTTAAAACATTTTTTAGACTATATAGCATAGAACTGCCTTATCATCTACATATCATCTAACTCCTGTGCCATAAGCACGATTTCCAACCAAGAACTATTTTAGTTTTCCTTTTGTATTTTTTATTGATGGCAAAAGTAATGAATGTGAATTGTAGAAAATTGGAGGGGAAAGTCTAAAGAAGCAAGTCAAAATCAAACAATCATAACACCCAGCAACAACCAATGTTAACATTTTGGTGGGTGACTTTCAAATTTAAATCTACACACAAACCCATTCATATACTTGGCTTTACACTCTACGTACTATTTAAAAGTGCTTTTCGCAAATTAATAATTTCTTAAAAATTTTCCCTTTAGACCAGGTATTCTTTTATGGTATGTTTTGTAATAGCTGTATGGAATTTCATAAATCTCTGAACAAAAAATATTTGATTACTCTAATTTGTCACTATAAGCAATGTTGGAATCTATATTATATTAGATATATAATCTACATTTTTGTGTATATGTCTGATTATTTAGATTAAATTTCTGGGATCAGATTACTTGGTGAGTGATTGAGATAAACTATAACTCTTGATACATATACCAATCCCAAAAGGCTGTGCCTTACATTCTCCTTGGTGTTTAAAATGTCAATGTTTAACTGTTCAAAAAAGCAAAAGACCACCACCAACAAAACCTGCCAACTGGAAAGGACAAACTATCTCATTGCTTTAATTTATGTTTTTCACAATTATCAAAGTTGAACAATTTTAAATTCTTATAATTGATTGGCTATATTCGAATTCATACTTTGTTATATGAGATTTGAAAGTTTTTCCCACTAAACTTTCACAGTTGCTAACTTATATAACCTAGGTTTTACGTTGCTACAATCTTTCTGAAAAGAAAACAGACTCTGTTGTGACAGTAAATTTAAATGACACTTGTGGAGTTGAGGAAAGCATCACCAATGAAATCATAAAAACTGGATTCAAATGCAGGCTCTGAGATTTAGCCTCAGACTCCACGTCATCACTTACGAAATGGAGGCAAGAAACCCTGCCTTACACGACAGGATTCATTTCTTCTCACTGCTCTGAGAACAAGTATTGCCCAGTGCCATCTGTATTTCATGACATACTTTCTTGTTCTCTATACTCAGAAATATTGCATTTCTTTAACATTTGTAATTTACCTTGCTCTCCCACTCAGGAATTTCAGTATGGTATTTCCTCTGCCTAAAATAATCTTCTCCCCCATCTTCCTGACTCCTATACATCTTTATTATTTATATTTTACATCCACATAAAAACCTTTCTTTAACTTTACTCATGTTACTTTAGGTAAACCTCCTTATATGCTCCAAAATTTCCTTTATCATAATCACTGCTTCTGTTATTTCTCATTTTATTGTCGGTGTTTCTTTCTAAGCAGTTAAATTCATTGAAGGTATGGCCCATTTCTCTCTTGTTCACTGCTGCCTCCTCAGCACCTAGAGTACTTAACAACTAATAAATAATTGTGTAAATTGATAGGCAAATGAACCATTTTCTTCTTCCGAACAATATTTCCTCTTCATCCAAATTCTCTTCGTGCTTCTATCACTTTTTGAAAGTATTATGTTTGGATTAAGGTAACCAGAATAAAAGGCTGTCCTTATTGGGCAGACTCCTTTCCTCAAGCATAAGGTAATGTTTCCTTAAGGGCAGTGTACACACCTCTGGTGATAGTTTAAATGATTTTAGGTAGTCAACAATTATTTTTAATAGTTATATAAGTATTTTCGGCCATAATCTGTAAAGAAAGTGATACTGGTTTCCTGTTTTGGTATAAATATATAGTGCACACTCCATCTGCCTTTCTCCTCTTCTTCTAGATACATAGGAAGACTTTATCCCCTACCCGCACACACCCCTACCGCTCCTTGCAATTTGTTAGGGCCATGTGACAATTTCTGACCAATGAGCTGAAAGTTGAAATTATGTGAGCCATGTTTAGGCTAAAGCATATAATTGCCTTTTTGAGACCTTCCAGGTGTTTCTTTTCCTGCCACAGAAACCGGGAAGTTCTCCTGTTCTTTATGCTGCTAAGACTGATGGAGACTTTGCCAGCCTGGGTCCTTGAGCGATCAGGTAGAGCAGAATTCCCCTTCCTCCCACTGATCCCCATGGGGTGTCTAGAATGAGCAATATATAAAATTGTATTGTGGGAACTGTTTATTATTGCAACTTAACCAAGTTCATCCTGACTCTATCAGTGATAATAAAGTTTCCCTTAAAATAATCTACTTAATTTAAAATGATATGATTTGTAGAAATATATTAAGTAAATAATATAATAGTTCAATTTACCATATGATCCAGCAATTAATTCCACTTCTGTGTATATACCCAAAAGAATTGAATTCAGGGACTTGAACTTTGAACAGATATTTGTATAACCATGTTCATAGCAGCATTATAAACCATAGCCAGAAGGTGGTAACAACCCAAATGTCCATCAATGGATAAATAGATAAACACAATGTGGTACACATACGATTGAAGATTATTCAACCTATGTTGATTGGCTTGGTTGTGGGGAATATTTCGCCATGTATACTTATATCAGGTCATCAGGTTGTCCACCTTAAAGGTATATAATTTTTTCTTGTAAATTATACCTTAATAAAGCTAGGGGAAAAAAAGAATAAAATTCTGATACATGTTACAATATGGATGAACCTTGAAAACATTACGTTAAGTGAAATAAGCCAGACACAAGAGGACAAATTATATTGTATGATTCTACTTATATGAGGTAGCTAGATCAGTCAGATTCATAGAGACAGAAAGTAGAATTGTGGTTCCCAGGGGCTGGAGTGAGGGGGTAATGTGGAGTTGGTGTTTAACAGGCATCAAATTTCAGTTTGGAATGATGCAAAAGTTCTGGAGATGAATGCTGTTGACGGTTGCATAACAATGTGAATGTATTTCATGCCACTGAATTGAATACTTAGAAAAGGTTAAAATGATAAATTCTATGTTATGTATATTTTACCACAATAAAAATAATAGTTCAGGTGATATTCAATATTATCTTAAAAATCATTCAGATGATAAACAAGTAAAGTTTGGGAAATACTGACATAGGGAATGAAATGAGCTTTGGGATCAGAGAGACACTGGATTTGGAATTTGACTGCTACATACTTGCTGAGAACCTTTTGTATTAGTTGACCTTTCTCAGCCTCACCTTCATTATGTACAAAATAGGGTCATTGGAAAGATAAGCAGGGTAGCATGCAAAGCACTTAGAAGGAAGTAAGCACATTGTAGAAACCCAATTAATAGTTTCAGTTGTTGTGTTTCCACTGTTTTTGTTATGTTTAAAAATAAAATAGGAGACCGAAGTGTTTTCTCTGCAGTGTTTTTTTTTTCACATAACATAAATTTGGTTAGAAATCAAGTTATGAAAAACAAGATTTTATTCCAGTAGAGTTATTGAATATTTTATCATTTTAGAAGTCCAATTTTCTTCACTCATTCTCAGTGTCTCTGCCTTTATAAGATAAGGGACAGATTCAATTTGTACTGTCAAACACTAGCTACCTAGCTATCTAAAAGACTACTCCTTTTAACTTTCTTTTATGTTTACCTTGCTGAAATAGTGTTAAATGCTTTCAGTAAAATATAAAACCACCAACAGTCAAAACCTGCTGACTTCTATCCCTCCAAATATAAATAGATCTTTTCAGACAAATGAACTATTCGGCTTAGTAAAATTTTACACACTTGATTTTCAGACAACTTATAAGCAAACATGATCATTTCCATTTTGTTGAATTAGTTTTTGTTGAATGCCCATTTTGTGATCATAATATGTTTGGGGTTATGGGAGAGCAGAAATACTGATATCTCCATAGACCCTCATCTCAAGGAGCTATAAATCTTATGGACTAATCGATGATGTGAATAATTTCCTCTGGACAAAGCCTCCACTGGTAGAGTCTAAAGGAGGTAATAATGAGTTAAGCCTCATACAACACTCCCTAAAACAAAATTTATGCTATATAATGAAGTCTCTTTTTAATATTGGTATCTGACATGTTATTTCTTGACTCTCTGCTTCTGTTCATACTACGCCACTGTCTGAAGGTCCCTTCTCTTTTATACGTGCCTACCTAAATCCTATACCATCTCTAAAGTCCTCCTCTCTGGTGTCAGCCCCATCTACTGCATTCTACAATAGTGTTTCACAAATCAGTATCACCTTTAACACAAAATTCTAACATCAGACTGAAGATTGTTCTCTGTGTGTTTTCTACCAATGCTTAGAGAGAAGATAGACCTTTTTACCTAAATGTAAAACATCTTGAAGAAGAGAAATACATTCCCTTATGCATTTATATTCTTCAGAGTTTTCAGAAAATTGATTATTACAATTTAGGCATTCAGTAAATACTTGCTAATATGACTTAGGTAAAATAATTGGATACAGGGACCTTTACTCAGTCTTTCTAGTTACAAAATGCAGTGAAAATGCACTCTTTTTATTATAGACATTGCAGAAATTCCATAAGTTGAAGTTGTGCTGGTAGCCTTTATAGGAAATTGGTTCCCATATTTCTCATGTACCTTGGGCATTTCTGCTTTATTACTCTCATTATTCCATGTTAAGAGTTTACCATGAAATTTAAATGCAATCTAGTAATGAAAAGTTAAGACAAAGAAATCAACCAAATCAGTCAAACTAATAATATAGAGTAGAATAACTATATTATAGGGTTAAATTAACATTATAATTTATGGAAATGTCTGCATGGATTGAGCATGTAGCAGCCCTGCCATTAGAAGTTCTTAGTTCTGTAAGTATTTAATTTGATCCCTTTACTAGAGAATACTCCTGTTAGATAATCCTTTGTCCACATTATTATACTCTTTTTTTAAAACCTCCAGATAATGACTACACGTAGTTTGGTGTAATGAGTAAAGTAAATTAATAAGGTAAATTTAGACCTAGTGCCAGCAAATGAGAAAAATAAACGATCAGTCTTCCCAAATCCACTCTTTTCAAACATCTATAAGAAGAATTGTCAAAAAGAAAAAAAATCCAGGAGGAAAATGATCTAAAAGTTTTTTTTTTTCTTTTTCCTTTTCTTTCAACCATTAAGGAAAGACATCATCTAAGTTAATAAGTGTATCACTTTTCATGTTTGGTTGACTATGCTTGAAATGACACCAGAAAAAATGGGATTATTTTTAAACTATATTTAGCATACAGTTAAAAGTCCACTGATACACACCTTGAGTTTTAATGTCATCACTACAGCTTGGTTCTCCTTTTAATCTCTCACTAGGGAAAGTTAATTACTCCATTATCTATGATATCCTAAGTGTCATTCAAATATCTATATTTCATTGTACTGTAATTTATTTATCCACCTTACTTGATCATTACACTCTCCAAATATATATATGTATCCTACCAAAAGACTGGGATTGTTTACATCATGTTTTAGGTTAAATATTTAGGTAAATTTAAGGCAAATTAACTAAACTAAGTAAGGTTAACTATCTTCTATACAAGGAAGATATATAAAGTGATGATGAGGATGATGATGTTCTGCTATGACTATTATTATTAATAATAACAACATAACAAGAATGATAATGATGTTATAACAGCTACTATGTGATGAAGATCTAGCATACTAGATATTTTACATTTCATCTTATTGAACCTTCCAATAAATCTGAAATTAGGTATCATTCTCCCCATTTCAAAGGTGAGGCCACCACAGCTTAGACATAGCAGTAACCAGCCTACACAAGGCTATCCAACTAGTAAGTGGCAAAGCTGAAGTCTGACCTCACGTCTGTGTGGCTGCCTCCCAAGCACAGCCCTGTCAGAATGAGTCCTGATCCAGGTTTATTTCTGGTTATGAGCTGCTTCTTTCACTCTGCTGAGTGGCCCCAATACTGGACTGGCCTTGTTTCTCTTTCTATTTGGCACCTTTATTTCATTGTTGTGCAATGTTACTATGGATACAGCTACCACTCCCACTGTAAACCACCATCAGATATGGCTCTGTTTAGCTAATTGCAAACATATACTTGAAAAGAATGGCTCAACATGTAACCAACTGACGCCTTTAAAACTCTCATTTGATGTTTAGTATTATACGGCACAAATCTTAGTCCTTTATACAGTCCCTTCATTGGAACAGATGTGGATCAGGGAAGATGAAACATAGTGATTCAATTAATACACAAGACTGACTGGTGTATTTTAAAATGGACAGTGATGGCCAGATATAGTAACCATTCACATAGCTAGCAACTGGAACACCTACTGTCCCTGCGCCTGTGTATTTCTGGTGAGTCAGTAATTCTTCCTGTCTGTGGGGATTATCCAGCTGTCCTCTCTGGAGAGGATCAAGAGCTAAAATAAGAAAAAAAAAAAAAAACAGAGAAAACCTTTTCATCTCTCTGGCCTGGGAAAAGTGAAATAAGGCCTGTCAATAAACATCTTTGGACTTTACAAATTTCCATCTTCCTTGATTATTCATGTCTTTTCAAACCTCAAACAAACTCCATGGGGATTTGATAGTACACAATTTTCAGTCCAATTGCCACAAATACCCAAGGAGAATTCAGTTTGACGTGGGGATTATCCCTAATTTTTCTTTGATGAAAGTTGCAGCTTGTGGACTTTTTTGGACCACTTCAAACTGCTTTGGAAAGAGTTCATGTGTGTTTCTGTGTGCTCCAATCTCTGATCATGTAGGCTCCACTCATTTCCACTAAACAGGATCTTGGACTCTTTTCAGAGACTCTTTTGATTAACAAGGAAATGAAATTGACACCCCCATGAGGAAACTAGAACTCTCTAATTTAGAGAATCTATTCAATTTGTTGCAAGTAAATAATAATCTCATATTATAATTCTAACTTTAAAGACCTTGTGATGTTTATGCCACTTTGGAGAATTTTATATGTGATTTTCCCCTTCAGAGAGAACCCAGGAATGCTTCTATGTGGCATACATTTTTCTTTCCAAAGAATTAGTTGATAAAGAAAAATAGAAAGAAAAACATGGCATGAAATAAATAACAGTTTCTTCAACAATCATTTAGTTATCTGCTGTGTGTTAGGATTTGGATATGGGCTAGTGATATAAAACCCTTAACACTGATTTTAAAGCCCTTCTTACCTCAGACTTTGTTTCCCCACTACTCTACCACCTACCATCCCCACCATGATGTCCTTCCAGTTTCCTGAACATGATATGCTTGTTCTTGCCTCCAGGTCTTGGCACATGCTGATCCTTCTGCTGAGAATTCTCCTCTGTTTTCACTTCCCCCTTTTGGCTGATTGAACTCTACCTATGCTTGAGTCTCTCCTTCAACATCTTTTCCTCAGTGTGACTTCCCCGATTCCCAATTCTGGGTCCAAAGACCCTTCTATATATTCTGTTAGCACCTTGCTTTTACCCTGTCAAAGGCTTTTTCACACTGTACAAATATTTCTTTATTTGTCTATATTCCCCACTAGAATGTAAGCTTCTGGAAGACAGGAGTCATCTCTCCCTCTATTTAGTATAGTGCAGCCAGCATCTAGTGTAGTGACCAATATGTACTAGGTACTTAATAGACAGTTCTTGACTGAATAATGATGACCACCATTTATCGCATCTGTTATCTGTCAAAGACTGAGTTGGACACGTTACACATGTTATATCTGCCGCTTGCATCAATCATAGAGCATACATGTTGCTATTTTCATTTTACGTATGAGAAAATGGAAGTTTCAATAGGTTGAATAAACTATCCAGGATCCGTGGGTCCTCAGCAACAAAGCCTGTGCTATCTCTCAGCTTACCATAGCACCACTAAGAAGAAGGTATTCCAGCACATATTTTAACCTCAATTAAAACAAACAAAACTACTTCTATGTGAGGCACATAAAGATTCCTGACCAGTTTGCTTTGAAATGTTTTAAATTAGATAACAACACAATTATGAGACATAATAGTATTTATCTACAGACCCCTCTTAGCATAATTATTTATACCCTCCATTCTTGCTCCGTGAAAAAACTGTTTTCTTCCTCAAGACTTATATTCTAGGGCAAACCACCTTGAAAGAAATAGGCAAAAGGGAGTCAGAGAAAAGTTCAGGGGCCGGCCCGGTGGCGCAGCGGTTTAGTCCGCGCTTGGCAGCCCAGGGTTCGCGAGTTCGGATCCCGGACGCCCGCCGACGCACTGCCTGTCAGCCATGCCGTGGCAGCGTCCCATGTAAAGTAGAGGAAGATGGGCACGGATGTTAGCCCAGGGCCAGTCTTCCTCAGCAAAAAGAGGAGGATTAGCAACGGATGTTAGCTCAGGGCTGGTCTTCCTCACCAAAAAAAAAAAAAAAAAAGAAAAGAAAAGTTCAATAGAAAGTCTTTCTGTTAACCTTATGTGCAAACAAAATGCCAAATGTAGACACTGAATAGTGAAGATTGCTTTATTTTCAGTTCCTGACATCAGCTGAGTGTTTGTGACACTTCTAATAACAGTAATTGGAACAAAAATCCTGTTAGATTGGTATGGAGTTTGACTTTATATTATAAAGTGCTGTCATCTACATGATTATATTTCTCAAACATACCTATGAGGAAGGAAGGCAGTGTGGTTAGACTTGTTTCATAGTGGGAACATCATGTTCAGAAAAGTCAAGTGCTGCTGAAGCAGAATTTAAATGTGCCCAGAAGACTTCCTACTATAGGGAGGAGAGAGTATAATTACCATAGCCCACGTGCTGTTCCCAGTCAATGACTGAGTACACTGGGGCTACTAAGGCAGATCTATTTCTGCGAAACACGTGTTCCTTCTAATGGCCTCCTTTGGCTCAAGGTCACCCCAATGGCTTTGCTGAACCTATTTCAGCCTTCACTGCTTTCTAGGACATTTTCACCCAACCCTCACTCTCTCTCTCCTGCACTCATGCTTAGACTTGTATCTCAGCTGATGGTGCTTCCATCTTCTTCCAGCTTCCTCCCCATCTCCAATCATAAAATCATTTCCCCTAATACAATCTTTGTATATTTAATCCTGTTGTTGCCTCTGCTTTTTGCAGGACCTGACACACTTGGCCCTGTGTTGTATATAGTATGTAGCACAAACCAGGTCTCAAGCTTTATGGCTGGAGTGGGAAAATCATTACTTTACAGCAATCACAGTAACTATCGGACCAGACAGGAATCATTAATTGATGTTAAATTTAGATTAGGAGCAGACTATTTATCCATGGTCTTAAAGTGTTTCCCCACAGATTTCTTATTGGTGGTAAAGGGAAAAAATAGGAACTACACGATGGAGAAATCAGATAATGTCTTGATCGATGGATCAATATGGTACATGGATCTTGTATACCTCCAGATGTGAAACCCTGCAAGATTCACAATAGTATTCCAGCTGGAAGTGCATAACCTGAATCTAATCATAAGCAAACATCAGAAAAAGCAAAAAATGAGGAATGTTTTATTTTTAAAGAGGGAGTGCTATTATTTAAAAAAAAAAAAATCAATGTAATAAAAGACCAAAAAAAAAACACTATAGAAATGTTCCAGATTAAAGAAGACTAAAAAGGCATGGTCATTAAATACAATACTAATCCTAGACTTGATCCTGTACTGGAGGGGAAAAAACGTCATAAAATTAATTGAAAACACTGAAATATGGATGATAGATTAAACTGTTTTATCGTATTTAATATAATTGATAACTGTTTCCGGTTACTAAAGAGAATATCCCAATTCTTAGGAAATACATACTGAAATATTTTGAAGTAAAGGGCCAAGGTATACGCAATTTACTGTCAAATGATGAAGAAATCAAAACCAAACCAAAAAGCATACAGATAAATAGAGAAATTGATAGATGTAACTTGCCTTCCAGGGCTTACCCAGCCATATCTGTATGCATGGCACCCCAAGGACTTATCTGAATCCTTTCCTTCCTAGCCCCTTATCGTCCTCCATGCTATAGAGACCATCTTTAATCCCATCATTCTGACTATTCATAGGCTGATCAGTAAGGCCAGAACCTACATCTGGTTTTGTGATATATTTGGTGGGGAAAATCTTACATCAGCTTGTAATCAGAAAGATAGAGTAACCTCTTGCAAGTTGTTTTTTCTTTCTTTTGTATCATTGAACTTTAGTTTCTTTATTTAATTTATCTATACAAGTTATTACCAAGTTCCTACTATGTGGTGAGTAGGACAGTCCATACCCCTCCAATCTTATCAGTCTAACATCGTGATTAGTAATACAGGCTCTAGAACTAAATTGCCTGGGTTCAAATTTTGGCTCCCTGGCACCTATTAGCTTGGGCTAGTTACTTAATCTCTTTCCCTCAGTTTCCTTATCTGTAAGTGGGGATAAAAACAACAGCACCTGAAGCAAAAGCTTGTTTTGAAGGTTAAAAATATTATGATCACTACTTAAGTTTTCAATAAATAATAATTATTTTCATTATCAACATAATTATTATTACTCATAGGACTCAGAGCTTCCTCATCTCCTCTTCTAAGATTGTTGGTACAATTTAATATAATGTATGCAAAGCACCCCATGCTTCCTAGATCCTAAAAATCCTTCAACAAAGGTAATTATTCTTCTTTAAATGAAGGGAGAGAGCTGGTTGAGTTGGGTGGCCTAATACAGCTCTCAAATTTCCACCCTTAGAGCCAAACTCTTAGAACCCTATGAAAGCCATCCTTTCTTGTGTACTCCAAATTTCACTGCAAAGGCAATTTTCAAAACAGTTAATCAGATCAAGCTTATGCATATAGCTTGAGATTCACATGTGGCCAACGGTTTCCCTAATTTAGTTCCGACTGTCTAACATTTCCATCTGGTCTGGAAGCATTTATTTTCTTTAATGATCTTGCTTGAGACAATGATTCCCCATAAATGACTTTGCTCTTTGGCCATAGGAGTCAGGCAATGCTCTGTCTGTAGAAAGTAACACCCATTTCCCACCACTTTGCCTGTTTTTTAATGCCTTTTAAGTTGCAAACAAAATAGTTGCAATAACTGTCCCCAGATACTATCGCATTTCTTCCTGCTTCTTTGATTATTGTCTAAAAGTGAACTGGGAAAAATATAACTAACTCCTCTTCAGTAATTAGTTCATTGGCCAGGGAAAAATTGGCTAAGAAAAAAGAATTAGCGATTCTGTTCTGTCATTAAAGCCTCATTATTTGGGAGTCCAGTTAACACTACTTTATAAATTAGAACTAAGAACAGCTGGTGGATTAGATGAACGATGCCAAGTGCATTTGATTTGTTCTACACTTTGCCTCTCCCATTATTTAAAAAAAAATGAAATTTCATCATTATAAATGATAATAGCAAATGTAATGGTCAAGTTAGAATTTGGATGCACACGTTGATATTATATAATAAAATAACACTAAATTAGGGGATTGTAGATTTGAGCTCTGTTTTGACTTCTGTTATTAATTAACTTTGACCTTGGACAAATTATTTAGTCTTTCATGTTTTCAATTTCCTCATCATTTACATTGAAATAATAGCACAAATCTTAACTATATCATAGAGCAATAATAACTTTTAAATATACAAATCTGTGTGAAACTATTTTGAAATGTATAAAAAAACTACACAAATGTTTATTTTTTGTGTTAATCATCCTTACTATTTGTAAAATCATCTGAATGTAACATTTTCATTAAAGCCATGTAGAGTTTCTGTGAAGACATAAGGCCAGTATTTCATTCCAATAAATTTATATTTTCCTCAGAAATCCTAACAAGCATTTTCTGCACAATAAGTGATTAAAAGTTAGAAAATAAAAACACCTGCATTTGTGCACTAGTCAGGTAAACTTAGAAATTACTATCAGATACGTAGATTTGAATAAATAGAAATGGGTCCTTGTTTGATTTAGAATGATGACAATGATGGTGATGATGAGATTATGATGATAACAGTGATAATGATAATAATAATAATGTATATATAGCCAATAAAATTTTTATAATGCACTAGTATGTCTGATAGTATTTGGATTTTATAAAACATCTGAAAAGAAATAAAAGTGGAAACATACTACCCTTTTATTATAATGAGGAAACTGATAGGGTGAAATGGCTTGACCAAAGTCAAGGAGCAATTAAGTGGGAAACTCCAGAGTCTTTATTCATTCATTAGCTCATTCACTCAGTCATTCAGTCTATAAACACTGAGTATCTGCCATCTGCCTCGAAGAGTGATAAACATTAGTGATTCAAGAATCAATGTGATGCAGTGGATCAAGATATTCATAGTTTAAGAAAAGGGGATATAAATAATTAAATTAATAATTATAACATAAATGTGCGAGGGCAATAACAGCAATATTTGTAAGATACTATGGCTGCAAAAGAGAAACACTCTGTTATCCCAACTTGTTGCAGTGTGATTTTTTCATAACCAGACTGTTGATTCTAGTGACTTCCCTGCACCAACATAGATGCACATGGTTTATAAAATTAGTAATTTCATCTTGTTCTTCATCAAAGTTTTCAACTATTTTTATCTTCTATTTAAGACAGCTTCTCTAGATTTGTCAGCAGAACTACAAGCCTATAGAATACTTCCAAGTATGTTGTCCATGACAGTACTTTTTCAAAGCCTGAGTCCCAATGCTGGAAAAACAGAAATAATCCTATGAATTTTTCTTTCAGGATTTCTAGTTGACTAACTTTCTCTTTCCCTGAACAACATACTGTTCCTTTTAAAAATGCATCTTTGGAAATCATAAAGAAACTGAGTCTTAGAGAATCAATGTAGCTGGAAAACAGCCTTATTCATCTAACAAGAGTGGAAACCCACACAATTAAATGTGAATTGAGTGCCACAAATCAGTATGTTTATGAGAAGATTTAGTACCATAGAAAATGACCAGAAAAATCCAAAACAGAAATGTTTACCCTGAGAAAAAAAGAGATTTTTCAAGAAACATAAAAGAACTTAAAAGAGCCTTCTAATTAATATATCCAGAGGGATTTGACAAGATAATTTACCCATAAAGTGAGGATTCATGTGATGGGGAAAAAAAGCAAAGTACAAGAAATCACTCTTAGAGATTAGAGATATGATTACAGACATTTAAAAAAATACTAATAGAGAGTCTCAAATATAAAGACAAGGAAATTTCTCAGAATATAAAATAATAGCAATAAAAACAGAAACAAAATAAAGAGGAAAAGCAAGATACAATGAGGCTTAATCCAAGAGATCCAACATGCTTACCAGTAGGATTCCTTAAAGGCAGTAAGAGTGAAAATACAGGAAAAATCATCAAACAAATAAACGATGAGTATGTCCTTGCAGCTGAAGAAAGACATAAGTCATCAGACTGACAGGACCACGGAGTATCTTGCACATGGTTAATAAAAATAATGGGAAAAAAAACCCAAGCCTAATTGCATCCTTGTGAATTTCAAAACCTAGATACTAAATGCTTCCAGAGAGAGGAAAGAAAGTGACATATAAAGGAATGAGAATGAAATGTATCAGCTTCTAATTAGTGACATTAGATACCAGAAAACAATGGGGAGCAACGCCTTTAACATTAGGGAAATAATTTTCACCTAGTGTTTGAAACAAGGCTAACATATCAGTAAAGCATGATGAGAAATCAAGATATTTTTAAATATAAAACTATTCAAAAGTTTATGTTCCACCTGTTCTTTCTTGAAAAGTTACTTTAGGATACACTCTATTAACTATAATGAAGCAAGGAAGAGTACATAAAACATGGAATGTGGGAAAAGTGAATTCAGCCTAGTGTATCAGTGAAGGGAAGTCCTGGGATAAAGGTTGGGTAGCTGGGCAGCAGCTGTAAACAGCACTAATTCAGGTTGGTACAGGAGTATAAAAATTTCCGACAGAGAGAGCCCAGGGGAAAAGAGGGTGAGTATCAAGTTAGCGGGGAGTCACTTGATAGAGTAGAAAATATGATTGAGATCTCGGGGGAAATCAGGATTTTTAAAAAATAAATGATGCAAGAAAAAACTAAAAGAAAAACAATTAAAAACTCGGAAAAAACAACAACAATAATTACTATGCAAGAATGTAATGGCCCAAATATGAAGCAACTTAAAATACTGATGGATTTTAGGCAAATGATAGAAAGCAAAGAAAAAATAATTAATTTAAATATGCTACTAGGAACATTCTCCTTTAACTGGCCCAAGGTGTTTTGATATTGGATTTGCAGAGGTGGAAATTCACTTTGGTCCAACAGTGAACAATATTTATTTTGTCTTGCTAATGTAACTGCTCTTGGTTGGTTTTCAACTTTTAGATTCAAACTATTCACAAAGTCACAAAGACTTACATGTGGTCGTAGGAGACAAATATTAAGAATTTTGATCATGCAAAAATAAAAATGGGGCTCAGATGATGAGTCTCAGAAAGCAGAAGGAAAAATAATATTAAGAAATAATATCAAAAGTTGATGGAATAGAATAAGGATATAAAATTATTATATTAGATTGTAATGGTGATCAATACAAAAGGTAAAACAGTAATATAAATGTCACACATTGCTATTAGTTGAGTGAATAGCAATCAGGCATGTGAGCTGAATACTTACCTTCATACTGGCAAGTCGATAGATATTATTTAAGTTGATAAATTAAGTTAATAAGATATATTATCTAGAGTTACACAAAAAGACACCAGAAGAATTAAAAAACAAACATTTAAAAGAGGCTACTTCTGAGACTAGGACTGGGAATAAAATGCTTTATATAATAAACCTTTCTTTACCTGTTAATTTTTTTCTCACCATATACACAACTGAAAATAATAAAACTCAACAATATGGCATTTTCTAATGTCTATAGCTTAAATATTAGATCCACAATGCTGGGGAAAGGTGAGATGAGGGTAGATTCTATCGTTAAACAAACTTGAGAAATACTACCAGTTTGATGATTCAGCATGCAGAGTACTATACGAAACCTCACAGAAGATTCTATAAAAGAGATCTAGTGATCCCCAAACTTCTTTGACCAAGGAACCCTGTTTGTTTATTCTATTAAGCATACCCATTTTCAACGCAAGGAACAATTGTTTTTCAAAATGCACTTTCAGAAGCACTTTCTTAAGAAAAATCTATTCAAAGAGGAAAGAGAACTTTCATGAAAATGGAATTTTGACACCTTCAATGCTTAATTTTGAATTGTAAAAGTGCGTTTGTAAATGATTAAGCAATAGTTCATCACTGAAAATATTTATTTGATCTTCTTTGCATCTTATTCACTAAACTATGTCTTCTACTTTAAAACATATTGTTTGATTTCCTCTCTCTTATCCCAAAGTACTATTTTAAAATGTAAATAAAGGCACAGATCTGTTAATTTTTGCTGCATTAAAAGTATATCCCAAGCCAGCCCTGATGGCCTAGCCGTTACAGTTTGGTGTGCTCCACTTTGGCGGCCTGGGTTCGGTTCCCAGGCATGGAATCACATCACTCATGTGTCAGTAGCCATGCTGTGGCAGTGGCCCATCTAGAAGAACCAGAAGAACTTACAACTATACATAACTATGTACTGGGGTTTTGAGGCAGATAAAGAAAGGAAAAAGGAGGAAGATCGGCAAAAGATGTTAGCTTAGGGCAAATCTTCCTCTGCAAAAAAAATGCATATCCCTAAACTTCTGCTAAATCCTACAATAGGCTCCTGAACTCCAGCTCTGTCTTCATACCCCAAACTCAATATTTCTAAAGATACCGTGTTAATGTTTATCTTTCTTTACTGAGAAAGCTATAAGCAACTTCCACAACCCTATCCCTGTCCCAGCCTCTAACCCCACCAGCACATTAATACCAAGATAATCTTAGAAACATACATTTAAGAGGAATACTAGTCATCTGTCAATGCCTGCCTATAAGACAGCATGATCAGCAAAACCCTTGCCTATATAAGAGCAAATTCTCTGCACAAACTCTTCTATAATATTCTTCCTATGAATGTTCTGCTCCAGTAATAGTGAATGACTATCTAGGGGGAAAAACGTGTTTTCGTATGTATTATTCGACATACATCCCACGCTTTCCACACATGCACTTCACCGTATCTACCAAGCAAACTCCTATTCTTCCTTCTAAGACCATATCAAATTTCCCTTCTCTGAGAAGGCAGAGAAAGAAGAGAAAGAATACTTAGTGAGCTCCTGCTGAGCACAGGGCTAAGAATAGATGCACAGGTTAGATATTCAGTCATAACAACAATGCAAAGCAGGTATCATCATCACCATATTCCAGATGACAGAACTGAGTCTCAGAGAAGTTAAGCAAATTGCCCAAAGTCACATTGTAAATGGCTGAATAGAAATTCAGCCTGACTTCAAGCAGAAGTCTTTTTCTGCTTCACCATTCCATTAAAAACTTTTACTTCTGTGTGTCCATGATCCATTTTGTACACTTTATACCTAGCTGTCATCATACCATATTGCAATTATTAGTTTACCTATGTGTGTCCCCTATTAAGATCCCCGTGTTTTAAAGGCCAGGAATCCTAACCTTATGTCTGTATTCCCAGAATCCACTACACTGTTTGTTCTATGGAAGAGACTTAGTAAGTTCTTATTGAATGAATGAATGAATGAATATAAAAATAAGGAAATTTCAGAATCAGAAATTATTGTTATTCATCAAAATCTGACTTTTACTACCTACCTGGTAAATGGTATTGGCATATTAAAGACCCAAAGAAGTACAGCTGCATTTATATTTGGTTCCCATTTGGCTTCTTTTGTCTCAGTTCATGTTCCTGGAATTTGGGGCAGGGGTTAATCCAGATGAAAATTTAGAGCTTTGAGAAACCTGATATATTATCTAAGATAACTCATATTACTTTATTGAAATAAGGTTCAGAAATGGGAAACATCTTAGTCACATAGCTAGTGAGATGGAGGGCTGGGACTTGAACCCAAGTACTTATTCTGCCAAGCCAGGCGTACTTTCCTGATACTATGAAGAATTTCAAAATAATTTGGGAAGTGTATATAGAAATAGTTTCAACCAGACTCCAGCATAGTTCAGACCAAATGGAACTGTTTATGGCTACGTGGAATCAGGCTGAAAACCAGAAGGAATCCATTCTTACCTGAGGATCTATTAAATGGCCAGCTCCTCCAGATTCCATATTTTGTATGTCTATGTAACATTCCATGCTGATATTTCTCTTCACACATAGGTTAGTACAATTGGTGGTAGGTAGAAGAGGGTGAGTATGGTTTAGATTTAGAAAAAAAAAAAAAAGTGAACTAACATCTACTAGGAGTTCATTATGTGCCTAACACTTTACATATGTTAAATCAACTACAAGTTCTCAACACTATAATTGTATATATTTTACAGAGAGGAAAAAAATAAGGATCAGCCACGTTAAGGACTGTAACTTGCCCAAGCCTGATGACACATAGGTGGCGGGGTCAGGAATCAACCCAGAGAGTGACACTGCAGTACCCTCTCTCTTACTCAGCACCTCCCTTGAAATAGTCATCCTTCTCTCTTCATCATTAACAAATCTTGTTTCTACTTGGCTGTCCTCAAAAGGTAACATGTTGTTGAGGTATCTGTGGTTGTTAGCTAATGCAACCATTCACAACACTGTGCTATAGACCAGGCCTCTGAGAGCAGCCTGGAGGTGGGAGGGAGGAAATTCACAGCAAAGGAACCTTGGGAACCATCTAAGTTCGACCCTCTCATCCCCAAGAATAAAGTTTTCTTATAGGAAAGATAAAACTGACTGTTATGCTCACATAAAATTAATTCCACAGTTGTTCTTTACCAATGAATGCATTTGAAGTCTAAAAATAACCATTGTAAATGAAAACAGTTGGTTTATTAGAGGAGTGGGATTCTGGATCCTCTCCTTGTTTTTTGGCATCCTGTTACTCTTGCAATAATCTTGTTTACCAGATGATTTTCCATAAAAGTTATTATAAATATTAATAATACTAAAGAAATAAGTGTTTTTACTTTGTCCCCCCAAACTCCAAGATGATATAATTACTAAAATAAAAGAATGATGGTTAATAGAGTTTTCCTAGAGTCTTAAAATGCAAATACATTTACATGGGGGAAAGCAATGCTTTTTTAGTGCACTAAGCAATTTGCATTACAACTTGGAGCAACTCATCTTCTACACAGTCTTGCTTATAAAAACTGAGTACATATATAGCGATGGTAGAATTCTAGTTTTCATTATAAAAACTATAAAAAATAAATGTGCGAATATAAATGATCTATTTGTAACCAGACTTCAGGAGCCCTGAAATAAAAGCCAAAAAGCAAGATGGTATACAATAATATTGCTTTTGAGCACTGATTTATATGATATTCTGGTGCTGGCAGGAGTTCCTAGTTATTATTGCAGCTTAACAAACACACAGCAAGGAGAGAATTTGGCAGTTACTGTTCACTTAGAAGAAAGCTCATTTCTTATTTTTACAATATGCAGCAGCTGGCAAAGCTGTATTGTCATTTATACATTCTTCCAACAAATAGTGATTAGGTGCCTACTATGTGCAAGACATTGAACTAAGGGTTGGGATTAAGGCAAGGGAGTTAGTTGAAGGAATTCCTAAGAGATATCAACTCGCACATGTGTGTGTATTTTATATCTTGGCCTCAAATGATCTTCAAAATGTTAAAACAGATAGAGAGACACATACACTCAGCAGACCTCCTAAACTCTGCTCACGATGGCTCCTCTGCTATGGTCTTGCTCTCCACTCACTCCATTCATTCAATCTCTATCTCTCAACAACATAGGGAGCGTCGCTTCCCTCTGATTCCTTTTCTTGACGATCTTCAGGTAGAATTTGTCATTCTCTCCTTCATGCCTTTTTATTCAATAGGTGGCCATTATATATCGAATTGTTTATCGCATTTATTTGCCAATATATCATCGTGCTACCATTGGATTATAAGATCCTTGAGGGCCTTTCTGCATTGCCAGAAGTCAACAAAATGCCAGGCTCATGGTGGGTGCTTAATAATATTTGATGTATACATGAATGAAGTATTTATAATACAAGGCAGATGGTAACTTTGATTAAAGTAAGAACCCGCACAATGAGAGAATGGGGAGAGGAATGAATTCTTAAGAAGTTGACATGAGGGAGATAGGTTTTGAGCTTATCCCTAACAGAAATTATGGTAGGACAGAGAAATCACTTCCCAGGTAGAAAGAATTATATAAGCTGTCATTGGAAAAGATGATCATGGTAAGCTCATGATAAACATTTACTGATAGGACAAAAAAGTGAGGTGGGGGGGCTGCTTTCCTAATTTGCACTTTTCATTTCTCTTCTTTCAGGAATTAAATAATTCTGACTCATTTATATATCTGATCTGTCAATCTTTCAACTGATCCTTCAAACTTCTTTTAATGAGTATTCATTGCTCCTTTCACATCTTTGGGTCTTTTCAGGAATCTCTTTTTAATTTCCCTGTCTTTACTTTCTCTTTTTCGGTCCTACCTAGAAAATCTAATTTCTGCCTTCACATTCATCCCCATTTACATTAATAACCCACAAGTGGAACACTCCACCTGCATCCTTCCCTCTCTTCTCTACTTGCTTGTCTCCATAACCTTTTCCTCCCTGTGTCACAGCCAGCTTTAACTGAAGGTATGAAAATAGTTACTTCTTATTTTTTACTCTTAACGTTTATTCTTTCTCTTCTCTGTCACTGTCAGTGATTACATCTCCTCCATTTCCAGGGCTCATAATTTGTGTCATATTTGATCCTTAGCCCTCATTTATATTGTCATTTAGGTTTTAATTCTATAATGAATATAAGTTGAATTTAGGTGACATTATACAAAATCTGTTCTCCATCATCATAGGTGAGTATATACTAAGTATCCTTTGTTTTGTAGACAACATAGTAGACTGAAGCTATTGTAATAGCTAATATTTATTGAGTGAACATTTTGTTCCAGGGCCTCCATAAGTTATAGGTATGTAGTGTATATGTAAACATATATGTAATAGATATTTAAATATATATAAATATACATATTTCACATATTTACACATAAAATATATGTAAATATATACATATAATGCATATACACAATACATATAATACCATTATATATATATACACACACACACACTTATATTTATATATGAAACCAAACTCAACCTGCAGTATAAGGTCATTATTTTGGCTATAAAAAAAAAGTCTAACTTAGAAGTAGCAGATAACTCTCACTAAACCCACGCATATTCTTTCACAGTAGGGAATGGTCTTCTTTCAAATAAGTGAATGTGAAATGTACTAGAAAAGTATAAATCTGTGATTGTTTAGTTTTTGTTATTTATTTATTTTTGTTTGTTTGGTAGTCTGGTTTTGTTTGTAATTTTCTACAGCAGAATCTCAAATTGATTCAGAGTTATCACTACAAAATAACATAAGTTACATTCAGAGTATTAGAATAGATATGTTTATTTTAGGGGGCCAGTTCCTAGACAAAAACCAGGACATGCCTATTTCCAGACCTTTATGACATATAAAGAGAGAGCCATTGACATGTGCAATCGCTTCTCATTGTCTCTTTGAAGGGAATGAGGTAGTGCACAGATCACTGTGAGCTCATTAGGATCAGCTAGAATGGGGGAAGAATGGATAATTGTGATGATTTTTAGTCAGTTTTGTATGTGATGTAAGACTTGCAGAATAAAAAACCTGACACTTTGCCCTGCTTCCAACACAACTAAGTATTTCTCATACCACAGTCAGGGGATAAAAAACAGCAACAACAGACAGACAAAATAACGCTTTGCACTCTGAGATAAACCAAAAAGAACAGCATCACCTGATTAATTCTGGTTCCCAAGAGAATAAAATCCTGGAGATTTCTCATAAACTTGGACTACCTATGAAACTATTTTACCTCTCGTTTTGGATACGCTGATGTCAGAATATATGGCATGACCTTTAAAATATGATAATCGTGAGAAAGTTTCTGAATGTCTACCACAAACAGACTAACGGACATTTGGTAAGCCTCATGATTTTGCAGTGTCACCTTTAAATACATGGGTATTTTATTTTGCCAGCAAGCCATTCGGGCTCCCTTGCAGTCTTTGCTGGTCAACTTTTTCATTCCTTTTCTAAATTTCGATATTTTTGACAGATTCTACACTCTGGATAAGGCAGCATCCACGCTGTTGCTTTGCCTCTGTAATCTTAAATTCAAGTATCCTTCTCTTTGATGACCACCTGTAAAAAATTCAACCTTCTCACTAAGTTATTCCATGTCTCTGAACCTGCAACCTTATTTAGACATCCGGTCTTTATAGTCCTATGACTAGGTCTCAGTGCACCTCTCAGTTGGCTTTTGTTTTCCTCCTTAGGTGAGACAAGAAGGCCAGAGGGAGCTGGAGCTGGGTATTTCCCTCCCCTACTAAGTTAGACTCCGGTAAAACACAAAATAGTTTCTCCTGAGGGCAAGTCTTGTTTAAAATAGAACACTCTGGGCCTATCTGGAAACAGCTACCCTCACTGCTGACCCACCCGCCTCTCTCCCACCTCCGTCAAAGCACTGGCGGGATTTTTGTGGGATCATCACTGTAAAGAACCTGATAGGGCACCTGAAGGTAAAACTCACTAAAGTGTGGGGGCCCCCTACGACTGGGCCCCCCTGGAGTTTTTAACTCTCCATCTTGTCCACACTAAGCCTCCAGCAATTCGCCCATTACAGTTCAGGTTTTCCTACCTGGTGCTGGTTCCCGTGGAGGTTTCTGCTCAGGAGTTTCTCCTCGGGTAAGTTGTGATTCACTGTATTCTCCTGTCTTTCCCTTTTGTGGGCAGCGGTTTGCTCTGTGACCTCACTTCTTGGATGGACCTAGGAAAAGTTGCTGAGTTTCAGTTTGTTCAGCTTTTTTCTCATTGTGTGCTCAACAGGAATGATGTCTCCTAAGCTCCAAGCTGCTCACATGCGGAGCCGGAACCGGAAGTCTGGTGTCCAGTCTTCAGTGGTCCCTTTGTTTCCCATTCTTCTCTTAGACTTCCTGCAATGCCATTTCCATCTCTCACCTGTATAATGAAATCTCAATTCAAATCAATCCAGCTGTTTGACTTCTCTCTCTCTGGACTACTGAGGATTTTTGAAGAAAGTGGCAAGTCCTTCAAGACTTGGTGTACTTGCCCCTCCCTCAGTGTTTCCTTCCACCGTACCTCTCTACAACAATCGTTTGACACCTTAAGGCAGAAATCTTCCTTAAGCCCTTCCAACAAGGAAAACTGTTGATTCTACCTCCCCAAAACTTTTCTTCCCTGTCCCGTAGGTTAGCCATTAGTGAAGCTGTATTGGGCACATTATCTTCTGCCTTGGATCTAGTGACAGCCTTGCCTTTTCTCTCCCTGGCTTCAGCCTTGATCTTTCCAATCCTTTTATCCACATGTGGCTAGACAGATGATTCTAACATGCAAATTTAATTGTGGTGTTCTCCCAAAAAACTTCTTGTTCCTCACTGTCTTTAGGGTATACTTCATACTCAATATGGACTCAGTATGGTTTTCAAAACCCTTCATGGCTTGGTGCCTTCCTACCTCTCCAACTGTGGCTCTTGTCATTTAACCTTTTATTCTATAGAACCCTATTGTCTACAACCTCCAGTTTCCAGAAGGGATGATGGTCTCTCATGTCCTGGAAAGTCCGTATGAGCTGGAATTTTTTGTATCTCAAATTAGATATCAATTAGTCCAATGATAATGACCCTTTAGGACTTGGCTGCTCCTTTGCCCTCCCTTGGAACCTCATCCTCTCTTTATTATAGATTCCATATTGTACTAAATTTTGTTTGCCTCTTATTTTGTCTCTTTCTCCTGAAGAAAGAGGTCTTATCTCTTATTTATCATTGTATCCTCAGTATCTAGCATAGTGCCAGTCACATAAAATGCATACAATGAATATTTATAATGAACCACAAGAGAATGACATATGGGATTACATAAAACATGAAACCAGGCTCTAGCTCTCTACTCTTAACCTGCTTGCTGAACTTATATGCTTATGCTGTTATTGTAAACTGTAAGCTATTAGACTCAGCAGAAGTTGCAAACAGACAGTTTGCAGGCTGAATGCTGCCCACAAAAATGTTTGTTTTAGTACATGCAGTGCTTGGGAGAAAATGGAGCCAATATTTAAAGATCAAGAGATTAAAATCCTAATTTCCAACTGATCTTAAAAGTCAGAAAACCTAGAAACACAGACCCCTAAACAGACTTTGTGGTCAATCAGATGTGGGCATGCATGGATGCTTAGGTTTTCATTCACAATCTCAAGTTTCTCAATGTCTATAATCTTTTATGTGCTTCTCTGTAAAATGGATATAAAGCCAAGAATTATTGTGACCCTCAAGTTAATTAATTAGATAATATATGCAAAGGGTATCCCACATTGCCTGGCACATGGTAAGCATTCAGTCAATAAATTATCAATTTATTATTGAAATCAGCCATGGGCATCTATAGTCAAGTTTGAATACATGTGTCAACTCCACTAATTGGTGAGTTAGTTCAAATGGCCATAACTTTAATGAGTTTAATATTTTAACAGGGGACTATCAAGCCATTGGGTGGTTCACTCCTTCCATTGATAGGAGCTCTTGCCTCTTCCTCTATGTGTTAGTCACCAGGTCCCATCCAATAAAACTCAGTACAGTTCTCATATCCTTTCTCTTCCTTTGGTTTGCCTGTTGAGACAGAAAAAGCTTCGGCTCTTCTGCCTACTTCTACACCCACACTCCTCCTCTCTTCAAAGGTAAAGAAAATTCCAAACTGGATTTTTCAGACTCCAGGGCATTAATTGGGTGACCTTCACTGTTGGGTGTGATCAAGCACCCATTTAAAGTCCTTCCCTCCTCATTCCTGTTTTGCTAGGGTCAACTCTGGCCATAGTGCACATTGCCCTATTTCTTTTCTGGTTCTCTCTTCCTCCCTAAGCAGATGGATGGATTTATAAATTGAGTAAGAGCCTCCCCCTCAAGGCAGTCAGGCATTTTTCCAACTCTTCTTTTCTCTTTCTTTTACTACTAAGTAGCCTTGCCTTAAGCTATTGGCTTAAAGTGGGATCTGATCCTAAACCAGTTCAGCCCAGGGCATGAAAGGTAAATATATCCTTCCTTACTATCCATCTCTTTCATTGTTTGGAGCAATGGTAGGAATACTTTGAAGAGGTCTTTCCTCACATTACAGTGGTCTTGATATGTGGGAAGATGAAGTAAACAGAAGCTTGTAAATATATACCTAAAATATAGGTATAGCTTCCAGAGGCATTCGGAACAGACTATGACAGTGAGAAACTAGGTTGCTATATGTAGCAAACCTGGATGGAATTGGTAGTCAGAGAAACAGGGGAGAAAACGGCAGGTTCCCTTACATACTTTGGGCCAAGGGCAGCTGTCCTTCTTGTGGAGGTAAACCAGATATCCAGGGAGAGAATCCAACCTCACACAGAAGCATTGGTTACAGACTTTTCAAACACTGGTTCTTGAAAGAGCTTTATTATCCTAACTTGCCATTCCACGCTCTATCCTGTTTTCAATCCACTTATGCAGGCTAGGCCTTCAGACTCCATAAAGCAGCAAACCACTAGTATGTGAGAATGATGGCCCATGGGTTGTTTATGCTGGACAAGGGGCGGTCCCACAGATTGATAGCTCATTGTGGATATTTTCGTTTCTTTTGCTTTCATGATTTCTCTCACTCCATCTTCCTTCCATTTTGTTTCACAACTAGATCTAAAGGAACTGTCTAGAGCAAGTAGGATCCAGGTTTAACAGAAATGATGGAATTTTTGTGCTACCATTGAAGCATAAAAGTTGACTAAGGCTTGGGGGAATTAAGCCAGAAATATAAACTAATAGGCTACAAGGGTTTGGGGAGAAACATATAGCAAATAACATTTATTATTGGACCTCTGACGGTACCAATTTGGGAATACTTGCAGAGACACTACAGGACTTAGAGGGGCCTCTGAGAGAAGCCTGTCATGTCATTGCAATGACTGTTCTGAAGATCATACAACACTGTGGCCTTAGAAAACTCTCATGTATTCAACGACATCTTGGTAAAGTGAATCTGAAAATATTTTTCTTCTCTTGCTTTCCCTATTTGATTTTTCTAGATAACAGAAGATTTAGATTAAAGTAGGAAAGAAACATCTCCTCTATTTGGGAATGGCTATCGCTGCAGTAGCTACATATCACACTAAATTTTGTGGGTATAGAACTGGGGCTGCCCTACACATATGTGACTGTTGAATTGTTGAACTTTGGAAAAATGAACAGATGAGAAACTAGAGGTTTTAGTTATTTAACATTAGAATGTACAGAGATATGTCTATTCTAGGGGAAAATAAGCCATGACTCAGCTGCTGAAGACATGGCCCAGGCTGACCAGAAATGAGAGTGCATCTAGAGGAAATAAGGGGAATAATCAAGGAGAAAATTTGAGGCTCCAACTATCCCAGGCGTGGGGGGTAAGGTGAATTTTATATCTATATTCCTGTTTTTTTCTTTTGATAATTTATTACAGGAGGCTGGTTCATATTAGAGCAGTGTAATATTTGGGCTGTTGAGGTGAACTAGTCTAGAGAATACGGCAAGACATAATTTACAAAGTAGATTGAGAATGAGCGAATGTGATGTTTAGCTTATTTTACAGAGTCGTTTTGAAGTCAATTATTGTCATGACTCATTTAAGGACTTCTAAGATCTTTACTTAAACTCTCTACTTCACTAGTCACAGAACGGTGCAGAACAATAACCAGCCTCACGTGCAGCCATGTGCAGATAGAGACAGGATTTCCCTGAAACTCCAACAGCTTTCACATTTGAGGAGAATAGCACTGTCTCTGAATGTTCCATCATTGAAGTGACTGCTAAACTGAGCTGGGTTAACAGACCAAGCCACGTGGGGGGAACAGAGGCAGTAGGGATTGCCCTCAGTCTGCGTGCTGCCTCTCTGCTCCTTCACTCCCTAGTCTTCCCAAGACAAGGAAGGAGAAGTTGCTAACCTGACACATAAGAGTCTATCCCCTTAACTGGGGGTCATAGGGTCAATGCGGCTTAAAAGATCATGCATCTGCCTGTGGCTACCTTTAGCCCTCCTCTATTTCCTGTACTCATTACGTACCTGAGTTGATAAGCTGATGCAAGCCCTCTCTTCCCTCGGTATATACGTCTAAGGGTGCTGGTCATTGCATCAGGTTCCTGAACCACATAGAAGGTCAGAGATGATAAGACCTAGGCATCTTTTCTTAGGAGGAGATAAGAGGCCCCACTTAGATCTTAGATCCGAAGTCACATGTTTCCACTCAGCTTCAGCAGTTTTACATGGAGGCCTCAGGAAGGAGCCTAATAAGTGAGGCTTTGTTTTCCATTTAGCTGCTCTTCCATGTATGCTTGGTTCCTTTCAGGAACTTTTTTCAGGGAGCTTAACTGATAGGGTGATATTACTCCATCCTAGTCAAATGTCATCAATACTCCAAATATACACAGACTGTTTCCGTTCTTCATACATTTATTTTCTACAGGCCTAAGCTCTGTGCTTTACCTGTTCTTCAGCATAGTGTTTCTCAAAGTTTCCCTCAGAGATATCTCTGCTGGTAGGGGTGATGCACACATAACCCCAGGTCAGAAAGCACTGGCCGAAGCAACCCTTCATGAAGCAGAGGGTTCTCTAAAGTTCCATAAAACAAATAGCAGCAGCCGCAACAAAAAACAAGATAATTATGCAACTATAAAATGCATTCAATTTATGTTAATAAATTATGTTTTAAATTACTCATTGCTAAATAAAATCAATTTGGCAGGGGAGAGAAGGCATCAGGCTTTGTAATCAGGGAGCCTGGGTTTGAATCCCAATTTTCCATTTACCAGCTGTGTGTCCTTGGGCAAGTTATTTAAACCACTTTGAGCTTCACTTTCCTCATCAGTAGAAAAGTATGAAAACAAAAACCTACGTCATTGGTTTAATGTGAAGATTAAGTTGTGTATAATGTTACAATGTATGCTCAACAAATGTTATACTTTTTTTAGGTATATTTTTTTCCTTTTTGCATATCACATACCTCTAGCCCTCTGCCTTCGGTTCCCAGAAGTAGGCCTGTTCTAGTTTGAGAAGCATGAGTCTAGGTGATGAGCGCCATTTCCAGAAGATGCATTCTCTCTTCCAGGCCCTTGCTCCTCATGACAGACACAGTGATTTAGTCTACATTCACTTCAAAGAATGAAGCAGAAAGACACTCTCCCAAGTTGCCACAGCTAGGGAAATGTATTCCCAGTTTGCTTTTGGTTTAACTAACCCCTTGTTCCTTGGGGCTGTTCATTTTTGATTCTTTTTTTAAAAATCTTCCAGATTTGTCCATGCTTTCCAGCTATTCCTGCTGTCCAGGACACAATGATGGATTCTAATACAGCAGCGACAGCTGGAGAGTTTCACATTTTCCTTTGGGACATCCCATTGGTCGGTGAAACTGAAAATGAAGACATCTTTAGGCATTTCCCCAAAGTGCTTCTCTACCATCCTTATGGCTAGTTTGTTTGCCCACACTGCTCTAGCAGAGGTCTGTTAACACAATGATTGCAAAACATCTGGGGGAAATATTTAGATATAAGGGGTTGCAGGAGTAGCTTTTATTGTTATTAATGAAACCAGCTCACCATTTGGCACAATGTTGCATGCCTTCCAAGTGCTGTATAAAGTAATGCCTGATTGCCTAAGATATGCTTTGTCACCAGGATTCACTGTCAATTAAAATAATAAATAAGCAACACAAGCTATAAAGATTACAGGGATGGATAATTGTCCTTCCTAGTCAAATAAATGAGGGGCTGGCTGGGACAAAGAAGAGGAGAATGAGAGAAGTGTATATCTTCCTCTCCCATTGTGTCATTTTTATTGTTATTTTATCTACATGACAATGGGTAAAAAGGAAGATTAAGTCACAATGCAGTCATAAAAACCAACTGAAGTGTTCTCATCCTCACAAGCTACAGACAGACAGTTTGCTTTCAGTACTTCTGACTAAAATCCCATCTCAGGTTCCCCTCACTGCTCCTGTAGGAGGCTTTGAATGCAGTTACTTCATTGTGAGGGAGAAGAGTACATTAGCTTCATCTTATGGAAGAAACCAAGAAAGGCTTAATGAAGTCTATATACACAAACATACAGAATACATGCATACCACAAGTATATTCCGTCTCAGGCTGAGACTAACAGAAATGAATTTTGTCAATGTAATTATAATATCAACACAGCTATACTCTATAACAGCTATACTCTATTAAGTGTTTACTGTGTGCCAATCACTGTGCTAAGAAATAGCCCATATTATATTTACTTAATCTCTTAAAATAGTTCTCTGTAGTGAGTGCTATTATTTTCCCAAGGATTAGAGAATTTAGTTAATTTGCCTATAGTCACAAAAGACTCAGTGACCATCTCCATAAGTGAGTTCGAAACAACGTGTCTGGAAGTCACTTATTCATGTATTTACCCCTGATGTGGCAGATTTTGATAAGTGGATGTTGTAATAGTTTATAAAGAAAATAATCAAGAGTGTTACCTCAAAGTGTTGACACTTACTGAATGTCTGCTTTATACTACACTAACTTAATTACTGGGCTGGAGACCTTGACTAGGAAGAGTTGAAACTTGAACTGAATATATATAATATTGCGTAGCCCTATATTAAAATATTTATTTACGTGGTCTCCCCTCACACACACACATATATGTACTTAGCATTGAGTTGCTAAATCAAATTATACTCATCTTCGTATGTCTATATTTTTCTGCCTTATTACAATCCCCAATAAGATCATGTTTAAACAATTATAAAAGAGAAAGGAGGGGAGATAAGAGGGATGTAATATTTCTTTGAGAATTTATACACTCCTAAGAGAATTACCCATCTATGTATCATTTCACATTCACATTGTATCACTGTCATTTTGAAGAACACAGGATTATCCTAGTTATAGAGATAAGGGAACAATGGTTCAGAGAAGTTACATAATTGTAAAAGGTCACTTAGTCAGTACTTGGTAGAACTGGGATGGGAATCTGCTTTTGCCTACTGCCTAGTCCATGCTTTTTCTACAACATAATATTGAGCATGTAGAATTTTACCATTATTGGTCTTACATAATTATGGTTAACTTACTTCCAGTTCTGCTGATGAATTAGCAGATAATTCTCAGGACTGAGTGATGGGTGAATTATCCATTGGGAAAGAAAACATAGGAAGGGAAACAATATTCAGGTATGTTTGCTTCTGGACTGAGTTTGAGGCAACTGTGGGGCATGCAGAAGGAGGTTTCCACAGGAGCTGAAAATATGAGTTCAAAATTCAGGAGATAAATCTGTGCCAGAGACAGAGGTTTGGGAATTGGATTATAAAGGTGGTAGCTAAAGCCATAGTAGTCGATCAGGTACCTGAAGGAGAAAATGGAGACTGAGAAGGGTGCTGAAGGTTAGCTTTGTGGAATGAGCAGAAAAAGAAAAGTCTAAAAAGATGTGAGAAGAGCCATCTAGAGAAGAGAAGAACCAAGGCGTAGTATACTAAAAGACAAAAGAAGAAAGAGTTTCAGAAATAAGAAACTGGAATATATTAAAATGAGTTAAGACATACCCATTGGATGTGTCAACTAAGAGTTCTGATTATCAACCATGTGGATATTTTGAAGTTTTAGGGTTATGTCAGAATAGCTAAGAGATATTTGAGTTGAAAGAATGTTTGATTTAAGCACATCAATAAAGAAAACTCCAGGGTATACTTGTAAGCAATGCTCAATATGAATGAAATGTAATTGATATAATGAAAGAAGAATCACTCTCTACCCCCTTGTTCTAACTTATTTTGTTTTAATGTATTTATTATCACATAATATATCCCTTATGGATTTGTCATCTGCCTCCTCATCGTGGAATATAAGCTCATGAAAGAGGCACTTTATTTCATTACCTCTGAATCCTCACTGTCCAGAACAGGAGTTGGCCAAACACAGCCCACCTCTTGCAAGTGTAAATAAAGTCTTATCGAAACACAATACGTGTTCATATTGTCTATGCTGCTTTGGCAGACATGAGTCAATGTGACAGAGACTCACAAACCAAAAGTAGCTACTATCTGACCCTTTATAGAAAAAATGTTTGCCCACTCCTGGTCTAGAATAATGCTTGCACACAGTAGACACTCAATAACTATAACTGATTAAAAAATGAGAGAATAACAAATTAAAGGCATTTTTCTCAATTATTTAATGTTGGCCAAATTATCCTTTCTGAGCTTTGTTGCCCCATTTGTAAAAATGGGATAATAATTATATGTATTTTAAAGGAGTGAATGGCATTAAATGAGATATATGTAACTGGAAAATGGTCAAATCAATAAGCAAAAATATTTCTTCCTTTTCCTTTCTCCCCTTGAAATGCTCTGTCTATGAGGGTGATTTCACTGCCTACTGACTGGCTCCTTCAGGACCATCCCCAATCACCTTGGTTGGAAGTGTCAGCAATATGAAGCCAATGGAATAATATTGATTCATCCAAATAAGATGTCCTCTGTCCCCAGAAGTTGTGAGACCTAGACTGCACAGTCATGACAAAAGGGATAGGGTCTGAGGAAAGTCATGAACCCTCAACTTCCAACTCATCTATTCCTCTAAAGTCATTATATCATTATTAACATTATTCTGATTGTGACAAAAAGAGCTGTCGATGATAAACAGAGACATTTGGGAGTGATAAAAACAGTTAGAGTAATTTTTCAAGGCACTGGCCTTCACCTTTCTAATCGTTCCAGAAGAGTCCTTCATTATTCGTGGCCTTCTCTGCAGTGTAGTCCATTGTTCAACGCAGCTGTCAAGACTGTTCAACCTCTTAATTTAAAAAATTTTTTGCTATTTTTTTCTAATGATTGTTGAGTATTGAATGAGGAAGTTTTATTTTTTAAAGCCACTTAGCTTTTAAAAAGTACAAGTACTGAAAGTTATTATAAGCTTTTGTTCTTAAACACATTCACTCAACCAAGGGAGATATTTTCAGTTTTAATTTGAAAAGGGACATAAACATCTAATTTGAAGCCCTTGGAATTGATAGGTGCTAAGCAGAAGAAAGGCGAAAAGACAGATAATTCAGTTTTCAAAAGGATTTTAACAGTTGAGAAAAAAATAGAACAGAAATTATAAGAACAGAAAAATGTTAGAAAAATAATGCTATTAAAAGCACTGTCCAATTCTTTATCTTTTAGGCCCCAAATATCCCCATATTATCTGCTGCAATCTCAAATCACATCATAAGTTCCATAATTCCTATCTTTCCTGGATATCAAGATCTTCCATAATTCATTAAGCAAATATATAGTGAGTTTCTGCATTTTGTGACACAGTGTGTGAAGTAATATGGACACCGCAGCAATGGAAGGCCAAGTCCTGACCTCGGGCTCACTGTTTATGGGGGGACACTGAGTCATAAACATATTACATACAAGTTACTAATGCTCTGAAAAGGGAACACTAACTTTTCTTACAAAGAAAGAGGACCGATTGGGGACAACATGTCTAAAAACATCATGGGATGAATATCATGGAAGGTTTCATTCATTCATTTGCTTGTCAAATATTTATCTACCATGTGTTAGACGATGCAAAAGGGGCCAGGAAGACAATAATACCACCTCGAACAAAGCCCATTATAATACATATTTCTCAGGAATATATATCAGCTAGCAATATATTCTTAGGAATATATATCAAACATTTAAAACGTTTGACTTTTGTTCAGTTAATGATAAATGCATTTTAATCAAATTTAAATGAGATGTTGAAAGAGAATAGTTTGCCAATAAGTTTTAAAGATGATATATTTTATTCACTTGCATTTTGTCTGAAGTTTGAAATCTTTGAAATTTGTGATTTTAAAAATCATATGTAATTTTGATTATGCTCCTGTTTCGTTTCTAAATGGTGAAATAAGATTGGTATAAGTGGTGTTATTTGCAAACACTTTTCTCCAAATAAAACATTTAAGATGTGGATCATTTTTGTTCACAGTAAATAAAGGACAAATTGTACATAAAGTCACAATTTTTTTCTCCCTTTCACAGTGGCTTTGAGAGGTTAGAAACGTCTTGATGTGTTACATAGTTTTGATCAAATGACCACAATTTACAGACCTAGTAAATGTTGGCTTAGTGTGAATTTGCAGAATTATTTTCACTTTTGTGATCATCATTATCTGGTTTTTAATTTATTTACATAAAGTACAGACGTTACTAAGCAGTCTTCTCAGTGAGACTACCTGAATTCAAATCTAGCTTCTACCTTACTTTGGGAAATAATTTAACCTCTCTCAGCTGCAGTTTTTTGATCTGTAAAATGGGTATAGTAGTACCAACTACTTCCTTGAGTAGCTGTGAAAATTACATGCGTTAGTTCATGTAAAATAGATAGGGCATTTTAATGCTTATTTATACTACTTCAAGGTATTGAGGAAAAATCACTGTACGTTACCTAGAGAAAACTTGGTGGTAATTTCAACTTTTCAAATTCTACACATGGTCCTGCATAAATCAAAAACTTACCAGAATCTCAGTTTTTCAGTTTTACATGTTGAAAATACCTACCAAAGAGGCTATTCATGAGGACTGAATTGAATAATGAATGTGAATTAGCACACTCACTGGCACATTGTAGTACTGAATTTATATTTTAAAAAATTTAGTCAAATTCACGAGAAAATTTAAAGTAAACACACCTAAAAGCAAGTGGAAAAGGTAAGAAAAAAATTGTTATAAATATAGTAGATGGGTTCATAATTTTTCATATACAAAGAGCTCTTAAAAATCACTAAGATTCCAATAGGAAAATGAGCAAAGAACCCAAGAAGGTAATTGTCAGGAGAGAAAAACCAAATGGCAAATAAATATATGAAAAAGTCAACCTTATTATGTAATGAGGAAAAAATGAGCTTTTTTTCCCCCCCACTTATTACAGAGTGCTTTCCATGATGTGGTGGCTCTCCCATACAGTGCTACTGGAATTTCCAATTAGTATAACCTACTGAAACCTCTAATTATTGTAACCTTTAGAGAGGCAGGCTGGCAATATATATCTAGATCTTTAAAATTGGCCGTGGCCTGGGACCTAGTAATTCATGCAAATGATATAACCAGAGATGCTGAATACGTGTTATCCATAAAGGAGTTCATGAATACCTTAATTTTTAAGAGTGAAAAAATATTGTAAAAATTTCAGTGTGCAAAAAGGTGGGAATTAATTTAAAAAACAAAAAACATTTAGTGAGAGAAAATGCTTATAAAATTTTGTGAAAAGAGTAATTTGAGTTCTGTTTTGTATGTGTGTGTTATTGGTTATATAATCAGGTTATTAATGAGCTAGATGCCTCCAGGCTCAATTTGAAAGAGCTTTACTTTTCCCCAGTTCTACATTCAATCTGCCTAGTCAGCTCTCCTTCCCATACCAATTGGACAGCATCTTTGGCATGTCGCGTAGCTGTTCAGTCCTTAGATCACTCTTATTTTCAGGAATTGAGAAGTCCAGTTCACAATGGCTGGGTTGGGAGAACCATTACAGTGCCTTCTGCTCCTATGAAATCCACTCAAGAAATGCTCTTCTCTTTTTCATTGCAATAAAACTTTAGCCATTTTATATGCAGCTTGGAATAATATGATAGCTGGGCTAGTTAGAGATCCTAGAATGATTTTGGTCACCTCTCAATGAGTCCAGAGGTGATATATCAAGCACTTCTTCTCAGAATATGTAGGTGTTTATCACCTATCATCCTGAGCTGTGTTGATGAATCTAGCTCCTCTCCTTAAAATGTGTGGCCACTTATCACTTACAGTACTCAGCTTTGGGGCAGTTGTTAAAAATCTAAGATAAGGAAAAAATACTTTCCAACAATCTTTTAATTTTGGAATCACAGATAATTTCTGCTCTTTTCTTGATATTGTATCTTACAAGTTTGCTAGTCATCTGGTCTTACCTTTATAAGAACGAAATAAGAATTACTAAGTAATTTCATGTGTTGATACTAATGTGTATTATTCATATCACCTAAAGTACAATATAATCTGCTTGAGGGCAATGATTATTTGTATTTTTTATACAAATCATGGGTACTAAATAAAATCACTGTTTAGAAAAAGGTCAAGAGAAGTAAATAATAGATTACTCAATATTGATCATTGAGAGGGAAGAAGGAAATCAGACGTGGGGTGGGATTTTATTCACCCAAATAATAATATGATATAACTATACCTTTACTACTATTACTGCTTCTGCTTGGTAGAACTGCACTACTGCTACTCACTGTGGGATAAACACTATTCTAAATGTAATATACGGAGTTTTCTAGTTTTGTCCCATAATATCTCTGAAAATAAGAACGAGTCATTTCAGACAGAGGCTTAGAGAAGTGGAATATTTTTACCAAGTTTACTCAAGTAGAAAGTTGGCACAATTAGTATTCAAACTCTGCTTGACATAACTAGAAGATCATGCTCTTTCTACTGACTAGAGAAAAATTTTATTAGGAGAACTATGGAGCATGGTGTTATCATTATATTCAAAATTCCCTCTCTTCCAAGGTGAAAAATCACAATGGAGAATTGGCCCTGGATAATCAAGGTACATTAGATTATTAATATCTGGTATTTTTTGATAAAGAAGGTGGTTAATATAAATAGGGATATATAATATATGTAAAATCTGATAAAGTGTAGCATAACGTTCCCATGCAGAACTTATTTTGTTTTGTAAAGGGAGATTTAATTATTACAGCTTGCAAAGTCCGCCTTTTATTGAGATTAACAAGGTAGAATGCTGTAGCCACACGCTGAATCCCATGGCTGGCGCGAATCTAACAAGAACCAGTTGCTTCATTCAATTTCTTTCTTCCTCCAAAATGCAATTAACAGACTGTGATTAGTTGAACAAATTCCAAATCGTGTTCAAATGAAAGCAATTTACCCAGAGTCTGGGTCCAACAGGTGATCATTTTCAAAGCTCCTGGAAGAATTGGATGGTTTCATCTAATTGTTCTCAGGAAGAAATGGATTTAAATGCATGGTTCCAACAGGGTCCTCCATGCACAGTCCATATGGTGGTTCAGTGCTAGTCTTTCAGCTTCACTAGCCCAAAGGGCAGGCTGGGTAATTATATCTTGCTTCCAAAATATTTTTATGGTGAACTAAAATGTTTCAATCTAGCACAAAATAACAGCTGAAATTTCCTAATTACTAGGCAAAGAAAGTTGTAGGGGTATGTGTATGGGGGAGGGGTGTAGTTCAGAGGAGGAGGGAGGTGAGTAGCAAAAGACTAATAATAAAGGTAGTTTCCGTGCTTTCCATGTGAAGCATGGAAAGATACTTCACTTTTTTTTCACTGTGGGGGTTAAATGGCCCATTTAACCCTCACAATAAAACTGTGAGATATGCGTTATATTCTTCATTATTCCAAGGAAGAAACTAAGGCTTCGGAAATATTAATAAAATTCGAATACATCAAACATGGTTTGAACAAGGACAAGCAGCATATTCAAAACCACATATAAATATCTAACACTAAAGATATTTTTCTTTTTTCTCCACCAGGTTGCCTTTATTTATGTTTCAAGCACCCTAGAAATTTGGCTCAAACATTTTGTCTTCAGTTCACCTAAGAAAGAAAGTCTAATTTAACAAAAAACACAATTTGAGGAGATAGAGCAAGCATCAAAACCAGACATGACATACATGTTGAAATTATCAGACTGGTAATTTCAAATAACTAGGATTAGTATGCTAAGGGCTCTAATAGATAAAGTAGATAGCATGCAAAACCAGATGGGCGATGTAAGCATAGAGACAGAAATCCTAAGAACCAAAAACAAATGCTAGAGATCAAAACACTTTAAGAGAAATGAAGAATGCTTGTGATGGGCTTATTTATAGGCTGTACATGATGTGGAAAGAATTTCTGAACTTGAGAACCTATCAATAGAAACCTTCAAAACTGAAAAGCACAAAGAACAAAGAATAAGAAAAACAGAACAAAATATCCAAAGACTTTGGGATAACAACAAAGGTATGAAACATGTGTAGACTACCAGAAAGAGAAAAAGGAACAGAAGAAATATTTGAAAAAATAATGACTGAGAATTTCTCCCAAATTAATATCGGACACAAAGTCATAGATCCAAAAAGTTCAGAGACTACCAAGCAGGATAAATGCAAAAAACAAAACAAAACTAGACCTAGACATATCATTTTAAAATACAGAGAATCAAAAATAAAGGAAAAACTCTGAAAGAATCCAGAGGATAAAAGACACATTCGTTAAAAGGAACAAAGATAAGAGTTATATCTAACTTCTCAGAAACCATGCAAGCAAAAAAGAGAGTGGAGTGAAATATGTAAAGTATTAAAAGAAAAAAACACCCACCTAGAATTCTGTATCCTGTGAATTTATCCTTTAAAAGTGAAAGAGAAATAAAGGCTTTCTCAGACAAACAAAAACTGACGGAATTTGTTGCTGGTAGACCTGCCTTGCAAGAAATGTTAAACGAAGTTCCTCAGAGAGAGGGAAAATAATATAGGTCAGAAACTTGGACCTATATAAAGAAAGGAAGAGAATTAAAGAAGGAATAAGTGGCAGTAAAATACATTTTTTTAATTTTTCTGACTCTTAATTGACCTAACTGATAACAGTTTGTTCAAAATGATAAAAACAACAATGTAGTCAATAATGTGTATTTGTGTATGCTTATATATAAGTGAAATAAGTGATACAAAGTACAGGAAGGAGGAATTAGAATTATTTTGTTATAAAGATACTTACAGTACCCATGAAGCAGTATCATGTGTTTTTCAAATATATTTATTAAGCATATAAAATATTAAAGTTATGATGTAGGTACTGTGGGAAACACAAACACTATGCATGGTTTCTCTTCTCACTTCACCTCTTAGGTACTTATACCATGGAAGTTACAGAAGCTCCTCCCCTCTCAAAACCCTATAACCATATAATATTAGATATTTAGAGCAATGTTTTCCCTCTTTAAATAAAAGAAAACAATCACTATTTACCCAACACCCAATTTGACAGAAAGTCCTCTTGACTTTGCCTTTAAAATATATTCATAATTAGCATACTTTAATTTGAACACATCTTGTAAGGCAGGTCTAGTTGTTATAAACTCCCTCAGCCTTTGTTTGTCTGAGAAAGGCTCTATCTCTCCTTCATTCCTGAAGGACAACTTTGCTGGGTAACGTTGTCTTGATTGGTAATTCTTGTCTCTCAGCACTCTGAATATACCATCCCCCTCTCTCCTAGTCTGCAAGGTTTCTGCTAAGAAGTCCACTGATGGACTAAGGAGTCCCATGGACATAAGGCTAAGAAGTCCAGCCTATGGAGGTTCCCTTGTACATGAGGTTTTTTTCTCTTGCTGCTTTTAGTATTCTCTTTTTGTCTTTGATTTTAGACAGTTCTATTATAATCTGTCTTGGAGAAGATCTCTTTGGCTTGAATCTTTTAGGGGACCTATAAGCTTCATAAACTTGGATGTCCAAATCTCTGCCCAGATTTGGGATGTTCTCAGTCATTATTTCTTTAAATAAGCTTTCTACCTCTTTATCACTCTCTTCTCCTGCTGGAATTCCAATAATGTGTAGATTGTTTTGCTTTGTGGTATCCCATAATTCCTACAGGCTTTTTTCACTCTTTTTTATTCTTTTCTCTTTGTTCTCCTTTGACTGGATAATTTCAAATGATCTGTCTTTGATTTCACAGATTCTTTCTTCTGCTTGATCAAGGCTGCTGTTGATGCTATCTATTGCATTTTTCATTTCATTCATTGTATTTTTAGCTCCAGAACTCTATTTTATGCCCTATTATGATTTTGATTTCTCTGTTAAACTTGTTTTGTTCAAGTATTGTCTTCCTTATTTCATTGAATTGTCTTTCTGTTTTTTTTTTTTTTGTTGTTAGCTCACTGAGCTTCCTTAAAATGACTATTTTGAATTCTTTATCAGGTAAATCAAAGGTTTTCATTTCTTGGGGGTCAATTACTGTGAAATTATTGCATTCCTTTGGTGGTGTCATGTTTCCTTCATTTTTTGTGTTCCTTGAAGTCTCCTGTTGCTGTCTTTTCACTTAAAGCAGCAGTCACCTCTCCTAGTCTTTACTGACTGACTTCAAGAGAGAAATACCTTCTGTCAACCCTGTTAGGGATTCTGAGGCTTTCTCAGACCTTTCTGTGGATATGGCTGCTCCACACTTCTTGTTCTCTCATTGGAGGGAATTCTTAAGATTGTATGCCTTGTCTTAATACTGCAAAGCCAGGCCAAGTGCTGACAGCCTCTTGTTTGCTTTCCGTAGGCCAAGCTAAATGCTCACGTTTGTGTGCTTTCTCCCAATCCTCAGACTTGAGACAGCTTTCTGAGTGTGCTCACTAGCCATCCACCAAAATTCTCACTCACTGTCCTACAGGTGTGTGCACAGGGAGCTGGCCATGGGGTTGGTGTGTGTGAGTGAGGCACACAGAGCAATGGTGGTGCCTGTGGGCCAGATCCCTGTGGGGGATCTTCAGGTGAGGTACTTTCAAAGACTTGTGGGTGGGCTTCCTGATGAAGTCCACAAAGCAGTTAGTACAATCCACATCCCAGTGGTATCTCCAGAGACCTGGCTGCTGTTCTGTCAGCCCTTCACTGCCCCCAGTTGACCAGTACACCTCGGTATTCTGGATGGAGAGGGCGAGAAGAAATGGGCCTCTTTGGCAGTGTCCCACATAACTGGGGAAGCCAGGTACCTACTCACAAACTCTCACTTTCCCCCATGGGGGAGATTGCAGGCCAAGAAAGTTTCTTTTGCCACTAAGCTGTGCCACCTTGGGGGAGAGGTCATGCAGGTAGAAAGAAACTTGCTCTCACCCTCTTTAATGGTCCAACATCAGATTTTTTTTTTCTCCAGTGATCTGATGGAACTTCTTTTCTAGACCCCTGAAATTCCACAAAGGCACTCCTGTCTGTAAGTAATTGTCAAAATTGGTGTTTTTTTGTGGGGGGAGATGGTATTAAACTCCCATTCCACCATTTTCCTGATATCCACCAGTTATAGTGTTATTTGAAAGTAAATGTGGTTTAGTTGTAAACATATTGCAAGCTCTAGGACACCCATTAACAAAAGTAAAAAAGGAAGTGCAGCTGATATGCTAAGAAAGGAGAGAAAGTGGAATCGTATAACATGCTCAGTTAAAAATCACAAAAGGCAGAAGAAGAGTGGAAGACAAAAAATTGGAATAAAGAACAAGGAAAACAAATAGAAAACAGTAGCAAATATGGTAGCTATTAATCCAACTATATTAATAATACTGTGAATGTTATTGGTCTATATATACCAATTAAAAGATAGATTGTCAGAGTGGATCAAAAAACAAGACCCAAAATTGTCTATGAGAAACTCACTTTAAATATAAAGACATACAAATTAAAGTAAATGGGTGGAGGAAAATATATAATGCTAACATTAATCAAAAGAAAGTAGAAGTAGCTATGTTAATTTTAGACAGGGCTGACTTCAAAGCAAGGAAAGTTATTCGTGATAAAGCAGGGCTTTACACAATAACAAAGGGGTAAATTCCCCATGAAGAAATAATAATTTCTAATGTATATGCACCTAAAAACAGAGCATCAAGCTACATGAAGCAAAAATTGGTAGAGTTGCAAGGAGAAGTAGATGAATCCACTATTATAGTTGGAGACTTTAGCACCCCTAAATTAGAAATGGACAGATCCAGCAGGCTAAAAATCACTAAGGACATGGTTGAACTCAATACCATCTATCAATTGGATATAGTTGACATCTATAGACTACCTCATTCAGCAACAGAAGACTACAAGTTCTTCTCAAGCTCACAAGGAACATTCACCAAGGCATACTTTATTCTTGGTCATAAAACACACCTTGACAAATTTAAAAGAAAAGAAATTATACAATGTGTGCTCTCAGACTACAATGGAATTAAACTAGGAATCAATAACAGAAAGATTATTGAAAAATTCCAAAATGAGTGGAGATTAAATAATACATGGGTCAAAGAAGAAATCTCAAGAGAAATTTCAACGTATTTTTTAATTTAATGAAAAAGAAAACACAATTTATCAAAAATTGTGGAATGCAGCAAAAGCAGTGCTTAGAGGGAAATTTATAGTATTGAATGCATATATTAGAAAAGAAGAAGAATCTAAAATAAATCATCTAAGTTTCCATCTTAGGAAACTAGAAAAATAAGAGAAAATTAAATCTGAATTAAGTGGAAGGAAAAAATATCAGAATTAGAGCAGAAATCAATGAAATTGAAAACAGAAAATCAATAGAGAAAATCAATAAAACCAAAAGCTGGTTCTTTGAAAAGATCAATAAAAGTGATAATTCTCCAGCCAGGCTAACTAAAAAATAGAGAGAGAGAAGACACAAATCACAGATATGATACTAATATCATAAATTACAGAGAGGACATCACTACAGGACTGATGAATAATAAAAGGATAATAAAGAAATACTATACATAACTCTATGCCCACAAAGTTGATAACTTAGATGAAATGGACCAATTCCTTGAAAGACACAATTTGCCAGATCTCATATATGAAGAAATAGACAATCAAAATAGGCACATATCTATATAAGAAACTGAACAAATAATTACTAACTATTAATAAATAATGACTCCAAAACAGAGAGCACCACAGGCCTAGATGGGTTAACTGGTGAATTCTACCAAATATTAAGGAAGAAATTCTAATTCTCTATAATCTCTTTCAGAGCACAGTAGGAGAGGGAACACTTCCTAACTCATTCTGTGAGGCAAGCATTACCCTAATGCCAAAACCAGATGAAGACATTACCAGAAACAAGAACTACAGATCAATATCTTTGATGAACGTAGATGCAAAAATCCTCAACAAAATTACAGAAAAACAAATCCAACAATGGATAAAAATAGTTACATATTATGACCCTGTCAGATTTATCCCCGATATACAATGCAATTTCAATACTTGAAAATAAATTACTGTAATCTGTAAGAAAGAAAAATCACATGATCATATCAATAGATGCAGAAAAAGCATTTGACAAAATCCAACACTGACTTATGATAAAAACTCTCAGTAAACTAGGAATAGAGGATAACTTCCTCAACTTCATAAAGAATATCTACCAAAATCTATACCTAAAATCATATTTAATGCTGAGAAACTAGAAGGTTTCCCACTAACATCAGGAAGAAGCAAGCTGTCCCTTCTCATCACTACTTTTCAACATTGTGCTGGAAGTGCTGGCTAATGCAATAAGAGAAGTAAAGGACATAAAAGTTTGGGAAAAGAGAAATAAAACTATCTTTGTTCATAGATGACATGATTATCTATGTAGATAATCTGAAAGAATTGACAAAAAACCTTCTGGAACCAATAAGTTATTATAGAAAGATTACAAAATACAATGTCAATATAAAAAAAGTCAATCATATATACCAGAAATAAACAATTGGAATTTGAAATTAAAAACACAATACTATTTACATTAGCACCCTCAAAAATGAAACACTTTGGTATAAATCTAGCAAAATATGTACAACATCTATAGGATGAAATGACAAAACTCTGATGAATGAAATCAAAGAAGAATGAAATAAATAGAGAGATATTCCATATTCATGGATAGTAAGACTCAAATCATCAAGATAGTTCTTCGCAATTTGATCTATAGATTCAATGTAACCCCAATCAAAATCCCAGGAAGTTATTTTGTAGATATAAACAAACTGATTATGAAGTTTACATAGAGAGGCAAAGGATCCAAAATAGCCAACACAATATTGAAGGAGAAGAATAAAGTTGGAGGATGAACATTACCTGACTTCAAGACTTATATAAAGCTATAGTAATCAAGACAGTGTGGTATTGGGGAAAGAGTAGACAAATAGATCACCTGAACAGGCTAGAGAGCCCAGAAATAGACCCCCCATAGATATAGTCAACTGATCTTTGACAAAGGAACAGTGGAACGAAGATAGATTTTTCACCAAATGGTGCTGGAACCACTACACATCCACATGCAAAAAAATGAATCTGGACACAGCTTTACACCCTTCACACAAAATGGATCATAGACCTAAACATAAAATGCAAAACTATATAATATAGGAGAAAACCTACATGATTTTGTGTATGGTGATGCATTTTTAGATACAATACCATATAATTTCATGGATATAATCCGCGAAAGAAATAATTGATAAGCTGGACTTCATTAAAATTAAAGACTTCTGCTCTGTGCAAAACCATGTCAAGAGAATGAGAAAACAAGCCACAGACTGGGAGAAAATATTAGCAAAAGACCCATCTGATAAAGGAAGAACTCTTAAAACTTGATAATAGGAAAACAATCTGATTTAAAAAATGGACCAAAGACCTTGACACCTTACCAAAGAAGATACGCAGATGGAAATAAGCATATGAAAAGATGCTCAACATCATATGTCACCAGGGAAATGCAAATTAAAATAACAATGAGATAACCACTACACACCTAATAGAATGGCCAGACTCCATAACACTCACATCAAATGCTGGTGAGGATGTGCATTGCTGGTGGGAATGCAAAATCACACAGCCACTTAGAAGACAATTTGGTGGTTTCTTATACAAGTAAAAGTACTCTTACTATATGATCCAGGAATTACACCCCTTGGTATTTATCCAACAGAGTTGAAAACTTATGTCCACATAAAAGACCTGCACAGGAATGTTTATAGCAGCTTTATTCATAATTGCCAAAACATGAATTCAATTGAGATGTTCTCCAATAGATAAATGGATAAATAAACCCTAGTTCATCCAGACAATGGGATATTTTTCACCACTGAAAAAAAGAGCTATCAAGCCTTGAAATGATATGAAGGAAATAAATGCATATTAGTAAGTGAAAGAAGCCAATGTGAAAAGGTTACATACTGTTTGAGTCCAAGTATATGGCATTCTGGAAAAGGTAAAACTATGGAGACAGTACAAAGATCAGTGGTTGCCAGGGTTTGGTGAGGTGAGGGAAGGGGATGAGTAAGCAGAGCACAGAGGATTTTTAGGGCAGTGAAAATATTCTGTATGATACTATCGTGATGGATACATGTCATTATACATTTGTCTAAACCCATAGAATGTACAACACCAAGAGTGAACTGTAATGTAATCTATGAACTTTGGGTTTTAATGATGCTTCGATGTTCATCAGTTCATCAGTTGTAACAAATGTACAGTTCAGGTGGGGGATGTTGATAATGATGGATGCCATGCATTTGTAGGGGTGGGATGTATAAAGGAAATCTCTGGACCTTCATCTCAATTGTCCTGCAATCCCAAAACTAAAAAATAAAGATATAGATATAGATATGTACATTCTTTCCACAAATATATCAGAATCATTAGAGATGGAACTCACCATGACATGTCATAATCAAATAGTATTTTAACATCAAAATTAAAGGTTATCTTGAGGAACTAATTTGGTCTTTACTCATATTTTTATAAAAACTTCAGTGTTTTTATTCTTTAGGGGTGGGAGGCTTGACAACATGGTAAAATAGAAAGTGACATAGACCTAAAAACACACCCAGTTTTCCCATTTGGTGATCATGCAGGCATAGGCATTTATGACAATTTTCTAGATTTTTAATAGATTATTTCAGGATGATATTCTCAACATGAAATACCTATGGTGATAAACTATTATCTTATAAACTTCTAATGAATAAAAAAATATGTTGCTGAAACCGGCAAAAGGTTAGCCATTGATGATTAAGTAGCTAGGAACTAAAGTTTTTTTTCATTTTTGCAATTACTGGTTATAGCTTTTAGCTGGTTACCCAACCATTATTAACTGTGCTGTTTAGGCAATATGCTCACTTCCACTAGGTTCCTATAGATATCTCCCTGGAGCCTGGATGACCATGGTAATGGGTGTTTGAGCTGCTTTTCAGAAATTAGAACCACTTGTCCACTTGAGGCTGGTTGAGATCACCAACCCATCAACTGGGCCCATGCAGATGTCTGATGAGCAAACTTTTGATGTCAAGAGGCTAAAACTCCACCCTCAGGTCATGCTAACACCACCATTTTGTGAACATGCATCCTATGAAGACGCATGAAGTCTGACTATGCTTGTGCAGATCATCAACTACCTCAACTCCTCTCACTTCCAATCATCTTTCTCCATATTTCCGACCACCTTTCTCCCTATCCCAGAAATATCCCTGAGTCCCCGTTATCAGGGAGGAGGATTTGAGATATGTTCTCCCATTTTCCTCACTTGGCTGCCTTGTAATTAAACACTCTCCCTGCTGCAATCCTGTCCTCTCAGCGTTTGGCTTTCCAGGTGATGGGCAAAAGTGAACCTGGTTTGGTAACATTACAACAGCATTAGGAATCAAAGAAAACAAATATGTGAATGACTCTTGGGATCCCATTGTATTTTTCCTGTAGCTTACAGTGCATTATCTGTTGGTGAAACTCCAAATGGCCAGGTCCTGTCTTATTGCAGTTGGCAATGCCTGGCATAAGGGAGCTTCTCAATGACTATTTACTGCTATGAGCAATAAATTGAAGACATTTCATACTCCTAACCTACATATCAGCTCTCCCTCCAGTCCTCTTCTTCCACATCAGTACAGTCTCTATTTTTCTCCATCATCATGAAGAACAGAGAACCTATTAATTTCTTCTAGAAAAATATCCACTACCAATAAAGCATTAGTAAGTATTGTTGTAGGTTGAATTGTGTCCATCAAAGTTCATACGTTAACCTCAGAATGTGACAATTTGGAAATAGAATCATTGTAGATATATATAATTAGTTAAGATGAGGTCATACTGGAATTGGATGGGCCCTAACTAGACAAAATGACTAGTGTCCTTAGAAAAAGGGGAAATTAGGACACAGACATACACACATGGAGAACACTATGTCGAGACTATAACTGTTCTGCCACAAGCCAAGGAACTACCAGAAGCTAGGAGAGAACCCTGAAACAGATCCTTCCCTGGCACCTTCAGAAAAAGCATGGCCCTGCCAACACCTTGATCTAGGACTCCTAGCCTCCAGAACTGTGAAACAATAAATTTGTGTTGCTCACCTAGTTTGTGGTACTTTGTTATAGCAGCCTTAGCAAACAAAGTCATGAAAACTGTTTATCACCTCACTTCTCTTTCTCAAACAAACACCTTAAACCTCCTCAATAGATGCATTATTTCTAGACTCCTTTCTTGGCACTACCAGGTATTTTCTTTTCTTAGTTTCTTCCCCAAAGTAAGATCTTCCTCTTCTACATCCAAACTTCAAGTTTTTATCCATTATTATGCAGAGCAATTCAACACTAAGCCCAAATTCTACTGCAAGTAACAGCATTGTTCTCTGCATTTACATAAACATTTTCTTTCCATTTTTATGAACTAATGCTATAGGTATTATCATATTCAGCTGACAGTTGAAGAAAATGGAACCCCAAATGTTAAGTGACTTAAGAACACAAAGCAAGTGAGTGGGACAGCTGGTGTTCCCACCCAGGTTAGTGTTTTCATAGACAAAATCACATACTTTCATGTGGCTATGTCCACACGTATAGGTAGTTTGAAATGAATTGTCAGTTTAGTTTAAAAATTGGTCAAACTGAAGAGAAAAATTAACTGAAGACTAATTTGACTGACGGCTCCATTCAGTCTATTCAAACTAAGTGAAATGGCCGAGCGTGAAGACAGTCTGTGACTTCCTTTACTCTTGTTGAATAAATCACTTGAGTGTTTCCCTGAGGAGCCATACTCTGAATTCCTCTCTATAGAGCATTTTGGCCCAGGCTTCAACGTATGTTCAAAATGTATAGATTCTACTGGGACATCCATGCCAGATAATCAGTTGGCTGATTATTTTTGTGAAAATCACAGGGGAGGCATCACCCTCCCAACCCACATTCCCCTCACAAAAAATTAAATGTATTACTCTTCACATATCAGACTTATCTCTTCCCTTTTCTCCACTCCTACTCTTTGTAATGTCTCACATTTTGTAATTCACAGAGACATATCTGATAAAGGCCCATCAAAACCGCTGGAATTCATCCTTTGTCTTTCCAGATCTCCTCACTCATTAGTGACACATACAGATAACTCTTTGACTATTTTGCTCTCTTTTTTTGAATTCCTCATATTTTACTGTGCACAAAGAGCTGAGAGACAAAGGCTCATCAAAGCCATCATTAGGCTACATTATCTGCTTTGAACTGCCTTTGTCTTCTATTAGTTTTTAAAATCATCCCAGCGCTTGTGCAGTTAGCTGGATTCTCTTGCTATATTTGCTCCTTTCTCATGTTACTGAAATAGCAGTGATACTTGGTGACTTTTTGTCTTGCATTTCCAGTGATGAGAGGATGTCTGAGCAATCTTCTAGAGATCTGAATTCAAAAGAAAATGTTTCTTTTTAATTAAAATATTAAGTGCTGCCTGCATTTATGTTTATCATCTGTGAAACATTCATTTTTCATACTTGTCCCCCAGCAGTTTGAGAGCATTATTATGCAATGATTATTCCCTATGCCAAGCTATCAACAGGAGTATTTTGAGATAATGTGTTTACAATAGGAACTGTAGTGGTGTCTTTTGTTTTGGAAGATGTTGGCATTTATATTATTATTCTGCTCAGGAATGAGCTTGTCTTTCTAAGCCTATTGGAGAATTGCAGTAATTTTCTCAGTGATTGCACACAGAATTGGCCCTCTTCTCAGTGTCACCACCAGCTGAGGTAAGGTTCTCTAGTTTTTTGGTGACCTGAGTTACTTTATTCACTCTGTCTATTTATTCATTCACTCACTCATTTAGCAACCTAAATAATGTCTAAGAAAGAGCCTTTGTAACGTCTTCTCATGTCAAACTATTAATCGATGAATTTGCAGGGAAAAAGGTTTACAGTAACATGAAAAACTAAAACCATCAGACAAATCGAGGAGAGATTTCCACTAATTTCCAGGCTGAGTGATTTCAATTATGAAATATAAGTGGAAACCTACTAAGACTTGCCCTCATGGAACAGAAAGTAGATAGATATTTGTCTCTTCTATTTCATTTGATACCTGGAGTAGGATGAACCCAGCTTTAAAACAAACAAATACTATATCCATTTGGAAAAATCATCTTAGAAATAATGGGTAAAAAGCAAGGAGAAATATTGTTTACAACAGCCCTCCCAACTTCCTCTTCCCCTCTGAGAAAGAAACTTCTTCTGTATCAAGCCTGCATGACCTTAATTAATATAAGTACTTAGCACAATGCTTAGCAGATAGTAGGCATTCAAAAATTGTTCTCCTTTTTCCCCTTGTCAGCACACGGACTAAAACCCGGACAGACCATGGAAATAATCTCTGAAACTGCCCAATTGTAGTTAAGGCTTTCTGGTCTAACCATGTGTTTACATGTGTGTCTCCCACTACCACCCCTGGAAACCTCTGAGCAGCCTAAAAATACATAACTTTATTCACTGCTCTATCTCTATTGCTTTGCTCTAGATGCTTGGTAAATATTTCTTGAATGGGGCAGACCAGACCAGGGCCACACAAGGAAGTGCAGTTAAGACCAGGGCAGGTAAAGCATAGTGGTTAAGAGCTCAGATTGCTTTAGTCAGAAAGCCCAAATTTTGTTGCTAAAGCCCTGAGTTAACAACCCATTATAGGCTGAGGTAACTTGACCTCTCTGAATTTCACTTCCTTATCTGAAAAGTGAGGATAATAATAGTCCTCGTTGGATTAGCTATGGTTCCTGTGTTATTATTGTCATTATCATTAGAAAGGAATTTGTGGTTATATGAAGACACCAGAGAAGGTACATACATTCATCAAAAATTCCTGGAGTGAAAAGAATCTCTCAGATTCTCCCAGTGAATATCATTTGCTCTAAAAGAACAAAATTCTCAAAGTCAAGCAGGGCATTACTAAGCAATTACTCATCCATAGCAGTGTTTATTAATGTCACAGTGACTCTTATGCATCTAGGAAACATCTTTACTTTTTGAAATTTTGAGCAAATCAGACTCATGCTTGGAACTTAAAAGAACAACCCCCCCCCCCCAAAAAAAAGAAAGTGAAATAATTGAGAAGCAGTTTTTCACTGAATCAGAACAGCAGAAGAGTAAAATAGGTGTATGTGACATAATCACTGCTTGCTGCTGAATTAACATTGGCAATACTAGCATAATTTGACGTCTAAATAAACATACTGAAAGTGGGTAAAAAGGTGATGTTTCAAAAGAGCGAACTATATGATGAGGCAGTATAAGAATTGTTTAAATATCAAACTTACAAATCATTTTAGAAAGCATTTAACACAAAAAACAGTCAGAGATTGAAAAAAAGAAAATGCTTGATGAAGACAAACTAGGTAGTTTTTAGAGCATAAATTCTCAAGGATAATGGAAAAGACAATTCTGTAGATATTACCTCTGCTTATTACTCTTTCATTCTATTTTAAAGAAACAAAAACAAGAAAAAATGAATTATGCAGTTCCAAAACCCTTGTATTCAGAATCTCCACTCAGTGTACATTCTTCTCTCCTCCTTTCTACGAATTAGAAAAGCTACTCAGGATAAAAAATGATAGATGCCTGATTAGGGGACAGTCTATGCTATAGAAGACAATGGCATTTCGAGATTTCTGAATATCAGAGCTGGAGGAGATCTTTAAGCCAAATACAGGTGGTTTCAAATCCTTGCTCCACTGCATACTGATTGTGGATTATTTCATCTAATCATGGATTTATTTCCTCTGATGGTGGATTATTTCATCTCACAGAGCCTCAGTTTCCTTATCCATTAAAGTGGGATAATAACATATGACAGATGTGGGTTGTAGAAAAAGTCACAAGTATTCTTGCTTTCTCACTCCAAGCTCTGAAATACCTCCCTTGCCCTTGCCCAAGATCAAACAGCAAGTTAGTGGCAGAGACAAGATTAAAACCCCAGTATCTAAAGGGCCAGACCAGTGCTATTCTCTCTTTACTAAGTTGCCTCCTTGTTCCACTATTTGTCAACTGGACTCCAAACTTTTTCTGATCATTTCTCTGATGTACTATGTTAAATGTTGACAGATAGCCCCCAATACATCCTAATCTCTTATGCATTCATTAATTAACAAGTAGTTTTAAAGCATCTTCTATGTGTTAGGTACTATTTTAATTACTGACAATAAACTGGTAATTGGTGGAGACATGTTGACTGACCTTGAGGAGTCCACGGCCTGTCCAGGAGCAGGAGTGGGAGGGTGGAAGACAGAGAATAAACAAATAAACAAAATATACATCAGATGTTGGAAAGTGCTAGTTAGAGAATTAAAATAGGATGCTTTGATAGAAAGGTGGCTCTGTTAGTGTTTTTAAGGAAGGCCTCTCTGGGAGATAATGTTTAATCTGTGATCTAAACTACATGATGAAATTAGCCATGCAGAAGAAACTAGTATAGAACTGGTAGAGCAGGAATAAGTTTAGCAAGTTCATGAAACAGAGAGAGGTCAAGCAGAGTAGACAGAGAAAGGGTGGTATCAGATAAAATCAGAGGAGCGGGCAGATACGGCTCTTTGTAATATAGGCATTTCTACGCTGAGGTGAGAGTTTGCATTTCATTCTATGTGCTATAAGAAAACATTGGAAGGTCCTAGCTGGAGGAAGTGTCATAAGCAGATTTAGATGTATATGAGAAAGTGAGAGAAAGCCTAAAGGAGAAGTTCTAGGGCAAGGAGAAGATGAGAGAGAGAGAGAGACATATTGAGAGAAAGAGAGAGAACAGGGCATCCAACAATGACTTAACTGGCCATGATCTATTTTTCCTAATGTCAAACTTCAAACCAGTTTTAGATGTTGTCACAACAAAACAGAGCAAAATAACAATAAATAAAAGCCCATATAGGGACTGGCCCAGTTGCATAGTGGTTAAGTTCACGTGCTCTGCTTTGGCAGCCTGGGGTTCACAGGTTCAGATCCCAAGTGCGGACCTGCACACCAATCATCAGTCCTCACTCACTGTGGTGGTGTGTCCCATACACAAAACGGAGGAAAGTGGGCACAGCTGTTAGCTCAGGGCCAATCTTCCTCAGCAAAAAAAAAAAAAAAAAAGCCTGTACATATATCCAATTCTAAAACAAAGACAAATTTTACTGAAGACATTGGAAGGCAGAGAAGTAGGAGGAGGCTACTTTGTGAAACACAAAGCCAAGCAGTTTCAAAATTCTCCTTTCAGCATGTCAGCTCCCCTAAAAGCTTCTCATCCTGCAAAGCTCCCTCATTTCTCCCCGTTCTCTCTGCTCTCAGCACACCTCTCTGCCTTCCCCCTGCTCACAGCACTGCAGAAAAGTCTTCCTCTCCCAGCCCTGGAACCTCTCCTTAGGGCCTTCACTCTCTTTCTAATGCAGATCAATTTAGTCCTAATTTAGATCCCAAACTGAGCTCCAACCACATTCCAACTTGTGAACATAGAGGTTCTTCCATGGGATTCCCCTGTATTAGTAAGTGCAAACACGGAACTGGTGGAGCTGGGATAGTTGTGACTGACTACTAATAGTAATAAATAAAAAATAAAATGGAGGAGGGATCATGCATGCATTGACTCAATGGATCCTTATAGTAGACAGTGTTATAAAATCTCCTCCAAGATTCCTGTCCTTTACAATCCCCTTCCCTTGAGTGTGGATGGGATTTGTGATTATGATGGAATGTCACTCTTGAGATTAGGTTGCATTATATGGCAAAGGTAAAGGAATTTTGCAGATGTAATTAAGATTTCTAATCAGTTGACTTTGAGTTAATCAAAAGGGAGATTATCCCGGGTGGGCCTGACCTAATCGAGTGAACCTTGTAATAGAAAATGTAGGCCTTGTTGAAGAGAGAAATTTGAGGCACGTGAGATTTTCCTGTTTGCCTTGAAGAAGTAAGCTGCCATGTTGTGAGAGGGTCCATGAAAGGGGTGTGTGGCCAGGTTCTAGGGGTGGAGAGCAGCCTCAGGCTGACAGCAAGCAAGAACATAGGGTCTTCAGTCCTACAAACTCACCCAACTGTCTGCCAACAACTACAAATCTTGGAAGAGAACTCTGAGCTCCAGAGAGGAATGCAGCCCAGGCAGCACGTTGTTTGCTCCTAATGAAACCCTGAGCAGAGGAGTCGGCCTCATGCTCTGCCTGGGGTCCTGACCCATGGAGACTGTGGGATAATAGATGTATGTTGTTTGAAGCCGCTCAGTTTGTGGTAATTTCTTATGCAGCAATAGAAAACTAATAAATCTGTGGATAACATTCCTAGACCTATTTCATTAGTCTTATTCTGTGGTTATTTTTACTTTTTCTGTGACCTCCCTTTCTCTGCCTCCAGCATAATGTTTTTATCTCTGTCTTAGCATTTTTTATGCTTCCTATTATTGGTTAATCTATCCACTTGATGGCCTATTGCAATCATTTCTAACTGGTTTTTGTAAGCATTATCAAACATCCACTCCTTTACCCAAGGCCATGTCTCTCCATCCAGATTTTTCTTCACTTTCATATTCTTCTTTTAAAATTCTGCTTGTCCTTCTAAATATAGCTTAAAGGCCACTTCCTCCATGAAAACTTATCTGATTACCCTTGTATCCACTTATTCCAAACTCCTTTAACACTTTCTTAGTGCACCTTTATGTTGCTTTTGCCTCGTTTTATAGTTACTTGATTAACATTTCCTATCTTCAATTGCATTGCAAGCTCTTCGATAACAGAAGCCATATTTTTTCACTAACACCAAATACAGTCAGTGTTCATTATTTGCAGATTCTATATTTGCACATTTATTTGGGACCTCAAAATCAACACTCATGGCACTTTCACAGGCGTTCAGGGACATGCACATGCACAGAGTGACAGAAAATTGAGTTGCCTGATGCACATGTCACCAGCCAAGGCGGAACAAGGCTATCCTCTGCTTTCTAGTTTCAGCTCTCTTATTGGAAACAAGTGTTCTCTTTGCAGTCTATTTAGTGCCACACTTTTTGCATTGTTGTGCTTTTTATTGGTGATTTTTCTGTTTAAAATGACTCGCAAGCATGGCACTGAAGTGCTGTCTAGTGTTCCTTAGTGCAAGAAGGCTGTGATGTGCCTTATGGAGAAAATACATGTGCTAGATAAGCTTCACTCAAGCATTAGTTATAGGGCTGTTGGCCATAAGTTCAATGATAATGGATCAACAATATATACTAAATAAGGTGTCTTTAAATGGAGACACATATAAAATAACATTATGTATTGATCAGTTGGCAAAAATATTGTGACCAGAGGCTTACAGGAACCTAACTTGTATTTCTCCTGGAAGCAGTGGTTCAGTATTGGCTAAATCAGTGTTTGCAGCAAGTTTATAGAACGTGACCACTGCAAATAAAGAGAACTGACTGTACTTAGTACATTTTTTCAATGCCCCCTAAGAATTCCCAAATGTGCCCTGTTTTCTCATATCACTCCTTCATCTATCCATCCATTCATCCACTTGACTATCCATTAAATATTTATTTATTCCTTTTTCTCTGCCAGACACTGCTTGGGACTGAAGATCCAAGGGCAAACAAGAGAGATGTTGATTGTTGTTTTCAGGAATCTCTTCAGTCCAGCAGTGGATAACATAGAATGGTAAACGCAACAGTATGGGAGATGAGGCACTTAGGGAAGTTCACAGGAGGAAAACCAAACCTAGAGCATGATGTCAGTGTCTTCTGGAGGAATAATAAACAGAAATAACCCAGTGAAGGATTGTGGTAGAAGGAAGATGGGTAAAATTTCCTGAAGTGTGAGAGAACTTGGCATGAGTGAAGAGTTGAAAGAATTCTAGTCGAGCCAGAGGGTGGCAATTCAGAAAGAGAGAGCAAATGGTAAGGGGTAAAGCTAGAGATATTGACAGGATAGTGTGCTTTTGTAACATGCTCTTCCTCTGCATATGGAATGGTCTTTAAAACTGATTGTCAAAAAAATAGTGAAAATAATCAATGAATGATGGCTGAATAAATGAACTGAATTTTACATAAACAACCCAAGAGGTATAATTTTCAAATGTATTTGTTCAAAATCAGTAGCAGTTGCTTTTTAAGATATATATTTATATGCCCTTAGTTAAATCAGATGTTCAAATGGTACCCTTAAAGCTCTTGAAAGGTTAAAATTTGAAACAAAATAAATAAGCAATCCAACAACACAAAACATTTATAAAGTATTTTATGTAATAGAATAACTCATTTTAAAGAGTGTCTTGTCAATACTTATGAATTTTCCATCAATGAAGTAAATTAATTCACTATCAATATAGCTTTTCAAAGTACACAACCCTCTAGTGGTTTATAAAACATTAGTATATATAGGCAAGTTTATCATATCATGAAACGATCATTCCCATTTAAAATTCCAGAACTGATGAGTTTTGATTCCTGCTGTTTCTACCAAAATGTTCATAATGGGCTAATTCTTTTACCTGGAATTCTTATAAAAGAGTTGTATTTATCCTGTTATTTTTGATGTTAATAGTATGGTGTTACATTTTTAATTTTAATTTTTTCATGTGCTAATGACCTTTAATCAGGTTAAATATCTCTCAGAGTGGATATTTTAGTCTTGTTTCTAAACATGAAGAATAGTAACTATTTGCATCTGTACTTTGTTAAGTGCTTGTACATCAAGAGACCTTCCTGTTGCCACTCATATCACCTAGCCTGTGACCACAGTTCTTTGTGAAATTAAATTAATATTACAATTTTCATCACTGATATTAAACCTGCTAAATACTTATAATTATTCCACTCCAAATATTGAAGCACGTATTCTACTTGAGGGGATATATGGGTATCTATATTGAGGGCACGTATATATCTATGTATAAAGAAGGAAGGAAGATACTTTATTCAAACACTACTAGTTCTTTATTTTTCCTGAGTCTCTAAGGAAATTTAATTCATGTCTTGTGATTTAAGTAAATATGAATTCATGAAAAAAAACATACATGATTAAATGAATTTTTGAATGTATTTTACATCATAGTGCTTTATTTGGCAGAGTGTGAGGGAAGAATAGTATTTTTTATTGTGTGTCCCACAGCATAGTAATTTTATAGGGAGTTAATAGATCTTGTTTGAAGAAAGGGAGAGAAGGCTCTTTAAAGGACCAGAAGATCATTCAGAGAAATGCTGAGCTGGAGAGGAAAGATTGTCCTTTACAAGATGCTGACCATATCTGAAATATGAATGAAAACAGTAAGGAAAAAAGAGTTAGTTTGCATTTATATGACAAAAATCGAAAAGAATGACACTATTTAGAATTGCACTAGGGGGAAGTGCTTTCAAGAAATAATTAGTGAATCAAGGAAAAATAAATGGGCCTTAATGTTTACCACTGAATTTTTATAATAATGTATTTTATAATACTGCAAGTTAAGAAATAACATAAACATTAAATATTTGGATGTCAATTCCATGCATTGTGATGTATTAAAATGGAAAAGCATGGAGGTGGTAAAATGATTATGGAAGGACTGTCATTATAAAATACATTATTAAATGTAAAAATGTATGTTACAGTATTATATATGAATATCTCACGAATATATTATTAAGTTTAGAAAGATAAGGACAAAAACACTAATGGTATTATTTCTGGATGGATAAATGGCATAATTACTGATGATTCTATTTTGTATTTATTAACACGTAATTTTTAATTTTTCTGCAATAATCAAATATTATTGCATCATATGTGAAATACAAGTTTTAGTTAATATCTGTCACTCATTTCCTCATATGCTTCATTCTCACATCTTCATATGACTTTTGTTTTGCTGGGAAGTGGCTGGAATAGAGAGGTGTTTTCTTATTGAAACTGAAGGATGAGCTTCCATAGGCCTTTTCAGCAAGAGGAGAAATTTATAACGACTTCTGCATATTCAACCTTCAAAATCAGCTTCTAAACTACTTGTGGAAGGGTTCACTTAGGCATGCAATTACCCATCGCAGGTCTAATTGCCCATTTGCATGCACAATTTAGAAAGGCGCAGTTGAAATTTAGTCCCAGGCTCTCCAACACTAATTTTCTCCCTTGAAATTGACATTTCAAAGAACATCAGGTGGCTAAAACCCCAGATTTGTTATTTATTTCAACAGGCAGGGAACTTTTTTCCTTTCCAAGTTGAAGGTTTGGTTTAAAAAAATAAATTAAAAGATGAAAGGGAAAAGACAAGCATACATAGGAATATGCCCTCCCTCCACACCATCAAGAATAGACTCTCATTTGCCTTGAAAGGAGTTATAATGTAATCAGTTATCCAATTAGCAAGGCTGTCCCTCCTTCTGCATGGAGAGGAAAGGCATTTAACCATCTTGTAGTTTTATGCCTCCATGTATAAACACCTCTATCCTCCTCTGTAAAAGTGGGGGTAATAATCCACATTTCTTTGTGTAGTTTTGAGAATTAGAGCTGATAATGTATATCATTATCAAAAAATATACATACAAAAAATTTATATAGAACTTCCTCAATATTAGTCCTCTCCCTGTTCCCTTTCTCTTATTTTCTGTTCCTGTTGTCTTTCCGCTGCACAGGTAAAAATAAATAGACTTGATTTGAGCAGCTTATGATTGAAAGGATTAAGCGCTGAAACAGAGTCCTCTCTTCCTTGCAATGTCAGTTTTGTGGGTCTTAATCGTAGAGATTGGAAACAGATGTATTTATGAATTTGATAGTTAGGCTTACTGTGCTGTTTAATATAGTGGTTCCTCAACAGCTGCATCAATGGAAAAGAAAAAGGTGAAGTTTTTACCCTGGCAGACATTGTGAAAATCTAGCAGTCAATTTTGCCTTTACCATAACACGTTAAAAACAAAACAAAACAAAACAAACAAAGTAACTGTGGAAGCCCTTGGAAGTGTACTGTACACGTAAAACGTCTGACTTCTGCCTGAATCACGGAGGAGCAAGTTGGTAGTCTGGCTAGCTGCTTTGGCAATAAAACCAAGAGTGTTGCCGCTGCATTGTGGCTGGTCCAGGCTCTCAGAATAAAGGATGTGGGTTCTTGTGGAGCAGCTCTAGGCACACAAGAGAGAGCTAGAGTAGGAGGATCTTGACCTATCCAAGAGGGACTACTGGAGGGATGGTCAAACCTTGGCAGAAAGAAACTAGAAGCCAACCACGCCTCCCTTGCTCCCACCACCTTACAGTTTTCCATTTAACGCAGTCCCTTGTCCCAGGCAGAGACTTCAACTCCAAACCAAGGAGTTTTCACTATTCCATGAGCTTAAGAGTGTCTGAGTGAGTACCAGCTACTTCTCAGCCCTGCGGTCACCTAGAGTATTGTAAGTAATCAGTAAATAGGAAGGAAGGAAGGAAGGGGGAAAAAGGGAAGGAGGAAGGGAGGGAGGGAAGGAGGGAGGGAAGAGGAAGGGAAGGAGGAAAATAGGAAGGAAGAAAGAGGGAAGGAAGGGAGGGAGGGAAGAAGGAAGAAAGGAAGGAAGGGTGGGAGGGAGGGAAGAAGGAAGGAAGGAAGGAATTCATCTGTGTTTGCCAATACAGGAGCACACATTTACGTGAAAGAAACAGCAAGACAAATTTCAGGAAAGAGAGAATTCTCTCTTTTACGTCTATCTCTCCTGCCTTTCTTTTCAGATGCTCTTCCATTGTGCTTTTTTTATCTTTCTCCTATCCTTGTGCAGTCCCAGAGTCATTGATGTGCTGGGCCTCACAACACATTTTCATTGACAAACTCCCATTATAAGGAATTCTTATAATCTGATATTAGTGGTGGAAGTAATATCAAATTTCAAAAGAGGCATCCTGCTACCCTCCTCACCACCAATGTATAATGCTGTTTCTGCTTCTATCAGCTAAAATGTTTGCATTAATGAACACAAACCTTTACTCCATACCTTACCTACATAAGTTTTATTATTGCATTTGTTATAGCAAGGAGCTTCTATGGAAGTTATTGAATAACTCCCTGTTTAACTCCAACATTTGGTATAGGTTGTGAAGGTGGAGGATGCATGAATAGATTAGTTCCTAGCCTGAAGAATGGTGAACACAATACCTGAACAAATTTTTGAAGGAATTAAAAAAGAAATGGATATCACATGGCATTATAGGCTTAGAGACCAAGCATCTTTTGACACACCCCAGTGATACTATCTCTGGATGCAGTCAATGCTATTTCTGCATGAGTTACCCGCTGCCCTACCAGCATGAAAAAATGGATGAGTGCTTCTGTTTTTGTCCTCATGAAATTTGAAGATGTGTGAGCAGCATTGTAGGGGAAGGATGTGTGAACTTGGCTGAACAGGGGTAGAATGAGTTGGATTGGCTGCCCTCAGGATATTGCCACATTCACAACCCCCTTGTAAAAGGTTCTTTTGATAACTTATCGAGTAGTAGTCTTCTTTAACTATAGATGACCACATTCCTTGTTTTTAATCCTCCCTCACTGACCTCGCTTCAGTCTCCTTTGCTTGTTCTTTCTTCTCTGTTTGATTTCTGAATATTGAAAGATCTCTGAGCTTTAGCCTGGGTGTCATGCTTACTCCAATTCTACCATCTTCCTAGGTTATCTATTCCAGGACTACTAATGCCATCTTTAAAGTGACTACCTAACACTTAGTAAGGGCTTACTATGAGTCAAAAACATTTTTCTAAGTATTTAACATATATCAACTCTTCCATCACTAGATGAGATAAATACAATTTTATAGATGAGGAAGCTGAGGCACAGAAGTTTAAAGAAATTGCCCAAGGTCACATGTCTCATACTCAGTAGAACTGGGCTTTTCACCAGGCCATCTGGCTCCACCGTCTGTACTCCTAACCACCATGCTCAGCTAGAGGCAGGACCATCCTTATTAGCCAGACTACTCTTCCCAAACCCTCTTTGGGAATATGAACTGAGGTGTCAGAGTCAGTCATTGTTAGAAATAGGAAGATAGCAGAGACATGAAACAGCAGAGATGCTACGGGAAACATTTTGTACAGAGGACACAAGCAAAACCAAAAACTACAACCAGAAGATCAGGTAGTTGGTTGGCAGCTTGAAAAGCAGAGACACAGAACAATGTCATCTCTGATTAGAGGTCACAACAAAGACACTGATGATGTGCTTCCTTGGGTCGAAAATGTCAAAGTGTCAAAGTGTCAAACACTCTAAGTGTCAAAGAGGTTCCATTTCAAGCTACATGGCTATTTTTGAGTCCCCATGATACTCCTGCTGCTGCTGTTATTATTATTGTTGTTATTTCTGTATTTATAAGAAATCCCCAGTACTTGATGTTATCTGAGTGAATCTCTGTTCCCTGAAAACAAAATTTCTAAGTATAGCCAGAAGTTATTACCTTCACAATTCCTATTCAAAGACTTCTTTTCACTCTCAGTTAGGTGTCAATGAATTTCTGCAAAGGTGTCACTTGCTAATTATGGGTCTGACTTACAATGGTTTACAGCAGGGCTTCTCCATTGAAGTGTTCCTGGGGACAGGGGAGTGAATGGGTGCCCTTGGGATTTCAGGACACCAGCACCTGCAGTGATCACTAAAGGAGAGAAAGATATTTGCAGTCATGCATATTATCTTACAGATCCATATGACTTTTGTATTCTTTCACGATATGACCATGCTTGTTTTACTGTAAAAAATGTTTATTCCATGGTTTTGAGGGCTATGTAATACACTACCATGTACATTATTTTGATAGTCACAACCTTAAGGTGTAAACTCTTTCAAAAAAATGTATGCACTTTTAAAGTAGTCATCACAGGATGGAAAAAAGAAGCAAAGCCCTCAATATCTGAAAGCGCTTAGCTATAATGGTAGAAATCCAAATCATGAAAATTGCTATTTGCTGGCATGAAGTCCTGACTTGGAAACCTCCCACAGAAATTTACACATCGCATGAGACACTGAGGCATCCACAGGATGACACTATTGGTTATTTTTAGATTTGGGTTTAGACCACTGGCTTTCAAGCATTTTGTAATTGACTCACAATAAGAAATACATCCCAACCTAGTATACATATCCACACACCTAAAGCCAAAGTTCATGAAATAGTAGTGTATCTTATTACATATGATACAATCTATTTCATCCTGATTTTATTTTCCAAGACATGCTGATCAAGACCCACTAAACTGGTTCTACAACCTACGAACATGTCACGACTCACAGTCTGAAAGATGCTGCATTAGACCATGTCTCTTCACATTTCATACAAGGGCAATAAGTTTGTATGTGGAAATGACAGATGTGAATCAGATAATAAGGAAACCAAGTTTAGAAGAGATATACTATATCCCCCAAACGAAGATTAAAGCCTATTAACACAATATTTAAAGGATTGGATTTGTTTTACCTTACGAGAGTCACAATGTCCAAAGTTCTACTTGAAGACATACTTCTCCCTCAGACTGCATTCGTTGCATCTTTTCTAACTGACCCCCAGAGCTTGGGCCCTTTCTCTTTATTATAACACTAAGCACCATAGTTTGCTTTTTAAAAAATATTTCTTTTAATTTGAAAACTGTGGAAAATCATGAGAGAGATGTTTTAAAAACCACCTGCTATTCTGTCACTTTTTTTTGAAGTATGTAAAGTCAAAAGTGAAAATCCCCCCTCCTCCATCCTGCCCTCCAATCACAACTTTCAGAGATGATTATTCTTAACCGTCTGATACATAAACTTGCAGTTTTAATAAATATTCAAGCATATATTAGCCTACATGTGTTATATGGAGAGAGACATAACTTCACACATATATGTATATAGTTGTAAGTAAAATTTTGTCATATAGATTTCCAACTTGATTTTCTCAAAACAAAGGATTACATGTCTTTTTTTTCCCAGTTTTATTGAGAAATAATTGAAATATATCACTGTATAAGTTTAAGGCATACAGCATGATGGTTTGATTTATATATGTTGTGAAATGATTACCACAATAGATTCAGTGAACATCCATCATTTCATATAAATTCAAAACAAAGAAAAGAAAAAAAAATATCCTTGTGATGAGAATTCTTAGGATCTATTCTTAACTTTCAAATATACCATACAGCAGTGTTAACTATGGTCATCACGTTGTACATTACACCCCTAGTACTTACTTATCTTATAACTGGAAGTTTGTGCCTTTTGGACACCTTCTTCCAATTCCCCCTCGTCTGCCTCTGGTAACCACAAGCCAGATCTCTGTTTCTATAAGTTTGTGTTTTGCCTTGTTTTTTTTCAGATTCCACATATAAGTGGGATCATACAGTACTTGTCTTTCTCTGTCTAACTTATTTCACTTAGCATAATGCCCTCAAGGTCCATACGTGTTTCACAAATAGTAGGAATTCTTTGTTAATTTTTATGGCTAAATAATGTTTAATTTTATATATATACAACAACTTCTTTATCCATTCATCCATTGATGAACACTTAGTTTATTTCCATGTCTTGGTTATTGTAAATAATGATGCTATGAACATGGGGGTGTAGATATCTTCTCAAGTTAGAGTTTTCATTTCCTTTTGATATATTCCCAGAAGTAGAATTGCTGGATCATAGGGTAGCTCTATTTTTAATTTTTTGAAGAACCTCCATTCTGTTTTCCATAGTGGCTGTACCAAATTACAATCCCACCAACAGAGAACAAGGGTTGCCTTTTCTCTACATCCATGTCAGCATCTGTTCTCTCTTGTCTTTTTGATAATGGCCGTTCTAACACATGTGACCACGTTGTATTTTTAATTTTCATTTCCCTAATGACTAGTAACGTTGATCATCTTTTCATGTATCTGTTGGCATTTCATACATCTTTGGAAAAATATCTATTCAGGTCCTTGGCCCATTTTTCAATTGGGTCATTTGTTTTTTTGTTATTGAGTGGTATGTTGCATATTATATATTTTGCATATTAACCCCTTATCACATACATGGTTTGCAAATATTTTTTTCCCATTCTGTAGATTGTCTTCTTACTTTCTTGATGGTTTATTTTGCTGTATAGAAACTTTTTAGTTTGATGTAGTCCCATTTGTTTATTTTTGATTTTGTTGCTTGTACTTTAGGTGTCATATCTCAAAAATCATTACCAAGACCCACGTCAAGGAGCTTTAATCCTGTTTTCTTCTAGGACTTTCATGGTTTCAGGTTTCATCTGAGTCTTTAATCCATTTTGAGTTAATTATTTTTGAGTAGTGTAAGATAGGGGTCCAGTTTCATTCTTTTATATGTGAATATTCAATTATACCAGCAACATTTATTGAAGAGACTGTCTGTTCTCCATTGAGTATTCTTGGCTTCCTTGTCAAATATTAGTTCACTGTATATGTTTGGGTTTATTTCCTGGCTCTTGATTCTGTTCCAGTTATCTATTTGTCTGTTTTTATGCTAGTAGCATGCTGTTTTGATTACTACGGCTTTTTAGTATAGCTTGTAATCAGGAAATGTGATGCCTCCCGCTTTGTTCTTCTTTCCCAGGGTTTCTTTGGCTGTTCAGGGTCTTTTGTGGTTCCATATAAATTTTAGGAGTTTTCTTTCTACTTCTGTAAAAAATGCCATTTGAATCTTGATAGGGAGTGCATTGCATCTATAGGTGGCTTTTGGTGGTATTGACATTTTAACAGTATTAATTCTTCCAATCCACGAACACGGGTTAATATTCCATTTATTTGTGTCTTTGATTTCTTTCATCTTGGACTTTCAGAGTAGAGATCTTTCACCTCCTTGGTTATATTTATTCCTAAGTATTTTATTGCTATTGATTTGCATTGCCATTGTCATTGTTTTGCAAATGGAGTTGATTTTTTAATTTCTTCTTCAGAATATTCATTTTCAGTGTATAGAAATGATACTGATTTTCTGTATGTTAATTTTGTATTCGGCAACATTATTGAATTCATTGATTCGATCTAACAGTGTTTTGGTTGAGTCTTTAGGATTTTCTATAGATAAAATCATGTCATCTACAAACAGAGACAATTTTGCTTCATCATTTCCAATTTAACACCTTTTATTTCTTTTTCTTGCCTGATTGCTCTAACGTATATAATTTGAGTTTAGTGCATATACATGTACTCCACTGACATTTCTCAATTGATTGGCATTTAATTCCTCACTGTTTTCAACATTATCACAATTCTGCAATGACTCTCTTACCCATATATACTTACAAGCCCAATATACTATTGTGGTAGATTCCTAAAAATAAGTTTGGCATTTCAATTTTTAACTGAGGCATCAAATTGCCCTCCAAAATATTTTTACCAATCTATACTTTCGTTACTCCCATCTGAGAGTGCCTGTTTCCCAGATTCCCGTGAACATTGATATTATCAACATTTAAAATGTTTTGTAAATTTTATGGACAAAGTATGCATGTCTCATTATTATTTAATTTTGTATTTCCTTGAGTTTTGCAGTGAGTTTAAGCATCTTTTCATGTCATGAATATTTCAATTTTTTTATTTTCTGAATTACTGGTTCATATATGTTTCTCATTTTTCTGTTTGGCTCTTTACTTCCCTTAAATATTCATTTATAGAAAGAACGTGATAAAGCCCTATGCCTATTCTATATGCTCAATTTCCCCCTCAGCACATCATTGTCTTTTAATTTTATGTATGGTGTCAAACTACCATACATAAGAAGTGTTTTATATTTAAATTTGCTTCTTTATAGACATGTAGTTAAATGTGTTGCTATCTTGTGGATGACCACTATGTTTTATCATGCTAAAACAGGCTTCTCCACTTTAAGGTTGAAAATAGCCTTGTGGATTTTTTAAAAATACTTTGACAGCAGTGTATTTTTAAATGTAGTACTCTTGATATTTATTTTTATGTAATTGGGCCAATATCAGTCATTTATGCTTTGCTAGAAAATAATCTATTTTAGGTACTTCAAATTTATTTGTATACTTATAGAAATAAAATTCTCTTATAATTTTATTAACCTCACTTGTATCTATAGTAATATCTCACACTCTATTCCTAACATTGTATATTTTTGCTTTTCAAAATTTTCTGTCAGGCTTGCTAGATGCTTATTGTATTTTCTGTTGATTTTTTGTACAGAAACATATTTTGCCTTTATCATTCTCATGTTTTATTTTAGTTTCATAATATATTAATATTTTGCCTTTATTAACACTTTCCTTTGTTATCTTGGTTTATTTTGTTTGTTTTTTGGTCTAATTTCTGAAGTTGAATTTTCATTTACTTATTTGTAATAATTTATTACAGCATATAAAACTAAAAATTCTACTCTAAGTACAGTTGCAGCCTATCATTTTATAAACTATATTATCATTTCTGTTAGTTTCTATGTAATTTATAATTTACATTTTGATTTTCCTTTTGAAATATCTATTTGAAGTGGCAGTGAATGTTTGAATTCAGTTAGGAAATTAGATATGTCTAGGCATGTCTACTAAACTAGTAAGAGTGATATGACTAAATTCTCTTTTTTCCTCTACATATGGAGGATTTAGGTAGAGTTGGGAGGAGGAAAGCAGCAGTTCCAGAATGGAAGGTGCAAGGAAACAATAGCAGTGCCTGCAGCCTTTTTTGAAGAAGCAAGATCTGCCTTCAGAAGCTGAAGTTGCGATTTTCCCCAAGGGCTCTCTCCCAACATGGTAGCAAAAGCAACCAGCTTTTGAAACCCAGATGGAAAGTAGAACAGTGAAGGGAGAACAGGTCCATCTTGCATCCTTCTGCAGTGGTCACAGTGTAGGTCCAGTATATTCAAAATTCCAGGAAAGGCTATGGTACCTCTCATTCATTCTTTGCACAAGTGTTTTTAAGTACCTGCTTCATACCAAGTGCTGTGCTTGGGCTTGGAGAAGAAGTGAGGTACGGTGTGGACTGCATCATAGGCTGAATCCTCAGCATGGACACCTGCCCTGATATCAGTAACTGAGGGCAGTGGAAGGTTAGCATTGGGATCTGAGATCTGCGCCAAGAGGTCTCAGAAGTAGAAGACCAAATTAAAGGGGGACAGAAGAGAACATGAGAAAGTTGTATATGAACACATATGAAACTTCTTTCTAGAATCCCCACAAATACTTGAGTGAAATTTTAGTGGGCTTTGCCAAGGTTCTACATTCATAGGTTGAAGTAAGTTCTAGAAATATACGGGTTATTACAATTTATGTGTCCCTGCATTGTTTCCAAAGACTGGTGAGGCCATCGCATATGCATTTGCTTATTACCAACACTAGACCAACCAAAAATTGGGAAAAGGAGGTGACTTCATCTTTGTTACTGTTGAAAACTGATTTATCTTCTGTGTCTTCTCCAACAGAAGGAGAGGATTTCAAATTCATCCAAATAACATATGAGCCAGACTCATATGCTCCCAGGACTTTTGTACATAGCATCTCATTTATTCAGTAAAACATCTCTGCGCAGTAATTATCATCATCTCCACTACAGGGCAAGAAACTGAGGCCAAAGAGGATTGAATCACTGACTAAAGTCACATAACAGAGGGTAGAGTCCTTTCCAGGAATTATTTGGCCAATGTCTGTTGAACCAAGGATGGTGTACAGCTTTATTATTCTTTCAGCTGCAACAATTTAAATTGAGGTCGGTTGAGTGACATTCACTGAGTAATAGGAAAGAACTTATAATTACTACTCATTTCAGAGCAGCCTACAATTAAAAAAAATATATATATATATATATATATAAATTCTCACTTCTTACCACAGATGGTTTTGTAGAGGTATGAAAATACATTATAATATGTAATTATCTGGAGTGAAGCATTGCAGTGGGCACAAATAAATGTGGAAGAAGTATTAGTTTTATTGCAGTCGTTCATTAGATTTAATCATTTATTTACTCAAATATATGCTTTGAGCACCTTCACATTAACAAACACTATGCTAGACAGTATGAGAGAAAAAACATGGACTTTTTCCTAAAAGGAATTTATAGTTTAGGAAGGCAGATGACATTTGTACTCCAGATAGAAAAGACCGTCTATCATCTGAGACATATAATAGCAAATGGTAGAAAGAACATTAGAACTGTATTTCTGCCCCTATAACAGATCAGACGTGGAGCTTCTTGCCCCCATGTTTTCTCTCTGGAGCTCAGTTTTCTCACCAATAAAATGAAAGAAGTGGTCGAGTGAATTGCTAAGATCTCCAGTGTTTTTTAGAGTGTGAAGAATTTTGTAAATTATTTAGGAGACACTAATTATACCTGGACTGGGAAAAATATTGAAAAGGAGGAATAGCATTTAAACCTGATCATGAAAGTTTAAATTTGAAAACCATCATAACAAACAAAGGGGGAAACAAATCAGCTTTTAGGGAAAATATGTTTACTACTAGAATATTCTATTAAATCACGATATAGGTTTAGCTATGAAACATTGCTTGGTCCTTAGTATTATGTGAAGAGTGTTTTGGGAAGTGGCACCAAGAGTTTGGAAGATTTCAGCAAAAGTGTTTTAGGTTAGAATTTAAATCCTCATCTCTGTGAACTACACCTTTTCAATTTTCTAAAATTTGTGTTTTTACTGTTATTGGAAAATTGTCTGTATACCAGCATACATTCTTTTAAATTTAGTAGCAAATTCTTAGTTATGCAATTTGCGCACGTTTCCTCTTATCCTATAAAATTGATATATCTTGTTCTAGTTCCTATTTATATTGAAATCATACCATTATCAATCTTTATCTTGCACACATTTTTGCAAATATGTCTTGATTGCCTATCCAGCACTGAAATATTCTCATGAAAATTAAAAAAATATCAATCAATCATCTTGGTGTCAAGAAAACAGTTGGTTGACTGAATTGTTCAGCATTCATCCAGATGTTAAGTTATAGTAATCGACCAAAGACAGCATGTGTGCGTACGTATATGTGTGTGTGTGCGTGCGCGTGTGTGATGCAGCATCCTTGTATATTTAGATGTTTTCTTTGGATATAGATCTTGAAATGCCCCTGGTTTTATCTGTGGATTAAATTAAAATCACTACTAATAGTGCCACCTTGTGTCTGAAATTTAAAATCAAGAGTGTATGTTTATATGTTACAGAATTTTTAAGCTAAAAATAAGCATATATATTAATCTGCTCCAAACTTCTCTTTTCAGACTTAAGCAATTGGAGGTCTAGGGAGGTTAAGTGACTTGTTTGAAACCACTCAGCCAGTGAGTGGTGCAGCTGAGACTAAAAGCCAAGAATCATGACTTTCAGTTTGGTCCTTTTTATAATGTATCACATTCTTTAGAGAACTCACTTTTCATGACAAAAGAAAAGTAATCAATTTTAGTTTTATTAAAGCCAGATGTAGATATTATATTAATTTAGCTTTAATTTATAGGCACAGTAGGATTCAGTTTTGGTATTTAAGTACTTTAAAATCCTGGTAGTTAATGAATGTGTATAGCAATAATGTAGGCTCCTATTATTAATGGGTGTCAGGGACAATTAACTTGAAGAATATTATCCTTTTAATTGTTTTTTAAAACATATTAATTTAAGAGAAGTCACCCAAGATACTTTCTCCCACATTAGCTAATTTTATACTGCATTTAAGGCGTGAATCCACATTAGTTTTCAGAAGCAATTTTTAAAAGCAGGTTGAGAGTACATGGCGCCACAGTAGTACAGCAATAAACAATGCAAAATAACAGGTTTGATGATCTTTCATCCATATATTAGAAAACTGGTATATCACGTACTTTCATAGAATCTTTATAAATTGAGACCTCCTTCATCAGAGTTTAAACCAGACTTTTCCGTTAACAAAGATGTGTTATGCACAGCACTGTGCTGCCCACAATAAAATGTCAAAAAAGGTAGAGTACATGGTCTCGACCCCGACAGTACACAAGCATTCTTTAGTTATCTTTCAAAATTATGGGTGATTTACTTAGACCCAAACAAAAAAATCATATAACTCCTATCTTTCTGGTGGTGGGGAAATGGAAAGCAGTTGAAACGATGGGAAACAGAAGGAGAGTAAAGAGAGTATTTCTTCGTCACTTGTGATATGCGGGGAGTATCACAAACACATTGATCTCGTAAACTGAGAAAGCGTTTTAGAGATTATCTACCCCAGTCCCCACCGAACCCCATGGTAGTGTTGCTGCCAGCTTCCAAGCTGCCTTCTGATTTGCCAGCCCTTCCAATGGTAAGAAGCATAATCTCTGAAAAATCAGAGTGAGAGAGCGAAAGTGCCAGCACACTGAAAATTGACCTCCCAATAACATGGGTCAGGATCTGTCATCCAAGAATAATATAGAATAAAACCTCCCTTTATTCCATCAATTTCCAGAATTTGGAATTACTGAATTAATGAATTCACCTCATTTGAAGTTTGTTTGCTAAAAGTCTAGAATGATCTTAAAAAATGAACTATGTTTTCTGGTCATGATTTCTAAACAGAAGCAAGTCAGGCTAATGGGACTCTTTTCCAAGATTAAGACAAAGATTTTCAAATGCATCCAGCCATCTGATAGAAATTATCCCACAGAAGCCAAAGCTATAGCAAAGTAGAAAGTAGGAACCATTTTCTTTGGTGCCTCCATCATAGGTGTGCAGTCTTATGCTCTGAATCAAAAATTTGGTCATAGAGTGTGGGAAAATAATAGTGACTAGGCCTATTTTCCTTTAATGAATTTACATAAATTTGGTTCTGTTAGCCTGGTTGCCATGAGAGTAGTGATAATACCAAGATGTGAGTGCCTAGCACCATGCTTTAAGAAGGGTATGGAACAAAAAACCAGAGCAGGACAAATATGGAAAAGAAGAGGATAAGGAAGAGGGGAATCCTCAAAGCCAAGGCCAGATTGAGAGGATCCCCCACAGAGCAACTCTTGAACTCAAAAGGAAAACAAGCAAATAACCAAAATATTGCTATGTCAAAAATCATTCAAAATTGACACATATAGCTAAGAAAAAGTTGCAACAGGTTGCTTTGCTTCTGTTGGCTGCCTAATTAGGGAGGAGATCAGAGTGCTAACCTTCGATAAGAAAAAAAACATAGACCTAAATGTCAGTGAAATAAAGAGCTTAGCTTACTAGCTTCCTTCCCAGCACTGGTTTCTATTTATCAGATGAGAATTTTATGAGTTTTGAAAGATTTGACTTTCTGAAGCTTGCAAAATTTCCCATAGTGACTGTTAAGACTTCTTTGCGGAACACTGTATTTTTGAGGAAATCACAGCTCACAGTGTTTCAAATGAAATATAAATATGATCTGCAAATGTGACATCTTCTGAGGTAAAGGATAGAATAAAGGCTGTGTCAAGAACGAAACAGATTAGTTTAATGCTATCTTACCACTGTTAACTAACTCCTGGCATTTATGAAATATTAAGGGAAGGATTTATCTACTGACCTGAAAGAAAAATGAGAAGTCTGTGCACTGAGGTGAGATAAAATGTTTGTCCCAGTTTAGAGACTTGATAAATTAGCATGCTTAAGAATCAGGCCTCAAATCAATTTTCAAAAGTTTTAGAAGACCACTGTCCAGAAATATAAAGAGGATAAAGAGAAAAGAAGTGGCTGAATTTCCCAATATAACACCTGCAATGGGGTTAGGGCAGGAAAGGACAAATGTGTAGGCATTCCTCCCAAGCCAGTTTGGTGCAATCAGGTCAAGGGAAACCATGCATACACACGTGCACGCACACGTGCACTCACACACACACACACACTCTCTCTGCTATAATTTACAAATCCCAATGTAGGTGGGAAAGTAAAGCATACCTGCATACCATTTTTTCACAAACTGGAGCATTTTAGCATCATCAGTGGATATTAGTGTCAGGAAAAGATGATCAAATATCTATTGATAAGAATAAAATCATGGATTAGATTGACTGGAGCATCATCCCATTTAAAAAAAGAATTGAAAATGTCTGGAAAAAAAGTGGATTTTTTAGGTGGTAGTTTGAAGGAAGTTATGGAACATTTGTCTTTTCTTCTTTCAGTTTCTATTTTATTTTTTCTTACAATAAATAAGTATTGCTTTAATAAAAATAAGATCATTCTTTTAAACCCAATAAGCAAAGAAAAGGAAACAAGAAAATAAATTTTTTATGTTGGAATCCTTTGAAGAAAGATAGGACATTCCCTGGGAGTCAGAGGTCAAAGTTGTGGATCCCAGATAGCTCACAGTGTCAGTCAGTCAGCAAGTGGACATGGTATTTCCTTACATCCATGTAATGAACCTCGGGAAAGCACATCTATTTGAGACTAGCTAAGAACCAGGCAATACGCAAAATCAAGCAAAGGAGTAGGAAATGGATGAAGAGAGGAAAGAGGAAGAAAGGAAAGATGAAAGGGGAAGCAAGAGAAACATAAAGAAAAGTAAAGGGTGAGAAAAAAAATGTGTATAGAAGTATAATAAATCACACAATTCATTTATTAAATCTCATATCCTGTACTTCACCCTGCCCACATATAATATGATTTAGTCTCACTGAAACCATTTTTAAAATAGATGTAATACTACTTTCTCAATATAAAGATTAAATTTTTAAAAATTAAAGACTAGCAGAGAGCCTGGCGTACAGCTGATATACATTGCACATATTGCGTACTTTAATGAGCTTAGTGATCTGGTTTACTCTATGGCACAGCGGAAAATAGAAGGTGAAAACAAAAGCTGGCAGCAGCATCAAAGAAAGAGCAGATAGTTGGGGAAAGACAGAATAGTTGTGCAAACTGATAACAATGCTAAATGTGCCACACTGGTGATCATGTCTATACACGTCTTTGGAAGGTGTGTTATAGTGTGCTATAATACTGAAATTCCAAATGAGGACTCAGGTAATGATGAAAATGTTATATTATGTACAATATCCTTTGCTTAAGAAATCAGGTGTTTAAACCTAGATTCAATTAAAGAATTTAAACAAACAAATGAAATTGTTAATTCAAATGTGAGCCAGGACAGAAGGACACTAAAACTTTCACATATTGTTGATAGTACAGTGTACATTGTACATGATTTGAGAGAAGTAATTTATCATTATTTACTATAAGTCATAAAATTTTTCAAACCATTTAATACATTAAGCCCAAGAAAATCAAATATAAAAATATATATATGAATATACGTATATGCTTATCATGTTTGACATTATGATAATGTTGCCTAAATGCTCAATGATGTGGTAAATTATAGTATATCTAATTTATGGAATATAAAGAATGCATTGAAAATATTGCTCTGTTCTGCTTCATAAAAACAGCTATGATGTAAAGTTAAGAAAGTCAGAATGCAGAAGGAGTGTCAACTCTGATTACAACTATATGAAATACACATCAAATATAGATTGGAGGGTAAGGATCTAAAAGACAATATTGATTGCACTAGGATGGTGATATATGCACATTTTATTTTCTATCATTTCTTTCTTTTCTAAGTATTCTGTACTATTACAATTTTTTGAAAAGTATATGCAGTAGAATAAGTGTTCTGTTAGTTGTAAAACCTGGATATAAATGTATGTATATGAGTGTGTATGCAAACGTGTCCATATGTAAATAAATTCATTTAGAGTTTACTGGAGTTTATTCAAATAAAATAATTTAGAGAACTTTCCATCAAAAAAATGTTTGAAATATTTAAAGCAGTAGTGGCCTTTAAATAAACACTTTTGGACAGTGGGATTTACTATGTGTAATCTCACAGAAGGTTTTTGTTTTGTTTTCTGTTACTTACTTATTCACTTTTTAATTTGAGTGAGTAATGTATTGTTTGCTGATGTTTGGAATACGTGTCCAGAGGAAGGTAACTGTGAACGTGGTTGATGCTAAGTGAATGTACTGGGGAGGCAGGAAATGAAGTCTGTGACGTGAGGGGTTTGCTCTCAATCTTGTGTGTGATGAGGAAACATTGATGTATTTTACTCAGAGGCATACTGTGATTGTATTTGCATTTTTAAAAGGTTTTTCTCACTTGAAGCCCTGATTTTGTCCCAATTTAGCCTAGAGGGGATGTTTGCAAGACTGGCTCTTCTCCACTTCTTGGGAGTTTGGTGCCAGTAGAGGCCAGCCTGGCACTCCCCACCTCAGGCTATAGCCACCTTGGTCTCTGTACCTCTGTGCTGGGGTTCCAGGAATGTGCCCACGGAGGCCTGGATGGAACTTGAAGGGGAAGAAACAGGAAGAGTGATAGGGAGGCTGCTGTGATAAAGCAGGTGAAAAACAATGATAGCGTGGGGGAGGGTGGGGCTTGAGATGACAGAAAAGATTTGAGAACTATTTCAGAGGTAAATTGGCAATCCTAACAGTATCAATTTACATGATTTCCTTCATCAAAATGGAGGCATCATTTATATGTACATTTAATCTACTAAGAAGATTTTAAACTTCTGTATAAACCCTATTTTTTAATCTGTTGGTGTCCACTTCTCTGGTTAGATGGTGGATGTTTAATGGTTTTGTTTTGTTTTTACTAATATATAGATTATGCTGCTAAAATAACTGAAATAATATGAATAAGCAGCATTAATCCCTTGGTGTGTTATTAAATGTTTGTCTCAAAAAAACCAAAAATATAAAATTAAGAAAATGCATTTGTAAAAATTACCTGGAATGATTGAATCAATTACAGCACAGTAACAGAATTATGGAGATTACAATGGATAATTCAGAGAAGCAATCTACTTTGGAGTTTGATCTGTCAGGTAATTATGATGAACAATAGAAAATTACCTAACAACTTGTCAAAATGCTACTTAAATTTCTATATTATGTATCAAGTTAATTTTTAACATCTTTAAATTTTAGATATAGGAAAGAAATGTCCATGTATCAGACTGTATGAATTCCTTCTCTTCATAAATAGTTTTTATATTTTAAGAACAAATAATTTATATCTATTAATAAGCATCTATTATATTATTACGCTCTGAAATTCTTTCTACTACCACGTGAACTTGGCGATATTACCCTCCTGCCCTCATCCATGTTACTGATCCCAAACTGAGAACTAGGTGTTGTAAATGCTTTGTTCAAGTCATATGGTAATACTCTGTGATCTGATGCAAAATAGACGCACATTTTCAACAGCAAGTATCTTTCCAGTGCTCTGTTTGAGAATTCAATAAAATGTCATCATATTTTTTCTTTAGCCTGTGCTATACTTCCAAGATTCTTTGTAACCTTTTTTTGAAAGAATTATCTCATATTAAGAAAATGCTTTACCTTCTATTACTTGTAAAATTTATTAAGGAAAATGAGAATTTGAAACTTTGTCTAAAATTTATTTTCATTTTATTATTTTTATCCTACCTCTAAGTAGACGTGGAACATTTTGGCCCGATCATTTGAACTGAAACCTCTCTTTAGTATATATTAAGATTTATTTCAAACTTAGTAATATGAAAATAAATCCCTCTGGTTAAGGTAAAAATTGAGTATTAGTTAATATGTTGAGAGATTTTATAATTAAACTGAGGTTCTGTGATACTAAGATTTAAGAAATGAAGATATATAGCCAACTGCACAGCTTGGGCAGTGGCTGCTCCAGGACATCAAATAGTCCTAACCACATCTGGTTAGGTTACTCTGAATACCTTCAGGCTTTTGTCCCTGTGTCACTGCCTGGTCAGTTTCCCTTCAGATATCCCCTTGACTCCCATCCTCACCTCCTTAGTCTCTACTCAAACGTCACGTTATGAAAGACAATGCCCTTGATTACTTTCACTCCCATACACTATACCCCCCTTTTCTGATTTATTTTAACCAAAAGCCCTCATCATCATCCTATATGTTATATATTTTACTTATCTACTATTTCTTATCTATAATTATCTATTATCCAATATCTATCTCCTTTCACTATACAAATTCCACAAGAGAAAGCTTTTGACATTGTTTTGCTCATGAGTATCCCAGTGGCTGGCACATAGTAGACAGCCTATAAATAATTGTGAAGTGAATTGAGTCAGGGAAAAAGATGATGGGGACCCTACCAAACTTAAATTGTAGTCCTAGGCCTGCCTCCCATCACAGGTAATTATGGCAAAAATTGTCTTACATGGTGCGAAAATCTGCAAGAAGGGGGTTTTTGAGGCCTGGTGCTGGAAAGAGACTTGGAAGAGAAAGGATGAACAGGAGAGCATGGCATCTAGATGCTCTTCCCAGGCCAATGAGTGAAACCTGTACCTACCTACCTACCTACAATCTACCATCTATCTATTTAGAAATAAAGATGAAGGGAATGGAGTGTGTCCCAGTGCCCCCCTCCACAAGAACAAAGAGGAAGAACAAAAGTGGCAAATGCCTAGTAGACATCTACTACAAAAAGGCAATATCTAGCAGTAGCTGATGGGAAACCTACTAGAATCTTCCAGAAATAAATGGCAATGGAGAACTTTGTAGGGTTTGAAGCCCTGTGTGACACATAAGTGTGATGTCATATTGAAAATTTGGTTAAAAGAATGCAAGTATGACCGCATTTGAACTCACAGGCTGATGAGGCACAGGGTAATATGGGATATGCAACCAACTGTAGAGAAACAACTGGAACAAGGGTGAAAATCATTTATGATTATTTACTAACCACTTCAGATTATTATCTCCTCAGACACATCACGATGAGCACAAATTATTTTCATTTCATCAGGTATTTAACGCACACCTGGTATAAGCCAGCCAGTGTATTAGGCACTGGGCATTTGAAGATAAATAAAACAAATTTCTGCCCTTGAGAAGTTTAAGATCTCATCAGGTTTGGAGATTAAAAAAACAAATAATTACTCCAGTGTGGCAAGTTCTATAGTAGAGATAAATGGAAGTCTCTTCAATCATACAGATGATGATGAATACACCGTAGGTGTACAAACACTGGTTAACGGTTTTAGTTTATATACTAATGGGGGAAAACCCAGCTTTTATATTTACATAAAGAACTGGCTTAGAAACAAATGATTAAAAATAATTTGTGAACTCTGTTCATTTATTAATGGTTTAGTCACAGTCCCTAAACTAATGACACTCACTTATTCATTCATCTACAAACTCTACAAACACGACCAGTAGAATATATACAGAAAATTTCTAACTGTGTGCTGTGATTAAATTAAGTGGAATTTCACTCGATGTTTACAAGATCAAGTGAACATTGATGTTAGGTGGATGCACTTTGTACAATTCAATCTCAATATTAAATTGAAAATATCAATTTGAAAATGCCTGGTTTAGACACCTCTAATACTAGACAAGAAAGACATCCAGGTGCAAGCAGAGGCTAGTACTACTATTTGAATTTCAAAAGAACTGAGAACTCTGCTCTACTCTAGCAACTATGGTGTCTGCAAGAGCTTTCTTTCTAATCCAGGGTAATTCAGAGCATCATGTCACAAAGCCTGGACTTTGTCATTCTACAACCACAGTAATACAAGGTCTGGTTATAATAAAGTCCTCAATACCTATTATTTCCTGCTGATAATTGTGAAGACTTCTCCTTATGACTACTGAATCCTTCTGATGGCACAATACAGGTAAAAATGATATTTATACTTCTGCAAAAGTACCAGAGGAAAGAGCAAAACAAGTTACAGAAAAAGGAATAGAGGGAGAAAAGGAGGAAAACACATAACTAGATAAAAAAGCCTGAGGTTTTTGACTATTAATTCAGAGAGTGTACAGTGGTCAAGGCCACCTTAAGTCCTGAGACATCTGGCAGGAAGTATAATAGATCGAGGGCTGTTCTTTCCTCAGAACATGATTAAGCTTTGTGCTTCCTTCCTTATAGCTGACCACTTAGCTTTCTCAAAGATCTATCTTCCTATATCCTGTACATGTCTTCCTATATCTTAATGATGACACAGTCTCTTACTGTCAACTCTTCCTTCTCCAGTGACTCTTCAAGCCCCAGACCAACTGAATCAGAATTTGCTGAAGAGGAGCCTAAGAATTGGTACGTTAACTAACCCCCAAGGAGATATTTTTATCCTCAGGCAATGTTCTGGACTGAATATTTGTCATCCCAAATTCATATTAGTTGACACCCTAACCCCCTATGTCTGTATTTGGAGATGGCCCTTTGGGAAATAATTAGGGTTAGATGAGTTCGTGAGGGTGGGGCCCTCATGATGGGATTAGTGCCCTTATAAGAAGAGACAGCAGAGGACTTGTTTTCTCTCTTTTTTCCAAACAGTACACCAAAAGTCATATGAGCACATAGTGAGATGGCGGCTACCTACAAGCCAAGAGAAGAGATCTCAGAATGAAACTTACCTTCCTCGCACATTGATCTTGAACTTCCCAGCCTCTGAAACTGTGAGGAGTAAATTTCTGTTGTTTACATCACCCAGGCTGTAGTATTTTGTTATGGCAGCCTGAGCTGACTAAGACAGGCTAGTTCAAGAAACCCAGCTTTACTCCCTGGAATCGATGGTCTCCTTGCAAGTCATCTGGAAACTCCTACTAAGATTTAGCTCTTGAGTCTCACCTTTAGATATGCCGTCCATACACATTTCCATTAGGAGGGTCCTCGTTTGCATACATCTAAATGATCTTAAGACTTAAAGAGGTTTGAAGGTCAGGAAACAGTTGAATTTTTCCACGCGGCAATTCTCTTCAAAGGAATACTCTATTCTCTCCCTGAAGAAAATGGCTGTGTTTGCATAGTGGTTTCCAGAAGGCTATTGAATTTCTTGCTGGAAGGATTTATTGGAACCCTTTAAAGAATCTTTTGAGAATGAATATAAATAAGAAAAAGGAAAGTAGGTAAGTTTCCCTTTTGCATTTTTTTTCTGTTTGGGATGTTTGGCTTAGGGGAGGAATTCAAGCACCAAAATGTATGAGAAAAACGGGATTTTCTGTGATTGTGGGCCTCATCACCTTAAGATATGTATAAAGAAAAAGTATGACAAGTACAGAGATTTTGATTGATTTTGTTCACTAATGTGTTCCAATGTTTGCAATAGTTTCTCACCTGTTGTAGAGGTTCAATAAATATTTGTTGCAGGAAGGAAATAAGGAATGAATGGGTGGATGAGCAGGACCTCATAATAAATAAAGTTGGATCCACACATGGCATTGAACACTGGGAAAAATTCCAAATGAATGAAAAATTTAAATTTAAGTGTAAAAATCTTAGAAATGGTAGAAGAAAAAAAGATACAGGAAAAAAATTCTCTCAGATACACAGGAAAGTCACAGTGGCAAGTTCTTCTACCTCACCCACAAGAGAGATGTAAAGCAAATGTGGCAAAATGTTAACAGGTGAATCTAAATAATGGATGCACAGGTGTTCATTTGACTGTTCTTTCAACTTTCCTAAATTTCAACTTTTCTAAAATTCAACTTTTCTAAATTTCAACATTTAAAATGTTATATAAATTTAGATTTAAAATATCTAAAACATTTAAAATGTTATAAAAATAAAGAGTTGGGGAAAAATAATGACAAAATAATTGATATATTGAGTTATAGTCCCGTCCCTGTCTCTGTTGACTTCATTCCATTTGCTTCCACAGATAACTATTTTTATTAGTTTCTTGTGTATCCTTTCATTTTAAAATATTTTAATGTATCTATAAGCAAATATGAATATATATTCTTTTTTCCCTCTTTCTTATATAAAAGACAACATACTGCACACAGTTTTATTTCCTTGTTTCCCTCCCTCTCTCTCTTTCTCTGCCTCCCTCTCCCTCTCCTGCTGTCTTTCTCCCACTCTTTTGGTTTACCAATAAATCCTGGTAAATTATTCATATAAGTTCAAGGAGAGCATTCTTCTCCTATTTTATCGCAAAAAACTTCATAGAGTGATCATACCACTATTTATGTAACCAGTCATTGATAAAAAAATCCTGCAATTAATAAAGTGTATATATATTATTTCATGCTTGTGCAGGTGTGTCACTGAGATAAATTCACAGAGGTAGGATTACCATGTCAAAGGGTAAATACATTTATATTTTAATAAATGCTCCCAATTGCCCTCCATAGGTGCTATGACATTTGCCACTCATACCAGCCATGTTTCAAGAGTTCTTGTTGAATTTTGTGAACAGATTATGTTTCAACTTTTGTATTTTGGCCAGCTTGATAGATAAATGACATTTCAGGTTTAAATTTTAATTTCTCAGTTAATGAATGAGGTTGAGCATTAATTCACATGACTACAAGCCGTTTATATATTTTTGTGTGTATTGTTATTCATATCTTTTAGACATTTTTCAATTGTCTTTAACAATTCCTAGAAACTTTTTTTCGTATTTAAAGGAAAATAGCACTTAATCTATACTCTCAGTAAAATATCTTTCCTAGGTTTTGATTTGACTTTGACAATCAAGTTTTAATTTTATCAGTCTTTTATTTTATGAATTTCTGATTTTGAGACATAGAAAGATAGTCTTTACTCCAAAATTATATAGGATTTTTTTCCTATTTCTTTTTTCTTCTAGCGCTTCTAAGGTTTTATCTTTACATTTAAATTTTTCATTCATTTGGAATTTTTCCTGGTATTCAACACCAAGTGTGGATCCAACTTTATTTCCAAAAGTCTACCTAGTAGTGCAACCTCATTTATTTAAAAAATCTTTTTCTTTATTGACTTCAGATGCCACCTTCATTACATATTAAATTCTCATAAATATATGTATACATATATATAAATATATACATGCATTTGTATCTCTTTCTGTAGTTTATATTTTGTTCCATTGATTTGTCTTTTTTTATGACAATATGAAATTCTTTTGATATTTAAGATTTTGTATAATATGTTTTAATATCTGGTTAGTTCAATTCTTTCTTTTTTTCTTTTCTAGAGTTTTCTTCAGTATTCTTGATTGGTTATTTTTCATATCAACTTTAGAATTAGTCTAATTTGGGGGAGGCAATCTGTATATAGATAGCTAGCTAGATTAATTGATTAAATTATTTGGGGAGAGTTTCCCATTAAATTTATAAACCAACTTTGGGAGAATTGTGCTATTTAGTCAGTATGTTAAAAAATATATCTTTCCATTTGTTCTAAGTATTTTTCAAGCCCTTGATCAATCATTAGTTGCCTATTCTGAGAATGCACAACTGAATCTGAAGATAAAATTATTTCTTCGTTTCCTGGTCTCATCTGTATTTTCTCATTTGTTCTGTCATTTTAAGTATCAAGTTATAATAAAAGTTATTCCATTTTATGACCATGCCCCTTTCTGACAGTAATCTTTATGAGGGAAGGAATCATGGATTTCACATGAGGGACTCAATATGTGTTTGTTGGAATGATGGAAACTATAAGGTACACTTTCTTATTATTCCCATATAGTAGTTTTCTAAGGTGAGATTCAGAGACTTGTAACTTGGATAATCCTAAAGGCACTGAGCTATTAAGTGGAGCTCATTCTCAGGTGCAGACCTTCTGATTTAAAGTTCTACATTCTTCCATACCCTGGGATATTTAACAGGAATATAATATGCTAAAATGCTGTGGTGTTACAAATTTGTGTTTTTCTTCCTCCAGATAAATTAGCATTGTCACAAATAATTTTCGTGATAATGTAAAATCTAAATAAAGACATCTCTAAGTGGTGGAATTTCACGTTATGGCACCAGGGAAAGAAATGTGTCTAGACATTAGATCTTGTTACTAAGGCCAGATCAAATCGTTATCATGGTTATTATCATCATAGAAACAAAGCTTTATGTATCAGACTCTAAATCAGTATTTTAACATATGATTTCATTAGACATATCAATATTGATATTATTATAATGCTTTTACAGATGAGAACATAGTGGTTTAGAGAATTTAAGTAAATTGTCCATGGTCCTAGGATGGATTAGGGTCAGGGTAGTAGTCAAATCCAAATCTGCTTGGCTTCAAACTCAAGTTCTTTCTCTTCAGCTGCTTTTCATAAAGGTGGCCATGTGCTCTACACAAATCTAAGGCCAGTTTGACATTCAAGGGTATTTCCTTGGAATTTCCAGTTTTTATCAAAGATAAAATAAATTGAGACAGATAGATAGCTAGATAGGAAACAAGTTAGCAGGAAAGAAAAGAAAAATTGTGCCTTCTTCTGTTGGTAAAGCATTCGATGTCATTATTTATTTATTTTTAACCAAGTACCCGTGGAGTTTTTAGTATTTCTTCTCTGTGAAAATATATTTGCATATCCTGTAGCTGAAAAAGGCAATTAGTAATTCATGAGTAATTTAGGAAATACTGGCTATAAAGTTGTAGATATTTACTTAGTTCCCACAAATTATAGTCAAAAACTATAATTTGTTCAATTGGAATTCTGCTGAAAGCTTGCATTTACATAGAATATCTAAGTGCCAAATCTTGACATGCATTTTTAAAACCAACATATTGGGGCTATTTCCTCACATAATTTAAATTAAATTCATATTCCACACCAAAAGCAACAAGGTTTGTTTTCTTCCATCAAGGGGAAAAAAGACAAAACTATTTATGCACAGTTAGAGGCAAGCACATGGAGGAAATAACTGCAAACCTACCAAACATGACAGTAGCAAGAAATGTTTAGCAAACATAAGTAAACTATCTGAGTAACATATGCAATGCAAATATTTGACAGAGAAATGGAATGTATAGTACCCTTTACAGAATTAGCTGTTAGAATAAAATTATAAACAAAAATTGAAAACTAAAATGAAGTTGTGGTAGTCAGGAAAAGATGACATTTTTCTGAGTAGAGAACACTGTGGGATGAGGAGGTTCACGTTTGGGGATCAAGAAATGAGCTTTGGATAGTTTCAGTTGGAGATACCTAGTAGATACTCAGAAAGAGATATTTGAGGAAGCCATTCCATATGAGGCTCTGGAATGCAGAGAGAAGTTGGGCTGTAGTTATAAATGAGGAATCATTACTATTAGAAAAACACAACAAACTTGATGTGGATGAGACATCCTAGAGAATGATGTAGATGCAGAAGATGAAATGTCCAAGCACAAAACCCTAGGGTCTTCCAATATTTAGTTGTGGAATCAATGAGGAAGAACTGACAAAGTACACTGTAAAGGAGTTACAAGTGAGGTAGAAAGAAGGATGATACAGAATGATGCCTCAAAGACAGAATCTGAAGAAGAAGGGCTGGCTAGGTATATGAAACCCTGCAAAGTAAGATGGGGACAAAAAATTGTCCATTGCATTTAACATCAAAAATGTCCTTGATGATGTTGATAAAAGATGCTTCAAGAGAGTCATGAGTGTAAAAGCCTCACTGGAATGGGCTCAGTAGAAACTGGGAGGAGACAATAGGAAACAAGAGGAGTCAGCTCTTTTGAGGAATTTGGCTGTAAAGTGGGGCAGAGAAGTGAGGTCATAGCCCAGGGAATATGGATTTGAGAGGAGGTATTTTTTTTTTTTAAGATGGGAAACAGAATAATACATTTGTATGAAATAGAAATGATCAAATAAAGAGAGAAATATTAATGACCCAGAAGAGAGAGGGAACACTTGCTGAACTGAAGTCTGAGACTAGCTGAGAGATCAGATTCAGTCCACAGGATGAGGAGTTGGCCTGCTGGCCAATAAGGCAGAAGCACGGTCTGCTGGCCAAATAAAGAATTTTCCAGCTTGACTCAGTGATAGTAATTATCCTTGTCTGATTTCTGAGGACCTCGTGTGCTCTGAAAAAAGGAGATGAAAGCCTCTAGGTGACTTTCATTATATGTTGAGTAGATCAAACATGCCACGGCTTGTGTGCGTGAGCCTAGTGGAAACAGTGCGATATTAAATAGCAGGAACGTGTCCTCATAACACAACGTTAAACCCATAGCTTTCATTCACAAATGACTTTGAGAATAGTTTTGACCTGAAATGAACTGAACTAAACTTCATTTAGGAGGTTAAAATATGACTGGGTGCGGGCCGGTGGCATAGTGGTTAAGTTTGTGCGCTCCGCTTTGGCGGCCCAGGGTTTGCAGGTTCTGATCCCAGGCGTGGACATACACACCGCTTACCAACCCATGCTGTGGCAGCATCCCACATACAATATAGAGGAAGATGAGCACGGAGCTTAGCCCAGGGCCAATCTCGCTCAGCAAAAAGAGAAGGATTGGCAACAGATGTTAGCTCAGGGCTAATCTTCTTCACCAAAAATGAATAAATAAATTAAATATGACAGTAAGGATTCCTTTCTTAATTTATTCAACAAACTTCTATTGAAAGGATACAAAAATGGATAAAATATAGTTCTTGCTTTCAAGGGACCAGTAAGGAGAGTGCAGAAGAGAATGAGCAATTGTAGTAGAGAGTGATTAGTGCAATGATAAAAAAAAAATGCACGTGGAACTAGGAGAACAAAGAAGAGGAGAGCTAAATCATTAGCAAGATAGAGCAGGAAGAATAAAGACCTCCTCTGTGCAGATGCTTAACTGAAGTTTTGAAGGTTGATTTGATAACAAGATGAAGAGTGAAGAGTAGTGAGAGAAAGTCCAGAAAGAGGAAGCAGCACAAAGGTGAGAAATAGCCTGAGGGCATCAGGCCAAGGGATCTGAACGCTGCTGCATGCCACCTTCTTTGACATGTGAGTTAGTACAATTATATTTACAGGTACACAGCACTACCAAATGTCCCACATAAAGACTTAATGCCAACTGTGACTTTATTGTAAATACATGTGTGAACAGTGAATTAACATTCACATCCCATTAATTTATCATTGTATTACAATCCAGAACATACACCATGAACCATAAAACCTGTTTGAGAAATCCTCTTTTAAATTCAAAATAATTCTTATGTACATATTATTAGGAATACTTCAATATTTATTGCTGGTTTTCTTTCATAAAATAATTTCTTATTTTAATGGCTCCAGATAGAATCTATTCAGTTTGACACAAATTTTAACTGTTAAACGTTATTTTTATATTAAAATTCATAAAGTCAAGGAAAACTTCAATTCAATACAAGTTAAATGCCTTACCTCCCACCTGTCATCCGCACAAAGCATATAATTTCACTAAAATTATGCAAAAATTAGCTAATTAAGATTTAATTTGCTAATCCTTACTCAGTTAAACTAGTGACATATGCAAATTGCCTGCTGAGCCCTTTAAAATTTTTGAAGCAAATGATAAACAAGATTTCTTTAGAGTTTAAAAGTTGTAAAGAATCTGGTGATTGATGCAACACTGCAGTAGATCGTTGGATAAATACTTACTATAGTTTTATTAGAAGCACAAATTGGCATATTCATAAAAAGCTGATGAAATACATGAATAAGCATGTTAATTACAATGTCTCAAGGACCATAAAGACATTAGAACAGAGGAAATTAACAGTGTGGACCTCTAAAAAGAGACTATATTTCATCTCTTATTTGTAAAATTATGGAAATTTCTATAGGTTTTCTAAAACATCAATTCACTGCTTTTCACTTTCAAAAAATTTCCTGTTCAATAAGAAACAGAAGACTATCTACTATATTTTGGGGGGAATTACTTGGAATTACTTAGCACTGAATTTCTTTAAAAAAGTGTCAGTGAATATCAATACAATTCCTTAAGTCAATATGGTTTGTGAATGTTTTCTAAACCCAAAAACTCTAGATGTTTTATTGAATTATTCAGTGTTAAGGAAGCTGTGTTGGTGGTGTGTAGAAATGGATAGACCAAGAGGATAGATAAACTATGTGTGCATGTGTGTGTGATACAGGCGTCCTATTTTCAAATAGTTAAAACACACACAGGAGGATTAAATAGATCCACGTTAAGTACACCTTTAAAAAATCTTTAAAAAGGGATTTATCTGTTGATAAATGCTGTTTTTACTTATAACATGATACAATACTGTTTTAAATAGCTGAATGTTACATTTGATAATCCCAAAAATGGTATGAAAAGTTTTCATTTGTTTGGTGTATAATATAGAACAAACACGCTGCTAGGTCTTTCACATATATTGTTTAGGAACAGCTTTCGAAGTCCGATCTCAGGAACTGTAAGGTAATAAATGTGTGGTTTTTTTTAGGCAACTAAATTTGTGGCAATTTGTTACAGCAGCAATGGGAAATTAATACAACTACTTATCATTAGTATTACTGATGCTATTTATAGAGAACAGAGTTATTTTACAGCTAGACTGTGAAAGCTGTGTGCTTATCTCTGGGGATGCCTGGATGTCTGGTTTTGACTATTGGCTAAATAAAGGGCAATGAGATTGATCGTGTGCTTGTCAAAGTTTGAATCTCCCCTAGGAACCACCAGGGTCAGTGTGTTTACTAATGGCTTCACTTGGCACAACTGATTAGACAGCCTGGCTTGGCTATGTGACCAGAGGGAAAAAATAGACCCCACTGGAAATTCGACCTTGAGTTTTCCTGAAGTCAAGATTCATAGACCAGTTCTTACTGGTTCAGTCTGGAGACAAAGGGTTTCCGTGTATGAATAAGGATCCTGAGGAGTTTAAGACTGTCTCTCTCTCAATGATGCTTACCTGCACTACCTTCTGTTAATATACATAACATTCACCTTTAAATGAAAGCCTTATGTGTGTATGCTTGATAGAGTCTTGTAAGTTCTTTCAAATATCTAAAATTGATAAATGTTTGTACTATTATTATAACATGCTGTGAATGTTCCTGCTTTATAAATTAGATTCTAGAAATTACACCAGCTCCCTAAGATATCAAGAATCCCTGTAATCTCTTGTTATAGAGATTCTTGGCTATTTTAAAGAAATTTGTTATACAATGTCTTATTACTTACACTAAGATATTACTCTTAGCAATTTTATTTCTTAAATCCTTACATTCCCCAAAAGATTGTTGTGAATGCAGTGTAGGCTAAACATTGTGTTAAGCAATCTGCAAGGGAATTGATTGAATTAATCTTGTAAACACACACACACACACAATGATACATAATCTCACAAGATATGGCTTTTAGCATCATTTGCATCATTGGCTTACATTTCATAAGTAAAAGGATACTCCTTTTAAATGCTCATTAGAATGCTTCAGAGAACGCTCAAAACAATCGCCAGTATGGCAGATTAGCAAACATGCAAAGAGCTCACTTGCCATGAAGTGCATTTCATGTTATAGTAGAGGGTAATCAACCAGAAATTAATCCTTTTCATATTGTGATCCATATAACTGTGAAGTGAAATGTGATCTTGACATTGGGAATTAGAGTTGCTTGCAGTCAGGCAGGAGTAATGCTGTTCAAGTGACACCATTTTGTGAGGTTTCAATTAGTTCACACAATAGGGGGCTTTATGACAACACGAGCACGAGTCAAACCAATATGAAGGGGTTTTCAAAACAAAGTTGCTTCAACAAATCAATCAACTATTCCCTTCCTCTTTGCTCATCACTGAGTTTAGATGTAGCTCTCAAGAGTTGATAAATATGGAGGCCGGCCTGGTGTTGTAATGGTTAGGTTTGCGCACTCTGCTTTGGTGGCCGGGGGTTCATAGGTTCAGATCCCAGGCGCAGACCGATGCACCGCTTGTCAAGCCACGCTGTGGTGACGTCCCATCTAAAGTAGAGGAAGATGGGCACGGATGTTAGCCCAGGGCCAATCTTCCTCTGCAAAAAGAGGAGGATTGGCAATGGAGGTTAGCTCAGGGCTAGTCTTCCTCACACACAGAAAATGAGTTGATTTATCTGGAGTCATGTAGAGGTTCTGGTCTCAGATGTTGTTGCCTGGTGATCTTTTATTTTTTATGCTGCTTCCTGTAACACTGGCTCCTTTTTCATGCAATAATGATCAAGGTGTAAAGAATCCCTTCAGGATTACTGATCAGAGGAAGGGAATTGAATGGACAAGAGGAAGTTGCTAATTATTAGCTCTCAATGACCATTCATTCTTAAAAAATATGCCCAAAGTCTTGTAGCTTTTTTGAAGTAAACAGATGGCAAAACAAACAAACAAAAACCCCACCTCACATTCACTTAAAAAACTTCTCATACATTAAATGACCAATAAGTTTGGTTATACTAGATATTAAATAGGCTATGCCAATTATATTCATTCATTCATTTATTTATTTATTCACATGACAAAAAATTAACTCTTTGCTCTATGGCAGGCATTGTGTTGGACGATATTAAAACAAAATGAATAATAATTCTAGCATTTATATAGCTCCCATATACACAGAGTCTCAAGACTACAATGTAGGGTAGGTTCTAGAATTCTACCTAGAAGTAGAATTGTCTTTAACTGAGTTCACATCTTTAATTAAAAATACATTTTAAAAACCACACACTTATTTATATGAGTGTATATGAAAATGTCACATAGTAGAAACAAATTCAAGCATAATAAGGGAAAGGCTAATTAAATGATGACACAACCCATAGCAGAATATTACATAGCTATTACAAATCATGTTGTTCAAGAGTATTAATGACATGAAAAAATCCTCAAGATTAAATGTTCAATTTAGAAGCAGCGTTTCAAACCGAATATGCACTATGAATCCAATTCTGATGGAAAATATATGCCTATAAAAAAGATCTGAAAAAAATAAACAGTAATTCCAGAATGCCATGATTTTGAAAAGCAGTTTGTCAATAGGTATAAAAATCTTTAAAGATGTTCATGTCATTGTACCTAGTAATTTTATTTCAACAAGTTATTATATATAATTTTGAAAATTGAGAAAATGTGAATGTTATTGGGTAATGGGTAAAAATGTATGTAGATATTCAAAACAACTAATGAATAATTTTAATGACATGAGATATATTAATAGCATAATGATATGTGAAACTGTCAGGATGCTTTCAACCATGTAAATATACATAGGCATGTCAGTGATATGACCTTAAATCTATGACCGAAGATTCAAACATAGCCCTGATATCTGCAGAATCCAAATGGATATCATTTCAGTCTCTAGGAGGACAACGAGGTCCTCTCTTAGACAAGAAGACTCAAGACAACTCTGTCAATTTCAGTTTTTTAGAGGCAGGCAATAGATAGTTTGATACCTTAGCCAAAGAAATACAAAAAGTAAATAAGACATTTGGCAGACTGAGTAGGTTGAAAATTTCCTGTGTAGATGGGGGTCTTGAACTACCTAGCTTTTGAGGACTGTAAGACAAACCCCTCTTTATCGTGAAATCCTTGCCACAGACTGGACATCGGGCTCAGTGTCTCAGCATGAATTCAGAGTTCTAGCCAAGATCTCTGCTCATCACGCAACTTCTACCTGAGGAGAAGGTTACCCATCAATTAGGATAATATAATTGTTGTATTAGTGAGCAAACTAGTTTTTTAAAAAATAAGAAAATTAAACCTATACATTAAATGTTTGGAGCTTAAGAAAGAATGGATGGATATTTTGCATTTTAAAGATTTGTAATGTTTAAGAGAATTTGGCCTGTTAGGGAGAAGTTCAGCTTTCTGAAGTCAAATTACCACTTACATTTGAGTCATTAACTTAGTTGTGATTTTTAGTGGAACTCTTTCTTAAGTTTGTGTATGACATTGGAACATGAGATTCCTCATATCTGTGAATTTAACTGAGTAAATTTAAGTACTTTGGAAGTTTTTTCAGTCAGTTGGAAAATTGAAGTACTTAAAAATGGAAATCAAGTACATAAATTTATAGTTGAAATATAAAATAATTGAAAGAGTTGAGAATATTTGTAATTTGGACCAAATATTATCAAAGACAACTTACAATTGAATTTTTAAAATATGCCAGATTAAAATTTGTTAAATGTTAACTAAATGAAATTAAAACTTAATAGAGAGCTTGATTTCTAATTATAGTATTAGTAGCAATTAAAAATTTAAAACATGTACCTTTGAATGATCATCTTTTCTAGGCCTCTGTAACTGCTATTGATGATATTAAACAGTTATATTAACAACATGGTATGCATACAAATAACAAATCTGAAAGAAAATATACCGAAACATTTAAATATTAATCTCCATTTCATGAGAATATATTTTTTAATATTTTTTAAATTGTGTACAATCAACATATATCATGTTATAGCTGAAAAACACCAAAGGTTAATCTTTCTATGAGATTACATTGTGATTTACCTCTTTCTCCTAAAAACAAGCATAGCATCTAACCTCTGAAAAAAATTAAAATGTAAACTGTTTGGAATTTTGAAATTAAATTGTATCAAGTATTTTGCTCGTTCAAACAATATACTGAAATTATTTGCCTAGAAATAACAACAAAATCTGCTGTGATTTAAATAAATTTATATAAAGATGTAAAGCCATTTGTTCATAAACTTGCTGGCCTTTTCAATAAGTATCTTATTGGAAAAAAAAATCTTTGCCCACAAGAGGCAGGCCCTTGCCTGGATTCAGAAAACCTAATTGCAAGTTACCAATTCTGTAACCCCTTTACCACCTGACCAAGATATGACTCGAGACAAATGATAAAGCTCTCTTTGCTTCTTCCTGAGCAAAATGGGGATAACACCACACTTCATAGGATTATTATAAACATTTAAAAGCAAATAAAAAGAAATATTCTATCTAAACTATAAAATGCTATACTAATGGAAGGCTGCTTTTTTTTTTCTTATCGAGTCTTTGTAGAAATAGCTTAGTGATAGAAAACATATTTCTCGTTTTCTTGAAACTTAAAATTTAGCCAGAGAAGCAAAGTGTGAATGAAGAAAATAAGCAAAATAAAAATGTGAATGAATATGCAGTATAAATAGGGAAAATACAAAAAATATTGAATTAATTTTGAAAAAGAGAAAGATGACTGTTTTGTTCAAAATACCATAGGCTAAATACTGTGATAAACATGTGAAACATAACATTAATCACCGCACACAACCTAATGTGAGAAGTGCTGCCATATAGATGAACATATATGTTGATTGCCAGTGGGGTTTGTAGGTGGTTCAGACTGGAGATAGAGAACTTCATAGTGATGTTTGTTTAGGGTTTTGAAGAATGAGTAGAAGTTTCATCAGGCAGAAAAGAGGAGAAAGGTTATTTTAGGTAAAGGGAACAACACTTTTCAAGGCAGAGCTGTAAGACATCACTTGATGTATTTGAGGACGGTTGTAATATATTTACCCAATATTGGATGCTGGGCAAAGTTCAGTCATGAATTTTCTGCAACATTGGAGGGCAGATAAATTTCAGGGAACATAGAGAAGCATTAGATTGATGCTGCATACCTCAACATCTCCATTTTATGAGTTTTTTCCCCTATTGTATATCAATATGTTTCTCTATGCATTGAAATGTTAATTACAATCAATATACATAAGCTGGGATGCTATGAAGCTTATGTTGGTTTTCAGACAAATATTTTTCACTTCGAGTGCGTGCTACTTGAAGGAAAAATAATGCTTTTAATAAAATAACTAATACAAGTTAAGGACTCAATGGTGAGGGATCTCAAAGTGAGAGCAAACTTTTCCATATAAAAAACTGATGACTGTGTCATCCCAGATAATGACTTCCCAGGTTGTATTGCTTCATTTGCCTTTTGTAGTAGTTTGCTTGTTTTTCCTTTGGTGTTTTCCTTAGCTCAGCTTATAGCATATGCAGAGCTGTCTAATAGTGCTTAGAATTCACTGGGGATCAATTAGGACAAATAGAGTCATCGTTCCTGACAAGTGTATAATTGTACTGACACTTAAAATCACTTACTAACCCATCCAAAAAACCCCAAAACTAACCTTGGGAAGAAGTCAACCAAGATTCGCTGTTTTTAATTCTATTGCCATAGGCAGAAATTTCATTTCTTTTCCGCATAATGAAATAATTATTTGTTCACATACAGATTCTTACATTTCCCTTGGGAATATCAAAAGAAGGAAAAGAAGTGCAAATTGTTTGACTAAGATTTTAAAACATAAATGTTTCAGGAGGATTAAGTAGTGTCAAATAATAATTTCACTTCAAAGAAAAAGATAGTTTGGGGAAGGAGTAGAGAGAGTATTCTGGTAGTTAATAGTATCTGTGTTCAGTTTTCACAGGGTGAAGGTCCCAGGTGATACTTTGTGTGAGTGTGTTTGGTTTTGCTCCCAAGTTTATTGAGATATAATCCATATGCCATACAACTCACCTATTTAAGATGTATAATTCAATGCTTTTTTAAAAGTGTATTCAGTGTTGCGCAACCATCACCAAAATCTACTTTTAGAACATTTTCATTCAATCTAAAATAAACCCATGTCCATTAACAGTCACTCCCCATTCCTCCCATCCCTCTACAACCCTAAGCAACCAACCACTAATTTATTTTCTGTAGATTATTATTTTTTTTAATTTGGAAAAAAAGTTAATTTTTGTAAAGACCTTGAGGTGTAGGTCCAACTTCTTTGTTTTGCATATGTCAATCCAGGTGTCTCTGTATCATTTGGTGAAAAGAAAATGTTTTCTCTACTTATTGATCCTGGTACTCTTGCTGAAAAACAGTTGATCTTAGATATACAGATTTATTCCTGGACTCTCAATTCTATTCTGTTAGTCTATGTATCTATTCTTATACCTGTGTCACACCATCATTATTACAGTAACTTTGTAATAAGTTTTGAAATCAGGAAGTGTGAGCCCTCCAACTTTGTTCTCCTTTGTCAAAATTGTTTTGGCTATTCTAGATCCCTTGCATTTCCATATAAATTTTAGAATTATCTTTCCATTTCTGCACAAAAGCCAGGTGGGATTCAAATAGTTACATTAATCTCTAACTCAATTTGGGGAGTATTGCCCCCTTAACAATATTAAATCTCCTATCCATGAACATAGGGCATTTTCACATTTATTTCAATCTCTACTTTCTTTCAAAAATGTCTTACAGTTTTCAGTGTACAAGTCTTGTACTTATTTTGTTAAATTTATACTTAAATATTTTACTGTTTTTGATGCTATTATAAATGGAATTGCTTTCTTAATTTCATTTTCAGAATATTCATTGCTAATGTATAGAAATACAATTGACTTTTGTGTGTTGATCTTGTGTCCTGTAACTTTGCTAAAATTTTTCAATAGCTCTAATCATTTTCCAGTCAGTTACTTAGGATTTTCTCTGATCAAAATCACGTCACCTTTAAATAGAGGGAGCTTTCCTTCCTCCTTTATAATCTAGATTCTTTATATTTCTTTTTCTTAATTGCCTTGGCTAGAACCTCCATGAAAATGATCAATACAAGGGGAATGGACATTTTTATTTTATTCCTAATGTCAGGGGGAAAGCATTTAGCCTTTTAACTTTAAGTAAGATATTAACTGTGGGTTTTTTGTAGATGCCTTTGGTCAAGTTGAGGAAGTTCCCTTCTATTCCTAGTTTGATGAGTGTTATCATAAAACAGTAATTATGTTAAATGCTTTTACTGTGTTTATTGAGATAATCATATGATTTTTGTCCTTTATTCTATTGTTATGATTATTATATTAATTGATTTTTGGATATTAAAACAACCTTGCCTCCTGGAATAAATCTCACTTGGTCATGATATATAGTTCTTCTTACATATTGCTGGATTCACTTGCTAGTATTTTGTAGGTTTGTTTGCATCTGTATTTATAAGGGATATAAGTCTGTATTTTTATTTTCTTGTGATACCTTTGTCTGGTGTCAGAATAACACTGGAGTCATAGCCACTGATTTGGGAGATGTTCCCTCCTCTTCTATTTTTAGGAAGAGTTTGAAAAATTGGTATTGAAGAATTGATATTCATATTGAAGAATTCTTTCTGAACAACTGGTATTAATTCTTCATTAAATGTTTTGTAAATTTTACTAGTGAAGATAGCTGGGTCTGGGAACTTCTTTTCGGGAAGTTTTTTGCTTAAGAATTCAATATCTTTATTTGCTATAAGTCTGTTTGGATTTTCTATTTTCTCCTAATACAGTTTCAGTAGTTTGTGTCTTTCCAGGAATTTTTCCATTTTATCTAAGTTGTCTAATTTGTTGGCACACAGTTGCTAATAGTGTTCCCTTATAAGATAACAGAGGAATATTTATTTCTCTATGGTCTGAGTCAAAAAATGTATCCAGTTTCATTCCTGATTTTAGTAATTTGAGGCTTCTCTCTTTTCTTCTGAGGCAGTCCAGCTAAATGTTGGTCAATTTTTTTGATCTTCTCAAAGAACTGGATTCTTGTTTTGTCTATTTTTGCTAGTTTTTCTTTTTGATATTTCAGTTATCTCTAATCTTTGTGATTTCATTCCTTCGCTTGCTTTCAGTTTAGTTTGTCCTTGTTTTTTCAGTGTCTTAAGGGGAAAAATTAGGTTATTAATTTGAGATCTTTCTTTTCAGGCATTTGCAGCTATAAAATTTGCTCTAAGTGCTACTTTAGCTGCATGTCATATGTTTTGTTATTTTATGTCTTCATTTTCATTCATCTCAAAATATTTTCTAATTTCTCTTACAGTTTCTTTTTTGACTCATTGGTTATTTAGGAGTGAGTTTAATTTTCGTATATTTGTGGATTTCAAAAACTTTTTTCTGTTAGGTTCTAATTTCATTCAATTTTGGTAATGGAACATACTTTGAGTGATTTTAAAACTTTTAAATTTATTGAGGCTTGTTTTATGTCCTAACAGATGGTCTATCCTGGAGAATGTTCCATGTGCTCTTGAAAAGAATGTGTTTTCCACTGTTCTTGGATGGAAGGTTCAATAGATGTCTACTACAGTATTTTTCAAGTTTCTATTTCATTGTGAATCTTGTGCCTAACTTTTCTATCAATTATTAAAAGTGAGATTTTGAGGTCTCCAAATATTATTGTTAGACTGTCTATTTCTCCCTTTAATTCTATTAGTTTTGTTGCTGTGGATTTAATATCTGGTATCATTTCTCTGCTCCAATGAACTTTACTCCCACATACTTCCTTTGTGCTTTTATTGTCAAAGACACTACATTCTACATGTCGTAAGTCCAAATATACAATTATAAACATATTGTTTTATACAATTACTTTTTAAATCCATTAAGAGAAAAAGGGAGAAGAAATATGTATTTATGACATCTTTTATAATTACATAATTAGCTTTATTGATGTTCTTTGTTTTTTCATGTGTATTCAGATCATTATCTGGAGTCACTTGCTTGCAACTGGAAGGAATTTTTCTGTTCTTTCTTGCAATTTGGGTTTCCTAGCAACAAATTCTCTTAGTTTTTGGTCATCAGGGAATGTCTATTTTGCCTTCTTTTCTTATCTTTTTATTTTGAGGTGAGATTTACATAACAAAAACAACTATTTAAAGTGAGCAATTTAGTACATTCATAATGTTATGCAGTTGCCTTCATTTTTGAAAGATAGTTTTAATGGATGTAAGATTTTTGGTTGATAATTTTTTTCTTTCAGCACTTTTAATATGGCATTCCACTGTCTTCTGACCTCCATTGTTTCTGATGATGTTAGCTGTTAATTTTATTGAGATTTCCATATACACGATAAATTATTTTTCTCTTGCTGCTTTTAAAATTTTCTCTTGGTCTTTGTTTTCTGAATTTCTACTATCATGCATCTTGGTGTGTGTCTCTTTGTGTTTATCCTACTTGGATTTTATTGCATTTATTGGATGTGTAGATTAATATTTTTTATTAGAGTTGAGACTTTTTGGCTACTAACTTTTTGAACAATTTTTTCAAAAAAACCTTTCACCTGGAGTATAGATTCCACCTTATGGCTGGTGCCTGGTTGGGGGAAGAAGGACCCAGTCCTCTTGGCCTGCTTTCCTGGAAAAGAGATTCTGCAACACAGAGCTAGAGTGAATGAGAAATGCAGGCAGCCCATCCTTTATTGGGTAAAACCATATCCCTAGACTGGAAATTGGAGGAAGACAAAACCCCACCTTCTTGGCCACACCTGTATGAAGTACAGCTTCAGTAACATGGGGATGTGGGGTGGGGGGTAATGGAGCGGGTCATGCCATAGACTCTTGCTATTCTTAGTGACATTGAATAGATTTTCTTGGATGGATGTTTCTCCATTTCTTGTATACCTTTAGAAAAAATTCCAGGGATTTTAAATAATAGCTTTTTTTCATATATAATTTTCACCAGTTAAAATTGTTATTTTCCTGCAAAGTAGGTTTTCTGAGCTCTTACTCAACCATTCTGGAAGTCCCACCTCTCTTAGATGATTTCTTTTTAAGAGAATTAGCTTATATGTACCTCCTGGTGAATTAATAATGGAAATTATTTGACTCCTAGAAATACTTATTTTTCAAGGTTAAGAGACAGAGGTAATATTTATTCATTATACTGTAGCAAATATTGGGCTAAATAACTTATATGCAAGCTATCATATTTAATCCCTGAAAGAATGTTTACTTTACTATACCTTCATCTTCTGTAGCAGTTACTGAGCTCTAAATGGAGGCTTTGCCAACTCAGAATAGTTAACTCAGTCATTGCTTAAATTCTTTGCTAGGCACTGTGGTTATAAAGGCTTAATGTAGCATTAGAAATGATTTCACTTATCACTTTAGTAGCTATACTAGACATTGATAATTGAGTATTGCAAGCTATCTTGTTGAGCCTGAATATAGCCTCAAAATTCCTCTCAACCTAGTTATCCAGACATTCTCCTCTCATAAATACTGTTCTTTTGTTTAGAGAGTTTATCAGATTTAATCTACAACAGAGATGGCCAGAGGTAATGCTGCTTATGCATGACCATTGACTTGGATTTAAAAAGTATATCTCTATGTTTGAGCTTATATTAGGATATTGTACCATTTTTACAGTTATGTCATTGGAGAAAGTCACACAGTTTAAATGCCAGCTTTAGCGTCAGATTAATCTGGATTTAAATCTTGCTTTCATTCCTTTCTAGCTGTGGAAACTGGGAAAAGTTATTTGGCTTTCTGAACTCCTTTCCTTATAGTCTTTCATTATCTGTCATCTACTTGCCCTTCTATTCTCAAGTATTATCACTCTCCTTCTGGCACCTATGTTCCTATTACAGTGCTTTTAATGAATATATTGTTTTATATATTTATTTCTTTGTATAACTTTTTGTTCTTGCTTCATAAGTTGACTCTCTTCTTTGCTGCAGCTTGGATAATATCCTTCTACATCCAACTCAAGCATCATCTTTTATGTAACCCAGCAAAGACAATAACTCCTTTCATTATCTCACCATAACACCTTATATAGACTTCTTGTTACAAATACTCATTTAAAATTCCATTTACTTGCAATATAAGAATTTACTGAAAAAAAGGAACTTTCCTCTTTGTCTAACTCCATGTCTGGTGCATGCAAGGTATTTAACAAAGGTTTGCTGCATTAGACAAAATTGAATCAAGAGTTATAAAAACACATTCTGAAGCAAAGGTCAAAAAAAGTTGTTATCCTTCATAATCAGTACATCATAATGCTCAGCTTAGGAAACACAGGTCTAAACTGGCAAGCCAGAATGACTGTGCTTTTTACAGGTCATTGGATCAGGATGGAAAAGAACATAAGCTTTGCATTGGGAGGGCATTTGCAATCTTTACAAATTTTCTTATTGTTCCTGAGTCAAATACTCTGCCCCTGAGCCTCAAATTAGGTTGATCTTCTACCTTAAAAGTTATCATGATTTATCCCACCTGCCCAGCCTTGTCTTTTGCTTCTATCTCTTTGATTTCATGTTATAGCACCATCAAATTCTCTCTCATAAATTCTCTCTCGTACTTGCTTGAATTGCTGTACATGCTGTTACTTCTGCCTAGGACATTCTCCACCTTCATTCTAAGCTCATTCATCTGGCAAACCTGCAATTTATTCTTTGAAGCTCAGTTTAAGCTACATCATCTGTGAAATAGTTCCTGACTTCCACGAGCACTTTTAGGGATTTCTTTCCTTGTGTTTCCACTGGAATGTGTAGAAATGATGTGATGATACTGTAATTAACTGTGCATTTATGTAAGTTATTTGAGGGCATGTAATGGTTATTTCATTTTTGAATTCTCATAACATAACATGGTTCCCGGCATCCAGTGGGAGCTCAATAAATATTTGTTAGATTAATGAATTATAAATTCATTGATGGTAAGATTTTCTTATCTTTGCTCTCCCTACACAATAAATATTAACCTAATCATAAAAATTACCTCTTCTTTTCAGGTGAAAGTTAATGTTTGGTAGTATAAGAAATGAAAAACATGTCTGAATACATTTATTTCAAAGTTAAGTAATAGCATTAGGAAGGCCATTTCTAATTTGAGAAACACCAGGGACTGTCATTAAAAAGCTCAAATCTTTGAAGAAGGGCTTTGGAAGCATTTTTAATTGCTTAGCATTTCCTACTCTGGTGTATAAAAGAGGTTAAGTGTGACAGTATTAAGGAGAGCTTTTATAAGCACATGTTAATAACCATTCCATAAATATACACTGAAAGCAAGGTACTCGTGTTATTACCAGTAAGCCAACTTGGACACTAACTGATTGGGATGCGGTGGGATAATGATGAGGGTGGGTTATTAACCAGAAAAAAATGAAAAGCAAATTTTCCACCTGTTTGATAAAATAAAGGAAATCCAGGACTGATATTACTTAATATAGTAGTTTATTTTGGCAGTCTAATGGGGTAGTAGAAAACTATATCACATTGAATATGGATTCACTATATTTAATTTAACCATCCCTCTATGATTGGATGCTTAGGGTGTTTCTTCTTTGTCTCTAATGCTTTTTCATGGTTATTATTTTGATTGTTCCAAATGTATTAAAATTTAGAAGTCTTATTTGAGAGATGATATGAATAAATTTTTAAAAACAATGAAACATTATCAAGAAAGTAAAAAGACAACCTATAGAATGGGAGAAAATATTTGGTAATCATACATCTTGTAAGGACCTAGTATCCAGAATATATAAATAATTCTTAGAGTTCAACAACCAAATTAAAAAATGGGCAAAGGACTTGAATAGACATATCTCGAAATAAGATATACAAATGCTCAACAAGCACATGAAAGGAAGCTCAACATCCTCAGTCGTCTGGAAAATGTAAACCAAAACCACAGGGTACAACTTCACATTCACTAAGATGGCTACAAATTTTTTAAAAAATCAGAAAATTACAAGTATTGGTGAGGTTGTGAAGAAATTAGAACACTTGTACATTGCTGGTGGGGATGCAAAATGGTTCAGCCACTATGGAAAACAACCTGGCAGTTCCTCAAAAAGTTAAATATAGAATAGCCACATGACCCAGCAATTTCACTCTTAATTATATATCCAAAGGAGTTGGAAATAAGTACTCTAACAAATTCATGTACACACACGTTGACAGCTGCACTAAGAACAATGGCCCGAAAGTGAAAAACACCCAAAGGTCTGTAAACAAAAGAATGGATAAGCAAATTGTGGTATATACATGCAATGTAATATTATTCAGCTGTAAAAAGAAATGAAGTCCTGACACATGCTACAATCTGGATGAATCTTAAAAACATTATGCTAAGTGAAAGAAGGCAGACACAGGAGGTCACATATTGTATGATTCCATTTATATGAAATATTCAGAATAGGTAAATCCATAAAGACAAAAAGCAGATTGGTGGTTGTTTACCAGAGCCCAAGGAGAGGGACAGATGAGAAATAATTGCTTAATGGGTACAGGGTTTTGTTTTGGGATGAGGAAAACGTTTTGAAACTAGACAGAGGTGGTGATTACATCATGAATATGCTACTTAATGCTACTGAATTGTTTTTTGATATATGAATTTTATCATATGTGAATTTCCCTTCAATAAAAAAATAATGATATGTTTATTGTATCATTGTAATTGAAAAAGGAGGATAAAAATAGAATTTTCAGAATTATTTTACCAATGTCAAATATAAACACAAAACAGATTGGAAGAAGATATGCTACTATGTTAGGAACGATAAACTGTGGATAAGATTATGGATGTATTTTTTTCTTTATATTTATTTAGAATAGCAACTCCTATTATTGATGACCTACTATTTCCTAGGCACTGTGCTGGGTATCTTCCTTGTATTATCTAATTTAATACTTAACAACACCTAAGTACTATTATATTAACTTATAGATAGAAAACTGAGGTTTAGAGAGATATGTAAATAAACCAAAATAACAAAGCTGAAAAATGACAATTGCTGAGTTGGCTCTGTGGCCTAGTAGTTAAGTTCGGCACGCTCCGCTTCAGTCACCCAGGTTTGTGGGTTCAGATCCTGGGTGCGGATTTACACCACTCGTCAGCCATGCTGTGGCGGCCATCCACATACAAAATAGAGGAAGACTGGCACAGATGTTAGCTTAGGGTGAATCTTCCTCAAGCAAAAAAAAAAAATAGTGACAATGCCAAGATTTTAACCCAGATTGATCAGAAAGCAAAGTTTTGCTATTTAATTTACACTGTTATTTTTCCACTATTTTACTCTACTTTAAGAGTTTTTTCCTCAATTTTTTGCTTTTGTCATCAGATGTTTAAAAATAGAAGTCTTATTTATTCAAATCTTCCTAATCTCACTTAAAATTAAAGTCTGAGCTTTGCCATTAATAGGCATGTTTGCTTTTAAGGATGCTTTGTCTCTGAACATATGTACCCTTGATATAGCCTATTTGTTTCAAGAGTAGAGGCAGCTAGTTTTCAAAGTCATGCCCCTTTCCTCCATTAACAATTAACCTCATAGCACAGCACTTTTCCAATTGTTCCATAAGTTCATGTGTCAATATGACAGCCAACCAACAAAACAAAGCTGTGTTTCCACTCGTGCACTGATAGTGTTTCCCATCTTTTTTGTTTAATTTACATCATCCATCCAATATTCACTTTCATAATCAGTGCCAGTGTTATAAAAAGAACTTCCCTGTGTTTCTAATAAGTAGCTTGGTACCTAAAAGCCATATATGATTTTTTCAAAGAGGTTGGATGTTAAATGGGGCTTGTGGTGGTAAATTTGGACATGAAATAAGTTCACATGTAATGAGTAACCAGATACTTTTGATCAGAAAACTATGCATTATCATGTGGACTTAGGGTCACCATGCACAATAAAAAAAATCTGCACACATTTTTCTCTGTTTTTATTCTTGTCTTATAAGTAGAAATCATGGGCTTCAGAGTTAGAGAGGCTTAAGAGCAATTGCTGGCTCCACCATTTATAAGCTGTATAATTTAGGACAAATTAGTTAACCTCAATTAACCTTTGTTTCTTCCTCTAAGAAATGAAGATAATAACACTGTCGTGGCAGGTTGACACCAGGGTTGCATCCAATATTCTATGTGAAGTGTCTAGCAAAGTGCCTGACATCATCATTGCTAAATACATGTTACTTTTTATTATATTATCATTAATTAATATGGCTTATTCACTGGGGCCTTTGAGGGTTAGGGCCTATAGTCTGGGTATGGGATCTAAGTCTCTGCTAAGACAGGAATGAGACCTAACATAGAAAGCAGTGGGACTCAAGTACTGAGCCTGTTGTCAGCTCCATCTGCTCTAGACTCACGGAGACCTAGTGACCATGGTTCAGTCACCCCAGGAAGGACTGCAGGATTGCCCTTTGGGTAGACAGACCATAGCAAGACACACACTCGCACACACACACACACATGCTGAAATTTGGAGGTACCTCAAACAAATTGTTAGGACCATCAACAGAATCACCACCCAGGGCATACAGAGTTTTAATATGCTTTAAAACTGTTAACATATATTATATTTATTATAAAATTTTTAAAAATAGCTTGTCAAGAAAATAAAATTATTTGTAGTTAATATTAACAAATATTTATCTAACTGTAATCGATCCCCTTTTAAGATCTCTTGTAGAAACCTCTATTAATATGAAAAGCAAAAGACTTCTTTTTTTCTACTTCAAAGATGACTATGTTTGCCATAGTAAGGTCTTTCTTGCGTTGGTATGAGATTTTTGGATGCAGTTTATTTAAATTTATTATTTATGCATTTTGGTAACTCTATTTATGTGCCATAAGATGTTTTGAGAATTTACTTATTACATTTCACATATCACACTTTACAATTAAAACAATCATTTGTGTCCTGTACCAATCATTTGTGTTCTTTTTCAAATGTTTTTAGGAATTGACTTCTGAATTATTTTCACAAATGCCAATTGTTTTTAACGAGAATATTAACATATAACAGACATCATCTATGTTTGAGTTTGTAGTTCAAAAATCACTGTGCTCTACTACAAAAGGGACTTAATAATGAATGGTGATCCACATTCAATGAGCCAATATATATTAGTATTAACTTTTGAAAGGTGCTTCCCCAATCAGAATGTAAGAGTCTTGGACAACAGACTGTGCCACACGATGAATAAAATGTTCTTATTGAGAGGATGCGTGAATGAGTTAATCACATGATGAGTTGTGTATTAGCATTATTCCTATTTTATAGTAATGAAAAAAGACAACTAATTTATGGCTACACAAAGACTGTTGTTACATGTTTAAGTTAAGATTGTGATTTGTTAAAAGAGAGATTTTTCCATGAATTGCATGCAGTATTTAAGATAAGTTACATTTTAATGCTCATAAAAGGAACGTGGTACAAAGGAACGTTTACCTCACTTGCCAAAAAAACATGGAATTAACCTTGTCTCAGGCACTGAGTTACTACATTGCCTTTCTGAGCCCTATGAGAATGGGAGGAGGAGAGCAAAATAGTAACATTAGAGAAGCACTTTAACTCTGGGAAATTGTGCAAAGATATCTCTGATTGTATGGTTATGAAATGGAGACCATTCCACCCATGGTCCACTGGGGCCCACCTGTGGTCACTCTTAGCTTTCCATATTTTCTATCCACTGCATGACGGTAAGTATTTGGGCCTAAAACAATGGGAACAGTGGGAAGGGCATAAGCTTGCAAATCAAAAACACCTGAGTCTGAATCCCATTTTTTGTCACTTAGAAATTGTGCAAATTTAATACCATTACAACACCACTCTGAACTTCAGCTTTCTTATCTTTAAATTGGGAATAATGTCACCTCACTGTGTAATTACTGTGAAGACCGAATGAGATTAGATTGTGTATTTAACAAATCTAGCACAGTGTCCACAGTACATACGCATTCATAATGTTGTGAATATTAGTTCCCTCTCCACTGAGGAAAAAACATAAAGAAGGGTTTGAATCCTGGGGAAACTTTTAAAGTACAACTTCCATCTCAAGTGGGTTTGAATGGTGGTAATCAAATTCTATCTACATGAGAAAAGTATGAAGACCCTGAAGGGGAAGCTTTTGTAACAAAATCTCCTACTGACAGTTAAATTATAATTGAAAAACTACTGAAGAGGAAAGGAAGGGCTTGGACCTGAAACTGCATAGAATGAAGGCCTCCTGAGGTTGATTGGTTCCCTGATACCCCTATCTCACAACCAAAAACTGAGGTTCAGTCATTCAGTAGCATTTTGAAAATCACAAGGAAGTGTTAGAGCCAGGACTGGAGCCCAAGATGGCTAACAGCATACTCAGTGCTCTGTCCTCCAGACCACGTTATTTCTGGGCGTTTCTTTCCTTACCCACGCAGTGAATGGATTAGTCTTTAAATCTAAAGACACATCACTCTTTGAATGGGCCCTGAGTTATAGAATAGTCACTATCTGGGCCAAGGCAGACATACCAGATCAAGTAGTAGCTTTTAGTTGGAAAGCCAATTTGAAACTCTGGCTCTTTCTCTTTGACCTTGGGAAAGTTCATTAGTTAACTATTGTTTTTTAAAGTTTGGTTATCTTATATGAAAACAAAAACAAAAATGGGAAATATATTAACTAACATGCAGAGTTTTGACATAACTATATCTGTCAAGTCTTTAATATTGTGCCAGGCATATAGTAAGCACTAAAAAAGAGTAGATGTGATTTTTTTCATCTACATTTTGCAATATTCTTATTGATCCTTTATATCTTTTAATTTAGGAGAAAAAATGGAGTTAGTTGACTAGAAAAGTGCTAAGTGAAGCTTTTGCTTCAGGTCAATAAAACCAAGCTCTGGGCCATCTTGTAGGCACTTGATCCCTAACTTTGAATCTCCTGTGTTCCAGAGAGCCTTTAAGTGTGGTCCTGGGGCCTGACATGCCAATGACTGAACATAATGGGAGAATGTTCTTTCACACTCCACTCTTCCTATTTGTTTACATTGGGAAGGCAGGGATCTGATGGCTGAGAAGCTTCCAGAGAAACCTCCTTGCCTCTTCATCATCAAAAGTCCTTGACACAGACACCCAGGAGCATTAAAAAGATATGAAAAAGGTTGCTCATGCCTGTCTGAAGTAACTAAGTACAAGGACCTTCGAGGATTTTTGCGAGCTGCTGAAATAGGTTTTGGAGAGCTAAATTTGTATTTGTCTTTACATTTTATTGCATTTCCATCTGACCACAGCCCCTACAGATGCTGCTTCATGCTTCAAGTAGTTCAGCTAGTGAATTTGAAGAAGGCTTCTGGGATAGGCCTCTTTTAACACTCCATCGCTTTTTTTTTTTCCACACTCTTTTTCTCTGGCCTCTCAAGGAATCATTTTCTTTTGCACTCAAAGGAGCTTTTGTTAAGCGGCCTGGAAGTGAGATTGCTGTGCATCCATCTTGGCAAAATTAATCCAGGAATGAAAATGCCAAAAGGGAATGGGTTATTTCTATTCTGAACACTTCTTTCAGTGGTCTGAATGAGAAAGCAGAGTGCATCCAGAAAGCCCCGGCTGTGACTCCGCTGAGGGTTATCGATGCCCCTTCTTCCAATCAAGCCCTCCATCAGAAGTGAAGGGGGGCAAGGCCTTCCTAAGCAGGAGACTTAAATCTTACAATGAAAAAAAGGGATAGCTGATCTCATCAGTCACTAGCAAAACTGCAAATGAATTCTTTAGAAATTGTACAAGGGAATCAATGATGCAGAGAAAAAATAATTCATCAAGTGTTCAAAATGCACACACTCACAAGTTTGCATGGGGGATAAAAGCATTGGCTTTGGGGTCAGACAATGGGTCCTCAAAGGCCGCTTTCTTAGTTTACATTCATGAGGCTTTGGGCAACTCAGTCTCTGAGCTTCGGTTTCCTCATATCTAAATGGGAATAATAGTAAGGTGATGTTTTGGACAAAGCACGCAGGAATAGTGAGAAGTACTGAGGAGTGTTTACCTTGAAGGGGGACAGATTAAAGACAAGGATGGCACATGGAAGAGAACTTATTCTAGATGGCCTTGTGCTGTAACAAATTTTTGAAATTGAGGTAAGTTTTTCTCTGTGTCCCTGTCTGTCCTCGTATTTTCCAGCGTTGCACTCGTACTGTGCTGAGAGCATTACTGTCCTTGCCTGACTCCCTCCAGTGGACTATGAAGTCTTTAAGGGAAAGGACTGTGACTGATGTTGCCTTATTCGGCTTTCTATTCTCGGGATCTGCATGGGGCCCGAACCTAAGGAACCACTTAACAAAAACTAATTTGATAGATATCCTAAGAATTATATGAATGAGTGTTTTCTGTTTTGTGAAAGTAATAGAATTTTAGAACTTTAAGAGAGATCTGGAATCATCCATCTGACCCTTCTTTTACACATAGGGTTGCTGCGACCCGGGGAGTCTGACTGTCAGGCCCACGGCCACACAAAAGCTTGGAAGTAGATTCAGAGTTAGGTTGCCCATCTCCAGTCTCCAGAACACTGTGCCTCCTCTGCTACATCACACCACCTCCCTCCACTGTGCTTCTTTTTTATTCAGATGTCAGATTTTTAGTCAGATGTCAGAAAATAAGGAATCAGGATCTTTATGGTTTCTTATGAGGAACTGGTATGACTGATTTTCTCCTTTTGCTTTTTTTAGAATAAATCCTTATTAAGCAGCTGCAACCTTTGCAGATAACTTTTATTAGGTGGCGGGGCTTCTGGGAACGTGTAAACTCATTTTGACACAATATTTTCTGACAAAGCCCCTGGACCAGAGATCCTGACAAAATGCTGATTCCAGGCAGAGAGAAGCTAGTGTTTTCTAATAAAACCTATAAAAGCATAGAGAAAAGTGCACTGTTATACTTAGGACTTGGCTGGATTATTTATGATAAATGGACGTTAGAAATCTTCATTGGTTGGTAAACAATAATTTCATAGCTGATCTTAAAATATTTATGCAGTTGAAATCACATGAGCTCCCATTTTCATAGCCCTGGATATAGATCATTAACTTAGATCTCACTCATTCAGGATTTGCAGTAAGTGTGATTGAGAAAAGCTGATGTTTACCTTTAAATTATCCTAGAAAAAAAAACTGTTAAGCCATATCCATATAGATAATATTGTCAGGGCAGTGATTAACTTCCTTTGGTGAAAGTTTACTTTGTCCACTTAGCTATAACACTAGTTTTGACGGCAGAGCTCCTTACGTTTGTGTTCAAGTCTGTCACTCAGTAACTTGGAACAAGTCAGTGGACTTAACGGAGCATCAACTTACTGCTCCGTAAAGATAACTCTAGTGACTTTGCGTGCCTCATGGAATAGCTGTGAAAAATAAATAGGAGAATGTATCTGCGTTGTCCATGAAAAGATGCTCAGCGTCAACACAGGCTCAGTTATAATTATCAGCAGTAATAATATGATAATGATTATAAATGATCTCTCATCAAGCAAATCTAGCCATGCCATATGTTTTTGCTTGTTTTATGCTTCTGGATATACTTGCAAGTATCAAAACTATAATTTACAACATATTGTTAATTCAGAGCTGTCTCTCATTTATTCTAGCCTATCTCCTAATTATTTATTAGTGAGATTTCCTCATATCTAAAATATGCCCAGATATGATCTCCTGTATATTATTTGAAATATTTTCTGCCCCCACCCCCCTGGGGGTTATTTTTGGTTGGGAAGGATTATGTACCTGCTCTCATGAACCTAAGAGGGGGCCATGTGATTTGCTTTGCTAATAAAATGTGGGTAAATGTAACATATGTCATTTCCAGAAGTTTTGTATATAAGCTCAAGGTTTTCCATGTCCCTTTTCCCCCTCTGCCACCAACTACCAGTGCCCCAGAGAGAGGCTACTTTGTCAGTTTGGGTCTCAGAGAAAGGATGGCATAGACTGGGGCTGCACCAGATCTATAATGAACACATGATCTGAGCTAAAAATGAATTTTTGAAATATTAAGTCATTCAGATTTTGAGGTTATTTGTTATTACAGCATAACTTAGCCTAAGCTGACTGAAACAGCTTTATAGAATACAAAACTGTTCAAGCCACTACCTCCTTCACCATCACCTATGGTATAATGTCCAAATTCCATAGCATGATATTTTAAAAATCTCATGCCCAATTCCTGACAATCCTTCCCCAGCCTCATTGCCTTTTACTCCCACACACTCACACTACAATATCCAGCAGTTGAAGATCGCTTCTTGTTCTCAGAAAGCTTCGTGCTGCAAATGCTTCTATGTATGCACCTTACTTCCTATAATCCTAGAAGATTCACATTTTTCCTGCAAAATCCAGCTCAAAACATTCTTTCTTCAGGAAGTTGAACCCTGTACCCCTTGATCCTGATAGAGGTAAATAGTCCATTCCCTATACTCTTTCTGCCTCTGTGTTTTTTTCTATAATTACACTGAGCATTAGATATCAAAAGTGCAACATTTTAACTTCATGAGAGCAGATCCAGGATGGTATATACTTGCCTTTTCCTGATGATGCCTGGTACAATGCAGACATTCAATAAATGTTGATTTCCAGTTCCTTCATTTATTTCAAAGTGAGAGAAGTTAAAACACAAACCATAAGTTTGAAATGGAGGGATTACATTTTGCTGCCTGAGGGGGTTCACACTCCTTTTTAAGTCTCAGTCTCTCTCTCTGGAACAGTCATGTTTTATATCAGAAAGTGCTCTGAAATCATCATATGAAGCATCAGAAGTAGAAGTTGTTAATCATCTTCAATGTAATTTACAAATATATTTCATTAGCTCTCCCTATGTCCCACTGGGCAAGTATTAATAGGGATTTTATTGACAGAAATCTTTTAAAAAGAGAATTGTCTCATTTGAAAATCAAATTAGTGTGTCAGAATGTAGTTGAAAAGTTCTAACCTTTTCTCTTTCATCTATTTTAGTTCAGTGACATACTCCCACCCTTATAATATCCTCTTGAACCCAGTGCTCCTATGAGCAACAATCCAGGGTTAAATTAGTTATATATTTGGGAGAAAAGATGAGAATTTCCAAGTCACAGGCTTGTAGGAAACTTTCAGGAAAGGATTACTTTTTAAACTCCATTGAGAATCCCCACCCTAAAATAAAACTGCCACAACTACATGTCCTTAAAACATTTCCGTGAAAGACTGGCGTTATAACGCCCATTTTACAGATGAGAAGACTGAGGCCCAGTTTGCCGTCTAGGTGCTCGACACAAGTGAGGCATGCAACATGACAAGTTAGGTGGCAGACACAAGAGATGAAAAGAATGACACTGGGCTCAGATCTCTGCCCTTGGAAGCTTCCAGTCCAGTGGGGAGAGTACCTCATCGAATAATAAAAAAATCGTTTTGCTCAGAGTTATAACATAGGTAAGAATCAAGTGGTAGGAGAACAGAGCAGAGAGATCAAGTTATTCTGCCTGCAGTTGGGATAGGGAAAGGCAGAGGAGTGGATGAGGTAAAGCTAAAGCAATGTGATATTGGATTGGGCTTTGAAGGATGCATAATACGACATGGACATGACAGAGGACACAGCATGTGCTAAGCTGTGGGGATGTGAAAATGCACAGTGCTTTTGGAAACAACGAATGACTTATTTCTGAATCAAATGGAAGGAAGGTGGAATACGTATTGATGAGTGATCAAGAACATGGTCTCTAGTCCCACATTGCTGGTTTTATTTTATTACCAATTTTTTTGTGAGTGTTGAGAATACTTAAGATGTATTCGCTTAGCAACTTTCAAGTATATGATACGGTATTGTTAATTATAGTCACTTGGCTGTACATTAGATTCCCAGAACTTATTCATCTTATAACTGAAAGTTTGTATCCTTTGAACAACATCTTCCCATTTCCCCCAAACCTCAGCCCTTGGCAACCACCAGTCTACTCTCTGTTTCTATGAGTGTGACTTTTGAAGAGATAATACAGTATTTATCTTTCTCTGCCTGATTTATTTCACTTAGCATAATGCCCTCAATGTTCATCTACGTTGCTGCAAATGGCAGGATTTCTTTCTTTTTTATGGCTGAATGATATTCCATTTTATATATATTTCACGTTTTCTTTATCTATTCATCTGTTGACAGACACTTCAGCTGTTTCCATGTCTTGGCTATTGTGAATAATGCTACAACGAACATGGGGGAGCAGATATCTCTTCAAGATAGTGATTTCACATTGCTATTATTTGAATCCTGCCTGTGCAACTCCTCTAACAAAAAGCTTCATCATAATGGATGGATTTCAAACTTGGGCAGGAGGTATGGACTTGAGAAAAAGGATATTCTTAACCTTGGGAGGATAAGAGCAGTAAAGAGCAAAGCATAAAATTCTATGGAACCAGGCCTCATTTGTCCATCCAAATCAGTTATCATGTTTTGCTTCACAGGTATCTTAGTCATATACACACATGCACACACACACAGACTACAATGTTTCCAATTAAAGATTGGTTAATTAAATGACCATAGCCTCACAGAATGAGGTATCATGTGATGTTTTAAATTTTGTTTATAGAAATTTTAACAACATGGAAAATATTTACAACACAATCTTTTAAAAATATAGAAACAAAATTGTTAATAGTGCAATTCCAAACTATGAAAAACAGACATAAACATAAATTGTTTTAAAAATTAGGAACTATACTAACATTGCAACAGTAGCTTTCTCTGGGTGGTAGTTCTATGAGTGGTTTTTCTATTCATTTCTTCATAGATTTCTGTGTTCAGCAATTTTTCTAGAATGAGTATGTATGTTTATAATCACACACATAGAAAATACACATTGCTAAAAATAAACCTATAAAGTACTAAGGTGAGTATCACAGTGTGCCCCTGGTAAGATTAGTTTTGCTTACAGTGGGCAAGGGAATCCACTCACCAGACTTAGACATTCTCATTGGAAATAATTGAATCTTACTATCAAGAGTACTTCATGAAATGCTTATGATTTACCTTGATCAACCGTTCAAATGTGTTTCTACTTCAAGAATTGCCTTAACGCCTTACATAAGGCAGGTATTGGTTGACCTTTTATATAGGATTAAAGCACCGTATAATTAACTTTTTTATACACAGAGTTAAAACTTAATGAAAACGTGAGGTGAAATGCCAAGACTTAATTTGCAGCCTCCTTTCCTATTTCACATCTTGAGCAGCAAAGGCTTAGTTTACTGCTCTCTTTCTCTCAGGCACTTTGATTCTGACCACACCAAGATGTGCTAAATGCATCCAGGGAGCCACTCAGAAAGAAAGCACAGGAGAACTCAGAGATGTGGAACCAAAGGAGAAAGGGCAAAGTTCAAGCTCCTGGGCACAGCAAGCTCCTTGGGGCTCTGACTCAGGAGTCAGACCAACCTAAACTCAAATCTCAGCTCTACACTTACTAGCAGCATAATTGTAGGTCAACTACTTAATCTTTACACCCCAGTTACCTGATCTTTAAAATGGGAATAGAAATAATTGTGCCTTATAGGGTGACCTGGAAGATTGACTAAGATAGTACACATGAATCTTAACTGGCATATTTTGTTGTTGTTGTTGTTGTTGAAGATTTGCCCTGAGCTAAGATCTGTTGCCAATCTTCCTCTTTTTTGCTTGAGGAAGACTTGCCCTGAGCTAACAGCTGTGCTGTGCTAATCTTCCTCTGTTTTGTATGTGGGTTGCCACCACAGCGTGGCCGCTGACAAATGATGTAGGCTCATGCCTGGGAACTGAATCCCTGGCCGTTGAAGTGGAACGTGCCGAACTTAACCACTAGGACATGGGGCCAGCCCCATAACTGGCAATTTTTAAGTACATAGAAAATATTTGCTGTTGATTCATTGAAAACTTTTCATGTGTGGCCCATGATCATGCCTGCAACTTTAGATCACACCATTCTCCCTCCCACCACCTTCTCATCTTCTGCACCCTCAGTCTAAGTTACATGGAAATACTTGCCATTTTTTGAACATCTTACTATTTGTTGCTTATGGCCAAAGCTTTGTTGTTTTCCTCCAAAATCCAATCTCCTCCTCTTCCACAATAATAGAATTTTCACTTGACACATGGCCTCTAGGAAGATACACTACAAATCCCAGCCTCCTTTGCAGCTAGATGCCACAGGTGTTGGAAAATGAGATATAAGAGAGAGTGTCAAGTGTTGATTTCCCAAAGCTTCTTTAAGACAGAGTTAGAGTGCACCTTTTGCCCCCTCTTTCCCCTCCTTTCCTTTATCCTGCTGTCTAAATACAGATGCCAACCTGGACCAAGAGAATGATGGTTACACCCAGAGATAGAGAAGTGAGTTAGAAATAGCCTGGATCCCTGAGGACTCTGCCAGTCCGGGAACTACATTTGAGACAGAAATAAATACCTCTTTTGCTTAAACCACTATTATTTGACGTTTTCCTGCTACTTTCAGGCAAACCTAAACCTACCTGACAGAGTGCCAAATTCTTTATATATACTAATGCTATATAAATGCTATTTCCTGGACCTACTTTTCACAGAAGATTTCTACTACTTTCCATGGACATGCAGCCCAGGTAGTTTCTCCTCCGGGATTCCATAAGCCAGCCAAACCTATGGCATCATCTATATCATGTCAATTATCACCATGCATTTTGATGATTACTTTTCTTGTTTGCTTCTGTCTACACTGTGAGATCTTTTGGGGGCTAGGTATTGTATCTTATTTATTTCTTGATTACACACGCCCTGTAGAGATGCTGATCCAGATAGGCACATGAAAACTGTTGAATGAATGAATAAGTGGATGAATAAATGACTGGAATGATTGATCGGCAAAAAGAATCCATGAGAATTTCTCTATTACTAGCCAGCCAAGGTCTTGATATCATTCATTTTTTTTCTCATCTACTCATCCCCTCCCCCAGCAATAGAAAGGAGTTGCTTCGACATCGGGTAAGAATTGCCTTCTGAGTTCCTTAGTCACGTCAGAATACCCTCCTCCAAGGTTCACCGTAAATTCCTATTGATTTTTCTAACCAGAAATCTCAGATTCACTGATGTGACTGCAAAGGAAAGTAGGAGGAACAGTGTGAAATCCATCCCCTACCTAAATCTTCATTACCTTCTGCTGTTCTTGTTCCAAGATGATTCAATTACATATTATGTTCTCAAGTTCTTTTTGTTTTTTTAACCTTAGGGCTGCTTATGAAAAATTAAGCTAGTTACATAAAAGAGATTATATTGCTGTTCTTCCACATCTCAGAAAAAAATGAATCATCAGAAACTAGAATAGACCAATACAAGTTATTTTGATTTAAACTTCAGATTAGTTCGTCGGCGGAGTTCATGTCTTAGTATATTGCTACTACAAATTTTCCTAAAATATCAATACAAAAATGTGATTAGATCTTCTTTCAAGGTCTTATTTCCTCCAATCTACAGAATATAAATTGCTTTTTAAAGACTCTCTTTACCTTACCAAATAATCCATATTGCTTAAATTTTTGTATATGGTAAACACAGCCCTGGCTGTATTATCACAACTCAGACATGTTTAAATTCAGATTCAATTGGCTCCAATTATGGTGGCTTCAACCAATTGAAAAGAGATTTTAATCTAAAATATACGCTTTCAATGGTTCAGAGGGTTTTAGAATTTGAGCTCTGCTTTCTCAGTTAGCTTCTTTAAGTAATATGGAAATGGGTGAAGAGAACAGAGTCTCGCCTTGATTATAACATAATTCAAACTGAACTTTTCTAACAATGATTCACAAAGTTCCTAAGCAGTTTGAAGGGGTCAGCATTAACTCTTTATAGACCAGGACCCAATCTATTTATACAGTTTTATACTTTGTGGTCTTTCTAAAGTTATTCAATTCAATTTAATGATTTTTTAAGCACCTACTAGGTGCCGATTACTGCCAGGTAGTGCGGGGAGCTCCCTCAGATAAACATAGTGCAATTCAGGAGACAGTTACAACATAGTCTGGCCACTTACAAGGGGAAAAGCACAGAGTTCAATGAACAACGTGGAAAGGGCAACTAGCTCAGTCTGGGCTGAATAAAGGCATCCTTTACAGAAGACCTGATATTTAAAATGAAATTGTAAAGATGCATTGTGATTAGTCAAGCAAAATGGTGAAGGGGAAAAGTGTTCCAGACTGAACAGGAGTTGAGGGGGAAGAGATGAAGCAGGAGAACTAAGGACTGGCTAAGTTACTGTTATTGTTTAAACTGGGTCCCTTATGCTCCTTCCCCCCTTTCAGAAAATCTGCAGGAAGCCCTCCCTGCTTCCTCTCTTTCACTCTTATAGAGCTAATACAACAGCAAGTCTTATTATCAGTGTCCAGAGTATGTCCTAAATCTGTCCTATTCCCACCTTTTCCACTGTCACTAGCCTAATCTAAGGAGATGCAGTTATTCAAAAGCCTCCCAAGTTGTCCTCTTGTCTCCTTTCTTGTTCCACTAGTCTTTCTACAGTTCGTATTTAAACATAAATCAGATGATGTTACTTTCCTACTTAAACCTCCCATATCTTCCCATTGCACTAATAATAAAATTCAAATTTATTCTCCCAGTCTACAAAGCAATAGACCACATAGGTCACTTGCTCCATCCTCTCTCTGCTCTCTCTGCTCTAGTCAAACTGAACTTCATGTGGATATTTGAAGAAACAGATTGTTTCCTCCCTCAGGAATTTCTTTTTGCTCTCCCCTCAACCTGGAATGGCTTCCCCACTTGTCTCTGCATAGCTGGCCCTTTCTTGTGATACAAGCATCAGCTTAAAAGTCGTCTCCCCAGAGAGGCTTTTAGTGACTGATCAATCTAGAGTCAACCTCCAGTCACTCTCCCACACATTGGCCTATTGTTTTCTTCATGGGCAATTTTTCTATTTGTTTAGTATCTGTCTACTACTAGAGTGCAAGAGAATGAATCTTGTTTGTCTTGCCTATTCTTATTTCTCCAAGGCCAGTATTGTAACTGGCCCTGTTAAATGAACAGATGAATGGGTGAGTGGCATTATCTTGGCTGAAGGCTCAGAGATGAATAACACACTGAATCTTCTCTCGATCAGAGTATGCATGTAAACTGATGCTGATAATTATTATCCAGACAAGGAAGGCACCCTAATATATCAGTGACTTAAGCTTCACAGTCTCTTCAGATTCCTTTGGCTTCTGCTACTCTATGAACTGCTGAAGCCTGTTTTCTGTATTAAAATATCAATAGTTTCCTGAATGTGTTCCATTGATACCATCTCACTCTCTTTGCACATGTTTTGAATACATTTCCTACCTTATCCAACTGGAAAATTCCAAGTATTACTTCAGAACCAACTTAAATATCATCTGCTATAAAATTATTTTTCTGAACCACTTGCTCTATGCCACCACTGGAATTCCTGCAAACCTCAATTTTGGTATTTGTCATGTTGTGCTTCAACTATTCATCTACAGACATGTCCTTACCTTCCAATCTGGGAATTCTTTGAGAGCAGGGAGAATATATTAATACTCTTTGTAAACATAATGCTTTGTGCATTGTAGGTGTTCAATGTTTGGTGAACAACCCAGAATCTGAAGTTTCGACAGCGCACTCTTTTTAAAACAAAGGATCCCATATATTCATATTTGTGGTAGATTGGCTCTAAATATGACTTTGACACAGAAGTGGGCTTGATAGTATAGAGCTGTAAAGATTGAACTCATGTTTCATCTTAGAATGGGGTACTGTCTACTCAATTATTTAATCAATAAATGAACTGAATTGCTTCAGAAAATTACAATTTATCCTAAAGCTAAAATTAAATATTATGGAATAAAATGTAACGTTGTGTCACAAATGTCTATATTTAGTGTAGGTAAAGACACATAAATCTCTCTCTCGATCTTTTAAATGGGTCACAGTTCAAACCTAGATGACACAAATGGGCCAAAATTTATGACATAACTAGTTTGTAATATAACCTTAAAATTGTTTTAAAAAGATATTTATGGGCAAGGATGAAGTCAACTTTGCACAAAACAAAGCAAAGCATAAATTATGCCACTACTTGTCAATTTTAATCTTGTTGTAAATAGTTCATTTAATTAAACCAAATGTCTTTCCAAAAAAGAATTTAAGGTGATTTGTAAAAGTCATAATAACAAAAAGGAAAATAATAGATATAATTAGAAAAATTAGAATTGTGGGGTTTTTTAAAAGAAGTAATTGTAGTCATTTTGGAATTATCACTGGAGCAGTGGGCTAATTAAAATCTGGCTTGTAATTCCTATCAGAAATGACAAAAAAAGAAACACAATATTATACATATCTTTATCAGCAAAAAGAGTGCTTGCTTCAAGAAAAGAAAAGGTTTTCCTAACATTAATTCTAAACTAAACCTATCATCTACAGAACTTGACATAAGGGAGATCAACTGATCTAGTGGACAATGTTTTTGGAATCAATGAATAAAAATCCTAAGAATAGTAATAATAACAACAACAATAATGATGGCAGCAAGAATACAGATTCTAGGATTGTCATGAGACATCCAGCATATGGATGGTGTATTTTAGAGACTTTATAGGAATCATCTACATTTTTTCTCTAAAATATCAAGGTCGCCATTTTATAAATGAGAAAAGCATTCAAGGTGACACCATTAATAACACTTCTAACACTTTTCTGACTCCAAGATTTATATATTTCCTACCATAATGTCTCTATAATAACTTCAGAGGTGGTTAATAATCCAGGTTATAAGATTAACGTAAAAGTCATCAAGTGAGATTTGGTTGGGGACGAAGTTAATTTGTTCAAAAAGATATTGCTTTCTGTTGATTTAAGTTGATATTTGAATAAAACTTAGAATCCTATAGGAGTAGATGGATAACATTCACTAGACTACCCATATTTCTTGCTTTTTTGAGTAGCTGGACAAGCAGACAGTTTTATTTGTACTCTAACAAGGTCATGGAATGCCAACATACAGGTTCAAATTCGGTAGTGCTGAACAATCATTGTGCTAGGTACTTATACATCATTTAACCCTACTATGAAGGGTCATTATGTATGTTGTGATTATTCATTCAACAAATACTGAGTGAATACCTACTATAATCTAGACACTGTACTAGGTATGTAATTCTGTACTTTGATTACAAAAATGCAAGTGGAAAAGTCAACATGTATTATAAGAGTTGAAAAGCCTATCCAATAATCTCCCCACACATTCCTCTAACTTCTATGAGCTGCGGGCAGTTTAACTTCTGTTAGAAACATTCAATAGAGTTTTTATAAAGTGCACAGAAATGAATATGTTAATGAATTTATAACATATGAACCCAAACTTCCATCATTATGCTCTCCCCAAGCCCCTAAGCATTACAATTGCCAAAACAAAGTCAACTGTTTTTATACGCACTGGGACAGGACACGTAGAAACTATCATTTATTTGAGGAAGACAACTTGGTGGCATTTAATGCAATAATTAACATGCTCCCAGAAATAAAAGGGTATATGGGACTACAAATAATCTTCTGGTTTAATTTTTTGAAAGAACCACAGAAGCTCCAAAAATTTTCCAGCCAGAAAAGAAATCTCAAATTGCATGCAAATTGTACTTCAAACATCATCTATTCTAGAATGCTACAATTTTGTGAAAATTGCTTTGGAGTTTTTACCTCTAGGTGTGCAAAGGAAATGTTTCATTATACTCAGTAGTAGAAATGTGCTTCTATACAGCGTAACGGAACTCACACACCCAGGGAGATCTTGGCATTGGTAAGGCAAGTTTCCCAAATGCAATTACCCAGCATTATAGAGCATTATGAATGATGTTTTATACTTCACCTGACTAACCACAAAAGGTAAGAATCATGCTTCCTAAATTACCAGAGTCACTCCTCCTCAGCTCTTCTCTTTCACTTACCTGATGTGTGGCTCTGGAATTTAGGTCTAATTGTCCTCAGTTGGAAGCAAATAGCAAATTCTTTCAAGCAGTAGGTAACACTCCGAGTTATAAATGCCTAGAGCTTGCACTGTCAACACCCGCTGCTACACACAGTAACTCCGCCGTGTCTGTAATGGGTAGTTTCTTCAGAGGACTGGTATGCTTGATGCATTCTTGAAACAGAGTATTTTTAATTTATTTATCCAAAAAGCACTAGATGGTAGTGAGTTACCATTGCATAGATCACCAAAAAGGTTATTTCATAGCAGGGATTTATTTTATGCTGTCAAAAGGAGAGAATACCCTAGATAAATTGCAACCAGACTTTATTGGCTTCTCTCTTCCAAAAGAGGAAATTATTTTGCTAGGGTGATGTAGGATCATGAAGACGGTGTTATTACTCCTCTGGATGTTTTGTTTAGTAGGCAGGGAAAGGAATGAAATTAACATTTATTGAGTTCCTGTATAGGAGCTGGGTACTGTACTTGAAATCTATGTGGATGATATTTAATTGCATTTCTGTAATAACACTGAAAGGTATATATCATAATTCTTATTTTCCAAAATAAAATAATAGTAGTATTTCACATTTATCGATTGCCTACTGTGTGCAGGCCAGGCACGTCAGTCAATATGCTAGATTCTTCCTATGCGCAACCACATTTAATCCTTATAACAATTCTTTTGTTGAGAGTATGTGGGAACAACCATGAAATATCGTGGAAGAATATGTAGGTAAGTGAAATATACTGACCAATTTGAATTAGGTAGCAAAACTTATGCACTTTTTATAATTAACTTTCTATGTAAGAAAACCAGGAGTTTGTGTCATCAATTACGTGCCTTGAGAAACTCAGAGGTGGGTTCGGAAGTAGTTAACTGTTTTTCCAAGTTGTTTCTTTTCCTTTTGTATGTTATGGAGATGTAACCACCACCATCCTGAAACTGACCAAGTGAGAAACTCCAGGGAGATGTAACCAGCAAACATCCTGAAACTGACCAAGCCATAAGAGCTGCACCCACAATCTTGGCCTTATTTTTAAGCAAAGCTCTGTCCAGAAGGAGCTTGGGCCTCATTATGTGGAAGTACATTCTCTAATTGAGCCTGCACAGGCAAATACTCACCTCTCCCTTTTGAATGTTCATTCCCATCTGAAATAAATGTCCCTGCTTCCCTTTGTTTGGGGATGCTATGACTTTGGAAATGATTCCTCATGGCCTCCTATTTGCTGCAAATATACTTTACTTTGTGAGACAACTTCCACTGGTGTAGAGTCTTATTTAACTCACCAGGAGGCGAGCCCAGTTGGTTCGGTAACAGTGGGATCACTTAATTGCAACTAAAATAATTTGAGAATAATTTCTCTGACCTAGGTAATTGACAGTTTTAATTCAGTAAGCAAAAACCAAATCAAGTGCATTATTACCTGCCTAAATAAAACCTGTATCAACAGCTACAAATTGCTTAACTTAGAGGAAGTATATCTAATGCAGAACCAAAATGTAAAGAACAGATATAATTTTGCTCTTTGGCAGAATATTCTATCATTTTAGAAACTGACATGTCTCCTAGAAGACAGTAAGTTTCCCAGAGTAGATGTGAAAATCAATGAACTTGAGATTAAAAAAAAACGCCAAGGGTTTTCACTATTCAAAGGACATGGAAACAAACATCTCTGCTTCCATGAGTAGTCTAGTTTTTAAAGGCTTAGGTATCCTCAAGTCACCTTCAGGGGAAAAAACAAGAAATTTCCTTGAGAATAAATAAGAGTCCTGAGTTCTGATTTGCCAAAGCCTGGGGTCAGAGTCAGAACAAGGCCAAGAAGAGCAGCATTTCTGTCCACAGGACAGTTCCCAATTCTCTTCATAAATTAATAATTTATTCTTTTCTTTTCTCTCTCTTTTAAACACACACACACACACACACACACACACACACACACAAACACACATCACAGATCTCTATCTCCTAAAGAGATGGAGACACTATGAATATGCCAAACTATTTGAATCTGGGTCAACAACAACACTGTCACCAGACCTCAGATGATGACAGATTTCCTAGAGGTAAATGTCTGCTTGGTTTCCTACCAATAGCCTGCATCATCCTTTCTAACGGACCTTGATTTTTTTCTGGTAAGGATAAGTGTGTCTCAAAGTGGGTGATGAAGGAGATGATGGGCTCCTCCCAGTCCCATTTGGTGCATCTTGATTAGTGGAAACCAATCATAGTAACTCTATCCCCCTTGTCTAGCGACTGCCTTACACTTGGCAGGGTAATGCAAATCTGGCCAATATATCGTGAGAGGAGGCCTGCTGGTGCAAGGTGGGGAGGGGTTTGTAGGTTCGGCTTGCTTTCTTAAAAATGTACACAAAGAAGACTTTTATTTTCTACCTCTGGTCAATGCCACGTGCTTATTATGTTGGGAATAGCCACTTTGGAATCATGAGAGGAGCCACAATGAAAGGACAAAGAAATAAGCTGAGAAATGTTGTACAGAAAGACAGGGAGAACCTGCTCAATGAGCAATTCCAGTAACAACCCTATCATTAACCTCTTGTTATGTCAGTTAATAAATTTCCAGTTGTTTATTTCAGCTAGGGTTATCTGTTGCCTCAAGCTATATGAAAACTAACTGATAGAAGGTCCAGTCAGCCTTCCTGAGGTGACACATATGTGAAGCAGTCCACGATTGATATTCTCTGTCTCTTTCAGACGAGTAACCTGGAAAGCCAGTACGTAGGAATGTACATCTACCAGGAGAGGTGGTAGAACTAATATTATACTGTATTACTATATTATTAATGTACAACACTATATAATAGATTTTTCCCTTTCAAGATGCTATATAAACATATATACTCTTTTGTATCTGGCTTCTTTAGCTTAGCATTTTGTTTTGGGGATTCATCCATTTTATTGTATCAGTCTGACTATTTATTTATGCATTTTTAAAATTATTTTTTATTCATTTCCAATTTAGGGATGTACTGCACTCAGTGTATCCATTCACCTTTGATGGACAATTGGGAAATTTATAATATAAAATTTATGTACTACCTACTACTAATATGAAAATTTGTTTACACATGTATTGGTAGGCATATGTTTTCATTTCTCTTGGGTAAATATCTAGGAGAAGAATTGTTGGGGCATATGGTAAGTGTTTGTTTAACTGTATAAGAAACACTACCAAACAATTTTTCAAAGTGACTGTAACAATGTACTCTCCAACTAACAACGCATGCAAGATCCAATTGCTTCACATCCTACCAGCACATGGTATTGTCAGTGTTTTGTTGAGGTGGTTTTAACTTGTCTTTCTCTGAAGATGAATGATGTTGAGCATGTTTCAGGTGCTTATTGACTAGTCATACACACACACACACACACACACACACATTTGTGTTTGCAGAGTCTGCTCATTTTTGATTGAAATGAACTATCAGGAAATAACTACATTTTTTTGCCCAAATTATTACTAGAGTAGCTGTTCTCTCTTCCCAGCTGGCTGCTTCAATTCATCCTGCTGTTATTGCTGGTCTGCTAGTGGGGGCCCACATCTCCATATATATTATTATTTTCTGAGAACAATTTTTATGTCTGTTAATTTTCTGTTGTATCATTTGAAGGGTCTTGAATCTTAGAGAGTTTGAAGGATTTTTATTTTTTAAATGAGTTGGATTCCAATAAAAGCTTGACTATTACAATGAGTTATTTTAAATATTTAATGCAGAGTTGGCTGAGATGAGTTTAGAAAGAGTATCAGATGACAGAACTGCTGGGTTTTTGTGCATAGACACAAAATCCTAAATTAGCTTAGAGTTGTTGTGCTAGTCTAACATCAGTGCTGAGAACAGCATATATCATATGGGTTGTGGTCAAGCCTTTTTTTTTATTTTCAGTAATCTATTGTATATTATTTCCATAATAGCACATGGAACTTAGTGGCTGAAATATTAATACTAACTAAACAACATATCTAGTTACTTTTGCTCAGAATGGAAGATAGATGTTTCTTTCTAAGATCACTAAATAGGAAACACTAGGTAATATTTTCCCATGCCTCAGTAATAAGATATATAATAGGATTTGGTAAAAAGAAAAATTGCTTTTGGTATGACTGCAACTAGCCAAACTATATCACATAGCTGCCAGTCAACATAGAAATCACTTTATGTGGGGAAAAAAATACTTCCAATAATCATGGCCTGGTTTTGTTTGGTTTGTTTTCTTGAGAACTGAAAGTATAGAGCACAGGTTTACCAGTAGGCTTGGTATTGACAATATATTGACATAATATTCTGGAATGTTTAATTGCCAAAATTCTTTTTTAAATATGACTAAAGTCAAAGTTGTTACCAAGTGATCATTATCTACTGATTGTTGCTAAGGTAGTTAGTTTTCTACATGTTAATCTCGAACTATGGAAATCTATACCAGGAGAAACCAGGCCGTGGTAACTTTCTTTATTATTATTTTCTAAAATAAATTTATATCCCCTTAACCCATTTCTCCCACCCTCCCACCCTCTGCCTCTGGCAACCACCAATCTGTTGTCTGTATCTATGAGCTAATATTCTGGGGTCTATAATTAATGAGGGATTCGGTCTGTAGTTTTATTTCCATATGCTGTTTTTGTCTAGTTTTGGTATTAGAGTAATGCTTGTTTCATAAAAGTAGGTGGCAAGTGTTCCTTCTTCTGTCTTCAGCAAGAGGGTTGGTTGTATTGATACAGGTTTCCCCTGCAACCCAAAAGTTCACTTTACACCACTTTACTCTTACGGAAGACCTATATTAGTGCCTGTTTTCGTTGACTGAAAGAGACCAGAACAGGATTTTCCCTTTAAGGAAAAAAAGTTAAAAGTGAAAATAGCATTCAGTGTTTGATTTGCAGCCAGCCATTATAAAGGAAAAGCTGTCAAGCATACTGTCCTATTTCAAACCTGCCACATCCACCACAGCAGACCAAGAACATTGACCTTCAACATCAAGGCAGGCAGACATAGAAGAAAGTGTAGACATTAGTGACCTGCCTGCCCTGATGGATTTAGAGGATGATGAGATGTTAATAGATGACCCTTTTCCTCTCTCTCCTACACGCTAGTCTCCTGTACCTTCCACTACCCCCACCTCCAACAAATAAGCCTAACACACCGTCACCACCACCACCTCTCAGCCTTCCAGTGTGCTCACTGTCTTCTCCATTCTGGAAAGTGAAACTACACTGTACACGCATTATTTCTACTTTATATAGGTTGTGTATTTATCAAATCATTCATGCATTTACTTGGTGTTATTGTGTTGTTGGTGTTATTATAGGTTTTATGTGTTATTTGGTAAAATTTGGTAGGTTATTTTGGGGGTCTGGGAACACTCAAAAATTTTTCCCATGTAAATTAATGATGATGGCGTCTTCACTGTATACTACTTCAGCTTATGAAAGGTTTCATAGGAATGCCCTACTTTCAGATAGCGAGAGAAACCTGTATTGCTTCTTTCTTAAATATATGATAAGAGTAAACTAAGGTAGCCAGTTGGATCTACAGTTTTCTTTATGGGAAAGTATTTACTTATGAATTCAATGTCTTTGATAAGGTATTTGGTTTTTAATATTTCTACCTAAGTCAGTTTTGATAATTTGTGTTTTCAAAGAGTTTGTCCTTTTCTTCTATGTGGTCAGATTTTTTGTCCTGAGGCAATTCATAATATTTTAAAAATCCCTTTAAAGTCTCTGTGTTCTATAGTGATGTCCTTTCTTTCCTAATATTGATCATTGTGCCTTCTCTCTTTTTTGTCTTGATTAGTCTAGCTAGAAAGTTTGAAATTTTATTCATATTTTCAAAAAACAAACTTTTGGCTTCTTTAAATTTTGACATTGTCTGTTGTCTATTGTACAGGTGTTATGTTGACACAGATCTCAATTACTGTTGAGTATTAACATTTCCAACTATAGATGTGGATTTATCTATGTCAGTTTTCAGTTTGTAAGTTTTTGCTCCTTATATTTTGAATTTTGTTTTTTGGTGCATACATATTTAGAATTGCTAAGGCCTCTTGACATATTACCTTCTTAATTATTATGAAAAGTCCCTTTTCATCCCTGGCAATATTTCTTCTGAAGTCCACTTTGTCTAATATTAATATAGGCATTATATAAACTTCACATTTGTCATCCTTAGTGTTTGCATGTTAAGTGTTTTTCCATCTAGTAACTTAATTTTGATGGCTGATTATTTTAATTACAAATGTTTAAAGCCATTATTATTCAATTGCTTTTCACCTGTGCTCCATTATGTTTAACCTACGACTCTTTCTTTTTTTCCAGGTATATTGCAGTATAATTGACAAACACAATGTACATGTATATCAAAACATCACATTATCCATCCAGTAACATTTAACCTAACTGTGTCTTTGTAATTACAGTGAGTTTCTCATAACAAGTGTTTGATTTGGTCTTGCTTTTTAATCCAGTCTGACAATCCCCGTTTTTTTGGTCTAAGGATGCTTACACCATTACAAGCAAAGTAATTAATTATATGGTTGGATTTAAATCAGTTATCTTACTAATTGATTTCTATACGTCCTAGAAATCAATGATTTCTATATGTCTGTTCTTTGTTCCTTTTCCTTCAATTTTTCCTGTCTTCTTTTGGATTAATATATATATATATATATATATATTTCCCATTAATATTTAATTTCCATGACTGCTTCATTAGTTAGAACTCATTGTTATTACTTCAAATGGTTTCTCTAAAGTTTACAATATGTATCTTTAAATTATCATAGTCTATGTTTAAATAATATTATACTGCTTCATGTATAATGTAAGGTCCTTAAAATATTAGACTCCCATTCCCTATTTCCCATCTTTTGTTATTCTGCCATATTTTATTTACCAATCTATATACAATTTCTGTTACTCTTCTTCCCTTTGTGCATCTCCTAGTTTCTGTTTGAGATCATTTTCCTCTGGCTGAAAACTTTCTTTAACATTCCTTGTAGTGTTGGTGATGAATTCTTCCAGCTTTTCTTTTTCTGAAAAAAATCTTTATTTTGTTCTAATTTTTAAAAGATATCTCTTTATATAGAATTCAAAGTTGATTGTTTTTCTTTAAGTGTTTTAAAGATGTTCCATTGGATAGTTTCAGATAATAAGTCGGAATTAATTATTTTTGTTTTTCTGTTCATAATGTGTCTTTTTTCTCTGGCTAGTTTAATGGGTTTTTTTTTTTTTTTTTTTTCGTTATCACTGGTTTTCAAATAATAATTTGATTATTATATGCCTTGGTTTGGTTCTGTTTAGAATTGTCCTGCTGTGGTTCTTTGAACATTTTGTACCCATGGGTTTATAGTTTTCTTCAAATTTGGAAAATATTTCAGCCATAGTTTATTTAAATACACTCAACCCCAAGCCCCGCATTATTCCTCTGGACTCCAGTGTTAGATTCCTTGATCCCACAGGCTACTGAGGCTTAGTTTTGGGGTGTTTAAAAAAATTTTTTTATATATGTGCCTAAATTTGGGTAGTTTCTATTGCCATGCCTTCAAATTCACTGATTTTTTCTTCTTCAGTGTGTAATTTGATATTCAGCAGTGCTTCTTTTTTTAAGATATTATATTTCTACAGCTGGAAGTTCCATTATATACATGTTTTCTTTTAAATTCTTGAGCATAATCATAATACCTATTTTAACATTCTTTTGTATTCACTATCACCTATGTCCTTTTTGAACTTTTCTATTGATTGATTTTTCTCCTGATTATGGGTCACATTTTTCTATTGCTTTACATGTCTAGTAATTTTTCAGTGACTGTTGGACATTTTCACATGCTTAATTTTGTTGTCTTCTTTTAAAAAATATTATACTTTGCTCTGGCAGGAGTTAATCTACTTGTGGATCATCTTAATTTTTTTCAGGCTTGTTATGATAGGTTTAGGGTAACCTAGCACTACAATGAGGATATAACCCTCTGGTATCCCTAATGAATCTTCCAGGTATTTAGCAAAAAATTTCCTCTGCCTTGTTAAACATGAGTGTCTCCCAGCCATGTTCAGTTTACAACTCCATGGCCAGTCTTTGCCATTAGTTTCATTCTATATATGTGTATTACTATGAGTAGTAATCCTATATTTGTATAATACCATGTGTAGTATTCAGCCAAAGTCAAGAGGCTCCCAAGTAGAGTTCTGGTGCTTCTTTGGACAGCTTCCTTCTTTCTGGCACTCTATTCCTCAAATTATCATTGCCTATGCTCTCCAACTTTTGATCTTTGTCTCCTCAACGTGCGTGGATCACTATGCTTTGCTTGGGATTCCTCTCCGTGCACCCTGGTGTAGAAAATGCCTCAGGCAGGATGCCAAGAAAATTATGACTCACTTCTTCTGTTTTCTTTTTCTCACAGATCACAATTCTTGCCTATTGATCATGTCTGAAAACAGTTTTTTTTTTTTTTTTTTTTTTTTTTTTTAGAAAAACATGTTTGGTCTAGTTTCCTATTTACTAATTGTAGGAGAATAAATCTGGTCCAAGATACTCCATAATTTCTAAAAGCAGAGGTCCCAAGAAGTTGACTCTTAAGTAAAGACATGGAGGAAGTGAGGTAGCTAACTATGTAGATACACAGAGAAAGAGATTTCCAGGGACAGTAATAGCAACCAGTGCAATGTATCTGAGGCATCTGTGTGTCTGGCAGGTTTAGGAAACAATGAGAAAGCCATTGTGGATGAAGCATAAAAGGTGAGAGAGGAGAATAGCAAGAGTTGAGATCAGAGATTGAATTGTGGGCCAAATCATGTAGAAATTTATAGGTAACAATAGGGACTTTGGCTTTTATCTTGAGTGAGATGAGGAAACTTTGGAGGTTTATTTTCTTTTTTGTAGAGTAGTGACTTGATATGATTTCATTTCAACAAAACAATTTTGCTGCTATGGAAAGGTTATACTGAAAGGGGTAAGGGCAGAAGCAGGGATACTAGTCAGGAGGCTACTGCAATAACCCAGGAAATGCATAATGATGGCTAAGACCAGGGTACTTGACTGTCACTTACCGGTTCTGACAATTGTTATACTTTAAGATATTTAGAAGATTTTTGAGATGTATGTGCAACACTATTCTCTGCCCTTCTCCTTGCAAACAAAACAAAGCAAAGAAAAAAAAAAACCCAAACATGTTTATGTTCCTCTATAATAGAAGGGATTTAATTTCCTACTTAACTGTAAAGTAAAAGGAAACACAGCTCATGTAGACAGAGTAGTACATGTAGGATCCTCTCTCATTGGCTCAATTGGACTTTCCTTTCTCCCACTATAAAATCATTGTGGCTACAGGGGGTAAAGTTTTTCTCTTAAAAGTTTTCCTGCCCAATTTCCATTTGGATTACACATATTCTCTCTAAATGCACATGATTAGTGCTTAAAACAATTTATGGTTTCAACTCACCTATTCCTTTGAGCTTGTAGAGTTAAACCACTAGCCAAAGGGGCACTATTGGGACCTGGATTCTAACAGGGCAGAACTGTGGCAGGGACTTCTGTAAAAGGCAGCAAGGACTGCAGTGAAATAGAGGAATGAGACAAGTGGCAATTCATTAAGGAGAATTGAGGATCAAATGCCAGGGTGAACAAATATAAAAACAATGTCCAAAGGGCCAATATCAGATGCTTAATTTCAGAGAATGTTGGAGTTGGGAGGAAATCTTAATGTGAGAAATATGAGGTACTACCTAGTAAACAAGTTCAATCTGAGGTCATGGAAGTAGTTGTTGAGAACAACTTTTGGGCAATCATTGTTTCAGTGGATAGATGTATGCTTCTGGGGTGTGTGTGTGTGTCTGTGTGTGTGTGAGTGACTGTGTGGGTATAAGTTGCTCCCACTTAAAATGCCAGAAGCAGGGCTCATATTAGAGATGAAACAGATCCAAGTACATGCCTGGTTGATAATGCATTAATGAGTATTTAAATAAAATGCAACCCAAGAAGCAAAATCACACACCTTTACCAATGTATAATGTGGCTAGATGTGTTTCCACATTAGAGTTATACATACCTAATATAGTACACAGACAAAACTCAGTGTAAATGGATAGTTCCCTCATGCAAACATCTAAAACAGACTTTTTTTTATAGAACCAAGGTGGGAGTGAAGGGTTGGAATCCACCCCCTGCTGTTTTTCTGATTTGTTCCTACGCTCATTAGAGGCTCAGCACCTCCTCCAGGGGCTGAATCTCATCTTCAGACAATGTTCAACTTATTCTCTTGAGCAGAGGTGAAAAAGTGATTTCCCCACTGGAGTTTTCAAAGGCAAACATTTCCTGCAGGAAATCAAACAATTCTAGGATTTGACAAGTTAGCTAAGTATATTCAGTTTAGGAAGCAGCTGCCAGTGGAAACCTCTGTATACCTCCATATGCAGCCTCAGGCCCCTCCTGGGGATGACGAGGCCATTAGTTTTAAAAGGAAGGAAAATCTTGACAAACCATATTATAGCAAACTCTGGTGCTGCCAAAATAGGAATGGATAATCTCAGATGGTAGAGACTGGAGCCTCAAGAAGCTTAATTTTAGGATTAGCACATATATGAATATATACATTCTGCCTTCTTCTGAAACTAACATACATGACAACACAGGCTCTGAATTCTGGGTTCCTGATTTTGGCTATTTGTAGTTTGTGGTTACTGTTTTTCTTTCCTTCCAATTTCGTTTCTCTAACAAATATTATTTGAATACAAAATGTCTATCAGGCACTTTGGTGGGGGCTGGCTATACCCAATGGACCAGGAGGCACAGCTCCTGCAATGTTGGCCCGATAACAATGCTGAAGATTGAAATTAAATCAGTCAATGAACACAACGCAAGCTGTGATAAGAGGTAGGATGGAAATGAGCGGAGAGATGAAAGAAAAATAGGGAAGTTGCCTTTATGTAGAAAGGTCGAAAACAGTCTTTCTGAGGGTATGACATCTAAACTGAGATCTATATGCTAAGAAGAAGCCAACTCTGAACAACAGTGGGCAGACTGTTTCAGACAAGGGAACAAGGGCAAAGGCTCTCAGGCCAGAGGCTGAGAGAGTCGGCGTGGCAGCATCAGAGCAAGAAAGGGGAAGGCTGGCCTAGCAGGAGGTTGGACAAAGGGTATAGCCAGATCACGTCAGACCTTTCAGATAGTAGTAAGTTGTTGAGATAATATATACACAGGACAATAAGCAAACAAATAGGAAGTGGTGGCCAAGTAGGATGCTTTCTCTTCATTCATAAGATGCTCTGTTTTACCTCAGATCTTTCTCTTTATTCTGCTTTCTTCTCAGCCCAACCAGTCTTTCCATTCTTTCATTAGAATTGCACCTCTTCTAGAGAGGGAGAGAGAAAGAGAATAGAAGCCTGACTTTCTAAATAAACCTGGTTGATTAAGATGAAAATACCCATTCTAAACATGATGACTGGAAATCTGACGAAGGAAATAAGAGTAGGTAAATGTGCCATCCAAACCTATGATTTTCAGAAAGGAAAAAGCACGTTCTCTTTCTAAACAGACTCTTAAATGGAATTTCTCTCCATTATGCATCTCCCATTCTGTCCCTTTCTTTTTATACCTGAGCTCTCCAAAGATTATTTGGATTGCTGTAAATATCCTCCTTACTCAGAGATTCTTGCACTTGGCTGATCATCATAATCTCCTAAGTATCTTAAAATTACATAGTACATATCCATGTGCAAAGACACACACATAAGAAAGAGATCATTCCTGCTCTCTCTTAGAAGTTCTAATTCCTGGAGTGAGGTTCAGAAATCAGTATTTTCCCTCTATCCCAGTTTTTTGAGGCATACTCAAGGGAAATTCACTGTTCTAACTGGTTTCTCTGGCTCCAATCTGTTCCATCGAGGTTCACCGTCCATTTTAATGTAGGGGAGAAGAATTGGCTACCCCAAAATGTATCTCTTTGGCTTGATTATTTTTAAGAACAAAAGACTCACGAAGAAACTTTGACCTTCCCCTTAACTGCCTAAAAGAATTAAAGATAAAAGGCCTGTTCCGGGAAGGAGCCATCACCATAGATATAGTATAATATGAACTAGGTGTGGTAGACAGCGAAGAACTTAGCACAGCCCATTTGATCCAAGTTGTGTCCATGTCCCATTGTCTCTGCAAGCCATGACTAACATTTGTTTACTAAACATTTGCTTTTCCATCTCCACGTGAATTGCCTTCCTCCCCTTTTATGTCCCAAACCACTACCTCCAACATCCTCCTTCGCCTTTGGTTGAAGATGGTATCTAAGGCGGTGGCTTTGGCCATTTTGGCAAGTTACTCATTTTTCCTGGGTTTTCCCCACATATAGATGTTAATAAACTTTTTTTGATTTTCCCCTGTTATTCTATCTCATGTCAATTTAATTCTTAGACCAGACAGAAGAACCTAGAAGGGTAGAGGAATATTTCTTCCTCCTCTACGCTGACAACAGACCACCTCATAAAGTCTAAATCTAATCATATTACTCCTCCATTCAATTTTACTTTATTCCATATGGAATCAATTCAAAAACACTTGAGATGGCTATCTGCAAAGATCGATGGATTTATCATGATCATCATTGTTAATTATTGTAATAGTAAAGTCTAAGAGGAAGCCTAACAGATAGGTATGTATTAGTAAAAAAAGTTATTGCTTGTTTAAATAGCAAAGCACAACAGCTAATGATAGTAGCTTGAGCAGGGATTAGGTAACCAGAAACTTACAAAGAAAGGAATTATCTAGAAAGAGTATCTGTTGAACTGAATCTGCATTTGTTTACCTGAAAAATATACTGGCTCCAGAGTTCAACATCTGATAATTGCACACCACTTAGATAGATAAGTGTACTTTGTACATTATTATTATACAAATATTATTTGAATATATGTTTATTATTAAAAATGCAAACAATATAGAAGAGTGGAAAGCTACCTTATAGCCTTACAATCATTCCACTCTTCTTAGAAGAAATAAAAACAGAATTTGCCTACATATGTCCAGATTTAAAAAAATTTATGTGAGTAAATATATACAATACAAATATATAGCCTTGGCTTGCTGGGGATTAATCTTTCTTTTTAAATTTTTTTTCATATAGGAGATCATGTTATTTTGTTATTCTCTTTTTCCAGTTAATACAATAATGTGTATGTGTGTTATTGTGTATTGATATATATGTATACACACACATATATATACATTTGTACATATACATATATATCAACATTTTTGCTAAGATTGGATACTAAGATTGTTTCTAATTACTCAGTATTACAAATAATAATGTAGTAAAGGTCCTTTTGTATCTATTTTGTTTACATTAATTTTTTAAAATATTTAAGTTCTTTCCATATCTGTAGTTATGACCCTTTCTTAATTCCTAATTTTATTTATTTGAATTCTCTGTCTCTCATACATTCTCTCTCTTTCTTTCAATAATTAAACTTACCAAAGATTCTCTACTTCATCATTTATTTCAAAACACTCACTTAAAAAAATTACTTTATTAATCAAATCTACTTATTTCTACTTTCTTTGTGCTTGTTATTTTTTTCTAATATTTTGATTCTGGAGCTTAGATATAACTTACTCTTTTTGTTTTCTAATAATTTAAGTCAACATATTTTTATTTGATTATTACCCAAAGCATGTATAGTGAGCTGACTGCTTTCTATTTCTAAATAATTGGTAATTTCAGTTTTGGCTTTCTTTTAAATTTTGTTTTGTTCTCAATTATTGACAAGGGCTTGGAAAGAAAAAGTATTATTTCGTTGATTTTTTGTTTTTCTCGGCATTTTCTTGTTGATTTCTAATTTTGCAAGCAAAAAATTCTTACACTAGATAACATGGCCCTATAGGCAGAGATTCCCAACTTGTGACTCCCCCTCTGAAAAACAAACAAACAAACAAGAGGCTGTGGGGCTCAGAATTTGCCACCCCAAAATGTTTCTCTTTGGCATGAAGATTATTTTGGGCTAAAGAGGATTATTACTTTTAAAAACTGCAGACATGGGAGAAGCTTAGAAAAGTAGAATTTACCCTTTGTAAGAGATATTTACATTTTTAAGGGAAATCTCCATCTGGAAAGTTATCTCCCTCTCTGTACCAAGAAGAAGGAGGGTGACCTTATCCCTAGAAACTCTTATCAGTGAGGAAGACAAGGACTTAAATCTGCATATTAACTTTAACTCTTGTTTACTGTGCTTTTCTGGTAATCTCCCATAACTGACTCCCCCCACCCCCAACATCCTCCTTTGTCTTTAGCTGAAAATGGTTTTAAGATGAGAGCCTCCACAATTTTGTGGAGTTACCCAGTTCCTGGGTAACTCTCCCATGTATGCACATTATAAAGCTTTGTTTGATTTTCTCCTATTATTCTGTCTCACGTCAATTTAATTTGTACCCCAGTGAGAAGGACCCAGAATGGGTAGAGAATATGTCTTCCTCCCCTTCAAGACTCTACTGAAGATCAGGAATGTTTGCTTCACTAAGACCTAACTAATGTTAGGAACGTTATATATGAGGGAATTTTGTCATTCTTTCAATGAACATTGAGAGCCTGCAATGTGCAAGCTATGTTTCTAGACACTTGGGGCTCATTAGTGAAAATAGAAAGTTAATCTCTGCCCATGTAGAGTTTGTATTTTATTAGGGAAGTCAGACAACAAATAATAAATAGAATACATTTAGGCAGTCAGAGTGGCATTGAAAATTGAAGAGACAGATATCTGTAGAAAGAGAATCTGGAGCAAGAGAGAGAAAGTCCAAATGCCCTGCACTGGAGAGCACTTTGGAGAACTGGATAGAAACTAGAGGGTTGGGAGAACTGGGCAAGGCAGGAAGCTGTGGGAGGTGAGATTAGAGTTGAGGGGAGTTAGTAAGATCATGTAGAGCCTTTTTAGGTAACAAAAACTTGTGATCCATGAATACTTTGAAAACTAAAATCTTTCCTGAAGGTATTTTGGCCCAAGACTTTCTCTCTTAGATTTAAATTGCAAAAATGTCTTCATCTTTAATCAATAATTCAAGAAAGTTCATGCTGTCACAATCCATCTCTGCAGTCTGGGTTTCACTCCCTTCCCGTGAGCACCGTGAAAGTAGAAAAATATGAAGTTCTGCAGATTCACAAATACAAGTCTACACTCGTACGAAAAATGCCCAGGTGTTTAGACAATGGGCCTATTTTGACCCTGAATGTTGTCCAGGGCTCTGGGTACCATTTTACTTTCTTCTCTCTTCGTCTCTCCACCATTGCAGCTTCTCCTGTAATGTAATCATCTGAAGCTGTCGTGTACTTCTGACGCAGTCTCAGACATCAATCTGGCCTTTTAATTAAGCAGGGACAATGGGTGTTCCCGGCAGTCCTGCTGTAGACACCTATTGATTTGCTTTTCAGTTTAGCATTTGGACAATGTACCAGACTGACAGTCACACAAACTTGAGTCTTTTTTCTTTTTTTAACTTTCTGCCATGGATCCTACCTAGCTGGAGCCTCAACAAATCTTTCCACCTCTCCTCACTCCAGAACATGTATTATCCATGCTCAGTGAAACAAGGTATTCACAAGTACAAAAATGAAAAATAAAACAATCAGTTCAGATCAGATGCCAGGGACACTGTAGATCAGAGACTGACAGTCCCATGATGCCAGGAACTATGACTGTTTTGTTCACAACATACACATGATTTCACTGAAATTGATTAAATGTCTGTGGAATAAATAAGTGGAAAGTAGATATATTTTTGCAATAAAAGAAGTGACCACTTGAGTATTGTCTTCTACTTAGTAATTCTGTGTCCTTGGCTACTGCATATAACTTCTCTATGCCTCAGACTCCATCTGTAAAATGGGCATAAGAGTGGTACTACTTCACTGAGTTATTGTGATAGCAAAATTACTTAACTAATTTACTCCATGTAGAAATGACCTGGCACATACTCGGCCCTTCCTTACATCTTACTTTGATCACTTCTCATGCTCCACCATTGTTTCTTTGATCATATACCTGTATATGACTGTCTTTCCACACAATTCTGAGCATGAACTATTTTACTAGGCTCCTCAGATTTGCCTGTTGACATCTTGTTTATTGTTCCAGGCTGGCCTCCTTTGACTAGGAAGGATCCTCCCATCTTCTGAGTGTGCCTAGAACTTCATTCGCAGCTTCCTGTGCTGCCTTTTGTCTCCTAGTGCCTTCTGAATAGGAAAATCCCTGAGGGCAAGCAATTCCAGGAGAACTTCCCACAGGGACTTCTTTCCCTAGGCCGGCACTCCCTGAACAAATTATTGAATTAAATCAAAATGATTCCGTAAAATGACTTGTGTGCATTCAGCTTTCAGACTACCAGGATTATTGTACATTGCACCTTGAAATCCCAATCTTTCTTATTCCATAATCAGACTTCCAGGAGTCAGCTGACAAACAAGGGTATCTCGAACATGGTAGGGTGTTCTGTAATTTGAACATTTGCTTTTGGAAGTGTGACTCGGTCAAGTAATTGCAACTCAGTATTCCTCAATTTCTTCTCCATTAAAATTAGGTAAAAATTGTACCTAATTCATAGAGTTGCCGTGAGGACTATGAAAGTTAATACACATAAAGTATTTTGAACCATTCCTGGCCTGTTGTGAACACTTATTTATTATTGTGGTCATTATTATCTTTATTTGCTATTATCTTCACATTTGGGGAGAGTCTGTTCATTTTTTTAAGTATTTGAGTGCACTATATTCTTATCATTAAAATTAAAGTGATCCTAATTTGTGGTTCTCTATTAATAGAAATTATCAGTATTTGGCCAAGATGGAGCTATCAGTAAGGATTTCCTAAACAGGTGAATGCCAACCCTAACATTATCTGGCTTTCTACCCATTTTTCTGTCCCCATTTCTTGCCTTTCTCCATATATGACCTACTCTTCAGGCATATTGTTTTCTCAAGAAGACCCTCTTCACTTTGACCAACCATTTTGTTCACCTGGTCACTTCCTAATTGCACTACAAAACATAGTTCAAGGCACCTTCACAAGCAAGCCTTTCTTGGCCAACCACATTTACCCACTGCTATTTTAGTGGAGATGCATGGTCCAAAGCTCAGGCTCTGGCATTAAGCAGACCAAGGCCTCGATCCTGGCTTGGCCACACATCACCCATGTGCACTGGTATACATTTAGCAAATTTAACAAATAAAAATACAGGGCACCCAGCTAAATTTGAACTTCAGTTAAAAAACAAACTATTTTTAGTAAAAGTATGTTCCATGCAATATTTGAGATATACTTATATTAGAAATTTATGTATTGTTTATCTGAAATTCAAATTTAACTGAGTGCCCTGCATTTTATCTGGCAACCCTACCCTGAAGCCACTTTCAAATCCAGAAGTCTTTCTCTTCCCATGCCAAGATTGAGAATGGGGACTCAAGTCCATCTATGGGACACCCAGTCAAGGTCATAACAAACTCAAATTGGATGTAATCCTGTATTATTCGTCTATTCAATCTATCGCTCAGTAAAACTCATTTATTTTGAAGTAGCCATTACCATTAAATTAACTTTCATTCCTCAGAAGAATATACTGAGGTGGACCATGGCATCCTTTTCTTTTTGTTGAAGTAGTAATAATGAAGTGTATAAAATCTTCCAAAATTACAGGGGCAACAGTGCATTGGCACAAGGCAGTGCTAACTCAGGCCTTCATTTGCCCCTTTTATTTGATCAGTTCTAGGGAAGAAGCAGAGATAGTGGGCCAGTCCTGCTCACCCCAAGTCATTTTATTTGGAAAGTTAATTAGCTGCTGGGTTTATTGGTCACATCCCTGGCATCAATGACATATTTTTCAATATAATTTAGTACTTGGACGTTTTCAATCTGTAAATACCCAGCACAGGTTATTGCTACATGCAGTATATAGGTTCCACATGTGTCTTGTTCAATTCTTTATCCCAACCTGCTAGCAAAGTTCTTGGCACAGAGTTGGAGGTCAAAACATAGTTGGTGAATAAACAGGTGGTTAAGAACTTAGACTATGCAGACAGACAAAACCAGATTCAAATTCTGATTCTGTCACTTATTAGCTAGCTGAGTGACCTTGCAAAATTCCTTATGCTCTCAAGATTTAATTTCCTTGTCCATAAAATGGGGATAAAAATAGTAGCTGGGACACAGTTATGCTTTGAAGATTAAATGAAACCTTGTACTTAAGCTGCTTAGCAGGGCAGCTGACATCATAACAAGTGCTTTAAAATGTTAGCTAATATTGTTACATTTCTGAATGCGACTGTAGGCAAAGTGTCAACAAAATACCACCCCTGCAGCATGAGAACCTGACCTTGAGTTAATTCTCTAGCTCTGTTCCTCTGAAAAACCTGATAAGACTATGAAAGTCAACATGTTTCTAGGCAACCTAGCAAATGGTAAAAATTATCCCTGAGTGGTAAACTACCTCTGGACTGGGAAGAACTATAAATAAACTATAAATACGTGACAAGTATACCGTGCTCTGGGAGTCTCTGAGTGCTGTGTAACTCATGTATTGTAATGAATGTGCCCCGTGTCGGGACTCTGGAAGCTATTCCTGTGGAGTGTTGAGAGAGATATGGGCCTCTCTGGTATATGGAGCTTCTAGGCCAGAGCAGCCCTATGTCCACCAATCTTGTCTCCTTGGATCTCACATTGTTATCTGGAAAGAAGACAGCTTCTAGATGGCTGTGTTAACTGCTGCCTAGACTGTCACAAAGAGGGAGGCTTTACACTGTCCTGCTAGCAAGCTGCAACTCCTCTCCTCTTGTCTTCTTAGCAGACTCCCAGTGTGGACTATTGTAGTCTCAAGGGTCTAATGCTCACTTAAGCCTGAGAAAACACCTGGTGGGTGTTCTAACACTGTCCAGTGAAAGAGACATCTATTCTGTATCCTCAATAAATTGCCCGATCATCTTGGAATCTTAGGACTAGAAGCAATCTTACACGCTATCACCTTTGACAATTTGCCCAGAGTGGAAAGCTCTTCTGCAATATTTTTCAACAACTGGCCAGTTGACCTCTTTTCCAGCACTTTCAGCCACAGGAAACAGATTTTCCCCTTAGGAGTCCCTTACATTGCCAGGCATTCCTCATCATGAAGGGCTTTGTTCTGGACAGAAATCTGCCTGTCTGAAACATCCAGCCATTGGTTTTATCTCTGTCCTTCCTCAGAGCTACACAGAATAAGTTTAGATGTTTCCCTGTGACTAATCTTCACATATTTTCAGACATGAATTTTATCCTCCATGAATCTTTTCCTTTTTCAATAAAAAATATGTCCAGTTTCTTCAACTATCCCCTTCTGTCCTTGCGATCTTTCTGCCCGTCTTCTTGTACTAAGCCATCACATTAACCTTTCACTGTAGTTTCTAGAGTAGGTGATACTATTTCTAACTTAGAGCAATGATGTACTTCTTTAAGTGGGGCTTATTTCTTTTACATTATGGGAGTAACAAACAATTATTATTTTACAACTTGGGAAAAGCAGAACATACAGAGAAGAAAACTAAAACACTAAAAGACATTACAAAAATACATATGTATACATGATATGAATGGTAACAATTAATAAAAGATATCAGCAATATAATGCTATGCCTGAATTCATGTTTTGGAGTAATACCACCTATATTCACATTCTGGTACCACAAATTATTGGGGATGCACATTTGAGAAAGTTATTTAAATTCTAAGCCTTAGTTGTCCCATTTGTAAAATAGGGATAATAATGATATAGATCTCATTGGGTTGTTGAGGATACAAAGAAACAATCTATATGAAATATTCTATGTACAGCTGGCTGAAAGTAAACGGTATGAAACCCAGTGTTGCGTGCTGATGAAGATTGCAAGGTCTGAGCTTGAATTTCTAGTCTACCATTTACTGTGAAATCTTGGACAAGTCATTTAACCTCCTTCTATCCCCATTTTCTCAGATGAAAAAAGGAGATAGTACCAGATCATATTTTATAAATATGGGTGCAAATATATTTCCAGTCTGACATCTCTTCTCAAAACTTGCCAAAGCCCTCATCAAGAGGTGGGGTCTATGTCCCTCCCTTTCAACCTGGGTAGGCCTTTGTGACTGCCTAAATAGTACGAATGGGGACAGTGACTCCATGTAACTTTTAAGGCTGGGTCATAAAAGTTATTACAGCTTCCACCTTTCTCTTTCTCTCTCCCTGGACTCTTGTTTTTGGAACTGTCATATAAGAAGTCTGGCTTCCCTGAAGCTGCCGTGATGAAGAGATGACATAGAAAGAGAGAGAGAGAGATGCCTTAATAGTTGCAGCTGTTCCAACTTCCAGCTATTGAAGTCTTCCCAGTATAGGCCACAGACGCATGTGTAAGCAAGCCCTCAGATCATTCCAGCCCCATCATCTGACTGCAATCATATGAGAGATCCTGAGTGAGAACATACTGCAAGGTTACTTAACCCCCAGAATCATGACAAAATGATTCATTGTTCTTTTAAGTCACTATGTTTTGGAATGACTGGTTAGGCAGCAATAGATAACTAATGCAAAGATAGAATAGTATTTGACTCATAAAGTTTATGAGGATTAAGTGAGATGACCCGTACAAACAAAATAGAGGAGTGGTTCTCAAACTTTAGCATCCAATAGTAACATCTGAGGGCTTATTACAAAACACATTCCAGGATGACTCCTTCTCCAGAATTTCTGATTTACTGAGTCTGGAGTGAAGTCTCAGTACTTCCTAACATGTTCCTAGCTGATCTGATGATGCTGATGCTGCTGGTCCAGGGAACACATTTTGAAAAGCATGGCATAGAGCAAATATTCAATTTATAAATTTTATTCTTACTATCATTTTTAGTACCTCCTGTTTTCATTTCATGAAACTTAATTAAACACTGCCAGTTCCTGTGGGTCCAAAGGAAATTTATACCCAGTTTCTGTCCATAACTCACAGTCTAACTTATCTTTTTTTATCCCTAGTGTTGATCACAATGGCTTTTACATAATAAGTGCTTAACAATTACTTGTTAGAGGAAATATGAACAGCTCCCATGTCCATTTATAGGTATACGATGTATTGAAGGGAGACAGTGCAAGAAAAAGAGCGAGAGAGAGAGGCAAGAGAAAGGAGGGGTAGGAGGACAATTTCATGCTCCTTGCTCTAAAACTCCTTTCTTTACATTACAATAAGCTTTCACATTGTCCATTTCTGATTTTAAGATGTGCACCTCAAGATAGGAGCATCTTATCTCCAAATACACCTTTCATTTCTTCAGTTCCTTTAAAATGGAATGGTAAATTTATGTATTGAACAATCCTTAAACAGAACTAGAAAAAGATCAGTTATCAGATTCTTGTTTTGATTTTATGCTATGGCTATTGTTTAGTCTGATAAAAATGCATCGGTTGTTTGGATGTTTGAGCACTCTCTTTAGCTCAGGATGCTGGTACATCGGCATTCATCTATTGACGAGATCTTGTGGATATGAATGTATAAAAATATGACTGGACAGAATAAGACTTGAAGATTCCCTGGAGGCCTCTGGTTTCCATATAGCCCGAGTTTTAAGGATACTTACAAGGTTGATCACGTCTATGAGCCCTATCAAGATTTCAAAGTATATATTTAATGTTTGACTCCTTCCTTTCCCAACCTGTCTAGAGGAATATCATGAGACCAAATGACACGATCTATATAAAAACTCTCCATGCCCGCAGAGCTCTACTTATAAACACTTAAAGTAATTCATACCTTGTTCCCTTATTTCTAGAAGCTTGTAAGTCATATTGGCAATTCAAATGTTAGTTTGCATACTATACAACTTATGTATAATGTGTCGAGGACTATCCTGTACCTATCAATTTTTAAATGGCTAGGGAAACGCATAAAAGGAGAAAATGTGGCCCTTGCCTTAATGCAAGACATAATTTTGAGAGAAAGACAATATCTGTGAGACAAGCTTTGCCTTTCTTAAACAAACATGGGATCTTGTCATTTTTCAATTAAAAGTCTTTTGACATTGTCGCATTCCTTTTAGGAAAAAACAAAAACTTTACAGAATGACTGACAAAGCCCCTATGATCTAACTCATCTTTCCATCTCTATTCAGCCTCAATTTCCTCATCCATTCCATATGTCCATAGTCCTCCAGCCATTCCAGCACCCACCCACCATCCCCTTTCACATTATCGTGCCTTTGCACATGCATTTTCATTTTCCTGGATTATATCTACCATTAGTGTTTATACAGTGTCTGATACATAGTAACCATACCATACAAAAAAAGATTTCTAGAATTACTTATTAATATTGTCCCGGCACTACGTTATTTTTACCTTTGCTTATGCCAATAGACTGCAAGATGAATGGTAGAGTTTGTATCAACCTCACCTTTGTATCACCCCACAAAGCCTAGCAGAGTTCCTCATTAATTGAACAAGAAAATGCAAATACACATAAACAATTAGGATAAAATGAAAAGTAGAATTAAAAAATACTAAACCATGTGCTACTGACAAAAGAGACTATGGACAGTGATTGAACCAGCAATCAATTTTATCTAAGGATGACTTCACGGAGGAGGTAAAACTTTTGACCTTGATTAACTTATGTCAAATTGAGTATCTGGAAGCTGGTTCATGCTCTGGTGGCAATAAGTGCACCATCAACTCAGATGCTCGCACATCCACTGAACGTATTTGAGAGAGGAAAAGCATGGATATAGAATTAGGGGATGCACACTTGCTAATTGCATATGATATATCAATATCCCATTGATAGTTGGAACAACCCTACAAGATATGAATTTATATCCATTTTTATAGAGGAGTAATAAGAATCTTCAAGAAGTAAATCAATTACACAAAGTCATACATTAAGTGGCAGAGCTAGGATTCAAATCAGGGAGGATACTAAAGCTCATGGTCTTTTCAATATATCACAAGGTTACTCAAAGTTACGAAGAGAAAAAGAAAGAACATAGCTTTCCCACACTAGCATGTTTCCTAGGAAGGAAGAAAAATTTATTGAAACTACTTCATTCACTTCAGCTTTTAGTAAAGCTACATCCTGGGGATGCAATGGTAACTATCAAAATAATACAAATACATAGCCCTTGGTCATGTGGAGTCTATGAGAAGCAAGTTTAAGTAAAAACCTAATGAATAAATGCAAAATCACAACTGTGTTAAATATGATTTTTAAAAAAGAGCTATCTAGTACTTTGCATTTTCTATGATGGACAGATCTCATCATGTCTTTCATTCTGATGTGAGGAAAGAATGGTATCTAAAAGAACTGCTGGAATCCATGAGTGTGTGTGCTGGCAGAGGGGAGTACTGAGAGAGAAGAGACATTTCAGGCATAGGAAACAGCACAAGCAAAAGCCCTGGGAGAAGGAGGGGCCATCTCAAGCTTGAAGAACTGAGGGGAGAATACTGTACGCCAGACTTTCTAACCTAAGAGATGGTATACAGAAGTCTTCTTACATTGAAAGCTGGGAAAAGGAAGATTGTGTGTCTAGGAAAGATTAACTTTGATTTTAATTAAAGCATCAAGCTGGGCTCATCACATTTCTTCCCTTCTTTAACCCTCATGCTTCTCGGCCAATGGTGGAAATGTTAGTGTAAACATTGAAGCCACAAATACTCAAACTGCAGCATATGATGGATGTGCCTCAGGGAAACCACTAGAAGGACCGTTATCAATTTCTTTAATAAACAAGAAATCTAGGACTTACAACGAGAATAAACATGGTCTTTGGATTGTGTGAGATTTAGACTCAAACCCAAATCTTGACCAGCCACGTCAGCTTGGGCAGGTCATTTAAATTCTCTGAGCCTCAAGTTCTTATCTAGAAAATATTGTGATGAGTAAGTAGGAGAAGGAATATGAAATGCTCGGCACTTATTCAATTCCTCGCCTTGCTTTCCCCTTTCCTTCATTCACTCAATTCCACTTCACCTTCTATACTATGGGAATTGCTTTCAGTCTTCTGACAAAATTCCTTCTACCTGCCCCCTCTTCCTTTTTTTTTTTTTTTTTTTTGGTTTGGTATCTTTTCTCTTTTATTCCTGATGATAAATCAAAGAAGACCTTACTTTTGTTATCTGCATGCTCTATTGAATCCCCCAGACTGTTATTCTATCAAAGCCAGAGCTAATCTCTTCTCAGTTATTTTTTCCTTATAGAAATGATACTGTATACCATACTGTATAATTGCATTGCTTTCTATAACAGAAAAAGAGAATAATGCAGGCAAATGACACTTTTGCCCATTTCAAAGACAAGAGGTTCCCAGGAAACTATCCTGAATCAATTATGCTCACCTGAGAAAGCAAAGTCCTTTGTAACAGCGGTGGAGTGAGGAGTCCCAGTAATGGGCTACGTTTGCATTTATCACACACAGCTGTGCTTATTTTAGGGTAATAGTTCACGGAGATATGCTTCTTTTTCCTGATTTTGCAATAATTCTTATTTCATCAAAGCCACCACTTAGATCTGTGTTTTCTTTTCAGCATTTATCCGTTATTAGCAGCACTACAAAGGGTTGTGTCAGGCTTGGAACAGCCAGGTGTTTTAGTTAGGGGATGTGCTTGAACATTAGAGATATTTTGCAATTCTCCTTGGTTGAGCCTTTATATTAGTGCTGGGAATAGCACCCCTGTTCTGGAAGCAAGTCTCATGCCTACAGTCAACACCGTCTTCATGTCAATCAAGGGGTAGCAATCTAGCTCTCCCTCTGAATGTTGTTGTTATTGTTTTTAAGAAACATAGCTAAGAAAAAGGAAAGCACTGTCTCATTTCGTTCTTTCTACATATGCAGTCACCATTCCCCCTTCTCTCTCTTATGACTCTATTTCTTGTCTGTAACTCCCTGACTAAATGGTAAGCTCCTTAAATCAAAAGACATTAGCTTGTCTGCAGTTATATACCCAGCACACAATAAGTGTCCCATAAATAGAATTTTAATTAAAAAAATAGAGAAAGATTGCCCTTTACCTCAGTGTATCTACCATTTACTTGCAGTGTGTCCTAGGGTCTTTCCTATCTTACAGCTTTTCTCATAGTCTTTCTCACATGAAGAGACAGAGAAAAATATTGCTAAGTACCTGATATATGCCAGGTACCAGGTCTGTGTCTTTCGTACATTATCACATTTAATTTATACCACCACTGTGGTAGTTAAATATTTTCCCCTGTTTTACAGAAAAGGAACCTAAGGCATAGAGAAATTAAGTGATCTTCTCTATGTCACATAGCAGGAAATTGTCAGAACATGGATTTGAAGATGAGGCAAAAATGGGAAGAACTGTGTTTTGGCAGGGGGTGGAGAGGACATGGCAGGGCCTGATGCTGGGAGGGGAAAGGAGAAGAGAAGAATGATAAATGAAGAAAATTGATCATAAGAATTCTAACAGAAAGCATAAGTGAATGGGATTATGTGCTTTGTGAATACATACTTATCTGAAAAAGTCTCAATGGCAATTTGAATTTTAAATTATTAGATCTCTGTGTAAGTATACTTTGATTATCTGTATATCTAGTTTTGAGCACAGCCTATTTTTTTCAATAAGAATAATCTATAGTCAGGCTAATAATAAAACAGTTCCTTTAAGGAAGAAGATATTCATCACTGAATTCTTGTATGCTTTACACAACTAGAATGGGAAATTTTAGCCTAATACAGACCTTTGCTATAATTGTTAGGTTTGTCTGATTTTGTGGGCCAAATGGCTTGACATAAAGGGCATGGATTCCTTCTGGGGGCTGTTCTGAGCAAAAGCAATCAGGCAGTGATGTAATTATGGAACCTGCAAATATTACTGTAACATATTCTACTCACTAGCACGGGTTGGGTTCCCAGGAAAGCAAACTCTGAGGTGGAATTTAGCACGCAGGGTGTTTGTTCAGATGTGCCCTTGGAGCAACAGCTATGGAAGGGATGGGTAGGAAGCAGGATTTGGCACAGGGAGAGGTCAAGCTTCAACATGACCAACTATACCCTCCATCTACCACATGGAGAGTTCTGGAGCTAGAATAGCCCCTCTGAGTTGTCCCAAGGTGGGCCAAGATGAGCAGGCCTTTATACTTCTGGACTGATTAGTCACTCAATGGAGGCTATACGAGGAAAGGGATTGACCTTGGGTGTGGCAGCTCTCTATAGCTGAGGCAATCCCTGAAGGAGCTGACAGCTGAAGGCTGTTGCCTGGCCACACACCAGTAGCTGAGTCAACAGGATCCTCATGGAAGAAGAATCTGAGTAGTGCTGGCACATACAGTGTCCACCACAGAGTCCAAATGATATAAGCTGCTCCCCGGATGTCATTACGAATGTAAAGATATCCAACCATGGAAAGACCTTCCCTTCCTGTGAACTAGTACAGCAGCTACATGCTTGTTCAAATCTGCTTGCATTTATTTATAAATGCTTTATCCTACACACAGTTTTAATTAAGGTAAAACAGAGAGGGATTTTTTGTGAGATTTTTTTGGTTATATTAAAGATGAGCTTGTAGATAGACTTTACAAAGTGTAATAGTCAGCACAGGCTGCTATAACAACATATCACAGAGTGGGTGGCTTAAAGAACAGAAATTTATTTTCTCATAGTTCTGGAGGCTGGAAGTCCTGGATCAAGGTGCCAGCAGATTTGGTTTCTGTTGAATGTGTTCTTCCTGGTTTTCAGATGGCCACCTTCTTTCTGTGTCCTCGCATGGTCTTTCTTCCAGTATGCATGAAGAGAGAGAGATCTCTGGTGTCTCTTCCTCTTCCTCTTCTTGTAAGGGCACCAGCCCTATCAGAATAGGGTCCCACCCTTATGACATCACTTAACCTTAATTATCTCCCAAGAGGCCCTATCTCCAAATATAGTCAGCTTAGGGGTTAGGGCTTCAACATATGAATTTTGGGGGACACAATTCAGTTTATAACAGAAAGGAATTAAATTGAGAATTGTATGTAATTTCAAGTGTTGTAAAAAAGATGTGAACGTTTCTTTGGTTATTGAACATTCTTTGTAGAGACCTATTAAATATTCTCTAAGGATGATGGATAGTATCTTAAATGATTTTAATTGGTTGTCTTTTTCATTTACATTTAGACTTGCTCTGAATTTACTCTATTATATACCTGGGCTTTACGTTCTTATCTTCAAACACCCATTTTCTCTACCTGCTCATTTAACCTGCACATGGTTCTGCATGTTCCACAAAATGTCTGATCCTTCTTTTAGTACTTCTCAACTTGCATGTGCAGCTGCAATGTGTACAGCTCTGTTCTCTCCTGTTAGTTAGGAAGAACAACTTATGATGACTCAGGGAGAAGATTCTGTCATTTTGGTTGTGATGAGTGAGCATTCAAATTATTTCATTACCAAAAGACTTCCTTCAGTAGGGTGCGTACCTTTTGACCCTGTAATTCTGTTCCTAAGTTTTCACCCTTAGGAAATAACTGCATGTATACATATATATATACACATACGTATATAAAACTGCATATATATGCATTAGAGGTATATGTACACACACACAAAAGAATGCTCATTTCAGCATTGTTGATCAAATTGAAAAATTAGAAGCAATATAATGGTCTGATAATAAGATCCTAGTAAAATCACTATGATATATCTGCTCAATAAAATAATGTATACCCAAAAATATTGCCTAGTACACTAATATTTTATGACAAGGACTACTTTTATTTTAAGTAAAAACTATTTGGGTTTCAAAATAGTTTTTAAAAATTTCTCCATGTGGGTATGAATATATATGTACATAGAAAACTATTACTAGATGCTATCCCTGAGGGACAGGAATACAGATAATGTTTATTTTATTCTTGTTTTACATATTTCTATTTTTTCAAATTTTCTATAATTAAAATGCCTTAATTAGGTAATTTTAAAATTTTTAGTTTTTTTAACATTTTAGCAAATGTTCGTTTAAATTTTGTCAAAAATAGTAAGTTAGTACTCAATTTAATATTACTAACAATAATGATAGTTAATATTGATTGCTTACTGTATGCCTATTGCTGCCCTAAGATCTCTATCTAAATTAGCTCATATAAGTCCAGAAATATAAGCTAACCATCCATGTGTGATGTTCTGTATATTTCTTAAAAATAATGACAACAACAAAAATCCAGTTTTCTACAGCCACTCTTTTTTGTCAACTACATGAGTGACATTAATACTTAATATTAAATGATGGAACATAAAAAATGTTTTTAAAATAAAGGAAAATATGTTAAAAAGTGAGGAATTTATTCAAGTATATACATGATAAAGAAAGGCTGAAGGACATACAAATCAAAACCTAAGAGCACATGAGAGACTCTTAAGTCTAAAAGTCCATCCTTGGAGAGTTAATCCATTTTTCTCATTTATAGATGAGGACAATCTTTTTCTGAGGGGAAAAAGTGATATGTTCAGGCCATCCAGAGTTAGAACCTGAACTCAAGCCTCTATTCTCTCTGCCAAATCACTTTCCACAATAGGTCTCATTCCTTTATGATTACCCATACTTGAGGCTTAATATAACATTAGCCCATCTGAATTTTAGGTTATCTCCCAGAGAACAAAATCCTGGTGTGTATCATTTTAAAAGTTATTTCATCAACTATTCCCTTAGAGTCTAGACTTTTATTAGAATTGACTCTCCTTAACCACCATGTCAGAACTTAAATAATGGGCGAAGGCCCGGTGGCATAGTGGTTAAGTTTGTGCACCCTGCTTCGGCAGCCCGGGTTCATGAGTTCAGATCCTGCACGCAGACCTACACACTGCTTATCAAGCCATGCTGTGGTAGCATCCCACATACAAAATAGAGGAAGATTGGCACAGATGTTAGCTCAGGGACAATCTTCCTCACCAAAAAAAAAAAAAAGAAGAATAAAATAAATAAAGAGATTGCTTATAAAAAAAAGAACTTAAATAATGACAGGTTTTAATAACATTTAATCCTGTGAGATAGGTATTATTCTTTGCTAATTTATAGACATGGAGATCGAAGGCAAAATTTTAAAAATCGTGTTTAATGGTATACACATATTAAGAACTTGCTAAGGTAGATAATATTGGAAACCAAGGCCATTTTACTTGAAAGCTCTTTATTTTACAAAGCATCCCCTCCTCCCCTCAGTGGAACCCTTTGTCTTAGAGAAAAGTCACATAAAGAGCTGCAAAATAAAAAAGATAAAAGCTTCATCACATCACCATTGTTAATAGAAGGCCAAATTTATAACATTTACTTCTAAAAATTAGTAAAAGAAAAAGGAGAGTATTTTGATGCAAACACAGATTTGAAAGAGGGGCCATGAGTAACAGATCAAACATGAGCCTCAGCATCCAATTGTTTTTTGTATTTTTTTGCAACATAATGCATTTAGAAAACTCAGATTCACATTATTGCAAAGAGTGATTGCTTTTGTAAGTAATCTGCCTTGTAATTTCAGGGTATTTTTCAGTTTAAATAAAAATGGTAGGAAAAACTGTACTCCAAGAGCTGCATAAATCCAATAAAATGGAGTCCTGTTGTGCTCTGTCAGTGCTCTCCTGTACGTTTACTGATGTATCTCCAGGGTCTAGCAGACTGGCACATAGCCGGAGCTAAATAAATATTTGGAGAAATAAAATAATAAAGAAGCCATAGAGACTCGATCTCATTCTTTGATGTCAGCACTTCCCTCCCCTCCAGTGATAGGTTGTTTATCAAAAATGGGTCAGAGAAGAATTCATCGTTTTGCACCTACTACTTCTACCGATAGGGGTTAACAAGCACATCCGAAAATTCTCTGAGATGTGCGGTTAGAGGAGTAGCATAGTGCACTTTTCCCTCCCTCCCTCCCTCCTTCTTAATCTGCTACTTCTGTTTTAAGATTCTGGGTGTTGGAAGTGCTTAATTGCATGTGGCTTATGAGACAATGGGATAAAAACTAGTGCTGAAAATTCTAACTTTTCTTTGTCCTCAAATACACTTAGGGTTGGACATTCTATTCTGTGACAACAGGTGATATTTTGCATGTCTCTAACCCAGGTGGACCCATGGTTTGGGCACGAGTGTCTCTCATTCCGCTTAGATCTTTACTACACTGATTGCCTGTTTGTGGTTGCATGACCTACAGCCAGATTTGGATACATTGGGTTTGACCATATGACCTTAATAGCAAGTTTTCTCCATGGCACAAAGTTTATCATGATAGTTATCAGAATCCTAACAGGATTTCCTGTCTGAAAATGGTCTTCCTTCATTGCTAGATTTTCTAACCTTAATTCCCTCTGCTGATACCCACCTTATACTGACCCCCTCATTCTCAATCAAAAGTGTGTATGTATGCATGTATATGTATACATAGGTATGTATATATAAATATGCAATATATTTATGTATATGCACATTATATATATAAATATTTATACTTATGTACATATACTGTATATATGCCTACTTCTGGTTTAATACCTTTTATGATCTTAGGCATGATACTCAAACCCTCTGAATCTATGTTCGTTATTAGCTAAAAGTTGATAAAAATACCACATTTGAAGAGCTGCTATCAGAAATACACACAAACATACACATGTCTATTTTGCTTACTATTTTAGGTGTTTGTATTAGGTACTCAATAAATATTAGTTTTTATATCTCCAGTTTTAGGTATCCAGTAAATGTTTGTTGAATCAGTGAATACTAAATAAAAGAAAAAAAATCATAGTTTGTCTTCCAAAGTATCCATATAGGGTAATAGCAAACATAATACCATCCTCAAAGTCATTTCTAGGTCTCAAAGTGTAAAATACTTGCAACTAATGACATATTTGCTATGGTTGGAATTATACAATTAAAAAAATATATTATATCTCATCTAATTGTAAAAGAGATTTGATGTGCAACCAGAATCATTCGATCCTGACAAACTTTATTTGGTTATTTATTATAATAGTCTTTTTTACATTATCACAGAGAATGGCAGTACCTTATTATAACAATAAACTTCCTGACAACAAACAAATCAGCTTCCAGTTGACTAAAACAAACATCATTTCATTGAACATCTTAAAAATTCCTGTGTTTGAAAAGTGAAAAACAACTAAAGTCATGATTAACTGAAGTATAATCCTAAATCCTATCCTCAACAGAATCAAATCCACCCAAATTATCCCCAGTAAACATTAGTCCCAAATATTTTTTGAAAAGTTTTGGTTTTACAAGGACATATACATTTTTGTCCTACTGGATGTTAGCAGAGGCAAGCATTTTCAGTCTGCTGTGCAAAAAGGAACAGGTACTTTTTACTTTAAAGTCCAAAGCAACTAAATTTATTTGCCCTACTTTGCACTTATACAACGTACATTATTATATTCTAAGGTGACATCTAATAAAATTTCCTCAAAGCTATTCTTAAGAAATGGAATTTAAATGATTTTTTTTCTTTCACCAAATAAAGTGGACTCAAGTAAGGAAATGTAATTTATCCAAGCATTTATTGAGTAACAGCTATGTGACAGGGAACTTCCTAGATTCTCAGAAGAGGGGATAATATGATTTTAGTCTGATAATAACAAAAATGATAATTTATTGAGAACATTCTCTGTGCAATATTAAATGCAATTATGGGGTATATAAAGAGATGTCAAAGAAGCAGAAGAGAAAACAGGGGTCTTAATGGAGCCGAGCAGAGGAAACTGCCCAGTGGGCCTTGACCCGGTGCGTGGCCACGCTGTATCACACTCTGAGCAGTAACGAGTGAGGTCCTCATCAGCAAAGATCAAGGCAGAGGGAGATCACGAGCAGGTTTCTTACCAGTTGTGGGACATTTATACAACTTCTTGGATTGGTTATCCATTCCAAGCAAGTCTTGAAGCCAATTTGGTATCTAGGTGTTTCTACTGATGAAAATTTCTTCATTCTTCTAGTCAACTCCTTGTTTTTCTTAAGACATAAAGAAATCTGCTGAACTCAAAATTTTATCAGAGCCTGATACCTGATTTTCTGTGCTAATTCTGTTTCTGAGGACACCCAAATCACTGGATTTAAGATCAGGCGTTCTTACTACCATGATAATCAAATGGGATTCACTTATCATCTATTTGTCTGCTTTGTAGTCAAGAGGCAAATGTATGTTCTAATAGTACTTTGGGACCTGTGATAAAATTGCCTTAGTAATGACATTCACTAATGCAGTTAGGCAGACATGGGCACAGTTCTAAAAATTTTAAGCATATTAATTTTAGGCCTATTCTTCCAAACTTGCATAATTTGTCTAATATCTGAGTATGAAGTTTTACTATATATAGCTTTTCTTTTATAAAAGGCAAAGAGGACCCATTTATTATAATTTAAATATAAAGAATTCTATTTAATATGCTAAACTTCCATGTGCAGCTTCTCTTTCGAAATCAAATTTTATTTTTTAAGCATATAGGCAGCCAATGATTCAATATGGGTCACTGGTTTGGACATAGCGACAAACACTTGAAAGTGGGAAGCTCAGAGATGTTAAGATTCATTACTCTGACCTGTAGAAACTTCTTAACACTTCAATTTTACAATTCAGCATTTTGAAGTCTCCCAGTATAATAAATCATAAAAATCTCCCACTTAAAATAAATAGGAAGGTAAGGGACAGTGATAAGTTTAAATAAAAAATGAATGACATATGCTATAATCAAGGGCAATTGCCGGACATGGTATGAAGCAGCTATTTTAGAGCTCTTGGTCTCTTTCTATATGTCTTCCCATGAGAATTAGAAAGCATTCAAATACTTCAACAAATTTTGCCTCCAAGGGTTTTTTTCCAGTGTATTATTAATGTAGTTTTAAAATAGCTGATACCTAGTTTTGCCAAAAAGAGTTTAAAAATATTTAATTGCATGTCAACATAGAAAGGTAAAGTATCTATAACTTTAGGAATAGTTAAAGGAATGAAGGAAAAAGGAAAGGACCCTTATTCATTATTTTAATAAATATTTTTTGAGAGACTACTATATGCCAAGCATTGTTCTAGGCACGAGGAATACACATACAAGAGAGAACTTGTATTCTAAGGAAGGAGGTAAGCAAATAACAGAAAACAAATAATATAATTTATTATGGTAAAATGTTTTCTTCACTTCTCTCATATTTGTTGAGCACCTACTATATGCTAGAGACACTAGTGGGTGGTTGGGATTTATCAGTGAATAAAACCAAAACTCCTGCCTTGGTGAGGCATGGACATTCACTCTACGAAGAAAATAAAGCAGAATGAGGTGGGACTAAGAGACTTGTTTTTTTAAAGGTGGAGGAGACAAGGAGAGCCTGAGGAAGTGATATTTTAATAGAAACTAGAATGACATGAAGGAGTGAGACTTGCGAAGATCTGGGGAAATAGAATTCTGGGCAGAGAAAGCATCAAATATAAAGGCTTTGAAACAGGCAAGAGCTTGGTGGGTGCTAGGAATTGTAAGAGCCTTATTGCTGGAGCACAGTGGCAGAGAGTGAGTGTTATGATGTGAGATCAGAGAGATAAATGGGTACAAAAAATGTAGACCCTTGGCGACCATGGTAACATATCCAGATTTTGATTTGACTGTGATGGGAAGTCCTTAGCAGATTTGAAGCTGGTGAGTGACATGATTATATTTACATTTTTAAAAGACCCCTCTCAGTAATATATGGGACTAGACAGTTGGAAGCAAAGTGAGCAGTAGCAGGGAGACAATTTAGGAAGTACTGCATTAGACAAGGAAAGAGATGTTGATGGCTTATAAAAGAGTGATGACAGTAGATCTGGTGAGAAGTGATCAAACTGAGGTATATTTTGAAGTTGGAAGACAAAATAACTTGCTGATGAACCTGAGGTTGGTTGTTAGAGAAAGCAATGATACAGGATGCTACCTAGGTTTTTGACCTGAGCAATTGGGCAAACCAAGATGCCATCTACAGAGATGGAGAATAAGAGAGAAGTAGCTTGTTGATGATGCAGTGGGAAATCATGAGTTCTTTTTTTGGACAAGAGAAATTAAAGATGCCTATTATATATTGAGGCATCAAGGAGGCAGTGGTATGTTCAAGTCTGGGGCTTATGTGAGAGGCGGGACTGGATATATATTTGGGAATCACTGGAATTTAGATGAAACTCAAAGCTATAAAACTGGAAAGAATCAGCTCAGGAGAGATAAAAGGTGGAAAAGATAAGAGAACCAAAGACTGAGCCTTCAGACACTCCAGGATTTAGAGGTGGAAAAAAGAGGAGTCAGCAAATGAGTCTGGGAAGGAGCATTAAAAATGTTTGAGTTCTGAAGGAAATGTTAGCAGTCAAATGAAAAGGGGAGGGGTGGGATTAGGGCTCAGAGGAGAGAAAAGCATGATCCAATGGAGAATGGAAAAAAAATTTCTTTATGACAGGAGAGCAGAATACAAAAGGGAGAGAGGCTAGAACTAACCCTGGAAAAGCAGGGAACAAGAATAGTAGCAGAAGCTTGCTATGGTAATTAAAACAAGCAATGATGTTGGTCTGCTCCAGGGTGGTGGCAGGAGAAATTAAACACAATAGATAAATTGGGGAGCTTTCTATGAGACAGGAACATCCAAATTTAATGATGTTTTGATGTTGGAGGTAAAGAGAGAGCAGAGTCAAAGGGGAAACTCAGGTTTTAGCTTGACTGTAATGTAGATTATCATTCTATCTACTGTACTTCCTTTTAAACATTCTATAATAATATAGGTATTGGGAAAATAGGGAAAATTTGCCTATCACCTCAACTAGCTTAACAGAAATACTAATATTCTTTCCACATTTTAACAGTATACTTACTTATAATTTTGCAAAGTGCAATGTCAGTAAACATACACATGTCTGTTTTTTTCCAATTTACATTATGCTATAAATACTTCTATGTAGCTTCATAGTATCTACAATTATTTAAACGAAAGCATATTATTTCACAGACTAGAAATGATAATTTTTTTTTTTTGTGAGGAAGACCAGCCCTGACCTAACATCCGTTGCTAATCTTACTCTTTTTTTGCTGAGGAAGACTGGCCCTGGGCTAACATCGTGCCCATCTTCCTCTACTTTATATGGGACGTCGCCACGGCGTGGCTGACAAGCAGTACGTCGGCGGGCGCCCGGGATCCGAACCCGCGAACCCCGGGCTGCCAAGCGCGGACTAAACCGCTGCACCACCGGGCGGCCCTAGAAATGATAATTTAATTTACTATTTCTCCATGCTGTGATTACTTCCAAAATCTAACCATTGTTACTAGCATTAAATGCTCATAAACATGAACTTTTCCTATTTTTGAATCATTTGTGCAGGATATATTTGAAGAAGCTGTAAACACATAAATATTACCAATCACTCTCTAAAAGTTTTACTAATAGGCAATTCTCTCAGAATATACCCGTGTACCAAGAGTACCACAATCTCAATGGAACTGAATCTTTTCTTAGAAACATATTCTGACTGAATATGCGTACATTTCAATTTTACTGTTATTTTAATTAGTATGTTTCATTTCTAACAAGATTAGTTGTTCAGCTAACTAAACACTTCCCTCACTGCTAAGCATTTATATTAAGACTTTTAATTCACATAGTTTGTTTTTCTTCAGCCAGTTGTATGGGCTTTTTTACATAATAAAATTATTAAGCATAATAAGTTCCTCTGAAAAACTTCCATAAGATTTCAAATAAAAAACACAGAAGCTGGAATGATAAGATTAAAGTCTGTGCCCTAGTTTCGGTATTTACTAATTAGATTAGAATCCTGGCTCTCTGGTTTATGAACTGTGCTTTTGAGCTGACTTGGATTTAATCCCTTACCTTCCCAATATTTCACAGTACTATTTTGGGAAGTTCAAGTAAATTAACATATGTGTAAAAGTTTTATGAACTGAAAAAATATACAAATTTTGGTGATGTTCTTGGAGCGTTTCAATTGGGCACTTGGGAGTGGGAGAGGCTGTGCAATTCTTGACATCATTGGAGCCATAACAGATAGTGGCAGTCTCTTCTGCTTATATGTCAGGTCAGTCTTACTTCCAGTGGAGAGAATAATCAGTGGGATATCGATGTGATTAAATAAATATACGTAGATGTATTTAATTTTAGTTGTCAACTTAGCCAACTGAAGAAACAGCATAAAAAATAAAATCATGATGCTTAGAAATTAGATTTGAATTCTCTGATGGGTGTGATACCCATCAGATTTTCATATGGTGTAATCTAACGGAGAGAGAAGAACCAACAAAATGTTTCCAGTGCTAAAACGTCCAGTATGTAAATGATATTTATTATCTTTGATGGAATTTTAATAATGAAAATTAACCATGCAGTAATTTTTATACCAGATTAATAACTTAATGATGACCAAATTGGACCTTAAATTATGTTTTTTTTAAAAAAAAACAATAATCTGAAAGATGGTGAAATTGGCAGTTGAAGACTCATGATTCCAGGTAATTCAGTAAGATAAATTATTAATTAAAAAATAAGATTTTCCAACTTAGTCGATGATAATATAACAATGATAACAAAATACTGTATTTTTACAGGGAAAAAGAAATGTCTCTTTACTAATATATACCTACAATACATGTGTTTATGTTCTTTCCTAATATCTGAAACATATTCAAGTTGCAGAAGATCATCTCAAATTAATTCACAGAGGGGTAGTCATTATTTCCTCTATTCTTAACAGTGATGGCTCACTTCTCCTAAGTATTTGCCAAACATAGATGCTGAATTCATCAAAACTGCACACTAAGAAATGGCTTTAGCTAAAGCACAGGAGAACACTTTTCTGATAGCTTTACTTCACTATACTTCCCTCATCTGAATTCCTTTTGATTCCTTTGCTCCTCCCTTACACAATGAATGATTCTCAACTTTGACGTGGCCAAGCAAATAGTTACAGTTACCTTTGCAATCTTAAAATTTTTCCAGTTACTGTTACAAATTTGCAAATCAAAAAACACTTGATGAAATATAAACCCTGGTCTTTTCACTCTTTAATTTTTTTCATTTAAATATAGACACTAGGTACACTTTGAGCAACTGTTCCCTCTAGTGTACTCATCTAAGCTATTTAAAGACTGTCTTTTTTGCTGTGATCTTGGAAAACTCACCTGACAAATTTAGACTAAATGCCACCTCTGCAGCAGTGACTTTAATGGTTTGCACCTGTACTGAGAATATCACATCCTTTTGGACCACCTAAAGCTTCATCTCTTTGTAAACTTTCCCATCCTCTAAAACTTTTCATGAGCGCTCATCTTTCTTAACCATGTGTTTCTGTCTCATTTGTGTATGCACAACTTGTGTGTGCTTCTATAATCTGCACTTGTGGTGGTACAAATTAAATAGCAAAACCCAAATCATAGGGTGTAACAGAGGAACTGTTTCTGCTCATTCTTAATTGCAAGCTTGAAATGGAAATAGTCAAACACATAATATATCATCTCCTTCAAGAAATCTGCTGTGAAGAGGACCTATTTCAGGTAACGATACTGCTCTTTACACAGGGATCTGGAACCTAGGTATCATCCTTCCCTTCTTCTCCCTGTCTTTTTATCCAAACTATTCCTTGGATCTCTTCCACCCTCTTGTCTTCTGCTACTGTTCTAGCTAAATTGCAATCACAGCTCATCAGCACTAGTGAAATTGACTTCTAACTTGTCACCCTGTCTTAATCTTGTCTACCTCGAATCCATATTACTCCCAAGCTGATATATTTTTTGGACTCTTTTCTTTTAAAATATTAAATACTTCAAGGTTACAGGAAACTAAAGACATTATTGTCATTACCCATGTACTCATCACTCAAGCATTTTGCTCTATGGTTTTAGGTTATTTGAAATCACGCTTATAAAGCACTTTTATGTCAGTATTGAAAGTGTTTTAATATGCTTATGAACAAGGTACTTTTATTATCCCTGTATTTGTCTGGTCAAGCTGCCATAACAAAATATCACAGACTGGGTAGCTTAACAACAGATATTCACTTTCTCACAGATTTGGAGTTTGGAAGTCTGAAATCAGGGTGCCTGCAGGGTCAGGTTCTGGTGAGAGCCCTCTTTCTGACTTGTTGGTGGATGCCTTCTAGCTATGCACTCACGTGACAGAGAGAGAGAGAGAGAAAGAGAGAGAGAGCACGCGATCTCCAAGTGCCATCATAATGGGAGTTAGGGTTTTAATATCTGAATTTTGAGGGGACACAATTGAGTATAGCAATCCCTATTTTTGAGAAAAAGGAAACTGAGGCACAGAGTACTTTAGGAGAAAGGAAATAGAAACAGAGAGGTTAAATAATTTGTCTAAGGATAATAAGTGGTAAAGCTGGGTCTTGAACCTAGGCAGTCTAGCTCCAAAGTTGACATTCTTAGCCACTATCCTATCACCTCTAATAGAAAAATAAAATATTACAAATATTACTGAAGCTAAAGACTTTCCTCTTTCTCCACAGGTAATCACTATTTTGAAAGTTGTGTATATTCTCCCACCTTTCTCAGTATATATATAATGATATGTAAATATAATATATAATGATAATATAAGTATATTATATATTATATATATACCTATACACACATACACATGTGTATATATATATACATATATACATATATAATATAGATGTACATATACACCAGTGTACATAATATATACATAAACACCTATACAGATACACCTATCTATAATATATAGTCTATATTTCTATAATATATGTATATAACATGTTTTAAAATATATATAGTTTTTAAAATTTCGTAAATGGAATCACATTGTACCTATTTTTCCAACCCTTTTTCTTACTTGACATTGTTTTTTGAGCCCTATTCTCATTGAAAACTGTGACCTCATTAACTTTACCAGTGTTTCTCATCCTCATCATTCTGTCATTTCCTCCTTACCCAGCTTAAATTCCATGACCCAGCATTGTAATCACCCTTTTAAATACGTGCTCCATCTCTTTGCCCTTCTTCTATTTCATCATGCTTGCCTGTAGTAACCACCAAACTGGTTCCATCCATCTCTCAACCTACTCTGTGTATATACTTGCACCGATGAACATGGCTAGAGAAGATCATACAACTGGTCTCACTTTATTATTATCTTAGTTTTATGTACAAATTGAAATACAATTTTAAATTCATGACCGGTAACCTCAAGTGGATGGTTATTCGTAGCTAACAATGGTGTTAGTGTTCCATATTCCAATCACTCTCCTGTGAAATTCTATGACTCTTTAATATCTTCCCCTCTCTTCTCAGTCCTCCATCATCCTAATTCTCAGCTGGTGATGTTGCTTCCTATTTCCCTGAGAAAATGAAAGCAATTATGAAGACAGGTTCCACGTACTCCTGTTATAACATCCGCCCACACACCTGCACCTGTGCCATGTACACTTCTCCACCTCCTCTCCCGTTAAATAATCAGCTGCCTGTGTTTCTACCGAAGGCAACTCCTTCCCACATATACTAGGTTTCAACTGAGGGCATTACTCTAGCAATTCTGCCTCTCTCTCCTGTCTCATACATTTCCTCTGTCTACTGAGTTATTTCTATCATACAAACATGCTATAATTTAAAAAAAATACAAACTTCTCTTGAGTCCACATTTCTCTTCATCCACTGCCCTATTAACTTCTTCCCTCTTTTAACAAAATGGTCTCTGATTCCTCTCATTTCACTGGCTCTTGAACTTACATCAACCCAGTCTTCACCCATAATACGGCTGCCAATTTCTACTCCTGTCAAGATCAGCAATGATCACTTAAAATTCAAAGGTTAATTCTCAGTCCTCTGCTTCCTTAACCTATTACAGCTTCCACACATTGATCACTCTCCTTGCATCGTCCTAGTTATGCAGGGTGGTTGATGATTTTCACATGTTTTACGTCAATCAAATTGCTTCTTTTGTATATTATGTGTTCGTATGTTTGGTCTTCATTTTTACTGACTTGTTAATTTTTTTTAAAGTTTATACAAGATTTTGAAAAACATAGATTGAAAATAAAATTCTCCAGCCAATTCTTCCTTTTTTAAAAAACATTTTTGTTGGTGTCTTTTTGCTTTATTTTGCTTTAAATATTATATTTTGAGATATTAAAAATTGTCAGTCTTATCCTTTGTGATTTATGTTTTTTTAAACTGCCTTGTTTAAGTAACCCTTTACTTCTCAGACGTCCTAAATTCATTCCCTATATCTTTTCTTAAAAATTATACAATTTTATGAGAAAGAGATGTAAAATATTTATGAAATAAAAAATAAATTTTCTCAACATAATTTATGGAAAAATTCAAACTTTTGCTGTTGATTTGTAATGCAACTTATAACAGATATGAAGCTCATACAGGTAGTAGGTCTGTTGTTGAGTTTTTAGTCTTGTTCCATGTTTCTCTCCCTGTGCCAATAACCCATTTTGTTTGTATTACTATAGTTTTATAATAAGAATTGATATCTGGTGAAGCAATGTCAAAAATATCTTTGCAATTCTAGGACACTTGCTCTTTCGTATATATTTTAGAAATATATTACAGTTTACATAAACACCCTGGTGAGAATTTTCATTGAAATTGATTAAATTGAATTACATTTTTAATTATCTAGGTATCTTTATTATTTTGAGTTCTCTAACTGTTATTATACGCTAATGTACTCGTTCTAGTCTTCTTTTATGGACTCAAATACATTTTTTAGAATTTCTCCCTGTATATCTTACACGTCTTTTATTAGATTTATTTTTTTTGTGCTTTATAGCCTATAAATTTTGTAAATACATCTCTGCATGTTACTAGTGTATAGGAAGCTTACTGATTTTTTTGTTGTGGTCTTGTTTCAGCAATCTTGGTGGACTCTTATTTGTATACTTTTTAGATGTTCCTGTATTCTCTTGCATTCACTATGTATGCAATTATATTGTCTGAAAATAATACTTTACTTCTTTTTCTTTTTATTCTACTTTCTCATTTCTTTTACTTGACTAATTATGTTACCATTCATATATTCCATTATATATGCCATTCTTATATTCCTAGAATAAAAATTTCAATATCATTGTTTTTAAAAACTGTTATATTCAATTTATTATATTTTATTTAGTATTTTTGAAGCTATATTATTAAGGAAAATAGCTGAAATTTTTTTTGTTGCAGGACGTTGCATATTATCTTTACCTAGAGGCCAAACTTAACTTCCCAGTATTAATTTAAACCTAGTATTTGTCTTTGATAAGTCAACACATATATCTTTTTTTTTTTTTTTTGTGAGGAAGACCAGCCCTGAGCTAACATCCGTTGCTAATCTTACTCTTTTTTTGCTGAGGAAGACTGGCCCTGGGCTAACATCGTGCCCATCTTCCTCTACTTTATATGGGACGTCGCCACGGCGTGGCTGACAAGCAGTACGTCGGCGGGCGCCCGGGATCCGAACCCGCGAACACCGGGCTGCCAAGCACGGACTAAACCGCTGCACCACCGGGCGGCCCCAACACATATATCTTCTTAAATACAAACTAGATAATTCTTTGATCACTCCTGTGGCAGAGACAATTAACTGACACCTGATATCCATTCTGTCTCCTTGTATGGTAATAAGTATGGATTCTACTGATATATATACACATACATATATATATACACACACACATATATACATATACATACATATATTCACACATATATATCTAGTATACATATATGCTAGAGTATAAATAAATAGATCTATTTATTAGCTGAGCCATGTGGAATAAAGGCTGTATTTTTCCGACTCTCTTGTAGCTAGGTGTGCCCGTGCAACTAAATGCTGGCCAGTTGAATGTAAGTAGAAATGATGTATCCGACTTCCAAGAAGTGTAGATGTGTACCTTGCCTCATCACCCTTCTTTCTCCCTGTACTTTGGAAAAAAACTAAATGCTTGGAGCTTTAACAGTCATCTTATCTATTTGTTCTATCATTTCTTGAAAGCAGTGTTAAAATTCCCAGCTTGTTGGATTTGATCATTTCGCCCTCTGGTTCCATCAGTTTTGGGTTTATGTATGTAAAATTTTGTTATAGACGCATACATATTCAGGATCATTGTGATGTGATGAGTTGACATTTATCATTATGTGGTTAAATGGAAGTTGCAAGTTGATATAATGGCATTTAACATTAAGAACCAACCCTCTATGTCTGGTAATAGTCCTTGTTTTGAAGTCTACTTGGTCTGATATTAATATAGCTCTAGTGCCTTTCATATGCTTAGTATTTGCATGGTACATCATTTTCCATCTTTGTACTTTCAACTAATATATATCTTTATATTTAATACACGTCTCTTATAAACAACATATATTTGGGTCTTGATTTTTGTCTATCATGATCACGTCTGTCATTTCATTCAGTCTAATTATTAACATGTTTGGGTTTTAGTCTATAATATTTCTACTTGTCTCTTCTTTGTTCTTTTCTTTTTCTGTGTTCTTCAGAATTAATAAATTTTTTTTTAGGATTTCACTTTTTTTGTCTTCTCTATTGGCTTTTTAGCTCTGTCTCATTGTGTGTGTGTGTGTGTTTGGTGTAGTACATTTCTCAGTTTGATTGGGTCAGGCTGCTCTCCCTGGCAGAATTCATCCAGGTAGTACTCAGGGATCCAGGATCTTTCTGTTTTATGACATTACCATTTTTAACATAGGATCATGCAGGGCATCTTATGGCCTGGCTTGGAGGTGGAAAACATCACCTTCTCCCATATTCCCTTGTCAAAGCCCAGTCACATGTCCCAGTGTAACTGAATGGGAGGTTAAGAAAGGTTAAGTGGAACATAGATAAGGTAGGGAAGAAAGGAAGAAAATATACCAGTTGGACGAAATAGCATGAACAATGAGCAGTAGGGAACAATGTGGTGTGGACTGAGCAGATAGATTATTTTAGACAATAGTGGTACCTGCTGCTGAGTTGGTAGGATGTATCCATATGATAGAGGTTTCGAAATTTAGCCAGAAATGCTGAGATTTAGCTGTCCCTTTGGAAATCTGGTGGCTTACATAGTTTACAGCTATCCACTCTCTCACCTGTAACAGGATTATCTGCACATGCTGTCAAATGTGACTGACCATGACTTTCAAGAGGTGGAATATACTTCCCTGCTCTATTCTTGGCCCTGGCACGTGGCTTTCTTTAGCCAATGTAATCTGAGCAATCATAACAAATGCTACATCCACATAGAAGTTTAAATTTGATTATATGGCCAAGTTAGGCCTCTTGAGGCTCTAACGTCTGTCATGAGTAAAGCGTGCCCTCAATAGGCCCTGATTCTTTATTCTGGTCCTGGAATGAGGAGCCATTAGCAGAATCACAACCAATATTCAGATTACATGCAGTGAGAGTGAGAAATAAGTACTAACTTATATAGCAAAACAGAATTAGAAATGGGGTAGTATAGTAATTTAGTACATGGGCTTCAAAAACAGATAAATGTGAATATAACCATTCTGTTCTCCCACCTACCATCCAGGTAAATCGCATCCTTAGTTTTTGTACATATAAAATAGGAATAATAACCTATATTCCATAGAACTTAAGTGAAATATACAATAAGTGTATGCACAGTGCCTAGTACTTAAAATGTGTTTAAAAGATTTCACTGTTAATATAGGAACATTATTGCTATGTATTCCAAACCAAGTTCTTGAGCCATGCTGTATGCCTGGGCCTGAAGGACGCAATGTGGCCTGACAGAAAGGTTTCAGGTGTTAGCATCCCACAGATTGTAGGTGACAATTCTAGTTTTGGTCCTTAGCAACTCTGACCTCTGTTTGCAAATCGTTTAAGCTTTAGTCCCCTTGCCTACAAAATAGAGGAAAATCATACCTACCTCACGTAACTATAAGACATAAATGTGATCACATGTACAAAGCATCTATTTAATTCAGGACATGGAATATAGTAGATACTCCAAAGTACATGTGCCCTTATGAAGAAGGTTGCAGAGGAGTGAAGTACAGAAACCGAAACACCTGATGAGAGTCATTTAATCACCTTGGGATGCAGAGATTTCAACTGGAAAATTGGGATGCTACTTCAGAAGCGTTTTATGTGTTGACTAATTTACGATCAGGAGACACTTTAAAACACCAAGCATCCAGCTTCATAATAGCATATTAATAGCGATAAAAACTAGCATGCCATGCAAATTCTAAATCTAAAACATTCTGTGTAAACTCCTTTGGCAGATTCATTTGGCGCTAATAGAACCATTCATTTTCTATCTTAAGATGCAGTTCAGTGTTACTCTGGGTTATCACATAGCTATTTTATTCTACTCCAGGGGTAGATGAAATGATCTCTCTGTGTGGTTACTATATATTCCTTAGTTAAACTGGTTGTCATGGAGAGGCTTAATTAGCTCTGTAAAATCAACTGTAAAACATTTTGACGATCTCCAGATAGATTTCCAGGAATATTAACTTCCATCATGATTTTTGCATTTAACATATTTATTTATTAAAGGTATATGCCTTCTATCTTTTTTTTTTCCAATTCTGTTTTTAACCACCTAAGAATGAAGGTGAGGATGGGTGTCTCTTAAAAAAATATTACTAAGGTCATTATGTTTAGTTTTATTATTTATTATTTTTGTTTGTTTTATTACTTGAATGCATATATGTTTTCTTACAGAAAAGAGATGAACTTGTTACAATAAACTAAAGGTGGAAGAGATTATTCAAGGATGAAGAAGAGTGTGAAATAATAAGCACCCAATTGTTAGCAAACCTGCAAAGGCTGGGAGTGAGGGCGTTGTGGACAGAGGAGTCAGGGCAGGGAAAGGAGGAGGCAACAACAACAAAAGCAAAATCTGCATAAAAAGAGAAAACTCTGAATGTGGAATATGGCAGCCTATATGCAAAATGAAATATATGTTTATACATCAGTATAAACAAATTAGAAAATGTTTCGCATTTATTCATCTGTAGTGTTCAAAGAAATTGGAAACAAATGTATATGGCATAATTCCATTTAAATAAAAACAAAACAATTCATAATATCTTTTTTGTATGAGTATATATGCTTGCATACATCTTTATGAGCTAGGGAAAACGCACACCATCCTGCTAAAGTTGCTTTCGGTGTCTGTGTGGGTGAGCGAAGACTGAGGGCAAATAGAGGGGAGATGACAAGCTTTGTGTTTTTCATGCTTTTGTTGTGTTGCTTTATTTGTTACAAGTAGATGCCTATTAAACTTGTAGTTTGAAAAAAACATCAAATAACATATTTAAACTATTCCAGTATTTGCCTTCTTAATAAAGCCTTCTACTCATCTCAGAACCCTTTTCAGTAACCATCCTATTCTTTAATTTTCTGCACAGCCAAAATTCTCAATGTTTCTGTACATGCTGCCTCCATCTGTTCCCCTCCCTTTCACTCTTTGCTCCTTCCCAAGTGCTTCTGCTCTCACGTTTGTAAAGTGCTTCCTCCTAATGTCACCAATAATTACCTTGTGCTGAACCCAGCAGACTTTTTTTCAGGCCTCATTTGATATCATTTAGAACAGCTGACCATTCCTATCTTCTTAGAACGTTCTCTTCTCCTGGCTTCTATGGCTCCAGACAATCATTTTCTTTGTCTTTTTTTCACCTGTCCCTTAGCTGACTCTTCTTACAATCTCTTCTTCTCCCAGTTGACCTCTAATTTTGGTGTTGCTCTGGGGTTCAGTTCTGGTCCTACGTTTTTTTATTGTATGTTCCCTCCCTAGAAAATCTCATCCACACTTTAAATAGCATCCATATTCCAGGGATTCCTGAATTTAGATCTCCAGTCCAGATCACTTCTCTGCCTTTCAAGCATATCTATACAGATGGGTGTTTGACCCAACTATCTACCCAGGTGACTCTCATGCCAGAAACCTGGGATCATCTTTGCTATTTCTTTTTTACTTATTCCTCTTATCAATCATCATCAAAATGAATAGTCTTCAATAAACATAAAAGGCCATGCTATTATTGAAAAATAGCTAAAATAATTATAATGATTATATGGTGAGAATAATTCTATAAACATTCCCTGTATTATTACATTTATTCTTTTTAACAATGCAATGAAATAGGCATGGATATCACCCCAATTCTACAAATGAGAAAATGAAGTCTTTAGAAAGGTTAAGGAAGGTGACCAAGGTCAGAACCCTTATTCTTTATTATAATTCTATTTTCCACCTCTCTTCAGTGATTTTCTGCTATATGTGGGAAAAATTCAAAACTCATTAACTTGGGAAGGCCCTGTATAATCTGGTCCCTCTCTATATGTCTTGCCTCTTCTATAATCAGTATGTTCTAGGCCTAGTCTCGGCAATTCAGTTATTTGAAAACCCAGGCTGTGTCCTCCAAGGGTATTTGTTTACATGATGTTCTTTGCCTAGAACACTTTTCTTACACTCTTCATCTGGCTAATTTAAATACATTCTTTACATCTGAACTTTAATGTCACCTTAAGCTAGACGACCTCTGCCCCACTAATGTAAATTAGATATCTCTTACGGTTCTTTAACTGAGTACACACCTGTACTATGTGTCTTTTAAGGGTACGTTTTATATATTTTTTGTCTGTTTCATTTTTCAGATGTAATCTCAACAAGAACAGAAACTCTCTTTTTTCATCTTTGCATTCCCAAGATCAAACACAGTCCTTGGTCTGTCTGCCAGCTCATGGTCACCTCACAGATTAAACTGTGTGTCTGAAAGAATATCCTAGAATGGTCAAAGCAGAATTCTCTTGGAGCATTTCTTCCCCTTCTGTGATACTGATTTGTACACTTGAGTGTATATGGTTTCATTCATGGAAAGTATGTCATATAGGCCCCTTTTTTATGGTCAGTTCATAACAAAGCACGGTTTGCCATGGATGCTTATTTATAAAATAGGAACTACACAGAAAAGGAAATAATCAACAGAGTGAAGAGACAACCTACGGATTGGAAGAAAAATATTTGCAAACCATGTATCTGATAAGGGGTTAATACTCAAAATATATAAAGAATTCAAATACTCAATAACAAAAAAACCCCACAGCCCAACAATAACCAAATAACCCAATTAAAAAATGGGCAAAGAACCTGAATAGACATTTCTCAAAAAATAGACATTTTGTATTCATTCATACCAATAGCCAACAGGTACATGAAAAGGTGCTCAATGTCACTAGTCATCAAAGAAATGCAAATCAAAACCACAGTGAGTGAGTTAGCACCTCATACCTGTTAGAATGATTATTATCAAAAAGACAAAAGATAACAAGTGTTGGTGAGGATGTGGAGAAAAGGAAACCCTTGTGCACTGTTGGTGGGAATGCAACTTGGCACAGCTACTATGGAAAACAGTATGGAGGTTTCTCAAAAAATTAAAAATAGAACCACCATATGATCCAGCAATCCCACTTCTGGGTATATATCCAAAGGAAATGAAATCAGTAGCTTGAAGAGATATCTGCACTCTCATGTTTGTTGCAGCATTATTCACAACAGCCAAGATATGGAAACAGTATAAGTGTCCATTAATGGATGAATGGATAAAGAAATATAAAATGGAATATTATTCATCCATAAAAAGAAAAAATTCTACCATTGGTGACAACATGGATGAACCTGGAGGACCATATGCTAATTGAAATAAGCCAGGCATAGAAAGACAAATACTACATGATCTCACTTATATGTGAAATCTAGAAAAGTGGAACTCACAAAAGCAGAGACTAAAATGGTAGTTCCCAGGGACTAGGGCGTGGGAAAAATGGGGAAATGTTGGCCACAGGATACAAAGTTTCAGTTACTCAGGAGATCTAATGTACAGCATGGTGACTATAGTTAATAATATTGTATTATATACTTGAAATTTGCTGAGAGTAGATTTTTAAGAGTTCTCACCACCAAAAAAAGTCAAATAACTATGAGGTGATGGATATGTTAATTAGCTTGATTGTGGTAATCATTTCAAAATGTACACATATATCAAAACATCATATTGTACACCTAAAATATATACAATTTTTATTTGTCAATTGTACTCCAATAAAGCTGGAAAAAAATAAAATGGGGACAACACTGGTTCTCGAACAAGATTATTCAATGGATTGAATAAGTTGGTCATTATAAAGCTCATTTCCTCATCTTTGCAATTTGTGGTATTTATTCACTATTTTCCTGAGGGCCTTAATGTCTTTCTGCATGAAATCGTGGAAAGGAACCCAGGATTTAAAATGGGAATCATGGTTGCCCTTCTTACCAGATATGTAATCTTGACTAAATCATTCTCCTTTCTGATTTCTGTTTGTTCTCTTCTTCAGAATGCCTGTAACAGTAACATATAACTCTCCAGGCTTAAGGACCAAATGAGACATTGTATGTCGAAGTGCTTCAGGAAAATCACAGGATAGTAGAGGTTATTATTTACCAATATATACCTTTAGGAAAAAGAATTATGAAGTCATTTGCATACAACATAAATGATTGAGAAACTTTAAGGAATTGTCTTTTCCATGGGTGCTTGTATTTTAGTAGTAATCAAAACCAATTTTCATTCTATAGAACACTATGTTTAAGGGTTGCTAATATTGTTAACATATATTATTTGACAACAAAATTCCAAAGTCAAATATACTTTAACAAGTTCTGGCAAAATACCACATGCCCATAATTGTGCTTATTCTGAATATACAAAGATGAACAAAAAAATCATGGACATTAGTCTTATAGACCTTACATTCTCACAGAGGAGACAAAAGATAAACCAATAAACAAACAAGATAATTGTAGCTTGTGATAAGAGCTAATAAATAAGATGCCATGAGAGCAAATTATCAGGGACAAGGGGAGAACTTCAGATAGGGTGGTCAGAAAGAGGCCTCTGAGATGATATCTGAGCAAACACTTACAGGCCACAAAGCAAGCAGTCATGTGTAAAACCCTGTGAAGCTTGTTTCAGGTGGAGGGAACAGCAGGTGCAAGCAAAAGCAATCTGAGAGAGAAAGAGCCTGCATGTTCTAGGAGCATTGGATGACAGTCTGGCTGAAGCATGATCAACCAATGTGAGGAGGAAAAGAGTTGGGGCATCAGGGTTAGGCAGGGCCAGAGTCTATTCTAAACTTAGAAAGTACTACTAACGTATTAAATTTTATTAAACAATACAATGGAAACAACTATATGGACGAATCATAAAAACATTGTGCTGAAAAAAAGCACCTTACACAAAAGAATATGCACTATTATGAAGTGCTAGAATAGGCAAATAAAGAAAAAAAGACACACACAACAAATAGAAAAAAATCAGATCAGTGGTTAACTCTGGTTGGGTAGTCATGGGCTTTTAGAGGGGGGCATGAAGGGGACTCTTCAGAGGGATGTTCTGTGTCTTGATAGAGGATTGGGTTGTAGAGGTGAATGCATGTCTAAGTCATTAAATGCACACTTAAGATCTGATCATTTCGTTATATGTAAAATTTACCTCGAAAGAGAGAAAAATCATAAACAAATGTTGAACTCTTATTGATAAGCATGCTGAAGTAGTTGAGGGGACATATATGGCTACCTGCAACTTACTTTGAAATATAAAAGAAGAAAAAAGGCCACAGAATGATGGGTGAATTAAGGGATGGCTAAATATTTAATAAAGCAAGTATAGTAAAATGTTACTTGTAGAATCTAGATGGTAGTTATATGGGAGTTCTCTGTAAAATCATTTCAACTTTTCTGCATATTTAACATTTGTCATTAGAAATCTTGGGAAGGAGGAGGCATGCAGAATACAGTGGAAATCCATCGAAGGTAAAGGTTTCTAGACTGGAGGACTTTCAATGCTCTTTATAAATAACTGAATTCTGAGGCTCCCATAGAGGATAGAGGCACAGTCACCCAGTTACTATGTGTTGAGTGTTTGCCATGTATCAGTATCTGATAGGCACTGGGAAGGACAGTGGTGAGCAAAGCAGCCATTGTCTCTGTTATCAAGGAGCCTCACATATATTGAATAAGTATTTGTAGAAGAGATGGGCACAGGCCGGCCCGGGTGTGTAGCAGTTAAGTTTGCTCGCTTTGCTTAGACAGCCCGGGGTTCGCAGGTTTGGATCCCGGGCGTGGACCAGCAGACTGCTTGTCAGCCATGCCGTGGCGGCGTCCCATATAAAGTAGAGAAAGATGGGCACGGATATTAGCCCAGGGCCAATCTTCCTCAGCAAAAAAGAGGAGGATTGGCAATGGATGTTAGCTCAGGGCTGGTCTTCCTCACACACACACACACACACACAAAAGAGATGAGCATGCTTATGGACAAGTATAGGGTGATATTTATTATGGCATGGAACACTTCACAAATTTATTGACCGTGTTACATTATGGGACACACTGGGATACAGGAATAGTGTTCTGATTGTGGTAATGTAAGTAGCCAACAGCCCTATGGGAGAAGTGATGATTTGCTCTGCCCATGCCTATGTGCCATACATCCCTTTTGGGATATTTCTTTATTTCTCCAAAGTTCCAATCAACTAATATCTTCAAAAAAATGAATCCCCAAAGGTTGTAAACTAAGTACCAATAAAGGTTATTCAGATCAAGACAGACGTAGGTGAAGTGGAAAGCAGTCTGTCTGAAAGAGAAACTGGTGAAGGTTAACAAATGTTAATGGCAGAGCTGCTTGTGAAGGTTATCTCACTGCCTACAGATGAAAAGCGAGACTGAGAATCTGAGAACCTGAAATTATACCTTGTATTACATGTCAGAGAATTTCAAATTTATGATTATAGGAATTAGATATTGTTGGGAAAGCCCAAATCCTTGAAATTTATATCTAGAATATTCTACCTTATAAACATTTGGCATTAATATGAGGGAAGCTGGTGAAAAGGCAGCTGTTCAGCCTTACTTAATCAGAGATGTATATACATTTTTCACATAAATTTTTCTAATATGTATTAAATTTTGGGACTTAAAATCCTAAACCTCAGTTACCTCATCAGAAAACTTAGGTTAATATTGTTTCATCTCCCAAAGGTGACTTGAATATCAAATTAATGAACACATATGAGTAATCACTAACTGCCCTCAAAATAAGATATTATTTTCTATAAAATGTGTTGAGTCTATAGATGTCTTGCTGATTAAGCGTCTTAAAAACTATTTTGAATTTCTGCCTGTTTACCACCATTTGTAAAGTTTCACCTGTCCTTTTCACCTCCTCAAAAGGAAGTAAAATTTTACCTATCTAATGAAGAGGAGAAAAGGACAGGTAGAAGCTTTACAAATGGTGGTTAAGTTACTTCCTTTTCACATTCAATAAGAACTATTACTATGTACTACATCAGTGCATACCTGTGTCATTGTGGGTGAAATTCCCTTTGAACTATGTTTCTATCCCTTGCCCAGAAGTTACTTTATGTCTTCCAAGCTCTTTATGACCTCCCCCAGTTACATATGAGCACCTACCAACAGGGGGAATAAAGCACTACCAGCTCACTTGCAGGTCTGAGAACGTAGCATCCTGTAGATACCATGATATGGTTATGGGAGGGAGAGAGGGGATTTAAGAATTGCCTCGGGCTCTTCAGTAGAGACCTGAGATCCTGTTGTCTTTAACAGGAGTCAGTCTCCAGCTAGAGAATGGCGTTCATTCATACACTTATTCATTCAGTTATTCATTCCTTCAACAACTGTTAGAAGATGCCTCCTGAATGCCAGACACTGTGATATAGGCTATGGATATGAAGACACATTTGTAGAATCCACTGCAAACACTTTGAAAAACATAGCTCAGATTTAATTCTTGCCCTGAAAAAAATATATCATTGAGAGATAAAAAATGGATAGATGAGCATGGAGATAATATATTTATTGCTATTAATGTAGATAATAGTACAGAGTGATGGATTTTTGTCCTCCGCCATTTGGTCTCGAGGCACACTCATGCCCTCATATGTGTAATGTTCAATAACAAACACCGAATAAAAATAAGTGAATAAAAAATCCATTAAGCATGCATTTTCTACTGTGCATCACTTACTGTGTCAGATTCTGTGAATACATAGATGAATAAAACATAGCCCTTGTCATCAATGAGATCGTGAGTTGACAGAGGAGTAAGACATATGCTAATATTTTTAATGCAAGATTTTCAAGGCTTATAGAGATTTATGCTAGTTACAATGTTGGACAAATGAGGATGAACCACGTTGGGGTGTGGATGGTCAGGAAAGGTTTTGCTTAGAAGGCCACACTCTAACTAGATCTTGAAGAATGGTGATGATCGTGATGATAGTAGCATGAGAACTTACTATTTGCCTGGAACAGCTCCAAATGCTTTGCCAGAAATAAATAATTTAATCTTCATATAACCCTATGAGGTAGGTACTATTTATAATTCTATTCTATAGAGAGGAAACTGAGGCAAAGAGAGATTAAGTAACTTGACCAAAGACACACAGGAAGTGCGGGAGCCAGGATAACAACTCAAGTAGATAGCGTCCAGACCCAAGCAGAGGAATGGCACAATGAAGATGTCATTTAGAGTTTGGGGGGCAAATAAACATACCTATGGTGACCAGGCTGGAAACCTAAATGAGAGAAGCAGGGGAGTTGTGAGTGTGGTTAACCAGATAGCACACGCCCAGTCTGAACTGGCTAAGTTACCCATGCTCACTGATTGTTGCCAAGGGACCATGAACACCTAGTGTTGCCAGTGGTCAGATTTGGTTTTTACGCAAAATCTCAGTTTTTAAGTTTAAGGTTAGCAACTAATTCTATTATTTCAAAGATACTCTGGATACCAAAGTATTTCTGTCTCTGGAATCAAGCCTGTTTGTGGTCTCTTAATTTAGAGGATGGGCTGAAGGAAAAACGAACTCTTATACCTAACCATGAGGAAATCAGGCCTGAAAGCTGGTGAGGTCTATCTCCCAGGCCACAGGCACAGTGTCATCATGCAGTTTCTCTGCAGGGAAATTGCCTTCGCATACAGAGTGGTCTCTTCATTCACCCTAGAATACACAGACTTTTCCCATCGGTGCTGTTTCTCATCTCATAAATCATTTAGTATCTTTTCACTCATACTGCTCTTATCATTCACTCCCTCATATTGTCGATTCTTGTATCTCCTTCATTCTAAGACACAGTTTGTCAAGCTACAATTCAGGACAGGGTATGCATTAGAATTAGTATGCTCAGCTAAAATAATTAGTTGTTTGTTTTCCTCCAGTGTAAAGTTGTTATTAAATTGACTGTCCATCTTACATGCAATGACTTCTTAGAACAGAGGAATTGCAGTATCTTTTCAGATGTATAGGTTTTATTCCCATGGAGATTATGCCTTGTATTTGATTATAGCTGCTACAGCATCTGGACCATTCATACTCAGTGTACACTTATTATTTTGAATTTTGAATGTGGAAGTCAAAATTTCTGGCAAAACAGATTATTTTTATTTCTGTTACATTAAGTGGATAAAACATTCTACTTATAGGAAGTATGAGCTTCACTCCATAGATAGGAATAAGAAAGTCACAGGTTTTGAATTTCTTCAAGTAAAATTTATATTTTTTTCTGAATTCTCGTTCCCCTGGGCTGGAAGCACTTTCAACCACAAGCCCTAATGGAGGTCCTTCCCTTCCCTCAGGGTTGAATGAAGGTTCTCAGCATCCTACATCTTCCAGAACACTGCCCACTGCTCACATTTTTGCAGCCCAAGTCCAAAATATAGGGGGTCAAGTGATTCTGAGGTAAGTTTGAAGATGGAGTCATTAACAAAGCAAGCCCCCAGGATTTAAGTCTCACAGGGACACCACACAGCTGTTTCCTTCAGAGATTCCCCCCACTTTCTTAGAGTCCTGTATGGAAACAGTTAAGAGACTTCCTCAGACCAGGCTCCTCCAGGCTCCCCTGTCAGGAACATCTGCTTTAGCTCTCCTCCACACTTTTGGTAGATCTGGGCAGAATCTACTGGACTCCTCTCTGGGAACCTATTTTAAAAATAAAGAGAAACCTCTGGTTTGGTCAAGTTTAAAAAAAATGGAATTTAGAGAAGATAAAGTTCTAGGTATAGATGAAAGCAGATGGCAAATATCTACAGCTTTATTTATTAAACCAATAGAAATGTATTAAGGACCTACTCTTTGCCAAGCACAGTTCTAGATATCCGTTACAGTAGTAAATTAAACAATGTTTCTGCTGGCATGGAACTTGTATTTTACAGTGAAGAGAATAAATAAGAAAATTCATTTATTTATTCCTGTATTCAATTAATAAGTGCTTTGAGGAAAAGTAACAGAAAATAAAGGAAGAGAGAGCAATGGAAGCAAAATATAGATTGTAACATCAGTGGACATCTGAAGAGAGTGCATTGCATGGAAACCTGAATAAAATTATGGAGGAAGAGATGTAAATATGTGGAAGAAAAACATCATTCCAGGCCAATGGAAAAAGCAAGTGACAAGGTACTGAGCTTGGTGTCCCCGGGCAGCAGCAAGGAAGTCATTGCAGCTGAAGAGAGTATGGAAAGCAGGGGGATTGCAGAGTTAATTAGGGGCCTGATCGTGGGGAGACTTGTAAGTCAGAGGTAGAACTTTGAATGTATTCTAAGTGGGGTGAGAAGCCTTGGAGAATACTAAGTTAAAAATTGTTGCTTTAGTTGTTTGTATGCAGAAATGACTAAAGATGGCCAAGAACATAAAGGCTTATTAGGCTACTGCAGTATCTTAGTCATTAAATAATGTAGCTTGGACCAGGAAGGGGAGACAATGAGGTGATGTTCATTGTGTAGTGTGGCTCTATTTTCATTTCTTTTGCTGGTCATTTAGGGAATAAAGGTAAATGTGTTTTCATTCCACTATCTCTACCCAGAGTCCATTATTATGAATTATCACAAAGACCACGAAAAGGTGGAATTCTTCCTATTTTACAGAGGTGAAAATTAAGCTCAGAGAATTTAAGTAGCTGTTTTATATTCTCAAGGTTGATAATTGGTGGAGTCAGGATTCTTATCCAGTTCAGGGTGACTCCAAATCTGTGGCTCTTCCTGCTACATGCTGCTGCTTCAGTTATCACCCTTGTTTACAGTGGACCAAATGCAAATATATTGTCTACCTGCCAGCAATGGTTAGTGGCTTATCACAGGCCCACATGTCCTGTACACACATCCTATTGACTTTGTCTTCTCACCCCTACAAGCAGACAAGTCTGCAAATCTCCACTTTCCAATTAGTCAAGTTAATGAAGCTCTTTAAAGAAATCCATAAAGCCTGCCTCCATGGTCCTGACATTTAGTAACTTCTGGATAATGGTCTCTGGGCCCCTTCGCCATTAAAATATTGTACTGTGAGTTCTGAAGTGCTGACTCTTACACCATTAGAATGGAGTGAGGAGGGTTTTCCTTTGAGCCTTCCCAAACCCCAGGATAAATACATAAATGGAACTTTTAATAGTTAAGACCACTGAGAGCCTATCCTTAATGTGGCTGCCTCCTGTCAGGAAATCTATAGCAGAGCAGCCGGAGGCAGGGACAAAGGGGAAAGAGAATGAGCCTGTAGTCAGGTTTTATGATAGACAACATGAGGCCCACAAGTTAAAAGATGCTGTAATATAGTAAAAAGAACATAGGCCATGAGCTGGACTCCTCAAAACCCAGGGCCATGTCACCTCTTGGTGCCTCAGTTTTCTCAGTGTAATAAGAATAATAATGCTTTCTTAATTCAGTCTTTTGGTGAAGATTCAAATGAGAGCAAGAGTGGGGACATATCACCCATATGGAAGGAATTAAATAAAAAATGGACACTGTGATGTTCACATCCAATTTGGATAGTATGGATAGTCAAGTTGAGTCACACGTTTCTAATATCTTCTCCACAATTTGCAGGTGTATTTCTGTTCCCTTAGTCAACAGCCTCCTCCATCACATGCCTTCCTCAAATGTACAACTTACTGGAAACTTGCTTTGACTTTTCAATGTAATCACTCACTTGATCACTTATTTGCATTTATCTGTCCGGTTTGCACTGTGTTCATCTAAATCTAATTAAATAGTGTATTAAACATAAACTATCCTCAGGAATATTGCGACTACGTGTATATTTTGCTTTCTCCTACTAAATCAGAAGCTATGACAAGTCAATGAATATGTCACCTCTTGCCATTTATTAACTATGCTGATCTACATATTTTCATTTATGTCTTCATCTTATTATTGATTGGTACTCTACCATGTGCCAGATACTGGGTTAAGGGCTGGGGCAGAAAGAAAACATGATTCTGGATTGACATGTTATTGAGGGGAAAAGCGACTCTTAAATCCCTTCTGTATTCCACATCCTGTGGTTCTATGTCCTACAGTGTGATTAGAGATAAAAGGTATCCCTTCCCTCAAGGAGCATTCCCCCTATAGAATAAAGGCAAAGAAATAAATTAACATTTAAAATGTAATGTGATTTGTTTGAGGTTGGAGGTGGTCTTTGAAGATTGATGGGCACAGAGGAAAAGTTTCTGTGTGTGTTGGTTTCTGGGAGTAAATCACCTTGAGCTAAATTTGCTAAGCAGCAGTGTTGAGACATCTAGTCAATGTTCCCGGCTGACTACAGCTGTTATCCCTCCTTGTACCTTCACTGATACTGGCATTTAATCCCTTCTGCACTTAGCAATTGTTGAATAGCATCTATGGCTTTTAGAAGTCTACACCAGAAAGTGAATTTCTTTACCTATTTCTTGCCACTATACAGTAGCGCAAAGATGTAGCTCAGGCTACACAAGCTTCTAACCCAGCACTTTGTCATTTCTGGTGGCCTATGTGACTCCAAAAATGTCACGCTCTCTCTTGCTCAAATGATGAGAACTTACTCCTCACTTTTTCCATCTGGTTAAGTATTACTTATACATCAAGAGTCAGACAGAGGGGAAACTTTCTTCATGTCCCAGGGAAGAGGACATAGCTACGTTGGTATATGTCCTCAGAGCTATGAACAGACATTGAACTTAATTATCTTTATGCCACTAAACTAGGAGTACTCGAGAGCAGAAATAATGTCTAATTCATCTTTGATCCTTCTCACTATCACCTAGCCCAGTCCTTGGTCCATAGATGGCACTCAATAATTATGTGTGTCATGAAGACAAGTCTGCCACCAGTCATTCCCATAGAAAATTGACATTAATATTCTACCAAAGAGCATCATTTTCCTGGTTAAAAGTAATCCGTATTCTCAAGCCATTATGAACTACATGATTTGATCCCAAACTACTTCTGTGGTTTCATTTCCTATCTTTCTTCCTCTCATTCACTGCTTTCCACCAACCTCATGAAGTAAGGACAGATATTTTTCCCATTTTATAAAGAAAGAAACTAAACCTCAAAAAAGTCATTTATTTGCGGTGTTTATCCCTCTGGGCAGCAACAGAACAAAGACTTGTGTCTAATTTTCTACTTCTCAGTCCAGTGCACTTTCCACTGCTCTGTACTTACCCTTGACTCTTGCCTCATCTGTTCAAAACCTGTGCAGCGTTTTCAAGTTAGTTAAGATACCTCTTAAATAATGAAGTCTCATAAAAGCACTCTAATCCACAGAAACGATTCTAAAGCAAGTAACAATCATCTACATTACTGGAAATCACATACTATCTCTGATGCCTCCCTTATGTTTGTATTTATTTTTATAAAAAGTTATTGTTAAATAACTTTACATATGCTTCTATCATTTCTCTCCACTTAAGTTCTCATAGAACCAAAGGGTGTCTATACACAGGGCTTAGCACGTTGCTTTGAATTTAGTAGGTGCTAGTCTGAGATTATTTCTCCTCAATTACCAACTCTCCATTTACAGTTGGTCTATGAGACACGTTTGGAATACTGAAGACTTATGATGAAGTAATATCTGAATGATGCATAAACAATGAGATTAGGGAGGGAGAGTGAGGTGAGGTGGAAAGGTCCAAAAGCTGTTGATATCAAAATTCCACCTTCCTTATCAATAAATCCATTTTCAGTACCACTAAAGCCGTATGCAAGAGGTTAAGGAGAAAATATTCTTTTATTGAAGAATTCTGGAGTGATAATTAAATAGAGTCTACACTTAGACTTTGGGAAATTTCTCCTTTTATTTCTATTCTCTTGTATCAGGCTACACATATACATAGTGACAATTAGAAGATTACCCCCATTTTTGTATACAAATTATCAAAATATAACTTGATAAAAATAGTTTTCATTATAAAAGATTAATGTCTACTGTAGAAAATTTCAAAACAAAGAGAAACCATAAGATTAAAATGAAAACTGATCCATGGTCACAACACCCAGAAATAATAACTGTTGACATTTGGTTTTAGGATTTATACTAAGCACATGTATAAATCTTTTGTTCCTTTTTTTATGGGAATCATAAAGTTTATACTATTGAGAAACTAGCTTGTTTCATTTAATAATATACCATGAATGTTTTTCCATGTTATTAACTATTCTATAATATCATTTTAATGGCTACACGAATACCTTTTTATTCAGGATAAATTGCAGGAGTATAATAAACCAATCCACTATTATTAAGTTGTTAGGCTTTATCTAATATTTTGTTTTGTTATTACAAACAACAGATAATCCTTAGCAGGTTTTATGACAACTCTGGCCCTCAGTTTTCCCATTTAAAAAATGGGGATAACAATAGTACCTGTTCAGATAATTGTATGAGGGATTAAAGGAAGTAATTTATGGCAAATCATAAGAGGTCAGTGATTACTAACCAACCTTGTTGTGCTGCTAGAGACAACTTGCAGTAATTTCATTGAACACACTTTTTTGTGCACTCTGGTTTCTTTGGAATTTCTAAGTTAATGGTGTCATATTTTTATGCCTTTTTAAGTATAATAAAAAAAAACCTCACTTTCCCCCAAATATACCAGTGTACGTACCCATCAGCAACGTGTGAAGTATCAATTCCTCTACATCTTCACTAACCTTGTTCTTGGAATTATTTAGTCTTCTCTGGCATGATGGCTATAAAACTGCAATCTCTCTGCTATTTTAATTCACATTCCTCTGTGGATGAAAACTCTTATAGTGGGTTTATTCATCATTTCTAAGTCTTCATTTATAAATTCCCAGTTACTGTCCTTTACTAAGTTTTATAAAGAGCTTTCCATCATTGTTTTTATTGAGTTACAAAATATGGTTATATAGTCAAGGTTAACAACCTATTATTTTTCAAATATATCCTGCAATATATTTTTCAAATGTGATTATGTGTGTATTTCCACATCCGTGTAGAAGGTGTAAATTTTTACGTAACTATATTTATAAATCTTCCTTCTTTTGGAGTCATGTTTATAACTTCATTCTAAGACTATGTAAATACTCACCATACATTTTATTCTAGAATTTGTATTGATCTAATTTTCAGTTAGCATTTTAATTAAAGCTTATGGTGCAATATAGAGATATGTCTTTATTTATTTTCACAAATGGTAAGCTGATGAGTTTAATAATCAGGAATTTTACACATTTTAATGATGCTTTTTATATTTTTCTGTCTGAACGTTTTTAATTAATAATATTTTCTTTATTGTTTTAGAGCTGGTAATATGTTAATAAAATGTTTCTTGGCAATTTTTAGTTTTTTAAAAAAAATTCTTCCAGTTGTACTTTGAAAGCTAAAACGGTGTTAGCATTTTTGTGTTGCACTAAATTTTTAAGTTAATAATGAAATGTGATATCTTTTCAGTGCTGAGTTTTCTAATTCAAAATTATCTAATATATCTCTTCCTTAATATATATCAATGTTATATATTATCTTAACATATAATATATCAATAACATTTTGAAGTGCTCTTGATATTGACACTACATATTTCTTAAGTTTAGTCATAGTTTATGAATTATTATCATAAATTGGATTTTTTTCTTATGTTGATACAAGCAATAACCAGTTATAACATACAAAGAAAATTGCTCATGTATAATATTTCTTTTGTAATTTTCCAAGTTACTGTCATTTCATTTTTTTTCCCAGAAATATTTGGAAAGTTTTATTTAAATATTGTGTTTTCACTTTTAACCGACATCAAAAAGAGAAAAAGGTTTTGGTGTTCCAAACTGGGGAGTTACTTCAGAGAGGAGATGGCTTGTCTGTTTGGAGCTGAGAAGTGTATGCCCTGCCGGGACTGTCATTTCTTTTAGTTTATTGAAACTTTTTAGTTGAATTTCTTGGCCATTGCAGGAAGAAAATCACATAACTTAAAAATATTTATTTTATTCTACTTTATTATTTATAAATATTATATATTTTCTTAGCTTATTGCATTGGATAGGAAGCCCAATCTTTTTATTCATTAAAAACTTATGTTACCCTAGACACTGAAAAATATTTATGTAGTTAGGAAGTCCTTATAACTGTAGTACCACACCTTATACTTATATAGCTTTTTTCAGCTTTCAAAAATTCTTTAACGTCTTTTATCTCATTTTTCTTAATGAGTCTGTGAAATAAGCAGGTTTTATATTTTTCTCATCTAGAATATAGAAAAAACTTGGATTTTAAATAACTCATCCAAGGTACTGCAGCCAGTAGTTTAAAAAACCAGGACTAAAACCAGGTTTCCAGTGTCTAGGCTAGAGCTCTTTTCAAAATACCAATTCAGCCAGCTGCCTCCTCTTTTATAAATCATTTGTGAAATCTTCAAATTTTGGATAAAATAAAAATATTTCTGGAATGCATAGATATTTGCCTTACATGAGATGTTATTTGGCAACTGTTATTTACTAAATAACATGCATATGTGTTTCACTGAACAACATGTAAAGCAGCTGAATCACTGCAATTTAAAAGCAATTCAGAAAGTACTGTTTTGAACCAGTACTTAGGTGCTGAGATATAAGAACTAATAAGACACAACCAATGTATTAGTCAAAATAGACTATGTTTGCTGTGATTAATAAAAAATGATCCCAAATCTTTGTGGCTTAAAATTTTATTTCTCTCAAACTACATGACCCATTTTGTGTGAGCAGGAATGTGTTGTGTTCACATAGTAACTTAGAAACCCCCATCAACATTTTTTACAGATTTTCCCGCAATCTGTATGGCAGGGGAAGGGGATATGGAACATCACTCTCTGGTTCTTGAAGGTTTAGTGTGGAAATGGCTCAGATCACATGGCTATGCCTAATTTGAAAAGGGGTGAGGAAGTGCAGTCCTACCATGTGCTTGGAAGGAGAGGACCAGAATATGTATGAATAGTTCTAATGTTTCTTAAACATTCTGTCCTGGAGCTACTCATAGTATTTTGGAGAAGACAGAAAGTAAACATAATTATAGTAATCACAATATAGTAAGATGAAATGGGCAAACTATAGTTGCGGATAAAGTAATCCGTAGGAATGTAATGCAATAATTAAATTTACCTGGAGAAGATAGAAAATACTTCTGAGGGAAATTGGTGTGTGACTTTGCCTATAAATTTACTAAGTAGATGAAGAAAGAGAGCATTCTACTCATAAACTTCAAATTAATTTATATTTAAATGTAATAGAAAAATAGCCACTTAGAGAAATAGGCACAAAGAAAGACTGAGTTTCAATGGACTATTTACAATAAGTTACATAATTTTAGATAAATTATTTTGTTTCCCCAGACCACAAGCTTCATGGTAATATAAGGAAGTTGCACTAATAAGATTTTTTTTCAGCTCTAACATTCTGTGTTGGAATTTTTTATGTTGGGAATTTATTGGTAATTTGCAAGTCCTAGTACTTTGGTAATCATTCCATATCAAAGAAAGGCAGATGGCAGGGATGGCAAATGATTTTGCATTGTGCATGCTAACTCTAATTATTTAGAAGGGGTTGTCCGGAGCACTCAATTGAGTAAGAAGCAGCCTGAGAAAAAATTGTGTGAACAATTGTCAATGTCTTCCATGGACCCAGGACTGGGTAGTACAGAAGTAAAAGTGGGAGTGAGTAGGGATGCAGAAGGAGTGGTATTCCCATGAGTTCTTGCAACAGAAATAGTGCCATTTCAGTGCTGTTAGGCCTGTGATAAAAATATATAGGTATATCGCACCAATATATTTTTATCACAGGCCTAACAGCCACTGAAATGGGAACACTTCCATAGTGATATATTTCATATAACACTTTTTTATAGTGATATATTTTATATGGATAAAAATATATGTGGATATATATATATATATATATGTGTGTGTGTATATATCGATACATATATCACCAGTGTGATGTATGAAATTTTAACATCAGTGGTCATCTAGTAGAGTGCTCCTCCTCTTTCTTTAACATACTTATTCTGGCACTAATGAACAGCCCCAGGAATGCCCTGTCCTATATTGATGAATTTGTCTATGACTCTGGGAGCATGCATATAAAACTGATGGAGAAAAAGACAGCAGAGAAAAAATATACTGGCAATGAAGAGTATACAGTAGAAAATACAGGGGAAAATAGAGAATGCCTTTTAAAAGGATATTTTAGTTCCTTCCATCCTTTAAATGAACTATTCTTGTTTTTATAACATTTTTCCTTAGAGAAAGTAAATGCTAAAACCTATTCTCAAAACAGCTCTACTACACTTTCCAAGTCCCTCCCTTAGAGATTTAGATAGTTTTATAGCATTACGTGATGCCTATCAAATGAGAATTTATAATCCAATTGAAATAATTATTAAAATAGTAAGCCATTTATTATGCTTTCAGTCAAGAATAAAGATTGAATGAAAATGACTTGTCAGGCATTGAACTGATTAAATAGAATCTTGATTGAATAGAATAATATAGGTTTAAGTTGCCCTTTTCTAGTAAATAGACCACTTATCTTTGCAACTCTGTCATACAATGTGCATTTTAGGTTGAAATACAAAGGTAGAACAAGTCCCAGTGTGCAATTTTTCTGCTTCACCCCAGTGGAAAACTCCTTTTCAGAAGTCAGTAACTATGCATAATTTTCAAATGTGCTTTTTCCTAAAAAATTTCTTAGTGTAAGATTTATAACTATTTATTTACTCTTATCAAGTCCTTAGAGATTCAAGACTTGTGCTATTGATTACAACTAAACCAATTATCAGAAAAAATAAGTGGAAAAAACATTGGGAAAATATATGAAATATGTGGGAGAAAATGGTAAATAACAATGTGAGATCTAGTTTTAATTGCCCCCAGTAATGCTAATTATTTCAATCTAGTTTGCAATAGAAATCCAATAAGGAATACAGAAATATTTTAATTAACCCATCAGAGTATAAATTTAAATTATTATTTAATTATTGGTTGTAAACAAATAACTTTTAGTTGTGTTGACATGGGTGAAATAGTTATATCTAGAAATGACTTAATCCAATTAATAATAATGTACCATAATTATACCGACTTTGATTTTCTAATATTTTCTAAGACTTTGTGGTCTCTTCTGCTCTTTATTCTTAGAAACATATTCACATTCCCAATTCATATACACTTTAGAAAAATATATCAGCATACTAAAACCATAATTTCTTTATACGATAGCAAATTTCATCTGGATGTTAGTTATTGTTGTTGTATTTGTTTATTATTTGTTTGGTTGGTTGTTTTTTCTTTGCCATTTTATGATATCTAGCAATACTTCTATAAAGATAGATGCTTCCAAGTTAAGGATAACCCTTTGACACCAGTGTATTTAGATCTATACAACACCACGATGTGTCATTTACACATATTATTTCTCCAATTCTGCCAACAATTTCTTTGCTCTTAATCTATGAGGAGGGCAAGGGATTTATATTATCATTATTATTTTGTTATTATTATTATTATAAAAATGAGAAAACTGAAGCTTAGACAAACTAAATGAATTGTCCAATGTTAGTGCTTCATGTGATTTTGGACACAAAATAAGTTTTGCCAACTTATATAATGTTCTTTTTTTATAAAGAAGAAAGTTATTACAAGAATTTTTGCACAGAGTTAACTGAAAAAACAGACTAAGGCTATTGGAGAAACCTTAAGTAGCTACTCAAGGAGTCTGCCATTAAGTTAGGATATCTACTGTCTAACCATAGTATCTAACTATCCCTAATTACCTGACTAGAAATCTCAAACTTCCTACTACTTATAAACTGTAGTTCTAGACCAGTAACATCCAATACAATAGCCACCAGCCACATATAGCCACTTAAGTATGAGTTGACATTAAATAAAAGTGAAAATTTAGTATCTCATTTGCATTAACTACAGTTCAAGTGCTCAAGTGCGCAACAGACATTTGTGGCTAGTGGTTACCGCAATGGGCAGTACAGATAGAGAAAATTTCCATTATCACAGAATGTTCTTTGTGTTTCTCCAGATGAATATGCTAATGAAAATTATTGGTAATTATGTCTGTATTTTTACGGGGTAAGTTTCATAAACTATGCCTACATTTTACATTTTCCACATATGAGGTTGTAGTTGATCGCTCTACATTAGTCACAGGTTGTAATATTTCAGAGTAGGGCACAGACTAGTCCTTTGATAATCATTTGTTGTCACATATCAGTTAAGACAACATAAAGTAGTTAAGAACTTTTTTGTTTTTAAGTCACAAGACCTGGATTTACATCAGCTACTCTACTTAGTACCACACAACCTTTGACAGTTCTATTATATCTTGTATGTGTAGTGTGTGTGTTTGTGTGTGAGAAGGTGCTTGAGAGGCCAGGACAATGATGTTTAGAAAATAAAACATAAATCCAGTCATACCTGGATCAAGAGTACAATGATGACCTTTATTTAGGTTATATAACTAGTAATGGCTTAATGAAGGGTATTTGAAACAATGTATCAAAAGAATTAAGTTAAGAAAAATTATTACTTAACAATACATTTACTATTATCTTTGCTACCCATTGCTTTATTTTTTAATTGAACTCTTCCTTCTGGTTCAATATTCTTTTTCCTTAAGGAGATTATTCATTGGATCTTTTAATGTCAGTCTAGGATTAATTTACTCTCTCAATCTTTGCTAGTCTGAAAATGGCTTTAAGTGTTATATTATTGACTAATAATTTAGCTTATTTAAAATTCTAGGTTGATAATTATTTTCCCAGTAGTCTGAAGATATCAGCCAACGGTTTTATGTTATGTATTATTGCTGAAGAGAAGCCTACCTTCAATCCAATATATCATTGCTATTACTCTGTAGTAATATTTGTCCTGTAATACTTAAAATTGTTTCTGTTTTTTTGTTTTGATGTTATACATTTTGATTATGAGGTGTCAAGTGTAGATTTTTATTTTTCCTGCTCAAAATTCAATGTTCTCCCTCTATATTGAGTCATATCTTTCTTCAATTCATAGAAATTCTTAGTCATTATATATTCAAATATATATGGACTTTTCACTGGCTCTTTAGTGTCCCATAAATTCATTCATATTTTCTATCTTTTACTTCTCTGAATGGCATTTTGAGCTATTTCTTGAGTTTTATCGTTTGGTTCAATAAATATCTCTAGGATTATATGCCTTTAAGTCATTAATTTGTTATTACTATTTTTTCAGTAGCTATATATATGATCTAGAAATTCTACTTGATTACTTTTCATTTTTCCTATCATATTATGTTCTTGCTTAAGTTTCTATTTTATTTATTTGAACACTAAAATATCTCTTTCGGTTTATTAGCTCTACTTATATTGTAAATTCTCCTCTTTGTAGTGTTGACTGATTCTCCTTCACTGTGGTTTGTATTCATGTTGTGTTTATAATTTTCGGTGTGGATTCATCTTTAGGGAATTGTATTTTATTGTTCTGTGTGTGTGTGTGTGTGTGTGTGTGTGTGTGTGCGCCTGTGTTTGTATGTAAATCCTCTCTATCCTGAGTTACTGAAGGAGAGTTTTTGATTTGCTTCCGCTCAGGGCCTTAAGTCTTCATCAGTTCTTGATCACTTTTTGTGTTAATTTCTCAGCTTGTGGCTGTGCACAGGGTTATATTATAATTTATTACCCAAACAAGACACTTGTGAAGGTGAATGGGAACTTGATCACTGGCATAAACTAGGATTGTCCTGGACCAACTAGGACGTATGGTCATTCTATTCATGCACCATGAGAGTACCGAGAATGTGGGTACTATAACCATGATTGGAACATTCAGAATGTAGATTTTTTTCTTAGGTGACAAACTCGGGGGCAGTGGAAAGTTCTCATTAAGGTAGCTTTAGCTACTGAGGAGAGGTTTTCTAATTCCATTTTAAGGACTAGACAAGTCCTAATCCATAGACAACTTATATTTGGGCTTTATCCAATTAGTTCAGTCCCATCGTATGGACTGGTTACACCATGTAGGCTTTGCAGTCCTAGATTCCAGTTCTTAAAGGCTTATGTCTAGTTCTGAAATAAGTGATTCTACTTCAGAGTCAACTCATGCTCACTGCTCCTGGGCATTGTCCTGATTTGGTTTAAAATCTTAGTTATATTTTAATTTTTAAAACTATTTGTTATTCAGCATTATTACGTGTTTGCTTGGAGTAGAAGTAGGGGTTTTTCTGTATCAACTTAGTCTACTGTATTTGTGAGTACAATTTAGATAGATTATTTTAAAAGAACATAAGACAACACTGATATTGTTTTATTTCTTTTCATATACATTTATGTTTATTTATCTCTTCCTCAAAGGACTCTACACATTTTGTAATTTCTTTACTAGTTCACTGGCTGTATTCTCTACATTCTTCTCCTTTCTTTTGTGATTTATGATTTCCTCAAATATGGTACCAGTTCAGACAGAAACCAACAATAATAGATTCTCCACATAAATGTAGTGTTATGATATTGCTAAACATCTGAAAGAGAGGATAGCCTATATCAAGGGTCAGCCCACCAAAGTTTGTGGGCCAAATCCAGCCCATTGACTCGTTTTGTACAGCCTGTGAGCTAAGAATTATATTTACAGTTTTAAACAATTGAAAAAACTCAAAAGAATATTATTCATTTACCCATGAATATGATATGAAAGTCAAATTTTGGTGTCCATTTATGAAGTTTTATTGAACTCGCCACACTTGTTCATGTATGCATTGTCTATGGCTGCTTTCACATTACAATGTCAGAGCTGAGGAGTTATACCAAACACCATGCGACCCACAAGCCTAAAATATTTACTATCTTGCACTTTACAGGAAAAGGTTTCTGACTTCCGGCCTATATAATGAAAAGAACAAGGTAATGACATACTCTCTTTAATAAATCTAGAATTTATGTGATTAACATCAATGAATGCACTTTAATTGAATTAGTGGGGCAAAAATAAATTTGTGTGCCATTGTGCCTAGAGATTGGAGTGAGAGAGGTGATGTAAGTGATATTTTATAATTTATCACAATACAAGTTTTGATACAACCAAAAGCAAAAATAAAAGTCATCAATGACACATAATGAGAGGAAAGAAATGGTAGAAATGTTTATGTATATTTCTAAAGCAGTTTTCTAATAGGCATCAATATTTTAGAGCACAGGTATAAATAACAAATAAGACTAGCATTGAAAAAAAAAAACAGAAAATTCACCATGCAAAATCTTGATATTTTGAATATTATGACTTGATGAAGTGCAGAGGGATGAAAAAAATTTGACTACATTAAATATAGATCAACAACAATCACACCAAGAGAAATAAAAGCCACATTCTCTTCCAAAGAAAAGCTAACAGCAGCAAAAAAGAAAGAGAAAACTGATATTAACAAAGGAAACTGAAGGTTTCCTCTCCTGAAAGCCAGATGAGTTTCCATTAACACATCAAGGGGATCGATGAATTGGGAAACAATTGGTTTCAACAACAACAACAAAAAAATCAAGTACAAAATAAAACTAATAAATATTTCTATATGATTAATAGACATACTTACTTCTTACTTCTATACTTTTCCTTACTTCTATATTCATCATATATAGGAGACAATACAGGAGTGCTAACCTTTTTAAATAACGAAGGGCCTGTAATTGCTAAGGCAGTCTACAGAACCAAAATTTATTTTAAAATCTGAAGAATTAAACCAAATAAAAAACATACTCCTATTTTATGTGTTTTTGAATGTACAAAGGTATTTTAAAAATATTTGTTTATCTATGTTATAGCTCATGGGGAACTGTACTTGTCTATCAGAGTAGAGAATTTGAGAAGAAAACTACCTTCATGGACAAATGTGCAGTAAGTGTTCAATGAGAAATTTGTATCATAATTGGATTCATAGTTCCAAGCCTGGGTTGAGAGGAGTGAAGGAGCCTGTCGGGAATGATCACTAAGTTATAGGCATTATACTGATTTACATGGATTATTTAATTTAATATTCACAAGACATTGACAAGTTACTCTGCTTTAAACATGAGAAAATTGAGACTAACAAAATAAATTATGTGTCTGTTGTCTAGTTAGTCGAGTGGTAGAGCTGAACTTAGAAGCTGTGTGTCTGTTGAAGTATAGAGCATACTATTCTCACGAAACCGTTCTGCTTATATTTATGGTGGGATCATCCCAGGACAAGCAATAACTCCTAAAATACAGCTGAAAGGTAAAAAGCATAGGCTCTGGACTCAGATAGACTCACATTTAGTGTTCAAACTGGATAATACTAAGTGATAACTGGGAAATTATTTAACTTTTCTCAACTTCAGTTTCCTCATCTGTGAAATGGGTGTAATATTATCTATTACATAGAATTATTGTGAAGGTCAAATAAGCTAATGTAGGTAAGACACCTAGCACACTGGCTGGCACTTAGAAAGTGTCCCCTAAATGACAGTTGCCATCATTATCAATGTCAACTCTGTCATCATAATAATGGTTTCTATGAAGCTCCCTATTATTTCTGCATATAGATTGGCTCTCTTTACTTGGTAAAGCTTACCATTATTTCAGCATTTATCACACTGATCTTTAATATCTGTACCCAGCATAACACGTGGCATCCTAGCAAATCTTAAGTCATTATTAAAATAATAACAAATGTTATTTCATTTCATATATAGTTTAACTCATTCAACAAAAACTAATAGCTTGGGTTACAGCTTTTAATGTTTATTCCCTCATAAAGCACACAGATAACAAAAATCCAAACAATTTCAGGTAATGATAATTGTTATAAAGAAAAATAAAATAGGGTAAAGGGATGAAAGGGGATGTTTAGATATGCTACTCAATGATTGTTCTTCTGAGAGGACCTTTGAGAAAAGACTTAAATGAAGGTAAAGAATGAGCAAAGTCTATTCAGGAAAAGACTACACCAGGAAGAAGGAACAGCATGTGTGAAAGCCTGTATGACCGAAGTGTGGTGAGCTGGAGAGAAGAAAGTAGGAGATGAAACTCAGAAGACAGAAGGGTTCAAACTTAGACGTTTGGACTGTAATCTAAATGCCATGGGCATCCATTGGAGAGTTTTGAGTAGTGAGGGGCATAATTTAATTTATATTTTTTAAAGCTCTACTGGCTGTTCTTTGGGGAGAAGGAAAAGAAAGGAGGTCAATTATGAAGCTACATTGCTCTTGTTGAGGACAGATGGAACTGTGGCTTGGACTATGGACAATAGGTGGTGAAAAGTGATCTGATTTGAGAAATATTTTGTAGGTGGAGATAGTAGGACTTGCTGCTGGATTGGATATGGGATTTCAAACTTATTCTATTCGTCTTTGTAAAAAGAGCTATCAATCTCATTGTGTATTCAGTAACAAACGAGAAATTTATGAAAGCAACATATAGCTATGACAAAGTAAAAGTTTGTAAAAAATAGTTTTTGTTAAAACCTGACCCTGTGATAGATGCAGAGCCACATACATATACATCTTATAAACAGCTAAAATGCTATGAAAAGTTAAAATACTTAACATTTAAAATTAAGTGCAAGAGGGGCATTGGCAAGACGGTTTGGGAGGTATTTGGTACCCCTCCTCCTATTTCCCCCAACATCAACACCGCATCTCCTGCTATTCTTTGATATGATCAATGAACATTTTCTCTACTTCTGTAAAGTGCTAGGTTAATGTTCTTTCAAGCCTCTTTCCTTCTTCCAATCAGATTGCTGTGCAGCTTAAGTATTTCCTAAACGTGAACTCAAACATCCACCTGCTAACTAGAATGTTTAAAAATTTTTGGTACATATCACATACTTGCTTAATAATTGGCTAAAGTGATCACATGAAATCTATGCTCACCATTATCTTGAGAGGAATCACTCTTTAAAAATTAATTAAATAGAAAAGATGGAAGATGATTGTGTGATATCGGTCAAGCCCACTTCCCTTCCTAGGTGACTGAGGCTGGGTAGACAGGGCTTCCTGGTGTGTTGTGTCTGATCAGTGTGTTCAAGCCTGTCAATCTGGTGGGGGAGATAGGGGTGCAACAGAGAGAGTGCGTGATTGACGGCTGTGCCTGAAATAGGAACCCTGGAAATATCCGTGGGTCCCAAGCAGTTGATTTATCCCTTTTATCCCTTTCAGTATGTCTGTTTTTTGATCAGTTCATTGTAGCTGCTGTTCATCCCAAGTGACATTTTGATCACTTCAGATCATCACTGCGTCTCGAATGGTTAGTCTGGGTAGGCAGAGTACCTCTGAATGTGCGCTACAACCAGATCTTGGTAAAGTGGCCCAAAGGTTCCATTGGAGGGTAGAAATAGAGGTTGGGGTGGAGGGATTGCTGGCTCCTTGTAGGATTTCGTGTTCCCTGACATCAGATGTGCCCCTCTGGTTTTATGGATCCTGACCTTTAAAAGTATGGATCTGAGTCCTGAAGGTGAGAGAATCAAAGCATACCCTTCCCCACCACCACCCAGTTGCTGCCTTCATACCCAGACACCACACAGGTAGGGTATTGGAGGTGGTCTGACCTAATGGGCATAGACTGCTCATCTGCCCAGTTCACAGTCTGGCTAATAAGACAACAATCTTTCTCTCCATGGTCCTCTCCCAAGCTTCTCACAGAGTACAGTCTTGCTCATGATCAAGGGACCCTGAGGGACAGTATGTTTCCAAACGTGATACCCTCCTTCCTCCAAATATATTGCATTGTCAGAGGCAGCACACGGAATGAGAACTTTGGAGTCAGCTATCCTGGATGATTTAATTTACCTTAGGTAAGAGACTTAACTTCTGTGATGCCCAATTTCCTCATTTTTGAGACAAAGATGACATTATTTCTGACTTCACAGAGTTCTTGTAAAGAGTAAATCCACCCAAGCATGTAACCCACTGAGCTTATGCCTGGCATAGTGTTAGTGCTCACCAAACGATAGATATTATCTTCTTTCTCTGTATAAAAATGATTCAGTATATTTTTCCTAAGTATACAGTGAGATTTTCAAGATATCACTATATTCTTCTGTTTCTACTGGTGGAGTAAACAAACGAAAACCAAGCACTTGTGAACCTTAAGGAAATAGTCAATAACATCATTTAGCTTCAAGAAACACACTTAAGAAATTTTAAAAGAAAGATTTATTTACACTAATGTTTCTCCTATTTATGATGAGCTATGTGAGCAAGGAAACTATAGCTTATTCATCTTTGAATATATTCAAAACTTACTCATAATCCACACTTCGAATATTCTTCAAGGATTGCATGAGAGAATGAATGAATGCATTTTTGTTCTTTAATTGAACTGCAAGTCCTACAAAGCAGCAAGAGTATTTTATCAGACAATTAGATCTGATGCATATACTTTAAAATTCTATTTGGAAGTGTTGACCGACACAGAAGCTCTCAATAAATGTCTTGCCTAGTGCTAAATGAGTGAGTTCTCTTTACAATCCACCATGGTTGATTTTTTTCTTCTTTCTTTTTTTTTCACAAATCAACCATGGTTCATTGTCTGGGCTCATAGAGAAACAGAGAGAGTGATTTAACTGATAATCAAACAATATCTATTTTGGAAAAATCGACTGTCCTCAAAAAAACACTGTAGTAGTTTAATACATTATAATAAAAACCCCCACTTGCCTTATGCCCAATGTTGTTCTCAATCCTCTGCACTAAATGGCATATAACTCTACCCTAACTATAGAATGAGGAGGGAGACTTGAATCATTCAGACTTCCTTGTACTAGAACGACGGTGAAAAATCAATGGTGGTGGCCACACCCAATTGGTCAAAAACACAGTCACAGCCAAACAGAGTGGCTTGGATGAAAGCAAGGGCTGAATGCCTGTGGCTGTACTAAAATAACACTTATTGAAGGGAAGACAAGGATTCCTGATGACCCAAAAGATACTTTTGTGCAAATTAGAAATTCTCTTCAGGCAAATTTTAAGAAATTACATTTTTCATATCCTCAACAGCTATGTTCAGGAAAACTTTTTGGAATCCAGTAGCAGCACACGCTGGCTGTATGTGCACTGATGCCCAAGTCAGCCGTCACCACACCCTGGACACAACAAGGACACACAGGCCATTACTGCAGAGCATATTCTGTGCCCTTCCATCCCCCACTCAGGTGAGGTGACTATGTCAAATTCAGAATTGAATGAGGAGAAAGAATTTGGCCTCAGACACCAGTGGGTAGGTAAGAGAAAGCAACATCAAGGTGTCTGGAACACAACTGGGACAAGGGCACAGCTGAACACAAATGGTCTCAGGTAGGTTTATGCAGAGATTCTCTCTTGCTCTCCACAGCTTGGCTTGAAAGTCCAGAATCTTCATGTCTAAGATGTGACTGGCATGCCCTTGAAGTGTGCCTTCTTTTTATACTACACAACTTGAACACCCAGACATGCCTGTGAGGAAGCATAAGACATTTACACTCTTATGTCTGATGTCCCAGTGGAAAAACTATGCCCAGACACAAATGTAGCATAGTTTAAGAAAGAAAAGAAGGTAACCTAAGGTTGATTAATAGACACAATTTGTGTGTTTGAGAAATACATGCCATTATATAAGGGTATGTATTTCTTCTGAAAATTTTTCCATTCCTATATACTTTATGGAACTTGGTCAACTATTTTGTCATGTGAAATTTTAAATTACACAGGGATTTATAGATAATTAAGTTTTAATTACTTAATAGATGAAGAACATGACAGCCAGAGAGATAAAGTTGCTCAGGGTGACACAGCACACAAAGGAAAACAGAACCAAACTTCTAGTTGCCTAATATTTGGAATTGTTTTCAGTATGCATCTTAGTTAGTCATTTTAAGAAAAAATAATTGTTTTTAATTTTACATATGAGTTATATAACTTTTTTATTGCAATCATGCCTTTTGTCTCCCCCTTCACCTTACCTTTCACACTGCTATTGCTGGGATCATTCTGAAGCAGAAGCAACAGAAACAGGACCATGCAAATCTCTTGCATGGAATAGTAATATGTTTCTGTTCTGCATGTATTGATTTATTCATTCTTTCAAAATATATCTGTCATGGATATGTAAGATGCTGCTCTACAATAATGAAAATACACATGGTCTCTGACTCCCTGGTGTATCTAGTGACAGATATATACTATGGCAATAAAACAAAACACCATACAAATGAGTTTATACTTATAAATATTGATTAGTGATAATAAGAAAAATTGGGGATTCTAGAGTTGATGGTGCAGGAGAGAGAGGAGTTTACTAAAGAAACAGTCATTCAGGTGAGAGGGACAGGATTGGGAGCATAGTAGACAATGTCTATGCGCTGATGAGTTTTGAGCTCCAACTTCATATTAAGTCACGCCCTTCCACCTCTCCAGCCTCATCTCTATCCTTTCTCATTCTTGTGCCACAAAATATTCATGCACCCCTAGGTGAAGTGTACTTCCCTTTTCTCTTCCTGGAAATGTAATTCAGCCTTTATGATCCACTTCAAAAAATACCTCCTCCTCTGACAAACAGAAAACTCATCATGGCAGAATTCACCATGGTCTAGCCAGTGCTCCCACATGCTCTGCACAGATTTCAATTACTACTGAGTACTGATTTATTTGCATTTGTTTTTACCATTAGATTGTGAATTTAAAGAGAATAGGAACTATGTTTTATTCATTTTTGCCTTCTCTTAGGAGATACTTAACACATACACATTTGTCTAAATGAATGAATGAATGAATGAGTTAAATTCTTCAAGTCACAAACAAGATCACAAGGGTGCAAGTGACAAAGTCAGGACTAGAACCCAGAACTCTGAATCCCCAGGCCCAGATCCACTTGGAATTCTAAACACACAAATTGGGTGTAACTTTACAACAGACATGTTATCAAAAAGACAAAGGCAATTTATACTGAGTTTGAAGAGGGAGATAATATTAGTTCTCTCCATGCAAATCAAGAAAATGTGTTTGTAAATGACATTCAATTTAGAGCACTGCCGAACTGCATAAACATGAGGACACAAAAAGAAAATCAGAACGTGTTAAGCAAACGAACAAGTTGGCTTAGCAAGGAATCACAAGGATTCATACCTGAATTGGCTACTTGACATGAAGGAAAAGAACAGTGCAGCATATAAACGAGAGAATGAAATGCTGAATGTTTTATCAAAGGGGGAAATCAAATCAAATCTTAAACCAAGATTTATTAAAATTGCTTATAACTATTTTAATAAATAAGTAACATATAGTAGATATATTTCTTAAAGCATGTTTCTATTCACCATCTCAAAGCTGCATAGTAAGATAAGGCTAACCTGTATTATGACCTCCATTTAACAGCCTGGGAAAAGGGGTCTGACTTGCTAAAGTCACACAGCTTGAATTAGAATTATATGAGAATCGTCTACTTCCTAGGAGAGTATGCTCACTACTACACCACAATGGAATCAACCATCTGTAAATGCAGCTGGTGGACTAAACATGAGAAAAATATGCAGGCGTGACAGGCTGTGTCTTTGAGATCTGATCCTTTTTGGAGATGTCCATGCATATCCCAGTGCAAAACATTGGTGCATCCTACTTTAGACAAGAGAGATGCTTTTCAACAGTTCTGCATAAATCAGCTTTTTGGAAATTATATTGTATTATAAATGCCCTAAGAGATCTTACAATTAGAAAGAAACCTGGAATAAAACCTTCTACAACATAATCATATAATTAAAAATAACTCCGGGCCAGCCTGGTGGCCAGCGATTTAGTCCGCTCTTGGCAGCCCGGGGTTCGCGGGTTTGGATCCCGGGCGCCTGCCGACACACTGCCTGTCAGCCATGCTGTGGCGGCGTCCCATATAAAGTAGAGGAAGATGGGCACGGATGTTAGCCCAGGGCCAGTCTTCCTCAGCAAAAAGAGGAGGATTAGCAACGGATGTTAGCTCAGGGCTGGTCTTCCTCACCAAAAAAAACTACAAAAACCTCTTTATTCAATTTTATAATTGAAAAGAATTATAGTTCCATTTATAATTGAAAAATAGGCACTTTGTAACTCAGACATTTGAAAAAGCAGGAGCAACTTTGATGCATGTTATTTTCCAACTATTTTCGTATCCCACCATGAGCAACTTTGATTAATGTGATTTTCCTACTGTTTTGTATCCCATTCATCATTCAGCAAAACCTTATCTCCCTCTGCTGCCCTCTCAGTTGTACCTTCATGCTTTTCCCCTTTTTTGTCTTTTCCTGGATTTCTCCATCTCAGAAATCATATGATGCCTATTCTTTTGTCATGAACATATTTTAAATTCTGCTTCTTTTCCAGGAAATAATTTTGATGATTTGAAAAAGAGAGAAGATGTCGTAGCATTCGCTCCTGGTTTTGATCTTTTGCTCCAATACAAGGTAGAGAATACAATCCTGACTAGTGCAGGGTATTAGAGAATGGAGTTGTCATGTCCAATGCCCATGTGAACTGGTGACATGACCTTGAACAAATTCAATCATGTTTTATACCTCCTTGGGGGTGGGTTTTTTAACCTCCCAGAGCTCAAGAAGGTTGAAGTGTTGATATAAATAACCTCGGGTCAGGAGGCATTTTTCTGATTGATGTTCCTACACTGAATCTCACCTCCAGGACAGGACCAGTCCTTTTGGCACTCAGCTGAAGTGATGAACAGAGGGTAACAAAGTTGTCATTATTTGAATTTCCGTTATCAGACATAATCTTCTCTGAACCATGTCAGCACTGCTGAAATGAAGACGGTTCTGCTTATCAAGGCATTTGATTTGCAATGACAGCTGTCAGAGTGCTCTGTTAGGGTCCAGATTTTAGACTGCAGGGTTGGAGAAGAGCTTCCCCATTCTTTGTTTGCTTCCATTTTTATTTTTTTCATGATTTTAACTTGAAGAACAAATTCTAAATTGCATTTCATGGTTCAAAAAAGATGGAAACAGAGTTCAATTATTCTAAGTTTATTTATCATTTGTACCAATTGGATATACTGTCATATTCTACACTACTAAAGCTCAAAACAGAGATTTTAATCTGTTTTGCAATGTTTGGTAGATTCCACCCAGGCAAATTACCTTCAGGTCAGAGGAATCTGTTGCTTTATGGATAGCTTGGTTCTTAAATTCCTGAGCACTTGATGAAGCTCAAGGCCTATTTATGTATCTTTGTGACCAATGTTGAGATCCAGTACTAGACTTCTTAAAGAATGATATAACTGGAAGAAAATTAACAGAGATGAAATTTGCTAAATATAATAACAAATCACTGTGAGAACTGATAATCAATCTAAGATCTTTCCTCAGTTCCCGAGTCAGTGTCGTTTCAAAGGCTACGAAGATTCACTTCACCATTGCCATGGTGTTTTTGATGAGTCAACCTGGCTAGGTCATAGTTCCCAGGCATTCAATAAAACACTAAGCGAGATATTACTGCAAAGATACTTTGCAGATACAATTCAAATACATAAACAGTTGACTTTAGATAAGAGAGATTATGGTGGGCCTGATTCAATCGATTAAAAGGGCTTAGGGGAAGAACAGGTCTTGAAAGAGGAAGAAAGGCCACCAGTGGACAGCAGCTTCTGCTCGTACCCTAAATTCCAGCTTGCCTTTCCTGAGAGCCTGCTCCTGATAGGATTTCAGGTTTGCTTAGCAGGTCCCTCAAATCACAGAAGCCAATTCCTTGCAATGAATCTCTCAATATATATCTCTTACTGATTCTTCTCTTGTTGAACTCTGATTTAAATTTGTACCTGATACAAAGAAAATGTAGATAGCTCTTCAGGGATCAGTGAGATATTTTGGAAAGAAGTGAGTGAAAGTAAATACTTAAACCACTTTTTTAAAAGAATTTTAAAACTTTACTTTGAATTGTTACAATTTACTCCTTCTTCAAAGACAGTTCTCCAAGCTTCCATGGCACCAAGCTGAATAAAGGAGTGAAACAATGGATACAACTTTCTTTCATAGTCTTGAGAGAGGGCATTAAACTAGAATAGAAAAGACTCGGTTTTAGATCACAGCCCTGCTACTTTCTAGTTTGTCACCTCAGATAGGACATGTAGCTTTTGTGAACTTCACCGTTCTCCACGTCAAATGAAGCTCATAATTTCTGTCTTGCTTTCCTCTGGGCTTGCTCTGAGCATTAATAGAGATTATGGATGTGAAAGCACTTTGCTTAGTATTAATGCTTTTAACAAAATAATGGGTAGAGCAACACAGCAGATTCAATTCTGATTCTGTGTTATATGCTTGATCTGTAGCGATACCTCAGCAGCTTTGCACAGCAGAGGGGCACAGATGCTTTCTTCTTATTATGACTTACATGGATGTAAATTGTAGGCAACAGAATGATGTTGGTGTTACATGTCAAAGCACAATAGGAGATAGAATAAAAAGGTTATAATCAAGTTGCATAACCTATTCAGTCATCTTTCTCTCTGAAATATGTCAAATGCTATTTCTTGGAATTTGAGGCACTTGATTGAGATCGTTGGAATGCAGATCTACATCAAGTAGGCACTATTTACAAAAAAATTTAATTAAACACACATGTACACGCACAAACACATACAACACACTTACACAGATTATTATGAATAATTTTCAAGATTTCTACTTGTCAATATTTTATTAGATATGTAAGAGTGTTTCATACATCTCTTTGCCTTGGCACTGAGAAACTTTTTGTATTGAGGTTTTATTTTAGTTTCTGGTCAGGAAAAGCAAAGAGTTAGCAAAGGAGGATCCATGAACTATTATACACCAGTGATTTTTCTAGGGCTTTCCTCTAATTTCATCAAGGAAATAGAAACAAAGATATAGAGATGTTACACATAATTTTCAGAAATTATTGCTATGGACTTAATGGCTGAAACTTTTAAAAGTTCTTATAATCAACAAACAAGCACAAGAAAGTAAAGTCTTCCCTATACCATGTGTTTTGTTGATATAAAGATTTTATATTTATTCATCTTAATAGCCACATGTGTAAGTAAACAAAAAGTCATAGATGCTTTTGCTAATGAGAGAAAAGAGAGGGAGCAAAATTATGTGTCATCATCTTTAATTTCAATATTTAATTTTTAAATAATCCTAACTCAGTCAACATAGGCTAGAAATTAAGTGGCCTGCCCAAGGTCAAGCACACCAAAAGATTTTCTATTTCAGATTCGAAAGTCTTTCCTCCAGGGGTCAGCCCAGTGGCGCAGTGGTTAAGTTCATGTGCTCCACTTCAGCAGCCCGGGATTCATGGTTCAGATCCTGGCCCAGACCTACACACTGCTCATCAAGCCATGCTGTGGCAGTGTCCCATATACAAAGTAGATGAAAATGGACACAGATGTTGGCTCAGGGACAATCTTGAAGCAAAAAGAGGAAGATTGGCAACAGATGTTAGCTCAGGGCCAATATGCCTCACACACACAAAAAAGGTCTTTTGTCCAAAGAACTCGTCACCTAAAACATTTTAATGAAAATACTATGGAGTTTAATACAAAAATAAACTATTCCAAGATAGAGAGGCAGAGTCTTCAGGGCCATTCCCGGTGACATGCAGAGTGAAACTTTTCTGGTTTGAGACAGTCTTGTAAAATGGCATTTTGTTTCCCTTAATATTTTAACTATCTTTTCCTAAATTAAATTGTTGAGAACAAACTATACTTATACTTAAGCTCTCAGTAGAAAATATTCATTTCTTCTCTACCATAGGTTTGTTAAGTTTTTAAAATTTATTTTAATAATAACACTTGTTATTTCTGATTATATAATTAATGCAAGCAATGGTCTGGAAATCTAGACTATAAAGTATTTGTTTCTTACAAGTCAGGAACAAGATAAAAATGTTTGCTGTCACTGCTATTGTTCAACATTGTAGAAAGAGTTCTGGCAGATGCAACCAGACAAGAAGAAAGCAATACAGATTCACATTGTGAAGAAAAAACAGTAATTATCCGAAGATATATGATCATCTATAATAGAAAAATTATTAGAAATCACGTAAAACTTCCGAAATGTGCCAGATATAACGCTAATGTTCAAAAATCAATTACCAATCCCTTCTTAACAGTAACTTCAAGTTAAAAATTAGAGAGAAAATAAGATCTTTTACTTTAGCAACAAAACGATAATGTGTCTAGAAAGTAATCTAAGAAGACCTTTGTGTAGAAATTTATGAAACACTATAAAGGATATATTACAAAATGCAAATATACTGAGAATTATATGACAACAAATATCATGATTTAGTACTATAAAGATTTCAATTTTCTCCAAATTAAGTGATAATTTCAAAATGATTTTAATAAAAATACCAAGTTTTTTTTAAATATATAACTTAATTCTAAAATTTTTATGGGAGAATAATAGTGTTCCAATAGCTTAAGACAATTTGAAAAGGAATATCAATGGGAGGGGTTCTCATTTACCAGCTATTAAGACATATAGAGCCACAGTAAATTAAACAATTTCACACACTGAAGCAAAAGAGAAATAAACCAGTGAGTCAGAATATAGGTCCAGCAAGTGACCTAAGTATCTTTAGGAATTTAGTTCACAATGGAGGTGGCATCAAAAATCAGCATATCAATGTGGAAATGAAGAGTTATTTTGCAAAAAGTGTTGGACATATTGGTCTATTGTTTAATAATAATGAAAACAATATAAACAATGACAGTACATATATGATGTTCAAAATGTGTCAGGCAATGATCTAAATGTACTAACCTTTTAAATTTACTAACCTTTTAAATTTACTAACCTTTTTGATAAGACAGTCCTATAAGATAGGCATCATTATTATTTGCGTTTTACAGATATGGAAACTGAGGCATAAAGAGTTAAGTAAATTGCACAAAGTGACACACAAGTAGTAGAGTCAGGATACAAACTCAATGGTTTAGCTACAGAGTGTTTTCTCTTATCCATTGTGCTTTGCTGCCTCTACAGGGAAAAATATTAAGTTCCCTAAGTCTTGCCATATACACGAACTCCAGATGATTAAAGCCTTCTATATGATATGTAAATCTAATAGTATTAAATGTGGTGGAATATACAAAGTAAACAGATGACTTACTTATTGGGAATTGATATTTGTACTTTCTATAACAAAAAATGTTAATAATATCTAGAATATAGAAGGAACATCTGCAAATCAGGAAGGAAAGGCCAATAAAAGCAATGTAAAAATAATCAAATAATTAAAAACAAGTAATTTATCAAAGGGGAAATCTATATGCCTAATAAGAATATTAAGAAATGCTCACTAGTAATTAGCAAATATTTTAAAGATGAGATATTTACCTATGTGCACGAGACTAACAAAAATTGAAATACTTTCTATTAGAACCAAGCACTTGCTAAGGTGGGTTAAAAGTGGTATAACAATTTAGAGAAGAATCTGGAAAAATAAAATTAAATATGAGACCCTGCCCGAGCCATTCTATTTCTGGGTGTATCCACCAAAGACAGTCTAGCAAAGGGGCTCCGGGAGATATGTGTAAAGATGCTAATCATGTTGTTTGTAGTAGTAAGTTTGGGGGACAACTTAAATGACTTTACCAGAATAATATATATAATGAAATCTAAGGAGTGATCAGAAGGAATGACCTATGACAATATATAGAAACAAGAATTGATTTGGAAAACATAACTTTTAGTCAGAAGAGTAAGAAATAAAATGAAAGATATAAAACACCTTATATATATATTTATACCTGGCACATAGTGGCTCACCCACAAATGTTTGTGGAAACAAATTAAATTCTCATAACCAGCATCCCTTAGTTTCCTACAATCTTTAGATAGTTTACCCCCCCATTCCATGTTTTATTATCAAGCAACCTAGTTATCTGTTTATTGTGTGTATGTTGAATGACCAATTGAACTGATTAAATGGAAATAAGTATAATTTTATCATACATATTTTGAAAAGTAGAGAAGACATGGAGGAGTAAGATTATTTATTTTATAGAGATTTAACTGGAATGCTGCTACAAATTATATGTCCATATTATGTTTCTCTAACATGATTTGGAAATCACATTTTTACATTTCAATAGTGATTTTTTGACTCATATAGGAAGAAGGACATTAATAGATCAAATCAAAATTAATAAAATCACATAAATTAAACCATCTTCTTGAGAATAAAACAGAATAAACTTTAAATTTAACCCTTATACTCTAATAAAAATACTTTATAGAAATATAAATTAGGGATTTTTTTTGATAATTGAATCAAAATTCACATGCAAATAGTCTTTTAACCTTTAAAGCAGAAATTCTAATACCTATGTGTGCGTGTTTTAAACAAAATTATCTTAATTGCCACATGCATGGATAATAAGGTGAGTTCTAGAAGAGCATCTAAAACAACCAACCAACAAACAAAAAAACAACAAATAATTCAATCTCCTTCCCCAAAGTACGTTTAATTCCTTTCTCTACTCAAATGGAATAATGAAACAGAAGTTATCTTGTAGAGTTTTAAGTCTTGTTACTCTTTTATGTCTGCTCCTAAATCTTTTTGATAAATTGTTCTGTCCCTTAACAAAAGAGAAAAAAACTACAAGAAAAACAGCAGAAATACATTTTTGAGGATGAAGCCTCTATTGTTTACAAATGAATGTTTAGATAATCTGATTATAAACATGAAGTCTCCGAACATTGCTTGCTAGTATTTTCTTCTACCAGATAATATTTTGATGAAATGACACTGCACATTGGAACCCAAGATAGCTGGATTAAAACCCATGCTCTATTATTTGCAGAATGTATGGTATTTGACAAATGTTTTAGCCATTGAACTTCACCGATATTTTGCTTAGGATTAAATAAAATGGTGATTTCTTAATTACAGTATAGTTCCTGGTCATAGAATATAATTATATAGTGATGATTAATAATAATTGTAATGATTTTATGATGAAGCTAGAATTGATGATGATGATAAAGAATGGAGGCTTTATCATATCCTTTATGCTGAGCAGTTTTGGACTTATAGATATGAGTCAAATAATCAAACTGCACTGTAGAGAAAATGGCATATGGCTCCTCACAATTTCTTCCTACATAAGAGAACTTTCATCCTGTTTCTCAATTGCAGAAGACATATTCTTGGGTGTATAACACTTGGTTTCATGCCCTTTTGAGAAAAGACCAGAGCTGGCTTCATGGGTATGTGATCTGTGCAGTTGTGCTGGGCACCAAGCTCATAAGGTCTCTACTCTTGGTTTAATTATCTGCTATCTCCATCTTGAAATAATAATTTTTGAACAAGGGGCCCTGCATTTTCATTTTTTACTTGGCCCAGCCAATTATGTAGTCAGTCCTGGGAAGGACTAAACATAGGAAGTAATCCACAGTTTTAAAGTTTGTTGCTTCAACTTCAGAGCATACTTCCTAATAAAAATTGATATAACATTTTTTTCTGAGTTGGGCCATTAACATGCTTTTATAATCTATAAACATGTTAAACTATTGAACCTACCTGCCAGTTACTAGCTCTGTATTTTGGGATAAGTTGGTTAACTGAAGTCAACACTTCAGTTTCTACCTCTGCAAGTTGAGAATAATAATACTCATCTCAAATATTTGTTCTAAGAATTAAATAGTACAGTATATATATATATATTTTTTTTTTTTGGTGAGGAAGACCAGCCCTGAGCTAACATCCGTTGCTAATCCTCCTCTTTTTTTTTGCTGAGGAAGACTGACCCTGGGCTAATATCCGTGCCCATCTTCCTCTACTTTATATGGGACGCCACCACAGCATGGCGGACATGCAGTGTGTCGGCGGGCGCCCGGGATCCGAACCGGCGAACCCCGGGCCACCAAGCGCGGACGAAACCGCTACGCCACCGGGCGGCCCCAGTACAGTATATTAAAACCATTTTATTCAGTACCTAGAATATGGAAATAACTAAATCAATGTTAAATATAAGCGTGTGTATGTAACGTTAGATATATAATGTTATATAACGATGTTAGATAAGTTAAAGCTAATCATTTACAATATAATAATTATTTGTTAAATGCATGTTTGGGAGAACTGTAATATGTTCGTGAATTTAATAATGTTTTTAAAGAATTACTAGAATTAGATTTATAAAATTTTGACACAGCAGTTTCCTACCTTATATATCTCAAGTCCCTTTCAGACTACCACCCCAAACCCTTGTTTCAGAGTTTTAAAGAAAATAGCATGCCTAAAGTAATAGTGGTGGTAAGAGCCAGGTCAGAAAACCTGGTTTTCTAATGTCAAATCCAAAGTTCTTCCTTTCACATCAGGCAGATACTTCACACAGAGTGATGATAGGTTGTGTAACACTCAAAAAGAGCAGAAATCTTGGAATTGTCCTTGAAGGGCTTATAATCTTGTTGAGTAGAATAGAATACGTGAATACCAATACACATGAAGCAAACAGAGATTATGACAGCATAAAAGAGAAATACTGCGTTTCACGGGAGGGATGACTGTAGAGTTGAAATATTTACCTAAGTATATTACTTCAAGGCTTGCTAAAGTCTGATCTTGAAGAATTCTTGAACCCTCTCAACCCTATGTCACTGAAATGCTCTCTTCACTGGGAACTTCAGCTATCCTAATCTGCCTGCCTCCCAGATGTACCTCTAAGATGCACTATTGTACTGGGGGGAATTAAATCACTGAGTCTTACTCTTTCACATTTCTGTTCCCAAATTTTTATCAATATGTAAAGTATTTTTCCCCCATTGAATATAAATCTGAATATTATGGCCTAACAAAGATATAGAAGCACAATGGACTCCTAAATAAGACTGCCTATATTCAAATCCCAGCTCCACTACTAACTGGCTTGTGACCTTTGACAAATTGTCTAACTCCACTAAAACCTGTTATTCTTATTTGTACTATAAGATTAATTATAGTACACTTATGAGGGTATTTACCCCCTGCCTCCCCTATTATCAACATCCCCCACCAGAATGGTACATTTATTACAACTTTGTAAACCTATATTGACACATCATAATCCTCCCAAGTCTATAGTTAATGATAGGATTCACTCTTGGTATGTACATTCTATGGGCTTGGGCAGATGTATAATGACATGTATCCATCATTACAGTATCATAGAGAACATTTTCACTGCCCTAAAATCTTCTGTACTCTGATTACATGCTAATTTTTAATATTGAAAATCAAATTTTAAATGGTGCTACATATGATCATGAAAGTTAGCCATTTAGAGTAGCTTACAGTCTCACAGACACCTCGCACTATGCTGCACATTTAGGGTTAAAAAAAGAATCCCTCAAAAATATGGGACCATTTGTGCTGCTGTATGTGCTAACTTAGAAAATACTTCATAAGGATAGAACACATGGCTCAGAAAAACTCCTATAAGAGCAGTGCAGATAAGGAATCACACTGATATTTAAAAGAACAAACATCTTTAGGAAATTACAGTAATATAAATAGTGTATAATGTATAAATGTGGTTTATCACAGACGAAGGGCAGTAGGAAGGAAGAATCATAGATATACTCCATGGTGGAACATGGTGATTTCAGCACAAGAAAATTTAGGTTGAAATGAGACATAGGTTTATTTATTTTACTCTTTCAATTAAACATTGTATTCCATGTAGGTTTGAAACGGTACTGCTTTAGAATTTATATATCAAAATGCCTGTACATTAATCAACTGAGCTAATGTCTATTGTTTTAGATAGTTTGTTAGTACCTGTGTTTTCAGCACACATGCACATTTTCTCTTATATTTAAAAGTTATATAAATTTAAAAAGTTACAAAAGTAGATAAAAACATTGTTTGGCCACATTATCACATTAATGTTTCATTGTTATTTTCTGTCCATTAATTTCAGCTAAATACATGAGATGTGGTTAATTCATTTTTCTGGTTGTTGGACACATTTCTATGTTCAAATTCAGCTTTACTAGATCAAATATGACTATTGGATTTGCTGCATTTATTCCAAATCCAGGATGTTATTTAGTGTTATTTTAAATACATAAATAAAAATTTCTTCCTTTTGTTTTACTTTTTCTGCTCAAGTGTAGGGTATGGCAAGAGAGAACACTAAACATCTAACCCTGCTCAGTAGAAGTTTGAGTTAATTACAGTTTATGATCTTGCCTTCTATATGATCATATTGTAGCTATCTCAGGAACTTTTGGGATATTTGGTTTACTTAAAATAATTTCTCAATTTATTCACTTAGACATTAGTAGTTATATAAATTTTGAAATTCTTGTTATATGGAAACATATTTGTTTATTTTATTCCATATGTATTTATTTGTAATATTATAATTTATAATATTATTTATTATTCAGAGTCTTCAAATTTCCCAATTTTGAAACCATCTATACTAAGTGTAGTTACTAGAATTGAACACAAAACTAAGTTGTGAACACTGGCAGTCAAGGAAAAAGGGAAGCTCAGTGGTTTTTACAGCTTATTAGATGCTAGGTATACAAATATGTATAGAAATGTCTTTCTGTTACAAGGATCTAATGTTACATAAAGAGAAGGAATTAGTATAACCAATAGATTCCAATAAAACATAGATTCAGAACAAGTTTGTGAGCAATCTGCTGTTAAATCATGGAATGTAGAAGATAACTCTTTGTGGGCAACCCCAGGAAGTCTTCTCAGAGGAGGTGTAATTTGAGTTTGACTTTAAAGGATGAGTAACAGACAGCCAGCATGAAGGAAATGCCATGCAATGGAAGCAGCAATAGTTATTGGATCAAAGGAAGCTTGATGCTTTATAAAAATATGAACACCCTCCTCTGTCTTCTTAGCAGATGGATGATGTGAGGACACTAACCTAATTACTTAATTCTTCCAAAGCATATATTAAAAAGAAAGTAGAGATATCCTTCTTATAACAATGACTTTTCATTGATCCTGGGTAAAAAACTGATGCCATATTATGGTTGTCACTTTTTAAACTGTAGAAATATAAACACACATGCATACACATACACATACAGGTGCAGACAAACAAACAAGTATACATGCATACTTCACCTCAGTCTTTCCTGTAAATGTATTCACTGATATATTTTAGCCTCATAAAAGATTCAGAAGTTCTATCTTTATTCATTCATGGAGTTACCAAAAAATCAGAAGACTAGCAGACTCAGAAGTAAATCTTTCCCGTCCATTTTTTAATTGATTAGTGTTCCAGTTATCTATTTCTGTGCCACAAAGTACTCCAAAACTTAGTGACTTATAACAATAACTATTCCATTGTGCTCATGATTTTGTGGGTCAGGAATTTGGGCTTGGCTCCATGACATTGATGGTGGTCATTAGGTAGCATTAAGATGGTAGTTGGGCTGATCTGGATGGCCAAGACAGATTTACTTACATTCCAGGTGCCTTGGCAGGAATGGCTGGAAGACTGAACTCACTGGGGGCTGTCAACGGTGGCCTCTTTAGCATAGTGGCTTCAAGGTAATTGGACTTTTTACAAGGTTTGTGAGGTCTCTGAGCAAGTATTCGGTGAATAAGCCAGAAGCTTTCAGGTTTTTTATGACCTAGCCTCAGAAGTCATTTGGTGTCAGTTCCACTATACTCTATTGGTCGAAGCAATTGCAAGCCTGACCAGATCCAAGGGGTAGAGAAACATAGACCCCACCTCTCAATGGGAGGAGTGTCAAAGAATATATGGCCACATTTTAAAACTACCACAATGGGCAGATTTAAATTAAAATGAGAATTGAATGATTGTCTCCAGACACATAACTTAGAATCTCTGCCTTTGTCTGCAAGTACCTGCAGCCTAGCTAGCCAATCCCATTCTCCTCATTCTTTCTGATTAACCTCCATGAAATTAACCACCTTGAAACTATTAAAAAATTGCAGCTTGTAGCTCAATATATACCTATGGCCTAAATATGCATCTACTCTCCATGAATATGACTTGAAATAATTGTCTTCCTTAACACAGATGTCTATATCATCATGTGTGCCACATTTTAGAAAATGTACCTGAAGTCCTTAAAATCCATTGATTATTTGGAGATTCCACGGCTATATTGAGAATATAGGGCATCTGTCAGATGTTGGCAGCTAGAACATCTTAGCTTCCAAAAACCTGGTCCAAAGGTTTCGTATGATGACATCAATTTTTCACTTCATGGGACTATCTCTTTGATCTTAAAACCTAAGGGGACAATATGTTTTGTTAAATATTAAGTGCAAAGGAAAAATATCAAGTAATTTTTAGACACCAGGACATTCTGGAACACAAAACAGGGGGAGGACATTACGTATGTGAGTTGTCATAGCGAAGCTATTTTGGGCAGCGAAGAGATAGATGGCATTGACAAAATAGAAGAAGACATGAAAGAAGAGGGTATGGAATAAGAATTAAAAGAATTCATTGGAAAAAGATGAGGTTAAGAGAGGTAATATTTTTCTTAATAAGAATACTGAGAAGGAGAAGAAGAGGAAAAAAGATGAGAAAAACTTTTTAATAGTTTACTATTTATAAAGTATTCATCACGTGCCAGTACCCATGCTTAGTTTTTTACAGACATATGGTGATACATGTTTACAGACTCACGTTAAAGCAGGAGACGGAACTACCAAGATTCAGCCTCAGGTTTATCCGATTCCTCAACCACTCCACCTATTTCAAAAATCCTATGCCATTTCAACTTTCAGAAGACTAGTATAATAAACAGTTTGAGTAATGCATTCTGTTATTAGAACTTTGGGCAGACTTTCCAGAAGGGAACAATTTAACTGTCCTTTAGATGATACTCAGGATTTTTCTAACTGGACAAAGAAGGGCAGTATGTAGAAAGGAATCATTATGAGCAAATGTCTAGAGGCACAAAGTTTGGAACCTTATAGCATATGATGTGTATCTAAATATAGTGATAAGAAATGAGTCTGTAAAAGGCATAGGATATTTTGGGAAGTTCTCAGGCTTTGGAATCAAATAGAATGAGTTGAAGTCATAGTCATATGTGGTCTTGGAATTGTTACACAATCTATGTGAAGTTAAATTTTTCTGATTTATTCATGTATGCATTTATTACTTTATTCATTATTTCAGCAAATATTTATTTAAATGCTTGTTATATAGTAGACACTGTACTAGGTACTAAGGGTACACTTGTGAGAGAAATTGACTCAATTGCTGTTTATATGGAGCTTAGAGTGTTATAGAGGAGACAAAATTGATCAAAATAATCACACAAATGTACATTACAAGCACTATAAAATTTTATGGACATAAATAAAATACATAGATTTATAAGAGAACCTAGTCTGGAGGACAGGGGAGACTTCGTGGAATTTAAATTTTAGTTAAGATCTGAAGACTAAATAGGGATTCATGAGATGAAAGGGGAAAGGGAGAGTAGGAAATTAAACACTGTGGAGTACAGTATGGGTATAATACAGAGAGTTAGAGTAGAGACATGGAAGAGTTTTGCAAAATGGATGTTGTGTGAACATGTTCACATTAAAAAAAATTCTGGCTGCAGCGTGAAGATGCATTAAATGGGACAGAAGTGGATCGGAGAAAGCATCTAGGAGACTCCAGCAGTAACTCAGGGAACAGATGATGCTTACTTGGATCAGAAAGATACAGTAGTGGAAAAATAAATAGGGATAATAATTTCTCCATTACACGTTTGTTGTGAAGATAAAAGAAAGTTACTATAGAAGTTAAAAGAAAGGTATATGACACAAAGTGACTATTTGTATTAAATAAAAAGGCAGGCTCAATCACAGAAAGTCTTATCTGCAACGAAGTTTGAATCATATGTTGAAGGCAACCTGAAAGCAAAACTTTCACATACAGTAGACTGAGACATTTAGATCTGAGCGTTTTGGAAAGATAACTATAGTAGAGAAGTGCAGTAAATGGCATCTAAAATAGAAGGAGAAAGGACAGCTGCCTGGAAAGAGATGTGGAGTGTACTCGGGCAGCATCAGTGGGAATAAAGAGGAATAAATAAGAGGTGTTTTGTACATAGACTCATCCTATTGTGGTGACTAATTGGATATGGAAAGAGAGGAAGAGTGATAAACCAGTTCAGTTCAGTTCAGCATGTTAAGAATTGAGGGCATACTATCCCAAACACTATGCTAGATATATCTGTTGAGATAAAGATAAATAAAAGATGTTCTGTCCTTGAGTCCCTGGTTGAGGTGTATACACTAGATACCATCCACCTTTCCTAAAGTTAGAGATTTGCAAAACTAGCAGCTACATTCCCCAGACTCTCTTGCACCTAGGGTTCCAGATACAAATTAGATTCCATCACTTATTGGCCCTTGCATGAGATTTAGAAAGCAGAACAGCGACACGAACTCTTGCTGCTGGTAAGCAAAGTCATGAGATATGAGTATTTGGAAGTTGCTGCTGGTGGCAGCCATTTTCCAATGACCAGTGTTGAGTTCCCAGCTTGCATGTATGAAAGGCACTTGCAGAAGCAGCTAGTGGGACTGCAGCAGCTATTGCTCTGGACCACAGCTACTGTGGTGTGCCCTTGGACTCAATAGTCCAGTTGCAGTTCCCTGACTTCTGTTGCCCCAGTTCTTACAATGATACGGTAAGTATTCTTTTTTTTTTCCTCTATTCAATCCCTTTTTGCTTAAAATACCTAGAATATTTTTTTCTGTTTCCTGAATTAAATCATAACCATAATAGTGAGTCAGAACTATAAATAGACAACTTATACAATACATAGGGCAATGAAAGGCAAAAGCATAGTCACAAGACGACCAAACTTTGCTTTTAACTGATCCATGGTTTGTAGCACTAAGTTCCACCAAAGAGTTTGTGAGGAGGCTTCCAGAGAAATAGGCCATGGCAACAAGAAGAGTAGAGAGTCAGTGAGACGGGGGGAGGGTCTGCAATGTCACTCTGCCAGCAAATGTCATTTTGACCACCCTTGCTAAAATTGCAGGCTTCTTAGAGCTTGCATTTCCATAGCATGAGATTCCAAAAGCATGAGATTAAACTAAATTCCCTTCCTGCTCTAAAATTCTATAAATCTATGAGAACAACTCATTTTACTTATAAGAAAACATTTTCAAACATGTCAGAATTTCATAAGATATTTTCCTTCCTAAGGAATATGGTGAATCTTTACTTGACTCTTACAAGGATAAATGTCAAATTACTTGTTCCAATGGGAGGAAATCATTTAGCTACTTGGGAGTTTTCAAGTTCTAATGAAATTTGGATAAAATTGATATGTCTTCCGTATGAACAATGGTGCACAGGTGTGAGGGAGCTACACGGTTATAAAATATGAAGTGAGATAACTATGTTCTAAGCTTTTCATTATGACACAAGCTCCCTGTTTTCACTGTCAATTTATTATTTAAACCTGAGAAAATGAGCTTCTCAAATTCAGGAACAATTTATATCTTTATTATGAAACAGGAAGATTGGGAACAAAAAGATATTTTTGTATTTTTCAGGCACCATAATTTCTAGGCAAGTTTGAAGAGTAGTCAACATGTCAGTTGTCATCATCCTCTACCTTCAATTATAAATGATTCATAAATATAAATTATTATTTAATAGCAACTTCTAGAAGCTCCAAAACATTATACCTCCTCCTTTCAAACTCTCATGTGCTAAAAGTAATCAGTCAACCAAAAGACATTCTTTTCCTATGCAAAATGTATCTCTAAAATTGCCACTGGGGCTGTTGAACTTCAACTTGGTGTTTTTATTCCTTACTATCCTTCAGTCTGCCTGCATCACAAACTCTGAAACAGAGGTAACCTTTTGTTGAGAAAAAAAGAAAGAAGATCTTTCTACTTCCTATGATAGGTTTCTTTGAAAAGAATCAATGACCTATTGATTGGGTAGTATGGCAGGGAAGCGTGTATGTTTCTTTTTTCCTTCTATAGAATAGGCAGGTCACCACGTTCTGTTTAGAACAGAGTGACTTTCCCTATATGAGAATTCCTTTCCACACCCTGAATGCTTTGTTTCTGTTGAGACGCTGTACTGTCCTGTACTGCTCTCTCACAGCGGTGGAGGGAAAATGAACTCCTTGAGAGCAGAAGTGTCTTCTTTTTCTCATTTTCTCCAGCAGCTAGCATAATGCTTAGCAATTTGACAAAACTCAATAAATTTGGACTAAATTCTCTTGAAATACATACAAATGCCAATTTAAAAAATCTGACAAATTAGGTCAGGTCTAATAAAACTACAAGGAAAAAAATAAACCCTTAGTTATAGATTTTTACATAGGGAATGAGGAGGAAGCTAAAGAAGTCTTAGAAGAATGATGCAGTTTCAGAAGAAAGCTTGATCGGATATGTAAGCAACTGAGATGATTCTGAATGATGGAATGAAACTAGTTAAAACTACCTGGTTTATAGCAACAGTGATTTTAAAAAGTGAATGTGAAGTAAAATCTAAATGTTTTCATACAATAAACTTGGACTTAAGCACACATCAAATTTTGTAAACTTCAAATCAAGGCTGAGTCCTAAAAGTGATGGAATGGTTAATTTTATGTGTCAACGTGGCTAGACTATGGTGACCATTGGTTTGGTCAAACACTAGTCTAGACGTTGCTGATAAGATATTTTTTAGATATAATTATCATACATAATCAGTTGACTAAGTAGAGTAGATTACCTTGCACAATTTAGGAGGGCCTCATCCAATCAGTTGAAGGCCTTAACAGCAAAAGTTTCCCAATGAAGAAGCAATTTAGCCTCCAGACTGCAACATGCAGATTCTGTTTCTCTGGAGAACCTAACATAGGTGATAACATAAAGCAAGAGCAGAGAGACTTCGGTTATAGTGCAGGCTCGAGCAACCTGTAGAACTAAAAGTCCATCATTTTCTGATGATAACTGATGGGCGCCATTGACATATGTGTTTTAGGAAACTTCTGAAGCATGCCTTTTGGATACTGAGGGGCATCTTCAGAGGGTTTGAGCAATGAACTGTCTTTCTAGCATTCCCAGTTCACTATTCCCTTCCCCTCTTTTCCCTTCCTACTGCTATGCCTTGGTGTGGGTATATAATTTTCACTAGAAAAAAGGAAGTAGCTTCCTATAACTCTTCCTCCTCCAAGTGACAGCCGTTTTCAGCCTATTCTCACAGGACAGACTCTAAAAACTAAATTTGGTTCATTTCTCTCCTGTTTGATATCTGCCAGTGGTTCCCCAGCCCCTTCTGCAAGAAGGCTAAACTGTAATTTGACATCCACAGTCCACTGTAATCATGGCTGACCTGTCTCTAACTCCACCTCCAGCCCCTGACTTAGCCTCTCTCTGATTAAGCCTCAGTGGACTCTCTAGTTCCCTGCCCTGCTTTAGCACACCTTTGTGTCTTTGATACAGAAATGCTTGAAACTCACACTTTTCAGTCTCACATACTTCAGACTTGAGAGTAAAACAACCTCCAATGTGAAACCAGGTAGAATTAGAAAACTCTTCTCCCATAGACCCACTGCTTTTCAAAAGCACTCCCCCTTCACTACAGCAATTGTCAAAAAAATGTGATGGTTGACTTCCATGTGTATTTCCCTATTGGACTTGTCCTTTTTGAATGGAGTCTCCTTGGATTCAGAGTTGCATTTGAAGTGCATGTTCTAGCGTGCGGCACATAGACGCTCAATGAATTATCACCAGGTGAATGATGATACGAATGTAAAAGAGTGTTGCTAGTCATTGGCTTCAGTGTCATTCAGAGAAGTAGTTGTTAGTTGTTTCTTCATAGGCCAAGACCATCTGCTTTATTTCCATTTTACAATACGGACTCTGAAAACCTGACAACAAGTTTACTTTTCAAAAGCTGAACTGCATCAATTTGGTGAACTTATAATAGGTTTGTTTTATTCATCACCTTGTTTTATTCACCATCTTCAGCTGTAAATTCTTTTCATGGGGTTTCTATGGTTTAATGATAACCAGAAATGACTCAAGCAGTTAAAGAATTCACTTCATTAGCACAGAGTGTACTAATTTGCATCACAAAACAATTCATTTAAATACAGAAAGCTGTTCTGCGTGCCTCTTCTTCTTGCCTGATGTAATTGTACCTTTATTAATGCAAACTCTCAAGGTATCCATCTTAACTTGCTTGTTCTCCAGCTGTCAGGAATGGTGAAGACCAATATTTTCCTGATGCTTTTAAGTAGTGAAGAGAGGCCAATGCTGTAAAGTAAAAATCTATGCTAATGAAGTATATTGCATTCACTTTTGCAGTAAAACAGCATGAATGACCCTTGTTTATAGTGGCAGGACCATGAGAATTCGAATCCTGATTCCATCACTTAATTGCACTTTATTTTATAAATTCACATAGATTATCCCAATCGTCACTCAGTCTCCCTCCGTGTCTCTCTCTCTTTCTCTGTTTATACAAGATTTTTAAAATCAAACATTCTGTAAAGGTATCCGTAATGACACCACTAAACCATACTATTATATTACAGAAAAAGCATGAGTTTTGGTGTCAGCAGACCTAGAATAAAGTTCTTCTGTAGCACGTATTATCTATGTATTTTAAACTCATTCTTTATTGGTTGGTTGTGAGGACAAAATGAGATGCTGAATACAAAGTGCCCAGTGGATGATAAATAATGTTAGGGGACCCACGCAATGATGAGTCAGGCAGTAGATGCCATATGTTTCTCTTTCTCTCTCTATCTCTTTTCCTCCTTTCTGTATCTATTTATTAATTATCCTGGGTACAAACTCTTGTAAAGGGAAGTTCATGTTCAAAATTGTAAAGCAATTTTTGAGATGTAGTCTTTGTTTCTGATGTCCCTCCCCTTCCTCTTTAGAATTAGCTGACACTTTTCTGATATATAATCCCTTTCTAAATCTGAACAGCAAATTATCTGTTATAATCATTTACATTTTGATTGATATTCATCCACAGTAAACTCAGACTCCTCTCTGTGTTCTGGGTGCTTCTGGAAAAGGCATCTGATATAATCAAAGCGATTGGAGGTAATTGCAAGGAGGGTGGAAACCAGTGGCAGCAGCTGCCATTTCTTGAGCACCTATGACTTGGAGTGCTCCCTGATGGACACTGAGCATGGCTCTAGGTGCCATAGCCACTGTGAAGGCGAGGGTTCCTCTATATAACTCAGAGATGAGAACCCGTGGGTCAGCGAAATAAGTCACTTGATTGAAGACATATAATTAGAAACAAACAACCAAATCCTATTTCATCTGTTTGAAAGCCAGCACATTTTCTAACAAATCATATTTGCCTATCACACCTGAAATTATCCTATGATGAAGAGGGAATCTGGTCATTTTAGGAAAAATAAAAGCTGTCTTTTGGACTTGGACATCTGTTTTCTAAAGCTGCTGGAGAAATGTCAAACACCATTGGTTTTATGTATGGGTCTTCTCTCCCCTCTTCTTTAAGCATTTATTCAATCTCTTTATGAGGCCTAGGGAAAAGCTACAGATGGAAGTCCACATACCTTATGTCTAAACATTTAAGAATTGTAAATCAAATGATGACATGGTTAAAGGTATTCTATCTTCTAACCTGAAAGATCAAACTTGAATTTAGAACTATTGCACTTTTTGGAATTCTAGGCTGAATGTGGTGGTGCTAGGAGATATCTTTCCTAATCCCCAATCCCCAATCCCCAGTCCCAAATCTGCAGCCCGATGCCTTCTCTGCCACCTCTGGCTCATTCCACAATGAGGAGGGCCTTGGCGACACAAGTATGGATCCCCTGCCCACACATCCAAGCTCTATCCACATCCCCACACACAACCATTCTGTGGCCACATAGGTTTAGGATGTCTCCAATAAAAGTACAGAGGAAGACGATGGGAAAATTTAGACAGTGAATTCCGGTATTTCAAGTATCCAGAGCATAGATATCCAAGGGACATTCATGGGATCCAGGCAGTCATGACTCTGACTCCATTGGATCTTCATCACATAAGGAGGTATGTGTTGAAAAGAAGGCCAGATGCCCGGGATAGGGGCCACTCTTGACCTGCTCTAAAGCTGGCTGTGTTTCTTGGTTTTTTTGGGTTTTTTTTTTTGGTGAAGAAGATTGACCCTTAGCTAACACCTGTTGCCACCCTTCCTCTTTTTGCTTGAGGAAGATTGGCTCCTGCGCTAACATCTGTCCCCATCTTCCTCTATTTTGTATGTGGGTCACCGCCACAGCATGGCTTGATGGGTGGTGTAGGTCCATGCTCAGGATCCAAACCCATAAAGTCAGGCCACTGAAGCAGAGTGCACTGAACTTAACCACTACACCACTGGGCCGGTCCCAAGCTGGCTATGTTTTTTGTCCCCAAACACCAAGAATCCAGGGCCAATCTCATTGCAGTCTCTGCATTCCATGTGCCACAATCCCTGTTGGAAGTTCTTCCCCCTGCTGTAATTTGGGAATCATTCTGATTTCATCCTTCTTCCTTACTCCTCTCTCTGTCTCCCCATTGTCCTCCTCTCTTCTTCATTCCCTCTCTCCTTTCCTCTCTCTCTGTTTAAAAGCATTGCCTCAGGAATCAGATATCCTGAGTGCAAATACTGGTTCCCTCACTTGTTACTTACAGGGCATTGGGTTACTAGTTGGTGTCTCTGTGCTGCAGTTTCCTTATCTCTAAAGCCTATATAATAAGAGCTCCAATCTTATTTGACTGTGGTGAGGATTGCAGGAGGTAACATGTATGAAGCACTTAGCATGGTGCCTGCCACATCTAGTGGCTTCACAAATGTTAGCTTCCTTTCCTTCCCTCCTTCCTACCTCCCTCCCTCTTCACCTCCTTGCTTTCACTTTTCTTGACTTGGTTCTTGCTTCCTACTTTTGTTATTGTTCTCTCTGTTCCTTATTTAAGCACTAATTAACCTGCAACTGCCACGGGTCTATGTCTAGAACCACAGTGATTCTCAACTGAGGATGGTTTCCACCCCCAGAGCACATTTAGCCATGTCTGGAGACAATTCTTTTTGTCAACTAAAAAGATGTTAATGCATCTGGTGGGTAGAATGAGGGGTTCTGCTAAACATCTTATAATGCACAGGACAGCCCTCCACAACAAAAAATTATCCATCTCCAAATGTCAACGGTGCTGAGTTTGAGACCCCTGTTTGGAGCTTCAGACATGAATAAGGTAGCATCTTGAGAGTTTCCAGGTCTCATAGGAGAGACAGACAAAAAGCTAACGATGTCTTTTTGCAGATACAGATTGCTGTAGAAATAAAAAGGGGTTGTCGGTGAACTCCACCTAAAAGAATACAGAAAGGTCTTTCAAAATAAATGATATTTTGGCTGATTCTTAAATAATACTAAAGATACAATACTACACAATACAACAGAAGTTTCCACTTCCCAAGTGCTTTCTATATTTAGCCATTGGGCTAAGCCTTTTCCATACGTCATGAGAGAATGTGCTGTTTATGAGCTTTGAGTGGGGAGGAACAAGAACTATATCTTCAGCATCTATATCAATGTAAGGTACATATTAGGCACTCAGTAAATATATGTTGAATGAATAGATGGATGTAAACATCTTAGCTCTGAGCTTAGAATATAATAAGCAATCAGTAAATAATGTTTATTATTAATATATCTTTTAGCATTAATATATGTCATATTAACTATACTAGATTATATACTAGTAAATTTTAGTACAAATTGGTTTGTGACTTCAAGGTTCAAGCTCTTAACAATTAAGCCCCCAGAAACTGTATAGGAAAACAAGTAAAGAACAGGTGATGGATAAAGGATTACAAATGGAAAAACACATGCCACATCACCGAGATAATAAGGGCTGTTTTGAGGTGATAGTGATTAGACTGCGTAAGGACAGTGGAGGTTATGGGGCAGAACAACAGCGATGAGGCTATAAATGTTGGTTGCAGTCAGATTATAGAGGTCCCTGTATGTCATACTCAGGTGGCCCTGGGATCCAGGCAATCGACAGCTTCATAGGTAAGTGCTTCTTCTGTAGTTACCCCTTCAATCTGTAGACATGGGCTAAAGTGCAAGAAGCCTCTGTATCCCTGCTCAAGGCACACCGAGCAGTTGGTAAAAGAAAGGCAAGTTAGAAAGGAGATGAACTTGGAAGGACCAGCAGGATAGATGCCCTAAGGAACAGGGAAATGTAAGCCAGGGCAAAAAAACATGTACCCAGGAACCCGATTGTATGCAATACCCAAATTGTATGATGAGGATCTCATTGTCTAACATCGTTCTTGCAATTAAGAATTCAGTATTAAGATTCTTCTAAGTTTCCTGTCATTATGACTCTTTGTGCTAACAGTGTTCTTCCATCACACAGGTGCTACAGGTGCAGACATTTTGGCACCAAATAGTTAAGACCGTTGCCAGAAAGTCTTGCCACACAGCAAGACTTCCAAGCTCAATCAGGGCCTGATTTTGATTCTTAGCAAGTCTCTCCTCTGTGAGATTCCTCAACTTAGCTTCAGAGATGAGACCCTAAAATAAATTATTCCTGCTTCATTGAACAGGGCCAATGACCAGAGAATATCAGTCAATAAGTCCCCCTCTGAGATTTCTCTGTCTTAATTCTACTTATTCTTTAAGGACCCACTTAGAATATTAAGTGTTATTATGTGTTATGCAGTTACTATGTAACAAAAACTTGCTAAATGATTTAAACATATCTTATGTAATCCTCCCAACAACTCTATGGCTAAATAATTTTTATTTTGCACGTGAAGAAAGTAAGTCTTAGAAATTCAACAATAGCTAATATTTGTTGCTCAGGAAATACATGGCAACAAACATTTTAGATGCTTTTCCACGCATTATCTCATTTTATTCTCATAACATCATTTCTTCAGACTCATTCTGACTATCCCCTGACACACAAACACCAGAGTAATGCACAAAGCTATTCACCTTCTATCTCTATACCCCCAATCTTGAGTGCCTCATAGGTGCTCAAGCAATGTGTAATGAAGAAAACAAAAGGGAAGAAAGAAGGAAAGGAAGGAGCTGGTAGGTAAAAGAGGATGGAAGGTAAGAGGTAATGGAGTTCATAATATTCTAGTGAAAAAGAAAAATAGGTAAAATAATATGTAAAGGTGAGTGTAGACAGCTCTACAATTGAAATATACACAAGATAACAATAAAGCACAATGAAAAGGTATTTACATCAGTCTGAGGATTCATGGAACACTTCCCTAAAGATGCTTTGTCTTAGCTAAGTCCTACAAGATGAATCACCAGGAAACAGTGATTCTTACCAATGGCCCAACATTTAATCATTTATTAGTTATTCATACACAGATGCTAACTCCTCAGGAAAACAGTGGAGACTTTGAGGTTTGGATCATAATTAACACATTTTCTTCCACCATGGTATACAGTTAACGCCATTGCCCTTAGTAAACTCTTAGAGAATATATGCTCAATTAATTAATAAAAGAATGAAGAGATTAATTTTTCTACGCTCCACGGAGTTTTCTAAAAGGTTTAAAATCTGCCTTCTAGTCACTTACTACAAGACTGTGTAAAAGAAATCGTAGCAAAAAAAAAATTCAGCATGAAAAAATGGACTAGGGAGAAAAGATATAAAGCTATTGCTCAGAGAATCACAACAATAATGGTAGAGGCAAATGTTGACGCAATATGCTAATCACAGAAATAGGCAAGATTAGAACATAAAACAGAACAGCTTAGAAAACAAGATGAAGAAGAAACAAAGAAAGCCAGTTTGTAAGAGTCAGCAAAAGATTATAGTAATAACTGGACATTGACATATTTACTGTAGCACTCACTACCTCCCCCCTGCTGTAGACATATTATATGCTTAGGACAAAACAAGAGACCACAGTCACATGGGAACATTAAGAAATATGCAATGGGTCAAAATTTAATTTAGCAATTCAGCAAGCATTTATTATATATCTACTCTGGATCGAGAATTGTGTTAGGCTGTAAAAATATAAGGATGAATGGGACAAAGACAAATGAGTTCGTGGTTTACTGGGGCGAAACGACATGCATTATAGCTTTTTGTTAACAGTATGATAAGTGTTACAATAGAAGTATATGTGCAGTGCTTTGGAAACAAAGAGGAGAGAACAGTTTAATCTATCTGGGGGAGTCCATGAAAAGAAAACTATGAAAAAAGCAATGACATTCACAATTGGCCTTCAAGGTTGACGAAAAGTTTCCCAAATGTACAAGGAGGAGTAAAGGGCAGATTTTCTAGGTTAAGGTAAGACCACAAGCAAAGAAACAAGGCACACACACTTTTGGTGTGTTAGAAAAACTCTTGTAAAAGTAGCAGAGGGGCTGAAGTACAGTAGTCCCCCATTATCTGCAGGGGATACGTTCCAAGACCCAGAGTGGATGCCTGAAACTGAACCTTCTATAAACTATGTTTTTTCCTGCACACGTGTACCTACGATAAACTTTAATTTATAAATTAAGCACAGTGAGAGATTAACAATATCTAATAATAAAATAGAACAATTATAACAATATGCTGTAGTAAAAGTTATGTGAATATGTTCTCTCTCAAGATATCTTATTGTACAAATTTAACACCTTTTCCATCTTAACTAAACGCTTATTACACACTATGGCCATAACTTTTGCAGTTTTAGGTGCGACAGCAAAACTAGAACAAATTTCTTTTTCCTTCTTCACAATTTCACGGATAGAAGATTTGTTCTTACTGTAAATCTTAGCAACTGCAGCATATGAGTTTTTTCTTAACTTTCACCTTTCACTTTATGGCTTCCCTTTGGCATCCAAATTGCCAGCATCACTACTCTTGCACTTTGAGGCTATTATTAAGTACAATAATTGTGCCTTGAACACAAGCACTGTGATACCGTGACAGCCTGTCTGATAACCAAGATGGCTACTAAGTGACTAAAGGGTGGATAGTTTTCATAGCATGGATACGCTGGACAAAGGGATGATTCACGTCCTGGGCAAGATGGAGCAGGACAGTGTGAGATTTCATCACGCTACTCAGAACAGTGAACAAGTTAAAACTAAAAAATTGTTTATTTCCGGAATTTCCCATGTACTAATTTTGGACCATGGTTGACGTCAGAAAGCAAAACTGTGGATAAGGGGGGACTACTGTACTAGCTACTCATTGAAGGATGAAAGGCAAGTAAATAGTGGCTGGGTTATAAAAGCCTCTGAATGATATACTAACAAATCTGGACTTTTTTTTTTCCCCTAGATAAAATGTTATAAGATTTAAAATAAGAGGATGTGATCAGAGTATGCTTCAGAAAATTACTCTAGTGCCATGGTAAAAATAAAACAAACTTGGTGAGATATTAAAGAAATTGAGTCAGGTAGGTCAATTAGGGGGTGTATTTAGTAGATTCAAGCTGAGAACAAAAGGGGAAATTAATGAGGGCATACACAGAGCCACTTCTGGCATAAACTCTTGCTAGTGCCCTTTTAAGAAGAGTCTAGATATCTAATCTTGTGGATATTTGTAGAGACATTAAATAGACACACTTGTGGCCAATATTATATAAAATATATTTGATTTGAATGGTTTATAAAATGGTTGTGCTTGCATTCTATTATTCTTACCCAGGACATAAATGCCCGATAGACATTTGCTGGGTGAATGAGTGAAACTGTCATATGAAATTATACTCGAAGATTTCTCTCTGTGAATAATATTAGACCCCTATTTGGGGATCATTTATATCAGACACCGGTATCTGGTGGATATCACTGGGCATGCAGGACACCAGCAATAACTGATGTGTCTGAATCAATAAAATACTGAGCATGAAAATTAATTTTCACACATTTATAAAAGACTGGGTGAACAGAGAGCTAAGCATTAACAAAAACCCCACAAAACCTATCAGCTCAATAAGCTATTTCTGTGGACTGAAAATCCCAGGATTATAAGTAGTGTTGGCTTAATGAAGAATTATTTAGGGTTACAGATACTGCTCTTTGCTCCGTTTTAGCATAACTTGATGGCATGCACCTTTAAAATAAAAAAAGAAAACATTTCAGTTATTTTCATTTTAATATATAAGTTAATGTGATTTTGGTGTTAGATCATTTTAAAAAAGTGTTCTAGCTTGGCATAAAATTTCCATATTTATCAGTATCAGAAAGAACATTTTATTAAGTCAGATAAAACTGGTTTCAAATCCTAGAGTTTCTCCTTGGTAGTTGTGTGACCTGGAAAGAGACTAAATTTCTTTGACTCTCAGTTTTTATCAGTAAAGTGGGAATAATGCCACACATCCATTTTTGGAAAGAGCAAATAAGATAATGTGTGGAAATGCCTAACTCTCTTCTTGAGCCCAGGTAAAAGTTCAGCATTCTGCTTTTCTCTCTCTCCCTCTCTCACTGCTCATTTCCCTTCCTATCTCCCCAGATGCATGTCTTTTCTAAAACAAACAGTAACTGGAAAGCAAAATTGCCACAAAGTTCAGAGAAAGTTCAAGTAATTAGATTGTACTGGTATTTGATCTCAAATTAAAAACCCTGACTCCTTGAGAAGAGTTCCAGATATTTCAGCAATAATTCAAACACCCAAAGCTTTTCCTGTCTCAGGTAATAATAGTCTCTACAAAACAACAATTTTAAGGAGCAAAGTACTAAGACTTTTTGTGATTATGCCTGAGCAATATAATTATGTTAGGACTTTGCATTTCAGGGACAAAATAAACTTTAGAATTATCAGTTCAGAACATGAAGACACTCCCAAACTACCCACTGTCCAACAAATTTGCTTTGCCCGATTCTAAACAGGAGAGCAAATATGTGTTCTGCTTAGCTTGGGATAACCTTCTCTCTGACCTAGAGATAGCAGTGGAATTATGGTCTAAAGCCATGTTAAATACCTCCCAATCTCTCAATATATTTGGCATGGCATGTTTGTTTAATTTGATGTTATCCCAGCATTAATGGTTTTGTTTCCATCCCAGTAGCTCAAATCCTTTAGCCTGAACTTGTTTATTAAAATGCATCTGTGGTCAGGTTTGTGGAGAACCACTATTTAAAGTAAGGAAGAGCTGGATCCCATAATGGCATTATTAATCTACTATTTTAAACTCTTGTTCAGTAGTATCTAACTGGCATTTGCCTAATGTCTTACTGACAGTGTCCTATACCATCACTGGAGATTAAAAAGCCCTTGAAGGTATATTATGTAACCCTTATTTCTAGAAATATTTCTGCTCCTGTCTGGAGAAAGAGCAGAATTATTTAAAGACAAGTTACAGCCGAGTCAGGGAATGGAAGAAAATCTGGCTGAGATATGTTAGTCATGGTTATCAAAAGAAACTGAGGACTGGAAGGAAAGAAAGGTGGGAAAGGAATGACAGAATAAGAATAGTTGGGGCCGCCTGGTGGCGCAGCGGTTTAGTCCGCGCTTGGCAGCCCGGGGTTCGCTGGTTCGGATCCCGGGCACCCGCCGACGCACTGCCTGTCAGCCATGCCGTGGCGGCGTCCCATATAAAGCAGAGGAAGATGGGCACAGATGTTAGCCCAGGGCCAGTCTTCCTCAGCAAAAAGGGGAGGATTGGTGACGGATGTTAGCTCAGGGTCGGTCTTCCTCACAAAAAAAAAAAAAAAAAAAGAATAAGAATAGTTGAAGGTTTTGCAATTCAGCCTGGGGTGAAGAAGAAAGCTGAGGAGATACATGACTCATCTCTGGAAGACATTTGTCTGCAGAAGGGAAGGAGCTGACTATGCTATGCAGAATGTCCTCGTTCAGTTTTGCCCAGAATGGATTTACCAGGGAAATTGTTAAGGCTGACTATACAACAGAGCTTATTTCTCTCCATCTCCGCTCCCTACACATGTGTTCCTTCTCCCATGTTACTCACGAGCGTGAGTGGAACTTGTATTCCAACAGGTGCCCAAATCAGAAATCTGAACATGTCTCTGAACTCTCTTCCTCTGCATCCTTCCATCATTAAATTTTGTTGGCGCTATCTCCTAGAATATTTGCACAATCCATCTACTGTCAGAAGCTCCACTGCAACTACACTGGATGTGGATACCGTTAATTCTGGATTGAGTTATAGCAGGAAACTTCTAAGGTGCTTTCTGCCTCTATTCCAACCAGCTCTGACATCAACCCAACAGACAGAGTAGCCCTACTTAGTACAAATATAGTCATACCATTCCCCTTTTTGAAACCCTTCAATGTCTTCCAATTTTTCTCAGAATAAAATTGAATGTCTTTAAAATTATTCTGCCTTATCTGGCTAAGACTTCCCAACCTCATCATCAACCTTCGCAGTAGTTCACATTATACTAAATTTCTTTCGGATCTTTGATTTCATCATGAGCTTTCTTTTCTCTATGTCTTTGTACATGCTTTTCTCTTTGCCTAAAAACATTCCTCTTTCCCCACATCCCTTAGGTCTTAGCTCAGCCGCCAATCTCTCAGGAAAACTTTTTTGATCACACCCAATCTGGTCACTTATTCCTCCAAAGTGTTCTCACGTTATCCTGTACTCTCTTAATTAGAACATAACGAACATCATTTACTATATTGCAACTTTACTCATCTGTATCTTTCATTGACAAGTAAGCTCTTTAAGAAAGGAAGCTAAGTCTATTTGCTATAGTATCTATCCTCAACCATTAGAATAGTACCTGGCATCGAGTACAGGCTCAATAATTATTACTGAAATCAATGACTAAGGAAATCCTCTGTACTAGGCTCCTGGCATAAGAAACTGTGCTTAGATTCATATGGGGGTTTGTTTTTCATGGCCTGACTAAGTAGATTATAAATAGGTAACTTAAAACTTATTATCTCAAACATTCAAACTTTTAGATCACTCTGTCCCTGTCCTTGCACAAGGATCTAGGTTAACAAAAGAATCCTCTGTTATCTTTAGAAGATACATAGACATATTTTTAAATATTCTACTTTTTTCTGTTAAACCAGTTGCAATAGGATCACTCCCACCTCTCTCAAGTCTACAACTTGATTCACTGTGAATCACCACCCTAAGATGAACCAGGGAGATATAAGACGTACTCCGCTTACCCTTGAGACGGAATTCATGCATCTTGGGGATGCCTATTTTCTAAAAGCCCAAAGTTTATTCTAGGTAAATGAACCAGGGTCAAGGCCAAGGGATTATCATGCCTAGATAGAGGAAAGGTTTGTGACCTGAAGTTCATTGAGGGGTGAATAAAATTATGCCAAAAGTTAGATATTTAAGAAGAAAAGTAAGCGTAAAAGACACTTGAGCTTGAAGTCTAAGAGTAAGTTATCAAAATGATAGAATCATGTTCCTTTGATCAAGACATTTTGGCTTCTGGTATACCTCCTCTGTGAAATGGGGATATCTGCCTCACCTTTCCTAACCCGGAGAGTTTTTGTAAAGCTCAAATAGTGATAATGTTGATTCTGGAAAATATCCAAGTACTAAAGACTTGTAGTACCTAAGAGAACTCTTAGAGGAGAGGTCCACAATGGAACTCAATGACCTCCATATTGTGAAGGTTGTGCTGTCCTCCTGTACAGTCTCTTCCGAGGAGGAATTTCATTCTGAGAAATTGGAAGCAGTAATATTCTACTATTTCTGGTGGCTTATAAAGTGCCTAGAAAATAATGTGTGCTCAGTAAATGTTGAATTAAAAAAATAAGAATTTATATGTATACTATTCCTGATGCTGAAATATCAACAAATATTTTGAGAGGAAAGAATAAACATCTAAATTAAGCAGAGTACATTTTGAGGAAGAGGGGTAGGGAGCTACTGTGTCATAGCTACCCACTCTATTCCAGCTTCTATGCTAATACCTTTAGGGAGTTTGTTCCATTTGAACCTCTCATCTCTGAAAGCAAGTTGGCACCATTTTACCGATGAGGCAACTGAGGCTTAGAGGTGAAAGAGACTTTTTCTCACCTAATAACTGGTAGGACAAGATTGTAAACCAAGTGTTCTGCTTCCAAATTCCATTTTCTATTCAATTTCAATTATGGATAGAGGCAGGATTCCCAGGCAAGAATGGATATTCTCTGTTGCTTCTTCTTAAAGATTCTGTACCTACTTACATTTCCAAAAAGCAAGTAGACCTCATAATAGCTCTGTATAGCTAAGGACCATCTTAATCATTTCCCACTAGAAGGAATGGTGAATCACACTGTTTGGTCAGAAATCAGAGGATAAATTAGATTCCTTGCTGCAGCACGTTTCCTTGATGCATATGTAGTATCAATCAAAATCTCTCTTGATGACTCAGTGGGAAAGAACAGCGGGAAAATCTTCAACATCCAGCGGGAAGCCTAGTCTGTAGCCTGTTCCATGTGTTATTTGAGAAGGAAAAGTTTGCAGGAGGGCACAAGTCTGGTCCTGCTCACTCAGTATTAACAACTCTAGCCGGGCTGGGCTGCAACTTCCCCAACTTTTCTGATGCCTTGCATTCCCAGATCACCAATACAAATTCAGTTAAATCCATTCCAAAACATACAAATACATGTTCAATATTCACATGCTGCATAAAATTATGTTCATCGTAAAGAACATGTTTTTCCTATAAAAGAGGATAACGGAAAGCAAAAGATGACTCTTAAAGTCCTTTCTCCCTCTACATGACATTCAGAAATTAGTTCAAAGGCTAAATGTGTCAAAGTGCTCAGTGATCCAGGTGCAGTACAGCTCAATCCTCTCCACTGTAGTCTCTGACCACAGTGGAGTGTTGTGAGAAGATATTGCAAGACTATTTATTTGACTTGAATCCTGTCAAAGTCCTGATATTTCTATGCCAGGAGCCCTTGGCAAGTAGTTAGTCCTCCTATAATAATAATATTAAGCAATCATCAGGCTCTGTACTTTCATCTGGACTCTACTCATCCCTCAAGACACAACTTCAATGCTGTCTTCTTTTAATATAAATTCTATGTGGAGGGGGGTTTTCTTGCCTATTTTTCTTTTCCCCTGGGCCTATATAGCATAGGACCTGACTTATACTAGGCATTTTATCAATATTTCTTAAATACACTAATGTGAGGCAATCCCTGACGTCTCAGGATGACAACTTCTTCCCTGTGGCCCTCACTTCATTTTGCATTTATTTCTGTTACAGCATTGCTAGCATGGAACAACCTATATTTGATTGAATATTTGACCCCCTATTAGACTGAGATCTTATTTATCTTTGTACATCCAGTGCCTAGAACTCTATATGGCTTATGGTTTTAAGTGAATATATCCCCACGAACTCCATGATTTTGTGATCTTTAAAGAAAATCCTTCTAATTTTGAAAGTCTTTCCTTTAACTGGAGCCCATTCTGATCTCATTATTTTTCAAACTTCTCTTGTGATAGTACCTAGTAGCAAATACCTATTAAATTCCTACCATGGTAAACATGATAGTAAACATGGTGTTTATTATGTGGCAGATAGTGTTTTTATCTATCTATCATCTATCTGTATATATATTTATAATGTATATTTTGTGTATATATATATATATAACATCCATATTTTATATATATGTGAATGATACATTTATTTAACTTCTGTTCGTACCTATGGATAACTATTACTATTTCTATTTTCTAAATGAGAAAACAAAGGCATATAGAGGTTGAGGAACTCACCTGAAATCACACAGATAGTAATTGCCAGAACCAAGGTTATAAAGTCGTGTAATCTAGTTCCAAAGTCCATCCCCTTAATCGTTACTCCATACTGCCTCTCTTTGGACTAGGCATTTACGTATATGTTTTCTAATTATTTCCTATGATAATTTATAATATTGCTATTCCTATCTCTCTTTAACTAATGAGGAAATAGAGACTCAGAGAAATTAGATAACTTACTCTCAAATCTCATGTCTAGCAACTCTCCGTGTTCAGAATTGGCTGACTACATCTTCTAGCTCCATATCCAATACTTGTTCTGTGCTATAGCATAGAATTTAATTACTTACCATTTGTTTCATACCTTTTGGTCTGTTTCCTCCAACTGGACTTCAAATTTCTTGTAGAAAAATTGTATATGTAATATTAGTATATCTTCAACATTGATCTCAATTCCTAGCATATAAAATTAACAGTAATTGTTGCCCTATTAATATTAAATGGGACCTGCAGAAGTAATTATGAGCCTGTGTATGTGAAAAGCTGGAATATGAGTGAGTTACAAATATAAAGATAGGGGCCATGTGAAGAGAATTTTAAATAAAATGTAACTAGAGATTTAAAGAAAATTTATGGCTTTGGGTTATTATTCACACTGCAAGAAATTGAGAAGTAATTTTGCCTTGTGGGTAAAACACAAGAAGTAAAGAATTGTGGGCTCTTTGCTTTAAATACTACTTTATATGACTTTCTTCACATAGGTTCTCAGTCTATGAAATGGGGATAATTTAAATGTTCTCAAAGAGGAGAATCAAATTTTCCACTGAGCAACCCATAGAAAAAAAGTGTTAGACAAATATCCATTACTCTTAAGAGGCTTAGGCCGTCTAACTCTCTCCTATGTAAATGTCTCTTGTGTTCATAAACCAGCAGCATCAGCATTACCTTGGAGCTTGTAAGAAATGCAGAATCTCTGGCCCCATCCTAGATCTATGAAATCAGAATCTGCAATTTGAACAAAATACCCAGGTGATTCTTGCACACTAAACTTTGAGAAACACCGGTCTAACTGACATTCAAGATAATTTACACCCTAGTTTCAACTGACTTTTCCAATCTTCCAAACTCTACAAACCATTGATTTATTCAATCTTTCTTTTGTTCCTAAGCATGTTTGATCTTATCAACCAGATTTTTTTTTTGTCCTACTGTGGTAAGAACACTTAGCATGAGTAGCTTGAAGCCAGGACTATGTAGTGTTTTGTTTTACATTCCTCTACCATGATTCACGTAGTTCCTTAATGAGTTTTTTAAAATTAATTTCTGGTTAAACTCACTAAATTACTATGTCATATTGGGCGTCACAATTCAGCTGTCTTGAACTCAATTTGAAAACTCAATGAGGGGAGTGAACTTGATGATTGTTGAGGTCTCTTTTGGTATTTGATTGTGTGGTTATCATATTTCTTTTTACAGAAAACAAGGCATGAGATCAGACACAAATGAATACAATAATATTTTCAAAATCAGAACTATCCTGGAGTATCCAATCATGGCACATGATATCACAACTCACAGAAGGGAGCAGAAAATTAGTGTATGTGCCAAGACTGGTCTGAAAATTGACAATGACATTTCTACCAATAGAAATCCCTAACTGGTATGAGTAGTGACTATATAAGCAGGGGTACAGACATCATGAAGGTTTTTTTTTTTTAAATCATACTCTTTGCCTTTGTATCTGTTTTCTATCCTATGTTAATCTAATGGAAGAAGGCAATTTAGTCTTTATATAAAAATACAGATTTAAAGAATCTTTAGAACCACTGAAATGTTCATTAGCCCACTGCATCTATAGTCAACCATGCAATAAGCTTTCTGTGCCAGCCATGAACCAAGCACAATCACAGGCTCTGTGTGAGAGAAAAGGTCCAGCACAAGACAGAGCCCCTATCCATGAAGTATTCCTCCTCCAATGTCCCCCATCCCAAACATCATTTCTTTGTGCTCCTCAATAGCAATTAAGTGCCTCAAATATAACCTTAAAATCAAACTTGTTATTGCTACTTTCCTCTACAATCCACCCTACCACAAAATAACAACAAAACAAACAAACAAAATTCTGCATTTCTCTTTTATTTTATTTATTGGATAATAACTTCATGATATGTCTAGATGCCTAAGCCAGAAGGATCAGAGTTCATAGTGAGAACAGGGGAAGCCCTGGCATCCTGCAGAGAAGATGGTTCTGGGAAGGAAAGTCATGCACAAGCCTCCATGAGTGAGTGCTGTCTGTGTTGCACAATCTGAACCTTTGTCTCTGTTTAGCTAAGTGGTTAGAACTTTTGATAAGAGTGATGCCAATTGCCATGTCTACCTGGCTCCAAAACATGTTATTTTTCCATTGTGCTAAACTATGCTTTCTATAAATAAAACTAGACTTGAAATAATCTTTAAATAGCTCAATCTTCATCATCCTCCTGACACTCAGAATGATCACAACTACCTAGAAAGGGCATCTCAGGGCTCACAATAATAGAAAAAAGAATTAGAAATGCTTATGAAATGAGGAAACATTAGAAAAACTGATTTCAATATTATATATATACTGTGATTATGGATATAGTAAAATATATATGAAAGCAAAGAAAAAAATTGATTTCCTTTAGATGACAATAGGAAGTGTTTTATATTTTTGCTTTAAAGGCTTTTAATGTTGCTATTACAATTAGTTTTTAATTAAAAATAGATGAAGATTACGGTTGCAATGCACATGAGATGACTGAAATGAAAGGCCTAGGAGGCATTTTAATATAGTGGAATGAGTTGAAGTTTGGGTAAGGGAATTGCAACTTAGCTCCAAATATTACTAGCTGTGTGTCTTCTACAACTTACTTGATGCCTCTCAATCTGCTTTAGTTACCTTATCTGTAAAATTGTTATAACAATACAGTACTTATTCCATAGAATTAAATGCCATAATTGGTATTAACCATATAGCAGCAAGTGTAGTACAAATCATAGATGCTTGATAAATGGCACATGTTTATATTGTCATGGTTATCGTTACCAATAGTGCTGCTTCTAGGTGGCAGCAGCGGCGGCCTATGTGACTGGGTCAGGGTTGGAAGAAAAGGCATTTACAAGTCTCCTACCCTTTAGTTGAAGCCAAAGCCCCCTCTCCAGAGGATCACTTTTGCTTCTCTTTACAACTTCCTTTGCTTCTCAATCTCTTTTTCTCCCTGCTTTCATCTTTACCCACTGCCCCTGGGCCAAGACGTGCCCTCTCTCCCACTCTTATATCGAAAGATCTTTGAATAGACAGGAACCTAGGATATTTCTTGAAGTGATATCCCACTTATCATGTAATCAAGGCACATTCCTAGCTGTAGGATATCAAATGTTTCCTCACGATATTCGGAGCTTCCGTTGAAATTAATAGGAGTCCAATGCCACCCAGAGATATGTGGACTAGATGCTTGAATTAAAGAAACACACAAATGGATAGGACTCCAACTTGGAGAGGTTTTCGGAATAAAGTGGAGGAGGGAGTGGATAATTGTTAATTCTTGACTGAGATAATTTTACCTGTATTATAAAGTATCCCTTAAATTATGAATATATAGTATCTAGAAAGATTGGGTATTGTTTCAAGGTAATATGGGTTTGAAACTGGAGAAGATATAACCAATATTACTTTTTTAAATAAAAGGGAGCAGTGAGGGTAGTCAAAGAGATACATGGATGTGAACATGTTATGCATTTATGAGTGACCTTTTAAAAGCCAAAATAAACTTCCACAAATAGTAGCAATGGAGAAAAAAGAGACATTCAAAGAAGCATGTCTATGAATAGTGTGAGCAGCATTCATCAAAAAATAGTATTTTATAAGATGCTGCTCTTTGCTCAATGGAAAAGGCAAATAATTTGCATAGAAAACATGCAATTAAAGACAGTCATATATATTAAAGCAGAAATTGATCTTGATTCAGTACATTACCCTCAATAGAGGTAGCTATTGATTGACTATGAAAAGAAAAAAAAATTACTGCCTCTTTTTTCCCCTAAGCTGGGCTATGATCTTCTTTTTCTTCACAGGGAATGAGTGCTATTCTGTGATCATTCTCATGGCCATCTCTCATGTGTGGGCCAAGTATCAATTCATCTTTCATTTCTCTCTCATGACAAAAGGACTGCTTTTTTTTTTTTTTTCCTTTTTTAGTGAAACTTCCCATTTTTCTTGAGGCGGGAATATGGACAGGTGTAGGAATTCCCAGTAATTAAAGACAACTTAGGTATCAAGCATTGTGCTTGATATGTATTCATTTATTCTTAAATCAATCCTGGAAAGTCATGTATTCCCATCTGCTATTCATCTGTTTAGATTAGGTAATACATGCAAAGCCATTAGTGTGGTTTCTGGTATGGAGTAAGGACTCAAAACTACCAGCTGCAATTATTTTTCTAATTTTTTTTCCTGTATAGAGATAAGGGAAATGGCTCAAACTGGTAAGATAACAGAACTACCTCTAGATTGGAACTAAAATTTGCCTGCCCATTTGGCCAAGATTTTCCTACTATAATAAAACTAACTGTTTTGATTGTTCTGACGTCCGTTTTTCCAAATTGTCATAACTGGAAGATATCACAAATTTCATGAATTAAATATAAAACATAATTTGAAACAAATAGAATTATTTGGAAAAAAATATCAAGGACTGCAATAGTTAAATAATGAAAAGATGAGTTGTATGTCCTGTGGTTTGATTTTTTTTTTTTAAGCATCTCATACCTTGGAGAAAGATACACTTAATTTGTAGCATCATGTGTTTTCTCTAATTTGACCAAACAATTGCTCTGAATATAATTAACCAATATAGACATGTTGATTGAATTTCAAATCAAAGGCTAAAGTGTTTCTAAGTTGTATTAATTTTCTATTGCTGCAGTAATAAATTACTGCAAACTTAGTGGCTTAATACAATACAGATTTATTCTGTTATATATCTGGAAGTCAGAAGTCTAAAATCAAGGTTTTAGCAGGGCTGTGTTCCTTCTGGAAGTTTCAGGAGAGAATCTGTTTCCTTATCTTCTCTAGCTTCTAGAGGCTAACTGCATTCCTTGGCTCATGGCCCTTCCCCCATCTTCAAAGCACACTGCTCCAACTTCTGCTTCCATTGTCCCAATTTCTTCTTCTTCTTTTGACCTTGCCTCTCTATCATTAGGACCTTTGTGATTATACTGAGTCCACCTAGATAATCCAGGATAATCTTTACATTTCAAGATTCTTAACTTAATCACACCAGCAAAGTCCCTTTTGCCACATAAGATAATATTCACAGGTTCTGGGGATTAGGATGTAGACATTTGGGGGAGGGGGTCCTTTTCTATCACACATACTAAATGAATTGACAGCAGAAAGTTATAATAGAAACAGTCTTAGGTCAGGTTCTACAGGACATAGACTCTGAGGCTCTGAGATTTCTGTGCTTGAGGATTATTGGGATGAACCCTTGAAAATATCTGTGAATGGGTGGAGGAAAGCAGGACTTAACAGAAAGAGAAGTTAAGCTGGATGCAGTTGCAATAGAGGCTTCAGCTGATCCTAAAGGAACTTGGGAGCTGGGCTGGCCCTTCAGATTGGACACGAATAAACCAAGGAGGCTGGATCTTTGTATACCCTACTTTGACCACTCATTGAATGCAAGCTGCCTCCAGGAAAAGGAGGTCAATTTGGGCAAAGCATCTTCCTTCAACAGACAAAAATTCCCAGACTACCAACCAACAGTCCAGTAAGATAAGAAAATGAGGGTCTTAGTCCTAAAAGGGGATCTGGGTGGTAGACCACCGTGTCCAGTATAGTCCACTTGTTCTCCTGCCTGGATCTACTTTCTTTATATAGTAAGTTCACCCCATATGTGAATAGTTCCTCCAGGATCCTTCTTGGTATATTTTTCTGGGATCTACCTTCAAAACTTTTTGTTTTATCTTCCAATTACCTGAACAACAAATAAAGCCATTTTCTCTTGCTCAAGATTCCATACAAGTTCTTATCTTGGGTCACTAGTCCTCCCAAACAAAGTGAATGGCCAGGTACACCGCCAATAGCTCTTCTCATAAGGACACTCATTGCTATCTTTCAGGGCCACTCTTGACTGGAGCTGCAATGCAGAAGCAGTCTGTCTTTGACTTGCACTCACATACCCCAATGCTCATCTGTGAAAAAGTGTGTCATTTTTTCCTCCCGTGTGAGCTGTCCATAGAAGACCACTTCAACCCCCAAGCAGCCATATATGTAACATGAGATAATCGCACCTACCTGCTTTCGAGGAAGTACCGTCGCCTGGCCTCTATTCTTTGAGGATTCTATCATCCTCATTACTATCAGAAAACCCAGATCTGTGACAGGATTTCCCACCATTATGCTGTTTCTCAGTAATGCTGGTTCCTCTTTAATTAAGACATCCTTCATTGTTTTGGTAAATGGATTGTTCTCCAGGCCCTCCTTTGCTGTCTTCTGGCCTTATGTACTCTATTCACTCTAGTATGCCCATGGCAACGATTCATTTGATCATTTTTTTTCACCATCTTTTGTGGCATTTCTGGCATTCCTACCTTGTTTTTTCCCCAAGTTTCCAAGAACATTCATAGCTTCCTTGACCTATGACTATCTCCCAGAGTCTTCGCCAAAGTGTTAAATTTTATATCATGGGAGGATGCTCCTATATCAATAAATATTTGTAGATAAGTTTTTCATTATGTAAACTAACATTTCATCCTCCCCCAGGTATAACATCCTCAGAATCCATACAGTCTCCTGGCTCCTGCTAGTACAAGTTGGTTAGACATTCAGGCTCTTTTGGTGTATAATCACTTTCTTCCTAAAGAAACAGCACCTCTCTAGTCAGATTGTATTGTAATTTGATCCTAGTTGTTGGTTTGGTAGGGAGGAGGGGGTTAGGGGTAAATCTTGAAGTGGGTACCTGTTGTTCTGCAAGGTAAAGATCCCTCCATCATCTTCAAGCAATGAGAAACTACTAGCCTTTAACAGAAAGGGTTGGGTCACTTCTGCAGGCCCAGAAGTTTCAATGGAATTTGGAAATGCAAAGTTTTCAAGTTTATTAACCCAGATGTTCTCATTCTAAGTTCCAGAATCTCACTCCTCCCTATTCAAGGGTCCTGCCCTGGCATAGCAGACTTTCTGGGTTTGAGAATTTAATCATTTTTGGATCTCTACAACCCACATAATTGACTCCTGGGCCTGATCCTCAACTTTTTCTGCCCTCCATGTGCAGGAGATGTTTTATATGCTGCCAAGGAGGCCCTCTGGCTTTGACAGTTTTCCTTTAATTGGTGATCAAAAGTCTCTACTCTTTCATTATAGTCTTCAATCCATCAATATCACCCAGCAAGAGCCATTAAATTGCATAGTCCTTATAATTGCTACTCCCTGAAACCTTCCAAAGGCCTGAGCTATTGTACCAGTCAGTGCATTATCTTCTGTGGTATCCCATCCCAGTTCATCACCAGAGAGCTTTAACAATGCCAGGATCTATAAGTACTCCATCTATCACTTCATTGCCAACTGCCTGGAGGGTGGCCAACTCAAAAATCCCATTTTAGAGTCTGATTCTTAGGACCATTTCAGGCACCAATCATCCTAAATTACACTTCCCAGGAAATAGACTATTAGGCAGATACTTGTGTGCATGAGGTTTATTGGAGAGGGTTTTGGGAAAGTACCTGAATGGGAGTTGCAGAAGCAGGTCTGGGAAGAGGGAGAAGTTGCAGTGAGATGTTGTGACAGTCCTCAGCATATCCTATGGTGAAGTCTTGAGCCAGGTTGGCCCTTCAATGGTATCTTGAGTTAAGTCAAGGAGGTCAGACTTTTGTGTTTCTCATAGCAACTGGTTATTGGGTGTAGGCATCCCCCAGGGAGGAGGCATAACCTTAGTTGAGCCAATGCACTTCAACTGAAGACAATTCCTGGAGAAGAACTCAGATGTAAAATCTTAGCACCCAACACTCCTGGCAGCCCACACTTATGAAGGTGGGATAATGCCTCAATTCTTAAGAGGGAATCTAGGCAGTAAACCACAGCATCCACCAAGGAGAACTATGGGTTAAAAATCCTATTTAGAACTTCAAATCTAGTTTTGCAGTACAGTAGCAAAATCACAGACTTTAGATCTGCAAACATAGGTAGAAACTAATTTTTCACCATTAAGTTAATGTGTTTAAACTTTATTACCAAAGTGAGGAGATAACATTTAAAAATAACTTCACTTCCACTTCTTTTGTTTTATACTCTGACTACATTCTTCTAAATTTATTTGCCAAATATATAAGGAGCATCTACTAGGCACTCTGTTAGGTCAGGAAGATTAAGATGATCAGGATCTGAACTTTATTCTGAAAGAGTTTACAGTTTCACATCATATTTTCTTATAACTTACCTAATTATGTAAACGCTATAAGTCAAAAACCACACCCCTTTTTCTGAACCTTAAAGACTTATGTTAGCTATTATAAATATATCCCAATGTAAATATTTTCTTTCAGAAGACATTAACAAAATCTCCCCATCATTTGTTTTCAAGAAATAAGAAAATAAATTTGCACATTGGAAAATTCGTGTCTTTTTAAACTCTGAAATATTAAAAAAAAAAACAACAGGACGAGAAATAACAAGTTACTTCCTCTGTCTTCCAGATTTGTTGCAAAGATCAGAAAGCTAGGGCAGAGAAGAGCTCCTGAGAAGTGGACAATAGTGTGCCCATGCCAGAGCTGGTAATGATAGGTATAAACTCTCTTGACTATAAAATCCTTAAGGTATTGGAATAAGCAGTAGAGTAACTGTATTTTATGCCTGAGATCTCTCTTTGATTAGTGACATGCTCATCCAATCCTCCACTGCCAGATTTTAAGTTCATTAAGGCAGGGATCACATCTGTCTTGTTCACTACTGTGTCTCAACCATAGTGCCTCTCGCACAATAAGCACTCACTACACATTTAATGAATAAAAGATTTATGGTTTATCAAAATCAAAGAGAATTATGAATCTTATGTTCTAGGATATGTTCTATTTTTGTTAACTCTTTATGTCCTCTCAAACCTGTCTCATATATGACCTGCCCAGTGTTACCTTCTAGAGTGAATATTAACATTATTGTAAACCCATAGCAAGATAAAACATGATATTCATGTCTGAAGCTCTAGTAAAGGCTGCCTGAATGTTTATTAATTTTTCCAAAATACATTAGAATAAACAAGTGAATTGAAGCACACCACTTGTCAAACTGACCAAAATGCTAAGCCTTTGGTATATGTCTCATGCTGAATCAGTACTTTGATATTTTAAATGATTCCTCTAACTAACACAGCAAGGGAAATTAAGACAGGCACATATAGTGAAAGGCAGAAGCTAATGGAGATTAAATCAATATCAAGCTCCATAAGTATTATACTCAGAACCACCGTTGTCAAATAGACACCTAGTCTAAGGAAGAGGTTTTGGGTAAGATATTCTGCCCTAAATTGGGCTATATTTTCACTAACAAGAACAGAAGTAACCAGACTTGTGATGAAATTATAAATTACCACATCTAAATAGTTCAGGGAAAAGCTCCACAAATTCACTTGTCCTTTACAAAATAGGAGTATTCCCATAGGATTTTCACAGTGCCCACATCAAATAGTCATAAAACGCCAAAAGACAAAATATATTCTGTAGATAGAACCAGCCTGAAGACAGAGTACCAACATGGACAAGACACAAATATAAGAATGCAGAGATATGAAGCCAGAAGATCTTAGTTTAAATTCCTGCTGCCTATTTGCTGCCTTGTAAGTTGGAGCAAGAATAGCAGCAACTCTATGCCTCACTCTCATTATCTCTGAAGTGGAATGAACAATACCATCAGAAACATAAGATTATTGCAAAGATCCAAGTGGAAGCAGTATGAAGATTTCTCAAAAAATGAAAAGTAGAAATACGATATGATCCAGCCATTCCACTTCTGGGTATTTATCCAAAGAACGTGACAACACTAATTCAAAAAGACATAAGCACCCCTATGTTCGTTGCAGCATTATTCACAATAGCCAAAACTTGGATGCAACCCAAGTGCCCATGAACAGATGAATTGATCAAGAATATGTGGTAAATATACGCAATGGAATACTACTCAGCCATAAAAAAGATGAAATCATGCCATTTATGACAACGTGGTTGGACCTTGAGGGTCTTATGCTAAACAAAATAAGTCACACAGAGAAAGACAAATACCATATGATTTCACTCATACATGGAAGATAAACAAACAAACCCATAGATACAGGAGAACAGATTGGTGGTTACCAGAGAGGAAGCGGGTGGGGGGAGGGTTAAACAGGTAAAGGGGCACATATGTATGGTGATAGATGGAAACTGTTTTGGTGGTGAACGTGATGCAGTCTATACAGAAGCTGAAATACAATGTTACACCTGAAATTTACACAATGTTATAAACTAATGTGACCTCAGTAAAATAATTTTTTAAAAAAGAAATATTAGCCAAAGAAAAAAGAGCCAAGGGGATAATGGGTGCAAAAGCACTTTGAAAATCATACATCTCCAACCTATATTTATAATTCTTATTATGACTGTGATTTCTTATTGGCTTTAGGCTGGTGAGGTCATAACTTTGGTGGCAAGAGCTCAGAATTAGATACAGACCTGGGAAAGGGAAATTCAAGTATTTCAAGCAGAATGGTATCTACACAGAAAAGGGGAGAAGAGCTATCATCTTTTTTTTTTTTTTAATCCACCATGTGGTCTGGAGATTCTTTCCGCAGTGCTCTTTTTCTCTATACTTGTTATATTTCTGGTGATTTTGAAATACTTAATAATAATTACAAGGCTTTGTATAAAGAAAAGCCCTATCACATTACATCGCAACAGATATGCTTTAGGCTAAAGTAGCTGGAAGCATTAATGCAATAAAATACAATTATGTGGCTAAATTATTCCTTGAATTATTGATGCAGTATTGACTCATTTAGTATCTCTCATAACAAATGGGCAGAATATACACTTACAGGTTAATATGCCCTACCAAGGGAAGAAATGCAAAGCAGCTGAACCCATAAATTCAGTAATTTTATAACCCTATGTTTTATTAAAATCCATTAGATTCGTTCAGAGGCACAAGGTCAAGGAAGAACAAAAAAAAGGTGTTCCACACTACTTTAAACAAGTTTAAACAGACACAAAAACAAAGCCTATTATGTAATATTTGTCATTTTAATTACCAACATCCATTTTCTGCTAATTCTCTGTAATGCAGAGATGTGGTTAAACAATAGAAACTGTTAATAGCTCATGGACACTTTGGCCCCAATTATCTATCTCTACAAGGACTGGTTTTGTTTTTGCTGGAAAATTTGCTACATTTGCTATATTTGCTATATTTCCAAGACATGTAGACAAGCCAGAGATGCTTTTAAGTCCCAGTAAGCCCGAGGATCATGTTGTATATACAGTAAGTAATTAGTAATGTTTGCTTGTTTTTGTTTCTGTTTTTTAACTACAGAAGACTCTTATGTTCTTCATTTTGAACAGTACATATGTGTTTTGCTTTTGCATATTTCTCCTCTCTTCATAGCTGGTTCGCACCTTGAGAATACAGCCATCTCCTAAGTTCTTTGTGAATGCCCTGGAGGTTCTGAAAATGCAGTAAATCCAGAGACAAATCCACGTGTACCCAAATTACTTAAAACATTCAAATTCTCACAGTTGCCAAATATTGGGGCCCATGGCAGGCCACCCTAAAACATCCCACAATAGCATATTGATTATTTTAAATTAAAGTTACTTGAGGAGAAAAAAAGGCGTTCTGACCCTCTGTCTCTGTTCCCCCTGGAAGCAGGAAATAAATCTCCCCTGCAAAAGGTGCTCTCCCTGCCTCCTTATCACCGGAGCTGGGGGATTCAGGACCTAGAAGCCTATATAAACAAACCTTACTAATTTACAACCTCAAGCCTAAACTCTGCTTAAATTCCTCACTAGCTATGTACCCCAAATCTAAGTTTCTTCATCCTGTCATTCCTCACAAATTTATGTTTCTTTGTGTAAAAAATATATATACTGCCTGCTTTGTTCACTCTCCTAGCATCATTTCTTTATGATCTCCAATATGTACGTATTAAACTGGGTGTTTCTCCTTTTAATCTGGTTTTGTGTCATTTTATTATTAATCTAGCCATAAGAACACAAGAAGGGGAAAAAAGGGGACTTTCCCCCACCCTGACACAAATGAAGGCAAAAATGATGCTACTGCCAACATAACAGTCTAAATATCAAGCTAAATACTATTTTTACATCATATTTAACATGATAAATACTGTTGAAAATAGTATCACTGAATCTCCTCCAACAAGGTCTTTTTTGACCAAATATCATTCTTTGGATAAGTTGTCACATTATGAGATTTTGAGTCTTGGTAGCTTTCGGCTAAAACGTTGAACTTTACTGAGTTTTCAGGTAATTACTTTGAGTAAATAAGAGCCTCTGAGTTCTCGGATGTACAGGAGTGTGTTTGGCATTTCTGACATTTCAAGTGAATGCCTTAAACTTTCATAGAATTTTAGGACTTGCTCTTTTTCTCTATCTTTATTTCTTTTAAGAAAGTAAAATTTGGCCACACTTTACTGACTAAAGGAGTCTATAAAAGGGAAGAGAGGGGATTTTTTTTTTTCCTTCAGGATAAATGTTCTGCTTTCTATTGAAGGACATCTTTAATGAGTTGAGGTACAAATAAAGTGGAAACACATGTGGTTTTATTAAGGAAAAAAACATAATTGTTTAAATAATTTCATCATTTATTAAGTCTCTCCCAATGTAAAAATGGTCTTCAATAATGCCTGCTAGGGTGAATTGAGAATTCTGCATTGCTCTGGGTATGTAGTATGCAGTCTGATGGAAGAAATCTCTGACTTCTTTCACAGTCCTGACATCTAGGCAATGCGAACAGCATCTCCTGAGTCTGATGGCTAATGAAAGGTTTGGATAGCTTAAACGTTCACACTAGGTATAAAATGCACTCTGCCTTTCCATCTGGAGGATTAAACCTAATTAATCATAAGGTAGGAGATGGACACACTGTTTCTGCATTGGGAAAGTCCCATTCCCCTGGTCTCTCTTGTATGCCATTCATCCTTCTGCCACGCCTAATCTGGGCTCAGTTTATTTAGATACCTTGACTATCACCACCATCCCTGGAGAATAAATTGCTTCTTTATCTGTGCTACCTCTGTACTGGTACATACTCCCACTTTTGCACTTATCACACAAGACTGTAACATATTTGTAGCATGTTTGTCACCTCCAATAGACTGTGAACTCTTTGAAGAAAGGAACTCTGTCTTTATATCTTTGTATCCCCAGCACCCAGCATGATCCTTGGCATATAGTGCACTCTTAACAATTGATTGCTATTATTATTAAGGCCTCAATAAATATTTGTTGTTGAAATTTTTTTCTCACACAGCTGATCATGTGAATCCTGATTCTTCAGCTGAGTAAACAAAAGTAAGGTTAATCATTTTTCTAGGCTAAGTCTAGGCTAAGCCTCCTGTAATAGAAAAGATAAGGGAATCATGAGAGGAACATCTACAAAGAGAAAGCAGTAAAGGAGGAAGTTCACCTTAGGAACTTTGGGCTAGAGCATCCTTCTGTCTGGAATGTTCTTCCCCTGATCTTGTATATCTGGATATATTTTGTCACTATGATCTCAGTTTATCTCTTAAGAAAGGTCTCCCCATTAAGCATCCAATCTAAAGTAATCACTTTATCATGTCACTTTATTTTAATTCTCTGCATAGTATTAATCATGATCTGATTATTATTTTTGTTTATTTTTAGGTACGTATTTATTTACTACCTGTTTACCCTCTTACCATAATGTAGGATCCACGAAACAAAGCTGCTGTTCACTCTTGACTCATAGTAGGTGCTTAGTAAATACTGATTGAATGATGAATTGATTTAAAAAGTAAATTACTTGCAAAATTTGGTATTATTTTGCTAATAGTAAATTGTTTTCAAAATATCTAACATTCAAATCCTACCTAAGTGTATGTATCAAAATTCTCAGGGGAGAGTAGCAAAATTAGGGAGATAGAACCTGTTAGTCTCTCAAGGTCGTCCACCTGGGTGAGAAGGGAAGAGACAAAAGTAATGGAATTCAAAAGCATCTTCAGAGTAGAGAACGGTATTGCTTTAGAGGGACAATCAATGAAAACCCATGAGGAAATAAATGATCAATTAAATGGCTTCCTTAATAGCAGATTGAATAAAATTATACATATGTAAGAAACTCTTTTGGCAAAATCAGGTGAACATCAAGGTTGTTAAATTAATCAAACAAGGAGGCCATTAGACTGAGGTGGCTTTAATGCCTTAGTAGCCTACATAAGCAAAACAATACTTCAGCCTATAATACTTCAAGGTTAAGAAATTGAAATCTAAGGACAACCAATCACAAACAGCACATTAGGCTTTCTCAAATCATGCAACTGCTTAGGCTATAGCCAATCAAATAATTTCCTTGCTTTGCTCCTATCTTTTCTCTATAAAAGTCTTCCCCCTCTCAGTAAAATGCTTCTAACCACTTCTGGTTTGCCACTGCCTGATCTGAATCAATTTTTGCTCAAATAAACTCTTAAAATTGTTAATATGCCTCAGTTTATCATTTAACAAGGTCAATTTGAACTTGAAATTGGAAGGAGAGTATTCACATGGATTTATATTTATATAAATGACAGAGAAAATATTATCAGTCCACCAATCCTGATTCCTGTTCTCTTTGTGCCCACAGCCTGCATTTAGGTATAGTCCTATGGTCTAGATAGTGGAATATGGATGGGTGTGTTTACCACTTCCAGGCTTGTCCCCTAAAAACTCTCAAGAGATCTTCCACACTTTCTTCCACGCAGCAAATTCAGTGAATGGTTCTGAGATGCCGTGATATGAAAGGCTGCCTACCAAACACCCAATTGGACTGTAAAGTGAAGGAGAAATGAGCTCTGTTAAGCCGCTGAAATGTTGTTATGGCATATACTGACATATACTGATTTTCTTTCCCATCATGCTCCTCCTCTCCCCCTCTCTGAACTGTCATCTGTATGATTCCATGGAGACTAGTTATCAAGGTGCCCTGTCTCAGGGTTGATTGGTCCAAGCATGGAAAGAAGGCTCAAGTCAGGGCAATTGACATCCTACTTTATTTTTTGATTTTTTGATCTGGAATCTCGGGAAGAGTTTCAGCCCTCCACAGCTGTGAGTTTGGAAGACGTGCAAGTAGTCTTTCTCAGAGACTAAAGCAGACAGGTGGAGGAATGCAAAGACGAGCAGTCTGTAAGCATTTGCATCATTGGCTTCATGCATCCCAGAGGTCCAGCTAAAACCTTGCTTGTCCACAATTTTCAGAGATACCTCATTATCTTCTAGTTAATTCTTATTTTTGGCTAAGATGCTTAGATTTCTGTTACTTAAAATCAAGAATTCATGCAAAATATAGAGACTGAGCAGCATTGTATTTTAGTAAATAGAATTATATGGGATATGTCAAAACCATCCCTAGAGGGCCGCCCGGTGGCGCAGCGGTTTCGTCCGCGCTTGGCAGCCTGGGGTTCGCTGGTTCGGATCCCGGGCGCCCGCCGACGCACTGCCTGTCAGCCACGCTGTGGCGGCGTCCCATATAAAGTAGAGAAAGATGGGCATGATGTTAGCCCAGGGCCAGTCTTCCTCAGCAAAAAGAGGAGGATTGGCAACGGATGTTAGCTCAGGGCTGGTCTTCCTCACCAAAAGAAAAAAAAAAAACCATCCCTAGAGTTCTTTCCTGCCCCCATTGCATGAGCAAACTTGAGCCATAAAGCACCACTACCCACTCTAGGATGTAGTTCTTCAAATAGGAGAAGATAGAGTCCATCTGCTATAAAACAGGAAAAAGGAGAGGGGAAATAACTGCAACTCACCAAATGATTCGGTTATTCTAAGCTAAAGTAGTGTGCCTCAAACTCTAATGTGTATATGAATTACCCAGAGATTTTTGTCAAAATGAAGATTTGGATACATGCCTGGGGTGGGACCTAAGACTCTGTATTTCTAAAATGCTCCCAGGTGATGCTACTGCTGGTCCACTACCTCACCTTAAGTAGCAAGGTTCTAAAGATTGTGTATCTCTTGTGGTTGGTTCCTTCCCTGTGTATGGCTCTGAGTAGGGACAAATAGAACAGCTACATATTGCTCCTCAAAAGCTCTCGTGTGACTCAAAGTGTGATCCTCAGACCAGCAGCATTGGCATCATCTGGGTGCTTATTAGAAATGCAAATTTCAGAGCTCTACTTCAATCTACTGAATCAGAAGCTCTAGGCATGGGGCCCTGGAAATTGTATTTGTAAACTCGATAGGTATATATTATACTCTTTAAAGGTTAAGAACTCTATGGAAACCATGGGCTGTAGGCTAACAAAGTGTGTTTGAATAAACATCACTTTCATTGGCCTCAGAAACTATGTTAAGACTTAGAAAAACAGACACAAGCCAATTAAAGACTTTGGAAAGGCCTAATCGGTGAATGACACTTTAATCATTTATATGTGTTTATATTAGGAGCAAGGCTCATGTGCGCATGAATGAAATGGTCCAGCAGGAGGGGCTGGGCAATGTGGTGGAGATCATAGGAGATCCATGTTTCCACCTAGGCTCCACGTGCAAAAGCCTTAGCTTCTCAGAAAAGCAGTTTCCTGATATACAGATGGGGATTATTACCATTTTTCTCTACCTAACTGTCAGAGAAATGGGGAGCCAAATTTGATGATTTTTATATTGTACTTTGAGAATTCTAATCACCTGGGTACTTGTTAGTAGTTGATATTTATGTAAAGAGATATTTTAGTCAATTCTAAGGAGTTTATTATCTGTCGGGGAGAAAAGGGGAGAATTTATCAGATAGAAGGAGATAAAAATAATTTAAAAAGAAAAAAATAGTTCAGAAAAAGAGGGTAATATGGACATAAGTGATCTCAAGGAAGGCTTTATGCAAAAGAGAAGATCTGAGCCCAGAGATGTAGGAAAATCTTTATTGTTTCCTTCTGCACCCCTTTCTTCCATCAGATCATGATTAGCATGAATGGCTGTATTTTGAGTATGACTAAGAAATATATGTTTTTATTTTGATCCCTAACACAAGACTGTGAGGTCCTTGAGAAGGGTCTCTTATGTATTTTTCATGAAATTTATTTTGATGGATTTACTTGAACTGGATCTATATAGGGGATAGTAATGATATCTTGAGAGAAGGGGGTAGCATAAGAAAAGATATTTTGCACAGGGAATACACCTGCCTGCCTATTACTACCCTTTTATGCCCAGACCTGTCCCAGGGAAGTTGAGAGCTGGGTGTGTACAATCATAAAAGAAAGATATCAAGGGAAATGATTCATCATCGGGAGGCTTTCACCTGAATGGACCTCACCTGAATGAAATTAACTAAAAGGAAATGAAGATAAAGTAACCAAGGAGCAGAAAAACAGTCGGGAAAATAATGTTTTGTACCTTGTGTTACCAAGTAATGATACTCGACATCCCTGAGCTTTCTGTTAAATTAAGCTTAATATGTCTTTTCTTCCCCCGCATCACATTGCTCATAGTTCCCCCTCCACACCTCCGCCCCCTTTTGTTGTCTGCTTTTATTTAGTTTGTACAGGGTACATGATTAATATCCAATTTATGTCCTTCGCTGAAATGGTCATGAAGACAAACAGGGATGGTCCCCAAAATGACCTTTGTTGAATCCCTTGATACCTTTCCCCCAAATGGATGTTTTAGCATTTACAAATCACTTTCATTTTCTCTTCGCCTGCCAGATGGGTTTGAATCTCTGTGGTGGCTCTCTTCTCCAAACACCACAGTTTTCTAAAGGATCAAATAAAGTTCGGAGTGGCTTATCTCAATTTCCCTGGGATAACTCACACTTCGAAATGAAAAAGTCAGAATAAATCAACAGCACTAGCGAGCAGTTAGAGAGCTCTCTGTTCAGGGCAGTCGAGCTCTCTGTTCAGGGCAGTCACCCTCTCTTCTCTATCTCCTATGAGGAGCATTTGAAGCATGGTCTCAAGGAGATAGTTGGGGTGGGGCTTGGCAATCAGAAGGCATGATGAAGGTGATCAACAAGTGAGCAGGTATAACACAGCATCCAAGAAAGGCAATCTCGGAAGAGCCTATAAGCTTGTTAACACTCTGCCTGTGGAACAGATATTACAGATGAGCAAACCAGGATGGGGAGAGTGGAAAGGACACAAACTGGAACCAGAATACCCTACCTAAAGACTATCTGGCAAGCAAGTGACTCTCTGAGCAGAAAGTAGGCAGATATTATGATTGCTTTGTGTTATTATTATTGTTAATTATAGTAAAAACATTTTTCACTACTTATTGAATGCCTACTATTATGCTATTCAGTTTAGATGTATATCTCATAATCCACACAAGCCATAAATTATGTTATGATTATGCTTATAAAGACATGAAAACCATGGTTCCGAGAGATTTCAGATATCCTCTTGATGCCTTCCAGAACCAGCTTTCAAAGTATATCTCTAATGTCAAGGCAGTTATTTAATAAAGTTAATGTATTTTAAACAATTGTAGCTTGCTACGTCATTGCTCTCCCTCCAGTTCCTACTTAATATATGTAATGACTTTTAAACTTACCTGTGAACTATGGAGTAATATTATGGAGACAAATCAATTACCATTGATTATGATAATATGTAAAAAATTAAGGAGTGTTGGGATTATAAGTAATTTGTACTATATGCCTTCAATTTTGTTGTTATGTAATTTTTCTAATCCATAACAAGAACCATGCTGGTCGCATATGGATATGTAACTTTCTTCTATTTTTCTGTCTTGATGCCAGGTGAAAGTACATGCAAAGGAGTGAAAAGTACCCAACTGGGACCTGCCACTTGATGGGCAATACTCACTGGATAACAAGGGAAGCAGAATGAAGAGAGCTGCAAGAAAGGGCCAGAAAAGAGATCAAAGGGAAAGTATCTCCTTGCAGCATGACTCCAGGAAGAGTCTCTCGTCTCACCAAACTCTAAGTGAAGAGCACCCACTGGAGCAATACCACGTGAATGATGCCTTGGGGTTGTGCAGTCCTGTGGCCCTGGACGAAGGAAAGACACTTGCAAGTGTTTTTGAAGCAAAACAGCACTGGTCTGTTCCAAGATGCCCTAGCAACGGACTTTTAACTCTAATGGTCACTTGCATAGAATACCCTGAATGAACTTCTCTAGAATCTGCTAGTCATTCAAGACATAGTTGAATTGTTCCCACCTTTGTGGGGCCTTTCCTCACACTTTCAGTTAGCGTCTACATTGTTGCTAACTATGTTCCTAAACCAGTTTGTTTATAACTCTAGCTTAGTGTGTCAGCCTTGAATTACATGGCCTTCTACTCCACAGGGCTATGGATTCTTTGAAGCGGGCAGGTATGTGGGACTGGAAGGCCTCAGAGCCACAGACCTGGGTTCAAATCGTTATATATAGCAATGATTGGCTTTTACCTTTTCTGAACGGTTGTCCTTCCACCTTTAAATGGGAAAAATTTACAATACCTATTTCAGAGAATTCCTCTAGGATTATATGAATGGCAAGGTATGAAAATATTGTTGGATAACTTGTGTATTAGTAGGCTTCCTTACCTAAAACTAAAGGGTACCACTGGTATAGTGGAATTTCATGTACAGGCTGGAACTGGTTTTCTATTATCTCTTAAATCATGTCACCCAAGGAGTTGCCTGTAACTGAAATTATTGGCAGTGTAATAAGCAAAGTTTTCTATATATTAGTTGTTTTGTTATATTACTTTTCAAAACGTAAATTGACCTAAAACCTTTTAAATCAACTTCTAATGCAAATTCCAGAACAAACCATGTTAACAATAAAATTTCCATAAAGACTCCCAGTCTGTCTTATTAAGGGCATATTGTAGCCTTCAAGAAGGCTTAAGCAATGCAATTGTTCCCAGAGATGAATAGATGGGAGAGAATGGATTCACAGATTAGATACACAAAACAAGACTCATTTTGATATTTCTTTCCCAATACTTGACTTCCCAGCAATATGGAATTGCATGCCCTTTCCTGTCTTGACAAACACACACTCAGAAATCCGGTCTTAAGTAACATTGGGACTCTCAAGTGAAGCCTTTTGACTCTTCCAGGAGCAATTAAAATTCTTCCTCCTAAGAGATTGCTTCATACAAATCTCTAAGAGTAATAATCATCTTCACTCAAGTTCACTGAGGGTGCAGATCTTGCTTTTTATCTCTAGGTGGATATTTCCTAGCCCAGGTCTAGTGTATAAAAAGCACTCAGTGTGCTTGTAAAGTGAATGAATGAATGAATGGCCAAGAAGCAGTGGCCGAAACGTTGCCTAAAAGTGTGGCAGCTTCCATTGTTACCTCTCCTTGTCTGCATCACAAACTGAAAGTAGAGAAGACGAATGTGGAAGCTCCCTTTTCTAGACCAGCACTCTTCCATAGTAAGTAATCCTTGCAGGCAGGCATGTCCTAAACTACTGAGGAGTACAGCGACCTACTAGACCAGAGCACACCCAGGCTCAGGGTAAACAAAGGTCCTTGTGAAGGAGAGCAATAGCATCAGAAGGGAAATGGATGAAAACTCATCTTCTACATATTGAAAACAGGAAGCAAATTCATTGCACAACTATGCATGAGAAAACATCATTTTTTACTTTCCTTTAATAAAGCAAGAATTCTATTGCAATACAAAATAGTCTTCAATCAGATTCCTATAATCTTATGCTTATATTTTGAAATTACAATAAAACATTTTGTATTTAGACATAAATAATTAGTTCTTTGGTTTTTTTTGTGTGTGTGTGTGAGGAAGATCAGCCCTGAGCTAACATCCCTTACCAATCCTGCTCTTTTTTTGAGGAAGATCAGCCCTGGGCAAACATCACTTCCCAGCTTCCTCTACTTTATATGTGGGACACCTACCATAGCCTGGCTTGATAAGTGGTGCATAGGTCCTCGCCCGGGATCTGAACCTGTGAACCCTGAGCAGTTGGAGTGGAGCAAGTGAACTTAACCACTATGCCACGGGGCTGGCCCCAGTTCTTTGGGATTTTTTTCATATCACTTTTTTATTGTCATAAAATATAATAACATAAAATTTACCATTTTAACCATTTTTGAGTGTATAGTTCAGTGGCGTTAAGTTCATTCACGTTGTTGTGCAACCACTACTATCACCCATCTCCAGAACTTTTTTTCATCTTCCCAAACTGAGACTACATACTGATTAAATAATAACTCCTTATTTGCCCTTCCCTGTAGCTCCCATTAACCTCTATTCTACTTTCTGTCTCTATGAATTTGACTACTGGAAAAGGCAAAAATATGGAGATAGTGAAAAGATCAATGGTTTCCAGGGGCTAGGAGGGAAAGAAGAATAAGTAGAGCACAAAGAATTTTGGGGGCATTGAAACTACTTTATAAGTTAGTATGATGGTGGAAACATTTATTCAAACTCATAGAATGTACAACACCAAGAGTGAACGCTAATGTAAACTAAGGACTCTAGGTGGTAATGATATGTCAAGGTAGGTTCATCAATTGTAAAAAATGTACCACTCTGGTGGGGGATGTTGATAATAGGGAGACTGCGTGGAGGCAGGGGTATATGAGAAATCTCTGTATTTTCTGCCCAATTTTGCTGTGAACCTAAAACTGTTCTGAAAAATAAAGTTTATTTAAACAAAAAGGAAGTAAATTCTGATATATGTTACAACATGAACGAACCTTGAAGACACGATGCTAAGTGAAATCAGCCAGGCACAAAAAGACAAATACAGTATGATTCCACTTATACTATTTAGATGAGGTAACTAGAGTAGTCAAAATCATAGAGATGGAAAGTTCTTTTGGATTTTTAATTAACTTTTTTAACAATTAAACTCAATTTATCATTATGGCACAAATAATGAGAGCAACATTAAAACATCACTCATCATGTAATATTTTAATCCCAATATAACTGTTCAAATTATACTTTTTCGTGTATTGACAGTTATATATTTTGTATACATAACTTTTAAAATGTTGTAGTCAAACTCTTCACTTTAAGTTGTTTGTGCCTTTTTCATTTCGTAAGAATTTACTTGTAATATTAGTATTAACTATGCATCTATAATAATTTTCTACTAATTGATATAGTTGATAATTTAACCATTCACTTATTAGAGACTTTTTTTCTATTTATTTGTATTGATAGTAGAGACCAACTCAACAATCATCTTTATAGCCACGTATTTCTTCTTTATTTTTGGAAACATTCAGACTGACGTTCTTTTAAAGATACCTGTCAAAATTTTTTCTATCACATTATCTTGTTTTACTTCATAGCATTTATCCCTTGGGAAGCTTTTATTCCCGGTGTGTGTGTGCATGTGTGTGTGTGCACCTGTCCATGTGCATGTGGATCGGCTTCCTTCCGTGACTATAATGCTTCCTTATTGAAGGAAAGGGCTTTCTGTCTTTTCTTTATTGTATCCTCAATCACTGTAACATTGCCAGATATATATTCATAAATGTGTAGGAAATTAACAAAATAATTGAATGAATAATGACATGGATAGTTTTGGGGCCGCCCAGTGGCTCAGCGGTTTAGTCCGCGCTTGGCAGCCCGGGGTTCGCCGCAAGTTTGGATCCCGGGCACCGGTCGATGCACTGCTCGTCAAGCCATGCTGTGGCAGGGTCCCATATAAAGTGGAGGAGGATGGGCATGGATGTTAGCCCAGGGCCAGTGTGGCTTAGCAAAAAGAGGAGGATTGGTGGCGGATGTTAGCTCAGGGCTGGTCTTCCTCACACACACACACACACACACACACACACACACACAAAAATACAGGGATAGTTTTGAACAAACAATAGTTATTTCTTCACATTTCAGGGTAACATTTGGCATCAGTATTTAGAATTTCTTTTGTAAATTTAAGTTTGCAAGAAATTTTAAAGTAAAATTTATATATCATCTCTCAAACTCTCAAAAGGATTACAATATCTGGAAAAATAGAAAGAAAATGAAAAATCCTCCACATTCTCATCATTCAAAATAAACACTGAGTTTCTCATTGACTTTGTTTCTGTTCTTTGTTGCTCATACAAATTTACATAAAATTACGAATTAATTAGCATATAATGTAGACACAAATTAAATTTCTACGCTTATTTCTCTTCATGTAGTGGATATTTTCACAAAGAAACATTGTGAAGACTGCTTTTACATTAGGTATAAATAGTATTATGTACATATTGTTTAATTTATGGTTTATTTATGCAGCATTCAGGAAAATATGCTGAATGCATCATGCTACCAACAAAGGGAGGTTAAAATGTTAAGCATGGAGAATGTTATCTATAGAGATTTTAATTGTTGGAGAAAAGTATAACTGGAAATCCGCATGCTACACTGAAAGCTTTATGAAATGAAAAGGCTTTTAAATGCCTCTTTCAAGGTTGACAGTGTCATGCTATTCCAACTGAAAGATCTTTTTGTGTTCAGGGTGCAATGCAAAGTTACCAATAAAATCACCCACAAAAAAATCAGGAGGAAAGATAGTGTATGAGCTCTTAGAAATATACTCTAGTCTCTTTAAAATTATGAACAAACAAAAATATCCACCCAATGTCAATATCCCCTATCTTCTGGGAAAGTACTTTTAGAAGTCAAAGGAAAATTATTTTCAGTTATTGTTTACACAGTGGAATAATTTGGTGGTGGAGAAAAAGCGACTCTTGAAGTTAGGCAGACATTCAAATTCTGGTTTAGTAATCAAAGCAAATGATTTATTTTTTCCAGGTCCCAGATACCCCATTCCTAAAATTAAAAATAATATCACTTCCTTCATGAGCTGATCGTGAGGATTAACTGAAAAATATACATTAAGGGCCTAGTAGGCTACCTGGCACATGATAAACACTTTAATGGATGATGGAGTCTATTCATGAGGTGAGGGATGAACCACATTCATCCCATATGGTTCAGTTTATCACAGGTTATCAAGAGAAGCCAAGTCACCACACAAACATTTGTTTGGGAGGCTGCATATTTGCAAGGCACCTAATTTGTTTGTATTAGAAACACTGTAGTTGAATATAACAATGAGGAAAAAATGGTCTAGGCAAACAGGTTTAAAACCAAAAATAAATAAATTATTATTAATTCACATCATTAAATTTCAGAGGAAGTTCCAGCTTTAAATATTGCTTAATTAGGGGCTCAAAATCTGGCATTAAGAGGGAAAAATCACATGACTTGCTCTCCTTCTCCAAAACTCAGGAATTTAAGATTAAATTTGTTGGTTTCTGATTGGCTTGAGCTAGGGTCACACACCCATTTCTGAACCAGTCACTGTGGCCTGTAGCATGGGAAACTCTAACTGGCCCATCTCAGTCCACATGTCTTACCTGGAGCTTCATAGACAGAGTCAAAGACGGGTGGTACCACAAATATACCTTACCTCCTCACCTCTGTCAAACCGGGTGCTGCTCTCAGAAGCACTGTAAATAAATATTTCAATTGGCAAACAATGGATTTCTACTCTGATGACACAAAGCAATCAAATGCAGATGAAATAAGGACTGTAGAAATATATTATGAGATTCAGATCCATAATAGAACACACTTCTGTTTTGTTGAATACTCAATAATCCTTATCTGAAATTCATCTTTAGCATTTAGCAAAGGCTAGCCAGCATTACATACCCAGAAAAAGCCAAGCTATTAATACTAAGCATTTCTTACCATAACACTAACCATTCACTCACTTCTTGTCTCTTTTCCTACCTCTCTTCTTGCTGCCCTTCATTTCCTCCTTCCTTCTTTCTCTCTCTTTTCTCTCCCAACATTCTTTTCTTTGCCAAACACCTGTTAATCACCTCCTATGCACAACCACCATATAAACTGATAAAAAACATTTTTGTCCCTAATGACATTTATGATCTAGTTGGAAAGGTGAAAAACAATGCTGGATAAGACCAGAGAGGTATAATTTTGGAGTGTAACAATAGAGCCATAATGAAATTAAAATATGGCTTAGGGTCAAAAGCCCTGGATCCTATTCCTAGTTCTGCCTCTTACCACCTATGTGAATTCTGGAAAGTCATATAAGCTCTCTGAGCCTCCAGCTTTTCCCCCACTAGCAGACATGCTGCTGCCTGCCTGCCAGCAACGATGTGAGGATCAAATGAAGGACATATGTGAAAGTGCCAATAGTATTCTCTGACACAGAACTGGTATCACAATGTTTCTAAATAAAGTGCTGTAGGTTTTCATAAGAGGGAGAAATATTTTAAGCTGCAGGAATCAGGGAAGACTTCATTGGGATGGTTTTAAAATTGATAGGATTGAATAGCACATGTGAAATGGAAAGACTGCTCTGGAACCAGGGAAAAAATAAGCAAAACAATGGAAACAACAAAGCACATTTTTTTATGAAAATAGAGAGCATTCCACATTAGCTAAATAGTGAGGTTTTTGTTTGTTTGATTTGTTTTAGTTATAGAACTCTTTCCTCAATGAATCTTTTGCAGGCGCTTAAGACATACGACATTCAAGGGGACCCACTCTTGCTGAAACAGGCCTGAGAAGAGTCCCTACCCCACAATCCCACATGCCCGCCCTGGAGGAAATCTAGGGCTTCAAAATGTACAGTTTTAAAACCAATCCACAGTTCACAGCAAACAGGAAAACTGGGCTGGGGATCAAAGACAACATTGAGTGACTGACAACAGACCTAACTTGTAGTTCTGCAAGCATACCACAGTCTCTCAGCCCTCATGCCTTTGCTCCCGAGAACTCTTTTCTTGGAACACATCCCTCATGAATTCACCTGCTTCTTGTCCTTTAAGATTCAGTTCAGCAGAGGCTTCCTTGATCTTCTCCATCCATCCTTTAAGCCTTTTGCTGAACTAAACGCTAATTCTCTGAGCCTCTTGCTGAACCAAGCATGTAAGTTTTTCTTGATCTTCCATGGACATTAACTGGCTTGCTCATTGTTAGGGAGCTTTTCTTTTTCCTTTTTTTCAAATTTATAACAGCTTTATTAAGGTATAATTGACATACAATAAACTGCACATTTTTAAAGTATACGGTTTGGTAAGTTTTGACACATATATGCACCTGTGAAAATATCAGCACAGTTAAGATAATTAAGATTACATTCCAAGTTTCCTCATGCCAATTTGTAATACCTCCTTTTCACAAGTCTCAGTTCCCCTCCATCCCCAGTCCACCACCGGTCTGCTTTCTGTCATTACATTGTTATTTTCTGAAATTCCGTAGAAATGGAATCAAACAGCATTATTTTTGGTCGTTTTTTTCCCCTCTCAATCAGCATAATTATTTTGAGATTCATCCATGTTGTAGCATGTAGTGACATTTAATTCATTTTTGTTGACAACTAGTATTCAATTCTAGGGATATGACATAGTTTATTTACCCACTAACTTGTTGATAGACATTAGCATTATTCCTGATTTTTGGCTATTACAAGTAGAGATGTTATGAACATTTATATAAAACATTTATATGGATATATGCTTTCATTTCTCTTGGAAAATACCAAGGAGTAGAATTGCTGGATTATAAGGTAGGTGTATGTTTAACTTTATAAGAAATTATCCTCCAAAGATAGTTTACCAATTTATAATATCCATTTGTATTTATCAGTCTTTTAAATTTTAGCCATTCTAATAGTAAGAGAGAACAAAATTGCACGTACCTAATGTATAATTATTTGAGCATCTTTTCATGTGCTTATTTGTCTTCCACAAATTTTCCTTGATGAAATGTCTGTACAAATCTTTTTTTTATTTTTAGTTGGGCTATTTGTTTTATTATTGTGTTTTGAGAGTTCTTTATATATTCTGGTACAAGTCCTATATCAGATATATGATTTCCAAATTTTTTTCTCCCAGTCTGTGGCTGGTCCTCTGATTCTCTTAACAGTGTCTTTTGAGGCCATTGAAGTTTTCCGTTTTGGTGAAGTTTTCAATTTATTGTTTTGTGGATCACTCTTTTGTTGTTTTGTCTAAGAAAATTTTGCCTAACTCAAGGTCACAAAGGCCTTCTCTTATTTTTTATTATAAACATGTAATAGTTTTATATGTTACATTTAGGTCTATGATTCTAATAATATAAGTAATTTATATGTGTGATATGAGTTATAGATTGAAGGCTTTTGTTTGTGTTTTTTTGTTGTAGTTTTTCACAAATATTCAGTGGTTCAAAAAATCAGTTGCTCATATGTTTCTGGACTCTGTTCTGTTCCATTGATCTATTTATCTGTCTTAATGCCAATACAAACTTTCTTAATTACTGTTTATTTATAATATCTTGAAACCTGGTAGCATTAATCCTCCAAATTTGTTGTTTTTCAAATTTGACTTGATTCTTTGAGATTTCACGTTACATTTAGAATAAGATTTTTAATTTCTACCAAAAAATCTGACTGAGATCTTGATTAAGATTACATTAAATTTATAGAGTCATCTGTGGAGAATTGACATCAGAAGAATATTGAATTTTCCAATCCATGTACACTATATCTTTCCAATTACTTAATCTGTCTTAATTTCTCACAGGGATATATTTTAGTTTTGAATGTACAGGTCTTTCACATTTTTAATCAGATTTCTAAGTTCTTCATATCTTTGATGCTACTGCACATAGTGTTGCTTTTTAAATTTTAATTTTTGATTCCAAGTATATAGAAATGCAATTAATTATTTTGTATATGGATCATACATCTTGCAACTTTCTAGATCCACTTATTAGTTCCAGAAGGGTTTTTTTTTTTTTTTTTTTTTTGTCTATTCCATTGGATCATTACACAGGTGATCATGTTGTCTATAAATAAAAACAATTTTACCTCTTCCCCTTCCAATTTTATGCCTTTTATTTCTTTTTCTTGCCTTATTGCACTGAATGAATCATCTGTTATACCATTAAATAGAAGTGTTAAGAACATACACCCTTCTCTTGTTCATTATTTCAGGGAGAAGGCATTAAGTCTATTGCCATTCAGGATGAAGTGAGCCATAGGTTTTCTAGATGCCCTTTATCAGGTTAAGGAAGTTCTCATATATCCATAGTTAGGTGTGAGTTTTTATTAAGAATTTATGTTTGGTTTTGTGAAATGCTACATTTCCTTATGTTTGAAAGTTTTTATTTTACTTTTGTTTTAGAATGATCATTTGGCTAGGTATAAATTCTAGATTGACAGCTTTTTATCTTTCAGTAGTTTAGAGATGGTCTCCACTGTTTTCTCAATTGCAGTTTTGACAGGAAAAAATCTGCTGTCAATTTTATTTTTGTTTGTCTGTACATAGTGTGACTTTTTTGTACTGGGTGTTTTTATGATTTGTCTTTTGATCATTGGTTTAAAACAATTTCATAATGATGTGCCTTAGTTTAGTTATCTAGTTTTCATGTTCCTTGTACTTAGGTATTTGTTGAGCTTCTCATATATGTGATTTTATAGTTTCCATCACATTTGAAAATATTTAGCCATCATTTCTTCAAAATGTGTTTGCCACCCTCTATTTTTGATACTCCAGTTATACACATATTAGGTCAATAGAAGATGTCTTGGAACTCACTGGTGCTCTCTTTCACCCCCCTCCCTATTTTCACTTTGAATAGTTTTTATTGTTGTATTTTCCAATTTTTGAATTTTTCTTCTGCAATGACTAATGTGTTGGAAATCCTATCTAATCTAGTTTTCATCTAAAACATTGTAGTCTTGATCTCTAGAAGCTTCATTTGAGTATTTCCTCACATCTTCCATATCTTCTATCTTTTTGAACATGTCCATGTCTGCTAACTCTTACATCTGTGTCAGTTCTGGCTGGGTTTGAAATGATTGATTCTCTCTTCATTATGGCTTGTGTGATCCTGATTTTTTTTTCATGCTTGGTGATATTTGATTGGATGTTAAATAATATAAATTTTACCTTGTTTGGCAGTGGTTATATTTATATTACAATAAATATTCTTGAGCTTCATTCTGCTATGCGTTTAAATTATTTAGAAATAGTTCAATCATTTTAGGTCTGGCTTTTAAGATATGTTACACAAGATCAGGGTAGTGCTCAGTCTAAGGCTATTTATGCCCCACTAATGAGGTAAAACTCTTACACATATTCTATCCAGTGCCCCATGAATCGTAAGTTTTTCCCATCTGGCTGATGGAAGCTGACATTATTCCTGGCCCTGTAGGAGTGCTGTGCACTGTTCTCTCTAATCCTTTCTGGGTGGTTCTTTCTCTAGCCTCAGGCAGTTTTCTCATATGTAAGCACTGATCAGTATTCAGTTAAGTACTCAAAGTGGACCCTGTGCTAATTTCTGAAGTTCTCTCTGTGCAGCATTCTCCTCTGTGGGATCTTTTTTGTGAACTCTAGTCACTGTGGTATCCCCAGACAGTCAGCTCCATTTCCTCAACTCCAAGAATCTACCAGGTGTGGTAACCAACCATCCTACTTTGCCTAGAGCTGAGGAATCCATGGCAAATCAGACTGTATTTGTGACCCTATCACTAGGCTGTGCCTGTATCTCCCCTCCCTGTACCACAGCCAGAAACTCTTTCAAGGTAACAAAAGTCTCCCTGGAAGGTAACTCTGGTGCCTAATCCTCCATCTTAGCCAGAGACCAAAGACTAGGTAGACTTTCTTATATAAGTATTTCTTCAGCACTCTGCACAGCACCCAGCTCTTCACAAGGGCACAATCTAGGCTTCATATCTTCAGAATTAATCGATAAAATCAGTCCATGAGTTGTAAAGTGGACAGATTTGTGATGTTAGCAATAGCTTGGGGACTTTTCTAAGATCATAGGATCTCAAATAAATGAGATTTAGTCTAAAGAAGTAACATTGGATATGGAGAAAATGAGGGAAATGTGAAACGTGGTGCATAAAAAAAATCCATGTAACGTATCTCCTGGGTGGACTTTCTGAAGAGAAGCAGAGGAGGACCTCTGGGCTAGGTTTTGTACCAGGTCCCAAAAGAAGTGACACAAGTCAGATTCTGCTTTAAAAAATAGAGTATATGAAACACTAAGGAGGAGAAAATAAAATTGGTGTCTGGAGAATGGCAAGATCTATAATACCGCTACAAAGGGTAGGAGAGCAGATGCAGGAATAGGGAGGGTAGACCAGAAAGACAAATGGACCCAGACTGTGAAGACCATCGCTGCAGCAATGCAAGGGCATTAAAGTTCATCTTGTAGGCCAGTGGATCTCAACCCTACCTGCATATCAGAATCACTTGTAGAGATTTGGAAAAACATACATGCCCAAATATGACTTTTAGAGTTATTTATGTAGTATCTCTGAGGTAGAGTCCAGGCCTTTAATGCTTTAAAATCTTAAGAGGTGGGCCTGATGCACAGCCAGATTTTTATGTCAGAACAGCCACTGTGGGTCAAAGTTGCTACGAAGATAAAACAATAATCAATATCTTCTTTAATATGTGTATTCTCTGCCTTTTATAGCTCCTCATAGAATCAGAGTTGAATAAAAAATTTAAAACTTATCCAACACACAAATGGTCTCTAAAATATTCCCAATAGCTATTTATCCAAAAAATTTATTGAGTGGATGTGTTCTGGGTAGAGTACTGATCATTTGTCTCATAATTACATGATATTAGGCATAATTATATTTCTATTTCTATTGTGGCAGACACAACACAAAGATTTGGGTAGATGAAAGGCAGAACTCTTTATTACTGAGATCTCCAAACAAGAGAAGGCTACCAGGCCTAGTCATACAGGTGGTTGCATCTGGGGACAGGATTAACAGCAAGCTGGAATTGTAGGAGGTGGTTTATATACGGCAAGTGGAGTGGGGTTAGCTAGGTTTCATGGGTTCATGGAGATTGGGTATCTTGAAGAATTCTGCCAGCCCGAGGAAGAAGGGGCCTTCCCTGGGTATTAGGTATCTAAAGGCCTCTGATATGGGTATGTGTGTTTTATAACCCAGGAGTGTTAGATTCTGATAAGGGAAGTAGCCCAATGATCAGAGCTTAACAAACTGCCCATGAAGGGGAATTGAGAGTTTTTAGCCATGACTTCAAAACTAGGTCAAGACAGCACTTGTGAAATACTACATTACACCATTTAAAATACATCTTAGTTGTTCTTACATTAAGCCGAAGATGTTGCATTTGTTATATTTGATAGCTGACTTTTGGATATTCAGTAATCAGATCCTTCCATATCGGGGATTTCCCCACTGTATAAGTCTTGTTGAGAGGCAAGTCAGATACTCACTTTTCTCCACCCTCTTACAGCACAGACATGGTGTGTAGCTGAGACTCAAGCAATCTAAAGTTCTGGCCTAGAAATTTGAATCTGGTCAAAATGACACAAAGAATTCCAAAAAGAAAATAATTCATTTCAGTGGCAACTGCTAAACAGTTTCCAGAGTAGGAAGATCAACAGTGTGGCAGTAGCAGCTATGGCAATGAGTGTCCAGTGGCATCGGCACCAGATGGCTCCCATGGCATGAAATTGGCCAGGGTTCTAGCACCTATTCAACCTTGGCTTGCACCTGGTTTCTTAGTTTGGTTCTGCTAGGTTTCTGTTAATTCTATGAATTATTCAAATCCTCCATAAATTCCTTTTCTACTTGAATCAACCAGAGTTGACTTCTATTGCTTGTAAGTAAGAAATCTAACAGATAAAACTCCACTAGATATATGAAGTGGAATTTAACCCTGGAAGAGCCTAACTCCAAAGATTATCTCTTTCAACTGTATCTGACTGTTAAGCACTATTAAAATATACTAAGAGACTGAAAAGTCACTGTGATCAACCTAATCTATCCTTTTGGGAGGGCTCTTTGTAGGTTGAGGTGAAACTTACCTTTCTCCAACATCTATTCATAGCCCATAGTTCTGCCATCTGATATCACAAAGAATAACTCATTTCCTCTGTGTGGTGGTCTATCAAATATCTATAGCCATATGGTGTGTCAAATTCCTTGTGCAATTCATGTGTATTCAGAAAAGACCGATTAAATACTTACTATATTTGGAGATCTGTACCAAGTATGTCATCACAGATGCATAAGAAAAGTTACCTAATTATCTATATGAAATAAATATTTACTTTACTATATAAAAAGCATTGTGTTATTCTTAGCAAATAATATCAAATTATCAGTTCAATCAGTCGGTTAGAAAAAGCTTTACAGAAAAATTTATGATTTCATGTACATTGTGGCAGACATTATGCTGCATGGTCACTAGATTATTTCTTCCTCAAGGGTAAACAGGCTATATTTTTCAACTTCTTTTAGAGTTATTTTGTAAACACATGACTGTATCTGGCTAATATAACATGGGCAGAAGTATTTTAATCCACTTGCAAACTTGGTTCTTAAAAACAACTCATATTTCTCCACCCTACGTCTCTTACAACAGCCACAAAGGGTAGTGGCACAAGGTTGAAGGAGCTAAAAACTCTGAGTCACTGTTTGGAAGAGAGTCTCACCTGAGAGACACTCAATCTGCACTAAATTTTGCATGAGCAAGAAATAAATCTTTATACAGTTAAGCCATTGAGATTTAAGAGTTTGTTACTGCAGCAGAACCTATCCTATCCTGACTAATATGGACACACACGGAGAAAATGCAGTTTAAAACATTTCTCTTTGTTAGTGTATATGTGGTGTTTGTTGGAAGTTGGAGAAACCAAAATGAATAAGGTAAACTTCCTAGCCTCAAGTAGCTCAAAGAGACTAAATAATATTGCCAGGATAGTTAAGCTGTTAGATTCTGGATTGGACCTGCCAAAGTTCCAAAAGCATGGAATTTGAACTGTGCTTTAAGTTTAGGGTCTAGAAGAGGAAATTTAAGCTGGTAGAGAAATCCAATGAGTCACTCAATACACATAATGCTACTAGTATTTAAATTTTGTAGATGAGCATTCTGAGGTTCAGAGATGTTAAACACCCTCATGGTTACATAGCTCATAAATGGAAGATATTGAACTTGAACTCAGGTCTGTCTGACTGCAAAGAATGCCTCAAGGCACTATAGTCTAATATTTTCTATATAAATGTTATAGCTAAGCTACCTAATTTCCCCCATTTTCTTAGTTCATACCTTTAACTCTGAAAAATCAGTGTGTTCTCCTATGCTGAGATGTTGATACAGGAGAAATTCCTGGGCATAAAAGAACACTCTACCAAATTATAGCTACTTCATTTTCTTAATTAAAGTAACCATAACCTTAAAAGTATGCAGTAAATTATTCATTTATATGAAATCTCTATTCCATATACTTATCTTCTTGCCCTATTCATGTAGATACACACATTTAATAGCAGAAGAATGAAACTTACTCATGTTTTAATTGAATTCAATTTTTTAATCTACATTTACAGAAAAATCCTTTTAACAATTGTTAGTGTCACATGCAATATCTATTTATGTATCTATCCTTGAACTCTCTACCAATCTTCTATCTCTCTGTTGAAACATTCAGCATTTTCAGAATATTTTTAAAAAATGAGGAGAACCATCCATGTATCATGGTCCTTACTTTTTTAGTTACAACTTTCTTAACAAAATAATTCAACCATTATCGCTCTTAAAGGTTTGGTTTTTTAAAGACATCAGCCTTTATTCCACTTTATTTAAATTTGAAATTGTGGTGAGGCTGGAAACACTGTTATTTTTTATTGTGATCAATCTCAAGATAAGCTTCTCAAGCAAAATGATAGTTCCTGGACAACCTAAAAAAAAACGTTGCCTTAAAGCACAATTCTGTTCATGTTGCAAATTCTTGTTTATTTGTTTGTTTTGGATCCTTTCTTTATAACCAAGGAAATTTGTGTGAAATATATCTTGTTAAGAATGTAGCTTATTTTTCATGAAAAGTTGAACAGTGATATCTTCAGAATTCAAGTACTTCTTTGAAAAGATGAAAAAAATCTACAGTAAGAAATATTAGAGATTGATAAACCTATCCTGGGCTACATTTTGATTTTAATTACTGTTGGATCTAGAATTAAACTATATGGATCTAGACTCTGTTGCTCTGTAACTATATAGATCTGGAATTTCAGATATATCTTTAAACAGTTTGTATTTTCTTGATATGTATATATATGTATATATACAAAATCTAATGTTTATACATATGCATATATATTTGTGTATTTATAAACATATATGCATACATGTATATGTGTACTCATGTATGTGTATATATACACACACATATATATAGATAGATACACATACATAAACACACATACATGGCTTCTGGTTGAGTGCTACAGCATGGATAAAATGGTGCTAAAGTTATATACTACATAAAAAGGCTCCTCAGAAAATTAATCCATTTGGAAACGCAAAAGCTCATAGACCTGCCTTTAAAATCTTAGAAATGAAAGACTATTTTGTTTATCAAAATAGCTAATGAAATTTTAAACAAAGATTCTATTTTCACACCAATGCCTTTGATGGTAGAGAACTAAAAAGAGAAGGAAAACCATCTATAATAACAAGAAGCAGCAACATTGATAAGCAAATCCCGTTCAGCCCAGAGCCAGGATTGAACAGAGAGAAATGCTGCACTATGAGAGACACAGGAGAACTGATTTCAAATTTCCCTGATGCTAATTTCTATGGTTTGTCAGCAGTAGTAATGATATTGTTTGTCAGAACTATGCTTGAGGTGTAAGTGGATGCTCTTCCATTTTGGTGTTTGTCTCCAGCTTCTGCAATTGGACAAGATACAGCTAGATATACAAATATGAAGATTCTTTAGCTTTCCCCACCTCTAGATATCAAGTTCAACCTCTTCACTATGGCCCACAGTGCATTCAAATTTTACTCCCTTTGACCTCAGTCAAACTTGCCGGTTCCATGTCCCACCTCTTTGCTCGTAGCGTTCCTAGCTCTAGCCACTTTACATGTGTAATGCACAGATCACATGATGCTTCTTCCAGTCTCAGTGTTCTTGCACATGAAGATTCCAAAACTTGGAACAATGCCCAAAAAGGCTCTGAACTCTGCATTTAAGACCCAATGCAAAAGCCATTTCCTCTGTGAATCCTTCGTAAGGAAATCTTCCTCATTTCCCTCATTTTTCCCTTCCCATTTTGACTCAATATTTCCAGGGAGAAAGTAGAGTACGTATTTGGGGATCTAAAACCAAATGTCTAAATCATGAATTTACTATTTATTACAACAGTGACCATAATCAAATTATTTAACTATTCAGAGTTTCAGTTTATCCACAAAAAAATCAGGCATGATAAAATCAAAATTATAGGTTTTTCATGCAGACTTAGCAACTATACAGGTAGAATTCACTATATTTTACCTGTATAGAAAGGGACCAACACACTATAGACTCTCAAGAAATATTGTTTCTCTTCTTTGACTCCTTTCTCAACACTCCTGTGAGCTTTTCACAGAACCAAAGTAACTCATCCTATTTTCCATACATATGCATACTAACCTCCTTACCATTAATAGTTTGGTGGGATAGCTATGACTTATTCATCTTTGTACCCTCAAACCTGGGAAAATATTCTAGGTCTTCAAGGATGTTTATTAAATATATTAAATAAACTAGCCTCCTTGTTCTACCTTCCTTTCAGGTTTTTGCCCATATGAATGCATATATTTAACATAAAGTAATGAAACCACAGATATCTTCAAACCATGCTTTTATTTTGACTTAATATTTTATTGTCCATTTTGCTTCATAATCCTCTTAATTGTTGCTGCTGATGAGTACTAATTATTTCATCACACTGATTGATGTACCATAAGTTTATAGCCTCTCAAATGTTGTTGAATACCCAGGATGCTTATTTTTCACTATTAAAATGACACTTTAATAAGCACCTTTATACATACATTTTTTTCTTCAAAATATTATTCATAGTGTACATTATCAGAATGCACTGATAGGTCAAAGAAGGTGTAGATATTCCTTTGGCTCTTGAATCAATTTGTCAAATTACTTTCAAAAAGATTTGTACAAGTCCACTCTATCACCAGTGAGGTATCTGTATGCCAGTTGTACCAAAGTCTGGTGAAACCTACATTTAATCTTTTGGTAGACACCTACTGTTTCATTTGCCCTTTTCTTCCCCCATTCTTATGGGAACTCCTACCTTACTCCAATCATGTGGCTCTAATTGGAAGTTATTTGCTTACTTTAACCCTGTCTTAAGGCAGAGTTAATTGCTCTAATCATAAGCAACTGGGGTAATATTCTTCACTGAGAATTTTCAAGTTGGTAATGAAATAGGGAGTCTGTCTCTTTCTTAGGCTAGAAAGTAAAAGTTGTAAAGTTGAAGCATCTGTATTTCTCTCCCAGATGCTTGAAACTTAAGATGGTTGGCTTCTCCCCATAATTCCCATCACTTTTTAGTTATTCTCTATAGTACTACTTATTTTTTATAGAACTTGTATAAAATGACTTCTAGCTAAATTGTTTATGTTCTCTCTCCACACCTCCATATCCCATCATCACTCTGCAATAGAAGATAAGCTTCATGAGGGTCAGTTGTTCCAGTCATGTTCACTAATGCATACCCAGCACCTGGAAAAGTACCTGGTGTAGAGTAGATTCTTAAGAACTATTTGTTGAATAAAAATTGAATTAATATGTGAGATAGCCAGTATTCTGTCAATAAGTTTGAACTGAAGTTGATTCACCGAAAAATCCTGATTAATGCAGACCTAAATCTGAGTCTTGCTCAAAGACTATACCTGTTTCAGTTTCCATAGTTGTTCATGGCTTAAAAAGTAAAATTCAGGGCATGTAAGAATTTAACTTCCTTCAGTGAGGAAATTGTGGAAACTCCTACAGAAATAACAAACTCTATTGTAATAAAGGCCTCTCATCAGGTTCCACCAGCCATTTGTCATGCCATTAATTCTCTGCCCAATTTCATATGGAAGAAAGGAGTTTTCCAACAGGAGTTCATTGCAGAAATTAAAACTCAAACTGGCTGTCCCCTGTTCATTTGCCACACAACATAGGTTTCTGGTGACATTCAGCTAATGAATTTTCTTCATGATTAACTACCCGTTATAGGTGGCCATTATAAAGGAAACATATTCAGCCTGCACTTCATCCCTTATAAGCAAGGTAGTTGTGTAAAGGGTCATTAATATAAGTGAGCTGGGACAGTCTTCTTTTATGAAGTTAGAGAAAAATGGAGCTTGAAAAATATTGCTCACAATCAAACAAATTGCTGAAACAAAAACTATGCTCTGATGGACTGTAACATCTATTCCTTTTTATTAGGATAGAAGGCAAAAGTTACATGAAATTAGATGGTATATGCAATATAGGCATTCTTTATTTATTTCATTTTTCCAGATTCATTGGAGAGAAGGTGGAAAAAAAGAAAAAGAAATCAAAGCAACTGCCCACTTATTTTTCTTTAAAAGTTAGATACTCTTGTATTTGCTTAACTTGTCAACAGCCTCTGTAGAATGTACTCTGTGGGAAGCCTTTCACCATTGCTTAATCTGTAGTGACATCTGGTGGCCCAAATTACTCAAGTAGTTGGAGAAAATTCTCACATCATTAAATATCTTTTAAGACTCCTTAGGAGATCCACATCTTTATGCCATCATCATTAAGAATGAGTTAACCCTTTCTTGGATTCTAAAGCCAAGTGTGCATGTATGATGTGGGAAAGAATGGAGGGATAGCAAAACTAAATTTATAAAGACTATAAGAATGCCTTACTCTGGGATTAAAGTGATGTCTCACTTTGTTTATAATTCTCATTTTCTAAATGATTTGCTTTTGTACATTATTCTGAATTAAATCATTAAATTAATTAAATATTTACTGAATGCTCTTAATCATCAAACACTCTGGATACTTTGCTTCTTTGAGTTATCATTAATTCATTCAACAAATATTTTATTGAGCATCTACTATGGAGCACATTATTATAAAAATTTACCTATAAATAAGTTTGATCATCCTGATTGCAGTAGTGGAAAAATTGATTTGTGGGATCTCAATAGTGACTTCTAAATTTCTGATGTCCCAGTAAATATTTTAAGATTATCTAGCATGTTTTTACCTTTTTTGCAACCCTCAGTATATCAAGTATATTTCTGGGCATTTAGGAATTATCCAAGATATACCTGATAATTGAATGCCTGCTGATAACTGATAGATCATGCATTTCTTATAAATTAGTTTTAAATTGATAGAATAAGGAAGCAATACATTCTTCCACTACCTCTGTTCTCAATAAATTGCTACCTTTTTCATCCAGTTACACAAATCAAGAACCTCAGAGATTTCCTTGATTCCTCTTCTTCCTACACCCTTAAATCCAATCCATTACCAATTCTTGTTGACTTTACCTCCTGAACAGATTTCAGATCTGTTGAAATTGTTCCTTTCATCATAACCGAAGTGCCAGTTCCCTTCATCTCTCAGCAGGACTACCAACAGGACTAACTAATCTCCTCACATTTACTTTTATCTTCCCCACAGTCTCCTCCACACTGCAGTCAGGGGCATCTTTCTAAACAAAATCTTGTTAGGTCATCTCCCTGCTTAAAATCCTCCACTGCTTCCCATTGTTTTGATGAAAAGATAAAAATCTTTAACCCTGCATGGTCTTATTAAGTCTTATACCTTCAGCCTCCACCCACAAACGAGCCTTCTTTGAATACCTTAAATAATTCATGCCCTTTCAAGTTTCACAACCTGTGCAAATGTTGTTTCCTATCCTTGGAGTATTCTTCTCCTCCCTTTTTACCCAGGAAATGTCTGTTAATTTTTCATATATACATTTACAAGTTACTTCTTCATAAAAACCTAAGCTGACCTTTCTGTCCATGTTACACCAACCCTCCCTTAATATATGAGCATGGAACTTTCTTTTCACACTTATTGGAATGGTAATTTCATATTTCTTTGATAATTTGATTAATATCTGCCTCCCTTCCTAGAATGTAAGCTCCACAAGGGATGGAAATGTGCCTGCTTTTGCTAATCATTGTATCCTTAGCACCTACACTGAAATTTGGCATATCAATTGCGGTTGCTCATTAAATATCAGAAGCAATGATTTTTTTCCACCCTCCCCACTCTCTCTATATATAGAGAGATATAGATATAGATACAGATATACAATGGCAATTAACAGAATGGGTGTTGAACCCCAACACACTTGTGTTCAGATCCTGGCACTGTTGTTTTCTGGTTCTATGAACCTTGACACATTACTTCTATGAGCCTGTCTTCTCATCTGAAAATGCGTTTAATGTTTGCCTCAAAGGACTGTTGTGAGGATAAAATTAACTAAGGAATTAATGGATGCAAATCCCTTATCACAATGTCAGTCATATAATAAGTGGTAGCTATTATTATTATTATCTATAAGGGAAATGCCTCAAGTTATAGAAGAGTATGTGCCACTCACAATTGCCTTTGTGATTTTGTAGGAGATTTTAAGCAGGGCCCTAGCTGAGCTTACCTGCAAAACTCTACATTACACAGCAATTTCATCTTAAGAGATAGGGAAGATGGAAGAAAGGTGGTCAAGGAACAAAGTGGTGACCATCAATTCTACCCGAGAGGTAGAGTGTATAAAGATGGACATGCAATAAGTAGCTGAATTACCGTTTTACACATACACACCCACACACAGGCACACAGACTCATTTGTGTGAGTGTTTGTGTGTGTGTGTGTGCTTCTCTGAGTGTGTGTGTTCACTTTTAAAAACCATAAAGTCTTTAAGAGATATCAACTCTGGAAAAAGGATTTGCTAAGGAAGAATGGATGATGCTTTTGCAAGGCTGAGGGCTTCAGGACACTGAAGACTATGGTAAGAAGAATGTCCTGGAGAGACACACTAAGAAAGAGGTCAGAGAGGTTCCCAAACCAGAGGTATGTAACAAGAGAGCAAGCTACACTCTTAGGTGTGAACCATAAGGCTAGAGACCTGAGTCAGGGGGATCTCTATCTGTTTTCTAACGATTCCTTATTCGTGCACAGATATATGTAGACAAAAGTACTACATTATGAACGACTTATATTACTAGCTTTCCTTGGAGATTGTCTGTTTTCCTTGTCTTCTACCTTGTGTGATAAAAAGCGCAGTTTAAAGAAATATTTAACTGAGTTATTTAGAAATGCATAGCAAAGAAATGAAAGGGTAAGATCTAGGATATATCTTTTTAAAGTGCTGAGTATCAGAGCTGCAATAAGTTGTGATAATTATATTCATGCTTGGCTGTACGTACTTCTTTCCACCCTCCATTTCTGATGGATTATTCCATCAGAATAATAGTATGTTTCAAAAGTGTATTATGAAAGCAGAAATGGAGAAGAACCTGGGAAGCTCCCAAAGACATACCAAGGAGAGAGGAAACAATAGCACAATAATTTGACAGTTAACAAGTAGAAGTGTTATTTAATTGAATGGGCACGACAAAAAACACATGTCCAAACTCTAACCTTTACCAAGTGGAGTAGACTGTCTAGGATACAGAGCTAGGGTGTGTCTGTCTTGAAGAAGTTCCCCCGTGATTTTCATGAGCATCCTTGTATAAGAACCCAAAAGTATAGACCAGAAGCAGGGAGTCTAGGAGGAATTACTTCCCTACTAGGTTATTCGATATTTTCCAAACATATTATGGATTTTCATTTCTCCATATTTTTTTTCTTGATGTTCCCTCAGTCTCAGCAGCATTCTGTTTTCCTCTTACAGTACTTTAAAGCATCCTGCCATGTAGAGTTTTCCTGGTCTTCAATCAGAATGAACCCCCACTTTCCTTTATGTTCCCATGGCTGTTTTCTTTTGATTTGATTACAATGATCATTTTGCTTGGCCTCACAATACTTGAAGTTGTGAGCTTGTTTTTAGGTAAAGAGCTCATTCAGGTCTATATCCCACCAGGCCTTTTGCATAGAGCTTTGGGCACACATAATTATGCATGAACAAATTAGTGATTTTCCCCACTTCAAATTTATATTCAGGAAAGTATAGCATAGTGGTCTGGATATTAGACTCTGGGGTCAGAATGCCTGGGGGCTCATGCCAGTTTGGCTATTTATTGAACACCTCAGTATCTTAGTTTTCTTATCTGGAATATAAAGATTATAATAATACCTACCTAATGAGCTGTTACAAATACTAAACATTAGCATATGTAAAATGCTTCCAAGAGCATTTGGTATGTAGAAAGTGTTCAGTAAATGTTGGCTACATCAATTGGACCAGCAGTCAACAGAGACACTTCTCTTGTCATAATCAAAGCAGTTGGAGAGTGTTTACTGTGTCTCTTCTTTTCACTCAGGTTCAATTACATTATAATAAAGTAAAATCTCATATAGAATTGACACAGTCTCTTCTCAAGGAGCCCAACCACTTGCTAAAGATATATTAATGAACTCTGTGAAGTATTATCATAATTAATATTTATTAAGCAACCATTGTGGAATATTCAGCATACAAAAGACAGAGAAAGAACTTCATTTTGAAAGAGATAAATCTAATATTTTCTTACATCTGCCTTGGCATTTTAATCAAGCATTCTAATAGACATCCCAGTGATCATTTTCAGAATCCATACAGCTTCTGTAACCAACAAAAATCCCTCACATGCCCCATCTAAAGTAATGTGACAGGAGGCTGGTAGAAAAAGCCTGAGTTACATGAAGATATTCCTAAGTTTGAGATCAAGATAAGTTGGCTTTATGACTTTGGGGAAGATATTTAATGAACTGTAGGTTCCAGTTATTTTACCTTTAAAACTAAAATTATAATATCTACATGTCAGAGTTAGTGCTTGGCAGTATTAAATGTCATGGTTATTATTTTTTCAGTCAGTTAAAAATGATTTTGAAATATAATTCTGTTTCTAAATCCAATGTTCTGGGAACTAATCATAGGTTACCAGAATTACTTAGATATTTGCATGGGGAATTAAAGTTGCTCAGAGTTACAAAATTTCATATTGGTCATAGGAGTTGTCAGCAGCCACACAAAAACCAACTTCAAAACCCTTTGTATTAATAGCAGAGAGTCTGGTTATGGGGTGAGGCTGATGCATCTCTCATCCATTATAAATGACCTGCAGGGCAAAGAAGAATAATTGTCCTTGAAGTCACTGGCTTTGTAAGGTGACTCACCTTTCTGCTTGAGAGATTTCTTTACTAATGCATATTTAGAGGAATGAGAACTGTAAAGAAGATGAAAGCACATCAAACATTTATCTCAAGAGTTTCATTTTCTAAGGAATAGCAGGTGTATCATATGATTTCTCAGAGGGTCAAAGACTCCTCTAAAGCCTCTCCTGGTACTCAGAGAGATAGATGGCGTGGAGTATGTAGTGTGGGATGGAGAGCATAGATAAATATTCCATTTGGAGACACTGGGTCTGGGCAGTACATTTCCCACAAGACTAAAAGTCTCAGAAACAGTCAAATTGTTAAGAACAAAAGAGAAAACTCCTATAGGAGACTATTAAAAATTGACATAAACTCAATCTAGAATAGTTTCAATCACACTATTGAAAACCTACCAATGATGGCCTTTATCTGAGTCATGTTTCTCTATCTGTCCTCTATGCTTCCATTCCACCACTGACACATGCACATCCACACATACATAAAACCCAGAAACAAGATTTAGCACACTATTGCTACCATTTGTTTTACTATTAGACCATCCCAGTATCCAAATATCTAAAAAGGATAATATCTCAAGTGCGAAGTGCTTTGTAATTATTATTTAACAAAGAAAATATCATTTCACATAGTTATAATGGTTTTCAAACATATTTTAGCTGTAGATTTCCTTCAAATAATAATTTTGATAGGGCCAGCCCCGTGGTGTAGTGGTTGAGTTCAGGGTGTTCCACTTCGGCAGCCCGGGTTCACAGATTCAGATCCCAGGGGTGGACTTACACCACTGGTAAGCCTTGCTGTAGTGGCGATCCACATACAAAGTAGAGGAAGATTGGCACAGATGTTAGCTCAGGGCTAATCTTCCTCAGCAAAAATAATAATAATCATCATCTTAATAGGCAACATTCTCTGAACACTTAACCACTTACCAGGTATTATTGCTTTCCATTTACTAATTTATTTCACCAACAGGATTTTATGAGATTGGACTATTACTAGTATTTTTTAAATTTTTATTATAGAGGAAGAAACTGAAGCTGAGAGAGATGAAGTAAGCCAGAGTGAAATAGCTAGTGAGAACTGAAATGAAGTTTTGCTTCCAGTCTGTTTCTAGAACATTCACTCCTAACATTACCCAACATATAAAAAAATATGAAAGGAGAGAGTCTCTGGTAAATTCATTCATTCAACCAATAGTTATTTAGTTCATACTTATGAGTCATGCTACATGTCAATCATTAGAAGTAGAGCAATGACTACATCCTTGTTCATATGAAGCTTGCATTATAGTAGGAAAGCAGACAATAAAACTAACAATCCACAGACAAAGAAAAAGCAAATACATAGTAGTTGTCCATTTCTCAAATGTTGGAATAGGTTATGACTCAAATCCAACCAAAAATTCTACCAGCTCTACCTTCAAAATATATTTCCAGTCTGACTCCGTCTCTGTGCCTTTATAATACTATCTAAGCCAGGCCACACCATCTCTTACCTAAACTAGTGCTCTCACCTCCCCACTGTTCTCCCTGCTTCCCCCTTCTCCCCTTCTCACCAACATTTCTCTCCCTATCTAATGGGGCACTAAGTTCTGCTAGTTCTACCTTCTGAATAATTCTCAATCTGCATCTTCATTGTTCTTGTCCTAATTCAGGTCCACATCTTCAACTCTATCAGTGCTAAGTCATAGACTGTGGCTCACTAAGAAGCCCCAGAGTTGTCATAGGAGGTCTATGGAGACATATGTGCACACAAAACTTTTCTTAGTTTCCATGAGGACAAGTACAACTACTACCAAGTGGGAATAAAGAAAAAAATTACATTTAAAATGGACTTCCAAGGTGAAAAGTTAGGAACCACTGACTTAGACCTTCACTCTTGTTTGGCCACTCTTTTATACGTTATACATTTGCTTCAGTTCCAACACTGTTTTCTCTCAAGTATATAGATCTGATCATGTCACTACCATGCTAAGACATTGATGTCTTCCTCTCGTTTAAGGGAAAGTATCATAACCCCTTTGTCTGTTCTTTGGGATCTCTTTTGCACTACACACTCATTCCTATACCCTCTACACATTTATTACTATATCTGTTTATTTGCTATTCATCAGATATTTAAAAAATCTTCATGACTTCATGTTTTAGTTCATGATTTATTCATGTTTTGACTCTGATATGTTTTTTTGTTCTTTATCTTCTAGACAAAATATTTCAAGACCAAGGTCAATTGCTATTTCTGTGGGGGCTTTCCCATTCTCTCTATGCAGAAGAAGTTACTCATTCTATCAGTACTTATGAAGTGGTACTTATGTACCACTTCTATAGTACTTATGAAGTGGTAAAAAAGTTAGATTTTTTTTTTCCCTTGATAGAATGACCTAAGAGTAGGAACTTGAAAAATCTAAAGTATCACCAGACCCTACCATATATTCTGGTACATAGTAGGCATGTAAATATTTGGGACATAAGTAAAATTATCCACATTATTTAAATTATAACTGATAAAGTATGCAAATTGTTTACTTTCAAATATCATCCTATTTTAGATTCTTACTTACAAATTTTGAAAGCAAATATATTAATATTTATTAATATTACTACATTAACAAGTCTTGATTCATAATCATACTTAATTAGGGTAAACAGCCTACTACTTCATCTTCCTGACTTAGGCTCACCCTTCTCCAATTCAGTGTCTGTTTTATAGTCAGAGAGCTATTTCCAAAATCAGAAGTTTTATTATATTCCTCCATTGTACTAGAAAGTTTGCATGTCCCAGATAAAGCCCATCCTTCCTTCCTGGTCCCTACTCATCTCTTCATTCTTGTCCCTCTCCACTCTCAACTCTATCTACCCCAAACCCCCAAAATGCCATTCTATGCTCCAGGCATGCCAACCTTGTTTTAGATTCTACTTTCTCACATACCTTTATGAATGTTGCTTATTCTATGCCTCTGGTTGTACATCCTCTCCTTATCATCTCCCCTTCAATTCCTTGGTGTCCTTTAGGGTTAGGACTTGACTTAAATGTCGATTAGCCCAATGCTTTTCCTGACCAACTCTACACCCTCCCCTCCAGCAACAATAGATAGCTGTCCTTCCTCTGTCTCCCATCCTGTCCTGCTCTTATCCCTATCATAGCAGTTATCAAGGTTTATTTTTACTTCCTGTTTACTTTTCTACATACCTCACTAAACTTTTGAATCTTTGAGTTCTTGGACTATCTTATTCATCACAGTGTCTCCAAAACCTTGCACAGTCTCTGGCACATAGTAGGTATCAAGCAAACATTTGTTGAATGGATGAGTGCAAATTATTGTTTAGACCTCATACTCAACCAAAATCTCAAGAGCAATGTGGAATCTTAGAAAAAATAAATTTCAAGCCAGTTTCAAGTGTTCTAAGTGAAGAAGGCTCTCAGGTCAAAGGTAATTCTGAGTCTTTGGCTGGGAGAAAGGGATTTTACCAGAGAAAAAGGGATACTCGTGGTGAAATAGACCTTGAGAATTCAAACCTGGTTTAATAAGTCCTAATTATTTTACAATGAATACCTGCTGTCCTCCAGAAAGGCTGAGCAGGTATTGGTTTCCTTTATAACAAACGAAAGAGAGAAGACAGATCTGCGAGGTAGGAGACAAAGATTGTATATCTGAATTGGGTATGTGACCTTGAACAAGTCATTTCTCCTCTTTTGTCCTCTTTCAACTACAAAATAAGGGGAAAAGTTGGGTTTTTCTTCAGGATCCCTGTTTAGTTAGTCTAGAAGACAGCCCTCATCCTCTATTACCCTAGAGGGGTGATTGCAAAATCACCCTAATGGTGTGCCATTTTCTCTTCTGATACATCTTCTATGCTACGAAAAATTTCATTTCTGAAATGAAGAATTGATCATATCACCAATGGTTTATACATTCCAACCATTCCCCTATACCTCCTTGATGCTTCAGCTTGGGCATGGACCCATCTCCAATCAATCAAATAATCCATCTCTGCCCCATTGAATTTTTACATGATCCATTGGCTCAGGACTTCAGGCAGAATAATCAGAAAAGAGATGCTTTCTTGCCACTGGTTGCCAGGCTGGTAGGATATCAGCCTCAAAGAGGAACTTTGTGCATGTGGTAAGAGCCAACTTGTAAAGGAAGATGGTATAAAAGAGAGCAAGTCAAAAGATGGGATGAGAGTAAGACCTGTTCCTCATGCCACTGTTTCAGTCCTTGGGTCCAGCCAAGTGTTAGTGCTACTCTGTGGTTTTCAGCTATTGTTGAGTCGGTTTACTATCACTTCAATAGTCCTATCGTATTAAATTTAGATTTTCAAGTGAATCTCAACATCTGTGTTTAACAATGGAAAAAATGTCACCTCTTTTAAGGTTGTCATTAAAATAATGTATGAGAAATTGAATGGCATAATACACTGACTTGCACGAGGCTTTCAATAAATGCTACCTTCTTTCCTTTCTTATCTGAATATATGTAATCCTGGTAGTTCTACCATCCATCCCACAGCAAGTCAAATTACTGTCTACATTATGAAATAAGTAAATTCACAAGGTAAAATGCTTGTTAAAGTGTAGATTGAAAAACTTATTTACATAATCAAGGAGAAATTTCAAGCACTGGAGGAGTGCTTGAGCTCTACATTCTTTGAATCCTGACTGTCTATATTTCTGAATGCTCTTTCAGATAGACTATCAAAGTTAATCCTCACATTAATCCTATTAGGAAGGTCTTTATTATACCTGTTTTTAGATGACTAAACTATTTTAATTTCCTTGCTTTTCCACCTTTTAGAGGCTGCCTGCACTCCTTGGGCTCCTGGTACTACATCACTCCAACCTCTGCTTCTGTCATTTCATGTCCATCTCTGACTCTGACCCTCCTGCCCCCCTTTTATAAGGACTCTTGTGATTACATTGGACCCATCCAGATAACACAGAATAACCTCCCCATCTCAAGACTCTTAACTTAATAACATCTGCAAAATCCTTTTTAGCTTGTCACGCAACATATTCACAGGGTTTAGGGATTAAGATGTGAACATCTTCTTGGCAAGGGGTGGGCATTATCCAGCCTACCATGTAAACCAATCCTTATGGAAGTTAATAGATATGACCAAATCTACACAGATGGTTACTATGAGGGCTGAACTTCCACTCCAACCAAGATTGTCTAATTCCAAAGTTTGTGCTCTTATCTATTATGTCTATGACATGTAGACACTGCTTGATGGCACTCTCTATAATGTTATAAAAACATAGAAAACATGGTGTGGATTTACTCTATTGTCAGTCTCAAGAATTGTTTGTTTCGTCCTGCCTGAAGCCTTTTTCTCAGCCATAAGCTGCAGAGAAGTGAATCTGTTGCTAGGAAAAGTGTATCTGTGTGCTTCCTCTAGGCAGTCACCAGACATTCATGTCCTTATGATTTACATTGTATAAAAATCTTGGCACCAGTTAGTTTCCTGTTGGCAAAATGACTTCACTATATACATCATTCTTATCTTAAATGTTTGTGAAAGTCAGTCAGTCAACAAGCATTTGTCGAGTGCCTAAAAAAGCATTTCACATAAATCAGTGTGCTATAAGTCAATAAGATAATCACTCAAATGTCACCAATAAAAGTGACATTCCTCAAATGAAAGTTTTCAGAAATGTGCAGATAGTGAAAACACAAAAAAGCAATGTGACCGCACGGCCAAATTATCATTAATGATCTGAAATCTTAGAAGATATCTAAATACCTCTATGTCTCTTGTCTGTCTGTCTATCTATCTAATTGTCTATCTGTTTACCTACTTACCTATCTATCCCTCCATTACACACACACACACAATACATATTTGTCTAAGTAAAATATTTTCAGTGGATAAAGACATTCATTTTTTTAGAATGAATGTAACATCCAGCAGTGATATGATTACTGTAAGTGATTTATCAAAAATCATTTGTTGAACTAGGAGGTACTATGAGTTGGACCCTAAAGCACAAAAATGCACTTTAACATTGAAGGCCTCTTAATTAGAGATCAGAATGCTGAATTATATGCAGCTCCCTGAATGTATTATACTCATTTTATTATTAACGTGTTATTATTAATGTGGTATTCCATCTGACTTGAATGCTCTCTCCAATCTCTTTCCCTAGGTAACTCATACCAACACCCCAAGTGTCACTTCCCTGGGCACTCTCATTCCCATACAATGAGTTACATGTCCCATTTACATGTTTTCATAGCACTCAGTACGTGCCTCTGTGGTGACATAGATTATCATTCAAATTAGGTGGCTATTGATCTGTGTTGTCTACTGTACCATGATCTCCATGAAGACAAGGCTGTATCTTGTCTACTGGTCTGCAGTCCCCAGTCTGGAGACTGGCTTATAGGAAAAAGAAAACGTTCTGGGAGCTGGAAGATGAAAGATCTAATATTGTGTAGAGGCGTTTGAAAAATGAGTTTTCTGCAGTGCTGGAACTCTCAATGTTAGTACTACTCAGAACCATATTCCTGCTTCCCCCAGTTGATGAAACCCCTTCGGTGTTACTGGGATTAGTTCAGAATGCAGGAATCAATGTTTCCCTTAAACGGAAGCATATAGATTGTAGTATAATTCTTCGTGGATAGTAATGAAAATAGCGATTACAAAAGGATCATGGCCCAGGAGGAAAGTAAGCTTCTCAAATCAGCAAGACTCCACTGTATGTGGACAGTACCACTGGCAGATGCATGCCACCCCTCATCCCTTAGGGATTGGGTGGTCAAGGGACTCCATACTGAAATAGGCTGCAACTGTTCGAGTTCTGGATGGCCAAACTCACTTCTAATAAGATTCTCTATCTTTGATTGAATAAATTGAGAATTTAATCTATCACCTCGTGTTATGAATGCATGTGTTTGATTTCTATCTGCCAAACTTGAATTGACACAAAAAGTCAGAGAGCTTTATAAAGGAAATAACCATTGAACAAAGAATGGCATAGAAGGCTAGAATTTTGCCCTGTGCAGGAGTGGTATGAGAGCCTTCAAGGTAGAGGGAGAATGTACAAAACTACAGTGGTGTTCAGGAAAAGAGAGGAAAAAAAATGGATGGAGCATAAAATGAAATTAGACTGGTAGGTGGAGAATGTTGGAAGATACGATGGGACAGGTGAGTTGGACCTTGACAGTGAATGTCTTGAAAGCCAAGTTAAAGAGTAAATAGTAGCAGGAAGTGGCATGAAATGATTTTTTAAAACAGGATATTTACTTAGTAAATTTTAAAACAGCATATTTATTTAGCAAATTAATTAGTATTTAAAAGCCATTGAGGGCTACTGAGCCTTTAAATACTGAGTATTTAAAAGCTATTGAGCATTACGGTTTTGTTGATTCTTCAAGCCTCTTTAGTTTAACTACTCCCCACTGTTCATCTTCCCCTGAACCCTGTCCTTGCTATTTTCTGATGCTGAAATGTACAGAGAAATTTCACAATAATGAGAAGTCATTCAGGGCCAGGCTAATGAGTTACCTCATTCAGGAAACAATTCCAAATTCTCCCTCATTAAGAGCCCCCTAGTATTCTTTCTATTTCAAGTTTCTGAAATGTTTCATACTTTATATGAGAGTTAGTTTTGTTTATATCTGTCTCTCCTACTAGAATACAAACCCCTTAGGTATAGAAGACATGTCTGACTTTTAACAGCAACAATGAAAACAATATAAAAAATCACTAATAACTATGCAATGCTTACTGTGTGATAGGAACATCTCTAAGCACATCACAAGGATTCACTCATTCAGTAGTTTGAGATGACTAAAATGTGACAGAGAGGCACGAGGTCATAGACTTTGTATTAGCTAGGATTATCAACTAGAAACTCTGGATCCAGAGTTCTTGCTCTTAAACATATGCAATACTGTTCCTTTACCAAAACCAAGGATGGTGTTTTGTATAACTTATAATTAAATAATAATGATGATAATAATCACAACACTATTTACTTATAGCCTTATCCTCAAAAATATAACCAATTAATTTATTAAATCAACAAACATTTATTAAGGTATGTTATATTCCAAGTACTTTCTCTTTGCTCAGGATTCAGTAGTAAACCAGTACTTGCCTTCATAGACCTTACCACCATAAGAGACGATGTAGCTACAAAGTGTCACTTACAAATATACTTTTACTTGTTTATAGTGGGTATCAACATTCATATTATGTCTCAGTTATAATTTTTAATGACAAACGTAAACCTGAAACAGTGCTGATTATTTTAGTGAATTCATATATTCTTTTGGACTTTTTATCGAGACACAGCATTATCAAGAAAACGAATTTTAGTTAGGAGTTGGGAAATTTTAACAAATTACTTTAGACAAATAATTTTCTGGTTTATCAGGGTTTATATGTCAGAAAGAATATCCAAACTAGTTAGAAACTCTTACATTACAAGAGTGAGTAATTTCAGACCCGGGAGAAAGCCTTTGATACAATAATTCTTCACATTTGAATTCATCGTGTTATAACTGTTTGGGAAATAGCTGCTTACCTATAAAAGTTAAATGTACTCTTTCATTCATAAACGTATTTGATTCATACATGTCAAATAGTTTCTCATGTTTCCAGTTCAGTACCACAAATAAATCATTATTTTTCTCCTGATTTAACCTATTGATTTATATATTCCTTATGAATTCCTTAATATGGCATTAAATGAAATACAGAAATACTGGTACTAACAATGGTTGTCCTTTTGATAAGTGAGAGATGAAGGAATCCAAACCCAAGGCTGCTTCTTTGGACCCATTAAATGGCTGTTCAATTTCACCAACATAGCTAGTTAATGACTAGTTTTTCCCAGACTAAACTTCAAGAGGTCCTTTATAGCATTTTTCTGCAGTCTCCTATATTGTGGTTCTCTCTAATATGACTGTGAATCAGAGAGTGTCTGGTTAAGGTAACAAATACCTGTGTCAAACATTTTCAAGGAAGATGCCTCAACATGTCTCAAAGACCTTATTTTAAAAATAACATTAATAATGGAATATACTAAACAACCAAACATAGCAGACACCCTAACTTTCCACTTTATAGAGCTCATATTCATAAAAAAAATACTGTTTGTGCACAATGACGTAGTCTCTCACTTTGAAACTCCTGTATTTTCTATTCATTGATTTAATTTCTTTCTTAATTTCTTTTATTCATTCTAATTTTTCTAGGTTGTCATGAGCCATTTAAACAAACTCATAACCCTTTTATTTCAGCATGTTCTCAGCTGATACTTAGAATCTAGGTTATAATTGCTCAACATTATTATATTTGCCTGTGGTGATATCAGAGAGCATTGTCTCACTTGCAAAATGAACACTTAAGAGAGAAATGCTATGGGAACAAATCAACTTTATTATAAAATGGTAACAAGCAGGTAAGTTGGTATAAAATAGACAATATTCTATTTCAACTCTGGTGATAATATTTCCTCTCGTATTATCAAAGGAGATGATTAAAAATGTATAGCTAAAATGTCTGTCCAAAAGAAAAATATCACATGTAGACATTAATATAAATGCCAATTTCTAAAACATAATTAAAAATTATATGTATTGTATTTCCAATGACTCTCCCAAGATATCTTGCATTATTCAATGAAGTAAAAGAGAGATGCAAACACCAACAGTTTCTCTTCAATAACCCATCTGATTTATTATATGCTTAAGAATAAAATTCTTCCTGTTGATATTGCTTTTCAGCTAAGTTACACAGATCCATAAGGAGTACAGCTCCACAGAACATCTAAATTATTTATTAGGAAAGAAACTAGATTCCCCTTGGTTTATGATAAAACCTGTGACTTCACAATTATGGTTATTGCAACTTGAATGCTATATGAATAACAACAGAAAATACCATCTACAATTAAAATTATTAAATCAACTCTCAAAAACATTTAATTTGAAATTAACTCCCTGATATAATTAATAAATTCCAATAACTTTAGTATTAAATGTGCCTGCTACAGTATTACGAAACCTAACATTTTCTGACAAGAGTTTATGACTTTCATGCATAAAAGAAACTAAATACTTCATCTCATTCAAATTCTAGAAAAAGAATGAATCATTCAGTTCCATATTTCTAAGCCATATATGAGAAGAAAGAATTTCAGAGATGTTCCATATTTTTCATGGAGTGTGAGGAAGTTTAAAAAATATAAAATCTAAGCAAATTACATTGTTTTATGGAAATTAACAATCCATAGTTTCTCTCAAACTAGCTTTTATTTTTCCTCTTTTCCTATATTCGTATGGACTCTTGTTTTCCTTTAAAATATAATTTATGATGACCCAAACATTAGATGTTCTCCAAATCTTTTAATTCAATTATCTTTTTCCACTTTGCAGATTGAACTGTCTCACCTTTTGTGTCATTTAGTGAGGGATAAATAAAAGATAAAATATTTCTCCAGGTACTTCATCTGCACGAAGAAAATAGAATATTGCAGTCCCAATAAGTCATAGTTCTTGGTTCCTAGCTTTGAGGACCAAGGGGCCAGAACACTTTTAAAAAATGCGTCATATTAAGAAATGTGTTGTCACTTACCAGTTTACATCTCAGCACCAACATCCAAACAAAATTGACACTAAAAGAATAAAAAAAAATCAATTAAAATATAAAAGTAAAAATATAAAAACTGAGTATTTCATATTAAACTTAGAAATCATATTGTTAGAGCTATATTAACATAGCTACTATTTAAATACATGGTATTTAGACAAAATGCATTTCAATGAAAATAATGACCAGAGATTCTCCATAGATAGGCAAATCTGCACAAACGGATCTTAAAAGTTTATGGCAAAGAAGTAAATTTAGTAAATTCTTTAAAGGCATCAACTAGGGTTAAAATGTATTCAGGATAAAAATAGTTCTAGTTAGAGTCTATGCCTACTTATTTGTTGTCTAACCAGATGTGATAAAAATAGAGATGGTCATATTTGTTATAGCTTGTTCTCATGACACGGGGACTGGCAAACTTCTCTAGAGACAGTAAATATTTTAGGCTTTATAGACATGCAGTCTCTTTCTCAACTACTCAACTCTATGTACGTAAACGAATAGGTATGGCTGGGCTCCAGTTAAACTTTATTGACAAAACCAGCCAGCTGGCAAGGATTTGGCCGCAGGCCACGGTTTGCTGACTCCTGGCAAAACACATTGAGAGTTCCAATTCAGAAATATCAATGCTAACACACAGAAGACAATGAAATATAGAGAATCACAGGGACTGAATAATTAGAGTCCTTAGCTTCAGAAGAAGCTATGTGATTTTAAATCACCCTATAAAAACCTGTGGGGTTCTCAGTTGCAGAATGATGATATATGAGACTCAAAGTAATTATTTCTAACATTTATAGTAAATTCTGTATATGATATTTTATATAGCATATTTTATATAGTAAATTTTGTATACTATATTTTTAATGTATTGTAGATATAAGGTAGATACCTAAACATGTGATAGTAAACAGGAAATCTCGTATTTTTCAAAGAATAAAGACCATCATTTGTTGATTTTTATTTACACTTAAAAAATTATGCTAAGTGATAGCAAGATTCCTGGCACCTAATTAAGTTCAAATACTAAATGAGGAAAAATAACAGATTGGAGTTAGCCAGAGAGATTCATCAGGCCAACTTTACAATCCTTAGGAAGTGAGTTGCAAAGATGAGTCTAGAAAGTATTCTTCCGGAGAAAGGTCTGATGTCAGTCTGGAAGGCAGCAGTGAGGGGCTCCCTGCAAAAGTTTCATTATTTGATCATTAGTTAACCAATATATAATGATGCTAGAAACAAGGGAACAGACCAAATCGCCAACACACTCAGCTATTCACACTCCCATTTTTGGCAATTTGGGATCAACTCAAAACTGGGTAACAGATTATGCAGAAGAGAAACAATTATGTTTGTGACAGAAGGAGTTAGTAACAGGAATCCTTGCCATTATTTTACAGTTATAACTGTTACTTATTAATTTTTGAATTTTTGAAAGTGGTTCTATGTGGTAGACCTCAAAGTACGTTTCAATATTTAGGGAACACCTACACCAACCCATACACCTATACACCCATTTACATTCTAAGAGAGTATTTTCCACTTTAAATGGCTATCTTGTCCTAGTAACTTTACCTTTATACTCAAAGAATGGTTCCACTTGTCAAAGCAAAGAAGTATTAAGGAAGCGTCTTTAACAAACATAAATAATGGATTTCTTGTTCTCTTCATTCATATGACTCCCAGTTATGGGCTCAATGTGTCCCCCTCAAGTTCATATGTTAGAGTCCTAGCACCCAGTACCTCAGAATGTGACTGTATTTGGAGATAGGGCCTTTACAGAGGTAATAAAGGTTAAGTGAGGTCATTAGAGTGGGCCCTAATCCAGTATGACTGGTGTTCTTATAAGAAGAAGAAATTCAGAGACAGACATGAGTGCACACTGAAGAAAGACCATGTGAACACACAGGGAGAAGACACTATCTATAAGCCAAGGAGAGGGACCTCAGAAGAAATCAACTGAGTCAACACCTTGATCTCAGACTTCTCGCCCCCAGACCTATGAAAAAATAAATTTCTGTTGTTTAAGCCAACCAGTTTGTAGTATTTTGTTACAGTAACATTAGCAAACACATGCATTCCCTCTCTCCCATGCCCACCTATAACACCAATCAAGGAATGCCAGCAGCAAAAAAGACTTTCTCTGCTCCCTGAAATCTAACTAAAAGCCAACTTACCCCCCTGCTTCCATGAGCTACAGTGACTGCTAGCAATTAGAGAAGTAATTGTGTCATGCTTGGACTGAAAGAATAACTGGATGCAGGTGGAAGGGTAAGGAAAAAGGTTCATTGTGAATGGCAGTTCTCCATTGTAAGAGAAGCTATAAATGGATCTGGAAAATGTCGTTGGAATTCAGGTGGTCAGAAACTATACATTGTCCCTCTTTTGGTAAATTCCCAGTTCTTGGCTGAACTCCAGAGGCCAGATGTTGGAATTCCAATTAACCACGAAACTGTCAAAAACAAAGGTTGTTTCATAAGACCTTGAGAGTCTGCTCATCATTTCAGAGCAAATTGAGGCTGTTAAACATTAATTTGCTCAAAGTCACAAAGGTAGTGATTTGTAGATCCTGCATTCATTACAAAAATCACATTGGTCTTTTTCCAAAGTTCATACACTATAGAAACCCTGCCTCAGTGGGCAGTTCATTCACTGGTTCAACAAGTGTTGATTGAGTGCCTGCTATGTTCCAGACGTGCTTCTTGTTATTTAGGATATAACAAGAACAACACAGACTAAGAATCTGCCTCCTTGAGTTTATATTCTAACAATGGGTGATGGACAATAAGCAATAATCATGATAGATTATTATGATAACAATAAACAATGACATAATAATGTAATTAAATTACATAATGTAAGATTTAAAGTGTTAGGCAGAAAAGAACAAGTATAGTAAGGTAAAGGAATTGGGGGATACAAGGTAGAATTTGACAAGGAGCAGGGAAGGAGGCACGTTGTGATTTTAAATTTGGTGTTGAAGGTAGGCTCATTGACATTTGAGCCAAAAATTGAGAGATGAGGGAGATAAATAGATGGCTATTTCTGTAAAGATTGATCCAGGAAGAGAATTCTAGTACAAAGGCCAGGCCTTAAACTTTAGAACTGGAAACTGCCTGACTTTTTTGAGAAATAGTCAGGTAACCAGTGTGACTGGAGTAGAGTAAATGAAGGGGAAAGGAGTAGGAGATGCAGCCAACTCAGGAAAGATGAGGAGAGGAGACCTGGCTGGGGAGGCCTTTGCAGGCCATTGAAAAGAGACTGAATTTTACTCCAAGTACAATGGGGAGCCACTGCAGGGTTTTGACCAAAAATTAATCCTTATTAAAAGGATCACTCTGGCTTCTCTGTTGAATATAGATCTGGGTTTTAGGCAAGGTGTAAGCAGGGAGATGAGTTAGGAAGTTATTGCAGTCATCCTGGTGAAAGATGGTAGTGGCTTGGACTGTGGTAGTAGTGATGGAAATGGAGAGAAGCAACAGGGTATTGATGAATTTGGAACATATTAGAGATCTGAGGATATCCTGACATACTGGATATGGATTCAAAGGGAAAGAAGTATGTTATTTTAGTATGGGAACCCTTTCCATTAAGGTTTCCCTTTTGTATAATAGATGTTATATGGAATGATAGAGCATGAGCTTTGAAGAAAGGCTAATCTGGAGTTGATTTCTGGCCCTGCTATGAACCAGGCATCCCCTTCTTAGAGAAAATCATGTTGTGGTTAAGAGCTCAGGTCTGACCGAAGTCTTGTGATCCTTCATGTGAATGCTGGCTCTTTCACTTGCAGAGTAACTTTGAACAATTTACTTTGACTTTCTAATCTTCAGTATTCTCATTATGTAATTGCAATAATAAACATAAGTGCCAGGGAGGGAAGGGAAAGAGATAGGGGAGGGAGGAAGGGAGAGGTGTTACATCTGTTAAGGCATATTAAGCATATCCATATCGGCCAAGCACACAGCAGGTGTGGTAGATTGAAATAATGGCTCCACTTCCTCCCTTCCTGTAGCCACGCCCTTTGTCACATAACTTTGCAGTTGCTCCTTCTAAAGAGGAAGAGTATATTTCCTCACTCCTTGAGTTTAGGTTGAACCCAGTGACTTACTTTGGCCCCATAGTATAAGGCAGAAGTGACAGGGTGACAATTTCAAGCCTAGTCCTTAAGAGGCCTGGGGTATTTCTGCTTTTCCTTTTGTGCCTCTGTCCTAGCTCTGGATTGACCAGAGAATGATTGCTGCATGGGGACAGCCACTTCTGCTGACCCTACGACCTACATCAGGAAGCAGAGCAGACCCTGCTACCTCAACCTGCAGCAGAGCTGCCCAGCGAGCCCAGAGGAACCGCAACCAACCCGAAGACATGTGGGTAAGAATAAGCAGTTGCTGGTTTCAGTCACTGAGTTTGAGGATGCTTTGTCGCATAGTGATAGCTCAGTGATGCAGTAGGCATTAAAAAATCCTAGTCTATTTCCTTAGGCTTTTGATGAAAACAAAACAAAAGACAAACAACGCTTCCCAACTTCCACCCTACCCCCAAAACAAACCCTGTCTGTCGATTGAATCACCTTTTTGCTTTGAGGCTTTTAATACTTTAATGCTGAGATCTGATAGGGAGTTAAGACACAGGTCAAATTCTTCAACACAGAATACCAAATTTTACATTAAGCCATCCCAAGAGTCACTTAACTCCTCCCTCTTTAAGTTATGGAGGACCTTAGAGAGTTTGGTAAGTGCTAAAAAGCATCAAATGGAATCACAAGCCAGAGCCAGTGATTTTGAGCAATAACCTTGTCTATACCAGAGATCTGTCCTTTATTCCTTGTAAATACAATGGGGAAATGAGCTGCTTTAAGCCAATTCTTTCTAAATGAAATATGTCTAAAACTATAAATAAAACATTTTATGGTGTGGGGGTATATTGCTGTCACTGAAGCTATTATATTTTAAATAATTTTTAAGTGATGTAGACAGTATGTGTGGCTATCTTCATTATTTGTGGATTCTGTATTTACAACTTCGTGGACTACCTAAGATATTTGTAACATCAAAATCACTATTTGTGACACTCCCACAGTCATTTGTAGACATGCACAGAGTAGAGAAAATTTTGAGTCACGTGAGCTGCATGTTTCCACCTGAGGTCAAGCAAGGCGATGCTCCACCTTCTTGTTTCAGCTCATACTAGAAACGTGTGTCCTTTTCACGGTCTATTTAGTAGCATAGTTTTCTCATTTTTGTGCTTTTTATTAGTACTTTCACCGTTTAAAATGGCCCCAAGTGTGGTGCTGAAGTGTTGTCAAGTGTTCCAAGTATAGGAAGCTGTGACGTGCCTTATGGAGAAAAGACATGTGTCAGATAGGCTTTGTTCAGCATTGAGTTATAGTGCCGTTGACTGAAAGTTCAATGTTAACAAATCAACAATGTATAATAACTACACAAAACAAGGTTATGTCAGTTGACAAAAATGTTGTGACCCGAGGTTCACAAGAACCTAACGCTGTATTTCTCCCAGGAACGGTGGTTTGGTATTTTGTAGTTTAGCATTCATAGCAACTTTACAGAATATAACTACTGCAGATAATGAGAATTGACTGAATGTATGTGTACATGCATATTTGTGTGTGTATATACATATATCTATATATTTCTCTTCCTATACCAGATGTCTCCCTTAGAATAGCATTTGAACTATATCTCCCAATAGTTCCAATCACCAAACATTTCTTTACAGAAAGAAGCCATCACTTTCTCTAAGTCAAATCTAGGATCTTTCATGAGACGATGATGACAGACAACGTTCCCAACTGTCCTAGTCATTTAGGTCATCATCTTTTTACATCTCTTGGGTTATAATATTTTAATGAATGAGATTCAGTGGGAGAAAAAAAGCTGAATGAATAGCTGCCCCAAACGTACTTATACAGCAGAGTTTAAAAAAAAATATTTCTAAGTCAGTAAAACATCTAATTAAAATGAGGATTAATGGAAAGATTTAGCAAGAAATATCAGGAGCAACCGTTTATCCCTGAAATAGCCATTTCCTCACTGAATTTCTCTTTTTTAAACTCACAGGATCTTCTAAATACCTTAGCATGTACTTAACCTCCAACGCAATGATCATTTTATCTTTCTCTTGTCTTTGTTCTCTCCTCAACCCCTAGCCCAGTGTCTGCCACATAAGTTCTCGAAGCACATAGTAAACTGTGATTATGGAATATTTAACTGTCAACACTACGCTGGCTTCTCATACGCATTTTAAATGTATATGTGTGTGCATCATTTGTAATATTTAAAATATAATATTTATATAAACCACCCCACAACAAATATTTTACCTCACGCTCCCAAGGAATTTCTTTTTAAAATTTCCAGGCTTCGCCTCAGTCTAAGCCAAGACCAGTTGTCAGAGGAGGTCATTAAGAGGACGTAGCTGCTGGATGACCTGTGAGCTGGACCCTGGCAATCAGAGGCTCCCTCACCCCCTCGCCTGTCCTTGGAATGTAGGTTTCACCCACCATTCGCATAGCTGGAGCCATTTCAGGGATGCAGCCTTGAGAGAGTAATGCGTTGTTGAGACCATCTGGACTGTATACGTGCCTGAACCCCATTAAGGCCTATATATGAACTTTTAAGATTCTGGTGGGTGGGTGCGGAGATCTACATGTCTTGTGGCTGCCCAAGACAAGCATCATATGTGAGTTCCCTTGCTTATTAACACTGCCACCTACCAATCTGCAGCGGTCTGCCTCTTTCTTCCATCTCACCCTGCCCTCCGTGTATGGTGGCCAGTTTGCAAACCAACACCAGCATAGTGGAAAGAGCATCTTCTTTGGTTAAATAGGGGTTTATATTGTGGCTCTACCACTTAATGATGGAACATCCAAAAAGCTACAAACCCAGCTTCTTTATATGTAAAATGGATGGTAAAACAAGATCATTCATGAGATAGCTGTGAGGGTTGTGCTAGATCTTGTATGTGAAAATACCTGCGCAAATAGTATTCAGTTTATATACATTGGTTATTTCTCCTCCAAGATCTTACCTATGTGCATATCTTCAAATAATTCAATGATAAATTTGCTTCTCATAGAGATTATCACTGTTGTTTTAATTTTCAGAAATGTAGGAATCTGGATGCAGCTCAGGGCTGTGAATTATCAAAAAAATGTCTCTGCTATAGGCAATAATTTTAATGTTAATTAGCTCCATCTGGAAAGAAAAGCAGGTGTTGAAATTGATCACTTAAGTACAGAAAGCAAAGGCTGTTTACTAAACTCTCCCTAAATTAATTTGGCTGAGCTTCTGGTTAAATTGCTTTCAAGTCTTTTTATACTAAATGTTGAAATTGGAAAAAGTAGACCAAGCAGATTTTAATGAAATGTAACAAATTGGACTGAAAGGTCATCTAAAAATTAAAAAAAAAACATTTTAAAAATGAAAAAATGCAAGTTTTGCTTCGATAGCAGGTGGATTTTGAGCAAAAAACTGAAGGCATTTCTCACGTGTTGTTCACAAATCACCTGAATCAAATCAAAGTGGGTACACGAGAGACGAGGGAGTGGGGCTCTCTGCCAGACCCACTGAGTCAGCTGTGCCAGCAAGGCCTAGGAATCAGCATTTAACAACTACTCAGGCGATTTTTATTCTAAAATTTAAGAATTATTGTCCTAAGGGCAGAGAAATACCAAGTCACAAGATAGTGATACAAGGGCTTAGAAAGATGACAAATGAGGATAATGGTTGTCTGAGAAGGTAAAAACACAGAAGCTTGGAAAATGTCATTAGGAATCTGAACACCAAAATCAAACCTATACTTACCATTTATGAAAACACTGATAAAATTGTAGTGTTCATTTAATTTCTTTGCCCAGTTTCCTTAAACTCCTTTCCAAGGCCCTCCATAATCTGATTTGACTGTCCATTCCACTCCAAACCAGAAGCATCAGCATCACCCAGACTTGCAGAATCAGAAATTCTGGGGGGTGGAGCCCAGCAATCTGAGTTTTAGCAAGGCCTCCAGGTGATTCTGATGCACAGGAAAGTTTGAAAATGGTGCCTCCTTCGTGGTTCATCATGATTCATCAGACTTAAGTGCTATGAACAAGGCATTAGGGATGAGACTGTAATGTACAAAAATAACCGGGTCTCTTGTTTCCCTGTCAGATAGAAAATAATTTGCTAGAGCTAATGTCTGCAAACATGAAAGAACCAACACTTACATTTACTACATATAAGTTACTCTTCTGAGTGCTTTACATTTATTATGCAATTAATCCTCACTGCAGCCTAAGGATATAGGTTTGATTATTATCACCATTTTACAAATTGATACTGAGGCACAGAGAGGTTAAGCAACAATGCCAAAGCCACATAACAGCTAAGGGATAGAATCAGAAGTTGAAATCAAACAGTCTATCTCTAGAGCTCATGTTTTCACCACTCTACAAAGTGCTTTCAGGAAATAGCAATTCTCACACACACCTGAAGAATTCTTAGAGTTAATCAAGTTAAAGACAATCTCCAAACTTGGGAATGGAGTAGGATTGACTAGCCCCAAATATTTTCAAGATCATAAGCAAAGACATTTTGACACTAAAGTAACTTTATTCCTGACATCCCACTTTTTTCCCATCTCACCTGAAATCCTGCTTATTCTTAGGTTTCTATTAAACATCACTTCATTAGAAAGGCCTTTCAGCTGCGTGAACTTGAACCAAAACATGGTGTATCAGAGCCTACATTTCCTCATGTGTAGACTGAAGATAACAATATTATTTAACCACAGAGAAATACTCTGAAATGAGTGAATATATGTGAAAGTGCATTTTAAACTTTAAAACATTAATTATAAGCTTGTAATGTGGTGTCATCTTTCCATACTGAAGATTTCAGGTCCTTCTTATTGATTGGAGAGGGTTTCCTTTAACTGACCTTTTATACCACAATTACCGCTGCCTTTATAGACTGGTCGCACAAAGTGCTTTTGCTTCAGCATCTCATTCATCAAATCTCAACCATCACCCTCCACCCCACAGTAGAACAATGTTTTTCAAATGGAGTAATTTACAAGGTTTACTGTCTGTGTCTCAGTCTGCCTTAAGTTCAATGAGTACTCTAAATAAATAATCACAATCTTTAAGCAATTTAAAGCTACTCAGCAATCTGAGAAGAGAAGCCCTAAATGAATTGGTCTCACACCCCAAGAATTAAAAATTTACTTAAGACTATAGTAGAATAAATCATTAAATTACAAGGAATATGCACTAAAGAGTTAAATTCTGTGATACATGCTTTTATTGCAAAAAGTGGACACTTTTAGAAAGGCAGAGCTTCATGAAAGAAATTGGATAAGTTAGGACCATAAGATTTAGGAAAAATCTAGGAATGTGCAGGTATATCCTAGACTTTATTTGAAGGAATCACCATGAGAAAAACGTAAGCCATACTTGTATAATAACACATGGCATAAATCATGAAATTGAGTACGTGATTCAAGAAAATACAATATGACTCATCATTACAGGAAGGGAAGAAAAAGAAATCAGGTTTTTTTTGGTGAGGAAGATTGGCCCTCAGCTAACATCTCTGCCTGCCTTCCTCTATTTTGTAGATGGGATGCCACCACAGCTTGGCTTAATGAACAGTGCATAGGTCCCTGTGCCTGGGATCCGAACCTGGGGACTCGGGCCACTGAAGCAGAGTGCACGAACTTAACCACTACGCCACCAGGCCAGCCCCCAGGAACCAGTATTTTTAATAACTTTTCACATGGAAGGACTCGCCTAATGCTTTACCTATGTTATCTCAATTTTATCACTGCCAAAAAACCTCAGAGGCAAGCATTATTTCCATTTGACAGATGAGATCAGAAATGTGAAGCAACTGAACTAACATCACACAGTAAATAGCAAAACTAAGATTCAAACTCGTGAAACTGTGAGTCCAATGTTGTGTATGGGGATGTGTATATTTTTGCCATTACATTAAGTGATGCTATGCTAGCCTAGGACCTCCTTCACTCAAATCCTGCCTTTATAAAAAAGAAAGAATAGTTCTATGGCACTACACTAATAATGTTTAATGAAGTCATAATCTATTCACACCCATACTCAGTGAGCCTGTGATAACTTTATGTATAACATTTTTGTACTATAGACCATGGACAGGTAAAAAAAATAGGCAAAATCATTGAGGCATATTCCTCTGAACAGTCTTTCTCTGCTTTTCCTTCTAAATTGCATAAGAATTGGCAGCTAATTAGCAGCTCATTAGCACCATTGATAAACCATGTGACAAAAACAAATGCTGTGCAAACAGAAGGGACAGAATTTTCTAGTAAATATGAAATAGAATAAAAGACAAAAGCAAATTGCTGAAACTAACTTCCTATAGATTTCTATGTGATTCTTCTTGTATTTTATGTTTTCTTTTCTTTTTTTTTTCTTTGCAGTGGAAGATTTGCCCGAAGCTAACATCTGCTGCCATTCTTCCTCCTTTTTTTCTCTTCCTTTTTCCTCTTCAAAGCCACAGTACATAGTTGTGTACAGTTGTAAGTTCTCGTTATTACTCTGGGAGGTGCCACTACAGCATGGCTACTGACAGGTGAGTGGTCTGGTTCTGTGCCTGGGAACTGAACCCAGCCTGCTGAAGCGGAGTGCACCGAACTTTAACTGCAAGGCCACCAGGGCTGGCTCTATTTTATGTTTTCTTAGTCGTTCATACATTCAAATATTCATTAATCACCACGTAGAAGGCAATGTGGTAGTTTGGGGAATGAAAAATATGTATCAAACACAATTCTTGCCTTCAAGAAGCTCATGACATAGCAAGATGATTAAGAAGTACATACACTTCCTTTTTGTAAACAACCTTAATGAAGCCAGAATATGATCTTTTTAGGAAAAAGTTGGCATTACATTGAGGTATCCACACATGCACAACAGACCATATATTTGCTGCTTAGACTACTGTTAACGTGGCTGTGAAATCTATGGCTAAGAGACTAGGAAAATTTTTCTATGTGTACAAAAATTGGATCTCATAGATTCATTTGAAGTGTTTTGAATGACCAGACTTGGTTTTCATGCAAATCTGAACTACTTTTTCAATTATTCTCCATTTCTGTTAAAAGAAAATTATAACTTCTTAAAATGGTACACACAGTCTTGACTTATCTTTCCACTCTGTGTTCTATCCTAAAGTATTCATGGGTCTCACAATGTGCCACACTATATCACACCTGTGTTACTCTCTTTACCTTGAATGGCCTTCACCACCTACCAGCTCACTTTATCTTTACAATTTCTCCTCACTCACTCTTCAAGATGCAGGCAGTGTCATAAATATAGAAAGCCTGCCTTAAACTGGAGTCGGATTTGCCGTCCTTCCTATCTACCTACATTGAACTTGTCACACCAAATAATAGATATCTTACTTGTCTTCTATTTTTCCCTTTGGCCTTTGGACTTCTTGAGAGTAAAGGTGTCTTTTCATCTCTGTATCTTTGTGGCTAATACTAGACGGGGGCATGGTATGAACTTCATAAATATTTGAACAATTAAGTGAATCAGTAAGTGTGTGCTATGCTATTCCAACTCAAATCTATAAGGAGAATATATGAATGCTGGGCCAGTGGGTATCATGGCCACAGGAGACTCTGCTTGAAGCTATAGACAGGGTTAAAAGAAAAAGACATGTATAAACATTTTTCTCTTAAAAGAACAAATCCAGCTAATTTAGTAAGTAGTTAAGTAGACCATCTTACAGAACGAAGCTTTAAAGAAATAAATGTGGAATTTTTCATGGTTCTCTCAACATAATTTGTACTGGTTATGATCATAACTTAGTAACATGGTTATATCTAGAAAACCCAATTAGAATTATAGAATACTTACAATTCTCTTCTTCAACAGATAGTAGCTATTAACATTGTGTGGGTTTCCTTTACAATCTGCCTTTGCAAAAGTTCTGATACTTGAAGGAGTACATCATTTTTTCCCCTGAACTTTCTTAAGTGCAAACAGAAAAAAAAATCCTAGATTCAGACAGCTAGAAAGAACATGAATGTAACTTAACCACTGAGCCTAATGTACTTGTGAAGCAAATAAGAAACTGAACCATGAAAATGAGAGATGACTTGTGAAAAGTCAACCTGTGAGTACCACAATTCGAAAATGGTTCTTACCTCCCACTTCAGTGTTCTGCCCACTAAATCTCTTTTCTAATTCACTTTATCTATCCTGAGAGCAATTTTCTTCCCAGAATTGGTGGGTACCTGTGACTATAGAATTCAGGCCAGTTGATAGAAAAGTAATTGTTTTACATGTAATTTAAAATGGCAACTAACTAGCAGCCTTTGACACATCTTTCAACTTCAAATTCAACTTTTTACTAATTTTCTTATGATGATACACAAAAAGGCAAATGGAGAAAAGATTGACAACGATTGACAAGATGAGGAAACAGGTGGTATTAATTTGATAGTATGGCGGTCAAATTGTGCTTTGCCTCGAAAAGAGATTAACCCCTCTTGCAAAAAACGAGGAAGGAAGATACTTCGTTTTAGTATTCCATCAACTTGGAGACTCAGGGTCTATTAAAATCAGAAAATTGTTGGTGGTTGTGGTGGTGGTAGTTTTGAGTGACAGAAAAGAAAGCAGTAGGAAATGAGAGTTGATTTCACCTTAGCCTAGCAGAGCCACACCAGATGAATTTCCATGATAGCTGCACACATCTAATGCCTTCCCGATGTTAACCTGAGACAGGGTTCAATACCTATTAAAATGTTTGGGTAGAAGATTTAAGAGTAATCCTCAAACTCTGTCTGTTGGAAAATTTCAAATCTGTACATCTCTGTCATTTGCTTCATTTGGAAGAAAAAGATTTAAAAAATAACACCCTTAAGAATAAATTTTTTGAAAAAAATTAAAAGGATATGTATTCTAAGAAAGTCAACATAAACTTTAAGAAAAATAGGCATTTTCAATAGAAGGCAAAATTGCATTGCCTCTTTGAAACAGTATAAGAAAACCAAAGATTAAAAAGAAGTTGAAATAAAAGGACGATATATTTTTACTTTTAAAAGTCTTCTATAAAAATAGTCAACAGCATCAAACTTATTTGAAAAAGAGTGACTGAAATATAAAATTATATTACCAGGGTCAAAAAAGGCAATGTAAAGCTAAAGAAGCCTAGCCAGTAATGCAAAGAATACACTGAGAAGTCTCTTGAGAATACAGAAAAAAAAATAATAAAAGTGTGACAAATATTAAAGGAACAAGAAGGATAATAGATATAGAAGACAGAAAAATAACATCATATGTTGAGATCTTAGGATTTCAGGAGAAATAAATAAAATTGTATGATATAATTAACAGTGGCAGAATTGAAGAAATTTCTCAGGAAATAAAAATATGATTGTCTTTAAACTTCTCAGGCAAAATTAAATAGAAATATTCCATACCAACATGAATTAAAAAAATTAAATTTCAATGATATTTAAAAAGACCCAAGCATTAGAATAGTATCTAAAAATATATGTAATTAGTCTGATTCAACCATCCCCTGTAACAATAAATTCTGAAAAACAATGGAACATAATTTAAAGGATTTTGAGTCTGTGTGTATATAATGTTCCAAAGGTTAATGAATAGAGTGCAAGGTAAACATGTACTAACCTATATCAGTTAATATACTCAGCAAATGTGTTATTTTTGAAAAAAAGTAACAGATATTTTCCCATCATATCTAAAATAAAAATCAAGAAGAAAAGGAAATTGCACTATAAAAAAGTCAATAAAAAAAACTATGTAAAATGAGCTTAATATTAGATTGTCTATATTTTGTAAATATAGGTAAATTTGTTTACAAAACAAATTTAGTATTACAAATACTTGAAAGAGAAGCTATTTATTTAAAATATTAATACTGAAAATCTGGCAGTTGTCAAAACCTAGGAGTGCACTCTCATTGGGACAGTTTCTTTAACCTATATAGTTATCTGATTATTAATATACATCTTTATTGTAGAAAACACTTAGAAGGAGAAAGAAATACACATGCATATGTACAAGTGTATGCATATGTATGTATGTGCATACACACACACACACACACACACACACATAGATCCAACTCCCTAGCATTAACTTTGCATACTATCTAGTGAGAGGTATCTCAACTAAGGTTATGTTCCCTTTCAGTGTGTGTGTGGTTAAAGGGGGCAGCTAAAATCTAACGACTAGTTGATGAGATGTCTAAAATCATAGGTGTCCTTGCCTTGATTTTGGTCTATTCTTAAGGCCCAGACCAGTTCCAGAGTTCCCACTGGAACTTGCTAAGGCATCTGTTGCAACTTCCCCATCCAACCAGTCCTGCTTCCCTTACTCCCTTACATTAGTAGTGGGGAGACACCTTCACCTCCTCTCCACCATCCAGACAAACAAAAAACCTTTCTACCTCAAGCAAATCTCCAGCTCATAATCTGTTTCCTGAGGGAACACAATCTAAAGGAGGAATGAAGAAGGCTACATGTGCTATTGTTGACACTGCTATTTCAAGGTATACATGATGCAAGCTGTTCAAACCCCTGCTTGAATATAAAGTCCTGTCTGAATATAACTAAAAAAATGTTATCTATAATATCTTTGGAGATCAGAATAGAGTTGTACCTTCTTTGATAGGTTTTGAATAAAAATAAATCTAATTTAAATTTACTTAGGAAATGATGCCTGATAGAAATATACATATATATGTATATAAATGTATATGTATATTTTCAACAAGAAAGAGAAGTGAATGAGAGGTTTTAAAGTTTCCAAGCACAAATTCTCACTCCTTTTTTATAATAATGCATGTGGAAACTGTTGGCCCCAAATAAACCCCTTTCAATTTCCAAATGAGTAAACTTAAAGCCCTTTTTATACGCATTTTTAGGTGTTTCCTCATCTTCATAACAAGACTCAGATAAGTATCCGTATTTACAGAAGGAGAAAATGAGGCCTGAATTACTTAAACAACTGGTTCAAAGCCACGTGACAGCAAGTGGTAAAGTCAAGATTTGAATTAGTACCATTGACTTCAAAGTCTTAATAATTTGACCCCTTTTATGATGTCACTACTCTAAATTGTGATTTAGAGATTACTTAAGTTACTGGGAGAAGGGGGGAATCCAAACCCCATCAGTGTTTTCACCCATAAATGATCACCTCCCCTGAGGAGTTGAGATTAACATACAGGATAGCAGGAGAGCTCTGTATCCAGACATCTGACTTTAAACTTGGACTTTGTCACTAAAGGGCTGGGTGAGTTTGGATAAATTACTTGACTTCTCTAAGTCCCAACTTCATCTGAAAATCAGGACAATAATAACTTCCTAGAGTCTTTATGGGAATAAAATGTGGTGATGAATTAAAGTGCTCAGCACAGTACTTAGCACGTAGTAAACATTCAATAAATGTTAGCTATTATTACTATAACTACTCTAGATCAAACATGTGAAAGAACAATATGGAAAGACTGATTTTCTGTTTTCTATTTATGGTAATATGACATTATAAATCACAACAAATGACAAGGTATTTCAAGGTTAAATATTTAACAATAACTAATTAATTCTATTTTCCTTTTAGTTAATCATTATCGGAAGAAATCATTAGGTGACCTTTTTTGGTTACAGCAATCCAATAAAACTTACATTAGCCAGTGTTTCAGGAACATTAGTCTAATGTGCTTTCAGAGATCACCTTCTCCGAGCAGTATAATAAGTTTGTGTGAAAAGCATAAAGCATGTAATATATAATAAGATTTGGACTTTAATGAACCATCTTGGCAAACTGACTAGTACTATAATTCAAAGGTGAGCTCTCCTTAATTAATGAATTAAAAAAGCCAAGAGTATTCCCTAAATGCTACGCTTGATTATATTTTCACTTATTTTCCATTTTTACCTTATATCCATGATTTGTTGAGCAATATGAAGTGAATCTTAAGTGACCTTGGTTATTAAAATAATAGGAAAGGATAGAAGCAACTTACAAAGAGATAGCATGACTAGCAAGTTGTGTAGCTTCTAAAGGATACTTTTTTTTCCTGAAAATATTAGCAAGTTTGCCTTATATTTGATTATGAATCAACTCAGGCATTTTTCTGAAACATCTCTCTACCAGATGTACACTACAAAACAAGTGTTATTAAACCACTGGGTCAGACTTAGGTAAACATCCACACTGAAATTTCAAGAGCATAAGACTAGTAGATCATTTCAAAGTATAACTTCATCTCTCTTATTCCTATAGTCTTTGAAAAGTGTTTTGGCAGTTTGTTGTAATTGTGTATCCAACTGTCCTACAAGGTTGTGGGCTCCCCAAGAGCAGGAATTTCTCAGAACTGCGTGGTGTTTCTGATATTTAACAAATACCTAACAAATTGACCTAGAATACACTGAACATATGATTGCTAAAGAAATGAGTATATGAACGAGCAAATGATAAATAGCAAGTAAAAGTTCTTCATCTGGGTTAATATATTCTCCTATTAATATACTATAATTTACTTAATTATGTCCAGAAATGTTAGCTATTATGTAAATATGATATTTCAACAAGTCTAAGATGCCATGAGTTATAAGAAGAACCATTATTTTATGTGACATTAAGAAAGAAAGACAAAACACTGCCAGTTTAACTGAGATGTGCCTTCATTTCTAAGACATCCAAATTTCAGTGATATAAAATTTGGGAAAATACATCTTAGAATTAAAACAATTTTCTTTTTTGGTGTTTATACTTTTATGTGAATAAGCTTTAAACATTGGCTGAAGGCAAAAGTCAAAAGAATGAAATAAAATAATTGTTTAATATCCCTTGATGAGGAAAAATGACTTAGAAAGAGGTCACTGAGGAGATTATAGTTAAATATCTTCTCTTTAAACCCCTTTTCTGGGCTAATTCTGGGAAGCTGAAGATGTACTAGGACGTTTGTAGAGGAAATAGACCTTTCTACTGTACTTAGACTCAGCAACTGTTAGAAGAACTGTAATTTTTTTCTAAAGTTGTTATAAGGGGCTACAGCATGGAAATGACAATTGTGATAGCTAATTCAAACCCCAGATCTTGCATTTAGTGTGTAATAGAAAGGATTTAGCTCTAGAAAGGAAAGTATAAATTTTAGGTAAATTTATGTTCATTTACATCTGATGTAACTAAGGATAGCTACAACTTTTAAACTATCTGTGTTTCCCATGCTAGCCACACTGAATTGCTTTCTACCAGAGAATAAATCATATAAACATAGATAGTCATGGATATTTATAGCTTATGATTTATAGTTTAAAGTAAATAGAGATCTATATATATTGGAAAGAGCTCTTATCTTTCTAGACCTCAGTGTCAGGAAACCAATTAATGGTGAATTTTGAGAGAAAGAACAGCTTTGGAAAATTCAATGTGCTTGGTAAATTTAGGTCTTAGCTTAACAAAATCAGATAAACAACATTATAAGCCATCAGCTATTTTAAATATGTTGGAGGAAATTTAGTGCATTACATAGAGATAAATAATATTTAAGCCATGGCCTCATTTTCTTTTATATAAAGTGGGGCTTCCTTTAAAGGCAGGCATTCTGGTTTTATCTACTTCCTTCTTGAAGAGGAGAATTGTATTATTTTATCTCCAAGCTCTTTTATGATAAGGGTTAGACAGCTAGGGATTGAGTGAATAGTTATGTAACCTTCTCAAGTCTTCATGTCCCTTGTTTGTAATAAAAGGAGACCTGCCCACCTCTAAGTGATATACTGAAAATGAAACGAAGTTGTGAAGTCTGCCTAGAGTATGCTCCTGCCTCTATATATCTTCCCTGTTAGCTGTGTATAACAAGGGCTAGTAGTCTTGGAACTGGACACTAAAAACTTTAGATCGTAATATGGTTTCTCCTAGAGGTACAAACTATATTGCCTAATAAGTTTTTAATGAAGGAATATGTATTTTTTTCTTTACACCCTCCACAGTCCTTTGGAGTAGAGTTCTCCTGCCTCTTGCCATGCTTGTTCACATCTGTCCAGCAACCATGGGACAAAGTGTTGCTATCTTTATTGACCGGAGGCTGAGATATTCACAGGTCACTTATTAGGGGAGCTGGTTATGTTGCCTTACGAGGACATGGTTATACTCATCTTACCTCATCCTGTGCATCTGGAGACAGTAGGTTTTCTTATACCTCCTCTTCCCCTGGGGTAAACATACTCAAGACAATGATTGCCTTGTTGAGTGACCACACTAGTGCCTGACGATTTCTTCCACTTGCAGATGGGTTAGCTCAGTAGCCTGCCAATGCTTGTCCTGCTGCTGATTGTGACTGTCTGGTAGTGTTGTGAAGATTAAATGAGGTAATATACATAAAGTGGATCAAAAAGTGCCGGCCGAAAGGGTACTCTTAGTAACAGTTGGCTGACATCATTATCATTGCTAAGTGGACCTTGAGTCTGTACTATATCTCAGACCCTTTAGATTCAAGGGACTAGGAAGAAAAAATTCCATTCAGCCTTCCAAACACAAGCTTATATACTAACAAACTTTTCGGATAACAATAGCACTTCATTTCTCATCTGGCTCTTGTCTTTATGATGATAATTGCTTGGCCTGGAACCTGAGGATAGGTGGGTGGTAGAATATTCAGACACTAACAGCCCTAACAAGTCTTAACCAGAGTGATTATTGTAGAATTTCTAATAAATATTGGGGAACTGTATCCCTAGATTTTATCAGCAACAGAAGATTACTAGTGTCACTGATAATGGCTCAAAGGTTAGCAGATCATGTCTCAGTTTTCAGTCTAGTTTTGACTAGGGAAAGAGGGAAGGATTGATTAGGTATAGTTTGAGATGATGGTTCAAAAAGAAGCCATAACCGACTGAAACAAAGAACAAGATGTTGGCCTAACTCAGGCTGTGTGTCCCCCAGCAGAAGGGAGATAATCTAAGACAGAAGCTATGATGAGATACAAAGGTGACAAAGGTACCTAAAAAGCACAGAGCTTATATTACACTTTTGCCTATGAACAATATTTGTCCCACCTCCACATAAACTTCCATGATGTTAAAATACAACTAATCCTTTGGCTGCCTTATTCTAATATGAAAAGTAGGCAAATTGAAAAGGTTGAGCACTGCTTATGAATGGGAGTAATGAACACATTGACATGGTACTACCTATTTCTTATCTAGAGACACTCTGCTTAAACTGAGGCAGAATGAAACAATAAAATAAAATACTCTGAGCTGGGAATCTTGTATTCTATGTATTACATATTTAAGTATATATAGATAGTTATCTACATATATGTATACCTAAAGTTGGAGGGCATGAGGAAAGACTCTTTCATGTGAAAGAATATTCTAGAATAAAGATACAACTAGTTACTAGTGGTGTTGCCTTAAGCAAACTATTTAATATTGCTGAGTCCCAGTTTACCTAAGCGCAACATGGAATTATTGTCAGCTCTTCTCCTGACCTTTACATTGTCCTTTCAATTAGATACCTCAAATGAGGTAATGCATAAGAAAGCCTTTTGTATCCTGAAAAATAGCATGCATATGTAAGGGCTTATTAACTGTAAAGTAATATGATAAACACCAAAGTTAAACTTTCTAGATTATGTTGCACTGAGGGTGCAGGCATCTGTCTCTTCCCCTAACACTAATCCCATTTGTAGTACATAATTGCACAACTTGGAAAGAAAAATGTTGTGAAAATCCCAGGTGGTTCCTATTCACCTTCATGAGTTATTTCTACAATTGCCACAGAAAATGAATTGTTAATATGTGTTCCAAATAATTGCATAAATAACGACTGTGCCAAAGAAACAATCAATAATTACCCATGCAGATTTTATAACAGTCAATTCCAAGTGCAGAATGCTTGGCAACTTAAAGGAAGAAGTCGAACTTGTTAATTTTCTGGCAAGAAGGTTAAGTAGAAAAGAAGCAATTCAAACATATGTGAGCAGCCGGGCTCCTTGGCACTTGAAATCCCTAAACAGCTGGCGGAGAGAGAGCCTGCTGTTGGGGATGCATGAGGGCTGGGGGGGATGAGAAGAAAAAGAATGCGCAAGAGAAGGCATTACGGATGTTTTCTAGGAGATTTGTTTAATTTGTCTGTCAAAAACTTTTCCTATTAAGATCAAACTTCTGCAGTGCTGTAGCTAAAGTTTTCTGAAGACCTCTTCCATGTTAGACAATTTGTATGTGATTATCTCGTTTAATCTCCACAAACTGTGAAGACAGTTCTATGATTCTCATTTTGTAATTGCACAAAATGAGTTTAGGAGGTACAAGGGATTTGACCGAGGTAGTCGATAGGATCAAGATTCAGATCTGTGTGTGTCTGATTCTGAAGACCTGGAGTTTTGCAGCATCCCCCACTCTCTTCAGAGCATACACAGAACGAAGAATCAAAGGAGACCTTCAAATGGGTGAGGCTTCCACACTTCCTGTCACACACCTTCACGGCGACCAAAGAGACATTTTTTACGTTAGGTTGAATCGCATGGAATTGTCAAATTAGACTCTTTTTGACGATCAAAATTGCAATTTCATGTAGTTCAAGTTAACATATACTCCAAACAATTCAGCTTCTATGCACCAACCTAAAAATGTGTCCTCCTCACTCTTACCATCTAGCCACCCCTAAGATTCTTACCTTACCCTTCAACTATCAAAAATCCTCTCAATCTTTTCAGACTTAGCTCAACTGTCACCTCCTCCTTTAAGCCATGCCTCAACCTTCTTAATAGGAAAAAACTCTCAATGATGATAAACAGGAAATACTTTCTGCCTCCTCTTAAGGTTCTTCATCTGAACACTTCTTGGAGCATTTTACTCTTTTGACTTTAAATTATAAATATTTTGGGTCCATATTTAATTATTCCTATAAGATTGTAATCTTAAGGGGAAAGACGAGGTGTTCATCATATTTCAATTCCTTAAGATTGAAACTAAAGTATTTAATAAACGTATATACAATTAATGATGCCAAGTTTAAACTACGTATGCCTGGATCTTATAACTTTTCACATTACTTTAAAGTTGTCTATTTACACATTTTGTACTTGATCCTAGCATCTAAGGGCAGGAATCTTGTCTTATATATCTTTGAAGCATCCAATCCTATTCTAGGGCCAGACACATAGTTGGTGATTACTGAATGGACATTCCATATACAGTGTGTCTCCCTACTCCATTCCCAACTGCACCCATCAACTAGGATAAATGTAGCTCTTATTTCTGTTTACCAACTTTGCATAAACTTTGATGCCATACTCAGCCTCCATGTCTCTTACAGAACCAGTTTGTTTGCCAGTTCATTCTCCAATAAAGTGTCTTATGCACAGATTCCAATGGGTTTTTATTCAATATTAAAGTGTTGGAGGCATCAATTTTCAGGTAATACAACTGAAACCGTCTGTCATAAATTATCCACATGTTTCTTTGCGAATGAGGACTTAATACCTTAATCTGTGACTTATCAATTTTAAGTTGCTAGCACTTTAATGTTACAGAGGTGTAAAATTTTTAAAATAGGAAAAGACAACAGCACTCATTATGTGCTATGTGCTCAACGGATGTTTTGCATCCTAATTCATTTAATTCTTAAAATAATCCTATACGTGCCATGTTATTATCCTGGGTTAATTACAGATGAGACTTAAGAAATGGTAAGAAACTTTGTCAAGGCCAAACACTGAGCAATTGACAGAGCTGGAATTTATACCAATTTTCTCTGACTCCATAATCCATGCTTGATTCACTTCATAATATTTTCAGATATATAAAACAAATCCCAAGAACAAGGCTGATTGCCATCAGTTTGTATTTTTATGCCATCATTTACCCTTTCAGTCATATGTTCACAGAATACAACTGTCATTAAATCTTCATGTGAATTATTAAGATCAAATCACTGTGAAAGTAGAAAGGTAACCAACATTTGCTCAGTTTCCAGAAGGTGCCATCATTGCTGCAAGAGTTTCCTTATACATTGTTTTTTCTGGTCATCACAGTAATCCTTGGAGATAAATACATATAACAATTTCCATCTGACTCTCAAATAAGCAAAGAAGAGCTCAGAAGTTTAATAACTCCCCAGGCCAACACCCAATAGATGAGAGAGATTGTATGCAGATTCAGGTCTATGTAACTTCAAACCCTTGCTCTCTCACACGAGGCCATGCTCTCTAAGAGCAATGGAAATTCTTCACTGGGACAAGTATGCATTGGGAATTACACTGCACAGTGAATCACTGGATCTTCTATTGCCAATTCTGGGGCTTTGCACATCATGGGGAGGGTTTTTGTTTTTTTGTATATTTATTTTTTTAAATTAATTAAAGTCATCGACAAACCCACAACTAGTAGATAAATAAGTTCTGGAGATCTAATGCACAGCATAGTGATTATAGTCAACAATACTGTATTATAAAATTCAAAGTTGCTAAGAGACTAGATCTTAATTGTTCTAACCACAAAAAAGTGGTAGTTAGGTAACAGAGGTGTTAGTTAATGCTGGTGTGGTAATCATATTGCAATATATAAATGTATCGAATCAACATGTTGTACACCTTAAACTTATACAATGGTGTATGTCAGTTGTATCTCAATTTAAAAAAAAAGTCACACAAAAGATTTTTTAAAAAGCCACTGACTCCCTAATGTAGCCAAATGCCCTACATAGAGAAGTTAATAATATTGACTGATTTGACTAGTAAAAAATCCTGAGGATCAGAAATGATTAACATTTATAATATATTTATTCATATATTTTCTTGTTCATTCCATAGAGTGCCTATGTATCCAGGCAAAACACTAAGTACTGAGAACATAGCAATAGCCAGCAGTATCATGATACCCACTCTCAAGGAGGTCACCCTCTGTGACACTGGGTCCCAAACCTGGATTGGCATTAGGATAGTCAGGGATGTTTGTGAAAATACAGCTTTTCAGGTCCTATCATTAGCTTAGAATCTTTGGAATATCAATATAGCCACATTTAATAGTGGCTATAAAATGGATTTTGGCATTAACAATGACTTGGAGGATTTGTATTGTATCATCTTAGCTAAGCTAAGAACTACATTTCCCAGAATTACCTTCCACGCATGGTTCCTGTTTAGCTTGGCCACACAATATGCTTTGATTGAGAGTTGGAAGGCAGGGCTGAAGCAGCAGGTGTCTTAGTTTTATACTTGGAAAGTCAGCACAGGACACAAGGTCCTGGTGCAGCTCCCACACCTATGACTTATAGACTAGCAGGTTCACCTTGGTGGTGTGGGGAAACAGCTGGCCAGGCCTAAAGAATCTCAATTTCCTGCTAGGTTTCCTCCTTCAACTTCCCTGACTTCTGAGCCTGGTGCATATTTTGCTCTGTGATGAAGGGCACCAACTAGCTTTTTTTGCGGGATACTCCCATTGCTAAAATAGGAGCTTTAGAGGTGGTGAGAAACCTAGAGTTTCCAGTTCATCCTTGTGGGTTCCAGCTCAACCTTGAAGATTCCAGCTGTTCTTGTTTCCACCACTTCATGTGCATATTCTGTTCTCAACTGCCTGACCTATTGACTTCAGACATCAACACAAAACACAAAACCAACAGCTTTACATGGATTGTATTACCATCTCACAAGTGTCTAATGTCAAATCCCTATAATAAATCTTTATATGTACTAGTGTGTGTGTATGTTTATACACTCAAACATACATATGTGTGTTTATGTATATACATAAATATAGATATGGATATAAATGTGTGTGGTGTGAGAGTATATATACACACATCCACATACAAACATATACCTATACCTATATTTATCCTTCCATCATTCCATCCATCCATCCATTTATTCAAAAGCATCCTAGTAGTTCTTCTTTTCTGATTTAACCACTAATGATATAAAATTTGATAGTGAAAGTGATTCCAGAGGAACAGAACTTTAATGATGGGTTCTCTCAATTAAATCTGGGTTGTCTGGAGTTGGTTCCCTAATCTGACTAAAGACATTAAAACCCTTTCCAGCTGTAAGCAGGACACTAGTAGTACCCATGGCAAAATAGTTATTTAAAAATATCACCTATAGCCTCCTGTAATAAACTGCATAGAGAAGGCAAGTTTTCTGTCATCAAGTATTTGTGGCCATAAAACATTTTAGTAGAAATAAATAGTATAATTGGGTTGACTGATTGCTTCTAAGTGCTCTGGACAACATCGATGATGACCTCAGGGCTTTAAATTCCCAGCTAACAGTTCATGTAAGGAATATAAAAACTTCGATGGTGACCCTAAAATAAACTCTTATACGCTATAGCTGCAGAACCAAAATTTTTGAAAACCAAACTAAGTCTAGTCTTCTAGGTACCTGGATTACAATGCAAATTGAATTGTCAACTTCTCAGAATGTCTTACATTGAAGTTAGGCCATTAATTGGGAAGGAGTTTAACTCTGAAAAGTAGGATGGAGACATATGGGCAGATTCTCATAAACCCGTGAATGGTGAACATTAAATTCTTTGAGCCTCATTTGTCAGTAGGAGCAGCTCCTCTACTGCTGTCTGAGGAGGTTAGTCAACTCTTGTATCAAGAACTTGTAATGATCTCCTTTGAGCTACTTACCTTACAAGGAACGCTAATCCTTTTCAGAACATATCGCTACCACCCCTCACTGCTTCTAGCCCTAAAACCAGACTTAAGACCACACAGGCTCCAGATGGTGAGGTGCAAAGTTTGGGTCCTAAGAAGATGTGAAACACACCAAAATAAATGCATGATTTTGACAGTTTTCATAGACAGAAACTGGGACAACATGTGTGGGAAAAGATGCTTTGGAAGCAAGATTGGGGTGAAAGGAGTAGAAAATTAGATTATATAAAATTAATTTGAATTGTACTATAATTAATTATGGGTTCACTAAGCAGATATTGGACTCAGTTTATTAGTTTGAGAGTCTGGGAGTGGCTCCAACAGTTACTTGGTTGGTTAAACAAAATCTGGACTAAAAAATCACTCACACTAAATAAAGTTGAAATGCAGGAACTTTTTTGGTGTATAGAGGAAGGTACTTAGGGAAATTGGAAAGCTATAATGTACTTATCATGTAAGATCTTCTCAGTTACCATCTAAATATATCTCTTGTAAGAGTCCAAAGGACAGTCCCATTATCATGACTGTGAGAAATGCATTTGTGAGAAGAGTTCCATCATTCATAAACAGCTCTGAGATGTTCTCTGTAAGCCAGAAATGACAAGGGAAACTGCTTCCCTTGACCCAAGCTCCCTAAATTTAAGGCATGGGATGCTGGAATGGCACAATCCAAGTTTTAGCATTTTGTTGCTGAAGCCAAGGTCAGTATGGTTGGCACAATGGTTAGCATAGCTGAAGTACTTATCGTAGTAAACTGAGCCTCAGAGATGTTTGGCATCGACTAATCATGCTGCTCCTAGAACTGAAATAGATTAGTAGCCTTCTAAACTATTTCTTTATTTGTATAAGCAGAAGAGCTCTAGGTCCGAGCCTATAATGGAGAGTCAAGGCCTATCAATCGCATCTCATATATGATCCATGTCCCAGACATAGATCTCGTTGAATGAAGGGCAGACAAATTCCCACTGGAAGGACTCTGCCATACAACCAAAAACGTATACTGTAAGTCTCCCTCTGAGATTTCCCCCAAAGGAAGCCTCTGTCATTTATTGGGAGACTACAATGAGGAAGGCAACATAATCAATCAGACTTTTGCAGAATTTCCAGATATTGGCTCTGGACTGACACTAAACTCTACAAACCAAACGTCAGTTGTGGTTCCCCCAGCCAGAATAGAGACTTATGGAGACAAGATCACCAGTGGAATTTTGGGTTGGATATGTCTCACAGTGGGCACAGAGAGCCTCTGAACCTATACTATGCTTTCCCCCTAGATCTGGAAGACTAAATTGGAATAGACATACTCAGCAATTGGAGAGCTGAGAGGAAAACTCTAGAACTGCCTCTGTCTACCCCAATAGTAAATCAAAAGCAATGCCACATATTTGGATGGATTACAGAGACTAGTGAGGCACCATGCATGACTTGAAAAATGCAGAAGTACTGATTCCACCCCCATGTCCTTTCAGTTCACCTTCCTGGCCTGTGCAGAACACAGATGGATCTTGGAGACCTATAGTGGCTTATCATAAAATTAATCCATGATAACTCCAATTGCAGCTCCTCTTCTAGGTATGATTTCATTGCTAGAGCAAACAAATGCATCCTCTGGCATATGGTATCTGATATTGGTCTATACATTTCCCCCATATGTCCCCCCTTCTATAGTTGTTAGAGATCATCAGAAGCAGTTTACTTTCAGCTGGAAGGACCAGCAACACAGCTTCACAACTATACCCTAAGGCTATGTCAACTTACCATCGCTATCTTATAATCTAGTCTTCAGGGATTTGATCATCTCTCCATTCCATAGGACATCAAGCTGTTCCATTACACTGATGATCTCATACTGCTTGGACTTGGTGAGAAGGATATGATTGCTACTATAGACTCACACATAAGGCATATGTGCCAGAGACTGGGGAAAAATTTTTCACAAAAATTCAGGAACCTGCCAATGAGGTGAAATTTCCTGGGGCCCTGTGGTCTGCCAGCATGTCGCGATATACTTTCTGAGGTAAAAGTAATCGTTACAACTGAACAATTAGAAAGAGCCTTGATACCGAATGTGTCACTTGGATTTTTGAGGCAACAAATATTTCATTTGGACCAGCTGCTTTGATTTGTTTACTAAGTAATCTGAAAAGTTATCAGTTTTAAGTGGGGTCCAGAATGAGAAAAGGCTCCACAACAGGTTCAGATTGCAGCACAAGCTACTCTGCTCCTTGGGTTGTATGATTCAGCAGATCCAACAGTGCCAATAGTATTCAAGGAAGATAAGAACGTCGTACGCATTTGGCAGGCCCCCATAGGTGAATCACAACGCATACTATTAGGATTTGGAGCAAAGCTATGCCATCCTCTGACGATAACTATTCTACTTTTGAGTATCAGTGTCTGGCTTGGTGCTAGACCTTCATACACCCTGAATGCTTGACAATGAGCCACTAAGTTACTGTGTAATCTGAACTGCCCGTCATGAATTGGGTATTGTTTGATCTACCAATCCATTAAGTTGAACGTGCAGCACATTCCATCATCAAATGTAAATTTTATATACAAGATTGGGCTCAGTCACATTCTGAAGGAACATGTAAGATTCAAAAGCAAGTGGCATAGATGTCCATGGGCTGCATTCCTGTTATGCTACCTCTTTCCTCCTGACTTGTACCTATGACCTCATGGGGAATTCCCTATGGCCAACTGGCTGAGAAATAAACAAAAATCAGGTCTGGTTTACAGACAGTTCTGCAAAATATGATGGTACTACCTAAAAGTATATGGTTACAGTGCTATAGCTCTACAGCCCACTACAGACTTAAAGACAGGAGTAGACAAAAATTCTCCCAATGGGCAGAAATTCAAGCAGAACCCTAGTGGCTCATTTTGCCAGAGGTACATATGTATATATAGAATCCTGGGCAATGGCTAATGGTTTGGCTTGGATGGTCAAGGGCTTGGAAAGGACCTGATTAGGAAATTGGTGACAAGAAGGCAGAGTTATGTGGACAGACTTCTCTGAATGGACACAGAGTATAGAAATATGTGTGTCCCATGTAAATGTTCACCAAAGATCAGCCTTGAGACGGGAGGATGTTAATAATCAGGTGGACGGTAGATTTGTAACTATTAGTCATCCTTTTTCCCAACTATTCTAGTATTTTTTTCCCATTAGGCTCATGACAAAAATGTGGTCATGACAGCAAGAATGGTGGTTATGCGTGGTCTTAGCAAGATGGACTTCCACTCACCAATTATGATCTGGTTACCACTGCTACTGATTGCCCAACCAGCCTACAGCAGAGACCAACACTGAGAACTCCCTCCTCCATGCACTATTATTCTCTGGTGGGATCAGCCACCTAGTAGCAGGTTGATTAGATAAGATCACTTCCATCCAGGAAGAGGAAACACTGTTTTCACTAGAAGACACTTATGCTGGATACAGATTTACTTTCCCTGCCCACTGTATTTGTTAAAATTATGTCTGTTAACATACAGACTGTCTTATCCACTACCATGATATTCCATACAGTATTGCTCTTGACCATGGAACTCCTTTTACAGTGAAAAAAGTGCAGCAATAGGCTCATTCTCATTGGATTCACTTGTCTTACCATGTTCACCATCACCTTGAACCAGCTAGTCTGATAGAATGGTGAAATGGCCTTTTGGAGACTCAGTTACAGACCTGGGTGGCAACACCATACAAGCCTTGGGTAACGTCCTCCAAGCTGTGCTATATGCTTTGTATCAGTGACCAAGAATTCCTAACCTATGGGGAATGTTAGTAGAAAGGCAATTAGAATTTATGACCCTAGATACCCCAACAGTACACACACTGACTCATGTTTCCAATGGACTAGTGAAGTATATTCTGAGTTTCAAATGACCGGGTCAGAGATGAGATTACCTAGAATTGGAGAGTCTGGATTGTCATGTATACAGAGTGATTGTTCCCTATTCCAAAATATATAACATGAATAAGTAAATATTTCTTCATTGAATAATTTTCTTATTCAATTATACTTGAGGGAAGGCATTCTCCTTGAAGGAAAATGGCTGCAATATGTAATTTTAAAGGAAAAAAATTGGAATAGTAACATTTACTTTGATGAATATTCAAGCATTTAAAACTCTCAAATGTACCATGTGAAGAGAAATTCACCAACTCCCAATGTCATCCAAAGTAATTATAAACACAACTGGAATGAAAATATATCAGTGTCAATTACCATTATGTTGCATAATCCAAATGATTCACTGGAACTTGAAAAGTTAAATAGCCACATGGGCCATGAGATTGTTCATCAGTCCATAAAAAGAAGAAAAAGGAAAGAGACTGTAAATGGCATCAGCACTTTTTGTAATCCACTGTGTGCACCTTATTTTAATTACTGATGAGGAAACTCCTGGGAATATCCTAACTCTCTTTTTGAGTAAAGAAACTTGAGACTTAGTGTTGGTTGGCAAGTGGAGGGGTATAAGCCTTGGCAGTGTGACAGCAAGAATCCCAACTCCAATTCCAAGCCCAGATTTTTCCCCTCATCCCAACTGTCCTGATTTTGTGTGAGGCCTGTTCAGTGGGGGAAACTAGTTAGCACTGATTTTATAGTACAATAAAACTCACGAAATTTTGTTGGACTTGTTCAGCCACTTATATTTAACACTATTGTATGTGACATATTTGCTAAATACCTCTTGTCAGTGCCTATCACAAATTCTCATAGGAAAGTAATAATTAAAAGTGAGAAATTTAAAGGATGAATTACCTGTGAATTGATAGAGGTACCCATAAGCTGAGTACCCTCAATTTGCTCCCTCTTGACCTCTCTGTGGGGTCCTGAGTAACTAAAACACACAGGACCTATGCTTAATCCTGGGTTCTGCCACATGTTAGCTGGGTGGCTTTGGGGAAGGCACCCAACCGCTCTAAGCTTCAGTTTTCTGGTCCATTTGATGGCATAATACTATTGATCCCTTGCAGTGTATATGAGCACTGCATTTGAAAATATTGTAAAATCCCAACTCTAAGAATACTTCTTGAAGCATACTAAGTACTTAATAAACGGAAGCTATAATTATTTTATAAGACATCCAAATTTATAAATTAAATGTGGTCATGATCTGTTACATTTTGAACAAGAAAAAACACTAATTATATACTGACATTTTTCACCTGTAAACAAAATAGAAAGTGACAAGTAGCTGCTGGACACTGTACAGATAAGGTTCATAAATTCTTCAGCATGATTGTTTACCTCTCTCTAACTTGAAAACAAAGGTAATCTGTGTTTTCCGAGTGTTCTGCCACATTTCCCCCGTCTATAACAGGTCCTTATTTACTTGTTTCTAATGACTTCCTACTGCTGTTTTCATCACGTTGTCTCCTCTGGAACAGAACATATGTACTGCAGGCCCTAATTAAGGCTAACTAAAGTACCTCTTGCTTTCAGTTTAATCCAGTCTGCCAGCAATCAAGAGAAATGACCCTGCAATAGAAGGCTCGGCCACAGCTCGGCTGCCTTGCTGAAATGGGACATTGTGCCCACGTCAAGTGTGAGTTCAAAATGATACCAGGTGAGAATGAAAAATGACAGAATCCCACATGAAAAATTATGTCTCGTAACAGCAAAGGGACAGTGAGAAAGCTTTTAGGAAAACCACAGAAAAAGTATTCAGTAGGAATTGAGAAAACAGGATCCTTTGAAAGTAAGAAAACACATCATTTCCTGTTATATAATTTTCCTCTCCTCGACCCTCTGCACAGCTCTGAAATCAAATCAAACTGGAAGGGAGATTAAGTTTGATTTATTTATGTCCTGTTTTAGCAAGAAATGAGTTAAGATGGTTAATATGTCTTTTTTGACTCTTGCTTAAGCTCTAAGAAATTTTATTTTGAGCCATTGCTTGGATACACTCTGAGTGTGGTCTTTTTCTGATTAATGAGAACTATTTATTCAATTATGTGCCCCTGAGAACCAACACTGAGACTCAAATGTAGCAAGTTACCCGGTCTGCACCACTCTGCTCCCCTCAAAACCAATCATCTCGTGCTTGTCTTTCCTTAGTAAATCTGTGCAACGACAGGTGCCAGGCAACCTCTATGGCAATGTTTCCTAAAGAGGGGCTGCAGGGACAGTTTCTACCTTTCCAGGGGGATGTGTCCTACCCTTACCTCTCTGCCACACTATTTTATTCGTTTTTAGTCTTTTTCAACCCTCCTCCCTAAAATAAGAGGAATTCCCAGTGGCAGGAATAAGCCCATTTCCCTGCCTGGTTCATACTCTTTGTTACTGAGTGGTGGAGGGAAAGAGGATGGATGTTGGATCCAGACAGACCTGGATTCACCTCTGGCTTCCCTTATTCCTGTCTATGTGGTCTTGGCCATGTCTCAAATTTTTAGTCTCCATGCTATCATCCGGGTTTTTGCTTTAAGCCAACATTATATAACACTCTAGAATGGTTGGGATTAGTGATAAAATAAGTATAAAGTACCTACAATCCCTGACATAGACACGTAACAGATAATTTTCCTTCGTTTGTTTCAGATAATAATTATATGATATGGGAATCATAAGAAGATATCTTCCAACTTTACAACCAATCATAACCTCCTAAAGGTCAGGGAACAAATTGCTAATTTCTGTTCAACTACCCATGACGCTTGGCTCCAACAGACTCAGTCCCTGCTGCTCTATTAAAGACTGAGTATCTACTGTCTTGCTCATATCTTTTCATGCTAAAGAAAAAGGCAGGGTTGTAGACCCTCAGAACGATGTCAGAGCAAATTTCTTCGAAGTCAGACAAATTCCTAAGTTGTGGTACATCTTTGAGGAGCTCTACTTTTTGCTTAGAATAAAACTCATCCTCCCTGGCATCTTATGAAAGCCTCTTAATTATCTGGTTCTCAAGGACCTCTTCTTGCTCATCTTCAGCCAGGCCCCACTACTTTGAGCCACTCATATCTACCACAGTCTTTTAGTCTGCACTGGTACTTGTTTCTCACTGTGTCTAGAACACCCTCCCACCTTCTTTACAGCCTACTCATTTCTCAAGACTCAGACCAAAGATTCCTACTCCTGAGAAAACCTCCCTTATTCTTTCAAGCTGGGAGGTCTTTCTTGCTCTGCTCTCTCAAAGTCAGGCCTCATTTCAGCCTAGAACCATACCTGCTAGAGAGTCATCACTCAATACACATTTCTTAAATGACTTATAAATAATGTTTATCTCAATGTATTATCATGACTTGACTGTTTCTTTTTATCCATTAGAAACCTCTTAAAAACAGAAGATGATGTTCTAGCCTAGCGCCAAACTTGTCACACGGTGGGCAGTCAGTATCTGTGTACTGAGCAAACTAGGTAGATAGCTACATAGATATTTAAATTTCTTTTATATACAGTTGTACTGCTATATAGGTGAAAATGACAGGACCACACAAGGTGATGTACACATGAACTGGGTTATCTTTATAGGAAAGGCAACAACTTTTAATTTTATTAATAGTAACTAATATTTATTATGTGCAAGGCAATGTGCTGAGAGCTACACATGCATTATCTTATGTAATCATTATTGCAACTCTGTGAGGTAGGTACCGTTATTACTCTCAACTTAAAGGTAAGAAAAGTGAATCTTACAAAAGCTGGTGCATTATCGATGTTATAGCTCTAGAGGGTAATGGAATCAGGGTGAGAATTAGGTCTGTATGAAGCCAAAGCCCAAGCTGTCAATGATCTGCTATGCTGTCCATCACTGCTCCCATGGATGATAACCTTCCAGATTGGCACTAATAGAGTAACAATATAAATACTCTAAAAAGGATACCCTAGTAGCTTAGAGAAATGTAGATAACAAATGATTGAAACATTCCTGGGGAGAACTTTAAGCTTCAGGGGACTTGAGGTCATTAATTGGAGTTTGATTAACATGCCAACATCTGGTACAATGAACACAGTGGGGCAAGGGTTGAAGCATGGACAAACACAGATTGTGCACAATCAGATGCTGTGCACTGTGACACTTTGAAAAGGTGAGAACAGAGGATGCCTATCATATTTAATCATCATGATAACTTTATGAATTGAGGGCATTCAATTTCATTGATTAACAAATTAGTTCATTCAGTCATGGTAAGATAATTTTTTGAAATTTAATTTCTGTCTTGTTCTATTTGCTGTAGGAATGAGAAAGATAAAGTTTTCCCTCATTTCCCCCTCCTGCCCCAGTGACTCTCTGAGTTCTTTTATCAGGGTGGGGATAGAATATAAATTAATGTCTTGTGTTTCATAGAGTACTCTAAAGGCTATTACCCCTGTGCCCCACATGGCCCAGATCTTTGTTTAGCTGGGTATGGTGGCTGGCAATTTGAGAAGGACAGAGTTGCCACCCAACCAGTGGCTAGAAGGCTGGCTATCCATAACCTGGGAACACTGAGTGTTATGGGTTCTTAGAGGTGTTCTTTGGGCATCACTGGTGTATAGCACCCCAGCGGAAGTAGAAATTTCAGGCAAGTCGACTCCATGGGTGTTTTTGGAGACTGGGGCTCAGCAGATATCCCTATGTCAACCAGGGGAGAGTGGAAGAGCACATCTTTCAATGGCCCATGTGAGTCAGCAAGCCCAAATACTGGCATCAATGATAAATTTAAAACCAATGGGTACTTTAGTTTTTCTGAACTGTGAGAGCATAGAGTTTTCTGTATGATTCCAGGGAAGGATTGCTCGATCCTTCCCTTATCCTTGAAGAACTGAGGTTAGATTTCCAGGCAACCGTAGAATGTAGAAATGACTCCTTGTATAATTGGATATAGGGGAAATATAAATAAATTAGTCATTTCCTGCAACATGAGTGTGTCAGTAAATATTTATGTTGATTATACACTTATTTAACAAACCTACACTGATCACCAAAATGTTTTAGGCATTCTGCAACAAACAAGGGTAAAATAATGATCAAGACAGAGCTCCTGATTCTAAAGGGCTCAGGGTAGTGCAAAACAAAGATAACTTAGAGTACTCAAGGCTGTAGTAAACATATGCAATCAACTTAAAAGGATCATAAAAGAGAGACTGCTGACTTGATCATTCAGGATCAGGGAAGGCTTCCTGGAAAAAGGAGGACAGCCAAGCAGAGATCTAAAAGGCAATGCAAAGTTGAGCAAGACAACAAAGTTTGAAGTAGAACTTGCGCATCTAGAAAATCGCAGAGCTGCAATCCAAAGTCTATGCTATTTCTGCTAAGGCGCACTGTTAGGAGAAGCATTTTGTCTAACGAAAACAGGGATGAATCAACCAAACGAAATTAAAAGAAAAGCAGATATCAGCTACTGAAGCCAACATAGAACTCCATGTTGAGGTCCCATCCGAGGCCCAATCTCCAGAAACAGATGAGCAGGCCAGATGTACACAGTTGGTGCTATCTCACTGGTTCAATAATCCTCATTATCGTGATTGCAATCAAATGCTGGTGAGCTCTGAGGCTCAGAGTCTCTCTTTGCCCCTTTCAATTCCACAACATGAAACAGAGCTGCCATTGAATCTCCAGACTAGAAAGGAAATGCTACTTCCTCTCTGGATGGACCCCTGCAGATACCATCAGCTAGAAGATGCTAACGTGAAAAAGGAAGTGTTCGAGTCCCCAGGCTTACCATATGTATTATACAAAGCACACAAGAATTGCATACACGAGAGGCTAATACATGCTGTGCAGCAGCAGCAGCAGCAAGAGCAGCAGCCAGAGACAGCTGTGGTACAGCCACCATGAATTTGCATGAGACGTAATTTTATTAGATAAATGGCCCTATTTGATTAATCTTAGCAACTGGTGGCAGCAATATTTGCATAGAGCATATCTTTCCTGTGCTAGCATCCATTGATATGTGAGACACATTCAACAAAATGCAGTTAGGAAATGGGCATCAGGCGCATAAAAGGTTTATGTTGTTTTTACGAACAAAATGGCTGTTTACAAATATCACACAGCAGGTTCTCTGTTTTATAGATAGAAATAATTCACTCCAAAGCTATAAAGGTCCCGGAGAAATAGGTTTGCTTATATCCATCCCATTTTAAATTATGAGAAGCCCACGCCACCATCCTAGAAGCTTGCCCCTTCTTAGCCATGTCTTGAATATTCACGCACACCAGCCAAATGATGAATCCTAGCTGGGGAGGCGTGAGCAGTCCATTTACAGCACGTTAGCTAAATGTCATTATTCTTTGCAAAGTGCAGGCAAACACAGAGATTTCTATAGCAAAAAAAAAAAGCCTTATTCTTCGATTTTCCAAAAGGGGTATGTTTCAGGCCATTTCAAGGGGACAGGAGAGCAAAGATTGCAAGCAAATAAAAAGTAATTCCCATTGTGAAGCACTTATGAAACAATATTCCCAGACACAGTTTAAAACTTTTTTCGACAAGAATTTAAAGCGTACCTTTTTTTATTTGCCTATTTTAAGTGTTCTTTATTCTTTTTTACTTGAAACAACCGACTACTTCGTTTGGAAAGTGAGATTGCCTTTCAAAACTATTATTGATATCGTTAATTTAGTAGGAGATGGAGGATTTCCCACCTCTTCTCAATTATTAAAGATATTTATAGGACTTCTGGCTTGAAATGGCAACTAAGCACACACTTTGGCCTTCCATCTATAGTAGCATCTTACTGACCGCCTGAAAACATGATTATAACAAGAACAAAAAGAATAAAATCCTAACAGGGCTGAAAAAGAAAATGGAAACATTTATTGATTTAAAAAATTTTAAATTAATGGATAGCTATGCAAATAAAACCTAATAATAATTATAGATTGGAATATAAACATCATATCATTATAAAATTTTAAGAATGAGCTGGAAGAAAAGAGAAAGGATAGAAGAGAGGGCAAACATTACTTTTTTAAATTAAACCATCAAAAACTAGACTATGTTATTTTAGGTTATAATGTTGATCATTAAAAAATCTAATACAGGGAAGAGTTTGTTTTTCAAGTTATATCCATTTGTTTTGCTTTAAAGGTTCTGTTGCATATGCATATATTTCCTCTATAAATTAAAACATTAGCTAGCTAGATAACCTTTGGTAATTACATAAAATTGCACACTGTGTTATAGCTTAAAAAATGATAATCACCTATCTATAGGAAGATGTCCACCACATATTATTAAATAATAGAAGCAAGTCACTAAACAGCGTATATAGTATGATTCCAACTATGTTAAAAAAGAAAATGTAATTTAATATGCATAAAATGAATTTGAACTGAGGGCAATAGCTGAAATGGGAAGAGGAAATGATGGGACCAGGAGAGTACCAGAGGGAAGGTGGAAAGATCCTCACTTGGTTTATTGTCTCTGCTTCTGAGAAAATGCTGAGTGAGAGTTTTACCCTCTGTGGTGAGTGAACAAATTTGGCCCTCCTGAGGAACACATGTGTAAGATTTTTGAAAGAGACTGTGGGGCCTACACAGGGCACAGTTACACGCCATAGGCGACCCCGTTCTCACATCCTAGTGTCCCGCCCTCCAGAATTCCACCCTGCAGCCCCGTGCTTCTGGGTTGCCTCAACCTGAAGACCATGACTTTGCTCAGTGTCTCCTAGAACCTAGAGACACTCACCTCTCCTTTGTGCTTTTCAGATCAAATGGTGGGTGTTCAGCATGCTGAATGGATGCCTTTTCTCTCTGCCCTGTCACATCATTCCAGTGTCCTATGCCCATTTTCCACCCCCTCTGCACATACACCCATCTCAGATGAGCAAACACTCAGACTAAGCAGGGCCCCATCCTGGAATCGTGATAGCAGTATGCTGGTTGTGGATATCCTCAATCTTATGGCTGATTCCCTTAGAGGCCACCTCACTTGGATTTAGGGAGAGGAAAGCCTCTCATGAGGAACACTGCATTTTGTTCAAGATCAACTCCCCTCTCCCCTGTAGTATCTCCCTTCAAAATCCTTTTCTTATACAATAGTCTCCACTCATCTGCGGGGTATATGTTCCGGAACCCCCAGTGGATGGCTGAAACCATGGATACAATCTATCTCTATATATACTGTGTTTCTTCCTATACGTACATACCTTTATCATAGGTTTAATTTATAAATTAGACACAGTAAGAGATCGATAATAACTAATAACAAAATAGAACGATCATAAAAATATACTGTAATAAAAGTTACCGTAGATTTTAGCAACTTCAGCATACGATTTTTTTTTTCTTTCGAGTCCAGAATTTCCATCTTTTCACTTATAGGAAGCATTTTACAGTTTCTCTTTGGCATATCGGAATTGCCAGCGTCACTGTTTCTGCACTTTAGGGCCGGTATTAAGTAAAATAAGGGTGACTTGAACACAAGCACTGTAATACTGAGACAGTCGATCTGATAACCCAGACGGCTACTGACTAACAAGCGAGTAGTGTATACAGTGTGGATATGCTGGACAAAGGGATGATTCACATCCTGTCCCACAAGATTTCCTCACACTACTCAGAACAACACACACTTTAAAACTTACGAATTATTTATTTCTGGAATTTTCCATTTAATATTTTCGGACCACAGTTGACTGTGGGTAACTAAAACAACAGAAAGCAAAACCCCAAATAAGGAGAGACTACTGTGATTGAGAAAGTGGAGTGGCAATGTTTTGTAATAAAACTGGTTCTGCCATGTGTCTTTCAAAAAACTGAGATTGGTGGATGGCCTCAATTATAGGTGACTCCTTGACTTTGGAATATGGAATGCCATTTGACCTCAGCTGAGGCCTGAGAGAACAAGAAAAGTCTGTCTATATACATCTGCTTACAATGAGAGATCACTTCAGCAGCTATTACAGTATTCTAATTAAGAGATGATAAGACTGAGTTAAGGCAATGAATATTAGCATGGAGGTTACAGAGGAAATTTAAGTGACATTTATGAACTAAAATAAGCAGGATCATGGGAATAATTCAAATGCAGGAGAGAAGGAATGAATAACAAAAGGAGGGATCAGGATGGTCACCAAGGTTTTTGACTTGAGTAGCTCCATGGATCACCAACTGAGAAGGCAAAATACAGGAGGACAGATTCAGAGGAGCTAAGATTATGACCAAACTTTGAGGGAAATTTCAGTTTGACATATCCACAGCGTGCCCTCAGGAAAATGCGTAAAAGATAGTTGGTCTGAACCTCAAGGTGAATAATCAGAGCTGGAGTCGTATTTGAGAAATCCTGTGTATCTTTTTGGTGAATAAGATTAGAGGGAAAGAAGAGGAAAACTTGTTTTCAGTGAAAGAAAAGAAAAAGTCTCAATTCTTTGGTGACAGGAAACTTTTTTTTAAGTAAAAGAGTAAATAAAGGATGGGGTTTCTTCTTGAAGATTTAATTCAAACTTCTACCCATAGTAGTGACTTAGCTGATAGATAAAGCTCTTTGAAGGCAGCAGATGCAGTGTTGCCAGACACTCTTCTCTGGCATTTTACTAGAAGAGCAAAAGAAGGTAGGATGGTATGGAAAACATAGCTCCAGACTTTAGATGAATTAAAAACTTCCTATATGCTGTCTTTCAAATATTATTCAGGGAAACATTTCTAACTTGGAACCTAGAAAATGTCATTTTCTTGCTCTTCTTAGTTGGATCATTGAAATGCATTCTGATCATACCAAGAGAAACTTAATGACAGAGTCTTGTCCTAGTAAACGATTATAGGCAGGAAATTTCATTAGAAAATGAGAATTTCATTGCCATCCATGCAATAACCTCCAGGGCCAAAATAACTGAATGAAGCTTGTAGTATCTCAGGCATAATGTTTTAGTGGCTGAAAAAACTGACATCATCACATGACCATTTTGAGCACCTTTAGTCCGGAGATCAATAAATTATTACCCTGTCATATTGTATCACAGGGGGTGCACAGAAAGTAAATTGATTTTATGATTACTCAGTTTAGTCATTATAAAATATTGAACTCAAGTACTGTGTGATTCTTTTTGCTAATTCAGATGCTATCCTACTTTTTTTTTTTTTTTTTGGTGTGTAGAGAATCAAGAAATATCTGTTTGTTTGCCAACATTTCTCCCTACTCTCTCCTTCAAGCTGCCCTCCACAGCTCCCTGCATCTAGCAACTAGAATGTGCCTGAATCACAGTAGGAGAGAGAAAGAAATTGAAGATACGAGGTTCACAACTTAGTCGAGAAACAAGATTAGAACAGTTAAAGAAGAGAAGCCGTGGGTATCGAATTCCACAATACAGATTGTAAATGTGCTGGAGAAGCTGTTCAGGGAAGCGAGTGATCAACGGAACTCTAAGAAGCAGTGATGCCCTTCATGGAGCCTGAGCTAAGTTTTGACGGGTGGAAATGATTTAAATAGGCAAAGAGGAGTAGAAAGATATCTCTGGCTCAGGAAGAATAGGATGAATTAATGTTAAAGAATTAGAGTGCTCTATTTCATGTGGACATATGTGGGGCTGCTCATTAAGAAAAATGATTTCACCAGATGAGAAGGTTCCTGATTATTGACTATTTGTACACTGAGAGATTGCTCTTCCTTTGCCTGTATCCTAAAGCTTGGTTTCTCAGAATTGATTGGAATGCCCTTTTGGTTAACTACTCTAGACTTACTTCTTGCAGGATCTTATCCATTCCCACAGCTTCAACTACCATATTTACCCTTATTATTCCCAGATTCATGCCACAAGGCTAGACCTTTTGTGATGCTCCCCATGTTTGTGATAAACCCATATTTTCAACTGCCCATCTCTAAATAGATACTTCACTCTACTTCTCAGTCAATTGTATAAAATTTAACTCATTGTCTTCCCCCCACCATCTTGTTCCCCACAAGTTTATAAATGACCCTATCGCTCACCTGAATGCCTAAGCAAATAACCTGAAAGTGATTCTTGACAACTCCTGCTTTTTCATACTCCACATCCAATTAATGTCCATGTCCTAATAATCATATCTCATAATTACCTCAAACTTATTACTATCTCTCTATTCCCACAGACAATAACCTATTGTGTTTACAATTTAGTACGAATCTATAGCTATAAAATTTTATATCTAACATAAAAGAAAAAATACTTTTTCATAGGCTTAACCATATAGACAGTTATTTGTGCTTATCTTTGACCATGGGATTCGTATGCAAATGATGATGATAAATTATCATTAATATTAAAACAATAACTATCATTATAATGAGCATTACAATTTATTCAGTGGTAAGTACAGAGTTCAGTTCCAAATATACCATGCGTGAGTTTGCTAAGCAACAAGTAGTGGAGGGTATGTGTTGGAAGGAATTAATTCAGCAGACATTTAAGGGAAAACTTTCAAGCCTTGATTAAGAACTAGAAGAGAAAATAATCTACATAAATATTTGAGGGATTCAATCCATGCTATAAGAAAAGGAGCTGGTAGAACTATAGCCATTTAGCCTGCATGAAGATTAGTTCTTGTATCTCTGAAATGGTATCATGAAATAGCGGAATGATTCTAAGATCAATGGAGATAAATTTAAGTTCACCATAAGGAAGAGTTTTTAATAGTCAAAGCCGTCTGAAAATGGAACAGCTGCCCTAGGCTGGGGTTCTCTAGCGCTGGAGGAAATGAACCGGAAGCTGGGCAATCACAAAGCAAGAGGACACTCAGGAGATTCAAGCATGGATGGGTAAACCTTGAAGATCATCTAGTCCAACTCCCCGGTGTCCAACAAATGTCCCCGAAAGATTCTCACTTTCCTACTTTACGATACTTTCAAGAATTATGAACCCTGTGTGAATAAACAGTACACTAGGTCCCACCAAATCACATCGAAGCTGCACTCAAGTACAAACCTACATCCTGCTGAGATGCAAGGAGAACCATTCCCAATTGGAAGCTTCAAGGATAAACACATTCTTTGTGGTGCTAATTGGTCACCTGTGGATATCTCTCCCCCATGTGCAATTTAATATCTGTTCAACTTACTGTTCTTACTATTGAAGGGGATTTTTTTGTGCGCTTGCAGGAGAACGCACAGCTGGTAAGAACCAGCAGTCTCTATTTCAGTAGAATGAGCCAGCAAACAGCTGAACTGGTCTGTGACTCACTTGACAGCATCCGATCTGAAAAGATGGATTAATCTTCTCCTCTGGAGCAATTTCAAGATTCTGTAAATCATTCATGGGCATAAAGAAATGAGTAGGGCACAGATCAATCAGTTGTTTATTAAAAAAATAACATACTGAGCATCTACCACGGGTGAGCATTGTGCAAACCGGAGATTGAATAGATGAGTAGGACATGGTCACTTCAGAGGGACTCACAGCATGTTGAGCTTAATCTACAGGTGAAAATCTAACTGCAGCCTGACGTGTGGCATATCACATAGGCTTATAGACATCTAGGAGGAGTAATTAACTCTCTGGAGAAATTGAGAAACACTTCACAGAAATTACATTTCCACTGGGCTTTACAAGAAGTATTCATTTGTTCATTCACTTATTCATTCATTCATTAATCTATCTTTTCATTCAGCATTTACTATACACCAGGCCTGCTCTTGGCCAAGGAAAAGAAAGTCTTTAAAAGACAATCTTGGTTCTGAAGGAGCTCACAGAAATAAAAAGAAAATCCAGATACCAAACTGTGCTCTAATGATACAGAGGAAGAAGACAGGCTATAGTAAGGGGAGAAACTTGAGTTTTAGAAAAAAATTATGACATTTGGTTAGTGGTAAAGGACTAGTGGTAAGTGCTTACCAGGCCTGGGGTATTGGGAGAAATTGGGGAATGGACTTTCATTACATGGGTAAGAACACACAGTTAGGAAAGATGACATAAACAGATAACTGGGTAGAAATACCCAGGTGTGGTGGGGCAGAGTGAAAGAAGAGGCTAGAAAGGAATCTTTAGCCTAACCCTAAAGGTCCTTTAATGCCATGTCAAGCACTTTGAATTGAAAGGAATGACATAAGCAGTTTTTTGTTTGTTTTTTTATCTGTTTGCTGGCTTTTCAGATAGGCCTGGTGGCAGTTTGGAGAATGAATTGACATTCTTGACAAGAAGGGAACTAAATGAAGTTTTTCAGCTACTCATATATGGACCAGCTGGGACCCAGTGTCTATTTTCCATGTGAGTCCTATTGTTGGACCCTACGTCATGGAAACTGATAGCTTAAAGTAGGTTTGGATCAAAGTTATAAAACTCGGCAAAAAAACAGGGTGCAATGTAAGTAAGATTTTAAAGGGAATATGTAGTACACTGAAGGGAAAAACGTTTCAATAGTGTTAGCAGAAAATTCCAAATAATCAGGAAATATATTGATTAAACAGGTATTATCTGTGTATCCAAGTATTAAATCTACCTATTTTCTACCCATTGAGATATATGTTTTAAGACATAATAAAAATGAATTTCCTTAGCAAGGCTTGTCATTTAAGACTTTAATGATTTCTCATTTTCCCTTTAATTCTAATTGCTGAGGCTAGTATGTAAAAATGGCCAAAGATGCACCCATGTGGCAAGCCATCAGTTCATCAGAAGTTTGATATTGACCAGGTTCCCAGACAAAAGCTGGGATTAGGGAGCAGTCTCATCGCAGAGCCAGATGTACTCTCAGCCAACCAGTCCACAGTGTTCCTGTAGCTTTCAGGAGCATTTGCATGTAACATTTTCTGGGACTGCCACAGTTTTTTAAACCAATTTTCAAATAATAATGAGAAAAGAAATTCTTATTAATGTTCCTTTAGAATTCATGTGATTTTTTTTATAGTGCTTTCCTTACTCAGCAAGACTTCCCTAGATTATATTGTAATGCTGCTGGGCTAGTCTGTTTGTTTTGCAAACTTACTATATCCCATCTATGAATGTTAAGTAGCTTTTACTCCATGTCCACCATACCTTCTCTAGGGGCTTCACCTCTTCTCTTCCTGAAGCCTTCTTCACTCAAGTCTTGTCTTTGACTTGAATCCAAATATAACAAGGTCCTCATGGAGCTTATTAGTCTGCCTTCTAAGTGGAATCTTGGGTTTTCCTTAGGTTACTGCCTAAGGGTTTTAGGTACAGAAGGATTCATATAACATGAAATGGTGTGAGGTGAAGAGTAATTATTAGAGCAGGGTTGGGCTTTGTGGTAGAGTGGAATGCAGACTGGAATGACTAGATATTTGGTTGGAATACCAGCCTCATCGACTCATGTATCTAACCAAAAGTGGGTCACTTTACTTCTCTGGGATTTAACATCTTCATCTATGAAAGGAGGGTTACTTAATCCCATCTCATAGGGTGTTATAAGGATTGGAGATAATGCATGTGAAATGCCTACCAAGGCAAATAGCAAAGACCTCGGGAGTCTTTACATCCCTGGTGGTCTGTGGATAGATTCAGAGTGCTTGTAAACTTGCCTGGATAAAAAAATTACATCTTTATTTTTACTATCACTAATTGAAATTTAGCCTCTCCTTCAATTATAAATACAGATAATATAGGTAACAAACCATAGTCTTAGCAGTACCTGTGGTTTTTATTACTAATGAGATCATTACAGGTATCTTCATATCACACTACAGGTATTGCAGATATATTGAAATGTCATTTGTTATCATCACTATTTTGAAATTTTGGTATAGACTTGCTGTCGTATCTTGCTATTTAATTCATTTAAAAGAACACAATACTATATTAATTTTTTTTAGAAAAAGATTTGCACAAATATATGAGTGCAATTGATTGATTTTTGCATTTTATTTTATGAATTTGAAGACATTTACAAACATTCTTCTGAGAAAGGGCCCAAGGGGTATACAGCATAAAAAGAGTTAAGAACTCAAGTTCTTGTTGCCTTAATAGTCTATTAAGTACTTAGAAATCTTAGTTTCTAACAGCTGATCTTACAGATCATGGAACCTGGCTGGGAGTCTAAGTAGAAGAGAAGCAGGGAGATTTCATAGCACTAGGGGAGCTCTTAATGTTTGATGTTAGAAAACTAAGATGAAGTTGGAGTTGTTTACTTCACACCTGTTCATATTATCTCAGTGCCAAGAATCAGACAAAACTGCCAATCTTCAAGCATAAGTTTTCTTCACAAAGTACTGAGTTCAGCTGCTAACTCCATGAGTTCATGATGCAACAAGACGAGTCTTTCCTTTGTACTTACCAAGTCTAAATCATAGGACTAGGATTTCGAGTGGGGGCGCGTATCATTATACAAGCTTACATTTGTCTTATCTCCCAAATGTATCATGAAGCACCTTAACTTAAATCAGGAGAATCGGAAGCCATTTGAGGCACCCATTATTCTAACAAGATACAGATTATCATAGTGAATAGAACATGCTTCGGAAGCCTGGGGTTCACTGGTTCAGATCCTGGGTGCCGACATACTCACCACTCATCAAGCCATGCTGAGGCGGCGTCCCACCAAGAAGAACTAGAAAGACCTACAACTAAGGTATACAACCATGTACTCGGACTTTGGGGAGAAAAAATAAAAAGAGGAAGATTGGTAACAGCTGTCAGCTCAAGGCCAATCTTCCTCAAAAAAAAGATTGCTCAAATTCATGTATTTATTAGTTATTATTAGTTAGTCAACTAACTCTCCAGCAAATATGAGAATGACCCTACCATGAGGACTGTTTCCCATAATGACATAATCACAAGTGTTCTGATTATCACTGAGGGTTGGGGAGGAGAGGAGCATTTGCTATTTTCTCATTAACATGAACTGTAAAGGAAGAAAAATCCCCCCTCCCAAGTCATTTGGCTTAACTGTGTTTGAAGTATTGCAACGGCAATTATTCACCTAGATTCTGTGTCCCTATCAAACAAACTGTGACAAAACTGAACTCCATTCTTAGAGTGACTGATGCAATCCACTCCAAATCAGCTCAGCCAGATCTACATGGGAGATAAGAATAAGAGCCAGGAGGTTTACAGTACAAGCCGTACAAGTTCCCCACGATTTCATTTGGGGTTTGTGACAACCCATGTGGGGTGTGCTGTATTATACTCTTTTAGTAGGGTAATGGAGGCTCAGAGAGGCTAAGTTATCAACCTAAGGTTACAAAATTAGTGAAACTAAACTCAAATTGTATCTGCAGACACTAAAACCTGTCTTCTTTCTTACTTTGTAGCAGCGCCTGGGCAGGAAGGATAGTTGTGACCTCCCAGTAAGCGGGCGAGAAATTTCTCGTATTTATTTTATAGACTCCTGTCTCATTGTTCTCCTGTTCTTTCTCTTCTTCTTTTTCTAACTTTTTTGGTTCAGTTGCTTACATGAGGACCTCTATAAAGCAGTCTTAACATAAGGGAAATATTTGATCTAATGCTTGGCTGTTTTGTGGAACCATCACTATTAGCAAGAAAGGCATATTTTTACCATTAATATTTAATATTTTGTACAGTCAGAAATAGTGTTCAGCTCAGTAATGGGACCCTAGCCCAGAGTGTTCCGCTGGAAACAAACCCAAAAGGCCTTGCCCTAGTTTGCACCTGATTAACTACTCCAGTAATGAGCACAGAGGACAATTAAGTTTAACTACCTCCTCAGGTGCTTTGCAAAAGCCAGTTCTGGTGTAGTTAAACCCATCCACACGGGAAGGGGTAAATCGAAGCACGTGAAAATAGCGCCTGTGTTTTTTATAAAGTTGATCTGCCCCTGCTGTTTATTACCCACCTGAAGTTATAAGATTGTACTTGTGACACCCCAAGTGCTTGCTGTATAAATTGTGATTAATGTGGAAAAGAAGGAATGCAAACACTTTTTCCCCCCACACAGGTGTTTCGAGCAACTGAGGAGGAGCTTCTAAAAAGGGAGAGAGATTAGGATGGGACTCTGATTTTTTCTAATGGCATATTTCCTCAGACAGGCTCTGTACTTTAGTCAGGTTAGATGGAAACCTTAGACCCTCCTGCTGTAGATCATTGGTAATTCCCTGTAGCCCCATAAGAACCTCGTAAAGAGACAGTCCGGCAATCGGCAATATTGCCTGACCATTTTCTAGGAGGAACCTCATCTATTTAGTTTTTTTTAAATCACATTCCCCACATAATAGTAATTTTAATAGAAAGTGTGATTCAAAGGGTGTGCTTCAAGTCGCTAATTATTCCAAGGTCCAATTACAGCAATGCCCCAGAGAGTTAATGCTGATTTAAATATATGGATCAGTCAGTGTATCAAATCCTTGCTTTATCTTCAGTTTGTCAAGGTATGATTATTTCACCAGATATTTTACCCGATGAGGCCAGTATCTCCACTTGCCTGGCCCATCTTTCCTGCAATATTCATTCATTCATTCAAGAATATGTATTAAATCCCTAGTTCATGTGAGGCATTGTGCTGGGCAATATAGATGGAAAAAAAGATTCCTCATCACAAGGAATTTAACCTCTAGTAGCAAGGACATTACATGCAGTCAAGTGTTGCAGATGATTGAGAGAAATTGAACAGTGTGACCCAAGAGGGAGGCAAGGTGATGGAGATGTTCATTTCCATCTGGGCAGAGAGACTTAGGAAAGACATCCTAGAGAAGGTGACTAAACTTCGTAAGCTGAACGTTGAAGATGACTGTTCATGACGTAAGTAGGAAAGAGGAGTGCATATGATAATTCTTTCCTGACAAAGGAAATAGAAGGATCAGAGGCAAGGAGGTTAGAATTTACTTGGTGTATTCAAAAACTGGGGCTAGGTACGTGACTAGAAATAACAGCTAGCTAAAATTTATCTAAGTATTCTAGACACAGCTCTAAGCACTTCGTATGTATCAATTCATTTAAAATTCACCTGCTTCTTATAATGTAGATATTACTATTATCCTCATTTTTACAGATGAGTAAACGGGAGGTTGGGTGACTTTCCCAAAATCATGCAGCTAGTAAGAAAAAGAAGCAGAATTCAAGCCTGGTAGTCTTATTTCAGAGCCATGTTCTCAACCATGATGCTGTATGTTGAGGAAGAGGCTTAAAATTCATGTCTAGACTTTGTCAGGATCCCATTTGTAGGTTTAATCAGAAAGATGCCACTATCCAATTTTAATTTGGAGGAGAAAAAACCCCAAGACTACAGTGTAGCACATGAAACACTAGTCAAGAAAAGGTTATTTCAATAGTCCAGGCAAGAGCTGATGAGGTCTATAATAATGATGGTAGGAAGAATGGAACAGAACAGATTTCAGTGGTTGGTAAAGGGATCAGATTGAGGGTTGGTTGTAGAGAATAAAGGCAAAAGAAAAATAGAAAGTGGCACGCAAGTTTATGTCATGGATCACTAAGCACAAATGAATCCTCTCCTTAATTTTCAAATGCAGCAATTATAGTCATTATGATATTTTCAGAATTGATGAGGGAACCATCAACACCTCACCTTCCATCATAACTCCGAAATATCTGTTTATGCCCGTGGTGTAAGATTTAAGTACTTCGCATATCTGGAGGAATCCATTCTCAATGCATTAAGTTTCTTTCACCACACTGTGTTGAACGGTCTTTTTTTTTTTTTTTTTTTGCTCATAATATATACAGAAAATAATTCCTTCTCATCAATCTCACAAAACCTGCTCATCATGCTTTCAGCTTTACAATGACCTTTTCTTGCTGCCTGAGTAATGCCTGCCTAGCCCATTTTGTAACAAATACAGATCGCTTTCCTTCTCTTTCTGTCTGGTGATGAGCTGATTAATAGCAGCACAAGTGGCTGCTCCTTGAGACTAATTAATCACCTGTCATAATTGTTCAGCAGTTAAATAACTATTAATCTGGACACTAGTCAGAGTGAAGGTTGACAGGGTTAGGAAAGAGAGGAGAGTTCTCACTGTGGAATTAAGGCTAAACTTTTGCTAAGATGCCACTTTTAAAAGTCAGAATATTGTGCTATGTTTGGAAAAGAATCTCTTAAGAGCTTTGTACATATGAAGATTAAGGGTTTGCAGGTAACTTCACGGTTATTATTAAACTTTTATGGTATATCACATGGAATGGTATAATTAGCACCATGTAAATAAGCAGGTGGCACTAATCTGAGAGTTGTGGGTCAAGGCTTGTATCTGGAAAGGGAGGCAGCTCATAGGACACAGAAGGTATCAAAGGAAGGAGTTTCATTGAATGCATGGAGACTAGGGGAAAAATAACCAGAATGTACTGCCTTCTTAAACAGACAGAAGCAAAAGAAAAGGGAAATGTGAGGTGGGAGGACACATTTTTGCCCATCAATAAGGCTGGAGGAGGTTTAGTAACAATCATTCAGGCAGCTCAGCACACAGATGAGATTTGCTTTTGATCCCAAACAGGCTGCTGCTGCTCACCCCTGAGGAGTGGGGGCTCACCCCTGAGGAGTGGGGCAGGTGAGAGAGTAGAAAGCAGTATTTAGGAAGACATGCAATATAAATCACCTCAGATGCAGAATCTGATGGGGAGAGACCAATTCTTTCCTTTCCATGCTAAAGGAGGTGAAGGGTTTTTTTTGTTTTCAAATCAGGATTTGGAATAACAAAGGGGGTGATTTTCAGCTCTCCATGTGACAACCATTGAAAGCTTCCAACATTACAGTTATGTTGTATTATCGGGTTATCTTCTGATATCAGGTTAGCTCATATCAGATGTGAATCTGTTCCCCATTCCAGATATCATTAGGAGAGCTGAGAGAGGGCAGCGTTGAGAAGTGAATTCTTGGGGAACTTCCAGAAGCATGAACTACTGTAAGTATAATTAATATTATTTATTTTGTTAAAACCCTATAATTATTAATACTAATAGGACCTATTACCAAGAAATGTCAGTGGTAAAATGAAAATTTTACTTGGCTGCTATGTTTTGATGTTTTAATACAGTGCTATATTGTCAAGGTATTCCTTATTTTTCTTTTAACAATTGTTTAACCCTATTGATTATGCCATCTGCTCTGGACATATGCTTTTGCATGATAAAACAGGAGACTTGGAAGAGATTCTTTTTCATCATTTATTCTAATTAGGTGATAATGTCCCGTACATCATCTGCACTGATTGGTTTTCCAGGTTATACTTACCTATTGAGGAGACCTGACATGTCCTGTGATGTCTATGTGTCCCTTCTACCCAATTCTGTTTCCATGAAACATCTACCCATTGTACCAAGGTCTATTCATCTGGGCCTCAAATATACTTCCCCTCATTTCCTCCTTCTCCTTTCCCTTTTTTGTCTTCATTATAACAATAATATGGATTATATATTAAAACCAAACTAAATGCTTTGCCTACCTTAAACTCCTTTAAACCTCAAAGCTCTTAGGTATGGAGCAGATCATTAAAAAACAATTGGACTGGAAGGAGGGGATGTAGCATAACATGTTTATGGACAGTATAACATGGAAGGTGAGAGAATGGATTCTTGAAATGAGGCTGTCTACATTTAAATCCTGACTCTATTTTTTTCCTAGCTCAATTGCTTTGGTATTTACAGTTACCTCTACTGCCTCATCTGTAAACTGGGGATAAATTGCCTACTTCCTAGGGCCATCATGAATATTTAGCTTATAAAAATTTTAACACTGCTACTAAGACTGTAGTAAGCACTTAATAAATGTTAGGAACTAGAAATAACTTAAGAATAGAGCCTTGCCACACGCTACTAGAAAGCAAACTCTAGTTTGACACTAATCAATAGCGTTTACTCTTTGTGTTACATATGATGGCCCTCCATTGTCTGACTCCAACCTAAAAAATCATCCTACCCTTTAGCCACATTGATTTAATGTGTGAGATTCTCTGAATATATTTGTTATGGGTTGAGTTGTGTCTTGGCAAAACTCATATGTTGAAATTCTACCCCCATTCCCTCACAATATGAGCTTATTTGAAGATAGCATCTTTACAGAAGTAATTAAGTTAAAATGATGTCATTAGGGTGAGCCCTAGTCTAATACAACTGGTGTCCTTAAAAAGGCAATTTGGAGATAGACACGCACAGGGAGAACGCCACATGACGATGAAATCAGAGATTAAGGTTGTGCTTCTACAAACCAGGGAACACCAAAGATTGCCAGCAAACCACCAGAAGCTAGGGGAGAAGCATGGAGCAGATTCTTCCTCTCAGCCCTCCAAAAGAACCAACCGTGCCAACACTTTGATCTCAGACTTCTAGCCTCCAGAACTGTGAGACAATGGTCACCTAGTTTGTGGTACATTGTTATGGCAGCCCTAGCGAATGAATACAATATTGTATTATTTTGTTTCTACATATTTTTACCTCTTTCTCAAATATTAATCTCTTTTCCTATCTGCAGAAAAATATCAATTCTTTCTTCCAAATACACCTCAAACACCTATTCAGAGAAGCCTTAGGTAGGACTGTTTAGGCTTCTCTTTATTATGTAACATCCTGCAAAATCAAGACTGAAGTGAAAGGATCCAGGACACTTAGAAAACATTGCTAGAATCCAGATCTTCCTTTTGTAAAATATTAATGCATATTATTTGAGAGCATTGCACTATTTTAAAGCCATAGGTTACTGGGGGGACTCTGGTCTTTGTACTTTAAATTTCTCCCCCTCTTTACTATGTTTTACCTCGATCCCAAAGTATCTCATGCTATACAAGATTCGGCCATTTATAGATTCCTAAAGGCGAGCTGCTGGGTAACATAATAAGAGACAAGCTAGGTCTGCCACTGTACGGCTATTTGTTTATGTGAGCCAGCTTGAAATCCAAGCAGGATTGAAATCCATTTGAATGATGACAGATGTCTAGTCATCATATTTAAGCTTATTAGTGAACTGCAGATATAAGCAATGCTTTTTCCAGCAATGCCTCAGTTATTCTGAACCAAGAATTTGTGAGACTTGACCTATAAATTAAACTTTCAAGAACACTAGGATTTAACAAAAGAATATATTATGATTAATGGTCTGGTGCCACTGGAATTAATGATTTTCTATTAGGAAATACTACACTCATGAGTCTTGGTCATGAATGTATGAGAGATTCCATTAAGCCATTTACCCCTCATAGATTGCTGTTTTATACACAAGTCTGGATACTTCTAACACATGAGTCGAACCTGAATGTAGGGTAACTTTCTATAACCTCTGGATACACTTTAACAGATATTAAGCACAGATGATTGGCAACTTTGTTCATGCTCTCATTTGTCTCTAGGATAAAGTCAAAATTCCTTAAAATAGTTTGATGCCCTGCCCTTTGCATATTCCACCACCCTCATGTGTTTTGGTCTTTCCACTACATAGTACTCTAGATATTAAGAACTTGTTCAGTTTAGTGAATATGCCATTCAGTTCCACATTCCTGTTCCTCTGTAATTGCTGCTCTCCTGCCCTGGAATATCCTCCCTCTACTTGGGTGCTAGGGCTCCTCAGTTCACGGGCTATCTTTTCTAGGAAATCGGCACTGATTACTCTGGCAAGTGAATGTACTCTTTCTCTTTTGCTCTCATTCATCTTATATACATTTCCATTCTAGCATTATAATTACTAGTCTTCTCCAGGAGACTGCAAGCTTCTTGTAGACAGGGATTTGGTTCTGATCATCTTCCTATGCTAAATACCCCACATAATAACTGCACAGAGTGATCTCTTAGTATATGGGTGTCTTCCTCAGTTCCGGCTGCTATACCAAATTACCATAGACTGGATGACTTAAACAAGAAACATTTATTTCTCACAGTGCTAAAGGCTAGGGAGTCCAAGATCAAGGAGCTGACAGATTCAGTATGTGGTGAGGGCTTGCTTCTTGGTTCGTGGTAAAGCAGTTTTCTTGCTATGTCCTTACATAGCAAAGAAAGGGAGTTCTACACTCATTATCCTCTTCTAAGGGGACCAATGTCATCACAGGAGCTCCATTCTACCTACCACATCCAAATCTCATCACCTCCCAAAAGGTTCTATTTCCACTTACCATCACATTGGGAATTAGGCTTCAACACATGAATTTTTTTAGAGAGACACAAATATTCAGTCAATATCAATGGTGAGTGAGTGAATAAGTTAGTTAATGGATGAGTGAATTGAGGAGTAAATTACTAGCAAGACAAATGGATAAATTGCAAAGAGATAATTCCTCTAAAATAACATCTCTGGGTTTTTGTTTGGTTTGGTTTTGTACAGCATTAAACTATAGTTATATTGATGGGGCTGTCAGAATGGAGCCAATACTATGTGTACAGGAAGTTTTGTTGATGCCGTAGGGCAAGATTGTGCCTAGAGCCAATTCTTTAAACAAATGGTGGTCTCTATGATGAGAAAGAACAGAAGGGGAGGGTCCAAATGGAGTCTCCCCCTCCTTCCCTGAGCCCTCTCCCTTTAGACAGGACTATGAAAGAGCCAAACGATCAGAACTCTTGAGAGGGTGGTCCATGCTGATTAGTGTCAACACACTGCTAGTCTTGGGGAGATAATCTCATGCTAGAAAGTGAGGAAACCTAGAAATGGAGTCTGTCTCCTTTCTTTGGAGTTCAGGTAGAATGTGAAGGTCTCATAGGCACTGGAAACAATCTTAGATATGGTAGGAAACACAAATATAGCCTTGTACAATAGACTATTATTGTCTCTTGATTTTTGCCTACATTCCTATTTTTATCTGTAAGTTTTTGGGAGTGACTTTTTGAAGGATATAGACTATCTCAGCTGTACAAGGAGACCTAAATGGAACACTGGCCTATACGACTTTAAATGGAAAGGCTTACCTCTTGTGATACATGAGAAGAGACCAAGAGCTGGATAAACTTCGTGAGAACATAATTAGATATTCTTAGTCTAGTTGACCTTCTTCAATGGAGCTCTCTCCTTTCAGAGCTATATTTATGGCTTTTATATCTTAAGAGAAGTTGCATCTACTAACAAATGCCTTCAGGGTTATCACTGACACAGTACCTGGCACAGCGCAGGCATTCATCAATATATGCGAATAATAACTGTGGTTGTGAAATTCTGGAGAATTTCCTTAATCATTTAAGAACTAACAAAAATTTCTAAAAACCATTATTTTAAATAATTGAAACTGCCACTCTCCATAGGATGTCAAGGAAAAAAATATAAATTATTAAATCATTGTTAAGAGTTCTGACCCCAATATTTTCCATGTCACTATGGTTAACAACTTAATATTTCTAAGCCTCCATTTGATTAGGGGAGGTAAAATTTATTATGCCTATATTAAAGTTTATTGTAATAATTAAATGAGAAAAATTAGCACCTTAAGCTAACAATAAATCTCATTGTTAAATTAACATTTGGAGCAAGATGGCTAACTGACCCCAAAGATTCATGATCCTTTCCATAGAGTAGAGACATTCCGGGATTTAACTACCCAAACAAAACTGCAGGTCCCAGTCCCCTTGCATCAAGATGGGATTAAATGAACATTACAATTTCTTGCCGGCAGAATGTGAATGGAAGTGATGTATGTCACTCCCAGGCCTAGGTGTTTAAGAAGCAGATATGATTTTCTCTACATCTCATCTCTCTGGCTCTGTCAGCCTGATAGCAATGTCATTGTTAACCTTCAAAGCCACTATCTTCAAAGCAAGAAAGAACAGCCTCCATCATTCTGGATCTTTGAATGGTTACATAGAACAGATGCTTATAGATTTCTAGGACCACTCAATTAGATAAGCAAGAAAGTTTTCTTGTGTGAAGCCCCTGAAATGTAGAGATTATAATAGCAGTTTTCATTACTCTAACTAGCCTAAATGTAAGTTGAAATGGAGCGCTGCTTCAAAAACAACCTCAGATTCACAATGTTGGTTTAGTGGCTAGGTAGTTGGCATCGAGGAAGCAGACAGAGCAGTTTGAAAAGATGTAGAGTTCTGTTTTACTGCAACAAATATTTGGTAAAACAATGTGCCTTCTGGTCCCATACTTCCAGGGAAAATGGTTAGATTAAGCCAGAATGTTAGTATGTGTGGCTACTATTGGCTGTCCAGAGTATTCTAAAAAGAAGTGAACTCAAGCAAGGATTGGAAGATTTTAAAGCAGAGATCAAAGGAATTAGAGAAAGTCTAGAGATTAAAGGCATTATGTATTAGAAAAGTTTACTGCTTCTGGACCCTCAAATAGCAAGATATAATGTTGTAAAAGAATTTGTGTAGCAAAAAACCATTAAGTCTCCTCAAACTAAATAAAATGCCTCAGCTCTCTTGCAAATACCACGTTAAGAGTGTACCTCCCATTTAAGTCCATTGTTTCAGATGATTTCAAGATGGCTGCTCTGAAGCTTAGAGATAGAGACATGTGGATGAGAAAGTCAAGAAATAAAGCAGATTTGAGAAACGTGTCTAGGAAACTATTTTAGATGTGATTACTGGCCCATGGAGTTGACTACAAGCACATAATTAAAAATACTCAATTTCTGAGGGAATTGAATTGCTAAAGAAACCACAGCCTAGATTTAAATGTCTTCTGATATTCCGTTTCTAAAATAACTGTTGGTCCTGTAAACTCACATCGACATAGAGCAGTCTGTGAAAATTTCAGGTATGTCGTGAAAGATAGAAGAGGAAAGAACTACGAGACAGTGAATCCAGGAACAATTAAGAACTATAGGTAAAAGAATTCCCCCCCAGAGAGCAGTAGCTCTAATTAAGGAATTTTCCTCAGGACAGGACAGGGTTCCTTAGGATGCGAGTCCTGGAGGATCTCATTATTGCTGTAGACTGGTGACTGCTCTGTGTCTCTTCTTCTTTTATTTTTCAACTGGGAGTTTTTAATTTAGCTACCCTGTCCCTGTTTCTGCGTTGTACGTGGTGTGATGAATAAACAGACAACTTGTCTTTAATTTCCTAGTTTTACAAATAATGAAGAGTTATATCTGACCTGATGGAGAGGATTGTGGTACCTAGAGATTTAGTCTTTGAAATGAGTAGAGGATCTGTTTGGTCTTGGGGATTTTCTCCCTTTTGGGGTGGGGAAGAGAGGGATAGTGAATACGTTCTATGCTTGGAAAGAAGGATGTACAGGGAAATTTGATGACCAGAGGGACAGACCTTAGCAGAGATGGCAAGCTATCCACCAAAGATCTGTGTTCCCTTCCATCGAGTACAGATTTTTCCTGAGAAGCAGCTGTTTAGTCAAGAACTATATTTTCCAGAAGATGCTTCATCAAGGCAGGATCATTAACAACTTCTTGCTAATGGACTATAAGCAAAAGTGATGTGTGTCAATTCTGGTCCAAGGTGATTACGAAGTGTTTGTGTGTGTTCTCTTGTTCATCTCTTATTTGTGAATGAAAAGTCATATGGTAAACAGGGCAGATGCTGAAGATATAGACAACTGGCCTTTTTCCTGACTCTGGAGATACAGTTTCAGTCCTCATGGGGTCTTCTCAGGCTATATCACCTGCATCCATGTCAGTCCAAACACTTGCTTCTTTCAAGTTTTAATTTGTGCATATTTCCCTAGCTAGTATAATTTCACCAAGGATAATTTGGAATTGCAGTGGCCAGTTTGGGAGAATTTTGACATGAATAATCTTGCTCATTTGAGACACACTTGAGAACACATGAAAAAAGGAAAATTAAAAAAGGAAAAATAATCTTGTAAAGAGATTCACTATCCTGTCTGCCAAAAAGAAATATTACTTTGTATAATACATGAGACCACCCTCTTTCATTTCCATACTTTAGAGATTAATAAGTATCAGCTTGTTGATTGAATGATTTGATGGAATAGTCAAGAGCCAGAGTTATTATTTAACCAGTTCTAGAAACTCTCTTTTCGGTTTTATGATGTATTTTCCTACATTTATGTCTTTTCCTTTCCCTGAAGAAGGAAGAAAATGAACTTTTAAGAGTGATAGGTTTATATCGAAAAACAGTAGCTCAGAAGAAAACATTTCATTGTAAGTTTGAGTAATGACTTTTGTACCTAGCTACTGGATAAGAAGAAAAGCTAGACGCTTAAAATTTTGGATATTATTTCAAGAATCTTTTAAAATTGGGTTTATGAATATAAAAATTTATAAATTATATTAAAAAGAGTTCATGTTATTTTCCTGACAATAAATTAATTTGTGAACCAATTAGAGTGATTTAATTTAGTTTAGAAACCAACATATAAAAATTGGGTTAGCAGAGTATTTTAATTAGTACGCAACATAGATTTAATTTTTCATGATTTAAGGTGGTAATTTATATAAATGACTAAATCAAAACTCTATAGAATAGTTATTAAAAGTACAAGATAGTGAATATACTCTGTTCATTTGTTTATCAAGGAAATTGTTATGGTTTATTAAGATGGTAAATTCAATATATGTGTTGTTTTATTTGGTATGCTGATAAAATTAATTTTACTTTAATTCTGAAGTTGAAAGCTTTAAATATGTCATCTATTTGTGTGTATATGTATATACACATATGTGTGTGTATATCTGTGTCTATTGGTCTGCTTGTGCTGCCATAACGAAATACCATAGACTGGGTGGCTTAAACAACAGAAATTTATTTTCTCACAGTTCTGGAGGCTGGACAATCCAAAATGGAGTTTCCAGCAGAGTTCAGTTTCTGATGAGAGCTCTCTCCCTGGCTTGCAGACAGCTGCCCATGTGGTGTAGAGAGAAAGCAAGATCTCTGATGTCTCTTCTTACAAGGAAACTAATCCTGTCAGGTTAGGGTCCCACCCTTATGACCTCATTTAACCTTACTTACTTCATGACACCAAATACAGTCACATTGCAGGTAAAGCTGTCAGTATATGAATTTATTTGGGGACATAATTCAGTCCATAGCAATCTGAATATATGCATATAAATATACTAATAAATGTTTTGTTCTTTGTGGTTAAATGGATGACATTCAAATGGAATAAAATTCAATTTTTTTCTGTATAATGACTAAGTTATTCTCTGCTTAAATTGCAGAAATACTGTACACTGTTATGTTATATTGCTGTACTTTTGGAATAGTTCTGAATCATTCTAACAAAAAAATCTTTATTTTTGAAAAAAGTTAAAATGTTCTAAGGATCACAGTCTCTCACTGCTGAATTGCCTATAACTATATCTTGCTTTTGGATAGTAACGGCACATTCATTCCTTGTCTCCTTAGACAAACTCCTGATTCAAATGCCAAATTCAGAATAATGAAATATTTAAGATGTCTTGTATGCCTAAACTATCTTTGGTAATACAAAGATTTCCTTTTTACTTATAAAAGAAATGACAATAGGAATAATTGGGGCTTCTTGTCATTCTCCAAATTTTTATTTATTAAAAATTATTGTGAGGGCTCTTTTTGTTTACCAACTTAGAATAAAGAAATATCTGACAAATCTAAAGACCAATTCAATTTCACAAGGTTAATCATGTATAGGTAAAATATATTAATTGAAATGTGGTTCAATAATGACTTATTTCTTATTTTAAAAGAAACATAACCATGCTTAAGTATAACGTCGGGCATCATAATTGTTTCCAAATTGATCTTGTTTCTGTTTCACCACTCTCGTCAACCAGGACAATCAGCATAATTTATGGAATAAATCAAAAGACTGTGGAAGTTTGCAAAGTTCTTACTATTTGTAATATGTTCTGACTCCCACTAATCATTAACTGAAGATTTACTAATTAATTCTATGTTATACCACAAGAGAAGATTGTAGTCTCTTACATTCTGATGCTACTGGTTAACATAATGGATTAGCCGGAGCTGTTCATCTTACCACCATTGCAGAGAGAAATTGGATTTGATCTTAAACCAAGTGATAGGGAAACCTTAAATACATCCAAGAAGGTGTCTAGGACATGTCCTGCTTGCCTGTAACACAATATCGACAAAACTTTAAAGGTGAGGCAGGGACTGGAGCCAAAATCTTGATGCCCCTTTGACTGCCAAATTGGCAAATGAATTTTATACCATTTCTCCAGAAATAGGCTATGGATTTGTTTAGGTTGTTGTATATATATTCTCCAGATAGAGCAAAGCTTTTCCTTGTTAGAAAGCTACAGCTTTGACAGTACAACAAAGAAAAAGGATTGCCTGATGTTTTTTCCTACCGAGGCTCAATTTATCTAATTATGGAAGCCCTCACTTTATTAAAGCTGTTGTTAGGTAGCTTTGGAAGACACTTCCTCTTATTTAATACTCTACTGCCCTTATCAGATTCAATATTCAGGTAAGGTAAAAAGGACAAAATTAATTCTCAAACTTAAATTTGTAGGTATACACTCAAAAGAATTGCAAAAAGTATTCATACAAATGCCTGTATATTATTTGCATTAGCCAATTATTTGTAATTTTTTTTTAACTTGCAATAGCCCAAAGGTGGAAACCACCCAAATGTTCATCAATGAATGAATGCGTAACAAAATGTGGTGTGTCCTTACAATGGATAATTATTCAGCCATAAAAGGAATGAAGTTCTGACATATACTATAATGTGGATGAACTGCAAAAACGTTATGCAAAGTGAAAGAAGCCAGACAGGAAAGGTCACATGTTATGATTCCATTTATATGAGATATCGAGAATAGGTAAATCCATTGAGACGGAAAGTGTATTGGTAGTTGCCAAGGGCTGAGGAAAGCGGGAATGGGAAGTGACTTAAAAGGTAAAGGGTCTCTTTTGGAGGTGAAGAAAATGTTTTGAAACTAGTTAGAGGTGATGGTTGGACAACACTGCGAACATTTTAAATACCATTAAATTGTTCACTTTAAAACGACTAATTTTATGTTATGTGAATTTCACCTCAAAAAAAAAAAATTTAAACTAGCCAAATTTTCAGAAGTTCTTGAACTTTCTCGGCCTAAAGTGTTACTTTTGACATTAATGACGAGATCAACTCATTTGGAAGTCCATCTACTCTCTCGTCATGAACTGAGAATCTTAGTTATCTGGAAGCATTTCCACCATTTCTAGATACTGGCTTATTACAAAGTGATATCAGTAATCATTACAAAGGATTCATGCATCACATTCAGTATTATTATCAACATCATCAAAAAAACATCTCCTCACAATTTTAAACCTGGAGACTTCATCTTTTGGAAAAGACCTCAGAGAAATCATCCTAGACCCTCAATGGAAAATAACTTTCCGGTACTGTCATCATTTTACTCAGTTTTGGAACTCCAGAGTGCTATTCTTGGATCTATGTATTTCAATTAAAGAGATGTAAGCCATCCTTTAATCATCAAAAGACTGTCTCAGCTGATGACCTCAAACTAAGTATTCTTAGAGATTTTTAAAACTGCATAAAGTAAACAGCTTTTTGCCTGCCTATTCTAAGTGATTAGGGAAATGCGAATCAAAACCACAATGAGATATCAGCTCACACTTGTTAGGATGTCTGTTATCAAAAAGACAAAAGATAACAAATGTTGGCAAGGATGTGGAGAAAAAGAACCCTCATACACTGTTGGTGGGAAGATGCACCAGTACAGTTGTTATGGAAATCAGTAGAGAAGGTCCTCAAAAAAATTAAAAGTAGAACCACCATGTGATTCAGCAATCCCATTTCTGAGAATATTTCCAAAGGAATGGAAATCAGGATCCCACCTACTTTCCCCCTCACCTTCATCTCCCCTCTGAGTAAAAAGAACCACTCCATTTTTCCGGTTATTCAGGCTCTGAATTGTGGGATCATTCTTGATTTCTCTATTTCTGTTATGCCCCACAGCCAATTCTTCCATAAATCCTCTTGGGTCTTACTGTAACATATATAGTATTATGAATCTGACCACTTCTTCCCACCTCTGTGGTTAATATCCTGCTCCAAGCAACTATTTCTCTTACTTGGATTATTGTAATAATCTTACTAAATCTCCTTGCCTCTGTCTTTGGCCCTGCCCTCAATGGTCTGTTTTTTGTTTGTTTGGTGAGGAAGATTGGCCCTGAGCTAACATCTGTTGCCAATCTTCCTCTTTCTGCTGAGGGAGATTAGCCCTGAGCTAAGATCTGTGCCTATCTTCCTCTATTTTGTATATGGGATGCCATCACATTGTCGCTTGATGAGCAGTGCATAGGTCAACGCCTGGGATCCAAACCCATGGACCTCAGGCCGCCTAAGCAGAGCACAGGATCTTAACCACTACACCACCGGGCCGGCCCCCAGTGGTCTGTTTAAGTACAGCGGTGTGAGCACTCTCGTCAGATCATGTCAAGTCTTTACTAGGAAGCCACAGGTGACTTCCCAGCTCCTTTGGAGTAACAACCAGATTCCTAAGAGGGACTTGCATCATCTGCTTCACACCTTTAACTCTCAGGCCTTATTTCCTACTGCCCTTCTCCTTGCTCACTCTGCTATCACCACATCGAACTTCTTGTTGTTGATCAAATACAACAGGCCTACTCCTTTCCGAAGAATTTGTTCTTCCTGTTCCCTCTAACTGAAATGCTGTTTCCTGAGATATTTGCATTACTTCTTCACCTCCTTCAGCTTTTTACTCAAATGTCAACGTTTCAGTAAGATCTTCAAAGCCTACCCCGTTCAAAACAGGGGACCCACCTCCACTCACCCTATACATTTTAACTGTTCTATATTTCTCTTTAGCATATATCATTAGCTAATATTTTTTTATACATGGTGGGAAGCATTTTGTCTCTCTCTGGTTTTATTTTCTTACACTGCTCTATTCCCAGCATATAGAACAGTATCTTAATAAACAGTTATTGTTTATTAGTCTATAGGTACCATACCATATTAATCTATGCTATACATCAGTGAGGGCTGACGGTGGGCTTTTCTCTTCAACCTGTGAGTTTTGATGTTAGACTGTCCACTGCCAGTGCTGTTTAACAGAGCACCTCTTGATTTTATTTTAGAAAATAATATCAGTTCATTTCCTGAAATTTATTATCACCCTCAAAATACCATCACTCTGTTCCTTGTGCTTTGCTACAACAGTTCCCTCTTAGTGATTATGACTCAATACCCAGTGCTGTTCCACGACCTAATGTATCCACCTGTGTACTCTGTAGGCAATATTTATTATATACTGCCTTGTAACAAAATCAGCTTCTTTCCCCTCATGCCCATCCTGGTCTTGCCCCTTCGTATGCAAAACCTATTTCCCCAAGTGGCTGGCGCTCCGGAAGCCTGAATGAATGTCTAGAGCATGATAGGTTCTCAAAAGATGTTTGAAAGTGTGGGGGGAAAGTGCTATAATTTCCTGCCTTCCCTCTTGTTGGTACAAGTCCTATATTATCATAGTGGACACATTTACTCTAATATTCCCTAGTTCAGCACCTAATACACAAAATGTCCCAAGTAAATATATATATATCTTTTATATGTATAATTCCTAAATCAAGTATTCAAAGTGGAATCTCTCCATTTAACCAGTGTTGATTTCCCTGTCTCCCATAAGGTACATATTGTATTATCTGGGATATCTTGGTATCTTTCATATATATATATATATATCTCCATGTCTTGTCTGAAGCCAAATATGTCTCATAAGAAGCAAGTATGGCAATGCCCCATCTCTTAGACCTTGCTATTCTTGCTTTGCTCTTCTTGCTCTTACATGATATGCAGGTGTATCCTTTTATCTGCGTACCTCAATTCTACTTCAAACTAAAACCTTCCTTGAATTGTCTGCTTCGTTTTCAGTATCGCTCTGTATGTATAAATACACAGCCTGTCTGCTGCTCTCAGGCTAGCACCTCAGGCTTCCCTTTGTTAGGGAAGAGGTTCAGATAAATATTGAGGGTTATTTGTTGATGCAAACTTAAATTACCTTTGTGGAAACATTCACCCTGATATTGTATACAAGGGTATAAAGGCTATTCACTAAGAGACAAGCTGTCCTCACGCAATGAATTTTTATTTCACTCCTCTACCACAATGATGCTCCTGACCTTTCTAGACTTTTTATGTAATATCACTCACAATGATATTCTGACTAAAAGCAATCATAAATAGGGGCTTCTGTAACCTATATCAGATCAAAGACATTGACTTTGTAAATAGAATGCAATTATTTTCTACTTTCTAGCTACGTTGTAAATGTGCCTGTTCTACAGGGGGAGAAAAAAGAGCTTCTGGACAATTTTCGTAATAATTAATCCCAATCCCTCCCCACCTCATCCAGCTTGGGAGTGTGACTACATAGCCCCACAAAAACACTCAGAATTAACAAGATTATCCAACTCTAGCCCATGTGGGGAACTCAAAACAAAGCTCTCATGGCCCAGAGGCATGATATAATTATAGGCCACACTACCCAGGAACACCGAGTACTAGGGTATGAGCCTGCTCCGGACTCGGTACAGAGCCAGAAGCAGCCGGTTGCCTGAAAATGATGAATTAAATAGCCAATCATTTCCCTACTGATGCATAATCTGAGTAAATCACAAATAAGAGACATATCCAAGAATTCATGTGTTTTCTAGGTGATTCCTGAAGCCAAGTAATGTATCAGTGGACTGATGTGTCCTGTCAGCCCTCTTCCCAAGGAGGCCAAGTGGGGGAGGGCTTATATATTGAACAGCAAGTACACATACTGTTTCTTATACAACCAAATTATGTTCCAGTAGCTGGGATAGGGTTTTAAATACAAAGGAATTATTTTAAGGTTTTCTTTTCTTATTATAATATGAATCATAATTATTATTAAAATTTGGAAAATATGGGAAAGTAAAATTAATCAAATAGCCAAAAATCATATATTTAGCATGTGGAGATGACATGTTTTATTGTATCTACTCTTACTAATTTTTCTTTTTTGTCAATTTGTATGTATATAAATATTTTTAACATAATAATATTGTTTTATAAACTATTTTTGCTTAATAAAATAGTTTGAATTATTTTACATCATTATATAGTCCTGTAATGACATACTTTTAAGAACTGCATAGTATTGAATACTAAAAATGTATCATATGATGTTTATACAAATCTCTCACGTATGGAGATTAGTGTTTTTGCAAATTTTCCTATGCTATGGTGAGCATAGCAATATCTTTGTTGTTGAGTCCTATATATGTTATGAATTATTTCTTTAACTATAAATTACTAGTTAAAATTGTATGAATAAAATAAAGCCTTCAGATACATGTTGGCGAATGTCCTCCAAATGGTTGTAATCAATGATACTCCTACTAGTAGTGGATGGAGATACCTATTCCCTAAATCATAAAAAATATTGGATGTCATCACTTAAAAATAGTCTCTAATTGAGGGAAAAATGCTGCTATCTTACTTTTGTTTTTCTTTAAATTCATCTGATCGTTGATGATATTGTATATTTTCATATCTTTACTATTCATTTCAATGTCTTCCTTTTCTATGCCTATTCAATTTTCTTATGTATATTTCTATTGATCTATAAAAGCTTTTATGTATTAAAAGTGAGAACAATTTGTAGTATACATGGCACTTACTGGTGGTTTGTCTTTCAGTTTTGTAGGTGTTATCTTTGAAATTTATAATTTAAAAGGAAATACATTTGTGTTTCCTTTTAGTACATACTTGATATGCTAATTTATGGAGTTAGTTTAGTGTATGCCGTAAGGTAGAGACCTGTTTAACCCCAAACTAATCAATTGTCCTCCATGAGAGAAAAGAGAGGGTATTCTTAGGGAGAAGCTGTCATCATCAGATAGAAGAGCAAAATGGCCTTAATGTAGGGTTATCACACTCAGTGGCTCCTTTTGTAATAAATAGACTAAAAGATAGAAAAAACATCTAAGAGAAATGTAGCTGCATGGTAACCCTAGTGGTGTTATTGACGGGGAGAAAGAAGGGCTTTCAAATCTGGATACCTCGAAGTCTCTGTGAACCTCACGAGCACTGCCTTAGACAGATGAGTTGCATCTTGCCAGTGTATGGATCTGCGATCTGTTAGGTAGAGTAACAGAAGTAATGCATAAATTTCTATATATAGCAGGTAATTGTAAGCATAAATTCCCCCCCAAAATATATTCCAATCTTTCCATGATTTTTTCCACGTTACAAATTGTCCTCATCTCCTACAATATTTTTTACAGCACTCTATACCCCAACCAAAACAAATCATCCACCATTTCCTGAAAATATTTGTAACTTTTATATATTTTTCATGCTATTCCTTTTTTCTCAAAAGTTTCTTTCCACTCATTCTGTCAAAATTAAACTCCGTCTCCCTACGGTTCAATTTAAATGAGACATCTTCCACAAAAACTTACTAATTACCCTAGGCCGAATTAATGACTCCTTTCTTCTACATTTTTACAGCAGTAATCTTAAACCTCTGCTTATCATTTATTTTTATGCCTTACATTATACTAAGTTATTTACATGTTTATCACCTTCCACTTAACTCTGAGGTCCATTGAGAGACTCTTTCTAGTTCATCATTGAATCTTAAGCAGTTACTAGCACACTGCCTACTATGGAGTATGTGCTTAACAAATATTTGCATCATGGGCAAATAGAAGTAGTCAAACAAGTGGATAAGAAAAGAGAACAAATATATTTCAGGTGCCTGGTGTATACTAGGTGCTATATACACAGTCTTAGTTAATATTCAGAACTCCATGGGTATGTATTATTATCTTGATTATTTAGAAATGGGAAATGAAACATAAGAGAAAGATATACTTTTCTCACAGGTCACACGGGTAGGAAGTGGCTGAGCCAAGATTCAACTCTTCCTCCAAGGCATGACTTCCTTTTTGTGTGTCATACCACATCTTTGCTCTCAGCCTTTCTGTTCTGTATTAGAGAAGTGGAACAATAACAATTTCTGTTCAAAACATTATCAATCAAATCATCTAAAAGTGTAGATGCGCTGTTTTTTAGAAGCTATTTGAGCTATCCATTTATGAAATTTTCTAAGGAAGAACTCACAGTCATGAATCAAAGGACAATTCAATGCTAGATGGCATTGGGCAGACATGCTACAATAGGAGTTCAGAGAAGAAATAGAGTCCTGTGGACTGGAATGATCTGAAGACCTTGAATGACGGCTGAAAATTAGAAAAATAAGGAAACCATATGGAGTCTATGTGTCAGGCACAATGTTAGGTAGGTCTTGTACTAAACTGAATAAGCAATATATCCATGCCCATTTGAGCATTTAGAGCTAGTTAAGTGTTGAAAAGTTGTACGTGAATCCTGCGTCTTCTAATTTACGGTACACTTTTCTTAAATGTTGCCTTATAACATCTTCATAATCCTGCCATAAAGGCAGTAAGGGAGAGATTTGTTTATTCATCCATTAATTAAGTAATTAATTAAATCAAACATTGACTTAGTGATTCTATTATTCACACAAACTTTCTCGGGATTTGCTATGTGATAGGCATAGTTCTAGGAGCTTTTAGATACAGATATAAAATGGCCCTTGGTGTTTAGTATCATTATTCTTACTTCAGACTGACAATTCGAGTTCATGATGAGTGGATTGTCTTACCCAACCACACAGAATTATTGAAAGCAGGGAAGGAATTGTAATCAAATCTTCTGACTCCCTAGTAGGTCAAAGAAAATCCTAGTCTTGCATAAAAAGTGTGACAAAATTAAATAGCTAAGTATAAAGCTACAAAATTGGTAGGTATCTGTACACTACTTCAATCTTGTTGACTATTTTATCCTCTTCTATTCAACCTTTTCCTCAGAACTCCTGGCTAAAGCTCTTCAGTCTTTCTGGGCTATTTTGTCCATACTCCTCACTAGACTGAACAAAGTATTTTAATTAAGTGTTTGTTGATGCAAATGTGGGCACCCAGAGGCAAAAGTTGAGTGCTAGAGAGTGGGAGCTTTCTACCTAAAGCACAAATTAAGCTGCTGATAGATTCAATATTGGGGACTAAAGCTCTCTTTCTAAATTCAATACTTTCTTAACTGTACCCAAGAGCCATTTCAATTCAATGAAAATACACTCCTAAAAAGACACAGTGTTGTCACCCACGCAAAGGACACTTGGCAGGCCCCCTTCTTAGAAAAATCCCATTTAAATAGAAATATACCAGATTCTACTATAACATGTAGGGTTGTCCTTATATGGGGATAATAGAAGAGTTCCAGGATAATGACTTGTTCAAATTGTGACTCCTTCAAGCCTATCTTTGATGCTTGAAATTCATCATTTCATTATGCTGAGAAGTAGGAGAAAACATGTGCTGATGATATACCAGGCACATATGTTACCCAATTTAAAGAAATTCTCACAACAATATTGGTATTATTATCATTATTATTTGTCACCCAGGTCATGTAAATTGTACACAGAGTAACCATAATTTAATTTGATCATTTAATCAGTTTCCTCATCCGTAAAAAGGGGCCTATTATTGTGAGTTTTTCTACCCAGAAAATTCTGGAGAGGATTAAGAGAGTAACACACTTTGTAACTTGTAAACTGATATGCAATTGATGGTAAGGTTTGTTAAAAAATGCTGTTTAATTTCAACAGCAAATGGGCCTGCCTCAGCTGGTGAACTGAGGGGTTCTGTCATGATATCCTAAGGCCCATTTTCATCTAGGTCATCACTCTGACTACCTTTTCAAGGATAAATAGTTGGCGTTGAAACATTCCTTTCCTATTATCTTTAGCAATAGGTTATTTTTTTTTCTGTGCCCGTATTCATAACATTAAAGAATTAAATAACCAGGCCTGCTAAAAGCTGTTAAGTTGTCTAACATTTTAAAGTTCTTACAAATACAAGAATCTATTGGTATCTATCTGACTGTTTCCCCAAATGTTAATGATATACAATGTACGTGACACAGAAATCTCTAATTTCGTCAGTTAGAGCAATAGACCTCAGTGACTTTTTTGTCTAGCCCAGGACTTAGTGATATTTCATGCTTTAACAGTTGATGCTGAATCATAAAGAGTAGAATATTACGTCTTTTTATTTCTGTTGAGTGGACATGGGATAATACAGTAAAAAATCCAAATTTATTCATCTAAGTTTGTATTGATCAGTGTTCTAACCCATTTATTGAGCGATTATTATATGCTATCACAGTACTGGTTGTTTTAAATATGTTATGTGATTTATTTCTCACAAAGCATTTGCTCAGAAGGTGCAGACAGATAAATCAAGGTGAAGATAATTGAATAAATATCAAAGACCACACAGAGAACAGAGTGGAACTGTGATGAAAACCTAAGTCTATCTGACTCCACTCAACTAATGATACCTTTTCCTGATCCCCTTTATTACATCATGGACCACAGAGTGTGAAAGAGTTTGCCATCCAGAGAAACTGTATTTATCCAGTAATGATTTATTTTTCCATTTATCGATAAATCAAAATATAATAATTTCAGTCAGTGCTCTGATTAACCTAAGATAAACAGCTCCACTACATTGATTTGACATAATAGTTAAGATATAATCTTAATGTCTGTTTATTTATTCAGCCTTATATCAGAATTAAATTTCTGTGATGCTTCAAAAATTACAAAATGTCAAAAACCAGTGTTCATATCTTTTCAGAACCAGAGGTCTTAGAGATGGGAACTAATAACATAGGGATAGCAGGATAAGTTTAGTATTCCCAGAGGTAACTGCAATGACTCTTTTACTCACTACTGAATGGGATAAAGTGGAGATGAGAGAAGCATATGATTACCTGAAATCAACTCTTGGCTTTCCACATTTTCAAGCATCCTGAAACTGGGCTAGAACAAGAAGTAGGTTCCTAGAGATTAAGGATCTAGGATTATCTTCTATTCTATAACCAAATAGAGACCCTTCTGTATCCATTTACTCCCCCCTATTCTTCTCTGGAGTCTTCTGAAGCAGTTAAGGCTTTGTCCCACCTGTATAAAGCCTTTCTTGAAGATGAGATTCCACATTAAATTGTTCTTTCTCTCTGCATATCTATAGCATTTGTAATTTAGAAATCCCAGGTTTCACCTGGCTGTTTATGAATCACGTTTATAGTAATTGTCCTAATCTCGTGCACCAAACCCATGCCTTATGATCAGCAGGAAACCTTGTATTTTCAATAGTTCCCTTTATTCAACAATTTTTGAGATTCCCAAACACAAAAACTCTTCATATCTCAAATGATCCTTAAACCCTGTCAGTGTATAAGTCCTGGGTAAGATAATTATCCTCTTGGTATAGGCACCCTGTAATAATTTATCCAAACTTGGACACTTTTGAGAGTGAAAGGGAGCTCTTACCAGATGAGACAGCAATGACACGTGTGAAAACTGAGACTGTCCTGAGCAATCTTGTGCGTAAGGTCACCCCACTGCTAGGGATCCTCTAGAAGCAAACAGTGCCACACTGCTCTCATCTGTCCCCCAAAGGCAGGCAGTGTCATAGATACTCCCTATTGCACATTTACTCTCAACTCACAGCAATGCTTCCAAGGCCCTTGGTGTTTTTTCTGAATCTATAGACTTTCATTCCTGGGACATGCAGTTATTCCTCAGTGGAGAGGATGGCAGAGCAGTGTCCAGATGGAAAAACTGGCCAGTCTCACCTTTTATCTCTGACTCCCAGATCCTAGTACTTGGGCCATGCAATTCAGCATGAACTTCCACCATTCATGAGGTGATTTTCTTTAATGGCTCTGCAGCCATGTGCCTCCTTCATCCCATCAACTCCACAGTCTGTCAGATATAACAGTATATATCTGAACTGTAGTTTTAGACATGGTTCAAATAACCTCGTATTAGCACCTAGAACTCATTCAAGTGCCCCCTAAAATTTGATGAGTTGACTTTCTAGAATATTCTTTGTTAGAAGAGTGGTCAGCCAAGGACCAAATCCACACACCAACTTAAAGGAATTTTACCTCCAGCTCAGTCAAGACGGTGTGTTGTATCTTTATTACCTACACCATGCAATCTAGTTCATAATGATTCCTTTACCAGCCCCTACTGTGTTTCCAAAAAGATTTGGTGTTGTCAGTCTCACACAGGATTTTTAAAAGTTTCATTCTATTTGAATATTTTGTCAGGGTTATTTTCTGTTCTTCCTATTCCCTCTTTATCACATCATTTTGGTGGCATTATTGATACTGCCAATGACAATAGAGAGTAACTTTAAAACACAATTTTAGAAGTTTATGTGCATTGCTTCATCTGAGATGCACAACTACATGAAATCTAGAAGTATTACTTATTACTCCATTTTACTGCTGAGAAAAGTAAGGTTCAGAGAATTTAAAAACGTTTCCCAGGGTTTAACAATTAAAAAGTGACTGAACCAGAATACAAATTTTATGTCTTCTGGAACTATATGTTTTGTGCTCCAAACGCTGAAAATAGTTCCTTATTGCAGGAACTTTTTTCATTGGCCTTAACCAACACCAGTGACAGGAAGTTGAAAGACATGGGTAAAGCACCAAGGTGAGTGCCAGTCACCTGCAGCAGTCCTTCATCATAAAATTTCCTTATTTTTCTGCTTGATGGGTCTCTTTGCAATGGAATCAGATCCCTTTTTTTTGACAATGTATCTCTCTGGCTTGAATACTTCAGCTTTGACCTTAAGTTTATGTCCCTTTATATTCTCTTAGACAAATGGCGTCCCTTGGGACTCATAAGGGGTTGCCTGGTACCTTTTTAATCATTAGTATTGCCTTTTGAATATCTTACATTATCCCACTGATACTAGAAACAACAGGGCATCATTTTACACAGATCAGCAACTTTGTGTACACCAGTTTAGGTTATTTTGCAATTGTGGCAGAATAGCATTGCACTTATTTCCATTTTAGACAAATTCAGTTGCATTGTAAACTGATTCTTAAGATCTAGAGATTATACCACCAGTGCTGCATCAGAAAAAGCCAGATGTGTTTTTATATCCATCTGCAATGTCTCTGATCAGTATTAAAATATGTATATTGTAATGTAGAATAAGGCTTTGGGTTTGGGGTGAAATTCTAACTCCATCACTAATTCATCTCATAATGGACAAGTTCCTAAACTGCCCTGACATTCATTTCTCATTTGACCAATGGTTATTATGGTTATATGTCATGTATGTTAAAAATGCTTCAGACAGCCTAAGTGCTGAATAAATAGTAGCTATCATTAAAATTAATAGTAATGACCTCTACTGAATCAGTAAGTAATTAATACATTTTTTGTTTTATTTTATCTTGTTTAAAGAAAGTAGATAATAGTGGCTTAGAAGCTGTAATGTGTAATAAGGTGAGATGGTACCCCCAAATACTGGCCTCAAGATACATGGAGTGTTAGAAAGGAAACCAACTCAAAGGTAAGTGGGCTTTGGCTGCAAAGGACCTGCACAGATTAAAACCACTTTACCATGAGCTAATTACCATGAGTAATAAGAGAACTTATTACCCAAACTTATACTGTTTCCGTTCAAGTGATGAAAAGAGTTGTTTTCATTAGATAATTGGTCCTTCACATGCTTGCTCATACATTCTTTTTTGTTCCAGATATTTTTTTAAATTATACTTTCTTAACTGAATCCTATGCAGTGCAATGGAAGAATCAGCTAACTCACTCAGTTATCCATCTCTGGTGGGTGGCATTTTATTTAATGAAGTTGAAAATGTAAATGTGTAAGTTCATTGAGGGCACCAAGGGAGCTTTCACGGGAAGAGCATAGAAAAACATGACTTTCTCAAGCAGAAAGGTCACATGGTGCAGAACAGAGAGCGCAACTGGAAACTGGAAGACCAATCATTTATGATGCATGACCTTAACATTTGATTGAATCCATCTGGGGTTCAATCCTCTCATCTGTAGGATAAGAAGAGGGTGTATTTGATGAGCTGTGGTGTTGCTTGTTGCGTTCTAATCACTAAACACTGAGACGGATTTTCTAGGAATTTTTGTTTTTCTTTTTCTTTATTTGAAACTCAAAGACAGTGAATTGAGTTAATCATGAACTCAATTTATAGCCCTCTATCATCACTCATTTACAGAAGTTTATTTAATTATCGTTTTTATAGTTTCTTGGTTTGTCTTTTTTCCTATCATCTCTGATACTCTCATTCCTATCTTTTACACCATAGGTGCCTGATCTAATAAATTTATTACATGTTTTTGGATAATTTTTTAGATGCTTTTTTGTGGTACATAAAGAACATTTTGCTATTTTATTACTTATGATTGTCCCAACACTATAGCACTATATACATCTCTTTAGTTCTTTGTTTCTCATTGCCACCATATAATTACATAGTGAGTTTCTTCCATACTTATCTGTTCCCCTAGAGCAGGCCACCTAGATTATTTCCATCTAACTGTTACCCCAAATATGCAGTCTTTGCCATAGGATAATTCTTAGGTAATATATAGTTTTGTTGGCATTATGAGCAGTATCCTTTTTTTCCCTTCATCCTTTTTCAATTTGGTTATATCTAGTGAGGAGAAACACATTGATTTTTTAGTATCTTGTATTTGAACATCTTGCTTAATCCTCTTATTAGTTCTAATGGTTTGTAAGTAGATTCTGTTTGATTTTTTAATAATGATAATGTTATCTTCAATAGAGGTTTTGTCTCTTGACTTTCTGTCTTTATGCCTTTTATACCTTTTTCTTTTCTTATTAAAGTAGTAAAAACTTCTGGTGGCAGTGATAGCAGGCTTCTCTCCTTCATAAATCTTAAAGGGAATGAATTCAAGTTTGTCCATGGGACTTGATATTTACTGTATGTTTTGATATATGGCCTCCATTGAGTTAAGGAAGCTATATTCTACGATTAGCAGTAAAAGCATTTTCTATACAAAAGGTAGTAAACTTGATCAAATGCTTTTGTTACATCTATTGGTATCTTCATATGATTTTTTTTGGTGAGGAAGATTAGCCCTGAGCTAACCTGTTGCCAATCCTCCTCTTTTTGCTAACATCCATGCCCATCTTCCTCTACTTTATACATGGATGCCTGCACAGCATGGCTTGATAAGTGGTGTGTAGGTCCAAGCCTGGATCTGAACCTGCGAACCCTAAGTTACTGAAATGCAGTGAGCAAACTTAAGCGCTATGCCACTGGGCAGCCCCTTAGTTAAATAAAATGGTTATTCATGAGAATATATCTTGTGATATTAAAAAAAATATTGCATGTCATAGTACAATATTTAAATGAAATGAGCCTATATTTTTCTTTTTTATACTGCTTTTATTCTATTATGGAACCAAGGTTATACCAGCCTCATGAAAAAAATAATGGACTTTCCTTAATTTTTATATTATGAAACATATTGTATAAAATTATCACTTTAAAAAAATTTTTAGAACTCTCATGTAATGCTACTGAAACCAAGTCTTTCATTTTCCTTTAGGGTGAGAATTGTTGAGATGATTGATGACATTTTCAAGGTTTTTAATAGTTATTGGTCTTTTCAAGTTTTGAATTCCTATTTATGCTAGTTTTAGCACTTTATATATTTTTGAGAATTTATCAATTTTTGTCTAGGCTTTTCAAATTCAAATTTCAAATATCAAACATATATTTGGCATATACATTCACATTATTATTATTAAATTATATCTAAATTTCTATTTCATCTGTAACTAATTTTCCCTTTATATCCTATATTTTTCTTATTTGTACAGTCTTTTCTCTTGATCTCACCTCCATTTACAAAGAACAGCTTTGGGATTTGTGAACCTTCATGTATATACGTGTAAACTACATCGCAGTGTCATGTTTATGTAGACTATAAATATTTACTGAAAGAATGGATAATAGAGTTCTTTATTCCACCTTAGTAAGGTCTTGGAAGTGACAAAGAATTTGGTAGAAACAGCGTATTATTTATAGTTAACAGATCATATTCAAGAAGAGATTACATCAATTCTTATCAGCGTGATTCTGATCAAGTTACTTAAAATCAGGAAGACAACTTCCTCAGTATAAAATTTCCTCACACAGGGTCATCATGGGGATTAAATGTGAATGTGAGAGTACCTTGTGCACTACAATGAATTATACATATATTTAGAAGAAAGAAGGAATGAAGGGAAAACAGGAAGGAAGGAAAATAGTTTTACAGAAAAATGGCACAAAGAGAATTCTGAGGATAATAGCAATTATGGTGAAGTAGAATGAAACCTGGATTTGATGCTATAAGATGAAGATTTTGGCCCTTCTCTAATTCTCACTATTTGTTTGATTCTGGATAAATCTCCAAGCCTTCCATATATAAAATTGGAAATTACATTTAACAAATAGAATTCTTGGAGGCTCAAATGAGATAATGGATTTCAAAATTTTAGATAAACTGAATCGTTTTTCTTATAGCAAGTCATTTAAATAGAAGCACACTGGGTATGTGTCCAAATATTGTCAGAAAACCAGTTTTCCAACAAAATTTTTCATATTTCCAGTAAAAAAATCTCTTCCTATTTTTAATTTTTTTAAGGAACCTCCATACTGTTTTCCATAGTGACTATATCAATTTACATTAATACCAACAGTGTACAAGGGTGCAGTGTTTTCCACAACCTCATCACTTCCACTTTTCTCCACAACCTCACCAACACTTGTTCTCTTGTCTTTTTGATAATAGCCATCCAACAGGTGTGAGGTGATATCTCATTATGGTTTTGATTTGCATCTTTCTGAAGATTATTGAAGTTGAGCACCTTTTCATATATATCTACTGGTCCATTGTATGTCTTCTTTGAAAAAAATGTCCATTCAAGTCCTTTGCTCATTTTTTAATCACCTTATTTGTGTTTTTTTGCTATTGAGTTGTACAAGTTCCATATATATTTTGAATATTAACCCCTTATCAGTTATGTGGTTTGCAAATATTTTATCCCATTCCATAGGTTGCCTTTTCATTTTATTGATGGTTTCCATTGTTGTGAAGAACCTTTTTACTTGGATGTAATCTCACTTGATTGTTTTTATTGCCTTTGTTTTTGGTGTCGTATCCAAAATATCATTGTCAAGACCCATGTCAAGGGCTGGCCCAGTGGCGTAGTGGTTAAGTTTGTGCATAGGCAGCCTGGGGTTCACGGATTCGGATCCCGGGCATGGGCTGGTGCACTGCTTGTCAGCCATGCTGTGGTGGCATCCCATATAAAGTAGAGGAAGATGGGCACGGATGTTAGCCCAGGGCCAGTGTTCCTCAGCAAAAAATAGAGGAGGATTGGCAACAGATGTTAGCTCAGGGCTGATCTTCCTCACACACACAAAAAAAGGCCCATGTCAAAGAAATTTTCTCCTATATTTTCTTCTAAGAGTTTTATGGTTTCAGGTTTTACATTTAAGTCTTTAATCCATTTTGAGTTAATTTTTGTGTATGATGTAAGATAAGGGTCTGATTTCATTCTTTTGCTTATGGATATTCGTTTTTCCCAACATCATTTGTTGAGAGACTATGCTTTCCAGATTGTGTATTCTTGGCACCCTTGTCAAAGATTAGTGGGTTGTACATGTAGGTGTTTATTTCTGGGCTCTCTATTTGTTTCATTTATCTATGTGTCTGTTTTTATGCCGGTACTATACTGTCTTGATTACTATAGCTTTATAACATGGTTTGAAATCAGGAAGTGTGATGCTCCAGCTTTGTTCTTCTTTCTGAAGATTGCTTTGGCTATTTAGGTTTTGTGTGTGTGTGTGTATGGTTTCATACAAATTTGGGGTTTGTTTGTTTTCCTATTTCTGCGAAAAACAGCTTTGGAATTTTGTTTGGGATTACATTGAATCTGTAGATTGCTTTGGGTAGTATGGGCATTTTAACAATATTAGCTCTTGCAACCCATGAGCACAGAATACTTTCTATTTATGTGTGTCTTCTTCAATTTATTTTATCAATGTCTTATAGCTTTTATATGAACTAACAATCCCAGTGCTGGGTATATATCCAAAGGAAATGAAATCAGTATCTCTAAGAGATATCTGCACTCTCATGTTCACTGAAGCCTATACACAATAGCCAATGTATAGAAACATAAGTATCTGTCAATGGATGAATGGACAAAGAAAATGTGATATATATATATAATATATAATGAATATTATATATGTTAATGCATATTATATACATAATGGAATATTATTCAGCTAAAAAAGAAGGAAATCCTGCTATTTGCAAAAACATGGATGAACCTAGAGGACATATGCTAAATCAAGTAAGCCAGACACAAAATGACAAATACTATGTAATCTCACTGATATGTGGGATTTAAGGAAGTCAAACTCTTAGAGCCAGAAAGTAGAACAGTGGTTATCAGAGACTGAGGGGGTGGGAGCGGGGAGATACTGGTCAAAAGATACAAACTTTCAGTTGCAAGAAGAATAAGTTCAGGGATCTAATGTACAGCATTGTGATTATAGTTAATAATGCTGTATTGTATACTTGAAATTTGCTAAGACATTAGATCTTAAGTATTCTCACCACAGACACAGAAGTAGGTAACTCTGTGAGGAGATAGATGTGTTGAATAGTTTAATCTTGGTAATCATTTCACAATGTATTAAATCATCGTTTTATATCCTAAATATATACAATTTTTATTTGTCAATTTTAACTCAATAAAGTTGGGGGAGAAAGCCCAATTGTTTTTTATCAGTTGTACTATAATAAAGCTGGGGGGGGAACCTTCCTATGGGATCCAGGGGAGATATTATTTTTTGCTGATTTCCACACTAGGTTGTTACAGAGTATACATATATCCATTGAATAAGAAGTAGTATTAATTTCCTTTGAAGACAGTTCCTGGATGTCCACAATTAGCACAAAACTAGGCAATGTGATGATTACAAACCCTATCACAGAGAAATTAAAAATCCAAGAAGAGAAACCAATTGTGAATGCATTAAAGAATAATAAACAATACTATGTTAAATAGGAGGGGTGAAAGTGGGCATCCTTGTCTGGTTCCTGTTCTTAGGGGGATAGCATTCAGTTTTTGACCCTTGAGAATGATATTAGCTGTGGGTTTGTCATACATGACCTTTATTATGTTGAGGTACTTTCCTTCTAAATCCATTTTATTCACAGTTTTTATAATCAATGGATGCTGTATCTTGGAAAGAAAAAAGCGAAACTGTCACTGTTTGCAGGTGACATGATTTTATATATAGAAAACCCTACAGAATCCACCAGAAAACTTTTAGAAATAATAAATGAATACAGTAAAGTTGCAGGATACAAAATCAACATACAAAAATCAGTTGCATTTCTATACACTAACAACGAAGTAGCAGACAGAGAAATTAAGAATACAATCCCATTTACAATTGCAACAAAAAGAATAAAATACTTAGGAATAAACTTAACCAAAGAGGTGAAATACCTGTACACTGAAAACTATAAAACATTGTTGAAAGAAATTGAAGAAGACACAAAGAAACAGAAAGATATTGTGTACTCTTGGATTGGAAGAATTAACATAGTTAAAATGTCCATACTGTGGACATGTATATGTCTAAAGCAATGGAAATGTCTAAAGCAATGTATAGAGTCAATGCAATCCCTATCAAAGTTCCAACAACATTTTTCACAGAAATAGAACAAAGAATCCTAAAATTTATGTGGAACAAAAGACCCCAAATAGCCAAAGGAATCCTGAGAAAAAAGAACAAAGCTGGAGGATCACACTCCCTGATTTCAAAAATATACTACAAAGCTATAGTAACCAAAACAGCATGGTACTGGCACAATAACAGACACACAGATGAATGAAACAGAATTGAGATCCCAGAAATAAACCCACAGATCTTTGGGTAGCTAATTTTCGACAAGGGACCCAAGAACTTACAATGGAGAAAGGAAAGTCACTTCAATACATAGTGTTGGGAAAACTGGACAGCCACATGCAAAAGAATGAAAGTAGACCATTATCTTACACCATACACAAAAATTAACTCAAAGTGGATTAAAGACTTGAATATAAGACCTGAAACTATGAAACTTCTAGAAGAAAACATAGGCAGTATGCTCTTCGACACTGGTCTCAGCAACATATTTTCAAGTACCATGTCTGACTGGGCAAGGGAAACAATAGAAAAAATAAGCAAATGGGGTCTACATCAAACTAAAAACTTATGCACAGCAAAGGAAACCATCAACAAAATGAAAAGACAACCTAACAATTGGGAGAAGATATTTGCAAACCGTATATCTGATAAGGGGTTAATAGCCAAAATATATGAAGAACTCATACATCTCAACAACAAAAAACTGACACCCAATTGAAAAATGAGCAAAAGACCTGAACAGACATTTCTCCAAAGAAGATATACAGATGGCCAACAAGCACATGAAAAAATGTTCAACATCATTAACTATCAGGGAAATGCAAATCAAAACTACAATGAGATATCACCTCACTCCTCTCAGAATGGCTATAATTAACAAGACAGGAAACAACAAGTGTTGGAGAGGATGTGGAGAGAAGGAAACTCTCATCCACTGCTGGTGGGAGTGCAAACTGGTGCAGCCACTATGGAAAACAGTATGGAGATTCCTCAAAAAATTAAGAATAGAACTACCATACGATCCAGCTATTCCACTCCCTCTTATTTATCCAAAGAACACGAAAACACCAATGCATAAAGATACAAGCACCCCTGTGTTCATTGCAGCATTATTCATAATAGCCAAGACTTGGAAGCAACCTAGGTGCCCAACAAGTGGCGAATGGATAAAGAAGATGTGGTATATATACACAATGGAATACTACTCAGCCATAAGAAATGATGAAATCCAGCCATTTGTGACAACATGGATGGACATTGAGGATATTATGCTAGCGAAATAAGTCAGAGGGAGAAAGTCAAATACCATATGATCTCACTCATAAGTAGACAATAAAAACAACAACAAACAATCACACAGAGACAGAGACTGGATTGGTGGTCGCCAGAGGGGAAGCAGGGAGGGAAGAGGGCCAAAGGGACAATTAGGCACATGTGTATGGTGATGGATTGTAACTAGTGTTTAGGTGGTAAGCATGATGTAATCTACACAGAAATCGAAATATAATGATGTACACCTGAAATTTATGCAATGTTATAAACCAATGTACCACAATAAAAAAAAAACACCCCCCTCAAAAAAGGTAGTTTAAAAAAATAATAATAAACAACAAATCATGCTAAACTTTACAAGCAAAGGTCAGGAAAAACTCTATGGGAGTTGAGAGGAGAGCAAATGACTTCCTAATAAAGGGGTGTGAGAAATAGAGGGTGTGATACATAGACAGATTTGTGAAAGAGGAGTCACTTTAATATCGGTTTGGGTGTGTAGGTGAGGAAGGACATGTGAAGAAGGAAAAAGTGGAGCACAGTTTGAGCCTGAGAGAACTCAGGCTACAATGAGAAATGACAAGTTCCCTGGAGGGGTTAAATGGAAAAGTCTGCGGGTAGGGGCTCAGGGATCATGGGGAAATGTAAGTTTGTGTAAACTAAAGTCTTATATGCCATACTAAAGGATGTTGACTGTAAACAGTAGGCAATTTGAAATCACAGAAGGATTTTGAACAGAAAAGTGATGTGGTCAGAATCAAACTGAAAACAAAAAAGAATGATAGGGAGTCCAATTAGTAGGTTATTGAAATGATCCAGATGTTAATAAATGAGCAATGATATAAGTAGTGGTATGGGGAAAGAAAGGGTTTGGATATGAAAACTCCTAGTAGGTAGAATTGTGAGGACTTGGCATATGATTCAGAAGTTAAAAAGCAAAATAATAACAAAGTGACAAATCTGTATATGTATTATTATTATTATTAATAATAGAAGTATTGTGTGCAGAAGCAAAGGAAAGGAAGAAACAAAAGATGATTTGGATATTGTGAACTTGAGCAAAAAGAGAAACTTCTGAGTTACAGATGTGCAGCTGACCAGGACTGAAGGGTAGAGAGATCCATAGAAGAACACTGGGACTTTTTAAAGGCTACAAATCAAAAACAAACACAAAAACAAAAAAAAATTCAATAAAAAGAAACATTATTTTATAATATATGTCGATCTAGGTTTGTAGGGCCTAAAAGTTAAGCAGTTTTAGGGATCTGTCCCTCTTTAGGAAAAAGGATAATAATGAACATAAAAGTCTTGAAAATGAATATTATTTTAGATTTTAAAGGAAATAAATTTTTTAACAAATTAAGTTTTGTGGTGAATAAAAAAAGCCTCTGTAATACTGTTTTCTTATTGTTTTTCAGTTTATTTTTTATCAACGCTTCACATAACAATTTTATAATACGGTTTTCTATAAAAAATAGATCATTTCATCATTCAATTTTTTTATTACTATTAGTTTAGTTCAGCTTTTTAAAATTTTCATTTTGCAACTTGTTATAGAAATTGTCCTGTAAATTTTCAAGATCGCTGTAAAATTTGAAAAAAAGTCCATTTCTTTATCATATATGATTTATATGATCTGAAAGAATTTTTTACAGCCTAGTTTCTAGCTCTGTAATTTTAAACCTCACGTCTCCTCCACTACCCATAGATTTCTGCTCATCCTCAACCAATCTAAAGCAGAACTCCTATTTTATAATAAAATATCACAAAATGTGTTGCATAGGGCAACACATAGGTGGCATAGGTTGTACAGGGCAATTTGAGCATATGACTTTGATCTCTTTGCCTCTGAGTCAGCCCAACAGACAGTAAGGGCATTTCTGGAAACTTTTCTAACACTGGGATGGATCCCAATAATTTTACCTCTACATGCATGTGACTATAAATTACATAAATACATCCCACTATACACAAACTAAATGTATCAATAACTCTACCTTAATTAGATCCCCAAATTGCTCTTGGTGATTCCAACACCATCTGCCAAGACAGGAAACATTACAGAAAGGAATGTGGAGCAAAAAGAGAAAGCTGCCCCAGCAGATTGTATTTTAACTATTTTGTTTCTATAAATTTTATTTAAAAAATTAAAATTTTATATGTATATATGGCTATATGAACACCAAGACCTTGAATGGGACCCATGCAAAGGAGGGGCCTAGAAACATACACTTCATTAGCTTTGTGGTAAAATTCTCTGAAAATACAATAAAAACACATTTTGTGATATTTTTCTCTAAAATAGGAGTTCTGCTTTAGATTAGCTTAGGATGAGAGGCCAGCAGTATATCTAGGGAGAAATATCCAGTACACGATAATTATAAATTGGAGGTGTTGGAGGAGAAGTAGACAGGAGGGCAATCATCCTTAGAAAGGTAGTCACTGGGGGATACTAAATAATTGGCTATTAAAATAACACACAACACAACCTCTTTAAGGGAGATAGATTTGAAGGAAAGGCACACAAATGAACTGTGTCCAAGAGTATACAAACAGCAATGGAAATGTGGCATGGGGCTAATTTCCTCTCCACTGTGACCATATGCTTGCTGAAGGCGTTAATGGCACTAATTGCTTAGGGACAGCTCTGTGAAGTGCATTTTATCTGCTTTGCTGAGAAGTATCACAGAAAACATAAAATCTCAAGATTGCCATTTGCAGCCCCTTCATGAATCAGCCACAATTTATCTGAGTAGGGTTTGATATTAAGAGAAAAGCCTCATCTCCCATCTGTGTGGACCAAATAAATCTCCAATCAACCCAGGAGGAAAGGTTCTCAAATTAACTCTTCATGGATGGGTTGCTTGACGCTCTTTCTGAGTCAACACAGATGGGAGTGCATGCTGCAGTTTTGTTCCTGAGTGTGATCCTCTGATTACTCTAAAACAGCAAACGGTGGAAGTGAGATGACAGGCAGAAAATGAAAGACTTTACTTAGGGAGTCCCCGAACAAATGTAAATCAGTGTTATTTCATTTCAAAGTAATTGGCTATTTAGAAACTTGGGTTTGGCACAATTAGATTATCCAACTAAACTAGAAATTGTGTTTACCCACAAAACACATGTAATGCCATGGTAATTAGGCATGGCCTAGAGAGCTGACAGCTAGGCAAAGGACCCAATATGACTCCAAAGTAACATAGAAAAGAAGGTATATGGATTGATGGGAAAGAATGCTCTTTTTCCCTACTCAGAAGTCAGAATTAGCTATCGCCATTGCAAAATGTCTCTATAGAAAAGGGAAGTCAATGGCAAGCCTGCAAGGAAAATATGAAAGCAAGAGAAGAACTGAGTTTTTTTTTTCTATCTTCTTTTTTCACTCTCCTGTATTTTGTAGGATTCAGGATAGGCAACTGTGGCTGCACTGGAGACTACAGAATTGTGGTATTTATTGCATCATTCTATCATGGCTGGAATGACAAGTAGAACACGTTGTAGAGGCTGAATGGTCAAAAGAAAGTTTCCCCATACCATCAATTGCTGTGTTCAAGATGGAGGACCTTACCGTTACCATTCTTATAGCTACTTCATGACATAATGATGCTTCGTTATCAATATGATTCTTTGACAATTGGATTTGCAGAATGTCATCCTTAGTAGGGGTGAAAGAACTACCTGGTTTAGCATATAGACATTTCTACAATATGCCACCTACAGAGCAAAGTTGTATATTCTTTTATAAGGAGTCATCATCTGAAATTTCCATGACTGTGGCAGCCAGATAGGAGGTTACATAATGCTTAGAGTTCCTACCAACAATTGGTAGAAAAAGTCACGTGATCATGGACAACTGAGGGAAGATGGAGAGTTGATATTTCTAACAATGGTCTCCTCAAAGGCTGTCACACATGTATGTTCAGGTAACACTCTTCCCAAAGGTGCCCCAGCAGAGATGGGTAAATAGGGAGAGAATTCTTGCCAGGCAGAGTGCCCAGCTGGATCAGCCCACAAGGGGGCACTTTTGTGAATCTACTCAAAGACCTGTGCATTGCAGACAGTAATCTCACAGGTCATATATGAACAGATCTTTTCAATCGAAACCATCCAGAGTGGAGATTCTTGACGATGGGTGAAGCCCAAAAGGACATCATGATATCTGTGAAACTTTCCCCTACAGGCAGCCCCTACCCCTCTTCTTAGTACTTTATGATGAGTAGAACTGTGGGAAAGAGGAACAGACTTCTAAGAGAAGTAGATTTGATTTAAATCACAACCACTTCTGCCACTCAAGAGATGTGTGATCCGAGAGAAAGCACTAACCTCTCAAAACACAGGTTTCTGCTTCCTCATCTCGACTTTCCTATCTGAACTCTTCTGCAAGGAGGCACAAGATGGGAGCTAGATAACAGTGGATTTTGAAGTCAATAACTGTCCAAATTAATGATGCTATTTGTCTCAACTATCCCTTCTCCATTTTGAAGTAATTTTGTTTTGGGCACAACAAGTATGCCTATGCTTTCTAATTGAGCAGCACTTCTGTTTGACATACTTTGGTCAAAACCTCTTACATGTAAACTGCAGTTTCCTAGAGCTATTGAAAAAAAATCCTGGCAATGTCCTTTCCCCTAGCTAAGTGAACAGTTGGAGGAAGAGGCAGTTCCACAATTCACCAGCTTCTCAAGAGAAAAGGGAAGAATTTATAAAATAATTGATAACATTTCATTTTGTTTTAATTCAGGATTTGTTCTCTGAACTCCTTCAAAATCCATATGCACTTCAATATGTGGATATTACTCTACTGAAAGATCTCCTAAGCAGTACCAAAATGAGCTCTCCTCTCAAGAAGGTTTCATTTCAGTGGGAGAGAAAGCCATATAACCAAGGGACTATAAAACAAGTCTTTCAATTATTGACAGACTGATTCATTTATTTATTCAACTAATATATATTGAGCATTTAACGTGCTTTAGAAACTGTACCAAATGCTAATGACAGTGAGATGCAGCAGTGCTCCTGCATTAAAGAAGCTCAGGGTCTAACGGGAGAGAGACAGGGGTACATCGATTATTATATTCCTGTGTTATAAGTAGTAAGTTCTGTGAGATTCGTGGAATGGGGCTAAGTCTTTTACATGTAAAAGTATGGAACTAGGTTTCCACTAAGACTGTAGTATGAAACTCCTTTCGAGTCTTTGTCCAATGTCAATGATTCTCACACCTCCTTATTTTTCATGTTTCATTTGACCAGAAAGGCCATCCAAGACCTCTCTTCTTGGAAAAATTCTGCATATCCTCAAGGCCTGCTTCTGTCATTATTTCTGCTGTGAAACTGTCTCTTAAACTTTCAGGCAGAATTCTTTGCTCTACCCAACGTAAGTCCATATGCATTTACAAAGATAGCACATCAGCTGTTTTATTACAGTCTTAAGTGAAGTCTTATTTGCTCACATTACAATTTCCTCCATTAAGCTGGGGACCTCTTGAAGCTGGCTTATCTTCCCTTCTGGGTATCCAATGCATGTAAGTCTTACAGAAAGCCCACGGAATACATGAAGGAATGCATGAGTTTTACTGAGACTTTTGTGGACAGACATGGAGATCAAGTGTAGAATCTCCTTTAAATCCTTTGAAGATAATTTCAGTTGCTCACGTTTATACATAAATTATTGGAAGTAATCAGATGACTATCTTTCCCAAATTTAAATGCAGGGGTTTTTTGTTTGTTTTTGGTGAGGAAGATTGGCCCTGAGCTAACAGCTGTTGCTGATCTTCCTCTTTTTGCTGAGGAAGTTTAGCTCTGAGCGACCATCTGTGCCCATCCTCCTCTATTTTGTATATGGGACACCACCACAGCACGGCTTGGTGAGTGGTGCATCAGTCCGCCCCTGGGATTCGAAACTGCAAACTCCAGGCCACTGAAGCGGAGCATGCAAACTTAACCACTACGTCACCAGGCCAGTCCCAAATGCAGTTTACACAGTTATCCTGGAGAAAATAGCATCAGCTCTGGAGATCACCGAGAGAATTCAAATCTCAGTTTTTCAGTCATCATTCTTATGATTTTGCCAAGAATCTTAACCATTATGAGCTTTAATCTACTTCATAATATTGTTTGACAATTAAATAACAATCTTTTACTTCATCCAACTAAAAAGATTGGCCTTGCTGAGGCGTGTATATTTGGGAATGTTAACAAACTCAGGTGATACATTTTTGTAATATTATATTATGATACTCATCTACTTGGAACTGTCCATTGCCTGGCATTCAGCAAATCTTGTACATTTTTTGACTCAAGTGCATATCTTAAGGAATAATTTTCAGATCCATGAGAAGCTGACACTATACATGTTGCCACTGTTGAAGGAGATGTTACCTCGATAGCAGGGTGAATAAAAAGGTAATAACATGATGGAACCCATTCCCAAGAGGCCTAGGAAAAATGATTATTTCTCAATTTTCTTCCAGCATTTTAAATCTGCATTATGTGCAGATTTGTGGCTTTGCAGAATGAGTGCAGCCCATATCAAATGGAATATTCAGTGAACAGCATCCTGGAGCACAGGGAAAGCTGGTGGGGCAGTGATCTGACAGGCTTAGAATGGTCCGCAGAGACACTTTCATACCTGAATTTCTATTATTAATCAAAGAATGCATTATTCTGCATTGATTTTTTTTCCCCAGGACTTCTTGTTCCACATTATGGGAAGTTGCAATTCCCATGATAACACCATACGCTCTCTCCCACATATGTACTCAGACCTCACTGCTGGCCACCTTCCTTGTGCATGTGCATTTGTCCTTCAAGGCTTAAACATCATCCTCCTGGAGTCCTTCACTTGGGCTTCCAGATTGAGTGAGGTGGACCCTCCCTGTATGTCTCTTTCATCACACTTACATCACATTTTATTTGTTGAATCACAGGTTAGTATTTTCTTTATTCAGAATAATGGTTTTGCTTCACTCATCTTTGAATCATCTGAATCTAGGAGAATGACTGGCAAATAATAGATGCCTATTAACATCTTATCTAAGAGCCCATGAAGAAAGGAATGGGATTGTGATTAAGCAGGCTTTGGTGAATTTGTAACTCTGTATCCACGTGCTAGATTACTTGTCATCACCTGGGTATGAGGTTCCCTTTCCCTTACAATTTGTAGTCCAGCAGATGGTTTGAAATTCTCATTACTGTTATTCTTTCCTAAAATAAAAAGAGAGGAAGATAGAAACAAAGAAAGAAAGAGAAAGGAAGGAAGGGATGAAAGGAGGAAAGGAGGAAGGGAGGGAGGGAGGGAAAGAAAAAGAAAGCTAAGAATGAGAAAATACTCTTCTGCAATTCTGGAATAGATTCTGATTCTGGGCTCTGGTTCCGTACGCAGTCATGCTGAGGCCTTGCTTCAGTATGTCCATGTAATTGGCTGAATTTGAGTTGGCTAAAAATTTTTTTGTTGTTTTTTTCTCCCCAGAGCCAATTTTTGCATTCTCAATATAACTAATTCTATCCACAAACCATTTGTTGAACAAATAATATATACCAGGCAAGGTAAAAACACAAATTTGAGCAAGTCATGGTCTCTGCACTCACAGGGAAGACAAAAATTGAGTGAACAGATTTGTGGCTACCTATATGCTATGCAGACTTTTGATGTGAACATGTACAGGGACATGGGTTTCTGTATATTTAATTTTCTAGGATTCAGCCTCACACAGCCTGCCTTGTGGAGCAAAATCCCCCCAAAAAGGATACCACATGGGCAAGCTGTGTTCCCACAAACTTCTCTGCAACAGGCAGGTCACCTTGAAGGATAAGTCCTCCCTTGCTCATGGCTTTCCAGTGCATCCGGGAGAATAAGACAGGTTTGTTTTAAAACACAATGGGTTGGCTTTTGTTTTTCAGGAAGAAGATTTGTGTGTGTGTTTGGGTGAGATATTTTAGATAAAAGACTTGATGCTCTGAAAAGAAAAAACTAACAATGTACTTCTGAGATTAGGTGGGTAATTTAGAACACGGACTCAATTCACATCTCTGGGATGGAAAGACGCATATGGCCTGCTCTCAGAATCAATAATCAAAACAAATCCTACCCCAGCAGGTCCTACAGTATCTGTCCAGTTAGTAAAAGCTTGAGCTCCTATTTTTAGATTTATTCTCACACTAGGGAGACAGCAGTGACATAAAGGAGTTTTGTTCAAAAGCCTCTAGCCCTTTTCAGAAGCGAGTTTTCCTTTAAATAGGTTTCTTACCTTCTCATTCTTTCCTTTCTCTCCTGTTCAAATTAAAGCAGATTTTAGGGAGGCACTCACATTTTCAAAGCCAAATTTTCTGTTTTCAGGGTTGGCTCTGAAATTTGATGAATAAACCGGGCACTTCACATGCTTCCTAAACAAAGTATTTTTGTTTATTTTCCAGAAACCTCAGGGGATTTTAGAATCAACCCCTATAGAGTCCTTGCCAAATCCCTGAAAGTCCCACCGTTGTTTTGGGGAGGAAATATATAGTATCTGTGCTGAAAACCTTGTGGCCTTCCAGAGTTTGGGTAAAATAACCAAGTCTCAGACAACTGAGGTCAAAGGTGACAGAAGGTTAAAGAGCAAGAGAATGAGACTTGGCCAGAGATAAAGCAGCACAGAGAAAACTACAGAATCGAGAACGAGTGCATTTCCAACACAGTTCTCTCATCCATCCAGAACTCTGCTGGGTTATGCATGGCTGCTGCATTTTGAAAGCAACCTGGATAGTCCTCTCTTTAGTTCATGACTAAGCTCCCACTGTGGGACACACACACACACAAAATAAACCTCCAAAAATCACACTTTTGGGGCCGGCCCTGTGGCTTAGTGCTTGCATTTGGTGCACGCTGCTTTGGCAGCCCAGGTTCACAGGTTGGGTTCCCAGGTGTGGACTTACACCACTCATCAGCCATGCTGTGGCAGCGACCCACATATTAAATTGGGGAAGACTGGTCCAGATATTAGCTCAGGCTGAATCTTCCTCAAGCAAAAAAAAAAAAAAAAATACAAGAAAGAAATCACACTTGTAATTTAATCCATTTGGGGAAAAGGCAGAACATAAAACTGAAAAGACTCTAGTGAGAGCAGGTTCCTAATCCCAGGGCTGACCCTAAAAGGGAATCAGAGGAGAAAGAACATGTCTTGACATCAGACCAAGTGGACTTGTGTCTTCATCTCTGCTTCTCTCGGGGCCAGTGGAAAATTTATTTCCACTGGAAAAATTCTTTCATCTCTTTGAGGCTTGGTTGGTTCTTTTTTAAAATAATGCATACGTTTTATTCATCACGCCTTTCATATGCAAGGACTTGTACTAAGAGCTTGGCTAATGTTACCTTATTTGATCCTCTAAACAACTCTAAGAGGTAGAAACTACTATTATATCTAGTTTCTAATTAGGAAACTGAAGCTTAGAGAGCTCAAGCAACTAAACTGTAAAATGAGAATATCTTGTAAGGAGTAGTTAAAATAATAAAAGAGCACCTGGCAGGCAGCAGACACAGCGATACTTATGGTGCTGAGGGTGGGGCTGGTGGAGGTGCTGGTGGTTGGAGTCATGAGCTGTTGACTAGTGCAGGGGCTGAGGAGTGAGGACCAGGAGGAGGGAGGTTTGGGGCTCCTTCAGACTTAGCTTTGTGACTCACCTGGGGTAGCTATGCAACAAATGTGCATTGACTGGCATTGCGAGGATTGTGTGTGGGCCATAATGAATTTGGAGGCCGGAGCCAGGCATTTTTATGGAGCACATGCCTCAAGGCTGGCCTATCTAAACTATATACTATTAGAGAAGATGAGCACAAGGCTTGGGTAAAGACAATCCTGTGATGTGGAGTTATGGAACTCCAAGAAATGTCCTGTGTGGGTAGCATACTAACACTTTCTGAAACAGCTTCTACACTTTTTTAAAATTTTGCCTTAAGCAGCTGGGCTGTTTCAAACTCAGGTTTCAATAAAACTCAAACCATCTGGACCTTTTCAAACTCAGGTTTCAATATTGCTCAAGCTATGTATATAAGTGCAAGTAGAGTATTAATATTAAGCGTTTACACTTGTGAGGAATAAATGAATTGAATATGAACACTTGGCTAATGCACTGACACTGACTATAACCTTATTTTATTAAAAAATAGACCCTTAAATGGTAGTGATTGTAAAAATGAAGTTGCATGTGTTTTAAAGTGTAAGTTGCTTCAGGAAAAGAACTTCAGGTGGTGTTTGATATTGGAGCTAGATATCTGGGGAAAAGGAGGTGGGGACTATCTTCTCAGGACGTATTTTCTCTTTCAGTGATCAGCTATCAATAATGATAACACAATATGGAGTATTAAATACCTATTATCTTTACTAATGTCATTTAGTTTAATCTCACAAAAACCCTGCAAAGCAAGTACTCTATCTTCCCGTTCAAGACGCTGAATTTGAAAAACAGGGAGATGACGCCATTGAGAGGCTCTGCAGCTCCGTGGAAGGATTCCTATTGAAATATAGGTCTTCTTCCACTTACAATGGGGTTACGTTCTGATAAACCCGTTGTAAGTTGAAAATATCTAAGCTGAAAATGCATTTAAAACACCTAACCTACTGAACATCATAGCTTAGCCTAAGCTACCTTAAACATGCTCAGAACACTTACATTGGCCTACAGTGGGCAAAATCATCTAACATGAAGCCTATTTTATAATAAAGTGTTGAAGGTTTCATGTAATTTATTGAGTACTGTACTGAGAGTGGAAAACAGAATGGTCATTTGGGTACAGAATGGTTGTTGGGGAAGACTGTGCACTCTCGTGATCACGTGGCTGACTGGGAGCTGTGGCTCGCTGCCACTGCCCAGCATCACGAGAGGGTATCATACCTCATATCACTAGCCCGGGAAAAAGAGCAGAATTCAAAATTCAAAAGATGGTTTCTGCTGAATGTATATCGCTTTTGCACCATCATAAAGTGGAAAAATCATAAGTCAGGGACCATCTGTACAGGTTTGATGCCAGAATCTGTGTTCTCATTTATAGCAAACAAATCATGACAATATGTCCTCTAGCTCTCATGTACTTTGTGTAGTGCATTTACCTTGTCCTATTGTTCTCCTAAGCTAATTTTAGGCAAAGTGTCTCCCCACTAGAATCTTTATTTCTTAGCCTAGCTTCCTTGAGGAGTTGGGCATCTTCTCCAACCCTCGCTCTTGCCGTGTATCTGGAGTGGTATCTAGGTACACCCCTTCAGGGCTGTATTGTATAAGAAAATGCCAAAGAGAACCCACTTATATCATACTTGAAGATTCCCAGAAGGCCCCTCTAACTGGGAGAGACCTGGCCCCTCCCCTTGAAACATTCATGATCTACTGAGAGAAATAGGCAATAAGCAGATGATCATTAAACAATGCAGGACGTGAACATGGGGGCACTATGGGAAGAAAAAGACGAGGCACCAAATCCAAGCTAGGACTAGATGGAGATGATTCCTGGAAAAGAGTTGTCTGAGGCTGATCTTGAAAATTAGAGTGGGGTAGACAGAAGAAACGGTTAAGCAGCAGGCTAGGGGGGAAGTAGTGGCAGAGGGTACAGAATGAATAATCATTAATGAGGCAAAAATCAGAAGGACTTCAAGTGTTTCTGTGTTGTTGGGACATAAAGTGTGATATCTGGAGTGACAGGCTTATGACTGAAGAGGTAAGGCATGGCCTGGTCGTTAAGGCCCTGCCTGTCATGTTATGGAAACTGGACTTTCACATCTGGGGGACAGAAAGCCGCTGAGAGTTCCAGCAGAAAAGCAGTTTCTCAGATTTGCATTTTAGATTAAAATACCAATATAATACTAATATTAATACTATTAATAATAATTCTGTTGTTTCTAGGACTGAGGCCCTTCCAGATTTTTTTATCCCTAGCTGGATGCCTTGCTCATGTTTATCAGGCTGGCTCACCACTCTGAACACAGTGCTTCGACATTCCAGACGTCTCTCTGGAGCTAAGCTAGTTCCTTTAGCCCTTTTCTTATTTAGCTAGGACCTTATTGCACATCCCAGCCTGTCCCAGACTACCTCAAACCCAAATGTGCCTTGCTTCCTGGGCATAAGTTACCACGACCTCCATTGAGTGTCCATCACTGCAATCTCCAAAAGTTCTGTTCTCACTTAAATGTGAGAGGTACGGGGGAGAAGCACAGTCATCCGAGTTCATTTTCATGGATTACCTCAGTAAAACACACAAAACAATGAGTAGGTATTATTAGTATTATTAATACTAGCCACGTTTTACAGATAGGGAAAGAAAACACAGAGGCCATTAATGGCAAAGCTGGGATTTAAACCTTGGGCTGTGTGGAAAGCCTGAGCTCCCACACACTATGCAACATGGATTCTTCATATTAAGTCATTTCAACTCTAGCTGTAAGCAGTAATACTAGAACTGACAGAACCAAGATCTTGGATTTGTATGCCAATTCTATGCCAGATTTTTATTCATTTATTTTTATTATTTTAATCATTAATACAAACAACACTTTAGATTGTGGTCTTGCTTTACAGCTTTCAAACACACACACATATCCCCCCTCTTCCCCTGAATGAAGATGCATTGCCAGAGTCTAAGAATCATTATATGCTCTATAAAACCGAACAGCCAACCCTAAAGAAGAATTGCCATTTTAGAAACTCCTCAGTCATCTACATAAGTGACAGCAGTCACCCATAAATCAGATGCAATGCCTAGAAGGGAGATTGTTCATAAACTGTGTTTCTCATGCCATTTTCTAACTTTTCTCCTCTGGCTGAGACAGTAAAATAAACACACATTTTCTCTCTTAAGCCAATAATTGGGTAGAAGATCTTACCGCAAGGAGAACAGCTTTGCACTGTCAAAAAAGCCAAGACCTCCCATGCTAGGAAAGCACCTTCTAAAATGGAAATCATGTAAAGACCCTTTCTAATGCAGTACAGCAAAGTGTGATGGGTCTGGAGGCTTGAGTTACTGAGTCTTTGTGATTTATAAAGATGGGCATAGTAGCAGTGGAGATGGAACTCTCTGGTCCAAAACTGCAGGGAGAGAGGCCACTGTGAAAAACAAATTCTACCTCATGCCCAATCCCTCTGCTAACCTTGTGGGCAAAAATATAGCTGGTAGGAAATACAGACATTCATTCTCATAAACAGACACCAAATGTGTGTCTTCTGGTGTGGAAGAAAGGGAAGAAAAACAAACCAATAAGCAAAACCAAAACAACTCTGCCTGAATGGCCACGCTCATTTGCTGTCAGTACCATCAGACTCGCCTGAACAACTTCTTAGCCAGAGGAGGTTTCCAGTGATGCCGGAATCATTTCTTTTGACTTTTGTTTTAACCTTAGCTCTTCTCTTAATTGCTTAAATTACTTTTATTTTCTAAGAAGAAATCAGTATGAGTTGGAATCAGTTTTAACTGTTATTGATTCAATTCAGCTTCATAAAGGCTAAGTGGCCCCAGGGAATTTGCTTGATCTTGAAGACCTTCTTTTCTCTTGTCTGTGCAGTGGGGGTGATACCATTCTCCTAAGTCTTGGGGCTATTGTGGGGGTTTGGTAAGACAGAAAACTGCACAAGCTAGTGTTTGACATACAGATCACATTTAATGTATTGTAGATTTTACCATTATTTCCTCAGTTCACTGAATGTTAAGAGTTGCCAATTGTATTTTCTTATTGTGCTCATCTAGTGTTGGGGTAGTCTCCATTCCACCGGTTCTCTAACACTTGTCTCTCAAGACTCCTTTACATTCCATAAATTATTAAAGAACACAAAGAGCTTTTTTTCTAATGTGGCTTATATCTATCAATATTTACCATATTAGTAACTAAAACTGCTTTTTCCAAGTTTATTACTTCAGTTAAAAATCACAATGTTATACTCTTTAAACATTGACGTAAATACCTTATTTTTATGAAAAATAATGATATTTTCTAAAGCAAAAACAGATTTAGTAAGAAGAGTGGAATTGCATATTTTTGGCAAATCTGTAATGTGTAGCTTAGTTGAAAGCATCTATGTTTGCATAGCTACTTCTGCATCTAATCTGTTATAATATGTATATACATATATATTATATATATTATTTTTTGGTTGAAATATGTGAAGAAATCTGGCTACACACAGATATATAGTTAGAAAAATGTAGGTCCTCATAGACCCTCTGAAATGTTTTCAAGGACCTCCCAAGACTGTCCTGTGAGAACTATGTTCTATTCAGAGTACAAATTTCCACTACTCTCTTTCCCTCATTTATCTCGTTGATAGCCCTAAAGAAAGAGTGCTAATCTGAAGGATCAGGCACCCAGTTATTGATTGTGCCTTGACCGTGGGTTAAAGAGTCAGACACCTGGGTATTTCTCTCTTTCCCAACTAAATGATAGAAGTGGTAGGTTGACTCTCTGTACCATCTAGTTCATCACTTCACATATGGTATGCCAGGACTGGTTCCCTTTCTTCCCTTAATTTGTACTTTGAGCCTTTATGAAGGGTGTAGACATCTTATTCTCAGCTTGGAAATAAACATAAACTATGCATGCTAAATCAAGTTATAGTTTTGGAGAACTTGGAAATACACTGTTATCCAAAAAGAAATGTCATACAGGGAATAGAAAAAGGAAAAACATAATAATTTCAACACCAACTTATTTATTAAAATCATCTTGTTAGAAAATTTTCTCTCACTCTCTCTCTCTCTCGCTATACATAAAATACTTTTTATATGTAATGCCTTTGATTTTTATTTTCAATGATAGTGTTGGAAAATAAGAAAGAGATTCATCAATGGGACAAAAACATTAAGGAAATTCTAAATGTTAGAAAGAAGACGAGGTCAAATCTACGGTAAAGACAGAGCACAGGAAAACATAGGCCAAAAGTGAGACGTGAAAGCCATCCTTCACAGCAGAACCTTGAGGAAACTCCAACCCCAAATTCATCAAGTATATTATTTAAAGAACTACACTTGCAACTTTAAGCTAGTTAGATCCCACCCCATTCTCTAAGTCCAATAGAATGTTCTGTGGTAGTAGAATGCTCTATAATCTGGACTGCCCAATACAGTAGCCACTAGCTACATATAGATAGTGGGGCACTTAAAGTGTAGTTGCTATAATTGACAAACTGCATTTTTTAATTTAATTTCAATTAAATTAAATTTTAAAAGTCAAATGTGACTAGTGGCTGCTGTACTGGACACTGTAGATTTAAACAAAAAAGAGGATATCTTCACATGAGAAGTGTTAATTAAATTTTGTTTTATTCAAATATTGGAATGCAATGTTGTTGGAAAGAATGAAGAAGGTCTATTAACTGACAGAGAGAGATGTTTAAAATGTGATGTTTTTACTTTTGGTTTTTCTAAATTTCCAATTTTCTAAATTGGAAAATGTTGCAGACAGTATAGTATATATTGATAAAAAATTTTATGAAAGCATATATATCACGTTTTGGGGAAGTGTTGGACTTTCACTTCTATATGATTTTAATGTTCTGAAACAAAGATGTAATATAAAGAAAAATATAAACATGAGGGGAAAATTAATCATAATTGTGCTATCTACAGATAACAATTTTAAAGGGTTAAATATATTTTCTTAATTTACCAAATAAATTTAAATAAGTTATTAAAAAAGTTAGATATAAAAATTGAAAGCTTTAAAAAAATGGAATGAAATTAATTTACCTCATCTTTAGATGAAAGCGTAATTTTTAAGTATTAAAAATAGTGGAAAAAAACAAAGTCCAAAGGAACAGTTCAATATATTTGAAACAAGAATTGCTATATTTTATAATAGATTGTAAGTAAAATTAAATTCAAATACGTGCAGTAAAAATATCCGCCCACAAAATGGTAAATAAGAGAATGCAGTGGTAAGTAAGGTAACGCATGTCTCATTCATCATTGTATCCCCAGATAACTAAAAAAGAATGCCCAACACAAAGCTGTCCCTGAACAGATATGTGTAAAATAAAAAGGAATTTTTAAACACTGGAAAAGAACATGAATGAAAACTTCACACAAGAGGAAATGAAAGTGACTAATAAAAAATGAAAAAGTTAAACTTCACTAATTACCAAAGAATGCAAATGGAAACATTTACATGCAATCTTTTATTTTCAGAACAGCAATAGTTCAAATAACGCTAGAGAGAATCTCGTGACATGAAGTCTTATGTGTTAGAGGTTGTCATGAAACTGGTAAACCTCTCTGGAAAAGAGTTCAATGAAATGCCTTATCAAATATAAAAATAATTATATGTTTGATCAAAACGTTCTATATAATAGCAAAAATAGAGGGCAAATTAAATATGTAACAATATTACATGATGGCAATATACACAATGGAATAGTATGTAATCACAAATATTTCAAAGAGTTTTACATGGCATGAAAACTTCTTTTTTTAATTAATTTCACTTCATGCCAATAGTTTTCAACTTTTCTTGGAACAGACCATTTTCCACTGAAAATTTATATAAAAACATAATATGTAATATAAAAATGCTATAAATTTATTTAACAGTTCATATTTATAAAATTTTTGTTATAAAACCATACAATGATATTAATAATATTTTGCAGTGTGATAGATGACATTTGCAGTCATATGTAGGTTCTACATCAAAATCATTTATGATATTTTGATTAGACTATATTAGAAAATTTTGATTTTCCTAGAATTTTGAATGATAAAAAACTTTCAGTAAAACGACTCATCTTGCAAATTAAACTAAACTTGTTCAAAGCCTTGAATGAAGGGTAATAACATTGTGATTACAAGTAGAAATGCTATGGCTTTTATAGCTTATCATAAATGTTAAAGTTAGAAGAAAATAACCAAAATTTATACCTAATACTAGAACTCTATAAAATGATATAATCATATCAGATATACATTTATTACTGCAAAACTGATTATTTTACCCTGAAGAGAGCAAGCCCCTTGTTCAAAATTGGACCCCACACGTGGGTGTGTACAGGTGCTGTAATAATGACCTTATCTTACACTGTATGTAGGGGGCTGTGTTCAGGCTTCATTTATTTAAAATAATTATACATAGCTTCAAATTTTCCAATTAATTTCATTTTAAAAGAATATCAATTATGGGCTACCTCGGTGGCGTAGCGGTTTAGTTCGCGCTTGGCAGCCCGGGGTTCGCGGGTTCGGATCCCAGGCCCCCGCCTACGCACTGCTTGCCGGCCATGCCGTGGAGGCATCCCATATAAAGTAGAGGAAGATGGGCACGGATGTTAGCCCAGGGCCAGTCTTCCTCAGCAAAAAGAGGAGGATTAGCAATGGATGTTAGCTCAGGGCTGGTCTTCCTCACAAAAAAAAAAGAAAAATAAAAGAATATCAATTATATTTTGAAAGTGGAAAAAAATTTTTCCAAGTTCTCCCTTAAATAATCTGACACGTTTGAATATGGTGGTGTTTTGTATGCTAGTTTTAAAAACTGGAAAATATATTTTAAAATAAAATTTTAATTAGCTATCCTGAAGCACTTCCATAGAACACTGCAATACAGAATGATAGTAATTCTGCAGAATAGATATCAATATTGATATCACTTTAATGTAGGTATAAATTTATATAGGGATAAATACAAATAAAGATATACATGGGAGAAAAAGAACAAATACTGGAAATATTATAAGTAGGTTATGATATGAAAATCTATGTTCCACTTTTAGTTTTCTTTATTTTCCAAGTTATCTATTATGAGCATTTCCTTGTTATCATAACTTCTTAGTATTATAGTTTAAACGATTTTTCTTCTCAAACCTGTCTGTCTTTTCATCTTTTAGATGAGCTGTGATATAATTTGAAAAGAAAACCTCTGAGGCAGTTGTTTTGATAGATACTACTTCAGTGGAACTTTTTTAATTGCCATGAGATTTGTATTCCATCTAATTATCATGCTTTCATTTATTCATCATTTTACTCAACAAATAATTTTTGAGACCCCGCTATATGCCAGGAACTAAAGTATCACTGAGTAAAGTCTTTTATCTGGGCCTTAGAGCTGGCAAATAATTTTGCAGCACATTAATGATGATCTTTGTTTTCTGTATTATTGTAATCAAGAGATACTTAAAAGCATCTTGCATAGAAAACCATCTACTGAACTCTCCCCACTAAAAAAAAAAGGTATGCACAATGTGTGTATATATGCACGTACATGTGTGTGCCCATCTGTGTGTGTGTCAGTATGAAGCAGATTCTTTTTATTAAATTATTCCTATTTTAAAAATTTGGACAAATACTTTACATGCTAGCCTCTAGTTTCCAAGTTACTAATTCATTTATTATTGTTGTTGTTGCTTTTAATCTGCCTGATGCCCAAGATTACTGAACACTTAATTGATAATTTTAGCAAGGCAAATGATATTACTTTATATCCACATGGATAAAAATGTAATTTTTTTCCAGAATGCAAAGCTAAATTAAGTGAATTTTGCTTTGAAAGCCATGCACAAAATGCCCACTCTCTGCTAGGGTCAAGATGTGCTTGAATGCGAAAATACGATTTGTAAAAAGCTAACTCATAATGAAGAAGAATTTAAAGTTTAAGAGAAAATGTCTCCTGAATGTCCTTGCTTAAGATCATGAGGCAATTCATAGGAATATTTATGGACCAAACCATGAAATATTTTGCATGTATTTATTTCTGAGCCACTCAAAATCTTTCTGAGTTACAAGCATGGTCTGCAGCCATTCATTCCAACAGTAGATTTTAATAAGTCTCTAGATGCACTATCATAGCTGAATATAAGAATGAGCCGTAGAACTAATTCTGGGAAATATCTGCCAGAAGCTATTAGTGAGCTGAATCTATAGCATAATTTGTCATTCACTGAAGCTCGAAGGCATCATTTTGTCCCCAAGAGCCCAATGAATGTATTCCTCCTTCTCTCTCTCTCTGTGTTAATGCCACCTTTGGGCCTTACTAGAATATCATAAGATTTGGATCGTATTTCAGCTAAATCCTTGTACAATATGTATATATACATATGTACTACATTTCTTTGAATTGCATTAACAATTTCTTCTAGCAGATACCAAATCTTTAACTGACAGATGCCTTTTATGCTAAAAATCTAGATTCTTCATAATAAAGTAATAATAATGTAAAATTGATTCCACTTATCTCTTTAGGTGCTACTGAAGCACTATAAATAATGCATCGTTTTTTAAACAAAATAATAATTTTATGTTTTTGATAAATTTATTTACAAGATATTGGGTTCCTTGGATTTCTCCTATTTTTAGAGTTATAAAATATAACTATTTAAAGGCGAGTTAGTATTCAAGTTAAAGGCAAATCTGAGCATGTTACTCCTGTGCTAACACTCTCTTCAACGGCTTCTCATCATCTACAGAATAAATTTAAAATTCTGCCACATAGCTCCCTAGAGGGTCCATAACGTGTTTCTCCCTAATATCCTAATTCATCATTCATCTCTCCTCCACATTCAGCCATTCCCAACTGCCTGTACACCCAACTTGACATGCCTTTTCTCATTGCACACTATCTAGAATGCTCTTCTCTGTTCCAATCATGAAAATCATACTCTTCCTTCAAGAAATTGTTCAAGTCCAATCTCCTCCAGCTTTTCACAGACTCATAGCAAAGTCACATTCTTCCTCCTATATAAAATAATTATGACATCATTTTATTTTATATATGTTTTTGCATATCTACTTCCCACACTAGAGTGGGAGTTCCTCAAGATTAGGGATAATACTTTACTACTGCCTAGCACAGTGCCTGAAGAATATAGATATTTAGTTCATATCTATAAAAACATGTAGATGAGTAAATAGATGCAGGCATTTTAAAAAGTAGCAAAGCACCAATAAATCAAGAAGCAAAACTAATTTGCTTAATCAAGGAATGTTACATTTGAAAGTTACTAAATGCAAGTACTGATCTCCTGCACTCATAATGCAGAACAACCAAAGTTGATCTGTTAATATTTGCAATAGATGTGTCCTCAAAACTTTATAATGGCAATACTATTATTTGCATATATATATATATTTTTTTTTAACTTGGCCATAACCACTGAATGAAACCATGTCTCAAATAACAGTTACTTTTTTCCACACAGAATACAAGATAGACTCCTTTAAATCAAATCTGAGCCAATGTTGAATTTAAAATTCCACTTTTAAATGTATAGAAACATATATTTGGCTATAACCAAGTAATTTCTTATACTTTAAATTTCACTTGTGGTTTTGATAATTATCTTTCTTTTCTGGGCTGTTTCTCAGGTTTAAAACAAAGGTATTTGTTGTTTGTTTGTTTCTAATCCTTATATAAACAAGATATAAAAAGATAAACTGGAACAAACTTGGGGAGAGGATCTTGTTTTAGGAAGTATAAACTCAAATGCCTACAGGCATCATCTTAGTGAGAACGACAGGATATGAATAACAATACGGAGTGGTGGGGTTTGAAGCTAATCAGGAGGTACCTGCCCTTCCTCAGAGCAGCAGCTACAGTAAGGTCTACTAGAAGCCTTGTGGGAGGACTACCAGCCAGTGTGCTGTCTGAACTACTACTACTGCTTTTTTTCCTTCTTCTCCTCTCCTTCTCTTCTTCCTCCTCCTCCTTCCTCTTTCTCTTCTTCCTTCTCCTTCTTCTTCACAACAAAGGACAAAGTCTAGATTTTTGTGAGAAAAACATCTATTTATTAAAGTCAGAAATTTTTAACACTTTGACAAAGACTGTACAGATTAAACCAAGCACTTCTGTGAGCTGAATCCTACCATTTGGTGCTATCTGGTCCAGGCTCACTCACTAGCTAAATAATTGGACATTATACTCATTCATTCTCATATTGTAAAAGATTCAAACTTATTTTGGAAAAAAAAGTCCCCATTGTGGAATTTTCCACTCTCTCACGTGGATAAATTTGAGTTGGCCATTCTATGAATACAAAGGGTTGTTTGCTCTCCAATCTCAGATGCCCCATATTGCCCTGTCTTAGTGGCTTTCCCTGGTGGATTGTGTTTTATCTCTTCTCTCAATTATGTCTACATGTTTAAATTTTACCCATCTTTTGATGATTGTTTCAAATTCTTTCTTCAATTTTCTTTGACAGAATATGAATAACATTTCTTTTAATTTCCCATTACCATTTTATCTACCTTTCTCTGTATGCTTCTATACCTTCCTAAATTATACATATTCATGTTATATCACACTAGATCTTAAACTTCTTTGTTTCCTGTGAAGAACTAGGTACAGTGTTTTTCACATATTTAGTTTTTGTGCTGAAGCTGCTATCAAAGGTTTTACATTTGTTGAAGAGCTAGTATTGAGTGTTAATGTAAAATGCAGAATTAACCTTCCCTGATATGAAAATGACCTTTGAATAAAGCACTTATAGGTAGAAATATCCAAATTGTATTTAGTCTTCCCTATTATCCAAATGGCTGATGTCAGGTGAATAGCTTCAATGTAAAGAAGACAAATCTACAGATGTTGAGTTAGCTGTATGTCTTTTATTTTAAGAAGTTACATGCTTGACACAAAAGAGTAGCATTACTAGTAACAGTGTTTTGATAGTATTTCTTGATTTTTATTATTTTTTTAAATTTATGAATAGGTTCCTGGTCTCTTCAGAAATAGTTTAAAATAAGTTTCCTGATTTTTTAAGTAAATAATTGCATGCTAAACAAAAACAAAATGGAGAAGGAAATGCAATTGAAAGGCACGGTAGAAACCTATAAAAACTGATTTTTTTCGAGATTAGAGATATTAAGCAAAGTATTCAGGTAATCGGGAAATACTTTCCCCCATTTCAATTAAAGTGCAAGTGATTTCAGAACTAGATATAGGCTCCAATAAAGGATGGGAAATCCACAGGATTTGGAGTCAGAACATATGAGTTCAAGCCAACCAAACTGTGTGATCTTGGAAGCGTTACTTTCTCTCTTCATTCCCCATTTTTCACATAGGAACTTAACACAGTCACAGGAAAAAATAATATTAAAAAGATAAAAGAAGAATCCAGTGAAAGCAAATTAACATTGTTCTTGTGATAATTAAATAAGATAATGTAAATATGGTTCATACGCTGTAAACACTAGACAGCTCTAAGTTGTGCATTGTTGTGGTATTTTCTTTAAATAAAATTTTGCAGGGGAGATCTCCAATGGCCAGGACCGTTACAGGGATGGAACCTGGCAGGAATTTAGCCTAGCACTGTGTTTGGCATATCATTGGCTTTCAATATTACTCATCAAAGAAAGGGAGGGTAGCATTAGACGAACCCCACATTCTCTTACAAACCAAAGATTGAACAAAACAGAGAAACATAGAACTGCATCCATTCAAGTCTTAAGCTTCAATTGGATCTGAAAAGAAATAAACAAGTTGGTTTTTATATAATATGTCCATCTTTCTAGTGGCAAATGACTTCTGGCACATCAACGCTACCATAAAATTTTTAGAGGTATTTTAAAATATAGACTTTGTTTAAAGCTAAGGATTATCATATTTTGAATGCTTGTTCAGAATAGAATTCTTTAAAACATTTTAAATGTATTTTTACCATTCTAATTGGTTTCTTGATAGTACTATTGTACTTTCATCTATAGAAAAATACCCTGAATCATATTATCAACACCTCTTTAGATTATTTGAATCATTTAATATTCACTAAGGAGAAGTTGAAAGCTTTAATAATTCAAAGCAATTAATTTACCTTGAAGTTATTCTTCTTGGAAATTGCAATAAATGGGAAAATTTGCTTTTGAAGAAATTAGTGAATCATTAACTCTAATGTGTAAGCAACTCTCATGAAGACAATTTTTGTTATGCTAAAGGAACAAAAACAAAAATTAAAAAAAAACAGGAAAACATTTAATGTTTTGGTTTTTGTTTGTTTATTTGTTTAAGGAAAAGAGATTATCCAACATTTATAATAAACAGAAAATAGCTTGAAGTGGTGAAAGAAAAAAGAAAACTGTCAACTCTGGTGTCCCCAGATAGGAGAGTTTGAGAGTTATCCTCCTGAAGTGTCCCAAGTCTCAATCACACCTTGGGTTATGTTTCTGAACCCCTGAACTCTAAATGGACATTTCCCTGAGACTGTGGTCAAGATAATTCCATTGAGGATTGATAAATAGAGAAACTGAGAGAGAAGCCCGGTCCCTAGCACTGTAACTTCAATAGGTTACCTAACCTTACTCAACTTCAATCTATGTATTCCTATATAGTGAAAATAGCATTGACATTGATAATAGAATTATAGACTTTGTAGGCCAAATGCCAGGCTAATGCCTGATACTTCACCTGGGTGAAGTAAAAAGTAGTATTTTTGTTGTTGCTGGTATTGGTGTTATTGTGAAGAGTATGACAACATGGAGGAGCTAGGGTGGGGAGAAGGATGTAGCTGGTCTTAAAATGCCTCTGTCATCATGAATATTATGTTGATGAAAGCAAGACTAATTTTAGATCTTACGAGCTAGTGGCTCAGGAAATCCTTGACTTGGTCTGGATTGTTACATGGGCACACTAAGTAATTTCTTATACTGGTGCTTAGACCACAAAGGCAAATCATCACTAAAGAAGCCTAGAGGAGGTAGAGACAATAGGAGCCTACACTCAGCATATTGCTTTATAGCAAAAATATGGCAGAGAAAAATGTCACTGTTCCATGAATTGGAAGTCTTCCTTTTGCATTCAGTGTAGTGATTTCAAAGTTCAGTGAGCTGCTGAGACTGCAGGTTTTTGTAAAAAATCAAGGTCTTGACTTGCATTAGGAAAGATCATGTGGTATTCTTCACAAGTCCAAGAAGCTGGCCCGGTGCCCACATAAAATACAATTTAGGTAATCACTTTTTTTTTTTTCACTTTAAATGTCTTTTCTGTGAAAATTAGTGCAATAAGTGTCTAGCAAGGACCCTGGAGGGCAATCCAAATTAGAGTCAACATTTTACATTTTACAGTCACAAAGACACTCAATATTGCCTGTGGAGAGGCCCACATGGAGGTGAACAGCCAGCACAGATTTGCCAATCTTTTGAGCCAGCCACCTGGGGAGTGGATTCTCTAGCCCCAGTCAATCTTTCAAATGACTGCAACCTTGAACTACCACATTTTGACTTTAAGCTTTTGAAAGACTCAGTTAAACTGCTCTTAAATCCCTGCCTCATGAAAACTGTAATAGATAGCAAATATTATTATTGTTTTATGCCACTATGATCTGGATTTTTGTGCAATAGATAAGTTCCTATAAATTCCTTTGTTGACAATATTTTGCTTAGTGCCAGTTCCCATTTTTAGGATTTGTAAACATTACTCAAATATATTTTCTTTCCATGTACCTCCCTGAGAAGAAATTCTTTGTTCTGTTATTTTTTTCCTTTATTCTCATTATTGCATCCATCTATATCAATCTTACTTATTTGGAGGTGCTGATGTCCCACTGACCATTCTACTGGCTTCTGTAGTGATATCTCTTCTCTGTAATTTTCTCCCTCTTCAATGGTTCTTTGTTCTTTTCCTACATTTGAATTCTCCCTTATAAACAAACACGGAACACCCTTTATTCTATAATCCTGCCACATCCTCAAGGTACTATTTGCCCATTCATTTAACCATTTATTTAACAAATGTGAAATACCACTGAACAGTATCTGCTAGCTAGTTGTGCGATAAAAGTAGTTTCAAAGGAGAGTCCCTACTTTCATGAGCTTACAGACAAGTCAATAAGAAATTATAATTTAGGCTGACAAATGCCATTACCAGGGTCAGAATGTTAAACAAGTCATGCACAAGGAGAATGAAGAAATAAAACAGTAGTAGGACTTAGCATAGAGAGAAGCCAAGGTCTTAACTTTTTCAAGAATAAGGGGCATAGCCAGGAGTTAACAACAAAGATGTGATAGATGGTGGTGTAGACAGAGTCTCAATGAAGCCAGACTTTTTACAGACCTATGAAGGAGTGCTTATTTGGAATAGCAATGAAAGGCATGGAGGACACTAAACTCACTTCTGAATACCAAAGTATATAAGATATGAGAAAATAAAAAATTTCCCCTCAAAAGGATTATAGGATAAGTCAAATTCACAGAAGAAAAAAAAATGTTCATGCTAAGATATGAGGCAGGGGAAATATTCAGTGAAAAGTTTGAGGATATAGAGGATTGCGGTAGTTATGGAACTGATTATTCATCCAGCACAATAGAGGGATAGAGGGGTCCATTAGTTATGGGAGGAGAAGGAAGTTAGATCAGGACATAGGAATTGGAAGCATAAGGGTAAACTTACAGTAGAGTACAGATGACCAGAGGCACTCATCTCTTAAGTAGTGACCAAGGGTAATGGGGTCTGAGCCATGATGAATATAAATGACCACAATATTTTCCTTAAGTATCAGTACTTAAGAGGCCCCTAACACTTAGCACAATGTCTGACACATAGAAGGCACTTAATATATTTATGTTGAATGAGAGACCTCTGGGTCAAAGAAAGAGATTTGAAAGTTATTAAGTTACAGATGGCAATGGAAACAATGAGTGAATACAATTACCCAAGTGGACCATGGTGAGATTCACAAAGTCGAAAACCTCCCAGGAAAGGTAAGTAATATAAATGTGTATTTCAAAATAGGAGTAAGGTAATAGTGTACATACTGATGTGAACTGGAATGGAGCACACCTCACGTAAAGATATTCAAATATATATATATTGCACTCATTGGCAACGATTGATGTAGAAAAATGGAAAGATGGCACATACAATGAAGAAACATGATTAACTTATTTAATTAACTTACTTAAATTATTCAGCACACATTCACTCTAAACTTGCCCTGCTATATCTAAGAGCAGTGGTTTGAAGCTGCAGTGTCAGCATCACCCCGGGGACTTAGAAATACCAATGCTTTGACTCATTCTTAGAATTCCTGAGTCAGAAACTGGAACTGGAGCCCAGGCATTGACTCCTAAATATATGATTAGAATATTGCCTTGTACCTTGTCTAATAAACAATTCTATGTGTGTACCTTAGATTCAAGCTCAATTCCATTTGGAAAGTATTTGGTGTTCTTTAGGACAACCACTTCCTCCTCATTCTCACCCTGCTGCAGGAAAATAGCTACATCATTTCTGACAAGTGATTATTGTAATTTTAAAAACACATAGGTGTTGTGAAGCTGACTCGTACATATGGACCATCCCATATTTTCATATTCTTGATTTTAGAAATTTCTTTCATGTTTTGAACTGATATCTGACTCTAAGAAACTCCTGCTTTTACACACTTCGAAGCATAACCTTGGAAAGGTTATTTAATTTCTCAGAGTCACTCAGGATGCTATAATAAATCAGAGGCAGGATATCCAGTCAACTGTGGGGGATGATTTGTGATTCTAAATTCCTCAGCATGAGATACTTTTTTTTAACCCCATGTGGAACTAAACTTTTAAATTCAACATACATACACACACACAGAGTAGGAAACCGTATATCAATAAATGTGTTACATATTTGCCCTGTAAACACATCATCTGTAATTCGTTATCTTTTATCTTCTTAATTTAGTTCTTGTTAACTCTTTAAAAATGATTATGCAAAAGACGTTTTTATGTACATATGTATTTATAAATATAGATCTATACTAAAAAATTTAATCTTTCCTAATTATCTACCTTTAAGTATCTGTGTAGCATATTTCCTATTTATAGTCAGTCTACGTGAAAACAACAGCTGCCCTAGTAAAATTGCAGGGAACGAACTAAAGTATAACTAAGCAACCATGGGCATTTCCTAGTGAAATAAATATATTTGACTGAAAGCAATTCCGCATGTTGAAATGGGAATAGGAAAACATCTATGAGCATGTTGCTCCTCCTTCAAGGACAGCCAAATTTCAGATTTAATTACATAACTATATTCTCCATCTGTATCTTCACTTGTACACCACTAGGCTTCCATGACTCTCACAGTGCACATAGAGAGAACTGATATATTAATGTGGAAACAAGAGAGATTGAACCTAAAATGTATCTATAGATTAGCTTGATCAATCAACAAGAGTATTAAATAATTATTTATTAATTTTAGCTTCATTGAACCCCAAATTTCCTTTGTATGTTTCACTGACTTTAAATCTGTCCTGGTAGGCCTGCTATTTGGAAGTTAGTGGATTATAAAGAGATGTGTCCAGTTAATTTTTTAAAAATAGGATTAAGTCTAATACTGGGACTGTGCACGGTATAATTTCAATACATATTTGTATTAAATTGATCAATTGTAGGATGAGTACTGATGCTAGAAACTAAAATATTTCCACTTGCTGAATTTTGCTTTGAGTTTCTTAATGCATTTGTCTCTAAACAGAATGTTTTAAAATTATTTATTAAATAATCTTTTAAAATGTATATAAGAAGAAATAAATTTCAAATGGTGTGCAGTGAAAAGTAAGTCTCCTTTCCACTTTGGCTCCTCTGCCCTGATCTTCTATTAACAGATTTTAGTGTCCTTCAAAGCATCTTCTGTTCCCATCCTTTTCCCCTCTGTAGCACATAGTAGATGATTAATATTTGAATAAATATACAAATATATATGTGTGTATGCATATATATATGTCTGTCTTCCTATCTACATGTGATATTACAAAAATAAGGGGTATTATACATTCTCTTCTGGACCTTACTTTTGTTTTTGTTTTGTGGGTGGGTATGTATGTTCCCTTTATCTTAGAGATGCTTCCAGTATAAATAGATCCACTTTTGCTGTATAAGAGCTTCCAATTGTTCCCTAATTATGATGTTGTTTAATCAGACCCAATTATTAGGCATTTAGATAGTTTTTGATTATTCATTATTGTAAATAATGCTGCCACAAGCATTTTTTTTCATGCATTCTGGGGACATTACTGGGTGCATATCTATAGGACAGAATCCAAAAGTGAATTTGCTGGGTTTAAAGGTCTGTGCAATTAAAATTTTAGAAAATAGATTTTTTAGAAAATAGAAAATTTCATAGAACGTGAAACTTGTCCTCAAATCAGTGACAGATTTAAAGCATGACTGTATTGCAGGTAGTCCATTCCAAAATTCAAAATCTTCATTACCCATCCCCTTCCAATGTACTCCAAATAAACGTAGAATATCAGTTTATTAAAAAGTAAGTCTGGGGGCCGGCCCAGTGGCGCAGCGGTTTAGTTCGCGCTTGGCAGCCCGGGTTTCACGGGTTCGGATCCTGGGCGCCTGCTCCTGGTGGCGTCCCATATAAAGTAGAGGAAGATGGGCACGGATGTTAGCCCAGGGCCAGTCTTCCTCAGCAAGAAGAGGAGGATTGGCGACAGATGTTAACTCAGGGCTGGTCTTCCTCACAAAAAAAAAAAAGTCTGCTGTTCAAACGGTTACTACACGAGTCCTTTTCTTCAGTGTCCCCCACATCCTCATATAAACATATAATCTAAGAAAAAATATCATGTCTGCCAAGCAAGCATGGCTTTAACACATAAGCCCTAAGCCCCTTTCCAATCAGACTGTCACACCTCGTCCCCCTGCTCTACAGGTGATGAATCAAGTCACAGTCCTACAAACAATGATTCTGAGTGCTTATTTATGCACAACGTTGTCACCATTGCCTTTTCTGAAATGTGTTAATATTTGCAGTGTGTCAAGAAAAGTAAAGGTGTCTCATTATTATTTTACCTGGCACTTATTTCATTATAAAAGTGACTGTGTCCCACTCATTTCATTAAAACTCTGGATTACTTTATATGCCTATCCATCGTTCTTCACCAAGAGTATGCTAATTTTCTCATTATATGACCTCCGAAGTAAGCACTTTAGGTCAACTGATTTGTAAGCACGTTTTAGATTTAAAACGTTATAGGCAAGTTCCTAAGTGGATGGGAGAAGTGTCCCTCCGGACAGTGGAAAGGCAGAGAAGTCACTACAGTGGCAACATGTTATAATCAAAAGAACCAAACACAGGGAACATTCATTGAACATATACCTTATTCACTAAATGGAAAAACATAATATTCACTGAACTGATGTAAAGAACTAGACGCTGTACTGGATGATTTCCTTACCTTGACGTTTTAAGGTCGGAGTTAGTGCTGCACGCAGCTTCACAGAGGGGGATAGGGAGTCTCAGAGCTCTTTCTCACCTAGTTAATGATGGAGGGAGAATTTAAACCCAAAGTCTGTCTATTTCCATACCTGAGATTCTTTTCACAGTACTGTACTTGTTTTTATCAATATGTACTTATGAGGAGAATCAGAAAAAAGTTCAAAAATAATTATAACTATAGAGATTGATATAACTCCAGAAAGGAACAGAGAGGGAGGGAGGTAGAGAGAAAGAGAGAGTTATCTTTTGCATTTTGCTTGTGGGAAATTGTGAATAGCCCCTTCTACACAGTGAGTAAAGAAAGGTCATTAACTTTGAATTGGACACCTTGGCTTCAAGAACTGTGTTCCAAACTTTCCCTTTTTTACCAGATTTTGACATCTGCATCTCTCTTTCATTCCCAACAATTTCAATGTTTTTGTTCTTCATATAGCTATAGGTCAGACAATAGTTTATATTCACATTGAATCTGAGTTCATTGTAAGTGATTTAACGTGACAGGAGATAGAAAATTGTTTTGGCAGACTGTTACGAAACTTAATTATTCACCAGATCCAACCCCAATCAATTAACCGCAGCGTTAGACAACATAAATTCTGGATTATCCTCTATGAGAAAGGTTGCTACTCCTGTTTCTCCTCAGTTAACAACTTCACTCCTTTAATTTACTATGCAGAGTCATAGCCAGTAAATCTATGTTAATTTATAATAATCATGCTTTATATTTATATGGCAATTGCCATTTTCAAAGCACTTTTATATCTACTAACTCAGTTCAGCTCCATCATTCAATAACTCATAAATCAAAGCAGTAACATTATTGCCACTTTTCAGGTCAGTAAAATGAGACTTGGAGAGGTCAATGGCTTACCCAATATGACATGCTTAGGAAATTTCAGATATCAGACATGTCATGCAGTCCTTGGAGGTGAGCAAGCTTAGATACATTTTTCTGAAAACCCCTAAATATAATACATGAGGAAGCCAAGACTTCGAAAACTTCGATGATTTGTCTAAAGTCACACACCTAGCAACTGGCAGAACTGGGAACTGAACCCAGTTCTTGTCTCCTGGCCCAGTGCAATCAGTCCCCAAATGATCCTCAACTCCTAACAATCAGAAACAATACAAAAGTCAAAGGCATATTGGGGAAATTATATTTTAACATTGTCTACCAAGTCTGTTACAACTTGTCTTGACCTTGTGAAACCTAAATTTTTCAGGTTGTATCTACAAAATATCAAGAGTAATGGTAAAATTAAAAATTTTAACTAACCATTTGTTTCATCAACATAACGCAAAGCAAAACATGTTTTAGATTGTTTTTCTCTAAACATATGCTTCTTCAATTCTTAATTCTAAGCCTCTTCCTTCTTTACCTTAATTTCCACACCCACCACTACTACTTCCTATCATTTCTCTCCCCGCGCCTGCCGCTGCCAGCAGCCCAGAGTAGTGCGTCTTCACTCTGCCACCATTCTCGGCCAGGCAGCCTTACATACTTTCAATTCAACACTATATCCTTTTACCTCCCAACCCATTTTGTTTTTCTTCTCCTTTCAGGTTCTTCACTCAACTCTTGTTCTTACTCTGTGAACTTTGCCCATCTTCACTTGTCCCACTTCTGTCTAACTTTGGAAACCCATCTCATGTCTCCCTTATTCCAGTACATCTGCTCAGACTGCCCAGTTCATTTTGATACTTCCTATCTCAAAGTGCCTAAAACACATCCCTGTTGGAGAAAATAAAAAGCGTGATCAAAAAATAAAGTATCACCCCCCTTTTCCAGACACCAGTCATAGACTTCTGCACATGTTATCATCCTTGAACACCATAACAGCCCATTTATTGGTAGGTTCAGAAAAGTTAAATGAGTTGGCTAGGTTTGTAAAGTTAGAGAGCTAGTATTAGAAACCAGACTAAAATAATACTACTACCAATAGTAATAACTAACAAATGATAATTAACAAAATTACTGATAGATTCTTCCTATATATAAGAGAGTGCTAAGTGATTTACACATAGTATAGAATTTTATAATCACAATAACAATCATAATAAATAACACTAACCCCACTTTACAGATAAAGAAAATAAGGCACAAAGTAGTTAATCATTATATTCAAAGTTTTATAACTTGTATGTATTAAAGCTTGGGCTTGAACCAAACTGGATGGTTTTATAGCTCTTGAACTTTTAGCCATGTTTTTATACGTCAAAGGACATATATGTACCTGTACACCATGATTTATTATCAGATTTATTGTCTGCTTGACTCATACATTCTGTGTCACATTTTCCTGAAGGTGAAATAGTCTTGACTCTTTATACTTTAAAATTGTCTTGGAAGTCATAGTGTCCCTAAAACAACAATAATTTATGGATCATTTATAAGTGCTAAGCCTTATATATATTATCTCAAATCCCCAAGTCTGTGGTATAATCATGAGTACCCAAATTTTATAAATAGGGAAACCAAGACCTATGATTACACAACAATAAGTGGTCAAACCAGAATCCAAATCTTCTTCTACTGCTTTCAATGTCACCATTTTCCACTGTTCCCCACTATCTCTCCGGCATTAATAACATGGTTATAATATTGTTGGCAACTGATACATATTTGATTGGAACTTCAGTCTGATTTTGCTGAAACTGGAGGATGCTTTTTTGTGATTACATTTTCCTAAGCATAAATCAGAAAAGCTTGTTAAAAAAGGCTTCCCTCCACCCATGATTTCTAATTCATGTTAATGAAAAATCCTACTGAGTATAAAATGCAAATCATATTTAATTATATATTTAGAGATTTATTTATTTTGAAAATTAATTATACAACATTAAGACTCTCAAATCAATGTGGGGGCATGTGGTCATCATACGCTCAGCAGCCTATTTGATATTATAGCAATGATTAATGAACACATTTTATAGGCTTAAGGAAGATAGGAAGCAAGTTCTTACTAAATATTTGTTAAATAACAAGTTAAAAAAATCTTATGCACTCAGTTATGCATTCAGTGTTAAAACTAATTAACATTCTTGCCATTATCTCACCATCTTTATTTATTTTTATTTTATTTTTTGTGTGTGAGGAAGATTAGTCCTGAGCTAACATCTGTTGCCAACCCTCCTCTTTTTGCTGAGGAAGACTGGCCCTTGGCTAGTATCCATGCCCATCTTCCTCTACTCTATATGTGGGACACCTGCCACAGCATGGCTTGACAAGCGGTGCATAGGTCCGCACCCAGGATCTGAACCTGCAAACCCCAGGGCCGCAGAAGGGGAGCATACAAACTTAACCACTATGCCACTGGGCCAGCCCTCACCATCTTAAAAAAAATCAGATTCTACAAGCATCTCAAATTCTTTTCCAAGGTGATATTCTCTTCTTCCTTTAGGAGATTATTAGCAGAAAAATGACCAGGCAAGTCCAACTCTTTGTGTCTCTCTCAGTATCAGAAAGTAACTGCATTATAGAGAAGAGAAACAGATGGAAATAATGCAAGATGAACTTTGTATTGTTTTATTTAATATTTATAACAATCCTGTAAAGTAGTGATTATAATAATAAATTAACTTTCAATTAAATTGAGCTTTCGAAATGCAGTAACTTGTCATACAACAAAGTAGTGGCAGAGTGGGGTGGGAAACAAGGAACACCTGATTTTGGAGACAGTGATTTACTCTATTTTAAACTCTTTACTGTGAACTCACCAATTGTTATTTTTCTTCCCCTTTTGATATAAAGTAGATGTGTCAGTTAACCACATCCCCAAAATCCTGCATAACAAATCACTCTAAAACTCAGTAGCTTAAAACAACAATCATTTATCTTCAGAGATCTGCAGAGTGCCTGGGGTCAGCTGCTCTGACCTGAGTTTTCTGTGATGACTGTCCTCCACAAGTCCCTTATCCTCCTCCTGGGACCAGTACACTAGCACAGACATGTCTGGTGATGGAGGCACATATGTGAGCAAATTCAATTTTACAAGTGCTTTAGCTGCATCATATTTCTAACATCCCATTGGCTAAAGCAAACCACGTGGTGCCACCCAGGGATGAGACATTACACTGCACACACAGTTGAGAGCGCTGCAAAATTACTTACCAATGGGTATGAATATGGCGAGGGATGGAGAATCATGGTCAGGAATGCAATTTTCCACAGAAGGGCATAAACATTTCTACATCAGTGGTTCTCAAACTGGATTATGGATCAAGAACACCTGGGGAGTTTGCTAAAAATAGAAAGTTTGGGCTACCTCCAGAGTTCAAATTCCTCTGATCTGGTGGAAGCACAAAATATGTATTTTAACAAGTACTCTAGTGATTCTAAAGCAGGGGTCCATACTTTGAAAAATGCTGTTCTATGTAGCATCTTTTCTTTCTAATATATGGCCCTTTGACAGTTCTCATGGAAATATTTTAATCAATGTACCAACCCAAGGTCCATTCAGCTAAAAATGTCCTGTCTGTGACTCAGCAATCAGAAACTCGGCTTTCTGCCCTAGCTCCAGAGAAATCCCATCATTAAAATATTTTAATAATAGATCTATTGTTAATACTTTAATGACATTTTGATACCATACCAAATACAAGAGTTGGCTATATGTGACATGGTAATTGCCAACACTAGAAGAATTATCAAGTGCAGTTCTACTTTGGACATTGCCATGGAAGATGAAGAGAAGAGACACATATATGAAGTAATCTATTGACAGATTTCTCTTCCTTTTTTTCCCTAAACCTTTCCTTGTATAAAAATCCATGAGTACTCTATTGTCTTGATCACGAAAATTAATAACTGGACAGACTAGAATTTAGTGATAACATAAGTCTGAAATATGGGGCCCAAATTTCTTCAAAATTATTTCTGAAGCTCTCCCTTTCAACATGATCTTTTAATTCCATGATTTTATAGGGAGGGGTACTGTATGAGGTGATAATTTTTTTTTTATCCTTTGCCATCTATTAGAATTTCCTATGAAGGCTGTTTTTTTTAATTTAACAGGGACAGAAGTCAGCAGCAGTGGTTGGTGATGAACTGATGATGAATACTGAGGCTGAAACAACCCCAGAAAAGATGAAATAGAATAAACTATGATGTGTTGGAAGTCTCTTCTACAAATAAACAAAATCAAATGTTTTCTTGATTTGACCTGAACTGAGAGAGGTGATTTAAGTCTTCTGTTTTTAGGATGTTTCGTCTATTTTACTTTATATCTTCTGTGTTTCCCATTTTCTGAAAGATGTTGCTGTGATATTTGTTATGTAATGATTTGTAACTCTTATATCTTCATTGCCAATCATGACATGCCCTTTGTTTTTCTCATTAAATACTTTTTATTCTGAACCTAACTTGTCTGATATTAAGATTGCAACTCCTTTCTTTTCTTTCTGTTTGCATTTATCTACTATATAATTTTTATACTTTAGTCTGGAAAACTAGGCAAAAAAAAAAATTACTGGATATCCTGTCTAGTATATTCTTCCCTGTTATTCATGCCTTTCATTGCCTTGGAGCTTTTTTACAACTCTATAATTTTAAGAAACTAATCGCAATGCAAATGATTTTTGTACACTGAAATGGAAATGAATCATGTTCAGTGAAGATGCGGTTGATTATTGTCTTGTAGATAACTGACCAGTTTTGCATCTATGTATAGATTCATTTCCATATTCTTGATTGCCTATGTATGTGTGTACTTTTTGAAATCTACTTTGAAGGGATTATAACAATTTACTTGTTTCCTCATTAGTTAATAAGTTAAATAAAATCTTTGATATATGTTTACTCTATAGGTACATAAGTACATATTTAAAGAACAAGTTTTCTTAAGCACTTTCATTTCTAACCTTTCTGAATCATGTTGTTTGAACTTTACCTCTTTGATACAGAATTTATTTGGGTTTTGTTTTTTGGGCTTGTCTTTTCTTTTGCGTTTACATTTTAATTTTTTGATATAAATTATAAATTTTATCTTTGTTGAAATATATATTTATTATTTTTATTTTAATATATATTTATTAATGTATTATAAAATCTTTTACTGTGTTATCTTTTTTAACGAATTCTCATTTTCAGTTGAGTGTGGAGTTTAACAAGTAGTTTCCTCAAGAACGACTTATATGAATAGACTTTGAGGAAAGGAGGAAAATCAATGGTCCTTAAGCATATAAAAAGATCCTCAACTTCACTTATTTTGAGAGAAATGCTATGTACAGTCACACTGAGAAACTATTTTTCACCTATCATTTTGGCAAAAATCTATGTCTGACAACAAACTCCACAAACTGGAAAAGTTGGCTCTTCATATATTGTTGATGTGAGTTCAAAAGAATGAAACCTATAAAAGGCAATTTGTGAATATCTATCAAAATTACCAATGCATTTAACATTTGACCTGGCAATCCCCCTTCCTGCAATTTATCTTAAAAAAATACACACACATGTTTGATATATGTGCAAACTATGTATCACAGCATTGTTTTCAATAACAACATATTAGGCATAAAATTGAAGACTAGTTAAATAAACCAAAGGCCATCTATACAATACAACACTGGGCTCATCTTAAAAAATGAAGAATCTTTCTACGGACTGACATGGGGGAAAAATAATCCCCAAACTCTAGGATAGATTGTCAAGTAAAAGGGAAAGTATAATATGGAGTATACAATGTGCTACCTTTTATCAAAGAAAGGGCAGACAATACTAATATATACTCATATCTAAGTAAAAAGGAAAGTATAATATGGAGTACACAATGTGCTACCTTTTATCAAAGAAAGGACAGACAATACTAATATATACTCATATCTACTTGTATCTATTTAAGGAAACATCAGAAGGATAGACAAGAAAAATAAAGTAGTTACGGGGCTGAGAGAAGCCTTACTGGGCAGGACAGAGGTGATGGGACACCTGTCAGTTAATAACTAATGTCTTATTTTCATCAGAAGTGATATTTAAATATAGATACCAACTAGTACAGCACCATGCACGCAGATGGGAACATAAACCAGTCTAGTGGTGCATGGACCAATCAGATTGGAGTCTGACCATAAACAAGCCATATGCCTATGCTGGAGAGTCTAAACTGAATAACTGCCCTAGTTTTGAATGTTGAACCTTATAAACATATTACCTTCCAAAACAATACAAAATTTTTTAAAAATTTAAATACAACTCAAACAAAACAAAACACATAATCAGGTATTGTGAATTTTCATAGCTGGAGTACATACAATACAATGAATAATTTTACACTTTCAAGAGTAACATAGACTTAGGTATGAAATATATGGTAATTAGTTATATTCTTCAAAAATTCCCTCAGTTGAAACAATACTCTAGATTTTCTAACGCATAATTTCTAAAAGTGTATACCAAATCTACTCCTAAGGCTGCCCACAAAAATATCCAAAGTCCAATACATTTGCAAGTACTATATATTGTGTCCTTAGAGAAAATAAGGGCTATTGACATCTTGAAGACTCTAAAATTACTGCACTAAAGAAACTAATTAAGGTTGTTTTGAGATGTATCCTTAACAAATCATATAACCATAGAATTCTTTATTTTTATGACAGTATCTCATTGAAAATTATATTTGATGTTATTTGCTAACTTTTCTAGCTAGACTTACAATCTAATGAGAAATATGCAGTCAAGTTGATACTGATTATGACCTGGTAGCAAGAATGTCCATCATTTTCCCCAATAACTGTACTCCTGAATGTTTGTGTATTTATCAAATGTAAAATAATTCAGTCAACTTAAATTTAAATTTTAGGGAAGGGCTCACTAGACAAAAATTGCCTAAATGACGTGGTCTTAAAAATATCCATTCTACAGCTGCTCTGCTGCCTCAACTTCATTTTCAAAATAAGTTATATATAAACAAATAATTAACAAATAAACAAAAACAAATTAGAATTAAAGCCAATATAATATAGCAAAACTACTTGGCGTTTGGTTCTAGTCATCCTTGGTTTTCAATCTTGCATCTGCTATTTATAAGCCGTGTGAAAGAGAACAATTAGCTTTTCTGCATTTCAATTTTCTCATCCATAAATATGTGGATATGTACCTTGCATGACTGTTGTCAGAAACACATAAAATATATGTTAATTGCTAACATAGTTGATGGGCTGGCCTAAAAACAGGGCCACCCAAGATGGCCGATTTCCCGCCAAAGCACTTGGGACAACAATGCCACCTGAAACTAAGGCGGGAAAGGAAAAAGACTTAACACAAAGAGATTCCCCAGATAACCCGCTCGGACTTTCAAACCCTCCCGCTGGTCAATCACGATTGACCACGTTTTTCAAACTCCCCCCGCTGACCAATCACAGTCGGCCACCCCCTACCTAAAAACCCCTGTTGCTTTGTCTGGTGGGCGACTTCCTCGACTCCCCCTTGGAGTCGCGGAACCTCGCCCGAGGGTGCTCGCAATAAACTCGTCCCATTGCCCATTCTGCCTTGTGGTCTCCATTCGCCCGCTGGTCATTATTCATTCCGAAAACCTGACATTTGGTGCCGAAACCCGGGAGGAGACTGAGCTCCTGCTCCGGCCGGAGGCTTTCTCCTCATCCTGATTGAGCCAGGACCCCCTTTCCGGACGTCCCTCCGAAGGCTGAGGTGAGTGTTCCCTGATCCCCGCGCCTCCTCCGGAACGCCCTGTCCTAATCGCGGCCGCGTCAGGGCGGATCCCTCCGGCCACCTGGTGGCCTCACCGGCTCCAAGGAATCGGGAGACGTCCCTATTCTGCGGTAGCTGTCCTTTTTCCCTGACCGCAGCCCAACGAGCGGACGGGAGGACGCTCTCCTCCGCACTTTGGGCTGATAGGCGGGGTGACCATGGGAACCTCCCAGTCTAAATTCGACCCTAAGACACCTCTGGGGTGCTTGCTGGCCAATTTAAGAACCCTGAAATTAGACCAAGACCTAAGAAGGAGACGTCTAGTCCACTACTGTACCGTGGCATGGCCACAATATCAGTTGGATAATCAGTCCCAATGGCCTCCAGAGGGTACTTTCGATTACCAAATTCTTACTGACCTTGACAACCTCTGCAGACGCCAAGGCAAATGGTCCGAGGTACCCTACGTCCAGGCCTTCTGGGATCTGCGCTCTCACCCTTCCCTGTGTTCTCGCTGCTCAACGTCCCAAGTCCTCCTCGCCCGCTCTCCCCCTCCTATACTCCCGCCTGCTGCTCCTATGGACCCTGACCCTCCCTCTCTTTCCCCCCTCTCCGAACCCCCCGAAAATCTATCTAGACCGCCCGTGAGAACCCCTCCTTTACTTTCTCCTCCTCCCTATCAGGATCCCACTCCTTCACCCCCTGACCCTCCACCAGCCCCGGGTTCAACCCCTGCCCCCACCATGCCTTCTGCTCCTTCCCCTGCTCCCCTTGAATCCCCACGACCCGGGACCGCCCCGGGACTCCCCTCCACAGCGGTTCCCCTATCTTCCCCCCCCATTTCCGCCCGCACTAGGGGGCGAAAGCCCTCCTCCAACTTCCTATGCCCCCTAAGGGAAGTCGCTGGTGCAGAAGGGGTCGTTAGAGTACATGCCCCATTTTCCCTGCAGGATCTTTCCCAGATTGAAAAAAGGCTGGGATCCTTTTCGGCCAACCCAGATGGGTACACTAAGGAATTCCAATATCTGGCACAGGCCTATGACCTTACCTGGCATGACCTACATGTTATACAAACCACAACCTTAACAACAGAGGAGAGGGAACGCATCCAGGCTGCCGCCCGAGAATATGCTGACCAAGTCCACCTCACAGACGCAACCATGCTGGTAGGGGCACAAGCCGTCCCCGCCATAGAACCCAATTGGGAATATCAGGACGGTCAAGATGGCCGCCGACGCCGCGACCGCATGGTCCAATGCCTTATCGCCGGCATGCGGGCGGCCTCCAATAAATCTGTAAATTATGACAAGCTTAGAGAAATCATTCAGACTTCCGACGAAAACCCCGCCATGTTCCTTAACAGGTTAACCGAGGCCTTAACTCAGTATACTCGTCTGGACCCAGCCTCCCCGGCGGGAGCGACTGTCCTGGCTACCCACTTTATTTCCCAATCGGCGCCGGACATTCGCAAGAAGTTGAAAAAGGCAGAGGAGGGTCCTCAAACCCCTATTTCTGATCTGGTGAAAATGGCATTTAAAGTTTTTAACTCCCGAGAGGAGGCGGCAGAATTAAAACGCCAGGCCAGGCTCCAGCAGAAAGTCCAGTTACAAACCCAAGCCCTGGTAGCGGCCCTGCGGCCGGCAGGCTCTGGAGGCCAACGTAAAGGCACTCCTAACCGCACCCCTCCGGGGGCCTGTTTTAAATGTGGGGTCGAGGGACACTGGGCTCGTCAATGTCCTAACCCAAGGGCGCCAACCAGGCCATGCCCTCTCTGCCACGCCATGGGTCACTGGAAATCGGACTGCCCCAACCTTGGGAGATCTCCGGTGCCTCCACATGGGGGAGCTCCCGAGCCGGTAAGTCCGGCCCTCCAACTACTCGGATTGGAAGACGACTGATGGAGCCCAGACTCGGACACCCCACTCACCCATGCCGAGCCCAGGGTCACACTCCAGGTAGCGGGTAAGTCCATCTCCTTTTTGCTGGACACGGGGGCTACCTACTCAGTCCTGCCATCCTATTCGGGACCAACCCGATCCTCACCGATCGCGGTGATGGGCATTGATGGCACCTCCTCTTCTCCTAGGGCCACCCCTCCACTCACCTGTAGCCTGGATGGGTTCCCCTTTTCACACTCGTTTTTAGTCATCCCTTCCTGCCCTGTGCCTCTGCTGGGAAGAGACATTCTCCATAAATTACAGGCCACCATTCGCCTTTCACCCTCCCCCTCAGCTTCAGGTTGCCTTATCCTGCCTTTATTCTCTACCTCCCCTACCTCGCCCCCAGGCGGCCTTCCCACGGTGGACCCGCAGGTCTGGGATATTTCCAAGCCCACCATTGCATCCCACCATGTCCCTGTAAAAATACAACTTAAAGATGGCTCTAAGTTTCCCTCTCGGCCCCAGTTCCCCATTTCCCTAACGCACCGCCGAGGCCTTAAGCCCATTATAGACCGTCTCAGGCAGCAGGGACTCCTCATTCCTATCAGCTCTCCTTGCAACACCCCTATCCTTCCGGTCCGGAAACCTTCAGGAGCCTACCGATTGGTACAGGACCTACGACTCATTAACGAGGCTGTCGTCCCACTCCACCCCGTTGTTCCTAACCCCTACACCCTACTTTCCAATATCCCACCTAAGACCACCCACTTTACGGTCCTGGACTTAAAGGATGCCTTCTTCACTATCCCCCTTCACTCAGATTCCCATTTCCTATTTGCTTTCACCTGGGAGGATCCAGATACACACTTCTCAAGGCAGCTAACCTGGACAGTCTTGCCCCAGGGCTTCCGGGACAGCCCTCATATCTTTGGCCAAGCCCTGACCACGGACCTCCAACAATGCGTTCTTGAGGCCAGCACCCTTCTCCAATATGTGGATGACCTCCTCCTCTGCAGCCCCTCCCTTCCCTCATCTCAGAAGGACACCTCTACCTTGCTCAATTTCCTGGGCGCCAAGGGGTATCGAGTAACCCCCTCCAAAGCTCAACTCTGCACCCCCTCAGTCACCTACCTGGGTGTCTCCTTGACTCCCACCTCCAAATCCCTCACAGGAGACCGCATCCGCCTCCTTCGAGAACTCCAGCCCCCTCAGAATGCGGACGAGATACTCTCCTTTTTGGGACTAGTGGGCTTTTTTAGGCACTGGATCCCAAATTTTGCAGTCTTAGCCCGGCCCCTATACAAGGCTGCCAAAGAGACCCCCCAGGGGCCTCTAACCAACCCTGGCTCCATTCGACACCTGTTTTCCAAGCTGCGGGACTGTCTCACCACCGGTCCTACTCTGGCGTTGCCTGACCCCTCCAGGCCCTTTCACCTCTTCACTGATGAACGCTCTGGCTCGGCTATCGGTCTCCTGGCTCAGCCAGCCGGACCCACCTACAGGGCTGTGGCCTACCTGTCAAAGCAACTGGATGTCACCACTCAGGGGTGGCAGCCTTGCCTCCGAGCGCTGGCGGCGGCTGCTTCCCTCACAAAGGAGGCTCTCAAACTCACTCTGGGACAGCCTCTTACCGTCTACTCTCCCCATCGACTCACGGATCTGGTCAGCCACAGGTCTCTAGCGCAGCTAACCCCCTCCCGCCTCCAACTATACCACCTATTGTTTATCGAGAATCCTCAGATCTCCCTCTCCGTCTCCCCCCGCTTAAACCCTGCTACTCTGTTGCCGGTACCCTCGTTTACCTCCGACCCCTCTCACTCCTGCCCTCAGCTCCTAGAAGAGCTGACCCCCTCACTCCCAGGGCTCTCTGACCAGCCCTTACTCGACCCTGATCGCGTGCTGTTCGTGGATGGTAGCTCCCTCATGGCCCCAGACGGCCGAAAACATGCAGCCTATGCTGTGGTCACCTTGGACGCTGTCGTGGAAACGGCCCCTCTCCCCATCGGGACCACCTCCCAAAAGGCAGAACTTATAGCCCTTACCAGGGCACTCCATCTGTCAAAAGGACAGCGGGTTACCATCTATACAGATTCCAAGTATGCCTATCTCATCACCCATACCCATTCTGTCCTCTGGCAGGAACGAGGGCTCCTAACCACCAAAGGGACTCCAATAGTCAACGGACCCCTTATTGCCAAACTACTTGAGGCCCTCAGCCTCCCCACCGAGGTAGCCATAGTTCACTGCCGCGGGCACCAAACCACTAAAGATCCAATCTCCCGGGGTAACTATAAGGCTGACTCTGTCGCTAGGCAAACGGCCCTAGGCGCCTCCCCTGCCCCAGTCCTTTTTCTTAACACTCCCCACAGCCCTTCATATTCTGAAAAAGAAGTTCAGACCTTAAAAGAACTGGGGGGTAAACCAGGAGACAAGGGATGGATTTATATCCAGGATAAGATTGCTCTCCCAGATAGCCTGGTACATACCCTAATTACAGACATCCACCAGTCCCTCCATATCGGTCCTAAGGCCCTCCACCAATTCCTCCGACCCCTTTTTCATCACCCCTCTCTCTCCAGGGTCATTGAAACAGTACATAAGGCTTGTAAAACCTGCTCTACCGTCAATGCCCAAGGCGGGATCCGCAGGCCGGGACCCAACCACCAACTCCGCGGCCACCAGCCGGGAGAAGACTGGCAACTCGATTTCACCCACATGCCCCGCCACAAAACCTTCCGATATTTACTAACTATGGTGGATACATTCACAGGTTGGATCGAGGCATACCCCACTGCCCGGGAGACAGGGGATGTAGTAGCCACGATCCTCATTGAACACATCATTCCGAGGTTTGGACTCCCCCGGACCTTACAATCAGACAACGGGCCAGCCTTCATCTCCAGCATCACCCGCCAGGTGGCGGAGAGCCTCAATATCACCTGGAAGCTCCACATCCCCTATCACCCCCAGTCATCGGGTAAGGTAGAGAGGGCTAACGGGTTACTTAAGGCCCAACTCACTAAGCTAACCCTCGAGACTCGCCTATCGTGGCCAACACTTCTACCCTTAGCTCTCACCCGGCTCAGAGCAGCTCCCCGTGGGCCTTCAGGACTGAGCCCATTCGAGCTTCTGTACGGCAGACCCTTCCTCCTGAATCACAACCTCCCAGCCTCTCCCCCACCCCTCCTCTCCTACCTGCCCTATCTAACCCTACTGCGGGCCCTCCTGAGGGCCCATGCCGATGCTGTCGCACCAGCACCAGGTGACCCCAACCAGGAGGGAGGCTCCCCTCAGGCATTACACCCAGGAGACCAGGTTCTCCTCCGGGCCCTGCACCCCAAGTCCCTACAGCCACGCTGGTCGGGACCACACACTGTCATCCTTACCACCCCGACTGCGGCAAAGCTACTGGGACATCAACCTTGGGTGCATATCAGCAACCTTAAGCGAGCACCACCGCAAGATGGATGGACCTCCCAGGCAGTGGGTCCAACTAAACTTCGGCTGGTACGTGATCCTCCTCCTAGCTCTCCTGTGTCCTCTGACCCATGCTGCAAGCTGTGATCAGTGTATGCGCGGCAGCGGTCGCTCCAGGTATCTTCAGTCATTCACCTACATGCCTCGAGAATGTTACTTAGGGAAAACCCCTACTGCCTGCACCTCTCCCCATGCCCCAGGAAAAACCTTTTGGGTCTCTGAGCTCTCCCAAACTAGCAGATCCCCGTGCACGTCATACCCCAAGTCGGGACAGGTCTGCTGGACCTATCTGGCCCAATTGGGGCTTACCGACGGGGGTGGAGTTCAAGACCAGGCTAGACGTAATCAGACTCAGCTCATAATCCAGAAGCTGTCTAAACTCCAGCCCCAGGCCACCACCCCCACATATAAAGGTATTAATCTTAACAACTTGCAAAGGGCCTCCATCACCGATCAGCTCACAGTGGCGCTTATAAACTCCAGCTATAACCTATGGCAAAATGTATCCCAGGACCGTGACTGCTGGATCTGCTTCCCCTTTTCGACAGTGCCAAACATTGTTGGGGTTCCCATCCCAACCCAATGGCCTCTACCGAACACCAACACTACCAACGGGACGGTCCACGTGGGACCCATAGGGAGGCCTATACCCATCCGCAGTTTACCCTCAGCTCTCGGCTACCTTACCACAAATGCCTCTGACAGCATAACCTCCCTCCCCTACTGCACGCCTCCAGGGATATTCCTCTCATGCCCAAAAGGGGTCTATAAATGCTTAACTGCCAACGACTCTCTCGACTGCATTTTTATTTTCTTATCCCCCTCTACCACCATCTACTCTCACACACACCTCCTCTCCATGCTGTTCCCCTCTCATCGGGAAAAAAGGGCGGCTTTCCTTCCCCTATTGATCGGAGCTGGCCTCACCACTGGAATGGCAATCGGGGCAGCGGGTCTCGGAACCTCAATAAATTTCTACTACAAACTCTCTCAGGCACTCAATGATGACATGGAACGCATCGCGGATTCCCTAACGGCCTTGCAGACCCAGATCTCTAGCCTTGCAGCTGTCACCCTACAAAACAGGCGAGCCCTGGATCTCCTGACGGCGGAAAGAGGGGGAACCTGCCTTTTCCTCAATGAGGAATGCTGTTACTACATAAACCAATCTGGGATAGTCACCTCCAAGGTCCGAGAACTCAGAGAGCGGATCCAAGCAAGACGTCAGGACTCCTATATGTGGGGACTAGACCCCCACACCTGGGTAACCTGGCTCCTCCCTTTGGCGGGACCTCTCTGTTTGATTCTAGTACTAATGTCTGTTGCTCCTTGTCTTATCCGGTACATACAGGGACGCCTACAGGAAATGACCCGAGTGTCCGTCAACCAACTCCTCCTACGGCCCTACTCTCGCCTAGCCACCTCCGACTGTCCCTATCACGACGTCCACCCGTCAGCAGGAAGTAGCCAGATCGGAATCAGCGCCCCCGGTCCCATTATATACAAAACGAAGGGTCGGAATGATGGGCTGGCCTAAAAACAGGGCCACCCAAGATGGCCGATTTCCCGCCAAAGCACTTGGGACAACAATGCCACCTGAAACTAAGGCGGGAAAGGAAAAAGACTTAACACAAAGAGATTCCCCAGATAACCCGCTCGGACTTTCAAACCCTCCCGCTGGTCAATCACGATTGACCACGTTTTTCAAACTCCCCCCGCTGACCAATCACAGTCGGCCACCCCCTACCTAAAAACCCCTGTTGCTTTGTCTGGTGGGCGACTTCCTCGACTCCCCCTTGGAGTCGCGGAACCTCGCCCGAGGGTGCTCGCAATAAACTCGTCCCATTGCCCATTCTGCCTTGTGGTCTCCATTCGCCCGCTGGTCATTATTCATTCCGAAAACCTGACAATAGTGACTGTCATATCATTAGACCTAAGTTAGTTTTCTTCCTCCCTGCCCAGAAATATAAGCAAGAATGAGTTATTCCTTATTAATTCATGATTTATTCATGGAACATATACAAAGTTGTTAAAACAGTGCATTAATGGAAACAAAACCAGCTTGAATTTAAAGGGAAAAAAAAAAACCAATTCAAAATGGAAAGATGGCTCTAGGTCTACATATTTCTATGGTCAGAGAACAGGCTAATAAATCTTAGCTGCAAACATGGACCATTTCTTATAGAAAAGATAGCATGACTCAGGGCAGAGCTAAGAACCCAAAGAACTACACAAGGGCTAACTGGGTTCCTGATAAAGATAGGTTCCCTGCCCTGGGAGCAGTAGGATTGGGGCTTGTGCTTTTGCTGTCCCTTTTTGAATGAGAATGTCTATTGGGGTTGTTCTATCACTATCTCCCAATTGATTTTTGTTTGTTGGAGCAGATAACTTGTCTTTTTAGACCACAAGTCTCTGCATTTGAAAACACAGCAACAACAACAAAACACCCTGAAGCCAAGCTTCAGCGCCTCATCCACACCTGGATATGAGTTAGATATTGATATCTTGTACTTCAAGCCTGAATTAGGTGCTGTAATGGTTTAAGATTTTGGTGGTCTTGAGAGAGAGGAGGTTAGTAAGCTTTACATTTCTGGAGAAATGTGAATATTTTATGACCAGAGGGCAGACTGTGGTGGACTCAAGTTGGTCCAAATTTGTTGCCATTCCATCTCTTTAAACTGGGCTGGCCTGTGACTTGCTATGATTGACAGAATGAGGTGAAAGTGAGTCTGTGTAATTTCTTAGAGTGAACTTCAAATTGGTTTTTAAGAAATCTGCAGCTTCAATTTTTAATTCTCTCTTGTGGAATCCAGCATCCATGATCTGAGAATCTCAAGACAATGTAGAGAGGCCACCTGGAGGAGAACTGAGGTGCTTTAGTTAATTGCCCCACCTGATAGCCAGCACCAACTGCCAGCCACGTGAGTGAGCTGTCCTGGAGGTTCCAGCCATTTGTGGCCCCCAGGTAACTGCAGCTCCAGCCAGCACGACATAAGACAGAACTTCCCACCTCAGCCCAGTCAACCCTAGTCATGAGAGATAATTAATGGCTGTTACTGTTTTTAGCTACTGAGTTTGGTGGTATTTTTTAATATAAAGAGACATAGATATATAGCTATAATATTTGTTAAATGCATTCTAACGGTAGGGAAAAATCTTTTTTATACCCTAGTATACCTGTGAATGTCCAAGAGCTAAAGATGATGTGTTCTGTTTCCCAATTCCCCTCTCCACACCCTATGAACTCTCCTTTCGTGTACTATCTCCTGAAAAGCAGCAGAACTAGTTTTCAAAGTAACATGCTTTGGTTAAGAGGGAGTTATTTAAAATGAAAAATATCTGAGCTTGGAATTTAGCTAAACCACTGATTACTTGTGAAATCTGATTAAGCTATTTAACATTTTGGAGCCTCAGTTGTCACTTTTTAAAATGGAGGTAATAATACCCACTTTACAGGATGTGTGTGAGTATCACATGTAGAAAAATAAAAATTATCCAACGAGACTTCCATAAGCAAAGGGATTTTGTTTTATTCAATAATGTTGACTGCTGCTATCTGACAAGAAAGAAAGTGGCTTGTTGGGCTGGGTCCCTGAAATGACTCTGCCTTTCAGAGCAGAAGGAGGAGGTTGATACCCATTTATGGTACAAATTGTTATGATAATTAAAGAATGGGAAGGGTTGTTTTGCTGGGAAGGGATTTGACTTTTCTACAACTAGTAAACACTCTGGGAAAATTTACCAAACATTTTCTTGGCACCTGGAATTGGGGAAGTCATTTTATAAGGCAGTTCACAATGCCACACATACACATTTCCCTCATCACAGTATGGGACATGTTGGTGGGTAGGTGATGGCAGGAAGGGTGCATCTGGCTCCCCTAAGCCTAGGCAGGTGAGTTCCTTGTCTTAGTAGCTGGATGCCTAGTCAGTCAATACTAATCCTGTCTCTATTTCACCTGCACATGCTGAGGGAGAAGCCGTGCTGACTAGCAAAGTACTGAACAATAGCCAGCTTTTCACTACTTTCCCCTAAACTAAATAAAATCACAATTTAACTCTAAAACATTCCAGAGGAGGGAAATATCAAGAGCTAGAAACCTGATAGACTTGTAAAAAGCATGTGTATTCAGTTATATATTTTGTGAATGCTAAGTCTACTTGTTTCTTCAAGTAGAAAAGGTTAATAAAAATGACAGGAGGCATCTTTTTAGAACCCAGCCCTCTTGTGTATGTACGCGATGCCACCTCCCATATCCCTATCTGACCACTTTATGCCTCTGTAAAACATGGATTCAGATTCACTGCTATCTAGAACTTCTACTGTGGACACTACCTTGGTATCTATTTCAGACAGAGTGGGAATGAAAAATATCCAAGAACATATAAAGAATTAGGAAGGTTTATTTCCTGCAGTGGTTCTCAAACTGGGTCGCCAGGCCAGCAGCATCGCCATCTCTTGAAACTTGTTAAAAATGAAAATTATCGGACTCCACCACAGACCTGCTAATCAAGAACATTGGGGATGGAGTTGTGGGGGATCAGAATTGGTCACCCCCAAATGTGTCTCTTTGCCTTGATTATTCCTAAGGACAAAAGACCCTGAAAGAAACTTTGACCTTTCCCCTAACTGCCTAAAAGAATTAAAGATAGAAGGCCTGTCCCAGGATGGGCCATCACCTTAGATAACTCTGAGAATTGCTAAACTGAGAGAGTTCTTGCTAAGCCCATTTTTATCTAAAGATCTCTTTTGGGTCCCATTGTCTATAGAAGGCCAGCAAACACTTGTTTAACAAACATTTGCATTTCTTTTCCATGTGAATTGCTTTCCTCCACTTTGAAGCCCCAAACCACTACCCCCAACATCCTCCTTTGTCTTGAGCTGAAGATATTTAAGGTGGCGGCTTTGGCCATTCTGGTGAGTTACTCAGCTTTCCTAGGTTTCTCCCGTGTATACATGTTATAAAGCTTTGTTTGATTTTTTTCTCCTGTTATTCTATTTCAAGTCGGGTTAATTCTTATACCAGTCAGAAGGACCCAGAGGATAGAGGAATTGTGTTCCTCCCCTACAGAGTCCAGTAATCAGTGTTTTAACAAGTCTCCCAAGTTACACCAAATTCTAAAAGTTTAAGAACTGTCAGTATAGTGGATTGAGGTGAGGAAAAATTCAAAAACAAAACCCCTAATCTGTCAGTAATGTGAATTTCAAGATTGATTCCATCAAATAGCAAGGAAGGGCATTACGTGTCAATATTGGATGGTTGAAAGAACTCTACTTCTAGAATCAGAAAGAATTGGAATTAAAACATGACTGTCTAATCCTGTCTGATTGTATTTAACCTTTCTGAATTTGACCTCATTGTCTGAGAAATGGAGATGATAATGTCTCCCTCAGTATGTATTAAATCAAATAATATATCTTAAATATCTAGTATAGAGCGGGGTACCCAGTATTCATTCAATTCATTTTAGTGTTTGCTGAAGATATGAGCAGCAACTTCAACTCAAGAGACGTATAGCCTGCCTGCATCAGGGGTGGATAGAAGGTTGAGAGGAATGGAGATGGTAAAATGAAGGTAGCAAAAAGAGAGGCATTGATGAGTGTGCTGATTCTTGTGACTAAGGATGCTTCTTCACAGACTGTAGTGGAGAAGTAGTGGTAGGTTTACCTGTGGCAGTGAAGGCTATGCATTCACTTGCCTGATTTTAGGGTTTCATTCATTTTCAATTACTGAATGTGCGCTTATAAAGGGCCAGGAACAGTTCAGTCAATGAAGGTGAAATAAGCTATTCAAAAAGAGGCAATAAAGGATAATAATTCGGAACTTGGGTTTGGAATCAACCTGGCTTGGTTTTGAATCCAGGCCTATTACCTATCTACTGTGTGACCTGAGGGAAGATACTTAACCTCCAGGGTCTCAGCTTTTTCATATTTATTATTAAAAGATGGTAATAATATCAAATACCTTGTAGGATTGTGGTTAGAATAACATGAATTGATACACAGAAAAAAATTAGATGAGTATCCAATCAGCATAGGCCCTTAATAAATGTGAGTTATGGTCATCTCCTGTCATGTTGACAGAATTCACTCCTTAAAGGCTTTTCCTGACATCCCACTGTCTGTGTGATTGAGTCCAGAATTTTATCCTTGCAGCCCTCTAGACTGGTGCGTCTCAATATTTAATATGAATAGGATCACTGGGGGTTCTTGTTAAAATGCAAATTCTGAATCAGCAAGCCTAAGGTAGGGCCTAAGTTTCTGCATTTCTAACAAGCTCCCAGGTGATGCTAATGCTGCCTGTCCATGGACCACAATTTCATTGCAAAATTACACTCTAATTCCAACTTTAGAATCGATCCCATTACAAGGTTGGAACATCATTTTAATAGAGGTCCCTATAATATGCTATGGAAAAAAATGACTAATTTTGCCCACTTGGCGATCAGGCAAACTTTTAAGAAGGTATTGGTTACAAGGAAAGACAAAGTACAAGACAAGAGAAGAATGTAAGAGTATTCTGTGTTATGACTTTGATGTCAAGGGCACAGAGTTTGCGTCTGATCTAGACAGCGGCAGGAGACCAAAGCAACGACTGAGAAGCAGAATTGATAGAGTTGCAGGGCAGGGAAGAAGGCTTTTACTAACTACTGTGCTGAGAGATCCACCACGGAGACGGGGGAAATACAATTCACAGGCATGGAATTATAGTAGCAGGAAGTAATTTCTACAGATTCCTACACACCTGATATTGAATTGTGATGAAACATTATTACAAAACATGATGGTGAAGCAGAATTAATTTATTTCATTATTTCACTTTATTTTATTTTTAAGAATAATATTTACCTCATAGAGGTATTATAAAAATTAAATAAATTAATAGATAAAGAGGATATAGAATAGAAATTTTAGAATAGAATTGTACCTGATGTGCAGTGTTAGTTCACACTAGCTATTATTATTATTGAAGGATATTATCTTAGAGAAAATAGTGTTTATGACAAGAAATAAAGGCAAGTTCTGTGTGTCATTTATGTTAATACTTAGAAACTTTAATAAGATGAAAGAGGTTAAACACATTGCAATAGGTAGCTTTATTTTAAATAGAATATATGCTTATAAATTAATATTACTATATATGTTAACATCAACAAGCTAAAGACAGGAAAAAACACACTTAGTTAACTTCTAAATTTTTCAACTCACACAACAATTATCCTAAGAATAAAGCCACCACAAATAGTAAACTGCAGCTATATTAGCCTTCTTTCAATTTCTCCAAGACGCCCTATGAGTTCCCAACTTAGGATCTCTTTTGGTGTTTCCTTGGCTGGAAGACTCTCTCTAAGAGAGAACTTCCTGACTATTAATCTTGATTCTCTCTCTCCATCCCCATCTCTACATATTCAGTAACTCTGTATCATATACACCACTTTAATCTTTTGGAATAATCATCACTATTTGAAATCTTGTCTATATGTTTGTTTCTTTGATTATTGAACATTTCCTTCCAAGAAGAATATCAGAGTATAAGCACCTTGAGAACAAAGACTTCCCTTTCCTGCCAAGTTTGGACTGCAGTGTCTCCACTTGGATCTGGCACACAGTAGACACTTGATAACTATCTCTTTAATAAGCAAATAAATAAGACATGGTCCCTGTTATCATGAATCTCACAATACCGAAATGATAATAACTCCTACATATACTTAAAATAATTTAAAATGCTATTCTCTGTAAATGTGGATGCTGGCTTTGATCCAAAATTAGCAGCAGTTAAACCTTTATTGTATTGTACTTTTAGATTTGCAATGATATTTCTGCTATATAGGTTTTAGCATGTAAGAATTAGGTGAGGCCAGGAATTACCATCAATGGCTATGAACAGTTCAACTTGCATAGGTTTTGCTGAGTGTAAATCCATAATTCTGAATACAGAAGCTCTGTGTTTAATTTTATACACCCTTCTTAGCTACAAGTGAACTTTGTAGTAATGTTAGATCACTATTTTATCACTTAAGTAGTGAGTGAAATAAAATCAGTCTTAAATTGAATACGGCGAATATACATTTTTATGTGTTCTTACTATATATTAAGCAATACCACTGTATATTAAATTAATTTTGGATAACAATAGGATTTCTAAAAGTTATAATCAAATTATTTAATTTGCCATATGTTTAAACCTAATGCTTTCTCCAAGTTATCAGTGGGAGAGAAGTGTTTGTTAGGAATGGAGAAAGGGATTTATTGGGGAAAAAAAGAGTCATAATCTGGTATTGCTACTATCCTATATACTAGGTATATCGTTCCCAACTTTATACCTGGGAAATACTCAACATAAAGTCAAAGGATATATAGCATTTATTTTTAGTTTTGTATGTGAAAGGAAAAAAATGTCGTATCAGAAGTCCAATTCTTAGTGCTGCTGTTTTCTCAACAAAGTATTTCATTTTTTGAAAGCAATGTTCAATTGTATCAGGCTTGTATATATAATAATCAACTTTGAAAACAGAAGCTACAGAGGTGAGGTGGTATAAAAATGGTCTTTCTACAAATTTTCTTTGATTGAAATTAAAGATGTTAAAACAAGCTTAATTTTAATACCCATAGCATGGCACATACTGAGCATTAATAACTGCCTGTGGAATTAACAAATGGTATTTTTAGTGTTTTAATGTTCATTTTTAATTTTCATATTTATTGTTGATATTGAAATCTAAATCACCCCTCTTCTTGCTCCTTCAAAAATTTCTTTGGATTGATGGTTCTATCTTTCCTTTTGGGCTCTTTATCTTCTGCTCTTGTTTTCTTTATTAGTTATCTGCAAAGAAATATGGTGCCGTCACCTCAGTTTCCAAACATTTGCTGAACACCACTTCTATTCAGATGAAGGTTTCATATAAGATTCTAGGAAGAGTATAGAAATGAATGAAATGCTACGAAGGACATACACATTGCTATGGAAATAATGTGAACAGATGAAAAAATAATTTACCTAAGAAGTAACATTTGGGATATGTTTCCTCAAGAGTTTCTTCAAGTATGTTTCTTCAAGGGAAGAATTTTGATAGGCAGAAAGGATTGAGATAATGGCAGAATGGCAGATCAGCTAAATCATGGAATACAGATAGAAAAATTCAAGATGAAATCAGGAATTTTTGAGAAAGTGATGCAGGGAGGTGATGTGGAACACAAGGCTGACTGTTAAATTTGGGAAATATAATGGATAAGAATGAAGACTTTTTTTAAAACAATGGCCATTGAAATTTTTGAGCTGGGAAATGGCAGGATTAAATATTTTCTTGATATTGTCTTCTTTTCCTTCTCTTGTAAATCAGTCTCCTCTAAATTGCCTCATCTTAATGTTTCTTGCATCTTAGGCAGCCTGTGCATATTTTGAATCCTTTCATTTTTCTCTGTTACACACCAGTTTCCTAACATCTTAACTGGATTTGCAAAAATGCCTCATATAGCTGTTCTCTCTTACTTCCAATCCTTTCTCTACATCACTACCAGTAATCTTTGTAAAATGCAAACTTTCCGTGTCACTCTTCTGCTTTGAAAATTTCCATTAGTTTCCCAATTCCCTCAAGACTCTTGAGCATGATTTATGAGCCCTCACGTCTAATTCTTTATCCTCTCCAGCATCTCCTCTGTATAGATCGCTGTCACTCACTCTAAGTTTTTACCTACACTTTTCTGTCTGAAATTCCTTTCCCTCACCCCACTCATCTTTAGACCTCAGTCCTCCAGGAAGCACTTCTGACCCTCTTCTGGGCCCCCAGAACCCTCTGTTTATTGTGTTGAATTATAACAGAATATTTACATGGTTATGTCACCTACACAAAGCTCTATACCTGTGAGCCTAGGCCATGAATATCTTGCTCATTCTTATATTTCCAGGACTCAGGACATTGCCCACAAATAGTAGGTATTAAACATACATGCACGAGCTAAATTCATACAGAAAAGAATAAATGATGGGTGAACTAAATGAATGAAAAATGAACAAAAGATGAGGAAGATAAGCTTTTCTAAGTTGTGTTACTCAAATTAAAAGTTTTAACCCTTGTAAATTAATGAACAAATTACAAAAACAATAATCATAAAAACTACTATTTATTGAGCCACAAACATGCGCCAAATCAAAGTGTGTAATATTTTATCCAGCACTTAGCATAGTGCTTGGCATCAATCTCTATATATATCTTGATTGACTGAATGTTAAACTCATAACATTCCAGAAATACAGTTACCATTATGTTTTCCCTTTTTACACACAAGGAAACTGATATTCAATGAAGATAAGTAATTTCCATAACATTGCACAATAGCACTTTTTGATTTGAAACACTGTGAGTTTTCAATTATGTCAAAGTTTTCTAACATTTTTAAATATTATAACCCTTTTTTCTCTCCCACGATAAAGCTTATATATAACTTCAATATGAGAGTCTCTTGAAAATAGACCTATTCTGGGATGAGACAATCCATTCCCCCTCCTCCTTGCACACACAAGTTGGTCCCTGAGTAATCTCCAGGGATGCCTGGAGGGCATGTAGTATTTCACTGGCTCAGGGTTGGGGTCTCTGGAGGTTAATGGCAGGGTAAAGTTGGGGCTCTTCATCTAGACAGTTACTAAATTAGGACTGTGAAGAAGTAGATTATAGTTCCAAGCCGAGTTGACTTTCTTCCTACTTTAAGCAGTGCATTCTACATTATCCTGTGGTCAAGAGAAAAGGCTTTAGGGGCTGCCCCGTGGCGCAGCAGTTTAGTCCGCGCTTGGCAGCCTGGGGTTCGCAGGTTCGGATCCCGAGAGCCAGACGATGCACTGCTGGTCAGCCACGTTGTGGCGGCGTCCCATATAAAGTGGAGGAAGATGGGCATGGATGTTAGCCCAGGGCCAGTCTTCCTCAGCAAAAAGAGGAGGATTGGCAACAGATGTTAGCTCAGGGCTGGTCTTCCTCACAAAAAAAAAAAAAAAAAAAAGAAGAGAAAAGGCTTTAGAAACTGATAGATCTAAATTCATGACTTATCTTTGACACCCCAAAAAAGTAGAGCTTACTTAAGATGATGTCTTTATGCAGGTTTTTATTTTGGGAAAAGGCCTCAAAAACAGGAATGAGGGACTGAAAGAGGAAATGAGGGCAAGTCAATCAAAGTGTACATTATTGCTGCAGGCAATTGGGTATTGATTTGCCTGGGGTCTCTCTAGAGGATAGGTAGCATGCTAGGTAGCACATATTTTGAATCATTTTTGTCTGCACTTTATTCATGGCAGTAATTTTTGTTTCACATTCTCTGGAAAAGAACACCATTTTTAAACTTCTTTATAGAATCCTAGGCCATAGCATTTAATCAAAATTCAATTAATACTTGATTCAAAATTAATTAAATAATAAGTGATGTCCTCCTCGGATTTCTAAGGAGAAAGAAAAAAAGAGGGACAGAGAAACTAAAATGAAACACCTGGATTTTAGTTCTTTTCTTGCTGGGCTTCACAGTCTACCTGAACTCAGCCTTTCACAGGAATTAAATTTAGTGAAAATTCAATAGCAAAAGTAGCTCTAAGTCTGGCATTTCCCACATGCGGACACTGTGAATAACCATGTCCACTCACAGAATGATTTGTGCCCACATGTTCCATTACTACATGTGGGAGTCGATTCCATTTTTCTTGACCAGAGGAAGCTACCTGTGAAATAGAATAGAAGGCTTAGACTGGGGAAATTATCTTTTTCCCATTTCTCCACCTGGCAAAAAAGCAGGAAGTAGCAATTCTGTGTAATGTATTGTAAACTGTTAAGATTGACCTTTGGAAAACCATGCTTCAAATGAGCATTTGCAGATTTCTGTTAAAACCAAAGGGATGAATTATATCCTCTACCACACATAATGGACCAAGCAGTTGGTGTGAGGATTTAAGACAATCTTCCAGTGAATATAACGTTTTGGCCAATTTGAAAGGGATTTAGAAAAGCACCAAGTATATCTTTGGAGATCTTAATTGAATGAAGAATTACGAAGGGAATGGGAGAGCGAGAGTTGTATCTTCATGCAATCCTTCTTCTTGGAGGACAGACCCAGATAATGAGGCACAAATCCTAGACTTAGAGCTTGGCCCTGCCTCACCCTCTTCTTGGATAAGACTCAGATCCCTTCCCTGTGAGCCATCCCATGTGTGTCCTTATCATACAACATCAGGATTCTCTAGCACTAAAGGCTCCTTAACAGACTATCTGATTCAGGGATTCCAAATTTGAATGCCTTTAGGGGCCAAACAGATAAAATAAATGAGTAAAGAGATTAAGCATAAATTAATAAAGATGAATAAATGAAATGAATAAAGCATATGGCCATTCAGGATCCTGGTATCTTTAAATCAAATTTTCTTCCTGGACTAGTAGTTTGAGTTCTATGATTCTAATGCTTTTCTGTAGTAATAAGAAAATAAAGTATGAAAACTCTATGAATAGCAGTGGAGAATTGGCTGATATACCACCAGAAGGTGAGAGGATGGCGCAAAGTGGTCAGGGTTCCACTCTGCTGTACACAGGGCTGCTAGGGGGCAGAATTGATTTGAAGACACTAACAACAGGGATGTAGATGGTTAGCAGTCAGGTTCACTTAACAAATAGCCATGGCTTTCTATTGTTCCTCACAGTGCGGTCTATTAAAAATTACAAATTATTGCCTACAATGAAACTGTGGGATTTATCATAAATAGTTGAAACTCTAAATAATGAATCTATGGCTTTTAGCAACTACTATACATTCATAGTTTGAACATGAAGTAACTTACTAAGTAGTTGTTGTAGATGGGAATTAAAAAGAGCAATGTTTAATCAGAAACAGAATGAAGGGTCTTGATATTTAGCTTGAATGGCAAAACATTTTCTTCATTTCTCTATGTTCACATCAGAATTTGCTTGTAGGGCTACATTTCCCAGATGCTGAATAGCCATAATTGTGCAATGACTTCTTCTTCGGGTTTTGATTTAAACCAGTGGTTCTCAAAACTTTAGGTCTCAGGAGCCGGCCTGGTGGCATAGTGGTTAAGTTTGCACACTCCACTTTGGCGCCCACAATTCGTGGGTTTGGATCCCGGGCATGGACCTATGCACAGCTCACCAAGCCATGCTGTGGCAGCATCCCATATACAAAATAGAGGAAGATTGGCACAGATGTTAGCTCAGGGACAGTCTCCCTCGAGCAAAAAGAGGAAGATTGGCAACAGATGTTACCTCAGGGCCAATCTTTCTCACCAAATTAAAAAAAAAAGATCTTTTTGATCTCAATATACCTTTACAAATTTAAAATCATTGAGATCATCGAGGATCCCAAAGACCTTCTGTTTACATGGTTTATATTTATTGATATTTACCACATTATAATTTAAAACCTATAAATGTATAAAATAATTTTAAATCATTAAAAATAATAATTACATGTTTATATAACAATATATTTTATGAAAAATAACTTTATATTTCAAAAAATAAATATAATATGATGAGTGGCATTGGTTCATGTTTTTGCAAATTTCTTTAGTATGTAGCTTCATATAAGACAGCTGAATTCTCATATCTGCTTCCGTATTTAATTTTTTGCAGTATCGCATGTCATGTGGCCCCTGGAAAACTTCCACTGTACACTCATGAGAGAATGAGAGTGAAAAAGGCAAATATGTTCTTAGTATTATTATGAAATAGTTTTGGAATTCATGGACCCCCTGATAGGATCTTGGGAACCTCTAGGAATCCCTAGACTTCACTCAGAAATGTTTTTGGAAATCAATAGTCTATCTTAGCCATTCTATTTTACCCATATAAGCGGGTTTAATTGCTCTTTAATAGGTTGCCGTATTCCATATCTGGCATCTAAAATGCAGTGTAAGCAATTCATGACACACAAAAGGGGGTAACTAGAGGTGTCTGAAATTTGAATTATGTGGGGTTGTGTCAGAAAGAAGTATTAATAAGGCAAATTTGGTCTCATTTTAAATGATTATGGGATGTGGGAAGTATCATAGGGACTGGAAAGGATAGATTTTGGAAACTTAAAGATGTGTCTAGACCTAGAGAAACTAAGATTTTTGTAAGAAGATTTTTGTTTTTTATTTTAGATTTTGTTTTTGTTTTTTGTAAGGCTTTGAATGATGTAGTCAATCCTGTGTGTCAATCAGCACAATCAAAGCACTGTCCTAAGGTTCTTGAAAGAAAAAGGTACTCTATGTAGTTAATTTAAGGACTTGGAAAACTGAGGAGGGTGCTAGAAACTGTAAAAGTTATATATAAATTGCACATTGGACGTTGGCCAGAATTGCTGACTGAAGTTGGACACAAGTATACATTCATGAATATTTTGTAGTCTTTTTTCTCCAATGGTTATAAGGGTGTATGCTGACATAGTACTGCCTGCTGGCATTATTACCGTAAAAAGAAATACAGTATCAAAGTAGTAATATATTTGACCTCCTTGTTTAATATTCAAAGTGATGGTCAAGAAGGTTATAAGCAAACATCAGCTTTCTTTCACACCTATTAGCTCATTCTGCAAATTAATAACATCATCTTGGGAGCATTCAAGACCCTGGATAATGAATGTTAACAGCAGTTCCTGTTGGCTGCATCTGAGGATGCATTTATTTTTCTCATTATCTTACACACAATCTTTTAGCTATTGTCTGCCACCGCTGCTCACTCAGGAAGCCACAGAAAGTGCTAAAGATGTCAAGAAGCAATAAGGCTCATTTATTTTTATGGCCTTCATCAGCATTTTTTTTTCTTTTCTCTCTCTCACTTTTTTTTTTTTTTTAACTTAGAGGCCTATAATAGAATCTGCTGATTAGAATCAGAACCGTATCTAAGTATAGATATGAGAGATCTTTTCTGAAGGTGATGGGCTATGGAAGGGCACTTTACCCATATGATACCTCTGGCAGATACTGAATCTAAAGTCAATTAATGGGTATTTCTTCTTTCCTTGCTGGCTGTGTTCTAGATATTTCACAATTGATTAAAACTGAAAGCAAGTATATAATAGACTTGGATGAATGAAAAATATTAAGTGGATTAAAATATCACCAGCAGGAATATTCAGGAAAATATTATATGCAAATGACTAGAAAGCAAAATATACTATAACCCTTTAGCTATTAAAAGATGATCCTTAATTTCTTTTCAGGTATCATTAGAAAAATAACATGAAAGCAAATGATCACCATAAGGAAAAATGCAATGAGATAAAATATAATCTCATATTGGAATGGGAACCTCTCTGAGTTTGTCTGTGGCCATGCCTGGACATGTCAGCTATAGGGCTGGAATGGACTTCTAGTTCAAAGAACCTCTTTCCTGTAATAACAGAACATGCAACCAAGGACACACACCAGAAGTCATTTTCTGAAAGAGAAACAAATCCAGATGTGGACAAAAGTCAGAACTTGATTGTCAGTCCAAGGAGCTAAAGGGACAGTGAGAAGTAAGACACTAACTTCAGAATGATAAAGGGATCATAAAAGCAAATCATTTGAATTATCAATGTAGGTGGAAAAATGAGAAACCTCGGAGGTGTGGGGGATTGGAATTGGCCACCTCAAGATGTGTCTCTTTTCCTTGATTATTTTCACTGAAGGAGGCTTTGACCTTTCCCTCCCCCACTAACTGTCTGAGGGATTTGGGATGGAAGGCCTGTTCCTGGGACAGGTCATCACTGTGGATAACTCTTGGTATTGATAGACTGGGAGGGTCTTTACTGGGCCCATTCTTATCAAAGTTCAGTTTACCAAACATTTACATTTGTAAGGGAAATCTCCATTTGTAACGATATCTCCCTCTCTGTACCAGGAAGAATGGGGATGACTTTATCTCTAGAAACTCATCAGCGCAGAAGGTGAAGACTTAAATCTGCATACTCTTATTTACTGTGCTTTTCTTATAACCCCCCATAGCTGACACCAATATCCTCCTTTGTCTATTTAAAAGGAGCATCTCTGCCATTTTGTCGAGAGACACTCAGTTTCCCTGGTCTCTCCCATGTATGCATGTTATAAAGGTGCGTTTGATTTTTCTCCTGCTATTCGGCCTCATGTCAATTTAATTTGTAGCCCAGCCAGAAAGGACCCAGACTGCGTAGAGAATACTCTTTCTCCCCTTCAGAGATTTAGGATTGGCAATCTCTCAGGAAAGGATGATGGTGAAGCCAGCTTTGAAGTACTTATATAGCACTTTATTTAAAATTTGGAAAATGTTAACTGTTCATATCAAAGGAAATAGGTGCTGGTGAATATTATTAACACCAATTACCTTCAGTTTCTTTTCACTATCATTTTCTATCCTAAGTCTGGATTAACTCAGAAACTGACTAGGCATAATGCTTGTGGTTTGGGGATATTAGATATTTCCGATGGAGATGGAGAAGAGGAAAGGTGCTGTGGAGAGGAAAGGCAGGTGTTACTGAGAAAGATAAGAACTGACCAGAAGAGAGTACCAATGGCTTCTGTCAAAAATGCAGACCACCCGCTTTGTTGGCGACATTTTCAAAATTCAATCTATACCACTGCTATCCTCCCGCTTCTCTGTTGTGATCTGGCTACTCGACCCTTGCTGTGGTTAGCTGGTTTTTATCCATTATCAAGTTATTCTAGGCTGTCTTTAATAGTTATGGTCACCTAAGTCTGACTTTATTGCAGTGTGATCCCTTGTGTTCTGAATTATGCTGTCCCTAATCTAAGAGTCAGGTGCCAGGGATGGGAAACACAGAGTAGTGAGTCAGGAATGTGAGGATCTCAGCAGAGTTTACAGATTTCCAAAAGCAAAGGGAAAATCTTAAAGCTGAAGCCTTCAAAGAGCTATCTTTATAAAAACCTACTCCACATAAAAAATTCTAAAAAGTCCTGGAAGAATTACAGTAGCTTTTACAATAGAAGAGTTTCCATTCTAGTTCATGCTTAGACCCTTTCTCTGGTTCAGTCAAATGTACTTGCAGATTGCAACTCTAACATCTTTATCGTTGATAGGCAAACACAGAGGGTCAAGATAAAGACAATGGGAAAGAGATGCCTTCAAAACGAAATTAATTATACGACTCTTCAAACAGACTTTGCTTCTTAAGACCTCAGTGAATATCGTAAAGAGGTACATTAGGGAAGAGTCACTATCTGATAATCTATCTTCAAAGTAAGTTTATAGTCCTCAATGAGCTTTAAAATCCATAAGAGTTCAGAATTTTTATACTATTTTTTAATAAGATAGTAGAATAGTGAATGTTAAGAACATTTTTATGGTTTAAGAAGCATATTGCTTGGGTTATAGTCAAATATTTAGTGTAGTAGGTAATAAAATAAACAGTAAAAAACAACTAAGAAGTATTAGCATCCTACTATGTATCAGTCACTACCACGATTGATGGTGAAGGGGAGAAAGAGCATTCTCTACCCACTCTGGGTCCCTTCTGGCTGGGCTACAAATTAAATTGACATGAGGCCGAATAGCAGGAGAAAATCAAACAAACCTTTATAACATGTATATGTGGGAGAGACCCAGGGAAACTATCTCTCGACAAAATGGCAGAGGTTCTCCTCTTAAATAGGCAAATGAGGATATTGGGGGTTGAGTCAGCTATGGGAGATTACCAGAAAGGCACAGTAAGGTTATTATGCAGATTTAAGGCCTCACCTTCCACACTGACAAGTTTCTAGAGATGAGGTCATCTGCTCCTCTTCCCAGTGCAGAGAAGGAGATACCTTTACAAATAGAGATTTCCCTCACAAATGTAAACGTCTGGTAAACAGAACTTTGATAAGAATGGGCATAGCAAAGACCTTCTCAGTCTATTGATACCCGGAGTTATCCAAGGTGATGGCCCATCCCAGGGACAGGCCTTCCATCCCAAATCCCTTTAGACAGTTGCGGGGGGGAGGGGGGTCAAATCCTCCTTCAGAGAAAATACACATTTTGAGGTGGCCAGTTCTGATCCCCCCCAATGGTAAACTATGAAAAGTTGTTGTAGTTTTACATAATGCACAACTGGCCTATGAGGGAAGCATTGTCATTAAAAATAAAAATACAAGCAGTGACATTGAAAACCTGAAAATTTAAATGGAGGTAAGGACATATTTGGAAAATGTGGAGCAATATTTGATATGACTGTAATTGAGGACATAACAAACTTTATGAGAGAATTAAGTTGAGACTTCCTGTAAGCAGTAGCATAGAGACATTTATTTATTCAACAAACATTTATTGAGTGCCTTTTGTGTACCTGATGCTGTCCTTAGTTGTGGAGATAAACCAAGGATCTTGACAGACAATGTCCTTGATGCTATGCCTTGTAAAGGAGTTTCCATCTCCAAACTGTTTTGTAAAAAGGCAATTCGGAGTGAGGCACAGAGTGCACAAGTTTGAAAAAAGGATAGCATGGAATAAGAGTAGATAATTAGTGGATTTTAAAAGCCGTGATGTAGTGAAGGCAATCGAGCTCCTTCAGGGGTCTGTTTGAACAGAATGTCCCTATCATTTCTGCATTTCGTGAGCAAACCCTGCTGTCTACGTGGAAGTTGCCCTGGAATTCCTCATTAGCATTCATATCAAATTAGAAGTAATAAAGCCTCTTAATACTCCTACCCTAATATGTTATACATAACTGATCTGCAAGCTGCTTATCATCTCAGTGCTTGAAATTAATCATTTTCTTGTACTTGGTCATGTTATCGAGGGCCTAGAAACATGACTCTACAAAGTCATATAAAATATTCTGAATCAATGTCTAACATGATGAAGTACAATAAAAATACTACTAGACAAACAAAAGTTCTAGTCAAGACTTTGATGCCAGCTATCTTCATAGACTTGGTCAGGTCATTAACCATTGCATCTCTTGGATACAAAAATGAGGCTAGTATTACCTATTTGCCCTCTTTCCTGGGTTAGTATAGATTTCAATGAGTCTTTGACAAGTAACCAGAACAAAACAAACAAAAAGTCATTTGGCAGTGTGCCATAATCTTCATTGTTACATGACTAACAACTCCTTGAAGTGTAAAAAGTGCAATATTATAAACAACCTCTAATTTGTCCCTCCCCCATGATACAAGATGACATCCATTCTATTATTCTAGAACACAGCATACTGTGTTCATTTCAGGTTCTACTTAATGGTGGTTGTGAAGGTGAGGTCAGCGGGTGATAGACAGTAAGTCACTTCCTGAGGTAGGTTGATAATACAGGCTGCTATTATCAAATATGACAGTGTATGGCTCTACAGAGATAAGCTATGTCATCTGAAAAATGTTAATGACCCCAGTTGGACAGAGAGGCCTCAGAAGACTTTTATAAAGCAAGTCTTCAGTATAAGAAAGATAGCCTTAATAACTTAGAGGAAAGAAGAAAAGGTACGGAAACCAAAGAAAGAATTTTAGGGATGGAAGGAACTGTGGATCCTTCCTTGTCCAATTTCAACATTAAACTTGGGAAAACAGTTGTTCCAGAGGAGTTGAGCCACTTACACAAGGTCATCCACCTAGGCGTTATCTGAATTGGAACCAGGATTCATTTCTCCTAATACTTCATCCACTGCCCTTGCCATTTCCCCCAGTTTTCATGTTTTTGTGACTGTGATTATTGAAAGAAAATTTGTGTCTAATTTTTCTTTCTGCTCATATTTAAAACCTTATTATATTTGTGTCAATTTCCCTTCCCCTCACCGTTTGCAATCTGCACACTTTGTAATTCTGTAAATTTAGTGTCATTTGCCAGTGCCATTAATATGCCATTTACTCCACCATTCCAGATCTTTAATAAAAATGTTAAATAAGACCAGACCTAGCAGTTGTTACTTTTTGTTTATAAGCCTTTCCTCAATTCTAATCTGACTGATTTTCTTGTCGTCTAAGCTCATTTAAAATAAATTTGCAAGTAAAATATCATCAGACATAGTATCAGATGTTTTGCTAATGCCTAAATATATCACATTTTCCCTTCTATCCATTAATTTTGAGAATTTATCAAAAGGAGGAACTCAGCTTGTCTGCCATGAATTTTCATTTATAAACTCCTGCTGCTCTAGGTCTGTAAGCTTCTTTCTTTAGTTGTTCTGAATTGTTCAACTAGTTTATAAAATAATTCCACCCATTTTTTTAATATGTAGAATTTCCCTCTACACATCACTGACAAAAAATTGGGAGTAGGGGTGGTAGCAGCACCACACTGGTATGTGAAATTCCTAAATAAAACACCAGACATCAAAAGCCTTGGTCTCCTTAATCAAATATAGTGTAGATTCTTGGTGGAACTCTATTTTTTTAGTTCAAGCTATTGAATCCATTATTATGGATTATGAGGGATTGCGGACTAGGAAAATATTTATAAATCACATCACCTGTCAATTGTGTATCATATTACGTCTTCCAGCCTGCATTCTCTCTGTTACCACTTCTTCCTGGGTTTAGATCCTTACCATCTCTTAATTGGATTTTTCTAACAATTTCTAATCCATCTCTTTTACCATGTCTATACCCTCTGATCACACCTCCTTGGCATCACCATCTGTATTACGAAAAAATATTGGTCATTTATGTTCCATTAATTATTTCTCATTTTCCATAGTGTGAAGTTTGAACTTCCTAACAGGGCACACAAGGCCCTTTACAATATGCGCCCAAGCTCTCTCTCCCTGAACACCAAACTCATTCTTTTCCAAACTTACTCTCTATCACTCGATACCTTTACATGGACCCAGAATGCCCTTTCCTTCCTTCTTCACTTGGTGAACTACACTTCATCCTCCATGACCCTGCGCTTTGGCATCTAGGTCAAGTCTTTCTCAACCCCTCAGGCAGTCGGGAATGTCTCCTTTCGATGCCACAAGTATGTTGATAATTTTGTTCTCACATACTCCTCTCCTTGTGTTGTAAGTTTTCCTCACAGAACTCTGGGCTCCTTTAGGACAGACGCTGATTCTTTTTTACCAAGCTTGCCCTGTTTACCAACATAGAGTGGGCATTAAACATTTCTTGAATTACTACGTGAATGCTCTAAAAACTTTTGGACATAGAATTAGATTGCATTTAGAAAACGGACACTTCCCCAGTACTGATGCTTTTTATTCTTGTAGTTCATTTTCACATTTGCCATCCCAAGATACACCACATTGCCTTCTCTATAAACAGTGCTACTTGCTTTGAATAGTGAAAAGATTCTTACATAGCTTATAAAATCAAGCCCCAAAACTTTTGTTAAAGAAATCCTGTATAATTTCTTTTTACCCTCTCTTCATCAGTGAAAGTGCTAGGATGCTTCACTCTTCTTAAATTTGAATTTAACGTTATAATTTCCCTAATGAACATCTAGCATAAATCCCAAAGCTATTAGCTTTCTCTGGTACATTAGTGATCATTACCAAGTTTCCAGAATATTTTATTCTCTTCTTGCTCTACACAGTCTCCCTTTGCTAGGATCTTAAATAGCTTTGTGTGACCTTGTTTCTCCGTCCAATCCTTTCTGGCTCTAATATCTTGCAGAAACTTAAGACCTTCAGCCTGCAGGATCAGCCTTACCTAGTGTGTAAGTTATTCCTGAGCATGCCCTGTCCCACTGGCCGTTGGTGTCTGAAATTGATTTTGCTGCTCGTGATTCAGTACCTGATGTGAACATTCCTGATCGCCCCACAACCACAAATCTACAACCTATGGTCATTTCAAGTTCATGGCATTTTCTTATCTGGAACTAGAGTCAAATCTCGAACCAATTTTCAGTTTTTTCTTCTTAGATGGTGTCCCCTACAAATCATATGTTGAAACCTAATATTCAATGTAATGGTATTAGGAGTGGGGCCTTTGGTAGGTGATTGGGTCATAAGGGTGGAGCCCTTGTGAATGGGATCAGTGCCCTTGTAAAAGAGACCCAAAGAGCTCCCTAGTCTCTTCCACTATGTGAGGGCACAGGGAAAAGAAAACTATTTGTGGACCAGGATGCAGGCCCTCACCAGACACCGAATCTGACAGTACCTTGATCTTTGACTTTGTGACTTCCAAAACTGTGAGAAATAAATTTCTATTGTTTATAAGTTATCTGGCTTATGCTATCCTGTTATAACAGCCCAAATTGACTAAGACAGGTGGGAAACCCAGTTTTTGTATTTGTACTCACCTGATGGGGTCTGACTCAAACAAAATAGATCCTCCCTGTCTACTACTCCTAATGTCTTACATTTGGGAGGGGTGTAGAATCCATAAGTTCTTTCATATATATTATTCCACTCAGTTCATACAACTAAGTGAGAAAGGCAGAATATCAAAAAGAAGCACCTAGTTGTTCAATTATTTTCTTTTTTTTATTATTATTATTTTTTGTGTGTGTGAGGAAGACCAGCCCTGAGCTAACATCCATTGCCAATCCTCCTCTTTTTGCTGAGGAAGACTGGCCCTGGGCTAACATCCGTGCCCATCTTTCTCTACTTTATATGGGACACCGCCACAGCACGGCTGACAGGCAGTGCATCGGCGAGCACCCGGAATCCGAACTCGCAAACCCCGGGCTGCCAAGCGTGGACTAAACCACTGCCCCACCGGACGGCCCCCAATTATTTTCTAACTGAGTGAGGAATTCTCTATAAACTCAGTGCATTGGTGGTGGGTCCCACAATTAATCTTACTGCCTAAATGTGATAACCTATGTACTCCAATTGCTCTACTCATATACCCAGGAGTCATTCTTGAATTCTCCCTTTCCCTATACATCCACCTATTTACTAGATCATTAATTCCATCTCTAAAATGTCCTTCATCTGTCCACCATTCTCCATTTTGATCCAAGCCACCACCATCTTTCCCTCAGTCTCTTCAAAATACAGCTCATCTCAGTCCTCTTTCATACGCTACCTTCTCTAATTTTTTCTGCACACGATAGCCAGACTATTTTTTCTGAAATATAAATCTGATTGTGCCTTATCCTCTTTAAAACCATTCATTGGGTGTCATTGTCCTTGGGATCAAACACAAACTCCTTAACTAGGTAATGTAGAGTTTTCTCCCAATTTTACTTCTTCAACATATCTTGAAAGAACTTTCTATTTTCTTTCTTTCAATCCTATTCTAGGCATTACAAAAATTCCTTCAGTCCCTCAGTTGTGCCTGATTTCTCTCATCTCTGAGTCTTTGTACATTTTTTTTTTTTTCCTTTATCTGAAACATGCCTCTCTACCTTTGTCCCTTTCTGGATAAGTACCTACTTCTTGCTTTTCAGATCTCATCTTAGAGAGTCTTCTTCCTATGAAGTCTACTCTGACCTCCTGGGTTAGGTTTGCTCACCACAGCAGTCTGCAGTGTCTCATATTTCATTGTTTTCATCTTTTAATGGTTTATTCCCACTAGATTATATGTTCTGGGAAGACAAAGACTTTCTTTGTCTTATTCACCATTTGCTACCCAGTGTCTAACACGTAATTGGTACTCCCTAAATACCGGCTGTTATTGACAAACTTCTGTCTTCATCTCCTTGGATCTCAGGCTCTTACCTGGCTCATGGCTACCTGTCTACTCTGACTCTCCAAGTCTGTCCCATCATCTCTGCTCCAGCACCAAACTAAAGGAAGCATAGCCGTTCTCTTTCCTGTCCTATAAAAGGGGAGAGGAATTTGGACAAAATGTTCATAAAATGCCTTTAGCACTTTACCCTCACAATAACGATAAGCCAATTTCGGGCTAGCTGTGACTCATTCTGCAATTTTGGTTATCTGTCTTTATCTAAACTCTATAGAAAGAGCTATAAATTACCCTGTCAAATCTGAATGCAAAAATTCTCACTCTGTCTCTATATGTATACATTGTACCCTTTGTTTAAGTAGTATTTTTTTCCTAACCTTCTAAGAGAAAAAAGTAAAAGACATTTCAGAATTCTATTTTTATTTTCCGTGGGTACTCTTCTCTCTTTGTTTCATTGTTATCACCAAATCTGCTATCAAATAGAATATTAAGGTGGGTTAGTGATTTGATAAATCACTAGTCAAAACCCATGGCCAAAGATAACCACTAGTCCAACATTTGCTTAAGTGAATATGAAGTGATTTTAGGTTATCCACTGAATTACAATTAAAGTGCCATTTAACCACATTGCATAGTTCTTAAAAGAGAATAAGGTATTTGAATGTGAGGTAAAAATGAGATTACTCAACTGACACTTAATTCTCAGAAATTTTGCCTTAACTCCCTTAATAGTAGTCCCATGCTTGCTGATTCTGACTCAGTCCCTTTGAGATGAAGTTTCAGCTACTTCTTTTACTTCCATAGATCCATTTTCTTAAAAATTCACTATGAGTTTAACATTGGAAATTTCATTAGCTGTCATTTGTGAGAACCACCTCCATTTTTTTTGTTCACCTTGGAGTAGAAATCTGGGAAATCATTTTTAAAATAATGGATCCACTTGGGCGGGCTTTTTAATTGTGTTCTATTCCTGTGGCTGTGGCCTAGCTGAACAGAAATCCTTCAAGAGCTATGGAATGCTCTTCTTGTAGTACCGCCGATAGTAGAGTTATGCTTAGAAGAGCTAATGCTTAGAAGTATTCCACAGAGTACCTAATTGAACCCTCTTAACAGCCTTGTGAAGGTTGTCAACCTTTAACTCAGTGGTTCTCAACCTTGCTACACTTGGGAATCACATGGGGAAATTTAAAAATACAAATGCCAATGCCCTAATTCCAGGGATTATGATTTAATTGGTTTCAGGTAAGGCACCCGGATTTTTAAAAGCTCCCCGAGAGATTCTAATGAAAACTCATTGTGGAGAAACGTTCCTTTATTAACTTAGAGCTGGAGTCAGTGATGCCTGCTAAGTGCAGGCTTAGTCCCATCCCTCCAGTGACTGAATCAAGCACAACCAGGGCAGGGAATAAATTAAAGGTCATAGCCCAACAATTGATACAGGCTAGAAGTAGCTTTGTTGCTGCTATGGTCTAAATGTTTATATCCCCCCAAAATGTATATGTTGTAGTCTAACCCCAAAAGTTATGATATTAGGTGGTGGGGGCTTTGGGATTAGGAACGAATGAATGAATGAAAAGTAGACTTAATAGACCAGTTTATAAAATTCCTCAGGTATCTCAGTTGTAGCCTCTTTTAGCTCTATCCTTATAGTGTCTGTGTCTACATTTTAATCTCTCTCTCCAAACTCCCATCCACTTTCCATCCATCCACACATCTTTTACTTTCTTATCCATGGATCAGATGTAGCTTGATGTACTAAGAAAAACAAATATATATATATATATATATATATATATATATATATATAACTAGTTTTATATACGAAAATATAACTATATATACATATAAAACTAGTTTTTCAGAAGCACCTCTATATTCCGCTGCAAGCCAAAACCCATGGCCAAAGATAACCATTCTTCCAACATTTGCTTAACCATATATTAGTTTTGCCTGTATTTGCATATTATGAAAATTAAATCATACTGAATACATTATTTTAAATTTACTTCATTATTCAAGATTATGTTTGTGAAAATTCATTCTTCTTATTGAATTTAAAATACTTTGTTCATTCATTTTTATTGCTTGCATTCAAGTAACATAAATCTACTACAACTTATCCATTCCACTACTGAGGGGCATTGGGTTGCTTCAGTATTTGGCTATTAGGAATAATCCCTCTATGATCATAGTTGTACATGCTTTTAGCATCTGTATACATTTCATTTGGATATAGAGACATACCTAGGAGTGAAATCGTTGGTCAGAGAATATGCATAGATGCAATTTTAATAAATAGTGCCAAACAATTTCCAAATTGACTACACCATATTACACTCTATGAGGAAAGTGAAAGAGTCACAGCTATTCTACATTTTTATCACCACTTGGCAATGTCAACTATAAATATTTTAAAATTATTGTTTTAACTTTATTATATTTTATATTATATAGATATTGAATATTCATAGTAAACACATTTTATTTTATTAAATATCTACAAATATAAATTTTATTTTATTAAATATTTATAAATGTTAGATATGTAAAAACAAATATAATATGTAATTATTATATTTTAAAATATAATATTTAACATATAATTCTTAAATACCCTGGTAGGTATTAGTATCTCATTTTTGTTTAATTTGTAGTTGCCTTGTGACAAATAAGGGACTGTTTCATATATTTGTGATCATTTGGAAGTCCTCTTCTGTGAAATGCCTGCTCAAGTCATGAGACCATTTTTAATTGGATTATCTCCCTTTTTCTTAATGATATGTAGTTCATATATATTCTAGACATGAATTTTTTGTTAGGTAAACACAGTAAAATTATATTCTCTTAGTCTGTGGCTTGTTCTTTTACTCTTTTAAAAATGTTTTTTGATGAATATAACTTTACTGAGCCCAGTTTCAATTTACCCTGTTTTTTCCAGGGTATTTGATATTTTTCATATGGTTTGAAATGGTATTTAAAAATTTTTCATTTCCTAATGAAATGTTGCTGATAAATAGAAATGTAATTTTATGCGGCAGCCTCTCTAAATTTACATTTTAATTGTACGTTTATTTATAGATACTTCACAATTTTCAAGGTATACTGTTGTCTGAATATAATATTCTTATTTCTTTCTTTCCAATCCTAATATGTTTTACTTATTTACTTATTTATTTAACTGCCTTATTGCACTAGTGATGCAGTTCAATATTAGAAAGAAATAGTGATAGCGGGGTTCTGTGTCTTGTTCTTTCTCTCAGGGGAAAGAACTATTTCACTGTTAAGTAGAATGTTGGCTTTAGATGTACATTATTAGAGGACAGTCGTTTTCTTTTACTCTTACTTGGCTGCCAGTTTTTACCTTGAATGTGTGTTGAATTTTATCAAGTACTTTTCCTGTGTCTTTGAAAAGGATATGATTCTTATCTTTTACTCTGTTAAAGATGTGAATTGTGTTAATTGATTTTCAATTATGAATCTTCACCTTGAATTCCTAGAATAAACTCATTTGGTTGTAATGTGTTTATTTCACGCGTCATATATATTGGATTTGTTGATATTTTATTTAACATTTTTATATCCTTTGTCATGAGGGAGGATGGCCCATAAATTTCCTTACTTTAAAGTCTGGATATGGTATAGGTTTTGTGAGCTTCATGAAATGAACTGAGAAGTTGCTCTTTTTCTATTCTGTAGAAGATTTTGTGACATTTGTGTCATTTTTTGTTTAAATTTTAAAGTATTTCACCAATGAGGTTATCAGGATCTGAAATTTCCTTTATGAGAAAATTTTAAATTATGGAATAAATTTGTTTAATTGGTATAGGACTACTCAGATTTTCTATTTCATTTTTTATCAGTTTTGGTAAGTTGTATTTTTCTAGGAATTTTTCCATTTCATCTAAAATTTCAGATTTATTTACATAAAAGCATTAATAATATCATCTTATTTATAGTATACATTTAGGATCTGTAAAACTGTAATATTTTCTCATATCTGACACTGATAATTTGTGCTGTCCATTATCTTATTTTTACTTTCCTGTGGCTTACTAGAGGTTCAACTTTCGTTAATCTTGTTAAAGAATTAACTTTTGGATTTGTTAATATTACTCTTTTGCATATTTTGTTCTTATTTCATTTATTTCTCCCCTTATCTTTATTATTTCTCTCCTTTCTACTTTTATTTCCTCCTACTTATTTCAATTTACTGAGACAATTACTTAAGCCATTGTTTTTCAACTTTTCTCTTCTCTATCATATACATTTAAAGTTGTAAATTTCCTCTTTACCACCATTTTGTCTTTATCCCAGCAGGTTTGATATGTGGTATTTTCATTATGATTCACTTAAAGATTTTTTAAATTTTCATTATGATTTCTTTGGTCCATAATTAAGAAGAGAATTACTTAGTGTGCAGAGAGTTTGGGGTTTTCTGATTATGTTTTTGTTACGGATATTTAGATTAATTTTACTGCAGTAAGAGAAAACATTCTATATGATTTCATTTCTTTGACATTTCTTGCGACTTACATTATAGCCCATTTGTTAGTTATTTTGGGTAAATGTTTCATCTGAACTTTGAAACAAATATTTGGTCCACATTATTAGGTGCAATTTTAGATATATATGTAACCAAGGTCAAGTGTGTTAATCACGGTTTCCAAATTTTTCATATCTGTATTTTTTGTGTGTTCATTTTACTAATTACTGAGGGAAATATGTTAAAATCTCTCAGTGTGATTATTGACTCATCTATTTCTATTTTTAGTTTTATCAGTTTTAATTACATATTTTAATCCTCTGATATTGCGCACATACACATTTAGAATTTATTATACCTTTCCTTGTGGAATGACAGTTCTGTCAATTATAAATGTCTCTCTTTATCTTTGGTAGTACTTCTCACCTTAAAATCTCCTTACTCTGAAAATATGATAGCTAAAACAAGCTTTCACTGGGTAGGATTTTAATAGTCTATAACTTTCCCCCTTTCTTTTTTCTTTTCTGTTCTTATATTCAAGATGGTCTTTTGTAAGCAAAATGTACTAGGATTTTGTATTTTTAATCAATCTGACAATCCTGACCTTATTCTGGATTATTTAGTCCACTTTTTAGAATGTAGTTATAGTTATAGATGAGTTTAAATAAACCATCTCATTTTGTGCTTTCTATTTTCACCTTTTTTTTCTATTTCTATTCTTTATTGCCTTCTTACGAAAAATTCCCCCATTAAAGGTTGCTACTTACACAGTTAATTTTTGTTATCTTTGTGAGTGACTTAAAGGTTACAACATACATCCTTTCCCTATTACAAACTACTTTTATTTAGAACCCTTATCACTTCATGGATAAAGAAAGGAAATTAGGTCATTTTATTTCATTTGTTTCCTCAATCCTTTGTGTCTTTGTTGATGCAAATTTTAATTCTACTCATTTTTAAAACTAAGGCATACTTATCATTGTTTTGTATAGTCACTATTCATGTAGATTAACTCATAGGTTTATCATTTTTTCTTAATAACTCTCATTAGATTCTTTTTTTTCCTGAGGAAGTTTCACCAAGCACTAACATCTATGCCAGTCCTCCTCCACTTTGTGTGTGGGTCATTGATGCAGCATGGCTGATGAGTGGTGTAGGTCTGTGCCCAGGATCTGAACCCGTGAACCTGGGTTGCCAAAGCGGAGCACACCAAATTCAACCACCATGCCATGGGACTAGCCCCTCATTAGAATTTTTTAATGTTGCTTTATTGGCAATAAATTCTCTGTTTTTATTTGTCTGAAAATGTAATTATGAGGAAGTTTTCTTTGTTTGAGTATAAGATTATATCTTGGCACTTATTTTCTTTCTGCATTTCAAATATGACATCATATTTTCATATGATTCCATTGTTTCTATGGAGAAATGTTCTGTTGGGTTTGTTTATACTTCTTTGAGGAACGTCTTTAGTCCTCTGGATGCTTTCAAGATTTCTATATGTTTTTGTTTTTTAATGTTTTTATCCTGATATGTCTGGGTATGAATTTCTTTGCATTTATTCTGATTAGGGTTTGTAGAGTTTGTTTGTCTTTTTCTAAATCTTGAAACCATGCATGAATATTTCAATGCCTTTCTTCAGTTTTGGAAAATTATTGACCATTATCTCTTTAAATACTAATTCTGAACTTTTTCACCTCTCATGGGACACGAACTATAGTTTTATTAGACATTTTCACCATGCTCCAGTCTGAACATTTTCTATAAACCTGTTTTCCAGTTCACTAATTTCCTTTTCTGCTGTATCTAATCTGCTGTTAATTTGTTCTATTATGTTCTTAATTATAGTTATTCCCCTTTCCAACTGTAGTATATATCACCATATTAGATATCCACCTGATTATTTAAAAAGTAAATGCCTATTCCCTGGTGAGATTCTCCCTATGTTGTGTTTTTTTTTTTTATGATATTAATTATATATATTTTAAAGACCTGTGCCTGATATTTCCAGTATTTGGATTGCCTGTAGACTTGTTTCCATAGTTTCTCCTGTTGGTCTTAGGTAATTTGGTTTTATTTCAGCATTCCTGAATTTTTAAAATTGATAACAGGACATCATGTAAAAAAAAAATCTAATTCCAGAGATATATTTTTTTCTTCTTCCAATGGCTTAAACAAACTAGGACACATAACATTCATTGAAACAGAAATTGAAATAATTGTACAGAAAGCCAGATGTATTTATCAGAGCCTCTAGTCTTTGTCAAACCTTAAATACATTTTCTTTGTCTCTCCAGCAGTGTGAGATCAACAAAATCACTACCTAGTTTCTTAGGATCTTGTCTAATATTTCTTGGAGACTTCTCATCCTCTAGCTGTATGCCAAAGTCAGAAAATGGGAGTCAAAAAATGCATGAAGAGAACGTTAGTAAAGAATGTAAGGCTCACTTTCTAGTTGCTCCTTTTAAAAGAGAAAAGTTGATATTTTCTCTTGATGTCTCACTACTTTGGTAATTCCAAACTCCAATTTTTGTCTCCCCTGCCCATGAGACCATGAAAGGTTTTGAACTATCACTTTTTACCCATTCTCTGCTTATGAATTAGCAAATTTCACAAGGCTATACAGAGGCAAAGAATTTCCAACCAGTCTCAATATATTTCCTTTCTTCCTGTGTCTGGAAACTTCAGGTCCTATTTGTTGTATTTTTTTCTTTTTTTGTGTGAGGAAGACTAGCCCTGAGCTAACATCTGTTGCCAATCCACTTTTTGCTGAGGAAGACTGGCCCTGGGCTAATATCCATGCCCATCTTCCTCTACTTTATATGGGACGCCGCCACAGCATGGCTTGAGAAGTGGTGCATTGGTCCATGCCCGGGATACGGGCCTGTGAACCCCAGGCTGCCAGAAGCAGAGTGTGCAAACTTAACTGCTACACCACTGGGCAGGCCCCCCTACTTATATTTTTTATTTTATCAAGCTATCCTAGTTTTCCTCTCAAGAGTACTTGTCTGAGTGCAAACCATACAACTGATAAGAGCTAATATCCAAAATACATAAAGAACTCATACAACTCAATAGCCAAAAAACCCAAATAACCCAATTAAAAAATGACCAGAAGATCTAAATAGACATTTTTCTAAAGACGTACAGATGGCCAACAGGTACATGAAAAGATACTTTATACCATTAATCATCAGGTAAATTAAAATCAAAACCACAGTGAAATATTACCTCTCACCAGTTAGAATGGCTATTATCAAAAAGACTAGAAACAGCAAGTGTTGGCCAGGATGTGGAGAAAAGGGAACCCTTGTGTATTGTGTTGTAAAATTGGTGTAGCCACTGTGGAAAACAGTATGGAGGTTCCCTCCAAAGTTAAAAATACAACTACCACATGATCCACCAATTTCACTTCTGGGTGTCTATCTGAAGAAGAAAAAACACTAACTCTAAAAGATATATGCGCCCCCATGTTCACTGCAGTATTATTTACAATAGTTAAGTTATGGAAACAACCCATGTGTCCACTGATGGATGAATGGGCAAGGAAATTGTGTATGTGTTATTCAGCCATAAAAAAGAATGAAATCTTGTCATTTGCGACAAAATAGTGGACCTTGAGGGTATTATGCTAAATGAAATAATTCAGACAGAGAAAGACAAATACCTCTCTCATACGTGAAATATAAAAATAAATTGAAAAAAAACCCCAAGCTCACAGATATTGAGAACAGATTGGTGATTGTCAGAGGTGAGAGATTAGGGGTAGCAAAAAGGGGTGAACTGTTTCTGTGGGTTTTTTTTAGTTTAAATAAATTGAATTTTTTTAAAAAAAGAGTGCTTGTCTGATAAAAGCTACTCCATTATAGCTAGGAGTGAAAGCTTTGGGTTTGCTTTGTTTTAGGATCAAATGTGATATTGTTAAAAGTGGCTACTGATCCTGACATGCAGTAAATTTTAATTTTTTTCTCTTTCCAGTTTCTCTCTGATAATCAACACCTCGTTCCTAAACCTACATGGCTGAATCCCTACTATACAGCTTGGCTCATTCCATTTCCTACCCCCAGAAAACTAGACCATATTCCTCAAGTTACTCCCAAAGCCTTATTGAGAACTGAAGTAGGTAATAAATGGTCATTCCAAAGGAAATGATGTCAAACCAATTATGAAAGAATTAAAACTTTGCTCAAAAAATCACCAGAGGCATCTATTTTGTTGCATAAATTTGAATTGGCATTCTTTAGCTCCTTTTCTAATCACCAACCCTATCATTGTCCTAACGATACCTCACACAAATGAGTATTGTTCTCAGTTCTCATTGGTCTGAGATTTTTAAAATATATATTGTCTAAGTTTAACTCCTCTGCAGCCCATGCATAAATCTCTATGATAACATTGTTGACTATTTCATGAAAAACGATTTATTTCAAGATAAAAATTGATGTACACATTTTGGAAATGATCTAATTTTAATGGCAAAAAATTTTGGCAAACTAACAATGAAAGATTCAACAGAGTATCCCAGAAATGAAAAGCAAAGCAAAAGCAAAAACAAGCAGACAGAAACAAAACCGTGTAAAAGAGATAAAAGAAAATTGACAGCAAAATACTCAAGAGATAGGACGGAAATACCACTGAGGATCCCATCACAGTCTCAAAAATCAATCACCAAAACACAGCTGGGACATATAGAAGCCAGAGAGATAGGAAGCCTAGGAATTCTGAAAACAAGGAGGACAAGTGTAGCTTCCCTGCACTTGAAGATACTTTTTGGTCCCTGAGAAAGAGTCAGATATGTGTACCGCCAAAATGCATGCTTTGCACACTTTCCTCAAAAGGTTAGTAGTATGCACTTTTACTCATTGTTTCTACTCCTGTCTTTTCTCTCATCCTCTTGTTGTGACTAATCATAAGCTCTTCAAGCTTCTCAGAGAAAGAAAATGTATGTATTTTGCAATACAGGTTTTCACCAAATTCCAGTTAGATTGTTACAAATTATTATTTTCCTAATATGGACAAAATATTTGCATGTTAAAAAGTGCTTAAAAAGAGTCAGTCTATCAGGAAGTGGTGAAAAATTAAATTACCTTATCTTAGTCTCAATTTCCTCAGGTGGTAAAATTAGTTAGATAAAATAGTGCCGGCTACTTCAACTGCACAAAGATGTTTGTGAAGACTGTATAAAATAATGGAGGCAAAATAACTTTAATTTAAGCACAGTATAAGTTAATGTATTAATTTTTCAATTGCATCTGATATAGTTGCCACATATTTTTTCATTAATATCTAATGTTATTTTACTTTAACCCCAAAAAGATTTCTAAAAAAATAATATTGGCATAAGGACAGAGGGGTTGAATTAATATTATTATTTGTACAAAATGTTGATATTTGTGGAGTAGGTAAAACATTATGGAACTCACGCCTTTAAAAGTGTGTATCCTCTGCTTATAAGATATAGAACAATTTGCCAATTTTGAACCTCCTTTTAGAAGGCCTCAGTGTAGAATGCTTCATCAGTAAGTATGTCCTGCCAAAGTATTTGACTTAGTTCTTTGGAGTAAAAGATGTGGATTAATTTCATTTCTGCTCCAGGCTTTTGCTGACCTTGATAAAGTCGTACTCACTAACTTGTACAGAAGATTCATTATTTGAAATTAACAGGGCTCTTGAAGCCCCTCAGAGGAAGGAATTCTCCCAACATGAGCCACAGTCTCTTCCTTATTATTGTCACTCTGTGAGACACAGTGGAGCACTCCATGTTCCTTCTCATCCCCATTCCTCCTCCCTCTGCTGATCTCTTGATACAGTATTACAGGAACAAGTGATTATAAAAACACACATGTTACCATGTGTTAGCAGAATGTTTTTAGTATTGTTTGACATTGTTTTCATACAGCGCTCCACATAAATGCTTACTGAGTTAAGGCGGCAAACAGAATATAAACTTAAAAATCATTTGAGACACTGAAACTTTTGTGGAAATAAATATATATATTTATATATTTTCTTCCTTCTTCTTTGACAGATAATTATATATATATATATATTTTATAGAAATACTATTATATTATATATTTTATAATTATATATATAATATTTTAATATATTCTTTACATATAAAATTATATATATATATATATATATATATATATACAAAATTATCTGTCAAAGAAGAAGGAAGAAGATTTGGAATTCTATTAGAATGGTGGTGTTCTACTTAAAGGAATATGGATTTCGATAGGGGACTCCTAGTGTTAAATGATACATATACCACTTAAGATGTTGGTCAAGTAACTTGTAATTTGATCCTAGATTCCCTCTTCTGTAAAACAGATACTGCGGTAGATTGTTTGCCAAAATAGTCTCAATTTTTCCTGTCTCATTATCTACATCCCCTTGCAATGTGACTTTGCAGGTCTTCTTATAAGAAGTGAAGTTCATTTCTCCACCCCTGGAATCTGGGTTGGCCTTGTGACTTATTTTGACCAATAAAGAGAATATGGTAGAAGAATGATTTGCTAGTCACCGGTCTGGGCCTCAAGAGGTCTATTCTTCTTCCATGCTCTCTCGGCAACCAGCCTGGCCAATACATGAACAAGCTGCACGCAGCCTCCTGGAGGATGGGGAACCACATAGAGCAGAAAGGAGGTGTCCCAGCTGAGGCCGTCCTAGAAGAGCCAGCACCCAGCCAACCCCCTCAGGTGCCCACAGATGCATGAGTGAGCCAGCTGAGACCAGAAGAATCTTGCAGCTGAGCTCCACCCAGAGCAAACTGCCAACCAGAAGACTAGTGAGCAAAATAATCTGTTATTTTCTAAGGCACTAAATTTTGTGATTGTTTGTTACATAGCAAACCTAACTGATACAGGGATTATAATATCTGGTTTTTCTTTATGGAAGAATTGAATTGAAATGAGTTACTACATGAAACAGAATATCATTTTGCCTAGCAAAGTGGTTATACAATAATTAATGCTTCAAGAAATTTAACTGGAAAAAATTGATTATCCAAGTATAAACTTAAAAATTTGTAATGCAGTCAGAAGAAAACAAAAGTTGCTACTGCAAGATTTTCTAGATTATAACTGTTTGACCCTTTAGGTAGCTTACTTTAAAAAGGCTTTTGTTATGATCTTAATTCAGAGAAAAAATAGAGCGAGATTGTCTCTAATTGGTTTGATATTATGCTGACTTTTAAAAAATAGTGCTCAGTGGTGGGACGTGGTTTGCCTGAGTAAGTTTACACAGTTTTGATGTGGCAGAGACAAGATTTGAATCCAGATGCTTTTGAACGCACCCCCATGTCATCGTTGGCCAGAATACTCAAGATAATAGTCAAGCTCAAGTGGACTTGGGTTTCTATCCTCACTTTTCCTCTTGCTAACTTTGTGGTCTTGCTAACTGGTAACTGCACAAAATCTGCTTTCTTATCTGACAGTTATTATGAGGACTATGAAATAATTCAGACACATCTTGGGGAATGTTCCTTGCTTGTAAAGAATAAATAAATAATTTTTTTACTGAAAGAAATTTCTTTAGTTAAAGACCATGGAAAGTACAGATTTAAATCATACAAAATCTTTATCCTTAAACAATTTAGGATTTAACACAGGAGTTCTGAGCTTAGGGTCCACATAGAATTCAGGGAGGTCTATGAATTTGGATAAAAAAAAAATTGTAGTTTATTATCACCAACTTCTTCCTGAAATTTAGCATTTCATTTAGCCATAAATGTAAGCAGAAACCTCCAATTGTATTACCAGTGTCTATAACTTTCTCATCAATAGAAACTGAAGGTATTTTTAGAGCACATATAGTTATTGAAGATATCTTGAAATATTGTTTATGCTCATCACTACTTTGCAATTATTTATATTAGATATAATACAAATGAAAAAACAAAAATTCAAAGAAGCATGTTATTTAGTTATTACACTTACAATCAAGAGAACACTGATGCTTTTGGGATCTTGAATGCACTCATTGAATCAACACTCTGAATTCCAGGTATTATGTCAAATTTTGGAAAGACAAAGATGAAGGTCATTTGTTGGGGAGAGATTCTGAAAAGTTCTGTGATTTTAGTATGCTAAGGATGAGATAAAATGTCAAAGGAGCGCCTAATCCAGATGAGGTGGGGTAGAGTCTTCTGAAGGAAAGCACACCTGAGATGGATCTTGACGGGCTAGAAGGGGTTGCGTGAAGAAGGGATGGAGTTGGTTAAGGGTGAGCAGAAGATAAGAAGAGAATGTAATGGAGCCTACTAGCTACTTACAAAACTGTTTACTCTTTTTCCTGTGTCCTCAGCTAGACTACATTTCCCAGCCTTCTTTGTAGTTTGTATGGTCATATGGCTGGTCTAGTCAGTGTGAGGAGAACAGAAGTAATGTGTGCTATGTACAGGCTTGTTTCAAAAACCCTCCCACAGGCAACCAAATAAGATGACATAAAATTAATAAAATGATTATCTCAATGTTTTAACAATTCAGAATTCTAATCAGTTTCTTGGTACTCAACTATCTTGATTATGAACAGTTAAGCAATCAACAAAATAGGAAAACTGAATAGCTCTGTGGGCATAGAACATCTAATTCAGAATTCCAGAGTAATATGAGATGAACCTCCTGATTTTGCATGAAATTGCTTATAAATTACTCTTCTTACAGAAAAGAAGTATGAATGGACAAGTGGGTTTCAGACTTGAGTTACCTATGGGAGAGCTTTGACATTTCATTTAAATTCCCTGAGTCTCAGTTTTTTCTTTAATAACAAGTAACAAATATATTTACCTTTTATAGCGTTGTGATGATTCCTTACAGTATAGAGGACATGTGGGTTAGTATCTGGTTCAGAGTAGACACTAAATAAAAATCAGTTCCCTCTGCTAAATATAGAGTGCTCTCATTGTGATGATTAGAATTTTGTGTGGATTTTTCTAGTTGGGATGATTTAAACTAAATCATCCAAACTCACCTTGATTTTCTATTTCTACAGGAAAATACTTTCAAAAATGACTATGCAGAATTAAGATTGCCCTCTATAAAATAGTTTCCTTCTATGGGAAGGAGACTGGCTTTATTTGCAAAATGCTTTAATAGAGCACACTAGACTATTTTACATTAAAGTGTAAGTACCTCTTTGCCCAGTACCATAAATAGAATTTTAATGAAAAACTTTGGTCAAGATGAGATAAATTACATTTCACACAGCATGCACTTACTACAATGAGGATTTAAAAACCCTTGGGCAGAAGTTATGTTTCCCATGTCTTATCTAGCGCTAAGTACATTGTCAACAATCTCAATTGATGATGATAATAATTCAAAGCCATTTACAGTTTAATCAGAATTCAGAGATTCTTTTACTCATTTTGCAGTTGTCAGACTGGATAAAATGCAGGTGAACCTACAACTCAGCAGTTCTTTTCTACTTTTTTTTTTTTAAAGGTATTTCATGCATGAAAAGATTCAGCCTTTCAATTACTTCTTAATGGTATAGATTTGAGCTGCATGAACTAAAAAATTAACACTAACATTATTTTCAGTTATTTGAGGGAGACAAAATGTATACTATGTAAGAGCCTAATCCTGGCCGCATATTTCATACTGATGATTCCTCTAGCTTCTAGCCAGGCATCCTGCCACTGACAGTGAATGGACATCAGCCTCTAATATCACAAATGCCTCCAAATGTAATATTCTCTTTGCATACATAATTAAGATTACTAATCCACAGATTTTAAAGTAGGGAGATTATCCTGGATTGTCTGGGCAACAGCAATGTAATCACATAAGCCTTTAAAAGACAAAGGAGGAAGGCAGAAGGGAAAGTCAGAGAGATTCAAAGTGTGAGAAAGACTCAACACCGCATTGCTGACTTGAAGACGGAGAGAGCCATGTGGAAAGCACGAGAAGGAAATGAATTCTGCCAACTAGCAGTGAGATTGGGAGAGGGCACCAGCCCCAGGTGAGAACTGCAGCCCTGCTGACACCTTGATTCAGCCTTGTGAGACCCTGAGCAGAGAATCTAGGCACGCTGTGCTGGACGTCTGATCTACAGAACTATGGGACAATAAATAGGAGGCTTTTTAAGTTGCTAAGTTTTGGGTAATAAAAATGGAACATTAACACATTTTTGTTATGTGAGGTGGTGGGCATACCTATCTCCTGGTCACATCCTCAAAGGTAGTATACACTTGAACACATACAGTCTTTATCTTGCAAGTTGCCTGAAAAATCTTATGATGCCTGAAATCTCCTGCATGACATCTTTGGACTTTTCTCAGGGCCACCTTGACCCTCAACTGATTATTTAACCAGAATTGCACACTACATTGTATGTGACTAGGCATCACTAATTTATACAGTCATTTTGAGAGCTATTTTCACAATGGTATATGTTGGACCAATTTCTGTCTATAGAAAACAGCATATACAACAGACAGAACCAATCTTCTAAAGGCAATTCTTACTTTTTAGGAGAACTTTTTTAAGGCATAAAAGACCAATACTATGGCACATAAATCTACTGAGAATGTGGATCGTGGTAACTGATGTCAGCCAACTAGTTTATATTCAACATCATTAATCTCTCGGACATGACAAATCTTGGTAGCAGAAGGGAATAAGTTCCAGATAATACACTTCTGAAGTAATGAATAACCCTTCCTATGAAGTACTTTAATGACTCTCCTTGTCAGATTTAAGATTTTATTATTAACATTAGAAAATGGAAGCCCAAAAAGCTACAATTGCAAATCAATTTCACTGTTCATTCATAGTGAGTCCCTAATTGAATTCAATTTCTGATATAGTTGTGAATTTCCCTCCATACTTAATTTTAATAACATGTGTAGGAGGATTTAGTGACTGGGCATAAAGGAATTTATTTTAACTCTCTATTTTTTATGTAGTTTAATAGATGAAATATAAATCATCACCACAATAATATGACAATAGGGAGTGTATTGATGTCTCTTCAGAGGTTAGAGTATGATTAGTTTGTTAAATTAGTGTTTCATCTACCTCATTAAAAATAGATGATAAGTAAGAATAACCCCAAATGCTAATGTTCATTATGTAAGAATCTATGGTAGAAGATTTACATTTGATTTTTTTTAATGTCAAATAAGGAAACATTGCTCCTTTTTTTTCTTAAAGTCAGTTATTTGATTGCCATATTGAAAAAAACTGTGAATTACAAATACAGTTGACTATTCAAATGGTCAGAACCTGGTCTATGATATCTAACATAGCAAAAATAAAACATTTTCCCCAAACAATGACACATTGATATATGTGTGCTTAAAATTAACATCTTCAATTATATTACAATGTTCTGACAGTATTGAAAATTGAGCATCATTAGAATGATGGAGTCTTGCACATCTGAGGATCACATCTGTGCTTCACTCTTTCTAATATAGATCTACTTTGCTCTAATTCATTTGCAGCTTTTCTTTTTAATCAATTTCTTTATATAACTGAAATACAACATCTCATTTTTTTTTCCCTAGAATGATTTAGTGGAAATAGGACAGGAATTGCTATCAGACAAACCTCATTTTTTGTTGTAGACTCTAAACCTTGCTAACCGTCAACCTTGAAAAAGTAACGAACTTCTTGAACATCACTGAGAATGGGAAAGTATTCCTACCTTGAAGCCTTGTGAAGATAATTTGAGATGATTTATGCAAACTGTGTAATGCAATGTTTGGTACCTAGTGCACATATGAAATTAAACAAATATAGCTAATGTGATAATGAAGATAAGATGATGATGATAATGATGACTGTGCTGATAATGACTACAAGAACTTTTCTTTGCTCTAATCCCCATCCTTTTTTAGAATTTCACTTGTTCACTACTCAATTTGAAAATGGCATCATTTCCTGAGCACTGACTTTATGCCAGGTATTGTGTTAGGTGTCAGGCAGACGAAATCTAATAAAACATCACCTTTGCTAAAAAAGAAATCATACTAACTTTCCATATATGTTTTTTCCAGATCTATTTAAAGTCTGTAATGAGATTTCCAAGCCGCACTTTATATTTTTACATTGTAACTGCTGTCTTATCATTTCAAAGCTACATATTTTATATCCTTAACTGAAATAACACTCATTGACAAGGGGTTTTACTTTGACTTATCAGAACTGATATGTCATTTTATTGCTTAATAATCCTTCCATGCAGGGGCCAGCCCAGTCGTGTAGTGGTTGGGTTCATGTGCTCCACTTCGGCAGCCCCCGGTTCACCCGTTCAGGTCCCAGGGGTGGACCTGCTCACCACTCATCAAGCCACACTGAGGCAGCATCCCACATAAAGGAACTAGAGGGACCTACAACTAGGATATACAACTATGTACTGGGACTTTGGGGAGAAAAAGAAAAAGAGGAAGATTGGCAACAGATATTGGTTCAGGGCCAATCTTCCTCAACAAAAAATCCTTCACATGCAATGGCTACTAGACAAATAGTTAATAACTGAGAAAGCAAATGAATCGATGGAATAAACTAATGACTTCAGATACATGAAATGGAATTTTATACCCCTTATTCTCTTCCCCATATTAAGTACCCCAAGCTCCAGGAACAATAAGCCACTTGGAGATCCTTCCATTACTCATCTTTTTCTTTTTTTAGCACTCCCCACCTGTCCTCTCACCCCACGCACTTCAGGGTTGACTTCTACTTCCTCTGTCTTCAGAGCATCTTATTCATTTAACAAATACTTATCACCCTTTCTGTGCCAGGCACTGTCACAGGATGGATAGCTATAGTAGTGAACAAAACAGATTTTCTGCCCTCACCAAGGTCACTGAAAGTTAGAAGAATTATTAAGCAAAAATTTACACAAATATTTAACAAAATATAATTGCTCTATGAGCTACAAAATACAAGGTACTGTAAGAGTGGATAAGTGGAAGATGTAAAAAAGTCTGAGATGTGAGTCAAGTTTCTAGAGGGAGTGACTTTGAGGCTGAGATCCAGGAAGTAAACAAGGGCAGGTTATGCAGGGCCTTAGGCAATGGGAGTCCCCTGAAGGAGCCATCAGCAGTGGCAGATTGGTATCCTGAAGGTTTTCTTGGAATGGTTGCTCTCATTAGTTGATGAATTACTTGATGCAGGCCTAGGCATTATGCTTCTTCTTATTCATATTGTCTAGCACCATGACCAATGGGTAATTGGCATCTAAGAAATTGTCCTATGGGGAAGCAGAAGAGTCTGACCACAGAACCTGCTAGTTCCCAAGCTTTATTCTGAGATGCAAAGGCCACAGGGGTTCTCGTCTCAGGAGCTTGAAATTTAGCCATCAGCACAAGATAACTGGGAGAGACTTGGATTACTCTAAACAAGGAGCATTTTGCCCCTATATTAATCTAATTTAGACTCAAAATAGTGGTCAGTTTGTTACTAGACTCTTCCACTAGAGATAGACGGAAGAAGAATGAGAAGGGAAACAATACTGAGCTTCTACTTTTGTAGCAGGCACTTTGTGGTGCCCTTAAGTCTGTTAAGAAATGTTCTCCAAATTGTGGAATTCAGGCAAAATAGAGTAAAACATATCCTTTCGATGTTATACTGGTGCGTTATTTAACAGGTCTAACCAATCTTATTTAATTCTCTAGGACAGTAGTTCTCAAACAGTTTGTTTTTAGCACTCCTTTACACTTTTAGAAATTGTGGATAATCCGAAAGAGGTTTACATTTGGTGGGTTTCATCTATTGATTTTTAGCGTACTGGAGATCTAAACAGATATATATTTTTAAATATTTGTTTTTCACTTTAACATAACTAAAATAAATCCATTGCATGCTAACATAAATGGTGTATTTTCATAAAAGAAATACATTTTCCAAAACAAATGAAAAATTAGTGAAAAGAGAAGCATTGGTTTACATTTTCACAAATCTCATCGATGTCTGGCTTAAGAGAAGACTGCTAGATTCTCATTTCTGTTCCTACATTTGATCTGTTACAATATCATACATCATGTAGCCTTTGGAAAATCCCATTCATGAGTGAATGAGAGTGAAAAAGGCAAGTAAAAACTTAGTATTATTATGAAAGTAGTTTTGATCTTGCAGACCTTCTGAAAGGGCCCACGGGTGAGAAGTACAACTCTAGGGTCATATATCTGCGTCTGACTTGGCTTTTTGAGTTCAGACACTGTGGAGCCACATGTTAACTTGCAGATTTATGTCAATTAGAAAAGGTAGCCCAAAGGTAATAATTTTATTGTCCTGAGCAACATTAATCACTTTTGTCTCTAACCTAGAAATCTTAGTCTAACATTTTTATCTAAACAAAACTCATGTAAATACACAGCTCTTCAACTGCTCTTGGTACTAACTTTATCGTCTTTCTGGTTTCCTTATTAATAATTTAATAAATTGTTAACCCATTCTTGTTCTATATTTATATGAGAATCTTGTTTTCAGCTATTTGAAAATTATATTTGATAACATTCTTTACCTCAGTAAACCTCCTCAATAACCTATATCATATTATTATGTCCGTTTTACAGAGGAGGACACTGAAGCTTGGGAAGTCCAAGTCACCTCTCTGGGATTAGATAGCTCAGTGATGTTCACCCTAGCGATTTCTCAGGTCTGCCTGTGGTACCATCTTCCAGGCTTTTCTATGCTTGATTCATGACAATCTCCTGATTTGTATAATCTTTTCTATCTCGCAGGCTGAGATACAGGAAGAGAAATATTATAAAGATTCCTTTCACACCAGTGTCCCTAAAGGGGAGACTCTGCAGATATGTTTCACCAAGCATTTTGTGATTTCAGTACAAAATGAGAAAAATCAATTTTGTGTGTTTGATGGAGGTTCCCAGAATCAATCTTTTCCTTGTCAGGAAACACTTTATTGTGGTTTCTTAATATAAAACTATCTATCCTCCATGAAGAATGCAAAGAAGAGATGACAACGTATTAAACTAACACATTTAGAGATGCCTGAGGCTGGAATCTGGACTAAATAGATTTAGCAAACCTTTATGGAACATGAGAAAATCAAATGTAGAAGAAAAAAAATTCTAGGCATCTGTTATTTTTCCTGCAAACCTTAGGCCTGAATTAATACTGACTGTTATGAATTAAAATTGGCAATGGACTAGAGACATAGGGAGCTTTTTCATTTCTTTTTATTTTATTTTTAGTAGTATTATTATTAGAAAAACTAGAAGAAATATGAATGCTCTTCTGTGTTAAAGGATCCTGAGAGAGCAAAATCCTGACACTTTAAAAATGATAGAGCCATTTTTGTGTAACTGTTCTCATCTTTTATAGGAGCAAGTATGAAATGAAGTTTCTGAGTATTGGAAACCCCTGTTTTTATCACTGTTGTGTAATAGAAGAGGACAGCGTTATGTAGACAGGAGGGGATGGTTGAGAGGAGTCATTCGTGGCATTTTGTGGTAAAGAATATTAATCCATGTCTGCAATCGGTTCCCAATCCTGGCTGTGCATCAGAATGACCAAAAGACATTTTTACAAACACAAATTTTGGGGACTTTCCCTTACTTACTGATCAGAATCTCCCAGGAATAGCAAGCCAACCACAACAACAAACTTGCTAAGTAACAATAGACCAGGTTTGGTTTTCAAAGTAGCATGATGCCCTGAAGTGGCACTTTTTTGAGGCTGTCCATAAGACATGTTTTGCTAAGTACCAGTGCTTGTAAATGAATAAAAATAAGCAAGTAAATAAATCCAAAGATATTTAGGACTATCTTTATAATAATGTCACTCCCACTTGCAGTTGGAGAAACTATATGAGAAGAGAAAGGGCGGAGTCACATCAGCAGGGGTGATAAATGCATAAATATTGCAACTTGGCTTATGTGTGCCATGGCCTATGTCTGGAAAATTCAAGAGAATGTGTTATAACACATAAACAGCATAAGTTTTTGTTGTTGCTCTTGAATTTCATGAAATAGTATCCAAAAAGAGAGAGACAGAGAGAGACTGAGAGACAGAGATGGAAGGAGGAGAAAGAGAGAGAGAGGAGAGAGAGAGAAAGAGAAAGTTATCTTTCTTTTCCAAATTGTAGGACTTATTTGAAATCTTTTATTTCTTTGGAGCCTATAGAAAATTGTAGAAGAAGCATTAACATGAGATGAGATCTCCTATCTAATATTAGCTGTGTGAACCTAAAGAAGTTAATAACCTATCATAGCGTTAGTTTCTTTAATTGCAAAATGGAGAAAATGGGATTGCTGTATGGGTTAAAAGACATCATATAATAAAGCACCTAGAACAGTGTCTGATTGTTTGTAAGTATTAAAAAATGAGAGCTATTTTTTGTTGCTATTTACACAGTTCAGTGTTCATATCAAATGCATAAAAAGGAATCACCTATTTATTAAGCTAGTTAGGTATTTTTCATTAGATATATATGAGATGGAATATGTATGTGTATATATATGTCATATGTATATGTATCTATATATTTATACATAGACACACACACACACACACACATATATATGTGTATATATATATATTCAGTCTCACCAATGTAAAGCTCAGGAAGCATCACAAGCCCAGTGCCAGCAAGCAAACAGGTGTCTGGTCAGATGATGGGAGCTGCTGCATCTGAGCACTCACACTCACACCTAGACTTCCGGCTCTGAGCCATACATCTTTAAGGACACGTTGTTTGTATTCTGGCAATTGAGCTGTCTGGGTTAGTAGTCATCAACATCCTCATTTTCTTTGTAACATTTCACTTTTAAATTTCCTAGGTTCAAAATTGCACTCACATGCTGCTCCTTTTGTAACCATGGGTAAATATTTAGAAGTTTAAATAGTTAATTTTGACTTTATCCTTTCAATTGATCCTCTACTATGCATTAATTAAATATTCTGTGAACATTTTACAATGTATGTTGTAGGCATAATGAATATTTGAATTATGCATCAAAAAATCCTCTTAACTGTGCCAGCCTCAATAAAAAGATTCAACATCCAGCTGTCAGAAGGAGGGCCATTTCTTAGGAAAAACTCTGAAATTAACCTTGGTTCCGGTTTCCATTCTACCACTTCTTGGTTGTGTGAGTTGAAACTGATTACTTCACTGCTCTGAGTTCCTAATTCCATATCCATAAAATGAGCCTGACTGTAGATGCTGTTCAGGGTTTTTGTGAGCATTAATGAGATAATGGTTGTAGAACTCGAAAACATGGTAGGTTACTCAAATGTTAACTTCATCTCTTTTAAATATTTAAAAAAATATATTATAATTAGCATAATGCCTAATATGTTTTGACTATTTACTATGTATCAGGGATGCTGGTAAACACTCTTCAAAATACTCTCATTTATTCATAGCGTCAAAATGTTAAGGGTTTCAGAACCGAGACACAAACCGCGTCTGTTTTATATTAAGCACACGGGCTCTGGAACAAGACGGCTTGTATTTGTTTGCCAGATCTGCCCCTTACAAGCCTAGAGCCCTTGGACAAGTTACATAACTTCTCTGTGATATGAATTTGTCATCTACAAGTTGTAAATTATAAATTGCCTCTCATAGGATTATTGAGAAAATTTAATAAATGAATATAGGCAAAGTTCTAAGAATATTAAGTAGCACATCATAAATTCTCCACAGTGCTAGCTATTAGAATCATTCACTATTGTTATTATTATTCAACAAAGACATTAGTCAAAACATCTAATGACCCTCTTCAGATGATTTTGAAAGTACTGTGTAGTCTCTTTGGATGAGCAACACAAAATGTTGCAGCCACCGTATTATCAGACTGAAATGGTATGAAACATTCAGTAAAGTAGTTAACAGCTCTAACGACAGGGTAAGAGTCAGCATTTCTAGATCCAATTCCAAATCATAGCATTTTATGTATTTTTAAGTACCCAGTCACACCTACTTCATGGAGGTAAACTCCTTAGGGCAAGGGCTGCAGCTTTTACTTGGCTTGTAAAGTGCTACAAAATCTTGATTGTTGGCAAGAGCTCATTCTCTAGAAATTGATGGGGTGGCTGAGGTAAGCCTTTAAGTAATTTAGATGGAGCATTTTAAAATCCATTTAGAAGCTATTTAGGGAAGTATGAGCCTGAAGTCAAAGTTGAAGCTGAACCGTCCTATAAGGCCTGCAGGCAGAGAACCACAATCGATAAAGGCCATTATCCTAAATAAGTCCACCACACTGTATGCCCAGCTGAGTATTTGAATCCGTCTGGCAAGGCAGCAAAGGCAGATAGTGTGAGACAAAGGGCCCAGGGGCTCAGAGAGCTGCAGAAGGAGAGGAAGCCGTAAAACTCTTTTGCTAAGAATTCTCTGTGTCCCTAGCAATTCTCTCCTTTGCCCTTCCTCCCCATTTCTGCCCTCCCCACTGCATTCTGTCCTCATACTTATCCATCACCCACCACATGGCTTGGGTCTAGCAAAGCCTGGACCTATCAAGACTCAACCAGATAATTGTCTCCTCTATAAAAGCTTTCTAGAGCTTTCCCTGTGTCTGACCAGTGGTTCTCAAATATGACTCCACATCAGAATCATCTAGGACAATTTCACAGGCGCAGCATTTAGCCCCCAAGATTTGGATTCAATTGGTCTAGAGTGGGACACTGGCAATGGATCTTTTTAAAAAGGTTTCTAGTTGATTCTACTATGCAACTAGACTTGGGCACCGCTTTAGATTGATAAGTATATTCTCACCCAGCTTTTCCTTAATATGCGACTGGACTTGAGTGGTTCCTGTCCTTTGTCTTTCAAAGCTACTATATTATGAACTTCATGAATTCAGGGGCCTCTCTCCCTCTTCTTTTTTATTTCTTTTCTGGACTAAAGTTGACACTCAATAAACATTCCTTTAATTATGAATTAATTCATTTATTCACTCTTCATTTACTCATATTTTAAATTCTTAAATTCTGGCATCTGTTGATTCATCCATTTATTTTCTGATGCATTCATTCACCAACAATACAGGTCTTATATAATTCAAACAACGCATGAATGACAATAAATGAATGGATTGTTATTTATAGTCATCAAAGTCTGACGCCACATTTTAGGAAAAGTACTAAGAAGAAAATGTGCAAAGGAGAAGATAACACAATTTACAAGAATTAGGCACACTTACAGAGTCATATACATATTATATCCAAATGTACATAACCCACGTACATACATGTGCAGGCATTTCTGCACACCAAGTTACGCTTAGCTATTAAGAGCACAGGCTCTTGAGACCAGGCTGCCTGAGTTGATCCCTGGCTCCACCAGGTACCACCTGTTCCTCTTACCTATCTGTCCTTCAGTTCCCTCACTTATAAAGTAGGGATAATAACACAAGCTACCTCATATAGACGTTATGAGGATGAAATGTATTAATCTGTGTAAAGTAAGAGTAAGCATTATACAAGTGTTAGCTATTACTATTATTATTATTATTGCCAGCTTCACCTTCATATTTTGTGCTATTTCACATTCTTATAAAGCACTTCAGGACTCACTAAGTCAGGCTGGGACAGACTGACTGCTTTCAGATCTTTCGTATTACCAACATGTCAGAGTTAGAGTTCTAAATGATGAGCCTGTCATTTTTCCAGTGAATTGCTTGCATATTTCCATGGAATATCTGCTGACATAAAAAAAAGAAAGAAAGGTAAAAGAAAACAAATGTGTCTTGTCAACCTGAAGTCTTCCAACCATTTGAAATAATTGCTATGAATTAATATACTGTCTTCTCCAAATAGCAGTTAACATCTGTGCTCCCGACAGATGTTCACCATGTCTGATGTAACTGTTCCCCAATTATCCACATATGCTTTGTTCTCTTTATGAATGCTACACAGCAAATTTTCACTCAAGTGAGTTTTTGTTCCCTGCTACTACTTCATGGTCAGGGAATCTTCATAGAATTGATTTTTTTTAACTGAACAACCCCAACAACAAAATACTAAGGGAAAAATATGTCCTATAACATATAATATATAACGTAACTTTGTTATACAATGTAAAATATACATATCATGTATTAATACAGGATTCAGTAAGAAATACATAATTTATGTATGAAGTATTATTTACACAATTAGAAATATTTATTTTACTTAATGATCTAAATTTTAAGATTCAAGTGTTGTTCCTTCATGAAGCCTTCTTGACAATCAGTCTAAGATTCATTACTTAAACACCAAAACATCTCAAATTTGATACTAATTTTCATTATACTTTCCTGAAATTGTCTTAAAGATCTTATGGCAGTAGCTGACTGCCAACAAGTCTCAATCAAAAAATCTCTCTCTTTTTTTCAATAATATAATCCTGATCATCACTGGAAAATGTTCATATTTACAATAAAGATTTTGCTTACTGATTTCCTGCCCCTAGGTAGATGAAATAATTATTTGGGAAAAAAGATGATCCAATGTAATGCAGGCATCCATTACTTCTTAATTTTATGTCTTAATTGACAGAAAACTCATGCTGAATTCTTTCCATGCACCTACTTTGTGATCTAGGGTTAGTGAGACAATTTCTCTCAGACACGAGCTTTTCATCATTAAAATATGATTATATCTCAAAAAATATTTTCTAGTTTTCTATCCCTGAATCGTCCATGTCTAGCTAATATTTGAAACATGGTTGTTAGTCAATAAAGACTTGCTAAAGAAACTGAAAGGGACTCCAATAAGCAAGGGATCCTCACTTTTCTTGCTTCGATGGTCTTCAATTAGGGTCAAGTTAAATAACGACTGTAGAAAACAACAAAGTGCCAGGCTAACATAAATGGCAGCTTCTCCACCAGTGCACCATGTCAACTCCTCTACCACCTCCACCATCACCCATACTGTAGACTCTGTAAGATGCTTCTCTGGGATATGTGTAAAGATTTCATCAAGTTGAATTTGGGTTCCCAATACTCCAATATAACTAATGAAATATGCAGTGGATCTATTTCAAAATATGGTGGACATCACCTAACCATCCCTTCATTCAACATTTATTAGATGCCTGTCAGGTTCTCAATCTATGCCAAGACTGGGGAAATAGGAAGGTACAGAAAAGAATTAAAAACAGTCTTACTAAAATATTTCACAATTTAGTCTGGGAAAACAACCATGTCTGTAAATTGAGATACTGCAGGGCAGAAAATTATAAATTCCATGAAAGAGATGATGTGGGGATTCAGAGGAAAGATATTTTTCAAATGCACAAAAATGTAAAGGACTTCGTGAAAGTGTTGTTTATGGTCTAGATCACAATTTATAATTAGAAAACAGCTATTTATAATTCTAACATTTTGATAAAGATTGATTGTATGCCTTATTTTGTGCCACTCCTTATTTCTAACACTGAAAATTCTTATATGAAAGAGTCCCTGCTTTTAATAAATTTACCATGTAAGGGAAGATAGTAAAAAATAGTATAAAACGTAAGTACAGTGGCACAAATATATCATTGATATCATGAGACATCTAACTCTGCCAAAGGGCCCTTAGGGAATGATTCCCAGAAGTGTCACTTAAACTTGCAGGAGAAAAAAAGTGATTGGTGGAGTAAATCTTTGTGAAAAGAGAAATTATGGAAAGAGATAGATGTTCTGGATGAAGGTAAGGAAAGAGTCAAGCACATCTGTCCAATATTATAAAAAATCCTTTATTCCTTTAACTGGACACAAAGAACAGGCATATAAAAGGCATGTGACATCAAAGTTAGCAAGATGGACAGGGCTTTGCATATTGGATATTGTCAAGGCATAAGGAATGATGAGAAGGCAGAACAAGGTTATAGAGTGATTTATATACCATAATGGATTTTATTCTAAAGGTTTTTAGCAGGATTATTCAACATTCATAGAGCACTCTGTCTATTCAAACCCCTATAATCAGAGGTGAAGATGATGTCAGTATCATTCTAGACAGTGCAAGCAAAGGCACATAGGCAGGAATATGTGAATGTGTGAAGTGTACAGTAACTAGCTTGTTAGTCTAGGAATGGGTGAAGGAAGGAGGCTAGTGGGCTGGATCAGGCCTAGATTATTAAGGATCTAGCCACCATGCTAAGGAGCTGACACTGTGTTCTGTGCTCTGTTAAGATTGATGTGGCAGCATGAAGTAAAAGAAAGAAAGTCTGACAGAGGAGAACTAGGCTAGCTGAACAGAGAGGAGATATGAATCATACTTTGGTGTTAAAAATCTACAGTTGAAAGGTTTGTCATCTATTGTTAGTTTGTTCTTGGCTGATGTGCCAATTACCAAGGAGATCATAAGCAAGGGTATCAATAAACATTTGTCACAATATTGTAAATTAGAACCAGAAAACAAATCACTTTTGAAAATCTAGTAAGTCAATTGAATTAATTTAACATTTTCATGCTAATCCACACACAAATCAAATGTGCAAAGCTTTTACTTTCAATTTAATTAGTCTTAACCTCGCAGACATTTTTAGACTGAATAATAAACTGCTCTGGGTGTGACTTCACCTAAGCTGGGAACAGTCTGCTTTCCATGTGTGGTTTTGCATTTTTAGGGTGCTGAATGGTGAACTTAAGATCGGGCAACTCTGGGGAAGGCCTAGAGGAAATAATTTGCTCCAGAGAATGGGATTTGTTTATTTTAACCAAGGTTTTGCATCTTTAGTTCATCAGTTCGACAACTGGCTTCATTTATGGAAAGTTTTATTGAGTCTTGGTAAAGTTTTTGGGATGGTGAAAAATATAGTGAAAGAAAGCAGCATTGCAAGCTTTGTAATATGCTGGGGATGTGGTGCCTACTTCTGGATGGCACTCCGCATTTGATTTCTCTTCAGGCAATCTCGAGAGACAGTTAGCAAGAATTCTACACAATGATATAGCATGCTTGTCAATAAAGCTTAAACTTGACTGACATACATCCCAGCGTAATCTTGTTTCCTCTTATTGGAAAGAATCAGGTTTTTTTCTTCTTGACAAAAACAATATCCCCCAGGATACATTATTTACCCAGGGGAAAAAAATAGAAAAAAGAAAAACATATTGGGAAGTTCTTCATAATATGCTTTTGTAGAAACAATTCATAAAGAGGAAATAACATATAAAATATATATCCATCTAGAATGTAATAAAATACTTAAGCCCAGAAAATGCCCTGTCTCTGTAATTCTAGTGGCCCTGATCACTCTAGCAATCTTAGCCTGATTTGATGATACAGAATGTACAATGCTGTTTCCACTGAAGAGTCTGAGAAGCACAGTCTATAAAAATATTCCCTCTGATCCACCGAAGAGGAAGCCACACACAAAGTTTGGCTGTCGTGAGCACTCAGCAAATATTTGGTGGTGATGATGATAATTCTTTCCAACTAGTATAAACAAAGAACAGTAGTCACTGCCACTGTACTACGATATACAGAAGTGCTATACTGCTTTTGTATAACAGTTTGCGGCTTATTATCACTTTCACATTTATGAGTCTCATTTAATCCTCCCCAAAGCGAGGTAAACCTCTTGCTTTCCAAGGAGAAAACTGAAGCCTAGAGAAGAGTGACTCACTAGTGATTATAGTCAATAGGGTGCATATTTTAAAAACAGTTGACACAGAGCCAATGATAAGCGATTTACCTCTCATTAGTAAACAAGGCAAGAGCTCCACATGCACTGCCATGGTTGATGCAAGATCCTGGAGGGAAGGGCTCTGGTCTGTCTGCCTCATCACTGGATCTCAAGTACCTCACATCACACACACATCTCACACACATTGTAGGTGCTTAGTATATGTTTCTCGGAACAAATGGAAGGCCATTACCAACAGTAGGCAGGCATTGAGCAATGGAATTGGGGGTCAACATTGTGTTAGATGAGACTTAGTGGGACAGAACATAACACATCAACGAGTTTTTATATATTAATAACGTTAGTCTTTTATTTGTGATATATGTTAGAAAACAGGTAGGACACCATTTCACAGTAATACGATACAAGAAGGAAAAGATCATTGTAGCTTGTGCAATTTTGCAGGTTTGCTGTTAAGATATAGAGAAAGCTCCCATCTGAGGACTTGTATAGTATGCTGTTTGTGGAGAATGATAGAGACAGTGTAGTAAGTTTGAGGAAATAAGAGTATGATCCCCTCATCCTTCAAGTCTCAGCTTGCTTGCCATCTCCTACACCACTTCCTGCCAGAGGCCTTCCCTGGCCCACCTCTCTAAAGTGTCTCCCACACACTATCTATCTTCAGCCCCAACAGTTCAGTGCTCAACTGGTTTCCTTCATAAACCTTATCACCATGTGCAATTATTTTATGTATTAGTTTATTTGCTTATTATTATATTCCCTAGTAGTTCATTGGGTCCATCAGACAAAGGATGCTGACCTTTTTTGTTCATAACTATCTCTATAGTCTAATAGTACTTCAAGAAATATATGACAAAATAATAAATGACTGTAGGCTGAAAGGTAAAGGATATAGAACAAGATGCTCTCAAGAAGGATCAAAGGATAGGTATTGGCAGCTGAGGAAAAAATTTGTTTTGGGAAGAAATATGAAGCTTTTGGCTAGGTTGCACAGGAGGGAGATAAAGAGTGGGGAGAGGAAAAGTCAAGTGAAAGTGGCATCCAGAATTCAGTTGCATAGCCAGGTGGTATCACCTGAGCAGTGTCACCTGGGGCAAGCCACAACCAATGTTGTGGTTGAGAAAGCGAGGATTTGGGCCATGCGTGGTCTCTAAGACCTCTCCACTGTCTTAAATCACATGGCGTTTCTCTTTCCTCTGTGTTCCCATTGTATGTTGCATATATCTCAATAATAAATGCCATCATATTGCTTTGCCCTGGCCTTACATATATAAATTACTTATTTTTTTCTCTTCATGACTATAATAATTCAAGCACATCTGAGATAGCAGTGGAGGTGGGAGCAGCTATTGAATTTTTAAATTTTTGTTTGTTAGCAGGTTGCAAGTAACATATGGTCCTCTGCAATTTAACGGTACAATCCTAGCCAGATATTTCCATGAACCGCTGGACAAGAGTTATTTTGGTCCATTTCTTCCAAACCACCCAGATCAAATTGTTTCCATACTCTCTTTTTTTTTTTTTTCAGAGTAATTTTTATGACTTTCTAAATCTTTTCACTTGGCTGCCACGGTTTGAGACAGATAATACATTTTCTTCTTTTTTTCGCTTTCCTGATCTAAATGGCGAGGCTGCGGGAGACAATAAAACAGGCTATGAATTCCTGAGCTGGTTTCCATTCGTAGGAGACATTAGGCTCCACAAGATTGATCAGATTTCACATCACTGGTCCCAGTAGCCCTGGCACTACCTCAGATAATTATTTAATTTATAGCTGTAAATCACGTTTGGATCATAAAATTCCAGTTAGGTGAGCGCGTGGAGCAAACATGTGATTAAAATTAGAGGGCCCACAAAGACGGTGACTATTATTTATGGTCGTTACCATCCTGGCATTGTTGAACAAATTGAGGATTCGGGATTCTTGAATTGTTTCAAGGTCCTAGGGTAATTGAATATTCATTAATAAACCCAGCTAAACTAGTAACAATTATTGACATTGACCATAAAGCTGCAAGTTCAGGGGAAAAAAATGGTATGCCTGCTTGTAACATCTTTGGAGTTTAAAGTGACAATCTGAATACAAAATTTATATGAATGCTCGTTAGAGAAGTACATTTACATGGCTATCCTAACAGATATAATTAGAAATTTAAACCATGCTGTGTTTCCCGCTTTGTCTATGTCTTTTTCCCCACACGATACTTTGGGGGAGGCCAGACCTGTCTTGTCTTTCTAGACCCATTCCAGCACAGGGGTAGACACCTCATAGGCAACTGAGGAAATAATTAATAATTGAATTTCCTGGAATTAAATATTATCAGTGGGACATTAGACCATCATATGAAACATATTCACAAACGTTTTGAGAATATGCAGAAAATGCTTATCTTATAAAATAACACATTAAAGTGAAAGAGTGTGATCATCAATATGAAATGAACTCATTAAATATGATTATCTCTGCTCTGAGTGATGGGATATAGTCGATTTTAGTTTCCTTCTTAGTTTTTTTTATTGAAAATTGTACATTGAGCATTTCTTGCCTTATAACATTATAACAAAAAAATTTTTAGAAAAACACCCTTTTTTTCTGAACGTAGAAACCTGTAAATCTGGCAGTGTAAATACCGTGGACTTAATATTATTATATGAATTAATAAAGTACACCAATTAATTATTGTTTATTTCTTTATCTGTGTAGGCACAGGTCTTATGAATGTGAATATAGTATGTATTCCTTTCCACATTTATTCTGAGAAAATAAATAATACATGTCCAAGTTGTTCTAAATCTGGCAAAGTGTTGCTTTGTAGGGTAGGGAAATAATTCTAAAGGAGAAAAACAAACCTAAATCATTTATACATCTCTCTAGCAGATTTTAGCGGCAAATTTGAAATGAAATGACCTCCAGGTCGCACAGGTCTGCATGTAATGATTGGCACTGGTAATGTTTCATCTGGAATATCTGCATTCAGTGCTCTATCTCAAAAGATTGCCATTTTCAGTCACTCTGTTTGTTGCATAAGATCTTCCATATTCAATAACCATAAAAACTTTGATTTGTATAGATCTTCTAGAATTTCAAAAGGTACTTTCATATAAATTATCTTCCACGTTGAAATATGAAGCTGATAACTTTTAGAAACCTAATGTATTTTAGGTAAACATGAAGGAAAAGGAAAATCAATATTTATTGGGCAGCTACTACTTGCATTGATATTATGTTAAGCAATTTCACACATATTGTCTCTTGACTCATCATGGTACACATTAAGGTAATTATTATTCCTTGTGGTATGCAAAATGGTCTCCCAAAGATGTCTACGTGTGAATGCTTAGAAAGTAGGAATATCTTGTGCTACAGGGCAAAGGGATTTGCAGATTTAATTAAGGTCCTTAAAAGTGAGAGAGTATCTGGGTTATCCAGGTGGATCCAGTCTAAACACACGAGCCCTTAAAAGCAGAGAACTTCTCTATCTGAAGGCAGAAGAGACTCAGTGGTAGGGAAAGTCAGAGAAAGTCCGAATGTGAAAGGATTCAGTGAGGTTTTCCTAGCTCTGAGATGTAAGGGGCCACATGCAGGGACCAGAGACAGGTCTCTAGGAGTTAAGGTCAGCCCAGCAAGGAAAGAGTGACCTCAGTTCCACAACCCACGGAACTGAATTCTGCTGACAACCTGAATGAGTTTGGAAGCAGATTCATCCCCCAGGTCTCCGGAAAATAGCCCAGCCCAACAACACCTTGACTTCAGACACATGATCCTAATTAAAGGATCCAGATGCGCCATGCCAGATTCTGACCTACAGCAACCATGAAGGAATATATAGGTGTTGTCTTAAATAACTAGATTTGGGGTAGTTACAGTAGCAATAGAAAACCAATAGATTATCTCACTTTATGCATGAGGATGATTCTGAGACTCAGCAAATGATTCACTTAAGATCAAACAGCCATATACAGGAGAACTCTGTTTCACAGAGGACTTTGATATTTTCTACCACACCAATAGTTACATAGGAATTAATGATTATAGAAGATAAATCACTTTCTCTGCCTGCATCTTGGCATACTACCTAACATGTGATGATGACAATAATCACAATAACATAACACCACCATTGTTTAAATGTTGCCATATGCCAGGCATTTTGCCAAGCACTTTACGCTGCCCGCCATATTGAACGTCTACAATAATGGTATGAAGTTGATTCTGATACCATCCCCATTTTACAGATGAGGAAGCAGAGATTTAGAAAGGTTAAGTCACTTGGTAAAGTACACGGTACAAAAGGGGTATGTAGCCAGGCTTTCACTCTCCAAAGCTGGATATTTAACCACAGCATTGCACTCTCGTGGAAGCCCGAAAGAGGGAGAGAGAAGTTACATATGAAAGCAAGTAACACAATCTCTGGCAAGTAGAAAGAGCTTAAATGTTACTTGGTGGTGGTTTTATTATTGATTAAAATAGACAATATTTGGAGCTGTGACTTTATGGCAGATGCCAGGCATTCATCTAGATATTTTACATATATTCAGTCATTTCTCTCCACAGCCACGTAAGATAGATATTGTGTCCATTTAACACTTTAGGAAATTAAGGTTTACAGAGGTTAAAGAAGTTTTCTCGGGCCATACAGCTAGGAAATGGCACAGCCATATTTAAACTCAGGTCTGTGTGATTTTAAAGACCCTGCTTTTAAATTTCCAAATCTTAATTTCAGACATTAATCAGAATAAGTAGAGGAGCACCTCTCCTCTTTAGGGGTCTGGGAAGGTTAATATTGATCTTTGGAAATAAAAATCAGCCTCTTAACCCATCCAAACCTTCCAGGCACTTAGGTTCCTGCTGGAAGACTGTCAGTTGAGTGTAAGGCACGAGTGAGCCCAGGTGGGTGTTCTTGGCCTTTCAAGGGGCTCCTTGAAGAAATGTCCTCTGTGTCAAACACAGGACATCTTCTCTGATCCCTTCAAATAAATGACCACATCTTGAAACACAGGTATGTGGGGGAGGAACTTTTGGTGACAATATATCTTTGATGTCAATCACTTCCTTGTGTTGGAGAAGAAGTGTTTCCAGTACTGTTGCCATCTGAAAACAAGTTACTATACTATGTAGTTAATCAGGAGCCCCCCTACAGCTTTTCTGCCCCTCTGTGGTCTTAGAGATATCCTGTGTCCTTATGAAGGCTCTAAACGTTTTGTATCCTAAGCTTGTGTAAAAGAGTACTGTGAGTATTTTAAGGTCCTGTTTCTGCAGTTAAGCTAGGGACATGTCTCAGACAATTAAAATGTATTTTATTCTTAACTAAGGGATGGTGACTTGGCCAACACTGTGAGATTTTCTGAGGATGGACAGAAACTAACATGTATTTAACATGTCCTATTCACGTGGTGCTGTGTTAATCACATTTGTATTGTCATATCCAGACTTCTCTCACTCTCTCTTTGACACATATACACATACACACACAATAAGGGATGCATTATTATTTCCATTTTATTGATGACCTGAGACTACAAGCAGCTAAACACATTGTCCAGAATAAAAAAATAAGGACATGATAGATCTGGTATTCAAACTCAACCCATCTGGTCTCAAAGACCTTGCTGCTACCCAAGCACATTAGATTTTTATTTGTTTCCTTATGGTGAAGAATAATGGACTTGAATCTAGTCCACAATACTTTCTTAAGGATAAGTTTTAATCTGTGATATGGCTTGTTCAGAGTCTGGTGTGGTAGCAGAGGTAGTGTTTTTGTTATAATTATTATCATCTTTTAAAATTTTAAATGCACTTCCTATCAAAGCTCTGTTAGCTATATCAAGTATGGAACAGATCTGTAAAACAATTGCTTTCTTGACTATAATATTAGAACACAGTCATTGGTGCGTCAGTATCTAATACTTGTACTGCACTTTGTGATTCACTAAGTGTTGACTCATGTATGTAATGTCCACAGATCTGTGTCTCACATGAACATGTCAGCATCATTCCAGATGAGGAAACTGAGGTTGAGGGAGGTTAGGTGATAAGTCTGAGATCCCACAAAGAATGAGCGCCGTACCAGATCCCACATCCTAGTCTCCACGGTCCCAATCTCATGTTATTTCTGCAATTTCACAAACAGTAATCAATAAACAACTGAAAAACAAAGTCACTTTCCTTCTTGAATTCCTTCCTTGCATACAGTGTCTCTCTTTCTAAATTTTAAGAGCTTGGGCTATGATGTTATTGTTACTTTTGCATTCAACCCATATAATTTCTTTGACGGCATTGTCTCCTTCCTCAGCACATCCTTTGATGGAGACACCCTGCAGAATTTCTACACACTGTGACATCCTTGCACTAAAGGACAACAAACCAGAAGAAAACTCTGCCCCCTGATGCAGGTTACACATATTTCTCTGAATATCTGAAAAATGCTATATGTGAACAGGCAAAGAATTTGACTTTCTCAGAGCAATACATTCTCACTTCTGGAGGGCAATACTGAAAATATATGTTATTGATAGAGGATCAGTAATATCTAATTCCAATGTGATAGTGTCCTTATTAAAGTACGCTTCCATGAATAAAATAGCATATTTCAAAAATGCACGTTTCTAGAGAAATCTTGTTAAAACAATGATTCCTGGTTCTATTCACTCAAAACAATTGGCACTTTTATTTATCTAGGACACCCTATTCACTCTCATTCATCTATGTAATTCCTATTTGTAATTGATGTTCAACTCAAATTTTACCTCCTCAAGACCTTTCCCGATTCATTAGTCAGATTCAGATGCCTCTACTCCATATCCCCAAAGCAGCTGTTTCACAAATGTGTCACAATATTTTGTTATTTTTATTTTACCGGAATATAAGTCTCTCATCAAGCTTTTAGGCTTTGTTTTCTTACTCATATTCCCAAAGCTTAGCAGAATCACAATGTTATGCACAATATTGTGTAAAATGTGAAATATTTATTGACAACTGGAATTTAAAAAGTAGTTCTGTATAGTTTGATACAGGCAAATGATTTTCAACAAAGAAGATTTCATATGTTTTTATTCATAAGAGGTTTTGTTAAAAGTAAAGAAATTTGACCTTTACAGATGAAAATCTAGACTGATTAAGAAAATACCTTAGCAATTACCTGTAGGAAGTGATTGTTCACTATTGTTATAATAAGTACAGATGACTTAATTTGGACTATGAGTGGTATGTCTGTCATTAATATGAACTTCAGCCTGGAATTGTAGTTGATGGTAGGGAAAAGGGTATGCTACTAGAAAGTTAATCAACAATTCCATCTAGTTCCCTTCTGACCTCACTTCAGGGTATCAGAATGCATAATGACAGGTTTTTAGTTAAGATAGTTGGGTGAACCCTTGAGGAACTTACAGTACAGTCTCAGAAACCAGGATAGAATGTCAGTCAATGTTCAGCATAATAGATGCTGCCATGCCCATATTGATGGAATACTATGGTGGCACAGGGGATAAGAACTTGGTCCAACTTTTCTGGCACTTGTATTGGCATAGCTCACTCTCCATTTTCATGAGCTGTTGTAGCACAATGCCTGATACATTACAAGTATTCAATACAGTTTTGCTCTCTACCTTCTCTCTTTTTCCCTCGATCTCTTTTTTTATAGTTTTTTTTTTTTGTAATCAATGAATAAATTAGTCTTCTTACTTTCTTCCCATTGAGTAGCATTGATTTGCTTATTCTCAGATAGACATTAGGGATAAAGGGTACGGCTCTATGAAAATGTCAGAGTGAGGTTTCCTTTAGATTATATTTATGTTTGTTTCTTTTAATAGTAAGTGAATGCTTTTTGCAATAGATTTGGTCAACCTTTGGCTACAACATTTTGTTAAAGAAACGTCTATAGTCAAATCCCAGCGCATTTTTGAGGGTCTGGTAATTAGAGAGATGTTGTTCTAAATAGACTGAGGCAAACTGAGATTCTGTTTGGGGAACAGCCTTGAACACTCTGGGAAGAAGCCAGAGGTGAGAAAGGGCAGCCCATAAATTCATACTTGGAACTTGTTTGAAGATGTCTATGCTGTCTCCTTTGTTCAGGATACAAAGGGCATCCAGAGTTTTCCCTTTCTCCAGCCTGCAAAGAAATCTGTGAAGATCAGAGATGAGCAGTGGGATGCAGCTAGCTGGGATGCAGCTCTCCTCCACAGAGAATAGCTGTGTATCCACTTGCAAAAAATATGTATCATTTTGTAAATCAAAGTATCCAAAAAAGTTAGACATCTCCATGATTTAACTGGGGGCTCTGGGGGAGCATGCAAAAAAAAAAAATCTCATTATTTTATTATTTATTTTTAGAAAAATAAAGATACTCTGGAGGTTTACTTGAAGTTCCTAGAATAAAGGAGAACGGCTATTAAAGAAAGAGGGAGAATGGCTCATTAGCTTACTGTATTATACCCTGGCCCGAAAGACAGCTACCCAGAAGCCTTTGTATCTATGACAGCTCAAGTTTTACGGTATCTCAAATGTACCACCGGGAAAGTTGCTTTTCATTATTAGTGCTACTTCTTTCCCACGTTAAAAAAAAAATGTAGTTTAGAATGTAAAATCCTAGAGCAAAGATATCTGATTATCTCACACCATATGCTATACAAGAAAAGAACTCAAAGATGTGTGGTCTATTTGAGAGTACATATGGTGTGATGCTCTGGTTTTCAAACTGTGGTCCACAAGACCCTAAACGTATCTGCAGATGTGTATCAGGAGTCACGTGGAGGGGAGGCATGGGGGTCTGAGGGTGCAGCCACCAGAACCCTCACACCTGCACCAAACACAGAAGCACAGCTTTAACCCGTTTTATATATAGGCTTCTGTGAAAGATTTTATTTGAAAAAAAGTAAATTTTCTGAAGCTAAAAGTATATTTGAAAACTATTAGTACAATGTAGAGAATACATGCTATAGAAATAAATGGACTAAGGCTTTATATTGAAACTCTACCACTTGTTAATGATCTGACCTTGTAAAGATCTTTTAATTTCTTTGATCTTTATTTTAATCATCTATAAAATGGGAATATTACCAGTGATTTTTACAGAGTGATTCAGAGAATTAAGTGGAAGGGAACTAACATATAGACCATATTAATTACCAGGCCCTGCAGAAAACTATTCAACAAATTCTCTATTCCTTCCTGCTCTCCCCACCACCTGCCATGCCCACTAATTATATGATACTCTGATAAGCTGCAGTAGACTGTTGATCCAGATTGGTATTTACTTACATTATCATGTGTTCTAGATTACAAGCACCTTGAGCATAAAGGTGATATGGCATATTTTGTGAGAACTCCAACAGTTCCAAGGAAAGGACTCCAGTGTTAATCCCTTGCCATTCATTGTCTTTTTATTTGAACACTTGCACTCCAAAACTCTGTGGGAACAACCATGCCATTTCATCCCAGCATGACCATTCTCTGCACTCCACAGCATCACCCTCTAGACCCTTCATTACTCTCCAGCTCCTTCCAGTTTCCACCACCTTTAAAGGTGATCAGCTCTACCTTTCTCTTAATCACCAGGAGGCTGAGACAAAAACAAACAAACAAACAATCTTAGCTAATATTGCCTTTATTGGCAAAGCATTAAGTTCCCAAATCAAATACCCCATAAAATCTCCTGAAGAAAAAATGTGGGTGGGTGGGGAGGATGGGTGGATGGATAAATAGATACACTGACAGATAGATGTTTGTGGCAAAACATAGTTATAACATTCTAAATGTACAATAAAACTGATTTATGGATAGGAATCAGTAATGCCTAAATTAAAATACTTGTACTTAATTTTATGTCAATTTCAGTTCTCCAGAAGGGCATCATAAAGAAAGTAATTTAATAAGACAATCATAGCTACCATTTATTGAGAACTCTTTACAGCTAGGCCTTTGTGGTTGCTTTATGTATAGTAAGTTTAATTTTCACAATAAGTTTATAAAACAGATATTATTAACTCCATATACTCCATTAAAATAGTAAATCTTAAGGAAATTAAGTAAGATGAGTTTAAGGTAGTGTTCAGGGTGAACGAGAAAGAAAAGATAATGGAGACTTTTTTCTATAACCTATCAATAGAAATTTCTATTTCCTTAGGATTAGTCCATTTTTTTAATGCTGACTTCAGGCAATAGTAATAGCGGTATGACAAACGACTTTCCATATGAAGTTATCTAAATTAATACAAAAAACTAAAACTGAGTGCTGGTTAATGGCTTTGGTATCAGACTCAAGAATAAATCCTACCTTTAACGCTCGCTAACTGTGAGAACTTGGATTAATCACAGAACCTTTCTGGGTCTTGGTTTGTTAGGTATAAAGTGGAATTAGCAATCCCTAACTCACACAATTGTAGTCAGGATTATTAAACTACATACTGTCTGGGCAGTTGCTTGGGATACAGTAACCATTCAGTAGTTAATTGATGAGAATTGAGGATGTTTTCCATTTACCAAATGACCAAAATTCTCTATTTCTCCTTTGAGAAATTCACTTTTGCTCATTTTTCAGTGTGAACACCAGGTACAATTCTCAGCTAGATATAACAGTTATCAATCTTTGCTTCCAGATATTTGTCACCCGAAGATGCCCGTCCGCTTCAGCATCAACTTGTGTCACTAACATGTTTTGTACTGACAGTCTCCTCACTCCTTCAGTCTCAGACTCCTGAGATTTATAAGGAAATAAAGAGAAATATAATTCAACTACTGTTCTAATTCGATCAATCTTTGTGAAACAATTATTTGAGAAAAGGTTAAGGAATATATAAATATATATATATGTATATATATTCAGCTCAAGGAATATATGTGTATATATATAACATATTCAATATATTCAACATATATATTCAATTCAATATACATATATTCAATGATTAAGGAATGTATTTATTATGTAACTCCCCCAAATGTCTAGAAGCATATATTCAAAACTTTGATAAAACAAAACAGACAAAAAACCTACAGAAGCATCTCCACTCATCTTCGTTTTGTTACATTTTCAGTTTAGCATGAGCAAAATGTCACTGGAAGAATGTTCCTGGATATTTCTTATAGCCACTATCAGGCATGGTTCATTATAAGATTTTGTGCCCCATATATAAGTCCCCACCTTAAGAAAAACCACTTACAAATTTGAACATAGAAGATATTCACTTCTTTTGAAACTAGCGTATATTTTCCTGTGTCTAACAATAACAGCTGACTATGAAATCTCTGGTTTTTCTTATTCACAAGAGCTAGCAAAAAGTATAGAATTATATTTAATGATCATTCAAAATTATCCTATATTAAATATATACATTCCTTTTCATACCTACAGTACGACCTCTTGAGCTTCTATTCCATGTAATTAAAATATGTATACCCTTTAATGTACATTGCCTCAAAAATATTTAGAAATTATTACTATTAAAAAACACAAAAAAACAAAAATAAATACTCCCATCCTTCAAAATCAAAGGGAAACAAACAAAAACGTTAGCCATTTATAGGAGAAAAGGCATCAAAAGCAAGGCCTTATTCTTGATGCTGATGAGATTGCCTTGCACGAGTAAATCTTATTTTCATGACATTAATCAACTCTGCATTGACTAATATGACAACTTCAGGTTCCTCAAAGATAGGTGATGTTTATCTACCGGGCTGCTCCTTAGTGTCTTTGTGCTCTGATTTAATTTTCCTCACGTAGTTGTTATGGGATTTAGAAGTGTACTAGTGTTAGAAGTGAAAAGAGAAGCAAAGAAACCCAGGAGAATTCAATATCTCATCACTCATTTTCATTCCCTTCTCTCATTTCAGGCCTTTCTCTAGGCTGTTGATTTTGGATGGGCTTCTCAGCCCACAGTGACACTCAGTGGTGGTTGAGCAGACAACAGCAGAGGATTCAGGGAACAGAACCTCAAACAATGCTTATGTGTGTGTGAGAAGCTTAGGCATCTTGAATCAATCAATATGCAGTCATCTTTTCAAGGAGAGCACTTAGTTTGTAATGGGTATAACTCTGAAGGCTGACTCATCATCACGATTGCTTTCACTGGACATTTGACCAGAGCAGAAAACTGGTCTTTTTATTGCAAATGTAAAAAAGGTAAACATCTTTTATCAGAATGTTCCACTCTCTATAAATTCAGAGAAAGAAAATATAAACACACATTCACGCTTCCCTTTCTGTCTCAATCTTGCTGTCCTATATGGTAGCAGTGAGTCATACGTGGCTATGGAGCACTTGAAAAGTGGCTAATGAGACTGAGAACAGGAACTTTTAACTTAATTTTATTTTATTAATTAATTTAAATTTAAATGTGAAAACTGGTGCTTAAGTTATTGGGAAACTTTTAAGTATGCTTGAAACAACTTGAACGTGTGCATCTACTTTTTTGATTGTAAATTTTATGAAATTTAGAGGCAGATCAAGTTTTCCAAATGAAAATTTGGCATAAAAATTGAGGTGTATTATAAGTGTATAATACCCATTGGATCTGAAAGATGTAATAAGAAAAAATGTAAGGTATCTCATCAATAATTTTATGCTGATTTAATGTTGAAATAATATTTTGTATATAATGAATTAAAATATATTATTAACATTAATTTCTCCTGTTTCATTTGACTTTGTTGATGTGGCTACTAAAAAATTTAGAATTACATATTTTGCTGACATTATATTTCTATCGGACAACACTGCTGCAGATGGCGCATTATCCAGACCCTTCTCTCAAATCTACTCAAAGAAAGGACGGCTTTGATCCCTGGTTTTCCCTAAGGTTGAAAATAAGAAAATGGGAATAAAAGAGCAGTAAACATGGGTGATATAAAGCAAACAGAGGCATCCTGTTTGGCAAAAAGGTATCCTCATTAAATGATCGATTTTTTTATGTAACCAATTTAACAGATATTTATTAAGTGCCTACTCTTTTTCTGGCATTGTAATAGGCCCTGGGTAAACACTGGGCAATGGAAGAGAAAAGGGTCATGACTTAAGAATTTTATAAACTAGTGGTGAAGACAAACATTAGACAAGTAGATGAACAAATAAGGATAAATTGGATGAGTACCACAGAAGTGTACCAGGTTCAGAGACAGAGAATAACAGGACTGGAGGGAGACCTACTTGGGTTAACTAAGGAAGTGTTCTCTGAAGCTGTGACTTTTAACCCAAGCCTTGACAAATGCGTAGAAACTGGGCAAAGAAACAAGGAGACAGAATTTGATGCAGAAGTAGAGTGTGTTCAAATAACTTGAGGCAGAAAAGAGCTTATAATATGTTTGATAAATGAGGGACAGGTCAATGAGACTGTAGTTTGGGAAGTAAGTGTTGTAATGGCCTGAAATGAGGCTGGAGTAGTTCACAGGACCTACATATTTTGGTCCCTGGGAGGCCAGGGAAAGGAATTTGAATTTTATTCAAAGTGTAATATAAAGCCATGACAATACCTTTAAGCACAAGAGAAATATTATAGTTTTATAACTTTGACTGCTATGTGGTGACTAGAAGATGAGGAGAAAGATGGCAAGAAAGGAGATCCAGAAAGAGGGTATAATAGCACTCATGTCCAGATAGGACATGATGATGCTTTGGATTTAGGGGAGGGGGCAGTATAGATGGAGAGGGGTTGGGGTCTTTGATATGTAGGTATATATACACCATTCACTGATTATTAGCTCACTGAAGACTTGGGTCTTATATAACTCATCTTATACAGACAGGGCTCAGCTCAGACCTGGCACATAACAGATGATCAATAAATATTGAGTTTTTAAAAAATATATATTATGAAGAATTCTCTCCCCTCCTTAAAAACTTTCTGTCTCTCTATTACTTAGAATAAAGTCCAAACTCTTTAGAATGACATTTGAGATGCAGTAAAGTATGAATCCAAACTATCTTTTCAACCAACATTTTTTTCACCACTTCCTCTACTTACTTGAGACGATTACAATACCCATGCTTCTTTCTGTACCCAGCCCAAAACTACTCTTATTTTAGATCCCAGCTCAAGTGTAAGCAGTAACCTCTTGCCAGCAAGAGCAGAAGCCACAGAAAGCAGAGTTCTAGCTCTGGCAAGATGCATGCTACATCTCAGGCACTGCTAAATATGCATTGACTAGGGAAGAACGCCTAAGACAAGATGGTGAACTAAGATGATGCAAAATGATGTTGTAACCTTCCTTTTCACGAGTGTTCTCATTCTCTGCATGATGAAATGCTGACAACAATAAACTGACAGTCTTTCCTGAAGGAGAAGGAGGCTATGTATTGGATGCAAGTTAAATTCCACTTTTGTATAATCTTGAAATATTGTGGTCCTTCATATTCTCCTGGAAGCATTGACCAAGGTCAATGAATAGAACTTCATTTGGCACATCTGCCCATGAGTAGAGAAAGCCAGAAGCCAGTCCTTATTTGATTGCTACACCCCTCTGCTTTATGTTAATTGGGCAGAAGGACTAGTCAAATAAAGGTCAATTCTGAAAACATAGTCAAATAAATCTGAAGAAATGTACTGTTTTCTAGATGGAATTAAGACCTCTTTAGACCACAATTGTATATTGTTCTGAGTATGTTTAGCATTTTTTTTCAATATCACATATCTGTGAGGTAAGTTTTTACAGCATTAACAATGTATTAGATGAATATTCCACAGAATGTTGAATCAATACAAGTTTCTAAAAATTAATTTGATAATGCAGATAGTATATAAGAATTAGAAAATAGATGACCAACTGGTGAATAATCAACAGTTACAGTTAAATGGCTACACATATATACTTTCTTTTCTTTTGTCTATGTCACTTTCTTTCAAGTTAATATTATTCCCTAAGAGCATTATACTGTCTGGAGTGCATTTCATTTTTTTTAATTATCTTAAAACTGATTTGTAATTCAAATTTGCACCAATCCAGAACAAACAACTCATCAGGACCCATAAACATAGTGTGATCCCAATAATGAAAATAAGCTTTGCCACAGACAACAGTTAACATGGGAATGGTAAGCTCATTCTAAAACTTTTCTGAACATATGGGTAATTATTGAAGAATGATGACAATAATGTATCAACAAGCAAAGCTGATTTTCTCTACTTTAAAGAATGGACTGTTTCCTACTGGATGGTAGTTTGTTGCTTAATGATACTACACAAACATAATGATCAGGAGTCCTAAAGCCCTAGATCAGATAATGGTTAAGAGACACATTGATCCAGAACAGAACTGAGGTAGAAGGTATCTATATCAGCAAGATCGTTAAAATATCATTCTATACAGAACTGAATTGTCTGGAGGACAGAGAGATGTGGAACTTCCACCATGATCCTGGGTGCTTGAGTATATCCCTTGGCTAAAAGACTAAGTTTCTCCATCATCAACATGCCACCCTCATACTCAACGCTCTTCATTCTCTCTTGGCGTCCCAACCACTGAGGATACCTTATACTATGTACGCCAAAATCCTTTGCATCCTAGGACTATCTTGACTTTTAAGACCTCAGCAGGAACTTCTTTGCTGACTCCAATTCTCATTAGTCCCTGGTCCACACCCAAGCCCCCTTAATTTCAAGAGCACTTGTGGTCTAAATTACATAATTTATCAACGTGTCATGAAACACTTTTGTGTTTGATGTCACATTATGAGTGTTCATTCCAACTTCCCAAATATATTTTAATTAAAAAAATCAGATTACGTATTGTCATCCCCTGTCTCTATACCCTAGATTCTGAATTTGAGAAGATAATAGGCATGAATCCCACTAGCTGTATGACCTAGGGTAAGTAATTTGCCTATCCCTCAAATATTTAAGTTTCTTCATCTTTAAAATAGAGATAGTAATGCCTATCTTGTGGGACTCTCGTGAGTACTGTGTGCATAGCAAGCGTGAATGCACTTTAGTCAGTTCTGTTACTCAGTGGATATGTCTCTTTTGTCTTCTTTCGTTACCGTAACCTAGCGTTGTGTTGAGGCTATTGTAGAAACTCAATAACCAGCTGACTTTATATTTAACCTTCCTAATCCTTGCTCTGGAATTCTTTTTCCATCTTTCAGTTTCAAGGTTGATGAAAATGTGTTTCTGAACTGGTATTAAAAGGGTCAAAGAGCTTTATGTGAAACAACTCAAACATCTCAGTGTCAAAATACCCCAGAATACAGAACAACAGTACAGATCTGTGTACTCACTCTTACAAGAAATGAAGAGGAAGGATCTGGAGGAAATGGAACTGATACAGCTTCCTAGCCTGCTCCACTATATTTTCCCAATGTCTTCAGAATAGGAGAAAGAAACATGCTATTTTTCCCTTTTGGTAATTTGCTCCAGTGATGAAAGAACTGATGAAAGCAGTTCAGGAGGTGGGGATAACACCATATAACAAAATGAAAAACAAGAGGCCATAAGCACGGTTTCCATTCTTTGAGTGTTATTATCAAACACTGAAAGTCTCCTTCAAGGATTACATAAAATGGCAGTTTATACCCCAATCTCTTTTGGACCTTAAGGTCCTTGGGGGTATGCTGGCAAATAGACTTGTCCTATTCACTGTCATATCCCAAACACGAAACACACTCTTGCATGGAGAAGATGTTCTGTATATGTTTCTTGGATGGTGCTCTTAAATCTGCTAAAAAGGAGGAAAGCTAATCTTGCTCATGCCAAATTTCCCACTTCATCTCCTTTCACTCTGCCATTTAGAGGAGACAATAAATTGTAACAGAAGGAGCAAGGTAGTCAGATGGACCTAAATTCAAATGAAGAATTGGCACTCACTAGCTGAATGACCTTGAGTAATTTACTCAACCCAAATAAACATTATCTTTCTCATTGTTAGCATTATGCATATCAATGCTTTCTCCCTTGGCAGAATTAGGCAGTCACTTCTCTGATACAAACTTATTTTTTAAGTTACTGATTGTATTAGGTTATTAGCTTATGTTTATGTTTCACTGTCTATTTAGGCTACCCCACAGACACACACAACTCCAATACATACAAGATCGAGCTCATTATTTCACGACTCAAGGTTTATTCCAATGAAAGGTACCACTACCAACCCAGTGGTCCTATTAAACTTGCTCTGAATGTTGCCAATTCTTCCCGCTTCTATCTATTTAATAGTCAACCCAATCTTTATTTCCATTGCTCCTAACTGTGCTGTGACTGTCATTATTTCCTATATTTCTTATGGTCTACAGTCTTCCTCCACATTTCAGCTAAAAGAATCTTTCTAAAATGCCATCCAGTTCTGAATATTATTCTGTTTAAATTTTTCATGGTTCTTTGAAGTAATAATAATAATAGGCATTTATTGAACACTGACTATGTGTCAAGCACTTTGGAAAAAAGGGATGGAATACAAAAAAAAATGAGAACAGGTACTAAGACACTAAGGAACTAAGGAACTAATAAACATGACAACTCAGAGACTATAAAATACTTGGTCACGACTATGGCACAGTGGTATTTGAGGGAATGGTAAGAACTGCATGTGGAGAGGTGGACAGAGAATAGATTATGAAGAGCTTAACATAATAAGATGTGTGTGTGCCTGTATGTGTGTATTTGTTATTTTATTTATTTTCACATGTACTAAATGCATTAGAGTTGACTGCCATCTTTGCCACCAAAGAATTCTGCATTTTTATGAAACTTGACAAGTTTCTAAAGAAAAAGCAAATTCCTTAGATAAAAATAAAAAAAAAAAAAAACTCAGGTAGAAGCAGAGAGATTTATTGATTACTTTCCCCTCCAATCATATTGATTTTAATATCAACCACTCTTAGTATCAACTACTATCGCTCTACTAAATAATTAAGTCATGTTTTCAGCCAAAGTGGTCGCATAAAATAATGGTCATGTTGAGAGTAACAGGTACATACTAATTGATTTAATAGTCAATAAGATGCTCATGCCTATTAAGTTAGAGAGCTTAAAATCAGAGAAAGATTGTACAGGTCCCTTCTAGGCAGTGAACTAAGGCCCAGAATATAGAAATCTCTAGCTAAAATTAATATCACTAAAGACAATAAAATATGTATTATCTGCTTGATAAAGAAAATAGAGGGGCCGCCCGGTGGCGCAGCGGTTTAGTCCGTGCTTGGCAGCCCGGGGTTTGCGAGTTCGGATCCCAGGCGCCCGCAGACGCGCACTGCCTGTCAGCCATGCCGTGGCGGCGTCCCATATAAAAAAAGTGGAGGAAGATGGGCACGGATGTTAGCTCAGGGCCAGTCTTCCTCAGCAAAAAAAAAAGGGGAAGATTGGCAACAGATGTTAGCTCAGGGCTGGTCTTCCCCACAAAAAAAAAAAAAAAAAGAAAATAGAAATCAAAATTCTTGGTACCCCTGAGTATTACCAGTTTATTTCTTAGATATAAAAATCTCTTCCTTTCCTCCTTTCTGCCTTTCTACCTTCCTGTCTTTCTTGCGTCTCTCTTTCTTTCTTTCATTTCCACCATTAGAACTCAGTCCAAACTACCCCTTCCTCAAATATGTTCTCTACTCTGAAGCCAGTGTTCTTTCAGCAGCTTACAACCTTCCGGCAGCTTCCTGTTCATCTTAATCACCCAGAATGTCAGCAGTGACCTCCAGGCGCTCTCACTTCTGCCCTTTGCACTTCTGTAGCCTTGCTGCACCTGCCAGACCTGCTTTTGGCCCCCTCACTGTGCCTGCTCATTCTTGCTCTCAGGGCCTGGGGAGGACTGTTCCCTCTGTGGAGATGCCCTAACCCCAGTATCTTATTAATTTATTCCTATGTATCTCTCAATCTTAATATCAGTTTCCAAGAAGCTTAATAAATATGATTATTACCTCTAATATATCAATTTCTTTATCTATTTTTTTCTTCTGGTTTTGAAAAATACTTTTAAATGTTTCTTATTGAAGTATAAAATACACAAGGCAAGTGCACAATTTGAAAAATTTTACAGTGACACTATCGTGCTTTATTTGATTTTCAATGCAATTAACTGTGATTTTGATTAAGCATCTACTGTGTTATTTAGAATATATTCAGTCCATGAAGGATGCAAACAGAGAATGAAAGAATTGTTCCCCATCTTCATAGAGATTACCCTTTGATGAGATCTATACAATAGGACAATTCAGAGCAAGACAGGCTAAAAATGATTCCTTCATCCGTTCATTCATCTAGTATTTATTCAATTGTTACTGAGTACAAAGCATGGCTTAAAGAAGACAGATTCAGTCCCTGACCTCATTGAGCTCAACTAAGTGAATAAAGTGTAAAATGTATGACAGTGAGAGTTTTATATGTCATGGAAGTTCATGTGAAGGAACGGTAACCCTAGTTTTGTCAGGGTAGGGGTGGGGCGTGGCAGTGCAAGGGAAACTTTTCTAAAGGGAGTGATAGTGAAACTAAGATTTGGAAGTTAAAGGAGAGCTAGTCAGCAAAGAGAGGTGAAGGGTGAAACGTCTTTCAGAGACCAAAATATATGTAAAGGCCCAGAGTTAAAAAAAGAGCTTGTTGCATCTGGAGAACTGAACACATTTCAGTATGGCTGGAGCATTAGTGACGTGTAGAAAGTGCCTGTATGACGACTGAGCTAGTAAGAGGAAATCGGCAAAGTCTGCTCTTACAAACACATATATTTCTACAGTCCAGCATAACCTTGTCTCTCAGGCTATTTTTTTCAAATCAAGCTATGAAATCTATATGAAAACTGCAAGTCAAATATTCTGAACACCAACACACAAAACTCAGGCACGAGAACCATAAAGGTCGCTTGGACTAGTCTCCAGGGATCATGTGCAGTTATCTAAAGTGAGAGACGGAATGGGAAGATATTGACAAAGCAGGGCTTACCGAAGCCAGGAGAAACAAGGCAGGACGTGATTATGGCATCAATAAAACTTCTGCCCAGAGCAGGATTTAATATGTGCAAACAGCAATCTTATTATAGAGGTATTTCTTTTCATTGTAGGCCAAAGAGAAAAATTCTAAGAAAATGGAAGATTATCATCTATATGATGTGCTTTATACATGAGCTCAAAGCTCTGATTTTGCCCCATTATCCCAGGAGTAAGGGTCACAGAGGATAGGAAGCTGCTGCCATACAAATAAGGACAGAGTCGGTATTATAACCAGTGGGTCTAAGAACTCTGATACTTGAAACTGATTCTCATAGGAAATCATGATTGAGTCTCTGCTCTGGGCCTGGTGCAAGCTCTGGGGGCAGAATGGTGAATAGCAGATTAGAGAGACTTTTCTAATGGAGCTTACGCACAAGGGATAGAAACAGACAATGGGTGAGTGAACAGATAAATATGATTTCAAGTAGCAATATGTGAAAGAATACAAGGAAGGTAAGGAGCTACTCCAGAGAGGAGTCAGTGAATGCTCTCTTGAAAGGAAATATTTGACCTGAGATCTGAGAACAAAGAAAGAAATAGACTGGGAGAAAGAACCAGATGCCAGACAGAACAATTAGAGCAAAGGCCCTAATGCAGGAATGAGCTTTGGCTTGCTGCTACGGCACAAAGGGGGCCAGTGTCAAGGGAGCATCTATACTCTCTAGAGCATCCAGGGCATCTAGCGCAGCTCTCTAGAACATTTCTAGAGCATCTTGCTCTCTAGAGCAAGAAAGAGAAGAATGGTAGAAGCTGCATTCACAGGAGCAAGCAGGTACAAAGTAATTGAGGTTGCTATGTGTCAGGTTAATAAGTCTGGATTTTACTCTAAGAAAAACAATAACTTGATTTACATTAAAATTTTTTTCTTCTGGCTGTGCTATAGATACACTTTTGTAGAGAAAGACAGTCATGGAGGTATGGAGGCTATTGCAGTAGTTTAGGCTCAATATGACACTAACTTGGGCTGAATACCAACTTTGAAACAGGTTGGTAGCAGTGGAAACAGAGAGAGGGGTCAAACTCAGGATATATTTTAGAAGTAGAGCTGACAGGACATTATGATGGATTGGATATGCTACATGAAGCAAAGAAAGGAATCCAGGAGGATCCCTCATTTACTAGCTTCAGCAAATTGTGGATGGTGATGTTAATTACCCGAGACAGAAGGCTTATTTGATGGATGTTAAGGCAATTACTAGGTGATGTTAAGCCTCTATTACATTGTATTCTACAATTCATTGTGGGGAGATATAGCTCATCATTCGAAAGGTAAGAATGGGGAGTAATGTGGAATAGTACAAGAATAGATGGGAAATAGGTTCCATCTCACAGGCTGATTCCATCTGCCTGGACGTGGTCGTCTAGAGAAGTGGTGGGAAAGATTTTGGAGCCCTATCTGGCATATTTGGAAATAATGCTAAGACTTAGCAAAACCAATAGTGGAAATAAGGAAGGAAAGGTTGGCACACCTATCGTCTATCTCTGAAAGCGAAAAGCAACGGAATGCTATTGCATTGAGAGTCAGGTAGAACGTGGGTAAAAATCTCTTGGGTAAGTTATTTAATTTCCATGGCCATTTCTCCTCATCTATAAAATGGGGATTCAAATTCAAATCTTACATATGTGTAGGAAAGACTGAAGGTAGTAAAATATGTCAAACACCTGACAATTAAGAGAAAATGAATACCAATCTTTCTTTATTAGGAAAAATTGACTTGCATGTATTTATACCTATATCTATATTTCTTTCTATCGTTCTATCTATCTAATCCTTTCATAGATCAGAAGATTCTATTCACCACAGACACATTAAAATGAGGGCCTCCATCTTATTTTCTCTGTCACTCTCAGATCTCTAAGATTGCTTGTCATTCCAGAGGGAGAGAAATCCAATTACCTTGTGTTTCCCAGTTATAGAATCTTAACTCCACGGGTTGGCACACTCTACCCCTTCCCAAATGATTTTAAGCCTTTAGGTTAATTAAAACAATTTGGTGATGGAGATGATGATGATAAAAAAAATAACAGCCTTTAGAATAAATAGAAAGATATTGGCAGGCAGCTGAAAGAAGAGACAGAGCTCTCAGTGACTGAAGACAGTCGGGATCTACACATGGATTTGACATGGAAGATGCTTCATCAAGGTGATATGGTTTTACTTTTCTTTCTTCCTTTCTTTTTTCCTGTTTAGGTTGGAAGTGAGTGAGTAGATGAAGAATACTAGCATAATAAAAGAACTCATCACAGAGTCAAGAAATGCTTTTATATTGAGGTGTGGATCCCTTAAAGTCAGATCATGCCTCATCTGCGCAAATCTCTTTAGAAATTTTCTGTCTCGCTCCGAGTAAATGCCAAAATCCTTACTATGGCCTCCAAGACCGTAGATGACCTTCCCTTCACCTCTCCACCTCACCTCATACTACTCCTCCTTATTTACTCTGCTCCAGCCATGCTGGGCTTGTTGTTTTTCTTCCAACACACCGAGCATGCCCCCATCCTCTTCAGGCTCTTTGCGCTTTTTATTCTCTCTGCCTGAATCAGTCTCCTTCCAGGTATTCTCAAGGCTCAATCCCTCACTTCCTTCAGTCTTAATTTAAAAGACCCCTTCTCAGTGATACATCAGGTGTCCTATCTGAAATGTAAACTTTCTAATAATATATCCTATTGCTTTTTCTTGGTGTATTGCTTTCATTAACATCCATATCTATCTAACATAACATGCATTTTACTTATTTACCTTATTTTTTGTCTATTGACCTCATTAGAATGTAGGTTTCACAAATGAATGTATTATTTACTTCACTTCTGTTGCCCAATATCTAAAACAGTGCCTAACATACACTAGGTGCTCAGTAAGTATTTGTTAAATGAGTAGACCACTACAAGCCTTATGCATCTTATTTTTGCATTTTATACATTTAGTCACTATGGCTAAAAGTCTAATTTGATGATCCATCCTCTTATGGAGTAGGATTTTCAAAATAACTGCCATTTCTGGTTGTCCAAGTAGAAAATTTTTATATATTCTGTCCTATTTGTTGAAAATTATTACAAGACAATTTAGTTATTTCTTATCTTATTTAATAACAACATCTGATAATAATAGTTGGATCTTTGATTTATAAATATTTGGGGATATCTAGGGAAACTGTGTTGACAGCCAGCAAAATAAGCATTTTTTTATTGTGGCTAGTTTGCACTGACTTCTCACTAGAAAGTGGATGTATAAATGAACCTTCTGGTTAGGATTTCCATCCCACAGCCATGCTGACATTTAACCATAAATTACAGAGAAGAGAGGGCATACCATTCAATAATTGGGATCCAAAATATTGAATAATTGCTATGTGCCAACTGCTCTACACTGTCCTTTCACATGAGATATCTTAATTCATTTAAAGCATCACAGGAGATTTTAAAGAGAGATAACAGGACTGAGGATAGCATAGGTTCCCTCTTATCACGATATCACAACACATACTTCTTGTTCTTTTAACACAACTTACCACAAGGGTGAGAGAAAAGTTGCTATTGAAAATGTGATAAATGCAAACATGATCGTATATGGACTCAATCATAAAAATTGTGAAAAATATGTACAATAGTTTGATATTAAAAACAACAAAATATTTGATGAGTGTGGACATTGAAAATAAAGAAATGCTGTGAGCATTAATCTTATGGGAAGAACCACTGTTGGCATGGTGGACAGTGCATCTACCTACCCACTGCAGTCATGCTGCACCACACACCAAAACTGTGTCCATGTCTCAAAAGAAAGAGGAAGGAATGTGAGAGGTTAAATGATCTGCCAGTGGCCATAGAGTTAGTAAGTAGAAGTGTTGAAAGTAGAACTGAATCCCTTGGTCTGAAAGCTGCCATTCCTTCCACTGCTCCCCACCACCTCTGTGACTGTCCCAACCACTGTTTCGCCTGTCCAAACTTGATTATGTGGTTAGTACCAGCATGGCAGTGTAAGCAAAATTTAAAGTGTGAGTTATTATAGTATGCCCAGCTCCTGGCACACAATAGCTGCTAATATAAACATGTTTATTTCCCATGGCCATTGAATGCCTAAGATTCCAACCAAATATTTCATAGTTTTTGGCTCACATAGAGCCTCTGTCCAATTGAACAGACTATGACTAGCCTACGCGGTACAAGTTGAAGGCCGCCGAAGGCATCTTTTACACTAAAGGGCTGATTAAATAATCCTCACCCTAGCCTTACAGGCCCAAACAGATATGACAAATTGTCACTTGTTAAAAGAAAAAAAATGAAGGGGCAGTGGATAGGCATTTTTGAGGTGAGCACAAAGAGAGGGAAAAAAAAGAGAAATTCTCTAAGTTCAGGCTGCAATTATTCTCAGAGTGGATATGAAATACAGAACAGAGGATGAGAAAATGATGAGTTTCACGCACAGAACAGTGGAGTACTTTTTTTGTGTGTGTGTGAGGAAGACCAGCCCTGAGCTAACATCCGTCACCAATCGTCCTCTTTTTGCTGAGGAAGACTGGCCCTGGGCTAACATCGTGCCCATCTTCCTCTACTTTATATGGGACGCCGCCACGGCGTGGCTGAGGAGTAGTGCATCGGCGGGCGCCCGGGATCCGAACCTGCGAACCCCGGGCTGCCAAGCGCGGACTAAACCGCTGCGCCACCGTGAACAGGGAAGTATTTTAAAGCTATTTGTATTCTTTTGTCTCTTTGAGCTACATTCCAATAAGAGAAACCACAGTTCCATAAGCTTGAAAAAATTAAATCAAATAAATTCCGTGCACTGAATAGTTTCTGCTTTCCTTCTGTACCACTGACATAGGACCAGATAAATAATTCTAGATTGGGTGTCCGGGCACTTGACTTTTAGTTTCAGTTTGTCAGTTAACGATTGTTTTGAATGTGAGCAAGTCCCTTTACCTCTTGCCTCTTACAGAATATTTTGATAGAATAGAATAAGGAGAGAATTTGACTATTATAATGTTTATTTTAAGTACAACATAGAGGTTTGCATTCCATCTACCTGGAGAAAAGAGTATGTGGCTTCTTGATTAAGGGTGCGAACTTTGGAATCAGATTGAATGGGTTTGAGTATACCCTCAGTTATTTATTGCTTCTGAGAGCTTGGTTAAACCTTTAGGGCTTCAGTTTCTCATTTGTAAAATGAGGATGATAACAACAGGAAGTACCTTGTAAAAGAGATAATTCATGTAGAGGGTTAGTAGAGTATCTAAGTTAAATTTTTTTTTCAATAAATGTTTTCTTTTCCTTATTGTTATATTATCATTAATATTAGTGTTGTCATTGCTGAAATTGAAACAGGTTGTAGTTCTATCTTGGTTCTACTATTGGCTAGCTATGTAACTTTGGACCCAGTCACGAACTTGAATTCTGTCTTATTCTGATCATTATAAGGAGTAGTTAATGCCATCTGTGCTTGGTTGCCAGGTGAATGAGCCATCCTACAAGATAAATTCCTAGCATATATGATATGTTCAATAACTAGAGGTTGATGGGATCACTTTCCCTCCAGCCTCCTATGATTCCAATTTTTTCATCTAATTACCCAAGGGTGTGAGGCTTGTTTCAACTGAGAATCTATTCCAGGGCATCTAGATGGCATGATTCCTCATTAAGCTTTGACGCTGCCAACCAAAACTTTGTACAACATAAGCTGTATGATTAAAGGGACACAGATGTGTCCTCCTTTCCCTCCACTGGTATTACTGAAATTGCCAATGATGAAGGGAGACAGCCCCAGAGAAACCAGTGTCTGAAGCTGGCAAAGAAGTGGAAGTCGTGTTGGACACACTTGCCAAGGAAGTGACTGTGGAAATGCCTGAAGGTCAGAAGAGTAATATGGCTGGCAGTCCACTCTAGAGCTATCCCCTCACCCAAAAAACCTCTGTTTTAGAGGAGTTCAAATGTTTTCAAATGAAACTTGTCTGCTCCATTTCCGCTCCTTTAAATTAATCCATCAAGGCTGAGGAAGTGGATGCTGAGCCCAGGCAAAAGTCCAAAACCTATCTTTGGGACTGCCCCAAACAGCTACGTCTGTCTGATGCCAAAGTCAGTGTTTTTAGCCACCATGTTCTGCTTCTGCAAGCTCTAACACCAGGGACCTTCCATTCTCTCCGTGAAAGCACGCATATCATCAAAACTGTCTAGAGAACAGAGTTCCCCTCTGATCCCCCAAACTGCAGCTCATTCCCCCCTTAAGAGTTCTCTCAGTCCTCTTCCGAAGGAGAGGAGGGGCTTGAAGCAGATTTTTAAACCATTTATACCTGTATTTCTCAGGTTTCCACTTAAAGAAGCACACAGTGCACAAAAGGTTATTCTACATCCATTGAATGCTGTAGTTACCAAAATTGATCTCCTTGTCTACCAACTCATTTCGTTTTCCAAAAATAATAGCACACAGAATAGTGGAAAAAAATAAGTCCAGAAGTTCTCATTTTTTGGTCCCAGCTTAATTAATGATAGTTATGATACTTTCTAGGGAATATGTAGACATATTTTCACGTGTATGAAACATAAAATATGGAAGTATGTTATTTAAAATGGACATTTTGATTTGCTTCTGCTCCTCTCTCAATATCATCCAGACTCATTGTCTTGTCTTTCCTCAAACTTCTTTGTACCCTAAAACTTTTTGCTCCAGTAATTATGAATTTTTATATTCTCCCAAATAAGCCATGATATCTTGCACTTCAGTGCCTTTGTACAGTTTCTTCTTTCCAGAATAGATGTGTGTAAACTAGTGTATTAGGCAAATGCATATCCATTCTTCATGACCCAGAACTAGTGCCTCCTTTTATTTTTTATTGTTTCCTCCCTTTCCCCTTTACCAAGAACATTTAATCATCACTCTCATTTTGCTGTCACTATACCTTGTACTTTATTAAAATATTTACCACCATGTCTTACAGTTATTTACTTGAAAGTCTGTCTATAACTGAGTGGGAGTTTGTGAAGATCATTTTACCTATACATTTGTTATTTGTCTACGTTTCTTTGGAGTTTTTCATAATGTCTATCCCACAGTGGGTGTTTAATAATTGTTGGCTGAGAGAATATATGATCATGCACTAAAGGTTAGATGAACAGAAAAACAATGAGAAATGAAGAACTGAATAAGCCAATATTTCATATAATTGTTCCATCAATAGCTAACATCAATCTTAGCACATTTCTTCTTATGATAATCTGTAGATGACTTGACTAGGAAGTGTGGTAGTTGGAGAATCACATTTATAGTCAGGTTTATATGATTCTAATTTTATCAAATCCTTTGTTCAAATTTTCACAAACTATAGTACATTATTTTTCTAAGGGAATAGATGCATTATAACTGTGAGATGAATCCAGATTCATCAATTTGCTTAGGGAAGCCAGCTGGGTAGAGATGCATTGCTGGTGGGACTTGGAAGCAGATCCATGACATTTATGCTATGATAGATTTTACTGTCTGCATAACCTGGTGCTCCACTGCGCCCCGATTTTCCTGACCACAAAATCTCCTACGGTCTGTCTTCCACCATATACCGCTCCTTGGTAGCACTTATCACATTTGCAATTTGACATGTGTTGGTGGGATCATCGGATTAGTTTTATTCTCTCCAACTAGATTACAAATTCCCTAAGGGCAGGAAATGAATCTCTTTTACTCACCATAGGATATGTGATACCTAGTTTATGGTTAATAATACTTAATAAATGGATATATAAAAATGAAAATAATGTCCTTCTCCCATCATTGAATTGATGCTTGGTTCCAGTAATTGCTTGGGAAGGACAAATACACACCGCACCCCAAATCCTTGAGGCTGCAAAGAGTTGCTTTGGGCAGTTTCTGCAAGTGCTTCCTTGGTCAGGCATAATAATAATAATGATATTAGGAATAAAAACAACAGTAACAACAAAACAAGAGCATCAAAAACAAAAGTGATCAGTGGTCATAACGATGATGGCTACAGTGTGAGGGCCCACAAGGTACTAGGGATGATTTCGTACAACATTCCAAATCCATGCCACAAACTCCCAAACTCAGTTATAATATTCTACTTTACAGAGAGAAAACTTCATCTTAGGAATTAACTCATTTATTGACTTACTGTTGGAACCCAGACCTATTTGACAATGCAATGTCATCTCATGCTAGGATCCTTTTTCAACGTTTCATCAATAAGAGCATTTCTAAGCTGGATTTAGATACTAAAAGGTAAACATTATTGATACCTCTGAAAAACATCTGTATTATTATGCAATTATACAATGTATTTGTTCATGAGACTTTTTAATTTCTCACTATATTTTGTGTGGCTTGAAGCAAGGGGAGGAAGCATTACTAGGCATTTATTTTTGAAATTACAGGGTAGCACACCATTATTGATATAATGGTGCTTGATAAATGTTTGTGAGAGTGAAATTTAAATGTTTTGCCATCTCTTCTCATAAAAGTGGGTGACATTCATTCAAGTAAGACAAATTACTAACCTCACTTATGATCATTGCAAATGTGGAAAATTTCACCTGTTTCCTAAATGCATTTCTTCTCATCATATATCTACAAAGCTCTAAAGATGAAAAAGTCCAACTTGGTAATATTAACTAATTGGTATTTAATTAAATTTCTCTATTAGAGGCTATTCTTTTTATGAACTTTATAATCCCCAAATAGATGAATTAGTTAGTGATTATATTATACAAGTATAATTTTATTTACAAATTACGGAGTCTTTTGGTTTTTCTGAAAGATGGTTCGATTTGCAAAAGAAGTCTCTGGAAGAAATTTCATCCTCTAAAACACGAATATTTAACAAATTGAGAAAACCTGTGGTCAGTTTTTGAGATTGAAAATCTTAGTGCTCTGAGATGCCTTGGCCGTTTTTTGGTTTCTAATCCCTTTCTCAGAAAGCATTGAGAACACTCAGAATATATGTGTGTGTGTATGGCATGTTGTGTGTGTGCACACACACTCATGATGGAGAGGAAGGGAGAGGAGAGGGACTGTTTAAACCCTACTCATTCTTGGTGCTACCACAGCTTTCCAAGTGTTTCCCGTCATAACTGAAAGCCTGATTTAACAATTGCTGAGATCCTCAGCCTTACTGAACCCAGTAGAACCCACCATAGTGCAATAGCTGGACATGGAGATTGCAGCCTTAATTTCCTAAGTGCTGGGTCTGTCACTTACTGAGTTTAACATTTTTGGGAAACAATTCATTTCCATCTGAGCCTTTGTTTCTTCATTCATAAAAATGAGGCTAATAATAGCACTTCCCTCATAATATTGTAGGGAGCTTTCAAAGAGGCAATGGCTATAAAAAGTGCTTCGTAAATTCTATAATATTTACAAGTTTGCTTTCTGAAGTCAGGAGAGAGAGAAGAAACGTGCTAGGTTTTCTGAAGTTATTTGGCTACTGAACATTTTTGAGGTCTAGTGAAAGGCAAGAAAGTGAAGAGAAATATGGACTTCAGAATCTTAGAGGCCTGAGGCCTATACTTCGTCTGTTACTAGAATGTGCTCCTGGTAAGTTACTTCACTTCTACGATTTTTAATTTTCTCATCTGCAAAATGGGAATAAAATTCTCCTCAGAGAGAATTTGTGTGGAGCCAATAACTAAAGGTGAAGTTCCTGGTACAGTGATAAGGCACAACTATTTTTATAAATTTTTTTTTTTTGCCCCATGGAAGCAATTTATACTGTCAAAGCATTGTAGAAAACTTTCCATATTCATGATTAATAAAAAAGAGGATTAAAATAAATATCAAAAGTTAAAAATAAGGAAAAAGAAGATAAAAGGGAAACAATTCTAAAGATGGTGAACAGTATCTTCATAGTTTGTGTAGAAATAAATTGGACTTGAATTTAATGTGTTTCCATGACAATCAAACATTACTCTTCCATGATGAGGACATTAAACAAAAAACAGATGAAATACAGAGCACACACTGGCATTCCTCTGGGGGAATTTGTGGGCTAGTCTTGTCTTTTGTGTAGATGAAGGGCTGAGGGAGATAATTGGCTGACGCATTTCATATTTTCAAGAAGATGAGGAAAAACTAGCTTGTTCTTCCCTTTGGAAGTAAAATGTCAAGCAAATAAATGGAAATGTAGCTCTGCACCATGTGTGATTTGGGGATGATTCACAGCCTCAGATACATCCTGAGTTCAGGACCAGAGTTTGGCAATTTTCTTCCCCAAACCACATTTGAACAAGTGTGCTTTTAAAGAGAACTGCAATAAAATCTTATGTTTCAGGTCATAAACTGTTTACTGCAAGAACCCCAGAGGAAGACATGGTTTCCTAGCACTTTCCCTGAAAGATCACCCTTAAGACCACCTCCCCAGGGTGGTCTCTGACACTACCTCATGACCACAGGCCCACTCCCAGGCTGATTTCTGCACACCCGTCATATGTTCATCCCTGCAATAACCACAAAACATTGGTGTTCTATAACTTCTCTGTCCTCCATCAGAACATTAATTTTTTAGGGCATGCACTAAACTCATGTTTATCTCTGTATTCCCAGAACCTAGCAAATAACCAAAGAGAGGAGCTTGGAATTTGCTAGATGAATGAATGCACTGCTATACTTATGCTTTATCCTTGCTGGACATGTTGTAGCTTCATCATTACCAGAGGCAAATTGTCAGAGATAGCAACAGACAAGCAATATTAGGGACTATAATAATGATTTAAATAAATCCCCTTTGAACACCTTTATGTATAGAGAATTTGGGAGTCCCTCTTATCTCACTGGTAGTATGGTATTCAAATAACTAAAATTACAAAAATTAAGATAATGTGCTTTTCAATCACAATCCTAGCTTCTATTTATCAAACCAGGGAATGCAGTAGAGTAAACGGACTTGAGATGGGAAGATGATGGTTTTTTATTAAGTCACTAGGGAATAGCAAAACTTAAACCCACAGTATATTTTGAGAATACTGTGAAGAATGATATGTCAAAGTTATAGTTCAGTGCTTAGCACATAGTATATGCTTCTTTCTGTTATTTCCTTACTCCCATTCCAGCTTGCCATTTTTGCTCTATGTTTATTACACGTCCTACACTGGAATTTGCATGAGATAGTCTAAGACATCAAAAGCAGATCTGATTCATGGACTGACTCCATGGAAACTTCTGAAGAAACCAAACATCCTTTTCATGCAAAGAGACAGACCCCCTTCCCCAAAGGTAAGGCCAAAGTTTACAGCATTTCTATCTTCAGTATCATATGGTGGCCTAGACTTTGGAGACGTGGGGACCAGGGTTCATGTTTGGATTTTGTCATTTACTAGCTGTTCATTCTCTGGTCAGTGAGGCAAACTTTCTAACTCTAGTTTCTTCATCTCTAAAACACAGCTAACTAATTATTTTGCATGAGATCATTATAAAGATTACATTAGAATTAAGCTGTGCGAGTCCCAGAATTATGTTTATCTTAGTCACTGCCCAGCCTAGATCTTGGCACCGTGCTCTGTATATAGGAAATGCTCAGTACTTATTTCTGGAGTAAATTAAGAAATAGGTTCATTTATATGAGCCTCTTTATGCCTAAACCAGCTTAGACTGAATTTCTGTTGCTGTCGAGCAAGAGTCCTTACTGATAGAGAAATTGCTTCCACTCAGATGTGGATGATAAGGATTTTTCTCAGAATACTGCCAGTTTGCTTTGTTGACCTCCTTTGCCTTGCCCATAAATTTGCCCTGACCTCAGTGCCAATTTCATATCTAGCTTTGAAAATCTTTCCCATTTTCAATGTCCATCTGAAAGGCTATCTACTACAATAAGCTTTTTTCTCTCCATCATCTTCACGTGATTTTTTCCTTCTTTGAATCTCCAAGTCTTCCTTATATTCTGTTTCGCAATGCAGCTAAACTATGTTTGCCCATGTATAGTAAATCAATCTCTTTTGCCTCTCCTAATTCTCCTCCAAAAGCTGTCACTGGATTACCACTTCACTTTGTACAGAGTTCTGTTATTATACAGTCTATACAATATTGTAATCATATGCTGCTTGCTTATCCCCTACTCTGTACTATTTCGTTATTCTAATGAGCCAGAATTTATTAATCCCGGTACTCTAGCTTTGCCTTCAATAGATGTTTAGTGACTGAAATTTTCCTTGGAGAGAAAGATCTTTTCCAGGGCAAAGTCTTGATGTTGTTCATCTCTATAAACCTCAAAAACCAAAAACAAAAAATAGTCGTTATGGGAGAACCTGCCAATTTTCCTCCAATATCTATTCTCCCTTTCTTACACAATAATAGAAAACTAATTTTCAACAGAGCATATGGCTAGCCAGACTAAAACTATATTTCCAGCCTCCACTGTAAAGTAAGTCCATGTGATGGAGTTCTGTCCAGTAGGTTACAAAAATTGTCCTGTTGTAGTCCCCAAGAAGTTCCGTAAAAGACATATCCACGTACTTTTTATCCCTTATGCTTTACCCCTTCCTTCCTCCTGCTCTCTGGAACATGAATATGATGGCTGGAGACCCAGCTGTCATTTTAGCCCATGAGACAAGCCTACGGTAGAGTAGTGAGCTAGGTGGAGCTGTGGTCCCTTCCTAGAGGAGAGCTGCTATATCATTCTGGACTACATGTACAAAGCATTTTACACTGGGAAAGATAAATGAGTGTCTCTTTTTTGCTTAAGCCACTATTATCCTCATGACTCATAAGCAAACTCATAGCATGTGCTCAAAAAAAATCTTTCCTGAGTTGAATTATCTTCAGAGTTGTTCCTTATCCATACATCTTTAGTAGTTCAACTTCCCTGGAAATATTTAGGGATAGAATGGAGAACTTGCAAATAGTTCTTTTGGAGAATGCAGCCACGGAAGCATAGCCCAAGAAACAATCAAAACTTTGAAATTAATCCAAACAAAATGCTGCATTTTCCACTATGCGTTCAGCAGGACACCAGGGAGATAGAAGACAGAAAGTGAATTCAGTTTTATACTTTGACACACAGGAGCACAGTCTACTGGGGGATAAAGATACTGCCAGACACATAATCATCTCTGAGTCTACTAACCTGTGGGATACAGACTAAATACACTGGGATTCAGAGAAGGAAAACAAAATTTGGGTCTCCTTTAGTCTAAGACAAGATTTAGTTGGGGAACTTTGGATGAAGAAAATGCGGGATGCAGCATGGAGATCGCTAATATGGACATATATGCTGCCGCCCTTTCTTTTCTTTGCTAATCCGGATGTTTTTTGATACATCATGGTGTTCTTTGACATATACAGAGTCAGAATTCTGCTTATTGTAGCACACATGTAGTTACAACCAACCATTTAAATATTCTATATGAAATTTATTTGCTATCTCTGATGTAGATTATTCTAGAGAAGTGGAAGAGCAGAAGCAAAGTCCCAGAGATAGGAATAAAGAAGCCATGTTTAAGGAATATGGCTAGAACTTGAGTAGAATATATTCTAGGAAAGTAAATAATGACACTAGCTCTAGGGGATGGGCATGTTTGTGTCCTTGGAATCTAGGAAGAAATCTTGGCATATATTTCCCCCCCAAAATAGGCGATAAACTCTTTCATCTTGTCTTTGACTAATAATTTTCAACATTCTCCCTTTGACCCCCAAAGAGTTCAGTGCTTACAATCCAGATGTCAAAATATATATACTATCTCATAAATTGTAGTAAGAACTAGAATAGAGATATGTTCAAAATACAGTGCAAGTGAGGAAAAGAGAACCCCTGAATCTACCTGTGTAGAGAGTTAGGAGAAGGAGTCAAAAACTGGCGACTAAGTCTTGAGGTAAAAGTAGTTCACAAACACGGAGGCATTCTAAGAACAAGAGACAATATGAGAAAGGATAAAAATTCTTGAAACTGTTTAGTATCTTTAAATACCAGAACGTACTCCCAGGTGGATGGAGAGTAAGCTACATGCAATACGATGGAGAAGGACAGAATTAGGAAAGATGGGAATGTTTTTTTAGTCCCAACTTGCTCTTAATATAGAAATCTGCTTTTTTGTCTATGGGTGACCAGAATTTGCTTTGGAAATTCTGGGGGCAAAACACTCCACCTTGCCACTTTTGAGGGTCAGTCTGTTTTATTTTCCAATAATTCAAATCACTACATAATGATAACAATAATAGTTATCATTATTACTGGACTTAAATATGCCTGCCTACAACTTGGTAGAGTACAGATATTTTGGACTTTGGTGCCAGATAGACCTGATTCACTTCTCAGCTCTGCTACTTAGCTATATATTCCTTCTCTAATTGCTTAACATTTCAGAACCAATTACCTCAACTATTAAATATATATGTATGTGTGTGTGTGTATTTATATTCCACCTATAGTGCTGTATTTGGGTTAAATAAGATGACATACATAAAGAACCCAGCACATAGTAGGTTCTTCACAATTTTTGGTTTCTCCTTTTCCACCTTTTCACAAGTCCGTTTGTAAGATCCTTTGATCAGCTACTAATATTACTGCATTATCCTTCTTTTAAATTCACCACACAGTCTATTTTCCAAAACAAAGCTGATAATATGCAAATAACTTTTCTTTGTGCTTCTGCATGAGGTTGTAAGAGGTTTAAATAAAGGCATCTTGTCATGGGTACTGCTCTCCAGATAATTAACCGATTGAGCCTCTGGCTCAGCTAGTGGTCATGGTTTTGGGTAATTATTTCATTCATTGGCACCATTTTTAATAGATTGTTACATGCTACAAGGAGAATCCATCCCAATAAATTTAAATGAAATACTTTATGAGAAGACCAATAAATAGACAGCAGCAAGCTGGTTCAAAATAATAATTAATATATTATTGACTCACTCAGTAAGAGTTTGGCTTTACATTCTAAAGATACTATCTGGATTCTGTTTGGAATCCTAAGCATGTAATTGATTCCCTACTTTTGCTATAGAAATAATACAGATTTAAAAGCATAGATTTTATGTGCTTAAAAATGAAGAAGCCCTGGCTTGCAATGCTAAGCTTTTTATTTACTGCTACACTTTGCAGACTTGTGGCATATTGTAGGTGTTGAGAGAAAAATCATATCCAATTATTATTACAGTTGAAATTGTCTTCCTGGTGAAGACCAATTGACCTTTCAAGATTCAACTTAAACTTTGTTTCAAACTTTCCCTGAATCCTCCCACCTCCTGCCAGGTTGGACCCCACACTCTCCGTCCCTGGTTTCCTCCACCCTACTCCATTCAGACCTCTCTCATAGTACCTGCAATGTTAGGTTTTTGTTTTTGTTTACATGTTTGTTACCTACTACTAGACTCTGTAATCCATAATAAAAAAAACAGTTTTAATTTTTTTTTTCTGACACCAAGAACAATTCTGGGGTAGAGAAATTATCTATATTTCACATGAATACATTTTCATATTTTCAAGTCAACAAGTAATAATTGCTGATGCCCATCCCACTATGAAATATTGCTCTAGGGTAGGGTTGTCAAATTAAATATAAATCAGATACGTGGTCAGTTTTGAATGTCAGGTAAACAAGGATAGTTGTTTAGTGTAAGGATGCCCCAAATATTTTATTCAAATTTAACTGGGTATATGGTACTTTTATTTGCTAAATTTGGCAATTCTATTTAGATACAGAGAGAATCTATGATTCAAGTGAGGGAAAACTTTTAGATAAACCTTAGTGATGTATTTAACTCAATTTTACCACAGAGAAGTCTCCATATTTCATGGAGAATTTCCTAAATTCCTCTGCATTGGCAGAGCAGGCTAAACATAGCTTTGCTTTACCCTGGACAATCTATGCCAGTGCACCACTTAGAAGGAGCTATGTAGAATTTGGAACAAATCTCTAATCTGACTGATATGACATGACATCAATATTCTTATTCCAAATGGGAACAAATAAACAAGAATTAACATGCAAACTGAGAGTGAATTTCTCTTTCTCTTTCACAGATCTAAATTGCAAGCTTCTTTCTGTTCTATCATCAACTTTCCTTCTCTCCTATGTCTCCTTTACCACAATTATTAATACTAACAGCTGAAATTTTTACAAATATTCAAATAAGTGCATAAGACATATTTAATTTTACAGTAACTGTGTCGTTATTAATAATATTTGCCTTTCCTAAATTCATTTATAAAAAGGAACTTCTGTCTTTAGGGGCCAGTAACTTCCATTTTCAGGGAGGAATAATTGTTTAAAAGGTTTCTCATTAATATTAGGCAGAATTTGGTCTTCCTGTAACTTCTATGCATTATACCTAGTTATGATTTTTGGAGCTACAAAGAGTGATTAGATGTTTCTCTTCACATGGCATCACTTCAGATAGCTCAAGATATCTATTTTCTGTATCCACACATCTTAAAATATACTTCTGTATGGCTCAAAGAGCTCTCTTCAACTCTTTCTAATATAGCAGAAGTTGGAGACATTTTCCCATGTGCATGTCCATAGGAGTATTGGTTGCATGAGGAATAGACCCTGTTTGGGTATCATTTTATCTCTAATATCTGGCAAAGTACCTGATATATTATGGAGGCTCAATAAATATTTGTAACATAAATGAATAAATTCTGCCTCTCTTGGCTTAGACCCTTAAAAGTGAAAAGAAAACTGAATGAGGTCCGTGAATCACGTGATCAGTTTTAACTATCATTCATTCCTTTTATTCACTCACTTAAAAAAATTTTTTTGAGCACTTAAACTATCTTCCAGGATAAGAAATTTAAGGTTCCTGCCTCAAAGAGATGACACCTCTCCTCATTTGGACATTGTGATTCTCCTAATGCAGTCAAAATTTACAATGGCTTTTTAAGCCCACTTAAGTACTCTTAGTCAATTGAATCTGTAACTATTTTTCGTACTAATTGGTATTAATCCAGGATTCTACATTTCTTACTCGACTAATGTCTACAATTTGTTCATTAGTTTTTTGTTTTGTTTTATTTTTAACCAAAGTACTTAACTTTGCTTTTCTTTTATGCCTACAGAATCTATTTTAGTTAGGAATTTGTCTCAAATCTTACCCGGTAAAGCTCTTTTTGGAGTTTAAACATTTTAGCCATGATATTTCTATTTTTTCTTAGCAAATATCATCTTTGTCCTTCCACAGAGCTGAAAAGGAACCAAAACCAAAGGTTAAAATAAAACATAATACGTTCTTTCTCTTTTCCCCATTCTTTCCATGTTCTTTCTGTTCATCTGAAGGTTCCATAGTCAGACACTCCTTTTGTGGATCTCTCTCTTTTCTTTACACTTCAGCCATCATGTTACACCTGAAAGTTCAAGTCAGACAAATGTGAATTCAAATTCAGGCTCAGTCTCTCCCTAGGTATGTAACATTAGGAGTTGTATAACCTATGTCTCTGTCTCTTCATGTATATAAAACGGATGATATTAATAGCATTAACAGATGGTTACATGATGGTCCAATGAGATACAGTAAAGTAAATGACTACCAAAGTTTCTGGTGTAGAGTAGGCATTAAATATCTGCGAAGACTTTCCCTCTCTCTAAGTGCTGTCTATGTCAATTCTCTCCGCAACCATCTGTATTTTAAGCCATTATCAGAGAGAATTTACTCACGGTGTGGTGTATTAACCAAGTAGATCTTGCCCTGAGTCCCCCTCCCTAAACTTCTCCCATCATAGCTGAAGTGTGTATGACTCTTAGGAAACTGGAGTGAAAAGTTAAAGTGCAATTGTGTCTGGAACAGAACCTTTCAAGAGATTTCAATTTCTCTCTCTTTGTTCATAGTATATAAGATTTGGAGATGTACAGACTTTGGTTTGAGATATAGCTTTGTGAGATATTGTGAATTATAATAAGAAATACATATTTTGTCTTGTCCTGTTTCTGGCACAGAGCTCCTAAAATCCTTGGACTTTCCTGAGTGATAAGTGAAATAAGTATCTTTTGATATTTATAACAAATCCCTTTCAACCAGATCTGACTTTATGTTAATGAAATGACTTTTGATGGAAAGCATCTAAGGATGGGGACTGGTTGCCAGGGGAACCAACTACATGATTAGAAGGTTGGAACTTTCAGTTTCCTGGGAGGAGAGAGGAGCTGGAACTTAGGCTCGATCACCCAAGGTCAATGATTTAATCAATCATGCCTATGTAATCGGCCCTCCATAAAAACCCACAAGGACAGATTTAGAGAGCTTCCTTGTTGGTAAACACTGGGAGATGCAGGGAGGGTAGCACGTCCAGAGAGGGCATGGAAGCACTGCACCCTTTCCCACATACCTTGTTCTATGCATGTCTTCCATTTGGCTGTTCTTGAGTTGTATTCTTTTATAATAAACCAGTACTCTGGAAAGTAAAATGTTTTCCTGAGTTATGTGAGCTTCTCTAGAAAATTAATTGAACCCAAGGAGGCTATGACAGAAACCTCTGATCTATAGCCAGTCGTTCAGAAACACAGGTGACAACTTGGATTTGCAATTGGCACCTGAAAAGGGGGCGGGGGGGGGTCTTGTGGGACTGAGCCCTTAACCTATGGGATCTGAGGCTGCCTCCAGGTAGACAGTGTCAGAACTGAGTTAAACTGTAGAACAGCCAGCTGGTGTGACAGAATTGCTTGATATGTGGAAACCCACGCATCTGGTGTCAGAAGTGAAATAGTGTTGTAGGAAAATATTGAGAGTAGAGGAAATACAGGACAAGTGTGCTTTTTCTCTACACTTTGCCATTTATTATCTATGCATGTTGAGCAACTGTCTAAATCTCTTTCTGTTTTTACTTTCTTTTGTCTAAAAAAAAGGAGACTTGATAATATCAACCTTGCATGATGGTTTTGATGGTTAAATTTGATGCCATGTGCAAAGTGTTTGAGAGGTTTCTTGGCCATCATAAGTGCTTCATAAAGCTCTGTTTCCTCCCTAATCCTGTACTTCCACTCATTTTAATCTTCTTCATCCAAAGCAAAGTTCAAATATCCTTACCTCCTTCAAATAACATCCTGAACCCCAGTAATAGTCATTGTCTATATTTTATGACTGCACTTTGATATGTTCTTTTCCCATCTTCACCCCATCTATTCCTTAGCTTTGACAGCGGACTATTTGTTTTTTATCTTTCTCTAGTTGCTCCCTACACATTAATATTCCCCATAAAATAGTAAGCTGATACCTTGGTAGAGGCAGCTACCTGACACCCAATAATCCTTGCTCCTCTCCAAGGCGCAAGTTGTTACTGTAGGAAAGTGACTAATTAATCAGGGATTACATTTCCCATCAGCTCCTATATTTAGGTAGGGCCATGTGATTAGTTCTAGCCAACAGGACATGAATTGAAGCAAGGCATGTCATTTGCAACCAAAGTGATTAAGAGCAAGTGTGCTTTTGCTGTAGTCTCTTTCCTTATCTGATTGCTAAATAGAGAGGGCTCCTGGTGGGGGCCAGGAAGACACCTGGGTCCCTGAGTGCTACCTGACTAGGAATAATGTGTCAAACTGTAATAAGTGAAAAGTAAACTTATATTGTTTTAAGCCACCGACAATTCAAAGGTTTTCTGTTTGTGCAGCTAGAATTACTTTTATTAATGCAGATCTCATGGCTTTTTCACATTATGGACACATGGTAGATGCCCCAGAGGTATCTTTTGACTTGCCGTCCTCTTTTGGAACATGTGGTTCTCCCTATCCATTAGAGCCTTAATTTCATAATAGGAAGATAATCTGGCAACTACTTCATGTTCTCCTCCTGCTGAGAACTCACCCTTCTAAAGTACCTGGGTAATTTTCAACAAATTTGCTTTGTGTGTTCTTGCCCCAGCCAGGATGTTAGTTTCCTTCCAAGTCTTTTCCCTACCTGATACCTCAACATAGAATTTTATTGTTCATGGCTGTGTCTTTAGCAAAGCGTCAAAAGAAGTAAGCTGGAGCAATCAAAGGAGTTTCAAAACAAAGCTCATGCATGCACTCACTCTGGAGCAGCCCTTGCTAGCCTGGCAATTGCCATATAGAGGGAGAAACCTGAGACTTTCATCAGAAGACCTAAATTCTAACCCTGAACCTTTCACTTTCAACCTGGCTTCCCTTTCTCTGTCTCTGCCCTGAGGCTGCTGCCACCCTCCCTGCAGGGCAGCAATTTGATCACATGAGTAGAGAGGTCAGTGTTCTTCCATTGCAATGCCACTGCCACTGCCTGATTTGGGCACATGTGTGGAAAGTTTTAGAGTCAGGCACACAACCTGCAGTTTCAACCTGTGGGACATGGCACAAGTCTGTAAACTTCTGAGACTTAGTTTCTTCATGTTTAAAATTAAAATATTAATACTCATTGGGATTATTGAAATAATTAAATAGGATATTAGCTTTATGAATCCTAGCAAATACTAATTTTCCAATGCATTTTAGCACTTGTTTTTCCTTCACATGGTTATTGAGGAATAAAATGGGAATTCGTAACTACAAATGCTTAGCAGAATAACAGAGCCATGGAATCCACTCACATGACTTTTTATTTCCTCTTTGTATCCAGAAAAGGAAGCCAGGCTGGGACCTGGGGTACCAGGGAGCAGGGAGCAGGCAACAGAGAACTCAATCCCAGGGAGGTGGAGAGGAGGTGGGAGGCAGTATCATATTTGAGCCAAAGAGAATATTCCACTATGCCACTAGAGTTCCACTAGAAAACACAAGTCAAAAGATCAAATTACTAAGAATTGCAAAATGGCAGTCATTGGGCTTCACATCCCAAGTGTGAGGCCCTTCTGAGCACCAGGCTTTGAGCACTGCACTGGTCACATGCTCACAAAGCCAGCTCTGCAAATCTTGGCAATTATGTATACTAAGCAAGAAGTAATAAAGACACCAGGATTTTCTCTGAACGTTGAGTGTTATACATGTACTGTGGTTTCTGAATTACTCCTATTTGATGAAATCAACTAGACCTTCAAAAGTCTAGCTGGTACTAATTATTTGGATTGTAGTTAAAAATTCTAACACATTTCTAATAATCCTTCCACTTAATCAGAGGAAGGGCCTATTTATTTAGTACCTACTAAATACCAGAGATTGTTACAGGTAAGTTCATATTAAATTATCATATCTTCCTTCTGAAGTGATATTATCCCAATTAAGTACTAATGCAGTGGCTCTTGAGTTTATCAATAAATACACATTGAAATCTACTATGTTTTAGGCACTGTGGTAGTAGTCTGGTCTTGCAATGTGCTGAGTATATAATTTCATTTAATCCTCACAACAACTCTGCAAAGTCAGTATTTTTATCTTCAGTTCTTTAGATGATTTGACGCTTACAGATATTAAATAACGTGCCCCAGTTCTCACAACATCAGAGATGGTATCAGAGGTAGGAATTGAACTTGGGTCTCCATGACTCTGAGCTATAAGCTTTCCTTCTTGGATAATGCCATTTTTATTAAAAAACAAAGAAAAACTCCTGCTGTTTGGGAACTCTGGATACTCTCCCAACACATTCTATGTAATTCTAATTCAGAATAGTCTTCAGTTTTGAGCAATCCCTGCAAGGGTGTTTATGCTTCTCGGTTTTGATGCAGCTTATCAGTGTGGCAGGCAGTAAGGATGGGGGGGCAGGGCTTCCACCATGTTTGGCTTATTTATGTGCCTCTCTGACCTAAGTGGTTACCTCGCTGGCTTTCAGTTACTTGCATATTTTTTGTTTTTCATCATATTCACTTCTCAGTCTGAATCAACTGCTCCTTTTGCTGATATGGTTTATTTATTACATAGATTATTTTACTTTCAATTACATGGTGGTAAATTTCTTCAGTACTTCTCCCACATTAGAATATAGGGAAAGGTAGGAGAGTTTGTGCAAGAAAAGTGGATGTATGCTTACTGAGTAACTCTCCCAAGCAAAGGACTTTCCGTTCGTACCTCATTTAATCCTCACAGCCACTCTATAAATTGAGTGTCATTATTCCCATTTTATCTGAAGAAACTTAGATTCAGAGCAAATATGATATAGCCAGAAGATATCTATTTGGTCAACACATAATAAGTGTCTACTTTTTGTCAGGTGTGGTGTTTGTCTGTGATGGCAAATAAAAGAGATCCAGCCAATAAGCAACAGATGGGGCCCTGAACTCAAAGCCCTCCAGTATCAAACTGCGTATTCCTTCCAAAACAAAAGGGTTAGTACCATTCATTTGTAAATGTTTGCCATTGCAGGGCATGCCATTATACACATAGAAGATGTGCTATAAAGTGTGAACTTCATGATTATTTCCCAAACTCTGATTATTAAAAAAGAGTACTTTTTTGAGTTTGCAGAGGATGAGTTCAGACTGAGTTAGCATAGAAAAACTAATTGAACAGGCATCGTAATGTGGAGGAAATGCCAGCTGCAATTGTCCTTGGATGTCACTGGCTTCAGCACATTGCTAATGAGAGCTCTGTCATCTGTTTGATGACTATGTGGTACCCTTAGTTTTATGCTCTTCTGTGACCAGAGACTGTACCCCTAACCCCAGCCAGCTATCTCTGCAATTTATTCCGCTGATGATTAGGGAGTCTAAGCCAAAAAGGATGGTTGGATTCATGTAGAATCACGGAACTTCAACACAGAAAAGTCTTCAGAGATTATATAGTTCATCCTAACATTACAGATGAGGAAACAGACAGAGGTCATGGGAATTTTTCAAAGACATACGGTCAAGCAGTAGCAGAGCCAAGGTTAGAACTTGTGTCTCTTAGCCTCTGTGAAAACCGTATTAGGTATCTAATCACAAAGGCAGGGTGTAGTTCCTCTCTGCGTCTATTATTGTGCAATTTTATGATGATACTCTGTAATTGGATAATGATTTGTAGTTTATAAAGCCCTTTGATCTTCACAGAAATTTGGAGGTATAGTTAGGGAATTTATTACCATCTCAATTTTATAGGTGTGAAAACTAAGATCAGTGACTTCTGGCTGGTTAGAAGCATCACCAAAGTGATGTGCTAGGGCCATAATTCTCGCCCTCTGAATTTTCACCTATTGCTCTCTCAGTTTATCATCTTCCTTCTCCAGGTGATATTTTAAAGTAATTGACAAGATTCCAGGAGATTATTTTGATTCTTGTAAACCATTCTTCCAGATGGCCACTATAGTATAATTGACAGAGAATGAGAAACAAATTAGGAAGAGCTTGGTTCTAAAGCTGATTCCACCAATTACTAGCTGTGTGGCCTTGGGCAAGTCACTTCTCCTTTTATAATCTTTGAAATCGGGGTAATAATATAACTGCTATGCTTAACCGACAAGAGTGTTGATAGGCTACAAATAAGATGATTTGTATGAACCCTGTAAACAGAGTGCTTTGTTAAGTGCTGTAGGCTGAGGGATATTTGGAAATTCTCAGACATGAGAGGTCTAAGTAGCTGATGGTACATTTTTAATACTAACTCCTTCTGCATTGACTTCCACATATCTTTCTCCAAGACTTTCTTTACTGGTCTGGACTTGAATACTTTCAAAGCATTTAATTTCTGGGTAGAAGCAAGAAAAAAATGTGAGAGATGGAATTTAATACTATTCTGGTTGCCTTATAGTTATAATTGTTTACAAATATGAAATGACTAACTACAATGTCAGTTCAACATATAAAAAGAAAGTGTTGGGGCCGCCTGGTGGCGCAGCAGTTTAGTCCGCGCTTGGCAGCCCGGGGTTCGCAAGTTCGGATCCCAGGCGCCCCCGACGCACTGCCTGTCAGCCATGCCGTGGCGGCGTCCCATATAAAGTGGAGGAAGATGGGCACAGATGTTAGCCCAGGGCCAGTCTTCCTCAGCAAAAAAGGGGAGGATTGGTGACAGATGTTAGCTCAGGGCTGGTCTTCCTCACACACACACAAAAAAAAGTGTTGTTTTTTTAAAATATTGTTTTACTAAAGCCATTTTAAAATTCTTTCTTTCAAATAGTCAAATAGTTTAAACAATGTGATGGAAGAAAAGGAATAATAGTATCACCTTATTAACATGTGACTCTGTACAATGAAAATAATCAAATCAAAAAGAGATCCATCTAATGTTTATAACTGATATGCATTGACCTACATAAACAATGTAAGTTCCTTAGATGATGTAAAAACTAGATGTTACATAATTAGATATCATGGCTACCATTAAGAAGCCAGTGATGTAGCTGGGGATAAAAGATTATCATTCAAAATAGAATAAGAAAATATTCATTTATTTATCCACCCAACAAAGGTTTGAGGATTTATTGTTTGCCAACAATTGTGCTAGTCCATGAGGTGCCTCTAGTTTAATGAGGAAAATAAGCAAGGAAAGTGATATTTGCCAAACAGAGTGATGTGAGTTATAGCAGGAGTAGGGCATTTGTTGAACAAAGGGGCGGGTGATTCCTGTCCTTATGAAGGACAGGAAAGATCTCACAAATAGGAGACATTCGAGCTAATTTTTGAAGAATAACTATTTTCGCCAGATAGGTAAGAGAGAAGAAAGGTATTTAAGGACAAAGAAGCATGTGCAAACTCAATGAAAGGTGAAGCAGCGTATAGGAAACACTGTCAGTGAGTTTTGCTTTAGATGTCTCTCTGGAATTCCCTTCTTAGAATTCTCTTTTTGTCTTAATTTGTTTAGGGAATGCATCTTCATTCGTTGAGATGCAGTTCACATATCAATCTTTGAATCTCTAATTTGAATTTAATGTTTCTTCTTTCACTTTAATAGTACCTTGTCACCACCTCTATAACTGGCAGCTTTGCATGAAATTTACCTGCTTGCTTGTTTTTCCCACTAGTAGACAAGCACCTCAAATATAGGGATCATCTCATTCATTCGATGCCCTCATTACCCACCGCTGTTCTTGGCATGTGATGATAGTTAAAGTATTGATTAAATCACATGCAAAAAATTAACTGTAACAATCATTTTTTCAAATATTAGAGGGAAGTATTTTTTAACTTCAAGTTAAAAACTCCATTCACATAGTATTGACATATAGCCATCACATAAATTTCAGATCTAGGAGAGAATAGAGAATTTTCTTCTCTCTTGTTCTCTATTGAGTTGATTTTAACCAACTACAAGCATAACTCTGGAGGGACAAGAAAATATCTCAATGAGTTGTAGATTTTTCAGAACAATTCTTAGGAATCCACCATCCTATCCTTGTTACATCCTTTAATCAGTATTACAGATTTCTTCTGCCAATTCCACCTGACAATAATACCACTTCAATTTAAAAATTATTGTTATATTTGGGTTTTACAGTTACCATGGCAATATCTTTTTTCTCATCTATATCATTATACATTTCAAACTGAACAGAATTATTTGTCTTAAGCCAGAGCTACAAACCTGTTTTGCATCAATACAAAAGTAGTAATCCTGTCCTTAAAATTTACCGTCAATGATAAATGCAACAACACAATGTCTATAAACATCTCCATATCTTTCTCAGAATAAAGTGCCCTTTTATTTCCTTCACGCTGAGATCCTCATTCTTTGATATAGTAATGGCAGGAATATAAAATCGGAAAGGTTAAGAATCACTGTTTCACAGCAATGTTACGGAGCCTCTTGTGATTAGTACGTGACAACATAGACACACTAGCCTTCAAGTCCTTAGTTAAATATTTATTGAGCATCCACTATCAAACTCATGGTGAGAAATAAAAGGAAAAATAATGCAGTTTCAATTCTCCAATGTTCTTTATGCCCTTAAAAGACTGAAAAGACATTCAAAATTAACTTTTCCACCTATAAACATTTGATAAGGAACAGATGTGATGATAATATAGGTCTACTGAAGGAGCATCTCCTCTCTTCGAGGCTCAGTGACTGCACTTCTCGTACATTATCACACATATTATTTAAAACTACCTATAGGTGATAGCTTTTCCACTTTACATGGAATTCAGAGACTCAGAGAGGCTAAGAAGGTTGTTCTATATCAAGCAACTGGTAAGAGCAAAACAATAATTACCTCCAGCGCCCAAGCTCCTGCCTGCTGCCTATGTTTATAAATAAAGTTTTTTGGGATACTACCACACTTATTCATTTATCTCTTGTCTGTGGCTGCTTTTGCACTAAAACAGATTCACATAGTTGTTAAAGAGACTGTATGGCCAGAGAGGCCTAAATTGTTTATTATCTGACCATATAGAAAAAATTGCTAGGCTCTCTCTAGAGCTTTAAACAATGAACAGAAAAATGGAGTTATTTATTCAGCACTGTTATGCTGCCATGTTTATGTTTAGGGTCTATAAATAGTCAAAGTAAAAGATCCCAAGTCCCTTCTTGAAGAAGCCTATAATTTATCCAACTGGTGGGAAAAAAAACATAATAAGATGACCACATAACCATTCTGTATCAATTATCCAACCCCTTCATCTTCCTATGGGAAAAAAATACATGAAGGAATTTTATTTTCAGTGACCAGGCTACCTTAACAATGGAAACTGTCAAAGGGACCTTCTGGCAGCCATAAATGTTCTTTTTTTCCCGACACACAGCTAGACTACATTTCACAGCTTCTTTTGCAGTATGGTATGGCCACACACTTGAGTTCCGGTCAATGCCATATGAACAGAAGGAATACGTATCATTTTGAGGCCAAGGTTTTCAACAGGTGTGTGTGATCCCTCTGCACCTCCACGCTAGTTCCCCTGTCAGCAGGATGCAGTGATGACAAGGCCATAAGGACGGTGGAACCAGAAGAAAACAGGTCTTCGCAATAAGAGAGCTGCCTCCAGATCAGAAACATCCACCTCAGGCTGTTTGAGCCATTATATATTTTGGGTCTATTTATTATTGTAGAATATCCTATCCTAAATAATATAAAAATTAGTACTTTGAAGTGAGATGCTGCTGTACCAAAAATATAAACTACGTGTCATTCACAGAAAAATGTCAATTGGAGCCTGAAAAAATGGAGATACATTTAAATCAGTGGTAAACTGCTTGGTAAAGCTCTTGCCTGTAATAACTTGAAAGACCCACCATATGCCTATAAATCTATAGCTCAAGGGGAGAGAGGTGGGAAAAGCCAAAATATTAGCATATGTTAGCTATTACTTGCCATGTTAAGCTAGTCATTAAACAAAAGGGATGAGCTCTGCCAAGAATTAGTTGCTTTGAGAGCATTAATGGAAGTTAACAGAGAATCCAGAAAATCTGGGGCCTTGGATTTAAAATAGTAGGAAATTGACAAATACTTTGAGGAATAGAAGACTATTAACAATTATAAATTGAACAAAGGGATTAAGTCCTTTGGCAAAAATCAGATTAAGAATGAAAGAGAGAGAAAGGGATGAGGGGAGAGAGGATGAAAGAGAGAAACAGAGAAGGAGAGGTGCCTGGAGCTGAGGAAGCAGCAAAGAAACATGCAGATATGAGATCTATGTTTAGGAAACAAATTTGGTTGTTGACTGACTATATGTTAACATGATACTTATGGAAGCAAATGGATTAAAAGACCCAAAAGTGTTCAAGGGAATTTATATTGTCCCAAAAGCCCATGACTGAAAAACACTCCTCAGGCTTCTAAATGTTCACTGACAAGAAGCAGCCCAGAGAGTACATTTTGCAAAACCCACTTCAGATCTCCTCTGAGGATACTAAAAAAGAAAGATCTTTCCAGAATTCAGATCTAGAAGCCGTGAAGAACAATGAAAAGGGAATTATCTCAGAGAGCAGATCTAGTTTCTAAGGGCTTTTTTAACTTCAGAGTTTTTCACAACACCTGTCAAGTAATATTCCATCAATGGTATGGACCAGTGGCTGCTCTGGTTTCCACGTTCTTCCCTTTCTAAAGAAGCATTTTTACTGTGGGTACCCTGTCCTGTACCTACCATTAGCATATTATGCAGTGTGTGTGTGTGTGTGTGTGTTGTGTGTTTATAGGTTTCTAGAGGGTAAGAACCTGAATCCGAACCTGATGTTTGCACACTATTAAAAGATCCTAGTCTTTGAGATGGATATTTTAACTGGATGGGAAAGATGACTAAGACAGCACCAGTTAGCTTCTGTTTAAGACACATGGAGTGGCAAGGTCACTGTTTCCCAGCATCCAATTAACAGAGATGTCACTGCCAAGAGAACACTGATGTAATTTATGTCAATTTCCTCATTTTTATATGGATACATTTAATGATAGACACTGCCTGTGCTTCGTGCACTTATTTAATAGATATTAATGAGTCCCTACTGTGTTTAAATTCCCAGGAAAGAGGGGAGAAGACAACTATTAAAGGATGAACCCCTATGTATAAGGAACTGTCCTGGAAATGAAACCACTTCCAAATAACTGCCTGATGTATCTTTCATTCAATTTATGCACTTTTCTATTTCTCTCTGTGAAGTCAGTTCTTCTTCAGTATTTTCAAACAACCTCAACTCTCCCATTTCCCTCCTCATTTCCAGATACAAATTCTTTTCTGGGCTACTTTCCCATTTGTTTTTTGAAAAATATTTAATTTCTTAAAGCCTTTAGGTGGTAAGTCAATTGCATTTAAATTGCTTTCAGTTGTGTTGCAATGCTCAGTGGCAAAGATAAAGGGATAAACTTGCACTCACTGATCCATGGGTATGAGTAATAAAACAAAAGTAGGCCACTATAGAATTATTTTGTTGCTTTGTAGTATGCAAATTTAAAGTAGTAAGATTTTTTTTAATTGATTGCAGGAAATTATTCAGAGTTATGTTGCATGTTGTTAAATAGAGCTTAGAAATGCTTCTACATGCAGATGATTGATTAATTACATTGCAAACCATCCATGGAATCCCTTATAAGTCTTTTGTATTAAAGCTACTTATGCCTCCTACATATACTACCTTTTAACTAGAGTATTGTTTGTTTTTATCATTAGAAAGTTTTTGAGCGTCACAAGTCTTTGGACGATAAATGCTACTTCAAATCAGGAATAGAGATTGCCAGTATCTAAGGCATATGACATTATTTATGGAAATGTTGGCAGACCATTAAACATAGAAGTACTATAGAGGTTGAGTCTAACTAGTCACTAAAGGAAACTTCTAGATCTATGACTCTCACTAGTAAATGACATTGTTATTCTTTAGCCTCACAACATTATTTTTTGCCATCAGGATCTTTCACTCAGCATTTTTCCCTAAAATAGTGGTTCCAGTCACTACAATGAACACTGTTGTGATACTTAATACACATTAAATACCTAGTTAATGATTCCACTCTTTTAAGTTAGCATTCATACATCTAAATTTCACCCCAAACAAATGCAAATACTCACAGGAAACATATGCAAGAAGCAGACAAGTAGTGTTGGGAATAGATGATTATTGTACATACATTTAACTGATTAAAATTATAAACTAAAATGCTAATGATATTTAGTTAAACTTTGTTGAATCAAATTTCATTATCATTTTGAAATGGAATCGTAGATTCATTGACAAACTGGATGGCGTTTTCTTGCATCACCATCCTTTGACGTCTCTTTGAATTGGATGGTGGTGAATCATTTCACATCACTTGTTATCAGTTTCCTCATCTGTAGGATAAAAAACTTAAATTTACACTCCAAAATGAACATTTTAGATCCGTGTTAACAAATGAGAACACAGAGTTTTGGTATTTTAAAATGTTAGATAAACACTTATTCAGAACCATTTAAAAAGCACCTTTGGAGTTATACACAGGATGTTATCTTAGGGACAAAATGATAGATTATATGATATCTGATCTAAATTGTCTTATCCATGGAGCTTATATTAAAAAGGGGAGTGCCATTCTTCTGTGATAAAATGTATCGGATGAATCCAGTCCCCTAAAAACATGACAAAAGTCAAAAAAGAGCCTCTCTCTGCTCTGTTTCTACCACATCGAATACAACTCTACTGTCACCATTATCTTACCTACAAGACAGTCAGATTCTTATTGATAAGAGCATATCCAATCAGACTACGTGGTATATTATCGGTGCTTGATAAATGCCTATTGAATTGATTTAAAACTAAATTAGATGGCTATTTTAGCTTTGCTTGAAATCAAAGTATGGCAAACTGCATATGGTTTAATATGCACATATTTACATATATATGTATATGTATATATGTATGTATGTAAAAAGAATGTAATAAGAACATCTAACACCCTGTAGGAAAACTTGATTACTTCACTAATTGAGAGAGTGAGAGAGAGGTTTAATTTTTTCTCTCTTTATTTTTTGGTGAGCAAGATTCACCCCTGAGCTAACATTTGTTGCCAATCTTCCTCTTTTTTCACTTGAGGAAGATTAGCCCTGAGCTAACATCTGTGCCAATCTTCCTCTATTTTGTGTGTGGGTCGCTTTCTCAGCATGGCTGGCAGTGGTGTAGGTCCATGTTAGAGATCCGGACCCATGAACCCAGGCCGCCAAAGCGGAGAACCCGAACTTAACCACTATGCCATGGGGCCGGCCTCCATAATTTTTTTAACTTGAATTGAAACATGAGGTATGAGTGAGCAAGCTTGGTGTAGCATAAACTGAAAAGCCATAGGATTTAGTTCCCACTCCATATACATGAGCATATAAGGGTATGGCCTGAGGTAAGTTGCTTAAAGTCCCTAACCCTCAATTCCCTCATGTATTAACCAAACTGTAATGATTATTGTGAAAATCAAAATGTAAAAATGGTCAAGAAAAATATATTTATTAATGTAAATTATGTTCGAAATTGCCAATGTGTGTAGTGAACATGTAGTTATGAGAAAGCCAGTTAGCAGAAATCTAATGCATATATGTAAGGGACTGCTAATTAACAAACGTGTGTATGCACACATGCACACACACACATTCACGTGCATAGATACAGACTTAGACGCACATCATGAAAATGCATATACTGTACATACAGACATACACATAAAACAAAATTCTTATGTTCATGTGTGCAGTTATGTGTGCAGAGAAACTCCTCCCCAAGAAGGAACTCTTACAAAACCAATTTGCTCTTCCATGTAATTCTTTATTTCAGTATGGTTAAACATTATTCAGTAATGTTTTCTGCTTTGATCAGACATGCAAACAACAAGTAAAATCCTCTTGGTAAAAGATACAAAGCTTATTAAATGCAAACGTGTGGGTAGTGTTGGCGACCTCCTTGTTAGTGATGGCTTTGGCTTCGTGCTGCACAACGCCGTCAGGCAAGTATTCAAGCTGCCCTCCATGAGGAGCTGCCCCTCCAGAGCCTTCCCCCAACTCCTGCAGGTCTCGGGAACTGACCCGGCTCCTCACTCCCCTTCAAGATACAATAAGATTTCTGCTCCGATTGGGCATTTTGTTTATCTTTTGACACACTGGCTCTAATATTTTCAGACCTAGCACATTATAACCAGGCTTGATATATCCAACTTTTGTGGGATAATTGCTTCTCCTTAATTTTGTGACATAAAGCTTTGTGGACTAAGGCAGATTGTAGTGAGTAATAATAAGTAGCATTTGTTCTTCATTCAGAGGGCTTTCTCTTTAATATCTTATTCAATATCATAACACCCCTTCCAATGAGGCAGGCGCTATTATCTCCATTTAATAGATGAGGGGATTGAGGCTCAGAGTGGGTCAAATTACTCAAAGTAATTTTTAGATAATTTGGTAGAGCCAAAATTTAATTCCCAGAGAGCCAAGAGATTAACTGTTCTACTAGGAGAACAATCTGGATTCTTCTAACAATCTAAGTTTCAATTTCTTCACCTGTAGTGCTCTTGTCCTGTAGTGCAAAGTACCCTGCACAATGTCAGCATGTAGTAGGAACTCTATAATGTTGAGAAACTCTATAATGTTAATAGTGGTGATAGTAATAGTAGTAGTCGTAGTGATAGTAGTGGTAGTAATAGTAGTGGTAGTCATAGTAGTGGTAATAATAGTAGTAGCAATAATAGTAGCAGAAGTAATAATAGTAGTAGCAGCAGCAGTAGTAACAGCAGTAGTAGTGAGTGGGAGGTCATAAATGCTTTATTAGGTTCTTATAGAGTGTCTTCTGTCCTGAATATGTTTCATTGGCAAGTTATCAAATGAAGAAAAAAGAAGTAAGTAATTCTGACTTAAGATATGTAATTACCTATTTAAAACAAAGCACTGGAATTGTCTCCACAAAAGGAAAGAAAATTTAAACAAGTCTTCACATCTTTATGCCTTAGGCATTTAATGTGATTCCATTAATGAGAGACAAAAAAAATCTCTTTCTAGGGATTATATTCCTATCTTAAAGCTCTCTTTAGTACCAATTCCAATGTTTTCTGTAATCTTTGATTTAGTAATATCTTGAATATCTGTGTGATATGTGTTCAGAGCAAAGCTTGGGTCCATATGGAAAACAAGGAGTTCCAAATGTTTTTGTGAAATAAAGCTGTCAGTAGCAAAGGCAGCTGTGAGCTATTTCGTGGTATGGTCCAGGTCATTTTTATACCTTTATATCCCCTAAAGCCAGGAAGGAAGCAATCATGGTGATTGAACTCCTTCTCAATGCTCCCTGTCCACCTCCCACTCCTGCCAATTTTTGAATGGTTTATTCAACAGACCAGTTTTTTCAGAACCAACACCAGGAGATGCCATGATACCAGTGAAAGATGAAGAGGATGTACGTCTGAGGTCAATTTCTCAAAAGAAGACAATTATCTGCTTTTTTAAGGTCAAGAAAGAGTTAAAATGCCTAATTTCTGAAAATTCTTCTAACAGTGTGAATTGAACAGAAGCCTTCAAGTATGACAGAGTGGTATATAATTCTGACCCCATCACTTTCTAGCTGTATAACCTTCTTCAGTTAGTTTCCCTTCCTAAGCCTCAGTTTTTTTTTTGTCTGCCAAGTGGGCACAATATTATCTATCTTTCTTGATGGCTATGTAGATTAAATATGTTGGAAGCAAAGCTCTTAAATGTTGCTTCTCATATATTGGACACTCAAGAGGAATTAGTTCCCTTTTACTTTGCCCATTTTCCCACTGCACAGGCACACACTGTGAGAAGCTCCCCTTGACCCAATAACACATAGAATAATTATAGTAATACTAACAATAACAATAATAGCAGCTAATGCTTATGTAGTCCTCATATGCCAGACACTTTTCTGTGCAGTCCATTCAACCCTCACTTCAGTCAGATGAGGCAGCTTAGGCAGAGGCGTTAAGTGAATTTCCCAAGACCACACAGACAGCAAAGGACAGAGCTGGGGTGAGACCTAAGCAATCTGGCTATAGGTACTACACTTTTATATATGTTACTATGGAAATGTTGCTCCAGGCATATCCCTTATGTCCAGGGCCTGTAAGGAGTGAGAAGCATGACAACGGAAAGGTATTGAATATGAGCTTCGTATATTGACCAGCTGCAGTTTCCTTAAATGGACCTTCTCTTTCTGTGCAGACACGCTGTCATCAACATGTAAAAGCCCTGTGGAGGTCTTTTGCCCACTGAAGTATGAAATGATCTAAATGACTTTCAGTTTTCCTTTCCTACTCCTCGCAGGTCTTGCTCTCAATTTCTCTGCATCTCTTTCCCAAATTTGAACCTGCAGTTCTGCAAGCCATTCTTGCCTAAGCATTCGTCCCTTGAAGAATTGTTTGGGATCACATTTCCAGCTTGAACTCTGGCCTTGTCTTTGAGATGGGCTGTTGTTTCTCCTCTTGACTGCATATATTACGACAGCCGTGGGGAGAAGCATGCTGGCTTTCTTCCTAATCTCAGAGGACTCGGGCTGGTCTTTCAGTTTCAGTATGATCAAGGAATTAACATGCCATCAAAATTTGACCTTTGCTTGGGAAAGTGTCTAGAATCATAAGCTGAAAAAATCCAAACTCTTTTGCTTTTACTTCCTCATGGGCCACCCTATTGTATCCCACACAGATATCTTATTTACGTCCTTTTGATATAACAAAAGCAGATACAAATACATAGCTGAGCAAGGTGGGAGGAAGAATAAGCCTGCTGAGACCAGCTGTTCCCTGCTGGCTATGGTGGATCTTTCTAAACTGGCAGAAAACTAACCCACGACAGGGGTTGGATGTATTATTCTAAGTCAACGAGAACAAGTGATCAGTTTGTGCAATAAAATCAGGTATAATGCCATCTAGTGGACAATTCCAATTAATTCAAAAGTTGAAATAGTGGACAGTTTACTGAGTCAGGCAGAGTTTGCCTGTAGTTCTGAATAATCTCTCCTATCCATTATATTCTCTAGGGAGTGACTGTGGGCACAGGAGGATCCAGCTCTTGTTGAAATAAACTGAAAACAGCTGGAACTCAGGGACCCAGACAAGTTAGGATGGGATTCAGAGGAAATATTCCAAATGGAGAGAGGGCAATGGGTAAGATACTTGGACAAAATGATTGAGTAAAGATGAATCTGAGTCCTAAAGACAGTGCAACACCAGAAGGTAGCAGATTCTGTGGCTTGGAGAGAACCTGCTGCCCAGGTGAATCGCACTGACACAGGATGCTGGTCTGATAGAATTGCCAGATTACACAAATAAAAACATAGGATGTCAGTGAAATTTGATTTTCATATAAACAACAAATAATTTCTTAGTATAGCTACGTCCCAAATATTGCATGGCACATATTTGTACTAAAAAAAAGTTGTTTTTTATTTGAAATTCAAATTTAACTGTCTGTCCTGTGCTTAGACTTTACTTAAAACCCCTTGGGAAGTACCATTTCTATGCAGAAATTTCTTCCCAGTAAATTAATACATTTTTCCTGAATCCCTTGAAAAATTATGTTAAGAGATTGGGAAAAATAATTTTAATTGTCCTGTGAGAATTAAAGCATAACAAGCAACATGGCAACATTATAAGTTTGAAGGAATCCTTTAATGTCAGGTTAAAAGTAAGAGCAGGAAATGCTGACACTTAAATTTAAGGTCAAGGTCAAGTTCAACATTTCTGGGAACAGGACAGGACTACATAGAAAGAAGCTCTTGATGGGTTATAAGTGAGTGTCGTCCTGTCTGCTGTTAACAATGGATCATTCTTGATAAAATAAATGTTAATATTTATATGCATGACATATTTTATACAAATCCAAGAAAAATGTAAAAGTTTTGGAAGCAAAATATATCATTATATTTACTTCTTCACCACACGATTCTGTGTAGTGCTGTTTATCTATCTAGGTGATCCAAATGCTAAATTTTTTGAATACTACTCAATAGTGCTTGCTAGTGTCTTCCAGTGTTTGAATATTTGTCATAGGCTACAGTTCCTTGTAAATATTTTATCCATAATAATGACTAATGAGCCTCCAATTGGGTTCCCAATACCCCTCTCCTTTTGGTATACACACCTTTGTGTAATACCCTCCTACAATGTACTAAAGTTGGTCTGTGTGACCAAGAGAATATGGCAGAAGGGGTGGTATGTTCCTTCCAAGATGGGTTATAAAGGGCATTTTGAGCATTCTCTCACTCTTGCTCTCATTCTCCCTCATCACCACTAGGTCTGGGGAAAGCCATGGTGTGAGCAACCCTAAGGAGAGGCCCATGTGTCACCATGCAGACCATGGGTTCCTAATCCAGATAGTAATTGCTATCTGTCAGAGATTCAACTACTAGAAAATGGAAGATTTGCATGGTTCATATATTACCTGACCAGGTGAGAACTGGATCAGGAACCTATGGTCTGCATGGTGCATGAGTTCTTAGATTGGAGGTTAGACCAGTCAACTCTGGAGAATGGAGGGAAGGTTCTTAAAAGATGCACACAAACTCAAAGGGTTATTTCTTTCCCTAGACTCTGTACCTTTTCATATCTCCACTGAATACTTTATGTTCATCCTTAAATTTCTTAATAATAATTGAATTGCATTTGCTCTATGATTTAAACTTTCTCAGAATTTTTATTTCTATATAATACATACAGATCCTCTAGTGCTTACTCTTGAGTATCTACATTCCAGGCTCCTTCCCCAAAATTCTGAAGATCTAACAGATTCTCTTGATTCCCATTGTCATGGAAGGAAACTCAAGGACTTCGAAGTATGAGCATTGGTTTAAGTAAAGGTGCTGATCTTTATTAGTTGTGCCACTTAACACTTCTGGTTCTTAATCCCTTCATCTGTTAAATGGGGCTAACAATGCTTATCTTATGGGCTATGTAAGAACAGAAAAAAATTCAGTAAAACATCTGTCAAATAGTAGGTTCCAAAAAAGAGAATTCCCTATATTGCTATATCATTTGATTATTATATCTACTGCTCTGTGAAGTTAGTACAACTGATTTTTAAATGTAATATTTATGTATACCACACAAAATTTTCACAAACTAAACAAATTTACCCAGTGCCTAGGTTAAGAAACAGAAGAGTTCTATCATCCCAGAAAGACCCCCAACCCATGTCCTCTTCCAAACACAAATTACATCCTCCCCAAAGGAACCCTGTATCGTGATTTCTAATATATTGATTGATTTTGTCTGTTTTTGAACTCTATATCCATTTTCTAATTCCCCAAATCTATCAATATGTTACATGACCAATGGTACTTTGCTGATGTGATTAAGTTAAGGATTTGAGATGGGGTAATCGTCCTGGGTTATTCGGGTAGACCCAACTGGATCACATGAGTCCTTAAAAGCAGAGAACCTTTCCTGGCTATGATGAGGGAGAGACAGAAGGAGAGAGGGTGAAGGAAAAGGAGAGAGGGAGAGAGAGAGAGAGAGTAGGAAGGGATGAAGAGAGATACAGACAGAAAGAAGAGGAGAGAGGGAGACAGAAAAGGGAGAGAGCAAGAGAGAAAGGGAGAGAGAAAGAGGAAGGCAGGGAGAGAGAGACAGAGAGATGACAGAAAGAAACAGAGAGAGAGAGAGACTGGCAGAGAGAGAGAGCCAGAGAGAGAGGTGAAGAGGAAAGAAGGGTGTGAGGATCCAACATTGCTGGCTTAAAAATGGAGGAAGTGGTCATGAGAGAATGCAGGAGGGTTCTAAAAGCTGGGACTGGCATGCAACAGGATTCTAAACTAGAATGTCCATAAGATAGTTCTATTTTTAAATTTTTGAGGAATCTCCATACTGTTTTCCATAGTGGCTGCACCAGTTTACATTCCCACCAGCAGTGTACGAGACTTCCCTTTTCTCTACCTCCTATCCAACACTTGTTATTTCTTGTCTTTTTAATAATAGCCATTCTGACAGGTGTGAGGTGATATCTCATTGTGGTTTTGATTTGCATTTCCCTCATAATTAGTGATGTGGAACATCTTTTCATGTGCCTGTTGGCCATGTGTATATCTTCTTTGGAAAAATGTCTGTTCAGATCCTCTGCCCATTTTTCAATTGGGTTGTTTGTTTTTTGTTGTTGAGTTGTATGAGTTCTTTACATATTTTAGATATTAGCCCTTTATTGAATATATGATTAGAAAATATCTTCTCCCGACTGAAATGTTATCTTTTTGTGGGTTTTTTTTTTTGCTGAGGAAGATTTGCCCTGAGCTAACATATGTTGCCAATCTTCCCCTTTTTTTGCTTGAGGAAATTAGCACTAAGCTAACATCTGTGCCAGTCTTCCTCTATTTTGTAAGTGGTTCGCCACCACAGCATGGCTGACAAGTGGCATAGGTCCACGCCCAGTATTCAAACCTGAGAACCTGGGCCGCCAATGTGGAGTGCCCTGAACTTAACCACTATGCCATGGGGCTGGCCCCTCATTTTGTTGATAGTTTCTATCATATGATCCAGCTATTTCACTTCTGGGTATTTATCCAAAAAATATGAAAACATTAATTTGAAAAGATATATGTATGCCTATGTTCACTGAGCATTAATCACAATAGTCAAGACTTGGAAACAACCTAAGTGCCTGTCAATAGATGAATGGATAAAGAAGATATGGTATACCAACACACACACACACACACACACACACACACAGACAATGGAATACTACTCGGCCATAAAAAAGATGAAATCTTGCCATTTGGGACAACATGGACCTTGAGGGTATAATGCTAAGTGAAATAAGTCAGATGGAGAAAAACAAATACCACATGATTTCACTCATATGTGGAAGATAAAACAACAACAACGAACACATATAATCAGAGAACTGATAGATGGGTACCAAGGGGAAAGGGGGTGGAGGAGGGTGAAATGGGTAAAGGGGCACATGTGATGGTGATGGATGGAAACTAGACTTTTGGTGGTAAACACGAAGTAGTCTATACAGATGTCGAAATATAATGTACTCCTGAAATTTATATAGCATTATAAATCAATGTTACCTCAATAAAAGATAAATATATTAAAAAACAAAAAATAATAAACTAGAGTGTCCAGAGAGGAACATAAGACACCTTAATGAGACCCTTTCAGACTTTTGATTTGAAGAACTGTAAGATAATAAGTTTGTGTTGTTTTAAGCCACTAAGTTTGTGCTAATTTGTTACAGCAGCAATAGAAAATTAATACATACAGATATATCCCTAGGACAGGAATTGCTGAGTCATAGGGTAAGCTTTTACTTTATTGGAAACTATCAAACAGCTTTCAAAGTGGTTTTACCAGTTTATACTTCCACTGAGTGCACGAGAGTGCAAGTTCCTACACATCCTCCTCAACATCTGGAATTTTGTTTTGTAATTTCAGCTCTTCTGGTGAAATCATATGGTGATTCTATTTTGCATTTCTCTGATAATTATTAAAATTGAACACTTTCATATGCTTATGGGTCATACGGGCGTCCTTTCTTGTGATGTGACTCGTAAGTCTTTCACCTATTTTTCAATGTATTTTCCTTACTCAGTTCTGCTGGATTTTTTAATATATTCCAGATGTGAGTCATTTTTCAGAGACAGTATTGCAAATATCTTCACATCTTCTTTCAGTCTGCAGTTTTGTCTTTCACTCTCTTACTGGTTGATGAAGACAAAAGAAAAGATTAAGGCATTCTTAAGCTCTTTGTACAGTTTAAGAAAGTTTTTCCTATTCTAAGATCATAAGATTTTCTCCTATGATTTCTTCTAAATCCTTTATGTTTTGACTTTTATGTTTAGATACGCAATCTGTGCTTAAGGCAAAAGTTGCAAATGAGAATGATCAAGTGAAGTACAGATTTAAACATCAAATAGGAAGCAAGAGAAGAGCTTGAATTTTGGTCTTCTGCCTTTCTTGTCCACAAACACTGCTTTATTTACTGACTTCATGAAGTGTTCCCTGATATTCCAAAATCAAATTGATCTTTCCCTCCCTTAGCTTCTGCAATTCTCAATACCATTAATGAAATGCATTTTGTAATAATTGTAGACATTGCATGGGTTTGTACTTGCTGCCTTCCCCCCTGGATTGTTAGCCCTGTGATCAACGGCTGCTTCTTTATTCATATTTATGGGTCTCACAGAGTTAGCCCAGCATAAAACCGGTGGTGCTCATTACATGGTTGTTGAAAGAAGAATAACCATTAATTTCTCTGTTTTACATCTATATTTTGCATTGCAACAATGACTTGCTATATGACTCAAAAAAGTCATTAAAAAGGTAACTAACAGTTATCTGGCATCAAAAATGATCTGAGAAAACAAACATCTTAAATTTTTAAAAAAGGTGTTTTTAAGTGGCAGATAACCATGAGAATAGACATGCTAACATTTTATAGTTTTCTGTTCTCAGATGGTTCATTCTTAGTTACTTGTACTTAAATTAAAAAGCATATCAAGTTAATGAGGTCTGTTCCCCTGAACTACATTTTATGTTGTCAGCATCTTTAGTCCTCAATCCCTTTACAGACTCAGAGGCCTTCAGAGAGCCATTTGTGTTAGCTGAAAGTGCCCTCCTATGTATTCTTTCTCACTGGTTCTTTCTCAAGCTCTTGATAAGCTGTGTTTCCCTGATTTCAGGTGCACTTAGTGTTTTTTTCTCCCTAAATTACTGCTCCTATAACTACATAGTTTTCTATCATTCTTAAAATACTTTTATAACTGTTTTTCTAATATACTATTCATTGTCCATTGTCTTACTTCATTAACTTATTAAAGTCAACATGATAGCTATGCAGTGTGAGTCATTCAGTTTACCATTTAGACTCATTTGATTCTGCTCCTGCACTCACACAGTCTTGTGCTTTAAGGCTCCCTGCTCCAATTGCTCTTTGACGGAGAGAGTGGAAAAGGCAACAGATTTGAAGTGAGATGGGCACTGGTTGAAATGTTAGCTTTGCCACTTACTAGCTTATGTCCTTGGGCATTTATTTAACATCTCTTAATCTCTGTTTCTTTTTTTTTTTTTTTACATATAGGATTATTATGCAGACCAAAAGAAGTATGTTAATGCAAAATGCTTAGCACAATGTCTCAAAAACACTATATCCTCAATAAGTCTTAGTTCCTTTTTCCTTCTTGGGGAAACAAAGTTTACAGATAGATAAAGGATCCTGACTGATATGTTAAAGTGGATAGGAGGCCACTAGGGAGCCAGTGAGAGTTCCTGAGAAGCAGATTAGTTTGATCAAATTTGAGAACAGAGAGAATACTCTAGTGAGAGTGTGGGATAAAGATGGCAAAATAAGATCTTTATGGACTAAGCAGGTAACATTAATGGGTAAAGAAATGGGGACTGTTAGAGCAATGGTGATCGGGAGAATGCATGCCCTGCTTGTGTATGTTGAAATTCCAATGATCAGTATTAAAATTCCTTCCTGACCAAACAAAACTTTGGGAGACTAGATTTACCCTGGTGACAGGGGTGGTTTTTCATCCCTGGGGTAGAGGATCTATTGGAGACCAGATAAACTAAAGGCAGGGAGTGGAGTTAGACTTTTATCATAACACTCTGTGTAAGAAATTACAAAGGCCCAGAACAGAACAGCTGCTGCTATAAAGATAAAATCCCTATAGAGATAAAGGGATGTATACCTGAATGAATTAGCTACTTTAAAATTTAAATATCATAAAAAGAATTCCATTGCAAATGCTTGCAAAGAGTTAGCTATTAAAGATATCTCTTTACGTAAAAGAATTAATCCAAAATACATCTGTTTAAATCCTGATTCACAAGTATTAAAGGCATTTAGGTAACCATAAGTAAGCATACATAGTTTCAAAAATATATTTAAATATATATGTATAAATTTAAGTGAACATAAATTATATATGTTATAAGTTATAGACAAATCAATTACTTTTAATTTTGTGTGTTTTTTACTGTGAAGATAGTTTTCAGCTTTTCCAGTGGGCATCGCAGTATTGCCCTACTAACCCCTCAAAAGAACAAGGCAGATGCACTAACGGATTTTCATGGTGGATGGATGATGCTATAATTATGAAGGGATTGCTGTTGACTCACAAAAGCAGGTTTAGAGTTGGCCTGAGGAGTGAAACTCAAGTCCTGGCCACATAAGGTCATTAAAGAGCTGATTTCACATGCTGAGAGGAGCTGTATTTCTTTGGCTGATATCCAATTCACTTCACGGTAGTATTGCCTGAAATTATTCCTGGACTTTATAAATAACTACCAACTACCCAGAACCGATTTTGTATAGCTCACTTTGCATACATTATTTATAATCCTTATAATACTGCTGAAGATAGTTGTAACATATTCCTTACAGATGGGGAAATAAACGCATAGATGTTAAACAACTTGACCACATTCATAGTTAGTATGTGTTAAATGCATGTTTTCAAACCTGATCTCTTTTCCTTACAGGCCATGAGCTTTTGACACATCACATGAAAAGTTTTGCTTTATTGCTCACAAACATCATTTGATGTCTATGATAGCAATGTCATAGTGTTCTGGTGTAGACATGGATGCAAGAAAGCAGAGGCAGTTGTAAGACAACTGACATCAGCCATTTTCACTGGATGTATAAAAGTTTTCTTAACAAAATGTCACAATATACATAAAACAATTTTAGAATATCCATACTCTATGACCCAGAAACTCCACATATTGGAGTCAGTCTAAGGAAATAATCAAAGATGAATACAATTAATAATCTTGTACCGCACATTTGAAAGTTTCTGAGAGTACATCTTAAAAGTTCTCATCACAAGGAAAAAAATTGTAACTATATGTGATGATGGAAGTCAACTAGACTTGTTGTGGTGATCCTTTCACAATATATACGTATATAAAATCATTACGTTGTACACCTGAGACTGAAATAATGTTATATGTCAATTATATCTCAATAAAAAGAGATGAATACAAAGGTTAGCAATACAAGGTTTTTTAACATACTGTTATTTATAAAATATTAGAAGAATGCAAAAATTAGAAAACAACTTATGCAACCCCAAATTATTTAGGATAATTGTTGTAGCACACATCTGTATGATATGGTATTCCAAACATAAAACAGAATGTTTACAATTAACATATAAGAAGGCTGTTATAGAATAATGTTATGCAAAAAGAAACAGAAGATAAAACTGTACATGCAAAATGGTGAATATTTTATACAATATGTCTATCCTTATCATTATATCTATGCCTAGCTTTCTCTTTCTTTTTCTTTCTTCCTTCCTTCCTTCCTATCTATCCCTCCATCTCTTCATCCCTCCCTCCATCCATCCATCCATCTAACTGTCTAACTATTGCAAATATTAATGGTGTTTGTCTGAAATGCTTTTTCTTTTTTTTATTATATTCTTGTTTATAATTTTACTTTTCTGCTTTAAACATATATTGTTTTTAGATTTAAAATAAAATCCACACTACTTTTAAAAATAATAGTTTTTTCCCATAGTTTTAGGGTTTTAGAGCCAGGATCTAGCTCAGACTGGGCCAAAGTGAAAAAGACTCTTATCCTGACTCAGGCAAGAAGGTAAGAGAATGGGGGGAAGATATAATGCTGAAGGAGATTTGAAAGGAAAAACTGACAGTGGGTGGTAAGAATCTTCTTTGGTTGGAATAGATAGTTCTTAGAAGAATGGGGAGTGAGGATTGTTACTTTTAGATATTTACTCTGTGACTAAGTTAGGGCTATGTGTATTGTGTTAGCCCTATAAAAAAGAACAAATGAGCCTTATGTACTTGAACTGTGCTGAGAGTTGTTGCCATCAAGTAAATAGTAATTCCTATTTTAAAATTTTATAAGCTCCATTTGTATTCTTTATTGGCAAGAACTACTAGTTGTAGCAGTGATCTGAAATATGATGTACCTACTTTATACACATATACAAACTGGTGAACCTCTTAACATAGTACACAATTTATAGAGGTATTTTAATTCTTGACAGGAGTCATGAAAAAAAGGTGGGCGGGATCTAAAATCTCCTTAGTAAATGCCTCTTAATATTTTAGTAAATAAAATTCCTGCCATGAGGTACAGAAAAACTTACTTTACGCTTAATTCTAAACTATGATAACTTGTGGATAATGTTTTAGTGAGGGGTCAGAGCTGTCTCAAAGAAAGGAATAATTCATGTGTGTGCTAGAGCCAGTTCATACTACCTCTTAAGAGCCAATTTTCACATTTTCAGGGATTTTGTAATCTGATTGATAAACACAGCCATCATTGAAAATTAAATTTTATAAACTTACAGCTAAATAAATTATGTTAAAAACAAAAGAAATAAGTACTCAAAATTCATTAACTTCTTAACTATTTTACTACATTTTACTCTTATGTATGCTCTTGAAATTATTTACATCTGTTGTATCTGTATTCTGGAAATAACAATGCAATGGTGTGCTACTGCAAATCTCCTTTCATCTCCACCTTCTGTGAGGCCACATTGGTAACTTGAAATCAGTAATGGTGGGAGTATTGACACCATGGAAATAAACCAGCAAATTATAAAACAGAACTTCAATTCCCACTCACCTTCACTGGAAATCTGGTTATTAAATATTTACTAGCAACCACTTAACATATCATTTCTTCATGACCTCTCCTTTTCTTTTTTCAGACATGTCCAAATACAATTTGTTGTATTTGGATATCATCCATTTTTCTGCACCATGCATCATGAAAAAATAAAATAAAATCAACTACATTCTATTCTATATTTATTGATTGCTTGGTGCCATCCAGTGATATTGTTGCTGTAGAGGATAGAAGGATAAATAAAATATATCCCTTTGCTTTATGGTGAGGAGAGGGGAAATGGACAGATAGATATACAAGTGTGCCCGATTTTGATGTTGAAAATGATGCATATCTATATAATATTGCTTAATATTAAAAGTGTATTCATGGGGCCGCCGGGTGGCGCAGCGGTTTAGTCCGCGCTTGGCAGCCCGGGGTTCGCAGGTTCGGATCCCGGGCGCCCGCCGACGCACTGCTCGTCAGCCACGCTGTGGCGGCGTCCCATATAAAGTGGAGGAAGATGGGCACGATGTTAGCCCAGGGCCAGTCTCCCTCAGCAAAAAGAGGAGGATTAGCAACGGATGTTAGCTCAGGGCTGGTCTTCCTCCCAAAAAAAAAAAAAATAGTGTATTCATAAACAATCGCCTTCATTTGATTCTCACAAACACTCTGGAAAGTAAACAAGTAAGTTAGTATTGTGCCCACCTAACCAAAGAGAAATTCAAAACATGTCTAAGGTCATAGAGCAAGAGCAATGCAGAGAAAAAAATAAAATCCAATATCCAACTCCTTTAACTCTGCATCCAGGGCCATTTGTGCTCTCTTCCATTACTAAAATTAAAAAGAAAAAAGGCCTTCCAAATTCCATCCACTGGACTCAGTGAAACTGTATGTGGATACACGGAGCTTTTTCAGGAAAAATCTTCTTAAAATTATCAATTATTGTCAACCTTAAAATTATTGGTCTATTTGACGTAGTATAAACATGCAGTGACCCTCTAACTCTGGATTCTCATCCAGTCCATAAAGCAATATAATATTACAATTGAGATGACAGCCAGGACAGGTGGATTGACAGAAGACACATATGCTCCTACCCCTGACACTGTGCTTCAGGCGCCTGGGACATTGATGGGCACAAGTAGTCTCCAGTTCGGAGTGAAAGGCTATAAAATGAAAAGCATTCTTTCGGAAGACAAGACTGCTAAGCAACAAGCTGGATCTAATGGGGGTGGAAGATGAGACAGCCATGAGTGCATGAAGAGAACTGCAGGAAAAAACAATGCTTGAAAAGCCAAAAACTCAGTCAGATTGATGATTTGAAATTGGAGACGGAGAATAAGTCACTTGCAAAAAACTGAATCAATCTATGTTTTTATTTTTAAGAATCTTCAGTAGATGTCTGCAGGAAAAAGTATAGTCAAAGGTTCAAAAAACATAGTTACTAAATTACTCCCAGACCAAATCTATCCAATTATATCCCAGATAATTTGGTATGAACTGATTTGCCACTGTAAGGTAAAGGCAGCAAATAGAAAATTAATAATAAAGAAAAAGCAGAGTCACTGTTGTTCTTGTCATTACTAACCTTTATCTCTTTATGTGATCATTATTTAAAACATTGACTATAAAGTATACCATAGATTCTAGAATCTCAGTGCCCTGGAGATTATTAGACACATGTAGCAAATATGTGGGAACGCAGGCCATGTCATGAAATCAAAGCATTTCCCAGCTTAAAAAGAGTAGTTGATGTCCCAAGTGTGTCAGTAAAGAAAAAAACGTTTCTTCATGGAATCTCCAATAGCTTTCTTTCATTAGACAAAACACTTGGTAAGAAATTGGTTGGGAAGAGGGAGATGAAGTACAAAAGGGAATGTTAATTGAGATGTTCTAAGTAACGATTCCTGTTTGTCAAGTATCTTTGTTTACTCTGTCTTATTTAGATCCCTCTTCTATCCCTGTATTATCATCCTCTTTCCCTTTAGTTCCAAAATTCTGTTTCATTATCAAAAGGGTATATGGGCCTCATTGAGAATTATGCCAGGAATGAGCCAGTATTAAGGTGGTTAGTGTGTAGACTGTCTCAGCGGTGTGGTAGCAGAACGAAATATTGGTAACCACACGGGCAGATAGGCAGGTCGCCTGCACATCAACATGGTAAGGCATAGACGTTGGAGCCTGTCTATGGCTTAGCTTATTTAAATCTGTTTCCTCATCTGTAAAAAGAGGCTAATAAGTGTACCTACTCAGAGTCATTTTGTGAGGATTAAATGAGCTTACATTTATAAAAAGCCTATAACTGTGTCAGAACATAGTCAGTGCCATATAAATTATACACACACACACACACACACACACACACACACACACATAGATAGTCATGTAATTTGCAGCAGCCATTTAAAATGAAACTTGGATTTGATCAAATCAATAATTTTGTTTTGAAATTAATAGAGAAGCAAGAATTTAATGATATTTGCCTTATGGTTTTTAGAGATTGGTATACTGACCTAGGGGTTATAGCACCCTACAGGCTTCAAATGAGATTTATCAAACCTTTTCAGACAAGGTCATTGTGTTAGTTATTAATTCTGCATAAAAAATCACCTAAAAACCAAGTGACTTAAAACAACAATAATCATTTTTTATCCCTCACAGTTTCTGTGGGTTAGAAATTTGAAAGCAACTTGATTGGGTGGCTCTGACTCAGGATCTCATAAGGCTACAGTAAGATGAGTGCTTGAGCTGCAGTTATCTGAAAGCCTGACTGGGGCCAGAAACCCACTTTCAAGTGGGTCACACAAGACTGGTAAATTGGTACAGGTGTTGGTGGGTTTCAATTCCCCTCCATGTGGACCTCTCCATAGGGCTACTTGAAGGTCCTTAGGCCACAAGACAGCTTCCACCAGACAAAGCAATCCAAGAGCCTCAAAGGAAATCTGCAATGCCTTTTAAGACCCAACCTCAGAAGTCATACTGTCACTTTTGTCATCATATTCTATTTTTTGTAGGGATGAACCCTGATGCAGTGGGAGGGGACTACACAAGATGATAAATATTAGGAAGCAAGGATCATTGGGGGCTATTTTATAGGCTGACAGTCGTAGGGATAAATTATCATCATTCGTCTTGAAGAGCTGACATGGACACGTGCTCCACCCATCTGGTCTGTTTATACCAGATAGACCATATTCTATCTGGTATAAATATATTCACTTCTTCAACAAACATTTATTGAAAACCTATGTATCAAGAAAAATGCTACATGCTTGGTTGCACAAATTGAAGATAACAAAACACAAGATGCAGGGATGTAGAGAAGTTAGATGTTTTTGTAATAATCCAGGAGAGTTAGTGATGCAAAATAATTGGCAGTGCCAATAAAATGAGGAGATATCTTACTTGTTCTTCCATGACTTTGGTTAGTTTAAGTTAGTCCTTCAGATTTTGAGTGACTCTAAGTGAACTTATAAAGTTGAGTCCCTGATTATAAGGAAAGGACAATTCTTTGGAATGATGGTGATCCCATCAAGTCAGAGATGCTTCCTGAGGCTTGGGCTAGAAAGTCAGAGAAGAGTTAATGTGTTCACTAACCTAAGGAGAGTCATAACCAAAACTGAATTTATGGGGATGTTGTATGTACAAAGTGAAAGAAAGATCACTTATATTTTTGAAGGGCTGTTACATGGAAGAAAAAATGAACCACAAATTCCCAAGGAGATGTATTTCTGTTTAATAAGGATGATTTTAAGATGGTTTGATTGGCTCTAGCCTAAGCAGTTGCCTTTTTTGGGAAAGCCTTGTTGGTAGTTTGTCTTCAGTTGTTCTGAAGTTTCACTTTCTCAGATTTGAGTGCATCGACACTGGCTTATGTTTTAGTTGGCTTATGTAGACCACCAAGGTATTAGAGCCAGCTCAGTCTAATGGTCTCCTTGTTTAATTAACGATATATATAATGTTGACATTGAGAATGACTCTATGTTTCTTCCTTCAAAAACTACACAGAAACAATGAACTATGAGCATAACTTATGAGAGTGTAGCAGTTGAGTTTCTTTTGACAATCATGCCAATTCTCCAGCGCACTCAATGATCCACTCTGTGTTAGTGAAATAAAAAGCTTCAGAAAAGTTAGGTAGCATAAGTTTCATTTACAATAAAGATTGGACTTTGATCCAAATATCTCTCAAAATCTAGTAGATGAGACAAAACATTCTCTAAATCCCTGACACCATGCTTACAAAGTACATCCAAATTCACAAGCGGGAGGGAGAAGAGCCAGTCAGATTGCAGCTTGGCTGCTTAATGGACTTGAACTACCTACAATCATCTTCTTGCAAAAAATATCATTATCAAATGATTTCAAATGAGAAGACACCTAATATCACTTCACAACTCTTTTTTTAATTACCTTTTTCCTCCTCAAAATTCTAATGAAATGATTTTGCATTTACATATCTTTAATGATGTTTCAATCATCCATTATGAATATAGGCCATTAGCAACTTTTATTCAACATACTCAGATGTGCACCGTTTATGAATTCCAATGTTTATTAGATAATTTGACTAATTAAATCTTGTTTAATGCTGCGTTAGTTAAGCATGCCCCATAGACTCCATTTTTATTCCACTTCAGTTCTAAAAGTCCTCCATGTTCCCTACTGTAAAACTCTGAATAAAGAACCCTTATCCTCTAAGAGCTGTGAATTCCCACGAAGTTTATAAATGTATTTATCTTATTTTGCTGAAATCCTACAGATAAATACTAACAGTGATAAATTGCCATAGGCTCTTTCAAATCACCTGGGTGTTATCAATTACTGGTTCATGGGATTACAATGGTCTGAGAACAATTAAATATTGCTTTCTCCCAGGCCATTCCTCCAGAAGATTCTGGGTCATCATTTAGAAATTCTTATACTTAGTTTTCTATACACACAAAACATTATGACAATCACTGTGGTTATGTAAGATATTTAGAAAGGTAAGAAAGTTGATGACTTCTTTGGAAAAATAATCAAGTGTGAAAGTGTTCTCGTTTCTTTGCTCCTGTTTTTTTGGTGTATAGCATTCGGTATTTCTGTAAGTGTTAATAGGAATTTGTCAAGCTTGGATAACTAATTCCATCTTTACACAGACTTAATTATCCAATACACAGCTGATTTTCTAAACTGTCCACACTGAGTTTGCTGAATAAATGTTACAAATGATCTATATACAGGATGATTGAAATATTTAAAAATGAAAATGCAAACTCTTTCACATCTTAAGAAAAGAAAAAGTGAAACTGGAAACAATAATAGAATTTCTTAAAGGTTTTCTCCTGGATTTTTGCCTGCTGATTAGACTAGTGACATCAAGGGATGTCCCCAATGACTGCCTGTCACTTAACACCAGTCTTTTCTTGCAGACCAGTTGGAAAACTTTCATTCAGAAGAGACGCAAAGTGTTCTTTGATTTCTGCAAGTAATTTCAGGATCATATGAAAAGTTCACCTGGGGCTTTGAATCATCCTACGATTAGACAAACAGTTACATTTTCAGATAGTATTAGAATTTTAGCTTTTGAGGATTTTCCTTTTTTATAAACACCATTTTCCCACCAAACACATCAAGTCGTAATAATTCCAGTCATTGTAATCTCTTTGGCCATATAATGTTCTAGTATTTATATCTCCTGGTAGATATTGGAAAAAAATTTTTTGAAGAATTCCACGTGGAATGAGATCATGGGAAAAAGACAGGTATATATCCATTTCAGATCTTTTTTATGCTAAAATGTGAAAAATAAGTGTATGATACACCTTGACCCCTGGGCATACAGGGGTATACAAATCTACAACTGAGTGTCTCAACCAGTTTGTAAATTTAAGTTTTTCTTTGTTTTTTTTATTTTTAATTTCATTTATAATTAATATTTTGTTCCAGTTACTCATTACTATTGTATTTGGACATCTTATAATTTGTTGAAAGTGTTTGACACTTTTAGAATGCTTTTCACAATGTAAGAATTAATTTTGTTCATCTATATTAATTGATTTACTTGTATCAATTTTTTTTTGCAAATGAGAATTCTTATTCTGACTCTAGGACTTCATAAGTGATATGTGATTAAATCTTCTCTTTACAGGGAACTTTATAAAGCTGTAGTTGTTATTTTCAAATGCTCTATTTGTATTGATACCTTACCAATGTCTCTATCGAAATTTAGTCAATGGAATTAAATTCTACCTTAATTTGAAATTTATATTTTTCCTTCCTTTTTTTGATAATCTATAAAAATATTTAATAATTACTCTTATTAGCCCTTCATGAAATATAAAAGTAAACCACACACATTACCTACTCTTAAAAAGTTCATAGTCTAAAAGGTAAAAGCAAATATAACAATTCTCATATAAAAGAGAAAATATTACATATCTTAAGAGAAACATACATAGACAATGGGAAACCATGAGACTTAAACATTGCTTCCACTTGAGAAGATTAGGTAAGAATTCTGGAATAACTAGCTTTTGAGATGGAATATCTTGGAAGTATATGGTCTAGACAAGCAATGTATGAAGAAAGAGGACATTTTAGACAGAAGGAAGATAATTGTGAATAGCCACAGAGATAGGAAATCACAAAATAACAGAGAAAACAATTGCTTCAGTCTAGCTGGATATTGTTAGGCCCAAAAAGATGGGATCTTCTGAAAGAGCTTACCAATTTGAATGCAAACTGTAATCAACCTTTCTCACTTTGGTGAACACATTGTGAACTGCTCTTTACTAAACCCTTCATGAAAGATATCAAGATATTGAGAGAAAGAATGAAAATATAAATATTGTATATAAATATATATTCATAAATATATACATTCATATATATGAGTATATACATACATATGTGAATATATATACACACATATTAGATATGTAATTTGTACATATAAAATTTATAGTAAATCTTTCCTAGTTCAGCAAGAGCAACTGAGGCAAGTACCTCCTAAGTGCATGCAAACTACCTCTGCAGCACTAAAGCATTGCAGAACCTCCTTTTGACACAGGTTTAGAGGTAACATACCAGCTTTCTTCCCTTTATAAAAAGAGCAAAACTTTTTGTGGCAAGTTTATTTCTTCCCTGTATAACTCTTTGTGCTCATTTAGGGATTTGTTCCACAAATTTTTCGTGTCTACAATATACATGGCACAGTGGTAAAAGCAGGGATTATAAAAAAAAATGAATACAATGTCTATCCTTGTCAAATAGTTTGCAAAACATCTGGGTGGGAGAAAGATGGAGAAAAATTATAGATGAAAGAACTAACTTGTATACAAATACTGCCCTGAGTGCTCCAGAGAGTTCAGTTCAGGAAGCCATGAATTCTGTCTTGAGGGGATGAAAATAAAGTCTTGAACAAAAGGTTCTACAGACCCTAGTTGTTGTAATAGTAATTACTGTATATTATTCAGGCTTCAATAAGACATCTACTGAACCCTAACAAGCGTACACATTCTTGAAGTATTTTTATTATTTGGATTTTTAGAAATATTCTTAAGATAGTTCCCCCTTATTACTTCTTTCTCCTTTCACCCTAAATTTCACATGCCGCACAGCCAGAGTATGCTGACACAGTCAACTTTCCTAAAAGGACCAACAACTGAATTAACCTGACAACAATCAGAACAGATATGTGGATTTATTGAGGCTAAATGAAACATCTCTAAATTGTCCCTCTCCTTCTAGCCACCGTGTACCTGCCCTGTTGCTATAAGAAAATTTGGTGTAACTCTCTTTCTTAAGACCAAAATTCCATTTAAAATTTAATGATTTAGTCAAGGTTGGGTCCTACTTATGGCTCAAGTCTCTATCAGGAAGTTCCGGGATTCTAAATGTAAATTGCCGTGCCACAGACAAGGAGGTTATCGTATTCGTGGTGGAATTCTTGATAAAGCACATTACTGTTTCTTCAGGTGGGATATGGCACGGAAGAAAGGGGATTGAAGAACACTCTAAAAAAATCTTGGGCCCTGCCCCATGGCAGAGTGGTTAAGTTTGGTGCTTCTCTGCTTCGGCGGCCTGGATTCGCAGGTTCAGATCCCGGGCGCCAACTTACACCACTTGTCAGCCAAGTTACGGCTGCAACCCACATACAAAATAGAGGAAGATTGGCACAGATGTTAGCTCAGGGCAAATCTTTCTAGCAGAAGAAAAAAATCTTTCTTCAGGAAAAGTCCACCTGATGGCTCTTTGATATTCTTAGTAAAATGGGTAACCATACATTTTTTTGACAACTGGTCAGCGTTCTAGGAGTCTCTTCCTGTGCCAATAGTATCTGTATTACTACGATTTATTAATGGCCAACAACGTGATGGGCACTGTAGTGGACAAGTCTTAAGTATCACTAATCCACATTTTATAGACAAGGAAACAGATTCAGAGGCTTTTGATGACTAACCTAAACTAGCAGCTGGCAGAGACTAGAGGAGGGGATTCAGCACTAAGCTGAGATTTTCAGTCAGTCAGTTGGAGTCTCATGGTGAACTCACATGGCACACATCTTTTAGTTGTCATCCTTCTCTTCTGGAGTGGGTTACTGCAAAAAATCCACTGTGTATAAGAAAATCAAAGAGCCCTGGATTTACAATTCAAACATATGGCCTACTCTGAACTCTAAACTCTTTGGATTGAGTTTCCCCTTGCACTGAATGGAAGCAGTTCATGGCACTGGTTTTTCTGAGGCACATGCTTTGTACCTGCTATGTACTTCATGTTAGGAAATAAAGTGAAAACTGGGGGTTTCTTGGGTGTTTTGGAAAATATTCTCTTCACAGGGAGCTTTATCCAAGTTGTCCACTATTGTATAGGAAAGGTTCCACATGTGGGATGGCAGAAAGGCATTCCACTCAGAGAGAACAGCAGGTAAAAAGCCTGGATGCATGAAAGGCCTTGTCCCCATGATGAAAGAGCTGGTTTTCTGTACTGAAACAGGAGGGAGTGGTAGAGATCTGGCTGAAAAAAAGTAGGGCCCATTTTGAAGTGTCTTTTCTTCCTGTCTAAAGGGGAGGTCAGCTAAAACTGGTGATTCAAGTGTGTGTGTGTGTGTGTGTGTGTGTGTGTGTGTTCAGAGATAGGTACCACGGGTTTTTTAAGACTAACACGGCCACATTTGTTTTAGAGAGAGAACTTTGGAGTGGGAGGTGAATTATTTATTGCAGGAATTAGGGAGATAAAAATAAAAACAGGGTTTGGGTATTTTACAGATCTGTATAATTTGTAATTCCAACAATAACCTTACAGTTTGCTGGTCCTAGAAGAGAGAACTCCTTGGGGCCGTCCCGTGGCATAGAGGTTAAGTTCGTGCACTCTGCTTTAGCGTGCCAGGGTTCGCAAGTTCAGATCCCGGGGCACAGACCGACACACCGCTTATCAAGCCACACTGTGGCAGTGTCCCATATAAAGTAGAGGAAAATGGGCAATTGGCCAGGGCCAGTCTTCCTCTGCAAAAAGAGGAGGATTGGCAACAGATTTGGCTCAGGGCTGGTCTTCCTCACAAAAAAATTAAAAAGAGAACTCCATAATTGTCTGTCAGAAAAGTATGCCATTAGTAAACTTTGCTAGAAATCTGGTTTTTTTTCTTTTTATCTCCAGGTAGTCTTTTTATCCTTCCACCTTTCTTTCCTTTCCTGAATGGAGCTCAAAAACCAGCATTAAACTGAGGATGTCACAAGATAGCATTTATGTTACAAACTCACCCAAGATGCTGAACTGATAAATGGGGAGTCTTCATCCATCTGGCTTAATCCTAAATTGCTAGTAAGAGTTAATTGGTAGGAAATCTTTAATTATCAAAGACAAACCCATATTATTCTGGAAATTTAATCCGCACACTTGTTCAAAGAATTTCATCCAATGTATAAATTTTATTGGCCACATAATCATACCTGCTTACAGAAAAAATTAAGATCTAAGCCATGAAATTGGATCATAATTGGTAAAATCAATTTCTTGAATAATGTCACAGGAGGATACAGGTCTATCAAAGAAGAAAACGAAAGAGAAATAATTAAATATTCAGACTAGCCATGATTCTTTTTAAGAAATAAAGCTTATAGATGGGCAGTCGGTGTTTAAAACACAATGAAACACTGCATAACTCTTTATAACAATATAATACTATCCTTGTGGCAAGCATTTCCATTATTTGGAGTTAATTTTACATCTTAGGTAAAGTTTCACTCAGAAATTCAGTTCTATGACCACAATTTGCCATACTACAGTTTACCATTTGACAACATAATTTATCTGAGGAAAATAAGACATTCTTTATATGTTCTAAGCCACTCTCTCCATGTGGCAAATGAAAATTTTATTATTGTTGAAATTAGGGCACATAGAACAAAAATAGCGACTCTTGCATTAGAGTTCTGCTTCCAAGAATCATACTAGCACAGACACATCTTTTGTTATTCTCCTCTTACTCTATGCTCCAGCCATTACAAATAATTTAAACATCCAAACACACTTATATTTGTCTTCCTACCTTTGCACAAGCTATTCCATTTTCTTGACACAATCCTTGCTTCAGTCCTTCCCCTTTGCTTAGCTAACTACCATTCAACTTTGAGTTTTCATCAGCCACCAACTGAGTTAGGTACACCTTCTTTGATTCTTAGCACTCCATGTTACATCTAACGTGGCAATTGCTGCTCAGAACTGCAATTCAGATTACCTTGCTTGTCTCCCCCATCAGATTGAAAGATACCTGAAGGTGGAGAAAAACTCTTAATTTTACTTCACCTAGAATTTTACTTCACAGTAAGAGTCAGTTGAATGAACAAATGTATAAATAAGTAATTGACAGGCAGGGATGAATGAATGAAGGAATGAATGAATGAATAGGTGAATATTAACTTAGAAAAGATCACATTATATTTATTGGCAAATTCATCTCACTCTTCACTTAAAATTTTGCTAACAGCCAACAAGAATCCCTAAATATTCTTTATCACCAGTCTACCCAAGTGCAGACATAATAAGCTCTGGTATGTATTTTGGTTAAATTGCATCTGGTTGGATTTAACTCTATCTCAGATCAGTGATACTCAAACTTCAATATGCACAGGGATCACTTGAGTAAAAATACTAAAACTTCCCACTGTGGTCCAAACCTTGTAGATTCTAACTCAGTTGATCTAGAGTAGGTTCAAGAATTCTGACTTCTTAAAAAATACTTAAAGTAAATCCCATGTAGGTGATCCAAGGACCATATTTTGATAAAGATTCTTCTACTATATTATCCTAATTCACTTTTTTTTGCATTCACTACCATATATAAGCTTATTCCACCCCCAAAAATCCTCTGAACATGCCCTGCATTATCTTGTATAAGTCACTGATTCTACACAAGAGAAGTTAGGACAGAACCATGAGCCAGCCACTGATTCCCTCTGTAAAAGTTACATTGGATCATCAACATGGAGAAAGTAGTGACTATTCAAAATCTTGTCTTTAAATCCATGTCTTATTTTTCCAACTTATTCACAAGTATATGTTGAGATACTGTGTCAAGTGCCAGCCCTAACTCGATAAACTCTATACTGAATTCCTTTCTCTAATCAATCTATAACTTTATAGCAAAGGAAGAAATGTGCTTGGTGGAACATGTCCTATCTTCCATTAAACCATATAAGTTTGAACCATTGCTCTTTCTTTGAGGCCAGTATAAAGTACCATTTTAAAAAATATTTCTAGAATTTTCCTGAGGACAGATAGCAAAGAAAATTTCCTCCCCCTTTAGAATATATGTATGTCATCAAATTTTAACCCTCACAGCAATAAATCCTTAGGTTGAAATCCTCATTTAAACCTAAGAAGAAAAGCACTGATAGTTTCATTCTTTAAATAAGAAATCAAGGGCTCAGAGAAATTAAAGAACGTAAGCAAATTCAAAGAAGTAAGTAGTTAAACTGTGACCTGGGGCTATCTAATTCCGGAGTTGGTGTTCATTCTTCCATTCCACCATACTACATTTGATCCCTGGGAAACAGAAGGTATTATCCATAATAAATCTATGTCTAATGTCAGTAGCCCCTAGGAGGCCAGTTACCTGTAGTAATCATAAATAGACCAAAAGGAATCAACTGGTGATGAATCTGAGGAGCACAGCTTTGAATAATGCCACACACTGCACATGTGGCCTGTGGCTGATGAGGGCAAAAGTGTTATATGTGTCCAGTGAGACAACATAACAAGTAACCACCTTGGCACGTGCATCAAACCTTGAGTTTACCAATGATGATCTCATCATTGTAGGAAAACAAATGGTAGTAAGACCTTGTACTTGTCTTCAAAGTTTATAGCATATTAAGGAAAAGAAATGAGTAAACAAGATAGATTATCATGAGTCCAAAAATGGAGATCCCAGAAGGAACTTGAGAGAGTCCAGAGATTGATGTCAACCAGGTAGATCAGGATAATTCCATGGAGAAGGTAACATATAAACACACTTGGATGGTAATACACTCCACTTTATTTGAGTCTCTACCCTGTAATGCTGTGGCACTTTCTGCCTAGCAAACTCTCTCCACAGGATTAAGCCAAAGATTCAATTTCATTTTAATTGCATTAAATCCCAGAAGACTAGGAAAATTGCAAATGCGGTCCCTGAGGTGAAAAGACTGTACTAGTATCAGCTTCGTGCTTAACTGAAGCAGATACAAAACCCACTAATTAGCAGAGGAAAAAAGAATAATTTAAGAATTTATTTAATTGAAAGCTCACAACTTATAACATGACAATTACTTAATTAGATCATTTTTATATTAATCTCTCTCCCTCATGCTTATAAACTCCATCAAGTTAGCTCACCATACCTGGGGATTTAATAAAGTTTTCTTAACTTGTTTTTGTACGGATAACCATTGTTCTGCATACTAAGGAAAAGGGTTCTACAGATTCTATCTTGAATACCCATTATAAAGATATAAAGATAGAGAGGGAACAGCTGAAGGACAGTTATATGAGAGAAGGAGAATGATTTCAATTTTTTGACCCTTGTGTTTTCTTCCAAACCTTTCCATCCCCAAACTCTCAACTCTTGTAGTAGAATTGGAAGCTATTTGAACTCTAATTGTTGTAAAATATGAAGATATTTTCCAACAGAGGGATCTTCTTTTTGTCCATAAATACTAGGAATATATATGGAGTTATCTTTAGTGACCTTTTGCACAGAGGTTGTGACTACAGCCTCTGTTCCGAAGATCAGCAACTTCTCTGTAACATGGCCCATATGCCAAGTCTTCTGGCATTCCAAACAATCTTTGGTGCTCTCCTGTATACTTGGTGCTGATTTTTCTTATTCTTTACCATATACTAGTGTGCATTTGTGTGTACACATCAGTAGGTTTGCACATGTGTGTGTGTATGTGTGGGTGTTGGATTGTGGAAAAATTGGTTAAGGGGTCTTTTTAAATTTTAAATGTACTACTAAGTTTATATTGTATAATTTATATTATAAAGTAATATAACAGCATAATAGAAAACTTGGAAAGTGGAATATAAAAAACAAGCACTCTAACCACTCAAACCTAACTGTAGTTATACTTTTTTTGATGTTTGTTTTTGCATAATTGTAATATTTTATCGATTATTTTTGTCTCACCATTATCACTTTGTAGCATAAGCATTTACCCATGACTCCTGCAGAACTTTTGTCTTCTTTTCACTCACCTGCTCTCTTTCTTATTTTATCTATCTCTATCTCTATCTCTGTCTGCCTCTCTTTCTCTCCTGAATCTTCAGTCTTTTCCTTGTCAAGCTCCCCTTTTTTTCCTCCATTCATTCCTCTTTAGTCTACCACTATTTGGCCTCATTCCTCTACTGAAATTGTTCTAAGGCCAAAAGTGACTTTCTACTTTCATAATGCAATTTGTTTGTGGGATGTAACAGGAGATGGGAGTGGGGAGGCAAAATGTTATCAGAATCAGGGCATGGAGTGTATGGGAACATGTTAGAAATCTTGAGATGACAGAGTTTAAATCTGCTAAAGTGTCTTCATTTTTGCCCTGAGATTCTTTCCCAGACTGGAGAGTTAGACAGACCAGGACAGAGAAACTGACCATGCAGGTGTAATAGAATAAAGTTGGTTCATTCTTCATTCTTTGCTTTTTTGGACTTGAAAGCTCAGGACCAATAATGCTACAAACAGCAGCTTCGTTTCTGTGGTTCAGACTCATGGTCTCTCCCCTAGTTCAGGTCTTATTAGCTGTCTGTTAGCAATTACAATACCCTCTAACCAGTATCCCAGACTCCAGACAATTCCCTCACTAACCCAACCTCCATAGTCATGAAGATGACCTTTCACATGTGGAAATCCTGTATCATAAAATAAAATGGCCAAAGTGTCACCATTTTAACCCAACTGTGGTTATAATTTTGTGATATTTAGCTTGACATAATTATATCTATATTAAATAGATTAGTTTTTTCCCTACTATTATCAGTTCTCAGTAGTATAAGCATTTCCCCATGCCTGCTGGGGATATAGGAGTGGGAAAGATTTTCCAGAGCACTTGAACTGAATGAATGTTCCTTCAATGCTACCAGAGCCCTTATTTTAGGAACTGAATAATTGCCTGGTACAGATAACAAATAGTAGTACTAAGACCACGCATACACTATGGAGCCAGACTGCTAGGATTCAAATCTTGCCTAAAACTAACTCGTTTGTGACTTGGAACAAGTAATTTGATGTTCCCAGTGCCACTATGTCTGTAATGGAGAAGACATAATAATATTCGCATCGTATGTTTGCTGTGAGGATTAAGTAACATACTACATGTAAGTAATATAAGTGTTTAAAACAGCATCTGGCACATAGTAACACATAGTCATATATATATGTATGGATATCAAGTAACATTATTGCATTTGGAATACATACACGTTATATTTTATGGGAGAGAGGCAATTTTGTGTAATAAAAAAAGCAACGACTGGATTTCAAAAGACCTCATATCTTATTCTAGCTCTAACAACAGTTACTGTGTAATTTTGGGCAAATCTCCCTAACTAGCTAATTACAATAGCAATTATATTTTACAGATTTCATGGATGAGGAAACTAAGGTATAGAGAGTCTCCTGACCAAGTTTCATAAATGGGACATGAAACCAAGGACTCAAAGGCAACGCCCTACAACATTGCTGCCTCTGGAAAATACATGCATTGAATCAAGTGATCTTGAAAATTCTTTGAAGAAGGTCAAGTATGTGATACTCTAAAATAAAAACTACAACAATAAGTAAATGGATAAATACTGTTGTCCTATTCAATTTAAATTTATTAATTGAGACATTGTTTAACTCTTTTTATTATAGACATTCCTGGTAAAGAAGTGAAATCATGTCTGCTGGTTATAAAAAGAAAATACTATCTCATTCTTTACTGTGAAATTCATTTTTCTTTTTCTATTTCTTAACAAGTGCCCAAAATCATAGACATTTAAGGATTGTCCCTTTTTTTCTTCCTTTCTGCTTGTTTGACTGTCATGGACAATATATAATGAAAGCCTCTTTCCGTCAAGGACTGTTCCAGTGTATTCAGAAGCTCTGCTAGTAACAATAGACATCTTTATGTCAAAATTACCTTTTCCCAGGTATTTCCTCTTTCTTCTTTGATTCAAAAGCATGTTTTACAATAGCAGCACCATGCCTACATTAAGTGTAAACTTCAGGAAGTACAACTGAATAGCATAATATGTTCAGTGCCAAAGTTCACATTTTCTTGAAACTTAGAAATGTCACTCTCTCTTGCAGGTTTCAAAAAGTGTCTTTCTAAGAGGAATATAACAAAGCTTCAAAGGTTTCAGAGTTGGGCTCTAGGCTCTTATAATTGGAGGGTGGATATCTTCCCACTCAAAATAGTGCCTAAAATAGAATAGAAATAAGTCAGATGATCCTGACTAGAAACTCAATGAGTAAGTCCCTAGTTGTGAATTAAAGATAAAAATTATTTAATGTAGAAATATCATTACAGTCCAAGGAGAATTGATAGAACTAGAAATAGCTTTAAAGATATTTAAGCCAAATGCTTCCTTTTTAATCAAGGAAAATAAAGTCCAGAGAGGTTATTAAGGTTGTGTCTTGCAAGTTCAGGGAAAAGCAGAGACTGGAACTCAGGAGTTTGGACTCTTAGGGCAGTGTAGCTTAATATATGTTTTCCATAATGTGCCACTTAACATGTAAAATTGACATCTTGCCAGCCTACCAGAGATTGTCATTCTATTGATATTAGACATATGGTTTTGCTTTTGTTTTTAGACGAACAAACTGGAGCATTCGTGAACACCTTACCGCATACGAAGCTGTTAAAAATTTCGATTCAAGCTAAAACTGAAGTGGGGGAAACTGTCAGTGATGCCACAGGGGAAGCATTATGTCATTGCAGGAAAGGATTAATTTATTTTCAAACCTAAATGTAAGCAAAAAGTGACTTTTCTTGCCTAAGGATTTGTACATGTTTCTTCTCGGTGCAGATCTTGAGGCTGCAACCACAAGAGAGACACGTGATTCCACATGGGGAACACGAAGAGCACTCGGATCAGTGACTGAGAGCTACGGCATCCTGAATCACAGCCACATTTCACAGATCACATCAAAAGAAAGCAAAACAGAACCTGTGTAGAAATCACGTTGCAGACTGAGAACGTCAATACTGCACTCGGAACAAGTAAACAGTAAAAGACACACTGAGACATAAAGATTTTACCATGAGAATTTAAAATCCTGCTAAAAACCTGATGGTATGGCATGGCAACAATATGACACCAGCAGGAAAAGTCAGACTGAACCAACCCAAATATTATTCCACTCACCAAACCGGCTACAAATTATTCCTAGTTCCTTTAATATTAGGAACCAGAGAATGATACTGATATATTTCTTAGAGCCTGAGAGCCATCTAATATGGTCAAAATTGTATAGATAGGCATAAATATGTGTAATTTTTGTGGAGTAGATTTCAAACTTTGAGTTTAGTCATTTTCAAAAATTATTTGTTATCCTCATAAATACCGGAGCTAAAAATAGCCACTTTACCCTATTGGTGTTGTTAATGATCTAAAGGTATCAAGATTGGGTAAATCCTACCTGCTTGAGATTCAAGATTTTCATACAGAGACACAATAAGAACAGTTAAGGTAGCACAGCTCCCTACCATACTTCGTGAGCACACAGACACACACACATACCTCTTCCTTAATTTCCATCTGAGAATGCTCTAGATTGCTGTAGAATGAAAAAAATCAGAGAGTAATTGGCAGATATCACGTGGTCCAATCCCACAACTCCAAACCCAGAGGTATGTGGCTGCCCAGCCTCTTCTTGACAATTGATGAAATCTCTATTTGTCTTCCCTTATTATGTAATTGGTATTGAACGTATGTTGGGTATTTTTTTGTGTGTGTGTGAGGAAGACTGGCCTTGGGCTACCATCCTGCCCATCTTTCTCTACTTTACATGGGACGCCGCCACAGCGTGGCTGACACGCAGTGCGTCGGCGGGCGCCCGGGATCCGAACCGGCGAACCTCGGGCTGCCAAGCGCTGACGAAACCGCTGCGCCACCGGGCGGCCCCCATGTTGGGTTTTGATACTTGCGTTACAGGCTTTACTTTTGGGTTTTCTTTTTTTTTATTCTTCTTATAAACATTATCATCTGCCATCTGACTCTTGTGTTCTCTACCTGGTTTTCTCTATCCAAACTTCTAAAACTTCTATTTTGTATAACACAACATATATCATTTGGTGCAAAACATCATTTATCTAACTTACTTAACAGGGCCATTTTCATATTCTCTCTTTGTTATTATCAAGAATAATCCAAATAATCACTAAGGTAAATTAGATTATATCAAAAATAAAAATTATATATATGTATATAGATACATATTTGCATATAAAATGAAAAGTATATATAATAATAGAGAACTCTATGTGTTATAGAGAAACTTAATTATGATAGTGTCCACTGACTTCTAGAGATTAGTGCCAGCTAGAGAAAATAGGGAACCCTGACTGAAGAAAATAGGAAACATGATATCTAAAGTTCACTCTAGCTTTCTGTAGAAGTTTTATTGAAGGTATAAATCAGAGATTACAGCTTGGTTTTATCTAATATGCCAACCCAATTAATTGTTAGAAGCAATTTTGGGAAAGATTCTGAGACTCCATCTGCTCTCAGCAGGAAAAGATGTTGTATCTGAAAAAATGTGCCTGCCATGGTTGATGAAAAAGGAAGTCAGGCCATGAACCCCACGTAATGACAATCTAAAGACTTAGAGAACATCATTATATGCTCAGAATTATGTTGAGTCTGGCACAAAATTTCTTGAGAAATACAAATCATGACTACTGTCCTCGTGGATTTTGTATTTTATAGAAAAGTCCTATGTGTAGTATCAACCAGGACATACGGAGTTGCACATAATAAAAGAATGACTTCTGCAGTATATGCCAGACATGCTGTAAGAGTTCAGAGGCTTATATAACAAATCAGCAGCACAGCAATACACAGCCACCACAGTATGAAAACTCATCAACAGGTAGTGTGGTTCCCTGACTGGAAAACAAACCTGTGTTACAGCAGTGAGAGCTGCAAATCTTCACCTCTAGACCACCAGGGTTGGGTGTTATTACTGTAGCCTGCCTTATATTCCATAGAAGAAGTAATTGTGGAAGAACCTCTCTCCTTGGATAGGTTTCAAGATACTTCAATGCAAGTAAACACATGAAGGTGAGAGGATAACCAGGAAAAGTTGGGCTAACACCACCACTAACTACAAAAAGAGTAGGAAACAATTATTGAAAACCTATGTGATAGGGACCACATGAAGTGCTTTACTCACATTATATATCATGAAATCAACAAATATTATTTACCCTTATTACTTGATAAAGACTCATTAAGTGGGAGTAACTTGCCCATTATGACAGAGTAAGTAAATGACAAAGCAAGAATTCACACTCAAATCTGTCTCCAAGCTCATGCATCTGTCCCCACTGCACTAAATGCCAAGTTATCCATGGCCGGATTTTGTTGTTGCTGTTTGCCTTAACTAAATAATGGCATGAGTTCAGACTGTTTTGAATATCATAGAGAAAAGTAAACAGTTGTTTAAATGTGAAATGCTAACAGCAGAGGCCTGATGAGACATCACTCAGCATCTACACAGGAAGAAAAAAAGCTATTCTTCATTTGAAAGCCCCTGTTTTCAGTGGAAGAAACAGGAAAAACATCAGACACAGTAAGGATTTTCTACGTTACCTGGCTCTTCTCAATGTTTCAATAAACAGTACCATGAAGAGGAATGTCAGTCAATCGTAACGTCAGAGGTCTGGTGTTCTTTTCACAGTGAGCATAGCAATAGGAAACAAAAGCTTATGAAGTCCAGCTTCTTAGTACTTGGCATGTTGGTCACAGAAAAGACAAAGGGGTGAGAGGCAGCATGCCTACCTTCAGATACTTAATATGCATACATTCATTGAAGATAAGTTAGTTTATCTAGGTTCAATAGCAAATACATGGATTGGGATTATTTTGCTGCTTGAATATTACATAACAGAAGGGTAGGTAGTAGTTTGAAATTTGATAGGCGTTTTTCTTTAACAAACTCCATTAATTGCATTCATTCACTCAAAAAAATATTTGTCATGATAAGAAAGAACCATCCTACAGTCTGAAAACAATGGTTATATCAGTCACTCAGAGTTTCAAGACCCTCTAGTGGCTCTCTGTCTCACTTGGAATGAAATGCAAAGTTGTCATAAGATCCTAGAAAATCCTGCAGTCTCTCCCACACCATTACCTCTTTAATCTAACTTCCTTCTGTTATACCTCTGTCATGAAGCTCCAGCTGATGTACCTTGATCAAGCTCCCATTCAGGCCTTTGCATTAGACTCCCCTTTGCCAGGAATGTTTTTCTTGCAGATATCAACCTGCCTCACTCTTTTACCTCTTTCACAATTTTACTCACCTTACTAAGGAGGCCTTTCCTGCCATACTGTTTAAAATATTTAAATAGTACCTCCTCGTTGGTACTCCTTAAACTCCTTTCCTCCTTAGTTGTTTTTTTTTTTTTTTCCCACTAACACTTATCACCTCCTATCTACTATTTGTTTGTTTGCTTATTTATATTTATTATCAGTCTTTCCTTGTAGATTAAAATCCACAGAAGGGTAGGGTTTGTTGTCTGTTTTGTTTCCATCTGTGTCCCTAACTCACGGAACTTTGCCTAGCACATAGGAGGTACTCGATAAATATTTGTTTAATAAATGGGTAAAGGAATGAGTAGATGGTTGAATTCATGGGAGGATCCAGGAGAGAGAAAGCCAAGTTCCAAGGACCAAAGGCAGGACTGATCTTGTGTTTGAAGGCTGGAAACAAGGGCCCATGGGCATAAGAATGAGTGGTATGAAAGGGAGGCAGGGTGGTAAGAAGAGGTCAGGGCTTCTAGAGCCCTGTGGAAGATGGAAAGAATTTTGGACTTCACTCTAAGTGCAATAGGAGTTCTTTGGAAGTTTGTAAGGAGGAGAGTGATGTGGACTAATTTGTATTTTAAAAGCGCACCTTGGCCACTGTGTATAGAGTTAATTACGTGAAGGCAAGAATGGAACCCCTGCAGATGACAAGCTGAGAAAAGGTGATGACATATACCAGCAGGACAGTAGTGGAGACAGTCTGGTATGCTGTTGGGAAGAATTTTTAAGAGTTACTGAGGAGTGAGGGAACTATTTTTGCTGGGATCAGCTTCTCTTATGATCATCCACTCTTTCAACAAATAATTGAAATGGAGAATTTTGCTAGCCACGGTGGGGGATACAAAGATGGCTTATAATCAGTTTTTTTCTATAATTGCATTGGCTTAGTTTTGAAAAAGTTATTTCTTCTTTGGCAATTTGGTTATAATTACAGTAAACAATTACTACAGGGAAAGAGAATTTACATTCTTGGATAACCTATTTTATGTCAGGGACAACTGCTTTATATACACAATCATTTAATTTAATCATTTACCAGCCCTGACAGATAAGATAACTGAGTTACAGAGGGGTGAACTAATTTTGCCAATAACAAGTAGATATGTAGTGGTAGAGCATAAATTCATACTTTCTGACTCTAAATATCCTGACTTTTCTTCCATACTAGATTCAATATTGCAACAGCCACAGCTTCATAAGGCAATCTGGACATTTATTCACTTTACCTTATTTGAGAAACACACACACACACATGAATACACTTACATGCAATAAAATAGAAAAAAAATCAAACTTTTAATTAAAACAGTATAGCCTTAAAAAGAGTTATAGATAGTCCATGAATGTGTTTTTAAAGAAGCCGATGCTTTAGGTATAATTTAATATTGTTCTCAGTTTTTAATTATGCTCAGTCATTATTTAGTTTAACCTCATCTTTGACCTGAGGCATAAGTAGAATATTCTTTCAATTTACCATGGCTAGCCTTACATGCAAGTTAAAAACATTTCCTGTGGCATGCTTCTAATCATTTAGAGGACAGAATTAAAACAGCTGTTCTTGTTTTTCAATTCTGTGAGGAAAAATGATTCTAGGAATTTACTTAAAATTAATCAAAGAGCAAGGTTTATTTTGCCTTTTTAGAACTCTGCTTTTGACCTAAGATACACTATGAAAATATTTCCCAAAAGAGGCAAAATAGTAATTTGTCTCCTCTGTCATCTATTCCTAACTATTCTGATTTCCCTCCTATAAGACTATCAAGAGTAAGAAATCCCATGCAATAATAATACCATGTTATCCATTAGCTGTGTTCTCCTCCTTCTCAAAAAAAAAAAAAAAAAATCTGTTGAAGTACCTCAGAATGTGCCTTTATCTGGTAAAAGATTAATTGCAGATATAATTAGTTAACATAAGGTTCTACTGGATTAGGGTGGGACCCTAATGCAATTTGACTAGTGTCTTTAAAAGATGACCTTACAAGACAGAGACACACAGGGAGAATGCCAGGAGCTGAGGAAAGCAGAGATTGGAGTTTTGCAGTTGCCAATCAAGAAACAACAAAGATTGCTAGCAAATCACCAGAAGCTAGGAAAAGACAAGGGGGGAATCCCCTACAAGTTTCAGATGGAGTATGGCCATGCTGACACCTTGATTTCAGACTTCTAGCCTCCAAAACTGTGAGAAAACAAATTTCTGAGATTTTAGGCCACTCATTTTGTGGCCTAAGAAACTATTACATATAGTAAATTTGTATATCTATTATAGATTACATATTTTATCACACATTGTATTAAATTCAATTCTCAAAGTAATGCTTTTTTTTTTTACAGCTATTTTATATATTTTAAATACACTTGCACTTCCTTAACCTGGTACTTATTCCTCAATATCTACTCAGCTCTTTCCCTCACTTTATTTGGGTCTCAGTTCGAATGTCATCTCCCAAAAGAGCCCTTCCCTCTCCACCCTATTTAAAATAGCACCTCGCATCATTTCTATCCTCTCATTCTGCTTTCTTATTTTCATCCAACATAAAAACTCCTGACATTATATTGGATATTTATTTTTGTATGTGTTTATTTTCTGCTTCTCCAGACTGGAGTGTAGGTTCCACAGGGATAGGAATTTTGTCTTTTGCCCACCTATGTATTTCTAGTACCTGTAATAGTGACTGACACCGTATGCATCAACATAAGCTTTAGAGATTGAACAAGACAGTCATCATTTTACATTCAAAGAATTTGTTCCTCGTACTAATTTAAAATTAGAAAGGACCAATGAAATCTATCAGGTGATGGAAACTGTATATCTGAAGGAAACACAGTCTGAGTCTAACTCATCTGAATGCCAGCTATGTTATTGTCATTTCAAATTCGGCTTCTGAAAAGATTACAGCTTCTAAGAGACTAGTTCTTCAGATTGTTTTATACACACCAGAAGTATATTTTCTATTATCTAGTTCTAAAGCTCTCCTCCTTGCAAGTTCAAAATAGAAACAGTTTTATTTTCACAAAACAAGCTTTTCTCTATAGAAGAATGTCAGCAGAGATTACTAAGGGGCCTTTCTTATAATAGGAGCTTTTAAATTACATCATTAAAAACTCTGAATTCATTCATCCATTCTTCTTCAATTAAATATTGTGTCCCTGCTATGGGGCAAAACTCAGGCTGAGTGCTGTGAGGGATTTAAAGATAAGTAGCAAAGAGTCCCTATGTTATAGCCCCACAGAAGAGACAAAAGAGATACATAAATCAATATAATTTTAGTTAAGTAATGAATCCATGAGAGCCATCACAATAGTTAGAGGAAAAAAAGATGTGAAGCCAGAGCTATATGGTCTCAGCTCTCACTGAGTTTTGATACTCTATTTCTTCTCCTTGCCTTCAGTCCTAAGGATGGTAAGGCCTTCCCATCGTTTCTACTGCCTGGGTGCCTCACCATGCATTCCCTTAACTCTGCCAATACCTCCTCTGTAAATTCACTTAAGTCCATTCATTAAAGTTGCTTCATTTGAACCTCTTGGGAAGAATTCTATTTGCTATGGACTTAGCATATTTCCTGGTCCACAGTGGGCACTCAGTAAATGGTAGCTACAGTTATCACAGATTGGACCATTCCTAATAATCATGTAGCCAAGCACAGGCAAACATAAATTGCTACTGCAGATACATTCAACAATCTTAATCTTGAACTACACCCCTCTGACTCACATATAGATGGTATTAATAAGTAATGTAATGTAAATATTCATTAAGAATATATGTGAAAATATCATTCTATTTTTAACGAAATTGTCCTGAGTTGCCCATTTTAATCTTTCCCACAAGTACTGTAACATTTTATTTTCATCATTTGAGATTAATATTGATGCTAACTGGGTATTTTTTCAATTCATGCTGTCTACTTTTAAAATGATAAAGCAAAATTTCTATTTTTTAAATGATATTTTCAATTATGAAAAGTAACATTTGTAAAGAGAAAAAATGTAAAGGCAAAGAAACCAAATCTAAAGCAAAACCAGGACCAGGAAGAACTTGGGTATACCCTATCCAACACGAAGTTAATAAGGTTTTTGTTATTGTTTTTCTTTATTTCCATGTTGCTTACTTCTTGAGGAAAGATAGACACGCTTTTTTGCATAATTGTTTGCAAATTATGTTAACAATGGGGGTATGAATCTTCACTATTAAACCTAGTAGGACTACTGTCAGGAGATAAACTCACACACCACTAAAATGTAGGAATTTTTTTTCCAGTTCTTTGAGGCTGATCAAAGAAATTTAGAGAAAATAAAATAAAAATAAAGGCAAGGGGGCCAGCCCTGGTGGCCTAGTTTTTCAGTTCAGCATGTTCCAATTTGGGGGCCTGGGTTGGTTCCCGGGCATGAACCTACACCACCTGTCTGTCAGTGGCCATGCTGTGGCGGCAGCTCACATACGAAAAGAGGAAGATTGGCAGCAGATGTAGCTCAGGATGAATCTTCCTCAGCAGAAAATGAAATAAAAAAGTCAAGGTATCATAAGTAACTGACTCCCCTATATCCATCCCCTCTGCTCTCCTCAGAACTAGAAGCTGTCACTCACACTTGAGCCTGGAGGCCTGAAAGTTTCTGTGACAGAATTGCTTAGGGAAAGGCTGCAGCCTGAGGAGGAGTTGGGTGAAGGAAGAGGTAGGAGATTCAGGTTTTAAAGGATCCAACCTCTAGGAAAAAGGGGAAGTAGAAGTTATATAAAAAATAGAGTGGCAGGTGGTGCTCTGAGGTAGCTGGAGGGACATAAAGTGATATCCCATAGTGCAAGGGTCACTGAGGCCTTATCCTTGGGTTTAGTGGAGTGGAAATAGGGAATTAGCAAGGGAGGCTGGCTAGACTAAACATACCAAGAGTCTCCAGTTCTCTAAGATTTAAATAATAAGATTGCAAGATAATAAGATGGAGAACTTAGAGTTACTTGTTGAATAAAACTCATTTTCTATGTTCCCTATATTTCTGCTCACTTGGTAAAGGGTGGGGACTAACCCTTCTATTCACCAGCAAAAACACCATTGATATGAATATCAATATGGTGACAAAAGCCACCTCTCAGAATGATCAGCAAGACTGATTTCACTCCAGGTCATTTTATCTTGCCAAAAGGAAGCTGTAGACACCACCAGGAGAGTAAAGACATAGGGGATTAAGATCCTCTCACCTGGGTTTCATAGACAGGTAAAACCCAAGGTTCAGAGAGACTAGTAACTTACTCAGGTTCACTCAGCTAGGAAGTGGTAAAAGCATGATTCTCTCTCATTCCAAATGCAACTACTTTCATGCTGCCTCTCCATTTGAAGATGTGGGCTGTTAGAGATCTTAGTGCAATGTAATTATTACTTTTCCCCATATTAGCCTATCATGAATTGAGTCATTTAATCTCAGATATGGATAAAATTAACACAGATTAGTGTTGTAGAAGTCTACTCTTTCATGGCATTTCACTTTTGCCTACCAAAATGTGCCTTTTATTTTAAGTTGTCATCAGGAAAAAAAAATTGATACTACTGGCATATAAAGCAAGTTTCCATTATTTCACTGTTTGAAACTTATCCTAAGCAAACAAACACTTAAATCAGAAGTACATTTGAGGGAATAAATATACTTGAAAAATTTTTAGCTTAGAGGATTGATTTTAATGATAATTACATTTTTATTACAGATAATAAAGTGATTGACATTTAAAAAGTCCTAATAAAAATTTGTAAGGCATTGTACTTTAAAATGCTTGCTGGAAATTAATGATTGGCCTTTGGCACTTTCCACTAATTTTCTGTCTTAAAAAGAATTGAAGAAGATAAGTGTTTTGTCTGAATCAAGCATCTCTTATATCAGACTATACATTTAAAAAGTGCATAATAATTATAAAAATGTTATAGTGCTCTCCAATTTTGTTCTCAAAATCCTCTGCAGGAGCTCCTTTGAAAAACAGACAAAGAAATAGAGGGTCTGGAGGGTGATGTTATGGGCTGAATTGTGTCCCCCTCCCCAAATTCACATGTTGAAGCCCTAACTCCCCAGAAAGCAAATGTATTTTGAGATAGGGCCTTTAAAGAGGTGATTAACTTAAAATGAGGCCATTAGGGTGGGCACTAATCCAATCCTTCTGGTGTCTTCATAAGAAGACGAGGTAAAGACACACAGGCGCCTTACACACAGGGATGACCATCTGCAAGTGAAGGAGGGAGGCCTCAGAGGAGCCCAACCCTGCCAACACCTTGATCTTGGACTCCCAGCCTCCAGAATTGGGAGAAAATAAATTTCTGTTGTTTAAGCCCTCTAGTATGTGGTATGTTGTTATGACAAACCTAGCAAACTAATACACACTGTATGTAATTATTTAATTACTTTTCATAGAATGCATGGAGAATGTGATATTCTGGCTAACTTTAAGGGAAAACATAATTCATAGGAAGATTATTCATTTTTAACAATTTATATGTAATATAATAGAATTTCAACCATATTAAATTGTTTTTGCAATAACACTTTAAAAGCTTAAAGAATGCATATCCTCATGAGAAATGTCAATTATTATGGAACATATTTTTTTGGCAAAATATGGTAGAAAAAATTTACATTGGTTTCATTCAGACCTATGAACAAAAACGTCCAAGATATAACTAATATAGAATCCAAAATCGTGTATGAATGGCATAATGATAGAATAATTATGTGACCCAACCTACGCATGTGCTTATTTGGCACTCATTTATTAAGCAACAGTGATGTGATATCATAATATACAGCTGTGCTGTCCAGGATGGTAGCTCCTAGCTACACATGGCTATTTAAATTTAAATTGATTCAAATTAAATAAATTTAAAATTCCATCCCTCAGTGTACTAGCCACATTTCAAGTGCTTAATAGCCATATGTGGCTAGTGGCTGACTTATTGGATAGTGCAGATATAGAACATTTCTATCATTGCCAACAGTTCTGTTAGTCAGAAAGCTAAAGGATCCAGAAGTCCTGCGTTCACATCCAGGATTTTCCATATACCAGTCATTTAATCTCTCTGTAGCTCAATTACTTTATTTGCAGATAGGGAGCAATGAGTAAGTCATTTCTCAAAAGATTATTATGGGGATTTAATGAGGTAACACCTGTGAAGGTCAATTGTAAATTGAAAAATGTTGTACATATAAAGTATTGTGCTATGCTGAATGAATGCAGTGATGAATCAGATATGGATCCTACTTTGAAGGAGAGTATATTGCATAGGGGAGATAAAGCTTGTCAACAAGTAACTATCATACAAAATAGAATGTGAGAGATACATAATTAATACGGGACTACAGAGATCTCAAAAGATTTTCCCCATTGCCTGGGTATAAAGTCCAAATTCTTAACAAGTCCTTCATGATCTGGTCTTCTGGTCTCTTGGTTATTTATTTATTTGTTTGTTCGTCTTGTCTCTTGCTAGGCATCACCTTTCTTTATTCTACATTCTACCTAGATTTAGAGATTTTTTTTTAAATTTAATTCTTCAAATAGGTCAAACCTCACTTTCAGACTTTGCTCACTCTTTCCTGGACTGTAACACAGGGTGGGCTACTCCACTATGATGCCTAGCTCCTTTTATCCCTTCACCTATCTGAAACAGCCTTTATCTCTTTTCGCAGACACCGTTTCTTCTCAGAACTCGCCTCTAAATCCTAGTTCTCTATCAACATGATTATAAGGTTTGGTTGAAATGTCCTGTAAACTGAAATGGACTGTCTTCCTACTGACCATAAACTCTGGGTAACTAGGAATCATTATTCTTTTGATCACTGTTAGACCCCAATACCTACCACTGTTGCTAGCTCATAGTAAGTGTCCAATGTGTTGACTGAATAAAAGCTAAGAGAGAGAGAAATGCTTTTGGCTGATGAGGTTGGGTATATGGCTGAATCATCAAGGAGATGGTTTTCAAATGACCTTCTTCAAATGTGATTTTTTTTTTCTTTTTCTACTCAACCATGTTGTGTGCACCACAAACATAGATGCTAGGTCTTTTTTTCATGTCTAATGTAGAACTTAGCCTATATTTTGATTCCCAAACTTAATATTTGCATAATTTATCTACAATTTGTCGTTTAATTCAGCGCATGATACTCATACAAAGTGGAGTCGAAAAAGAAGTATTTCTTAGCCATTTACTCTACGCCTGCGAACGTTCCAGCCCTTTTATATGGATTATCTCTATATAAACTCTTACAATGACCCTGAGAGTTAAGTATTATATTCATCTGATAGATAGGTAAATGGAAGCTAAGCGAGGATAAGTGGCTTGTCAAATGTCATACAGCTAGTAAGTGGTGAAACTGGAGGTTGAACCAGGTCTGTCTGATTTTAGAGATGATTCATATTCCACTGGAACATTAAGGTGACTATGAGATTATGACTTCATCTCTCAACTGTAAGTAAAAATTTACGTAAAAATCATGGGTCTTTTTTCCCTTGGAGGCAGAGAAATGGACTTCTGACTTTTTTAGGTAATTATTTCACTCATCTATTATTTCTGTTGTCACAATCAAATGTCTTAAATATATACTTTAAGCTCATTCCGTTTACAGTCTTATTTTGCATAAATATTTGATTGAGCCATACAATTTGTTTTAGTTTGGGATAGATTCCATCTATCCCAAAATGTTTTACTTGACAATTTACTGTATATAACAAAAACATTACTTTCTAAATAAAAGAAAATAACAGTATATATTGATGAGGAATGTTCACTATTCTCTTTTTACTTATGTATGTGTATATATATATGTGTATGTAAGAAATTTGAGATAAGCATATTTGATAAAAATCCCTGGGGAAAGATGACTCTTTCTGAATATTTTGTAATTTTTTTTCATTTATTAATGTTTGAGTTGATTTATTCAGCTTAAGCTAAACTGATACATTATTCATATTAACTGAAGCACATAAATAATGTTGATTTTTAGCTCCATAAGATCTTTTTACAAATTCACTAGGAAGTAGGCTGTAACTCATTGCCAATGCATTATCAACTCATTAGAACATGAAATTTATAAGAATCTTTGTTTGGCTCAAGGGAGAAAGGGTGTTACATTTTCTCACAGATAAGGTGAATGCTAAATATATCACAGACACATTAGAACAGGGACAAATTAGTATGTACTAAACATTTTGAAGGATAACTCTTGAAATTTTTTATAGACGGTTGTTCCATTGAATTTTAATTCTCTACAAATTCGCCCCTCAAGAATGAGAATATTTAATTTATTTTGCAAAATAAACATTCAACATAATGGCTGGGAAAAGTTCCTACAGAATATTCCTAACATTCTCAGTGATATCTGTCCTATCAAAAAGCCTTTCACTTTTCTCATCAAGTGTCTAAATTCCAGACCCTTCCATATGGTCTTTAAAATGGTCATGAGTTAGGAACATAGAGCGGAAAGTATCCATAGTCATTCCCAATAGTTGGAACACTGTGTTGTTCACTGTGTCATTCAAGAGTCTACTGTGGCCAGTTAAGCAGATCAAATTGGCCATGTCCAAGGAGAGTAAAGGAAGAAGGCAGATGATGACTGATAGCATCAGACAAATATAAAGTTCCAACCAATCATGCATTCACTTTGCAAACATCTGTCTAAAACTCACTCTGCTAAGTACTTCGTAGGTGCTGTAGATACAGAGGGGAGGAGGATGCAGTCCCCGCACTCAAGACACTCTTACATAAGTAACTAAAAAATAAAATAATGTGATTTTAGCAGTACATTAGATAATATCTATAGCTTGGATATCATACTCCATGGTACAGGCAATGTCCTCAATAAATACTAGGGCATTATTATAAATACTATAATATCATAAGCATAATTATGTTATATATTCATATATATATTACATACTGTATGCCATATATATGCTATATGCTACATATGTGCTAGTATTATTAAAAGCAGAGTTTGTCTGAAGTTCTGAAAAGGAAGTAATGTGTTATAGTTAAGATGAAGAAGGAGACTCACCAAAGTTCTCACAAAATGGTTGAGAAAGTAGACGGATCTTAAGAAATGAATTAGATTGTATTCATATGAGAATGAGGAGTAGAATTTTGAACTAGACATATAAGCAGTAGTTCACTACACCTGGGAAAGAGGAACTTGTGTCTGAAGTCCTGAATTTTAGAGGGCCAACCCCCATCCTTCCTCAGGTCATACTACTCTCCACCCAGAGCCCGTACCCCACCTTCGAGAGTATGCACTGGATACACAGGTCACTGGAGTTCCCAGGCACTGCACGGCCCACTTTTCACCTGCGTTCTCCTGAGGCAGACTGCACCATCATTGTCATCACTCTATTACTGAACAGTGGTCAAGGCTTTGTTGCTAGTGAGGAGTGTGGGTGGAGCTTGGATTAACAGGCTGGGTTGTTCAGATGTGTGGGCTTCAGAAGATGGACCAGGAGTGAGGTCTTAGGGTAATTTCCCTGTGTGCTGCCACATTCAGGGGTAGAATTCTGAGGGAAGAAGAGAATTCTGAATTTTAACTGAGCCTTCAAGATCATTATCAAGGCTCATTTGTCAAAGTAAGAAGATAACATCTATTTAACAGTTTGATAATTGATTTTCAGTTTTTAACTATTTTGACACATGGTAGGTGGACCTTCATTTGGATGCTTGTCCCATGTCTTGAATATATAAGGGACGGGCCTGTGACCCAACCGGAAAAGTAAAGTTGGCCAGGTCATGGTGTATGGATCTATGTGACAGAAAAATAGAAAAGAAATGAATAATGAGGAGGAAAATGTGACTAGGAAAGTGACATTTAAGTCAGATCACAAAAGACTGATGCTAAGGAGCATAAACTTTATCTCATAGGGTGGTGTGGTAGTCAGAATAATGGCTTCCATGCCCAAGTTTCTAGAACCTATGAATATGCTACTTTACCTGACAAAGGAGATTTTGAAGTTGATTAAATTTACAGATTTTGAAAAAAGGAGATTATCCTGGATTATCCAGAGGGTCCTAATCTAATTACATGAGTCCTTAAAAACTGTAAACCTTTCCCAGCTATGTTCAGAGAGATAGAGATATAGGGACAAAAGAAGAGTGAGAGAGAGTCAACATTGCTAGCTTTAAAGTTGGAGGAAGGGACCTTAAGTCAAGGAAGAAAAGTGACCTCTAGCAGCTAGAAAGAACAAGAGAACAAATTCTCCCCTGGAGGCTCCAGAAAGTAATGCAGCCCTGCTGATGTCTTAATTTTGGCCCTGTGAGACCCATGTCAGACTTCTTACCTCCAGATAATAAATGTGTATTATTTTAAGTCTCTAAATGTTTGTTAATGTGTTACAGTAGCAATAGAAAAGTAATATAGGCAGCATCACTGAGTGTTTCCAGGAAATCTTATTAAGAGTTAAAAAGTAATAAATTCCTGTTGCAACCTTTAGGAATTATTTTGTCACTAATAATAAGACACACTCACAAATAGTGGCTTACAAAAGTGGTGTATTTTTCTGATCTAACAAGAAGCCCAAAGATAGGAACTCTGGTCTAGAGCAGCTGTGCAAGGACCCAGGTTGCTTCTCTCTTTCTGCTCTACCTTCACAATAGTTCTATTTGCACGCTCATGGTCACAAGATGGCTGTTCTAGGTGTCGCATCTGTGTCTGAGATAGGAATAAGAAAGGATGAAAATACAGGAAGAATGGTAGCAGAAGAGGTTCTTCTTTCAAAAACATTCTTTCCAGAAACTTCATCTATCAACTATGCTTACATTTCATTGGCTAGGACTAGCTTACTTAGCCAACTCCTAGGGAAAAGGAAGTCACAGAAGATTAGCATTTTATGTGGACACGTTGCCAGAGTTCTGATAGTAAGGAAGAACTAGGAAAGGTATATGGGGACAATAACAGGTTTCTGAATTGCCAGACTTCCCAAGCCTTTAATAAGTTAGTGTACGATGTGACTCTCCAAGAGGGATATACAGCGTTTCCCAAACTTATTTGAATAAGGATAAATAAGTTTATTTATTTTCATATGGAGGAAGACCTCACTAGACTGGTGTACTGCACAGTTTGTAAAACACTATTATAAGAGAGAGGAGCCATCAAAGGATTCTGAACAGAACAGCCTGATCCAATATCACTCTGAAAGCAGGGTGGCCATGGGCAATGGGGAGATACCTCTTTGTATATCCTATGCTTATGCTACACTCGGAGTGCCATCCAGCCCTGAGTACAGGAGGGGGACTAAATATTCCCTCGCATGAGGTTAGGACAGTAAATGCTTTGAAGTTCTCAGAATCTTCTCTTTTAAACTGCACACAATTGTTCAGCAACACAACTTATTAACTGAATAATTGATTCAATTTCCAAGAATCTAAAGAAACCAATTTGCCTTTGTCTTAGTTATTTAGATACATTGGAAAGCCTTTAGGAAGATAATACTCTGATTATGATTTTTCTTTTAAAAGGCAAAATACTGTAGAGAGCAGTGAATGAATCCTTAGTAGTGTTGAGGAGAGGACTCCCATCCAGAGGTTAGACAATCTGTCCATGATTACACAACTATCTGGTGGTGATCTTACGGCTAGAGCCCAGTTCTCTCAATACTCAGAATGGTGGTTTACCTATTATTCCATGGGACCATTGGGCAGTGAGCTTCTACCTAATGTAGGCACTGTATTTCAGGGGATAGTATTAGAACACAATGCAGGAGTATGTACAGACTGTTTTCCCTTCTGTAAAATAAAGCCACCATCTCCTACCTTCCACTGCCTCCATGGAGCTTAAATGGATGAGTTTTGCAAATGTCTTTATGACGATAATAAGTTTTATTTCATTTCAAGTATTTTTCTGTTTGGAATTAAATAGGAAATTACTTCACTGCTGCAATTCAGGTAACATGTGTGGACACAGTTGCAAATTCAGTAATATATTTTAACATAACATGCTCTGTTCATCCCCTGTTTATTTATTGAGCACTTGTTAAGGACAGAGCCCTGTGCTGGGCACTGAAGATATGATGTGTGGGACACAGGGTCCTTGTCCTCAAAGAGATTTTACTTTGGGTAGAGAGACAAAAATGGTTCAGAACCTGGTGACTAAACCTGTAAGGCAACTAGCGGTTAAGAAAAGGAATGGGATTCAAGTGGAGAGCAAATCATAAAAAGAGCTCTGTTTAAGACAGACTTGGGAAGCATCAAAGGCTATTTGGGCCTCAGAATTACATCACTGGGACTCAAGAACCACAAAATACAGGCTTGGCTTACAAAAAAAAAAAAGAAAGAAAAATGAAGAAAATGAGACCTCCTTTCCTCTCAGCTGCACTCAGCTGCCCCCTCTGTATTCTTCTAATACCATGGGCACATCGCTAGCTTTGCCACTGTTTCAATACTTTGTGACACACTGTTTGTCTGTGTAGCCAAAAAGTTTTTTGATCTCCTATAGGTAATTAACCAATGTTCTTCAATTCGTCTCTTTTCCGTGCCAAGCAGAATGTCAAGCCTATGTTAAGTACTGGGTCAATGTTAATTAAATGAATTATTAAGGTATGATAGCATTTCAGGAGAGAAATGCTATCCTTATTATTTTTATTCCTATGAATATAATACCTATAGGCATTCAAACCCTCATTAGCTGTCTGAGAACCAGCCTGCAGGTGTGGGGAATATATTGGAAATACAGTCAGCATACTCAAGTACACATTCCATTTCTGCCACTCATTGTCCTTGGGCTTCAAGGCAAGTGACTTGACCTTTCTAAATCTCAGTTTCCATAGAAGAAAAAGGTAGGTAATCCACTTAATAGATGATGATTTCCCTGATAGGATTTTAAAAGATATAGGTTTTGTTGCAAAGGTAAAATTAAATCATGTACATTGTAGCTAACACTCCTTGATCCTGCATCAAATCCGTTGGCACCATTTGATTTGGCCGTTGGTAAGGCAGACGGTTCCATGCAAACTGAGGCTCACCCTGACTTCCCCTGACCCACAACAAGCAGACAGAGTCTATCTTTTTACATTACAAAGATAGAACCTTAGTATAAACTATTGACTTTAGTTAATAATACTGTGTCAATATTGGTTCATCAGTTGTAACAAATGTTCTATACTTATGTGAGATTTTAATAATAGAGAAAACTGTAGGGAGGTGATGTACTTTCTGCTCAATTTTCTTTACACCTGAAACTGCTCTAAAAATAAAGTATATTAATTAAAAAAAAATCTAGTGCACATATGCTCATTTCTGATCTAAAACTTCAGCATGTTGAATTTTTTGTGTGTGGTGCACTTCAAGTGTATGTTTCTAAATCCAGAAATACATTTTAGTTTGACTATATAAAGCGTTGCACTTTGTGACAATGGCACATTTTGGTTATTACTAGGATGGTTGAAAAACAGGAAAAACTAGAAAACAGTTTAAAGTAATATGTGTTGTCCTTTAATCTTTACAGCTAAAGTAGGCACTGTTGCTCCCCTTTTACAGTTGGGGAGACAGGCTCAGAGATCGGAGGTCAAATGTCACACAACCAGCAAGCAGCAAGTCAAGATTTAAACGCAGTTGTTTTTCTTAACATCCATGCTGCTTTTGACACTAAGTATCTATATACAGTCAGTATATAGATATTGGATAGGAAAAACACATGACCATTCACAAGGACACTCGAGCCTAACTCTTCAGTTACTTGACAGACAGCCTGGCTTACATCTGCTACATACCAGTGAACCATCTATTGACTTACTTATTAAACAATATTCTGCCAAAAGGTTATCATTTAAATAATAAAAGCAATAAAACCCTGGAAACATTTCTGGATGAAATACTCTTTGTTAATTCCCCTTGATTTATTCACAGGAGTTTCTAACTAATATTTATGCCAGAGAGATTTCCTCTTCCAAGCAAGCAGCTACTATTCTACGACTTTACTAACCAGTGGATCGTCCTCAGCTCAGCACAGAGCTCTAAATGTTATGGAGTCATTATATACGGATGGATGATTCAGGTGAGATTGCAACAGAACATCCTACAAAGCTTGTAGGACCTTTTTCCTCCCAAGTTAGGATATGACATTTTTTGGCATATTGGATCTTTCCCTACTCAGTGCAATGTATGTGTATTGCAGCCCACGTGCCCCTGAGGTTCATTTGTATTGGCTTTGCCTGTGTGCTCTTTAAGGACTGGGAATGTCTTCTCTAGTACATAAGCACTAGTGCCTCAAGTATTGTTGAAGAAATTTTGCCACTGAATTGGAAAATGGTTAAAAGTGAAACACTACAACAACACAGTAGGGACAATGCAGAGATAGTCCCAAGATAATTAACATTACATTTTTAGGTAAAAATGTTACAATCCCAACTGTATGAAAATTGGGCTTTTGTTTTGTCTATTTTATGTTTTTTTATTTTATTAATTTCTTCCCTCCTAAAGGCATTACAAACCAATTACAAATAACAATGGACACTGCAGATATAATTTCCAGGCAACAGATCCTGGTGCATACTTTGTAATTTTTGTGGTGAATATTGAACTAGTATATAAGTATTTCTTCTGACCTTATTAAAGACTGTGAAATATCTATTATTACTGAATATGTTCAATAGTGGGACCTGAGATCTAGAGTCAATTCTGGGATCCACACTGCACCTCCTCTCATATTTCTTAATAAGAATTTCTCAGGTAAATCATGTAAACTCATTGACAAGCTGATCAAAGTCAGTTTTTCATTTTAAAATGTAAATAATAATGTAACTTATTGCCTTGAGAAAATATCCAAACCTAGTATCATAACATTCAAATCCACTTCTATTCATCTCCTTCCTCCTTACCAGTCACATTTCTCTTGGTGTCATCTCACTCTCTAGACTCCTGCTGGGATAAGCAATAGTCAGTTGCACGGTACTCTGTCACACCCACTGCAGCTTCCAAGAGGACTGTCCCCTCTTACTCCCTGCCCTCCTCCCCTAATGATTGTACCTGCGAGCCATTATAATTTTTCCTTGACCATTAACTCACTGAATCCTCCTTCATCTTTCAACTCTCCTCTCAGAAATACCTTCTCTGTTGGAGATTTATACCTAAGTGGATACACATAGATGCCTACACAGCACTCATTCTCTGCTTTTGCCTTCCTAACACAACACCAGTTTTGTCCTCTTCAAATACTTGCTTCTCTGGTTGCCATTCCTTGTTATTTCAGGATGAGGATATTTGAGACAGAGGCAGGAGGGGGAGATCTCACCTGGCAAGGTGATAGTCTACATATGTTTTCTATATGAGATCATGAGGTACACTCATCTGGATTCAGGGGGTTACTGGAGTCAGGGAGACCAGGGTTCAAATCTCAACTCTGCTGTTTATTGGCTGTGTAATCTTTAACAAGTTTACTTTTCTTGAGTTCCAGTTTTCTAGTATTACAGTGAAGATTGTAATGCCACTCACATAAAATTATTATGAGGATTAATTTATATTAAAGACCTAGAACAGTTCTTGGCACATAGTAAGGACTCAAAAACAGAGGAGTCTTATATATGGAGGTATAGATAATCACTCTTCTGCATAGAATACTGGAGGTATTTTCAGTGAAACCCCAGAATTCTTTAGCTGTACTTATCTTTGCTTGCCACTCTTTACATTGCAGTTAAGTCATTTATGCATCTGGTATATAGACTACTTATATTATATATTTACACCATATATGCATATATAATTATATATAGAGATGCATACATATATATATATATATATATATATATATATATATATATATATCCATGGATAGATATAATCATCTTCTCTTTTTCTCTCTCTTCTAGCTCTGGATGGGTGGGATATGAACTCCAATTATCTAGGGCATCTGTTAGTGTGATGGCATGGGGCAAGTTACGTAAGATTTCTGAACATCATTTTCGCTTTTGAAAAATAAAGAAAATAGAATCTTCCAGAATGTGTTATTTCTAGGATTTAAGATTACAATCTATGTGCAATGTGCGTGTGCATGTGCGTGTGTGTGTGTGTGTATTTCCCCTAGGAGCAATAGTTCAATATTTGCTAATTCAGTGTTTGCAATGGCTTCATAGAACGATCACAAATAATGAGAATCAGCACACACACACACACACACACACGCACATATGTATAAAAAATACACACACATATAAATAAAATGTATATGTGGGTATTAATCTCCTTGACGATGTTATTTACCACTGTATACACCACTGTATTCTGGAAGAAAGCAAAGGAAGAATAGAGGAATGGAGAGAAGAGAGGAAGAAAGACAGCAGGGACTGAAGGAAGGACAACTGCATGAAAGATGGCTTTGAAGCTCATCGCAAAGTTGACATGTCGTTATGGCTATTGACTCTTTTCCTATCAAAATTTGACTGCCAGGTTTTCATGGAAATGTTCCTTTTTAAAGCCTGTCATCCTTGGCATCCTGACTCACTATCACTTCTGAACACCAAATATATCTCCACGTGCTTTCTGTTTTTCTTCTTAAAAGATTTGCCACCATTTATAGCATCACCTTCTTCACCTGGATCATCTATTTTTCCAGCTATGACAAGCTCTTGCTAAATCTGTAAACGAGCTTGGGGTGTTCCTTCCTTTAGGAGGATTCTTCGTCTTTCTCCCTCTGCCCTGCACTTCGTGCTGAGATTGCTTGTGCCCTATCTACATGCTATTTTTCTTTTCAAGCAAGCTGAGCAAGAGACCAAAGGAGCAATCTAACAAGAAGTAAAGCCGTTTTTTAATCTATTGGAAATCTTTGACTAAAAGTAATAGTAATAATACTTCCAGGGGTAAAATGACAGCTACATGCCAGGCATCATATTGGACATTTTATATACTGTTATGGGCTGAATTTTGTCCCCACAAAAAGTTCTAACCTCTGGTCCTTCATAGTGTGACTGTATTTGGAGATAGGACCTTTAAAGGGGTAATTAAGGTAAAATGAGATCATAATGGCAGGCCTTAAGCCAATATGACTCATGTCTTTATAGGAAGAGGAGATTAGGACACAGACATGCACAGAGGAAAGACCTTGGGAAGATAGAAGGAGATGATGTCCACCCAAAAGCCAAGGAGAAGGGTATTAGAAGAAATCAAGTCTGCTGACACCTTGATCCTAGAGTTCTAGGCTCCATAACTATGAGGAAATAAATTTCTGTTGTTTAAGCCCCCGGGCTGTGGTACATTATTATGGCAGCCCTAGAAAACTTATACGTATACTTCCTTCTATTTGTTTCCCATGGTATCCTATGAAGAACAAATAAGTATCACTGTCCCTGGTTTATAGAAAGTGAAAGTAAGGCTCAGAAATAATGTGTGATGGGTGCCATTGAAGTGGAAAATCAATCCATTGATCAGTGTGATTAAATAGAACCTAGAGGCAAAAATAATCTGAGGCAATGGGTTTGTAGTCTGATCCTCATTTATTAAATATGTTTTATAGTTCTCTATGTTATTCAGTAAACTGATTTTAATTGTCTATTTTGTGCCAGGCATTGTGATACAGAGGATACAGAGAAAAATAAAACATGGTTCCTGCCCTGTGGAAACTCTTGGCCTTTTAGAGAAGATGCATTCAAAATATATTCACTCAATATGTTGTATTGGACATATTAATCACATATATCTCTACCCATCTAATTGTCACAACTCTAGACACAGACACAGTTAACTCTGTTGAGGATCAAGAAAGGCCTTAAGATAAAATGATGACTCATCTGAGCCTTGAGCTTGAGGTGGTCAGAAAGAACAATGGCCGATGGCATCTCAAATGAAGACAATAGCATGTGTTACTGTTGAGTCACTAGCTGGGCAAATAAGCAGACAGCCAGAGACATGTGAACTGAGGCACCCCTGAGCTGTTTCAGATTTTCATCAGACTAGCCTTGCTCTGACCTGTTTCTCCCCTGAACACAGCATGGCTCCTATTTCCAGCACAGTTACCTGCAAACAGTGGAAACCCCATCAATCCTGATGATAGACTGACTAACTGAACAACTGGCCTATAGTAGCCCATTTATTTTTAATCTGAGCTAATAATATTACCAAGATATTCCCTTGGGAATGTATATGAAGATAAATGACATAATTTATGCCATGCAGTTCTGAACTCCTTAGAATAAAAATGTTAAAATAAATTTACAGTCATATTATATATTCTTTAATAAATATTTGATTGGATGTGCATAGAATATCCATGATCCCTTAAGAGATTTAGAAGAAGATAGCCAAGAAAAGACCTATAAGCCTTAAACTGCCAAAATCCTGGAAGATGATTTAAGCAATGCAATAAGTAAGTCGGTTGACCTATTTCTCATTTTAAGGGCAGAAATAAAATTACCATTCATACACTGGAAACAGCTCCCTTTCATGGCAAGTATGAGCAATATTAACACACATTTTCTCTTCTTTAGAAATACTGCTAAGTTGAACTAAGTAAATATGAAAGAAGCTCAGACAAATACAAAAATAACAACCATCAAAAGTAATCATAGTAGCAGGTCTTCGATTAACAAATCCAGTTCCTTTTATGCTGTCCCTGAGAGGTCAGGGTACATTGTGGAAAAAGTAAGAGCTTGGAAGTCATAATGCCTGGTGTTCCACTTCTTTCTCTTCCAATTATAAGCTTTGTGGCCTTGACAAATGATTTACCCTCTCTGTGCTTTGGTTTGCTCATCCATAAAATGGAAATATTGACAGGCAATGTGCAGATTTGTTGTGAGTACCCAATAAGACAATTTTTTAAAACACTTAGTAGTCCATCTAAGGCAGAGCATGTGGCAGTCAAATATTATATATTGTTCTTTCAACAAAAAGTGTGGTTTCTAACAGGTATGGCATTAGACCGAACTTTGGGACTTTAATGATGACATATTAAAATGTTACTATGTTATTATCTTATTTAATCCTCAGTTACCTCCTATGGCATAGATATGAGCACTATTACTATTTTATAGATGAGGAAACTGGGCTTTAGAGAGGTTAACGGACTTGCCAGATTCAGAATGCTAATAAATAGCAGACACCAGACTACACCAAAATCAGCAGAGAAAGACTGTGCTCTTAAAGTCACCACCAGGTGGCCTCTGTAGCAGAAAGAATAGTTTTTTGTGTGTAAGATTTTTAAATTAACTCAATCCAAGCAAAAATTTAGTCTGGTTCTTGTTGAATGACGATAATGATATTGAAAATATCTCTTGTTTCTATAGAATATTTATTTATTTATTTATTTTGGTGAGGAAGACCAGCCCTGAGCTAACATCTGTTGCTAATCCTCCTCTTTTTGCTGAGGAAGACCAGCCCTGAGCTAACATCCGTTGCTAATCCTCCCCTTTTTGCTGAGGAAGACTCGCCCTGGGCTAACATCATGCCCATCTTCCTCCACTTTATATGGGACGCCACCACAGCATGGCTGACAAGCAGTGCGTCGGCGGGCGCCCGGGATCCGAACCGGCGAACCCTGGGCTGCCAAGCGCGGACTAAACCGCTGCGCCACCGGGCCGGCCCCAAGAATATTTATATTTTATAAGTTTTTTTTTTTTTGTACAAAACAACATTGAGAAACAGGATTGAAGAAATCACCTTCCGCATTTTTAGGGGATAAAAATGATTCTCAGAGAATATAAGTAACTCTCTCTTATTTTTATATATACCCATACTAAAACTAAAAGTGTAGTTTTATTTTTGGCTGATTAACATCTCTTAACTCTCCAACATCTTTTAACTGCCAGATCTCAGTGATAATTTAGCAATTATCGAGAAAGTGTTACATAATCTCACTCACTAGAGCTGTGTGTTCGGAAATACTGCTGGGCTGTGGGGCAAAAGTCCTGGTCAGGAGCCTTATTTGAGCTGCTTATTAATCTTGTGAACTTAGGCAAATCACTTATATACGCTCAGTGTCACTTTCTCAGCTAAAAATGGGTATAAACCTTCCATCTAGGTTTCTTACCTAATCAAGGTGGAGGTAATTTAGCCCCGTCACCAGTGGCTAAACTCGCATGGCTCCAGACTACCTCAGACTTGTGAGCTAATTTGTTTCTCTCTTTTTCCATCCCAGTGTCTCATGTTTCAAGTTTTTTTGCTCTGTCTGTCCTTTAGGAGTGATTGCCTAGTTGGACTATCTCATTATTTGGTTTTAATTTCTCCTCCGTTACTTTGTTTCAGATTATTCTTCCCAAATTCATGTACTACAGCCTGAGGGCACCTCCTATTCCATTCTCAGTTAATTTAGGCCTGAGGAAAATATACTACAGCACATTCAGAAATCTGGACTGCTTCTTGTCTGGGAGAATGACCTGGATAGAATATAAAAAAGACAAAGGAAGTGACAAATCTCAGAAGTTAATGGGAGAAACTATGAGAAAAATATGGATATATGTTGGCTGTGTACTCCCTTGGCGAGAGGGTAAGAGCAGAATTTTCAGGAGGCAGATATGCTTTCAATATCTCATGTGACCCAGACATTCCCCATCCAAACTCCCTGAAGACTATTAACAGACTTTGCTGGAGTTCCGGAAATATAAGTGTCCCGTGTCTGATTCTCAGTTGTGTCTGTTGTAACTGGAACAATATGGTGGTGATGGGATGGGGAGAGTGTTTGTTGAAAGGGAAACCCATCTCCCCCCCCAAAAACTGTCCCAATTCTGAAAAATGTAATTAATTATTACCAAGACCTAAATATTAATATCCTAGACATTTCTGTCCTTTTTACCTGGGTGGGCAGAATAGAGGCAGATTCCAACAATTTAGATTCAGACAACCTACTAGTGAAAAGAAAAGAATAGAAACGTGAGACCTGAGTTTAAAACAAGATTAAGGAAATGGAAATGAATGTAGGTTTTATGCAGTTATGGTTCAAATTTTGATGAGACTAAGCACAGAAATAGGTTGATATATCTGTGAAACATCACCTTTTTTATTCCGTATAATTTTATGGTAGTCAATACAAGTTTTATATATTCTAAGATGTACATTTTTACTTTTTAACACTTCTGAAATTGGGATGCATCTTAAAATTGATAGCATGAATTGGTTTAATTGGCAGCAATTTTTAATGATACATAAAATAGCAGTGCATCTTAAAACTGGAACTACTTTAGAGTCAATGAATTATGTTAATAAATGTGTGGTGAATGAGTATTTAAATGGCACAGAAAGAGAAACTCTTCCAATGCATTACGAAGTTTCAATCAGTAGTTCTCAAACTTTGATGTTCATCAGAATCCTCTGGAGGGCTTATTATTAGATAAATTGCTACCTCCCCACCCTCCCAGGGTTTCAGCTTCAGCACCTCTAATATTTGATGCTGATACTGCTGGTCTGAGAATGACTGCTCTGGGTCATTTGAGAAAAAATGTTTGCTTGTTTGTTTTTCAAGTTTTTTTGTCTCAGTTTTTACTGCCGCTAACTTAAAATTTGAAGTTAGACTTTTATGATATCACATCTAGAAAATTATCATTGACGTCTACATTATCTCCTTACTGCCATTCTCTCCTCATTCAGAACCATCTTTCCTGTAAATGAGTTATCACCTGCTAGTACTTCCCTCTCAAAATACACACACACACACACACACACACACACAAGCGCGTGCCCCTTGGTTTATAATTGAAGCCTGTTTGCAGTCAGACCATAAGCTTCCTGATCTAAGTCTACCCCCGCCCCGAATACTTTGATCCTAGATTCAGCCCAAGAAAATTGTATCAACTAGTTCCCCAGTATGTCCACACCTTTTACAACCAAGTGCCTTTGCACTTTTTTGTTGTTGCTCAGCCAGAAGGTGAAGGCACACCCCAGTCCAGCACAGACAACCTTCCAGATTCAGCTGTAACACCAACTCCTCTCTCAATTTTTTCCTGACTACACCAAAAGAGATATATACTTCTTGATATGGGTTTCATTAGCATTATTTAATGGTGCATATTACATAATCATTATGTGGGTTTGCTTAGTTCTTCCTTCTTCTAGACTATGATCATCTGATACCAAGATCATACTTTATTTTCTTTCATTTCATTTTTCATTGAATAATTAACAGGATTCTTGGCACATAATCGGGGCTCCCTAAATGGTGTTAAATGGAAGTATATGTGGAATGAAGCTATATTTTCCATTAAATTAGTGCTTTCAGACTAACTTCTATACAAGTGGTCATTGTATATTTGTGGTTCTATTTGACTCAACAAAAGGTCAGTCAACATTATGTGGAAGTTATTATCTGAGGCACTGAAAAGAACAGAGATGGAAAATCACACACACAAGATCCATTAGGCAGCACATTATTTATTGAACACCTATAACATGTTAAGTATATCTAAGAACCTTTCAGAGTAAAAGGCTAATAATATTCTACCATGGGGCAATGTTTTGAACAAGCCTGTGAAAATATTCTATTGAGTTAGAGCCTCAATATTGCTTCTCGTAGCATTCTGCTGAGGTTTAAACAAAGAGCTATCCAAAAAGAATTAAATGACACTTGCCGGGGCCAGAGGAAAGATGGTCCCCTCCAGACAAGGAAGGAGGTAAGCGCGTTTCAGAAATAAATGACTACATAGACACACAGGCCTCTTGAGGGTGGAGTAGGCACTCCAGCTGGAAAGCTCTCAGACTAAATCAGACAGCAAAAGGTCATGACTGACAAAAGGAGAATCTCTTCTAACTTCTTTTTTTTTTTTTTACATTTCTCAACGTTAATAAGAAAGTACTTCAAACCTCTTAGTAACTAACTCAGTTTCAAGTTAAAATTGAAGAAAGATAGGCCAAGACAGTGTTATGGATCAGAAATTTTGGTAAACACATACTTGGCTTCACTACCAGCACTCTTAATTAAATAATTTTAAAGTATTTTATCTGAAAACTACACAGGAGAAAAGAAAATATCCTAAGGCGTTGAATCTGCTTGTTGTAACATCTATCAAGATTCCTAAATGAATTTCGTATGGCAGAGTTTCTCAAGTAGCAATAACAAGGGGAAAGTTTCATGTATGTGGAAAATGCTAAACATACAGTTTTTCTAATTTATGTTGACCTAATTAACCTTTTAGAAAGCATTGTGTGTCTACTCAGTATCAGACAAAATCTTATTTACTGATTAAAAAACTGAGGTTCAGAAAAACATCACACAGCCAACAAGTGGCAGTGTACCTTCTCAAATCCACTTCTTCCAGCTGCTAATCCTCTCTATCTGCCTGTCATCCCATCCTTCTGAATTGCTAAGCATCACTTTTCTGGATGTTTCCAACATTGCATTACTTATTTTTACATCTCTGTTTCTTCGATTAGGCACACTAAAAGTTTCATCTGAAGAAATGTATCTTTCCCAGGTTTCTAGAAGACATCCTTCTGAGAACGTTTATATGTTATATTCAGAGGTGATCTTAGTCCTGCATTCAATCATTTAAATTATTCTTGCAAAATCTACTTTACCCTCAGTAAATAAATCTCGGCTAAAAATAATTTTACAGACAAAGGAATCTGAATATCAAATGGTCCTGTTAAAGATTCCAAATAGGAAACATGTCAAGGTTAGAAAAAATTAAATTTTTATCCATCCCTTCATCTTAGCCCTCCATTCAAAATTAAATACAACTATAAATTGTTCCAGGTAAAGTCAATGTTTTACTCTTACTCTCTTCTAAAGTACAAAATGAGAAGTGTGGAATAAAAATTAATTTAACTGAAAAGTCATCATTTCTATTTGGCTTTCTCACTTAGAAATGATAGATTTTCAGTGGTAAAGTGAATTGCCCCATAATCTTTTGATTGAAGAGCAATATCATTTGAATTTTAGGCATAGTCTCTAGAACCATTTACTTTTTCATGAAATTAATATTGTCTCCCATATTCCAACATATAAAAAAATTGAACTTGAAAACAACGTTAAATTTCCTTATTTATGTCAAGAATAGAATGCGATTGGATGGGTGTTTTAATCTTCCATCGTAGGAGGCCTTTACAGCACATCTGAACATAGTCAGGGCAGAGTGGAAATTAAGAATAGGGGCTCTAGTCTCTGATTACTAGGGTTTGAATCCAATCCCACTAATTCCTGGATGTGTGACCTCTGCAGGAAGTTATTTAATCTCTATGTGCCTCACTTTCCCCATCTGTAAAATGGAGATAATTATGGTAGTACCTATCAATATCGGATTAAAAACAATAATCAATTATTTTAAAATAAAATTTAAAATATTATATATAATATAAATAGAATCTGCCTGTCACCCCATCACTCCGAATAAGTCCTTTAATAAATGGTTACTGTTTGGGTGGAGATTGCTTTTATCTGAAAATCTGACACTCTGGTATCATCCAGATCTCTACTTCTCTGTAACAGTGAAGACATTTCTTCATTCATTCAGCAATCGTGAATGAATCCTGAACTAAGTGGTGAGACTGTAATGTTCAACACAGTGCAGTTCCCGACTTCAGGGGGCTTATAAGTCTTATGGAATGACAGACTTTTATTTCTCCATTTATAAAATAAAGGGTTGATCTGTATTATTTTAGTTCTCTTTCTCTTCCAAAGGGCGAAATCATATGAACTGAGTTTATGTGTCAAGAACAGTTTGTCGTAACTTTGTCTGTCATGCATTTGACCTCAGAATAAATGTGAGCATGAGTGTCAAAACATTTTCAAAGGTATTCCTGTGGATAAGGAGTAGGAGATTATCATCACTGAAGATTTTATCTCTTATTGATGATTTTTTTTGTTTGTTTTAAATCCACAATAATAATAGACCTTACCAAGGAGGTTGGGTTTCAAGGCTTGAACCCAAGTCAAGGAAGATATTGGACTGAGAGAAAGGGACTGCGTAGAAGGCTGGGCAGGATGACTGGACGCTTTTTATCTGCAGCCTTTACATGAAGGTCCTTGGCACCTTGTTAATCCCTAATGTATAGATGAGCCTGAAAAAAAAAAAAAGATTTTCTTATCCCCATCCCAATCTCAAGTAGAAAAGAAGTTTCTTCAATATGACCATGCTTGGATTTTATTGACTCAGGGCCTGAAATGGAAGGCAACTCCAGCAGCAGGTAAATACTGCTATAAACTGTTAGGGACTGAAGTAGACAGATGCTGACACACACAGGGGCTCTTTAAGTTCAGTCTTCTCTAAAGGGCACTTTGCAGGGGAAAAAGAATGCAATTTTCTCAAAGCTCTAGGGAAACAGTGTCTGAAAAGAAGTGAGAATAAAAAAGGAAGAGCTAAGAGAAAGAAAACAAAGAACATTCCTTGAAAACCCTTACTTAAAAGTCAGGTTTCTTGAGGGATTGCGTCTTTCAGCCCTTATGAATGTTCCGCTGTGTGTGAGTGACTGTATCAGACAATGTGGATCCGTAAGGAGTAGAGCAAACAACACAGCAGCAGCTATTAACCTGGTGAAGGAGAGAAGCTTCACCCACCTTTCACAGCCTTCTCCAAAATGAAAAAGAGGAACAAATAACGCAAGAAATAGAAGGGCTTTAAGATGACAATTTGTACAGGCATATGATTTGAGTGAATCTTTATATTGCATAATTCCCACTGTTTTTTCTTATTTACAAAATAATATTCATTACAGCAATATAATTTAGAAAATATAGATACAAAAATTAACCATAAAAGTCAAATATTACCTACATATTCCCACTATATAGAAATAACAGCAGTTAAGATACTGGTTTTGATTCTTGTAGTCATATATTAGAAATAATATAAATTATAAATGAATCTTATGGCAGATATAATTTTGTATTTTTTTAAACTAAATATACCATGAATATATTTACATATTATTATATATTTCATCTATTCTTTTATTGAATTATTTTTGAATGATGCATAATTTTGTTTTATGAGCATATAATTTAACTAATCCTCTGTTTCAGACATTGAAATTGTCTCTCATTTTTCCAAAAAGTGCTGCAATTAACACTCTTATTTCTAAATCTTTGCTCATATCTATGATAATTTGCTAAAAACAAATTGGTATAATTTAGGCTTTTTGTCTCACCACCAATTGTTGTACAAGCTATCACTTTTTTCACAGATTCAAAATGCTATCTTTATCATATACTAAACTAAAATCTATATGTTTATCTGCACTTTTCTTTAGGAAGCTGTGGTTTTTGAGATTTTATATATCTTTTTAACTGTTTGGTATTGTAGCCCATACTCATTGCATATCTTTAAAATATACAAATCTTCCCCAATACACATAATCCAAGATAGGTGGTTTAGAATATTGAAGATCAATGATACCTTTGTAAAACTCATTCTATCCATTCATATTCTTTATTGAATTCCAAAAAAGGTTAAAAATTTTTCCTCTTTATATGAGTTTTACACATTTCCTTGTGAGTTACTTTTGAGATTTTTTTCAATAGTTATTGAGATTACTTACTCTAATGTATTTTCTGATTGTTGCTAGTATTATTAAATTTGTTTAAAAGTTTTAATAACTTTAGTTCATTCTCTCAAATTTTTTTAGGGAAATACTATCTAAAAATCATATTTTTATATTTTCTAATATGTATATCTTTTAATCATTTTTCTTACATTATTACATTCAGATAGCCTATTTTGAAATAACTATAAATATGGTTTTAATTCTTTGATAAGAAAACTTAAATCTCAAATTTGGAGGAATTATTACATAAAGCTTATGTTAATCCAGTTCTCTTCAGATGGTGGCATTGTGCAATAATTACCTATAATCACAGTTTTTATTTTTTCCAGTTTTAGCAGTGCATTCTTAAACCGTTTTGACAAACAAGGGGCCATATGAATGTCTCTAAAACATGCTCAAATGCTACAGTTAACATAACACAAAACAAAATATTAGGGGACATATTTGAGTCCAGCTTTTGATTTTAACTTGCATCATGTAGCTGTAGTTAATAGCACTTTATGGTAGAGTGATCACACTTTGTATTATCCTAGCTGTGTTGTGATTCCATATCTGCTTCTTCCTAGATGAATGCTCTTCGGCATCATCTTTTCCAGATCGATATTATAAGCCCCTGATAAATATTAGCCCCCTTATCCTCAATATACAAGGAATGAAGGTGTTATTTTGATTGGAAGGGCAGGGGAAATAGGGAGGTTACATGCCGTGGAAATGATCCCCTGACCAGAGAGCTGAGGAGGGATTGGAAGTGGGATAGACATTGAAGCACAAAGGCCGGTTAGGGTGGTTTCAATATCCAAGGAAGAAATAAGAAGAAACTAAAAGAAGGATTTATAAGAATCATTTTACACACACTGACAATGTAAGAACACTACAATTTTCAATCAGACATAATTAGAAGCTAAATCTGAATGTTATTCTGGGCTCACCTCTGATTGTACATTTATTAGATTACTTAGTTAATCTGTCCAAATCTACATCTTCCTAATATAAAGTGAATAAAGTGACATTTTAGAAATACTTTTACTATAGAAGTTTTTGTCTGGTTGTCTGTTTTTAGTTTTATTCCATTTTTGCATTAAATATTAACTTAGAAGTTTTAGCAGAAAACAATTCAGAGGTGGAAGTAATGTATAGGGATTAATTGGTTTTATTATTCTTGGAGGATCTTCCTGAACCTGTTTTGCAAAATACCTTAAAACATCAAAGAAAAAAAAACAGTAATTTTCTCCTAGACTTAAGCAATTATCTCTGAATGGATAACTATTCTTCAAATTTCCCCATCCCCACTGCCATCTCTAAATTATCATATATATGACTGTTCATACTTTTTCTTAAAGTGCAGTTTTGCTAAACTGATGCATTTGTTCAGAAGTCTGTAAAGTCTACCCTCTGTCTACATAGTCAAGTCTAAACCACCCAGCCTGTTATTCATTTGTCTCTGTAACCTGTCTGTAACTTAACTTTTCAACCTCATTACCCAATGTGTCCTTTTACCACCTTCACCTGGCAAACAGAATCACTGGCTCTGTCTACCCTTCCTCAGTCTTTCTCACTCTGCCTCTGCTCACATAAGGAATACTTTTCCCTTCATTTCTCCAGCCCTTGAAGTCCACTCAGCTAGTGTTTTCTCCATGAATCCCTTCCTGATTTATTCGTTCAAAGGTTATCTTTCCCTCTACTGGTTTACACACATTAAATTCTGTATATCACTTAAGTAATTTTCATATTTCAACTTCAGTTTTATTTTGTACTTGGTTTATCTATCCTACACCCTGTAAAGGAATAAAAGAAAATGGCATGTAAATGCCTTTTAGGTTCTATGTATATCATACACATAGGCTAAGCTTGTTTAATTCTCAAAAATAAAAGTCATAAAACCGGTGTAAAATAATGACACCGATTTACAGATAAGAAAACTGAAATAGAAACAAGGAAAATAAACCGTCTTGAGTTATGTAACTAGAAATTAATAAAGCTAATCTGCAATGTCCAAATCTCCTACACTGCATCACTTTAGCTCTGGAAATGGATATTAAAAGCACTGTAAAAACCCAGAAGACTGTTAAACATAAACGAATACCATTTTTATTATTTCCATTTTTTCTCCATTGCTCTTTATCTCCATCCACCTTCGCCCACACTCCTATCTCCTCTCTTTCTCTCTACTTTTTGGTAGTGAGCATGGATCTTTCAAGACCTGCACCATTCCTTTTCCCAACCTTTATAGATTCACTTCAGTTTAAACTCTGAGACATACATATGAAAATCTCCTCATTTCTTTCTCTGCCCCGTTTACAAACTGACCATTTCAATTCAAATTCCATTGCATACTTGGGGGGATTAGATGCCCAGTGAGATCTCCATTATTGAAGGAATCACAGAGGGACATGTTGGTTAGGTTCTGTAAAGAATCCGCTCAGAGCAGAGCTTTGTGTGAGCAAGACCATACCCTCCCTTTACAGGTTAAGAATGGTTCTACAATGCCCAGAATATATCCATTTCGTATTTCCTTTTTCTTTAGTGTAAGATCATTCTGTCACTTGATGTCTCTTTTCTCTGGTTTCTATTATTTTCTCTAGTTTGTCTGTCTCCTCTGCTGCCTCTTGGATCTGCCATTCATCAACCAACTTTATTGGTCCATTCTCTATCCTTGTTCACATTTGTTAATCTACTGATGCTCGCACAGGATTTGAGAAGGACTCAATAGTAATGTGCTCCAACAAAGCAATAGTAAAAGCAGTCTTTTTCTGATCTCAGTCACTTCTCAGATAAGGAAATTTTGAAGCCAGGTGAATTTATCTGTTTTTACTGATGTTAATGATTACCTCTGTTCTCGGCAGCAGACGTATGCTATTTCTGCTGACAACATCTGAGGTCCACATATTGCCCCATTTGAGCTCAAATTACTATTTAGATGATGAGGAAGTTGCCAATTGTTTGGATTCACAAGTACTGTGGAAGGAATTTGTGTAAGCACTGGACTGATAGCTAAAATCACTCATCTCAAAATCCTGTTCTATCCTGTGTAATCTTTCAGAGCCCCCATGTTTTTAATCTCTAAAATGGAATTGCTAAGGAAGTCCCCTTTAAATTGCTATGGTTGGGCCAAAATAAAATAATGTACATGAAAGCACCTAAGACAAGGACTTGCATGTAGTGGATCCTCAGTATCTTCCTAACATTTCCTTCTCTCTAACTCTATTTTCCAGTAGTCTTCCCATTACAGAGAAGATCATTGACATTCGCAGAACAAATACATGTTTTTGGATCAGGCATTAGAATAAATAGAGAAGCTTACACACTAGGTAAGAAATTGCACCCCTATTCTGGGGGCAATATATGATTTTGCCCTATTGTAATTACTTGGCTCTCAGCAGCAGCAGCCATTGGAAAAGCTCACTTGATGCCAGATGTTTTGGACAGTTCATACTCTAGTTAAACTATTCTTAGATAAATTAATGACAGTTAGGAGAGCCATAACAGGGGCAGACAATCAATTGATACACACCAATAACCTCATTAATTAGTATAAGCCACTATTTGAGCTTTATTAGTACATTCTCAACAGTATTTCTTTCTTCTTTTACCCACACTTGCTCTCCCTGCTTTGTATCTGCTTCCTCTACTACTCATATACTTTTCTTCCCTGCCCTATATTGGCCCTCTATTGCTACGTTAGGACACTGTTTAAGCCTGCAGGCCATCCCTAGGGCTCATGCTGGTCACTTCAACTCGACTGTTATTGTCTTATCCATATGTACATAGGAGTGAATAATAAAAACAAACATAAAGGTTCATTGAGTTCTTTCTGTGTGTCAGGCACAGAGCTGAACTCTTTATGCCTCATAAGATTTTATGTGTCACTACAACCTGTGAGGCAGCTATGACTGTTATCCCCAGTTTACATTTGCAAGAACTGATGTGAAGAGATTTACCAACTTTCCTAAGAAAGAGCAGTTGGTGTTATGACATGAGCCCCTGTTCTACCTGCACCTCTCGGTGAATGTTTATCCTCATCATACTTCAAGGCCCAGATCAAACTCACCTCTTATAAAAAAAGCATCCTACGATCTACCCCTCATGGAAGAAATCTCTTTCTCTGAACTACCAAAACATTTATCTGAATGTATATTTTCTTCCTTATATGTAGTCAACTATTCATTTACATTTATTCAATGGTTAAAAGCGTAGGAAAGTGATCATTACTTAGAATAGTGTCTGGATTTTAGTAAGTCTTGTATGTGTGTTTAAATAATTAATAAATAAAAGGTAGTGTAGGAAGTGCCATCTAGGACTTTCACAGCTAGAGAAGAGAAGTCAATGCCCGGCTTCAAAGCTTCAAACAACAGCTGACTCTCTTGTTAGGGCCTTAATGCAGCTGGTGACTTTAAGTTGAAGTCAATGCTCACTTACCATTCTGAAAATCCTAGGACCTTTAAAAATTATGCTAAATCTACTCTGCCTGTGCTCTATAAATGGAATAATAAAGCCTGAGTGACAGCACATCTGTTTACAGTATGGTTTACTGAATATTTTAAGCCCACTGTTGACACCTACTGCTCAGAAAAAAGCTTCCTTTCAAAATATTAGTGCTTACTGACAATGCACCTGGTCACTGAAGTGCTCTGATGGAGATGTACAATGAGATAAATGTTGTTTTCATCCCTGCTAACACAGGAGCCATTCTGTAGCCCATGAATCAAGGAGTAATTTCAACTTTCAGGTATTATTATTTAAGAAATACATTTTGTAAGACTATAGCTGCCATGGATAGTGATTCCTCTGTTGGATCTAGGCAAGCTAAATTGAAAACCTTCTGGAAAAAGTTCACCATTCTAGATGCCATTAAGAACTTTTGTGATTCATTGGAAGAAGTCAAATGTCAACGTTAACAGGTGTTTGGAAGGAGTTGATTCAAACCCTCATAGATAACTTTGAGGGGTTCGAGACTTCAGTGGAGAAGTAACTGCAGATGTGGTAGAAATAGCAAGAGAACTAAAATTAAAAGTGGAGCCTGAAGATGGGACTGAATTGCTGCAATCTCATTATAAAACTTTAATAGATGAGGAGTTGCTTCTTAAGGATGAGCAAAGAAAGTGATTTCTTGAAATGGAATCTACTCCTGGTAAAGATACTATGAAGACTGTTGAAATGACAAAAGCAAAGGATTTAGAATATTGCCTAAACTTGGTTGATAAAGTAGTAGCAGGGTCTGACAGGACTGACTCCAATTTTAAAAGAAGTTCTACTGTAGGTAAAATGCTATCAAACAGCATCATATGCTACAGAGAAATCATTCATGAAAGGAAGAGTCAATCACTGTGGCAAACTTTATCACTGCCTTACTTTAAGAAATTGCCAGAGCCACCCCAACCTGAAGGAACCACCACCCTGATCAGTCAGCAGCCATCAGCATCGAAGTGAAACCCTCCAACAGCAAAAAGATTACGACTTGCTGAGGGCTCAGATGATGGTTAGCATTTTTTAGCAATAAAGTGTTTTTAAATTAAGGTGTGCACGTTAGTTCTTTTAAACATAATACTACTGCACACTTAATAGACTACAGTGTAGTATAAATATAACTTTTATATGCACTGGGAAGCCAAAAATTTTCTGTGATTTGCTTTATTGAAACGTTCACTTTATTGTGGTGGTCTGGAACCAAACCCACAGTATCTTCAAGGTATGCCTGTAGGAAATGAAAATCAGAAAGTCCGGTTTATTAACCCAACTTTTCTTAACCTTGGCTCTCAAAGAAGAAATATATGCATTTTCCAAAGATTTTTCTAATCTGTAATAACAAATACCTCAAGTTAAATTTTTTATACATATACTATAAAAATTAAGATCCTTCCACATGGGTAAACATATTTGCAAGATCTAAGCCTGTAAAAACATGCTCTTTATTGCTGTTATATGTAGTGGGGTGTGCAATGCCCTACAGTTGGAGATGAGACAGAGCTTCCAGTTCTTGCTCTTCCACGAACCAGCTATCTGATCTTATAATCCTTTAATTTAACCTATTTTTTTCTTAAGCTAATTGCTTAGGTTGAATACAATGATTCTAAGATGACTTTCAACTCAATATTATTGGTAATCCACGGTATGAATGATCTTACGATAGAAGTAGAAATAATTAGTATGTGAGTTGTAGTTCCTTTTCCACTCCTTTTCCTTGTAAGTGCTCTCAGACATATGCTGAATCCAAGATAAAAATATACATTCTAACCATAAATATAAATGCAATTTTTTGTGTGATCCAAGGATTTTCCAAAACTTCTCCCATGAAAAAAATACCAGATCTCTCTCTCTATATTCTTTACGTATCTATATCCCTCTTCATGTTTTAGATATCTGCCTTGATACTTTAGATATCTCCCTGAATGCTTTTAGATGTCTCTCGATTTTTTACATTGAAAATATGCTTCAGTGGTTTATAGCACTCATTTGTATCTCTTATGAATGATACCATAAAGAGAATAACCCTCCAAAAATATAATAATCTTTATTTCAAATGCAATGTTGACATTTTAATATTTCATATAATACAAGCAATTACTTTTTTGCTACTACTATGTGCTGAATCAGTTGCTAAAGATACAACAGTGAACACAGCACAAGACCCTATCATCTAGTGAGTAACAGAGATAATAAGCAGGCAACCACAATACTATGTAGAACATACTATCACGGAGACACACAGGGTGTGATGGGAGCACATAAAGAAGGAAGTCATTTACTGGGGCAGGGATTTCCAGGAAAGGTTTTTCTGGGGGAAGCAATATCTAAGAGCAGGTTTGGAAAACTATCGGGGCAAAGAGGATGTAGAGGACATTATAAACCAATGGACAGTCTAAGTAAGGATCTGGAGATGGTAGACCTTGACAGAAGTTGCAAATAGTCCCTGCTATTTGGTACAAATAGTTTGAAAGAGACAGTGGTAAGAGGTAAGGCAAGAAAGGTAAGAACTGGCCTTGTAATAGCAAATGGCCTTGAAAGACCCGGTTATGAAAATTAGACTTTTCCCTGATTGCATCAGGAATCCACGATTTGGAAACCGGTTGCCAGAAGTAAGAATGAAGGAAAATAGATAAAGAGATTTATCTATTATCTAAGAGAAAATAGATACTATACAAACAATAACTTGCTGGTACAAACATGAGTATGTGGAGAACCTAAAATGGTCGAGCGGTGGTATGAATTATGGAATATTTTAAATTTCTTCCCTCTGGTTCAATCTGAAACTGAATCCGGTTTTACAAAGTTTTTCCAGAATATTTCAAGAGTTAAGATTTTTCAGTCATATTTTAATGGCATATAATAATATATATAATAATATAATCATAACATATAATATGACATATAATAGAATATAATAGTGTAATATAATAAAATATAATATGATCCATGAACTGGAAAGTAGAAGCCTAGGTTCTGGTTCTTGCTTTACAACTAACAAATTCTGCATCCTTGGAGAAGATACATAACCTCTATGGGTATGAGTTTCTATAAAAAGAGATTATTTAATTTATTTAACACCAAAGTCATCTCAAAACTGTGATTCTGAATACTTGTATCTTACGATATCATCTATGGACTTGGTTTTTTGTTTGTTGTAAGTGGGCTTTTCCAAATACCTTAAAAATATTGTTCCTTTACATAAGTTTAACATAGTTTACAATGTTAATTCACTTTGAAAATATTTGCATTAGATAATATGAAGATAAATGGTACCCTGTTCATAAAATTGCAAATTTCCATTTAATAGGAGATTTGAACTAAGCAGGTTTGCTGCCCATTTAAAGCATTTCATATGTTAGTTTGCGGGTTCCTCAAGGGCATTATGGCATTTTACCTTTGTTTTCAACCTAACACCTGGAAAATAATGAGCACACAAAAATTGTTGAATTGAAAACATATTTTCTGTAATAGAAATAGCTTTCTCTGAGACTCTTACCTTGCTGTACGTATACTAAGTTTTTAGATTGCAATGGATTTGTATTATTTATTAGTATATATTGCCATTAAGTCCAATTGGCAAAGGAAATGATGAGGTGAAGAAATTTAGATGATTTGATCAAGGTGACTAATCAAAGTCAGTTAAAAACAAGTTATAGATTCCTTGAACTCTTGCTTTGTTCTTAAGACCATGCTGACTTTATTATTTTTTTCTAATCTGTTTTATTTCTGCTGGCAACCATTACTACTGTCAATAATATTTATTAGAAAACAAGGCATTACTTCTTCACTCATTTGTTTATATTATGTATTTGCAGTCTTGGAAACATATTTTAATAGGCGATTGCTGAATCAAACTGGATCTTGTGATTTGCATAAATGTCAACATCCATTCTCATGAATGGCTTAATGCCAGGTTCTATATACTGTACCAGAAAGAAAATAAGATGTCCAGGTCTCAAAACTAGCAAAACAAATTTGGCCAGACAATTTTAAGTTAATTTTCCCAAAGAAAATTCAATTTTATTTCTATTCTCATAAATAGACCATAGTTACACTTTTCTGAGAGTTTCAGTTTGAATGCTAAGCGATATTCAGTGATCTAGAATAGGATATCCATTTCAAGTTCTTCTCAGGATACATTCTAAGGTCACCTTTGATGTACAAGCCTTTAAACCTTTATTCTTTAATCATCTTAAAACTTTAAATTGAATGACATTCTGTTATTTTTTTTCTTCTCCATGGGTTGAACATGAATAGGCAAAGGGTATTTTTAATACTCTTTTAAACAGTTTTGGTTAGAAAAGACTGATCTCCTCTCTGATCGGTGTTATTTGCAATGTAATTAATGCACTTGGGATGCCATCATTAAAAACAGGTTCTTGATGTGAGATTAATAAAAAACAAAAAATATGTTTAGTGGAATCATATTAGTAAATTTTTAAAATATGTGTTAATAAAAATTCAAATAACTTTCAAATAAAAATTCAAATTGAGGGAGTACACCTATACAGATAAGTCCCACATAAGTGTATGGAATTTACATGCACATTGCTGTCATAACTCATAGAAGCCTTCCATATACATAGTAGAATTATTGCACCTAAATATGGAATGCCTTCATAATAGGAACTATAATAACACTAAAAATAGTAAAGTCAGTTATAAACATTTGTTGAGCATCTTTACTTTTCATGCATTAAGCTATTCATATGTATTGTCTTTAATCATTATAATAACCCTAATGGTGTATATTTTTAGCTATGTGGGTGAGTAAACTTAGATAAGACACGATTAAAGAAATTGTCCAGAGTCACACAGGTAAGAAGTGATACTGCCAAGCTTAAAACTCAATTCTATTTATCTCCAAAGCCTGTTACTTTTACCACCACTCAGTGTTTACCCTTTTATAGGTTATTATATAAATAATCTATAAAAACACAAAGCGTCATTATTATATTTATATTTTTATTGTTACTCCAACTTTTCCATTCTAACCACACTGCTTAAATTCCCAGTAACTGGCCCAGCTGCTCCCATTATAGATGAGCATCTTTTTTTTTAACGCTTCAATTCTCATAAATTAGGTCACTGACCCGAGTTGGCCAGTCCAAAAGTAGCTTGAGATTCAAGAGACTGGTAGTAAATTTGTGACTTTCAAGAGCCTGGTATAGTCACTTATGTATTATTTTTATTTTTTTGTTTGTAAACCTTGGGCTTTCTTAATAACTTTTGGAGTAAAAACTAACAAAACCGAGCTCTTCAGCAGAATCCCTAGGCTGTGGGGACTCCCTGATCATATATGTATGAAGACTATGAGAATCGGAATGGGTACAGCAGCTTTTTGCAGTATATGGCACATATTTTCCATAGAATGAAAGGTGTGCAACATTCTGATTTCTCAGATGCTGTTGTAGAGAGGCTGTGACAGTTGCCAGACAGACTGTGATCACTGTTTACACACTGAAGATAGTTGACAAGTAACATAATAATCAGAAAAATAGTATGTCAAGATGCTCTTGTCCTAAATAGAAATTTAAGAAAACTGTCTTTTGCATAGATCCACTATGGTGATGTTGGCCTTATCCTCATACTTAATCTTATATTGTGAGTATCACAAACATGACAAATACATGAACACATGCTACATAGATTACACTCAGCAACAAATAGCAACAGCTGACTGTGCAAGGTAAAGTGAAGGATTTAAAGCGTGGTCTCTATCCAGTTTGGTATAAGAGTAAATGGGTAATGGAGCCCATTTCCTGGCTCTGTCCCTAGCAATCTATATTAATTTGGGCAAACTCAACATCCTCTCTGAGCCTGGAACCTCGTCTGTCAAATGGGCATAATACCGCTGTCCATCAGATGGCTGCTGTGAAGATTATAGAATATATAGAAAGAGCATAAAGCATACATATAACACAGTCCGGTGGTGAATATGCACCAGTAAATAAATGTCTAAAAAATGTGGTAGAACTAAATTATTCAGTGTCTGTTGTACCAGGGCCTAGACTGGGCAATGGAGTCCAGAGATGAATGAACTCAGCCTCTTTCCTTGAGTGTCTTATGACTGAACAGATGGTTATTTCCACAAAATGAGCATTACTGGAGAAGGGAACAACATGAACATAAAAGTACACGGTATATGTATAAGAAACAGAAATAATTTAAATTTTCAGACTATGAAGTGTAAGGTAAGACATATCAGGCAATAAATAGAGAAGTAAGGTAGATGCCTGAATCTCTGAGGGCATTTTAGGCCATGCTGAAATAAAATAAGCTTACCTGCTGTTTTCTTCTTTTAGCTTTCGCATGCCATAGCTTATGCTTAAGTTGGGAAGACAATTAGTAAATATCACTGAGATGAAGGGTTGCTGTAATTATCTGAAATATAGCTAGAAATTCATTTTTAAACATACTGGAAACATTTCTTCCTTTAGACATTCCACACATTTAATTAAGAAATATATATTTATAACACTATGTGCATGTTATTCCGCAAAGTCCTAGAACAGAAGATGGAGATTGAAAAAGACAAAAGAAGGCTAACCACTAAAGTCAGTCTAAAAAGGAAGCACACAATGTTTAGAACATTAAACTGGTGATCAAATAAAGGGAAGTTTTAGTTCAGCTTGGTCACCTAAAAGGTGGCATTGGCTACAGGATTATAAACAAATTGCTTTATTTTCTGAGCCTACTTCCTCTTTTTACAATAAGATTAAGAAACCTTAATTTGTCAAATGCACGGGGTTATTTTAATTCACAACTATGACAACGGATGTGAAAGTCCTCAGTACATAGTGAAACTCATATGTTTGGAAAAACAGGGCAGTTATTAAAAACGTACTCTGAGTTGGCAATGTGCTTTACATATCTTATCTTACTTAATTCTTACAACAACCTTAGCTGGTTGACACTATTATTATCCTCATTTTACAGCTGTGAGAAATAGAGGTTCAAAGAGTTTAAACAATATTCTCAAATTCACATAGCTAACAAGTACCAGAATTATAATTCAAATCCAGGAAATAAATTTGGTTTCTGATCTTAAATCTCACAATCTATCTTATATTCTACTTTATACAAAGTGAAAACACTGCAAGCCTACTTACAAAAACAGGGTCTGGTGAAAACAAGCAAGTTTAAATGACAAACAGAAGTTTAATATGAGCATCATGAAGAATACAGTTGGTTAAGAATTAGAACATGTCAGAATTTTGTTGATGCTTGCAAACATCAGAGAATGCTCACTAACCGGGCAGTGTACAAGGCCTCCAAAGAGAGCTGACATGATGAGAAAGAAATGAAAGGGAAGAGCCGGCAGATAAGCATTCATCAGCCAGAGTGAGCTAGAGAATCACGTGGTCTGCAAGCTGCAAGAACAAGGCAGTCCAAGAACAGAACACTATCATGCAAGAAAAGAAAGGCCCAGGCTTCACCTGGTGAGAGGAAGAGAAGCAAAGGCCTGAGAGACAAAGGGACCAAAAAGGAGAGCTAAAAAGCCCCGCAGAGGGCTGAGAGATGAAGATGGCTTTAATTATCCCAGAAAGGTCATTGGAAATGCCACTTTCTCTCTGTAAAAGAGAGCTCAGCCTGCTGCACGTGGCTGTGAAGAAACTTTGTGCGTTCAAACTGCGTGCATCTCAGGAAGGACGTTTTGTTCTCTGTAGGCCTTTGGGCTGTGGGGACCATGAAAACACATTTTATCAAAATAGGTTTGTAGGACATATTTGATTTCTTCTGTGACTCCAAAACTAATCCTTAGGGTCAAAAGGAAAAAGAAAAGTGGAGGAATGCAGGGGAAAATAATGCAACAGGATAATAAATATATCCTCACTACAACAAAGAAAATAATTGAAGCTGAAAAAAATTAAGGGAAAAAAAATAAGGAGTAAAGCATTCAGGTGCGGGGTTGGAAAAGGATGTCAAATCTAGGCTGTGGCTTGAGTCAGTGCCAATGCCTGGCACCCACACCCCCAAGTTCTAAACCTCTTCCTGTCCTAGATCCTAACCCCTCGGGAAGTGCTCTGCCTTCTGCAATGAGCCTTCCATTCCCACTTGTGTGGATTTGTGACAATATGGCAAAAGACCTCAAATCGTAGGATTTCTCATTCTGTTTCACAAAAGGCACTAGAGACACCCAGAAATGAATGACTCATGGGATTTAGCAAAAGTGTTAAAACAGAAGTGTTTAAAATGCCAAGCTCGGACAGACCAAGAAAGGAGGGGTATTTTTGTCATTAGGAATGTGGGCTTCGTACTATGATATAAGCTGAATTCAAATCCTGGCTCTGCTATTTTCCAGTTTTGTGAAAGATGGAAATGTTAATCATCCTCTCTGAACCTCAGTTTCTTTAGCTGTGATAATACCACCTCCTGTTTTTGTGAAGATTAAGTCAAATTTTGTGAGCCTTTTTTTCAGTATCTGGCACAATAAGATACCCAAGTATTGTTAGTTCTTTTTCTAATGTTACATAAAAATTAAACCTCTGAGTCCTGTTTAAATCTATAATTACTATTTTATAAATAGAATTCATAACCGTGCCAACTGTAACTATAAAGCAATTAAAATTGATTTCATTTTAACTTGAACAAATCTGTTTCCACAAAGGGCTGCCCTTCAGTATCTTTGCACTGAATTCCAAAGCTGTTTCTATCCCAAATCTTTCCTGTTTCCTCTCTGAGGAACTGTTCTCTGAATCCTCTCTCTCTTTTTTTTTTTTATTTTAAAGACTTTATGTTTTTAAAGCAGTTTTAGGTTCACAGCAACATTAAGAGGAAGGTACAGAGATTTCCCAGATACCCCCTACCCCTCCACATGCATAGCCTCTCCCATTAGCAACATCCGCCACTAGAGTGGTATATTTATAAATTGGTGAACCCACATTAACATAATTACCCAAAGTCCATAGCTTACCTTAGGGTTCAGAACCCATTTTTAGTGAATAAATGTTTGTGAAATAGATATGAAATATTCCTAAAACAAACATTGCAAATAATGCCCTTTAATTGAACAGTTTTCTGTCATTTTGCCTCTTTTTTTTACTACAGCACCACAAAATGGGACATGATATAAAGAGTGAGCCCAAAGTAGTACTTGATTTGAGTAATAAAAGAATTGGACATCAATGTCCACTAGATCATACTTAAACAGAGGCAAGGACAGGGACAGCAAACATTTTAATGGAGAAAAAAAGAAATAAGAAATAAAATTTATTTTGCCAGATTGTTCAATTTCTTAGCAGTCTAGTTAATGTTTAACAGATTTTGTAAAAGCACTTACCCTGTTTCTCTAACACCGTATAATTAGAAATTGGAAATGATCTATAGTGATGTTGTTGTCATATACGCAACATTTAATTTATTCAAAAGCAGACATTGTTATGAGGATTTATTGACTTTGTATAAGTTCTTTAAACCTTTGTTCTAATCCTTTAAAAATTGTGCATGCAGATCCATAGACAATACTTACATCCTCTGAAATTATTTGCAAAATGTTCTGTGAAAATCTATGTTTGCACTTTCTTATGAAAAAATCCTGGGGGCTTCATTAGATTCTTTAAGGGGTAAGTGAATTGGTTAAGAAATATATAGGTCAATTCAACTTAACAAATGTTTATTTATTGTCAAATATTTATTGGAGTTTGATGTTCAACATTTTTGAGTACCTGCTATGATTAAGGCAGAATGTTTTGTTCGTTTATTAACACATATATTAAATAAAATATTGACCACATCATAGTCCTGCTGAGGTAAGCTTTGATTTCATCTTATAATAATGAATTACTACAAAGGATATAGCTTCATGTGTCACTTGGAGAGGCATCAAATTCGGCTGCATCTGGTGTGTTACCACTTTTGGCATAATATCCAGAAAACAGAAGGAACAAAAAAATGTGTGTCTTTCTCTATATTCACTAAAACAACATCTAGCAAAGGTATCTCATTTGAACAACAGAGACTAAAGCCTTTGCACTAAAAAGCACAGCATAAGGAAATCAAATATTCTAGAAATGAGAAATGTAAAATCAATAGAAGACAAACTGATGTCCTAAAAAATGATTCTGTCCTTGGAATCAACCCAGGAGAAGATTGTAGTCCTTCTTTCGAGGATACTCAGATCCAATTGATGTCACCATATGCAAGTTTAGTTGACATCCTGAAGCAATTTAATTGGCTATATTCTTTGTTTCCAAAGGGCAATTTTGTTCGCGATATCTAGGTGTTCTCTGTTTGCCATTGCATTGACCTTTAGAGATTCTTAGAAACAGTCTTTGAGGTTTCAGTCCATTTTTTTCCAGACTGAAAACAGCTTATTAAATTGTTTCCACTGAGATAATAACATCACCATTATGAAGAAATGGATATGGACATGCTAAGGCTGTGTCAACGTTATCCCAAGCACATACCGATATTGAATTTAGGTCGTGAATTTTTAGTTTCTTTGTTTACTGAGTTTTAGCTTTTCATTGTGTTTTCTTTTACCATCTCATGAGTATACCATGATCAATTACCATGGAAATAATTAATTGGCAGATAATATATAATGTAGTTAATGTAATTAAATCATCATTGTAAAGGGTATAGAGGTCTCAGGAAATAAAAATTGATGTTTGGAATCTATGCTGTGCGAGGTTGTTATCCGATTTTCTAGTTAAAATCTTTCATGACTGGGAGAAAATTAAGCCTATTAAAGAGCTCAAGTAATTTGGAAAGACCACACAAGTATGTAGTAGTGGATCTGATTTAAATCCAGAATCATGGAATCCAAAAAGAGTGTTGTTTTCTTTTTTCTATTATTTAATAATACCACCTCAGGAAAGCATCATTGCTAGTGTAATTACTATTATTTTTTAATACTAAAAAATTAACAGTCAGATTGTCTGATGATTTAAAATCATCACTGTGTGTTATATATTATCCCATTAGTAAACTTTAGGCAAAGATGACTGACTCATGGAGAACCTTTAAAGATAAAGTCTCTGACCTCCAAGGGGTCAGTGAATCCCATCCTGAATTGTTTCAGATGCTAAAAGGTAGTTATATCTGACAAGCAATTAATCTCCAAAATATATAAAGAACTCATACAACTCAACAACAAAAAAATGAACAACACAATCAAAAAATGGGCAGAGGATATGAACAGACATTTTTCCAAAGAAGATATACAGATGGCCAACAGGCACATGAAAAGATGTTCAACATCCCTAATTGTTAGAGAAATGCAAATCAAAACTACAATTAGATATTGCCTCACACCCAGCAGAATGTCTATAATTAACAAGACAAAAAATAACAAATGTTGAAGAGGATGTGGAGAAAAGGGAACCCTCATATACTACTTGTGGGAATGCAAACTGGTGCAGCCACTCTGGAAAACAGTATGGAGATTTCTCAAAAAATTAAAAATAGAAATACTATATGATTCAGCTATCCCACCACTGGGTATTTATCCAAAGATCCTAAAACCAACAATCCAAAGAGATTTGTGCAACCCTATGTTCACTGAAGCATTATTCACAATAGCCAAGACGTGGAAGCGACCCAAGTGCTCATCAACGGATGAATGGATAAAGAAGATGTGGTATATATATATACAATGGAATTCTACTCAGCCACAAAAAAGACAAAATCATGCCATTTGTGAATACATGGATGGACCTTGAGGGTATTACACTAAGAGAAATAATACTGAGAAAGATAAACACTGTATGATTTCACTAATATGTGGAAGATAAACAAACACATGGATAAAGAGAACAGATCAGTGTTTACCAGAGGGGAAGAGGGTGGGGGGAGGGTGAAAGAGGAAAGGGGCATATGTGTATGGTGATGGATAAAAACTAGACTATTGGTGGTGAACATGATGCAGTCTATACAGAAACTGAGGTATAATAATGTATATCTGAAATTTACACAATGTTATAAGCCAATATGACCTCAATAAAATAAAATAGAAAAAAATTTAAAAGAATGAAAGGTAGCTGAGACTTTGCTGACACATGAAAGTTCAGGAACGTGTAAAGTTGGTTTGCATTGTTGACAAGATGATTAGAAAGACAGGCTTCTGAGTCAGATAAAAAGATTTCAAAGTACTGGTTGTATGAGCTCGGGGTAATCATTTAGCTCTTTTCATCTAAATATCTCATTCATAAATTCAAGATAATAATATAATCTAAATCGTGGAGTTTTTTTGAAGATTAAATTTGTTAATATACATAAAGCTTGCACCATAGGCCAGAATATGGTGATTGCTCAATTACATAATTGTATCAGGCAGAATTCCTTTACTTTAAAAGGACATAAACTCAAACTATCTTAAGATAAAGGTGAATTTGTGACCTATATCACTAGGAAGTCCAAAGAAGAGAACTAACTTTAGGCACAGATGGATCCAGGAGCTCAAACAATATAACCAGAATTCTGAGTCTCCCAACTCTTTGCTTCTGCTTGGCCTTATTTTCAGACAGGATTCTTCTAGGACTCTTTCGTACTGCTACCAGCATCCCCAATGTACCAATAGCTTTGCACGTCACATTTCCAGAGAAAATATCGGTAGCCCAACACAGGGGAGACCTGATTAGTCCTGCTTAAGTTACATGTTACAACTACAGTAATAACTATGGCTAGAGAAGCAGAGCCCTGATTAGCTACTCTGAACCAGGTGCTCAACTCATCAGCTCCTGTAGGCAAAGCTAGTGGAGTAATGTTACTGGAAAAAAGCAGGGGTGCAGGGTACACACACACACACACACACAGAATACTACACAACCAAAATCCATCACAGTTATCTATTATTATCACTATTATTCTTTAATATTACTTACACACTTGTTTTCCTGGAAGTAAATAAAATTTGCAGTTAATTGTTTTCTGGGTTGGCAGAATCTTTACATAGTCATTCTGTACTTAATTCTTGCCCATTTATGGAGCAAATATGTGACCTTTTTTCATTCTGTAGGAAAATATTAGTGAAGAGTAAATTAATACTAGTCTAACATAAACATTAGTGTAATGTAGAATTAATTCTTCTGGAAATAATAAGTAAAATAATACTATAAAATTATTTTCAAAATATATTTTTTCACCTTTAGCAGCTTTATTTATTTTGGACAAACTTTCTAACCCCTTTGTTCATAGTCACCATCTATGAAGCGCGTATACATTTGCCCATAAAGGTACATTGAGTAATGTGCAAAAAGAGCTTAGCAAACCTTCTGCACTTAGTAAGCTTTCAATAGACACCAGTTTAATTGTTAATGGTATAAAGTGCTAAGCCTTCCTTGATAAATTGTAGAGGACCTATATATTTTTCAGAGTTGATAAAAATACGAGCTTCAGCTGCATGTTATTAGTATGTCTTGAAACCTATGAACCCCAGTTTCTTCATCCGTGTAACTAGGTACGGTGAAAACACTTGCCTTACAGTGGAATAAGTGTGACAGTGTCCTGGTTGAGCTACAAACAATCATTGAGCTCCTACAAATGTACTATGTACTGGGTTAAAAAACTGATGTACAAATTTTTTAAAGGGCTTTGCTCTTGAGTAAATTACGGAATGGCAGGGAAGACAGTAACAGAATAACTACTTTATTAATTTTTATTTTATTATTTTGGCTTCAGAGATGGATACTTCTGGAGGGCACCACCTGTTGTTTGACCTCAATAACACTAAGATAAATATTTGGAGAACCTAGGATATTATTCTCTGTGAATTAAATATTCGAAGATTTATTCTTAGTTAATGAAATGTCATAAATGATGAGGTATTAAATGCCAAGGATATATATGAGGTGAAAGTTAAAGCTTAGAAATATAGGATGTAAAAACTAAAGTATCCATGTTTGCATAATATGTCAGAAAATACATTTTTTATGTCAAAGGAAAATCCATATAGTCACAATTGCAAGAGGTTGAAAGTAGGGAGAAAGTGGAGCAAATCAGATAGAGAAAAGTGGTAGCCACCATTACTGTTAACTCATGAGCAGAAGATGCAATTCCTTATCTATTATATAGATGAAACTAGGATTGAATAACCATTCAGTGTGGAAATCAATCCTGGTGTTTCTAGGAGGCAGAGCAGAAGTGGTGGTTCATGGAGGGTCGGCAATGGAAAACCCAGATCAAGCATGTAAAGAACCACTCTGGTTCAGTTCTTAGAGAAAGTGAAGATCCAAAGAGGAAGTATATACCAAATACTCAAATAACAAAGTAAACTAGCATAGCAATATTAACATGAGCCAGCAAAGAATTAAAATGAAAATCAAAAAAAGGGAATAATAGGAACAGGGATACGATATAATGAACAAAGAAACAATATCTATCTATCTATCTATCGTCTGTCATGTATCTCCCTATCTATCCAACAATATAGTATCAAAATATGCAAAAATAAACACTCAGAGTGGGAGATTATAATTCATGTATCTCAGAAACTAACAAGTAAAAAGGCAAAAAAGTAGTTTTATAGATTTGAATAACATAGTTAAAAGTATTCAGATACACATATGTACATTCAAACTGAAATGCCTGTTCTTTTTGAGCAAACAGGATACTGTATGTATGTTTGTTATGTAACAATTTACAAAAAAGTAACAATAATTTCAAAGAATCAGCAAGATAAAAACTATGCTTTCTGATCCTTATGTAAATAATTTAAAATCAACAATAAATAAAATAATAAAACAAAAGCAATCATTTGAAAACATAAAAAAAAGTTTTCAGCAATACACAGGTTACAGGAAATCATAAAGAAAAATCTGAAATATTTAAATCTAAATAAGAATGAAAGCATCACATAGAAATATTTGTGGGCACATGCAAACATTAAATGGAAATGAAAAATAAAGCCTTAAATAAATTTATCCAAAAACCAAAATAAAAAAAATAGCTGTGGTTACAATTTCCCTAACTAGAAAAAAAGGGGTAAAAAAGAATAAGAAAGAAAATAATGAAAGTTCAGGGCAGAAATTAATGAAATAACAGAGCAATACAAAAGATTTTTTAAAAAACTAATAGCTATGTCTTAAAACTTAATAAAGTGGTCAAACCTCTAGCAAAATTAATTAGGGAGAGAAGTGAAAAATTACCAATAAATATTTTTAGGAAGTAAAAAAAGCTAATAATATATAATAAGGATTAAAATAATATAAATAATACCTGTAACAACTTTATGCCATTAAATATTAAATAGTCAATACTCAAAATACAAATGATCAAAATTGACTTAGGAAGCCATGGAAAACATGAAACGATTTCATAAAAAAAATTACTTGAAGACAAATTGATCTAAATAAGTGAATAAATAGGTATTTCAAAATCATATTTTAAAAAATCATTCCTCCTAAATCAATACTTAAATGCAATGCAATTCCAATAAAAATCCCAAGAGAGATTTTGTAAGAATTTGATTATCTGTTACAACAATTGATGTGGAAAGTAAGATGTAAGAAATGCCAAAAAATTGAGAAGAATCGGGAGCAGAGATTCAACTCATCAGACTTCAACAGTTAATAATTAAAAGTAAGTGGAAGATTTTGGTGGTTAGGTGATAAGATACTTGTAGGCATATGCACCAGAGAGAGTACAAAAAGAAGTCCACACATTAGAATTCAGCATATAGATGGTGTTAGTGCAAAGAAAGATGAAATGTCTAAATCACGGTGTTGGTGCAGTTTTCCTTGTGGAAAATAATAAAGTCATCTATTATATATATGATATATACATCTTCTTGACCTCAGGGCAGGAAAGGATCTCTTAGACAAAATGTTAAAATTACCACTCCTTTAAAAAATCAGACTTTATTAAAATTCAATACTTCTATACAAAAAGCTTCATAACAAAGCTTAAGTCAATAACACCCTACCTAGGAAATTATAACAAAGGTTATATTAAGGACTCTCAATTTTAAAGTAATTGGATATTAATGGAGAAAAAATAGTATCAAATATATGAAATTGTACAATTTCACTAGTAACTGGGGTAATGCTGATTTTTAACACTACTGAAATACATTTCACTCTCATTACATTGTTAAATTTAAAAAAAATCTGTCAATATCAAGTACTGATGAAGTAGGATACATTTATGCACCACTTGGAGAGTGATTTGGCATTAAAAAGTGAAGATGAAAAGATACATACTCTATGATCCAACATCCCACTCCTAGACAGGAGAAATTTACATATTTACATATTACATAGAAATGTATTTCTATATAAATAAAATTGTTTCTCTTACATGAAAGGCTATTCTATAATGGTAAAAAGAAAAATAATGTTTACTAAAAAAGGGAAAATTTGATATATTTTTCTATTCTTTTTTATTTTAAAAAAGCTGTAAAAAATATATAGTATGACAACATATGTAAAGAAATACTTTAACATGGAATGAAAATGCACACACCAAATCCCAAATCAATTGAAGTATTTTCTTCTTGGAACTGAGAAAACAATGGTCTATGGAAAGGAAAAAAGGAGGTATCAACTTTATCTTAAATGGTCTACTTTATTAATAAAATGAAAACAACAAGCAATTGGAGCAAAAATGGAAAATGCTAACACTTGTTAATTCTGAATGATAGATATAAGGGTATTTTTGCATTTATTTCCACCATGATTCTGTGTGTTTTCTAATTTTCATTATAAAAGAAGTTCCAATGGGAATTTCAGGATAGGTCTTCCTAGCGTCATAGGATAGACTGTACGTACTGCAGTTGGATGTCTAAGTAAACTAATCTAAAATAAAGATGGCCAGTCACAGAAAACAGAAATCAAAACAATAATAATAATAGATAAGACTTTTGTGGTACCTATTATATCCCATATAAACCAATAAAAGCACAGAGTAGGCATTATTTTACCCTCATTTTATGATTCAGGAAACTGAGGCCCAGAAAAGTTGAATAACTTGCCTGAGATTTTCTGGTAGTATGAGGTAAAAACAAGATTTGAGTTCAGGCACTTTTGCTCCAGAATTTTTGCACATAACCACCTATGCCATAGGGTGGGAAATGGGATGGAAATGCTGATCCTCTCTTACTTTATGAAAGACAGAGCAGTACCTCCTTGGAAGCAAAGACATAAGGGGGAGGAAACGATGAAAACCCCACATGCATCTGCAGAAAGAGACTTACAAAGGCATAAACTTAATCTGTCTTGTTACTTGACCGCATGGGAAGCACACAGTGGGTGCTTAGTACAAATGTGTGTAGGTGGATTGATGCAGATTGTCCTCCCCAAAGAGGATGGAATGGTAGGTTGCCATCCAAAACCTTCTGAGCTAGATGGGTCATGTTGCCCTCTATTGGTTCCGGCTCTTAGACTAAAATGGATAGCATACTATTTCTGAACCAAATTGATTAATGGCATGAGAGCAGCCATTATCTACGAAAACTTTATTGGATTCAGGACACAGCAGGGCTGCCCCCCAATGACTAGGTGATCTCTGTGAGAGAGTGATGGAATGAGGCTAAGACTAAGCACACAGAGTGATAGTATGCATTAATTGCGGCCACCTCTTACAATGTAATTTTAGTTATCCACTGAATTTATTATTTTCAGTAGTTTAGAGAAATAGCATATGTCATTTGACTGAATTATGACCTTATTTTAAATATGACAGATGCAAAAGTAGAACATTAAAAATTATCTGACGCTTTTAGAATAAAAATACACGGTTTTTGAATAGGAAATTAGGCTACAGATTAGTCCTTCACTTGGATTATAGGAGTGGATTTATTATTTCAAAGCCTCAACAAATCACAAAAACTTGTTGAAATTTATTTTTTCTTCTGCGAAATGGGATTGGTGAAGCTCATAAATTCCTAGATCCTATGATTTTAAGTCGGAGTCTTCCATTTGATTGTTGCCTTTTTTTGGAAGATAGCTTTCCACCACTCATTCATTCATTCACCAACCAATGATTACGCTATGATCAGGACTGTGCTAAGAAACAAGGCTACAGAGAGGAACTACAGGAGTACCATTAACACTAGGCTAACTTCCCTTTTCCACATACCTCCAGATACTGAAGAAGACCAAGGGAAAAAGATTATATGATGGTAGAACTGATTAATAACGAGGAATAAGTCAAGACATAATGGACTCCTATGGGAAGCATGCACTCAGTTAGTCCATCACCTGCTAAATATATCAGAGAGTAGACTGTTATATTGGGGTGTTTGGACAGAAAGATGGAATAATATGACATTCAGAACATAAGAAGTGGAGAAGAAAAAGGATATTTAAAGGTATCATAAGACTGTGAAAGATATGCAAGGAACATGGGATTACAAGCAAAATTTACCTGTAAGTGACATTGATTGCCAGAAGTTTAATGTCTTTTACTCATACTTACTTGAGGTTTTGATATTTTATTGCAGTAACTTCAACAATCAATGTTTTGACGTCTGTAATGAGCAAATGCAATATTTAATGTTATAGTTTCAACAACTGAAAGTCTTGTAAAACCAATAGTGGTAAACACAAATATAGAACTATTTTAGAAAACATACTTTCACTTTTAGTAAAACTCTTTAGGGCTAAATTCAAGAGGTAGAATCATTAATATTGGGCACAAGTTTAAACTAATCATCAGGATCAAGACTACATTTATAAGTTGCTGACTTTAAAATGAGTTGGAGAGCTGGTATGTTAGGTGGAATTAAAACTCAAATTGATTTTATCAATCTCAAGTATTAAAAATAAAACTTTATACTTGTGAGACTTAAGGTTGTGAAGATGCAATATGAATCTTTTATTAAAATAATTATAAATATACACAATGTTGGTAACAAAGTCTATTCTAATACTTACATTTAATATAATATATATATATATATATCTATATATAATACCTGCTAAATATAGTTGAGGCTTAATGTATACTTTTTGTTAGTTCTGTGATTATTTCTTGATCTATAACTCTTAGTTTCCCAGGATGTTAATTTTTTAAACTATAGTTATTTGTGTTTCTAAACTCTGATTTTTCTTTTCATTCACTTTTATTCATTTTTGATCCCTTTAAGAATATGTCTTATTTTAAAATTTACTGTATTTAAAATTTTAGTTCATACTCATTACCTTTTCTAAAAAGCAGGTGATTAAAATCATTTTAAAATAAAAGTGTTGCAATCAATTTTTCCTTATGGTGCAGATTCTACAAATATCCTATGAATATTTGCAATGTTTAAATTGAAAGAGGAAATTTTTCTTCTGTGAGTTTTCAGCTTCCCAGTTCCTCCCGAAGACAGATGGATAGTTTGGTAGATAAGTAGGTAGGTAGATGGATAGATAGATAGATAGATAGATGATAGGTAGATAGATAGACAGATAGATGATAGATAGACAGATAGATACAGAGATAGATACAGAGATATATAATCTAGCATTCATCAACAGTTGTCCATTTAGGGAAACTTCACAGAAAGAGAGCTGTTGAATATATATATTTAGTGTTGAATATTAAGCAAGCAACAACTAACATTAAGACTTCTTTGCCATGGGAAGATATACTGTCAACCTCTGTTTATACCAGTTGTGGACATCAAGGTACACTATTTTAAATAAGAATGGGGAAGACTCTCAAAGTCATCTCAGAGATGGAAGAAAAGACATTTACCATTTAGTAAGGTATTTATAATAGCTCTATTACGCTCCCTAGCTTTACTACAAATTCTATAAATTCATTCCGAGTCCTTGGAGATGGGATCGTTGTTCACATTGTATTTAACTCTGAAAGTCTCCTAATTGCTCTCTTCTCCAGGCAAGACTGAAGCACAAGTAGTGAACAGCTCAGTCCTTTCTTTGGGCCTTACACTCTGCTGACCTGGCTTAAATCTGCCCTGCTTTCTTCTATCCACCTTTATCTCCAGCAGAAAGAACCAAGAAAACCAGGTAATTAAGTTTTTTTGGCTGTTATAGTCTCATTCTGTGATTTTAGGGAAGCACTTTCTCTTCTCTGAGGCTTAGTTTTCTTATCTATATATTGAGAAGGTAGATTCTGCCCAGATAAGCTTTTCCAACCTCCCCATTCTCCAATGACATGGCTAATGTCACATATAGAACTCTGGCCTCCTGAAATTTTCTTCTGTTGCCCTTTCCACTGAACAATGCTGTCTTCCAGCAGAGGCACTTCCTATAGTGTCTCATGGTGAGATTTATGAACACAATTTTCAGAGACTACAAAAGGCATTATTTTCCTATGCTTATTGTTTTTTGGGCACATTTCACTCCATTGCATTGACATTTCTTACATCCTACAGAATCAACATGATATTCAACTTTAGATGTGAATATGAACAATCAAGATATATTCCTTTCTGAGAAAAGAATCACCATGAGTCTGTGCTTTGTTTGGATTTTTGAGCCTAATATCTTTCAGAAAAGCCTTCCCTACATCAGAATATTAACAACAGTTTTCTCTGGGAAGGGAAGAAGGAGGAATTGGTGATGGTTCTTTTTATTTTTTAATTCTCTATTACCATTTACTTGTCTACATTTTAGTCCACAGTCAATGCATTTATTTTATAAACATACAAATTTTATTTTTTTAAAAAGTTAAATTTTCCATACAATCAGCAAAAAAATGACTTTCTTTTCTCAAGAAGGTAGCAATTGTATGTGTTTTAATATTATCCATAATATCTAATGATGTGATTTGTCTTTATTTCTGCTCAGCAGTTATTATGAAATAGCATTCACACCAGTCATAACATACCTAAAATGCATTTAGGCCTATTAATTTTATCAAAGAATTTTTGCATCTTATCTCTCATTCTATCTACACAGAATTTCTACCAGGTGGTTAGGCTCATTATTATTATGGATAGACTACAAATTCAAAGGAAGAAAAAAAGAGACCTACTAGTACTACGCATTCCTACGTTAAACAATGGATTCAAAATTCGTAAAGAATGACAGCACAGTGATTATATAAAGGCATAGAAATGCAATATGAGTTACTTTTGTTCTATCATTCCATGTGACCACTTGGATTGTATGTTTCTGCTTAAATTCTGTCAGTGGTAAAGACATTTGAAGTTTCTGGAATCTATTGTGGAGAAATGATCACAGAGACAGTATTGAAGTTTCTGGAATTTATTTTAAACTGGCATTTGTTGTGAATTTCTGCCAGACTCTTCTCTCTCTCATTCTCTCTCTCTCTGAATATATATAAATGAAACATAAATATATACATATATATATCATGTAAAAGAAACTTTTCAAAAATTAATAAATATTTTCTGATCAACTATGAGCAGAGCAGATTGACAGATCAGATCTGATGATACAGGCTATTAAGTGAGTATTGGAAAAGATCAATTTTGATGCACTGACTGATTGACACATTTTCAGAAGTTAGGGCTTGAAACAAGACACAGCAATGTAATTCATTACTATGCTAGTAATATGCAGGTATGAGGGTATTTTTTCCTTTTTAAAAAATGCATTATTTTAATTTAAAAGTATAATTAAAATTTCCCTTTCTAAAAATTGTAATATTTTATTTGTTTGTTTATATTGGCAGGATTATATTATGTATACAAAGTTCAGTACAAGGAAATTTTCAGTATGTTTCTTTTCTGTCCATTATTATTATTTACTTCATTACATGATTATCCCTGAATATAAATATGTTAAAAAATGATCAACCTTGGATCTTAAATATAAGGTACAGCACCACAAAAGATATTTTCTCAGTAACGTATCTTGATGTTTTGGGTATCAGCAGTCAGAGGGAAATATTGTGCCCAATGAGGAAAAACAAACAAATATCCATCAAGGAGACATCTGCAAATTGCAGTGCCAGCTCATCGCCTAATCTCATTCAGCATCTTTAGGAACCTGTAGTTCCATTTCCTGGTCCTTGATCTAAATCCAACATAATGGATTTCAATGTGTTTAAAAGTCAAATAAATAACATTTCTTAACCTTATTTCAATAGCATGTTCAATGTGATACCTTATCTTCATTAAATCATTCTGTCTGGTTATTTTTCTAATTGTCCGAATGACTCAATCCTGTGTTCACGCCAATGTGATGAGCCCAGTCTTCCCTTTTATAGTGTTTTAGGGGTACCCAGACACTTTTTTTCAAGTTAGTATAGTTTCTAAATTAACCATGTGCACACCTGTATCATGTTAAATGGAGATTAAAGATCAATTGGGAGCTAATGTCCCAATTGAGAGAAAAAGAATATTAAATTCATGAATTGTATTTCTGAATAACATTTTCTTCTCAACAATACTTTTAAAAAATTAAGTTCTACGTCTTAGATTAGAACTGCTTTTCTGAAGAATATATTTGTCAAATCACTTCCTGTTACCAAATAATGAAAACCAAATGGACGAACACCAATGACAGTTAATGCCTAAAGAACTGTCTGGATATGAGACAGATTCTCTTAGTTAAACTAACTGGCTTTGAGACTATACATGCAAAAGCATCAATCTTCAGCTTTCTCTTCTATTGTGTGGTGGCATTTAATTAATATTCAATATGTTAGTCATTGGATCCTTCTGCTTCTGTACTCATAAAAATTTTTATTCTATAGATAATCAACATTTGGACAGAGTTTCAACAAAGGCTAAATTAACTAACTTGCAGATGTAAGTAAATAGCATACAGTTTCTTTGTTTTAGTCTAAATTTAGAAAGAAATTCAACTCACTTACGCTAGTGAAGGGGCCAGCCATCAAATTAATCCAAACTGACTGATCATAGAAATAATTTATACAGTCAACATATAGTTTTATATGTAGGTTTTAAGATAGATAAGTTTCATAATCTGTACATTTGCTTTATGTTTAATAAAAACAGTTACATACTCCAGTAAGAAATAGCTCAACAAAATATACAAACTCTCCTTGAGTCTAGAACAATGAATGGTCACATTGTCAGAATTATCTGAGCAATAAAACTCAGTTCAAAAAGTTTTTATAAATCAAAACCCATCCTCCACTCAAAAATTTTTAGGGAATCGTCTTAGTCAGCTTGAGCTGCTATAATAGAATACCATAGACCAGCTGGCTTAAACAACAGATACTTATTTCTCACAGTTCTGGAGGCTGGGAAGTGCACTATCTAGGTGCTGGCAGAAATGGTTCCTGGTGAAGGACAACTTCCTGGCTTATAGTTGATGCCTTCTCACTGTGTCCTCACATGGTGAAGAGAGAGAGAAAGCTGGTCTCTCTTCCTTCTCTTGTAAGGACAGTAACCCCATATTGGGGGCCCCATCCTCATTACTTCATCTAAACCTCTTAGAGGCCCCACCTCCAAATACCAGCATATTGGGAATTAAGGATTCAACATATGAATTTGGGGAGAACACAAACATTCAGTCCACCACAGGGCATTTTGAAATCTGGAAACAATCTGTTTAGTTCTATCTATATGTATTTCTCCCCCCAAAATTAATTTGGATGCTTAGAACCCCAGAGGAAGATAGAGAGTATTCATTTCAATGACACAATTATGTTTCCATACTAGATATTTGACCATCAGATTCACCCCACTCCTCTATATAGAAGTTTCCTGGGAACTGCTTCTGCTCTGAAAACAAAAGGAGTAGTTTTATTACACTTACATCTTCATCATTGCCCTCTTCCAAGCTCATCTCTGCTATTCCTAGATGAAGCACGGAGGTTCAGATACGTGAAGAAATTTGCTCAAAGTCAAGGGCAAGACAGTAGCAACCCCCCAGATAGATACCTGACCTTTAGCACTTTTCCATTACCTCAAACTTTTGATGATCACCCCTAAACCATGGAAGCAGGCCAAGTTAGCCCCTGCAGAACTTCTGCCCCTGAGCAAACAACCTTCCTCTGTATACATTTGCTTTGCCTGTACTGGAGAATGAGTTTCCAGGTTTAGATAAATGCATGTAGGAATTGTCTTCTGCTTAAAGCAGTATTTCTCATGTACAAGGGCTTTTTCATCTTGATACTATTGACACATCATTGACTTCATAAGGCATGATGCTATAGATTCTCTTTAAGTCTTTCTAACATAGCAGCTACAAGCTTTGAACTCTTAGTTATCTGAACTTTCCTGTCAATAATTTCTTAAACAATTAAATTACATCCTGACAACTGTCCTAAAATGGCAGATAAAATAAAGAAACTAACTACTAGCAAATAAACATTAGTTTTCTGAAGTTATAAGACATTTTTCATAGATTTTAGTCCATTTAACTTTCCAAGAACTCTGCAAGGGAGGTACTATTCCCATTTTACAAATAAGGAAACTAGAGCTCAGAGATACAGAACAACTTGCCCATAGTCAGGCAGTCACCAAAACAGTCAGGACTCAGTTGTGGCTAATCGGAAAAGCCGCTCTCAATCTTTATGTGACATTGACTCAGATGTATCTCTTTTCATTTTGGATATATGTTAAGGCTAAATCCCATGGTTGTTAAGACCTGTGGGTAACAGAGCAGTCACCAAACCAGCACTTATCTGGGAGCTGTCCTGGGTCCCAGCACCTTCCCACTGCAGCCTCTGAGTAGAGCTCTTCTGCCTTGGAATGGCTAAGGTTGTAACTTGGACGTCAGGATTGCTGATTAGATCTGCCTAACTCCACCCCACCCCCTTGCTTCACACTTTCCTGAAGGCCAGTTAATTCTGAGAATAAACCTCAGTCAGCAAGATGCAATACCCGTTCTCTCTCATCCTTTGCCTGAGCAGTACACTGGCCAGGATTGGCCTCATGAGTGCACAACCAGAGCAGTCACACGAGGCTCCGTGCCCAGAAGGGTCCTGCATTTAGGTTGAATGTTCTGCAGTCACTGTCTTGCAATTCTTAATAAGTTATCCTTGAATTTGTGTTTTGGAAGTGAATTCCTGTGGGGCAGTGGAGTATGCTCTAGGGCTTGGAGACTTGGCTCAAAGGCATCCCCTCTCTGCAGCTTCCCTACCTTCTACCTCCCCTGAGATAGGTTTTCCAGTGCCTACTTCTCTGCTACCTGGTATTTTAGGTCCCATTTGACCTGCCCACTGCCATGCCACCCAGTAACCACTGTTGCCTGAACCCCTGGCCGAGTCTTGGACATGGATATAGGGAGAGTCAAAGTCAGCTATGTGTGCCCCACAGGGTCTTAGCCTGGGGCATGGCAGCAGCTTTCCCCACCTTTGGCTGGCCACATAGTCCAGTAGATGACCCTCTGCCCATCCCCCAGTCATGTGCCTGTCCCGGGACAGAGGTTGCAATCACTTGTCGGTGGAGTATCCCCCATGGGTGGGGAGCCAGCAGACCCATGGGAAGGGCAGATACCTGGCTCTAGTTCCCCACCGGGCTGGGCCTGGCTGGTGGGAGGGGAAATCTGCCAGCTGGTGGGTCAAGCACACAAGCAGGGTAAGGCCGAGGAGCCTGTAAGGTCTGCACATGCCCCAGGAGTATCCCTTGCCTGAAAGAGTGCTATGTTAATAGCAAATAAAAAACACCATGACAGGTCGAGAAAGAGTCCTTGGAAAAAAGAAAGAGTTTTATATTTTTGTACAAAGGTCAGTCCCCACATTTTCATTTTGCACTGGGCACTGTAAACAATGTAGCCAGCCCTAACACTGGTATAAAGGGATTGGGTTTCTCTGAATATAAAGAAAATCAGTGAGAATATCTGAGCCAGTTTGGTATCTTTCGCCTGCTTCTTTGCCTACTGAAATCCTAGGAAGATATCTGACCCTTCTATAGCCCTGGAGTACATTTGCTTTTTCAACTGTGCAACAAATGTGTTTTGTATATTAAAAAATTATCTCCTACATTATACTTTAGGTTCTTAAAATAAAACAGCCACACTTTTTTTTTTCAAATCTGTGCACTCTCTGTTTCAAAATAAAAGGTAATAAATGCATACTGGGTATTGGGATTCTGAAATCTGACTAAAATGTTTAGTTCTACCTTTCCTCCAATTTATGCACTCAAAATTAGTCTTCTGAAAACAAGCTAAACAAATTATAATCTTTTCTTTTACAGAGATGAATTCAATTGCAGCATTGTGCAGATTTGAACCATTCTTTTCCCCTTTGAATTTACCTGTGTGGTGGCCAGATAAGCCATTCACTCAATGAGCAGTCACTGAGTGTCTATAGTACATTGATCTTATACTAGTCGCAAGGAAAAGGAGACTGACACAAACTCACACTTATTGTGAATCTTCTATGTGCCAATTGGTGTACTTTTGGTCACTTAATCTTCACAACAAATCAAGAGGCAGGCATTGTTGGCTCTGTTTTCCAAACAAAGGCATTGAGGTTCAATTTATTGAGATGAAAAGGTAGTTTTCCTCTAGAAAGTGGAAAGTCCATTCAATGATGATGTTAATGAGAAACCAATTGCTTACAGTGACTGGTTTTTTTTTTTTTCATTAATATGAATATTCCACATTTTAGTTGACCTATTGCAACCTCCACTCCCACATATAATGTAAATACCAGCAGGGCAAAGTAGACTACAGCTCTCAGCATCTTTACACGGTTATCTTTAAAATAAACGGTGATGCTGGGAGTGCACGTCTCGGTGCACAAAGTGTTATTCTCAGCAGCTAGTAATTGAAGCCCTTCCTGTTTCTATTAGGGTTTGTCAATCGGAGAGCCTCTTTCCTAACACCCAGGCATAACAGTCATTGAGAACGCACTTTCAGTTAGAAAAGAACTGGCTGTGCTTGTCCTAGAGAAGGACAGAGATGTTTTTCACTAACCTAACACCTAACACTACTCCGCTGTTCTTCATGCTGTCTTGCTTGGAAAAAAACTCTGCCCATGTCCAACTTTGAGTTCCCAGGGGGTCTCTCATAGTCCCTTCCTTACCCAGTGTGGCTGATATATTTTACCTCAGAAATTACTTTGTATTTTATAGAGCCTTTGAGGAAAAAAATCTGTGAATGCTAATTGACTAATATACAAACACTAATTAACCAATTCTCAAAAGAGATATGGATAAAAATGTAGGCTACTTCATGCTAATTCCGCAATAGAAAAGTTCTAGTTAAATAATTCAGTCTATCGAGGTCACATTCTGTGTCAAAGAACTAGCAAGGGTAGATGAAAGAAAAAAGAACAAACTGAGGGATGGCCCCACTGAGCAAAACTACATCTTCTGGTAGATTCCAAGTAAAAGTCTTATTTTTGCATCCCCCTTCCTTCATTCAGATCTATGTAATTCCATCCCTAAAGCTGTCCTTTATGCTCCAACCCACATGGGTACCTCCCTTCTCCAGCAAGCCTTCATCTATATCACATTAGTTTGCTATTTAATTATGAATTGCATCCATTTGCTTTTTTCTCAGACTGGTCTTTAGGAGGACAGAGTGTGGCCACCATGGATTGGGAGCACCTCCGTGCCATATACACGGTAGGAAAAATATTTAACAATTTCCAATATGATTTCACAGACTTTGTATTAACTCATTTTCCCTAAACATGAGAACTAATTATTGTTATCCCACCATACATGTGTGGAAATTGAGGCTTTCTGGGGCTAAAATGCTTCTAGGATCATATAAACAATACACCACAGAGTAGGATTTCATCTCTCAGCAATCTTATCCAAAAAGTGGGAATGTTATTACGACCCCAACTTTGCAGATGAGAAAACCTATGTTCAGAAGGAGAGAGCCCTTGAGCAAGATTACAAATCAAGTTACAGGGGAGGAATGTAGTATATTAAGAGAAGACATGAGCAATGAATATACAAAGGGAGCACTGCAGAAAAACTGGTTCACATGCCAAGTACAGCTGCCTCCTATTTACAGAGACGAGCCTCAGAATAGCTGACCAGGAGCCCGTTTGGACTCTGTGAGCTGCTGCCTGTGGAGTTCAGTTCAGAGGCTTGAGCTAAGGAGCTGTGAACTGGAAGAACAATAATATTGCAGATGTAGCAGGTGGAAATACTTAGGGATCCTTGCCCATTGGTGCCTCTCTCATTTTTCTATAGCTGGGAGTTAAATCTTCTTATCTTATCAGTTAGATCTTATCAGTTAAATAGCAAGCACTATTTTTTGAGAACCCACCAAGTCCTGATTCCAGGTACTCAAATTACTATGAGGTAGGGTTATTTTCCCCATTTTACAGTTGAAGGAAATGAAGTTCACACATTCATTCATTCATTTGATAGATATTTAATCCCCACTGTGTGCCAAGAAGAGTGCTCAGTGCTCTGAGTGGTAAACCAAATGGACAGGACACCTTCTTTCCTCATGGAGCTTATACTACACTATTTCAAGACAGACAAAGAAGTAAACACATAGATTTATGATTTTTATTTAAGAAACATGCTATAAAAGTAACAGATTGCTATTGTAGAGGGAAAGTGGGATCTTGTTTGGAAAACTATGTGTGTCTAGAAAGGGTGATCAGGAAAGGGCAGATTTTTACTTGAAAGCTGAAGCATGAGAAGGACTCTCCCTTTCTAAGAGCTGGTGGCAGAGCCATCTAAGCTCAGAGGATAGTGAGGATAAAAGTTTTGACACAGAAGAGATTTTGGTCTCTTTCAAACTGAAAACAGCCAGGGTGGCTAGGTCAGTTTGAATAAAAGGAGAGTGATGGGAAAAGACAACACTGTAGAACAGGAAAAGGAAGAGAAATGAAGAATTATTCAAGGAACTTGTTCAGTTGGAGAAGACTGAAGTAGAGATATGAGAAGAGGACTGATAGTGTCCCAAATCTAGAAGAGGAGGAGCCAGAATTTGAAGCCAAGTCTCTCTTTTCTCAAACCCGTATACTAGACCACCTCACTCCTACACCTCTAATACTGACTCACAGCTGGACAAAGGTGATTAGCCTGGCTTCATGATTATCCGGTGGTCAGACATCATGGAGTTTAACCTGGAGAAACTGAAGCCCAAAGAGATAAAGCTCCAGAGTCACAAGATTAGTTCAGGTAGTCTTAGGAAGTGGAGGGAAGAGTAAAAGGAGGGCTGGAGAGAAAGGGAGAGAGCAAGAGAGCGAGAGAGAGAGAGAAGAGAAGGGTGAAGGGACAAGAGAGAAGAGAGGATCACTGAATCTGAGAAGTTTGATGTTTGGCCAAGATCTTACAAGTAATTTGAGCATGACTAGACTAGAATCCAGTAGTCCTGGTGCTGGCAGTGAATGTGAGCATGTAACAAACAACAAAATATAGCAGATTTTGAAGATGCACAATGAGTTTTGTAATGATCCTGTTAAAATGTGACTGTGGGCGAGGTGGGAATCTAGAGAATGACTATGTTTGAAATTAAGGTGGGGATAGCTTTAATTATCTGAACTGTGAAACCATTTGCAGGTGATTTGCAAGTGCTTGAAATACAAAGCAAACACATTTCTCCCAATGCAAGTGATATGTTGTTCCATATGGTAGATTTTCATTGTTCTTTATAACATAATAGCTTTTGGATTTAAGAGAAGAGTTTGGTCTTTACAAAGTAATTATTCTAATGTTAATAAATCCATACTGCAAGGGGATGAAGGCGGATAACCCCAGTTTTCATTTTCTTCTCAACTTTTTTGTAGAAAATTATTATTATAAAATGGTTGTTTTATTTGACCAAGCCGTTCAGTTTCTCAATTCTTTCTACCATTTAGTGAGCCATCAATCTCCTTCCCATCCTCTGTCTCTTTTGAGAGAGATTTATACCCTTCTCCAAACTATGAGAAAACCAGACGCGTCTTTAAAAGGAAAAATAATGGACACCTCTAAGGATTGATAGGAGCATTAAAAAATTGTTTAAAGATAGTGCAGAAATGGGTGAAGACACCCAACATTGTGACTGGAACACAAAAGACTCTTTCCTATGTACAAACCTCTTCCCTTATATTCTCATGTATGATTCAGCTCAGCCCCAAATTCTCCTGTGCGTGTTCCGTTACAAACCAGCTTGTTTTATAGTCCAACTATCAAAGAATCTGGAACTCCTTATAATTAATAGTCGAAGTTAAATAACAGATTTGATTGAAAAGGAAGCCAGCTAATTTAGTAAATTACCTTTTTTGTTAAGTTCAAATTAATAATGATTCCAAGTTGGTATTGGATCTGCTTTCCAGGATTGTTTATGCCCAATGCAACCTGAATCTAAAATAGCATTGGTTCAGCATCTATAAGGAAAACAACTCATTTTCAAGATCTGGTGTACTTACAATGTCTCTGATTATTTTGGATATAATCCAATACAGTGGAATTATATTCTAACATGACTCATTTACTCAAGAAAAACCTTTGGCCACCTATTGGTCCATCCTAGGTTCTCAGGGTGCAGAAAGGAATAAGGAAATGTTACTGCCTTTTAGTCACTTGTACTTTTTGTTTTATGAATTTTATTGGGGTGGATAGTGTAGGTAATGTGGTTTCCTATTTTTATGCACACTCAAATAATCTCTGTCAAAAACATCAAGCAGAATTCAGGATTGATATTATCACTTATATCCATATTATAAAGAAATGTAATTAAAATTAGAGCTATGTATCACACCCATATTCATTTTGGTCATTTTATTTCTACCTCTTATCAAGAGAATTCAGCAAATATTTATCAAGTGTTTATAATTTTCAAAAACACTATAAAATGAATAAGAATATATAAATTAATACTTGTTATCAGCCAGGGTCTTAAAATATGGTATTTAATCCTTACAATTCTGAAAGGATCAAGGGAAGCTAAATGGAGAAGGTGGCAATTGAACTAATTCTTGAATGCACAATAGTCTCTGGCTGACAGGAAAGGAGTGGGCATGTGTGCATGCCTGTGTGTGTGTGTGTGTGTGTGTGTGTGTGTGTGTAGGTGATTGGGACCAGGATGGGGAGTCCAGGTATTTGGAAATTTCAAGCCAAAAGATAGATACAAACAAAGGCTTTGATTCAGAAAAGTATTCAGAACATGATGTTTTCAAGATAAGACACATCACTAAGTAATTGGAGCAAAAGGCACATGTAATGCAAGACAAACATCCTAATATGCCTTTGACTATTAAAATTAAAAAAAAAATAGGGAGGCTCTGAATAAAGCATTGCCTTTACAGCCAATCTGGAGTCTGCCACACACTATGTCTGAACAAATGTCTGTTACATAAGCAAATCCAGAACTTGCAATGATTTGAAATTCTTGCCTTAACTAATCAAAACAATATCTCCTCAACTAGGAGCTTAAAACTAGAAATTCCTTTCTTCTATTGCCCTGATGATTGTAGAGCATAACGAATCCTTGACCTTTTGCACCAAGGCCAGACATTCATCTCTGGGCAGAGCTATCAGCCGATTGATTATATGAGAAGATTCAAAGGTCTTGTCATGGCCACTTGTGAAGATTTCAAAGTCAAGAACATTAGTGTTATAGCCAAACTAAAAGAATGAGGGAATTTTAGTAAGACAGAATAAAGTTATTGGCTGGAATCATGCAATTGAGGCCAGGCTGCAGGAATAAACAGATCCCCCAACCCAAGCTCTATCACCACTATTCTACTGGTGCTGGGAATAGCTCTCTCAAAAATGGTATAGAATTGGATGGGATGAGAGTATACACCAGCTTGGCTAGAAAAGAACGTTCTTTTCTTGAGCTCTGAAAGAGAAGTAAAGACCCACAGATAAGAGTGTGGAACAAAAACAAGACAAACTGAAGTGCCTGCAAAAGGGTTTGCTTCAGAGCAGTAAGCTGATGCAACTCCTACTGACCAGAAATGGTGGCACATGCAGGTTTTTGTTTGTTTGTTTTTATTTATTTTTTTGTGAGTGTGAGGACGACTAGCCCCGAGCTAACATCTGTTGCCAATCCTCCTCTTTTTGCTGAGGAAGACTGGCCCTGGGCTAACATCCGTGCCCATCTTCCTTCCTCTACTTTATATGGGACGCTGCCACAGCATGGCTGACAAGAGATGTGTCTGTCTGCGTCCGGGATCCGAACCTGCGAACCCCGCGCTGCTGAAGCAGAGCACGCGAACTTAACTGCTACGCGACCAGGCCGGCCCCAGCACATGCAGGTTTTATGACCCTCACTCTTCTCAGAAACAGTAGAGGAAATACATAAACAGCATGATCCTGTCTGAAGTCTCATTGAGTTCTACTTAAACATCACCAGAATCCACTTATCTGAAGGAGAAAACTTGTACAGGTTATTTTTACTCTAAGATTACCCAATGATAAAGCATCTATGTTGCAGTGAACATCTTAGGAAGAGTTTTATTTTAATCTGAATAAATATTAAAAACATATAATGCAAACATTGAAAGCAGGCTACCTTGAAAAGAAGCAACAAAAAAAGTCAAATCAGAGCAAGAATTCTCTTCTCACGAGATCACCTATCTGGTCATCATTACATATGAATGCAGAGTCGGTATTGAAGAATACATAAAAGCTATCTTATTTTTATGACGAAAACTTTAATTCTCATAAATAAAGGCAGAATTCAATTTGACAGTAATCAATGGTGACACTTATAAAATGTCTAATTTATGCCAGCAACTGTTCAATGTTTGCTCATACACTTTGTTTTATTTATTTTTCACAAAACCCCTGAGAATTAGGTTTTACTATACTAATTTATAGATAAGATCAAACCGAGGTATAGAAAAGTGAATAATTGCTTCAACCTCATAAACAAGTGGTACAAGGTTAAGACCTCAGGGGCCACCCAGTGGCGCAGCGGTTTAGTCCGCGCTTGGCAGCCCGGGGTTCGCAGGTTCGGATCCCGGGCGCCCGCCGACGCACTGCCTGTCAGCCATGCCGTGGCGGCGTCCCATATAAAGTGGAGGAAGATGGGCACGGATGTTAGCCCAGGGCCAGTCTTCCTCAGCAGAAAGGGGAGGATTGGCGACGGATGTTAGCTCAGGGCTGGTCTTCCTCACAAAAAAAATAAAATTAAAATTAGTATTGTGTGCTTCACATATATGTGTGTGTGTGTGTGTGTGAATAAATAATATGAAACCATACTATATATGTAAGAAAGTAAATCAATATTCTTACTTTTCCCACAATCAATGTGACTGTTTTTTATCCAAAATAACAGATATCATTTCTTAAAACAATAATAATACTACTAGTGCCCAAGCTTGTCCTTAGCAAGTCCATTCAGTCATATAGTACCTACTGGCAAAGCTAGACTGCAACACTGGCCATGCCTTTTCAATATATAATTCTTTAATATTGAGTATGACATGGAGTTTGGAGCAACGATGTGACAGGGTGTGGGGATCATTCTCAAAAATCAAATGTTATAAGGGATAAGAGCGGCTTTTTATGATAAGAAATATTCTTCACGTTGGATGAGTGGAGGCATTTCCTCCTTTTGAACATTTAGTGAGCATTTCCTATGTGCAAAATACTGTGATTGGCTCCAGGAACATAGCGATGAATGAGACATGGAATTCACGTGTTATTAAAAAATGATTACAGGTAAAGAGTCAACGACAAGGCAGTGCCATGCACCATGAAGGAAATAAAGAGAGATAAAGGTACCTAATTCAGGTAAGTGTGGTCAAAGAGTACTTCCAAGAGGTGATGATGCTTGAGCAAGACTTAAAAGACAAACTGAAGCATAAGAGGAAACATACCATAGGTTCAGAGGCGGGAGACCAAGGCCTTATGAGGAATGTGGGCAATTTCCTATAGCTGGAGCATGGTCATTCATGGGAAAGTGGTTGTATATAAACTTGAAAGACAACAGAGCCCAGACCACAGAGAGATTAATAAACCCTAAAGAACTCGGGCTCCCTCCTGAATACAATGGCATGCCATCAAAGGATTTTAAATGAAAGAGTTGCATGATCTAATTTATATTATAGAAATTTCACTCTGAGTCCACAGCCAGCTTAGGACCAGAATCTAAAAGCTCTCAGAAGGTCTCATAGCAATTGTATTTTTCTCACAGTGTGACAGTATTCCTATATCTTCCTCTTACAATGTTTAGACTTGAAACATCTTAGAAATAAATAGGCACATAGTCTTTCTGAGTTAGTCCTGGAGCACTGTTCAGAGGAAGTGTGTGGGTGTGTAATGAGGCCAAGTTGCCAACAAAGATTTCCACATTCTGGAGTTAAGTAGCGCGTGGGCAGGCCACAGACATCAAACAGATGTCCTAGAGCTCTAGTGCCCACAGGGCTGAGGGGTAGAGTCTAGATCCCATCCTTTGTAAAGAATGTAAATGTTTGTAACACAACTGCGTGGAGCTCAATCAATCAATCGATGGTGCTTGCTCTGATTTGCCGTCCAGTATACTTAAAATTAACTAGAGAAGAATAACAGAGGCAAGAGAGAAACAGAATGGAAAGACGTTAAGGAACATCTTATTTAAACTGTGGTTTTTTGAAAAGTTAGATAATCCAATAAGGGTATCAAATTTTATCACAGTGTTCCACATTCTCCTTTTATCTAACATATTTTATATTTGTTAAATCATCTGCTTAACAGTTGAGACAACCCAAACTCTGGATGGAGGAAATAAAAGTATATTTAAGTGCACTGCAATTACGACAAAATAGACTTTGTTTTCCTAAAATCTGTGACATAGTCAGCTTTTGGTTAATTACCAGACTTAATTGAAAAACATGCAATACCTTTTAAAACATAACGCAAAACATACATTTGCATTTTAGTGTGTGTATCCATCTTAAGGAGATTTAGTTATCTCTGTGGGATAAACTTGAAGGATAAAGTGGCTTCATCTCCTGCGTTCTTTGCCTTGACTAGTATTAGGAGTACCAAGACAACCAGAGACAGATGCCCGCCTGCATTCAGAGGAGCCCCCCTCACCACAAACTGGCAAAAAGAAGTGTTATTCACACCCTTTTTACAGATGAGAAAACTGCGATTCCAAGAGATTAAATAATTTCCCCCTGGGTCATAGCCAAATAAGTTGGGAAGCAACATTCCTGCATTGTTCTGTCTCCTGCAAAAGCTGAATGTTCTCCATTATCCAGCCCAGCCTGTGCAAATGCTTTAGGAATCTTTCTTCCTGGCTTGACCAAATCCTGGATTTTCTTTTTTTTTTTTTTCTCTTTCTATCTAGGAAATTGCAGAGCTATTGACCTCCTCCCCACACAGACTGACATATTCTCACAGAGCTGCTGCATCTTTTCTGAGTTGTTTATAGTTTGTTTTTCCTTTTCGGCCTAGAGCAAGGGCTAGTGTACTGAAAGATAAATAGGAAAACTTGTCCTAGCATAGCTCTACCTCTGCTTCAAATCTTCTTATCTTTTGGCACGACACGCTAATCACCTTTCAGTCCTTTGATTGATGTTCATGTAGCATCTTGCTTGACTGAAGGCATTATGGTCCAGATACAGAATGTCTTTTAAAAAAAAAGCAATTGAATTCCCAATCTGATTTTCCTTCTGCCAAGTGAAGTCCACCTGTGGACAATGATTTCGTACATTAACCAAACATCAGGGACCTTGGAGGAAAATACATACTATTGTGTTCAAAATTGAGTATTCTCACTTAGAAACTGATCAGCTTCAGCAGTTTGTGACTATAGCTTTAACAGTAAGAGAGAAATTCTGGTAAGGAAAAAGGGCAATTAAAATCAATTTGGAAGCATATCAGTGGAATGGATTATAAAGCAACTAAAGTAAAAAGAAAATTACCTAAGAAGACATTTGTAAAAATTAGCAATTAAAGACTTGGTAGAGGACTTATTAATCATAATATTTAGAAATGAAGAAACAGGTATTCTGATCAAATGTAATTGCAAACAAACAAAGTAAATAACTGTTATTTACTTGAATGTGTACTCTCTATCTAAGTAGTGTTCCACAGAATTTACTAGCAGAAACGTTGATTATTTAATGGAAGAGAACTTGGACCAGGTATTGTGTCATAACAATATTTTGGACCTCACTTGGTACTAACTTGCTGTGTAAATTCAAACCACCACTACCTGTCCCTAGTAAGAGAGTTGACCTAGAGAAGTGGTTCTTAAAGTGTGGCTCCAAAGCATCATCATCATTATCATTTGAGAATTTGTTAAAGAAGCAAATCATTGGGCCCCATCTAACCCACTGAATCAGGAAATTTGGGAGCAAGGCCCAGCAATCTACATTTGAACAAGACCTCTATGTATATTGATGCACACTAAAGCTTGAGAACCACTGAAATATATTATCCATAAAGTGGCCCTAATATCAATATTCTCTAGTTACATAAGTTATTTTCCAAAATAGCTTAACTCATGGTCAACTGGCTTCAGGCACTCTTCTAGTACTGATGTGCTCACAAAAAGTATAACCAAGACAATGACAAGTGAGAAAGTATCAGGAGCTGAATTTTAAGAAATTGGATATATTAGAGGAGGCTATTAAGATTTTATACTTTATACTTAGACTTACACTGATTAGAAGGCATAAAATGAGAGACATAGTCTCGAAAAAAATTCAAAAGTTAAAAAATTTAGAATAAAAATAACATTATCAAAGTAATGAGGACAATCACAGACTTAAGATATTGGGACATTAAAGCTGGGGAAAATCTTAACAATTCATTTATTCCTACTGTTGCATTTTGTTGATAAGAAATAGGAAGCACAGACAAGAGATATAAATTGTCTCAAGAGTCAGCTTGTAAGAAGATAAAAATATGCTGAATCTTCATGTAATAGGTGATTTAAAAATACCTGTTGAACTGCATCAAATGGATTTCTTGAGTGGAGGTCAGACAAATCAGTTTCTATATGTGCATGATTTTGTGCACTTCGCTGAGTAACTTGGATATAGTTTTAAAACATTCATGTAGGAGCCCATTTACAATGTCACTGCCTAGAGACATTTTTGGAACTTCTAGGATTAACTTTCAACTTAAAATTATCTGGAAATGAGTCATGTTCGATCTATTCCATCATATCTTGATTTCTCATTATACCATGAATCAGATAGTTAGTCTCAGATCTCTATACACGGCTGAATCTTATGTAACCTTAGCTACAGCTGGCAGTAGGTTTGGTCTCATGCCTGAAAACAACATAAAACAAAACAACAAAAAACAGAACAAGAACACTGTTTTCCAATCACGAAGAATTTCTATATGTAGCTCCATTTAATTTCTCGTAAAAATGCATTGAAAGAGATGATACAGTTAACCTGTATCATTTTGATATGGTGGTGAAATATAATTTAAAAATGAATTATTTTTGATGTTCATTCATTGAGATGAACAACATAGTTAGATGCTGTATGATTTAATGAGGACAAATAGTCTCTGCTAATGTATGACAATTAAAAGAAATCTTTCAACGTAAATTTTGCACTTTCTATGTGTCTGGTCAAGGTGCCACACCTTGAGGATATAAAGATGAATAAGACAATAGCCATGTCTCAGGGAATTTATAGATATCAGTTCAAGATATCAGAAAAAACATAACCTGATCATTGTGATGAAACTTTTTTTTTAACCTAAGCCTATACAGAATTCATCAGTTCATTTTAGTGACCAAGCCTATGATAATTTAATTCAGAATTTCTAAGGTAATATAAATTTAAAATAGTTGTAGCTATCATTAGACATATAAGCAAACAATCGTTAGGATCCAGGGCCAATTAATGTTTAGATATTTCTGATATTTCAGGTAGATAACTAATTATATTATCATACTATTTCACTGCTTTTTTAGAGCAAACTTATAAGATAAATATTACCTGTATTTTGTAGGTAAGGAATGGAAACCAGGAACTTTTAGGGATTTTTCACAGTTAGACATCATGCCAGTGAGTGATCCAGGATTCACAACCAGGTCAAATCCTGAGTGTCAAGTTTTTTCTACTCAGTTAGAACATTTTACTTTTTAGGGAAAAAGAGAGAGAGAGAGAAACAGAGGAGTGGTGAGGAAAAGGGAGAGAGGGAGAAGGAGAATGTAGATATGAAATCCTTCATATATAGGAGCGCACAAGTTTAGTCAATTTGATAACCCAATAAATACGCATCCACTTAGACTTGACCAAATTTCTGAGGAAGAGGAATTTTTAGCCAATCAAGACAAGTAAAAAATGGAATATTTTTCATTTTCTTCTGTTACTTTTTCAGCTCAAGTCATCTAGGTCTTCTAAAATATATTACATTTTATGTATTATGTTACTTGGTTTTAATTTTAATAATATTTGTTTTAAAAAATCATGCCATAAAGAGAAGGATAGCGATGGGAAGTAGTGTGCACCACTATCCACACAACCAATTTTTAGAATCTGAATAAAGTTGGAATGTTATTAGCATAATTGAGAAAGGATAGAATAATTTATCACTTGCACAGACTATATCTGAGTAACCATAATGATGAATTTTGCAACACCTCTTTGGAGGAGTCTTATTCTTTGTCAGTTCAAAATTATTCTTCCCTTAATGTCCTTTTCCCTATAGAGAATTCCTGGGAGCATACATAGAGAATCATTACTTTATCCATAGACAGAAGGAATAATAGCATTTTCTTCTTTCCAGTAAGAAGAAATCCAATTATTTTTAATTGTAGAAAGATGATATGTTTTTGGAAGATTGGCATCTTTGCCATCCTTGCAATCAATGTTGCACAGCCCATTATTGCTTTGAGATACCTTTGAGCAGCATGTCCCTCTCTGGCTTAAAAATTCATGAAAGCTTCTTAGTATGAGATAGAATTTCTTCACATTTTGGCACTTGCCCACCTTTTGCACTATCATATCCTTGCTCTCCTCCATATTTGCCCTGCATTAATCCTCTACCTATTCTCAACAAAATAAAACAAAAAACTATTTGCTCTCATATCTCTATAAATGTTGTATTGGTCATAGGGACTAGGACACCTTTCACACACACTTTTGACCTTGTGAATTTCTGCTTTGAAACCAAGGTCAATAATTGCAACCTTTGTGAAACCTTCTTCCAGTAGAATGGATGCTTACTACCATGGTATTCTGTATTCATTGTTGTGTTATGGTACCCATCATATTCTTTTCCCCAGCATTTTGTCACTTGTCCAAGCTCCTGAGCTCAGGGGCCATGAAGCAGTCTTCTCTATAGCCCTAGCGTCCCATGCAGAACTGAAAAACACGTCAATGTCACGTGCTCTACAGAATAAGGGATTATATGAAACACAAGAGGAAATTAGGAAAAACAGACTCTGGCAGCTATGAGATTTTTTTTTCAATTATTGAGATGGAAACAATAAAATTGTACTTAACACTCAGAAAGTGCTTGCCATGTGTCTAGTACTGTTCTAAATGCTTTATATACACATCTGAACACATTTAATCCTCACTCCAACTTCATGAGAAAGACACTATTATTATGTCATTTTACAAATCAGAAAACTGACACAGAAACAGAGGCTATGTAACTTTCTTAGGTCACCCAGTTGGAGCATAGAAGCATGACACAAACCAGGTGGTTGAATTCAAACACCATACTGCGCTACCTCTCATAGGCCCTAGGAGAAAGGTCTAGGAGTAATTTAGAAGTATGCATTCACTTAGCTGCACTTGCTGTAGTATGAGCTTTAGTTCAGTAACTAGGAAATAGTGTGTTGGGGATAGATGAAAGGATAAAGGAATATCCTAGATCTATTACCAATTATCATTGACACTAAGGTCTTCTAGTTAGGAATTTTGTGACCTTTTTGGAACTTCCCAGTGCCTCAATTTCCTCATCTCTGAACGAGGAATAAACATAAACCCAATCACATGGGATTCCTTTGAAGATGAAAATAGACTATGCTCATGTAATGCTAAGCACAGAATTTGCCACATAAAAGGAAAGTTAAAAACAAACAACCAAAACACTGACCATCCCCCCTAATGCTGATTTCTGTCAGCACTACCACATTTAACTGGCCAGGAATTCACACAGCAACCATGGTGATAGAGAAAGAGGAGAAATGCAGATGCAGTGTATTGGAAAGAAATGGAAGGTGAGGCATTGTCCTCTTTATTCCTACAGGCATTTTTTATTAATAAAAAGTAGCAACTTGAAAATCAATGTTGTGAGACAGTCCTATGAGTTATTTGTAGACTCTCTTCATTACCTCTCTATGAGACTGTCTTTCAGATATCATATTTGTTCAATACTTCATGTCTTGTGACTCAGAATGTTGTGTGAGCACTTTATTCTGACCATCCATAATACATCTGAATTCTGACCCTGATCCTAATTCCCTCTGTTGCTGCAGAGAGATATTCAGGTACTGAGTTCTTTAATAGCAGTCTTAGGTTCATTCTCTAAGCTTCAGGGTTTTTTTAAACTCTCACCTACCTTATTCAATATTTTCCTCTACAAATGCTTAGCCAAGCAAGAGATTTAAATTATGCACAACCTAGAGACATGAAAATAAAAGGAAGTGAAAGACATTTCCCTCACATGCTCATCCTCTGCTCCTATGAAGTAGGCTTTATGTTGGAGTCATACAGAACCTTTTATGCCTTTTCTCTTTCCCTTCTCCAAATAAGGGCATCTAAACGAGGTTCTCTTAGAGGATTAGCAGAAAGAAATATGTCTGAGGCCACCAAAATTAGGATGTTGGTGGCCTTCCAGCATTCCCTAAAGGATATATTTAATATAAGCCAAATTTACCATACCCTTCTCACAGTTTATGAAAAAATCTGAAGCTTACAGTTTTACAATGTTGCTTTGAAGAAAATACTGATACTGCAAGACAGATTTAGAGAAAAAGGTTTGTTTTTACACAATCATATAATATTCAGTCTCCAAGTTTATGTAACAGTTACTCAACTCCCTTGATATTTCCCTTCCCCACATTCTGGGTCTTCCTTCCCTCTAGCAAAATGAAAATACAACTGAAAACAAATCAAATATTCATCAACCTAAAAAGATCTCCTCACTTGTCCCCAGGGAATAACCACAGGGAAAAATGCAATAATATATTTTTTAGAAACAATCCAATATAGTATTGACTATAAAATTCACCTATTATGTTATCTTTATCTTTCTAGAATCCTGTAATTCATAACTAATGTTTCTAGGTTGATTTTCTTTTAATGAACCTAAATACTAGCCAACTCTCACTTGGATGATTTTATTTAAAAAACACAACTCACAAAATGTAACTTTTACAAATTGGCTGTGATTTTTATTATTTTGTGGGTGACGATTTCAACTTTCAATGCTTTTTTTCTGACCAATTCTGATTATGTCTCAAGATGTCTTCTTCAATGCATTCCCAAATGCAAAATGTCAGAGGCAAATAAGAGTCAAGTTTTGAATTTACTGCTCTAGCAGTGATAGAATGTCACCAAATTTGCATAAAATAATATTATACTCATCAAACATAGTATTCATATCAAGGCTTCCTACAGCTATTTATTCTGTGGTCTTGACTAAATGTCAGGTCAAACGCTCGAAGGACTTATGCTGGATGGCATAAATCCAATTTTTTAGTGTTTATGCAGATTTTGAAATTAAAAAAACATTTAAACTGATAAAATTACCTATATGATTATTTTTCATCAAAGCTAAAATCCAGAATGAGCCAAGATCCCTAAAAATGCTAAAAATAATATAAGCTAATTTAGGCATATTTGCAATAAAAACAAGAATATAGAAGAGATGGGTTCACTGCCTTGGGCCAAGGATATAATTTTTAATAAAAGCTGAGATAAGTCAAATTATCCCATGAATTTTTTATTTCAGGGAAAAAAGTAAGTATCTATTCACACTGTAAATGGCAACATAAATGTAGGCCAGTCAGGATTGAAATCAATAAGACATAGGAACACAGTTACAGAACACATACCTATGCAAAGGTGTTTGTCAGGTGTGACAGTAAAACTGCTCTTGGTAATTATTCAAAAATCCAGAGAACAGGAGAGTCTCCTGAAGACCAGTGATAACGAAAGATAAATTTGTAAGTTTATCACCCACCCAACGAAATTCTATCTTAACCACTAGACCACCAGGCTGGCTAACCAACAAAATTCTATAATGGATCATTATGCATAGAGTCTGTAAAGACTTCAAAAAAGAAATAGTGATTATTAGAAGCCTATATGGATTTATAAGAAATCATACCAACAAAACTTTTTTTAAATTGAATCACTTTACTACGCAATTATTTTAAGAGACAGTAATTTCAGTAAAGATTTCACTGTCTCAATTGAGATAGATCCTTAGCAAGAGAGTGAAAGCTTGTAGAATAAAGGATGCGTAGTCAGATGGATTTCTAGTGTAAGCACCGATGACAATTAATGTGAATTATTGCTTCAGTGGCAAACTAGAGGGCATTGGCAGGCTGTTGAACTCCACCCTGTTCAAAGTCATAGATGCAAATGCAGAAGACATTGAAGACTCACTTGTTAGATTCATTGATGATGCAGGGCTGAGTGGCTAAGCTAATTGTGTTGGATCACAGATTCAAGGCTTAAAAAGGTCTCAGGATGTAGAGTCTAATAAGATGAAATTTAATTATAAAAAAAATCAAGTGCCTACTATGCGCATAGCAGTGGAACACACAAAAGATCCATCTCAGTGTTTGCCAAACTTGTGATTGTGATTATACAAATTATTAGCTAAAAACACTAATTCTTGTGCACCACCCCAGGAACCCTAAATGAGAATAATCTCCATGAGAGGTTAATGGAAAGCTATTATTTCTTAAAAAAAAACATGTCAGGTGATTTTTTTCATTGTAAAGGTTTTGGCAACACTGATCTAGGTGAAATAGCCCTTAACCACAAGAAATGTGCAGAGGAGACATAACACACAAAGTATCTAAAAGTTGTCTGTACAGCAAATGGTTATATGCATGAGAAAGTTAATCCTATTCTTATTTGCCTCTAAATTATACGGCAGAAAATACAGAAAGGATTTTTGAATATTGAGCAGTGATTTTTCTCAGCCATGTTAACAAAGGCAAAATTGCAATGTTTATTTAAATCTTTGTGTTTTTTTTACTCCTATATCTTTTTGAAAGGTAAATGAGAGTAGTTGACGAGTCTGTTTAGGTGGGAAAGTGTGTCCTTTTAATGTCCTTCTCAGTAGTTTTCCTTTCTTACCTATGGCTGTGATTGGAGGATGTACTCAATTTGTTGAACAGAAACCAAAAATAAGGAGAGTCCGGAAGATGAGACACATCAGTCACAGTGTACTACAAATGTGAAGTCTGTGGGGAGCATAAGAAAAACTGGCCAAGGTGGTCAAGGTAGTCAGTGACATCAGAAAGAATGACATGTGAGATTCTCATTCCTGTGTGAAAGACAACACTACCCTAGAGTTTTAAGATGGACACACACTAGCAAATTGGTGAGTGTATAAACTGGTATGGCATTTCCTGGTTCTCCTTTGCTGATTAACTTTTTTATTTCTCTAGTCCTGAGCTGAAGACTTGGTACTTCCTTAGGTACCCTACATCAGATCCCTTGAATCAAGGGGAATATTCGGTTCACAACTTGGCAGTCATGTTTGAGCCTGCTAAGAAAGCTATTAACACAAAATCCCCTCAAGTCAAGACTGTTATTTGGATTTACTAAGCAGCCATTTACCACCAATAGCTTTAATGCAAAATAGCTAGAATATGAAGTAGCACTGGGCATATTATTTTCCTTTTTGTATTGGGAATATTGTTTTTTCGCTGTCCTAAGGGATTCAAAAACCAATGGAAATAATGGATCAAAAAAAAAAAAACCCTCAATCATTACGAGGAACAAATAATAAATTGGAAACTTTCAGGCTAAATTTAAGAAAACCATGGTGTATCACATAGGCACTGTTGCTGGATATTTGAAAAGTTAATATAAAAAAAATGATCTGACAATCTTTGTTGCCATAGTATGTAAGACAATTGAATTATTCTAAATGACACATTTTATTTAGAATGATTCAGCACAATCCTATCACTTGAATATCCAATACTCACTTTAAGAATGCTTTATTTTGGATTATTGCATAGATAGAAGAGTGGCATGGTTTTCTAAATTATTGCTTCTAATCAAATAATAATGGTGATAATAGTAAATATTATTATTAAAGCAAATACATAAATATATTCATAAACAAACATTACCTTGGAAAAGCAGCCTAGAAAACAGGAGAGTTTATATTGCTACGTCTGCTCATTGACAGCCTCAGCTGACACACAGTAGGCACACAGTAAGTTTTCTTCAAAGCTAGGAATAAACTGAGGAATACGTCTTTCTGAAAAGTGTGCAAGCTGCCCACCCCTGAAGGCACGTACTTGAAGACAGCAGCACTGAGATGTCCTCAGCCTCTGAAGCAAATGAGGAAGGTCCAAAAATATCCTGCTCCTTAAACTGGTTGATTTTTTTTTTTAACCTGGTGTGATTTATGCAGAGAATCTGTAAAAAATTCCAGTTCATCAAAAGTCTAATTTACATATATTTAAAGAATATCGTGGAAAATAATTAACTGAATGCATCACAATTCAGAGAGTGAATGTTGAGTGGGGATTTTTACATCCTTAAATGGAAAACTGGGAGGTTAAAAAGTCTATTGGATTGGTAGGGAAAACAAGAAAAAGAAAAGAAAAGAGGGAGGAGGGGAAGGGAGATTGAGAGAGAGGGAGATGGGAAGTTGTTTTCTTTGCAATGCCTCATATCCTAAAGCCATGTGAAATAAAGCGCTCTTTATGCCTTTTTTCCCTATTTTTTATGAGAGAATAATTGTGTTGCTTGCTAGCCATCAACCTGAAATATATTAAAACAGTTACAGATCTGTGTGCATCTAGTAATATATCTCACTGAGTTCTAGCTTACAGACTTACAAGGAGAGGAACATCTGCTTGTGAAAATCAAACTAAATTCCGATCAAGATTGTACGCATCTCACTGACACAAACAGGAAAAGTCTGAAATAAAAATCTGTAGATAAATCCTAAACCTCTTTTTAACTAATCATCTTTAATTTCATGTGTCCTCCAAGTAAACAATATTTACAATCCCAAAATGTCAACTTAAAATTTTATATTGAACCTTGTCATTTTTAATCATAAACTTTTACTAATTTTCAGCAACACCTAAGATTTAGTGGCAATTATCTGAAGATATGAATATTCAAGATTATTACCTGTTATATTAAAACTATTTTAATATGCTTCTTATATTTCCTCACAATGATATGGGATCTGGCCCTTGATGAATAGAATGATTTTATTATACCTGATTCTACTTCAAGGACAATAATAGAATAAGACACATTAACTTCTTTTCACCATTTAGGTCTCAAACAAGTGTAGCATTACTCGATAACTTCTTGAGATTACATCAGGAATTATTAATTGCTGTTTGTACTCATACTTCAAGCTATAGATAACATACTTTGAAGAAAACCTTTCTAAACAATGTCTTTCTGCTATTTTTTAAAGAATGCACACAGAGAGTTATTAGTTTATACTGGCTTGTGTGCCCAAATAAGTAAGTGCAGTTGAAGACCAGCATCAATAAGACGGGGGCTGCCTCGAAGGAGACTGAATTCAAGACCTAGAAGGGAAATCTACACACTTGATCCTAGCCACTGTGTTCCTTAAATAGTGCCATTATTAAATAGTGAATTAAAGAATTAACTGAATTACCTGCCATTTGACTTCTCAAATTTGTTTTTAATTTTAATCAAATTTTTTGATAGAGTAAAATGCAATTAAAACAAATCTTGATTTAACTGAATCTCTCCCACCTGCTCTCAGTTCTTCTGAATTGGGAAAAACCACCTGGAATAATCGTGTCCTTTATTTGCACAGTACCTTCACACTTGCCGTATATATTCAGAGAACTCCATTTCCCAAAAGCATACCCTCAACCACAATCCTTCCAAAGAGTTGTTTCTAGCCAAGAAATATGCCTCCTATACTATTGCCAGTGCTGACCTGAAGTACAAGGAGAGCTATGCTGAAAAGGAATAAGGAAATAAGGCGTGGGCTATTGTAGCCTTGGTCATTGATTAGCTAGATTAGAGTCTTAAAAGGGCACAAGAAATCACACCTAATAACCCTATTTTGATCTAGAACAAAGGCATACATTTATATGTATCTATCATCTATCTATATTTATTTACTTTCTTTTATATTCTCTTCATATGTTTATATTCACAGATATGTAAACATTTCCTCAAGCATGAACATGTGGATATGTTAAACTATTTTTATATATAAGCTATTTGAAATGCAGTATAAATACCCTGGGGAAACATGTCATTTTATTGCTTTATGAAGTTTTTTCTTTATTGAAGTATCCTGATACTTTAACCTGTATAACATATATGTAAAATATGCATTATTGAGTACATGAAAAATGGAGATAGGTTATATCAGGTTATAAAAATCAGGCATAAAGTGAAGAAATTTGTACTTGAAACTAAACAATTGATTTGGAAAGCAGAAAATATCATTAAAGGAAGCTTTCACAAAACCAACACCCCTTTGCCCTATACCAGAAAATTAGCAATGCCCTGTCCATCAACTTGGAAGGCTCAGCCAAGAATATTAAAATTACTTTTTATTACCACTAGGTGGCTCACTTTTTATATCTATGCCTGAGTAGACCTGGCGCTGTGGCCCCAGAGGTTGGAGGCAAGGAGATTCTCACTAGAGAGTGTAGACAGGAGAAAAATGACCCCTTCAAAGCAAACCTAAAGTCTTGAACAAGGAAACACCTGAGCCACTCCCCCATCAGTTCTCATCAGAATTGTCTTTGCAGAGACAGGATACTTCTGAGTTGTTATTAGAGACATTTAGAAAGCCAGATGGAAACCTGTCTAATAACCATTCTGCATCCATGTCCAAACAGTCTCATACACTTTTCAAATGCGTTAATAATGTGAGAAAGATACCAGGGGGTGGGGGGAAGAGTGAGAGAAGGAAAAGAATGCATCACCTTAAAATTAAAACAATAATAACAACAAATCACATTATTTACTTTTGATCAAATTTGGAATTTGAGCAGAAGAAAAGTTAAGGATTGGGTAAATAAAAATAAGCCAGCAATGATGAGAAATTTAACATGGAGAGGAAGTTCACTTTCCTAGGTTTGCAAGATGGCTCTGAGCAATCAATTTCTCCACCAAACTGCATTTTAGCAGAGAGAATATAATAGGGCAGTAGCCACAGACGCTTATAACACCATCCAATGTATTGCTATAAAAAGCTTTACCATCTGGATCCTAATTCTCCTCAATATTGAAACTGTAGAGCATTTTCTTCTCTTCATTCTAATTTACAGAGATCACTCAGTGCAGCCCTGAAGGGTGCATACAATATGCCATTGTTACAGCTAGTGTATAATCCAGGGCAATTTGGGGAAAATCAACTTGTGAGTATAACTACATGGTTTTCTCAGTATTCAGCGCCTGTTTGCATTTCATGAAAGCATATACACTTTTGCTTGTATTTTATTTTCTCTTCTTTTTGCCTTGGTCAGCATAGGTCTGTAGAGTCATCACACATGTGTAGAAATGTCTGTGGCCTGCACCATCAATCTCACCCCATTGATTGCTGTGAATTGAAATGTGTGTGATATAACAGTACCGAACATTAACCTGCTGCTTTGATTTAATCCATATTATTAATTCCTTTTCTGTATTTAAAAATAATCCCCCAAAGCACCGATTCACCAAGTTACCCAGGGAAGGCTATCAGATATAGAGGAGGAAAAAGAGTGTTTCAAAATTAAGAAGGCAGGTGACCAGGAGCCAGCATAGTGACAGAGGAGTTATCACCTCTGGCTCCAAATAAAATGAAATTGATTCCCTCTCAGCAAAGACAGCTCTGAATGGTGATCCATAATGTGCAAGCTACTGGCCTCACAAATCTACATCAGGGAGAAGGTAGAGTGAGGGAGACCAAGAAAGAGAAAGATGGTGCAACTGAATCAGATTACCTTTCACCTTCACAGAGGGCCTGGTTAAGAGCACATCTTTGGATCTCTTATGTTGCTGGCTGAATCGGTCATCATTGGCAAAAGAAAAACAGAAAAAATGTTTTCTCTCCCTCCGAGATTCCATTCCAAGTACACACCACCCACCTGATATTAAAAAAAAAAAAGAATTATGTGCTTTCTATCTTCCTTGCTGCTTCTGATATCCTGATTTTACTAGGAGCGGTATCAACATCTTGGGCTGAGCCATCAGCTGCCACAGCACCATGGAGAAAGTCATACAAGCAGGTTTATTCCAAGTTTTAATATGAATCAAAGTGTGAAGTAGCAAAAAGTAAGGTTGCGCTTTCTGGGTGTATGTGTTACTGTGTAGCAGACTATAGAACCTATTTTGACAAACTACTATAAGAGCAGCCAAAGTAGAAACCATAGATATTATGAGAGCTGAAAGCAATGACAGAAAATATATGTTAAATATTTGTCATGGACTGAAAGTCTCTATCTAATACTGCAGAGGAGTTGGTTGCATTAAACATTAATGACAAGTGAAGAAGGCAACTCTTCTCTCTTTCCTCTGCCTTCCAAAGAGCCACCAGACAGATAGCCCCATGCACGGTCTTTTTGCTCAAAGCGTCCCTAGAGATATCTGCCTGGCTGGCTGAGCTTGAAAACTCCTGACCCCAGGTGATGTCTTGACTTTCAAGCATAAACCTAGATCTGTCTAAAGTCGTGTGCCATGCTCCCACAGCACAACTGATGTCATCCACATTAAGACAGATATGCCATCAAGACACGCTGTGGCTTAGAGGCACTTCCCCACAGGGTAATGAAAAAAGACACTAACTTTTACAAGTGCAGCGCACATAGAAAGTGCTGCCTGTAAAAACAGTCACAAAAACCTGCGTCCTCTGATTAACTCACTGCTTACCACAAATTCCTTTAAAACCTCACTTTTAAATTCAGTAATGACTCAGAGGTGCCTTGAGCCTGACTTGCATGGAGGATGCATGTCTTCTAAAAAACATTTTCCTTAAGATCATTTCCACTCAATTGGCTAAACTATGACCACCATTCTATCGTGGAATTTTTTGCGAGAATATGTGAGTGAAATTAATCAAAATGAATATTAAGGGGTGAGGATGTTAAAAACTTGTTGAAATTTTTCTCTGTTAATTTTTCTTTACTTGGAATTTTAGCTAAGAAAATATGTATATTCAAGAAATGTTGGGGGCAATAACATACGCAGATTAACATTATTAGAGCAAGGAGACTCAAATCAACAAACCATAGTTTTGTTTGGAGTTTTACAAAGACAGATTTGTTATCAAAGAACCCCCTAAATGCAATCCTAGAAACTAGTTCATTTAAACAGAAAAAAAAATCCCTTCCAGTTAATTCTTTACCATGTCAAATAATCAGTGTACCTACCTTACCACAGAGTTATCTCAACCAGAAACTTCCCCTATTCAAATCCACATTATCCAGATTTATATACGAGCTCAAGAAGATGAAAAGACGTTTGTTTCCTGGCTTTCTCTGACAAATACAGCAATTTGCATGAATATTAAACTTCTGTGATTCAGCAACTTTCACTCTTGTGTATATCACTGAATGTGAAATGCTGAGGAAGAGTTTGAATCACTTGGCTTTTATTTTAGAAGACCGAGGTATGTTTTTTCATAGTCAAAGAAAAGAATACTTAAAGTTCTTTAAATTACACACGCAGAGTTGCATAACAATTGTCAACTAACTCAAAAGGTTAAGCTCACGCATGCCAAATGTGGAGTTCCCTGTGCATCATAAACTGAAGCTGAGTTTCATATTGGCAGAACATTAGTGAGGGTGGGGAGAGAGAAGTAGAGTTACCATCTGCATCAAAACTTTAATCAGAAAAATCATTGCTGAACTATCAAACCCTTAGCGTTCTGCTTCCTATAGTGAAAAAGATTGCCCGTTAAAGTAAATGCTATGATATAGAAGGTTTTCCGATACCTAAAACAAGAAATTGCAAGCGCCTACCTGAAAGTGGATGGTGGATAGCCGGCACGCTATGAGAGAGCGACGAGGAAGCAGTCCTACCTTCCTCACGGAGCAACCTCCTCCCCAGGCTGACTGGCTTTTGGAAGAGGATGTCCTCTTGCCAGCGCTCGGGAAGCGGCGGGGAAGAAGTGGCTGTCTGCCACTAGCTGTGACAGCAGCGTGTTACCGGGTCCCTCCAAAACTGGGCTCCTGCGCTCCTCCAACAAATCAGGCAGTGGCCACTGGGACCTCAGCTGAAGAAGCTAGGGCTGCAGTTGCTAATGCCGCCTCACTTGAGGGGAAAGCAGTGGTGTGTGTGTGTGTGTGTGTGTGCGCGCGCGCGCGCGTGTGTGTGCACTAACTGCCGGCTCCAGGCCAAGCCGATGTGTTCTGCATACTCAAAATGCTCATGCGGGAGGCGGCTCCTCCACACAGACCCCTGCCTCCCTGCTGAGGAATCAGTCCACTGACCTTGCTGCCGGGGATTCTGGCTGAACAGTTCACTCATCAATAGATTTAACAATCAATCAAAGAAAGGAGATGGAACCAGTGTAAGGTAGAGACAAGTGCTTCCTTCGTAAGCACTGATTAAAAAAAGAAAGATATATCTACTCAACACTTTATATCTAGAATTGATTTTTTCCCCTTTAAGTCCTCACGTCTTCAGCATGAAGTCTAACTGATGAGTCCCTAAATTAAAACTTTTCAGGTTGTTTCCCTCGGCGGGATAGGATCTTACCTAGTAGCCAATTCCAAATACTTATTCCAGAGATCTGTCAGATGCAGACTTGGATTCGTAACAATCAAATTATGATGGTTTAAACTAATAAATGACTTTCAAAATCTGGGATTCCATGTCACAGAGGAAACATTCGGGACTAGAGGCAGAATCTGAGTTCAAATCCAACCCAGGTTTACTTTAAACATTAATCAGATGCCAAGTATGAGGAAAGCCCTGAGCTACGAGTGAGTCATTTAAAGCGCAGGTGAAAATGCTTTGTAAAGTGTAAAGGGAAGATTTTAAAAATAAAAATGCCGCAAAGAACATGCAAGGCTCTAGAAGTCAGAAAGGAGACTTTTCAGGGTGTGTACCCTAAATGATGTTGGAAAGGTTCATTGCCAAACTCTGCACTACTCCCTTGATTTCAGATTCTAGAACAAACCTATCTGAAAAACCAGAAGACAACTTGCCGTTGAACATATACTGCTTATGTTCTTTCTCTGCAGAAAGGCTGGAAAACTAAGGCCGAAATTATCTTCCCTCAAATTAGGGTCTGCCCTAATTAGCAATAGTAGACCAAATTAGCAATATTAGACCAAACTCAGATCAAAATATGCCATACAGTGGAAAAGAGCAGAAATGGGAATCAAGATACTTGGCATCAGTCTGAGATCTGTCACAGAGTCCCTTGATCCCCGAGCTTTGGTCTATCGTGACGATGACGGTAATGACCGCCACTACCACCACCACAACACCACAGACAATGAAAGCTAGCATTAAGTGACTGCTTACTACTTACCAGGCACTTTCTAGGCATCTTGTATTTATGAATATTTTTAATCCTCACAACAACATCATGAGGTAGATAATAGCATTATCCCCATTTTCCAGATTAGGACAGGAAGACACTGAAAAAGGAAAGTCAGTGGCTAACAATCTTTTCAGGGTTCATTTTTATTAATTTATGCAACTATGGAGAGTAATTTTTAAAAACCTTTTATTTGGGAGTAATTTCAATCATACAGAAAAGATGCAAGAATAAGAATAATGTAAAACGCCTATAAGCCCTTTGTTTAGATTTATTTATTATTAACATTTAGTCTATCTGCTTTATCATTTGATCTATAGACAGATTTGAGCCATTTGAGGGTAATATACATATGTCACACCCCTTTACTGGTTATTTCATTGTACATTTTATAAGAGTGGTGATATTTCTCTATATAATCAAGCACTTTTATCAACTCCAGTAAATCTAACACTAATATAAGCTTAATCTAATTTATTGTCCATTGTCCAATCTGTCACTTGAACCAACGGTCCTTTATAGCATTTTTTGCTCTAGGAGAACATCCAGTCTATGATCAGTTATTGCATTTAGTTGTCCTGTCTTTTTGGCCTCTAATCTGGAAATTCCATAGCTCTTCTTTTGCTTTTATGACATTTTTGAAGAATTCATTTCTTTTTATTCTTAATAAAATGTTTTCAATTTTGCATTTGTCTTCTGTTTCTTAACAATTAGATTCAGGTTATGCATTCTCGGTTGGAATATTGTATAATTGATGTGTTCTTCTCAGTATCATATCTGAGGGCAGGCGAGGTCCATCTACCCCTCACTGGTTCTGCAAATTGTGATCACCCAAACATGTTTTTTTTTTTCTATTTCTACGCTCTCTACTGTTTTCCCTCTTGTAACGATCAAGCAAACTGTGAAAATACACTTTAAGGCCATGCACATATCTTGCATCCATCAAAACTTCCCTTTATATTAACATCCATTGATAATATAATGGTTGCAAAATAATGATGTTCTGACTCCAATACTCTCCATATATGTAGCACATTAGGTCTTCTATTAGTAAGAGCCCTCCTTCTCCACCATTTCTCTCTCTCTCTCTGTTTTTTACTCCTTTATCAGAAAAAAATCATGGATTCCTATTTTTTCCAATGATCTATAATTCATTACTGTACTCAATTCTTTTAATGCTCCCAGATTTGTCGGTAGGATCCCTTTCTAGCTGGTTCCCATGTCTTTACAATATGCCACATCATTTTTTAGCACATTTTAATTTTTAAGATTTTTTAATTTTAACTTTCGGGAAAAATAAGACAGCCCAAGATCATCTTTTTCTAGCCCTGGAATTAGCCATTCCTTTATGGGGTCTTGATGTCTGTTGGCCTTTGGTGTTTGTGGTTTTTGAGTGAGGAATGGTATTGGAGGCAACAATCCGGCCACTAAGTGTGTTCATTTCTATGGGGGGTGGATAGACATTCTTTGCTTCAGGAAATACATGCACATACATACACATGTACATGTACATGTACATATACACATAAACAGGGAACATAATTTACATGTCATGTGCACAAATACATGCATGAACATACATGTTGCAATATTTAAAAGGAAAAAAGACAAGAGTTTACACCGATACCTCCAGTTCCACTCCATCCCCAGAGCATTCTTTTATGTCTTCCCCCATTCTATATATGTATTTACCTTTGGCCTTAATGATAACCTTTGTTCCCAATAACAACAGCACACTTTCAATTTGTTTCATTCACTATTACCACAAAAAAACCAAACCAGCTGGACTTCTGCATCCAAGAAGATGAGGTAGACACACTTTTCCCAATTCATCTCACTAAGTATAACTAAAAACTCTGGGCATTATATATAAAACAAACATATGAAGATTCTGAAAGGTAGAGAGAAGGAAGACTGGCTAGAGACCTTGGGATCTGAGCAACATGGTAGTGAGGTTCCTAGATTTTCTTTTGCCTCATATATCCCAGGATAGATATATAGATCACCGTTATACAATATAGACTCCAGAAACACATTGCACATTAATAAAACTATGACTTCTGATAGAGGTAGGACTGGGAAGCAGTGGAGAAAGGATGGTCTTTTCAACTGATAGAAGACAATTGGATATATAAGGAAAAAAATTAAATTGAACCCCTATGTCACATCATAAACAATAATAGGTGAATTCACCCAATGCCTAAATGGGAAAAGTAAAAGTAAAGCTTTTAGAATATAATAAGAATATCTTCACAACCTTGGAAATGTGAAGAATTTCTTAAACAAGACAGCAGAAAACAACAACTCTACAGAGTAGAAGAAAAAAGAAAGGAAAAACTAGACCAATGCACAAACTGTTCTCATAGTTGTCCCAGTTTGCAACTTTTTGTCATCAGTAAGCAACATTTAGAAACTTTTATAACAGTTTCAATTTTATCTTTATTGACTTATTTTTAAATATTGGTTTGCATTTGGAATATCTTTGCCTGTATTTTCTTTTACATGTACAATTACATTGGCAGACTGCTGCTTTGTGAGACACTTAGGACTTTGCATCCTTGATCTTGCTTTGTGCCCTATGCATCCACAAGTAATTTTGACAAAAGTGCAAAAGAAATTCAATGGAGGAAAGATAGGCTTTTCAAAAAACAGTGCTGGAACAATTGGACGTACATGGGGGGAAATGAACTTCGACCTACATCTCAAAACTTACATAAAAATCAACTCAAAATGGAACACAGATTTAAATATGAAATATAAAACTATAAACTTTTAGGAAAAAATAGAAGAAAATCTTCAGGATCTAGGGCTAGGCAGAGTTCTTAGAATTGACAGCAAAAGTGTAACTCATAAAAGGAAAATTGGCAAATAGGAATTGAACATTTGATTAAAACTTTTGTTATGTAAAAGACCCTATTAAGAGGATGAAAGGGTAAGCTACACAGTAGGAGAAAATATTGGCAAAACACATATCTGGCAAAGGTCTAGTATCTAGAATATATAAAGAACTCTCAGACCTCAATAATAAACAGACAATACAATTAGAACAAGAGAAAAGGATATGAACAGATGTTTCATCCGAGATGATACACAGATGGCAAAAAAGCACATGAAATGATGTTCAATATCATTAGCCACTAGAGAAATGCAAATTAAAATCACAATGAGCTATCACTACCACTTAACAGAATGGCTAAAGTAAAAAAATAATACCACCACCAAATGTTGGTTAGAATTCACAGAAACTGGGTCAGTCAAACATTACTAGTAGGGATATAAAATTTTGCAGCCACTTTGGAAAACCGTTTGACATTTTCTTAAAAAATGAAACATTCAGCTACCATATGACATAGTAATTGAACTCCTGGATATTTATCCCAAAGAAATGAAGACTTACGTACACACAAAACCTGTGTATGAGTGTCTACAACAGCTTCATTTATAATGGTCGGAAGTTGTAAACAACTCAGACGTGCTTTAACAGGAGAAGAGGTAAACAATTAGTGATCTATCTTACAGTGTATTACTCAGCAAAAAATAAATGAACTATTGATTCATGCAGTGATTTAGATGAATACCCAGAGAATTATGATTCATTTGGAGCTTATACTTGTGTATGGTGTGAGGAATGTATCTAATTGTATGTTTTACCAAATGGCTATCCAGTTATCCTAACAACAATTATTAAAATTATATTCTTTACTCAGTAATTGAGATGTCAGATTTGTCATATACTACATTTCTAAATGTAGTTTAATCTATTTCTGGACTTGCTGTTCTATTCCAATAGTCTATCTGTCTGTCGGTCTAATCAAGCATCAATACTACACTGTTTTAATTACAAAGGCATTGTAATATGTTTTAACATCTTACATTTTCCTTTTTTACCTGAGTTGTTTAGTAGAAGGCTTTTAACTTTCAGGTGGTTCATTTTTAACATTTTCACATCTGTGATAATTTATAATTCGTTTATAATAAATAATACTTAAAATGTAAAATTTGAAAAATTTTGACATCACCATTGGAAACCATCACCACAATCTAGAAAATAAGTACATCACTCGCCCCTTCCTGCAAATTTGTTTGTGCCCCTTGATAATCCCTGCATCCTGCTCCCTGCTATCCATGGCTCCTTCCATCACCAAGGAAACATCAGTCTGCTTTCTTTCACTATAGATGAATTTGGATTTTCCAGAATTTTATATACTCATTTTTCTAACTTCTTTCACTGACAAAAATAATCTTGAGACATAAGCACATCGTTTAATGTGTCAACAGTCCATTTATTTTTATTGTTGAGTAGCATTCTGTTGTACGAATATACCATAAATTATTTTTCTATTCACCTGTTGGTGGACATTTGGGTTGTTTCAGTTCTCTCTCACCCATTCTATTTATCATACTGGAGAGTAAAGAAAACAAGAAAAGTAATTAAAAGTATAAATATGAGAAAGGATGTGTTACAACAATCCCTAATCTCAGACATAACTTTTTATGTAGAAAGTCCTAAGAAATTAAAAAAGAAATTCCTAAAATTAATAAGCAAATTTATGAAGTTTCACTTTAAAAGATCACTTGTATTTCTGTATACCAGAAACAACAAACAGTTGGAAAATATTTTTCAATTCCATTTAAGATAGCTTCAAAATGTACAAAATACAGTGAAATAAACTTAACAAATGATGGGCAAAATCTTTACACTGAAAAACACAAAATATCGTCTAGTTAAATTAAACCTAAGTAAAAGGAGAGATATAATGTGTTCATGGATTGGAAAGCTAAATATTGTTAATATGAAAGTTTTAACCTAATCAATCTATAGATATGATATAATCTGAAAAATAATCACTGATGGATTTTCATTAGGAGTTGATAAGCTAAATCTAAAAAGAATAGGGACATGCAAATGACTTAAAATGGACAAAACTATGAAAAAGAATGAGAAAGTTGTAGAATACACACTATTTGACTTCAGCCCTTGCCATAAAACTACAGTAATCAAGATAGTTTTATATTTTCATAACAATTAGAAAATAGATGAAAATAGAACCAAATAAAGAATCCATGGATAGATCCACATTTATGATTTCTGCAAAGACACCAACCTATTCAGATTGAAAGTAAAGTATTTTCAATAATTGATGCTAAAACAACAGGTTATCAGTATTAAAAAAAAGAATTTTCATGAATTTCTCACATATAAGTGAAGTTAATTCAAGATGTATCAATCAGTTACCTAAATGGAAAAGCCAGAATTATAAAATTTTAGTAGAAAACCTAGGAGAATATCTCTATGACCTGGAGATAGGCAAAAATGTCTTAGGTAGACCACAGAAAGCAACAACAAAAAGAAAGCAGATGATATTTTGGTAGCTTTAGGCACAGACATTTTTCTTAAGATATATTCGTAGAAGTGGAATATGGTTCTGGACATGGTGTATATTTTAAAGAAGTCTGCTATTTCAGTACTTTGGACATTTTCCCCATAAATACCCAGGATTTCGGGGACTTGGAAATTTCCCTGGCCTCATGCCTGTGACACGAGGGATTTGGACAAGCCAAATAATGAAGCTTATCCTCAGCCAGAGAGATAGCAGGCATGGCAAAAGTGAATGGAGGAAGTGATGACAAACACTAAATTTACAATCAAAATACACTGATCAATTTGTGTGGAATAATGAAGTGGCACAGTATGAAAATGAGGTGTTTGTAGCATAAGAGACAACAAGAGCTCAACTAGTGAAATTCAAAGGAATGTTTGGGAAGAGAAATACTTTAACAAAGAACAAAAAGAAAAAGAAAAAGGGGAATTGCTATTGGCTGCTGGCATGAAAAGGAAGAGAAGAATATTAACTCAATGAGGACACAGTGTGGGATGCTCTTTGTTTTATTTACTGATGTACCTACAGTAACTAGCTACAGTTTAGCACAGGGTAGGCACTGAAGAAACATTTGCTGAATGAAAAAGAAAATGAATGAATGAAAATAAACAGACCTTGAGTACCTACTATGGTGAAGCCCTACTATGTATTTTTTCTAATTAGGAAGTAATCATGCAAGTTGTTAAAGAGAAAATTTTTGCTTCAAATCTGATATTATTATCATCTCTGTGACCTTGGTTAAGATAATTTCTCTGAGCTTCTGTTTGTCATCTGGAAATATAAAGACAATAATAACTATATGGTGGTATTATTTTAATGGTTTAACGGATTATTTGATATAAAGTATATAGCCCTTCGGTTATATAGAATAAGTGCTAAATAAAGTTGGTAGCTATTAATATTATTAAAATATTCTACTTCACTTAATCATTTGGTATTTCCTAAATGTGTACTATATGTCAAACACTATGATAGAAACACAAGGAATGAAAACAATAAGGCTCTGCTTTTATGGATTTAACTCTAGGTTGATAAACTTAGACTCTCCAAGTCAAGGAATGTTTCTCATTACAACTTCTAGGACATGAGTGTATTCTTTAGATTGTGTAGTGTCTGTTACATTTTAGCTACCCGGTAAACACTTGCTCCTGAAATATCCACCTGTATATTTATCTCCTAAGGTGTGAATGCCTCAAGGTCAATAGTTGTGTCTGATTCAGCCTTGTTCTTCTCAATGCCCAGCACAATGCCTGACACATGTAAGAGCTCCATGTTTGTGAAGGGAGTTGAAATCTCACATACACAGAAGTATGGGCTGGATACTTGACTTGCAGATGAGCTGAGTAAAGATCAGAAGATGAAGTTGCCATGGGTGTCCAAGCCAAGAAGAGGGCAGATGTTTGAAAGAGATATAGTAACAGAAGAGTTAAATATGTGACACCAGACTAAATAGGTTTGAACCAAACTCTACCAGTAACAAACTTTGTGGCCTGGGCAAGACCACACGTAGGCAGGACTCTCTAGGTCTCAGGCTTCTCACCTACAAAATAGAGATAATAACTGTATCTATCTCATAGAATTTCTGTAAAGATTAAATTTATTAGTATAAATAAAATGTGTATAAGAATGCCTCATACATAGTACATATATTATTAGCATCATCATTGTCTTAAAAATAATAAGTTCTCCCCACTCAGAAGTTATTGCTACAGTAAACAGGATCCTAAGCCAGCATTAGATTGCTGCCTAATTTTCCCATACACTCCATGCCTATAAATAAAAGATACAACCAAAGAAGTAATATTTGGAGGAAATGTGCAATCAAATAAAGCAGGCAGAATGCTACTAGGCAGAGAGGAAGAAAATAGACAAAATTCAACCAGAAAATTAAACAAAAGGGAGTTTTCAAAGTGGAAAGTGGGAAGTAAAACCTGGAAAGATTAATTCCAGGCTATCAAAGGTGGTGTCTATTTTTCAGCATTATATTTTCATAGTACACATTCAGAGAATATTGAATTAATAAATTAATTCCCTGGACAATAAAAGGGGCTTCAGTAGAGGTATAGGAACTTAGAATGGAGTCAGGCACAAACAGGTAGGGAACATAGAAGTGTTAATCTGGGGCTTACAAAAGTTGATCTACTCAGAAAGAAAATATTTGACTCCATAAATCTAAAACTCTAGATTTTTATTCCCACATTTGGCCCCAGGAGATATGCCCTTTTTCTTACTCTGCCTTGCATTTGGACGTTGTATCACCTAGTAAACAGATCTAGCCTAGCTTGAGTCACCTGATCCCATCAACCTCTCTGGTTGCTACCAGGGAATTCTATATCTTCACCACTCAGGACTCAAGCACAATAGGGCCACTCAGCCTGCATCCAGCTGGATCAACCCAGATCCTTCCAGAGAGAAAGAGAGATTCAGAATCTTACTAAGTAACAAAGCCAGGTTCCAAATGCTGCTCTTCTAACACCATATCAGTGCCGTTTTTAAAGAAAATGCACCACACACACAGAGACACACATGCACACACACACACACACATGTATATGTACATTGTATATGTATACACATAAATGGGTACATTTAGAAAACACTGCAAAAAGCATAAAAGTCATAAGCCACCAAAGAAAATCACTATAATTTTTAAACATTGTTTTCTGCCACTTCTCTCTCTCTCCCCATCTCTCTCACATACACACACATACAATTTCTTCCCACAAAATTGGAATTTTGCAGTTCATGCAGCTTTGTGGCTGGCACTCTCACATGATTTATTATGAATGTCTTTCCAGAGCATTAAATATTAATGCACAGCATTTTTATTAGTAGTATTGTATTCCATTATATGGATGTGCCACAGTTTATTTAACCAATTTTCTACTTTTATGTAATACAGTCATTACCAATTTATTCCTTAATATAAGTAACTGTGCAGTGAAAATCCTTACATGTAAATCACTGTCCTCATCCTATTATTTCCTTAAGATGTACTGCTGAAACTGAAATTGCTAGGTCAGAGAACATAAACATGTTTAGACTCCCATCCATGCTGCTAAATTGTTTTCCACAGAGATTGTAATCAATTTATATTTTCAGGAGCAACGTTTGCTACCACTTCTGATTCTCTTTGCACTATAACACAGCTGCCTCTGGGAGGCCTGAAGAAGACAGCAAAGAGATTAGGCACTGGGAAAAACTTCTGTCTCTTTCTATAGTAACTGTGGAATATAAATAAAAAATAGCAATTGCCAACAGAGATATTAGCATGTTTTATTCAGCATAAAATATTTTTTTATTTCCTTTTGGAAAGGCAGTAGGCATAAGACTTACAGGAAATATTAAAGGAATAACAGAATCCTTGCATGAAAAATGAGATTTTGAATCTTGAAACAAACTTTCTTTTTTTACCTCACAGATATGTTAGTGAGAATACTTGCATGGTAATATATGGATAATGATCATTTTCCCTTATTTTCAAACTCTTCTACTGACCTTTTAAAATAAATATTTAAGCTCAGACACTATCCTAATCTAGAAAAGATGTAGACATGTATAAATTACAGTTCTGTTACTGACATGCCAATTACACAATGTCTTCTCTATCTTGCAGTGACTTCTTTAGTGATATGTGTAGCTGACATTGTTAATTCTACCCTACAGTTATTTTTCCCATCGTCCTTTCTAGCACAACTCAGATTTTGACCAAGTGAGTACCCATTCCTCCACATGACAAGGTCAAACCAGTAATGATGTCCTCATTCCCCTTTTCAATGATTGGTTTCGAGCTTGGCATGAGATACAATTCCTGGCAATGAGCTGTAAGGAAAAGTGTGTTGGGATGTTTCCAGGAAAGAATTTATCACTCTGCAAAGGGATTGTATTTTTTTTTCAGGTAAAGAAAAAAGGAAAGACATTTTAGAGGGAAAAAACGTTATGATAAGCATGTGTATGGATTGTGCATTTGGAGTAGTAAATCGGTAGATGAATTTGTTGAAGGAAGAGACAATCTATAAAGATCTTGTCTGTAATACCAAGTTTGAATTTTCATTCTCTCAAATATATTTATTAAGCATCTATCATGTGTCAAGCTTTTTTCTAGTGGGGGGTGAAGATAAAACTATAAGCAAACAATACAATTTTATATAGTATTAAGTGCTATGAAGACACAATGGCAGGATAATATGAGAAAGATTGACAAGAGGATGGTAGTTGTCACATATTTAGATTGAATGGCCAAAGTGAGCATCTTTAAAGATATTTGGATAGAGATTTCACCAGTTAAAAAAAAGTTGGCCATGAGAAGTTATGAAGGATGGAAATTCAAGGAAAAAAAAATTGCAAGCTCAAAGGCTCAAAGAGTTTTGTTACTTCAAACAAAGAGTAACTCTTACATGCAGATGCCACAACATTTAGGGCATTAGAGTTTGTGATGAAAAGTTAATATTAATTCTAAGTGAAGTATGAAATAAATAGAATTTTAAACAGGGTAGTGATATAGTCTAGTTATTTTCTTTTTAAAATACTCCTCTGTTTGTTGAGTGGAGATTAAATTGTAGAATGGAATAGAAAGCTGGGAGACCAAGGTGGAATCATAGTAACATTGTCCAGATTAGAGGTATCATGGGCAAGGGTGCATAGGGGATAGGTAGTAAAACTGAAGTTACATTATGAAGGATGGTTGACAAGACTTGCTCATGTTGTTAGTACAGGGTGAAGTAAAAGGAAGAACGACTCAGGTTTTTTGTCTGAGAGACTGTGTGGGCTGTGGTACCATATATGGAGACATAAGAAGATTGGGGAAAGAACTGTTGGAGATACATAGTAAACCAATAATTCTTTGTTGGACACAGTATATTTGAGGTACATTCTTTCAATTTCTGGTGGCTGCCAGCATTCCTTGGCTTATAGCTGAATCACTCTAGTCTCTGCCTCCGCGGTCATGTTGCCTTCTCCTTTTCTGTGTGTGTGTGTCAACTCTCCATCTGTCTCTCATACGAATATATTTATGACCCACTTGGATAACCCAGGACAATCTACTCATTGCAATATCTTCAACCTAATCACATCTGCAAAGACCCTTTCTTTGCCATGCAAGGTAATATGTATTCACGAGTCCCAAAGATTAGGATGTGGATATCTTTTAGGGGGCTATATATAGCCTACCACAAACAGAAATTGAAAAATTAGAGAGACACTGAGAATAATAAACGTTTAAAAGTTTTTTTTGTGTGTGAAATGTAACAGAAAAATGGGAGCAGTAGCTGAGAGGCAGGTAGATGCATGTAGGTTATTTATCTGTTGGTTTGTGTGTTTACTTTTTAAGATGGCAGATGCTAGAACATGTTTGTATGCTGGAAAGAACCAATTGAGAAAGAGAAATGGTGATGTAGGAGAGAATACTTTAGCTCATAGGTGATGAGTCTGTTTTGAAGTTTCAAGCAGGGAGCATGAAATGGACATGTTAGTGTCCTTTGGGAGCAGTGATGATAGATCAAATGGGATAAGAAATTGGCATGTAGAGGCTACTGTAATTGACTAAGTTAGAGCTGAGTTAGAGCTTTTCTATAGGATAGAAAAGAAGTATAGTGAGTGACATAAATATAATATAATGGCATACAGACATTTGAAGCAACTAGGCTTGGAAATATTGAATGTCTATTTTAAATATAATCACCCTATTCATAATATTCTATTCTAACTTCTTAAACACTGGTTTCAGGCTGTTTCAGTGTTTGAAAATATCTACTGACTCCTTGCAATCTATCCAATTATCCTTGCTCAATTCAAAGTCTTGTCCAATTCAGTTATTCTCTTTCTAGACTTTCCCATGTCTCACTGTTCCCCAGTGCTGTCCATCACTTCCATCTCCACTGATCTTCTCTCTATCCATTGAAATGTTTTAGCACCTTCGTAGAAAATCAATTGACCATAAATGTAAGTGTTTATTCCTTGAACCTCTATTATATTCTTTAATCACCTATTATGTCAATATCATGCTGACCTGATTATAGTAGCTTTGTAGTTAAGTTTTGAAATTGGGAACCGTGAGTCCTCCCAATGTATTTTTCTTTTTCCAGATCACTTGCCTACTCTGAGTCCCTTACATTTCCATATGATTTTTAGTACCAACTTGTCAATTTTTGCACACATGTAAAAGAGCTGATATTTAATAGAAATTGTGTTGAATCCATAAATCAGTTTAGGGAGTATTGAAATCTTAACAACATTAGGTCTTCCGATCCTTGAACATGAGATTTCTTTCCATTTATTTAAACTGTCTATAATTTCTTTCATTGTCATTTGCATGGAGCGTCTTTTTCCATCCCTTCACTTCCAGTGTGTCTGTCTTTAGGTCGGAAGTGTGTCTGATGTATGCAGCATATATATGGGTCTTGTTTTTTTATCCTGTCAGCCACCCTATGCCTTTTAATTGGAGCATTTAGTTCATTGACATTTAAGGTAGTTATTGATAAGAACCTACTTATTGCCATTTTGTTACTTTTTTTCTGGGTGTTTTAGTAGTTCCTCTCTGTTCCTTTCTTCTTTTCTTGCTCTCTTCCCTTGTGATTTGATGGCTATCTTGAGTATTATGTTTGGGGTCCTTTTCCTATTTTTTTGTGTATTTATTATAGGTTTCTGGTTTGTGATTATCATGAGGTTTATATATATTAACTTATGTATATAACAATCTATATTAAATTGATGGTCTAAGTTTGACCACTTGCTAAAAGCTCTACTCTTTTACTCCCCTCCTTCCACATTTTGTGTTTTTGATATCATATCTAACCTCTTTTTTGTGCCTGTGTACCCATTACCTTCTTATCATGGAAATAGATAATTTTAGTACTTTCATCTTTTGACCTTCATATTAGCTTCACAGGTGGTTGATCTGCTACCTTTACTGCATTTTTGTCTTTACCAGTGATTTTAGTGAGGGTTTTTAAAATAATTTCCTTACTCCTATTTGTGGTCTTTTCTTTCCCACTTAAATAAGTCCCTTTAGCATTACTTGTAAGGCTGATTTCTTGGTGATAAACTTCTTTAATTTTTGCTGGTCTGGAAGACTCTTTAGCTCTCCCTCCATTCTGAATGATAAACTTGCTGGGTAGAGGGGCCGGTCCGGTAGCACAGCAGTTTAGTTCGCGCTTTGGCAGCCCAGGGTTTACAGGTTCAGATCCCAGGCACCGGCAGACACACTGCTTGTCAGCCATGCTGCGGCGTCCCATATAAAGTAGAAGAAGATGGGCACGGATGTTAGCCCAGGGCTGATCTTCCTCACAAATTAAAAAGAAAAAAAAAAAAAACTTGCTGGGTAGAGCATTCTTGGCTGTAGGTTTTTTCCTTTTAGGACTTTAAATATATTGTGCCACCCCCTTCTAGCCTGTAATATTCCTGCTGAGAAGTCAGCTGATAGCCTTATGGGGTTTCCTTTGCATGTAACTTGTTGCCTTTCTCTTGCAGCTTTTAGGATTCTTTCTTTCTTGACATTTTAATTATGATGTATGTTTGGGTGGGCCTCTTTGGGTTTATCTTGTTTGGTGCTTTCTGTGCTTCCTGTACCCGGATGTCTGTTTCCTTCCTTAGGTCAGGAAAGTTTTCAGCTATTATTTCTTTAGATAGAGTCTCTGCCCCTTTGTCTCTCTCTTCTCCTTCTGAGACACCTATGACACGGATGTAGTGAGCTTGATGTTGTCCCAGAGGTCCCTTAGACTGTTCTCATTCTTTTAAATTCCCTTTTCTTCTATCTGTTCAGTTTGAGTGATTTCCTCTAGTCTTTCGACCAGCTCACTGATCCATTCTTCTGTATCATCTACTCTGCTACTGTGTCCCTCTAGTGAATTTTTTCATTTTCATTATTGTATTCTTCACTTCTGATTGGTTCTTTTTTATATTTTCCAATTTTTTCTTGAAGTTCTCACTGAGTTCATCCATTCTTCTCCCAAGATCAGTGAGCATCCTTATGACTATTAGTTTGTATTCTTTGTCAGGTAGATTGTTTATCTCTGTTTCATTTAGTTCTTTTCCTGAGGATTTGTCCTGTTCCCTTATTTGGAACAAATTCCTTTGTCTCCTCAATTTACCTCTTTCTCTGTGCTTACATCTATGTATTAGTTAGATCAGCTGTGTCTCCCGATCTTGGAGAGGTAGCCTTATGTAAGAGATGTCTTATGAGGCCCAGCAGTGTGATTCCCTCTCATCACCAATTCCAAATGTTCCAGGAGTGTCCCATGTGTGGGTATGTGTGCCCTTCTATTGTGGCAGGGTTGCTCTTACTACAGGTGCCTGGGAGACTAGGTTGTCCCCCTGGCTGGCTGGTTGTAATACTCAGCCCTGTGTGGCTGCCCTGCTCCCTTCAATCACTTTATCAGGAGGCCCAGTGCAGTTGGCTGCAAGGTCTAATAGCACATTCTTGTTGCAGTTGTCCTGTTAAGTGAGTTAGCCCCCCATGTAACTGGTTGCTAAGCTCAGGAGCTTACTATTGCTATAGGCCTCTGGCCTGCAAGGCTGTTGTCAGCTCTCTCAGGAGTGCAGCTGGGTGGTGCTGGCCTCTGGCATGGGAGCACCCAATTCTTTTAGGCTTTGGAATGTGGGGCCGATCCCCTATGTGGCTGTTTGAGAAGCACAAGTCTGCTGCAGCTGACAAACCCCACCACCCACAGGCCCACACATCCTGTCAAAACAGTTCTGCCCCATGTGTACACCCTGACCCATGAAGCAGACCCACTCATCCCACTGCAGAGGCCCCACACACTCTGCCAACACTGGCTTGCCCCTCACGCATGCCCTGCCATGCAGCATTGGACCTACTCACCCTGCTGCAGAGGTCTGACGCACCCCACTTATGCAGGCCCACAAGTTGCCCAAAGGCTTGCTGTTGGGTGGGGCTGGTTCCTAGGACAAGTTGCTTGTCCTGGCTAAGCTGGATTAAATTGGTGCTTTAGTGGGTGGGGCAGACCCCTGCACTAACAGGCCAGGGGAAGAATTCCAACGGCGTCTGCCAGTGTCTGTGTCAGTACGCCTGTACTGGGTCACAATAACGGCTGCCACCAATGTCTCAGTCCCTGGGGAGATGGTCCCAGCCTAGGGAGGTCTCACCTTTTACCGAGATTTGCCCACAGTTTATCAAGTGACTCTCTTTTCACCAAAGTACTGTGAACCTTTCTTTCTGGCTATTTTTGGTTGCTTTCCAAAAGGGGTGAATTTGTGCATGGCCCCTTTAGGAATAGGCTTTTTTTCTGCTTATGTCCCTTAGCTTTTCTGGGGGTATTCCCCATTGTTGTTAACAGCCAGCAAAGCCAGATATTATGATGCTTCCCTTGGTTGTCTGAGTCCAAAAGCTGCTTATTGTGGTAAAGCTCTCCTGCTTGTATCCCCCAACTCCTCCAGGAAGGGCTTCATACCTTTGGATTTCTCCCAGTTGTCCGTGAAGTCCCACGGCTAGAAGGTGGCTTTTTCCTCTCCAGAAAGGAATTTCTGCCTCCTCCAGCTCCGTCAGCACTGACTCTTGTTGTGGGGTTTTTTCTTTCTTTTTAAATCTAGTTTTCAGTTAAAATTGTTCCAAAAGTAGTTGTAAATTTGGGAGGAGGTGAGTTCCAAGTCTGCCTAAGCTGCCATCTTGACACCGGATCTTGCCGCCTTTAATTTCTTTCAAAGATGTTTTGTAGTTTTCAGAATAAAATTTTTGTACTTTTATTGTTAAATTTATTCCTATTTTATTCATTTTGTACTGCTACCTTAACTTCAGGATAGTTGGTATTTCCTTTTCCTCCTCCTTCAATTATTATTATCTTCTTCCTCTTTTGACTTTAAGCTACTTTGAAGGATAGTTGCACATAAGATAGCAGTCATTGTTCCTTAATTTGTTCATATATATTGGTTTTATTTCCATAACTAGAATGTAAATTTTTTTTTTTTTTTGGTGAGGAAGATTAGCCCTGAGCTAACATCCATTGCTAGTCCTCCTCTTTTTGCTGAGGAAGACTGGCCCTGGGCAAACATCTGTGCCCATCTTCCTCTACTTTATATGTGGGATGCCTGCTACAGCATGGCTTGGTGAGCTGTGTGTAAGTCTGCACCTGGGATCCAAACCTGCGAACCACAGGCCGCCAAAGTAGAGTGCGTAAACTTAACCACTGCGCCATTGGGCTGGCCCCTAGAATGTAAGCTTCTTGAAGTCAGGATCCATACATTTAATTTTTGTTTAGAAGTGGGTGAAATAGAATTTCCCTTTTTATATTATATAATATTTCTATATTATACTGTTTTCTATCTGTATTTTCCCTTATAATTTCAGATGTAAAATTTTCAATTGGTCCTGGTTTTATAAAAAGTATATCACAATAAAGATAGGATAGAATATAAGGCATCAGGATCTAGTGAATGCTGATCTCTCCAACTTCATAGCCTACCATTCCTCCAAATAAAATGATAATAAGTTGTCTAGAACTCCTAAACACATTAAGCTACCTTACATTGTATGGGTTTGTATATGTTTTTCCATCTGTATAGGAGTTCTTCTTGTTTACAACTCTCCTACTTTTCTGGCAAATTAATGTTTAAAAATCAAATCTCATAAACTCTGATATCTACTCTATATACCCACATCCCATGTAGTTATTTATTCTCTTTACTGTAGTAATTCTGAATCTTTTGCATGATTTTATTGTTGTATTTGTAAAAATATGATATGACTGATTTCCTTAATGAATTGTGAGCCCATTGAAGGCAAGTCCAATGTCTTGTTCTTCTATGTATTCTATTGCCTTGTATGGAGCCATGCTCACAGTAGGTGCTCAATAAATGCTTGGTTAAATGTATAAATAAATTAAATTTGCTTATTTGTTTTAGTTTAAATATCCTATTTTATAAGAATGCAGGAAATTTTTACTATTCCATTAATTATTTAACTACCCTCTGTTCTACCTATCTAAATTGGGCAAGTTTATTTGGTATTCTGAACATCTTTAGATTTGTATAAATTTTATATTTTAATAATTTCCCCTAATCTTTCCTTGGCGAGATATTGCTAAAAATATTCTTCCCTGGGAGAAGGCATCAATTCTGGACAAAGACTGTGGATTTGGTTTAGCCTAAGAGAAGGACTATTTTGGGGAAAATAGAAACCAGTGGAACTTCTGATAGTCACAAAGGCTGGCATGAAATGTTGGAATCTGGAGAATCCTCAAGTACATAGCCAGGTTACTCCATGGGAAATATGCTGGGATCTGAAGCTTTATGTAGGAAATGGTGAGAGTGATCTCCTGAAGCCACACAATGTTTGGGAGACAATGCTTAATGAGAGTAAGACTATTTGTCTCAAATATAAGGCCAGTTTTTCTCTTAAGACTTTTGACATATTTTGAGACTCTATTTGAGGATGAGACTACAGATTGAAATGCTGAAACATTGAAAGGACAGACCTAACCTCCCTCAGTCTCTCAGAACTGAGAACACAAGTACTGCTATGTTTTCAAACAAAAGTGCAGGAGTTCCATATCTGAGGAATCAGAGCTATAATGAGCCTTTACAAAATTGTAACCCAGATCTGATGCAACAAAATCTCCTGTGGTAATCAGCTGCTCACTCTAATTGATTGAAAAACAAAGTGGCATCCTTCTCTGGTAAAAAATACCATCACAACAACCTCCACAGTCCTGTCATACAAAATATCAGGCATATAATATTTAAAAAAAATAAGTTGAATGCAAACAGGCAAGAAAAAGTGACCAATTCCAAAGAGAAAAAACAAACAAACCAAAAAAACAAGAAGCATACCACTGTTTCAAGATAATGTAAATATCATGAAATGACGTTAAACTAAGGATGATAAAACAGTTTAAAAATACAGAACGCTATGGAAAAAATGTGTAAAGAGAGGAGAAGGTCAAAAGAAATTTTAAACATATAAAATAATTGAATGGACCATCTAGAACTGAAAAATACAGTATCTCAAATTAAGAACCCATTAGATAGACTTTTGCATCATCATTAGAAATTTTCTAAAATGAAGCACAAAGCAAAAAAAAAAAAGAATAGAAGAAAAGAAAAGAAAATGAGAAACATATGCTACACAGTCCAACAGTCTAACACAAATGAAATTTCATTCCCAGAAGAAGTTAAATACACATAATGATTGAAATCAATGAATGGCTGAAAATTTCTGAAACTGAAGAAAAATATCAACCACCAGATTCAATAGGTTCAGAAAACTACACAGATTAAAAACAGAAATAAATCACACTTAACCACACCATAGTCAAACTGCTAAAAAAAAGCAGAAAATCTTAAAAGCAGATGAAAAAGACATTATATTCAAAGGAGGGTAAAAAAGAAAAGATGCGTGCTGACTTTCTTTTTCATTTTTCAAACTTATTTTACATTTACTTAAATTTACATTTTTGATGAAAATATATTTAAACTTTATATACTTTGAATAAAATTAAAATGTTTTCATCCTTTATTTCATTAGCGTCAATAGAACAAGACAACTCTTGACTATTGTAGTGGGCTGACTGGTGACCCCAAAGATGTCAGGTCCTAGTCCCTGTTACCTTATTTGAGAAAAGGGTCATTGCATTTGCAGATCTGATTAACTTAAGAACTTTTTTTAAAACTTAGATTGCACAATATGATTTCTTTAAAGATATACAAGATGATTTAATATATGTATACATTGTGAAATGATTATCACAGTCAAGTTAATTAACACATCCACCATCTTACAAAGTTAACATTTTTTTTTTGATGGGGAAAACACTTAAGATCTACTCTCTTAGCAGATTTCAAGCATGCGATATAGTATTATTAACTATAATCACCATACTGTACATCAGATTCCCAGAACTTATTGATCTTATAACTGAAAGTTTGTAACCTATGACCAACATACCCCATTTCCCCCCATGTGGTATTGCCTGGAAACCACAATTCTACTGTCTGGTTTCATGATGTTTTGATTGATGAAAGAAATCAAAGAAAACACAAATAAACAGAAAGATATTCCATATTCAAGGATTGGAAGCATTAATATTGGTAAAATGGCCATACTACCCAAAATGATCTACTGATTCAATGCAATTCCTATCAAAATCCCATAGCACTTTTACAGAAATAGAAAAAAAAATCCTTAAATTTGTATGAAACCAAAAAAATCCCCAAATAGTCAAAACAACCTTGAGAAAGAAAAACAAAGCTGGAGGCATCATACTTCCTGATTACAAACAATATTACAAAGCTATAGTAATCAAAACAGTATAGTACTGGCATAAAAACAGACACATAGATCAATGGTACAGAACAGAGAGCCCATAAATAAACCCATGCATATATGGCCCATTAATTTTCAACAAAGGAGCCAGGAACATACAATAGTAAAGAAGAGTCTCCTCAATATGTGGTGTTTGGAAAACTGTGCATCCACATGCAAAAGAATGAAACTGGATCCCTATCTTACACCATATACAAAAAATCAACTAAAGATGGATTAAAGACTTAAATTTAAGACTGGAAACCATAAAACTCCTAGAAGAAAACATAGTGGGTAAGTTTCTTGACATTGGTCTTGGCAAATAGTTTTTGAATTTGACATCAAAAGCTAAGGCAACAAAAGCAGAAATAAATAAATGGGACTGCATCAAACTAAAAAGTTCTTCACAGCAAAGGAAACCTTTAAAAAATGAAAAGGTAACCTATGGAATGGGATAAAATATTTGCAAATCACATATCTGATAAGATAATATTTAAAATACATAAAGAAATTATACAACTCAATAGCAAATAAATAAACTGAATAAAAAATGGACAGCGGACCTGAATAGACATTTTTCCAAAGAAGACATACATGCCAGGTATGTGAAAAGTGTTCAACATGACTCATCATCAGTGAAATGCAAGTCAAACCACAATGAGATATCACCTAACACCTGTTAGGATGGCTATCATTAAAAAGACAAGAGATAAAAAGTGTTGGGGAGAACATGATGAAAACGGGACCCTTGCTCACTGTTGGTAGGAACATAAATTGGTGTAGCCACTATGGAAAACATTATGGAGATTCTTCAGAAAATTAGAAACAGAACTATCATATGACCCTGCAATTCCACTTCTAGGTATATATCCAAAGGAAATGAAAACTGGATGTTGAAAAGATATCTGCACTGTCATGTTCATTACAGCATTATTCACAATAGCCAAGATACAGAAACAACCTAAGTGTCCATCAATGGATGAATGGATAAAGAAATTGTGGTATATATATATATAGAATATATATATATATATAGAATATATATATATACACACACACATATACAACGAAATACTATTCATCCATGAGAAAGAAGGAAATTCTGCTGTTTGTATCAACATGGATGGAACTTGAGGGCATTATGCTAAGTGAAATAAGCCAGATTGCAAAATGTACATGCTGCATGGTATCTCTTTTTTTTTTTTTTTTTTTTTTTTTTGTGGGGAAGACCAGCCCTGAGCTAACATCTGTTGCCACTCCTCCCCTTTTTGGCCGAGGAAGACTGGCCCTGGGCTAACATCCGTGCCCATCTTCCTCCACTCTATATGGGATGCCGCCACGGCATGGCTGACAGGCAGTGCGTCGGCGGGCGCCCGGGATCCGAACTCGCGAACCCCGGGCTGCCAAGCGCGGACTAAACCGCTGCGCCACCGGGCGGCCCCTGCATGGTATCTCTTATATGTGGAATCTAAAAAAAAAGTCAAACTCACAGAAATAGAGAATAGAAAAGTGGTTGCCAGGGGCTGTGGGGGTTGAGGGAAATATGGAGAGATCAGTTTAAAGAGTACAAACTTTCAGCTATAAAATGTACAAGGTTTTAGTATCTAGTATAAAACATGGTGACTATAGTTGACAACACTGTATTGCATAATTGAAATTTGCTAACGGGGTAGAACTTAAATGTTCTTAGCAAAAAAAGAAGTTAAATAGTTGAAGTGATGGGAGTTGGGAGAAATTTTTTCACAGTGTATATGTATATCAAAGCATCATGACGTACATTTTAAATATCTTACAATTTTATTTGTCAATTATTCCTCCAAAAACTGGAAATAGTAAATATAAAAGCTATACAATTAAACAATTAGAATAAATAAATGATTTTGGATTATCATTGTATATATGATCCATGTACAAAAATTAAGCTGTGTTTTTATACACTAGCAACAAATAGAACATTAAATCTAAATATACTTTTACATTAGCATCAAAAAATTCCACATATCTAGTGGTTAATTTAATAAAATAATTTCAAGACCTCTACACAGAAAGTTCTCTAAAACAGTGCTGAGACAAATTAAAGACCAAGTAAGTGAATAGGTATCTCTAGTGTGAAGATGTCTATTCTCTCCAAATTTACCTGTAAAAGTAATTCATTTCCAATCAAATTTTTAGCTTGTATTTTGGAAATAAGCAAGCTGAATTTAAAATTTATATGAGAATGCAAATGTTCTAGACTGTCTATCTTGAAAATGAATAAATTTCACAAAGTTATAACACAAATTTCAAAATGTGCTATAAAGCTACTGTAATTAAGACTGTGGAGTAACAATGCAAGGACAGACAAATGAACCAATTAAACCAAATAGAGAATACAGAAACACCCATAATTAAACATTCACTTGATTTATGGTAAGATTCCACTACTATTTAGTGGGGAGATGTGTAGTTTTTCTAATGAATGTCCTGGAAAAGTTGGATATATTTATGACAAGTAGTGAACCGTGACCTCTACCTCATACCACGTACATAAACGAAGTTGACATGGACCATAAATCTAAATGTAAAAGGTTAAAATGCTAAAATTTCTAGAAGAAAACATGAGAAATATTTTCTAACCTTTGAGTACACATTGATTTTTGAAACAGGACACAAAATTTACTAAACATAACAAAAGATTTATAAAGTGGCTTTCATTAAAATTAATACTATCTGTTTACATTATGGCATCAGTTAGTACATGAAAAGTCAAACCAAAGCCTGGGAGAAGATAGATGCAATGCAAATATCTGCCAAAGGGCTAAAATTGATAATATACAAAGAATTATTAAACATCAATAAACAAAGACAAACAATAAAAACATTGTTCAAATATACGAAAAGAAGTCCTTCCTAAAAGAGGATATCTGGGGCTACTGTATGAAAAAGTGTACAACATAATTAACCTTCAAGGAAATGCAAACTAAAACCAAAATGAGATATGAATACACCAGTTTTAGAATGGCTATAATTAAAAAGACTCACACTATCAAGTGAGGGCAAAGATATGAAACAAATAGAGCTATCATTTACTGAGTGTACATTGATACTACTATTTTTAAAATCTATTTCACAGTACCCATTCAAGCTTAACACATGTCTACCCCATGATCCTACATTTCTGATATTTAGGAATATATTTAAAGGAAATGAGATTTTAAGTCCACAGTCCACAAAAAAAGTGTTCAGAGCAGATTTAATCATAAAAGCCCCCAAAAGGAAACAACCTAAATGCCCGTCAACAGTAGAATGGCTAAACAAAGTGTAGTATAGTTATACAATGGAATATTATGCATTCTCAAAAAGAACCACTGGTGTACTTAATAAAATGGATGAACCTCACAAATAAAATGTTAAAGAAGCCAGACACAAAGGTACATGTATTGTATGAATTTATATGTTTATGGATATACTCAAGCTAGACAAATTCATTGTCAAAGAAGTCAGAACAATAGTGACCCGTGGGCAGATGGAGAGGGTATATTGACTGGGAAGGAGCATTTGGGTGTTGTAAATGTTCTAAATCTTGTCCTAGGTCATGGTTTATTGGCAATAGACATATACAAAAATTCATGTCTTCACACTTAAGACGTACACACTGGACTGTCTGTAGGTTATACACCAGTACAAAGGTTACAAAAAGAAATTTGAAATTTGCAGAAGTTATGAAATCAGTCCAAATTCACACTGCTTATAGTTACCAGAGCTTGGCTGCTTAAGCAGGCTGGCATGTCTCTAAAACTCATTTTTTTATGTTCACTCTTCCTCTCACACAGACTCTTCAAGACCACTGACCTTTTCTTTTTCCCTTTTCTCCTTTCAAAACCTAAAGTAACTTAATTATCTGAGGTCCCAAATGAAAACCATTGAAATGATAGTGAATATGATTTATAGACCTTAATAGCTTTTATTTTAACAGCTATTAACTGTTTTCCCTGAAGGGATTGCATGCATAGCCTTTCACCTGGAAATACCCAGTGACACGGATCACATTGAGAATACTAACTTGGTTTAAAAAAAGTAGAAGCAGGGATCTTTTCGTCTTTATTATTTAATTTGGCCATCTCCATGGAGAAAAACATCAACTTAAATACATGATAGCCTTTCACAAATCAACGGATTATCATAGACACATTCAGTTTACACTGCCAAACTTCAAATGCTTTTATATATATACATATCTTGCTTCCACAAAGGAGTTACAGTGAGTGATAACAAATATATATATTCATATATATATATATATATATGAATGGATATGTACATAAAACACACATAAAAGTAGAAAATCATGGTCCAATAGAAGTAAATGTCCACAAGTGTTAACTAAAAGGATCAACATAATTTTAGTAACTGACCTTTGTATTTGTGTTTGAGCTTCCTCATAGCTGAAGCAAAACAGTAAATGAATCAGAGGGTAAATATCTCCATTAGTCAAAGAAATAACACCTTTTTATAACTAAATTCTAAAATATTTCCTATCTATGACTTTATAGAGATCTAACTGAAGGAACATCTGCAATAATATGTTTATTGCTCTTGAAGTAGTGCACTTATATTGCTCATTCTGGTAGTGACCTGCAATAAAATCCAAGGGCATACCTTTAAAATGCAACTTAGTGGAGGTAAACTATCTTAGTTTAAACGCAAAACATTTTCACAAATCACAATGATCGAAAGAAATTTTGGAAGACCCACTGGACACATTTTTCCTTAAATATATATTTTCCCTAATTAGCACTCCTAACAGCACAAAAACATGCATACTCCTTACAATGGTTTCTCCAGTAGCCCAAGTCTCTGAATGAGAAGACACAGGGAGCAGAGATACAACCTTGAGTAAGTGGGAGCCTGTAACAGGGTCATCACTGACCAGCAACCTAGATGTAATGTGAGAGATAAATAAGTCTTTGTTGATACAAGCTCCTGAAATTTTGGGGTTATTTGTTCATGAACAAAGCTGATACATATAGAAATCATGTTGACAAAAACGCTGTAGAGAATTGAAGTGGACATCAGGATTGGTATTTTATTGAAATTTAGAAATAAAATTATTTTTCTCTTCCAGATGAAGTATTATCTCATCTCCATAGAAAGATGAGGGACACATAGACATAAAGAGGAAGAAAACTAATTTGTTGCTGATTTTGTGCTACAAATTCTCCTAGACACTTTAAATACATTCTTTGGATTAAAGTTCTACGGAACTCTTTGAAGGAGTAATTTCTTTTTGCACAAAGGAGATACAGACAAATGTTCACATAGTTCACACAGTAAAGTGGCAGAAATGAGATACAAACCCATGTCTTCCTGATTAAATATTCAAGTTTTATTTACTATTCTATGCCACTTCCTAAAGGCATGTTTTTCCTCAATAAACAACATTGGGTTGATGTCAATACAAAAGCAAGTGATAAACTGTTTGAACATTTCTACTTAATGAAACTTGGCCAAAATAATTTTACCAGAAGAGTGTCTACTACAAAATATATAATTATCTGCCATAAACTGACATTTTCCCATCGGAGTCTCAGAACCTGGAATGACTTAGAAAAAATCATGATGAATAAATGCAATGTAGATTGATCAAATTACCATCCTTGTAGCTAATTTAGCCTACTTGTCTAACAGAAACATATGAAGTTATGGAAAGGACACTGATTTTTGTATTCAGAATACATGAGCTAAAGTTTTACAGTCTTGATCCTGCTTCTTTCTCTCAGGAAACTTGGGCATTTCTCTTGAATTCAGGCTCTTCTCTGAATTAAAAATAATAACTACATGTAACATATGTTGTAAGCATTAAATATGTCAATTTCTTGAAAAAAGAGCAGAAGAGTTTTTCTCTTTATATGTTGCTAGACTAAGATTTTTCATTCAAGCTTATTAAATTTCATTAAAGTCTATTCTTATTTGTCTTACTATATCCCAGTACCTGAATTTCACATTAGAATATATAAGGTAAATTATAAGATGGGGCTTTCTTGTTACCGAGAAAAACTTGCTCATTTTATTGAAAATTGAAACCTAATTCATGCAATGGCATTCATTTGCCATATTATGGAATGAATGTCATCCTATATGACATATAATTATTTTCAAAAATCATTATTGGTAAAATTTTAATGTTCAGTGTTAGGGATCATAAATTCCAGAAAATCGGGGTTCAACCCTGTACTATACCATTGAAATTCTCTACATAATATCACTCTCAGCAAAATTAGAATTTAAGCAGTTCAATTATATTTTATCTGTCACTCAAAGCTATTCCTTATTTTACCCCTCTTTTGTTGCTAATATCATTGAGTTTCATAAGTCACCTGATCATTTTTTTCCTTCCTTTTTTGCCCTTGCATTTGGCCTTTTTTGTCCTTGTCAAATGATGTTAGTTTTCTAAGCTTGGCCTCAACATTTGTAATCATTTTGGCTTAGCCTCAGCTCTCTAATTCATGCTTGCTTGTCTCAGATAGTATATCTCCAGTCTAGAGCTAGCCATCCATATCCTAAATAATAGTAATAATAACTTAATGAAAAAATAGATATATTAGGGTGCCTACTGTGTTCCAGGAAGGAAATTAAACACACTATGCCTATTATTGCATGTAAACCTCACACTTTGAAGGATAGGCCTGATTATCTTCACCTCTATACAAGTGATAAAACTAAAATTTAACAATTTTAATAAATATTATCAGGGCATTCACAGTAAATGGTAAAGCTGAGATTTTAAACCAGATACCATACCAAAACTCATTAGTTTTCCATTAAAACATGGCTCCTTCTGGTCTGTGTATGCAAGTTATGTATAACCATGGATAATTCACTTAAATTGTCTGAGGTTTTACTTGACTTGTAAACAGAAAGACAGGGTGGAAAGGATGATCTATGCACCCTACCCTTTGGAATAGTCTATGAAGTTTAGTTCTGGACTAGTTGAAGCCAAATATTCACCCAAAAATAAACACCTATTTTCAAAATTATTTGGGTGGAAGGAGAGATATTGCCAAAGAGAAATCTGAGTTCTATATCAAGAACTATCCCTACCTACTCGGTGACATCACCCACACCTCAACTTTGCTGTTGGGTTATTTCACACAGTTGTCAGCCCAGGTCTCAAGCTTATAATTATGAACCTGAGATGTAACAGAAACTGGAAAATTCTACACTTTTTCACCTGGGCACGCAGACACATTTCCATCAACTTATGTGAATGAGCTACTTTTTCTATTTTTTAATTTTAGGGAATAATCTAATCTCAGTGTAATTAAATAATGATAAATTATCATCAGAAGAAGAAATAATATTTTTCTTTCTCAAAAAATAAGCATAAATCAGTATTAAATCAATCAAGCATTCATTATATCATCAGTTGGCAGTAATATATTTCAATCTTTCAATCAGGTCACTGTCCTAGAAAATAAACATAGATCATGTTTATCTACTTTTCCTCTCAACTGATGAAGACATCAACTACAAGGGAAGTAGGGTCAACATCAGTTACTTTGATTTACTTGAATTCCTGCATGATTTTTCTATTTGATCATCTTGCATCCAGTGTTGCCCCAGTTTAATCAATTTTCTGCATGGAAGTCAAAGACATTTTTCAAATGTTAAAGTATCTTATTTTAAATTATTCAAAAAACTCACCATTGTACTATAGTAAAGTCAAAATACCTTAATATGTCATCTAAGAACTACCAAGATCTGTCTCCTGATTACCTCGGCATTCTCACCTGTCACCAATTATCTCCATCATATTCTACAGTGCATTTGTGTTAAACAACTGCCACTGAGACATTATATTAGTAAGTATATAGAGGCCTGAGAAAATAACTTTGAGGAGAGTAACTGTCTTGGTCAAACTTACTATCTCCCCCATTAGATAACCTCATTTTAGAGAATAATTACTGTTGATGGCCAACCTATATATATATTGTTCCCTAATAATGGAAGCAAATATCTCTCTAAAGGTTGAGACATATTTTCTTGGTGTCAATGAACAACCATAGAGACTGGGAAAAATAAAGAATGTGAGTGTATCCTGTGTCCACAATACTACAAAAATTAGAATATTGCATATATTGTATGAGATAATAGAGAGTTTGGCCATAGTCTACTTGAAATATAAAGGAATACGACAATGCCACTGGATGGTATTAGACTTTCCTCATGCTTCATGTGGACTATTATTTTAAATTTTGTACTTCAAAATACATGGTAGGACTTCTAGTTTCATCTCCAACGTGTAAGAAAATTAGAAGTCATCAGTCCTATCCTTTCCACAAGAAAAAACACTGAGTAAACTCAAAAGCAATGACTTCTCTTGGACCTGTCAGGGAGCAAAGATTGCAGAGACTCCTACCTCAGAACCTGGAGAGACAAGTGAATCCAGACAGTCATAGCCAAGATCTAGTTATCTGGAGCAGAAATCACTGGAGATAGCAGACACCAGTAGGGACACCTAGGTGGTAATTTTGATGAATTGCTGGAGGCTGAGTGTGGAGCAGTGTGAGAATTAGAAACTCCTGAGGGCTTCAGTCTTGGAAAGGGTTTCAAACTTTCTTGTGTTTTAGTTTTACCTCCAGGAACCCATCAGCCTCTCACAATGAATACCTGAGAATGATGCCCCCATGGTTCAGATAGGGGGCAGAAAACTGTAATCATTGTGAAATATGCCGAGAATAAACTCCACTGCAAAGACCTACTCTCCCTATCAAAGAAAAAGACTATCAGAGTCTTATCCCAATTGGCAGAAGAGTATTCTTTTTACTCCAGCCCCCACTAGCATTTCTGTTTCAACAAAGAAAGAGAGAGGGAGGAAAAAAAAGACACATAACACTGGGGAAACACAGAAATGCCACAGTCCAAGACTCAGGGCCACTAAAAGAATGATAGTTAATCATAAGATTATAGAACTCTCCCCCCGCCACAAACCTTATCACTACAACAGGGCTCCAGGATAATAACAATGGATTACACCTGAAAGAGACACAAAGTGCAGACTCTGTTTAAGAAGGAGTACTCAGGGAAGTCCAAGGTCAACAGAGAAGGCAAAATCAGTGACGGTAGAGGAATTTGAAACCTCTGGTATCTACAGCTACAAGAAGCATTCAACATAGCCCAACACTTAGCCAGATTAATATAAATCTTCACAGTAAAGGTCAATTTACCTTAGTTCCTATTCTCTGATACAGCATGTATGGCTTTCAACAAAAAGCTATCAATGTACCAAAAGGCAAAAAAAAAAAAAAAAAATGACAGTCTGAAGGGACAAAGAAACAAAGAAGCAGCATAACCAGACTCAGACATAACACAGATGTTGAAATTATTAGACAGAAAATTTGGAAAAAAAACCTGTGATTAATATGTTAAACACTCTAATGGAAAAAAGTAAAAAACATGCAAGACCAGATAGATAATCTGATCATAGGGATGGGAATTCTAAGACAGAATCAAAATAAAATGTTAGAAATAAACAACATTGTAACAGAGAGGGAAAATGCCTTTATGTGCTCATCGGCAGACTTGACACAGTCAGAGCAACAATCAGTAAACTTGAAGATACATCTATAGAAACTTCCAAAATAGAAATAAAAAGAAAAAAAAGAATGGAAAAAAAATAAGAATAAAACACTTATAGACTGTGGAACAATTTCAAAAGGTATAACTTCTGCAAAATTGGAATATCACAAATTAAGAAAGAAAAATAAAACAGAAGAAATATTAGAAGTAATAATGGCTGTTTTCCAAGATTAATGACAGACAAAAAAATGACAGATCCAGGAACACAGAGACCAACAGTCAGGATAAATACAAAAGCAAAAACAAACAAGCACACAAAAAACTATACTAGGTATTTCATGTTCAAACTGCAATCAAAGCCAAAATGAAACTCTTGAAAGCAGCCAGAGGAGGAGAGCACCTTACATACAGAAGAACGAAGGTATAAAGTAAAGTGGACTTCTCATCAGAAACCATGCAATCATGAATTAAATGGAGTAAAATATTAAAAGTGTTGAAAGAAAAATCACTAACCTGTCATTTTATATTCAGTAATAGTGACCTCTAAGAGTGACAGAGAAATGAAGACATTATCAGGGAAACAAAATCTGAGAGAGTTCATTACTAGCAGATCTGCTCTGCAAGAAACATTAAAAGAAGTTTTTCAAGGAGATGGAAAATAATATAGGTCAAAAATGTGAATCTACATAAAAGAAGGAAGAATATAGGAGAAACAATAAATGAAGGTAAAAAAATATTTTTATTTTTCTTGTTTAAATTGATCTAAAAGATAATGTTATAAAGTATTAATAGTAACAGTGTATTGATGATTACAGCAGATAGCTACATGAAATAAATGAGAAAGTTCATAAAAAATAGAAGAGGAAAATTAATAATACTCTTCTATAAGGTCCTGACATTACATATGAAAAAGTGTAGTGTTATTTGAGGCGGATTAAGATTAGTTAAAAGTGTGTATTGGAAACTGATGCAACCACTAGAAGTAAGTGCAATTAATACATAAGAGAGAGGATAACATTAAATCATATTGTGTTTAATTAAAACCAAAGATGTTGGTAAAAGGAAGGGAGGAGGAGCAAAGAACATGTACAATAAACCAAAAACAGTTACACATATGGTAGATATTAATCCAAATATACCAATAATCACTTTAAATGGAAATGCTTTAAATATACCAATGTAAAGACATAGATTGTCAGAGTGGAAAACAAGCAAGCCCAAAACTTTAAATATTCGAAGTGAAAATTAGACGACTGGAGAAAAATAAACCATATTGACACTAATCAAAAGAAACCTGGAGTAGTTACATTAATTTCAGAAAAAAACAGATTTAAGAATGAGGAAAATTATTTTTAAAAAGAGGGGAATTACAGAATGATAAAGCAGTCAATTGTCTAAGAAGATATAACAACTCTAAACATATATGCACCTAGCAATAGAACATCAAACTATATGAGGCAAAATTGATAGAATTAAAAGGAGAAACAGACAGATCCACTTTTATACTTGGAAACTTCAATATCCCTCTTTCAGTGATTAATAGATCAAGTAGGGCCCCAAATCATTAAAGACATAGTTGACTTCAACAGCACTACCAATCAGCTTGATCTAACGGACATTTATAGAATTTTCCATCTTCAACAGTAGAATATATATTCCTTTCAGGCTGATACAGAACATTCACCAAGATGGACCAAATTCTGGGCCATAAAACATACCTCAACTGGTTTAAAAGAATAGAAATACTTTGAAGTATGTTCTCTGTCCAGAATGTAATTAAACTAGGAAACAATAACAAAAAACATAGAGGGGAAATCACCAAATATTTGGAAATTAAACAACACACTTCCAGACAAGACATAATTCAAAGACAACTCAAGAAAAATTTTAAAATATTTTAAATTAAAACCACAACTTATCAAAATTATTGGGATGCAGAAAAAGCAGTGCTTAGAGGGAAATTTACAGGATAAAATTCATATATTTGAAAAGAAGAAAGATCTAAAATTGACATCTGAATCTTTATTGTTAGGAAACCGGAGAAGTAAGAGCAATTTAAGCCTAAAGAAAGAAGAAGAAAAAGAATAATAAAAATTAGAACAGAAACCAATGACACTTAAAAGGGAAAAATAGAGAACCAACAAAATCAAAAGTGGTTCTTTGAAAAATCACAAAAATTGATAAATCTCTATGCAGTCTAACCAAGACAAATAAAAGGGCACAATTACAAATAATAGAAATGAAAGAAGAGTTATCACTACTGACAAATGGATATCAAAATGTTAACAAGTGAATAACAAACAAGTTTATGACACATATTTGATAACAGATGAAATGGAGCAATACATTGAGATACACAATCTACCTAAACTCATGCAAGGAGAAATAGATCATCTAAAATTATGGAAATAGATCATCTAAAGAGAAATGGATCATCTAAAATGATCTATTATCTGTCATATAAATTGAACTGATAATGTAAAAACCTTCTCAAAATTAAAGCACTATCTCAAATGTAACCCTAGTGAATCCCACCAAATATTTAAGGAATAAACGTATCAAATCCCCACAATCTCCTTCAGAATATGGAAGTGGAGAAAATACTTCCCATCTAATTCTTTGAGACAAACATGAGCCTAATGCCAAAAGCAAATAGACATAACAAGAATGGTTTAACAGAGTAATATATCTCATGAACAAAGATGAAAAAATTCTCAACAAAATATTAGCAAATCAAAAGTAATAAAGTATAAAAATAATTATACAACACAACATGGGATTTACTCCTGATGTGCAAGGCTGTTTCAATATTTGAAAATCAATTAATAAAATTCACCACATTAACAGGGTAAAGCAGCAAAATCATATGATCATATTAATTGATGGAAAAAAAACATTCAACAAAATCCAACTCGTTCATGAAAAAGCTCCCAGGAAAGGAATAGAGGGAAAACTTCACAAACTGATAAATAATATCTATAAAACGCTTACAGCTAGTATCCAACTTAATAATATGAACCTGGACATTTTCACCCTAAGATTTGTTGCAATGCAAGGAAGTCCTCTCTCACCATTCCTATTCAACACTGTACTGGAATTCCTAGCAAAAAGACAAATAAAGGAAATAAAAGATATATAGATTGGAAAGAAGAAATATAGCTATCTTTATCTGTAGATGACATGGTTGTTTATGTTGAAAATGTCAACAAATATAGAAAAAAGAAGTCCTCCTGCAAAGTAATAAACAAGTTTATCAGTTACAGTATATAAGGTTAATACACAAAAATCTATTGCTTTATTACATATCAGCAATAAAAAACTTGAATTTGAAATGTAAAAACAAATACTATTTGCAATAGCATTAACAAATGTAATACTTAGGTATAAATCTAACAAAACTAGTCTAGAAAAAACTAATAGACTGTGATGAAAGATATCAAAGATGATTTTAATAAATGGAGAGATGTTTAGTATTCATGTATTGTAAAACTTAATAATGTTAAGATGCCAGTTCTTCCCAACTTTGTAGATTTGGGGCGATCACTATCAAAGTTCCAGTACGCTATATTGAGAAACTGATTCTAAAATTTATATGGAAAAGTAAGGTAGATGAAATAGCCAACTGAGTATTGAAAAGAATAAAGTTGAAGTACTCACACTTCCCAATTTTGAGACTGACTTACAGCTATCAAGATAGTGTGGTATTTGTAGCAGGACTGATATACAGATCAATGGAACAGAAGATAGAGGTCAGAAATAGACCCACACAAATATAGTCAACTTATCTTTGACAAAGGAACAAAGACAATTCTATGGAGAAGACAGTCTTTTCAACATAGCATGTTGGAGTGATTGGACATCCATATAAAAAAATAAATAAGCCTAGACACAGACCTTATACCTTGCATTAATATTATCTCAAAATGGATCATAGACCTAAATGTAAAGTGGAAGGCATTAAATTTCCAGCAAAAAACATAGGAGAAAACCTGTATGACCTTGGGTTTGGTGATAAGCTTTTTAGATACAACACCTAAAGCATGATCTGTGAAATAAAAATTAGATAATGTGAACTTTATTAAAATCTAAAAATTTTGCTCTGGGAAAGACACTGTTAACAGACAGACAAGTCACAGGGGATGGCCTGGTGGTGTGATGGTTAAGTTCATGCCCTTCACTTCGGCAGCCTGGGGATTCATGAGTTCATATCCCGGGCACAGACCTACTCACTGCTCATGAAGCCATGCTATGGCAGCATCCCACATACAAGACAGAGGAAGATGGGCACAGATGTTAGCTCAGGGCCAATCTTCCTGCCCCCAAAAAATAAAATAAAACAAATTTTAAAAAGACAAGTCAGAGTGGAGAGAATATTTTCAAAACAAATATCTAAAAAAGAACTTGTATCTAAAATGTATAAAAAAACTAAAAACTCAACAATAAAAAAAATAAACAATGCAATTAAAAATGGGCAAAATATTTGGACAGACACCTCATCAAAGAAGATAAATAGGCAGCAAATAAACTTATGAAAATACATTCAACATAATTTGTCATTATGAAAATGAAAATTAAGATAACTGAGACATGTATTAAAATGGCTAAATATTCTTTTCTTTCTATACAGGATATTTGTGGTATAAATGGTGAAACTGGATTAAAGATTCTTAGATTTTGTGTTTAGTATCCAGCCACTTTACTGTTCTTGTCTGCGATAGCTTTTTGTTTTATTGATTGATTGATTCTCTTTCATTTCTTAATTGTATAATCATATTATATATGAAGAGATAACTCAGCTTTCCTAACATTTATTGTTCTAATTCAGCTTCTTTGTTGATTCACAATGAGTAATGAATTTAGAATAATATTTATTAAGAGTAATGAGTAAACATGTCTTATTTACAAATTAAGTGGAGGAGCTTCTGTTAATTATTTTTTGTTTTCACTTGATTTCATTTATTTATTTTTATTTATCAGACAATTATAGGGCATTTTATAAGCACCGGGCTTATTAAAAAGTACTTAGTGTTCTGAGTACTTTATAATCTTGCCATATTGAAGCCCCATCTCAACCCTGGTAGGTGGTTCCTATTCTCCCCCAATTTACAGATGAGGGAACTCAGGCACAATGACTTACCAGAAGGCAATAAATCACAAAACTGAGATTTTTTTTAACCCTTTTGGGTCCAGAGTCTCTGGTTTTAACCACACTGACGATTCTGATGCCAGCTAAGTTAGGTGTAGAAATTTTCAAACAGATACAAAAAGTAGCCAAGTAGAATAATGAATCCTCATGTGCATATCACCCGCTTCAATAATATAAACTAACGGCCAATTTTGTTTCTTCTTCGCCCCCACCTACTTCCTATATCCTCATTTATTCTGAAGCAAATCACATTAAAAAAAAAAAAAAAAACTGAGAGCATGCCCTTCCCCACATTTACTTCGGTGACAACTAGACCCAGAAGACACTGCCCAGAAGATGTAGTACTGAGAAGATATTCATGGGAATCCTTAACCCTAGCCCCTGCCTCCTTCTGACCCAGGATCCTGGGTCCCTAGCCCTCTCCAAGGACCCAAGTGCTGGGCCCCAACACCCTTCTCCTCCAGGACACAGGAGTTCAAGCCCCCAGTACCCTCTTTTTTTCCCCAGATGTTAAGGCCAGAGCCTCTTGCCCCCACAACCTCCCCCTCTCACCTAGGCGAATGGGCTCCAGGTCCCCCCACTTTAAGGAATTCATAAAACTATGTCTCCAGCCCTTCTTTCCTCACAAACCCAAGAACTCAACCACCTCTATTATTTATCATGATTCTGCCATATAATTTGAGATAAACATTACATGCTTCCATAATCCTGAATATATATATACATATGTATATATTATATCATATACATACATATGCATTCATTTAATCAAGTTTAGAAATGATCCATGTATTATTATTTTAATACAGTCTTTTATTCAGAAAACAGGTGTATTATGGTAATACATGTATGTTTGTAATATTGAATTGTCCTGAATTACTGCACTAAACACTAATTTTAGTTATATTTTTCTGTCAGTGTTCTATGGTATTATACTCATTATAATTTTTAGGATATTTGTCTGGTTAGTTAGTATCCTTTCCTCAGCTCTTTTCTCCTCTCTCTGCATCTTTCCCTTAAAAATGTTTATTCCTAACGACCATAATAAACTCAAGAAATGCTGCCGTTCCCAGCCCAGAAATCTTTCTTTTATCCAGAGCACCTATAAGGCACAGCTTCTCATGTTTTTGACTTTTCAAGTGTGAAACTGTAATCCCTGAACTACAGAAGACACATTTCAAGCTCTCCAAGTGGTATTCTTGAACTGTCTTGCTTAGGCTTGCAGTAACGGATAGCTTCTCCGTGAACCCACATATGTAGAAACAGGGTGAATTTCATTTATAGATATATGTAAACAGTTCATATTTACATATAAAAGAAAAATTTATTTTTAAGAAGACAAGAATCCAATGCAAAATAGATAACAAATAGAAATAGGTAGTTAATACTAATGGAAAGGCCATGTGTTACATATATATGTAAAATTGCTAGAGCTCACTAGAAACTATAGAAACACAAATTACAATAGTAATTTGCCATTTTCTACACAGTGTAGGGAAGAGTGTGAAGAACCAAGTATTCACATGCATTGTTGATGGAAGTGTAAATTAAAGCAACTTCTTTGGAATGCAAGTTCTATTAAAATAATGTTTATATTCTGGCCCAGAAAGTCCACTTTTGGGAATTGATTATCATGGAAACTTACGAAGCTGAAAGTAAAAAGTTGTTCATTACTGTGTTGTTTATAATACTCAGAGAAAAGAAGCAGTATCTGCATGCATCAATAAAATTTGTTTAATGAAATTGTGCTATATCCATACTGAACCAACATTCAGTTTGATAAATAGTGGAATTTGTTTGCAAATGTTTTTTCACATCTTGTTTTTGCAATGATGTCCCTGAGTCATATGGTTTGCTTTTGCCAATGATCTGTGAGCAGGCTTGAAGCTCTAAATGTGCATGTGTGGTTAGGCAAGCTCCAGCGTTCTTGTCATCCACAGGGAGAGCGTTCCTCAAGGAGTCTCCTCTCTTTCAACCTAGGTCACAGAGTAAGAAACACTGGAAGCTATCTGAATTCAAAACCAGTGGATCTGTAAACTCAGGAATGAGAATAAATGCTTTAAATTATAAGCCACTGAATATTTTTATTGTTGTTTTGTGTCTGTTCTGATTGGTCAGGAAGCCATTCTGATTGGACAGTATTTCTACTGATTATTAACTATTTTTATTAAAAATACGCATATCTACAAGAAAATACAATTGAATATCACGGAGGAAGGAGGCTTATCTGTGCTTAATGAAAATATTCTCAAGATTTATTTTGGGGTTATAAAATAAGATGTAGAAATGTGTATGCCTTTATTTCTGTCTGTATAGATTTGCTTACTCTGGATGTTTCACATAAATAGAATCATACAATATTTAACCTTTTGTGTCTGGCTTTTTTCACTTAGCGTAATGTTTTCAAGGTTTGAAATTGTAGCATTTATCAGTATTTTATTGCTGAATAATATTCTATTGCATATTTATTCCACTATTTGTTTCTCTATTCATCTGTTGACGGACAGTTGGGTTATTTCCTCGTTATAGCTATTGGGAATAGTTCCACTATGAACATTCATGGAAAAGTACCTGTTTCAGTCTCTGTGTTCAATTATTTTGAGTACATACTTAGGCGTAGACTTGCTGGTCCACATGGTAAATCTATGTTTTACTGAATCATTAAATTGTTTTCCATAGCAATGTATGAGGTTTTCAATTTCTCCACATCATTGTCAACACATTATTATTTGCCTCTTTTATTTTAGCCATTCTAGTAAGCGTTCAGTGGTAGCTCACTGAGGCTTTACTTTGCATTTCCCAAATGACTAATAATATTAAATATCTCTTCATGTACTTGAGAGTCACTTCTATATCTTCTTTGGAGAAATGTATATTCAAGTACTTTGCCATTAATTTTTTTTAATTGAGTTGTCTTTTTGTTATTGCCTTACAAGAGTTTATATATGTTCTAGATGCTAGATACTTGTTAGATATATGATTTGCAAATATTTTCTCCTATTCTTTAAATTGTCTTCTTTCTTGATAATGTCAGTTGGTGCACAAAAGTTTTCAATTTTGATGAAGTCCAATTTATATATTTCCTTTTTCTTGTTGCTTGTGGTGCCGTATCCAAGTATCCATTGCCAAAAATAAGGTCACAAATTTATCCCTATGTTTTTTTCAAAGAGTTTTATGGTTTTTAGTTCTTATATTTAGGTTGTTGATCCATTTTGAGCTAATTATTCCATATGTTGTGAGGTAGATAGAGGTCTATTTTGAGTTAATTTTTCATATGATGTGAAGTAGGGGTCAGGTTTCATTATTTTGCACATGAATTTCTCTGTCTCTCTCTCTCTTTCTTTCTCTCTAGCTTCCTTTCTTCCTTCCTTCCTTCCTCTTTCTCCCTCTCTTTCTTTCTTCCCTTCCTTCTTTCTATCCCATTTTCTTTTTCTTTCTTACTAATACTGACTGACCACCAGGTATATTACTTTGGGTCAAAATCTTCCAGTGATCATTCCTGATGTGAGAAATTTTAAAATTTTACTTACCAAGCAATTGACTAAAAACATTTTGAATCTTATTTAGGTATCAGTGATCTCGCATCAGAATCTCTAGTGGGTTGTTATATACAATGGTTTATGTAGTCTTTCCTCCTTTGAAGAAATTGTGCAGAATAAATACAAAATATAATACTGTGGCAGAGGAGCCAGTTTTTAATTTTGATAAACAAATTATTTTTCAGTGATTCACTTATTAATCAAATATTCAGTAGAGGTCTTTGTATCAGATATATTGGGAGAGTTTTTTTTTTGGGGGGGGGAGACCAGCCCTGAGTTAACATCCATTGCTAATCCTCCTCTTTTTGCTGAGGAAGACTGGCCCTGGGCTAACATCCATGCCCATCCTCCTCTACTTTATATGGGATGCCACTATGGCGTGGCTGACAAGCAGTGCATCGGCGGGTGCCTGGGATCCGAACCCGCGAACCCTGGGCTGCCAAGCACGAATTAAACCACTGCACCACTGGGCCGGCCCCATATTGTTGTTGTTTTAACATGAAGGAACAAGGAATCTAGAATAAAAATGCACGAAGGAACATTAACTTGAAAATACATAGTGACAAGAGATGTGATGAAGTGTGCATGAGGCAAAGCACTCAGAAGAGGCATTAAACCAATTCTACGGAGAAAACAGTGAATAATCATATTGATCTTCTAGGAGATGTGTGAAACTGAAGCTGTAAGTACCAGGAAGAGCTAAACGGATGCTGGAGAGAAAAACAATCTAGACAGAGAAAGGACTATAACAGAGCACATGGCACATTCAGAGAACTATTAATAGTGTGGGATTCTTATAGGAAAGGGTATGCATGGGAGATAGAGAAAAACGACATAAACATAAACTGGAGAAGGACACGACACTGGGTAGACTGTATATGACATATGAAGTAATTTGGGTTTATTTGCCAGGCAGTGGAGAAACACTGACTAACATGAAGGGAAAGAGTAAAATCATCCATTTACATTTTAGAAGATTGCTCACAGAAAGTGTGGAGGATGAATGAGAAGGGCATGAGATTAAAGGCAGGAAGTTAATGCAGTTCCACAGATATAACAGAATCAATCAGTAAATTAGAGTGGCATGTTTTTTAACCTTACACTACATTTTATGTAAATTCACAACATGGGAAAATATAAGTTGTGAGTATAGAAAATGTGACTTTTTAACAAATAAATAATGACATACACCCAAATAAATAGATCCTTCCAAGTAGTGACCTATAAAAGTATGTACTTATTTTAACACCACTATCACCACTCAAAATATATTTGTATCTCTTCTTTTACACTTGCCTTCAAAGATAGTTTGTAAGTCACACTAAAAGTATGTTTATTGCTTCATAAATTATTTTTTTAAGTTGTTACTAGAAGATATTTGAACAAAAATATAATTGCCTTACTTGATCTGACATTTTGTTTTCAAGCATCCTTTGCCTCTTCCTTATGTTAAATGAAAGGAATTTGGGTGTTTTTAGAAAAAAAAGAAATACATTGGGGCCAAAATGTCGCAATTCCCTGTAAGAGCTTTGTAAAGGTTGCGTCTTTTATAAAGAACGTGTGTTCTTCGTGGGGTACTCCATATTTTCCACCACTCCCTCCTCTAATTATTCAACCTACTTGCCTCAAACCTTATAAGTATTTGATTTTCTTAGTTAAACTACTCAGTTTCTCTTCTGATAAAGGGGTAATCAAATCTAACTTTCATATTTTCTGTCAGGATTCATGTGAGGATTAAAGGCAATGTATGCAGACTACTTAGCTTTGTGCCATTTTAAACATAATTTTTAAAAAAGTCATTGGTTAACTCAAGTGAGAGACATGAATAATCTGATTTAATTACTCAGGTTCCTAGACGATCCAGGTTGGTAATATACAGAAAAAGAATGGCATAGAAAATGTATATTATATCATTAATATTATACTAAACAGAACTTTATATTTAGGTGGTTCATTCACAACATAATTTGGCAGGACCCTCAAGTCTTTACTATGGGCATCGTCATTATTTTATAACATTTTACTTTTGATAAACAATGGAAATACTAGAATGTGAGACAATGTATCTTTACTTCAGTTGGTATATTCATACTAAGGAAGAATTCCCTTCAGAAATTGTACTAAGATGTAGATTAAAGCAAGTTTTATTATACCAGTTTATTTAGGACAAATCTCTTTGGTTCCAACGTCTACTTGAGCAAAGTTCGATTTGCCTTCATAGCGTGTGTTTAAAATACCCAGTGGGTTATGCTGAACGATTGTCCGTCGTCATGACCTTTCCCATCATCCCATGCTGTTACCCTCCCTTACAACTCTGAGTCTATTTGTTCCTGACAATTGTGAAAATTTTTTTGTTCCACAGATGTTTACCTGATGTACCTCTCAGAATGACTTTAACCTAAGTGCACTCTTTTTCCTTCATTATGGATACTTCATTCACTCACATCAATATATTTAATTTATGTTTATCAATATATTCTATTCATGGAATTAGCAAAACTACAAGTTAGAAGAGGCTTAAAGGATAGACATGAAATTCAATTCCTAACTTAGAAATATCAAGAAGTGTTGGCTCCTATATTTTATGAGGATGTCCCTTATGCTGTTGTATAGCTTCAACTCTTAGAAATATTATTTGTATTTAATGTAAACTTTCCTTCTCTGATTTCCAACTATTAATTTATTTTAGCTAATAATTCATGACAAATTTTATTTTACTAGGCTCTGAAAATACTGAAATAAACTAGACAGATTTATTCTTTACATTCAAAGATCATACAAACTAGAAGGAAAGAAAATGAACCAGCTTATAAGGATAGTGGATATCATGAAGGAAAAGTAATGGAGTGTTATTGGAGCATATGATTTATAGACTTAACCTAGTTTGAGTTAATAGAGAATATTTGCTTAATATTATGCCTCCCCCATTGATCTAAAGATTATTGAAGAAGAGGAATTGTCTTATTCATCACTGACTTTCTAGCATTAGGATAACTTCTGACTTCAAGTTGCACAGTCATGCATTGTTTAACAGTGGCATGCTCTGCAACCACAGGATTTTTAATTGAAGTATGTCCTGAGAAATGCATCATCAGGCAATTTCGTAATTGTGTGGACATCGTAGAGAATACTTACACAAACCTAGATGGTATAGCCTACTACTCACCTAGGCTTTATGGTACTAATTGTACAGAACCACCCTTGTATATATGGTCCATCATTGACTGAAACGTGGTTTTACGGCACATGACTGTATTTTTATTTTTATGGGTTGTTTCCATTGTTCCATTCTGTCTTGATCTTTTAATAAGTTTTATCAATAATCTCATTTAGTTTTGTATTATCTACAAATGTATCTGTTTTGTTAAATGAAAGCAATGAATGGTAATAATTCAACTCAAAAGTCAATTTTAATACTTAATGTGAGTCCACTGCTGAGCTATGTGTTGTGAAACAGTGAAGGCTCTGTGGAAGATTTTTATTACATAATGTTAGGCATTCTACAGATATAATACTATGCTCACTAAAAAATAGAATTTGACAGGTTGTGGCTACAGCTGGTAGCAGAAGTTTTAATATCTTGTTGCTAAGAGAGATTTTCTTATGAGGCACTTATTTGTTCTCAGAGAAGGAAATCCATCACTTCAGGTTTGATTTCCCTTACCAGTTGGAATCTAACTGGGTTTTCAAAATGAGCTAAATTACATATATACATCCTGGTAGATGCAACAACTCTAAACATGTGCATTAGTTTACTATATGTTTGACGTTTACATTGCATGATTTGGGCACTGTACTAGGCCCTGGAAATATAAAGATTGAGACAGGATTCCCATCCTTATTATATACAGCCTTCATGGGATATGCAATCATAAGTCAAAAAGATAGTGAGATAGGCTAAGCGCTGTAGAAGTAGTAATCACAAACAGCAATGCAAACACATGAGTAAGAATGAGTCATTTTGCCTTGGTTTATTTGAATTATTTTGGAAATTTGGCTCATTTTTTGATCTGAAATTATTAAATTTTTAAAGCTTTTTATTGAAGTATCACACATATAGAAAGATGAAAAAAAATTAAGTGTAGAGCTTGATAACTTTTGACCAACAGAACACTCTCATGCATATGTAGTCTATATTTTGCAATCTCTCAATCACTAACCACAACTTTTCCCTAAAGAAAATGGATAAGCATGGATTATTTCACCTATTTTTGAAGTTTTTATAATTTGAATCCTACACCAAGTATTTTTTATTGTTTGCTTGTAACTCACTCAAAGTGGGATTCATCCACACTTTCGCATATGTTGGTGAATTATTTTCTTGTCTGAGCAGGATTTCATTTATTTATTCAAACAATTTATTACTCATTTTGCTATGCCAGGATATATGGATGGTTTTTAATTTGAAGCTATTAAGTTATATGCTATATGAACGTGTTATGTACTGAATATTTGTGTGTCCTCCCCAAATTCATGTATTGAAATCCTACCCCCAAATATAATGATTTTAGGAGATAGGGCCTTTGGGAAGTAATTAGGATTAAATGAGGTCATGAAGGTGGAGTCCTCATGAATGGGATTTGTGCCTTTGCAAGTTTGCTTCCTGTCTCTACTTTTTTCACCCTGTGAGGATACAATGAGGAGTCTGCAACCAGGAGGAGCACATTCACCATAATCCAGCAATGCTGGCACCCTGATCTCAGACTTCTGGCTTCCACAGCTGTAAGAAATAAATTTCTGTTGTTTATAAGCCACCCAGTCTATGGTACTTTGCTATAGCAGCTCAAACTGACTAAGACAGAGCATATGTGCACATTTCAGTTGGACACATTTACATAGAAATGATACTGCTGGATCATAGTATTTGCATATGTTCAGTTGTAGCAGATACTACACAACTATTTTCTAAAGTGGTTGCACTAATTATGGTGTCAAAGACAATCTATAAGTCCCATTGCTCAGCAACCTTATCATAACTTAGCCTTTTGAATCTTTGTTTTTCTCTCTTTTTGAAAGTTTTAACCTTTCTAGAGGTAAAATAATAACATTTAAAATTTTTTACTAATTCTCAGCCTAATATAAAAGAAAAAGATTATGTGAAATAGTATTTTCATATATTTATTCTATACTTTGATATACTAATTGGGAAAATTTCTTTTCAAGTTCTTTGCCCATTTATCTATTAAGGTTTTTTTTCTTCTTGTTTATTAAAAGAAGTTCTCTGTACATTCTCTCCTTTCTTATGGATTTTCATCCCCTTTTGATGTTTTGTATTAGCACACATTTTTATGTGTAACAATCTAATTTTTGTCTCTTCTTTTATAATTCTGCGTTTTGTGTTTAAGTAAGAATTTTTGCCTAAGCCGAAAGTCATGAAGACATTCACCTTTGTTTTTATTTAGAAGCATGATTATTTCACGTTTCATGTTTAGATCTATAAACAAGTTGGAGTTGATAACTATTACTATTTTGTTATGGGTCAAAATTATTTATAACTAATTTTCTTCCTCACCCATCTACCATCAATTTTATAATAAATCAAGTGTTAATATATATGATGATCTGTGTCTACACTGTTTATTTTATTGTGTTGGTCTATTTCTCCCTTACACCAATAACACACTGTTTAATCTCTGTAACTTTATAATAAATCTAGATATCTGGTAGTTCCACCCCTCCCTCTTTGTGGTTCTTTAATATTGTCTTGGCAATATTTGACACTTTCCATTTCCATATAAATTTTAAAGTCAGTTTATCAATTACCACAAAAGAAATCTAAGGTTTTTAGTTGATACTGCATTAAATTTTACAGAACAAAATGGAAAATTGACCCCTTAACAAAATTGAGTCTCCAATCCCAGAACATAGTTCATCTCTTAATTTACTTAGGTCCTCTTATTTTCTCTCCAGTTATTTATGACAACAATTTTAAAATAAAATTCTTTTATTCCACAAAATTTTATTTTGATGAAATTTCAAAACTTATTTAAAATTGAAAATTCAGCAATGAACTTTTACCTCATTTTCATATCTATATATGCCTTTACTCACATGAAACATTTGAAAGTCCAGCTGCAGAACTCACAACGCTTCACCTCTTAATATTAATATTAATAGTTAGTATTTCAGCATAAGTCTTCTGAAAATAAGGGCATTCTCCATCATACCCAATACAATTTACACATTTAAGTAATTTAACATAATTAATTAATGACATCTAATATAGGTTTCCACGTTAAAATTTCCCATTTTTTTCCAAAATATAACTTTTATAACTTTCTATTCTCCAGGATCTAGTCAAGATTTATATCTTGTTCAGTAAATGTTTTATAGTGTGGGTGTGCACTTCTTGCACACATTTCATTATGTATTTATTATGTATTCCATTGTACTTAATGTTTTCTCAAGCTATATTGAATTGTCTCATTTTGAATAGTTTTAAAAATTAATTTTATATTTGTGTATTATAGTTATATGAAATACAATTGATTTTTATATTGAGCTTTTATCATCTTAAATTCATCTTATAATTATAATAGTTTATCTACAAAATATTTTGGAATTTTTAAATACATAGTTTGTAAACAATGATAGTGTTAGCCCTCTCCTTCAATCCTGACACTGCTTATTTCTTTTTCATGCCTTAATTCATTTGCTAGAATCATCAATACCAAGTTGAATAGAATTAACAATAATGAGCATTTTTGTCTCTTTCTAGACTTCAGAAGGAAAGTATCAACAAATTACAACATATACATGTATGATGTTGACTGAAAATTATATGTAGAGGCCCTATTATAAATTAACGATATACCTCCTACTGCAATTTTGCTTAGAGATTTCATAATAAACAGATGTTGAATTTTATCTGCATCTATTGAAATGAATTTATATTTTTATCCTCTGTTAATTTAGTAAATAACATCCACTTATTTTTTATATTAATCTAAATTTGCATTCTTAAAGAATTAGAAAGGGAGACTGGGAGAGCGGGTTTGGCGGATTGGTAATACAATCCTCCCTCAGTATTGATGGGGGATCGTTCCAGGAGCCCCAAGGATACCGAAATTCACAGATGTTCAAGTCCCTTATATAAAATGGCAGAAGTATTTGCATATTACCTATATACGTTCTCCAGTATACTTTAAGTCATTTCTAGGTTACTTATAATGCCTGATACAACGTAAATGCTATGTAAATAGTTGTTATACTGCATTGTTTAGGGAACAATGACAAGAAAAAAAGTCCGTGCATTTTTACAACATACATGTGTCCGTACATAGACTCAACTTTCATAGGCCTTTCCATCCACGATTGGTTGAATCTGTGGATGTGAAATCTGCAGATAGAGGGCCAATTGTATTCTGTCTATGATTTTGGTTTCCATGTTCATGAGAGATAATAGTCTGCCATTTTTATTTCTCATAATGCTCTCATCAGGCTTTTATTTCAAGTTCACTTTGTCTTTATAAAATGTGTCCTCTCTTTTTCTATTCTGAAATAGTTTGTTTAATATTAGTGTTATTTCTTTCTCAAATGTTTGGTAGTGTTTAGTGATGAAAGACTTGGGCCTGGAGGATCCTTTTTGAGAAGATTTACAATTACAAATTATGTATTGATAAATTTAGAATAAATCAGACTCTTTCTTCATGCATTTATTTTGGTAAATTGTTATTTTCTTAAAATTTTATTTCATCTAAATTTTTAAATTTGTTTTATGGTTATTCATAATATTCTTTTATTATAATTTAATATTTCTAGGATCTGCTGTGATGGTCCATTTTTTAATTTCGGATATTAGCAATTTGTGTTTAATCTTTTTTTACCTGATCATTCTTTCCAGTGTGTAATCTAATTTATTAATCTTTTCAAGCAACCAATTTTGGCTTTGCTGATCATCTTTATTTTACATTTATTATTTCATTCATTTCTGTTCTAATCTTTGTTATTTTATTCTCCTATTTTGCTTCAGTTTGATTTTCTAATATTTTTTGTAGAATTTGATGTGAATCCTTAGAAGGGAGCTGGTTCTTCTGTTCTAATATGTTCATTAAACATATATATTCCTCCTAAGCACAGCTCTAATAGCCTCCAGAAGTTCGAGTTTTCCTTTGCAAATTTTTCTTTAACAAATTAGTTATTTAACTCATTTCCAAACAATTTGAGATTTTCTAGTAAACTTTCTGTTATTAATGTCTAACTTATTTTCACTTTGGTCAGAAAACATATTTTAATTGATTTCAAGCTTTTGAAATTAAGATTTTCTTTGGCACAGCATAGAGCCAAATTAGGTGACTATGTCTTTTATACTTGAAAAGGAAGTGCATTCTTCAATTTGTCTTAATTATAAAAACTTTACAACAAATAGGCTATGTAGAAATAGCATAGCCTGGTGAAAAGAATGTAAGGTTGAAGTGAAAATAAAATATTGGATTCAAATCTCAAGTTTTCCACTTACAGGCTATGTATATTGAAAGATTTACTTAAACTATCTAAGACTCACTTTCACATATATAATTTTGGAATATTATTAATAGTAGAATCTATACTGTAAATTCTTGGGACTATTCAATTGGGAAAATGCATACAAAATGCCCATGCCAGCATAACAGAAACATTAATAATAGTCTATATTTTTTATGGACCTCTGCTCTGTAGTCAAATGGTCAAGTGTTTGTGAAAAAAAGTTATAGATCATTTTTTGGTGATTCTGTTCAAAGGGTAGGCTGTTCCATGGCATGCTGATGAAGCAAGCCAAGTAAAAATTTATTGAAAACAGAATATAGGCATTAGTGGCATTTTAAATTTCTCCTCTATTCTCCAGAAACAGATAAAACTGATTTCATATGAAAACATGGCAGCAAGGTGTACAATAAAGTAAATCACAACTTTCAGTAGTTTGATCAGATGATATTTTTTGAGGAATGCAGAACAGACCCAATCATATCCTAAATTTCTGCCTCACTTTCCAACCAAATTTCTTTACTGCAGCTGAGCAAAATATTTCATGTGGAAAGCAAAAAGGCTCAAAAAGTATTCATTTGGCAATTTCTCTCTTGGCAGAAAGATTCCTGACATTTCAATATTTTCTCACTTTCTATAATTGGACAAAAATAATTTTATATTTATTTTTGGCTGGCATTTTTTCTGCTACTACCTAGAGATTTTAATAAACAATAATAACCGTGGAAAATTGATGACCTGTGACTCTATCAACCCATGTGGAATATTTCACAAGACTCTGGTGGAAGCTCCCTTCCCTGACCCTTAGTAGCCTGAGCTTTGTCAATGGGTTTCTTTTCTTTCCTTGAGGACAGGAATTATGTCCTAGCAAAAAGTCAGCCCTGAAAAAAAGTCAGCTCAGCATAAATATTGTTGATACAAGATAAAAAATAAATGAATGAATAATGAGAGTTCCCAATATTTAGAGAGAGTCACTCTTTAGTGAGTAAATTTTGGATTTTTCCTGGGTTATGTATTAAATTAAGAGAAAAAAATATGAAGTTAACAATGTACGTACAATGTCTCATACGCTACAAGGCATTTTCACCATTTATCTAAAGTAAGCTTCTGAGCAACTCACTGGGATAGGTATTGCTATTCTTTAGCCTAACATACAGATAAGAAAAATGTGGCAAAGAGAGATTCAACTAATTCAATCAAGCTTGTAGGTGGTGGAGAGGTTGGTCAATGGACTAGGTCCCTTATAATATCTTCCTGCACCAGTCATTATAACATTACCTGAATGAAATCTTCCTTCCCATACTACTCTCATACTGATTCAATGGAACTAAGTCCCATATCCTCTCTGATTTCTCCGTTCTCTGATCTCAGAGAACTTGGAGATCTCTACCATTTAAATTAATGCTTGACCTTGTTTCATTATATGTGGTCTTCCATTTTCAAGTTTCATGTCTTTTCCCAAAAAAGCAGTAATTTCTTCAAAATAAGGACTGAGATGCTTAGTTTAATGCAGAGATGAAAGAAGCATTGAATAAGTACATGCAAACATGTAAATGAAGTGAAATTCAACATAAAGAGTATAGAAACAACATTCAATCAAGTTAGTCCAGAGGAGTTGACAGTGCTCTGAACAGCATTCATTGGTATTCCTAAGTAAAACTGGATTCATGATTTTTTTTCTTTGGCAGAAATGTTACTGGATAAACACATCTGCTCATTTCTGAGGTGCCTATGTTTACAATCTTTGATATAATGTGCCAAAGGGTTTTGAGCCCTCATTCTGTGTTTTAAATTTTATTGCTCAAGTGATTTTTTTTTTGCCTACCTAAGAACATATCATCCATGAAACTAAAATGAAAATATGTAAATATATATCTCTAAAATTGTGCATTTTTCCCAACAAATAGCTCATCTTCTCAAATAAGCAAAAGGAAAGAAAGAAGAAAGAAAAAACTAGTAGCCAAAAAAATATAAAAGTCTATGCCAAGTAGACTTGCTCTGTGCTTATTGATTGGAGCTTTATCATTAGGTGGGAGAAATAATTTTCAGGGCTTTCAGTTGCTCTGTGATTCTACTCTACTCACCCAGCATTTTCCATTTTCTCACTCTGTAAAAAGACTTTTTAAATTCTTCCTTTCTTTTCAAATAGCTTTCTCCAACCAGCCAATAATTTTTCTTTACTTAATTGAAAAAAAAAAAGTAATCAGAATAGAATTTATTTATCTCCCTTCAATCAGTTGGTCTACTAGTATCTGTAGATTATCCATACTCCTTGTTTTGCCTCTTGTCACCAGAGATTCAGCCTTTACACTCCACCTGGGCTCCACAATGAACCCAGAAATTTCTACCTCTTGCCATTGCCACTATTACACCCCAGACTAAGCCACCATTATCTCCTTCTTGGGATACTGCAAAGATTCTAACTTATAACACTCTTTCCCCCTATAATCCATTTCCCCACAGAATCCAAAATGGGTTCATTTAATTCATCTATCCATTTGTTCATTCATTGATCCATTCAACAAATATTTATTGAGTGCTTGCTCTGTGTTAGGCACTATTTCAGATACTGAGAATCTAATAATAAACAAAACAGACAAAAACCTTTACCATGATGGTTATATTTTAGATGATGAGAAATACAGTCACTAAAATATGTTATATATAACATGTATGGTATATATATGCGTGTGTGTGTGTATTATTTATCTATATTTCTATCTACATCTATATCTATCTATATATAATACAAGAAAAAATAAAAGGGGAAGAGGATATTAAATACTGTTTGGTTAAAAATTTAGTTAGGATGTCCAGGGAAAGCTTCATAAAGAAGATGACTTTTGAGTAAAGGTCTGAGGAAATAAGGAATTTATCTGGGGGAAGAGTATTCTATGAACACTCTGGCTGCTGTGTTGAGGCTGCAGGGGCAGAAGCTAAAAGACTAGGTGGGGGACTATGACAATAATTATAATGACTCTATGGTCCAGAGTGGTGATGATAAGGGTGGCATGAAGTCATCAAATTCTGGAGATATTCTGGCAGAAATGATGTGAATTGTGAGAGAAAGAGAAAAATAAAGAAAATATCACAATTTTTAGTCTGGTCAGTTGGAAGTACGTAGTTGTCTTTAACTAAGGTGAGAAAGACTGCAGGAACAATAGTTGGTTTTGGAGAAAATATCAGGAGCTCAGTTTTGAACATATTTAAAATATACTAGGAGCTCAGGCAGATGGATATACAGATTTAGAGTTTAAGGGAGAAATCAGGACTTGTTATAGACTAAATGTTAGTGTGCCGCCCCAGCCCCATTCATAGATTGAACTAAAATAAAATATACAAATTATTGTGTTGTGACATATTGTAGAAAGAAAATCTGAATAAAATAAATTGATAAAGAACTACATGTACCCACCGAGTTGCCGTTCAACAAAAACTGTGCCCCTTGCTTCTGAGACTTGTTGAGCTCTTTACATTTTTAAGAATGACTTCAAGGAGAATCATAATGATTGGGTATATTAATGTTCTTGTCTTTATACTTTATCTAGTGTTTGACAGACTATATTTATGTCGGCCAGTTTTAAAGTTTGGGGTCTTTTTCCTCAAGAAATATGTGCCTGTGACTCTCCCAAAATTGTTAGAACAGACTTACACAAGAATATTATCATACCATTCATTGATTATCTAGAAATTTTTACCATTTGGGTTTTGGAAGATAGCATTTACTTAGAACTGTTATTTACATTTTGAAAAAAGATAAAAACTAAATTGAAAAATACAGGTCATTAGTCACAATGCAAAATCAGATAGATGAACATGTTTTTAGATACCAAAAGCCAAGGCAAAAAATTTTAAAAAAACATTTCAAAACTCACCTAATGCAAAAATGTTTTATTAATTATCTATTTTCAAATTCTTAAATTTTGAAAAAAAATAGAAGTTACTTTTTTCATATTTTCCTTTTTACCTAATAATTTATCACTTTGGAAATATAAGGCAGAACTAACCTTCTTTGGCTTCAGTTTTTTGGAAATCTACAAGCCCCATTCTAGTGGACAACTTGTGTCATTTCTAGCTCTATGGTGTTAAGGTTCAGTGGCATTATCATCCAAGAGAATGACTAATGAGGGAGCACAAAATTTCCTCCTCTCTAGATCAATGACATGCTCTCTTGTCTCCCACCAAAAGGGGCCACCACATAACAAAATGAACACCTAGCAATGGCAGTTCGGTCACAAAAACAGCACCCATGTGAACACTAGTACATGAGAAGATATGGAAGCTGATACAGTTGAGATATTTTTCTCTACAACTAGAATGGACATTTGGTTTTCTGATGCACGCTAATAAAAATAAAAATTTGTCCCATTTACATGCATTTTTTCTTTAAAAATGGAATGTTTCTTGTAATGACATGAAAACCTCTTTGATGAAAGACAAGCTCTTTGTACACCCCTTGAAATATTTATTGTCTCAAGATGCCATTTCATTCATCAGTTTAATAACTTTGTATTTATTGCTTTACCTTGGGCAAGTAAGTTAGTATGTCTGGGTCCAAGTCTTCTCCGTGAAACTATCTTGACAACTAACGGAAAAAAGTAAATACGTACACATGTGTCTGTATCTGTGTGTTTGTGTGTATTTGATAACTCTTACCATAGTGAACATAGTGTCTAGTGTATAGTACAAGCTTAATCCCCATAAAGGCTCTCTATAGCAGCAGGTCAAGTTTGAATCCATTTCCAAAAATTTCCCAGTGAACCCAGACATTATCGTATTTTGGAATATCAGAGCCATGATACTTGATACTTTATATTCCTTAAAATAAATTTCTCAAATAATTTTTAAATTTATTATCAAGGTCTTGCTGAAGGTCATAAAATTAGATACCAAGTATTTTGTGCTTATAATTCAGAGTAATTGACTGAAGATTAGTCATTTTGTAAGAGAATTCTGGTGAGCGCTGACTCCTGGATTCTTTTGCTCTACATTTCACTATAATTTATGTTGCTGAAGCACAGAGGCAGTTTCTGAGCCAGAGCACAACCTTTCCATGCAACTCATTAAAGATATTTGATGCTCAGCTTAAACACATGATGAGATAGAATCTGCTGAAAGATGACTGTGCACTCTCTGAACTGTTTTAGGAAATTGCTTAACAGAAATTATTCCAAAAGTTCAACCCCACACATGCTGAGCTAATACTGAGCCATTAGACTTAGGTTGAACCAAGGGAAAAATGAGCAGAAAATACCCAGATATAAGTGATAAAGCATGAGAAATCAGATTACACTAAAAAAGAGCAATAATGATGATTTCATGTGTAGAAGACGAATTTTGTGTCCATAAATTACACTTTCTTGAGACATTATATGTATGTACCTTACATTTACTTATTTCCTCCACAAATAATGTATTTTCACTTGAAGGAAGACTTCATACTGTATGATACAAAGAATTGTTAACAAGTATTAGCCTAGAAAAAGAAATCATCAGAATGATACTCAACATGGTGACATTAATACTGATCTATGTGGATGAGGCTCTAAGAGATCAAAAGGAAATTTGGAAAATACTATTTGTTATAATTAGTTCTACACAGAGGTGGCATGAGGAGCCTACAGAAGTAAGGTGTTTTTGACTACTAGAGAGATCCAAGAGAGATCCAAGAACAGGTTAGACAACCTGGGCTAGACTCCACCAATCTAGTAGTCTGTGATTCCATGTGCAGTTCTCCAGAGAATGGTAGATTATCAGCAGTAATGTTACATAGACTGCTGTATACTGACCCAAATATAATATTATTGAATCTCTTGCTGGGTATTAACATTTTTAACCTGCTGTATGAGGCTTAGAGAGATAATAAAGCATTTGGCAGAATGCATCCCTTGCAAAGAATAACATACTATATATTTATCCTTTCTAAGGATTTAAAGGAAGTACATGTCAAAAGAAAACAGTATAAAGCTCCAAAGGCTTAGAAGATATTGGAGATGGTTGCCTAACCCTTTAGAAGATATATATATATATATAAATGATGATTTTCTGGACAAAAATAAAATAAGACAATTCTGTAAAATATACTGTCATATCCAACTTACGCAATGCTTAAAACTAGAAAGAAATGAAGAATGTAAAGAAAATACCAGGCATCTCTAGTAGAGCTTTTACTCTGAGGCTGCATTTTAACAAGACTCACTTGAGTGAGGTTAGATTCAAAATAATTAGAGTCTCTGGAATTGTCTCTCAGCAGCCCAGGAGAGGTTGCCATATTAAGATGGGTGTCTATCTAGACTTGCCATGCTACTGACAAACACTGGATATCATATAAACGTATGCTACTTAGAGCAACACATAAGCCACAGTCTACACCAAAACCCACCAACAATTTAACCCAGAATCTAATTGATTACCCTTTCCAAGTTTCCCTGGATTCTAATTTCCACCTTGCTGTATTTCTCCCAACTAAATCTCAGTACATATTTTTTCTTTTGAACCTTGGTTTCCCACCTCAAATTTGATTGCCAAAGATATTCAGCCAGTGAATGATGCCATTAAGCAGTGTCTTATTGCCATTTTTGGTACACTACACATTTCTAAAAGTATTTGACTTTGGGGGCAAAATTCAGTTTCCACTGTCTTGTGAGTGAAATAAGGAAAATATTGGGTAATATGTATCAGCTTTGGAGAAAATAATTATACATATTCTTCAAATTGAAGAAGCCATTTAAAAACATAATACTTGAGTTTGATATTGGAGTACTCCACTACGTGAATATTACTTATTTTTTAAAAATCACCAAAGGATGGGGGCCGCCCGGTGGCACAGCGGTTTAGTCCGCGCTTGGCAGCCCGGGGTTCGCAGGATCGGATGCCGGGCGCCCGCCGACGCACTGCCTGTCAGCCGTGCCATGGCGGCGTCCTATATAAAGTGGAGGAAGATGGGCACGGATGTTAGCCCAGGGCCAGTCTTCCTCAGCAAAAAGGGAAGGATTGGAACAGATGTTAGCTCAGGGCTGGTCTTCCCCACAAAAAAAAAAAAAAATCGCCAAAGGTATCATGCAGAAAGAAAATTTAAAATAGACTATGAGGGGGCCAGCCTGGTAGCATAGTGTTTAAGTTTGTGCACTCTGCTTCCACAGCCCAGGGTTCATGAGTTTGGATCCCAGGCACAGACCTACACACCCCTCATCAAGCCGTGCTGTGGTGGCATCCCATATACAAAATAGAAGAAGATTGGCACATATGTTAGCTCAGCGACAATCTTTCTCAAGCAAAAAGAGGAAGATTGGCAACAGATGTTAGCTCAGGGCCAATCTTCCTCACACACACGCACAAAATAGACTATGAGTGGCCAAATTAATGTCATAATTTACTAAACCTCATGAACTTAAGAGCTCATTTAAAGCCTCTTTACTCTTCTTATATGTGTAATTCTAACCAGTCTTGCTATTTCATTGCTTTCAAAGGGTGAAAGACACAAAGAGCATGACAAGCATTGACAGTTATCAAGAAGAAATGCGATGCAATGAGTTAAAAAAAAGACACAAGAGTCCAAAATGTGCACGTTTGGAACTATTTAATACTACTGCTTAAAATCCTTAAAGACTTACCCATTTCACTCAAGAATGAAGCGCAAATATTTCTTTAATGATCCTAACATAATCTATGTTTGGCTACCATCTTTGAGCTCATTCATATTTTCCTTCTTCTTCTCTCCACCCTGCCCCTTCCTTTCCTCCCTGTCTTTCTCTCTCCTCTCCTTCTCCCCCTCTTCTCTCTCTTTCTCTCTCTGTCTTTCCTGTTTTTCTCCAGCCACTCTGCCCTTCTTACTCTTTTCCAAACATAAAAAGCTCATTTCCACCTTAGGATCCATGTAGTATCTATTCCTACTGCCTGAAATTACTCTTCACTATAATTTTTGGATGGTTGGCTTTTTTAAATCTTTCAGATATGAGTTCAGTGTGTCTCAGAGAGAACTTTCATGATCATTCCATCAAGAATAGATGCTCAGTCACAGTTATCTCACTGAATTTTAATTTCAACATAGTTTTTGGGTTTACGTGATATTTTTGCCTAAATGTATGTTACTGTTATTTATGGGTTTTTCTCCTTGATCCCCTCTCCTCACTCTCCACCAAATAAAATGTTGGCTTCATAGGGGCATCAACTTCTTTCATCTTGTTTTTCTCTTATTTTTCAGAGCCAAGAATAATTTCTTTACAAATTATTTAAACAGAAAAAAAAAGAGTCTTAAAGGAATAAATCTCATAGCAACCCTACGAACAGACTATAGAATATTTCAAAGTATGATAATCTTTAAGTAAGTGGAATTTTTAAAAAAACTTTTTATTTGCGAATAGTTTTACATTTACAAAAATAAAAACTTACCAATGAGAACAGAATTCCCGTGTACTTTCACCCAGCTTCCCCAATTGTTGACATCTTTTATTAGTATGGCGCATTTGTCACAACTAGATAACCAATATTAATACATTATTATTAACTAAAATCCATACTTCATTCACATTTTCATAGTTTTTACCTAATATGCTTTTTATGTGCTATACTATATTAAACTTAGTTGTCATGTCTCCTTAGGCTCTCTGTGACAGCTTCTCAAAGTTTCCTGTTTTTCTGATGACTTTAACAGTTTTGAAGATTGCTAGTCAGGTATTTTGTAGAATCTTGTTCCAGAGGGATTTTCTGATATTCTTCTCATGATTAGAACTGGGGTCTGAGTGTTTGTGAAGACCACAGAGGTAAAATGCCTTTCTCCTAAGATCATGTCAAAGGCACATGCTATCAACATGATTTATCGTTGTTGACATTCACTTTGATAGTCTGGTTGAGGTAGTGTTTTTCAGTTTTTCCACCATAAAATCACTCCTTTTTCCCTATCAATGCAGTATCCCTTGGAAGAAAGTCACTATTCATAACTCATACTTACAAGATGGGAGTTACGCTCCACCTACTTGAGGGGGAAGCATGTACATAAATTGTTTGGAATACTCTATATGGCAGATTTGTCTATTCTTCCCCATTTATGTACTTATTGCATCATTTATTTATATCAGAATGGGCTTATGGATATTTATTTTATACTTTGTGATATAATCCATAATTTTGCTGCAGATACAATTTTGTTGCTCAAATTGTTCCAGTTTTGGCCATCGGGAGTTCTTTCAGTGGCATGTTGTTTACCTTTTCTGTTAGAGTTCTTAACCCACTAATCATAGTTATTGCAAATATCCTAATAATTCCAAAATCCTCATCACACCTGAGTCAGATCTGATGCTTTTTTGCCCTTTAAGACTGTTTTTTTTTTTCCCCTTGCCATTGTATGTTTCAATTTATTGTTGAAAGCTTGATGTGATATTTCAGGTAATAGAAACAGAAGTAAATAGACCTTTATTGTGAGGTTTTATGTTAATCTGGCTAGGGCTGGGTTGTGCTTAGTTTTTGCTGTAGCTGTAGGTTTTAGAGACTTTAAATTCCTCTAGAGGCCTTGTTTTTGTTTTTCCCCACCTCTTGTCTCTAAACTTCCTGAGAACTCCTTACATAGAGTCTGCACCTTGCAGCTTGGTCAGCTTTAATCCTCTGTTATTATCCTGGAGCTCTGTCGGTGGTGTAAGGTGTAGGGGCTGTGTTGGTTCTACAATCTTATGATTGAATCTCAGAATTATAGTAGGCCTGTGTGCCCAGTCTGTGACCTTAGCAAGTGTATATTAGGTTATATATTTTCCCCTTAGGTGAACAGGAAGGCTAGAGGGGGTGGAGACAAAGAAATGGCAGTCCCTCAGGTTGATAAGGCTCTTGTACAGTGTTTTTACCTTGACAACTGGGCTTTGTTATGGAGAATGCTCTGGGCATACTTCACAATGGGTACTCTCGCCTCCCCATGCCAAAACTCCAGGGGTATCATCTTTGACTTTTCATCCCAAAAAGCTGGTGAGGTTTCTGGAGGTAAAATCCATGGAGGTATAAGAGTTGCCCTGAAACTGAAGCCCCAAGAGTTTCTTGCTCTTTCATAAGTCCACACTCAGCCTCCAGCAATTTGTCAAAATGACTCTTTAAATGTTCCTATGAGTTTATGGCTCCAGTGGCCCCGCTTGGGGTGCTGATCTCAGTTGTGGTTCTGGATTTGCCCGTGTCTTCAGAGTTTAGATACTGGTTTGCCTTTGTGATCTTAGTTCTCTGATGAGTCCAAAAAAATACATCTATTTTCAGTTTGTTCATTTTTTTTTTTCTGGTTGTAAGGACAGGAGTGATATCTTGCCAGCTCTGAGTTTTGAAGTTGAAACCAGAAGTCTTCATTATGTTTTTTTTAAGTTTTATTGATTAGTTTTTGTTTTGTCCTCCCTTAAATCAGACAGGAAGGCTGGTGCTGCTGGAGTTGGAAGTTATACCCTTCCTCCATCTGAGATCTGGTTTCAGAAATGTGCTCTGTTCAAACTCTTTCCACTGGATCATAGGCCTTTTCTTTTTTTTAAATATGGCTGTGGGTGTTTCACAACTTTTACTCTTTCCTTCTCCCTCCCAGGACCATGAGAGAATCTGTCTCATATCCTCATTATGAGAAACTAGTGGTGTTTCTGGATGAAAAGCCCATATTAGTGTAGGAAATCCCTAAACTGTGGCCCCCGGGAATTTCCTATTCTCATACTAGCCCACAATCAGTTTCTAGGAATTCATTAAAATTTTCATTTATATGTTTCTCCAGCTGTTTCTGCTCCAGGTAGGAGATCTCGGTTGCTGTATCTATATGGGTGCACCTGTCTCTCCAGATTTCAAGGTGTCATTTTGCCCTGTGACCTCAGTTCTCTGATGTCCAAGAAAAGTCATTGACAGTTTTCTATCTCTTTTCTTGTTGTTAGGTTGAGAATGAAGACTTCTTAGTATTTTGCATGATAGAACTAAAACCGGAATCCTAGGTTGGCTTTTCAGTTTGGTTCTTGATCCAAATTGATGGATGATATGTTATTTTTTGCAATTTCCATGCCATTTTTATGGATCTCAATAATGCCTTTTGCCCTCAGCTCAGTTATTTCAGCATTTGCTTATTCTATCCTTCCCTACTCAAGAGAAACGTGAATCTAATCTGTAATTGATAATCTCATTTCATCAAAGTCTACAGCAAATTTTATAGATGGAAAAATTTATTAGACAGATTTAGCAATTTTCCAAGATTGCCGAGCTAATTTATCACTTAGAACTGAAAAAAAATGCACGCTGATTTTCTTAAAATCTCACCATGTAAAATATATGTCTCCAAGAATAGACTATAAATTGATTACCTCTAAATTATCAGAATATTTCAAAATGCATGCAACTATATTATATATTCATTATGTATATTATATTCATTAAGATTTGGGTTCATTAAAGCTTGTAGGTAATAATAGAAAACCTGACCAAAAGGGCTTAGAGAAATCTAGGTTTGTTATCTCACAAAACAATAAGTCTGAATGCAGGCAGGACAGTGACTCAGAGGTGCTGTTAGGGACACAAACTCTCCAGCTTTTGCTCTGCCAGTCTTAGCATTTCACTCTCATCTTCAAGTTATGAATTCGTAGTCCCTAAATGGTCTTGGAGATTTACATCTGAGTTACAAAGTATGGAAGGAAATGGTGAAGAGCAAAAGTGAGATTGCATCTTTTTATTCATGTTATTTTAGCCTCATTAGTCAGATCTAAGTGAAATGATATCTGAGAACTGAAAGGGAGAGAACCAAGTATTTTGATTTCTAGACTTTATCATAGGAGGAGGCAAGGGAGACAGGTATTGAGCCAATAACTTTCACATCCTATAAATGTCGAAGAAATATGTCTCACACCTAGAAATATATTGTCTCTATTTTAACTTAGCCATTATTATATGAGTCCTTCATGAAAGGATGTTATGTGTTTGTCTCTTAGCTTCAAACTCACTTCTGTTCTCCTCTCTATGGTGCTAGAGCTGAGATTCTGCAAACCACATTTTCGTTTTTCCAGCTGGTTCCGTGTTAGGCTTTGCCAACTGGGCCTTGCTAGAGGAAGACTGGGAGGCCAGAAGGAGGGATTTGCTGCTTTCTATTTTGCTTCCTATTAGTTTCAATCTAGTTGTCCTTTACTCTGGCAGCAACAGCTGGATCCATTTTTCAGGTTTTTTTCTCCACATTGAAGGACCAGCCTCATTACCCTCCTTCAGGGATACTAACAGCAGCTGGCTGATGCTCAGCTCAGCAAGGGCACTTGTCCAACATTCTGTGGCCCCAGCACTGGGAGGGAAGCAACCCTCCAGTAGACCAGAATCCCACCTCTGCAGGAACCCTCCTCTGATTTCTAAATTCTCATACTCCTAGTCTCTTCCCTCTGTTCCCTGACCCTGAAGACAAAAGTTGCTTTCTGCAGTTACTACTTCTGTGTTAACTTCATGTTCTCTTTTTGCTTTTCGAGTTCTCCAATACTGGTAAACAATTATTTATATTAAATTTTCTCTTTTATAGTAAATTTCTATTTCCTGATAGAAATCCTTAGTGATACAAAAATTAGTACCAGGAGGGCCCCAGCCCCCAGAGATTCAAAGATGGGCTTTTTGTGATTGGTTTGATTGTGTCTTTGGGCTTGAACACAAAATTGAGCTCCTGGAAAATAGGAAATAGGATGCTAAGAATCTATGTCATACACTGGCATCATAATTAATCAAATTATCATCTATGCTTGACTGTGATAATGTCCTCACTGAAACAAGTTCCTTGAGGGACCAAGAAACTATTATGCTATTAACTATTGTGGCAGCAACAATGACTACAAGAACAGTAGAGTGAGCTATAGCTCTTAACTGGTCTGAAACTCTTACGGAGGAAAATAAAAAGAGTAAGCTCGGGGCTTTAAATTCTCAGCTTAAGTCTGGGTCAGGAGACTGGAGAACTTCTAGGCTGGTTAGGTTTGTAGTTTCAAGGTTGATCTCACTGAAATTGTAATTGTGTTTGTTGCAGAATTCTTATGTAAGTTGACTTCTGTGGTGGATGCTCTGATGTGCCACTCAGATCTCCCTTGAGAAATAAAAACCTTATTCTCCCAGCTGCTCTCAGTGTTAGAGTAGGGACATCAGCTGTATCATTCTCTTTGAAGAATAACTTGCCTGGAGAAAAATGCCTCTCCCAAGGTCATGCCTCATTCCAAAGACATTCTGCATCTCCGGTGACTGATTGATGCTGTTATATAAAGCCCGGGTCCTCTCACCTCCACTTGGTATAACACCGAAGAGATGTCTCAGCTCCAAAGCTCTCAATGGGTTAGATGAGGTCCAATCTTCCTCCTTTCCCCTACTTTCCATAAATGTTGATGCCACAAGCATTCTCTGATAGCTATACTGCATGTTAATCTCTATCTGAAACTTTGTTTCCTCTGGAACCCAACCTGTGACCAAATTCACAGCCTCACTAATCCCCTAATGTGAAAAATAAGGCAATAAGGCATTGACTGGAAATGTACTGAGATTATGAGACTTATAATAAGAACATTCAGATGAACTTAGATAAAACTGATAATCTGGAACTCCCATGCCCCTTGAGCCTCCCTTTCAAATAGAAGCATACCACTATCTTGTGTCTGAGAATATGAGGCTTCTCTTCCTTCGATACACTGCAATAACTCACCCTGGGATGGTTATCTTTTAAGGAGCTGACTAGTCTCCTCAAGACTCAATACAATGAATTCCTGCCACTAGACTCTTACCTAGAGTCAGATTTATGGATATTCTGGGGTGGGGGTCTGGGGCGGTGGTGGAATACAAAGTCTGACTCTAGAAGATGTAGTTTATATTCAAAAATAATTAAAGCATTTCTTCTAACTTATATTGTCATAAATATATTGTACAAAACACATTGCATATGTGTGTGGGTGGATTCTAAGGGCATTAATCCAAGGAAAGTAGAATATTTACATTGAATTGGACCAGATTTACTCATGAGGGTGCTTACCAGAGATTCTGGGTTTTGTGTGTTAGATTATGTAGCTGGAAGATTAAATTTTTCTGTGGTTAATTGATAAATTAGAATTCAACAGTGGTCTACATTTAATGAAGTTGAGATGCCAGTTGAGGTGCCCCATCATAATGTGGAGGATAGACTCCAAAGGCTTTGCAAGATAGAAATGTTTGAGTTCATTTATCATAGATGACCTATACAACACCCCCTCCATTACATCTTCCAAGAGGGTCTAGAGAACATTCCCTTCACTAGGCATTGAGAAATAATTAGTGAGGGGAGCACCAATATCACAGAAAAGTGCTTTGAGACATATCTCTGTAGGCTGGATATGACAGCAGGAGATGCCATGATTGAGATGTTCTTCTTGATGTCAATGGTGCTGATGGGATTGCGGAATAGCAGAGACTGAGTGGCAGTGAGCACATCAGTGCCATTGACAAGGTTGTCACATTTACCATAATGGGCAACAGAGACAAAATGGTAATCAGAATGTCTTGACTCACTGAGATGTTTAGAAATAGCTAACCAACTACAGTGTCCCCACATTTTTTTAAAATGGAAGTTTTTTAAGTATTACTTTATGTAAAGCTAATTAATGTAACAAATTGTCACAAACATAGTGACTCTAAGCAACACATATTTACTATATTACAGTCCTGGAGGTCAGAATTCCTAAAATCAAAGTTCGGCAGGGCTGTATTTCTTTTAGAGGCTCTGGAAGAGTATCTGTTCCTTGCCTTTTCCAGGTTTTACTGTCCACCTATATCCCATGGCTCATGGCCCCTTCCTTTATCTTCAAGGCCAGCAACATAGCATCTTCAAATCTCTCTCTCTTTCTCTCTATCTCCATCTCTGACCTCTGCTTCTATCAACATATCTTATCTCCCTCTGCTTCCATGGTCACATGCCCTTCTTTGACTCTGTCCCTCCTGCCCTCTTATAAGGACCTTTGTGATTACATTGGATTTGCCTGGATAATACAGAATAATCTTCCCATCTCAACATTCTTTTTTTTTGGTGAGGAAGACCAGCCCTGAGCTAACAGCCATTGCTAATCCTCCTCTTTTTGCTGAGGAAGACTGGCCCTGGGCTAACATCCATGCCCATCTTCCTCTACTTTATATGGGACGCCGCCTTGGCATGGCTGACAAGCAGTGCGTCGGCGGGCGCCCAGGATCCGAACCCGTGAACCCCGGGCTGCCAAGCGCGGACTAAACCGCTGCGCCACCGGGCGGCCCCCCATCTCAACATTCTTAATTTAATCTAATCACATATGCAAAGTCCCTTTGGGCATGTAAGGTAACATATTCACTGGATCAAGGGATTAGGACATGGACTTTTTTTAGGGAGGGTATATTTAGCCTACCAGAGTCAATACTCTGATTTGCACAGACTTATATCTGCCCCACATGCAAAATACATTCACCCCATCCTGACATCCCCAAAAGTCTTACCTTTGACAGCATCCACTCAAAGTGCAAAATCTCATCTAAATCTCATTAACTCGAATGTCCCAAATCTCATCAACTAAGTCATCAAAATCAGGTATGGGTGAGACTCTGGGTATGATCTATCCTCAGACAAAATTACTCTCCATCTATAGAGCTGTAAAGCCAGAAAAGTTATGTGCTCCCAATCCACAATGTCTGGACTGACATAGGATAAAAATTATAAACATTCCTGTTCAAAAAGGAAGAAAATGGAAGGTCAAAAGAAGTAACCAGTCCCAAGCAATTTTGAAATCCAACTGGGCAAATTCCATTAGGTTTCAAGGTCTGGGAATAATCTTTTGGGAATCAAGGCTCCTCTGTCTGAGTCTGAGGCATCAACCTCAGAGTCATCTTTCCTATTTAGTGAAGGATAGTACATGTTTGAAACTGAGTAGTTTTATCAGCTTGTTTACTGCCTGTAGAATTTTGTGAGTCTCGCATCCTTCTTTCACTTTGTTTTCTCTTTATCCCTTTTAGTCCAAGCTGGTAGTGTCACTGCTGTTAGAAGACTCCCAAGAACTCTGTGCAAGAACTCTGTGAGTCTCCCATGTATGTCATGGGATTCACTCCATTAGACATGAGGCTCCTCCACAGATCATTCCTGAATAATTTCATCTCTATTCCTGGCTCCTGTTGAGATAGCTTTGGGGATCCCCGAATCACAAGCCTAATCTCTTTAAAAAGCCCTCTCTGTGATTGAATGCTTTGACTTATTGATTCTTCTGAAGCATTATCAAAGGACTGTTCAGCAACACACTTGACTTTCTCTACACAGCACACTTTTCTAACAGTGAATCTCATTTTTACCATCTTTTGCAATCTGGATAGGCTGAAAATTTCTGAAATAATCAAATTCTGCTTCTTTATGACTTAGCAGTTCTTCCCTCAATCTAGCTCTTATTTTACTATAGGCAGCAAAAACAATCCAGACTACCTCTTCAACATTTTACAAGGAAATCTTCTTAGCTAAATATCTAAGATAATCAGCGACATTTTGCCTTTCACATAACTGTAGGACACAATTCTCCTAAGCTTTCTGCTACTGTATAACAAGAAACTTCTTTCCTCCAGATTCTAATAACATAGAATGTTTTGAATGTCTGTATTTCAACCAAATCTGTTTGTGATGATTTAGACCTACCAAAAGATATATAGCAGGAACAACTCAGCCTGGTGGCCAAAATGGAGATTTCTGGCTTTTAACTCAATTTACAGACCAGAATACCTTATTTGAGGGCTGGGATTCATACAGAAATCCCCTCAAAAATGTCACAACTTTATCCTTTAAATCTTCTCCCAAGAATTCTCCAAAGGGAAATGCAGCTATTTACTGAGGTGACTGCACTGAGGACAAGAAAAACTTAAACTGGTACTGAATTGGCAAATCCTTGAAAACCCAAGATGCCACAATGGTCCACCAGTCAATATGTAGTCTTCTGACAGCCAAGTGATAGACTTTTATGCCTAAATCAAAGTCACAGTAGGTCCACAAACCAATCCTGTACTTATTTCCTCAGTTGTTGAATGTATAATTGAATTGCCATATACCCTAAACTTTCGTCCCACTACAAGAGGAAATCTAATAACAGGTCCTACTTCTGGTTGGCATAATGAAGTCATAAGTCAGAGATGTGTCCAATTGCAAGAATAATGATAAAGGACAATTTATTTTATTTTCAATACCATCAGTAACTTAATTTGGATGTGAAATGAGAATGCTCTTTAAAAAGCACAATGAAAGCCATCAATGTTGGTGGGGAGAAACACAGCTTCTACATCAAGGGCCTTTTCACTAAACTTCAATAAAACAAATAACATGATAGCAACAAAAGACTGTGGAGCATCCCCAGGAAAACCTTTCATTTTCAACTAAGGCAACTGTTGCTGGGAGAAGAAAAGGAATTTGAGATGAAATACCCTGTACAGGGCAAAGCAGGGATTAAAAATATCATATTTTGATCTACCAGTATGAAGGGTCTATTCTTCATTATTGTCTCCACAGCACTCAATCAGTTTGTTGAACAAATAAGTAAATAAACTTGAGTGAAGTATCCCTATCTCAATTCTCCTCCATTATGTTATATTGTCCTTTATATTTATATTGAAATGATTATTCCTGTTCTGTCCTTTTCCTTTCTTAACAATTTAGTCCCAAAACCATTAGGAAGGCCAAGTAAGGTAGATGTCCATGCGAAGGTGGGAGTGGAGAACTATGGTTGTGCAGAGCAAAGTGTTGAAGCACAATCAAGTGCAAAGAGTGTCTACAAGTGGAGATGGTGGCATGGTGCAAAGTATTGGTGCACAATGAGGAGTGAGGGGTGCTTTTGTGCAGGAAAAAAAACAGCATGGTATATTACAGCCAAAGTTAAAAGTTTGATAAGAAGTGGAATATTTAGCTACTTTAGTAACTCGACCAAAAAATACTTACTAATTACAAAGAAAAAAAGACTAGTCTTAAAATGAAGAAGCTTGGCAGACATCCCCATCATCAAGTGACCAAAATGAACACCAACTGTAATGAAGAAAAAAAAAATCCTGTGAAACTTGATAGAATGTAATGAAATGTTATTTCTATAAAATAAGTGATCTGTAATAATTTAATCTCAAAACAAGGAATGAGGAAGTGTTCTGTATTGAAGGAGCTGAAGGAGACATGACGACTCAATGCAAACATGATTCAGAACTGGATTATTCTCCTATACAGGAATAATTCAGACAGTGGGTAAAACTTCAGCGGGGAGGTGATATGTAGCCTACTGCATAATGTGCTAGTGAGGATTACGTGAGAAAATCAGAATTTAGGACAGGGACTAACTCTACTTTTAGTGTTAAATACAAGCAGTCTAGTTTTGTTCATTTGTTTTCATGTGCTATAGACTGAATATTTGTAGCCCCCAAAATTCCTATGTTGAAGCATCATCCCCAGTGTGTTGGTATTTGGAGGTGGGGCCTTTAGGAAGTGATTAGGTCATGGAAGTGAATCCCTCATAAAAGAGACCCCAAAGAGCTCTCTTGCCCATTCTAGCATGTGAGGTAACAACAAGAAGGCGACCTATGAACCAGAATTTGGGCTCTCACTAGACACTGGATTTGCTGGTTCCTTGCTCTTGGACTTCACAGTCTCCAGGACTGTGAAAAATAAATTTCTGTTGTTTATAAGGCAACAGACTATGGTGTTTATGTGTGTGTGTATGTGTGTGTGCGTGTGTGTGTATACACCAGAGTAGGGCGGCCCCTAATCCATCATGACTGGTGTCCTATAAAAAGAAGAAATTTGGAGACAGACACACACACACACACAAGGATAACACTACATGAAAATGAAGGCAGAGTTTGAGTTGATGCATCTGCAAGTCAAGGATAATCTATATCTATATCTATAGTGTCTATATATATATATATATATATATATATATATATATATATATATCCTATTGGTTCTGTTTCTCTGGATAATCCTGACTAATACAGGCTCTTCATGCTGTTATGCTGAAAGTGGGACCTACAATGGATCCTTTTGGGAATCTTGGAGGGTACTGCTATGCAGGGAATCTGGCTAAATGGTGTAGCCCAGGGTATTTAAAAAAATAGAACTCCATGATCATGCAGTGACTGGGCCTGGGGGAAGTAACCTAGGTTTCTTGAACCTTCCTCAGGCCTATATAATGGATATTGATTTGAAAGCGTGTGGCCTTTCAAGGCATTCTTTGGGGGAGGAGGTAGAGTGATAAAGCAAATTTGGGATTATTTTCCAGGACCAAATCCAAAGGAAGATATAAATGACACAGCAATATCTATAGTACCTGTGAAAGAAGACCTTGGACCAAACTGCAAGGGAGGTGTCTTCAAGGTCTGAACAAAACAACAGTGATCTGACAATACAGAATGTTCAGATGTTAGCAGAGCATGCCAAAGGACCTCCAGCATGGGACCAGTCATGTCTTGGCAATCACAACCCACTGTATCTCCAAGAAACTGTTCAGGGCCAGGTGTACCATTCCTCAATATGCCATTCAACGTAATTTGTTACAGTTTAAAAGGGTTATTATAGACCGTATTATGATCAGGGTATTAGGAAAAACAGAATTTACAGGTAAAGATATTTTTAAAGCATAAAACTATAATTTAAAACTGAGAAATTTTGCTAGATTTGAATTAGAGATGGATTGTAAATGCCTCTTTAAGAGTAATATACACTTATGAGATTTTTCTCATCTGCAAAAATCAACTCGCCTAAGTCAATCTCATCTTTAGATTACCTTGTACAAGTCTCAAAAGGCAAATAACCTAGGATGTATTGAACTTGAACCGTGGATAATAAATACTTCCTTTTTATTCCTCTGCACCTTACATTTTTTTTCTTTGTAAAAATTATCACTTCCGTGTACAAGGAATTTGGGTAAATTTGGACCTTTGAGCTGTAAGGGTTGACTGGAAGTAATTAGGAGGGAGATGGTTAATGTGAACTTGAGCCTCTCCTGCTTCTTAATCAGGGAATAACAGTGGAAAAAGAAATATTTGACACAGCCACACAATGATCATTAAGATATATACTGTTATGAGGACAGTATAAGGATTTATTATAGGAAAATTTTCCATACTGTCTCTCTCTGACTTATTCTGTTCATACAGTTTTGTTAGTGTTTTCAACGTCTCCCTCTATCTACCTTGCATCAGAAAAGAATTAGGTGTGATGACTAACAAGTTAATTGGTCAAGAGGGCGGTTCATAGGTGTATGAGGATCCAAAGAGCACTCATAGCTCAAAATGGTGAGAGTTTCCTGGTGGCTAAGTTGGCAAAGGATATGTCCCTTAGAAAACATGAGTCCTGAGTATAGCAGGTGATTTGCCCTGGAGGAGCAGACAGCCAAAACCTGTTCGTTTAGTGAACCCTGTTATTACTTCAATCTAACTTCTAAGGGAATCTTATTTTTTTAATTTTTATTATTATTATTATTTTGTGTGTGTGTGTGTGAGGAAGACCAACCCTGAGCTAACATCCATTGCTAATCTTCCTCTTTTTGCTGAGGAAGACTGGCCCTGGGCTAACAACCGTGCACACCTTCCTCTACGGGATGCTGCCACGGCATGGCTGACAAGCAGTGTGTCGGCGGGCGCCCGGATCCGAATCAGGGAACCCCGGGCTGCCAAGTGCGAACTAAACCGCTGCGCCACCAGGCCGGCCCTGGGAGTCTTGTTTTTTTAAAGCAACAGTGTAGGGAAGGAGTTTTGATGGTGAAGAGTGAGGGCCTTCTTTATGGGCATTCTTCTCTTTTGGATGGTTTCTCAAATGATCCAGTTAGATAAAAATGCCCAGATCTACCTCTTAGAGATAGCCCTCCACTCCCCTCAAAAGCCTCTTAGGTGACAAAGTAGGAATCAAAGTAGTGTTCGGAAAGAAAGAGCCATGAGTGTGACCACTTAAATTTGGGGTGTATTTAGAAAGAACTTAGCCACTCAAGGATTTTTAGCCCACTAGACGAAAGAGTCTATATGAAGGTGAGAGACCAAAATTCTAATTGGTAATAAACTGGATATTCACATAAATAGTCTCTTGGTTGGTGCAAGAGTTAGGGCTTTGACATTCCAGCTAAATGTTCTTTAGGCAGAAATACACATTTAACAGAAAGACGTAAGGGAATGGTCTGGAAGTCAAGAGGAGTACCGTCAGTAGAACAAAATGTCAGGAATCAAACACCATTCCTTTAGTGTCAGGTATTCTGTGGAACAAGAAAGTGCATATCTGAATCCACTGGATAGGCTAAAAAGTTTTACAATGCCTTCCAGTAACATTTGCCACTTTCTGATAAAAGTAGTCTCTATAGATTCTTTATAGTATTTATAGATAGGTCATGTGCCTTTTTAAAAAAATTTATTTTATGTAACTCAAGGTTAAAAGACCAAGTGGGTGGCCCCTAGTTGCCTAGGAAACCCAGAATGTGCTTTTATAGGGCCAGAGGTTGAGAAAGAACATTTATCATGACTCTCAAATGTAAATGGAACATATAGTATCTGCCTTATTTTATCATCTTATCCACTCTTCATAGACAGCAACTGAATCTTAGAGCATCATTGTGGCTTGCTCAATGACACTGGATACACTGTAGGAGGCCAAATTTAAATGCTCAGACTCCATCTAATATTTCAAAACTCTCTTCAATCCTTCCTAACAAGAGATAGCTGGGAGAAACTAGCTCAATCTTAGACATCTGGCCCATTCTATTATTCCAGATCATCTAATTTCACAGTTCATAAAGAGAGCATTGGAAAAACTCATCCTGACTGCATTTATGATGCCTAATCTCAGGATATTTACTGTATATAAAGTAGCTTATTTATTACCATATATTAAGAAGTATATTGAGTAGTGGAGGATGTCAATTTATTCCCACTAGTTAAAGAATTTCTGATTCCTAGGTCTTCTTGAATCAAAGTCTTTTGCAGTTCCAGTGTTTTAGGTGAACACACAATGACCTTGGGGCACTGGGACATGACCTCCCCAGACTTTTCTGCCTAAAGTCAAAGTTCATTCTAAAAACTACACTAAAACAAAAAAGAAACAGAGGTTGGAAAGTGTTGGCTTTGATGGGAACTGCTATTCGGTATGGCTGGAATGAATCTTCTTCACAAGAGGATTAGAGAAAGAAAGGTAGGATGGATGAGATCATTTGGGGTAACATTGTAGAGATCCTTAAGAGTTTGTAAGATTGGAATTTAAGATTGGAGTGCTCCTCCCCAAGGATACAGAGCTCTGACTCCTAATCTCTCCTTCATCATCACACTGTCTACCTTCAGAGTCTCTGTATGATGTTGCATGGCAGTAGGAAAAAATGCAAAAGAACATTTTCTGAATAAACATCAATAGAGAAGAATATGAACAAGGACCCTTTCCAGAATGCATACTTGATGTACTCAATCTTGCTAAAATATTCCAGTAATAAAACACAGTTATTTTGGAAGCTTCATAAGATTCAGTTATATAGAAGGAAGGTTAAATTATAGCCCAGAAGCTACACCAGAGAAGCCAAGATGAATGTACAATGGCCTCAAGATTAATGTGGTTTTAAAAGCAGCTTGCAAATCAAGAGACTATTAGTACACACTACAGATCCCATTAAAAACAAAAAGCAACAACACTCAGCCATAATGTCACATATAAAGAAAATGGGAAATTCAGATAAAAGGGCATGAAGTACTTTTTTGCAAAAAGCTCCAGACATTTTGCTGTTTGGAGTAAACCATGAAGGGACAAATCCGTCTTACCAAAGGAATCTTTCCTGCCTTGTATTTTCTAATTAACAGTCTTAAAATCTTTCCCAGTCACTAAAATTATTTGCTTAGCAAATTAGGGAAACATTCCTATAGTAAATTTCCTAGAGTAAAATTACTCTCACTCTAAGCAAGTAGACCATTTCTGTATGCGTTGCACAATTTTAGGAGTCTGTGTTTTATTTTTTCCTTTTATTTAAAAATCTTGTTCTTTTAATGGCTTAGGTGATAAGAAAATACAGATTCTTATTTCTGCTCCACCACTATAAATCTCTAATGTTTAACCTGTCATTTTAGTGATCCTGTGCCACATTTTCCCTGTCTCAAAAATGGGAAAATAAATCAAATTGAATATTGATGTAAATGCATTGCAAAAGAGTGCCTGATAAGGGACATAAGATATGGAAAAGTAGTCTCTGCTCTCTGATTGGTCTCACTATTGCTCTCTAGAATTATATACAAGGAAGAATATAACTTACCCCCCCAAATTAGAGGTAATGGTATATAGTATCTTATGAGGAACTATAAAAAGAAATGGATTGTTTTAAATTGAAACACATTCTTTCTTATAATTGGATACTCAGAATAACCTAAATCATGCAAACAGCAATATCCTCATTTATAAATGAGGTAATTGAATCGACACACCAAGACTAAAAAGGGATGGAGCTGGGAACAGAGCCCTGGAGACTTGTGCACACCTCACCATCTCCCCACCATTTTGTATGCATTGGAATATCAGGTCTGCCAGCCAACCTGCTGCCTGTTTTTGTTAATACAGTTTCACCGAGACACAACCATGCCCATTTGTTTAAGTATGGCCATGGCTGCCTTTTTCACTATAGCAGAATTGAGTAGTTGTGACAGAGACCATAAAGCTTACAATATTTATTCTTTGGTCTTTTGTGGAAAAAAATGCTGGCCCCTGCTGTACTTCATCAGTAGTACAGGGAACTTGACTTTTTTATTTCCAACTCTTGTTTTGGATTACCTCATTTTCGGTAGATGCTTATTGAAAAAAGGATGAAAGGAAGAAGGGATGGAGGGAGGAGAATAACAACTGAGAAAATGTCTAGATCTCATTCTACCTAGTCTCTTCAACACAGACTTTCTTATCAATGAACTACTAACCATAGTTTAACTGAAAGAGAGTAAGTAAGCAAATGAAAGCATGAATGAATGATCTGCCATTCTTTGATCACTATGCAGAATTTTTTCTTTTTTTTACTTCAAGGTCATGTGAAAAGTAACCTTAGATAGATTGTTTTAGGAAAAGGATGATGACCCCTAGGATGCACTCCCAACTTCTATGGAAAGAAGCACCACAGCCTGCCTTCTACATCTGCCAAATGTTGTGTGGATAAATCTCAGTACTCGTGGAAGATTTTAATTATTCAACTGCACTCACTTCACTTCTGCTGATTGTTTTGCAGACAACCAAAGTTCTATTTTTGGTAAAACTGAATCACACACAAACAGCACTTTAAAAACACCCAGATATGTTCAATTTGGATTTCAAATGGTATCGATGAATAATTTCGCAAAAAAAGATTTTTGATTTTTTAAAACTACCTGTATTCAATTCTAAACTTCCTCCTCTGATTAGACTTACTTTTCAGGCCGAAATTCATGATGTTATCTTCCACATTACGCTGTGTACTCAGGAACTGCAACAATTTCCCTGATCACTTTAGTGTTGGCCTATTAGTATCTAAATTCAAAGCTGAGACAATGAATGTGTTGAGGAGGCAATTTAACACCTTCCAACTTCTTTTTTTCCCTCAGCTGTACATCTTGGAAAATCAGCAGCATTTGTGCAAACATATGTTTCACTTGTCAAGCTTTGGTCCACAGGGTCTTGCTTTGACCTTCGATTAACATTATGAGCCTCAGTCCCCGAAAACCAGCCTTGGAAGGAGAATGTGGGTCAGGGACCCATCAGAACACTTTCAGTTATCTGACACTGATTTCGTTTTTATTTTTAATAAAAGAGGAGATAAAATCCAACGTCAACAGATAGTTAAAGGCTTTGATGAATTATATTGGAAGGTAAGGGGATCTGTATCATAGTGTTCCATGTTTTGCCTCCTATAGTACACTGGAGAGTGTGAGAAGTTTATCAAGTGAAAGCAATCAATTAAGAACTCTTAGGTTTTACACAGATTGAAGAATGGTACCACCTTGTATTTCCATGAGCCTTGCCTAATGCCATGTGTCACTCTCTATCCCTCCTTGCAAAGAGCAGGCACCTGCAACCTCCCTGCCTCAGGAGTTCCTTATCCCCTCCAGGGTAAAAACCAGACTGCAGGGATCTGGCTCTGTGATGTAGTAGATCCCCGATATGGACCTACACCACTTGTCAGCCACGCTGTGGCGGCGACCCACATATAAAGTAGAGGAAGATGGGCACAGGTGTTAGCTCAGGGCTAATCTTTCTCAACGAAAAAAACAAAAACATAAAACACTATAGATGAGGCATTCAAGGCCTTTCAGGATGTAGCCTTCGCCTGCCTACTAATGCTTGGTACGTCTCTTTATACATTTCAACCAAATGAAACTATCCACTGTCCTCGGTAATTATGCCATTCCTCTCATCCTCTATTCCTATAAACAACCCACTCTTGTTTTAAACATTGGAGACATCAGATTGGATTATTTTTAATTCTGTTCTAGCTCTGAAATCCTCAGCATTTCTGAAATTCTCAAAATTGTCCACAGAATATAAAAATCTCATGAGGAAGAAGATCAAATGGACATCTTATTCTCTTATAAATCTCTACAGCCTTATTTTCCACAATCTCCATTTCAGCAAGACCAGTTTCAGGGCCCCAAATCAAGAAATGGGGAAATTGCCTTTCTTAAAAGTTTGTTCAGTCTGTTACACTTTCCTATTCCATACCATATCCCCTCTCTATTTAGCTAAATCCATTCCTTCCTACCTTCCTTCCTTTTACAAACAGCTATTAGCACACAACAAAGAACCCATCCTTTTACAGTGAGCTCCGCTGTGACTTCTCCAATGCAGAAAACATTTTGTTCATATTTGCATTCTGTCCCTTCTGTAATTTGTCCCCACCTCCGATGATATCACTGCCTTATACTCTGCAGTCACATAATCAATTTGAAGGTGTCTTTAACTTTGTCTTGCTTGAAATCTTCACCCAGCTTCTGTTCAAGTATTAACAGCTGAACAACTCTTAAGGTCAGTACTTTTACTAGTCTTTTTTCCAGCTTCTATCCTCTTCTGTTAGAAATAATCTCTCCTTTTAAAATGTTCCCAGTGCTTTTTTAATATATCTCTCTAACTTTATTTGTATATGTGTATATATGGATATATATATATATATTAGATATATTAGATAGATATTAGATATATAGGTAGATAGATAAAAGGAAATAATTTTGTTTATTAATTCTTATATCCCCAGTCAGTGCTGGTATAGGTCTTAGCTTTGATAAGCATTAAATCCAAATTTGTTGATTCTTTGATTTTTGTCAGAAAGTCACAGCAAAATCTAGTGTTAGGTTCATCTGGGAAAGGAGAAATAAAATATTCTTAGGTGAGGTAATAGGGGAGTCTTTTAATCCAACTAATTAAACTTATTCTTAAGTCCATTTGCTGACCATAGGTCTCTGTTAAGAGCAGCCTTATAATACCAATAAGTGACAACTTTATAATACTCAGGTAGACAATGCCAGAGTTCTTCCTTATCCGTGTCACAGGCTGTTAAGAGGTGAAGCAGCTGACAAAAATATCTTCAGAATTTCTAGAATTGTGTAGAACTAGTGGACTCAAATTCAAGAACAAAAATTTAACTGGCGTATATGTTCACTCTAACTGAAAAACTTGATCTCCCTTAATTTTCTGCCTTTATTCTCTAAAGCCTTGGCACTTGTATTTTCTTTGAAAAGGAAAGAAAAAAGTTCATTACTGCTGGTACGAGAGACTTCTGGACCTGCTGCCATCTGGAATAGCCTGCAAGCATCACTCATCCTCATCAGTTTACCATCTAAAACACTATTTCTGCTTGTTAGCTCAGATCTCATTCTTTAAAGATGAATTTCTCTATAATTTGAGACAGCACAACTACCCTAATTCAGTATTTCCAGCTATCATATGGATACTTTCTTATGTATGTTTTACGTGGGTTATCACATCTAATCTTGCTATATAGAATCTGTAAATGCCATAAATAATCCTGCATAATATATAGGTATAAACACACACATATCCCACACGGAAAAGAAAAAGAGGAAAAGAAAGAAAGAAAGAAGGAAGGAAGGAAGGAAGGAAGGAAGGAAGGAAGGAAGAAGGAAGGAAAAGAAAGAAAGAAAAAGAAAGCTGGAAAAAGAGAGAAGATGGGAGCAAGAAAGAGAAGATTAGAAAGAATATAAAAAGAATTCTCTACAATGTAACTCTGTATCTAAAGTGATATTTTCTTACTAAAATAAGAAATATGAATAAACAAACATTTACTGAGTCCTGGTTATGTTCAAGGTACTGAATTAGACTGCTATACTGATTTTTATTTTTCAGATATAGAAGGCTTAAGTAAATGTAATTATTATTATTATTTTTAAGTTCTATTGCACAGACTAGAATGGTCTTTCATATTGTCAACCTATTTGTATATTCTCAAAGAGTCTGGCACATGGTGACAGTGAACGTAAAATGTTGATGTTTACACCTAAGGAGACGTTATCTTTGAGAGAAGAGTCTATGCCATGAACTTAACCTGTATTTTCAAAGAAGACCATGAGTTACAGGAGTCGTAAGAAGAGTGAAACTGCATCCATGATGTCATCTATCACCTATGATGATAAAGACGAGAGTCTATCTTTACCTCACCTGGGTGAAATGCCTGGACGTCGGGTTGATTTTAAGAGCCACACTTTCAAAATGATGTACAATACAAGCAAATGCAGTGCAGGCAGTCCAGAAAAGAGTAACCAGAGAGGGTGAGATGTCTTTGAACCATGCCATATGAGGAGCAGTTGGCAGCTCTGGGTTCATGTAGCCAGAAGAAAAATCTTGGGGTCCATGAGAGTTGTTTTTGTTTTTTTTAGATCCTAGGGGCAGCAGAAAAAGTGGGAACAATGGAGGAAGGCTATACATATTCTTCTTTTGGCTCAGATTTCAAACAAATTTTCTCCATATTGAATGAATTACCGTGGGAACTATCAATCATCCCTCAGATGACTGCTGTATGGGGGGATGGTTTAGAGCAGAATTCAAATGGACTAGGGAATCTTTATTATCTTTGAGCTGGAAGGGACCTCAGAGGTAATCTGATTAACACCACCCTTTTCTCACCCTTGCATTCTGATTAAAGCCCAAATTTGTCTTAATAAATGGCGTTCTGATATTTGGAGGTGGGAGAGAATCATAGTATAAAAACTCAGGACTCTAAAATAAACTGGTCAAGTCCACCAGACTATAAAATCTTATACTCAAGAATCACTGTCCTAATATGTCTTCATTATCCGATTCCTAGCACAGGGCCCAGTAAATATTGGTTGCAACATGTTGAACTCCTGGACTCATCCTACGGCTCTTTCAGGTTTCTGCCTGTATAGGCAATATTCTCCATGAGAGTGGAAAACTCCACCACTCAAAATAATTGCAGTAAATTATTTTTAAGTGTTTTTTTACAGTATTGATCCATTTTGGCATTTGAAATCCGTTGAGCACAAAGGATCTTTCTGGGATGTGAATCCAGTGACCTGAATCTATTTCTTCCTTCACTTCCTCACCATTGTTTTCTTTTATGACTAATCATCCTCTGCCTAGACAAAGAGAGCAAATTCCCAGTTGGTTTCCCAGCCTCTAATCTTTCCAGGTTAATTCTGTGAGATCATACCATGCCATGATCTGATTTGAAAATCATCATTGGCTTCCCCACTATCTACAGCTAAAACGCAATCTCCTTAGCATCACAAAAAAGATTTCTCAGCCCTCTGAGCTTTTGCTACTCCAGTTACCTTTGCTAGGATGTTTATCTTCAACTTGTCTTTCTGTGAACTACTCACACTTTAAGGCACGGATTATGTATCCTGATTCTGTGCAAACTGCCCCACCTCTCTTCTCAAAGGTAGAATTTGTATCTCCCTCCATCATTTTCCCATGGAATTTTTTAACATTTTGTTTCTTTAAATTTTGAATTCTGTGGTTTGTCTTTGTGTTTCCCTGAACCAATTTGACCAATTTGTATTTATTGAATGAATGTTTGAAAGGATGAAATAAACCAACATGGTCACCAAAAATGAAAGCTAAGAATAATGTAAATCTTCCTCATCCCTCTCCAACAACACTCACCAAGACCTAGAAACATGTCAGTGTTGCCGTGGTTTTTACTGCTGCATGGTGATCCATTTAAAATTGCATTTTAACAAAGCCCACACTTTTCATATTCTGGGCGAGAATGAAGCATAAAACAGATTTTTCAGAGCTGTTATTACACTGACACTGAAGCTAAACAACGCATAAAAATACTAGTTGGAAAACTTGGAGAATTTGTGGTTATTTTATGTTTTAATTTTCAATCCTCTATATACCCAAGTTGATTGCTAATAAATTTGTGAATACTGCTGCTGCTGCCTGTATTACTACCTACTATTGAATATTTTTAGCTAGCATATAAACTAATAATAAGGCATGGTGAACCATCACAGAGAATACAATAAATATAATCTAGGTTCTATCCAAGTATTTTTCTTTTCCCAAATCTGGTTCATCCTTTCTAAGATACCGAGTATTAGTGTAGGTAGAGTAGATGACCAGATGTTCACCATTTCTAACACCCTTTCTTTGTTCAAACTATAATAAGAAACATACTTTTCTTCACATTCTTAGTGGGTGCCTTTCATAACCCCTGCCTTCTGTCTCCCTTTAACCCTATAGATGACAGAACTAGCTCCTATCCAGCCATCACCCTTGGTGACAACATCCCTCAGGCCTCAGTCAGTCATCACTACGTACTCATTGGCATTTGAACCAGCTGCACTAGTGAAATAAAATTACTATTAAAATCACTTACACAGCACCAGAAATAGAATTAAAGGTACAATAGAGAAGGAGAAGATAAAGGGGAAGCTAGCACAAAGACCGAAGCCTTAATAGAGAGAAGCAGCAGAGATCACGTTGCTGGCAAATAAGTAAAAGCATGAATTCTGACCCTCACTTCCTCCCTTAATACTCCTGAAAGTAATTATTACATAACAATATCATTTGCTACAGTAACTTTTCCAATTGATACAATTCTATCATGTGACTTTTTTCCCAGATGGTTCTGCACTCATTGCCCCTTTCTACAGAAAATTTCAGGGAAGTCAGTCACCTTCACTCTACTCCCAAGATGCTCTCAGGCAGTTTCAAGTGTCCTCTTCTTTCTGAGTGGGAGTGTTATGAGCTGAATTCTGTCCTCCCAAAATTTATATGTTGAAGTTCTAGTACCTAGTACTTCGGAATGTGAATGTGTTTGGAGATAGGGTCTTTAAAAAGGCAATTAAGGTTTAATGATGTCTTTGGGGATGGAAACTAACTCAATATTACTGATATCTTTAAAAGAAAAGGACACAGACATGCACAGAGGAATAACCATGTGAAGACAAAGAGAAAATGGCCAAGTACAAGCCAAGGAAAGGGGTCTTAGAATAAATCAGCCCTAATCTCAGACTTCTAGCTTCCAGAACTATGTGAAAATTAATTTCTGTTGTTTAAGCCACCCAGTCTGTGGTACTTCATTATGATAGCCCTAACAAACTAATACTGGGATAAATAGTGTTTTTATTGATGAAACATTTTTTAAAAATTGTTATTGCAATGACCTTTGGTTAATTTGATCTGGTTCCTTTCTGGTACAACTGGCATGATTTTGCAACTCCTCTCCTACCCCTTTTTAAAAATTTCAACCAATTACAAATGTGTTGCTGAAAAATTGTTGGGTGCAATGTAAGAACAGAAACAAATTATTCAATCAGCAAATGTCAAGTACCTACTTTGATCAGGGAAAGTACAAAGCAAAAAGATGATATAAGTACTTCCTGTCAAGGTCAAATCTAGAAGAAGAGGGAAAAAACAGCACTATATTGTAAGATTAATATTGTTATATGGTTCCTGTCCTGTTTTTGAGAATTTGCAGTTTGTAGGCGACAGAAGAGAAATGGGAACATAGACTACCAAATTCTATACAACCCATACCTTCCCAAATTCATTATTGTACAGCAGAAATAGAGTTGTGTTTAGAAAACAGCTTAAGGCCTTGCCTTAAAATGAGAAAGAAAGGGAAAAAAGGAAGAATTAAAGAAGGAAGAAGGGGGAATTTAAGAGAGAGAGAGAATCTCTCTCCACTTTGCATATAAGGAAATTATAAAATTAGCTATAAAACAATAAAATTAGCAGGAAATTCAAAAGATTCACAGTATCCCCAGGCTGCCTTCCCTTAATGACATTTTGATATGGATCCCTGAATGGAATGAATTTCCCATTAGTTTTCGTTTGTTAAAAAGCTTCTTATTGAAGAACACGGTACTGTCCACATGGCCTCTCCTCTGTGGAGCTTTCATACATGTATCAGAATTACTGGTCTCACATCTCCTTTTCCACCGTACTTTGAACATACCTATACCAGCATCTAATAAACTGTGTTACAATTACTGGTTTACATGACTTTCTGTTCCATTAGACTGTAAGCCTAAGGGTACAATTTTAAGTCTGAAATAATAATTCAGCAAATAAATGACTAGAATGACAAGCAAAGAATATAGAAAGCAGATATCTTTAGATCTTAGACAGGAAGGAAAGATAATTTTTGAACACTTCATGATGGAAGTGCATTTCTGCTTAATTTTGAAATAATATGAATAGATTGGCACTTGGGTGCATGCCTTCATTTGACAAATATTCGGTGGGGATCTATTGTGTTGGTTAAGCACTGGGGAATACTTGGAAGTAAAACTATACAAAGCTAGTAAGAAAATTTAAAAAATTAGGAGAGAAAAAATAATAGGAGGAATAAACAGAAAAATAAATTTGAAGAGAAATTCTATTGTCATTTCCTTCAGTAGATACTTATTATCTCATTGCTTTCACGCTAAACTTCCAAAACAGGCAAGTATTAAATCAATGCCAAAGGTAACACTTAAGCAAACTCAGTGGTAGCTGTGCAACGTTGAGGTTTAAAATGAGATATTTAAGATCCTCAACACGTAATACAAAATTAACATCCTGTAAGTTTTTTTTAAAAAAAACTAAAATGTGCACATGCACATTAAAATTTCATATGTGCACGTCCATCCATAAATGTTTTATGGCTTATTAGATGGCATGATTATAATGAACTTTGGCTTAATAAATTTCCTAGGGAAATATATTATCATTGTGTTCTTGTTTTTACAATATAAGTATTATGTTATATTAATATAAAGGAAATGCTGGGTTAAAGTGCAGAGTATTAATAATGTGCCTTTTGGGGGAGAATGTTACATCTTCAAAGTGACCTAAACTGATCTTTACTTCATCTCTCTCAAGTAGATACTATTATCTCAGTGCTACAATTGCAAAAACTAAGACAGAAGCTTGGTAACTTTCACAAATTCGTAGAGCACATCACCATTGCACCTGTCAGGAAACAGTGTCCCGATTTGGCCATCCATTTAATGACCTTAAAGTCATTCATCTTCTTTGATTCTCCATATCCCCATCTGCAAAATAAGTGAGTTATACTAAAACCTAGTCAATAATGATCACTAAACTCTTCTTAAAGCTGATAATCTGGTTAATTAATGCATTTAATTATATATACCCAACTTTGTACTATAAAGTATTTTTAGGTGTCTAAATTTATGGTGTGAGAGTTATATTAATTTTTCCTTACAATAAAAATTACATCTTAATCTCTGAATTTTGAAATAAGAAACATCAAGACTAATGTGAGTGGCAAAAATAAATTTTTTGAAAAAATATAAAAAGCATTTATACATATAACAACTCAGTGATATATTTGGGCTCTTCTGGTTAGTACATGTGTATATATGAGAGCCCTTTATTTATAAGAAACAAAAATTGTAACTCTCAGTGTGCTTTTATTTCATTTTCATTATTTATTATAGAGTAAAAATAACAATAACTTCTTATGCATCTATATAAAACATTATAGTTCTACAATTACTTTTACGTGTCTGTTTTTCATTATCCTAATATCTTGATTCGGTGAGGTAGTGATCACCTTTTCATTTTATGCGTGATTAATAGCTAGACAAAACCCAGCGAATGTAAATAAATGCTACAGCATCTAAATACAAGACTTCTGTTTCAATCACCTTTTCTTCATTCCTTTCTGCCCCCTTAGACCAAATGCAGAAAATTAGAATTAAGGTGGAAATTATTTTTCCAGAAATTATGTGGACCTTTCATATGATGTCTTTTTACTTGTGTCAGTACATTTGTTGTTCAAAATTATAAAATGCGTATGCTTCTTTTTATATTGAAAGTAAAGTCTTCAGCACAGAATACAAAGTCTAGCTCATAGGATGTTACACTGAAACAGGAAAAAGGAGAGCTTGCTGTAAGAGCCCTTTAGCTAATTCTTCAGGGATCAGCAGAAAAGAGACATCAGGACATATATTCACAGTTGTAGATAGATGCTTACTAAGCTCAAGTAAACGTTACAATTTAACTAATTAAGCAGAAAATATGTCAGATGGTAAATCAGGCGTGGCTCCCTGGTGCCTTCTTTGCCCTTCCAGAAGACCCATCCTACGTGAGGTCAGAGGCAAATGTCTCCAGAGTGGAATCAGAGTTGGGTCGAGTTAGAGGGACACTAACTCTGCTCACTGATTGACATTTCAAACCTTGTCAATCCTAAGGCCACATTAGCAATATCTTAACCTTGAGCCTACATTTTAACTGTCATGGCCTCAAATCTAAAGCCTAGGTTCTGAGGATCATTAATCTAAAGGTCTGGAGTTCCCAATCCAAGGATTACAGGTACTTCGAATCCTTCCTAAATTCATTCCAGTTTTCTGCTGCTATTCCGGTACATAAAGCAGCAGATAAAGTAATGGGATTGGGACACCTCTGTTTGCCTATACCCAAAGCCTTTTTTGTGACAACTGTAATCAGAAGTAATAGTATGTGGCTATATTATATGCCACATTATGTGATGTTACAAATCATAGGTATGTCTTCCTAGTATGTTAGGGACAAAGACATAAACTCTTTTCCTCATTATTACCATGACAGATGACCCTTTTTGGCTCTGATCTAAGTCAAGATTAGATAATAGTAAGAAAACTATGATAAAAATTGCAATGTAATAATATCAACAACAATGAATGACAGCAATAGTGAACTCTCATATGATGTTTGTTACATGCCAGCTATTCTTCCAAGATGTGTGTGTGCGTGTGTGTGTGTGTAATCTATTCTTCCCAACTACTGTATGTAATAGATGTTCAGTACTCCATTTTACAGATGAGTTAATTTAGGAATAGAAGGATTAAGTAACACCCGAAGTGGCCTTGCTAATAAGTTGTGGAGCAGAGATTTAAATTCAAAACTCAGGCCGTCTGGCTTCAGTCTATTTGCCCTTCTATATTTGCATAAATAATTCTTTATTTTTTTATTTTATTTCATTTTATTCTTGGTGAGGGAGACTGGCCCTGAGCTAACATCAATTGCCGACCTTCCTCTTTGTGCTGAGGAAGATTGTCCCTGAGCTAACATCTGTGTCCACCTTCCTCTATTTTTTATGTGGGACGCCGCCACAGCATGGCTTGATGAGCAGTGTATAGGTCCACGCCCAGGATCCAAACTTCCAAACCCCAGGCAGCTGAAGCAGAGCATGTGAACTTAACCACTACACCACCGGGTTGGCCCTGCATAACTAAGTCTTATTCATTCATTTAGTATTCAATAATTTTTAAATATGCTAGGCATTGTTCTAAACTCCATAAGAGAATCAAGTAATGCCAGGTTGTACAGGAGACACAAAGACTGCCCTGCCTTCAAAGGTGTACAGTGCCAGGCTACTATAGCAAACTACTTTTAAATGAAGTATGATCACAGGTTAGAATATATAAATAAATTAAGTGACTTAATGATTAGTTGTATAAATAATTAATCAATCAAAAAGAAACATATTTCTTGTGGTCACAATGATCAACGGGAAAAGACACTTAATGGACCTGGGAGTGAGGAGATATGTCAGAACAATGTCTGGATATTGGTTCATTTCCCTTCTTTTTTCCTCATAAAGAAAAGCTACCAATAGTTCATTAAGACTAAAAGATTCATCGAAACTATTGTGACAACAATGTGCAATGTATACTATTCACCTCGACTGTGAAACTAAGTTCACTATTTAGTTCAAGGAGAATTGTGTGCGTGAGTATAGAACATTCATGCATTCAGAAATATTTAATTCAGCACCACTGTATGTCCAGCTGGAGTTACACCACATCTCTGCCATGGGAAATTTTCAGTTTAGATGGGGGGCTCAGACAATAAGCAAACAAACAAAAATAAGTAAAACAAACAGTATGGGAGATGTTAACTGCTTTGGAGAAAAAATAAAGTGGAAAAGATGAAAGAGAGTGTGTGTATGTTGGGGTGACAATTTTAAATAGAAAATCCTGGGCTACAAAATAATACGTATTCATTATTGAAAATTTGGTAAATACAGAAATAGAAAATAATAAAATAAAATTATACATAATCTTCATAACAAGATGACCATCATAAGTGTTTTGGTATGCATCTTTTCTGACTTTTTAAATATAAACGGGAAGATTTTTTGTCTTTTATTTTTTTAAAATGAAGTATCATTGCTGGTTGTTTTATAAATTATCTTTTCCTCTTAAAAATATAAGTATTGTTTATGTTATTAACATATTCCTCTAGAGCAGTGGTCCTTTAAGAGCAAGAAATGAAAAGCATTTAGCAGAATAACCTGAAGCCACACTTCTGGGAACAACCAGTACGTAGTGAATAACGTCTTGGTGGACAACTCTGGAAGGTAAGTATATTATGAAAAATCCTACTGGAGATTCTAATATCCATCACATACCTCAACCCTCTCATTCCCATTAGAAAACCCCTATTCTATAATATGTTTAGTTATTGCATTTCATTGAATGATATGCAGTTATCATTCTTCTACTGTGGTGCATTCACTTTTTTTTTTCCAGTTTTTCACTATAAGAGCACTGTTAATATCTTAATGACATTTTACAAATATTCATATTATTAGTTTTCTTGGTATGAGAATCAGTAAAAAGGCAAAGCATTCTGTATCTCATACATACTTCCTAATGTGTTCCTCCGTTAGCAGTTCTTTGTTTTGTTTTGTTTCATGTCTCTCACACGCCAGTATTAATATCATTTTTAACCCTTCTGAATTAAACGTTTTTTAAAATCATGTTCTTTACTTTTTAATTTTATTTCATATGAGCAAGGGCAGGTTGAGGTTAGGGTTTTTTATTTTAATTTGGCGTCTAATTTTAATTTCTTTGACTATTAAATACTTTTCAGGCGTATTGATCCTCTATATATTTTTTAAATGCTTTACTTGCATATGTGCTTTGGAAACTTCTCTTAGTGTGTTTAGCTTTTTAAATTTTTAAGATTTTTCATATATTAAAGACAATTCTGTCATATATGTTACCTAAAAGATTTTCTTAAGAAATAACATGAATCCTTTTCAGAACACTTTTGGGTAATATACGTAAGCTAAATCCATCAAAATTTCTCTGCCTTTCTAAAAAACATGTAAGTTAGTTTTGTAAAAGTCATTGCTAAAATTCAGATATATGGAAGTCAACACAACATGATGGAATGAGCCATTGGATAATATTAGTTCCTTTATTCTTCTCATTATAAAAAATAATTTAAATAAAACCATATTAAAAATAAATGTATTTGATATTATTATTGGTTCACATTTTCTCATTTTATTTTTCCTTATATTGCCATGAATTTCACTTTTTGAAAAATTCCTATCATAAGTTCTTTTTCTTGACATGTTTTAAAACTCAAGCACATCCTTTGGGCTGACCTTTTCCTCTCTGGGCTCACCGGTATATTCCCCAAAGTCTTCACTTAGTAAAGTGAAAAATAATAGCAATGACTGGAGATGGTTTTAAATAGAGAAAGCACAAGGGCTTTCTTACAATTTTCCCTGCCCCAAGAACTCTGTATGCTGTATATTATTTATTCATTCATTCACTTATTTATTCAGCAAATATTTATTGAACATTCCAGAGCATGCTCTTCCCGTGTTCTTTATTTCATAAATGAGGCTAAAACAGACTTGCTGGGAGCAGTATATGGTTTAATATAAAGTGAAAACAATGAGGCTTTTAAGATGAGATGTTTGGCTTTTGGTCGGCTTCGTCACCAATTAGCTGAATCCCTCCTGCATCTTGACTTAGAACTTCACAGTATGTTTTCCTGTCCAGAATTACAAACGAGCTTTTTTTAAATGCATTTAGAAAAAACTGAATACTGTGTCATTGTACACCAAGATTCAACAGTGCTCTGATTCACAAAAATGAATGAAAACGTGCATAATCCTAACAAAAATACTTAAGTTCTAAAGTAAAATAAAATAATGAAATTGGCCTCTAAGCATATGCTGTGACAGGTCTTCCCCAAGCTAATACAAATTGCAGGACAGAAAACAGGGTTTTTTTGAGGAGATCTTTCTGTTATTCACAAAATATAAACCTATGATTAGATATTGAAACCAAAATTGTCTGTAGCTACATGAGAGATTCATTAATTGTGGAAATTTAATATTTGGTTTTGTCTTGCTAAGGATTTAATAATTTTAGAACAACCATCCTTAGTTTAAGGAAGCAGTAACACCTTGCCCAGGACTCTATGTTCAGGAAGGCCACTGAAGCTAAATAGCATTAGTCTAAAGGTTGAAGGTATACTGTTGTGTGTAATATGACTTCATATTCAAAATGACTCTTCAGGTACACAAAGCTATCTCTATGGGGGTGAGGCTAGGGGCGATGCTGTAGTTAGTTCCCAGTCTCTCCTCAGTGCTCTCAGTCTTCTTGGAGATGGCCCAAACCACATAATCCGCTGCTTGTCTTCAGTGTAGAGCCACGTTACCCGATCACAGCTAGACCCTTCATGCTGCTCCCTGATACTTTCCATCTCCTCTGGTTGTTTCCATTTACCGTTCCCAGTGGAATGCTAAGTGGAAAGGCTTCTGTAGACCTTTTCATTTTTCAAAAACTCTAACCTCAACCCGTCCTTGCTCATATGTCAGAGCACCTGGATTTTTCCCTTAGAAAACAGAATTCTGTCAACATTTATTAAGACATAATATGTACTAGGCACTACATTAGACACTGGAGAAGCCAAGATGAATAAGATATTGCTCTGCCCTCAAGAAGTGCTGGGTGAAAAAGAAGGGAAATACCATTTACAGAGAACACACATTGTGTACTAGACAAGATGCTGAGTGTTTCATGTGAGTAATTTTATTATCCAAAAATACATGTTAAATTAAACCAAAGACCAACTCCTCTGATTTCCCATTTCCCAATCGAGTTATTTATGAAATTAAACCTCTTGGTCACCCACATGCCTGTTCATTCCTTTGAAGGTGATGAGTGGAACATGACTTCCCTGACCCGCTGTGATCTGTTTTAACATATTGGCTTATGGTATAAACAACAGCAATAACAACAACATAAGAAGAAAGAAAAAAGAAAGACAGATAAGAGAAAGGATGGAAGGAAAAAAGGAAAGAAAAAAAAAAGAAAGAAGGAAAGAAAAAGAAAGACAACCATGCTGGAAGCATATAATATGACTAAGAGTGTGGACCAATCAGTCAGGGTGCCTCTGCCTGATTTTTAGCACCGTCTTGAGGAATTAAATATTTATTGAATGACTGTGCACAAATCAATATTATGTGCATTATAAACATCCCACAGAAACTTTATAAACAATCTACGACCTAGTTAATATTATTCTTATTTTACAGATAAGAATACAAAGGACTGTAGAATAGCACTTAAGTTCCTCGTCCACTGACACGTTAAGTACAGGCCCGTGTCTACCAACTCCTTATCAAAGATCCTTTAGATCATTTTTTAATTGGAGCATTTGTAAACCTTGAGAACTTAAGAGGCTCCAAGATACCAAAGGACAATTGAAGCTGAAGGGAACTGATAAATCCCAAGAAGAACCTCACGGTGTTTGAGGATGTCATCTGGAGCACCAGTGTGGAGATTCACAGCACTGTCGGACTTTTCCTCCAGTAATGTGTTGGGGAGCAGCCCTGCTTAAGCAGTTATATAAATATCATATATAACAGATATGCATATATATGTATAAAACAGTTATCTTTTGTTTATCTATAACAGTTATATATATTATATATAACACTATATATAGCAATTTAGTGTTATTCAAATAATGTTCTTTGAGCCATTTTTTCATAAAGTTCTTTGTCTTTCTCTTCCTCTCTTCTCATTCCAAGAAGTTTAGAGGTTTAAATTCTCTAGGTTTAGAATTGGGGGTGCTTTCCTCAACTCTAATCATATAGCTTTAAGATCCTCAGTCATTAAACCCCTAGGAATAGCAAGAATCAGTCTGTCCTCTTTTTGTAGAGCCTAATAGCCCACAAAGTGCCACTACATACATCGTCTCCAGTCAGAGATCCTGGTATGTGTAATTTAACTTCATCATTCAGAATCTGTAGATAAAAGAGTCTTGAAAAATGGATGGTAAGTCATATAATAGTGCTATTTTTTAAAACTTCTTTTAAAACTTTATATTCGTCTTCTGTAAAATCTGGTTCCTCCAGGCTGTTTGAATTTTCTGATGCACTTTATCACCCAAACCTACCATTTTCTCTTTGTTTTTATCAATTCAGAGTATTTTCCAAGCTGTGAAACAAAGACACAGTAAAGCTTCTAAGGGGAAAAAAATTACATGTTTTTTAAAGGCACTAAAAATCCAAACCATAAATATCTGAGACTAAGAACCCTTTTAGGTCATTGATTCTGCAATCTTCCAAAGTTGGAGCAGTAACTGAACCAATAGAATCAGTCGCTCAAGAATAGAATGTCTATTAATATCAATTTAATATCTTTGCCCTGAGAACACAATTTGCTTTTGAGTGGATACTGTGGTTGTTTCCACTGAAAGGTAAATAATTTCTCCTCTTTGGAAACATGCATTTAATAAAGAAGAATCCCTCCTATGGCTGAACTAATGTGCCTCCCCACACATCCATACTCCTATGACTAATAAAAAGGATTATCAGGCAAATAGAAGTGTAATTTACAGTTGCAATAGCTCACACCATTACTTTTTACCTCAACGAGTAAATCAAGCATTTATGCCTGAAAACTACTTAAAGTCCGACTTTTCAGATTCTGTATTCCTCTGACAGCATATAATGAATATTTTGTCATAGCAAGTAACAAATTTTATTACAGCTCTAATGCTTAAAATTCCATCTGTTTCCACAAACACAACATGAATACAGGCAGGAAACCATTACTCTTAAAATGCACTATAAAAAATCCTCCCAATAAAGGGCTTCTAAAAGGCATTTAAAAATATTCAAGGCCTGTTAATGATGGGATGCTGTGTGTCTGACACCTCAGTTTCCATTCACTGGTTTCTCAGAGCCCATCCATGTTTATTCTTAGACATCTGTAAAAGAAAAGCACTATTCTTTTAAAATGAGAAACTATGCTTAATTTGGTAGTAGGATAAAATAGGTTCATTTGCTAATTCATCTATAGTCTTGCAATTGCAGGGGAGTAAACAAAGGACTTTGGCCACAGAATCATGGAATCTTTTTTTCATCAAAATACCCAATCACTCACGTGTCATTCAGACATTTATTGAACACCTACTATGAGTCAAACACTCTGCCTTGAGAATTCAGAAATAAAAGGCATAGTCTCTGTCCTCAAGTAGCTCACAGTTAAGTGGATATTGACAATGTAATAAATAGGGTACAAGGTAGAAAGAGATGTGCACTCTCTAATCAGAGGGAAATCAAGGAATATTTCTCCAAACAGGTAGCATATGGTGAGGGTTTTGAATAATGACTAGGTACTATCTAGGTGAAAAAGAAGAAGATAAGAATTACATTCAGGATCATCTAGCCTAACTCATATCATTCCTTACCATTTTATTTATTTATTATGTGTGTGTGTGTGTGTGTGTGTGTGTGTGTGTGTGTGTGTGTGTGTGTGTGAGGAAGACCAGCCCTTAGCTAACATCCGTCGCCAATCCTCCTTTTTTTGCTGAGGAAGACTGGCCCTGGGCTAACATCGTTGCCCATCTTCCTCTACTTTATATGGGACGCCGCCACGGCGTGGCTGACGAGCAGCGCATCGGCGGGCGCCCGGGATCCAAACCTGCGAACCCCGGGCTGCCAGGCGCACCGCTGCGCCAACGGGTGGCCCCCACTCCTTGCCATTTTAAAAATGAGAATACAAAATCTCAGAAAAGTTAAACAACTTAAATAGGATCATTCTGTGAATCACCAGCAACAGGCAAGAATTATCCCACTGATAGCACCTTCTGTGTTTTTCACATACATATATAAGCACACGCCTTACTAATTAATAATAATTAATTTTTACTAATAATTATACTTTTGTAATTATTTGCTTACAACTTTTCTTGCTCACATAATTAAATTATTGGAGTTATGAGTCCACATTTGGGGGGTTATTTTTTATTTTATTTTTAATTCTAAGCCACCACTCATCCCACTTGGCTTTGGCATAACATCTGGAAATATTTCTATTTGTGTATTTATTTCATAATCAAACAATAATTAGCATATGGAATGGGAGGGTATAGATTCTCTTAAAGACAGTGTCCATTTGCTCTTTATATCCTTATTAAATATCATAAGCATGAAGAGATAAAGGCAAATGAAGAGTATGGGTTTTCCCAAGTCATAAGCATCTCAACTCTCCTCTAATAGACGAATCCCTGGACTACGTAACATGCATTTACATCTAGTTAGAATCCTGTGAGATGAGACTGATATGATGTTAGTAGAAGATGTAAGATACATTAAAGATGCATGAAAGTATACAGGTATATGTTTAACAACTCGCTCCCCGGGGGCAAAATGCTCTGATTTGTAGCATTTCTCAATTTTGTGGAATAAATACTCACAATAACTGATTTTAAGTTGCCAACATGACATCACTGAACTGAATTCAGAACTGGGAAAAGATACACACACTTGGCTGTTATAAGTCAGTATAACAAATTTAGCACACCAGTGGAAGCATCCAAAGGATATTATCAGAATTACCCAAAGCAAAAAAAAGCTTCAAATTGAATTTTAGTGAAATCATAAGCTATCACAATCCAGAAAGGCTTAATTAAGGTCATTGCTCTAAGATAACAGTTCTTAAAGTGTGTTCCACCAAATCTTGGGGGTCCCCAACTCCATGTCAATGGGTCAACGAGACCAAACTACTTCAATAATAATTTTGCAACACTATTTGCTCTTTACTGTGTAGATATTTGTAGTAATGGTGTAATGGTGTTTTTTTTTTTTTGGCGATGTTTTTTAAAATAAATTACAAACGCTACCTCATATACACAAAATAAAACTTTTCATTTGGAAATGGAGTTTCACTTGAACATAGAAATGATTAATGTTATACATCCCAAAGGCAGAATTAATGAATGCAATCCCTTTGTGGATTATTTAATTCAAAGAGCTATCTCTCAAGATGTGAATTAGCTATATGATTCCTTTTAAAGACTAGAACTTAATGATAGATCCAAAGTGTCCACACAACAGATCTTTCCTAGTCAGGATCAAGTCCTAGGTCAGACACATCTCATTTTGTTATTTTCCTTCCAACTCCCCTACCTCAGATATATCAAAGTTTCTAAAACACTAAGTAGATTGAAGTTGAAGACATCTGCATCCTCTGATACAAGGAGTCCATCGAGATGAAATAAACCTAGATATTCTGGAACAAGGGAAACTTGGCTGATAGTACATCTTCTGATGAACTTCACAAAGGAGCTAATTTATCCATTGACTTCTTCACACATGTATTCATAACATGTGGAGGTTTCATTGAGTGGCACCACACTTTTTCTGGGTACTATATTGGACCATATATGTTACCATATAGTAGCATTCTTGAACATTTTCTTGTTAAATCTTAAACCTTTCTTAATTTGGATTATAATATCCAAGAACTTCATCACCACCAGATCTTTTATAGTAGGTAAAACTATTGGTGCTCAACCACAGCTCAAGTCAGTGGCACCAAACTGAACCATCAGTCTTTGTGTTCTTCAATGCCACTAATTTGCAGTAATAGCCACTTTTATTCACAGAAACCTTTATCACTTGAAAGAACTGACAAACTACAGTTATGCACATTGGGATAATTGGCAGAAATTTTCTCAAAAATGTATAAAGCATGCTTGCCATTTCTATTAAAGCAAATGACATTATTTGTTGCCAATGATAAAACTTGAGCTTTCAAAAAAATTAAAATTTTAGAAAATTTGTGTATACCACCATGGACTTGACAGTTCCCAATACTTGAGACTTTTCTGATGAGAGTGGTGGTGAAATTAATGAATGCAATTTTTGGATATATTATAATGAAATGTGTCAATATTTGGAAGATTGGTATAATTCAAGGAACTATTGTTTTCCAAATGACAAATGCATATTATAAAAATGATACACGAGTAAAAGATCCATTCAACATCCAAGATAAATTAATAAATTTTAATGCAACAACAAAATGTATGTTTTTGGAATAACATAAAAATTTTATGATATGGAATCAGATTCCAATTGGGACTAACGTTTAAGAAATTTCTACTGGTTAAGTTTTTGGTGTAGTATGTAAGAAAAATACCCATAATTATCTGAGAAGGCTATTAAAATTATTCTCCCCTTTCCAACTGCATATCTGTGCAAGGTCAAATTTTCTTCATATTTTTCAACCAAAACAACATAAACCAGAATTTGAATGTAGAACATTTATAGGAATTTAACTGTCTACCATTAAGTCATGTTAGTACAACTTACAAAAACATAAAACAATTCAACTAATCTTAGTATTATTTTTGTTTTGGAAAATATAATTATTTTTATTAAAAGTAAATTATGTTAATATGTAGTGGGTTTACTTTTACTATTTTCAAATAAAATAAATATTTTTAAAGATTTTCAGTATTAGTTTTAATTATCTATATAATATATACATACATAACACCTATACAAAAGCACTTTGTAATTCTCAAGAATTTTTAAGAGTGTAAATGTGTCCTGAGACCAAATGTTTGAGAATCATTGCTCTAAGACAAGAACACATCAAAAGTACCCACCAAATATTAAAATACACATGCACACACCCCATAGAAATAAATTTAGAAGCCTCACATATGATGCAAATGACTCAAATGAACACTCTGGGTAAGAATTATTTTTCTAGGGACATCTAGTGCTAAAATATCATGAACACGAATTTAAATCAGAGTTCCAAAGTCTCAAGTACCACTTAGCAATAATTGCTTTCCTATCTATCTATTTATTGTGTATGTCATATTTGTAATTTAGGCAAGTTGTTAATTATTTTTAAATCTCAGATTTCTCATGTCTAAAATCTCCAAAAGAAGCAGATGAAAATAGTACCTCACATGGCTGGTGTAATAGTTGAATAAGGAAATTACTTATTTAACACACATTAGTTGAACTATTTTTTATTATTTTACCTTTTTCATTGTCTTATTAGTTTTACTGTTGTTACAACTATTCCTTTGGTAAGTGGTCCTGTAGCTTCATTTATTCATTACCCATGATGGAGAACACAACCCCTTCCAAGGCAGCCTAGTCCAATACTGTATGGAAAACCCTTATTGTTTTGTCGATGTGTCTCTTAGCTTTCAATTTACCTTAAAGCCAAAATGTTTCCTTGAAAAAGGCCTTTTTGAGAGTCATGTAGTTTTATGGTAAAGAGCCCTAAAATCATACAGACTTATTCTTCAATATTGGATTTATCACTTACAGTTTGTGTTGTTGTTGGCAAACCACTAAAAGTCAGTTACATCTATAAAATGAGGATAATAATGCTTTTTTTTTAGGGTCATTATGAAATCTAGAATAAACAATATATGTTAACCACATAATGGTGCATTGTCATTCATTCAATTACATTGTCTAGTGTGGGCTTTATATTGAGAATTTGTTAGAAGCTAAATGTGCAGTTGTGAAAGAGAAATACACATACCGACATTCAACAGAACTCTGAATCCAGTGGGGTCACATAGCATATTATATTAGTGGCAACAATCTTATGTGGTTTTGCTTACAGCTTTACAACTGAGTGCCAATACTGGGAAAAATCATTCATTCACTTTACATTGCTTTACTTACTGCTTCCCACATTATGCTAATACAGAGTGTTAATCCATGTTTCCTTGCTTTTCTTGGTGATTGCTTTTGCTGACCACTATTCTCCTCTTGGTATTCTTGCTATCAATCACCTACACCATGCAAAAATTAGGACCAACAGAAGAATCTGTCATTGTATTAAAGAATTTTGCTTCCTGAAGTGGCAGATTTTTTTTTTTTTTTTTGCTGTATTGTGCATGTCAAAGATATCGCAACTAGAGGTGCCAATCGTCTCTCATTATACATGCAAGCAATCAATCCAAAGACAGTCTTTAAATCCTAATCCAATCCCCAAGAGTTTGCTGCTGCTGGCGTAAACCAATACGCAATGGCTTTAAAGAGGTAATTAACAGAGAATTAAATATTTATACTACATATAAGAAATGGCCTAAGTGCTTTGGTGGGAGGGTAGATTCAGGACTTACTGATTTACTTTGCATAGAGATGCAATTGGCATGGTTAGACAGTAGGGAATAACTAAAACGATTTTTTCTACAGATTTTCACCACGTGATCCTAGCAAACTGGAACTTGGCTTATTTTCTCCTTTGTATTCAAGAAACAAAATGTATTGTGCATCTATTTTATGCCAATTCTTGTGAAATGTAAAGATGAGTTAATAAATGATCTCACTTTCAAGAGCTTGAACTCCAGTGGGGTAACATATAATTTTCTTGACTCAAAAATTATATGAAATTCAAATTGAAGTATCTACTAATAAAGTTTTATTGAAACACAGCCATATTCATTTGTTTGTGTGTTGTCTATGGCAGCTTTCACACTACAACTGCTGGGATGAATAGACGCTGTAGAGACCATATGGACTGCAAATTCTAAAATATTTAGTATTTAGCCCTTTACAGGAAAAGTTTCCTGATCTCTGCTTTAAAAAGATTATGCAAATATTAAATTTTTCTTAAAACATAGAGAAAATAAGAATTGTAATGATGATGAAGAGGAGGAGGAGGAAGAGGAAGAAGCAGAGCATCATGATCGTCATCATATTAGTTTGATTTTTTTCAACTGTCTCTGGTCTTGGACCATTTCTTGGGTGGACCACTTCAACAAAGGATGCATTCAATCAGTTATATAGTGATTCCTATTCATTCCATTCCTAGAAACAAACATATTTCTGTATTTTGTGTAACCTTTCATCATTTATGGACATTTCTAACGTTTTAAGATGCTATGCAATAGCAGTCACGTGAGTCTGAAAGACACTGTTGCTCACCCAACCAACATCTTACCCTCCCACCCTTCCTTCCTTTCTTACTATGAGAAAACTGATTGTGTTCAAGTTTGAGCATTGCACAACCTCAGATACAGAATAGGCTGAATCCCTCCCTAGTCTAAGCTAAACAGGCTGTTTCTGTTCCCCTTATCAAGTTATAGGCTTAGGTATGCCCATGTGAAAATTCTGCCCAATTATATGTGAAATATTTCCTGGGGAGAGGTATGTCTCCACATTCTTGCCTAATGTTCTCAAAACAAAAGGCAACTGAATCTAACTCTATAACTGTTTATGAAATATGCCACTGCCCACATTAGAGATGGCCCTACTCTGGGATGCAGTGTAGAATTGAGTGGGAGGGGAGAAGCTTAGGTAAGAAAAAAGATAAATTGATTAAAGTGACAAATCCTTCTCAAATGGCATGAATATTATAGATTCCTGCATTTAAAAGTATAATTTCACAGTAGTGTCAAGGACCCACTTTCTTGTTTCTCTTTGTTCTCTAATTTGTGGTTCTGGAAATACAAAAAAATTAGCATAGTATTCACAGTAGTGGTACATGGAAGCTGAAGATCATTGTGCTATATTGAACAGTTATACGATTTATATATTAACAATTAAACAAACAATTTATATATTACCCCAAATGTGCATATATGCAGGTCTCTACATATCATACCTGAAGCATGATATTTGCATTGGCAAATAAATGTTAATTGGATGCTAGAAGTATGAAGAGTATAAAAGTCTTTTATAAATATTAATAAATTTTAATTAACTTCTTAAAAATTTAGCATTATTACAATCATTTATATTTTAAAATCTTATATTCTTTAAATGTTATTTTTATCTGACCTTTAATTTTATTAGATATGTTTGTATGTTTAGAAAATAACTTGCCATAAAATATAGATGAAAAGCAATTTTAGTGTTATTCTTACATTTATTTTAATTTATATTTTATGATATAGATTCAAATTTATGTATGTTGAGTACAGTTACATTTGATTTTACTCTTTTATTAGTTTACTATGGAGATACAAAAGTACTATGATTCCCATGTACTCATCACCCACCTTTACAATCCTCCCCTATCAACACCATCATCTACTCCTCCATACTATTTTGAAGCATATCCTAATTACATCTTTTTATTCACTAATATTTCAGTTTATAACATTAAAAGATAAGAACTGTTTTCAACATTATTACATCTAAAATATATTAATGTTACTTAATGTCATGAAATATCCAGCTAGATTTCAAAATTCCAATGGCTTCATTAATGTAAAAACATTTTCTTTTACAATTCTTTTGAATTGGGATCCCAGTAAATTTCACACATCACAATTGATTGGTATGTCTTAAAGTCTCTGAGTGTGTTTCTCTCTTTCCTTCTCGCTCTTGTGCTCCCTCACTCTCTCTCTTTCTTCACTGTCTCATTGTTGCAGAAACTGGTTGTTGGTCCTATAGTGTTTCGTACAGTTTAGATCGGCACTGTTCAACAGAGTTCTCTGCAGTGATAGAAATATTCTAGGCTCCTCAATATAGTAGGCACTAGCCACATATGACTATTGAATTCTTGAAAGAAATGCGGACAGTGTGACCCAGGAACTGAAATAAGTTTTGGTTTGTTTTGATTTTTAATGTTGTTTAAATTTAAATAGCTACATGTGGCTAGTGCCTTGTGGCTACCACATTGGACAGCACAGCTCTAGATTTTGTTGGTTGCATCACTGTGGCACAGTTTAATGCATCGCTCTGTTCTTTTCGTTTCCTGTAAATTGGTGGTTGGATCCAAATTATAAGCTTATTCAGATCCAATTGCTTTTTGCTTTATTTCTTTGTCTGCAAAAATGCTTCATGGATGGTTTTATGTTCTTCCTTCCAGAGGCACATAAATCTTGGCAGTCTTTCTATTTATGGTATTAGCTTGCCTAGATGTTCAAAAACTTAAGTGTATTATTAGTTCATTAGAAGTTGCAAAATGATAATATTCTAATTCTGTAATTTCTTTTTCATTTAGTACATCTATGCAGAGATTAATAGCAGGGTAAATGATGATTCTTTCCCTTTATTTACAGGTTTTCAAATAGTGATTTGGATCCCTAGCTTCTTCCATAAACATCACTTTAGTATAATTTAAACATTCATTTATTAATATTTAATTTTTTTTTCATCTATAGCAGTTATTATTCTTAGAGATGTTTATAATTTCCAATATTTGGTAAGTGGGAGTCTTTTCTAGTTGGCTCCTGAGTGTTTTTGAGATGACTTTAGTAATCATTGACAGCCTACATTTTATTTTTCAATTCTTTAGACCATTACTCTCAAACACAAATTAAGTGAAAATTTTATTATAACAACATTATCCTATTTTGTTACTAATCCAAAATTATTAGCCCCAAAAGAATATCTAAACATGTGCAATAATAACTACATTCAGATATCCCTTATACTGAGCTAGCTTTTAGTCTTATAAGAACCATAACTTTATTTATATATTTTATTATTTTGAAGTTATATTTGTCAAGAATACAAATGTTTTACATAACATCTAGTTGGTTATAAACTTAAATATTTAAAAATATTAATCAACATTTGTATTTTTGTCCCAAAAGTCAAAAAATATTAAGAATGAACCTCATAATGGAATAATTTAAAACAAATTGCAAATAAATCCACATTTGCTACATTGAAGGAAACATTATTGTACCTTACTCTCATCACAACTCTTGATATAAGTAAATTTTATAATCCTGTTTTGGGGAGTAAACTGAGTCTCAGAGATGTTAGAAGGCTTTTCCAAGACAAATATCAAATAAATGGTCAAATCAAGACTAGAATTCAGGTTTCAGTTCAATAATCTTTCCAGCGCACCAAAAGTAGGGATTCAGTATTTAAAGTCATTTCTACTGCAAATTATTTAAGTGAGAGTTCAAATTTCATTCAAGATATCTTTAATTCTAAATAGCCTACTTTAAAAATAAAGACATCAGTATATAACTTTTAAGTAAAATCCTTTTTCTCAAAACTGTAAATCAATTAATGAATTTCTTCATCTTCTCTCTGAACTGTTTTACTATCTCCAGAAGTTACACAGTTTTTCTTTTTTCTTTTCTTGACAAAAGTGTGGTGATATGTTATCTTTTCAGAATAAAGGAGGAAAGCTTCTTGAGGAATTGGCAGAAGCAATAAATCCTGAATTTCAGACCTTTATGGATTCTACGAAATCAGTTTTTTGGCGTAAGGTACACCATATATCTTCACCTCTTTTATAAGTCAGAGAACTCTTTTATCTTCCCAAGAAGAAGTAAAATTCGAGAAGCTGACAACACTTCATAAAGTGTATATATTTTCCCAGATGTAATATTTGCGTCACCCCCCTTATGCTAGGGGACATCAAAAGTTCAACTTGACGACTTATGCCCTAGGAATTCCCCCAGAAGTCCAGTACTTGTGCCTAACAATGTATTATTCTGGCCTGAGTCATGCTCATAATCATAATAATGAAGTGATATGAATCATTTTCAACATCTTCTTTGTGTCAGGCTGTTTTCATATATGGCAGGACAATTTAATTAAGAAATTAGTGCATGTATGTCTTTGTTACTATCTATGAATAAGGAAGAATGAATGAAAGAAATGTCTTTGTCTTTTCTTGCTAGTCTACCATGTGTCTCCCATTCAGAAAGGTTTGAGTTCTGCAATATCAAGTTTGCCTTATCCCCAGTGCAGAATAAATATCCATATATTGAAACTCAAACATCAGAAGACCAGATGTTTTTGGAGGAATGGCTAATGATAGTGAGGGGATGAGAGAAACAGTATCTCAGACAGTTGTGAGTGGAGGGGCAAAAATGGCTGAGCCATAGAGAGTAATCTTTTCTCTTTTCTTTTTTTTTTGGGAGGGGATGAAGAAAACTGGCCCTGAGCTAATATCAATTGCAAATCTTCCTTTTTTGCTTGAGGAAGATTGTCCCTGAGCTAGCATCTGTGCCAGTCTTCCTCTATTTTATATGTGGGATGCCTCCACAGCATGATTTGATGACCAGTGTGTATGTCCATGCCTGGGATTTGAACCAGTGAACCCTGGGCCACAGAAGCCAAGTGCGTGAACTTAACCACCATGCCACTGAGCTGGCCCTGAGAGTAACCTTATATGGAAAAAACACACATATTTGAGGGAAATCTCAGTGAGTAATATTGACCTGCATCCTGTTTTCATTCTGCATTGTAAACAGTGAATAGACTCGGTGGCGTGTGCGGTTGAAGACTTCTGCCCTCTCCAGTTATGGCCTTGGGAGCTGCAGCTGCTTCTTCCCCAAGGCTCAGCTTCATCACTTGGTGAGTAACAACACTATTTTTCACTTCCAGGAAGAAGGATTTACCCTAAGCTCACACTCATTGAAGAGGCTTAGCTCTCTCATTTTCCCCTTTTTAGGGGAGCAAGCCACCTTTAGGGAAGAAGGTTTACTGACTGCCCAGATGTTCTTCGCCGATGTGCAGAAGACATCATCATCCAAGAGTGCCGTGACCTAAAGCCAGGTCTTCCAATTTGGTGTTTTTCCAGTAATAAAGGTAATATTATGTTTTCATCTTTCATTTTTTTTTAAATTACTGCTAAAATTGTGCGGGAATTTTAAAATTTCAGGGATGCAATTCATTAGCCTCTCAGAGACCACCAACAGTATTCATTCACTTATGTTATACTTCTTATTTATTAAGTTACTACTATAAACAAGGAATTGCCCTAAGTGCTAATACTAACGTTTCAGACATACATCTTTGAAAGAACTGCGCCGGCTTCTTACCATGATTAATGAGCCAGATTTGAAAGGATAGGGGCTGATACATATGCCTTAATGATTCTTTCCTCACTTATTACATTGTGATTGTATGTTTTTTTTAAACCATTAATTGAAGAAGGTATTATAAGTTTGTGTTTAATGAATGAAAAAGGAATGAATGTTTGGGTTAGAGAACAAATGTCAGATAGATGTACTTCTCAGCAGGAGGGGATTGAGACATCCCTGTGGAGGCAGACAGACAAAATTCAAAGCCTCGACTCTGTCACTCATCAGTAGCTGGACCTTCTTTGCGCAAGTATCTAACCTCCTCAGGCCTCAGTTGCAATATCTGTAAAATGTGGGGAATAGTGTGGAGCTTACGGCGTTATTGTAAATTTTATAAATAACATTAAGCTCTTGGCACATAGCAGACACTTGGGCACCAAAACAGAGCCTTTATAGAACAATCTTTATAGAAGATTGTTTTTGAGTTAAGCTCAAAACAAATGCATCCATTTTCTTCAATAACATGCCTTTTATTTGAAACCTCATGCTGTGAAGACACAAGAGAAAGAGCCAGTGAATGTAATATTTATCATGCACATCAGTAGTTTTGGACCGATCAAAGGAAATGCATTTACCAGTTGAATAAGAGGCAGAGTTTCATCTTGGTTGCTTGAGTATGCAACCTGAAAGTAGAACAACATCTAAGCCTGAATCCAATCAGAGCTCATTAATTTTGTCACAACGAAACGGTTGACTTTGAAGGCAGTGAAAATGAAAATACTAAGATAGGGAGATAAATAGGTATTTGTGAAAGAATTAATTTATTTTATCAAAGAATAAGGATGATTTAGCAATTAAGCCTTCATAAAAATTCAACAATGACACCACTACAATGAACTTGGCTTTCATTGTACTTCTATAATATAGCAGTTACACAAAACTAACATTGATAAGCAAAAAAAAAAAAAAAAAACGAGGGGGTTGTAGAAAGACCCCTCAGTTGATGATCCAATGCATCAGAAAAATTTTCCTTCCCTGGCTTGGCCCCATTTCCTTGGTTATCTAATCTAGCTTCCTGGGATGGATTCAATGGAGTGCAGGTTGAGATGCATTAATCAAGCCTATTTAGAGAGAGGGGTCCCAGAAGACCTAAGGGAATGGGAATGGGAATAAGGGAATGGGAAGTAAGAGTCTCTAGAAGGGGGTGAAAATTCATACTCAGTCAAGTAAGCAGAACCATAGAGAGCCCAGAGAGATGTGTAACTCACCAAACTGGGTAAAAGTAGAGTTAAGAAACCAGATAAACAAGGCAAAGTTTGGATACTGGGAATCAAAGGGGAGATGTAAGTATGACTAAATAGTATTTCAAGACTAACTCCCCTAACTTATCCTATATTTCTCTGTTCTTTTCCTCTGATCTGGATACTGGCAGGGTTGACAGGGCCGGGAACACATCTCTAAAGCAGCAGAATCACTTCCAGAACACAGAATCTAAGAAGGAGCTGCTGTGATTTCTAAAGGGCCTGTGGGGAGAGTGAGTGGCTGGCCTAACTCACCATCTGCTGTTTGTTTTGTGTCCCCCTTCCCTTTTTTGGCTCTTTCCCTGTGCTTCAAAGACTGACTCATTCCTAGTCAACACTAAGCGTTGTTTAAAATTTAAAAAAATTAATACAAGTTTCTACACAATGTATCAGCTTTAACATTTTACCATCCTACTTCTTTTTAATGAAGTATACGTTTTTTCCACCAGGGGTTCTTGCAAATACCCTATAATTCTAATTCAATTCAATCAATGTTTCTTTGATTTATTTACTACATCAGTTTAATATCATTCCTGTGCTCCAGGCTGTGAATAATATGAGACTCAGTTTAGTTCAGTGGGAAGGATACTGTGCATATATGTAACCGCTGACTTATCTCTTAGAGATGGGTAAGATGCGATTAAAGTACCAGATACATTGGTCCAGATTGGTGGTCTCAAACTGGACACATGCCTTTTGGTGGTACATTGAGTTATTCCAAGGAACTTGATTTCCAGGTCCTCAGTTGATGTGTTTGAGAACTTACCTGTGGTTCTCCTTTCTACCTCCTTTTTTACATTTGCCTTTCTGTCACACTACAAAAGAAAAGTATATAACACTGAAATATCTAGAATTACCATAGTGCACTGCCCAGAAATGACTGAAAAACAAAACAAAATGAACGTAAGCAAAAACTCTAGGGTGTCAAATTAAAAATCTTGGTGCCAGGGAAGTCTTCTTTAATCAAAACTCTATAATTCGCCCACCATATCAATACAAGATACATTGCCAATAAAATTTAAATTATTGGGGCTGGCCCAGTGGGGTAGTGGTTAAGTTCACGCACTCTGCTTCAGTGGCCCAGAGTTTGCAGGTTTGGATCCCGGGCATGGACCTATGCACTGCTCATCAAGCCATGCTGCAGCAGTGTCCTATATATAAAGTAGAGGAAGATGGGCACAGATGTTAGCTCAGCGACAATCTTCCTCAAGCAAAAAGAGGAGGATTGGCAACAGGTGTTAGTTCAGGGCCAGTCTTCCTCACAACATGTAGTTTGCTTTTAAATTTAATTTGGCAATTATTTTATTTTAATTGGAACATGTAGGTAGGCACTTTTATTTAATGTGATTATTGACATACATAGGTTTAAAACTATATTTTAGCATATTTTTTCTATTTATCTTGCCAGCATTTTTCTTTTTTCTCTTTTTTCTTGCCTTCTTTTAGATTATTATTTTTTACTATTCCATTTTCCTCTTTGTTTAGAAGTTAAACACTTATTTACTAATCTTTTAGTGGTTATCCTGACAATTTCAATGTGCTTCTGCTTTTACCAAGATAGCTACTTTTACCTTCTTCCTAGGCAATTTCAAAAAACTTCTGGCAGACAATCTTCGTTCACTGGGATTCATCAAACCAGCTTTTGATCATCACTTTAGTCTTTAGTGTTAACTCCACTTCCTCAGAGTAGCCTATCTTAATACACCCTCCCCACAAGCTACATCTGTAATTTGAAAAAAAAAATCTACCCTGTACTCATTTCTAATTGTCCTATATGCTTTTCTTCAAATATCTTATCATAAATTAGTAATATATTTCATTTGGATGACTTATTTACAGCCTAGTTCCTCCACTAGAAGGTAAGTTTCATGGGATTGGGGACATTTTAATCTTGTATGCTGTTATATCTCTGCACCTGGATCTTTGTAGACAACAAAGTGCTTATTTACAGCATAGTATAAATGCTCCTACCATGGCTGATTTCGGACTACCAACTAGACATCACTAAATGCAAATCTGGGAAGAGATGTACACAATTGGCTTCAGCACATGACTGAAGGTAGGATTTTTGTCACTTGCATTACAAATGGTTAGAAACTTACTAAACTAGATTCAGAATTCTCCTCTTTTTTATGGTCTAAATGCATGTTTGAAAAAAAAAATCCTTGACACATGGAATATTTTAAGAGAAATTATCTTGGAGTATATTTAGCTTGGTTTATTATTGTATATTTATTTTCCTTCAAACCAGTTGAGCTTTCTGTTACAATAACATCAGTGCTTTCGCTAAATTCAGGTATATCAAATAATCAGATTGTTAGTTTTATGATCCATTTGAATGAAAGTTGATTTAACTAATAACCTCAGCATATTTGGTTTCATCAAATGAATAAAATACATACACTATATATAAATTAACCTTTAGTGAGTGGTTAGTGGATAGTGGTCTGGCTACATTCAGTGAACCATGTAGCCCATTCCCCCCAAGGCTCTAGATGGGCACAAGCTTACCTAATGCATTTCTGTAAGTGCAACCCACTGCAAACCTTTCATTTAAAATAAGACAAGGAGAAATGGAAAATAAACACAGATCATTGATATATTACTAAGCTAAAGGATTTCCTGCTAAGAAAGCCAGGATTGATCTACATTAAAAATGTGATTTACTCCAAAAAGAGAATAATTAAGCATTAGTCAATAGCTAAGGCATTTTAATAGTATCTTTCTAATAGCTGAAAGTGCATTAAAAGACTAAAATCTGGACCTGAGAAAAGCTTCATTAATTAAACAAAAATCCTTTTTCTTCACACTGGGAAACTGTCAAAATGTTTTCTAAAGTGGATATCAGATGAAACAGATACACAGTTACACAGAGAAATACTTGAGTTCATACGGGTCCTAGAATCTGGAAGCATTAGCCATTTGATGAATGCAAACTGGGAGAAACGTTCAGATTATATCAACATCTTACGTATCATCAAAATGAATTAATTAGGCATAGTATGTGTGCAGGGCTGTCTCTGTACCCAGCTAAGCTCTGTGGGGAGTATTACGGAGGCTTGAAAAATGCTCCCTAACTTCAAGGTGCTTCAACCTGGACTTGGGGAAGAGAAAAAAGACAGATGAAATAAAAAAAAAAAAAAACCCACTTAGATAATATTATGGAACTAGCATTTAGAGGAAGGATAAATGACTTTGGGCTACAGCAGTCAGAGAATGCTGCAAGGAAAAAACTGTATGCGTATGTGCGTGTGTGTGTGTTATGTGTGTTGAGTAAATGTAGTCACTATTTTTCAAGTTGTTAAGCATGGGTAGAATTGGGAAGGATGGGAGAGGCATAGTTCTTTTGGAGGGAAATAGCCCAAACAAGGTTTAGGAAAAAGAATGATCAGATGCATGCTAGGACTAGTGAGATATTTAGAGCACCAGCCTGACTTCCTTGATTCATGTGGACCCATGGGGCTGAAAAGATACATCAGTGCCTAATGACCTTGAAATACTAACAGAAATATAATAATAATAACAATAATAATAATAGGCAATTTAATATGTAAGCTATGTACATGACAATTTTTAGTATGTATTATTTCACTTTACAGATGGAAAGCTGGTTCTTAGGAAGGATGAGTAGCCAGCCCAAATCACATGCTAACACATGACAGAGTTGAACTTCAGCTGACTCCAAAGCTAATGTTCTACTCTGCCTCTGCCAGCACAGACAAAGTTAAAGAAAAGTCACCAAAGTGCCTTAATCCCTACTCTCCGGGAAGGAGAAAGGAACCAACATTTATTGTACATTTAAAAGCACTAAAGCACTTAAGAGCAGGGAATAGATCCTGACCCATACAATTTCTTATGTGCCCTCCAAATCTTTCCTGTGAATTTGTCTTTTCGACCCAGTAAAGTCACAGGTAAGGAGTACAACACAGTGGAACCAGCATGGATTTTGGAATCAATCACCTCTCATCCCGGGCCTGCTCTATCCTTTAAAACTTTGTGTGACCATCTAACTTTCCCAGTCTCAGCTTCCTAAGACTATCCCTCTATAGAATGGGGATACAATACCAACCTTGCCCTATTGGTGAGAGTGTGAAATGTGATAATGCGTGTTATATGTCTAGCACAGGATAGATGGTCCTAATTGTCGTGATTCGTTTGTTTCCTACTCAGAGAAAAGGCCGGCTCATATTCTGTAATAGACCCTTAGTAAATACAGCCACAACTAGGATTTGCTGCATTCTGCTTTGTTTCATAGTCATACATGTTGCTCTCATCAAGGGACCTGTGTCTCAGAGGAAAAAGACTATGATTCATTTCCTTGCATACCCTCTCACCCACTTGGTGACACAGAAAGTGTCGAGCATTGTTTCAGACAAAATCAGGCAGTAACTTCTTTAAAAATTGAGAAAGACATGTTTGGGGGAGGCAGATAGTAAATGCCCAGCAGATATTATTTTTGTCCTTATTTTGTAGATACGGAAACAAACTGAAGTACAAAGAGGTTACCAGCCAGTTTTCACAACTCATAACAGGTGGAGCTGGGGTTTATAACAAATAGTGTGGTGCCAAGGTTTGCACTCTTAATTGTTTGACTGTAACAAATGCATTGGATTCAAATTTCAGCCCATCTTTCCCACTGCACACTCCCTCCACATACACATACATGCACACACACACACACAGACGCATACATACACACTTCTCACTTGTACATTAAAAAGTCACAATCACTTAATCTAAGCCAGATTAGTGCTTGAAAAGGGGGAAACAAAGATATATTAAATATGGCCATAATCATCAATAAATGAAAATAAATAAGTGTCATAACTTCTTATAGAATCTGTAGTCAATACGTTAATCATAGTAGGAGAGCAGAGAAGGAGATGCCCAGCTCTCCCATGAGTGTCAGAAAAAGCTTCATAGAGAAGATGAGTCTCTCAATTTTGAAAGATGACCAACCAGGCATCAAAAACAGGTATTGGTGGGTACTTGGTAAATAATAATTTAATGTGAAATTGAACTATTAATGTAAAGTTTTGCAAAGTGTGCTTGTCAGAACATTAGTTTCACAGAATATTTTTTTAAAGGTCCTATCTAAATAGGCTAGGCAAGCACTCCACCTGAGTAGGTTAAACAAAGGAAAACAATTTGGGATTTTTCTTGATTGTTTTATATCCTAATTCAACTGTAGAATATCTCAGAATTTTTCCTTTGCTGATGGGATTTGTGATTTTCCAAGGTGGTGGCAGACTATAGAGTTTGTCCTGAAAATTATTGTAACACCCTCATCTGGTAGCATTTCTTGGGGCAAAGCTTTCCAAGGAACCCCTTTTGGGTGATGCAGGTTTAGGGCCTTTCCATTTGACATATGTGGGATGGTGAGGTTCAGCATATGAACCATTTTGCACAAAAGTCGATTCAGTATGTTTTTTATGTTTCATTACAATATACTTCCTCTATTTCTAGCTTTCTAACCCAATGACCCATTGTTCTGCACATTTAACCTCTTTAGAGACCTTTGTAAGCCTTGCCTTATTTCACATAATTATGTACCTGGGTAACCAGTCACTCTCCAGTCTCCAAACAAATCTTGTTTCTGGGAAATTGTGCTTTTGCAAGACAAGTAGGCATTCCTTCATTAATGGAGATGTGATATTAGTTTTAAGTGGCCTTTCTTCTATCATTGGTTGGAAGATAAATATAGGAAAGTAAGAAAGTAAATATGGCATCTCTTTTGGTTCTCAAAATTTTTTGGATGAATTTTTTGGAGCTGTAGTTGTGGGAGAAGAAACTCTGGGGAAAACAATAAAAATAACAAAATGAAAAATACAAAGGGAATAATATTAACAGCAACAAAAATCCCACTGGCTCTGTTCTACCTATCCATGCAAGATCTCAGCCTTTTCATAATATTAGCTTTTCTAGGAGTTCTTAGTGGATTTCTCATATGAGCTCATGAACAATCTTCTCTTTCAGATGGTACCATTGCTCTGTTGCTAGGCATCCACTGCATACCACTTTGTTGAGGGCTGTCTTGTAGCTGAAGCACTAAACCCACCCAGAATCCATAGCTGTACAGTGTGCAGTTGTGCCATGTGGAAGAATACTCCATCCCATTAGTACTATGTCCCATGAGAGGGATTCCAAATCAGCAAACATGATTGTCGCTGTTTATTACAGTTCTTGCTGGGACACTATTTACATATGCAGAATCCATTTTGCCACATAAGATAACATATTCACAGGTCCCACTGATTAGGATGTGGACAGCTTTGAGGGGACCATTATTCATCCAATCACAGTAAGTATCACCTTTAACAACCTCACCATTTTGATATACCATAATATTAAAAAACATTTTCTAAGGATGTATATTTATTTTCATTTTTGTTTTGCAATTATAAATGATATCTTCTTACTTAGAGCTCTGGAATTATTTCCTTTGACCAAATATCAAGGAATGGTATCACTGTGTCTTGGGTAGAAACATTGGCTTTTTCAGCTTATTGCTATATTGAGTTACAATAGGTTTATACCAGTTTATAAAGCTCAGCCTTAAAAGATTGCATAGTCTCATAACTATCTCACCAGCATTAAATGTAAACATTTTTGGTGTATATTTCCAGTCTAAAATTACTAGAGAATATTAACATTTAGTCACACATATATTACGATTTCTATAATGTATGTGAAGTATCTCCAGTATTATTTTCCTATTTATCTTTTGGCATCTCGATGCTTTATATAAGCTATTTAATATTATAGAAGTTATCCATTCATCTGTCATGTGTAGAGAAAATATCTTTCCATATAGGTTGCTACTCTATTTTAGCTTTGTATTTTTCAATGTAGATAGTTTTATCTTTTTAAATTCTTTAAATTTTCATATTTTCCTTTGATATTATTATTTTTGATTCAAACTGAGAAAGTTATCATTTCTTCACAGATCCTATCAATTGTTTAGCTCTTCAAATCATCTCTTACTGGTGTAGTTGTTACATTTTGATCTACCTTTCAAGGATTGATTTGCATACTGGCCATTTTTCAACAGAGGGCAGCATTTTGCATTTGTTCTGCTTTGTGGGTACATATGTCAACCACAGAACACCAAATGTTCTGAAATCTTGCTCAGCATATACAATGAACCAGGAAAACAACATGTACAAGCACATTTCTATGGAAACAAAGGATGTATCTTCTGATCACAGAGTTTCTGGGAGATTCTTAAATCTTCTTTGAAATGCAATAAATGCTCCTTAAATTAATAATTGTGATGAAAACAATAAAAAGTGCATGTTAGAAAAAGAAAAGGAGTCTGCTTTAGAAGAAGGCAGCAATGACAGAAAAACTTCAGTACAATTAAATATGACTGAACAACTAAGCCAATAAGCCTTGAATTTCTGCAGATAATGTAACCGATTTGGGGCAAGAATTGCAACTAAAGCTTTATTCTCTAGATTATTTAATAAGAAAAAGTCTGCATTATGCTTTTAATTGTCTTCATGATAAATGCTGAATCCTTTGCATGGCTCATAAGGCCTTTTATATTCTAGCCCCAGGCCTCAAAATACTAGCAAGTGTGCTCACTTCTAGTTTCCAGGTGGAGTCAATGTTTCCCATTCTTGTGTCCTTATCCTGTTTTTCTGTCTGTACATTACTTTCTGCTTAGACCCCACACTCTCTCAGGACCTATCTTTGTCTTATTATCTCTATACACTGGAATTTGAGCACACCAGAGAGCACATAATAAGCACTCATTTATTTATTTATTTATAAGGAATGAAATGAGACTGAGATTAAAAATGTTCCACTTATTAGCTTGGTAATCCTTTTTTTCCTAACATTTAAATATTTGCCAAATATGTATATATATATAATCCTTGACTTTGTCTCATTTTCATAAAAGTTATTTCAGTGGGGATTTTGTAGAACTGAACCAGATGTTTTTGTAAGATACTTTGAAATTGTTGATTAAAATATATCAATGGAATTAGGAATGTAATTCCATTAGAGGCGTAGGGTTTCAGGTAAAACCACTTGTGATTTCTAAATGCATCAGAGTTTTAGGGCCACTGAGGAGGTTAGGGACTTTACATTGTAATAGGTCTGAATTGTCTGGATTGAGATGAAAGGAAATATAGTGTTGTGTACCACACACTTTTGCAAGATGGCATAAGTGAGGAGAAATTCATAATCTTTTGAAATAGAGTGGAGAGACAGAGGGTCTGACATTTGTCCAGCCGTCATAAAGCATGGATGAGAAAATTATAGAATCACTCTTGAATTCCTATACAGGGTAAATATTCCAACCGTGGTTGCTGAGCGCTGAGACACTTCAAGAGTGGGCGCAAAGTGCTTGCATTCAACTAATTGAATATTTCTTGAATCCTTTCCATAAGCCAAGGACTCTGCCAGGTATGTGGGACACAATAATAGATAAGACAATATATCTGTATAGTGGGGCCAGAGTCCTAGAATAAAACTGTGCATTAGAAAGTTGCTTCCTTTTAGATGATTCGAGATCTAAGCTAGTTGTGTCTGTAAATGCTCTTCCTTCATCTTCACTTGTTAAATTCTTAAAACCTCATCTCCAAGATCATCTTCCTTACTTAAATTATCTCTCATAAATTGCATATTTCAAATATTTCTTCTGGACTGCGGTGTGAACTTGCAATATTATGGTGCTGTGAGTCACCTAGAGGAGACTGGCCAGAGGGGAGGAATTTTCTCCCACTCATCACTTGTTCCTGGCACCAGGCCTGGCACAAAATGTAAAATTGCAGAATGAATAAATAAATGGTGGGCTGGCCTGGTGGCGTAGTGGTTAAGTTCGCATGCTCTGCTTTAGGGGCCCAGGGTTCACAGGTTTGCATCCTGGGCGCAGGCCTACACACCACTTATCAAGCCATGCTGTGGCAGGCGTCCCACATATAAAGTAGGGGAAGATGGGCATGGATGTTAGCCCAGGGCCAATCTTCCCCAGCAAAAAGAGGAGGATTGGCAACAGATGTTAACTCAGGGCTAATCTTCCTCACCAAAAAAATAAATAAATAAATAAAATAAAACAAAAGAAAAGAGTGAATACATGAATGAATGAAGAGTAATTTGTGAATATATATTTGTTTTTTCGAGTTTTTTTCGTGAGGAAGATTGACCCTGAGCTGGCATTTGCTGCCATTCCTCCTCCTTTTGTTTGAGGAAGATTGTCCCCGAGCTAACATCTGTGCCAATCTTCCTTCACTTTGTATGTGGGACGCTGCCACAGCATGCCTTGACGAGCAGTGTGTAGGTCCCTGCCCAGGATCTGAACCCACAAACTCCAGGCCGCCAAAGTGGAGCATGCAAACTTAACCACTACACCACCGGGCCAGCCCCTATATTTGCTTTTTTAAATAAAATATTTCAAAAAGTTGGAGAACAAAAATGTGTTCCCATTCCCCAGAATAAAAAATGTAAATAATTTCCACATCACCTTTAGATGTTTTAAAAATAGAAATAAATTATTATGTATGGAGCTTCTTTCATATCTCTCCCTGACCTCATTTCCCCTCTCCATCCTCAAAGGCAAGAATATTTTTGAATTTGGTGTTTAATCTTCTCTTCCATGTTTTCGTATTTCAACTCTTAATGGATAGTTCCATAAAAAACATGTAATCTCATTTTTATTTTATTAAACATAAGTGGTAAAGCAATCTATAAATTTTTTTGCAACTTGATTCTTTTACTCTACACTACACCTTCAAAATTTATGTTAATGACTAGGTAAAGTCTATTATCAGTGCTATGTAATATTTATGAATAAAACACAAGTTATTCACTCTACTACTAATGGACATTTTGGAAGAATCCAATCTGTTGCTGTTATTAAAAATGCTGATTAGTCTTTTTGTGTGTCTCCTTGTGCACAAGTTCCAGAATGTCTTCAGGACTTACACCCAGAACTGAAATTTCTGGTTCATTCAGTATGCACATCCTCAGCTTTTATAGAGTCCTACATTGCTCAACAAAGTGTTTGTAAAATTTTTCATTCTCATAAGAATTGTATGAGTTTTCCTGTTTACTTAAATTCTCATCAAACCTCAATTCTATTCCATTCAGCCATTTTAATCCTTGAGCCAGTTCTATACTTTTTTAATTACTCTAGATTTATAAGGCATTAATATCATGTTAGTACATCTCTTGCTTCTTAAAGGTCTCTCAAAATTATCTTTGCTATTACTGCCCCTATTCTCTTCAATATTAATTTCAGGATCAATTTATCAAATTCTAAGAGAAATTCTGTGGGGAATTGTGTCTAGAATTGTATTGAATTTGTAGATTAATTAGGAATGGTTGGTATCTTTATGATATTGACTCATAATCCATTGACATGATTTATAAAATTTTGTAATTATGTCTACAAAGGCCTTGCAAATATTTGATAAATTTATTCCTAGATACCTTCATTTTTTCTTCCAATTGTAAATGTTATTTCTGGTGTTGTTTTTGTCTGGTTTAGCTATCAAGTTTTACTAGCCTTATAAAATTAGCAGGGTAGCAGTTCTGTTCTCTAAAATATTTTTTTAAAATATCACAGAGATTTTCCTTTGAAAGCAGCAGACTCATTGCTTATTCAGTTCATTAAAGGATCATTGGGTCAGCTTTTACATTCATTATGTTACTGTGTTTTTATATATCTACAAAAATTATAACGTTCAACTAAGCTTAAAATATATTGTTTCGTGATTTAAAAATCTCTCTTAAATATACTTATATTTTCCTTTCATTTTTCATATTATTATTGACTTTCCTTACTTTTCTTCTTAGACCAGTCAGTCTATCTTTTTCTAGAAGTACAAAATATTAGCTTTTGTTGACTTTATTTCTTCATTTTATATTATATTATTTTGTTTTGTATTTCTGTATTTGGTTTGTTTCATTTATTAAGATGTGTTATTTTACTAACTTTTTTGTTTTCTTTTTCTCTTTATTTGTCCACAGACATCTACTGCCCAACATTTTGCTTTTGAAAAACTTGCCTATAGCAGAGGTTGCAAATTCAATAGAGAATGAGAGAAGGGAGGGATGGGAGAGGCAGCTCTTATATCAAATGTTAGTATGAATTCTCTGAAAAAGAACAGGTGTTGTCATTAAGAAATTCTGTTCAAGGAAACCTGAGCTACTCACTCTCTTGGGTGGAAATCCGCAGGGTAACTGCCATAGCAAATGCACCTCCCATCCACCACCACAGCAGGGACCTTCCCAGGGCAGCCTCCAGGTCCATAGCTCCCACAACTGGGGGCTCTGTTCTGCAAGCCACTGCTCTTCCTGGAGAGCCCTTGCCTCCTTCTTTCAGAGACTGCCTAGACTTCCAGAAAACTGCCTTTTCTATCTCAACCTTCTGTGCAACTGAATTGTCTGTCTTCCCCAGGGATGGTCCTGAGAACCTGGATGGGTGTCTCTGAAGTCATTTTCCAGAACAGCATATGGATGTTGTTCCCTTGAGAGGAGCTCATCCTGAATCTCTGCACTTTTTACCAAAACATAAAATAAGCCTGGAGACTGAGGGGCAAATTGATTCCCTTTGCAGCCTCTTTTTGAGTCTCAGAGGCATCTCTGGGCTGATGGCTAGCCTGTCTGTTAACCTAACCCAACTCCAGACATTCTTAAAGGGGCCTTCTGGCCTGAGGACTCAGCCTCTGGATAACTTGAGAAGGTGGAAAATGTATGTCTCTTAATGACTTGTCATATGGCAGGAGACTCAGCCCCAGAGTGTGCCGGCTTGGCTGAACCAGCTCTTGCATCTAGGTTCTCTCCTCTCCCGGAAGCAGAGAAACCCACAGCATCCCAGATTTTAACCTGGCTCCCATCCAGGTTAACCTTCCTCCTCATCTAGTTTCTGAACTTGGAGCTTAAGGACAGGGATTTCCAAAGACCTAACCAGATCTAGTTCTCCCAAAAGCCCTTCTTCAACTCAACAAATCAGCCCCAGCCCCTAACTCCATCACCTTTTTAATTTTTATTTTTTTCTAGCTCTATTGAAGTATTATGTTTTCTTTTCTCTACTGTTTGGAAGGTATAGATTTTAGTTATTTTTCTCATGGTTTCCGTTAAACTTTGAAGATATAAATTGGCATAAACTTTTCTAACAAATTTAATGAAAGTCAATGTTTCCATCACACTACCAAGTATGTGAAATGTTTACATTTTAATTACACGTTTAACACACCCTCTTCTGCAATCATTATTATGATATGAAGTTTCAGTTTTCATCTTTCTCATTAAAAACCCCTATTATTACTTTTATATGTATCCAATAGTTTTATTTACTAGCACACTATCAACTTATTTCTGCATTTCTTTTTCTTGCTGTCAATGTACAATACTCGTTAGTAACTCTTTTTAGTGAGGAACTTTGAGTGGTAAAGTCAACTAGTCTTGGTATGTAGGAAAACATATTCATTTCCTTTTCACTCCAATTTGGCAGGTTACAGAATCTAAGTTGATTTTTGTCTTCAGCATTTTGAATATTACTTTGTGATTCTTCTATCTTACAAATTCTCTCACCTATTTTGTTTGTATGTTTACTTCCCTATCTTCGTCTATTACCCCTTCCACTTGAAGACAAACTCCATCAACTTGCAGGAAGCCACAGGGAATAAAAAACGGAGGTGTCAAGGGCGAGGCCCAGTGGCGCAGTGGTTAAGTTTGCGTGCTCTGCTTCGGTGGCCTGGGGTTCGCACGTTTGGATCCTGGGCGCGGATCTACGCACTGCTCATCAAGCCATGCTGTGGTGGCATCCCCCCCAAAAAAATAGAGGAAGACGGGCACAGATGTTAGTTGAGGGTTAATCTTCTTTAATGAAAAGAGGAAGATTGACAATGGAGGTTAGCTCAGGATAAAGAAGTAAAAAGGTATTGATGACACTACAAATAGTCAATTTATAGTGTCAAGAGAGAGGAGCAGAAAGAGTAGATTGCTTTCAGAATAGTGTACAGAAGGACTAGGCAATTAGTGACTTAAAGATTCTGCTGACAAAGGGTTAGATGGCTAGATCCTGATTCACAACAGATAAAAGAAAATTCAGAAAAGGAGTGATTTTACAGATTTATATATTTTACTTACAGCATCTTTTTGTTTAACCCCACATTAAGAAAATCCAACTCAAAGAAAACTTAATCCTCTCAATCATCTGGCAATTTTTATTTTCATCTTTAGCCCTGGCTCAGCACTTTTTTGCCCATGAAGAGAGCTCATTGTAGTGATGGCCTGACCATTCTATCTGGGCTATCTTTATTCCCTATCCATTGGTCCAGGTTGGTAACACAGAACTTTTGACTTATTTCCTCAAAGAATCTTGATGCCACTTATCCCACTGTGAAATAGATTTGACTGGATTGAGGGAAGAGAGAGGGTCCCACGCTCAACAATAAAAACTTAGCTTTGAATATTAGATATGTATATATTTATTTTAAAAACAAGCAAACAAATGAATGTATACAACTTAAAAAAAAGAGGAGAATTTCCTTCCATTCCTTCAGCTCAGGCTCCAATATATCCAGTATCTGAAGTCCTGGGATTTAGACAGCCTTTCTCTCTCTCTATCTCTCTGGGTCTCTCTATCAATTTGTTGCTTCTTTCTCTCCTCTCTATTCTTTCCCTATTCTCTGATCTCTGTGCCTTAAGAGACAATTTTTCCCATATTCCATTGCAACAGAATTAAGTTATCTCCAGACCCTATTACCAAATAATTAACCAAGGATGTGTCCAAAGCTTTGCAATTACAGATTGTGAGGTACCACCAAATAGAGTCTCCCACTGAGGCTCCTTCCTCCAGGTTGTCTTTACTTGCTAGAGCAGAGAGAAACATTTCTAGTTGCACTCATGGAGTTATTAATTTGTCTACCAGAAGTATGTTTTCCTTTATAGATAAAATAAACACACACTAGCCAGGGAGACTCAAGTGCCATGAAATCAACATATTTTACAGTCAAAGTACTGACTAATGAGTAACTATGAGAAAAAAAATCATATCTGGAACACAATTTATACCGTAGAACCAGTCTGCACAAATATTGAATTATAACGAATTTATGGAGAGATAATTAATCACACCTATATCATATTAATTAACATAAAATAATTACATAGAATAAAAATGCACTGTACCCTACACCACTGACCTTAGAGAAATTTAACTTCTTGATTCATCTGTAATGACAATGTAGAGTTACCAGTTGTCTTACAGTTTGCTTTGGGCCACTTGTAAGGAATGAGGAAATTCAGATTCTATCATTTAATGACTATGACTTCATAAATGACCAAACTTCTTCTAAATCTCATATTCTTTCATAAAATTGGAACACTAATATCTAATTTCTAAGGCTAATAGGGAAATGCAGGAAAATTATATTTGTGAGTATGTTTCTACAAATATGGAAAAAGTTCTAGTCATTAAATCTTATTCCGTTTTTAAAAAGAGTGGCTTATAAAATATAACTTACAAATAAGAAAACAAAAAGTTAAAACAAAACTAGAAATTCCATATTTAAAGAAAGCAGTTACAAAGATCAGGATTTATTTTCCCCTAAGACTTTGTTTCGTTATTGTTTTTCTTCCCTAAAATTTTTACTGTTTTCATACAACTACTTTTAGCTCTAAACTAACACCTTTCAAATGATATGAAGCAATGTGATGTGGAAATTACTAGAGAGTAAAAGGAATCAAGCACACAGGAACAATCTTTATTCCTTTGAGAGAAGCAATTGTGTAACTACAGATGGAAATTCCAAGAAGTCTTATTTACAAAGGCATTTTCCCTGCTCTTTCAATATTGGAAATGAAATCACGGTAAAGAGAGCTGTCAGACCCTATATATTTCAAATGACCCAATCACTCTCATTCTCTGTCTTCTTGTCCAAACATTATGCATTTTCTACTGATTTTAATTCTATTAATGAGGGGAAAGACATGCAAGTAAATGCCTGTCATACAAAATAATAAACCTATTCAGGCCAAGAATGGGCTGGAGATAAAATATGGCTCAAAACAAAAATTTTTCAGAAGATTTAAAGGACTTTATCTGTAAAGTGGGTTAACTATAACAATAACTGCTTCCTTTTCTGGTGAAAATTAACTGAAATGAAATATATATATATTATGATATATATATATGATATATATATATATCATAATATATCTTACGATATATATACGTCATAAAAAACTAATTCAAGTTGTATTGTGTCTAGCGCTTCTCATTTTAAGTTATATAATTTTATAGTCTGTGTTTAGATGACTCCAGGCAGGGATGAAGTTTAGTTCTTCCTGAGATAATCAGATACTGGCCCCTTAGATTAGTTGCTCAGAAATGTTTGGGGTATGGCTCACATTATCTCCCCAGCTGGTGAGAGTGACGGAGATAGTAATACCTGGTGATTAAAAGCTCAGACTCTAGAGCCAAATTGTATTCAATCTGGCAAGGGTTGAACATCTGGCAAGGGTTTTTGGGCAAGCCATTTACATTTCTGTGCCTCAGTTTCCTCGTTTGTATAATGGGGAATAACAATGGCCCTTATCTCATGGGGTTTTTGTAAGGATTAAATGAGTTACACATATAAACAACTTGGAATACTGTCTGGCACAAATAAGCAGTTAAAAATGTTAGCTATGGGGGCCGGAGTAGCAGTTAACGTTTGCGCCATCTGCTTTGGCAGCCTGGGATTCACTGGTTCAGATCCTGGGCATGGACCTACTCACCACTCATCAAGCCATGCTGAGGCGGTGTCCCACATAGGAGAGCTACAACTCTACAACTATGATAAACAACTATGTACTGGGGCTTTGGGGAGAAAAAAGAAAAAGAAGATTGGTAATAGATGTTAGCTCAGGGCCGATCTTCCTCAAAAAACAAGTTAACTATGGTTCTTCCTAGGCCATGATGCACTTGTACCTTAAGATCTCCAGTTTATAGTTTGCTCCTGGCTATGCCAGACCAGCAGGTTATTTCATAGATATACTGTCTATATGTCTCCCAGAACAGTTGACAATGGCCATGGGGGCATAAGACTACCCACCCCTAAAAAGGGTCCAGTTTTAGCTTCTGGGCTCTTGGGTAGGAAACAATGTGAGTTTCCTCCACTCAACAGCCGATTGTCATTTATATTCCTCTCTTCACACAAATAAGTTGGTGTAACCTTTATAGACAAAAGAGATCTGTATCATTTATATCGTTTTAAGTCAGTGCTATCTTTCCATTAATCACGATCAACATGGTGACTACCACACAGGGAATACAAGCCTTCTATTGGAGAATGGATGCATTAGAACATGGATACAGGATTAAACACATAAAAGTGTCCAAAATATTCTTGGATTCCATAAGGCTTTCAGTGGCAGAAAAATTTTTCTGACTCAGTTTGTTAATAAAAACAGTCAATCTGACCATATTGCACTTCATAAAACTCAACTGTGACCCTCCATCACCCTGATGATGAAGACCACAATTTTTCACATGTGCACCCGCCTAACTCATGCCTTATTATGTGCCACTGTCTCTTATCTGTATCTATATTGCTCTTTTTTAGATCCTTGAGTGGGTCATGAATTTATGTAAACTCATTTATTTAAATATTCAGTACAACTAACACACATCACCTTATACTTATTTCTTTCAGTTAAGCAGAAATTCAGGTCAAACTAAGAACAAATGTAAACTCATGGGCTCTTGTAAAATACACAACCTGATCAGAGTTCAAATGATGTCACCTAGACTCTTGAACTTTCTCTCTCTTGGCTCTGCTTTGCTCTGGGTTGGCTTCACTCTCAAGTAGCTTCAGGCAAAGTTGACCATCCACAAGCCCAGGTTTAGATCTTCATAGCCAGCAATATCAAAGATGCCCTTTCTCCCCTGCTCTCCAGGAGAGCCTGAGGCCCGACATGGAACATATACTAACCCAGGAACAATCTACAGGAAGTGTTTGGGAAAATGGGTTCTCTCATTTGCCAAACAAAGATCACAGTGCTGCCCCATCGGGTGGCACTATCCCTCAGCTCTATCCAAACCATGTGGAAACAGAGGCTATGTTGCGACAATAATGGAAAAAGATGTTGAACAGGAAGAAGTAGCATATCTGTCACACTCCACCTTTCTCTTACTAACTTCTTTCAATTGTACTAGGCCTTCAAACATGGCTTCTCTGAAGTTTGGTATAACATAATTTTTTAGCTTTTTTTTTTTTTTTTTTTGGTGAGGAAGATTAGCCCTGAGCTAACATCTGTGCCCATCTTCCTCTATTTTGTATATGGGACACTGCCACAACATGGCTTCATGAGTGGTGCACTGGTCCACACCTGTGATCCAAACCTGCGAACCCCAGGCCACTGAAGTCGAGTGCGTGAACTTAACCACTACACCACTGGGCCAGTCCCTTAATTTACTTTTTAAAAATAAGTTTTGTCTGCATTTGGCCAAATTGAACAGGTAATATTGTTAAGTTGAGGGTCAGACTTCTGAATTCATTAATCTTAACTTTCCATAAAAGATTTAGGACAATGTTTCCTAGTAGTTATGGTATTTATTTTTATTCTCCCTCTTATACACTTTTAAGTACTATAATTCCTTTATACTTTTTTTCAAATTTCCTAAGTTCCTTAAGTCTTTAAAAGATTTTATTGGCTCATTACTGTTTATTCATTTATTTGATAAATATTTATTGATCATTTACTTGATGCCTAACACTGTGATCATACTGGCTCTTTTATACGGATGTAAAAGATATATCTATATATCTACATATATTCCTTAGTCCTCACAACAATCTAGCAAGAAGAACAAGGAGCAGCATTTTTCCAAGTTTACAGCTGGACAGACTGTGAGAGTGTTTTGGAAAAGGATTGGATAAAAATTCAAGGGCAATAACTGACATAGAAAATAAGTGACATACCCCTGGTGGCAGAGATAGGAGTCAAACCTAGGTCTTCTGATACAAAAGCATTTTTACTTATGTTAAAACATTTTCTTGCATAAAAAGCTGCATTATTTCCACCCATCAATACCAGATGTTATGAATCTGCACCCCGTGTCAATCCCTATGCTGAGCAATGAGCATACAAACATGGACCAAGTACATTGCCTGCCCTCAGGAGGCTTGTGGTCTAATGAACTGTTGACAATGGTGTAAACGTGCCTGACTTCAATCCCGAGAAATAGATACTGCAGTGACACTGAATAAAGCATCTTATAGAATTTTATCGGATATGCCATCACTGTTATCATTATTCACACATTTTTTCATTGGCTATCAAAGCTTTTCTTGACATTTGCAGAATGTGAAGAGTTACTATAGTTTTTCTAAAATATGTATTTTACTTACTAGGCCATTTTTGCTGCTGCATCGAATTTAACATCCAGATATCTATAAAATGCCAATATCAGGAATATTTTGGTAAATTTTATTTAGTTTTTTAAAATAGATTACTATTATCAAAACAACCACAAAAGTTGAATATTATTATAATTATTATTTATTTTAAAGAATGAGTGTCAAATAGGATGAAAGATGATAATGGCTCTAAAATATACTTGTAAGGTTTGCTATGTGAAGTTTAAAAGTTCAAAGTTTGGGGCCAGCTCTGTGGTGCAGTGGCTAAGTTCACACACTCTGCTTCGGTAGCCCAAAATTTGCAGGTTCAGATCCCAGGCATGGACCTACATGCTGCTCATCAAGCCTTGCTGTGATGGCATCCCACACACAAAACAGAGGAAGAGTGGCACAGATGTTGGTTCAGGAACAATCTTCTTCACCAAAAAAAAAAAAAAACCCCAATTCGAAGTTTAAACTCTTTAGAGGGAATGTAAGTCCCATCACTATCTGATTTCTGCCAACACATTTAACTTCAATACCACAGCCCCACCTACATCATATGCTTTATAAACTTTCTACTGTTCTACAAACATAAGACACTTTCACAATCACCTACCTTTACAAAAGAATCATGATCATATTATCCCATGTTATTACCCTGTATTAACTTCTATCATGATACTTCTTACCCAGGTTTTGAATGATCTATTTACTTGACTGTCTTCCCCAAAATACCATGTGTACCTGAGAGAAGGATACTCTGTCTTACAGAGTTCTGAATGCCACAGCATGACACCATTAAATAAAACAAAGGATTATAAAAAGAATTAAGAACAAAGCTTGGCCAAGGAATGAAGCTGAATCAAGATTTTCTAAATTTCCTCTCCTCTCATTCTCCTTTTTCTGCCTCAGTTTCCTCTTTCAGACACTTAAATCTCAAACTCAAGGTTTAAAAATCTTTATTATGCTCTAGCATAGAATTTATTATAGATTGCCTCATATTGTAACTATTACTGTATATATTTTATGTGTACTTGTTAGGACACATATTTCTTAAGAATTGTCATGTTGTCTTCTTTAGATAAAATTTTACTTTGAAATAATTTTAAATTTACTGCAAAGTTGCAAAGCTACTGGTATTGGTACTAATATTGTTTTTTTTTTTTTCATGTTTACATCTACTATGTTACCTAATATAATGCCTTAGGTGCTTAGTAAATATTTTATATCCAAACATCAATTTTATATCAAGACCCATTGATTCTGTTGGTGGGTTTCATGAAGTAAAGAATTTAGAACTGTGTTTGGACAGTTGCCTTGTTTAATTATATCCTTTTAATTATTATTGTGATTATTATTATTAACTGTAATACTAGGAAATACTCTTATCCATTCTGCCTTCAGATGAAGGATAGAGAAATAATAAGAAATAAACAGATTCATCACCATAATATTGTTTTTGGTCTGTTATGGATGCCTGGATCAGAAACTGACAGTAGGAGCAAGAATATTATTAGTTTTAGCTAAAGGAAAGATGTTTATCAGAAGCAAAAAGACCATCTGGGAGTTTAGAATGATACAATGATAAATTTGGAATGGACCCTAGATACCATTCAGCCCACCTCCCATATTTTACATATGAAGAAACAGGTTCACTCATGTTCAGATTCACTCATGTTATAATAAGGGCAATGCAGTGAGGAAGTAGCACTGTTTGGAATAAACCATGACCTCCGATTCTAAGTCCAGAACATTTTCCCTTATGCCAAAATGAACAATATACTGCTAACCACTTAGGCAGTTCTATCCGGACTATTCTTTTGATGGGAATGTGGATTTCATCTCTTTATACTCACCATTGAATGTTCTGAGAATATACCATAGAAAATGGCAACATGCCCTGGTATGCATCCAGGTTTTAATGTTGACATTCCTAGATTTGAATTCTGCCTCCGCCACTCTTTTTTAGTGCTGTGGTAATCAAATTAATCTAATCAAGTGTTATTTCCAAGGTATATGTAATAACAACTTAAGGATACTCTGAGGACCAAACCAGTTTTTGGTTTAAAGTACCTTCTTTAGAGACCAGAATATAATAGGTGGTCAATAAGTATTGCTTCCTCTCTCCATCACTCCCGAGGAAAGGGACACTTTTTCTAGGAGATAGATGGTTTAGAAAAAGGCCTGGATGTTGGAGTACAACTGGTACTAATCCCAACTCTTCCATTTGCTGTGTGTGTGACTAATGTGTCTGACATTCAGGTACCTCATCTTTTAAGCAGGGATAATACCTGTTTAATGTGATTTTATGAGGATTGAATGCCTGGCATACAGTAAGCACTCAGCAATTGCTCTATAATTTCTTCCATTTCTTGTACTAGCTAGCATTTGAAGTGAAATGAGGTTTTACTGATTTTTTGCAATTTTAAACATGATTTAAAATTTGTTATAAAAATTACATTTTAAATTATCGACCCTGTTGATTTCCAGAGAATAAAGGCAACACAATGGAAAAATGTGTATCTATAGCTCTCTTTATATACCTGTTTCCAAGAAAAACTACCATTAAAAAATCCTAATAAGAATATTTGCCAGAAAAAAGGGCTTTATGAGCAATCTAGGTAATATATTTTAGAATGTAACAACAATGACTATTATTCCCATTTGTACAGGTAATAATAATGAGAAGGCGGAAGATAATAGCTAATACTGTACTAGGTGCTTTATATATTATGTTAAATTCTCAAAATAACCCTCTGTATTATTACGCTCATTTCACAGATGAGGAAACAATGTTTCTAGGAAGTTAAATCATAACATGCCCAGGTTGATTTAGTAAATTATTAGCTCTGGATTTGAATCCAGATATGGTTGCCATCAAAGAACTTTCTCTTTCCTGAAATTATATTACTCTTTACTTCTAATATCTAAAACACTCCATTTTCCTGTAATGAAGATAAGATGCAGTTTTAAAAATTAAAAAGAGAAGTCTAGGGAAATTAATGAGAATGCAAAAAGAGCAATATTGCACCCTTTCTATTGCACCCTTTCTAAGGAATAGCACTGCTATTCCTTTCTCAATTTCTGACTGGCTGTTCAATAGACAATAACATGTACAAATACATGCACATCCATAGTTGATCATTTTGATTGACTTCAGTAGCAATTAAAATAGACCATGTGCAACCTCCTGTTTTCTGGACACTAGTCTTGTAATTAATGACCCCACTTTTTCTACCAGAACTAATTAAATTTCATTAATTAGAAATTGAAACCAAAAGTGGTAACTTGAGAATAATGTGCTTATACTATGGTAGAATTTAAAAACATCAGATCAATGTCTGCATTCTGCACAAACTAAAAATTGTGGATATTTTCTGCAGGTGGAAGTTTTGTGTGGAATATCAATTTCCCTTCACAGTTTATGACAAGATCAGGCCTACTTTTATGTCCTCTACGTCTGGGAACCTGTTCTTTTCTAGCCTTTATGCACTTTCTTCCTATGCAGTTTGGAAGCATGGAGTCTTGGACAGCAATGTGGAGACTGAGCTTCAAGGCTGAGTCTGGGTCTAGGCTCCACCACTCACTAACTATGCAAACTTCAGAAAAACACTCACCATCCTGATCCTCAGATTCTCGTAGTCTTTTAGCCCCATCTTCAGATTTGTTGGAAGATCCAAATGAGAAAATGTATTTGAGAATACTTGTTTGCAAATTGTAAAAGGCAAATGAAAAGACCCTGATATTCAAGGCACGCAAGTGTGTGTATGTGTGCGTGAACCAAACCTTATCTTTGCTGCAAGTCCTTATGATATGCTCTTTCCCTTAATGTGTTCCTTTCCAGAAAGGCTTTGATTTGCTTTCATTTCAGTGGTGAATGTTGTCCTCTCTGGAGTTCCTGTCTCCCTCCCTGCCTTATTCTCTCTCCATCTTTCTTTCCTTGTCATGTTTTGCTTTCTACATACACGACCTTTCACATAACTTTGCCTTTTCTAGTCATAATCATAATAAAAACAACATTGATGGTAATGGTAATACCTAGTGTTTACTGAATACTTATTATGTGTCAGGCATTGTTCATAGCAATTTACATGCATTATCTCAATCAATATTCACAACATCATCGTAAAGAAAATATTACTACATACTCATCATGGAGACTTTCCACTCCATTCATCTCATACATTGGTTGTGGATTTTTCTCAAAATAACACACACTCTCTCTCTCCTATCTCTCTCCCTCACTCTATGTCTTTTCTCCAGCCCATCTCCTGCTACTCCATCAAGTCTGCTCCTGCTAAGCATTACTTCTCATGCTGCTATAAAAGTTCCATAGATTACAATAGAGCTCTTGTTCCACAACTCACTTCATTCCTGATTCCCGCTGATTATAAGCTAGAAACAACTATTTTTTATTTATAAAGATCATCATTAAAGCAGGAGTGGGGTCACATCCTGCAAGATTCCTCTATAAGATCAAATCTCCCAGGAAAAAAAAAACCAACTGTGACACTGCCAAGTTTGCTTGACACAAATTCCTTGTGTCATTTTAATGTTTGTTCTAGTAAAAAGAGCATGAGATTTAAATCAAAGAAACTGGAATTCCAGAATGTGCTCTGCACCCCCCTAAATATCTGATATTAGTTATATCATTGTTAAATCTCAATTTCCCCATCTCCAAGAAGAGGGAAACAATAGGATCTATCTTTTCAGTGTAGGTGAGACAGTGCATATAAAATAGCAGAATTTGGAATATAATCAACTCTATATACATGTGTGTATGTTATTAATGCTCTCAATATAAATGAACTACAAAAAAGTTTAGCAGTTACTCTATCTACACAATCATCACTTTGTCCTCACTACCACCATCATAAAACAATAACTGTCATGTACAACCACTTCATAGTTTAAATACTGTTTTCTCATGTAACCTCACTTTGCTCTGTTAGCTAATTTGGATATGCAGATAAACAGCTTTTTACCCATATCATGATGCATTTATATGTTTTAAGACCTGTGGAATAGGAATTCCAAGGGGGAAATAGGATCCTACTTGTGATGTTGAGCTAGCCGAGTATTTAGTGAGAGGTGGGAAAAAAAGGAAACTAATGTTGACTGCATGTCTGCTTTGCTCCAGGCAAAGTTCTTCGTGCCTACATACAGCTAAATGTCAGAAAGCTCATTTTTCAATAAGGCTTTTGAGTCGGAGTTAGAGAGGTTTAGTAACCTGCCCATGGGTCAAGGCCATCGCCAGAATTAGAGTACAGGCCCATTGACTTCCGAGCCCAACATGCTTTCTGTTAATACTCAACAGCGTCACTTCCTTCTAGGAAGGAAAGTTACATTGTGTACATTTGAAGCCATGTTCTTATCATTCACGAGCAATTCCTTGGTTTTCTTGGACAATTTTGGATACAGTTCTAACTCTTGGGACATTATTTCCCTGCCATTTAGGATATCAAGAAGATAATTTATTAAATTATATCTTAGCTGTACCAAAGTTAATATAACTTTCAAATTTTTTCTAAGTTTTATTCAGAAAATAATTTTAGCCCCTGAGAAAATCTGATTCAATAATAACAGTCAAAATGGCAATAAAATATATAATTTCACTATCTTAGATATGAAAGACATTAATGGGACTTTTTGATCGATCCAGGCCTTTTCTCAAAATTTGGGTGCTGTGAAAACATCCCTTAAATCAATTGAGCCATTTATTTCCTGGTGTTCTCATCTTTCTCTTACACTTGATGATTCTGCCTCTCTTGAGTAACTGCAGATTGCAAATCATTTTAATGTTTATTTTTCCAATTGACTTTCCTCTCAGATGTGAATAATTCATCTACACTTCTTTCCGTGAGTCTCAAGTGCCAAATCCTATTGTATGAAATGCTAATGTAATCTTGCTGATTTTGGGGAGGAAAAGAAGAGAGAATAAAGTCAATTCATCTTTTAAAAAATATATGGTCTTCATTGAATTTTATATGGAAAAGAGAAAAAGAAATTGGTTGAAAAAGACAATAGATTTTTGTTTATTAAATACTACCTATTAAACTTCTGTGGTGTAATGTTTAGTATTTATGTTGCATTATGGGCCATAAGTGTAAACAAAAATTACTTTTACATTACAGACAAAAATGCTACGTTTCTGACGATTATATCATGAAATAAAATAGTTTGAGTTCGAAAACATTCAAAGACCTAAGGATAATGAAATGTGGCATAGGTTAATAAAAGTTAACAGATAACGGATATGTTGTTAGTTTTTCTCTTGAAATCGGTCCCCAAAGTCTGGTGTTTCTGCATATTTTGAAAGTAATCTAATTTGTAGACATCAAGATTTTGTGATTGTCAGCAGGAAAGAATACCAGAATTAGAAAACAAGGCGTTAAGGAGAATGACTGCATGCCGTGATTTACGAAGATGGCTAGATCCTCTCCCCAAAGCCTAATAATTTTTTCTTTACAACTGGTGAAGCAGAGGCAGTTAGGGGGAGTCACAGAGTAACTGGACATCATCAGGACCACTGAAGGAGCCTCTTTTGATCACCCTATAGAAAAGAGAAAGAAATATATGCAACAGAATCTAGAATGATAAGTCTGATTAGAAACTGATTGGATAATTAAAACAAGTTTTGATTAGCTAATCTATGTCCTCTAGAATGAGTTTTCTAGTGATTTGGCCCCTAATGTGTCCATGGGCCCCTTTCCCCCCATTTCAAGTTGTATCTGTGGCTTAATAATGATACCAAAGAAAAACATACCAAATTGGCTAGTTGTTATGAAGCTGGGACAAAGCAAGAATGTATAGGATAGGTATAGTAGAAAAAGCTAATGTGTATTGAGCACTGTGCTTTGAGCTCTATATCATCTCTCCTAATCTTCACAATGACCCTACAAAATAGGTACCATTATTAACTTTATTTTACATCTAAAGACACTGAGTCTAGATAAAGACACCCTTTCCTAACCAACACCTAATCAAAAAAGGGCTAGGATCCAAATTGTGGGCCTACATTACTCACAGCATACTATATATGTTCTGATCTCAGTATTCCCTATACTTTTAACATCACAGTACAGTAAAAAAAAAAAAAAAATGAGACTATAGGTCAAATCTAGCAAGTTTCAGTTATTAAAAATAAATATCTGGGGCCGGTCCCATGGGCTAGTGGTTAAGTTTGGTGCACTCCTCTTTGGCAGCCCGGGTTCATGGGTTTGGATTGGGTGTGGACCTACCCCACTCATTGGTGGCCATGCTGTGGCAGTGACCCACACACACAATAGAGGAAGACTGGCACAGATGTTAGCTCAAGGCAAATCTTCCTCACCAAAATATAAATAAATAAAAATGAAAACAAATAAAATAAATATCTTCCAGATGTATCTAAAATTACTCTCTTCATCTAGAATGACTTTCCTTTCTATGATCTGTCTCTGAAATCTCTACTCATCTTCCTAGATCCAGCTCAAAAGCCACCTCCTCCAAGAAGCCTTCTCTGACAATGTGGATGTCATAGATAATCATTTTTTTTTCTCTTTTGTTTTCCCTAATGACTCAGGCATTCATAACACTTTTTCATTCTTTCCTTGCTTTAATTATTATAATAATTTTAAATATTTATTTATAAACTTCTTGTTTTATTCTAATGAACCTTGAGCCCCTTAAAGCAAAGTATCAAGTCTGATTTATCTTTTAATTTCAACAGATTATAAAACATAATAGACATTCAACAACTACTTGAATGAAAATATGAAAACACATAAATACAGAACTAAAATGACCAATTTACATGAATATACAAAATTTATCTATGGCTTAGATATCCAATGTGTCAAAAGCTACTAGGAGGAAGTATCTCCAGAGAAGCAGATTTCAAAGATCAAAATTATATAAATATTAATATTAATGTGTGTAAGTTTAAATTCTTTTCTAATGCCTCAATAATATCGCCTATCTATAACCTACTTTCAAATCACATCAATTTGTCAAAATTCTTATTACCTCTGTGACTTTGATGAAAATGCCGTCTCTGCCTAAAATGACCCACATCATCTTTTTATCCACTCATGCTTACAAGAGGCAGATCAGACTTTACCTTCTCCAAGCAACTTTCTCAACACTCCACCAGCCCCCTTTTTTGCCTTTCTGAGTTTAGATGTCAGTTTATAGGAGTATTCTGGAAATGACAGCTGCCAATCATCTGGAGATTTGGCAGCTGTTGGGAGCTGAGCTTAGTGTAACTCCTCCTCCTGGGAGAAGTGAGGGAGGCCCAGGTTCCAGCTACGCTTGTCCAGGAAACCCACTCTCACCCAGAGAGTGAGGTACTTGGGGTCAATTTTTAACAATCTTACTGTTACACCACAGTACCTAAGTGGTTTTGGAATATACAAATCAACGTATATATTAGATTCTGAAGGGATGAGCTTTGAGTGCATTCTTCCCAAGATGTAATACATATTGTCAATAAAATGCATTATACACTTGCAACTCAAGAATCTTCTTAAAGCACAAATTGCATTTTATTCCCTTCTTAACTCTAACTGTTCCCTTTCTCCTGAGTGTTGGATGACTTAGCATGTTCGAACTCCTTAGCCTGGTCCTGTCATAGTTTCAAGCTTCAAGTTCTTATTGTTTCCTTCATGTTTTCTGGGCTTCAATTCATATTCCAAATGAAATGCTACCAATGCCCTGAATAAGTCATAGTTTTTCATGGCTTATGCTGTTCTCTCCATCTTAACTTTCCTTATCCTCTCTTCTTCAGCTTAAAGACTTAATCTTCAAGACTCAGCTCAAAGTTCAACATCTTGATAAAGTCTTTACTCTCTCCCCTGAGCCCCACAACACTTGGTACTAGAAACTTCTGCTAAAGTGTCCCTGTAGTGATTGTACTTTTATTTCCTTTCCTAACTGTTAACTCTAAAGGATAAGATAATTCTCTTAGATTTCAAGGTATCTCTAGCTCCCGCCACAGTGTTTATATTTCAGTAATTTTTAGTTAACAGTGATTGTTAACAGAATAAAATCTAACTGAAAGCAAAAGCAGGAATAGTATTGTTTTGTTATGGCCAGGTATAAGCAAATAATTTTGATTTTGAAAAATATCATCAGATATTGAAATACGTTATCATGTGGAACTTTACATTTTAAAATGTAATAAATTCATGCCAGGCAGTTTTATTAAAGGCTTATTCTGGATATTAAGCAGAGAATGCCCAACTCAGGATATCTTGGCATAAATCTCATAAAAAGGCTTACTTCAAAAGCTTAATGCACATTCTAGGGTGCATTTGCTCAGTCATATGTATTACAACCTGCTGATGATTAAATAGAAATGCTTACATGTGCCCAATCATAGAGACGGAAGTAATTGTTATGGGAAGTCAAAACAGATTAGGATGAGATTCAGTCTTAGGGAAATAGGTTTGTATCTTCAGTGCTGTAACCGGGCTAAGAGCAGCTATCTTCAGTCTGGTGGAACGGTTCCTCAGAGGTAATAAGCAAGCTCTGCTCTTTTCATGTATCTAAGCCTTAAGAAAGGATTCAAGCATGCAAAGAATTTTCAGATAAATATCTAAACCTAGAGTTTTCTAAACTAGAACAAAAAGCTCAAACAGTAGCTCTAAATGAAGATTCATGTTTCCCTTTTGTAGAATTGCCATGTTAATCACTTAAAAGCTAGACATTAAAACCAAGACCCAGTTACAAGGGATGAAAAACCTGGGTGATTGTGAGGAAAGAGAAAATGAAGAAAGAGATAGAACATTCTTACTGTTAAGAGAGCAAGAAAGAAAAACAGATGAAAATAATATAATTCATTCAACAGATCTTTACTGCCAAACAGTGTAATTGGTTTCAGAAAACTGGTCAGTTTGGGGTGGTGGGAAGAGCAGTGGCTTAAATTATGACTCTGAGCCTTAGTAGATTTGTAACGTTAAGTGAATTAGTTAGCTAACCTAACCTTCAATTACTCATACATAAAATTAGATTGGTAATATCACTTTTGGGGGGTGGTTTTGAAGATTAAATGAAGTAATATATGTAAAACACTTAGCAAATAGACACTTCAGTAAATATCAGATTATTTAAACTACTGTTTCAATGAAAATCTAATCCCATTATTCCCTTGCTGAAATCCCTTCTCTGGTTTCCCATTGTGCTCAAAAACAAATCCAAACTCATCCTTGGCACTCAGGTTTCCTTGCGTTCCACCTTTCTTCCGCTCTCTCCAGCCTCACTACATGCATCTTTGCTCTTAGCCCACCATTCATACTGAACCGCTTTTGGTCACTCAAACAGTTAATTTCAGAACCTTGTATTTTTTTCTGTCAGGGACATTCTTCTTCCAGTAAATTCCATGCATAGCTAAACTCTCTTAATCCTCAGGTCCTTTACCAAATGTTACCTCCACAGAGAGTTTTCCCTGGTCACCCTATTTAAGTGAGATCTGTCCTCTTAAATACACATGCATTCATAATTCTCTGTAATTTTATTGTGATTCTTTCCATCACTGTACTTTCAAAACTTTAACTGTATTTACTTGTGTATTATCTGCCTCCGTAGGCACATTTTAATCACCTTGATAATAGAGACCGGGCCTGGTTGCTAGGTGCTCAAGAAATGTTTGTTAAAGGAAGTAGAGGAGAGGAAGGGACATGAAGGAAACATGTAATAATATTTCTTCTAAATGCTCAGTGCAGAAACGGAACATTTTTAGGTAGCAAAATAGTCATAGGAGTAGTACATAACTAACTCAGAAGGACCCTATACTTGCAGTATGAATTTTGAGAAATTATAGCAAAAAACACTTAGAATAATTTTCTCTTACTACAGAGAAGTAAAAGTCAGATAAAGGACTCTTCTGTGGCACATATAAAAAGACAAGGTAACAACAAATAATGGACACCAAATGGCACCAAGGCAAGAAAAATATTCTTACATAAACTCTGATAAGACTTTCGCAAATTTTATAGTAAAGACAGGAAGGAAATTTGTAGCAGAACTCCACTCTGTGCCATTTGCAGGTTGTGGCAGTTTAAGGAGAACTAGCTAACTTATATGGACATGTAATTATTTTAGACAAGATCTCAGTTGTCTCTTATACATTGTTGATGGGAATACAAAGTTTACAGTCATTTCAAAACCTGTTCTTTATTGATAGCCACAAAATGCACGTGCCATTTAACCTAACAATGCCATCTCTGGGACTCTGTCCTTAAACAATAATGCAAAATAAGCTTTATGCATGGAGACGTTTATTATAATGTTATTTACAGCAATGAAATAAAATAATTATTCTAAATGCATTCCCATAATAACTATCTTATAGTAAATAAAATTCTGTTTCCAGAAAGATTGTAATGTTATGGAAAATGCACATGTTATATTTTTGGTGAAACAGATGGATTTGAATTTTTGCAATGATAATTTCTACGTACCATTTAGAATTTTAACAAATTTTTGAAAATGAGCATATATTACTACGGTTCTGCTTATGCTGTTAAACTCTAACTGATATAGTATATATATATGGTGTAAGCCAGTTGTATTAAATATATTTGAGGTCTGAAGTCCTTAGGACAGGTAGCAGGAAGGGAAGATCATGAGCAGGCTGCAACTCCACGGGCGTGAGCTGAAGCTTATTGTGTCTAGGCAGGCAGGTAGGAAGGAAGATCCAGGAGGAAAGAAAGGATAATGCAGATCCAGCTGTTGTTTGGTATCTAACAGCTCAAGGAAGGTCTAAGTACTCTTTTAAAGTGCTTCCAACTGGTTAAATCAGGCCCACCCAAAATAGATTCCCTTTTGATTAACTTTAAGCGTATACAACTGTATCTGCAGATCCCTTTACCGCAGCGTCGAAGTTAGTGTCTGATTAAATAACTGGAGATGATGTGTGTTTGCTGCAAAATGACTGCTGTCTCTCTTCCATCTTCTAGCTCTCCTGAGAGAATATCCCAGTAGCCAACTCTAACTGGAAACATGCTAGGAAAGGAATTCTGGGGACTGTAGTTCAGAACAGCCGAGTTAACACATCATAAAGCCATCACATTCCTTTCATAAACAGGAAAGTAAAAATAAACTGATTAAAATCTTAATACCTGTAATAGTGATAGAAATAAAAAGGAAGATACTACTTATTGAGACTAACTAAGTGCAATTTACTTGACATGAACAATGCCATTTATCTAATATTATAAAATATTTACAATTATATTGTCAGACTCATCAACTTGGATGAAGGTTATACAGGAGAGGAACGTGAACTGTCTTCTACACTGCTATATTTCCAGTGCCCTGAAGAGGATCTGGCACTTAATAAATACTTGCTAAATAAATAAATAAGAAAATCAACAAACAAATACATGTTCTCATCAAGACTATGAAATAATTCTCCTCATTTTACAAATGAAAATAAAAATTTAAATAACCTTCCCTAGATGTGAAACAAGTAAATGGTAGAAACAAGTTGCAAATCCCTAAGACTCTTGGTTCCAAAATCTGAGTTCTTTCTATAACACCACTCTAGACTTTAAATGTATTTATTCTTTTATAAAGGCCCTTTATGAACTATAAGATGTCACCCAAATTAAGGAATCATCATCACTCATTTTACTGTCTGAGATAAGAAGAAAGAGAAGGGAAAAGAAGGAGGAAAGCATGAGTGGTTACCCTTGGGGAAGGGCCGCGAAAGCAAAGATCATGGGCTGTGGCAGGTGAGGTCAGTGGAAGGCCATTTGGTCTGGAGAGAGTCCCCGCAGAGTAAGTCATGCTCTAAGACAGACAAGATCAATATGAAAATCAAAGGCATTATCTTTGTTTACATCCTAGGTACTGGAGTGTGAGAGTCTTCGGCAAGTGAAGGAGCCAGACTGTAAGTGATGGATGTCCCACTTAAATGACACTTTGCAAAGCCTTCATCATGTACTGCAGAAGAGTCACAAGAGAATAAATGACTTTCCTTTAAGTACCAAGAGCAGGATGGAGGAGACAGACATTGTGAATGTCACAGTCCCCATTCAATTGATTTCTCAGCTGCTGATGCTCAAAAGCAGTCTCCAGGGGGAGGAGAAGTCTCACAAATACACAGACCCGAGGAAGTCTGAGTTGTCTATAATGAAATCCAAATTATTTTATTTCTTCTATTTACTTTTAAAGACAATTCTTTACCCATTATACAAAATGTAATAAAATGACCAAAAAAAAGGAAAATAAAGAAGAAAAATGCTGATTATTTATCCCACCATTCCTACAGTTTTTTTTTCTTTAAGTTCTTCCTTTTAACTTTTAATAGAAATGAGTTTCAGCTTAAATTTACACTGGGGTAAATACACTCGTAAATCATTTAGTTAAGGTTCACATTAATTACACTAAATATGTTAAAAGGCAAATTAATAAACCACCAAATATAGTGAGAAATTATTTGGAATTTCCAAGTATTCCTTACTTGCTCATCCTATACCTTTGGTAAAAGTGTGTCTTTCTTATGCATACAAGGATTTATTTATTGACTATAAATATTAGAGAAATGTGGTGGGTCAGGGAGAACAGCAGAAACATTTCAACCCAAGTATAAAAAGTTACTGGTGATTTTTGAACAATCTTAAACGAAGGTAGTTACAACATATAACTAGGGGAAGCTAGAACTCAAATTACAAAAAATGTTATCAAAATAAACCTTATCTGGAAAACATCCAGCCTATAAAATGAACAGTGCCTGCCTATGAGAATCATTTATTCATTACAAAGAGGGTGAGTTCTTTGATAGGGAGTGGATAAAATAACTACAATAGTTAGGGAAAACTAATTGCTTGAAATAGGATTTGTTCTGGGTTTTATTCCTCAATTCCTTCATTTATCTCTACAAATATTTCAATATTTATTGAGCATCTATTCTGAGCCAGGTACGGTCCTAGGAGTTGGAGATTCATTGGTTAGAAGATTAAGGTTTCTGGTTTCAAGTAGTTGGTAGACTGGAGAAGTCATGCAAATAAGGAATCTCAATTCCACACAAATCACTGGTGTTGTAAAATAATTGATGAGGTGGTGATGTGGACCCATGAGAGAGACACCTTAACTCTTCTCAAGATTTTATGTTAGTTTTTCAGAAGAGGTGATGCCTAAGGTGAGGCTTGAACAAAAGATCAGGAGTGAGCAAGATGAAGAGGGCAGAAGCGGAGATGGCAAATAAGGAACGACAAATACAAAGACACAGACAAGAGAGAGTTTGGCTCAGTGTGAGAAATTAAAAAACAGTTCACTGGGATTAGACCACATAGATGAGATGTTAATTCATCTTAGGTGAGGCTGAAGAGATAAGCAGGGATTGGATCAAGAAGAAATTTGTAATTCAAGATAAGGCATTTAGTTTTTATCCCAAGAGCGATGGAAAAGTCATTGAATTATTTTAATCAGAGGAGTTCGGTCTCTCAATTTCAGAGGAAGATTGTGGTTTCACAGTGTCAGGCCATCAGCTCAGATTTCATCAGGACATGGGAGGGATGGAGTGGTAAACTTTCTTAAATAAACCCATCCCTCTCCCTAACCCTGAGGCTTTGCTCTGAGCACCTGCATAAAGCTAGAGTGGACTCTAATTCACCATTTGGAGAAACCCACTGTAATTACTGCTGAGAAGCCTCCAGAACATACTCTCACATTATGAGCACACAAATACAGATCTATTACCAGCCTGGCAGAAGAAAATTATAGCCATATATCAGTGTTCTAAGGATTTCAGTGAAGCCAGTTGCAAGACCTTTACCCAATTGGATTTGGAATTCTAGTCCAACACACTCCAATTTTTAACTGTGAACTAATAGATTGGACAACAGCATCAGGACCCTTGTCTATATTTATAATATATTAAGAGCCTACTCAGCAATATGTGAAGCCACGTTCTCCTGACAGCATGTCTGTTATGTGATTTCTGTATTGAGGTGGATGTATGAGGTTTATTTGTCTATATCCAATGAGTCCTTGAGCTGCACTTTTAAATCAAATGGTCCTTAACTCTAAATATTCTTATCCCTTACAACAGCTAACCTGATTTATCACTATCTGCGTCGATACTTCTAAACCCTCCTTCCTCTTTAGACTCAATCTGGACCTCTATTAGGATCTCTACTAGAGGTCATTCCATGTTGCATTAAAATCATTACTTCTTGATATCTGCCACCCCCACTGGACCACAACCTACTGGAGGGCAAGGGATGCATATTATTCAGAGTAGAGGCCCAGGAAGTGGCAACTGAGTGTCTCATCAAAGAGCAGGAAGAGTGGGAAGTCAGGCGTCCAAGTACGGTGAGACCCATCACCAAGTGGCAGATCTGGTACCTCATTTAACCCCAGCAGTGATGTGCTCTCCCTGAGAGCATCTCTCACATCTCTGGTGCCCCAGATCTCCTCATTTCCTGTCCATTCCTCTCTGCAGGCAACTTATGACACCCCGCACCACTACCACCACCACCCCTGATCCCCAGACTGGCCTCTTTCTGTCCTCAGCCCACCTGCCTCTCCCTCTGTTTTGTCTTCTTGCTTCAAGAAATCAGCTAAAGCCTCAGCAGTTTCCAGGCATTTTTCTCTGATTCTATAATCTGACAAGCAGATGATATGGACATCAGGCAAGTCATAGTGAGGGAGAAAACATTTGAAAACCAATATCTGACAAAGCATGTTTTTTCCAGAATATATAAAGAACTGTACAACTCAATACTAAAAGACAAACAACCCATAAAATGGGGCAGGGATAAATGACTTCAAGAGGGTATTACTTCTGGGATGCTGGTGATTTTCTATTTCTTTATTTGGGTGCTTGTTATATGGGTATTTTTCCTTCATGAAAATTCATTGTTCATATGTAAATTGTGCATTTGGAGTTTGTATGCCTAACTTTAACAGAAATGTATAAAATGAAAGTGAATTAAATATATTTTCAGAGAGAAAATTGCCTTGTGAGTTTCTGGCCTATAGTAGACATTTGAAAAATTATTTTTGGATGAAAAAGGCAGATAATTAATTAATAATAAATAATAAATATATCATCTCCAAAGTTTCATGGAAGTCACACCCATGTTACCAAGACTTGCATTAAAGTTACTCTCTTTCCAAGGAATCAGTACACAAAGATGCAAGAGAACATTTATTTCTGTTTGGTTCTACTTAATTTATAAGTACTGTCTCAAATGTTATTTCTTTTAAGTTGACGCTTGCACTGACTGATTTTATACAGTTGCTGGGTTTAATCTTCAAGTCAGCAAACAATTATGAGCACCAATTAGTGTGCTAAGGATTTTTTTCGATTTGAATGTTCAATTCTGTTTAATTCTAACAGGAACCATTTAAGGTGTTATTTCTTATCATTTCAGAATGAGAAAATGGAAGCTAGTGGTATTTAAGTAAATTGCTATTAAATTCAGTTTCTCCAATTCCAATGATAATAGTCTTACTTCTACTTCAAAGAATGGGGATAAGAGTGGTAGTGGAAGATTCCTGTTTATCTGCTTCGGCTGGTTTTTATGTCAATTTTTCTTTTCAGAGCCCCAAAGAAGAGCTCATGACCTCTTACAGTCGGTGTATATGGTGTGTGTGAACTGATGACATCTGAAGAATCTGGCCCAAATTGCTAGAAGAGCATCCAAATCCCTTTTGGATTCCGGAATGGACCTATGAGATAGATTCTCTTGACAACAACCCAAGAGGAATCTTCATTGTCCTTTTATTTTGTAAAATCTGCACTTTATAAAATGACTAAGAGAACTCTTCATGATCTAACCTCCATTATTTTTCTCCCTCCTTTTATCTTACACAAAACACTCTTGGGGTATCTGTAGAGCTATTTATGGACTTGTAGGCGATTGGTGAAAAGGTATATCAGACTGACTTATAAGTATGAGGTTCACGCACGCAGGAAGCACAGTATATTAGAATGAGCAATGATTTAGAAAAGTGTAATTAAAGAAACATTATTTAAGGAGTTCTCACCATGCGTCAGGTAATTTAAATAGATGATCTTATTCTCACAATATGTTGAATATCTCTATCTTGTGCTCTGGCAACTAATCTTGAGTCCAAATCTCACGAATTTGTGAAATTAAGCCATTCACACCAAGTCAAACCATTTCAGAAAGATTGTTCTGGCACCTCACCTGTCATGTGAAATCTTCCCCAGTAACAAACTTTCTTCACTTCATTCTTCTTACATATTCCTTCCCTCTCAAGGGACCCTGTAACTGGCTTAGGCCTGGGCAAGACTCAGTGACTGAGAGAAAATTCTTCCTTATATACAAAGAATATTCTTTCTTCCTTTACTCCAACACTTCTCCATCTCTTCTTCCTGAACCAGAGCCATTTCTACCCTTCCTCTTCAAATCTGGTCACAGATTGTCTTGCCTTGATTTACTTTCTTCACTGTACTTTACTACTACCCTGTTGTTACTAGTCAGACCATGCAGAAGATTTATCTTTCAGGAAACAGGAGATCTAATTTACAATCAGCTCTTCCTCACACCTGCTTAGTCCAACTCTTGTGACTTCTTTCTATTAATAGTAACTCTGACGGGTCTTTATTGATCTTGCTAGAGTCTTTACTCATTTGGGATTTATTAAGAGTTCTCTATATCCAACCCTTCTATTTAAGCATGTATACGAAGAATACATGTCTATACTTTTAGTAAAACTATACTTAACACCACCAAATGAACAATAATGAACCTTGACAGAAAACTACAAACTAAATTCTATATTTCCCACTTTGCATGTATGGTAATTGAATATGGAGAAGAAAGAACACTGACTAAAGTCACACAATTAGCAAGCAGCAGACTCAGAATTCAAAATTAGGTCTCTATAGAGAACCTCAATCCTGGGCTTTCAACCCTGTCACTTTACTGACAAATAGGTCCTAACATTGTATGTGGACTTGGCCTTCTTATTACTCCTGCTGAGCTTCAATTTACTCACTTTTAAAATGAAGATCTTAACATTTCATATATATGTTTTACTTCATGGTTGATAAAATTAAAGTCTTGGATGTTTCATGATAGCATAATAGGTATCCAAATATTATCTGCTATTATTATTTTAACGCTCTCCCTTTTTTAAATTTAGGTTACCACCCCACTGTATGGTTTAATTATTATTTTAGACAGATATTTTTATGTAATCTATACCAGCGTTTCTGCTCTAAAAATCTGAACTGTCAGAAAAATTCCCAGTGATAAACATTTAAGAGCTATGAAAAAGATCTTTAACTGGAATTACAGTCCCTGGGAATTTTATAATTTTTTTTCTCTTAAAGGATTTTTCCTCAGTTCTGTCATGTTAAAAGATGAATGGATGGCTGATTTGTTGATGTGCCTTCCTTTAAAAAACTCGCTTAAAATCAAAGCCTGAAAAATAATCATTGCCTTGAATCATTGTCAGTTATGTAAAATATCAACCAGTAGATAGCCTGAGTAATAGAAGAAATTATGCATAGTTTTCCATGCTGTTGGTAAGCCATGTTGGATGCCTGGAATTTGAAAGAGACTGATTCTGAGATTATCAGCAGTGGGCCATTATAAATAAAAGAAATGTTGCTTTCTCTATATTGTATTTAGTATTCTGTCATACTCATGCCGGGCAGAATAATTCATTATATTCTGATGTTCCACTAAAGTCAAAAAGCACACAGAAGTACAAGAAATACATATGAGGCAACCATTTTAGAATGGGCATTTGTATTTATCTTAAAAAATTTGAGATTACTCTCTCAGTTTTAAAAGTGACTTAATGAATATTATGTTGTGAAATAATAAGAAAAATATATATGTATATTTCATATATATAAATATATACATATATATATATATATATATATATAGTCTCTGCCTCTGGTTCCTATTAATATTTTGTCTTTGATTCCAATTCCTGACACAGAGCTCCTAAAACTCTTCTAATTTCCTGAGTGATAGGAGTATCTGACAGAGAGGTCCTAAATCCCTTGGAATTTCTTGGGTGACATGAGCATCTTTTGTTCTAAAGAGGTGATGACTCTTGGTGGGCTTCTGGATGGGAGCTGGTCACTAGAAAGACCAAGCCATGATTAGCAACTTGAAACTTTCAGCCTCACACTCCATTCTTCAGAGAGGAGAGAGGGGCTGGAAAGTAGAGTGAATAATTGATCATGCCTACATGATGAAGCCTCCATAAAAATCCCAAAAGTACAGGATTCTGAGCACTTCCAGGTTGCTGAACATCTCCATGTTCTGGGAGGGTGGCATACCCCAACTCCACAAAGACAGAAGTTCCTGCATTCATGACTCTTCCAGACCTTGCCCTGTGTATCTCTTCTTCTGGTTATTCATTTGTATCTTTTAAAATATCCTTTGTATTAAATCAACAATAGTAAGTAAACTCTTTTCCTGGGTTCTGTAAGCCTCTCTAGAAAAGTATTGAAACCAAAGAGGGGCTCATAACCTCCAATTTATAGCCAAGTTGGACAGGAGTTGTGGGTAACTTGGGAACCCACTACTTATGATCGGAATTTAAAGTGTCAGGCAGGATTGTGCAATTAAGCCCATAACCTGTGGGGTCTGTACTAACTTCAGGAAGTTAGTGTCAGAATCTCCTAGTGTGGAAAACCCACACATCTGGTATCAGAAGAGTTGTGAGTGTGAGTAGAGGAATATAGTGAGTTTTTCCCAAACTTTTATATAAAAAGAGCTGAGGGGCCAGCCCAGTGGCATAGTGGTTGAATTCCCGCACTCTGCTTCTGTGGTCCAGGGTTCATTGGTTCAGATCCTGAGCGTGGACCTACACACTGCTCATCAAGCCATGCTGTGGCAGTGTCCCACATACAAAGCAGAGGAAGCTGGGCACAGAAGTTAGCTCAGCAACAATCCTCCTCAAGCAAAAAGAGGAAGATTGGCAACAGATGTTAGCTCAGGGCCAAACCTCCTCACCAAAAAAATAAACAAGTAAACCATTTTTAAACAATGGAAGTATGCCAAACATTACATTAAACCCTGGAGGCATAATGTGAATAGATTTAACGTTTGTCACCCAAAAGCTCAGAGTAAAGTTGTGCATCTGTGACACTGTGACATTTACTCATCTCATTTAACCATCACAAAAGATCATTAACGTAGGCATTATTCCCATATCTCATTTTAAAAAATAGGAAAACAAGACTCAAAGAGATTAAGCCACTTATCCAAGTTCACACAGGTAGAAAGGGCAAGAAATGGAATTCAAATTCCCTTTCTCATATTTAAAAAAAAAAAGCTTGTGTTTTGCCACTTTGCTATGCTTCTTTCTACATGTCAAGCATTATTACTAGGGGCTTTCAGCAGTTGTAAGGTGTTTAATGGAACTAGAGCTTAAAGTAAAATAATACAGTTGGGAAATGAAGGAGAAAAAGGACATTCCAGATAGCAGAAAAAAAAATCCTATAGAAAGCTATGAAGATATGATATGGCCAAATACATTGCCCAGGAAAACATCAACTTTTTATAGTGATTATAATAAAGGGTCATATTGGACTTGTGGCTGAAGAGTTATGTAAGAGATAAATTATAGGATGTGATTTTTATGCTAAGCTAAATTTTTTTTGGATGTTTTTAAGTAGGAGAGATGCATGGTTTAATTTGTATTTAGGAAAAATTTTCAGTCCTTCCTACTAACAATGATAATGAAAAGAAAATTTAGTAGTTTTGTCTTTGAATCTGAAGCTAAAAAAATGTTATATCCCTATCAATTTGTTCAATACTGTCAGCAACAGTAAATTTCCCAGTGGAAAAATAAATGTTAATAAAACTTGACTTTCTCCCTTCCAGCAATACCTAGTTTGATATTTAAGAAACTTGCCATGGTCTAAAATTGAAATGATTTTTATCAATATGTTTGCTTTAGGCATTTTATCATTAGTTGGCATTCTTGACTTTGAACAGACATGTCTTATTAGTATGACCCATGGCACTTATTTTATGGTAACTTCTGGTGACACTATAAATTAATGGAATATTGGTGCCTGCAGGGACTCCATATTCAAAAGAGCAAATGTAAGACAATGTATGACTTTTCTGAGGATGTTTCCCAAAGTTTATTCTGTGTTACGTGGAACATTTATAAGTTTTAAGTAGATTTACCAAAGAATATCTCAATACCTTTAATATGCTTATATTTCTCATATCTCAAGAAAGGATGCCAAAACACATTGGCCAAGGGACATTTATTTTTTCTCCCAAGCAACTCAAGTCCATACATGAAGAAAATTGTATTGTAACAATGATAATATTGGTACGATTTATTAGACATCTACTCTGTTAGTAGCATTCTGTTAGGAAATTTACTTATATAATTTCTTTGAAGGTAACCTTTAAAATAGCCCTATATAGTAGACATGTATCACTATTTAACAGCGAGAAACTGAAACACAAAGAAGATAAATACATACAGTTATTGACAGAACTGGTATTTGGAAGTTAATATGTATAACTCCTAAATCAATGTTCTTGTTACTGTGCTTCAGAGAAAAGGAGATGGAACCAAAACCTGGTAACAGATTGACCAATTGAAGGAGAAGGTAATATCAAGGACATAGGCCTGGAGAAAGTTCAATAAGAACAGAATGTCTACTTCTGAGAGTCTGACAGAACAGTAAGGTCCTACAAGACAAGATGTCTGAATAGGTGGTATATTTCAAAACACTGACTTATGGTTGGAGGCAAGAGGCCATCTCTAAGAGGAAAAGATAGAGGGTAAGGGAATGAGAACCTTCAGGACCTGGAAAGTTAAGTGAAGAAGGGGGGTGGAGCCTAGGAAGAAACTGGATCCTACCCACCAAAACTAAAGAGGTGAGAGGACTGTTGAGCATTAGATTCTGAATCCATGGTGATAAGCAATTATGGAGGGAGAACTGTAAAGAGGATACAGTTCTCACTTTGAAGACCTGTATTCAAATCTGGATCTGTCATTTACAAGCTTTAATTAACCATGTTGAATCTCAGTTTATGAATCACCAAATGAAAATATAATTTCTCCCAAATGCTTATGGTTATAGTTAAGAATGGAGATACGTTTATGAATGTGTGGACTATGGGACTGGCAGTTGAAAATGGAGGGAAATTACAGAAGTAGCATTATACTAAAGAAGCACTTATATGACAAAAATATTGGACACAGAACAATCTTCTTGGTAGTAACATACTTTTCTATATGTTGGAACTGATCATTTTTCTTTATAAAAACTACTAAAAATGTGTTTTATATCACTACAGACCATATAGAGTTGTCATTTATTTTTCACAAATAACATAGCTGATTTATTATACTTGCACAGTGGATTTTTTTTGCACTATCTTCGGTCACGTTTCTGATCTATGTATTTCCTCCTCAACTTCTGGGTGGATCTTTGAAATGTTGGGGGAGAAACAAGCTCTACACGTGTGGGTTAATACATACCCCCATGTTGCACACTCCATTCTGTTATTATTTTTCAGGTGTCTTTCCTTAAAATTTATATACAGTAAAATGCACAGATTAGATTTGACAAGCGCATACACCCCTATCAACATACTGAACATTTCCATCAACCAAAAAAGTTTCCTTTTACCCCTTTTCAGGTAGATTCTCTTAGAGGCAATCACTGAATTCCATTTCTCTCACCATAGATTAGTTTTGCTAGTCTATCCTAGAATATTCTAGAACTAAATGGAATACATACATTATTTTTTTTTCTGGAAGATTTCTTTCACTCAGCATGGTGAATTGGTTGGAGCCATTTTTGTCTTCCTCAAGCAATGTGTGGGAGTTCTGGTTGTTCCACATCCTTGCCAAAATTTAATATTTTCAGTCTTTTTTTTTCGTGTAAATATGTTTGTGTGGTATTTCATCATGGTTTTGATTATCATCTTCCTAATAATTAATGATGTTGAATATTTTCATGTGTTTATTGGTTAACTATATATCTTCCTTTGGGAGGTGTCTTATTCAAGTATTTTTCTTATTTTTTAAATTGAGATGTTTTCCTTTGTAATATTTAGTGTTTGAAGTGTTTTAGATATTTGTGATATAGTTTTTTGTCAGATATATGATTTCTGACTGTTCTTTACCATATAGTTGCATCATGCTTTTTTATACTATCTGCCAATCTCTACCTTTTAATTCTGCGGTCTTTAGATCATTTGCATTTGATGTGATGTTTTTACATGGTTGAATTTAAATCTACCATCTTCCTCTTTATTATCTATTTTTTTCTACTTGTCTTCTATTTCTATGTATATCTGTTGTCTGATCCCCTTTTCCTCCTTTCTGACTTTCTTGGATTAATTGAATTTCTTTTATGATTCATTTTTATCTTTGCTTATTAGATATAACTGTTTTACCCTTTTAGTAATTATTTTGGGAGTTGTTTTGTACATCTTTAAGTTATTCCAGGCTATTTTCAAAGAATATTATACCACTGTACATATAAAATAGGAACCATAAAACAGTATATTCCCATTTCTTTCCTCAAGACATTGTGCTATTGTAATACACTTTACTCCTACATATATTTTTGTTAAAAATCACAATGCACTATTATTATTTTTATTTTAATAGGTTAATTATATAAATATGTTGTCTGCTTTTTCCTTTCTCTACAGCTTTAGATTATAACTATAGTTTGAGTAGTAGATGTAATGCTATTATCTAAATTTCTTAGTATAGATTAAAATTACTTAGAAATCATGTTCTTTTTCTTTAATATTAGATTGCAAACTTTGAGTCAATTAATAGGAACATGTAATTGGTGTAAATAATTATAAAGTAGGAGTTCAGTGCGTTATAAAACTTTGGAATCAAAAATTATTATATTTTAAAGGGAATTAAAAATAAGAAAAATAATCTTTATATTAACCTGTACATTTACTACTGTGGTTAGTCTTCTTTCCCTTATATAGATCAATATTTCTAATTGGTATTATTTTCCTTTTGCCTAGTGGACTTTATTAAACATTTCTTTTGTTGCAGATTTGCTGATACATTTGTAAACTTTATAATTTTAAGCTAAGTATGCAACAAAAAATCATTTCACCTTTGTTCTTGAAATTTATTTTTGCTGGATTGACAAATTTGTTGTTGTGTTGTTTTATTTTTCTTTCAGTGCTTTATATATATATTGTTCTACTTTTTTATGGCTTGCACTATGTACAATAATTTAATAAAATTTATTAAATTCTTTGTTCTTTTGCATTTATCTTATTTTTTGTCTGCCTTTAGATTTTCTCTTTATCACTATTTTTAAGCAATTTGATTGCAGTTTGTCTTGGTGTAGTTTTCTTCATGTTCATTGTGTTTGTTAATTGATCTTTTTGGATCTGTGGGCTTATAGTTTTTCAGTGGACTTGTAGTTTTGGATCTGCTGGATCTGTGGGTTTGTAGTTTAATAAAATTTAGAAAATTTAAGTCATTATTTCTTCAAATATTTTTCTGTCCTCACATTTCTCCGATTTTACTTATATTAGGCACTTGAAATTGTCCCACAAAACACTGATGCTCTGTTTGTTTTTATCAGCCTACGTTTTCTCTATGTTTCAATTTGGATAGTTTCCATTGCTATATCTTCAAGTTCACTATTTTTTTTTCGTTTTCCATATCTACTCTGCTATTAATCCTACCTAGTTTGTTTTTCATTTCAAACATTGTATTTTTCATCTCTATCAACACTTGAAGTTTTGAAGAGTGGAATTCATGAGGAAGAGAATTTTAAAATTATCTCATTTGGAGAAAGATAAAGATATCAATTCAGAATTTTAAAAAAGGAATAAAATATGAGGAAAATTATTCAAAAAGTATAACAATTACAAAGGAGAAGATATGGCAAAAACTAGTGTAAATATATCAGTATCATGAAATATATAAATGGATTAAACTCATCAGTTGGAAAACAGAGATACTCATACTAAAAACACCTCTATATGTATCTAAATTATAAGAACACAAAGAAGTTGAATGTTAAAGGGTGGGAAATATATCAAGCAAATAATAAAAGTAAACCTATGTACCTATATTTTACCAAATAAAATTGAATTAAAGAGGAGTTCATTATATAGAGACGAATGGTTTAATTCATTAAGATGATGCAATAATCTAAAAAATTATGTATTTATTAAAATAGCATCAAAATGTATAAAGCAAAATTGATTGATATATAGAGAGAAATTTATAAATTCATCATCATGATGTGTGATTTTAGTGAACATCTCTTGTGTATGGATGAGTCAAGATTATAGACATGGCAAAATTTATCAGATTTGATTAACATGATTAAGGCATTTGACCCAATAAATATATGTATAGATATTTGTAAACAAAACTTACAGAATACAAATTATATCAGATATACATTAACCATTTACAAACAAACAAACAGAGAAACACACAAGCTCAGCCATAAAACAAGCTTCAACAAATGCATAGAACTGGTATCATACAAACCATATTTTCAAACCACAACACAGTTAAGCTGGGGGTTAATTATATTTTTAATGCCCATAATTTATAAATTTAAGAAGGAACTTGAATAGTTTATTGATCAAAGAAAAAAGAGCAATAGAAATTATAAAAATATTTAGAACGTGATAATTATATATGTATGAATCAGACTGTCTCAAAAGTCAAGGGAAGTGTAAAGCCTTAATAAGTTATAATAGAAATGTAAAAACTTGCAAATGTGTCCAATATGACAACTTAATAAAGATATTTTGTGTGTGTGTGAGGAAGATTGTCCCTGAGCTAACATCTGTGCCAATCTTCCTCTATCTTTTATATGGGATGCTGCCATAGCATGGCTTGACAAGCAGCATGTAGGTCTGTGTCCGGGATCCAAACTTGTGAACCCCGGGCTACCAAAGCACAGACTAAATCTCTGCGCCACTGGGTGGCCCCAAGGCCTGAACTTTTAAGGAGGTAAATAATGATTGTGCAAAGGCAACAGAAAGGGAGAGGAAAGAGTAGAGCTCCCGCTGCTCTTCTATGGTTAATCCTCTCACTCTGTCTCAGGATGTAGCCATTCCTCACCACCCTACAAACTCCTAAATTCAAACAGCTATCTAGCTTACCAGTGGTTTCTCAGGTTTATTTTGCTTCTACTGATGCTGCTGTTGCTTTTGACATTATTTCCTTAATTCTATGTTTCCCTCTATCATTTTTCCCAAGATTGATCTTACAGGAGGGAAGCCTGCAGGCTGTATTAAGTTCAATGTTTTGCAGGCACCTCAGACTAGTTATTTGTTATACCTTTATCCTTGACATTTTCATTATGACTGGGTCATAAGGAGTCCTCAACAAATATTGCGTCATGATAAGTGGGAGAGACTCCGGTCTTCAGAAAAACAAGACATTCCTTACTTTAAAAATGAGGCAACTGGGGCCGGCCCGGTGGCACAGCGGTTTAGTTCGCGCTTGGCAGCCCGGGATCGGATCCTGGGCACCTGCCAACGCACTCCCTGTCAGCCATGCTGTGGCGGCGTCCCATATAAAGTAGAGGAGGATGGGCACGGATGTTAGCCCAGGGCCAGTCTTCCTCAGGAAAAACAGGAAGATTAGCAACGGATGTTAGCTCAGGGCTGGTCTTCCTCACAAAAAAAAAAAAAATGAGGCAACTAATGCCTCTGTGACTTACTAAAGACTTTAATTACAGGTGAAGTATATATTTCACAACTAACACAAATGGATAATTGTATATATATTGCCTTATTTCCTTTACTGCCACAGTAAGGTTTGTTTTGCTCCAACTAGAGATTAGCAAAGACAAGCAGGAGAACCAGAACCCAGATCTCCTGCCTCCTTCTTCTGGGTTCTTCCATCTTGCTAGAGGCCCTGGCCTCAGTCCTCTAAATTTTGGTCATAATTTCAGTATCATTCTATCAAATGAAGAAATTTATTTTGTTATATTAGTTCCCAAATACAAATATTTTTCAGACATCAGCTGACCATCACCCTAGAAATCAAATCCATAGCCAATGTGCATAATTGGCTTTATTTTATATAACATATTAAAATGCATATGAGCAAACAATGAATCTTCTAAAAACTGAGGCTATCTTCACTACCATGCCTGTTTATCATAAAGATGGAATGTGAGATATTTTAAGGGGGGGGAATAATGGATTGAAAACAAGTCTGCAAACTATAACTTTCATGATAATAAATTAAGGAGCCCTAACTGCCAAGCTATGAAACCCAATTGAAGGATGGTAGCCCTGAAACAAAAAATCACAACTCTTAGAAACCATTAAAACTGATGTGGTCATAAATCTGTCCCATAAAAACCAGAAAGTTGGTTATACTGTATTCAAAAGGCCAACTTTGTGGAAGTGATGGTTAAAGATATTTAAAACAAACACTTTTAGGAACAATAACATATTTCCCTGTTATGTCAAAAAAGAATAGACAAATTGAGTTAGCCTTTATCGAGCAACATGAATGATTAGGGTTTTTTCTATATAAACTAAAACTGTGTTAGCTTCAATATCTTGGATAGAAATTAAAGGGGCAGAATTTCTTTTGTGATGGGAATGAGTCCAAATACTGCTGTTTCTGTGTTTGAGGAGTTTGGTATTTGGGAGGGAGGTAAGGAAAAGATATGACTCTCTGGACTAAAATGTCCGATTGACCTCTTTCTTTGAAGGTCAGAGGTAGCTTGGTAAGATCAAATATAAACATTTTTATTCTATATATTTTTGGTATACTTTATAGAGAATATAGAGCATGTATCATAGGTGTTAATTTTCATGAGTTTTTGCAACCATTCACAGAAGATATAGAACATTTACATCACTACAGAATAATTGCTTGTGCCCTTTTGTCAATCTTCACCCCCAGGACAACTTGTTCTAATTTGTATCAGAAAGACGAGTTTTGTCATCCATAAGTTTCTTAAAAATAGAATCACATGGACTTCTGCTTCTGGTCAAAGAGTAACTAGGATTGGATCTATCCTCTCACTTGAAAATGTGAAAAAACAGACAGAATATATGGAAAGAATAAAGAATTTTATGATATTGAACATCAGGCAATGAAGATCAGTGATCCTCAAGACATAGGAAACAAATGAGATGAGCCTTACAATTACCCTGGCAGGTTGTCGTAAGCAAAATTCCAGGTGGCTGCATAGAGCTGGGGAACCCAGGCAGAACTGGAAAGACTCACTGAGCAAAGGACATAGTGCTGAGTCCAGGGAGATCAACGTGGCTAGAGTGTTCAGGGCATAGTTCTAGAAAGGAAGGAGCTGCACAGATTTGGGAGATCTACACAGGATTTCCCTCATCTATTCAGCAGAGTACTAATTATAGCATGTATGTGAGTGAAAAATGTCCAAGAGAAAATAAACCACCACCATAATTAATGAGAAGAAAGAGTACCTAGCACTCACATAGGACCAGCAATAGTGCCAGGCATTAGCCAGACTATAAAACTATGTAGTTGACAGGGCATTGAGTAGAGTACTCAGAAAGGTCTTGCCTCAGTAGTAGGGGATAATTATCCCTAGACTAATGGCTGCCCTTGTCCCACGTAACATATCTTAAGAGCAGACCTGAAAGGATCAAACTGTTTCCAAGTAACTTAACTTCATCCTGGAAAAAAAACAGAAAAATATTTTTAGAAACACTAAAATATCAGGCAGAAAACAATGTAAAATCTACAATGTCTAGCATCCAATAAAAATGTTATTAGGCATGCAAAGAAGCAGATGTCTATGATGCAAAATCAAGAGAAAAATCAATCGATCAAAATCCACTAAGAATGAGCACAGATGTTAGAATTTTTAGATAAGAACATTCAAACAGTAATTTATAACTATGTCAAATATGCTTTAAAAGGTAGCAAAGGATTTAACATGTAGAGACATGAAATTTATAAAAACTAGAGATCAAAACTACAGTGCTTGAGGAGAAAATACCTATGTCTCAACTAAAATTCTCATATATCTTTACACATGTCATTTACCTTCTTTTTCCACTAAATCCCTTAGAATTAATGCAATAACATTTTGTTTGGTTGGTTGATTGGTTTTATCCCTTAATCAATGAAATATCTGGGTCACCTATTTGTCTACTTCTGTTGACTATTTCCTTTCATGACTGTGGGCCACATTTTATTACTTTTTTATATATTATGATTCTTACTTGAGAGCTGGATAGTTTTATAACAACTCATTAGACATTGAATTAAATGATTTATATCTTCAGAAAGTGGTATTTCTCTTTTTTCAGTTTGCTCGAGTAGGGACTGCATTGATATGTGGCAAGATTGAACTGTTTTGGGCTTGTGACAGATTTAGTTTGATTCAATTTCAAAGTGGGATCAAAAGTTTCCTTCCAGCAGAGACTGGGATCTTAGCAGTGGCAAAGTTTGGGGATCTGCATCTGTTGCACATCTCAATTGCCTAATCTCTAACCTTTGGGAGACCTTTTGCTGCTTTATAGCTAGGATGCCATTTTTTTGTAGTCTTTTCTCTCTTTCTCTCTTTAGTCCTACTTTCAGTTTTCTGTCTTGTTCCTTGGGCTGCCACTTCCCTGCTTTCTGTGAAGACTAGGATTACTTCGTAGGAATTTCTCCCAGCTCTTCTTCCCCGTACCCGTACCCATTTATCAGGAATCGAAAGTCTGAAGTATCTGGTGGGGATAAAGGGGCAGCATATCTCAGCTCTCCTTCTCCTCACACAATCTCCTTTAGCTCAAGGTTTCATGCATAGAGATTTGTTCTCAACTTTCCTGTTCCTTCTCCATTTTAGCTGAAATATTGAGTGAATTTTGTCTTGTTCTTTCTATCACTGCTTCCTAGATATTATTCCCAGAAATTGGTAAACACTGTTGAAAAAAATCTAGGAGGAGAGTAATTCGGTTTTTCTCTACCTGTGCTCTTTTGGATGCTAACCTGTCATGCCCGTCCATAAACAGCTGTTAAAACTTGTCACAATGTAGGTCAGATTCTCCTTATCCTTATCTTTGGCAGATTCTTCCTCCTCCTTCCCCTTCAGTCAAGGATAATAGCAGCCATGGACTTATTACCTCTTCCGAAGGACTTGCCTCCTCCTGGAGCTTAGTTCATTAGTTCATTCAGGTTTCTTTCTGTGGTGATGTAAACAAACAAACAAAAGCTATAATTTTGTAGATTATCCAACTTATTTTGGTTGTTATGATGAAATAATTGTTTCTTATAAACTTTTATATTCAAACAGGCCTAAAATGGAATTTTAAAAATTTGCCTATTTACTGTATGTCAAGTACCTGCGTATTTCGTTCTCACAAGCCTCCCTTATTGCAGATATTTTTATTTACATCATTTTGCAGGCATGGAAATAGAGACGTACAAGAATTAAATGGCTTGGTCAATTTTGCAAAGTTAAAAGCTTTCAATCTCTCACATGAAACTATGCTGAAGGCTAAAGAATTTTATAAGAAAATTTGAAATTTATATCACAATAAGAATATATACATAAGATAAATATTACAGTAAGCTTTTGTGGAGATAGTACTTAAACTGTACTTCTAAAGAGATAGTTATCACTATCAATAAACTATTTCATTAATTTTAAACTTCAGGCAACTCATTACAAAAGAAATGTATGTTTGATAATATGTTGATAGGTGCAACATGCAAATTGTGTTCTATGCACCAAATACCACATTAGGTTCTTTAAACATGTCTCTTTTATTCTTCACAAAACCCTTTCAAACAGTAATTCCCATTAAGCAATAAGCCAATAACAACTCCCCTATAATTTTGTCTCAGTCACATAGCTAACGAAGGTAAAGGGCTAGAAAGTGATCCTATGTCGTCTGATTATAAAGCTGGCCCTTATTCCACTATTCTAAAAGAGATCTGGCAAATCCAAGGCAAAAACTATGTAAGATAAAGCAGAGATCCACAGTCTTGCATCTCACTCTAATCCCTGTGTCTCTGTGATTGGGACATTACAGCTACTTTATGACTGCTAGCCAAACTGGGAGGGATGGTTTTTACTTTCTGACAGGAAATTAAAATGTGATGTATGTTTGAGCAGAAAGAACACTATGCCCAGATTTGAAGACATGTGCATTATCTATAAGCAATGAAACTTTACCCTCTCTAAGTCTCAGTTTCCTAGTCTATGAACCAGATTTGATAATAATAATACCTCCATCATATGGGGGGTATAAAGAATCAATGAGATAACAGTTACGAAGTACTTAGAGCACCTAGCCCTTAAAAGTTAGCAAGTGCAGAAATAGAGTTTCAAATAAAGGCTGTCTGACACAAGTGCCATACTCTCAAAATGTTGAAGAATTCTGGAGGTAGACCAAGGTGAAATCCCCACATGCTAAGACACATGGGGTGGGAGAATTTTACTGACCTCTTTGGGAGGAAGTAGTCTTTAAGAATTCAATCCTACAGAACTAGTAAGTTTTACATCCAAGTATTTAAATCTAGACCAACTTGAAAATAAACGATGTAAATATACTGATGGCAAGAAAGAGCTGATGGAAGGCATGATATTGTGATGACCAGTGAGGAATCCATTTCATTTGGCACAGTTTTCTTCATGAAAATAATAAGGAAGTTGGATCAGATGGTCAACACCGTAGAACTTGCCAAAAAACACTCGAGTGAAAAGAGAAAAAGTACCGACAAATTCTTTCAACTTCATGAGATTTTGACTTTTGATAAATTTTTTAATAACTAAAGGGATTGTAGACTCTTGAATCCCACTCTTAAGAGAATAAACCATCTATAAATCTGACTTTAAAAAGTTGTATATATATATACATAAGGTCAGTCAAAATTAAACTTTGGAGTCAAAGTTTTTTAGGTTTCAGCCCCCAGCTCTAACACACCCTACCTACATGACATTGGACACATGAGTTCACTTCTCTAAACCTCAGTTTCCTTATTTGTAGAATGAGGACGAGGGCAACAACACCACCTCTATAAATAGGACAGTGCCAGGATAAATGAAATAAGCCACCTAAAACATGATACATGAAAATATCCACTGTAAATGTTTAATAAATGTTAGACTTTGTTAGCTAAGTAAAGGAGTGCCATCCATAATTTGAGATGAGATATCTATCTGGAAAATGTGTGTGTGTGCCTGTGTGTGATCCACATGGAATTTGATATAAAAGCTAGATTATGAACATTAAACATACATTCTAAAAATGTTTACAAACACCTTTGTGAAATAGGTCAACTTAACATGAAATGATTAAATGATTTATTTTACATGGTAGTTTTCAAATGAATTAACTATCTTAATTTAACATTGCTCTCTCTATGTGCGTGTAAACATAACCATAGCCTAAATCCACACTTTTGCCAATGGTTATTTGTCAAATAAGATTATTATTATAAACTCACATCCCTTTCACATTACTTACCTAAAGTTATATTTATATTCTTGTTTGCCTAAGTTTCCCAGGCTCTAAAAATACATAGTGATTTGTGTAAGAGTAGAATCCAATCATTCTGAATTATAATTTGAGAGCTATAGAGAAACCAAATTCTGAAAAAGGCAAATGTTTGGTATTTTTATATTTCCATGGACTTAAAGAATTGCTTCACAGAAATCAAACTTACGCTGTAAGTTAACTGAAAAAGTGAAAGCTTATATAAGGAGATCAGTACTTGGTAAGCTCCCATTCAATATTAGCTTTCAGTTTAAGTTCTCAGTGCATATTTGGACTTCTTTTAATCAACAGGAAGGAGAATTTCAAGGAATATAGAAAGTATAGACTTGATAAAGTTATCTCACCACATAGGCTGAATGCATGTCCTTTTCTATCTAGTGTGCTCATGGATTGGTTTTTATTGTTGATTTTCCAGAAAGAGAAAACTACAAAAGTAGATAGCAGATGTTGTTCTCAGCAATTGTCTAGCTAGAAAAATAGATTTGAGATTCAAAGAAACAGAAATTATATATATAAATCATACGTATATGTGAAAAAATTATATATATACAAATATATATATATATACATATATATATCTCCAGCCCTTGATAGGAAGAATTTTTAAAAATCAGAATTACATACAGTTTTAATCTAATCTTGCCAGGTTTCAGCTTTTAAAACAAAGTTTTTCTCCATCTGAAAGTTTCTTTTTTGGCTGCTTGATGGCAAAAATCTCAAGCATAGTTTCACTAAGGAAAAACGTGAGGCCTATTGGCTAAGTTTACATGATTGTATATAAGACCTGAATGCCTTGGGTCTCTTATTTGTTATTTTCACTATTACCCAATAGTAAATATATATTAGGTACCTAATTTACACCTTATAAGAAGAATTATAAGATGCTAATATTTTTTTGGAAAGCTTTCCTAAGATGGAATCTTCACGTACAGTATAGCCTTTCTTACAGAAAGCATATTATAAATATTTATTTGCTTCAATATATGTCTTATTGATCCTTAAGCTTATCAAGAAAAGAAGTTGTGAAATACCTTCATTTGTGTGCTCTTTATTCCCAGAAGAGTGTCTTCTGTATAAAGGGTGTCCAATAAAGTTCAACGAATATGGGGCTTTGTTCTAATTTCTATAAGTAAAATGAGCATCCACTTGTGCTCTCTGCCCTAGTAGCACACACACATACACATACACACACAAGTGAATATATATATTACTCTTACTCTACCCTGCCATAGAACAGGTACAATGTTATTTACTGTTTCATTGAATTTCACTGAGATTTGACTCATTAACCTAAAATACTTTGGGCTTTTGGGTGTAAAGTCAAACTCTAATCCAATTCATAATTATTCAAATATAATATACTATGCATGTTTTACTTTAACTCCCTGTCTCAAAGGAAGTTCTTGCTTAAAGTATTTTCTTTTTTCCTTATAATGAAAATTGCATTAGCTTTCCACTTATAAGTTTTAATACCTCTTTTCCTTCAGACATCTTTGCTTAACTTTCAAAGAATTGTATTAATGAGATTTCTTTCAGTACAACTACAAAGTCTAAGTAGGCTAGTCCAGCCAGAATTACATGGCTAATGATCAACATCTGAGCAAAAACAACCATTCGTCTTTAAAAGTCTGAAATTATACCTTCTTAGGACAAAAGGAGAATTTATTTTAACCTCAAGCCAAATTATTGTTTGTCAGGAGAAATTTATTGCATTTTGAAGCACCATAAGATAAGCATATTTTGATACAGGCTGCAATTTCTTTTTGCAAGTCAGTATTTATTCAAGACTATTTTGTTTTCACTGTGCATATTTCTGGCTTTTCTGTCCCAAGCTGTTTGCTGTTTTATAGCAAATGAATATATGTGTGCGGAAATTGCATATAAAGCTGTTTATTGTGACTTAAATCTTCTGTGGCTTTTTGGTGTTTTTTCCAAACCTCACAGTTGCAGTTCTCTCTCTCCTTGTTTCTCTCTCTCCCTGCTTCTGTCCCCTCTCCCTCTCTCAAACTCTCCTTCTCTTTTCAAAGAGCCTTTGTATAATTAAAATCCTATATCATAAACTCTTGGTCTGTCATTCAATTCAATTGTTTGTCTAGGACACTGGGAGGTAAAGTTCAGCTATTTAATGCTGCCGAGCAGGTGAGTAAAGAAAGAATAGTTGTATGTCCAAGATCCAAGAACATTTATCTTTTGGATATAAATGTAAGAAACTAATTTTTGCATATTATATTAGCTAGAATTTCAGTTTGGATATGTGTAGAGACTCAATAGTGGCTTAACCAAAATAGAAGTGTTATTATTTTCTGAAGGTAAGTTCAAGTGTAAGCAGGTTAGGACTAGCACTGCAGTGCCACAGTGGTCCATGAGCAGGCTGCTTCAGTTTGCTGCTATACCATTCCCAGGATGCAGTCCAAGGAGCTGGATAGAGTGAAAAGGGAAGAAGAGCTTTGACCCCACCATTTAAACAATAGCTCCAAAAGATGCACCTCTCTCTTCCCTCTTCTATTCCTTTGACTAGAATTAGTTAAAAGACTTACATGGCTGCAAGGAGGGCATAAAAAGGTGATATCTATGTTAGATTCCACAAGCCTACCTAAAATTTGGAGATTCCATTGCTGAAGTGGAGAGAACATAAATTAAGAGTCTTTAGAGATTCATTAGATTACATTTAGGAGGGACTAGAAAGACAGCTTCTATAAAAGGCAGAGAAATAGTGTAGTAACAAAAGAAGATGTGGAGTATAAAATGTTTTTTAAGTGAGGCTAATATTCAATATTTTTTTTGCTGATGGGATTGACCTATTAGAAAGGGAAAATCTGTTGATGTGAGTTGGAAAGAGGATAACTATGGAGTAGAATTCTTGAATGTGTGATATGACATGGAGTGAAATAAGTCAGAGAGAGAAAGCCAAATCCTCTATGATCTCACTTATATGGAATCTAAAAAATAACCTGAATTCACAGAAATAGAGAACATAGTGGTGCCAGGGGACGTAGGTGGGAGGAGTGGGGGAAATGGATGAAGGTGGTCATATGGTACAAACCTCCAATTATAAGATGACTAAGTTCTAGAGATGTAACATACAGCATGGTGACTATAGTTAACAATACTGTATTGTATGTCTTAAAGTGGCTAAGAGAGTAGATCTTAAAAGTTCTTACCACACACAAAAATATGTGAGATGTCAGATGATGGATTGTGGTAATCATTTCACAGTATATACATATATCAAACCATTACTTTGTACACTTTAAACTTACACAATGTTATACATCAATTATATCTCAATAAACCTGGGCAAAAAATAAATGATGTAGACCTTAAATCAGAACAGAAGCAATTCATTATTTGCAACAGGAGGGAAGAAAGCTACAAAAGCAGTCATTTTGTGGCTGAGGGACATGGCAGTTCTCTTCATGTTGCTTCTATTTCCTCAGTCAAATAAGAAGCTAGAGCATTAGATAAGATGGACAAATGGAGAGGATTTGGGGTGTTGGAAATTTGAAGTGGGAGAAGATGTCAATGTAGTTTTTCAAGGAATCAGAGAATCTGCGACCAAGAAACTATAGAATAACTGTGGAAAAAATCCTAACAATATAAGGTCTTACACTTAACATAGCATGTCAATGGTAGCAAATCTCCTGGAAACGTATTCAGCTCTCAGAGGTAGATATGGGGTAGTCACAGAGTTAAAAGTTATGACAGTTGGAGTTTTGCCAGACAAGTTCTTCAAAGTAAAGAAAAAAAACAATAAAAGGGTGGTAATGATTATAATCAAAACCATGTGATGTTTGCTGGGTATGAAAGTAAGTAAAGATGGGAAGGGAGTGATAGATTAGAAAAATGGTCAAGTCAATGCATTGCAGGTTACCAAAGGGTTGAAGAATCACTGGAATGAAGGTATAGCTGGTGTGAAATGGAAAGTTAGGATGTAGTCATCAAAATGAGATGTGGATCTTGAGTACAGCTATGGAAATGCATTGCTGAAGTGGGTAAAATCATTGAAAAGAAGATCAAGGTCTTTACAAGTCAAATGTTCATAAACAATCTATTTGATTCTTAAATTTACCATGGATGATGATAGGAAAGAGCAAGCAAGATGATATCAAGTGCTAAAATCTTCAATGGCCTTGAGGAGGTGACCAAGATGGCAGCAGATGACTACAGCAAGGAAGAGAAGCTGGTATAGTCTGGTGGCATTTGCTTCATAATCTGTGGAGTTTTCTGAAAGAGAAAGGAAAAAAAAAACTACCAGAAAGTGGCAATGGGAATCAAGGAAAACATCTACTCAACCTCCAGGGGTCACAGCACTTGAAAAGGCTGCATAGGAAACTGTCTCCTCAGAGAACACTGGCTTTCCATCAGAGCAGTACATTGAAGAGGTATTCAGAGAAGAGAATGGGGATCTAGAGAATGTTGCTGATGACAGACTATGAAGTACAGAGAACAGAGTGGAAGTAGTCAGTGCCTGGATACTGAGTCAGATTAAGGGATACAAGAAAGCATTGTAAGGATCAGGGATGACCTGAAAGGCTTAGACTCCTTGTGGTAACAGAATCAACAGAGTTGTAAGGCATTGTGAAATCAGTCATAACGATCACTCAAGGTAAGATGGTAATAAGTTCCATTATAGTCATTAGGGGGCGGGAGGTTGAACTCCTAAAGAGTTTGCTGGGATGCAACAAGGGTCATGTATATGAGAAGTGTGGCAACCTCAACAGAAGCAAATATAATTCTGTGGACACCTGTCCAAATTTCTTTCCAAAGCAAAGGCTGGGTAAGGGGTGAGCTTATCAGGAGAACATAAATGACCTGACATACTTAAGATGTGAAAATATCTACTACACGTTAAGTCCATGGCTAGGTGATCCCGGAGATACAGATGAATCTTAAACATCCTCATAAGATATATATTCTTGGAGCTCTGTGTCATTTTACTCGCTGTGTACTCACTGCCTAGTGTTGGGTTACTCACTTAATAGGTACTAATTGTATAAATCACTGAAAGCCCGCACTTATTCTTCACTAGGCTACACTTCTTTTAATTCTCACAATAACTTAATGTAGAAGTAATGTAATTAGCTCTATTATCTTTTATAGATGAAGGAATTGACATTTAAAAAGATAAAAGAAACCCTTCTCAGGTTATATAGGTGGAAAAGCCTGGATTCAAACTCAGAACACCTTATTTAAAGCCTGTATTCTTATAGTGAAAAGATGAAAATGATACAGCCCACATTTTTATGGACAACCTCATGTCATATCTGGAAGCAAGAGAGATAAACTGACAACCATAGCACATTATGATACACAAAAGAATCACAGAAAAGATATCATTTGAAATGAATCTTGAAGAATCAGTAAAAATTCTTCAGATGAGAAAAAAGAAAGGGAGAGATCATTCCAAGCAGGGACATTAACACGGGGAAAGCTCAAAGGTGTGAATGAATACAATGAGGTTTTGGAACAAGTAACTAAAACGCAGGGGGGTCTGTATAAGTTCTGAAGCTTAGAAGAGCTGGATGTAAAAAGTAATGCCTTGTATTTAATTCTAAGTAATTTGGACTTTGTCCTGAAGGCATTAAGAAAGTATTGAACATCTTTTTAAAGGTAGGGGAGATATTTGAATTTGTTTTAGAATTATTCCATTGGAAAGAATGTGGAGAATAGGTTGAAAGAGTTAATGTTGCAGGCAGAGGACAATTGAAATATGTAAAATTGCCTCTTTTATATGTTATTGCTAAGTAGATATTAATTAAATCTGAAACCAAAGGAGCTATTATGTTTTTTTTTTTCATTTCCCAGACAGCCTGATTTAATTAGCACTTCTTCCTTCTCAGCCTACCAGCTAAAATTTACTGGTTGTAGGGTGTCATAGTAACATGATTGTATATAGATAAAAGTAATCCCAAAATAAGGACTCAATGGGACACAAATGGCACTGTAACAAAATTTTAGAAATGCTGTATAATGCAACTGGCATTCGATGTGTGTGTGTGCATGTGTGGGCATGTGTGCATGCTGGTGTGAGAGAGAGAGGTGTGAAGAGGCTCAGCAGAATGAGCGAGGGGCATATGCCAGTCTGAACAAAGGAAGGTTTATGCCACACTGCAGCTTTGCAGCTAATCTGTGAAGCTGCTGAGAAACCAGCCTGTGATTCTCCTGTCACGTCAGTAGGAGACATATGCCATATATCACCAAATATTACACCCCAAATGGCAAGACACTATGAAACAGTGGCTCTCGCTTTTTTTTCTTAATTCACATAGCAGTTCATGTGAAAGAGCATCAGTGATGTGAAATGAAAAGGAGTTCAATGTTGCATGAAAAGGAATACAAAATCTAGGGGAATGGAAAGCATCTTCTTATGCTGCTCTGGGGTGACTGTATAACATCTAGTACTGGAAGTGACACCTTTAATCACATTCTTTGATTCAACAAATATTAAAAGCATACTGTATGCCAGGCACTGTGGATGCAGAGATTAATAATGTAGAGCCCTGCGCTCCAAACTCTCTAGTAAAGAGTACAGAGCCAAAATCCATGTTAAAGAAAATAATAATCGCAAACAGAGTGATAGTGTCTCTAATAGAGATATGAACAGAGAGCCATGAACACTTGGTAAAGGAAGTGACTAGTTGTGCTCTGAAACAAAAAGAACCATTATAGTGACTATGTTCCAGAGACTGAAGTAGGCAATTTGCATATGCTAAATATCAAGCACCAGGTCAAACAGCTATTATTTAGATCTGGACTTCAAACACAGCCTCTAACCCTGTGCTACTTCATTATACCACACGGCTTCTAATAACTATGGTGTGTTGAGTTACAGGATTCCACATGAGAAGGTATTAACCCTGGTAAGAGAAACCCCAGAAGCACTTGACTTCCAAGTCATCCTAGTCTGTGAAGAGCCTTCATGTGGGTAGAGTAGGTATAGGACCAATGGTTGGAATTATACTTGGTTTTCTCATAGGAAAACCTAATGGTTTCCTAATGGTCAGAACTATCAGCAAATTGAAGCATCTTTCCCATGTAGAAATAAGTATTCTAGCAACTGGAAATATTCAAACAGAGACACGATGACTGGTGAGTCAATTATGCAAATAGCTTCTAAACACACTTCAAATTCTATTATACTGTTAGTCCATAAAAAATGAAAAGATATATGTGAGAAACATTAAGACAATTTCCAAAGTGATATTACAGAAGCATAGCAATAGCTAAATGAAAGAAGCCTTAGAACTCACCAAGTTCAACCCCATCTTTCATTGTACAGATAAAAGAGTAAGAAGTAAATAGGATAACCAATGTGCCGGTGGCCAACTCTACTCTACCAGCACTATCACGGGCAAGTCATATGAGACAGAAGACTGTCAGGAATTCAGACAAAAAAAAAAAATATCCAGAGCTAAAGATATCTGTTGTAGGAAGGCTTGGGATGGGATGTGGGTGTCATGACAACAGTGAAGAGTTCTGGACGGATAGTTTTAGTGGGAAGGCACTTAGGACCTGAGAATTAGTTAAAGAAAAGAAGGAAAGGACAACGAAAGGGTTACCATACTCTAACTTTAATGTCTTCAAAAGTTAGCTAATCCAAGCCATCCTGGCCAAATAGTATTTATATTTAGAATTTAGTGTACCAGTGTGAAGGCAGACAAAAGTGATGCCTTAATTTATGTGCCATACAAAGCTCTCTATTAAAGTGGCCATGGGATATTCATACATTAAACAAATGCATGAGGAGCGCTGCCAAAGACTAATGAATTTCATGGATTTTCTTTAATGTGAAAATGTTCCCAGTCCAAAGCCAGGGATAGTCACAGATACAATTGATCATGTGTAGCACTTTATGTAAACTCAAGATATACATTTGGATGCAAAGCTAAACACTAGAATGTTTCCATATATTTTTATTTCATTCACTAATTGGATTATGCATTGATTAGGAGAATCCTACTGTAAGTTGAAAAACATTTCAAACCAAATCAAAAACAAATCAAAACAATTTAAAGAGTTTCTTAGCAAATAATTTATTAGATTGATTTAATATAATACACACTTTATCATTGACTGCTATCTCTTTAACCTTCAACCCACTGTTTAACCTCGCTGAATTTTTTTCTTCTCAATAACAGAGATATTTTATTTGCCTAATATTGTTGCTGAAATCAATCAATAAGACACATTTTTATTATTCCTTAATATATTTGTTTACTATTTATTGAGCAGTTGAATAAATACCACATTTTGGAACAGACATTTGGGACATAAAAATGAATAATACACATGTCACCTGAATAAATGACCTCAGCACAATGTGAAGGAGCTATTGAGTCCTCAAAAGATTTTAGCTATATCGTTCATATAATAGTTTTTGAGTAAATATTTATAGATTATGAATCCACAATGACAATCATCTTATTATAAGAAGGATTCTTCAGTTATTATGAAATATTAGAGATCAGGAAAGTGAGAGGTCAGTAACTGATGATGAAATTTTATATACTGCTTTACCATTCATGAGTACTGTCACTTACATTATTACATTTGCTACCCACAGCTACTCTTATGGGGTTTTTGATAGGGTGTTATTATATTTCCTATTGTTTAAACAAAGAAACTTATGCTCAGAGAAACCAAGTGGGTATTTCTACATCACTTAGCTAGCAAGATGCAGACTTTAGGTTATGTGAATTCAAAATCCAGTTGCTACTTGCTAACCCAGGCTGTCTCCATGTAAGCTGTGCTATAGTTCATGTAGGAAGTGGAACTTAAGTGTCTGTGATTTGGCAAGGGATGGAGAGAGAATAAAAGAGATTATTCCAGTTTATGTAATAATTTGAAATAATAACTAAATAGTAACTATTTCTGATGTGATGTAATTTTGGTTGTGAGTTGTCCATTTGTCTTGAGAAGCAAAGTTTTGCCATTATAGTGTCTTCTACCCATTTCTCCTTAATTATCCTCAAGGGAGTAATTGTGTAATTGGAGATGATAAAACGTTTGCTTTAATTTTACTCATTTGAGGTAATCAAATCTGGCACCAAATGCATTTGTACGTCTGTCTTTAATTATTCCCACCACAGATCTCCATTTCTCTCCATCTCTTCTTGTTAAGACCATTAAGGTGTTAAGTGCAAAGTTACTGCTTGATGGAACAAGGCTCCAGACAGTCTGAGTTGAGAAAATCCAGCCCTGTGACTTAGTTGTCACAAGATACTGTTGATCAAACATTAGGTAACTTGGGACAGTATTAAAGAAAAAAGTCAATAAAGGAAAAATAGTGAGTACTTCAGAAGGGATATTCCAATACAAAGTTTCAACAAAGTTGTTGACATTTTCCTCAAGGTTTTAGAATGCCATAATTTTGAAAAAGTTTATAAGAAAAAGAAAAAGGAGTAGAAACATTTTCTTAGGGCCTACGAAAGCAACAGTTTATTTTTGTTTCTTTTTTAGAAAGGAAATCTCTCACCAAAAAGTGCACATGTAAAAGTAAGAGTTTGCACATTTCAACACTTCGACTTGATATTAAAATTTTAATCTACCACTAAAAACGTTCAAAATATTAATTGAAAAATATCTTGTTAGAAACAGTAACATTAAATAAATTTGTATTAGCCTTTAGAAAGTCTTTATTTGATAATTTTTTTTGTAGTTCTCTTGGAATTCAGAGGTCTTCATGTTTTCAGTAGAAAACCTCTTCTACTTAATTTGTAATATTTTTAGAAAACAAATTAGGTTTATCTGTTTCCTTGTTATTTGCAATTCAGAGTAAACACTTCCATTCTACCCAGGAAGTGGTTTGAGGACTCTATTTCGGGGCATTTCTTGGCCAGATACAAAGCTTCAGATTTTTCACACCCTTACACTTTCTACCCAAGAGAGAAGTCATCCCAGACAAGATGTCTGAAGAGAAGTTGAAATGTGCTGGACAGAGAAACTTTTAAATTCCTCCCAAAGGCTTTGCTTTCATAAGAAAATCCTATAATTTGAAAAGACAAGCCTTTTACTCTCAGACAGCTCCTTGTGGCTGGGAACAATATTGGTATCAAGAACTTATTACAAAAAGACTAAATCATTTGGGGATAAATCAACTGTTGTGATGAAGTTCAGCCTTTATCCTTGGGCTCAGCTCTAAAAAGCTGTTACAAAAAAATGAAGAGAAGTGCAACCTAGATCTAGGTTAATTAAAATTGAACTTTGAATCCACAGTCTATAAAACTCCAAAAGTCGGTAATTTCTTAAAATTTCTCATATTTATTTTCCCATGGCTCTTCTTTAGAACTCTGTCTTTGCACGTGTTAATCAGGTTCCTCCACAACTCCCCAATCATAATTAAGCCTATTATCCAATTTATACCATAATTGTTTTCATACCAAGCACATCATGAGAATCACACTTCATAGAAGTGTGAAAGGATCATGGAGAGGTACCAAATCAACATTGCACAGCCTCTAGGATCTTGTTGGCTTCCTGTCTTTTCCTCATCTCTTTCTTTGGTTTATCCCCTGATAAGAAAAACTCTTCCTTTTCTACGTAATCAAGGAATTCAGGTCCTTGCCACTTTAGGACCCAAACCAGCAATGCATACTGAAAAACAAAGGACTTTCAATTAAATAGTCTTTATGAGAGCTTCCCAAATGTCTTCCCATTTATTTGTTCAGTATTATGAGGTCAACCAAGAAGGCACTGGGAGCCTAATTTGAATGGCTTGAAGACTCCAACCACCAGAGCAGTGAGTGGACCAGCTTTCCAGCATACCTATAAGTCTTTTGAGGTTCAACAATGGGCCCAGGCATGTTGTGTATTCAAATTTAGGCTACAGTCTCCAGGGGAGACTGGTGTGTTTATAGAAGAAGGAGTAAGAGAATGACAATGGCCTCATCTGCATAGTGGAAGAACATGTTAGGAATTATTAGAGCATATCTCCAGATATCACTTCTCCAGAAAAAAAAAAAAATCAATGATTACAGAATATTGGAGCTGAAATAAGAATATATTACAAATATTCTAATTACTCCTAAATTTGCATCTCCAATTCAGCCTTCTCTCCCGGACTCCAACTTCCTGCTAAACAGCTCCGCTTGGATTTTCCTCATATTTTTCAAACTCAACTGATATCATCTTCCTCGCAGAAGTACTTTTCCTACAGTGTTTCCTGATCTCAGAGAATGTGACATCCAGGAATCAGAACTGCTTTTTCTCCCTTGTCACTCTAAAACATCCAGTTAGTATTAAGCTTGTTCTACTCTTCTATTGGTTTCTTTAATTCCTCCCCTTGTATCCATCCCTTTTCCAGAAACCAGTACAAACTATAATCGGCTCTCACCCCAACTACTACCATAGTCCTTATTTGGTCTCTCTGCATCTACTCTCTTTATATCATTTTCCACAATACAGTCAGTTATCATTATAAAAAAGAAATGTGATCATGCCATCAACAGACTGAACATTTTCAATGACTTCTCATTGCTCTAACATAAAGTCCAAAATCATTTGCATAGTTTACAAAGCCCTCCACAATCTTGTTTCTGACTAATCCCTCAGCCAATTTTCCCTACATTTACTACCATCTAGGTCTGTTGGACTTTTATTCACTTCCTCAAATATGCCACACTCTCATCTGACAAAGAATGGTGAGACAAATATTCAGTATCTGAGGGAATAAAAACAGCTGGATGCTTTGCTTTCTCTTGTAAGGTAGAGCTATGCTGCTCAGGCATATCTTCTCTGAGCAAAGCAGATTGCTGATATTATATTGGGTTTTAGGAACGTGTAGAGTTCAGGGATCAGTGGATTTTCAGAGACTTAAATTGGACCTAATTGGTTGATTGGATTTTCAGAGACCTATATTGTAAATATTTAAATAGTTGGGTGGAGGTATTTTTGATTGGTTGGCACGTAGAAGAACATTTATTGGAGTATTTTTACTCCTGATTGGCTGACTCTTAAATGTAAGGGACTGTCACTGATTCATCAACTTGTGAAAACATGTTACTGAGGTGATTTGTCCTCATGGATTGATTGAAAGAGTTATAACATGTTCCTGGTGGCTACTTGTTATCATGGCTATAGAAAAGTTAGCCTTTTCTTGGAGTGTGGGGACTTGTTTTACTCTCATCTGCCCACTACTTATCCTTATTTGCTTAGCATCTGTCTTTAGGATTCACCTTACTTGTCACTTCCTCAGGGATGACTTTCCTAATGTACCAATTAAGTCTCTCTGCTAAACATCACCATTTCATCCTACCTGTCTTGTTCCTAATACATCCTAATGTTAACTACTGTTCTCTTTCTATCTTGCCTTCTAGAATATAATCTCCATAATGAGAGGAGCCATATCTTTCTTGTTTACCAATGTATATTTCTACTCACCTATAGGAAATTGAGGTTGAAAAAAGACTACAATTATGCCTCAGGTAACACAGACTATAAGACACAGAGCCCTCTTTTAATCCTACATCTGATACCAAAACCAGTGCTCTTTCCACCATACTCCAGGTGCCTCCTACAAGCGATATTAAGAAGGAAATGACAGGAATCCCAGAAACCTTGTTTAAAAAGTCATCCTTGGGGCCAGCCCAGTGGCATAGTGGTTAAGTTCATGTGCTCCACTTCAGTGGCCCAGGGTTCATGGGTTCAGATCCCAGGCATGGACCTACCCCGCTCATCAAGGCATGCTGTGGCAGCGTCCCACATATAGGGTAGAGGAAGATTGACACAAATGCTAGCTCAGGGACAATCTTCCTCAAGCAAAAAAGAAGATTGGCAACAAATTTAGCTCAGAATGAATCTTCCTCACCAAAAAAACAAAAAAGTCATCCTCATTTTTCTACTGAAGCTAAGGTAATTTTTCTTAATACTGTAACAAACCTTCTTTAGAGCAGAAGAAAAGCACCCCTTATAAAACTTTCAGCAGGAAGTAGCCACTATATCTCTCTGATGTACTGTGCTGTTAAATTATTATCACATTATTATACCAACAATGAGATATGCCAGGGAATGATGGAATGCCAACCAGCTTCTACAAACAAGAAATATATACTTATATTCTGTGAAAGAAGTCAGTCAAGCAGAGACTTTTCAAATAGCTGGCAGTGTACCAACTCTCACTGAAAGCTGACTGATAGCCTTGTGATATAATTTAGAGGGTACTGTGTATATTTTTTCACCTTGATTATTTTCATTTTTGGTAGGGGAACATAGGTCTAAAAGATGTAATCCCATTGTGTGTTATTTGAACATCTACTAAGCATCTTCACCTACTATCACTAATACTGATAACTAAGCAAAGGCTCTGTCCAGGGTGGCCCTTGTTTTTATCACATATGACTTTGTTTTCCTTCTTTTAAATACAGGGCTCCATTTTGTTTTATTTATTAGGAATAGCTAAATACTTCATCCGGAACTGCTCAAAACACCTTATTTATCTGAATATTTTTGGTCTCAGGAAGTAAGCTTCAGCTTCTACATAATACAGGATCTGATATATGAAGGCTCCAGTTGAGGTACATACACATAAACTTGCAAAATAGCCCAAGAAGCTTCACTAAAAGAATAGAGAACCTAGAAAATAAGCTTAGAATAAAAACAATTTGGCTATTGAAGGGAAAGAGATTTTATTTTTTCTGAGATGGAGATTTTTGGAGACAGGGTACAAAAACTGCAAAATTATATGATAAAAAGAGTTTGTGTTCTCAAAGCCCCAATTTCATCCAATGGTAGGTAATTTTGAGGAAATCATTTTTGTATTAAAATAACACAAATATGTTGAAGAGCATGCAATATCTTATAAATGTTTGCTTAAAGACATGGTTTCACACTTCTCTGCTATGTTATCTGGCCAGAGTACTTTGGGAAGTACTGGAGTATGGGTTCATGTTTGTTCTTCTTCTTCTTTTTTTACCTCCAGCCCATTTTCCCTATGACCTTAATTTTTAAGTGGAAAGATCTGTATTTCTGAAGTCTTGAAGAGATCAAAGACACAAGAAAGTATTTTGTTAGAGTGGGAACGGGTAGGATTTTTGCCGACAAGGACTGTTAGAATTTGTTGGAACAGATTTTGAAAATATTTGGTACTGAACAACAAAAAGATACTACCACAGACACTGGAAATGAATGAAAGCAGTTCACCAGTGGTTGTTAAAAGAATAATAGATGTCGATGATAGCCAGATACATTTTTGACCACAGTGAATGAGACATCCCTCAAGAATTTTCTGAACTAATTGTGGAGAGATCTTGAGCTTCCCCAAATCTGTAATTTAGTATAAAGTCAGAGAAAATTTTCTCTTTTTTTCAGCTTTATTGAGGGATAATTGACATATAAAATTGTAAGATATGTAAAGTGTACATTGTGGTGATTTGATATACGTATACATTGTGAAAGGATTCCCCCATCTAGTTAATTAAGACATTCATCACCTCACATATTTATCTCTTTTGTTTTTGGTGAGGACATTTAAGTTTTGCTCTTAGCAAATTTCGACCATACAATACATAGACTATAGTCACCATGTTTTACATTAGATTCTCAGATCTTATTCTTCTTATAACTGGAAGTCTGTACCCTTTTACCAACCTCTCCCTATTTCCCCCACCCTCCAGCCCCTGGCAACTACTTTTCTACTCTTTGCTTCTGAGTTTGACTAGAGCAAAACTTCTTTTTTAAGGTTTTCTTAGGTTAACATGTCCGGAGGAGTGAAAGATGTGTTATACATGTGGATTGAAGAATAAGGAATTTCCGTTTTGTAGGAAACTATGAACACAACAGTGTGATGAGTGCTAAATTACATACAGGAACCTGGTTCTATGGAAACATAAATGTTGATGGATGTTTAATTCAGATTGGTGGAATCACAGAATTCTCAAAAAGGGATATCAGTTGTGTCAGATATTTGAAAGAGGAAGGCTGGTCCAGAACAAAAGAATAATATTTGAGAACCTATGGATGCCTAAAAGAATGTGAAATTACATATAGTTTAGTATGATGACTAGTGGGTGTGAAAGATTAGCAAAGAATGAAAATGGTAGGGAAGGTATATTAGCTATTTATGACTACATAACAAATTGCCCCTAAACTTAATGGTTTAAAACAACAGATATTTATTATCTCATAGTTTCTGAGGATCAGGAATCTGCGAGCAGCTTAACTGGGTGATACTGGCTCAAGGTTTCACATAAGGTTGCAATTAAGCCACACCATTTGCAGCTTGGATTGGGGCTGAAGGATTCACTTCCAAGAAGACTCCCTCACTCACATGGCTATTACCTGGAGTCCTCACTCCCTTACTAGCTGTAGGCTGGATGTCTCAATTTCTCACCATGTGGTCCTTCCCAAAGGGATAAGAGTAAGAAAGAAAAAGCCCAAGATGAAAGCATGGAAATCTCAGCCTTTTATACCCTAATCTCAGAAGTGACTCACCAAGATTTCTCCTGTATTTACAAAGACCAATCCAGCTACTATGTGGAAGAAGAAAAAATGAGGATATGAATTGCAGGAACTGAGGATCATTGGAAGTCATCTTGGAGGCTACCTATCACAGAAGGTAGTAGACAATAAAAGAAAGGCAATAAAAGACAATTTCAAAGTAAGGTATATGTAAATTACTAGTTTGAAAATAAATAGCTTCCACCAAATTTGCTTTACACATTTGCTTTCCCATTTTCAGCCTAACCAAAATATACATCCTTGATTTTCATATCTAAAATTCACACCTAGAAAATTTTGTGATACGAATAGAGCAATTTCATAAGAATTAATGAAACAATGAGGAAAATAAATAATTTTCTTCAATGCCACCTTTTTTAGTTGAACTATGACAAATTGCTTTTATTTCTATAGAAACTTGAAACTTAAATGGCCAATCACTTCATAGTATTTTGGTATGAGGATACAAAAGTCCATGTGTGAATTGATTTCTCCAAGATGTCACAACTTATTAACTAGCTATATTGAGAATAAAATTCCATCTCCAGTCTTCACCCTATTCTTCTGCTGCCTCTCACTGCCTTCTTCATAGCTATGCATTTCAGAATTATCCAGCTGAATCTGCATATTTCTCCTAGTCTATCGTTGTGCTTTCCAGTACAGTAGCCATTACCTACATGTGGTTATTTAAATTAATTACTATTAAATAAAAATTTTAAATATTAAAAATTCAGTCTCTTAGTGGTACCAGATACAATTCAAGTGCCTATTAGCCACATATGACTAGAAGTGACCATGTTGGACAGCAATTATATAGAAGAACATTTTTGTCATCATCAAAACTTTCATAGAATAGTACTGGTCTGTAGTATATCTCAGATTTTGTTTTCCCTATGGGATATGAATATAGGCTAGATACCATGATTCACCCAACACAAACATTATCTTTCCCCTTATACATAAATATCTGTGATATAGGTTAGTCTGTGGCATTTAATGGTTAATTAATTTTGAAAGGCCACAATGAAATTTTAATTGGTTGTTCCACATCCTTTACAAAGATACCTACAACTATTTAATTAAATATCTATCAGAGAACAATTAATTAATTAGGCCACAGATCTAGGAAAACACCTCATCAGTCACAGAACTCTGTTCCTTTCTGTGTTCTTTTTTTATTTTTTAAGGTGAAAAACCTACTTACTAAGAGAAAGTAAATATTACATTTTCCTTAGTCCAAACTCATATGTGTTACCTAAGCTTTCATGAAAACCACCTATTTGGTCTCCCTGCTTTCACTCCACCTCACAACCATTCACCCTCACCACTATCAGTTTCTTCTTTCTAAACACTAATCTAATCAAATTCCTCCCTTTTTTAAAGACATTTTTAATCCTTGATAAATTCCAGCTCCTTAACATGCTACACTAAGGCCTGCATAATCTGAAATCAACCCACTTTCCTACAGACACACTTTCAAATTCATTATCCGTAGTTTTTCTCCATTTCCTAAACTCATAATGGCCTTTATTTCCTCTAAAACTTTGCACATGTTATTTTTTTCCTCCATTCTCTTCTTTGAAATCCCTATGTATCCTTAAGGCTCAGCTCTAATATGACCCCTATGTAGACTTTATTGGGCAACGTTAATAAGCTATCCTTTGTGCTCCCATAGCTCTAAAGCATGTAAAAGGAAATCATTATAGCACTTTCCAACTTGTTTCAAAATGTCTCTATCCCCTGCCAATTTGTAAGCTTTAAAATGACTGGGGCTATGTCTTAATGATTATAGATAGCATTCACCACAGTGTCAGTCATCAAACAGTTTGAGAGTGAATGAATGAATGGATGGATAGATGGCTGGATGGATGAGTGAATGAATGAATGAATGAATACATGAGTGTGTGCAAAAAAAAGCCGTCCAAGAGAATTTTTCTGAGGTTTTTCATGCTTCTTTCTGGATTTACCAGTGAATGTCAATTAGAATTTCTTCTGCCCACATTTTTCTGTGAACAGTACCTACCTCACACTTCCTGGTTACAACCATGAGTTCTTGGGATAAATGTTCTAAAAACAGGATTAAACCTCACTGATCCAGCTAAATGAATGCAACTGGACATCTGGTTTATGTTGGCCAAATTGGCTCTTCACAATAAATTTTGATCTTAAATTAAGAGATCCCATCTTTGGTCTTGCTGTTCTTTTGAAAAAAGAAGATAGATACATTATCGAATGAAGTTAGAATTGGTTTTTATTACAAGTAATCAAAATAGTCCCAAATAATATTGCATCCATTTAAAAAGGTCCATTTAAAGAGATGAAGCACTACTGGTACTTTAATTAAAAGATCCCCAAAAACAGTCTATAAGACATCCTCTGTATTGTTTTACATCAGCAATCTCAAATTCAATCTCCTATCTTACATTTTCTTCTTTTAAAGCCACATTATTTCCATCTAATTATTTCCCTACATTATTTCTGTACAATCTTGCATCTTCTGGTGCCTTCCTTTTCCCCAGCCTTTTCTGTAAGAGGTCTAAAACTCTATTCAAAGTATGTATCTCCTCATTCCTGTATTAATATAACAATTCATGCTCTTTATTTATATCTCTGTATGTATCTGACATAACATTGTAATATTAATCATCCCAAAGTGATGAATTATTATGTCAGGTATTTAGCAATAATCATATTGAACTTGCTTTGAACATGCTTGAAAGGTGCTTTGCAACTAATTCTTTCAACCTGACACTAAACTGGTCAAGATTCAATTTATAAAATAATATTGCTTGGAAATTTTTTGTGAGTTCGTTTTGGCCTGTCAAATCCCCCAAAATACCAATAGAGTTCATTTTAGTTTAATGAATATTTATTGAGGGATTATTATTTGCTAGTCCCTCTGTTAGCTGTCTTTTTACAAGTATGTCAAAATTTAAAAGACAGATGTATATACAAATAGGCAATTGCAATAAAGTCTGTCACAGAGGTATGTAATAAGCAGATCAATCAGCACAAACAAAAACATCAAGTTACCCAATAATATGATTAATGGGGTCTATGATCATTCTCTATAACCTGGGAATGTGTGGCAAGATAGATAATGGCAGAAAATACTGGACAGGTAGGCAAGTGTATAAATTATGAAGGTCCTGGGCTTGATCCTGTAGTTAACGGGTATTAATTAAAGGGTTATCAGTAGTACTGTCGAGTAAACATTTGTGTCCCCGTAAAATTTATATGTTAAATCCTAACATTCAATATGTTGGTATTTGGAGGTGGGGCCTTTCAGAGGTGATTAGGCCATGAGGGTGGAGCCCTCATGAGTGGAATTAGTGCCCTTATAAAAGGGACCCCAGAAAGACTCCTCACCCCTTCCACCATATGAGGATGCAGCAAAAAGACAAAAAGACAGCGAAAAGAACCAGGAAGCAGGGCCTCACCAGATGCTGAAACTACCAGCACCTTCATCTTGGACTTCCCAGCCTCCAGAATTGTGAGAAATAAATTTCTGTTGTTTATAAGCCATCCAATCTATCATATGTTGTTATAGCAGCCTGAATTGACTAAGACAAGTAGAAATACTACATTATTAGATATGTTTTCATTGACATTTTTGCTACATAAGTAATATTTTTTGTTAAAAAATTACAAAGATCTGATACTTAATAAGAGAAATAGTCTGTAATCCCACTCTTCAGATATGACCACTGGTTAATAGTTTAGTATCAGTAGTCAACATTTCCCTATGTATATATAAATATATAATAAAAATATTGAATCTTGATGCATATATACTTTAGCAATTTGTTTTCGTCAATTAACATATTATACAAGATATAGAATGTCAATATACACCATTCAAAATTCTTTTGTAACAGCTGCAGAGTATGTATTTCATTGTGTATGCAATACAATTTATTTAAGCAGCTCTCTTTTAGTAAACATTTAAATTGTTCCTGTTGATTTATTCAAATCACACTGAGGCACAAAACTCCCTATTTATATCTGTTCTGTTTGCACTTTTTCCTTTGGGATAAATTCCTGAAATTCTGAATCAAAGGCAGGCTACCATACAGAATGATCCCAGAAGACACCATTCTCATCATGATCCATGGGAAGGATGTCTCTGAAATTGTGTAGCACATAACCTCCAACTTCACAACCACACTTTTCAATGTTATATTCTGTCCCTTGGTTATGTCCCAGATGCTGTTCTAAGTTCTCACATGCAAAAAACCATTTATTCCTAACAACAACCCCATAAAGTAGATATGTTATCCCCATTTTACAGAAGAGGAAATAGATGCTTAACAGAGGTTAAATGATTTGCACATGGTCATATAAACCTTCAGTGAACGACATGTGAACTTGGGCAGATAAATACAGTGGAATGTCAATTTTGGAAAATCAGGGGCTACAAAAGGGACTTCAAAACCTAGGGTTGGAGCACTTCTCTAAAGGCAAAGTCAACACTGAGTCTGCAAAAATTATTGCAACGAAAAAAAAAAACTTCTGATAAAATTCCCTTCTGCAACTCCCCTGAATTCACTGTATCAGAGAAGCGGAATGGAACTCTCGGGCCAACAGTGGAAGCTGTAAATCTGGGGCTTGTGTCATGGCATTAAATTATAGTGTCAGAAATAAGGATCTAAAGCCCGTCAGTGGTATAAATAACTGAAAAGAGATTACAGTCTAAAACGGGCTGCATACATATTTAAAAAGTGCTGTGTATACCGCTTGGGAAAATATATGATGCTAAATCTAATAGCCCCATCTTGCTTGCTAACTCTTGAGCAGTAATTTAAAGCTCCAGCATTTTGAAGGAGGAAGAAAAGGACTATGAATATCATGAACACATGTAAAGTTAAAATGCACTAATGACTGCCATGGTATAAATGAAAGACCAGCTCTTAGATCCATGTTATGCTTTATTCCGTAATAAATGATATTTGTTAAATTAAATAAACAAGACGGTTCTGCGGTTCTCAGGTTTTAAGAATGAAGTTGCTGTTTTATATGTTTCTAACCCCGTTCTATTCTCTTGGGGGGGGGTAGGGGGCGTGGAGGAAATCTTTCAAGTTCATTTCAGGCTCAAATGGGTTATATAAATACATATCCACATAGACTTTTTAAAAAATTTTACAGCATAAAACACTAGATTAATCTTACTGGTGGAATATTTGCCCATAATATCATCATATTTTATTACAGAGAAAAAAACAAGTTTAATTAGTTGTTTTTGGCATAAAAATGATAAAGATGCCCTTTTCAATATTTAAAAAAATTGTCAAAATCATGAAGTATTAATTTCATCTTGCTTCTTGGTATTCATTAAAAATTTCTGAAAGCATATTTTTAAGAGAAATTGAAAGAGACCTGATCAGCAAAGAAGATTCATTTTAAGGGTTCTTTGTTTCTCACGTGAAATATGACATTTTTATCAGCAGTTGAATTGTAGATGTTCTTAAGTGATAAATTGTAAGCTTCTAAATATCACCTTTAAACATTCAAAAATTATTTTGATTTTTTTTATCATAAATGGGTTTATTGCTGAGTACTTTGGAGAAAATTAAGTTTGGTGGGTGATCTCTGAATCTTCCTGAAACATCACTTTCCTAGCATCTTTCCTTTGTTAAGACTTTAAAGTGGTCCCTTTGTGTTTGTCAGACTACACTCAGGATACTTACTGCATCACTGGGCGACTCTCACACAAATATGGAAATCTTTTCAAGAAGCTAAAAGAAATTGAAATGTGGGCATATATCGGATTTCAGCAAGTAGAGGGAAGTGGATAATTTATCTCAGTCAGGCCAAAAGATAGGTATATGTGTAGAACTCTATTCACCTGAAATGCAGTAAAAATGGTTAAGAAGAGATACATAGGGGAACCAAAATCTTAACCCAGATCTTTTCTTCCACTATACCATGCTTGCCTTCTCTACTGTTAGTTCTGATTGTATTATAGCAATGGGCCATTTCTCAGTACTTCTTTAAAAATCAACCCCTATTGAATCAGTTAGGATCCTGGAAAGAAACAGGTGTCACACTCAAAAAATTAATTGAAAAGTTTTAAAGATGGCGCTGTTCACAAAAATGTGAAGAGAGATAACGAATTCAACAAGGGGTGGTTAAGCATCCAGGCACTAGCTACATTAGAGACCCATTGTCATCCACTTGGATGGCCAAAATGACAGTGGAAAGGAAGAGAGGTCCTGCAATATGATGATAGCTGTGGCCATAAAATGTAACCCTGTGATAGGAACTATGGCCATAGGTAGAGGAACACAGTTACTGTCCTTGTAAAGTCACTGCTCCTCCATGATCAAGCAGGAAGGGAGTGGGGGAAATAGATATCCTAATCTCTCTTCCCTCTCAATCTCTGATTTTCTGTTCTCGCCTCCCCTGAGCCAACCTGAAGTAAGAGCAGTCTTTCGAATAATGAAGAACATCAAAAAGATAAGAGATAACAAGTGCCAGTGCCAATGTGGAGATAAGGGAACTCTTGTACACTGTTGGTGGGAATATAAATTGGTGGAGTTACTATGGAAAACAGTATGGAGATTCCTCAAAAAATTTAAAATTGAACTACTATATGATCCAGCAATTCCACTTTAGGCTACATATCTGAAGGGAAATGAAATCACTATCACAAAGAGATATTTGCACTTTCATGTTCATTGAGCCATTATTTACAATATACAAGACATGTAAGCAACCTATCTGTCAACGGTTGAATGGATAAAGAAAACGTGATGTGTGTATATATATATATATATATATATATATATACACACACACAGAATGAATACTATTCATTTGGCCATAAAAAAAGAAGGGAACTCTGCTATTTGTGACAACATGGATAGACCTTGAGAGCATCATGCTAAGTGAAATAAAGCAGATAAAGAAAGACAAATACTGTATGAGCTCTCTTGTATGTGGAACCTAAAAAAACCAAACTCATAGAAAGATCAGATTGGTGGCTACCAGAGGCAGGGGATGGGAGGTGGACGAATTAGATGAAGGTAGCCAAAAGTTACAAACTTGCAGGTTTAAGATAAGTAAGTTCTGGGGATGTAATGTATAGCATAATAACTACAGTTAATAATACCGTATTGTACATTTGAAAGTTGCTAAGAGAGTAAATTTTAAAAGTTCTCATCCCAAGGAAAAAATAATTTGTAGCTATGTGAGGTGATGGATGTTAACAAACTTATTGTGGTAATCATTTTGCAACATATACATATACCAAATTATTATGTTGTGCACCTTAAACTTACACACTGTTACATGTCAACTATATCTCAATAAAACTGGAAAGAAAAAGAATGGTGAAGAATGGGTCTGAAGCAGCAGATCCATTTTGCCACTCAACATCCATCTTTGTCGTTTCAGATAGGAACAAAAAGCCTGTGTCACCACCGAAAGGAAAGAGAGTCCTATTAGCCAATGTATCATTGTAGAGTGATCAGTTCAATCACACTATTAGTGGAATTTTCATTGTAAAACTAGCCACCATCTGTGCTCTACATGTAAGGAAGTAGGAGAGAAGATTGTGTGTGGGGATGGAATGGGAGTGGGCTTATCGCTTCTGCTTTTGTAGCTTGTTACAAGAATTGGGCTGATAATCATAGATCCTTATTCCTCTTACTTTTCTCTGTTCCTCTTATGTTTTGCTGGAACTTAGCTCGTAGAGATATTTAACCTGATGGGATAACCTTCATTCCTCAGGCTCGAAGTCCTCTGTGGTGTTTTCTTTATTGAATTGCAGTATTTCATGCTCCATCATTTGTAGATATGGGAGCACCAAGATGTGCACCAGTGATCCTATGGATTCCAGGCACAGCTCTCTTTCCTCCATTGTGGATCAGCCATCAACTTTCCTTTGGGCAATAGCATTCACTCCTCCCTTAGGTACTAGGACCTATAAAGTCACTAAGTCCAAGATTTTGAGAATTGGAAACAAAACTTCCTTAAGTGAGTATTTAGAAAATACTATTAAATGTGTTGTTGAAAGGCCTCTGGGTTTCAGTGGTTCTGGGTAATATCCCAATGCTGCCCGACTACCTGGGTGTCACTGTCAAGTTGCAATGCATCTCTGGATTTCAGCTCTTCCATCTATAAACCAGTGTATAATTTTGAAGCTCCTTTCTATCTCAAAGATTCTTTCATTCTATGATTACAATAATAATTAATTTTAATCAAAGACATTTAAACTTATTAGGCATTTCAAGAGAAAACATAAGGAAGCACAAAACAGTACTAACAATGATATCAGCTAATATTTATAGAGTATTTATTTTGTGCACAGTACCATGTGAAATTCTTTGCACATGTTATCCTAATCCTCAAAGAATCCTTTTGAATAAGTACTACTTTTATCAGATTTTACTTGGGTAAACCAGCCTAAGGTACTCAGTGAATAATTTAAATTCAGACAATGATATCTAGTAACCAACCACAAGATGTTTTAGAACTAAAATGAATTGCCTGCTCTAGGCCAGAAGGTAGGAAAGAATTGATGACTCAGCAATCTTTGTGTACATTGAGACAAACAAAATGTTATTACAAACAGTAAACTGTTCAATCATATGAAAAGAATCAAATGAGAAGTAAGTCTGGCTTTTTTTTTTTTTTTGACTGATCTAAGCTCCTCTTTTCTAGCTACCTATTGTAAAGCAAGTAATATATGGTAGGGCATTTCCTTGTAGTATATTTCATATCACATACAGCAATTCTATAGAAGAGTGATCATTTAGCTCCGTTTTACATACACACAACTGAGACTTACAGAAGATTAATAACTTGCCCTAGTTTCTGCATCTAGTAAAGGCTGGATGCAGAGTTCTCCCTGAAGTCGAATCTAACCTCAGAGCCTGTATTCATCAGCACTGGACTTTCTTGCATTCTTAGACAGTATCTACTATTGATCTATCATTGGAGGGAAGGTAAGCCATGCCTTTGTAAATTCAGAGTTTACCTTCAAGCAGGGTCGGGTGACTCCTGCAAACAACTCCAACCTGGACTTATAATGTCAGACCTCTTCCTTATCAACATCTATGTTTAGGTATTACACACAGCCTTGGTGGTGATTCGATCACTACTTCTAAAATATCCCTAAATGCCTTTATTTTCCAGTGATCTAAAAGGATGATAATCCAGATTGGAGGTTGCACAAATGTTTTTTATATACCTGGTAGTTACCCACAGAAACAGCCCCATGCTTTTGAAGTAAATATGGCTACTATCTTTTCAGTGGAATGCCGTTTACAAATCTTGTAAATTTTGGCATTATAGCTTAGTGCTTATGTGCAAGGTCATGGGCTATGGGCTTTGGCCGTTCACTGATTACATGACTTACTCAAAGTACTTAAACTCTGTACTTCATTTTCTCCTCTCCATCTGTAGATGTGGGCGATGACTATACATTAATGTGAATTGCTTAGTGCGGTGCCTGACATGTAGTAGATGCTATATGAGTGATTACTCTTGCTACCTGTGAAGTATCTCATTTTTTCATATGTGGAAACTGAGGCACAAAGACACTAAACAACTTCTTCAGGGTCACAACTCTTAGGGTTAATGACTTAAAATACCAAGTCTTCTGACTATTGGTTGAGTGCAATTTCATCCCCCCTAATTTCTAAATCTTTCAGGAATTCCATGCAGACATGGCTTCAGAGAGCAACATAGTTAATACTTTGCTCGGAAAAGAGCATCTTGTAGATTCATTCATTCACAGGACTCACAGATCACATAAATACTTCTCAGGCTTCAGCACATAGAGGGAATGTCAAATAACTTGCGGTCCACATCTTTGTTTCCCAGTTAAGATATCTAAGTGATTTCTTATCCCCAAACCTTCTGATATGGTAACACATCAGGGTAGATTTCCAAATGAATTTTCATAGATGTAATTACATGCCAACACAGATGACATACTTATCGCTTTCCTGATTTACCTGATTTACAAATCAAAACTTCAGCTTGGACTTGAGCTTCAACTCAGCTTGGACATCAAAGACGCGATTTAACATTTCAAGTAGCTTTTATTCTTAAACAAAAGAGAAAACCTTATAAAAATCAGTTTTAAATTGCCTAATTGTTAAATTTCATTGTTTTTGCAACAGAATATTTTTAGTATAATTGCTTGGCTGAGCAGTTCAATGGGCTTGCTCTGCCCGCAGATGTTTGGGAAATTAGTGAGAACACAATATTATGCAAATCAGTTAAAAAATTCAAGTCAGCAAGGTCTTTTGAGTGTGATGACCCATTGACCTACTTCTCTAACTGACCCATCTCCTCCTTGATTCCCATAGAAATGACGAAACGATTCAAAGATCCAAGGACAATTTGAATTCACTTGAGAAATGTGTTTTTTTTTTTCAATAAATGGTGCTAGGACGGTTGGTTAACCATTACTTAAATAAAAAATGTTTGATCCCTACCTCATACCATAAAACAATAAATTCCAAATGAACTTAAGAATTACATTTTTAATAAAACAATAAAGAAGAAAATTAAAATAAATATGCATTGATTTTGGCCATCTCTGATCTTTAAGGGAAAGAATAAATCAGGAAGAAAAATTGAAAAATAAATTACCAAACAAAATGTAAAGCTTCTGTTAGCCAATAAATACTGTAAATAAAATTTAAAGGTAGAGAACAGTATAAATACAACATACACACACACACAAATGTTTCTAAATATGTGACAAAAATCATTATCAGCTAAAATAAAACAAACAAAAACATATGCCCCCAACAAAAACATGTAAAGACTTCAGTGAAAAGTGGGCAAAGGAGGAAAAGAAATAGAAATGATCAATAAGCATATAAAACAATTCAACTTCATTAGTACCAAATGAATACAATTTAAAGCACAATTTAATCTTTTCAATTAAAATATTGAGAAATATGTTCACCTGTCATGATTTTAAGTGGAATAAAGGCAGTATAAATATGGAACCACACTTTGTTATTATATTTGGAAAATGTTAAGAGTGTGATCTCAAGGTAATGATATTATTGGTGATTTTAATTTTTAATACAAGTTTGTATTTAAAAATAATTGACAGATACTTTAATAATCAGAAAAAAAATATGTAATTACAAATTTTTATATAAATAACAGTTTTCACTAAGGCCCAATGCATGTTTTCATGGTGATCTTGATGATCACCAAGATTCATATGCATCTCAAACTGACAATTTGATGAGCAATTGGTAAGCACATACTCGTGTAGGGCACTCAGGTAGGAAAATTCTTAGTCCATGTGTATATGGAGCTGACATTTTCTGCCACAGAAGTTTGAAGCATTTTACATATCTTGGACAATTTGCATATATTATCTAATTTAATAATTGCAACAGCTCTGCTAGCAAGGTCTTATCACAGCACCATTCAGAAGAGAATAGAAATGGAAAGTGCTTTGCCTGAAGCAATTCAAAGAGAAAGGGATGGAGCTGGGCTTCAAGGCTATCTCTAGCTACCTCCAGAAGAAATATTATGTCGCTTCTAAACGCTTACCACACCTGAGGCCCTCTGGGAGCATGTAGCTCTAAAACTGACATTTGACCAGGAGGTTTTCTATAGGACATATTAGCATAGGCTGTGTGAGTTCAGAACCAGCTCAAAACAACCTCTTTCATGAAACTCTCCTGGTCACTCCATCTCTCTGTTGGTTTAAGTGACAATCCTCTGGACGCACAGAGCAGGTTGTTTCTCTTTCTACCCTGGCACATATGGCATCATCTGGTTAATCACTGATCTTTTTTTCCTAGGAAATGGTTATCACTTTGAGAACAAGGTTATGTTTCATTGTCTTATTTATCTTTATATACTTTAACATATATAAAATGTGAGGTCTGTAGTGTTGAATTATTGTTTATTCTTCCAAGAATCATTCTAAACATTAACGAAAGTGCAAAAGCTTTTGCCTAGAAACTAGGGCTGCCTTAAAAGGGCATAATCTATATTGGAGTAAACAGTCATCCAGACTTTCTTTTCAGAGTTCTTGACTTTATTTTTTAACTTGTTCAAATCAATATTCTTGAATAAAATTTAGGATCTCAAAGACTTTACTTCAGATTTATTGATTACAACTAATAAGTGGTCAATTATGGGATAGTTAGTCTAATCAAAAGCATCGTGCATAGAGGGACCAAATAATTGTGTTTTTCAGGGGATTGGGAAGACTGGGTGATGAGAATACTATAAGATGGAAACATTAACAAATAAACAAGTAAATATGTGCTATATTAGATGGAAATTTATGCTGGGAGAAAAATAAAGCAGGAAAAGAGGATAGCAGTGTGAAAGGCGGAGGGTGGCTTGTTTGTCTGGGTTTATTAGGTTTTTATTAGATGTATTATGAGGTGTATCAGGGAAGGCTCTACCGATACATTAGCATTTGAACAGGGGGCTGAGGGAGTGAAGAGCAGTCAGAGATATTTGGTAGATGTTCCAGAATGAGGGTCCTTGCCCCTGATGGACTTGAAAAGTCTTCTGTGTTTTTAAGAATAGGGGCATTTCAGTACTTCAGAAAGGCTTCTTGACGTGAAAGGCTATTTTTGCTCGTTTCATCAAGGCCTAGCTCTGTCATAAGCCCTGTGTCAGTAATGAGCCTCAACTCTCAGCACATTCATGGTCTTAGTCACTTATTTGGCTCTGAGCTTCATGTGCCGTCTTCCTAACATATCACCTCTGGGAGGCCAAGCAGGGCAAGCGGCAGAATATCTTACCCTTAGGACCACCTGCAGGAAACAACATCTCAAATTCTTGTTTATACTCCAACTTCTAACCTGAACTTGGCCTGAACCAGGTGGCCTATTTCTGGACTTTGCCCCTGGAGACAGCTTGTCAGAGTGGAAAAATTGTGAATTGTGGAGTCAAGCAGACCTGAGGCTGGATTCCATTTTCATCATTGGTTGTGTGTGATTTCAGGCAGTGACTAAACCTCTCTGGACCGTGATTTTCTTTAGCTGATAGTAATGATTATGATGGTTACTTTTAGAGCTTCAAAATCATCTGGAGGACGGGTGAAAATGCAGATTGCTTGGCCCATTCTCTAGAGTTTCTGATCCAGTAGGTCTCAGAGTGGAGCCCAATAATTTGCATTTAAAACAATCTGCTGGATTATGCTGCTGCTGCTGCTGCTCAGGGGACCACACTTTGAAAACCACTGATAAAAGTTTATGAATATTAAAGTAGGTAACATATTCATTCTTCCTATGTGCCATTCACAGTTCTACAGACCTTATACAAGTAAAGTGCCCATTAAAGTGGCTTTCCTCCTATTACCAGTACTAGGCTGTGAGGACTCAGCATCCAAGTCTTTGACCTCAGCTTGGGCCCTGTGTCAGCTTCCTTACAGCCTTGGTAGTGCTCACAGCTCAAAGGGACAAACGAGCACTTAATTGGCAAGTGGGTTGGTTACGTGAGCCTCTGAACTATAACAGGCTGGCTCCTAGGGTTCTTGTTAATGCTTTTGTACTTTTTGGCCTTCAATTGTCGTATTTGTTTTCCATATAATATAGATGTTTTTAGAAATAGACTGGGCTCCTAATGAAATTACCTTTCCTAAAGGACAGCAAGCCACACATTTATGCACGTTTATCTATTTTTTCAAGCAGTTTGCATATTTTATATTAAATTGCTAATTGTTATTAATTACCTTGGCATTTCTGGGAAGAGCATTAATCTTGGCAGAGTCATTTTGTATTTCGATAGGAGCATCATTTGCCTCCCATCAGAAGGAATTTCTTTCTTGAGACCTATTCATAAATGTGTCATCTATTGTAAATCACCACTTATAGGGACGAAATCCAGCATCTGGAGGAACATTGGTAAGGTCAAAGATGTCAGGGCTAATTTCAACCCCCTTATATTTAGATCAATCATTCTATTCCCATGCAGCACCACTATAAGAAGAAGATTCATTAGAAGGGAGTAAAGTATTCTAATACTAGAGAAATAAACATGCATCAATGCTATCGATAATAATAATAACGATGCTAAAGGCACTGACTCTTCATATACTCCTGACAATATGATTAGTGCCTTGCAAACACAATCACTTTTAATCTTTACAGTATCTTAATGAACCAGGTATGACTATTAATCCCATTTTACTGATGAGGAAACTGAGGTTTAGAGTAAACTTGTTCAGGATGTATCAACTGGTAATGAAAAGGCTGGGGCTTGAATCCAGGTCAGCTTGATGATGAAATCTGAATTATTAACCACAAATAAGACATGGTCTCTGCTTTTGTAAAAATTTAGAGTTTCAATAAAGGAGGTGATGGACTCATATGGTAAAGTGCAAGGCTGAATATAAAATTGATATGGTATTAAAAAAGTAAAGAACAATTAAAATCAAGAGTGAGAGAATAATCGATTACATGGGAAAAATCTGGGGAATAGTAGGATTTGAGCAGAGACAGTTGGATGTAGTTCTTAGAGCACATGCTTTGTCACAGCTCTATTTAGCTCTTACTAATTGCCTTAGAAATGGCACTTAACTTTGCCTTGATTTATTTGTCTAAAAGTGTGCATGAATGATCTTATATAGTGTGTGGTGAGGATTAGATTATATCCAATAAAATAATGTTTTTAAAACAATGGATGATATATCATGAGAGTTGTGTAAATGGTAACTATTATTTGAACAGTATTACAAATGATAGAATAAATAAGCTGGCAGTGAGAACATTCCTGGAGGGTATAGCTTAAGCAATACGATCAAGGTAAAGACTACCACGCATGTTTGAGAAGAGTTGCCCAGAGTGAATGGAGCCTAGAGTGCCTTGGGGTATATGGAAGGAGGAATGTGGAAAGAAAGACAGTGACCAGCTTGGAAGGAACTTGTATGCCAAGTAAGAGAACCTGACTTTTATTCTATATTTAAAAGTGAACAATTAAAGATTTCCTAGGAATGATGTGTCATGAATAGAGCTATACTATCAGAATGTGAGGCCTAATGTAATGCATAGATTGGTGCAGAGGAAACTGAGGGAGAGAAATCAGTTAGGCTACTGCTCCAGTAATACACAAGAGAGAGGATACTAAGTCATCAATGAAATTGAAATGAAGACAGTGGAAGTAGGAGCAGAAAGCCTGGAAGAAGTGCTGCAATATTTGGAGAACTGATTGAATATGAAACACTGTGGATAGGCAAGAGTCAAAGATGACTGAGGTTTGGTATCTGAATACTGAGCTTTAACTAGAGAAGAACATAGGATAGAATTGTGTTCACATAGCTTCTTTAATGGAATAACAATAACATTTTAGAATAACTCCTATTGAATGCTCACAACGTACCGGTTCTTCATACACTTCATCATATTTTCTCCTTACAAAAAGTTGGCAAAGATGATATTACTTTTCTCATTTTAGATACTAGAAAACTGAGTGGTGTAATAATTTTCTTGAGAATACACAATAGAGAAGTCCAGGTGTAGTCTAGAATTACTTGATCATAGAGCCCAACCCTCTTTCTATCGTTCCATTGCACATCTCAAAGAATAACGTGTAGCATTTTATAGGTAAGTGGTTCCCTACAGGTCTAAGTGAATGTGTCAAGGAGACAAACTTGAGGACAAAAAGTGAGCTGTAATTTTTTATGGTCTTTCAAGTTTAAAATCTCCAAAATCATAATTGACCTAATGTTGACAATAACACTTATATGGATATATTACTTTAGAATTAAAAAGACTGCTTACATTTATTCAGTGCATTCTTATACTACTCTTGTAAGGTAAGCAAGGCAGGTACTATTATTAACATTTTCGAGGTGATGACAACGGGGCTTGTAGACAGATGACGTCCAAGGTCATGCACTCAGAAAGTGGTAATGCTGGATCCAGACACCAGTCTCCAAACAACTTCCAGTACTGTTTCCTGTATCTCAAATAGTTGTAAGTAAAGGATAGTAATTTATCCTGCCACTAAAAAACGGCTCCCAAAGATAGAATTAAAGTCAGAAAGCATAAATATGTTTGTAAATACCATTTTAACAGTAGGTTGAAAGAGGGGGTATGGTTTAAGACATTTTTCCTTTCTGCATTGCAGTAATCAGACTCCCACATAAAATGTTTTGATGTAAACAGTGGTGTTTACTTCCCTTATAAAAATACCTACCTAGGGGGAGATTTCTGCTTCCAGTCAAGATGGGGTAACAAGACTGGATTTATACACCCACTTGCAACAACCAAAATATTTTAAAAACCCTGGACATTAGACAAAGAAGGATAGTAATATCTGAGAAACAAATTATATGAGCCCTATGATTGCCCCAGCTTAATGGCTCGAGATAATTTTCAGGCTGAAGAGTAGGAAAAGGGAACTCAGGTATAGCCCAGAAGATTCCTGAGTTGAGAAGATGGGAATGAGAGAATGACAAAAGGAAAAAGGTGCACAGAGAGAGAAATCTAGATATCTTAGAGAGTAACTCTTGAGAATTCAGTTGAGAACTGGTTAGTGCATAGGTTGTGAGAAAAATACACAAAGCTGGGGAAAAATCATCCAAAGGATTAACAGGAGCAGTAACTGGCACTGACAGAGGGCCAGGAATAATGCCAGTTTCCACCAGATTCATTAGGCATTGAGTAGAGACCACAAAAGGGACTTCACTCAGTAGTAGGGAATAATTAGCCATAAAATTAGCACTGTTCCAGTCCTACCTAAAAAATTATAATAGCAAGATGTAAAAGGATAAAACTATGTATAAGTTAATCAACTGTGTTCCAGAACAAAGCTCAAGAATATTTGTGTAAATATAACTAATATCCAGCACCGAAAAGGTAAAATGTTTGGCATCTAATTAAAAATTACCAGTCATGCAAAGAAGTAGAAAAATACAACCTTTCATGAGTAACTAAATCAATCAGAACCGACACAGCTATTAGAATTAAGAGACAGGGGCATTCAAAGTGATTTATAATTGTATTCCATATGTTCAAAGAGTTAGGAGACAAGAAAGATAAAAAACAACCAAAATTGAATTTCTAGTGATGAAAACTACTGTCTGAGATGTAAAATTCTATGTACAGGATTAATAGAAGATTAAATATTGCAGAAGAAAAGATTAGTGAACTTGAAGACATAGCAACGAACTATCCAAAATAAAACATAGAGAAAAGAGAATAATGAAAGCAAATGAGCAGAGTATCACTTGGCTGTGGGACAACACCACGTAGCCTAACGTATGTGTAATTAGAGTCCTTGAGGGGAGTGTGAAGAGATATTTTAAGATACTATGGCCAAAAATTATAAACTCATAAATGCAAAAACTCAGTGAACCCCAAGCACAAGAAATATTATGAAAAATGACACCAATCTTCATCATAATCAAATTGATCAAAATCAGGATAAAAAGAAAAAAATTTAAAAAGAGCTAGGAAAAAGGAGGAACCAAGATAAGGATGACAGCATATTTTCTTGTCAGAAATAATGGAAGTGAGAGACAGAGGAACAACATCTTTATAAAGTACTGAAAAGACAAAAGAAAAACACAAAGAAACAGTAAACCTGGAGTTATATACCCTGCAAAAATATATTTCCAAAATGAAGGTGAAATAAAATCTTCTTCAGATATGCAAAAACTGAAAAAAGTTCATTACTGGGAGATCCATAATATAAGAAATATTAAAGCAAGTTTTTAAGCAGAAAAAAGTGATACGAGATAGAAATATGAAACTATGCAAAGGAAAAAATTGCACTGGTAATGGTAAGTACATGGATAAACTGATAAGATTTCCTTCTTATTTAAACTTTTTTAAGTGATAAATATCTGTTTAAACAAAAATAAAAACAACAGTCTGAGATTTATAAAACATGTAAAAGCAAAATGTATGACAACAATAAAACAAAGATCAGGAGGTTAGAAGCCAAAGAAAGTTACTGTAAGGCCCTTATACTCTATGTGAAGAGGTATAATTTCATCTGAAGGTAGATTATGAAAGTTAAAGATGTTTACTATAAAACCTAAAACAACAAGCAATTATATCTAATAAGACAACATTCTAAACATTAATGCACTTAATAAGACAGCTTCAAAAAGCATAAATCAAGAACTGATGGAATTGCAAAGGAATATAGAAAAATCCACAGTTTTAGACAGAAATTTAAGTAACTCTTAATAGAACATATAGATAGCAAATTAGTAAGAATATTAAAGATTGGAACACTATCAATCAACTTACCTAACTGACATTTACAGAACATAATATTCAATGACAACAGAAAACAAATTCTTTCAGGTGCATGGAGGCATGTAGAATATTTACCAAAATAGACAATATCCCAAGCTATAAAGCAGTCTCAATAAATATAAGATGATTAAAGTCAGCCAAAATCATGTTATCTGGTACGATGGAATTAAGTTAGTAATGAACAGATCTCTAGAAAATCTTCTAATGTTTGGAAACTAAATAAAACTGCTTTATGTAACTCATGGATCAAAGAAAAAATAAGAAAGGAAATAGGAAAGTGTTTTAAAGCAAATAAAAATTAAAACATTAATATCACAATTTATGGGAGGTGCTAAGGCAGTGCTTAGAGCAGTACACATCTATATCAGAAAAGATCTCAAATAAATTACCTCGGCCTCAAAAAACAAGTAAAGAAGTCCAATTAAACCTCAGGTAAGTAGTGGAGAAGAAAAAATAAAGATTAGAGCAGAAATCAATGAAATAGAAAACAGAAAAAGTTAATTAAATACAAAGCTTCTAATTCAAGAGAGCTATAAAATTGTTTAAACTCTAGTTAGACTAATAAAGAAAAGAAAGAAATGAAGCAAATTGCCAAAATCAGGAAAGAAGAAACATCACTATATATATACATATATATGTGAATATATTAAGTAAAGGAAAATTCCATAAAACTTTGTGCCAATAATTTCAACAACCTGGGTGAAATGGGAAAATTCCTTGAGAGATTCAACCTCTTAAAGCTCACTCAAAAAGAAACATGTAACATGAAAAGGTCAAAGTCCATGAAAGAAATTGAATTTATAGTTAAAATACCTTCCTACAAAGAGAACTCCAGACCCCGATAGCTTTAGTGGTGAATTCCACTAAAGATTTAAGAAGGAAATTATACCAAGTCTATACAAAATCTTACAGAAAATTGGAAAGGAGTAAAATCTAAAAATATTCTGTGACATGTGCATTACTCTGTTACCAAAACCAGACAAAGACTTTACAAGAAAGGAAAACTTCAGATTCTGAAAAAAATCTTAGCAAATTGATTCTAACAATACAGATTTTCCTCCACTTAACCATGGGGTGACGTCTCAATAAATCCATTGTAAGTTGAAAATATTGTAAGTTGAAAACACATTTAATGCATCTAACCTACCAAACATCACAACTTAGTCTAATCTACCTTAAGCATGCTCAGAACATGTACATCAGCCTACAGTTGGGCAAAATCATCTAACACAAAGCCTATTTTATAATAAAGTATTGAATATCTCATGTAATTTAATGAATACTGAATAGAAAGTGAAGAACAGAATGATTGTATGGATACAGAATGGTTGTAAAGCATCAGTTATTTACCCTCGTGATTGTGTGATTGACTGGGAGCTGTGGCTCGCTGCCACTGCCCAGAATCACAAGACAGTATCTACTGCACATCACTAGCCTGGGAAAAGATCAAAATTCAAAGTACAGTTTCTACTGAATGCATATTTCTTTTGCAACATCGTAAAGTCAAAAAATCATATATTGTAAGTCAGGGACCATCTGTATATGAAAAAGGATGTTACACCATAACACAGTGTTTCTATCCCTGGAATTCAGGGTTTGTTTAACATTTAAAAATCAAATAATATAATTCACCATATCAATAATATACAAAATATTATAAATTCAACACAATAGATGAAGAAAATTTATTTGATAGAATCCAACATCCATTCCTGTTAAAACTCTTACCTAACTAGGAATTGAAGGGCAATACCTCAATCTGATAAAGGTCAACTTCAGAAACCTGTAGCTGACAACATAACTTAATGAAGAAAAACTGAATGCTTTCCCCTAAGATCAGGGACAAGACAAGTTTGTCTGCTCTCACCACTTCTATTCAACATTTTACTGGAAGTTCTAGACATTATAGTAAGGATATTTTAAAAGGCATCTAGAATTGAAAAAGAAGTAAAAACTGTCTTTATTCACGGATAATATGATTGTCTATGTAGAAAATCCAATGTAATCTACAAAAATCTACTAGACCAAAAACGTGAGTTTTGCAAGGTTGCATATGCAAAATCAATATTAAAAACTCAGGAATATTTCCACATAGTAGCAACAAACAGAAACTGAAAAATTTTAAAATACCATTTGCAATAGCATTGAAAATATGAAATGATTTTAAATAAATGTAATGAAAGATACAAAAGACCCATCCATTGAATTCTAAAACTTTGCTAAGAGAAGTTGAATAAGATATACGTTAAAAGAGAGTTATGTTGTTTTCATGGATTTAAAAACTCAGTATTGTCAAGATGTCAATTTCCTCCCAAATTTATCTCAAGATTGTATGCAATCCCAATCAAAATCCTATTGTTTTTAGAAATTTATAAACTAATTCTAAAATTCAGGTGGCGATGCAGAGGACCTACGATACTCAAAACAACTTTCAAAAAGAAGAAATAACACTATCCAATTTCAATACTTATGATAAAGCTACAGTAGTCAAGAGACTGTGGAGGTGTTGTAAAGACAGACATGTAGAACAAGAGTCCAGAAATAGACCTTCGCCTATATTGGTAACTTACCTTCAAAGAAATTTTCGGTGGTGGTAGTAGGTTCATCACATTGATTGTGATGATTTTTTTTGGTGTCAGATTTCTCAAAGGATACACATTAATTATGCATGAATTACTTTATGTCAATTATACGTCAATAAAGCTGTTAAAAGTATATCTCCCTTTGTGCATAAAGGAGCTAACATATATGTTAGTTTCATTTCTGCGCCTTTACCTTTTTCCTCACTTCTGCCTCCGTGCTTTCTTCCCTCCCTTCTTCTCTTCAATCCTTCACCCTCCAGATATTTCTTCCTTTCTCTGTGAAACTTCTTTTCTTAATTTCATAAAATAGTTTCTGAAAAGTTGAGGAAAAGTCAACTTTTGGTTGGTGCCTGTGTGACTGCAGGAAGTCAGCATGGCCAAATGTAATGAGCACAGGCTTTGGGGTTAAATGGCAGTAAGTTCAAGTCCCTGCTTTATCTCTTTCTGCCTATGTGATTTGAAGTAAGCCCCTTCCTCTCTCTTAACCTCAATTTTCTCATCTGCAAAACAAGAATAATTATAGCTATTCTGTAGGGTAATATATGGATTAAATTTAGATTATGTCTTTTGAAGCAAGACTATCTTCTTGAGTCTCAATTTCCTAATCTACAAAAATAAATAGGGAAAATTGTAGCTATTCACTTAAGGATCCTATAGGGATTTAATTTAGATAATGCATGCTAACTTTTCTGGCTCTTACTTCTAAACATGATAATTTCTCTTCCTCTTCTTAAGGAAAAGTCTCCCCATTGCCTACCTCCAAGAAGATAAAGCACTAGTGTTCTCCTTTATGCAAAAGGTAGAATTATACTTCTAATATTGTTAGAGTTGAAAGACACCTTAGAGGTAATTTGGTTTCAAAGCTCTTATTTCCGTGATGGTAGAATGCTGAGGTCCAAAAACTCAAAAAGAAAATTGGATAATTCCAGTCTGCCTACAAGTTTGTGTGCCTTTCAAACCACTCTGTGCCATGACTTATATAAGATTGAGAAGAAACCTCCTTAGGCTCCCAACAGTCCAACTGTCCTATCTGATTCTTCAGGAAAGCTGTTGATCACTAATTCTAGGCTCACTTCATTATTGTTGCTTGCTGTGAGAAGGCAGTTCTCTCTCCCCCGCTGTTCTTTTCCAGTCTGACTATTCAGAGTAATGAGGTCTAACAGGAAGCCCCAAGTTTTTCCTCAGTCATTGTAACTTTTTATTTATACCAATGCCTGAGCTGCCTTCTGTCAATAGAGATCAAGTTGAGAGCCACCGTTTCTAAGCAGCCCAGCCAAGCTCTGGATTTTTAACAACATCATTTCACCAGACATTGAACAGATCTCTGATTGGGCTGAATAAATTGTCAGAATAGAGTTTAAATATGTCACAAGTTGAAAAAACCAGCTGGGGCACTCATAAGGAGAGAACAGTGATTGCTTCCTACAAGGATCCTGGTGGGTCTATAAAAGGGCTGGCACTGGTCCCCCTCCTCCTTCAGGTAGTATCTGCACAATCCACAGGGGCTTCTCACCAATTAGAGTCACCCAGGCATCTGCAGTTCTGCACAGCCCAAAGGAAGCACGTTATCTTCCCCTTAAAACTTGTTCTTCCAGGACATCTCATCACCACTAGCTCAAGTCCTATAAGCAGGGAAAGGAGAGATGTCAAAATCTGACTGGGCGAATGTGAGGGGAAGAAACCATGGAAGGGAAAAGTAAAGCGTTTCTCTGAGTTAAGACTGGCCTAGGGCCTCAACTATTATGATTTCCTTTAACCTTCAAACAGTCCTCTGAGATATCATTATCCCTATTCCACAGATAAAGAAACAGGCTTAGAGAACTGTGGTGGTTTGCTGTTTGGAAACAATTGGAAATAACTGATGAATGACAATATAAATATATATTCATTGCAAAGTATTTATTAATATGTAAATTAGAAAAATTATTAAATACTGTGAGGACAAATATTAGCATAAAGCTATTCTATATTTAAATTATATCTTTCTAGACGTGATCACTGTAATACATTTAACACCTTACCAACTTGACTGATTTTTACCAACTTAACATTCCATCAGTTTAAGGGTTCTCATGTCCCTTCACTCTCCCCAGCTTTAGATTTTTGATTCTTAAAAAGATCAAAACAATATCAAATAATGCAGAGTACAGGGACTAGCAGGGAAGACTACAATGCATGATTCTAAATGAAAATTCTTAACTGAAATAACTAACATTTAAATAGAACTTTACATGTTATCAAGCCTATCCTTCTAGATGACATCATTCATCCTTACAAAAAAATGCTATGAAAGAATATATTTGGTTTTTTTGACAGTTATCTTAGTCACTTAGCCAATAGGTGTTGGGAATGGCACATCTACCTGGCTTTGTCTGTCTCTGTCCATGTTCTTTTTGCTAAAACATTTTGCGTCCCTCAAAGTAATCAGTTGACTCGTTGACCACTATAACTCTCTAAGCTCTCTATGAACTTCACAAAACATGGGCTAAATTCAATTTGGATTCCTTTCATCATGGGAATTGTTCTTCTCTCTTAAATTGAGCTAATATCAGTAGCTGATGCATTTCAATTATAATCAGCATTTGTGATAAGGATGTGATAAGACTGCAAAAATGGCCACAAATTATCCTTCACTCTCCATGACCTTAAAAAGTGCCTTCTCACACTGACGCTAGAGTAGCCCTGTGACCTGCTTTGTCCAGTGGGACATTAGTAAAATGAGCAAATAGAGGTTTAAAAAGCACTTACATGTGAGAACTTGCTGCTGTTGGGACTCCAGTCACTACCACAATGTGAAAAAAATGAGCTAGCCTGGTGAATTCTGAAACACGATGTGTCCCAAAGGCCTCTTCCATCCTGGCTGAGTGTCTGAATGCCAGACTAAAGTTTGGTCATTCTTGATCATCTAGCCACCAGCCAACTGCCTGCTCACTTGAAATAGATGAGCAAGCCCAGAAGAGATCTGCCAAGCCAGACCAGACCAGAACTGCCCGCATGTCCCACAAATCATGACTTGCTTAAACGGGAGTTGTTTTAAGCCACTAAATTTCAGTGTATTTGTTACACATCAAAAGTTAACTAATACAAAGGTCTCTGCTTACATCCCAGCAGATATTTACTCCTAAAGGGCAGCTGCATTTTAAAGCCTTCTCAAGCTCAAAATACAGGGTAAATGGGCTTGCTGGTCTTTGCCCTCCAATAGAATCTTCTTAGAATTCTTCAAATAGAATATAAATCTGCTGATTCCAGCCCTCATCTATCTTCAATGTCACAGCAACCTAAACAACACTGTATTGATTTAAACCTTGCTACAGTGCCCTTAGTTGTTGATTTTGCAGTTGTACGATGTACTTCTTTGTATGTTGCCTTAGAATATTTGACTTGAAATGATATGTATTCATACAGCTTATATGAATATATTGCTCTTTGTTTATGTTTCTTGTGAAAATATATGAACATGTTTTGTGAGGTTTATTTGAGATGCTGTTTCAAAAGTTAGTGTTTTTTTAATTCATTTGCATGGGCACCAAGGGGTACCTCAAACAAACAAGAGGTCATTTCTTAGAAAATTTGCTATTAAGCTACTTCTCACTTAGGCAACTCTATACAGCTTGCTTCAGGAAGAGTTTCAGCAGTTATTCAAGTTTTTCTCAGCCACGTAGGGCAGACTAGAAAATACATTCCACATCTACATTCAACTACAGACTAAGATCTTCATGCTCAAAATTCCAAAAGTTCAACATGAAACATATCGTTGACAGCATAGCACTGTGGTTAAGACTGTGAGGCTTTTAAGTCTGCCTAGGATCAAACTGGCACCACCTCCTACCTGGAGATTTAGTTAGTATCTGTATCTCACAAGGTTGTTGTATTAAATCAGACCATGATTACAAGGTGCATAGTATGCATCCAGTACAGAGTAAATTCTCAGTGATACATTAGTGGATTCATTTATTTATTCTAGTTGAAGACATTGGAAGAAAGTAAATCAGTGGAAATGATCATCTGAAGTACTCTTTCACTGACAATCTCAGTTCCCTTTCATCCCACCTATCAGACAGAACTCCAGTTTGAGCTCATTTTTAGTCTGTAGTTTCTGACCAATATCCAGCCCTTGATGTGGACTGATCAGTATAGTGTAGAGATTAACACCATAGGCTCTGAAGTCAGATCTCTTGGGTTTAAACACTGACTCAAGCACTCATTCATTACTGGCTCTGGGAAAATTAATTAAAATACCTGTGACACATTTATCCATAAAATGGAGGTAATAACAGTATGTTCTTCATGCGATTTTTGTGTGAATTAAATAAAAATATAACTGTTAAGTGCTCAAATCAGTGTTTGGCACACAGTAAGCACTGATAAATTGCTATGAGTAGGATTATACCCAGGTTATTGAGTGTTGCTCATAAAATCAACTAAAATATATATTGAAACTACTGCAAAGCCATGCCTTCCAAATTCAGCTAGATTGCATGATTCTCCCAATTTTACTTAACTCTTTCTCTAATTTTCCAAAGATTAATCCAAAGAGCATCGTGAAAAGATATGGATTTAGTTAGATCTATATGGCTACATCCAAGGAGTCTCATTACTGGATGTGTAAACTTGAACAATGTAAACTCCTTGTGTCTTAGTTTATTCATCTGTAAAACTGAGTAATAAAATATAACTCCTAGGATTGTCATTAAGGATTAAATGAAAAAGCATATATAAAATGTCTGGCACAGATGCTCTCAACAAAGATGATGTGTTCAATTTTAGTTTTATCCTTTTTGTTGCTCAACAATTTTAAAAAATTAAGAAAGTGGTAGAAAACTGATAATGCTTTATATCATAATGAGACTCTCCACAAGTTTGTGAAAAACGGCTTCCTATTAGTGGGAATCAAATTGGTAGTATTAGTGGCTATTGTCATGGTAACCATAACTTAGCAACAAGAAAAAGAGATGAGAATACCTGCTGTGCCATCATTATGCTGCTACATTTACATTTTCACCCAGTAATATTTCAAGATCTCTACTTACTGACTAGATCAGAGGGATGGTTGGAATTAAGACAATGCTGCTAGTTCATTATATCAAATTGTTCTATTGATTATAACCCTCCACTTGCCTTGACTTTATGTTAGTAATAGCTGTGCTATAGTACTTTTATAGTACTAGTGCTCAGCGGCCCCTTTCCAGAAACACCCGAATATTCTATATTATATTAAGAGTGCTGACCTCTGGAGACAAATAGCAAGTTCTTTAAATGTAAATATCAGGGCAATGAGGGCCAAACAAAACTGAAAAATCTACAAGGTCTTTTGATCGGCAAGGAAAGAAGAGGATGTTACTATCTAAAGATTATAAAGGGACATAAAAGATACACTTTTCCCATTTGGAATATATCCATTTTCATCTTTTTCACATGGGCTCCAGTATCACACAAGAATCTTTGATCTTAGTCATTCATTTCTTCATTCTATCCAGAACCTACTGTTATTCAGGCACTTAGCTGGACTTTCGTTAAAGCAGTGATTGACAAAATATTCTAATTTTAATTGTCATCCTCAAAAAATTAAGTAATCAAGAAACTAGTAAAACTATCATTTTTTTCACTGCAAAAAAGAGCTTGTATCACTATGAAGATTCAAATACACACACAAGTATAATAGCTAATATTTATTGAGCATTCACCATATGAAAAGTACTCTTCTAAGCACATTGTGTATTAACTCATTTAATCCTCCTAACAACAAAATGAGATGGGTACTAATTATCCCCCCTTCATAGAATAATAATATTATAACTATCCCCATTTTATCCTCACTATCGGTGAGGAAACCAAAATATGGAGAGATGAGATGACTCGCCTAGAGTCACACATCTAGTACAATAGTGAACATGGAATTGGAGCCTGGGTGATCTGACCACAGGGCTCACATACTTCTTGGTAGTCAATGAAGTATATAATATAGAGCCCAGAACATGAGATATTCAATGGTCAGCCCTCCTCCACTGGTTCAGTGCCCAGTTATCTGTGGTTGATTACCTGTAGTCTTACAGTAGCATTTGATTTTCAAACTGGAAAAAGCCCCAGGACCACCTAGTCCTATATTTTTGTTGTGCCCGATACCTCACTGTTACTCTCAATCACGCAAGTTGATTTCTGATGTAAAATTTAGCCAAAGTCATGAGTCCAGAAGAGAGAATAAAATATCAGCTTTCTTACTTTCAGCATATATTTATCCTCATAAATGCATCAAATAATAAATCTCAACTGCCAAGCACGTTGGTTTTAAGTGGTGCCAATTTCAGTCTGAATCAAATTTTAATGGCGTTATTTTCAATCCAATGAATCATATAGAAGGGAATGACCACTGTCTCCTTAACCACCACACAGCCTCCAAGTACCCCCGTTTGACAAGCCTTCTGAGCACACCCTGAATTTAATTTCTCCATCAGTGGAGAGCCAATTGGTCACCAGTATCACCCTATGGTTCCTTACTATACCACTGTTTTTGGGTTTTGGCTTTGATTTTTCATTGTATTTGACAGGGTGCTTTATTTCTTCTCTCTTTCTGCCTTCACCTTCTGTGCACCCCACTCACAACTGGAAATCCCTATAGTCTTTATCTGCCCTCCCTCCTAGGATACCAATAAAATCTCCATCTGTGTTAAAAAATTAATTCTGGTGTGCAGATTGAGTATAAAAGTGTTCCTAGGCAAGTTTCAAACAAGTCTTGGTGATTCTATTAAATCTTTTTAATAGCCCCTGTCAAGCCAAACCCCATGTTCTCAGAAAATGACTTGCAGTATTTCTTCCAAATAAGTATTTGATTTTTTTTCTGGAAACAGCCTAAAGCTAAAACAGTACACAATTAGTTTGCTTAAGACCAAATTAATTAAAACTCACTGGCTGAATTTCTTTGTTTAGCATTTATCGATGTGAATATTTTAGCACAGAACAAGAAATCTAACTTTGGAGATTTGTTCTGCAAATTATTGGACCACAAGAGAATTCTGTGTTTCCTGGCTCAAGAGGGACTTTAAAGTTGCAAATCTGGAAAGAAGTGACAATCTGGAGTTGGGAACTCTGCTGTCTTCTAACAGAATTGTCGATAATCTATAGATATCTGGATGGCTAGGAATGTTCATGGATTATTCTTGGTTTTCCCATGATGGATGCATCTAATTAATGGATGAATTACTCCTTCCTTACCTCAGTTTTAGTGTGCAAAATATTTTCGATATATGCTTGCAAAAAAATTATCAATAATTCACTCAAATAAGATTAGGTAGTAAGTGCCAAGCTGGCTTTGCCCAGTGGATATTTTAGACTAAAAGAGAAGATATAATCGCTAGAGAAAGATTTAAAATTCACTCTAAGAAATTCTAGCTCTCTTTCTATGAGGAAACAAAAGGTTTTTTTAAAAAATAGAAGCAAAATCATTGAAATATTGCATGTGGAATATGGAGGGAAAAAATGAGAAAATAAACAAAAAAATAGAGGCTACACAGGAGAAGGTTAAATGTAGATCAGTTCAAGAAAAATTTATTTGGTATTTATTTTGCATCAGGCACCATCCTCTGTGCTAGGCATAGAGAGTGTACAGGTGGTGAGGGCAACAGACTTGTGAATAATTAATTACAATTCAGTGTGATAAGTACTACGATAAAAAAGATGTACATAAAGTGCTGAGGGAGCACATAAAGGAACTCACTCTGCCATGAAAGGGCTCATGAGAAGAGGTGATATTTTGGCTCCTCTTTAAAAATATATTTTTACTTTTAGCAAAGTCCCTCATTTACCATCCCTACTTTGAAGTCCTATTTCCTAGGGGCTTTCGAATCTTTTAACTGATTCCTCTGTTACTGACTTCACTATTCTAAATTCTGTTGACCCTGTTTTTTCTGTATTTTTGAACTTTGACATTATCAATTGAAAGCTTCCTGTTGATACCTCTTCCCCTATTTTATTTTTCCCAATATAGTTCAACCATATTTTCATGACTCTGTAAATGTCTGAAAGATACTGATGAACCACACTGGAAATGATTATGTTTCCTTTGTTCCCTTTTTGGTTCATTTTCCATCAACAAATATTATTCTAGATTTTAAATTACTCTTTTCTTTGTTTTGCATTTATCAATTCAGTGTCAAATTCTTTGAAATGTTCCATAAGAACTATAAAACATCTACTAATATTATTTTCTAAATGCTTAAATTCCTCAAGCATGCTATCAATTTGGTTTTTGGTTGTTGTTTTTGTTAGGTTGTGTTTGTCTATTTGTTGCCTAGAGCTAATTCTCCCAGAATTCTCCATCCTCCTGCTTCAGTGTGGACTTCCTGCTCCATAGGATTACCTCACAGCCTTCCTCCCGATTTTCTCTTAGCCTTCATCCTAGGACTCCTCTGCTTTCTGATATCAGTTCCCTTGTGTAGTGGACATTTGTGACTCTGTTTGGTACCCAGTATCTAGACCTTTCCTACATAGGTGAAATCTTATACTTTATGAGCCAGACTCCCATTATAGAAGCTGAAATTGCCAGAGGAAGTATTTCTAGCCTTTCTTGCAACAAAGATATGAATACCTGACCTAATTTCCGTGAATCAGATTCATCTACTCAGGACTTTGAATTAGAAACTGTTGACACAAGTAAACAGGAACCAGGCAGTTCAATCCAGTTGTGGCAGTGGCAGCATTGGCAGGAGCTGCAGCTGTAGCAAACCATGCCTGGCGTTGGCAGTGCAATCTGTAGTGTTGATGCCCAACTAGCAGTTGCATCTGTGTTTGGAAGATTGATGGTAGGTGCTAGTTTTGGCTTCTGCTTATCTTTCTGGAGCTTTTATTAACAGAATTATGGCTCACCTAATTTTCTCCTTCTTTCTTTCTGATTTTTTTATTTCCTTTTTTAATGGGGGGATGGTGTTTCTGCTTTCAGAGAGATCCTTCAACTTCTTCTTCCAACACTTCTATGATTTCTCCTTTAAATTTCACCATTTGTACTTTTATTTTCAAACAATGTTTTCTTGGTCTCCTATTGTTACTTTATTACCTTGAGGTTGGTACCATGGTATTGGTCTATGGATGTGACATCTTTCCTTAACTCTCCTAGCATGTTATTTACAGATTTTTCAGGTCCCCCTATGTTGTGTTTGTTTCCTCTGAGGGCCTAGTTTCTGTGTTTTCTTCTCCTTTCACGAGGGAGACTTTCTTTATATATAGGCTTATTCCTGTATTCTCCTTTGTAATTAAGAGTAAGGTGCTAAAAAGATGACAGATAAAATATGTGTATGCAGGGCTATTGACTGATATGATTGTTTATAAAGTGATTGAGTGATGAACCATATTTGTTTTCCACTGGTTGAACCTACATATTGTATCTGGAGGTCTTTTTAGAGTTCAGTTATTCCAAAAAGAACCTTCCCAATATCCTACCTGGAGGTGTATTCCTGACTGTTGATGTTTCAGGTACAGGAGAGAGATGGTGCTGCAGAACCTGACTTTTATTGTGTGGCCCTCCTCTCATTTTTGATTCCCTGACTCTCCCTGACCTCTGCTGTGCCTTTGCTCCAGGGCGGGAGATCGTATACTTTAATTAACTAGAGAATAAATCTTGTACCTGATTCTGTCAGGCAAGAGAGAGGAGATAGGAAGTAAGGGGGCTGTCAATCTCTTCCTAAGGTTTTTAACGAATCCCCTGTTGTCAGCACAAAACATCTTCCTGCTTTCAATACTATCTAGGCCCTTGGAGTCCCGATTCTCTTGGAGGTTCTGAGCGTGTATTGGTTGCTTCTGGCTCTGCAGGCACTTGAGTTGCAATTCCCCCTGCTTCTCCAGGTAGTGCTTCTCCATACACACTCCATCTTCAAATACGTATTGAAATCTCTCTCACTAGTTTCTCCTCTACCATTCTCTTTATTCTTTGGGCGTATACCTTTTCACCACATTGCTGTTATTTTATGTTGTCTTGGGCATGAGCTCAGATAAATGCTTGTGGATAATCTGCCATATTTAAGGAGAGAGTTTATCTGAGTCTTAAAGGCTGAGTAAGATCTCATTAAGTGGGCAAGAATGAGAAAGTAAGAGAAGAACATTCCACATTGTTAATGGAATAGTCAGTGAGAGTTAGCTTAGTCAGAAAAACACAACTAATTACATGTAGTTGGAATGGAATATATCTAAGTGTAATATTGAAGGAGCTGGGGAAGGTAGGATTATAAATATAGGTAGAGATAAAAATGGAGCCGGAGACTGAAAGATCTTGCTTCTCATTAACTCATTTGAACTTCAGCCTATAGGCAACTGGAAGAGGAATTCATGGTATCTGAATAAAGAGTTTAACCAGGTAATATAGTGTACTGATCAAGAGTTCAGGCTTTGTAACCATATAGGTAAGAATATGAACCTTTCAAACCATCGACATCACTAATTCTCAGGGAAATGCAAATCAAAACCACAATGAGATATCACCTTACCTGTTAGAATGGCTGTCATCAAAAAGACAAGAGATAACTGGTGTTGACAAAAATGTGGAGAAAAGGGAACCCTTGTGCACTGTTGGTGGGAATGTAAATTGCTGCCACTATGGAAAACAGTATGACGGTTCCTCAAAAAATTAAAAATACAACTACCATATGATCCAGCAATTCAACTTCTGGGTATATATCCAAAAGAAACAAAATCACTCTTTTGAAGACATATGTGCACCTCCATGTTTATTGCAGCATTGACAATAGCCAATTTTACAACAGCCAAGACATGGAAACAACACAAGTGTTCGTAAATGGACTAATGGATAAAGAAGATGTGGCGTATATACGTATTCATATATATATATATATATACATATATATATATATATATGAATATTTTTCAGCCATAAAAAAGAAGGAAATCTTGCCATCTACAACTACATGGATGGGCCTTGAGGGCATTATGCTAAGTGAAATAAGTCAGGTAGAGAAAGACAAATACTGTATGATCTCACTTATATGTGGAATCTAAAAAAACAAACACAGAGAACAGTTTAGTGGTTGTGAGAGATGGAGGTTGCGGGTAGGGGAAATGGGTGAAAGTATTCAAAAGGTACAAACTTCCAGTACAAGATAAATAAGTTCTGGGGATGTAGTATACAACACGGTGATTATAGTTAACAATACCGGAATTGTATATTTGAAAGTTGCTAAGAGAGTGGATCTTAAAAGTTCTCAACACGAGAAACTCTGTGAGGTGATGGATGTTAACTAAATTTATTGTGGTAATCATTTCACAATATATACATATCAAATAGTTATGTTGTACATCTTAAATTATACAAAGTTATATGTCAATTCAATCTCAACAAAACTGGAAAAAAGTTGTACATAATTAATGTATACAACTTGATGAGTTTGGAGATAAATATACACCCATGAAACCATCACCACACTCTATGCCATAAATCTATCCATCACTTCCAAAAGTATCCCCCTGCCCTCTTATTTATTACTATTATTATTATTATTTGTGATCAGAACAGTTAATATAAGACATGCTGTTAGCAAATTTTTAAGATACAACCGAGTGTTGTTAATTATAGGTACTATACTTTACACTAGATCTCTGGGATTTATTCATCTTGTATAACTGAAATTCTGTACTCTTTGACTGACAACTACCCATTTCCGCTTGCTCCCAGCCCCTGGCAAGCACCATTTCACTCTCTGAATCTATGAGTTTAACTATTTTAGATTCATCATATAAGTGGTTTCATGTAGTATTTGTCCTTCTGCCTGGCTTATTTCACTTAACATAATGATTTTTGTTCATCCATGTTGTTGCAAATGACAAGATTTCCTTCTTTTCTAAGGCTAAATAATATTCCATCGTATGTATAAATCACATTTTCCCTTAGTCTTTTTCTTCCCTAACATATACTTCCCTGCCCACCTTGTTTTCTGTTCTTCTTTTATTAAGAATTTCTAAGTGAATTTTATGAATGTGGGAGTGGAACGGATGCTAAAAGCTGTCTACGATTTTGTTTTTGTTTTAAATTTTGTGGTTCCCTCCCTTTCCTCCTCCTCCCATGCATAAAATGTTCTATGTAACCTCCACGAAATTTGGTTAAAAACCACTCACCAGAGTTGTGGTGTCACAAAAGTAAAATATATTGTTTCTTACCAAAATCAATAACAACAACAGAGTACAAAGGTTCCTATTTCTCCACATTCTTGGCAACATTTATCATTTTTCTTTTTTTCATAGTACCCATCCTACCGGGAGTGAGGCAATAGCTCATTGTGGTTTTCATCTGCATTTTCCTAGGATTAGTTACATTTATCTGTTGGCTTTGGTCGTGTCTTGCGTCCTTGTTTGTGATCCTTGTAGCCTTGCATTGGTGTTTCTGCATTTGAAGAAGTGGTCACCTCTTCCAGTCTTTACAGACTGGCTTCTTGAGGGAAAGCCCTTCAACAGTCAGCCCATCAAGAGATTTTGGGCAGGCTGGCTGGCGAGGTGCAAGGGCAGCTCTGCTGCGAGGGTCTGCAGGCAGATGGGCCTGGTTTCAGGGTCCACAGGCAGGTTCAGTGCCAGGGTCCACCCGCTAGCAGGCCTGGGGCCTGGGGCCCTGGAGCCTGAGTCTGTGGGGGCAGGCCTGGAATCAGGGTCCACAGTGGTGGGCCAGATTTTGGGGTCTGCAGTGAAGTGGGACAGCCACTTGGCTCTCTTTCCTCCCTGGTCTGAGAGGATCTCTCTCAGTGCTGCACTACACAGGCTTGGAGAAGGGGTGAGGCAGATTAAATGAAACACTCCTTCCTACCCTCTTCAATGCGTCTTTTCTCACGTCTGTGCTCCTCTCGGGTGCTGTAATATCTCACCTGGATCCCGGCACTCTCAGGAAGGTATTTTCGTCTATGGATGGTTGTCAAGTTGGTGATTCTACAGGGAGGTGAGGGCTGGGATGTCCATTCTGCTGTCTTACTGACATTACTGGCTAATACATTTCTATATTGCTATCTTAATTTAAGTAGATATTTCAAACCTTTTCTTCTCTTTAAATTTTTCCACACTTTCCTCATTTTCAGATATCTAATGTCTTTATTTATATAGAAAGAATAGATTAAAAAAATAAATATATGTCTGTATATATATGTTTATTTTTGCCAGGCTTTCTCTACTACAAACCTTCTAAATACTGAATTCCTAAAAGATATTTTTCTCCCTCTTTTCTTTCTTGCACCATCTAGATTTTCTCTGTTCAGTATGGTAGCCATTGGCTACCTGTGGTTATTTAAATTTTAATTAAAGTAAGTTAAAAATTCAGTTCCTCCGTCACATTAGGTATATTTCAAGGGCTCAACAGCCACATGTGGCCAGTGGATGCTATATTAAACAGCACAGACATAGAACAATTTGATCATTGCAGAAAGTTATATTCAAAAGCACTGATCTAGATTAAGTTCCCATAACTTTAAATATCATATGCTGAAGACTCCCAAATCTATTTATTCAGTTATGGCAGATACTATGGTTAGGGTCACTCCGTTCAAAATCCCATTTCCTTTCTGTCTTTCCTATCTCTATTTTAGAGGCTGTAAAAGTAAATATTCACTTCCCAACCTTCCATGTAACTAGAGATATGAGGAAGACTTTGTGTCATGGTCTTGGCCAGTGAGAAAAAAGCTGATGTTTGCTTTCCCCCTTCCCTTTTACTTCCTGCTTTGTCAGTAGGTCATGGCTGGAACTCAGGCCTCCATCTCGTATTCATGAAGGAAGACAAAAAATCACATAGATGCAGACGGTGAATCAATGCCGATAATTACCTACCAGCAAACTTTTGTTATATGAGAAATAAGCCACTAATCAAGCACTGTTTTGTTATTCTGTCCCTTGAAACCAAAGAGCATTTCCAATAAATATTCCAGACAAATCTGCTGTGGAGTAATAGATATTTCCACAAAAATCTGTTCTTCCTCAATCTTACTACCTAAAAACTTTTCCCTACGCCACCACAGTGATTACCAGTCACAGAACCTGCTCATTGTCTCTGTCCGCTCTGGAATGTAGGCTCCATGAGGACACAAACCTGGCCTGTTTTCTCCATCACTATGAATTCATTGTCTAGAATAATGCCCGCCATGGAGTTAGTACTCAATAAACACATTTAATAAAAATGAAATAACATGCATATTCCACTTAGGGGACAGAATGAATACAGATGTGAAGACCCCGAGGAGCACAGACTGATGAGTCAAATGAGTGAAATGAACTGATATGATGAGTCACCCAGCTAACCCCATTTCAAAGAAAACAGGAATGTCCCATCTCCTTGAGACTGAGAGATGAGGATTATGCCTGTGGAGGGAAGTGGTGAGACAGAGACTTCTATGCCTTTGTAAATTACAGAAGATGTGCTTTTTTTAAAATTCATTTTACTTAACCATACAGTGGAAATTATAGAGGCTATTCTGATAATGATAATGTCTAATAGAATCCTTGGAAAATAAGTGCCCCAACTCTACCTGCCATAACATTTTGACTATAATGAAAACATTAATTTTCCTCGTTTCATAAACAAACCGAAGTGTTGGGAATTTGCACTGTTTATGTAATATTCACAGCCCTTTAGAGTCTGTGCCAAACCTGGGACAAATCATTGCCCATAGGATGCAGTTTTATTAGTCTCATGATATCAAAATATGCATTACAAACCATTCTTTATGACCACGGTAAATTCACATCTTCCCTCAGATGCCAGAATTTTTGAAGATCAATGTTAGTGAGATACACAGTTGGAAATGTTTGTCCTGTTGTATTCTGATTTATAGTAAATTATTACAGTTTGCTAGATAGTCATAATTTTGCAATTTGTATGATATAGTGAAATTATTTAGTTCTCTGGGATAGAGAACTGATCTATTGCTAAATGTTAGCTGTCACCCGAGTTCCCCAGTTTATCCATCATTATTAGTCATCCTGTTTGTGTTGGCACATGGCTCAAAATAATCTAGTACAAACAAAAATTTAAAATATTTCTTAGACAGTAATTTTATCATGTATTGCATTTGAATGTATTATGCGTATCTTTTTATCTATCTATCTGTCTATCAAGATAGGAAGAAATATAATTCAACTGAACCACAATTAATTCAGCACTTGCCATGTGCAAAACACTCTAGGAAGTGTTGTAATGGGGAAGAAAGATGAACAAAGTGCTTTCTACCCTCAAAAACCTCTTATTCCAGCAGGAAGAATTAGATATGCACCAACAAATAGAAATATGCTACACTGTAGAATTGCATACCTAACTAAATGCAATCATTTGTTTCTATTGTATTATAGTTATATGTATATATTATATGTTATTATATATAATATTTTACAGTATATATTTCTCATGGAAGAGAAATCATAGAAAGTAGGCATTAAAAGATATGATACATCAAACTGTGACAGGTGAAAATGACAGAGAAGGGTATAGCCCTTGTAGATAAACAACTCTGGATTTAAATACAAGTTCTACCTCTTACTTGTTGGGTGATCTTAAGGACAATACTTGATCCCTGTGATGCTTTGTTTCTTTATTTTGTAAAATGGAAGATAGTACTTATCAACCAGAGTAGTAACTATGTTAACGTGTGAGAAATACATAACACAGCCCATAGTACTTTTTGGTTTTCAATAAATGGTAAAAAGGCTATTTCCAGAGGAAACATAGGGCAGAGATATAGAAGTTAGCAAAACATGGGATATAATTACATTCAAGGTTTTTGGATCTAAAAGTGTGTGTATTAGAAAATTAAGAAAGGTGGACACCAGTTGTTACTGTCCTTGGAAAAGAAGGAACAGGATTTATACATATTTTGGTGAGCAATGGGAGGTCTTTAAAATTTTATAGCAACAGAATTAAGATGGAGGGAGAGTGGTTTTGGACTAGGCACAGAAGGGTGGCAAGGAGAAGATTGTGAAGAGCATTACATGATTTCAGACATAACATAATAAGGGTACATACAATCTAGGTGATGGCAGGTGGACTGGGGAAGAAAGTAGATAGGAAAGGCACAGAAGTGTTCAAAGCCTACGGACTTAGGAAAAGTTGAATGTGGTCTGGGTATGTGGAGAGAGACAGAGATTAGTCAAGGTGAATGGAGTTTTGATGAGCACATCAGTAAAAATAGAAAAAGGCATTGCATTTATAGAAGATGATATATTCAGTTGTTTTATAAATATACACACATTTGACTATTTTATTTACATATAAACCACAAGTGATTATATAAAATAAATATGATTTAATTAAATTTATAATACACACAAATTAATACATAATATATAAAAATAAATGAAAACCAAAATCTGTGTACACATTGCCCACTATAATAACGAGAACATCGCCAGTACCATGGACTTATCACATGTTATATCCTATTGTTCTGGGTGTGTGGGATTCAACCATATAACAGAGCCACGTCTTCATGGAAGTTATAGTCTCGGAATAGAGTAGAAGTACACAAAAATTTTGAACTTTACATAGATGCTGTCTGACTGAGTATGTTCTTCTCTAACTTGTGTGTTTCATTTAGCATTAGTTATTCAAGAATTATCCTTGTTAATGCATTTGGTTGTAGTTCATTTATTTTACTGCTGTATAGTATTTCACTGTATAAGTAAAATTCAAATTATTTATCTATTTCCACTTGGTTTGTTTTCAGTTTTCTGCTATTGGAAACACTGTTGCTCTGAATATCCGTGGACACGACTTCTGGTGCACATATCCCAGTGTTTTGCCAAGAGTGGAATTGCAAAGTTACTGGAAATGCATATCTTCAACTTTACAAGAAAATGCTGAATTGCTTTTCAATGTAGTTTAATGATTTATATTCTGATTGTAAGTATCTAAAGTTTACATTTGTTTCTTAATTTCACAATTATTTCGTTTTTGTCTTGATTTTTAATTTTGGCCCATCAGGTGAGTATAAAGTGCTATCACATTTGGTTTTCATTTTTATTTTCCTGATTACAATTCAGTAAAAATATATTCTTGTATTTATTGGATATTCAGACTTCTGTGGAAAAAAACTGCATGCCTTCTGGCCATTTTTCTATGAGGTTGTTTTGTCTTTTTTAAATTGGCATTTGGAAGATAGATATATATCTAGATACTAATCCTTTGACAGATATGTTTCCATAGACTTAGTGTTTGTGTCCCCCCCCTCCCCGCCCAAATTCGTATGTTGAAACCTAATCCCCAGTGCGATGGTGTTTGGAGGTGGGAAGTAATTACCTCATGAGGGTGGAGCCCTCAAAAATGGGATCAGTGCCCTTATAAAAGAGAACCCCAAAGAGCTACCTCCCCCCTTTTGCCCTGTGAGGATACAGTGAAAAGCCATCTATGAACCTGGAAGTTCACCAGACACTGAATATGCAGGTGCCTTGATCTTGGACTTCCCAGCCTCCAGAACTGAGAAATAAATTTCTGTTTTTTATAGACTACCCAGTCTATGGTATTTTGTTATAGTAGCCCAGACTACATGCATTTGGCATACATCTAACTAGAAAGTAGACTCTGTAAGGGCAAAAATGCTGTTCATTGGTGTTTCCCCAGCCCCTAGAACAATACCTGGCACAGAGAGTGCTCAATGAAAATTTGTTGAATTAATAAACAGAATTTTTATATTTAATGTGTCTCTTTGTGGGCTACACATTGGAAATTTTGTAATGAGAAGTCTTTCATTAGCCTGAGGTCATAAAAATATTTTCCTATATTCTCTTCTAAAATGTTTAGTTCTCCTCTTAACATGTAAGTTTATTTTTTTCTTTAACCCACTTAGAATAGAATCTTGCATATTATGTGAAGTAAGGACCAATTTTCAAAGTTTTTCCAAGTGGATAATTAATTGTCCAAGCATAATTAATTCATAAGTCTATCTTTTCCTAGTGATTGGCAAAACAGACTTTTTTAATATATCAAGCTTCCATATAACAATAAATATATTCCTGTGTTCTCTACTGTTCTGTCTCTTTTCTATTCCCAAACCAATTATTTCTAATTCCTAAATAATGTTTTAGTTACCATAATTTTGGAATAATTATTGGTACCATGTAGTATATATCCTTCCACTCTCTTCTTCATTTCCTTCAGAAGTGGTTTGGTGTTTCTTGTCACATGCTATTATATAATTTTAAAATATGCTTCAAGTTTCTTAAAAAAAGAGAGAGAAAGAAATTATTGGGGTTTTTAATGGGATTTTCTTGACACTAATGATCCTAAAATGTAAAGAAAAATTATATCTAAAATATTGAGACTTTTTTTGGAGGGTGTGAAGAAGACCAGCCCTGAGCTAACATCCGTTGCCAATCCTCCTCTTTTTGCTGAGGAAGACTAGCCCTGGGCTGACATGCGTGCCCATCTTCCTCTACTTTATATGGGATGCCGCCACACCATGGCTTGACAAGCGGTGCGTCTGTCCACACCCAGGATCCGTACCTGAGAACCCTGGGCCGCCGCCAAAGCAGAGTGTGCAAACTTTACCGCTACGCCACTGGGCCAGCCCCTATTGAGACCTTTTACACAAGAGAAAAGTATATTTTCTAACGTATTTTGGTCTTCAAAAATATCCTTCAATATTTGTTTTTCAATTTGCAGTAAGATCTTGTACTTCTGGGTTAGTCATATTGCTATGAATCTTGCATTTTGTTACTATTATGTAAATTGTATCATTTTACAAACTACAATTTGCATTTGTAGCTGCCATGTAAAATTCCCACTGATTTTTATGTATTGGTTATATATCTAGTCACCTTGGTAAATATCCTTCTTCATTATAATAATTTGTAGATTCTTTGGAGTGTTTCTTGTTTTAGAAAATTTTATCTGAAAATATTGGTGGTTTTGTTTTGTGCTTCATTATCTATAAACATTTAGCTAAGTTTTTTTTCCCTGTGTTCACTCCAATGACAAGAATTTCTGGTAAATTGTTAAACAGAAACAGTTCATGAGCATCTTAATCTTCCTTATTTTAGTAATCAACTTTGCTGTTGGTTTTTGGTAGATAACCCCTATAACACTAAGGCAGTCCTTTCTATTTGTTACTAATTAAGACATCTTGAATGGCTATTTACTGTTATCGAATGCTTTTCTCTGCATCTATGGAGATAAACATTTTTTTTCTCTTTTAATCAGTTCATGTGATAAATTTCACCATTAGATTTTGTGATATTAAACCCACTTTGCCTGCCATCGATAAGATCTACTTGTTCATGAATTATGACCTCTTTTATACATTGCTAGATTGAGCCAGAAAGTATTGTGTAAATGTTTACATGTATTTGATGAGAATATATTTTCTCTAATTTTGGTGTGTAGTTTTTATATATTTCCATTAAATCAAGTATGTTAATTGTGTTAAATTTCTTATATCTTCACTAGTATTTTATTTGCTTTATCAATAATTAAGAAAATTATGCTGGTCATGGTTTATATAATTCTCCCTCTACCATATATATATATATGTATATATTACATTATATATGCAGTACATATGTGTGGCATATATATGTAATATATGTATTGCATTATATGTGTATTATATATGTGTATAGTGTATTTATATATATATTATCAGTATTTCTATTATAAATATATAAATGAATTTATTTATATATTTGAGTCTATTTTAGTGGGTTCATAAAAGTTTATACTTAATCTTCCCGGCAATTGAATGTGCTATGAGTTCATATTAAATTTCTTCATCCCTAATGATGTTTCTTTTTTTAATAAGCATCATTTTAGAACAATTTTAGGTGTTCAGAAAAATTGTGACGATGATACAAGAGTTCCCATATCCCATACCCAGTTTCCCCTATTATTAACATCTTACATTAGTATGGTGCAATTTTTACAATTAATGATCCAATACTAATACAGTATTATTACCTGAAGTCCATACTTTATTCAGATTTCCTTAGTGTTGCCTAATGTCTTTTGTTTCTGTTCCAGGATCCCATCCAATATACTACATTACATTTAGATGGCATGTCTCTTTAGGCTACTCAGCTTTGACAGTTTCTCAGATTTTCCTTGTTTGTGATGACTTTGACAGATTTGAGGAATACTGCTCAGAGATTTTGTCTCTATTGGGATTTGCTGATGCTTTTCTCATGATTAGACCGGGCTTATGAGTGTTTGGGAGGAAGACCACAGAGATAAAGTGCCATTCTCATCACATGATATCATGGGTACATACTATCAGCACAACTTACCACTGTTCATGTTAACTTTGATCATCTGGCTGAGGTAGTCTTTGTCAGTTTTCTCCACTCTGCAGGCATTCTTCCATGTCCTTTCCAAGGTGTACTCCAGGAAAGGAAGTCACTTTGTTCAACCCAGAGAGGAGTTACGTTCCACCTCTTTGAGGGCAGATTATCTGCATATATTATTTGGAATTTTTCTGCATGGGAGATTTGTCTCTATTCCCCCACTGATTTATTCAATCATATGTTTATATTAATTAATTTTGTACATTGAGATATAATTCAATACTACTTCATTAAAAATATTTACTCAAGGGGGCCTGCACAGCGGCATAATGGTTTAGTTCACATGCTCCACTTCAGCAGCCCAGGGTTCACGGATTCAGATCCCGGGCACGGACCTACACACTGCTCATCAAGCCATGCTGTGGCAGCATCCCACATACAAAATAGAGGAAGATTGTCACAGATTAGCTCAGGGACAATCTTCCTCAAGCAAAAAGAGGAAGATTGGCAGCAGATGTTAACTCAGGGCAAATCTTCCTCACATGCACAAAAATATATATTTACTCAAACTTTTCCATCTTTGGCCTTTGGGAACTCATTCAGTTATCTTCTGTGTCTTTTGGATGTACCTCCATCATTGTGAATATTTTTGTTAGATTGATTGATTGATTTTATTTTTGAACACTTCCCTACTTTATTACATTATAAGATGTCCCAAGCTCATATTGTATATTTCTGGCCTCAGACCTAGATTGAGCCATTTCTTCAAGCAGCCCTGTTTCCTTTTATTATAGAATATTAGATGCCATGTTCTAAGTGTGTTCATTTCTCCTTAGTGTCACTGCTTCTAGACCATCTGAACTGACAGAGCAAGGGAATCTGTTTGTACTAACCAATGAATATACACATACCTGTACATATTTCTATATATAACCATTAAGCTAAAGATGAATTTATACTGACGTCTCTTAACTCTAATCCACTATTAAATAGATCTTTGTAGCCTCTTCCTTTGCTTATTTGTAACCTCCTATTCCAACAATAATAATCCTGGTTTACACCATTAGTTATCCATTTATTTCATTGTTTAATCTTAGTATACGTGGGTAGTGGTATTAATTTTGTTAATCTATTCCCCCACAGGAGAGACTTTGTCAACTAGAGTACAGTGCTATAGACAGTTTCTTTCACCTTTACTTTTACAGCCTACATTCACTGCCCAATTTACTTAGTTCGGTATTTGTTTCCCAGCCCCTTCTGTGAGATTCTAAAAATATTTGTGTTATAGTTAGATTCTTTTGTCACAGTCTGCATTCCATGCTGGTATCTACTGAACTCTTAAGTAATATTTATAAAATTGCATAACTAATGTTCACACTTTTACCTAGACAGTTCTATGGATTTTGGCAAATATATAGTATCATATATCCACCATTTAGAATAGCACACATAATGCTACTCTCTTCACTGCCCTAAAACAATCCCCTGTGCATCACCTATTCAACTCTCCCCTCAAAGAGAGGGAATATGTGCAAGTAAGTGATTACAATGTTTACAAATGGAATTCAAGTCTGTTTCTAGCTTCTCACTCATATTTTAAATTTTAGTTATCTATTTTTACTTTCCTTTTTTTACATTTTAAGCATGGTTATTTTATATTCTGTGTTTGGCAATTTTAATACCTGTAGTCCTTGGTAATCCCAAACTGTTATTTGTTGTTTCTGCTTACTCCCACGCACAATAGCTTATGTCCTCATGAATATAGTAATCATGATTATTTTGAATTGTTAGTATTTTGTATTGCTATAATTGGTTGAAATCTATCTATGGGGTCCTGGGAGGCCTGAGTTGCAGATACTTTCCTCTTGAAAAGATCTGCATCTATTTGCTTTGGTTGCCAGCCAGATGCTACGTGCCTGGGACCATTTTAATGTAATGTATTTGCTGAGGATTTTCCTAACCGCATGGGCAATGAATGCTTAAATTCCATGCCCATTTTGGATCAGGTCATGATTGCAATTCTCAAGAAGACATAATTATTATTACACCATGTACTAGTCACTACTCTCATTCCATTAAGGTTCTTTTGGAGGGAACACTTGGGGTTTTTCTTACTTTCTTGATTATAGAGAAATGATTTTAGGGTTATGCTTTTCTTGTCATTTACCTATAATCTAATTATACTCAATTAGGAGATATCTTTAGAATATTTAGTATGCTATATTTCCAGAAGATATCCCATTAGTTCAGTTTTAATTATGTGGCTGGTAAAGACTTCACGGAACATCTAAGCAGTCATATCTAGCAAGCATGGAGAAATAGGAATCAGCCTCAAGCTCAAGTTTTGAAAGTCATCAGCACACAGATGAGAGTTAGAGCTATAGAGTTAAAAATGATCATTCCAAGGACATTCATACTATAGAACTGTGCAGAGACTATTACAATTCAGTGGCAGACATACTATGATAAATATATGCAGTAAATAAGATGGGCACATAAAGAAAGTTTGTTTGATCATTTTTGCCAGGGAAAGGAAAGTTTTTTTGAGGATGACAACAGAGCTGTAGTCAGTCAGTCAACGTATATGTCAGTTAGCAATGCTTGTTTTCAAGAGGGCAGTTGGTGTTAATAGTCCTTAAATTGGCATAAAGCTGTGTGCATCTTTATCAAGTTTTGCATGACTTTTAATGTTACTTCTAAGGAAATATTAATTTTAATGTTAAAAAGGATCCACATTATCTTCCATATCAAGATCTTTATTATTTGTCCCCTCTTTATGGTTCCAGCCTTATTTTTTTACAAGATTTCCCTTCACTAGAATGCTCCATGCACTCATGTGTTCCTGGACATTTGGGAGTGCTCTTCTTATATGTTCATCTGGGTATCCCAATTCATCTTCCTGAAATAAAAGCTTCAACATCCTCTCAGATAACGAGGTGCCACATTTTCTTTGCCTACTTCTGTTGTATTCCTCATGAATATATTTGATTTCTATTCTATTTGTGCATTTTCTAGTCCTTGAACTTATTCTCCAGGCTAAGACAGTACAAAAACAATATTAGGCAATAAATACTTGTAGATTTGCATGGATGTATGAATGAATGTGTATATAATCAAACTTTGACCAAATCACTCACCTGTAGTCCTGAAGTAGCTAAGGATAGAGACAAAGGAGTTAATGTTGGATTGAATTATACAAATTCTGAGTGACATCAAGTACTTGGTGTCCAGATAGTGTCAGGAGCCAAAGACCAAATGTTTCAGTGACAATAGGGAATAACTTATATTCAGGAGGTCTAAACCAAAGTCTCAAAAGAACTAGCATCAGAAGAGTGGAAAGAAGCTAATGTCCTAGAACTAGGAAACTAGATTATGCAATAACATTTAGAGCCATATGTAGCACATGTTTGTTGATTACGCAATTTAGGTGGACACAATTTATCTAACTAAGAGGTACTTTTTAAGGGCTGTGCTCTTTTACCAGTTTGAGTTGCATTTTATCTTAAAGGTTCCACATAGTGTCCAACATACCCTTAGTGGCAAAGTTTCTCCTGTGGTAAAACAAACAGTTAACTTCTCCCAAAGGAGAAAGAACTTAATTAATATTCAGTTTGTGCTTTACAAATGTTGAGTTATATTAAACACTTTTTGAGAAGCCAGCCTTAATGGATGAATCCAGATTATAAGAGCATTCTGAAAAGGAAAAAAACTTCCTTTACTTATTGCTTGTATGAGTCACTACAATGCTCACACCAGTATAACAGGTATTTGAATAAAAGTAAAGCATGGTTTTTAATTCATTAACTTAAGACAGGTTGAGAAATGCTGTTATCCTGCACAATTGTGTCCTGGGAAACATATCTAATGTGCATTTAATTTTCAACACACCACTGCAAGATAGTTATTATTACCTTTTCTCCCCTAGAAAATAAGTCTCAGACAGTATAGGTAACAGTTTAGGATACACAGCTTGCAAGTACCTTAAATAAGAATCAATTCTAGGACTTCTTTCCAAAACCCATGATCATATCTGCAGATGCTGTCAGAGCCAGTTGCTGCTGAGAAAGTTGAGAACTAAAAGAAGATCAATGCATTCAGTGATCAGAAGTCCTCAAGTCACCTTTGAGAGCCTGGTTACACTAGGGAAGAAAGGCTAGTAAAACATATTTCAAAAGATTATAGACTCTTTTGCAGAAATAAATTGTTCCTGGCCCAAATATACATTAATGATGAGTCAATTCTTCCAGTATTTGAATTCTTCATTTTTTTGAGAAAACATTTCATTGTTTTTGGAACCACTGAAGCACTACCCTGAGACCAAGTATTCCTTTTACACTCTTAGACATAAGCAGAAGCATGGAGATATAAAAAGTGTCCAGTAAGCGGCTCCTGCCCAAAAAACCTGCCTTAGGTCTAAGGTTCAAACTTGAAAGGTATTAAGCATGAAACAAATGAGCCTGATGAATGGTAAGATAGGTTATGTGGCTTATGAGAACAGCACAGATCTTGAAAGGCTTGTAGATACAAGAGTAGATGAAGGAGTCAAAGGATATTGTCTACAGAGGAGCAAGCCATGAAATTAGAAAAATCATACACCAGTGCATTAAAGATCGTAGCCCTGGAGACCACATGGGAAAGGACTCAGGCATCATCCCTGCATAATCAGATGGAGTTTTGATAAGTGGAAGATAGTAGATGTCTTAAACTTTTATTCATCCATAGATATCTGAGTTCCGATTGCATCTTCTAAGCCAGAGCTGTAGCCTGCTCCCTAGATATCTCATGCAGAATTAAAAGACAAATTTAGCTGCTCAGATTACAGATGGCAGCTATCCTTTCAGCATGTTTTATGAATCTTATTTCTGCCATAGCTGGCCAGGATCACTGGAATCTAAAGTACTATTGTTAGGCTCTGCAAGCTGTGTGACCTATGGCAAGTTCCTTAACTTCCCCTTATGGCATTTACCAAACGGGGATCACGACAAATTCCATGCCCAACATGTAACAAATGCTTAATATTTTTTAATGGATAATTTCACAAATGATTTGATGAGACTCTATGTAAAGTGAATAACACAATGTCTTGTGCCTATTAAGTGCTCAAAAATGACAACCATTAGTTTTAATATTTTTTTAAATATCATAATGCATTAAGAGAAATGGCATTTATTATAACAGTTAGAAAAGTGATCATGTCTCATTCAGCAGTTTTCAAAATTATAAAACAATGAAGAATATTCATGTCTACTTATGAAAGTAGAAAGGAAGGAGTTATATCAAGATCTGAATTTTGCATCTAAAATATCCCCTTTCCCCTTCTGTAATTTATATAGATCTGACTGTAGATGCATGCTCTTCTGTGACTCTCTCAAGGATAAGGGGAACTTATAGCTCAAAGGAAACTAGGGGATGGATAATCGGGTATAATCCTTTGTATTACCCAAGAAAAAAAAGGAGCCCCAAAGATACTGAACAACTTTCCTCATTTTATATAGCCAGTTAGAGTTTTCTTCTAAATAAGTCCAATGCAGTTTACAGCTCCTCCCTAGGCTTGCACAGTTGATAACATCTTTCAGCTTTCAAATATCCCAATCCAATGAAACTGCCATAAATTCAGTGGTTTTAAAATCAACTGAAAACATCTCTGGCCTATGCTTTGATGAATACAGCGTACAGCATTTTCAAAGTGATTCTTCTCCTTGATTATGTTCTTGGACATTATTTTGGATATATAAATCCATTCTCTCAAAGAGAGGGAAATCATATGTCCATTTGGCTGACAAGAAATTATTCTAAATTGTTTCATAACAAGCAATTTAAAAGGAGCATTTCGAATCCAAAGGCTTTTCAGTAAAGGTTCAGTGATATGTGAATGAAAAGAGAAGCTGTGAATAGATTACATATAGGACAAAGAGAAATCAAGTAAGAAAAATATACCTGAGGTTCTTGAAAGAATAATCTTGTTTAAAAATACTCACTATTTTGCTGATATTTTTAATATGAAAATCACTCAAATATCTGTTATTTCAGTGTCTATATTAACAACTCTAAGGAGCAGGCACTTTGCTAATATTTTTACTCTCATCTCTCCCACCAACCCCAACACCAAATTTGTAATACGCGTTTTCCCTAGATTTCTTAACGAAATGCAATATAGTTCAATGACCGGAGTCTTATATGTAATAAATAGAAGAAAACCATGGATTATGAATTGAGATTATCCGAGTTTGTGCCTAGCATCACCATTTACTGTGTAATTTTGAGCAGGTTGACCAAGTACCATGAGGCTCAGTTTCTTTATTTTTGAAAATTGAAACAATAAAGTCTGTTTTCCAGCCTTACTACAAGAGTTAGTGAAAATATTTGTAAAAATATCAGTATAATTTTTGATATGTAATTGATTTATAAGTTGACAGGAATAATAGCTAAAAGTACTATCATCTATGACTGTTAGCCCTTATGAAGATAAACATCCTCTTCCTCAATTGGACTGCCCATTTTAGCCTCCCACCCTTTACTGATCTTGCCAAGAGAGACAAAACAGAGGAGATGTTTCAATCAAAGTAATATTTGTATTTGAAAGCTGAGTATACCTTCTGCCCTGAATCCCTCTTTCATTCCTGCTTGATAAGCAGCATCAAGAGAAAAATACCTTTTGTTTTGTAAAACTCATACACTAGGGATACTATTTCTGGGGGTATTATTTCATTATGTGAATATTTACTGTGGACTTAGTTTGCATTGAATACAGGCTGAGAGCTGGATATGCATTGATAAAAGACAGGATTCTTGCCTCAAGGATCTTATTGTTCCTGTGAAATTCAGATATGTAAAGCAGGTGTTGTTGGTAGTAGCTGTTTGGACAAAGTCAATAGGAATTCAGATGCAGGAGTACTCAAATATGTCCAGGACATCAGGAAGTGTTTATAAAAGACATGGAACTGAAAGTTATGTCAGAGTTTAAAGACAAAAATGGGAGAATGTTCTAGGTAAAGATAATGATATGGACAAAACCATGTATCTGAGATATTGTATAATTTGCGTAGGAAATTACAATAAATAGATAGGTATGCTTAGATTATAAAGTATGAATGGGAAAGTGTTAGAAGTTTAATTCAGACTGGCAGGCTAGCATCAGATTACGCAAATCCATGCTAAACATTTGTGGTTTCAGCTTGTAGGTAGAGGAGAACCACTGAAGATTATTGAATAGAGGAATCACAGAACCATATTATCATGTTCTATGTCACCTATCAAGCCTTGTATAAGAACTAGAGCAGAAGGACACTGTTGAAATTGTGACCAGAGAAGAGGTCTTGCAATTGTCTAGACAAAGTTGATGTAGGCTTGGATTGAAGTAGTAATGGGAGAGGCTGCTTCAAGATGCATTGATGGAGTAGCATTGCTTGGATTTAGTTAACTTTCAGAAAAGTGGAAAGAAAGGGAAGAATCTAATGACAAGTAAACTTTTTAGGTTAGGAAATTAAGTGGTTAGAATTGCTATTAACTAAAGTCATAAAGTGAAAAATAAAGCAGAAATGGGGAAAAACGAATTAATGTGGAAGCATTTTGTATTTGAAGAGCTTTAGGACATGCAGGGTGACATATAAAATGGAAAATTTTAAATTATGAGTTAAGCATAAATTTGTGAGCACTGAAATCACTGAATAAAGAGAATCCATAGTGAGATTTTGCATTTTAATTCCTGTGTTCTTGGGAGAGACTAAACTGGCAGCAGAATGAAGGAGGCAAAGAGATGGTTGAAGTCATCCAGGTGACTGATGCAAATAACTTCAGTGTGGTAGTGTCACCAACTAATTGTCCCGAGGAACTCAAGGGGGATTTTGGAAGCATTAACTGTTCCTCCAAACTGGTTTTGCTTGTTATTTGTTATGTTAAGAGATGCAATCACCAACCACTCTGAACCAGTCCAAACTCCACTGCAAAAGCAGCGCCTGTGCAGATGGGCTGAAAAGTGCCCAAGAGATGACTTTTGTTTAGTTTTAATGTTAAGATCTCCACCCCAGAAAGAGCTTAGGCCTTATTACCATTACATGTGATGTATGTGGAAGCATGTTTTCCAGTTGATTCTACACAAGAGAATGCCTACCTCTCAGTTTTGAACATTTATTCCCCATCCAAAATAAGAGGCCCCTTCTTTCCCATGCTCAGAGAGCCACAGTTTGGGGAAATAATTCCCCATAGGCTCTTTATTTGCAGCAAATAAACTTTACTTTGTGTGACTGTTACTGTACCAGGTCTGTTTTTGACCACTGCTCAGAGAGCCAAACACCAAGATGACAAGATTGCAGCAGAGAGAGAGTTTAATCACAAGGCAGCCAAGTGAGGAAATGGGAGAGAATGAATCTCAAATCTGCTTCCCCGAAAATAGGGACTTAGGGATATTTATGGGGTAGGGGAAAGGTGGTCTGAAATGATTGGATGTGAGGAGAGATGAGGTCATTGATGATCTACACAAACAAAGTCAGGCTTCATGCCTCTTTGTAGGACACATATTCACAGAATGGCAGCATTAGCATGCCCTGAGAGTGAAGTTTTAACCTCTTGACATCAAAAGGTTGCTTATCGGACGTATGTCTGTGTGGGCCCAGTTGATAGGTTGGTGGTCTCAACTGGCCTGAAGTGGGCAAGGGGTTCCAACTCCTGAAAAAAAAAATAGCTCAAACACCCGTTACCATGGTGACCCAGGCTCCAGGGAGAGGTTGTCTAGAGGAACCTAGTGGGAGTCAGATAGCATATTATCTGAACAGCACAATTAACAATGGGTAAGTTTATTATGAAGATTTAAGTCCTCACCTTCTGTTCTGACAAGTTTCTAGGTTAGGCCATCTCCCCCTTCTTCCTGGTACAGGGAAGAAGGTACATTTACAAATGGAGATTTCCTTTACAAACTTAAATGTCTCTTACAAAGGTAACCAGAACTAAGAATGGGCTTAGCAAGGACCCTCCCCTATACCCAGAGATGTCTATGGTGATGGCCTGTTCTGGGGGCAAGCCTCCCATCCCAAACTCTTTTGGTCAGTTAGTGGGGGTTGGGGCTCAAAGTGTCCTTCAGTCAGAGACACACTTTGAGGTGGCCAATTTCGATCTCCCCTAGTTACTAGCTGCTTAATCATCAATGGCTAACTGTTTGCCTGTTTCATGACAACCACTTCTGGTGAAGGCTTTGATTTCAACTCACCAAGAAGTGGACCTACTTTTATTCAGTAACAGTAGTGTCAGTGGAGCTTGAGAAAAGCATGAAGAATTGAGAGTTATTAAGATGTCAAGAGTAGTTTACAGTAACTATTTCACTTACAAAGGTGAAGGAAAGGGAGCTTAATGTCTCCCTCCAAATTGTTACTTTAGAAGGCTGGGCAGAGGTGGTACCATAGAAGACAATATAGGAGAGGAAGAATCAATTAGTCAGAATACATATTTGCACATGACAGAAATCTCCCTTCAAATTAACTTCACAAATAAATAAACAAACAAGATAAGACATTGGATATGTACTGAAGTCTTCCACAAACCAAAGGAAAAGCTATGAGAAGCATGGGAGCTTGAGATACTTCAGAGATTAGAACTGGGGATTCAGACCTTGTCAACTCATCTTGAGACCTGCTTTATTCACTCCCACTGAATATGGTTTTAAAAATATGGTTAGAAACATGACTCCTAGGACCTCAGGTTCAAATATATCTACTTCCATGATTCAAGAAGCAAGGCATTTCCCTCTCTCAGCTTCTGATTGAACCAGCCTTGGTCACATGGTTTATTCCTTGAACACATTGCTGGGACCAAAGACCAATTTTGAATAGGCCTGAATGGGTTGAACGGCCATACCTTTAACAGGAGTGAAGGGTATGTGGTACAGAGGGAGTGAGTGTTGAGCAGACAAATCAAAAAATGTCAACTACAAGAAGATTCCTGGAATAGAGGTCATGAGTTCTGATTGGGAAATACTGAGGCTGAAGTACCGGTGAGATAGTTGAGTAGAATTATCTAATGATGAGTTGAATCATCAGGAAGTAAATTTTGGACTTGTGTTGGGAAAAGAAATTGGCTTAAGATGCAGTACCCTGAATGAACAAATGAGATCCTTGATGGTTTCTGTGTAGTGAACAACCTGACAGAACCCTGCATGTAGAATGTGGATCTCTCAGTCGGGTGTTAGAAGTATTATATAAGGTAGTGAATGGAAGCAATTAAGGTAGAATTCGGAGGTTGTCCATGGTGCTTTTTGGCAGGCAGCATGCTGATCTTGCAAATGCATATCTTCAAAGCATATCACCAAGAATCCTTTCCCCAAATGAGAAGGCACATGCAGACCGCTTCTGAAATCTGCTTGCAAGAAACCTCTATTGTCTCCACATCACATGAAACCAGAACAGTAGACATGTGCTTTGTGAGGATGTTCTAAAGGAGTGCATAGAGTGCCAAATTTTGCTTGAATTTTGACTTTTTCACTTTGATTTTCAAGACCCTTAATTCATGGTTTTTAACAGATTTTTTTTGTTTTTTATTTTATCACCCAAATTTTTAAAAATAAAGCTCTAGCCTGGGGTTACAAATTCATTGTCTGTTTCACACTTTGCTCGGAATGTTGTATTTCTACAACCGTTTCTCTTTCAATACTGTCTTTTTCAAAGCATCATTTAAGCATGTGTTGTGAGACAGTGGAGTTTCTGGCTCCATCCCTGATCTCTTTCATAAGAACATGTTCTCTGTTCAAAACAAAGCGATCTGAAAGTATGACATGGACTGGAGGACTTTTCAACTAACTTTTCCTATACAGTGTGAATAAAGGTGTCTATTTTTCTTCCAAATGTGTCTTACAAATATGTAAGAAAATTAATGACTTGTCCTACATGAAAATCTTCCTAATACTATTTTAGCCTGCCAACAAAATTCTAGCCAGCTTCCCCTCACAGAAAGTCTCTTGGTATCCAATAGACAAGGAAAGAGTACCATAATAATGTTTTCCTGCAATTCTGGATATTCTTTATATCAGTTTGACTGAAGACTCTGGAGGCCAGCATATACTAGCTTATCTTGAAAATGCAGTGTATAGTTTGAAATTTGAAGAAAAACTCTTGCATCAAAATAACTGAAGAAAAGAATGTAGGAAGGAGAAAGAGTCAGAGCCAAAGAATTACTCAGACCTAAAGAAAGAAGTAAAGAATGAAACCCAAACTTTAAAAGAGATATGGAAATTTAGAGTAAGCCTAAAATTTTTAAAACTTTTTACAAAACTGTAGATTCAGAATATAGAAAACCAAAATCACAATATGTTCCATATCGCATCTATATAATTCTAAAACTGAAATTTGTATGATGTAAATTGAATGGCACTATTTAGATTTCCTATACAACTGCCTGTCCAAAACAAATGCTTTTTAGCCAATGTTCATGGACTTATTTATAGGTTTCATGTGATGAGAAGCAAAATCTCATGAGATGTGATGGTCAAAAGAAACATATTCTAAAGCAAAGAAAGGAGATGGTGATGGTTTCTAAAGGGTCCTCTTTGGAAAACAACTGATTTCTTTCTAGGCATGCAAACAAACGGAAAACCCAAGAGTAATTTTCCAAATGCTGATCGCAATCTAAAAACTAAAAAAGTTATTTTACTTAACTGATACATATTCTTGTTTCTTTGCAGACCTAAATAATCAAATTAATGGTTAATACCATATTTACAATTATCCTGAAAGTAATAAAAAATGTATACGTATATGAAGGAGATACCATTTTATGACAGAAGAGTTAACTTAGAGCCTCCAGATCCTATATGACTGTACTTAATCCCAATAAAAAATAAAATAAATCATGCTGCCATTCCCAATCATATTAATTATATGATGTTACAGAAAGTCTTTTTTAAATTTAAAATGAGAAAATTAATGGTTTTCCTTACATCTTTATTCATATTGTGTTAAATTTTATTCTTGACTGAGTTTTGGGTTGAAAGCATATTCATTTATTTAAATTGAAGACAACTTTTTCACCTTATATTTTTTACCCAAAGGGAAAAGATTTAAAGAGGTTAGAACAGGATACTGCCATGTCAAAATCATCTTAGATTTTAAAAGCTCAGGCATTTATAAAAAATCATAATAAAACTTTAGATATTTGAACATTAATGTTTCAAGATAAATTTATCTTAAAATGTGCAGAATTTTTTTAACTGTAAGAAATTATGAATATCACATTAAATTTGTAAAAAGTTTTAGACTTTTCAAAGGACTGAGGAATATTTTTCACAGGATTCTAGAATGTTAATTATTTAGAAATGTTCTTAGGTCCTGCAAGTGTTGATATTTTTCAGACGACAAAATAGCTCATATTTGTTAGATGACAATCAAAGATGCTGACTAGTTCTGCAACTCTGAATTAGCATTTCCTTCTACTATATGTTACATTTCTGATATGCCATATAGCTCTTGATATTTTTTAAAGTTTTACCCAAATTATATTCCTACTAAAGATACAATGAACTCTTTGTTATGCCTGAATACTCTCATATTTACAAGATTGCAAAATATTATCTGTCTCAAAAACATGGTCATTTCATCCATTGTCTTCCACCAAAATCTCTGCATTACTCTTGTGGCCACTATCAAACTGGACAACAATAAAAACTTAGTATTATAATACATATATAATATTTTGAGTACTTAGCGTGTCAAAATATACACAAAAGGATTATGCAAAATATCTCAGTTTATCCTCTCAAAAAAAATATGGATGATAGATCAACATGAGACTCTAAAAAATGTTTAAGTAATCCGTAAGAAGACAAGACAAGAGAAACAGAGGAATGAGAAACAGAGGAAACAAACAAAAAACAAATAATGAAATGGCAGATTTGTAATAGCCCAAAACTGGAATTAGCTCAGATGTCCTTCAACAAGTGAATGGTTAAATAAACTATAGTACATCCATACCAAGGAACACTACTTGGCAATAAAAAGGAATGAGCTAGTGATACCCATAACCACCTGAATGACTCATGGAAATTATGCTGAGTGAAAAAATCCAAACCCAAAGGTCACATTCTGTTTCATTTTCCTTATATAAGACTATTGAAATCACAAAATTAGAAAGCTGGAGAATAGATTAGTGGTTGTCAGGGCATAGGGAGGAGGGGGTGGAAGGTATGATTATACAAGGGCAACACAAGAAATCCTTTTGGTGATGGGACAGCCTTCTGTCTTGATTGTGGTGGTGAATATACCCCTACACATGTGATAAAATTGCATGGAATGAAATACGTACACAGAAGTGAGTATAAGTAAAGCTGGAGAGATGTGAATAAGACCAGTGGATTGCATCAATGTCAATATCCTGGGTGTGACAAGGAAGCTTTTAGAGGTGTGGATATGTTTATTACCTTGATTGTGGTGATGATATCACGGGTGTATGCATATGTGCAAACTCATCAAAATGTATACATTAAATATGTGCAATTTTTATATATCAATTACAGCTCAATAAAGCTGTAAAAATAAAAAAGCAATATGACAGTTACTATAATTATTTCCAATTTAAAAAGAGTGAGAATCTTTGTTCTTCATTTCAGTAATATCTGAAGTAGCTTGGATAGGCTAACTCTCCTGCATATAACAATATGTAGTCAAACAACAATATATAGTTACGGGAACGTGACCAAAATCAGGCAGAAAATGTGAGAGAGTGTGCTTGAAAGACAAAGTGAACCCTGGGTGATTTTTGATTTTGCAGCCTATTGACTATGAGCAATTTATATTCCTCAAAATATGGATGGCAGAAAGCCACAATTTTCCTGGCTTAAGATGTCAGATAGAGTTTGGAGGTGAAAGAATATCATATAATTAATGATGTGAGGGGACATGTGCTCCTGGAAAGAGATTAAGAACCAACATTTGTGTATAAAATTCACCCAAATATTTGGCTGGTCACTATGTCACCCATATTCAAACCTGATTTCAGATGTCCCAGTGGAAGCTGAGAGAAATAGATGTGTCAGGTGCCGCCTTCTACAAGGAAGACAAAGTTCAGAGTTTGACTGTAGCCAAGTGAACTGATCATTTAAATAGAAAATTCTTTTCAGAAACCGTGAGAGAATCCAGATCCTTTGCAACCTGTCACTCACAGTGTTACTGGCACCGGTTGGATGGGTGTGGTGAGGTCTAGGTTCTTGGTCCACAGACGCAAAAGAATTTGAGAGCAGACACACAGTGGACGTTTTAACAGAGGAGGATTTATTAGTAAAGGGAGAGTACACCCCCAAGGGGAGGGGTGGGCAAGGTCGAGGTGAGCATATGCACCGAAGCTGTGGCAGTTGGTGTCTTTGAAGATTGGATCCCAGGGTGGGTGTGGCTCTTGGAACATGGACCAATGGGGGCATTGTCTCCACTCCCATGTCGGGAGAGGGAGATTTTTTCCTTACATAGGTATCCCTGGAACTGTCATGGCAGTGATCCCCCACAACGGGGGGGTCAAAACTACAATGCAAATGAGGGTATAATGAGGCTAGGGGTTACTCTCGGTCAGCGTCAGGGGGAGTGTTGCACGTCAGAAGAGCCACTGCCTGGTAATGAGGAGGCTGCACCTGGTGGAGTGGCCTTGCTCCCAGCTCATATGTAGCTTCCTGCCTATCTCAGTAGCATCCATTTTCCCATCAAAATCACTGGATACGTGAAGAATAGGAAAATGTGATGTATACTCAAGGAAAAAAAAACAGCCAATAGTAATCAAACCCCAGACGACCAGATATTACAATAATAGATGGGGATTTAAAAGTAAGTATTGTGAATATGTTAATAAACTTAAAGAAAAAATAAGCATAATCAGTGAACTGATAGAGAACCTCAGCATAGAAACAGAAACTATAAAGAGGACAACTGGAAAACCTGGAACTAGAAGGGAAAACAACAGAAAAAATAAATCACTGGGTAGGGATTAATAAAAGACAGAAGACAGAAGACAGTCAGTATCCTTAAAGATAGACCCATAAAATTAATAAATCTGAGGGACACAAGGAGAAAAACTAAAGACACACTGAACAGAGTCTCAGAAAACTAGGGCATGATATCAAGTAAATTAACATAAACATAATTAGAGTCCCAGGAGGAGAAGAGAAGAAGAATAAAGAAGAAAACAAATAGAAAAAATAAAGGTCCTAAATTTCATGAAAGGCATCAACTTCCAGATGGAAAAAGCTTGATGCAACCCAAGCAGGAGAAATAGAGAAACAAAGGAAAAACATGCTCAGGCACATCATATTCAAAGGGTGGTTTAGATGGTCTATTATAATCTGACATGTGGGTGAAGTCATTAGACAACTTTAAGACAAGAGAATGATGCTTAAAAATCTGTTATTGGCGCCACATAATGCCAACATAAGTTCAGTGGTAGAATTTGGAAATAAATATATCAAAAAGAGAGACAATATATCAGAAATCACTATTTTAAGAAGAAAGGAATGCAACATAGGAATTAGGCCCTTAAAAATCACTCAAAGTTTCAAGGAGCAGACACAAGGAAAACCCAGTGGATGTTGCAAAGCATCAAAAGAGTCAACCTCCAGGGGAAATAGTCTTCTCCTGAGCTCAGCTCTGAAGAGGACCCGGGTTATACGTTAAGTATGCCTAATAAAGGACAGTCAAATATTCCCTATGTTAGAAAGCTAATTCACTTTTAAAACAGATTATCTGACATTCTCATTTCTGTGATAGAGAAATACATTCAACTTCATTAACCAGTATGTTAATTGCTACCTGTAATACAAACATGCTGATTTTGGAGGCAATAAAATGTTTCATTAAAGTACAATTTTTGGTTATAGTTGTAGATTTAAAAACCTCAGCAACATCACTTTAAGCCCAGTGATGTATACAACAAAAACATCATAAAATTACAGAAAATAATAATTTATTGAGTAAGGCACTGGTCTAAGTGTTTATGTGTAACAGTTTATTTAGTTTTCATAAAAACCCTATGACATTTTAGTTTGTTCTCAGAGTATTCTTGTGATTCCCAATTTGCTGTTGAGAAACAGAGACAATTTAAAATCAATCTGTTAAATTTAGGGCCCTTTCTCCACCATTTCTACAAAAAGGTTGATATTAGGGAAACATGAGGTATCACTACCAATGCACCAATATTACTACCACCATCCTATTTCCTGTAATACTCCTCTACTACCACTTTTACCGCCACTATAACAGCTACTATGACAATCACTACGCTTCCTAGGTGCTAGGCACTATCATAGGCAGTTTTTTTAACAATTTCAATAATTTAATCTTTATAAAAACTCCATGATATCAGTTCTATTGTTATTCTCATTTTATAATTGAAGACCTGACTTTGTAACTCATCAAGGTTATATAGATAATAAAAGGTAGAGTCAGGGTTAAAATCTAGATATAAATTCACCTAGGAACTTATTATTGAAGAGTGTCTATGATGATAATGAACAGATTCTGACTGTTTTTTAGTGATGACAAAATTTTTCTACAACAATCACTTACTGACCTTAAAGTCAGGAACATAAAAATATCACCCATCCAATACACATTTAATAACTGAGATATTAAATTTAAAAAGAATACCATGAAGTCCATGCCACAACTTTTAAGTACTATTCTCAAACGGCATTCACTGCTTATTTACTACATATTATTCCAACAAACTGGATTATAACATTTTCCTATACAGATAATGGATTGAATTAGTGCTTTGCTGTAAGTGTTTTGGATTGGAGCAATTATTCTAATAGCAGCAGAAAACTAAGATGACAACCTCACAGAAAGGAAAAAAATATATAGTTGCTAAAATTTGTAAAGCACCACAATGTTTAAAGCAAATACCTTCAATTAATTCAGCCATCAAAGAGATCATCACAATAAACTAATGAATATGCATGGTGTTTGTTCACTGTGAGTCTTCCCAGAAGAGTCTAAAATACGTTTTGAACACTCTGTTTTTAAAGATAGGATTCATGTAAAACACTGAAAGATTTATCTTTAAATAGATTAATTATTTTAACATTGAATCTTAGCACCCTTATGTGTTAACACAGCCAGCATGTTATAATGGGGAAAAAATGAAAAATTGAGTTTGGATTATACTCTCATCTCTACCAACAAATATTACCATAACATTAGCCAAAAATATTTTAACAATATTGAGCATACTTTAGACTAGCTTTAAAGTGTCTTCCATCTGTAATATTCAATATTTCTATCATACTTTTTAGAAAATGTGCTGAGATAGGAGCCTTTATTGAAAGCTTGTCAGATAAATTAGGAATTAATGTCACGGACAGTAAGATAATGGGTACACTCTAATGTATCACTACTATAGATAAAATAAAATAACCCCCCATATTTCCAATTATTCATTCATAAAAATTTATAGATATAGAAAATAACAGCTTGCTAACCACCCCATAAGAAGGGGTTAAAAATACATTTGTTCAATCTTAATTGTTTTGTAACATTACATCTTAACCTCAAGGTTATTATGATTATCTATCTATCCATCTATTAATCTATTTATTTTCTTATTTATCTTTTTTTTGTAAATAGGGGCCTGTTGCATAGCCTCCATACTCATTTATAGAAAAGATTAAAACTATAAATCATCACAACTCATAAGCTGCCTACTTGGAGCTGAACAGCCAGCACAGCACCAGAACTGATGGAGATTTATGATTCTCAGACAGCTCCTCTCACCCACCTTCAAGAAGATAAAGGGAAAGGAAAGCTATCCAATTAACTCAGTGTCCATAGATGATACTCATGTAAACAGATGGGATCAGCTACCTGGAGGACAAAACCTCTAGGAATAGAAGGAGGGTACGTGAGGAGGGGCGAGTGTGTATTGACCCTTGTCTCTTCCACGTGTCAAAATCTCAGCTGTATATGAGGCCTAACTGAAGACACCTGCTTTTCTGAAACTTCATCCAGCCAACAATGACTCATCCTAATTTCCTACTCTTCTAATCTCTAGTAGGCATTATGCCTTATACACATTCAGCTCTCTATAACTGCTGTTGCAGTCAAATTATGTTTTCTTTTATCTTTTAAATAAAATTTCAAGATCTTTGGAAGGAGTTATGAATTTTACATAATATCTTTTGTTTCTTCATTTTCTAGTCTTGTTGAGTCTTGCAGAGGTGAGATAACTGTAAAAACAGCCCTTTTATCCCTGAGCTCAATGTTAGACTATGTTTTCCTTACAGTTAGGTGTGCGTGTATGACTGGATTCCTCCAGTGGAACACGGGAGGAAGCGACTCAGCTTTGGGTCTTCACTGCGTCACACTGTCTCCAGTCCATACTATATAGTCATTTTCTTCTCCTTCCCAGGCCTTGAATAAATTTTGTCCTTGATAGTTGTCTCACTGTCTTCCTTCCTCTATCTCATCACTATCTGACTCAGGCAATTTGAATTTTAAATATTTCTTTAAACATCGATTATCTAATTAGGAACAAGTGTTGCTAGAAAACTAATAGGTTAAATACTTCTACAGCAATATGGGAGGGCTTGACCAAGAAGGACTGACCAAGAACAGGGATTCCCAGTTCAGTGCAAGTAAACACATGAGTCATATGAAGAACCGGAAAAAGAACATTTTCTTGGTACTCATGTCCTCTTAATATCCTTATAAATGTTGGTATTTTCCCAGCGTGTCTTTCTCAGTATTCTCTCACTCTAAGCTTTCCTTGAGCAATCTGATCCACTTATATGGCATTGAAATTTATATCTTTAGATCAGAATTTTCTCCTAGATCCAGAATTACATATTAAATTGCATACCAGAAATGTCCAATTGAATGTTATCTTAACACCACAAACTCACAATTCTCAAGATGGAGCTCATTGTCCTTCTCTGAAAATATGAACTTCTATTTAATTCTCAGTCTTATATAAAGGCACCATATGCATTTTCAAGACAGAAATCTGAGAATCACTCTAAATTCCTTTCGACCTCTTGCTCCCCACACACCTAGTTAGTGGCCAACAACAGTGGAGCCTATCTCCTTAACATGTCTTTTAACCACTCCTTCTTCCTTAACTCTCCTACTTTTGCCCTAACTGAGAAGCTTAGTGTCGTTTCCTTGGTTACCGTTATAACTTCTAAAATGAAGTCCATACTTAAAGGAAAGAAATTAAAGATACATCTAATATATACACACCCAACTATAAAAGTATCTTTTTATAATGCAAATCCAATGTCTTCCCGGTTAGAAACAATTCACTCAATAGTTTTCCATTGCCTGCAAAATTAGTTTGCAAGATTTTCCTTAAGTAGAAAATTTTTCTCTAAAAAAATCCTTAGAAAACACCCATCTTCATTAGAATTTGATCAGAGCTTCTTTAATTTATGTGAAAGAATTTAGCTCAAGGCAGAGAAGGAAAAAGAAAAAGAAATAAGTTGATTTAAGTTCAGTTGCACATAAAGTCATAAAATAGGCATAAATTATGGACTACTACTATTTACTACATTTGTTACATTCATTACACTCCACAATTGTCTAAAAGGTATCTTGTAAACATGAGTGCTTATGCCAATATATAGTTTTTAATTTCAAAATGGAAAATAGATGTCTAGTTTGATAATAACCTGACAACAGCAGGATTATTATTATTTAATAATAGATATCAGGAAAGAAAAGGCAAAACCTGTTAATTATTGTAGAGTAAATTTATTAGCTAAATGTACCTCCAAGTCTGCCAATGCTTGGTGGTTTAGTGGTTAAGATTTGGCTCTCTCACCACTGCGGCCTGGGTTCTTTCCCCATCAGGGAACCACACCACCCGTTTGTCAGTTGTCATACGGTGGCAGCTGCATTTTGCTGTGATTCTGAAAGCCATGCCACCTATATTTCAAATACCAGCAGGGTCACTCATGGTGGACAGGTTTTAGCGGAGCTTCCAGACTCCAGATAGACTAGGAAGAAGGACCTGGCCACCCACTTCCAAAAAAATTGGCCAACAAAACCCTATGAATAGCAGTGGAGCATTGTCTGATACAGAACTAGAAGGTGAGAGGATGACACAAAAAGGCCAGGCAGGGTTCTGCTCTATTGTACACAGTGTCGCTAGGAGTCGGAATTGACTCAAGGGTACTAACAACAGCAATTTATTAAAATTCAATAATTTTGTTTCAACCTGATCAACCAGGTTTTGTCTATCCTACTGGATTTAAATATTCTGCATTTTTCTACATTGTTATCAACATAGAGAACAAATGTATAACAAAGTATTTGAATAAACAAAGTGCAGTCATGCATTGCTTAACTACAGGGATACATTTTGAGAAATGCATTGTTAGGTGATTTTGTTACTGTGAGAACATCATAGAGTGGACTTACACAAATCTGGAAGGTATAGCCTACTATACACCTAGGCTGTATGGTACTAATCTTATGGGACCACCATCATATATTCGTTCGGTTGTTGATGAAGCATTGTTACGCAGTGCGTGACTGTATTCATAAGGTCCTGGGTATTGTAGATGGGATTGGATTTTTTAAGAGGAAAATTTATGACATCTGGTCATCCTCATTTAGAAAAAAAAAAAGGTAGCAAGATAACCTACTTGTTATTTTAAAATGTGCATGAAATTGACTTCTGTATTGAAAGTGACATTTAAAAGCAGATTTTAGTAAAACCACGATTAGGAAAGTGAAGGTTCTTTTCAGGCCAGAGTAAGAGAATGACACAGATTCCTACTCTAAACATCTCCTGGTATAATCTAATAAGGACTACAATCACCCATGTAGAATTCTTACCAAAATATTTATCCAGGAGTAAATATCAGACAAATCCAGAATGTGAGACGTGCTCCAAGATAACTAATATGATCTCTTTAAAAAGTTAAGTTCATTAGAACTTAGAGACATAATACCCAAATGCAATGGGTAAACATAGATTCTGGATTGAAAAAAAAAAAGATATAGAAGAACATCTTTTGAAAAATTGGCAAAAGATTTCAAAAATGGTTTGCATTTAAATATTATAAAATTGTTAATTTTCCTAGGTTTGATTATGGTATTGGGGCTATGTAGGAGAATGTTATTATTGTTAGAAGGTACATAACGAAGTATTTATGAAGTGTTATGAAGTTTGAATTTTCAAATGGTTCAGAGGGAAAAATAAGAGAGAGAGAGGGAATGAAAGAAAGAAAGGAGAGGAAGGGAGGGAGAAAGGGATAGGGAAATGAGAAAGGGGGAAGAGAGAGAGAACACACATGGCAAGGGTGGCATTATGTTAATTGGTGAATCGAAGTAAAAGTAAAGAAGATACTGATGTTCATTTATCTTTTCTTTCTACATTTTTCTAGGTTTGAAAATTTGCCAAGTAAAGATTGAGGAAAATAATAAAATGACACATTTTAAAAATTTTCACTTAGTTTTCTGTATCCCTAGTAAGAGGTGGGATAAATGTGTTGTGAAATTACTGTTTCTCTAATCAAAGGGAGTGATTACATTGTTTATAAGTGAATTTCTCTGTTCAGTAGTATTAAATATGCTTTTTGCATGTGGAGGGGGGTAGGCGTGGGTGGAGTGGAGGAACTTGGAACTAAACAGCTCAGCTGTGACCTTAATAATGAGAGCTAATATTTACTATGCACTTATTATGAACCTATTGGCTCTGTTTTTCTGGAGAATCCTGAATAACACAGAGTTGGTACTGAGAGTGGCTCTAGCAAAACAGAATTATAAGATGTATTTTCTGAATTGGTTCTGGGGGTTCTGGAATTGGCTCTCAAATCCGATTAGATTTAAAGATGCTCATGATTCTATTTCCAGTAGTAAAGAGAGCACTGAGAGTTCATGGAGTGATCTGGCTCTAGAGATACGAAAAATAATCACCACTGGAAACTTCTAATCAACCACCGACAAGAAGCAAGGAGCTAATTGTGTATATGATTTCTTTGAACATTTTGTCAAGCTGATGAATATAATGAGGTTGGCTGTTTCTCCTAAAGTTGCTGGAAAAAGTGGAAAATTAAAGAATGCGCTTGGGGACTTGAATTCCCAGCTCAAGCACTGCATAAATGACCTGAAAGGTTCTTGTATGCCTTGAAGGAGACTCTTATCTCCTGTCGCCAGAGCGACAAACCAAGAATCTCATCCTGCTACTGGTTGAACTTCCAGGCTTGCAGGGTGTCTACTATTAAAGTGAGGGCAATGGGATCCTGAAAGTTGGAATGAGGACATGTGGGAAGATCCTGATGAAGCTGGGGACATTGACCCCCTGATTTCTGATGAATCTTCTTTCCCTTGGAAGCAACCTCTCCACCCCCACTGAAGGAGTCCTCTCCATCTCTGGTGGAAGTGTGGTTCTATTTCTCTGAAGAACTCTGACTAATGCAGGATCAAAATTTTTTATTAAATTCAATATAATGTCTTTCTTACTTTCTGTAGAAATGGTAAAATAGCTTTCCACATGTAACCCAGATATCAGGTAGGTTCCCTTAACTTTAGGAGATGTGGTTAAAGTTGGCCCATGACCCAACTCTGGACTTTCAAAGTTTACTTCTCTATAATTCTAGCTCCCTCCTTGCTTCAGCTTTTTCCCACAGTGTCTTAATTCAGATGTGTGATAACCCAGATGCAAAACTCAGCACCTTTGCTTATTTACATGTGAAGTTTTATTCACACCTGGTAATTAAAGAGTGGTAAGGTCACAGGGAGAGGCAATAGCCCTTCTACCATTTCTTCCTTTTTTTGGGGGGGGGTCCTTTTCTCACATTTCTTTCCCATTTATTTCTTATTCTCTCCCCACCCCCCTCAATTGGTCCTAGGGACTACACAAATAAAACGTCCCTTCTATGATTAAAGGTGACTTTTCCCTTCCTTAGAAGTCTTGGCATCAATGTCCTTCCAGGCACTGGAGGAATCACCTGCCAGCCAAAGCATCTTTCAATGAAAGCAGCCTTCTCCCTAAAAGGATTTCAGTTGCCAGAGATTAAAGTAATGAGTCGTGGCATCTCATAGTTTGTTTTTGATGTATTAATATGAGCCATTATGTTAATAGATAGCCTCATCTTTACCATTCATTCTTTGCTGGGATAAGGTCTTTTTTTTTTGCCTATTAATCTTTCAACGTAGAGCTGAACTATATTCAATGATATTTGATTGAGGATTTTTTTGTGGTTTCTTGGGTTTTTATGTCAATTATGATAATTTCATATAATGAATTGGATAGCTAGTCTCAGTTCTCCATGTTGTTGAACAGTTTATATAATATCTTCTTTTCAAGAGATTGAAGTTTTGTAAAATTACTGCCTGGAGATATTGTGACTGTATTATAGGTATATGAGATAAACTGCATGTAACTATATTACTTTATAAATATAATTTCAATATCAAATTTAGCATTGCTATATTCAGGTTTACTATTTCTTCTAAGAGAAAATATATTTTTCCCAGTAAATAATTATTTCATCTGGGTTTAAAAAGTTAATTAAATGCATTTATACACAGTATCCTTTGAAAATACCTTTCTTATGCATCACTGTACTGTTTTACATTTTATTTACTTATCTCCTTTTTAAATATTGTAACATTGTTGTAAAATAAACCATTTATGTCTCTAAATATTTGCTTAACACGTATGCACAATTAGACACAAATGCAAAATGTGATCCTATACATATAATTTTTGCATCCTGTTTGTACATTGTTTGTTCCTTCCTTCCTCCTATTCCATTGATCTACTTTGACGAAGTCCTCACTAAGAAAATGAATAATAACAATTCATCTACTTTTGCTAAATATCAGAATACTCATTTAGGTTGTCACACATCTATAGAGTCATATAGCATAGATCTTATTAATTATTTTAATGTATATGTAATATTTTATTGTGGACCGCAGTTTTATCATTTGCTATTGATGGATAGTCACTGTATTTCCAATTTTTTGCCACTACAAATAAGCCTGAAATAAACATCCTTTCACAAATGTTTTTACTTGCTAGAGCATTTATCTTTAGGGTCCAATTTTAGGAATGGGATTTCTGGGCCAAACAATATTTATATTTTAAATTTTGGCAATATCACCAGATTGCATCATCAAAAGTTTGTAAAATTTTATATTCTAGTCCAAAATGTAATATGTCCTCTTATTTATTCAGGCCTTGTTCTATGTGCTTCATTACTATTTTATAGTCTTATTCACATTTGTTCTATGCCTTTCTTATTAAGTACATCTTCCTAAGTATTTGCCAATTTTTGTCATTATTGATTTGGAATATTTTTCTTATTTCTTTTTCTAGGTGGTTACTTTTGGAGTAGGAAAAGCTATTCATCTGTATATTTAATTAATTCTATGGCTATAACTTCAGCTTTTATTTCTATTTGCTCTCCCTTCCTAGGTTTTTTTTGTTTTTTTTTTTTACTTTTTTCCTATGGTTCTTTTACTAATTTTTTACAATGTGCACATAAGATAGTTTCTTTTTATCTTTACTTTTTATTAATGAAGACTTTTGGGTTCAGACATTTTCCTCTCAGAACAGCTTTTTCTGCATCCTGAAGGTTTTTGTCTTAAGCACTCCTGTTTTTTTCGGATTAAGCACTCCCATTTTGTTGTTTTTTGTTTTTGTTTTACTTAATATATGATATTCTATTTCAACTAAGCATTATCAAGAATTATTTATATAATTTTAAAATACTTCTCTTATTTTCTCCTCTGTTTGTAATACATTTCTTATTTTATTGAACAATGCCAATATGTTGTTACCCCCTTTGTAGATAACTCGTTCCCTTTGCCTGAGTTCAGGAACATTTCCCAGAGATTTAAATGTATATCTTTATCCCTATATTCTGCCGAGAAACAGGCCAATGATTTCAATCTGCGGAATGAGATATTTCCTCAACTCATGAGAATATTTCCTTTTATGAGTTTATTTATTGCCTTTCTTATATGCATTACTATGATTCACATTATATCTTCTGAGTATATTCTCCAAACCTCATATGTTTGGCCTCATAATTTCTTTTTCTTTGTATATTTGCTCTGTGTAATGAAATATGCCTTGTACCTGATTTTTCTGACCACTCAAGTGGTTTTTAATAGTGATCGTTACAGAAACTTCTAACTGCCTATCCAATGTATTTTCTCCTCTTTCTTAGCTTACAGAACTAATATTCTGTATGGTTTGGCAATGTAACCAACTAAAATATCCATCTTCTCAGACTCTTGCATTTAATGTTCTTCAAGGGGCTCAGTTTTGGCCAATAAAGAAGAAATAGAGATCGCTATATGTAGGAGGTGTCCAGAAACTTTTAAAAAGTGGACAAATTTATCTCCCATGCCCTCATGCTCTTCGCTCTTACTAACTTGTTCCAGTTGACAACAGATGGGATGCTTACTGGAGCAGGAATCATGTTAGGACCATGAGGATAAAAGTTGTAAACTAAAGAGCATAGATCAGACAAAGGGGAAAATTGTTATTGTTATGCCACTGTAAGCCATATTTCTGTTAATTTCAGCTGAATGCATTTTTAATTGATATAATTGTAAGTCATGGTTTTGGTTTTCATTTCAGAAAATGTGTGTGTGTGTGTGTGTGTGTGTAAGGGGAGGGAGTGCTCCACTGTTATTAATCACTTTCATCTTTTTTTTTAATTTAACTTTTATATCTCTACTCCAACAGTTCAGTTATACTAAACATGCATTCTGATTGACGTACTATCTTGCTCCCTCTGCATGCTGTCATCTTTCAATGGGTATAGTTTTTCTTTGTTGGCTCAGCGCTTGTGGGGTCAAGTGATAGGAATGCCATTAGGACTGGAATCTCTCAGAAAATGGCAGCTGGCAGGGTGTCTAGGGCCATGTAATTATGGTGCAGGAGCAGCCAAGTTGCTAGGCTCCTGCTACATCTCTCCTGATCTCTGCTCTCTCAGGCTCCCTGCATTGTCTTTCCCTCAAGGCCAGTGAGATTCAATGTGTTCATCCAGCAGTTCCTTTTCTTTTGAGAGTCAGAATGACCTGGCAAAGTCATGCAAACCTGATAACGAATTTTAATACTTTAGGAGTTCACAGATTTTTGAAGTACAATTTCATTTCATGATTTGCTGCTGTAATAGTAATTTTCAATCTTTTGCCTTGGAATTAAAAACTCTGGACCACTTCTTTTTACCAGCAGCCCAACAAAGCCTCATTTCATATAGACATAAAGTGTATATTTGCCTATGGCTGCCAGGAGCCCCTTTACATATGGAGGCAAATATTTTGCGATTGGGGTGAAAGGGAACAAAGGCACTGAATTTCTCTGTTTTTGTTTGTCTTGTTTTCAATTTAATGATTATTTTTAGAATCAATTTTCAGATTTTTGTAACATTCATATTATTTTACTTTTGACAACTTTTTTTTGCCTTTGTCTGAATTGCCTAATTCTTCATACTTTTTCTAGGACTTCTTTTTTTGTTAAAGAAAATCGTTTTGAGCATTATACTTTAAATTATTTCTCAATAAAAATAAAAATCCTTTACTTATAAAATTATTGGCATAATCTATTACAATATTTTGTTCATTTTTTAACACTATCCTCTTTATAGTTATTTTGTATTTTGTTTTAAATTTTAATGTTGGAATATTTCAGTATAAACGTTGCTAATAATCCCCAGTTTTTATAGTCAAAGAATGTGGATAGACTAATTTTCACATTTTAGAATTTGTGGGTCTTTTTGGCCAGGTAGGGAAAATTTTTCCCCCAAATATTGAGTGGGTATTTACAATGAAGTGATTACCCCTGTAAAAGCTTTGATTGATGTATATTATTCAAATATTAATGTACTTACACAATATTAAAAATATCTATATATTTTATCTGTGTAATTTCCTGTTATGAATTTATTGTTTAATTTCTTAACTTTTACTTTATGTGTTTTGATATTCCATTATTTTATGCACAAGGATTTAATACCATTTTGTTTGCACCACTGAGTGCCAATTTTAGAATTATAAAATGATCCCATTCATCTTAGCTAATGCTCTTCACCTTAAATTCTTCCTTGTTTGCTCTTAGCATTTCTGTGCTCAATTGCCTTCTGCTTGTCCACGCATGATAAACTTTTACCCATCCTTTTACTTGAAATCTTTCCATGTCATTTTCTGGAGGTGTTTTAAAATTTGATTTAGTTTTGTCTTTCTTCCTGAGACTATTTCCTTCCTAATAACAGAATAGTTTAAAGCAATTTCCTTTATTGTTAGCACTGTTATGTGTAGCCTTAATTCTGTCACTTTGCTTTATGCTCTCTGTTTTGTTTTTTATATTTCTTTTTTGTTGCCTTTGCTTCTTGTCATTTGCCATGGAGAATCTATATGCTTGCATTTTATCTTTTATAGTGATGAGAAGGGTAATTATCCTTTTTAATTCTACTAGTGGGTTCTTATACTTTTCAAAATAATATTTGATTTTCTGAAATAAAAATCAGGACTAATAATATATTTTTTAATTTTCTTGTTCCAAGTACAACCAATGTGCCTTTGAGAAATTAATTTTTGTTTATGGAATGCTCTTTCCTATTAGCATCAATCTTGTATTTTATGTTATTTATTACATTTATATTCAATTTTGTGGTAATTATTTACAGCATTGATTTTCATTTAGTGCTTTATGTTTAACATGTTTTTAATCTGATATTCTGTCATGCAGAGATATAGCCACTTTTTTAAAATTTTGATTTATATTTTATTAGGCTTAAATATGTATTCAATGTGTTTTTTCCCAGAAGTGTATGTTGGTGACACATTTTTTGAAAGTTTACCTATTTGAAAATACCTTTTGTTGTTACATATGAAAAAATTTTAGTTCTGCATAGAATTTTTGAGCCACATTTTTCTTCCAAAATTATCATTCTTCACATACATTTGTTTATTTATTTTTGATTGTAAGAACACAACGTGTTTTTTTACTGTCTTGACAAATTTTGAAGTACAAAATACTGTATTGTTAAAGGGACTATGTTGTACAGCATATATCTAGAACTCATTCATTTATCCTAACAGAAACTTTATACCCATTGAACAACAACTCCTTTTTTCCACCACCCACCAGTCCCTGGCAACCACCATTCTGCTCCCTGATTCTATGAATTTGACTCTGTTAGATATCTCATATTTGTCTTTCTGTGACTGGCTTATTTCATTTACCATCTATGTTGTCACAAATGGCAGGATTTTTCTTTGTTAGGGCTGAATTGTATTCCAATGTATGCATATACCACAAATCTTCTTTATCCCTTCATCTGTTGACAGACATTTGGGTTGTTTCTATATCTTATCTATTGTGAATAATTCTGCAGTAAACATGGGGGTGCAGATATTTCTTTGAGATCCTGATTTCAATTATTTTGGATATATACCCAGAGGTGAGGTTGTGGGATCATATGGTAGTTTTATTTCTAATTTTTTAAAGGAAACTCTGCAGTGTTTTCCATAGTTGCCACATTATTTCACATTTCCACCAATAGTGGACAACGGCACAAATTTCTCCACATGCTCTCCAACACTTGTTATCTCTTGTTTTTTTGATAATAGCTAGCCTAACAGGTTTGAAGTTGTATCTCATTGTTGTTTTGATTTTCATTTCCATGATAATTAGTGATATTGAGCAACTTTTCATATACTTGTTGACTATTTGTATGTCTTTGGAGAAAAATCTACTCATGTCCTTTGCCCATTTTTCAATACGGTTATTCGGTTTTTTGCTATTGAATTGTAGTCAATTGACAAAATGAAAGACAACCTACAGAATGGGAGAAAACATTTGCAAATCCTATATCTAATAAGGAATTAATAACCTTCAATTTTCTTTAACAAATTTCTTTCCCCTACCTCCACTGTTAGAGGTATTCACTGGCATTTTAATGGGAGAGAGATACGGGAATGTTAATGGTTATCATGACTTTAAACTCCTAGACATGAATTATAACGTCACTATTTCCTCCTACCACCAGCTGCTACTAATTCTTTGTCTCTCTTCTTCCTCCAAGCATTTCTCACTATGGCAACTTTCCTCTAGCTATCCCTTTCCTGCTACTATATTCCCAGATCTAATCCTAATTCAAATATAACTGTTTTTCATAAAAGGCAACAGCTTCCTATCACATTGTAGCCTAAAGGTGTTTCTTTTCCAAGTCTTTTTTGTGGAGAAGGGTGCACCATCTGTTCAGCGCTCTCAGGGACAACTGTAGAGAACATCTCAACTTGTGGGATGCTGTCCTATTTCAGGGGAGCTTATGGGGTAAGGAGTTGGATCTTTCTTCAAAGGGTGGATGAGTGTGAATAGCAGGGACCAATTTTTACTTAGATGCGGGTGTGGAGGAATAAATGAGAGGATGTATTGGGAAAAGCATAATGCTAGGGTCCTGGTGTCAGCCTAAGGGCTTGAAGAAAGCAGCTTTGTTATTTAAATATCTAAAATCCTTTCTTGATGACTATTCAGTTCTTAGTATTGGCAGCACAAATGATAATGGAGATAGAATCTACAGCATAAGCCATTGTTTCCATGCCCCCAAAGGAAAACCAAATATAATAAGCTAATTCACAGGAGGTACTAACAATGTGTGTGTGTGTGTGTGTGTGTGAATTTTCTTAATTAATCATGAATTCCAAAATGTTTGAAGCAATTTAGCTTCCCCTCTAGTGTGATTCTGACTTGTGAGGTATTCTTTTAACAATAATATTGAATAGCAATGATCTGTGAACTATGCATTGTGTGCATTTTGTGTATGTGTGTGTATGTGTTATTTTGCAGGAAGAATACAGGTAAGAAACTAGTTGAGAAAGAAATGTAGAGGCTATCAATTCTACTTGATAGATCATCATGACTGATTATCAGAAACGTGTGGTTTCTATGTTTCTGATTGGGTTCCTGAAAGGATAGGGGCACATTAAACATAGCATAATGAGTCAGGCAATAAAGCAAGTTTAGGGAGAATGACAAAGGTTAGACTTGTAGCGTTCCTAGTTAGTGTGTGTAATGTCAATCATTACTTCCAAAAAAAAATTCTCTTATTCATAACCTCTTTTTAACCAATCCATCAGAATAACCATTCTCTCCATAAAGCATTTAAAAGATACCCAAATTATCACTGAATGTGTGTAACTGGCAAGATACTTTCCAGGGCACCCCCATGCTTCTCCCACCAGATAAACCAAATAAGCAGTTTCTGGTGAGAGTAAGTTGTATTTGTTCCCAACCCTACTCCTGCCACTTGTACTCACTAGTAATTATTATCCCTACTCCTAACTTTCCCCACCCTTAATTGGTCACCACAGTCTGCTGTGTTACTTTCAACAGCTTTGGAACAGGATTACAAAAAATAACATTAAAATCAAAACCATCTCTCTGAATCATATCAGCGTTGAGATTGGCTAGCCATATTGAAAGCTGTTGGCGAATTATCATCTGTAGGATGAAATCTAACTTCTTGATCTGAACTGTTTTTAATACTAAATCTCCCATATTGAAATGAGTATTCTTGTCCCCAAAACATTCACTAATGAACATCTTGGCTACTAAAAAGCTGGAATTAAAGAATGAAAGCTCAGAAATTATTGTTTATGGTGTTTGGATACGAAATTAAAATTTCACTGGTCATCTTGCTTGAAAAAGACAATACTCTCTAAACACCTAAGAAATTTAGAAAATGAAGAGATTTCATTTTTAAAATCTCCATTTCATTTTTAAAAAGGACAAGTGAGGAAATAATTTATCGTTTGTAGAACCAGAGCTTCTTAGAGTTTGAAATATCTTGTTTTTGAGGTATATTTTACATACAGTGAAATGCTCAGATCTTAAGTGTAGCATTTAATTGGTTTTGATGAATGATCTGAGGAGACATCAGTTTCATTTTGATGAATAATATGAGGACACATAGCATTTCCCATGCCTTTTCCTAGACAATCCTCCTTCTGGAAAAAACAGCAACATGATGGCCTTCACCATAAGCACATTTTGCCTACATTTCAATTTCATATTAATGGGAAAATATAATGTGCATATTTTTGTATCCCATTTAATTCAGTGTAATATTTTGAAGGCTCATCCATGTTTTGTCATTTATCGGAAGTCAGTTCCTTTTTATAAATGCATATCCACCTTTTTTCCCTCCATTTTCATATTGATGGACATTTGGGATCTTTCAAGTTTGGGGCAAGTATGAATAAAGGTTTTGTGAACATTTTTGTATACAGTTTCTTGAGGATATGTGTTTTTCTTTCTTTGGTTACATACTTAGAAGCAGAATTCCTAGGTAATAAAGCAAATGTATATTTAACTCTTTAACAAAGTGACAGTGAGTTTTCCAAAGTGATTGCACTTTTTGTGGTAGGCAGACTAAAGCTTCCTCAAACATATCTAGAACTAAATCCCTGAAACTTGTGAATAAGTACCTTCTTTGGCAAATGTGACTTTGCCAGTGTGATTTGGTTAAGCATGTTGAGATGGGAAGATTATTCAGTATTATCCAGGTGGTCCCAACATAATCATACGACTCCTTAAAAGTGGAAGAGGAAGGCAGAGAGTGCGTTGGAAATGTGCCAGTGGAAGGAGAGGCAGGAGAGATTACAAGCATCAGAGGAACTTGACCCACTGTTGTTGGATTTGAAACTGGAGAAGGAGGCCCTCAAGACAAGGAATGTGTGAAACTTCTAGAAGCCGAGAGTAGATTTCGCCTCATAGCCAGGAAGGATATGATGATCTCAGCCCTAAACCATAAGAACTGAATTCTGAACTGAAGAACTGCTTTTTTTCAACAATCTGAATAAGAAATGAAATGGTTCTCACCTAGGTCCTTCAGAAAGTAACACAGTCCTGCTAACACATTGATTTTTAGACCAGTTAGACCAATGTCAGATTTCTGATCTACAGAATTGTAAGATAACAAAATTGTGTTATTTTAAGCCACCAAGTGTGTAGTAATTTGTTACAGTGGCAATAGAAAAATCAGACCATTTTCAAAATTCCATGAGTAATGTATAAGTAGTCCAGTTGCTACAGATTCACTCCAACATATAATGGTATTCTTCTATTTCATTTTACCTATTCTAATGGGTATATGATGATATCTCATTTTGATTTTAATTTGTATTTTCCTGATGTCTAATAATGTTGATAATATTTTCATGTGCTTATTTACCATTTATCTTTTTTGTGAGGCGTCTGTTCAAAACTTTTGCTCATTTTTATTGGATGGTTCATATTTTTATTGTTGAAGTATAGTTCTGTAAATTTTTTGGATTCAAATTCTTTATTATATATGTGCTTTGCAAATATTTTTCCTGGGCTGTGGTTTATCTTTCATTTCCATATCAGAATCTTTAAGAGAGTAGTGTCAATTAAAAACAAATCCAGATTTAGATAGACTTTATTCAGAAGAAGACTGTTGCAATAGGAAAAACACTCTGATCTCAGAAATCATCAAGGATCTCCAAATCAAACAGAAAAAAAGTTTTTCTTTTATACAGAGTGGTAAGCAGTAAGTGAGGGGAACGGAGGCAAATGAGGGAAAATGACCAGCAGTATCTTACTGGGAATGTATCTCACTGTGATCAGCCAACTCTTGGGATAAGCTGCAAAGAGTCTGTGCTCTTTTTGTAATGTTTTCTTAGGCTGGGGCAAGCAGAGTTGAGGGGCCTGTAGGGAGGAAGAAGTCCAACTATAGTTTGGTCAAGACAAAGCAGAGGGTAAGAAATCTACTTGACCAATAGATTTTATTTTATTTTATTTTTGTGTGTGTGTGAGGAAGACCATCCCTGAGCTAACATCTGTTGCCAATCCTCCTCTTTCTTGCTGAGGAAGACTGGGCCTGGGCTAACATCCGTGCCCATCTTCCTCTACTTTATATGAAGATTGGCCCTGGGTTAACATCCATGCCCAGCTTCCTCTACTTTATATGGGACGCCAACACAGCATGGCTGACAAGCAATGTGATGGCCAGCGCCTGGGATCCGGGCCCAAGAACCCCAGGCTGCCAAAGCGTGAACTTAACTGCTTTGCCACTGGGCCAGCCCCCTTGACCAGTAGATTTTTAAATATTATGAGGTCCAAGTTATAAATTTCTCTTTTGTCAATGGTGTATCTTTTGTCCTCTCTAAGAAATCTTAGTCTACCCCAATTTAGTGAGATTATCTTCCTAAATATTCGTCTAGTAACTTTATTGTTCTATTTTTTACACTTAGGTCTCTGATCATCTCATATTGATGATGTGAATGGTCAGTTAGGGGTCAAGTTTCCTCTTGTCAGTCTGAAGATTCAGTTTTTCTACCATCAGTTGTTGAAGAAATTTCTCTTTCCTCTTTGAATTATTTTGGCAATCTTGTCAAAAATTCTGATCATATTTGTGTGGATTAATTCTGGACTCCTTATTATGTTCTACCATTTTTTTCCTATGCTTTCACCTACAGCAGAAAGTTTTCATTACTGTAGCTTTAAAATGTCTTGACATCAGTTCACCTGATGCAGTGCCCTGACTACAGGCAAGTATCTATTGGTTTTCCTGCTTCACTCTCAAACTTTGGAAGGATCATGCTTGTAACAAAGAAGTGGTCCCTCATGTCTGATGACCTGCCCTGATCTTTCTCAGGGAAGGTTAGTACGGATTTCTATTGAATTTGGGGCTCCAAAGAATTCCAAATTTTCACACCAGCCACACTTTGCCTTTAAGAATTTGTTGAAATTTTAGCTATTTTTTTTCTCATTTACTTGCATGCTGGCTACCGCATCCTCCCACTGTTCAGTCAAAGAAGAATTAATTCATGCATCCCATTGTCTACTGGAGGAGCTTAAAACTCTTTGGAGGTATATCATTAGATCACCTTGCCATCTCAGGCCTCTGATGGACTCTAAAAAACAAGATTTTGTAGACTATTTGCCATTTTCTTGTTAGAAAGGCAGGAATGTTTTCCTGAGATTCTTAACATTTTAAGCTGAAACCTCTTGATGATCATAAAATTTTATATAGTTCAAATTTATTTTATAGTGGAGGACATGAAGTCAAAGGATTATGTGACCTGCTCTTGGTTACACAGAATATTCTTTAAGAGCTTATTTCATAACCCAGATCTCCAGATTCCAACTCAGTATTCTTAAGTGAGACCTGCCTAATGATATTGTTTTTTCTATTTTACCTTTGCCTTTATAAGCAAAACCCATTTCACTTCCTGGGCATTCATAACTACAGAGAAATTATGGCACAGAAACCTAGGTTTTAACTCCTCACTTCCCACCAAGCCACACAATGTCCATAGAGGAAAACATTTCAAGTAACAAGCAATCAGGAAGGGGCTGCTTTTAAAAATCATATTTCTTTCATGTATAGAGGAAGTATCGGCATTTTTCAAAGAATGTTGCTTTAAACCCAAAATATCTGATAATATATTGCTTATGTGATCATGTTTTCTCAGTGATATTGTGGATCTTTCTTGTGCTAAATCTAATTAAACCAGTTTAAAAGCTGCCAGTGCTATTTATTTACTTCCCTAGAGAGCTATTTCAGTTTTCCTTTTAATAAATATTGACTTAGAATTAGAAATATGAAAATATAATGTATATAAGGGGTAGTAATCTCCTAAAAAGGATGCAATTTTTTATTTAAGATGAAGATACATTTACATAGGTGATATTTAATGTGTAAGATAGAAAAACCATATTTAAATACACTTGAGTGTATTTAATTTTTTTTTTAATTCTCTAAATCTTATATAATCTTCCTCATGAACTTGAAACCCACTGGGTGGCAGAGACAACTTAGACTTGTCAAATTAAAATATCTGTTTCCAGTTTAATCACTCTCCCTTTTAGTTTAAATATTATGTCACTTTAAATTTCATCTGCCTATTAGTCTTGGCTTAAATCTTTTATATGATTCAGTCTCTTAATTAAAGTATAAGTCTTTCAAATTGTCTCATTTTGTCTTTCTCTTCCTCAAGGTTGCTTCGGTATATAAGAAGCAGAATTGTTGTATCTCTGTGCAGTGAGGAGGAAGGATTCTTCAGATTTACCACGTAGAGAAAGAAAGATCTACTTGGTGGAAAAAGAAAGTAAGGAAAGAAGAAGAAATACATAAAAGAAAGGGCAAAATACAGGATAAACATTATAAAAGAATACATATAGACATATTCAACTCAGAATCATGCCGAAAACCATTAACACAATACCCTGACCTTTAATTGTGATGCTGGAAATCACCAAAGAGAATGTACATTAAACTGATGCCATTGAATCAATAGAAATACACAGAAAGTACAAATAATGATGTTCATGGAAAACATTTCTAAAAAATTTTTTTTTAATGTGGAAAGGCAATAAATTTCCAGTTTCACCTCCACCATGTAAAGAGCTTGGAAGCCAACACTCCATTCTTATAAGTAAAAAAAAAAAAAAAAAAAACCAACCTGAAAATCAATGAGTTTTTGTGAACCCATCAAAAAACTGAGATTGTGGAGAAAACTGCCACACCAAAATCTGGAGAAGTCACTGGAGACATAAACTGGGAGGAACACTTAAATAGCAAATGTGACAAATTGGTAGAGTCTGACTGTGGACTAACATGAGAAACTCTTGGGGGCTTCAGTCTTAAAGAGACCCTACACTTTCATGGCCTTTATTTCCAGGAATCCCAGCAGATGCTCACAATAAAGACTCCCATCGTGGCTCTGGCAGAGAGATGGGGAGAGCAATCCTCTTGAATTACCTCCAGAGCATTCTCCATAAAAATGGCCTATTTTCCAGAGGAAAATGCTTACCAGAGACTTTTCCCAAAGCCATAGGGAAAGGGCATTTCTTTCATTCCAGCTCCCTCTGGTGAGTCTGGCTCACAGGTCAGGGTGGGGGATAATTGAGAAACACTTATGAAGATCACAGTTCTGCTATGCAGGGGAACTAAAAGACTGAGATTAAACCATAAAATTATAGAATGCTTCCCATCTCTCATATTTTAACACTACCATATGATAACAGTGGATTACAGCTAAAAGGGCTACAAGGTGCAGAATCTATTTCAGGAGTAGTTCTTATGGAAACCCAATGATAACAGGAAAAACATAAAATGATTTTAGAGGAATATGAGGGCTTTGGCACCTGGAGTTACAGGAAATATTAGATAAAGCTCAACTCATACCAGATTAACATATAACCTCACACTAGAGGCCTATTTACCTCAGTTCCTATTATTCAATATATCATGTCTGGCTTTCAACAGGAAGTTACAAAGCATGCTAAAAGGCAAGAAAAAACACAGTCTGAAGACACAAAGCAAGCATTACAACCAAACTCAGATACGACATCAACTTTAAAATATTAGAGAGTTTAAAACAACTATTAATTTATATGTTGAGGGCTATAATGGAAAAAAATTATAAACAGCATACCAGATGGATGGGTAATACAATCAGAGAGATGGAAATTATAAGAAAGAATCAAAAGGAAATGGTAGAAATCAAAAGCACATTAACAGAGATGAACACTGCCTTCTCATGGACTCATCAGTAAGTAGACTTGACACAGTCAAGTAAACAATCAGTGAGCTTGAAGATATGTCATAAAAACTCCTCAAACTGAAATAGAAAGATAAATAAATATAAGAAACAAAAAGAAAACAAAATGTCCAAGAACTGTGAGACAATTTCAAAAAGAGTAGCATGTCCCTAATTGTAATATCAGAAGGAGAAGCAAAAGACAGTGGAGAAGATGACAAATTTGAGGCAATAATGGTTGAGAACTTTCCCAAACTAATGACAGACATCAAACTATAGATCTAGCTATCTCAAAGAACACCAAGCCGGATAAAGAGCACAGAATCTACATCTGGGCATATCAGATAATCTTGAGCGAAGACAGGTGGATGGGAAGAGACACTGACCTATATGGGAATAAGGATAAGAATTACAGTGGACTCTTCATCAGAAACTAAGCAATCAATGAGAGAGTGGAGTGACATATTGAAATTGCTTAAAAGTCATCGTCCTTGAATTCTACATCCAGCAAAATTGTCCTTCAAAGTAAAGGAGTAATAAAGACTTTTTGAGACAAACAGAAACAGAATTCATGACCAGGAGAACTGCCTTGCAATAAATTTTAATGATATGGGTCAGAAATTCAGACTTACATAAAGAAAAGAACCTTGGAGAAGAAATAAATGAATTTAAAGTAAAATGTTTTCTTCTCTTATTCTTAACTGATCTAGAGATAATTGATGTTTAAAGTAATAATGGGAACAATGTATTTGGTGGTTATAGCATATAGATAGGTGAAATAAATAACAGTGATTTCACAGGGAAAGGATGAAGGAATTGGAAATGTTCTGTCATAAGGTGCTCCACTATACTACACATATGGCATTATTAAGTAGTGGACATAGGTTTATTAAAAATGTATATTATGCATTTTAGAACAATATAAAATATTAAAAATAAGTATAATTGATATGTTAAGAGAGCTGATAAAATGGAGTCATATAAAATACTCAATTAAAACAGGACCTTACTACAGGTTCACTGCAAGAAACTTAGTTTAAATATAAAGACTTATAGGTTAAAAATAAAGTGATTGAGAAAGATGTACTATATTAACAATAATAGAAAGCTGTAGTAGCCATATTAAACCTAGACAAAGCTGACTTCAAACAAGGAAAAACCCCAGAGAAAAAATGAAGCATTAAATAATGATAAAGCAGTCAATTTTCCATGAAGGCAAAACCATCCTAAATTTCTATGCAACTAAGAACAGAATGTAAAAATATGTGAGGCAAGAACTGATAGAACTGAAAGGAGAAATAGACAAGTCCACTGTCTTGTCAAAAACTTCTTCTTTGCCATTAATTGATATATCAAGCTAGCTGAAAATCACTAAGGACATAATTGACTTAAACAGACTTATCAATCAATCTGACTAATGGATACGATAGGATAATAGGATAATCTATCCAAAAGAGCAGAATATATATTCTTCTTAAGCTCCCATGAAATATTCACCAAGATAGATCACATTCTGCGTGTTAAAAGCTTCTTAACAAGTTCATAAGAATAGAAATCATATAACTTATGCTCTTAAACCACAATGAAATTAAAAGAGAAATCAAAAGAGAAAGACAGCTGGAAATCTCCAAATACTTGGAGATTAAACAATACACTTTTAAGTAACACAAGGCAAGAAGTGTCAAGAGAACTTAAAAATATTTTAAATAAATGAAAATAAAATACAATTTATCAAAATGTGAGGAATGCAAACTAAATAGTGATTGGAGGGAAATTTATAGCTTTAAAAGTATATCTTAGAGAAGATAAAAGATCTAAAATTGATAATATAAGATTCCACCCAATAAACTACAGAAGGAAGAACAATTTAAGTTTAAAGTAAGCAGAAGAAACAAATAGTAAAAATGATAGCGTTTATCAATGATTTTGAAAATGGAAAAATAATCAATAAAATTCGCAAACCAAAAGCTGCATCTTTGAAAAACAATAGATAAATTTTATAAACATCTAGCCAAGTAATCAAAAGAAAGAGAAAAGAGAAATATTATCACTATCAGTAATGAAATTAGGATCATCATTACCCACCACATCAACAGGATAAAGAAGAAAAATTACATGATCATATCAATTAATATAGAAAAAAGTGTTTGACAAAATCCAACACCATTAATGATTTAAAAAAAAAAACTCTCAGAAACTAGCAATAGAAGCAAATTTACTCAATTTGTTAGAGAACAGCTGCAAAAACCTGCAGCTCATATCACACTTCATACAAGAAACTCGATGCTTTCTCCTTAGGATCAATAAAAAGGTAAAGTACTCTCTCATCATTCCTATTCAGCTTCATTTGCTAATTCCAGTTAGTACAATAATACAATAAAAGAAAATAAAAGGCATACAGACTTAAAAAAAAGAAAAAAAAACTGCAATTCATAGATGTCATTATCGTCTATATAGAAAAGCCCAAAGCATCAAATACAAAATTTTCTGGAATCAATAAGCATATTTAGCAAGATCAAGTGATATTAGGTTAATTATTTCCCTACATACTAGCAATGAACAATTGGAAATTGAAATTAAAAGAAATACCATTTATAGAGCACCAAAATAAAATGCATAGGTGTAAATTTAACAAAATATATCCGTTATTTTTATGAAGAAAACTACACTATAGTGCAAGAAATAAAAGACCTAAATAAATGGGGAGATATATTCCAAATTTGTGCATTGGAAGCCTCAATATTGTTAACATGTAAATTCCTCACAACTTGATCTATAGATTCAACGCAATTCTAAATATCCCAGATAACTGTTTTATAAATATTGGCAACTAAGTCTAAAGCTTATATAGAAAGGGAAAAACTTATAATAGCCAAAACAAAGATGAAAAAAAAAATAAATTGAAGGAATCATGCTACTAGATTCAAAATTTATTACAAAACTACAATAATCAACATAGTGGGGTATTGGTGACAGAACAGACGCATAAATCAATGGAACTGCAGAGAGAATACAGAAACAGACCCACGCAAATATAGCAACTACTCTATAAAAAAGGAACAAAGACAATTCAATGGAGAAAGTATAGTTTTTTCAAGAAATTGTGTTGGAATAAAATGCTTAAAAAAAGAATCTAGACAGAAAAAAATTAATGTAAAATGTATCATAAACTTAGAGACCTAAATATAAAATGAAAAAATAAACTTTTTGAAGAAAACACAAGGGAAAATCTAGGTGACCTGAGATTGGTGATGAGTTTTTAGATACAGCACCAAAACCACATTGCATGAAAGGCAAACATTAAGTTGGACTTTAAAAAAACCTTATATTCAGTAAAAGACACTATAAAGAGAATCAAAAGACAAACCAGATACTGAAAAACAATTTGTAAGATGCATATATGATAAGGGCTCGTTTGCAAAATATACAAAGAACACTTAAAATTCAACCATAGGAAAACTCAGAACTCAATTTAAAAATGGGCAAAATATATGAATGGTCATCTCACCAAAGAAGACACAAATGGCGAGTAAGCATATGAAAACATGCTGAACATAATGTGATGTTGCTAATTAAAATAACATTGAGAACCACTATATCTATCAGAATGACTAAAATCCAAAACTGGACAATACCGAATGCTGGTAAGGATGTGAAGCAACAGGAACTCTCATTCATTGCTGGTGGGAATGCAAAATGTTACAGCCACTTTGGAAGACAGTTTGGCAGTTTTTTACAAAACCAAACATAGTCTTACCATATGATTTGGAAATCACGCTCCTAGGTATTTACTCAAATGCATTGAAAACTACATCCACACAATGTTTATAGTAGCTTTATTCATAATTGCCAAAAACTGGAGGCAAGCAAAATGTATTTTCACAGGTGAACAGATAAACTGTGGCACATCTATACAATGGGATACTATTCAGTGATTAAAAGAAATGACCTAATAAGCCACACAAAGATATAGGAAAAATTTAAAGGTATAGTGCTAAGTGAAAGAAGCCATTCTGAAAGGCTACATAACGCGTTGTTGAATGCATACCATTCATTTTTAATACCGATGAACTTCACAGCACAAACAATAAGCCTTAACTTATGTAAATTTAAAAAAAGCATTTAGGAGGTCAAGATATCCCAGGATGAAATGAACAATGTGAAAAAAACATCTAAGTGAACTTTTAAAAATTATGAAACAACCTCCCTGAAGGAGATGGGGTTAAAATTGCTATCCCAACTACCTTTGGAAATGAGAATTTATAAGACTAAAGGCAAAAAGTACTGTCAATAACCAACGTACTCTAGTTGATAAAGTTATTTTCCATGTGGATATTGATTAATAATTCTGATATTGCTAGAGAAGTACACTGGCATTGGACAGTTAAATAAATTCATAGTGGATGGAAGGAGTGTGAATGCTCATTGTTGGAGTGGAAAGTTGTAAATAAGGAAGTAGTGGGGGCTAGAATGAACCATGTGGTAATGAATTAGAGTTGCAGGTTTCAGTATGATGTATTAAATTGGTATTGACACAGATGGCTACATATAGAAATATTTATAAACAAGTAAATATACATGGGTTAATATATACACATATAGTGCTTTGCTTCCCTTGTCTGTTAGCTAAGAGGGCCTAGAAACAATGACACCCAGTATCAATAAGCACATACAGTGCACAGATTTTGGTTTCCAATATCAATCTGCAATTAGAGGAGATTCTTGGAAAAATGACTGATTCTAGCATGATAGCAGGAAATATACAAAATGGGCCTAGAGCATTTCTTAGTGGCAAAAATTTAGGAAGTGCTCAAACACACACGCACACTAATGGAGGTATGTCAAAGAGATGGGTAACAACTGAAGAACTCTGAGGGGCCAAAGTTGGAACAATTGGGCAATAAAATAAGTTTGTGTTGGATTATAGCCCAAAGTATAAAATAAGTATCCATGTGTCCATACTGATAGAAATAAATGATTGAACAAATAAATAAATGAAAGAGAAAGGCAAATCTTTCATGAAGAATTCCAAATAATTTAGGAACACGCCCCATCCTCAAGGAGGTGGAATATCACTCCCCACTCTCTAAGTGTGGGCAGTGAATAGTGATTTCCTTCAAAAGTATGGAAAATAGAGAAGAAAAGAAGAACTTCACAGTGAAGAAATTTGACAAACACTGCCTCTACTAAGCATGAAGTTCAATACCAACAGTGATAAGCCAGGTTGATGGTAAGTACCCTTGATGTGATGTGATGAAAATGGAACTTTATCTTTGTGATCTTCTCCCTGAAATCCATAACCCCGCTCGAACTGTGGGAAAGACATCAGACAAACCTCGATTGAGGGATATTCTGTAAAATATGTGACCAGTATTTCTCAAAACTGTCCAGGTCATCAAAAACGAAGAAAGAAATTGTCACAGCTAGGAGGATCTGAAGGAGACATGATGACTAAATGTAATGTAATGCGTTACCTTGCATAGGCTCCTGAAACAGAAAAGGGACATTAGGTAAAATCTAAGTAAATCTTAGTAAACTATGGACTTCAGTTAATAGTAATGTACCAACATTGGTTACCTAATTTGAACAGATACAACAAGCTAGTGTAAGATGTTAGATAAGGGAAACTGATCATAGCATGGACTGTGTCTACTATCTTTGAAATTTTTCTGTAAATCTAAAACAATTCTAAAAATAAAAGGTTTTTTTTAATAATTACACAATGAAGCACACCTTCTTACGGAAATGCAATGTAACATAGGAGCAAGATCACTGGACTAGGAGTCAGGAGACTTGTGGAGTGATCTCTATCATGCAGTGATTTCTCTGTGTAACCTTGAGCATATCACTTAACCTCTCTGAGCTTTTGATTTCTCACCTGTAAAAATATGAGTTTGGTAATAAAAGGTCTCGTCTTATTTTTAAATTATGTTTCTAATCTAACAACGCAGTTCAACATACCTTTATACCACTTGTTTTGATTTTTTTCAAAAGGATTTGTGTCAGGAGGATTCCATTACCTTTGTTTCATATGTGGGGTTCTTTTTCCGTTTGTACCCAATGTATAAATAATACACAATGACAGGGCAATTTCAACCCAATTTCACTGTTTCTATAAGTGTTCATAAGAACCCAAAATGTAAAGCTTGTTACCAACTGGACACGGTTCAAAATAATTTACAATTCTTTAATACCTTTTGTTTATTGTTGTTATTGTTGGTAGGGTTGTGATAATGGGACACTCTGGCAGATCATGGGGCCTTAAATTACGCTAAAAGGTAGCTTTACAAATATAGTTTTATTATATTTCCAAATTAAGAGATGTTTAACAACCTATTTTATATATGCATGTCTCATTTGATATTCACAACAAAGTAAACATTGTTTATAGAGCAGAAAATGGAAGCACAGAATGGCTCTATAACTAGCTAAGATTCAGGATGCAGCAAGTAAGATGCAGAGTTGTAATCGGGCCTCAGGTTCTCACTCCAAGTGGACAGTTAATTCCATTCAAACCACAAAATCCCACTTAGCATAGGACTTGGCACATGGTAGGAGTTCAAAAACATTTGTGGCATAAATATTTGATGCCAGTTCTTCCATTTAAGATGTGGCCAAATGTTAAAGAATATTACCCCAAAGTAGCAATGATGAGAAGCTAGATAATCTACAAAATAATTGCCATTTTTTAGGTCATCAGAGATCTGAGATTACATGACAATCAGGTGAACTGAATTCCAAAATGCGACAAGCCTCTTCGAGGAAAGACCAGACACAAACTGATTTTGTCTTTGGTAGAACATGAGAGGAAAACGTAGAAGTCATAAAAGGATTGAGAAGAAAATTGAAATTTAAGCAAATTCTTAAAGGGCAATTATGGGCTCACGTGACAGTTCAGAATCCCTAGAGCCCCAAACAGAATGGTTGGCTGCATCCTGTCAACATTTCCTCTTCATGGGTCTTCACAAAATGCTCACTTAAAAAGACTGGCAGTGGGGCCAGGGGACCAAGAGAGTCTTGGCTGGGGTGCACAGGCACAATTCACTGCCAATTTCTGTCATGATTCTCTCATATGGAGCACAAGCTTCCTCAACCTGATAGAATATCTGCAAAAATGCTACAGCTTACATCATACTTAAAGGGGAAATACTGAATGCTTCCTCCCAAGATTAGGGATAATGCAAGAATATTCACTCTTAAACCTTTGTTCAACATTTTACTGGAGCTCCTAGCAAGAAAAAGAAATACATTACATACAAACTGGAAAGAAATGAGTAAAACTGTCCTTATTTGCAGGCTACATGATTATCTACACAGAAAACACCAAAAAATTTTCCAGGATGGGCTAGAACAAACTTTTGTTAACGTTGTGGAACACAATTTTGTTTCTATACTACTAATAATAGGAAATTGAAATTTTTAAAAAACTACCATTTGCATAGTGCAGGTAAAGACTTTCTAAGATTCAAAATCCAGATGCAATAAAATGAAATAGTGATACATTTGACATAATAAAAATTAAAAAATAAAACGTTTGTGGTTAAAAACAACATTAAAAACATAAGACAATTGACAGGAAATATTTCTGACTTCTATCCCATGTAAAGGTCTAATATCACTAATATGTAAATTGAAAGAAAATGATAGAAATGATAGAAAAATTGGAAAAACATGAACGGACATTCAAAAAAGTGGTATAAAAGTGAATTTTAGGGGCCGGCCTGGTGGCGTAGTGGTTAAGTTCATGCGCTCCGCTTTGGTGGCCTAGGGTTTGCAGGTTCGAATCCCGGGCACCCGTCAAAGCACTGCTTGTCAGCCATGCCGTGGCGGCGTCCCATATAAAGTGGAGGAAGACGGGCACGGATGTTAGCCCAGGGACAGTCTTCCTCAGCAAAAAGAGGAGGATTGGCAACGGAGGTTAGCTCAGGGCTGGTCTTCCTCACACACACACAAAAAGAGTGGATTTTAATGTTTTACAGTTCAATCTCTCTGGCAGTTATGCTAACATAACTAAAATTACACTAAGGTATCATTTCTCACTTATCAGATTGGCAAAACTTAAAAGCATAACAGCAGCTTCTGTTGAGGAGGCAGTGGTGACATGGGCACTCTCACACATTGCTACTAATGATGCAAATGGCACCATGGCTATGGAGTGATATTAATGAATTTACATGTGTCCACTTTTTAAAAAAATAAACTTTTGTTTTAAAATAGTTTTGCAATGACAGAATAATTGTGGAGATAGTACTATTGCCATATATTCAAATGTAGCATCCCAAATTATTAATATATTTTATTAGTATGGTGCATTTGTCAACAATTAATGAACCAATATTGATACAATATTATGGAGTAAAGTTTATACTTCATTAAAATTTCTTTAGTTTAAACTAATGTCTTTTTTTCTATTCCAGGATTCTGTCCAGGATACCTAACATGACCTTCAGTTAACATGTCTCATTAGGATCCTCTTGGCTGTGCCAATTTTACAGACTTTCCTTGTCTTTGATGACCTTGACCATTTTGAGGATACAGGTGAGGTATTTTTCAGAATGTCCCTCAATTGAGAATTGTCTGATGTTTTTTCACGCCTTTCCATTTTCATGGAAATATTTGACAAATAAAAATTGAATATATTTGAGGTTGTACATGTGATTTTTAAAGGTGTACAATGCAATGATTTCATATATATATATGTACTTTGTGAAATGATTACCACAATCAAGTTAATTAAGAAATCCATTAACTCACATAGTTCCTAACATTTTTGTGTGTAGTAACAGAACTTAAGATCTACTCTCAGAAAATTTCAAGTATGCAATATGTTACTGTTAACTATAATAATCATGATGTATGTTAGATCCCCAGAACCTATTCATCTCATAGTTGAAAATTTGTACCTTTGACCAACATCTCCCCAATTCTCCCATCCCCTAGTCTCTGACAATCACATTCTACAATTCAATTCTGAGTTTGACTTTCACAGGTTTCATGTCCAAGTGAGATCACACAGCATTTGTCTTGCTATGTTTGGCTATTCCAATTAGAAAAATGCCTCCAAGTTCATCTATGTTGTTGCAAATGACAGGACTGCCTTCTTTCTTATGGCTGAATAATATTCCATTATGTATATATACCACATTTTCTTTATCCATTGATCTGTCCACAAATACTTAGATTGTTTCCCTATCTTGCCTATTGTGAATAATGCTGCAATGAATATGGGAGTGCAGATATCTCCTCTAATTACTGACATTTCATTTGGATATATATATATATCAAGAAGTGGAATTGCTAGATCATATGGTAATTCTGTTTTTAATTTTTTGAGGAACCTCCATACTGTCTTCCTTAATGGCTGTGCCAATTTATATTCCCATCAATAGTGTCCTAGGGTTCCCTTTTCTCCACACCCTTGCCAACACTTGTTATCCCTTGTCTTTTTGATAATAGTCATTCTAACAAGTATAAAGTGATATTTAATTGTGGTTTTGATTTGCATTTCCCTGATAATGAGTGATGTTGAGCACCATTTCATATACCTATTGAATATGTGTATGTCTTCTTTGGAAAAATGTCTATTCAGGTCCTTTGACCATGTTTTAATCAGGTTATTTGTTTTTTTTCTATTGAGTCATATGAATTCTTTATATATTTTGGATGCTAACCCCTCATCAGATATATGGTTTGCAAATATTTTCCCCATTCTATGGGTTGCCTTTTCATTTTATTGATTGTTTCCTTTGATGTGCAGAAGCCTTTTAGTTAGATTTTATCCCACTTGTTTACTTTTGCTTTTGCTTCCTGTGCTTTTTGGGATATTGAAAAAAACAAAAAACAAAAAATGTAGCCAAGACCAATATGAAGAATATTTTTCCTAATGTTTTCTTCTAGGAGTTTTACAGTTTTAGGTCTTACATTTAAGTCTTTAATCCACTTTAAGTTAATTTTTAATGTGTGGTGTAAAATAAGGGTACAATTTCATTCTTTTGCATGTGGATATCCAGTTTTCCCAACACCATTTATGAAAGAGATTATCCTTTCTTCATTGTATATTCTTAGTATCCTTGTCAAGATTACTTGACTGACTATGCATGTGTTTATTTCTGGGCTTTCTATTCTGTTCCATTGATTTATGTGTCTCTTTTTATGCTAAAACATACTGTTTTGATTATTATAGCTTTGTAATATAGTTTGGAATCAAGTAGATTTGTACTTCTTTCTCAATATTGATTTAGTTATTCAGGGCCTTTTGTGGTTTTTGTGAATTTTAGTATTAATTTTCCTATTTCGTTGAAAAATGCCATTGAATTTTAACAGGGATTGCACTGAATCTGTAGATTGCTTTGGGTAACATGGACATTTTAACAATATTAATTCTTTTAATCTATGAACACAGGATCTCTTTCTATTTATTTGTGTCTTCTTCAATTTCTTTCCTTAATGTCAGTGTACAGATCTTATACCTCCTTCGTTAAATTTATCCCTAAATATTTAGTTGTCTTTGAGTCTATTGTAAATAAGATGTTTTTCTTAATTTCTTTTTCAGAAAGTTTGTTGTTAGTGTATGGAAATGCAAGAGGGTTTTTTTGTATACTGATTTTGTATTCTGCAACTTTCCTGAATCCATTTCTTAGGTCTGGGAGTTTTTAATATAAGATCATAGACAGTAACAATTTAACTTCTTCCTTTCCAATTTGGATGGCCTTTATTTATTTTCCTTTCCTAATTGCTCTGGCTAGGACTTCTAGTACTGTTTTGAACAGAAGTAGTGAGAGTGGGCACCCCTGTCTTATTCATCTTAGAGAAAAAGCTTTTCAGCATTGAGTATGATGTTAGTTGTGGGCTTGTCATATATGGCTTTTATATATTGAGGTACATTCCTTCTATACCTAATTTGTTGAGAGTGTTTATTGTGAAAGTATGTTGAATTTTGTCAATCCTTTTTCTGCATCTTTTGAGATGATCATATGGTTTTAATCATTCATTCTATTAAAGTGGTGTATTGAAGTCTCCCACTATTATTGTATTGCTGTCTATTTCTCCTTCTGTTTTGTTAATAATTGCTTTATATATTTAGGTGCTCTGATGTTGAGTGCCTAAATACAATTTTTATAGCCTATGATGAATTGACTCCTTTATTGCTATTTAGTGACCTTTGTCCTTTGTGTCAGATTTTCATTGAAAGTTTATTTTGTCTGATATAAGTACAGCCATCCCTGCTTTCTTTTGGTTACCAAAAGAAATATCTTTTTCCATCCCTTCACATTTAGCTTATGTGTGTCCTTAAGATTAAAGTGGATCTTTTATAGGCAGCATATTGTTGGCTACATTTTTTTCATTCAGTCACTCTGTGGGTTTTGTTTAGTGAATTTAATCCATTTATAGTTAAAGTATTTATTGATAGGTAATGACTTACTACTGTTATTTTGTTAATTGTTTTCTGTTTAGTAATTCCTTTGTTCTTTTCTTCTCCTTTTGCTATCTTCCTTTGTGATTTTTTTGTCAGAGTATACTTTGATTCTTTTCTCTTTATCTTTCTTTTTTTTTTTTGGTCTTTTTGCAGTACCTAGGACTTTCAATAAGACATTGAATAGAAATGGTTAGAGGACTTCATTTTTTTTTTCACCTATTATACTGGGAGAGTGTTTAGTCTTTCACCAAAGTATGATGTCAGATTTACATTTTTCATAAATACCCTTTAGTTGGTTAAGAAAGTTCCATTCTAGTTTTTTGAGAATTTTTATTATGTACAGGTCTTTAGTTTTCTTAAATGCTCTTTTTACATCTATTGATATAGTCATGTGGTTTTTCTTATTCAGTATGTCAATAGGATAAATTACACTGATGGACTTAACATTGAACTAGTCTTACATTCACGGAATGAACACCACTTCATCATGATGCATAATCCTTTTTATATATTGCTTTATTTGACTTAATAATATTTTGTCAAGTATTATTTTCTCTCTGGTCACAGAGATATTGGTCTGTATTATCCTTGCAATCTCTTTATTGGGTTTTGGTATTAGAGTACTACTTCACTCATAGAATGAGTTATTAAGTTATCCCTCTGCTTCTATTTTCTTGAAGATATTGTGGAAAATTTCCACAGTTTATTAGTTAAATGTTTGGTAGAATTCACAAGTAAAAGTATCTGGGACTATAGCTTTCTTTTTTACAAAATTATTAGTTTTTATTCATTTTCTTTAATAGACTTAGGGCTATTCAGGTTATCTATTTTTCATTATGTAACTTCTAGTAGTTTGTATCTTGCAAGGGTTTGATATTTTTTATTCTAAGTTATGAAACTTGATAGCATAAGGTTGTTCATAGTATTCATTTATTATTCTATTAATCTCCATTGGGTCAGTACAAATGCCCTCTCCTTCGTTTGTGAAATTGGTATTTTGTATTTTCTGTCTTTAAGTCTTGATTAATCTGGCTAAGATTTTATCAATTTTATTGATCTGTTTAAGGACTAGTTTTTTTCCCCCCTTTTTTTTTTTTTGGTTTTCAACTTTATTAATTTGTGCTACAATTTTTATTATTTTTCTTTGCTTGCTCTAGGCTTACATTGACCTTCTTTCTCTGGTTTCCCTAAAGACTGTATTTGTCTTTTCTTGCCTTTTTGTGTGCCTTTTAAAATTTGTTAAACAAAAGACATAATGTGTCAAATAGTAAGATCTGAGGTCAATAGGCTTCTAGTGTGAGAACTGATTTTAATCTGTCTTGGAATGCAGCTTTATTAGTTTGCTATTTCTGTGGATAAAAGTCTTCAAATTCCTCTAGTGTCCTTGCTTGTGTCTCCTCTCCTGACTTTGGTCTTCCCTAAATACTTCTCAAAGATAGTTCATGTCATGAAACTCTTCCAGCTATAATCTAGTCTTGTTATACTGAAGCACTGTTGTTGTGGTGGTCAAGTATGTTGTTGTGGGAGAAGAGACAGGAATTCTACAATGTTCTGACTAAATCACTCTTTTAATAGATCTTTGTCTTGGGGCCATAACTTTCCCAAGAGTTTTTCCAGTGGTATAGCTTTTTTCCCTCCTACCTCCCTACTCCCTTTCCTGGTTGCGGTGCTCCCAATCTATTTTCTTAAAGCCTTGAACTCTGTTGGCTATGCTTTTTCCATCCCTTGGATGAAAGAATGAATGACAAAAAGGGCTGGAATGGGAGAAATTTTCTTCCACAAATTGGGATAAGTTTCTGGAACAGTCTTTTTTCTTTGGAGAGTAAGCCATTGTTATAGAGAAGTCTCTGCACATATTTAACAATGATTGCTCTTTCCTTTCCCCTCCCAGAGCCCTGAGGGGAACTTTCTCAGATCTTCATCATCAGAAATGGGTCAAGTCCATGAGAGAAGGACCCCAAAATGCGGGCCCTCCTACAACTGCATCCTCTAGGACTTTCTCTCCTCCTAGTGCACATTCAGCCTTCAATAATTTATCAAAATTTCCCTTAATGTTACTTACCAGTTTATGGCTCAAAATGCTACTATTCTAAGTAAACAGATCTCCTTGTTACTCTAGATGTACCTATCTCTCAAGATTCAATTAGCCCTAAGATCTCAGCTCTCTATGGGTCCAAGAAAAGTCATTGATGTTCAGTTTTTCCAAATTTTTCTTGTAAGAATTGGCATGACAACTCCCAGTCTCTTTATATGTTGGAGCTAAATGTTTACATTTTAACTCAGCTATCTTAACTGTAGCAATTTACCCTGAAGATATATGACCAACGAAACAAAAATACATATGCTCTAGATTATTCGTTACAGCCTTGTTTTTAATTTCAAAATATAGGAAATAACTTGCATACCTATACATAGAAGATTATTTGAAAAAAACAGTACATAATGTAATAGAGTCTTTGTGTCTCTAAAATATATTGAGGAACTTTTCTATAAACTTTTAGTGATTTCCAGTATATGTTGTTAAGCAAAAATAGCAAATTATAAGAGAGCATCTATTGTATCCTACCTTTTTTTGTGAAAAAGAAGGGAGAATAAGTAAATATTCATGCATCTTTCTCAATTGTGCAACAAGAAAGCAACAAGATTTTTGACCTACTAGAGATGAGGAAGAACATGTTAGAAAAGATAAGCAGTAGAAATGATATAGAAAAAAATGGAGGAGAGAGTAATACCTCTCTGAATATATGTTTATTATACAGTTCTGACTTTTGAAACATTGTTAATATTTAATACACTCAATAAATAAATAAGTAGATTACTTGATTGATCTATAATTGTGAGAGATAAATTCTAAAATATAATGTAAATAAGAACCATTGAAACAAAATGTACTATAAATGACAAATATAAGCACAGTTAAGTGTATGGAGACATCTAATTTAGTAAACTTGGACATAGACTATCATATTGAAAGTATTTACCCTCGTGCTGAAGACAAAAAATACTATGAGCAATAAAAAAAGACAAAATCGTCCCATTTGCAGCAACATGGATAGACCTGGAGGGTATTATGTGAAGCGAAATAAGCCAGACAGAGAACGACAAACACCATGTGGCTTCAGTCACATGTGGAAGATAAACTAACACAGGATCGGAGAGAACAGTTTGATGGTTACCGGGGGCAAGGGACTCGGGTGTGGGCATAAGGGGTGAAGGGACGCATTTATATGGTGACTGATAAACGATAATGTACCACTAAAATTTCACAATGTTATAAACTAGCATGACATCAATTAAAAAATACTATGAGCAATATTGATCTCTACTTAATAGATTTCTTTTAGAACAGAAGCATGGGTTAGCACTTCTAAAACTACTTTCTCTGATTCTATAACTGAACATGTAAGTAAATAATGGGAGTAATGAGGGTCAGTTATCTGATTGTCAGGGAAGGGAGTTGTAAAAATGTGAAAGAGAAAACAGCATAAACACTGCCTTGGTGGATGGCAATGTAAAGTATCTCAATGAACTCTTGGTTTTAGATAGATAGATAAACAGGTTGTGGAGCATAGACACACCTATATATCACTTTTATATCCTAGCCTTGTCCACTGAGAGGGCTTATAAGCAATGACACCCTACAGTGATGAACAAACCTAGTGACTCTATATTTGCTCTAAATGCTATTTTCTACTTATAGGAACCGAAGCTCTTTGAATAAATGTCTGATTTTAGCACCGGAGGTAGGAAAGTTCAAGATGATCCTAATACATCTTTCTGTGTCAGAAAGCAAGAAAGTGCTCAAAGCATGATGTGGATATGTCAGCAGAACACAGTAGCAGCTTGAAAAGGCTCTTGCTGGCCAAATGTGGTACATTTGAGCACCAAAATAAACAATGGTGGCAATGGACTATAACCTATAGAGTACAGTAAAACTCCACGAGACCAGACAGATAAATAAGACAGGAAAGCTTTTTATCATAATAGAAGCTAAGAGAATGATGGAATTAGAAATTCACTATTTGGCAAAACATCAAATAATAATTAACTCAGGCAAAAGTCATCATTTCACATTAAGTCTAATGAATAAATGTTTGAGGAATAATAGGATATTTGCATAGTCTCAAACTATCTCCCATAGGATCACTTTTCATTACAAAGTGAAAAATACTAACCTGGCATTCATGTCTTTAAACAAGTGACCAAAGTTAACATCAGCAGTTACAGGAAAAATTGACATCACGTCATTAGCCTCCTGCTATGATGCACTGATAAAAAATAAAGTATAAATTCTGTACTACCACTGCCAAAAAATGCATCACCTGAATGTAATGATGCGAGAACATGAGATAAACCCAAATTGTGGGAGTTCTACAATACAACTAGTTTCTACTCTTCAAAATTTAAAAGTCAAGAAAGAGAAAATGTGAGAAACTTTTCCAAATTAAATGAATAAAGAAGTGTAACAACTGAAAACAATATACTATTTGGGGAAGAATTGTTTCTGGACTAGGTTTGTAGATTAGATAATATTTTATCAATGTTAATTTCCCAATTATAAAAATTGTACTGTTTATATTAGAAGAAATTGGATTTTTTTTGGTTTGTTTTTTAGAAAATAGAGTGCAGTATTTAGGGAAAAAGAAGCATGATGTCTGCAACTAAAATGGCTTAGAAACTGTATGTACATATGCATGGGTAATTATTTACAGAAGTTGAGTGTTGGAGAACTGCAAAAGTATTTTAGTACAAGGGATTTACCAACTCTAGACCTGAAAGGATTAAGTGGAAAGTAGTGGTACCAATATCCAGAAAGAGAGCCATGTAAAGTCATGTGCATAGACAAATCCAGCTGGAAGGCAGAAGAACCTGGAGTAGATAACTATATGAGAAGAGAGGAGAGTGAATCTTGAGAGTCAAATGCAAGAAGTTTGGTGCACCATCCTTATTTCAATGGAGAGTATGTAGACGTTATCTTGTTATCTTTTTTCCTTCTCTCTGATGATTGACTATTGATTTAACCATCATTGTTGACAATTCAGGCCCTGTTTCTGATAATGAGATGAAATCAAATTCAGTTATTTACACTTCCTGGGTTTCCTATCTTTCCATATGTTCTTGTTAAGTATGTAGAGTGTCAAAATATATCCTAATATCACCTTCTCCATAAATTTTTTTTCTTAAATGCTTTCAATCATATTTGATCTCTCCCTCTTGAGAACCAACTTTGAGTTTTATCAGTATCTTATGTTACATTCATATTACCATAAATATAATAACTTTTGGCTTATTATTTCTCCTCTAATTGATTGCAACATCTTTAGCAAGTTATTAGAAAGAATAAAGATTTTGAAAGAAGAAAGATATGAATTAGAACCCAAGATCTTCCATTCTTTGTCTACCAGATCTTGAAAAAAATCACTGATCTGTCCTTTATTTTTCTCTTCTGTTAAATTTAGGATTTTCTGAGGGTTAAATGAAAACCCATATAAAACGGTTAAAACACTGCCTGGTACAGTGTAGTTAGATACCTGGTACAGCTAGTTATGTAGTTATAAATATACATAGTAGTTTTATACAGTCCTTGACCTTTACTCACATATTCGTATTATTCCAAAATGCTCCCATTATCTATGATGACAGTAACATTTAATAAATGTCTCCAAAAAACTCCCCAAAGTGAAGTTATCAAATAAAAGTGCTTTGGTCTCAATGTCTCCAAAATTAAGAAAATACTCTTACTTTCTGTTGTAATCACAATTATTTTTTGTTTTTCTTTGTCAGGGCACTACATTGTCTCACCTGACATTAAAAATATAAAATTATCTAGGGCTTGGCACTCTGATTTGTTGAATACCTACAAAGTTGGTGAAATTCTATTGAAACTTCCTTCAATACCACCCCTGAAATCTGTCCTATCCATTCCTTGTTTTGTCAGAATCATTCCACCCAATGGTGTTATTTTCTTTTTCTCATGAATACCAAAACCTAAAAATGAAAAAAAAGGGAGACGGACACAGAGGAAATTGGAGACGGATTAAAAAGTACTTTTTGTTTCATTTCTTAATATTATTCATTACTGAAATACAGATTATCTCAAACTGTCAAATTTAATTAATTTTGTGACTAAGTTATTTCTTCATGTTATAAAATAAGTACTCTGTCAGTTTTCCTAGTGAATCCCTTAGCCCTGAAACTAAACATTTCTAGAATGAAAAATAAGGATAGCATTTTTAAATTTTATAGATGTCACCTTGAAATGCTGAAATAGACATCACCCTTCCTAATAAAAAATAACAATCTCTGATATTGTGTAGAGTTCTTTACAATTTACAGCACATTTCTAGGTCTATGCGTTATTTGATATTCTCAACAGCAATGGGAGGTTGGTGATGTTATCCACATTTTCAGAAAATAAAACTCAGTTTAAGAGAATTTTAACATCTGGCCCAATTAGTAAATGAGAGGCAGAATTGAAAACCTGGTATTTTGACAGATAGTCATTTCTACTACAACTTGCTGCCTAAAACATATCCAGAGATATTCACAAAAATTAAAATCTTATTTTCCTTTTTGTTTCATGAAAGTAGTTACAGGGATTATATTTTAAAATTCCCTTTACTTGAAGGCTATAAACAAGTAAGTGTTGCTATCCTGTATTCAATGTATTAGATACTTTGAAGAATGATAAACTTGTGCACAAACTTAAGTAACTCTATAAATGTAAATATCTCATAAGGAAAAAAATTGTATAATATTTACAAGCAATGCCTTTAGAAACATTTAGAACTATATTCAAATGCTAGTTCTACAATCACTGTCTTTGTGGCCTGGCAGAGGTTAAAACTTCTCTATCAGCTTCTTCACTAATAAAATATAGATGATAATTATCTAAAGTGGTTGTTTGAGAGATTAGACAAAATTTTATATACAAATTATCTGATCTAGTACCTGGCACATAAGTGCTCAATATAATGTAACTGTTATTATGTGCATTATTGTTCTAAACTTCAGAAGAATGTGTATGTATTTACGTATATCTATTTTTTTTGGATGGTACATGTACACTGAGATGCATTGACTATATGGACACACACACATGCACACACAGAGGGGTTACAGAAATCTTACTAATGGCAATTTACATTTAATTTTCTATTTAGATTAGCTTTTTGTATTTATTTTAAAATAATTTATAGACTTAGAGAAAAGTTGCAAACGTAGTATAAGTAATTCCTATTTACTCTTTACTAGATTTCATATAGGTAGACAGATAGATACCATGTAATTCCCTTTTAAGTAAACTCTCCTCAAATAATACAATTTCAAGTGGGCCATCTGTTTCCTATTGGATTCCTTCCTGACACAGATGGCTTCATGGAAAAGGTATCCAGATTGAAGAAAGTACAGAAATTAATGAATTGGGGTAGGGAGAGGAAAGTCTATGTGTGACCACATAACCAGAGGCCAGAATAAATATGACTTAGATGAAAGTACTTTGAAATCTAAAATTATTATGCAAACAATGGACAAGGAAAATGATCGTGACAACGATGATGACAAGGACGGTCTTGAGTAGCCAGAGGCCACGATCAAGGGAGGAAACGGTAAAACTAAAACCAAGTTTAGAACCGGGAAAGGAACAGTAATTAAATCAAGGACCTTGACAAAGTTAAGGTACAAAGTTACTGATAAGAAAGGTGTCATAGAACCAAGAGTGGATGTCATTTAGTGTATGATGCCATGGGAACATTTCTGGATGGGAGGTCAATGTATCACACTGGCTTTTCATAAATACAGTCTGAGACTGGGCTTCCTGTTAACCCAAGCCTGTTGTCACATTACTCATACACCTATTTTATGGCACAGAATGGTGATGGTAAAAGCTTAATGGTAGAGGATAAAGGTGATACCGTGGTGGAGATGGGGTGATAGTGATGGTGCAACTCAGAGTGATGGTGAAGAAAGTAGCAGAGTTGGGGGTGATATATGACAAGACTGGATTGGAACTTCAGTGAGGGAGAATTGGGAGAGGTGTTCAAATAGTTGATGTGGAACTAGGTTATAGAGCCAAAGAAAGTGCTTGAGTCATTTCTATTTCTCTATGATTATAGAATGATAGAAGTACAGATTGAGCATTCAGTTGAGGTTGTACAACTGATGAACACAGTGACACTGAACTAAGATTACAGCCATTGCTAAAGTGAATAAGCAAATTTGATAAAATTCCCAACACCTCGTCATTTTATCTGGGTCTGTAGTTTCCTGCCTCTTCACTCAATAATGATAAGACACATCACTCACTGCATTAATGTTACTGAATGTGCTCGCTTTCTTTTTGCTGATTCAGTAGCTCAGAAAACTATCACTCTCTCTAGCTACGATTTGTCCAGAGAAACTAAGCCCTCGTTGGAAGAATTCATTTTGGAACAGGAAATTCACAATCTTATACAAGAATACCCAGGATTATGAATAGGTTTTATCTGTAATATTTTTATAAGGTGATAGTTTAGAGATTGAAACACAATTTTCTCCAAGAAAGCGAAATAAAATTAGTGATTGGGTGCCTATGAAATACCTTGGTCTGGGCTATGTGCACTGCTTGTACTATTTTAATCTTTTTAATATTTTAATCATTTAATATTCATCAACAGGGCAGCCATTCAGATTGGATGATGTTCATACTGTATCAGCTATTAAGTAACTTAACTAACTCAAGCTCTTGGAGATAGATATGTTTCATCTGATTCTATTAATAGTGAATTAAAGAGAAGATTAAAAATATATATTATCCATACAAAGGGAAGTTGATGACTAGAGGAATCATTACACCTCCAGGCCAGCCCACAAAAGCTAATGCATCCTATGTGTGGCTGAAATGCTTTCTTTAGGTGAAACAATTATTAAGCATTTACTCTGTTTCAGACACAGTGTTAGGTGGGATAAACATAAATAAGAGATCAACTCTGGCCACAGAAAAACATGAAGTCCTTAAGACTAAAAACAACTACATAATTTTCAGCTGTAGAATGGACTAAATAGGCTTTGGAGACTAGCCTGGAAAAGTTGCCCAACATCTCGGTTTCGTTTCTTTTAAATCTCAGGCAGCCTTTCAGAGGGAGAGGAAAGGACTAGGAAAATAACATTCATTAACTGTGGCACATACTTTAATCCTTTATATCATTTTATGATCATAAGAATTGGAAGGAAGGGGGGCCGGCCCTGTGACCTAGTGGTTAAGTTTGGCACACTCCACTTTGGCTGCCCAGGTTTGATTCCTGGGCATGGACCTACACCACTCATCGAGGCCATGCCGTGACGGCGACCCATTTACAAAATAGAGGAACACTGACACAGATGTTAACTCAGGGTGCATCTTCCTCAGCAAAAAAAAAAAAAGAAAAAAGAAAAAGAATTGGAAGGAAGGATAGTTTAGAATAGTGTTCCCCAAACATATTCATGCCGAAGCACATAGAGGAAATGATAATATTTTTACAATACATTTGAGAATACTGGAAATAGTTTGAGAACATCTACATGGAGGTTTTTTAAATAATAAATTTTTTAAATAATAAATTTATATTAATATGAACAGAAAAATAAATTATGAAAATATTAATATTCCAAACCTGAACATTTTTCACATTTTGACAAAACATTTGAATTTATTACAATGAATATAACTGTGGCAAAAAATGTTATACATAAAATTTTATAATTTTTTATACTTTATGCTTTAAAATGATTCCATAAAATTCCAAATCAAGCTATTTTAAAATTAACTTAAAAAAAACTAATGTATGTACTTGGTTTAACAAATCAAATGATAAAAAAGGGTTATAACAAAATGTAGTTGTCAGAGACCTATATCTTTCTACTCCCCTGCTTATCCCTCCCAAAGGCAAGCTTTCGACTCCTTTAAAATAATGTACTTCCACTGCTTTTTTGATTCATGAACTTTAGAAACCGTTTTTTGAATTCCTATTAAAGTACACGTGAATTTATCTCTTTCAGAACTGCCATCCTTTCTGCTTTCCCTCTCCCATTGTTCCAACACCATTATTAAATTTTTTATTTATATCATATTGATGGTGTTTACAATATTATTCTAATGGGAAATTATTCATAAATTGAGCAATGCAGTATATTTGATTATATTTCTTTTCTTACTTTTTGTCTTTCCTAAAGCAAATGCTTGTCTTACTTATTTGCTTATTTTCTTTGTACTCTTCCTATATGTTCTAAAGCCTCTCAGTACAATTTTCCACATAGTCAATCTTATTATGTAATCGATCATTTCCTATTTTTTTCTTGGAGTCTTTCCTCTTAGAGATGGCCATTCTCCTTTCTGCACTGTGTGCTCACTAGGCCTGCAGCACAGCTTGGCTGTCTTTGGATCACACTGGTGCTGTCTGCACTGGCCACAGTTTGCACTGGGCTTATGTTGTCTCTTGTCTTATACAGTTACTGTCATGCAGGACATTCTCTGTAATTACTTCCTGTGTTAGGTCACTTATTGCCTTGTTTCTGTATATCTTTATTTGCTATCTCCCTCCTTCCCACCTTTTTTAAGACAAAATAATCAAATCTTTATTTCAATGTTTGGTATCAAAGCACTTTTAGGTTCTTAAGATTATTCAAAAAAATATATTTTATTATGGCAAGAAACACATAACATAAAACTTACCATCCTAATAATTTTTAAATGTACAGTAAGTAGTGTTAACCATATGCACACTGTTGTCCAACAGATCTCTAGAATTTTTTCATCTTGTGAGACTGAAATTCTATACCCATTGAACAACAACTTCCCTTTTTATCCTCCCCCAGCCCCTAGCAGCCACCATTCTACTTTCTCTTTCTAAGAGTCTGACTTCTCTAAGAATCTCATATAAGTGGAATTGCACAATTTTTGTCATTTTTGTGGCTGGCTATTTCACTTAACACAATGTACTCAAGCTTCATCCATGTTGCAACATATGACAAGATTTCCTTGTTTTAAAGGCTAAATAACATACCATTGTATGTATATGCCACATGTTCTTTATCCATTCACCCAGGGATGGTGAATTATTTTGTTTGCACATAATGGTTATTGTGAAAAATGTTGGAATGAACACGGGTGTGCAAATATCGCTTCAAGATACTATTTTCAATCATTTTGGATACATTCTCAGAAGTGGGATTGTTTTATCATATGGTAGTGCTACTTTTAGTTTTCTGAGAAATTTATATACTGTATTCCTTAGTGGTTGCACTATTTTAAAATCCCACCAACAGTGCACAAGGGTTTCAATTTCTCCACATCGTCAGCAACACTTGTTATTTTCTGTTTCTTTGATAATGGTCATCCTAAGGGTGTAAGATGATATCTCATCGTGATTTTGATTTGCATTTCCCTAATGATTAGTAATGTTGGGCATCTTTTCATATGCTTGTCAGTCATTTGTATATATTCATGGAGAAATGTTTATTCAAGTTATTTGCCCATTTATTAATCAGATTATTTTGTCCTTGTTTAGTTGTAGGTGTTCTTTATGTATTCTGGATATTAACTCCTTATCAGATATAGTTTATAAATACTTTCTCTCATTCCATAGATTGCCTTTTCAATCTGTTGATTGTTTCCTTTGCTATGCAGTTTTTAATTTGGTGTAATCCCACTTGTCTACTTTCTTTTGTTGCCTGTGCTTTTGGTGTTGCAGCCAATAAATTATTGCCAAATCCAATGTCCTGAAGCCTTTCCCTTATGTTAGCTTCTAAGAGTTTTATAGTTTAAGGTCTTACATTTAGGTCTCTAACCCATTTTGAGTTAATTTTTGTATATGGTGTAAGGTAAGGGTCCAATTTCATTATTTTACATTTGGATATTCAGTTTTCCCACCTCATTTCTTGAAGAGACTATCCTTTCCCCATTGTGTAGCTTTGGCACCCTTTTCAGAGATCATTTGATTATATGAGGGTTTATTTCTGGTTTCTCTATTCTGCTCCATTGATCTATATGTTCGTCCTTATGGCAGTACCATACTGTTTTGGTTATTGTAGCTTCGCAGTATCTTTTGAAATCAGGAAGGGTGGTGCCTCCAGCTTTGCATTTCTTTCTCAAAATTGTTTTGTCTTTTCAATGCCCTTTGAGATTCCATATGAATTTTAGGATTTTTTTTCCTATTTCTGTGAAAACTGCTATTGGGATTTTGATAGGAATTGCAATGAATCTGTAGATAGCTTTGGGTAGTATGGACATTTTAACAATATTAAGTCTTCCAATCCATGGACACAGGATATATTTCCATTTATTTGTCTTTGTTAATTTTTTTTAGCAATGTTAAGTAGCTTTCAAAGTACAAGACTTTTGCATCCTTGGTTAAGTTTATTGCTAAGTATTTTTTTCTTTTCAATGATATTGTAAATGGGATTGTTTTCTTAATTTCATTTTTGATTGTTCATTGTTAGTGCATAGACATGTAACTGATTTTTGCGTGTTGATTTTGCATCCTGTAAATTTGCTGAATGTGTTTATTAATTCTAACAGTCTTGTGGTAGAGTCTTTAAGGTTTAATACTTATAAGATCATGTCATCTGGAAACAGAGATAGTTTTATGTATTCTTTTCCAATTTGGATGTCTTTCTTTTTTCTGTTTCTTGCCTAATTGCTCTGGCCAGGACTTTCAGTACTATGCTGAATAGAAGCAGTGAAAGTAGGCATCCTTGCTTTATTCCTGATCTTAGAGGGAAAGCTTTCAACTTTCCACCATTAAGTATATTGTTATCTGTGGGCTTTTCATATATGGCCTTTAATATGTTGAGATAATTTGCTTCTATTCCTATTGTGTTGAGTGTTTTTATCATAAAAGTATATTGAATCTTGTCAAATCCTTTTTCTGCATTGACTGAGATGATCATTTGGTTTTTGTCCTTCATTCTGTTATTTTGGTGTACTCTGTTGACTGATTTTTGTAACTTGAACCATCTGTGCATTGCAGAAATAAATCCCACTTGGTAATAATGTATAATCCTTTTAATGTGTTGTTGAGTTTGCTTTGCCTGCATTTTGTTGAGGATTTTTGCATCAATATTCAGCAAGGAAATTGGGCTGTAGGTTTCTTTTGTTGTAGTATTTTGTCTGATTTTGTTATTGGGGTAATACTAGCCTCATCAAATGAGTTTGGAAGTGATCTATCCTCTTTAACTTTTTGGAAGAAATTGAGAAGGATTTGTGTGAATTAATCTTTAAATATTTGATAGAATTCACTAGTAAAGCTACATGGTTCTGGGCTTTTCTTTGTTTACGCGTTTTTCATTTCTGATTTAATCTCCTTACTACTTATAAGTCTGTTCAAATTTTTTTTCTTCATGATTCAATCTTGGTAAGTTGTGTTTCTAGAAATTTATCTGTTTCTTCTATGTTATCCAATTTGTTGTCAAATAGTTGTTCATAGTAGTCTCATGATCCTTTTTATTTCTGTGGCATCAGTTGTAATGCCTCCTCTTTCATTTCTGATTCTTAAGTTTTTTTCTATTTTTCTTGTCTATATAATGATTTGTTAGTTTTATTAGTCTTTTCAAAAAAACAACTCTTAATTTCAGTGATTTTTCTATTCTCTATTTTGTTTATTTCCACTCTAGTCTTTATTATTTTCTTCCTTTTGCTAACTTTGGATTTAGTTTGTTCTTATTTTTCTAGTTCCTTGAGGTGTAATATTAAGTTTTTGATTGAGATCTTCTTTCTTAATGTAGGACTTTACCACTATAAACTTCCCTCTCAGTGCTGCCTTTGTTGCATCCCATACATTTTGGTATGTTCTGTTTTTATCTTCATTTCTCTTGAGATATTTTTTAATTTCTCTTGTGATTTCTTTAACCCATTGGTTCTTTAAGGATATACTGTTTAATTTCCACATATTTGTGGATTTTCCAGTTTTCATTTTGTTATTTATTTCTAGTTTCATTCCATTGTAATTGGAGAAGATACTTGGTATGACTTCAATCTTCTTAAATTTATTAGGACTTGTTTTGTGTCCTGGCATGTAATTTATCCTGGAGAATTTTCCATACGCACTTGAAAAGAATGTGCATTCTGTCGCTGTTGGACAGAGTGTTCTGTTTATGTCTGTTAGGTCCAATTGGTTTATAGTCCTCTATTTTCTTATTGATCTTCTGTCTGATTGATCTATCCATCAATTAAAATGTGGTATCAAAATCTCCTACTATTTTGCATTACTGTCTATTTCTCTCTTCAATTCTGTCAATGTTTTCTTCACATTATTGGATGCTCTGCTGTTAGGTGTATATATATTTATAACTGTTATATGTTTATGGCAAATTTCTCCTTTTATCATTATATAATGTCCTTCTTTGTGTCTTATGACAGTTATTGACGAAGTATATTTTGTCTAATATAAGTATGGCCACTTCTGCTCTTTTTAGGTTTCCATTTTCATGGAATATATTTTTCTATCCTTTTACTTTCAGTCTATGCATGTCATTACAGCTAAAAGGAGTCTCTTGTAGACAGCATATAGTTGGATCTTACTCCCTCATTTTGTTTGTGTGTGGAAAGAAAGCCTTCATTAGCTGTCTTAGAAAAAGTACATGTGAGGTCAAAATTTTTGGAGTCTTGCTGGTCTAAAAATATCTTTTACTTTTACCCCTGATTTGGTTTTGCCTGCTATAAAACTCTGCAATGGAAATAAATTCTATGCAGAATTTTGAAGGCATTCCTCTATTATCTTCTTGTTTCTAGTGTTGTGGTTAACAAATCCAAATTAATTCTGATACCTGATATTTTATATGACTTCCCTCTCGCTCTCACTATAGAAAGTTCTATATGTCCCCAGCTTATGAATTTCAAAATAGTATACACTCGCGCCACCCGGTGGTGCAGCGGTTAAGTTCGCGCTTGGTATCCCGGGGTTCGCGGGTTCTGATCCTGGGCGCCTGCAGACGCACTGCTCGTCAGCCCTGCCGTGGCGGCGTCCCATATAAAATAGAGGAAGATGGGCACGGATGTTAGCCCAGGGCCAGTCTTCCCCAGCAAAAAGAGGAGGATTGGCAACAGATGTTAGCTCAGGGCTGGTCTTCCTCGCAAAAAAAAAAAAAAAATAGTATACACCCTATAGGACTCTTTCCATCCATTGTTTTGCTTTCTCAGCAAGCCATTGCAATCTATAAACTCTTTTCTTTCAATCCTGGAAAAGTTTCTTGATTTTTTCCTTTATTTCTTTCCATATTTTCTCTATTCTATCTTTCTGGATATCTTATTATTCAGATTTTGGACTTCCTTAGCAGATTCTTTCATTTTTCACCTCTTTGTTTGCCCTACTTTTGGGGATATTTTCCCAGTTTTATTCTCTACCCTTTCTTTGATGTTTTTATTTGTGTATACATAGTTGATTTCCAATGGTTTCTTTAGTTTATGTTTTCTGAATTTTCCGTTGAATGAGCAACTAAGGGCTCACTAACTGTAATGCACAAACCTGGAACAAATTTGTCTTGGCAATACTGATTCCAGACTTAAAACAGATTTCTAATAGGTTTCTAGTGTATCATTATTCCAGGCTCTTCTTTCACTTGAATCATCAACATAAATTATTTTTAAAACTTTGATTGATTCTAATTTTGCTAAATAAAGGACAGCTATCTTCTTTCCTTCATAATTGCAAAATATTTTTATTTTTAGATTTAAAAATGCTAATTAGATGGGGCCGGCCCGGTGGTGCAGCGGTTTAGTCCGCGCTTGGCAGCCCGGGGTTCGCTGGTTCGGATCCCGGGCGCCCGTCGACGCACTGCCTGTCAGCCATGCCGTGGCGGCGTCCCATATAAAGTGGAGGAAGATGGGCACGGATGTTAGCCCAGGGCCTGTCTTCCTCAGCAAAAAAGGAGGAGGATTAGCAACGGATGTTAGCTCAGGGCTGGTCTTCCTCACCAAAAAAAAAAAATGCTAATTAGAATGGTCAATCATGTAAGTTTTCTTTTCATTTCTACATCAACATGTATATGCCCACCTTCAGTACTTGCCCACTTATGAATCTTATGAAGTAAAATGTGATCCACAAACATCATAAAATATGAAAAAATACTGTCACATTATTTTAGCAAAACAGGATGGTCCAGATTCTTTTAGCAAAATTCTTCCTATAAAATGACTAATTGAATGAGAACAGCATATTTCATTTTTATTTAGAAATATATAAATTTTGATTCTTGGGTTTGACTCTTGAGATTGAAAATAATCATCTGTATATAATCTGAAAATTACAGTCTGAGATTTCACTTATATGAGCATTTTGACCATAATCATTAGAGTCTAGAGTGTTGTACTCTGTCTCTTTGCATTTATCTTCTGATTCACGTAATAACAGTGAAGACTCTTTCTCTGTCAATTTTCTTCTTTTTGACATTATGAACACACAATGAAAAATCCTGAATTCTTCGCAGTATTTGGTGAAAGCAACAGAAAGGACTATAAGGAAGGTGACTCCATATTTCTTTGATATGATTTGAAATGTAGTGCAATACCTTGGGCAAGACAACAAGAAAACTAAAGGATGACATGATAGTGATGATATGTTTCACTATTGCATCATCTTCTAGAAGGCGCCATGTTCTTCCATTTTCTTAATATTTCAGTATCTTTCATCATACTTGGGAATAATTGATGTATGTTGATGGAGTAATTTCTAGGATGATGAACTAGCAAAATGTTTCATTACAGGAAAAATAATTATTACTAATGACTCATAATGGATATTAATTTTATAAAATAGTCCAACGGATCCATATAGTAATTGCAAGGTACAATGAATTGTATTCAATTACAAAATAAGTAAATATTCTCTTTGTTATTTGAAAGCTCTTTAAAGAAATAAAAAAATACATGTAATATCATTCCTTAAAAACAGTTAAAACTCAAAACATTAAATTTAAGAGCAATGCATCATGATGGTGTGAAGGGGGCTAATTTTATTTTTTCCAATGGTCAAATCTTTTTCATAAGCCTGTCAAAACCTTAAGTTTTTCTAGTATTTCAAAGACAAAAAAAATCTAAATTTTCTCTATTTCCTTTCATTTCTGCTTGCAAACTGCTCAACTTTTTCTTGAATTCATCTTTCTCTTCATTTAATATTATACACTCCAAGAGTAACCAATAAACTGTAGCATTCTGGTTCTTTTTAAGCTCTTCTCATAAAGATATGAGCTCAGTAGGTACATAGTCTGCTGTCCAGGTTATTACAGGAGATATTTTACTAAACATTTTTCCCTTGTGTGCTTGCCTTCAACTTTCCAGCTTTTAATGTAATTTTCCTCACTGCTTGTCACTCAAACACTAAGCCCGTGACAAATATTTTAGCTAATTTTACAACACATCCTACTTTGGTACCCTTTTCTGTATTAGTAAAGATAATCCTAACAGATGTAACAAATTAGCCCAAGTTTTCGGTTTCAATATAGCTTTTTGTTTCCAACATAACAATTCTATACAGGTATTTTGCATATGAACTTTTTTCATGGTAATTTAGGGACCAAATCTACTTCTATTTTGTGGTTCTGCCATCCTTTAGCGCAGGGCTCAGAGACCAAATGCCACCCACCACCTATTTTTAGATGACCCATGAGCTAAGAATGAGTTTCAGCTTTTTAAGTTGTTGAAAAAAATCAAGGTAGGAATAACATTTTGATAAAATTATGACATTCATATTTTAGTGTTCATAAGTAAAGTTTTATTAGAACACTAATTTGTTATGTATTGCCTATGGCTGTTTTATGTTAAAATGAGAATTGAGTAGCTGTGACAGAGACTGTCTGACCCTCAGATCCTAAAATATTTACTATTTGGTCCTTTACAGAAAATATTTATCATTCCCTGCCTTAGAGATTCAGGGGTTCAGCGATTCAGAGGTTAGCCTAGAACTGTTCAATTTCTGATTGGATTGGGGTGATCGAGCCCTCACTATATTTGCTTGACGAAGGAAAGAGAAAAACTTTTCCAGTGGTAGATAGTTAAACTTTTACTTCTCAGAAAACCTTGGCCTCTTTACACATTTCTCTCTCAATGACTATATTTTCATAACAGGGATTTTAGACAACAAAAGCCTGCACTGAATCACAGAGGTTATTTTACCCCTAATTGCAAGTCAAGGCAGCTTACTTACCTAAGTGGCATATTTTTTGAGGAATGGGATCTGCATTAGTGGGAAACATATTTTATGCAGGTGGGTTATTCCTCACTAGCCAGTCAGGTTGACTGATAAATGTTGATGAAAATATGTTGAAATGAACTGAGCAATCCTTTGAAGAATATAGGGCAGTAAATATAGAAATATTTACTTTCTTTACTAAAAATATAAATGCTTATGAAGACCAAAATATTGCATCTAATCAAATAATCAACTAAACTGAGAGTCTGCAAGACACACCTCAGTGGTTTTTGGACATTGCTGGTTTGCATCAAAATTACTTGGGGAGCTTGGGGAAAATGCAGATACCAGACCCCTCAGGAGTTGTGGACAACCGCTTCTTTGAAAGAGTTTAGAGTCTGGACTCAGATAGGTCTGAATTCCAACCTTGCCTCTGATTAACTGTATAGCTTTGGACCAATATCTTAAAGTCTCTGAACTCAATTTCTTTATTTGTCAAAAAGGTGAAGTCTTTGACTTCCCTTGGAGCTGCTGTGAGGGTTAAACCAAACTACCTAAATAGATGACACAGTACCTAGCACTTAACACATGCTCAATAAATATTTACTTCTCCTTCCATGGACAGAAAACTATTTCCACCTGCCTTTAGCCCTGTGATCATTTTGGCAAAACCAAGTAGAAATCTTGAATTGGTCAAGTGTCTGAAATAGCTGCACAATTGGCAGATAAATGGAACCTCACAAAGTGGGTCTTAGACGCTAAAAAGAAGCTTTCTGGATTCTGACTCACACAGGATGGATAAAGACTCAGGACACAAGGGTAATAGTAGCCAGGAAATATATACAAAATTAAGGCCAGGATCAGACCAGTACTTTGGGTCATAAGTTCCAAAAGTTTGGATAGCTCCCTGAAGGAATCAGAGTAATTGGAAATATTTGACAAGGAGCTTGTGAAACAAGTTATTTTTAGACAGGTGTGTTAAAGAATCCCCTGTGAGAAGCAAGTACCTCTACACTTAGTGGATTTCAGAATTTAACCAACACCTCTGACAGGTTCTGTGACATGCAAAGTCTATCCAGACCAAGAAAAGTTGCTGGACTTTTTCCTTCTTTTAATTGAACATTTTCATAGTTTACTCTTAAATGATAGTGATAGTTTTATAAAATTCAACCAAACATCCTAGAGCTCTAAGAAAATGATGGAAAACAAAAAAGATCATCAATTAAAATAGTAAAATATTATGAATTACTATTTGTGCAGAGTAATACAATTTACAAAACACTTTACATATTTAGAATCTATTTCTTGGAAAGTATACAACAGCCCCCAAAGGAAGTATCCTTATCATAATTTATATTATGAGTGAGGAGACTGAAATTTAGAGAAGTTGACCAAATTGCCAAACTAATATGTAATGGAACTAGGATTCAAACAAAATCTAATTAATTCAGACTGGGCTCTCTTCATCTGTCCATTTAACTATTGACTCAAGAAATCTTTATTGATATTCTACTATGTGCCAGGTTCTGTGTATATAAAAAAAGATGCATTTCTAATTCATATTTTATTATGGAGATAGGGTTGTAAAGAAGTAATTCTAATAATATTTAATAAATAAGAGATTAGATAATTGGAAAATGATATGAAGTAAATGAGAAAATGATGAACTTTGCTTAGAATATCAGTCAAAAATAAGTTTTTATTTAATGGATGTTTATTATGGTGTTGAGTCCCTTATAGACACTATCTCACGTAATCCTAAATATATCTTATAAATTAGGGACTTTTATCCCATTTTTCTAAATAATTAAACTAAGGTGCAGAGCAGTGATAACAAGCCCATGCTTGCACAGCTAGTAAGTAATAAAACCCATATCTGTTTGCTTCTGAAGCTCCAGTCCATAACCATTTTATACATTATCTCTTCGAGAGTCTCCCAGGAAGAGATGTTTCATCTTGGTGCTGAAGACGGTAGGTGTTCATCTATTAGACAAGTCAGGGAGGCTATTTCAGAAGAAGAGAGCAGCAAGCCCCAAAACCCAGAGGTAAGAGACCAGATGGTGGACCTGGGGAACCACTTGTAGTTCAGCGTTAGTGGAACAGTGTCACCTTTGGAAAGTGCTGAGCTGTGAGGCTGAAGAGAGAGACACTGAGCAGATCACAGGCTGTCCTAGACACCCTGCCAAAGAGGGGGGGAGTGATTCATAATTACTTAAGAAGAGTTAACTGCAAAATTACATGGTAATTTTATCATTTTTGGAGGAATGAAACTACTGTATAACTCTGTGATCCATTTTACCATTCTGTAGCTAACCAGTAATTCATCTAATTAAGTATGCATCCTTACATTTCTTAAAATATGTCCTTGGGGAGCACAGTGATAAGCAGAATGGAACTTTAGTGGAAAGAAAACAAGCTATGCTTGGGTTTCAGATAGGCAAGACTTTTTACCTTCTCTAATCTGTTTTCCCAAATGTGCAGTGTGGGTAATGAACACAACTTGCATTGCTTACAAGCACCTGCGAGGATCACATGGAGCTTCCTGTCAAACTGTGTAGCATATTATGAAATGCAAGACATGTGCAAGTTACTATTACAAATTATGCCCACCCCAACCACTCCTTGAGCCCTTATACTATATTGGCACAGTAGTAGTGGTGTTTTTGTAGCTCAGTCTTCAGTCTGACATTAACTGATTCCTCATAGTAATTTAGGGAAATGAAGGAAGGCTGCAGGACTAGATCTGACTACTGGAAACGGGACAGGCGCTGGGGGATCTGATTGACCTGCAAGTCTTGAAGGAAAACTGAGTCTAAGGATGATGAGCATAGCAAGGTGTGGTCCAGGCAAAGAGTGTATGTCCAGCATGAAATGGCATCCAGTTCCCGCAGGTGAAGGAACATGGAGGCCTGGAAAGAAGAAGAAACACTAGGTATCCAAGCGTTCAGCAAGTCAGCTGGAAGAAGGTTGGTGACAACAGGGCCAAAATTTCCTTCCTTAATATTGTCTTCTGCCTCCAGTCCAGTTTCTGATATTTCTACTTGACAGGGAGAAATTATTTTCCACTTCCAGTGAGAAGGCAGTTATCCTAATCACAACAAGGCCTTTGGTTTCTTACATTCCTAAATTTAAAAAGCGTCACATAGGTTTCATATGGTTCTTTAATTTCTCTCCAATACAGATTTCTCACATGCCTTTGCTACACTGAATTTCCTAAAACGTTCTAGGCATCATTCCTCTGCTCAAAATCCTCCTTGGTATTTACTACCCTCTACAGTACTGATGCAATTTTAGACTAATCTCCAATTTTTGCCACAAAGAAGCAACATAATCTAGTGTTCTATCATCACAGTTGATTATTTTCACCCACCATGTTTGTCTCAGGTCTTACTCTTCCTACGATTTTGCTCATATTGTCTCTGTCTCTAGATGTGCAAATTATACCCACTCATTCTTCAAAGACCCCTTCTTCATGAGGCATCTTCTAATCCATTTCTAGTAGATCATCTCTCCTTTTGAGCTTTATTTGTACTTGCAATCATCCACAGTACCAAAACCTCTCATAGCAATAATCAAGAAAATTGTGTCCAATGAAGAAAAAAATGCATAAAAGCTTTGTTAAATGAATGGCATTTTGGTTTTGATGTTATCTACAGATCTGATACTTCATCCAACGAGTTGGTAGAGAAAACACAATCTCTTTTTTTAAAAAACTATTTTTCTTAGAGTAGTTTTAAGTATACAGCAAAATTGACAGGAAGGTACACAGATTTCCTATATGCTTCCTGCCCCCACACATATATAGCCTCCTCCATTATCAATATCCCCTACCATAAAGGCACATTTGTTACAGTTGATGAACCTACACTGATACCTCATTGTCACTCAAAGACTATAGTTTACATTAGGGTTCATTCTTGGTGCTGTACATTTAATGGGTTTGGACAAATGACATGTATCCACCATTATAGTATCACACAGAGTACTTTCACTGCCCTAAAAATCCTCTGTGCTCTACTTATTCATCCCTCCCTCACCTCTAACCGCTAGCAATCACTGACCTTTTTACTGTTACCTTTTCCAGAGTGTCATACAGTTGGAACCATACACTGTAGCCTTTTAAGGTAGACTTCTTTCACTTAGTAATAAGCATTTGTTTCCTCTATGTCTTTTCATAGCTTCATAGTTCATTTCTTCTTAGTGCTGAATACTATTCCATTGTCTGGATGTACCAAAGTTTATTTATCCATTCACCTCCTGAAGGCCATCTTGGTTGCTTGCAAGTTTTGGAAATTATGAATAAAGCTGCTATAAACATCCATAAGCAGTCTTATGTGCAGACATAAGTTTTTAACTCCTTTGGGTAAATACTAAGGAGAGTTATTGCTGGATCCCATGGTAAAAATATGTTCAGTTTTTTTTAAGAATCTTCCAACTGTCTTCCAAAGTGTTTGTACCATTTTGCATTTCCACCAACAATGAATGAGAATTTGTTACTCCACATCCTCACCAGCATTTGGTGTTTTCCACAGTCTATTTTTAAGAGTAACTAAGAAAAAGTATTTGCTGTAGTTTTATTTTGCCAACTTCCTCCAAAAATAGTAGTAACTTCCTCTTTAGATGAAAGGGTTAATGAAACTAAGTCCAGGCTCAGTGAAAAGGAGATGCACAATTGATTAGCTATGTCTGTTAGGACCAGCATGGACTGAAGGAAGAAAGTGGAGACAAGAAGTCTTGTTGTCACTGAATAGAATAAATAAGCAATAGTTTGTGCACTGGGTTTTTGAAGAAAGGGAACCACGGAGGCAACATGAGTTAGTGGAAAGAATGCATACTGGGATTCCCTTAACAGTCTCTATTTCTTTTTTTTTTTCCTAGCTTTATTGCAATATAATTGACATTTAACATTGTCTAAATTTAAGGTGTACAATGTGATGATTTCATATATGTATATATTGTGAAGTTATTAACCAATAAAGTTAGTTAACACATCCATTATTTTATTTTAGACACCTTTATTTTATTTTGTGGTGAGAATATTTAAGACTTACCCTCTTAGCAACTTTCAAGTACACAATGCAGTATTGTTAATCATAGTCACCATGCCATTCGTTAGATTCCCCAAAACTTATTCACTTTATAATTGGAAGTTTGTACCCTTTCACCAACATCTCCCCATTTCTCCCAATCCCTGATCCCTGGCAATGACCAGTCTACTCTCTATTTTTATGAACTCAGCTTTTATAGATTCCATGTGTAAGTGATATCATACAGTGCTTGTCTTTCTCTGTCTGACTTAGTTCACTTAGCATAATGCCCTCCAGAATCATTCATGTTGACACAAATGATGAGTTCCTTCTTTTTCATGGCTGAATAATATTCCAGGGTGTGTGTGTATCACATTTTCTTTATCCATTCATCCATTGAAGAACACTTTAGTTGTTTCTATGCCTTGGCTAATGTGAATAATGCTGCAGTGAACATAGGGGTGCAGATATCTCTTCTAGGTAATATTCTGTATATGTCTGTTAGGTCCATTTGGTCTACAACGCTGTTTAAATTTGCTGTTTTCTTATTGACTTTCTGTCTGGATGATCTATCTATTCTTGAGAATGGGGCCCCTACTAGTATTGTGTCGCTATTTATTTCACCTTTTAGTTCTATTAGCATTTTCTTTATATATTTAGGTGTTCTGATATTGGATGCATAAATATTTATAGTTGTTATATCTTCTTGATGAACTGACCCCTTTCTCATTATATAATGACCTTTCTTGTCTCTTGTACCATTTTTAGCCTAAAATTTATTTTTTATGATATAAGTATAGTCAGCTCTGCTCTCTTTGGGTTACCATTTGCTTGGAATATCTTTTTCCTTCTCTTCACTTTCAACCTATGTATGTTCTTAAAGCTAAAGTGAGTCTCTTCTAAGCAACATATTGCTGGATCTTGTTTTTTATTCATTCATCTACTTCTGTGTCTTTCAATAGGAATAATTAATCAGTTTACCTGTAAAGTTATTATTGATAGGTAAGGACTTACTATTGCTATTTTGTTCATTGTTTCCTGACTTGTAGTTCCTTTATTCTTTTCTTCCTCTCTCGCTGCCTTCCTCTGTGATTTGATGACTTTGTTATGGTATGTTTTAATTTTTATCTTAACCATTTATATACTTACTACAGGTTTTTCTTTTGTGGTTTCCATGAGGCTCGCATGAAATATCTTGACAGTCTCTATTTAGAACTCTCTGATTATGGGAAAATCAAATCACCTCTCTTCTGAGCCTGTAGAATGAGAAATTCCATCCAGTTTTCTCTAAGATACATTCTTCTAGCTCTAACCATGACTTGAGGTTCCCTTCTTAATTAGTGTGTTCAGTGACAAGGTCTACTGAGGATCATTGTTTCTAAATGTCACACCAGTCATTGGGCTGTCATCATGTAAATATATCAAAAGCATCACAAATCACAATAATCTCATTTGCAATATATACCACCTCATATGAAGGATTAAAAAATGCCAATATTACACTTTCATTAGCAGGATTAATTAGGTAAGAAAGTTCATTACTCTCAGAGTCAGAAACACACACATACACATTTGCAGAATTTAGTTGCTCGTGAGAGGTGACTTGATATAAACTATATTAACTCCAAATTTTTCAAACAGATTGGTGAGAACACAAAATGTTATGAATTAGAAGCAACAGCATTAAATAAATATTTAGTACTTATTATATGAAAAGTATTATAATAGGTACTATATGAGATGTAAAGGAGTCTGAATCCCAAGTTAGCTAATAGTCTAATTATACAGACATTAAATTTTAATCAAATTCAATTCATTAAGAAAGTTGCACGCATATTATGTGTCAAGCGTTGTATAAGCTATTCAAGATACAGTAGTGAACAAGATAAATATTTTTGCTGCACTCATGGAGAATACACACAGAAGTTTCCTTAAAAATAATTAGTTTAAAATCCTAAAAATGAGGAAAATGAAATACAGAAAGATTTAATGACTTTCCTAACATCAAAATGGTAATTAAGTTACAGAGTCAAGTGGATTCCTTGCCCAGTGCTTCCTCTATAGTCCACATAGTAATATGATTATTTTATTTCAGTTGAAATATACTATATGTACAGTAAAATTTACAGGTCAAAAGTATAAAATCCACCTAGTTTTGAAAAATGTACATGCTTGTATATCCAACAATCCAATCAAGTTATAGAACATTTTAATCACCTTAGAAAGCTTCCTCATGCCTTCTTTCAGTCAATCTCCAACCTCCCCCAAAACAAACACTGTTCTGCTTTGTCTCACTATAGATTATCTATACTCTATAATGCTTCCTCTTGAACTTCTTATAAATGGGATCGTATACATGCAAATACTTCACAACTTATTTATCTATTCTCCTATTGATGAACATTTGGATGATTCTTTTGTTTATTTTTTTTTTTTGCTAATATGTGTAAAGCTACTATAAACATTTTGTACACAGTTGTTTTATAGACATATATTTTCATTTTTCCTTGGCAAATAACTAGGGGTGCAATTGGGGTGATTGAAGTAGGCTTATGTTTAACTTTATAAGAAATTACCAAACAAATTTCCAAAGTGGCTATTCTATTTGACAGTCCTATCAGCAATGTGTGAGATTTCCAGTTGCTCTTAGCAATTTTTTTTCTAGTGTTTTTCATGTTAGCTATTTTCATGAGTGTGTAATGGGATCTTATTGTGGTTTTAATTTTAATTTCCCTGAGGATTAATCATGTTGAGTATCTTTTTATGAGCTCATTCTTCATTCATATATCTTCTTTTGAGAAGTGTCTATTCAAATGCCTTGCCTTTTTTAATTGGATTCATTTTCTTCGTATTTCTGATATGTAGGAATTACTTAAATATTCTGGATATAATTATTTTAATATATTTAAATAGTTATTTTAATGAATAAATTTAATGAGCACAAATATTTTATAAACCAATTTATACAATTTTATAGTCAATCATTTTTTTTCCTCTCTAAGCAATATTTGCCATTCCAAGGTTGTAAAGAATTTTTTTTGTTTCTTCCAGTCTTTCTTGTTGTATTTTTATGTTTCACTCTATAATTCAAGGATGACATACCTTTATCTCTCATAATCATGTCATATCTCAGGACACATGCTTTGGGGCATGGGTTCATCAACAGAATGTCAAAAAAGGCCAGTATTTTATATGAATCTGCCTCAGGATTGGAGAAATGTAGCTAGAACTAACATACCTCAAGGCACACTGCTATGGGAAATGGAATGGGTGAAACAGTAATCTAAAGACATTGCATCACGTAGACAAAGCATTTCATTGGGAATTCAAGTTGGTGACCGATCCTTTGGACCACAGCATACGCTAGCCGATTCCTTATCCACAGGGTAGAGAATTGCTATGTTCTTCCACTTATAAAAGAAAATTGATAAAAGTACAGTTGTGCATCGGTTAACTCAGGGGATACCTTCTGAGACATGTATTAGGCTATTCTGTCTTTGTGTGAACATCACAGAGTGTACTTAACACAAACCTAGATGGTATAGCCTACTACACACCTAGGCTATGTGGTACTAATCTTATGGGACCACTGTTGTACATGAGGTTCATCATTGACTGAAATGTCTTATGTGGTACGTGGCTGTTAATCAGGAAAGCAAACATCTTAGAGGCAAACAATGGCATTTAAGGTAGAGACTCCATTCTTCAGGTTGGCTGACATATTAGGCATAGTCAATGAAGGTCTAAGAATAAGGACCTGACAAATTCTCTGAGCCCAATGGAGTCAAAGAATGAAAAGAAATCTTCAACCCTGGGCCAATGTGGTAACCTGTGTCATACCCATATCTACAGAGTAGTAACAAAGAAAATCAAGAAAGAAATTCAGAGACATAGTAACTAGGACTGTGTCCTTCTTGGAATTTGGGAGTTGATAGGGCTTTCTGTTTCTAGCCTCAAGGATTGGACAGTAAGAATTGACTCAGGAGCTACTGCAAACTGAAGCATTCACGGGACAAACTTTTCTTTGCTATGAGATGCTGAGATAAAAAAAGAAAGGGAAATAAGTTAGAAACTGACCTATTCTAATAGAGCAAATAATTCCAGTAGCAATGTGTGCTCAAGAATTTTTATTCTCTCTGGATGGTTAAAGTTTGGTGGCATGCATTCAGCCAAATATGATAAACTCCAAGATCTTTAAGATTCCATTTACATGTGTCCCAGAGCCAGAAGCTTTCTTCTTGATGTTACAATCAATATTGCAAACTGATTTAAGGATTTTTTTTAACCTACATGCTGAGATAAAGATATTTCTTGTGTTGGGGCTGGGTTGCAGAAGAATTGTTGAAATCACATTTTTGTCTTCCTGTCTGTCTCCCTCTTTGAGTTATACCATTTTAATTTTTTTTCTTTTTGCAAATTTCTCATTATTGACTCAAGCTTATATGAGCTCTTCTTGGCTATTGACTTTTGATACCTCTGCTAATTTTGGCAGTGCCCATTCCAGAGCTGTCCAAAAGACTGTAGTCTTATGTCTGTGCACTTATCTGTGGTAGTTCTATTGGCAAGACCAACTGAGCTGTGGGTATAGACTCATGAATATATGCCAGCCTGAAAGATTTGTCTAATGTAACTAATTATGCTCATTTTGATCCCATGCCCACCAAACTGCCTTCTGGTTTTGATTTGTCTTCCATTCTTATGTCTGTTTGCATGGGAGAATGCCCTAGTCATGCAAATATGAGTAGTCCCATCATATGACCTCTCTATTTTGACTTTTTTACATTAGAATTAGGAGCTTAGTGACTGGGAATCAGTCCCAGTGAGATGGCTTTGCTCACAGTGTGCTGGCAAAAGCAGGGTTCTGAGCCCAGAAGATAAGTGAGAGAAGAACATGGTGAATTTTCACCCAGGTATGTTGAAGAGGGAGTGCATATTCATATTAGAATAAGTTTTTAAAAAATAAGGCTAATTTTGTGGTTAAACTGGAAAATCAATGTGAACTCATGACCTTAATTTTTTTCTAGATTTCTCACTAATGTCTGGCATTATAGGAATTCTAGCCATAAAAATCTTCATGTAGAACAATATGGTAAGTTTTCAGAGCATTCTGAAGTTGGTCTTTAAAATCATTTTCCTTTCAAAGGAATCAAGCTTTTCTGGAAATGATCCCATGCATTGGAATGGGAAAAAAATAGCAGGATGAGCCCATAATATCTCATTGGTGCCAGAAATCAAACATGCTTTTAAATTTTTCTGAGTGATATCCTAAAAGTCAAAGGATTTAGCTAAATGTGGTATCCAACAGATAAGTTGCAACAGTTTATGCATCGAAAAGATTATTTTAATTATAATTAATAAAATTGAGTTGAATCTTTGAATTATATCAAAAATAGAAACTTTAAAATAAAATTTAGAGTATGAAAATTTAATACAAAAGAGAGCAAGTACATGGTAACTATTAAGCCATGGTAACTATTTAGTTTTAATAATTAGGCAATTGCTGATTTCATTTAGATACATGTAATATTTTTAAATTATGGTATGCATTTTTTCTATATGCTTCAGCAAAAAGGGATGATTTCCAAGAATAGTAAGTCATACAGAATCCAACAACCTGTGACAAAATGATAGATTATCTGCACAATCTTAACGGAAAATTGTGTACATAAACTCAATCCCTAATCTTCTGGGGTATGAAACTTCTGGATATCGCCACTAATCATGAAATGATAATAGAGCATAGTCAAGTAAATTGTGAACTGAGGTGGAATACTCTGTAACCTAAATTTTATTGACATGGAGGCAAAGCTGGATCAGCACATGACTCTAAGGCATGGACTTGGAAAGTACCATTTATTTAGCAAGTAAACTTTCATTTGTGAAGAGGCCCAGCCTAATAAACACTGACTCAGGTTTCAATCAACTTGGAAGATGTAACCAGATCCCTTGAGGTCAATGAAACAGAATCTGGAATATCAGCTAGTTTGAGATTATATTGTTTGATTTGGGGATTGATAAAATTACTGTGCGTAAATGAATAAAACCATAACCCCAGCAAGATCTAAAATCATATTACTATGGAGATAATAATGAAACAAAATAAACCCACAGGATTGATATTTTGAAATAGGTACTCTAATAATTTTGGCAATAGCTGTAATCATTTGTGTGTATAAAGCATTTGGAGCCATTTAAAATAATTTGACACATTAGATTTATGACTTTATTGAAGTGTTTTGAGATTTGATTAATTTTGTATTCAATATCTAAATGTTTAAGTGATTTTGATTTATACAGTTGATATTTAAATTTATTAATTATGGGAGCCATGCACTAGATGCATAATCTTAACAAAGGATTCAATAAACAAAGGATGCACAGGAGAGAGTGTCCTTCTTAAGCTACAAGGCCCTTTAGGCTTCCAAGTTTCTACCCTGAGGACACTGACTTTGATAAACCAATACACAAGGGATCTTCATAGCACAGGGAGCTGATTTTGGACCACCCAGTCTCTCTGGTTGGTGAGGTACCTGGGATGAGGAATTATAATTTAGTCTGACTGTTAAATAAATGAAATTTACGTCGAACATAAAGATTTCCCTTACTCCGTCATTTCCAGTAATTTTTTGTTTGGATTTTTATCCAACTCAAAGCAGTAATTATTTATTTCCTAACCAAAAGGAGGCTAGTAAATTCTGAAACATTATTCTTCTGTACTTAGTGACATAGATAAAAGATAAAGCAAAATTTGAAATCCTCTAAATCTGAATTCCTTGAGCTACACCGTAGGTGCTTCCCAGAGAATGGCAAATCTAGTCTTTGTATGGCCCATTAGGACAATTTCCTGTGATCCTGTGCCCTCTTGAAACAAAGTTGATTAGTTAAGTTCCATAAATCCAGTAAAAATAAGCCATGCAAGTTATCTAGAACAGGCATATTTCCTCTTCAATACCTCTTATGGTCCACAGACCACAGGATGTGAAAGGTATTGGGGTTTCAAACCTTTCTCCAGTTTGTTGCTGCTCAGTTCACTAAGTCTCATTTCAATCAGCTCCATCTCCTCTTCTCTTCTCCACTACATCACCCTCACTCCCATCCCATGCTGTTGCTATCACTCATCTTTTCACCTGTCCACCCTTGTTTCTCTCTTCATCTTATAAATTTTCCCACTTGAAGTTGTTCCTCCTTGGAAATCTTTCATGCCTACCTCAACTCTTACTCTAATTTAACTTTCTAAAAGGTAGTACAGGAGTTTTCACAAAACAATTCTATTGAGGGCAAGTACTACATCCCTCTCGTCTGTGTATCATCAGTTCATCTTACACCCCATTTGCCTAGTACAGTGTGCTAGCTAGTAAACTATTGCCTCTGGTCCCTCCCATCTTTCTGTATTCTGCTTCACCATACTGGAGCAGGGACTCTGCAGATCACACTTTGCCTACTGCCTCCCTGTTATGCTCTGCAGATACAGGTGATAGAATGAAACTGGAAGCCTTGAGAAGAGAAAAGGAACTTGCACCTCCTGGCTTTGTTTCCTATTTCTGTCAGTCACTCAGCAACACATCTTCACCTTGGCTAGGGTAATTTTTTCCATTTCCTTTATTTTTCCCATACTCCTCAACCAGCTTCATTGCGTCACCTCAGAGATGCCAATTGCAGCTATCAGTGACCTCCAAATTTTGAAGTACCAGAATCAGCCAGGAAAAGCCTGCTCTCAGAATTCTGCAGGGTCCTCTTCAAATCCCTAAAGAGCAAAAACTGGGAAGCACTCCCTCCATGGAAATCTGGGTCATAAGCTTTTAGGTCCCAACAGTCTCAATCTTTTTCCATTGTTTCATAAGCCTTAGAGTTGGTAGTTGCCTCCTGCTGTCATTATCTCCATGTTATCCCTATGAAGAGGCATTTACAAAAACAGAAAAGTGGAAGCTGGTTTGAAACAGTAATAGACATAGACTGAGTTTTTACGACCTGTACAAAGGAAGAGGTATTATATGTGGACTCCTTTGAGCATAAATACAAGTTTCAGGGACTTAATACACAGGGAGCCAATAAGCAATGACTTGGCAGCCCTCTTATAGGCACACAGTGGCTATTGGGCTTGGATAGACCTCAGTTTCTCATGGTATTCCCTTTTGCCGGTTCAGTTTTCCATACTTGTCAATCCAATGTCCTATATTAAATTCTTTCTGCTAAAATAACTAGTGTGGCTTCTATAACCTGTCTGGACCCTAATTGATATATACAGTGTCTGGAACATTGGATGGAACCAGTATATGCGCTCTCCCAATCTTGGCAACTTCAAGGAACCTCATGATTTATGGAATGAACTTTTAATTCTGGAGACTTAACCATACAAAGTCCTGAGAAAGAATAAAAGCTTACCAGCAATTATTTTCATATGGATTCTACGTGCATCTAAGGAAGATGTTTTTAAAATTTTAGAATTTAAGCTTACAGTTTCTGCACAAGACTGAAATAACACATGTCAAAGGCATACTCAGTAGTGTGGGTGACTAGGAAATAGCCATACTCAATCTGCCAATGTGCCAAGCAACACTCTTGCACACAGCCATCCAAACACCTTGCAGGGCCTAGTGGCTCAATTGTAGGAGGAAGAGGTTCACAATCAAAGCATCTTTTTTTAATGCTAGGATTAAACTTGGTCATGTTCTCAGACATGGATGTGTTTTAATTTGGGCATGTTCCAACCACTAATATGTATTTTTATGTACATGTGCAGGCTAGACAATTTATTTATTTCACTTAATATTGGTTAAAAACTCTTGCAATCTAAGTATTATCAGCAACTTATAGATAAGAAAGTTGCAAATCAGATCGATTCAGCAAAGTGACCCATAAATTCAGTTAGTAAGTGCCAAAACCAGAAGTTCAACTGAGGTCTGTCTTATTTCCATTATTTTACATTGCACTATTCTGATGAACTTGGAAGTAGGAATAATAAAAGGAATGGTCTTCTCAGATCTACAGAAGAGATTAGCAGTTTGGTGAACTCTATTCTGAGGAATAAAAGAGTACAAAGTCATCTGGGTTAAGAAAAGGATCTATGAACAGTGAATGTTATAATTACAAAAGATCCTGAAATTGCCATTCCCACTGGACAACATAGCATAATATAATAAGCATGGTCTTTGGCTTCAAAAAAGCTTGAATTCAAATTCCATCTTTCCACTGTATTTGTCTTACTTTAGGCAAATCACCTAATCTCTTAGGCCTCTCTTTTTCCAACACTACCTCACAGGATTGTTGTAAGGAATAAATGGAGGCACATATATGGTAGATGCTCGATAAATGTTAAATCTCTTTTGACTTTATAAACACCTTTATAATGACTATTGTCTTCACTGATCACCACTTGTATTCCTGCAGTGACTAAAAACAAAAATTAATCTCTCTAAAATTAAATGAACTTACCTATAACAAGACCGAAGAGAGGAGATTTGAGCACACTTTATACCACTTTCTGAACAACTTTGGGTGAAGAAACACTCAGAAGGGTAGAAAATTGGAAGCAGATTCAAAATTGTAATACATTTAGGCTGAGTATCTAGGCTTATCCAAAGGAAGAGGTATTCTTAGGCTCCCTTGAGATGAAAGACTGGTTTCAGAGTCTTAATATACAAGAATCAGTGAATGACCTGGCAACACTTCCATTGGGTACACAGTGGTTATTACTATTCTTTTTTCTCCTAGATGAGAAAACAGGCTCAGGCAGGCCTGAGTTTCTCAAAGCTAATAAAGGTTAGAAAGTTAATTTGAACCCAGTTTTTCTAATTCCAAGTCAAATATCGTTTCCAAGACGGTGCAACTTTATAAATCAATTTAATCCTCTAGATTTCTACACCTACACATGGAGTTGTGAGTTTCCCCCTTTTAATAAGAGTAAAATAGCTGTCCTTTATTATAGAAATTAAGAAGCAGTAAGGTGACATGTACACCACCACTATATCTCTTCCACATAACCTCTCCTAGAGGTTTGCCAGTTAAGAATCAAATGGTCAGAGCATCATTGCTTGCCTAGAGTGTAAGGGATCTCCAAATGCAAACTCCATCTAATAGGTATTTTGGATGCTCTTTCTCAAGCAATCTTATTTTCTGGAGCATAATTGCTTTATTCAATCAAACTGTCTCCGACGGCTGTGGATTGGAGACCTCATGATTTAATTTCTATCAAAGTATTTCTGCCCCAAGTGGAGAAACTTGTCTGATTTAAATGAATAACAACAAAAATGATGATTTTACACTTTTCAGGAAAGCAAGTCTCAAAAACTCTTGTGTGTTTCCAGGGACCTTAACAAGGCTAACAGATTTATGGTCTCATTATTGCCTGAAGCAATAACTCTTCCAATAGGTAATTTTTATGCTGTGGGACCACAAAACGTATAGGAATAAATGTTCTTGAATAAAGGAACTGGCTGTCAGGGTTTTCAAATACAGCAATTACTAAAACAATAGGTTTTCACAAAGAAATGAGCTTCTTTTCTCCTTAACTTCTTACCAGTGTTCCACAGATAACCCCATTAGAAACATTTGTCTCTATAAGTAGTGGAAAGTGTCATATAAGGAATTGGGAAACATTAACACAAACTTGCAATACCATATCCATTTAGTTTTTTAATAATAATATTATATAATATTTTTATATTCACAATATATTATATACAACTTTAATGATAATGCATGTTAATAATATTAATAATCTATCTTACTTCAATTAATGATAATTCCCATCCATTTGATATCTCTTCTATTCCCAGTCTCAAACAAATCTCAATGGACCATTGAAAAGAAGTTAAAGGAAATGGATTTTCTTTTATCAGTGGACGTATTTAAACAGAGACTGAATGGCCATGAGTGAGCATGGTTTTAGAATTGAAATAAATTGAAGAATTTAGAATGAATTCATGGGAATGGTACTATATATCACAGAATGTTAGGGACCCAGGAAACTAAGGAATAAAATGATTTTAGGGATCCATGAAAATTAAGAATGTAAAACAAAGGAAACAAACCCTTTGTCAAACGGTGTTTCGTGCTAGGCATTTTGCCAGTTGCTTAAATTTTTCCCCAAAGAATCAATGAGAAATCTGAGAGTTTGAATAGGAATAGATCGGAACTGGGAGCTGGAACAAGACCTACCTAATTTTAAAGAATTTTTTTTAGTGCACTTCCTTAATCCTGCATAATAAATTTCAATAAACAACCAAAAAAAATCTTATACTTTGCCTACATTAAATTTTAATAAAAGAAAGGGAATGAAAGATTTAGTTGACAAGCAACAACAAAAAATTACTCATAGATTCAGTTTAGGTTACAATACGCAATCATCAATATCTAAGAGTAGTTTTCTCAACTCTGCTTCTTTCCAGTCTTTCTCTATCACATGACCCTGTTTCATTGACCTTATAGCACTTGTCACTATAGGAAATTATCTTTTTCTTTATTTTGCTATGTGTTCACTGTTATCTCCCCACCTCTACCCTGTTGCTCCAAGAGAAGTGTTAAAGACAAGACAACAGGCCTCAAATGGAGCAGTTTATGCTAAGCCCCACATCACCAAACCAAGACTTAACCTAATTACAGTTTCAGCTCGCCAAGAAATGGAATCTAAACCAGTCAATCAGGAATCGCCTGATGAGCATTAGTTAGGTAATCTGCCTGATCAACCCCTGTCATCCCCTATAAGGAAAGTAAACTTGCAATAACCAATCTGCTTTTTGCCCAGTACAACTTCCTTGTTCCTGCTCCCTTCTGTCTTTAAAATCTCTTGTCTTGTACAGCTCTTTGGAGTTCCTTTCTATCTGCTAGATTGGACACTGCCCAATTCATGAATTGCTGAATGAAGCCCATAGGATCTTTAAAATTTACTCAGTTGAATTTTTGATTTAACAGAAGCAAACTTCTCTGTTTGTTCACTGCTGTATCCCCAACACCTAAAATAGTACGTGGAACAGAGTAGAGCCCCAACGAATATTTGCTGAATTAAAGGTAGTATTACCACAATGGTGATAATACAGGTCTCCTGTGTAAAAACATGATAGTCTGTAAGTGAGGCAGTATTGCACAGTGGAAACAAGGCATGTATGGAGTCAGGTGGTTCACTGAGCACCATCAAATCCATTGCCTAATTTAATCTTCACAACTTCAGTGTGAAGTGGACAGTTATCATTCTGAGTGTGTGGATGATAATAGGACACCTAAAGAATTAGAGTGAATTTTACAAAAATACATAAGAAGCAGAGGTGAAACTGACTCATATCTTGAGTTTGAGAGATAGGACAGCCATTTTATTTTATTGTTTTCCTATGTTGAACTAAACAAAATTGCATAGGAAGGGGACTAAAAATATAATAAGCAGAGAGACAAACCAAAAAAAACTATGATGGAAATCATGAGAGAAGTCAGGCTGGAGTGGAGAGGATATTTTAGTGAGTCTTGAAAAATGAGAATGAGTAGGAAAGTAGTGATGGTAATGGAGGACTACATATATTCTGTTATGTTATGTATATATGAATAAAAGAATTAAATTTGACATTATGCAAATATATATTGCATATGTCTGTGTGTGTGTGTATATATATATATATATATATTTTTTTTTTTTTTTTTTTTTGCCAAGCGAGTTTTTGAGTTGGGAATCTTGGCATCTATCTTACCTTGTATCTTTATAGGGCAAATTTAATCTGCTAAAAATTGGGAACCGAGGCAATCAACTTTTTTTAACTAAACCCAGTATGGTGTAGTATAGTGTGTGTGTGTGTGCACGTGTGGAAAAGCACTAATAGGTTGTTGTGGGATTTTGT